>CM028133.1:931320000-936320000 GCA_016271365.2 Neoceratodus forsteri
CATGCAGATGTCCTTAGTATTGAAGAAGTATGAGAAATACAAAAATAATATTAAAATATAAGCTTACTTGTGCTAAATATTACTTTTTCTCAAAGTTGTCACAACAGTGTCGGGGCTCTTAAAGGATGCATGCAAATGTTTTAGTCTGTTTTTGCAGTTCATACTAGGCCCTGTGACTGCCCTGGGAGTCTCCATTTCGTGGTTGTTGAAATCTCATTGTCCCTGAGAACTGTATTACATAGAAACATGGACTTTGACGGCAGATAAGGACCACTTGGCCCACCCAGTCTGCCCATTTCCCTTCCTATTGGATAAGCTACAGATTCTAGTTAACCAACAGCCTACTTCCTGCAACCCCTCACTACAGTTGCCTTATGTCTGTCCCATGCATGTTTGAATTCCCCCACTGTTTTAGACCCAACAACTTCCCTAGAAGGCGGTTCCATGCATCCACTACTCTCTCCGTGAAAAAGAATTTCCTCACATTACCCCTGAGCCGTCCCCCCTCTATCTTTAAATTGCGCCCCCTTGTTCTTACACATCTCTTTTTCTGAAAGATGCTACTACCCTCCTGGACTTTGTTGATTCCCTTGAGGTACTTGAAAGTTTCTGTATGTCCCCCATCCCTCCTTTCATTAAGGGTATACATATTAGGTTCTCTCTTCATATGGTTTCTGATGCAGACCCCGCACCATTTTAGTTGCCCTCCTCTGGACTGCTTCCATCCTGTCTATGTCCTTGCGTAGACTGGGTCTACAAAACTGCACACAGTATTCCAGATGGGGTCTCACCAACTGTCTGTACAGAGGGATAACCACTTCCCTTTTTCTACTTGTGATGCCCCTTGCTATGCATCCAGGTATCCCCCTGGCTCTCCTTACTGACTTCTCACATTGCTTACCCACCTTTAAGTCATTTGATATGACTACCCACAAGTCCCTTTCCATTTTTGTTGTTGTTAGTACCTCTGCTGCTATTGTGTACTCTTCTCCTGTGTTTTTGTTTCCCAGGTGCATTACTTTGCACTTCTTTGCATTTAATCTAAGTTGCCATATGTCTGACCATTCCTCCAACCTTGACAAGTCCCTTCTCATTCTTTCTACCCCCTTTGTGTATCAACTCTGTTACAGATCTTTGTGTCATTTGCAAAGAGGCATACCTTTCCCTCCAGATTTTCTGCAATGTCACCTATAAAGATGTTAAAGATGACCGGACTCTGTACTGAGCCCTGAGGTACTCCACTAGTAACCCCCCCCTTTCTTCGGAATGTGTTCCATTCACTATTACCTTCTGTGTCCTATTGTGCAGCCAGTTTGCTACCCAGGCTACCACCCTGGAACCCACTCCCAGGCTGGCTAACTTGATTATTAGTCTTTTGAGCGGGACTGTGTCAAATGCCTTGCTAAAGTCTAGGTAGGCCATATCCACAGCCCCTCCCTGGTCTATTACTTTGGTCACCCAGTCAAAGAAATCAAATAGATTCGTCTGACATGACCTTACTGCTGTAAACCCATGCTGCTTTGGGTCCTGTGCCCCGCTGGCCTCTAGGTACTCAACAGTTCTTTCTTTCAGAAGTGATTCCATCATTTTCCGACCACTGAGGTCACACTTACAGGTCTGTAGTTTCCTGCTTCTGCCTTGCTCCCACTTTTGTGAAGGGGAATCACATCTGCCCTCCTCCAGTCCTCAGGTACCACCCCATCCTCCCATGATTTGTTAAAAAGTGTGGTCAGTGGTGTCACTAGGTCCTCCCTTAGTTCTTTTAGGATTCTGGAGTGAATCCTGTCAGGCTCCATTGCTTTGTCCACCTTGAGTTTTAGGAGTTCTTTCAGGACTCTTTCTTCTGTAAATGGACTGGTGTCAACCTCTCTATCCAGAGTGCTTCTGTTGTCTGGTTTAGGTAACTCCTCCTCATCATCTTTTGTGAATACTGAGCAAAAGTATTCATTCAGTATCTCTGCCTTTTCACTGTCTCCCTCTGCCCACCTCCCCTCTCCTTTATTAATCTGCACTATTCCTCCCTTAACCTTTCTATGCTCCCTAATGTACCTATAAAAGGTGTTATTCCCCCTTCTTAACTGAGTTGGCTATTTTTTCCTCGGTTTGGGCCTTTGCTATTCTGACTGCCTTCCCCACTTCTTTCTGCTTTAATTGATACAGTTCCCTGTCGTGCTCCTTCTGTGATTCCTTATACTTTCTGAATGCAGCCTTTTTCTCCTTAACCTTCCCTGCCACCTCTTTTGAGAACCATAGTGTTTCTAGGGACATGGATATGTTGTTCATCCACACTTATTGGCAGGTATCCTTGCCGCTTTAAATCTTGCCGGAAGGTCTTCAAGCTGGCTCCTCCCACCCACCCGGGTGGTAAAACTCTCGTCTCCACCACATGACGCCAGATTTTCCTTACCGCTTGGAAGCTCAGGTTTCCTCCTTAACGCTCAGTGTATAAGACTGGTTCCTAAATCTTCGGTTTTGCGAATTTAAAAGTTTTTGCTAAATTAGACTTCGGTCTTCTATCCCTCGCGGCTGCGATGGACAAATCGACTCCCGGTTTCCGGAGATGCCCTTGCGGGCAGAAAGATGTCTCGACAGATCCGCACTCCATGTGCGCTCCTACTGCCCAGGCCTTGAGCACGACCCGCAGGTTTTACCTGTGTTTTCCTTCTCGCCCACGCCCCGAAGAGTCGTGCTGCCCGTTTACAACTGGGGCGCTCAGAGAAGCGTTTTCCTCGGTGAGTCGAAAGAGGCCCGGTCGGCGGTTTCCGTGGCGGCGGGCTCGGCGGATCGGCTCGAGCAGATGATCGCCCTCGAAGAGGAGGCAGCGCGGCTGCATCTACCTCGGTTGCGGCATTTGTCCCGCTTTCTCTGGGTTCCTCTTATTCAGCTTCCTTTAAGGAGCTTTGTCTGTCCCTCTCTACTATAGGAGAGGGAACAACTTCTGCTGGACCCTTTTCTCGGTCCAAAAAGAAAGACAAGGGTAAGTCCCTCTGTCGACGCTCTTGGGAGCGGGAAAGATCCCTCTCCCCGAGTCATCGGCCGTCGACTTCGGTCGACCACTCAGCTTCGGCCACTGGTCTCACGGTGTCCCCGTCAGGCCAGTTGCCCGAGACTCCCGTCGACGTGGTCGAGATTTTTCTCGACCCGTTGGACGGGTTGTCGACAGGAGAAGCCGAGAATCCTCTCTCCCCGGTTTCCCTGGTGGGAGTTGAGGACCCCGTGGGCTTGCCAGTGCCTCTGGTTCCGGAGCCCTCGGGTGAACCCTCCGAGCCGAGGGGAGTGCCGGTTCCCCATGACACCTCCCAGCACCGTCCTCGGAAAAGCCGAGGTTCTTGGTCTCGGTCTCAGACTTCTTCGGCGGTCCAGCCGATCCATCGCCATGGCGGTCTTCGGTCTCTGCACCACGCGCAAGCGGTTATGCGTAGCTTCGTCCTCCTCCTCGGACAAGGGAGGCTTCGACATAAGTTACGCCGACGATCACGAGGAACCTCATGTGGCAACAGCTTCTTCTGACCGGGAACAAGCCGGCCGTCTCTTCCCGGCCATTAGGTGGCTGTCACCGGAGTGGCCGAAACAACCCCTCGACTTACCCGAGGAGCCTGTTCCCAGGCCGGTTGTTCGGCCAAAACCAGCTGCTCCACCGATCCCGGTGGAACCTCCGCCTCCACAGCCGTTATTTGGGGCTCCGACCAAGAATTCTCGGTCGGCTCAGGGCCTGCCCCATAGGCTGTCTGTTACCCTCACTCACGATCGACCTCGGCAGGTGGAGGGTGGCTCAGGCCTGAGGCAGCTCTTTGTGGACTCTTCCGAGTCCGCGATTCCTCCCTTTTCTCCAGGCGAATGGACTTGGAGTCCTCAGGAGGACAGTCGGTGGACGATAGCCCTTCATCCTACCTAGGATTGCTTCGGCTCATCTCAGAGTCCACCGGGATGAAGCTCGAACCCGTCTCTAAGCGGGCCAGGTATCCCCTCACGGAGATTCTGGACCCAGGGGATTCCCCTACGGAGGCCTTTCCGGTGGCCGAGGCCATAGTGGGCCCGGCCTTGGAGCTCTGGGCACGCCCTGCTTCCTGCCCCGCGCCTCGCCAGAAAGTATGCGGTACCTACCGTTCCTTGTCCGTTTTGGAACACCCTCGGCTGAGGGTTAGTTACCGACAGCGTTTTCCGTGTGCCAGGAGCGCTGGGACGGGACAAACCTCCTGACAAGGAGTCCAAGAATTGGACTATGCCGCGTAAACTCTATGCTGCGCCCTCCTCGGCCTTTTGTCAGGCCAGTTCGGCCGTCCCTCATGCACATTTCTCTCATGCCCTGTTGGGCTCCTGACGAGGTTGTCCTCATCTTCCCGTGGACCTGCAGACCACGGTTAGGCAGGTGCGGACCAGGGCAGGGCAGTGGTCAAACAGCAGCTTCAGACTGCTCTGGACATTGGGGACTCATGTGCCAGGTCTGTAGCGGCCGAGTGGCTATGGTCATCGGGCTTGGCTGAGGATATCCACCTTCACTTCGGATACCCAGCACAAGTTGGCGGATGTCCCCTTCTTGGGGACTGACCTCTTCGGCCCTGGGGTGGAAGGTCACCTACAGAGGATCGGGAAGTCCAATGCTACCTTGGACTCGGTCTCATCCACTCAGAAGGACAAAGGCCGCAAACCACAGCCTAAGCCCTTTCGTCCCTCTGCGCCCGCGGCATGTCCGGCCCAGCAACGTCAGGGCCAGCAGGCTCGAGCTTGGCATCCCAAACCCAAGTCCAGGGCTTCCTCCAACAGGAAGCAGGGAGGTAAAGGCCCAGGAGGTCCCTCGGCCGTCCCTCCTCCAAGCCTGCCCAGTGACTGGTTGAGGGGTGTCGCCCCCAACCCCGTCACCTCACCCCAGGTTCCCCCCGTGGGGGGATGGCTCAGTCACTTCCTTTCCACCTGGTCCATTATTACCACGGACAGGTGGGTGTTGGAGGTGGTGGGAAAAGGTCTGCCCTTGAATTGAAGCAGGCCCCGCCCTTCAGAGCCGTCGCACTGGGGCATCGGTCCGCAGTTCACTGTCGGCTCGCCGAGCCGACATCGCTCTCCTCCTCCAGAAGGAGGTGATCAGGGAGGTGGCGGACCCTCCCTCAGACCCGGGGTTTGTGTCCAGGTACTTCCTGGTTCCGAACCGGACGAGGGGCTGGTGCCCCATTCTCGATCTACACGACCTAAACAAGTTCCTAAGGTCTCGAACCTTCAGGATGGTCACTCTGGCTCCGATAATACTGTCCTTGGAATGTGGCATGTGGTTCTGCTCTCTGGACCTGCAGGACGTGTTCTTTCACGTCCCTATCCGTCCGTCACATCAGAAGCGAAGGGATCCCTTTTCGAGTTCCGAGCCATGCCCTTCGGCTTGTCTCCAGCTGCCAGGGTCTTCACCAAATGCATTGCAGTGGTGACAGCATTTCTGCGGCGTCGAGGGGTCCGGGTGTACCCTTACCTGGACGACTGGCTGATAGCAGCCCCCTCCAGACAGGAGGTGGAGCGGTCCAGAGATCTGGCCCTCCAGGTTTGCTCTCAAGTCGGCCTTCTCATCAACGAGGCCAAATCGGAACTCGAGCCGAAGCAGGTGATTCTTTTCATCGGGGCAGAGCTCGACTCTCTTCGAGCCAGAGCACGGCTCCCGGCGGACAGGGCCGAGGTTCTTTCCCCTTGCCCAATCATTTCTGGTTGGGCAATCGCGCCCTGCCCGGGACTTCCTGCGCCTCCTGGGTCTCATGGCGGCCTGCACCAGCGTGGTCCGTTGGTCCCGCTGGCACGTGCGTCCTCTTCAGTGGGGACTAGCCAGCCAGTGGTCACAACGCTGAGATCCATTGGACCAGCTAGTGACAGTGACCCAGGGGATGTGGAACGCTCGCCGGTGGTGGACCGTTCCAGTTCATCTGCAGGAGGGCATCCCGTTTGTCCGCCCCGAGCCGACGGTCTCTCTGTTGACCGATGCCTCTCTGATGGGTTAGGGTGCCCATCTGGGGGAACACCGGGCGCATGGCCTCTGGTCCCCGCGGGAGTCCCGATGCCACTTCAACCTGCTGGAGCTCCGAGCGGTCCACCTAGCTCTCACCACCTTTGCTCCATTTCTCTGGGGTCAAGTGGTCCGAGTCCAGACGGACAATACCATGACCATGTACTATCTAAACCGCCAGGGCGGGACGCGCTCCATGCTTCTATGCAAGGAAGCTCTCCGCATTTGGTCACTCGTGCGCAGCCTGAGGCGGATCTCCTAGCCATTCATGTGGCAGGAGCCTCCAACACCCTGGCTGATGCCCTAAGCCGGATAGGGCTGCGTCCCATGAGTGGTCTCTCCTGCCGGAGGTAGTACAAGATCTGTTCTCCCATTGGGGCACACCTCAGGTGGACCTGTTTGCCTCCAGGGAAAACGCGGCTGAGGCTGTTCCATGCGCCCCTCAGCAGGGCTCGCTGCAGGATGCCTTCGAGGCCGTGGACCCCGGCCTCTTCTGCGCCTTCCCCCATTTCCTTGATACACAAGGTGCTTCTCAAAGCAAGGAGGGACAAGGCGAGGTGATTCTGATAGCCCAGACTGGCCCCGCCAGTTCTGGTACCCAGATCTCCTCAGCCTCAGCTCCAGGCTCCCGAGGCAGCTTCCAACCCGCCCGGACCTGCTCTCAGTCAATCAGGGGAAGGTGCTCCATCCGGACCTTCAATCCCTGCACCTGACGGCCTGGTTCCTGAGCGGCTAGAGTTCCAGGCCTTGGGTCTTTCCGACGAGGTCCTCAATGTAGTTGAGGCGTCCCGTAAGGAGTCGACCAGGAAATGCTATGCCTTCAAATGGAAGAGGTTTTCCATTTGGTGTCAGGGCAAGGGCTTGGACCCTTCCTCCTGTTCCTTGGCAAGCATCTTGGACTATTTATGGTCCCTTTCTCAGCAAGGGCTTAGGTCGATGACCCTAAGGGCGCACCTGGCAGCCATCTCTGCTTACCGGGCACGGGCCGGGAAGCAGTCGGTGGCGCAGGAGAAGGTGGTCTGGCGCTTTTTCAAAGGCCTTGATCACATTTCCCCTCCGGTGCGAGAACCTCCACCTCCGTGGGATCTACTGCTGGTACTGGCAAAGCTCATGGACAAGCCATTTGAACCAATGCACAGGTGTGAACTCTCTCACCTGTCGTGGAAGACCGCCTTCTTGGTGGCTATCACGTCAGCCAGAAGGATGGGAGAGCTCCAGGCGCTTCCATCGAGTCTCCTTACCTGGTCTTCCCACAGGGACAAGGTTTTCCTGCGGCCCCACCCGAAATTCCTTCCGAAGGTGGTGTCGGAGTTTCACCTTAACCAGGTGTTGACTCTGCCGGTGTTCTACCCCAGTCGCACCTCGGAGGCCGAATACAGGCTCCATACTTTGGACCCTAGAAGGGTGCTCGCTTATTATAAGGAGCGCACGGCTGAAGTTCGGGGAGAGGTTCGCCAGCTGTTTGTCACCTACGCTGAAGCCGCACCTGGCAGACCTGCAGCCAAGCGGACGATAAGCAGGTGGGTCACCTCCTGCATAGCTCTCTGCTATAGGTTGGCGGGCATGGAGCCTCCCAGAGGGATAAGAGCTCATTCTACCCGCCATACTGCTGCATCAGTGGCTGCTTCCAGGGACGTCCCTATCCAGGAAATCTGCTGGGCTGTTACCTCGAAGTCAGCACACACCTTCATCACCCATTATCACATCGACCTTGAGTCATGCCGGGATGCTGGTTTTGGGGCCTCGGTTCTCCAGTCTCTATTCCCTAAGTAGGGGGTGTGCGCCTTGCCTCCTTCTCCCGGAGAACTGCTAGAGTCTGCCAATAAGTGTGGATGAAAACATATCCATGTCCCTAGAAATACAGGTTACTCACCTGTAACAGGAGTTCTTGGAATGGTATGTTTTTCATCCACGACTCCTCCCGACCTTTCGGCCTAACTTTCACAACCTGAGCTTCCAGCGGGCCAGATCTGGCGTCATGGGGCGGAGACGAGTTTTGCCACCCGGTGGGTGGGAGGAGCCAGCTTGAAGACCTTCCGCAAGATTTAAAGCGGCAAGGATACCTGCCAATAAGTGTGGATGAACAACATATACCATTCCTAGAACTCCTGTTGCAGGTGAGTAACCTGTATTTTTACTCCGCTTTGTTTTCTTTATTTGTCCCACACAAAGGCTTGTTGCCTCTATGATGACAGTTTTTATTTTTCTCCATTGCTCTTCCACCCCTCCTTTTTGGCCATTTGGTAGTGCATTCCTCAGGTATTCACCCATTTAGCCAAAGTCAGCCCTTCTAAAGTCCAGTGTCCTTGTTTTTGTATGGCTTGTCTCCATGGTTGTGCTTATGGTGAAGCACACTGTGCAGTGGTCACTTGTTCCCAGATGTCTGCTGACTTCTAAATTTGTGATCCTGTCTCCATTTGAGAGTACCACGTCTAGTATTGCTCCCTCCTGAGTGGGTTCCAACACTAGCTGGCTAAGGCCTGCCCCCTGCAGGGCATCGAGAATGACCCTGTTCTTGGATGTGGCTACAGTACATGTCATCCAGTTAACAGCTGGCATATTCAGTTGCCCCATCAACAGTATCTCTCCTTTTTCAGCCATTTTGAGAATGTCCTCTATCATTTACTTGTCCGTTTCCTCCCCTTGAGACAGGGGTCTGTATACAACCCCTGTGTGGATTGTGATGCCATTCCCTGTCTCCAAGGTGACCCAGAGTGCCTCTTGTCCTCCCCCTTTACTTTTTAGTTCTGTAGCTTTGATCCCTTCCCTTATGTATACAGCTACTCCACCTCCTCTTTTACCCTCCCTGTCCCTTCTGTAGACTGTGTACCCCGGTATGTTGACATCCCAGTTATGGTTCTCTGTGACTGCCACAATATCCAATTTTTATTCTTCTGTCAGGGCTACTAGCTCAGGAAGCTTGTTTCCCAGACTACAGGCATTGGTACTCATTGCCCTCCATTTAATGTTGACTTTATCCTGTTTTCCCCATCCCTGCTCTTATTGCCCTTGTCTATTTTTCCTTTTACCCCTGTCCTGCTCTCTGTTGAGTTCTGTACCTCAGTGTTTACCTTACTACCTGCCATGTTTTGTGGGGGGAGGCTTGACATTTCCTGCCTCTTATCAGCATCTCCCCCCTTGGCTAGTTTAAAAGCTTGCCAAGGAAGCATTTAAACCTGTCTCTTAGGAGCTTGGTTCCCTTCGTGGACAGATGCAGACCATCGTGCCAGTACAGACTTTCATCTCTCTAGGTGTATCCCCAGTCCTCAATTAAGCCAAAGCCCTGTGCTCTGCACCAGTTTTGCAACCATTCATTAAACTGCATAGTGTGCAGTACCCTAGCCTCACCCCTGCCATGGACTGGCAGCACCTCTGAGAAGGTAAACTTACTTGCTACATGTCTGAGGCCCCTCCCCAACTCCACTAATTCATCCTGCACTGCACTGATTCCATGCCTAGCTAGGTCATTTGTCCCAAGATGGACAATGATATCTAGTTCCCTCTCCTGTGATGCTGCTTCTGCAGTCGTGAGGATTCACTTCTTGTCCCTT
This sequence comes from Neoceratodus forsteri, assembly GCA_016271365.2. Classification (NCBI taxonomy): domain Eukaryota; kingdom Metazoa; phylum Chordata; order Ceratodontiformes; family Ceratodontidae; genus Neoceratodus; species Neoceratodus forsteri. Next base: position 931,329,529 of record CM028133.1, read on the forward strand.
CAAGCCATGGCACCAGGCAGGCACCTTACTTCCCTCTCCTCTTCTACCCACTTAACAATTGAGCCCCCTATCAGAAGCTGTCTCCTTCTCTTGTGGTGTCCCTTGCCACCCTTTTGTGGGTCTCCCTTGTGGATGTCCTTGGCGTTCTTCTTGGTCTCCACTGAGGGTGCCATCATAGAGGAACCTTGCTGTGCCAGACTGGCGTATGATTTGTGTAGAGGTACAACTAGGGGTCTTCGCCTCTGTTCCACCACCTGCACCCTCCCAGAACCCACTGTGGTCCAACTTCTCTTCATACTTGGCAACCTCTGAGGCAATGGTTGTGGCAGTGGTGCTCTTTGGGTGGGGGAGGCCTCCTTAGTCCTTGCCGGTTGAGCCTGGAGGTGGGCAGTCTCCGCCCTCAGGCTGACAGTTGCCTGCAAATAGGACAGCAATGCAGGTTCCAGAATGTCTCCCAGAAAACTGTTGCCCCACAGCCAGTGCATTGCACTACTCCCCACATGTCCCTCTCCCTTGCAATATACAATATGTAATATATATAAATGTTTTTTTTTTTTTTTTTTTTGGTGGTGTGTACTTACCCTTTATACACTGTGATGGGTTATTAAGAATATGACAGTTCTGCCCCGAGACCTGTTGAGGAAGTGATGTCAGAACTTTGGCTATAAAGGAAATGCCATGCCTGGGGTGGGGTGTGGGGTAGGGGGTAGTCCACAACCATAGGTGACTGTTACAAACAATCAAATACACCACTGCTCCACCACCCTGGTGAGTACTGCCCTTCATAGTAATTCAACTAACCTCCAGTAACTTATTTAAAAATAGTTTAACTATCACAAAATCCTACGCACAAGTAAATTATTTAAAAATAGTTTGTCCCAAAATCCTAGTAGTCAGTCCAGCTACCCCCAAGGGACAACCAAAATGCAGTATTCAAACCCTTGTGAAGTTACTTCCAAGATAAGCAGAGTTTGCAAGCTCCTTATTCACTCCGCAGCCACCTGTAATTTATTTAAAAATAGTTTAACTGTCAGAAAATCCTAGTAGACAATGTAGCTACCTCCAAGGGTCTACCCAAATGCAGTTTTTAAATCCTTCTGAAGTTACAAGATAAACAGTTTGCAAGCCCCTTCTTGGTTAAACACTAAATAAATATGTAAATAAAAAGCAATTACCAAGGGTAGTTAGTTTCACCTCCCACAGAATTGAGCAAAAGTGCACGTTGTTGCAGATATCAAGTGCAACATAGAATTTCCCACACAGCTCACAGCTGAATAAAGAAGTAGTGTCCTTCCAGGTCAAGAAGATGTGCTTTGTGTCCATAGCATATGAGAACATGATGCATAATCACCCTTTAAACTCCCCACTATGCCTGCTTGCTTAATTAGTCTTAAAAGAAACAAGCTGCAAAAAGGTGTGGAGTACCACATATACCTTCAGTAAGCTTTGCAAACTATCTGAGTTATAATGCAGGTTTTTCTCCCTTTAAACTTCACTCACTTTGTGTTTCCAGTGAGTTTTTACAGGGTATTTGTTCTTTCAGCATATATATGCATGGTATAAATGGGTGATCTGTCATCACGTTCTCGTATGCTAATGCAGCTCTCAGGGACAATGCGATTTCAACAACCATGAAGTGGAGACTTCCAGGGCAGTCACAGGGCCTAGTATGAACTGTAAAAACGGACCAAAATATTTGCATACATCCTTAACAGCTACATGAAAAGAGTTGTCTATTGACATGGAAACAAATAACATTTAGAATATATGAGGGTGTAGTTTTCTTTTAAGTGATTTCTTAAATTTTAGATTGTTATGTATGACTCATGTATTTGAATTGTTTATATGTTCTCTGTACGTTGGGTTGTGCCTGAAAAGGAGCCTTTGGTCCCAGTACATTTACCTGGATGGCAAAATAAAAATGAACAAAACAGTAAATGTGCCCTCTGTCAAGAGGTAGGGCTCGTATTTCTGCTAAGACTACAATGGTATTTTTTCCATTGTTAACTTTTTTAGTATACATTTCTAGATTGTTCAGGCAGCAGATTAAATATCATCACTAACATTGCTGTATTTCAGACACATACACTGATTGAATGCAGATAAACATTTTAGAATGTCCCATGCTTATGGCATTACTGATGCTCTCTAAAACATGTGGGAAGTATTGTATCTCTCTACTGTTCTCCCCCCCACCAAACAATTCTGACACTTCTCCATTGACTGCGGACATCTGTCTGACTAGTTGAGGTATTCATTCCTGTCGTGTGTTCCATCCTCTGCTGAAGCACTTACGGTTTCCATTTCTTGGGATAACAGAGGTTTCCAGGGACATGGATATTGGTTCACTTATCCACACTCTGGCAGTTCCACTGGAATACGATGATTGGCCTGATGTCTTTAAGCTAAGCTTCTCCCACCACCCGGGTGGATATATCCCCCAACTCCACCCATGATGTCAGATCTTTCTTTCTGCTGGAAGAACAGGTCACCTGCTTCACGTTCAAGCGCCATAGGTGAACCCTTGTTTTCAAAGCTATTTTACAGCTGTTTCACAGTTCTTTTGACTCGATCTTCGGGCCAACAATGTCTCAAAAGAAACCTGGATTCTAATTCTGTGTTGGGTGCTGGCAGAAGATGCTGGTCCCTGATCTGCATGACACATGCATGTACTGCCTTGGCGGGTAACATGTTGTGGCCAGGTGTGATATTTGCCATTCCATGCTTCTTGAATCCCTTGAGGATAGGAGGCTCTGGCTTACGCTGGGTCGGCCTTCAGAATGAGATCGAAGGATTGCCCGAAGGGTAGCAAAATGGCTTCAGCAGGTGCTGGGTCTGTGGCACAACTTGTGGCCCTTGAGGCAGAAGCTGCAGCGGTACCTCGTTGGCCTCAGCGCTTTTCCTACCTGGGGCCAGGGTCGGAGGGACCTTCATGGACCAGTTCCATGATATGCACAAGTCTCTCCAGACCATGGGGGAGAGCCCTGCCTACTGTGGCTCTTGGTCCAAGACCAAACCCAAGCAAGCTCACTACTGTCATGAGACGTGGGATGGGGGAGAGATCGTGGCCCTCCCTGTCACAGTCCTCCCAGTCCCTCAATTCGCCTGACTTCTCAGTGGCTGTTGAATGCCCAGCTGCCCAAGGGCCTGGTTAGGCACGTTGAAGGCTCTTAGGCTCCACTGTGGAGCCAGACGACCTTAACTTGAATCGTCCAAGCAGTCAAGATTTTTCTCAATCCATTTGACATGTTGTCAGACGAGGCCGAGGAGTCAGCCTTGCAGACCTTGGTTCTCCCAGTCCTCACTCAGGAGGACATGGATTGATCGGTGACCTCTGTCAGCTTTGCTAGGGACCAGCTCCAACTGGAGTTGTCTTCACCCTTGTTGCTTAATGTGGGTAGGCACATTATTTATGGCCAACATCAGGAAAACACTGCTCGCTGTCAGCTGTGTGGTCGATGGTCAAAGCATTTGTGCACATGATCCTGCTTGTCTGGGAGGCATTGCCGTCAATACTCCTTGTCCTCCTCATCTTCAGGTGAGGAGAGTCACTGACAGATTTGGCTGCCACCTTGACAGGCGATAGTCAGTGCTCGGAAAGGCTGGCCATTTGTCTCCCGGCTTGCCAGGCCAGTTATCAGTAAGGATTAAACTGGGTGACAAATCCCAGGAGCCCTGTGGCGAACGTCCGAGAGCCATCTTTGAGGAGTCATCGGATGAATCTAATAGAGTCAAAGGCCTTCTCTGGGTCTCTGCTCTTTGACTGTGGTTGCGTCGAGGAGCCTTCCACTGAGCAGGGGTCAGTCTCCTTTGGTGTGGTGTGCCAGCTGATTACGGAGTTACACATCCATCCCTTTGGAGCAAGTCCCGAAGAGGAGGAGTAACTCTCTGCATAAGGGAAGGGATCAAAGCAACGGAACTAAAGGGTAAACAGGGAGGAGAGGAGGCACTGTGGGTCACCTTGGAGACCGGAAATGGCACCACAGTCTACATGGGTTATATACAGACCCCCATCTCAGGGGGAGGACATGGACAAGGAAATGATAGGAGGCATCCTTAGAATGTTAGATAAAGGGGAGATAATGTTGATGGGGGTCCTGAAGATGCCAGATGTTAACTGGAGTACATTTGCTGCAGCTACATCCAAGAGCTGACTCATTCTCGATACCCTACAGGGGGCATGCCTCAGGCAGCTGGTGTTGAAACCCACTCAGTAGGGAGCAGTGTTAAACCTGGTACTCTCAAACTGGGACAGTGAGAGGATCTCGGATGCAGAAGTGGGTAGCTATCTGGGAACAAGCAACCACCAAACAGCGTGGTTCACAATAAACAGCCATAGAGTCAAGCCATACAAAGGCATGGGTACTGGGCTTACAGAGGGCTGACTTTAGCAGAATGGGAGAGTGCATTAGGAATGCACTAACAAAAGGGCAGGAAAGGGGGGTGGAGAAAAAATAGGGCAGAATCAAAGCTGCCATCAAAGAAGCAACAAGCCTTTGTGTGAAGCAAATAAACAAAACAAAACAAAGGAAAAAAAACACTATGGTTCTCAAAAGAGGTGGCGTGGAAGGTTAGGGAGGAAAAGATAGCATTCAGAAAGTAAAAGGAATCGTAGAAGGAACAGGAAAGAGAACTCTCTCAGTTAAAGCAGAAGGAATCGGGAAAGGCAGTTAGAATAGCAAAGGCCCAAACCGAGGAAAAGATAGCCAACTCAGTTAAGAAGGGGATAAAACCTTTTATAGGTACATTGGTGAGTGAAGAAAGGCCAAGGGAGGGATAGTGAAGCTTAAAAAAGGGGAGGGGAGGTGGGCAGTGGGTGACAAGGAAAAAGGCAGAGATACTGAACTAATACTTTTGTTCAGTATTCACAAAGGAAAAGGAGAGGGACGTATCTAAACCAAAGAATAGAAACACTGTGGATGGGGGGGTCGATACTAGTCTATTCACAGAAGAAAGGGTCCTCCAAGAACTCCTAAAACTCAAGGTGGACAAGGCAATGGGGCCTGACGGGATTCACCCCAGAATTCTGAAACAACTAAGGGGAGAACTAGTGACACCACTGACTACCCTTTTTAACAAATCATGGGAGGATGGTGTGTGGTACCTGAGGACTGGAGGAAAGTGGAGGTGATTCCCCTTCATAAAAGTGGGAGCAAGGCGGAGGCAGGAAACTACAGGACCTCACTGGTAGGGAAAATGATGGAATCATTTCTGAAAGAAAGAATTGTTGAGTACCTAGAGGCCAGTGGGGCACTGGACCCAAGGCAGCATGGATTCACAGAGGGAAGGTCATGTCAGACTAATCTAATGGATTTCTTTGTTTGGGTGACCAAAGTAGTAGACCAGGGAGGGGCTGTAGACATAGTCTGCCTCGAATTTTGCAAGGCATTTGACACAGTCCCACACACAAGATTAATCAACAAATTAGCCAGCCTGGGACTGGTTCCCAGGGTGGTAGCCTGGGTGAAAAATTGGCTGGACAACAGGATGCGGAGGTTAATAGTAAACGGAGTCCACTCTGAAGAAAGGGGGGTTACTAGCGGGGTACCGCAAGGTTCACTATTGGGGCCAGTCCTCTTTAATGTCTTTATAAGTGACATTTCAGAGGGACTGGAAGGAAAGGTATGCCTCTTTGCAGATGACACAAAGATCTGCAACAGGGTTGATACACAAGGGGTGTGTGTGGAAAGGGTGAAAATGGACTTGGCAAGTTGGAGGAATGGTCAAAAGTATGGCAGCTTATATATGGTCCCTAAGAGCTCCCTTTTTGGGTCTTCAGACCACCTTTTGGCTGAAGGTGTAGTCATAGATTTGGTGTTCAGTAAGTCTGGACACCAGAGGAATGTGGACAAACCTCTGGACAAGAGCTCTGTAAGATTGACCACACCGCAAAAAAGCTGTAAGCTGCGGCTGCCCTGCATCGTCGTCAAGCTAACTTTGCCAATAATGATGACTGATTATGGGCATTCCATGATGGGAGTGTTTGTAGTCCTCCCCCCACCTCGACCCAGAGCACCAGTTGGTGGTGGTGGAGCTCTGTAGAGACCAAGGCCAATCACTAGCTAAACACTAGCTTCAGACTGCCTTGGACATTGGTGACTCTTGTGCCCACGCGGTGGCAGCTTCTGTCTCCATGCATTGCAGGGCTTGGCTGTGCTTGTCCACCTTTCTGGCAGACACCCAACAGAAGTTGGCTGATGTACTTTTTCTGGGCACCGATGACGTTTTAGAAGTTCAGTGCCACCCTAGATTCTGTGCGTTCATCCCAGAAGGGCCAGAAGACAGAGCCTAAGATGCTGGCCTTTTAGTACTGGTCCTTCAAGTCACAGCCTTCCCAGAAGCAGTCCCAGTAGGAGCAGGTTCAGGCCTGGTGCCCCAAGAAGTCTGGGGACCAAGGTTAAAAAAAAAAAAAAAGAGGTGGGCAGATATAGTGATGCTCCTCCGGCAGCAGCTGATGGTGCCCCTGAGAAATGTTCTCAGTGACAGGTGTCATGCTTTCACCTGTCCTGTCCCCATCGGATGGCGGTTGCGTCATTTCTTGCCACGTTGGTCTGCTGTCACCATGGACACGTGGGTGTTGGACATAGTGGGCAGAGAACTGTCCCTAGACTTCAGAGCTCTCCTGCACTACTGCCTCCATGTACCCCAAGAGTCTGGGCATGCTGTCCACCCTTAAGGACGACATTGCCCAGCTGTTTTTAAAAAGAACCATAGCCCGTGTCCCAGACACCCTGGCCAGTCAGGGTTTATGTGTCCAGGTACTTCCTGGTCCTAAAATGGACAGGGGTGTTGGGGAGGACTGGCGACCTATACTGGATCTTCATGATCTCAACCAGTATGTGCGGAAGAGCAAGATCTTTCTTTGAGAGGGCTCTTGCAGTAGGTATTCATATATAGGACTGACCACTTAGGCGTCAGGACCCCCTGAACAATTCTAGCTAGCAGTCTCTGGCGGAGGACCACCCCCGTCCAGGTGGCGGCGTCCTCGGCGTCGGTATAAAGGTGGTCCCCACACCTGCCTTCCAGTTTTTTCCCACTGTTTGCTTGTGAACGTTCCTCACGGCTGAACAATGCTTCATCAGTCCTTAATTTTTCGAACTTTTCAACCTTTTTTTCTCTGTCTTTAAGCTGTTATTTACGATTCGCTCTGTATGTCATTTCCGACGCCTTCCAAATCGCATAAGAACAAGTGCGACACATGTGGTTCCCAACTTCCACACAAGGACAGCCACTACTTGTGCCTCTTCTGTCTAGGCCCAGATTTCCCCATGGAGAAGTGCCAACACTGCCAGAAATGTAACACCGCTACCCTCAAAAGACTGCAGCAGTCCCTGGAAGTCTATACCTTAAGGAAGAAAATGGCCTCCATGGAGAAGAAGCTAACGAAACTCAGGCAGGCGTCCACTTCCCCTGAAGGTCACAAGAAAAAACGTGACAAGGAGAAGGAACAGGAACTGGCTTCCACAGCAGCTGCGACTACGGCTGGAGTTGCGGCACTTAAGGTAACATCCTCCCCAGTGGATTACTTCACGACAGTCATCTTGGTGGTTACCAAGAAGGCGTTGCCCCTCCCGTCTGGCTTGCACTCTGGTCCTTCGGGAGCCCCCGGGTAAAGGAGGCCTCCGCTCCCATGAAGGACACGTCCACCACACAGCCTTTGGGTCAGAGCGGGTCTGGTAAGTCGGATGTCAGTCCTACCGACGCTCGCCCGAACAAGGCTGCTAAGCCGCTTGTCCCTTCAGGGGAGCGTCCAGCCAAAACTACGCCTGACAAGGCTGCATCTCCTGCGCAACCTTCCTCTGGCAGGGAGTCCGATATGTCTGATATCGGCTCCTCACACGCCCACCCATATTCCGCCAATAAGTTGGATGCTGGTTCCATCGACCCCTGCCTGACCAAGAAGCCTGCGCCGGATCCTATGTAACAGTCCAACGCCCCAGGCTCTCTGCAACATTCCAAGTTGTCTTCTGAGGCTCCTGCGTCTCCTCAGCTGACCCCCAGGGATTATAATCCTCCTTTCTCAGTCATCACGGGGGATATTGAGATGTTGCTGTCAGGGAACCCTCCTTCTGGACCTGACACTTTGATGCTGGACCCTCAGACGCCAGTCCCGACGCCATCTGGCGTCCCCAGACCTGGCGATAAACCTGTCTTTCCATCAGGTCCTTCAGACCCTATCGAAGGCATACCTACGCTGAGCCCGACGCCCACGGGGCCAGCGTTACTACCACCTGGCCTGCCAGCAGGTCCTCTGCCAGGTCCCTCTGCTCCGTCAGAGCTTCTGGTACCCGGGTATTCGACACCGCAATATCCGGTGCCACAATACCTGACTCCGCAGTATCCGGGGCCTCGGTACCCGACACTGCAGTATCCGGCACGGCAGTAGCCAACACTGGGCTACCCACCGTCGGGTTACGGCTACTCCTACAGATATCCTCAATATCCATATCCCCCTCTCCTCCTACACCTCTGTCGCCCACTCCCCAGCCGCCGGTGGATCTAAAGGAGACCCTGGCCTCCTGGTGGGCTGAGGCCAAGGCTCAGCTCACTCATGAGGTTGAGAGTCGTCTGCCGACACCTGACCATGTACAGTATCCCCTGTGTCAGAGACGGGAGACTCCCTCCCCTCTTCCCGTCACCAGAGGAGAGCCCTCTAGTGCCCGAGGAGGGGAGGGAAGGATACACACCCCAGGAAACTCCCCAAAAGGGCCGTTCCTCATCCTCGTAGGGAGGATTCTTCTTCCTCCTCTTCATCAGAAACGTCTGACTCTGACCCTGATGACGAGCCACGTACTCTGGATCGCCCCAGGCCGAGGACTCCTCTGAAGTCTCTTCCGGAAGATCCCTCCTTTCTGGAGTTATTCAGGAAAATCCAGGAAGTCCATCAGTGGTAATCAGTGGAGCCAGACCTACAGCGCAAGAAACTCGCTGCTCATCTGGGTCTGCCCGAGACCGCTCCTATGCTGATTCCTCCTGGATAAAGCCTCACGTGGATCGTGTCACTACCATTTGGAAACAACCTTCTGCATTAGCCCCCCCTTCCGTGGAAGGCGGGCAGGCTATATCAGGCTCCTGAGGGTGTAAATTTCCTTAACCTCCACCCCAAGGCAGAATCTGTCGTCGTCAGCGCCGCTCACGGCCGTTCGGAAATTAACAAAACACCTCTGCTTGCCTCCACCCGATAAGGAATCCCATCTTCTGGACCAATACAGGAAGAAGATCTGTTCCTCTTCTACCCTTGTGACACATACGGGGGATTTTCAGAAGACCATCCTTAGTCAGGTGGAATCTAAATTGGACTCCCTCCCTGAGTCACAGACTAAACAGAATGTAGCGGATCTTGTCCATTCTGCTGGTTTGGCCAGTCGGCACATGCTTTGTGCCACTTACGACGCAGTGGACACAGCTGGAAGGAGCTCGGCTTTTGCAGTAGGCCTATGGCGTCACGCCTGGCTTCGTGTGTCAGGTTTGGTCCCTGAAGTGCAATGCACTATCCAGGATGCTCCCTTCAGAAGTCTGATGCTGTTCACGGGTGATGTCAAGGACATCATTACCAAACTGCAGGAGAAGGGCACTGTACTCAAGTCTGTCAGCTATATGTACATTCCCCCGCTCAAGGGCAGCGGCGTCCTTTTCATAGACAAAACCGACACAGGCAGAAACCACAGGTCAAATGGGCCAACAAACGTTGGGCCCCTTCAGCAACCAAGACCCCCCCCCAGCAAAAAAGCCGCAGGAGCCTCGGCTGCTGCGCTGCTCCACACCTCCTGACTCCCTACCTCTCCCACTGCCTCTGGAGGTTCCAGGAGAACTGGTAGGGGGAGCTTCTCCTTCCATCTGCCGGGTTGGTAGAGGATGACGTCAGATGCTTGGGTGCTCCAGTTGATATCAGCAGGACACTCAATAGAGTTTCTACAGAAACCACCCCGAAGACCACCCCCCAGTCGTCTTACTCCCTGCAACATCTTCCTCTGGTCCTAGAGGAAATAATCTCCCTTCTCTCGAAGGCGGTGATAGAATCAGTTCTCAACCATCTCTGCGGGACAGGTTACTATTCCCATTTCTTCCTAGTTCCAAAGAAAACGGGAGATGTGAAGCCTATCCCAGACCTCTGCTCTCTGAACATGTTCGTTGAGTACAAATGCTTCAGAATGCTCTCTTTGCAGAGTCTTCTACCACTTCTTTGGCAGGGATGGTGGATATGTGCTCTGGACATGCAGGATGCCTACCTGCATATCCCCATATGCCCTTCCCACCACAAATTCCTTCGTTTTTGCTTTCAGGGGGACCACTACCAATTCAAGGCCCTCCCATTTGGTCTTTCCTCGGATCCCTGAGTATTTACAAAATGCTTGTCTGTGGTAGTGTCCCTCCTACGTACCCAGGGAGTTCAGATATTCCTGTACCTGGACAGTTGGCTCCTGGTGGCCCCGTCCAGGGAGGAACTCATGCACTCCCTTTCCCTTATCCTGCAGGTTTTCACCAGCCTGGGTATCACCATCAACCAGGCAAAGTCCCATTTGTTCCCTTACCAGCACCTCCAATTTATAGGGGCGATTCTGGACACTACCGTCAGAAAAGCTGTTTTGCCTCCGGATAGGGTAGACACCCTTCAGACTCAGGCTTGTCTTCTGTCCAGTTGCAGAAGGGTCAGAGCCGGTCAGACATTCACCTCCTTGGGCTAATGGTGACTGTCATTCTGACAGTCCCACTCGCTCAGCTCCATATGAGGATCTCTCAGCGGATGCTTCGGTCACAATGGGACTAGACCAGGAGGTACTAGTTTCCGATCCCATGATCAGGGACTTGCAGTGGTGGATGGTACAGGAGAACCTTTGCCTGGGAGATCACTTCAGTATCGAACCCCCTCCCAGACATTGACAACAGATGCATCAGGAGAAGGGTGGGGTGCCCATCTAGGGTCTCACAGGACTCAGGGCAGCTGGTCCAAGTTCTAACAAAATCTGCACATAAAATGCTCAAACTGAGAGCAGTCCTTTATGTCCTTCAAGCACTACACTCCCTTATCCTTCCTGTCATCTCCTCATACAATCAGACAACAAAGGGAGGTCATAATTCCACTATACAAGACACTAGTGAGGCCCCACCTGGAGTACACTGTGCAGTTCTGGAGACCTTAACTACCTAAGGACATAGACAGGGTAAAAAAGGTTCAGAGGAGGGCAACAAAGATGGTGCATGGGTTGCGTCACAAGTCCTATGAGGACAGGTTGAAGGAACTGAACATGTACTCCCTGGAGGAGAGGAGGGAGAGAGGGGATATGATAGAGACATACAAGTATCTTACAGGGAGGAACAGGGTGCAGGAATACACTATTTTTAAGTGAAAAGATGTTCCAGGACTAGAGGGCATGGGATGAAGTTGGAGGGAGGACAATTCAGAGGAGCGTGAGGAAGAATTTCTTCACAGAACGGGTGGTGGACAAGTGGAACACCCTGCCAGAGGAAGTGGTGGGGGCTGAAACAATCACGGGATTTAAGAATGCATGGGATAGGCATAAAGGAATTCTGGAGGTCAGGGGTAAAGGGCAACAGACTTCTTGGAAAACACAAACCGAACTTACAAGCTCAAATGGGCAGACTGGGTGGGCCATAGGCCCTTATCTGCCGACACTGTCTATGTATCTATGTATGTAACTATAACGTGCGTAGTCTAGTATCTCAACAAGCAGGGAACATGTTCCTACCCTCTGTGCCGGGAAGTGATGAGAGTCTGGCTTTGGGCAACCCAGCATCACCTTCACTTGACTGTGGTTCACGCTCCGGGAGTGGAAACCACACTGGCGGACCAACTCAGTTGGTCCTCATCCAGGTCCCACGAATGAGAATTGGATCAAGAAGTTGTAAACAACATCCTTCAGCGATGGGAAACACCTCGGATAGACCTCTTTGCTTCTCCCCAGAACGCAAAACTTCCTGCCCTCTGCTCGCTCGCTCCAGTGCGAGACATTGTTTGGTAGGAGACACTGTTTCTCGCTTGGAGGGACAGATTCGTTTATGCCTTCCCTCCTGTTCCCTTAATTCCGAGGGTCCTGAACAAACTCAGATCGAAGGGAGCTCGAATGATTCTCATCGCTCCCTTCTGGCCCAGGCAAGTTTGGTTCTCTCTTCTGCAACAGTTTTCAGAGGAACCTCCACTTCCTCTTCTTCTGTTGCAACAATTGTTGACCCAGGATCAGGGGACCCTTGTTCATCCAGGTCTCAAATCCCTTAATTTTACATGCGTGGCTCCTGCAGATGTAGCAGAAGCCCGCTTTGGAGTTTCTCCACTTGTAGCAGATATCTTGGTAGAGGCCAGAAAGCTTTCCACCAGGTCCACCTACACCATGAAGTGGAAGCGGTTTTCTATTTGGGCTACTTTGAAAGATTTCAAACCTTTCTCATGCCCAGCCAGTAAAGTCCTGGACTACATGCGTCACCTCTTCAATCTGGGTCTCAGTCATTCCTCATTAAAGGTCCACATGGCCGCTGTTTCAGCCTACCATATTCCCTTCGGGGACAGGACTTTAGCTCAGTTAGAAGTCTCCAAGACCTTCCTCGGAGGGGTTCTCCATTTGAGACCTCCCATCCACATTCCTGCCCCTCCTTGGGACTTGAATTTCATTCTGAAGAAGCTTACCCTGCCTCCCTTTGAGCCGGCAGCTACGGCAGATTTAAAGTTCCTTTCTTGGAAGACACTTTTCCTAGTTGCCATTACTTCTTCTCGGTGCATTTCCAAGCTTCAGGCCCTGATGTGCAAAATCCCATAATTGATTTTCCACATAGAATGTGTGGCTCTACCCACCAACCCTTAGTTTCTTCCTAAGGTGGTGTCTGAATCTACACTGACTCAATCCATTGCACTACCTGCTTTCTTTAAGCAACACGCCAATCAAGGGGAGTACCTCTGGCATACTTTGGGTGTTCACAGAATATTGAGATACTACACCGCTCGTACTAAGGATCTCAGGAAAACTGATCAGCCTTTTGTCTCTCTTGCACACAGAAGAGAAGGCACTGCTGTTTCTAGGCAATGCCTATCAAAATGGTTAGCTCATTGTATCATTTTCTGTTATGACAAGTAAATCAGAGGTCACTCCACCAGAGGAGTAGCTGCCTCTGCGGCTTGTTTCAAGAATGTGTCCACGGCAGACATCTGTGCAGCTGCAACTTAGACTTCTGTCCATACCTTTACAAAACACTACAGTGTGGACATTGCCTCTCGCCATAGAGCAGGCTTCGGGTTGGCTGTGCTACAAGGTCTCCTTTCATGAGACCCGTTCAGCCTGAGGTTACATGCTATGGGTAACAATCCTCCTACAGAGTGCTTCTTGTTCCAGACTGCTTGGGACTCAGTCCTATATGTGAATACCTACTGCAAGAGCCCTCTCGAAGTAAGATAGTACAGTTACGCAAGAACTTACCGTAACAGTAGATCTTGAGAGAGGCTTTACTGAAAGGTATTACCTTCCCAGCCTCCACCCCCCTAAGCTTTTTTGGCTCCATTTCCATGGGGGAACTATCCTCTTCTCTCTCGTCTTGCCTCCTTTGGCCCTTGGTGGGAAAGAACTGGAAGACGGGCATGGGCGACCCTCCCCCCCCCCGCCCCATACTGATGCCGGTCACCTGACGTGGGGGCGGTCCTCCACCAGAGACTGCTAGCTATAAATTTTTCCGTGGGGTCTTGACACCTGGTAGGTTGGTCCTATATGTGAATACCTACTACAAGAGCCTCTCTCGAATATGTACTGTTTCGGTAAGTTCTTGCATAACTGTACTTTCTGGATGGTCAGTCTAAAGATTATACCATCCTTGGAGGAGCAGAGTGTGTGATTTTGCTCCATGGACCTCCGGGATGCATTCTTCCAGATTCCCATCTGCAGGATCTACAGCTGGTACCTCCAGTTACTGGTGGAAGGGGTCCTGTACCATTTCTAGGTCATGGTATTCACCTCTCCTCTGCACCCAGGGTCTTCACTAAGTTCATAGCAGTGGTGGCGGCAGACCGGCAGCGCCTAGGGCTCAGAGTGTACCCCTACTTGGATGACCGGCTGTTGCATGGTCCATCCAGAGAGGGTGTGCGTGATCCACAGACCTGGCTCTCTAGACCTGCCGATTCATGGACCTGTTCAACCCAGACAAGTCTGAACTGGTACAGAAGCAAGTGATCAAGTTTATCAGGGCAGAAGTAGACCCCTGCAGGCCAAGGGCCTCCTTTCTGCAGTCCAGGAACAGGATCTTTCCGCCTTTGCCCAATCATTTCAGGCTGGGGTCTTGCATAACTCTTGGGATAGATGGCATCCTGCACCATTGTGGTCCACTGGGCCTGCTGGCAGATGCGCCACCTTCAGTGGGAGCTAGGCCGTCAGTAGTCTCAGCGCATAGGCCACTAATACCAGCTGGTCACAGTGACCCAGCCGATGTGGGTTGTCATCCAGTAGTTTCTGGTCCAGTAACATCTGGAGGAAGGATTCCCATTTCTCTGCCCAGTGCTGACCATCACACTGATGATAGACGCTTCTCTGGTAGGGTGGGGAGCACATCTTGGAGACCAAGTGGCCCATGGATTCTGGTCACCTTGGGAGTCCCATCACCACATAAACGTGCTAGAGCACTGTGTAGTGCTGTTGGCTGTGATGGAATTTGCTGTGCTAGTCAGAGGTCAGGTAATTCAGGTTCAGACGGATAGCAACACAGCCGTGTTTTATCTGAACAGAGAGGGCAGCACACACTCACTTCCCTTTGGTGGGGAGGCACTCCACATCTGGACCCTCCTGCGCAGCCTGGGCACCAATCTCCTGGTGAGTCATATTGCAGGGGAGAGCAGTCAGCTGGCAGACACTCACAGCTGGGTTGGAGAGACATCACATAAGTGATCTCTGAATCAGGAGGTGGTAAACCACCTCTTCTCCCTGTGGGGTTCACCCTCTGTGGACCTGTTTAACATTCTCCCAGGAGGCAAACTGAGGCTGTTTTGTGCCCGCTCCCCACAGTCGGGGATACTGGGGATGCCTTCATAAGGATATGGACTCCAAAACTTGTGTATGCCTTTCCTCCCTTCCCCTTGATCCACAGAGTACTGGTCAAGGTCAGGAAGGATAAGGTGTGGATGATCCTGATAGCTCCAGACTAGCCAAGACAGTTCTGGTACCCTAATCTCCTCAGCCTCAGCAACTGGTCTCCATGGTGACTGCCTCTTCAAAACCTACTGACTAGACTTCATGGGACAGTCCTGCACCCGGATCGTCAGCCTTGCACCTTATGGCCTGGTTCCTGAGTGGCTAGAGTTGCAGGACTTGGGTCTTTCCGAGGATGTCCTCCACGTCATGGAGGCATCCAGAAAGGAGTTGACTCTTAGGTGCTATACCTTTTAAATGGAAGAGATTTTCCTTTTGGTGCCAGTGCAAGGAGCTCGATACCCTTGTTTACCCTGTGGCTAGCATCCTGGACTACTTCTGGACCATTTCCCAGCTGAGGCTCTGAGTGACGAACCTTAAGTTTCACCTGGCAACCATCTTTTCTTACTGGGCACAGGCTGGTATGCAGTCGGTGGCCCGGGAGAAAGTGGTCAGCCACATTTTCAAGTGCCTTGACCACTTGCATGAGCCACCTCCACCATGAGACTTACTGCTGGTCCTAGTTATGTTCATGGGAAAGCCATTTGAGCTGATGTATGGGTGTGAAATGTCACACGTGTCATGTAAGATGGCCTTTCTGGTGGCAGTTTACATCTGCAAGAAGGATTGGGGAGCTTCAGCCTCTCTCGGCGGACTCTACCTTTTCAGTCTTCCACAGGGACAGAATCGTCCTTTGCTCCAACCTGAAGTTCCTTCTGAAGGTGGTATTGGGGTTTCACCTTAACTTGGTTATTAACTTAGCGGTATACTTTACCAGACCTTCTGCAGAGGCTGTACGCAGACTCCATACCCTGGACCTGCGGAGAACACTCTCCCATTATGTTGAGCATACGGCTGGAATTTGGGGACAGGGTCATCAGCTGTTTGTCACCTACGCTGAAGCCATGCCTGGCAGACTGGCAACAAAGTGGATGATTGTAAGGTGGACTACATCTTGGATTGACCTTTTCTACAGGTTGGCTGGTCTGCAGCCTCCTCCTGGGATTAGGGCTCATTCCACCACAGCCTCGGTGGCTACTTCCTGGGATATACCCTTACAGGAGATCTGTAGGGCTGCTACCTGGAAATCTGCATACACTTTCATTTCCCCCTACTGCATCGACCTTGAGTCTCACTGAGATGTGTGTTTTGGGACCTCAATTCTCCAGTCTCTGTTTGCAAAGTAGGGTTGCGTGCTTTGCCCCCTCCTTCTGGAGATCTGCTAAGAGTCTGCCATAGTGTGGCTAAGAAACGTATGCACGCCCCTGGAAGAATATGTTACAGACTTGTAACCGTAGTTATGGAAGTGGTGTATGGTTTAGATGCACACAACCAAGCCGGCCTCCCCTGGCAAGTGGCACCTGATCTTGCTGCCAGTGTGTGAGATCTGATGTCATGGGGTGGCGTTGGGGTATATATCCACCTAGGTGGTGGGAGGATCATGGTTTAAAGATGTCCAACCAATGATTGCATTCCATTGGAACTGCCAGAGCGTGGATGGGAACCCTATTTCACTAAAAGAACTACTGTTACAGATTCTTTTTTGGGTCTCCTGATACCTACCTTATCTATTTTACTGATTGATTCAAAATTATTTTATATGTTGTACAGAGATTATTAAATTACAAATATATTTTTGTAGTGTTCTGCATTGTCGCTGGGAATTGGTAACCGATGGGTGAGATGCACCCCCTTCTAGGGACTCTGGCACAGCCCAAAGCTGTGAGATCAGCGCAAAATGTTACTGGCATTCGGATTCCATAGCCTCTAATTTATCAGTTTTTGTGCCAGTGTTGAAAAGGTATGGCAGCACTTTTCAATTAGCCTGAACTTGAGTGGATGTTATAAAGTTTTTATTGTTTTTCTACCCAAAAAGTTTGTTTCTACAGGCAGAATTCTCTAAATTCAGTCAGGTCTGTTTCATATTTAAATTAGCAAGCTTGCCTTTTTTCTCCCAAACGGCTTCATTAGTGAATGTTGATGTGAGCTGACGGACTGCCTGCCTTGAGAGAAATTAATGCTGTAAGATGAGAGCTTTTTCTAATGTATCTGATCTTATTTTTGTTGTTTGTTTGGTGCCTAAGGTAAACCTGGCAATTGACAGTTTTCCTTTTGTGATGGTCCGTTTACCACCCTCTGTGTGAAACAGCAGCTCAGTGTGTTTGCTTAGTGTTAAACCTTATATAGTGTTTTTATTGTTCAGGTTTTTCAGTTGGATGACTAGTTTTGAGATTTAACACTTTCTTTGTGTGAAACTTAAGCTCTCCGAACAGTTGATGAGCACAGGTTTTGCATGCTCTAACTGCCTAGAGTGAACGCAGTGTCATGTTGCAGTGCTGCTGCAAGTGTGCTTATACACCTACTCTGTTCGTGTCTTTGTTTTCTACCTCAACTGGATTTGCTGTATGTTTTACTGACGACAACCGATTTTTTTTTTTTTTTGTGGTGTGTGTGTGTGGTTTTCTATTTACAGCAGGTTGTAACAGTGGCACTGTTGCCAATGGAGTTTAAGTAGCATTTGCGCTCTGTTTGTCAAAAATCTTCCATAGGCCCACTTGTACTGAGTTTGTCAATGCAAAAATAGTACTTTTGCACCATTTTTGCAGCAGCTTTTTGGGTGGTTCTTTCTGTGTGGACTGGACATACTAAGTCTGTTCTGCGTTCTATTGGGGAAACTAGTATTAGAAGAAAAATGCATTTAGTTTGGTACCATGGATCTTCATCGAGGATATCTCCACCATTGGAACGGTAAGCCATCTGCATCAAGACCACTCAGAAATGTTGGCCAGCTAGGGGATGCCCGTGATGATGTGCAGCGTTGAAGCCTATAAAACATGGGCTGCCCTTTACTACTTTTGCTGTCAGTTGTTTGTCAGACTTGAAGAGAAACAACACCGTTGTTTCCTTTCTTTTCTGTAGTTAAAGTTTTTATATCGATGTTCCTGTATCCTGCCATTGAAAGAACCTTTTATTTAAGTTTGTACCTGTGGTTACAAGATCTACAAGGACCACCCACACACTGTTTGCTGTTTGGGCCTCCCACAACGAGAGGGCCTGTAAGATCTGCCATGGATTTAATCAGGCCACAAGGAGGCACAGGGAGAAAGTTGTAGAGATTTTCATCCCAATCAAGGCAAAAGAAGC
Organism: Neoceratodus forsteri; assembly: GCA_016271365.2. Lineage (NCBI taxonomy): Eukaryota > Metazoa > Chordata > Ceratodontiformes > Ceratodontidae > Neoceratodus > Neoceratodus forsteri. The sequence goes on from CM028133.1 coordinate 931,347,789, forward strand.
ACAAGCAAAGGCCACAGGCTCCAAACCAGCTTCTACCTTTGACTGCACCCCTGAGTAAGGAGTTATCCAGGCAGTCAATGACCTTATTGGCGCTGAGGTTATCGAGGATGACTGAGAAAGACAAAGACTCCAGTAAGAAACCGTTAATAGAATTCATGGAAGTGAAAACAGCACCCACTTTTGTGGTGTCTCCTATTTACTCTGCCTTAGGATGCTACCTTTGCAGCTCGGCACAGGCCTAGCATTCTGCCTGCAGCCCCCACAAAGGCTGACAAACTATATCCTGCTCTGTTTTTCAAACCCTGTTATGCTACTTAGCCTGAGACTGCCACTAGAGTCATGAACACTCCTACTGCCTGACCAAGAGTCCAGGAAATTGGATGTAATGGACAAGAGGACCTATACCTCTGCCATATTAGGGCTTTGCATCGCAAACTACCAGGCTTTCATGGTTAAGCATCAGAATAGCCTCTGGAAGTTGGCTGTGTTTGCAGTTCAGACTCTGCCGCACAGCCCTGTAGAAGCAGAACTGCTTAAAGCTGCCTCTGTTGGTCAAGATGCTGGAAAACATTTGCTGGGATCAGCATATGAAGCCTCTGATGCTGCTGTGAGGTCAGTTGCCTCTGGTGTCTGCCTTAGAAGATATTCCTGGCTCAGAGTAGCAGGCTTTGCTTCTGATGTGAAACAAGCTGTACTTAATGTCCCTTTCCGTGGCTCAAAGTTATTCGGCCATGATGTGGATGATGCCTTAAAGGACCTTCAATCATCCAAGGTGACTCTGAGGTCTGTGAAATTCTTGACCCCACACAATTTCAGGGGTCCTCCTGGTAGAAGTGCTTTTTGGAGGCCTACAGGCTACGGAGAACCTGGCTTCCATTGACAGTATCATGGCATAGGAGGCGGTCCCCTGCTGGACCTGTGTCCCAAAATGGCCATTCCAAGGCAACCAGAGGTCCTGATTTTCATAGCCCTGGCACCTTCTGACTCCTCACTTTCCTCCCTTTCCACAGCTGCCAGGGCTACTAATGGGGACAAGGCTGTCCCTTCATTTGCCTAAATGGAGGGAGATTAGTCACAGATGATTGGGTCCTGGAATTGGATATAGTGGAAGAAGGGCATGCTGTGGAACTGCTCTCCAAACCTCTAGTGCATCCTGCACCACCACCTCATTTCCCCCCCCCAGGACACCTGACTCAACTGAGGAAAAAGATCATAGAGCCTGTTCCTCCCAAAGAGAAGAACAGGAGTTTTACTCCAGATACTTTCTGGTCCCCAGATCAGTAGGAGACTTGCATCCAGTTTTGGACCTCAGAATCCTGAACAAATTCATTGAATACAAAAAGTTAAGACTGATGTCCCTTCATGCTCTCATCCCTTACTGCAAAAAAGGTATTTACTTTGTGCTCTGAACATGAGGGATGCTTACCTTCATATCGAGATCAGAGCATGCCACAGGCAATACCTCTGCTTTGTGCTGGCGGACAGCCATCAACAGTTCCAAGTATTGCCCTTTGGCTTAGGTCATGGTTATTTACTAAATGCTTCGTGGTTGTGACAGCAGCCCTCTGGAAGGAAGGGCTTTGTCTTCCCTTATTTGGATAACTGGCTTTTGCAGAGCCTATCCAGTACACAGTGTCTCGAATGCCTCAGTTGTTTGAAGACCTGGTTGTCACGATCAGTTCACTGAAATATGTCCTCACGCCATGCCAACGCCTGTAGTATATTGTGGTGTTATTGATTAAGGCAGTGAGCAGTGCATTCCTGCCCATGGACATGGATGAGACTCTGGTTGGTCAGGCCCTTATAATACACGGGTAACACAAGTGTCCACAAGGAGTATGTCCTGGCCCCTAGGACTTGTGGCAGCTTCTAGTGTAACAGTCCCATTGGGATGCCTCCATATGAGAATTCCCGCAGTCGATCCTTTAGTTGCAGCAGGAACGTTTGACGAATGTGGTGGAACAAATGATTCTCATTGTGTCCCCTGTCAAAAAATCTCTACTATGGTGGATTGAGCCCCCACCACGTGATGCAGGGCATCCCATTCTTTTCCCCAACACCCGAGCAAATCCTTACAATGGATGCCACTGGGTTGGGCCGAGGTACCCACCTGGGACTGTACCAGACTCAAGGGGTGTGGATGGGCCAAGATTCGGATCTCCACATCAATGTTCTGGACATAAGGTCTGCTGTTCTTGGGCTTCAGGCCTTCACGGACCACCTCTTTCTGGGTCTCCCTTGATACGAACAGACAACATCAATGTGATGCACTATGTGAGTAGGTAAGGGGCACTTGATCCTTTGTGTGCAGGGAAGCAGTTAGAGTATGCAGTGGGCACTCTGTCATGGCCTGCAGCCATTTTTCTCTCAGGAGTCCAAAATGCCTTGGCATACAGGCTTAGTCTGTCCCAGTCTAAGTGTGTGAGTGGGAACTGCTGACCTCCATGGTAAACGACATCTTCACAAGATGAGGTCATCCAGAGTTGGACTTTTTTGTGCCCCACACAGCGCAGAACTGCCACTTTCTAGGGACATGGATATGTTGTTCATCCACACTTATTGGCAAGTTCCTTGCCGCTTTAAATCTTGCCGGAAGGTCTTCAAGCTGGCTCCTCCCACCCACCCTGGTGGTAAAACTCTCTGCTCCACCCCATGACGCCAGATCTTCCTTACCACTTGGAAGCTCAGGTTCCCTCCTTAACGCTCTGCTTTTTTCGACTGGTTCCTGATTCTTCGGTTCGTCCGAATTTAGTTTTGAAGTTATCTAAACTTCAGTCTTCTTTTCCCTCGTGGCTGCGATGGACAATTCTTTTACCGGCTCTCTGAGGCACCCTGGCGGGCAGAATATCTCCAGGACTGATCCGCACTCCACGTACGTATACTGCCTCGACTTGGACCATGACCCGCAGGTCTGCGAGTTGTGCTGCACTTTTTCGACCAACGTTTTGGAGGATCGTGCTGCCCGATTGAGGTTCGGGTGCCCCGAGGAGTTTTCCCGGCCGGTAAAATCCAAAGAGGCTTATTGGGCGGTGTCCGTGACGTCTGACCCGGCTGAGCAGCTCGAGCACTCTATCGCCCTGGAGGAGGAGGCGGCCAAGGCCGCATCTCCCTCCTCCTCAGTCGCGGCATTTATCCCGCTCTCTGAGTTCCTCTCATTCGGCTTCATTCAAGGAGCTTCACCAGTCCCTCTCCACGAAGGGAGAGGGGCCATCGGGACTTGCCTCTCGGCTCAAGTCGAGGGAGTCTCAGGGTAAGTCCCATCGTTGGCGTTTGTGGGAGCGGGAGAGTTCTCCTTCTCTGGACAGTCGACCGTCGACTTTGGTCGAGGTTGCGTCTCATGCCGTTGGCTTCACGGTGTCCCCGTCAGGCCAGCCTGCCGAGACCCCCGTCGACATAGTCGAGTTATCTCTCGACCCGTCACCCGGGTGGTCAACTGGAAGAGCCGTCAACCCTTCTCCGTCGGTTCCCCTGGTGGAGACCGAGGTTCTGCCTGCGCCTTAGGGGCAACAGTCCTCGGTCAAAGCGTCCGAGCCGAGGGAAGAGCGGGTGTCCCCGGCCCCTTCCCAGACCCGCCCTCGGTTCCACCGAGGGTCTTGGTCTCGGTCTTCTTCTCGGTCAAGTCGCTCCCGCTGACTTCGGCGGTGTCGGTCAGGGCACCGAGTTAAGTGCCAACACCGTTCCTCCTCATCTTCCTCCTCAGATGAGGAGAGGCTTCGACGCAGATTGCGTGGACATTACAAGGAGCTTATGTGGTAGCAGTTGCTGTTGTCCGGGAATCAATCGACTCCGATTCATTCCCCGGCTATCAAGTGGCTGCCGCCTGAACGGCTGATGCAACCGCTCGCCACAGTCGAGATGCCCACCTCCGGGCTGGTTGTTTGACCAAATCTAGCTGCCCCACCGATTGTGGTGGTACCTCAGTCGGGTCACAGCCTGCCCCACAGGTTGTCGGTCACCCTCACTGCTGGCCGCCCTCAGCAGGTGAAGGGTGGCTCAGGCCTGAGGCAGCTCTTTGCAGACCCTTCGGAGTCCAACGACGACTCCTCTGTGTTCCCCAGGTGGGTGGGCCTGGAGTCCTCCCGGGACCGGTCTTTGGACGATAGCTCATTGTCCTTCCTGGGTCTGCTTAGGCTCATCTTGGAGTTCACCGGGATGCAGCTCGAGCCCGTGTCCAAACGGGCCTATTATCCCCTGACGGAGATTCTAGACTGAGGGGATTCACCCCCGGAGGCCTTCCCTGTGGCTGAGGTAGCAGCCTACTTCCTGTCCTGTGCCCTCAGCCAGAATGGCCAGGAAGTATGTGGTCCCTATCGGCTCTTGCCCGGTTTCTCGGAGCACCCCTCTGCTGAGGGGTTAGTTACCGATAATGTCTTCCAGCGTTCTGGAAATGCTCAGGACGTGGATAGGCCTCCCGACAGAGTCCAAAAGGATGGACTGTGTCTGGTGCAAGGTTTACGCTACGTCCTCCCTAGGCCTCTGACAGGCCAGCTCGGCCGCGCTGATGGCACACTTCTCCCACGCCCTCATGGGCTCTCTGGATGAGGTGATCCCTCATCTTCCGACCGACCTGCGGACCACGGCCCGTCAGGTGCGGGACCAGGGAAGGGCGGTGGCTAAGCAGCAGCTTCAGACTGCTTTGGACATGGGTGATTCCTGTGCCAGGTCAGTAGCGGCCGCGGTGGCCATACGCCGCAGGGCATGGCTGAGGATATCCACCTTCTTGGCGGATACCCAGCACAAGTTGGCGGACATCCCCTCCTTGGGGACTGACCTCTTCGGCCTTGGAGTGGAGGGACACCTCCAGGGGATCAAAAAGTCCAATGCCACTCTGGACTCGGTCACCTTCGCCCAGAGGGACAAGGGCCGCTGGCAACATCAGCGTAAGGCCCCTGCGGCACGACCGGCCCATCAGCACCAGCAAGAGGGCTAGCAGGCTTGTGCTTGGCATCCTGAACCCAAACCAGCGGCTTCCTCTAATGGGAAGCAAGGAGGTAAAGGCCCAGGAGCTCCCTCGGCCAGTCCCTCCTCCAAGCCTGCTCAGTGACGGGTCGAGGGGTGTCGCCCTGACCTCACCACCCTTACCTGGGTCCCCCCCATGGGGGGACGACTCCACCACTTCCTTCCGTTGGGTGTGGGGGTGGAAGGCAAGGCCTGTCTCTGGTCTTGAGCGGCCCTTGCCTTTCAACCTGTGGACCTCTGGGGACCATGGGTCCGAAGCCTTGCTGTCGGCCCGCCAAGCCGATGTTGCCCTGTGCCTCGGGATAGAGGCGATCAGGAAGGTGGCGGATCCTCCTTCAGACCCGGGGCTCATGTCCAGGTATTTCCTGGTCCCCAAATGGACGGGGGGCTGGTGCCCCATTCTCAACCTGCATGACCTGAACAAGTTCCTAAGGTCTCGGACTTTCAGGATGGTCACTCTGTCTCAGATATCCCATCCTTGGAACGAGGCGTGTGGTTCTGTTCCCTGGACCTCCAGGATGCATTCTTCACGTTCCGGTCCGTCCGTCTCTTCAGAGATTCCTCCGCTTCAGAGCGGTGGGATCCCTTTACGAGTTCCGAGCCATGCCCTTCGGCCTCTTCCCAGCTCCCAGGGTCTTCACCAATGCATAGCAGTGGTGATAGCATTCCTGCGGCGCTGAAGGGACCGGGTTACCCCTACCCGGATGGCTGGCTGATTGCAGCCCCCTCCAGAGCGGAGGTGAAGCGGTCCAGAGCTCTGGCCTTCCAGGTTGCTCTCAGATGGGCCTCCTCTTCAACGGGGCCAAGTCGGAACTCATGCCGAAGCAGGTGATTCTATTCATCGGGGCAGAGTTCGACTCTCTTCGAGCCAGAGCTCGGCTCCCGGCGGACAGGGCCGAGGTTCTTCCTCCTTTGCCCAATCATGTCTGGTTGGGCAATTGCACCCTGCCCGGGATTTCCTGCGCCTCCTGGGCCTCGTGGCGGCCTGCACCGCCGTGGTCCGTTGGGCCCGTTGGTGCATGCGTCCCCTTCAGTGGGGACTGGCCAGCCAGTGGTCACAATGCTGCGATCCTTTGGACCAGCCCATGACAGTGACCCAGGAGATGTGGAATGCTCTCCAATGGTGAACCGTTCCGGCACATCCGCAGGAGGGCACCCGTTCATCCACCCTGAGTCGACGGTCATCTATCGACCGATGCATCTCTGGTGGGTTGGGGTGCCTATCTGGGGGAGCACAGAGTGCACGGCCTCTGGTCTCCTCGGGAGTCCCAATGCCATATCAACCTGCTGGAGCTTCATGCGGTCCGCCTAGCTCACACCGCCTTCGCTCCGTTTCTACGTGGTCAAGTGGTTCAGGTCCAGACGGACAATACCACGACCATGTGCTACCTAATACGCCAGGACCGAACGCGCTCCTTGCCGTTATGTAAGGAGGCTCTCCGCATATGGTCTCGTGCGCATCCTGGAGGCGGTTTTCCTAGCCATTTAGATGGCAGGAGCCTTCAACACCCTGTCCGCTGCCCTAAGCCAAATAGGGGCTGCGTCTCACGAGGGGTTCTCGCCTGCTGGAGGTGGCACAAGATCTGTTCTCCCACTGGGTCACACCTCGGGCGGACCTTTTTCCCTCCAGGGAGAATGCAAAGCCGAGACTGTTTCATGCCTGCCCCCCTCAGCAGGGCTCGCTGTAGGGGGATGCCTTTTCAAGGCCGTGGACCCCAGACCTCTTCTACGCCTTCCCCCCCCATTCCCTTGATCCACAAGATGCTTCTCAAGGCGAGGGGGGACAGGGCGCAGGTGATTCTGGCAGTCCCGGACTGGTTCCACCAGCTCTGGTATCCAGCTGTCCTCAGTCTCAGCTCCAGGCTCCTGAGGTGGCTTCCAGCCCGCCCGGACCTGATCTCCGTTATCAGGGGAAGGTATTCCATCCGGACCTTCGATCCCTGCACCTGACGGCCTGGTTTCTGAGCGGCTAGATTCCAGGCCTTGGGTCTTCCGGCGAGGTCCTCAACGTTGTTGAGGCGTCCCGTCAGGAGTCGACCGGATAATGCTACGCCTTCAAATGGAAGAGTTCCTCCATTTGGTGTTAGGTAAGGGCCTGGACCCTTCTCCTGTTCCTCGGCGAGCATTCCGGACTACCTGTGGTCCTTTTCTTTTCAGCAAGGGCTTCGGTCGACGACCCTTAAGGTGCACCTGGCAGCCATCTCTGCCCTCCGGGCACGGACCGGAAGGCAGTCGGTGGCACAGTAGAGGTGGTCTGGCACTTTTCCAAGGCCTTGATCACATTTCTCCTCCGGTGCGAGACTCTCCACCTCCGTGGGATCTACCGCTGGTATTGGCTAAGCTCACGGGCAAGCCATTCAAACCAATGCACGGGTGCGATTCCCCCACCTGTTGTGGAAGACCACCTTCTGGGTGGCTATCATGTCAACCAGAAGGATGGGAGAGCTCCAGGCGCTCCCTTCGAGTCTCCCTATCTGGTCTTCCACAGGGACAAGGTTGTCCTGCGCCCCACCCGAAGTTCCTTCCGAAGGTGGTGTTGGAGCTTCACCTTAACTGGGTTTTGACTCTGCCGGTGTTCTACCCCAGTCACACCTCGGAGGCCGAATATAGGCTCCATTTGGACCCTAGTTGAGCACTCGCCTTCTTGGGGAGCGTATGGCTGAAGTTCGGGGAGAGGTTCGCCAGCTGTTTGTCATCTTCATCTACGCTGAAGCCGCACCTGGCAGACCTGCAGCCAAGCGGACGATGAGCGGGTGGGTTACCTCCTGCATAGATCTCGCTATAGGTTGGCGGGCATGGAGCCTCCCAGAGGGATAAGAGCTCATTTTACCTGCCATACCGCTGCATCGGTGGCTGCTTCCAGGGATGTCCCTATCCAGGATATCTGCAGGGCTCCTACCTGGAAGTCGGCACATACCTTAATTACCCACTACTGCATCGACCTTGGGTCACGCCGGGATGTTGGTTTGGGGCCTCGGTTCTCCAGTCTTTATTCCCTAAGTAGGGGGTGTGCGCCTTGCCTCCCTCCTCCTGGAGAACTGCTAGGAGTCTGCCAATAAGTGTAGATGAACAACATATTCATGTCCCTAGAAGTACAGGTTACTCACCTGTAACAGGAGTTCTAGGAATGGTATATGTTATTCATCCACATGACCCACCCGACCTACCCAGCTTCGATGCACAACCTGGCTTCCAGTGGGCTAGATCTGGTGTCATGGGGCGGAGCCGAGATTTTTACCACCCGTGTGGGTGGGAGGAGCCAGCTTGAAGACCTCTCGGCAAGATTTAAAGCATCAAGGAATCTGCCAATAAGTGTGGATGAACAACATATACCATTCCTAGAACTCCTGTTACTGGTGAGTAACCTGTATTTTTTGCTCGCTTGCTCCAGGGCCTGGAGTTTTTTGGTGAGAGACGTTATCCCTCTGTTGGAGTGGAGGTTCCTTTATGCATTTCCTCAAATCCCTCTCATTCGGAGGGTTTTACTTAAACTGCAGGCAGAACAGGCCACCTTGATACTGGTTGCCACCCTCTGACCTCGCCAGATATGGTTTCCACTCCTGCAGCAGCTGGCAGTGGAACTTCCAGTTCATTTGTCCATGTGTCTCCTCTCCTGTCCCAGAGCAGGGAGCCCCCGTGGAGGGCTTCAAGCATGCATAGGATAGGCACAAGGGAATCATAGTGGGAAGCAGGAAGGTGGGAGCCAAAGGTCAAGTAGGATCTGCAGTGACAATGTAGGCAGGGAAAAAATGGGCACACTGAGTGGGCCCACGCATTCCTTATCTGTCGTCAGATTCTGTTTCTGTGTTTGTATTTTTAAAATTTGTTTTTATTGAGAAAAGGTAGTGACATACAAATAACAAGGTATAACAGTAAAGTCGTGGTATGATTGAGACAAATGATACCGTACATTTTTTCTTTATAGTAAAAAAAATGTATAACCCGGCTAGATAAACAGTATAGCAGGGTAAACAAACAACCAGCTAAAGCTAACATTAGTGTAATGTGTAAATCATCCTTAGCAAGTTGCCTTGGCTAGATGGCATGAAGAAGGATCCAAGTTACGTTGCACATGAGTGAGAAAGGGGTCCCATATGGAGTGGAATCTGTGGACATTGCGACTGGGCAGGTGATTCAGTCTCTCATATTCCACCAACTTAGTGAGGGGCATGCTGGAACAAAGGGGGGTGAGAGGTGGCATGATAGTGTAAGGGGTGAGCAAAATACAACCACACTCAGCAGGTAATTGTTGGTAGTAAACTAGCAGAAGAAACACAGACAAGCGACAAATGCAGTAGTGAACTTGTTTATTACAAAAAATAAGCAGTCACCCTAAATCAGAGTCTTACCAATATAGACACTGGGAGCTGAGAGTTTCTCCAAATACCCCAGGGTATGCAGTCATCTCAGAGGGGATACATAATGCAGTAACATATATAGCATAATAATTGTCATGGCAACTCTTACATTCGCAGGCTAACTAAATACATAAAATGAGCCCTATTGGCTGAAAGTTAGGTGGCTCCACAGTGTTATCTACAAATATATAAAATGTGTAAAATCGGCTAAAAGTGAGAACAGAGAAGGCATACCGAATATAGATATAATTACGGTGTTAAATAAATCTGCATGATGGTAGTGCAGGCTATACAATAACTGCGCAGAAGAATACAACATGTATTCTTGGCTGGCTACTTGCATTACAAGCAGTAAATATTATAACAGTAATATCCCTGGTCACTTACGCGTGTATGGTAAGTACCAATGCCATATATATATATATATGTATATATATATATATATATATATATGTGTGTGTGTGTGTGTGTGTGTGTGTATATATATATATATATATATATATATATATATATATATATACAGGCCCTTAACTCTGTGCCCACAAAAGGTTGATCAGGAAGTTGGTGGATCTTGCAGTTGGGGAAAAGATGGCCAGATGGGTAGAAAACTGGCTGAGGGACAGAACCCAGAGGGTGGTTGTTGGGGGAGAGTTATCTGGTACCAGAGGGGTAACCAGTGGGGTCCCACAGGACTCTGTGCTGGGGCCGGTGTTGTTTAGTGTCTTCATCAATGACAGTGGGAATGGCATTAAGGGCAAAATATGCCGATTAGTGGATGACACGAAGCTCTGCGGGAGAGTGGTCACAGCTGAAGGGATACAGGACCTAGAGGAAGATCCGGAAAAGCTGGGTAGGTGGTCCTGGATCTGGCAGCTTGGCTTCAAAGCCAAGAAATGCAGAGTTATGCATATTGGAATCAAGAATATCGGGACAGAGTACTACCTGGGTGAAGTCCAAGTATCTGCATCAGAGGAAGAGAAGGAGCTGGGAATGATCATCACTAGTGACCTGAAGCAATCCACGCAGTGCAAGAAAGCAGCAGCAAAGGCAAACAAGATGCTGGGATGCATATCTAGAGGGATCAGTAGTAGGAGAGAGGAGGTTATACTGCCCTTGTTTAGGTCACTGGTAAGGCTGCATCTAGAGTATGGAGTTCTGTACTGGTGCTCACACCTCAAAAAGTACATTAACCTGCTGGAGAAGGTCCAGAGGAGGGCTACAAAGATGATGGTGGATCAGCAGAGTAAGACATACGAGGAGAGGTTGAGGGCACTGAACGTGTACTCTCTGGAAGACAGGAGAGAGGGGACATGATTGGGACCTTCAAGTACTTGAAAGGGATAAATAAAGTTGATGAGGAGAGTCTCTTTAAACTGAGTGGCAGCCATAACACGAGGGGGCACAGTCTTAATTTGGTTTAGGAGGGAGGTCAGGAAGCATTTCTTCACAGAGAGGGTGGTGGCCACTTGGAATGCACTGCCGGAAGAGGTCATCTCGTTGAAGACAGTGGGCATCTTTAAGAGAGGCTGGGATAGGCGTAGGGAGGATGGGAGGTGTGGGATGGAGGGCAGGGACATTAGCTCAAGCTGTGGACCCTGCAATATGAGCAGACTTGATAGACCAAATGACCTTCTTCTGCAGGCTTCTTTGTATGTTAATATGCATGTCTGTGTATTATAGATTGTCTGCGGTGCACAGTGGGTAGCCAATATGGATGAGGGGACCAAGTCTAACATTCCCCCTTGATGCCTTCTTAAAAAGCAACAACGCTATGGGAAAGTAGTGGGAGCAGTTTCCATTATTTACACACCTGATGCATGAGCCTTGTAAAGGAACTCGAGTTGCTCACGATGTTGTCTTAATGTGCGTCGGAAACAGCAAAGTGTGAGTTTCAAAAAGATCATCAAAAACAGTTGAACAATAACAAAACCATTAAATGTTAACTCCAGCCATGTGTGAGAAAGTGCAGTGCTTAAATCACCATTATGAATAAGGGTGTTAAGAGCTTCTCTAGCTTTGGAGATATTATTGCTACTGTACTGTAGATGAGATGGGTACCCTTTTTATCTAAAAGGGTCTTGTGAGACAGTCAGGGGATCTGTATGGACATTGAAGATAGGCAAATATTGAGATAGAGCAAGCAAATATTTAGGGTCAGTATCAGTAACATCAGGTTCCGGGATGGGAACTGGAGCAATCACTGTATGACCAATAACAGTAGTTTGATGAGGTATAAAACAGAAATTAGGGTATTGTATGTCACAGGACTTGGAAGTATAAGCAAATGATTTATGATTAGTTACTACACAGTACTGCCTATCAGAATTGTATGACACTCTCACTGTAGGAATCCTCCATTTCTGCAGACCAGTTGGGTAGGTGAAAGATTGATTTGTGAGTCTTGTGATGCACCATGCACCTCTTCTGCATAATCTTGGTAAAAATGTCCAGTGTTGACAACTAGTGATGGCGTAGTAGATGATGATGCTGTTGCCCTGGGTGTACCAGTTTCATTTGAGGCAATATCAGAGTCCAAAGTAAAAGACCAGTCAGTGCTGTCTGGTGAATAACCACACATTGGCTTGATGATGTTGAACACATCACAGCGACATAAGTAGTGGTATCCCTTTTTGGCACAACAGGCTGTATGAGCCACCCAGGCATTCAGGGTGAGATGGAAGACCAGAAGAGGCGGAAGGTCGATCCTCTCTCGGTAGATGTCCTCGTCGAGATGCCCAATGGAATGAATGGAGGCCAGTCTGTCAAAAAGTGCCCTCTCTGGATCAAAACGTGACAAGGAAACAGTGAAAGTCACGAACATGGTGTCATGGATGGAGCAGTGATTGGCATTGTAGTATGGGCTCCTGTTAAGATGATGTATAACATACCCTAGATTTCTAACAGTTGACAGTGGAAAATTTACAAACCTAGACATGCACATTGTGATGCAAGCAATGGACCTACAGTGTGGACAATGCCATTTAGTTACGCGTTTGTCATGAATAATATCGAGAATACGTCCTGATTCCAGATCCCCGGAAGAGATTATTGTTAGTGGTTATGACATAAGAGCCATAAGCAGAGCACAAGAGTTCCCTGACAATATATTGCTTGTCTGACTCCTTATTATGGAAAACAAGTTCATTTATTTTGTTCTTCGTGTCATTAAAACTCTTAACAATATCATGCATATTGTATACCATGTACTTCTCTTCCTGACTAAACCCATGTACACCGTGCAGTAGGGGTGGTAAAACATTTTTTATACCAGTCTGGAATCTGTTTGATTTTTGATGGCAGCAATGTCTGTCCTTTTCCCGGTGGACTTGCTGGATCTGAAGAGTCCTGATATGATGCCAGCTGCACCAGTAACATCAGCAGTGGCACGCCTCTTGCATGGCGCAGAATTTCTCTTGCTTTTGGGGTCAGATCTGGGTCTCAATAAACCTAAATGTTCAATGGTATGTGAACCAGCTACAGGATCCTTTGTGTATGTTTGGTAGGCAGCAAGATTATCTAATAACATGGTGCTAAAGAACGTAGAAATGTTAGTTTTAGAACTCATACCAAATTTAGCCATATTCCAATGGGTGAGATTAAAGATAACAGGAACATGCATAAATTGCACGTTATTCACAAGTGTACCTGGGAGTGAGGTGGTGGCTAAACCACTAGGTGAGCCAGGTTCCTGTGGGGAACATTCAGTTAAGTTCTGCTTCAGTAGGGGGATACTACAGACAAAAACAGCTTCTGTAGCCATATAGTTGCGAATACAGAAATCTTTTGCAGCATCTTCTGGATATTTCTCACAGAAGGTGGGATCTATCAAAGCAGTAAGGTTGTATAATCCAGAATGTCTATGATTAGCTTGGTGAATGGACGGTACCATTTGGGGTGATCCTGGCATTGGGCCACCCTTGGAAAGTGCCTTTGTAGAGGCAGGCAGCAGGAAGGGTCTGTCTGTGACTGTCAGTTTGCCATTCGATTTGGAGGGATGATTTATTTATTTATTTCATGTTTAGGATTCAATACCTTTGAGGTAGAAGCTCATTTACAAAGGTTCAGAGTCAGACAGGTACACAAACATATCTATGGCAATACACGACAGGAAATGACAGATGACAATACAATAAAATTACATAAGTCACATAGTACAAATATTTGTTATTTACAAGAAGCCTGGAGAAGAGATTACAGCAACACTACTGGAGTGTGGCAAACAACTTGTATAATCATATCTAACTTAGGGGCAGCGTGGAACCCAGGCTAAGGTCATTTGTAGTAGAGAAAAGTAGCAGCCAGAGTTGGCTTTGTCAGGTGTAAGAAGGGAGAAAGTGGGAGAGGCAAGGTGTTGAAGAGTAGGGGGAGGTAGGGGTTTTAGTAGAAGAAAGATTTAGGTTCAGGATGTGCAGCAGCAGGTATTATCAAGGGCAAGAAGGGGGTGTAATCCTTTTTTAAAGTGGGTTAGCTTTCCACAGTAGAGTAATTCAGCCGGGAGGTCATTTACCCACTTTGGTCTCTGATAAAATAGTTGGGAAAATGTGATACGCTTGAAGGGCACTTGAACACCACCTTTGGCCATTCTTCTGGTGTTGACAGTGGGTTGGTGAATAGGCTTGAGGTGGTTTTAGGTGCAAGTCCCATCAGAGATTTCTTAGCAAGTAGGCAAGCCTGGTTTTTGACTCATAGTTGAAGGGATAACCATCCTGTCCTAGAGTACAGCGTGCAGATGTGGGTTAGGCGGATTAGCCCCAAGGCCTTATTGTGGAGCATTCTAACCCTTTTGAGTTCAGAGTCTGAGCCAGCACCTTAAATGAGCAGACCATAGTCTATGGACTATAGCACAGAGCTATTTGTTGCCAGTTTCAGGGCTTCTGATGTCATAGAGTGCCTGTGTCATTATTGAACCCCAAGTTTTATATTAGCTGATTTTATGACATGGTCCACGTGTGTTGTGAAGGTGAGGGTGTCATCTAGGTATTTAAAAGTGCTGATCTGCAAGATTTGATGTCTTTGTGGGCTTTGTAACAGTAGAGGGCCATATTTTTTTGTTGTGTGGCATTGTAAATAGCATACTCTAATTTTTTTTGTAGTTGAGTAGTAATTTATTTTGTGTAAACCATGCTTCTAGACTGTGAAAGTTGGCCTCCAGTTCGGCGGTTATAGTGGGCAATTCCCTGCCCGGAACTGAGATAACTGCATCATCTGCGTAAAGCACCATTTGTGCGAGGCAGGTGAATGGTAGGGAGTTGATAAAAATGCTAAACAGGAGCGGTCCAAGAATTGATCCTTGCAGGACCCCTAGCATGGTTTTAAATAATTGATTAGCAGTTTTTTCCTTGGGTAAATACTAACGGTACAGAAAGTATTTATATAGGTTTTCTAGAAGTGGTATGTTTAACACAGTGAGGCAAGTGCTATGCATTTTCACAATGTTTTAGCACTTTTATGAGCAAAACGTTAATCAGTTTTTAGAGTGAAATAAAACCCTGCCTAGGGATACTACCCTCTGTTCGGAGAGTGCGCTATTTATGCGCTCACATTGTGATCTGTTAGAGAGGTAAATTTCAAACCAGTTTACGGTACACATGGACAACTCTGTGGTTGATAGCCAGAGTAGTAGCAGCTGGTGATTGACAGTGTCAAATGCCTTGGTGAGGTCTATGAATATGGACCCCACTGCCAGGCCATTGTCCAATGCGTTGTAGAGATGGGTAGTATATTCAACCTAAGCAGTGGTAGTTGAGTGTTGTTTTCTGCAGCCATGCTGCTCAGAGGAGAGAAGATTGTACTCCTCAGGGTATTCAGTAAGTTAATCTGAGACAGCTCATTCTAAGGGTTTGGAGAGCGGTGGTAGGATGGAAATGGGTCTGTAATTTGCCAGGTTGGTCCTGTCGCCATTTTTATGTTGGCGCGCTTGCACAGCCAACATCTTGAGGTGGTGCAGCTTTGGAGGCGTGGTCGCTGTTGGGGGAATGCAGGGCATGCACCAGTAGGTGCGTCCGTCATTCCCCAATCAGCCTGCATGCCGGCACCACATCATGCATACATAATCTGGTGAGCAAATCTAAGAAAAGGTCTGCTGCAATCTGAGCAAAGCTCGTCAGATGCAGCGGACCTTCCCTGGACGTGCTCACCAACATTATGAGCATGGTGGCACAGTGGCCACTGAACTGCCGACTTCAGGGGTGCCCAATCCCCCTATTGGTTTCCCCTGCCCCTCTGTATGTGCCGATGGGGGAGCCCACGCCTCATCAGCATAAATCACCCCACTATTGTTAAATGCTGAGGGGGGTGCCCAATCCCCCTCGGTTCCGGGCCCCGCTTTCTTTGTGTCGACGGGGAGCACACTCCACATCAGCATAAAGAACCCCCAATTGTTAAATGCAGAGGGGTGCCCAATCCCCTGCCTCGGACCCCCGCTTTGTGTGCCATGAGGTGCCTAATCCCTGTTGGCTACAGACCCGCCAAACATTTAGGTGGCAAGCTGGGAGCCCACCAATGTGCCAGATCCCTGAAACAAAAAACTGTCCCACAATGTCTTTTTATTTTTTTGACACCTGTAAACGAAACGGTCCCTCGTGGTCTTCCTGCCCCCCCCTGCACCCACCCTCTGCACCCTGTCTCCCCACACCCCTCACCCCATACTTATCTCCGGAGTCCGGCGCGACGATCTCACGGTTGACCGGAACACGTCTGCACTCTTCAAAGCCAACCGTGAACTGAGGAAATGCCGGTAAGCTGTATAATGGAATAAACAGTTTTTTTTTTTTTAAACTTTGCTGCATAGCTCAGGCATTTTTGGGAATTTTGGCCCAACATTTTCAACATGGAGTTTTTGGGACCCCCTCCTCATGAATTCTTGCACTGTCATGGTGTTATTTGGTCCAGAAAGGTGATTTCGCAGTCTCTGTGTGGAATCACCTTTTGGGACAGAGTAACGAAATGACAGTGCCATGTTCATGAAGGGGGCTCTCAAAAGCCTATGTTGTAAATTTGGTGGGAAAAATTAAAAAATGATTTTCACCAGGCCGCAGTCAGATGCTACGACGTCAGAAGTTAGCGAATTTGCACTATTTTCACGCTAGATTCTCAACATTGGCATTTTACCACACCTCCTTGTGAACAATACAGCTGTCATTTTTCACATCCTGGCCGAAATGTGTTTTCGCCCTTCTGGCGCAGAATAGCGCGGTCGTGGTGCGAAATCAGTGTTTGGGACACATTACGAAAATGACAGTAACACTGTTCATGAGCAGAGGTCCTAAAATGCCTATGTTGAAAATGTGGTGCTGAAAGTCCATACAATGATTGTGCTGCAAGCGTGCATTGCGCAGTTTCCACGCACACTTGTAACTTCCTCAATCTGCAGTATTTTCATGCCACATTTTCAGTACTGGCATTTGTGCACACCTCCTTATCAACAGTCCAGCTGCCATTTTTCACAGCCTGCCCAAAACGCATTTCCTCAGGTGTGGTGCACAATGGCGTGCTCGCTGTTGAAAATCACCTTTTGGGACACATTAACAAAGTCACAGCGCTATGCGTCTCTAGCTCCGCCACTGCCAATGCCAGCGCGACAACATTCGGCATTGACAAATGCTTATTGAACACTGGGGTGACAAGTGCTTTTTTATGTTTATCAGGGAAGATAACAGACTTTAGAGAAGCATTGAAAACTTTGGTTAGAGGGTCAGCCAGCTCATTTAGGGTGAGGACAGCCATCTTTAGGTCTATGGAGTCACTCTCCATCCTGGTTTTACCAAGGACTCACTTCACATGCTTTACAGTTTCAGACTTGGTGATCTGTCTAAAGTAGAAGGGTGGAACCCTTTGCAGGGGTGTAGGAGGTGTTGTAGTACACAGGGGCTGTCCAGGCAATGGTGTGTTAAGGTAGTCACTTTGTAACACTGCGCTTAGATCAGTGAATGCCAAATTGAAAGCATTTGCTATGTCCTTGTAATGTCTCGGTTGCAGTTACTATGAGATCAGGTGGGGCCTTTGAGGCTTTACCTGCAAGTGCTTTCAAGGAGTTCCAGAACTCCTTGCCATGACCCCAGCTATTTCTTAGTAGTTCCTTGTAGTAGGTAGCTGTGGCTTGCCTTATCAGGTATGTGCATTTGTTTCTAGTGGTCTTATAAGCACAGAAGTCAACCTGTTTGCCAGTCACCCTGGTCTTGTGCCAGAGATTATCCCTGGTGTGTATGAGATCAAGGAGAGCTTTTGAGATCCAGTGGTTAACAGACCCTTTTACTTTTTTTGACTTATAGGGTGCAAAGATATTGCAGACATTCGTAAAAGTGGAGCAGAAGAAGTCAAAGCTTGATTTCCGTCCTAGCAGGGTCAAGTGATGACCAGTCGATTAGTGTAAGATATTGTCTGAAGGTATCCAGCAGTCCTGGCTTCATTGAGCGTGATCTAGTGATGTTGGTGGGCCGCATTGTGAATTTATTAGTTGATGTACATGTTACTGGGGCGTGATCGCTGAGGGAGTCAGACAGAACTGATACATAGGGTATGTGATCAGGGCAGTTTGTAAGGATCCAGGCAATAAGAGTACTAGTACTTGTCTTATAGTTTTGCCGGGTGCAAGAGGTGACCATCTGGGTCAGGTACAGGCTTGCAGTTTGGTCTTTAGCAGTGGTTGCAGCATGTGATTTCCAGTTGATGTTAAAGTTGCTGACAGTAATTCTCTCCCAGTTATGATTAAGCAGTCCTTGGTTGGTAATGAATTGTTCCATCCCAGTAGTGTGCTTTCCAGGAGGTAAGTAAACAGTGGATAGCACAAGAACCTCGTTTTGCTGACCAGTGGAGAGCTTGATGTTGGTGATTTGCCCATCTTTAGTGTTTGAATTGTCAGGTAGTACTAGACCGTGGATATCATCCCTAAGGTAAACTAGGCAGCCACCTCTTCGTCTGGATAGCCTGTCCTGATGGAACAATTTAAACCCAACCAGAGTGATTGCAGCATCAGGTATCTTATTTGAGAGCCAAGTCTCAGTCAGTGCCATGATGTCAAGTTTTAGTATTTCTGCCAACGCCTGAAATTGCGTTAGTTTGGCATAAGGCCTTCCATATTTAAGGAGACTACCTTAAGTTGCCCGAACCTTGAGGAGGTGCTGTGTCGGGAGGACCAGGGTTGGGGTGCACGTTGCCTGATAACAACAGCAGTATCAGGATTAGTTTCCTGATGTGCCGAGACCAGAACACCCATTTAGAGCTGGAGAGTTTCTGTGAGCTGTGCTTTAGGTCTTGGGTGGGTACATCATAGGGGCGACCATGGAGAAAGGCTGCTACAGGTAGTGATAGGGGTACCAACACATCAGGGGGATGCGGGGGTTGATAGGGTGCTAGTCAGGAGGATGTCGTCTGATGTATCCTTGGATAGACCATTTCTGTCCAGGAAGGTGTCCGAGGTGGAAGGTGGGTATATTAGGGGGAATGGGCTTTTAAGACTGTGATCTCCCACTGTCCCAGTCTCGAAAACAAGTAGTATTGCCAGTCTTAAGGCTTGCATTATAACAAATAACTGCATCAGTAAGTAATAAAGGGAAGGTTCCTTTAAGAGTCAGATCAGTAAGATATTCACCACAACTGAGAATACTAGGCATGGTCAGAATTGGGGGATGAGCATTTAATCAGGGTTGGGAGAGGGGAGGCGGGCAAAAATTCTAGCAGGTAGCGCTAAGCTGGAGCTGCACTAAAATGTTAAAATCACCCAGGAACCAGGAGCAGCCAAAGATTGGCTGGCTGTGTCCTCAGAAGACCAGTCGGAAGTGCAGTTTTTAAGCCGTTGAGTCCTGAGGCACAGGGAGCCTGCGTTCAGGTTTGGTTAGTCGGACGGGCAGGAGATGAATGTGGCCGTCCAGCGGAGGTGCTGAGGCCGCCAGCAGTGGGAGCCTGCTCAGGGTTCACCTAGGGAAGAGACAGAGAGACCGAGAGACTGAGAGAGAGTGACAGGGAGAGAGAGACAGGAGGAGAGAGACTGAGGGGGGAGATGGAGGGGAGGGGGGACAGGCACAGACGGGGACAGACAGACGGATGGAGATGGAGAGACAGATGGATGGAGACGGAGAGACAGACGGATGGATGGAGACGGAGAGAGAGACAGACAGATGGATGGAGACGGAGAGACAGACAGATGGATGGAGACGGGAGAGACAGACAGACGGTTGGAGACGGAGAGACGGACACAGACGGACAGGTACAGAGATGAATACAGAGGCAGGCACAGAGATGGATAGGCAGGCACAGGGACAGATGCACAGGGAGGAACAGAAGGACAGACAGGCACAGGCAGACGCAGAGGCAGATGCAGGCAGAGGCAGAGGCAGAGACGGAGACAGAGGCAGACACAGAGAAAGGCAGATAGACACAGACTCAGACACAGAGGCAGACAGACAGGCGCAGGCACAGACAGGCACGCACACACAGGCACAGACAGGCACTCACGGAGAGGCAGGGACTCAGGCGCAGACAGGGACACAGAGAGAGACACAGGCAGAGACAGACACACACACACAGACACAGTCACACACAGAGTGGGACAGACTGACAGAGACTGACACACACACACACAGGCACACACACACAGAGACAGATGCACACACAGACAGACGGGCACACGGGCACACAGGGACACAGACACAAGACTCGGAGACTGACACACAGACAGACAGGGACAAACACACACAGACACAAGACACAGAGACTGACACACATAGACACACAGGCAGAGACAGGCAGACAGACACAAAGCGAAACAGACACACAGAGGGACACAGACGCAGACAGACACACACACACACAGACACACAGGTGCACACACACACAGACGGAGAGACAGGCGCAGACCCAGAGACAGATGGACAGGTGCAGACACAGGCACAGAGAGGGACACACAGAGACAGACACACACTCACACAGACACAGAGAGACAGACACATACATACACAGACACAAAGAGAGACAGACAGACCCACACACACATACACTGACACAAAGAGAGACAGACAGAGACAGACAGACAGGCATAGCCACAGACACAGGCACAGCCACAGAGACAGACAGGGACACAGACGCACAGGCAGACAGACACACAGACACAAAGAGACAGGCAGACACAGACAGACACACACAGGCGCAGAGACACAGGCAGAGACACAGACACAGAGAGAGAGACGCAGATGGAGACACAGACACACAGACGGAGACACGGAGACACAGAGACAGGCAGACGGAAACACAGAAAACGGGACGGCCGGTAGCTAGGGAGCTATCTCTCTAGTTAAATCTATTTGGTTCCAGGCTGCTGGGTAGGATACATTACCCCATAACAATGCCAACCGGATCTGTGCAGCCATCCAGTAGTCAGCTAGGGAAGGGAGAGCAACCTCTCCTAGGGTCTTAGGGAGACAGAGATTTTGAAAATTAAGTCGAGGTTTCCTTCGGTTCCACTGGAAGGCGTTAAATGCTTTTTACCGTGAGAGAAGTTCCTTGGGAGAGACCGTGCATGGTACACATTGAAAAAGATATAAAAAGCGGGGGAGAACGTTCATCTTGAGTGAGAGGGTGCGTGTGTAGAAAGAGGATGGAAGAAGATTCCATCGTCTCATATCATTCTGAAGGACCGCTATCGGGAACGTAGTTTTGTGTAAACAGTTGGGATAAATCCTTTGGGATCTGCATTCCTAAATGTTTAAGGGTAAGCCTGTCCCATTTAATGGGGTATCTGGATCTACGTGAAGGTGTAGGGTCGTATTCTATCGATAGGGCTTCAGTTTTGTTGACATTGAGGGAGTATCCTGATAAATAGGAGAATTCCTGTATTTTCTGAAATATGGCTCGCATAGTAGAGTCTGGGTCAGTTAAGTATACTAGAAGGTCAAATGCAAACATGGCTACCTTATGTTCTGTTTCCGAGACTGTAGTACCTTTAATATCAGGGATTGCCTTAAACATTGTGCTAAAGGCTCAGTATAGAAAGCATAAAGGAGAGGGGATAGGGGGCATCCCTGTCGGGTTCCTCTGTAGAGAGAAAAACGTTCTGACATATGGCCATTTGCTCAAATGTACACAGATGGTTTATTGTAAAATTTAAATATGGTGTTTATGAATTGATTTGGAAACCCGAAGCAGGCAAGGACCTCCTTAAAAAGTTTCCAAGAGTCCATATCAAATGCCTTTTCTGCATCAAGTCCAAGCAGGAGAGCAGGTATTTTCTGGGATTGAATATGTTCTAGTAAATATATAGTGCGTCTGACATTGTCCTGGGCTTGATGGCCTGCAATAAAACCACATTGATCCGTATGTATTTTGCCTGGGGTAAATTGAATAAATCTTTTGGCCGGGATTGACGTTAAAATGTTATATAGTCTGGGATTCATATAGGTCTATATGATGCACAGTAGGTAAGGTCCTTGCCTGCCTTTGGTATTACTGAGACTATGGCCTCATTCCAAGATGGGGAACCACCCTCTTTGTGGAGACTTAGGTAAACACCCTGTTCAGCAATGGGGATAAGGCTTTGGTAAAGGACTTATAAAATTCTCCTGAAGTCCACAGATCCTGGGCATTTACCTGTTTTTAGGCTGCCAATCACTGTTTCTATCTCTCGGAGGGTTATTGGGGTAGTCAAATGGTTACACTGTTCCTTGGACAGGGTAGGGAGATTCAAAGATGACAGAAACTCCTAATTTTTTTGTCCAGGAGGTGTGGTGGCCGCTAAATAAAGTGATGTGTAGTAGCTAAAGAATGCCTTGGATATCTCCTTGACAGTATTCTGTATTTGACCTGACTGTGGATGTCTAATTTTCATAATGGTAGATTTTATCTTTTGTGCCCTTAACTGAGTAGCTATTAATCTTAAAAATTGGGGGCCACCATCATAGTATATGTGTCTTAAGTAGACTAGCTTCTGTTCTGTAGCATAGTCTAAAATATTAAGTTCCTTCTTCAAGGTGGTAAGTTCCCTACTTTGGACCTTGTTCACCTTTATGCCCTGGAGTCCTTCTAGTTCTTTTATTTTTTGTTCTAGAGAGAGAGAGAGAGAGAGAGACGATGTGCTTCCCTCTGCTTTTTTTATATGCTGAGTTACTTATCAACTTTCCCCTAATTATTACTTTGATGGTGTCCCAAAGAATAGATGCAGTAGTGTCTTTGTTGTCGTTTTCTATAAGGGCTTTAGTAATGGTATCTTCTATAGTCTCTTGGACCTGCTTGTCCCTTAATAGGGATAAGTTTAGTCTCCAAAAGGTTCTTTTCCTGGTTAACTGCGGTCGAAACGCGCAGAAAATTGGGGCATTGTCTGATAACACAAAATCTCTGACCCAGATCCTCTGCTTTTCTCGTAGTTGTTCCCGAGGGGCCAGGAAAAAGTCTAGGCATGAATAAGTATCGTGGACTTGGGACTAGAAAGAATGCCTGGGTGATGGGCCATGTATATATTTCCATATGTCTTGGTATCCGAGTTCTTGCAGTAACTTTTTAACTTCTCTAGTTGTTTTATTTATCCGGCCTAGTGGTGGTTGGTTCGTGCCCCCTTCAGAAATATTTAAGTTGAGGTCTCCCCTACAAATTACTTGTCCCTCTGTCCATTCAGCCAACCATGTAAAAAAAAAAAAAAAACTCAGAGGCAGGGGGAATATATTTGGAAGCCATAGTTATTTGTCCATCAAGATGGCCCTTCACCATAACATATCTCCCCTCCTTGTCCACTATCTGGTCTATTATTTCAAACTGGGTGCCTTGCCTGACCATTACAGCGTCCCTCTTCTTCTACCCTCCTTATAGGAAGAGGCCACGACGTGGGAGAAACCCAGCCGCTCAAATTTTTTGTGTTCAGTTAAAGAGAGATGCATTTCTTGCATCAGTATAATGTTAGCCCTGCTCTTTTCATACTGTGGAAAATTTGGCCCTGCTTAATGGGATTAGTTATTCCATGCACATTATATGTGCATACAGTGTAAGATTGTGCCATCCTTATATATTACCCATTTTTCTTTTCTGATATCCTCCCACTAACTGCTGGTTCAACCAGTGTGGCAGTCCCCTCCCTCTGCCAAGTCCACTCTGGTACTTTGCTTTAGAGTGTCTACCTACAGGTTTCACGTGCCCAAAGAATAAAACATTGTATAGATGAGCCAACATGGCTTCAACATGAATTTTAACTTTAGTATAAACAGGAACTGGTTACTTCCAAGGCTGGAGGGTAATGTGATAAATCAGCCCCTGTGTCCTTTCTCTATTAAGATAAGAACGAGGAGGAATACTAGAGCTTCCATTTCCGGAAGACCCCCTCTAGAGCCGTGATGGTATTGGCCTAAAAAAAACAAAGTGAGAAAACAGGTACCGACAGGTACCTAAGGTATGGACTGCGTTGAGTTGATCGTGCCCCTGTTCCCAGTCTACTTTTTTTGTGAAATCTGCCAAAAAGGAAATTAAATTTTGGCTAAGAGTGCAGAAATCCTTGAACTTATTGAAATAACGCACTGCCAACTGGGGTATACCTCTTTATACTTCTTTTCCCCCTTATTATCATCTCCAGCTCAGTCTAAGCTATGTGTCATAACCAGGGTCCCAGATCATTTAATTAATATGGGATCTTCTGATTTTACTCTAGCCTCTTAGCAAATAGAATTTGCTCCCATGATCTTTATTTGTTTCCCAGCCTTAGCCCAAAAGAGGGGCATACACATTTTCATTTTAGGTGGGAGAGATAGTACATATGAACTCGTTGGAGGAACCAACTCATGATGATTGTAGGCAATACTAACGATCTAAACCCCTGAAACAAGTGGGAGAGATATTATACTTCGACCCGGTTCTGAAGGGTCTGGCACGACTTCCCGTCAGCCGATCCCCCCAACTAAGCACCTCCCGACTGCAAGTCTCCATAAACTAATGTCCCGCTCATTATCATTTGCCAACAAGACCATTCCCGGCCAACAATATTCTACCAGCAGAATCTAAATCACCCGCAGGCTCCACACAAATGTACAGGACCAGATCTGAAACAGTAGACAGTGAAAACATTGAAAACCCTCGCAGGCATCCCACTTATGCACATGATTCACAAACCCTCCCACCTCTCTGGCAACACAAGTACCAGTGCTGCAAACCTTTGTATAAAAAGCTAACTAAAGTGCATAATAAGGCTTACTACCATCGCTTGTTCCTTCACCCTGACACCTGCACAACAGACATTAAAAGAAGTAAATAAAATGTCGTTAGCTGTCCTGAGCTCCCGTTTAGCTTCCACTATAACAGAAAAAAAAAGATCAGTTAGGCATGCAAAACTCAGTTTGTTCTCGCTAACCCCCGCCCAGCAAACAATAAAAAGTGCAGTAGTACGAATCCCGTGTGGAGAGGTAAGAAAAACCAAACACCTATGTGCTGCCCGTAAATGACTGTGCGTTGCCTGCAAGTGATCTAGCGATGCCAAAGCAGTAGCAGATATTTCAAATCCTATACATTTACGCGGCTATGCCATGGATCTTGTGCGTCGGTAGTTGGTTGATGCAGGATATAATCCATCGGTAAACAAACCCAGTCAGGAATCTGAATTCGGGAAGCCAAACGGCGGCAAGTAGCCAGTCGGGCAGTGATACGGATCCCATTCTGATCACATTAGGGAAATCGATTCATGCTGCTTGTCTATACAACAAACCATTTAGGTAGCTCAGATTGCCCTACAACTCAGACTTTTACTATGCCCAACATATCCCCCCCTTTCTATAGTGTAGCTTCTCTGTTAAAGAGTCTAAACCTATTGTTTAAGGTTTGACATTGTAAACTCTGAACTCAAGTCAGTGGCAGGCTAAAGGTCTAAGAAAAAACAAACTTATTTTAGCTCTAAGTATAAATAATCTCATTTTCAATCAGGATACCCTTTATATTTCTTTGTTCTATATCGTCCAAGCTCAGTTATTTTACAGACTTTGTGGGTACTTTCCAGATCCTCACAGGGGAAATGTATGTCCGGGCTAAGCTATTTTGGCACTCGTATGGAAAGCAGGTTGAATGCTAAGAACAAGCAGTAGTTCTGACATGTGTAGATCTAGTGACTGCTATACTCAGCTTCCCCCCCCACCCCATCCCAGCTTCACCAGTTTGGACTAATATCATGTTAAAGCTGGTTGATGGAAGTACTTAGCTTATGGTAGTCCTCTGGTGGTAGGAGCAAAGGGTTGTCGCTGCGGTTGCTTTAAAACTTTGTTGAACAAATGAGTTGATCTGGAACTCTTCAGATGGGTTTATCTGCTATTACACTCTTCTTGCCCAGTATACTTTGGAGTCTGCGTAAGGCCTCATCGTGTTGCATTGTTTTGGATCCCATCTTCTTCCTGCCCATGTTGCGCTGCCAAATCTGATCGCCTTTCCCGTCGTCGTGGTTCCGGTTCTCTGTCACCTGGATGTTTCTTTCTTTTAAGGCTTCGGACGCTTCTTCAACTGTAGACTAGATCTTGACACCAACCTCCCAAAAAATCCGCAGCCGAGAAGGGTAGGGGGTGTGGAAGTGGATAGCTTTCTCTCGAAGAGTCTTCAGAATGGGGAGATATCGGAGCCTCTGCTGCTAAACCTCCTGGGGGTAATCATAGTCTAAGAATATTCGGTGTGTCAGGTATTTAATTTCTTTTTTCTCCCAAGCTCGTCTTAATATGTCTTCCTTATCGCTGTAAGAACTGAGTTTAAAGACGATGGAACGTGGGCGTGCTGAGGGATCAGTGGGCTTTGCTTGTAGGGATCCATGTGCTCTCTCTATGTGGAAGTTATATGAGGCTGGGAGATCCAGTATATCCTTTAGTAGGTTTTCTATAAAGGGAGCTGTTGGGGTGGTTTCCATGCCCTCTGGGAGGCCATATAGTCGAAGATTGTCCCGAGAGCACCCCTCAAGGTCCAAGCAGTTGGATTGCAGCTCTTCGGTTTGGTGTACTAGGGCCTGGATGATTTCTGTGAGCTGCATTGTGGCTTCTTCGTTTTCCGACACCCGCTACTCTATTGATCCTATTTGGGTCTCCAGTGAAGAAAGCTGTTTGCTTACAGCCTTAAATTCTTGTTTATTTTCTGTTCTGGACTCGCGAATCTCGTTGAGGAGAGTTTCAAATCTAGTTCGGCATAGTTGTTCAGTCTCTCCATCCGTATCGTAGCTGGCTGCGTGGGAACTTGCTGGTGAGAGAGACCTGCTCGGAGGGTCCGCTGCCAATCGGGAGCCATCCTGAGTCTTGCCCTTCCCGAGGTTTTGATTTTTGCCTCTGCAGCCTTCCAGATGTGTTCCTCCTGAGCTTCGTGACATTTTTATGTTGGATTTTTAGGTTGTAGGAGGTAAAACTTGTAGACTGGGTAGGGAGCACTAGAGGTTAAGCTCCTTGCAGATCCATGACGTCACGGGAAGTCCCATTAGTGTAACTTTTAGTTTGTTTTTTGAAAGCATTCAATTTGATCAGGGTGTGGAGTTTTAGCATTGTTGAAGCTTGTTCAGTGATGAGGGGAGCGGATAGCTGATAGCAGCTTTACCATAGCAAGTATGTACTTTTGATATCTTTAGGGAGTCGTCGCCGCACTTCCTTAAGGCATATAGATATGCATACATTGAAGGAGAGTAACAGTATAAATAGGCAGTTTATTTAGTGGGGCCTTGTATGTAGATGCGTGCTAGTCTCCTATTTGCCAGTGAGGTCCAGTTCTTCTCTCTGTAAAGTGTGCAGTGATGGGTTCTGGCTGAGGCATTGTAAATAAAGTGGATGGCCCGATGGTATAGAACATCCAGTTTGCTCAAATAGATAAATTCAGTTGTTACATAGGATGTTCGCATAATCTAGTAATGGCAAAAATGTAATTTGAACTAGCATCCTTCTAGAGGCCCTTGAGAATAATCTTTTGTTCCTGAAGAACAAGGACTGGGCCCGGACTATCTGAAAGAGCTTCTGGTTCATTACTGCCTCGGGCGATCGCTCTGCTCAGCTGACGAGGGGTTGCTAGAGATTCCAAGGGTATGTTTGAAATTTTCTGGGGCGCGGGCATTTATGTTTGCAGCCCCAACTCTTTAGAATTTTCTACCCCGTCGGTTACAGGAGTGCGCAGCCATGGAGGGATTTAAGCAAGCTTTAAAAACTTTCTTATGGCAACAGGCTTTTGGTGACTGATGAAATGATGATATCACTGATTTTTTATGATGTTTTCATTTTTGATTTGTGATTTTAATTTGTAAGGCACCTTGGTATTCGAAAGGCGCTTAAAAAATTATTATTTTAAGAAACTGAGTCTCATTCTCAGTTTTTTTGTTAAGGCTTCAATATGTGGAACAAAAGAGAGATGCGAGTCCAGCAGGAAGACCAGGTATTTGAATCGGTGTACTACTTCAGGTACATCACCGAAGATGGTAGTGATAGGTGACTGGGGACAGAGATTGAATGAACATTAGATAAGCTGGATGGATAGGAAAAACATAACTTTTGTTTTCTTTGCATTGAGGAGGATTTTAGACTGAATTAAGTTATTCTGGAGCTGAGAGAAGTCTGCCTGGAGAGCAGTGCAGACTTGGGTGAATGATGGTGTGGAGATATACAGGACTGTGTCACCGGCAAAGAGGTGAATTTTGGAGTGAGTAATATTATTGCTAATGTTGTTAACATACAACAAGAAAAGTAAAGGGCCCAAAATAGACAGTTGTGGAACCCCTCTTGTTGTTAGAAGTAGGGAAGAGAAGGTCCCAGTAGCCTTGATTTGTTATTGTCTTTCCTCAGGGTGGCTGGAGAACCACTTTATTGCTGATCTATTGAGTCCGAGGTCAGTGAGGTTACCCAGAAGGAGGCCATGGTCGACTGTATCGAAGGCCTTGCTAAGATCCAAGAACACAGCCCCTGTTACCAATTTGGCATCAGCAGCCTCTAACCAGCCATTTGTTAGGCAGATGTGGTGCTATGATGTTGTCTGAAACCAGACTGTAGAGGGTTGATTATCTTGTGTGATCCTAGATACACCCGCACCTGCACACTAAACAATTTTTCCAAGAGCCTTGATAGAACAGGTAGGATTGAAATTGGCCTATAATTGTTCAAGTCATAGGGATCACCAGATTTAAATAGGGGTAGAATATGTGCAGTTTTCCAATCGGGGTATAGTGCCCTCAGCGACAAGTCTGAAAAATGGGTGAAAGGGCTACTAGAGAATGACAGCCGCTCTTTAGGAAGATAGGGTCAAGATTATCTGCTCCAGTGCTTTTTTAAGTGTCAGGCTCAAGTAATAGATCTTCCACTTGTTTGTAAGAGATGGTAGGGAAGGAGAAAGAGGCAGAAATGGTGATTCTGTGGGTCGATGAGGGGGTAGAGGCAAGGGGGCAAATGGAAGCCGCCGGTGATGAATGGAAAGCATGTCCCGCTGTCATGAAGTGCTCGTTGAATTTATCGAGTATTATCGATTTGTCGTTAATGATAGAACCTCGGATGATATTTGTCAGGTAAGGGCGTGGAACATTACAACCTTCTATTGACCCGAAGGTGTGCCATATTTTTGCTAGGTTACCTTTAGCTGATTCCAGGATATTCAGATAATATGTTTCCTTGATGCGTCGTACTAATTTAGTGCAAGCATTGTGGCAGGCCCTGACAGAAGTCCAATCCTTGAGGGATTTGGTGCGTCTTGCAGTGGCCCAGAGCTGATCTCTTTTTTGCAGGGCTTTTTTAGTGTCTCCATTAAACCAGGGACATGATGCTTTTTTGACTCTGCGAGTAATCAGTGGGGCTTGTTTGTGAATAATTCCACTTACAGTAGTATTGAAGATATGTGTGGCCTCGCTAATAGTCAGTGCCAGGTAGAATGATTGTCATTTGATATCCCTGAAGTCATCTAGGAATTCTGCAGCACTGAATTTCCTAAGACTTCTCTTAGTAATAAATATACCGATGTGGGTGGGTTTTAGTGTATTCCTTAGGCAAACAGTAATATTGTGATCACTAAGATCTTTATGGAAGACAGTTCTTGTATGATTTTGTGTGGTCTGTTTGTGATAACTAGGTCAATAAGAGTACCGATTGCATGATTTCTTGGGTTTGGTCTAGTGATGTCTGTGATTACTTGCGTTAACCCCAGGTCATCACAAAGGTCTTTTAGCAGTCTGGACTTGGGACTGAGCCAATCTAGGTTGAAGTCACCTAGTATTATAGATTTATTGGAGCTGTTGTCTATTGTATAGATTGGTTAGTAGATCTGGACCACCTGTAGGTGGTCTATAGCACCCTATTATATATATTGCTCATATCCTTGCCATGGACAGAGGGGAGTACTCCTAGTACGAGGATCAACAAGTACATGATAGCCATCTCGTATGGGTATCTGTAAGGAAGAAAGAAAAAGGTCAGTATGTACTTTTCCTCCCAATGGGGTTAGGACAATTAATTATTCTCCTTTTTACAGTTTCAGTTGGTTTGCATGCAACCACTTGTCAGTAAGCTTCTTCTGTTGGAGGAGTCTAACTTTGTAGACTGCTGAAGCGAGTTTGTTGATCGGGCAGGGTCCTTCCCACTTATCGGAGAAGGGATGAACAGGGTGTGCAAATCTGAGTACCATTACCTGATCTCCGACTTGTCAATCCACTTCTTGTGCATGCTTGTCAAAGTGAACTTTGGATTGCTGCTGGGCCTTGCCTATACGAAGTGCATTGTATAGCTGGGTCTTGATGATATAATCTGAGTTTTGTGACCAGAGGTCGAAATAACCACCTGTCTGCCTGTCCCAGCCACCCAGTTTTCCACAAGGACAGCTGGTTTAATTTCTCTGCCTGTCCCTGGGAGAGGCACCAAGTGAAAAAAAAACAGTAGTATCCTGAAGATGCTGCCACCTGTAAGGTTGGGCTATGGACTTCCCGATATCATGGTGTCTCAGGTTGAGTGATGTCCGTTCGACCCAGTGTCCCATGATTGGATCTTCTGTATGGTGGCAGTATTATCAAGCAGCAAAAATGAAAACCGTGCCATGGTAGGACTAGACTACACATGTGTTCCTTGCCATTGTGCATGTGCAGTTGCTTGTCTTCCCTTTGCTTTCAGCACTGCACTTGGGATGCAAAGTAATAATCCTTCTCAGGGCTATCTACGGGCAGCCTAGGTAAGGCTATCATAAACCCATTGGAAGGGCTAGAAAACCATATTTGGAAGCCCTTTTCATGGCAGGGATTCAAGGCAGAAAGTGGGGGAGACTCTAGAGATTAGGAGAGGAACTTGAAGGACTGAGATAACCACTTAAATCCCATCAAGGTAGGAAGGGCTCCAGAGATGGAAGGCTGGATAAATGTTGTCAGGGTTACTAAGTAGGAGGGGGAGCCGTTTAGTGTCCAGGCTATACACAGGAGGAGAGGAAGCTGACCACTTGTCAGGGCAGAGCAGAAGGGAGTCAATTAAAGGTCCTTGGCCCCTATCAGGGCAGTGGACTAGGGGCACACCTGCTAAGTCCATTTCAGGGCCATGTACCAGCCAGTGTGTAATATTTAGTAGTCCTTTTTGAGGCACTATTAGTTCCTTTTCAGGACACTGTGCCATCCATGGGGCACACTAGTTATTAGCTTGTATTCAGAAAAAGGAATGTAAAATTAGTTAACAAAAATCAACAGGACAGGTACAAATTCTGTCGGACAGGCAAAATAAATATTGCACCTGTCCCTTAGACAGTCATCCACGAAAAATTATTTCTAGCCCTGTTTGCAACATATGTATCCACAGACGCTTGGTCTGCAGTGGGTGTGTTCAGATCAATCAACAGGTGCTCAGGTAATCTCAAAGTTCTACCAGTCATCACCTCCAAGGGTGTCAGCTGGTTGGTGACTGAAGGAGTGCCCCCAATTGCCATAAAGAGTAAAGGCAAAAGGGAATCCTAATCCTTGGGACTGTCCTCAGTAAATTTGGATAGCATTTGCTTTATCTGTCTGTTGGCTCTTTCTACCTGACCTGAGGATTGGTGGTGGTAAAGAATGTGGAACTTCTGGTGTACACCAAGAAGCTTGAGTGTTTCTCACATTAACTCACCTGTAAAACTGGTTCCTTGATCAGAGTCTACCTTGAGAGATAGGCCCCACCAGGAGAACAATTGTTCCACCAGGACTTTTGCTGTTGCCTTGGCTGTGCAATTTTGAGTTGTAACTTGGTAATAAATTACTTTCTTAGGTTCTTGGTGGAACGGCACAAAAGGAAGAGACAACAGACAAGTGGTACTCATGTAATAAATGGAATTTATTACAGAACAGTAATACAGGCTTACTACCAATAGTGTAATCACTGGGAGAACTACCAGTTTTCCTTAGTGAGGTAACACTCAGAGAAGCTACGTGCTACAGAGGGTCTTATACCCTGATAATAACATAGCAACAGCTAAAGAAAATGCATAAAATGTATATAATTGGCCAGAAACAGATGGTCTGAGTAGCTGCGCTAACTAGTATAAGAAGTTGCATAGCTTGCAGAAGATAACACAATACAATGGGACCACTTATTATCCCAAGGTCAGTTATACTTGTAATGGTGAACAATTACTAAAGATGGCACTGTTGTCTTACTTATGGATAATATAGTAAAAAGAGTAAAAAGCATCTCTCATAGCTAAAATATATCAGTAAAACATAACAGAGCATAATATGCATTAGTAAAGCATAGTAGAACACAGATCCTGACACTTGTGCTTATACGGCAAGTGTTTTTGCCCTAAGGTTAGCACATTGACCTACATATAGGTTGTTGTCCACGAGGTGGAGTACAATCGGGGGTGCTTGGCCATGGATGACATCCCCCCACTTTGTTGCCTTCAGAAGAAAAGGCAACAACCACAGGAAAGTAGCGGGATGGAGCTACAAAAACCATTTACAAGCCAGACGCATGAGCCTTGTAAAGGAATTTGAGATGTTCGCGATGTGACAGCAAAGGGTTAGTATCAGAAAAAAAATCAAAAATGTTTGAATAATAACAAAAGCTTTAAAAGTCAATTCTAACTAGGTACTGGATAGACCAATGCTTAAATCACTATCGTGAATAAGATCACTAAGAGCATCACTAGCCTTAGAAATATTATTGCTGATAGAAATCAAATGCAAATCTTTTCTAGCTAAAAGAGATTGCAAGGATTGTGTCAAAGGGTCAATGTGCACATTAAACACAGGCAAATATTGAGACATGGCAGCAAGTATTACGGATCAGTATCAGTAACATCGGGTTCGGGGAGAGGAACAGGAATGATCACGGTGTGACCAATGACTGTTTTCTGCTGTGGAGTAAAACAGAAGTTAGGAGCATTAATAGCACAAGTTTTGGCACCATAAGCAAAAGATTGATGGTTTGTCTCTACACAGTACTGCCCATCGAAATTGTAAGTAACTCATACAGTTGGAACTCTCCATTGTTGTAGACTTATAGGACAGGCGAAAGACTGGTTGGTGAGCCATGAAGTGAAGCGATGTACCTCTTCCAGGTAGCTTCTGGATGCAGCTGTTTTGGCATCAGGCGCTGAAGATGCAGCTTATGAAAATTCATCAGACAGGTTGGATGGCAGATCACCCCCCCCCCCCATAGGACCAGGTGAGATGTTCCAGGGAATATCCACATACAGGTTTAGCAATGTCAAATACGTTACAGCGGCACAGGTAATAATATCGCTTCTTGGTACAGCAGTTGGTATGCGGTGTGACCCAGGCTTGTAGAACAGAGTGGTATATGAGTAAAGAAGGCAGATCAGTTTGTTTTAAGTAAATGTTCTCATCAAGATGTCCAATGGAATGAATAGCAGCCAGTTTGTCAAAAACAGAAGTTTGTGGATCAAAGTGAGGTAGTGATACAGTGAAAGTAATGAACATATTGTCATGGATTGAGCATTTCTTAGTAAAGTAACAGGGTGCCTGGTTTGGATAACGTTAAACATATCCAAGATTTCTAACAATAGACATAGAAATATTAACATTGTTTGACATTCACCTAGTAATGCATGCAGTAGACTTGCAGTGAGGACAATACCATTTAGACATTCTACTGTCATGAATAAGATCCGGAATGTGACCTGTTTCCAGGTCCCTGAAGAGATTAACGGTGGCAATTAACAAAAGAACCATAGGCGGAGCATAAAAGTTCATAGGCAATATATTGCTTGTCTGCCTCCTTATTTTGGAAGATCAATTCATTAATTTTTGTTTTAAGTATCATTGAACTCTTTGGCAATTTCCTGCATATTATAAACAGTAAAGTATTCCTCCTTACTTAACCATCTACATCATGTAATAGTGGTAGTAACACATAATTTTTAATAGCTTGTTGAAAATTGTTTGTGCTTTAATAGCAGCTATAGCTACTCTATTCCAGATAGACATGCCTGAACCAAAAAGGCCAGAGATGGTGCCTGCTGCACTGGTAACATCTGCAGTGTCACACCTAGTACGTGGTTTACTTTTAGCATTAGTTGTGGGTCGAAAAACTCCAAAGTGATCAGTAGCATGAGGTCCACTAACTGGTTCATTTGTGTGAGTTTGGTAGGCAGCTACAAGTCTAGAAGCATCATACTGAAAAATTTAGAAGTGTTGGTCGTATGACAGAGACCGAACAGCCATATTCCAGTGTGTAAGATTGAAAATAACTGGGACATGCATGAATTGTACATTATTAATCAAAGCTTCTGGAAGGGAAGTGGCAGTCAAACCACTGGGAGGACCTGGCTCCTGGGGAGGACATATGGTCAGTTCTTCAGTGGGTGGGACTACAAAAAGAAACATAGCTTCAGTAACCACATAGTTATGAAGACGGAAAGCACGTGATTCCTTAGAGTTGAGGTGATCACAGAAGGTAGAATCTATCAAGACAGTCAAGTTATAGAGACCAGTATGTCTAGGTGAAGTTTGTCGAATAGAGTGTGTACCTTTTGGTGCAATCCCTGTGTTAGGCCAACCATGAAAAGTACCTTTGGCTAAACGAGCTACAGGAAGTGTGTAACCATTAAAATCAATTTCCCGTTGTATCTGCAGTGTGGATTTGTCTGGAGCTACAACCATGGCATTAAGATAGGCGTCTGAGCCTTCCTTAACAGTACTCATTTTGTTGGGGACATCAGTGTGAACTCCCTGTGGGCCGTGGATATCTCTAACTGAATGTTCAAGTTTGTCAAGCAGATGTGCTATATGTTGTCTATGTTAAGTTGTAAGGGGTTTGTCTTGAGAGTAAGTCAATGAAAGTAGTCCCACCAGGATGAGGATGTGCAAGATAGCCATCTTGCCAGTGTATCTGAAAGAAAACAGAAAAGGATTATTAAGTGAGGTGTACTATTCCGCCCTAAGAGGGTTGGGAAAAGTAGTCACCTTTATACAACTTGAGCTGATTAGCATGGAACCACTTGGTGGTGGTCTGTTTTTGCTGTTGAACTCTGACCTGATAGACAGCATGACTGAGTTTGTTGACAATGGGCTTTCCCATTTGCTGACAAATGAATGAGCTGGTGGTCTGTATTGGAGGAGCATTACTTGGTCTCCAACTTGCCAGTCACCTGTATCTTCCTTGTGATACCAGATGAGTTTCTGATCACTAGACAGGTGTATGTTGTCAGAGTCTGTTGTATGGACAACCAGTAGGTAGTTTCTGTTTAATTCCTTTGTCCAGGAATTTGAACACATCTTTTAGCTCTGGGTCAGATTTCTGTGCAGCAGAAAGATCCAGTGAAGGTTCTGGTTGTGGTTTCTGCCTGGTGTTGGCGGCTAAGAAAATAGCTGCCACAGCTACTGGGCGAGTCATTGACCACATCTCGCCCTCCCCTCCCCTCCCCTCGAGTGCCTGCTTTGGCAAGCGAGTCCGCTTGGTCATTGAATTCATGGTAAGGATTAGTTTTGCAGTGAGCCTTTACCTTGTGAAGCTACAGTTTGTGAATAAACTGTTGTGTCAGGGTGTGTGTGTGTATACGCAAACAAATCCCTGCACTTGACAGGTGTGCCATCAGATGATGTAAAGTTATTTTTCTCCCAGAATGGTATAAGCTCAGTAAGGGAGGAGCAAACCCAGTTGGAATCTGCAAAGATAATGGCATCCTTTTACCATGAGGCATAACTTCTAGAGCACAGGCCACAGCTGCCAATCGGCATACTGTGAGGAGATGAGAGTGAACTTCCTTGAAATGCACCTGAAATCACCATCTTGATCTAATATGAACACCCCAAATCCTGCTACCTGCTCTCCGTCTATATGGGAGGCGGAGCTGTCTGTAAGGACGCAATACATGCTGGTATCCTCTAGAACATCTGGTGTAGCTGGTAAGAATGGTACTGGCTTAGGTAAGTCAGGAGGTTGGAGTGTACAGTCATGGGGCTTACCTGTGTAGAGTAGGCCATGGGCCAGGATGGATGGCATTTTTGCAGGTTGTACTTTGATGTCCCTGTCCTGCAAAAGCAAAGACCAGTGGGTGAGTCTGGTATTGGAAACTGAACCATCTTTTACTCTGTCTGAAAGCAAAAAGTTGGTTGGGATGTGGCAGGTATACAAAACAATAGGTGCGTACTCAGTGATATACATAAAATGTTTGACAGCCCAGTAGGTTGCCAGTAGTGTTCTTTCACATAGAGTATACTTTGTCTACTGGGGACAGCCTCTGAGAAGCATAGGCAATGGGTCTAAAGTATCCATTGTACTTTTGTGCCAGCACTGCAGACATGGCCACATCAGATGTGGCAGTTTCCCCAATGGAATGGGGAATTTATGTTAGGATTGATCAGTGCTGGGGCTGAGGCTAAGGCCTGCTTGGTGTGTTATAGCATCTGCATGACTGGGCCCCCATATCCACGGGATGTCCTTTTTCAGAAGTTCATACAAGGGAGCGGCCTTCAAGACAAAATCAGGGATAAAATCCCTGGAGTAGTTTACCATTCCTAAAAAGCATCTGAGTGTTGTCACGCTAGTAGGAAGTGGCAGATCTTGTAAGCCCTGGGCTCCTTCCTTGATCTATAATGCTTAGGCCAAGTAAGATGACCTCCTTTTCACATAGTTGTGCATTGGAGGGATTGCACTTGAGGCCTGCTCTCTTGAGGAGAGACAGAAGTTTGTTTAAAAGTGCCAAATGATCTTCTTTTGTGGTGGTTGCGAGAAGCAAGTTATCTACATACTGCAGGAGACATTGAGGTGTGGAGAACCCCTGCAGAGCATCCATCATGTGGAGATGGAAGAGGGAAGGACTGTTGTGAAAGCCCTGTGGAAGACGGGTCCAGGTGTATTGAAGTCCATTAAAGGTGAAAGCGAATTTGTATTGGCTTTCCTGTGCTAATGGGAGTGACCAGAACCCATTAGAGATGTCAGGAGCTGTGAACCACTTTTTGTCAGGTGTCAATAGCTTGAGTACATCAGATGCTGATGCTACTGTTGGGG
The DNA here is from genome assembly GCA_016271365.2 of Neoceratodus forsteri. Taxonomy (NCBI): domain Eukaryota; kingdom Metazoa; phylum Chordata; order Ceratodontiformes; family Ceratodontidae; genus Neoceratodus; species Neoceratodus forsteri. Next base: position 931,384,468 of record CM028133.1, read on the forward strand.
CGCAACTAGGGGTAACTTGATTGTTTCCTGTAGTCACTTATGAGTCTCCAAGCTCCATTTGGCTTTTTTAGAGGCCAAATGGGTGAATTAACAGTGGGGAGACAGATCCTAATCACTCCATGTTGAAGCAGTGATTGGATGGTCTCCGTCAATGATGGCAAGGCTTCAGCAGGGAATTGGTACTGCTGCTTCCTCAGAGGGGGTAGGCCCTTTGATCTCGATGGTAGTGTGCATCCTACAACAGTCGTGCTTGTTGGTCGTAAACGCGTCAAGGTGTTTTTGCAGCAAGGGTGCAAGTTCAGAAAATAGGTCATGACTTTTGAACAGAGCAATGGTGTCATACTCCTTGTTATGGGAGATGGCTGCCATTGCGTGCAAGTCTGGGATGGTGACAGCATGACATTGTCCTTTGATCTGAATGAGTAGCCTGTTGGCTAAATCTACTACACAGCCATGTAGTGCTAGGAAGTCAGTTCCGAGGATGCTGGGGTGATGACGGAGGATCATGAGGTCAAAAGCAAAGTCAGTTCTGAGGTGGCCTACCGCCACAGGTAGAGCAATAGATGGGTAGGTGTGTAGCTGGGTACCTACCATCTACACCCTGTGCAGTAGTCTTTCAGCTGGTAGACCAGTCAGATGACACTGGGTCCTCATCCTGGAGAACTGACATGGCTTCCTCAGTATCCAGAAGCATAGTAAGTTGCCGGCCCCAGACTGTGGCCTTTACACAAGGCCGTCCATTTGTTTTAACAATCAAATCACTCACAATCTGGACTGGGGCCTGTAATTGTCAATCGGTATTTTCTGAATTAGTGTCATCGACTTGATCCTGAAATCGAAGGCCTGCTAGATCTTTTAAGGCCTCCTGTATGTCTTGCACAGGGTACAAGTGTACTTGTGAAGTCACAGGCACTGCAACGGCCTGCACGTGTGGTTCCTCCTTGGATGTTACATCGGCCTGGCCAGTAGCTGGTGCAACAAAAAGGATTCCCTTGACTTTTCGAGTATTCAGCAGCTGGGGTTAGGAAAGAATTTCTTCGGCTGCTTGTCCATTCAGTGGTTGGCTAGGGCCGCTATAGTTTGCGCTGCTTTAGCTTCCCTCTCGGCACGGATCTCCTCCAACAGCTTGCGGAGGGTTTTGTTTTTGTCTTTGATTTGTCGATGGCTAGGACCATTGCAGTTCTTGCTATTCTGCTGGATGTTTGAATTTTTCGCAATTGCCTCTGTATCTGTTCCTGTTGTTTCTATAGTTTCGGACCCCACCTTGTGTGACTGCTTGTTGTCAGAAGGGGCATCAGTTGTTTGGTTATTTATTTCCCTCTACCATATAGTGGGTAGGGGTATGAGGGATGGGCTGTACTGCAGTCACCTTGTTGGACTTGCCAGAAGTAAGGGTGCAGAAGTAGACCTGATAGGCATGCTCCGTCTTGATGAGGATAGCCACAAACGTATCGGCATTCGGGTAAACGTTGAGCTCAACCACTTCCTGCAAGAAGGCCGGAGTAATGTTCCAGATGTACAAATCCTTGTACTCAATTTGATCTCTGTCTCCAAGTTTGTTTGCTAGGCCTTTGCCAGTGTTGTATACAAGCCATAACCATTGGAGGTAGGCTGCAGTACTTTCTTTTGCACTTTGCTTAACCTTGTAGGTCAAGCAAGTTCCCATGACACTCGAGGAATTGGCAGATATAAGGGCTGCTGAAATGTCATCAAAAGCGAGGGTGTTGGAGTTACGTACTGTCTCTAAGAGCTTGGCCCAGAGGGTAGGTTCGTTGTCTGCTGCAAGACTTGAACCTGGTACTTGGATTGGAGGGAGAGCTTCTTGCAAAGGGAGCGCACCTTCTCCAAGTGGCAATTGAGATTATCTGTTGGGCCCATCTGTCCGATGCTCTGTGCAATGTGCTGGACAGAGTAAGCGACCTGTAGGGGATTAGAGATGTGCATAGGTGCACAGAGTTCCCCCCATTCCCGAGCTCCGCAAAGTGCTGCTTCCACTGCTCCATCAGCAGCAGCTCTGTATGTGTGGTCTTGATTGACCAATTCTCTGAGCATTTTTTCAGTTTGGTCCCAGATGGCCCTCTTTTGGTCCTCCAGGACAGTGATTCTGCTAATTGCTTCCGTAATCATACTGCAGATCTTGTACTCATCTTCCCTGTGAGGGGAGCGAGTGGAGGTGCACCACGGGATACAGGCCCTCTGCCTGTATCATGGGGGCTGCCATCTTGGTGTTGTACATGGCATCCGCCATGTTCGTGTAGACGTGGCGATGCAGTGTGCCTGCCGACATTGGCGTCATCTTGTATATGGCCGTCGGAATTTGCTCCATGGGGGTTGGACCTACATGTTACGTGGCATGCCTCATCAGTCAGAGTAGTCATCGCCGGATGATGCAATCTCAGTGGGTGTATACTGAAACCTGTTTGTGGTCTTAACATGGCCGGCAAGAACCTCCTATTGATGGTGCAACTTCAACATCTTTTGTTTACACTTCTTGTGACAGACCTTTGCAGTGCCCTGCTCAATACCTCTCTCCACCTCATGCTGCAGCACTCTATACGCGGCGCCCAATTCGATGTTTTCCCTAAGTTCTTTATCCAACTCACAACTTACACGCTTGTAATCCTCTTTCAACTTAGCATTCTCCTCTCTCAGACCTTCATTCGTATCACTCAGAATATCATTCAGATATGCTAACGGTTTCTTATCACATTTCAACCTTTCACAATCATCTCTTAACATGCAAATCTCTTGCTCAGTGTCTTGAGCAGCACAGTGCATCAGTCTGGAATTAGCTTCATGGAGTGACTGTGTCTCCTCCGTTAGTTTCTGTTCCTTTTTCTGTAACTCCGATGACTGCAAGCCCATCACTTTTTTTAGAGATGCATTTTGCAGTTCAAGGGAGGCACATCTTGCTCTGAGAGACTCAACAGTGGTATGTAGCGCCGCAACCAAGAAACCTTTAAGGTTATATTTCTTGGCTGTTTGTTTGGACTCTGTGTAGTGGTCAGATATTAGCAGCAATGGTTTGTCAGCAGACTTTGCGTCCAGCGTAAAATCTGTCCATCCGCCATGGGATGTGAGGTAGTTTGAGACATCAAGTCTCAGTTCTGTGCACAGGTCAGACATAAAGAAGGGATCTACAAACAAATAAGCAGTTGGAAAACTGATCAAAATACCTTGGTGCCATCACCGACCACTTTCCGGTCCCTGGTGGGTGAGTTGTGATGCCAAGGTGGTACGCTGTAATTCGCAGAGGGAGTGTAAGGGGGTCTGGTGTGGGTCTGCCATGCCCGAGACCAAGACGGTGTGAGTGCGCCACAACCACTACCACTGTAAGCATGAGTAGGTCCAAGTAGGTGAAAGTGTCACTACACGGCATTCAAAATAAATTGAATGTGACTCTTCTTTTGTACCTTCCAACCTGCAAACGGTTGCCGAATGTAATTTGGTAATAAGTTACCTTCTCAGGTTCTTGCTGGAATGGCACAAAAGGAAGAGAAAACAGACAAGTGGTACTCATGTACTAAATGGAATTTATTACAGATCAGTAATACAGGCTTACTACCAACAGTGTAATCACTGGGAGAATTACCAGTTTTCCTTACCTAGGTTATGCAGTCTCTCTTCTCAGAGAAGCTACGTGCTACAGAGGGTCATATACCCTGATAACCATAACAACAGCTAAAGATGATACATAAAATGTATATAATTAGCCAACAAAATATAAATCAGGATTCTCTCACGTTTTCCCCAGTTACTGGAACTTGCTGCCCCTAGATGTACTCCTGGCCCCTAGTCATGCCACTTTTAAGAAGAGACACCACTCCCTCCTTGCTGTACATGCCTGATGCACCTGCTTCAACCCACCGTAGGTCATGGCTGCCTCTGCCTTTGCTGCCTCATAGTTCCCTCCTGTTTTCTGTGGTGTGAGCTGGCACCTTGCATCTGCTGCTTCCCTCACTAAATCTACCCTACCCCCTTTTTCCCATCCCTTTTCCCTCTCTCTCGCTATGCTATACTTCTGCATTTCCTTCTCCCTACCTTCTGCTGAAACTGATATTCAGCCAGCTGACTGTATGACATACTTGTACTGAAATGATACTGTTTGGCATTTCCACTCTTTAAATGTGCTATTACTATAACTGTATTTGCGGGCACTTACCTTATATTTGTATAATACACTTTGTGAGCCCTGGTACTACTATTGTCTTAAACTTGTTCTCGTCCGATATGTGATGTGTTGTACATTTCTGATACTGTATGCTTTGTACCTGTATCTCTATGTTGTGACCTCCCGGGCCGTGCCTAAATAATGGTCACTTTTGTGGCTAGTGCACCTATCTGGTTATCAAAAAATAAATAAAAACAGGTGGCCTGAGTAACTATCCTAAGTAGTATAAGAAGTTGTATAGCTTGCACAATACAATGGGACCACTTATTATCCCAAGGTAAGTTGTACTTGTAATGGTGGACAATTACTAAAGATGGCACTGTTGCCTTACTTATGGAGAATATAGTAAAAATGGAGCAAAAAGCATCTCTCATAGCTAAAATGTATCAGTAAAACATAACAGAGCATAATATGCATTAGTAAACCATAGTAGAACACAGATCCTGACATGTATGCTTATACGATAAGTGTCTTCGTCCTAAGGTTAGTACATGTACCTATGTATAGGTTGCTTTCTTTGGGGAAGCCTTAACCCACTTAGAGAATAAATTGGTGACCACAAGGGCATACTTGTTCCTGCTAATTGTGGTCAGAGGGCCAATAAAATCAATCTGGATGGCATGCCAGGACCCTGATTGTCTCTGAGGAAGTAATTTTGCATTTCTTTTAGCTGGAGCTGGATTGTTTTGTGCACAGATCAGGCAGTTGTCGATGTAACGTCTTACATTCTCGGTAATGCCAGGCCACCAGCCCACTGATTTCAGTCTCTGAACTGTATTTTCTACCCCTTGGTGTCCACCAGTTGGGGTGTCATGAACCTGATGGATGAACTCTGATCGCAATGGCTCGGGAATTACCCATAATTTGTAGTTCAGGTCATCAGGTTGGTACCATATCAGCTTGTTGTCACTTGATTGATGCAGTTTGTTAGCATGTTTCTTGTAGGAGCTGTTGGTCGGCAGTTCTTGTTCAGTTCCCTTGTCTAGGAATTTTAAGACTTCTTTCAGCTGAGGATCTGACTTTTGTGCTATGGAGAAGTCCAAAGGCTCAAAATGTTAAGGTTTCTTCTTCACGGCAACTATTTGGCGCAGCTGCTAAAGCTACAGGGTGAGCCATATCCCACATGTCCCCCTGTGAAAGGGTGGAACAGGACCCTGTCCCAGTTGTTTTGGAGAAAGTGTTTAAATGCAAGGATCTATTCTTTCCTTTCCTGTCTGTTTCTCTGGTTGCGCAACCAAATTTTCCCATGAGACTTTGGACTTGATCAGCCTGACAGGCTCGCAGTTCTGTGCCTCTCACTGTATCTGTTTTCTCTTGCTGTCTGTCTTTTCCTCCCTTGCATGTCTTCTGATATAGAAATATGTGCAAATCATCGTATGGAAATGAAACTGATATTGGGATCCCTTTTGTTTAGAAAATATATAGTGTCACTGTTGAGATGTATATGATTGTATTTTGACATGACTGAAAAAAGCTATTGGGAACTTCAGAGGTTACGTGAGTTCAAATTTTAGACCTTTTTCGAAAGCTGTGGAAATGGGGCCTCAATGTATTCTAGCAGCTCCTGCCTCATATTTACGGAAACAGGACAGTTGCTAAGAGTGGGGGATGAAAGGACACATAAGATAGCTGAACTACAACTGCTAGGTGAAGAGAAAGGGACACAAAGATTGAAAAATAACTTTATTTTTGCCTTTGTAAATAGTTATACTGAACAAGTTTATTTTTTTATGTTACTGCTACTGTAAAATATTTTTGGTAAATTCTACAAGTGCTCCTGGTTTTCCTTATGCTTCCTGACCTGTGCCTCGATGACACGCCCCCCTCCTCCCCCGAGCACCCTCTTTGGCAAGAGTGTCTGCTCAGACGTTGAAACAGTGGCATGGATCAGACTTAGAATGGAACTTCGCTTTGTGTATGAACAGATTGTGTTTAAACTCTTGGGTCAGAGTGTGGATATACACAGAGTGAGCTGTACTTGACAAGTGTGCCATCAGAAGATGTGATGGAGTTCTTCTTCCAAAACGGTAGGAATTCTGTTAATGAACAACAGACCCAATTTGAGTCTGTAAAGATGATGGTATCTGTGTTACCTTGGTGTACTAATTTAAGATCACAGGCCACAGCAGCCAGTTGTGCATCCTGAAAAGCTGTAACATTGCAGCGCTTGGAGGCATAGACTGTGTTACCTTTAGGATAGTTGATGAACACTCCAAATCCTGTTCTTCTTGATGATACGAGGCAGAGCCATTAGTAAAGACATGACACAGAGGTGTCAGGAAGGAGTGTTGGGTTAGCCGGAAGAAAGGGTCCTGGATCAGGCAACTCAGGAAGTGGGAGTGAACGGTCATGGGGCTCTCCTTGGTATAGGAGGCCATGAACCAGAATTGAGGGCATTTTGGTAGTGTGGATCTGTATGTCACGGTCTTGGAGAAGAAGAGACCAGTGAGTCAGTCTGGTATTAGACACTGAGCTATCCTTCACTCTGTCTGACAACAGAAAATTTGTGGGGGTGTGGTTGGTGTGCAGGATGATGGGTGAATACCCAGTAATGTACAAAAAATGCTTCACAGCCCAGTAGGTACCCAGAAGGTGTCTTTCATAAAGACTGTACTTCTTTTCCACTGGGGACAACATCTGGGAAACATAGGCAATAGGTTTTAAAATGCCATTGACTTTCTGAGCGAGCACTGCAGACATGGCTAAGTCTCAAGTGGCTGTTTCCAGATGGAAAGGTAAGGCTGGATTGGAGTTGACCAGTGCTAGAGAAGAGGCCACAGGCTGTTTTAGTAGAGGCACAGCATTACTGTGGATTGGATGCCAAGTCCAGGGAACGTCCTTTTTCGGGAGCTCATACAGAGGGACGGCCTTCTGGGCAAGTCACAAATAAAGTCCCTGGAGTAGTTGACCATCCCCAGGAAACATGCGATTGTTGCCACACTGGTAAGAAGGGGTAAATCTTGTAGGCTCTGGATCTTCTTCCAGGCCGGGCTCCTACCTTGTTATGTGATTCGCAGACCAAGGAAGATCATCTCTTTCTGGTACAATTGTGCTTTTGCGGGGTTGCACTTGAGGCCTGCTCTCTGTAAGAGAGTCAGTAGTTCATCAAGGAGGTCAAAGTGTTGCTCCTTGGTAGTGGTTGCCAAGAGTAAGTCATCCACATACTGCAGAAGGGATTGTGGAGCAGAGAAACCCTGTAGGGCTTCCATCATGTGTAGATGGAAGAGAGAAGGGCTGTTGTGAAAGCACTGTGGGAGGCAGATCCAAGTGTACTGACGACCCTCTAAGGTGAAAGCAAATTTGTATTGGCTTTCCTAGGTCAGTGGCAAAGACCAAAATCTACTGGAGATGCCAAGGGCGCTAAACCACTTTTGGTCTGGGGTTAACAGTTTGAGCACATTGGGTGCTGAGGCTACTGTAGGGGAGCAGCTAGGAGTGACTTGATTGTCTCCTGCAATCAGTAGTGAGTCTCCAATAATTATTGGGCTTTTCACAGGCCAAATAGGGGAGTTGGTGGTCGAGACACAAGGCTGACACATCATGCTGAAGAAGTGACTAAATAATTTCCCTGAGTAACGGCAAGGCCTCTGCAGGAAAAGGATATTGCCGTTGCCTGTCATGGTTAGGACAGGAATTTTAATGACAGTGTACATTTTTCCACAGTCATGTTAGTTTACTGCAAAGACATCAAGATGCTTCTGCAAAACGGACAACAGTTCTTTGAAAAACTCGTGTCTGGAATAGAGCTATGACATCATATTCCTTGTCATTGACAGCAATGGTGGCAACCACATGAGAATTGGGGATCATTACCGTATGGCATTGCCCTGTGATTTGGATCAGAAGTCGGTTGGCTAGGTCTACTACACAACATTGTAGTGCTAGGAAGTAGATTCCCAGGATACTAGGATGATGACGTAATACCATGAGGTCAAAAGTATGATTTGTGTCAAGGGTGCCCAACAATACAGGCAATACAATAGAACGGTAGGTAAGCAATCTTGTGCCATCCGCGCCTTGTGCATTGGTCTGCCATCTGGTGGACCAGGAGGAATTCGCTGGATCCTCATCACGTGATACAGACACAGTCACGCCTGTATTAAGCAATAGAACAATTTTGCGGGCCCCGACCGTGGCCTTAGTACAAGGCCTTCCGTTTGTGTCAATAAAAATATTGTTCACAATACAGACTGGCGCCTGTAATTGTCAATCCGAAGTGCTACTGTCTCCTCCAGGTGGTTCCTGGAAATGTACCAGATCCTGCATAAGGATAAAAGGAGGTCTGGGTAGTGGTAGTTGCTGCAGTGGACAAGACCTCAGGATTTAGGCCTGGTGCAGCCTGGTCTGAGGAGGTTTCAGTATCTCCTTGGCATTGCAAGGACTGGGTTACTGGAGCCAGTGCCGCAACGGTCTGCTTCGGGATGCACTCTGCCACTGATTGGACCTTGCTCAGGACTGTACAGAGGTTGTTGTTCTCCACTACTATATCTTGGTAAGAAGGGCCTTGTCAGTAATTTCAATTGCCCCGATTGTCATTTTGATTAGAATTAGGGTTATCCGTTATCCCAATTTTCTCTGTCTATTCCTTGTTCTGTTGCAGTTCCCCATCTTCTAGTTCTGCTTGACATCAGAGGGCATGGCCTTAGTGTCTTGGGCCTTGCCCTCCACTGTATAGTGGGTTGTGGGCTTACTGGTAAACTGCGCCTTGGCTTTTGAGCTGGAATTCAGATCTCTGAGGCAGAGCTGCTAGACGCACTCTGTCTTACTGAGAATGTCTCCAGATTTGTCCATTCTGGGGGAAACCTCAGGCTCAACTTTGTCACGGCTGGCCGGAATCCTGTTTTTTTTTTTTGTTTTTTTTTTAACTTTATTTCTTTTATCTCCTTCCCTACTCTCGGAGCCCACTCCTTCCTTCCTCTCATCCTTCCATTCTACCTCCGGTGGGATCTGCCCCTAGAGTGCTTCCTACTCCCTTCCTGCACAGTGGGGTCTGTCCCTCTTTTTGGTGGTCCGGATGGTATCCAAGAGGCTATCATCTAGGGCTGCCGAGAGGTTTTTTCAGTTTTCTCCCCTGATTTTCCCTGCCCTCTGAGGCGTGATGCTGGGGCGTATGTCCTGAGTGGCGGCGTGCTGACACGCCAAGCTCATCTTGCCCGCCAGCGTCCCTCCTCCCGGTTCCCGTGAACGGAGCCGCCTCCATCCCTCATTGTCGGTGCTTCCACGGCTGGGAAGGTGATGCAGACGCAAGCGCTCTGGCTCCCACCCTGAGGAGGAGAGCATCCGTTGGGACGCTCAATCCTGCCGACCCCCGGCCACCCGAGTCCGTTCCCGAACCCGGGTTGCCGGCGTAGCGCAAGGTGTGGCGTCCAGCGCCTCAACCCTCAGCGCCACCGGGCCGGCCCGGAATCCTGTTTTGAATGAATGAGGTCTTGTAATCAATTTAATCTGTGTCTGCTTCCTCTAGCAAAAGGTGTTGGCCAGTACGGTAGGCCAGCCATAGCCTATGATGGTATGACACTGGACTCTCCTTGGCAGTTTGTTTTATGGTGTAGGCCAGCCACGCCTGGGGTGTGCGCGGCAATGAGTTCTGCTGCAACTGTGTCAAAGGACGCATTTGTGGCTTGGTAGACTTCCTCTGAAAGTTTCTCCCAGAGGCTGGGGTCAACAGTCTTCCAAAGGATCTGTACCTGGTAGTCTGTCTGCAGACTGAGCATCTCACATTTGGAGCAAACCTTTTCCAAATGGCAACTGAGATTGTCACTGGGATTCATGCGGCCTATGCTATCAGTGATCTGCTGTACAGAGTGGGCCAGCTGAAGGGGATTATTCTGAATCATGGGATGTCCATCAGGGAATGGGTGTTGGTTGTGTGCGTGGCCTCCGCTGCGGCATCAGCCACAGAGCAGACGAGGCATGGCATCTTGGTGCTGCCTGAAGACCTGCCTTTCTTCTTCATTTATCTTTGTCAGAGTGAGGGCGGCCTTGATCATTTGATTGATTGATCTGCTTGTTCCCTTTATTCAGGATGGCAACCGGAGGGGCTTCTCGGCTTCGACCTCCCCACCTAGCATGGGGGTTGCCATCTTGGTGTCGCACATGATAATTGTTATCGCGCTGATTTAGGTAGGGTTACACCGTAAAAGCATAGGGAAGTGCCATCTTGGGAATGGCGGGATGTTGGAAACATCACAGTGGAGGCATGGCTGCTGTCATCACCAGAATCGTTGTCGCCAGTGACACCACCTGTACATGGTTGCAAAAATGTAAGGTGTGAGCAAAATAGATCCAAACCCAGCAGGTCATTGTTGGTGGTAAACTAGCAGAAGAAACACAGACAAGTGGCAAGTTTAGTAATAAACTTGTTTGTGATTGGTTGGCATCCCATGGCACTCCAGACATTACCTCATGGGTTACAGCCCACCTGATAGGCTAATGATGCACATGACCCAGATCAGATTTCCAGTATATCCAGGTCCCAGGAACCCCTGCTCTCCAGTTGTAATTTGTGCATCTGAATAGGCAAGAAGCACCCAGAGAACCCCTGTCTGCTCTTTAAATTCTAAGGTAGGAAATGTGCTTTTCTTAACAACTTCTGTAGGTGCTTGGAATTTAATGCATTGTCAAATTGATGTTTCTCAGCTATATCTAAGAAAGGAACAGCTAGGCTCCTAAAAAATAACAGCTTTTAAGCCACTGTAGTTGTTTGTTGTGGTCTAAGAGGCAGAATAACCAAGCACAGCACATTAGTCTGTAGTATATTTCCTGCTATCTCAGGAGTTTCTCTTTATAATGTTTAGCCTTTATTTTGGCTCTTTCCAAGGTTCATATGGTTTGCTGAGCGATTCCTTGCTTTCTGGGCGCAGCCCTGCCTTCAGGCCTCCTGGCGGCGTGCGACTGGGTCCGTTGACCATGCGGCCTCTCGGGCCTTCCCCTATCAGGCACTCGCCTGAGAGAAACCCGCGAGTCGCCTCTGCTCCCCGCGACTCCGCGGTCTACACTGCGGCCCTCCCCACGAAGGTCCCTCCTTCTCTAGGCCTCAGGGCCTCCGCTACCTCCCTCCCAGGCCTTGGCCTGCAATGCCTACCGCGAGTCGCCTCTTTTTCCCGTGACTCCGCAGCCCCCCACGGCGTGTTTACCTCGCCCTAGGCTATCCCTCCCTCGCGACTCACCGGATCCTCCATGGCCCGTGCGGCCGTTCCTGCTTCTCCGGGCCGCCCACCCAGATGCCGACTGTGCAACCGCCGCCTCCACTCGGCCCTCCTGGGCCTTCCAATCCACTGGCGCGGCTCCAGCTCAAGCAAAAGTGGGCGGCTGCCTCCCTTCTCCTCGGCCATCTGGCCGGCGACTACAGGCCTCATAGGCTGTCGGGAAGCTGGCCGGGCAGGAGGCCTCTATGTGACTCCTCGGGAGCTCGGCGCGCGGGGGCTGGCATCGGCTGCGCGGTCGCCCAATCAGATGGAGAGATGCCTCCCTGGGCAGCCACGCCGCTGGCCCTTCCCTAGGTTTCAGGCGCACGCCTCTCATCAGGGAAACTCCTCTTAGGGGGCCTCTCACGGGGGCGTCTTTTGGCCTCCTCTAGGGACCAGATTGCACTGGGAAACAAATAAAAAAAAATAAAAGGGGGCAGAGAGGGCAGAGGACATAGCTGGCCCTCCAACTCCCAAGCAGGCAGCATAGCCATGCGGATTAAGACCTTAGTCCTGCAGATCTGGAAGAGAGGCAAGAGGGGTGACATCAGCTAACAAATATGGACTTGATTCCCACCACTTCCAGTTGCATGGTGTACGACCCTGAGCAAATCACTTGACCTTAAAGGAGTGTCTTTAAAAAAAAAGGAAAAATTTTGGAAAAGGGGGGAAACATCCTTACTCCTCTCGGGTCCCTCTCATAGCGACCCCAGTAGGACACCGCAGAGCGTCTGCCTGGGTACCTCCCATAGCGACCCTGGCAGGCCCCTGCGGACCCTATCCCCATCACTCGGTGGCCACGGCCCCCTCACACAGCGGGCCCCGGCTCTTCCAGAGTAAGAACCATCTCAAGGGGATAGGCAGGTGAGGATCTTGGGAAGGAGCATCCTTCCATTCTCGCCCGTCTAAGGGCCCTCACATAGCGCCCTTATCACAGCATTCTCCTCGACCCTTCCTCCCCCCCCAACCCCCCGCCTGTGGGGCGTTACCTTGGGGCATAGGGGGCAAAGTTCCAGAGTCATCTTCCTTCGCTCAGACCTCTCTCTTTATCTTACAGATGGTTAAGGCAAAGAAGTGCACCGCTGCAGCACCACCCTCCTCCCTCAAACCCCAGGCCCTCTCTGCGCAGCCTGCCTCATGGACTGAACTGGCCTCGACGGAGAGAACGCCCCAGCTCCTTCTCTCCCCGGCCCCAGCACCTTGACGTGGGTGGACCCGGGCTCTCTGCTGATACAAAACCAACAAGCGGCGGTGGCCATGATGGAGAGTCAGCAGAACTTCATGCTGAAGATAATGGAGAAGCTGCAGACCCTCACCCAAAACAGATCGAGACAACCCAGCAGAGCCCCCACATGAGAGAGACCCTCCAGAGGACACACCAAGCTCCAGAGGTCCCTCTTCCCAGCACCCCCAGGATGGCACCCGGAAGAGAGAACAAAGAGGACGAATTTGACGAGGAGGAGGAGCATGGCTTGGAACCAGACATAGAGGACATCGATCAGCAAGCAACTCCGTCACTGACGTCAAAGTTGTGCGGATTTGAAACAATCCCCGGTCTGATGAAGGTCATCAAGGCGACTATGGGCCTACCCACAGAGGAACAGGAGGGGGACAAGACGGAATCGAAGCTGGACCCAATGATCCAGCTAAGGACCACCATGTCAGAGACCTTCCCAGTTTGTCCGGCCATTGAAGAACTCATCCACACGGAATGGCAATCCACAGACCCGGGCAGAATGCCAAACCGAAGGAACTTACACAGGATGTACCCGGTTCAGGGCGACAAGTCAGACGCCTGGTGCAAGGCGCCTTCCATCGATCCCCAAGTGGCGGCCTTGAGTAAGAAGACCGTGCTACCGTGCGGTACCATAGCCCTCAAGGATCTGACCAACAAGAGAATCGAAGACATGTTAAAGAGGACTTCTGAAATCGAGGGCACCATGGCCAAGGCGATGACGGCGGCAATCTATACCTCAAGGGCCCAGATTCACTGGCTGGAGGAACTTCAGGAGCAGGCGAGTCCAAAGTCCAGGAGGCTGAACTTTTAGACTGCACCCTCGCGCAGCCAGATACCTAGCGGACATGGCGGTGGACTCACTACGCCTCAGGCCAGGGCTGCCGCAATCATAAATCGGGCCCAGAACACTATGGCTCAAGCTCTGGGATGCCGATTCAGAATCTAAGACTCTACTTCAGAACTTACCCTTAAGGAGTCAGGTATTTGGGAAGGCCTCCAAGATTATCTAAAACAGAGGGAAGAGGGCAGGGACCTCCCTAAGAAATCGGTCAAGACCCTCACATCTGCCGGCCGCCAGACGCAGGTTCCGTCCTGGGTCCAAGAGCCAACCCCGAAGGGACTCCTATCCACAGAACCAGTCCTTTCGGAGTAGGCCCTCCTCATCCTACTCACGCGCCACCGCCTTCAGCAACTACAAATCCCCCGCCTTCAGGCCCCGGGGACAAAGGTCAGGAGGCCGTGGAAGAGGGTTCAGGGGGAAACAGTGACTCAGTCTCCCCGAGCCACCCTCACCAGAACTCGTACCCCCCCGTCGGTCAACGGCTCGCCCTGTTCGCCCATCACTGGGCGGCCACCACGTCGGACAGGTGGGTCCGAGACGTGGTCTCCAGGGGATACGCAATAGAGTTGACCCGCCCATCAATCCCTCATCGTTTTGTCTCATCACCGATCTCCAGAAGAAGGGCCTCACCTCACCAGGTACAGGACATCCTGGCAGAGCTAATCCAGAACAGGGCCATACAACCAGTCCCGGTTCAGGAACAGGGGGAAGGCATGTACTCCATCTTCTTCCTAGTGCCCCAAAAATCGGGGGAACTGAGGCCCATCCTGGACCTAAAACGCCTAAACCGATACGTGATCCCACGCCGGTTCAATTGGAGAACGTCCGCTCCACCATCCAGGGTATCAGGGTAGGCGACTTCCTGACGTCGATCGATTTAAAGGATGCCTACCTACACATCCCCATCGTCAGGAGCCACAGAAGGTTCCTACGATTTCACATCATGGGACACCACTTTCAATACCGAGCGCTCCCATTCGGACTGTCCTCGGCCCCCAGAGTCTTCACCAAGGTCTCCATCACCTTGGTGGCCAGACTCAGAGAACAAGGACTGGACATAGTGCCGTACCTAGATGACTGGCTCATACGCGCCCGATCCGAGGATCAAGCGCATGCTCACACGGAACTCACCGTACGCGCACTGAAAGATCACGGTTCGGTGGTGAACAGAGAGAAGAGCCAACTCCGCCCGACCCAACAGATCGAGCACCTCGGGGCCATCATCAACTCGGCAGAAGGTTGGGTGAGACCGGCACCAACACGGATCGCGCCTCCGGAAGCTGGCGGGCAATTGAGACATGCTCCGCTTTCGGTGGCGAGTGGCGAAACTCCTGGGATGCATGGCCTCCTGCATCGACCTCGTCCCTTGGGCCAGGTGGCACATGCGTCCACTCCAAAATTACATCTTGATCGCTGGTGCACCACCGAGAACAACCTGCATTGCGTGGTTCAGTTGTCACGAAGTAAGATCCTCCCTGGGTGGTGGCTCACTCCGGAAATCTGATGAGGGAGTCCCCTGGAAGCCCCTCCCGATCCCCATCGGACGGACGCGAGCCTCTCCGGCTGGGAAGCCTGTCTGGGGGATGATTCAGCGCAGGGTACTTGGTCCCCAGCGGAGTCTCTACTCTCAATCAACGTTCTGGAAATGAGAGCAGTGTTCCACGCGCTGAGGGCCTTCCGCCACGTCATACAGGGACAGTCGGTACTGATCAAATCCGACAATCGCGTGACGGTGGCATACATCACAAAGCAAGGAGGTACCAGAAGCAGGGCCATGTCATGGGAAACCTCAAGGGTGATGATCTGGGCACAAACGCACTTATCTCACCTGGGAGCAATGCACTTGGTGGGGAAACTGAACGTAAGGGTGGACTGGCTCAGCCAGCAACAGATCCACCCTGGAGAATGGCACCTGCACCCGGACCTGTTTCAGGTAATTCAGGCGACATGGGGCCCTGTGTCCATAGACCTAATGGCATCGAGGGACAACACCCAGGTGGACCGCTATTTTTCCCGATTCAGGGACACGCAATCCCAAGGCATGGACGCCCTGTCTCAGGTATGGTCACGGGACTACGCATACGTGTTCCCACCGCTCCCCCTCATTCCCCAAGTCTTGACAAAAATCCGAAAATCTCGAACCACCATCATTCTGGTGGCCCCGTACTGGCCTCGCAGATCTTGGTTCGCGGCAATCACAGATGTCGCTAGCCAGCCTCCGGATACCGACCCGTCCAGACATGCTGACGCAGGGACCAGTACTGCACCCGTCCCCGCGAATGCTACATCTCACGGCCTGGCTCCTGAGAGGGAACGACTAACGGCTACCGGGTACCACGAGTCGGTTATAGGCACGCTCCTCCGATCTCGTCGAGCCTCCACTACTTCCACCTACCAGAGACAATGGGCCGCCTTCTCACAGTGGTGCCACCATCGAGGTTCGGTACCGGAACAAGCCGATCTCCCCACTATCCTGTTGTTCCTGCAACAAGGGGTGGACAAGGGGCTGGCCCCCTCCTCTCTAAGGGTGCAGCTGGCGGCCATCGGGGTGGCCAGAGGCCTCGTCGAGGGGCACCCACCGGGGGCACACCCGGATGCCATCCGCTTCCTGAGGGCCGTGGACCTCATGCGGCCCAGGACCAGACCTAGCATCGCACCGTGGGACCTACCTCTGGTATTGGACTCCCTAAGAGCGCCACCGTACGAACCGCTCCTCGAAATAGACCTTTTCTGGGTAGGCCTGAAGACTGCCTTTCTTGTGGCCATCTGCTCGGCCAGAAGAATAGGGGAGCTCGGTGCCCTGTCTTGCGCACCGCCCTACACCATTTTCACCCCCAAAGGGGTACAGCTCCGGACAGTACCGGCCTTCCAGCCGAAGGTTCCGATGAGGTTCCATAGGGAACAACCTATAGACCTACCCACTCTGCCTCGCACTGCCCTTCAGGCTGAGAGCGGTGCTCCAGACTCCCTGGACGTGGGATCGGCCCTCTCGATCTACCTGACCAGGACTCAATCCATCCGTAAGACGGAGAGACTCTTCATCGTCTCGAAGGTCAACGACAGGGGCTCGTGGCGTCCAAGACCACCATCGCAGGGTGGATCAGACGGGTCGTCCTCCACGCGTACACGGCGAAGCGAATGACCCTGCCGCAGGGGATCAGAGCTCACTCCACCAGGGCAGTATCCACCTCCTGGGCGGAACGAGCATTGGTATCATCCGAAGACATCTGTAGGGCGGCCACCTGGAGCTCCCTACACACCTTCGCGAGGCACTACAGGCTGGAACAACTCCAGGACTTCAGGCCAGCCTTTGCCTCCCATGTCCTAGCAGCGGCTCCATCTCCTGGACCCTCCGATTCATCCGAATCCCACCCGGAAGTTTAACTGCTTCTTATCTCCCATGAGGTAATGTCTGGAGTGCCATGGGATGCCAACCAATCACAATGGGTGTTTACTCACCTGGTAAAGGTGATTGTGTTGGTTGGCATCCAAGGCCCTCCCTCGGGAAGGATCGGAGCGTCCGGCCAGAAAAGAAACAGGAGGTCCCTACACCACTCCTTCAGACCTCAATCCCGCTGCTAAATCAGTCGAACCACGGTTCGACGTAGTGTGTACATAATAGGGAATAAAATCGGTCCCCTGGCCTTGTTATTTTTAGCCTGTCGTTGCAGACCTCATCCTTGCTAGTCTCTATTGTGTGCATTGTTTGCTTGTTTTCTAACATTCTTCCTTTCAGCTATGGAAAATTCAAACTGGAGAGCAGGGGTTCCAGGGACCTGGATATACTGGAAATCTGATCTGGGTCATGTGCATCATTAGCCTATCAGGTGGGCTGTAACCCATGAGGTAATGTCTGGAGTGCCATGGATGCCAACCAACACAATCACCTTTACCAGGTGAGTAAACGCCCATTATTGCAGAAAAAAAGCATTTGCCCTAAATCAAAGTCTTACCAATGTAGACACTGGGAACAGAGAGTTTCCCAAATACCCCAGGGTATGCAGTGGTCTTAGAGGGGAAACATAATGCAGCAACTTATATACCATGATAATTGTCATGGCAACTCTTACATTTGCAGGCTAACTAGATACACAAAACAAGCCCTATTGGTTAAAAGTTAGGTGGCTCCACAGTGTTATCTACAAATATACAAACTGTGTAAAATCAGCTTAAAACGAGAACAAAGAAGGCATTCAAAATATTGATATAATTGTGGTGTTACATAAATCCGCATGATGT
Source organism: Neoceratodus forsteri (assembly GCA_016271365.2). NCBI lineage: Eukaryota > Metazoa > Chordata > Ceratodontiformes > Ceratodontidae > Neoceratodus > Neoceratodus forsteri. The sequence goes on from CM028133.1 coordinate 931,402,143, forward strand.
CAGTGCAGGCTATATATGATAACTTCTCAGAAGAATACAACATGTACTCTTAGCTTGCTATTTGCATTATAAGCAGTAAATATCGTAACAATAATATCCTTGGTCACTAACACTTGCACTGTAAGTACTAATGCCCTAAGTATTAGTGCTGATCATCATATGTGCATATATATATATATATATATATATAAGTCTGCGGTGCATAGTGGGTAGCTAATATGAGTGAGGGGACCAAGCCTCAGAATAGAAACATTCAAGTACCTCACAGGCATTAACAAGGTGGAAGGGGACAACATATTTAGGATTAATAGTAGTGCCAGGACAAGAGAACACGACATAAGACTGGGGTGGCCGCATAAGGGGGAATGTCAGGAAATTATTTTTTTATGGAAAGATTGGTGGATGAATGGAATAGCCTGCCCCAGGAGGTAGTGGCAGCCCATACTGTGGCGGTCTTCAAACATGCATGGGACAGAAACAAAGGAATAATAGAGATAGGAAGAAAAAGTTAAAGCCAGTGACCAGAGAGGGTCCATTGGATGCTTTATTAGGCAGCTTAAACGGTCAGACCGAATGGGCCTAGCGGTCCTTATCTGCCGACAGCATCTTTGTATCTAGGGCAGATAGCCACTTAGAGAGAGAGAGTGGAGTCTGATCTCCATTTAAGAAAGAGCTATCATTTTGCTTCTAATGGTGCCAGAAGGAGCCAGAGCTTTCTTGTGCAGGTGTGGTCCTGTAGTAATATTTCCCAGCAGCCAAATTACAGGGTCCTGTGACACAGTTGCTCCAGTAACTGAGTTTCAAAATTGTAGAACCTGCTCCCAGAAGTTGGCAAGGTACAGGACCACAAGATATGGCTATGGGATCTAGTGTCCTGAAGCCATCTCCAGCAAATATCATTTGACAATACTGAAAGTTCCATTTTCCTGAGGACTTCAAGGGTTGAATACCACCTATGGAGTATCTTCTTTTTTTGTGAGCCGATATCTCATATCTATAAAGTCTGAGTGCGCACATCTTAATATGGCTGTCCAGGCTTCCCTGGGGATTTGTACTCTCACTTCCAGGTAACTCGGGGCGGGGACAAGGCTATTAGGTAGATATGAATTCCCTCTCAGCTGAAGTGGCTGGGCAGTCCATTTTATAACGTCCGGGAGAGGCTTATCTAGTGGGACAGGGTTGTGGACTTTCCATGCATAAAGGGCATCTCTGATCTGGAGGAAGAGCCAGAGATCAGATAGAGGGAGTTAATCTGCTGGCAAGGTTTTGGATATTTTCCAGTCCCCCAGTCTCTGGATCAAGTAGATGATCCAGTGTGAGTATGCCCTTGGCTGCCTAGGAATTCCAGACTGTAGGTTGATTTCCAGTTGTTGGGTGTGAGTTGTGTCAGAATAGTTCCCATTTTCCAAGGGGGACCTAGTTCCATTCATGGTGCTTAACTAGCATCACTGAGGACTGTCTGGCGAAAGCTTGCATTGGTGAAGCAGACGGCATGCAGCGTGGTCCCCTGACTCTGTTTTTTTTTTTTTTATTATTATTTTAAAGGTTACAGGGTGAAACAGTGGTTTGGCCAGACTCCAAAGCCAGCCATACTGGGTCTTGGGATGGAGGGGTACAGAACCAATGCAGATTGTGCCAAATGCCCGAAGCTTGGTGGTATGCCCACAGCCGTGACCCGTTGCTTACTCATCAAGGTCCAAGATGGCAACAGGGAGGCAGCAGTGCAACCCCTGCACCATTTTAGTGGCCATTCTTTGGATCGCTTCCACCCTGTTTCACAGTGGCACACCCTAGCTGATAACTGAATGAGGAACGGTCCCTCCTGGTTCTGTGCTGCTGTTCCCACTTGCATCACCAATTGTTTTGCCTCTCTGGGATAGCAGGCTCACCAGGATGGGTATCCTTGTCAGTCAGGCAGAGTTTGTGGTAGTTGATGGCAATTTTCAGCGTTATGAGTAATTAGAGAATGCTCTCAAGGGAGAGTGTGTTGGGTTTGTTTCTGGTGTTTTTGGAGGGTGTGTTTTTGAGACTGTTAGAGCTACTGGCAGTGCAGCTCATCAGATGCTCTGGCATTTGGAAGGCTGACAGAGCGTTGGCGTGATCTGACTCTGTTATCTAGTGCAGCAGTTTAGGGGCTTTTTTAACTAGTATTTTTCTAACCTCAGTAACACTCCGGTATTCATAACTGTTGCAGTGTCCCTTTAAGCCAGAACTGCCAGGAGATGCAGAATATATGCAAATGATGGAATATTTTCCATGAGCCACTTTTTCAAATGCCTTCTACTAGCTGCCTTAGTTCTAAACCCCTCAGATTTCTCTTTCCGCCTGTCAAGATTAGGCGCTTGGAGATCCTCTCCTCCTCATCTTTTTCTGATGTGAGAAAGCTTATAAAATATATTTAAGTATTCTTTACATTTAATTTGATGCCTTTTACTTTTTGTAATTTTAAGTTTGACCGTAGTTTTAGTGTTTAAATTTTAAGTTTTCTCGGTTTCTCCCAGTTTGGTATAACGGGGTAAATCAAAGTTTATTTTACATTTATCAGAGTTTTCTGACTAAAAACTGTTAATTATGTTTAATTTTATTAATTTAACTTGTTTTATGAACCACTAATATCAGTTCCTGAACTGATGGCCTCGGTTCACTTTTACCTTGGTTTCCGATCTGTTCCTTATCAGTTATGGAACTGACCACAACCGCTAAATAAACTTTCAATTTAAAACATTTTTAGCTGTTGCAACTTTTATCAGAAAACTGGTGATCTAATTTTCATACCATGTATTGAGTGTGGTGAAATTTTGGTAAGACATAAACATTAAAAGCAGAGTGAAATCTGCATACATGTCCTGAGAAAACTATTGAAAAATGCCTGGATCACACTGGCGACCCGGATTCGGGAATGGACTCGGGGCCCCGGGGGTCGGCAGGGGAAGGATGATTGAACATCCGAAGGACTGCTTTCTTATCCTGGAGTGAGCTTGGGGAATGCCTCGCTCAGCAATGGCCCCCAGTGGAGGCTGGAGACACTATGTGAGTGGCGCAATGAAGGGGATCTGAAAACTGGAAATACCTCCTGGTGGCCGCTGGATGATGGCTTCCCCTCCTCCGGTACCTCCAGTGCCTTGGCGAGCCTCCTTCCCACAGCAGCATCCCTGGGCCCTATCGAGAAGTGCGCTGGAATCCTCCCCCAGTGCCTTCCCCCTCGGAGGAGGGTGACCCACCTGGCGAAGGGTTACGTCCCGGATATCCCAGGGACTGGCTGTGATGTGAGGGTCGAGAGAGCTCGGGTAGGGCTGGTGGGGGCTCGGGCGGACTTGTAGGAGCCTGAAGGAGTTGGGGTCACCAGGGAGTCAGGAGGGGAATAAACAAAGGAAAAAAAAAATGCCTGGATAAGGCTAAAGAGAAAACCATCACCACTTAAGGGTCCCTCGAGCTCTGACCATCCGACACTCTTAAATTACTGTGGGTGAAACCACAACTACTACTGTAACTGCTACCTCTGAGATTGTATACTAGCATTTCCTAAGAGGCTTGCTGAACCGGCTGACTCCCCGGTTCCCTCAAAGAAATCAAAGAAAGCTAAGCACACATAACCACCTGCTGGACAGCCTATGGGGACTTCTGTGCCTGCTATAAAGCCTGTTGATCCCTGAAGAAATTGTACTGGCCTTTAAGGTCATTCAGGCTTGCAAGGGCTTCCTGCCTCTTGGCAGCAGACCCCCTGCAAAGCAGTTTGTCTCCTCTGCTCAGTCTTCCTATTATTTAAGAAGAAGAATATGGTGGTTATGATGAAGTGGAGGAAGGGGACTCTATTGAACCCGAGGTTTCCCCTGAACAGGAGTTTGGCTTTCCCTACAGAGCATCTGAGGTTTATTCCTCACACTTCACATTTCTGAGACCAGTGAGGTGATTGAGGGTGAGGAGGAAGCTGAATACTTGAAAATGATGGGGCTGACACCCACTAAAAAGCAGCTCCTTCCTGTAAATAAATTCTTCAAGAAAGATACTTTAAAGATTTTACAAACTCCAAGCTCTGTTCCCCCTCTTGATAAGAGACTGGATAAGAAATATCAGCCAAACAGCAAGGAAGCTGAAATTTTATTCTCCCACCCTGTCCACCAGGAAGTGGTACAAGTGGCAGCCTATAACAACGCAAAGGTAGCCCTGGCATCTCAGCCTCCTGAGACAAGAATTCCAGGAAAATTGACAGCATAGCCAAAAAAATATATATATATATTTTTCAACTTCCTTGGCAGTCAGGCAGGCAAACTTTCAAGCCTATGCTGCTCAATAACAAGAGTCACTGTGGCAGTCAAGGACCAGACTCCCATGTCAGGTGATCTAGCTGAAATAGCTAAATTTGGTTTGGAAGCAGTTAAATACAGGTTTCAAATGGCTGCTGACTCTAATGACACTGCTGCCAGATGGATGGCAAATACAGTGGTTCAAAGGAGGTTTGCCTGGCTGCGAGCCACAAACGTCATTCAGGATACCCAAACCAAGGCGATGGATTTCCCAGATGCGGGTAATTCCCTCTTTGGAAAAAAGATAGAGGCTTACATGAAAATGGTGGATGAATTCAAAACCACCTACAGAAGCAGTTCTGCAAAAGAAAGGGCTTCCCCGTCCACTAAAACCAATGGAAGGGGAGGCAGAGGCAGATCATTTCACAGCAAGCCTTTTTTATCAGGCCATGGCTGCGCCTCAGTATCAGCAGTACCCACAGCAGGGGTACTTCAGAGACAGGGGCATAAGGGGTTCAGGCGTGGTTCCCAGTCCTAGGCCCAGCCTCAAACAAAGCAGACACCCTGACGTGTCTCCCCAGCCGCCTCCCCACTACCTGTGGGAGGCAGGCTGACTCACTTTTTCCAGTCTTATCAAAAATTCACCTCAGACAAGTGGTCCTGGATGTAGTAAGTCAGGGATTGTGTCTGAGTTTCACATTCTTTCCAGCAGTGGAGCCTGTCCTGGTACAGCAAAAGGTACCATAAAGAAAATGGGGAGTGGTGGCCTATTTTAGACTTCAGGGTATTAAACAGGCATCTGGCAAAGCAGAATTTTTAAATGGTTACTTTGGCATTGATTCTGCAAATACTCCAAAACATTGAGTCTGCCAACGCTCCAAAAAGGGGACTGGTTAGCATCACTGGTCCTAAAAGATGCCCGTTTCCCCAACCCCAAAATTTTTTATTCAGGTTCCCATCGGGTCACTACCAGTTTTCAGCCCTGCTTTTCGGTCTCACTTCAGCTCCAAGAGTGTTCACAAAGTGCTTGGCAGTGGTTGTGGCACACCTTCGAAGACAAAGTGTTAGTTTTCTCATACCTAGATGACTGGCTGGTGGTTGGAAAATCACCCCAGCAAGTGAGGGAGCACCTGCAACTCACCCAGGAGCTCCTGGGGTCTCTAGGGTTCCAAAGAAATCTAAAAAAGTCTGTCCTTCAGCCTGCTCAGTCACTGCAGTTCATAGGAGCAGAACCAAATACCCTTCAAGGAAGAGCCGACCTGCCTTTGGGCAGGACAAGAAGTATTCCACGGATAGTGAGCTCATTCAGCCTGAACAAACCAAAAACTGCAAGACAGTTTCTTCAGTTACTGGGCCACATGGCAGCTGCCACTGGCACAGTCCTGGAATTCAGATTCCAGATGAAGGACATTCAGTTTCACCTCAGGGCACACTGGTGTTAGAGAAAGGATCCTCTCTCAAAACTAATTCCAGTAACAAAAAACATTGTTAAAGGCCCTCCAGTGGCGGAAAGAGGAAACCAGCTTAAGGAGAACAGGTTCCTTTTCAGCAAGAGTCCCCATCAGTTGTTCTGAAAACAGATGCCTCTCTACTAGGGTGAGGTGCCCATCTGGGGGTTCATACCACGCCAGGCACATGGTCAAGTGCAGAGTCACTCCTGCACATAAACCTGCCGGAGCTAAGAGCAGTGTTACTGGCACTAAAGGCTTTCACACAACTGGTACAGGTCAGAACAGACAATACCACCACAATGTACTACATAAACAAGCAGGGAGGGACAAGGTCAAGTCATCCCTGCACAGAAGTCATGAAAATATGGAGTCTAGCAGACTTCATGCGGGTTTCCGTGCAGGCTTTTCATCTGCCAGGCAAGGACAAGACCTTGGCAGATACCCTGACTCTGTTCAAGGCCCATTCGTGATGAGCCTGGTTGATTAGTCAGGTGGTGCAAGTGATCTTCAGGAGGTGGGGCACCCCAGAGGTAGACTTGTTCGTGTCCCACCAGAACAACCACCTGCCACAGTACTGTGGCTGACCACAAGATCTGGGAACAAGTTCCCTGGATGCTGTGGCTCCGAATTGGTCAGGGAAGCACCTGCATGTTTTCCTTCCTTCCCTCTGATGTACAGAGCATTGCTCAAGTTCAGGTCCCAGTCAGCATTAATGATCTTGATAGCACCAGACTGGGCCAGGAAGCCATGGTACTCTCTTGCTCTCCATGTCTGTGGCTGAACCAGTACATCTTCCTCGGAGGCACAATCTACTAACCTCCATCCAGGGGAGGCTCCTGTACCCGGACCTCGGGTCACTCCGGCTCAAAGCATGGCTCTTGAGATCCTAGAATATGCAGGCTTGCATCTTTCTGACAGTGTCTTGGACATTTTAAGGGGTTACAGGAAACCCATCCACTAACAAAAACCTATGCTGCAAAATGGAAATGGTTTAGGTTTTCTCTTTGGTGTTCAACCAGAGGAGTAATACGAGCACAGACTGGTGTCCCAGCTGTGCTGGACTGTTTTACCTATTTGCATTCACCAGGCTTGCAGTCCAGTACCTTAAAGATCCACATGGCCACAGCATCTGCTTATATTTCAGTTGGACAGAATGTTTCTCTGGCCTCAGACCCTATCTTCAAAAGGTTCTTTAAAGGCATGGCCCACTTGCACCTCCAACCCCCGGAACTAGTGCCAGTATGGGACCTAAATGGGTGTACAGCTAGGCTCATGGATCACCCTTTTTGAGCCTATGCCTTTAGCTCATTTGAAATATGTCACATGAAAAACTCTTTCCTTGTGGTAATGACTTCTGCCAGAAGAATCAGTGAGCTCCAGTCTCTCTGCATTGAACAGGACTACATTTCATTCTACAGAGACAAAGTGGCCCTGACAACAAACAGAAAGTTTCTTCCTCAAGTGGTTTCTGATTTCCATTTGAATCAAACTATTACCTTATCTGTTTTCACTGAACACTGTAGTTCTGGTGAAAGGACATAGGCAGGATAGAAAACAGCTGTTCCAGACCTATGAGGATGTGGGAAAGGGTAACCCAGCATCAAAAAGGTCCATTTCTCACTGGATAGTACAGCATATCCAGTTTTGTTACTCTAAGGCTGGAAAAGTGCCCTCAGCAGGGTTGAGGGCCCATTCCTCAAGGGACATAGCTGCTACCATAGCAGCTATTGGGGATGTTCTCTTGGTGGACATCTGTAAAGCAGCTACCTGGAAAACAGTACATGCCTTTACAAACCATTACAGTCTGGACATTCGGTCCAGAGGTGATGCCAGGTTTGGCACAGCAGTCCTGTAGAGTCCATTTCCAAAGCAGGTTCTGCACCCACCTCCAGATATACAGCTTTTTAGTCTGGAAGAGTTCTGAATAGCTGAGTATTACTGGGGTTAGAAGAAAAAATTACTTACTGTAGTAATCTTGTTTCTTCCCAGTGATACTTGGGTATTCAGAACTCCCCACCCTGCCTCCCCTTCTAGAACCAGTAGCCTTTGCACTCCTAAAAACACTGTGTTCTCAGGGGTATCTGTGCCATACTCTGGCACATATGTTGTGATTGTGTTCACTATTGTTGTTTCCCCTTTTCAGGTGACACTGACATTCAGGGGTATTCTTTCATATGTTATGCCCTTCAGTTGAAGGCCTTTTTGGTTGGGTAAAGGAGTTCCTACTATAATTATTATTATTATGATTAATATTGTTGTTATTACACTTAGTCCTTGTGGGCCTGTCTTTCCAGACTTCCAGGAAATCTGAGGGATTTAGAACTAAGGCAGTTCGTAGAAGGTAGCAGTTGAAAAAGTGGCTCATGCAAAAAATGCCATCATTTGCATGTGTTCCATCTCTCCAGGCAGTTCTGTCTTAAAGGAACACTGCAAGAGTTCAGAATACCTGAGTATCACTGGGAAGAAATAATTTTTTACGGTAATATTTTCTTATTTACAGTGACTGCATGACTCTGTTGAAATTTTAGCTGCAGAGGTAGTGCAGTAGCTAGGGATGCTTAGGCCGCAGCCAAGGCTGACTTGCACCCAGGGTGCTCTTGGTCCACAGTAGACGACTACTTTACCTACTCTTAAGATCAACCTACCTCAGCCAGCTGACTCCTGGTTTTTCCTATAGCACCTGCATGGGGAAAGGGCGCTAGCTACCTCCTCCCAATTATTGGGCTGCTCATATATTTTGTAAATTAAGGTGGGAATGACAGGAGAAGAGGGCAAGGTGGTGAAGTCATGTGGCAAAGAGAGCTATCCCCAGTTATTGTGGCTGGTCATGTATTTTGGAAATTAGGGTGGAAATGGTGGGAGTGGAGGGCAAGGTGGTGAAGTCACGTGGCCATAAGTGCCCGAGCTGGAGTGAGCCGATGCAGCCCTCCTACATTGGGTCCTTCTGTTCATGCCAGGCAGAAAATGACCGCGATCCTCGTGAGGTAAGTGCTTTTTCTCAGTTGTTGTCTCGTAGCGGCAATGACTTGGTAGTGAGTGATCATGAAGAGGAGTGGGAGCCTGGTGTAAAAATTGACCCCCCCCTTCTTTCAGGGATTGTTGAATAATTAAGACCGTTTTGAAGGGACAATTGGGAAAATCCATAAGCAGGAAGGAAACAGAAAAACATGCGTCATGTCCTTCCCCCTCCTCAACTTAAATACCCCATTCTGTACCTGTCTTGTTTATCCCCATCATGTATTTAATGGTCTCAATCATACCCCCCACCGATCCCTTCTCTCCTCCACTGAGTAAATATTCAGCCCCCCCCAGCCTGTCCTGGTAGGGTCTGTCCTCCAAACCCTGGATCATCTTTGATGCCATGCCGTGCATCCCCTCCAGTAATCTGACATCCCTCTTCAGAAATGAGCACCAGAACTGCATGCAGTACTCCAGGTGTGGTCTAACCAGCGACTTGTACAGCGGCAGGATCACCTCCTTCCTTCTGGAGGAGATTCCTCTCACAATACACCCCAGAATCCTGTTCACTTTAGCTGCCACCTTCCTGCACTGATCTGAGTTGTTCATATTCCCCGTTATAACCACCCCTAGATGATTTTGTTCCTTGCTGGTACCTAACTGGACCCCTCCCAACTGGTAGCTCCTCCCAGGGTTCCTTGTTCCGAAGTACAGTACCTTGCACTTCTTAGCATTGAACCTCAACTGCCATGTTTCCGACCACTCCTCCAGTTTAGTTAGGCCGTTCTGTAGCCCATGCCAGCCTACAGTGTCATCCACCACCGCCCCATCCTGGTATCATCAGCAAACAGACTGATCTTACTCCTGATGCTATGTGAGATATCCAGTATGAAAATCCCAAACAGCACTGGGCCCAGTACCGAACCCTGTGGAAATCCACTCATCAAAACCCTGGGGGATGAGAGTTCCACCACCACCACCCTTTGCTGCTTGCCCTTCAGCAGGTTCACAGTCCACTTCACCATCTTTGTCTCTGCCCCCACATACTCCAACTCCCCCAATCACACACGAGGCATTGAATTAATGACCTTGCTGAAGTCCGGATACAGGACATCCACTGCATGGCCCTTGTCCAGTTCCCTCATTACCCAATCATAATACTCAACTAGGTTGGTCTGACAGGATCTCCCTGAGACTAAACCTTGTTGCTGACTGTTTGTGGTACCCTTTCTCTGCAGACACACGTCTTCCAAGATGCCTAGATCCTGCAGAGCAATTCCCTGTTGGATTCTAGCTTCTCATCCTTGTGGGACCTGGAGTCCACAAACTTGGACTGAGATCAGGCCCAGAAATACAACTTTAAACCAGCAGACCTTCTTAACTTGATCAAACATGTCTGCACTGCATAACCTAGGTCCAGAAATGAACAAGCAGGGCAGGCTTTTTAATTCTGGAGACTCGCAGTGACTGGCATTTATGGTACACCAAGGCCTGGTCCATTGCATATGAGACCTAATCACTGAGACTGGTCACTTGAAGAGAAAAGCAAGCAATGAGGAATCCCAAAAGAGCATTGTTGTGCTATCTTCAAGTTAGGAATTCTCTTGCTAAGGCGCAAAGGGAGTCCCCCTCAGAAGCAAGTATATACCCATTAAGTCCTCTATGCTCGGGAACAGAGGTGTGCCTAAGAATCTCCTCTCTTTGATAGTCACACAGACTGGAGGCAGGCCAACCTTTTTTTTGAAGGCAAACTTGCTGGGAGAAAAATCTGGGTATGGATATGCCAGATGAGTTGGGGACACTTTGCGAGTCCTATATTGAATAAATTATTTTTTTATACTTTTATTTTCCTGCTGTCGACTGCCAGCCCCATCACTTTGGCATCCACCGGAAGTCGCCTTGTAGCTTTGAGGTGCCAGCTAGCTGGGTGCGGAGCCCATGGGAGACCAACTTCATCTCACCAGTCGGTGGTATTTTCTGTCTCCATTTCTCCTCCTCCCTGAGTGCAGCGTGGCAGCGTGCAGTGATGCCAGTGGCTGAGAAGATCATGCTACCATACGCAGAACACAGAGCATCTGTTCTGCCTCTGCCCCCTGCATCTGTGGAACCGGTGTGCTAGCCCCGGTTGCCGCTGAAACCTGGTATGCACCGGTCTTCAGGCCCACTCTTCCGGTCGCCGGTGTACCAGGAGGTAAGGCATCGCTGCCTCAGCCCCTCCCGCCATGTCACTGGGCCAGCGACTAATGATTTATAATATAAAGAATCCCAGTTTAATGTTCTACGTAGGCTTTATGGCCCCCCTCCCGTATAGTCCATAAATTGTACAAGGCAGTTGTCCCTGTCTGTAGAAGATGTGGCATGAAAGAGGCCACATACAGTACATGCATTATTTCTGGAACTGTAGCACCTTGCACCCCTTCTGGACTTTAGTGGCTGCTGAGATGTTGTAAGTAACTTGTTAAGCAACCAAATCCCACCAAGGCGTGCCATCATGTTGCCGCAGGTGGAATGGATCCTATATCAAAGGATGATTAGCGTTATGCAAATTGTGGCATGTTTGTGCATATTAAATACATGGGTCTCTAAGACTGCCACTGTGATTTCACAGGGGAAAGCCCTACTCGTAGAAGGACTCGAACATATATTGAGATTCGTGTATAGATTGTGTGGGCGATCAGTAACAGGGGTCGATCTTAACATTATGTTACTGGCCCGGGGCATAGTTCACAGTGCCTCAGGCCAGTGCAGTAGTCTCAGGATTTTCCCAGCTCGAGTAGACCTGAAGCGCCAGGGATCCTATTGCCGCGGGCTCCATGGTTTTGCACTTTATTTGTGTGTACTGACCTTATTTTCTGCATTTATGCATGTATGCTCCTCCCATATGTGCCTTCATAGCCATCTTTGGTACATTGCCCTTTAAGGGACTTTCAAGAGAAACACGGTTCGTGTAGTTTTTTTTTTGTTTTTTGTTTGTTTTATCCCAGCACAACTCCTCTCTGGTCATCGTGAAGCCCTCCAAAATCATTTTCAGCACTGAAACTCCTTCCTGGTCCTCCAGTTGGCGAGAAGTCCAGATTTCGTGCCTCAGAGTCCAGACACTCACTTCACATATGCTGAACTCAGTGTTGCCACAAACTGAAAACACAAAGAAGGAAACTGGCGGTAGGTCTTCAAGGAGGAAAAAAGGTATTGCACTCTCAGCAGCAGCAGTTTACTGGGAAAGCAAGGTTCTGTGGTAGTGCGAGTCTTCTCTCTGGCTGGAGTGTGGGCAGCCTGGGTGAGGTTCGCAGTTTGGAAGCCCGATCCTTCATGGGTATTGGACTGTGAGGAATCATTGGTGCCAATTTGGGCATTTTGTAGGTAGGATAGAGGGAAGAGAGGGCAAAGTATGTAAATTGAGATTGCTATGTTAAGTGATGAGAGCAATCTCATTTTGTGCATTGATTGCTGTTCTTGTAGGTGAATAGAATAACACAACTGTAGAACTGTGGCTCTTGAATGAATGATCGAAGCAGCTTGCTATATCTAATGGTATACTCGATATGTTATGGTCGGAATATTTTTAAAATAGTATATTCATACTACATTAATTTTATACTGTTGGAAACCAAAGTCTGTGCCGTTGTAGTAAGCTGTTGCAAATGAACCTTGTTTTAGTGCGCTGATCTCTTTGTTTCACAAAAACAAACTTCTATAAATTTTGATCCCTTGTTGTGACCTTTGCTTATAAATTCCTGAGTCCTGCAATTCTCAAAATGCTTGCTCGCTTCCAATTTTGGTGGTGTAGTGATGTGCGGGGCTGTGATTTATTTTATAACTTAAATGTGGCCTTGGTGTTCTTATATTATCTTGCTGAAGTAGGAGTTGGCTGTACTTGCAGTGTTGGTTACCTGCTGAATTTCCTATTGAATCGTGTTTCTTTTTTGCTGGTATTGTCCTTGGAGATCATTCTTGGCAGTATATTTTTTGTTGCTGTTTGGTGTCTGACCCTGTCTTACCGCTCCTTGGTTGCTTTAGCCACATGCACAGTTCTCTTTCATAGTGTTCTGAGAGCTGGTTTACATTGCGTGATTAAGTAACAGACAAAAAAATACGTTTTCAAACATCTAACTTTGTCACTGTGTGCTTTTTTTCATAACATTTTAATGTTAATGTTGGGGTTAGTGCAATCTCTGGGGGGGACCAGTGCAAAAAAAAAAAATTAAGCATTACCTCTGAGAGAGCCAGGGCACCATGTCACCAGTGGCAGCAGTTCTGTTGATTAGATGTGGGTTGCCGTGATTGCTGAGAAATCTGGATAGTAGTAGTAATAATGTTGAGGCAGAGATGAATTTGAATTGTGACTGTTCCCAGCTGAAATGTGTTTATGAACTATGGACTGTACTTGTGCACAGAAGTAGAAAGAAATGTTGAATGTTTGTTTTACCGAGTAGGTTTTGTTTTATGCAAACTCTCCCACCCCCACTTGTTCGTGTTATGACTAACCTTGCAGTGGAAGACTCGAATGGGCTTTGCATATGTGTTCTTTTTTAAAACGTAATAAAAATACATGTAAAAAAAAAAATGCAATTCTTTGTGGTCTGAAAAATAGTAGAGCTACTTGAAGATTTTATTCAGACCCACAGTATAAAGTGGTCGGGGTACAAAACTTTACTTTGTGAGATATAGCAGTATGTGTTCCAAGAAAAGGAAATATTTAACACTCCTTGTGCACAAGAAAAACTGCTGACAGTAGCTTACAGAATCCTTCCTGCCTGTTGTACTGCTACATTTGCATTTCAGTTGAGAAGCTATTAATTTTCCAGTTAAAGTGAAAAAACAAATGTTCACTTACAACCAGTAAGCATGGGTGTGTACACTTCCTGCTAAAAATGAAATGTTTTTATTTGGCTAATGAGCCTTATGTTCTTATTGTAATTATTGATTTCTTTGTGTCAGGCCAAGTCATAATGTTAGTTACCTTAACTTTCTTTTTGGGTTAAAAACAATCCAGGCTTTCCTGATTTGCAAATATAATTGGTGTGGCATTATCCTAAAGCTCGTAGTTCATGTAAAGCATTTCATACAAATTTGGGATGGTGATGTATAAGTAATCCAAGGATTGTAGTAATTTGACTCGTACAGTCTTGACATGATTTATGTGGGGTACTTTATTTTCAGTTAATACCTGAATAACATGGGTACAGGGATAAAAAAAAAAAATACTGTAGTAATGTTTCTTCCAATGCATCTAGCCATTACAAAAGTGCATCAGCTCCAGCACGAGGTGTTGCCCATGGAGATTTTAGAATGCAGAACTTCTTTAAAACTCTGCTGTGTTGATCTTATTTCAAGAGGGCTCTTGCAGTAGGTATTAACCATTAGGACTGCACCCCCTGGCGTCAGGACTACACTGAAAACTTTAGCTAACAGTGTCCGGTGGGGAACCGCCCACTGACGTCATGTGACGGACGTCAGCTTGACCCTGTATAGTGGGCGGTCTCCACTGCCCTCCAGTTCCTGCTCCTCGCCATCGATTCAGCACGTCGGACTTCGCAGAGAGCGCTGCTACAGTTAACCACCATTTTGGATGAGTATATTCAATTTATTTATTTATTTATTTGTTTTTCCCCATTTACATTTTGTAGATTTTTTTCCCTTTTTTGCCCATTCCCGCCCATGCGTCCAGGGCGCTGATGTACACGTGTGGAGGCACATGCACGCCAGGCACTGTGAAAAGCCCCACCCTCCTAGCCGCCACCTTCCCTGCCTATGCCACCACTGGACCGCCATCCGGTGGTGACAGAACTATGGGAGGGACAGTGCCCACCCCAGGAGAGGAGAGCTGCCTATAAGCAGCTCAGTCCTGCTTCTACCCCCTACCCGGCTGGCTCCCCAACAACCCAAGGTCGTTCCCAAATCAGGGTTGCCGGTGTGACATGAGGTAAGGCTAGATGCCTCGACCCTCTGCACCAACGACCCAGTCTTCAAATTATTTTTCTGTATTCTACCAATGTTTTGTAAGTTAATCTTTATGTATGTCTTCCCCAATGCCTTCCAAATCGCATAAAAATAAGTGCGAATCCTGCAGCACGCAACTCCTGCATAAAGATGGCCGTACTCTCTGCCTCTTCTGCCTGGGCCCAGAACACCAGACCTCTGACTGTGAGGCCTGCCTAAGCTTCAACCAGGCCACACGGAAATGCCGGCAGAAGGCCATCAAGGCCAATATTTTAATATGGAAAATGGCTTAGATGGAGAAGGAGTTGCAGAGTGCCTCTTCCTCAGCCTCATCAGATTCGCACCACCACAAAAAATGAAAGAAGCATCAGCGCCAGGAAAGGTCCCCCTCCTGCCCGCGACTCCCTCCGGGGACTGCGGACGACCAATGGCCCTCTTCCTCTGGGAAGAGCGCCTCCAAGGACAAGGCCGCTTCGACTTCCCAGGAGCAGCCCTTGGTTCCCCCACTGCCACCAGCCTCAGTGACAGTGGTTGCCTCGGCGGCATCTGAGGCTAGTGCCACTCTTAGATCACTCAAAACGTAGGGTCTAAGCCTGCTGGAGGGGCAAACAAGTCGCTTGTTGGAGTCCCTGACAAGTTCCCTTCCCAGCCTGTTGCTCACCAGAGGCTCTGGTGAGCCTCCAGCCCAGGCTGAGTTGCTCACTGGAAGCTCCAATGAATGCCCAGCCACAGCTGATAAGCCAGTCGTTGGAGCTTCTGATGCCCGCCCAGGCACTTCTGTCAGGCCCCGACAAGTGGCCTGAGGTTGATCCTCAGTGTCTGTTGCATTCTCATAAGCAACATACCTCAGCGGGCTCACTCAACCAGGGTCCCTTCTTGCCTCCAGCTTCCCCTGAGCACCTGGAACCGGAGCCAGAGGGAAGTCGGCCTGATGATGCCACTACCTGGTCACATCGGGGTGCCAACACCAGTTTTCCGGCTGACCCTCAGGACCCTTCCTTGCCAACCCTTCTGGTAGGGACTTCTGCCCCTATGCCTCCATCAGAGGATGCCTCCAGGATGATGCTGGGCTCCTTCCCTAGTGGCCTGACACCAGACTGTCCCCTGTCTGGGTCTTCCAACCTGTCTTTTTGGCCTCCTCAGGGCCCTCTGGGCCCAAGGGCTCCTCCGCCAGGTCCGAAGCTGGACTTTCGGATGTCAGGCTACCAGCCAACATGCTATCATACCCCTGGATATCTTCCATTGGGGTACCAGGCACCATTCCCTTTGCCAGGGTACCTGCCGCCAGGCTATGTCCATTGTTATCCCACACCTGGTTACCAGCAGTCAGGGTACCAGATGTTAAGATACCCAATGCCAGGTTATGGCTCCAGTTTTCATCCAGTTTACCAGCCTCCCGTGCCCCATCCTCCACCTCCCTTACCACAGGCGGACTTCAGGGCCATTCTCCAGTCCTGGTGGACTGAAACCAAGTCTCAGCTAGTCTCGGAATTGGACAGTCGTCATCAGGTAGTGACCGCTACCGTAGCTCGCCCAGATCATCGGTCCCCTTCACCAGGGGAGTACCATCCCTCGATGTCAAGCTTGACAAAGGGTACTGCTACCTCTCATAAAGGCGGACCTTCCACTCCCCCTCTCAAGGAAGTTCCCCTCCTAGGAGCTCTATCTCCAGTCCCGATTCATTCGTCAGATGTGGATTTAGATTCAAACTCCTCTTCTTAAGTCTCTGGCTTTGAGACGCTTCCGCCGGAAGAACCCAAGGCTAAGGAGTCTCAGAAGTCTCCTCCAGAGGATTCCTCTTTTTTTGGATCTTCTCAAAAGGATTGTGGAGGCCTGTGATTGGAAGGCTGATGACCAGGACCCCAAACGAAAGAGGTTGGCCGAACATCTGGACATGCTTGATCTGTCCCCAGTCCTAACACCCCCCTTGGCTGGAACCTCATGAGGATCCCACTCCACCATCTGGCTAATGTCCTCCATTTTGGCTGTGGCCAAGAAGGCAGACAGGACTTACAGTACACCAGAGGGCAAAGACCACCATAGCATCCACCCTAAAGCAGACTCAGTGGTCATTCATGCGGCACATGACAGATTAACCAAACCTAAATACATGCCTACATCTCCCCCTGACAAGGAGTTGAGGCAGCTTGATTATTTTGGGTGTAAGTTTTATTAGTCATCTACCCTGGCTATGCACGCCCTTTATTATGTGACGCTCATGTTGGTGTGCCAAAAATCCTTCTGTTGCCAGTTAAGAGTACAGCATGGCCTCAATAACTGGCTCTGACATGAAGGAAACCCTCTCTGACACCATTAGGTCAGCTAAGGTTGCTTGTCACAACTCTTTGAGGATGATTTACGACACTGAGGATTCCTCAGCTAGGAGCACGGCTACCACAGTCTGCTTCTGGAGGTATTCTTGGCTGAGAGTTTCTGGGTTGGTACCAGATGTCCAGGCTGCCATCCAAGGCGCTCCCTTCTGCGGTTCCGTCCTCTTTGGAGGAGATGCACAAGACATCATCATGAACCTGCAGGATAAGGGGTAAGCATTATGTTTGATGTAGACTATGCACCGCACTGGCTTTCAGCTGAAGAAGGCCTTTCGTCGCCAGCAGAGATGGCGGACGAAGCAACCACAACAGGTCAGACATCAGAACAAACATCTGGTCCCCTTAGCAAAGGCCACCCCTCTAGCCAAGAACCAGAGGACTTAAGGGCAATTCTCCCTAACCCTCCCTCCACCTCTTGGCTCATGGCTCACCTCCTTTCCTCCTCTTCCTCAGTCAGAGGAACCAGTGGGCTGAAGAGTCGCTGCTCATCTAGCAGGGTGGAGGCTGATTAGTGCAGATTCATGGGTTCTTCAATAAATCTCACAGGGCCATATGGAGTTCCTGGAGAGACCCCCAGACAACCCTCCAGGTTCATCCTCTTACCCTAAGAGTGCACATTCCTGTCATCAGGGAAGAGATAGACTCTTCTGCAAAAAGCAGCCATAGAGCCCGTTCCTCTAAATCCGATAGAAACAGGGTATTAACTCTCACTTCTTCCTAGTTCCCAAAAAGACGGGAGACCTGCGCCCGATACTAGACCTCAGCTCCCTGAATCTGTACATAGAGTACAAAAGATTTCGAATGCTGACCCTTCCAGGCCTCCTGCCCATGCTGTACAAGGGACAGTGGCTCTGCGCTCTGGATATGCAGGATGCGTACCTGCACATACCAGTCTTCCAAGCCCACTGCTGCTACCTCAGGTTCTCTTTTCAAGGGGAACACTACCAGTTCAAGGCCCTCCCCTTTGGCCTATCCTCGGCATCCAGGGTCTTTACCAAGTGCCTGGCAGTAGTGGCAGCTGCCTTGAGACGCCAGGGCCACTTTATCTTCCTGTACCTCGACGATTGGCTGATCTCGGCCCTGTCGAGGGGGCAGCTAGAAATTTTTCTTTCAGATACCTTGGACCTGTTTGGCCTAGTGGGGGTTATGGTGAACTACCCCAGGTCTCACCTTACCCCCTCCCAGTGACTGCAGTTCATTGGAGCAGTGCTGGATACGGCCCAGGCATTTGTCCCTCTGGACAGGGCGGAAACCTTGTAACAGCAGGCACGACTGGTAGCTTCCAGCCGTTGAATTTCGGCCAGGTCAGTGCTGTGCCTTTTGGGCCTTCTGGCAGCAGCCAACTCGACTGTTCCTCTGGCCAGGCTCCACGTACTGATCTCACAGTGGATGCTCAGGGTTCAGTGAGACCAGAGATCGGACGACCTTGACCACAAAGTCTTGGTCTCCACATTGATGCGTTGGGATCTCCTGTGGTGGCAGGATCTCAGCAATCTCTGCAAGGGAGTTCCTTTTCAGTCCCCTCTGCCCATCCAGACCGTGACCCCGGATGCGTCGGAGCTGGCCTGGGGGGTCTCATCTAGAGACCCACAGGACCCAAGGCCTGTGGTCTCAGTCTGAACTATCTCTACATATCAGTGTGTTGGAGATGCAGGTGGTGCTGTATGCTGTGCAGACCTTTCAGCACCTCCTCAGTCCAGGTCTGCTGCTGGTCCAAACGGACAATATGTGCATGGTCTGGTATCTGAACAAACAAGGGGGCACTCGCTCCTACCCTCTCTGCAGGGAAGTGATGCGAGTCTGGAACTGGGTGATTCTGCATCAGATCTCCCTTACTGCAGTTCATGTCCCAGGCATCCAGAATGTCCTGGCGGACAGTCTTGGCCACACCCAGGTCAAAGTTCATGAGTGGGAACTAAACCATTCAGTGGTCGAAGGCATTTTTGATCTGTGGGGTCATCTGGATCTCTATCTGTTCGCCTCCCATCCAATGCAAAACTTCCCAAGTTTTGCTCACTTGTTCCAGGGCCTGGTGTTTTCTGGCAAGATGCTTTCTGGTGAGACGCACTCTCTCTTTGCTGGACAGGGAGGTTCTTGTATGCCTTTCTTCCCTTTCCGATCCTGCAGCAGTGCTGCTCAAGTTGCAAGCAGAAGGGGCTCACATGATCCTGATCGCCTCGCTTTGGCAGCACCAAATATGGTTTCTGCTTCTGCAGCAACAGCTGACTGTGGTGCCCCCGGTTCCCCTGCCCATCTGTCATGACCTCCTGACCCAAGAGGGGAGTACACTTGTTCATCCAGGACTTGAGTCCCTTAACCTTCACATGCGGCACCTTCTGACATAGCTGCTTCACACTATGGGGTTTGCTGTAGGGTGGACCAAGTCCTCGTAGAGGTCAGAAAGTCTTCCACAAGGACTACTTATGCTATGAATGGAAGAGATTTTCCGTTTGGTCCACTTTGAAGGGTTGGGACCCTTTTTCATGCCCTGTTCCTCAGGTCAAGGAGAACTTGCTGCATCTATCCGACTTGGGTCTGAGTTATTCCTTGCATAAGGTCCACCACTAAGCCATTTCCGTCTACTGCATTCCAGTGGCAGGCAAAACTGTTGCCCAGCTGGAGTTTTCAAAAAAGTCTCTGAAGGGAATCCTCTACTTGAAACCCCCGGTGCACCACTGTGGGATTTTAACTTTATTTTAGAGAAACTCACTTTGCCTCCTTTTGAACCGGCTGCAAGTTGTGACATGCACTATCTGTCCTGGAAAGCGCTCGAAGGATTACCGAGCTTCAGGCCCTGATGTGTAAGGAGCCTTATTTAATTTTCCACAGAGACCGTGTGGTTCTGCATACAAATCCTAAGATCATCTTTGAGATACAGCTCTTGCAACAGGTTACACCATTAGGACTGAAGCAGTCAGGTGCCAGGACCCCACGGAAATTTTCTAGCTAGTAGTCTTCAGTGGGGACCGCCTCCGACGTCGGTCCCGCCCCTGACGTCAGGCGTAGTACACAAGGAGGCGGTCCCGCCAGAATCCCCAGTTCTTTCCCGCCATCGACTTTGCATGTCTCAACCTCTCGGTCAGTCTAGCGTGCGACGACCAGGAAAACTTTCAAACTTTGGAAAATCAACTGTCTTCTGTCGTTTTTTCGTGTGATGTCCTCCCCAACTTCTGTGGAGGGCCATTCTTTGAAGTGTGCCTGTGGAAAGCAGATTCCGTTCAAAGACCCTCATTCGGCCTGCGTCCGTTGCCTGGGCCCGGACCATGACACCCAGGCTTGCTCCTTCTGTCAGGGCTTTAACAGCTAAACGAGAATCCGCTGACAGAAGGCCCTCCAGGCTTTCCTCCTCGAAGAAAAACATAAGGCCATGGAACCTTCCTCCAAGGGGGAATCTTCATGGAAGTCACACAGGCACCATGAGAAGCATCAGGAGAAGGTGAGACCCAGATCCCCCTCTAGGGCCTCGGACTCCTGCAGCTCCGGCTCCAGGTCGGACTGCTCTCCGTCGAGGGCCAGCTGTCAGCCTCCCCCGGTTGTGGTCAGATCGGTTAGTGGTTCCTCTACTCTGTGGCCTGCCAAGACCTCCAGGCCCGCTTCCTCGGCTAAGGCCTCGTCCAGGTCTGGGGAGTCCCACAAGTCATCTTCCTGGCATTCGGCCTCTGACGTCCAGTCAGTCTCCCTACTGCCGCCACCCCAGCGCAAGACCAAGGAGCTGACCTCCTTTAAAGGACGTCGGACCCGACGTTGACTTGCCCGACGTCGGCCAAGGTACACACGCACTCCAGGGAACTGGCGACCGTTCGTCACCCATCGCCGGTCAGGCATTTGCCCCCCAGGATGCCGGCGGGGGGACCGGCGTCAGATACTGCAGTCAGGAGGACCACATCACCGCCTACCAGCGTCTGTCGGGAGGCGCTGTTGGAGGAGGAGTCTACCCAGCCCGAAGACCAGGCGGGCGATCTTGGACCCATCGAACTCCCACGGGAACCCTCTCCAGAACCAGAGACCCCCGGGGAGCCGGCGCCTGGCCCTGACAGGCCACTGGCGCCCGGTCCGTCATCAGGCCTAAACTTGTCAGAAGTGAAGGAGCTCTTCACCTTCTGGTGGGACACCATCAAAAAGGATGTGGTCACCACGCAACCTCCTCTCGCACCCGCGGCACCCCTGACGCCTGCACCCCCTTCTTCACCCAAGGGGTCAGCAGGACGAGCACCTTCCCCCCAAGAGCCAGCAGCACCTCCTAGGTGTAGATCGTTGGAGAAGAGAAGGCCTTCGTCAAGATCCTCTTCAGGGTCACCCAGCCCCAAGAGACCCAGAAGACGCCGGTATTCACCATGCACAGAGGGTTCCAGATCCGACATCTCTGAATGCTCCAGGTCTCCTTAACCAATAAGCATCCCCTCTCCGGACCCACGCGACCTCCCTAGGTCTCCTCCGGATGACCCCTCGTTCTCCGAAATAATGAGGCATATTCAGGAGAACATGGGGTGGGATGCCGAGGAACTCGACCCCAAAAGACTACTCCTTGCCCGCTACCTTCGGCAAAAAGACCCCAAGCCTGTGGTAGTGCCACCCTTGGTGGACATCTTTGTGGACGTCACCAAGGCAGCGTGGAAGCATCCACATTCGACCCCGGCAATGCCAAAGAAGGCTGACCGCCTGTACAAGGCCCCACAGGGTCGGACTGGGGTACAGAGGGCCCACCTGGAAAGAGGATACAAGGGCCTACCTGGAAAATCAATAGAGGAGGGCCCAGGGTGACATAGTCATATCAATATTCCACTTCAATCTGATACCCTAGCTCTGTGTTTGCATCTTACATTTTATCAACAGTGCCCCAGATACCCCGTTTAATTAGAAAAAAGATGATAAATGCAAATGTTTTTAGAGTTCAGAAGGTAACCACTTACCCAACTGAGGGGGGCCCACCTGGAAATTTCCAGGTATCCAGGTGGGCCAGTCCGACTCTGAGGCCCCAAGGGAGGACCAGTACCTGGCTAACCATCCTCTGGCCGACTCCCTGGTCATTACAGCCTCTCATGACTGGTCTCAGAAACTGCAACATTTGAGCACGCAGCCACCGGACCCGGAGTCCAAGCAGTTGGACGTGCTGGGCAGGCGCATGTACGCGGCCGCAACCTGCGCCATTAGATCATTGAATTACCTCACCCACATGGTTCAGTTCCAGAAAGCGTTGTGGGAACAGGGACAGGACCTGGTGGAGAAACTGCCAGATGGTGGCCAAAAGGAGGAACTCCTGCAACTCCTCCGTACGTGTTCAGATGTGGGGACCCAGGTGCTCCGAGCCGCATATGACTCTGTGGACTCTTCGGCCAGAGCGGCAGCCTCAGGCATGTGTCTCCGGAGACACTCATGGCTTTGTGTCTCCAGGTTTACCCTGGACGTCCAGAAAAATATCATGGACGCTCCTTACTATGGCGAAGTTCTGTTTGGTGAAGCCTCGGAAAAGGTGATCACCAAATTGCAGGAAGCTGGGAAGGCTATTAGATCTGTCCATGCCATGTACAGATCTAGACTTAGTTCCTTTCGTAGGAACCAGAGTCGCTTTCTCGCAGTCGGACCCAAAGGCAGCAACCTCTTTCTGGCCAGCAACAAAGGGGTTCCTTCTCTCGGAAAGCCCAGGCTAAGACATCCTCAGGCAGAGGCCAACGAGCTACCAAGTCGGCCCAACCTGCAGGATCCAATGCTGCCACAGCATGACTCCTTCCCAGCCCCGGCCCCTCCTCAGGATCAACTGGAAACGAAGGTCAGGGGTCGCATTGCGGACCACCTGCCAGGGTGGCGGTTGATCCCCACCGACAGGTGGGTGCTACAGTTGGTCGAAAAGGGCCATTATATAGAATTTGTAGACAACCCTCCCACAAGACCTCCTCTGCTCTCCCGTTATTCGGGTCAGCATGCCCTGCTCATACGGCAGGAAGTGCTCACGCTTCTACAGAAAGAAGTTTTGGAGCACGTTCCAGGGAACCAGAGAGGAGCAGGTTACTATTCACACTTCTTCCTGGTTCCAAAGAAAAACAGGGGACCTCCGTCCAATCTTGGACCTCAGCGACCTCAACATGTCTGTCATTTACAAGCGCTTCCGCATGGTGACCCTTCCGGGACTAATCCCCATGCTGGAGAAGGACGCTTTCTTGGCGTCCTTGGACATGCAGGACGCTTACCTGCACATCCTTATTGCTCAAGCGCACAGGAGGTTTCTGCACTTCGAGTTTCTCGGCCACCATTATCAGTTCCGAGCGCTTCCTTTCGGGCTGTCATCAGCACCCAGGGTATTCACCAAGTGCATGGCAGTAGTGGCAGCATCTCTGAGGAGACAGGGCCACTATGTGTTCCCGTACCTGGACGACTGGCTTCTCATGGCCTCCTCCAAGGAGGCATTGCTGATGGCCATTCAGCATACTCAGGCCCTTTTTCAGTCTCCGGGCATTCTAATCAACTACGAGAACACTCTCCTGGTACCGTCCCAGAAACTGCAGTTCATAGGGACAGTTCTGCACACCGTCAAGGGGAACGCTTTTCTTCCCAGAGACAGAGCAGAATGCATCCGATCCCTCATAAGGGACCTATCAGTGAAGAAGACTGTCCCAGCCAGATTGGTCCTTCGCCTGCTCGGACACATGGCTGCAGCCATTCCAACAGTCCCGATGGCAAGACTCCACATGCGGGTAACCCACTGGATGTTAAGAGTGCAATGGGACCAAAGGCAAGACCATCTGCAGCATCCAGTCAGAATCACGAAGGCCGTGGTTCAGGACTGGCAGTGGTGGCTAGATCTGGGAACCCTCTCTGTGGGGGTTCCCTTCACAGCGTCGTCCCCGATGATAACACTCTCCACAGACGCCTCAAGGCTGGGGTGGGGAGCGCACTTGAGCGGGGTAAGGTCTCAGGGAACATGGACTACCCAGGAATCTCATCTCCATATCAACATATTGGAGATGAGGGCGGTCCTTTATGCCCTGCAAGCCTTTCAGTCGGAGATTCCACCGAGTACTCTCCTGTTACAGACAGACAATACTACGGTGATGTATTACCTCAACAAACAAGGAGGCACACACTCCTACCCCCTTTGCATGGAGGCCATGAGGGTGTGGGAATGGATAATACGACATGGCGCAAACATCATTGCAGTTCACGTTCCCGGGGTGGACAACACTGTCGCAGACAGCCTGAATCATTCCCAGGCCAGAGTCCACGAGTGGGAACTTTTACAGGAGGTGGCAGAGGATCTGTTTCACAGAAGGGGCACTCCAGAATTGGATCTGTTCGCGTCCCCATCCAATGCAAAACTGCCCAATTTTTGCTCGCTAGATCCAGGGCCTGGTGTTTTCTGGCGAGACACGTTGTCCCTCTCCTGGACGGGCAGGTTCCTCTACGCCTTCCCTCCTTTCCCATTGATCCAGAGAGTCCTTCTCAAACTTTGCAGGGAGCACGCAACACTTATTTTAATAGCGCCTTTTTGGCCCAGGCAAATTTGGTTCCCGCTTCTGAATCAGTTGTCCCGGGAACCTCCGCGTCCCTTGCCAATCAGTTCCCACCTGTTGTCTCAGGAGGAGGGTTCACTAGTCCACTCGGACTTGCGTTCATTGAACCTACATGCCTGGCTCCTAGAGACATAGCCATGTTGCGACACGGGGTCTCGCAAGAGGTGGCAGATGTGCTTTCTGCCGCCAGAAAACCGGCAACATATGCCATGAAGTGGCGCAGGTTTTGCCTGTGGTCTCAAACACGTGGTTTCTCGCCCTTAGACTGTCCTGAGAAGCTGGTTCTGGAGTACCTGCTTTCCCTTTCTCAATCCGGGCTAGCTTACTCCTCGATCAAATTGCACCTTTGTGCAATCTCAGCTTATCATGCCCCCATAGGCCATCGCATGCTGGCCCAGTTGGATGCTACTCGTGCCTTTCTAAGGGGGGTCCTCCACCTTAGGCCACCCATTAAGGATCCCGTTCCTCCTTGGGACTTGCCCTTCGTCCTGGAGCAGCTTACACTGCCACCCTTTGAACCAGCCGCAAATTGCGAGCTACGTTTTCTGTCGTGGAAAACGTTGTTTTTAGTTGCTGTTACTTCGGCGAGAAGAATCTCCGAATTACATGCTCTCATGTGTAAAAAGCCTTATTTAATTTTTCACCGGTACAGGTTATCCCTGAGGACAAATCCTAAGTTCCTGCCTAAGGTGGTTTCAGCCCTTACCCTTAATCAGGACATCGATTTACCAGTGTACTTTCCCAGATACACCAATCGAGGAGAAGCACTGCTTCACACCCTGGATGTTCACAGGTGTCTCAGATATTATCTGACCAGAACCAAACAGCACCGGAAAGCAGGGCAGCTGTTCGTATCCTTTGCTGAGAGGATGAAAGGGGCCCCCGTCCTCAAGCAGACCCTTTCACGCTGGCTTATTCAGTGCGTCTCTTTCTGTTATGACAAACGCAGAGAATCCTTGCCAGGAGCAGTCAAGGGCCATTCCACCAGAGGAGTGGCTACCTCCTTCACAGCACTGAAGAATGTGTCCACTTCAGCTATCTGTGTGGCAGCCACCTGGAGCTCGGTGCATACTTTTATCAGGCATTATAGCCTGGATATCGCCTCAAGGCGAAGGGCTGGTTTCGGCCTAGCTGTCCTCCAGGGACTTCTGTCTTAGGCTCAGAAGGGATCTTAATCTCAGTCTTTCCTCCTCCCGATGGCTTTACAATGTCGCTATTGCTTGGGAATCAGTACTAATGGTGTAACCTGCTGCAAGAGCTGTATCTCGAAGAAGATAGTACGGTTACGTAAGAACTTACCGTAACAGTAGATCTTCGAGAACAGCTCTTGCAGCAGGTACCTTCCCGCCCACCATTCCGCCTTGGAGGAAGTAGGTCTAACCTAACACCCATCCTTCTGCTTGGAAAGGTCTGTCTTTAGTCTTGGCCATCTGATGGTGAGTCCTCGGTCTTCTCTTCTGATGTCAACCAGGGGCCGGAAGTCTCCGGCGGGAGAACTGGGGATTCTGGCGGGACCGCCCATGTGACTAGACGCCTGACGCCGGGGCCGGGACCGACGTCGGAGGCAGTCCTTGCTGAAGACTGCTAGCTACAAAATTTCCGTGGGGTCCTGGTGCCTGATGGCTTCAGTCCTAACCGTGTAACCTGCTGCAAGAGCTGTTCTCGAAGATCTACTGTTACGGTAAGTTCTTACATAACTGTACTTTCTTGCCAAAGGTTGTTTGAGTTTACGTTGAATCTGACTATTCATCTACCAGTGTATTATTGAGTACTTTAATCCGGGGGAGACAATTCTGCACACACTAGATGTTCACAGAATTTTGTATTACTATAGAAATTGGACAATGTCAATCCACAAAACGGATGAGCTTTTTGTTTTCTTTGCACCCAAGAGAGAGGGCACTCAGCGCTGCTGTTTCTAAGCAATGTTTGTCAAAATGGTTGGCAAACTACATTGTGTTCTGTTACCAGAAGTACAACAAACCCTTGCCGGGGGAGGTCAAAGGGCATTCTCCCAGAGGCATGACTGCATCTGTGGCTTGCTTCAACAGTGTGTCTGCTGTTGACATTTGTACAGCAGCCACTTGGAGCTCCGTCCATGCTTTCATGAAACACTACAGTCTGGACGTTGCCTCTAGGCACAGGGCTGGCTTTGGACTAGCTGTTCTTCAGGGCCTCCTTTCATGATTTCTTCCTGCATCTCTGCAGAGAAAATGCGGTAGGGCCCAAAAACCCTGTTGGTGGACCAGGAGGTCCAGGAGGTGGTGCGGGGAAAGAAAGCAGCCTATAAGAAATTCAAGTGCTCAAGGAGTGAAAGGGATCGAGGGGAGTACGAGCTGATGGCTAGAAGGGCCACTAGAGTGGTGAGGGGCGGCTAAGGCAAGGAAGGAGCAGAACCTGGCCAGGGAAATTAGGAGAGGGAAAAAGGGGTTCTTTAGATACATTGGGGAAAGACGAAGGGTGAAGGGGCAGATTAGCAGGATTAAATCAGGGGAGAGATGGGCACAAGACCCAGGGGAGCAGGCTGAGGTACTAAATGAGTACTTCACCTCAGTTTTCACCAGGGAAAATGGGGATGCTGCATCATACATGGGAGGAGACAGAGATAATGAGGAGGGGGGACCCTTACTGATCGGCAGGTCTGGGGAGAGGGGGGGCATCACTGGCAGGTGGGGGAGGGCTAAGCAGGGAGAAGAGGTACCAGAAGTGGAAATCACAGCAGAGAGAGTGAGGGAAGCCCTCAGCTCCCTTAAGACGGAGAAAGCACCGGGGCCGGATAAATTACATCCTAGAGTGCTGAAGGAACTTGCAGATGTCCTGGTGAAACCCCTGGCAGAGCTTTCACCATCTCTGAGGACAGGGTGGTGCCCCAAGACTGGGAAGGTCTGCGATGTAGTGCCCATCCACAAGGGGGATCAAGGGAGCTGGCAGGGAACTACAGGCCTGTCAGCCTGACATCGGTGGTGGGCAAGGTGATGGAGGGCATTGTCAAGGAGAGGCTAGGGGAGAACCTGGATAAGTCAGGGTGCCTGGACGATAGACAGCATGGATTCATCCCAGGAAATCGTGTCAGACAAACCTGGTGGAGTTCTATGACTGGGTGACAAGTGCCTTGGACCTGGGTAGACCAGTGGATGTCCTCTTTCTAGACTTCAGCAAGGCATTTGACTCTGTTCCTCACGTGGGCCTGTTGGATAAGCTGGAGAAATGGGGGTGGGAAACCAGATGATCAGATGGATAGGCAATTGGCTGCAGGACCGGACCCAGAGGGTCGTAGTTGGTGGGATAGTCTCATCCCCAAGGAGGGTCATTAGTGGGGTCCCACAGGGATCAGTCCTTGGGCCCCTTCTGTTCAACGCCTACGTATCTGACATAAGGACAGGAATCAGGAGTGAGATGAGTCTCTTTGCAGATGACTCAAAATTGGGGGCGGTGGTGGATGGGGAGGAGGGGAGGGTGGCCCTGCAGGGGGACCTGGAGGCTCTGGAAAGATGGTCTAGAAAGTGGAAGCTGAGGTTCAATGCAGGGAAATGCAAGGTACTCCACCTGGGGGCCAGAAACCCAGGCCAAGTGTACACCCTGGGGAATACTACAAGTCTCAATGGCTGAGAGGGACCTGGGGGTGGTGGTGGATGTCAAGATGAACAACTCTGAGACTTGTAGGAGGGCAGCAGCCAAGGCCAACAGGATGCTGGGATGCATCACTAGGGGGATCACCTCCAGAAGGAGGGAAGTGATACTCCCTCTGTATAACTGCTTGGTGAGGCCACACCTGGAGTACTGCATGCAGTTTTGGAGGCCACACTTAAAGAGGGACATTAACCTCCTGGAGAGGGTCCAGAGGAGGGCAACCAAAATGATTTGGGGCTTGGGAGACAGGACCTATGAGGAGAGGCTCGAAGAGCTAAATATGTACACATTGGAAGAGAGAAGGGACCGGGGACATGATAGAGGGTCTTCAGGTACATGAAGAGGGTAAATAGGGAGGAACAGTCAGGGTGCTTGAAGGAAGGAGGAAGGGCCACTAGAGGCATGGGTGGAAGCTGGAAGGGGAAGATTCAGGGAGAAAGGAGGAGGTGCTACTTCACTGAGAGGGTGGTGGAGCCATAGAATGCACTACCTAGGGGCTGGTGGAGGCAGAGACAGTGGAGGGGTTCAAGAGGGGGTGGGACAGGTACAGGGGAAGGGTTCAGGAAGCAAAATCCAATGCAGCAAGAATATCCGGAACTGGGAAGGGAGAAGCCAGAGAAGGCAAGGGGGACAGCAAGGTCAGCACCCAGGGTGGGGGCTGACCAAACGAGCAGACACGAAAGACCGTTAGGCCTATTCTGCTGGCATTTTAGTATGTTAGTATCTTTCCTGCCTCCCGTGCTTCAGACTTGTCTGATTTACACTGCTTGGGACTCAGACCTAATGGTTAATACCTACTGAAGAGCCCTCTCGAAGTAAGATAGTACAGTTATGCAAGAACTTAACAGTAGATCTTAGAGAGAGGCTCTTGCAGTAGGTAATTTTCCTTCCCATCATTCCCCAACTTCTGCTTTTTGCTTCTTCTTGCTTTACTTAGGCTCAAGGAGCCCACTCCTTTCCCCTGTCACTTTGTTCTGAGGTCTCCAGCGGGAGAACTGGAAAGCGGGCTGGGGACCGCCCACTGTATAGGGTCACGCTGACATCTATCACGTGAAGTCGGTGGGTGTCGTCCCCCCTCCCCCGCCAGACACTGCTAACTAAAGATCTTACTTCGAGAGGGCTCTTGCACTAGGTATTTACATATAGGACTGACCCACCAGGCATCTGGACCCCATGGAAAAATTTCTAGATAGCAGTCTCTGGCGGGGGACCATCCCCACGTCAGGTGACCGACGTCTTGTGACGTCAGTATAAAGGGGCAGTCCCTATGCCCGCCTTCCAGTTCTTTCCCACCGTCGACTTGTGAAAGTTCCTCATGGTAGAGTTCAACGCTTGTCAGTTGTGCATCGGTTCAGTTTTCGAACTTCTCAACCGTTTTTCTTCCGATATTTTCACCCTCAATATGCTGTGTATGTCATCCCCGACGCCTTCCAAATCGCATAAAAATAAGTGCGACGGATGCAGTTCCCAACTGCCACATAAGGACGGCTATTCCCTGTGCCTCTTCTGCCAAGGCCTGGATCATCCTGTGGAGAAGTGCCAGTACTGCCAGAAATTTAATTCAGCTACCCGAAAACTGAGGCAACAGTCCCTGGAGGCCCATTTTTTAAAGAAAAAATGGCATCTTGGGTACCTCTGGGGCAAAGGAGGCCTCCGCTCCTGGGAAGGCTGCTTCCACGCAGCCCTCGGGTTTGAGTGGGCCCGCTAAGTTGGACATGGTCTGCCCGGACAAGACTGGTAAGCTGCTTGCTCCTTTGGGAGGACACAGTTGCTCTTTTGCCCGACAAGGCCACATCTCCAGCGCGGCCTTCTTCGAGCAAGGAATCTGATAAGTCAGATATCAGCCCCTCCGATGACCACCCAGCCAAGGAGCCTGCGTCTGATCCTTTTGATCAGTCTTGATGCCCCGGGCTCCCTGCAACGCTTGGTGTTGCCCACTGAGGTTCCTGCGTCTTCTCTACTGAACCCCAGGGATTCCATCCCTTCCTCCCCAGTCGTCATGGAGGACCTGGACACACTCCTATCAGGGCCCCCCCCCTCCTACTGAGCCAGACACCCTGATGCCAGACCCTCAGACACTGGCTTACCCGATGCCAGCCGATGTCACCCTACCAGATGACGCTCCCACGTTGGGCCTGACACCTGCGAGACCACCTTTGCCTGGCCTGCCAGCTGGGCCTGTGCCCCGTCAGAGCCCCTGGCACCCGGGTATCCGATACCACAATTCCCGGTGCTTTCTTACCCAGCTTCACAGTATCCGCCACAGTACCCAACGCCAGGAAGCCTGGTGTCGGGTTATGGATACTGGATGTACAGATATCCTCAGTATCCATACCCCACTCCTCCGCCGCCGCCCACACCCCAGCCACCGGCGGACTTGAAGGAGACTCTAGCTGCCTGGTGGGCTGAGGCCAAGGCTCAGCCCACCAGAGAGGTAGAGAGTCTACCAGCACTAGACCCTTCACAGGAGACCCTGCGCCGGAGACGAGAGACTTCCACCCCCTTACCCAACACCAGAGGTGAAAGCTCTGGTGCCAGGGGTGGGGAATATATGCGTCCCAGAGGGCTTCCCCCAAGGGACCGTCCCTTCCCCGCGTTGGGAGGAGTCTTTCTCTTCTTCGTCAGAGACCTCTGACGTGGACTCGGGGATGCCCTGACCCGGATGACTAGCCTCATACTCCAGACCAACCTAGGCCAAGAACCCTTCCAAAGTCTCCTCTGGAGGATCCTTCTTTTCTGGAACTACTGAGAAAGATCCAGGAAGTTCATCAGTGGCAATCTCTGGAGCCAGATCCACAGCGTAAGAAGATGGCTGCTCACTTGGATTTGCCTGAGACCACTCCTACATTGATTCCACCCTGGATAAGGCCTCACGCGGACCTTGTTTCCACTATTTGGAAACAAACTTCCGCATTAGCCCCCCTTCCGAGAAAGGCAGATCGGCTATACTAGGCTCCTGAGGGAGTAGATTTCTTGAATCTACACCCAAAAGCGGACTCTGTCGTGATTAGTGCCGCCCACGGCCGCTTTGCTAATCCTAAACATCTCAGCTCGTCTCCACCTGACAAGGAGTCTCTGCTTCTGGACCAATGTGGGGAGAAGGTTTATGTGTCTTCTACCCTGGGTATTAGGGCCCTGAATTATGTGGCACATATGGGGGATTACCAGAAGACCATCCTTAGTCAGGTGGAATCAAGGTTAGATTCCCTTCCTGAGTCTCAGACAAAACAGGAAGTGGCAGATCGTGTCCGTTCAGCCAGTCGGCACATGCTTCATGCCACTTACGACACAGTGGACACAGCTCGGCTTTTGCCGTGGGTCTTTGGCGTCATGCCTGGCTCCGCATGTCAGGATTGGTCCCAGAAGTGCAATCCGCTGTTTGGGATGTGCCCTTCAGGGGTTTGGTGCTGTTCGGCGGTGATGTCAAGGACATCATTACTGACCTGCAAGAGAAGGGCACTGCGCTCAAATCCGTGGACTTTTTGTACGGACCCCCTCAGGGGCAGCGGTGCCCTTTTCATCAACGTAACCGACAAAAAACAAAACCACAGGGCAAACAGGCCAATAAGCGTCAGGCCCCTCCAGCAACCAAGACTCCCCCTACTAAAAAAGACACAGGAGCCTCGGCTGCTGCGCTGCCCCAGACCTCCTGACTCCTCGCCTCTCCCACGGCCTTTGGAGATACCAGAGGAACCAGTAGGAGGGAGGTTCTCCTTCGATCTGCTAGGTTGGGAGAGGATAACATCGGATGCTTGGGTGCTCCAGCTGATTGCAGCCGGACACTCAATAGAGTTTCTACAGAAACCACCCCAAAGACCACCCCCAAGTCGTCTTACTCCCTGGAACATCTTCCTCTGGTCCTGGAAGAAATCACCTCCCTTCTCTCAAAAGCAGCAATAGAACTAGTTCCCAACCACCTTTGGGGGATGGGTTACTATTCCCATTCCTTTCTAGTTCCAAAAGACTGGAGATGTGAGGCCTATTTTAGACCTCAGTTCCCTGAACATGTTCGTGGAGTACAAATGCTTCAGAATGCTCTCCCTGCAGGGCCTTCTGCCTCTTCTTCGGCAGGGACTGTGGCTGTGCGCCTTGGATATGCAGGATGCTTACCTACATATCCCGATATGACCTTCCCACCAAAAATTCCTTCGATTTTGCTTTCAGGGGGACCACTACCAATTCAAGGCCCTCCCATCTGGTCTTTCCTCGGCCCCCTGAGTATTTACCAAATGCCTGTCTGTGGTGGCGGCCCACCTGCATACTCAGGGAGTGCAGGTATTCCCATACCTGGACGATTGGCTCCTGGCAGCCCTGTCCAGGGAGGAACTTCTGCACTCCCTTTCCCTTACCCTGCACGTTTTCACCAGCCTGGGTATCACTATCAACCAGGTAAAGTCCCATTTGGTCCCTTGCCAACAACTCCCAGTTTATAGGGGTGATCCTGGACATGACCATCGGCAAAGCTTTTTTGCCTCCGGACAGAGTGGACACCCTTCAGACTCAGACCCATCTTCTGTCCAGTCGCAGAAGGGTCGGAGTCAGGTCAGTCCTTCGCCTCCTTGGGCTAATGGCAGCTGCCATTCCGACAGTCCCACATGGTCGGCTCCATATGAGGATTTCTCAATTGATGCTTCGGTCTCAGTGGGACCAGACACTGAACGACCTAGATCAGGAGGCACTACTGTATATACTAGCGTATAAGTCGGTCCGCGTACAAGTCGGGGACTCTTGTTCAGTAACCAGTTTTTTTCCTCAGCTCAAGACCCGCGTATAAGTCTGGTGTTCTTTTACCAAGATCTCTCCAGCATCAAAGTCACGGAACATGCAATCATTAAAAATGTATTTGGGATAATAATAAGCTAAGTAATAATGAAAGTATGGAAGTTGTCTACTTTTTTGTGTACATCGACAGGTAGCTTTTGGGCAATGTGGGTCCGTTGCCTCAGTGCAAGACCATGTTGTCTCATGAAATGGGTACACCACCCGGCAGAGACTGTAAAGGGTTTGCTGGACTGAAAACAAAGTTTTTTGGCAACTGACAAAGCCTGCAGTCTGATTCCCATTCTCGTCATGATGTACCCCTGCTGCCTTAGCTCAAGGACCCATGTACTGAGTTCTGCTTCTATCGGGGAAAATGGTGAGGGATTTAACTTTAAACATTTGGCACTCCTCTCGGCAGACTGCAGAGCAATTTTTTGTTTCCGCCAGTCCCAAATTAGTTTTTCATTAATGCAGTACTCCCTCTCAGTTGCCGCATTGGACTTTGATTTGGCAAAGCTTAATACCCGAAGTTTAAATTCAGCACTGTATGCTGAGCGTTTTCGTTTGTTGGATGACATGTTCAAGTCAGGGGGAAGAAAACTTTGCTCAGCTAAGGGATCAACATTTATCTCGTGCCAAACAGATGAGTTCAATAATTAGATAATCATTTGCAAGTATGGCTCGTTAAGGGAGAACAGCAGGTAATAGGTGTTGATGTAGCAAGTGTCATTAGGTTAATTAGGTGTTAATGTAAGCTGGATAGCTGGAAAGCTGTCAAAATTAAGTGTCAAAACTCAGTACTGACTGAGTGAGTGAATACAGATAGTAAAACCATGCTATTGTTTAAACTGAACTTTTTTTCCATTTTTTTTTTTTTTTTTTTTTGGTCAGAGACTCGCATATAAGTCAGGACCTGCTGTTTAACGCCAAAATCCACGACTTACACGTGAGTATATACGGTAGTTTCCGATCCCATGATCAGGGACTTGCAGTAGTGGATGGTACAAGAGAACCTTTGCCGTTGAGTTCACTTCAGTATCGAACCCCCCTCCCAGATGTTGACAACCGTTGCCTCAGGAGAGGGCTGGGGAGCCCACCTCGGGTCTCACAGGACTCGGGGCAGCTGGTCCCGGTTCAAACAAAATCTGCACATAAATGTGTTTGAGCTCAGAGCAGTCGTTTATGCCCTACAGGCCCTGCATGCCTCCATACTTCCCGGTGATGATCTCATATAGACAGACGTGTGTAGTGTGGTATCTCAACAAACTGAGGAACTCACTCCTACCCTCTGTGCAGGGAAGCAATGAGAGTGTGGGTCTGGGCTACTCAGCATCTCACCTGCTCCTTCATTCGGGGAGTGGAAAACACACTGGCAGACAGATTCAGTTGGTCCTCAGCCAGGGCACACTAATGGCAACTGGATCAAGAGGTCATAGACAACATTTTTCTGCAGTGGGCAATCCCGCAGGTAGACCTGTTCGCGTCTTCTCAAAACGCAACACTTCCAGCATTCTGCTAGCTCGCTCCAGGGTGCAGCATTTTTTGGTGGGACACTGTCTTTTGATTGGAGGGACAGATTTGTCTATGCCTTCCCTCCTATTCCCTTAATTCCGAGGGTCCTGAACAAGCTCAGATCAGAGGGGGCACGAATGATCCTCATCGCTCCATTCCGGCCCTGGCAAGTTTGGATTCTGTCTTCTACAACAAGTGTCAGAGGAACCTCCGCTTCCTCTTCCTCTGTCTCAACACTTGTTCATCCAGGTCTCAGATCCCTTCATTTGCATGTGTGGCTCCTGCAGACATAGCTAAAGCTCGCTTCGGGGTTTCCCTGCTCATAGCAGACACATTGGTAGAAGCCAGAAAGCCTTCCACCAGGTCCACCTACGCTATGAAGTGGAAACGATTTTCTGTTTGGGCCGCGTCAAAGGACTTCAGTCCTTTTTCTTGCCCAGCCAACAGAGTCCTGGACTACATGCATCATCTCTTCGACCTGGGTCTCAGCCATTCCTCTTTAAAGGTCCATATGGCACCATTTTCTGCTTACCATGTCCCTTTCGGAGACAGAACTTTTGTGCAGTTGGAAGTCTCTAAGACTTTACTGAGGGGGGTTCTTCATTTGAGACACCCCCCCATCCGAATTCCTGACCCTCCTTGGGACTTGAATTTTATTCTGGAGAAGCTTATCCTGCCTTCTTTTGAGCCGGCAGCTACAGCACATTTGAAGTTCCTTTCTTGGAAGACAATCTTCCTCATGACCATTACTTCTCCACAAGGAACGTGTGGCTCTACGCACCAACCCTAGGTTTCTCCATAAGGTGGTGGCTGAATCTACGCTGAATCAATCCATTGAGCTACCAGCTTTCTTTACGCAACACTCCAATCAAGGGGTGTACCTCTTGCACACTTTGGATGTTCGCAGAATACTGAGTTACTACACCTTTCAGACCAAGGATCTCAAGAAAGCTGATCAGCTTTTTATCTCTTGCTCTCAAAAGAGAGGGCAATGCTGTTTCCAAGCAATACCCATCTAAATGGTTGGCTCATTGTATCACTTTCTGTTACTACAAGTACAACAAAATCCTGCCAGGTGAAGTCAGAGGCCACTCCACCAGAGGAGTAGCTGCCTTTGCGGCTTGTTTCAAGAATGTGTCAGCGGCAGACATCTGCGCAGCTGCAACTTGGACTTCTGTCCATACCTTTACGAACTACAGTTTGGATATGACCTCTCGCCGTAGAGCAGGCTTCGGGTTGGCTGTGCTTCAAGGTGGTCTTTCGTAAGACCTGTTCAGCCGGAGGCTCCATACTATGGATAGTTTTCCTCCTCCCGAGTGCTTTTCCTTGTTCCAGACTGCTTGGGATTCAGTCCTATATGTAAATTCCTACTGCAAGAGCCCTCTCGAAGTAAGATAGTACATTTACGTAAGAACTTACCGTAACAGTAGTTCTTCGAGAGAGGCTCTTGCAGTAGGTATTGCCTTCCTGCCCTCCATCCCCTTCAACTTTTTTAGCTCCTTTTCCATGAAGGGAAATATCTGCTTCTCTCTCGCCTTGCCTATTTTGGGCCCTTGGCAGGAAAGAACTGGAAGGTGGGCGTGGAGGACCGCCTCTTTATACTGACGTCGGTCACCTGACGTGGGGGTGGTCCCCCATCAGAGACTGCTAGCTAGAAATGTTTCCGTGGGGTCCTGACGCCCGGCAGGTCAGTCGTATATGTAAATTACCTACTGCAAGAGCCTCTCTTGAAGATGTACTGTTACGATAAGTTCTTACGTAACTGTACTTTCTAGGGACATGGATATGTTCATCCACACTGTCTGGCAGGTTCCTTGCCACTTTAAATCTTGCCAGAAGGTCTTCAAGCTGGCTCCTCCCACCCACCCGGGTGGTAAAACTCTCGGCTCCGCCCCATGACGCCAGATCTTCCTTACCGCTTGGAAGCTCAGGTTCCCTCCTTAACGCTCTGCGTGATAGACTGGATCCTAATTCTTTGGTTCACCTGAAACTCATTTTGAAATTTTCAAGACTTCGGTCATCTTTCTCCCTCGTGGCTGCGATGGACTAATTGACTCCCGTTTCGGCGGTGCCCTTGTGGGCAGAAGATGTCCAGGACGGACCCGCACTCCACGTGCGTCTACTGCCTCGGCCTAGAACACGACCCGCAGGCCTGTGAGTCATACTGTTCTGCTCGCCAACGCCCTGGAGGACCGCGGCTGCCCTGTTAAAGCTAGGCGCCCGAGAAGCGCCTACCCGCCGTTAAATCAAGGAGGCCTGCTAGGTTACTCGCAGCGGCTGGCTAACCGAGCGGATGATCGCCTGTCGAGGAGGGCGCCCAGGCCGCATCATCCTTCTTCCTCAGTCGCGGCATTTATCCCGCTCTCTCTGGGTACCTCGTATTCAGCTTTGTTCAAGGAGCTTTGCCAATCCCTTTCCACGAAGGGAGAGGGGCCATCGGGACTTTCCTCTCGGTCCAAAAAGAAGGATTCTAAGGGTAAGTCCCATCGTCGGCATTTGTGGGAGCGGGAGAGGTCTCCTTCCCTGGACAGCCGACTGTTGACTTCGGTCGAGGTTGCGGCTAAGGCCACTGGCTTCACGGGGTCCCTGTCAGGCCAGCCGGCCAAGACTCCTATCGACACGGTCGAGATTTTTCTCGACTGGTCGGACGGGCTGTCGACTGGTGAAGCCGACAACCCTTCTTCACCAGTTCCCCTGTGGAGGCGAGGATCTGCCTGCGCCCCCGGTGCAGCAGTCCCCGGTTAAGGTGTCCGAGCCGAGGGAAGAGCAGGTGTCCCCCGCTCCTTCCCAGACCCGTCCTCGGAAACACAGAGGGTCTCTGTCTTGGACTTCTTCTCGGTCCAGCCGATCCCACCGACATCGGCGGTCTCGGCACCGAGGTAAGTGGCACCGCCGCTCATCCTCGTCTTCCTCCTCTGAAGAGGAGAGGCCTCAGCGCAAATTGCGTCGACTCTACGTGGACCTGATGTGGCAGCAATTACTTCTGTCCGGGAGTAAGTCGACGCTGATGCCTTCCCCGGCCATCAAGTGGCTGTCACCCGAGCGGCCGAAACAACCCCTCACTGCAGTCAAGATGCCCAAGCCTGGGCTGGTTGTTCGGCTGAAACCTGCTGCCCCACCGATTGTGGTGGAACCTCCGCCTCCACAACCGAAATCAGGGGCTCCGACCAAGGACTCTCGGTCGGGTCAAGGCCTGCCCCACAGGTTGTCGGTCACCCTCACTCCCGACCGTCCTCGGCAGGTGGAGGGTGGCTCAGGCCGTAGGCAGCTCTTCGCGGACTCCTCGGAGTCCGACGACGACTCCTCCCTGTTCTCCAGGCCAGTTGACCTGGAGTTCTCCGGGGGCCAGTCGTTGGACGAAGGCCCATCGTCCTTCATGGGTTTGCTTCGGCTCATTGTCTGAGTCCACCGGGATGCAGCTCGAGCCCGTATCCAAACGGGTCAGGTATCCCCTGACGGAGATACTGGACCGAGGGGATTCACCGACGGAGGCCTTTCCGGTGGCCCAGCCTTGGAGCTTTGGCAGCGGCCTGCTTCTTGCCCTGCGCCCTCGGCCAGGATGGCTAGGAAGTATGTGGTCCCTACCGGCTCTTTGCCCGTTTTTTCGGAACACCCCTCTGCCGAGGGGTTGGTCACCGACAGCGTTTTCTGGCATTCCGGGAATGCTAGGGACATGGACAAGCCCCCTGACAAGGAGTCCAAAAAGCTGGACTACGCCGGGGGCAAGGTGTACGCTGCGTCCTCCTTTGGCCTCCGCCAGGCCAGCTTGGCCATGCTGATGGCACACTTCTCCCACGCCCTCATGGGCTCCCTGGATGAGGTGATCCCTCATCTCCCGGCCGACCTGCAGACCATGGTCCGGCAGGTTCAGGACCAGGGTAGGGCGTCGGTGAAGCAGCAGCTCCAAACAGCTCTGGACATAGGAGACTCCTGTGCCAGATCGGTTGCGGCCGCGGTGGCCATGCGCCGCAGAGCATGGCTGAGGATATCCACCTTCACGGCAGATACCCAGCACAAATTGGCGGATGTCCCCTTCTTGGGGACCAACCTCTTCGGCCCTGGAGTGGAAGGTCACCTCCAGCGGATCGAGAAGTCCAATGCCACTCTGGACTCGGTCACCTCCGCCCAGAAGGACAAAGGCCACCGACAGCAGCAGCACAAGTCCTTTCGTCCTTCTGCGCCTGCAGCACGTCCGGCCCAACAGCACCAGCACCAGGACCAGCAGGGTCGCGCTTGGCAACCCAAACACAAGCCCGTGGCTTCCTCTAATAGGAAGCAGGGAGGTAAAGGCCCAGGAGGTCCCTCGGCCGGTACCTCCTCCAAGCCTGCCCAGTGACGGGTTGAGGGGTGTCGCCCCCAGCCTCATCACTCCTCCCTGGGTTCCTCCCGTGGGGGGATGGCCCCGCCACTTCCTTTCCGCCTGGTCCGCTATCACCACGGATCACTGGGTGTTGGAGGTGGTAGGAAAGGGCCTGCCTCTGGAGTTTGGGCAGGCCCCACCTTTTCGAGCCATCTCCCCTCGGGGGACCACGGGGTCCGCAGCCTTGCTGTTGGCCCGCCGAGCCAATATTGCCCTGCTCCTTGAAAAAGAGGTGATCAGGAAGGTGGTGGATCCCCCTCCAGACCCAGGGTTTGTGTCCAGGTATTTTCTGGTCCCAAACCGGACGGGGGGCTGGCGCCCCATTCTCGGCCTGCACAACCTGAACAGGTTCCTAAGGTCTCGGACCTTCAGGATGGTCACTCTGGCGCAGATAATCACATCCTTGGAACGAGGCGTGTGGTTCTGTTCCCTGGGCCATCAGGACGCGTTCTTTCACGTCCCAATCCGTCTGTCCCATCAGAGATTCCTCCGCTTCAGAGCAGAGGGATTCCTTTATGAGTTCCGGGCCATGCCCTTTGGCCTCTCCCTAGCTCCCAGGGTCTTCACCAAGTGCATGGCAGTGGTGACAGCATTCCTGTGGCGCCGGAGGGTCCGGGTGTACCCCTACCTGGACGACTGACTGATTGCAGCCCCCTCCAGAGCGGAGGTGGAGCGGTCCAGAGATCTGGTCCTCCAGGTTTGCTCTCAGATTGGCCTCCTCATCAATGAGGGCAAGTCGGAACTCGTGCCAAAGCAGGCGATACATTTCATCGGGGCCGAGCTCGACTCTCTTCAAGTCAGAGCACGGCTCCTGGCGGACAGGGCCGAGGTTCTTTCCTCCTTTGCCCAATCATTTCAGGTTTGGCATTCACGCCCTGCCCTGGACTTCCTGCGCCTCCTGGGCCTCATGGCGGCCTGCACCAGCGTGGTCCTTTGGGCCCGCTGGTACATGCGTCCACTTCAATGGGGACCGGCCAGCCAGTGGTCACAGCACTTCGATCCGCTGGATCAGCTAGTGACAGTGACCCAAGGGATGTGGAACACTCTCCAGTGGTGGACCGTTCCAGCACATCTGCAGGAGGGCATCCCGTTTGTCCGCCCCGAGCCGACGGTCTCTCTATCGACCGATGCCTCTCTGATGGGTTGGGGTGCCTATCTGGGGGAGCACAGAGCGTACGGCCCCTGGTCCCCTCGGGAGTCCCGATGCCATATCAACCTGCTGGAGCTTCGAGCAGTTTGTCTAGCCCTCACCGCTTTCGCTCCATTTCTACGTGTCAAGTGGTTCAGGTCCAGACGGACAATACCACGACCATGTACTACCTAAACCGCCAGGGCAGGATGTGCTCCATGCCTCTGTGCAGGGAAGCTCTCCACATTTGGTCTCTCATGCGCAGCCTGGAGGAGGATCTCCTCGTCATTCATGTGGCAGGAGCCTCCAACACCCTGGCCGATGCCCTAAGCTGGATAGGGGCTGCGTCTCACGAGTGGTCTGTCCTGCCGGAGGTAGCACAAGATCTCTTCTCCCACTGGGGCACGCCTCAGGCGGACCTGTTTGCCTCCAGGGAGAATGCGAAGCTGAGACTGTTTCATGCCTGCCCCTCTCAGCAGGGCTCGCTGCAGGGGATGCCTTCTTGAGGCCGTGGACCCTGGGCCTCTTCTACGCTTTTCCCCCATTTCCCTTGATCCACAAGGTGCTTCTCAAGGCGAGGAGGGACAAGGCGCAGGTGATTCTGATAGCCCCAGACTGGCCCCGCCAGTTCTGGTATCCAGATCTCCTCAGTCTCAGCTCCAGGCTTCCGAGGCGGCTTCCAGCCCTCCCGGACCTGATTTCAGTCAATCAGGGAAGGTATTCCATCCGGACCTTCAAGTCCTGCACCTGACGGCCTGGTTCCTGGCGGGCTAGAGTTCCAGGCCTTGGGTCTTTCCGAGAGGTCCTCAACGCTGCTTGAGGCGTCCCGTGGAGTCGACCAGAAATGCTCGCTTTCAAATGGAAGAGATTCTCCATTTGGTGTCAGGGCAAGGGCCTGGACCCTTCCTCCTGTTCCTTGGCAAGCATTCTGAACTACCTGTGGTCCCTTTCTCAGGAAGGGCTTCGGTCGACGACCCTTAAGGTGCACCTGGCAGCCATCTCTGCTTACCGGGCGCGGGCCAGGAAGCAGTCGGTTGCGCAGGAGAAGGTGGTCGGGCGCTTTTTCAAAGGCCTTGATCACATATCCCCTCCGGTGCGAGAACCTCCAGCTCCGTGGGATCTACTGCTGGTATTGGCCAAGCTCTTGGGCAAGCCATTCGAACCGATGCACAGGTGTGACATCTCTCACCTGTCGTGGAAGACCGCCTTCTTGGTGGCTATCACATCAGCCAGAAGGATGGGAGAGCTCCAGGTGCTTTCCATCGAGTCTCCTTATCTGGTCTTCCACGGGGACAAGGTTGTCCTGCGCCCCCACCCGAAATTCTTTCCGAAGGTGGTGTCTGAGTTGCACCTTAACCAGGTGTTGACTTTGCCGGTGTTCTACCCCAATCACACCTCGGAGGCCGAATATAGGCTCCATACTTTGGACCCTAGAAGAGCGCTCTCTTACTACAAGGAGCAGACTGCTAAAGTTTGGGGAGAGGTTCGCCAGCTGTTTGTCACCTACGCTGAAGCCGCACCTGGCAGACCTGCAGCCAAGTGGACGTTAGGCAGGTGGGTCACCTCCTGCATAGATCTCTGCTACAGGTTGGCAGGCATGGAGCCTCCCAGAGGGATAAGAGCTCATTCTACCCACCATACTGCTGCATCGATGGCTGCTTCCAGGGATGTCCCTATCCAGGAAATCTGCAGGGCTGCTACCTGGAAGTCAGCACACACCTTCATCACCCACTACCACATCGACCTTGAGTCACGCCGGGATGCTGGTTTTGGGGCCTTGGTTCTCCAGTCTTTATTCCCTAAGTAGGGGGTGTGCGCCTTGCCTTCCTCCTCCTGGAGATCTGCTAGGAGTCTGCCAGACAGTGTGGATGAACAACATATCCATGTCCCTAGAAATACAGGTTACTCACCTGTAACAGGAGTTCTAGGAATGGTATGTGTTCATCCCCTACATTTCCTGACCTCCCGACTTGACGCACAACCTGGCTTCCAGCGGGCTGGAGTCGAGCTAAGAGTTTTACCACCCGGATGGGTGGGAGGAGCCAGCTTGAAGACCTTCCGGCAAGATTTAAAGCGGCAAGGAACCTGCCAGACAGTGTGGATGAACAACATATACCATTCCTAGAACTCCTGTTACTGGTGAGTAACCTGTATTTTTCTGTGTGGTCCTGATGCCAGGGGGGCATTCCTAATGGTTAATAGCCTCTCTCGAAGATCTACTGTTACAGTAAGTTCTTGCGTAACTACTTTATGCTCCCACTAGTAGTGTGGCGTTAGAGTTGTGCTGAAGAGTAAGGGGAGCTATGACCACATATTTTACTATGCTAATATTAATTAAATAGTAGACTTTAAACAAACATTTTTAATCACTAACAAATTTTAATGACCACCTATGTTTGAAAATTTTGAACTATGTAAACTGTGCTTAAGCAGTATTGTCAGACAGTAGCAAGAGATGTTTTTCAGAAACTTTAAAGAGATTTAAAGCAGTAGTGCAACGAAATTGGGCAAACAATTTTACACTAACCTTTTTTTCACTATACTAACATACTAAAATGCCAGCAGAATAGGCCTAATGGTCTTTCGTGTCTGCTCGTTTGGTCAGCCCCCACCCTGGGTGCTGACCTTGCTGTCCCCCTCGCCTTCTCTGGCTTCTCCCTTCCCAGTTCCGGATATTCTTGCTGCATTGGATTTTGCTTCCTGTCCCACCCCCTCTTGAACCCCTCCACTGTCTCTGCCTCCACCAGCCCCC
This sequence comes from Neoceratodus forsteri, assembly GCA_016271365.2. Taxonomy (NCBI): domain Eukaryota; kingdom Metazoa; phylum Chordata; order Ceratodontiformes; family Ceratodontidae; genus Neoceratodus; species Neoceratodus forsteri. Next base: position 931,444,715 of record CM028133.1, read on the forward strand.
TAGGTAGTGCATTCCATGGCTCTACCACCCTCTCAGTGAAGTAGCACCTCCTCCTTTCTCCCCTGAATCTTCCCCCCTCCAGCTTCCACCCATGCCCTCTAGTGGCCCCCTCCTCCTTCCTTCGAAGCACCCTCACTGTTCCTCCCTATTTACCCTCTTCATGTACCTGAAGACTCCATCATGTCCCCCGGTCCCTTCTCTCTTCCAAAGTGTACATATTTAGCTCTTCGAGCCTCTCCTCATAGGTCCTGTCCCCAAGCCCCAAATCATTTTGGTTGCCCTCCTCTGGACCCTCTCCAGGAGGTTAATGTCCTCTTAAGTGCGGCCTCCAAACTGCACGCAGTACTCCAGGTGCAGCCTCACCAAGCAGTTATACAGAGGGAGCATCACTTCCTCCTTCTGAGGTGATCCCCAGCGATGCATCCCAGCATCCTGTTGGCCTTGGCTGCTGCCCTCCTACAAGTCTCAGGTTGTTCATCTTGACATCCACCACCACCCCCAGGTCCCTCTCAGCCATTGAGACTTGTAGTATTTCTCCCCCAGGGTGTACACTTGGCCTGAGTTTCTCGCCCCCAGGTGGAGTACCTTGCATTTCCCTGCATTGAACCTCAGCTTCCACTTTCTAGACCATCTTTCCAGAGCCTCCAGGTCCCCCTGCAGGGCCACCCTCCCACTATAAAAAAGATTCCTGGCATCTTAGTTTTATTTGGTGGTACAATTTTCTAACTCTATCAAAATTTAAGTATTTTATCATTTTTTTTTCTCAAGAAAAAAGATGGCTGCCACATTTTCCATATAAATAGCATTGTAGACCTGAAAAGGGTTAGATATGAAAATATAAAAGACTTACACTGCACAGCATAGGAGGCACCAAGACAAGTATGTTTGATAAACATGCTAATATTTTACTTCTTCATAGCTGCAGCTAGATTTTTTTGGAACAACATTTTTTGTTGCACTGCTGCTTTAACAAGTTTGTATTGAGCTTCCTCTGTGAAAAAGCTTACTGCAGCAAAAAGCTACCTAGGTAGGTTTGGTAATTTTTATTTGCCCTGTGTTCCAGAGGGAAGGGATTGCATTTGTTCCCCTAGGGCCTGCCGAGCCGATCCCTACCTTTATGGTGCTCTGCCCTGCCTTCTGCTGGCATATGCTCTGACGTATGCACAAGGAGGTGCTGGACCATGCACCCCATTATAGTCAGCGGGACAAATTTGTAATGTAGATTTTTATATGTTAATTAGTAATTAGCAGGTAATTAAGAATGGCATTTGATTAGCAAGTTCAACTGATGAGCCAGACCCAGATGCAATACTTGTTAGCCACGTCCCTGCTGCCGCTCCATACACCATCTGTGGAGGATCATTGAGGCATAGGTCAGGAAGCATAGGAAAGCCAGGAGCAGTTATAAAATTCACAAGTAGCATTTTATTATTCTCAATAACAATAGAAAAAAAAAAATTGTGCAGACTGTTTTTAACATAGGTAGTACAAACAGAATGGTCTTTCCTGAGAGTATCTCTAATTCTAAATTTTGGAGAGTCTCTAACAAAAGATTGCTCTCTTTTTAGATGACCTCTTTTCCTGGCAAGTAATTTGAGCTTGTTAAGAGACTTCCTGTTTCTCACAAAATGTATCGGGTTGTTAGTTTCTTTCTTTGCAGGTGCTATAAATAGAATATGGTGTACCAGAACTAATCTCCTGTTGACAGTTCTGCAAGAGAATTCATACCATGCAGGTCAAGTTCTAGGTGGGCACTGTGGAGCCCGAGCAAGATGGCAGTTGCTTGAGCGGGTAGAACGCTGTAAGCTGGAAATTTATATTTAAAACCTTTTTTTTTTTCTCGAACCAAAAGAGGCAGATTTGGTTTTAAACTGCATCAGAAGATCCCCGCTACAACGGGAACCCCCGAAAAGAACATCATCAGAGATCTGGAGCAAAATCCAAAACTGCTCTGACCACTAGAACACCGCATGACAGACTTGATGAAACTGCAGATGAGGCCTCTGAGGAGGCCTTACAAACAATTGGCACTAAACTTTCTGCATTAGTTAAAACGGTGACGGTGGTAGGATTAATGGTCAGACCTGCCTTTTTTTTTTTATTTTTTTTTTTCATTTTATCAAATAAAAGACATGAATATAGCATATAGTAGACAGTCCAATATGCTGTTAGCATTAACCAATGGAAAGAAAAAAGGAACTTCCCTTAATCAAAGTATGTCCATGCATCTACCATATAGAGATACCACATTAGGGGGAACCTACAATAATTACAAACATGAACGAAATCAACATTATGTGCTGAATAAAAAGTCCACGAGCTACATGGCTAATCGGATGTGATTAAATTATCCAGCGGTTCCAGTCCATATAGGAAACAGTGCCCCTGAAAGGGACAGTTGGTGCCATGTTGTAAACCATGATGCAAAACATTCTGTACTCTGGCAAATAGCAGCACATTTTTTTAAAACACAATTGAAGGGAACAGAACTGCCCACCTCCCTCTTAATTAGGTCCCCACTGAACAAGAAACAAAGCATCCCACTGAAACAAAATTAAATCAAATAGCTCAAGTTCTGGATGGTAGTAAAGTACAATACTGTACAGTAAATTCAGAAAGACAAAAAGTCTCAAGTCTGCTATGAGGATTCAAAAGCTAAGTTCGTAGATTTCGCAAGCCAACATTTAGGGAACTGCATTTTTAATGTTAAACATACTGTTATCCCCATAAAGAAGTGTTCAGTGTCCTAGGGAATATTTATCGTCTTCATCGTCGGAACCTTGCGTGCACCTTATAGATTCAGCAGCCCTCCGGTCTACCCATTTGCTGGCCTCAATAGGATCCGAGAAAATATACGTTTTGCTGTTGAACACAAACTGAAGCCGAGCAGGAAATATAATGGTATGCGGCACTCCCAGGTCTCATAGGGCCCGCTTCACCCCATCAAATTTCTTGCGACACTGTCTTGACATGTAGCTAATGTCCAGGAATATGTGAACCTGTTTATCTCCTTGGAAGAAGGGTGCTGCTCTACGGGCATATTTCAGGATTCTATCTCATGCTGCGACCCCCGAAGTGACCAGCATCAAGGTGCGGGGTAAGTCCTGATTCTGCATACCAACCCTGGGGACTTACTGTATAACTTTTCTGAATGTTCCAATCTATTTCTGGTGTTTCTGGGGAGAGTTTTTCGGTGAGCCACTCTTTTGTGTTGAAAATTGGATGGTCCCCTTCCGAACCTTCGGGAACCCAACTATCCGAACGTTGGCCGTTCGGGTTTGATTTTTGAGGACTTCCAGCCATGCCCTCAGGTGCTGGCTTTCTTTCACCAGCAGCGAGGTTGCACCGGAGGAGCCTTCGGCCTGCTTGCGCACATCCTGGAGGTTGTTTTGAGGCCATCTACTGCCCTTTCCAGGATAAGAACCCGACCATTAGAATAGTCTACCTTTTGGTTGAGCGTAGACATGGAGGCTGTCGGGGTTTGCAGCTTGTGCCCCAGGGTGACGATGGTCTCACCTGTCTCAGGCTTGGCTTCAGTCAATATGGCGGTTTCCGAACTCCCTGCTCCTCCAGAAACTTTAGTTTTTACAACTCCTCCAGACCCCTTTTCTTTCTTAGGATTGCCCATTCTTAACGATTTTAGGTTGCTCTTTCTGATGGTGAGGTCAAAAAGTTTGTTTCAAAGGCTTCAAGAAGGTGGATTTAGGCAGATTCACCCTTCACTGCTGAGAACTGATAAAAGTTGCTGCTCAGGCTCCACAGTGTCCATCCCCCCCACACACACACACACCCCTGCCTTTTTGGTAGACTGGATAACTGCTCATAGGTGTTCAGGTGGCTTTTCCAGTCTGGACTGTACACCACGACATCATCCAGGTAAGCAGCACAGTAACCAGTGTGTGTAGCTATAATTATATCCATGTACCGCTGGAATGTAGCAGGTGCACCGTGTAAACCAAATGGCATGGTGGTGAACTCATACTTTAGTTACTAGAGGAATTTGCCAGTAACCTTGAGACACTGAAAGGTTTAATACCTTTATTGGACCAACGAGTGTCTTGTACAAAGATGGAATTATAAACAAGCTTTCGGGGCCTCACAGGTCCCTTCTTCAGTTGAATAGCAAAACTGAGCAACATATGCAGTAGTTATATCTACTGTGGAGCAATTGGAAAAAAAAAAAAAAAAAAGCCCTTGGTGAGATTTAGCGTACTGATGTACTTTGCACTTCCCAGTCTGCCCACCAAATCATCTGTCCTGGGCATAGGATAACTGTCGGCTTCAGACCCTTGATTGTTTCCTAAAATCAAGGCAGCTTCTTACACCCCCTTCTTTTTTTAATTTACAAGCACCATTGGTAATGACCAAGCACTTCTCAACTCTTCTGTGATACCCAGCTCTTTCACGTTTTGTATGTCCGTAACTACGTCCGCTCTTAACTGCTTTGGTAATCTTGGTTACTTGGTGTTAAGGACAAAAGAAGGCCGAAGCCCATCATGATTGTTCCCCACTTTGTGGGACATTGTACCGCAGAGTGATTTAGCTAAAAAGCTAGTTGTCCAGTTTTGTCTTAAATGTAGTCAAATTGAGACAGTCCACTAATTCCTGAGGCAATTTATTCCACAGCTTTGGGGCTCTAATAGAGAAAAAGTTCAGTCTCTTGTTTATCCTAGCTTTACAAACTTTTAACTGTTTATTATGCAGTCTTGGTACGATTTTCCTTGTATCATATGTAATGCCACATTGATCCGTTAGGGTGGGGGATCGGAGGAGTTTAAAAATCTGGAGAAGGTCCCCTCTAACCCTTCTGGTCTTAAGCGAATGAAGGCGTTTTCTTTATTCTTTCTTCGTAATCAAGATGTGCTAGATAAGGGACAATTTTTGTTGCCCTGTGTTGTATCTGCTCGATCCTCTTTATATCTGAAGTCATGTAAGGGCTCCAAAAGGGGGACCCAAAGTCCGTGTAAGGTTGAATGTGGGTTCTGTACAAAATAATTATACATGGTTCTGTTTTGGAAGTGAAAGTATGATTAATCTGTCTAAGGAGAGTGTTAGATAAGTTAGCTACTTTATTGCAGTGGTCTGCTGATGACAGTTTGTGATTAACTACTATTCCCAGATCTTTTTCACTGTGGGATTCACTAATAATTTTATTATTGAGGGTGTATGTTTGTTTGGGGTTGGTTTTGCCCATATGCAAAACTGAACATTTGGTTACATTGAATAACATTTCATTACTTATTGCCCATTGTTCGATGGTGGCTAAGTCCAACTTTAATTCCCTTAGACTAATTAAGTTATCTACTCGTCCTCCCAGTTTGGTATCATCAGCAAATCTAGTGATGTTAGCTGATTTTATTTTCATGTCATTAATAAAAATGTTAAACAATGTGGGTCCCAGGACAGAGCCCTGCGGGATCCCACTAGTGACCCTCCCCTCATCTGACAACACCCCATTTATCCTAATCCTCTGAGTTCTGTCAGCCAACAGTGCACCCATCTAACAATTGCTGGTGAAAAGCCGAATGTCTTTTGTCTAATAGGGTGGGATTTCCCTGTCACTATTACATGCTTGACTTTCTTTTGCTTGGCCTGGCACTGTGGTGAAAGTACTGTTAAATGTCTGTATAGTAAGTTACACATTTCCACAGTTTGTTCGGAGGTTAGAAAACATTTACCTTTACAGGATGAGCAGTTAGTGTGTTCAGTCTGTCATAAACTATATCGGTATCTTGCATACTAACATACTAAAATGCCAGCAGAATAGGCCTAATGGTCTCTCGAGTCTGCACGATTTTCAGCATCTGCAATGAGGGCCGATTTTTGGCGTCCCCCCTCCCCCTTGGGTTATACTGTCCCCAGTCCCAGATGTTCCACCTGTATTGGGCCTGGTCAGATTTACCCTACCCCTGTACCTGTCCCACCCCCCTCTTAAACCCATCCACAGTCTCTGCCTCTACCAGCTTCCTGGGCAGTGCATTCCATAGCTCCACCACCCTTTCAGTGAAATAACATCTTCTCCTCTCCCCATGAGCCTGCCCCTTCCAACTTTCACCGATGACTTCTTGTTGGCCCACTCTCCTTCCTTTGGAGCACCCTGACTGGGCCTCCTTTATTGATCCCTTTCATGTACTTAAGACCTCTATCATGCCCCCAGTCCTTCCTCTCCTCCAGGGTGTACATGTCGAGCTCCTGGAGCCTCTCCTCATAGGTCCTCTCCCCCAGGCCCCAGATAATTTTAGTTGCCCTCATCTGGACCCTCTAGGAGTGTAATGTCCCTCTTAAATGTGGTCTCCAAAACTGTACACAATACTCGAGGTGTGGCCTAACCAGTTGTACAGTGGAAGGATCACTTCCGCCTTTCTGGAGGTAATCCCCCTGGCTATGCATCCCAGTATCCTGTTTGCCCTTGCCCTCCTACATGTCTCTGAGTTGTTCATTTTGACATCTACCTCTACCCCCAGGTCCCTCTCACCCTCCGTGACTTGAATCATGTCTCCTCCCAGGGTATACCTCTGGCCTGGATATCTGACTCCCAGGTGCGGACCCTTGCACTTCCCCACATTGAATTTTAGTTTCCATTTTCCCAACTACCTTTCCAGAGCCTCCAGGTCCTCCTGCAAGGCCACCGTCCCCTCCTCCCCATCCACCACTGTCCCAGCTTTGAGTCGTCTGCAAAGAGACTCCTCTCACTTCTGATCCCCCTCCTGATGTCTGAGATATTGGCATTGAACAGGAATGGCCCCAGCACTGACCCCTGGGGAACCCCACTAGTAACCCGCCATGGGGATGAGGATAATCCTCCAACCACCACCTTCTGAGCATGCTAAGAGAGCCAATTTCCTATCCATTTTAACAACTGTCTCCTTACCCCCTATTTCCTTCAGCTTAGCCACTGTGGGGTACTGAATCAAACTCCTTGCTAAAGTCCAGAAAGAGGACGTCCACTGGTCTACCCTGGTCCAGGGCCCTTGTCACACAGCCATAGAACTCAACAAAATTTGTCTGGCACGGTTTTCCCATGACAGAGCCATGCTGCCTATCGTCCAAGTACCCAGTTTGCTTCAGTAACCCCCCCGAGCCTTTCCTTGACAATACCCTCCATTACTTTGCTGACCACCAATGTCTGGCTAACTGGCCTGTAATTTCCTGCCTCCTCTCTTGACCCCCCCCCCTTGTGGATCAGCATGACATCGGCTACCCTCCAGTCTTGGGGCACCCACCCAGTCCTCAGAGAGATGTTGAAAAGCTCTGCTAGAGGGACTGCCAGGACATCCGCCAGTTCCCTCAGCACCCTTGGATGTATCTCATCTGGCCCAGGTGCTTTCTCCGTCCGAAGTGACCTGAGGGCTTCCCTTACTCTTTCTACTGGGATTTCAGCCTCCATGTCCTCTCCCTTTTCACCCTACACTACTGGGCCCTCACCTGTCTGTGGTGGCCACTCCCTTTCCTAGACCCATCAGGGCCCCTGGTCTCTACCGCTCCCACCTCTTGTTCCGGTTTACCCCCGCAAGACATAGCCCCACCATCCCCCCTGGTAAAAACTGAGGCAAAGTACTCATTTAGGACTTCTGCCTTTCCCCCACCTCCTGTGCCCAACCATCCCCTATCCTTCTCTTGCTGATCTGCCCCCTTACTTTCCTTTTTTCCCCTATGTGTCTAAAGAACCCCTTGTCCCCCCTCCAGATCCCTATGGCCAAGGACTGCTCCTTTTTTGCCTTAGCTGCTCTTACCACTCTGGTGACTCTCTTGGCTGTCGGTTCATATTCCTCCTGATCCCTTTCACTCCTTGAGCACTTCAAGTGGCTATAGGCTGCCTTCTTTTCCCTCACCACCTTCTGTACCTCCCTGGTCCACCAGCAGGGTATTCTGTCCTTACCGAACTTACGCCTTTCCCTTGTGCAGGATCTGGAAACCTTCTGTATTCACCTCCTAATGATCCCCCACCTGCTGTCAGCATCCATATCCGGCCTTATTCTGTCCAGACGATCTTTAAGGATCCTTCCCATCTCCCTGAAGAATGCACCCCTAAAGTCGGTTACTACCATCCTTGTTCGGCTTCCCTTCCCCCAGGTCCAGGAAGTACCAGACTGTGGCGTGATTAATCCCCACCAACGGGTCCCTCACCTCTAGGCACCTAATCTGATCACTGTCCATCAGGACCATGTCCAGTGTCCGGGCCTCCATAGTTGGTTCACCCACCTGTTGTGTCAGAAACTCATCCTGGAAGACATCCTGCAGCCTCTGCTCTCTGGCCACTGGTGATGTCATAGTCCCCCAGTCTGTTCCCTGGCATGCTGAGGTCCCCCATTACCACTACCCTTCTCTTTCCTAAGCTACAGTGTCCCTCAAGATGTGCCACCAAACTTTCTTCCAGGATCTTCGCCAGTGCTGGTGGTCTGTATATCACTCTGATCTTTACTCTCTTACCCCACTGCATCAGCAAGGTGACCCAAATAGCCTCCACATTCCCCTCTGCCTCCTGCACCCCTCCAGTACCCATGCCATTTCTGACTAACAGTGCTAAACCACCCCCCCTTCCCTCCTCCCCTATCATTTCTGAACATAGTGTAGCCCTCCAGATTTAGGTCCCAGTTGTGCCCTTGAGTGGCCCAGGTCTCAGTGACTGCTGCCACATCTACCTCCCCCTCAACTAGCATCACCTGGAGCTCAAGCATTTTATTTCCTAAGCTCCTGGCATTTATCAGGGCCAATCTCCACCCCTTTTCCCGCCTCTCCTGCACCCCACCTGGTTACCCATTTCCATGTCTCCCTAACCCCCTAGAGGACCCTGTCCTTCAGTTATTGTACCTGCTGGCACTACCCCTTTTTTGATCTCGCCCCCTTCACAAGTTTAAACCCCACCTTTCGCTGATGAACCCAGCTAGTTTAAGCTTAAGGATTTCCTTCCCCTCCAAATTAAAGTGGAGCCTGTCCCTAGCGTACAACCCCTTATCCTCCCAGGTCTTCCTCTAGTCCCCCACCAGGCCATACCCCAATTCCCCACACCACTCCCTTAGCCACTCATTTGTCCCCCTAATCTTCATCTTGTTTTCCCCACTAGCCCTTGGCACCGGCAGGATTTCCGAAAAGGAGATCTTACAGCCTATGGAAAGGCATACCCTGCCAGCTCCCGGAACCTTGCCTGAATTTCTAGATCTTACTTCGAGAGGGCTCTTGCAGTAGGCAATTACAAATAGGACTGAAGCTGACAGGCATCAGAACCCCACGGAAAAATTTCTAGCTAGCAGTCTCTGGCGAGGGACCGCCTCCAAGTCAGGTGACCGGCATCGGGAGACGTCGGTATAAAGGGGCGGTTCCTCACGCCCATTTTCCAGTTCTTTCCTGCCATTGGCTCATGCCAGCACCTCGAGGTAAAGTTCCTTGCTCGTCAGACTCTGTCTGTATTTTGATAGTGTTTTTAGATTTTTTTCATCATTCGTCAGGTATTCGTCGGTGTATGTCATCCCCTACACCTCCGAGCACAAAAACAAGTGCGATCATATGGCGTTCCAACTCCCGCAGACAAGGACGGCCATTCCTGTGCCTCTTCTGCCTAGGCCCCACCATCCGGGTGGAAAAGTGCCAGCACTGCCTCAGTTTTAACACGGCCACCAAGACGGGCGGAGCAGTCCCTGGAGGCCCATATTTTGAAAAGAAAATGAGCTCCATGGAGAAGGAATTGAAAAGCTCCGCAGGCATCCACTTCAAGGCCATCAAGAAAAAAAGAGGCAACTTCCTCGTGAGTGCGATAAGTGTTGCAGATGCGTCCCCTCTGGAGGACGGCTCTGTGACGGCTGCTTTAGAGCTTCTAAGGTGGCGTCAGCAGCCCACTTATCTGACTTCAAGGCCGGCTCTGGGCGCCTCCGGGCTTTTTGGAGGCTCTACCCCGGTAAAGCTGCACTACTAGCCTACTGGTGTGAGCAGCTCCGATAAGCTGGACGCCGGCTCCTCCGATGCCCGCACGAGGAAGGTCGGTAAGTCGTCCGACCCTTTGGGCGGCGCACGACCCCTATGCCGCCCGACCAGGCCTCCCCTCCATCACAGCCTGCCTCCGGCGATGGGTCCATTAAGTCAGATGCCGGCCCCTCCAGCGCCTGCCCGGATCATGCTGATAAGCCGAACATCGGTTCGCCCGACGTCCACACAGCAGAAGAGCCGATGCCAGACCCTTCCCACATCTGTCGTTCCTGGCTCCCCGAAGCCTTCGCTGCCCTCAGGAGACCCTGGTTCTCCTCAGCCTGACCCCGAGGATTTCTCTCCTCCATCCCCGGGTGACGCTGAGGTTCCTGTTCCACCTCCGTCAGTCCGTCCACCTGCTGGCCCGACCGATCTGAAGTTGGCTTCCCAGACGCCGGCACTGACGCTGGCTCCGAAGCCGGGATTGCCGACTCCGGGCAGCATCTTGCTCCCGGATGCTGCCCCAATGCCGGGCCCTCTGCTCCAGACCCACCCGTGGGGCCTCAGGCCAGGTCGTCTGCTCCGTCAGCCCCCCTCCGGTTCCTGGGTATCCGATGCCTTCTTACCCGGGGCTGCAGTACCCGGCGCTGGCCTATCCGACGCCGCAGTACCCGCGCCTCAATCACCCGGCCGGGTTTCCCACTGTCGGGTTATGGATAGCTTCATGGGTAAAATATCATACCCGTATCCCCTCCACCTCCACCGCCCCTCAAGCCGCCGGTGGACTTGCAGGAGACTCTGGCCTCCTGGTGGGCTGAGGCCAAGGCTCAGCTCGCCAGAGAGGTGGAGAGTAGTCTTCCGACAACGGTGCCGGTCCCGGTTCCCCTATGTCCACGATGACAAACTCCCTCCCCACTTCCGGACAGCAGGGCTAAACCCTCTGGGTCCAGAGAGGGTCAGGACACGCTTCCCCGAGGGCTTCCCAAGGGGTACATTCCTCCCCCTCGCCGGGAGAGGGAGTCTTCTTCATCTTCATCTTCCTTGGACAACTCGGATGCTTCCGACGGTTGTTCCAAGCAAGACGATGAGCCACGCTCTCCGTCCAAGCCCAGGCCAAGGACTCCTCTGAAGTCTTCTCCAGAGGATCCTTCCTTTACGGAGTTGCTACGTAAAATCCAGGAGGTCCATAAGTGGCAATCCTTGAAGCCAGACCCCCAGCGTAAAAAACTCGCTGAGCATCTGGTTCTGCCCGTGACAGCTCCCACCTTGGTGCCACCCTGGATTGAGCCTCATGCCGACCTTATTACCACCATATGGAAACAGCCATCGGCCATAGCCCCACTTCCTAGGAAGTCGAACCAGGCTCCCGAGGGTGTTGACTATTTAGATTCTCACCCTCGAGCTGACTCTGTTGTGATTAGCGCCACTCATGGCCGGTCAGCTCACTCCAAACATCTCAGCTCATCTCCACCTGACAAAGAATCCCGCCTTCTGGACCAGTATGGCAAGAAGATTTTCGCTTCTTCCACTCTGGGTATTAGGGCCCTGAATTATGTCGGCCACATGAGGGATTACCAGAAGGCGATTCTTAGTGAGGTGGAATCCAAATTGGACTCCCTTCCGGACTCTCAAGTCAAGCAGGAAGTGGCTGATCTTGTCCTTTCTGCACGTTCGGCCAGTCGGCACATGCTTCGTGCGACTTACGATGCTGTGGACACTGCTGGTAGGAGCTCAGCTTTCGCTGTAGGCTTACGGCGTCATGCTTGGCTCCGGGTGTCAGGGTTGGTCCCGGAAGTGCAGTCCGCCATTCAGGAAGCACCCTTCTGGGGTTCGGTGCTGTTCGGGGGTGATGTCAAGGACATAATCACCAACCTGCAGGAGATGGGGATGGCACTAAAGTCTGTTGACTCTATGTATCATTCCCATCAAATGCAGCGCCATCCCTTTCACAGACTGAATCAGCCCAAAGCGAAACCCAGGAAAGCGAGCCACTGAAGTCGGGGCCCCCCGCCCAAAAAAGCAGTGGGGGCTTCAGCTGTGGCGCTGCCCCACACCACCTGACTTCTTCCCTCTCCCACAGCCTCCGGGCTTCCCAGAGGAACTGGTAGGAGGGAGGTTTTCCCTCCACCTTCCGGGCTGGGAGAAGATACCATCAGATTCATGGGTGCGCCAGCTAATCGCAGAAGGACACTCAATAGAGTTTCTGCAGAAACCACCTCATCACCCTCCCCCAAGGTCGTTGTACTCTCGGGAACAACTTCTTCTGGTCCAGGAAGAGATTTCAGCACTTTTGCCGAAAGAGGCGATAGAACCGGTCCCCCTTCCTCTGCGGGAAATGGGCTACTATTCCCACTTCTTCCTGATCCCGAAGAAGACAGGAGATGTAAGGCCTGTTCTAGATCTCAGTTCCCTGAACTTATTCGTGGAATACAAGAGGTTCAGGATGCTCTTGCTACAGAGCCTCCTGCCCCTTCTCCGCTTGGGACAGTGGCTTTGCGCTCTGGATATGCAGGATGCTTACCTGCACATATCTATCCGCCCTTCTCACCAAAAATATCTCTGTTTTGCTTTTCAGAGGGACCACTACCAGTTCAAGGCACTCCCATTTGGCCATTCCTTGGCTCCCTGAGTATTTACCAAATGCCTTGCGGTGGTAGGGGCCTACCTGTGTACCAAGGGGGTGCAGGTTTTCCCGTACCCGGACGATTGGTTCCTGGCGGCCTCATCCAGGGAGGAACTCCTGCATTTCCTCTCCCTTACCCAGCAGGTCTTTACCTGTCTGGGTATTACCATCAACCTTTCCAAGTCTCACTTGATCCCATCCCAGAGGCTCCAGTTTATCAGGGCAATCCTGGACACGACCTTGGGCAGGGCCTTCCTGCCACCCGACAAGGCGGCCACACTCCAGACTCAGGTAAGCCTGTTGTCCGGCCACAGGCGGGTCAGTGCAAGGTCGGTTCTTCGCCTCCTCTGTCTTATGGCGGCTACTATCCCAACAGTCCCTCACGCTCGGCTCCCCATGAAGGTCTCTCAGTGGATGCTTCGCTCTCAGTGGGATCAGTTGGTGGACGACTTGGACCAGGTGGTACTAGTCTCCTCCGCCATGGTTCGAGACTTGCAGTGGTGGATGGTCCGAGAGAACCTTCTTCGGGGAGTTTCATTCTCTCTCCCCCCCCCCCCAGACTCTGACCACAGACGCGTCGGGCGAAGGTTGGGGAGCCCATCTCGGTCCTCACCGGACCCAGGGCTCTTGGTCCAAGCTCGAACAAACACTTCATATCAATGTGCTTGAGCTTCGGGCAGTGCTTTATGCTCTCCAGGCTCTATAACTGCATCTTCTTCCCGGCCACCTAGCCATCCAGACAGACAGTATGTGTGTGGTATGGTACATCAACAAACAGGGAGGGACTTGGTCCTACCCTCTTTGCAGGGAAGCGATGAGAGTTTGGGATTGGGTAGCACAACACCACCTTCACATCATGGCAATTCATGTCCCGGGGGTCGAGAACACTTTAGGAGGCAAACTAAGTCTGCTCAAGCTCATGAGTGGGAACTGAATCAGGGGGTCCTAGACAATATCTTCAAACGTTGGGGAACACCACAGGTGGACCTGTTCACTTCACCTGTAAACGCAAAGCTTCCTGACTCCTGCTCGCTCATTCAAGAGCGAGGCATTTTTTTGAGAGATGGTCTGTCCCTAGATTGGCAGGACAAATTTGTCTACCCCCCCCCCCCGATTCCTCTGATCCCGCGAGTCTTACAGAAACTCGGTTCAGAAGAAGCACAAATGATTCTGATCACTCCTTTCTGGCCCAGGCAAGTTTGCTTCTCTCTTCTGCAACAATACTTAGAGGAACCTACTCTTCCTCTTTCTCTGTCACGAATTTTACTGACCCAGGATCAGGGAACCCTGGTCCATCCAGGTCTCAAGTCCCTTCAACTACATGCATGGCTCCTGCAGATATAGCTCAAGCCCGATTTGGGGTTTCTCCCTAGGTGGCTGAGATTTTGATGGTGACTAGAAAACCCTCCACTAGGTCTACCTATGCCATGAAGTGGAAACAGTTCACAATCTGGGCCGCTTCAAAAGACTTCGAGCCTTTCTCTTGCTCTGTTGGGCGGCTGCTGGAGTACCTTGCGCCATCTCTTCGACCTAGGTCTTAGTCACTCGTCTCTGAAAGTACACATGGTGGCCATTCTGGCCTACCATGTTCCCTTTGCAGACAGGACGTTTGCTCAACTGGAAGTCTCTAAGACTTTCCTCAGAGGGGTTCTTCACCTGAGACCCCCTATCCGAGTTCCTGCCCCTCCTTGGGATTTGAATTTCGTTCTTGAGAAGCTTACTTTGCCTCCTTTTGAACCGGCAGCTTCAGCAGACATGAAGTTCCTTTCATGGAAGACGATCTTCCTAGTGGCCATTACTTCTGCTCGGAGGATTTCCAGGCTCCAGGTCTTGATGTGTAAAATCCTGTACTTGATTTTTCACAAGGAACGTGTGGCTCCGCGTACCAATCCTAAGTTTCTCCCCAAGATGGTAGCGGAATCTACATTGAATCAGTCCATAGAGTTACCCGCTTTCTTTACACAATACTCCAATCGGGGGGAGTATCTACTACACACTGTGGACGTTCACCAAATTCTGAGATACTGCACTAACAGAACAAAGGATCTCAGAAAGACTGATCAACTGTTTGTCTCTTTTTCCCATAAAAGAGAAGGCAATGCTGTTTCTAAGCAATGCCTGTCCAAATGGTTGGCTCATTGCATCACCTTCTGTTACGACAAGTACAAGAAGACCCTTCCGGGTCAAGTAAGAGGACACCCCACCAGAGAATTCGCTGCCTTGGTGGCTTGTTTCAAGAATGTGTCAGTGGCAGATATCTGTGCTGCCGACACTTGCACTTCTGTCCATACCTTTACAAAAGATTACAGTTTGGATATTGCCCCTCGCCGTAGAGCAGACTTCGGGCTTGCCGTTCTGCAAGGCCTCCTTTCTTAAGGCCTTCACAGCTAGAGGATCTACTTTGAGTAGCTTTCCTCCTCCCGTGTGCTTCTTCTTGTTCCAGACTGCTCGGGACTCAGTCCTATATGTAATTACCTACTGCAAGAGCCCTCTCGAAGTAAGATAGTACAGTTACGTAAGAACTTACAGTAACAGTAGATCTTCGAGAGAGGCTCTTGCAGTAGGTAATACTTTCCCGCCCTCCATCCCCCTAAGCTTTTTCAGCTCCTTTCCCAGTGAGGGAAATATTTGCTTCTCTCTCGTCTGGCATCTTTGGCCCGTGGCGGGAAAGAACTGGAAGGCGGGCGTGAAGGATCGCCCTTTATACTGACGTCTCCTGACGCCGGTCACCTGACGTAGAGGCGGTCCCTCGCCAGAGACTGCTAGCTAGAAATTTTTCTGTGGGGTCCTGGTGCCTGTCTGCTTCAGTCCTATATGTAATTACCTATTGCGAGAACCTCTCTCGAAGATCTACTGTTACGGTAAGTTCTTAAGTAACTGTACTTTCACTATTACCATTTATGTTGTTTGTCCCCAGGTGCACTAGAATGTCTGGGGTCCCCCATATTCCCTTGCTAGTAAATACAACTCATGCTTGGCCTTGTGCACTGTCAGGCCTGGGTGGCATTTGGTTCTGATCAGACAGGTTTTACCCTCCTCCTCCTGCCCCTCCCACTGGATGCCTCTGATCATGGAGTCCCCCAATAGCAGTACTCTAACCTCCCCCTTGTGTCCCTGTTCATCCCTCGGGTTCCCCCTCCTTCCATGCCCCTCCTCATCCCTTCATCCGGATTCTTCCCTCAACCAGCTCCTCGTACCTCCCACAATCTGGGTGTTGAAGCTAACCCCTTCACTACTGTCCCTGGTCACCGCCTCTACCTGTGTCAGTTTCTGGTAAAACTAATTAAACAGCCTTTGGGGTTTTTTCAACCCATTTCTTCAGGAGGTTAGAGTGGTATATTTATTTATTTGGATTGTGTTTACTGGGTAGGCCCACAGAGACCAATGTTCCTTTTTCAGGGGTGACCTGGAATTACACAGACATAAACTTCGGATTACAATATATACTATGGCACAGGGATGCATCACATTTACATAGAGGAAATGCATTTTTTTTTAATTACAATGAGAGACTTTACATGACAATATAATAGTGTAAACATAGCTAAATTATGAAATTTCACAAATCGAGATGCAAGGAATTTGGTAGACATAGTAGGTAGGTGTAGAGTGTTAATTACAAATGCAGTGTGTTACAAGGGGAAAGGTTGGCCCTAAGGAGATTTATCTTAGAAGGATTTCTCCTATCAGGGGGTCTAAATCTCATAGTTAACTGTGCCAGTACATCTAAGCACTTTATAAGGCCCTTGCCACTTCATTAACAGTTGATTTCCTGTAGTAGGCAGCAGTAAAAAGACCTTTTCACCTGGCTCAAAAACATTTTCCTGTACCCCGTTGTGATAGTACACCTTTTGCTGCTTTTGGGCATCTCCTGATTACTATGGGTAATTAAAACAAATTTGTCAGTTTCTTTCTCGGGGCACACATATTAGATGTAATAGATTGTTATAGGGACATGGATATGTTCTATTCACACGTACTGGCAGTGTCCTTTCCCTTTAAGATGTGCCAGAAAGTCTTCAAGCTGGCTCCTCTCACCATTCAGCTCGATCTTCGATCGTGACTTCAGTGGATGAGAAGTCCTCACCCAGATTTTGCCGGTGCCCAAGGGGGCAGAAGATGTCATGTACCGACCCTCATGCCATATGCGTCTACTGCCTGGGCCATGAACACAATACCCAGGCCTGCGACATTTGCTGGTCATTT
Source organism: Neoceratodus forsteri (assembly GCA_016271365.2). Taxonomy (NCBI): domain Eukaryota; kingdom Metazoa; phylum Chordata; order Ceratodontiformes; family Ceratodontidae; genus Neoceratodus; species Neoceratodus forsteri. Next base: position 931,461,444 of record CM028133.1, read on the forward strand.
CATTGGCATCCACGGCATAACCCTCACCTAAGTTGAGCCGCCTGGAAAATGATAAAATGACATCCGCCTGTCAAATCTAAAGATGCCTGTTAGGTGGTCTCCACGGCTGTGGGATCCGCCGAGCAGCTGGAACAGCTTACGACCTTTGAGGAGGAGGCGGCTCGGGCCGTTGCGCAGTCTTCCTCAGCTTCTGCCTTCGTTCCCCTCCAATTGGGCTCCTTGAAGGAGCTGTGCCAGTCCCTCCCGACTGAGGGGCAGGGCCCTTCCGGATTGCACAGCTCCCATTCTCTCTAGAAGGATTCAAAGAAAAAAAAAAAAAGAAGACTCAAAATTGATGTTCCTGGAACCAGGAACATTCTCTGTCTCAGTACTCCAAAGTTTTGACCATGGTCGAAACCACAGCCATGGCTGCTGGCTTTACGGAGACCCCATCGGGCCAGTTGGTTGAGACACCGGCCAGTGATGCGGCTGGGATTTTTCTTGACCCTATCGACTGGTTGTCGTCCAAAGAGGCCAACAGTTCTTTTATCAGGACTCCGGTCCTGCCCGTGACCTCAGAAGGGGCTGCTCAGTCTGCTGAGCAGTACCCTTCGGTCACCGACCCAGACCAGGAAGAGCCGCGACACTTCCCGGCTACCTCCGAGATCCCCTGGAGGCACCCCCAGCAGCTGAGGTAGAAGTCTTATTCTTCTTCTTCCTGCAGTGGGTCGAGCAGCTCTAGCCATCATCTGCACTCCTGCTCTCGACGCTATGGGAAGCAGCGCTGCCACTGTCTTTATTATCTTCCTTGGCTTAGGAGAGTATTTGGTGTAAGTTGCATGGATGCTACGAAGACCTCATGTGGCAACAGTTGGTGCTGACTGGTCTGAAGCTGACCCCGGCTCCTACACAGGCGATCACTTGGCTGTCACACGATGGGCCAATACTGACTTCCCCTGTGGGGTTGGTCGAGACCGCCGCTCTCCCAGTAGAGCCGGTCAAGACCATTTCGGTTCAGCTGAAGCTAGCCTCTCCACCGATCATGGTGGAGCTGCCACCCAAGCAGCCGCCGAGCAGCGCTCCGACTAAGGAGTCTCTGCTGACCAAGCAGCTTCCCCATCGGCTGCCGGTCACACACTCACCTGACCGTCCGTGGAGGGTTGAAAGTGACTCGGGCGATTGGCTGCTTTATGCAGGCTCCTCCAAGTCTGAGGATTCCTCACTACCCTCCTGTCTGGTCGATATGGAGACTGTGGGAGGGAATCTCTCTACGGAGAAAGGGTTCACTTCCTTCATGGACATCCTCTACCTCATCTCCAGGTCCATGGGGATGAAACTGGAGCCCATCCAGAAGCGGGCTCGCTATCCCCTCTCAGAGATTCTGGACAAAGGAGACTCTCCAGAGGCTTTCTCAGTGGCTGAGGCCATTGTCAGTCCAGACCTGGAGCCTAGGTAGTGCCCTGCGTCCTGTCCTGTGCCCTCTGCCCGGATGTCCTGCAAATATACAGTGTCCACTGATACCCTCTCAGGTTTCACGGTGTACCCCTTGGCCGAGGGGTTGGTGGCTGACTCAGTGTTTTGGCACTTGGGCAATACTGGGGATGTCAACAAGCCACCGGACAAAGAGTCCAAGAAATTGGACCACATGGCTAAAAAAAAGAGTCTGTGCTGCTTCCTCGCTTGGCCTCTGCCAGGTGAGCTTGGTTGTCATGATGGCACACTTCTCCCATGCCTTCTTGGGCTGCTTGGATGAGGGGATTCCTCATCTCCCTGCAGATCTCCAGACCACGATCAAGCAGGTCTGAGATCAGGGTCAAGCTGTGGCCAAGCAGCAACTTCAGACAGCTCTGGATCTGTGGGATTCCTGTACCTGCTCAGTGGCAGCTGCAGTTGCCATGTGCCGTAGGGCTTGGCTGTGGATCATGACCTTTACGGCTGACACTTCGCACAAGCTGGCAGATGTTCCATTCCTGGGCACCGACCTGTTTGGGCCTGGTGTGGAGAGTCACCTGCAGCATATCGAGAAGTCCAATGCCACCTTGGACTCTGTTACATCTGCCCAGAAGGATCCCAAGGGCTCCATGCAGCAGAAACTAAAGCCCTTTCAGTCCTCTACTCCTGCAGCAAAACCAACCCAGCATCAGTCTGGCCAGCAGGCTGTCTAGGTGACCGAGGCCCAATTCAGTGGCCTCGGTGGTTCTTAAGACCAGAGGGAAGGGACCCAGTGGCTCCTCAGCCAGGTCTTCCTCCTCCAAGCCTGCTCAGTGACGGGATGTGGGGTGCCACCCTCATGCCCGTCACACCTCCTCTGGGTCTCCTGTGGGGGGCCAGCTCCGCCACTTCCTTTCCGCCTGGTCCGCTGTCACCATGGACAGGTGGGGTCTGGAAGTGGTTGGTTAGGGTCTACCTCTGGAATTTAAGCAGTACCTGCCAAACCAGTTCCGCACCCCACGGGAAGACTTGGAATCTGCAGACGCTCGGTCGGCGCTTCTAGACTACATAGCTCAGCTCCTCCACAAGGAGGTCATGGTCAGAGTAGTGGATCCTCCGGAACACCCAGGATTTGTCTCTAGGTACTTCCTGGTGCCAAAGTGGATTGGGGGGGCTGTATGATCTGAACAAATTCCTCAGCTCCTGCACTCTTCAAGATAGTAACTCTGTCCGAGATCATACCACTTATAGAGCAAGACATGGTTTTGCTCCCTGGATCTCCAGGACACATTTTTTCACATCCCGATCCGTCCATCCCACTGCAGTTTCCTCCACTTTCGAGCCAAGGGAACCCTCTACAAGTTCCCAGCCATGCCATTCTGCCTCTCCTTGGCCCCCTAGGTCTTCACCAAATGAGTAGCAGTGGTGGCAGCTTACCTGAGGTGCCGAGGGGTCCGGGTGTGCCCCTTTCTGGATGACTGGCTGATCGCAGGTTCCTCCAGGTAGGAGGTGGAGCAGTCCAGGGACCTGGCCCCTCAGACCTGCACCTACCTTGGCCTCCTGGTCAACAAGGCCAAGTTGAGCTGGCCCGTCGGCGCAGCGGTTGGATTTCCGCTTGCGGCGCCGGCGACCCGGGCTCGGGAAACGGACCCGAGTCATCGGAGGGCTGGCCGGGGGAGAAGGATCGAGCGTCCGTGGGACTGCTCTCCTTCTCCGGGGGGAGGGTTGGGGCAGCATCTGGGGTGATGGGGACTCCTAGCGGAGGCAAGGAGCACCCACACTGCCGAGCTCAAGCACATGGAGGCGGGGCGGACGCCGGGCGTCATTGCACGACCCCGCCTCCCCGGGGAGAAAATAGGAAAATGGATGAGCCGTCCCGCCGCCATGAATGAAGCTCGCCGCGGCTTCAATTGCCTTTCAGGTCCACTATCTAATTGCCAGTAGTGCCCGCGGCTATAGGGAGCCGTAATGGTGCCCCACCATGGGGGTAAGCCACGGGTATCGGGTGGCAGCGGTTGATTTGAAGGCAGAAGGGCGTTCTGCATCGGGCAGATGGATAGAGGCGGAGGCTCTGAAGGAGGAAAAAGCTAAATTTAAAAAAAAAACAACAACAAAAAAAAAAGGCCAAGTTGGAACTCAGGCCCGCGCAGGTGATTGGCTTCATCGAGGCAGAGCTCAACTCTTGCTGAGCCAGAGCTTGGCTCCCAGCGGACAGGGAAGAGGTTCTCTCCTCCTTTGCCCAATCATTCGGGTTTGGCAGTTGCTCCCTGTCCAGTTCTTACTGCACCTTCTGGGTTACATGGCGGCCTGCACCAGTGTGGTCCAGTGGGCCCATTGGCATATGCATTCCCTTCAGTGGGAGCTGGCCAGCCAATGGTGTCAGTGCAAAGGTCACTTTGAGCAGTGTGACCCAGAAGATATGGGACATGCTCCAGTGGTGGCTAGTCCCAGAGTATCTGCAGAAAGGGATCCTATTTGTCCGCCCGAGCTGATGGTCATCATGATGACTGATGCCTCTCTCATGGGCTGGGGTGCCCATCTGGGGGAACACGAGAGTCCACGGGCTCTGAACCCCCCAAGGAGTCCCGATGCCACATCAACCTGCTGGAGCTCTGTGGAGTTCGGCTGGTGCTGACTGCATTCGCTGTGTATGTTCATGATCAAGTGGTCCAAGTCCAGATGGACAACACCATGACCATGTACTGCCTCAAGAAGCAGGACAAGACGCACTCCCTGCCTTTTTGCAAGGAAGCTCTCCACATATGGACACTCGTGCACAGCCTGGAGGCGGATCTTCTAGTCATCCATATTGTAGGAGCCTGCAGTCATCTGGCGGACACCCTCAGTCAGGTAGGCGAGGCGTCTCACAAGTGGTCTCTCCATCCAGAGGTAGTTCACAGTCTGTTCTTCCAGTGGGGCACCCCTCAGGTGGACCTGTTCGCTTCCAGGGAGAATGGAAAGCTGAGGCTGTTCTGTGCCCGCCCTCCTCAGCAGGGCTCGCTGCAGGGGGATGCCTTCTTGAGGCCATGGACCCCAGGTCTCTTGTGTGCCTTCCCTCCACTTCCCTCAATCCACAAAGTGCTGCTCAGGGTCTGGAGGGACAAGGCGCAGGTGATCCTGGTGGCTCTGGACTGGCCATGCCAGTTTTGGTACCCCAGTGTCCTCAGTCTCAGCAACAGGCTACCGAGGTGTCTTCCACTCCACGTGGACCTGCTCTCCATCATCAGGGGAAGGTACTCCACCTAGACCTTCAGTCCCTGTACCTGACAGCCTGGTTCCTGAGCAGCTAGAGTTTCAGACTTTGGGTCTCTCTGAAGATGTCCTGTCCATGGTGGAGGCATCTAGAAAGGAAGTGACCAGAAAATGCTATACCTTCAAATGGAAGGGATTCTCCATTTGGTGTCCAGGCAAATTGCTGGACTCTTTGACCTGTCCTGTGGCTAACATTTTGGACTACCTGTGGTCTGTCCCCAAAGAGCGGACTTCAGTCGCTGACCGCTAAGGTGCACCTGGCAGCCATCTCTGCTTTCTGGGCACGGGCTGGTCAGCAGTCGGTGGTGCAGGAGAAGGTGGTCTGGCGCTTTTTCAAAGGCCTCGACCACATTTCCCCTCAGGTACATGAACCACCACCACCGTGGGACTTGTTGCTGGTTTTGGCAAAGCTGATGGGTAAGTCATTCGAACCGATGCACAGGTGTGACACATCTCACCTGTCGTGGAAGACCACCTTCTTGGTGGCTATCACATCAGCCAGAAGGATCATTGAGCTCCAGGTGCTTTCGGTGGAGTCTCCTTACCTGGTCTTCAACAGGAACAAGGTTGTCCTGCGCCCCAGCCCAAAGTTCCTCTGGAAAGTTGTATTGGAGTTTCACGTGAACCAGGTGATGACTCTTTAGAGTTCTTCCCAAATCACACCTCGGTGGCCTAACACAGGCTCCATACTCTGGACCTGAGGTGAGTGCTAATTTATTATAAAGAGTGCACGGCTGGAGTTCGGGGAGAGTTTCGCCAGCTGTTTGTCACCTACACCAAGGCCGCACCTGGCAGACCTGCAGCCAAGCAGACGTATCACATCCTGCATTGATCTCTGCTATAGGTTGGTGGGTAGGGACCCTCCTGGAGGGCTATGGGCTCATTCCACCCGCTCTACTGCTGCATTGGTGGCTGCTTCCAGGGACATCGCTATCCAGGAAATCTGCAGAGCTGCTACCTGGAAGTCAGCACACACCTTCACTTCCCATTACCACACTGACCTCGAGTCATGCTGAGATGCTGGTTTTGGGGCCTCCGTTCTCCAATCTCTGTTCCCTAAATTGGGGGGGGGGGGTTGCGCCTTGCCTCTCTCCTCCTGGAGAACTGCTAGGAGTTTGCTGGTACTTGTGGATAGAACAACATATCCACACGTCCCTAGAAACACAGATTACTCACCTTTAACAGTAGTTCTAGGAGTGGTCTATGTTGTTCATCCACACGGACCCACCCAACCTCCCCTGACTTGGATGCACAGCCTCTGCTTCCAGCGGGCATGATCTGGTATCATGGTTTGGAGCCGAGGGATATACCACTTGGGTGGGTGGGAGGAGCCTGCTTGAAGACTTTCTGCCACATCTTAAATGGACAGGACACTGCCAGTACGTGTGGATGAACAACATATACCTTGTTACAGGTGAGTAACCTGTTCTTTCTGAGCTGGATTACATCTAGTGCCCCTCTAGGTTGTCTACCATAAAGCATTTAAAATGGTGAAAAACCTGTTGAGGCTTGTGGCACTTCTCTGTAAGCACAAAGCAGGTAAGGTAAGTATTGGTTCCATTCTTTCCCTTCCCCTTATGCAAACCTTTTTAACGTACATTTTAAGGTTTGATTAAAATGCTCAACAAGACCGTCTGTCTTGAGGGGTGATAAGGGGAGGTTCTTATGTCTAGTAGTTGGTATAGCTCCTTAAGTAATGCAGCACCAACATTACTACCCTGATCAGTAATAATCTCTTTTAGGTATGCACACCATGCTGAAAATTTTGGCAAGCTCTGCTGTCACTTTTGGGGTTGTGACACTATGCATTGGAACCGCCTCTGGATATCGAGTAGCATAGCCACGTACTACCAGAGTGAATCAATTACCCTTTTTACATTTGTCTTAGGGGCCAACCACACTCATTGCAATTCTCTCAAAAGTCACATATATCAAGGGTAGGGGCACCTGGGGCATCTTGTGTTTTTAGTCACTGAGGCTACTTTCTGACATTCAGCACAAGAACTGCAATAGGTAGCAACATCTTCATGAATCCCAGGCCAGTACAATCTGTACTGCAATCTGGCAAAGGTGCAATCCCTCCCTGAGTGATCAGCTGTAGGACTGTCATGTACTATCTGTAACAACTCAGCTCTATACTTTTGTGATACAGTATAACCAAACTAGCTGTTCTGTGTCTGAGGTTTAACCCAAACTCGATACAGCAGCCCAATACATTTTCTAAACATTGTTTTACCACGTTTTTGTTTCACTTCCAGCTGCTTAAAGTAACCTTGGAGAGAAACATCGTTAGTTTGCTCAAACAAAGTCGCAATCAGTTATCATTTTAGTTTCAGTGTTTTAATATATTAACCTCTTATGTCCATCATTCTTTTGTTGCCACTGTTTCTTCAGGTGTTTTCTTTCTTTCCCTGGATTTCTGGTTCTTGGTGCTGTTCTTCAGTCCAAATCAAAGTCACCAAAAGGAAAAGTGTCCCCACTATCCAAGATTTTACTTGCCTGTGCTCTTCTGATCACAGCTGCTTAGACTACAGGTTTTGCTCCCTCCGTGATTAGTTCAGCAAATCTTGGAAAGTGATTTCCAGTAATCACAGATACAGGTAACACAGGTACTACCGCCACTTTCGTTTGGTGCGACACCCCATTAATATTCAGCCACTTGAGTGGTGGGGATAGTATCGAGTGTCCTAATGGATACAGGTGACACCAGTAACCGTTCCTTTTGCACAGTGTTTTCCCAGCACATCAACATGCACTAGGGTCTGTCTGCTTCCCAAATCAATAAGTCCCTTCACAGTCTTATCTCACACCTTGACATCTGTTAAATACTTGCCCCAATTTGCTAAGGCCAACTCTGCTCCAATGTTACCCTCCTGATTTTTATGGCATTTTCTTGCAGTATGGCCTGGCTTGTTACAGTTATAGCAAATAAAATATTTGGGTGCTGATTTGTTACCCCCACCAGAGTTCCTAGCTTACTTAGAGTTAAAGCAGGAAAAAGAGGATCTTACTTGGCTTTTACTTCACTGTTGTGTGGTTTGTCTGGCCATCTGATAGTTCTCGGCCAAAGAAACACCCTTTTCTCCACTTTCTGGTCGGTGTTATATTACCCAAAGCTGCACATCTATAAGCAGGGTGTTGATGAATTGCTCCATTGCAAATATGTAGATGATCTGTGGGACTGTTCTGCCCTCTGGTTGGAGACATTTAATAGAGTTCTCTGAGTTGGGTGAAGGCTTCTCGAGGATTGTCGACTGAGTGGTACTTCGGGGACTGAAATCTTTGCCTGTGGCTTTCTCCCGAGATGTCATCTTTTCAGAATTTCTCTTTTCACATGGCTATAGTTTTCTGACTGCATTGTCCATATTGCTGTAGCAAGTTGGGCTTTACTCGTCAGGTAAGGTACCAGCCTGACTGCCCAGCTGCTTTGGCCACTGACAGGCTGCGGTAACCCTTTCAAAACTTGTCGGGTATGCTTCATTATCATCCAAGGGACACATCTTTGTAAGTTTAATGTCTTTAAGATGTTTGTGTTTTCTAAGTCCAGGAATTCTCAAATATTCATAACTCTTGCAGTTATCCCTCTACGTATGGCTGCCCTGAGATAGAATGTATGCTAATGATGGAATCATCATTGGCGCATGCTAATTTTCAAATGCTGCCCTAATCAATTGCCAGTGTTCTGCTGCTGCAGATTTCATTCTTCGCCTGACAAGTACAGATGCTTTGGAGTGCTCTCCTCATCAGTCGTTCTGTTGTTCTGAATTTAAAAGAATTTAAGTTTCTCTTACTTATTTTTTCATTTGCTGCCTTTATCATTTAATTTGTCAACCACTAAGTTAGTTTTTTTTTTTTTGTATTATTTTCTCGGGTTCTCCTGGTTTGGAATAACTGCGGGGGAACTGAGCCTGGGTCTCTATTTCCGGAGTTTTAACTCAGTTTAGTTCGTTGTTTAGTTTATGTATATTATTTTGAAATTTAACGATAAGTTGTAAAAAAGCAACCGATAACCTTTGTTCATTTGGTACCGGTTCCCAGTTCTTAACAGAACTTTCATCGGTTCCGGAACCGACCGCAAACATCAAAAAGTACTTTAGAACTTAAAAATCTTATTGCAGTTTCTTTTTTCTATAGGTTTACATTATGTCAGACAGACCAAAGAAGAGAACCGCCGAACCTGGCTTCAAAAATTGTAGCCAGTGTGGGGAAGTCTTTGCCAAAGCTGACACACTCTCTGTGTTTTGTCTGCCTTGACCAGGATCATTTTTCTGCAGAATGTGAAGATATAAAATGTTTCCACCTAATACAGTGGAAAAACGCTTGGAGAGATTGCAGGAAAAAGTTGCAAAAGGGTTCCTCAGGCTCTGACCAGCCTATACTCTCAAAACAAGCCATTGAAACCGCAGATACTGTTCTTGCCACCCCTGATAAGGGTGCATCAGGCAAAAGACCCGCTGAACCGGCTAACTCTATGGTTTCTTTGAGGAAAAAAAAAAGCACATTGAACCCTCTGCAAGTCTGCTTAAAGGGACTTCAACTGAGCCTATGTTACATAGAAATATACATAGAAACATAGAAGTTGACGGCAGATAAGGACCGCAAGGCCCATCCAGTCTACCCATTTCTTTTTCTGCCTTATGAATGTGCCATTGGCCTTTGCTTTGTCAATGACCTGCTCATCTGTATTGCTCCCTTATGCTTATCCCATGCCTGTTTGAAGCCCTGCACTGTATTCCTATCCGCCACTTACTGAGGTAGGACGTTCCATGCTTCCACCACCCTTTCTGTGAAAAAGAACATCCTTATCCCTCTAATCTCATTGTGTTCTCTTGTCCTGCTATTTTTCTTATGTTGAAACATGTTTGACTCTTTCACCTTGTTAATGCCCTTAAGGTGTTTGAATGTTTTGGTCATGCCTTCACCTGAGGAAACGGCTCAAGCCCTCAAGGTCATTCAAGCTTTGCAAGGGTTGGCACCAGTCCCTGTCCCCCTTATCCAGGGACAAAACTTATCTAAGCAAGCCACCCTTTCTGCACAGCCCTCAAACAAAAAAACCCTGGGGTCTGAGTACTATGAGAAAGAAGAACAAGGTACTGATCCAGAAATCTCCCTGAACAGAAGTTTGGTTCCCCTCCTAGAACAACTGAGGATTTTTCTTCACATTTTTCTTTTGTTAGAAAAACGGTTGATGCTTTGGTCCTCACTACCCGTGAAGCAGTAAAAGATGATGAAGAGGCTGAGTACCTCAAAATGATGGGGCTAACACCTACAAAAAAGCTGTTGCTCCCCATCCATAAGTTCTTCAAAAAGGATGCTTTTAAAATCATGCAGACTCCTCATTCTCTCTACCCATAGATGAAAGGTTAGAGAAGTATCAACTTGACAGGGATGGTGCTGAATTTCTATTCACCCACACTGATCATCATGGGGTGGTACAAGCCACAGCTTGTGACGGAGCAAAAGTGCCTTTAGCCTCCCACCCACCAGAGAAAGTCAAGAAAAATGGATAGCATGGCAAAAAAGGGTATCTGTCTTCCTCTTTGGCAGTTAGTCAGGCCAGCTGTCAAGAAATGTGCATCACAGTGCCAGAAGTCACTGTGGCAATCTATTTTGAATTTGTCCAAGAAAGCACAGTCTGGTCTCTCAAAGGATTTGGCTGAGACTGCCAGATGTGGGTTGGAGGTTGCTAAGTATTAGTTCCAGATAGCAGCTAAGTCAAATGACACTGCTGCCAGATGGATGGCAAATTCAGTATTGCTTGGCTCAGCCACAAACCTCACTCAGGACACTCAAAATAAAGCTATTGATTTCCCCATAAAAAATATTTATTTGGGGACAAGACAGAGGTCTATATGAAAAAGGTGGATGAATACAAGGCCGCCTATAAGAGCAATTCAGCTAAGGAAAGGCTGTCTCCTTCCACAAGGCCTTATGGAAGGGGAGGCAGGAGCAGATCTTCAAATAGCAAGCCTTTTTACCAGGCTCCAGCTGAACCACAGTACCAGCAGTACCTACAGCAAATAGGGTACTTCAGGGGCAGAAGGGGATCCAGACGAGGTTCCCAGACTGGCCAGGCTCAGCCCCAAACTAACAGACTTCCTGACTCCATTGTCGAGGCCACCTCCCCACTACCAGTAGGGGGTAGACTGGCTCATTAATTTCAGGCTTGAACTATCACAGATAAGTGGGTCCTGGAGGTAGTGAATTGCTGTTCGTCCCTAAGTTTCAAAACCTTCCCAAACCTAAGATCCAGAGTATTCAAGCCAGCTTCCATAGCAGAAAGGAAGCTACTGGAAAAGGAGGTTCAAAACCTGCTGTCAGACGCAGTGGAGCATGCTCCTCCATAGCAAAAAGGAAGAGTTTTTTTTTACTCAAGGTATTTTCTCACCACAAAGAAACATGGGGAGTGGTGGCCTATTCTAGATCTCGGATTATTAAACAAACATCTGACAAAGCCAAAGTTCAAACTGGTAACATTGACAGTGATTATGCCAACGCTCCAGAAAGGAGAGTGGTTGGCATCACTGGACCTAAAAGATGCCTATTTCCACATCCCCATAAGGGAGTCTCACAGAAAATCTCAGGTTCAGACTCCCTTCAGGTCACTACCAATTCTCAACACTGCCATTTGGCCTGACTTCGGCCCCAAGGGTGTTCGCAGTTTTTTTTTTTTCAGTAGTGATGGCACACCTAAGAAGTCTGGGTGTCGCAGTATTCCCATATTTAGATGACTGGTTGGTGGTAGCAAACTCGCCACAACAAGTAAAGGAAAACCTTCAGCTCACCCAAGGCCTTTTGGAGTCCTTAGGGTTTCTTATAAAGTTCACAAAATCTGTCCTGCTATGTGCACAGGTGCTACAATTCATAGGAGCAGAGTTAAATACCTTGGAGGGCAAGGCCTACCTGCCCTCTGACAGGGTAAGAAGTATTAAGTTTGTGAGTTCCTTCAGCTTGAACAGGCCAAAAACTGCAAGGCAGTTTCTTCAGCTGCTGGGCCACATGGCTGCAGCCACAGGCACAGTCTCAGGTTCCAGATGAGGGACATTCAGTTCCACCTCAGGGCTCACTGGTATCAAAATAGGGATCCTTTCTTAAAGTTGATTCCAGTAACAAAAACTTTGCTTCAGGCCTTCCAGTGGTGGAAAGAGGAAGCCAACCTAAGGGAAGGGGTTCCCTTCCAGCAAGCGCCCCCCATCAGTGACTCTTGCAACAGATGCATCACTACTATGGTGGGGGGGCTCATCTAGGGGATCACACCACCCATGGGGATCACACACCCCATCGAGCCATCACCCCTTCAGAAGGAGGTAATCAGTGAGGTGGCGGATCCTCCTCCAAACCAGAGGTTTGTGTCCAGGTACTTCTTGGTCCCTAAGTGGATGGAGGGCTGGCGCCACATTCTCGATCTGCACGACCTGAACAAGTTCCTAAGGCCGCGCACCTTTAGGATGGTCACTCTGGCTCAGATCATTCCATCCTTGGAAGTAGGCATGTGGTTTTGCGCTCTGGATCTCCAGGACGCGTTTTTTCACATCCCAATCCATCCGTCTCATCAGCAGTTCCTCCGCTTCAGAGCAGAGGGATCACTTTACGAGTTCCGGGCCATGCCCTTTCGGCCTTTCTCCAGCTTCCAGGGTCTTCACCAAATGCATGACAGTGGTGACAGCATTCCTGTGACACCGAGGGGTCCAGATGTACCCTTACCTGGACAACTGGCTGATTGCAGCCCCCTCCAGGTTGGAGGTGGAGCAGTCCAGGGATCTGGCCCTCAAGATCTGCTCTCAGATTGGCCTCCTGATCAACCAGGCCAAATCGAAACTTGTGCCATCGCAGGTGATTCAGTTCATCGGGGCAGAGCTCGACTGTCTTCGAACCAGAGATCCTTTCCTCCTTTGTCCAATAATTTCTGGTTGGGCAATTGCACCCTGCCCAGGACTTCCTACATCTTCTGGGCCTCATGGCGGCCTGCACCAGCGTAGGCCCGCCCGTGGTCACAGTGCTCCGATCCTTTGGACCAGCCAGTGACCGTGACCCAGAAGATGTGGGATGGCCTGCAGTGGTGGCTCATCCCAGCTCATCTGCAGGAGGGTATCCCGTTTGTCCGCCCCGTGCCGATGGTCACTCTTACGGCCGATGCCTCTCTGATGGGTTGGGGTGTCCATCTGAGGGATCTCCGGGCCCACGGCCTCTGGTCCCCTCAGGAGTCTCGATACCATATCAACCTGCTGGAGCTTCGAGCGGTTCGACTAGCCCTCACTGCCTTCGCTCCGTTTGTACAGGGTCAGGTGGTTCAAGTCCAGATGGACAACACCACGACCATCTGCTATCTCAGCCGTCAGTGCGGGACGCAGTCCTTGCCTCTGTGCAAGGAATCTCTACGCATTTGGTCTCTCGTGATCAGCCTGGAGGCATATCTCCTAGCCATCCATGTGGCAGGAGCCTCCAACAGTCTGGCCGATGCCCTCAGCTGGACAGACGCTGCATCTCATGAGTGGTCTCTCCTGCCGGAGGTAGTGTAAGACTTGTTCTCCCGTTGGAGCACCCCTCAGGTGGACCTGTTCTCTTCCAGGGAGAATGCGAAGCCGAAGCTGTTTCACGCCCGCCCCCCTCAGCAGGGCTCATTGCAGGGGGATGCCTTATCGAGGCCGTGGACCCGGGCCTCTTTTACGCCTTCCCTCCATTTCCCTTGATCCACAAGGTGTTTCTCAAGATGAAGAGGAACAAGGCGCAGGTGAGTCTGGTAGCCCCAAACTGGCCTTGCCAGTTCTGGTACCCAGATCTCCTCAGCCTCAGCTCCAGGCTCCCGAGGCGGCTTCCAGCCTGCCTGGACTTGATCTCAGTTGACAAGGGGAAGGTTCTCCGCCCAGACCTTCAATCCCTACACCTGATGGCCTGGTTTCTGAATGGCTAGAGTTCCAGGCCTTGGGTCTTTCTGACGAGGTCCTCAACATCGTTGAGGCATCCCATAAGGAGTCAACCAGAAAATGCTACGCTTTCAAATGGAAGAGATTCTCCATTTGGTGTCAGGACAAGGGGTTGGACCGCTCTTCTTGTCCATTGGCTAGTATTTTGGACTATCTGTTGTCCCTTCTCAGCTAGGGGCTCGGGTCGGCCACCCTAAGGTGCACTCGGCAGTCATTCAAGCCATCTGCACAGGCCGGCAGGCAGTCGGTGGTGCAGGAGAAGGTGGTTGGGCACTTTTCAAAGGCCTAAACCACATATCCCCTCCAGCGGAGAACCTCCACCTCCGTGGGAGCTACTGCTGGTATTGGCTAAGCTCATGGGCAAGCCATTTGAACCGATGCACAGGTGTGACATCTCTTACATGTCATGGAAGACTGCCTTCTTGGTGGCTATTACGTCAGCCAGAAGGATGGGAGAGCTCCAGGCGCTTTCCTTCGAGCCTCCCTACCTGGTCTTCCACATGGACAAGGTTGTCCTTCGCCCCCACCCAAAGTTCCTTCTGAAGGTGGTGTTGGAGTTTCACCTTAACCCGGTGTTGACTCTGCTGGTGTTCTACCCCAGTCACACCTCGGAGGCCGAATATAGGCTCCATTCTTTGGACCCTAGAAGGGTGCTCACTTATTATAAGGAGCTGATGGCTGAAGTTGGGGAGAGGTTCATCAGCTGTTTGTCACCTATGCTGAAGCCGCACCTTGCAGACCTGCAGCCAAGCAGACGATAAACAGGTGGGTCACCTCCTGCATAGATCTCTGCTGTAGGTTGACGGGCATGGAGCCTCCCAAAGGGATAAGAGCTCATTCTACCCGCCACACTGCTGCTTTGGTGGCCGCTTCTAGGGACGTCCCTATTCAGGAAATCTGCTGGGCTGCTACCTGGAAGTCAGCACACACCTTTATTTCCGATTACCACAATGACCTAGAATCACTCCGGGATGCTGGTTTTGGGACCTCGGTTCTCCAGTCCTTATTTCTTAAGTAGGTGGTGCACGCCTTGCCTCCCTCCTCCCGGAGAACTGCTAGGAGTCTGCCAGACAGTGTGGATTGAACAACATATCCACGTCCCTAGAAAAATCAGGTTACTCACCTGTAACAGGAGTGGTATATGTTGTTCATCCACACGACCCACCTGACCTCTCCGGCTTCAATGTGCAACCTGGCTTCCAGCGGGCTAGATCTGGCATCATGGTGCGGAGCCGAGGGTTTTACCACCCGGGTGGGTGGGAGGAGCCAGCCTGAAGACCTTCCGTCAAGATTTAAAGTGGCAAGGAACCTGCCAGACAATGTGGATGAACAACATATACCACTCCTAGAACTCCTGTTACAGGTGAGTAACCTGTATTTTCTTGTCGCTCTGCTGGACCTGTGTCCAATCCTCCAGCTTTGATAGCTTGCAAGGCATCCAGCCATCTCTGCATCACTTCTCTTTTCTGCTCCTATTGCTGCATCTCTTCTTTTCTCTGAGTCTCTCTCTTTGTTTTATAGCCAACCATTTAAAGAAGGCAGACAGGCTTTCAGGTTCTGTCCCTGCCACTTTTCCATCACTGGTTCCAGCTGTACAGTCTCAGGACTTTTGATTCTACTTCTAGTTTGGCTGCCATTCTTCTGGTAATCTCTCCTGGGCTTGCTGTTGCAGGATCCATACCTTTCTTCTGTGCATTCCTTGTACCAGATGTAGTCGTTGCAGCATAGGTCAGTAAGCATAGGAAATCAGGAGTGATTACAAAATTTGCAAGTAGCATTTTATTATTCTCAATAACAATAGATTTAAAGAAAATGTGTGCAGAAATGGGTTTTAACATTACTGGTTCAAACAGAACAAAGTCATTTCTCTGAGGGTATCTCTAATTCTAAATTTCAGTCTCTCTAACAAAACATTGCTCTCTTTTCATAAGAAATCTTTGCCTGGCAAATGATTTGAGCTCGTTAAGAGACATCCTGTTTCTCTCAAAATGTATCAGAGTTTTTGTCAGTTTCTTTCATTGCAGGTGCAACAAAATAGAACATGGTGTCTCAGAGCTAATCTCCTGTTGACGGCTCTGCAAAAGAGTTTGTGCAGGTCAAACTGCATCTTACTGTTTTTACTTTTTTTTATTTATGTAACAAATTGGAAAGACCTTTGAGCCAAGGGCTCTTTTACATTGGTTCCACGTCAAGTCACAAGAATAGCAAATTACAATGGTTTCAGGAAGTAGTACAGCAAAAGGAAAGTAATTACATAAACAAAAGAACAATATGGCAAGATAAATATTGTGCAGCCAGTGGCCTTGTCTGAAGAGGGGTGAAAGAGGTTACAAGGAGAGAAGTACAGGGGGTGAATTGGGGAAGTGGAAGGAGCAAAATAAGAGCAAGGAGTGAGATTCCACAATGAAGCTTAAGCAGTAAAGACCCACGGGGAGGGGGGCGGGGTAGAGGAGAGAACAAGGTGAGGAAACTGAGGAGGGGAGAAGTGGGAGTGGAGGGGTAAAGGAAGGGGGGGATGAGGTAAGATGAAAAGAGGGTAGGAATGGGAAAAGGGATAAGAAAGGAAGTGCTGTGAGTGGAATAGCGCAGCAATAGGAAAGGGCTATACTGGGGCAAATGGTAAAAGAGGGACATCCCAGTGCATTTAGCTGTCACAGAGATTGAGTATAGCAGTCACAAGATGCTCTGGAAACTAGGAACTGATGCAGCTTCCACTTAAATGGTCTCAAGGTTGCAGTCGTCGCAATCTCAGGAGAAAGGGAATTAAATTAGCAGCTCTAACTGCAACAGATTGCTGTTGGAGTGAGGTTTGACAGTGAGCGACAGTAAAAGTTTGGCTCACAGAACTTCGTGTGTTATGAGTGCCCCGGAAGGGACTGAAAAGCTGAAGGAAACCTGGTGGTAGGAGATCAATATCTTCCTTCTTAGCCAGAAGGAAGGCTTGATATTCAATGCGAGCCTGGAGTTGAAGCCATTTTGTTTGTTCATAAAGGTCACAAGTGTGAGTACGATAGGCTGCACCAGTTAGTAGATGGCATGCCTTATTCAGAGCTGTGGCGAGCCGACGTGGGGTTGTCTCTCTGGCGGAACCATAAATGACCAAACCATAGTCAGTAATAGACACAATTGAACTTTGGATAGTTAATCTGAGGGCTTTGGTAGCAAGGCAGTATTTATGCATGTGTAGAAGGCCTAGGCGAATGTTAACTGCCTTGGTCCCCCGATTTCTAAATAGCTTTTTGCAGTCATTTCAACAATGTAACTATATACATTTTCAAACCAAAGGATCCCAGTTTCGCATAAAGATTCCTATATGTTTTTATAACTGCAGGTACGCAAGGAGAAGAAATGACAGAAGCAACAAGAAATGGCAAGTGAAGGCAGGGAGATAGCGAGAGGGGGAGAATGTGAGACTGTCGATGATTAATTCCTAGATCTCACAAGAAACCGATAAGAGACAGAAAAGGAGAAGATAGAACAGATCCTTGTGTTTAACTCTTTCTGCTCAACGAATGGAACAGGGTCTTATTCAACCCTGTCACACACAGCAGTAGAGGAACAGTGGGGAAAAATAAGGATAGGCATAATTAAGGCAGCCAACCTCTTCGTGAAGGAAGCGAGTAAAAGCAAAGGGAAAAAGAGACCGTTGTAGTGCTCTAGGGATGTAGCCACTGTGATGAAAAAAGGGTGGCATTTAAGAGATGTAAGGAAATGCAGAGGGGGGAGGAATACTAGGTAAACAGAGAGAAGCAGGTAAGCCAGTAAGTGGAGCAAAAGGCACAGAGGAAGGGATAGACAATGGGGCAGCAGATGGGGATAAGACTTTAAGTACTTAAGTGAGAAGAGGAAAGTCGGGGGGGAGGGGATAGTGAGTATAAGGAGGGCAGCAGAGGGAGATTGTGCAGAAGCAGACCGAGAGAAAACAGATATCCATAACAGATGCTTCTGCTCAGTCCTAACAGTGGGGCACCAGTGATTAACAGGAACAAAGGGAGGTAGACTGAAGTCCATTTTCAGAGGACTAAGTCCTGAAGGGGCTTACAGCTGTGAAAGTGGACAAGGCTATGGGAGTGGGTGGGATACACCCAAGGGTACTCAAAGAATTCAGAGAGGTGCTGGCTGCCTCACTAATGGCCTTATTCAACAGCTCACTGGAATCAGGTATGGTTCCAGAGGACTGTTGGAGGGCAAACGTGGTCCCCCTACATAAGGGTGACAGCAGGGAAGAGGCGAGTAACTATAGGCCAGTGAGCCTCACCTTGTGGTGGGGAAATTGATGGAAACACTGTTAAAGGAAAGGTTATTAAGAGTATCTTGAATTAAATGGACAGCAAGACCAAAGGCAGCCTGGATTCTTGGGGAGTTAGGCAAGGCATAAAATAAGCAGGTTCATATAACAAGTTGCAAACGAATTAATGCACTATTTGCTAATCAAGTGCAGCCTTGATTTGCAGAAGTTACTAATCAACTGATTTGTTGCATTAAGTAAAAACTAAATTGCTGTAATATTGTCCTGCAGTTTTGGTAAAAAGTACAGTATTGCAAAAATTGTTCTAGCAGTACATTTTCCATGCAGTTGCACTCTTCTTGACTGTACCTTACAGATAAAAATAAACATTTAGTGAAATTGCTAATCAAACCTGGCTGGCTGCTAATTAAAGCAGCAGTGCATGAATGTGGTGAAAATTTTGACCTATACTTTTTTAATTCTATTTTACATTGCCCCTTATCTTCACTGTGGAAGTGGGATGGGCAGGGCCCATAGCTGGACTTCAAATGAGCTAAGGATAAAGAGGTAAACACCAGTCCATTCACAGAGGAGAGGGTCCTAGAAGAACTGGCAAAGCTAAAGGTGGAAAAAGCCATGGGTCGAGATGGCATACATCCCAGGGTCCTAAAGGAACTGATGACTGAACTGGCAGCCCCTCTGGCAGCCCTGTTCAGTGAGTCCTTAGACACTGGAGAGGTCCCAGAGGACTGGGGTAGGGCAAAACTCTCTCTCTCTACAAGAGCGAATCTCTGTAGTTGGAAAGATAATGGAGGCACTCCTTAAGGAAAGAGTAGTGGAACACCTGGAAGCAGATGGACTGGTGGATCCCAGGAAGCATGGGTTCTCTGCAGGATGATCCTGTGAAACTAATCTGATAGACTTCTTTGACTGGGTGACAAAGTCAGCAGATGGGGAAGGGGAGATAGATATTGCCTACCTCAATTTCAGCAAAGCCTTTGCTACAGTCCCACATAGGAGACTGGTGAACAAGCTAGGCAGCCTGGGGTTGGGACGCAAGGTGGTGAACTGGTTATGGGACAGAAAATGGAGGGTAGTGATGAGTAGAACCCAATCAGTCAAAAGGGAGGAGACCAGTGGTGTACCTCAGGGGTCAGTTCTGGGGTCAGTCCTCTTCAGCGTCTTCATAAGTGACATTGCAGATGGGCTGGATGGAAATGTTTGCCTGTTTGTGGATGACGCCAAGATCTGCAACAGGGTGGATACTCCGGAGGGGGTCAAAAGGATGAGGAAAGACCTGGAACTGCTGGAGAGATGGTCTGTGGCATGGCAGCTAAGGTGTAACGCAAAGAAGTGCAAAATCATGAATGTGGTGAGCAGGAACCCTGGAGCGAGTTACGAGTTTTTTTGGGGGCTGGCAGTAACTAATGAGGAGAGGGACTGGGGGTTATAATCACAGATGACTTGAAAACCACTAGGCAGATGGCAAAGGCAGTGGGATGTTGGGATGTATTGGAAGGGGAATCACAAGCCAAAGGAGGGAGGTAATGGTTCCACTGTACAAGACCCTGGTGAGACTTCACCTTGAATACTGTGTACAGTTCTGGAGACCACATACAAACATAAGAATTTGCCAAAAGAAACTAGCCATGTTGTCTGTTAAGTTTGCTCTAATGCGCAGCTAGCTCCCTTACCTTGCAGCTGCCCCTCCCCCCTTCACAATAACCCCCCTCAGCCTGTTCCATCCCCTTTTGAATCCCCCCAGTGTCTTCAGGATTCCACCTCCTCTGGCAGAGTATTCCATTCTGCCACAACCACACTTTCAAAAAGACACTGACAAAACAGAGATGGTGCAGAGGAGGGTGACCAAAATGGTGAAGGGATTACATCACAAGCCTTGCGAGGAGAGAGTGAGGGACCTCAGTTTGTACATGCTGGAAGAAAGGAGGGAGAGAGGTGACATGGTAAAAACATTCAAGTACCTCAAGGGCATTAACAAGATGGAAAGGGACAATATATTCCAGGTTAATTGTAGTGCCAGGACAAGAGGACACAACATGAGATTGAGGGGTGGCCGCATAAAGGAAAATGTCAGGAAGTTCTTTTTTTATGGCAAGAGTGATGGATGCATGGAATAGCCTGCCCTAGGAGGTGGTGGTGGACCGTACAGTAGTGGGCTTCAAACATGCATGGGACAGAAACAAAGGAATAATAATAGAGATGGGGAAAAAAAAAAAAAAGCTAAAGCCAATGACCAGGTAGGGTCACTGGACACTTTGTTAGGCAGCTTAAATGGGCTGACTAGATGGGCCTAGCAGTCCTTATCTGCCGACAGACTCTATTTACGTAGCTACAGACTTGTATGATGCTCCACAGTTGTGTCAGCTTTAGTACTTTTTCACATCTGAAATAATAAAAGGAGCACTCCTTTTAAAACGGACTGCACCAGGGTTTTCATCAGTATTCTTTGCTGTTTTTATACAGCGATTGTTTTAAAATCACTTCTGTTCTGAGTAAAATGAACTGGCATGCAGCAGGCAGTGCTCCCTGACCTTATGGAACAGTAGCGGTTCAAAAAACCGCTTGGAATAGTGATGAAAACCTGGTCCAAGGCATATTAAAAGGAGCGCTCTTTTTATTATTTCAAATGTGAAAAAAGTACTAAAGTAGACTCAAAATGGAGAAAGAAAGGCATCATACGAGTCAGGAAATGAGGGTCAATCTAAAATATTATAAAAAATATAGGCCAGAATTTTCACCAGATTCATGCACTGCTGCTTTAAATTATGTTGATTACCAAAGACTGCTTTTGGATTTCCAAAGATAGTTTATGCCTTGCTAGATTATGCCAGATGAATCTGATACATTTCTTTAAATGGGAGTCCAGGGAGATAGATCAGGGGAGGGCACTGGACGTGGCCTATCTGGACTTCAGCAAGGCCTTCAGTACTGTGCAGCACAAGAGACTGATTAAGAATTTGAGCAGCCTAAGGGTGGGATCCAAAGCCATGAATTGGACTAGAAATTAATTAAAGGATAGGCAACAACAGAGCCAGAATGCAGGGAAGTGCTGGAATTTATTTTCCTTCACAAACTGTGTAATGCTGTGGTTGTATCTTTGGGACGAGGGGATGGGAGTTTTGACCAGATAACAGGCCCTGTTGTGGGCAGCATTTTTGCCTGGTTAGACAGCCAATAGGGTGGCTGTAATCTCAGCTTGAAGTAACTTTGTGTTCCGTTCCAGCCTCAGTAGTAATCTGGGGCCGCCGATGTGGAGCAGGGAGCAAGAGAGTAAAGGAGCCTGGACATATAGAAGTGGTGGGAATTTTTTTTCTTTTTCTTTTTCATTGCAAATTGTGTAATGCTATGGTTGTAACTGTGGGAGGATGGCAGAAGGGCTGCACAGGGAGTAATGAGGGTGGGAGTTTTAACCTGATAACAGGCCCGATTGGTTGGACAGCATGGTTGCTGGGTTATAGCCAACCAGTAGGGTGGCTGTAATTCAAAAAAAAAATAACCAGATCTCCTCTGCACTTCAGGGGCTTAAAGATTTGGGTTCACACAAAGTTCAATTCAAAGTATTTATTCAGTTCTCATAGAAAAAACATTAGAAGTCAACAATGGACCAGTAAACATCAGTCAAGCATAGAGAGTGTTTAACCCCAGCGCTTTGCCATTATGGCTTCGTCAGGGGGTGGAGACTGCATGTCATTCACACATTTAAATAATGTCCTCGTTATGACATCATATTTCAGAAGCACTAATCGTGTAACATCTTTTTCCAAACCAACAAAAGTCCTCTTGTTGTGTAAAAAAAACTCCTAGAGTGTGAAAGGAAAAAAAAATGTTACAAACACATTACAGGCAGTTTCAGTTACAGTTATTCTAACTGGAAACATAAAATGTGTAGCAGAGAAAGAAGTTACCACCATCTTGTTGCCTGTTTCAGTAACTGCAATCAACCTAATTTCAAGGTTCTTGTTCTGATTAGTCTGGTGATCGAGGTATAAAACATGGCATATTATCTCGGAGTATCATAAAGAACAGTACCTGGAAGGGAAACTGGAAATAATTGTTTAAATGCGATGTTCAAAAGTACTGCATTAAATGCCAGTTTACAAACCATTTAGATACACTCTTAAAGCTCACTGAATCCTAATAACAAAGGGGGATGGTGGAGGGGGAAAAGGGGGAAGGAAAGGAAGAGAAAGAGGAAAGTGCAGAGTGAGGTGGAAGGGAAAGGGAAGAACCGGAGGGGGGAATTAAAAATAGGTGATGGGGAAGGGATGTTTGGAATAAAGGATGGATAAAGGAAAAGGGGTGGAAAGAAGGGGAGGGGAGGGAGAAGGAAGGGGTAAGAGGTTGGGGTGGGGGAAGGGAAAGGGAAGAGGGTTGTTGAGGGGATATGTAAATATTGGATATAAAAAACCAAATACTCCAAATTAAAAAAAAAAAATCCAAAAACAAACATTGGGTTCACAACATCTATAAATACGTAGTGGATCAGAAAGCTACTATTTCAGAATCCTCTGTCCTTCAGGAAGGGCTTCAAGTCCCAGTGTTCATTTAGCCCCCCACTCCCCTGACTGATCGTCTTGAATTTAAAGATCTGGCAGCTCTCTTTTCAGTAAGAGGTTGAACCTGTCCCCTCCCTTTCTAGGTACTTTCATGTGCTCCAACTACATGAATTTTATATGTCTGGGGTCACTATTATGTTTCTCAAAAAATGTCTACCCACAGGTGTAAATAAAAGAATGAGCTCAGACACCACTTGAGAAATAAAAGAACCCCTACACTAGGGAGAAGCATCTACAGGATATAACAGTCAGGGAACCACTTGGTGGGAGGTGATCATCGCTCAGTGTGGTTCAGGCTGGACATGGACAGGGAATTGTCACCACTAAGACCAAAATCCTGGGTTCTAGGAGGGCTGACTTTGGGAAAATGGGCAATGCATCTAGCAAAAATTACTGGAACTATGGAAGTGGACTAAAAATGGACTATTATCAAGGAAGGAGTAAGGACTGCAATGGAGGAATGTGTTTGGTACAAAAGTAAGAACTCCAAAATCAGAACACCATGCTGGTTCAGCTCTGAGATAGCCCAGGCAGTAAGGAACAAGAGGCTGGCCTACAGGAAATTCAAGAAGACCAAGAAGGAGGTGGACAGAGAAATATACCTAGGACAGACGAGAGAGGCAGGGAGGGCAGTTCAGAGAGCAAAGGCACAGAAGGAACTGCAGTTAGTGGAATGTATTAAGAGGTGGACGAAGGCATTCTTCCAATACATAAGTGAGAAAAATGTCAAGAAAGATGAGGTAGTCAGACTAAGGGAAGGGTGGGTGGAGGAAAATAGGGTGTAAGTGGAATTAATGAATGAATACTTCTGCTCTGGCTTCATGAAGGGGAAAAATGGACTGGTGCCGATAGTCGGGTGTGGTACCTCAGGACTGGAGAATGGCACATGTGGTGGTCCTCCACAAGAGTGGTCCTGGGGATGACCCAGGGAACTACAAACCAGTCAGTCTCCCTTCTATAGTGTGCAAGTTTATGGAAACCATACTGAAAGAAAGATTGATAAAGCATATAGAGGAATATGGCCTCCAGGATGCACGGCAACATGGGTTTATGGAAGGGAGGTCTTGTCAGATAAATCTGATTGGGTTCTTTGGGTAACCAAAATGGTGGACAGAGGCCAGGCAGTGAACAGTCCTCTACCTGGATTTCAGTAAAGCCTTTGACTTTGTACCATACAAGAGAGGCTGATCAGGAAACTGGTGGACCTCTGAGCAAGAGAGAAGTTGGTTAGATGGGTGGAAAATTGGCTAGGCAACTGATCCCAAAAGGACATCATTGGAGGAGAGATGTCTATTACAAGGGAGGTCACAAGTGGTGTCCCACAGGGCTCGGTACTGGAGCCAGTGCTGTTCAACATTTTTATTAATGATATTGGGGACACTATCAAGGGCAAAATTAGTCTGTTCACAGATGACACCAAGCTCTCTGGGAGGGTGGACTCAGCTGAGGGGATACCTGACCTAAGAAAACTTGAAAGGTCGTCAGGGATCTGGCAACTAGGCTTCAACACCAAGAAGTGCAAGGTCATGGACGTAGGAGTAGGAGCCAAAACCCAGGCAGAGTATTACCTGGGAGGGGTCTGAATAACTCCCACAGTGGAAGGGAAGGATCTGAGAGTGATGATATCTAGCAAATTAAAGCACTCTGCGCAGTGCAAGAAGGCAGTGGCACGGGAAAATAGGATATTGGGCTGCAATAGCCAGGGGTTCAGCAGTAGGAGACAGGAGGCAGTTCTGCCCTTGTACTGGTCTCTGGTGAAGCTGTATCTGGAGTATGCGGTGCAGTTCTGTAGCCTTCACCTTTGAAAAAGATATCAACCTGATGAGAGGCGGTTCAGAGGACGGCTACAAAGATTACTGTGGTGCAGCAGGGTACATGGTATGATGAGAGGCAGGTGGCCCTGAACATTTACTCCCTGGAGGGCAGAAGGGAGAGGGGAGATATGATTGAGACCTTCAAGTACATGAAAGGATTAAATAGGGTAAATAAGGAGATTCTATTCGGGGAAAGCTGCATCAAAACTACATGGAGGCACAGTCTTAAGCTTGTGGTGGGGGGTGATGGTATTTAGGAGGGAGGTTAGGAGACACTTCTTCACAGAAAGGATGGTGACCAAGTGGAATGCACTGCCAGAAGACGTGATCTCAGCGAGGACGATTGGTCGCTTAGGAGGGTCTGGGATAGATATAGGGAGGATTAAGATCAGAGGAAGGGTGGAGGAAAGGGATGAAATGGGAGGGGGGGGGGAGTGGGGACATCAGCCTGAGCTAAGCCGAAATCCCCACACTGTAAGCAGACTTGATAGACCAGAAGGCCTAATTCTGCCAGCTTCGTATATTTATAAAGTTAACTGTAACCGGATCAATTCTGGCAGTAATTCTCAAGTTCATGACATTCTAATTGATCCATTTTATAAACGCTTGTGCCTCTTTCTTGGTTCCCTTCCACATACAAATAGGCCTTGTTCGCACTGGGGCTCTTGAAACAGTTCATGCACCTTAATTCGTTTCAAGACCCCGTAACACGGATCGCACTCGCACTGTACACGGATGCAGACACGGTCTAAAGAACCGTGCTGAAGCCCTGGTGAGATGTAGGCTTGAGCATGATTGGAAAACCGTTTTCCGAAGTAATGTATGTTTACCTGAGGTGTGAACAGGTCCTTAAATCGTGTTGGTATCCTCCTCCTGCCTTGTGCGCTGTCTGCCACATATTTCCCACCATGCTGCGCTTCAAACTTCCCAGAAGTCTTTCACGTTCTGCGCATGCGCAACTATCGCAGCGAGGAGGGAAAATTAAAAAGAGTGGCAAAGTGATCACTATACTCGCGGTGCATTACAGATCTGATTAGTGCCTGATCATTGTGAAATATTTGCAGATCTGTGATTGCAGTTGTCAGCAGTTAGAGTGTGAAAACTGCAATTCTGCCTTTTGGTTTTTGCTTACTTGTGGCACTTGTATTAGCACCTAATTGACTGCAGCATTAAAGCTTTGTACAATGTGTGGTAGGGCAGCTAGCTGGAATGACGAATCCATTAAGGCTCTTATTGATTTTTGGTGTACTGAGTGTGCAAAATAAATGAAACAGTGTGCACAAGAATACAAAAGTGTACCAGAGAATATCCGCACATCTGTCTGAGCTTGGCATTGAACATCGTGCCAAACAATGCCATGAAAAGGTTAAACAACTTAAAGTGAAGTACCACCGTGTTAAAGATCAAAACAAAATATCCGGATCAAAACGAGTTGTGTGTCCCTTCTACGACCAGATTGATAGTATTTTGGGTACCAGGCCCACTTCAGAGCCATCATTAGTAGTGGAAAGCCTTGATGAAACACTCCCATTGGAAGACCAGCTTGATGGTGACCCACCAATTGAGTTTGACCTTCCTCCCTAGGGTATAATTGAGAAATATTTTAATTATTCCACATGTGTGATGTGCTGCTGATTGTGTGTGCGGGGGTTACATGGCAAGCAAAGAAGTAGCAGTGAAACTCTGGTAGTAGTTTTTTTATGTGGGTTAATATTGCAGGGATCCCTGTAGCAAATACAGTAAGCTGTTGCAGGAGTCTAGTATCCCTAGTGTCTTGCCTCAATTGTCCAGTATGCCACTATTATGAAGGCATAACAGTTCTACTGCAGAATATACCTTTTCCTGTCATTCCATTAACCCCATGTCTGATGTCAATAGATACAGAAGAAAGGGACCATGGTGATGGAGATACAGGTACATCAGCGGCTGACACTTCAGGTGGATCTGTAAATGCAGTGGTGTGTGAAAGCACGACAGATGTGAGAGCTAACACCCCCCCCCCACATCCCTCAACAAGTGTTGCTCCCACTCATATTGGAAAGAGGCCTGCGGCTCCTGATCCTTTATAGAACTTGAGGGAAAAAAAAAAAATAGATTGCAGGACATTATGGAGTCCTTATTCGAGCTGACAAGGCGTTTGCTAGTTGAACAGCACCAACAAATGATGAAAGCCAAGCAAGAACGTGCTAAGGCGGAGCTTGAAATGGAAGAAAGGATGCGCACCATGGAGGCAGAGCAGTCTGCTACATTTTTTAATAATTTACTTGAGATATTCCGAGGTGGCCCTAGGCTGCCTCAACCGCATCCTCCAAACAATGGGCAGAACAATGCAACACAGACTCAGCAGTATCAGTACACAGTGCCAGCACCACACACTGTTACTTGCACCCCTGACGCTGTAGGCCATAGTTCTGGCACACAAGTTTCCTACTCACAATCTGGCGTCCCCACTCATGCTGTCCAGAGTTCAGGTGCAGAATGCACTTACTTCTCACAACCTAGTGCAAACAGTAGTTTGACTCAGGAGTTGTTTGATGAGAATGTAACATGGACTCATCTATAAAAAATGCAACATAAAAGAATGTTTTTTGCATGTGCTTTATGCAGAAACATTAATTACACAGCAGTGTATACCAGTCTTGTTAGTTTTAACAGTTGCAGTTCACCATAACAAAATCAACTGCATTGTTTACATTTTAAAAGTGAAAAATAATGTTCCAAGTAACTTTAGTATTTTGGCAACTGCTTAGCCTAGCTTTTAAACTGGTTGAACAGTTTTCTGTCAAGCTGCATGTCCAGACTTAGAACATGCCAAGCTGTAAGGTATTTACAACATTATTTCTACAGCTTTTTAACAGTTTTTAACAGCTTCTGTATTTTTAAGCATATTTCAATAAATTTTATCATGTTTGCTTGTGATACATTGCAGTCAACAGTTATGCTTACATATATAACTTGTTAATAAAAAACGTTAAATTTCACAACTTTTCAGTCTCACTGGTCTGCATACATTTCATTTTTGAAGTGTCAGTTGTAAAGGCTTGCGGTTGGGTCATGTTGCTGCTGTCTGAACAACAAAAAGCAGTACTTGCTTCCTACATAGTATTCAGATGTGTAGCCAGTGCCTCTTGAATAGCATTAGCATGTCGCCCTAGTCCAGCTGCTAAGCTGTCCTCATAACTTACAGTGTCACAGTTAGGTTGTTGGAATACATCCAATTCATCCATCCATTCCTGAAGAAACTGCTCAGACTTATTCTCACATACATTGTGTAAGACACAGCAAGCCGCCACAAAAATGGGTACATGCTCAATGGAGAAGTCCAGACGTTTTGACAGGCATCTCCATCTACCTTTCAGGCATCCAAAGGCACATTCGACAACCATTCGGTCTCTGCTTAATCTATAGTTGAAATTCCTCTTTCTCTGATCTGTGCAGTCAGTGAAGGGCTTCATTACCCAGGGAGGAGAGGATAAGCTGGATCAGCAATTAACACAGTAGGTATGCTGACTCCTTCCAACTCTCTAGTTGTGTTTTGGAATAATGTTCCATTTTGCCCCTTTTGAAACACAGAACTGTTCTTGAACACTCTGGCGTCATGCACACGGCCCGGCCAACCTATATTGACATCCTGAAAACTGAATGTATGATCAACCACAGCCTGCAGTAGAATAGAGTGGTAGCATTTTCTGTTGAAGTATTCAGTAGCATCATGAGGAGGGCATATAATGGGTAGATGAGTGGCATCTGTTGCTCCACCACAGCATGGGAACCCCCATTCCTTTTCGAATCCTGTAACAACTTCATTTGTGTTTCCAAAACGTGTAACCCTTGGCATAAGATGTTTCATTATTGCCTGACACACTTCCATGACTACCTCACAGACTGTGGAACGGCCTACCCCAAATAAATGGCCAAGGGTACGATATAAAACATTGGTTGCCAGTTTCCACAAAGTGAGACCCACATGCTTATCAACAGGGATGCATTTTCTTAGTTCTGTGTCATGCTTCATGATAAAGTCATACAATTCGTTGCACAGCATGTTTAAAGGTGCTTTTGACATGAAAAAGTTCTGTAACCAATCATTTTCCTGCCAAGTTGACAGCACAATGTCATTCCACCAGGCAGAACTCCTGCCTCTGCACCAGAAAGCTTTGTCAAGTGTGAATGCCATATAAGTACAAACGATCATGTGATGCAGAAAAACAAGACATTCCTGTATTTGTTGACTGACTACCTGGATCCTGTGTTGTCTGTGTCTAATAAAACTCAATCTCCTTCTCATTCTGTTCTGCCTTATTCTTTTTGCTCTCAGATAGTATGCAGATACAATTGACAGCAAGTCTGTCTCCCTAGGGGGCGCCATTTGTAAACGTCTCCCTAACAACCTGCTGAATCATGGGTAGATACAGATAACCGCAATGCATGATGGTAAGCACTTCCTCATACAACAGTACTGGGCAAAAGCAAAGATGGCACGTTTACAAAGAACAGTGCGAATGCACTGAAAACGGATCATGAACAGTTTCTGAACATGCTTTCAGTAGTGTGGACGCTTAAGCACGGTGAGTACTGAAACGATTTTGAAAATGGATCAAAAAACGTTTTCAAAAATTGTTTGCAGTGTGAACGGGGCCATACAGTCATCTGTATGTCTAAACCAGTTCTTCACATTTAATGTAAATTGATTAAGATCTTTGTTAAAAATGATGATTTCTTCTCAGAAATCAAGGAAGAAGATTGCATAGGCAAGGGCCATTGTGACCCCCATTGCTGTCCCACAGGTTTGAAAATAGAACTCATGATTGAATTCAAAAAAACTGTGACTCAAAACAAATTCCAAGGATTTCCGGATAAAGTTTAGGTGCATGCTCTCCTTTAAGGGACTTTTTTCAACAAAATGCATACAGGCCTTGATACTATCCCTATGTCAAATAAAGGTAATTCCTATTCACCATCTATAGTAAGCCATAGCATACCCATTTGCCACTTTATTTCCCTAGGTTTTTTCAGTGTATCCCCAGTGACCTTCAGATAGGATGGGATATTTTGAACACAGTTTCAAAAAGAAGGGGGATGCTGTGGAGCCGGAGCAGTATGGCCGCAGACTGATAGTGCTCTGCTGTTTGTTCCGTCTTTTAACATTCTTTTGGCTATCTGTGGAGGCAACTTGCTACAAATACAATATTTCCGGACCTGAAAGTCCGCTATACATCATGGGGGAACCCTTGAAAAAAATAAGGCATCGTGGGACGGTGCAAGATCTAAAAAAGTAACCGGAGCTCCAACCACACGTGCCGCTAAAGCCCACAAGGCATACCACAACAAAGGTGATAGCAAGGAGACTTTACAGACACTAGGAGCCAAAATAAGCAGGCTAATCTCCTCTGTGTCCGGCCTTTCAAATAAATTTGATGCCCTTACCAGTAGAGTGACGGCCGTGGAACCAACAATTGGAAGTGGTCTCTGTCAACATGAGCGAAGCCACGGAAAAAGCTGAAGCCACTTTGGGAGCTGGTAATATGATCTTGAAGGAAAATGGGCACCTCTGTTCACATTAAGAGATGCTGGAAAATCACGCTCGAGCCCAGAATGTGAGGATTTTACTGCTTGCGGAAGGCTCAGAAGGCAATCACCTGGTTCTGTTTCTGCAGGATTGGCTTATTAGGAAGAGGTGCTCCATGCGGTTCAAAAAATTCAAAAAGCATACTGTGTCACCTTTCGGGGCTGGCAGGACAATCCAGAAGCCCCTCGCATGGTGGTGATCGTTAAGGATGGGGTGGGTTCCCGTGACTACTTTCTAGCTACAGCCTGCCGAAAGAAAACTTTGGTTTATGATGGGAGCCAAATCCAAATGTTTCCAGATTTAGCGTATGCTACTAGGCAGACGAGGAAGTGATTTGATGGGGCAAGGGCACTGTTGCGAGAAGCGGGAGTCCCTCACAGTTTGGTTTTCCTGGCCTGCCTAAGGACTGTGCACCAGCATAAAGTCTACTTGTTTTCGGAGCGGGCGGAGACCTTGAGGTGGTGTCAGCGGCATGCACCTTCTAGACCATGCGCAACGCAGGATGAAGATCTGTCTTTGGATGAAGAAAATCCCTGAATTGAACTGTTAGTTTGTTAACTTAATAATGGGGCAAGTTTAGTAAGGGGGTGAAGAGAAGCAGGCCTGATCCTAAGGTTAGCACGCAGTTTGTCTCCCCGATCAGTATATTGTTCGACAATATCATAACTTTGGTCGGTGGAATATTTCTCTCTCTCATAGTGTATGTACTGACATTGATGTAATGTGCATTTAGATTTCCATAAGGAATCCAGGTTTATGCTACCTAGTTTGACAGACAAAGCAATAGTTGCATAGGCAACGTATTTGTTTATAAGCAGTAGAGTTGCTTGCTGTTTGGAGTAGCATTTTTTTTTAGTGTTTACACTTTAAGTATGATGGATTACCTTATTCCCCTCAAGGGACAAGGACTTGGATTTTATGAACTTATCATATTTCTTGGTTTTATATATCATGTAGCTCACGGGCTTCTATCATAGCCAGTGGTTATCAATACTGTTTAATCTTTTTTTTTTCTTTTTTGTATATAGCTTTTTCTGTTTTTTCTTGGTTTTCCCCTCCACCTGCCCACCGGAGCCCCGGCATACAGCCGTATGTGCGTGTGGAGGCACGCACGCACACCGGAAGCCAGCTCAGCTCCTTCCACCCACCCGTACTGCCACCTTGCCTGCCTGCTTTAACCCACCAGACCACCACCTAGTGGGGAGCGGGACTACGGGAGGGTCGACATCCCACCCCAGGAGAGGAGAGTAGCCTAACGACACGCTCAGTCCCGCTCTCTTCTTCCTCCCTCCTCCATGCTGGCACCTGACGACTTGAGGTCATTCCTGAACCCGGGTCACCGGCATACTGTGAGGTGTGGCATTCAGCACCTCAACCCTCCGCGCCACCGGGCCGGCCCGTTTAATCTTTTAGTTTATCTTATTTTTCCCTCCATATGATGTATCTGTTAACGTTTAATGAACAAATTATATTAAGGCGTTACGCCCTCTTGGTTCTTAGATACATACCTCAGTGTATTAAATGTTGGGATTGTAACTATTTGTTTTAAAAAACAATAAATATAAAGTTTAAAAAATTAAAGTCCAGGAAGACACATAAGTGGTCTATTAATTACCGTACCCTTGAGTCAATAGATTTGCCATGGGGGTGTCTTCTAAGATCTTCTTCGGGGATATCTTCTTTCATCAGGTCACACCAATAGAACTTAGCCATCAGGCACTAGGATCTCATGTAAACTTTTTCAAGCAGTCTACCAGGGGCTGCCCATGCTGACATAGCACGCTGACATCATCTATACTATATAAGCATGGGTGGCCCCACTCCCACCTCAGTCTTTTCCCGCCGTCAGCCTGCTCACAACAGTCTCCGCGGAAGCTTTGCCATCAGTCTCCTGCCATTTCTGCTGTTTTTTCTTGCCTTTGTCAAAATGTTTTTCTTTTTTTAGGCTCCTTGTCCCGGAGTTTGCTGCCTTGGGCCTTGCCTGTGAAGCCTGCCAGCAGATGTTCTCACTTTCCGGCAACATCGATAGAAGGCCCTGCCAAAGTTCCTTTTGGACATAGAGTAGCTGGATCAGGGGTCTTCCAGGGCTTCCCCACCCAGTCACCTTCTTCTCTGGTGAGTTCTTGGGTTATCCATGACCGAGTCAAGCCTCTGGAGATTCTACATTGATGGATCTATGACCGTCACCGGGACCGCTTACCCAGGGAGTGCTCTCATTTCCCAGCTTCTTCTTTCTCTGGGACTTCGCGTCAGAGGCTTTGGCTCCGTCGCCCCATGCTGTCTAGGCATTTGCTCACACCAGGACCCTTATGACACCACTCTGCCAGTGTCCTCTTACCGGAGATGGCTCGTTGGATCTTGGTCAGTAGAACTCTGCCCACCTCTGCTCCCGTTGATGTTCCCTGGCTTGCAGGTATTGGGTACCTTTGGCTGCCCTCGGCGGCCTATCTGTTGACGATGTTGGGCCATGTACCCCCACCATCAATTCCTGTGTTAACGATGATGTCCTTTCTGTCCATCAATCTAAAGGTTCATTGGCACCATGTCTGTTGAACTCTACCCCGCCTCTGCTCCTGTCGATGTTCCCAGACCTGCAGGCTGTGGACAACTTTGGTCACCCTCTGCGGCTTGTCGACAGGGATGGGTGCCCCCTCCATCGCTTCCTGAGTTGAAAACAATGTCCTTTCTGTCTGTCGCCTGGAGGTTTGTCGGCACCAGGTCTGTCGAACTCTGCCCTGCCTCGGCGTCCGTTGATGTTCATTGACCTGCTGGTGCTGGGTACCTAGGGTTGCCCTAGACGGCCTGTCCATCGATGGAGCTGGGCTGCATGCCCGGCTGTCTATCCCTGTGTCAACAACCATATTCTGTCTGTCCGTTGACCTAGAGGCTTGTCAGCACCAAGCCTGTCGCACCCCATCCCACGTCTGTGCTCAGCGATGCTTCTAGGCCTGCAGACATTGGGAACTTTGGGTTGTCCTCAACTGACAACCCATTGGCGTAGCTGAGCCATACGCTGCCTTCGTCGATTCCTACGTCGACCACACAACCTTGTCCGTCGACCTAACTTCAGTTCCTCCTCATCCAAGTTGTCATCCGTATTGTCATTGATGCCTCCTTAGGCTCACTTCCTTCTGAGTGTTGGTGGAGTTCTGGTGGTTGGGCCCAGTCTTGGATGGGCAGCTATCAAGGAGGATTTCCGTCCCAGTTTATTCCTCCCTGATAACGACGAAGAGGATAATCGGGGATAAGAGGACCTCTCGGTAAGGTCCTCAGTTTTTTGTCCAGGAGCATGGACTCTGTCTTGCAGACACATAGATCCCCTTCTGCAGTCCCCGCCCTTCACAAGGGTGCTGGCCACCTGTTTGTCACTATAGGTCATTCCTCTTTTGCTTCCTGCTGTGCAGGATGCTGCCACAGCAGCTTGGCATAGCTTGCACCTGGCTCTAACTTTGCCCAGGAAGGCTGCTGTACTTTAGCAGTATTTTCAGGGGTTGCCTTATCATGCATACCTGCCTGTGTCCCATTTTGTGGTGGTCAAGGCTGCCCATGCACTCTGGGGCAAGAGGACCTATGTTTTATCAATGCTGGGCCTCAGGATTGACCTTTAGTTTTCTCGCATGACCATTGCCATGATACCTCTGGAAGAAGGGCAGGGCACAAGCCTTCCCCAAGTGGTCCCAGAAGTGGCAGCTACTCTAGCCATTTCAGGAGTCTGCAGAAGTTAGTGCATACCTCGGTAGGGCTGTTTCTGATGTGGCAGATGCCACTGCCAGGGCTGCAGACCTTGGTCTTTGCCCCAGGCACTGTGCTTGGCTAAGCATCTTAGGTTTTGGCGCTAGTATTTAGCAGCAGGGCCTGAATATGCCCTATATGGGCCCCTGGCTGTATGTACATCAGATCCAAACCTTGCTTAATGAACAGACCTCTGACAGGGCCATTGGGTATGGGCATTCTCCTTGTCCTGTCTAGTCTGGGAGTTGGCTAAAGCCTTCCCCTCTTAAGGTATCCCATGAAACCAGCATGGAGACTAGGTCCCAAGGTCAACATGGGGCCGGCCTTTACCTGCTGTCCCCTCCAAGAGCCCTAGAGCTGTGAGAGGGCCCTGGCCGCCAGCCCTTCTTCAGCCTGACTCCTTGCTGGCCCTTCCCTGCCCCAGCTTAAATGATGGCAGCTGGGACTTGGTTTTCTCTCTCTTTCTCTCCCTTCTTACATAGGGAGCAGAGTAGAGGAGAGCCATCAGTTCAGAGGCTATTTTTTTCTGCTGTTAATCCAGCCGGGGTGTTTGTACTTTGTCTCCTCGGGTCACATTCCCTTGTTAAATGAGGTACTGCTCACTCTCTTGCGCAAACAGGCCATAGAGCCAGTGCCAAAAGGGCATGCTGCCTGTACCAAATCAGAAGCCTTGGTTGTGCCTCCTGGGCATGCAAAATGCTTATTTGCTTATCCTGGTCTGTCCTCAGCACAGAAGGTGCCTCAGGTTCCAGTTCCAGAGGAAATTACTAATTCAGAATCTTGAACTTTGGCTTACTTTCATGCCACAAGTCTTTACCAAATACTTGGCAGCTGTGGCAGAAGCTCGGGGGGGGGGGGGATGGCACGCCTGTCTTCCCCTGCCAGGCTGATTGGCTTCTGAAGGTGCAATCTGCGGAGCAACTCTTGCACCATTTCATTGTATTCTGCTGTTCCAGTCCTTGGGGGATAACTGCTGGTTTGCCCCAATTTGTTCGGACCCTGTTCCTGTGGTTGCTGTACATAGGGGCAGTTCTGACCTCTTCCCAGGACAGGACCTTTCTGCCTCAAGTTTGGGCTGAGGCCCTGCAGGCTCAGATCCTTCTGGTGGCTCAGAGCAAGTTTGTCTACACCTGGACTTTCCTTAGGTTCATAGGCTTCTGACAGCGGCCATTGCCACTGCTGTCCTAGCCAGGCTGCATATGAGCTTTACTCAATGGCCTCTTATCGTCTAGTCCTTCTTGGTTTAGGTGATTTGGTCCCTCCTCAGCTGCGCAAAGTGCTTCAAGTAGCAGATGAGCCTTTCCACTGCAGTCTTTTAAAGGTTGCTGTTTGTTTCCTTATCCTCTCCTTTCCGGATCCTCATGGCAGACGTCCCAGGTGTGGGCAGCGGAGCACACCTTGGCCCCTTCCTCAGGTAGGAAGGGGACCCATTCTTTTTCCCTGTGTCTGGAAGCGATGAAGGTTACTAGATTCTAGACCATAGTCAAGCGCGCTTGGTAGTTCATGTTCCAGGCCACTTAAATGCCCTATTGGACAGTCTCAGCAGGTCGCAGATCCGCATGTGCATGTGGAAACTGGAGCGTCCCATAATAGGGGTGTTTCAAACAGTGGATGATATCCTAGTAATTGCCATGGAACCTTCCCCGGGGCTCCCTTCCTGATGAGGGGAAGTTTTTTACTGTCTGGGCTTTTTACCACTGCCTGGACCCTTCTTCTTGTCTGGTGGCTCAGGTTCTTGGGTGCCTTTCATCCCTGTTTGGTGTGGGACTTTAGTATTCCTCTATTAAGATGCTCTTGTTGGCTATATCTGTCCTCTATGTGCCTGTTTAGCATCATATTGAGGCCCATCTGTATGTGGCTCGTGCTTTTCTGGGAGGCATTTTTATCTTGGTGCCACTCATCTGCAGTCTATTCCATGGTTGGGACCTGTACTTTGCTTTGGAGAAGTTAGCCTTGCCGCCGCGCCCCCTTTTGAGCCAGCTGTGACTTGTGGACTGTGCTGTCTATCATGGGTGGCATTGTTGTTAGTTGCTATTTCCTCCGTTTGAATGATTGCAGTGCTACAGGCCCTCGTGTGAGCATTTAATTATCCACAGGTGGCAAGGTCTTTGCAGCTCAGTCATGGGTTCCTTTCTAAAGTGGTGTTTGAATTTTTTTTTTATCATAGAATGCTTTCTCTCCTCCCATCTGACCGGCTCCTCCAGCTCTGTCCCCCGGAATTACCGGGGCTTACCTTACGCCCTGTCCGGGAGTGGTGCCTGTGGAGAGTCGGTCGCTATCCTGTCGCTGGTTCTGTTTTTCTTCCCATATTTCCAAGGGCCCCAGTAGAAGGTCGCATGTGTGTAGAGGCATGCATGCGCCTTACAGCCCCGTTAATGGCCCCCCTCCTCCTGCCCCATTGGCCTAGCGCCTGGCACCCTGCTTGCGCAGCCACACGGCCTCCACCAGAGGGCAGCTATTAGCGAGGGATGCCAACCCACCTCCGTGGAGAGAGCTGCCTGTCGGCTGCTCCATCCAGCTCCTCGGCCCCCCCCCCCCAAAAAACCTCTGGTGACTCAGGTTTGCTCCCACCTGGGTTTCTGGCTTTGCCGTGAGGTGAGACGTCACGCCTCAGCCCCTCTGCGCCACCGGGCTGGCAGGGGTGTTTGAATTTATTCTGAGCCACCCCATCTATCTTCCTGTGCATCACCTAGAGCATGCCAGTCCAGGGGAAGCATTGCTCAACACTCTGGTTGTACTTATGTTTTGCATGATGGTACGAGCATGTTCTAAGGACTGTAGGAAGTCCACCCAGTTCATTTTTTATTTTTTTGCCCCAGGCATTGAGGGCGCTCTGTTTTTAAGCAGTGCTTGTCCAAATGTTTGGTCAACCGCCTTATCTTTCGTCACAGGAAGTACGGCAAGGATCTGTCTGGAATTGTATGTGGGTCTTTCCACCCTAAGTATGACCACTTCTCTTACTGTTTCAGGAATGTGTTGACAGCTGAAATTCATGCTGTGGCCACTTGGCGTTCTGTCCATACGTTCACCAAACGCTACAGTCTGGATGTTGTCTCTGTGAGGATGGCAAGCTTTGTCCTGATTGTGCTAGCGGACCTTCTTTCTACGGCCTTCGGTCTCCTGACACCCAGACTGTATCTCTAGTGCTCATTGCTTGGAATTCACATTCAAGTTTATTGCAGGAAAATGCCATTGAGCAAACTCATTCACAAGGAGGTCCTGAGGAACGTATACAGATGAAGGAAATTATATACATAGAATCTTGGTACATAAAAGTATATGGTATATGTGGTACATAGTGCTCAAAAAAGACATAAAAAGGTAATATTTATAAACATAACCTGGAGAAATCATTAAAAGTAGAGAAACTATAGCCAAAAAAGTTGGAACGAGAGCAATAGGATGCATAAGGTGAAGGGAGAGTATAAGATGGGTACAAAGGAGAGTGGAGAGTGAGAAGAGGGAGGATCTTCTGACAGAGGAGGGGAGGGAACAGGAGGAAAAGTGCTGAGGAATATCGAAAGCAAGGATGACTGAAATAAAGGTTAAAGGGAGGGTGGGGAAGGAAAAGGAGAGCTATGTAGAATTAGAGAAGTAGAAGAATGGAGGGGGGACTGAGTTGTTGGTATTAAAGTCAACGGTCAAGTAAGGACTAGAATCTGCCACATCATATTTTAATTTGTTCACAGCAAAGGTATTAGAGAGATTGACAGAAACAGTGCTAGAGAGTTTCAGTATAGACTGGAACTAGTTCCAGATAGTTGGAAGTACGTATGAGATGGCACGTTTACCAAAGGAGGTACAAGTCCTAGGCACGTCTAGAAGGATAAAGTCGGACTTTCTAAAGGAATACGAACTGTGAGAGATGTGAATAAGGGATGTTGTATAGCTCAGTAGTTTGTTCAGGAGGATTCTGAGAGTCCAAGTACCAGAGTGAATCAAACGTCTGGTAGTAAGTGACTTCCAGCCAACAGCTGCATACAGATCAAAAACGTGCGTTAGTAATGAACCGTAGTGCACGATGGTAGAGGACAACCAATTTGTTCAAGTTTAAGGCTGAAGTAGAATTGTAGATTATGTCGCCATAATAGAGTAAAAGCAGGAATGTGGCCTGAACAAGTCTAGATTCAAGGCATAAATTAGTGTCAGAGACTTGATTAGCAGCCTTAGCTAATCAAAGTAAAAAATGATTAGCAATTGACCGAATTTGATTAGCAATTGCCAAAAATTAGTATTTTTGCTCAAACCCCCATAAAATGTACTCATCTTGCTCTATATTGATAAAATACACATTTATACAAGTTTCTGAGACTGATATCTGTTTTATTTAGCCATTTCCAGAATACAGCAAATTGTGCAGCAGCACAGATGCATTTTAAGAGCCGAGATAGAAGTCGATAGGAAGTCTGCCAAAGCACTGTGAGTCCGTGAGAGTGTGATCGTGAGTCCGTGAGAGTGTGATCGTGAGTCCGTGAGAAATTAAAACCCTTGCCCCAGCATACCCTGGGACCATGATTGACCACACAGTAACTGGCTGGAACTGTGATCGGCCACACAGTTAGTTACCAACAAGGATTGGGTGCGATCTGTTTTGTTACTTTTCTCCACCGGCATGTAGCCGTAATTCTGGCCTGTGTTTTGGGGGGAGGGACCTGGTCCACCATCCTCAGCTGCCAAATCACCATGACGTCCTTGGTTTAGCACT
Organism: Neoceratodus forsteri; assembly: GCA_016271365.2. NCBI lineage: Eukaryota > Metazoa > Chordata > Ceratodontiformes > Ceratodontidae > Neoceratodus > Neoceratodus forsteri. The sequence continues at coordinate 931,499,655 of CM028133.1, forward strand.
AAAACATATGTCCACAGCCCTGTCTGGATTGAATTCAGCTGGAGGGGGGGCCCCTGCTTTTTAATGTGAATGTTTCTGCAGTATCCTCTGCCAGATGTGCTCTCCAGTCAGTTTTTACCTTGTTCATAGTTGAAAAACACCTTTCTACAATTGCATTAGACACAGGAAATAACTCTCAACACATTGACGAGCTTCAGCAGATTTGGATAAGAATTTGGTAAATTGCATGCCAGCTTTGACCAGATAGCATTAGGACTGAAGCCGGCAGGCGTCAGGACCCCACGGAATTCTTCTAGCTAGCTATCTTCAGCGGGGACCGCCCCCAACATCAGTCCTGCCTCCGACGTCAGGCGTAGTACAGAAGGGGGCAGTCCAGCCGGATTCCCCAGTTCTTTCCCGCTGTCGACTTGCATGTCTCGACCCTTCGGCTCGTTTCTTAGCGCGCGACGCATGGTTAAGTTCTTCCTTCAGGAAACGTTCGTTTTTTCAGCTCGATTGTTGTATGATGTCCCCTCCAACCTCCGTTGAAGGCCATCCCTCGAAGTGCGCCTGTGGGAAGCAAATCTCGTTGAAGGATCCGCATTCGGCCTGCATCCGGTGCTTAGGCCCAGACCACAACACCCGGTCCTGCACGTTCTGCCAGGGATTCAACAGCCAGACTCGGATCCGTCGCCAGAAGGCTCTGCAGGCGCTCTTGCTCGAGGAAAGATCAAGGCCATGGACACCTCCAGGGGAATCTGCAGAGAAGGCCGGAAACACTCTGGAAAGCACAGGAGAGGTTTCTCTCCAAGTCCCGTCTAGGGCCTCCGACTCTCGTAGCTCCGGCTCCTGGTCTGACCGTTCGCCCTCCCGGGCCCGTTCTCAGCCTCCCCTGGCTGCGGTGAAGAAGCCTCCGGGATCCTCTTCCTCCTCACAGGCCAAGACCTCCAGGCCCCCATCTTCGTCCTCCAAAGCCCTGGTTAGGTCTGGGGACCACCATCATCTCCACAAGTTGGGTTCCTGCCATTCTGAACCCGATGTCAGGTCTGCCTCCTTGCCTCCTCCTCCCCAGCGGAAGACCAAGGAGCTTACCTCTCTCAAGAAACCGTTGGATCCGACGTCTACTCGTCACAGGTCCCAGGAGCCGTCGACTGCCAGACGTCCATCGCCGGTCAGGCCTACGCCCCCTCAGTCGTTGGCAGGGGGGCCGACGTCCGCACCAGTACAGGTCGAGAAGAGGACCCCGATGCCTCCTACCGATGTCGGCCAGGAGACTATCACGGAGGAGGAGTTGACGCAGCCTGAGGACCAGATGGGCAAAAACCCGGTCCTGTCACACCTCCCAGGGAACCCTCTCCTCAGCCTGAGGCCCCTGAGGAGCCGACGCTGGAACCCGATGACCGGCCACCGGCGCCCGGTCCGTCGTCGGGTCTTTGCATTGCTGAGGTTAAGGAGCTTTTCACTTACTGGTGGGATACCATTAAAAAGGATATGGTTCCCACACCTCCTCCACTTCCTCCTCCTCCTCCTCCTGTGACTCATCCGGCTCCTGCGCCCCCCACACCATCTGGGGCTGCAGGCCGAGTACCTTCCCCCCAGGAGCCTACGGGTCCTCCTAGGGGGGAGACCAGACAAAAGGAGACCTCCGTCTAGATCTTCTTCAGGGTCGCCCAGCCCCAAGAGACCCAGAAGACGCCGCCTTTCTCCTTCGACGGAGGACACGGGATCGGAATTCTCAGGATCCAGATCCCCCTCTCCGATCTACATCCCCTCTCCGGGCCCACGTGAGCTTCCTAGATCTCCTCTGGATGACCCATCATTCTCAGAGATCATGCGACATATCCAGGAGAACATGGGCTGGGATGCGGAAGAATTAGACCCCGAGAGACTACGCCTCGCCAGGTATCTTCGGCAGAAAGATCCTAAGCCTGTGGTGGTACCACCCTTGGTGGACACTTTTGTGGACGTCACCAAGGCAGCGTGGAAGCATCCACACTCGCTCTCTGCAATGCCGAAGAAAGCTGACCGCCTGTACAAGGCTCCTAAGGAGGACCAGTACTTGGCTCAACATCCTCTGGCTGACTGTCTGGTCATAACAGCCTCTCATGACCGGTCCCAGAGACCGCAACATTTGAGCACCCTGCCACCGGACCCGGAGTCCAAACAGCTGGACGCTATGGGCAGGCGCACGTATGCTTCCGCTACTTCTGCCATCAGATCCCTGAACTACTTGACCCACATGGTGCAGTTCCAAATGCCTTGTGGGAACAGGGACTGGATCTGGCAGAAAAATGCCAGAAGGTCAGCAGAAGGAGAGATGTTGCAGCTCCACCTCACGGGTTGAGACGTGGGAACCCAGGTGCTGCGAGGCAGCATGATTCCAGGACTCCTCGCCCAGGCGGTAGCTGAGGCGTATGCCTCCGGAGACACTCATGGCCCGTGTCTCCAATTACCCCAGACATCCAGAAGAATATCATGGACGCCTCTTTCGAAGGAGAAGTTCTCTTTGGTGAGCCCTCTGAGAAGGTCCTCACCAAGCTCCAAGAGGCCAGGAAGGCGGTGAGGTCGGTCCAGGCAATGTACCGACCGAGGCTTAGTTCCTTTTGAAGGAACCAAAGCCGTTTCCGTGGACGGACGCAAAGACAACAGTCCCACACCGGTCCACAGCAGAGGGGCTCCGGTTCCCATACAGCCCAGGGTAGACAGCCCGCAGGCCGAAGTCAGTGCCCAGCTAAGCCGGCCCAGCCCGCGGGTCCCTCAGCCGCCACAGCCTGACTCCTTCCCGGCCCCCACCCCTCAGGATCAGCGGGACATCAAGGTCGGGGGTCGTATTGCGAATTACCTGCCGGGATGGCAGTCTATAACTACCGACAGGTGGGTTCTTCAGTTGGTTGAAAGAGGCCACTTTATAGAATTCGCAGACAAGCCACCCTCGAGGCCTCCTCTGCTCTCCCGTTACTCGAGTCAGCACAAACTGCTTATCAGGCAAGAGATACTTGCTCTCCTGCAAAAGGGAGCGGTAGAGTATGTCCCAGAGAACCAGAGAGGGTTCGGATACTTTTCTCACTTCTTTCTGGTTCCAAAGAAAACAGGGGACCTCCGTCCAATCCTGGACCTCAGCGACCTCAATCTGTCGGTCACCTACAAGCGATTTCGCATGGTGACTCTTCAAGGTCTTATTCCCATGCTAAAGAAGGACGCCTTCTTAGCGTCCCTAGACATGCAGGACGCATACCTGCATATCTCTGTAGCTCCGGCGCACAGGAGGTTCCTGCGCTTCGAGTTTGTTGGCCACCACTTCCAGTTCGAACTCTTCCGCTCGGACTGTCATCGGCCCCCAGGGTCTTTACCAAATGCATGGCAGTCGGGCAGCGCTCTAAGGAGACAGGGCCACTCACGTGTTCCCCGTACCTGGACGATTGGCTTTCTCATGGCGCCTCCAAAGAGGCACTGTTGACGGTTATTCAGAGCACTCAAGAACTTTTCAGTCCTTGGGCATCCTCATCAACTACGAGAAGTCACTCCTCGTACCATCCCAGAAATTGCAGTTCATAGGAGCGGTTCTGGATACCGTCCAGGGGAAAGCTTTTCTCCCCGATGACAGAGCAGAACGCATCAGATCCCTCATCGGGGATCTTTCGAAGAAGAAGCCCGTCCCTGCCAGGTCGGTCCTTCGCTTGCTCGGGCACATGGCTGCGGCCATTCCAACTGTCCCTTTGGCAAGGCTCCACATGCGGGTGACTCAGTGGATGCTCAAGGTGCAGTGGGACCAAAGGCAAGACCACATGCAGCATCCGGTCAGAATCACGAATGCCGTGATTCGAGACTGGCAGTGGTGGCTAGACCCAGGAACACTCACTGCGGGTGTCCCATTTTTAGCGCCGTCCCCGGAGGTAATCCTCACCACAGATGCCTCAGGGCTGGGGTGGGGCGCACACCTGAACGGGGTGAAGTCCCAGGGAACATGGACCCCTCAGGAAGCTCACCTCCATATTAACGTCCTGGAGATGAGGGCAGTCCTATATGCCCTGCTGACTTTTCAGTCAGAGATCCCATCGAGTACTCTTCTGCTTCAGACAGACAACACAACGGTGATGTATTACCTCAACAAACAAGGAGGCGCACACTCTTACCCCCTTTGCAGGGAGGCAATGAGAGTGTGGGATTGGGTAATCCGACACGGCGCGAGCCTGATTGCAGTTCACGTTCCCGGCATGGACAACACGATCGCAGACAGCCTGAGTTGCTCCCAGGCCAGGGTCCACAAATGGGAACTCCTTCAAGAGGTAGCGGAGGATCTGTTTCTACGATGGGGAACTCCAGAGTTGGACTTGTTCGCTTCCCCATCCAATGCAAAACTGACCAATTTTTGCTCGCTAGATCCAGGACCTGGTGTTTTCTGGTGAGATGCATTGTCCCTCTCCTGGGCGAACAGATTTCTCTACGCCTTCCTTCCCTTCCCGTTGATCCAGAGAGTTCTTCTCAAACTGTGCAGGGAGCATGCAACTATGATCCTGGTAGCCCTTTCTGGCCCAGGCAGATCTGGTTCCCTTGCTAACGAGTTGTCCCGGAACCTCCGCCTCCTGCCTTTCAGCTCCCATCTCTTGTCTCAGGAGGAAGGATCACTGGTCCATCTGGACTTACGTTCACTGAACCTGGCATGCATGGCTCCTAGAGACATAGCCATTTTGCGACCACGGGGTCTACGCAAGAGGTGGCAGGGGAGTCCTTTCTGCGGCCAGAAAGCGCAACCTGCAGCCTGGCGTATGCATATGGCGCCTGCTTTTGTTTTTTGGTCGCAAGCACGCGGCCTTTCCCCTCTAGGTTGCCCGGTGAAAGCGGTGTTAGATTACCTGCTCTCCCTTTTCCAGTCGGGTCTCGCCTACTCCTCTATTAAGGTGCACCTCTGCGCTATTTCTGCTTACCACTCCCCGGTGGGACAGCGCACAGTGGCGCAGCTTGACGTCTCTCGAGACTTTTTGAGAGGGGTATTACACCTTAGGCCACCTATTAAGGACCCTGTCCCCCCGTGGGATTTACTCTTTGTCCTGGAACAACTCACGCCTCCCCCTTTGAACCTGCTGCGGATTGCGAGCTGCGTTTTCTGTAGTGGAAAACGTTATTTTTAGTTGCCGTTACGTCAGCAAGGAGAATTTCCGAGCTTCATGCTCTTATGTGTAAGGAACCTTATTTGATTTTCCGCCAGGACAGAGTGTCCCTAAGGACGAATCCTAAGTTTTTGCCTAAGGTGGTCTCCACCCTCACTCTCAATCAGGACATTGACCTGCCTGTCTATTTTCCTAAGTAATCCAATAGAGGAGAAGTGCTGCTTCACACCCTGGATGTTCACCGCTGTCTAAGGTACTACCTAAACAGAACGAAACAGCTTCGTAAGTCGGAGCAACTCTTCGTTTCCTTTGCTGAGAGGATGATGGGCTAACCAGTTTCAAAGCAGTCACTTTCTCGCTGGCTTGTCCAGTGTATATCATACTGCTACAATACCAAACAGAAGCCCTTCCCGGGTGCAGTCCGGGGCCATTCTACAAGGGGGGTGGCTACCTCCTTTGCAGCGCTTCGTAACATCTCCACCTCTGCCATTTGTGCTGCAGCTACCTGGAGCTCTGTATACACTTTTATCAGGCATTATAGCCTGGACATTGCTTTTCGGCGAAGAGCCAGTTTCGGCCTGGCCGTGCTACAGGGTCTCCTGTCCTAGAGTCAGGACTTGGCATGGATATTTTCTAATCTCCTCCTCCCAGAATGCTTACAAGCAGTATTGCTTGGAAATCAGTCCTAATAGTGTTTCCTGCTGCAAGAGCTGTATCTTGAAGTAAGATAGTACAGTTACGTAAGAACTTACGGTAACAGTAGATCTTCGAGAACAGCTCTTGCAGCAGGTATCTTCCCGCCCACCTTCCCCCTTAGAGGAGGCATGGCTCTCAGAGCCTTTGGCAGGGGCTTATGCCGTTTCATCTTCCGATGATGGATCCTCGGTCTCCCATTCTGATGTCATCCTGTGACCGGAAGTCTCCGGCGGGAGAACTGGGGAATCTGGCGGGACCTCCCCCCTTTTGTACTACGCCTGACGTCGGACGTGGGACTGACGTCGGGGGCGGTCCCCGCTGAAGATAGCTAGCTAGAAGAATTCCGTGGGGTCCTGACACCTGCCGGCTTCAGTCCTAATAGTGTTACCTGCTGCAAGAGCTGTTCTCGAAGATCTACTGTTATGGTAAGTTCTTACGTAACTGTACTTTCTTTGCTGTTTAAAAGTTGTAACAACTTGGCCACTAAAATGTGTTCATTTCACACCCTTGTATTGGACTTCAGCACATGCTCCTAAAAGAACATCAGACCCATTTTTTATAAGAATGTCAAGTTCACTGCCACCTATGGAGCCACTCTACTTAGCATAGTCAAGAGTGTTTCTCAAAGTTTCAACAGAGCTAAGTAGCTCTGGCATTTGAGCTACTTCATTTTGAAGTGCTAGTGAGAACCTGGCAAGTGGCTGAAGCAGCTGTTCAAAATACAAAAGGTGTGCCACCATTTAGAGTTTAGTCATAATTTGCAACACTCCCTTGACTTTGGCCTGGTCATGAGCTGGGTCTGCGGCCATAGATTCTAAATGGGCACAAATTACGGGGAAAGATTTGGTAACAGCACGGGTGGCAAGAAGTTTATGCTGCACCCATGTGCCATCGGCCTTCTTGGGCTTTTCAACTGACATCTCTATGGCCTGGGCAAGGGACTGTAACTCTGAGTCTCTTAGAACTTTTCTGATAGAGATAAAACAGTTGGGTCAGAAAGTCTGAAACATCGTTAAGATAGGTGTTATCCAAAACATCTTTTATGGCCATTTCTAATCTGTGTGAGAAACAATGAACAGCAACTAACCACTGTATGTCTTCCCCTTAAAAGAGCAGCAAGACCCCATTGTACACCCATGTTGACAGATGCCCCATCAGCCCCAAACCCAACCATGTTTTTTATATTAAGGCCAGACTCTGTAAAAATGTCTAAAAGGAGATTTTTCAATCCCTCACTTGTGCCATCTGATACAGCTTTGGGATTATAAATTATGTAAACCAGTTCCTTTTGAATTACACCACTGTCAGTATTACCATCCATAAGCACTGAAAAATAATTAGTATTTTTGACAGTTGCCAGAAGGTTTTCTTCTAGGTGCTTGCCAATACACATTGTGAGTTCTTTCCCACTAACAGCGTTAATGTATTTGTTGCCCAAATGAACTCTGTGGCGCTTTTCTTGTTCTGCTGTTGCTTCAGACTTTTTTAATAGGAGTGTCTTCTTTTTCCTCATATACAGGGTCTCCATGAGCCTACCTAGAATCGTTCTGTGCTGTTCCTCTGCATTACTGAAGGCTCTCCCTGCAAATAAATAAGTTTTAAGTCTCGCTCCAAACACCTTAAAGACCCCCCCATTTTAAACTTACCAACTGTTATATGGCGATATATATCAAGTGGTGACCTTGTTCTACCAAATTTGAAAATGTTAACAGCTTTCTTGTGCTGCTGTGTCAGAAGATGTTTCCGGATGGTGTCAACTTTAAGCTGGGGGCCTGTAATCCCTGCAGTTAATGTCTCACTGAACGTCGTCAACCCACATAGCTCATCTCTGTACTCACAGCACAATTTGCAAGTAACACACACTGCACACTCTCCTTCACTGCTAATCTGTAGCCAGTTTTTTTTTTTTTTTTCCTGGATCATATTTTTGGTGCCATTCCTCTACAGTTGCTAATTTATCTCCAGCCATGTCGGACTGCAATATTAAAAAGTTTGAAGTTAACAAAACAAGGTGAGTGTGGCAACTACTTAAATTAACTCATGATGAAGTGTTTCCTGAAAAAAAAGAAAATGGCAGCGAGCAGATGTGTGACCCCCAGCGCCCCCCCAGCCCAGTTGATGGCACTTCTCAGACCAAACCCTGTTCCTGACTGGGTCATTCCCTCCCGTTGTGACTCTGGGCACAAGTTTTTTTAGTTCCCTCATGGATTTCTGCAAGGGGCAGGCACATAGTCTATTCTGTGTGTTCCCAAGTTTATTGCAAGGAGCAGGGCACAACACTTAACAGGGCACATTTTGTGGTCCTCTTGGATTCTCTACAAAGCTGCAGGGCATAACTTAGTCTCTTTCTGTTCCCAAATTGTTCACGGCAATGCACTAGGGCACACGTCATTGACAACATAAGCTGGCACGTAATTCTTAGTGCCTGGTTCCCCTCATCTCTGCAAAGCAAGTCTTTTTCCCAAATATTCACTGCAGATGCAGGGCACACAAGCAGGACTGGGAACATTAAATAAGTTGGTTCCCCCAATCTCTGCAAAGCAGGGCACATTACTTAGTCTCTTGTTTTTCTGTTCCCAAATTGTTTACTGCATGTGGGCACACACCTACGTGCAGGGCAAACCAATATCTGCAAAGCAGGGCACATTAACTTAGTTTTTTTCTGTACCCAAATAGGTTCTGGTTCCCCCAATCTCTGCAAAGCAGGCCACATTTTATTTAGTCTCTCTTTCTGTTCCCAAATTCACTGCAGAGTCAAGCACAGGCCACATTACTTCTTGGTTACTGAGATCTAAAAGCAGGCAGGGGCTGCTGACTTCTTTATCTGTTACTAAAGTGTTCCCAAATATACACTGCAAAGATGCAGGGCACACAGCATAGTAGCAGGACACATTAAGTTCTGGTTCCCTCATAATCTCTGCAAAGCAGGGCACATGGTCTTTATTCTGTTCCCAATGTTCACTGCAGTGACATTCACTGTTTGTTCCCAAATTCACTGCAAGCAGGGTGCAAACTTAAAGTTCAAGGCAGGTCGACCCTTTCATACCCTTGTTCTCCCACCACCCACAGTCCAGCTGTAGGCCTTGCCTGTTCATTGCCATTACGCTGTCTCCCCCCCCCCCCCGTCTGTGCCCTGAAGTCCGTGTGCCCCTCTTCCCTCCTCCAGCTCCCCGACCACATGAAAATGCTTTACTTGTTTTGCTGCTGAGGTCCTCAATTCTGCTGCGCTCCTGCTGTCCTCTGAATCTGCCCGTCCATCTGCCTCACCCCATGATGCAACCGCCTGCTCTCTACTCCATCCAGGCCGCCCCCGTGCCCTCTCCTAGTCTCAGCCAGGCCTTCTCCCTCCGGCTCTTCCTTGGTGCGGCCACCACTCCTCCCAGCTCCGACTTGTCTCCGACCATCTGCAAAACAAAAAGACACAATTAGTTAACTGGATGACGGCGCAATGACGATTAAAAAAAAATAAATAAATAAATAAAACTTACCTTTGGACTCCTGCTTGACCTCCCAACGCCTGCTTCCTCTTCTGGGTGCACTGCAGAAAGACTCAATCACGTTTCTCCTGCGCGAGACCGTTGGGGGGGGGAGAGCATCACTGGACCAATCAGGGGACAGCTGGGAGTTCATGGGGCAGGGCACGGAGGAGGAGGGCAAAAAATGGATACCAGGAAAAAAAAAAAAATTTAGTGACAGTGCCAGTAAGGCACTTTTACAGGACCTAGGACCAACTGGCAGTGATTAACATTGACTGCTAATCATTGCCAGATTTGACTCGCTTTTTACTGATCTTGGGTCACAAATTTCGATGCAAGCCTGCTTATTTTGTGCCTTGTAGTTCTAATCTCAATAGGGAATAGGGACCTGTTTCTGAAAGAGAAACCTAATCTGGATTTTAACTTACTGGTCAAGTTATCAATATGGTCGTTAAAGGTGAGCTTATTCTCTAGCCACGTACCTAAATATTTGAATTTGGAGACAATCTTAATAGATTCACTTAGAGAGGTGACAAAGTTATTAGGCAGGTTTAGAGAGGCGCAGTGTTGGTAGTGTTGAGAGTAAAAATCATGGCCTTTGTTTTTTTTGGCGTTAAGAAGGAGCTTTGCGTTAATAAGGTTCTGTTCAGCCTGCGCAAAGTCAGCTTATAGTACGTCTCTTGCTTCAGACAGAGTTGAGCTAGAAGTGTACAGGACTGTCATCAGCAAAGAAATGCTATTTGGAATTAGTTATGTTATGGTCAAGATTAATAGTGTAAAGAGAAAATAGGATAGGGCCTAAAATGGAGCCTTGGGGGACTCTTCTAGTGATTGGGAGGGAGGCTGAACATAGGTCATCAGCCTTGACTTTCTGAAACCTCCCTGTTAAATAACTGGTAAACCACTGAGCAGTGGAGGGGGTGGCACCTAGGTTAATAAGGCTACTGACAACTAAGTTGTGGTCTACGGTGTCAAATGCCTTACTGAGGTCTAGGAAGACTGCACCAGTGAACCTTTTGGAATCCAGAGATGAAACCCAGTCATTAGTAACTTTAGCTAGGGCTGTGATAGTACTATGATTAGGCCAGAAACCAGATTGAGCTGGGTTGAGAAGGGAGAATGTTTCGATATGTCGTTTTAGTTGGGAGTAAATACATTTTTCAAAGACTTTTGAAGAGAATGGGCAGGATAGAGATGGGCCTATAATTATTTAAATCATTTGGGCCGCCTGATTTGAATAAAGGAAGGATATGTGCGGATTTCCAGCAAGACAGAACTGTGGCAGTGACAATAGAAAGATGTAATAGTATGGGGGCTATAAGATGGAGGTAGCCTAATTGTAAGAAGAATTCTGTTCTATAGGTGTGAGCTGATTAAAGAGATAATCCTCGAAGAAGATAGAACAGTTACATAAGAACTTACCATAACAATAGATCTTTGAGGGAATCTCTGTGCCCCGGCATACTGCTTGAGAAAGTTTCTGTGAGATTCTAGTGCCTGATGGCTAATTTCTATAGGTGTGACCTGATGAGGGATTCCCTTGCAGACCTAGTGTTAATGGCAATTTATTTATTTATTTTTTTATTTTTAGTTTCTGCTCCTTGGTGCTAACAGACTGGCTCCAGCACTCTCTCAGAGGGCTCGTCTTTCTGAGCCTGGTCGTCCTGATCTGACCCCACTCCGGCAGTTCCCCCACGAATTACCCCCCGTGGCGGGGCCAGAGGGAGGAGTGTCACACCCCCCAAGCACAATCCGGTTGCCATGGCGAGTCACAGTCAGGATTTAGCCAGGCCATCGTGAAGCCTGCCAGTCCACCTCCTTTTTCCAGTTTTCTCCCCGCCCTCCTCCCCCTCACAATGTGAGCATGTGCGTGTGAGGCACATGCATGCCACGTTCCTGCGCCTCCTTGACTCTGCTGCTATCCTCCGGTCTCCACTAGGGGGTAGCCAGGGAGCGGGAAGACAGAGTACTCTGTCAAAAACTCAGTCCTCTCCCTCCCTCCCCTGCTGACCCCCGGCAACCCGAGGTCGCTCCCGACCCCGAGTTGCTGGCATGGCGTGAGGTGTGGCATCCAGCGTCTCAACCCTCAGCGACACCGGGCCGGCCTTATGGTAAGTTCTTATGTAACTGTTCAAACTTATGAATTTTTGGGAGAAAGTAAAATGTAGTGACAATTGGTGATTTGTACCAAAGATGCTGAAATTCCTATTCAGTTATTTGCCCACTCTGTTAGTCCTTCTGTAATAGTTCCCACATTTCTCTCCTAAAAGATACCAGCGGATTGTGTGGAAATTTCCTATAGATTTCTCTATCATCCAACAATCTCATTACATTGTAATTTATGTGTTACGTTGCACATGTAATTTGTGTCAGGTAAGCAGAACTGTTAGAACCCTGAAAGAAAGAATGAAGGAATGTCAGCTTTATTGTAAATGGGAAAATGGATACACCTGTGGGTAGGCATTTTTTGAGAATATAATAATGACCGAGACACATGAAATTCATGGGGCTGGATCACGTGAAGGCACCTAGAAGTGCAAGTGACAAGTTGCTTCTTGTTGAAAGGAAAGAGTCTTTAAATAGACACTTGGTCGGGGGAACTAAATGAACATTGGGACTTGAAGCCCTTCCTGAATTATAGATGATTCTGAAATAGTATCTTTCTGATCCACAAAGTATTTGTTGATGTGTAGAATCCAAGGTTTCTCCTATTTTGGAGTATTTTGTTTTCTATACCTGATACTTAACATATCCTCTCAACAACCCCCAACTCCAAACCTCTCTCCCACTTCTCCTTTTCTTCCTCCTTCCCCATCCCCTTTTTTAACCCCTCCTCTTCTTTTGACCCCTTTCCTTTCTCCATCCCTTTTCTAACCCTCCCCATCACCCTATTTTAATTTCTCCTCCCCTCCGATTCTTCTCTCTCCCTTCCCTCTGCTCTTTTCCATTTTCTCTTCTCTTCGGTTTCCCTTTTTCTTTTCCCCTCCACTCCCCTTTTCTCATTTTTCCCCTCCTCCCCATTTGATATTAGGATTCAAGGAGGTATGCTTACGAGTGTATCTAACAGCATCATAGTTTGCAAACTGACATTTAATACAATACTTTTGAACAATGTATTTAAACTTAATTATTTTGCTCTTTCCCTTCCAGGTATCACCTCATATGATACCCCGATACCCTGAAATAATATGCCATGGTTTATACCTGTGGATGACCAGACAGACCCTTGAAATTAGGCTGATTACAGTTAATGAAACAGGCAGTAGGACCGTGGTATCTTCTTTCTCTGCCATATATTTTAAGTTTCCAGTTAAAATGACCAAAACTAACAATTGTTACTGAAACTGCATGTAATGCGTGTCACAAACTCGCTCAGCTGGTCAGTCCTCTACTCCCAAAGTGCCAACCTCTGAGCGTATGATTTGTGTACAGTGAACTGAACAAGGTAACCCTCTTGTCTGTTTTGTGGGTTCAAGTCACCTTAGTCTCAAGCTCTGGAGGGATTCAAACTGATAACCTCTTGTTAGCATACCCAGTTATCAGGTTTAGATAATTCTGTCTTCGGGGTTGGGGTGGGGCAGATATCTTTCCTACGGGCACCCAACCAGGTCTCTCAAATGAACCCTTAGAACTCTATGCAAGACTTTAGAGAACTCTATCCGCTTTCCCAGTTTGGTATAACAATAAGCTTAAAATACTGTGTCACTTATGACCAATCTAAGCTCTTCTTAAATAAAAAGAAAGTCAAGGCACTCCAGTCAGTTTCCATGATAAAATATATCTTTACTTTAAAATATCAAAACAGAACAATAAATACAGAACAAATATCCCAAACACATACAATCGTAAAAAAAACAGTTTTTTAAAGGTACAAACTAAACTCTCTTATCCACATAATACTTCTGTCCTACAGTGCTGATGATGTCCTCCTCTCTCAGCCAGAAATATTGTCTTGTGTGTCTTTGTCAAGGTTCTTTCAGCAATTAAACACAGTTCTGTGCTGACCCTTTCTGAGGTCACATAACTCCGCCTTGGTGTAACAACATCTATATTTTATCTCACAGGATGTCCAAATAAAATATTTAAAATAAACATAATAGGTGACCTCACTGCCTTTCCTCCCTCAGGTTAACCAGACCAAACTGGTTTGTGCTCTGCTACACATACGTCTCAAAAGTTTCTTTGATCTAAGTCACTGTATTCAAAGCAAAAGTGTACTTGCCTTTTTAATCCCGTCTGGACCTTGGAATCTACACCTCAAAGGTCTCTCTGATGTAATTCAAGGGTTCTCCGGGAAAGTATATTGGACCTTCCAAATTTGTCTGGGTCCTCCCTGGCTCAGACATCAGCCTTTCTTCAGTGTCCATTCTGGCTTCTCTCTGACCCCCCCCCCCCCAAGTTCTTCCTGACAACTATTGTAAGTCAAAGAGTTTCCTGGGGATGCCATGAATGGCTAATTTCATTTCCTGGAATCAAGCAAATTTAATATGCTAATTGAACCTCAGATCTCTGTAGTTTAAATACCTCCTGTCCTTTGAACTTATCCGTGGGGTTTTGATGTGTCTGTTCCAATAAGACAGTAGTTTCCTCAAACTGACCATCCCATCACATATTTTATATGTAATAAAAAAATTGATACAGCAATCAGAACTGGCAGTCCAAGTCACAATGTGTATGTAACATTTTAACACACCTTGAGGATTTTTATTGGTTGGAAATGGGTGTTGCAAGATTAGTGCTTTTGAATTATGATGTCATAATCAGGAGCTTATTTAAATGTGTAGATGACATGACATCGTCATCCTCAAGTCATAATGCGAGCGCTAGTTAATTCTCTCAGTGCATGACTGATGATTACTGGTCCGTTGTTGACTTTTAATGTTTTTTTCAATGGGAATTGAATAATGATTTTGAATTGAGCTTTGTGTGGCCAGGTATCTTTCCCCTGGAATGCAGTGGAAATCTGGTTATTTTACATTGGTTTCTGGGGTTAGCTTTCCCATCTGACTGCACCCTTCCTATCCTACTGAGCGTGACCAGCCAACTTGGGAATGACTGTAATCTCAGCCTGAAGTAACTGTTTGTGCCGTTCCAGCCCCAGTAGTAGTCAGGGACTGCTGGCATGCAGAGAGTGAGAGGACAAGGAGCCTAGATGCAGGGAAGGGCTGGGGATTTCTTTCCTTTTTCTTCGCAAACTGTGTAATGTGGTGGTTGTAATTGTGGGAAGTTGGGAGGAAGACTGCAGAGGTAGGGACAAGGGCAGGAGTTTTAAACTGATAATAAGCCTGATTGGTGGGGCAGCGTGGTTGCATTACAGACGGCCAACAATGGGGCTGTAATCCCTGTATATTGCCCAGAGGGACAAGTGACCTCTTGTGGGAGTGATCCCAAAGCATGAGTGCCATGAAGCAGGAGTGTGACATCTAAGTGGTGTCAGCAGAGTCTCCATAGGGAGCACCACAGGTCGCAGGCCATGCTGGTCAGTGGAGGCTAGTTAACAGGAGGGAAGAGCATACACTGTCATGTGGTGTTAGGGTTTGCAGTTGGTCCCTATGTAGGGTCAGCATTTGTATATCTATCTATATATGTGTGTGTGTGTGTGTGTGTGTGTGTGTGTGTATATATATACACATATATATATATATATATATATATATATATATATATATACAGTGATTTGCAAAAGTATTCAACCCCCTTGAAAGTTGTCAGATTTGTCTGGATTACAAATGATACATTGAGATTTTGTTCTGTGTAATATTTATTTAAAAAGACTGACCCTCAAAATAATTATTTTAAAGTGACATTGGTTTTATGTTAGAAAATATGTTTAAGAAAAATAAATAACTGAAATATGCTTTTTTCATAAGTATTCAACCCCTGTGCTCTGGAAGCTCCAAGTTTACACAGATGAAAAATATTGCCCTAACGAGGACACAATTGGCTTACAATTGGCCTCACCTCTGAAACATTAAAGTAGCTCACATTTTCTGGATAAACCCCCTCCTCAGTTTAATGACCATTGGTCAGACTGTGAATCTGAAGGAAGGGTGTGAAAATGAAGACTAAAGAGCATTCTAAGGAAGTTAGAGATAAAGTAATAGACATGCATAAATTAGGAAAGGGTACAAAATAATATCCAAGTGTTTGGATATCCCAGTGTGCACTGTTGGATCAATAGTGAGGAAGTGGAAGCTGCATCACACCACCCAGGCACTTCCTAGACAAGGCCGTCCCTCAAAACTCAGCGTCCGAACAAGAAGGAGACTAGTGAGGGAAGCACAGAGAGCCAACAATCACTTGAAGGAGCTACAGAGTTCAGTGGCTGAGAGTGGAGTGAAGGTGCACCAGTCAACCATATCAAGAGCTCTGCATAATACTGGCCTGTATGGGAGGGTGGCTGGAAAAGAAGTCACACAAAAAGAAGAACCATATCAAAGCACGCCTGGAGTTTGCCAGAAAGCATGAGAGTGACCCAGCTAAGATGTGGCACAAGGTTTTGTGGTCTGATGAGACCAAGATAGAGATTTTTGGCCAAAATTCAAAGCGCTATGTATGGCGCAAACCTAACACTACCCATGCCTCGAGAAACACCATCCCTACAGTGAAGTATGGTGGTGGCAGCATCATGCTCTGGGGATGCTTTTCATCAGCAGGGACTGGGCATCTTGTTAAAATTGAAGGAAGAATGGATGGAGCAAACTACAGGGAGATACTGCAAGAGAACCTGCTTCAGTCTGCAAAAAAACTGAAGCTTGGGAGAAACTTCACCTTTCAGCAGGACAATGATCCCAAGCACAAGGCCAAAGCAACACAGGAGTGGTTAAACAACAAAAAGGTGAATGTCCTACAGTGGCCAAGTCAAAGTCCAGATCTCAATCCCATCGAGAATCTGTGGCACTGTTTGAAAATTGCGGTCCACAAGCGTCACCCAACCAACCTGAACAACCTGGAATAAATCTGCCAAGAAGAATGGGCAAGAATCACTCCGAACAGTGTGCAAGGCTGGTAGATACTTACCCCCAAAGACTTAAAGCTGTTATTGCAGCAAAAGTGGCTCTACCAAATACTAATGTGTAGGGGTTGAATACTTCTGCAAGCAGCATTTTCCAGTTTTAATTTACTTAAAAGATGTGCTTACGGATAATTAATTTTGGCTTTGAGGATATACTGTTAGAGCATATGAGTTTGCAATAAAAATACTGACTGGAATAATATATGTAAGTCTCTCATTTGTAACCCAGACAAATCTGACAACTTTCAAGGGGGTTGAATACTTTTGCAAGTCACTGTATAAATAATAGTGGTGTGGTAGCACCCCTACATTAGGGTTGAGCAGGCACCCTAATGTTAAACCTCAAATTTGCACTTTAATAACTTTGCAACCGTTCAACGGATTTGCAGGACATTTTGCATGTGCAGTCTCCTGGGGGTAGGTCTCGTGACATGCCAAGTTTCGTTCTGGTCAGATGTGTGGATTCTGAGATGTAGATAGTGAAAAAACAGAAATTTTGCTCCCCCCCTTTTTTTTTCCTCTCTCATTGTGCTGTGCAGAGACAGTGCTGTGTTTTGGTCTTAAATTGTTACGGTAGAAAGAGCTTGGGTGACAGAATAGGCCAGCATTTATTTGGTGAAAAATATTAATCCATTCAAAAGCTATACCACTTTTAAGTTCCCATTATTTTCTTTTTTTGCATGATTTATTTGTACCTCCTTCCGTGCTGCCGTGTCCCCACTCCTTTGGGCCTCCAAGGCCCCCGACAGCTAACGGCCATCCTCTCTTCCTCACATCGCAGCCGACGTAACCCTTCACCGGGTGGGTCCCTCTCTTCTGAGTGGGAAGGCACCGGGGAGGGGACCAGCTCACTACCTATTAGGACCGGGGGTGGGGGGGCTGCTGAGATGGAGAAGGCTCCCCTTCATAACCTCGCTCCTTCAGTGCCCCCAGTCTCCACCGGGCGGTGCTGCTGATCGATGCTTCCCACTCCAGGAGAGGACAGCAGTCCTCCGGATGCTCAATCCTGTCTTCCCCTTGCTGACCCCTGGCGCCCCGAGTCTGTTCCCGAACCCGGGTTGCCGGCGTGGGTCGAGGTAGTTCCTATTATTTTCAATGGGATTTTCATTTTTCAGGACAGCTGCATGGAATGAAAAAGGATCTTTGTTCGTGAGGCAGGAAATTCCTTGTTCACCAGGAGTCAATCCTTGCTCACCAGAAAAACATTCCTTTTTAGCGAGCTGCCATCTTGTTTTTTCATTTTGTCCCTAAAAAACTGTCAAAACTCTGCCCAAGGATGTCTGTATGGAGTTTCGGGAATTGAGCAGTTCTTTGTGGTTTCTGACGTCCATATGCTTCTAGATTTAGTTTCATTTTAAATCCTTTTTCATTACTCGCTAACTTCCTTTTTCACCATGACAAAAAAGGAATGGCGAAAAAGGAATGTGAGTGGCGGAAAAGGATTTTAAGAGGGCCATTTGGTCATGAAAGTTTCATGACCAGATGGCCAGACGAGGAATCCTTGTTCACCAGCTGATTTCCTTTTTGGCTGTGACAAAAAAGTATGGTGAAAAAGGAATTTGAGTGACAAAAAAGATTTTTGTTTTTTATTCCTATGCTCCCTTTTTTCAAAGTCCTCCTATCCTCGGTGACTCCCATGGTGAGGGCCAGCCTGAGCCATGGACTTGGTCTTCGGCCCCCATCCTGCCATGGATCACCCAGGACGGGGAAGCGGGAGGCCCAGTTGCCTCTCAGCTTACACCACATGTGTTGGGCATCTGACTGATCCAGGACTGTACCACACCCCCACTGTGCCCCACCACCAGGAGGAATTGTAGGGCTATTTTCCTTTTTAGCCTCGTATCCCGCAAGATGGTCAGCAGCCAAGGAGGTCTGTGGAGGCATGCGACACTGAAATGTAATGCCGCTTTGGACTCCAGCCAGTGTCCTCCTCTTCCACGTGGTGCTCCGCTGCATCTCCACCAGTGTGTACCCAAGTGTCAGCATTGCAGCAGGAGTGGCAACCTCCCTCCCTGGAGGAGTAGCGTGCCCCTCGGGTGCTCGATCCTCCTTCCCTGACTGACCCTTTAGCTCCCTGGGCTCATTCCTCAACTTGGTCACCAGGTCGCAAGCGTAGTGCTACTGGCTGTGCCAAGGGTCGGCCAAAAAGGATTTTAAGACGGCCTTCTGGTTGTGAAAATTTGGTTTCTGGAGATCTGGTCCCCAAAATCATGGCCATCTGGTCGGGGGGGATAAAGGATAGTTTTTTGCCATACGGAATTCTTTTCTGCCACCACAGACAAGAATTGGTGAAAAGGGATTTCACCAGGTGGAAGAGGATTCTGCTTGGCAAAGAACAATCCTTTGTTATATATATTTATTTTACTTTTTGCCTTTTTTTATTATTAATTTTTGGAGATGTGACACCCCCCCCATGGGAAAAATCCCTGGTGTGTAGTGGCTCCCTGCATCTGTTGTTATTATTCTAAGTGTAAGTGTGTGTATGTGTGTATGTATATGTGTGTGTGTGTGTGTGTGTGTGTATATATATATATATATATATATATATATATGTGTGTGTATATGTGTATGTATATGTGTGTATATATTAGATATATGTATGTATGTGTATTTTTTTTTTTAATTAGGTCTAGGATTACAGTACCTTTGAGCCAGGGCTCTTTTACAAAGGTTCCATGCCAGGTTACAATTCAAAACATAAGACATGCAAGTCAGATTACAAATTCAATACATAGGACACGGTTACAAAAGTGTAAGCTTAACAGAGTTACAAAGCATCTGAGAGAGAAAACAAGTTTTGGAGGTTAGGTTACAAGGAGATGGCAGATGAGGTGCAGAGAGGATAGAGGACAAGAGAGAGGAAGAGTGGGGGGGGGTGGAGAGCTATAGAGAAGGAGCGCAGCCAGAGGCATTGTCATAGACAGACATAACATAGGGAAGTGCATGCTAAGGGGTAACCAGGTACTAATAGGAGAGAGAGAACTGCATAAGGTTAGAGAAATATTCATGGGGTCAGCTAGTGGAGGCAGTCACAGGAGCTAGAGACAGTGAGAGAGAGAGAGGCGTAACCTTGATTTATATGCACCAAGGGTAGAAGTGGAGGAGATGTAACTGTTTAGACCATTTAGCCAGCTGGGCACGCTGTAGGCAAAATATTTTTGTGCTTGTGAGGTACGACAATGTGGAACTTGCAGGAGCTGTAATTCAGACCCCCTGGTAGAGCGGGGGTTATTGCTAGGGTGCAGGAATGCACACACTCCAGGGGGCACAAGGCCCATAGTTATTTTCTTCGCCATGGTGCAGGTTAGGTACTTTATCTGATTGGTGAGTTGCAGCCATCCAGTTTGTGCATAGAGGTTGCACGAATGTGTGAGGTGGTGAGATCCAGTGAGAAGTCGGCAGGCCTTATTGAGGGAGGTGGATATGCGTCTAAGAGTGGTAGCGGGGGGTAGAGCCATAGATGGTAAGCCCATAGTCAATAATGGAGACAACAGTGTTCTTAACGGCAACAGTCAGGGCTTCTGTAGTAATATGTTGCCTATGCTGGAAGAGAAGGCCAAGGCGAGTATTTGCTGCTTTGGCTACAGAGTCAGTGTGGGCACTGTAAGTTAGATGAGGGTCTAGAGTGATCCCAAAGTACTTAAAGGCTTGAACCTGTTCCAAGTTGACTCCATGACTGGTTTTGAGGGATAGGGGGTGCAGCTTATGCTTGTTATGAGAGCTGTGTGTGTGTGTATACAGTATATATATATATATATATGTGTGTTGTGTGTGTGTGTGTGTGTGTATATATATATATATATATTTATAAAATGGAATGGTAAAATCATAGAAATTCCAGTAACATGATTGGACAGAATGCATCACATGACCGTGCATTATTTCCCAACGACCGCACGCCTCCCAGTACGACCGCACACCTAAACTACTTTCCAGCCCTCAAAACCTTCTCACCAGCAGTGAGATCACTCCACGCCTAATGCAGTTAAGCAGCCACATACACACACACACACACACACACAAGTGGCACCCACAGCCATAACTAAATATATCACTAGTAATCCCACACTGTACAACCTGATTTACTTGATTGCACCACTCCTTTTTAAATAAACTATCATCTAAAAAGCAAATTCTGCCTGCCATTTTCACACTCTTACTGCAGAGCCACTAACTTTTAGTACTGCACACTGTCACCACCCTAAATTCTACAAAACAACATAATGCAACCCATTTAACAGAAACCTAACTGTGTATAAAAAAAACAAGACAAACTACATTCTCTTACTTCCTACTCTCACTTTCTGTTAAAAAAAATCTCCCTTTCTACACAGAGTTGCCCGATCGTTCAGCACTTCACTCTTCCTTCTTGAATCCACAAGGATTTGGACCGGTGGCAAGACAGTGAAGTGACAAGCTGTTGGGAGTTGAATAAGTCCTTTGTATTTGGTAAAGTACAGCGCCTTTTTGGAAGCGTTTTCACTCAGCTGCGTTGCGGAATGCTGGTGAGTCGAGGAGTTTATTTCGCGCGCAAAGCCAGAGCGAGTGCTGCTAAGACAACCCCGCCTGGCTTTCTGCGCTGCACTCCTTTCAGAAAGCTGCCACCACTCGGGCGCTCTCCTCGCCTCCGCTCTACATAGACTCTGCAGCTTGTATTACTGAAATTAAGAGAAACTAACAGGAGGGAAAGCACTTTTATCTTAAACACAAAAGCACTTACTTTCAATCAGAACAGCTTGTCACTTCCCGCAATGCGCACCGCTCGGTCACGCTATACTTCATCACTCGCTCTCGCTTCGGACTACTTTCCTAAAGCTGCCGACTCACTCACTGTGTCCTCGCTCCCTTCTACATAGAGTCTGCAGCTTCTCTCACTTAACTAACAGAACATAACATAAAGAACACACTTTTCATCTTTTTTAAACACAAAATGACTAACTTTGAACTCTGCCACCATATCATTTACCAGCTAGACAGAGGGATTATTATAAACCAACAGAACCTAACAGGAGGGACACACTTCATCTTTTTTAAACACAGGACTTACTTTGAACTCTGCCAGCATATCATTTACCAGCTAGACAGAGGGATTCTTTCCACCCACCCCCAAAACATGTGTGGCCATTTATAAGATAGATATACCACTCTAGGGTGTGCGGTCGCTCTGATATACACACGCCTTGGGTGGTTGAATGCTGACCTCGTGCATCACTAACGCACACCAAAGGCGATATCGTGTGTCACCAAGACACTTGTAGAATATTATATTACATGTTATAGTATAGTTAGGGTTGCGCAGCCACTTCTATGTTAAATCCAAAATATTGCAGTTTAATAACTTTGCAACTGTTCGCCTGATCTGCTTGAAATTTTGCATTCCGGTGTGGCACCATAGATCTTTGGGTCTGGAAATACTTGTTCGGTCGGATTTTTGGTCTAGGAGCTGCGTGTGTTGAAAAGTGTGAAAATCCTCAACTTTTTGAATTCTTGTTCGCCTCTCACAGCCTGAACGGTTTGTCCGACTGGTGAGATTTTCAGGGTATATGAGGACTGGGTCAAGGAGGTGCCTTTTGAAGATTTGGTGAAAATATAAACCCATTCAAAAGTTATTAAACTTTAAAGTTTCCCATTTTAGCCTATGGGAAAAATATTATAATATATATATATATATATTTATGTGTGTATATATGTGTGTATATATATATATGTATATATTTATAGCACTATGAAAGCTTTCACAAAAGCAAAATTTGTTTTCGAGCTAAGGAATTTGTTTTCATGCTGCTGCTGCTTGTTTTCAGTTAGCAATGGACAAAAATGGCTGTAGTTCAAATTTAGCTGGCCCTTAGGAAAACACTGACAGTTGTGTTTACCTAGTCATGCCCTGAGCTACACAACACAACCTTTTTGGGGTAAACACCCCAGAAATGCCATTCTAGAGATCCCCCCGTGTAGTGTTACAAATTAGACAGAATGGATGTGAGCACTTTCGCAAATCATGACAGTGTTCTTGCCTATTCTTTCGTATTTTATTGTGAAAATGTTACAATTTGCAACACTACAATATCCAAAAATAGGAATATTTTGTCACTCCACTGCACCTAAATGGCTGTGGCTTTTGGGCTGAAATTTGTAGGGTGACAAGCCCTGGAGCCACAGATGTGCCTTTTGTTGGCTTGGTCCTAAACCATTTAACACTCCCTTAGTTAGTGTTCCAAAGTTGAGAAATTTCCCATAGGATAACCTTGCGGCACTCGCAACGCGGATCGACGCCCCTGAAATGGATTTTTCGCTCTAGATGGCTTTGTCCACGTTTAGGTGACCTAAGCTCACGTGGAGGTTTTGAAAGTCATGATTACAACTGTGGTGGAGTTTTTTTCACAGTTGCTACGGGTACTGAGATATAACCAAATAAGTGTTACCAGGGTTCCTTTTCAGTACTATGGGACTGCTGAATGTCTCCGTACCTGTGTGTAAGTAGGTTCAGGGCCCGTGTTCCCACAGCTACATACCAGTTACATTACTCTTTTCAAAAATAAGGGAAATTCATTGTAAAAAATCTGTTACTGCATCAGTTAAGATAGATGCCACAACCACCAAACTTTGAAAATTCGATGTTAGGGTTGCCACCCTTAGCACCCACCTGACCACATTACCTTCACACACTAACAAGTGTTTGCCCCGTTATAGGCTGTGGGGGAAAATGTGTGTATGGAACGAACATTTCTGCAAAACTACTGGGTGTTTACACAGAAGTACAATTGGTTTACGTGGGAGACTTCTGCAGAGTATTGGGTACTTTTCAAAAGTCCCCCATATTAACCAACGGTAATTTTTCGAAAGTACCATCAGTTCATATGGGGGACTTTTGCGAAAGTACTTGGTTAATTTTGTGAAAGTACCGCATGTCAACCAGTGGTACTTTCGTGAAAGAACTGTGTACTTATGTGAATGTACCATTGCTTAACATGGGGGGGACTTTCGCGAAAGTACCCACTACTTTTGTGGAAGTCCTCCATGTAAACCGATGATACTTTTGAGAAAATACAAAGTACTTTTGAGAGAGTAGGCTGGTACACAGGCCCAACATAACAGTTTCTTGGCCACTTTCCAGCCAAAAATGGTTAGGAGTTTTGGCAGAAATTTACAGGGTGGCAAGCCTTTCCCACTGGAAGTCAGTTTTGATGTGTTTGTAAAAAATTTACACCAGTTATGTGCAGGGAGTGCAAGGCCCAGAGGGCCTGCGCTACCGCGTATGCATACTATTATGCAATAATGGACAGCGTGAAGGGAGCACAGGGCCCACGCTCCCACAGCCACATACGACTTCCATTACATTTTCTCTGCAAGAAGGGAACTTCATCACAAAAAACTGCGTTAATACATCAGTTGGGGTTGATAGCACAGCAACAAAAGTTTGGAAATTCAATGTTAGGGTTATTACCCTACCACCCCTCACACATACAATATACCTCAATAGATGTGTGCCATGAGGTCATCAGGCCTAAGTCTCACCCCATTCTCGTATGCTGTAGCATGTCAGCTTGTTGACACATGGACTGGGATGAGAGTTGGGCCTGACGACCCCATGGCACACTTCATCTGTTGGTGTGTGGAGTGGGGATGGCAACCCTAACGTCGAATTTCCAAACTTTTGTCGCTGTGCTGTCAACTCTGACTGATGCGTTAACACATTTTTTTGAATATATATATATATAATTTTTATTTAGTTTATTTTTATTTTTTTATTATTGTTGTATCCCCACCAGCTTTTTTTCTGGGGGGGGGGTCACAAAGGTCCCATTTTGCTTCCCTGGTATCTAGTGGTACCCCCCACCCTCCAATGCCCCAGTAAACATTGGTGGCAGTGATATCCTCCCCAACATACCCATTATTTTTATTTTTTCCCCCTGGAAAATAAAAACTGTCCCTCGTTGTCTTTTGCTCATTTTAAACCTAAAAAAAGTTTATTGCCAATCACACCCATACCCCCCCACCCGAACACCCACTGTGCACCATCTTCCCCACACCCTCCCGTGACATTCCGACAGACCTTCACTCAGCTTCAGAGGTCCCAGGTTTGAGACCCGCTCTACCGATCGAAGACTCATCTTGCTGGTGGAACCAGTGACTGCAATATGAAGTAAGGTAAATGCGCTTCAGTATATTTCAAAGGGGGGGGTCAACTTATAGCCATAACTCTGCCATTTATTGTGAGTTTTGGCCCCACATTTTCAACATGGCCTTTTGGGGACCCAGCCTCATGAACAATATGATTGTCTTAGGTAACTCCTCACAGAAAGGTGATTTCACAGTTGATTTGTGAAATCACTTTTCTGGTGGGATTTGTAATGGTGGTCATGTTAATCGTGAGGTGGGGTCATAAGAAGGCTGTGTTGGAAATTTGGGTCAAAATTTCAAAAAATGGCTCGTTATGAGCATTTATTGTAATCTTGCTAAGCACGCTTGTGGCTTTGAAAATCTTCAGTATTTTCACACCATATTTTCAACTTAGTCTTCTTATTACACCACCTCATGTATGTCACAGCAATAATTTTTCAAATCCTGGCCAAGATGTTTTCGCACCTGTGGCTCAGAATGGCGTAGCAGTTGCATAGAATTACGTTTTGGTGGGGATTTGAAAATTTACAGTACTGGGTACATGTGCTGCGATAATAAAAAGGCTATGTTGAAAATTTAGGGTCAAAATCATGTTAGATGGCACAGTTATGACTATTTGTCGCAGTTTCGCTCTACCTGCTCATAACTTGGGAATTTTAAATATTTTGAGCCCAACTTTTCAACATAGCCTTCTTATTACATGACCCCATGTACATCACAGCTGTCATTTTTTAAAATCCTGTCCAAAATGTGTTTTAGCACCTTCGGACTCCTGCTTGTCATCCCTTCTTTGGGTAGATACCCCTTTAGTGGTTCTTTTGAAAACTGGTGGAGCACGGGGTCTGGAACTTACTTGGCCTATGTTTTTTTCGAGGTGGCCTGGGGTAGATTTTTTGAGATTATGAAACTGGCTCCTTCTTTCTTTGGCAGGTGGGAACCCCTGTGGAATAATCCTGATTTGTTGATAGGCCAGACTACTATTTGTTGGGGTTCATGGTCATCCAAGGGGATACATACGGTGGGAGATCTGGTGGATGGGGAGACTGGTTTATTGGTTACCCTTCCGGATTTGCAAGTTGCACATAATCTTCCAACAAGTGATTTCTGGCGGTACTTGCAACTGAGACATGTCCTTTTCCGGGAAGTTTTTGAGAAATTGTCGGATTTTAGAGAAAGAATTCACATGTCGGCTGGGGAAATGGTTAAAACTAATGAGAGGATACAGTTGTTTTTATAAAGAAGTACAGCAGTGTTTCTTACCTAACTGGGAATCTCACAGGTTAAAATGGATGGCAGATATGCAACTGGTGATAGATGAGGAAGAGTGGGATAGATGCTGGACAATGGCACATTCAGCATCTCCGGACTCAACTCCAATTAATACAAAAGAAGATCTCACTAGATGGCACTGTACCCCCCCCGTACAGTTGGTCATAGTGAACCTTTTGGGTTCTGCTTTATGTTGGCGGTGCCAATCTACATCGGATTCTATTTTTCATACTTTGTGGGGTGTGAGTTTATTTTTTTTTTATTTTTTTTTATTTATCGAAGCATCACATATAAATAGGATCATTACATAGTACTGTACGTTACATTTCATGTCTACATTACTAGAAAACAAATGCTAGTGATCTTGTATATCACAAAAATAGGTCACATTAGCTCAGTACTGGTCTGATTTAATACATATTTAATATATATATATATGCGCGCAATAAGGGTGTACGTATATAGAGGATACATGATGGAGAGGAGTGGGATATGGAAAATATTCTCACTCCTGCAGAATGAGCTGTGTATTCTCACGAGCGCCGAAGGCACGAGAGAAAATATGCAGCTCACAATGCAGGAGTGAGAATATTTTCCATATCTCATGATCTGCCCATCATGTGTGCGATTTATATCACAGGGATGAGAGCTTTAGGAACACTTTTTTCTGATTCTGTGCATTTCCTGCTCATTTTGTATGTGCTGTCAGAGAGTGTGTGTGTGTGTTCTGAATGGACTGGTAGTCAGAAACACAGGTGAGTGTGTTTTGCAAAGCTAATTAAGTGAGTCAGAGGCTCAGTGAGAAAGACAAACTGCTGCAGGTAGCACTGAGAAACAGAACCTGCTTTGTAAAAGACTTTCATTTAGGCCCCATCCACACTGCACAGCTCAGACCCTATAACAGGTAGAAACCGTTACAACCGGGGAGCGGTGCAGTGTGTCCATACTGCGGCAGCGTCCGTTACGGGACCAGCACCGCCGGTCCACACCACGGGAGCTGGGCGACCTTTACTGGGCACAATCCCACAATGGCTCTGCAGCTGCTTAGGGGACGGTGCCACGCGCTCACCTACTCCGTATAGCGTTACTGGTATAGTGAATTACCATATATTGCTGAAACCACCTCATGTGTGTTTCAACAACGTTACGAACGTTTTCTGTAACGCAGGTGTAAACGCAAACCGTTGCAGTAATGGTTTGGGCACTCTGTAAGCATAGAGGGGTAGTGTGACAGGGCCTTAGAATTCAGCTTGTTTTGAAGCCGAGATCAGCACAGTAATGGGCTAGCAATGTTAGAAACACAATGGGACATAGGTGAGAGTCTTTTGCAAAGCTAATTGAGTAAGTTGCAACTTCGGTGAGAAAAACCTTTTCTGAAGCAGTTTCCTTTAGAATGCAAGCTGCAGTGCATTTATACTCACGCTGGTGACATCAGCAGAGTATGGATAAATGTCGATATCCTCACTCTGCTGATGTCATCAGGATTTATCCTCACTGCAGTGGAAATAACACAGGATATCCTACTGAGAAAGTTCTTACCCCCATGGTATAAATTTAGTTAAACTCATTTATCCGAGTCACTGTATGTATACATAAATTTATATATACTGTGCCGGACTACTTCTTACTTTGACAGACTTTCACTTTCTCTCTCACACACACACACACACACACACACACACACAGTCTCTACTGCTCTCTACAGATCTTGCCCCATCCACAGTAATGCATCCAATTCAAAAATCTGTTTTCAATTTTTTTTTCTCTCTCCCCAGCATCATCATCCATCTCAATTTCTTCCTCGCACCAAAAAACACAGTGTAATCACAGACCACGAAGCAGCATGTCTCACTCGGTCTTCTCGCCACTATCTCCTTCTTAACCACATCCCACAATGCCTCAGCCCATGACTTTCTAAACAACTCCCGAATAGCCAAACCACAGCTCTTTTTAAAACAAATCTCTCCCCTGCATCCATCACCCACAAACAACAGAACTGCTGACCTGAAATTAAAATTCTTCCTCTCCAAAACCACTGTTGTTTTTTCTTTCTGCCCAGCTCGTTCACATTGCCACTACAGGTCCCTCAACTCTGTTGCCTCTTCTTCCTGATGCCATTCGCTCCACTCTGAATTTCCAGCTCTACAAAAATAACTTTAAACCAAAAAAAAGGCACTTCATAACAGCAAGTACTATTCTCTCGGCGAGCACTCGCTAAACCCAGATGAGGTTTTCCTGTATTCTTCCCATCAGTGCTCGCTAAACTCGCCTGTCATTTTTTTATTTTAAAAACTCTCAAATCATACTTTCAGCCAATCAGCTGTAATGAACCACAGAGGGCGGCGCATCAACCTGGCAAAGCACAAAATAAACCCCCATACATTTCCATATTTCTTTATTTTAAAAAACATTCTTTAAAAACTACACATGTACATGAGGTCCTTCCCTACTGCATAAATGAAATATGCAGGGGGGACCTTGTGTAATATATGATTTATGCACACTTGTGCTGTTTGCCCTTGGACACCTCACTCGTGGCTTACACCACTCATGAGGATATCACATAGGTCCTCCCTGCATATCCTGCGTGTGTGTATATACGTATATATATATATATACATATACATATATATATATATATATACACACACACACACACACACACACACACACATATAAAGACAGAATCATGTTCTTCAAGAAGACATTCTCACAAAATGATCTGGGTCATGTTCTTTTATATGAGTTAATACTCAGGGTTTTTTTTTTTTCCCCACTAAAGGTCTCCCTGCGGTCTGGTTTGTATCCTAGCTCAAATTCCTGGAGGCACCCCCTTAATTCCCTCCATTCCTTTCAGACTAAGGGACAAAATCCTCGTCAATTTGTGCCATGTACCATCCATTTTGCTATCTGGTTCTGAAGGGTGAAAGCTTATCATGAATTGCTGCCATCAAACCTTCCAATCGATATATGTCCATGACAATTTGTCGCTACCCCAGCAGATTGGGTATGTGTATGGACATCCATCTTTGTGTTATCGCCTTTTTGGCTGCCAGGAGGTAGATGCGCAACTGTTTTATTCCAGAGTGGGTGATGTTCAGGAAAAATGGACAGCAGAACCACTTCTGCTGTTAGTTCCACCCGGTCTTCTGAGCAGTCAAGCAACTCCTCCTGTGAAGAGCATAAAAAGAGTGTCAGCATGGGACAAGACCAAAAGATGTGGCCAGGGTCTGCTAGTTGGCACCCACATTTCCTCCTGCAGGCCCCATAGGAAGCTGGGAGATATTTTTCTAGGACTGATGGGGGAGGAAGAACCTACTCAGACACTTCCATAATTCCCTCCACATGTTGGAGGATGTTATTTTATAGCAGTTACTGAGGTTTTCGTCCAGGAGTCATCGGTCAACTCCAGGTCCAGATCCTTTCTCCAACCCTCCAAAACCATTTGAGTGGAATCTCCTAGGTATTCCCTAAGGGTTTTATATAGTGAGCCTATTATGTGCCCCCATGTAAAGCTGGCTGTCAAGTCCCTGAACATACTTAACAGGGTAGGTAGGTAGGGGAGTAGGCAATTGTTAGACGTTTGTTCTCTGGCACAGTATATAACCCCTGACTTGAAGGTATCTAAAAAAAGTCTAGGGTGAGGAGCCCATAGGCTCTTTGCAAACTTTCAAAAGGAAGAATGCCACTTAGAGCTAGGAATTGATAAATGTAGGCAAGTCCCAACCTCTGACCAGGAGGTGAATCCCAAATCTGAGTGTATAGGTGTAAAGTTTACATCTTCTGAGATTAACC
This sequence comes from Neoceratodus forsteri, assembly GCA_016271365.2. NCBI lineage: Eukaryota > Metazoa > Chordata > Ceratodontiformes > Ceratodontidae > Neoceratodus > Neoceratodus forsteri. The sequence goes on from CM028133.1 coordinate 931,529,114, forward strand.
TATTTAAAAAGAATAAGTTTTGCAGGGCTGGGTGTCATTTGATTAGATGCCAGATTTCTAAGACACTGGCAGTATATTTGGTAAGGAGACCAAGCCGTGGATATCTTCCTCTGGTGGCAAACATTCTTTTTTCGATATCATGCAGATCACTAATGTTAAACTCAATACTTTCCCAGGCAGCCGTGAAAGAAGGGAACAACCAGAGGAGTGAGATTTCAAGAAGGCCGCCGTGCCGGATAATTCCAGGCTAGGGAGGTTAACTTCCTCCTGTGCCAGGGAATGTTGAAGTATACAAAGACGCACCCGGGGTCTTTTATCCCCCCCCAATATAAAGTAGGAAACCATTCTATTCCATCATCTAAAATAGAATCTTGAGGGAAACGTGGGTATATTCTGAATTAGGCACATCCAGCGGGGAGGGACATTCATTTGGATTATTTCTATTGTTCGGAAGAAAGGAATATAAAGCTTCCCCCATTTATTCAGATCACATTGTATTTTTATGGACAACGGTTCATAATTAATCAATTCAATACTGTCTAAGTTCTTAGGAATATGAATGTCCAGGTATTTCATTTTAGTATGTTGCCATTTCAAGGGGTAAGGTCTTTTCAATGACTCTGAAGGAGTGAAGTTAAAAAGGAGGACGTCTGTTGTGGTTAAATTAAGCTTAAACGTGGCTACTTTCTCAAAGGTATGCAATATAGTCAAAATAGCTGGTACTGATGTTTCAAGGGGTGTTACTATCAGGAGGACATCATCAGCAAATAAGAATTTTTATATTCCTGTTGTCCTAATGGGATTCCCTCCACTTGTCTCTCCAGCCTCAAGGCCGCCACCAAAGGCTCCATATAGAGAGCAAAGAAGAGTGGGAATAGAGGACACCCCTGGTGGGTGCCCAGCTGCATTGGTTTGAAGGAAGAGAGGGCTCCATATACACGAATATATGCATGGGGACTATGCTAAATATTTTGCAGCCATTTTACAAAGGTGTCTGGGAAATGAAAAGCTGACCAGGTGTCCCAGAGAAAGTCCCAGGAGACCTTGTCAAATGCCTTCACCATGTCTAAGCTACGAAGGGCCACAGGAATCCTTATAGTCTGGATATATTCCAGAAGCAGGAGTGTGGTAGGGCGCAGGTTTATGTGGGCAGTTAGATAGAAAAGAAATGTCTCACCAGTCCTTGTAGATATTTTGAATTCAATTTATTCTTTTTCAGATGTTATTTGAACAGGAGAATTTCAGATTGGCAGTGTTTTTGTTCCTTTAAATATTTTCCAGCTCACACTTCCATTTAAACAGTAGATACCAGAGTAGACAAAATCTTCTGACAATTCTAAATCTTCACTTCAAAGCAGTAAGTACCACAGTTCATCATAACTCCACAGAGCACTTTTCAGCAGTTTCCAGAGCATACCCAGTCCCACAGCAAAACAGAATCTAATCTCTCATCCCACACAATCTAAATTTATACCCCAAAGGAGTCATGTGATTATTTAACTCCACCTCAGCAAAACATTTTCAAATTAATTTCATTAAACACTGCATCATTATTTAGTTTACATAACCTGAACACATCTTTGTTATTCTAACTACTTTCATGCTGTCACCAGAATGAATTATAATAGTTTTAGATGTTTTGTATTCATTTTCTAGCGTGAAAGGAACTACCCTTTAACAATAGTATAAAGGAATTCAGGAGCGCCGGCCAACTCCCAAAACAGCACCAAATGCCGAAAAGAGTTTGGACACCAGGAACTCCCAAAACACCAACTACAAAAACTATCCTCACTCCCCAAAACAAGAAAATGCCTCACCTCAACTAAGGAGGGTATGTAAAATTCCATCTAAATCTTTACATCTAAAGTAAATTAACAAGCTAAATACCCTCGCAACAGTGAGCTTATCCAATCGGAAAATGGGTTAACAGCACTACATTGTAAACTAAAGAAAATTGTCTACCTGAGAAATGCCACTTTGTAAACACACCAGCCCTTGTACTAAACGGTTGGATTATTAGCAAGCAAAAGTTTAGAATTGTATCTGGAGCCCACAAACAGAAACACAGACCGAGGGTTTCTAAATAAAATAAAACCTTTTATTTAAGCGAAACGAACCCCGGTCCTGTCCTGAATAAACAAAATCCACTCTCCAATCCCTTTGGGGTTCTGCCTGATTACCCTTCAAATATGATTTTTCTCTCTTAAAGGGGAAACTTCCCAACAATCAAATACCCAAAAGAAAATATCTAACACAAATTCTAAAGCTTTCTTTTATCACAGAGGCACTCTAGACAAGGAGGTGTGCTAATAATATCTGTGGTGTTTCTGTGTTTAATAAATCCGGCTTGGTCTGGATGTATGAGGGTGGGCAACAGGCATTCTAAACGGGAGGCCCATATTCCCATGTAGAAATCGGCCTGTATGATGCCATCTCAATTATATCTTTGTCTGGTTTAGGGATGGCTGCTATATTTGCATAGGCCCAGAAAGGGGGAACTCCCCCTCAGCCACTGCTCTGCATGTCACCAAATAGCAGGTATTAATAGCCTAGAGAACTTGGAGGTGTGATTTATTGAGGTCTTGGTGGGACACAACACTTGACTGTTTGGAAGACGTTGCAAATCCCTACTACAAAGTCTCCATGATTTTGGGGGACCCGGATCTCCTGGAGGATCATTCTATACAATATAGGAGTTTTCTCTATACTTCTGCATTAGAAGCAAAGATATTGCTACTTTTACACTGGAGATCGTTCAACCTTCCACCCTTTCATAGATGGAAACAAACCTTATTTAGGGCAGCCGCTTTTTTATCGGGTTGTATTTCAAAAGTGGGTAGCATTTTCTAGATTTTATAAGTCACGGGGTAATTGATTATCCTACTGAGGAGTACAGAATGGGGATTTGACAGAGCGCTTCCAAACAGTAATGAGGTTTATTTGTGCCAACACCCACAATTTCTACGTTTTCTTACAATTTCTGTTTTCAGGGGTGGTTAACCCATGCTAGCATATTTCTTGTTTGCTGACTGACTGTTCGTTATGAATGCTCTACCTCCCTTATACTGTGCGGTTTCATAATTCTGATATTTTCATTTTTGTTGTGCTTTTTGGCTGTTTCAATAAAATGTTAATATAAAAAAAAAAAAAACGGTTGCCACTCCCCATTTTCTTTTGTGTCAGGAAGTATCTGGAGTAGAGACCCTTGCCCAGTTGATGGGCAGGTACTCTCTCTACCACCCTTGCTGCCAGAAGGTGTTTTACCTCTAGCTCCAACAGAAGCCCTTCTGTTGGGGTTACTGATTTGGACAACTAAGTGCCCCTGAGGCTTGCATCTTTTGAACTGAAAAGCAGGCCCTTTCCATTACCCCAGGACTCACTTGTCTGTTGTGACAAGGGTCCTGAACCGGAGGTAATGGGAGAGCCTGCCCCTACAGGCAGAGTAGAGGCAACCTGGACTGAGGAATCAGGGCTTTTGCTGAGTAGCAGGAGCAGGGGCAGAGGTAGTGCTTCTCTGACTTCTCCTGCCTTTCCTCTAAAATTAAAGCTACCAACTTTTCGAGGTCTAAAACTGGAATGGTCTATCATGACCCCCCCACTGTGTCACTCCCACGGGCACCGCCACACACAATGCTGCACACAATCAATTAAATGTTGCTGCTTGCCCTGGCCATGCTGTCCCACAGTAACACCAGTGGCAAACTTTCAGATTAAAACAATACATCATTCTGCTGCAGCAAGCTCCAAATCATGATGTACAGAAAGTTCATTAGACGCAAACCTGTGTTAAATTGTGATCAGACATTCAAGCTGCATGCATTGCTCCTCCTGACAGTCCCGTACAACATGCTTAAACTCGCCTCATTTGCTGAGCAAACTTCACTTCAGTGACTCCCACCACCACACCAGATTGTTTTCACACACTTCCCTACAACTTAACAGATTCGGGTACCTTAGTTCCCTGCTGCCGGTTTCTTTTCTGTCTGGAGGCCCTCTCCGCTGCTGGCAGGCAGACATACACATGTACTTGTTTGCACTACTACCCAGTCTAATCTAACAGGAAGTGGCATGCTGTACTGTGCTCCCACTGACATGCTTGCAGTGCAACACAGGCGCAGGGGTTGAAGTTGCAAACTGCTGTCCAGCCCAAGCAGTGCCACAGTGGTGCTGAAATAACTGTCACTCACGGATCAGCAGTCAGCCCAAAAAAAAAAAAAAAAAAAACAAGGACAAAACTGGGACAAGTAAGCAAAAATCAGGGCAAAAGTCACATTTTGCAAAAACTGTGGGGACACTGGGACATGTTGCCTAAAATAGGGACGGTTGGTAGCTTTATCTAAAATAACCTATGAACTGAGAAAAGTCAAATTGAGGAGGAAGGGAATAATAGGTCTTAGGGAACTATTTCCTGTTCCTATTTCCCTTTTGTTGGGGCTTTTGTGGAGCAGAGGACTTCACTTCTGAAGTGTTACTCTGATGGGTTGTTTTATATTCATCAGCTTTTTTCATGTAATCCTCAGTTCTGGAATCAAATAGAACATTCTTGTCACAGGGAAAGTTCATGGCTTTGGACTGAGTCCTGTGTAAGATACGTTTTCCTCAGCCAAGCAAAGCGCCTAAGGGAGATAGCCTGGGCCATGACCTTGGAGGCTGCATCATTTTTGTCAATCTGCCATATGGAACTGGTACTTTGTGGCTTCCAGGGCAGTTTTAGCCATCCCTACCAAGTCCTCTACCATAGAGTCAGACTCCTGCTTAACTACGGCTAGAACTGAATTCCAGAGAGCCTTTTTGATACTTGGCTGTATAAGCCATACATGAAGACAGGCGGAGGAGTAGAGAAGCCGAGGTGCAAGTTTTCCCAACCATAAAATCCAGCCTTTTAGCATCCTTCTCAAGAGTCTAGGAAGAAAGAGGGACTCCTGCTTTGTCACATGCTGCCTATTGCACCACTCCTTCATGATTGGGGTGCACAAACAGAATATCTGTGTTCGTCTTAAACAATTGATATTTCTTGTCTACTCTTTCTCGACCCTGACAGAGGTGTGGAGTCTGGAGAAGATTCATAGTATTTTTCCTGAAAGGTGTGTGTGTGTATATATATGAAGTACAAACTTCTTGGGAGGAAGACACTACAGTTACGTAGGAACTTACCGTAACAGTAGATCTTCGAGAGAGGTTCCTTCAGTAGGTCATCACATATGGGACTGGCGCCACCTGGCATCGGGCTTCAAGGCAGACTTTTCTAGCAATCCTTGATGGGGGACCGCCCACTCAACATTACGTGACTGATATCAGAGTGACAGTATATAGTGGGCGATCCTCACGCCCGCCCTCCAGTTCTCCTGCAGGAGCGAACAGGAGTTGGAGTCCCTGTAAAACTCAAAATGAGGGGAAGGAGGGAGGGAAAAATATGACCTACTGAAGGAACCTCTCTTGAAGATCTATTGTTATGGTAAGTTCTTACGTAACTCTACTATCTTACTTGAGAGGGTTCCTTCAGTAGGTCATCACATATAGGACAGAGTCCCAAGCATTCCCCTACAAAGGGAGACCGAGAGAAACTAGGAAGAGGAGAATAACTCACAAGAATAACTGGAATCCAGAATGGACCCAGCCTAGGACAGAAGGCCCTGTAACACAGCAAGGCCAAAACCAGCTCTCCGCCTAGAAGCGATGTCCAGACTGTAGTGTTTGGTAAAGATATGGACAGAACTCCAAGTGGCTGCGTCACAGATATCAGCCGCAGAGACATTTCGCAAAAAGGCAGCGGAAGCAGCCATGCCCCTAGTAGAATGACCTCTTATGGTACCTGGCAGAGGTTTTTCATACTTCTGGTAACAATACCTAATGCAGTTGCCCAACCATTTGGAAGTCCCTGCTTAGAAACTGGTTTGCCCTTCGATCTGGGGACAAAAGAAACAAAAAGCTGATCACAGCTACGGAGTTCCTTAGTCCGGTGAGTGTAACACCGAAGAATCCGATGTACATCCATGGTATGGAGGAGTGCCTCACCTTTATTAGAGGGAGACGGATAGTACACAGGAAGCTGTACTGATTGGTTCAGTGCGACTTCTGACACTACCTTGGGAAGAAACTTTGGACTCGTTCTGAGGACCGCCCGGTCCTTATGGAAAATAAGACAGGGCTCCTTGCAGACCAAAGCGTGAATCTCCGAAATCCTCCATGCTGTCGTGATGGCAACCAGAAACAATACCTTCCAAGAAAGGAAGCACAAGTCACAGTTCATAGCCGACTTAAAAGGAGGAAGGGTGAGCTTTTCCAAAATGAAATTCAAATCCCAAGGTGGAGTTGGGCTGCGGATGAGGGGTTTCAGATGGAGAATCAGTTTCAGAAAGGTTTTAGAGACTTCCAACTGAGCCATGGGTTTACCATCCACTAGCTCGTGGTACACAGAAATAGCCGAACGGTGGACCTTCAACGATGAGTATGAAAGACTGGAGTCTGATAGATGAAGGAAGTATTCCATGACTTGAGGGACAGAACATGAGAAAGGGTTCCAACCCTTAGTGGTTGCCCTGATGGAAAACTGTTTCCACTTCATGGCATAAGTGGATCGAGTAGAGGGTTTTCTGGCCTCAATGAGGACTTAAGCAACCCAGGAGGAGACCCCAAAGCGAGAGATTGCTATGTCTGCAGGAGCCATGCATGAAGGTGCAGAGTCCTGAGCCCCGGATGTAGTAGCCGACTTTGATCCTGAGTCAGGAGGTTGAGAGTCACTGGAAGTGGAAATGGTGGGTCCCTGGAAAGCTGTTTCAGCAGCTGGAACCAAATCTGTCTCGCCAGAGAGGAGCGATAAGCATCCTCTTTGCCTTCTGCCTGAAGTTTGAGGAGGACCTCTGGAGAATGGGAAATGAAGGAAGGCATACAAAATGACCCTGTCCAAGAGACAGACATCGTACTGTGCCAAAAAGAACCATGCCCTGGAACGAGCGAGCAAAAACTGGGAAGTTATGCATTGAATTTGGAGGCGAAAAGGTCGATTTCCGGATACCCCCAATATAGGAAGATGGATTCTGCCACTTCCTGATGTAATTCCCACTTCTGAGCTAGGGTCCGAGATCTGCTGAGACTGTCGCCAGGACATTTAGAATGCCTGGTACGTGCATGGCCACGAGGGTCAGATTGTGCTGGACCACCCAGTTTCACACCCACATCGCCTCCTTGCACAAGGGGCACGAGCAGGTTCCTCTTTGTTTTTTGAGGTACCAAACTGTTGACATGTTGTCCGTTTGGACCAGCAGTGGTCCCTTGGGAAGGAGGGTCTAGAAGGCTTGGAAGGCATACAGAACAGCCTTCATCTCCAGAACGTTGATATGTAACGTAGTCTCCAAGCTGGACCACAGTCCTTGGGCTTGGTGCTCCCCTAGATGTGCTCCCAATCCCATATTCGAGGCATCTGTGGTTAGGGATGCTAAGGGAGCTGGGTTCCAAAAGGAAAGACCCAAAGAAAGGTTGCAGGGATCCTCCACCAAAGCAGTTCCTTCTGAACCGCTGAGGAGACCAGTACCAGATGGTCCAAGTCGTCCAGGAGTTGATCCCACTGCACGCAAGGACCACTGAGTTACCTCATGTGGAGCCCTCAAGGGGAACAGTGGTGATGGAGGGCCATCAGGCGAGAAGGTGCAGGATCTCCCAGGCTATGATGGTCCTGGAAGAAACTACTCGGGAAGCCTGACAGATCAGTGTCTCCACCCTGTCTGGAGGTAGGAAGGCTCTGCAATGGACCATATCCAGTGCTGCACCAATGAACTGAAGTTTCTGTGCCAGGGTCATGGAGGACTTGGGAATACTGACAGTAATCCTTAGTCTGTTGAGAAGGTCCAAAGTGAAAGAAAGAGCCTCTAGTAAGGAGTCCCTGGGCCGGGCTGAAATCAGCCAGTCATCCAGGTAAGGAAACTGCCATACCACCGTGGGCGCAAGAAGGTCGCAACCACTGCCAGGCACTTGGTAAACACCCAGGGTGCCGATGAAAGACCAAAGAGGAGCACCCAGAATTGGAAGTGTTCCCCCTGGAACTGAAACCGCAGGAACTGGCGGTGGCTGGGGAAGATGGGGAAATGCAGGTAAGCATCCTGCATGTACAGAGCGCACAATCAATGATTCTCCAGAAGGAGCGGAAGGAGGCTCTGGATGTCAGCATTTGAAATTTTTTGTACTTGACAAACTGATTTGGGTTGAAACCCCCTTCCCCTTTGCTGGAGGGGAACATGCTCTATTGCTTCCTTGAGCCAGAGGCTGTTTACCTCTTCTCGGATGAGAAGAGCATGATCCCTTGAATAGGATGATTTTTGGGTGGAGTTTCTGAAGAAAAGTCAGAACTATTGTGTGTCCGATGGACACTAGTTGCAGGAACCATTACGTCGGAGGTTATTGCCTCCACTCCTGCATGTGGCAGGGGCCCCCCCACCTGCTCCCGCTGAGAGACTGAGGAGGCAGTGGGGGATAGGAAGTCAGGAAGTGGCTGGATGTTCAGGGGGAGGGCCCCTGCATGTCTCTGGTTCTTGGAGGCAGGAGGGTAGCTGTACCCCTGACCTTATGCTTTTCCTGGTGACGAGCCGGGCTTGCTTTCTGTCTCCAGGTCCTTTCCAAAAGGGCTGCTGCTGTTGGCTGCCTGAACGGTACATGGACCGCACCGACCTGAGGGCAAAACCTCTGTCCTGCAGGTCAGTGATAATGTCCTTGGTGCCCCACCAAAGAGTACCGAGCCCCTAAAGGGGCATCTTGAATCACAGACTGAACTCGTTAGCAAGTCCAGAAAGGCAGGCCAGGAGTGCTGTCTGAGGGCAATGGCAGTTGCCGAGGTGCTAGCCACAGAATCAACAGAGTCATATGTGGCTCACAAAGCATGCCTACAAGAGAAGCTGGAGAGGTGAAGATCCCTGACAAGCTCCTCTTTCAAACTCGAGGGTTCCACGGCCTGGACCTAAGCTTCTAACCTGGCCAAGGTAACTTTCTGGTGAGACACCATATGGGCAACACAGTTAAGGGACCAGAGAGCGAATGTGTCTGAAGCATAGATTTTTCTCCCAAACTGGTCCATCTACCTAGACTCTTGGTCCAGAGGAGAGGTGCTCATGCTGGGTGCAGCGGAGGCGGTCATGAGCAGAAATGACAACAGAGTCAGCCTTAGGATGTGCTTCAAGAACGGGCATCCTTCGGCACCCAGTAAGCCTGGTCAGCCCTCTTGGGCACAGCCGGGAGGGAATGAGGCATCTGCCAGATGGTAGAGGTGAGGTCCTGATGAGGTCCAATCCATGGAGGAATGGGGACCGAGACAGAGACTCAAGTCCAGGTGTTCTACGAGTCTCTATCTCATAGGGTCCTGATCCTCTGACTTCCAGCCAAAAAATCCTTCATGGACCACAGAAGGTCTGAAAAGACAGGGTCCTCTGGTAGGGATTTCGGGAAACCTTACCTCATGGGCCCTCAGGTTCCCTCCAAGACATCCTCCGCAGAATCGTTGGCCTCCTCATCATCGTAGTCTTCCCTTTCATCAGGATGGTGGTGGATATCAGGCGACATCCTGACGAGCCTTCCCAAAACATGCACCGTAGCCATTTTAGAACTACTGGGACAGTGACCTCGAGACCGTAGGAGAGGGAGTCTCATCTCCGGGTCCGACACCAACTCCGACTGAGCCCCCTGTCACCAAGACTGGATTAAGGTCTTGAAGTCCAGTGTAACCAGAGGAGGTGGAGGAGGTTGAGGCAGAGGGGGTGGAGGAGGAGGTGGTATTACCAGTGGGGGTGGGTAATGGTAACCCAGGAATTCCTGGTAATGAGGGTAGGGATTGAACACAGGATTAAACTGTCCATAGTTGCTCCAGTCTGGAGGGGAGGCCAGCCGGATAGTGGTCCCCAGGGAATCCCAACAGGTAATGGGGGACAGTTCGAGGTCTACAGTAGATCCCTGTCGTCAGGTCTGGCGGCAGGGGTACCCACGTCAGACCCGCTGCGGTGTAGATAGGCTGGGGATCTGGCGTCGGGACAGCCCATGTCAGGGGAACTGACGTCAGAACTGTCACCACCTGATCCGGCACCAGGAATGGGTCCGGCTGTCGCAGGGTCTGGCACTGAAGCCAGATGAAGGGGCCCTGACAGCAGGACTGGATCTCGCATCGGGGCCAATAGCTGAGGCATATCACTAGGTCCTGGCTGAGGAACCATCATCGGGATGTCTGTTGTCTGAGCAGGATTCGCCGGGTCCACTGGTGGGATCTTGGCCGGAGTCGGCTCTATAGGGATCCCACCTAGAGGAGGAGGGGCCTCCACTGATAGGTCAGCTGGACGAGAGTAGCCTCCTTTCCCTTGACCCCAAGGGGAGAGTGTGGAGTACATCCCTTAGATTCGACTATGTCAAGGGGTTCACCGCTGTCTTCGCCGGAGGTACCTGCCGGAGAAGAGGAGGGTACGGGTAAAGGGAGAGGGGCCTTCTCTCCCTGGTTCTGCCAGATGTTAGGTGACGTGCTGTTAGGCCCCAATGGGGGTACCACACCTGAGCGGCCATCAGGGACGGGCGTCTTAGCAGGTGGCATCAGGCGGGGAAGGAACCCCCGGACGACTTATCAATGGGTGCCGGGTAGGTCCCCACAGGCAGGGGAGCTGGCTTTCTGTTTGCCGCACAGTCCCCGGAGGAGCCAGGGGCAGACAGTATGTTTGATTACGTTTTGTATTGTCTGTATGTAATATATGTGGGTCGCACCTGTAAAAGGAACTTGTTTCCAGTGTGCTTACCCGTTAAGCGAATAAACAAACAAACAGACTTATCGGCTGGCGCAGTGAGGTCGTCGGAGGGGCCAACGATCGACTGACCTGCTACCGCCTTATCAGACTTACCGCCCAATTTCCTGACTGGCGGCTGGGCCTTGCTCGTCAAGGACGGCATGTTGTCCACGAAGTACTCCCGCTCCCAAGATCTCTCCTTGTGCTTCTTCAATGGAGAAGATTTATCTGCTGAGGACTCTCTTAATTCATCCATCTTCTCAAGAGAAGCCAGGCGGGCTTTCAAGAGATGGGCCTTCAAAGCCTGCTCTCTCCTTTTCCTAGTGGCCTGGTTAAAGGTCTGGCACTCCGGACAGGAGGAGACAGGGTGGTCTGGACCCAGACAGAGGACACACTTAAGATGACCGCTCCTTCGCGGAATCTGCCAGAGGACGCAGGCACTTCTTCTGGGCAAAGACATCAATGTACATGTACAAAAAAAATTTTGGCGAAGGAAAATCCATGCAAGACACTTTCATGATGATTGTTATATGGAAGTCTGCAATGTGACTGACATGAGGCGACGGCGGGAAAGAACTGGTGGGCGGGCATGGGGACCGCCCACTATATATTGTCATGCTGACGTCAGTCACGTGTCGTCGGGTAGGCGGTCCCCCATCAGGGATTGCTAAAAAAGTCTGCTGTGTGGCCCGACACCAGGTGGCGCCAGTCCGATATGTGATGACCTACTGAAGGAACCCTCTCGAAGTAAGATCTTTCATTTCTTTATAATCTTGGTCTTCCTCCTCTTCCTGGATGGACTCTTGAGAAAGGAGGTCAAGAGTGTCTGTCATATGTTGTATGAAGGTAAACATGGAGGAGGTATCCTCCTGGTCTGTAGGGGATGCCCCAAAATTGGTGTCAGGTGACACATTAGGCTCTGAGGCCTTACCCTCTGATATGTCATCTGGGGCATCATCATAATCTTCATCATCATCCCCATCATAGGCTCCTGAATCAGAGGGAGCTGCAGAAGGGGACTGCCTTGGACAAGAAGGGACACCAAAAAGGGATCCCATGCCCTGTAAAGTTTGGTAAAGATGCCAGGCTTTAGCCATATCCTCCATAGATGGTAAGTCCCCCTGTGCATTTTGGAGATTACAACCCAGGGGTGCTAAGTTTTTGGATTTATCTTTATAATGTTTACCAAGTGCTGCCTCACCCTTAGCACCGCTTGGCTGTGCAGTGGCATTTTTCTCTTTACATAGCTTTTTTGCAGCAACTTCATCAGAGACTTCTTCAGGCTTCCTTTCTGAACTAGGCACTTCCTCAGCACCTTTGTTATCTTTTGGTTTAGAAGGAACTATATCAGCCCCTTTTAAAGCCTTATGTTTAGTAGGCACTTCATCAGCACCTGATTTTGTGTTCATTTCTGAAGGCACTTCATCAGCACCTGTAATAGGCTTAGATTTCAAAGATGCCCCATCAGCACCTTGAATATTGTTTTTATTCTTTGAAGGCCCATCATCGGTAGCCTCGGGTTTGTGTTTGGGAATAGAGGAAGACCCTTCTTCAGCCATACTTCTAAGCCTTTTAGCTCTATTTCTTAAAGTCTTTGAACAAAATTTAGAGCAAAGAACACAGTAGTGGTCTGTACCTAAACACCTTAAACACAGGTTATGGGCATCAGCTTTGGCCAGTATTTTATGTCAATTTAAAAAAATGTTAAAACCTGTAGGTCCAGTCCCTTTCTTAGGAATTTCTGACATGGCAGTACACAGAAAACCCTGTAAATAGAAAGCTCAAATAGTATTTTGTATAGATTTGCAGTCGGCTAACTCGAGGTAAAGAACCATGACTTTTCTGAAGTGAAAAATAAATAAAAAAAAAAAACACCGGTTCATGCTTTAAAAAGAGTACCACGATAAAAAGAATAAAATAATCTGTGGAAAAACCCAGACGTGATAACTTTTTGCTATAAACAAAATAAATAAAAGGAACCACAGAACTGGGTGAAAAAAGAGGTTCCCGAGAACCGAGGGGGACCACGGAAAAACAGATAAATAATACTCAGCACACTACAAAAAATAAAATAAACCCATTTTATAACTACCAAATACTAGAAAACATTTTCCTTGGCCCGAGAGAGTAGTTCAGAGGCAGTGTTGCTCAGTCAGGTGCAGAAAATATTCTGGAGCCTTCCTCACTCTCCCTGCTCAGCACATCTCAAGCTTCATTCTGACTGGCTAATTCATAAACTCATTATCATAATCTCCACCTCCGGGGGCAGTACTACCTAGTCAGCTCACTGCACATCGTTACTGATGCTAAAAGACCCCATGGGTGAGAATGCAGTTTCCCAAGTTAGGAATTTGAGGTCTCACATAGCCATGGATTCAAAGGGCTTACGGGTGAGCATGTCCAACACAAGGGTTGAGGTCCTAGGCGGCTGTGGGTTTCCTGACTGGGACCCTTGTGTGCAAAATACCTTTCAGGAACCTCTTTAATAGAGGCAGTTGAGGTAGAGAGAGGTTCTGAACAGTCTCATGATGCACCGAAACAGCACACAAGTGGACCTTAACTGTACAGTATTGCAATCCTGCATCAGAGAAGTCGAGCAGGTATTCCAAAGCCCTGTCTGGCCAGCAGTGTAATGGGTCTATATAGGATTTGGAGCACCACACAGAAAAATTTCTATTTGGCTGTGTAAATCTTCCTGTTAGAGGGCTTACAAGCGCCAGTAGAATCTCAGAAACCCTCTGAGACACTTTATACCTGCCCACTTCTATCTCTTCAGGAGCCAGGCATGGAGATGGAGGGAGCGCAGGTTGGGGTGAACAAGAGATCCTTGTGTCAGAAGGTCTGTTTGGAGAAGGAAGGTTCTCAGAGGGTCGACTAACAATCAGTTGAGTAAGGGGAACCATATCTGCTGAGGCCAGCATGGGACGATTAGAATCATTTTGCCCCCATGTGCCTCCAGCTTGAGCAGTACTCTCTAAACTAGAGGAATAAGAGGAAAAGCACAAAAAATGTAATTTGTCACTGCAGCCTGAATGCATCCTAACAGAAAATGCCATGTTCTGGATTTCTGGAGCAGAATCAAGGCCGTTTGGCATTGAGTGGGGATGCAGAAAGGTCCACCTCTAGGGTCTCCCACTCATCAAAGAGAGACTGCACAACGTCTGGTGCCAATGACCACTTGTGAGAATTTGCTTCTGTCTGGCTGAGCTTGTCTGGTAGACTGCTCTGAGCCCCTAGCATATAAATTGCCTGGATCCGAATGTCCCATTCCAGGCACCATTCCCACACTCTCGCTGCCTCCCTGCAGAGAGGATAAGAGTGTGCTCCCACTTGCTTGATGATGATGTACATGACAGACTTGTTGCCCATCTGGAGGAGGACTACCGTGTGGTGGATGAAGTCCACCAGGGCCTGGAGGGCATAAAGGACTGCTCTTATCTCCATTACACTGATGTGGAGGTGGGACTCCGTAGGGATCCAGATTCCCTCAGTGTGGTGGCCCTGACAGTGAGCTCCAAATTCCAGCAGAGTCGCGTCTGTGGTAAGGATTATCTGAGGCTCTGGTGGAGAAAAGGGGAGACCCTGAAGAAGATTGCCCTCCTATGTCCATGATGCAAGCGATCAAGGCAGAGGCTTTGTCACCTTGATGAGATAAGACTGAGGATGCACTGCTGAAGACCACTGCGTGCTGATCATCCACTCAGTTGTTCTCATGTGCAGGTGAGCCAGATGTACTGTGAAGACGGAAAAGGCTATGAGAGCTAACATTCGCTGTATGGAGTGAGCCCGAACAAACTTGTTCTCTATGATAAATTGAGTCATCTGAAGGATGACTTTCCTTCTGTCCTCTGGAAGAAAAGCTCTCCCTTTGGTGGGGTCCAAGACGGCTCAAGGAAGAGAAGCGCTGAGAAGGTGGAAATTGTGACTTCTTCAGACTGAACAGGACTTCCATAGAGGTCAGGAACTGAGATGCTGTGGTCACTGCTTGTTCTGTGTCCTGCTTGGATGGTCTGGCAAGTAACCAGTTATCCAGATAGGGAAAAACTTGGGGTCCGATGTTTTGAAGGCGAGCCACGAGAACGACTCAAGGCACTGAGGATAACCCAAACAGCAGGGCCTACAATCGGTAATGCTAAACCAATGCCACAAAATGGAAGTATTTGTGGTGGCTAGTGTGGACCAGAACATACCGGTAGGCATGCTGTAAATCCAGAGAAGCTGTGCACTCCTGCAGCATGAAGGGCGGCAGCAGGGTCCATAGGGAGACCATTTTGAACTTCTCTTGGTGCATGAGCTTGTTTAGCTTTCTGAGGTTGAGCATGGGGTGCATGCCCATTGACTTCTTCAGAACAAGGAAGTAGTGGGTGTAGAAGTCTGTGTTGTGCTCCACCTCATGCATTACTTCCACTGCCCTGTTGTTCAAGAGGCCCATTATCTCCTTCACGAAAAGGTCCGACATGGGGTACTGCAAGGGGTGCTGCTTCCTGAGTAGATAATCTGGAGGGAGCTTTGAGAAATTCAGCGAATATCCCTCCCAGATGATCCTTAGGATCCACTTGTCTGTGGTGATGGATTCCCACTGATGGTAAAACCGAGTCAGATGTACCCCCCACTGGACAGGAGAGCCTGCCCTGGGCAGCTGAAGCAGGACTGGGCCCAGAATTCAGAGTGGCACTGGGTGCTTTCAGGGCCTGTGCCTTCAGTTGTGTTTTCTTCTGTGGCTGGGGAGGCTGGGAGTTGACTTGAGCCCCCAAATCTTTGCCTCAAAAGGACTGCTTGCTGTGATAAAGACGTACCTTTTCACCTTTGGGGATGAAAAGCTGCAGGTTGAGAAGTCTTAATGGCTGCTCTGGTCTTCTGAGAGGCCTCAAGGACTGATCTACCTGTTGACCGAACAGACAGGCGCCACTGAAGGGCATGTTCACGGCCTGCTACTGGACGTTGTTGGAGAAATCAGACATCCGGCCAGGAGAGCCTTCAAATGCAGATTCCTGCAGCAGCAGAGCAGGAGGCCATGTCAAAAGCATCCATAGCTGCCTTCAGCTGATGACTGTTTGACTCAATGCTATGGGTAACAGTCTGAAGTATTCTCTGCTTAGTCTCTGACTCAGGCAAGGTCTTTGCAAGATACTCAAGACAAGTTCAAAGGACATACTCATACTCAAGAGAAATACCTCTGACAGCTAGCTATCCGCATGCTAATGGTAGCTGCAGCAAAAGCTCTTTTCCCAATCGTATCTATCTTACATGACTCCTTATTAATGGGATGACTATTGTCCTGAGGGAGAAAGGCTGTTTCTTTCTCAGCCAGAATGACAATCATGTCAGCAACAGGCTGTGAAGCCAGAATAGGCATATCTTTAAGGGCAGCATACTTATGGTCTGCCGACAAACAGAGGGACAGATGCAGGCCTGGCCAACATTGCATCCGAGAATGTCTCAAACACAGGGGGAATAGACGGTACAGTCTAAGGTTGACCGGCACGGTGAAAACGTTGAGCTACTCCAGACAGAGACATTTCCCTGGCTCAATGGCTGAAGGCTCAAAAGCGAGGGCTGCACACACGTTGTGAAGAGGAGCCTGAAAAGATTCTCCTGTGGTGCAGGAGAAGGGCCTAGAGTTGAGTTATCCAGGCTGTAAAGAGTCATCATCAACGCCCTCAGAAATAATTAGGTCAGGGTCAGACTCAGCCCCCCCCCCCCAAAGCTCCTCTCTGAAAAAAGGGGCTCGGATGGGGGTGGACCTAGAAATACCTAACCCAGCTCTAGGATTCAGAAAGACAGGCTACAACGGCAACAGGGAGGCTGGAGACTCAAAGACACTGGGCCCAGCGCCAAGGCCTCTGGCCACAAAGGACTTGATCCTAGTACCATGCTCCGTGCCACCTGCGGCATCAGAGGTCCAGTTGGCACAGAAGTGACCAGTGAAGGTACCTGGGCTGGTCCCAAGACAGTGACATTGCAAGGGGGTGCAGCCAGTGGAACAGGCATTGGCGTTGCAGTCACCGGCAAGGACACAGAAGTGGTTGCCAAATGCTCTGGCTGATTAGAAGGTTCCGACTGCGGCTCCAACACCCCTGGCAAGAAGAAGCAAGTGAGCCAGATGCTGTACCAATGCTCCGTAAGAGCTGCCCAGTGATGAAACTGCCCACCAGAGTCCCCACAGGAAGACAGGGAGGGGCCCCAGGCCCCAGACTTTGAGCAGCTGCAAGCAGAAATCAGAGACACCAACATCTGGGAGGGCCTCCTGCGCCTGGACACTGGGGACCTTGAGGTAGACATACCAGAGGGTGATCCCGAATTATACCAATTCTTCCCATTTCTGATGGGAAAAGGAAGAACTCAAGATCAAGTGGTGCCGGGTCCTTGACTGGGATCGAGAATGGGCCCACTTCTTTTTGTGTTTAGGAAAGGGCTGTTCTCCCTCCCGAACACAGAATCGCCTGTCGTCAGACCCTCCCCCAGAGAGGGAAGTGGACCGGACAAAGCCCCGCTGCGAGCAGCATGCCTGAAGAAGCTCCCTACTGTCATCACTGGCATATATGGTCTTCAACCGTTGTTCGTAGAGCTGAGAAAATTAACAGAACAACTTTTTGTTAAACTGACAAAAATAAACACTAGCTTTAAACACTACAACTGAAAGAACTGAACGCTGCTGTCGTACAAACATTAAGTTCCATCTCCCAGTGGGTGTATGATGTTGTCACTGAAATGCACTCCACCAGAAAAAAGAAATTGAGGCGGTTGAGGATCAGTATCGAGGCAGGCCATGCAGCACACCTTGTCTCTATAATGCACAGCCTGCCTCGCATCTGCTCTCCTTAAAGTTCTGACTCCAGCAGGGTCCTGGCACCTCCGGCTCAGAACCAATCTGATGTGAATCAATAGTGAAGACTGTTCCTGGAAGATCCAAAGAAACTGCTACTTACTGTTAAAATATAAACAAAAGCACCCTAATTTAACCCTAATTTACACAGGATATTGCAAAAGAACAGTTACGGAAGAACATATCCTAACAGTAGATCTTAAAGGGAAATTTTTTTTTTTTCAGGTCACACCATAGGAACTTCGCCGACGGTGAAGCAGAAGCCACACAGAAGATTTTCCAGTAGTACAACTGGGGCCGCCAACACAGACTTCACCTGCCAATGTCAACCCTGTAAAGGTATGAGCAGCTCCACTCCACCTGCAGTTCTTTCCCCCAGAGAGATTAAGGAAGGAAACTCAAGTCATAGGGGGCTGAGGAGAGGGAGAGGTGCACAGGCCTAAATAAAAGGCTGGATACACCAGATAGCCAGTCTGAGGCAAAGGCCCAAACAGGGGGATGGTGGGAGGAAAGGCAGACCTGATGACTGAGATCCACTTAAAGATAGTACAGTTACATAAGAACTTACCTTAACACTAGATCTTTGAGAAGAGCTCTTTCAGCAGGCTATTACCATAAGGACTATGCCGCCAGGCACTAGGACCCCACAGAAAACTTCTAGCTAGCAGTCTTCAGCGGGGACCACCCCGCCGACACTGTCCCACCCTGACGTCAGCCAGTGGTATAAAGGGGCGGTCCCCAGCCCCACCTCAGTTCTCTTGCCAGAGACCCGGCCCTAAAAAGGAAAAGGAGAACAGAGGAGGTGCTAACCATGTAGAAAGGATACCACGAAGAAGGTGGGAGGGAAAGCAACGCCTGCTGCAAGAGCTCTTCTCGAAGTTCCACTATTAAAGTAAGTTCTTATGTAACTCTACTATCTTTCTTTGAGTTGGAACTCTTGCAGCAGGCTATTAACACAAGGACTGAGTCCCAAGCAGTCAAGGACAGACAGATTGCCCCGGATGAAGCAATGTCCAGGTTGTAGTACTTGATAAAGGTATGGACAGAACGCCATTTAGCAGCCGTACAGATGCTGGCTGCACACACATTTTTCAGCGAGACAAAGGAGGTAGTTACTTCCCTAGTGGAGTGGCCTTTTACTAGGACCAATAAAGGCTTTTCATACTCCTGATAACAAAAAATAATGCAGTTAATAAACCAGTTGGAAAGGGTCTGCTTAGTAACTGGCACCACCTGGGTTCTGGGGGTGAAAGAAATAAACAGTTGGTCCGATTTCCTTCAGGACCTGTTCGATTAAGATAATGGTGAAGAGTCCTGTGAACATACTGAGTATGCAGTAATGCCTCCCCTTTTTTAGAATGCTCCAGATAAAAAAAACAGGCAGGTGAATGTCCTGATTCAGGGTAAATTCAGACACTACCTTCAGCAAAAAGTACTGTTACGTAAGAACTTACCGTAACAGTAGATCTTCGAGAGGAGCTCTTGCAACAGATAATACCATTAGGACTAATGCCGCCAGACATTAAGACCCCACGGAAACATTTTCTAGCTAGCAGTCTGTGGCGGGGAACCATCCCCAACGTTGGCTCTGCCTGACGTCAGGCGTGGTATAAAGGGGCGGCCCCCCGGCGCCACCTCAGTTCTCCCGCCAGAGACCCGGCAGAAAATACAGATAGAGAATAGAGGAGGATCTCCCATCCCCAAAGAGAAGATGTAATGACTGTCCCCGGTGGCAGGAAAGTCACCTGTTGCAAGAGCTGCTCTCGAAGATCTACTGTTACGGTAAGTTCTTAAGTAACTGTACTATCTCACTTCAGCGGGGAGCTCTTGCAGCAGGTAATACCATTAGGACCAAGTCCCAAGCAATACCCAAGGAGGGACCCAGATCGAAAGGGTGGAGGACAATGCACCTGGGAAACATAAATCCAGGGGAAGAGTACACAATGGAGGGTGAGATAACAACAATAGAAATGGCAAGGGACCTGGGGGTAGTCATATCAAATGACCTTAAGGTAGGCAAGCAATGTGAGAAGGCAGTAAGGAGGGCTGGGGGATACTGGGATGCAGAGGAGAGGAATCACAGTGGAAAACAGGAAGTTGTTATCCCTCTGTACAGACAGTTGGTGAGACCACATCTGGCGTTTGCATCCAGTTCTGGAGACCCATCTCCGAAGGACATAGACAAGATGGAGGCTGTCCAGAGGAGGGCACTAAAATTGTGCAGGGTCTGCACCAGAAGACATAATAAGAGAGATTAAAGAAGCTTAATATGTATACACTTGAGAAAGGGAGAGGGTAGACACGATATAAACTTTGAAGTACATCAAGGGAATCAACAGAGTCCAAGATGGTAGCATCGTGCAAAATAGAAATGTGTAAGAACAAGCGGGCACAATTTGAAGATAGCTCAAGGGCGGCTCAAAGGTAATGTGTGGAAGTATTTTTTCACAGAGAGGGTTGTGGATACATGGAACAGCCTTCCTGAGGAGGTAGTAGACTCAAAAACAGTGGGGGAACTCAAGAATGCATGGGACAGACATAAGGCAATTCTAGTGGGGGTAGGAGGAAGTAGACTGTTGGTTAACTATTATCTGCAGCCTGTGCATTAGGTAGGGAAATGGGCAGACTAGATGGGCCAAGCAGTCCTTATCTGCTATCAAAGTCTAGGTTTCTATGACAACAACAGAAAAAAATGTGTCAAATTAGGAGAGCAGTCCCTGAAGGACTGCTAGGCCAAAACCTGCTCTCCTTCTGGAAGCAACATCCAGACACTGTAGTGCCCCACAAAGGTGTGCATTGAACTCCAAGTAGTGGCCGCACAGATGTCCACTGATGATACATTTTGGAGAGAAGCAAAAAATGTCGCCACACCTCTGGTAGAGTGACTCCTCACTGATCCTGGCAGGGGTCTGTTGTGGTGCTGGTAGCAAAAGGTGATGCAGTACATGAGCCACTTAGAGTTTGTTTTGTGACTGGTGCTCCAAGTTTCCTGTGGGCAAAGGAGACAAACAACTAGTCTGTCTTTCTGGCTGAACTGGTCCTAGCTAGATAGTAACACAAAATTCTGTTAACATTCAGAGTATGTAACAATGCCTCCCTGTTGTTCTAGTACTCTGGGTAATAAACTGGTAGTTGGATGTCTTGGTTCAACGTGAACTCAGACACAACCTTTGGGTTTATACGCACGGCTACCCTGTCCCTGTGAAAAACAAGACAGGGCTCTTTACACATCACAGAATGCAGCTCGGGAAATCCTCTGGGCTAAAGTAATAGCAACTAAAAATTGTGCTTTCCAAGACAGAAGGCAGAACTCACAGCTTCTGGCTGGTTCAAAAGGTGGCAGGGTGAGCTTCTCTAAAACAAACAGGAGATCCCAGGATGATACCAGGTCTCTCCTCGGGGTTCCATATGCAAGATACCTCTCAGGAAGGTCTTGCAGATGTCCAGCTGTGCCAGTCTTCCCGTTTATTGGTGCATGGCAAGCTGACAGAGCACAGAGATGTACCTTTGTGGATGAGTAACTGAGACCGAAGTCCGACAAATGGAAAAGATACTCCAGCACAGATTCCACCGGACAACTCATGGGATCCCAAGAACAGGGAATCACCCATAAGCAGAAACGCTTCCATTTCTTGGTGTAGGCTGTCCTGGTAATTGGTTTTTCACTGCCATGAGTACCTCTCTGCCACTGGGGATACTCCAAACCTATCCCAGCTAAGTCTGCAGGAGCCATGCAGTGGTGCAAGTGGAGAGGAGATAGGCAACTGAACTGGCGGTTCCGATGCCAGGTTTGCAACAGCAGGAACCAAATCTATCGAGGCCAGAATGGTGCTATCAGTATCATCCTGGCCTCTTCTGCCTGCAACTCACTTGTGATTATTGGGCGTCTCAGAAAGCTTACAGGAGTTGGGCACTGTGGATTTGCCCAAAGCCAATGCCTGTACCTCGTGGGTCGACCCATGTTTATGGGGTCGGTGGCCCAAGGGGATCTGGGTGGACGACTACCCTGTGGAGGAAGACTTCCTACCTTTCGCCTGAGTGGAGGCGGACAACTTCCTCTGAGAGTCCCCAGAAACTGCTTTGGTACCTGGTGTGACCGATTCTGACCTCCTTCCAGACTTGGAAGTAGTAGGTGCCCGGTGAGGCGACTTCGGGCGGAACTCTGATCTGGCCCTCTCCTTCTCCCGGTGTCGTTTCCCTCCCAATCTCTTCTCCTTGGGGGGAGACTCCCTGGTGAAAGAGGATGAACTGTGTCCCGATGGGGCCTTCTGCATGACGGCTACTTGCTGCTCAAGAAGGTAAGCCTTTAAAGTGTTGGCACGATGAATCCTGGTCTTGTTGTTGAATTTTATGCAGTGCAGTCAATTGTTCAGCTGGTGGTCTGGGCATAGGCAGATCAGGCAGGCAGAATGGCCATCTTTCACCGGAATCTGCTTCCCACACACCTCGATTTTCGCTGCTGAGACGATGAAGACATTAAACTGTGACTGAAAAACTGTTGAAGAAACAGTTGTTTCTGAGGACAAATACTGCACGATGGGCAAAAAAAAGGTGGTTGACTGCAGCTATGGCATCCGTAGATCTGATGTTCGTGGGTCGATGATGGGGAAAAAGCTGAGGTAGTGCCGGGGGACCGCCCCCTTTATACCACGTCTGACATCGGGCGGAGCCAATGTCGGGGGCAGTCCCTGACACAGACTGCTAGTTAGAAAATGTTTCCATGGGATCCTAACACCTGGCAGCCTTAGTCCTAATGGTATTACCTGCTGTAAGAGCTCCCCCTTGAAGTGAGATCTTAGGATTAGTTCCAAGGACACCCTGTCCTTAAGACAAACTAAATAAGGCTCTTTACACATCAGAGCCTGAAGCTTGGAAATCCTCTGAGCTAAAGTAATGGCAACGCCTTTCAAGACGGAAAGCATAGCTTGCACACTGCTGCCAGTTCAAAGTGGGGGATGAGGGACAGTAAGTTTCTCTAACAGAAATAAAAGGTCCCAAGGAGGACGGGTCCCGAATTGGAGGTTTCAGGTAAAGTATGCCCTGCAACAAATTGTGGGACAAGTCTAACTGGGCCAGGGTTTTACCTAGGGATGCACGGATAGTTAAATTGGTCCAGATATCAGATCCGGATATATTCTATGAAGTATTCATCAGGTTTCGGATTTAATTTGGCTCGGATTTCACCAAACTAAAAAAAAAAAATAAAATATTACACACATTGTTTGCAGCAGTGTAAAAAGTTTAATCTGAATATAAATACTAAAATTCACAAAAATTTACAGGACAAGTACTGAAAATGTTCACTTTGTGATAAGTTATGCTTTAAGAAAAGCAGCAAGTTAGCAATCTCCAATGACAAGCGTGAGCGTCTGACCTTGATAATGTCACCCTCTACACTGAAGACTCGCTCGCTAGGAACACTTGTGGGTGGCGGTGAAAGAAATCTTTGTGCAATCTTTGCTAAAATTGGGAATTGATGCACTTGCATCTTCTAGTACTTGAGGGGATCTGGGTTTGCCTTTTAGTGGATAATGATCTTACGTACGTCTCAATCTCATTGTTTCTCTGGGAGTTCAGCACATTTTCAGCTGTAAACAAAAACAGACTTCTGTAGTACTATGTACTCAGATTTAAAAAACAAATGCAGCAAATTACTAAAATAAGATAAAATGTTTACATATGGTCTTGAGGTAGCTTGCTGCATTGGCTGAAGGTCTCCCAAGGGTCATCTGCTTCATTATCAAAAGTATCTGGGACAGCAAGTACAGGCACAAATTTAGATTCTGGGCAAACTTCTTGCTCCTCAACAAGCTGTTTGACCACAGCCTTAGCAAATGTTCTGCCTTGAGATGTTCTAAAGAAGTGAAGCTTGTATCTGCAGTCCAATAATGTTGCTGCTACAACTTCTTTGGCAAAATCGTAGTAATTTAATCTTGAGTCCACTGAGACCAGTAGTGACTTTCGCATTGAAGGCAGCCCCAGTATTTTAATACTTTCTACCGCAAGGTACAGCACAGTCGATGTGGGTATTATATCAGACACACAAGACTGCTATGAACTTAGTCTACGGGTCTCCGTTTCAAATGGTTTTAGTACGACACACACATTTTCAGTTAAAGTCCACTCAGCAGATGTGAAAGTACGATTGTCAGTTTCTGACGCATAGACAGTGCCCTTCACCGTTCAATTAATCATTCTACCATATAATAAGAACTGTTCCATCTAGTGCTCACATCTTGTGTCAGTCAACGTACTGGAACTTGAAGGGTGTTTTGCAAAGCTGATAATTTCTCAGCTGTTGTGGACGAATGTTTGAAGTGACCCACAACTGAGCAACTTGTTGCCAATAGGTCTTCAACAGATTTTTGTTTCATAATAGCCTCACTGACTATCATCTCGCAAGGTGTGAGCCAAACAACCCTCCCCGGTACAGCACTTAACTGCTTTACATATATTAGCACCATTGTCTCGGATAACTAGGTGACGCTGACTGCTTCTGATTTCTCAACTGTCCAGCACTGAAAGAAATTCCTTTTAAAGATTTTCACCTGTGTGGCGATCTCTAAGGTGTTTTAATTGATCATCCACCCAATGCGCTGTTATGACCAAACAAGAAAGGGTAGAATACTCATTAGTCCAGGTGTCAGTCATAAAACTTAACACACTAACTTCAGATAACCTTAGCTTTATTTTATCCCATACTCTGGTATACATTTCATGCAGAATTTGGTCTGAGAAGTACCACCATGATGGAATTGCATAGTGAGGCTCTAAAACATTAATTAAGCGTTTAAACCCAGGATTGTCCACTATGCTGTAAGGCTGCTCATCGACTGCCATCATTTCGGCTACTGATTAATTAAGACTGCACAGGGTTTTTTATTGGTAAATGAAGGCAGCTCTCGAAATACACGCTTCAACAGTCTGGTTCTCTTTTTTTATTTTTTTCGCTGGAGACTCATAAGAAGCCTGTCTTGCAATTTCTTGCTTTTCTTCTTCTGATCGTCTTTCTAAAAATATTTCTATATGCTTGTTTCGAATGTGATCAAACTGGACGCACCATATGATCTGACAGAAGAACCCCAACTTACAGGGTAGGCATCTGGCATAATGAACATCTTGCCTTTGAGTACCTGAGGACTGGGAGAGGGCAGATGTGATTCCCCTTCACAAAAGAGGGAGCAAGGCAGAAGCAGGAAACTACAGACCTGTTAGTTTGACCTCAGTGGTAAGGAAAATGATGGAGTCACTTCTGAAAGAAAGAACTGTTGAATATCTAGATGCCAGAGGGGCACAGGACCCAAAGCAGCATGGATTCACAGCTGGAAGGTCATGTCAGATGAATCTAATTGATTTCTTTGACTGGGTGACCAAAGCAACAGACCAGGCAGGGGCTGTGGATATGGCCTATCTAGACTTTAGCAAGGCATTTGACACAGTCTCGCACAAAAGATTAATAATCAAGTTAGCCAGCCTGGGAGTGGGTCCCAGGGTGGTAGCCTGGGTAGCAAACTGGCTGCACAACAGGACACGGAAGGTAATAGTGAATGGAACTCATTTTGAAGAAAGGGGGGTTACTAGTGGAGTACCTCAGTGCTCAGTACTGAGTCCAGTCCTCTGTAATGTCTTTATAGGTGACACTGCAGAGGGTCTGGAAGGAAAGGAATGCCTCTTTGTTGATACACAAGAGGGGGGTAGAAAGGATTAGAAGAGACTTGGCAAAGTTGGAGGAATGGTCAGACGTATGGCAACTTAGATTCAGTGCAAAGTAATGCACCTGGGAAACAAAAACCCAGGAGAAGAGTACACAATGGCAGGGGAGGTACTAACAACAATAATAATGGAAAGAGACCTGGGGAAGTCATATCAGATGACCTAAAGGTGTGTGAGCAATGCTAAAAGTCAGTAAGGAGAGCCGGGGGGGATACTGGGATGCATAAGGAGGGGCATCACAAGTAGAAAAAGGGAAGTGGTTATCCCTCTGTACAGACAGTTGGTGAGACCCTATCTGGAGTAGTGCATGCAGTTTTGGAGACCTCATCTATAAAGTTGCGACCTACCCGGGTTTTGACCAGATCACCCGGTTTTTGGGACGTCCATTCGGTCTTCCTGTGCAGTCATCCGGTTTTTCAGCAGTTCTGCCAAAGACTGAAACTTGCAGCCGAAATTCCCGAAAAACACACACTGCCGCCACCATTGTTCACCACGCTAGCCAGCTCCTTATCATTTTCCCATGCTGGCTTGGTGTATGACGTGTCCCTCAGTCACTCCCTCTCTTTGTTCTACTACCCCCACAACAACTTCCGCTGTGCTAACCTACAAGTTCTGCTAACTAATACCGACCCTATGGTTCTCAATTCGGCAGGCAGACTGGAAGAAAGACCCTGCCTTGTTGGCTTACCGGCGGTTGCTGGCTGTCGGAGGAAGACGGAAGTCGTAATGGAGCCCAAGCCACTCGAGAGTCGCACTGTCCAGTGACGCACGGGCGGGCGGGACAACAGGGAGGCATATCAGAGACTCAGGAAGGCAACATCATATATTCAGCCAGCATAGGCGTGAGGATACAGAAACAAACCAATGGGCTTCCAAGCAGGGGTAGAAAGTACCCTATCAAGAGCCACTATTTAAGGGCCAATCTGTTTGCTAGAATATAACCAATCAGGGCTTGTGATCAGGGCCAATCACAGGTGAAGATTAAGCAGCCAATAACAGCAGACCCCTGAAAAGAACAAAGAAAAGCTCCAGGATAAAAGAGGAGTTTTAGCCCTGTAGTATCCATTCAGGAGGAGCAGCTGGAGGACCCACTGACGAGTGAGCAGCAGAGGGAGGACAAGAGAAACTGCGAGAACTACCACCACCACAAGCAACCATTCACTGTCTGAAGTCCAGCACAGCACAGAGGACAGGAGGAGGCTCAGAAGCAGCAGCCAACTGCCAGCATATTTTCTTCTGTGGAGCAGCTTTGACTTCTGGAAAGCAAGCAGCAATACAGCCCTGCATCCCAGCAGCCAGCCAACCATCCAGAATCTAAATAGCATAATTGAAGGTAAGCTGAAGCCCATTTCTCAGTCCAGGCTCGCTCACTGTTGTAACTTTCGGTATATATTTGTGTATTGAGTTATATGGTTCAGTATTTTTAAAATGTAGTTTAATGGTGCTGCTGCAGTGTGTGTGTGTGTAGCAGGGGATGGAGAGATCGTGGCCACCTGTGGATAATTTCTTTGTGGGTGGGAGGGAGGGAAGGTGGAGTAAAGGTTACCAGTTTTATTATCATTATTATTTTTGGTTACTTTTCTAATTTATACAGTTGGGGTGCATGGGAAGGGCTCGGGGACTGGGTGGGAGAACATGTAGGTCCAAGGTAGGAGTTATGTGCTGCGGACAGACAAACAGTTGTTGAATCATGGCTGCCCATTGCCCATGGATGATTTCTGGGAGGGTTTGGAGGACTGGGTGGGAGGGCAATAGGACATGGAGCTAGGGAGGACTGTGCTGTTAGTGTGATTGTGAACAGAACAGGAACTGTATAGCTGTGCTGAATGATTGACAAAACATACATGTGTTTATGTGTAGTCTATCTGTACCAATGTTGGATTTGTGTAACTGGGTATCATCTTCAGTTGGGAGGTAGCTGGGGCATGGCTGAATTTTTTTTTTTTTTTGCAAGTTTCCTGATTGTGCTCAGTGTTTTAACCTGCATATCTGATTACCTGTGTTGCTGTCGCATGGTGTTTACAGCTGAATGAAATGTTTTACGTTGTTAGCTGGTGTGAACAGAAGAAACACAAACATAGAAATTGTCGACAGATAAGGACCACTAGGCCTATCTAGTCTGCCCGTAAGTCCTGTACTTGATTACAGCTTCTGACCCTCCTCCCACACTTGTCCCATGCATTTTAAATCCAGCCACAGTGCTTGCTTCCACCACGTCCTGTGGCAGATCATGCATCCACCACCCTCTCCATGGAAAAAAAAAAAAGTCCTCACATTCCCTCTTAACCCGCCATCTTCCAATTTAATGTCATGCCCCCTAATTCTAGTACTCCTCCTGTATTTGTCTGACATGACCTAACCACTGAGAAACCCATGTTGCCTAGGGTCATCGATGTCCGAGGAGGATGCAGGTCTGTCGTGTTCTTTCGCCGATGTCCGAGGAGGATGCAGGTCTCTTGTGTTCTTTCGCCGATGTCTGAGGAGGATGCAGGTCTCTTGTGTTCTTTCGTCGCTGTCTGGAGAAGAGGCAGGTCTCTTGTGTTCTTTTGCCGATGTCTGGGGATGAGGCAGGTCTCTTGTGTTCTTTCGCCGATGTCTGGGGATGAGGCAGGTCTCTTGTGTTCTTTCGCTGATGTCTGGGGAGGAGGCAGTTATCCCGTCTCCTACAGGGGTCTGGGGATGGCAGCATTATGGGCATCATGTCTTCATGGAAGTTGTACATGCTCACATGCCCATCATCCTAGCTAGTTCAAGTCCACATATTCCTCATGTGACCGTCTACGCAAAGACAAATCCTGATCTTCAAATGTGATTCATATTCTTTTTTGCGTTTTACCTTCTGCTACAAGAGAAAAAAATTCACCACTGATAGTGACTGTGTTACAGATATATATATTTTTGGGGCATTGCACATATTTTGCATAGTGCCTTCCTGTATGTTTTTTTTTTTTTTAATTAACATTACATTTGTGATGTGACAAATGAGATGCTCTTGCATATATTTTAGTAGAACTGCTGAAGATCAAAGCACACCAAGGCAAAATGAGCAACGGAAGGAAGAGAGACTTTGCTGAGATGCACAACGGTACTGGAAACAGAAGCAGCGGCTCAGAAGTTCATGCTATGAAGAAGAGTGAGACCCGTGGATTCTGCACCTACAATGAGGCATGGGAACAGAAGTATCCCTGGGTGCGACTGGTTCCAGGCATGGATGAATCTGCGAAATGTGCATCCTGTGGCACAGTATTTACAGTCAAATGGGATGGTGAGTGTGCCTTGAAAAACCACCTGAAGACCTAGAAGCACCAACAAAATACGACTCTTCAAAAAGAGAACCTTTTTTATGACCCGGTTTGCTCAGTCAAGCAACAGCCCTGAGAACCACAAAGTGACTGCAGCAGAGGTAGCAGCAATTTATCATGGAGTGCAGCACCATCACTCCTACTTATCTATGGACAGTGGTATGAAACTAACCCATCAGATCTTTCCAGACTCTGCAACAGGTGCAAAAGTAAGCTGTGGTCGTACTAAAGCTGAATGTATTGTCACCAATGTTTTAGCACCATATTCACAAGAACTGCTGCTACAGCAACTGGGATCCTGTTTCTTTTCCATTGCTTCTGATGTCTCCAATAAAGGAAACAAAAAGATGTTCCCTGTAGCTGTCCAGTTTTTCCACCAAACAAGTGGCATTCAAAGAAAGCTTCTGGATTTTTATGAAGATCATGATGAAACCTCAGAAGCCATTGCCAAGGCTGTATTGGCAGTAATGGACTAAAATTAGAAAATGTTTCAAGCTATGCTGCTGACAATGCCTCAGTAAACTATGGGAAACATCGCTCAGTATTTAAGCACTTGCGGTCACAAATACCACATCTGGTGGCAGCTAACTGTGCCACATAATACACAATTGTGCATGCCATGCAAGCAAGGCTCTTGCAAGATATGATGTGGAAACCCTGGCACTCAAAGTGTACAGTGAGTTTTCAGGCTCTGCAAAAAGGGTGCACCAACTCCAAGAAATGTTCAGGTTTGTCGAACAGGAGTGGAAGGAAATTCTCCAGCATGTCGTGACAAGGTGGCTATCTTTTACCAGAAGTAACAAGACTGGTGGAGTGCTGAGAGCTATAAAAGTTGTTTCATCAGCCGAGGAGAAGAAGAGTGTCACTCAGCAATCTGGAAGTTCTTGGAGGCACATGAGGATGGCTATAGTGACACCGATGAACTGTCAGAAGCAGAGTGTTACCTGCATTTCATGCACTACAGTTTGCAAATATTTCATAAATCTGTTGCCAAATTAGAAAGCAATTCACTTGCTGCTCCAGAGGTGTACAGCATAATGGTCACTCTCTGCTCAGAACTCCTCAAGAGAAATGAGGACCAGTTCTTTGGCTTTAAGGCGACACCAGCACTGAGAAATTTTCCTGCTGGAGTCAAAGAGAGGGTGACCAAAGACTTCTGTTCTTTCTACAGCCGGTCAGTTACATATCTAGACAAATGGTTTGACTATGATAACAGCCCCCTAAAAGTCATGCAAATCTTTGCACTGCACCAGGCAACAGTATCCTGGGATGAACTATACAATTGTGTGGATGTTTTAAAATTAAATGGTGAACTGGACATGGACATGTTATATGAAGACTATTCCATGCTTAGTATAGCATTGCCATCCTTAACGGAAATGAGTGGAGCGGAAGCATCTGTCAGTGACAGGTGGGTGGCATTTTTTAGTAAAGCACCTGAATGCAAAATGCTACTGAAGCTGGTCAATTTGTGCTGTCCATCCCAGTCAGCAACAGTTATGTGGGCGATGTTTTTCCATTATAGAATGCATGGACAGATGAGTTAAATCGCCGCAGCTGGTGGACTTGGTGAAGGCAGAATTACAAGTAAAACTAAATTACAGTCACACATGTTCCCAGTTTTACTTGTTCATAAAGGAAATGCAAAACTGTTGGATGCAGCCAAATCGAATAAAAATATACATTTAAGTTTCACTAAACATTTTATTTGAAAGTCTTACTTTGAATTTAAAATGCTTACATTGAATTTATGACTTTAAACAACATGCTCTGAGTCTGACAGAAGTACAGATGTGTGTATGTGTATGTGTGTGTGTGTATATAATGTATAATCAATTAAGAAAGGTGGGGGTTGAATTATGGTCTATGTGCTTTGCTTGCTTTTTATATACTGTTCATTTTATACAGTTTAATTTTTATCTGCACAATCTAATTTATCAGTTAAGAAAGGTGGAGGTTGAATTATGGTTTGTGTGATTTGTTTTCTTTTTATATACTGCTTACTTTATATTTGCATTCATAATTTGTGATTCCATAATAAAAATGCTGAAATAACACTGTCAGTGCATCCCCTGCTTTTGGCTTTCATTGAAAAAAATCAGAGGTTTGATTGACATGTGACATCACCAGTAGTGGGGGGGTTTGGGGCGTGGCTTTCCAAAAAAGGGGATGGGGCTTCTGTAGTTCGGTTTTGACCTGACTCAAAGGTGGCAAGCCTACTCGTCTACTCAAGGACATAGACAGGATGGAAGCAGTCCAGAGGAGGGCAACTAAAATGGTGCAGGGTTTGCATCAGAAGCCATATGAAGAGAGACTGAGAGAGCTTAATATGTATACCCTTGATGAAAGAAGGGATGGGGGGATATGATAGAAACTTTCAAGTACCTCAAGGGAATCAACAAAGTCCAGGAGGGTAGCATCTTTCAGAAAAAGAGATGCGCAAAAAAAGGGGGGCACAATTTAAAGATAGAGGGGGGACGGCTCAGGGTTAATGTGAGGAAATTCTTTTTCATGGAGAGAGAGTGGCAGACGCATGGAACTGCCTTCCTGGGGAGGTTGCGGGGTCTAAAACAGTGAGGGAATTCAAACATGCATGGGACAGACATAAGGCAATTATAGTGGGGGGCTGCAGGAAGTAGGCTGTTGGTTAACTAGAATCTGCAGCTTATCCAATAGGTACGGAAATGGGCAGACTGGGTGGGCCAAGTGGTCCTTATCTGCCGACAAAGTCTATGTTTCTCTGTTTCTTTGAGTCAGTTTCACTGGAGACCAAAAAATACTTCCATACAAGACTTTTCTGTGTTATGTCAGATTGTTGCTTACTGCTTGCCAGTTGTTGGAGTCTTGCAGCTGTGTGTCTGAGAGAGCTGAGCTGAACAGTGTGTTAAAGTGCGCATACCTGGTCCACACCTGCTTGAATAAATACCTAATACCCGCCCCGTTTTATAAGGCTGAGATCCAAATGGACCAGATATTGCAAAAATGACAAAACCCGATCAGTTCAACAAATCGGGTCAGATACCCGTGCATCCCTAGTTTTAACCTCTACAGGCACATGGTACACCAAGACGGCAGAAAGGTGCACCTTAACAGAGTAGTAAGTCAGACCGGAATCAGATAGAGAGAGGAAACATTCTAGAACAAAGTTCTCTGGACATGTGAAAGGGTCAAGGTGGTAAGCGGAGGCCCAAAGGCAGAACTGCTTCCACTTCATGGCACAGGTGGACCTAGTGGAGGGTTTTCTCACAGCCACTAGGATATCCGCTACCCTTGGGGGAAACCCCGAACCTGGAAACTGCTAAGTCTGCAGGAGCCACGCATGCAGGTACAGAGACTTGAGGTCCAAATAGACTAGGGTGCCCTTGTCCTGAGAGAGAGAGAAAGTGAGAGATCAGAAGTATGGGGATTGGAATTCTGCTGCTAAGATAGAGCAGAATGAACCAGATCTGACGAGGTCAGTAGGGAGCGATGAGGATCATCTCTGCTCCCTCCACCTGCAGCTTGAGGAGTACCCTCTGAAGTAGAGGAAAGGCGTACAGAAATCCGGCTGTCCAACAGAGGGACAACGCGTCTCACCATAAAACACTAGGCCCTGGGTCTAGCGAGCAGAAACTGGGTAGTTTGGCACTGAGTGGGGATGCAAAAAGGTCCAACTCTGGCTGACCACACCTGTCGAAGGGTTGGCTGCGATTTGACTGGAGTAGTTCCCATTTGTGGGCTTGTGACTGAGACTCTACTTAGGCTGTCGGCCAAGACGTTTTTGGTGCCTGTAACATGCATGGCTGCAAGTTCCAGGTGGTGCTCCAGTGTCCAATAGCAAACTCTCATGGCCTCTCTGCAGAGGATGGTTTCCATTCATGGACTTGTGATGGAGACCTGCTTAGGCTGTTGGCCAAGGCGTTTGGGTGCCTGAGGCAATGCGGCTGTGAGTACCAAGTGGTGCTCCAGTGCCCAATAGCAAACTCCAACGGCCTCTCTGCAGAGAGGATATGAGTGGGTGCCCCCTGCTTGCTGATAAAAGACCACGGACACATTGTCTGTCTGAACTAGCAGGGGCTTGGGGACAGGTCCATCTGAAATGCTTGCAGAGCATAGAGGACCGCTCTCATCTCCAGGATGCTGAAGTGAAGCGTCTGCTCCAAAGGAGACTAGGACCCTTGTGTCTGTCGATCCACTAAGTGGACACCGCAGCCCTGACCCGAGGCATCTGTAGTGAGAACGTGCCTCGGGGACTCTTGTCTGAAGGGGACCCCCTTGGACAAACTGGATGGAGTCATACCAGGTCAGGGTATGATGAACAGGATCCGAGATCGTGACAGGTAGTTCCAGGTCATTGGAACACTGGTCTCACTGCACCCTGAGTGTCCACTGGGGAACCTTCATGTGCAATCGAGCCAGGTGGATGGTCAGAATTGCAGCCGCCATGTGACCAAATAGCCTCAGAAAGGCTCTGACAGAGGTCTGATGTGACAAAATTACCAACCAAGCCTGCAACAAAAGGTGATCTGCTCTTCTTGTGGCAGAAAAGCCTTTCCCTGTTTAGTATCCAGAATTGCCCTGATATACTGGAGCCTCTGACTAGGCCATGGGGATAACTTTGGCGGATTCAGGATGACTCACAGCTCTCCGACGACGGTAAAGGAGTCTCCAAGAGTGAGGAGCAGTTGGGCCCTTGTGGGCGACGTCAAAATCATTGTCTAAGTAAGGAAAGATGTAGTGCCCTTGTCTCCTTAGAGCCGCAGCTACCACTGCTAGGCACTTGGTAGCCTGGGAGCCGAGGACAGGTCGAACAGCAGGGCTCGGAACTGGTAATGATGCCCTTGAAAGAAGCAGTGCAGGTATCTTCTGTGGGGCTGGAACACCAGGCTGTGAAGATACAGTACACGCTCCTGCACATCCAGAGAGCAGAGCCAATCCCTTGGAGAAGGAGAGGAATTAGGCCTGGAAGGGTGACCATTCTGAACGCTTGTACTCAATGTAAATGTTCAGATGGCTTAGGTCCAGAATAGGCCTCAGATTCCATCTTTTTGGGTACAAGGAAAAAGTGGGAGTAAAATCCCTGACCCCGACCGTTTGATTTGAAGGAACTGGCTCTATGGCCTGCTTTAGAAGGAGCACCTGGATTTCCCCTTCTATCAGGGCAATGTGAGACAGGGTAGTGGGGGTGACGCAGGAGGACTGTCTGGCGGCCTCTCCAGAAATTGTAGCATATGACCGCTATGATCTTTTTTTTTGTAACTATATTTTATTGTTTTACATTATAAAACAACAGCAAACGATACACGCCAGAGTTCGCAATACAAACCAAAATACATATTCAATTTACCAGTCTGTTTTAGCCTAAACAATCTTGCTTTTGGATATGGGGGTATTACTATAAATCTGAATCTAAATATTAAAATAATATCCAAGATTAGCTGCACCCCACAAGATTTTGGGTGATCGTTTTTAATATGTAAAATTCCCCAGATAGCATAACACAACAACCTGTGTTATGATCCCCTATCCGAACATGATACCTTAACATGCGGCGAGTGTTTTAGATTCAGCCCCCACTCTCCTCAAATACAGCAATATAAACCCAAAACAAAACAGAAACAATCTCCTCTGTGTAAACTACAGAAATCTGGGTCCTATAAAACACAAAGGCCCTCCTTGTGGCAGTCTGGAAAATAGTTCATTAATCTGAAATTAGCTATTTCTAAATTAAAATAATTTTTCACATTTATATTTGTTTAACATTGCATAGTAGATTCTGATGAGCCAGTACTTAAAAAGTATTATTTAATATTTCTAACCCACTATCCCACCTTATAATCAGCCTTACAGTGTTATATTAACCATATGTTTAGATTCACATTTATCACTGGATCCATTAAGGAACACTAAGAAGAGAAAATAAACAGTTTCACTTATTTTCAAGTGGATTCATCTTCTGAATCAGTTCGCTCCCGTTGTTCAGCCCGCTTAAATTCCTTCACGATGGCCTCCGCTTTCTTGCCAGCCTCCTCCGGATCCGTATATTGAAACGTATGACCCCCATACTGCACCTGGAGCCTTGCTGGCATCAATAAGGAGTGAGCTACTCCTAAGCTCAGTAACTTTGCTCAGACTCCATCAAATCTCTCGCGGTGAGTCCTGGTGGCATATGAAAGGTCAGGAAAGAGATGGTTGGTGGTACCCTGAAAGCATAACTGTTCTGAGTCCCTTGCTGCTTGCATGATTCTGTCCTGAATACCAGGGCCTGAAGTAATCAACAGAGCTGTGCGGGGCAGGTCAGTATTGGCTGCCACAGATCTTGGGGAAATTCAATATGCCTGAATGAAATTCTCTTTCTTAATCTCCGTAGTCAGTCCCAAAGCTCCCGGTAGCCAGCCCTGGAGGATGTATAGTAAGCCACCCCCTTCGCAATTTTCTAGTAGGCCCACAATGCACACGTTGGAAGCCCTTTGGGAAATTTTCCAGTGCTTCTAAGTGGTAGCGCAATTGAAAATTAATTTTCTTGTGTCAGCTTTGATGTTGTGGCTACTGCTTTAGTTGTTAGAGATTCTGCCGTTGATGCTGTTTTAACTGCTGTATCGATTTTAGTGTCCTGCTCCATGAATCTGGTCAGAATGGATTCAACTTTGTCATTGATGGCCTTCATTGACTTCTGTAGAACTGTCCATGGGGCTCCTTCCCGGGCTGATTCAGCTGCTACTTCTTCCTGTGTCTCCTGCTCAGTAGTCCGATTCTTAGAGACTCCCGAGGACTTATTTGTACGTCCATTGCTGAAGCAGGAGAGCCAAAAGAACACAACCTGCCAAGAAAAATATATATATTTTTTTTTTTTTTTTTACACAAACATAATTACATTTTTGTATTATATTGCTGCAAGGCGAGGAGCGATCTCAGACACAACTTTTCAGTGGGTGTGTTCTGGCGCCCCTATGACCTCTATGGTCCCCAAGTACCCATTAGTCGGCCATTAATTTTTCTCCAGCCATCGAGGAAGAGGAGAGGAGAAACAGCAGTGACTCTGACTGCCTCTCTCCCCAGGGTCTTTGTTGGGGAGGAGGTCTGGCAAACAAGTCAGGCTGTGACACCAGGGGTTGGCAGAGCAGCCTGGGAGGCTTGGTGGCTCTGGAGGCAGAAGAACCTGTGGTCTGGGAGGTGGCTTTACGCTTAAAGCCTCCTCTGCTGTTGCTGGGCTTGGGGCTGCTGAACTGACAACTTTTTTTTTTCTTTGTTACAATAAATCAGAATAATACCTTCTAGTCATAGATCCTTTGCAAAGGTTCCACATCACAGATACATAGGAAACATAGATGGTTACAGAGGATAATATATGTACACAGGAATTAGTCCTACAGAAAGTAATAACACGGTATAATGCAGCACAAGCCCATCATCTAGTGTTAGGCAAAAGCAGAGTACATAGGGTCATTAGCCAGACCCAGCATTAGGTGAGGTGCGGGTAAGTCCAGTAATGGAGTGAGAGAAGAACCACAGGGGTCTCGGTGTGGAGGGTGAGTGTAGGGATGAGAGGCAGAGGTAGTGAGACTAGGGACAGTCACAGGATGAGAGCGTAAGGAGCTGATTTTTGAGGAGCGTCTCGAAGGGCCTAGCTTGGGTTCAGGAAGGATGGTGGTGGGGAGCTCACTGAGCCATTTAGGGGTCCGATATAGAAAGGCCCTATGGCCTAGGGAGGTCCTAGTCTGGGACAGCTATGAGGGGACTTAGCAGCACTTCTGGTGGGTCTGTTTGGGGGGCTGGCTGGATGAGTGGGTGGAAAGGTTGAGTAGGATTTTCTTGGCTAGAGACAGGTGTGATATTTAAGTCCGGAGTCGAAATTTAGCCAATGAGACTATCTATGTAAGTTACAAGTATGGTTGTATCTGTCACAGCCCATGATAAGATGGCATGCTTTAAAGTGATTCTGAGGCAGCTTAAGGCAGTCTGATCAGTGGAGCCATACAACAATTCCAGTCCATAATGGAGTGTACAGAGCAGGACACCACCAAATGGATGGCTTCTGGGTGGAGATAATACTTGAGGCGGTAGAGGAGACCTAGTCGGGTGTTGAAAGAGGTGGATAGGAGCTGGATATATTTATGGAAGGAGAGGATGTGTCTAGAGTTATGCCCAGGTATTTAAAAGTGTTTAGCTGTTTATTTTTGTTGACTGGATAAGTGCACTATACAGATTCTGCCTATTTTCAGGCACGACACGGGAGGGGATACAGATGAATGACAAGTGACCTTGAACAAGATTAAGCTGTTGGTGGTATTTTTAGTGAATGGGGGAAAATCTGGACAGGGCACCAGGGAAATTCCCCTACTCTTCTGCCAGCAGGGGGCTTGACTTCCTGTGAGCAGGGATGGAGGAGCCCAGTTGGGAGCCGGACCGAGGAGGAGGAAGTGCTGATGTGGCAAGGGAGATGGCCTCCTCCCATGACCTCATATTGTAAGAGGCTACTTTACTGGAAATAAACCAAGAATTAGCTCAAAATAAACAAGAAGAGATGTTTTTCTCGACTTGAGTAATATTGATGGAAATAAGGACTGTGAGAGAACTCCAATGGAAGGAATTAAAGGCAAAAGTAAAGAAGAACTTCTGCAGGCATTAGAGAAAGCCAAGGAGAAATATGCAGCTTTTATGGCAAGAAAACAAGCTGAATTAAAGTTACTGGATCACAGTGAAGAAATTGACAATGGATATGGCCCAGCTGACAGCTCTGAATATGATGCTTCAACATCAAAGGACAAGGAAGGAGCAAGCCGACAAAACACTCCCATGAGGTAAATCTTCACCCTATTATTTCAACCACTGATGCAAATGTGAACAGGATGGCAGGAAAACCGAGGATTCGGTGCCTAGAGCCCCAAGAGGTGAATGTTTTGAATAACCCATGGAGGTAGAGGGCAGTGATATTAAGGCAGAAGTTCCTACTGAAACTAGCTCTAAAACTGAGCAAAGGAGTGAAGGTTTAAAAACTGCTGTACAAGATAAAGAAATGCCTAATGTAGTTTCAGGACTGGAAAACAATCCTAAGTCTGGTAATACAGTCCCCGTTCAACACAGAGATTCAAAATGTCCCAAATACAGAGGAAAAGAAAACGGGAAGTCATTTCCAAAATAATCCCTTTGAACAGACTGATGCTACCATTTTTTCTTTCTTAGCACGATCTGCTAAACCAGGATCAAAGGAAGGGAAAAACAGGAGAAAGGCTATTATGTTGGCAAAACGCAATCTAGATGGGCCTAATACTCATAAAGGGCCTGTAGAACACAAGGGACAACATACATCTATGCAATCCTGTCCAACAACAACAACAGAGGCAATTGGCAAAGCATTTTCCCTACACAGTAATCAGAGACTTGAACCCTTCTGCAGTTGGTCACCGGGAAAAGCCCTACAGGAGGCAGGATGGAAGAAATTGCCTTCAGGCCAGTGGTTGCTAGACCCTCCATGGCCTGCAAACACCCCAGAATGGTGTCCCAGGGGTTTGCCTCAAATCTCTGTTGGGGAAAAGGGGAGTACAAATCCAGACTCTGCCCAAGATATGGGGGATGAAAATATGGGACAGCTTCAGAATATAACTGAACTGATTATACTGAACAAAGAGCCTTTAAAGAAAAACATACGGGAACCCCGGGGGGATCCGACACGGGACAGGAAGAATGAAACAACCTTTGCAGGGACCCCAGATCTCAGAAGAGGAGCGGCACCTGAAGGTGAAGAAAAACAAACTGACCACCCTGCCCAGCGCCCACTATTGTCAGAACTCTTTGCTAAATCAAAAAGAGAGGCTGCTCCTAGAAGGAATGCAGTTAGGATTCGGTACAAAGGGGGTCTGGAAATCAAAAAAATTAAATTTTCACCTCTGTGGTCCCCCTTTATGGTGATCCCTTGACAAAACCCTCATTAAATATGTGACAGTGATGTTTGAACGAAGGGGTACACGTTGATGACATTACATACTGGCTTCAACAAAAATGTGAAGTATTGAGCGCACCAGAAGCACAACTGGATTCTGAGATGTTTTGGACTGGGGGATGGAAATATAAGGTTAAATTGAGGCAACTGGAGAGTGATATAGCGCATATACCAAACTCCTTCATGCTGGGTAGAGATAGAGGAGTGTGTTTTTATTCAGGGCAGCCACGAGCATGCTGCAAGTGTGGGGCTAGGACCCACCTCTCTAGTGTATGTGATCGCCCCCGCTGTGACAACTGGAGGTGGCGCACTTAAGTATGCAATGCGCAAACCTGACACGATGTGAGTTATGTGAGGACACAGGTCACACATTTCCGGAGTGTCCGTGGGCTGCAAGAAATAAGGCAATAGTCATTAGCCCTGAGCTTCTTATCCAACAAGCTCAAGAGGAAGCAGCCAAAAAGGTGGTAGAGGCTGAAGCCCCTCCTGTGGAACACAACCCCCCAGATAAGGCTCCTGACCCTATTCCAGGCAGAAAGGAGGAAGTCGAGACTGAAGAGATAAGAACAGATGAGGAGAATCATCCACTCTGTCCCAATCCTGATAAGCCCATCCAGTGGGGTGACCTATTGCCGGTTTGCTGCACAGATAAGCAATCCACTGATGTGCAGGTGATCCCTCTTCCACCCCCCCAAAAAACCCACCTTCCAAGAAGGACAACTAGGAATACAAAACCAAACCCGCCCCCCACAAGTGAGCAAGCAGGCCTAGCAGAACCTAATCCCTTTGAGGTTTTGGCTCCCACTGAGGTAGAATCAGACACAGAACAGATGGATGTAGCTCTTACACCCACACAAGCTGAAGGAGGGAAGAATGATATGCTTGAGTACAAAGGGAAGAAAAAGAAAAGGAGGAAGAAAGGGCCTTGAACTCTTAAATTGAATGGTTAAGTTATCCCTGGGGTCATGTAACTGTCATAGCCTCTTACATTCCTTAGGAGAACGGGCGTTTCACCTATTGATAGATCTAAAACTGGATATCTGTTTTTGCAAGAAACATGGATGCTCACATCGGACCAACTTAGGCTGTTCCAGGCGGAATGGAGATGGGGGCCATCCTACTGTCCTTTTGGCCAGACAGGCCGATGGAATAGGTATCATATTTAGTACCTTTTCCTTCCAAATAACCAAGATGGTGGATTTGATTCCAGGGAGGCTGTTCATTCTAGATGGATATTGGGATAAGGTCCCATATAGATTAATAAATGTATACAGCCCACAAACAAAAGCAGATAGAGTAGCTCTAATTTCCAAACTTCAACCTTACTTACATCGTCCACTTATGTAATCCTGGGGATTTAATTGCATGACTTACCCAAAGGGGGACTGAGGGGAAAAGAGGAAAACATACTGCATTCAAATGCCTTGCAAAATGTGTTGATATTGGCGAGCTGAAGAATTGTGCACACTACCAAACCCAAGGGCCCAAATATACATACAAAAGGGGACACCTGACATCAAATATAGACCATATTTTTGTTTCTAGGAATCTCCTGACCCAAACTTTCATACTATCCCTACAGAATTTTCAGACCACCTTCTTTACAAATAACATTTCAAACAGCCCCGAAAATAAGGAGGAGAAAAGATGGAGATTAAATGTTTCAATGCTCACAGACCCTTTTGTTAAAGAGAAAATTTCTTCATTACTCTGGGCTAGGACCTCAGTGAGTGATCTCTCACTAAGATTTGGGAGTACGGTGGACAGACACAAAAAAGAGATAGCAGTATGGTTCCAAAACTATGGCAGCATAGGGCACAAAACAATTTTTTTAGCTATTTAAAACTAAGATCAAAACTTCAGAACATGATTTCACAGTCTGCTATGTCTAGACAAGATTATGGCCCTGACATTGAACAGATCCAGGATGAAATGAGGAAATTTCAATATGACAGGGCAAAAACTTTAAATACAGAATTGCAATTTGGAACACAAAAAAACCCAATTGGAGACCCCTTTGAAGCCTGTAAAAAGAAGAAAGATACTTTAGATATGTTTCAATTAGTAGATGATAGAGGAAACATAGTGGAAGATGAGATGGGGATCCATGAAATAATCTGTGGGCTTTTGGCATCACATGAGAGTTCCCCTCCTCCTTCTACAAATTTGATTAATTCTTATTTGGAGAAAAGCCAGGTAACCTTGGCCCGGTAGGATCAGGAATTTTTAACCTCTCCTTTGAAATTACAGGAAATAGAAGATGTAATTATGAAACTAAAAATTGATCTTCGCCGACCTGACGGACTGCCTTATGAGTTTACAGATCATTTTCCAAAATAATGGCAAGGTGTTTAGTAGAACTGTTTTCAGTATTTTTTGACAAAGGGTGTCCCCCTCAATTCACAGCAGGTCTCTTAATTTTATATATAAGGAGGAGGCGAAGGTAGACATCTCCAACTGGAGACCTATAACTCTCCTGAATGCTGATTTTAAAATATTGTCTCAGGTTCTTAACAATAGGCTAAGGCAAATAGCTCCTTTATTAATACATCCAGCCCAGTTTTGTGGGATCCCTGAAAGGAAGCTACAACATGCCTTAATGGTTATCAGAGATATGTGGAGCTGCACAAACATCCAATTGTATCATTACTTTAAATCAAAGCAAGGCTTTTGATAGAGTATGCCTTCCTTTCCTCTTTCAGACCTTATTACATTACGGTATTCCAAAGGAAATTGTGCATAAAATCCAACTTCTATATTCTAGAGTCCATGTGCAACCTATTATTAGAGGGTTGGTAATGAAAGGTATCACCATAAATAGAGGTTCGGCAGGGCTGTCCCTCAGCCCACTCCTTTATAACTTTTCCTGGACCTCTGATTAGAGTTCTGAGCAATACTCAAGAATGGGAAGGTTTTGGGGATCCCAGGCCAAATGGAACTGAAAATCCAGCCTATGCGACGATATATGCCTGTTTATAGCAAACCTGGGGCAATTACCAACAGTAATAAAACAACTGCAGGAATATTCTAGAGTATCTAATGCCACCCTCAATCTAATAAATGTAAAGGGTTGTACTTAGGAAGTACAGAGAGGCACCTGTAACAGTAAACCATATTTATTTCTCCTCAGAGCCACTAAAAATCTTGGGAATAACGTTTGACAACATAATCTCCCGCTTGAGAATTGGGAAAGGCTCTTCAGGGGCTGAAAATAAAGTCCAGAGATGGAAGCCATGGAGGTTGTCTAAAATAAAAAGGGTACACATAATTAAAAGGTTCATTATACCCACTTTGTTGTATACAGCCATGATTTTCCCACCCCCAGTGATCTTAGAAACCAGGTTATATGCATGCTTTTTTCAGATGGTTTGGGGATCCAGATTGAACCCAATAAAAAGGTGTTTTACATACTTGTCTAAACAACAAGGGGGTCTGGGTATGGTGGACCCTATAATCTTCTTCCATAGCATTTTCCTGTCTCACAATCTTAAAATTAGTTAGGGAAACAACTGGTGTGATATACCATTTGTTTTGTAAAACCTGTAACGATATTTGGAAATTTGGACTGAAACCTTCCCCAAATTGCCCACCCGTATCAAAATACCAGAATACATTAAACCAGCCAAAAAGCTTTGCAAATGGGAGATCACTAAAGCGATATCTCCAGACTCTCAGGACGACAATTGTACTCACACATGGTGAGTCAAATCCATCCGAACAACCTGAATTTAAAACTGCCCACCAGATCTAAAGGAGGGTGTTAAAACAATTAAACAACAACAGAATTTAATGCACATGTGGAGGTATTATGGCTTTCAGCTTACGGACTGAATGTAAGAGGCAATGCAAAACACAAGGCCCAAGAAGAAAGGAATTGTCCATATAACGTTGTATAAATACTGAAGAGACAATGGATCATTTCTTTACCTGTTCTATGCAAAAGCCCTATGGGAAATTTAAAGACAGAATGGAATCTAAGGTGGTTAGACAGTTTAACCTATGAGTCCTTGGGCATTGTCCCAACCTCAAGATAATGTATGATTATGATACTTTAATGGTGTTGTTTTGCTGTTTAAAGTTTACCTTTGGCAGGCTCACTGCCAATGGACACTCAACAGAGACTGATGTCATATACCACCTATAAGACACTGGTAGAACAAGCTATGGGGCAGTGTTTAAGAAAGATCTGCAGGCTAATCCTAAGAGCTATGTTTTAAGGAAATGGAAAGGGTTGTTTGGATTTATCACATACAAGTAAGGAGGTAGACTAAAACCTATTTCTAAAGAAGACGTGTTTAAGTACTACTGATTTTGCCCTAATAGTTTATTGGTTACTCGGTAGTTGGAAAATTATTTTTGAACAATCACTTTTAACCAGAGTATGAATGAAATATTCTTGTTTATTTGGGATTAAAACTGTATTCTTTCATGTGACTTACACTCAGAAGTAATTAGGTTTGAGAGCTACAACAAGCAAAATTCCCTGCCACAGTGGTATGGGGAAAGATAATAAGGGGGAAGGGGGAAGGTTTCTTTGGGGTTAAGGAGTGATTATTGTGTGGTCTTTAACATACTGCATCAAGTGTGTGAAGTGAATACCTGTTGTTTTTTCTTTATGTTTGTTTTTTCTTTCCTCTTTATTTTTTGTACAATGTATTATGATTTGTGATGATGTAATATCAATAAAAAATTCCCCTACTCTTCAGAGGGGGAACCTCTGTCCAAGATGATGGACGCACCCTTGCTTGCTGAGGAGGTGGTGATGGAGGTGGGAGACCTGGTCTCAACTCCTGCCTCTGTGTGTGTGTAGAGACCACGTCTGCAACTACTGAAGCAAAGCTGGTTTGTGTCTACTGCAGAAAATGAATCTACACTACAGGTTACAACTTTAGAACCTCTGCTGGGTCACCCTGACATGGACTCTCAAACGTCTTTACCCCCTTGCCGTCCCAATGAGGGATTTTTCCACTTTTGACTCTGCTACTGTCTGTTTGGCTGAAAAGGAGCTTCAGGACCATTTGGGTGATGCAGAACGTCGATTCGCGATTACGAAAGAAGAATTTGAACAGAGAACTGCAATGGATTCGTGAAGTCAGATTGGCAGGATGTATGTCTCCTGCAGCCCACAATAATGCTTTGCAACAGCCTACATTGCCTTTTCAAGCGGCTGAGGTGCTGCCCTGTGCAGCCCATCCTGGCGAGTTCTCAGCTGGAATACTCCCACCTGCTTCTCAGCTGCCCCTGCAGACTACAGTGACATCATTGCATACAGTGCCTAGTTTGCCTATTGTGACACACTCTCCCTCTCAATTGCTATCTCTTAATACCAATCCTGCTACAACACCTACCTGGTCTGTAAAACAGCATTGCAAGGAGCTGGCTGGGTGCAGGAACCTACAGATGGGAAGTGGGTTTCTGGTCCGTCCCCTATTCGGTCCCCCTGTCTCAATGATTTTCCTGAGCTGCAGCATTCACCAAACAGAAGTCTGCCTATGTCTGACCCCTTGTGTCTCCCCAAGGAAATGGAACATACCCAGCACCCAGTCTTGGAACCTTTGCAGGGTTCTCTTATTTGTGCGTTTCTCCCACTACCATTACAGAGAAAAGCAGCTCCTGCAGTAGTGGAGCCTCCTCAAAGAAAATAGAGCCAAATGTTCTTTTCCTCATTG
Organism: Neoceratodus forsteri; assembly: GCA_016271365.2. Taxonomy (NCBI): domain Eukaryota; kingdom Metazoa; phylum Chordata; order Ceratodontiformes; family Ceratodontidae; genus Neoceratodus; species Neoceratodus forsteri. Next base: position 931,573,288 of record CM028133.1, read on the forward strand.
TTTAAATTTCCAATTCTGGCTGCAAAGCGACATAATGCAGTATGATTGGCTTACATGGCGGTTTACCTGAGCCACCAGACCGAGTGTATGTAGCTCGGACACTACCGAGGACTCTCTGAAATTCTTTTCTCACGAAATATATGCACGGATTCATATTTCTGGCGAAACTACGTTTGATGTCAGCTTCCAAATGCCTACGTGGCTTGGGCGTTTTTAGTCACGATATCATGCCTTAAGAAATACCGTCCTGACCCTGTTTAAGGCCATTCCCTTTCCAAACCAGCCTTTAAGAATATTACCGTCCTGTTTCGAACAAAGGTGTTGCGTCACTGATGTAGTCTATTGGCTAAAACAACGTTGTACTGTTCAGGGTCAGCCTGAGGCAATATTGGACACGGAGAATATCTGGACTGGAGGCTGGAAGGTTAAGGTTGTGTTACACTCTGATGATTCTGGTCCAGTGCACCTACCTAATTCTTTTTTTATAGGTCGTGATAGGGGGGGGTCTTGTTTTACCCTGGACAACCGAAAGCTTGTTACCGGTGTGGAGACCCCTCTCACCTTAGTAATGTCTGTGATAAGCTGAAATGTAATACCTGTGGAGAACTGGGTCATGTGGGGATTCACTGTCTAAATGAGTGTAAATGTAATCTTTGTGATGAGCTGGGTCATATGTTTCAAAATTGTCAGTGGGCTGCTCATAATCAGGCCACACATGATGATGGTGCTGATCAGCGTTTTGTAATCCACGCAAGCCCAGAAGGCTCGTCTTAGGACCACCTCAGTAGAGCCGACTTTAGTAGTCACTCAACCTCTATTGCAGGTCCCTGAGCCTGTTGTAGATCAGGTTGTGGTACCCTGTGGCCTCTTGTGTGGCACCACTTACTGAGACGACCCCTCCTACCCCAACCTTGTCCAATCTGTCCAGCTTGTCCTGGACCCTGTTCCAGGCCCAAGTACTATGCGCCCCAGTACCCACTAGTGTTATGCGTCGGAGGTCTATGAGAATTACCCCGGGCATTACCATCCTCCTTTGCTTTTGGGGTCCCCCTGTTTTGTCTAATGCCTTTGAGCTACTCCAAACTGTTTCTGATGATGCTGGAGGCGTAGTTCGACATTCCTTTGTTGCATCTTCCCTCCCAGATGGTATTACTGATTCGGAGATTCAACTGGGTACTGGTCTTTCTCAGAAGCGGAAGGCCAGGGTTAAGCTAAAAGGAAAAGGTGATAGGAAAAAGGAAATCGTAAGGTGTCTCTGTTCTCCTTGTGTTATGTCTCACTTTGTTTGTCATACTATTAATGGAATAGTATTAGCGTCTGGCAAAGAAGATTGATTTTTTCCCGCTTACGGCTTTTACCTATGGGGATCTTTCTGTTGCAGGCTACGACTCCATACCACCCACAAGATTTGACAGGCACAACAGGACTGGCTTCTAGGTCCTTCTTTTTGGTCCATTGGCCTGGACTCCTGTTCCGGACTTGGGATCTTATTCAATATCCCAGATTTTCGTTTGCTAAAATTGATTGACGTAGCCCCTGGTAGAGTGTTAGTCTTAGATTTTTTAATTGGGCCCTGCCCTTATCGGGTTATTAATATTTATGCTCCCCAAATTAAGTCTGCACGTATTTTCTTTACTCTGCCCTTATTTGCATACCTCCTTTCAGTTGATATTTTCGGGCGACTAACTGTGGCTTAAGTCTTCTTGACAAAAGCTCTTTTGCTACTACCCAGAAATTGTTTTGTGACTTCCACGAATTAGGGAAGTTGGTTCGTACTGCTCATCTCTCACGAATGCCTATTACTCTTTTACTAAAACATACTCCTACATTTCAAAGGGTAAGCTGGCTACAGAATTGATTTTGTGTTTTGTCCCAGACACTCCCAATTACCTCTGCTACTGTACAAGCTGTGGAATTTTCTGATCATAAACTGCTTTCCGTAGGCCTTGGTTCTGATGTCACTGTTCACAAAGGACCAGGACTCTGGAAATTCAACATATCTCTGTTACAAATTCCGACTTTCATGCGGTCCCTTTTATCCTTTATTCAGGCCCGGAAACCTGTTTTTATTTGTTACGCAGACCCTACTGCATGGTGGACGGACACTAAACATGGTTTGGTGCTCTTTTTGAAGATATAGTCATCAAAAATTTAGAAGAGAATACTTGGAATATTTACAGAAAAGGGTACATTTTCAGTCCTTGTTGACAATAGCTTATATGACAGGACAAGATCTTTCTCAACAATTGCGCTTAATTCAGAATAAGTTCAAATTCCAATCTAGACAATCACAGCAACTTTATCATCAACACAAATTTAATGTGGTAGGCATGAGGGCTGTTTGCCCCTTTGAGTCGAATTCTCAACAAATTACACAGAAGAATATGTTGTCTTGCTGATTCTGATGGCACCTTATGTACTTCTCAGTCGGACATCTGTCGGATAGTGACATGTGACACGACTGCCCTCTTTTCTTCCTTTCCAGCTGCAGATGTTGATCCTGCGGTGTTGTATAGGGACCTTGACATCCCTATCCCTTCACAGCCGTGTTCTGACTCAGCCTGTATACCTGTTACTGAGTTAGAATTGAAGTCGGTTATTTCTTCCTTACCCTTACGGAGGACTCCCCGCTGCCTTATATAAGGTACTGGGTGACCACCTGATCCCTGAATTAACTTCAGTATTTACCTCCCTGTTAACTAGTGAGTTTATCCCTTTAGATTTTACTAAGGGTACTTTGATTTATATCTATAAACAGAAAGGAGATATATACATTCTCTTGAGAATTGCCGCCCCTTATGTATGCTAAACACTGACTTTAAGTTATTAATGAAAATCACTGTACAACGCCTTATGAGGATAGCTGAAGTGGTTTGCACCCTGCTCAGTCCTGTTTGTACCTAACAGGAGAATCTCTGACCATTTGATTCTCCTTCTCATGGCTATGCAGACTCTGTTTCGGGTTTTATTGTATCGGTAGATCAGAAGGCGGCTTTTGATTCAGTTAACCATGATTTTTTTATGGAAGGCACTACATTTTATGCATGTGCCTGGTGAAATGATTCGCTGGATTAAGACTTTTTATAGGACTGCCACTGTTGTGCCTGTTGTGAATGGTTGGGTTGGACCTATGATCCCCATAAAAAGAGGGATTCGCCAAGGGTGTCCTTTGAGCCCTCTGTTATATGCATTTTTCTAGATGTTTTGTCATTGCGTTGAATACTCATCCTCAGATTCATGCCCTTTCTAGTTCTACTTTTAATCTCACAGATAATGGCAATTGCATATGCAGACAATGTCTGCATTATTGTGGCTAATGCAGCCTCTGTGGTTACTGCCCTCCATGAATGTTCTTCCTTTGGTGATTTTTCTGTGCGAGTTTAAATTTTACCAAAAGTTTTGGTATTCGGTTAGGATCGAAAATAGCCCTTTTTCACATATTGGTCTCTTACAACATGTTGAGGGCCTCAACATTTTGGGAGTTTATTTTGGGACTGTAGATTCTGACCTTTAATTGGTCTGCTAATTACAACAAGGCAAACTTAAGGTTGCCTCATGGAATAAGGGACAGATTGGTAGAAGAAAGCGTTTCTAATCAAGACTTATTTGATACCGACTTTTCTTTATTTAAGCTATGTATTCCAATCCCTAAACAATTAGAAACTGCAGTTCTTGGTCTCTTCTTTCAAGCTCTGTGGGAAGCCAGCTTAATCCGTAAAACGGAATGTTACTTACCTATTTCTGAGGGGTGTTAACATGATTAATCCTCCGTTATTTTTTCATGTACTTTTGACTGCAAATCTTTGGCCTCTATTGATAAATAGAGGGTAGAACCTTGGCTCTATGATTCTTGCAGATTATATGGTTTCATTTATGGGAATGTGATTCATTAACTGTGATACGACAAACCTTGGGTATACCGGTACAAAACACATGTTTTTACATTTGAAACAGTGGAGGATATCTACCCAGATGTTAACGAATTCTCATAAAGTATTATATAATAATTTGCTCCTGACCGTTTGTGCAATACAGCTGCCTTTTGAAAAGTGCCCTAGCCAACATCTTCCTTCCCTACTGGTTTTGTTACGGTGTAAAAGGGTGCTTGCTCACATGTGGGACTTTCATTGGCTGTCGGTCATGAAAGAATTAATGTCAAAGATAATCATAAACACAAGCAGTCTCAAGACCACAATGTTCTAGACTATTGTGTATTTCTAAATTGGAAACTACATCGCACTTATTTTTGAGTGTTCTTTTTGGCAAGAGTCTGGGGCACTCCATTATTTCAAACGGTTTCTTACCAGAATATTATGTATGGTGTTTTTTTCTCCCCAGTGGTCCCTTTGGACTCTGGACATGTTAAATCTAGTTTTTGTAGTAATTAAATGGAATATTTGGATGGCTTGATGTCTGTTTACTCTACAGCAAAACACATGTTCTTATTCAGAGCTTGAGAAGAAAATCGTAACAGACCTAACTAACATTTATGTGCATGAACGTACATTATTTTCCAAGGAGACATTACTTGAACTGTGGAAAGCTCTTCCTTGGATCACGGACTCTGATTTTGCAGTGACCTGATGGACTGTCTGTTGATATGCATAGTTCTGTTCTGTTTTTTTTGTTTACTTCTGTTTTGAGTCCACATGAGTTTTTGCAAATTGCTTTTGTTTTGGTATTGTACGATTTCTTCTGTTTCAATAAAACTTTCCCCTACTCTTTTCAAGTAGTGCCATGGGATCTTTAACATCCACCTGAACTACCACCAGAGCAGGCAGATGGGACCTCGCTTAACGTCTCATCCAAAGACGGCATTCTCAGGAGTGCAGCACCTCCCTCATGCTGCACTACAGTGTCAGTATTGGTATATTAACCCAAGTGCCTGGTGTGGGGATAGAACCCACAGACTTCTTATCTTCCTGCCTCAGAGGCTAGTGTGCTACCTGCTGAGCCACTGACACTGCTCTAGCAAGTCGCCCAGTGAATTGACAATGGTAAGGTTTGAACTCTTAAGAGCGAGAACTCTGGCAGAGGGCGAAAATCATTGTTTTTGTTTTTTTGTGATTAAGTTTAAGTCTATGGTCCCCAAACCAGGATCTGACTTCCGAGAAGTTGTTCTGGAGTGTGCGCTGGAGGGAGGGGGGTGCTTTTGACTGCTGAAAATGACAGCATCGTCAGCATGTGAGAGAATTTTACCCGAGAATGCATTTGGTAGTGAGTTCAATAATACGCTAAAGAGGAGCCCCAGTATGGAGCCTTGTTGGACACCACAGAGGACAGGGCGGCAGTCCGATGAAGTGGAACCTATTTTGACATGTTAAGTCCTACCACCTAGATAGTAAGTGAACCAGGATATTGTTTCCTGGGAGAGGTCCAGGGCAGGTAGGTGAAGGAGCAAGGCACCAGTGACTGTGTCAAAGGCCTTGTGAGGTCAATACAAATACAGCCAACACCATGCCCATGGTCGAGGGCTTGGTTTAAGAGGTGTACTCTATGAGGGCAGTGGTTGTACTGTGGCTCTTTCTGAAGTCAGTGTTGCTCAGGGCAAAGGGAAATTGTGTTCAGATAGGTAGTGCATGAGTTGGTCAGCTACAATTTTCTCTAATGCCTTCGGGGGGGGCAATATGGAGATAGGTCTATAGTAGTTACTGGGGGAGGTACTGTCAACACTTTTGAGGATAGGGTTGTAACAGCTTGCTTCCATGGTGATGGGAATTGGCTGAGGCAGAAAGATTTGTTAAGGATTTTGGTTAGTGGGAAAAGAACTTCATCAGGAGTAAGATGTAGAAGCTTTAAGTCCAGGCAGTCATTACTATGCCGGGACTTGGCCAGAAATTTGGATAAGTATTTCCTGACTTGATTAGGGTGACATGGTACGGAGACGAAAGGGGTGTATATCTGGCGGGGAGGCCAAAGAAGTTGGGATGCAGGACTTCATTGAGGTCAGAGAAGGTGCTTTTAAGGACGCTTGCTAACGCCAGGGGTCTTGGGTACCAGTAGACACAGCAGTGGTGGAGATATACAGGTTACTCACCTGTAACAGGAGTTCTAGGAATGGTATATGTTGTTCATCCACACTTATTGGCAGGTTCCCTGCCGCTTTAAATCTTGCTGGAAGATCTTTAGCTGGCTCCTCCCACCCACCCAGGTGGTAAAACTCTCAGCTGCTCCCCATGATGCCAGATCTAGCCCACTGGAAGCCAGGTTGTGCGTCGAAGCCAGTGAGGTCGGGTGGGTCGTGTGGATGAACAACATATACCATTCCTAGAACTCCTGTTACAGGTGAGTAACCTGTATTTCTAGGGACATGGATATGTTGTTCAATCCACACTTACTGGCAGACTCTAGCAGTTCTCTGGGAGGAGGGAGGCAAGGTGCACACCCGATACTTACTTGGGAAATACAGACTGGAGAACTGAGGCCCCAAACCAGCATCCCGCATGACTCAAGGTCGATGTGGTAGTGGGTAATAAAGGTATGTGCCGACTTCCAGGTAGCAGCCCTGCAGAGATCCTGGATGGGGACATCCTGGAAGCAACTACCGATGCAGCGGTATGGCGAGTAGAATGAGCTCTTATCCCTTTGGAAGGCTCCATGCCCACCAACCTATAGCAGAGATCTATGCAGGAGGTGACCCACCTGCTTATAAATCCGCTTGGCTGTAGGTCTGCCAGGTGCGGCTTCAGCATAGGTGACAAACAGCTGGCCGAACTCTCCCGAACTTCAGCCGTCCGCCCTTATAATAAGCGAGCACTGCCTAGGGTCCAAAGTATGGAGCCTATATTCGGCCTCCGAGGTGTGATGGGGTAGAACACCGCAGTCTCAACACCTGGTTAAGGTGAAACTGACACCACCTTCTGAAGGAATTTCGGTGGGGGCGAGGACAACCTTGTCCCTGTGGAAGACCAGATAAGGAGACTCTATGGAAAGCGCCTGGAGCTCTCACTTCTTCTGGCTGACGGATAGCCACCAAGAAGGCGGTCTTCACGACAGGTGGGAAATATCGCACCTGTGCATCGGTTCGAATGGCTTGCCCATGAGCTTGGCCAATACCAGCAGTAGATCCCACGGAGGTGGAGGTTCTCGCACCGAGGGGAAATGTGGTCAAGACCTTGAAAAGCGCCCACCACCTTCTCTGCGCACTGACTGCTTCCCTGCCTGCGCCTGTAAGCAGAGATGGCTGCCAGGTGCACCTTAAGGGTCAGAGACCAAGCCCTTGCTGAGAAAGGGACCATAGGTAGGCAGAATGCTTGCCAGGGACAGGCGGAAGGGTCCAAGCCTCTTCCCTGACACCAAATGGAGAATCTCTTCCATTTGAAGGCATAGCATTTCGGTCGACTCTTACGGGACACCTCAATGACGCTGAGGACCTCGTCGAAAGACCCAAGGCCTGGAACTCTCCAGCCGCCAGGAACCAGGCCGCCAGGTGCAGGGATTGAAGGTCCGGATGGAATACCTTCCTGATTGACTGAGATCAGGTCCGGGTGGCTGGAAGCCGGGAGCCTGGAGCTGAGGCTGAGGAGATCTGGATACCAGAACTGGCGGGCCAGTCTGGGGCTACCAGAATCACCTGTGCCTTGTCCCTCCTCACCTTGAGAAGCACCTTGTGGATCAAGGAAAATGGGGGAAAGGCGTAGAAGAGGCCCAGGGTCCATGGCCTCGAGAAGGCATCCCCCTGCAGCGAGCCCTGCTGAGGGGGGCAGGCATGGAACAGACTCAGCTTTGCATTCTCCCTGGAGGCAAACAGGTCCACCTGAGGCATGCCCCAGTGGGAGAATAGGTCTTGTACTACCTCCGGCAGGAGAGACCACTCGTGAGACGCAGCCCCTATCCAGCTTAGGGCATCAGCCAGGGTGTTGGAGGCTCCTGCCACGTGAATGGCTAGGAGATCCGCCTCAGGCCGCGCACTTAGGACCATATGAGAGCTCCTTGCATACAGCATGGAACGTGTCCCGCCCTGGCAGTTCAGATAGTACATGGTCGTGGTATTGTCCATCTGGACCTGAACCACTTGACCCTGTAGAAATGGAGCGAAGGCGGTGAGAGCTAGGACAGACCGCCGAGCTCCAGCAGGTTGATATGGCATCGACCCCGAGGGGACCAGAGGCCATGCGCCGGTGCTCCCCAGATGGGCACCACGACCATCAGAGATGCATCGGTCGATAGAGAGACAGTCGGCTCGGGCGATGAACGAGATGCCCTCCTGCAGATGTGCCGAATGATCCACCATTGGAGAGCGTCCCACATCTCCTGGGTCACTGTCACGGGCTGGTCCAATGGATCGCAGCGCCAGACCACTGGCTGGCCAGTCCCACTGAAGGGGACGCATGTACCAACGGGCCCAATGGACCACGCCAGTGCAGGCCGCCATAAGGCCCAGGAGGCCACTCGTCCCGGTAGGCGGATTGCCCAACCAGAAATGATTGGGCAAAGGAGGAAAAGAACCTCGCCCTGGTCCGCCGAGCCGGGGCTCTGGCTCGAAGAGAGTCGAGCTCTGCTCCGATTAAGAGTATCACCTGCTTCGCACGAGTTCCGACTTGGCCTCATTGATGAGGAGGCCAATCTGAGAGCAAACCTGGAGGGCCAGATCTCTGACCGCCTCCGCCTCCACTCTGGAGGGGCTGCAATCAGCCAGTCGTCCAGGTAGGGGTACACCCGACCCTTCGGGCGCCAAGAGGAATGCTGTCACCACTGCCATGCATTTGTGAAGACCCTGGGAGCTAGGGAGAGGCCAAGGGCATGGCCCGAACTGGGAGGATCCTCCACTCGAAGCGGAGGAATCTCTGATGAGACGGACGGATTGGGACGTGAAAGAACGCGTCCTGGAGGTCCAGGGAACAGAACCACATGCCTCGTTCCAAGGATGGGATTATCTGAGCCAGAGTGACCATCCTGAAGGTCCGAGACCTTAGGAACCTGTTCAGGTTGTGCAGGTCGAGAATGGGGCACCAGCCCCCCCGTCCGTTTGGGGACCAGGAAATACCTGGACACAAACCCCGGATCTGGAGGAGGATCCGCCACCTTCCTGATCACCTCTTTTTCGAGGAGCAGGGCAATATCGGCTTGGCGAGCCAACAGCGAGGCTGCGGACCCCGTGGCCCCCCGAGAGGCGACGGCTCAAAGGGTGGAGCTTGCTCGAACTCCAGAGGCAAGCCTTTTCCTACCACCTCCAACACCCAGCGGTCCGTGGTGATAGCGGACCAGGCGGAAAGGAAGTGGCGGAGCCATCCCCCCACAGGGGGAACCCGGGGGGAGTGACAAGGCTGGGGGCGGCACCCCACAACCCGTCACTGGGCAGGCTTGGAGGAGGAACTGGCCAAGGGACCTCCTGGGCCTTTACCTCCTTGCTTCCTGTTGGAGGAAGCTGCCGGCTTGGGTTTGGGACGCCAAGCGCAAGCCTGCTGGCCCTGTTGCTGGTGCTGCTGGGCCAGTCGAGATGCAGGGGCCGAAGGATGAAAGGACTTCTGCTGCTGCTGATGGCGGCCTTTGTCCCTCTGGGTGGAGGTGACCGAGTCCAGGGTGGCATTGGACTTCTCGATCCGCTAGAGGTGTCCCTCCACTCCAGGGCTGAAGAGGTCAGTCTCCAAGAAGGGGACATCCGCCAACTGCTGGGTATCCGCCGTGAAGGTAGATATCCTCAGCCACGCCTGCGGGCGCATGGCCACCGTGGCCGCTACTGACCTGGCACAGGAATCACCTATGTCCAGAGCAGTCTGAAGCTGCTGCCGCCACCGCCCCTACCCTGGTCCCGCACCTGGCGGACTGTGGTCTGCAGGTCAGTCGGGAGATGAGGGACAACCTCATCCAGGAGCCCAAGAGGGCGGGGAGAAGTGTGCCATCAGCACGGCAAGCTGGCCTGTCGGAGGCCGAGGGAGGACGAAGCGCACACCTTGCGCCCGCAAAGTCCAGCTTTTGGACTCTTTGTCGGGGGCTTATCCACATCTCGAGCATTACCGAACGCCGAAAACGCTGTCAGTGACTAACCCCTTGGCAGAGGGGTGCTCCGAGAAACCGGGCAAAGAGCCGGTAGGGACCGCATACTTACTGGTCATCCTGGCCGAGGGCGCAGGACAGGAAGCAGGCCACAGCCAAAGCTCCAAGGCTGGGCTGACAATGGCCTCAGCCACCGGAAAGGCCTCCATGGGGGAATCCCCTCGGCCCAGTATCTCCATCAGGGGATACTTGGCCCGTTTGGACACGGGCTCGAGCTGCATCACGGTGGATTCCGAGATGAGTCGAAGCAGACCCAAGAAGGACGATGGGCTATCGTCCAATGACTGGCCCCCGGAGGACTCCAGGTCGACCTGCCTGGAGAACAAGGAGTCGTCGTCGGATTCCGAAGAGTCTGCGAAGAGCTGCTTTGGCCCTGAGCCACCCTCCACCTGCTGAGGACAGTCGGGAGTGAGGGTGACCGACAACCTCTGGGGCAGGCCGTGACCAGACCAAGAATCCTTGGTCGGTGCCCCAGATTTCGGTTGTGGAGGCGGAGGTTCCACCACAATCGGTGGAGCAGCTGGTTTTGGCCGAGCAACTGGCCCTGGAGCAGGCAACTCGACTGGGCCGAGTGGTTGCTTCGGTCGTTCAGGCGACAGCCACTTGATGGCCGGGGTCTGGACCGGGGTCGGCTTAGGCCCAGACAACAGCAACTGCAGCCACATAAGCTCCTCGTAGCACCGGCATAATTTACGCCTAAGCCTCCCCTCATCCGAGGAAGAGGACGAGGAGGAACAGTGTCGCCGCTTACTTCGGTATCGAGACCGAGACCGCCGATGTCGGCAGGAACGGCTAGACAGAGAAGAGGTCCAAGATCGAGACCTCGGGGACCGAGGGTGGGTAGGGGAAGGGACACCCGCCTTCCTCGGCTCGGCACTTTAACCGGGGACTGCGGCCCCGAAGGCACAGGCAGATCCTCAGTATCCACCGGGGGAACCAGTGAAGGAGGGCTGTCGGCTTCTCCAGTCGACAGCCAGTCTAGCGGATCGAGAAAAATCTCGACTGCGTCGACAGAGTCTCGGCAGGCTGGCTTGACGGGGGCACTGTGAAGTCAGCGGCCTCAGCTGCAACCTTGACCGAACTCGACGGTCGGCTGTCTGGGGAAGGGGACATCTCCCGCTCCCATGAACGCTGACGGTGGGACTTACCCTTCGACTCCTCCTTCTTCTTGGGCCGAGAAGAATGTCCCGATGGCCCCTCTCCCTTCATGGAAAGGGACTGACAAAGCTCCGTGAACAAAGCTGTATACGAGGAACTCAGACAGAGCAGGATAAATGCCGTGGCCGTGGAGGAGGAAGATGCGGCCTGGGCCGCCTCCTCCTCGAGGGCGATCATCTGCTCAAGCTGCTCAGCCGAGCCAGCCGCTTCGGACAGCGCCCATCGAGCCTCTTTTATTTTACCAGTGGAACGCTCGGGCGCCTAAGCTTCAATCGGGCATCGCTGATCATCCAGGACGCTGGCCGAGAAAGAGCGGCACAACCTCGCAGGGCCCGCGGGTCATGATCTAGGCCTAGGCAGTAGACGACGGGAGTGTGGGATCCGCCCTGACATTTTCTGCCCGAGAGCACCTCCGAAAGCCGGTAATAGATTTGTCCGTCGCAGCCGCTAGGAAGATGAAGACCCAAGTTTAGAAAACTTCAAAACCAATTTCGGACGAACCGAAGAGTTAGGATCCAGTCTAAAACGCAGAGCGCTAAGGAGGGAACTGAGCTTTCAAGCGGTAAGGAAGATCTGGCATCATGGGGCGGAGCCGAGAGTTTTACCACCCGGGTGGGTGGGAGGAGCCAACTTGAAGACCTTCCGGCAAGATTTAAAGCGGCGAAGAACCTGCCAATAAGTGTGGATTGAACAACATATCCATGTCCCAAGAAGTGGTTTTTCCGAGTTCTTTGATGTTTTTCCAAAAATCCCAACCAGAGCCCCAAGAAGAGGTAAGGGCTGCTTTACAGTGGGCTGCCTTGGCCTGGTGAATGGCCCAGGTGCACACATTTCAGGCCTCTCTGTAGAGCTGCCTATCCCTCGGGAGACTGGTTTCAATGGCTTTGTGTCAAAGATTATCACAGGCCACATCATGTCTAGGAGGGCCTGAGAGATCCAGGGGGTGTCCCAATTTCTTGCGAAGAACTTTTTGAGGCGGGCATATCGATCACAGGCTGCACTGAAAGTGGCGATGAAGTGTGAGAGAGCAGTGTCGACGCACTTGGCCTTATCAGTTGGGGTCCAGTCACATGCCCGAAGGTGGGACTTGAACCAGGAGAGGGAGCCTCTTTCTAATCGTCGCTGGTAGGAGGGGATCAGGGTGGGTAGTGATTCTTGTTAGACCACCAGCAGGCAACTGGAGAGTGGTCATTAATAGCATTAGAAAGCACCTTGACTTGAGAGACATTTTGGGTCTATTAGCAAAGATGAGGTCAAGTAGAGTAGCATTGTTTCTTTGTCATTCAGCCTGGTAGAGGACTGAACAACTTGGTGAAGCCGAAAAGTTAAGGCAGAGTCACTGAAGGAGAGAAGAAGGTGAAATAATTGATGTTGAAGTCGCCAACAAAGAGGACTTCAACTTTGGGATTGTGCAATGCAGCTTAAGATGGTTTTAAACATAAGCTTTTGGTTGTGGGGAGGAATATAGGCCACTGAGAGGTACAGGGTTTTCCCTGGTCTCCCAAGGAGCAATTTGACGGTAAGAATTTGGGCTTCCTGCTCTAGCGTTAGGAGGATAACTTCTGTGGCTTGCAGAGTATTTTTATGCAAAGGGCGAGCTACCACCTGTTTTTGTGAGTTGGTCAGCACAGAAAAATGAGTAGCCATCTAAGGCCACTGCAAAATCAGGGGAGCCCTGGTGCCAGGTTTCTGTTAGTGCCAGAATAAGGTACAGCTGCTAAGTCAGCCTTGGAGGTAGGGGAATTTTTTTTGCAAGTTGCAGATATTAAGGAGGCTATTTTGTTTGACACTATAAGAGTTGAGTCGAGGTGGGAAAGGAGTTAGGTGGACATTGCCAGACAGCAGAAGAAGGAGGAGGGTATACCGAGGATGGCATATTTTGGGAGCTGCAAGAGAAACACAGATCAGCAGTCAGGTAAGAAACAATGAAATACCACCAGTAAACAACAAAATGCAAAACTGCTAGACATGGACTAGAAGGCGGTCGCTATTCAGCATGCCCTCACCCCCTTGGTAGTCAATATCAACCTTCAAACAGTTCCCCAGAAAACGTACAAAGCAGCAGAAATATTCCCCAGGCGCTTATAGCACTACCTCCCAAAGAGCAAGATCTGTGGCTGTGGTTCTTAAAGTAACATTCCGGAAATCTTAAAATGGCAGCGTGCTACAAGAGTAGCAAAGTCAGTCAGTCACTGTTGGCCAAACGTCTGGAAGTCCTAGAAACACCTCAGGCAGTGATGCTAGAGGAGGGTGCCTTTAGCTGCCCCACATCCAATCCCAACGCCCTTGTGAGTTCAGTGAGGCCGAGTCCAGGTCTTGGGCCTGTGTGTCAGTCTGTGGCCAACTAGCATATGAGGTAGAGGGGGTTTAGTGAGACCTTAAAGAGACAGCTGGTCACAGCATAACGCCATTCTTGCTCCAGTGTCAAAAGCCAGAGATGGGAGAACCAGAGATCTGATTTTGGTTTCTTAAAGGGCCCTCACTTTATTTTTCAGGCTTCCAGCTGTCTTCGGCAGGATTCAGGTGGATTGGATGTTTCCCCTGGAAGTTAGCGCTGATGACAGATTTCTGAATGCAGTCAAGTTTCTTAGGGAATTTTTCTTGGAATGGTACCATGTTGCGAAAGGACCACTTTTGAAATGGCTTCTGCTTGGCCTTATACATTTTTTCAGACAGACCAGTTAGCTTTGCCCATGTCTTGGAGATGGGTGATTAGCTTCTCAGCCTTTACTTCAAACAGGACGGACCCTTTGAAAGGCAGGTCCATAATCCAGGGTTGGTGGTCCTAAGTGAAGCCTGAGACCCAGAGCCATGAATGGCACCTAAGGCAGATACCGTGGCCACTGTCCAAGCAGATGTACTGGCAGTGTCGTACGAGGCACATAAAACTGCTGGAGATATTTGGCTAGCCTGTGCATCTCTGGGTCCAAATACTCCGTCTTCCAGCCATTGTTGGCTTGAATATGCCTCATAACATGCATAAAAGTTGGATCATCAGGAGGTAATCTAGGGGTGTCTTTATTGTCCAGAGAAGGACGACGACCCTTTGGTACCGAGTCTCTGGGGGATGAGGATGAGTTCTGGCTCGAGACTTCCGAACAGGAGGAGGAGGTCTCGTACCGGCGTCTGCCTGTCGTACAGTACTGACGACAGCCTGAAGAACTGGAGCACAGAATGCCTCCCTCCTGCCTTCGTAGTTTGGGCCTCCTCACGCCCTAGTCAGGGGTGAGGAGGACTCTCAGGCAGGAAACTTCTCCTTGAGCTCCGGAGCAGGAACCACCTTAGCTGATCCAGCAGGCTTGGGTGGAATAAGGTCCCTTGATCTCATTCCACCAGAAGCTGAAGAGATCTTTACTTGCTAAGGGGATCTGAGGCCCGAGGGACCTACCAGTGCCTGTGGCTGGGGACAGCTTACATCGGGCTGGGTGTCAGGCGCACCCGTGTTGGGTCTTCCAACTTAGAAGCCGCAGGTATGCCAGGTGCTCCATCGTCAGTGTAGAGGAGGTATTCCTATCCATTGGCGAAGTAGGAGGTCCTGGCAAAAGTGGTGGTGTCATCGTGGTACCCGGCGCCGAGCGGACTGGTGTCTGACGGTCAGGAGACGTGGCCATTACTGGCCTGGTCACAGCCCATGGTGAGGACACCCATGACTGGGGCAGAGGTGTCACCACAGCCTTGTTGGCAGATACATGCTTCTGATGACGGGAGGCCTGGTCCATAGACTTGGAGGCCGAGTCCGACGTAGAGATTGGGCAGACGACAGGTGTAGACCCACCGCCCTTCTTGTGACTGGCCACACCACCTGTAGAGGTTGAGGACTTGGGTATGGCCTTAATCTTCAGGAGTTGCAGGGCTTGGACTGAAGTCCCAGACCCTGATGAACCTGAGCCTGTCGCCAGCACCAGGGCGTGAGGTTTGTCCTGGCTGCACAGATGAAGAGAGGCAGACCGGGAGAATGGTCCAATCTCCTGTAGTAGGAGGAGGAGGAACCGGAGGCAGTCTTTTTATTTTTAGGAGACTGAGAGTGGGTCCAGGCCTTCTCTTTCTTCTTTGTCCCAGGACTTGTGCTTCCCTGACATTTCTTCTTCTCCTGTAAGTCGGGATTAGGAGGAGGAGGAAGAAGGAGAAGGGTTCTTCCCAAGATTGTTTCTGCATGGCAGTTAGCTGTTTTTCGAGGAGGAGGCTCGACAGCCTTCTTATTGCGGATCCTCATCCTCCGATTAAAGCTTTTGCAGTACTGGCAGGCTTGAGTGTCATGGTCCAGGCTCTAGACAGAGGAGGCAGGCCGATAGCCGCTTTTACAGGATCTGCTAGCCACACACACACTTAGAAGTCCGCTGCTCGGCTGGAGGAAGTCGGGAAGATGACATGCAGAAGAAAGAACAAATTGAAACAAATTAAGCTATTGGAAAATAAAAAAGTGGTGAATGCTTAATGGCAGTTGATCGTAGCAGGAAGGCATCCGTGGAGTTGATGCGAAAGGGTCAACGGCAAGAAAGAACTGAGGCGGGCTGGGCACTTTATAGCTGACATTGGGGTGGGCCATCGAGGGGTCCCCACTGAAGTCTATTATTAGATGTTTTCTGTGGGTCCCAGTGCCTGGCAGCATAGTCCTTATGGTATAACCTGCTGCAAGAGCTCCAACTCAAAGAAAGAGCTACTGTTACTTAACTGTTCTGTCTTCTTTGGGGGTATCTCACCATCAGTTCACATTGTAGGAGAGCAATAAAAGTGCTGCATTATAGTCTGGGAGGTAGGCAAACCAAGCTTAGGACAGGAGGCCCTGCAGAACAGCCCGACTGAAGACTGCTTGGGCTCTAGAAGCAATGTCCAGACTATAATGCTTGGTGAAGGTATGGACAGTACTCCAGGTGGCAGCGCAAATGTCACGTGGCTGAGACCCTTGAATGGGCTCCACAGAGGTAGCTATGCCCCATTGTGGGAGTGGGCTCACTACCCCTGGCAACTCTTTTCCATGTCTGTTGTAGCAGAACAAAATACACTTGAACAACCATTTGGACAAGCATTGTTTAGAAACCTTAGCACCCTCTCTTCCTTGGATGAAAGAAACAAAAAGCTGTTTTGACTTTCTGCAG
This sequence comes from Neoceratodus forsteri, assembly GCA_016271365.2. Classification (NCBI taxonomy): domain Eukaryota; kingdom Metazoa; phylum Chordata; order Ceratodontiformes; family Ceratodontidae; genus Neoceratodus; species Neoceratodus forsteri. Next base: position 931,589,538 of record CM028133.1, read on the forward strand.
TCCTTAGTGCGCAGCAGATATTTTAGAATTCTACGCACATCTAAAGTATGGAGCAGAGCTTCCCCTGGATTCGCATGCTCCTAAAGAGGGATGGACATATTGTTCTCAGGATAAATTGAGACATCGCCTTAGAAAGAAACTTAGGATTTGTGTGCAAAGACACCCTGTCTTTGTGAAAAATCAAATAAGGCTTCTCACACTGGAGAGCCTGAAGCTGAAATCCTTCCAGCAGTAATAGCACAAGAGAAAGTGTAGCTCACAAGTCGCGCCTGGCTCAAATGGAGACAGAGTCAAATTCTTCAAAACAAAATTTAAATCCCAAGTCGGGACAGAGGAATTAATTGGGGTTTCAGGTACAGGATACCCTAAGAAAAGTATGAGACACATCCAGCTGAGCCACTGTATGACCATCCATGGCTTGTGGAAGGCAGAGACAGTGGAAAGATGCACCTTGAGGAGGTACTGGAAGCCTGGTCTGACAGTGCTATCAGGTAGTCCACAATCTGGCTCACAAGATAGGTAAAAGGGTGCAGAAAATGTTTGGCAGCCCACAAGGCAAATCTCTTCCACTTTATGGCATATGTGGCTCTCGTGGTGGGTTTACAAGCTGCCACGAGGATGTCCGCTACGTTTTTAGACACCGCAAACCAGGCAATGGCTATGTCCTCAGGAGCCAGGCATGCAGACGAAGAGACTGGAGGTCCAGATGGACCAGGGTCCCTTGAGCCTACGTGAGCAAGTCCCTGCAAAAGGGCAAAGGCACCAGAGGTTCCTCTACTAAATGTTGTAGTAATGGAAACCATATCTGCCTTGGCCAGCAGGGTGCAACCAGGATCATGCTGGCCCCCTCCACCTGCAGCTTGATTAGCACCCTCTGAATCAGAGGAAATGGAGGAAAGACATAAAGGAAGCTCCCGCTCCAGGAGAGGGACAACGCATCTCACCAGAAAACTCCAGGCCCTGGTTCTAGCGAGCAGAATTTGGGCAGTTTTGCTTTGAGTGGGGATGCAAAAAGGTCCCACTGTGGATGACCCCATCTGTTCTAACCACTCATGTCGACAGATGAGAAAAGCTCCACTCATGCATCCTGGACTGAGTCCAGCTGAGACTGTCCACCAGGCGTTCAGCACGCTGGGATGTGGACTGCCAGCGCCCAGGCCCTCATTGCTTCCCTGCAAAGGGATAAAATGCGCTCACCCCCATTTGATACAGTAGACCACACTGAGACCGACTGAATCAACAACTGGTCTGGAGAGGTGGCTCTGGAAGGCCTGCATGGACACAGAACTGCCCTCATCTCTAGGCTGTTTATATGAAGGGAAGTCTCAATCTGGTACCAGGTATCCTGGGTCTGGAAGGACCTTGGTAGACTATACACCCCAGCTGGAGGCATCTGTAGTGAGAATCTGCTGGGAGGCGAGATCAGGAATGCCCCTCATAAGAAGTTTGGAGACCCATCCACCACTGGAGCACTTGTGGACCGGAGAGGAGACCAACATGAGCTGTTTCAGATCGCCTGTGCGCCGGTCTCACTGGATCACCCATATGTGCAGTCTGGACAGGGGTACCGTGGCAATGGCAGCAGCCATGAAGCCTAAAGCATGAAGCAGACCCTCACAGAAACTTAACGGCGCTATGAAATCATCGGAGACTACGAGATGAGGCACTCTGTCCTGTCTGGAGGCAGGAAAACCCTGCCCAGAGTCCAGAACCACCCCCTATATACTGCAACCTTTGGGACGGGGTCAAAACGGACTTTGTCTGGTTAACAGTGATGATGCCCAGCAAGTGCACCAACTGGAGGGTCTGCTCCATGGTTCGGAGAAGCTGATCCCTGGACAGGGCTTTGAGAAGCCAGTCATCCAAATAGGTGAAGACGTACAGGCACTCTCAATGGAAAGCAGCAGCCGCTGCTACTAAGCATTTTGTAAAAACTCTTGGCGCAGAGGATAAGCCAAAGGGCAAGACACTGAATTTAGAAATGTTCGCCCTGGAAAAGAAACCGGAGAAACAGCATGCGCAGAGAACACATCGAAATGTGCAGGTAAATGTCCTGCATGTCAAGGGTGCACAGCCAGTCACCCTGTTTGAGCAGGGGGCAGCAGCTCTTGGAGAGTGACCATTCAAAACTTTCTGTGTTGGACGTAGAGACTGAGGTCCTTGAGATCTAGGATAAGCCCCATGTCTTCGGTTCTTTTGGGGACCAGGAAAAACCTGGAATAGAACCCTTTGTTCTTCTGCTGCCTGGGCACTGGTTTGATCGTCTTTTTCCACAAAGGAGAGCGCACCTCCTCCCTAAGGACCACTGCATGGTGTGGAGGGTAATGGGGGATTCCCTGGGGGTTGTTCCAAAAGTTCCAGAGTGCGACCCCTTCTATGATCTGAAGAATCCAGGCATCATAAAATATGGTTCTCCACTGACCGAGATGAAAGGAGAATCGACCTCCAACAGCCACCTCTTGGTCGGAGACTGGAAAGGGGGTCAGGCAGAGGCAGACCCAGCTGTTGGGGCTGATTCGTCACCTATGGGTCACTTCGAAGAATGGCCTGAAGAGGATGAGAGGGTAGGCAAGGCAGAAATGGCCTTCCATTTTCCCTGGATATGGGAGCCCGCACAAGACTGACCAGACACCTTTTGAAAGGACGGGCTCTATCTGTTCCTGGGCTGGGTATGGTAGACTGAATGGACAAACTTAACAGCCCTGCAGAGGCCTGACACTCACTGATGACCTGGACACCAGGCTCGAATAGCTCAGAGCCACTTAAGAGGGCATTAAGCATCTTTTGCTGGACATGCAACGCAAACCCGAGTAGTCTGAGACAGACGTGCCTATGAAGGCAAGTGCTCGTGGCAGCAGCCCTAGCAACAGTGTTAGACATGTCGCATAAGGCCCAGAGGAGGTGTTTAAACTTGGTGTCCTGTAGGGACTTATAGATCTCTTGTTTATTGGAACATTCAGGGAGGCCGGAGCAGCATGGGGCAAAAAAGAGACGAGGGTTGGAAAGGCAGATGGGCGCTGTCTACTCCTGGGCTGGGTAATGTAGAGCAAATGGACAGACTTAACAGCCTGCCAGAGGCCTGAAACTCACCAATGTTGTCATTGACATCAGGCTCAAAGAGCTTGGAGCCACTTAAGGGGGCATTAAGCACCTTCTGACGGACATCTACTACAATACCAGATAGCCTGAGACAGGCATGCCTGCAAAGGCAAATGCCTATGGCAGCAGCCCTAGCAACAGTGTCAGACATGTCGTACAAGGCCTGGAGGAGGTGTTTACTAATTATCCCCAGTGACCTGGAGGGACTTATGGACCTCTTGTTTCTGTGAACATTCAGGGAGGGCCTGAGCAGCTCTGCCCTTCTTCCATATAGTATTCTGGTATCTGACCATGTGAGATAAATTAACAATTCAAAGTCCCAGAGTGGAGGATGCATTGTTCCTCTTACCTCAAAGGTCTATCCATCTGGATTCCCTGTCAGGGGTGTGACAGGGTTGAATATGGCCCTGTCCCAGTTGTTATGCAGAAAGTGTTTAAATGCAAGGGTCTGTTCTATCCTCTCCTTTTCTGTCTTCTCTGTCTGGTTGGGCAGCCAAATTTTCTCATGAGACCTAGGACTTGATCACCTACAGTCTTTTTTTTTGTTAATGCTTTTTGCCTGTGGCTCCTCAGTCTGCATCTTCACGTCCCGGCATCCGCCCATCTTCGGCTGCCGTCTGGTCCTTCTCTGGCCCCGCTGAAGCCCCCACTGCCATCTACCCCCATGGCAGGGCAGCAGGGAGTCCCCCTTACTCCCCACTGACACAGCATCCAGCATTGGGCGGTGGTGCCCCCAAAGCCAGGCAGTTCCTCAGATGGCCATCAAGCCACTGCAACCGAGCGCCACACACTCCCCTTTTCTCCCGACATAGGCTGGGGCATGCAATGGCGCCAATGGAGGACATGCATCTTGTCGCATGCACTCCTTCAAACTGTGCCTCAAGCTTACCCTACCATACAGCCCCCAACCTCTACCAGAGGTCGCTGGTGCACCGACAACTGTGATCTCCTTCTCGGAGAGGGACAGCAGTCTACGGACACTCAATCCCTCTCTGCCCCTGCTGACCCTAGTCTGTTCCCAAACACGGGTCACCAGCATGGAACGAGGTGTGGCGTCCAGCGCCTCAACCCTCAGCACCACTGGGCAGACACCCCTACAGTCTTGCAAATCTCTGCCTCTCGCTATCTCTCTACTGTCACTTGCTGTTTCTATCTTCTTCCCTTTGCATATCTGCTGGTATAAAATGTGAATAATTTGTGAAATTGATATTGGAATCCCTTTGTTTACAACTGTACATAGTTATACTGCTGAAATGATTGCAAAGCTAAAACTGTATATAGTTATACTGTTGAGATAACTGCAAAGCTATCTGGAACTCATGGGGTTAACCTGAGATGAAATTTTTAAGCCTTCTGCAGAGATATAAACAAGGGGTCAGTCTTGGGTCACAGTGACCTTTTTGCTGTACCTGCTGAAACTGGCAAGAACACTGTGTGAGACGCATGCTGTTTTCTTAACTAACTCCTGCAAAGACTTATAAAAAAAAGGACTGCAATGTTTTGCAAAAGACAGAGACAGACTGAGATTTTAAATTGAGAAGAAAAGGACTCTGCTTTCTATGTTTGTACTGCCATTGTAAATAGCTATTCGAACAATTTTATTTTTTTATTTTATTGTTGTTAATAATAAAACACTTGTTGAATTTTACAACTGCTCCTTGTTTTCCTATGCTTCAATGACTAGGAAGAGAATTAAGGTGCCGGGCACCTTGGACCTGTCATGTGCCACTTTGATGACCACAGAATCTCTCAGACTGGGAAGCATAATAGGGCAGGTCCTGGGGGCCATGATATAGCTTATCATCCATCCTAGGCATAGCAGGAACCATGTCAGGATGGTGCCATGCCACAATTGTGGCACTCCTCAGAGCTGGCAAAAGGGGAAGAATGACTTTAGGGGGAGATTTTGGGATCTGTACCAGTTCTCTTCTGGTGGCATCCTCTTCCTCAGTGTGGAAGCCCATGGCTGCCGACAGCTGCTTCATAACACTGAGGAAGGTAGGGTTTTTAGGAGGTGATCTGAGGGTATGCTTAACCGACTCCTCACTCACTGAAGCAGCAGTGTACCTGTCTGGGGAAAGAGGTTCCCCTCCTCCTCCTCAGGGAGAATAAGGTCAAGATGGTACTCCTCTTCAGCATCTACCCTTTCCAACTCAGGTTTGATGGCCCCTTGAGGGCGAGGCCGATAAGACTGAACTGGCATAATCAATGATGCGGCAACTGACTGTGCTGGGGATACAGGTCTGTGTGTACTTAACTGGTGCACCACAGCCATGGCCATCTGGGTCAGATTGTATTTAGGTCCATGGAAGGCAAGGGCTGCACTGATGACAGCAGGGCCTAGGGAAGCATCAGGCCTTGATGGAGGGGCTTGAGTTGATGACCCGGGGGTCGACGATCGAGGGGCCTGATGACCCCAGGGTCGACAGCTGCCTCCCTGAGAAACGGGAGAAGGCGCTGTCAGTTGGGGCCTGGCAGGAGTGGAGGCCTGGACAGCGGAAGGCATAGAGGCAGCTGCCATCTTAAAGTACCCTTAGACAAAGATGAAAAAGCAGTCAGGGAATGGGAGTGCCACTAAGGGGAGCAGTCCCATCATGGTCCTTTTCTGACCCCCCAAGGACTTGTCTCGGGCCTTAGAGGCCTGGGAGCTTGACAAATCCAACACGAAAAATTTCTTCAAAGCCTTTTGCATGGCCTAAGATTTCTTAGATTAAATTTCTGGCAGAGCTCACAGTCTGAGACATGGCAAGGCCCAAGACTGCAGACACAGAGGTTGTGTTCATCCGAAGAAGCAATGTTCTTTTCACAGCGATGGAAGAGAGATGTGGAAGGGTTGAATCTTGATGTGAATGAGGTAAAAGAATCTCTTGTAAAAAAGAGATTCTCAAATGTAAAGAAAAGCATAGGCAAAAATGGCACGTAAGTGCAATGAAGCTGCCACGGAGACCCATGTGACTGAATTGACAAAGGAAGTGACTGAGGAGGAGCAGGGCCGCCACTCCTTTATAGGGTTGATGACATCAGCGGTGATGTCGCATGGGTGGCCCCAGTTATACTGCTGGAAAATCTTCCATGTGGATCCTGCTTCACCGACGGTGAAGTTCCTATGGTGTGACCTGATGACTAAGATACTCTGAAGAAGATCTAAATATAACAGTTAAAAACTATAATGTTTTAAAAACAAAGTTAAGTAAAAGAAGACCGAAAGGCTGACATCTTCAGGTGACTGTTCTCTTCAAACAGAAAAATCTGGCGTAGCCAGTATGGGGAGTGTGACCACACTGCCGAGTTTGAAACAATCCTGCATTCCATAATTTGCATAATGTTCTGGCTTCCAGGGCATCAGTGAGATAAAGCCCTTTGCATTAGGCATCACTGATTGATTCCAGTTAGAATATTTTTATTTCAAAAGTTTTATCAGGAAAGACATACAGAGCTGATAGCACTTTATTTACAAGTGTGTCCACGGAGGGCGGGGGTAGTTCCAAACAGTAAATACAATAAGGAAGCTATCAACTACTGCAAAAACATATAACAGTACTGCACAGGAGGTAGAACAAAATAAAAAAAAATGTAAAGTACAATTACACCAAAACAAAGGAACAGTTCCACAGATTCAGCACTAGTATATGTTACGAGACTCAGTAGCTAAGCTGCAGTCAAGGGAGAAAATCACACAGTGGGCTGGAACACAGAGCTGTACCTGTTTCACATAGGGTCTGAGGTGTCATACAATTATTTAACAGTGCAAAAAGTATTTTCATTAAACTTACTAGAATGATCAACTCATGCCTGCTCTCTTAACAGATGTCAACAAAACACATTTTAAGTAAAAAAAATTCACCTTTGACCCAAGAAAACAGTGATTTAAAAAAATCTTGCCAAAACATTAGTATAAAAGATGGAGATAACTTACCCAAGTTTTGTCTAATTCAAACTTCAGTCCTATTTGTAACAGCTGATTTTCAAATAAGACACCATTATTTTTGCATACAAATCTAAAAGGCAAAAGTCACAAAACTGCATCAACAATGAGTTATGTTGCATTATAGTGGCTTACTTAGGAACAAGAAGACACTACAAACAGCAGCAAAAGGCAGATCCATGCTACATGCAACAGAGAAATGTCATTATGATTTGTATTATTACAAGGGGAAACGAGGGATTATGCACTTTCAAGAAGCAGTATTTGTCAGCAAAAAGAGAAAATCTTTTTTAACATATCGTATTACTGGCAAAAAAAGGGAATTACATACTCACCATAATTCTTGATCGTCCAGGATATCTTCACCATTCACTACTGGTGAGTATAAGCCGGAAGCGCAGAACCCCATGGGAAGCATATAGCTTTAAGGGTTTTGAGGGGGGGAGCTGACATCGGAGACGGCACCACCCTCGGCGCTGACGCATGATGTGTCGCTTGCAGGTGGGCCAGCAACCGATGCCGGCTCCCCAGCCTCCTCGGTTCTGCTCACCAGAGAGGAAAATAGGGAACAGAAAGAAGGGGTGGGGCAAGGGAGACCAAGGGACAGAGAAAAGGAAAACATACAAACTGAAACCAGAAACCAACAAGAGAGAAGAGTATGGATTCTAAAGAGGGTTTCTAGGTTAGGAATGACCAGGGTACTGGGTAGGCCAAAGAGAAAAAGAGACAGAGAGAGAGAGAGAGAGACAGGAGGGTGCCCTATACTCAGCCAGGGACATAGGGCAGACTATCCAATGGTGAGTAGGCAAGAGATGAGACATGGAGGTGGAGCCCAAATATTGCTAGAAAGGGCTACAGTCTGACATTTGAAGTGAGGATCCTAAAGAGGCCAAATGGTTCTCAAGGGCACGGCCCAAGTCAGAAGAAAGGGGACATAAGTGTGGTCCACACAGGACCACGTAAGAGGCTAGATGGCTCATTCCTGTGTCCTGTCTCACCCTATTTTTTTTTTCTTACAGGCTAGAGAAATCCTGGTAGGCTGAGGTAAGGGATCTGAGAGACAGGAGCATCTGCCATGGTCTCCTCTCTCTATGAAGAAGGTCCAGGAGAATAGTCCTGAAAGGCCCAATGTCCTGCAAGTAGGGAAAAGGCAAGGTGGGAGTGAAGGAGTACTCTGCCTGCTTAGCCTAGCGCTGAAAGCATAGCAAATGTTGAGGGTAGAAGAGCAAGAGGCAAAGCTTTTAGGCTGGTCTCCTAAATGTAGAAAAGGCACATTATAATGGTGCAAGATACTGTACTTCAAGTGGTTTCTAACCTGTAAATCAGTGCTGACGTGGAGCAAGCAGCCGAGGGCCAACTGATCTCCAACTGTTAGTTATAAGGCAAGCTCTGGATCACTAGGGTAGCAGAACCTCCTCTGAAAGCCGGAAGTAATGGAGGCAAAGCTAGACTTAGTTGCCCCCCCCCCCCAAAGTAAAGAGGAGGGGATCTGTATGGCTACAAGCCTGATGGTCCTTTTAGGTGTGCCAGATAAACATTAGCACTCTTCTGGGTCAAAAGAGGGGAGGGCAAGCTAGGAGGCAGTGCTGCCCAGCAGACTAGCCATGAGGGAAGGTGGTCGGAAGCAGTAATGAATGGTGAAGATACCCTGGAATATCCAGAATTATGTCGAGTATGTAATTTTCATATCTTCCAAGATCAATCTTCACACCATCACTGGGGTGAGTACCAAGCTGCCCCTTTAAGAGGCACTTGCAATATTCTGAGGAGAAAAGAAAATACTTCCACCTTAGTAATGTTGTTTCTTCTAATGGAGTCTTGCTATATTATGACAATTGTAGTTTGTCCCAGCCTTAGAACTGCTCCGAGGTGAAAGAGTTAACTTCCATGCCATGCATGGAACTTAGAGAGCTAGCTCGGTTACAAAGCTCTGTCTGGATAATTTCAAACTGAAACTGTCAGATCTTTCGAGCAAAACTCACTAAGGTTTTGTGTGGAAGCTGTACCTACACTAGCCAACTGGCTACTTTGATTAACACATTTTCCTGGTCCCAACACCAAGACTCAAGTCAGGGACCAGAAAATAAGATAAGATAAAATAAACACAATACCCAAACACCCCAAAAGAAGGGGTGGAAAACACAAGATGGGCATCAATAAGTGCCAACACTGGACTGCCCACCCCATCCCTAAAGTAGAAGTTCTGAGAGGGGCAGGCTGGGGGGGAGGTCATAATATAGCAAGACTCCATTAGAAGAAACAACATTACTAAGGTGAGTAATTTTTTCTTCAAACAACATGAAGTCTTGCTATATTATGACAATTGCAGACTACACAGCAGTACCTCCATGGAGGAGGACAGAACCTACTTAGGAAATAGGCTCTGAAGCACAGCTGTGTAAATCGAGCATCCCTCCTGGCCTGAATGTCCAAGGAGTAATGCTTAGTGAAAGTATGTACTGTTTTCCAAGTAGCTGCTTGACATATCTCTAAGACAGGATGTCCTGGCCGCAGCTAGGGACGCAGCTGTACCTCTGGTAGAGTGAGCCCTCAGGCCTGAAGGGGAACCTCACCCAGTTTTTGATAGCAAAATTGGATACAAGAGACAATCCACCTGGCAATGGATTCTTTAGTGGCAGGTTTCCTTTCCCAACCTCACCATAAGTGAGAAACAGTTGGAGGAGTCAAACCTGTGACCCTTGGTACGCTCTATGTAGTAACTAAGGGCCCTCTTAACATCTAAGCTGTGCAGCCTCCTCTCACCAGAGGAGGAATGGTCAGTGAAGAACACTGGAAGAGAAACAGATTGATTAAGGTGGAAATCTGAAACCACCTTAGGCAAAAACTTCCTGTTAGTCCTGAGGACTACCTTATCCCTGTGAAAGGAAATAAAGTCAGTCTCCACTGACAAAGCTTGCAACTCACCTATGCACCTGGCAGAAGTGATGGCTACTAGAAACACAGTTTTCCAAGTCAAGTACTTAAGCTCTGCCGAAGACAGAGGTTCAAAGGGGGGGTTGCATCAGCTGAGCAATGCAAACATTAAGATCCCAGGCAGGGCAGGGTCCCTGAATGGTGGATTGGTAAGAAGCAATCCCTGAAAACTTGGAAAATACAGGGTGAGCAGAGAGAGAAGAGGCTTCCTGCTGAAATAAAAGCAGAGACAGCTGCCAAATGCACTTTCAGGGTAGCTGGTCTCAGTCCCAAAGAATTAAGATGGACCATATAGTCCAAAACAGTGGGCAAATCAGCAGATTCTGGGAAATATGCTTCCAGAGCATCATATGGAAAACCTTTTCCATTTAGAGTTATAAGTAGCCCTAGTGAAGGCTTCCTAGAAGCTTAGCTCTGGAGAAAACCTTGAGAAAGGTGTAGGTCAGCAACTCTCAACTCCTCAAGAGCCAGGCCTTGAGGTTGAGGGATTTGAGATTCGATACCAAACCTCCCCTGGGCACAGGTTAATAAATTGTGGTTCCTGGGGAGACAGGGGAAGATGGACTGCTAGGACAGAAGGAGTGGGTACCAGGGCTGTCTGGCCTAATCTGGAGCAATCAGAATCATCTTGCAGGGCTGAGATCTGATTTTGACTAGCACCTTGAACAGGAGAGGGAAGGGGGGGGGAAGGCATAGAGAAACTTCCCTTCCCAATCGAGGAGGAAGGCATCCAGGAGGACTGAGCCCAACACTGGGGGCCTGCAACAAAAAAGTGGAAGTTGATGATTGGGGCTGCAAAAAGATCTATCTGAGGGGTGCCCCACCTGGCAAAAACTATCCCCAGTACTCGAGGATCCAGTGACCATTCGTGATGACCCTGGGAAATCCTGCTGAGAGCATCTTCCAGGACATTGCCCTTGCCTGGGAGGTGAACTGCTATGAGGGAGGTGTTCAGGGAATAAGCCAGAGACCACAACTTCACTGCCTCGGTGCACAAGGCCGAAGACCGAGTGCCCCCTTGTTTGTTGATGTACCACATTGTAGTGGTGTTGTCTGTTCTGACCTGTACCACTTAGTTCTGAACAGATGCAGAAAAAACCTGAAGTGCTACAAAAACAGCTCTGAGTTCCAACAGATTGATGTGGAGCAGAGATTCCTGAGGGGACCACAATCCCTGGGTGGAGAGGTCGCCCATGTGAGCTCCCCATCCCAAAAGAGACGCATCTGTAGTAAGGGTCAAGGAGTGAGATAGAGGGATGAAAGGAACCCTTGTCTCAGACTGCTCTGATCCTGCCACCACTGAAGGGCCTGGATCAGGGTTCGAGTTACTGGGATCAACTTGGATAGGGGATCTCTTCTTTGAGACCAAAAGGCTCTCAAATGGAACTGAATGTCCCTCATCTGAAATCTTGCTCCTTGCACTACGGCTGTGGAAGCAGCCATGTGTCCTAGGAGCTGTAGAAAATGCCTTGCTGGTCGAGAGACCCGCAGGGTGAAGGAGGAGGCCAGGGCCACCAGGGTCCTTACCCTTTCTAGGGGAAGGAAGGCTCTGGCCTGCTTTGTGTCCAGTTCTGCGCCTATGAAGGTGAGTACCTGGACAGGTTCTAAAACTGACTTTGGAAGATTGAGAAGAAAGCCTAGAGAGGTAAGCAGCTGCTGGGTAACCTGCAGGTGTGATTTGACCTGGTCTGGAGACTGACCCACAATGAGCCAGTTGTCTAGGTAGGGAAGATGGCAATCTTTGCCTTCTTAAATGAGCAACTGCTACCGGCCAGGCATTTTGTGAATACCCTTGGGGCAGAGGTAAGGCTCAAGGGCATTGCTCTGAACTGATAATGGCCTGAGGGCAGTTCGAATCTGAGGTACTTTCTGTGGAGCTTCTGATAAGAACATGGAAGTAGGCATCCTTGAGGTCCAGGAAGCTAGCCAGTCCCCTGGCCTTAGGGAGGGTAAAATCATTCCCAGAGTCACCATTTTGAATTTTGGTTTTAAAAGGTGCTTGCTCAGATATCTTAGGTCCAGGATGGGCCGCCACTCTCCTGTCTTTTTTGGGGTAAGGAAGTACCTGGAGTACAGACCCTTGCCCTGGTGTAGGGGAGAAACCCTTTCTACAGCTCTGAGAGCCAGGAGGGTTGAGACTTCTTGTTTCCAAAGCAAGAGTCTCTAGAGGGTTTGCAGGTGGAAAAGATCTGATTCTCATCTTTGGAAATTTTTTGAAGCCGAGAACCAGACCCTGGCTTACTACTTCCAGGATCCACTTGTCTGATGTTAAAGACTCCCAGTCCTGGACGAAGTAAGCCAACCTGCCCCCTACAGGTAATAGAGAACCGGCCCTGCGCATCCCATCAGGGTGCCCGCTTGGCAGGCGCTTTAGGCTGAGGGGTAGGAGCAGGCCTGCTTGTACCCTGCCTCCTCCCTCTGAAGAACCCTCTGAATATAAGCTGAAGAGGAGGCGGGTTTGCAAAAGGCCTGCCTCTACCCTGGGGTTGCCTCTGAGGAGTGGCTTGCCGTTCCTGGCTTGTGCACCCTATAAGTGGTTCTATATTCATCCATTTTCTTCATATAATTCTCTGTCTGCTCCCCAAACAGGAATTTCCCACCACAGGAAAATCCATGGCCTTAGCCTGGGTATCCTGTGACAGACTAGTACACCTGAGCCAAGTCAATCTACTAAAAGCCACAGATGTAGCCATGACTCTAGAGGATACATCATTAGAATCCACTGCAGCATGGAATTGCACCTAGATGCCTCAATACCATCAGCAGCCACCTGTTCCAGCTCCTTGGCAAGCTGGCCAGGGGCCTGTTTATCTAAAGCCATGACAGTATCCCATCTAGATTTCTGGTATTTTGCAACATAGGCAATATAATTTGCCTGTCTGAGTCCCAAGGACGCTGCCATGTATTGTTTTTTAGCCATGGCATCAATCTTCCTGGAGTCCTTGTCAGGAGGGTGTGAAGCCAGGGGAATATTAGCCTCATCACAGGCTGCAGCCTGAACTACCCCAACATGGCTGCATTGCTGTGAAAGAAATTCTGTATCAGGACCTGACAGAGTACCTCCTCCTGTCCATCTTTTTATCCACAGGAGGCACAGAATTAGGAGCTTTTAAAATTTTTATTGTTTGTTTCCTGAAGGATTTATGTAAAGGAATAGACAATCTCCTGGACTCTGGGATATCCATCATCTCCACAAAGTCAGGCTCCTCTTGCTCATCCACAGCTTCCTCCAAAGGGAGCTGGAGGGTTTCAGCAACTTTTTTATAAAACAGAAAATGAGAAGGGGACTCAGAAAGCCTAGGGGGAGACTCTCCTAAGGGTCTGTCTGGGAGATGTCCGTTCAATGGGCACATCCAGACTTTCAAAATCACATTCACACTGTTCATAATCATCCTCCCTTCCTCTGGTTCATAAAACTCCCTATATCATATTCTTGAACCGTGGAACTGCCGAACCGACCTTTACCAGATAGTGGCAGTTCGACGGAACCGGGAAAGCGACTGGACAATTTGGATCGCTTTGGCTATCTCTGCAGCAGTTGGAGAAGGAATTTTGGACTCACACCTGCTGATTTTCTAGTTCTCTTTGCTGGAACTGGCTCCTCTGAGTCAGCTTTCGCTTGCCCGAGGAACTCTCGCCTGGTCAGAGGGCACTCCTCCAGTTCGGTTGGCACCAAACGGGCTGGCCATCCGGTCAGCGGGACTTTTTGGCCTTTCGCCCTGAGCCTACCAACTCTCTTATCTAGGGTAGCTGCATGGAAATTCTGCAAATCTGGCAGTCTGCATTGAGGTGCTCAAACCCCAGACAATAAACACATGTGTGTGGGTCAGCCTTTGGCTTCCCCACAGACACTACAGTGTTGAAACCCAGTGGGCCCGGTTTTTCTTTTGGGTTTCTCAGACATAATGCCAGCCTAACCAAAAACTTGCCCTTTTCCGGCAAATGCCAGGCAAGACACCCTTATCGGTTCCCAACCGTGTCACGGGTCGTGGAAAAAACCGTAATGAAATCCGTTTTTTTTAGAACCGATAAGAACCGGGAACCGCACTCTAAATAGCTTTAAATGAATTTAGAAAAAGTTTTAAAACAACCTGATCGGTTCAAACCGAACCGATAAACATTTACAAGTTCCACACAGAAATAAACCTGTCTATTACTTACAATACCACAGACAGAGCTTGAACCGATCGGTTTGCGGTTAAAATAATTATAATCGCTGTTGAATTTAACCGAGAAAAACACTTTTAAACCGAGAAATGAACCGAGCAGTAGGAGGAATCTCCGAGCGACTGTTCAGTGAGGCGGAGTAAAGAATCTGACAGTTTCAGTTTGAAATTATCCAGACAGAGTTTTTCTAACTGAAAGTCATATTTAAGTTCCATGCATGGCATGGAAGCTAACTCTTTCACCTCCGAGCAGTTCCAAGGCTGGGACAAACCGCAACCGTCATAACATAGCAAGACTTCATGTTGTTTGAAAGACCTCTCAGCCTCTTGTGGGGGATACACAAGAGGAAGAGGTCCCTCATGGGTCTGGCAGGACCCAAGACTGGTTAGGGGTAGGCAGGCACTCCCGAGACCTGAGAGATGGAAGATGCCCCGCTAACTCCTGCCTGACCCGGGGCAGAAAAAGTGGTCCCTCTGGAATGGTGAGGTGATCACTCTATGCTCGGCCAGGGTGATAATCTGGAAAGACAGAGCCATGCCGTCCGCCTAATGCAGACCGTTGTTCCTAAGAGCCTGAAAGTAACCTCATTGGCATCATAAGATGCTCTCGACTGGTGACGCACTAGCTCCAAGCCATGGGTGTAAAGGCTGATGGCTCATCTGTTTCCCTCACTATCAGGCATGGATGACAGGAGTTGACCCAGCACTGCCCACAGGTGCCTGGTGCACCGAAATGCACAAAAGGAGGCTTGCCACAGAGAACACCCTTCTACCCCAGCAATCAAAGTTGGACAAATCTGAGTCTGGGGGGCAGTCGTACCTAGGGTGACAAAGCCAAGAGGGAGTGTCCAGCAGCTCCACCCGAGGTAGGATGGGGCATAGCACCTGGAGACCCCATGGGAGCACAGTACCTGCGCTGGCAGTCCCTCGGAGCTGGAATAGGTGTTCAGGGGTTCTGCTAGGTACTGAGATGCCTCTGTGAAGGGCTGAGGTCACGGAGCGATCATGGTGGATTCTGAACTGTATTCACCAAGGAATGACAGTGTCGTACGTGCAGGGTTGTGACCTACGAAATGGGAGAGGTGCAGCTCCTCCATCATCTCCAATAGGAAATGCTGACAAGAGGTAAGATCAGCATCAGAAGAAAAGTGAATGGAGGTATCTCCCTTCCTCAGAGGAGGAAGTCGGAGATTAGGAAGAGCTGTGTTCAGGAGGAGGAGGCAGTGCAGGGGCCTGAGGTCTGAAGATGACTTTATGCAGGGCTTTAAGGTACCGGGGGTACGCAGCCAGCGTCACCTTGAACTGTTTATAAGTCATAGGACCTGCAGGGCTGGAATAACCTGGGAGAGCAAGAATGGAAGGCAGAGGTGGGAGAGAACAGTCATGAGAGACCACACCAGCACCTAAACTAGGGCTGCGGAAGTAAGTAGGGGACCCTTCTCTAGGGAGGTGGCTGCACAGAACAACCACTACAGGTTGCCCAACTGTGGAGGGGTGAGCAGAGTGGTGCCCTTGGGGGAAACACCAAGGTGAGGAGATCGGAGCAGTGCTGACCCACTAGGGTAGCCCCTATCCCCACTGACTACAGATCCTGCCAGATTAGGTGGCGAGAGAAGGCCCAAGTCTGCACTCCTCCTTCACCCAGAGCCTTTAGCCACTCTACGGACAGCATGGGGCGCTGACTCCAGCCTACAGGTCCCTGTCCCACCAGACAAGGGCATGCCCCTCGACTGAGGTCCTACAGGAAATGGAAATTACGTACCTACCATACTTCTTGATCCTTCAGTGTAACTTCACCATTCATCATTGGTGGATTCTGGACAGAGGATCAAGACCCTGCGGGAGTTCTTTTTCTTTTTGTGAGAGAAGAAGCCGACGTTGGGTGGCACCGCCTGAGGCTGTCGCACCGTGATGGCGCCATGGGTTGGCCAGTAACCAATGCAGAGTCCTTTTTCCATCCCAGAGAGTAGTATTAGTAAAGGGAAAAAGGAGGGTGGGGCAAGGGAGCCCAAGAGAGAGGAAAAGGATATAAACAGAAGAAGGAATAAAGCCAACTGAGAGGACAGAAAAGTAACCAAGGGGTCTGGAACGGGTGGGGGTAGCCCCAATCTCTGAGCGGGTCAGGAGGGAAGAGGAAGGAAGGAAGGAAAGACAGGAGAAAGGAAATAGAGAAAAGAGGGGAGAAAAGAGTAGAGGGAGACAATGCGTTACCCCTGAAGAGGTCCAGAGAACTGACCAGACTTTTGAGGGCCACTGTCTTTAGCCATTTCATCCCTTCAACCCACTGATAGGGAGAAAGGTAACTCAGGTCGAAAAACAACCTCAAGGACAACAGCTGGGTGGTCCGGGAGACAGATCCAGCAGGTTAGGTTGGAAGGCCCTGTAAATCTAAGAACCCAGGGAAGAGACTGTCTCCCACTCCTAACCAAAAATAATTCCCCAAAAATCGGGAGATTCGTGTCTCTGCAGAGTCCCCCAGAGAGACAGAGAGAGAGACATGAAGCAAAGGAGGCCAGCTCGGCCCCTAAGTAAGGAGAGGAGATGCCTGGAGAACCTCTCAAGGCATGAGACATACCCCAAAGGCACCCTGCAGAGATGGGGCTAGATGCTACCAGATGGAAAAGAAGAAGCTACCGCTTCTAGGAAAAATTTTAGGAGTCACCCGGTCTTCTAGGATATGAAACTAAGGACCTTAACGGACAAAAGAAATGGCATCTGGGCAACGGAGTCATAAACTCAAATGGAAGAGATCCCAAAAGGGATGCAAGGAAAAACACAGGTGAGTCCTACTGTATGAGACAAGTGTCCCCACTTGGTGTCCCCCAAGAAAAAACCTTTGCTACTCGAAGAGAAGCAGAGAGTCGGAGGTACCAGAAGTATTAGCCCAGAAGGACTATACTGGGGTAAAACAAGGAGGGAGGAGGAACTGCCCAGAGATTGAGGCCCTAGAGGGGAAGGAGGGTGGGAAGCAGTGGTGAATGGGGAAGATGCACAGAAAGATCAAGAATTACGGTAGGTA
This sequence comes from Neoceratodus forsteri, assembly GCA_016271365.2. NCBI lineage: Eukaryota > Metazoa > Chordata > Ceratodontiformes > Ceratodontidae > Neoceratodus > Neoceratodus forsteri. The sequence goes on from CM028133.1 coordinate 931,606,681, forward strand.
CATCATTTTCATACCTTATCTGTGTCAATCTTCACCATTCATCACTGGTGGTGATTACGCCCCCGAAGGGACCTGCACCTTCCTGAGGCATGGAGGTCCCTCAGCCTCCTGTGGGGAGACACAGGAGGAGAAACCTTCCAGGCCTAATTAGGCCTAGGGATTGGTCTAGATGAGCGAGGTCCCCCTCTGGCCGGGAGACACAAGTGCGCCCTGAAGTTCCGCCTCACACTGCGGGGGAAAAAGGAGAGTTCCCTGGAAAGAGGAGGCAATCACCCTTCGCCAGGCCAGAGGTGATAACCGGGATAGATGAAGCTATGCTGTCTGCCTTATGCAGATCGCTGTTCCTGCCAGCCTGGACGCCACCTCACTGGCATCATACGATGCCCTTGCCTGGTGCCTCGCAAGTTCCAGGCCACATGCAGAGAGGGCAACGGCTTGTCTGGTTGCCTCCGAATCAGGCAAAGATACCAGGATTTGCCCTAGTAAAGACCATAAGTGCCTGTTATAGGCAACATGATGGGCCTCATGTGCTGACAGAGATAGAGAGAGACATGCCGAAGAGAACACTCTCCTTCACCAAAAGCTAAACTCCGAAGAGTCTGTCTCTGGGGGTCGGTCACATCTCAGGCATCTATGCCCAGAGGGAGTGTCCAGGATTATCATGCCCGAAGAGGGGTGACACAGAGCTCCTGGAGACCCTAGGGGTGCGCAATACCTGTGCCAGCAGTCCATCGGGGTTGGAGAAGGGGATGAAGGATTCCTCCCTAAAGGGGGAGGGCCAGGCGGGAACCACCAGGTTGGCCGCACTGAACTCACCTAAAAATGAGCACGCCACCCACTTAGGATTGCGATTTGTGAGTCTAGTAATGTGGAGCTCATCGACTAACCCCGAAAGGAAGCGCTGATAACTGGATAGGTCAGCAGCTGAGGAGAGGTGAACGGAGGGATCCTCTCCCTCAAGTGAGTAAGACGAGGAGCCAATTCGTCTGAGGAGTCAGGCATCGGCTGCCCAGGAGAATGGTGAAATGCCTCTTCATCCATGGACCTAAAATAGGCAGGTAATAGGGCAGCCATAGCTCTGAACTGTTCCCAGGTCAGAGGTCCCATAGGATAAGAGTGGCCAGTGGGCAGGGTTGGCAGAGGTAGAGGGGCCAAACACCTCAGAGGAAGAAGGCCAGGGCTGGGAGACCGAACAGGCGAACCTACCGCTTGGGAGGATCTGATGGTCGATGCAGTCAGTGGCCATTCAACCGCACTAGAACGGTCCCTAAAAGGGAACCCCCCCCCCCAATGAGGCGACTGGGGCCACATGAGCCGAGAGGGCAGCCCTAACCTTCAAAGATGAGATTCCTCCGGTGAGAAGACAGGATCGGGCGCTGCAACTCCCAACCGAACCCTTGTAGGTATATGAGGACGCGCCCCAACACTGTCACCCCCAACCACTCAGACTCAGAGAGGATCTTTCCTCAGCCAACTTGGGTAGCTCAATCCCGCCCACTGACTCCTGAGACATGGCAGATGAGTGAATACCTCCCTGCTCAAGATGCCCTACTAGGCCCAGCAGTGGGGCCTAGCCTGGGCAGCCATAGCAGGGCTCACCTCCCTCGAGACTAGGAGTCCCACCGGCTCTGGAAGAACATCTGGTGCCAACCCGGCACCGGAAGAGATTAGTCAATGTTGCAAGTGGCCCAGACACTGGAGCCAATAGAAACCTGAATCTGAAGGAAGGGTTGAACTGAAGTGGATGGGCTGGGCAATGAGGAGTCCGAGGCTTCCAAGAATCTGGAAGCCAGTCTGGATCCGTCTCCAAATCATTATCCTCCCCGGTGGAAGCACAGACCCAGACTACCTCACAGACTCCTCTGCTCCAGGAACTGCAAGCGGCACTGTGGGGCGGCCCTGCACTCCCTATGGCGCCACCCCAATCACCAGCACCGTGCACAGCACTGGGATCCAAGACAGCGCTGCAAACCAGCTCTGTACCACCCTGCTTTCCGGCAATGCAAGCAGCACTGGGATCCTAGGTGGCGGCAAGGAAACCGCTGGGCCAGGCCTGGAAGGCCTAGACTATGATGCCAGGGATTGCTAGGATGGTGCCTCCAGCCTGACTCCTGCAGGAATCAGACTGGTCTCCTGCACCACAAAAGGGGCTTCCGCCGAGATGAGGCTTGAAAGGGTGGAAGCCTCTCTCTCCATGGTCCACACAGAACCAGGAAGGTCCTGCAGGAAGGGTCGAGAGACCTGCACTTGGTGCATGCCTGTCCACCGAAAGTCAGCAGCGCACATCCGACTTTAAACACGCAGACTTCCAGAACTCGACGAACCATGGAGAAACAGGCATCGCAATGGTCCATATCGTAGTTTGGGCCCAAGCAGGTCAAGCACTGGTCATACTGGTCCGAGATGGAGTAAAGCCAGCAACAGGGACACCACTGCATAGGGGGACGGCCCGCCTTGGAAGCCTTCTTCTTGTCCCCAGAATGAGACATGACTGGGCAGAAAAAACAATAACCAAAACAGTACTTGGCATCGTCAAAAAATAAAAATGAAAGATCTTACCACTCAACGACGCCAAGAAATGCAGTTGGACAGAACTAGGACGGGTTATGACAGTCTAGGCCGATGTCACAGATAATTCTGTTACTCCACACACAAGGTCATGTTCACTTGATGGCAGGAGAAGCAGAACTGGGATGGAGGAGGAGTCGGCGTCATTACTGGCCAACCCGTGGCCTCGCAGTCGTCAGCCTCGAGGCAGCGCCGCCCAGACATCGGCTCCTCCCTCACAAAAATAAAAGCTCTCGTGTGGTCCTGATCCTCCGGTCAGAACCCACCAGTGATGAATGGTGAAGACTGACACAGATAAGATCTGAGGAATCCAGGAGAAAAAGCAGGGAAGAACAAATGCTGCAGGTGGCTCCATAACTCCCCTCGGCAGCATCCCTGGTGCCGACACTTTAATCAGTACATTCAGTGGTACCAGAAACAGAGCCGGTGCCATCCCCTGATATGGCTCTGTGCTCAGTTCCGCTCCCTTCTCCAGCACTGGGGTCAGCACCGGAGGCCTACTCAGTACCAGGAGGTAAGGGAAGGGCAGTACCAGAGACGGCATCCAGCTGAGGACATCCCAACTCCACTGAGGGCCTAAAAGTAGGCCGAGGGGAGTTCTGAGGCTCCTGGGAACCAAGCAGCCTATCAGGATCATCTCAGTCATTGTCCAAATCTGAGGAGGAGACCAGAGAGATCTCCAAAGAGGCCACCCCAGTGACCCCCCCCTCCTGGCACCGCAAGCAGTGTCAGAAGGATACCTAGTAGCTTGATTGGCACAGCACCACTCACTGGCACTGGGGATAGTGTCAGGAAATGGAAAAGTACCAGGCCATGATCCTAAGGAAACCATCAGCGCAGGCCCAGCATATAGCTGAGACCTCATTACCAGGGGCATCCGGGCACCCGAAGGGGCACCGGACTGTATGGGGTGCTCAGTCGACCCACCAGAGAAGACCAACTGACCCCTCGCACGGGCCTCCTGTCCCAGCGAGACTAGGAGCAGTGGAGGCCTGGTCTCCCTTGGTACATATACAGCAGTACCAGGGAGAGGCCCAGGGGAAGGGCCCAAAGACATTACTCTGGCGTTCGGGTGTGGTGCCGTCCCATGGAAGTTGGTGGATCTCGTCCCACCTTCAACACATGGATTTACAGGACACGGTGGTCCATAGAAACAGGCATCATACAAATCCATGTCATGGTTTGAACCCAGGCAGGCCAAGCAATGGTCACAGCGATCTGACATGGTCATGGGCTTGCCATAGAGGCACCGATACATGGCGGCAAGCCCACTTTAGATTTTCTAGGACTTTTTAAGCCCCAAACTGGGCATGACCGAAAAATGGAACAAAAAACAAAAACATAGCAATGGCACTCAGTATCGCACACTTAAAAAATTAAGGAGAAAATGAAGCCAAAAATTCAGAACCGAACTCAAAATGTGACATCGAGTGGAAAATCAGCAGTGACAGAACTGACTTAGTAGATTTTTGCTTGAAGCTTCCATGAGATGGTGCTGATAGCGAGAAAAGCAGAACTGAGGAGGTTGGGAAGCCAGCGTCAGTTACTGGCCAACCTGTGAGTGCCATGTCATGAATCTTCCTCAAGGGCAGCGCAGTCTCAGTCAGCTCCTCTCCTCAAAAGTCTTAAAGCTATACGCTTCCCGCAGGGTACTGTACCTCCAGCTTATACCCACTAGTAATGAATGGTGAAGACTGATCCTTGGAAAATCATTAATATACCCATTTTCTTTTAATGTTCTTTCATTCCTAAACTGAAAAGTTATTTGAATTACTGAATAGTTTCACACTCTTGCCATGCCCACTACAATAAAGCTAAACATCTCGGTGTGGTGCTATGCTGTTACAATCAGTTTTCTTAAATGACCACCCCTAAGTCTGTGTCTCAGCCAGCATTCATATATGCTGATGACTGTCCTTTTGCCACCAGTACCTCTGTCTTTCTGCTAGAACAGTCCCTGCAGCTGACATTAACAATGATCAACCATGGTTCTGTGCTAACCAACTCTCCTTAATAATCCCCCAAAAGATCTCCATCTTATGCAGAACCCGGCAGTGGATAAGTAGGCTTAACTGGAGCACTATATTCAAAACCCTCAATGGCCCCACCCACAGACAGTACCCTCGCCAAATATCTTGGTGTGTGGGTGCACAGTCATCTCGACTTCTCAGTCCACAGTGATGCCATTATCAAAAAATGACAGCCCAAACTTGGTACCCTTCACAGGAATAAATCCTGTGTAAATAAAAAAGACTGCTAAGGCTCACACCGAGATTAAAGAACCATTTGGTTGTCTGATTCCAAAATTTATATTAAAAGTTACATGCTGTAGCATATCCTCTGAATGCCAAATGTTTTTGAGCTTAACTTGTGCTCTTTTTCAAAGGCATAATTGAGGTTTGATGACCATTAACTTATAAAGACAATCATTTAAAGAAATATACGCAATGAAAACACTTATAAAAATACATATATGAAGAAAAAATTAATTACCATAGCAATCTTGTTTCTTCCAAGGGATTCTTACTGCATTCTGACATATGCAGTATGGACTCACCATAGGACTATCCCAGAGCCAAAATGATTAATAGAACCTATGCTAATGATGGAATGCTAGGCTCGAGCGTGGTTTTCTAACCACTGCCCCTGGAATACATCCTGCAATATTAAAGAGGTCACTGGGAAGCAGCCAAAAACCTCCCCTACCTTGCTCAACATAAATGGGTCTACTACACTTGACCCTAAAATCATAGCAAGTACCTTCAACACTGTATTCACCGATCTCAGCAATGTTCTCCCTTCTGACTTTTTCAAGGACTATGACTCTCCCTCTTCTCCCCCCAATGCCTCCTCCTCTAGCCACTCGCCTTTTTATTTCAAAGCAGTCAAGATGCATGATGCCCACAAAGACATTACCAAATCCAGATCCAGCAATGATACACTTGACCTTAAACTGCTGTCCCTCACCCTTGATGAGGTGTTACAGCCACAGACATATATTTTCAACCTCTCACTTAGGCTCATCCAGTTCCCTGACAAATGGAAATCTGCCACTGTTACCCCTGTCCATAAAAGAGGTGACAGGGACACAGTGAAACTACCATCCGATCTCTATATTGTCACCCCTCTCTAAGGCCCTTGAACGTATTGCAGCAAATCAGCTCACAGATTTCCTGGACAAATACAATATCCTGTGCTCGCAACAACATGGCTTCAGGAAAGGACAGAGCACCTCATCTGCCCTACTGGAATTCTCTGGCATTCTTCACAGCTCACTGGACAATGGTCAGTTAATTGGGCCCGTCTTTATCGAGATGACTAAGACTTTCGACACTGTCCATCACCGCCTACTGCTTGTGCAACTTCTGAAAGCTGGGCACTCTTCCGACTCCACTGCCTGGTTCAAAAGCTACTTGGAGAACCGGTCTCAAAGAGTAAAAATTGCAGATGTCCTCTCTGATACCAGGCCTGTTCGCTCAGGTGTCCCCCAAGAATTCATTCCAAGCCCCCTACTATTCATCTTGTTCCTGAGCTCCCTTCCAAATTCTTGCTCCGAAACAATCATACTCTATGCAGATGATGCTGTAATTCTTGCCTCCCACAAGGATCCTAAGCCTCCACAAGAAAACCTTCAGCTTGTCTTTGCATCTGTTGAAAATTGGTTCTCAAATCACAATCTGGTCTTCAATAATAAGAAAACGAAGTCTATGATGTTCAGCAGCTCTCATAACAAGCATAAGCTGCACCCTCCTATCCATCAAAACCAGTCATGGAGTCACCCTAGAACAGGTTCAAGACTTTAAGTACCTTAGGATCAGTCCAGACCCTCATCCAACTTACAGTGACCCACACTGACTCTGTAGCCAAAGCAGCAACTACTCACCTTGGCCTTCTCTTCCGGCATAGGCAACATCTTACCCCAGAAGCCCTGACTGTACGCTTAGAGCTCTGTTGTCTCCATTACTGACTATGGGCTTATCATCTATGGCTCTGCCCCAGCTACTGCTCTTAAGACACATATCCACCTCCCTCAGTAAGGCCTGCCGACTTCTCACTAGATCCCACCACCTCACACATACATGCAACCTATATGCACAAACTGGATGGCTGCAACTCACCAATCGGATAAAATACCTTACCAGCACCATACGAAGCAAATAACTATGGCCCTGAGCCCCTGTAGCGTGTGCACTCCTGCACTAGCAATAACCCCACTCAACCAGGGGTCTGAATCACAGCTCCTGCAGGTTCCAACTTGTTGTACCTCACAAGGTCAAAGATCTTTTTGCCAACAGGGCCGCTGGCTAAATGGTCTAAACAGTTGCATCTCCTCCATTGCTACCCTTGGTGCATTTAAATCAAGGCTCCGCCTCTCTCTCACTACCTCTAGCTCCTGTGACTGCCTCCACTAGCTGACTCCATGAATATTTCCCTAACCTTATGCAGTTCTCTCTCCTATTGGCACTTGATTACCCCTTAGCATGCACTTCCCAATGTTATGTCTACACTGCGCTCCTCCTCTATAGCTCTCCACCCCCACTCTTCCTGTCTCTTGTCCTCTATCCTCTCTGCACCTCATCCGCTATCTCCTTTAACCTAGCCTCCAAAACTTGTTTTGTTTCTCAGATGCTAGTAACTCTGTTTAACTTACACTTTTGTAACCTTGTCCTATATACTGAATTTGTAATCTGACTTGCATGTCTTATGTTTTGAATTGTAACCTGACGTGGAACCTTTGTAAAAGAGCCCTGGCTCAAAGGTATTGTAATCCTAGACCGAATAAATAAAATAAACCATCTATGGAACATACATAACAACAAGATATCTCAACTATCCTAATAAATAACACCCCCCAAAACAAACAGTCCCCTTTTACTTAAAAGTGGGGCATCACTAAAACTCAAGTCACAAGTGCCTGAATCAAGAAACAAAAGTTTCAAACAGCATGGAAAGCTGTAGTGCAGTGCCCATATGTTCTAGTAGGGTAGGTAGGGTGGGAGCTCACAATACAGTAAGAGTCCTACGGAAGAAACAAGATTACTAAGGTGAGTAATTTTTTCTTCAAACTCCAGGAAATCTTACTGTATTTTTAACATATGCAGACTACCCAAGCAGTACCTTTGGAGGAGGGCAGAGAACCTATTTAGGAAACAGGCTCTGCAGTACTGCTGTATCAAATCTGGCATCACTTCTGGCCTGGGTATCCAGGTTATAATGTTTGGTAAAAGTGTGAACAGTTTTCCAGGTAGCTACTTTACAAATTTCCAACAAAGGAATACCTCATGCAGCTGCTATAGAAGCAGTTGTACCCCTTGTAGAAACACAGAAACATAGAATTTGGCGACAGATAAGGACCGCTTGGCCCATCTAGTCTGCCCATTTCTCTACCTAATGGATAAGCTGCAGATCCTAGTTAATCAACAGCCTACTTCCTCCTACCCCCACTAGAACTGCCTTATGTCTGTCCCATACATTCTTGAATTCCCCCACTGTTTTCAACTCCACTACCTCCTCAGGAAGGCCGTTCCATATATCCACAATCCTCTCCCTGAAAAAATACTTCCTTATATTACCTCTGAGCCAACCCCCCTCTATCTTGAAATTGTGCCCCCTTGTTCTTGCACATCTCTTTTTCTGAAAGATGCTACCCTCTTGGACTTTGTTGATTCACTTGAGGTACTTGAAAGTTTCTATCATGTCCCCCTCTCCCTCCTTTCCTTGAGGGTATACATATTAAGCTCTAATCTCTCTTTGTATGTCTTCTGGTGCAGACGCTGCACCATTTTAGTTGCCCTCCTCTGCACAACCTCCATCCTGTCTATGTCCTTGCGGAGATAGGGTCTCCAGAACTGCATGCAGTACTCCAGATGGGGTCTCACCAGCCGTCTGTACAGAGGGGTAACAACCTCCTGTTTTCTACTGGTGATGCCTCTCCCTATGCATCCCAGTATCCCACCAGCCATTCTTACTGCCTTCTCACATTGCTTGCCCACCTTTTGGTTATCTGATATACTACCTCTAGGTCCCTTTCCATTATTTTTGCTGTTATTATCTCACCCCCTATTGTGTACTCTTACCCTGGGTTTTTGTTTCCCAAGTGCATTACTTTGCACTTCTTTGTATTGAATCTAAGCTGCCACACATTTGATCATTCTTTCAACCTTGCCAAGTCCCTTCTTATCCTTTCCACCCCACCTTCTGTATCGACCCTGCTGCAGATTTTTCTGCCATCTGCAAAGAGACATACTTTTCCTTTCAGTCCCTCTGCAATGTCACTTATAAAGACATTAAAGAGGACCGGTCCCAGTACTGAACCCCGTGGTACCCCACTAGAAACCCTGCTTTCTTCAGAGTGGACTCTGTTTACTATTACCCTCCGTGTCCTGTTGTCCAGCCAATATTTTACCCAGGCTACCATCTTGGGACCCACTCCAAGGCTGGCTAACTTGTATATTAATGTTTTGTGTGGGACTGTGTCAAATGCCTTGCTAAAGTCTAGGTATGCCATGTCCACAGCCCCTCCCTGGTCTACTACTTTGGCCACCCAGTCAAAGAAATCTATTACATTCGTCTGACATGACCTTCCCACTGTGAATCCATGCTGCCTTGGGTCCTGTGCCCCACTGGCCTCTAGAAACTCAACAATTCTTTCCTTCAGAAGTGATTCCATAATTTTCCCTACCACTGAGGTGAAACTGATAGGTCTGTAGTTTCCTGCCTCTGTCTTGCTCACACGTTTGTGAAGAGGAATCACATCCGACCTCCTCCAATCCTCAGGTACCACACCATCTTCCCATGATTTGTTAAAAGGTTAGTCAGAGGTGTCACTAGTTTCTACCCTAGTTCTAAGGCCCACAATAGCCTCTTTGCCTCCTTTGCAGTAAGAGAATTGAATACAGGCAACAATCCATCATGCAATGGTCCTCTTCAAGGCATTTTTTGGCCTTTCCCACTTCTCCATAGGTCAGGAAGAGCAGAGTACTATCCTGCCTATGATTCTTAGTATGATCCAAGTAGTAACTGATAGCCCTCTTCACATCTAGGCTATGCAGCCTACGTTCCCCTGAACTGGAATGGTCAGTGAAAAAGACTGGCAAAGTGATGGACTGATTCAGGTGAAAGTTCGGCACTACCTCGAGGATAAACTTCCTGTTAGTCCCAAGGACTACCCTATCCCTATGAATTGAGATGTAATTTGGCTCTGTTGACAGGGCCTGGAGCTCATTAATTCTCCTGGCTGAGTGATAGCTACCAGGATCACTGTCTTCCATGTCACATATTTAAGCTCTGCTGAAAACATGGGCTCTAAGGGTGGCTGCATTAGCTGGCCAATGCATATACTGAGGTCCCATGCAGGAGCTGGCTCCCTGTGTGGAGGATGCAAGTCTAACAGACCTTTGAAAAACTTTCTGAATACCTGGTTAGCAGCCTGAGATGAACCCTTACCCACCGAAAGGTAAGCAGAGACAGCTGCCAGGTGTACCTTAAGGGTAGACGGCCTGAGGCCGAGGGAATGAAGGTGTGCCAGATAATCCAAAATGACTGGCAAACCAGCCTGGCTACAGTCTATATGTTTTTCCTGGCACCAAGTTGAAATCTTCTTCCACTTAAAGATAGACACGTTTTCTTAGTAGAGGGTTTTCTAGAAGCTCTGAGAACCTCCAGAACCCCTTCAGAGAGGAGCAGGTCAGCATACTCCAAGTCCTCAAGAGCCAAGCCTTGAGCCTGAGGGACTTGAGATTGGGGTAAAGGATCCTGCCCCGTGAGGAGGAGAGTAGGTTGTGCCTCCTGGGGAGAAAGATTGGTCTGGATACTGACAAGGTCAGGAGCAGTGGATAACAGGGCTGCCTAGCCCAGTCTGGAGCGAAGAGGATCATTGTCGTTGGCTGAACCCTGAGCTTGTTCAGTACTTTGAGCAACAGGGGAAATGGAGGGAAGGCATACAGAAACTTACCTGTCCAATTCAACAGTAGTGCATCCAGAGGCATTGTGCCCACTGCAGGAGGCCTGCAACAGAACTGTGGCAGTTGGTGATTGTCTGGGGCTGCAAAGAGGTCCACCTCCGGGGTGCCCCACCTTCTGAACACAATTTGCAGGATTTTCCTGTTTAGTGACCACTTGTGGTGATTCTGGTTGATCCTGCTGAGGGCATCTGCGAGGACATTGTCATTCCCTGGGAGATGAACTGCTGACAGGGAGATCCCCAAGGAGTAGGCATAATTACATACTTTCATGGCCTCTGTACATTTGGGGGGGTAACCTTGTGTCCCCTTGCTTGTTGATGTGATACACTGTGGTTGTATTGTCTGTTCTGACTTGAACCACCTTGCCCTGCAGCAATGAGGCAAAGGACTGAATGCCCAGGTAAACTGCCCCGAGTTCCAGCAGGTTTATGTGAAGCAGAAACTCCTGTGGAAGCCAAGTACCATGTGCAGTGTGCTCCCCCAGGTGGGCACCCCATCTTAGGAGGGAGGCATCCATTGTTAGGACTGCTGATGGTGGCTGCTGAAGGAAAGGCACACCTTCTCTGAGGTTGTCCTTTTCCTGCCACCACTGGATTGCTTGAAGAAGAGTTCCTGTGACTGGCACCGTGTTTGACAGGGAATCTCTTCTATGCGACTAGTGAGATCTGAGATGAAACTGGATGTCCCTTATCTGGATCTGGAACCTGGCACTGTTGCTGTGCGCAGCCATGTGTACTAACAGCTGGAGAAGGTGCCTTGCTCGTCTGGCAATATGCAGCTGGAAAGAGCTGGCCAACTGTACAAGGCTGTCCACCCTCCTCTGAGGGAGAAGCGCCTTTCCTCTTACTGTGTCCAGCTCTGCTCCAATAAATTTCAGGAGCTAAACTGGTCTCAGTACTGACTTCTTTTGGTTTACCAGGAAGCCTAAGGATGTCAGGGTATCCTGAGTGGTGGTCAGTGCATCTTTGACCTGCAGGGGAGACTGGTCTACCACTAGCCAGTCATCCAGGTACGGGAAGACTGTAACTCCCTGCCTCCTTAAGTGTGCTACAACTACCGCTGGGCACTTAGTAAACACTCTTGGAGCAGATGTCAGGCCGAAAGGCATGGCTCTGAACTGGTAATGGCCTGATGGCAATCTGAGCCTGAGGTACTTTCTGTGGGATTGCCTGATAGGAATGTGCAAGTAAGTATCCTTTAAGTCCAGGGATTCCAGCCAATCTCCCTGCCAGAGTGTAGGAGAATGGTAGCTAGTGACCATTTTGAACTTTGGCTTTGTCAAAAGTCTGTTTAAATGTCTGAGATCAGTATGGAGTCGCCACTCGTTTTTTTTTTTTTTTTTTTAGAGTGAGGAAGGGCCTTGGTAAAGTCCCTTTCCTTTTGGACCAAAGAACAGGCTCCACTGCCTTCGCCTGGAGGATTTTGCTAATTCTCGTCCAACAGAACTGCTTCTGATGAGGTGGCAGGTCTGAAACCTCTTGCCCTCAGTCTGGGCGAGACCTTGAAGCTGAGATCAAGACCCTGGCTCTCTACCTCCAGGACCCACTTGTCAGTGGTAATGGATTTCCAAGCCTGGAGGTAGTGAGCCAGCCTGCCTCCTACTGGGAATTGGGAGGCAACCCTGGCAGATCCTCAGAGAGTCTGCTTTGCTTTTGCACTTGGTTGGGAACTGGGGCGCTCGATTGCTGCCCTTCTGCTCCTGCCTCTGAGTACCCTCTCTGGGCTGATAGACTGGGACAGCCAGAGTCTGGAAGAAAGGTCTGTAGTGGGTTCTACCCCTACCCCTTTTACTCTGGTACTTCTGAAGTTGTTGCTGCCTTTTCCTTAGCAGCAGCACTCTTGTAAGCCACCTTGAACTTATTCATCTTTTTCATGTAGGCCTCTGTTTGCTCACCAGTGAGGGATGTGGGCTCCCAAGGGAAATCCAAGGCCTTCATCTGGATGTCTGGGATAGATTTTTATTTATTTATTTCAGTTTCGGATTAATACTTTTGAGTCTGGGGCTCTTTTCCAAAGGTTCCATGTCAGCCAAACAAAATACAGTAAAATACTATACAGGGCATAACCATGTAGTTAGAAACACAAAGTTGTTACAGATGATTACAGTTAATGTCATAACCGTGAAAATATAATCCAAATAAAAAAACAAGGGGAACTCCAGAGGCACAAATTAGGGCTTCACAGTATATTTGATTGGCACACTGCAAGTGCGGTTAAAAGTCATTGTGAAAGTGCAGGGAGACAGACAGGTTGGGAGGAATCCCAGCAGTCGGTGGAGTGGTATGCAGCCAGAGGCTCTGTCATGCGTTGAATACAGAAGTACTTAAGCCAAAGTAGGCTCTGTTAAGAGAACATGGGGCAGCGTGGTGATGCTTTTTGGGGGTGGGGAGAGGATGGGGCAGAGGAGGGTAAGGGATTAGTATGGAAGGAAAGGGAGTAGAGGAGGCACGAAACAGTGAGGGTTAAAGGGACCTTAGCCAAGCAAATCTCCACAGGGACAGTGGCGTTGCCATCAGTCTGGCTGCAATGTCACTGGTATCCACTACCATCAAAATTGCTACTTGGAAGCCTCCATGCCTTTTCGCAGCCTCAGCTAGGTTAGATGCCATGGGAGCAGGAAAGCCTTAGTAAGCTCCAAAACAGTATTCCAGAGGCGTTTCTGGTATCTGAAACATAAGACATGTAAGTGGCCTGCCTAATGGCCAGAGAAAAATCCAGGTAAGACTTCTTGGCCATAGAGTCCATTTTTCTAGAATGTTTATCAGGTGGGTGTGATGCCAGGGGAATGCCTGCCTTATCACATGCAACAGCCTGCACCACCCCTTCATGACTGGGATGCCCAAAAAGAAACTGCGCTCCAGCCGTGGCCACCCAGCATTTCCTATCCATCTTCTTTTCCACTGGGGAATGGAAGCGGGAGTTTGCAAAACTCTAGTGGTTTGTCTCTTTAGGGACTTATGGATGTGTAATATCAATCTCTTAGCTGCTGGTACATCCATCATTTCCATGTAATCTGGCTCCTCCTCCTCCTCTGTGGTTTCCTGAGTGGAGAGGCCCAGAGTCTGTGCCACCTGCTTCATGAAAGCAAAATGTGAGGTAAAATCCTCAGGTCCCTTAGCAGAGTCATAGTGTTGAGGATCAGAAACATCCGTTCAGGGGCTCCCCAAATCCTCCTCTTCATCATCAACAACATCGCCACTGCCATAAATATCAAGGTAATGTTCAAAGGAACCCGGAACCGAGGAGGGACCCGAAGTTTGAACCGATGGATGATGTGAACCGGGTCGCAGAACCGGAACAGAGGTACCTGTTTGCAGTGACTGGATTATCCTGATGGCATTAGCAATCTCCTCAGCAGTAGGAACTGGTGGATTTGTTGGTTGTGATTAGCAGACGTTGCTGGTTCAGTTGCAGTCTCAACGGTTTGCTTTCTTCCCAAGGAACCTTCACCCTTGTCAGAGGGCTGTTCGTCCAGTTCCTTTGGTTTTTCTTTAGAAAGAGAAGGAGTCTGTTTATCAGAGGCCAGGTCAGCAGCCTTATCGGAAATCTTTTTCCTCAGTCAGTTTTAATCGCCTATCAAGTGTCAACTGGGGAAAGTTTTTACAAATTTCACAGTCTGCGTTCAGGTGGTCAAACCCTAGGCAGAAAAAACAGGTTACTCACTTGTAACAGTAGTTCTAGGAGTGGTGTATGTTGTTCATCCACACTGTCTGGCATTGTCCCTTTCCCCTTTAAATCTTGCCGGAAGTCTTCAAGCTGGCTCCTCCCACCCACCCAGGTAGTAAATACCTCGGCTCCGCCCCATGACGCCAGATCTAGCCCGCTGGAAGCAAGGTTGTGCGCCTTAAGCCAGGGAGGTCGGGTGGGTGCGTGTGGATGAACATACACCACTCCTAGAACTACTGTTACATGTGAGTAACCTGCTTTTCTAGGAGCGTGGATATGTTGTTCATCCACACTGATTGGCAGACTCCTAGCAGTTCTCTGGGAGGAGGGAGGCAAGCAGACCCCTACTTAGGAAAAGGGATTGAGAACCGAGGCCCCAAAATACAGGTTACTCACCAGTAACAGGAGTTCTAGGAATGGTATATGTTGTTCATCCACACTGTCTGGCAGGTTCCTTGCCGCTTTAAATCTTGCCGGAAGGTCTTCAGCTGGCTCCTCCCACCCACCGGGTGGTAAAACTCGGCTCCGCCCCATGGCGCAGATCTAGCCGCTGGAAGCTCAGGTTGTGCGTCGAAGCCGGGGAGGTCGGGTGGGTCGGGTGGATGAACAACATATACCATTCCTAGAACTCCTGTTACAGGTGAGTAACCTGTATTTCTAGGGACATGGATATGTTGTTCATCTACACTGTCTGGCAGACTCTAGCAGTTCTCCGGGAGGAGGAGGCAGCGCACACCCCTACTTAGGGAATAAAGACTGAAGAACCGAGGCCCCAAAACCAGTATCCGGCTGACTCAAGGTCGATGTGGTAATGGGTAATAAAGGTGTGTGCTGACTTCAGGTAGCAGCCCTGCAGATTTCCTGGATAGGGACATCCCTGGAAGCAGCCACTGATACAGCAGTATGATGGGTAGAATGAGCTCTTATCCTCTGGGAGGTCCATGCCCGCCAACATGGCAGAGATCTATGCAGGAGGTGACCCACCTGCTTATCAATCCGCTTAGCTGCAGGTCTGCCAGGTGCGGCTTCAGCGTAGGTGACAAACAGCTGGTGAACCTCTCCCTGAATTTCAGCCGTGCGCTCCTTATAATAAGCGAGCGCCCTTCTAGGGTCCAAAGTATGGAGCCTGTATTCGGCCTCTGAGGTGTGATTGGGGTAGAACACCGGCAGAGTCAACACCTGGTTAAGGTGAAACTCCGACACCACCTTCGGAAGGAATTTCGGGTGGGGGCGCAGGACAACCTTGTCCCTG
The DNA here is from genome assembly GCA_016271365.2 of Neoceratodus forsteri. NCBI lineage: Eukaryota > Metazoa > Chordata > Ceratodontiformes > Ceratodontidae > Neoceratodus > Neoceratodus forsteri. The sequence continues at coordinate 931,622,131 of CM028133.1, forward strand.
TGGAAGACCAGGTAAGAAGACTCAATGCAGGCGCCTGGAGTTCTCCCATCCTTCTGGCTGGCGGATAGCCACCAAGAAGGCGGTCTTCCACGACAGGTGAGAGAGTTCACACCTGTGCATTGGTTCGAATGGCTTGCCCGCATGAGCTTAGCCAGTACCAGCAGTAAATCCAACGGAGATGGAGGTTCTCGCACCGGAGGGGAAATGTGATCAAGGCCTTTGAAAAAGCGCGAGACCACCTTCTCCTGCGCCACTGACTGCTCCCTGGCCCGCACCCGGTAAGCAGAGATGGCTGCCAGGTGCACCCTTAGGGTCGTCGACCTAAGCCCTTGACTACAAAGGGACCATAGATAGTCCAAGATGCTTGCCAAAGGACAGGAGGAGGGTTCAAGCCCTTGCCCTGACACCAAATGGAAAATCTCTTCCATTTGAAGGCATAGCATTTCCTGGTCGACTCCTTACGGGACGCCTCAACAACATTGAGGACCTCGTCGGAAAGACCCAAGGCCTGGAACTCTAGCCGCTCGGGAACCAGGCCGTCAGGTGCAGGGATTGAAGGTCCGAATGGAACACCTTCCCCTGACTGACTGAGAGCAGGTCCGGGCGAGCTGGAAGCTGCCTCGGGAGCCTGGAGCTGAGGCTGAGGAGATCTGGGTACCAGAACTGGCGGGGCCAGTCTGGGGCTATCAGGATCACCTGCCTTGTCCCTCCTTGCTTTGAGAAGCAACTTGTGAATCAAGGAAATGGGGAAAGGCGTAGAAGAGGCCCAGCGGTCCACAGCCGCAACAAGGCATCCCCTGCAGCGAGCCATGCTGAGAGGGGCGGGCATGAAACAGCCTCAACCGCATTCTCCTGGAGGCAAACAGGTCCACCCGAGGTGTTCCCCAGTGGGAGAACAGATCTTGTACTACCTCCGGCAGGAGAGACCACTCGTGAGATGCAGCCCCTATCCGGCTCAGGGCATCGGCCAGGGTGTTGGAGGCTCCTGCCACATGAATAGCTAGGAGATCCACCTCCAGGCTGCACATGAGTGACCAAATGCAGAGAGCTTCCTTGCAAAGAAGCATGGGCAACGTCCGCCCTGGCGGTTTAGGTAGTACATGGTCGTAGTATTGTCGTCTGGACTGGACCCTTGACCCCAGAGAAGCGAGCAAAGGCGGTGAGAGCTAGGCGGACCGCAGAGCTCAACAGGTTGATGTGGCAATCGGGACTCCTTGGGACCAGAGGCCATGCGTCAGTATTCCCAGATGGGCACCCCAACCCATCAGAGAGGCATCGGTCGATAGAGACCGTCGGCTCGGGCGGACAAACAGGATGCCCTCCTGCAGATGAGATGGAGCGATCCACCACCGGAGGCGTTCCACATCTCCCTAGGTCACCATCACTAGCTGGTCCAATGGATGAGCGTTGACCACTGGCTGGCCAATCCCACTGAAGGGGCGATGTGCCAGTGTGCCCAACGGACCACGCTGGTACAGGCCGCCATGAGACCCAGGAGGCGCAGGAAGTCCCGGTAGGCGCGATTGCCCAACCAGAAATGATTGGGCAAAGTAGGTAAGAACCTCGGCCCTGTCCACCGGGAGCCGTGCTCTGGCTCGAAGAGAGTCGAGCTCTGCCCCGATAAACAGAATCACCTGCTTCAGCTCGAGTTCCGACTTGGCCTCATTGATGAGAAGGCCGACTTGAGAGCAAACCTGGAGGCCACAGATCTGGACCGCTCCACCTCCTGTCTGGAGGGCTGCTATCAGCCAATCGTCCAGGTAAGGGTACACCCGGACCCTCGGTGCATGAGGAAAGCTGTCACCACTGCAATGCATTTGGTGAAGACCCTGGGAGCTAGAACAGGCGAAGGGCATGGCTCGGGAACTCGAAGAGGATCCCTCCGCTCAGCGAAGGTCTCCGATGTGGCGGACGGATGGGGGCGGTGAAAGAGCAGCGTCCTGCACAGGTCAGAAGAGCAGAACCACCACGCCCGTGTTCCAGGGATGGTATTATCTGAGCCAGAGTGACCATCCTGAAGGTTCCAGACCTTAGGAACTTGTTCAGGTCATGTAGGTCGAGAATGGGGCGCCAGCCACCCGTCCGTTTCAGACCAGAAAGTACCTGGACACAAACCCCGGGTCTGAGGGGGGATCCGCTACCTCCCTGATCACCTCCTTTTTGAGGAGGAGAGCGATGTCGGCCCGATGAGCCAACAGTGAGGCTGCGGACCCCGAGGCCCCCCCCGAAGTGCGACGGCTCTGAAGGGTGGAGTCTGCTCGAATTCTAGAGGCAGGCCTTTTCCCACCACCTCCAGAACCCATCTGTCCATGGTAATAATGGACCAGGCGGAAAGGAAGTGCGGGCCCGTCCCCAGAGAATCTGGGGTGAGTGTGAGGTTGGGGGCGACTCCCTCAGCCGTCACTGGGCAGGCTTGGAGGAGGAGGGGCCGGCTGAGGGACCTCCTGGGCCTTCCTCCTGCTTTCTGTTGGAGGAAGCTCCAGGCTTGGGTTTGGGATGCCAAGCCCGAGCCTGCTAGCCCTGACGTTGCTGGGCCGGGGGCGCAGAAGGACGAAAGGGCTTAGGCTGTGGTTTGCGGCTTTGTCCTTCTGGCGGAAGAGACCCGAGTCAAGGTAGCATTGGACTTCTCGATCCTCTGCAGGTGACCTTCCACCCCAGGGCCGAAGAGGTCAGTCCCAAAAAGGAACATCCGCCAACTTGTGCTGGGTATCTGAAGTAAAGGTGGATATCCTCAGCAAACCCGGAAGCATAGCCTACGGCCGCCACAGACCTGGCACATGAGTCCCCAATGTCTAAAGCAGTCTGGAGCTGCTGTTTGGCCACTGCCCTGGTCCGCACCTGCCTGACCGTAGTCTGCAGATCCAGCGGGAAGATGAAGACGACCTCATCCAGGGAGCCCAACAGGGCATGAGAAAAAATGTGCCATGAGGACGGCCGAACTGGCCTGGCGAGGCCGAGAGAGGACGCAGCATAGACTTTTCGGCATAGTCCAATTTCTTGGACTCCTTGTGGAAGTTTGTCCACATCCTAAGCGTTGACACGCGGGCAGCTGTCGGTAACTCAACCCTCAGCCGAGGGATGTTCAAAAACCGGACAGGGGAACCGGTAGGGACCGCACTTCCTGGCCATCCTGGCCGGGCGCAGGACAGGAAGCAGGGGCGCTGCCAGAGCTCCAAGGCCGGACCCACTATGGCCTCGGCCACGGAAGAGCCTCCGTGGGGAATCCCTCGGTCCAGAATCTCTGAGGATACCTGGCCCGTTTAGAAATGGGTTTGAGCTTCATCCTGGTGGACTCTGAGATGAGCGAAGCAATCCTAGGAAGAGACGAAGGGCTATCGTCCCGACTGTCCTCCTGAGGACTCCAAGTCCATTGCTTGGAGAAAAGGAGGAATCATCCTCGGACTCGGAAGAGTCCTCAAAGAGCTGCCTCGGGCCTGAGCCACCCTCCACCTGCCGAGGTCTATCGGAAGTGAGGGTGACAGACAACCTATGGGGCAGTCCCCAAACCAACCAAAATTTTTGGTCGGACCCCAGCTAACGGCTGTGGGCGGAGGTTCCACGGGAGTGGTGGGGCAGCTGGAATTGGCGAACAACGGCCTGGGAACAGAGCTCCTCTGCTAAAATGAGGGGTTGTTGGCCACTCCAGTGACAACCACTTAGAGTAGAGACAACGACGTCGAGCTTATTCCGGTCAGAAGGAGCTGTTGCCACATGAGTTCCTCATACCTCCGGCGCAACTTGGCGAAGCCTCCCTCGTCCGAGGAGGAGGAAGAGGATGGCGAGCACAGCTTCGCTGCTGGGTGCGAGATCGAACCGCCTATGGCGGGATCGGCTGGACATGAGCGTCCGAGACCGAGAACCTCGGCTAGCCGAGGGCGATGCGAGGGAGGTGTCGCGGGAATCGGCACTCCCTCGGTTCGGACGATTCCACGAAGGCTCCCGGAACCGGAGGGGCTGGGCGAGCGGCGGGATCCTCAACTCCACCGGGGAACGGGAGAGGGATTCTCAGCTTCTCCAGCCAACAACCCGTCCAGCGGGCGAGAAAAATCTCGACCGCGTCGGGAGTCTCGATCAACTGGCCTGATGGGGACACCGTGAAACCAGTGGCGAAGCCGGGGCGACCGAAGTCGACGGCCGACAACAGAGAGGATCTTCCCGCTCCCAAAACATCGACAGTGAGACTACTCTTGTCTCTCTTTTTGGACCGAAAGCGGTCCAGAAGAGATGGACCCTCACCTTTTGTCGAGGTCAGACAAAGCTCCCTTAAAAGAAGCCGAATAAGAGGCACCGAGAGATAGCGGGACAAATGCCGCAGCCCGAGGTAGAAGCTGCCTGTGCACGCCTCCTCTTCCCGAGGCGATCATTTGCTCGAGCTGATCCGCCGAGCCGCCGCCCTTGGACACCGCCGACTGGAGCCTCTTTTGACTTAACGGGAGGAAATCTCTTCTCGGGGCGCCCAGTTGTAAGCGGCAGCACGGTCTTTGAGGCGTGGGCGAAAAGGAAGAGCACAAGGTCGTGAGCCTGCGGGTCTTGCTCAAGGCCCAAGCAGTAAGCGCATGCGTGGAGTGCGGATCCGTCGAGACATCTTCTGCCCGCAAGGGCATCTCCGAAACAGGAGTCAATTTGTCCATCGCGCCGAGGGAGAAGACGAAGTCTTTTAGCAAAACATTTTTAATTTGAAAATTAGAAAATTAGGAACCAGTCTTAGCAGGGCGTTAAGGAGGGAACCTGAGCTTCCAAGCGGTGAGGAAGATCTGGAGTCATGGGGTGGAGCCGAGAGTTTTACCACCCAGGTGGGTGGGAGAAGCCAGCTTGAAGACCTTCCGGCAAGATTTAAAGCAGCAAGGAACCTGCCAGACAGTGTGGATGAACAACATATCCATGTCCCTAGAACCAGCATCTCGGCGTGACTCAAGGTCGATCTGGTAATGGGTAATGAAGGTGTTTGCTGACTTCCAGGTAGCAGCCCGACAGATTTCCTGGATAGGGATGTCCCTGGAAGCAGCCACCAATGCAGCAGTATGGCGGGTAGAATGAGCTCTTATCCCTCTGGGAGGTTCCTTGCCCGCCGACTCATAACACAGACTTATGCATGATGTGATCCATCTTGCAATAGTCCGCTTAGCTGTAGGTCTGCCAGAAGCGGCTTTAGCGTAGGTGACAAACAGCTGGCGAACCTCTCCACGAATTTCTGCCGTCCTCTCCTTATAGTAGGAGAGAGCACGTCTGAGGTCCAGAGTATGGAGCCTGTACTCGGCATCCGAGGTGTAGTTAGGGTAATATACTGGCAAGTCAACACCTGGTTGGTGAAACTCTGACACCACCTCGGAAGGAATTTGGTGGGGGCGCAGGACAACTTATCCTGTGAAAGACCAGATAAGGGGAGTGCACAGCACCTGGAGCTCCCTCTCCTGGCTGATCACGATAGCCACCAGGAGGCAGTCTTCCATGACAAGTGCAAGACTCACACTTGTGCATAGGTTTGAATGGCTTGCCCATGAGCTCTGCCAAAACCAGCAAGAGAACCCATGGAGGTGGAGGTTCATGCACCGGAGGTGATATGTGATCCAGGCCTTTGAAAGGCACATGACCACTGTCTCCTGTGCCAGTAATCATTTTGACCGACTACGCCAGTGAAGCAGGATGGCTGCCAGGTGCACCCTAAGGGTCGATGACGAAGCCCCCTTTGGAGAGGACCAAGGTAGTCAGAATGTTAGCCACAAAGCAGGATAAAGGGGTCCAGGCTCTTTCCCTGACACTAAATGGAAAACCTTTTCCATTTGAAGGCATAACATTTCCTGGTCGATTCCTTTCGAGATGCTTCCACCACGGTGTAGACATCCTCGGAAACACCCAGAGCCTGGAACTCTAGCCACTCAGGAACCAGGCTGTGAGGTGCAGGGACTGAAGGTCCAAGTGGAAGGCCTTCCCCTGATTCAACGATATCTGGTCCGGGTGTGTATAAAGCCGCTCCGGGGCCCTGCAGCTGAGGCTGAGGAGATCTGGGTATCAGAACTGGCATGGCCAATCTGGGGCTACCAGGATCACCTTCGCCTTGTCCCTCCTCACCTTGAGTAACACCTTGTGGATCAAGGGAAATGGAGGGAAGGCGTAAAGGAGGCCTGGGGTCCACGGCCTCAAGAAGACATCCCTCTGCAGTGAGCACTGCTCAGGGGAGTGGGCATGGTAGACCCTCAGCTTGGTGTTCTCCCTGGAGGTGAACAGGTCCACCAACGGTTTGCCCCAGCGGAAGAACAGATAGTAAGCTACCTCTGGATGGAGAGACCACTCGTGCGATGTCTGGCCTATGAGGCTGAGAGCATCCACCAGTTGGTTCGAGACTCCTGCCACATGGATGGCCAGGAGATCCGCCTCCAGCCGGCTGACGAAGGTCCAGATCCGGAGCGTCTCCCTGCATAGCAGATGGGAGTGCGTGCCACCCTGTTTGTTGAGGTAGTACATGGTCATGGTATTGTCCATCTGGACTTGAACCACTTGACCCCGGAACTGAGGAGCGAAAGCTGACAATGCCAGTCTGACTTCTGAGCTCCAACAGGTTGATGTGGCATCGGGACTCTCGGGGTCCAGAACCCGTGAGCTCTGTTGTTCCCCATCTGGGCTCCCCAGCCCGTGAGAGAGGCATCGGTCGTGGGGCGACCTACGACTCGGGCGGACGAACAGGATCCTTTCACAAATGACTCGGGACAGTCCACCACTGGAAGCGTCCCACATCCTCTGGTGACAGTGACCAGCTGGTTGAAGAGACCCTGACACTAAGACCACTGGTCAGCCAGCTCCCATTGAAGGGCGCATGTGCAATCTGGCTCCAACGGACCACTGAGATGTCACGCCACCATGTAACCCAGGAGGCGCAGGAAGTCCCGGCAGGGCGCCAAGTGCCCAACCAGAAATGATTGGGCAAAGGAGGAAAGAACCTCCACCCTGTCCCTGGGAGCCGAGCTCTGGCTTGACAAGAGTTGAGCTCTGCCTCGATAAAGCCCATCACCTGAGAGGGCACGAGTTCGACTTGGCCTCGTTGATTAGAGGCCAGGTGGGAGCAGGTTTGGATGGTCAGGTCCCTGGACCTCTCCACCTCCTGTATGGGGAACCCGCCAGGAGCCAATCGTCTAGATAGGGTAATCTGAACCCTGACTCCATAGATGGGCTGCCACCACTGCGATGCATCTGGTGAAGACCACGTGGGGCCGATGACAGGGCAGATGGCATGGCTCTGAACTCGTGCAGGGTCCTTGACCCTGAGGCGGAGGAACCGCTGATGGGACTGGACGGATTGGGATGTGGTAGAGCATCCTGATGATCCAGTGAACAGAACCACATGTTTCCGCTCCAGAGATGGTATGATCTGGTTCAGAGTTACCATCCAGAAGGTGCGAGACCTGAGATATCAATTCAGGTCGTGGAGATCTAGGATGGGCGCCAACCCCGTCTGCTTGGGCACCAGGAAATACCTGGACATGAAGCCTGGGTCTGTAGGAGGATCCAGCACTGGAGCTACCGCCTCCTTGTGGAGGAGCTGAGCAATGTCGTCCCGAAGGGACGACTGAGCGCCAACTGAGATTCTTTCCTCCCGTGGGGCACGGGCCTGGCTGGGAGGGTACTGCTCAAACTCTAGAGGCAATCCCTGCCCGACCACTTCCAGAACCCACCTGTCTGAAGTGATACCAGACCAGGCGGAAAGAAAGTGGCGGATCTGGCCCCCCACGGGAGGACCCAGAACTGGCGTGACAGGTGTACGGGAGGCCAACCCCGACCCGTCACTGTGCAGGCTTGGAGGAGGAGGAGGAGGAGGCACCTGGACCAGCACCTCAGCCTCCTTTGGAGGCTGTTAGAGGCCTTGCTTGGGCCTAGGGCACCAAGTTTGAGCCTGCTGCTGTTGCTGACCTCCCTGGAAGGAGGGCTGTCTAACCGCAGGGGAAGAATGCCAACAGGACGACTTCTTGCGCTTCTGCTGGTTCTTGCCGAAGAACCCTTAGCAGCGGTGGCATCTAAGGTGGCATTAGACTGCTCAATGCGCTGTAGATTACCTGCCAATCCCGGACCGAAGAGGTCGGTGCCAAGGAAGAACACGTCAGCTAGCTTGTGCTGAGTATCCGTGGGAAAAGAGGATAACCTCAGCCAAGCCCTGTGGCAAGTGGCTACTGCCGCAGCTAGTGAACGGGCACAGGAATCACCAATGTCCAGAGCCGTCTGGAGCAGTTGTTTAGCAACAGCACGGCCCTGGTCCCAGACCTGCTTGACCGTGGTCTGCATGTCTGCTAGGAGATGAGGGAGGACTTCATCAAGCGACCCCAGAAGGGCGTGAGAGAAGTGTGCCATGATCACTGCTGAGCTAGCCTGACGAAGGCCTAGGGATGATGCCGCGTAAACCTTCCAGGCCGAGTGGTCCACATTTTTGGACTCCTTGTCCAGAGGGCGGTCAGTATCCACAGAGTTGCCCATGCACCTAAACACTGAGGCAGTCACGAGGCTCTCGGCTGAAGGATGCTCAGTGAAGCCCGCCAAGGACCCCATGGGCACCGTGTACTTGCAGGCCATACGGGCAGACTGAGCCCGGTAAGAGGCAGGGCGCTGCCAAAGCTCCAGTGCCGGGCCAACTTAGCTTCGGCCACTGGGAAGGCCTCCGTTGGGTATCCCCTCTTGAGAATATCCGTGAGAGGATATTCCGCCTTCTTTGTATGGGCTGCAAAGGCATACCTGTGGACTCGAAACAAGTCGAAGGATGCTTTGGAAGGAAGAAGGACCTTCCTCCAGGCCTGTCACTGACAGCTCATCATGTGGGTGAAGGCTAGTAGTATCCGAATCCGAGGAATTCGGATACAGGGGTCTCCCACCTAAGTCCCCCTCGATGCACCTAGGGCAATCAGGAGTGACTGTAATTGACAACCTATGGGGCAAGCACGTAGTTGGCCGATCCTCCTTAGAGGGAGCCCCTCCCTGAGGCTGTTTGGGTGGAGGTTCCACCAAAATTGGTGGGGAGCCCGTAACAGGCCGACCAGAAATACGTACTGGTCCCACCAGAGGGAGAACCGGAGTCCTCGGAACCGAGGGAGTTGGTGTTAGCCGAAGAGGCTGGGGCCAAGTAATGTCTGGTACAGCTGGAGTAGACAGCTTTTGACCAGTCAAAAGGAGTTCCTGCCACATGAGGTCCTCATAACATCGACGGAGTTTCCGTCTAAGTCTCTCATCCGAAAAGGATGAGGGCGGTGAGTGGCGCCTCTTCCGGGAGTGTCTGTGACCCTTTCTTGGTTTTCTGACCGACGGGTCTACTCCTCGATCGAGACCAATGCCGGCCTATTTCGGTCGGGAGAAGCCGGATTCGGTGAAAACAGAGATTCCAGCTCTTGTCCCTCGATCGGGATGCCCGAAGGACGGGTCTCCTCGTCGGGGAAGGAGAGAATGGGAGTCCTCTCCAAGGAGTCGTCGACAGGTGTCTGTGACAACGGCTCGATCGGGTCGAGAGAAATCTCAGCCGGTTCTGCTGTATCCTCAGCTTCGGTGCCCTGGCCTGACGGAAGGTCCGAAAAGCCGGCAGCCAAGGAAGCGATCGACCGTGGCAGACCGCCTGCTCCTAGTGTCAGACGCTCTCGGTCCCAGAAAGCGTCTCGGCTAGAAGAAGATGATTTGAGGTCCTTATCCTTTTCTTGGATGGGAGGAGTGCAAGCCTGAAGGCGCCTCACCCTTGGTTGGGAGAGACTGGCACAACTCCCAGAAGGATCCCATGAAGGTGGAGCCCAGGTTGAGTGGGACGAAGAAACTTCAGTTGGCCGAAGCTTGGGCAGCTTCCTCTTCGAAGGCTGCCATCTGCTCGAGCTGCTCGGCGGATCCGCAGCAGCCGGAAACCGCCCACCTGGCCTCCCTTGATTTCACCAGTGGATTGCAAAGCTCCGGTCTCCCCAGCTTAAGGCGCGCCTTGCGGTCCTCCAGAACGGTGGGATGGAAGGCCGAACAGATGGCGCAAGCTGAAGTATCATGCATAGCGCCTAGGCAGTAGACGCACGAGAGGTGGGGATCGGTGCGAGACATTTTTTGTCTACAAGGACACCGGCGAAACCCGGGGGACGACTTTTTCTCCATATCTGAAGTGTTCAGATCCGAATCGTAAACTCTGACGAGTTTTAAAGAGAGTAAGTGCGGCGGAAAACGTCAATCTGACTCCAGGGCCAATGGTACTTGCAAAGTAGCACGAGGGAACCTGCATCTTCCAGCAGAAAGGAAGATCTGGCGTCATGGGGTGGAGCTGAGGTATTTACCACCCGGGTGGATGGGAGGACCCAGCTTGAAGACTTCCGACAAGATTTAAAGGGGAAAGGGACAATGCCAGACAGTGTGGATGAACAACATAGCCACGCTTCTAGAAACACAAATTAAGTGCGGGTCGGCTTTAGCAAATGGTTCACCACACTCTGTGCAATGCTGAAAACCCGTAGGGCTGGTTCTTTTCTTGGGTTGTGACCTAACATAAAACCCTTGAACTGGGTTTTCCTGAGTCAAATATACACATTTGTAAACAAAGACATCTCCCTCTCTTTTTTTTGCGGTCGGTTCAGCAACTGAAGAGGCGCTGAGGTTCTCGTGCCCAGCACAAATTAAATGTAAATAGAAACCAGCCCAGAGAAGTTACGTTTTAAGATATTTACCTAAGAAAATGTAATCAAAAGTTTGGTTTCTTCCGGTTGAGAAAGAACCGCAAGGCACGAAAAAACTTACCAAAACAACACTAAATCTGAACTAATATACTTGTAATACCAAAGACAGTGCTTTAAAATGAAAAGTAATAATCGGTACTGAAAAATAAATTTTTCAATAAAGATGAAGGAGAGCTCTCCGAGGCCTTAGGCAAGCGGAGTAAAGAATCTGACAGTTGCAGGATGTATTCCAGGGACAGTAGTTTGAAAACCGAGCACGAGCCTAGCATGCCATCATCAGCATAGGTTCTATTAACCATTTCAGCTCCAGGGCAGTCCAAGGTGAGACCATACTGCATATGTCAGAATACAGTAAAACTTCCTGGGGTTTGAAACTATAAATACTGAGTAAGTTACATATGTACAAATCAAACCTCCATAAAACCACATATTAGAATACTAAATATATATAACAAAATGCTCCACAGAACAAGAGAGAGGAGGGACAAGGAAAATGAGGAGCAGCAGCTAAACACAATAAGTATGTGGAATATAAAACAATACAGGACTCATATTAAATAATTATATACAGTATGCAACCCCAATCATATATACCATGCATATTATTACAAATTAATCAGTCTTGTAAACAATATTATAGAATGGGTATTAACTGGAATCTGTCATTCAACCTATAGTTATGTACCCCTCCTAATATACACTGCCAATAGCTCTCACATTTTAACAACATTCTATCTAGATCTCCACCTGTTATGTGGAAAAAAATGCTCTGTATTCCCTGGAATGTAAAGGAGTGTTGTGGACCCCTGTCCATAATGTGTGATTGACAGCATTATTACAATCATTTTTGTCTATTGCTCCTAAATGCTCTCCAATTCATAATTTAAATTTCCTTGTGTTTTTCACAAATAAAAACTATCACAAGAGCTGGTAGCTTTATATAGCACATTTTCCATTTTACAGTTAATGAAAGCATTCACTTTGTATTTTTGTCATTATGCTGATAGTAAATATCACCACCCATCTTAATGTACTTGCAAAAAATGCAGCACATCTATAGTTACCACATGGTAAAGGTTTATCTTGTGTGGATTGTTGCTGCACATGATGGTTCTGGACCACATTTTCTGCGATGTTATGCACCCTTCTGTAAACTACCCTTGGTATTTCTGTTGTCCATTCTTTCAATCTGGGTTCTGTATTTAAAACACGCCAATGTTGTCTAATAATAAACATGCGATAGTGCTAAAACATCCACAGCATGGATCTATGTACTGTTAAAAAGCAGCCTTATTCAAAGAGATTTTTAAAAATTGTTTGTGGTAGCCATATTTACTGACTTCAGCCAAATACAAAACTTGTATAAACATTCTGTCAATGCCATTTACTTACAGTTGAGGACCAGTAAATGTGCATTCACTGGTAATATAAAATAGGTAGGCATTTGGGCTCAGGATATCCTGGACTCTGCAAGATTTGAAACATGGAGCTCGCAGGGATGGACGGGAGGGAAGACACCAGATTGAGGGGAGTAGGTCCCTATAGAGGCCTTGTTTGGAGAAAAAGTAAATGTGAGACAGAGGGAGAGATATAGGGTAACTATGCTACTCAATGATAAAATACCTTCGTATAAGATAAAGCGAACTTGTGATGCTGTTCTTGGCGGGAAGGGGGGTTGGGGACACATTGTTACTAAATGTTGGGGAGGGCATGTAAAATTTTTGCTATAAGTAATTCTGGTTACAAAAAGGGGGATTACTTACTGTAATAATGGTTAACAGGGAGGGGGGTGTTTGAAATGTATACAGTTTATATGTACTGTTTGTTATATTGTTATATGTTAAGCTTGAGATCCAAACATGAGCGTAGAATATTAAATGCACACGCTGATATGCTGAAGGGACTTGGAAATGGGATAAGCGACTGCTGGTGGGAGGATGGCACAAGCACCACGGCTAACCCACAGGATTAACTATAGAGTCATGGAATGTGGGGCATTTCTTCCCTGTTAAACACACCATGCTGCTGACTGCTCTTAAGCGCCAGAATGTGAGTGTCGCTCCTACAGGAGACTCACCTCACCAATAAGGAACATGATAAATTAAAAGAGCTGGGTGGGTGAATGCTTTGCGGCGTCACTTTCCTCTCACAAGCGTGGGTGGTGCTCCTCCATAAGCAACTGCCATTAAAGGTAAACAGGGTAGTGGCTGATCCTGAGAATGGCCGGTATGTATTTGTAGTGGAAGAAAAATTAATATTTGGGAGCGTGTATGCCCCTGCGGTACATGACCCCACGTTCTATAGGTCCCTCATTACACTGCTAATGTCAGAGCAATTTCCAGGACTGATTCTTGGCAGAGATCTAAACTGCTTGACAAATCCCACACTGGATCACTCGAGGGGGGGCCTATGGGGTGGGGTCTGTACGGATCTGGATGCCAGGAATGGCTGATCTCTACCTCACTGACGTTTGGAGAATGGCCAACCCCAACACAAGGAAGTATACGTTCTCCCATCCCCATAAGACTTGGTCGAGGCTGGATTATATTTATATCCCAAGGACCTGGTATTTTAGGCTCCTTTAGACAAAACATGGCCCTATTCATATTTCTGATCATGCTATGATGCTTGTGTCCCTGGAACTGCGCGAGGCAGAAACCGTCCCTCCAGCATGGCGATTTTCCAACTATCTATTAGGTAATAAGAAGTTCAGAGATTATTTACAGGACCAATGGAAGCAATATGTACAAAACAATCTTGAAACTGCTCCCTCAAAAGCTGTATTCTGGGATGCCAGAAAAGCATATATGAGGGGTTCTGTTATCAGTTATGTGGCACACAACAGATGAAAGATACGGGAGAGAAGGCAAAACCTGGAACAGCATCTTGGGATGTTGGAGAGATGTGTGACACTGGGAGAGGGAGGGGATGCTGCCCCCAGATTACGGACAGTGACAAGGGAAGCTTTAAAAAACTTGCTACTAGGGGAGGCACGGAAAACATGAATATTTGTGCGCAAACATTTTTATGAGTGGGGGGAATAAACCCAGCACTAATGTTGGCAAACCTCATTAGAGGTAAAAGGAGTGCGCACCTGGCTGCGGCTATTAGGGGCCCAGATGGCCAGCTTGGGATGGACAAGAAGTTTACAAGAGATATATTTAAATGCTTTTATGAAGAGCTCTACCAGACGGGGACTGGGGACACGCGAAACAGTATGCACTCCTTCCTAGATGGAGTGAGGCTGCCTAAATTATCCACCTCACAGAAAAGTTGGCTAAATGCTAAAATTACAGAAGAAGAAATAGTTAAATCCATTACAGAGCTAAAGTGGGGTAAAGCCAGTGGCCCGGATGGCTTCTCTACAGAACACTATAAGGCAGCTGGTTAAGCACTTAGAGGCGGTACTTAATGATATTAGGGAGGAGGAGGAGGGGATCACTACCTCAAACATGGAAGGAAGCAGTTATTTGTTTGATCCCAAAGGAAGGAAAGGATTTACTTGATTGTGCATCCTTTAGACCAATATCCTTATTAAATTGTGATTCTAAGATTATCACTAAGGTATTGGCCAACCGCCTGGACAGGCTTATACCGGAGCTGATTCACCCAGACCAAAACGGGTTCATACGGAATAGATACTCCTACCATAATATGAGAACCCTCCTGAATGTAATTTGGGGAGCCTCGAATGGGTTTGAACCAGTACGTACTGTATACTATCTATGGATGCTGAAAAAGCATTTGATCGGGTTGAATGGCCATATTAAATGGAGGTTCTGACCCAGTTTGGTCTGGGTGATGAATTTGTGGGGCTGGTCCGCCTAATATATAGTGCACTCACAGCTAGAGTATTAATTAATGGAGCTCTCTCTCAGATAGATTTGAGCTGCAAAGGGGAATCAGACAGGGATGCCCCTTATCACCCCTTCTTTTTGCTCTGTCCCTGGAGACCCTGGCCACTGCAGTAAGAGAGCACCCCGAGATATATGGGGTACTGGGTCAATCGGGAAGAGCGTGCAAAATTTCTTTGTATGCTGATGACATGCTCCTGTATATTACTAAGCCGGACCAATCTATGCCACCGCTTCTTCATCTCATAGATCAATTTTCTAAATTCTCAGGATATAAACTAAACTAAGTCAGAGGAACTTAGAATAGGAGAAAAGAGGGCTGAGGAGGAGAAGAGGTCAGAGACCGGGATTCCAGAAGGTCTGTAATTCATTTGCTTATCTGGGTATTAGAACTGAGAAAAATATAAAATCTCTCTATGAACTAAATTATACCCCCTTGTTGCATACAATCATAACTGACCTCAAGAGGTGGGCTAAACTGCCTATAACATGGTTAGGCAGGATTAACCTGCTTAAGATGAATGCCCTGCCTCAGCTACTGTATGGCATGCAGATGCTCCATGTGGGACATACTCTAGTAGATATAAAGCGTTTAGAGAAGGCATTTTCAAACTTTCTATGGCAGGGCAAACCGCCACGCACGAGCCTTGCTCGCTTAAAGTCTCCAGCTGACAGAGGCTTGCAGTTCCCGGATCTCAAAAATTATCGTCTCGCCATACAGTGTCGTTATCTGCAAGACTGGGTGGGTAGACCAAGGGAGGCAGGCTGGCTGGATTTGGAGGAGAGGGGATGCCCTGGTTGAGTGACTGTTTATCTGCTGGGGAAAGGCTATAAGGTGTTTATGAACCTATCTAGGCCAAATCCCTTGGTTGGGTCAGTATTAGAAGGATGGGGTCACATAAGTAGACATGGACGGATAGATCAGGGGGAGACCCTACTTCTCCCAGTTGCTGGGAACCCTTTTTTGTCCCAGGGTTGGCAGATTCAGGTTTTAAGGAATGGGAGAAGAAAGGAATAATGTGTATAAAGGATCTGTACACCAGAGAAGGGTTAAATACATTTGACCACATATGAGATAAAACAGGGCTGGGGCACAAACACTTATCGATACCTCCAATTACGAGCACACTGTAACTCTAGGGAGAAGGCGGGGTAGGGACACTGCATGGGAGCCATTACAGCAACTAATACAGGAGGGGGGGTATAATCCTAAAGGCAACATATGTAGAGTAGCTAGGGTGGGCAGGCAGCTGCTTCCATATATGACGAAGAAAACCAAGCAACTCTGGGAAAGGGATATGGGAGTTCCCATTGCAGAGGACACATGGAATACAAAGAATACTTTTATAAGTTTTGTCATAGATTATATCGCCCACCCCTGAGTGTTAGTAAATTTAATCCCTCAGTCTCTCCGGCGCTCCCCCGTTGCAATGCAGGTCTGGCCTCCTACTATCACTATTTTTGGACCTGTCCTATCTTACAGGATTTCTGGAGGAAGGTGATGGTAGAGGTTAGGGCATTAGCAGGTACAAGCCTTTCACACTCACCCCCTAGTAATGCTGATTGGTGTGGAGGAAGTGGGTGAAGAGTATTGGGCCCCTGCCCAGATGGCTTAGGGTCATACTGGTGATGACCTGACATTGTATTTTGAATACATGGGTATCTGCAATTAAACCCACCATACAACAGTGGAAAACACTGGCACTACTGGCTCTTACCCTAGAAAGACTCACCTATGTGATGCAAGATAGGGAGGAACAGTTTTAGAACACCTGGCAACCATACCTTAATGCTCTAACACCAGCACAGAGCCTAAAACTGAGGGAAGTCTGGGTATAGCGGGGAGGAGGGGGAAACAGTGGATGGTGCTAAACTGAATGGAATTGTAATAAAATAATTTAAGACAAATCACCCTATCAATTAACCATATAGATTTTTTTTTTCCTTTTTTTCCCTTATATAGCGTACTGCATTATTTTAATAAGATGATTTTTGCTGTCATGAAATTGAATCTCTATGTATATAAGTTAATTATTGGATGTACTTGTTTGTCTATGTTGTTATTGTCTTGGTGGGCTCATCTGGTCTGTTTGTTTATTTGAAAATCTGAATAAACATATGATGCAAAAAAAAAAAAGTAGGTAGGAACTCCCTGCATCCTGAATGGCCAGGCATGTGCACGGTGACAATTTTACCAATGGGTATTTTTAAGATTTCTTTTAGTTTTCAAAATGCTCACTATAAACTAATTTTATAAGTGCAGTAATAACCTCCAGGATAGTTGCAGTACTGTGACTACCGTATTTCCAGTTGCTGAAGGCACTCATCCTGTGGTCTTGTGCCTTACTATGCCCCTGGACATGCGGTTCCCACAGTTCTACCAATGCCCCATCATGCCTTATTGCTTATGGTGCACCTCAAAGGTCGTCGACCGAAGCCCTGAACTGGGAGAGGGATCAAAGGTAATCGAGAATGCTGGTCACCAGGCAAGACAAAGGGTCAAGCCCCTTGCCTGGCATCAAATGGAGAACCTCTTCCATTTGAAGGCGTAGCATTTTGAGGTCAACTCTTTCCGGGAAGCCTCAACCACGGTGAGGACATCATTGGAGAACTCAAAGCCTGGAACTCTAGCCGCTCAGGAGCCAGGCTGTCAGGTGCAGGGATTGAAGGTCTGAATGGAAAACCTACCCTTAATTGCATGAGAGCAGATCCAGGTGTAGTGGTAGATGCTATGCGAGCCTGCAGCTGAGGCTGAGGAGATCAGAGTACCAGAACTGGCGGGGCCAGTCCAGAGCCACCAGGATCATCCGAGCCTCGTCCCTCCTGGCTTTGAGCAGCACTCTGTGGATCAGTGGAAAGGGAGGAAGGCATACAGGAGGCCCTGGGTCCATGACCTCGAGAAGGCATTCCCCCTGCAGCGTCCCCGCTCAGAAGGGTGGGCACAAAACAGCCTCAACTTTGTGTTCTCCCTGGAAGCAAACAGGTCCACCAGAGGGGTGCCCCACTGGGAGAACAGATTGTGCACTACCTCCTGATGGAGTGACCACTCGTGAGATGCCTCAGCCACCCAGCTGAGGGCATCTGCCAGCTGACTGGACACACCGGCCACATGGATGACCAGATCATCGGTGTTCAGGCTGAGCACAAGTGTTCAGATGTGAAGAGCCTCACTGCACAGAGGAAGGGAGTGTGTCCCACCCTGTTTGTTGAGGTAGTATATGGTCATGGTGTTGTCTGTCTGACCTGAATGATTTAATCCAGAAGGTGTAGAGCAAAGGCTGTCAGTGCCAGTCAAACTGCCCAAAGCTCCAGGAGGTTGATACAGCATCGGGACTCCTTGGGGTTCCAGAGTCCATGGACTCTGTGTTCCACCGGGCAGGCACCCAGCCGATCAGGGAGGCATCAGTCGGGATGGTGACCCTCGGCTCCGGGCAGACAAAGAGGATTCCCTCCTCCAACTTCAAATCTTACTGCCTTTGTTTCCTTTGCTAGCAAGCAGAGCAACAGATGTCACTGGAGACCATAGCCGCTCAGGGTCGGAGGGCAGCAACAGACTGACTCGAACTGCAGGTGTTTTGAGCTGCCCTCCCCATGCTCCACAGACTAAGGGACATTCTGTTTTAATTCCCTGCTTGGGAAACTTGCTCCCCAAATCACCCACACTCCAGCCAACTGGGTTCTTTGCCCCCCACCCCACAAACCCAATTATAAAGTAGGCTATGTCAGCGTGTCAACTGTCAGTCTCCATAGACAGTACTACTACTGGCATCAGGAGTATGTCGTAGTTGCTTTAATTAGGTGGGGCTCTTACGGCTTGTCTCACTGTGCTTGTGTTATGTGCAAGTTAATATTGTTTAATCTGACTAGTAAGTAAGAGTGCTCAATCTAGTGTGTCTAGCTTGTAAACTATGGAACGTTTTAGTCCTGCAGTAGTTTAGCTTCTGCTGCATAACTGTACCTAGTAATTAATTAGTATAACCTATCACACACATGCTGCTCTTGTTCTGTCTAGGGACTCCTGCAGTGAGCTTGTTTACCCTCCCCAGCTAGTTTTACACTATGTGATTATCAGTTTTACCAGCCTAGCACGGTTATTGTTATCACTGTTAAGCTGCAGTCATTACAAACTTTCTGCACCTATGGCCTATTCTAATCTGTGTTGCTACTGACTGTACTGCTGTCTACGTCTCTTGCACATTATTGCTGTGGATAACCCCAACTTCTCTACTATCTCCTATTCTTTACCCCTGTGCTAATCCCCAGACTCCTGTGCTTCCTTCCCAGCTCAGTCATGCTTCTTCTCACCCTTTCCCTCCTTCCCTTCCTATTAACCTATACTTCCCTTTCGACTACTACTCTCCCCCCTTCCCTTCCTTCAGCATTCTCACTTTATGCCATCCCCCCGGCTACCTGGCTCTTCACTCCTCTCATCCACCTTCCTTCATCTGGCTTCTTTCCGGTTACGGTTCCCATGTCCCCCTCCCCACACCCTGCAATCCCAATCCACTCCCATCTTGCAGGCAGATCTCAGCCGCTGCTCAGCTCCTAATCTACTCATGACGGGGGATATAGAGCCTAATCCTGGCCCTCCCCCTCCCTACAAGGGTTGAGAATCATGAACCTGAACATCAGGAGTCTCCTCCCTAAACTGGACCTCCAACAACCAGTCATGGTCAATCTCTAGCCAGATGTGTTAATTATTTCAGAATCATGGCTCTCCCCTAGAACTCCTGACAATACCATTTCCATCCCTGGCTACTGCTTAGCAAGACAGGATCGCTTCAGCAGGGTGGGGGTATAACCATTTACATTTCTGCCTCTATCCAATACACCAATATACTCTCTGTATCTCTCTCTCTTCTGCATAAGAGTTGGTACTCCTGAAACTCTCTCCATTTCTTTCTCCCTATTTTTTTAGCTGGAGTCTACTGTCGCCCTGGCCTACCCCCCCCTCCTCTATCACTGACCTCCTCACCACCATCTCCACCCATACCTCTTCTAGTGAAATTCTTGTCCTAGGAGAGTTTAATTTGAACTGGCTCTCCCCTCCCCAAAGCCAAAATTCAATACGATACCATGGCCCTAAATCGCACTCAGCTGATCACTAACCCCACCCATCTCGATCACACTCTACTGAACCAGGCTCTAACCCACCTCCCCATCACATTACTGCTGCGGGCACCTCCTAGATGCCCTCAGTGACCACCACATGGTCTACTGTGTTGGCAAAATCTGACACCTTAAACCCCCAAAATTCTTCTGCTCTGGTCCTTCAGGTCCTTGGATCAGTCCACTGCCAACTGGTTGCCTATCTCAACCTCCAACTTCATTGACTCTGCCCTTGATTTCTTCCATTCCAAATTCCTGTCCTTTTAGGATAGGCATGCTCCTCTGAGGGAAACCAAGATCAAAGACTCCCACCTCCCCTGGATCTCAGCAGACTCAGCCTGCCTGCGTGCACGGGATCTAGCTTGGAAGACACACAACTCCTCTGACTCTTCCCAGGACCTACACAAATACCGTACCCTGCGTAATGCATGCACCAGAGCCACAAGGCTGGCTAAAGTGGAGTACTGTGCTGCTACCTTCCAAAACAACATTAACTACCCTTCTAAGTTCTGGAAGCTAGTCTCATGCCTTATTCTCATCTAAGGCCCAATACATTGTCCCTGTCCTCAAGGCAAATTATGTCATCATATCCGCCTCCCCTTTCAGTGGCCAATGAGTTGAACGCCTTCTTCACCTCTTGCACCTCTTCTTTTCTCTCCTCCCTCCCCCCCGGCACCTCCGTTGTCTCCCACCCCATCCCAATCTCCTGCCCCAATCCTCATCCTCTCAAACCCCACCCTTCTTCACTCCTCTCTCTCCTGTTGATGTCGTTAAGGCTCTTCTTGCCTTCAACCCATTCAAGAGAAAATCCCTGATGGTCTCGACCCTAAACTCCTCAATTTCTCTGCCCCATCTATTGCTGTCCCTATTTCCTCCCTCCTCAACCTCTACTTCTCCGTCTCCTCTGTAGCCTGGAAACATACCACTGCTATTCTGCCCCCTAAAGGTGGTGACACCTCTAACTCAGGCAACTATTGTCCTATCTCCCTCCTTCCCACTCTGGCCAAATTCCAGGAGCATATTGTTTTATCACTGCCGGAGGCAAGAGTAGGGGGATAGAGGACACAGCTGTGCAGATGGCTTCACACTAATCTGATCATTCTTTACAGAATTTGATGGTCAGAAGGAGCAGCGGAGGAACAAAGGAGACTCTGAACTTGTTTGTTTGAGGGGAATCCTGAACCAGGAAGTGGAGCTGTACTAACGGCTTCAACTCAAACTGTAGATTCAATTACAAGACCAGATGGGAAGGAGGAGCAGCAGAGGAACTAAGGAGTGGAGTCTCGGTATGTTTTTTGTTGCAGGGGATTTCTGATCTGGGAAGTGGGGCAGTAAGTTAATCTCACAGAGGGAACCTACGAGGTGTTTATTTTTTTTAACACAGAAACACAGAAATTGTCAGCAGATAAGGACTGCTAGGCCCATCCAGTCTGCCCGTAGGCCCTATACACTGTATGTGGCCACTGACACTATGTGATCAATGGCTTTTCATCACACAATCCCCTCTCAAGCTTCCATTGCGTCTGTCCCAGGCATCTTAAACTCCTCCACCATGCTTGCCCCCACTACCTCCTGTGGCAGACTATTCCAAGCATCGACTACCCTTTCTGTGTAGAAAAACTTCCTCACATCACCTCTTAATCATCTACTCCCTTCCGATTTCATATTGTGTTATGTTCTAGTACTTTTTCTACACTGGAAAAATTTTATCTACACCTTATTTATGCCCTTGAGGTACATGAAAGTTTCAATCATGTCCCCCCCACCGTCTTCTCTCCTCCTGTGAGTGCATACTGAGGTCCCCTAGTCTCTCCTCATGTGTTTTGTGGTGCAAGCCCTGCACCATCTTCGCTGCTCTTCTGTGGATAGTCTCCACCTTATCTATGTCCTTGTGCAGGTATGGCCTTCAGAACTTCATGCAATACTCCAGGTGAGGCCTTACCAATGTTTTATACAATGGCATCACCACCTCCTGCTAGTGATACCTCTGCCTATGCACCCCAGCATGCCACTGGCCCTCCCTGCCGCCTTTGTGCACTGCTTTGATACCTTAAGGTCATCAGAGATGATGACCCCAGGTCCCTTTCCTCTTTGGTGTCAGTCACTCCCACCTCCCAACCTGTAGCTCTCCCCAGGGCTTCCTCTACCAAGGTGCATTGTTTTGCACTTTTTTGCATTGAACCTCAGTTGCCAAATTTGGTTTCTAAGGCAATTTTTGTTGGGGGGTAGGAAGAAATAGGCTGTTGGTTAACTAGGATCTGCAGCTTATCCAGTAGGTAGGGAAATGGGCAGACTAGGTGGGCCAAGCGGTCCTTATCTGCCGTCAAAGTCTATGTTTTCTAAATCTCCAACCATCTTTCAAGCTTCTCCAGGTCCCTTTTCATTTTCTGCACCCCTTCTGGAGTATCCACCCTGTTGCAGATCTTGGTGTCATCTGCAAACAGGCAGACCTTTCCTTTCAGCCCCTCTGCAATGTCAATAAAGACACTGAACAGGACAGGTCCTAGTACTGATCCCTGTGGTACCCCACTGGTCACCCCCCTCTCCCCAGATTGTACCCTATTTACCACCACCCTCTGTCTCCTGTTTGTTAACCAGTTCCTAACCCAGTTCACCACCTTGTCTCCCATGCCTAAACTACCTAGCATGTTAATCAGCCTTCTATGTGGGATGGTGTCAATGGCTTTGCTGAAATCTAGATAAGTGATGTCTACCGCCCTCCCTGATTTATTTCTCTAGTCACGCAATCAAAAAAATCTATTAGGTTCATTTGACATGACCTTCCTGCTGTGAATCCGTGTTGCCTCAGATCCTGAACACCGCTGGATTCCATATGTGCCACCATCCTTTCCTTCAGCAGTGTCTCCATGATCTTTCCCACCACTGAGGTGAGGCTGACTGGCCTGTAGTTCTCCACCTCCTCCCTACTGCTGCTTTTGTGCAGTGGGACTACATGTGCCCTCCTCCAGTCCCCTGGAATGGCACCCGTGTTAGGCGACTCTGTGAACAGGGCTGCCAGATGCACTACTAGTTCCTTTCGCAGCTCCTTTAATATCCTTGGGTGGATGTCGTCTGGCCCCATGGCCTTATCCACCTTCGGATCTGTGAGTTCTTCCAGAACTCTCTCCACTGTAAATGGACTGGTGTCAACTTCTCTCCCCCCACCCCCATTGCCTCTGCAACCCAACTATGATCCTTGACCTTCCCCCTCCTTAGTGAATACTGAGCAGAAGTATTTGTTCAGTATTTCTGCCTTGTACAGATCCTCCTCCTTACACTATCCTTTCTCCCTTTCAAATCAAATCAAATTTTATTTATAAAGCGCTTTTCAAAATTGTCAAAGCGCAGATACAATACAAGTAAACAACCAACAAATAAATATACATTTAAAAACAATTAAAAGACAATGGGTTGGCCTAATCAAAGGCTTTCTCAAATAAATGGCTTTTTAAAGATGCCTTGAATTGCTCTGTGGACTGGCACTCTCGAATCCGACGAGGTAGAGAATTCCACAGGGTTGGGGCCATAAAAGAAAAACTCTGGCCCCAGATGATTGAAGGCGAACCCTGGGGAACCTCTAGCAATCCCTGGTCGGCAGGAAGCGAAGGCGAAGAGAAGCGGTAAGGCGTAGGAGATCTTGCAAGTAGTCCGGTCCCTGACCACGCAGGGTCTTGTAGGTCAGCAATGCGACCTTGAAGGTGATTCTCCATCGCACTGGCAGCCTGCGCAGTTCGTGCAGCACAGGTGTGATATGGCAAGTTATTGGCAGCCCCATCAACAACCTGGTCGCAGTGTTCTGCACCAGCTGCAGGCGACAGAGATCCACCCCCAGCAACCCAAGATATAGAGCACTGCAGTAGTCAAGACGTGAGGAAACAAAGGCGTGGACTAATACAGGAAGGTCATCGTGTGGAACAAGGTGTTTTATCTGGGCAATATTCCTCAGATGGTAAAAGGAAGACTTGACAACGGCAGACACCCGAGTCTTCAGTGTCAGCTCGTCAAAAATTACGCCCAGATTTCGCACCTGTTCAGAAGGTCTCAACTGTTTGCCCCCCAACACAAGGCCAGAGGAAAATCAAGAAGTCAACTTCTCTGCACGGTGACCCAAGTCCACCACCAGTACCTCGGTCTTATCCGGATTCAGTCTTAATCAGTTAGCACTCATCCAGCCCTGAATCTCAGCAAGGCAGTTGTTAAAGACCGATAGTGTCTCATTTTGTTCGGGTACAAAGGACATATAGAGCAGAGTATCATCTGCATAGCAGTGAAAACTCAGCCCATAACACCTTATGATGTCCCCCAATGGCAGCATATACACCGTGAACAACATGGGGGAAAGCACAGAACCCTGTGGCACCCCAAAGGACAGAGCAATGGGAGCTGAGGAAAAAATTCCTGATACTACCCTCTGGGTTCTGCCCGTGAGGAAAGACTGAACTATCTGAGGACTGTCCCTGACAGTCCACAGAACAGCTGAAGGCCTTCTAGCAACATCCCATGGTCCACGGCATCAAATGCTGCAGAGAGATCGAGAGAACCAAGATCGACGGCTCCTCTGATCTCTCGCTATTAGGAGATCATTAAGTACCGGACAATGCCGTCTACGGTACTATGCCTTTAAGCTTCACAATCCCACCCCCACTTCGGTTTTCTTCTTTCACTGATGTACCTTTAAATACCTTATCCCCCACCTTTTTTTTTTTTTTTTTTTTTTACAGACAGAGTACTAAAACCCTCTTCTGTCTGCCTTGACTTCTCAACAGCCTTCCCTGCTTCCCTTAGACATTCAAGGTACACCTCCCTGTCCTCCTCCCTTTGGCTCCCCTTATATTTCCTGAAACTCAGCCTTTTAGCCCTGACTTTGTCCCCCACCTCTTTGGAGAACAACAGTGGTTTCCTTTTTCTTTTCCCTTTGGACACTATCCTAACGTACTGGTTTGTTATATCCACTATGGCTCCTTTCAGTTTCTCCCATTGTTCTTCCACCCCCTCTATTACCTCTCCCTTCCCCAGGGCTGCTTGTATACATCTACCCATTTCAGTGAAATCCGCCCTCCTGAAATCTAATACTTTTGCCCTTGTGTGGCTTAATTGAGTCCATGTCTCCATGCTGAACCACACCATGTGGTGGTCACTGGACCCCAGCTGCCCTTCTATCTGTATTTCTTCGACTGTGTTTCCATTAGTCCATAACAGGTCTAGAACTGACTTGTCCCTGGTTGGCTCATGCACCAGCTGCCTGAGTCCAACTCCTGCAGGGATTCCAGGATGGCTGTGCTTCTGGCTGAAGTAGCTACCGGGTGGCCCAATCCAAACCCAGCATGTGGGAAATCCCCCAGTAGCAAGTTTCATCTTTAGCTACTCTTGTCACTGTATTTCTTCACTAGTTCCCTGTCTACTTCCTCCCCCTGTGCTGGAAGTCTGTAGATCACCCCTGTGCATACTGCTGTTCCATTCCCTGGCTCCAGGGTGACCCACATTACCTTGACCTCCCCGTCTTCCCTAAACTTCTGTAGCCTTTATATCATCTTTGATGTAGGGGGCCACTCCCCCACACTTTTTACCCCTCCTGTGCAGTGTATAGCCTGGTACACTGACTTCCCAGACATGATTAGCAGAGTACCACGTCTCTGTTATTGCTGTTATGCCTAGGTTTGCATCTGCCAACAAGGCCTCCAGGTCCAGCACCTTATTTCCTAGGCTACAGGCATTCGTTAGCATGACCTTGCATGTTTTAAAGTCTGTCCTTCCTCTGCTCTTGTTCTCCCTCTCCAGCGTCTTCTCTCCAACCCGGTTTCCTTTCCTATGTGCTCTTGCACCCCCAATATCACTCGTTATACATTGTTTACCTGCCTGCTTTAGCTGTTCCTGTACCTGTCATTTACCACCACCCTCTGACTGCTACCTTCCAGACAGTTTCTCACCCATCTAACTACCTGTGGTCCCATCCTAAGCGCTACTTAGCTTGTTCACTAGCCTTCTGTGGGGGACAGAATCAAAGGCTTTGCTGAAGTCTAGGTAGGCCACATCTACCACCCCGAAATCCACTACCCTGGTCACTCAGTCAAAGAACTTGATCAGATTAATCTGGCAAGTTCACCCATGAACTACCCTACATACATTAAGTACTGATGCATATGAGATTCACACATGGACCCCTAAGTATCTAAGTTGGTCATTCTTTGACCATGTAAAATTGGTTGTTTAATTTGAGGAGAGCATATCCCACTAATCCACACTACTTCCAATTTTGTGTATTTTTTTTTTTTTTTGCACCAAATTGTTTCAAGAGGCATGTTGGAGCAGGCACTGAGGTTTTAGGGCTGGACAAGAAAAAGAAAGATTATTTTGCATTTTAGAGAAGCATCTGACACAGTTACATACAGGAACCTGGTCAAATAGCTATGAGACCTTGGGGTAGGGAACAGACTAACACAGTAGTAGGAAACTGGCTAGGGGGAGAACGTAGAGGCTAATATAAATGGGGAGTACTTTGGAGTGAGAGGGTCACAAGTGGGGTCCAGAGAGGGGATGCTGTGGAGCCTGAGCAAAATGGACGACTGAAGTTAAAGGTCTGTATTACTGATCTAAAACAAAACTTTAAAACTTGCTTTATCGGGCGAATTGGCTGGCACAAAAGTATTTCTTAATTAACGAAAAAAAATTGATGATCTAGGATGGGGAATCCTAAAAAAGATGTAGCCCAACAGAAAGGTGCAGAAAGTAAGAATGTTTTTGGACACCCGGCCACGAGGTCTGCTCAGGACCGTATTGTTCCTAAGGCCAAAGCTGTAGGTGAAGAAACATTGCAAAGCCTAGAGGAAAAAATAACCCATCTTATCTCCACCGTGGCAGGCTTGGTAGAGAAATCTGGCTCTAACAATAAGAGTCACTACCTTAGAAAAGTACAGTTACGTAAGAACTCACCGTAACAGTAGATCTTCGGAAGAGGCTCTTGCAGTAGGTAATCACTTGCAGGACTGCAACCCCTGGTATCAGGACTGCACGGAAACTTTTTCTAGCAGTGTCTGACGGGGGGAACGCTCACCGGACATCACGTGACAGACATCAGTGTGACACTACATAGTGGGAGGTCCCCACGTCTGCCCTCCAGTTCTCCCGCTGGAGACCTTCAAGGGTCATGACAGGAGAATGGGAAGAGGCTCCAGAATTCAAAAAATGGTTTTCTGGAAAGAGTTGTAAATAAAGAGGGGAAAATGTTACCTACTGCAAGAGCCTCTCTCGAAGATCTACTGTTATGGTAAGTTCTTACAGAATTGTACTATCTTACTTCAAGAGGGCTCTTGCAGTAGGTAATCACTTGTAGGACTGAGTCCCAAGCAGTAAATACTGTAGTCCAAGGGCCAAGGAAAACATGGGAGGCTGGAACATAATCCCAGTAGGAAACCAAGACAGAAGACCCTGAAGAACTGCTACTCCAAAACCATCCCTATGCCTCAAGGCAACGTCCAAACTGTAGTGTTTCGTGAAAGTGTGGACAGAACTCCAAGTACCTGCTGTGCAGATGTCTGCAGCAGATACGTTTCTGAAACACGCTGTGGAAGCAGCCATTCCCCTGTTAGAATGTCCTTTTACTTGACCCAGTAGGACTTTACCATACTTCTGGTAACAAAAAGTAATGCAGTTTGCCAGCCATTTGAAAGGCACTCTTTGGAAATTGCCGCACCTCTCCCTTTTGGTATGAAAGATACAAAAGCTGATCTGTCTTGCAGACATCTTTTGTCCTGTCTGTATAGTAACTTAAAATTCTGTGAACATCTAATGTATGCAGGACAGCCCCGTAGAATGCTGGGTAATATAAAGCAATTATAGAGACTGATTAAGGGTAGTCTCCAAAACAACCTTAGGAGGAAACTTAGGATTTGTGAGCAGAGGAAAAAAAAATACTCACCGTAGTAATGTTGTTTCTTCTAATGGAATCTTGCTGTAGTCTGACTATATGCAGTTAGCCCCAGCACTTGAACTGCTCTGGAAAGCAAAGGGTCAACTCTATGCCAAGGCATAAAACGTTGAGCTCGAGCTCGGTTTTTCAAACCTCTGTCCCAGGTACTTCTCAGTGTGACCATCAAGATTCTTATGAGAACTATGCTAACTATAAACAGAATTTGTTTTTTAAAGTTTTGCACCAAAAGGCAATAAAATATTTTTAGGGTCCAAAAAACTTAAGTCAAGAACCCCAAAAAGAATTCAAGTAGGTAGTAAAACTTAATTACAATAAAATATCTCACCTGAGGAAAGGTAACCCAGGCACACCTCTGGGGTACAGCACTACGCCTGCCAACCCACATCCCAAAACAACTAAGTTCCAGGAGGGGAGGCAGGAAGAGAGGTCAGAATACAGCAAGACTCCATTAGAAGAAACAACATTACTAAGGTGAGTAATTTTTTTCTTCAAACAACATGAAGTCTTGCTGTATTCTGACTATATGCAGACTATCGAGCAGTACGCCTTGGAGGAGGGAGTTGCAGAACTTATTTTGGGAACAGGTTCTGCAGCACTGCTGTGCTAAACCTAGCATCACTTCTTGACTGGATGTCAAGAGAGTTATGCTTGGTAAGTGTGTGAACAGTTTTCCAGGAGGCTGCTTTACAGATTTCCACTAAGGGTATGTCTCTAGCTGCTATGATTGAAGCAGCTGTACCTCTGGTGGAGAGAGTCCTCAGGCCTGAGGGTGGCTCTTTTCCCAACTCTGAGTAACAGAACTGGATACAGGAGACAATCCACCTGGCAATAGTTCTCTTAGTGGCAGGTTTACCTTTTCCCACTTCTTCATAAGTGAGAAACAGCTGTGAAAAGTCATTTCTATGGGTCTTAGTGAATTATATATAATAACTAAGGGCCCTCTTTACAGCAAGACTGTGTAGTCTCTCCCCAGAAGAAGAATGGTCAGTGAAAAATACAGGCAATGACATAGATTGGTTCAAATGAAAGTCTGATACCACCTTGGGAAGGAACTTTCTATTCGTTTGAAGGACCACCTTTTCCCTGTGAAATGAAATGATATCAGGTTCCACCAATAAAGCCTGCAACTCACAGATTCTCCTGGCAGAGGTACCATGATGGCTACCAGGAACACAGTTTTCGAAGTCAAGTATTTTAGCTCAGCTGAAGATAATGGTTCAAAGGGGGGCTGCATAAGCTGTGCAATACAGATATTCAGATCACAAACAAGAGTAGGGTCCCTAAAGGGAGAATTAATATGAACCAGACCTTTGAAAAATCTCTTCAAAACTGGATGGGAGGTGAAGGAAGGGCCCTTCCCAGCTGAAAGGAAGGCAGAGATGGCTGCCAAATGCACTTTGAGAGTAGTAGGCCTGAGGCCTAAACTGTTAAGAACAACCAAATAGTCCAAAGCAGTGGCAATGTCAGCTGAATCTGGCTGAATATGCCTCTGAGAACACCAAAAACCAAATCTCTTCCATTTGGAATTGTAGGTTTTTCTAGTGGAAGGTTTTCTACTAGCCTTAAGAATGTCCAGGGCTGACTGGGAAAGATGCAGGTTTGCATATTCTAGCTCAAGAGCCAAGCTTTGAGTCCGAGAGTCTGAAGGTTGGGATACAGTATCCTCCCCTGTGAGGAGGTGAGAAGATGGAACTGTCTGGGAAAACAAAGTGGAGTTGTCACTGACGTTGACAGTAGTAGGGGGTACCAAGGCTGTCTGGCCCAGTCTGGAGCCACTAGAATCACAGTGCAAGGCTGAGATCTGATCTTGACCAAAACTCTGAATAACAGAGGAAAAGCATACAGAAACCTGCTTGTCCAATCCAACAGTAGAGCATTTTGAGGAACAGACCCCAAAGAGGTGGTCTGCAGCAGAATAAGGGAATTTGATGATTGTCCGGGGCTGCAAAGAGATCCATCTCTGGAGTACCTCACCTTTTGAAAATGATCTGAAGAATTAGAGGATTCAGAGCCCATTCATGGTGACCTTGAGAAATCCTACTGAGAGCAGCTACCAGTACATTGTCCTTCCTTGGGAGATGCACAGCTATCAGGGAAACCTGCAGGGAATAAGCTGGTGACCATATTTTCATGGATTCGGTGCACAAGGCTGAGGACCAAGTGCACCCCTGTTTTTTGATGTACCACGTGGTTGTGGTGTTGTCTGTCCTGATCTGCACCACTTTCCCCTGAATTGTGTTCAAAAATGTCTGAAATGCTAGAAAGACAGCCCTGAGTTCGAGAAGATTGATGTGCAGGAGAGACTCCTGATGAGACTATGTTCCCTGAGTAGTAAGTTGATCCAGATGGGCTTCCCATCCCAGTAGGTACGCATCTGTGGTGAGAATCACTGTTGGGGCCTAACTGAGGAAGGGGAAGCTTTGCCTCAGATTGCCCTCCTCCAGCCACCACTGGAGAGCCTGAACCAGAGTTTGAGACACTGAAACTAACTTGGAGAGGGGGTCTCTCCCACTCCCCCAAGACCAAAAGGATCTTTGATGAAACTGAGTATCTCTCATTTGAAACCTTGCCCCTTGCACTACTGCAGTGCAAGCTGCCATGTGACCTAGCAACTGTAAGTGTCTGGCTGGCCGAGACACTAGTGGACGAAAAAAGGAAGCCAGGGTGATGAGAGACTGAACCCTTGAAAGAGGAAGAAAGGCACTGGCCTGGATAGAGTCCAGTTCCACCCCTATAAATGTAAGAAGCTGGGCTGGTTCCAGAACAGATTTTTTCAGATTTAGGATAAATCCTGCGGAGTCCAGAAGCTTTTGCGTGACCTCTAGAGCCGAAATGACTTGGTCTGAGGACTGACCCTCTATGAGCCAGTCATCCAGGTAAGGGAACAGTAAGATGCCTCGTCTCCTGAGAAAGGCCACCACTAGTGCTAGACACTTGGTGAACACCCTTGGAGCAGATGTCAGGCCGAAAGGCATTGCTCTGAACTGGTAGTGGCCTGAGGGCAACTCGAACCCGAGGTAGTTTATGTGGGAATGGCTGATAGGTATGTGGAAATAGGCATCCTTGAGATCCAGGGAGGCTAGCCAGTCCCTGGTCTCAGACAGGGAGAATTATTCCCAGAGTCACCATTCTGAACTTTGGCTTTAGTTGTGTGTTTGTTTAGGTATCAAAGATCTATGATGGGTCACCACTCCCTTGTCTTTTTGGGGTAAGGAAGTATATATCCTAAATAGATACTTTTGCTCAGTATTTACTGAAGAGAATGTAGGGCAGGGCCCACAGCTCCGCACCATAGACACGGGGGTGAGCACTACTCCATTCACAAAAGAAAGGGTCCTACAAGAGTTCGCTAAGCTCAAGGTGGATAAGGCAATGGGACCTGATGGCATACATCCCAGGGTACTTAAGGAGCTAAGGGTGGAACTAGCAGAACCATTAGCAGAACTGTTTAGTGAGTCTTTGAGCACAGGAAAGGTCCCAGAAGACTGGAGAAGGGCTCATGTGATCCCGCTCCACAAGAGTGCTAGCAGGGAGGAGGCAGAGAACTACAGACCAGTCAGTCTTACCTCAGTAGTGGGCAAGATTATGGAGGCACGCCTTAAGGAAAGGATAGTCCAGCACCTGGAATCCATAGGGGCACAGGATCCAAGGCAGCAGGGGTTTACAAAAGGAAGGTCCTGTCAAGCTAATCTCATAGATTTCTTTGACTGGGTAACCAGAGTGGTGAACCAAGGGGAAGCAGCTGATGTCACCTACCTTGACTTCAGCAAAGCTTTCAACACTGTTCCACATAGAAGATTGATACATAAGCTGGGCAGGCTCGGGGTGGGTCAGAAATTGGTCAACTGGGTGGCAAACTGGTTGACGGGCAGAAAACAGAGAGTGGTGGTAAATGGTATACAGTCAGAAGAGATGCAAGTCACAAGTGGGGTACCTCAGGGATCAGTCCTGGGGCCAGTCCTCTTCAATATCGTCATTAGTGACCTTGCAGATGGACTAGAGGGTAAGACTTGTCTGTTTGCAGATGACACCAAGATCTGCAAAAGAGTAGATGATCCAGATGGGGTGGGCAGAATGAGAAGACATCTGGATAAACTAGCAAAATGGTCAGAAGAGTGGCAACTGGGATTTAATGCAAAGAAGTGCAAGATCATGCACATAGGGAAGAGAAACCCTGAAGCCACCTATAGGCTGGGAGGCAAGTTGCTGGCAGTCACAAAGGAAGACAGAGATTTGGGCATCATCATCACCGATTACCTGAAATCATTCAAGCAGACCTCTAAAGCAGTAGGTAAGGCTAGGGGGATGTTATGGTGTATTAGTAGGGGTATCACAAGTCGTAAGTGGGAGGTAATAATCCCTCTTTACAAGACACTGGTTAGGCCCCATCTGGAGTACAGCGTGCAGTACTGGAGGCCACACCTTCACAAGGACATTAACCAAATTGAGGCAGTCCAGAGAAGAGCAACCAAAATGGTGCAGGGACTGCATCAGAAGACATATGAGGACAGATTAACAGAGCTCAATATGTATACCCTTGAGCAAAGGAGGGAGAGAGGTGATATGATCAAAACATTCAAACACCTTAAGGGCATTAACAAGGTGAAAGAATCTAACGTTTAAATATAAGAAAAATAGCAGGACAAGAGGACACAGCATGAGATTAGAGGGAGGCCAATTAAGGGGGAATGTGAGGAAATTCTTTTTCACAGAAAGGGTGGTGGATGCATGGAACAGCCTACCTCAGGAAGTGGTGGCTATGAATACAGTGCAGGGCTTCAAACAGGCATGGGAAAGGCATAAGGGAGCAATACAGATGAGTATGAATAGATAGGCCACTGACAGAGCAAAGGTCGATGGCACATGTATAAGGAAGAAAAAGAAATGGGCAGACTGGATGGGCCTTGCGGTCCTTATCTGCTGTCAACTTCTATGTTTCTAGGAGTCCTTTTCCCCTGTGGTAGAGAGGTATCTTCTCTACTGCTCACAGGAACAGTAGAGAGGAAACTTCTGCTTCTAAAGCCTTTGTCTCCAAAGGAAAGGGAGGACTGAAAGACTTTGCTCTCATTTTTGGGAACCTTTTGAAGCCAAGAGCAAGTCCCTGGCTCACTACTTCCAGGACCCACTTGTCTGAGGTAACAGACTTCAAGGCCTGGAAATGGTGAGCCAGCCTGCCCCCTACTGGAACTGGGGAGGTGACCCTGACTGACACATAAGGGTGTCTGTCTGGCAGGGGGCTTGGACTGAGTGGAGGGTGGAATCCTGGTCATCCCCATTCTGCCTCTTCCCCTAAAGGACCCCCTCTGCTGGAAAGAAGAGGAGGCCTGGGCTTGGTGAAAAGGCCTGCCCCTGCCAGCTCTAGACTGCTGCCTCTGAGGAGTGACCTACTTTTCCTTGGCTGCAGCACACCTGTAGGTGGTCCTGTATTCATCCATATTTTTCATGTAAGCCTCTGCTCCCCAAACAGAGAGTTACCAGTGACAGGAAAATCCATGGCCTTGGTCTGGGTATCCTGTGATAAACTGGTACACCTGGGCCAAGCAAATCTCCTCATGGAGACAGATGTAACCCATGACCCTAGAATGTACATCATTCGAGTCAACAGCAGCATGAAACTGGACCGTTGGTGCCTCAATACCATCCATAGCCACCTGCTCCAGCTCCTTGGTCAGCTGGAGGGGGGCATTCCTAGCCAGCTCCAGAACTGTATCCCACGCCGATTTCTGGTATCTGGCTGTATATGCCATGTAACTGAGTGCCTGAGCCCCAAAGAGGATGCCAAGTAGTGTTTCTTTGCCATGGCATCCCCATTCCTGGAATCCTTATTGGGGATGCCAGGGAATTTTAGCATTGTCACAGGCTGCAGCTTGCACTACCCCAACATGGCTGCAATGATTTGTAAGGAATTCCATCCCAGGACCTGACAAGGCATACCTCCTGTCCATCTTTTTATCCACAGGAGGTATGGATGTTGGAAACTAAAGAATTTTCTGTGTCCATTTCCCCAGGGATTTATGCAGAGGAATAGACACCCTTTTGGACTCTGGGACATCCATCATCTCAACATAGTCAGATTCCTCCTGATCCTGTTCAGCCTCTTCCACTAGAAGCCAAAGAGTATCAGCCACTTTCTTGTAGAACAAGAAATGGGAGGGGAACTCAGAGTATGGGAGGAGACACATTAGAAGGCCTTTGTGGGGAGATGTCAGGCTCTACTGGCTCTTTTACGCCTTCATAATCTTCATCTCCTTCCCTATCGCCCTCATAAAATGCTTCAGGATCACATTCAGAAGCAGAAAGGTCCGACCAAACCGATCACCTATGAGTCGGTGTTGGTTCAGTTGGAAACAGGCGAACTGATTGTACAATAGCAATCGCTTTAGCTATTTCATCAGCCAGGATCCTAATCAGTTGACTTGCGCTTTCTTTTAGACGGACCAGATTCTGCAGAATCATCTCTCCTTTTGCCTGAGGAGGTATTGCCCAGGTTGGTGGGCACCCCCCTCAGCTTCGGTCAGAACTGAACCAGGCTGGCCATCTTGGTCCGCAGATTTTTCGGCCTCCCTTTCCTTCAGCCTACTTAAATGTTTATCTACAGTGGCTTTGGGAAAGTTTTTGCAGATTTGGTAGTCCGCTTTGAGGTGGTCAAACCCCAGACAGTAAACACAGATGAGGTGGGGATCAGCCTTAGCAAAGGCCTCCCCACACTCGGTGCAGTGCTGAAACACAGTGGAACTGGTTTTCTTTTTGGGTTTCTCAGACATGCCTAAAGGAAAAAAAAATTATCCTTACCAGCGTTTAAGTCAGGCAACTACAAACCTATCAGTTCCAACCATGTCACCAGTCAGTTAAAAAAGGAAACAACAGGAAATTATCAGATTTTTTAGGATCCGATAGGTACCAGAAGCCACAATGCAAGACACAGAAAAAAACAAAACAGAACTGCTTCGGTTCCTAACCGGACTGACTGGGAAGAAACCGAACAAAAAACAATTTCTACCACAAAACACTAAACTACGTACTAAATGCTTACTGTACTGTGGACAGAGATCACAATACCGAAAACATAAGTAATAAGTAAACAGTTGACAAACCGACTGATTTTTTACTTAGACCGAACCGAAGTAAAGGAGAGGATCTCCAGAGCGACTTCTCAGTTAGGCGGAGTAAAGAATCTGACAGTTACACTGAGGACTACCTGAGACAGAGGTATGAAAACCAAGCTCGAGCTGAACATTCTATGCCTTAGCATTGTTAACCCTTTCCTCTCTGGAGCAGTTCAAGTGCTGGGGCTAACTGCATATAGTCAGAATACAGCAAGACTTCATGTTATTTGAAACAACCCGGTCTCTGAAAAATCAAATAAGGCACCTTACACATCAGAGCCTGAAGCTTGGAAATTCTATGGGTAGCGGTAACTGCAACTAAAAAGGGCACTTTCCAGGACAAAAAGTGCATATCGCAAGTACTTGCTAGCTCGAAGGGAGGTAATGTCAATGTCTGTAAAAGAAAATTAAGGTCCCACAGTGGAGCAGGATTACACACTGGGGGTTTTATATGCAAAATACCTTTCAAAAAGGTTTTTGAGATCTCTGAGCCATTGTCTTGCCTCCCACTGGATGACAGTAGGCAGAGACAACTGCTACGTACATCTTCAGTGACGAATAGCTCAAACCCAGATCCAACAGATGAAGAAGATACTCTATGACCTTGGGAGTGGGGCACGAGAAAGGATCCAGATCTTTCGAGGTGACCCAGATGGAAAGACACATCCACTTCATGGCGTAGGTAGTTCTGGTAGATGTCTTTCGTGCCTCTACCAAAATCTGAGCTACCCATGAGGAAACCCCATATCTACAAGCAGCTATGTCTTGAGGTACCACGCATGAAGATGAAGGGACTTTAGCCCTGGATGTACCAGCGTGCCCCCCACCTGGGTCAGGAGATCGTAAGACAGTGGCAGAGGGATCGAAGGTTCCGCTGATAACTGCTGAAGCAGCGGGAACCAGATTTGTCGAGGCCAAAACGGAGTTATCAATATCATTTGTGCCCCTTCTGACTGAAGCTTGATCAACACTCTTTGTAATATTGGAAAGTGAGGGAATGTATACAGAAATCTCCCCGTCCAAGAAAGTGACAGTGTATCTTGCCAGAAAACACCATGCCTGAGATCGAGCAAGCAAAACTTGGGAAGTTTTGCATTTGATGGGGCTACGAACAGATCTACTTCTGGCCGACCCAAAGGTTAGAAAGGTGTGATCTAGAACTTCTTGCTTTTGCTCCCATTCATGAGCGCTTACCCTGGTGCAACAGACTGTCTGCGAGAACATTCTGCATGCCTGGGATGTGAACCCCCAGGAGACACACTCTATGCAGAACCACCCAGTTCCAACCCGGATCGCTTCTCTGCGCAAGGAGGGTACGAGCAGGTACCCTCCTGTTTGTTGTTCTGTCCTTTTCTGTCTTTGCTATCTGGTTGTGCAACCAAATTTTCCTGTGAGACCTCGGACTTGATCAACCCAAACAGTCTCGCAATTCTTTGCCTCTCACTGTCTCAGTTTTCTCTTGCTGTCTGTTTTACCCTCCCTTGCATATCTATATGTAACCCCCCTGCAAATGGGGGTTCCCAAAAGACTTCCAGGAGCTTGCTTGAATGCTCCAAGCCTGAATGGTGTTTGGCATTTAAGCCATTTATCAGTGAGTGTTTTTAGAGCCTCTGGTACTGTCTCTTTAAGAGCTGTCTGCTTGCAGACATAATTAGTTTGTATGGGGGACTGTGTGCTTCTCTGAGTACCACTGAGCAGCTGCCAATTCACTTCATTTTTGCAGTCACTAGGAGTGCAAAGGGAACCTATCTGAAAGATGTAACTGTTTGCCAGAAATTATTTAGAGTAATAATGAAAT
The DNA here is from genome assembly GCA_016271365.2 of Neoceratodus forsteri. Taxonomy (NCBI): domain Eukaryota; kingdom Metazoa; phylum Chordata; order Ceratodontiformes; family Ceratodontidae; genus Neoceratodus; species Neoceratodus forsteri. The sequence goes on from CM028133.1 coordinate 931,658,592, forward strand.
TACAGTTTGTCTAACCTGCTTTCTTTGTAGTCAGAACTGTGTCTGCTAGTTCCCATTCTAGTTTTGAACTGCTGAACTGGACCAATCAGTGTGGGGTAAGCTAGCTCTAAAATGGTGCCTTGGACGAATCAGAACTTGGACTCATAATCTGAGCCAGCCACAAGAGGATTGTATGGGCAGTGACTCTGGGAGATGTAGTTTAGACTTCAGTGCCTTTTGGACCAACAGCAGCAGTCTATTGTGAGTGACAGCCAATCCAGTCAAGAACTGGGAGGAACTCAAAGGAAGTGCCGGTTTTGTCGGTTGGAGTTTCAGTTGAGCTTTGGCAGTGAAGAAGGAAGGAGCCCTGTGCTTTTTCAGTGTGCAGTTTAGTCAAAAAAGCGTGTATGAGCCCAGAGTTCGGTCTGCAGCTTGTGTAACAGCTTGTTAGGACTGAATCCGTCCTGTGAAAAGAATCAAAGGATCTCTGAAGAGTAGAAACCAGGCTCACCCTGTGAAGACTGGAGGAATTGCTGAAAATTGCACTCGGTCTGTCAGGAACTGAATCTGCTGTGTGTTCTCCGGTATTGTGCAGTAATTACATCGGATAGAAGCAGCCTGCCTGGTATAGTACTCTTTTTTTTTACCATATAAATGTGTGAAGAGTCTCTTTGAGCTCAAGAGTAGCCCTGCTGATATTGAAGGACCCTATCTTATTTGGAGGTCGTGAGTACTAATTCAGGGTCGCTCCTGTTGAATTGCCACATTAAATCCAAATGGAATTACTGTACTGCTGACTGTTTAATTCTCCTTTTCTCTGTGTGAAACGGCCCTACCAGCTGCCACGGTTTGACTCAGCCACTAGGGCTTGGGTACCCGTGGACAGTAACTGATAGGGATAGGCCTGTGCACAGAGCCATAGGTAGATTATTAGAGTGATAAGCTAATTAACCTGATTTCCCTGTCCTTGTTATATCCCCTAAATAAATCAGAGCTGCTTGTTTCAGCGAGAGTTATACTGCCTGAGGTATTTGTCTATGTTAAAGTACTGTACTGTGATTGTTGCACTGTATCTCATTTCACAGGAGGTCCCAGTGCCGGAACCAGACCTGGGGTAAGTGTATACTGTGAAGGTAATTCTGATATATTGTGTGGGCCACTAGTGGGAAGAAAGGGGTTGCAGTGTCCCAGAGGGCTGTGACCAAGTTAGTTTAACTATTGCAAACCCTGACCTCTGGGTGGAGGCACCGCCACATTGGATCCAGGCCCCTCAACCTGTTAGTGGCAAATCAGGCAGGGGTAGTAGCCCCTGGGATAGCGCCATTTAGGGGTTACATATATATTAGCTAATAGAACAAATATGTGTAAATCATTGTATGGAAATGTAACTGATAATGGGATCGCTTTTGTTTAGAAAATATTTAGTATTACTGTTGAAATACATATTAACTGTATTTTGACATGACTTGAAAAAGCTAGAGGTTAATTGAGTGCAAATACTTGAGCCTTCTGCAAGGGCTGTAGGGGCCTCAGGAAGCTCACTGTTCTAGCAGGTTCTGATATTTACGAGAACAGAACATTTTGCAAAAACAGGAGGCTTGCTAAGGATGGGGGCTGAAATGACTTGTAAAACAGCTAAGCTGAGCTGCAAGAGAGAGATTACAAGAAAAAAGGACATAGACCAAATGAAAATGTAATTTTTATTCCTCTGTACATAGTTATCAAGAACAGGTTTATTTTTTTTATGTTACTGCAACTACACATAAATAGTTTTGTTGAATTTTACAGCTGCTCCTGGTTTTCCCTATACTTCCTGACCTGTGCCTCGATGACAGATGGTGTCGGCCTAAGTGGGATTTTAGCCGTGCATACCCTAAGACAGGAGATTTGTGTGTGGGTACTGAATCTAGTACCAGGGAAGCACAGAGGAAGGTATGGATTCTGCAGCAGCAAGTCCAGGAGTCAGTACCAGGAGAATGGCAGCCAAACTAGCAGAAACTGAAGGCCAGTCTAAGACTGTACAGCCAGCACAAATTATGGAAAAAGAACAGGCAGTGAAAGAACCTGAAGACCTGATGGACTTCTTCAAATGGTGGGCTATACAACAAAGAGAGACTGAGAAGCAGAGAGAAAAAGAGATTCTGCATTTAGAAGCACAGAGGAGGGAAGAAAGGCAGTGACAGGAACAGCAGATGAGAGAAGAGATGCAGCAGCGGAAGCAGTGATGGCTGGATGCACTGCAAGCTATCAAAGGCAGGGGATCTGGCAAATTCCCAGATGACCAAGAAAATGTAAGCAGCTTAAAGGCCATTCAGCTTACTAAGTTGCATCCCTCAGATGATATTGAGGCATACCTGACAACCTTTGAAACAGTTGCCACAGCCTGCCAGTGGCCAAAGCAGCAATGGACAATCAGACTGGTACCCTACCTGACAGGGAAAGCCCAGCTTGTCTACAGCAGTATGGACACTGCACAGTCAGAAAATTATGATCTGGTGAAAAGCAAAATCCTGAAAGGGTACTACATCTCAAGAGAGACCTACAGGCAGAGATTTCGATCTCTGAGGTACAACTCGGTCGACAATCCTCGAGAAGCCTTCACCCGACTCAGAGCACTCCTGATAAAATGGATCCAACCAGAAAGCAAAACAATCCCACAGATCATCGACACATTTGCCATGGAGCAATTCATCACCATCTTGCCTAGAGATGTGCAGCTGTGGGTAAAGGAACACTGACCACAGAATGGAGAAAAGACTGTTTCTTTGGCTAAGGACTACCAAATGGCCAGACAGATGCCACGGCAGCGAGGGACAGACACACTTTTACCCATTTAAATTACAAGCCTGCTAAGAACTCTGGTGGGTGTAACAAATCTGTGCCAAAAGACGTTATCTGCTATAACTGTATTAAGCCAGGCCATTTTGCAAGAAACTGTCGTAGTAAAGAGAGTGGCACTGGAGCAGATCTGTCCTTGGCAAATTGGGGCAAGTACTTAACAGATGTGAAGGTGGGGGATCATACTGTAAAGGAACTCATTGATTTGGGAAGCAGACAGACCCTGGTGCATGTTAAACTGCTGGGAAAACATTGTGCAAAGGGACCAGGAACTGGTACCATCTGCATCCACGGGGACACTCGATACCATCCCACCACCCAAGTGACACTGACCATTAAGGGCGTGTCATACCGGCCAGCAGCTGAATATGGTGGACGCAGCTTAGCCTAGCTCCGTTCAGCACTCAGCCTTTTTCGATAATTTCAGGAGCGTGCACGATCTAACTCACTCGGTAAGGAAGGGGTTTGTGGACTACCTTTGATGGCATCGAGCAGGAACAAGAATAAGCAGTCGAACCTGGAATTTAACACTCCCAATCCGCCAAAAACCCAGAGACGCGACCTGGAAACAATTGGTAGACCAGAAGGCTCCCGGATGGCACACGAGGGCTCTTCTGACTTTGAAAGATCTTTAGTTGCAGTTCCCTCTACACTTGCGCTAATCCAGCACGACATGAAAGCTGGCTTTGATAACATTACTTCGCAAATATCTCATCTGCAATCAGTGGTGACTGGGCTATCTGAATCATCTGCCTGTCACACTACCCAGATTTCAGAATTGGAGCATTGTGTAGGTCTTTTGAAAGATTCACTTTCTGAGTCCACAAGGGATAACGCCACTTTAAAACAAGTCGAGACCCTCATGACTAAGAAGGATGACCAAGAAAACAGATCACGCAGGTCGAGTCTCAGAATTATTGGTCTATCAGAGGGTACTGAAGGGCTAATCCAGAAAAATATTTACTCATGGCTGGTGGAGCATTTAAATTTGCCGCTGGAACTTAAGGTTTGTGAAGTTCAGCGAGCTCATAGAGTGGGCCCCAAACCTCAATCTGATGCTCGACCTAGGCACTGTTTGATTAAGTACTTACATTATCAAAATAAGGAAATGATTTTAAAAAGGGCAAAAGAAAAGGGTCCCATTTTGCTCAGAAACAACCGAATTTATGTATTCCAGGATTACAGCAAAGATTTGCAGAATCGACGTCAGAAATTTAATGAAGTTAGGGCAAAATTACATTGTATGGGTTGGGACTTTGCCTTTTTATACCGAGCATGGCTGAAAATTGACCAACCGGGGGCACCTCTCGTTTCTTTTCCTGCCCTTGTAAAGCCTTAAAATGGGTCAAGGAGATCTCCAAGCTTGGAGAAGCAGGCCTAGCGGACGGCCCACACTCACCCGCAAGACATGAACTAGAGGAGCGTTGAAGGCTCAGGCTGTTTTATTCTCTGGTTGTCTTTAGCCGCTGGTGGGTCGCTAAGGGGTGAAATATGTCAGTATAACTTTCTGATGGGGTAATGTTCCCCCTACCCGACAGTTTTCCCTTTCATTGCCAGTATAGCTTAAATGAAGAACTTATGCTCAGATCTTTATTTTTGATTAGATCAGGCCTTAAGGTACTGTCCGGGATGATTATGTCCTTGGTTCTATTCATTGTATTTTTTTTAAGCATCTATGAAGGGCCATCAATAAGAACAGCTCTTTTCCTTTTATGACACTTTGAATTACTTTGAACTTATTTTGACAGGGCTGTGTTTTCACTGAGTGGACTCGGTGGCTCGATTTAGTTATGCACTGACCTGATCTGGGGATCAGGGTAACAACGGATGCACCAATATAGTAATGATTAGCTCAGCTCATCCTGAACAATTAGTATGCTTTTTTGGACTTTTACTTTGTCATGTAGCTTAGGCCTGGATAACCATCGCTGACATATTTAAGAGAGAGATCTTTGATGTTAAAATGGTATTGCTCACCACTGCACTTTGGCAGTGATCAGCTTTAGGTCTTTGTTTCTTAAAATGCAGAAATACATTTGTTTCAAGTGTACTCCTAGGTCTAGATAAGTTATTAAAAGGAGTGCTAAGTAATGTCAACTATAAAGGTTCGCCGCAAGTTTGAAGGGGATTTGGGGTTGGACCAAGTTGGTCCTATGGGGGAGAGGGGAGCTTTGGTGCTGCTTTTAATAGTGTTTGGGGGTATTATTCAGATATGGGGTATCATATCATGCTAGTGGGAGGGTAGGGGTTATGAGGCCAACTGAACCCTTGGACCATTTCATGGGGTTCGCCACTCATTGGACGAAGCCTGTTTTGCTGTGAGGGCTCGTCCCCTGAGGGGCTGGCTTAGGTCTCTACATCAGGGGTTTAGACGAGTGGGGTTTCAATTTTTTTTCAACTTTTAAAAGTTAAAATTAGATGCAGAGGGAAGCAGGCACAATTTGTAGTAATATTAGACATGGCAGAATATAAAAATGGAGTTAGCATACGATCTACACATGTTTTGCTTTTCATATTAAATTATGGCTAGTTCTTTTAAAACAGCAACATGGAATATCAATGGGTTGAAATCAATAATAAAGCATAAAAAAAGTGCCACTCACTGAGGAGAAAAGATCTGGTTGGCAAATGGTTCCGATACAGTAAACTCATATGTTGAGGGAGGAGGCCTTAAGAACACAGGACAATTTAGGTGGTACATGGATTTCGGCTACCTTTTCGGCTAAGGCTAGAGGAACAGCAATATGGTTTCCCAGGGGATCATTGGCTGTCGTGCTGGATAGTCGTGTTGATCAGGCTGGGAGATTTGTTTTGGCCAAGGTTGAAATTCCTGTATTAGAGCAGGTAAATGTCAGAATAGTTTATGCGCCGTATGTAGATGACCCGCAATTCTTTCAGCGGCTCACCCTGGAGTTGGTTAATTGGCCAGGTAGGTGGATACTTGGGGGACCTACAATTGTATGCAAGATGGAATATTGTCCTCTACTCCCAAAGTGCCAACCTCTGAGCGTATGATTTGTGTACAGTGAACTGAACAAGGTAACCCTCTTGTCTGTTTTGTGGGTTCAAGTCACCTTAGTCTCAAGCTCTGGAGGGATTCAAACTGATAACCTCTTGTTAGCATACCCAGTTATCAGGTTTAGATAATTCTGTCTTCGGGGGTGGGGTGGGGCAGATATCTTTGCCTACGGGCACCCAACCAGGTCTCTCAAATGAACCCTTAGAACTCTATGCAAGACTTTAGAGAACTCTATCCGTTTCCCAGTTTGGTATAACAATAAGCTTAAAATACTGTGTCACTTATGACCAATCTAAGCTCTTCTTAAATAAAAAGAAATGTCAAGGCACTCCAGTCAGTTTCCATGATAAAAATATATCTTTACTTTAAAATATCAAAACAGAACAATAAATACAGAACAAATATCCCAAACACATACAATCGTAAAAAAAAAACAGTTTTTTAAAGGTACAAACTAAGCTCTCTTATCCACATAATACTTCTGTCCTACAGTGCTGATGATGTCCTCCTCTCTCAGCCAGAAATATTGTCTTGTGTGTCTTTGTCAAGGTTCTTTCAGCAATTAAACACAGTTCTGTGCTGACCCTTTCTGAGGTCACATAACTCCGCCTTGGTGTAACAACATCTATATTTTATCTCACAGGATGTCCAAATAAAATATTTAAAATAAACATAATAGGTGACCTCACTGCCTTTCCTCCCTCAGGTTAACCAGACCAAACTGGTTTGTGCTCTGCTACACATACGTCTCAAAAGTTTCTTTGATCTAAGTCACTGTATTCAAAGCAAAGTGTACTTGCCTTTTTTAATCCCGTCTGGACCTTGGAATCTACACCTCAAGGTCTCTCTCTGATGTAATTCAAGGGTTCTCCGGGAAAGTATATTGGACCTTCCAAATTTGTCTGGGTCCTCCTGGCTCAGACATCAGCCTTTCTCTTCAGTGTCCATTCTGGCTTCTCTGCCCCCCAAGTTCTTCCTGACAACTATTGTAAGTCAAAGAGTTTCCCTGGGGATGCCATGAATGGCTAATTTCATTTCCTGGAATCGAAGCAAATTTAACATGCTAATTGAACCTCAGATCTCTGTAGTTTAAATACCTCCTGTCCTTTGAACTTATCCGTGGGGGTTTTGATGTGTCTGTTCCAATAAGACAGTAGTTTCCTCAAACTGACCATCCCATCACATATTTTATATGTAATAAAAAAATTGATACAGCAATCAGAACTGGCAGTCCAAGTCACAATGTGTATGTAACATTTTAACACACCTTGAGGATTTTTATTGGTTGGAAATGGGTGTTGCAAGATTAGTGCTTTTGAATTATGATGTCATAATCAGGAGCTTATTTAAATGTGTGAATGACATGCAGTCTCCGCCCCCTAACAAAGTCATAACGGCGAAGCGCTGGGGTTAATTCTCTCAGTGCATGACTGATGATTACTGGTCCGTTGTTGACTTTTAATGTTTTTTTCAATGGGAATTGAATAATGATTTTGAATTGAGCTTTGTGTGGCCAGGTATCTTTCCCCTGGAATGCAGTGGAAATCTGGTTATTTTACATTGGTTTCTGGGGTTAGCTTTCCCATCTGACTGCACCCTTCCTATCCTACTGAGCGTGACCAGCCAACTTGGGAATGACTGTAATCTCAGCCTGAAGTAACTGTTTGTGCCGTTCCAGCCCCAGTAGTAGTCAGGGACTGCTGGCATGCAGAGAGTGAGAGGACAAGGAGCCTAGATGCAGGGAAGGGCTGGGGATTTCTTTTCTTTTTCTTCACAAACTGTGTAATGTGGTGGTTGTAATTGTGGGAAGTTGGGAGGAAGACTGCAGAGGTAGGGACAAGGGCAGGAGTTTTAAACTGATAATAAGCCTGATTGGTGGCGAAGCGTGGTTGCATTACAGACGGCCAACAATGGGGCTGTAATCCCTGTATATTGCCCAGAGGGACAAGTGACCTCTTGTGGGAGTGATCCCAAAGCATGAGTGCCATGAAGCAGGAGTGTGACATCTAGTGGTGTCAGCAGAGTCTCCATAGGAGCACCACAGGTTCATGGCCATGCTGGTCAGTGGAGGCCAGTTAACAGGAGGGAAGAGCATACACTGTCATGTGGTGTTAGGGTTTGCAGTTGGTCCCTATGTAGGGTCAGCATTTGTATATCTATCTATATATGTGTGTGTGTGTGTGTGTGTGTGTGTGTGTGTGTGTATATATATATATATATACATATATATATATATATATATATATATATATATATATATATATATACATGATTTGCAAAAGTATTCAACCCCTTGAAAGTTGTCAGATTTGTCTGGATTACAAATGATACATTGAGATTTTGTTCTGTAATATTTATTTAAAAAGACTGACCCTCAAAATAATTATTTTAAAGTGACATTGGTTTTATGTTAGAAAATATGTTTAAGAAAAATAAATAACTGAAATATGCTGTTTGCATAAGTATTCAACCCCTGTGCTCTGGAAGCTCCAAGTTTACACAGATGAAAAATATTGCCCTAACGAGGACACAATTGGCTTACAATTGGCCTCACCTCTGAAACATTAAAGTAGCTCACATTTTCTGGATAAACCCCCCTCCTCAGTTTAATGACCATTGGTCAGACTGTGAATCTGAAGGAAGGGTGTGAAAATGAAGACTAAAGAGCATTCTAAGGAAGTTAGAGATAAAGTAATAGACATGCATAAATTAGGAAAAGGGTACAAAATAATATCCAAGTGTTTGGATATCCCAGTGTGCACTGTTGGATCAATAGTGAGGAAGTGGAAGCTGCATCACACCACCCAGGCACTTCCCTAGACAAGGCCGTCCCTCAAAACTCAGCGTCCGAACAAGAAGGAGACTAGTGAGGAAGCCACAGAGAGCCAACAATCACTTGAAGGAGCTACAGAGTTCAGTGGCTGAGAGTGGGTGAAGGTGCCAGTCAACCATATCAAGAGCTCTGCATAATACTGGCCTGTATGGGAGGGTGGCTAGAAAGAAGCCATCACTCAAAAGAACCATATCAAAGCACGTCTGGGTTTGCCAGAAAGCATGAGATGACCCAGCTAAGATGTGGCACAAGGTTTTGTGGTCTGATGAGACCAAGATAGAGATTTTGGCCAAAATTCAAAGCGCTATGTATGGCGCAAACCTAACACTACCCATGCCTCGAGAAACACCATCCCTACAGTGAAGTATGGTGGTGGCAGCATCATGCTCTGGGGATGCTTTTCATCCAGCAGGGACTGGGCATCTTGTTAAATTGAAGGAAGAATGGATGGAGCAAACTACAGGGAGATACTGCAAGAGAACCTGCTTCAGTCTGCAAAAACTGAAGCTTGGGAGAAACTTCACCTTCAGCAGGACAATGATCCCAAGCACAAGGCCAAAGCAACACAGGAGTGGTTAAACAACAAAAGGTGAATGTCCTACAGTGGCCAAGTCAAAGTCAGATCTCAATCCCATCGAGAATCTGTGGCACTGTTTGAAAATTGCGGTCCCTAAGCGTCACCCAACCAACCTGAACAACCTGGAATAAATCTGCCAAGAAGAATGGGCAAGAATCACTCCGAACAGTGTGCAAGGCTGGTAGATACTTACCCCCAAAGACTTAAAGCTGTTATTGCAGCAAAAGTGGCTCTACCAAATACTAATGTGTAGGGGTTGAATACTTCTGCAAGCAGCATTTTCCAGTTTTTAATTTACTTTAAAAGATGTGCTTACGGATAATTAATTTTGGCTTTGAGGATATACTGTTAGAGCATATGAGTTTGCAATAAAAATACTGACTGGAATAATATATGTAAGTCTCTCATTTGTAACCCAGACAAATCTGACAACTTTCAAGGGGGTTGAATACTTTTGCAAGTCACTGTATAAATAATAGTGGTGTGGTAGCACCCCTACATTAGGAGTTGAGCAGGCACCCTAATATTAAACCTCAAATTGCACTTTAATAACTGCAACCGTTCAGCGGATTTGCAGGACATTTTGCATGTGCAGTCTCCTGGGGTAGGTCTCGTGACATGCCAAGTTTCGCTTCTGGTCAGATGTGTGGATTCTGAGATGTAGATAGTGAAAAACAGAAATTTTGCTCCCCCTTTTTTTCCTCTCTCATTGTGCTGTGCAGAGACAGTGCTGTGTTTGGTCTTAAATTGTTACTGCTAGAAAAGAGCTTGGGTGACAGAATAGGCCAGCATTTATTTGGTGAAAAATATTAATCCATTCAAAAGCTATACCACTTTTAAGTTCCCATTATTTTCTTTTTGCATGATTTATTTGTACCTCCTTCCGTGCTGCCGTGTCCCCACTCCTTTGGGCCTCAAGGCCCCGACAACTATGGCCATCCTCTTCCTCACATCGCAGCCGGCGTAACCCTTCACGGGTGGGTCCCTCTCTTCTGAGTGGGAAGGCACCGGGGAGGGGACCAGCTCACTACCTATTAGGACCGGGGTGGGGGGCTGCTGAGATGGAAAGGCTCCCCTTCATAACTTCGCTCCTTCAGTGCCCCCAGTCTCCACCGGGCGGTGCTGCTGATCGATGCTTCCCACTCCAGGAGAGGACAGCAGTCCTCCGGATGCTCAATCCTGTCTTCCCCTTGCTGACCCCTGGCGCCCCGAGTCTGTTCCCGAACCCGGGTTGCCGGCGTGGGTCGAGGTAGTTCCTATTATTTTCAATGGGATTTTCATTTTTCAGGACAGCTGCATGGAATGAAAAAGGATCTTTGTTCGTGAGGCAGGAAATTCCTTGTTCACCAGGAGTCAATCCTTGCTCACCAGAAAAACATTCCTTTTAGCGAGCTGCCATCTTGTTTTCATTTTGTCCCTAAAAACTGTCAAAACTCTGCCCAAGGATGTCTGTATGGAGTTTCGGGAATTGAGCAGTTCTTTGTGGTTTCTGACGTCCATATGCTTCTAGATTTAGTTTCATTTTAAATCCTTTTTCATTACTCGCTAACTTCCTTTTTCACCATGACAAAAGGAATGGCGAAAAAGGAATGTGAGTGGCGGAAAAGGATTTTAAGAGGGCCATTTGGTCATGAAAGTTTCATGACCAGATGGCCAGACGAGGAATCCTTGTTCACCAGCTGATTTCCTTTTTGGCTGTGACAAAAAGTATGGTGAAAAGAATTTGAGTGACAAAAAAGATTTTGTTTTTATTCCTATGCTCCCTTTTTTCAAAGTCCTCCTATCTCGGTGACTCCCATGGTGAGGGCCAGCCTGAGCCATGGACTTGATCTTCGGCCCCCATCCTGCCATGGATCACCCAGGACGGGGAAGCGGGAGGCCCAGTTGCCTCTCAGCTTACACCACATGTGTTGGGCATCTGACTGATCCAGGACTGTACCACACCCCCACTGTGCCCCACCACCAGGAGGAATTGTAGGGCTATTTTCCTTTTTAGCTTCGGTATCCCCGAAGATGGTCAGCAGCCAAGGAGGTCTGTGGAGGCATGCGCACACTGAAATGTAATGCCGCTTTGGACTCCAGCCAGTGTCCTCCTCTTCCACGTGGTGCTCTCCGCTGCATCTCCACCAGTGTGTACCCAAGTGTCAGCATTGCAGCAGGAGTGGCAACCCTCCCTCCCTGGAGGAGTAGCGTGCCCCTCGGGTGCTCGATCCTCCTTCCCCTGACCGACCCTTTAGCTCCCTGGGCTCATTCCCGAACCTTGGTCACCAGGTCGCAAGCGTAGTGCTACTGGCTGTGCCAAGGGTCGGCCAAAAAGGATTTTAAGACGGCTTCTGCTGTGAAAATTTGGTTTCTGGAGATCTGGTCCCCAAAATCATGGCCATCTGGTGGGGGATAAAGGATAGTTTTTGCCATACGAATTCTTTTCTGCCACCACAGACAAGAATTGGTGAAAAGGTTTCACCAGGTGGAAGAGGATTCTGCTTGGCAAAGAACAATCCTTTGTTATATATATTTATTTTACTTTTGCCTTTTTATTATTAATTTTGGAGATGTGACACCCCCATGGGAAAAATCCCTGGTGTGTAGTGGCTCCCAGTACCCTGTTGTTATTATTCTAAGTGTAAGTGTGTGTATGTGTGTGTATGTATATGTGTGTGTGTGTGTGTGTGTGTATATATATATATATATATATATATATATATGTGTGTGTATATGTGTATGTATATGTGTGTATATATATTAGATATATGCATGTGTATGTGTATTTTTTTTTTTAATTAGGTCTAGGATTACAGTACCTTTGAGCCAGGGCTCTTTTACAAAGGTTCCATGCCAGGTTACAATTCAAAACATAAGACATGCAAGTCAGATTACAAATTCAATACATAGGACACGGTTACAAAAGTGTAAGCTTAACAGAGTTACAAAGCATCTGAGAGAGAAAACAAGTTTTGGAGGTTAGGTTACAAGGAGATGGCAGATGAGGTGCAGAGAGGATAGAGGACAAGAGAGAGGAAGAGTGGGGGGGGTGGAGAGCTATAGAGAAGGAGGCGCAGCCAGAGGCATTGTCATGAACAGACATAACATAGGGAAGTGCATGCTAAGGGTAACCAGGTACTAATAGGAGGAGAGAGAACTGCATAAGGTTAGAGAAATATTCATAGGGTCAGCTAGTGGAGGCAGTCACAGGAGCTAGAGACAGTGAGAGAGAGGCGTAGCAGTTTTATATGCAAGGGTAGAAGTGGAGGAGATGTAACTGTTTAGACCATTTAGCCAGCTGGGCAAGCTGTAGGCAAAAATATTTTGTGCTTTGTGAGAATACGACAATGTGGAACTTGCAGGAGCTGTAATTCAGACCCCTGGTAGAGCCGGGGTTATTGCTAGGTGCAGGAATGCACACACTCCAGGGGGCACAAGGCCCATAGTTATTTTCTTCGCCATGGTGCAGGTTAGGTACTTTATCTGATTGGTGAGTTGCAGCCATCCAGTTTGTGCATAGAGGTTGCACGTAATGTGTGAGGTGGTGAGATCCAGTGAGAAGTCGGCAGGCCTTATTGAGGGAGGTGGATATGCGTCTAAGAGTGGTAGCGGGGGTAGAGCCATAGATGGTAAGCCCATAGTCAATAATGGAGACAACAGTGTTCTTAACGGCAACAGTCAGGGCTTCTGTAGTAATATGTTGCCTATGCTGGAAGAGAAGGCCAAGGCGAGTATTTGCTGCTTTGGCTACAGAGTCAGTGTGGGCACTGTAAGTTAGATGAGGGTCTAGAGTGATCCCAAAGTACTTAAAGGCTTGAACCTGTTCCAAGTTGACTCCATGACTGGTTTTGAGGATAGGGGTGCAGCTTATGCTTGTTATGAGAGCTGTGTGTGTGTGTGTATACAGTATATATATATATATATATATACTGTGTGTGTGTGTGTGTGTGTGTGTGTGTGTGTGTGTGTGTGTGTGTGTGTGTGTGTGTATATATATATATATATATATATATATTTATAAAATAGAATTGGTAAAATCATAGAAATTCCAGTAACATGATTGGACAGAATGCATCACATGACCGTGCATTATTTCCCAACGACATACGCCTCCCAATGCGACGCACACCTAAACTACTTTCAGCCCTCAAAACCTTCTCACCAGCAGTGAGATCACTCCACGCCTAATGCAGTTAAGCCACTACACACACACACACACACACACAGTGGCACCCACAGCCATAACTAAATATATCACTAGTAATCCCACACTGTACAACCTGATTTACTTGATTGCACCTCCTTTTTAAATAAACTATCATCTAAAAGCAAATTCTGCCTGCCATTTCACACTCTTACTGCAGAGCCACTAACTTTTAGTACTGCACACTGTCACCACCTAAATTCTACAAAACAACATAATGCAACCCATTTAACAGAAACCTAACTGTGTATAAAAAAACAAGACAAACTACATTCTCTTACTTCTACTCTCACTTTCTGTTAAAAAAAATCTCCCTTTCTACACAGAGTTGCCCGATCGTTCAGCACTTTCACTTTTCCTTCTTGAACTATAGCGTGACCGAGCGGTGCGCATTGCGGGAAGTGACAAGCTGTTAGGAGTTGAAAGTAAGTCCTTTTGTGTTTAAAAAAGATAAAAAGTGTTTCCCCTGCTGTGAGTTTCTCTTAATTTCAGTAAAACAAGCTGCAGAGTCTATGTAAAGCGGAGGCGAGGCGCGGTGGTGGCGGCTGCGAGGTGAGCGCTTGAAGCCAGGCGAGTGTTGCTATGACAACTCTGGCTCACGAGCACGTCTAAGCTACTGGGCTCACCGGCGTCTCGAATCACTGCAGCCTGAGTAAGAAAAATAACTGAGAGGAAGCACACATCTTAAACACAAAAGCACTTACTTTCAGTTAAGTACAACTTGTCACTTCCCTGTCTTGCCACCTTCCCGATCACGCCTATCTTTCATCACTCGCTCTCGCCCGGACTACTTTCCTAAGCTGCCGACTCACTCCTGTGTCCTCGCTCCTTCTACATAGAGTCTGCAGCTTCTCTCACTTAACTAACAGAACATAACATAAAGAACACACTTTTCATCTTTTTAAACACAAAATGACTAACTTTGAACTCTGCCACCATATCATTTACCAGCTAGACAGAGGGATTATTATAAACCAACAGAACCTAACAGGAGGGACACACTTCATCTTTTTTAAACACAGGACTTACTTTGAACTCTGCCAGCATATCATTTACCAGCTAGACAGAGGGATTCTTTTTCCACCAACCCCCCCAAAACATGTGTGGCCATTTTATAAGATAGATATACCACTCTAGGGTGTGCGGTCGCGCTCTGATATACACACGCCTTGGGTGGTTGAATGCCGCGCCTCGTGCATCACAACGCACACCAAGGCGCAGATATCAGTGGAGCGACCACACACCCTAGAGTGGTATATCTATTACATGTATTATAGTATAGTTAGGGTTGCGCAGCCACTTCTATGTTAAATCCAAAATATTGCAGTTTAATAACTTTGCAACTGTTCGTCTGATCTGCTTGAAATTTTGCATTCCCGGTGTGGCACCATAGATCTTTGGGTCTGGAAATACTTGTTCGGTCGGATTTTTGGTCTAGGAGCTGCGGTGTGTTGAAAAGTGTGAAAAATCCTCAACTTTTTTGAATTCTTTGCTCGTCTCTACAGCCTGAACGGTTTGTCCGACTGGTGAGATTTTCAGGGTATATGAGGACTGGGTCAAGGAGGTGCCTTTTGAAGATTTGGTGAAAAATATAAACCCATTCAAAAGTTATTAAACTTTAAAGTTTCCCATTTTAGCCTATGGGGAAAATATACATTATATATATATATATATATATTTATGTGTGTATATATGTGTGTATATATATATATGTATATATTTATGCGCACCATGAAAGCTTTCACAAAAGCAAAATTTGTTTTCGAGCTAAGGAATTTGTTTTCATGCTGCTGCCGTCTTGTTTTCAGTTAGCAATGGACAAAAATGGCTGTAGTTCAAATTTAGCTGGCCCTAGGAAAACACTGACAGTTGTGTTTACCTAGTCATGCCCTGAGCTACACAACACAACCTTTTTTGGGGGGTAAACACCCCAGAAATGCCATTCTTGAGATCCCCCCGTAGTGTTGCAAATTGCGACAGAATGGATGTGACACTTTCGCAAATCATGACAGTGTTCTTGCCTATTCTTTCGTATTTTATTGTGAAAATGTTACAATTTGCAACACTACAATATCCAAAAATAGGAATATTTTGTCACTCCACTGCACCTAAATGGCTGTGGCTTTTGGGCTGAAATTTGTAGGGTGACAAGCCCTGGAGCCACAGATGTGCCTTTTGTTGGCTTGGTCCTAAACCATTTAACACTCCCTTAGTTAGTGTTCCAAAGTTGAGAAATTTCCCATAGATAACTCATGCACTTAACGGATCGACGCCTCGAAATGGATTTTTCGCTTAGATGGCTTTGTCCACGTTTAGGTGACCTAAGCTCACGTGGAGGTTTTGAAAGTCATGATTACAACTGTGGTGGAGTTTTTTTCACAGTTGCTACGGGTACTGAGATATAACCAAATAAGTGTTACCAGGGTTCCTTTTCAGTACTATGGGGCTGCTGAATGTCTCCGTACCTGTGTGTAAGTAGGTTCAGGGCCCGTGCTCCCACAGCTACATACCAGTTACATTACTCTTTTTCAAAAATAAGGGAAATTCATTGCAAAAAAATCTGTTACTGCATCAGTTAAGATAGATGCCACAACCACCAAACTTTGAAAATTCGATGTTAGGGTTGCCACCCTTAGCACCCACCTGACCACATTACCTTCACACACTAACAAGTGTTTGCCCCGTTATAGGCTGTGGGGGAAAATGTGTGTATGGAACGAACATTTCTGCAAAACTACTGGGTGTTTACACAGAAGTACAATTGGTTTACGTGGGAGACTTCTGCAGAGTATTGGGTACTTTTCAAAAGTCCCCATATTAACCAATCGTAATTTTCAAAGTACCATCAGTTCATATGGGGACTTTTGCTAAAGTACTTGGTTAATTTTGTGAAAGCACCCATGTCAACCAGTGGTACTTTCGTGAAAGAACTGTGTACTTATGTGAATGTACCATTGCTTAACATGGGGGGGACTTTCGTGAAAGTACCCACTACTTTTGTGGAAGTCCTCCATGTAAACCGATGATACTTTTGCGAAAATACAAAGTACTTTTGAGAGAGTAGGCTGGTACACAGGCCCAACATAACAGTTTCTTGGCCACTTTCCAGCCAAAAAATGGTTAGGAGTTTTGGGCAGAAATTTACAGGGTGGCAAGCCTTTCCCACTCGGAAGTCAGTTTTGATGTGTTTGTAAAAAAATTTACACCAGTTATGTGCAAGTGGGAGTGCAAGGCCCAGAGGGCCTGCGCTACCGCGTATGCATACTATTATGCAATAATGGACAGCGTGAAGGGAGCACAGGGCCCACGCTCCCACAGCCACTTACGACTTCCATTACATTTTCTCTGCAAGAAGGGAACTTCATCACAAAAAACTGCGTTAATACATCAGTTGGGGTTGATAGCACAGCAACAAAAGTTTGGAAATTCAATGTTAGGGTTACCACCCCTACCACCCCCTCACACACACAAATACACCAACAGATGCGGTGTGCCATGAGGTCATCAGGCCTAAGTCTCACCCCATTCTCGTATGCTGTAGCATGTCAGCTTGTTGACACATGGACTGGGATGAGAGTTGGGCCTGACGACCCCATGGCACACTTCATCTGTTGGTGTGTGGAGTGGGGATGGCAACCCTAACGTCGAATTTCCAAACTTTTGTCGCCAGAGCGTCAACTCTGACTGATGCGTTAACACATTTTTTGAATATATATATATATAATTTTATTTAGTTTATTTTTATTTTTTATTATTGTTGTATCCTCACCAGCTTTTTTCTGGGGGTCTAAAGGTCCCATTTTGCTTCCCTGGTATCTAGTGGTACCCCCACCCTCCAATGCCCCAGTAAACATTGGTGGCAGTGATATCCTCCCAACATACCCATTATTTTTATTTTTCCCCTGGAAAATAAAAACATCCCTCGTTGTCTTTTGCTCATTTTAAACCTAAAAAGTTTATTGCCAATCACACCCATACCCCCACCGAACACCCACTGTGCACCATCTTCCCCACACCTCCCGTGACATTCGACAGACCTTCACTCAGCTTCAGAGGTCCCAGGTTTGAGACCCGCTCTACCGATCGAAGACTCATCTTGCTGGGTGAACCAGTGACTGCAATATGAAGTAAGGTAAATGCGCTTCAGTATATTTCAAGGGGGGTCAATTTATAGCCATAACTCTGCCATTTATTGTGAGTTTTGGCCCCACATTTTCAACATGGCCTTTTGGGGACCCAGCCTCATGAACAATATGACTGTCTTAGGCAACTCCCGCCAGAAAGGTGATTTCACAGTTGATTTGTGAAATCACTTTTCTGGTGGGATTTGTGTAATGGTGGTCATGTTAATCGTGAGGTGGGGTCATAAGAAGGCTGTGTTGGAAATTTGGGTCAAAATTTCAAAAAATGGCTCGTTATGAGCATTTATTGTAATCTTGCTAAGCACGCTTGTGGCTTTGAAAATCTTCAGTATTTTCACACCATATTTTCAACTTAGTCTTCTTATTACACCACCTCATGTATGTCACAGCAATAATTTTTCAAATCCTGGCCAAGATGTTTCGCACCTGTGCGCAGAATGGGCGTAGCAATTGCATAGAATTACGTTTGGTGGGGATTGAAAATTTACAGTACTGGTACATGCTGCATAATAAAAGGCTATGTTGAAAAATTGGGTCAAAATCATGTTAGATGGCACAGTTATGACTATTTGTCGCAGTTTCGCTCTACCTGCTCATAACTTGGGAATTTTAAATATTTTGAGCCCAACTTTTCAACATAGCCTTCTTATTACATGACCCCATGTACATCACAGCTGTCATTTTTTAAAATCCTGTCCAAAATGTGTTTTAGCACCTGCATTGTGGAGTGGCGTTGTGCTTGCGTGGAGTTATGGTTTTGGAGGGTATTGAAAAAGTTTCTGCACCGGGAACATGAGGTGGGGTAAGAACATGGCTATGGTGACAGTTGTGCTATGATTGGAAGTGCAAAGGCTGGAGGTTCCTGTGCTTTCACAGCTACATACATATACGCATCTATGGAGGGATGGGAGCACAGGGTTCAAATGACCCTGCGCTCCCACTGTAAAAATAAAGATACTATTGTACTATCTGAAAAAGTAAGGAAATAAATTACAAAAAAACTTTGTTAATGCACCATTAGGGTTGAGGCATCAAAAGTAGGGAAATACAACCTTAGAGTTGATGAGCCTAAGACCCCACCCACATCCTCGCTTTCCCACCCTAAGACCCCACCCGCACACCCACCCTGCATGCAGAAACTGGTGTGAGGGGTGTGCTTTGGGGTTGCCAACCGTAATACTTACCCCATTCTGTGAGTGGGCAGGTAAAATGGGGTAGTCATTTACAATGGGGGTGGCGTCAGGGTTTGCAACCCCAAGGCGCACCTGTCACACCTGTTCCTGCATGCCGGTGTGGGGTAGGGTCTTAGGGTTGGAAGCCAAGGGTGGGGTCGGGGTCTTAAGCTTGGCAACCCTAAGATCATATTTCCCTACATTTAGTGCCTCAACCCTAATGGTTCATTAACAAAGTTTTTTTGCAATTGTATGTTTATTATAGTGGCGTAGTAGTACTGTACTTAGGGTTCAGTAGGCTGTTTAATGTTAAACCCCACACTTTGCAGTTGAATAGCTTCACCGCCATTCAATGAATTTGCACAAAATGCGTATGTGTGATTTGGGGAGCAAGTTTAATTCTGGTCAGTTGTTTGGATTCTGAGATCTGGATAGTGAAGAAAGTGAAAAAAGCAGTGTTTTTTTGTCAACGGCTGGTGCCCAGGTGATTTGGAATTTTGTTCTGAAAGTTCCTGGGTAGAAAGGGCATCTCCAGAATGGCACATTTTGTGGTTTGGCAAAAACAATATTAATCCATTCCAGAGTTATATGGATTTGAAATTTTGGTTCTGAGAATGCTCAGTAGGTTCTTTTTGATAGGTGTTTGATGCACAAGAATAATTTGGCCATATGAAAGATTTCTTTTTCATGAGGAGGTAATCCTAATTTGTGAGAAAGTTCTTCTTTCATATGGCAGCCATCTTGTTTGCTTTAACAACAACAACAACAAAAATTGTGGGCCGGCCCGGTGGTGCTCAGGGCTAAGGCGTTGGACGCCTTGCCTCACAGCATGCCAGCGACTCGGTTTCAGGAATGAGCCCGGGCCGCAGAGGTCGGCAAGGGGGGGAGGAGCTGCCGACAGGCAAGCTCTCCTCTCTGGGGAGGTGTAGGGGCTGCCTCTGGCTAATGGCTGGGGACAACACAGGCCAAGGAGGAGCCAGGTGCTAGGCTAATGGGGTGGGAGGAAAGGGGCTGTTACCAGGGTCATGGGACTAATGCATGCCTCCACACGCATGCGTTCCCACTCCTGGGGACCTTGGGAGTAAATGGAGGAGAAAAATCTTCACCAACGGCAGGATGGCAACCGACTCCCTGCAGGCATAGCTCCTGAGCCAGGCATAAGGAAAGCTCCGGTAATTCTGGGTGATCAGGCTCTGGAGGGGTCGGTCAGATGGAGACTGTTTGGGGAAAAAGGCGTAGAAAATATGACATGATAAAAAAAATTCAAAACCCATAGAAATTATATTCTGCAAAGATACTAACATGTGTCTTGCTAAACGGGACCTCATTAGCTGGATTCTGGAGTTAGTTTTTTTTTTTTGAAAAAGGACCCAGAAATTTGTTTTTAAAACATTTTTAAAAATCCTCTTTTGTGAGATGATTTTCTTCTTTCGTATGGCTCATGAGAGGAATAGGGCCATACGAAAGAAGATTGATTTATACAAAGGAAGAAGTTTGATGTAGTTTTTTTTTTTTTTCTCGCATTCTTCTTTTGTATGAACCAGTCCTCCTCCTTGATCTCATGAAAATTTCATGAAAGAAGACCGATTCATATGAAAGGAATGTTGGACTTTGTTTTTTTTCACATTCTTCTTTCATAGGAACCAGTCCTCTCTTTTGTGAGCTCAGGAAAATCTTGTGAAAGAGGATTGGCTCATACAAAAGAAGAAGCTGGAATTAGTTTTTATTTACATTCTTTTTTCATATGAACCAATCCCGTTTTGTGACAGTCTCACAAAAGGGGATTGAGTCATCCGAAAGAAGATGTTGGATGTTTTTATTTTCGCATTTGAACTTAAGTTGTAAGTCCATCAATATTTGGAGCTGAGGCAATCTTGCTTTCTATATCTGACTATCAAAAAGGAACAAGGTCTCAATGAATACTATGAGACTAACACGTAATACCCTGCAAAATATCCAGTCCTCTTTTGTGAGATAATGAAAATCTCATGATAGAGGATTGGTTCGTATAAAAGAAGTTGGACAGTGTTTTTTTTCACATTCTTCTTTCATATGTTGCATGACTTCTGTCAATGCTACTGACCGCTATGCCCTCTGTTGGCAGCGTGTCATTCTCCTGCTCTCGCCTTGGCATGAGTTACCTACTCTTAAGGTTGCGTCACCCTATATTGCCTGACTCATCGAACCTCCGCCTTCTACGGCATCCCCCCAACTTACCACGCCTCTGCACCACATTCTCTATGTGCCTGACCTCTACCCTCCTTGCTTACCATGTCATTCCTCCCTGTCCTGATCTAGCTCATCTGCCTACCCTCTCCACTTCTCTCCACCACTATGGCCATCTCCCCCCTCTATCACTCTCAACATCTCAGGATTCCCTTATACATTTTTATTCCTGTCTGGCCTACTTGCTTCTCCTCCACTTCCCGCTTTACTCACGGCTGACTCACCCTCTTTCCTCTCATAGTGTCTCGTATCTCTCATCTCCAGGTTCCCATCTCTGTCTCTGTCACCAGAAGCTTTAAATTTGCCTACTGCTACTCGTGCCAACGGTGTGTTGTATGCTTCAGTTTATTATAAAATCCCTATTATGGCTGCACCGCAGTGTCACAATTTTGTACATTTGTTACTCCATATATTTATTTTCCATCTTGCGAAGTTATATGATGATGTATATTTGCCTTGTATATTCATTGTACATGTTTATCCTTGTTTATGAAATGTGCATTTCAAATCAAGAAATCCAACCGGCGAATAGCCCTTGAGAGCCATGTCCTTCTCAGAGGATATCATATCCAACTGGCACTAATCTGCCCTTTGCGACCGCATAACACCACCATATCACTGACCTACGGCCACAGTAAACAAAACTGGACCATGATCTCGAATTAGGTGGAGTACACCTTCGTGGCCGAGGTAGAGTGCAGCCCCCCCCCCCGCACACACGAGGAACTACACAGCATTACGTGATTAAATTCACCTTATAGCAAAAAATTATAAAATAAAACAGTAAGCTGTGCTGCTGCGGTAAAGAAAGCTGTCCAAACAAAACCGAGTGATCCGCATGTCGCCAGGATCTGTATTCAAACTATCAAATCAAAATCAACTTTATTTTTATAGCGCCTTTCAAAACCAAGGCACTGTACATAAAACCAAATACATAAAGATAAAAATTTTGAACAAAAACATTAAAACAGACCATCCTTGACTAGGGAAAGCTAAGCTAAATAAATACATTTTTAGCTCAATTTCAAATCCATAGACAGTTGGGCATTCTGTCAGCCAATGAGGTAGAGAATTCCACAGGGTTTGCGCTGAAAAAGCGAAGGCCCGAGATCCAGATGTCTTCAATCGTACCCTGGAAATTTCCAGCAATCCCTCATTGGTGGAACGGAGAGGACAGAGGGGGCAGTAGGGTACCAGGAGATCTTGCAGGTAACCGGGTTCCTGATCAGGTAGGGCTTTAAAGGTTAGCAAGCCAACCTTAAAGGTGATCCGTCACCAAACAGGCAGCTAGTGCAGCTCACGGAGCACAGGCGTAATATGACTGGTTCTAGAAGTCCCAGCCAAAAGCCTGGCTGCCGCGTTCTGCACCAGCTGCAGGCGGCGGATATTAACCCCTGGTAGCCCTAGGTAGAGGGAATTGCAGTAATCAAGACGGGTAGTGACAAAGGCATGGACCAGTGTTGGAAGATCATCCTGAGGAACCAGGTGTTTCACCCGAGTGATATTCCTCAGATGGTAAAAAGAGTATTTGTCGACAACCGACACCTGAGATTTTAGGGCCAGACCATCATCAAAAATAATGCCCAGGTTACGCACTTGATCCAAGGTAGTGAGCGACATACCACCAAGTAGTAAGTCTGATGGTTGGCCAGCCCCCAAACCCGCCCCTGGACGACCTGGGTCCACTACCAGCACTTCAGTCTTATCCGGATTCGGTCTCAGCCAGCTGGAACTCTTCCAAAATCTGGTCTCAGTAAGGCAATTATTTAGCACGGAGAGTGCATCATCCTGTCTGGGCAGAAAGGACATATACAGCTGAGTATCATCTGCATAGCAGTGAAAACAAAAGAAATTAAGTACAAGCACCTGCACAGCACACTCAGAGCATCTTGTGGATAAAAAATTCCAAATTTTATTATAGACCAGGACGCACACTACATAAACTAACGTTTCACTTGGCCAGCTGCCAAGTTTCTTCAGAGTAAAAAACACCTTACAGGTACTTTGCTTAAATATTCTGGTCACCATATCATGTGATTTGTATGCACAGATACAAATACAACACCATTCATGCACTAATTAATCAACAACACTTTTTAAAGAAACACAGTATATATCCATTACTCCCATGTTGTTACTAAGAATCACCTTAAACATATAACACTATACTTGGCAACCTCAAATGCAGTATTACATAAATATGTACATATAAATGTCCATAAAAATATATAAAATGAGGTGACCAGGCTTAATTACTTAGTAGAAAACATTTTTGTGTACTTTTTTATTAAAAAAAAAAAATGATGAAAAGTGCATGTATTAGAGGGAACACCTATTAAATAATTTATTTTTTTCTAAATCTTTAATACCCAACCTACTTCACAATTATAGTAGTTGTCTATTTGTCTTGGGACATATGGCTGGGTTCACTTATTTGAGGTACTTTTTAATTTATAGATTTTCCAGAATCCATGGTAATGGTGCCTATGAATTATTTGTACTTCTTTAAAAATGCAGCCAGTTCAATGCTGTCATTAAGACCCTTGTTTGTACGTGCTCCTAGAGTATAAATCCAAAAACTGTCTCTTTGACCTATTTTCTTATTTAGGTCTCCACCTCTTGGTCTTAGTGAAACTAATTCTAAACCCAAGAAACTAAAATTATGATTACTTGGACCATATTTTAGAATATGTTTAGCTATAGCATATGAGGCATCACATCTTTCCACTGCTCTAACATGCTCACCAATTCTAACTTTGAATATTCGTACAGTCCGTCCAACATAATAGGCGCCACACTCACAATTAATATATTTACAGTATACACAATTCCCACATCTATACGTTCCTTTGCAGGAAACAAGTCTTAGTTAATAATTGGTCCATTTTGGAATTAGAACCAAAATTGAAAGGAATAACCAAAAATGGTCCTAATGTTGTGTATAGGAAGTGTAAAAGTATTAAAGATTATGTGGTATCCAACATGGTAGGCTCCAACATAAGACAGACAGACATTGTTGACATCAAAACCAAAAGGAACGTATAGATGTGGGAATTGTGTATACTGTAAATATATTAATTGTTGCAAAGCCTTTATACATCCAGTTACTGCAAACAGTGTAGAATTACACGATTTTATCACATGCAATAGTACAGGTGTGATATACCTATTAACATGTGAGTGTGGAGCCTATTATGTTGGACGGACCATACGAAAATTCATAAACACATTCTAAAATATAGTCCAGGTAATCATAATTTTAGTTTCTTGGGTTTAGAATTAGTTTCACTAGGACCAAGAGGTGGAGACCTAAGTAAGAAATTTATAGGCACCATTACCATGGATTCTGGATTTTTTTTATATAAAAAAGTACACAAAAATGTTTTCTAAGACGTAATTAAGCCTAGTCACCTCATTTTATATATTTTTATGGACATTTATATGTAAATATTTATGTAATACTGCATTTGAGGTTGCCAAGTATAGTGTTATATGTTTAAGGTGATTCTTAGTAACAACATGGGAGTAATGGATATATACTGTGTTTCTTTAAAAAATGTTGTTGATTAATTAGTGCATGAATGGTGTTGTATTTGTATTGGTGCATACAAATCACATGATATGGTGACTAGAATATTTAAGGAAAGTAACTGTAAGGTGTTTTTTACTCTGAAGAAACTTGGCAGCCGGCCAAGTGAAACGTCAGTTTATGTAGGGAGCGTCCTGGTCTATAATAAAATTTGGAATTTTTTATCCACAAGACGCTTTGGAGTGTGCTGCGGGAGCTTGTAACTTAATTTCTTTTGTTGTTTGAATTGCATAGCAATCGCAAGACTTATCCTGGTGCTTTTTCCTTCTTTTGGAATAGCAGTGAAAACCCAGACTATATCGCCTGATGATATCTCCCAATGGCAGCATATACACTGCAAACATGGGGGTTAGAATGGAACCCTGCGGTACACCACAAGGCAGGGGGTGAGCACCAGAGGAATAAATTCCAGTGGCAACTCTCTGAGACCTGCCCGTGAGGTAAGAATGGAACCATTTTAGGACTGTACCAGACAGCCCACAAAAGATCCGAAGGCGCTCCAACAGCACACCATGGTTTACAGTGTCAAATGCAGCAGAGAGATCAAGAAGGACCAGAATGGTACGTGCCTTTTGATCTCTAGCCATTAGGAGGCCATTCAATACCCGGACAAGGGCAGTCTCTGTGCTATGCTTCTTCCTAAAACCAGACTGGAGAGTATCATAGACATTGTGAGTTGTAAGATGATCATCCAATTGCAACGCAACCATCTTTTCAATACCCTTACCAACAAATGGCAGGTTAGAGATGGCGGTGGTTGGCTAGACAATCTGGATCAAGGAGTTTTTTAAGGGTGGTGACGACCGCCTCCTTGAGGGGGTCGGAAAGACCCCCTCTCAAAATTTCAGACAGTGTCAGCAAGGATCGGGCAGATAACCTCTACACATCCCACTGAAAGGGGTGTAGGACCCGGATCCAAACTACAACTGGTTGGGAGCAATGTTTGGACGATCTTCACAATGTCAGTGAACTCCAGCTGGCGGAAATCTGACCAGACAGACCGAGTGTATGCCACTTCCTGTCGACCACTGCAGTCCCTCATAGGAGAGGTCGGACCGATGCCAGACCTGATGCTGGCTACCTTATCCGCAAAAAATCAAGCGAACTCCACAGACCCGATCCTCCAGTGGCTACTTTATACGTCAGTTTTTAAAATAAAACTAGAAAAAATGTAATTTCTGTTCTAAAATTATCATTAATTTAAACACTTACAGCTGTGGACCGACTGTCCCAATGAAACTGCACAGAACCATAAACCGGCCCACGCGCAAAGCAGAAAACATTCAGTAGGGTGGCTGCAGAGGGACACGCTTGCCACATAGGATAGTGCGTTGATTAAAACACAGTATTTACTATTTAAAAACAGGGCAGAAAACCCTTAATAAAAATAGACTGTCTGGCTGTGTGTGTGTGGTTGGGGGGGCTGCCTGAAGGTGGCTTCATAGTGACACACCTGCTTACGTTCAGTAGGACAACTGTAGAGGGACACGCTCTGTGGATTACGTCCTAAGAACACACCCAGGTGCATAAGGCACGAGGTGCTTAACACACCTGGGCGTGCTTTTACCAGGACGTAACACGCATCTTGTCGAGTGTTGTTGCTTGCTTATTGTACGTGCCCTTGTGCATTAGTTGTCTCAGGACCTCCTTGTAAATGAGCTTGCTCAATGGAGTTTTTTTCCTGCCAGTAAACTTTGAACTTTAAATATGAACCAGTCCTCTTTTGTGAGATCATGAAACCTGGAACAAAGAAATAGAGCATCTCTTTTCCCCTGAACAATGGAAGTAAATATGTGTTTCCACACAAACAAGCTTGTTGTTGTGGAGGGAATATAAATGGATATATTTAATCCATTTCTTTATCACCCCAGTACAGCAGAGGAACAGCACTGACTACTGTACTGACCATCTTTGCAGCCAGAGATTGAACTTACTGACCAACTATTCTTGTTTACCTATCTGCCCCACAAGGAGAAAGACCCAGCGAAGAGTTACTACCTGGCAATTTTTTTTTAAACTTATATTTTATTAGTTTGTGTAATACATTGCATTACATTCCAAACAGGTAGGCATTCAGAATTATATTCAATAAAACACATTTTTACAGTAACCTCTACTGCTTTGCCCCTGAAAAATGTTACCTCACTTGAGGGAATAAACTACTTGCAATTTCAAAAATAAAAGTCCACAAAATAATTTTGTGCTTAGATAGCACTTAGTAATGTCCAGCTTTTGTAATTGTCAGTGTCCTGAAAGGCCTGTGTTGCCAAGAGCAGGGATGATAAAGTAAAAGTGTTAACCACATCACACACCTTATCTACGGGTAAAGCATCCCAACTTAAAATCCCCTGCTTATGCCACCTGGCACTTTTTACAAATAGATTTTAGATAGAACTAAGCACATTTCAAGTGTGTGATAGAAGTTTTTCAGCTGTATTAGCTGGATTGTAATTTCTACTAGTGTTTTAAAGTGCTTACACCTCTTTTGTTTCAGTGCTCCTCCTGCACCCCCCAACCCCAATCCAAGCACTCTGCCTTGGTGCCGAAAAGTCTAATTCTCCTGTGTCCTGCTAAACTGCTCAAATCTAAACCCATCCTAACCTCTATGCTATGTAAGACCTGCTCTTTTTTCTTCTCTCCAGCTGCCTGCCCTTGAACGGTGCTGCTTCTGCTTCCCCACGGTCGGCTGGCACCAAGCCACCCACCTAGAGAGACAAGGACACTAGCCTGCAGCTCCTTGGAAGGTACGGGACAGCGCAGCCAATCTGAACACAGGCGCTTCCAGCAAACCTGCTCTGATTGGCCAGGACTTTTCCCCTGCTTCTTCCACCTGGCACTTTTTACAAATAGATTTTAGATGGAACTAAGCACATTTCAAGTGTGTAATAGAAGTTCTTTTTTTTTTTTTTTTTGGCTAGTTTTCCATTAGCAGGTTATGCAGACCTGCCACTAGAGGGATTCTTGGTCTTTCATTGGAGGAAAAAAAAAAGTATACCCTCTGAAAGACACAGTCCCTGGCTGCCTTGCCTTCCTGGCTGTATCCTTATTTCCCACTGTTCCAGCTACTGCTCTTCCGCCCCCTTCTCCTAGCCCCGCCAGCCTGTCTTAACCCCCTCCCTCCGCCTACCCCGAATCCTACCTTAATCATGTGCCTCCACCGTTCTCAACCCCTATTCTATTTCTTCTTGCCTGTCTTCTCCCCTACTGCACGCCCCAAAAGCCTGCTTTCCCTCCCTCCCCCACAGCTTCCACATTCCTACATCCTTCTTCCACTTAGGCACGCTGGTCACTGCCCCTTGCCCAGGGTCCATCCTACCACCATGAAACTGTCCTACACCCACACTGGTCCTAGCCCTCCATTCTGGTCCCCTCTGTCTACGCTTTCCCTCACCCACTATTATCGATGCTCGGCAATATCCCGAGATGCTAGCAGACGAAAGCATTCCCTTAAAGAAATACGCTGCAGCTCCTTGAGGCTAGTCCTCCTCCTCCTAATGCTGTCAGGCAACGTGCACCCAAACCGTGACCCATTCTGCTCTAAAGCCATTAATCTGAGCAAGCCTTCGGGTGCCCTCTCGTTCATATCAATAAACATCTGCAGCCTCTTTCCTAAAATGGATGCCTTACAGACCTTCACCAGCCAGCACAGCCCTGACATCCTGGCGGTTGTCGAAACCTGGCTTACGCCATCAGTACTGGACCATGCAATCAGCCTTCCTGGCTACAGTGTCTTTAGGCTGGATCGCCTCTCCAAAAGAGGTGGGGGCTGCGCTCTCTAACTGAAAGACTCCATAAAGGGGCACCACATCATTACCTCACTCCAACCCATAACTGATTAGATACTGCCAGTGAGAATCCTCCTCTGAGCCCAAAACAAAACCCTCACTGTTGCCACCATCTACACCCTTCCCAAAGAACCCGGAACTGGACTAACAGCTGTTCTTGACTTTGTAAAGTCACTCCAACCGGACACCGAATCCATCCTCCTAGGTGACTTCAACATCAACTGGCCTGCGGCCGATGCTGGTGCGCACAGGGATACCATTGCTGCAGCGAACCTCACACAAATGGTTGACTCACCAACCAGGAAAAATTACAGGACCAGCACCAGCACACTCTTGGACTGGATCCTTACCAGTCACCCATCGCGGATATCTAATACTAATGTCCTCCCTGATTCTCTCAGCGACCACTCCCCTGTTAGCTGTACCTGGTCAAATAAAGTCATCAAACACCAACCAAAAACTATCACCAGCAGGGTTCTACCCAGTGGTCACCTTCCTTGACTCAAATCCCACCTCCTCCATCAAGACTTGTCCTCTGTCTTCAGTGCAACCAACGTAAACACTGCCCTTGACCTCTTCATAAACATCTTCACTGTGGCCTGTGACACATATGCTTCTATTAAGAAACGCAAAGTCAAATCACTCAGTAACCCTTGGCTCACAGGTGACCTCCTCAGGATACTAAAAACAAGAGACCATCTATGGGAGCTGGCCAGAAACTCTGGAAGGCAAAACGACATCCAAAACTACAAATGTGCCCGCAATGACTGCACCAAAACCATCCGGCAAATGAAGTCCGCCTACTATAAGCATGCCCTCACAAACTCCTGGGGTAATGGTCGGGAATTCTGGAAGAACATAAAAGAACTCACCAGGAATCCACCCAAAACCCCCCCATCAATACTCAACATCAACGGAACCTCAACCCTCAACCTAAAAACCACTGCGGATACCTTTAACAAAGCCTTTACTGACCTCGGCACTGTCCTACCCCAGGACTACTTCAAAGATGGTGAAACCCCTCTGTCCGCAAGGAACACTACTCCCACCAGTTCCCTCCGCTTCTACTTCAAAGCAGTCAAGGCTCACCAAGTACGCAAATATGTAACCAAAGCTCTTGGCAAATCAAAATTCAGTAATGACTCCCTCGATCTCAAAATCCTGTCTTTCACACTTGATGAAGTGCTTAGTCCTCTGGCCAGAATTTT
This sequence comes from Neoceratodus forsteri, assembly GCA_016271365.2. Classification (NCBI taxonomy): domain Eukaryota; kingdom Metazoa; phylum Chordata; order Ceratodontiformes; family Ceratodontidae; genus Neoceratodus; species Neoceratodus forsteri. Next base: position 931,688,146 of record CM028133.1, read on the forward strand.
CAACCCTTCCCTCAGCCTTAGCCAGTTCCCGGACAGATGGAAATCTGCCACTGTCACCCCAATCCATAAAAATGGTGACAAAACTGCCCTCGATAACTACAGACCTGTCTCCCTACTACCCCCACTCTCCAAGGCACTAGAACACATAGTCTTGGACCAGCTCACAGAATACCTGGATATGTACAACATCCTGTGCAAGCAACAACACTGGTTCTGCAAAGGTCATAGCACCTCTACAGCCCTACTTGAATTCACCGGCGCAATCCATAATGCACTTGACTCCGGTGAACTACTAGGCTCAATCTACATTGGCTTAACTAAAGCCTTCGACACAGTCAGTCATTGCCTCCTGCTTGTCCAGCTTCAGAACACTGGGTTGTCAACCGACTCCACTGGCTGGTTTAAGAGCTACCTTGAAGAAAGGTCCCAAACAGTAAGAATCGCTGGTACTCTCAGACCCTAGACCGGTCCCCACGGGAGTCCCCCAGGGCTCCATTCTGGGACCCCCTCCTCTTCAGCCTATTCTTAAACTCACTACTGGACAGCTGCCCAGAACAAATAATTCTCTACGCTGTCGATGCTGTGATCCTCACCTCGGACCCTGATCCAATCCAATTACAAAATAAACTTCAGCAGGCCTTCTTCTCTATCAGATCCTGGTTTCTAAATCATAAACTGCTTCTCAATCAGAAAAAAAACAAGTCTGTGGTCTTCTGCAGCCCTCACAACAAAAACAAACAACTTCACCTCTCCATTGCAACCAAACAAGGAGCCATCCTAGAGCAAACACAATTGTTCAAGTACCTCGGCATCACGCATGATCCCCACCTCTCATACGCTGTCCATATCAGCAGTGTTGCAAAGTCTGCCAATGCGAGGTTAGGCATATTATTCCGGCACAGGAAACACCTAACTCCAGAAGCACTGGCAGTGGCTGTCCAAAGCTCCGTCGTCAGCATCATAGACTATGGTCTTATCATATATGGGTCTGTAACTACCTCTGCTCTCAAACGTATTGCAACCTCCCTGAATAAAGCCTGTCGTCTCATCACTGGCTCACATCGCCGTACCCACACTTGTGACCTTTATTCCTAATCTGGATGGCTTCAACTGGACAAATGCATAAAATACCAAACCTGCATCACGGCCAAGAAAATTATAATGGGTCTGGCCCCACCCATTGTCTGTGCCCTTCTTAAGCCTAGACATAGGAACTTCACTACAAGGAGATCCAATTCCCATCTACTACATATCCCACGATGTCGCACGACCCAAGGACAAAGATCATTCGCCTTTCGGGCATCCAACTGGCTCAACGCTCTTGGCAGTGACATAGTGATCGCTCCAACACTCGGCCTCTTCAAGTCCAAGCTGTGCCTCTCACTGCTTGTATCCTGCGATTGCCCATCTTAACATTTCCACCGTTCCAGCTGCAAATGCCCCAACACCCAGCACTTACAATCAGTCTTTGCACCCTAGCACCTTACCTGTCATATTCCCTCAAGAAAGGCCCCCTGGCTGCACTGTCTCCCACCCTCGCTCACCTCCCTCTTATCTCCACCCTGCCCCCACCTGTACTCCCCTTACCCCTGCACCTCCTTCCCCCGATCTCCTACCTTCACTTCCCCCCACTCCCCTACCCTTGTCTTGCTCATAGCTCGTGTCTTTGTACTGGTTATTACATGTCTGTAAGTCAATGACTGTATGTTTGTAACTAAAAATGATGACACTTGTACACGCTGACGAGGAACCTTTGTAAAAGAGCCTCGGCTCCAAGGTATTGTAATCCTAGATTGAAATAAATAAATAAAATCTGTAAGTAATTAGTATTACTTCCCCCAACTCTTTATGCCCAGTTGAACAAAATGCACTTTAGTTTAATTTTAATACTAGCATAACAAGAACTAGGAACCCCCCTATTCCCATATCACAGGTGATAGAAAGAGAGAAAAAAGCATGCCATTTCAACATAGCTGTAACTTTCCCATCACTTTGTCACTCCTAATAACAGTTCCCTTTAACATAATATTTACCATTATTAAATATTTAAAAGCTACTAGCTTCTAAGAGAGGATGTCCAGCTTAATTCACTGCGGTTTATTTTCAAACGGGAAAAAAAAAAAAAAGAGATATTAGCCTCGCTGTCTCCCACCTACCCCACCTCTTATAGGTATTTAACAGTTATAAAGTTCGGGTTGCCTGCTCCTCTTCCAAATCATTTGCCTCCTCTCGGACCGTGGATTGCTGTTTAATTTTATCCAGAAATTTTGAAGCTCCGGTACTGCCCGAAAATTGATCAATTTTGCCCCCATATATGATGCGCAGACTAGTCAATATCAACAGTACGTGGTGAATCCGGAGAGCTCTAAGTCGATCTCGGATGCCATTGAAACCCTTCCTGTGCATCTTTGTCTCATAACTCAGGTCAGGGAACAGGTGAATTCTGTGCTTGTGCCACGACAGTGGGCTTAGATGTTTGGCTTGTTGCAGAAGCCAGTCTCGCTCTGCAGTAGACCGGACTTCCAACATTAAAGTTCTTGGTAGGTTCTTTGCAGTCGCTGCCTTACGTATACCTTCACATGGGTCGATCCTGTAGGTCTTAATTACTTAAAAAGGGAACTCCGTCTTTAACAGATCTTGTAGCCAGGATTGTAAGAAAATGAACAACTGCTCCTCCTCTGAATCCTCCGATAGTCCAAGAAGATGAATATACGAAGATCAGACCACATTTTCCAAATGTTCGAGCCATCAACAAAGTAGCTCGTTTTCCTTAGTAAGTCCTGCCGCTACCATTAGAGCTTTGTTGGCTTTCAGGGTCGCTTCTTTGGTGTTTTCTGCAACCATGTCCACCTTTGTGTGGAGTTCTTTTAAATCAGCCCCACATTCTTCAAGTTTATGGTCAAGTCCTTGAATCGCTCATAAGAGTGCTGCATTAGATGGTTGAGGGCCCTCTTAATTGGAGGCCTCGAGAGGTGTATCTCTACTGCTGCCTGCTCTAATTTCTTTCTTGCGGGTTCCCTTCACTGTCGCACCCGCTCTGTTTGTGCGACCCATAATTGTTTATCCAAGAGCATACAATTAAACTTCATAAGTCCTGCTATTATAACCTGTAGTAAGTTATTTCGTCCAATGCCAGTTAATACCAAATTCTCTTTTATAAAGAGCTATTTTAATGTAAAATGAGTCTCCTAGACGCAGAGCTGAAGTGAGATGCTGTTCACAGCTCGGCTGCTGGCCACACACATACACCCCCCCGCCTGGCAATTTTAATGGTGGCAGCCAAAAAATGTATAAGAAAAAAATGGCTAACCAGGCCCCTCTGACATTGGAGAGAGGAGTGGCACCAGGTGGCAAAAGGAATTTACAGTATGGAGTCTTTAACATACTCAGGCATCAGGTTGAAAAAGGCATGAATAGATGAGCTACGTGGGGTTTATTCCATAGGGAATCTCGAAACAAAAATAGGCAGGGTTGGGTAGCAATGGGAAAACGTTATGTTTTTTTATAGTAGGTTCAGTGGAGATCAGGGCTATGGAGTTTTTTTTTTGTTCTGGTGATGTAATTACATAGTGAAGCAAAATGTTGTCACTGTAATAGGAGAACTGGATGACATTTTGTTGGTTTTGTACGTGTTTGCTGATGTAACACTTAAAAATCAGTATATATTAATTACAAAAAAAAAAAGGTACAGCACAAAATTTGCTAAACTCGTATATATACACAGGTTTGCTGAGCTCCAGCACAATGTTAGACAGTGTGCATGTGCTTGAGAATTGGTGGTCGAGGATGAAAGCAGGTCAACTACTAAACTGTGGAATGTATTTAAAAAAACTCACTGAAACGAAAATGGAGTGCCAAGCAATCTGGATTAAATGTGCCATTAAAAGGCATATGAAAATATAAAAGGCTACAGGCACCATTTTAAAAAGGATTAAAAAAAATAAATCGGACCAAAAGCTGCCAGTGTCTCTTTAATAACATTGGTAACAAAGATGAATTTAGCCATGAGGACTAGAGGACTCTGGTGTGACTGCTGTCTTCTGGGGAGAAAACCTATCTAACGTTGGAGCAATAGGGGGTGTGTGACCACGTAACAGCCACACTAGGGGACGTGTGACCATGCAGCCGCATTTGATTGTAGTTCTACATTATAAATCTCTGGGCAACACCTCACACTGGAGCTGATGCACTTCTGTGCGGCATCACTATTGGACTCATGTTGTTAGCAAATAATTTCTGAAACAATAAAGTTGTACCTACAGTACCTGGCTTTCATCATTGTAGTCACATTTGTGGAGTTGTCTGAGCATGTGCAAAATCCACAGAGTGCAGACCATTGGATACAGCTGTAACTCCTCCCCTTTGTATTGCCTTCGCCCCTTCATGTCTCAGATCTTTCTGCTGGAGACGTGAGGTTACTTTTTTGTGTAGCTCCTATTATGCTTTTCAGTACGCTATATTTTTACGATTTGTACTATATCCTCCACCCATCACACGCAGCGCCTCTCATCTTGGTTTATTGATGCTGCTTGTTCCTGAAAGGTCTTATTAGGACTGTACAGCATGGTTCCAGATGACATTAAGATGGACAGTCTGGCTCCTAGCTGCAAGTTGAACTGTGGACATGCATTAAGCTATCTACTCAAGATGTTTGCCCAACACAGCTATTCCCTATAGGCAGTGGTTATGGATGCTCATGATGTCCTCCTTTTGAAGCACCAGGGAAAGGTTTTCTCAACTGTCCGTGGCCAGACACCACTGCAGTTAGCCATGGATAAGGATAATCGGGCTTGTGTTTGCAAGAGAAGGAAAGGGATTGGTGTGTTATTCTGGGATCTGTTTGGAAAGGGAGCAGGGAGAGATATTAATGTAGTAGGAAAGGGGGACTATTTTTTTTTTTTTTTTTTGGCACTGATATGGGGCGAGGGGTCGGGTGAGGAGGGATTGAAGTGAAAAAAGGGGGTGGTCTCCTTTCTTGTGCCTGACTTGATGACGAAAAATCCACAGTAAACAAAGACCCCCTTCCCACTGTGTCAGCACCAGTTTTGATAAGCAGCTACTAATTTCATGGAAGAAAGTCACGAGTAAACCCTAGAAGTTTCTAATTGGTATTAAGGCAGCCCTGCTGGGGAACCACACCACCAGTATCAAGCAGTTTTTATTGGGTTGTCTGGGCACCGCTGGGAAACCACAGCAGTAATAACAGGTCATTTTATTTGGTTGTTTGGGCATTAACTATTTTCTAAATATCACCAAAGCCACAGAAGACTGACAGTTTCGTCTGGCTTTCCACAGACCATTTATCAAACAGTTCCTGAAGCTTTTAAATGCATTCTGCTAGACTGTGCCTGACTGCTTCCTGTGCATTTTTGTATCATGGTTGTATTTTGTTGCACTGGATTTCACTCTCACTGATGTTTAGATCTTCTTCTTGTAAATAAGTAAACCCCTGTAGATTTTCCTTTTTTATTTTTGTTTGTTCTCTGGTTGTGTGATCCCCTACCTTTCCCTCTACGCTCCCTTCTTTCAGGTCACATCTGTAAACAAGGTTCTTATTTTATCTTTGTATGTTTATTTGGTGGAACAATTTCAATTAATAAATAAATTTACCTTTAAAGGATGCAAGATCAAGCTGGCCTGGTGGTGCAGAGGGCTGAGGTACTATGCCTTACCTTGGGTCACGCCGGCAGCCTGGGTTCGGGAATGACCTTGGGTCACTGGGGAACCGGCATTTGGGGGAGGGAGGAGCAGGATTGAGCAGCCCAACGGCAGCTCTCCTTTCCTGGGGAGTCTGTCTCCCCTCCCTGCAGTTCCGCTGCCACCGGGTGCAGGTCCAACGGCAGCGTAGGCGGTGGCAAGTAGTGGGAGGATGCCTTGGAACGGGCATGCATGTGCCTGTCCGAGGAGGGTTGGGTAGAAAAACAGGTAAAAATTGGGGCATAAAAAGTAATGGAGAGAAAGAAAAAGATGCAAGATCGGCTGACTCCGTGGCGTTGAGCGAAGGGTGTTTGTTAGACATGCTGGCAAACCTGGGTTCATGCCCCGAGCCCAGACATCAGGATTGGAGTCTGGCAGGAAGGGATCTGAGAGTGTCCTTTGGATGCTTCCCTCCCGGGGGTGGGGATGGGTCCTGGACTGCTGTTTGTCGGCTCCTGGTGGTGGCTAGTGTTGGTGTTCTTGATAGTGGGTGGCTTTGACATGCTGCTGAACGCCTCTGCCTCCTGGATGCTTCCACAGCCGAATCATTACAAGGGTGGAGGGTGGGTCAGGAGAAAACTGGAAAATTAGCTGTTTAGCTGACTGAATGATGGCAGGTGGTCCTTGCTTGCCACAATAGCCCAGAGGTGTCTGTGCTGACCCCTGCTGTGCCTGGAATACACAGAATGCCTATGGGTGACTCTTCTCTCCAAGTTGTCCCCCGTGGGGGAGGGCCAGTCCTGACAAAGGGATATGTTGGGTTACTTGGGTCACGGCACTTGGGGGGCTGGTGGATGGCGAAGGGACATGGTGGTAGGCCTAAGTGGCTTTGATGGAGTGGCCGGCTGAGGGCTCGGGATGCATAAATAAGATGACAGACAAAAAAAAGATGCAAGATCTGTAGCAGGACAGTGAGACCCTCTCCCATGGGCTCATGTTGTCCTTTTTGTGTCACACAGGCTAATATGGCAATTTTGGTCCCCACCAACCGAAACCCAGATACGGTGGGGGTTCATCTGGTGTTTTCGCTGGCAATGGCAAAGCAGAGTTACATCAATCAATTTTGCTATTTCTGAATTAGATGTTGCACTCTGATGATCTGTAGGCCACTGCTGTAAAAGCACCTGATTCTCACATGAGCCCCACCGGCCAAGGCGGCCCTAAACAGGCAAGTCCAGGTGTACCAGAGCATGCAAGCCCTATAACTACTGATTTTCAGGCATGCCCTGATTTTCCAGACTAGGTAAAGGGTCACATGATAAGGATAAAGGCGATGATTATGAAAAATGGATCTGACTAAGTCTGCCATCAGACGAGTGAGAATATTCACCCGAACTGGATGGGAAGTGGACCAAGGTTAAAACAAACAAATAAATCCAGATTCCACCTGTCTTTGGTGCAGAAATGACGTCCTAGAGGCTTTCTGCTCACTGAAGCATGTAGAACTTTACAGTTAGAAGAGGTCTAGTCTTTGTTATTGTTTTTTGTACTTAATTATTATTGTTTTCATATGTTAACATGCATATAACATTTTCGTATCTAGGACAGACCATTTGAAGCATTATAATAACCACAGAGAGAACACACTTCTCCTTAATCTTAGGGTAGACGCATCCTACATATTATACCACATTGAGGGGTTAGCTAAAGTTCAAACTACCAAGTAAGTTAAAGTAAATAGCTGTATAGATAAGCCCATGATCAGTATGATTAATTTCAATCAGCTAAAGTCTGTAAATTAGAGTCCCAACAATATACGTCCTGTAGTAGGGCTAATGGCATCATACGATCTATCTATAAGTAAAATATGTTCCTTATAATGTATTCTTAAGACCGCAAAAACGCACTGCTTTCAAACTCCTGCCATATACCCTTATTTAAACAGTGTTATCAGCCAAAAGGCTGAAAAGCAATAGCGATAAGAGCAAGTGTCAATTACATAACTATAAACTGCCAGCCCCTACTATGCATGAAATGAGGTGTGGAGCTAGTCTTAATATCAATGTTTTATATCCTGATTAAACCTGGAGGTACCCCAACTACAGAAAGACGGAGGTAAGCTTTGCCTATTAACTACATAGGCAAGGAATAAAATACTGTCCAAAAAAGTATGCCAGAATGGTAATATGGAATAGTCTGTAGCAGGGAACAGATGAATTTAGAAAATTTATAAGATGGTACTTATGTTTAAGTCCTCCTTGCCGTCGGCCCGGTGGCGCTGAGGGTTGAGGCACTGGATGCCACACCTCGTGCCATGCTGGAGACCCAGGTTCAGACACGAGCCCGAGCCTTCAGGGGTCGGGGGGGGGGGAGATAAGGATTGAGTGTCCAGCGGACTGCTCTCCTATCCCTGGGGAGGGATCCAGGGAGCCATCACTGTGCAGTGGCCCTCGGTGACGATCAGGGGCACTGCTACAGCTGGCGTAGAAGGATGGAGTGTGGCAGATGTTGGCACGTTTGTGCCCTGACGTCACTGCACACTTGCACTCTCAGGGGTAGAAAATTGGAAAAATGGATAAGCACAGGCCGTGGCAGTTTGATGGCCACTCTCCACCGGCCGAAAGATGCCCAATGTGCATGCCGGTAAATGTTCCTCGTCTAACATGGGGGAAATAGGGGGGTGCCCCTCTCGAAGACAGAGCAGCATATGCCAGCTGGGCCTGCTAAGTCTGGGTCGGAGGTAGTTAGGAACCAATAAGGGGGTCTTGCCTGGCTTTTGCCGAGTAAAGGTAAGTTTATAGGATGGTTTTGTCAGAGAAACCCGGACCACTGGGTTTCAACACTGCAGTGAGTGTGGGGAGGCCTTTGCTAAGGCTGATCCCCACACCACCTTGATTCTGTCTGCCAGATTTGCAAAAATTTTCCTAAGGCCACCCTAGGTAAAAGATTAGGCAGGCTTAGGGATAAGGAGACCGAGAAGTCCGCTGGCCCACATGGCCAGCCCGGTTTGGTTCCGACCAAACCTGAGGGAGTGCCCACTGATCTGGCCGAGACTTCCTCAGGCAAAAGGAGAGACAATCCTGAGGGGTCGGTTCCGGCAGAAAGAAAGAAAAAAGAGAAATTGGCAGGTTTGAATCCGGGACCGCATCGTCCAACCGCTGAGGAAATTGCCAGGGTGAGTAGCATAGTTGAATCGCTCCGTTTGGTTCTGGCCGATCCGATGCCTCCCGGTAGGCGTTCGGTTGGTTCCTCCAGTTCCAGATTATTCCCCAGAAGACTATTATGGACTGGATCTGGAGGGAGATGAAGATTACGATGGTGATGGGTGGTGGTGGTGATGTAGAAGGTCTGGATGAGCCCATAGAACCGGACATCTATCCAGACAGACCTTCTTGTGTGTTCCTTCCTAGGCTTCCTGAGTCCCCTTCCCACTTTATGCTCTACAAAAAAGTGGCAGAAACCCTCCAGCTCCCCCTAGATGAAGCTGTCGAGGAGCAAAAGGAGCCTGACTATGTGGAGATGATGGACATCCCAGAGTCCAAGAAATTGTTTATTCCCTTTCATAAATCTTTTGGGAAACAGACACAAAAATTACTTAAAACTCCAAATTCTTTACCTCCTGTGGACAGATGAATGGACAAGAAGTATATGCTCTCAGGCCCAGGTATGGAGTACTTGTACCAGCAATGCAGCCATGTTGGGGTAGTGCAGGCTGCAGCCTGTGATAAGGCTAACATACCCTTGGCTTCACAACCCCCAGATAAAGACTCCAGGAAGCTGGATGCCATGGCTAAAAAACAGTACATGGCATCTTCCTTAGAACTCGGGCAGGCTAACTACATGGCCTACACAGCCAGATACCAGAAGTCCAGATGGGATACTGTTCTGGAACTGGCTAAACAGGCTCCCCCCACAGCTTACCAAGGAGCTAGAGGAGGTGGCTGCTGATGGGATTGAGGCATCAAAAATCCAGTTTCATGCTGCTGTGGACTCCAGTGATGTGTCGTCATAAGTCATGGCTACATCTGTGGCTCTTCGGAGACTGGTTTGGCTAAGATGCACTAGCGTATCACAGAACACCCAGGCTAATGCCATGGATTTCCCTGTCCAGGAGAATTCTTTATTTGGGGAGCAGACAGAGAATTATATGAAGAAAATGGACGAATACAGGTCCACCTACAGGAGTGCGCAGGCCAAGTAAAGGCAGGTAACTCCTCAGACACAGCAATCTAGGGGCAGAGACAGGCCTTTTCATAGGCCTTTCTAGCAGGCACATGCCTCCTCTTCTTTTCCTCAGAGGGGGTTCTTCAAGGGAAAGGCAGAAGGGGGATGAGCAAGGCTGCATCCTCTCAGTCTAAGGCTCCTGCCAAGCAGACACCCTGATGTGTCAGCCCGGGTTGACTCCCCAATTCCTGTAGGAGGCAGGCTGGCTTACTACTTCCAGGCCTGGAAGTCTGTTACCTCAGACAAGTGAGTCCTGGAGGTAGTAAGCCAGGGACTGGCCCTCAGCGTCAAACAATTTCCAAAGCTGAGAGTCCGGTCTTTTCCACCTGCAAACATCTCCGAAAACATTGCCCTAGAGGCAGAGGTTTCTTCTCTTCTGGTGCTCAGAGCCATAGAGAGAGTTCCTACATCTCAAAGGGGCAAATGTCTGTACTCCAGATACTTCCTTATCCTGAAAAAGACAGGGAAGTGGCAGCCCATCCTAGATTTAAGATACTTAAACAAGCATCTAGTAAAGCCAAAATTAAAAATGGTGACTCTGGGAATAATTCTTCCTTCTCTAAGGCCAGGGGATTGGCTAGCCTCCCTGGATCTCAAGGATGCCTATTTTCACATTCCAATCAGGTACTTCCACAAAAAGTACCTTGGGTTCGAACTGCCTTCAGGCCATTATCAGTTCAGAGCAATGCCGTTTGGCCTAACATCAGCACCAAGGGTGTTCACAAAATGCCTAACAGTAGTAGTGGCCTTTCTAAGGAGACGAAACATTTCCGTATTCCCATACCTGGATGACTGGCTCATTGTGGGTCAGTCTCCAGACCAAGTCAAGTCACACCTGCAAGTGACCCAGCAAGTGCTCACTTCTCTAGGATTCCTCCTCAAACTTCCAAAATCAGTTCTTGAACCAGTGCAACTCTTGACCTTCATAGAGGTAGAGTTGGATACTGTCAAAGCAAGAGCTTTTCTTCCTCTGGCAAGGGTAAAAGCCCTTATAGACCTGGCTTCTTCTTTTCACCTTCTGGTGTCTTGACCAGCAAGGCATTTCCTTCAACTCCTGGGCCACGTGGCAGCTTCCACTGTAGTGGTTCAAGGGGCCAGATTTCAGATGAGGGACATCCAGCTTCATTTGAGGGCTTTTTGGTCTCAGAAAAAAGATCCTCTAACCAAACTAATTCCAGTAACTCAGACTCTGATCCAGGCTCTTCAATGGTGGTTGGATCAGGACAACCTCAGGCAAGAGGTCCCATTCATCACTCAGTCTCATTCTGTGGTTCTAACCACAGATGCGTCTCTCCTGGGGAGGGGAGCTGACGTGGGAGTCCTCACAGCACAGGGAGTGTGGTCCCCTCATGAGTCTCTTCTCCGTATCAGTCTTCTGGAGCTCGGAGCAGTGTACCTGGCTGTACAAGCCTTCTCAGACTCGGTACAGAACAGGGTGGTTCAGGTCAGGACAGATACCACCACCACCATGTGGTACATCAACAAGCAGGGTGGCACTCGGTCTATGACCTTGTGCACAGAAGCCATGAAATTATGGTCCCTGGCTTATTCTGTACAGACATCTCTGGTAGCACTCCACCTTCCAGGGAAGGACAGTGTGCTAGCAGATGCATTGAGCAGGATTTCTCGGCCATCACGAATGGTCTTTGGATCCCCTAGTGTCAAAAGTGATCTTTTCAAGGTGGGGCACTCCAGAGATAGCTCTCTTTGCAGCCCCAGACAATCACCAACTTCCTCTCTTCTGTTGCATACCCCCAGTCTTGGGCTCAATTCCCCTGGGTGCTCTACTCCTGGATTGGGAGGGGAAATTTCCGTATGCCTTTTCCCCCTTTCCTCTATTATTCAAAGTTCTGGTCGAGATAAGGTCACATTCTTGCAGAGTGATCTTGATTGCTCCAGACTGGGCCAGACAGCCTTGGTATGCCCTGTTGCTGTCCCTAGCAGTCCATCTTCCCCCATCTCTCCCCAGGAATCGCAACCTGTTAACCTCCTCTCAGGGGAGGATTTGGTACCTCAGCCTTCGGTCTCTTAATCTCAAGGCATGGCTCTTGAAGAGCTAGAATATGCAAATGTGTATATTTCTCAGGGGGTTCTGGACATTCTCAAAGCCTCTTGAAAACCTGCCACCAGAAAAACTTATAACTCCAGATAAGGTAGTCCTCAGAACCAACAGGAGGTTCTTACCCAAAGTGGTTTCAGACTTTAGTCTGACCCAGTGTCTTTTCCTATGTTCTTCACTGATCTTTCTTCTTTAGCAGAGAGAAAATTACATAGTCTGGACGTTAAAAGGGCTCTTAGCTACTACACTGAGCGTACTAAGGCACTTAGGTTTGACTCCCTCCAGTTGTTCCTCACTTATGGTGAAATGGGGAAGGGTAAACCTGCTACTAAGAGAACTATTGCCAGGTGGATTGTCTCTTGTATTCAATTCTGCTATGAAAAACTAGGCAAAGTACCCCCTCAGGCCTGAGGGCTCATTCGACTAGAGATACGGCTGCTTCCCTGGCTGCTGCCAGAGATATTGCCTTATTAGAGAGATGCAAAGCAGCCACCTGGAAAACAGTCCATACATTCACCAAGCATTACTCTCTGGATATTCGGGCTAGGGGTGATGCTAGGTTTGTCACAGCAGTACTGCAGAGCCTATTCCCAAAATAGGTTCGGTACCCTCCTCCAGGGAGGTACTGCTTGGTAGAATACAGCAACACTTCATGTTGTTTGAAGAAAAAAATTACTCACCTTAGTAATTGTTTCTTCTAATGGAGTCTTGCTGTAATCTGACCTCTCTCCCTCCCCTCTCAGAACCTGGTTTTTGGGAAGTGGGCTGGCAGGCGCAGTGTTGCAGCTCAGAGGTGTACTTGGCACGCTTCCCTTTTTAGAGAGGGGGAGTGGGTTATGTTATATGTTTTTGATAATTATATTTGTTCACTGCCTAGCTTTTTGTTTTGGATTTCTCGACTTGAGACTTTGGGGATCCAAAATATTTGGTTGCCTTTTGGCTAGTAATTTTACAATTTCCACATAGTGGGGGTAGTTGGCTAGTGTTAGCTGGTAAGAATCTGATGGTTACACTTCAGAGTGCAGCAGACAGAGGTTTGAACCGAGCTCGAGCTCAATGTTCTATGCTTTGGTATAGAGTTAACTCTTTCCTCTCCGGAGCAGTTCAAGTGCTGAGGCTAACTGCATAATGTCAGAATACAGCAAGACTTCTTTAGAAGAAACACAGTTACTAAGGTGAGTAATTTTTTCTTCCCCGCCTCGGTGGGATCCAAAACAACCCACACCCTACTACTGTGGACAACCCTCAACTGAGCTGGATATATAACCATGTGGATGATGGACGCCTCCTTCAGCCTCTTTCTCACGCCATTAAACTTCTTCCTTCACATACGAGTTGCATAGCTGATATCAGGAAACGTAAACGCCGTGCTCATCTTGAGTGATCGAAACTGCTTGTCTAGTGAGTTGCAATATTTTATCTCTGGTGCCCACACCGTCCGTGACCAGCAGCAGAGTTTGTGGGCTCTCAGAGTCCTCCTGGTATCTGCACAGGGTGGCCCTGTAAGCCTTTTGTACATTTAGGTGATGTTTCTGTCCCTTATACATCAGTTTCAATCCCAACCAGTCCTGCAAAAACATGAGGGGGTGATCTCCCTCAATCCCCTCAGGCAGATCAAGAATCTGAACATATGAGGAGCGGCCCTGGTTGTCGAAAGTTTCCAGCCTGGCCCATAGGTGGCTATTTCCTTTTACGAGGAATGAGGTTGCGGCCGTGGCTGACTCTGCTTGCCGCTTAGCATCACCGATATCCAGTTGCATCCCCTCCACTGTCTTCACCACCACCAACACTCTCGTTGCAAATTAATCCATTTTGGTATTGAGATCTGAGACCGATGTGATCAGCCTTTGCAGTTTAAGGCCAATAGAAGACATAGTCTCCTCCGGTTTGTGGTGGGAAGCGGCGTGCACTTCCAGACCAGGCCGAAGTAGTTGAGAGGTCCCAGACATCTTATTACCAGGTCTGCCATCTCTCTCTTTTCTAGGAATGCCCATTTTAGGTTTTGGAGACTCCTCTATCAGTTAGGAGCAGTTATTTTAATGGATGACTGCTGTAAGGGGGTGATTTATTTTTAATTTTTTTATTTATGCTTTATTCCCCCTACTACCTGCTGTCCCCGACCCTTCAGGGCATCCAAAGGGTCATCCTTGTGCAGTGCAGCAGTGTCAGTGGCTTAGTAGGTAGCACACTCGCCTCTGAGGCCGGGAGATCAGAGGGCTGTGGGTTCAGTTCCCACATCTAGCACTTGGGTTAATATCCCAGTACTGACACTGTAATGCAGCATGAGAGGGGTACTGCATTTCTGAGGTGCCGTCTTTCGGATGAGACATTAAACCGAGGTCCCATCTGCCTGGATTGGTGGTAGTTCAGGTGGATGTTAAAGATCCCATGGCACTTATCGAAAGAGAGGGAATTTCCGGTGTCCTGGCCAAATTTCCTCATTCACTAAAAATACCACCAACAGCTTAATCTGGTTCAAGGTCAGTTGGCATTCATCTGTATCCCCTTCCCCCGGGTTGTGCCTGAAAATAGGCAGGATTTGTCTAGTGCACTTACCCGGTCAACAAAAGCTAAATAAATAAATAATAAATAAATCCTCCTGCCCCCTGTTCACCAGTACCTACCTCCCAGTCCCCCATGTAGCTTCAGCTTCCCCCACCGAGCGGGGACAAGGTGATCGAACCCGTAATCCTTCATTTCATCGGGCCTGGAGGTGGTCGGTGAAAGGGGCAAATCGGAGGCATGCCCCGGGAAGCCCATCATCCCAGAGCCGGCAGGTGTTTTTCCTGTTTTTTTCCCCCTGGCATAGTGTGAACCTCTGACGTCAGGGCGTTACATGCCGACCTCCACTGCGCATCTGGGCTGCCCGTCCCCTTTCAGTTGGGGCTTGCAGTCCTGAGCTTCCACCTTGGAGTCACACAAGTGTGGTGGGCATCAGCTCTCCACCCACCCCTGGAGTAAGGGGTGATTTTAAGGCGATTTTTTTTTCCCTCCCTCAGATATGAAGCTGTTGAGAATTGCTGCCACTCAGCTTGGGCTCCACAGCACCCCCCCAGGTCTATTCCTTGTTACCACGGACTTTTTTTATTTTTTTTATTTTAGTCTTTGGTAACCGGGTAAGGCCCACTAAGCACAAGTGTCTGTTTTCAGGGGGCGACCTGGGAGCACTGGGCGGTTAAGTGACTTGTTCAGAGTCTCACAGTATGCAAGTGGAGGTTGTGAGAATCATACTCTGGTCTGGTCTGCTGGATGTATCAAGCTTGTTCACACCTCGTTCCTCTAACCTCTAGACTATATTACCAGGTTCACCACCTCTCTTTTTTCTAGGAGTGCCCATTTTAGGTTTTGGAGACTCCTCTATCAGTTAGGAGCAGTTATTTTAATGGATGACTGCTCTAAGGGGGTGATTTTTTATTTTTTTTTAAATTATGCTTTATTCCCCCTACTACCTGCTGTCCCCGACCCTTCAGGGCATCCAAAGGGTCATCCTCCTGCCCCCTGTTCACCAGTACCTACCTCCCAGTCCCCCATGTAGCTTCGGCTTACCCCCTCCCAAAGCGGGGACAAGGTGTAGTCCGAACCCCATAATCCTTCATTTCATCGGGCCTGGAGGTGGTTGGTGAACAGGGACAAATCTGAGGCATGCCCTGGGAAGCCTGTCATCCCAGAGCTGGCAGGTGTTTTTTTCCTGTTTTTCTGCCCCCTGGCATAGTGTGAACCTCTGTCTGCTTCAGGGTCTGCACCTAAGTGTTTTTCAAATTTCTTGCCATGGTTCTCAGAGCCAATAAATCTTGCAGTTCAGACTCCATTCTATCTCTCTTACGGCAGGATATCTACTAGGCCAGGGTCCTGGTATGTACTAAAACCCATGAGTACTGCAGCAAGCAGCCTGACTCCTGCAAGGAGCAGAGTCTTGAAGCAAGGATTCTCTGCAAAAGTTGTAGATAGGCTGATATCCTTCAGTAAGTCCCTTACTTCTGAAGCTTACAACAGGGTATGGAATGGGGCCATAGCTTGAGGGATCAAGCCTACAAGGGTAACTGTTCCACAAATTTTAGATTTTTAACAGTTGGGGGTTGGCAAGGATTAGCTTTAAATACACCGAGAGGTCTGGTTTCTGCTATCTGAGTAGTTTTGTGTCTAGTGTTGGGTTCCATGTTAGGAACTGCTGCTGCTGATATTCATTTTCTCAGGCCCATTAGTCACTCAAGGCTATCTTTTCAACCTCCAGTTCCCTTGTGGGATCTACCTGGTTCTTCAAGCTCACTGTAAACCACCTTTCAAGCCTTTGTCTTCGGTGCTTCTTAACATTCTGTCATACTGTATAAAGTGGTTTCTTAATTGTGATTGTTTGGCCAGACAGAAAGCTGTTTCACTTAAAGGGGCTAGGAAATGGATTGTTACATAGTTAAGTCTTTCCCTCTTCTTTTTATGCCAGTTATGTGTTATTCTGATATACTTTGATGATTTTTTGATAAATAATCTAGTTTGAGTGCTCTCAGATCTACATAGTTCCACTCTCCTCACCAGCTACTATTCTTTCTATTCATATTTCTAAGACATTCTGTGACATCAGTAACACCATTCCATGCTATTCATCTGAATGGCCTGGAATGGTGATGTCATAGAATGTTCAGGCACTATGAAAAGAGAGAGCAGCAACTCTGAGTGGAGAGGATTCAGGGTAGTTAAAAGGCAAGAAAATGTGAATTTTTTTTTTTTTTTTTTTTTAACTCTTTTCATCTCCACTCCCTGGAGAACTCCTTCCAGCAACCTTGGATACCCAGCCTCTACCTTCCCCAGTGACTAGTCCTTCTCCCTCGTGCCACTGAGCACCACCTCCGGGTCTGAACCCTCCAGAGGCAGGGCTGCCCTATCCACACAGGGCACTCTATCGTATAGGGCAAAGTGCCCGGTGAACACAAATGGTCCCGTTGGAGAGGAGATAGCCCAGTATTGGAAGTGTGGGCTGTTGGGCAGACAAGGTGCCTTCACCCATCCCCAGGAAATGGTGTTTTTCTCTACTTTTGCCATGTTCCTAACCCTTCCCAGATGCGCAGTTTGTCAAGGCAATGTAATGCCGCAACTCTGCCAGCTTTGCGTTGCATCGCTACTCGGTGCACCTGACAGCCACCAGAGGCCGCTACACTAGTGAT
This sequence comes from Neoceratodus forsteri, assembly GCA_016271365.2. NCBI lineage: Eukaryota > Metazoa > Chordata > Ceratodontiformes > Ceratodontidae > Neoceratodus > Neoceratodus forsteri. The sequence continues at coordinate 931,705,222 of CM028133.1, forward strand.
CGCATCCCCAGCCCTCCCCCGAGAAGAGAGAGCTGTCCTAAGGATGCTCAATCTCTTCTCCTCCTGCTGACGCACAGCGGCCCGGACTCGCTCCCGAACCCAGGTTGCCGGCGTGGCCAAGGTGTTGTGTCCAGCGCCTCAACCCTCAGTGCCACCGGGCCGGCGCAAAATGTGATTATTAATTTAATTAAAAAGGTCAAAAGCAAATCACAATACTGGAGAGACAGTAAAAGAACCAACTGGAGGACATCTAGAGGTATAAAAACTGTTTCCAATCACCCTCAAGGTTCATTTCAAATATTTATCTATGTGGGACAGTGACCCACTGGGTATAAAAAGTAAGGGTCAAATGAAAAAAAAAAAGGGTCATATTGTTCAACTGAGCCCAGATTCATAAATGGCAGTTTAAACCCCTGTAACAGTGAGCAGGTTGTCCCCAGGTAGAAGAAAAGGTGGGTCAGAATTAAAAACTGTGTGCCAATTGTCCCAGTTCCCCCACCCAAAAATGAACCCTGCACCCTTAAGGAACCCAACCTTATCATGCTCAAGGGCAAGGTGGTCCTGTAAGCAGTTCCCTCATTTCCCCCAAGGTTTCCACTGCCTTCCATGTGAACCAACAGTTGCGAATTCCTTTTGTCCAAAACCATCCAATCCAAAGGAGAAGGAATTGCATATGTTTGATCTGTGCAGAGCAGTAAAGATGTATTGGAAAAGAACTGAGATATTTAAAATGTCAGGGTTTTTTTTGTACTTTTTGGGGCAACCAGAAAGCATCCAAGGCCACTGTAGCTTTGTGGGTGAGGTCCTGCATCACAGAAGCATATGTGGAAGAAAATGTAAATTTTAAAGAATTCCTTCTATATTTAATGTCTGGCTGGTGCTGTGTGTGTGTGTGGGGGGGAGGTTGAAGCACTTCAGAGACAGAAGTAGAATTCTTGATGCTATTATTTTAGTCAAGCATTTCAAAAATGTCAGATATGGGGTGTTTATTACACTGGTTGATTTTCTTCCTTCTGCTGATTCTACAAAGCATTGCCCCATGCTGCCCCCACACGTCAACGTTATGTGACATATTAGTTTGTAGAGCATGGGTGTGCTCTATTGATAATCAGCAGGAACGGGTTTTCAGTTAGATTTTTTGCTTTGGTTAATATTTTAGAGGGCCACGGAGTCCAATGAAAGCTACAGTTCAGCTAACAATAATCTTTTTAGCTGAGCTGTGGCTTTTATTTGACCACGGTGGCCCTCTGAAATAGAAAAATTGCCATTGAAAAACCCTTTGTAGAGTGGGCACCAGGGAGGAGGAAAGATTAGGCAGCCAGCTCCTCTGAGCAAGGATTTATGATCCCTTCCAATGCTATAAGTAATAATTAGAAAAGTCCAGTGGGGTACAGTTGCTTAAAGCACCTAAACAGGTGCCCTTGAACATGGAAGCATGGATCTGTATGACTTTGCTTTGCCAGTTGTCTCTTCACATGGTTCTAACTGCTGCACTTACTGTGTTTTCTAGGTGACAAGGCTCTGGATGGCTACAGCAAAAAGAAGTATGTCTGTAAACTGCTGTTTATTTTCCTTCTGGGACACGATATTGATTTTGGCCACATGGAAGCTGTCAACCTGCTGAGTTCTAATAAATACACAGAGAAACAGATAGTGAGTAACACTTTCATTTGAAGAAAGGAGTTGCTTTGGAGAGTTGTACAGTGATCGAGGAAATTGTCTGTGGACAGGAGTAGCTTAGAATGAAATTTTTTTTTTGTATTCTATCTCCCTTTCTCCAGCAGATATTGTATTTGGCTCTGTTGCTAACTGATCACTGGACGTCGAGTACATCCAGATCTTCCGCCATAGGAGGGGTTTGGTCAGGGTTATTTTTACATTGTCTTATGATGGGACTCAGAGCTGCAGAGGCAAGGGGTGGGGGCACCTTTAATCTGTAAAACAATGATGCAATAAAGTAATTGTCCACTCTCATCTTCCTGTCGATCAGTATGAGTTTATTTGTTCTCATAGTGCGTTCTTGGCTGCTTCCAGGCATGGGCCGGACCAGCAAAGCCATGGTGACAGTTTATAGCCACAGAACCCCTGATTGGCGGGTGGGGGTCCTCCGTTTATGCACAGACACTTGATTCTTTGTTCAGTTGCTTCCTTCTGGGAGACCGCACGCTTACACAGTGTGACATTCTTGTGCATTTCTTTTTATGTTACAGGAGAGACAGCTGACACACATTGTAGTTCTAATATGGGTCCCTACATTGTACCGTACCCTTATTCCCTGTGTCCCTGACAGGCTAACCTTGGAAATTTCTTGGCAACAAAAACAGTCTGTCATCCGAGGTTGGCACCCATGTGTGTTCCACACTGGCATACTGTCAGGGTTCATTTGCATGCTTTTAAAAATTAAGAATTCAGGAGGAGGGTCTTCAGTTGTTAATTTACAATTAATTTGCAGTCTGTACTTGCTCCCTGTCATACCTTATTTTTCCAGTATTTTTTGAAAACGGATTTCATTTAGCAGAGATGGTAGGTAAATAGGGTGTCTGCTGGCAGGCACACTCGCCAGTACCCCATTGGCCTCTCACTCTGCTGCATTCAAACAACATGAAGTCTTACTGTATTCAGACATAATGTAGTTAGCTCCAGCACTTGAACTGCCCCGGAGAGGAAAGAGTTAACTCCGTACAGAAGCATGGAATGTTGAGCTCGAGCTCGGTTTTCAAATCTCTGTCTGTGGTACTTCCCAGTGTAACTGTCAGATTCTTTACTGCACCTAACAGTGAAGTCACTCCAGAGATTTCCTCTGCTCAGTTTGGTATAGTAAAGCAGTCGGTTTTAAAAACCATTTCTTTATTGTTTTTTCGGATTTCCAGCCTCTGTCTACAGTACAGGCAAATTATATGGCCTATACAGCCAGGTACTAGAAGTCCAGGTGGGATACAGTTCTGAAACTGGCTCAACAGGCCTCCCCCCAGCTAGCCAAAGAGCTGGAGGAGGTGGCTGCAAATGGAATTGAGGCATTCAAAGTACAATTTCATGCTGCTATGGACTCCCAGCGGTGTGACATTTGGAGTTATGGCTACATCTGTGTGTCTCAGGAGGCATGTTTGGCTCAGATGTACTAGCCTATCACAGGACACCCAGTCTAAGGCAATGGATTTTCCTGTAGTTGGCAACTCTGTTTGGGGAGCAGGCAGAGGCTTACATGAAGAAAATTGACGAATACAGGACAACTTACAGGAGTGCACAGGCCAAGGAAAGGCAAGCCACTTCTCAGAAGCAGCAGTCCAGGGGCAGGCCTTTTCACAGGCCTTTTTACCAAGCTCAGGCCTCCTCTTCTTACCCACAAAGGGTTTTTTTTCGAGGGGGGGCAGGAGGGGGATGAGCAGGGCTGCTTCCTCCTCCCAGTCTAAGGCTCCTGCCAAGCAGACACCCTGAGGTGTTAGCCCGGGTTGACTCCCCAATCCCAGTTGGAGGCAGGCTGGCTTACTGCTTTCAGGCCTGGAAGTCTGTTACCTCAGACAAGTGGGTCCTGGAAGTAGTAAGCCAGGGAATGGCCCTCAGTTTCAAAAGGTACCCAAAAAGGAGGGCCAAGTCTTTTCCACCTGCATCAATCTCAGAAACCCTTGCCCTAGAGGCAGAGGTTTCCTCTCTCCTAGTTCTCAGAGCCGTAGAGAAGGTTCCTACTCAACACAGGGGAAAAGGCCTGTACTCCAGGTACTTCCTTGCCCCCAAAGAAAACAGGGAGTGGCGACCCATCCTGGATCTAAGGTACTTGAACAAGCACATATCAAAACCCAAATTCAAAATGGTAACTTTGGGAATAATCCTTCCTCTTTAAGACCAGGAGATTGGCTAGCATCACTGGACCTCAAATACCTACTTCCATATCCTGTAAGGTGCTTCCCAGAAAAATACCTCCGGTTCGAGTTGCCTTCAGGCCACTATCAGTTCAAGGCCATGCCTTTTGGCCTAACATCAGCTCCAAGAGTGTTCACAGAGTGCCTTGCAGTAGTGGTGACTTACCTCAGAAGACAGGGTATCACCATTTTTCCATATCTGGACGACTGGCAGCTGGTAGGGCAGTCATCAAATCAGGTCAGGGCAGCTCTGCAAACCACCCAGGACTTGCTCAGTTCTCTGGGGTTTCTTCTAAATCTGCCAAAATCAGTCCTTGAACCAGTAGAGCTTCTCACCTTCATGGGGTGGAATTGGATACTGTCCAAGCAAAAGCCTTCCTTCCTCTGGCACGGGTGAAGGCCTTAGTAGATCTTGCTTCCTCCTTTCAGCCTCAGGTTTTTCTTCCAGTGAGACGGTTCCTCCAACTCTTGGGCCACATGGCAGCTTCCACTGCAGTGGTTCAGGGAGCCAGATTTCAGATGCGGGACATTGTTACATCTAAGGTCCTTTTGGTCACAGAGAAGGGACACTCTTTCCAAACTGATTCCAGTGACCCGAACTCTGGTACAAGCTCTTCAGAGGTGGCTGGACCAGCACAACCTCAGACAAGGGGTTCCATTTCTCCCTCAAGTTCCATCAGTAGTACTGACTACAGATGCTTCTCTCCTAGGCAGGGGAGCCCACCTGGGAGCCCTAACAGCTCAGGGAATCTGGTCCCCGCAGGAGTCTCTTCTTCATATCAATCTCCTGGAACTCAGGGCAGTTTTCCCAGCCCTTCAGACCTTTTCAGATTCAGTCAGGGACAAGGTGGTCCAAATCAGGATAGACAACACTACCACAGTGTGGTACATCAACAAGCAGGGAGGCACTTGGTCCACAGCCTTGTTCATGGAGGCAATGAAGATTTGATCTCTGACCTAGTCCCTTCAGACTTCCCTGGTAGCGGTTCATCTTCCAGGGAAAGTCGATGCGTTAGCAGATGCACTGAGCAGGATTTCACAGGTACATCACGAATGGTCCCTGAATCCTCACATTCTGAGGATCATTTTCTCCAGGTGGGGCATCCCAGAGATAGATCTATTTGCAGCACCAGACAATCATCAACTTCCTCTGTTTTGCTGCAGACCTCCGGTCCTGGGGACAGTTCCCCAGGATGCCCTCATTCTGGACTGGAAGGGCAGGTTTCTCTATGCCTTCCCTCCTTTCCCTCTCCTGTTCAGAGTTATGATCAAGATAAGAACTCAACCCTGCACAGTGATTTTGGTGGCTCTAGATTGGGCCAGACAGTCCTGGTATCCTCTTCTGTTGTCCTTGGCTGTGTCACGTCCCCTGTGTCTTCCCAGGAGATGCAATGTTCTCTCCTCCTCCTCCCGGGGCGGATCTGGTTCCCCAGTCTCCAGTCCCTCAACCTCAAGGCCTGGCTCTTGAAGAGTTAGAATATGTAGCCCTTCATCTCTCTCAGGGAGTTCTGGATATTCTAAAGGTCTCCAGGAAACCTTCCACTAGAAGAAAAACTTGTAATTTCAAATGGAAGAGGTTCAGTATTTGGTGCTCTCAGAAAGGCATCCTGTCTGATTCTGCAGACATTTCCACAACCTTAGACTATCTAGTTCATCCGAATGGTCTAGGCCTTAGGCCTGCCACTCTGAAGGTTCATCTAGCAGCTGTCTCTGCATTCCTCTCAGCAGGGAAGGGCTCTTCCCTGGCATCTCATCCTGTTATCAGAAAGTTTTTCAAAGGTCTGCTCCACATTAACCCTCCCTTTAGGGAGCCTGCTCCACCTTGGGATCTTAATGTCTGCATTGCTCAGCTGATGCAGCTACCCTTTGAGCCTATGGCTTTGGCTGAATTGAAGTAGTTGACCTGGAAAACTGTGGTTCTGGTAGCTATTACTTCTGCCAGGCGGATTTGTGAATTACAGGCCCTGTCATTTGAACCTGACTTCATATCCTTCCATAGGGATAAAGTGGTCCTAAGAACTAATAGGAAGTTCTTGCCTAAAGTGGTATCAGATTTCCACCTAAACCAGTCCATATTGCTCCCTGTGGTTTTCACTGACCATTCTTCTTCAGGGGGAAAGAAGATTACACAGTTTGGATGTTAAAAGGGCTCTTAGCTACTACACAGAGCACACTAAGGCACACAGAAATGACCGTCTTCAATTGTTTCTCACTTATGGTGAAGTGGGGAAACGTAAGCCTGCCACTAAAAGATCTGTTGCCAGGTGGGTTGTTTCTTGTATACAATTCTGCTATGACAAATTGGGTAGAACACCCTCTACAGGCCTGAGGGCTCACTCCACTAGGGGTACAGCTGTGCCTCTAGCTACGGCCAGAGATATTCCCTTGTTAGAGATCTGTAAAGCAGTCACCTGGAAAACAGGACATACATTCACCAAGCATTACTCCCTGGACATCCAGGCTAGGAGTGATGCTAGGTTTGGCACAGCAGTACTGCAGAGCCTGTTCCCAAAGTAGGTTATGCATTCTCTCCTCTATCGGGAACTGCTTGGTAGTCTGCATTATGTCTGAATACAGCAAGACTTCATGATGTTTGAAGAAAAATTACTCACCATAGTAATGTTGTTTCTTCTAATGGAGTCTTGCTGTATTTAGACCCCCCCCGCCTCCCCTCTCAGAACCTGTTTTTGGGAAGTGGGCTGGCAGGTACAGTGTTGCACCTCAGGGGTGTACCTTGTACCCTCCCTTTTGGTGGGGTAGCTGTTATGTTTATTATTCTTATGTTCATAGCCTAAATTGTCACTGCCCTGTTTCTTCTTGGGTTCTCGACTTGTCTTTTTGGACCCCCCAAACTATTTTTTGCCTTTTGGCTGTATGTTTCAATTTCCATATTTTAGTGCCCACTTAGTTGCTTGTAAGAATCTGACGGTTACACTGGGAAGTACCACAGACAGAGATTTGAAAACTGAGCTCGAGCTCAACGTTCCATGCTTTTGCATGGAGTTAACTCTTTCCTCTCCCTCTCCGGGGCAGTTCAAGTGCTGGGGCTAACTGCATTATGTCTGAATACAGCAAGACTCCATTAGAAGAAACAACATTACTATGGTGAGTAATTTTTTCTTCTTTCATCTCTGGTTTTGGTTCCCCAAGCTGGATGATCCACTACTCAGCCCACAAGGGGCTCCTTTTTCAGGCCTCTGCCTCTTCACTCCATGGCTGTTAGGACTCAGCTGCTGACCAAAAGAAATATATAGGCCCCTGGAACACCAAGGTCCTGTTCCACATACTTCACTAGTCAACTTTGCCTCACAGTTCTCGCACCCAAAGAACTTGAAAATGCACTGTTATAGCCGTCCTGATGGCACAGAGGGTTGAGGCACTGGACATCTTACCTCTTGTCATGCCGGCGATCTGGGTTCAGATATGGACTTGGATTGTCAGGGAGCCAGCACGGGGGGAGGGTGAGAGCAGGATTGAGCAGCCTTGGGGCAGATTTCCCCTCTCTGGGTAGGTCGTCGCTCCCCCGTAGTTCCACTGCCACTGGGTGGAGGTCCGGTGGCAAGCCTAGGCAGGAGTGAGCTGCAAGTCACGGGAGGGTATTCGAGCCACGGCGCACATGCCTCCACATGCTGCCTAGAAAAGGGATGGATGAAAATGAGAAAAAAATACGTGGCATAAAATGTTAAAAAAAAAAAAAAAAATGCACTGTTATAACCATGTGAACACAGTAACTACTGTAAGTGGAAACACAAGTATTCAGAGCTGAAGAAGCATAAGGGTCAGTCATCTTGTTTCATTATAAAATGCTCAGGTATAAAGAGAGCACTAAATACAATAAATAAATAAAATGTAAGCTGAAATGTTTCTAAAACTTTTGTTTTTCAGGTGTCTTCTGGGGCTTTGGGCTATTTAAGACTGGCATGATATATTTTCTTCTATAATGGATATCTTGACACATTTTCTTTGTAACATGTCACTGTAGATATTGTAATTCAGATTTGTACTGTACTTAGCAAAGCAGTCCCAGATGTGGTGCATTTTTTATCATTAATGTTTATTCCCATGTGTGATGGTCAGAGCAAGCTTTCCGGTGGGTGCTACCTACCTTTGCAAAAATGTGCAATGAACAGAGAAGCAAGTAGAAAAGGAGCATTCAAAGGACCTTAAGTAGTCTGCTTCAGTTTTAGTTATACATTAATTTACTTTTGTTAGACTTGGTTTGATTGCAGACTAGATAGATGGAGATCAGGAGAAGGAACTCCGGCACTTTGAGGTTCGAGACAGCCTCTTGGTCAAGATGATGTTTAGAGCACACCGCAGTCCCCACTGGGCCTCTTTCTCTCCCCCCCAGGCCTTTGCCACTAAGGTTGTCTGGACCAGTGTCACTGCCATCAAGGTCCCCTGTCTAGCAGAAGCGTGTACACAAGTGCTCCAATTGCCTTTTTTTCTGCCACCTTCTACCCTTTAGAGTCCCTGTAGTGAGGGTCTCTGCTCTGGATAAGATGCACTATATTCTCTCTCCCACCTTCCCTCTGTCTCTTCCAACCGCCCCGTCTCAAAGACTTTTACTATGCACCCCTTTATCCATGTATCCTTCCCTCAGAGATGCAGTCAAAAAAAAACAGTTAATCCATTCTTTAGAAATATTACTAATTTACTAAATACTAGTTGTCCAAATACAGCAGTAATATTCAGGTATTTACACTGTTAACACACAGTCAGTAGCTGTTCAGGATTACAGAAGAAAACTTGCAATCTTGTGTAGGTAAGTGCTTCTCTCTTCCCTACTAGTTGCTAGATTTTCTTACCATGCTGCCAACACTACACTTTACCTTAAATCTCTATATAGACTGGCTCTGCTTTGGAACCAACTCGCATAGAAAACCCAGCAAAAAGAGGGTGACCAAACCTGGGCTGGGGCATTTATGCCCTCCCTCCTCTCTCTTCCTGGTGTCTTTGTTGAGTGAGGCTCTGACATCACTTCCCATACCCAAATTCATTGGATTGGCTGAAGCCAACTCAGATATGGAATTTGTGTGATGCTTACCTTGTGATATTAAAGTCTGCTGGGTCTCATTTACTTTTCTTAAGAAATCTTTATTTTTCTTAATGTGGACAATGCATTTGGTAAATTTTAAGTTGATATTGCCAAAGTAGGCAACATTCTGACATATTATTAAAAAAAATACATTTGTAGCACTTGTATAGTGAAGTGAATACACAGCAATGCTCAGATTCCTGCTCAGTCACTGTTATTGAAATAATCCAACTAACTTTTAAACAGGCCTATATACAGCTGGATATTCCAAGACTAGCACATCTAACCTATAAATTATAGTTTCCCTATGGGAAATATGTGAAATTAGTGGAAGTTTTGACTACAGTTAACATGTGATGCATTGGCAGTAGAAACATATGCAGCAGTAAATTAAATATGCAAGCAGAAGAAGATATCTTGTGATTAATGGAGTATACTCTGACTTAGTCTGACACTGCTAAAGGTAAAATAAAGAGTGAGGGATTATCTAACTGACTCTAGTTTCTTTATTTTCTTCGAAGGGGTACCTTTTCATTTCGGTGCTGGTGAATTCCAACAGTGAGTTGATTCGTCTGATAAACAATGCAATTAAAAATGACCTGGCCAGTCGTAACCCCACGTTTATGGGACTGGCCTTGCACTGCATTGCCAATGTAGGCAGCAGAGAAATGGCAGATGCTTTTGCAGCAGAGATTCCGAAAATACTTGTGGCTGGGTAAGTGGTTGCAATAGACTGTACAGCAAAATGCACTTTAGTTTAGATACATCATTCTTCTCCATAGAGCCCTAAAGTTTGTTCTTCACACCAGGGGAGCTAGGACCCCACGGAAGAAAACAGTTCTGTCTAGGCTGCCGTCAGTGGTGTCGGCACATGCTCAACACTGCGTGCTGGAGCCAGTAACTGTTGTTGACAGCCTTAGTTCCATTTTTCCCTGACATTAAGTGCACTTGCACACCGTGAAAATGAACTTCTGAAGCCTAATTCTGATCTTATCTATCTTTTGTTTTCTGTGAGTGTATTGTCTGGAAGAAAGTCAAGCCCCTGAAGCCTTAGGAGCTGCTTTTCCAGTGGTGCCGGTGCAGCAGTAACGTCACCCACACCAACTGGCATATACTTTTTCACCTGCCACAGACCTAACCATGATATGGAGGCCTGCTCAGCCTTCGGCTTCCAAACTTTGGAACGTTGGGTTCTGAAGAGGGGATGGCTTGTTCCAGACTCCAGGAGCAGGTTCTGGCACAGGGAGCTACAAGGTACAGTAGGTTGTAAGACTGATCTTACTTCGAGGTGTCTCTTGCATCAGGCCTCACCTGTGGAACTACCATTGCTAGGCACTAGGACCACCCGAAAACCTTTCTAGCTAGCAGTCTATCTGGGGGCGGCCTACTCCGACGTCCCCTCTGACGTCCACCAATCCTATGAGTGGGTGGCCCCTGCTCTCTCCTTGTTCTTTTCCCTCTGTTGACCAGCACACATCGGACCTCCAGAGACCACTGCAAGCTTAAGTTGACCGCCATTTTCTTCGGAATTTTCCTTTATTTTCTCACCCTAGTTTTTTGCGTTTTCTTTAATTCTTCTTGCAGGTTGGACCCATCTTCATCTTCTAACTGCGCCTTCAAGTTGAAGTGCGTGTGTGAGAAGCAGCTCCCGGAGAAGGACTGCCACTCTGCCTGCATCGGGCCTACTCACTACACTCTGACCTGTGACATCTGCAGAGGTTTCAACCAGGCCACTTGAAGCCATCGCCAGCGGGCACTAGAAGAATTCCTCCTTCAGTAGAAGGTTGCCAACATGGAATGGGAGCTACAGGCCAGAAGCTCTTCCTCTTATCTGGCCTGTCTTCGGGGTCGCAACCCTCCTCTCCAGGGGAAATCAGGTGGCAAGTACAAGCACCGGGACAAGGACTGCGAAAAACCTCAGTCCTCTTCCTGTTCATGGTTCCTGCATAAGCCTAAGGCCAAGACAGGGTTGACTGCCTCCTCGGGGGTGGCCCCTTCTGCCTCGCACACCCTATCCTCATCAGGGCAACCCTTGGCAGTGCCTCCTGCCAACCTCTCCTTATCTGGCAGAGGCTCTTCTGGGGCAGGATCCTCCAAGTCCCCCCAGCCCCTGCTGTTCAGGCCCATTCTGGTTGCAGGGCTGCAGTCAGGAGACTTCTCCAGTTCTGCTCAGTCTGGCGTGGGTTCGGTGAGCTCAGGGTCTTTTTCCGCCACATGTCCACTGTCCTCTTACATGCAGGTGACCTCTTCCTCAGCTGTGGACCCTATGCCTTCTCCAGCTTCCCCGTTGGCCATCCCTTGGAGTCACCTTCACCTGTTTCTGAGATGTTTACCACCGACGGCTCCTGGACGACACCGGTCTCTCCTCACCAGTGCCGTGCCAGTGAAGCCTCTCCCTCCTCAGATGCCTGTTTGGCCTCAGCCAGCACCTTCGCCAGTTTCTCAACCCACACCGGCACCAGTTCTTCCACCACTGCCATATGGGCCGGTTCCTCCCCAGCCGCCGCCGGGCTACCCAACGTCAAGTGACATTTGATTTTCAGTCTGTGTTAGTGTCCTTTTGGGATTTCATACAGATGCGGCTTCTCTCTCCGCAAGACCATGCCCCATGTGGGCCCGCATGTTCCGACCCGGCGCCTGATGTCCCCATGGACCCACACCATGCCCCATGTTGGCCGGCACCCTATATGCCTCCTGTTTAGGAGTAGAGGTAGAATATCACTTGGACCTCCAACTTTCTGATGAGTCCGAGGAGTCTGGTAAAGATGAGGTTGAGGGGACTTCCCCCTCCCCCTACACAGTTCTTTCTGACAGGGAAGAGACCCCTAAATACATACCCCGGTCTACCCAGATGAGCCATCTTTCAGTGGAGTCATGCGCCAGATTCAGTTGGCTATGGGGTTTGAAACTGAGGAATTGGACCCCTCCTGTCTCCCGGCTGTCCACCTATCCCTGTGTGCCGGACTCTTCTCCTCTAGTGGTCCCCCTTTGATATTTTTGAGGATGCCACCATGGCCGCCTGGCATTGCCTGAATCTATTACTGGCTATGCCTAGAAAGGTGGATTAATTATACAAGGCTCCCTTGTGTGAGCCTTTCTTTGGGGTACAGCTGCAGGTGGACACAGTAGGCATTAATGCCGTGCATAACCACCAGAATAACTGAGTTCCCGTCCTCCCAGCAGGGAATCTCGGAGGCTGGGCCAATCAGTACTCCATTCTGGAGTATCTCCTCTCTCTGTTGATACAGGCCTGAGCTATTTCTCTATCAAAGTGCATCTCTTTGCGTAGAGGGCAAACCCCTTACTCAACTGGACTTGTCCCATGCCTTCCTGCAGGGCATTTTGCATTTTAAGCCTTCCATTCAGGACCCTGTCCCCCCCCACGGAACCTCCTTTTTATGTTAGAGAAGCTTACGCTCCCCTCTTTCAAACTGGCTGCAGATTGTGAGCTGCGCTTTCTGTTGTGGAAAGCGTTATTCTTAGTTGCCGTTACTTCTGCTCGAAGGGTTTCTGAGCATCAGGCTCTGATGTGTAAAGAGTCCTATTTAGTTTTCCCCTCCTCCAACACTGATTCCTCCTTGGTGCCTCCTCCTCGAGCCCTGTCCCCTCTTCCCAACCCACTCATCTCCTACCCTTACCCCCTGCTCCTTCCTGAGCCTTCCCCTCAACTCCCAACCTCTCACTTCCAACCCTGCCCCCTACCTTCCTTGAGTCTGCTCCTTCCTCCTTGCCTCCTCTCCCCTTCACCCTCACCACCTGCCTTCACTCCCCCTTCCCCCGCTTTCCCAGCTTAATTCTCTTTGTATCGCCTACTCTCTTGGCAATTGGGGCTCCTCCTGTCCCTACCCTGCACTTCAAACAACATGAAGTCTTGCTGTATTCTGACATATGTAGTTAGGTCCTGCCTTTCAACTGCCCTGGAGAACAGAGAGTTAAACTTTCCATGGCCAGCATGGAATGTTCATCGCGAGCTCGGTTGAAGCCCCTGTCTGCTGTTGTTTAAACTCCAACCGTCAGATTCTTCACTCCGCCTCACTGAACAGTCACTCCAGAGATTTCTCCTTTGCTCTGTTCAAAAAAGTCGGTTAAAGTGTTGTTTTTTGGCCGGTTTCTACTGAATTGCTGCTACCGATCTGTCAGTTTAAGTCTCTGTGGAACCATGAGTACTAGATAGGTTTTCTGTATAGTTTCTGTGTAGAACTTGTAAATTGTGGATCGGTTCGGCTGAACTGATCAGTTTTCAGGTAAAAAAGTTTGTGATTTACTTAGTGTGTGGTAACCAGTCCGTATCGGTTTCCAGAAAAACAACGGCTTTTATTATAGTTTTTTCCAAGACCCGTGACACGGTCAGGAACCGATAGGGGAGTCTTGCCTGGTGGATTGCTGAAAAAAGGGTAAGTTTTGGTTAGGATTGGCTATGTCTGAGAAACCCAAGAAAAAAACTGGGCCCTCTGGGTTTCAACACTGCAGTGTGTGTGTGGGGAAGTCTTTGCCAAGGCTGATCCCCACACCACCTGTGTTTGTCTGGGGTTTGACCACCTCGATCCAGACTGCCAAATTTATAAGAATTTTCCCAAATCTACCCTGGAAAAGAGATTAGGTAGACTGAGGGAAAGGGAGGCCGAGAAGTCCGGTGACCCGGATGGTCAGCCCAGTTCTGTTCCGACCGAACCAGAAGGAGTGCCCTCTGACCAGGGCGATACTTCGGGCAAAAGGAGAGCCGATTCTGAGGAGTTGGTTCTGTTAAAAAGAAAAGGAAAAAAGATAAATCATCCGTTTGGACCCAGAACGTCATACTCTGACCGCCGATGAGATAGCCAAGCCGATAAGGATAGTGCAATCGCTTACTTCAGTTCCGACCGAACCGGCACCATCTGGCAGAGGTTCGGTATGGTCGGTGCCACCGGTTCCGGATTACACCTTGGAAGAATTTTATGAACCGGATGAGGAGGAAGGAGAGTATGAGGATGATGATGGTGATTATGAAAGTCTGGATGTGCCTATTGACCCAGACATCTCCCCAGACAGACCTTCAGGTGTTTCTCCTCCTAGGCTTTCTGAGTCCCCTTCTCACTTTATGTTTTACAAAAAAGTGGCTGAAACCCTCCAGCTTCCTATGGTGGAAGCAGTAGAGGATCAGGAGGCGCCTGATTTTGTTGAAATGAACGTCCCAGAGTCCAGGAGACTGTTGATTCCACTCCTCAGATCCTCTGGGAAACAAACACACAAAATTCTTAAGACGCCTAATTCTATACGTCCTGTGGACAGACGAATGGACAAGAGGTATACTGTTTCAGGCTCAGACACGGAGTTCCTTTCCCAGCAATGCAGCCATGTTGGGGTAGTGCAGGCTGCTGCCTGTGATGAGGCAAATATCCCCTTGGCATCACACCCCCCAGATGAGGACTCCAGGAAGATTGATGCCATGGCAAGAAAACAGTACATGGCAGCATCTTTGGGACTCAGGCAGGCTAACTATATGGCCTACACAGCTAGATGCCAGAAGTCCAGGTGGGACACTGTGCTGGCTCTGGCTAAACAGGCCCCTGACCAGCTTGCCAAGGAGCTGGAGCAGGTGGCTGCAGATGGGATTGAGGCATCCAAAGTGCAATTTCATGCTGCTGTGGACTCCAGTGATGTTTCATCAAGAGTCATTGCTACATCTGTGGCTCTTCGGAGGATGGCTTGTCTTAGATGTACTAGCTTATCACAAGATACCCAGGCTAAGGCCATTGATTTCCCTGTTATTGGTAATTCTCTGTTTGGGGAGCAGACAGAGAACTACATGAAAAAGATGGACGAGTACAGGAGTGCTCAGGCCAAAGAAAGGCAAGCTACTCCTCAAAGGCAGCAGTCCAGGGGCAGGCCTTTCCAAAGGCCTTTTTACCAAGCTCAGGCCTCCTCTTTTTACTCTGAGGGGGTTCTTTAGAGGGAGAGGCAGACGGTGGAATGAGCAGGCCTGCATCCACCCCTCAGCCTAATGCCCCTGCCAAGCAGACACCCTGATGGGTCTGCCTGGGCCGATTCTCCAATACCAGTAGGGGGCAGGCTGGCTTACTTTGTCCAGGACTGGAAGTCTCTGACATCAGACAAGTGGGTCCTGGAAGTAGTAAGCCAGGGACTGGTTCTCAGCTTCAAAAAATTTCCCAAGATGAGAACCAGATCCTTTCCACCTGCAAATCCATCAGAGCCCCTTGCCTTAGAGGCAGAGGTTTTTTCCCTCCTAGCTCTCAGAGCTATAGAGAGGGTTCCCACCTTGCACAAGGGCAAAGGATTGTACTCCAGGTACTTCCTAACCCCCAAAAAGACAGGAGAACGGTGGCCCATCCTGGACCTAAGATATCTGAACAAACACCTTTTAAAACCAAAGTTCAAAATGGTGACTCTGGGAATAATCCTTCCCTCTCTAAGGCCAGGGGACTGGCTAGCCTCCCTGGACCTCAAAGATGCCTATTTTCACATTCCCATCAGGTGCTCCCACAGAAAAGTACCTCAGGCCACTATCAATTCAGAGCAATGCCCTTTGGCCTGACATCAGCCTCAAGGGTTTTCACAAACTGCCTGGCAGTAGTGGTTGCTTTCCTAAGGAGAAAAAAGATCTCCATCTTCCCATACTTGGACGACTGGCTCATAGTAGGTCAGTCTTCAGACCAAGTCAGGTCACATTTGCAAATAACTCAGCAAGTGCTCACTTCCTTAGGATTCCTTCTCAACCTTCCAAAGTCAGTTCTCAAACCAGTATAGCTCCTCACCTTCATAGGAGCGGAGCTGGATGCAATAAAAGCAAGAGCCTTCCTTCCCCTGAACAGGGCAAGGACCCTTATGGAACTGGCCTCTTCATTCACCCTGCAGGTGTCTTGACCAGCAAGGCATTTCCTTCAGCTTCTGGGCCACATGGGAGCTTCCACAGCAGTGGTCCAAGGAGCAAGATTCCAGATGAGGGACATTCAGTTCCACTTAAGAGCCTTCTGGTCCCAAAGAAAGGATTCCCTTACCAAACTAGTTCCAGTGACTTGAACCCTAATCCAGGACTTGCAATGGTGGCAGGATCAGGACAATTTGAGACAAGGGGTTCCTTTTGTCACTCAGTCTCATTCAGTGATACTCACCACAGATGCTTCCCTGCTGGACTGGGGAGCCCATCTGGGGGATCTTACCACCCAAGGGCTGTGGTCACCTCAGGAATCTCTGCTTCACATCAATCTCTTGGAACTCAGAGCACTGTTTTTGGCACTGCAAGCCTTTTCCAAATCTGTGCAGAACAAGGTGGTCCAGGTCAAAACAGACAACACCACCACCAAGTGGTACATCAACAAGCAGGGAGGCACTCTGTCTACGGCCTTGTGCACAGAAGCAATGAAGTTGTGGTCCCTGGCCTATTCCTTGCAAGCCTCTCTGATAGCAGTTCACCTCCCAGGGAAGGACAGTGTCCTAGCAGATGCTCTGATCAGAATATCCCAGGGCCATCACGAATGGACCCTAGATCCCCTAGTTTTGAAAGTGATTTTCTCGATATGGGGCACTCCACAGATGGATCTTTTGCAGCCCCAGACAATCACCAACTTCCTCTCTTTTGTTGCAGACCCCCAGTCTTGGGCTCAGTCCCCTGGTTGCTCTGATCCTGAATTGAAAGGAAATTTCTGTATGCTTTTCCCCCCTTCCCTCTCCTGTTCAAAGTGATAGTCAAGATCAGGTCACAACCATGCAAAGTGATTCTGATTGCTCCCGACTGGGCCAGACAGCCCTGGTATCCCCTGTTGCTGTCCCTAGCAGTCCACCTTCCCCTGTCTCTTCTCAGGAATTACAACCTGTTGAGGAATTACAACCTGTTGACATCCTCTCAGGGGAGGATTTGGTACCCGAACCTTCGGTCTCTCAATCTCAAGGCATGGCTCTTGAAGAGTTAGTTTGCTGACCTGCATCTTTCCCAAGGGGTATTGGATATCCTTGAGGCTTCTAGAAAGCTTCCACCAGAAAGACTTAGAACTCCAAATGGAAAAGATTCACTATTTGGTGTTCTAAGAAGAATATTTCTCCAGATTCTGCTGGGTTGCCTACGGTTCTGGACTATATGGTCCATCTCAATGGCCTAGGCCTTAGGCCAGCTACACTTAAAGTGCGTTTGGCAGCTGTTTCTGCTTTCCTGTCAGTAGGCAGGCCATCCCCTCTGTCAGCCCATCCTGTGTTTTGTAAGTTCTTCTAGGGATTGCTGCACACCAATCCCCCCTTTAGGGACCATGCTCCTGCTTGGGACCTTAATGTTTGCATTGCTCAGCTTATGCAGCCACCCTTTGAGCCTTTGTCCTCTGCAGAACTTAAGTACTTGACTTGGAAAACTGTGTTTTTGGTGGCCATTACCTCTGCCAGGCATATCAGTGAATTGCAAGCCCTGTCAGTGGAATCTGATTTCATCTCTTTCCATAGAGATACAGTGTTCCTAGGAACTAACAGGACGTTTTTGCCTAAAGTGGTTTCATATTTCCACCTCAACCAGTCTGTCTCTCCCTGTTTTCTTCACTGACCATTCCTCCTCTGGAGAGAGGAGGCTGCACAGCTTAGATGTTAAAAGGGCCCTCAGCTACTGCATAGAACGTACCAAGGGTCACAGGTTTGAATCCCTCCAGTTGTTCCTCACGTATGGAGAGGTTGGTAAGGGCAAACCTGCCACTAAGAGATCTGTTACCAGGTGGATTGTTTCTTGTATACAATTCTGCTATGAGAAACTGGGTAGAACTCCACCTTCAGGCGTGAGGGCTCACTCCACTAGAGGTACAGCTGCTGCCAGGGATATTCCTATCTTAGAAATCTGTCAAGGAGACATCTGGAAAACAGTCCATACATTCACCAAGCATTACTCTCTGGATATCCAGGCTAGGAGTGATGCTGGGTTTGGCACAGCAGTACTTCAGAGCCTGTTTCCAAAGTAGGTTCTGTCCCTCCTCCATGGAGATACTGCTTGGTAGTCTGCATATGTCAGAATACAGCAAGACTTCATGTTGTTTGAAGAAAAAATTACCTTAGTAATGTTGTTTCTTCTAATGGAGTCTTGCTGTATTCTGACCTCCCCCTCTGCCTCCCCTCTCAGAACCTAGTTTTTGAGATGTGGGTGGGCAGGAGCAGTGTTGGCACCCTAGGGGTGTCCCTTTTTCACCCTCCTTTATTTTGGGTGAGTGTTGTATTTTGTTTTTTGGGTTTCCTGAAGTGAGTCTCTTCTTTGAAACCAAAAAATCCCTTTTATATAGATATAGTTGCCAGTTGACTAGTTTTGAGTTTTACAGTTTCCACACAGAATTTCTAGTGAGTATTGCTCGTAAAGATCTGACGGTTGGAGTTTAAACAGCAGCAGACAGGGGCTTCGACCAAGCTCGCGGTGAGCATTCCATGCTGGCCATGGAAAGTTTAACTCTTTGTTCTACAGGGCAGTTGAAAGGCACGACGTAGCTGCATATGTCAGAATACAGCAAGACTCCATTAGAAGAAACATTACTAAGGTGAGTAATTTTTTTCTTATCTTCTTTCTACTAACCTGTCGCCACAGACATCTGACGGGTGCTCACCATCAGGCATTTAATTACCTGTAAGTCTCTTATTTGCTCCCACCCCCCCATCTTGATTTGCGTTGTTTGCTCATTATCTAATTTCACTCTTCCAGTCCTGTGTAATTTTGTACTACAATGTATGTATTGTGAACTCGACGTGGAACCAATGCAAAGAGCTCTGAGCTCAAGTGGTGTAATCAGAGATTGTAATAAATAAATAAAAATAAGGACCAGTCCTAAGTTTTTGCCCAAGGTGGTGTCCGAATTTACGTTGAACCAGGACATCCATCTACCAGTTTATTATCCTGAGTATTCCAACAGGGGGAATGTGTTGTTGCATACTCTGGACGTCCACCGGATGCTTCATTTCTGCTTGAACTGTACCAATCCCTTGAGGAAGATGGATCAATTATTTGTTTCATTTGCTCCCAAAACTCTGGGAGGACCAGTTTCCAAACAGACCTTGTCTAAGTGGTTGGTTAACTGCATTTTTTTTTGCTGTCAGAAATATGATAAGCCTTGGCCGGATCCGGTTAAATGCCCCTCAACCAGGGGAGTTTCTACCTCCTTTGCCTCTTTGAGGAATGTTTTGGCAGCAGACATCTGCGCAGTCATCACCTGGAGCTCTTTTCACACCTTTGTGAAGCACTATAGCTTAGACATAGCTTCCAGACGTAAGACTGGGTTTGGCTTTGTAGTTCTTCAAGGCCTCCTCTCCTGAATCTCTTGCAGGCTATTCTTTGCTTCCTCCTGAGCTCGTCTGTTCCCTCTTCCTTCATTGCTTGGGACTCGGTCCTTAAGATTATTGCCTGCTGCAAGAGCACCAACTCAAAGTAAGATGGTGCAGTTACGTAGGAACTTACTGTAATAATAGATCTTTGAGAAGAGCTCTTATAGCAGGCTCTGCTCTCCCTCCTTCCCCCTGGTTTCTCTCTGCCATTTCCTTTAGGCAAGAAACCTGCTTGGTTCTTCTTTCATCTTAGACTCCAGGTTTCCAGTGGGAGAACTGAGGTGGGGCTGTGGACTGCCCCCTTTATATCATTGGCTGACAGAGCAGGCCGACATCGGGGGTGTCCCCCACTGAAGACTGCTAGCTAGAAGGTTTCCGTGGGGTCCTGGAGCCTGGCAGTTTAGTTCTGAAGGTTACTGCCTGCTGCAAGAGCTCTTCTCGAAGATCTACTGTTCTGGTAAGTTCTTATGTAACTGTACTTTATAGGAGTGGTATATGATGTTCATCCGCATGGACCCACCCGACCTCCCCTGGCTTTGGTGTACACAACTGCTTCCAGCGAGCGAGATCTGGTGTCATGGGGCAGAGCCGAGGGAGTTACCACCTGGGTGGGTGGGAGTAGCCATCTTGAAGACATTCCGGCAAAGTCTTAAAGGGAAAGGCACTGCCAGGAAGTGTGGATGAACATCATATACCACTCCTAGAACTAATGTTACAGGTGAGTAACCTGTTTTTTCAGTAGTTCATAGTGCTGAAACTATTCAACCTGTCTTGAAACTTGACATGCACTTATTAGCCTCTTTGAATGAGAATGCATGTGCGACAGGGTTGAATAAGGCCCTGCGCCATTTGTTATGCATAAAGAGTTTAAATAGAAGGATCTGTTATATATTCTACTTTTCTGTCTCTTCTCTGTCTGGTTGTGCAACCAGATTTTCTTGTGAGACCTAGGCACTGATCACGCCGACGGTGTCTCAATTCTCCGCCTCTTGCTATCTCTCTTCCTTCCCCTGCTATTTCTGTCTTTTCTTCCCCCTTGCATATCTGCAGTTATAAAAGATTAGGTATGTGTGACTCTTTATGTGGAAATGTCACTGATACTGGCATCCCTTTGTTTAAAACTGTATATAGTTATACTGTTGAAATGATTGCAAAGCTATTTGGAACTCAAGGGGTTAACCTGAGATGCTGACTTGCAAAATCTCTGCAGAGCTGTGAACAAGAGGTCAGTTCTGGGTCACTATGTTCTTTTTGCTACACCTGCAAGGAATGAAACTTATAAGAACATTCTATAAACTTACAAGAACATTCTGTGAGAAGCAGGCTCTCTTAACGAGTTCCCAGCCAAAGACTTATAAAAAGAGCAGCAATGCTTATTCCTAGAGTCAAGAAGAGTGAGAGTCTGAGAGATTAAAACTTGGAATTAAGAAAAGAAACACTTAGAAGAAGGACTTGTTTTCTTTGTTTATACTGCCTTTGTAAATATACTAAATATTATTTTTTTTCGCTGTTATTGGGAAAATAAAATGTTATTTGCAAAGTTTGAAACTGCTCCTGGTTTTCCTATGCTTCCTAACCTGTGCCTCGATGACAGCGTGCCAATTTTAAAATCTCTAGGTCCTAAGATGGCCGAGTTCTTACCTGTCATAAATACGGATTTTAACTTAAACACCAACTCAAGCCTAACATACCGATAATTCAGTAAAGAGCTTTGAAAACTTAAGAGGAAAAAAGGTGTTTCTACTGTAATTACTTGTAAGGAATGTTCTTAAAGTAACAAAGTAGATTGTAACCTATTAATTCAAGGTTGGAAGTGATTCTGTTTTTATCTCCACCACCCTTTAGCTTCATAAAAAGAGGTAAAATACAGTAAGTAAGCTGTGCAGTCATATACTATTTTATGGGAATTCCTTTCACATTTTACTACCTTGGGTACCTGGTGTTTCCCTTGGTAAGCAGAAATTTGTCCAGGTTTACCTTGACACCTGCACTGTCTTAGTGTCCAGTGTCTCCACTGGCAAGCTGTTTCATAGATTTATCCTTTTAGAGAAAAAAGTGCTTGCTAACATTATCCTTAAATTTGTCACTCCTGAGCTTCAGTGCATATCTCCACACTTTGATGCAGTGTTCCAGACCAGATGTCTCTAACTATTCAGTCTTGTCAGTTCTCTTGAGTATGAGAGACTCATCTGCTGGCCTCCTTTTCTTTCTCCCCTTAACTTTTATCCCTTATACCGCTGATCATTTTGGTGGCCCTGCTTTGCACCCCCTCGACTGCCTCAGTGTCCTTTTTGTAGACCAGAAGTGCATGCAGTACTCCATGAATAGCTGGACTGGGGCCTTGTAAAGTGGAAAGATTACCTTTTGATGCACCTCAGCATTTCAAACAACATGAAGTCTTGCTGTTTTCTGACTATTACAGTTAGCCCCAGCACTTGAACTGCCCCGGAGAGTAGAGGGTTAAATTCTATGCAGAGCATAGAACGTTGAGCTCGAGCTCGGTTCAAACCTCTGTCTGCTGCACTTTGAAGCATAACAGTCATATTCTTTACTCTGCCTAACTGAACAGTCGCTCCGAAGACTTCTCCTCTGCTCGCGGTTCAATATTTGGTTAAAGTCATCGGTTTTACCGATTATTTCATCTGATTTCGGTTCAGATCTCTGTATGTGGTACAGTAAGTACTAGGCAGTGAACTAGCTGTAGTAAAAAAACTTGTGGAAATTGTAAAGTGATATTTTGACCGATTTGGCTGAACTGGTCGTTTAGTGTATTTGTTTCCTGTTCTTTAGTGTGTGGTTACCGGTCCTTATTGGTTTAAAAAAAAAAAATGTTCTTACGTTTTTTTTCCAACACCTGTGATATGGTTAGAAACCGATAAGGGAGTCTTGCCTAGCTGTTGCTGTAAAAAGGGTAAGTTTGTTGGTTAGAATGGCTACGTGTGAGAAACACAAAAGAAAAACCAGGCCCACTGGGTTTCAACACTGCAGTGCGTGTGAGAAGTCTTTGCTAAGGCTGAGCCTCACACCAGCTGTGTTTATTGTCTGGGGTTTGACCACCTCGATTCAGACTGCCAAATTTGCTAGAACTTCCCTAAGTCTACCCTGGAAAAAAGGTTGGGCAGGCTTAGGGATAAGGAGGCCAAGAAGTCCGCTGACCTGGATGGCCAGCCCGGTTCGGTTCCGACCAAACCAGAAGGAGTGCCCTGTGACCAGGACGATACTTTTTCGAGCAAGATGAGAACCAATTCTGAGGGATCGATTCCGTCGAAAAGAAGTATCAGCCGGTTTGGATCCAGAGACCCACGTTCCAACCGCCGAGGAGATTGACCGAGTGATTAGGATTGTGGAATCGCTTCATCCAGTTTCTTCTGATCTGGTGCCTTCTGGCAGGCGTTCAGTTTGGTCGGTTCCTCCGGTTCAGGATTATGCCCCTGAAGATTTTTATGAACTGGATTTGGTGGGGGACGAGGATTACAAAGGTGGTGGTGGTGGTGGTGATGATGGTATGGAAGGTCTGGATGAGCCCATTGAACCGAACATCTCCCCAGACAGGCCTTCTAGTGTTTCCCCTCCTAGGCTTTCTGAGTCCCCTTCCCACTACATGTTTTACAGAAAAGTGGCAGAAACCCTCCAGCTCCCCGTGGAAGAAGCTGTGGAGGAACAGGAGGAGCCTGATTATGTGGAGATGATGGACATCCCAGAGTCCAAGAGGCTGTCTGTTCCCCTTAATAAGTCATTTGGGAAACGGACACAAAAACTGTTAAAGGCTCCAAATTCTGTACCTCCTATTGACAAAAGGATGGACAAGAGGTACACTTTATCAGGCTCAGGTACAGAGTACTTGTACCAACAATGCAGCCATGTTGGGGTTGTGCAGGCTGCAGCAAGTGATAAGGCTACCATACCCTTGGCTTCACACCCCCCAGATAAAGACTCCAGGAAGCTGGATGCCATGACAAAGAAACAGTACATGGCATCCTCCTTGGGACTCAGGCAGGCAGATTACGTGGCCTATACAGCCAGTTGCCAGACATCCAGGTGGGACACTGTACTAGCGCTGGCTAAGCAGGCTTCCCCCCAGCTTGCCAAGGAGCTGGAGGAGGTGGCTGCTGATGGGATTGAGGCATCAAAGATACAATTTCATGCTACTGTGGACTCCAGTTATTTGTCATCCCGAGTCATGGCTACATCTGTGGCTCTTCAGAGGATGGCTTGGCTCAGATGTACTAGACTTTCACAGGACACCCAGGCTAAGGCCATGGATTTTCCTGTGGTGGGTAATTCTCTGTTTGGGGAGCAGAGAATTACATGAAAAAGATGGATGAATATAGGACCACCTATAGGATTGCAGAGGCCAAGGAAAGGCAGGCAACTCCTCAAAGGCAACTGGCTAGGGGCAGGCCTTTTCTCATGCCTTTCTACCAAGCACAGGCCTCCTCTCCCTTTTCTCAGAGGGGGTTCTTCAGAGGGAGAGGCAGAAGGGGGATGAGCAGGGCTGCATCTACCCCTCAGTCTAAGGCTGCTGCCAAGCAGATACCCTGATGTGTCAGCCCGGGTCGACTCCCCCATCCCTGTAGGAGGTATGCTGACTTACTGCTTCCAGAACTGGAAGTCTGTTACCTCAGACAAGTGAGTCCTGGAGGTAGTAAGTCAGGGGCTGGATCTCAGCTTCAAAAAATTCCCAAAACTGAGAGCCAGATCTTTTTCACTTGTAAGCATCTCCAAAACCATTGCTTTAGAGGCAGAGGTTTCATCTCCACTGGCCTCAAAGGGCCATAGAGAGGATTCCGACAGTGCACAGGGCCAAAGGTCTATACTCCAGGTACTTCCTTACCCCGAAAAAGATGGGAGTGTCGACCCATCCTAGACTTAAGATACCTCAATAAACATCTTTTAAAACCAAAATTCAAAATGGTGACTCTGGGAACATTTCTTCCCTTTCTGAGGCCAGGGGACTGGCTAGCCTCCTTGGACCTAAAAGATACCTACTTCCACATTCCCATCAGGTGCTCCCACAGAAAGTACCTCAGGTTCGAATTGCTTTCAGGCCATTACCAGTTCAAAACAATGCCTTTCAGCCTAACATCAGCCCCAAGGGTGTTTACAAAATGCCTAGCAGTAGTAGTGGCCTTTCTTAGAAGGAAGAATATTTCCGTATTCCCATACCTGGACAAATGGCTCATTGTGGGTCAATCTCCAGACCAAGTCAAGTCAGATCTGCAAGTGACCCAGCAGGCCCTCTTCCCTAGGATTTCTTCTCAGTCTTCCTAAGTCAGTTCCCGAGCCTGTACAGCTTCTCACTTTTATAGGGGTAGAGCTGGATACTGTCAAAGCAAGAGCTTTTCTCCCCCTGGAAAGAGTAAGAGCTATTATAAAGCTGGCTTCCTCCTTCCACCGTCTGGTTTCTCGACTAGCAAGGCTCTTCCTTCAGCTTCTGGGCCACATGGCAGCCTCCACTGCAGTGGTCCAAGGGGCCAGATTTCAGATGAGGGACATTCTTTCTTCTGAGGCCTTTTTGGTCTCAGAAAAAAGATTCTCTAACCAAACTAATTCCAGTGACTCAGACTCTGATCCAGGCTCTCTAGTGGTGGCAGGATCAGGACAGCCTCAGGCAAGGAGTCCCATTCATCACTCAGTCTCATTCTGTGATTCTTACAACAGATGCTTCTCTCCTGGGGTGGGGATCCCACCTGGGGACTCTCACAGCCCAGGGTGTGTGGTCCTCTCAGGAGTCTGTTCTCCACATCAACTTCCTGGAGCTCAGGGCAGTTTTTCTGGCCCTGCAAGCCTTCTCTGTCAGTACAGAACAAGGTGGTTCAGGTCAGGACAGACCTTACCACCACCATGTGGTACATCAACAAGCAGGGAGGCACTCGGTCTATGGTCTTGTGCACGGAAGCCATGAGATTAAGTGTCCCTGGCTTATTCTCTACAGACCTCTCTCGTAGCAGTCCACCTCCCAGGGAAGGACAATGTGCTAGCAGATACATTGAGTATGGTCTCCCAGGGCCATCACGAATGGTCCCTGGACCTCTTAGTGTTAAAGGTGATTTTTTTTTTCCAAGGTGGGGCACTCCAGAGATAGATCTCTTGCAGCCCCAGACAACTCCCAGTCTTGGGCTCAGTCCCTCTGGATGCTGTGATTCTGAATTGGGAAGGAACATTTCTATATACTTTTCCTCCTTTTCCCCTACTGTTCAAGGTCCTGGTTAAAATAAGGTCACAATCCTGCAAAGTGATCCTGATTGCTCCAGACTGGGCCAGGCAGCCTTGGTATCCTCTGTTGCTGTCCCTAGCAGTCCGTCTTCCCCTGTCTCTTCCCAGGAACTACAACCTGTTAACCTCATCTCAGTGGAAGATTTGGTATCCCAGCATTCGGTCTCTCAACTTCAAGGCATGGTTCTTGAAAAGATGGAGTATGCAAATTTGCATCTTTCTCAAGGGGTTCTGGATATTCTCAAAGCCTCTTGAAAACCTGCCACCAGAAAAACTTAAAAAATCCAAAGGGAAAATATTTTTTATTTTGTGTTCCAAGAAGCATATTTCCCCAGATACTGCTGAATTGTCTACGGTTCTGGATTACATGGTTCACCTCAGTGGCCTAGGCCTCAGACCAGCTACTCTCAAGGTACACTTGTCAGCTGTATCTGCTTTTTTGTCAGTGGGAAAGCCCACCTCACTAGCATCTCATCCTGTTTTCTGTAAATTTTTCAAGGGATTGCTTCATATCATTCCCCCCTTTAGGGATCCTACTCCTGCTTGGGACCTTAATGTCTGCATTGCTCAGCTTATGGAACCACACTTTGAGCCTTTGTCTTCAGCAGAGCTTAAGTACTTGACTTGGAAAACTGTGTTCCTGGTAGCTATTATCTCTGCCAGACGCATCAGTGAATTATAGGCTCTATCAGTGGAACCTGAATTTATCTCTTTCCATAGAGATAAGGTGGTCCTTAGAACCAATAGGATGTTCTTACCTAAGGTGGTTTCAGATTTTCATTTGAACCAGTCCATGTCTCTCCCTGTGTTCTTCACTGATAATTCTTCTTCAGGTGAGAGAAGATTATACAATTTGGATGTAAACGAGCCCTTAGCTACTATATTGAGCGTACTAAGTACACAGGTTTGACTCCCTCCAGTTTTTTCTCACTTATGGAGAGGTGGGAAAGGGCAAACCTGCCACTAAGAAAACTATTGCCAGGTGGATTGTCTCTTGTATACAATTCTGCTATGAGAAGCTGGGCAAAATACCACCCTCAGGCATGAGGGCTCATTCAACTAGAGGTACAGCTGCTTCCCTGGCTGCTGCCAGGGATATTCCTTTATTAGAGATGTGCAAAGCAGCCACCTGGAAAACAGTCCATATGTTCACCAAGCATTACTCCCTGGATATTCAGGCTAGGGGTGATGCTCGGTTTGGTACAGCAGTACTGCAGAGCCTATTCCCAAAGTAGGTTCAAATTCCTGCTCCATGGAGGTACTGCTTGGTAGTCTGCAATAGTCAGAATACAGCAAGACTTAATGTTGTTTGAAGAAAAAATTACTCACCTTAGTAATTATGTTTTTTCTAATGGAGTCTTGCTGCATTCTGACCTCCCTCCCTGCCTCCCCTCTCAGAACCGGTTTTTGGGAAGTGGACTGGCAGGTGCAGTGTTGCAGCCAAGGGGTGCATTTGGGCAGTCCCTCTTTACAGAGAGGGGGAGTGGATTATGTTTGTTAATAATCTTCAATTGTTCACTACCTGGTTTTTGGATTTTTCGACTTGTCTTTTGGGGATCCAAAATATTTGGCTGCCATTTTGGCTAGTAAAAATTTTACAATTTCCACGTAGTAGTCAGTAATTGCTCACAAGAATCTGACGGTTACGCTTCAGAGTGCAGCAGACAGAGGTTTGAACCGAGCTTGAGCTCAACGTTCTATGCTCTGCATAGAATTTAACCCTCTACTCTACTGGGCAGTTCCAAGTGCTGGGGCTAACTGTAATAGTCAGAATACGGCAAGACTCTATTAGAAGAAACATAATTACTAAGGTGAGTAATTTTTTCTTTTCTCTCTCTTGGCAGTGGCCTTGCACTGCTTGTCCTCCTTAAGTACCTGATTCATATCAATGAGATTCTGTTTGTTAGAATTTCTTCAAGTAAAATAGTTAAAGCACTGTATTCTCAATTGTACTGGAAGTTAAACTTTGAACAGCACCTTGGTGTGGAGCAGGAAGAGTCGATATTTGTGCATTAAATATCCCATGTACTACAGTCTTTTTTTTTTTTATGTGTGTTTTTGTAGAGATACCATGGACAGCGTAAAACAGAGTGCAGCTTTGTGCCTGCTGCGACTCTACAGGACATCTCCTGACCTTGTTCCTATGGGAGAGTGGACGTCACGAATAGTCCATCTTCTCAATGACCAACACTTGGTAATCCTTAATCACCAGCTCATTATCACTGAGTAGATAACAATAGTTTAGAGTTCAGAAGTGTTTGTATCGTAAGTTAATCACAGTTTAGGAAATGGTATCAGTTTTATTACAAATGACCCCGTCATGAAGTAGTGTACTTAATCAGATGGACAGAAAATTGAGAACTGAGGTTTGTGTTCAGATCAAAACCCAGGCCACAGATATTGCGCACGTGATTTGAGAATATTAAGTCCCCGAATGGAATAAGCAAATATGGTCACTCCAGCCTAACACTAAGCTGTGTGTGAAATGTTGTACTGCAGCCATCTACACTGTACTAACTTGTGGCTTTTTAATGTTATAAAATGCTTTGGGTAAACTGGTGGAGACACTAGTCAAAGAGGACCTTGTAAACTACTTGGAGAGTAAGGCACTTCAGGATAGCAAATAGCAAGGGTTTGTGGCATGGAGGTCTTGTCAGAGCAACCTGATAGTATTCTTTGACTTGGTAACCAGGGTAGTGGATAAGGGCCAAGCTGTGGATTTACTTGGTTTCAATTTCAGCAAGGTTTTTGAATTTGTGCCTCACAGAAGGTTGCTGAAGCTAGAGGTTCTGCATGCAGTAAAGCATTCAGTTCAGTGGGTGAGAAACTAGTTGGGAGACAACAGAGGATTGTGTTTAATGGAGTCAAATCGGAAAAGAGGTTGGTTATTAGTGGGGTGCCACAAGGATTGGACCTGGGTCTGTTCCTTTTTAGTATGTTCATAAGCAACGTGAAAGAAGAAATCAGGGCAAGATGTCTCATTGCAGATGACAGTAATCTATGTGGCAGGGTAGACAGCAAGGAGGGGGGTTAGCGAGATGCAGAGAGACTTGCAAAGGCTAGAGAGATAGTCAAAGATTTGGCAGTTGAAATCCAGTGCCAGAAAGTGCAACATGATACACATAGGGGAACAAGAACCCCGGGATAGAGTACTGGATGGGGATGGGGAGGGAGGGGTTAGTGCTGGGCACAACCCCTGAAGAAAGAGACCTAGGGGTCATCGTCACTGACTCCATAAACCAATCAATCCAACGTAACAAGGCAAATGGGATGCTGGGGTGTATATATGAAAGGGTATTTTTCAGTAGAAGGAAGGAGGTATTACTACCTCTGTATAGATCACTGGTGAGGCCCACCTGGAGTGCTGTGTCCAGTTCTGGAGTCTTTACCTAAAGAAAGATAAGGATAGGCTGGAGACAGTGAAATGTAGGGTGGCCAAAATGATTCCAGGCCAGCAGGGCAGTTCTTTGGAGGATCGGTACTAGGCTCTGAACATTTACTTGCTGGAGACCAGACGAGAGAAGGAAGATATGATGGAGAAATTCAAGTTCTTGAAATGAAGGAATGAAGTAAGCTGTGAGGAACTGTTTAGCATAAGTAGCAGATCAAGAACACGGTGGGGGGGGGGGGGGGGGGTCAATAGGGAAGTGAGAACATTTTATTTTACAGAAGGGGTGATGGCGCTTTGGAACAATCTGCCAGATGTTGTGGTAGGTGCCAAAACTATCAGTGGTTTCAAACATTCCTGGAGCAGTGTGAATGGCTTAATGATTGCTCAGGATAGTAGTGGTAGGGCAGGGAGTGTGGGGATGGATAGTGTGGGTTATAACCCTGTATGAACAATAGGTCCCGGGTTTGTTAGGGTTTTATGGGCAGACTGGATGGACAAGTGGTCTTTTTCTGCTATCATTGTCTGTTTCTAGACAAGGAACCGCCTCTGGCTCCTGACCCAGGATTCTCGATCTTCTACGGCCACCCAGAATTACTGCACTAAGGTCATTAAACTACACAAAAGCAACTATCACAGGGAAGTCCTTACTTACACTTGGGGTAATGGTAGAGCTTTCTGGAACAACATCAAGGGAGTGACCGGTAAACCTCCGAAAACCTCCCCAGCTATGCTTAACATCAATGGCATTATCACTCTTGACCCCGCAACTATCGCCAATACCTTCAATACCGCTTTCACTGACCTTGGCTTCATTCTCCCATCAGTCTTCTTCACTGAACCAGACACTTCCCACGCTCCCCACCCTACTCAACACCCACCCTTCTATTTCAAATCAAGCAGCATGAAGCCCGTACGTACATCAGCAAGGCCATTGCCAACACAAGGTTTAGTGGGGACTCATTGGACCTCAAACTACTGTCCCTCACGCTCAACAAAGTCATCATACCCCTCACCAAGGTCCTTAACCTCTCCCTCTGCCTTGGACAGTTCCCTGACCTTTGGAAATCCGCCATAGTCGCCCCTGTACATAAGAACAGGGACAAGACGCACCATGGAAACTACCGACCAGTCTCCATCCTACCCCCCCCAAAGGCACTCGAATGTATTGTTACTGACCAACTCACCGACTTTCTGGACAACCACAACATCCTGTGTCCTCAGTAACATGGCTTTAGGAAAGGACACTGCACCACATCCGCCCTTTTTGAATTCACCGCAGCAATCCATAATTCCCTAGACAATGGCCACCTTACTGGGGCGGTCTTCACTGATTTTTAACAAAGGCTTTTGATACTGTCCACCACAACCTGCTCCTCAACCAACTCTCAGCTGCAGGGCTGTCCCCTGACTCTACTGCCTGGTTCTGAAGCTACCTGTTAAACAGATCATAAAGGGTCAAGATTGCAGGCACTCTCTCCAATGCCTTGCCAGTCCGTTCAGGAGTCCCCCAGGGCTCCATATTGGGGCCGCTTCTCTTTTCACTCTCTGAACAACCTCCCTAAATCAAGCCCTGAACAATTTATCCTCTATGCAGATGACGCCATAATTCTCTCCTCCCATAAGGACCTGCATTCCCTACAAAAAAAACTCCAACTTGGATTCACATTAGTTGAAAAATGGTTCTGTACACAGAGACTTATTCTCAACTACAAAAAAAAAAAAAAGACTCTGCTTTTCCATAACTCCCACAGCAAACGTGGTACCCCCGCCCCCGAATATTTCAAACCTACAAGGCTCAACCCTTGAACAGGTTCCAACATTCAAATACTTAGGGATCACCTTAGACAGTAACCTGTCTTACGTGTCCCACATTGACAATGTCGCAAAGGCTGCCAACATGCGTCTTGGCCTTCTCTACAGGCATAGGACCAACCTTACTCCTGCTACCTTGGGCCTTGCCGTACAAAGCTCAACTCTCTCCCTCATTGATTATGGCCTCATCATTTACGGCATGGCCACCTCTACAGCCCTCGGATGTATCTCCACCTCGCTCAGCAAAGCATGGCGTC
Organism: Neoceratodus forsteri; assembly: GCA_016271365.2. NCBI lineage: Eukaryota > Metazoa > Chordata > Ceratodontiformes > Ceratodontidae > Neoceratodus > Neoceratodus forsteri. Next base: position 931,736,062 of record CM028133.1, read on the forward strand.
TACTCACTGGGTCCCACCATACAACCCACACCTGTGACCTTGATGCACAATCTAGGTGGCTGCAACTCTCTAATCGCATAAAATATCAAACATACACCTTGGCTAAGAAAATCACTATGGGCCTAGCACCCCCTGTGGTTCTATCTCTCCTCGGCCCTAGTAGTAACCACTGTCACACAAGACGCTCAGAATCTCATCGCCTGATTGTCCCACTTTTCAGAACCTCCATGGGCCAGCGCTCATTTGCCTATCAGGCTCCTTGTTGGTGGAATGGCCTTAACACTGAAATCTCCTTTGCTCCCACACTTGGTCAGTTCAAAACAGGGCTCCGTCTCCACCTCTCTGCTGCCAGCACCTGCGACTGTTATACGTAGCCGGACACCTCTCGGCTCAGTCCAGCATCCCGAGCCACTCCCCTTCCTCTCCCATACTCCCACACCTCCTCCTGCACCTATGTTCTACTTGACAACTGCCACTAACAGGCTATGCTTGTACTATAATGTAACTGTATGTTAACTCTGTTTTAACCTACTCTAAACCTGCACTTGCCTTACTTGCATATTGCTTTTTGCTCCACTGTGTACCACTGTATTGTCCTGTCCTTGACGTGGAACCTTTGTAAAAGAGCCTTGGCTCAAGGGTATTTGTAATCCTAGATTTAAATAAATAAATGTTTCTGAGCCGTGAAGGTCCCTTTTTCAGGGGCAACCTGGTTTGTTGTGATGGAAACGCTTCTGTGAGTTAGGATAGGTGCAGCTGGCCTTTTTATTTGTTAGTACACTAAATAAATGCAATTAAAATGAAAACTGAGAAAGAGACTGTGGATGCTTTCATTAAAGAGCAACTCAGTGTGGTGTGTTTGCCCATGATGTAACCCAATGACTGTAAAATTAAAAGTTTTGTTTTTTTTTATATTCAGGGAGTAGTTACTGCAGCGACAAGCCTGATCATTACTCTGGCGCAGAAGAACCCAGAAGAGTTTAAAACGTCTGTCTCCCTGGCAGTTTCTAGGTTATGCAGGGTAAGACAGTCCATATATATTATATTTGCGTTTTATATATGCATAGTTGAAAGGGTGACTTACTGTAGATAGTCATTTTGCTTAAAATATTTTATGTATTCTCCATCTTTCTCATATCCTTCCATCTGAATATGCGTACACCTTCGCTTAGTTCACTGTTTAATCAGGGAAGTGGAGGCTTTTCCCTGATATGTATATTTGCAAGATTTGGTTGGAAAGGGAAATTGAGCCAAAGCTCGTCATAAGGTATGTCCTGGGAGGGGATTATGTAACGTAGTAGAGAATAGGTCACAACATAAAAACCAAATGCAATTAACAGGGGAAAAAGTCTGTCAGTGGCTCAGTAGGTAGCACACTTGCCTCTAAGGCCGGGAGATCAGAAGGCTGTGGGTCCTATCCCCACACCGGGCACTTGGGTTGGATCCCAATACTGACACTGTAGTGCAGCATGAAGGGGTTGCTGCACTCCTGAGGTGCAGTCTTTTGGATGAGACGTTAAACTGAGGTCCCATCTGCCTGTTCTGGGGTAGTTCAGGTGAATGTTAAAGATCCCATGGCACTTCTCGAAAAGAATAGAGGAAGTTTCCTGGTATCCTGGCGAAACATCCGTCATTCACTAAAAATACCACCAACAGCTTAATCTGGTTCAAGGGTCAGTTGGCATTCATCTGTGTCCCCCTCCCCGGGTCGTGCCTGAAAATAGGCAGAATTTGTCTAGTGCACTTACCCGGTCAGCAAAAACTAAAATAAATAAAAGTCCCCAAATAACATTACATTTAGATTCAAATTACACTTGCATTCAGATTCAGCAATATACAGGAAATGTACACATCAGAATCACTGTCCATTCAGTACACACACAAATGTGGAGAGCAGGAGCCAGATAAAATGTAGGGGGCAAGGCAGAAATAGAGGAGAAGGGATCATATAGAGGCGGAAATAATTCACAGCTTGTCTCCCCTGTATGTTTTTTTTTTTTTTTTTTTTCTGCTGCTATGGCCTGGACACCCACTCCTTTGGTACCCCACAAAGCATACCCCTGCTGCCTGCCAGACTCATCCTGCCCTGGCTGACTGGCCATCAATCTCCCAACTCCTCTGTTGGCTGGAAATTCAGACTTACTGGAAAGGGGATGGGGTGTGCCCTCCTGCCTACAGAAAAGTAGCTCCTTCATCAGGCTCCTGATGGTGGGGGTGCTAGGCCAGCTTGCTTGGGTGCCTGGTGGCCTGTGAGGGGCTGCCATAGGGGCTGTCAAATAGCTTGCCCATTGCCATCCTTTTGTCCATTTTTGAAATGGATGCTCAGGAGCGCATGGTCACCTATGTTGCCAAGAGCACCTCCATAATGCCACCACCAGGAAGCACTACGTAGGCAGAACTGTACCACCCACCCTCCAGGAGGGAAGTGTCGGAAGGGCAGTCTGAATCTCTCCCTGTCTCGGGGTGTGAACCCGGGTCACCAGCATGCCAGAATGCTGCCTCATCAGTCAGCAGCATGGCGACAGCTCCCTGTTTGTTTTTCTTTCTGTCAAAGCCTAACATAGTTTTTGCTTCTGGAACAGCAGGCACACTCCGGGAGACTCTGTCTTGGGTGATTGTTTCTGTTTATGCCTTGGCTAGTTAGGTGGGTTTTATTTGCACAAGTGTTTTTAAAGCTGTTTGGTGCCCCGTCAGACACAACTGGGGCAGTATACCTCCCCTTAGGTCTTGGTGCCCTGATGTAGCACTTATTGTACCTTGTTCTTGTGGCATTGGCTTTATTTTCTCCTGCTGCAGTGGTAACCGTCGGCACTCTAGGGTGGTCACCTGACACAGTGTGCCGAAATGCAAGAAGCAGATCACACCAAAAATGGATTCTTGTGAGTGGAAGCACAGCATTTTGCTGCAAGGTTATGCATGCCGGTCTGATCAGGTCCTTCTGTGGATGTTGCAACCACAGCAGAATCTCCCAAGTATGATGAAGAGGAGTAGGTTCTAGAGGTACATGCTTCTTCTTCTCAGGGAGCCCAGATGGTTGGGGATAGTGAGACTGGGGATGGCAGCGTCCTTCCATTCACCCTATCTTTTTCCCTGGTACAACAAAATGATCATGTGCTGTAGGTGGTCTTAAAGGTAATAGGAAGTCATTTTACGTGTTTATCAATTTAAATCACTCATTTAATTTTTTCCAATCCTGTTTAATTTTTTATGTTGATTGTGTGTTTTCTTCCTTCAAAAGTTCTTTGTGTTTATTTTACTGCTACTGAGTGGATTTTAAATATTACCTCTTCACTGTTTATACTGTCTGATCTTACTATAGTGAATCTCCTCCATGGAGTCAGATTCTTTGGTCTTTGGTCTCTAAACCACCCCAACCTTGGTATGTTTCTCCTTACCGTGGCTGCTAGCACCCACGGGGTCTGTAAACCTCAGCACTGGTATCTGTGGTCCACTGCCGATGGTGTGCACCACAGCTGCAGCTTGTCTGCCTGAAAAGGGGTACATTTAGTCCCATGTGGGACATTCTGAGAGGAGTGCTTGGCCTGCCGATTCCCATTCTTTAGCCATACGTACTGGAAAGGCAATTCTGTGCTTGGCTGATGGCAGGGTTGAGGAGTGGGTGCTGGTGTGTCAAACCCTATGTTCTTCATAATATGGTGTACCAGAGGTGGAATTTGGTTTGGAAAACTCCATTTGGCCATTAGTGACTGTGGTTCTGTTTGCATGTCGGCTTCATCCACCGACTCCTTACTGGAGTCGCCTCCTGGTTCAGGGGTGCTCAAGCGTGGGTCCTCTGTGGATGGTTTAACAGGTGTAGGATTTTTGGGAAGTTGTGGTGGGTTGACAGGAGCCTAGTTGAGAAGGCGTGCAGGCGGCTCACTATTTGGATTAGGATGGCGTGGTCTAGCTGTATCCACCAATTTTTTGCAGCATGGCTTTCATGAGATGTTGCTGCTCCTGTATTTGTTTGCTCTGCAGAGTGATTGAAGGAGTGTCCATATGTTGCTCAGATGTTTCCACTATTTCAGGGAAAGACATACAGTAGGTGGCCCGTTGGACGTGGGTCTGGAGTTGGACAGCTCTTGGGATGTTGCGGTGGCTCTGTCGATTGGTGTAGGATGCCTCTGACATTATTGGGTACTCTTCTGCACAGGATGGGCAGAAATGGCCTAAGTGGCCTGCTGGCAGTGGGATGCTGCAGGTGGTACATGTCTTCTTTCTGGCCATGGTGATCCTGTGTGAAGACATAAGACAGGGAAGCATGTGAGAGTATTCCATTGTCTGCTGTGTAACATCACCCTTGTGCTCTGTATGCAGGCTACATGTAGGAATCATTAGCCCTTGTGTCTGCCTGTGGGGTTTCTACAGTGGGCTATGGACTTAGTTATCTTCCCCAGGTAAGATGGTTGCCGGAAGTGTGGCTGTGGCAGTAATGTGGGTCAGCTATATATGGAATGCATTGATTCCCCTCACTATGATTGCTGCTGGAAGTGACATGATTCATATCACTTCCTGTTGCTGCATAGCCCCAGCTATACATTAAGGTGCCCCTTATCAAGATGGCTGCCAGGGTCATCCCAATGGCACTGATGGTTGAAACACTGGATGCCACACTGGCAACCCAAGTTCGGGAATGAGCTCAGGTGCCGGGCATCGGCAGGGGAGGGAGAAGATTGATCATCCGATGGACTGCTCTCCTCTCCTCTCCCTGGGGAGGGTTCCAGGGTATCTCTGGTGCAGTAGTGACCCCTGGTGGAGACTGGAGGCACAGCTAGCATACGGAGCAGCTAGGGGGAGGAGCGCGGCGGGCATCTATGGCAATAGCGTGCTGGTGTCATTGCATGCCCGTGTCCCTAGGGTGAACCACACACAGCCTGAAATACCCCCGATCGGCGACGGCTGTCCTCTGAGTCATGTCGCCACACGCGCAACACTGGCCCGCTCCTGTACCCCCCCCCCCGCTGCTCCTCCACCAGCTTGGCCGGCACACTCGATTATATTTGAGTGCCGGAGTGGAGGCGGCCCTACCCCAGGGGGCTCAGAGCTGGGGAGTCCGTCGGCAGGAGGATGGTGGTGGAGGCCAGCTATCTCTGAGGAGACGGGGAACCAGGTGGGCGGTAGTAGGCATGTAGGAGTACCCTGAGAGAGTTCTGGGTCGGGTGAATAAACAGAAGATAGAAAAAAGGAAAAAAAAAAGATGGCTGCCGGGAGTGGTGATGGCTCTGGAGGGATGTCAATTTCCCTTACTAAGATGACTAGTGGAAGTGACACGATTTGAATCACTTCCTGTTTGCTGCATGACACCACCAATAAATGAATAGGTACCCCTCTCAACAAGGCCACCAGAAATGATGTCAGCTCTGGAGAATGTTATTCACATCAGTAACTCAGCAGGCACAGAAAAAGGTAAAGTTATGGGGAAGGATTCTCTTTGAGGAACAAGTAGTGCCATAAAACCTGTAACATGCAATGATGGCCATTTTCATTGTGGTATGTTCATTTTGCTTCTCTTTTCCCCGGTGCTCAGCTCATGCCTCCTGAGGACCACACAAGCAAAAACAAGGCTCCCTGGTAGCTTTGTGATAGTAGCTGCACCTGGAATTACTGGCAGGGATTCCAGGATGCAACAGTGCTCATTAAGTGGATTGGAGATCCCTGCTGGCAGGGCGGCTCCCTCCTGTTATGTGATGAGCAGCACATTGTGTGACCGCTACATGTGGTGTCACAGATGTTCATCAGCATGCTTTCTTGGCATCTGCTTACATGTGGGGCTGAGCTGCAATTTCAAATAACAATTTAATCGTGTCTGATGTCCTGCCCACAGTGTAGTGGGCTAGATCATGCATTGGGCTTACAGTATTCAATCAGACATTACATACAGATGTTCAGAGGCATATAGAGTACTCGCACCTTCTTAATAGAAGCTTACTTTAGGTACATGATGCACTCTTGCGTTGCCAGCCCCGGATAGCCAGTGGCTAGCTACAGATAGGGATGTATAAAAAAGAATAAATTAGTATCCAGAAAACCTCCCTGTTATATTTTAGTCTCAAAACTGAAAATATAAAAACATACCTTGGTACTTAAGAAATCGTGGCTCCAAATTTGGGTCTTTACAAACTGCTGAATACGTAATAGGAGCTCTGATCCTGTGCTGCAACCTGATCTGATGAACATTTAAAACTTAGCTAGCCTCATAACACCAGAGGCAGAGTCGAACTGGCCCACCAGAATACCTGGAAATTTCCATGTGGGGGGCCCCTTTGCTAGGTACTTGGCCACCTTCTAAACTCTAAATATCTTTGTATTATCTATTTTCTAATCAAATACATTATTTTTGGTACCGTAAGTACATGTAAGAGGCAATCACTGAGATAGTTTATCAAATTTAGATGGAATAGTGTCATCCTGAACCCTCCCCTATTGATTTTCCAAGTGGGTCCCTTTATCCACTTTCTAGATGGGCCCCCAGTCCCAAGCTGACTACAGGGGAAGCGGGTCGGTTTTCATCTTTTGAAGTCATGTCACTTGTGCATTAGCAACCTGTCAGGTGAACATAACCCTAGATGTAAGGATCCTGCAGTGCCTCAAAGATTAGCCACCACAGTTCATTCGTACATGTATGTATAGCACCACCACAGTGCACTCCACAACGCAAAACAGTGCTGAGGCACTCCCACCCTTGTGTTGTACCATAATTGCGTCAACTGCTACCTCTTTTTTAAAACATTTTTGACAGTTGCCCAGTGTTTGAAATCTTGAGTTACGTAGTTCATGCTCTTACTGTATTTAAGTTCTATGAACTTTTCTCATAACTCTTGTCAGACAACGCCAACTTCATAGTGCTGTTAATATCATTTTCATATGTGACATTTTGCTCCTTATTTTTTATATGGCAATCTGCTGGGGCTGTACCTGGCTCATAATATTCTTGTCCCACAGTCACCATTTCGCAGTCTGTATACAAAGTATATTTCAATCCCCCATTCAATGTCCATATTTAATTATCGTTATCAGACATATTTCCTTCAAGTACTGCAATGTCCCTTTATCAACATAATCACAATTCTGACATTTTTTCTATCTGCCTTTAGTCCTTCATAAGTGATATAACTTATTTTACTTCAGAATCGAGTTCTTCATGCTGTGAAGCTGTGGCGGGGGAGGCGGCTCAGAGGAAATGTGACACCTGGGCATGGGATAGACACAAGGGGACCTCAGAAGTAAGGCAAGGGTGGGGAGAGATCGGGAATCGAGTATGGTTTGCTGCGGCATGGGTGGGTAGCAACCCTGGGGTAATCATTTCTGATGACCTGAAGGTAGCCAAGCAGTGTGATAAGGCATTGGGGAAGGCTAGTAGGATTCTCGAGTGCACAGGGAGGGGCATCACCATCAGAAAGAAAGAAGTAATATTACTTCTGTGTAGTTCAAGTTCAAGTTTATTGCAGGAAAACTCCATTGAGCAAGCTCATTCACAAGGAGGTCCTGTGACATAAACACTTAAAGTACAAACACAGATAGGTAATAGTATATACATGAAATGCACGTTACATGATACAGGCTGGATATACATACAAGGGTACCACATAGGGTGACCGCAGGTGGTAAACATTGATATGAGACAGGGAAGCGACTTACAGGTTGTATACTGATAAATGAAACATGATGACTGGTGTGTGCAATACATATACAGTATTTTGGCAGCTAGAACAAACAGTCTACAACGGATATGGGGGGGAGGAATGATTTGATAGAGTAGCAGTGGAGTGTAAGCAAAGATAAAGCCAGGAGTAGAAGGGGAAGGGAAAGCAGTTAATATGACAAATCAATTATACCTTACCAGTGGATAAATATGGCACACATGGAGAAGGAAGAGACTTAATGACAGTTACAGGTGTCTTTTATTTTGGCTGAACTTAGCGATTTGTAGAAGTTTATTGAAACTGTGCTAGTTAGTTTCAGTACGGTTTGTGATCGGTTCCAAATGAAGGGAAGGGCATATGCAATATCACGTTTACCAAAGGAAGTCCGCGTCCTTGGTATGTCAAGCATAGTAGTCAGGTTTTCTTAACGAGTATGCGCTATGTGAGATACTAATAAGGGAAGAGAGATAGCTTGGCAATTTCTGCAGGAGCAGTTTGAGTCCATAGCCCAGCATGGAGCAGGCGTCTAGTAGTAAGGGATGTCCAACCAACAGCTGCATATAAGTCACAGTGATGCGAACGGTAAGGGGAGTTGGTAATGAACCGTAATACACGCTGATAAAGGATGTCCAGTTTACTTAGATTTGCAAGAGTGGTGAAGGAATAGATTACATCGCCATAGTCGGTAGAAAGGGGAGAAAAGTGGCCTGTACAAACTTGTTTCGAGGTTCTCAAAGGGAAAAGGGCCTATTTCTGTAGAAGAAACCTAACCTTGCTTTTAACCTTCTAGAGACATCTTGACGTGGTCACTGAAAGATAATTTATTGTTGATCCAGATACCTAGGTATTTAAATTTGGTTACAACTTCCAGAGGCTCGTTTAGCGTGGTGACAATGAAGTCTTGGGCAAGGTTATTGGGGGGGCCTGAGACAGCACTGTGGGAGAATATCATCGCTTTAGTCTTCTTAGCATTGAGCAGAAGCTTTGCCTTTATTAGATTATGCTCCAGTTATGCAATCCGCTTGAAGCACTCCCTTGACTTCAGATAATGATGAGCCAGAAGTATACAACACAGTATCATCTGCAAAAAGTGCAGATTGGGCGAGATATGTTAGCATCTAAGTCATTAATGTACAGAAAAACAAGATAAGGCCTAAGATGGATCCTTGGGGACTCCTCTTGCAACTGGCAAGCAGAGCAGAAAAAAGCCTTCCTACTTTACTTTTTGGAATCTTCCAGTTATGTAGCTAGAGAACCACTGGGTGGTATGGTATGTGGCACCCAACTTTGCAAGGCAATTGACTAATAGTTTGTGATCAACAGTATCAAAAGCTTTGCTGAGGTCCAAAAAGACTGCACCAGTTACCTTCTTGGCATCTGTAGCAGAGATCCAATCATTGGTTACTTTTGCTAGTGCAGTGATTGTGCTATGATTAGCCCGGAAGCCAGATTGAGCTGGGTTAATGAGAGAGAAGGTTTCCAAGTGAGATTTTAATTGAATATGGATCAGTTTTTCGAGAACTTTAGAAATGATAGGCAATATGGAGATAGGCCTATAGTTGTTTACATCGCATGGGTCACCAGATTTAAATAGAGGGAGGATATGTGCTGATTTCCAGCAGGACGGCACAGTAGCAGATGTAATGGAAAGATTGAAGATGTGGAGGATGGGGCAGTGGATGGGCGTAGCCTGACCTTAGGAAAAGGGTTCCAAGCCACCGTCCCTCGTTTTTGGTATCCTAGAGTTAAGAGAATCTTCTACTTCTTTATAAGTTATCTAGCACAGTTGGAAGGGCGCTGGGTGCAGGACTAGATGTGGCGGGAGGTATGCTGGCTCACCGCAGCACCAGCATAAGGTGACGAGTCAAAAGCTAATCCACCTGTGGCAAAGTGGGAGTTAAGTTCCTCCAGGATTAGGACTTGTTTTCCACAATCTTGCCACTGCAACTATCTTTGTTGGGACAGAGGGGGCCATGGGCCGTCCTTCTATAGCTTTGATAGTCTTCCATATTTTATGAGGGTTACCTTTAGCTTGTTCGAGAGTAGAAATATAATAAGTTAGCTTTAGCAGAGCAAAGTTTTTTCACACAGTTATTCCTGGCTGTTCTAAAGGTCTGCCAATCCGAAGATTCTTTGGAATGTCTAGCTTTAGCCCAGAGCTTATCTCGAGCTATAAGGGCTGCCTTGAGATCCGAGGTATAGATCACTAGTAATACCCCACCTCGAATACTGTGTCCAGTTCAGGAGGTCCCACCTCCAGAAGGACATAGATTAGAGGCAGTATAAAGGAGGGCTTCCAAAATGGTGCAGGGCCTGCATGAAAAACCCGACGAGGAAAGACTCAAAACTACTGTAAACATGTACTCTAGAGGAAAGGAAGGAAAGGGGGTTAGGATAGGGGCAATATAGGGCAGACTAGGTGTGCCAAGAGGTCCTCATCTGCCTACAACTTCTATGTTTCTCTAAATCCCAGTACACTTTCCTTTTTCAGGAGAAGTATGTCCCACTCAGAGTTCCTTGCTGGGGCTGCAGCATGCTGGCATACAGGGATGGCGCTTGCTTACCCGTGGGGCAGAGTGTTTTACCATTTAAAGCAAACTGCATCTGGGAGGAGTCAAACGTATATGTATGTTAAAAGTTGAAACATTGGGCGGCCAGGGTAGGGTTACCGCCTAGGGCGCACAGCGACCCGGTTCTGGAACGGACTTGGGAACTGGAGGGCCGGGCTGGGGATAGAGCGCCCAGAGGCCGCCTCCTCCTGGGTGGGGTGGGATGCGGGTCCCGCTGCGATACCACCACCTGGGTGACCACAGGTGGTGGTGCAGCAAGGACTGCATGAAAGCAGGGAGGGAGGACGTCCGCCGGGAGCTGGAGCATTAGCACACTGTGACGTGCATTGCTCCTAGGCTCTCCTAGCGTGCAGCCATCCTATGGGGATGGGGTGGAAAGAGGAAAATACCCTCCAGTGCTCCCTGTAGACGGAGCTTCAGGCCCCGATCCCAAGGCCCCTGCTGGCACGGATGACTGATCCCCAACGAAAACTCAGTCGCTCAGGGTGGTGGAAAGGGGGGGCCCCGCCTCGTACCCGCCTGGGGGTCAAACCAAGGCAGCATGGGGGGATGACTGCACCTGATGCCGACAGACGAGCAGGAACACACAAGGCCGTAGGAGACTCCCGAAGGTGAGGAAGCACCGGGGTGAGAAGGGGCCGTAAAAAAGAAAGTATATAAAAAAAATAAATAAATAAAAAGTTGAAACATTGGATGTGAAAGTAAAAGTGAAGTGAGACGAATATCATAATTTTTTTTTGTAAATATCCAGGAAGAACTGGATTTGGAAAGAAAATAAATTGCATCACTTATAAAGGACTAAAGGTACATAGAAAAAATGTCAGAATTGTGATAATATTGATGTAGGGAGAATGCAGTATTCGAGAGATGGGTTTGATACAGATAATTTACATATAGGCATTGAATAGGGGGTTGTCATATACAGAGTATACCGGCCGAGAAATGATGACTGAGGGACAGAAATAGTATGAGCCAGGTACAACCACAACAACTTGACATATAAAAAATAAGGAACAAATGTCACGTAGAAAAATGTTAATAGCACTAAGAAGTTGGCATTGGTTGATTTAAGAGAAAAGTTCATATAACTTAAATAAGAGCATATGAACTATGTAACCCATGATTTCCTAAAGGAAAGTGCCAAAACCTTTTAAAAGAGAAAGCAGTTGATGCGGTGATGGTATAACACTGAAGTGAGACTGCCTCAGCACGGTTTTGGATTGTGAGGTACACTGTGGTGGTGCTATACATACATATATGAATGAATTACTGACCATATGTTGTAAAATATTTTTGACAGACTGGAAGCATAGTGGGCCTGAGCAATTGGCCTGGCCATAAGACGGTGCCCAAATAGTGTGTGAAGTTAAAAATAAAAGATTTAAAATCAGTGGAACATATGTGGTGTTCATCCTCCCATTCTGTTTGCTGTATTGGATTTGTTATTTTTGGATGACCCAAAACTTGAACACTATACCCTTGTAAGAGGATTGGCAACCTGAACTGCTTTCTGATCTAGGCAGATACCTATTCCAATAAATGTTCCATCTGGGTGACTAAACCCAGCTCCCATGTCCGATGTACGTGTTCCGTTGGCCATATTATGAACTGTAATAATGCTTTGTACAGTTGGACGATATGAGAGGTAAGTAATTCTTCTTTCAATACCCTAATCACCATCTGTAATAGTAATGGTATTCCTGTGTTTTTTGGGTAGGTCTAGAGTGACATTTGTAGATAATTAGCTACATGAAAATGGTGAAAATAATCACTTAGGTAAAATTTAACATGCAAATTAGCAAATGGAAAAATACGATGTCCTTGTAAGAGTAAGTACTGTCTAAGGGAGCTAGTAGAAAATTAGAGTTATGGGACAATGGAGTGATAAAAAATCTCAGCATCTTGCATTGAGAGGGCTCTTGCAGTAGACAGCACCATTAGGACTGAGCCGGCAGGTGCTAGGACCACACGGAATACTTAGCTAGCAGTGTCTGGCGGGGGACTGCCCACCCATTGTCATGTGACCGTTTGCCCAACGGTATATAGTGGGCGGTCCCCCATGCCCACCCCAGTTCTTTCCCACCATCAACCTGTGCACGTCGGACCTTGTGGAACACTGCTACAGTTGACCGCCATTTTCTAAGTATAGACTTTCTAATTTTGTTACTTTTCTTACAAAATAGTGTTTGTTTTTTTTTTGTTGTTAGATTGCATGTCGTCTTCCACTCCTTCTGATTCCCCCAAAAACAAGTGGTCCTACGGCTGGCATGTCCTAAACAGACAGACACTCCTTGTGTCTTCTGTGCCCAACCACAACACCTAGGATTGCGAAGCCTGCCAGAGCTTCAGTCAGGCCATGTGGAAATGCTGTCAACAAGTCTTGGAAGCCCATCTTCTAAAACAAAAATTGGCTTCATTGGAAAAGGAGCTAAAGCAAGCTAGGAGCGCTTCTTCATCTCCGGAGGGTTCTGGCTCCCATTCTTCCAAGCAGAAGAAGCACAAGCGGGACAAGGACTGAGGCCAGGATCGGTCCCCCTCTAGGCTGCGGGCCCTCTTCCAGCAAGGGAGCTGCCCCTCTGGCCAAACCTGCTCCTCCCCTTTCGAGGCAGCCTTTGTCTCTCTCCCCCCCCCCCCCCGAGTTGGTAACGGTCTGGTTGGGGACATCCAGGAATTCGGAGGCTTCTTCAACCTTTAGGCTCTTCACTCCTACTTCAGGGCCTAAGTCCAGTGGTTCGGTGGGTAAGTTGGACGCTGGCTCTGTCGGCACCTGCACAGCCCCAGTGCTTGCGTTGGACGCTGACTTGAGGTCTGATGCCAGTCCCTCGGACCCACGCCCACTGTCGCCTCGGCCACAGCCATCTCTTGAGGAATCCTCTTCTTGGGACTCTCCTACATCATCTCCGGTTGGGCCCTCAGAGAACTCCTCCCCCCCACCCAACGTTGGATGGGCAGCCGCCTGCTGGCCCTGTTCTTCAGTTAGTGCTGGTCCACGCCATGCCATATCCCCCCTGTGGACCCTCTGGCAGATCCGATTTCAGTCCCTCCGTCTGGGCCTCTTCCTCTACCCCACACCCCGTTAGGACCTGTTGCCCCGCAAAGGCAGACGCCGGGCCTTCCTGCAGGTCTGCAGCCTGATCCCACTCAGCCTGGACCCTCTGGCCAATGGCCTCATCCAGGCCCTTCAGCCCCACTGGCGTGCCATTACCCAGGTTACTCAATGCCGTGCTACCCCACGCTGGGGTACAGGACACCGGGGTGGCATACTGAACACCAGGTTACCTGACACTGGGGTGCCTGACACCAGGATATCCACTGTCGGGGTACCAGATTTCCCCTGCAGTCACTGGTGGATTACAGTGCAGACACCTCACGCACGCCAGCCTGTGTGACTCCACGGTCCCTGTCTCTTGTTGTGGCCTGTTCTCCGTCTTCCGGACGCATGATAGTTGCCCTTGCGGATGGGGGAACGATGTTACAGGCTGAGGCGGTATAGCGCGAGAAGTTTAGGGCTCTCAGCTGCAAACCTGGAGACATGGGTTTGAATCCCACAGCCCCTGCTTGCATACTGTGTGACCCTGAGCAAGTCAGTTGACTTCATTGTGCTCCCAGGTCACCCCAGGAAACAAGCTTTGGCTTAGTTTGCCTTTCCTGGTTAAACAATGTCCACCTTTCCCTCGTAAGGAAGACTCCCGTCGATCTGCATTCCACAACAGGAGCCCGACTCAGAGTCTGACTCCTCCTCTTCTTACTTGGGCTCTGAATTCCCTCCACCGGAGGATGCCAAGTCAAAGAGACTCCAAAGTCTCCCCTGGAGGATCCCTCCTTTACGGATATCCTCTGAAAAATTCAGGAGGCCAACAGCTGGAAGAGAGTGGAGCAGGACCCCCAGTGCCAGAGGTTGGCATAGAACCTTGACCTCCCGGAACTGGCCCCCACTCCTCATTCCTCCATGGAAGGGGCCCCACGACGATCTAGCCTCTCCTATTTACTGTAGCTGCAACCGTTGTCCATCTAGGCCACCCCCCAAGAAGGTGGACAGACTGTACCATGCTTCAGAAGGGAAAGATCATTTGGTTAACAGTGTGGCTCAATCCAGCCCGGTGGTGCTGAGGGTTGAGGCGCTGGACGCCACACCTCGCGCCATGCCGGCGTCCAGGTTGGGAATGAGCCAAGAGTCGCCGGGGGTCGGCGGGAGGAAGATCGGCGTCTGGAGGACGCTCTCTCTTCAGGGGAGGTGGGATACACTCGCTCATGGAGGCGACCTCTGGCGGCAGCTAATGGTTCGTGACCCAGGCAGCATATGCATGCCCAGGGGAGGCGGGCTGCGGGCGGCTCGTTGCCCGTGCCTAGCCGAGCTCCGAGGGTGAGAACAAAAGGCAAGAAATGCCTCCCTATGCGCGGTGAGATGGCGGTGGCCCCAGTGGACCCTCCACATCCCAAATACCAGCCCAGGCGTGCTTACGCATGAACTGCCTCAGGAGGACCGGCGACATTCAGGTAGGCTCCTCAGGCCTTGGGAGCCGCTGAAGGGAGAGTGCGATCAGCCCGGAGATGGTACTGGGGGTCGGGTCTGCCTGGGGTTGATCGGGGGAGACAGTCAGGGAGATATGGAGGGTTCAAGTTGGGAGTAGAGGAGGAGTTCCGTTTGGGCACTCCTGAAGGGTGCCCTGGGTATGAGAGGAATAAATAGTTAAAAAAACCAAAAAACAATGCGGCTCACTACTGCTCAACGAAACCAAAGCATATGAGTACCTCCCTTCCTGACAAGGAGTTGCGGCAACTTGACCAGTTTGGCCACAAGGTTTATTCATCCTCAACCTTGGCTCTGTGGGCCCTACATTTTGTAGCCCACATGGTTTGTTACCAGAAGGCCATTCTTGGTCAACTCAAGCAAGAATTTGAGGCCTTGCCAGACTCTTCGGCCAAGTCCAAAATTGGGCAGACGGTCAGGACGGCAGAGATTACCTGCTGCCACACCTTAAGGATGACTTACAATGCTGTGGATGCTTTTGCCATATATACGGCGATGGCGGTATGTATATGCAGACACTCCTGGTTATGGGTGTCTGGTATTGCCCAGGATGTCCAGGCATCTGTTCTGGATGTCCCCTTCAGGGACTCTGTGCATTTTTGGAGGGGACGTCAAGGACCTAATGACTAACCTGCAGGAGCGAGGGAAGGCTCTCCGATCAGTGCACTCCCTCTGTTATACCAATCCCAAGCCTAGGGCTACCTTTTGCTGCCAACAGAGGTGCCAGACCAGGCAGCAGCCTGCCAAATGTGAGGGCAAGTGTCGGGCTACCTCTTCTACCTCAACATCCGCCCCCAAGTCACACAGAGCATCCGAGGCGGGCTTCCAACCCTCCCTCCCTCTGCCTCTTGACTCGTGGCCTCCTCCCCTCTGCCCACCATTCTAGAGGAGCCAATCTGGGCAGATTCGCCAGCCACCTGCCTGAGTGGGAGGCAATCACGACAGACCCTTGAGTCCTTCATCTAATAGCTCAGGATCACACAATGGAGTTCACAGAGCGACCTCCAGAAAATCCTCTCGGTCATTCATTACCTGCAAGGTCGCATTCCCCTCATCAGAGAGGAGATTGCGGCTCTGTTGCGAAAGTCCACCATAGAGCCAGTTCCTCAGGGCCAAGTAGGAAGGGGTATTACTCCCACTTCTTCCTGGTCCCAAAAAAGACGTGAGACCTTCGTCCGATCTTGGTCATAAGCATGCTCAGCCGGTACATCGAGTACAAAAGGTTCCACATGCTGACCTTCCCAGGACTCTTGCCACTGCTACATCAGGGACACTGACTCTGTGCCCTGGATATGCAGGATGCGTGTCTTCGTATCCCCATCTTCCCTGCCCACTGCCGATTCCTCCAGTTTACTTTCAAGGGGGAGCATTTCCAATTAAAGGCTCTCCCCTTTGGCCTTTCTTGGCACCCAGGGTTTTTTCCAAGTGCCTAGTGGTGGTTGCAGCGACCCTACGTCAGCAGGGCCAGTGTGTGTTACCTTACCTTGACGACTGGCTTCTGTCGGCTTCATTGAGGGAATACCTGGAGGCTTCTCTAGTAGCTACCCTGTATCTGTTTCGCAAAGTGTGGGAGTCGCGGTGAATTATCCTAAGTCTCATCTTGTTCCCTCCCAGTGCCTCCAGTTTTTTGGAGTGGTGCTGGACACAGCCCAGGGTCAGGCTTTCCTCCCTGTAGATAAGGTGAAAACGCTGCAGACGCAGGCTCGGCAGGTGGCCTCTAGTCATTGAACTACGGCCAGGACAGTCCTTTGCCTCCTGAGTCTCTCTATTCTCACAGTACTCCTAGACAAACTCCTCATGCGAGTGGACACTAAGGGTACAGTGGGACCAGAGGTCAGATGACCTGGACCACGGGGTTCTGGTGTCCAATCCTATGAGAAAAGATCTAATTTGGTGGCAGGATCTGAAGAATCTCTGCCGAGGGATCCCTTTCCTACCCTCCCAGTTCAAACCCTGACAACGGATGCATCAGGTCACATTCCCAGTTGCTGGGGGGCACATCTGGGGAATAGCAGGACCCAGGGATCTGGTCTTAGCAAGAGCTCTCGATGCTCATAAACATGCTTGAGATATGTGCTGTGCTGTATGCTCTACAAGCCTTCCAGCCACATCTCCTCCCAGGACCACTCATTGTCCAGTCGGACATGTGTGGTCTGGTACCTGAACAAACAGAGGCATTCGGTCATACCCCCATGCAGGGAAGCAATGCGAGTGTGGTACTGGACAGTTCAGCACCAGCTCCAGCTCATGGCAGTGCATGTCCTGGGCATCCAGAACATCCTAGCAGACAGTCTTGGCCGCTCTCTGGCAAGGGCTCATGAGTGGAAACGGTCAACCAGTGGTCGAGGACATCTTCCACCTCTGGGGTCATCCAGATCTCCATCTGTTCACTTCCCCACTAACCAGTTTTTGCTCACTTTCTCCTGGGCCTGGTATTTGTTGGCAAGACATGCTATCCCTTTGCTGGAAAGGGAGATTGCTGTACGCCTTTCTCCCTTCCTGCTTCTGCAGGTGGAAATTCTCAAGCTGCAAGTGGAGGGAGCTCAGATTATTCCAAATGCTCTATTTTGACCTCAACAAATATGATTCTCTCTGCTCCAGCAGTTAGCTGTGGAGCCTCCAGTCCCTATTCCCTCTGCAAGGACCTCCTGACGCAAGATCAGGGCATGCTGGTCCATCCGGATCGCAAGTCTCTTCACGCTTGGCGCCTTCAGACATAGTGGTCCCACGCTTTGGGGTCTTCCCCAGGGTCGCTGAAGTCTTTGTAGAGGCCAGGACGTCATCTGTAAGAACTACCTACGCTATGAAGTGGAAGAGATTTTCTATCTGGGCAGCCGCCAAGGGTTGGGACCCCTTTTCATGCCCTGTTCCTCAGGTCATGGAGTACCTGTTGCACCTCTCTGACCTGGGACTCAGTTATTCTTCTTTGATGGTCCACTCGTCTGTCATATCTGCCTACCACACCCCGGTGGAAGGCAAAACCTTAGCTCAGTTGGAGGCCTCCCGTACCTTTCTGAAGGGGAATACTCCATATGAAGCCCCCAGTCAGGAACCCTGTTCCCCTTTGGGACCTGAACTTTATCCTTGGAAAAACTCACTTTGCCTCCCTTTGA
This sequence comes from Neoceratodus forsteri, assembly GCA_016271365.2. Lineage (NCBI taxonomy): Eukaryota > Metazoa > Chordata > Ceratodontiformes > Ceratodontidae > Neoceratodus > Neoceratodus forsteri. The sequence goes on from CM028133.1 coordinate 931,753,919, forward strand.
ACCGGCCGCGAGTTGCGACCTGTGCTTTTTGTCTTGGAAAGCGCTCTTTTTAGTTGCCATTACTTCTGCTTGACTGATTTCCGAGCTTCAGGCTCTTATGTTTAAGGAGCCCTATTTGATTTTGAAGAGACCGGGTAACTGTGTACAAATCCTAAGTTTTTACCGAAGGTTGTTTGAGTGTACTTTAAATCCGACTGTATACTTGCCAGTGTATTACTCTCAAGTACTCCAATCAAGGGGAGACTCTTTTGTACACTCTGGATGTGCACAGAATTTTGCATTACTTCGTGAATCGGACAAAGTCTGTCCGAAAAACGGATCAGTTTTTTTGTTTGTTTCATGCCCAGAAGGGAGGGTGCAGCAGTTTCAAAACAGTGTATCTAAATGGTTAGCAAACTGCATTCTCTTTTGCTATCATATGTACGACGAGACCCTTCTGGGGGAAGTCAAAGGGCATTTAGCCAGAGATATGGCTGCATCTACTGCTTGTTTCAAGAATGTCTCTGCCGCAGATATTTGTGTGGTAGCCACTTGGAGTTCTGTCCACACCTTTGCTAAGCATTACAGTCTGGACATTACCTCTAGGTGCAGGGCAGGCTTTGGACTGGCTGTCCTTCAAGGCCTCCTGTCTTAATTCTTTGCCTACTACAGACCTTTATCCTGCCTCCAGTGTTCAGTCTTTGCCTGACTTATACTGCTTGGGACTCAGTTCTTATAGTGTTGCCTACTGCAAGAGCCATCTCAATGTAAGATAGTACTGTTATGTAAAAACTTACCGTTAACAGTATATCTTCGAGAGGAGCTCTTGCAGTAGGTTCTCCCACACTCCTTCCCCATGTTGTCTTCTCCTTTTCTTTTAGCCTTTCTAGTGGCTCCAGGAGCCCTCTCATTCTCCTGTCGTAGGCCACCGGTGGGAGAACTGAGGTGGTCGTGGGGGGCTGCCCACACTATGTACCGTCCGGAGACGTCTGTCATGTGATGACGAGTGGGCTGCACTGCCAGACATTGCTAGCTGTTTCTTAAAAGCGGTCCTAGCACCTGGTTGTTCAGTCCTTATGGTGTTGCCTACTGCAAGAGCCTCTCTTGAAGATCTACTGTTACGGTAAGTCTTGTGTAACTGTACCTTCTGTAAGGAGCCACGTGATAGGGCTTTAAATCAGTGTATAGTGGTTTCTACAGTGTAAGGGATCGAGGAGAGTTTACCCATGGGTATACCTGGGTGTGCACACAGGACTCTTGACAGAATGAAGTGTGTCTTCTTCAGTTAATTCTGTAGTTTTCCAGTGAGAGGGATACCCCTGTTCCATTCATAAAAAAGATGTGCAGGTCTGTGCTGCACTGTGGTAGAAAGCAAAATGTGGAAGTTCCATACCTCCTTGTGATTTGGGAAGATGCAGAATTGAGAATGTGATAAGAGGTTTAACTCCATTCTATAGTAACAGGATAGTAAAGAAATAGTGTACTGCCTGAAACTAATATTAGTTTTTAAAAGCAGTCAGCTATTACCTTTTATATGTGAGGTGCTTATTTTCTTTTCCCTTTGAGTAATTGGAAGATTTTTTACCTGATGTTAAGTGTGATCTGTGGAACAGTACTCTGCCTGGCAGCTGGCATATCTAATTCTATTCCTACCACTATACATCATCAGCACTGTGACCTCACTGACTGTGACATCACGGCTGCTCAGGAAGAGCCACTCAGTAGCTGCCAGGTCAGTCGTCTGTGATGTCACAGTGCTGATGATGCAGTGGGGGGAGTAGAACTAGATGTGTCTGCTGCCAGGCAGAGTGCTATTCTACACATCCAGCAGAATACTGTCACATAGAAAACATTCTAATGAGCAAACGGAAAAGGAAAAATACTTCAGAAATTGAAAGTTGCAGCTTACTACTACTTAAAATTCATGCAATTTTCATACATCCTACATTTGGTTCTACTAGCTCTTAAATGTATCCCATTTTCTAAACAATGCGGCAGGTGGTGTGAGTGGGAGAGTCTATGCAAGATGCAACCTGGAAAATGAATCCTTTCTAACAGTATAAAGAAACATGGTACATGGAGAACCACGACTTCGATGTCAACATACCAGGGTACACAATCTACAGGAGGGACAGGGAGGGAAAAAGAGAAGGAGTAGCTCTCTCTGTAAGGGAAGGGATCAAAGCAACAGAACTAAAGAGCAAACTGGGAGGAGAGGAGGCACTGTGGGTCACCCTGGAGACTGGAAATGGCACCACAATCTGCACAAGGGTTGTATACAGACCTCGCCTCCGGGATGGACAAGGAAATGATAGAAGGCATGCTTGGGATGGCAGAGAAAGGGAGATATTGCTGATGGGGGACCTCAATATGCCAGATGTTAACGGGAGCACCTTTGCTACAGCCACATCCAAGAGCAGGGCCATTCTCGATGCCCTACAGGGGGATGCCTCAGACTGTTAGTTTTGAAACCCACTCAGGAGGGAGCAATCTTAGACCTGGTACTCTCAAATGGGGATGGAGAGAGGATCTCCGATCTTGAAGTGGGTAGCCATCTGGGAACAAGCGACTGCCAAACAGTGTGGTTCACGATAAACTTAGCTGTAGAGTCAAGCCATTCAAAAGTGAAGGTACTGGACTTCAGGAGGGCTGATTTGTCAAAATGGGAGAGTGCCTCAGAAAAGCACTAGCAAACAAGGTGGGGTGGAGCAACAATGGGGAAACATCAAAACTGCCATCACAGAGGGAACAAGCCTTTGTGTGAAGCAAATAAACAAATCAAAATGACAGAAAAAACCACTATGGTTCTCAAAAGAAGTAGCGGGGAAGGTTAGGGAGAAGAAGATAGCATTCAGGAAGTATAAGGAAACACAGAAGGAGCAGGACAGAGAACTGTACCAGTTAAAGCAGAAGGAAGCAAGGAAGGCAATCAGAATAGCAAAGGCCCAAACCGAGGAAAAGATAGCCAGCTTAGTTAAGAGGGATAAAACCTTTTATAGGTACATTTGGGAGCAAAGAAAGACTAAGGCAGGGATACTGAGGCTGAATAAAGAGGAAGGTGGTTGGACAGAGAGACAGTGAAAAAAGCAGGGAAACTGAATGAATACTTCTGCTCAGTATTCAAAATGGAAAAGCAGGGAGAGATACCTAATCCAGTCAATAGAAGCACTCTGGATGCGGGGGGAGGGGTTGATATTAGTCCTTTCACAGAAGAAAGGGTTCTGAAAGAACCCTTAAAACTGAAGGTGGATAAAGCAATGGGGCCTGATGGGATTTGCCCTGGAATTCTAAAAGAACTAGTAACACCACTGACTACCCCCCCCCCCTTTTTTTTTTAATTCTTTATTTTTCAGGTCAGTATTACAGCAGGAATACATTTGTACAGCAATTTCATTGTATAAGATATACATATACAGTTGAAATTCATATGATACAGGACACTCTAACCTGCCTTTAACATTTATAAAAAACACTTCAGCCATATAATGTCCATTAGCTATGTATAATTGTTTACTAGATACATGGGGGAAGAGAGACGCTGGTACCAAGGGACTTATCTAGTCAGGGAATAAATGAATCGTCTAGTGGGGAAATATAGAAGACCGAAGACCTCCAATATAATTCAAACTGGGGGATACGATCAGCTCTTTTAGCAAAGAGTCATTCCAGGTAATGGATCTGACACTGTAGAGTGCCAGTGAGTCAAAGCAGGGATTGTGGACTTCCACCATAAGCGGGTGATCACCTTCTTAGATGCAGCTAAGTACAAATAGAGTTTGCTCTTTTTTGGAGGTACTAAACCCTCTTCCCCAATATATAACAGGATCATTTGATGTGTTAAAACTAAATCCGAGTCAATTAATGATTGGAGGCTCCTGGCTATTTCTTTCCAGTAATGGGAAAACTTTCCGGCACGAACAAAAAATATGAGAGGTATTAGCCCTCACCTGCCCACATTCTCTCCAACACATTCCGGGGTTTCCAGGTAGGAATTTAGCCAGTTTGTCAGGAGACATAAAGAAATGCATGCGACACTTCCAAATATATTCATGCCAATAGGGAGCTGAAGAAGCCTTAATAGACGGAATAATTGGCTCCAGCCATTTATCATATGTGATCTGAGTATTCAATTCTTTATTCCACTTAGTTAAAACATTCTCGGTATTCTGCTTCCAGTTTTCTCTCAAGGCTCTATAAAGCTGACCAATTAATTGTGTTGAAAGTTTTTCCTCAGTTGCCTCTATAATCAGATTCATGAGAGTGGGCTTCAGGGAAGGAAGAACCATTCGAGTGGGGCCCAAATCCATCAAATATGAGCGTACCTGCAGAAATGTGAAGTGTTGTGTAAAAGGGAGTCCGAATCTAGACTGCAGGGAGGCAAAAGACATTACCCCATGTATATCTAAAAATTGGTAAAGCATTGAGAGGCCTAATCTATGCCACTCCTCATAAGTATGGTCTTGTCTGGCTGCTTTGAACTTTTTTTCCTTAGTCACCAGTCGGAACTAAAAAGAGCTCTGCAAGTTCCCAGGCTGACCTGAGCTCATACCATATTTTTAATTTATTGAAATTGTTTCACCAGGATGGCACGCTGAGCAAAAAGATGCTAGTCTCCCGGTGCGGCCTGAGGGGTGAGGGTACAGCGGGAGATGACTCGCAGGTTATCAGGAGTTACATATGTGAGGAAAAACAGTAGAACATAGCTGAGCACAATTACAGCAGTACAGTAGTCAGATTCAGTTGAACAGTTTACAGAGAAAGTTTCAGTTATGCAGTTGCAGGATACAGTTGTGTGTTGGAATAGGGACAAGACAAACAGTACAGTTCAACAACAACAGTAGGCAGGCATAGATTATATTACAGAATAGGATAGTATTGGATAGATGAGGTGTGATCCTGAGTGGAGAAAATGTGAGGATCAGGCAGTATCAAGGAGGGTTTAGGACAGGGTAAAGCCCATGTACTAGAAGTGCTGAAGTTGGTATAGATAAGTCAGCTTCCACTGGTCAGGCAGTCGGGGGATAAAGGGGTCACTTTGTGGCTTAAGTGCAGGAGCAGTTTATCAAGAGGAAGTTTGCTAGTGTTGAAGACAAGGAGTGGGTAGAGGAGGAGGAGTGGTGAATTTGGGGAGGGAGTTCATTCCAGAGTTTGGGGAAGCGGTAGGAGAAGGCAGATTGCCCAATAGTGGTTTTCCGCCTAGGGATTTGAAGCTTCCTGTCATCAAGGGATCTGAGGGCATGAGATGGGGAGGGAGCTGGGGTAAGTAAGGTAGAGAGGTATGAGGGCATGGCGTCATGCCAGAATTTGGCTACAAATTTAGCGCAGTGCTGCAGGCGACGGTTTTTGAGGGAAGGTAGAGGTTTCAGTGATGGGTTCGTGGGGTGGCATCGAGGACAAAGTGACAGAAGGCATGGAAAAGTGTGTCCAGTCTGGCTAAGGAAGTTTGGGAGTGGCACTGTATACTATGTCACAGTACTCAAAAGAGGGGAGGACCACTCCATCATCTTATGCACTAGCTCCGCCTGGGCATGAGAGGGAGGCAGTTGCGTTTCCTGTAAAGGGCTCCAAGCTTGGGGTGCAGTTTTATTTATGATGGCATCAATGTGGTCGGAGAAGGACAGGTGACAGTCGAGCCAATCTCCGAGGTAGCAGAAGGAAGCGACTTCCTCCAGTACCGTCCCATAAAGGGTGTGGAAGGTAGGGAGGGAAGGAAACCTGGTTAGACGTTGCCGAGTGCAGAAGGTAATGGTGGTAGTTTTTTTTCTCATTGAGAGCTAAACCATAACTGTACCTTGCTGAAGTCAGCCTGTAGGTTGACTGTTACCTCTTCTGGGAAGAAGCCCGAAGCAAAAAGGACAGTATCGTCTGCATACATTTGAATAGATGTGGATGAGCACACCAGAGGGAGGTTATTTAAAAAGATAGAGAACAGGGTAGGGCCAAATACTGATCCCTGGGGAACTCCGGTGGCTATAGGGAGGGGTGAAGAGGTGACGCGGCAATTCTAACTGATTGAGTTCTGTTAGCGAGGGTAGGCTTTGAACCAATTGGTAGCTGAGCCAGCTAGGCCCGCTTCCGAGAGACATTAAAGTAGCAGAGGGTGGGAGACCGAATCGAAAGCTTTGGCAAGGTCTATGAAAATGGCCACGGTAATAAACCCTTTGTCCATGCCTGAGAGGATGGAATCCGTGAACTTAACCAGGGAGGAGGCTGTGGAATGTCCCTTCCTGAAACCGGACTGGAATGGCGTGAAGAAGTTGGTTTCAGAGAGGAAGGAGGTGAGTTGGTTTAGCACTAAGTGTTCTTTCAGCTTTGCGAGTGCATGGAGGAGGGAGATAGGGCGATAATTTGAGGGGGAGGTGGTGATGCCCCTTTTAGGAAGGGGGATGACGATGGCCTGCTTCCAGACCTGGGGGATAGCAGCAGAGGAAAAGGAGAGGTTTAAGAGTGTGGCGAGGGGGGTTGCAGTGGCTGGGGTGGAGAGGTTGAGGAGTTTGCAGTCGAGGCCATCAGGGGACCTTTTGTAGTGTCGCGGGCCTGAAGGGCTTATGAGTCCCCCAAGTGAAGTCCCTTAAACATGGAATAGAGTCTAATGGAGAGAAAAAACAGGGAATATGTCATAAAGGTCATTCAGGGTAAATTATTTTAATTTCCATGGGGGCATTATATATCTATTAAGCCAAATAAGAATGACCTTATGTCACAGCTCTGTGGTATTCTTTTAAATTATGAAGGTTTAAACCTCCTTTAGCAATAGATAATTGTATGGATGACCACTTTATCCTTGGGTGTTTTCCTGCCCAGACAAACCTGGAGAATATTCTTTCCCAGGAAGAAAAGTAAAATCTGGATGGAATTAAAAGTAGAGTTTGAAAAAAAATATAGAATCTTTGGACACACCGTCATTCGAATAGTCTGGATACGCTGATGAAATAAGTGGAGGTGTGCACACCTTCCCATTGGTTGTTCTATGGCTATAGTCACAGGCTCCAAATTCAGGAGCTCCAAAAGTTCCCAATCTTAGGAAATAATGACTCCCAGATATCGGATTCTGTTATTTCGCCATCTAGCAGGTAATAGAGTACTCAGAGCCTGAGATGGAACAAAGTTGAGAGGTAAAATCTCTGCCTTTTGAATATTAATCTTATGTCCAGCAACTTCCGAGAGCCTCTCTATCACCCCTAGTGTGGCCGGGACCGAGCTTTCGGGATCTGATAGGGTCAGCAGTATATCGTTTGCATATGAGAGAGTAAATTCTCTCCCCCACAAGAGGTATCCCATGAATGTCAGCATTTCGCCTAATGGCCTCTGCTAGTGGTTCAATATACAAAGCAAACAGAAGTGGCAAAAGTGGGCAACCCTGCCTAGTCCCCCTGCCCAGATGTATCCTATCTGATAGCTGGACATTCACCTTGATATACGCCTTTGGAGAAGCATATACCCTCTGCAGCAGGGAAATAAGTTCCTCTGGAAACCCGAACTCGGACAGGGTCTTCCAGAGGAAACTCCAGCTAACTCGGTCGAATGCTTTGTCAGCATCCAAGCTGACCAAGGTTGCCGGGATATTTCTCTGATTCACATAATCAAGGCGGTGTACTGTCCTTCGGATCTTATCCGATGTTTCTCAGTTTTGGATAAACCCTGATCGATCTGAATTCACTAGCTCGGGAATCAGTTCCTCTATTCTGAGTCCATATAGACATAAACAACTTATAGTCCATATTGAGTATGGATATCGGTCTATATGAGGTAACTAAATCTGGGGTTTACTTTGTTTCAACATTGAGAGATATTAGTATAATCCCGGGGAGGGTCCTCCTCCTGTATCTCCTGAAATGTCTTAACCAATACAGGGGCGATCTGTTTGTAGAAGGTTTTATACCACTCTGCCGGCATTCGATTAGGGCTTGGGGTTTTTAACGTTTAACTATCTGTCACCACTCTTTTAGGTTTTTCTAACCCAATCGGGGCCTTCAGTCTCTCTGCCATATCTTCTGGCAAACGGGGAAGAGTGAGGGAGCGAAAAAACTCCTCCAAATTAACCGGGTCAGTAAGCACAGGGGCGGTATATAACTGGGAATAATAATTCTTAAAGCAAGCTTTTATCTGCTCCGTGTGAGTTACTTGGGTATTAGATGTTAAGTCAGTTAAGTGTGAAATGTTTGTGGCTGTCCTCTGCCCTCTTAATCTCCTAGCCAAGTTCCGAGCCCCTTTTGGACCTCCCTCAAACCTATAAGATTTCAGATAAAATGAAGCCTGTTGTTTTCTCATCTAAGAGCTTTTGCAGACTAGCCTTTGTTTGCTTCATTTGTATCCTAATCTCTTCAGTTACAGGGACATATACCTGTAGGTCTCTCAGTTCACCATGAAACCTAATACATTGTCTTTCCCAGGTTTTTTCCTAAGTGTTGCATAGGCTATGATCTCCCCACGAATCACAACCTTAAGTGTGTCCCATAGCATAAATGTGGAAACCTCCCCTCCTGAGTTTTCAGTGATTACCTGAGCAATTTTAGCTTTGAAACCATCTCTAAAGGCTCCATCCCTTAAAAAAGTGGTATTCAGACGCCACCCAGTGGACTTCTTAGGAATTTTAAATTCTAATTTTAAGAATGGGGGGAGTGATCAGAAAGGAATCTGGGACCAATTGTCAGGTCTTTTAATTAATCCGTATGTTCCCGGGTAATAAAAAAAAATAGTCCAATCTGGAATGCGAGTCATGTAGAGGAGAATAAAATGTATATCCCCTTGTCAGTGGATAGAAAAACCTCCAGACATCAGTCATGGCCACTGCTTCTATGTTGGTCCGGAAATATTTCAGGGCTGGGGAAGATCTATGTTTACGTGGGGAGGATGAATCTAAATGGGGGTTCAACGTAAGATTAAGATCCCCACCCATAATTAAACATCCCTGAAGATTGTTTATTAATTTGTCAAAGAATCGTTTCAATACTGCTACAGGCATCATTGGAGGGAAATACACATTTACCAGTGTTACCTGTTTCACGAACAATGTCCCCTTGAGGATCACATGCCATCCCTGAGGCTCAGTGAGCTGTGAGGATAGGTGAAAAGGGGAGGTCCAAGGAATCATAATTGCCACCCCATGTCATTTTCCCTTAGAGAAAGATGAAGCATAGACCTGATACTGCCCCCCTCCCGCTAATTTAGTGTTCGATGTCTGTCATATGGTTCTCCTGTAAATATATGACATCAGATAAATGTTTCCTTCGGTATTGAAGAGTCTTGCTCTTTTGATCGGGTTATTCAACCCATTTATATTGAGGGACAACGCCCTAATTATTTGGGTCGACATTATAGAAGACTATTCTGCAATAGGACCTCCCCCTTGCACACCCCCTTCCATTCAGCCTGGAGAACAGAAGGGCGAATTATGGTTCCACAACAGAGAAAAATGTTAATGCATTTCCTTCGACTTGATTCTGGGCCCTTAGCTTCCTGCCTCTCCCCCCTCCCCCAAGAGCGAATCCACCCATGTAAATCTTTGGTATGAACATTACTGTCAACCCTGCTATCCTGCTGTAGCAGCAAATGCAACTGGAAAAATAGAACAACTTTTTTTTTTTTTTTACACTTTTTAAGTGTATTAGTCTGTAGGAACTGTATAACTAGCTGTGTAAATCAAAAGACGAGGAGAAACCCCACCTCCAAACATGAACTATGTACATCAACTGCGACTTCCAAGGCAGGGGAGATTATATGTAGTCTCCTATATGTTCCTCCAGACCAACAGAAGGAACCGGAGGTAGTCCGAGTGCATAGAGCTCTCGGGCCTCCTGAGGGTATAAATTCCCTCTAAAGTTAAAACAAAAAATGGGCAGGATATTAAGTTGGATTCCAAAAATAAACCAAAATATAATACTTTGCTGCCCTTTTAAATCAAACATAAGCCTAATAACCTGGCGGTAATCACAGGCTCCCCCCTCTGCTTCAGATTGTTACTTTCTTTAATAAACATTTGGCTATCATACGTATCTCCCACAATTTGTACACTAAACCCTCCTCCTTTCTTATTCATATACTTTCCTTATGGTTATAAAACCACATATATTGGCTTGAAACTAAAACAAAAGGGTTCTAAGGCAGGCCTATTTATACCAACCTGAAATTGTCCATGAGCAACGTCATGAATTCAATACTTGGCCCCAGATAAGAAAGTCTCAAAGTCTTTGCAGTTACATTCTTTAGAGGTCTACCTGTAGACTTGGTTCACTAGGTACTTCTCCATATTTTTCTAAGTTTAAATCAGGTTCTGCCACGGGTAGGTCTATAGAATGTAGCAGGTCGGCTTTTCAGACTGTACAGTCTATGTCTCCAGCTTGTTGACGTTCTTCACGTGGAGTCACTGTCTGCCATCTAGGTACCCTCGGCGAAACCGGAGGTCTTAACTGTGCCTTCTTCCTAACCTGGATCCCCATTTTGAGAAGCTCTTCCCTGGCCTCTTCTTCGGAGTGAAATTCCTTCCTGCTCGTCGGGAGCTGCACAATGAGACGAGCAGGGTATGGGGTGGAGAACTTAATATTGGCCTTTTTCAGAACTGGGAAAAAGTCAGCATAAGCCCTTCTTTTCTGCATAATTTGGGGACATAATCATTATCCAGGTAAATTCGTGTCTCTCCGTAGAAAATCTTCCCCTTGCGCCATGCTGCGGTCAGGATCTTCTCTTTTACCACATAACTGACGGAGCGAAGTATAATTGACCGAGGTCTAGCATTTGGGTCATTAGGGCGTGGGCCTGGCGCCCTATGGGCTCGCACTAACTCCAACGACATGTCCAAGGGCAATTCTAAGGCTGTTCTCAGAACAGTTATGATGAAATCTGGGAGATCCTGGCCTTCTGAGCCCTCTGGAATACAGTAAATTTGTATATTCTTGCGTCTGGCCCTATTCTCTGCATCTTCGTGTCTAGAGTGGAGAAGGGCATATTGATCCTGCAGTTCGTGTAAAGACTCCTCAATGTCATCCACCCTATTTTCTACAACTGTGATCTGCCTCTCTGTAGAATCTGTTCATTGTTCTAGATTTGCCACATCCCTGCGCAGCTCACCATACATGTCTTTTATTTCCGCTCGAAATGCAAGCAACTCATTGTATATTGTGTCGAGCTTCAACCATTTACTCTTTATTTTACCATGAGCTGCTGTAATCTGATCGGAGATTTCGGACAGGGCCACTGAAAGCTCGGAATTGGAGGCCTCCCGGGCCAACATCGCGGCTGCTGGATTTATACTGTCTTGCTTTCTTCTGTGTACAAATTTGCAGTTTTTGAATTGTTTTACCCGTAGTCCCTGCAGTTGTGCTACTTTCTAGATCCCAAAAGTAGTAAAATTCTATAAATGCAAGGGATTTACTGAGGGGGGATCGCGGAGCTCTCAACTAAGTCTCCACCGTAAGTCACTGACTACCCTTTTAAATAAATCATGGGAGGATGGTGTGGTACCTGAGGACTGGAGGAGGGCGGATGTGATTTCCCTTTACAAAAGTGGGAGCAAGACAGAGGCAGTAAACTACAGACCTGTTAGTTTGACCTCAGTGGTAGGGAAAATGATGGAGTCATTTCTGAAGGAAAGAATTGTTGCGTACCTAGAGTCCAGTGGGGCACATACCTCTCAACCTCCCTCATCACAAATCAGGGACAAGGCTTAAAATGATCAGGGACAAATGACAAAAATCAGGGACACATCTGAAAAAATAGTAATATTAGTTGCAGAAGCTGTGTACAACATGCTTCTTAGTGTGAATAGCATTTTCTTAATGAGAACTAGACTGCAACACCAATGGCTGGCATTGTTTTGTGATTCAAATCCCTACTCTTCACTGACAGAAATGCCAAATTTAGGAGGGACAGAAGAAATTTCCGAGGCAATACCAGGGACAACCCTGAAAATCAGGGACAGTTGAAAGGTATGGTGGGGCACAGGACCCAAGCAGCATGGATTCACAGCAGGAAGGTCATGTCAGGCAAATCTGATTTGATTTCTTTTACTGGGTGACCAAAGTAGTAGACCAGGGAGGGGCTGTGGACATGGTCTACCTAAACTTTAATAAGGCATTTGACACAGTCCCGCACAAAAGATTAATAAACAAATTAGCCAGCCTGGGAGTAGGTCCCAGGGGGGTAGCCTGGTTAAAACACTGGCTGGACAACAGGACACAGCAGGTAATATTAAATGGAGTCCACAATGAAGAAAGGAGGGTTACTAGAGGGGTACCACAGGGTTCAGTATTGGGGCCAGTCCTTTTTAAAGTCTTTATAAGTGACATTGCAGAGGGACTAGAAGGGAAAGTCTGTCTTTTTGCAGATGACACAAAGATCTACAACAGGGGTGATATGCAAGGTGGGGTGGAAAGGATGAAAAGGGACTTGGCAAGGGTGGAGGAATGGTCAAATGTATTGCAGCTTAGATTCAATGCAAAGAAGTGCAGAGTAATGCACCTGGGAAACAAAAACCCAGGGGAAGAGTACACAATGGGGGGTGAGATACTGAACAACAGAAATGGAAAGGGATCTGGGGGTAGTCATATCAAATGACCTAAAGGTGGGCAGCAATTAGAGAAGGCAGTAAGGAGGGCTGGGGGATACTGGGATGCATAGGGAGAGGCATCAACAGTAGAAAACAGGAGTTGATGGCCCTCTGTAAAGACAGTTGATAAGACCACATCTGGAGTACTGTCTACAGTTCTGGAGACCCCATCTCCATAAAGACATCGACAGGGTGGAGGTTGTCCAGAGGAGGGCAACCAAAATGGTGCAGAGTCTGTACCAGAAGACACATGAAGAAAGACTAAAGGAGCATAAGATGTATATCCTCGAGGAAAGGGGGGAGCATGATAGAAACTTTTAAATACCTCAAGGCAATCAACAAAGTCCAAGAGGGAAGCATCTTTCAGAAAAAGAGATGTGGAAGAACAAGGGGGCACAATTTGAAGATAGAGGAGGTACAGTTCAGAGGTAATGTGAAGAAGTATTTCTTCACAAAGAGGGTTATTGATGCATGGAACAGTCTTCCTGAGGAGGTCGTAGAGTCAGAAACAGTAGGGGAATTCAAGAATGCATGGGACAGACATAAGGCAATTCTAGTGGGGTGTAGGAGGAAGTAGGCTGTTGGTTAACTAGAATCTGCAGCTTATCTGTTAGGTAGAGAAATGGGCAGACTGGGTGGGCCAAGCGGTCCTTATCTGCCATCAAATTCTATATTTCTGGTATCGTAGGCCATATATGTCAAGGTTCTGCATAAAGTGGTGCATCAGAAGCTCATTATAAAGTGGTTGCAGTTGAAAATAGTCAGATGGGATCAGCACCCCCAGTTATTTAAAGAGCTAGTGTACTGATATGGAGTTTTCGTTGTCTTTCCGTCTTCATCAGCTTCATAGTAATGAAATTAAAGTGGTTGTTTAATCTGTTTACTTGTTTAGTAAACCCACAGTTTATTTTTTTGACTTTTTATTATTCTCCTGTATTGTCTGCTGCATCCAGCGCCATTAACCAGGAGAGCATGGGAAGTAATGGTGTGGGGGTGGGACGAACGTCAGTTACTGTCTCTGACTGATGTGCAAACTTTCTGCAGTTTCTTGAGGATTCTTTTAAATTTTGAAGCATGCAGTCTTTATCTCTCCTCCGTTCCCCACCTCGCACACTCAGTGCAAAACACTTTCTTGGTGTCTTCCACCCACCCTGTAACCCACCGTATCGGCGATTAAATGCAGACTTCCGCACTGGATCCCCTACTTACACTTCTGTATGTGGGGAGACGTACCTTGTTATTTATTTATTTATTTTTAAAAGATCACGTCAGTGCTCTCTCTTTCTGTATTTTCGAGCACCCCATGCAGTGACAGGTGTGTGAGAGAGAAGGAGCAAGAGCATGTTTATTTTTTTTCTCTTTCATGATCCATGCAGGCAAACAGGGAGAGATGTCAATGGACAACACTGAGGAGGGGCATCTGGGGAGGATCTGTTCATGCCAGTAGGTATGAGCACTATATCAAATGCTTAGTACACCAGACATCCCCCCCCAAACCAGACTCCTGCAATACCAAACTCCTTATTCACTGTATTTATACTATGTAGCCATGGCATTTGGTGTGATAGTGTACCTGGAGAGGACAGGGAAAAAAGCAGACTTTACAGACTAAACTTCTGCAGAGGAGTCGCTGGGACTCGCAGAACCGGCTGCTGCTATTAGGAACTGCTATTATGGAGCACTCGTCGCCTTTCACAGAATCATGACCACCTGGTCTGTAGTGCTTACTCCTTTACTGAGTTCAGCAAAAAAACAGATTAAAAGAGTTTCTTCTACGAACATATGAACATATGAAATTTGCCAGCAGATAAAGGCCTAGAGGTCTATCAAGTCTGCTCGAATGTGCAGCTAGCACCCCTTATTCTGCAGCTGCCCCTCCCTTCCACCCTTCCCCTTCATTAACCCTCCCCCTTGTCCTGTCCCATCCCCTTTTGAAGCAGTCCACTGTTCTACTGGATACCACTTCTGCAGGTAACGCATTCCACCCAGCCATCACCCTCTCTGTAAAAAAGTGTCTCCTCATCTCCCTCCTGAACCTTCCTCCTCCAGTCTCATATCATGGCCCCTGGTGGCCCTCCCCTCCCTTACTTTGAACAGCCCCTCTGTACCCCTCTTGTTTATTCCTTTCATGTATTTAAAGGTTTCAATCATGTCACCCCTGTCTCTCCTCTCCTCCAGTGAGTACATGTTCAACTCCTTCAACCTCCTCTCGTATGATAAGTCCCCCAGCCCCTTGATCATCTTTGTCGCCCTGCGCTGCACCCCCTCCAGTAACTTAATGTCCCTCTTCAGATACGGGTGCCAGTACTGCACGCAGTACTCCAGGTGTGGTCTAACTAATGACCTAAACAGTGTCAGAATCACCTCCTCCCTCCTCGAGTATATTCCCCTTGCAATACAACCCAGCATTTTGTTGGCCTTTGCAGCTGCCTTCTTACATTATGCCGAGTTGTTCATTGACTCTGTAATGAGCACACCCAGATCCTTCTCCTCCTCTGTCTGGGCTAGCTGCACTCCACCCAGCTGGTAACTCCTCCTTGGGTTCTTCATCCCAAAATGCAGCACCTTGCACTTTTTGGCATTAAAGCCCAGTTGCCAGGTGTCTGACCAGGTTTCAAGCTTTGTCAGACCATCCTGCAACCCCTGCCATCCCACTAGGTCATCCACCACCGCACCTACCTTGGTATCATCAGCAAACAGACTGATCTTGCTCTTGATGTCCCATGATATGTCTGCAGTAATATCCCAAACAACACTGGTCCCAACACTGAGCCCTGTGGAACACCGCTTGTCACTGCCCTTGGGTGTGAGAGCTCCCCACCCACCACCACCCTCTGTTGCCTTCCCTGAAGCCAATTTCCTACCCATCTCACCAGCTTTGCACCCGCCCCTGTGCCTACTAACTTCCTTCCCAGCCTTCCATGCGGCACCGAGTCGAATGCCTTACTGAAGTCCAGATACAGGACATCCACTGCATGGCCCCTGTCCAGTTGCCTAGTTACCCAGTCATAGAACTCCACCAGGTTGGTTTGGCAGGATCTGCTACATATGAAGCCATGCTATCTGCTGTCCTGTAGTCCTTGGCCTCCTTCAGGATAGTCCCTATTAGCTTACCCACGATGAATGTGAGGCTCACTGGTCTGTAGTTTCCCGGTTCATCCTTGGGGCCACTCTTGTGAGGGGCACCACATGGGCCATCCTTCAGTCCTGAGGTACACACCCCGAATGTAGTGAGGCATTAAATAGGTCTGCCAAAGTTCCTGCAAGGACCTCTGCCAGCTCCTTCAGTACCCTGGGGTGGATGCCATCTGGGCCTGGCGCCTTGTCCACCCTCAGTGCCTTCAAACCCTCTCGAACTCTGCCCTCGATGATTTCCCCATCTGTCACCCCTTGCCCCCCGCTTCTGCCATTTCTCCCACCTTGGGTGTCACCCCCCTCTTTTTCTTTAGTAAATACTGAGTAGAAGTACTCATTCTAGGGACATGGATATGTTGTTCATCCACACTATCCGGCAGGTTCCTTGCCGCTTTAAATCTTGCCGGAAGGTCTTCAAGCTGGCTCCTCCCACCCACCCGGGTGGTAAAATTCTCAGCTCCGCCCCATGACGCCAGATCTTCCTTACCGCTTGGAAGCTCAGGTTCCCTCCTTAGCGCTCTGCATTTTAGACTGGATCCTAATTCTTCAGTTCGCCCGAAATTGGTTTTGAAGTTTTCTAAACTTCAGTCTTCATCTTCCCTTGCAGCTGCGATGCACAAATCTATTCCCGGCTTTCGTGGAGGTGCCCTTGCGGGCAGAAAATGTCCAGGACGGATCCACACTCCACGTGCATCTACTGCCTAGGCCTAGATCACGACCCACAGGCCTGCGAGTTGTGCCGCTCTTTCTCGGCCAACGTCCTGGATGATCGCGCTGCAAGATTGAAGCTCGGGTGCCCCGAGAAATGTTTCCCACCGGTAAAATCAAGAGGCTCGTTAGGTGGTGTCCGGTGGCTGGCTCGGCTGAACAGCTCGAGCAGATGATCACCCTCGAGGAGGAGGCGGCCCAGGCCGCATTTTCTTCCTCCACCTCGGAATTTATCCCGCTCTCTCTGAGTTCCTCGTATACGGCTTCGTTCAAGGAGCTTTGTCAGTCCTTTTCCATGAAGGGAGAGGGGCCATCGGGACATTCTTCTCGGCCCAAGAAGAAAGAGTTGAAAGGTAAGTCCCACCGCCATGCTCAGGAGTGGAGAGGTCCCTACCCCGGACAGCCGACCGTCAACTTCAGTCGAGGTTGCAGCTGAGGCCACTGGCTTCATGGTGCCCCCGTCAGGCCAGCCTGCTGAGACTCCCGTCAACGAAGTCGAGATTTTTCTCGATCCGTTAGACGAGCTGTCGATTGGAGAAGCAGACAACCTTCCTTCACCGCTTCCCCTGGTGGATACCGAGGATCTGCATGTGCCTTCCAGGCCACAGTCCCCGGTTAAAGTGCCCGAGCCAAGGGAAGAGCGGGTGTCCCCAGCCCCTTCCCATACCCACCCTCGGTCCCCCCCAAGGGTCTCAGTCTCTGACCTCTTCTCGGTCTAGCCATTCCTGCCGACATTGGCGGTCTCGGTCTCGATACCGAAGTAAGCGGTGACACTGTTCCTCCTCGTCCTCTTCCTCGGATGAGGGGAGGCTTCAGCGTAAATTACGCTGGACGCTACGAGGAGCTTATGTGGCAGCAGTTGCTGTTGTCTGGGCTTAAGCCGACATCGGTACAGACCCCGGCCATCAAGTGGCTGTCGCCTGAATGACCGGAGCAACCACTTGCCCCAGTTGAGTTGCCCGCTCCAGGGCTGGTTGCTCGGCCAAAACCAGCTGCTCCACCGATTGTGGTGGAACCTCCGCCTCCAGAACCGAAGTCTGGGGCACCGACTAAGGATTCTCGGTCGGGTCACTGCCTGCCCCACAGGTTGTCGGTCACCCTCACTCCTGACCGTCCTTGGCAGGTTGGAGGGTGGCTTAGGGCCAAGGCAGCTCTTTGCAGACTCTTCGGAATCCGACGACAACTCCTCCCTGTTCTCTAGGCAGGTCGACCTGGAGTCCTCCGGGGGCCAGTTATTGACCATAGCCCATCGCCTTCTTGGGTCTGCTTCGATTCATCTCGAGTCCACACGGGATGCAGCTCGAGCCCGGACCAATGGGCTAGTATCCTAATGAGATACTGGACCGAGGGGATTCCCCATGGAGGCCTTTCTGGTGGCTGAGGCCATTGTCGCCCAGCCTTGAGCTTGGCATGCCTGCTTCCTGTTCTCTGCCTCGGCCAGGATGACCAGGAAGTATGTGGTCCGAGACCGCTCTTGCCCGGTTTCTGAGCACCCCACTGAGGGGTTAGCCACTGACCGCGCTTTCTCCGCCCGCAACACTTGGGATGTGGATAAGCCCCTCGACAAAGAGTCCAAAATTTGGACTTTGCCGGGTGCAAGGTGTATGCTGCGCCTCCCTCGGCCTCCGACAGGCCAGCTCGGATGTGCTGATGGCACACTTCTCCCATGCCCTCTTGGACTCCCTGGATGAGGTTGTCCCTCATCTCCTGACTGACCTGCAGACCATGGTCCGCCAGGTGCAGGACCAGGGTAGGGCAGTGGCAAAGCAGCAGCTTCAGACTGCTGTGGACATAGGTGATTCCTGTGCCAGGTCAGTAGCTGCCGTGGTGGCCATGTGCCGCAGGGCGTGGCTGAGGATATCCACCTTCACGGTGGATACCCAGCACAAGTTGGCGGATGTCCCCTTCTTGGGGACTGACCTCTTCGGCCCTGGAGTGGAGGGACACCTCCAGCGGATTGAGAAGTCCAGTGCCACCCTGGACTCGGTCACCTCTGCCCAGAGGGACAAAGGCCGCTATCAGCAGCAGAAGTCCTTTCGTCCTTCGGCCCCTGCATCTCGACCGGCCCAGCAGCACCAGCAGTAGGGCCAGCAGGCTCATGCTTGGCGTCCCAAACCCAAGCCGTCGGCTTCCTCCAACAGGAAGCAAGGAGGTAAAGGCCCAGGATGTCCCTTGACCGGTCCCTCCTCCAAGCCTGCCCAGTGACGGGTTGAGGGGTGCCGCCCCCAGCCTCGTCACTTCCCCCTGGGTTCCCCCCATTGGGGGGCGGCTCCGCCACTTCCTTTCCGCTTGGTCCGCTATCACTATGGACCGCTGGGTGTTGGAGGTGGTAGGAAAAGGCCTGCCTCTGGAGTTTAAGCAGGCTCCACCCTTTCGAGCCATCGCCCCTCAGGGGGTCACCGGGTCCGCAGCCTCGCTGTCGGCCCGCCGAGCCGATATTGCCGTGCTCCTCGAAAAAGAGGTGATCAGGAAGTGGCGGATCCTCCTCCAGACCCGGGGTTTGTGTCCAGGTACTTCCTGGTCCCAAAACGGATGGGGGGCTGGCGCCCCATTCTCGACCTGCACGATCTGAACAAGTTCCTAAGATCTTGGACCTTCAGGATGGTCACTCTGGCTCAGATAATCCCATCCTTGGAACGAGTCGTGTGGTTCTGTTCCCTGGACCTCCAGGACGTGATCTTTCACCTCCCAATCCGTCCGTCTCATCAGAGATTCCTCCACTTCAGAGCGGAGGGATCCCTTTACGAGTTCCGGGCCATGCCCTTCGGCCTCTCTCTAGCTCCCAGGGTCTTCACCAAATGCAGGGCAGTGGTGACAGCGTTCCTGCTGTGCCGAAGGGTCCGGGTATACCTCTATCTGGATGACTGGCTGATTGCAGCCCCCTCCAGAGCGGAGGTGGAGCGGTCCAGAGATCTGGCCCTCCAGGTTTGCTCTCAGATTGGCCTCCTCATCAACGAGGCCAAGTTGGAACTCATTCCAAAGCAGGTGATACAATTCATGGGGGCAGAACTCGACTCTCTACGAGCCTAAGCACAGCTCCCGGCGGACAGGGCCGAGGTTCTTTCCTCCTTTGCCCAGTCATTTCTGGTTGGGCAATTTCGCCCTGCCCGGGACTTCCTGAGCCTCCTGGGCCTCATGGCGGCCTGCACCAGCATGGTCCGTTGGTACTTGGGTCCCCTTCAGTGGGGACTGGCCAGCCAGTGGTCACAACGCTGCGATCTGTTGGACCAGCCCATGACAGTGACCCAGGAAATGTGGAACACTCTCCAATGGTGGATTGTTCCGGCACATCTGCAGGAGGGCATCCCATTCGTCCGTCCCGAGCAGACGGTCTCTCTATCGACCGATGCATCTCTGATGGGTTGGGGTGCCCATCTGTGGGACCACTGAGCGCACGGCCTCTGGTCCCCTCGGGAGTCCCGATGCCATATCAACCTGCTGGAGCTCCGAGCGGTCCATCTAGCTCTCACCGCCGTCACGCCGTTTCTACGGGGTCAAGTGGTTCAGGTCCAGACGGATAATACCATGACCATGTACTATCTGAACCGCCAGGGTGGGACGTGCTCCATGGTGTTATGCATGGAAGCTCTCCGCATATGGTCCCTTGTGCGCAGCCTGGAGGCGGATCTCCTAGCCATTCACGTGGCAGGAGCCTCTAACACCCTGACTGATGCCCTAAGCCAGATAGGGGCTGCGTCTCATGAGTGGTCTCTCCTGCCGGAGGTAGTACAAGGCCTGTTCTTCCACTGGGACACGCCTCAGGTGGACCTGTTTGCCTTCAGGGAGAATGCAAAGCGGAATCTGTTCCATGCCTGCCCCCCTCAGCAGGGCTCGCTGCAGGGGGATGCCTTCTTGAGGCCGTGGACCCTGGGCCTCTTCTGCGCCTTTCCCCCATTTCCCTTGATCCACAAGGTGCTTCTCAAGGTGAGGAGGGACAAGGCGCAGGTGATTCTGGTAGCCTCAGACTGGCCCCGCCAGTTCTGGTATCCAGATCTCCTTAGCCTCAGCTCCAGGCTCCCGAGGCGGCTTCCAGCCCACCCGGACCTGATCTCAGTCAACCAGAGGAAGGTATTCCATCCGGACCGTCGATCCCTGCACCTGACGGCCCGGTTCCTGAGCGGCTAGAGTTCCAGGCCTTGGGTCTTTCCGACGAGGTCCTCAACGTCGTTGAGGCGTCCCGTAAGGAGTCGACCAGGAAATGCTACGCCTTCAAATGGAAGAGATTCTCCATTTGGTGTCAGGGGAAGGGCTTGGGCCCTTCCGCCTGTCCCTTGGCAAGCATTCTGGACTACCTGTGGTCCCTTTCTCAGCAAGGGCTTCGGTCGATGACCCTTTAGGTGCAGCTGGCAGCCATCTCCACTTACCGGGGCGCGGGCCGGGAAGCAGTCGGTGGCGCAGGAGAAGGTGGTTGGGCTCTTTTTCAAAGGCCTTGACCACGTTTCCCCTCCGGTGCGAGAACCTCCACCTCCGTGGGATCTACTGCTGGTATTGGCCAAGCTCATGGGCAAGCCATTCGAACCAATGCACAGGTGCAATATTTCCCACCTGTCATGGAAGACCACCTTCTTGGTGGCTATCACGTCAGCCAGAAGGATGGGAGAGCTCCAGGCGCTTTCCATCGAGTCTCCTTATCTGGTCTTCCACAGGGACAAGGTTGTCCTGTGGCCCCACCCGAAATTCCTTCCGAAGGTGGTGTCGGACTTTCACCTTAACCAGATGTTGACTGTGCCGGTGTTCTACCCCAGTCACACCTCGGAGGCCAAATATAGGCTCCATACTTTGGACCCTAGGCGAGCGCTCGCTTATTATGAGGAGCGGACGGCTGAAGTTCGGGGAGAGGTTCGCCAGCTGTTTGTCACCTACGCTGAAGCCGCACCTGGCAGACCTGCAGCCAAGCGGACGATAAGCAGGTGGGTCACCTCCTGCATAGAGCTCTGCTATAGGTTGGCAGGCATGGAGCATCCCAGAGGGATAAGAGCTTATTCTACCCACCATACCGCTGCATCGGTAGCTGCTTCCAGGGATGTCCCTATCCAAGATATCTGCAGGGCTGCTACCTGGAAGTCGGCACATACCTTTATTACCCACTACCACATCGACCTTGAGTCACGCCGGGATGCTGGTTTTGGGGCCTCGGTTCTCCAGTCTCTTTTCCCAAGTAAGTATCAGGTGTGCGCCTTTACCTCCCTCCTCCCGGAGAACTGCTAGAGTTCGTTAGATAGTGTGGATGAACAACATATCCATGTCCCTAGAAATACAGGTTACTCACCTGTAACAGGAGTTCTAGGAATGGTATATGTTGTTCATCCACACACCCACCCGACCTCTCCGGCTTCTCGGACAAGACAGCCTGGCTTCCAGCGGCTATGCCTGGCTTCCAGCGGGCTATATCTGGCATCATGGGGCGGAGCTGAGAGTTTTACCACCCGGGTGGGTGGGAGGAGCCAGCTTGAAGACCTTCCGGCAAGATTTAAAGTGGCAAGGAACCTGCCGGATAGTGTGGATGAACAACATATACCATTCCTAGAACTCCTGTTATAGGTGAGTAACCTGTATTTTAGTGCTTCTGCCTTATTGCACCCTGCTTCCACCCAACCCCCTCCTTCCTAATCCTTACTATGTGGTCCTTGCAGCTCCTTTTCTCCCTGATGTACTTAAAGAAGTCCATCTCCCCCTTCTTAATGCCTTGTGCCAGCCTGAGTTCCGTAGATGCTTTGGCTCCCCTTACTGCCTTTGTCACCTCCTTCGATTCTGTCAAGTACTCCTACCTGTCCTCCCCCCTCCCTGTTTTCTTGTACTTCCTAAAGGCAACTCTTTTCTTCCTTAACTTTTCCATGACCTCCTTGCTCAACCAGCTCGGTTTCTTAGCCCTAGCCTTCTTGCTTGGGGCTTTGCAGCAGGTTTTTGTTGCCTCCACTATCCCTAGTTTTATGAGCTCCCACCTCTGGTTAGTGTCCTTAATAAATTGAATTCTGGCCAGGTACCCTTTTACCACTTCCCCCATCCTCCCAAAGTCGGCCTTCCTGAAGTCCAGCACTCTTGTGCCAGATTCCACTCCTTCCTTGCCCATTTCCAATGTGAGCCATACTGAGTGGTGGTCACTCCCTGACAGCTGTTCCTCCACTGCAGGTTCTCTCACAAATTCCCCATTTGCCAGCACAAGGGCAAGGGTATTCCCTAACGTGGTTGGTTCACTGACCATTTGCAGCAGGAAGCTGTCCTGGAAGGCATCCAGCAGTACCTGCTGTCTTCTGTTCCTGGTTGTTGGGGTACTCCAGTCCACTCCTGGCATGTTGAAGTCCCCCACAATCACCACACTACCCTTCTCGCAGGTCCTCCTGATCTGTTCCGTTAGTTCCCTGTCTGACTCTTCTGTCTGCGATGGTGGCCTGTACACCACTCCCATTCTAAGAATCCTATTCTTGGAATCCTGGATTTGCATCCAAAGTGACTCCGTACTACCCTCCTCCCCTTCCTCCCTTACACACTTCAGTCCTTCCTTCACATAGTGCTACCTCCTCCTTTCCCAATCACCCTGTCCCTCACGAATAACCTGTACCCTGGTACAGACAGGTCCCAGTCATTGTATTGGGTGGCCCATGTTTCTGTGATGGCTGCAATGTCTACCTCTCCTCTGCCATGAGAACCTGTAACTCTGTAGTTTTCCTCCCAAGGCTCCTAGCATTAAGGGTAACCACCCCCCATCCTGCCCCCTTTCCTAGCATCACCAATAGTACTTGCCATTTGTCCTTTGTCACTGTTATGGGGGTAGCTGATATGGTTTCCCAACCTGTGGTCTCTGCATATCTCTTCCCCAATTGCCACTCCCCATTCTTAGTTTAAATTCCCAACTTCCTCCTCCGTACTCTCCATCCTCTGTTTCAACACTTTCTTTCCCTCCTCACTCAAGTGTAGTCTGTCCTTGGCATAGAGACTACTGTCCTCCCAGGTCCCTCCCCACCCCCCAACAGCCCATACCCTTTAGCACAACACCAGGTTCTTAGTCATCTGTTAAATTCCTGTATTCTCAGCTTTCTTGTTCTGCTTGCCTTTGGCACCGGAAGTATCTCTGAAAAAGTTACTGATCTTCCTGCTGCCTCACATAATTCTGCTAGTTCCTCAAACCTCCTCTGGGCTATATCTACTGTCTTGTCAGCCAGGTCATTTGTCCCAAGATGTATAATTTAAATGAGGCTTGTCCCTACCCCTTCTAGCATATTTCAGAACAGATTGTCCCACCCTTTCCGCTGTCATTCCTGGCATGGCCTCCACCCAAATGCGACTATGCCTCTCCCCCTTGCTACCCCACCTGACTCCTCTTAGTATTGAGTCCCCCAGCACTAAGATTCCACCCCTCTTACTCCCTGCTTGCTTCCATTCATCTCCCTCTCTCATGTCCAGCTCCTCTTCTTCCTCCTGCACATTATTTTCCCCTTTTACCCCTGTTGCAATTCTCCAGCAGAATTTCCCTGCTCCAGTTTGGTCCAGGCATTTATCAATTACTCCTCTAATTTCATCATTTCCCTCCTCCACCTTCTTCCTCTCTAGCAGTGCAAAACTATTTTCTGAAGACCCTTCACAAATGCCCGCTACCTCTCTCTTCATAGTAACCTGTTCTCTCCTTTCCACTCCATGACTTTTGCCACTTCTTCGCCTCCCCTCACAAGTCCCTATCTCCTCCTTCCATTTGTCTTTTGTCTCCTGACCTGGTTTCCCTGGCAATCGTTATTCCTGGCCTAGGCCCCTTTGTCTCTGCTTCCCTTCTTCTGACCCTCTCCTCACCACTGTTGGCTTAAATCGCCCTCCCTCATCTCCCCTTCTTCCTCCCTCCAGTATTGGGCTAAACCCACCCCCAATCTGCCTTGCCTGTCTTACTTTCTCCTGCAGACCCTCAATCTGGATACATAACTCGCCTGATGCTTTCATAATTACCGTTCATTCTCAGTGTAAGTGTACAGTGTGGCACGCTAGTTGTGTATCCAGTGAAACCTCTTTTAATGTTTTTTTTTTTCTGCACTCAGTAAAGGATTAAACACTACTATCCAGGTGTCTGTTATTTTTTTGAAAGATGGTGGGTCCTTCATTTGTCCTGAATGAACATGTTTTCTGTATCCACTACCACCAGTTCTGTGAGTTAGTGGTTTTTTTTTTTGGTGGGGGTTTGGGGGTTAAGAACACAGAGTGGTACCCAATAAATGTTAGGATTTTTGCCCACTTCTGGTGTACCAGACCCACTGTTTTATACTGAACTTGGACAAAATGTTAGTGAGCTGACTGCAGAGCAGTGCAGCTTTCCCTCACTGTGTCACTATCTTACAGTGGGACTGTGTGCGTGATGACCAGCTCCAAAAGATTTCAGTCCATAGACATCGAAGGGATGCTACTGAAATGCTTGAATAAAAAAGAAAACATAAACACATTACAGTTAGTGGCAATAAGCCTTATCGCTCCAGTCAAATATTAGGGATAAAACAGCCTCATTACACTAACTCTTTAAGGGCGGGAAAGTCCCAGTGAAATTTATAGGTTTTTCGGATGTCAGGTGTTGGAGCATTTTGGTTTTGGTTGTGTCAAGCTTATATCCCGCATATGTACCAAATTCACTCATGGCCACCTGTAGCTATGGCATAAACTGGTTTGGATATGTCAGATCAATAAATTGTTTGCATATAACGTTAAAATTGTTAAATATCAGCATCATATTGCAAATTTTTTGGCAAAGGGTTCCATGATTTTGGAGCTGTTGAGTACATTTTTTCCAGGTTTCTTATTTGATCTGGTTGTGGGTTGTCCTGAGATCATCTTGGGTTTAAAGTTCAGAACTGTGGTATCCACCCTTTTTGCCAGTCACGAAGGGAGGTCTCTTTGCAGAGCCTTATGGATGAACAACAGCTGCAATTCTCTCCTGTTTTCCTGGGAAGGAGGATCGTAAAGTGTATAAAGAATAAATAACATTTTATGTCTGTTGTTTTGCAGTACTGACACTTGAACATACTTCCAGGGCTGCATTTAGGATCACATTTGGGTTTAAACAACAATCTTCATAGCTCTACAAAGTTGATGGGAGGCATTTACACAAAATGATTATCGCACCATCAAGGCAGGCACATATAGTCACTGTACCTCCCCACAGGTTAGGTGCTTCAGTTAAATACTTAACCCGTTTTCAGTTGCCTGGGGCAGCCGATCACCTGAGGATTTCAAATCTTGTCTGGGAAATTATGCTGCTTGTAAGAAAACTAAAGGTTTCTAGTTCCACAGATACTAAACCCCTCAATTTCTGGAACCTAAACAGTTATTCAGAAATCCTCTGTACTGCAAGGGATCCAGCATGCCTTGACCAGGCCACGGACCCCTCAATTTCTGGAACTTAAACAGTTTTTCAGAAATCCTCTGTACTGCAAGGTACTAGCCCTGACTTTTGGATTTGGTACCAGTGGAAGCCGATTTCCAAGTGGCCCACACTATCTCCTGCTGAGCACATCTCTAACTACTGTATTTCCCTCTGTGTCTCTAGTTGAATTTATGTGCCAGGGTTTAATAATTTGTTTAATCCTTACAGTCATTTTAAGTTCTGAGTTGATATTAAAAGTGAATTTTGAGTTGTTTTTTTTTTAAACTGTTGACTTTTCCATTAGCAGATTATATCCTCTCACCACTAGAGAGCTGTATCTCTAGCTCTTTCTCTATCTAGTACGTAAGCCATGTGGGTTCTGTCTGCCTTTCTCTTGCCTCTCCTCCTCCTCCTTGCCCTGCCCCCCCCCTTCTCTCTCCCTGGTCCTAGCCACCCCCACCCCTGCCACCCTCTACTCTGGTTTCCACTGCTACTCCAAGGGAACTCTCCACTTCCACTCGAGACTTGTGCTTGGTGCACCGTTTGGATATTCCTGGTTACTTAACCCGACCACTTCTCTCATCAAGTGTGGCCACCTCTCTACACTGTACCACCTTGCAGTCCATATGTGATACCGCCTGGAACCTTGCAACCTCTACTCCCGGAAACAACGATTAAAACTATCTCTCAAAGAGCTGCGACTCTGCTCCTTAAAACTCCTACTCCTTCTCCTTCTCATTTCAGGCAGCGTCCATCCCAATCCTGGCCCTAGAAGCTCAGGCCACACACAAACTCCAGGTGCCCTTATCCTTGCAGCCATTAATATCTGCAGCCTACTAGCAAAGCTGGATGCACTCCAAGCCTTCATATGCCAGCACAACCCTGACATCCTTACAGTGGTGGAAACTTGGCTGACACCTAAAGTTCCTGACTCAGCAGTAACAATACAGGGCTACAATGTTCACAGGCTGGACCAGATATCCAAAAAAGGCGGTGGTTGCGCAATCTATATTAAAGACTCCCTGTCTTGGCACCCTGTAGCAACTCCATCACTTTCTGCCTCAGCCCAGATTCTGCCAATAAAAATCGTCCTAGGTCCCAACCATAAAGCCCTGACTATTGTCTCCGTATACATCCCGCCCAGGGACCCTAAACTTGGATTCAACGACGTCCTAAACTTTATCAACTCTCATCCTCCCGAAGCTGAACTTATTTTACTAGGGGATTTCAACATAAACTGGTTAGCATCGAGCACCAGTGCCTATAAAGACTCCATCTCAGCTGCTAAGCTCACGCAAATGGTAAACTACCGTACTAGGATTAACTACAAGACTGGCACCAGTACCCTCTTGGATTGGGTCCTCACCACTCACCCCACAAGGATTTCTCGTACGACCATTCTCCCAGACACACTCAGTGACCACTCCCCAGTCATGTGTGCATGATCTAACAAATTCCTTAAGCCCCCTCCCAAAATTATCACCAGCAGAGTCCTTCCTCGTGGAAAACTTCCACATCTCACACACCTGCTTCTACAAGACTGGCTACCCATCTATGAAGCAATGAATGTTAACTTGGCTCTTGATCACTTCATCTCAATTTTCAACAAAGCCTGCGACCTCTTTGCCCCTGCTAAAAGGCACAAAACAAAATCTCTCTCTAACCCATGGCAATGGGTCACCGCGGCTCTTCTCTCACAGCTGAAACTAAGGGATCACGTCTGGGCAGTTGACAGAGCCACTGGCAAACATACAAACAAGCATGAAATGTCTGCACAAAAGCCATACGGCTAATGAAATCTACCTACTACAAAGACGCTCTCACCAATACATGGGGAAATGGTCGTGCTTTCTGGGAAAATATCAAGGATGTCACAGGGAAGCAGCCAAAAACCCCTCTGGCCATGTTAATGGATCCTCAACCCTCGACCCCAAGGTGATCGTAAACATCTTTAACATGGCTTTTTCAGACCTTAGTGCTGTTGTACCCCATGACTTTTTCAAAAACAGGGCCTACTCCCAAAATACCTCAGCCCCTCAGTCTAACCATCCCCTCTTCTACTTCAGGGAGGTAAGGCTGAATGAAGCTCGCCGCTATATTACTGCAGCTATCTCTAAATCTAGATCTAGTAGCAACACCCTGGACCTTAAGCTTCTGTTTCTCACCCTCGATGAGGTAATTCATCCATTGAAAAAATCCTAAACCTTTCTCTCGGCTGTGGAAAATTCCCGGACCTATGGAAAACAGCCACCGTGACACCTGTCCATAAAAGTGGGGATAAGATGAATCACTCAAATTATCGCCCTATCTCCATACTGGCCCTACTGTCTAATGCACTTAAGTGCATCGTGGCTGATCAACTTACCGACCACTTGGATAAATACAATATACCTTGTCCACAACAGCACGACTTCCGGAAAGGTCACAGCACCACCACAGCCCTTCTTGAGTTCACTGGAGCTTTGCACAAATCCCTTGACAACGGCCTTCTCACTGGGGCCATTTTTGTCGACCTCTCCAAGGCCTTCGATATAGTACACCATGGACTACTAATACACCAACTACTGAATGCCGGACTATCACCTGACTCTTCTCTCTGGTTTAAAAGCTACTTAGAAAACCAGTCGCAGAGAGTAAAATGTGCGGACGCTCTTTCTGACACGCTTCCTGTTCGCTCGGGTGTCCCACAGGGATCCATACTGAGCCAACTCCTTTTTAGACTTTTCTTAAACTCCCTCCCTTACCACTGCTCTGAGCAGATCATACTATATGCCGATGATGCTGTTGTATTCTACACTCACAAAGATCCTGCAACTCTTCAACACAACCTTCAACTTGGTTTCAGTTCTGTAGAGACATGGTTTCTTAATCATAAACTGGTCCTCAATGACAAGAAAACCAAATCTATGCTCTTCTGCAGCTCTCGTAACCCACACAAGCTACACCACTTGGCTATCTCCACCACCCAGGGGAACACTCTAGATCAGGTGAGTTCCTTCAAATACTTAGGGATACAGCTTGACCCTAATCTCTCTTATGGACTTCATGTAGATAATGTAGCTAGAGCTGCTAGCACACGGCTTGGTCTCCTCTACAAACACAGACCACACCTCACGCCAGAAGCATCGAAGGTTGCAGTCCTGATCTCTGTAATAGACTATGGTCTCTTCGTTTATGGCTCGTCCACAACCGCAACCCTTAGACACCTCTCAACTGCCTTAAATAAGGCATTTTGGCTCATCACTGGTGCTCACCGTCTCACCCACACATGTAACCTGTACACTCAGACCGGCTGGCTCCAACTATCAAACCGCATAAAGTTTCTCACCTGCTCCATGGTGAAGAAAATCTACCTTGGCCTTGCACCTTCTGGGGTCTCAACTCTGTTACAACACAGAATTAACAAATGGTGCCTTAGGAGAGCCACGCTACAGCTACTGAAAGTCCCTCACTGTCACAGTTCACAGGGACAACGCTCTTTTGCCTGTCGAGTGCCACTCTGGTTCAGTGGCCTCAGCCAAACCATCTCCTCTGCCCCAGCAATTGGTATGTTTAAAACTAGGATCCGGGACTGTCTCACTACCAACAGCTCCTGTGACTGCCCAACTTAACCTTGTTTCTCCACTTCCCTTTCTGCTCTAGTTGTCCCCCCCTCCCCTCCTCACTGGATTCTACCCTCACATCTTGGTATACCCAATGCTGCACTTTTCACCCTCTTGCCACCCTTTCTACATTCCTTCTCCCCCCTACCCTCTTCCCTCTCCCTATGACTCTTGCACTTCTTATCTGTTGTCTATTTTCTCTGACAAATGCCGCTGGCTGCCTTGTTGCAATGCTACCCTTGAATTGTATTAATCTGTACTCTGTTTGCAATGTCCACATTGTTGTAATGTCTTTCTTGATGTTCCCCATAATTTGTATTTCTCTGACGTGGAACCTTTGTAAAAGAGCCAAGGCTGAAAGGTATTTGTAATCCTAGACTTGATAAATAAAGAAATAAACCTTTTGAAAACCTTGTTTTGTCCTGCTTCTAAAGATGTTCATTTTATTTCAGATTGTGACATCAGCCTCTACAGATCTCCAGGATTATACCTATTATTTCGTGCCAGCTCCTTGGTTGTCCGTGAAACTTTTGAGACTGTTGCAGTGTTACCCTCCTCCTGGTAAAGTGTTTGAGTTTTGCTGGCTTATTTTGATGCACCTTTTCCATGAATTTTTTTCGTTAAGGTACACCTGTTCTTTTTAAATGTAGTTTTTGGTTCCTTTTCAGTTCCTGGTGTAAGGGGGAAAATGGGGAAGACTGGATAGGCTGGTATGGTCCTTTTCTGCCATCAAGCTTCTATGAATCTATGAATTATTTTAAACCCCAGGAAATCTTACTGTATTCTGACAAATACAGTATGGTCTCACCATAGGACTGCCACGGAGCTGAAATGGTTAATAGAACCTATGCAAATAGTGGAATCTTTGGCTTGAGCTCAGTTTTCAAACCACTGTCCCTGGTTGCACTTACTGCAAACATCAGATTCTTTATTCCTCTTTCCTCAGTAAAACGTCTCCGGAGAGTTCTCCTTTACTTGCTTGAAGAAATATTATTTAATCGGTTTTCGAAAGTACCATTTGTTTCTTTAGATTTTTGAAGCACTGTCCTTGGTTTTCAGCTAGACTTAGTCGAGATTTAGTGTTTATCAGGTGAGTTTTCGGTTCCTTGCAACTGGGAGGGAACCAATATATATTACTTTATTCCTGAAGTAAACTTAAGTAGTTTTAAGTCTACATCAACTTATCTGGTGAGTCACGTTAATTTGGATATTGGTTATCAAGGGTAACTCTCGGTCTTAACAGTTTTGCAGTCACAGAAACATGGTAGACAGAGAACCATGACTGGGATGTCAGTATGCCAGGGTACACAATCTACAGGAGGGACAGGGAGGGAAGAAGAGGAGAAGTAGCTCTCTATGTAAGGGAAGGGATAAAAGCAACAGAACTAAAGGGTAAACAGGGAGGAGAGGAGGCATTGTGGGTCACCCTGGAGACTGGAAATGACGCCACGGTCCACATAGGGGTTGTATAGAGATCCCCGTCTCAGGGGAGGAAATGGACAAGGAAATGATGGAAGGCATCCTTGGGATGGCAGAGAAAGGGGAGATATTGCTGATGGGGGACCTCAATATGCCAGATGTTGACTGGAGCACCTTTGCTGTAGCCAAATCCAAGAGCAGGGCCATGCTCGATGCCCTACGGGGGCATGCCTCAGACAGCTAGTTTTGGAACCCACTCGGGAGAGAGCAGTTTTAGACCTGGTACTCTCAAATGGGGATGGAGAGAGGATCTCTGATCTTGAAGTGGGTAGCCATCTGGGAACAAGCGACCACCAAACAGTGTGGTTCACGATAAACTTAGGTGTAGGGTCAAGCCACTCAAAAGTGAAAATACTGGACTTCAGGAGGGCTGATTTTGTCAAAATGGGAGAGTGCCTCAGAAAAACACTAGCAAACAGGCAAGAAGGTGGGGTGGAGCAACAATGGGGAAACATCAAAACCGCTATCACAGAGGCAACAAGTCTGCGTGAAGTAAATAAACAAAACAAAAGAAAAAGACACTACGGTTCTCAAAAGAAGTAGCGGGGAAGGTAAGGGATAAAAAGATAGTATTCAGGAAGTATAAGGGAACACAAAAGGAGCAGGACAGAGAACTGTACCAGTTAAAGCAGAAGGAAGCGGGTAAGGCAGTCAGAATAGCAAAGGCCCAAACTGAGGAAAAGATAGCCAACTTGGTTAAGAAGGGGGATAAAATCTTTTATAGGTACACTAGGGAGCAGAGAAAGACTAAGGCAGGGATACTGAGGCTGAACAAAGAGGAAGGTGGTTGGGCAGAGAGCGACAGTGAAAAAGCAGAGATACTGAATGAATACTTCTGCTCAGTATTCACAGTGGAAAAGCAGGAAGAAATACCTAATCCGGTCAATAGAAGCACTCTGGATAGGGGGGTTGATATTAATCCTTTCACAGAAAAAAGGATTCTGAAAGAACTCTTAAAACTGAAGGTGGATAAAGCAATGGGGCCTAATGGGATTCACCCCAGAATTTTAAAAGAACTAAGGGAAGAACTAGTAACACCATTGACTACCCTTTTTAATAAATAATGGGAGGAAGGGGTTGTACCTGAGGACTGGAGGAGGGTGGATGCGATTCCCCTTCACAAAAGTGGGAGCAAGACAGAGGCAGGAAACTACAGACCTGTCAGTTTGAACTCAGTGGTAGGGAAAATTATGGAATCACTTCTGAAGGAAAGAATTGTTGAGTACCTAGAGGCAAGTGGGGCACAGGACCAAAGCCAACATGGATTCACAGCGGGAAGGTTGTGTCAGACAAATCTAATTGATTTCTTTGACTGGGTGACCTAAGCAGTAGACCAGGGAAGGGCTGTAGACATGGCCTACCTACAATTTAGCAAGGCATTTGACACAGTCCCGCACAAAAGATTAATAAACAATTTAGCCAGCCTGGGAGTGGGTCCTAGGGTGGTAGCCTGGGTAAAACACTGGTTGGACAACAGGGCACAACGGGTAATAGTAAATGGAGTCCACAGTGAAGAAAGGAGGGTTACTAGTGGGGTACCGCAGGGTTCAGTACTGGGGCCGGTCCTTTTTAACGACTTTATAAGTGACGTTGCAGAGGGACTGAACAGGAAAGTATTCTCTTTGCAGATGACACAAAGATTGGCAACAGGGTTGATACACAAGGTGGGGTGGAAAGGACGAAAAGGGACTTGGCAAGGTTGGAGGAATGGTCAGATGTATGGCAGCTTAGATTCAATGCAAAAAAGTGCAAAGTAATGCACCTGGGAAACAAAAATCAGGGGAAGAGTACACAATGGGGGTTGAGATACTGATAACAAAAATAAATGGAAAGGGACTTGGGGGTAGTCATATCAAACAGCCTAAAGGTGGGCCAGCAATGTGAGAAAGCAGTAAGGAGGGCTGAGGGCATACTGGGATGCATAGGGGGAGGCATCAGCAGTAGAAAACAGGAAGTTGTTGGCCCTCTGTACAGACAGTTGGTAAGACCACATCTGGAGTACTGTGTACAGTTCTGGATACCCCATCTCTGCAAAGACATAAACAGGGTGGAGGCTGTACAGAGGAGGGCAACCAAAATGATGCAGGGTCTGCATCAGAAGACATATGAAGAAAGACTAAAGGACCTAAAGATGTATAGCCTCGAGGAAAGAGGGGGGCATGATAGAAACTTTCAAATACCTCAAGGGAATCAACAAAGTCCAAGTGGGTAGCATCTTTCAGAAAAAGAAGTGTGCAAAAACAAGGGGGCACAATTTGAAGATAGAGGGTGGACAGCTCAGAGGTAATGTGAGGAAGTATTTCTTCACAGAGAAGGTTGTGGATACATGGAAAAGCCTTCCTGAGGAGGTCGTACAGTCAGCAACAGTAGGGGAATTCAGGAATGCAAGGGACAGATGTATAGGCAATTCTTTTTTTGAACTTTCATTTATTTTATTTAAGTTCAAAGAAACCATCTGTTTACAAGAATTAATACAAGGGTCCAAGATCATACATTCAGATTTACGTATCATGAACTATTTCTTACATTCTTTGATATTTTTATCTGGGTATTAGACATTTCCATCATTTCTAACCAAATCATGCTTGAAAACTACAAAAGTAGAGATGCTTACTAAACACCATTCCATTTCATATTTTGCCGTTAAGTTCCCAGATCAGCTCTTAATGCCCTGAAAGATTGACATCTAAGAGACCTTCCAAAAAGATATCAGGTATATCAGAAATAATATCTCTTAAAGCTATACATAAAGCTTATATATTAATAAAAAAAATTAAAACACAAAAAGTGACTGAGACCTTGTTTCATTTACTTCAGCTGTCCAGGAAAGTCATGGATAAAGCCATCCTACACCTATTCCTTAGATCTTGTCAGCTAGAAGTAGTGACCCTCATCTTTTCCATGATGAGACCATCCCTCACCCCGCCGTCATACGACCCACTCCGACACTGCAAGGAATGGCATCTGCCTGGGCCAGAACCTTGGCCCACCGAGTCCAGGACTACTAATCCTACCTTGATCTCCAGCTACATTAAGTTCGCTCTGGAGGAGCTGTTCCAGGACTGGGATTCCCTCTTTTCTTTCTTTATGTTCATAAAAGGGTAACCATCTTGTGTTAAATTTGTCTGTGGATAGCCTCAATTGGGCCATGATAGCCTCCATTCCTTGAATTGCTTCAGTATGTAAGGCAATTCTGGTGGGGGGTAGGAGGAAGTAGACTGTTGGTTAACTAGGATCTGCAGCTTATCTGTTAGGTAGGGAAATGGGCAGACTAGGTGGGCCAAGCGGTCCTTATCTGCTGTCAAATTCTATGTTTCTATGTATGTTAACTGGAGAAAAAAAAAAAAAAGGTATTTTCTTGGCCAGCTTAGATGTCACAGAAAACCAAGAAAAGAACGGGCCCTACAGGTTTTCAGCATTGTACCGGGTGTGGGGAACCATTTGCTAAGGCTGATCCTCATTTAATGTGTGCGTTCTGCCTAGGGTTTGACCACCTGAAAGCAGATTGTGAAATCCGTAAACATTTTCCACAGTTTACGCTTGGGAGGCAACGTAAAAGACTGCAGGAAAAATGTCTGGAAAGGCTGCTGACCTGGCCTCAGACAAACCATCTCCTCTTCAGAAGAAACCAGAGGAACAGCCCTCTGACGGGTGATAGTTCCATGGGAAGGAAACATACTGTGGATACAGCTGCTGAACCAGCTACTGCGAATAAAAGAAAAAATAAGGAAAAACATACAGCGCAGGAACCGCAGCCGAGAAAAATCCCGGTTCCAACTGCTGAAGAGATGGTGAATGTGATCAGGATTATTCAGTCACTGCAACCTGGTACTCTGGTTCTGGTTGAAAAGCGGCTGTAGGCACAAACACTGGTTCAAACCTCTGGTTCAACCTCCGTTCCCGGTGCTCTGAAACAGAGTAGGGAATTCTGTGATATGGATGAAGAGGAGGATAATGGAGAGCCCATTGAGCCTGATATTTCTTCTGATCCTCACCATGCTGAACTCCTGACAAGGGGTTTGAGGATTGCACATCTCACTTTGCTTTCATGAAACAAGTTGCTCAAACCCTGGACCTCCCCACTCAGGAATCCACTGAGGAGGAGGAGGAATAAGACTACATGGAAATGTTGGACGTCCCAGTGTCGGAGAATACTTTTGCCCATCCATAAGTCCCTGAAAAAACAGGTCAACAAAATATTGCAGACGCACACTTTTGTGCCATCAGTGTACAAAAAGCTGGACAAGAAGTATTGGGTAGCCAAGGGAGGAGCAGAATTCCTTTTGGATACCCTAGCCATGGGAGGGTACAGGATGCAGCTTGTGACAGAGCTGGCATCCCATCCCCAAATAAAGACTCCAGAAAAATACACTATGGCTAAGAAAACTTACCTGGTGGCCTCTCTAGCTATTGGACCTCTTATATGGCCTTTATCTCCAGGTATCAAAAAACACTCTGGAATACTGTCATGGAAATGGCAGAGGCTGTCCCAGCTCCTATGGCAGCTGACCTGGAAGAAGCTGCAAAAAAGGGGCATAGAAGCTTCTAAGGCCCAGTTTAGGATGACAGTTGATGCAGAGAACACTGCAGCCAGGCAGATGGCAATGTCGGTGTCTCTCAGGAGGTTTGCTAGGCTCAGGACTACTAACCTGACCCACGACACACACAGGCTTTGGATTTTTCAATGTGAGCCCTCATTCCCATTTGAAGAGCAAACAGAGGCTTGCATGAAGAAAATGGACGATTACAAGACTGCTTGCAAAAGTGCTGTTGCCTAAGAAAGGGCATTCACACCCCAAAAGCACCAAGCCAGAGGTGCTAGGGGCAGGGTCCATTATAGGCCATTTTTTCAGCCTCAAGCTTTCCCCCAATATCAGCAGCAGAGGGGATATTTCAGAAGCAGGGGCAAACGAGGCAGTGGCTGTACTAGCCCTAGCACACGACCAGCAGCTCAAGCCAAGAAGGCACCCTGAGGTGTCTGTTACGGTCACCTCCCCAATCCCTGTAGTGGGTAGGCTGGCCCACTATCTCCGGGAGTGGCAAACCAGCACCACAGACAGGTGGGTTCTAGAGGTAGTGGGCCAGGGCCTTGCTGTCAGCTTCAGGTTCATGCCAAGGCTGAGAGCAAGGGTTTTCAGACTTTATCCCATCAGCAATAGCTCTGTTGTAGGAGGAAGTATCCAACCTTCTGTCACAAAGGGCAGTAGTCCCCTTGGTACAAAAGGGGAAAAGACCTGCACTCAGGATGCTTCCTCACAACAAAGACGACTGGGGAGTGGCAACCCATACTGGATCTCAGACATCTAAACAGGCATTTGTCAAAACCAGAGTTCAAGATGGTGACTCTGGCAACCATCCTCCCAACACTGACACAGGGAGATTAGTTAGCATCTCTAGACCTAAAGGGCGCTTATTTCCACATCCCCATCAGGCAGTCTCACAGAAGGTATCTCAGATTCAGATTGCCATCAGGCCATTATCTGTTCAGGGCAATGCCCTTCGGACTGACTTCTGCCCCAGGGGTGTTCACAGAGTGCTTGGCTGTAGTCATAGCACACCTAAGGAGGCAGGGGGTGGCAGTGTTTCCCTGTCTGGATGACTGTCTAGTCATAGGTCAATCACCTCATCAGGTCAGGGATGCTCTGGCAGTAACACGGGACACACTGCAGTCCTTAGGGTTCCTAGTGAACCTGAAAAAGTCAGTGCTAGAACCAGTTCAGCTCCTGCAATTCATAGGAGTCGAGTTGAACTCAGTAAAGGGTAGGGCATTCCTTCCACAGGGAAGAGTGGACAGCCTGCTGCAGCTAGCCAGCACCTTCAGGCTGCAGACCCCAAGGTCAGCAAGGTATTTTCTACAGCTACTGAGCCATATAGCAGCTTCAACAGCAACAGTGTCAGTGGCCAGCTTCCAAATAAGACATTCATTTTCGTCTCAGGTCACACTGGCATGAAAAAAAGAGATTCGTTGTCAAAGCTAGTGCCAGTTACAGGAGCTCTCCTTCAGGCACTACAGTGGTGACAGGAGAGGGACAGCCTCAGACAGGGCATACCATTCTTGTAGGAAAACCCCTCTCTGCTGCTAACCACAGATGCTTCCCTCCTGGGATATGGGGAGCATACCTGAGGGAGCACACTTCTAATGGAACATGACTCAAGCAGGAGTCATTGTTATGCATCAGTCAGCTAGAACTCTGAGCAGTCCTCCTGGGCATCCAGTCCTTCGCCAACATGCTACAGGGTCAGGTGGTGCAGGTCAGGACAGATAACACAACCACTATGTACTACATAAACAGGGAGGCACAAGGTCAACTCCACTGTGCAGAGAGGCCATGAAAATTTGGAGCCTGGCATACTCCCTGGAGATCTCTCTCCCTGCAGTCCACCTTCCAGGGAAGGACAGTGTCTTGGCAGATGCTCTCTGCTGAATCAGCCAGAACCACCACGAGTGTTTACTCAGTAAGCAGGTCCTGCAGGTTGTTTTCAGGAGATGGAGCACTACAGAAACCTCTTCACAGCTCGAGACAGCCATCGGCTACCTCAGTTCTGCTGCAGACCTCCTGTGATGGGCACAGTCCAACTGGATGCACTGCTGCTGGATTGGACAGGGAAGTTCTTGTATGCCTTCTCTCCCTTTCCCTTGTTGATGAGGGTGCTGAACAAGCTCTGGTCCCAGTTAGCAACAGTGATCCTCATTGCTCCAGACTTGGCCAGGCAACCCTGGTATTCCTTGATTCTCTTTCTCAGTAGCCAAACCAATCAGCCTCCCCAGGAGGCACAACCTACTGACATCCTCTCAGGGTAGGATCCTGTACCCCAGCCTCCAGTCCCTCAGAGTCAAAGCCTGGCTGTTGAGGACTTGGAGTCATGGAGGCTTCAGGGTCTCTAGAAAGCCTTCCACCAGGAAGACCTACACATAAGTGGAAACAATTTTCCATCTGGTGTCAGGGAAAGACATAGATCACAGTCAGGCAGATTTGCCAGTTGTTCTGGAGTATCTGACCCACCTTCACTCTTTTGGCCTAAGATCATCTACTCTGAAGATGCACCAGGCGGCTGTCTCTGGTTACTTATCGGCAGGCAGGGTCTCATCCCTGGCTTCAACCACAGTCTTCAGAAAAAATTTCAAGGGGCTGTTGTATTCGCATCTGCCTCATGGGGACCCCACACTAGTGTGGGATCTTAATATATGTATTGCCCAGCTCATGCATTCTCCTTTTGAGCCTGTGTCCTCAGCAGATCTTAAGTATGTGACCTGGAAAACACTATTTTTGTTGGCTATCACCTCTGCCAGGAGAATTGGTGAGCTCCAGGCCCTGTCCACAGAACGACTACATTGCATTCCACAGGGACAAAGTTGTCCTAAGGACTAATGGGAAGTTTCTTCCGAAGGTGATATCTGACTTTCACCTCGGTTAGTCCATTACACTTCAGGGGAACGTAGACTGCATAGCCTGGATGTTGAGAGCTATCCACTTCTACCTAGACCACACACAGGACAACACTCTGCTCTTCCTGACCATTGGGGAAGTGGGAAAAGGCAAACCAGCTACAAAAAGATCGACTGCATGCTGGATTGTTGCTTTCATTCAGTTCTGCAACAGCAAGGTGTGCAAACAGCCTCCTGTGGTTCTCAAGGCCCCACTCTACCAGGGGAACAGTTGCTTCCATTGCGGCTGCTAAACATTCTTCTGCTGGAAATCTGCAAAGCAGCTACCTGGAAAACTGTCCACACATTTACCAAGCACTACTGCTTGGATATCCAGGCCAGAAGTGATACCAGGTTTGGCACAGCAGTACTGTAGAGCTTGTTTCCTAAATAGGTTCTTGCCCACCTCCAAAGGTACTGCTTAGGTGGTCTGCATTTGTCAGAATACAGTAAAATGTCCTGGGTTGTGAAGGAAAAATTACTTACCATAGTATTCTTGTTTCTTCCAAGGGAATCTTACTGTATTCTGAGTTCCCACCCTACCTCCCCTGCTAGAACCTAATGGGCACTGCATTCCAGCTGTCCATATCCTACTGCATACCTGTTGGTATGTTTGTTTTCTTGGGCATCTGTGACTTGAGTCTTAAGGATGCCCCTGTTGTTTAAAAGGGGCTGGTCTTTGGGGGGGGAATTGGTTTTATAATGGGATAGTTTAGTTAGTTAGTTATGCTTGCTTTGTAAGAATCTGACAGCTGCAGGAAGTGCAACCAGGGACAGTGGTTTTAAAATCGAGCTTGAGCCTAACATTCCACTATTTTCATAGGATCTATTAACCATTTCAGCTCCGGGGCAATCCTATGGTGAGAACATACCGCATTTGTGAGAATAAAGATTCCCTTGAAAGAAAAAAGAATACTGCGGTAACTAATTTTTTCTTATAGGTTTGATCTTCTTTCAGGAGCTCTCTTTCATCAGGCCACACCTACGGAACTATAGCTGTCAGGAATTAGGACCACTGGAAACTTTTTGCAAGCAGCCCACTAGGGCCACCCATGACAATTTCTTAAGTCTGCTGTCCCTATGTAAACGTAGGTGGCCCCTGCCTTCCTCATTCCTTTTCTTGCCGTTGACCATTATTCATTGGACCTGCCACGGAAACACCATTGCTAATATTGATGTTTTGTGTTTTCTTAGTAAAAATATTTTTTGTAAGTGATTTTCAGTGACATGTATGTTGTCTCCTGAGCTGTTGCCATCAAAGCTTTATTGATATTGTGAGAGCGGTGAGAAGATTTATTCCAGGGTCTTGCTCAACGTCTGTGTGTGCTGTTTAGGCCCGGACCACAGCATGAAGGAATTCCTAGTTTGCAAGGGCTTTAATACGGTCACCCGGCAATGCAGAAAGGATGCTTTAGAGAAGCACTTACTTTAACAGTGCTTAGCCTGAATGGAGAAGGAGCGCCACCAGAAAACCCATGCCTCGTCACCGGCCCACTCCTTGGGTTTCATCACAAGCACAGGGTTAGGTTCAAAGACAAGACCAGGACCACTCCTGCTTGCTCGAGGTTGCCCATCAGACCAGATACAACTTCCTCTGGCCCACTGACCGCTCTGGTGGTGACACAACCCATCGCCCAGACTGTTTACATGGCTTGGCTGATCTCTAGTGCCTCCACGGCCAGTGTGGTGCAGTTAACGTTGGCTCCTTCATCTACACCGTCGACATCTGCCACCATTCCCGTTGACACAAATACAGGTGCCCAGCCATGCCACCTCACTCGCCTGCAGATCCTCATCGACACCAGGTGCTGCTCCAGCCCCTGGCTGGGGCTCCGCTGAAATCTCCAAGGTAGCAGCAGTGGGAGACCCAGCCTGGCCATGCATCTCGCTTGCCTGCAGACCCTCATCGACACCAGGTGCTGCCCCAGCTCCTGACCGGGGCTCTGCTGAAATCTCTGAGGTGGTGGCGGCAGTGGGAGACCCAGCCTGGCTGTGCCACCTCACTCGCCTGCAAACCCTCGTCGAGACCAGGTACACAGCTCAGGATTCACTGGTACTCTGAGAACGGTCGCTGATTGCCTCTGCTTAGCAGGCTAGCCTGCTGTTGGCTGCAGTTATCTACGGCTTTGCCTCTGATTGGCCTGTTCATTTGCAGCTGAATTCTCTGCTTTGGTGGTCTGCCCCAGGCGCCGTTTCCATGCAACTGAATCTCCGCTTTGGCGGTTTGCCCTAAGCGCCGTTTTTTGCTGCTATACTTGCTCTCTATATTTTGTGTATTTAGCTAAATAAGGAAAGTTGTGTCACTAGACTATAAGTGAACCTGCCTTAAAATGCTTTTTCTACACTGATTTCTGATTTTGATACAATAAAGATCTGTGATTACCATAACATATCTAGCCAAAATGTAAAGATTGTTAATTTTATCCAGTAATTGCAGGAGACTGTGCTGAATTATGAGAGCCTCGGGGGTTAAGATTAATTGTGTAGCGATCTGTGTTGCTGGGCTATGGAGGTGCACAGAGATCCTAGTTGACAGAGTAGCTCTTGCACTGTGCAGCTATGCAGTTTGTTTTAGTTCTTTGAGGCTGATGCACTGTTGCTATGCACGCTGGTCAATGTACAGGAATTGTTACTAGGATTTTCCAGTTGTGCTGCTGCCTGTATTCTGCAGCTTCTAACCTTTACCTTTGTTTTACCAAGAAGGACAGACTAAACTGAAAGCTTGTCTACAGGTGCAGCCTGGGAGCACAAGGAAGTTAAGTGACTTACTCAGGGTCACACAGTATGCAAGTGGGAGCTGTAGGATTCAAACCCAGGTCTCCAGGTTTTCAGCTCAGAGCCTTAAACCACTGCACTCTGCTTCTAAGTCCTCTCTGATATTCCCTCAATCAGCATAGCTTCCTTTCCAGGCAATGCCTCCCTTCCTCTCTCTCCCTAGCCTGCACCAGGTACACAGCTCGGGATTCACCAGGACTCTTGAGAACGGTAGCCAGTTGGCTCTGCTTAGCAGGCTAGCCTGCTGTTATCTGCGACTTTGCCTCTGATGGCCCTCTCATTTGAAGTTGAATTCTCTGCTTTGGCGGGCTGCCCTAAGTGCTGTTTTTTTACTGCCATACTTACTCTCTATATTTTGTCCCGGCCTCCCTCCCTGACCCTAGCCTCTATTAAATGGACTTCTGGCTACTCCTGTTTTTCCTTCCATTTGCGCATTGGCCCATATAGGCAGTTCCCAAAATAAAGGTGTACTCCTCCTAATTCACTCATGCTTCCTTAAAGCATCACTAATTTCCTTCTTCCTGCTTATTTGGCCCATCTCTATGTGTGACTCCCTCCTTTAGGTTCTCACAAATCTCACTGCAGCTGGTAGCTGCTACAGCTGTTATTTCACTACTTCTTACTATTACCGTGTTGTGCCCTACTCCCTCTAGTGCATTATAACTCAGATACCCTTGGCTCCAATGGCTACATACGCCATACCTTCCCACCTATTGTTGATTCCCCTCCT
Organism: Neoceratodus forsteri; assembly: GCA_016271365.2. Classification (NCBI taxonomy): domain Eukaryota; kingdom Metazoa; phylum Chordata; order Ceratodontiformes; family Ceratodontidae; genus Neoceratodus; species Neoceratodus forsteri. The sequence continues at coordinate 931,795,631 of CM028133.1, forward strand.
TCTCATTCTTCTCTCAATTTTATCTGCTTCAGCTCTACTCGCTCTGCATGCTAATAAACTTTGCTCAACCCTCCCTCCACTCCCGCAGCCCCTTACTTTTAGCCATAACTCCCATGCCTCCCCAATTACTTTGGATTCTCCTTCCTTCCCCTTGCATCACTGTTCTCAGTACCCAACCACCTTGCTGTCCTTCGCCTCCTAATCTTCATCTCACCTAGCTCCCTCCATCCCCAAACACGCCCTAAATACTCGACTCAACACATATGTCCTAAACTCCACGTCCTCATAATTGTTCTTCTCTTATTTGCTTCAGGAAATGTCCATCCTAATCATGGCCTTAGACCACTTAGTGCAATCAGCTGCAGTCCTACCACTAGGTTACCTACTTCCCACCCACCTTCTGCACTCCCCAAATGCCTAAAAATCCTGTACTTAAACATCTGCAGCTCATCCCAGAAATAGATCTGTTGCATCCGATAGTAGTATCCCTCAGACCACATATTCTAATTCTAACAGAGACCTGGCTAGGTGATGCAATTCCTGATCTATCAATAGCTATCTCAGGTTACTCTATAATCAGGTTGGATAGGACTGGCGGGGGGGCGGTGGAGTTGCCATGTATATCCAGTCCTCACTTCAGTCAACAACCATTCTCTCATCCTCACTACCCTCCACTTATGAAGCACTTGTAGTGAACATTACTTTGCCTTTCTTTTCCCCAATATTCATAGCCGTGATCTACTGTCACCCTGGTTCCAAGCCTTCAGACGCAACAGAACTCATTACCTCCATAACCTCACTATCACATTCAGGTGAGCTACATACAGTATCTTGGGAGGTGTAAACCTAAACTGGCCGTCTTCAGCAACATCCCGGAAACGAAATGACATCTCGGCGCTTAATCTCTCCCAACTCATTCTGGAACCCACACGCCACAACCACAAAACCCTAAATCACACTCTGATAGATTGGGCTGTCACCTCCCACCACCACCGAGTCATTAAAGCAGGCACACTCCTGGATTCTCTTAGTGATAATTACCCTATCTTTGTTGTCAGAAAAGTTCATAAACCACCACATAAAATCCTACAGCTCCACTCTTTCAGTTCCCTAGACCTTAATCCTCTTCTTAATGAGCTGGTTGGCTGTGATTGGTCTCCTGTTGCTTCTGCCCCTTCCATTGACCAAGCCCTCTCCCACTTCAGAGATGATTTTCTAGCTACCTGGAACTACCGTGCCCCTTTTAAATGCACAATAGTGCACGGCAACCACCACCCTGGATCACACCTGAATTAATAACCTGCTTCAAGGAGTGGGACAAGGAATGGAGGAAGCATAAGGCCTCCCAGCTTCCTGCAGATTAAGATATTGAACACTCAGAAATACCTGCACTAAGGCCACCAGATTAGCTAAATCTGAATATTTCAAATCTTCTTTTCTTAAAAACACTAACTCCCCATCCACATTTTGGAAAGCTGCCCACACGTTATTCTCTCCTCCAGCACTTCCTCCTTCACCAGTGCTTAAAATAACCACACTGATCTCAGAACCTTGCTCAGTGCCTCAAGAGTTTAACTCCTATTTCACCTCCTGTGCCTTAGCCCTTCTAAAGTCCCTCCCTGCAAACCCCCCTCTCCCTCACCCTGCACTCCTCCACCTCCCACCCGTGCCCACCCTTGCTTCTCTTTTTCTGTTGTCTCTCCTGAGGAAACACTAGCTGCCCTTCTCTTTCAGTCCCTCCAAAGACTCGTAACTGGATGACCTCGACCCTAAACTCCTCTACCTCTCAGCTCCTACATTTGCCTACCCTCTCTCCTTAATCCTAAATCACTCCTTCCTGTTTTCATCAGTCCCTACTCCCTGGAAACATGCACTGGTCCTCCCTCTCCTCAATGGTAGCGACTCCTCATCCCCTTCTAACTGTCATCCTATCTTCCTCCTCCCTGCCCTTGCGAAGCCCCAATAACACCTGGTACTTTCACAACCAACCTACTTTCTTGCTGACTCTTCCTTTTTCACCCCGTTCCAATCTGGCTTTTGGAAGAACCACTCTACCACCACCTCACTTCTCAGGCTCACTGACTCCATCCTCACTGGGATGGACAGTGGCCTCATTATCTCTGCCGTCTTTGTCAACCTTGCCAAGGCTTTCAACACAGTCTCACATGCACTTCTTCTCGACTCCCTTACGGCTGCTGGGTTGTCCACTTCAGCCCTTAACTGGTTTAGAGATTATCTCTCAGACAGGACCCAGTAAGTCAAGATTCAGCATACAGTCTTTCCCCACCTCCCCATCACTACAGGGTCCCACAGGGCTCTGTGCTTGGCCTGATTCTCTTCTCCATCTTCCTTAATGACCTGCCCTCAATAGGCTCCCTCTCCTCCTATATACATATGTATGTTGACAACACTGTCCTTTTCTTCTCTGGCAAATGCCCCTCTGATGTAGCAACCATCCTTCAGCAAGTCTTTCAGCAAGTTCAGCATTGGTTTGCCTCACATCAGTTATTCCTAAATGCCAAAAAGACAGTCTCCGTGACCTTCGACACTAGGTAGAGCCTCTCTAGGTCCCACCTCCTATCATCCTTTCACACCCTTGATGGGAAAATCCTCCAGGACACCTCCTCGTTCAGATACCTTGGGGTTTGGCTAGACCAACACCTCATCTTCTCTGGCCACATTAATGCCATCCTGAAAAAACTGCACCCCAAGCATGGTGCCTTATACAGGAACCGTAGTTGCATCCCTACTACGTCACGGTGCAAACTAGTCCAGAAAGATGATCCTTCCCATTTTTGACTAATGCAGTGTGGTCTATGGTGCTGCTCCCAAATCCTCCCTAACCAGATTGGACACACTCTTCAACTCCTTCTGTCGTTTTGCCCTTGATGCCCCTTCATGTATCCATCACTGTGACCTCTATCATGCACTGCCTTTTTCCCGGCTTGAAAACAGGCAACCTGCGCCAAACTGGCTTCTAAATTCTGGCTAGAACTCCCTCCCTATCTCTCACGCTCACTCTCTTCCTCCTCCCACTTACTCAGGTCGACTGACACTCATACGTTGTCGGTCCCCCAATGAACTACAATCATTGGTCAGTCAGGCTTCGCCCAACGCTTCCCAAAAACCTGGAACTCCCTCCCCACCAAATTTGGCGTCCCTCCTCCTCCTTTTCCCTAGCCGCTGCCTTACATAACTTTCTCTCTTCTAGCTGCTTCTGCTTCAATCCTCCATAATCAGTCCTTCTACATCCCTGCTCCTACCCTTGCCACTAATCCCCTACCGTGCCTCTCTCCCCCTTGTGTCCATGAATCCTCCACCCATTCCGCATCCCCCCTCTCACCATTACTCCCTTTACTTCTACCCCGCCCTTCTACTAACTCCTAAAATCCTCTAATACAACGTGTCTGCATTAGAAATGCCCCCAGCAGGGTTCTCGTGATCCTGGAGGGGATCCAGCCCAGGGCAAGCTTCTTTCTCCCCACTTGCCCTTGCCTGATTCTGCCCTCTGGCAGGGTTTTCAACATCCTGGAGAGGCCTTGGATAGGCACGGTTTCTTCCCTCACGCCTTTTCCATCCTGTCTGTGTCCTTACGGAGATGGAGTCTCCAGAACTGGGTGCAGCACTCCAGATGGGGTCTCACCAACTGTCTGTTCAGGGGGATAACAACTTCCTGTTTTCTGCTGGTGATGCCTCTCCCTATACATCCCAGTATACCCCCAGCCTTCCCTACTGGCTTCTCACATTGCTTGCCAACCTTAAGGTCATCTGATTTGATTACTCCCAGGTCCCTTTCCATATTTGTTGTTGTTATTAACCCCCTCCATGCAATCTTCCCCAGGGTTTTTGTTTCCCGGGTGCATTATTTTGCACTACTTTACATTGAATCCTAGCTGCCATACTTCTGACAATTCCTCCAACCTTGTCAAGTCCCTTCTCATCCTTTCCACGCCCCCTTGTGTATCAACCATGTTGCAGATCTGTGTGTCATCTGCAAAGAGGCATACTTTTCCTTATAGTCCCTCTGCCATGTCACTTATAAAGACATTAAAAAGGAGTGGACCCAGTACTGAACCGTGCGGTACCCCACTAGTAACCCCTCTTTCTTCATAGTGGACTCCATTTACAATTACCTTCTGTGTCCTGTTGTCCAGCCAATGTTTTACCCAGGCTACCACCCTGGGACCCACTTAAAGGCTGGTTAATTTGACTATTAATCTTTTGTGTGGGACTGTGTCAAATGCCTTGCTAAAGCCTTGGTAGGCCATGTCCACATCCCCTCCCTGGTCTACTACTTTGGTCACCCAGTCAAAGAAATGAATTAGACTTGTCTGACATGACCTTCCTGCTGTGAACCCATGCTTCATTGGGTCCTGTGCCCCACTGGCCTCTAGGTACTCAATAGTTCTTTCATTCAGAAGTGATTCCTTCACTTTCCCTACCACAGAGGTCAGACTGATAGGTCTGTAGTTTCCTGCCTCTGTCTTGGTCCCACTTTTGTGAAGGGGAATCACATCTGCCTTCCTCCATTACTCAGGTACCACACCATCCTCCCATGATTTGTTAAAAAGGGTAGTCAGTGGTGTCACTAGTTCTCTGCTTAATTCTTTTAGAATTCTGGGGTGAATTCAGTCAGGCCCCATTGCTTTGTCCACTTTCAGTTTTAGGAGTTCTTTCAGAACCCTTTCTTCTGTGAAAGGACTGGGATTGCGCCCCCTCCCCCCCATCCAGAGTGCTTCTGTTAATTGGATTAGGCACCTCCCCACCTCCTCTTTTGTGAATACTAAACAGAAGTATTCATTCAGTATCCCTGCTTTTTCACTGTCCCTCTCTGCCCACCCACCTTCCATTCAATTCAGCCTCAGTATCCCTCCCTTTGTCTTTCTGTGCTCCCTGATATACCTATAAAAGGTTTTATCCCCCTTCTTAACCGAGTTGGCTGTCTATTCCTCAGTTTGGGCCTTTGCTATTCTGACTACCCTCCCTACTTCCTTCTGCCTTAACTGGTATAGTTCTCTGTCCTGCTCCTTCTGTGTTTCCTTATACTTCCTAAATGCTATCTTTTTCTCCCTAACCTTCACCGCCACCTCTTTTGAGAACCATAGTAGCTTTTTCTTTCGGTTTGATTTGTTTATTTGCTTCACACAAAGGCTTGTTGCCTCTGTGATGGCAGTTTTGATATTTCCCCATTGTTGCTCCACCCCTCCTTCTAGCCTGTTTACTAGTGCTTTTCTAAGGCACTCTCCCATCTTGCCAAAGTCACCCCTCCTGAAGTCCAGAACCCTCACCATTACCTTTTTATCTTTAATGGCATGCCCCAGTTGATGTTCCAACTAGTCATAGGTAAATAAAGCCAAGCGATCCCCTTCACTTCGTTCCGGCATTCCTATAACACGGATGTTCGCAGATTGGGCTTGATTCTCAAGCAATTCAAGGCGGGATCTCGGGTGAGAATTCTCCTTTCTAGGGACGTGGATATGTTGTTCATCCACACTGTCTGGCAGGTTCCGTGCTATTTTAAATCTTGTCAGAAGGTCTTCAAGCTGGCTCCTCCCACCCACCCGAGTGGTAAAACTCTCGGCTCCACCCCATGAAGCCAGATCTTCCTTACTGCTTGGAAGCTCAGGTTCCCTCCTTAGCGCTCTGCGTTCTAGACTGGATCCTAACTCTTCGGTTTGCCCGAAACTAGTTTTGAAGTTTTCTAAACTTCGGTCTTCTTTATCCCTAGCGGCTGTGATGGACAAATCAGTTCCCGGCTTTCGGAGGTGCTCTTGCGGGCAGAAGATGTCCAGGATGGATCCGCACTCCATGTGCGTCTACTGCCTCGGCCTAGACCATGACCCGTAGGCCACGAGTTGTGTTGCTCCTTTTCAGCCAACGTCCTGGAGGATCGCGCTGCCCAACTGAAGCTCGGGCACCCCAAGAAGCGTTACCCGCTAGTAAAATCAAAAGAGGCTCATTGGGCGGTGTCCATGGCGGCTGGCTCGGCTGAGCAGCACGAGCAGATGATCGCCCTCGAGGAGGATGCGGCCCAGGCTGCATCTTCCTCCTCCTCGGTCGCAGCTTTCATCCCACTCTCTTTGAGTACCTCTTATTCTGCTTCGTTCAAGGAGCTTTGCCAGTCCCTTTCCACGAAGGGAGAGGGACCATCGGGACATTCCTCTCGGCCCAAGAAGAGGGAATCGAAGGGTAAGTCTCACCATTGGTGTTCGTGGGAGCGGGAGAGGTCTCCTATCCCCAGATAGCAGACCGTCGACTTCGGTCGAGGTTGTGGCTCAGGCCGCTGGCTTCACGGCGTCCCTGTCAGGCAAGCCTGCCAAGACTCCCGTAGACGCAGTCGAGATATTACTCGACCCGTCGGACGGGTTGTCGACTGGTGAAGCCGAAAACCCCTCTTCACCAGTTCTCCCGTGGAGACCGAGGATCTGCCTGCGCTTTTGGGGCGGTAGTCCCCGGTTAAACTGTCCGAGCCGAAGGAAGAGCGGGTGTCCCCCGGCCCTTCCCAGGCCCGCCCTCGGTTACACCGAGGGTCTCGGTCTTGGACTTCATCTCGGTCAAGCTGTTCCTCGCGACATCGGCGGTCTTGGTCTCGGCACCGAAGTAAGCGGCGACACCGTTCCTCCTCGTCCTCCTCCTTGGAAGAGGAGAGGCTTCGACGCAAATTGCGTCGATGTTACGAGGAGCTTATGTGGCAGCAGTTACTGTTGTCCAGGAGTAGATCTACTCTGGTTCATCCCCCGGCCATCAAGTGGCTGTCGCCCGAATGGCTGAAGCAACCGCTCGCCGCAGTCGAGATGTCCATTTCTGGGCCGGTTGTTTGGCCAAAACCAGCTGCTCCACCGATTGTGGTGGAACCTCCGCCTCCACAACCAAAGTCTGGGGCAGCGACCAAAGATTCTCGGTCGGGTCACGGCCTGCCCCACAGGTTGTTGGTCACCCTCACTCCCAACCGTTCTCGGCAGGTGGAGGGTGGCTCCGGCCTGAGGCAGCTCTTTGCAGACTCTTCAGAGTCTGATGACGACTCCTCCCTGTTCTCCAGGCAGGTCGACCTGGAGTCCTCCGGGGGCCAGTCACTGGACGATAGCCCATCATCCTTCTTGGGTCTGCTTCAGCTCATCTCGGAGTCTACCGGGATGCAGCTCGAGCCTGTGTTCAAACAGGCCATGTATCCCCTGACAGAGATACTGGACCGAGGGGATTCACCTACGAAGGCCTTCCCTGTGGCTGAGGCCATTGTCGGCCCAGCCTTGGAGATTTGGCAGCGGCCTACTTCCTGTTCTGTGCCCTCAGCCAGGATGGCCAGGAAGTATGCGGTCCCTACTGGCTTTGCCCGGTTTCTCGGAGCACCCCTCTGCCGAGGGGTTAGTCACCGACAGCGTTTTCCGGCATTCCGGAAATGCTCAGGACGTGGCTAAGCCCCCCGACAGCGTCCAAAAAGCTGGACTATGCCGGGCACAAGGTGGTACTGCGCGCCCTCCCCTGCCTCCGGCAGGCGCTGGCCTGCCTGTTGATGGCACACTTCTCCCACACCCTCATGGGCTCCCTGGATGAGGTCATCCCTCATCTCCTGGCCGACCTGCAGACCACGGTCCGTCAGGTGCAGGACCAGGGTAGGGTGGTGGCGAAGCAGCAGGTTCAGACTGCTCTGGACATAGGTGATTCCTGTTCCAGGTCAGTAGCAGCCTCGGTGGCCATGCACCACAGGGCGTGGCTGAGGATATTCACCTTCACGGCGGATACCCAGCACAAGTTTGCGGAAGTCCCTTTCTTGGGGACTAACCTCTTTGGCCCTGGAGTGGAGGGACACCTCCAGCGGATTGAAAAGTCCAGTGCCACTCTGGACTCGGTCACCTCCGCCCAGAGGGACAAAGGACAAAGACATCAGCAACAGCATAAGTCCTTTCATCCTTCAGCCCCTGCAGCATGACCGGCCCAACAGCACCAGGGCCAGCAGGCTCATGCTTGGTGTCCCAAACTCAAGCCAGCGGCTTCATCCAATAGGAAGCAAGGAGGTAAAGGCCCAGGAGGTCCCTCAGCCGGTCCCTCCTCCAAGCCTGCCCAATGACGGGTTGAGGGGTGTCACCCTTCCCTGGGTTCCCCCTGTGGTGGGGACGACTCCGCCACTTCCCTTCCGCCTGGTCCGCTGTCACCACGGACCGTTGGGTGTTGGAGGTGGTAGGAAAGGGCCTGCCTCTGGAATTCGAGCAGAACCCTCCCTTTCGAGCCATCGCCCCTTGGGGGGCCACAGGGTCCGAAGCCTCGCTGTCAGCCCGCCAAGCCGATATTGCCCTGCTCCTCGAGAAAGAGGTGATCAGGAAGGTGGCAGATCCTCCTCCAGACCCGGGGTTTGTGTCCAGGTATTTCCTGGTCCCAAAACGGACGGGGGCTGGTGCCCCATTCTTGACCTGCACGACCTGAACAGGTTCCTAAGGTCTCGGACCTTCAGGATGGTCACTGTGGCTCAGATAAACCCATCCTTGGAATGAGGCGTGTGGTTCTGTTCCCTGGACCTCCAGGACGCGTTCTTTCATGTCCCGATCCGTCCGTCTCATAGAGATTCCTCTGCTTCAGAGCGGAGGGATCCCTTTCTGAGTTCCGGGCCATGCCCTTCGGCCTCTTTCTAGCTCCCAGGGTCTTCACCAAATGTATGGCAGTGGTGACAGCATTCCTGCGGCGCTGAAGCGTCCAGGTGTACCCCTACCTGGATGACTGGCTGATTGCAGCCCCCTCCAGGTTTTCTCTCAGATTGGCCTCCTCATCAATGAGGCCAAGTTGGAACTCGTGCCGAAGCAGGTGATACACTTCACCGGGGCAGAGCTCGACTCTCTTCGAGCCAGAGCTCGGCTCCTGGCGGACAGGGCCGAGGTTCTTTCCTCCTTTTCCCAATCATTTCTGGTTGTGCAATCGCGCCCTGTCCAGGACTGCCTGCACCAGCGTGGTCCGTTGGGCCTGTTGGTACATGCGTTCCCTTCAATGGGGACTGGCCAGCCAGTGGTCACAACGTTACGATCCATTGGATTAGTTGGTGACAGTGACCCAGGAAATGTGGAACGCTCTCCAGTGGTGGACCGTTCCGGCACATCTACAGGGGGTCATCCCGTTCATCCGCCCCGAGCTGTCTCTCTGTCGACCGACGCATCTCTGATGGGTTGGGGTGCCCATCTGGGGGAGCACAGAGCGCTCAGCTTCTGGTCCCCTCGGCAGTCCCGATGTCATATCAACCTGCTGGAGCTCCAAGCGGTCCGCCTAGCTTTCACCGCCTCCGCTCCGTTTATGTGGGGTCAAGTGGTTCTGGTCCAGACGGACAATACCACGACCCTGTACTACCTAAACCTCCAGGGCAGGACGCGCTCCATGCTGTTATGCAAGGAAGCTCTCCGCATATGGTGTCTCGTGCGCAACCTGGAGGCGGATCTCCTAGCCATTCACATGGCAGGAGCCTCCAATACCCTGGCCGATGCCCTAAGCCAGATAGGGGCTGCATCTCACGAGTGGTCTCTCCTGCTGGAGGTAGTACAATATCTCTTCTCCCACTGGGGCATGCCTCAGGCGGACCTGTTTGCCTCCAGGGAGAATGCGAAGCTGAGACTGTTCCAGGCCCGCCCCCCTCAGCAGGGCTCACTGCAGGGGGATGCCTTCTCGAGGCTGTGGACCCTGGGCCTCTTCTACGCCTTTCCCCCATTTCCCTTGATCCACAAGGTGCTTCTCAAGGTGAGGAGGGACAAGGCGCAGGTGATTCTGGTAGCCCCAGACTGGCCCCGCCAGTTCTGGTATCCAGATCTCCTCAGTCTCAGCTCCAGGCTCCTGAGGCAGCTTCCAGCCTGCCCGGACCTGATCTCAGTCAATCAGGGGAAGGTATTCCATCCGGACCTTCAATTCTGCACCCTAACGGCCTGGTTCCTGAGCGGCTAGGAGTTCCAGGCCTTGGGTCTTTCCGGCGAGGTCCTCAGCATCGTTGAGGGCATCCCGTAGAGTCGACCAGAAAATGCTATGCCTTCAAATGGAAAAGGTTCTCCATTTGGTGTCAGGAAAGGGCCTGGACCCTTCCTCCTGTTCCTTGGCAAGCATTCTGGACTACCTGTGGTCCCTTTCTCAGCAAGGGACTTGATCGGCGACCTTAGGTGCACCTGGCAGCCATCTCGCTTACGGCGTGGGCGGGAAGCAGTCGGTGGCACAGGAGAAGGTGGTCGGGCGCTTTTTCAAAGGCCATGATCACATATCCCCTCCGGTGCGAGAACCTCCACCTCCGTGGGATCTACTGCTGGTATTGGCCAAGCTCATGGGCAAGCCATTCGAACCAGTGCACAGGTGCGATATCTCCCACCTGTCATGGAAGACCGCCGCCTTGGTGGCTGTCATGTCAGCCAGAAGGATGGGAGAGCTCCAGGCACTTTCCATAGAGTCTCCTTATCTGGTCTTCCACAGGGACAAGGTTGTCCTGCGCCCCCACCCGAAGTTTTCCGAAGCTGGTGTCGGAGTTCCACCTTAACCAGGCATTGACTGTGCCGGTGTTCTAATCCAGTCACACTTCGGAGGCCGAATATAGGCTCCATACTTTGGACCCTAGAAGAGTGCTTGCTTATTATAAGGAGCGGACGGCTGAAGTTCGGGGAGAGGTTCGCCAGCTGTTTGTCACCTATGCTGAAGCCGTACCTGGCAGACCTGCAGCCAAGCGGAAGATAAGCAGGTGGGTCACCTCCTGCATAGATCTTTGCTATAGGTTGGCGGGCATGGAACCTCCCAGAGGGATAAGAGCTCATTCTACTCGCCATACCGCTGCATCGGGAGCTGCTTCCAGGGATGTCCCTATCCAAGATATCTGCAGGGCTGCTACCTGGAAGTCGGCACATACCTTTATTACCCACTACCACATCGACCTTGAGTCACGCCAGGATGCTGGTTTTGGGGCCTCGGTTCTCCAGTCTTTTTCCCCTAAGTAGGGGTTGTGCGCCTTGCCTCCCTCCTCCCGGAGAACTGCTAGTAGTCTGCCAGACAGTGTGGATGAACAACATATCCATGTCCCTAGAAATACAGGTTAATCACCTGTAACAGGAGTTCTAAGAATGGTATATGTTGTTCATCCACACGACCCACCTTACCTCCCCGGCTTCGACGCACAATCTGGCATCCAGCGGGCTAGATCTGGTGTCATGAGGCAGAGCCAAGAGTTTTACCACCCGGATGGGTGGGAGGAGCCAGCTTGAAGACCTTCCAGCAAGATTTAAAGCGGCAAGGAACCTGCCAGACAGTGTGGATGAACAACATATACCATTCCTAGAACTTCTGTTACAGGTAAGTAACCTGTATTTACTAAGTTTGTTGACGTACCCAGGGCAGCTTCTGCAGTGTTACAAGTATCTAAGGAGACTGATTTTATGATTAGCTACCTCCGATTCCATTGTGGTGACTGAAGTATTTAGTCAAATTTATTAGCCAAAGCAGACACAGTTGTTATTAGTCTGTTTATTTTAAGCCCCAACGTCTGCAAAGTTTTTTCTCCAATGACAGTTTCCTCTGGAGTACTACGTCCTTGTCCTGATCTCATGGCTGGGAGACCCAAAATTGATTTGCTTTTATTTCCATCTTGGTTCCCTTTATCCTTCCTAGGATTGCCCATCTCTGTTCTTTAGGAGTTCCGATTTCCAGTAATACAACTTGGGAGCACCTACTCCACCGAAAAAACAATTATTTTTCTGTTATTTTTATTGTTTTTTTTTTTATACTTGTTTATTGAAAAGTATAATTTGTACCAAATACATTATATTTCACAGGAGATTCATCCAATAAGCATACATTATAAACAATGCTTGGTCTTTGTTTGTTCCTCCACACAAACATGAAATATACACATATTTTAAGTACATATATAATATTCAAAGATTATTTGTTTTTTAAGCAATTAACTACTATACCAAAATATTAAGTTAATCCAATTAAAAAAAAAAAAAGGAATACTTGATATCATGTTATAAATTAAAATTAAGGTAACTTGGGAGAGTGAGAACTTGCTTCCAAACTATTACTGTCATTTAAATTAATTAAAAAGTTATTTTATTATTTGCTGAAACTTATATCCAGAGATTTTTTTTGGGGCCAGCACCAACAAGTTCCATAATTTTCTTTTTTTTTTTTATTCTCTGTGCCAGCCTCCATTCAGTATTTAAACCATATGGGTATCTTCTTGTAATTTATTTTGATAAAGGTCCCATTTATTCTATCTGTTGTTAAACTTCTCATTTTGATGATTTATGGAATGGGTTATCCTTTCCATGTGTTGAATTTGGCTCACTATTGTTAACCAGTCTTGTAGTGTTGGAGGTTTTTGCTGCAGCCAATTTTTTGTAATTGCTTTCATAGCAGCTATCGTTAGAATGGCCCAAAGATAATGTGCTTTCCTGCCTGCCTGCCTGCCTTCCCTCCGGACAGAGACCCAGGATGCAATGTTCTGGGGCTATATCAATTGATGGTGTGAATAGTTCATACAGATGTCTACATACTTGTATCCAGAAGTTCTAGACCTCACTACAAAACCAAAAAATACGGGATTGGTCAGCAGAGGTGTTACCACGTTTCCTCCAGCACCTCCCCTGAGGCAGTAAACCCACTTTATTTAACTTCATTGGAGTGTAAAAGTATCTAATTCTGAGTTTCCATGTAAACTCTTGCCAACCTGGGGAAGAGGTTGTCTTCCATACATTTCTGAAGATCTTTACCCAGGTTTGTGAGCTTAGAGTAATGTTTAATTCCGCTGCCCACTTTTGTTGGATCTTTTGAATATTGTTGCCCCTATCCATCTCTAAGTTGTTGTACAATATGATTATTGCTCCTTTGCCATGAGTACTGCCCCGTATGGCTTCAAATGCCTGAGGAAAGGGTCTCTCATCCTGCCAAGTTGACACCTGTCTCTGTTTAGCATTTATGAAGTCCCTTATTTGATAATAGTATATACAATCTGCACCATTCCAGTTATTTCTGGTCATAAGAAGTTCAAATGGTATTAAATCTCGACCTTTTAAGTAATTGCCAAGGTGCGTATAGGCCTTTCTTCATTTGTTGGGTGTACCATTTATAATAGGTGGCCGGTTTAAATTCTGAGTTGAAACACCAATTCCTATACCTCCACATGTTTTTGGCTGTATATCCCCGTTTAGTCCCTAGTAACCACCCTTTCAATGTTGTTTTTAGAGCATATCCCTAATATGTTTGGGAATCTATTTGCATTGGTAGATTAAAAATAGCCCTTGAAAGAGGAACATCTGTAGAAGTACTTAATTCCATTTGTTGCCAGTGGGATGAATAGTTTGGGTGGGACCACAAAAAGGGCCATCTTCATTTGGGCGGCCAGCCAGTAACTTTGTAGATTGGGGCAGGCCCTTCCCCCTGCCTGCTTCTGTAGAAATAGGGTCCTCTTGGATATTCTTGGGATGTGAATATGCCCACAAAAATGCCATAATTTTCCTTTGCCACTGCATTATGTCTCTAGGTGGTATTGGACAAGGAATTGCTTGGAACAAGTATAATAGTCTTGGTAAAATATTTGTTTTGAAAGTTTGTAACCTTGAATAAAAGGGGAGCAGGAGGAGCGACCACCTTTGTAAGTCTGACCATATGTTTTTAAGGGGGGGGGGGGTAATTGTCTCCATAAAGATATGCGGGTGATTTCCCCAACCTCACTCCCAGGTACTTGATATTGGGACAATCCCATCTCATGGGAAATTTAACTTTCAGTTCTTGGGGAATATGGATATTCAGTGTTAAAATCTCTGTTTTTTGACCAATTTAATTTATAGCCTGATATCCTTGAAAAGGACTCTATTTGTTGAAATACTTTGGGGATGGATTTCTCAGGGTCAGATAGGTATAATAGAACGTCGGCCAATTTTATGAGACGTGTCTTCCCACATTATACCCTGTATATCTGAATTTAGTCGTATACTTTGTGCTAAAGGCTCGATATACGGCGCAAAAAGTATAAGGGATAGGGGACATCCCTTATGAGTACCCCTAAAAAGTCTAAATGGTTGGGATATATATCCATTGGCCCGCACATAGGCCGACAGGTTCTTGCATATTTTGGATACCAGTTGGCAAAAAAGTGGTAGGGAAACCAAAACCGGCCAGGGAGCCCTGAAGAAAGTCCCATGAAACCTGATTGAATGCTTTTTCAGCATCTAGGCTCATAATACAGACTGAGTTTTAGATTGTACTCTATCAAAAATATTGATGGTCCTTCTGACATTGCCTAATGTTTGTCTGACTGGGATAAAGCCCGCCTGGTCCATGTGTATGAGTCCGGGTAGGACTCCCTGGACCCTTCTGGCCAATATGGCTGTCATTATCTTATAGTCCGTATTTAGGATAGAAATGGGGCGGTATGATGCACAATTGGTGGTGTCCCTGGACGGCTTTGGTATAACACACTATTGCCTGTGCCCACGATGGGGGCATCACAACATTCTCTGTTCTAACGTAGTTGTATGTTTTGCAAAGTAGGGGGGCAATAACCTTTTTGGACTGTTTGAAAAATTCCGCAGGCAGTCCGTCCGAACCTGGATACTTTCCTGCATTTAGATTCTGAATTTCCTGGGTAATTTCTTGTTCAGTAAAGGGTCTACTCAGTACTTCTCCCTGTGCCACCGTAAGGTTCGGGAGTCCCAAGGGGGCTAGATATTCCCTAATTTCTTGTGTAGAGTGGGAGATTCCTTTAGCATGTAGGTTTTTCTTTTATAATTCAAGTTTATTGAAACTCCAGAGTCTGCATACCATCACAAGCCATTTATACTGCAAGCATTTACAGATTTCATAAGTGGTATATAACATTAGTTCAGAGTTGGTTAAGTTTGAAGAACTTAATTCATTTTCTTTTCTGGGATATGTACTGTTTTGTTATCTATAAGATAAGTTCAGAGAGAGCAGCTTATTTCTACTTATTCCCCAGTTTTATTATAAACTTTTTATGTTCCTTTCTTCCCAAGCCTCCCTCCCTCCACCCCTGGCTAGCATATAGGTTTTGATAATATATCCTAAAGGACTCTGCTATATCTTCAGTTTTATACTGAAGCGTATGTTGTTTGGGGTCCCTAATTTTAGCAATAGTAGCTTTACTTCGATGCTGACGCAATGTACTAGTCAAAAGTTTTAGGGCTCTCGGTCCTCCTTCATAAAATCTTTGTTTTGTGTAAATTAGTCTTTGCTCTATCTGATGGTCCAAAATCTTTATAAATTCTGCTTTCAGTGTTTTAAGTTGTTTCCCCCTTTATTTAATTTTTGTTGTTGTTTTTCCAATTCAGCTATCTCTTCTTGTAAATCTTTTTATCTTTTATCCCTCTGCTTTTTTGCTCTAGCAGAAATCTCAGTAAATTTCCCTTGGATGAGGGCTTTGATTGTATCCCATAAAATTGCCAGAGAAACTTCAGGGAGTTGGTTGCCTTGTAATGCTTACTTTATGGTCTGTGTCATTACTTCCTGATTTTCTTAAGTTTGGAGCAGAGACAGGTTTAACCGCCAAAATGTTGAACGATTTGGGGGGTCTATTGCTAATTGTAGGAATACTGGGGAGTGGTCCGACATCAAACATGACCCTGTCTCCACTGAGGTACAGATTCCCATAGATTCTTTTGGCATTAAAAAATAATTTAACCTTGAATAAGATTGATGGGAATCAGAGAAGTATGTGTATTGTTTAGTACTTTTATGATATGCTCGCCATACATCAATTAGGCCTATTTCTCCTAGCAACTTATTTACCCTCTTCCCCACTCCCCTCTCCCCCCTTGAAGGCTGTCCTGAGGAGTCCAGAATGGAATTTAGCCTTAGGTTCAAATCCTCACCCAAGACTAAATAGCCCTCAGCCCAATGCATCACCTTAAGGAGTGAGTCTTGATAAAAGGTGAACTCTACCCCTGGTGGTGCATATATTGATATAAGTGTGAGCATAGCCCCATTATAGAGTCCCTTGACGGCTGAGTATCTGGCTTGCTTATCTATCATTATATCCTTAAGATCAAAGGGAGTGGAGTGTGGAATTAAAATGGCCATTCCCCTTCTGTGCCCTTTACCATATTCGAATGCTACTACCTTCTTAAAACCAAATTTTAGGAGTTTTTCATGCTCTATTTTATTCACATGGGTTTCTTGCAGTAAAATAAAGCTGCCGCAGTTTTCTTTAAGAATGACAATGATCTGGTTCTCTTAATAGGGTGGGCTAAACCATTAACATTGTAAGATACGATTTTCACATCAGAACCACCCATTATAAATCAGTAGTGTTTCTCTGTTAGCATGTACCCATTTGGTATCCCTATTGCTCCAACTGTTTCCATAGGCAATGTTGTTTAACCATTGTGTCATGACAGTAAGATTCTCTCCCTGTAAGAAAATAGCTAAACAGATAAATTTTCGAACAATCTTTAACTTGATAACACTTTCTAACATTTGCTGGCTTCCAAAAATGGAGATGGACTCAAATTCCCAGCAAGCTCTAAAGCCAGGTCCTTCCCATGCGAAGGGGATGTGTGTCTGGCTGGGGAGATGAAGAAAAAAAATCCTCTTGCCACTAAAGTAGTGGCTCTTCCTCTGAGCCTACTGAAATCTTATTCAGGCTCTTGTCACTGAAAAACTCGGTGCACTATGTGACGTAGATGAACCACGCTAAATGCCAGCGCAGGGCACTGTCTGGTTCAGTGGTTAGGTGGTCTCAGCAATTACATCCCCCCACCCCAAAAAAAGCTTAAACAGTAGAAAAAGCACCCAAATCTTATTTGCTTTTGATATAGCCGCCTCCTATGAGTGAACCAATTACAGTGGTAATTATCGATATGCTAATATTTGCATTTTAAATGCTATATCCGAGTGGTGGTCAAACATCGTGCTATTAGCACTCAGTCCAGCTACAGGTCTACAGTAAGAAACAGTCATAGGAACAGTTTAACTGTTCATTAAATATTATGCCAGCAGTCTATTGAAAGGCATGTCACACTGCATACGATGTTCTGGAGAGAACCCCACGGTCTTTCCTTCTAATTTGTTTACTTATCTTTTTCAGTCCCGCATATCTTCTGTTTGGATTCCCCTCATGGTCTGCATTTCTGAAAGTGCTGCACGAATTACCGCAAGGGGCTTTAGCGATGATGTCAGAAGACCGCGCCCCCACTTCCTCTTAGAAGTTGCCATTAGCCAATCATTGGGCGCACGTTTGTCCTGCTGGGAGTCGGAGTTCTGCGATGGTTGCTGTGTGGCTTCCATGAGGCCTTTAGAAATCAGGGCCTTACCAGCCTCCTCGGGTGTCTCGTAGACCTGAGAACCCTCTGGCCACAAGGTTCTGAGCCAGGCTGGGTAAGGAGTATTGAATTTGATATTCTTGGCCTGCAGGATCTTCAGAAGGGGGGGCATACTGGAGCCTTTGTTTCTGTATTTCTGGAGGATAGTCATGGTCGAAGTACAGTCTATGGGTTAGATATTTTACTTCTTTTTGTTGCCAAGCAGTAGTCAAGATTTCCTCTTTAACTCTGTAACTGTTGAACTTTAGGATAATTGACAGAGGTCTTGAATGGGGGGGGGGGGCTTCGCTTGTAAGGCCCGATGCGCTTGTTCTGTACCAAGTTGGAATCCTGCAGGCAGATTCAGCACATCTTTTAATAGATCAGCCGTAAATTCTGACATTCGGCCAGTCTCCGACCCCTCAGGGAGCCCATATATACATATATTCATCCGCCTAGACCTGCCTTCCAAATCCACACATTTAGCTTGTAACTCCTCTGTGTATTGTAAGAGAACCTGGAGGGCTACATTCATTTTAGCTGTGATATCTTCGGTATTGCTAAGTCTGCTGTCCGCCTCCTCCACTCTTTTCTTCAGACCTTGCAGATGTTGGTTTAGGTGTTTGAACTCTGCTTTGTTTTCGGCACACATTGCTTTAATTTCGTTGAACAGCCTGTCAAATCTCGATAGCGTTAGTTGCTCCTGCTCTTCATCACTGTCTGGTAGACTGGCTGGGGCTGGCCTCTTGAGTAGTAGTTTTTAATACTCCTTCATCTGGTTTCCGTGAGGATGCTTTAAGCTTTGTTCTACTCTGGTTATCTTTAGGAGGCTTTATCATCGCCATTTCCGTATGTTTGGTGCTGTCTCCTTTTAAATTTTTAAGTTTAAAGGGTTTCGGGAGAAGAGCTCGTTTCAGTGCGCTGTTGCTGGCTCCATGACGTCACCGGAAGTCCTGTTATGTTTATTGTTATAGCTGAGCTGCTCTTTTAGATGTCCATCTAGCTCAGGCTCCGCAGCGCCCACCTCCATCGAGTAAGATCTGATATCATGGGGCGGTGCTGTGGGAGTTACCACCTAGGTGGGTTTATAGGAACCAGCTTGAAGACATTCCAGCAAGCCTTAAAGGGAAGGAACACTGCCAGAAGTGTGGATGTACATCATATACCACTCCTAGAACTACTGTTACAGGTGCGTAACATGTTTTTTTTCCAGCCTTCACAATGTGACCTGGTTTCTAACTGTGCAAAGTTAGTATTTTACTGCATGGTCATGTGACAGCTGTCCAGTGAAGACTCTGTATCTTCACCGTTTTGTAAGAATGGACTTATATGCTACCCATGCCTAGTAACTGACCTATGATTTTTTCTTTCCTTTTGGTTGTGCACTTACTGTTGTTTCATTTTCTCATGCACTGTCACCTTAAGTGTTGTACATCATAAACTGAACAGCTCTGCTGCATGGCCAGCCTCCCCAAGGAAGTGCACATGCACAAAATCGGATGGGGCAGCTAGTGAAGTTTAAGAGGTTCTTGTGCGCAGCTGGACTCAGGAGTGATTCTTCTTTCTATACACAGCACTTTAATAAATCTTGTAGTTACACCAGAAGTGCTTGGTGTCAGTGTTGGTTTTGTTTCAAGTTCTATGACTTTTCAAGTGCCGTCTGTGGCTGCAGCTTTATGGTCTTGCAGCAGTTATGCCACCAAGGGAGATAGCAATGCAGTCTAATGAGCTTTCTACTCTGGGCCTAGAAGTAGCACGACACCAGTATAGGGCATCTTATGGCGCTAAAGAGGTGGCCTCTAGGTTAATGCGAGTTGCATTCTGTATCAGACAGATGGCTGTGCTTTGCCTGTCCAAGATAGCACCTTTGGCCTGACGTAAGGTGCTAGTCTCGCATTTTCAAGGGGCTTATTCTCCACTCTGGTCAAGCAGTCACTTTTGGTGAACCCTTCTGCTCCTGTGCAACAGGAGCCTTTGCCTCGACACCTGCCGGAGCCCCTTTTGTCAGGTGTTCTCCTTCCCCCAAGAGGGTTGAGGGTAAATGTACCTTTGGGGTGAGCCAGCTTCTCCCTCATAAAAATAGGGAAACTTTGTACGCTGACCCATAAGTGGAACTCAATGGAGAAGATTGAGTCTAGGGATGTGGATATGTTCTTATCCACACTTGTTGGCATGTCCCTTTCCCTTTAAATCTCACTGGAACATCTAAAAGCTAGCTCCTCCCACCCAACCAAGTGGTATATGCCATAGCTCCGCCTCATGACACCAGAGCTTCCTTTCTGCTTGCAAGATACAGGTTCCCTCCTTACACTCCATGTTGAGTAGGCCCTGGCGTTCAAACCTTCGGCTAAAATACCAAAATTAAAGCTCGTTCCAGTATCTCCTCTACAGTTCGCTATCGGGCCGTGATTGAGGACAAGTCTTCACCCGGATTCCACCAGTGTCCATGTGGACAGAAAATGCCCCGCACCAATCCACATTCCACGTGTGTCTACTGTCTGGGCCATGCGCATGACCCTCAGGCCTGCCATCTCTGCCATGCCTTCTGCCCTAGGGTGCTCGACTATCGCCTTGTACGTCTTCAGCTGAGACGTCCAGAAAAATGGCAGCTGCTGGTCAAATCTAAGGATGCCCATTTTGTGGTCTCTATGGCTGCAGGATAAGCCGACCAGTTGGAGCAGATGAAAGCCTTCAAGGAGGAGGCAGCTCATGCCGCTGAACAATCCTCCTCATTGTCTGTTTTTGTTCTGCTCAAACTGGGCACCTCATTCTCCAGTTCCTTCAAAGAGATGAGCCAGTCGCTCCCTACTAAAGGGGAGGGCCGGTCAGGTTCGCACACCTCCCTGTCCTGTAAAAAGGACAGAGAGCCAAGAGAGGAATCTTCCCGTTGTGCTCTTTGGACCGAGAGAGATCTCTGTCACAGGAGTCTCCTATTTCAGGCTAGACAGCTCAGAGGCGGGACGACAACCAGGTCGAAATGATCATCAACCAGTTGTCGACTGATGAGGCTAACATTTCTTTGTTTAGGACTCCGGTCCTACCGACCGAGGAGGAGATCCAACTAGCTGGTGCTCCCCAATTGGTCTTGGTCCCTGATCTGGAGGAGCCGTGGTTCTCCCTGGCTCCTTCTGAGAAGCCTCGTTAGTCCCCCATGTGATCGTCTTCTAAATCTCGGATCCCCTCGACCGAGAGGCAAAGGAAATCCCATAAGCCATGCTCCAAGAAGCGGCAATGCCGCCATTCATACTTGGGTGAGGAGAGGCTTTGACTCAAGTTGCGTCATCCCTTTGAGAATCTCATGTGGCAATAGCTAATGATCGCTGGTCTAGAGCCTACCCTGGCTTCCACTGCGCCCATCACCTGGTTGTCTCCCTCTAGGCCAATGCCGACTCCTCCAGAGCTGGTCGACACTGTTCCTCCCCCCTCTGAGCTGGTGAAGACCCTCCCGGCTCAGCCGAAGCTGGCCTCTCCACCTATTCCGGTGGAGCCGCCACCTAAGCAGCCTTCCTCTGCGGCTTCTGCCAAGGAGTCTCGACCCGATCAGGGTCTCCTGCACAGGCTGTCAGTCACCCTCACTCTCAACCATCTGCGGCGGGTCAAGAGCGACTCAGGTGGTCAGCTGCTTTACCCAGACTCTGGATCTTAGGATTCGAACCTTCACTCATGTTCCTGCGATGATGACTCAGTAAGTCTTTCAGTGGAAGAGGGTCCCACGTCCTTCATGGGCATCCTCCATCACATCTAGGAATCAACTAGGATGTCGTTGGAGCCCATTGAAAAATGGGCCAGATGCCCCTTGACTGATATCATCAGAAAAGGGGATCCTCCGTCTGAGGCCTTCTCAGTGGCCAAGGCCATAGTTGGTCCGACCCTGGAGTTTTGGCAGCACCCAGCCTCCTGCACTGCACCTTCCACTTGTATGTCCCGCAAATATGCAGTCCCCATTGGCGCCCCTTCGGGGTTTACACAGCACCTCTTGGCTGAGGGTTTGGTGACTGAATCTGTGTTCCGGTATTTGGCAATTCAGGAGACACGGACAGACCTCTGGATAAAGAGTCCAAAAAATTGGACCATTTAGCCAAGAAGGTCTATGCTGCTTCCTTGCTTGGTCTGCGACAGGCAAGTTCAGCTGTTGTCATGGCACACTTTTCCCATGCCCTTTTGGGCTCCTTGGATGAGGTGCTTCCTCATCTCCCCATGGACCTTCAGACCACGGTCAAGCACATCCGTGATCAGGGCTGAGCTGTTGCTAAACAGCAGCTCCAGATGGCCTTGGATATCGAGGATTCTTGTGCCTGCTCAGTAGCGACTGCAGTCGCCATGCGCAGCAGGGCTTGCCTGCAGATGTCGACCTTTACGGCAGACACCCAGCACAAACTGGTAGATGTTCCCTTCTTGTGTACTGACTTGTTCGGTCCAGGGGTTGATGGTCACCTTCAGCGTATTCAGAAGTCCAGCATCACCTTGGACTCCGTTACTTCCACCCAAAAAGAACCCCAGGGTTCTAAAAAAGTGCAAAAGAAGAAGCACTTTCAACCTTATGCCCCGCGTCCAAGCAGCCCCAGTATAAAACAGGGCAGCAACAGTAGCAGGCTTTGTCTTGGCATCCTCGGCCCAAGCCTGGGGCTTTGGCGAACCATAGGCCTGAATATAGAGGTTCTGGTGACCCCGTTGCCGACTCCTCATCCTTCAAGCCTGCGCAGTGACGGGATAGGGGCAGCCAATCCCATACCCGCCATGACCACTCTGGGTCCTCCCGTGGGGGTGGGCTCTGCCACTTCCTTTCCTCCTGGTCTATGATCACAATAGGCAGGTGGGTTTTGGAGGTGGTCGGCCAGGGTCTGCCTCTGGAATTGGAGCAGTACCCCCCCCGAAGCCGAGCCTGCACTCCACGGGAGGAAAAGCTATCTGTCCATACTCAGTCAGCTGTCAGAGATGACATTGCCCAACTCCTCTGCAAGGAGGTAGTGGTCAGAGTCGCCGACCCAACGGTCAACCTAGGGTTCATTTCCAGGTACTTCCTGGTCTCGAAACGGATGGGGGGGCTGACGCCCCATTCTGGATCTGCATGACCTGAATCAGTTTCTCAGGTCACACACCCTACGTACGGCAACTCTTGTCTCAGATCATACCATCCCTCCAGCAGGACATGTGGTTCTGCTCACTGGATCTTCAGGACGCTTTCTTTCACAACCCGATCCGTCTGTCCCACCGAAGGTTCCTCCGCTTCAGAGTGGAGGGAACCCACTGAGTTCCATGCCATGCCGTTTGGCCTGTCATTGGCCCCCAGGGTCTTCAAATGCATAGCAGTGGTGGCGGCCCATCTTCGACGTTGAGGGGTCAGAGTGTACTCCTGTCTCGACGAATGGCTTATAGTGGGTCCATCCAGACTGGAGGTGGAGAGGTACTGGGATCTGGCCTTCCAGACCTGCATCAGCCTTGGCCTCTTGGTCAACGAGGCCAAATCGGAACTTGTGCCGTCGCAGGTGATTTGCTTCATTGGGAAAGAGCTTGACTCTTGCCGAGCCAGAGTCAGGCTCCTGGCGGACAGGGTGGAGGGTCTCTCCTCCTTTGCCCAGTCATTTCTGGTTGGGCAATTGCGCCCCGCCTGGGACTTCATGCGACTTCTGGGTTACATTGCGGCCTGTGCCACCATGGTACGGTGGGCCCGGTGGCATATGGTGCCCCCTTCAATGGGAGCTGGCCAGCCAGTGATCCTAGCGACAGTCATTTCGACCAGCTGATCGCTGTGACCCTGAAGATGTCAGATGCCCTCCAGTGGTGGACCATCCGGGAACATCTGCAGGGAGGGACCCAGTTTGTCTGCTCCGAGCCGACTATCATCCTCACGACAGACACGCCTCTCACAGGCTGGGGTGCCCGCATGGGGAGTCACAGTGTCCACGGGCTCTAGACCCCCAAGGAATCCTGATGCCATATCAACCTGCTGAAGCTCCACACAGTTCGTCTGGCACTGACACTGGCTGCATTCGCTCCGTTCCTTTGGGGTCAAGTGGTTCGAGTCCAGAAGGACAATACCATAACCATGTACTACCACAACAGACAGGGCGGCATGCACTCCTGGCCTCTGTGCAGGGAATAGCTCTGCATCTGGACCCTCGTGAGCCGACTGGAGGCAGATGTCATAGCCATCCATGTGGCAGGAGCCTCGAATGAGCTGGCAGACGCCCTCAGCCGTGTAGGCGAGGCGTCCCAGGAATGGTCTCTCTATCCAAAGGTAGCTCACAGCCTGTTCTTCCAGTGGGGCACCCCTCAGGTGGAATTGTTCACCTCCAGGGAGAACACCAAGCTGAGGCTGTTATTTGCCTGTCCCCCCTCAGCAGGGCTGGCTGCTGGGGGATGCCTTCTTAAGGCCATGGACCCCAGTCCTCTTCTATGCCTTCCTTCCACTTTCCTTGGTCCACAAGGTGCTCCTCAAGGTCAGGAGGGACAAGGCAAGGATGATCCTGGTAACCACTCCAGACTGGCCCTGCCAGTTCTGGTATCCAGATCTCCTCAGCCTCCGCACCAGGCTCCTGTGGCGTCTTCCAGCACACCGGACCTGATCTCTGTCAATTAGAGGAAGGTATTCCATCCGCACCTTCAATCCCTGCACCTCACAGCCTGGTTCCTGAGTGGCTAGAGTTCCAGTTTTAGGTCTCTCTGGCGATGTACTCACTGTAGTTGAGGCATGTAGGAAGGAGTCGACTAGGAGGTGCTATGTCTTCAAATGGAAGAGATACTCCATTTGGTGTCAGGACAATGGCCTGGACCCTTCATCCTGTCTGGTGGCTAGCATCCTCGACTGCCTTTGGTCTCTCTTTAAAAGAGGACTTCGGCCTACGACCCTCGAGGTGCACCTGGCAGCCGTCTCCGCTTATCGGATGTGGCCAGTCAGCAGACGGTGGCACAGGAAAAGGTGCTTTGGCATTTCTTTAAAGGCCTCTAACACATATTCCCGTCTATTGCTTGAACCTCCACCTCTGTGGGATTTACTGTTGGTTTTGGCAAAGTTCATGGGCAAGCCATTCAAACAGATGCACAGGTGTGAGATGTCACATCTGTTGTGGAAGACCACCTTCTTGGTGGCTATCACGTCAGCCAGAAGGACTCGAGAGCTGCAGGTGTGCTCTGTCAAGTCTCCCTATCTGGTCTTCCACAGGGACAAGGTTGTCCTGCGCCCCCACTCGAAATCCTTCCGAAGGAGTTTCATCTTAATCAGGTTTTGACGCTGCTGGTGTGCTACCCCAGTTACACCTCGGAGGCAGAGTACAGGCTCCATACTTCGGACCTGAGACGAACGCTCTTATTATAAGGAGCGAACGGCTGAAGTTCGGGGAGAGGTTCACCAGCTGTTTGATACGCTGAAGCCACACCTGGCAGGCCTGCAGCAAAGCGGACAACTGGCAGATGGATTACACCTTGCATTGATCTCTGCTATAGGTTAGCGGGCAAGGAGCCTCCCAGAGGGATAAGAGCTCATTCTACCCACCATACTACTGCGTTGGTGGCTACTTCTAGGGACGTCCCTATCCAGGATATCTGCAGGGCTGCTACCTGGAAGTCAGCTAACACCTTCATTGCTCATTACCACATCGACCTAGAGTCACATCGGGATGCTGGTTTTGGGGCCTCAGTTCTCCAATCTGTTTCCCAAGTAGGGGTGTGCGCCTTGCCTCCCTCCTCCCGGAGAACTGCTAGGAGTCTGCCAACAAGTGTGGATAAGAACAACATATCCACATCCCTAGAAACACAGGTTACTCACCTGTAACAGTAGTTCTAGGAGTCGTATATGTTGTTCATCCACACAAACCCACCCGACCTCCCCAGCTTCGACGCACATCCTGAGCTTCCAGCGGGCAAGGTCTGGCATCATGGGGCGGAGCAGAGGCATATACCACCTGGTTGAGTGGGAGGAGCCAGATTTTAGACCTTCCGGCAAGGTTTAAAGGGAAAGGGACATGCCAACAAGGGTGGATGAACAACATATACCACTCCTAGATGTATTGTTACAGGTGACTAACCTGTTTTTCTAGGAAGATGTGAAAGTCACCGTAACTTTTGATCTTCCTAAATACTGTATCTTCTCTGTTAAGTAGCACATCTGCCCACCATCCCCCTGTCTTGTAGAGCTTCTGGGCAGCTCACTCTTGACTATTCACTGGCATGCCAGTACTTTTATTTTTGCTGTAACTCTTCTTCTCTACTGCTTCAACTCTTGGGGACTCGGGTTTTGAGGAAAACTAAACAAGCCCTCCCTCCCCAAAAAAAGATTTTTTGTGTTTTCACTTTTCCTGCCCAAGGTACATCTGCACTACATTAGTTATATTCCTATTAGTTCCTAAGTCTGATCTTACTTCTCTGGGTAATGACTTATTCTTGACTCCACTTGATAGTAGCCCTATTTGTGGACTTGTGCTTGTAACAACAGATTAAGTTCAGCTGAAGTATCCACCTCCTTCTGAGGGTATACCCCTATACTAAACCTGAAGAAAGGGTATGCCACTTGGCAACTGGCTGTTTGCTGCTCTAGTTTTTCCTTTGCCTTATTTTCCTTCTTGTTTTTTTCTCAAATTCTTGTTGACATACTCTGAGGTGGCCGTATATGCTTTTTTTAGCATTCCACCCACAGAGTTAGAAGGACATGGGAAAGTGTCATATTTACTACTACTACCCCAAGGAGGGTCATTAGTAGGGTCCCACAGGGATCAGTCCTTGGGCCCCTCCTGTTCAACGCCTATGTCTCTGACATAAGGACAGGAATCATTAGTGAGATGAGTCTCTCTGCGGATGACTCAAAACTAGGGGCGGTGGTGGATGAGGAGGAGGGGAGGGGAGGGTGGCCCTACAGGGGGATCTGGAGGCTCTGGAAAGATGGTCTAGAAAGTGGAAGCTGAGGTTCAATGCAGGGAAATGCAAGGTACTCCACCTGGGGGCCAGAAACCCGGGCCAAGTGTACACCCGGGGGAGGGGGGAATGCTACAAGTCTCGATGGCTGAGAGGGACCTGGGGGTGGTGGTGGATGTCAAGATGAACAACTCGGAGACTTGTAGGAGGGCAGCAGCCAAGGCCAACAGGATGCTGGGATGCATCGCTAGGGGGATCACCTCCAGAAGGAGGGAAGTGTTACTCCCTCTGTATAACTGCTTGGTGAGGCCACACCTCAAGTACTGTGTGCAGTTTTGGAGGCCACACTTAAAGAGGGACATTAAACTCCTGGGAGGATCCAGAGGAGGGCAACCAAAATGATTTGGGGCTTGGAGACCGGACCTATGAGGAGGCTCGAAGAGCTAAATATGTACACATTGGAAGAGAGAAGGACCAGGGGACATGATAGAGGTCTTCAGGTACATGAAGAGGGTAAATGGGGAGGAACAGTGGGGTGCTTGAAGGAAGGAGGAGGGGCCACTAGGGCATTGGTGGAAGCTGGAGGGAAGATTCAGGGGAGAAAGGAGGTGCTACTTCACTGAGAGGGTGGTGGAGCCATGGAATGCGCTGCCTAGGGGGCTGGTGGAGGCAGAGATGGTGGAGGGGTTCAAGAGTGGGTGGGACGGGTACAGGGGAAGGGTTCTGGAAGCAAAATCCAATGCAGCGAGAATATGCGGAACTGGGAAGGGAGAATCCAGAGAAGGTGAGAGGGGGCAGCAAGATCAGCACCCAGGGTGGGGGCTGACCAAATGAGCAGACACGAAAGACCGTTAGGCCTATTCTGCTGGCATTTTAGTATGTTAGTACTACTACATTTAGTGGTTCTGCAGTGTCACATACACCAGTAACCGATTGTGCTGCAGTTTATTTAACAAGTCCTAGCTTTGCCTGTGGTGTGATGCCTGGTCCAGTTCAAGAGGTTTTCATTTGGTCTGCCACTTTTCTGTGCCCACCTTGTTTGCATGGAGATCTCCCTCTCTGCTGCTCCCCTTACGTGCAAGTTGGAGCCCATATGCATACAGGGCTGTTGCCTTTTCTCACTAACCATTACCAGCCAAATTTTTATCCTCTGGGTGGAAGGTGTGTGCTTTTTTTGATGCTGTGGTTCAGACTTCCAGACTACTACTTTTTCTCTACCACCTTAGGTGTCACCCCCTTCTCTTTCTCTGAGAGCTGGTAGTTTTGTTGTTTGTTTATTTTCCATATATCCTTTGTCTATCCCTTTGAGATAACTTATCACAACTGCCAGCTTGTGTTTCTTCCCTTTTTTGATTCTCTTCTGGCTCACAGAACTGAGGTAGGTAAGGGATCTTGGAACAGTTTTTGGCAGGCATGTGGCACTATGTGGTATCCAGGCTCCACAGTCAGTAGCAGTTGCTGGCTCCCTGGCCAAAAGATTTGCTCCCACAGAGTCCTAGAGACTCTGGCCCAGAACTGTACGTGGTACTCAGTGAAAAATGTATCCAGATCAACAGATATGGTGCGTACGTAGCTTTCTGTAGTTTCTTTTGTAAATTAAGTGCTGTAAAAACAGCAAAAACAACACTACAGCATGCTGATTTTTAACCATACCTAACAAAGTATTGGATGTTTCATAACTTTTGTTTTACATTTTCAGAGGATCCTGCTGTACGAGGTCGTCTAACAGAGTGCCTGGAAACTATTCTAAATAAAGCTCAAGAACCTCCCAAATCGAAGAAAGTGCAACATTCAAATGCCAAAAATGCAGTTCTTTTTGAGGTCATTGGCTTAATTATCCACCATGACAGGTAATTCTACACTGGAAAGTTGCACAGAACAATTCTGTTGCAAAGTGCTTGTAAGGTACAGACATTTGCTTTATGCTTGGTGGTTAATCAGTACTGTAGCACGCACAGTAGCAGGTCCTTAACATTATAGAACTTATCTCTGAGCCCACATCCCTGATCCCTAACTCCTCTAACCATTCTCTTTCTGGCTGTGTTCTCTCATGTGGCATCTTTGCAGACACTTATCAGTGATGACTGGATATTGTGTTCAGAAACTCTGATGTTCCAAGGTGCCCCCACCACCACCAAATATATCTGGTGCAGGATGTTCTGGTCACTTAACCTGACCTCCCTACTTGATGAACTTTGGTCTGCCTCTTGGTCTCTCAGCTCTGCATTCACTGATGTTGGTGCATTCCTCTTTTCTCTTCTCCAAATTCACTTTCATTTGGGGAAAAGCTGCCACCCTGTGGAGGTTATATGTTGGTAGCTGTCACTTTCCCTAGATCTTCACAGACCTGTTTGTCTGCTTAAAATGCTGATCTTTTTTGAGGATGTCTCCATCAGGCCACACCTTTGGAACTGTATCTGTCTCAGCACTAAGACCACACAGAAACGTTGCCAGCCAAGGGTCTCCTGTGATGACGTCATGTGCTGGCATCTACCTAAACTTGTGTGGCTCCAACTCTCCTCAGTTCTTCTCGTCCCGTTGATTATAATAATCAGACCCACCATCAAAAATGCTGCTGCAAAAAGCTGCTGTTTTTTTTTTTCATATATAAAAACAGTAATCACTATCTTAGTAATTTTTGGTGACCTACATGCCACCAACAGAATCAGCTATGCTTTTTCAGTATTGCGACTGTGGAGAGAAAATCTACAGAGAATGATGCACATGAAGTATTCATCTGCTGCCTAGGCCTCTATTACAAAGTAAAAGCCTGTGAGATCTGCCGGGTATTCAGCTTTGCTACCAGGCAATGCAGAAAAGGGGCATTGGAAAAAAATTCCTCTTTAAAAATACCTTCGCAGCAGTGAACAAGACCTACAGGGCAAGTCTGCATTGCCTGTCCCATTGACCAAATCGTGGTTGTCGAAGTCCCGAGACAAATCCTCCTTGGGGAGCCACAAACACTGGGATAAGGAGAAGACTTCCCGGGTGAGGTCCAGTTCGCCACTGTGGACTCTGGTCACGTTCCAAATGTTGGTGCTACTTGTGGAGCGGTCAGTGACCACCTCCCCTCAGTCATCAGCCAGACACTAGGGTTGGAACTTGGCATAGGTACTACTGGACCCAGTATGACTGATATGCCTCCGTCCTTGCCAGAGATTCAACCTCTGCCATCAGATAGTGCAGTCATGATCGCTACTCAGAGTGGCATCGATGCACAGGCAGTTGCTCCTATCATTTTCAGATTTGATACGGCATCTGTTACCATGCCTGCCTTCACCTACATTGGCCCCGACAGGGGCGAACAGTATAAGTCCCCTGTCAGTGCAGCAATCTAATATATTGTGGTGTAGCCCTCCTCAACCACTGACAGTGTTGCTGTTGCATTCTCCATTCCCATCGATGAGAGATGCGTCACCGAATGTGAATACAGTCCTGACCTCATAATGAAAGAGGAGGAGGAGAAAGGCTATGCTGAGGACAGCCAGTATGTGCATGGCATCAGCTCTATAGTATCCTCCAGCAGTGAGAACTTTGTGGTGAATATCTCACGGTCTTCTCCAGAGGGTCTCTCCTTTTTTGCCATGTTGCAGCAAATGCAAGTGGCTGTGGGGGTTTACTTAAGAGGAACAGGATTCCACTAGAACACCACACTAAAAGACTGCACAACCGAGAAAGAGTGTTATAACAACAAATTGATAGTCAAAAAAGTAGTAGGCAACAGAAAAAGTTTATTGCAGCAGAGCTCCACAAGACAGTGGCATTATACTGTGGTGCTTTTGGTCCTCGCGCAACCCTTCATCACCACCTGATGAATAGTCACATGAGGACCTGAATTGCCGGGGTATAGTGCCAGCATTTTATGGAGCTCTGCTGCAAATAAACTTTTTTACTGTTGCATACTACTTTCTCAACCATCAATTTGTTATTACCTGTATCACACTCTTCCCCAGTTGTGCAGCTTTTCGGTGTCTTCTGGTTGAATGAGGCGCTTTTCTATTTTAAGCTGACACCCACACGTTTTGCCTGAATGCACGGCTTCCTGTGTTTTTCCACTAAAAGAAATCTTCTGAAGTTTGTGGAAATACCACAACCTCTTCCTGCTATCATTACTCCCCTGTATCCAGCATTGGAGGATGCTACTTGCGCAGCTTAGTATAGGCCAGACACCACACCAGCTCTTCCCTGAAAGGCTGGCGAGATGTACTGTGCTCCAACTGACAAGCCTTATTATGCTAACCAGCCTGAGGCTGATTGTGATGATAATAGTTGCCCATGACAGATCCAGGGCAACTAGACACCAGAGCTCCCTCCCAGTTATGTCACAATTTGTCCCAGTTATTTCGCTCCAGCACAAGTCACCCGGACTGTTAGCTCTGGTGTTGGTCGAGTCCCACGTCAGTTCATCCCCAGACAATTCGCCTGCAGTGTAAATATTATAAAATGTAATTCACCCACCAGATGAGGCAGTGTGCACAAGGGTTGTAGAAGTGGAAGTCGTACTGTAATTGTTGTTGGAGTACATTACGATATGTAGTGGGAGCGAATTGTCTGCTGACAAATGGATGTGGGAGCCAGTTAATGCCAGAGCTAATAGTCCAGGGCAAGTTGTCATGGAGCAAAATGACCGGTATGAATACCCTAGGTGTTTCCCCCACCCTCCTGATAAGGAATCCAAGAGGTTGGATGTACCGGGCAAATGTACCTATGCCCTTAACTCTCTGGATCTGCATATTGTCAACTACCAGGCCCAGATGATAAAATATCTGAGCACCTTCTGGAGGAAGGCTAAGGCAGTCACACAGGCCTTAGCTGAAGGTACTGCCAAGCAATAGTTAAAAACCATTGCTACTGGTGCTGATGTGGGTAAACACTGATCTGCACAGCATATGATGTATCGGATGCCTCTGCCAGGGCTGTGGCATCTGGCAGCTGTCTCAGGCATTACTCCTAGCTTAGGGCAGCAGGATTTGCCGTTATTGTGCAGCAAACAGTTCTAAATGCCACCTTTAGAGTACAGAAATGTTTGGCCACAATGTTGGAAGAAGCTTTGAAAAACCTTCAGTCATCAGGCAAAACTCTTGAGGTTAGTAAAATATACCTGTACCATACCCTAGGTAGAGGCAAGGGCAGGGGTAATATTTGTCAGTCTGCTTTTTGAGGCAGCCTTCAGACCTACAAACAACAGTGTAGAGGTAGTTG
Source organism: Neoceratodus forsteri (assembly GCA_016271365.2). Classification (NCBI taxonomy): domain Eukaryota; kingdom Metazoa; phylum Chordata; order Ceratodontiformes; family Ceratodontidae; genus Neoceratodus; species Neoceratodus forsteri. The sequence goes on from CM028133.1 coordinate 931,826,938, forward strand.
TGGGTTTCACCCTCGGAACACACCAGCGTTACAGCACCGTGCCATTAAGGTGCCAGTTGGCAATGTCGCCAGCCACTGATCTTATCTGTGTCAGTCTTCTCCATTCATCACTGTTGAGTATGAGCTGGAGGATCAGGACCCCACGGGAGCTCTTTTTTTTTTTTTTGCAAGAGGAGGGCGGCGTCGAGACTATATACGTCTTGAGGCCAGCGTATTAAGTGGCGCTTGCAGGTTGCTCAGTGATCGTCTACGCCTCCTCAGCCCCAGTTCTGCTTCTCACGCCGTCGAGTAAGGACGTCTTGTGTAAAGCTCTTCGAAAGTGCATCATTGGCCTAGTCCATCGGCTCTGTCAGCTCGAGTTTTGCTCTGCCTCTGCTCTCGGTGCCGTCCTACCAGTAAGATCTTTCCTTTTATTTTGATGATGCCGAGTACCTTGTTTTGTTTATTGTGTTTTCCGTCTGGTCATGTCTTGTTCAGGGAACAAGAAGAAACTTTTTTTTTGTATTTATTTCCTCCCCTACTTGCATCCACGCCAGCCTCTCCTTCCAGTTAGCCAAGGCTTCTACCGACCTGTCCTGTCCCCCGAGCCTCTGCTCTCACATAACAGCCATCTCCCTGGGTAATGGATCGTATCTGTTCACCGGATGGGTCCCCCTCCTCCGAGGGGGAAAGCACCAGCCAGGGGGACGCAGACCAGCACATCATCTTGGCCCAGGGAGACACTGCTGAGTCAGAAGCCTGCAGAGGCATTGACAGGCTCGAAGAGCCAGGCAGCCATCATCCAGCATGATATGGAGTGTTTTTCATGCTTTTCTATGTATGTCCCTCCTTCACCGTCGTGCAGTGCTCCTGGTCTCCACCAGGAGCCGCTGCCGACCGACCCCAACCCACCCTGGGAGAGAAGAGCAGTCCCTACAGATGCTCAATCCTCTCCTGCCCCTGCCAGCACCTGGCGACCTGAGTCCGTTCCCGAACCCAGGTCACTTGCGTGGGTCCTGGTAAGCCGCCCACACCTCAACCCTCTATGCCATCGGGCCAAGAAACTTTCTAAGGCAGGTCAGCCCCTATGCAGTGGTGTCCCAGGCCAGCATGACCAGTGCTTGACCTGCTTGGGCTCTAACCAAGATATGGATCGTAGCGACGCCTGTTTCTCCATGGACCATCGAGTTCTGGAATCACCCACGTTCCAAGTTGAACGTGTGCCGCCGACTTTTGGGGGACAGGCTCGTACTCAGGACACCAAATGCAGGGTTCTTGACCCTTTCTCCGGGTCCCCTCCTCATCCTATACGGCCTGCGGAGGAGAGGGTTTCTGCCCGTTCTAGTCTTGCCTTGGCGGGAACTCCTTCCATTGTGCAGGAGGCCCAGCCAGGTCCTCTTGGGGGCCGGGTGGGAGGCACCATCCAGGCAGTCGCCTCTTTGGAGATGAAGGCTCCCCCAGTGTCGTGTTGTGGGGCCCCTGAACCCAGGCCGGTGTCGACTCTGATTTCAATGCCGCCTGCGGCACCAGGGTGCGGGGCCGGCCTCAGGTGCCATTCACGGTGCTGGGGATGGGGGTGGTGCTGTGGGCAGCGCAAGACCGGTTCATGGCACCACTGCTGAGAGAGATTGGGGGGCTCAACTGGGTCCAAGCTTCCTCAGGAGACACTGACTTGGACTGGCTCCTGGATTCCTCGGAATCCTGATTCCTCTTCATCCAGCGCTTCGGCCCCCACTCAGCCCCCTCCTGAGGAGCGTATGGGTCTCATTGGTACCAGGGTTGGTGGCACCAACCAGTTCTCGGTGCCCAGATGGGCACTACAGGGCAGCCCGGAATAGATGACCCGTCTACCCTTTCGAGAGGTGTACCCCCTTCTAGGATAGTTCTAGCTAGCCCGACTTCTGGTCAGGCTGGGGCATCCCAGGCCGGGGGGGGGGGGTGCTTCACCCCCAGCTGTTTCCCAGGAGTTGGTTACAGGGTGCCAGCTGCCTTGGCTGGTGGTGAGGAGGAGGGCTCTCTCGGAGTCTTGAGAGGACTTGATTCGGTGCATTGGCCTCTCCTGGGAACCTGCAGAGGTTCGGGGAGGAGTTGTAGCGCTGGACCGTTCTTCTTCCCTGAGGTCCGTATGAGAGGGACATCTTCTCTGGCGGTCAGAGGCTGCCCTTTTGGGCTCATACGGCCCCAGTCACCTCGCTGGGGAAATTCTTCCATTGGGCTCATCTCTGGCCGTTCCAGCTTGGTTGAGCGGTCTTTGTCTATTGGGATGATTGGGTCTCCTCCTTTGAGGTCTCCTGTCCAGTTCCCCCTGCCTGGGCAGTGGACATGCCCCTCCTCAGAGGTGCCTGGCCCCCTTGCCTCTGCCAACCCCTCCCTCTCTCCCAGGTTTCTCTGCTTCTATGGGGCCCTTACCTGGGAACAGTTTGGGAGCTGCAGCTGCACTGCCTGCACAGCCAGGGACGACAGGTGTTCCACCATTCCCTAGTACAGTCTGACCCTATCTCTTTGAGCTCTTCAGCTCCCTTGTCTTCCTCGTCTGAGGGAGAGGAGCCCTCCATCCATCTTTCCCCAGCAGCTGATCTCTCCAATTGTCAGCGTTTCCTATCAGGGTTGCTCGATGAGCTCCACATATCCACCCTCGGTGAATGCAATCCGGACCGGTCGGCACATGCCTTCTTAGGTAACTTCAGCGTGGCCAACCTGTTGGTTCCCACCTGACCTATTCCCTTTTGGTAGGTGTCGCACCAGGTCTGGATACGTCTCTTTTCCCCAGCTCCCTCGTCATCAGTATTGCACCCCCCTGGGATCTTCAGAAATTCTGCCTCACCCTCCTTCAGGTGTGACACTCCTGGACACCCTTTGTGGGCGTAGGAGCCCGAGCTGTGACCGACTCCCGGAATCTGACTCATCTGAGTTTAATTTTTTTGTCAAGAGAGCTTTCTCCTTGGCACGTCTCTTGCTTTGTGTTGTCAGCACACCAGGCCCACCATGCTGCCTACAACAGACACTTATGGTCACGGCTAGGCCAGGTCCTAGCCGGTCTGCCTGATACAGAGGCAACCAGATGAGCCATTTCTCTCTGTGCGAGGCCTGGAGCATGCAAGGCACCAAGCAAGGCCATCTTATGATGCCATAGAGGTGGCTTCCAGGTTAGTGGTGACAGTGATATGCATCAGATGGTCGGTGTGGCTTCATCTTTCCTAGTTGTCACCTCTGGCCCGGCATAGGTTGACCTCCTCCGCCTTCCAGAGAACCCACCTTTTCTCCTGTAGGGTGATGCAAGAGCTTCAGGGGCACCTTCCCTCTCCTGCGAGGAGATCCTCTCCTTACCCAGACCAGTCTCAGGCCTAGCCAGACCTCCAAGAGTTCTCTCCTCCAGTTCCCCCCCCCACTGTAGTCTAAGGGACACAGTCCCTTAGGAAGGTTCTGGGACCCCCTCTGGGGGGCTCGGTTATCACCCACCAGTGATGAATGGTGAAAACTGACACAGATAAGATAAGAAAATTACATACCTACCGTAATTCTTGTTCTTTCTGTATATCTTCACCATTTATCACTGAATCCCATCCACCTTCCCCTCTCGGGCTCTGGGCAATTTTCCTCCTCCCTATTTGTCTCCCATTTGGACCATAGTCCTTTCCAGCACCTCCAGCCCCCTCCCTTTTTTGCGTTGGGAGTTTTTTCTTTGGGGGGAGGGGGCAGACTGGGAGGATTCTGCTGTTGGGAGTCACCGGAGCACCTCTCTCTCTCTCAGCCTGGGAAGCCCCTGGGGTTCCGGCTCCTTCTTGTCCTCTTGAGGGAGTCTGGTGCTGGGGGAGGGACTCTGGTGAGTCCCTCAACTGTCTTCCAACCTCATTGCCCCCGTGATCATTTTCTCTTCCTTCTGGAGAGTTTGTTTTTTTCCTCTTCGGTTCCTCCTCTGGAGGTACCCCATCCTCCAAATAATTTAAATTTCTATCACCTGGGATATCTCTTCAGGACATTTTTAGGTGGTTCCTCTGCCTCAGTTATGTTTGCAAGGGTGGGAAACACTGACCCGTTCTTAGTTTCTGATCTGCTTCTGTCCTCTGAAAGAGTGCCATTCTCCAAGCCTTGGCTTTCGTCTGGCTACCTGTTGACTTGTGGCTTACTTTCTTCAGGGCAATCCAGATCGATATCTCAGGGGCGGTGTCTCCTACTTCTACACCTCCCTTCTTCTCTAGCTTCCTACCCCTCCTTTCCCACCCATTCCTTTTCGCCCAGAGATTGGGGCCCTACTCTCTCAATCCCTTAGGCTTCCTCCTTTCCTGTCCTCTCTTCGGCATATTCCTCCTTTTAGTTTTATATCCTTTCCTTTTTCTGTCCCTTGGGCTCCCTTGCCCACCCTCTCAGCCCCCCTTATTTTCTGTCTCTCTCCAGCATGCAAAACTGGGGCTGAGGAGGTGTCGACGACAGTTACTGGCCAACCTGCGAGCACCACATAATATGTCAACCTCGAGGGCGGTGCCATCTCATTGTTGACTCCTCCTCTTGCAAAAAAGAAAAAAAGAGCTCCTGTGGGGTCCTGATCCTCCAGCTCATACCCAACAGTGATGCATGGTGAAGATAGACAGATTAAGAATTACAGTAAGTACGTAATTTTCATTTTTCACTAGGTGCTGTGCCCCCACACCCTCCCCTTGTGGGGTGCTTTGTGCCCCACACCACTCTGAACTATTGATATCAACTCCGGGTTGGGGGGACCTCGGGAAGGGGGCAGTGAATCCTGATTTTTGGTGCCCTGACTGCCTGTAGTAGTGCCGGGGCCTTGCCAGTCCCTTTTCATCCCCAAGGTGCCCATACAAAAGCACCCAGAGGTGAAGGAGTCAGTGGCTTTGCCCTTCCCTGGCTCAGCTTGACTCCCCATATTCCCCCAACCACCATTACCTCCAGGGGTGGCTGTAGGGGGTTGCCTCTCCCTCCATCTGAACAAATGGAGGGCAGTCATCACCAGAGACGAATGGGTACCGGAGATTATAGAGAAGGGTCATCCTCTGGAGTCTATGGATAATCCTCCAGGTCGTCCACCAGTTGTAACAACATATCCACCATGACACATGTCCCTGTTGCAAGAGGAAGTACAGACTCTACTTCAGAAACCAGCCATAGAAGCTGTGCCCTCAGATAGCATCACAAAGATTTTTATTCAAGACACTTTCTAGTCCCCAGCTGGACAGGAGATCTGATGCCTATTCTAGATATCAGGGACCTGAACTATTTCATAGAATACAAGACGTTTCGGATGGTCCCTCTGCAGATTCTCCTTCCCATGCTGCAAACGGGATTGGATAAGTTCCCTGTATATGAAGGATGCCTATCTCCATATCAAAATCAATATACCTCACAGGATCGTCATCTGGGTTATCTCAGTCATCAGGTCACACCATAGGAACTATACCACCGTTGAAGCAGGATCCATACAAAAGATTTTCAGCAGTACGAATGGGGCCGCCTACATTGATGTCATCAACTCTATGTAGGCGTGAGTGACCCCGCTCCTTTCTCAGTTCTTTTCCCACTGTCGACTCTGTCTGCTTGGGTCTCTGTGGCAGCTCCAATGCAGTTTTCCACCTTTTTGCCTTTGATTTTGTTTTTGTTTTAGAATCTTTCTTTTAGAGATTTCCCTACACTTGAGTTTTTTCTTTCCACTTCCCTTATCTGTCGCTGCCCCAGCAGACAGAAAATCACCTCCGCAGATGAATCCTGCTCTCCGTTTGCGGTTTTGGGCACCTGCCTCCGGTGTAGAAAATTTTCTTTCAATTCCTCATGGAGCAGTTTTGGGGTGGAGATCCTCCAGGTCAATCCCTCCCCATTGCCGGCAAGTCCTTCGCTACCATACTCGTATATCGGCAGTGTTGACACCTGCTTCATGGGGTGTCTGGTCTCAGCCTCTCAGGATCGCTTCACCTGGCACTCCTGGCCCTGCTGTCGTCTCCTTTTTACCAACAGATGGCCCACTGACTACTTATTGACCACCCATTGACAGTGTTGTAAGTATGAGGAAATTCCTTCTAGCAACAGCCCCAGCAGGGGCCTTATACAGGCTTGGCACCCCAAGACCAAGTTCGCCAGTCAGGACTCCAAAAGAGGTGGGAATAAGGGTAGTGGTGCCCATCTGGTAGCAGGCATCTTTGCCTCCAAAGCTGCCCACTGACCGGTTACGGGATATCTACCTCCCACCCATCCAGTCCCTGCTCCAGCTCCCGGGGGGGTCAGCTGCACCACTTCTGGTATACCTGGTCCATAATTACCTAGGACAGGTTGGTTCTAAAGGTGGTGGGTAAAGGGGTTGCCTCTCGACTTTGAGGCTCTCCTGCCTTACCGACCTCACGCGCCAAGGGAGTCCATGGTGTCGCAGAACACGCTGTCTGTCCTAGAAAAAGAAGCCATAGCCTGTTTCTCAGACTCCATGGCAGGTCAGAGTTTTGTGTCCAGGTACCTCCTGGTCCTGAAATGGATTTTGAGGGGGGGGGGGGTTGCACCTCATACTGGATCTCCACAGTCCGAACCAGTTTCTCTGAAAACGCAAGTTCAGGATGGTCACGCTGAACCCTGATAATACCGTCTCTGGAGCAGGGCATGTGGTTCTCCTCCCTGGACATGCAGGACATGTTCTCCCACATTCCTGTCCGTCTGTCCCAATGGTGGTACTTTTGGTTCCACACAGAAGAGGCTGTCTGCCAGTTCCAGGTCATGCCATTTGGTCTTTCCTTGACACCCAGGATCTTCACCAAGTGCATGGCAGTTGTGGCAGCATTCTTGCAGTGCCAGGGCGTCAGGGTATACCCCTACCTGGATAACTGGCTGTTTGCAGGGCTGTCCCAGGAGGCAGTGGAGCAGTCCAGGGACCGACCCTGCAGACCTACAGAGACTTAGGCCTTCTGGGCAGTCTGGCCAAGTCTGAACTGAACCCCTCGGAGGTGATTTGCTTCATCGGGGCAGAGCTAGACTTCCTTTGGGCCAAGGCCCAAATTGCTGTGGACCAGGCACTAGATCTTCCCTCCTTTGCCCGATCATTTCAGGTTGGGCGCTCACACCCTACCTGGGACAGCTTCCTGTGGTTGCTGGATTACATGGTGTCCTGCACCAGCGTCGTCTGGTGGGCCCACTGGCAGGTGCATCACCTTCTGTGGGATCTGGGCCGTCAGTGGTCCCAGCACCTGGGTCACTTGGATCAGCCAGTTTGTGACCCAGCCAGTGTGGAGGTTTGTCCCAGAACACTTGGAGTAAGGAGTCACATTTGTCCACCCAGAGCCCATAGTCATTCTAACGACAGATACGTCTCTGGTGGGATAGGGAGTGCATCTGGGAGACCACATAGCCCATGGGCTCTGGACCTCCAGGGAGTCCTGTGACATCAGTGTGCTGGAGCTCTGTGTAATGCAGGTAGCTCTGATGGAGTCTGCTCCTTTTGTCCAGGGTCACGTTGTGCAAGTGCCAGATGGACAACACCATTACCATGTTCTACCTGAACAAGCAGGGTGCCCTTTACTTTGTGTTGGGAGGCCCTCCACACCTGGACCCTCATGAACAGCTTGGGTGCAGGTCTCTTGGTGATTCATGTCGTGGGAGCTGACAGCCAGCTGGCAGACACCCTCAGCTGGGTGAGCGAAATGTTGCGCGAGTGATCTCTGTATTGGGGGTGGTAAAACACCTGTTCTCCCTGTGGGGCACTCCTCTGTTGGATCTCTACACTTCTAACACAAACTTGAGGCTGTTTCGTGCTTGCTCCCCTCAGTCTGGAACACTGCTGGGGAATGCTTTCATGAGGCCCTGGACTTCAGGCCTTCTGTACACCTTCACTCCCTTTCCCTTGATTCACAAGGTGGTGGTCAAGGTGCGGAGGGACAAGCCATGGATGATATTGATAGCCCTGGAGTGGCCCTATCAATTCTGGTGCCTGGATCTCCTCAGCCTCAGCAGCAGACCTCTGTGGTGGTTGCCTCTGTGCCTGGATTTGCTGTGTTGTCATCAGGAGAAGTTCCTGCAACCAGATCTTAAATCCCTGTACCTCACAGCCTGGTTCTTGAGTGGCTAGAGTTCCAGGTTCTGGGACTTTTTGAAGATGTGCTCAACATTGTGGAGGCATCCCCAAAAGGAGTCATCTTGTTAGTGCTGCACCATTAGATGGAAAATATTTTTCACTTGGTGCCAGGGCAAGGAGCTTGATCCCCTTGGCTAGCATTATGGACTATCTGTGGTCCCTCTCCCAGCTGGAGCTGAGAGTGACAGCCCTCAAGGTGCACCTGGCAGCCATCTGTGCATACCAGGTGCAGGCTGGTATGCTGCTGGTGCAGAAAGAAGGTGGTTGGGTGCTTTTCCAAAGGCCTTGACCACTTGAACCTGCTGGTGCGTGAACCACCACCACCTGAGACTGGTTTCTAGTTCTGGCAGTGCTCATGGGCAAGCCTTTTGAGCTTATGCACAGGTGTGAGATGTTGCACCTGTTGTGGAAAACAGCCTTCTTGGTGGCTATCACCTCTGCCTGAAAGATCAATGAGCTTCAGGCGCTCTCAGTGGAGTCTCTGTTCCTGGTCTTCCACAAGGACAAGGTAGTCCTTCTTCCCCACCCAAAATTCCTCCCGAAGGTGGTATCAGGGTTTCATTTTAACAAGGTGATTAACCTTCCGGTATACTTTCAAACAACATGAAGTCTTGCTGTATTCTGACATTATGCAGTTAGCCCCAACACTTGAACTGCCCCGGAGAGGAAAGAGTTAACTCTCTGCATGAGCATAGAACATTGAGCTCGAGCTTGGTTTTCAAACCTCTGTCTCGGTTCTTATCAGTGTAACCCTCAGATTCGGTAAAGTTTAAAAAAGCATTGGTTTAAATCGATTTGTTTCTTACTTTTTGGATTTCCAGCCTCTGTCTATGGTACAGGAAGGGTGGTAGATAGGTTGTGACTTGTTAATTGTGGTTTTTGGGGAAATTGTGTTTTTGTCTCGGTTCTTCATTGGTCGGTCCATTTAGGAACTGACTTGTCTGTTTATTTTTTGTAATTTTCTGGGATTAGTGTGGTGTTCCGGTGCCGGACTTTTTCTTGTTCTTTTACAGAACCCATGACACGGTTCATAACCAGTCAGTTCTTCATTGCCGGGCTTGAAAGCTTTAAGGGTAATTTTGTTAGGATTAGCCATGTCTGAGAAACCTAAGGGGAAAAAAAAATGGTGCCACTGGGTTTCAGCACTGTACTGAGTGTGGGGAGGCCTTTGCCAAGGCCGACCCCCCACTTCATCTGTGTTTATTGTCTGGGGTTTGACCACCTCAAAACAGACTGCCGTATTTGCAAAAACTTCCCTAAAACTACTCTTGAAAAAAGGCTGAGTAGGCTGAAGGAAGGGAGGTTGAGAAGTCTGTAGATCCAGATGGCCAGCCCCTGGTTCGGTTGTGGCCTAACTTGAGAAGGTGCCTACTGACCTAGGCGATACCTCCTCGGGCAAAAGGAGATCCGACTACGAGGGTTCGGTTCCGTCAGAGAAGAAGCGTAAGTCAGCCGGTTCAGATCCAACACAGTGTTCTCCATCCGCTGACGAGATAGCCAAAGCGATTAATATAGTTCAGTCGCTTCACTCAGGTCTGTCCAAACCGGTACCGCTGGTTAGGCGGTCAGTTCAGTTGGATCAGACTCCTTCGCATTATGATCTGGATGCTTTCTATGAGGAGTGGGAGGGAGAAGAAGAATTTCCGATGAGGATAAAGGCAATGAATATGAAGGTCTGGATGTGCCCATTGAACTGGACATCTCCCCAGACAGGCCTTCCAGTATCTCTCCTCCCAGGCTTTCTGAGTCCCCTTCACACTTCTTGTTTTACAAGAAGGTGGCTTAAACCCTCCAGCTCCCTATGGTTGAAGCTGCTGAGGAAGAGGAAGAGCCTGATTTTGTAGAAATGATGGACATCCCAGAGTCCAAAAGATTGTCTATCCCGCTCTACAAGTTTTGGCGAAACAGACTCAAAAACTTTTGCAAACTCCTAATTCATTACCTCCTGTGGATAAAAGAATGGACAGGAGGTATATGTTGTCAGACTCTGGCACGGAGTTCTTTTGCACTCATTCCAGCCATGTTGGGGTTGTGCAGGCTGCAGCCTGTGACAGGGCTAATAACGTTCCTTTGGCTTCACACCCCCGGACAAGGACTCCAGGAAAGTTGATGCCATGACTAAGAAACAATACTTGGCATTCTCTTTGGGACTCAGGCAGACAATTACATGGCCTACACAGCCAGGTAGCAGAAGTCCAGGTGGGATACGGTTCTGGAACTGGCTAAACAGGCCGCCCCCCACCTAGCCAAAAAAGAGCTGGAGGGAGGTGGCTGCTGTTGGAATTGAGGCATCGAAAGTGCAATTTCATGCTGCTCTGGACAGCAGTGATGTGGCATCAAGAATCATGGCTACATCTGTGTCTCTTAGGAAACATACTTGGCTCAGATGTACTAGCCTTTTGCAGGACACCCAGGTCACGGCTGTGGATTTCCCTGTAGTAGGTAACTCTGTTTGGAGAGCAGACTGAGGTTTACATGAAAAAAAATGGATGAATACAGGACCACCTACAGGAGTGCACAGGCCAAAGAGAGGCATGTCACTCCTCAGAAGCAGCAGTCTAGGGGCAGGCCTTTTCACAGACCTTTTTACCAAGCCCAGGCTTCCTCTTCCTTCCCTCAGAGGGGGTTCTTTTGAGGGAGAGGCAGGAGGGAGATGAGCAGAGCTGCATCCTCTTCCCAGTCCAAGGCTCCTGCCAAGCAGACACCCTGATGTGTCAGTTGAATCGACTCCCTCATTCCAGTAGGAGGCAGACTGGCTTACTACTTCCAGGCGTGGATGTCTGTTACCTCAGACGGTTGGCTCCTGGAGGTAATAAGCCAGGGATGCAATGCCCTCCCCATTTGTCCCCTCTTCCCTCTCTCCCATACCACCCCCTCACCAGCACTTTTCTTTCTCTTTTCCCACTAATCCACTCCTAACAAAGCTTCACTAAGCCGCCTATGACTTGTGCTGTATAATTAACTCGTAACACAATCCCTTGACAATGTCTTTGACTGTTATTATTGTAACCTTATTTGTCTTTTTTTTTTGTAAGTTCCATTGTAATGATCATGTTATATTTTGTACCTTATTGCTTTGATGTGGAACCTTTGTAAAAGAGCCCTCGGCTCAAAGGTGTCATCCGAAATACAAATAAATAAGCCAGGGACTGGCCCTCAGTTTCAAAAGATTTCCAGAACTGAGGGCCAGGTCTTTTCCACCTGCATCCATCCCAGAGAACCTTGCCTTAGAGGCAGAGGTGTCCTCTCTTCTGGCTCTCAGAGCTGTAAAGAAGATTCCTACTCAACATAGGGGCATAGGTCTGTACTCCAGGTACTTTCTTACCCAAAGAAAACAAGGGAATGGTGACCCATCCTAGACCTAAGGTATCTGAACAAATACATCTCCAAACCAAAATTCAAGATGGTGACTCTGGGAATGATTCTTCCCTCTCTAAGGCCAGGGTATTGGCTAGCATCCCTGGACCTCAAGGATGCCTACTTCCATATTCTTATCAGGTGCTCCCACTGAAAGTACCTCTGGTTCGAGTTGCCTTCAGGCTACTATCAGTTCAGGGCCATGCCATTTGGCTTAACATCAGCTCCAAGGTTGTTTACAAAGTGCCTTGCAGTAGTAGTTGCCTGCCTCAGAAGGCAGGGCATTTCCATCTTCCCATATCTGGATGACTGGCTAATTGTGGGCCAGTTATCAGACCAGGTCAAGTCAAGTCAGCTCTGCAAACCACTGAGGACTTGCTCAGTTCTCTGGGGTTTCTCCTCAGACTCCCAAAGTCTGTTCTCAAACCAGTGCAACTCCTTACTTTCATAGGGACAGAGTTGGATACTATCCAAGCAAAGGCCTTTCTTCCTCTCACAAGAGTATAGGCCCTAACAGATCTTGCTTCCTTTTTTCATCCTCTGGTCTCTCGTCCAGCAAGGCAGTTTCTGCAACTCCTGGGTCACATGGCAGCTTCCACTGTAGTGGTACAAGGAGCCAGATTCCAGATGAGGAACATTCAGTTTCACTTAAGGTCCTTTTGGTTTAAGAAAAGAGACTGACTCACCAAACTGATTCCAGTGACTCAGACTCTCGTCCAAGCTCTCCAGTGGTGGCTGGACCAGGACAAACTCAGATAAGGACTTCCATTTCTCTCTCAAGTTCCCTCAGTAGTTGTAACTACAGATGCTTCTCTCTTAGGTTGGGGAGCCCTTACAGCTCAAAGGGTCTGGTCTCCACAAGAGTCTCTCCTTCACATCAGTCTCCTGGAACTCAGGGTGGTTTTTCTAGCCCTTCAGGTCTTCTCAGAGTCAGTCAGGAGCAAGGTGGTTCAAGTCAGGACAGACAACATCACCACAATGTGGTATATCAAGAAGCAGGGATGCACTCGGTCCATGTCCTTGGGCACAGAAGCCATGAAACTGTGGTCCCCAGCTTATTCTCTTCAGACTTCCCTGATACATTGTCCTTCCCTGGAAGGTGAACTGCTATTAGCAGATGCTCTGAGCAGAATTTCTCAGGGGCATCACGAATGGTCACTGGACCCTCCCATACTTCAGGCCATCTTCTCCAGATGGGCACTTCAGAGATGGATCTCTTTGCAGCTCCGGACAATCGCCAGCTTCCTCTGTTTTGCTACAGACCTCCAGTCTTGGGGACTGTTCCTCTGGATGCTGTCATTCTGGATTGGAAGGGCAGGTTTCTCTATGCCTTTCCTCCCTTCCCTCTGTTGTTGAGTCCTAATCAAAATCTGATATCAACCCTGCATAGTGATACTGGTAGCTCCAGATTGGGCCAGACAACCTTGGTATTCTCTGCTGCCATCTCTGGCAGTGTCACATCCCCTGTGTCTTCCCAACAGACATAATCTCCTAACTTCCTGCCAGTGGAGGATCTGGTACCCCAATCTCCAGTCTCTCAACCTGAAGGCCTGGCTCTTGAAGAATTAGAATATGCAGGCCTGCATCTTTCTCAGGGAGTCTTGGATATTTTGAAGGTTTCCAGGAAACCTTCCACTAGAAAAACTTACAATTCCAAATAGAAAATATTTAGCATTTGGCTTTCTTAGAAGGGCATTGTGCCTGACTCTGCAGGCATTGCTACAGCCTTAGATTATCTGATTCATCTTAATGGTTTAGGCCTTAGGCCTACAACTCTGAAGGTTCACCTAGCAGATGTTGCTGCATTCCTTTCAGCAGGGAAGGGCTCTTCCCTGGCATCTCATCCTGTTTTTAGTAAGATTTTCAAAGGTCTGGTTCACATTAACCCTCCCTTTCGAGAGTCTACTCCGGCTTGGGATCTTAACGTCTGCATTGCCCAGCTTATGCAGCTATCCTTTGAACCTCAGGCTTTGGTCGAACTGAAGTACTTGACCTGGAAAACTGTGTTCCTGGTAGCTATTACTTCTGCCAGATGGATTAATTAATTACAGGCCCTGTCAGTCGAACCTGACTTCATCTCCTTCCATAGGGATAAGGTGGTCCTAAGAACCAATAGGAGGTTCTTACCCAAAGTGGTATCAGATTGTCATCTGAACCAGTCTGTGTCTCTTACTGTGTTTTTCACTGACCATTCTTCTTCAGGGGAAAGAAGATTACACAGTCTGGATGTTAAAAGGGCTCTTAGCTATTGCATAGAGCATACTGAGGCACCCAGAAACGACTGTTTCCAATTGGTTCTCACTTATGGTGAAGTGGGGAAAGGTAAGCCTGCTACTAAAAGAACTATTGCCAGGTGGATTATATCTTGTATACAATTCTGCTATGACAAATTGGGCAAAATACCCCCTCCAGGCCTGAGGGCTCACTTGACTAGGGATACAGCTGCTACTCTGGCTGCAGCCAGAGATATACCCTTGCTAGAAATCTGTAAAGCAGCCACCTGGAAAACAGTTCATACTTTCACCAAGCATTACTCTCTGGACATCCAGGTTAGGAGTGATGCTAGGTTTGGCACAGCAGTACTGCAGAGCCTGTTCCCACAGTAGGTTCTGCATTCCTTCCTCCTGGGGGAACTGCTTGGTAGTCTGCACATTGTCAGAGTATAGCAAAACTTCATGTTGTTTGAAGAAAAAATTACTCACCATAGTAATGTTGTTTCTTCTAATGGAGTCGCTGTATTCTGACCTCTCTCCCGCCCTCCCATCTCAGAACCTAGTTTGGGGAAGTGGGCTGGCAGGTATAGTGTTGCACCTCAGGGGTGTACCTTGTACCCTCCCTTTTCAGGGTGGGGTATTTGTTTTGGTTAATGTTATGTTGTTTTATATATATATAAATATATATTTGTCACTGCCTCCTGTTTTCTTGGGTTCTCCACTTGAGTCTTTTGGGACCCAGATTGTTGCCTTTTGGCCATATACCACATAATTTCCATATGTTAGTACTTGCTTAGTTTGCTCGTAAGAATCTGACTGTTTCTCTGGTAAGTTCCAGAGACAAAGGTTTGAAAACCGAGCTCAATGTTCTATGCTCATGCATATAGTTAACTCTTTCCTCTCCAGGGCAGTTAAAGTGCTGGGACTAACTGCATAATGTCAGAATACAGCAAGACTCCATTAGAAGAAACAACATTACTACGATGAGTAATTTTATTCTTACCAGCCCTTCTTTGCAGGCCCAGCCATAGGCTCCATAACTTGGGCCTGAGGTGGGTGCTCTGTTATTATAGGGAGCATACAGCTGGCGTTCAAGGTGAGGCTAGCCAGCTCTTTCTAACATACGCTGAAGCCACACCTGGCATCGTGGCAGCTAAGAGGACGATTGGCAGGCAGATTGTCTTCTGCATCGTTCTCTGGTATAGATGGGCTTATAAAGGAGCCTCCTGTAAGATTTAGGGCTTATTCCACCAGATATACTGCTGCCTCGGTGGCTGCTTTCAGGATGTCCCCATACAGGAGATTTATAGAGCAGCCACCTAGAGGTGTGCACACATTTTCATCTCCCATTACAGCGCTGACCTTGAATCACCCTGGGATGGTGCTTTTGAGGCCACAGTTCTCCAGTCTTTGTTCCCCAAATAGGGGGCATTTCAGAACCATATCAGGTATGGTCCTCTGCTAATCCAGATGGAAAATGTCAGTGTGATGCAGTACATCAGCAAACAAGAGGGCACTCATTCCTATCCCTTATGCAGGGAAGCAATGAGAGTATGGTACTGGGCTCTGTCTCACAGCCCTCAACTATCGGCCTTGTATCTCTGAGGTCTCCAAAACCTCTTAGCAGACAGGATAAGTAGGTTCCAGTTGATGACTCATGAATAGGAAATGCTGACCTTTGTGGTAGATGGGATAATCCAAAGTTGGATCACACAACGCAAAACTGTCGCATTTCTGCTGGCTCTTTCCAGGGCCTGAAGTTTTTTTTCTTTTTGGCAAGATGCATTTGTCCCTCAGTTAGAAAGGGAAATTTCCTTTATGCATTCCCCCATTCCTCTAGAGTTGTGCTAAAACTGCAGGTGAAGAGTCCCACTCTCATTGCTCCATTGTGGCTTCGCCAGATATGGTTTCCACTCCCTCAGCATTTGGCAGTGGGGCCTCCTGTCCATCTGCCTCTGTGTCGAGGTCTGTTGTTACAGAACAAGGGGTCCCTAGTTCATATGGACCTGAAATCTCTACATCTGCATGCATGGCTCCTGAAGACATAGCCATTGCGCATTTTGGGGTATTCCCCAAGTTGACTGATGTCTTGTTTGCGGCTTAGAAAGCTATCTACCAGATGTCCTTATTCCTTGAAATGAAAGTGGCTCACTTTGTGGACTGCTGCCATCAATTTGGACCCTTTTACTTGTCCTTTAAATATTGTGCTGGAATATTTGCTTTCTTTGACTGACTCTGGCTTGCAGTATTCGCCACTTTAAGTGCATTTGGCAGGTATATCAACTTTCCATGCCCCTATTGATGGCTGTATGGTTGCCCAATTAGAGATGTCCCGTACATTTCTGAGAGGTATTCTGCATATGAAACTTCCTATCTGTGATCCAGTCCTGCCTTGGGACTTGAATTTTATGTGTGAGAAATTGACGTCGGTTCCTTGAGCCTGCCGTGAGGTGTGGCTTACATTTCCTTTCGTAAAAAACATTGTTTTTGGTTGCAGTCACTTCTTTTTAAAATATTTCCAAGCTTTAGGCTCTAATGTGTGAGCCTCCTTATTTGCCTTCCCACAAAGACAGAGTTTCTTTGCGTATGAATTCTAAATTTCTACCGAATGTGGTACCTGAGTTTTTGCTGAATCAAACGATACATCTTCCATTATATTATCCTGAACATGCCAACCAGGGTTAGGCACTATTTCATATTTTGTATGTACACAGAATACTGCGATACTATATTACTCACACAAAAGACTGCAGAAAGTCCTCTTAGCCTTTTGTTTCATTGACCCCTGGCAAAGAGGGCACTTCTTTGTCTAAATAATGCCTGCCCCAATGGCTGGGGCATTGTATTCCTTTCTTTTATAGGAAGTATGGTAAGAAACTTCCTGGTGGTGTTCTTCGTCACTCTGAAAGAGGTATGGCCACTTCTGTTGCCTGTTTCAAAAATGTCCCTGCTGTTGACATATGTGCTGCAGCCACATGGAGCACTGTTACACTTTCATTAAACATTACAGTCTGGATATAGATGTGCTGGCTTTGGGCTTGCTGTATTGCAAGGCCTTCTCTCCTGATTGTATGTCAGAGTGTACCATCCTCCCAGTTTACTGTGTGTTGCTTGGGGATCATTCCAATGTGGACTAATGGAAGAGATATCCTTGAAGATAGCACAGTTATGTAAGAACTTTCCATAACAGTAGTTATTCGAGATAATCTTCTCCATTAAACATGCCACACCTCCCTCTTTCCCCTTTTTGATTTCGGCGAGGGACTTTGTCTGACGCTGTGCCTAAATCCTACTACATGCATCCTCTGTGTAGCCCCATGTCTCTCCTTGTATGCCCGGTGCTTGTCTCCTCTCCTAGTTCCCCACAATTAGAAGTCCTCCGAGGCTAATCTCCGGTGGGGAACTGAGGAGTGATCAGGCCACCAGTGCTTATATACACACATAGACGCTGCATGCCATTATGGTCGGCCACTGGCTTGCAAAAGTTTCTGTGTGATCCTAGCGCAGGTAGCTGTAGTTCCAAAGGTGTGACCTAATGGAGATTCTAGCGAAGATCTAATGTTAGTTAAGTTCTTGCGTAACTGTTCTTTCTCCATATTTCTGACAGCAGTAAAACAGGTCCTTGTTTGGCTTATTCATGCAGAGGCAATGCAGGCATCAGAGGCTCATTGAGAGTGCAGACTTTCTCTTGTCTTCTCTTCTCTTCCTTGGAAAGGTCTGCAGAATTGTTTACCTGTATTAAGCCCAGACTGGGTGATGTGTATGAGCTAGGAAGTCTGATGTTAGGGCTATGGATTTTATTTTTCTGTCCCTTGTTCACAGTAATTTTTCCTAGGCCATATGTTCCAGGTGCAGGAGCAGGCATTAGGCCAGACTCTAGCTGCCTGATCTAGGTAGAGATGATTTCTAGCTTTTTCACAAGAAAGGTTGCTAAACACTGCCATTTGCTTGGTTTAATCTCAAAGTAATCCAGAGGAGTTTGGAAGAGCCAGCCCAAGAATCCATGAGCAGATTTGCCCAGCACACATCATTTATGATGGAATCCCTGCACTTCAGTCATTTTCGTACAATTCGGCTCGGGAGCTACAGAGTCCATCGATTTTGAAGGATGTATGGCAAAAACATACAAAAAAAATCTCTCCAGTGCACAATGCATGCCAGATACTCTTGAAATATACAATTCTAGAGTGTTTTCTTTGGTGCTAGGCCCTCCTTTTTGATGTAGCGACAGCACTGAGTACCTCGACAGTCCTGATAGCCATGAATGAGACAGTGATACTACAGAAGCAGGAGGGAAACTAGGTATACTTTTGTTTGATCCATCTTTCCATCAGGACTGCAGTGGAGCGGTGAGCTGACCGTGTCAGGGCTTTGGATGCTCTGAAGTCACCTTGCAGGATAATCAACAATTAGAAGAACTTCTTGATGTTGTGAAGGTTGGTGCACCAGGAGGCAGTGTTCCCAGACTGGTAAGTGGGAATTCGTCATATCTTCAGACCGGAATTAGACTCCATTTCGGAGATTCAGTGGTTGAAATCTCAGACAGTCTTTTCTACGCTGACTGCACCAGGTTCTGGATCTGATGTAAGCTGTTGGTTAACTAGGATCTGTAGCTTATCTGTTGGGTAGGAAAATGGTCAGACTAGGTGGGCCAAGCGGTCCTTATCTGCCGTCAAATTCTGTGTTTCTGTGATGGCGTGTGTCAGTGATGGGGACCCTCCAAGTTGGGTACTGATGCTGTTATCCGGGCTACCCTTGCAATTGCTTCCATTGCAGTTATTGAGGCCATTGTTGCAATTGCTTTTGCAGTTAGGGAGTACCAAAAGTCTTATGGGATCACTCCCCAAAGCCTATTGAAACCAGTTTAGACCACTGAGACCAGCCTTCAGGCTGGGGAAGGGTTATTCTAGACAAGATTCCATTGCAGGGCGTATGAAGTTTTAGGACAGTGGTCGTATTCAGTATTTTGGAATGAGCGCATGGTATCTCACCTAAGTATTTCTTCAAAACCAAGCTTGGTTATGGGAAGTGAAGGTGAGGTTGGACATTTCTGTTCTCATGGAATGCATAAGCAATCCAGGCCATACTAGAGGTGCCAAACTTATTCTTAAAAGTGACCTGGGTGCTACTATTGGGGTGGAGCAAGCTACTGTCTTTGACAGTGGTTCACCTAACTGGGAATCGGATCGTCCGGGTTCACCATGTAGGTCACGAAGAGTGGTACTAATGTATACTTTTTGAACTGGAGGTGTTAAACATCTGTGCAGAAGGTTTGGTCAGCACCAGGTTAATATATCCTCTTCAAAGAGTATGGTCAGAGGCTAAGGTCTCTCAGCCAGGTTAGTACCTATAGGTGGAAGTGGTAGATGCCCTGCTCCAGCAGTGGGAGTTTAACAGAGCATGTATGTTCCTGCCGTTTCCACAGTTTTCTCGGGTACTGTAGACTTTGATCAACCTGAAGTTCTTTTTAGTTACTTGGAGTGGTCAAGAAGGTCGTGGGTCTAAATTCTAGTTCTTCTGTCTATGCAGGTAATTTGCAGCTCTCACTTCCCTGGGTCTGCTCAGGCAGAGTCTAGTCCTGCTTTCTTTCAAGAAGTGATACAGGTGGCAGCTTGGATTCTGGCAGGAGTCGTCTCCACGTAGACACTGATAGCTTTTAGGGCGAGTTTCCTCTTGGTGACATATATTTGGCTCGAATTCAGGGTGTTATGCCAGTCAAGTATGTTTTCACTTGGGACACCTTATTTTCTAGTTGTTGGGAGTGGACACAGAGCTTGCATTGAAATTCCTGTTGGATTTGGTGTCTGTTCTTGGTGTGTTCTGGGAGTATTCATGGGGCTCGAGTGAGGTTCCTCAAGACTGTCACATAGTATTTGAACTGGTATTTCTCTCCCTGTATGCAGTTATATTGAACCTTGTTTTTTCTAAGTTCCCTTGGATCCTTTCTCATCGGGTGTGTTTTACTGATTGTGATTTGTGCAGCCAGGAGGATTGGTGAACACCAGGCTCCTCTGTATAGTGAATTTTGACCTGTGAAGGCATAGTGATAAAGTAATGCATACCTCTGGAGATCAGACGACTGTAAGAAGTCAGATAATTTTTTTCCCCTTGTCATTGTTTCCTTTTAATAGTGGCAAGAAGAACAGGCAGCGTCGGCCCGTTGGCACTGAGGATTGAGGCGCGGGTCGCCACACCTAGCGCTATGCCGGCGACCTGGGTTTGGGAGCGAGCCCAGGCACTGGGGGTCAGCAGGGGTGGGAGATGGATCTAGGGTCTGCGGGACAGCTCTCCTCTCCTGGGGAGGGATCCAGGGGTCTTCCTGGCGCAGTAGTGGCTCCCAGTGGAGACTGGGGGTACTACCTGCATGGGAACAAGTGGGGATGAGGCGCGTGGGCATCTCTGGGGCCTCCACCTGCGTTAGCAGCCATTGCACGCGACTGTGCTCGGGGACACAAGTTACACAAGAAAAGACCACCTAGATCACAGATGAGATGATGTTGGCCCCAGGGGAACACCCACATCCCAATCGCCGAACCAGATGTGCCCGGATGTCTCCAGAGTCAGACCATTTGGCCCCAGGTAAGGCACATCAAACTTAGGAGTTGACTGCCAGGAGGAAGGGCGGAACCAGCCCCGGAGGTGATACCGGGGGTTGGGCTTGCCTGTGGGTTATTCTGGGAGAGATCCTGGGAGATGTGGGGGGGGTTCAGGCTGGAAGCAGGATAGTATCCGAGTGGGCACTCCTGAAGGATGCCCAGGGTCTGGGAGTAATAAAGAAAGTTAAAAAAAAAAAAAAAAAAGTCAATCTTGGAAGTGCCCTTGGCCCGGAAGATAAGGTCCTGTTTTTAAAAGTCATGTATCAAGCAGGAAAGGTAAGTTTCTCTTCTTTCGCAAGTCCATATGCATTGGAAAGAGAAGGTCTTCTTTGAGCAGGACGCTCTTTTTCTGGAGCGCTTGTGGCACCCTGGGTTGACAGGGTGGACATTTTTGTGCAGACTACTGCAAGTCATATGTAGCTTCGCCATAAAATTTGACAGTCGATGTTGTTGGATGGATCCAGTAGCTATCCGTAAGGGTAAATTCTAAGGATGTGGATAAGGTACACTATCTACACACTGGCAGTTCCACTGGAAGGTGATGATTGGCCAGAATGTTTCCCAAGCTAAGCTCCTCCAACCACATGTGGCGGATATATCCACAGTTCTGCCTGGTGACATTGGATCTTTCTTTCCACTGGAAGGAACAGGTCACCTCCTTCGCACTTTGCTGAGGATTTTTTCTGCACCATTGGTGAACCATTATTTCAAAGTTGTTTTAAGTTGCCTTGACTCCCATCTTGTCTGCAGCATGGATCACAAGAAGAATGAATTCATGTTTTGTGTTGGTCACCTGTCTGCATGGCACATGCGTGTACTGCCTAGGCAGGCAACACAACGTGACTGGGTGCGGCCTTTGTCTCTCCATGCATCCCGAGACTCTTGAGGACAGGAAACTCCGTCTTGCTATGGGCTAGCCTTCAGAATGGGATCTGAAGGACCACTTGAAGGGCAACAGAAATGTCTTGGTGGCTGCTGGGCCTGTAGCTCAGCTTGCCGCCCTAGAAGCAGAGGTGGCAGTGGCTGCAGTGGGTACCTCCTCAGCTTTGGTGCTGATCCTGCCTGGGTACAGTGTCAGAGGGGCCTTCACGGACCAGTTCTGTGAGTTGTGCTGGTCCCTACAGATCATGGGGAAGAGCCCTGCCCTCCAAGGTCACCAGTCAAAAATTAAGCTTCTCAAGTCAAAGAAGTCTTCTCATCATCGCCCGTGGTCATGGGATGGGGAGAGATCTCTGTCTACTTTGTTCCTCACCTTGACAAACCGCTTGGTGGAGGTCGAGAGTCCCCTCAGTCAAGGGGTTGATCGGGAAGGTCAATGACTTTTCTGCCCTGCTGATGAATCGGTCAGCGTCGACTCTGGTCAACTAGCCAGCCAAGATATTTCTTGACCCAGTCAATACGATGTCTGATGAGGCCAAAGAAGCGGTCTCTCAGACCTCCGTGCCCCCGTTCCTCACTCAGTAGGACGTGGCTCAATCGGTGTCCCCGGTCGACCCTACTCATGATGAGCCTCCAGCTGAGGCTGGGCCTTCCACACCCATGTTGTTGAACTTAGGCTGGCATGTATGGTCAGCAGGAAAACCCTGCCTGCCATTGATTGGGCAGCTAATGGTCAAGGTTGTGGTTGAGGTGTTCGCAGACCCTATTCCACACGACTGGGAGGTGCCACCATCTGTGCTTGTCCTCTGGAGAGGAGAGGCACCACTGCAGAATGCGCTGGTGCTGTGAGGGGTTCCTCTGGCAGCAGTTGGCCATCAAGGGGCAGGGTAGGGCTCTACCCTAAGGTCTCCTCCTTCTCTGGCACCCACTAGTGATTGCCGTGCTGGCCCAGGTTCTGCAGGTGCTGCCGGCACCCACTTCTCCACCAGTCCCAGTGGAGCTGCCAAGTGGTGCTTGGTCCAAGGAGGCTGGCCGCTCAGTTTCCGGCTTGCCAGGCCGCTTGTTGGTCTGGATCACCCCGGAAGGAATCTTAGGAAATTCATGATGATTTGCAGGCAAACACTGTTTTTGATGGGTCCTTGGTAGAGTCTGACCAGGAATCCATGACCTCCTCTGAGGCTGTGCTCTTTGACGAAGATACGGTTGACAAACTCTCCACTGACCATGGGTTTGTGTCGTTTGGGACGTTGCTTCGCCTAATCTCTGAGTACACTGGTGTCCAGTTAGAACGCATCCATAAGACGACTGCCTGTCCTGTCATGGACATTTAGGACTGGGATGCATCCCCAGGGGTTGCCTTCTCGCTGGCTGAGGCAACCCTGGGACCGGCCCTGGAGCTTTGGCAGCATCGAGCATCTTGTCTGGCACCCTCGGCCCAGATGGTCCACAAGTATGCAGTCCCTACTGGCTCCCTCTCTGGCTTTTTAGACAGGTGTTCTGCAAGTTGGGTCATTAGGGGAACATGGGCAAGCCCCCCTCCGGACAAGGAGTCCCGTAAGGTTGACCACGCCACAGAAGAGGTGTATGCTGTGGCTACCTTGGATCTCAGGCAGGTTAGCTGTGTCATCATGATGGCCAGCTGTGGCTACTCTGTGATGAATATGTTTGACATCATCCTCCCCCCACCTCCACCTGCAATAGCGGGTGGCAGTGGGACTCATCTGAGACCATGGTAAATTGCTGGCCAAGCACCAGCTCAAGACAGCCTTGGACATGGGCGACTCATTGTGCCCATGTGGTGGCAGCAGCTGTTTCCATGTATCGTAGGGCCTGGCTGCATTTGTCCACCTTCAAGGTGGACACCCAACAGAGGTTAGCCGACATTCTCTTCTTGGGCACTGACCTCTTTGGCCCAGGGGTGGAAGGAGATCTCGCACGGATTAAGAAGTCCATTGCCACCCTGGACTCAGTACTTCATTCCAGAGGGACCCCAAATAAAAGCTGAAGAAACTGACTGTTCAGGACTGGTCCTTTCTTTCACTGCCTGCCCAGCAGCAGCACTGACAGGGGCAGTTCCAGATTGGGTGCCCCCAAGAAGTGGGGGGGGGGGCACAGTCCAAAAAATGATGGCTACCAGGAAGGCTTGCTGGCTGCAGCCGCTGGTTTCCCAGTGACGAGTTGGGGTGTCATCCCTTCACCTGTCCTGTCCCCAACTGCTGTTCCTGTCGGAGGCAGGCTACATCTCTTCTTGCCACGTTGGTCCACTATCCCAACGGACAGGTGGGTGTTGGACATAGTGGGCATTGGACTGTCTCTCAGTTTTGAGGCTCTTCTGCCTTACTGCCTCTCCATGCATGTCTGGGGTGTCTCAGGACTTGCTGACCAGCCTCTGTGAGGACATTGCTCAGCTCCTTGCAAAAGGAGCCATAGCCTATGCCCCAGACACCCTGGCCAGTCAGGGTTGCATGTCTAGGTACTTCCTGGTCCTGAAACAGACGGGACTAATGTCCCACACTGGATCTTCAAGATCTCCACCAGTGCATATGGAAATGCAAGTTCCAGATGATCACTCTGAGCCAGATTATACCATCCCTGGAGCAGAACATGTGGTTCTTCTCCCCCCGGGCCTCTAGGATGAATTCTTCCACATCCCAGTTCGAAAATCCCACTGCCAGTACCTTCGGTTCACAGGGGGGGATCCTTTACCAGTTTAAGGTCATGCCATTTGGCCTCTCCTCAACTCCAAGTGTCTTCACCGTGTGCATGGCAGTGGTAGCGGACCACCTACGGTGCCTTGGGGTCAGAGCCTACCCCTACTTGGATTACTGGCTGATTTCCAGTCCCTCCAGAGAGGCTGTGGCAAGATCCATGGCCTTAACTCTTCAGACCTGCAGGGTCTTGGGCCTCTTGGTCAACTCAGACAAGTCCAAACTGGTACCAAAGCAGGTAATCAAGTTAATTGGGGCAGAACTAGACTCCCTGTAGATCAAGACCCACCTCCCTGCAGACTGGGCACAGTATCTTACCTCCTTTGCTCGATGATTGCAGGTAGGGCTTTTGCACCCTGCCTGGGATTTTCTGTGACTGCTGGGGTACGTGGCATCCTGCACCAGTATGGTTTGTTGGGCCTGCTGGTGGATGCACCCCTTCCAGTGGGAGCTAGGTCATCAGTGGTCCCAGCACCTAGGTCACTTGTATTGCACAAGTGGTCTCTGAATCAGGAGGTGGTGAAACACCTGTTTTCCCATTGGGGCTCACCCTCTGTGCATTTGTTTGCCTCCCAGGAGAATACCAAACTGAGACTGTTTTGTTCCGCCCCCTCCCCAAAAGTCCGGACACTGATGGGGATGCCTTCGTGAGGCCCTGGGCCTTTTGTATGACTTTCCTCCCTCTACCGGGTCAGTTTGCTGTATGTAAGATGGCACATGTCAAAACCACACAAGAGAGACAGACTGCATGGGCGGGAATAGCGACATGATGCAAAACCGTTAAATGGTTTATGCGCTGCTGTGCATCTTGTCACTGTTCTCTGGCAGAGGATAATTTCTTTGCTGGGAGGATGGTCTGCCGAGCAGTTGCCATGGCTCGACAGGATGAGCCACAGGCAGGAATGGAGGCGGTGCATCTGCAGACTGGGTATCGAATCCCGGTGCCAGATGCATTAAATTTTTCTTTATTTTACACTTTGTGTGATTTAAGTCAACAGATTTAACTTGGGGATGCGCTGACAGTATATCACGCTGTATTGACAGTGCGTAATATTGCTGTGGTATTGTGTTATGCGACAATATGATCCCGTGCTTTTCCTCCCTTCCCCTTGATCCACAGGGTTCTAGTCAAGGTCTGGAAGGACAAGGCGTGAATGATCCTGATAGCTCCAGACTGGCCAAGGCAGTTCTGGTATCTGGATCTCATCAGCCTCAGCAGCAGGCCTCTGTAGCAGTTGCCTCTCCACCCAGACCTGCTTACTAGACTTCGGGGGATGGTCTTGCACCCGAACATTGTCCCTGCATCTCATGACCTGGTTCCTGAGCTGCTAGAGTTCCAGGTCTTGTATCTGTCTTAGGATGTCCTCCCCGTGGTGGAGGCAACCAGGAGGGAGTCGACTTGTATGTGCTATGCCTTCAAATGGAGGAGATTTTCCATTCTAGGGACGTGGATATGTTGTTCAGTCCACACTGTCTGGCAAGTTCCTTGCCGATTTAATTCTTGCTGGAAGGTCTTCAACGTGGCTCCTCCCACTCACCCGGGTGGTAAAACCCTCGGCTCCACCCCATGACGCCAGATCTTCCTTACCGCTTGGAAGCTCAGGTTCCTTCCTTATCGCTCTGCATTTTAGGCCTGGATCCAAACTCTTAGGGTTTTCCGAAAATTATTTTAAGAGTTTTCAAGACTACAGTCTTCATCTTCCCTCGCGGCTGCAATGGACAAATCCACCCCTTGCTTCTGTTAGTGCCCTTGTGGGCAGAAGATGTTCTGGACCGATCTGCACTCAATGTGCGTTTACTGCCTGGGCCTTGCCCGCGATTCGCAGGCCTGCGATCTGTGCAAGTTCTTCTTGGCTTCGGTCTTGGAGAACTGTGCTGCCAGACTACAACTTGGGTATCCCGAGAAACGGTACCTGCCGGTGAAGTCAAAGGAGGCCCGTTGGGCGGTGTCCGCAGCTGCGTGCTCCGGAGTAGCTGGAGCAGTTGATCGCCCTCGAGGAGGAGGTGGCCCAGGCCGCTTCATCTTCCTCCTTGGCTGTGGCGTTTATCCCGCTCTCCTTGGGCTCCTCCTACACTGCTTATTTTAAGGAGCTTTGTCAGTCCCTCTCCACCAAGGGAGGAGGGCCGTCAGGACATACCAGTTGTCCGAAGAAAAGAGAACCAAAGGTAAGTCCCACCATCAACGTTCGTGGGAGCGGGAGAGACCCCCTTCACCGGACCATCGGCTCTCGACTTAGGTCAAGGTTGCGGCTAAGGCCACTGGCTTCATGGTGTCCCCATCAAGTCAGCCGTCTGAGACATCCGTCGATGCGGTTGAGATTTTTCACTACCCGTTGGATGGTTTGTCAACTGGAGAAGCAGACAGCCATTCTTCACTGGTTCCCCCGGTGGTTACCGAAGTCTTGTCTGTGCCTCCTGTCCCAAAGTCCCTGGTAAAGGACCCTGAACCAGGGGACCAGGGGATGAGCGGGTTTCCCCCGCTCCCTCTTTGACCCACCTTCGGCGACCCGGAAGGTCTCGGTCCTCTTCCAGGTCGAGTAGGTCCCGCCGACATTGGTGGTCTCAATCTCGGCACCATGGAAAGTGGCATCGCCGCACGTCCTGTTCGGAGGATAGGTTCTGACGTAAGTTACGCCATCACCATGAGGATATGATGTGGCAGCAACTTTTGTTGATCAGTAACAAGCAGACTCTGTCGCCTTCTCCGGCAATTAAGTGGCTTGTCACTGGAGCGACTGAAACAACCCCTCGTGATTATCGAGGAGCCGACCCCGGTGCCAGTTGTTAAGTTGAAACCAGCTGCTCCACCCATTGTGGTGGAACCACCACCTCCTCAACCAAAAACTGGGGCCCCGACCAAGGATTCTCAACCGGGTCAGGGCTTGCCCCACAGGTTGTCAGTCACCCTCACTCCCAATCGTCCTCGGCAGGTGGAGGGTGGCTCAGGCACTTTGCAGCTGTTTGCAGACTCCTCCGAGTCTGACGACGACTCCTCCCTGTATTCCATGCCCATTGACCTAGAATCTGCAGGGGGTCAGTCGGTGGATGAGAACCCATCCTTGTTCTTTGGTGTACTTCGACTCATCTCAGAGTCCACTGGGATGCAGCTCAAACCTGTTCAGAAACGGGCCAGCTATCCCCTCATGGAGATACTGGAACGAGGAGATTCCCCTACGGAGGCCTTCCCTGTGACCAAAGCCATTGTTAGTCCGGCCCTGGAGTTGTGGCAGTGGCCTGCATCTTGTCCTGCGCCTTCGGCCAGGATACCTTGTAAGTACGCATTTCTTACCGGTTCACTCTCCGGTTTCTCGGAGCACCCCTCTGCGGAGGGGCTGGTGACCGACAGTGTTTTCTGTTGTTCCGGGAATGCTAGGTATGTGGACAAACCACCTGATAAAGAATCCAAAAAGCTGGATTACTCAGGGCGGAAGGTTTACACTGCTTCCTCCCTAGGCCTTCGACAGGCTAACTCGGCTGTACTGATGGCACATTTCGCAAATACCCTTATGGGTTCCCTGGATGAGGTGATTCCTCGTCTCCCGGCTGAACTTCAGACAACGGTCAAGCATGCGTGGGATCAGGTTAGGGCAGTGGCTAAACAGCAGCTCCAAACTTCTTTAGACATCGGTGACTCTTGTGCCCTGTCAGTAGCGGCTGCAGTAGCCATGCGCCGTAGAGCTTTGCTGCGGATCTCCACCTTCATGGTGGACGCCCAGCACAAGCTGGCAGACGTTCCCTTCCTGGGCACCGACTTGTTCGGGCCAGGGGTGGAAGGCCATCTCCAGAGGATCGAGAAGTCCAGTGCCACCTTGGACTCAGTCACGTCTGCCCAGAAGGACAAAGGCCGCCAGCAGCAGTGCAAGCCCTTTCGCCCTTCTGCTCCTGCAACACGTCCGGCCCAGCAACAGGGCCAGCAGGCTCACACTTGGCGCCCTAAGGCCAAGTCTGCCAATTCCTCCAGTAGGAAGCCTGAAGGGAAGGACCCAGGAGGTCCCTCAGCTGGCCCTTCCTCCAAGCCTGCCCAGTGACGGGTTGAGGGGTGTTGCTGCCAACCTAGTCACTCCTCCCCAGGTTCCCCCCATGGTGGGACGGCTTTGCCACTTCCTTTCCGCCTGGCCCACTATTACCACAGACCACTGGGTGCTAGAAGTGGTCAGCAGGGGTCTGCCTCTGGAGTTCGAGCATTTCTCTCCCTATCGAGCTGTGGAGCAACGGGGTCCGCAGCCTCTCTGTTGGCTCATCAAGCCGACATTGCCCTGCTCCTCCAGAGGGAGATGATCAGCGAGGTGGCAGACCCTCTTCCAGACCCAGGGTTTGTGTCCAGGTACTTCCTGGTCCCAAAGCGGACGGGAGGCTGGTGCTCCATTCTTGACCTGCACGAGCTGAACAAGTTCCTAAGGCCGTGCACCTTCAGGATGGTTACTGTGGCTCAGATCATTTCATCCTTGAAACTAGGCATGTGGTTCTGCTCTCTGGATCTTCAGGACGCGTTCTTTCACGTCCCTATCCATCCGTCTCATCAGCGATTCCTCCACTTCAGAGCAGAGGGATCTCTTTACAAGTTCTGGGCCCTGCCCTTCGGCCTCTCTGCAGCTTCCAGGGTCTTCACCAAATGCATAGCAGTGGTGACAGCATTCCTGCGGTGCCGAGGGGTCCGGGTGTACCTTACCTGTGGATGACTGGCTGATTGCAGCCCCGTCCAGGTTGGAGGTGGAGCAATCCAGGGATCTGGCCCTTCAGAGATCTGGCCCCCTTGAGACTGTAAGTTCTTTCCGCTATCTTGGAATACAGCTTGACCAAAACCTCGACCTGAAGCAGCATATCCACGAGTCATGTAAAAATGTCAACTGTAAGCTAGGGGCTGCCTACAGGACAAATTATATGCTCACACCCACTGCCAAACTTGCCATAGCCAGGGGAATCCTGTTACCCACTCTGGCGTATTGTGCTCCTATCCTCACAGTGGCCAATAAAACTGTTCTACAGAAATGGGATACCACCTACAATAATGTCTGTAGGTATGCAGCTAAAGCTCCACGCCTGACGCACCACTGCCAACTCTATAAAGAGCTTGGCTGGCTATCCCCATCCTCCACAAGACAATATTACCTCTGCAGTCTGTCAGACTCCATAATCAGAATGGCAAAACCAGCCACACTGTCTGAGTTGCTACAACCGGTGATCCCATAGCGTGACCTAAGGTTCTCAGACAAGTCTTTTTTTATCAGTTCCCCTCTGCCGTACTTCCAAGGGCACTGGCGCTTTCAGATGTGCTGCCTCTCATACTTGGAACTTGCTGCCCATCGATCTGAGAAATGCCCCATCTCATCTAGCTTTCAAACTTGGACTACGCTCTCACCTGAACTCTATGGACCGTTGCACTTGCTTTGATCCTACTTAAACTTTTGATACCTGTTTAAAGTCAATCCTCCCCCTTCCACATATTCACTAGCCTACCTCCCTTTGATTGCCCTGCCATTTTACTTGTCTGCCTGCACTTTAATGAAATGTTTACAAGCTCTGCCTGCACTTTAATGAAACGTCTACAATCTTCTCTTTTGGTCACTTTATCTTAATAATGCTGCTGTAAATTGTCTTAAGACTACCTAATTGCACTAATTCTATAATATGTATAGTATCCTGACTTGATCATATTATTTTACTGTATATCTAACATTGTTTCCCTCTCTGACTTTATGTATAAATCAGCAGTAATCCTACTACTGTTTGAGCCTTCCTCCATTCTGCTGTATCGCTCTAAACTGTATGATTTACTTAAGTGTGTACTGGTCCTTCCTCCTCCCCACTCCTCTCCCACTCGCTCCTTATCCCTCTGAGCCCTGCCGGTTCTCAGTTCCAGAGCCCGGGGTCTTTTCACCTTTTCCCGCTAAGCCGTAATTAGCAGCACTTTTACCGTAAGCGCTCTGAGTCCAGCCGGGCCTCAGTTCCATAACCCCGGGTCTTTTTTGCGCCTTTTCCCGCTAAAGCCGTAATTAGCCTACATTAGCCGTAAGCGCCTCAGGTTGGCTGCCTCCCCAGTTTCTGTTCCATAACCCTTGGTCTTTTTTGCCTTTTCTGCTTATGCCGCTCTTTGCCATAATGCCCTCTTCTGGCCGCACCCCCCACCATTTCACCAATGGTCCTAGTTTGCTAACTTAAGTGCAGTACCATGCTTCCCTTGCTCTCCTGCCGGCCAGTTGGCCTTCCTTACTGTTCCTTCCCTCCGCTTCGTCCCTCTTTACTACCTCTCTCTCTCTTCCTACTATCGTCCCTTAAACTCTGGTTCATCTTCGCGCCTTCCCTCCTTATCATACTCCTCTCCCTGACAGCCGACCATCCCCTTCCTCCTGCCGTCCTTCGGTTCCACTAGCCCGGCTGCGTATCTCTACCTAGCACCACAAAGCTGTTAGTTGTAATTTCCCTGTCTTCCTGCCTATGCCCCTCCGCCCCTCAACAGTTTTCTCACACCCCCCTTGCTTGCATAAATTCCCCCTCACCTCCCTTCCCTTTCTCCCCCCCCAGATATGTGTCCCCTCCAGTACCCACTTCCCTTTAAAACTGTATGCCTGCCTTTTGATTTTGTATGCCTGCACCTGTACCAATGTACCTTTCTACCAATGTACCTTTTGTATTGTATTATGTGCCTGTACTTGTACCAATGTACCTATACACCTTTGCCTGTATTGTGTAAACCTAAACTGTCCTACCTTGTACTGTAACTGTGTCTCCCAGGTCGTGCCTGAAAATAGTCACCTGTTGGCTATTGCACCTACCCGGTTAACAAAAACTAAATAAATAAATAAAATAAAAATAAATAAAGGTATGCTCTCAGATTGGCCTCCTCATCAACGAGGCCAAATCGGAATTCGTGCCATCGCAGGTGATTCAGTTGATCGGGGCAGAGCTCGACTCTCTACGAGCCAGAGCTCGGGTTCTGGCGGACAGGACCGTGGTCCTTTCCTCAGTCATTTCTGGTTGGGCAATTGCGCCCTGCCCAGGACTTCCTGCGCCTTCTGGGCCTCATGGCAGCCTGCACCAGCGTGGTTTGTTGGGCCTGCTGGCATATATGCCCCCTGCAGTGTGGGCTGGCCAGCCAGTGGTCTCAGCGCTCTGGTCCTCTGGACCAGCCAGTGACCTAGGAGATGTGGGACGACCTGCAGTGGTGGCTCATCCCAGCTCGTCTGCAGGAGGGTGTCCCGTTTGTCTGCCCTGAGCCGACGGTCACACTAACGACCGCCGCCTCTCTGATGGGTTGGGGTGTCCATCTGGGCCCACGGTCTCTGGACCCCTCAGGAGTCTCGATGCCACATCAACCTGCTGGAGCTTCGAGCAGTTCGACTAGCCCTCACCGCCTTCACTCTGTTTGTACGGGGTCAGGTGGTTCAGGTCCAGACGGACAACACCACGTCCATGTGCTATCTCAACAGTCAGGGTGGGACGCACACCTTGCCACTGTGCAGGGAAGCTCTCCGCATCTGGTCTCTCATGATCAGCCTGGAGGCAGATCTCCTAGCCATCCATGTGGCAGGAGCCTCCAACAGTCTGTCTGATGCCCTCAGCCAGATAGGCGCTGCATCTCACGAGTGGTCACTCCTGCTGGAGGTAGTGCAAGAACTGTTCACCCATTGGGGCACCCCTCAGGTGGACCTGTTCGCCTCCAGGGAGAATGCGAAGCTGAGGCTTTCACATCCGCCCCCCTCAGCAGGGCTCGCTTCAGGGGGATGCCTTCTCGAGGCCGTGGACCCTAGGCCTTTTCTACCCCTTCCCTCCATTTCCCTTGATCCACAAGGTGAAGAGGGACAAGGCCCATGTAATTCTGGTAGCCCCAGACTGGCCTCACCAGTTCTGGCACCCAGATCTCCTCAGCCTCAGTTCCAAGCTCCCGAGGTGGCTTCCAGCCGGCCTGGACCTGATCTCAGTAGACATGGGGAGGTTCTCCATCCAGACCTTCAATTACTGCACCTGACGGCCTGGTTCCTGAGCGGCTAGAGTTCCAGGCCTTGGGTTTTTCTGATGAGGTCCTCAACATCGTTGAGGCATCCTCTAAGGAGTCGACCAGAAAATGCTACGCCTTTTAAATGGAAGATTCTCCATTTGGTGTCTGGACAAGGGGTTGGACCCCTCTTCCTGTCCCTTGGCTAGAATTTTGGACTACCTGTATTCCCTTACCGTTCGCAGGCTGGGAGGCAGTCGGTGGTGCAGGAGAAGGTGGTAAGGCACTTTTTCAAAGGCCTTGATCACATATCCCCTCCGATGCGAGAACCTCCACCTCCATGGGATATACTGATGGTATTGGCTAAGCTCATGGGCAAGCCATTCGAACCGATGCACATGTGCGATATCTCCCACCTGTCATGGAAGACCGCCTTCTTGGTGGCTATAACGCCAGCCAGAAGGATGAGAGAGCTCCAGGTGCTTTCCATCGAGTTTCTTTATCTGGTCTTCCACAGGGACAAGGTTGTCCTTCGCCCCCACCCGAAATTCTTTCCGAAGGTGGTGTCGAAGTTTCATCTGAATCAGGTGTTGACTCTGCTGGTGTTCTACCCCAATTACATCTCTGAGGCCGAATATAGACTCCATACTTTGGACCCTAGAAGAGCGCTTGCTTATTATAAGGAGCGAACAGCTGAAGTTCGGGGAGAGGTTCACCAGCTGTTTGTCACCTACTCTGAAGCCGCACCTGGCAGACCTGCGGCCAAGTAGACGATAAGCAGGTGGGTCACCTCCTGCATAGTTCTCTGCTATAGGTTGGCGGGCATGGAGCCTCCCAAAGGGATAAGAGCTCATTCTACCCGCCATGCTGCTGATTCGGTGGCTGCTTCCAGGGACGTCCCTATCCAGGAAATCCGCACGGCCGCTATCTGGAAGTCAGCACACACCTTTATTTCCCATTACCACATTGATCTAGAGTCACGCCGGGATGCTGATTGTGGGACCTCGGTTCTCCAGTCCTTATTCCCTAAGTAGGGGGTGCGCGCCTTGCCTCCCTCCTCCCGGAGAACTGCTAGGAGTCTGCCAGACAGTGTGGATTGAATAACAATATCCACGTCCCTAGAAATACAGGTTACTCACCTGTAACAGGAGTTCTAGGAATGGTATATGATGTTCATCTACACGACCCACCCGACCTCCCCGGCTTCTACGCGCAACCTGGCTTCCAGTGGGCTAGATCTGGCATCATGGGGTG
This sequence comes from Neoceratodus forsteri, assembly GCA_016271365.2. Classification (NCBI taxonomy): domain Eukaryota; kingdom Metazoa; phylum Chordata; order Ceratodontiformes; family Ceratodontidae; genus Neoceratodus; species Neoceratodus forsteri. The sequence continues at coordinate 931,859,916 of CM028133.1, forward strand.
GAGCCAAGGGTTTTACCACCCGGTTGGGTGGGAGGCACCAGCTTGAAGACCTTCCGGCAAGAATTAAAGCAGCAAGGAACCTGCCAAACAGTGTGGACAAACATTTACCACTCCTAGAACTCCTGTTACAGGTAAGTAACCTGTATTTTTGTGCTAAGACAGCGATTTTTGATCACCTTGCTTACCTGGTGGCTAGCATCTTGGACTACCTCTGGTCCCTTTCCCAGCTGGGACTGCGAATGACACCCTTCAGGTGCACCTAGCTGACATTTTGGCTTATTGGGCATGGACCAGTATGCCGTTGGTGGCCCAGGAGAAGGTAGTCAGGCACTTTTTCATGGGCCTTGACTGTGTCCTCTACGGTGCATGATCCACCTCCACTGGGTGACTTACTTCTGGTCCTGGTTTCACTCATAGGCAAACCATTGGAGCCAGTGCATAGGTGTAAGCTGTCATACCTATCATGGAAGACAGCCTTCCTGGTCTGGTAGCCATCATATCTGCCAGAAGATTTAGGGAGCTCCAGGCGCTGTCAATGGACTCTCCCTTTCTGATTTCCCACAGACACATAGTCATCCTTTATCCCAACCCAAAGTTCCTCTCAAAGGTGGTGTTAAAGTTTCACCTTAACCAGGTGATTAACTTACTGGTATATTTTATCACTGCCTCTTCAGAGGCCGATTGAAGGCTCCATACTCTGGACCTGTGGAGAATGCTCTCTTATTATGTAAAGCGTATGGCTGGGATTCAGGGTCAGGCTCTCCAGTTGTTTGTCACTTACGCTGAAGCCGTGACTAGCAGCAAAGTAGACGATTGCAAGGTGGAGCACAGCTTGCATCAACCTCTGCTATAGGTTGGGAGCCTCCTGTTGAGATTAAGGCTCATTCCACCAGACATACAGTTGCCTCGGTGACTGCTTCCAGGGATATTCGCATGCAGGAAATCTGTAGGGCTGCTAAGTGGGCACGTACCTTCATTTCCCACTACAGCATTGACCCTGAGTTAGGCCAGGATGCTTGTTTTGGGACTTTGGTTCTCCAGTCTCTGTTCACCAAGTATGGGTGTGAGCCTTGCCCTCTCCTTCCAGAGAAGTGCTAAAAGTCTGCCAGAGTGTGGATAGTGTACCATATCCACGCCCCTGGTAGAATAGGTTACTCACCTGTGACTGTAGATCTTATTCAGGGGGTATCTCGCTCATTAGATCACACCATAGGAACTTCACCGTAGGTGAAGCAGGATCTGCATGGAAGATTTTCCAGCAGTACAGCTGGGGCCACCCACGCTGACATCACCTGCTGACATCATCAACCCTATAAAGGCGTGAGTGGCCCCACTCCCTCCTCGGTTCTTTTCCACTGTCGACTCCTCTTGCATGGGTCTCCACAGAAGCTCTGTCGCAGTTTGCACCATTTTTGTGTACGCTTTCAAACAATATGAAGTCTTGCTGTATTGTGACAATATGCAGGTAGCCCCAGCACTTGAACTGCTCCGGAGAGGAGAGGAGGAGAGAAGAGAGTTAACTCTGTGCCAGAGCATAGAATGTTGAGCTTGAAACTCGGTTCAAACCTCTGCTGCTGCACTTCCAAGTGCAACCGTCAGATTCTTTACTCTGCTTAACTGAACAGTCGCTCCAGAGATCTCTCCTACGCTTTCGGTTTGGTACAAGTAAAATGTCGGTTTTATACCATTTTTTCTGTTTATTCCTTCGGTTCAGATCCCTGTCTGCGGTACAGTAAGTGTGTACATAGTGGATTAATTGCTTAAAACTGTGTTTTGTGTGGAAATTGTAAAAAAAGTTTCTTTATCAATTTGGCTGAACCAATTGTTCAGTTTCTTTATCTGAATTGTGGGTTAGTATGAGGTACCAGTCATTATCGGTTCTAAAAAAAACAAAACATGTTTCTAAAGTTTTTTCAAATATCCGTAACACGGTTAGGAAGCGATGAGGGAGTCTTACCTGGCTGAAGCCGAGTAAAGGGTGAGATTTTATTTAGGATGGCTACATCTGAGAAACTCGAAAGAAAAACCGGGCCCACTGGGTTTCAGCACTGCAGTGTGTGTGGGGAGGCCTTTGCTAAAGTTGATCCTCGCACCACCTGTGTTTACTGTCTGGGGTTTGACCACCTCGTTTCAGACTGGCAAATCTGTAAAAATTTTCCGAAGGCCACCCTTGATAAAAGATTGGGCAGGCTTAGGGAAAAGGAGGCCGAGAGGTCCGCTGACCCAGATGGCCAGCCCGGTTCGGCTCCAACTAAACCTGAGGGAGTGCCCTCTGACCAGGGCGATACTCCTTCGGCCAAAAGGAGAGCCAATCCCAAGGGATTGGTTCCAGCAAAAAGAAAGAAGGAAGACAAATTGACCAGTTCGGATCCAGCACCATATCGTCCCAACTGCCGAAGAAATTGCCAGGGTAATTAGGATTGTGGAATGGCTCAGTCCGCTTCCAAGTGATCCGGCGCCATCAGATTGGCTTTCTGTTCGGTCGGTTCCTCCGGTTCTGGATTATTCCCCTGAGCAGTATTATAAACCGGACCTGGAGGGGGATGAAGATTATGACGATGATGATGATGGTATGAGCCCATAGAACTGGACATCCTGGATCGAGCCTCACGCCCACCTTTTTTCCACAATTTGGAAACAACCGTCGGGGTTAGCCCCACTTCCTAGGAAGTCTAATCGGCTTTACCAGGCTCCAGAGGGTGTGGACTTTTTGGACTCCTACCCTCGTGCAGATTCGGTCGTGATTAGCGCCGCTCACGGCTGGTCAGCGCACCCCAAACATTTAAGCTTGTCTCCTCCGGATAAAGAATCTCGCCTCCTGGACCAGTATGGAAGAAAAATTTACACCTCTTCCACACTGGGAATTCGGGCCCTAAATTACATTGCTCATATGGGGGATTACCAGAAGGCCATCCTTACCCAGGCGGAATCTAAGATAGACTCCTTACCTGACTCTCAAGTCAAGCAGGAGTTAGTTGATTTAGTCCATTCTGCTCATTCGGCCAGTCGTCACATTCTGCGGACGACATATAATGCAGTGGACACTGCCGGGCGGAGCTCCACTTTCGCCGTGAGTCTACGGCGTCATGCCTGGCTCCGCGTGTCAGGTTTGGTCCCGGAGGTGCAGTCCGCGATCCAGGAAGCACCTTTCAGGGGTTCGATGCTTTTTGGTGGTGAGGTCAAGGACATCGTCACCGATTTGCAGGAGAAGGGGACGGCTCTGAAATCCGTGGATTCCATGTACCGTCCCCATTACGCGCAGCGCCATCCTTTTCACAGATGCGGTCGGACACAAGCGAAACCTCAAGGAAGGCGGGCCACTAAACGTTGGGCCCCCGCAGCTGCCAGGCCCCCCCGCCCAAAAAAGCAGCGGGTGCCCCAGCTGTGGCGTTGCCCCACACCACCTGACTCCTCCCCTCTCCCACCGCCTCCGGCGGACACACTTGAGGAACCGGTAGGAGGGAGGTTCTCCCTCCACCTTCCGGGTTGGGAGAGGATAACAACGGATTCCTGGGTGCTCCAGATTATAGCGGAAGGGCACTCTATAGAGTTTCTACAGAAACCACCCCGCCACCCACCTCTGAAGTCGTCCCGCACAAGGGACCATCTTCCTTTGGTCCGTGAAGAAATCTCTGCCCTCCTCACGAAGAGGGCCATAGAGCCCGTGCCCCTTCATCTTCAAGGGACGGGTTACTATTCACATTTCTTCCTGGTCCCAAAGAAGACGGGAGATCTCAGACCCATTCTTTATCTCAGCTCCTTGAACCTTTATGTGGAATACAAAAGGTTCAGGATGCTCTCCCTACAGACCCTTCTGCCCTTTCCTCGGCCAGGCCAATGGCTTTGTGTGCTGGATATGCAGGATGCATATCTGCACATCCCCATTCACCCTTCTCAACGCAAGTATCTTCAGTTTGCATTTCAGGGGGACCATTACCAGTTCCGGGCGCTTCCGTTTGGTCTTTCCTCGGCACCCCGAGTATTTACCAAATGCCTGGCTGTGGTAGCGGCCCACCTGTGTACTATGGGAGTTCAGCTGTTCCCTTACCTGGACGACTGGCTCCTGGTGGCCTCGTCCATGGAGGAGCTCCTGCATTTTCTCTCCCTCACCCAGCTGGTTTTTACTTGCCTGGGTATTACCATCAACCATTCCAAGTCTCATCTGGATCCCTCCCAGAGACTACAGTTCATCGGGTCTATCCTCGATATGACAGTGAGTAAGGCTTTCCTGCCTGGACAGGGTGGCCTCTTCAGTTACAGATTTCTGCTGTTAGAATGCAGGAGGGTTCTGCTATGTCGTCCTCCGCCTCTGGGGGGCTCATGGTGGCACGCTATTCAACCTTCCCAGGGCTCACTCCATGAGGATCTCTAGTGGATTCTTCGCTCCCAGTGGGATCAACTTGTAGACGACCTAGATCATCTTGTTCTGATCTCCTTGCCGATGACACAAGACTTGCAATGGTGAATGGTTCAAGAGAACCTGTTTTGGGGGTTCCCCTTCTGTCATCCTCCCCCCTTCCAGACTCTGACCACAGACGCATCAGGCGAAGGTTGGGGAGCCCATCTGGGTCCTCACCGAACCCAGGGCTTATGGTCCAGATTGGAACTAGCCCTCCACATCAATGTGCTCAGCTTCGAGCAGTACTATATGCTCTCCAAGCCCTTCACCAATACATTCTTCCCGGTCACCTAGCCATCCAGACGGACAACATGTGCATGGTGTGGTACATCAACAAGCAGGGCAGGACTCGATCCTACCCTCTATGCAGGGAAGCAATGAGGGTTTGGGACTGGGCAACTCAACACAACCTTCACCTCACTGCGATTCATGTTCCAGGAGTCGACAATATGCTGGCAGACAAGCTAAGCCGCTCCTCTGCCCTACCACACGAATGGGAATTAGACCAAAAGGTGCTAGACGATATCTTTCAACTTTGGGGGACTCTGCAGGTAGACCTGTTCGCCTCCCCAAAACGCAAAACTTCCCACCTTTTGCTCGCTCGTTCCAGAGCGATGCGCTTTCTAGAGTGACACTCTTGTCTCTAGACTGGAAGGACAGATTCGTCTATGCTTTTTCCCCAATTCCTCTGGTCCCTCGTGTATTGCAAAAACTAACCACAGAAGGAGCGAGAATGATTCTGATCGCTCCTTTCTGGCCCACGCAAATCTGGTTCTCTCTTCTACAACAATTCTCAGAGGTTCCTCCTCTTCCTCTTCCTTTATCTCGAGGTTTGCTGACCCAGGATCAGGGGACCCTGGTCCATCCGGTCCTCAAGTCCCTGCAACTTCATACATGGCTCCTGCAGACCTAGCTTAATCTCATTTTGGTGTCTCTCCAAAAGTGGCAGAGATTCTGGTGGAGGCTAGAAAACGCTCCACTAGGTCCACTTATGCCATGAAATGGAAGAGATTTTCTATTTGGGCCACCTCTAAGAACGTGGAGCCTTTCTCCTGTTCAGTGGCCGTTCTGCTGGAATATTTATATCATCTCTTCGACCTGGGTCTCAGTCATTCCTCCTTGAAAGTGCACATGGCCGCTATTTCAGTCTACCACGTCCCTTTCGCAGATAAAGCATTTGCCCAACTAGAGGTCTCTAAGACTTTTCTTAGAGGGGTCCTTCATCTGAGGCCCCCCATTCGAACTCCTGCTCCCCCTTGGGACTTGAACTTTGTTCTCAGAAACTTACCTTCCTCCTTCTGAACCTCGAGTGCTACCGTAGATCTGAAGTTTCTTCATGGAAGACCTCTTGGTGGCTACATACTTCCGCTGGAAGAATTTCCGAGCTCCAGGCCCTTACGTGTAAAATCCCCTATTTGATTTTTCACAAAGAACGAGTTGCTCTTCGCACGAACCCTAAGTTTCTACCTATAGTGGTAGCGGAGTCTACCTTAAATCAGTCCATAGAGTTACCTGCCTTTTTCACGCAGTACTCCATCCAAGGAGAATATTTACTCCATACCATGGATGTTCACCGGTTTCTGAGATACTACACCAATAGGACAAAGGATCTCAGAAAGACTGATCAGTTGTTCGTCTCTCTTGCTCACAAAAGGGAAGGCAATGCTGTTTCCAAGCAATGCCTATCGAAATGGTTGGCTCATTGCATCACTTTCTGTTATGACAGTACAACAAGACCTTCCGGGTCAAGTCAGAGGTCACTCCACTCATGGAGTAGCGGCCTCTGCGTGCTTGTTTCAGTAGATGTGTCTGCGGCAGACATCTGTGTTGCCGCCACCTGACTTCCGGCCCATACCTTTACTAAACACTACAGTTTGGACATTGCCTCTTGCCAGAGAGCAGGCTTGCTCAAGCTGTTTGCAAGGTCTCTCTATCTTGAGGATTGCAAGGCTTCTGCTACTTTTGGAGTAGTTCCTCCTCCCAGTGCCTTTTATTTGTTCCAGACTGCTTGGGATTCAGTCCTATATGTAATTACCTACTGCAAGAGCCCTCTCGAAGTAAGATAGTACAGTTACATAAGAACTCACCTTAACAGTAGATCTTCGAGAGAGGCTCTTGCAGTAGTAATACCTTCGCCTCCATCCCCTAGGCTTTTTCAGCTCTTTTTCCAGGAATGGAAACATCTGCTTCTCTCGTCCGGCCTGTGGCGGAAAGAACTGGAAGGAGGGTCTGGGACCGCCTTTATACCAACGTCGCATGACGCCGGTCACCTGACGTGGGGGCGGTCCCTCGCCAGGGATTGCTAGCTAGAAATTTTTCTGTGGGGTCCTGCCGCCAGCCGGCGTCAGTCCTATATGTAATTACCTACTGCAAGAGCTTCTCTCCAAGATCTACTGTTACGGTAAGTTCTTACATATCTGTACTTTCCTGTAGTACATAGGGGCAAATGTCTGTATTCCAGATACTTCCTTACCCCAAAAAAGATGGGAGTGGCGACCCATCCTAGATCTAAGATACCTAAACAAGCACCTGCTAAAGCCAAAATTCAAAATGGTGACGCTGGGAATAATTCTTCCCTCTCTGAGAACAGGGGATTGGCTAGCCTCCCTGGACCTCAAGGATGCCTGCTTTCACATTCCCATCAGGTGCTCCCATAGAAAGTACCTTGAGTTCGAATTGTCTTCAGGCCATTATCAGTTCAGAGCAATGCCCTTCAGGCTAACATCAGCACCAAGGGTATTCACAAAATGCCTAGCAGTAGTAGTGGCCTTTTTAAGGAGACAAAACATCTCCATATTCCCATACCTGGATGACTGGCTCATTGTGGGACAGTCTCCAGACCAAGTCAAGTCAGACCTACAAGTGATTCAGCAATTGCTCACTTCTCTAGGATTCCTCCTCAATTTTCCAAAGTCAGTTCTCGAACCAGTGCAACTCCTGACCTTCATAGGGGTAGAGTTGGACACTGTCCAAGCAAGAGCCTTTCTTCCTCTAACAAGGGTAAAGGCCCTCACAGACCTGGCTTCTTCCTTTTGCCTTCTGGTCTCTCGACCAGCAAGGCATTTTCTTCAACTCCTGGGCCACATGGCAGCCTCCACTGCAGTGGTACAAGGTGCCAGATTTCAGATGAGGGATATTTAGTTCCACTTGAGGCCTTTTTGGTCCCAGAAAAAAGACACTCTAACCAAACTGATTCCAGTGACTCAGACTCTGATCCAAGCTCTCCAATGGTGGTTGTACCAGAACAACCTCAGGCAAGGAGTCCCATTCGTCACCCAGTTTCATTCTGTGGTTCTCACCACAGATGCATCTCTCCTGGGATGGGGTGCTCACTTGGGAGCACTTGCAGCACAGGGAGTGTGGTCCCCTCAGGAGTCTCTACTTCACATCAGTCTCTGTGAGCTCTGGGCGGTGTACGTGGCTCTTCAAGCCTTCTCGGAATCAGTACAGAACAAGGTGGTTCAGGTGAGAACAGACACCACCACCACCATGTGGTACATCAACAAGCAAGGAGGCACTCTGTTTACGGCCTTGTGCACGGAAGCCATGTAACTGTGGTCCCAGGCTTATTCTCTGCAGACTTCTCTGGTAGCAGTCCACCTTCCAGGGAAGGGCAATGTGCTAGCAGATGCTTTGAGCAGGATTTCTTGGGGCCATCACGAGTGGTCCCTGGACCCGTACTGTTGAAGGTGATATTTTCACGGAGGGGCACTCCAGAGATAGACCTCTTTGCAGCCCCAGACAATCGCCAACTTCCTCTCTTTTGTTGCAGACCCCCAGTATTGGGCTCAGTCCCCCTGGATGCTCTACTTCTGGATTGGTGGGGGAAATTTCTGTATGCCTTTCCTCTTTTATTCAGAGTTCTGGTCAAGATAAGGTCACAATCTTGCAAAGTGATCCTGATTGCTGCAGACTGGGCCAGACAGCCTTGGTATCCTCTCTTACTGTCCCTGGCAGTCCATCTCCCCTTAGCTCTTCCCAAGAATCACAATTTGCTAACCTTCTCTCAGGGCAGAATTTGATACACCAACTTTCGGTCTCTCAATCTCAAGGCACGGCTCTTGAAGAGCTAGAATATGCAAGTCTGAATTTGTCTTGAGAGGTTCTGGACATTCTCAAGGCCTCTCAAAAACCTGCCACCAGAAAAACTTATAATTCCAAATGGAAAAGATTCAGCATTTGGTGTTCCAATATGCACATATCCCCAGATTCTGCTGACTTGGCTACAGTTCTGGATTATATGGTTCATCTTAATGGCTTAGGCCTCAGACTAGCTACCCTCAAAGTACACTTGTCAGCTGTTTCTGCATTTCTGTCAGTGGGAAAGCCCTCCTCACTGGCATCTCACCCTGTTTTCTATAAATTCTTCAAAGATTGCTTCATACCAATCCCCTCTCTAGGGATCCTACTGCTGCTTGGGATCTTAATGTTTGCATTGCTTAGCTTATGCAACCCTAATTTGAGCCTTTGGTCTCAGCATAACTTAAGTACTTGACTTGGAAAACTGTGTTCCTGGTAGCTATTACCTCTGCCAGGTGTATCAGTGAATTACAAGCTCTGTCAGTGGAGCCTGATTTTATCTCATTCCATAGAGATAAGGTGGTCCTTAAAACCAACAGGAGGTTCTTACCCAGAGTGGTTTCACACTTCCATCTGAACCAATCCATGTCTCTTCCTGTGTTCTTCACTGATCACTCTTCTTCAGGAGAGACATGGCACAGTTTGCATGTTAAAAGGGTTCTTAGCTACTACACTGAGCATACTAAGGCACTTAGGTTTGACTCCTTCCAGTTCCTCACTTACGGTGAAGTGGGGAAGGGTAAACCTGCTACTAAGAGAACTTTTGCCAGGTGGATTCTCTTGTATACAATTCTGCTATGAAAAGCTAGGTAAAGTACCCTTTTCAGGCCTGAAGGCTCATTCGACTAGAGGTACAGCTGCTTCCTTGGCTGCTGCCAGGGATATACCTTTATTAGAGATATGCAAAGCAGCCACCTGGAAACAGTCCACACATTCACCAAGCATTACTCTCTGGATATCCAGGTTAGGAGTGATGCTAGGTTTGGTACAGCAGTACTGCAGAGCCTGTTCCCAAAATAGGTTCCATCCCTCCTCCATGGAGGTACTGCTTGGTAGTCTGCATATTGTCAGAATACAGCAAGTCTTCATGTTGTTTGAAGAAAAAAATTACTCTCTTTAATTGTGTTTCTTCTAATGGAGTCTTGCTGTATTCTGACTTCCCCACCTGCCTCCCCTTTCAGAACCTGTTTTTTGGGAAGTGGGCTGGCAGGTGCAGTGCTGCACCTCAGGGGTGCACTTATCACCCTCCCTTTTTAGAGAGGGAGAGTGGGTTACGTTATATTGTTTTTGATAGTTATAGTTGTTCACTACCTAGTTTTTTCTTTTGGATTTCTCGACTTGAGTCTTTTGGGATCCAAAATACTTGGTTGCCCTTCGGGCTAGTAATTTTACAATTTCCACACAGTAGGCGTAGCTAGTTAGTACTGGCTCTTAAGAATCTGACGGCTACACTTGAAAGTGCATCAGACAGAGGCTTGAACCGAGCTCACCATTCTGTGCTGTGGCACAGTTAACTCTTTCCTCTCCGGAGCAGTTCAAGTGCTGGGGCTAACTGCATATTGTCAGAATACAGCAAGACTCCATTAGAAGTAACACAGTTACTGAGGTGAGTAATTTTTTCTTTCCGTTTAAACTTTAGGGACTCATTTTTTAAGAAAGAGATTATTTTACTTTGTTTATGGTGAGAGTTACTCCTTCCACATCTCTCTTCTGTCCGCTGCCACTGCAGAAAGAAGATTGCCTCCTCAGATGACCACAATCTCTCCATCTGCTGTCTTGGGCCTGACCATGATGTTTCGGACTGTGAGCTCTGCCACAGAATTCAACCATATAACCCTAAGGCATCTTAAAAAGGCTTGGAAAAAATTCCTTGTGAAACAGCAGATAGACATTTCTGGGCAGGGGTCCTCCAGGTTCCTTCCTTTCTAGTTGCTGGTGGGTTTGTCAAGCTCCCAGGCCTTAAAGGCCCAATACAAGCCCTCGGGGGGGGTAGGGTCACAAGAAAGACCAGGACCGCTCCCCCAGGTGGTGCTCCCATTCCTGATGGCTTATTCCGGGGGTACTCCGTTGGCTGCGGCTGCACCGACGCCTTCTGATGTCCAGGCCTCTGCTCCTCTTCGGCCCCCACTGACAGCAACTCCTCCTCCTTCTCAGGGAGGCCTGCTTTCGACCCTCGGGGTCTCTGACTTCAGCTTCTCCATCGAGGCCAGACGCTTCTCCAGGTCCTGAGATGCTAGGGTCTTTGGGCTCTCAAGATTATCGCACCCTGTCTTGATGACTCCTCTGCCTTCAGCAGAGCCTTTGCCTGCTGTTGACCTCAATACTGTCTTAACTCATTTGGTGACAGCTCTTGTGCACCAGCTTGGTACACACAGACCTTTGTCCCTGGTGCCGTCGAGCTCTCCATCTTCACGGATGCCGGTTTGGCCTTGTCGGCCTGCGCACTGCATGGGGACGTCGGTCCCTCGTTTGACGGACTGTAAGTTATAATGGGTCAGCATTGAAGAGGAGTACCACCCTGACCTTATCCTCCCTGAAGAAGAGGAGGAGGAGGGAGGAAGGAACCTCTTTCCTCTGAGAGATCTACAGCCTCTTCAGTGAGTGAGGACTCTAAGCATACTTCCAGGTCCCCTCCTGAGGATCCTACATTCTTTAACATTATGAAACAGCTATCTGCAGCAGTGGGCTTTCACTCTGAGGAAGAGGATGCCACCAGATGAGATCTGGTGGATTTCTTGGAGATCCCAGAATCTCCACCTAAGGTCATTCCTCTCATTTTACTAGCTTTGAGAAATGCTATCACTGTGGCATGGCACTGCCCGACATGGTTCGTGCCATGTCTAGGAGGGCAGATAAACTCTACATCATGCCCATCCCCAGGACCTGCTCTGTTTGGCAGCCCAACCTGAGATTGACTCCATGGCCACTAAAGCGGCACATGTCAGGTCTAAGGTGCCTAAACATCTTAGCTCACTCTCCCCAACAGGGAATCCAGAAGGATCTGCCTTTGGAGTAAGAGGTTTTATTATGCCTCCTCTACTCTGGGACTCCAGATTGCAAATTATTTATCCCATATGGTCCGGTACCAGAATACCATATGGAAAAGGGTCAGGGTGGCTGCTCAGGCCCCCTCAGAATGTTCCCAGAAAAAGGAGGTCCATAAGTCCCTCCAGGCCACTGAGAACATTAGCAGATACCTCCTCAGAGCTTTGTACGACATGTCTGACATTGGTGCCAGGACTGCTGCCACAGGTATTTGCCTCTGTACACCTCGCAGAGGGTATCAGGTTTCCCAGCAGATGTCCAGCAAAAGGTGATTAATGCCACCTTCAGTTGCTCAAAGCTCTTCGGGCTTTATGTCCAGGACATCATTAATGATTTACAGGCCTCTGGTAGAGCTATTAAATCTGTCCATTCACTTCACCATACCCAGGCCAGGAGCAGACAGCGACTGTCCTTTTTGTAGGGTGTCCCACAAGTTCGGTGCAGGCTCCTGTCTCCAGGGGGAAACGGAAGGCTAGTTCTACCGTGCCTACCCCCTCATCCTCCTCGGGTCCGGCCGTAAAATGGCCCAGAGGTGACAGATCAGCCCCAGCGTCTGGATTCACCTCTGCCTGGCTCCTTGCCAGACCCCACCTCTTCCGGTCCTTAACCAAGAGGTGGGGGTTGGAGGTCAGTTCTCCCTCCATGTCAGTCAGTGGAGAACTATGACATCAGATGTTTGGATTCTTCAGATTATAGAAAGGGGTCACACACTGGAGTTTTTGGAACAGCCCTCAGAGACTCCTCCAGTAACTTTCACCTACTCTCCAGACCATGCAGTGGTCCTTCGGGAGGAAGTACACTCCCTTCTGTGGAAAAGAGCGGTTTAAACCAGTTCCTAGGTGGCAGAAGAAATTACTGTTACGTAAGAACTTAGCGTAACAGATCTTTGAGAGAGGTTCTTGCAGTAGGTATTTATAGATAGGACTGTGCCCCTGGCAAACTTCTAGCTAGCAATACATAGCGGGGGACCACTGTTGGTGACGGGACGTCAGTGTGACTGTATATAGGGGGCGGTTCCCACGCCCTCCAGTTCTCCCAGCGGAAGATCCCTGTAAGGATTACAGGTATGTTTCTGTGTAACTCCTAGAGCCTGGCGCTGCTGGTAATGACCCTAAAAAGGGATAGGAAAACAGGAGCTAGGGGAAGGTGGGAGGGTAAAGGTGACTTACTGCAGGAACCTCTCTCGAAGATCTACTGTTATGGTAAGTTCTTATGTAACTGTAATTTCTTACTTTGAGAGGGTTCCTGCAGTAGGTCTTGACAGATAAGACTGAATACCAGCCAGTCAAGAAAAAGAAAGTTGGAGACTGATGTCCGGGAGGCGGAAATGTCTACCAACTAGAGAGCTTGTTAGGATAAGAGACCTTGCAGGACAGCAAGTCCAAAACCGGCCCTGCACCTAGAGGCAGTGTCCAGATTGTAATGCTTAGTGAAAGTATGGACCGAAGATCCAAATGGCCACAACACAGATATCGGAAGTGGACACGTTCCGTAAAAAGGCCATTGAAGCTGCCATGCCATGAGTCGAGTGGCCTTTCACTCCCCCTGGATGGGGTTTCTCATATTTCTGATAGATGAACAAGATACATTTAGTCAACCATTTGGACAGGCCCTGCTTAGAGATGGCCATACCCTGACATCTGGGTGCGAAAGCTACAAACAACTGGTCAGACTTGTGCACCTCCTTGGTCTGAGAGGTATAGTATCTCAAGATTCTGTGCACATTCAACGTGTGCAAGAGGTATTCCTTCTACTGGAATATTCGGGAAAATAAACTGGCAGTTGAACATCTTGGTTCAACGTAAATTCTGATGCCATTTTTGGTAGAAAAGAGGGGTTAGTCTGCAGAGCCACCTAGTCTCTGTGGAAAATTAAATAAGTCTCCTTGTAAATGAGGACCTGAAGCTCTGAAATTCTTCAAGCTGAGGTAATAGCAACTAAAAAGAACGCTTTCCAAGACAAAAGGCACATATCGCAACTTACTGCCAGCTCAAAAGGGAGCAAAGTAAGTTTTCTAAAATAAAAGTGCAAGTCCCAGGGGAGAACCGGACTATGGACCAGAGGTTTTAAGTGGAGGATACCATTGAGAAAGGTTTCTGAGATCTCCAGTTGCTCGAAGGTTTTGCCATCCACTGGAAGGTGGTACACAGAACTCGCTGAAAGATGGATCTTCAGAGATGAATAACAGGCTTGAATCAGACAAGTGCAAGAGGTACTCAAGGACCTGGGGTGCCGAGCAAGAAAAGGGGTCCAGGCCCTTGGCCGTGGCCCAAATGGTGAATATTTTCCACATTGTTGCATATGTAGATCTAGTGGATGGTTTTCTGGCCTCCACTAAGACCTGTGTGACTTGCGAGGAGATGCCAAATCATGAGACTGCTACGTCCAAGGGTGCCGCGCATGCAAGTGAGAGACTTGAGGCTCTGATGCACCAGGCTGCCCTGCTCCTGAGATAAAAGGTCATGGAGGAGAGGAAGAGGTACTGAGGGTTCCAGTGCCAGCTGCTGCTGCTGTAAAAGGGGGAACCAGATCTGCCGAGGCCAGAGGGAAGCTATGAGAATCATGTGAGCACCCTCCGCTTGAAGCTTCAGCAATAACTTCCTCGGAATTGGAAAGGGAGGAAAAGTGTACAGAAACCTCCCTGTCCAACAAAGAGACAGCACATCTCACCAGAAAACACCAAGCCCAGGAATGAGCGAGCAAAAGCAGGGTAGTTTTGCGTTGGATGAGGAGGCAAATAGATCTATTTCTGGCCGATCCCACTGATGATCTACTACCTCCTGCTTTAGTTCCCACTTGTACACCTGCGCGACGGTGTGGCTGAGACTGTCCACCAGGACGTTGTAAACTCCTGGGACATGGACTGCTGTCAGAGATGGTCGGTGCTGGACTGCCCAGTACCACACCCGCATTGCCTCCCTGCAGAAGGGTATGATTGGGTGCCTCCCTGTTTTTTTATGTACCAGACCGTGGCATTGTCGTCAGTCTGGATTAGGAGTGTTCCCGGTTGTAGGAGGGTCTGAAACGCCTGGAGAGTGTAGAGCACAGCTTTCATCTCCAGAACGTTTGTGCAAGTGTTCCTCTTGTGGGGACCATCTCCCTTGTGTTCGATGGTCTCCTAGGTGGGTTCCCCAACCTTGACCCGAGGCATCTGTTGTGAGGGTCATGGACGGAGATGGGGGGGGGGGAGATTGGATTAAAGGGCCTCCCCCCCACCCCCAAGGAGAGGTTGGATGGCTCCTACCACCAGAGAAGATCCCTCTTCATAATGCTGGGGACACAGGACCCTGTGGTCCAGGTCATCTGAGCATTGGTCCCACTTGACCCTGAGAGTCCACTGGGTCATCCTCATATGCACTCTAGCCAACGGAACTGTGGGAATGGCAGCCATCATTAATCCCAACAGGCGGAGGACTGAGCAAGCTCTGGTCCAACGAGAGCTGGACACAGACGAAGCTTGTTGAGTCAGAGTTTCTGCCCTGTCCAGAGATGATAAGGCCCTTCTCTGGACTGTATCCAGCACTACTCCAATGAATTGGAGGTGCTGAGAGGGTGAAAGCTGAGACTTGGGATAGTTCACGGTGATGCAAAGCCGGGAATAGAGGTCCAGGGTGTTAGAGACTCCAGCAGACTATCCTGAGTCGGGGTTGACGACAGCCAGTCATCCAGGTATGGGAACACACAAATCGCCTTGCGGTGCAGGGCCACATCCACCACTGCCAGGCACTTGGTAAAAACCCGAGGTACCGCCAAAAGAGAGGGCCTTAAATTGGTAGTGGTTCCCCTGGAAGGTGAACCGAAGAAAACTGCGGTGGGCCTTGAGGATAGGGATGTGCAGGTAAGCATCCTGCATGTCCAGCGAACACAGCCATTGGTTCTGTTGGAGCACGGGTAAGAGTCCTTGGAGAGTGACCATGCGGAACCTCTTTTATTCCACAAAGAGGTTAAGCAGGCTGAGGTCCAGGTTGGGCCTCAAATTGCCTGTTTTTTTTGGGCACTTGGAAGAAATTGGAGTAATACACCCTTCCTGTTTGACTGAGAGAAACTGGCTCTGTGGCTGACTTTGATAACGGAGCCTGGATTTCCTGCTGAATGAGGTGGAGATGGCTTGATGGATAGTGCCAGAAGGATTGTCCAGGGATCTGTCCAGGAACTCTGAGTGCCCTCTTGCGATCAGTTGGAGGACCCAAGCGTCTGCAGTTATCGCTTCCCACCTGTCTAGGTGGAGGGCGAACCATCTCTCACTGACTCCACTGGAAGAATATCAGGAGGTGGAGAGGATCTCCTTGAGTCAGGACTTAGAGGGGAGGGCTAGCTTACTGCTTCTGGCAGCCTTTTGGGCTTTCGGCTGAGGGGTTTGGGTGCCAGAACCAGTGGCGTAGCGCTTTCCCTGGCGTCTGGTCTGGTTCTGTCTGTTCCATCTTTTCTGCAGGCAACGAAAAGGCATTTGGGCTGGAGCGGTACACGGAGTGGACGTCCCGAAGGGATCTGCTGCTCTTCTTTAGCTCTGTAATAATATCATTCGCATCGCTGCCAAACAGGACAGAGCCCCTGAAGGGGGTATCCAGGAGAGTGGTTTAGACGACCTGCACTAGTCCTGCAAGATGGAGTCATGTCAGATGTCTCGGGCAGACACCTGAAGCGGTGCAGTGGGCTACGGAGTCCACTGAGTTGTAGGTGGCACGCAATGCATGGCGGCAGGAAGACTTGTTAAGTATCACCTTGTCCAAAAGCTTGTTCCGGAGATCCTCATCTGGGATAGACCGGAGCTCTTTCTCTAGGTTGGTCAAAGCCGACTTCTGGAAAGAGATCTTGCGGACTATGTAATTAAGAGACCTGATGGTGCAGGTGGAGGAATCGTAGACCTTGTGGCCATATTGATCCATCTTCTTGGACTCTTTATCTGGAGGTGAGGCACTCAGATGCTTTGACTGAGCCGACCTATCATGGGCTGCTGTGATAACTATAAAATTGGCATTAGGTCGACTCGTGAGATGGCTGTCCCCTTCCGGGGGTGATGGGTCTGCTCAACCTTTTTGGCGACTGCAGGAATTGAGGATGGTTGTTGCCATATTGTGGACGTTATGTCCTTGTGCAGCCCCGTCCAGGATGGGTTGGGGGTTCGCATTTGTCAAATCCAGGTGCTCCGCAAGCCTCTTCCTTTTAGGATCCATCTCTTGGGATGCCCAGCTGCAAGCCTGCTGGATGCATCTGAGGAGCTCCGCAAACGACTGGTTCTCTGGCGGAGATTTGGGAGACTCCTTGGGTTGTGGTTCCAAAGGAGAGTGAGGCTCTGAGTGAGCTGCAGAGTCGGAGTCAATATCTGAGTCAGAAGACTCCAGTCTGCTAGGTAGAGAGGCTATGTTCGGAACCTCTTCCATAATCCTGACACCCAAGTGGACCCCAGCTGGACGCCTGCTAGAGTCCCTATCCAATGACCGATGATTGACCGGGGAGGGGCTCCTAGAGACTGCCCTGGGGTCGGGAAGGGGGTTAACCTTGACTGGTTGCAGGTGTCCAGGCTCTTGCAGGAGCTGCAATTTCATATCCTTCCACCAAGCTGGAATTGTCCCCTGTAGTTCTGGCTGCGGAGGAGGAGGCAGTGGAGGCTGATAGCTTGGAAACCCCAAGGAAGAAAATAAGGGGTAACCAGAATCCTGGCATCAATAGGGGTAAGGCTGATGGTGGTACCCTGGTACGTATGGCCCAGCTTTGGGTACCCTGACATCAGAACATGCGATGGATAACCCTACGATTGCCCCCCCCCCCGGCGCCGGGTAAAAGGGGAACTGCGGCGGGGGTAGCCGGGGTTCATGCTCTTAGGACTGGATGGGGGAGGAGCTGAAATCCCTGAAGGAGGCAGGGCTGAGGGACCGCTAGGAACATGTGGGTCCATTGGCAGTCCTGGGGTCCCGGTTGGAACCACAGAAGAGTCAGGCGGGGACTTCGGTGTCTGAGCGAAAGACCCAGAGGCCATCACCAAGTCGGGAGGGACATCAGTGGGTGAGTGGCCTGGCGTCGGAGTGGCCTGAGAGGCCCCGACATCTGATATGAGAAAGGCAAGGGGAGTAAAGGAATAAAGACCCCCGTTAACAGGCTGGCTGGAGAAGCGGGGAGCACGGAAAGAAGGCCTGACATAGGAGAAGGTATCCCCTGGACAGAAGCACTTTTGTCCCGGGGTTTCAGGGAAAATGAGGGGGCGGGCTGAGTCAGAGAGTCCGAGGAGAGAGAATCCTCGCAGGACGAGAGGGTGCCTGGAAGCTGGCTCTGCTTGACGGGTACAGTAGAAAGGCCTGACAGGAGAGCCTCAGCTGAGTGGTTGTCGGGCAGGCAGGTAACTGACTGATCGGCCTTGACTGAGCGGACAACGGAGGAGCCGGTGTCTGACTTATCAGTCAAGGTCAAGCAGGCAGCAGCAGAGCTGGAGTCCAGCTTATCGACTGAGGCCATGCACCCTACGGCAGAGATGGAGTGTTGCTTATCAGCCTGAGAGCTGTCAACGGGCCCTGAAGTAAGATCTTCCTGGGAGGAACACTCTTGTCACCTGTAAGGCGGGGCTGGGTTCGCCGACTGATCCGGCAGGGCGGACAGAGATCGAGGAGGAGGAGTTCTCACCGAGGTAGACGCCCTACCTGAAGTAGTGTAGACTGCCTGGAGACACTAGGTAGAAGGGTACCGGTCCTGGCGCTTGTCCTTTTTCTTGTGCCCAGAGGTGGGTGAAGAGGAGCGTTCCCTCAGCTCCTGAAGCTCCTTTTCCATTGATGCTAGGTGTTTTTCCAGCAGGTGGGCATCGAGGGCTTTCTGGCGCCTGACACGTGTGGCCTTGTTGAAGGACTGGCAGATGTCGCGGTTGTCAACTTGGTATTTGGGGCCTAATCAGAGGACATAGCAGGAGTGATCGTCCCCATGTGAAATCTGAGTGCCACACTGTGAGCACTTCTTCTTGGTTCTGTGCAACTGAGAAGACCTGCAAAACGAGAGAAAGACAAAATAAAGGAAAATAAATACTTAGAAAATGGCTGTTCTTCAGGGCCTTCTGTCTTAGGCCTCGGTTTGCCTACTTTCCAGACTGACCTGCTTTACTTGTAACTACTTGAGACTCGTTCCTACGGTGTAATCTGATGACTGAGATACCCCCGAAGAAGATACAGTTACATAAGAACTTACCATAACAGTAGATCTTTGAGGGGATCTCAGTCGTTAAGTCAGTCCCCCCCTTTTTGGGGGGGGGGGTTCTCTTCTCAGACCTGGCTGTTTGGTGTATCCAGCCTTTTATGTCATCCTTGTCACCTCTCTCTCACCTCGGTTCCCCGTGACACGAGGTTGCTTCCTTGGTCTCCGGGGGAAAGAACTGAGGAGAGAGTAGGGCTGCACATGCCTTTGATAGGATTGATGACATTGGCAGGTAACATAGTTGTGGGTGGCCCCAGTTGTACTGTTGGAAAATCTTTGTGTGAATTCTACATCACTAACGGTAAAGTTCCTATGGTGAGACCTGATGACCGAGGTCCTCTTGAAAATCTACTATGACGAACATACAAATTCGTCAGCAGAAACCGGCCATAACAGTCTACCAAGTCTGCTCGAGTGTGCAGCTCAGTTTAGTTCCCTGGAGCTGCCCCACTCCCCTACTCTCTCGGAGTCATCCGCCTCCACCCCATTACCACCACCCCCCTCGTAATGACTCTTCCTGTCCTAATTTTCTTCTTCACTCTGTCCCAACCCCGCTTGAAACTGGCCACCTTATTTGCCGTAACTACCTCCTCTGGCAACTTGTTCCACCCCATCACCACCTTTTCAGTGAAAAAGTGCCTCCTCGTTTCCTTCTTAAATCTACTCCTCACTAGCTTACGCTATAGCCCCTTGTTGTACCCTCTTTTCTTAAATGAAAAATGCTCTCTGATCCAACCCTGTTTGTGCCCTTGAAGGTTTCTGTCATGTTCCCCCTCTCTTCTGTCCGCCAGGGAGTGCATGTTGAGCTCCCTCATACTCTTCTGATATGTTCTGTCCCTCATGCTCTAGATCATTTTGGTTGCCCTCCGCTGGACCCCCTCCAGTAGTATGATATCCTTCTCTAATTAGGGGCACCGGAACTGTGCACAGTATTCCAGGTGTGGTCTCAGCAGTGACCTATAGAAGTGGCAGAATAACTTCCTCCCTCCTAGAGGTGATTCCTGTGGCGATGCACCCCAACACTTTATTTGCTTTGGCTGCTGCCTTGCGGCATTCTGCAGAGTGCTTCATATCGCCCCTGACCATTACTCCAAGGTCCTTTTCCTCCTCTGAGACTGTCACCTGTACCCCCCCCCAGCCAGTGTCCAGCCTTTTGGTTCTTGTCACTCAGGTGCATGACCTTGCATTTCTTAGCATTGAAACCCAGCTGCCAGATGCCAATTTCTCCAGCCTAGCGAGATCCTCCCTTTAGTCCTGTTTCCTCTCCTCTGCATCCACCCTCCCACAGAGCTTAGTGTCATCAGCAAAAAGGCAGATCTTACTTTTGACCCCCTCTACTGTGTCACCTATAAAAATGTTGAACAGCACAGGTCTGAGTACTGAACCCTGTGGGACCCCGCTGGTTACAGGTCTAGGTTTAGATAGGTCCCCCCCCCCCCAACCACCTCTCTCTGGTTCCAGTCCTGCAGCCAGCTCTTGCCCCACCCCAGCAGGTTGTCCCCTATTCCCAGGTCCCTCAGCGTGCTGATCAGCCTGCCATGTGGCACTGTATTGAACACCTTTCTGAAGTCCAGGTACAGGACATCCACTGCCTACCCCCTGTCCAGTGACCACATAACCCAGTCAAAGAAGTCTATCGTATTGGTTTGACAGGATCTCCCCATGACAAACCCATGCTGCCCGTCATCCTGGAGACCATTTACCTCAAGGAAGGACACCAGTCTTTCCTTTAGAATGGGCTACATTAACTTTCCCACTATGGAGGTCAGACTACCGGCCTATCGTTACATGACTTGTCCCTGTGACTACTGTTGTTTTGTTTTTTATTTATTTTAACACTTCACCAGGAAGGTACACTAAGACACAATATCTTGTTTCCAGGTATGTCCTGGGGTAAGGGGAAGTGGAGATGCAAGAGTAGATAGAACAGTTAACAAATAGCAATACAACAGTACAAGTTAATAAGTAACAGATGTGGAGTGAACAATGTGAACAACTTGGGTGGCAAATACTAAGCCATGTGCCGAGAATACACATGCATGCATATAATAAATGCAGCATATGCCAGGGTACATTGAAAAAAAGTGCAATAAGGCACTAGGAGCAGTTACAACTGAATACAATGATTAAGTAAATACAAAATGTAAAAAAAAAATACAACTCCACTTGTGGATTGGTACCACATGAGCCGTCCTCCAGTCCTGTGGCACACAACCCTTCTTCGGTGAGGTGTTAAACAGGTCCATGAGTGGGGCTGCTAGTACCTCTTCCAGCTCCCTCAGGATCCTCTGGTGTACACCATCTGGGCCAGGTGCCTTGTCCACCCACAGTTCCCTTAGGACCCTGTCAACCCCACTCTCCCCATCATAATCCCCCTTCCCCAAGGCTTCCCCCTTCATCCCCTATGGCATAGGCCTGTCTACCTCCCTAGTGAAGAAAGAGCAAAAGTACTAATTTAGTTTCTTCGCTTGATCTTCACCGTTTTCTGCCCATCCTCCCTTCCTCTTTATCCTAACAATCCTGTTCTTTCTACTTCTTCTCTCCTTAATGTATTGGAAGAAGTCCTTCTCTCCTTCCTCAATCCCCTGCACCAGCCTTAGTTCTTTATCAGCCTTGGCTGTCTGGTCCTCTCTTCTTGCCTCTTGAGATTTCTCTGCTTATACCTCTCTGTCCTCCTCCCTCGAGGTATGCTTGTACTTCAGGAAGGCATCCCACTTTTCCTTTACCTTCTCTACCACCTTTCTACTATACCAGCTAGGTCTCTTGTTCCTGGATTTTTTTACGAGCCTTCGTACAAGTGTCAGTGGCCTTGATTAACCCCTTCTTAGTGACGGACCATTTGTGATCTGAATGCATCTCCGGTTGGAGCTTTCCCAGGTGCTCCTGTAGTATGTTACCCATTCTATCCAAGTCTGCCTTTGTGATTGCGCCACTCTTGTTTTTTGTCTTGGCTGCCTCCTTTCCCATGCTGATGTAAAACCACACCATGCGGTGGTCACTGTCTGCAAGGGTCTCCATCACTTCAAATTCCTGGACCTGATCCCCATCTGATACCACTAGGTCTAGTATGGCCTCTTCCCTTGTTGGCGCTGTGACTCCCTGTGTCAAGAAACACTCCTGGATAACATCCAGGAGGACCTGTTCCTTGCAACAGGAGGTAGCAGGTGTGCTCCGGTCTACTCCAGGTAGATTTACGTCTCCTAGTATTATAGTATTCCCTCTCCCTCTCCCTCCTACCCTCCTAATTTGGTTCCCCAACTCCCTGCCCAACTCTATGCCCTGTGAAGGTGGTCTGTACACTACTCCCACATGAATCCTTCTTTCAGTGGTGTTCTGGAGCACAACCCATAGGGCTTCGGTTGTGCCCTCCTCCCCGTCCTTCCTGGTGCACTTTATCCCTTCCCTCACGTACATTGCCACTCCGCCTCCCTTCTCCTTTTCTCTGCCCTTCCTATGCAGTTGGTACCCAGGGATCTCGAGGTACCAGTCATGGTAGTAGATTGCCCATGTTTCCGTGATTCCAGCTATGTCCACCTCCCTCTCTGTCATCAGCGCCTGTAGGTCTGCTGCTTTGTTAGCCAGACTCCTTGCATTCAGGGACTCCACCATCCAGCACAACCCCTGTCCCTCTTTGCTTCTGATTTTTGCATGTGTCCACCCCCCCCAATTGCTTCTGTCCCTTCCCCTTCCTGTCTCCCCTCCTTTTGATGTCCTACTGGGGGGGTGGTGGGAAGGTCTGGAGGCTCCCCTCACCTGGTGCAGAGTGCTTTGCCCTCTGCTGCCCCCTTCTTTAGTTTAAATCCAGCTTATCAGTCAAGTACCTCTCCAGGCTGTCTTTCAGACCCTTGTGTACTCCTTACTTAGATGCAGCCTGCCTGGTGCATATAGGTCCTTGTGTTCCCATGTCCTACCTTACTCTCACACCAACTCCCCAGCCATGAGTTGACTTCCACAATCCTCAGCTTTCTGACAGTACTTGCCCTCAAGACTAGCAGTACCTCCGAGAAAGCACTGAGTTCTCCATGCAACTGCAGATCTTTACCAGCTGCTTGAACTTTTCCTGCACCACCTTTACCTCTCATCCTGCTAGATCATTGGTGCCCAAATGGATCAGAGCGTGAGGCTTCCCCTGTTCCTGCCTCACACACTTTGGTATAGTTGCTTCCACCTTCCCTGCTGTCATGCCTGACATACACTCCACCCTCCTGTTCCTTTTTGTTGTATGCTTATTACCCCATCGTACTCCCTTCAGAATTGAGTCCCCCACTATTACAACTGTCTCCTCCTTTTCCTGACACCCTGTCATAGCGTCTACTCTGTTGCCCCCCCTCACATATTTCCCACTGTATTGTCTAACACCCAGAGCATCACCTCTTCCTGTAACCCAACCTACTCCCTTCCCATGCTTACCCCTTCATAACCCTCATGGTCCGGCTCCCCTTGGATTCCGGACTTTGCCAGCCTCTGATTGTGCGCCTTCTCCATTGACTTTGCTGTATCTTTGCACCACCAAAACTGGTCGAGATTACTTGTCTTTTACTGAAAGTTTAATTTCTCTAAAAAAGAGCTGTTTTTGCTGTTTTATTGTGTATTTCTGGGAAATGCCTACTTACCTGTTTAACTAGTGATTACAGTCTTTTGGGTCAATTTTGTGTTGGGCTAGACGCTCAGGCGCCTAACCCCCACACCCTCCCAGTCTTTGTTGTACAATTTTCAATTTAGCACCTCTTGCAAGCCACTGCCTGCAAGTGCTACTTCTGATGCCCTCTCCTCTGTCCCTCCCTTCTGGCGGCCTGCCCTCGGGGACACACGACCGGAGGGGCTCCGAGCTGCCAGAGCAGGCGGCCACCGCACAGCCGAGAGGGAACCAGGGAGGCCGGGGAGAAAGCCAGAATGGTACGGGAAAGCCGCAGAATTTTTGCCCGCCCCCACCCCTTTCAGGGTGTTTCTTTTATACACACCTTCCCGCCAAATCTCATCTCCACATAGCTATTCTCCTAGCCAATTCCTGAGCTCATTTCTTCACATCACCTTAGTTTCTTTAACCCTTCCTACCCTCCACCATGCTACTCGCCTACTACTGCTGCTTTGCCTCTCACCTTCCTTGGATCCAGAAGGATAACTGTTGGAACCCATGCCGAGGTGTGCAGGCGACCACTCAACACTGTCCCCTCTACTGTCCCCAGTGGATGCCCTAAACTCTACATACATATACTACAGCTTCTGCATACTAATCCTTGGGAATCCCAAAAAGGCTCACAACCAGTTTGGAACTCCTCTATCCCTTGCTACCATCACTGCACTACAATTACTCCCTCGCCTGTCCATTAAGCTGGTAATCTATGATAAAATCGATAACCATGCAGCAGGATCATCACCCACTATATTTGGATCCCAAGAAAGAAGAAAACTGCCTGACTGCTCACTACTCCTGTCGCTTGGTGCCCTCATCAAGCTAATCTTCTTTCTGCTGGTCTGTGTTGGCACTGTGAAATCAACCCTGGCCCCACTGAAGCTCGATCTCTCCAGCAGATCTAACCTCCATAAATGGATTGAGTTTTCTTCACATCAATGCCTGCAGCCTCCTAAAAAGTTCTCATCAATACAGGCTGGGTTTTTACACCCTACCTGACTTTCTGGTTATATCTGAAACATGGCTCAAATCTGCAACAAAAGATAGTAGAATAAACCTTCCCAACTATCAGCTCTTCAGATCTGACCATCTATCCAGGGGCGGTGGGGTAGCCATCTATGTCAAAGCAAACATCTCTGCATCCTACCTCAATTCTACATCACAACCAAAGGAATTCAGATGCTTGTCAATTAAAATAACCCTTCCCAACACATCATCCTTTCAACTGATTGGTTGCTATAGGCCCCCCTCTGCAGGCCTCAAACTCCTATCCACCTAGGATCTATACTTAATCTGGGCCTTGAAGACACCATCATCTTAGGAGACATGAACTTGAGTTGGCTGACTAATGCATCTGTACCCCTGGTAACCTTCTGTGACACCTATGGATTCTCTCAATTAATCAAAGAACCAACAAGGATCAACCCAAAGAATATTCTCAACAGCACACTCCTGGATATTATATTGGTAAATAAACCTCATCATTATCCCTGTGCAGGAGTACTATTCAGTGACATAAGTGACCACTGTCCCATAGCTGCCATTAGATCAACAATCAAGCCACCCAATCCTGCAAAATTCCTCCCACAAGGTCAAAAGAACTTTTAATATTTCAGGATATCTCCATGATCTGTCCCACACCACACGTTGGCAAAATTCTATCTCACAGCCTCAATAGAGACAGCTCTTCAAATCTTAAATGATATAATCACAAGTGCCCTCAATTCACATGCACCCCTCACCAGTGTCAGAACCAAACTCAAATCCTGTGGCTGGTTCTGCAAACCTTCAAATCCGCTGCTACACAGAGACAAACTCTGGAAAAGGGCAAGAAAGACAAAGGACCCAAATGACTGGCTTCAATTCAGAAAGCCAGAAACTCCTGCACAAAACAAGTAAGAAAAGCCAAAGCAGCCTTCTACACAGCTGAACTAGATGCCTCCTATAACAACCCTTCCAGGTTCTGGGGTACCATAAAGGGCATCCTAGGTCAAACTTCTACCCTGTCTTACCATCCAAAATTCAATTAAATAGTATTGAAATCACCGACAAGCAAAATATCTTGAATGCCTTCAACGATCATTTCACTACAGCTGGCCTGGCTTTCGACTCCTCTCCTGCAAACCTATTAAGATCATCTCTAAACCTACAATCTACTGAGGGTCAAAAGGTTGCTTCACATTCTCATTCAAACCAATATTCTTCAAAAGTAGAAGACCTTCTACTCCAGCTAGATACCACCAAAGTGCAGGTGCAGACTCCTGGACCCCTACTTTCTAAAAGTAGCTCTGCATGCCTTAACCGCCCCTCACCCACCTCTTCAATCTATCACTTGCCACTGGTTCTATCCCCTCAATATGGAAAACAGCTCAAGTGATTCCATTACTTAAGGCAGGTGATCCCATGGACCTCAATAATTATAGGCCCATCTCCATCTTACCAGTACTATCCAAGATGCTTGAGAAGCTGGTAAACTCTCAGTTAACTGCCTACCTTGATACCAACAATCTCCTAAATCCAGCTCAATCTGGGTTCAGATCTATGCATAGCACCATCTCTGCACTAGCAAAAGTCACAAATGACTGGCAGACTGCCCTAGACAAAAGAATAATACCTGTGCTGTGTTTCTGGATCTAAGCAAAGCCTTTGACACTGTGGATCATGATCTTCTAATCTCTCTCTGAACTCCATAGGCCTTGACTCACTCTCTTAAATGGTTCAGATGCTATCTCTCGGAAGATTACAACTGGTAAAAATGAAGGTGATCTATCTACCTCTAAACCACTCCTAAGAGGTTTACCGCAAGGCTCCATCCTGGGTCCCATCCTTTTTGCCATTTATATCAACAATATTGATTCCAATCTCTCACTTTCTAATATCCACCTTTTTGCAGATGATACTGTACTATATGTGAGCAATCCCTCACCATCAAAAGCCTGTGAGCTCCTACAGTTTGAATTCTCCCTCCTTCAGCACAACCTATTAGAAAAGAAATTATTACTAAATGCCAAGAAAACCAAAGCTATGTTCTTTGCCACAAGAACTGTTCTTCCACTATCCCATCATTCACCCTCCCACAACTCTCTACCATCCTTGGTGAAAATCTGAATATGTTGACAAATTCAAATACCTAGGAATATGGATAGACAATAAACTAGACTATACTACCCACGTTGAAGAGCTCCTAAAAAGCTAAGACAAAGACTTGGTCTATTCTATAGGATCAAACACTACCTGACCAAAGATTCCAAACAAAGATTAATCCTAGCATCATTCCTGTCCCTCATTGATTATGCTGACTTCTCTATGGTCATTGCTCCTCTCCCATCTAAACAAATTAGACACCCTGTATCATAGAGCTATTAGATTCATTACTGACCTTCCTCTAGCACCCATCATTGCTCTCTCTACAATGCAGTCAGTTGGACATCCCTGCAACATAGAAGAAAAAAAATGCTGCTATCTGGATCTACAAGCTCTGACAAACAAACTCCTTCCTACATCTCAGACTGCTTCAACGGATCACATCCAGGCCCTACACCTTGAGGATCAACAAACTGATCCTGCTGAAGATTCTTATCACCTCACCGGTATGGAAGAGCTGCAATCAGTTATTCCTGGCCTTATCTGGAACTCTATCAAAAGTCATTGAAAATGGATACACTGATTCCTCTTACATCCTTCAAAAAGCTGTATACCAGCCTAATCCCAGATTCGTGCAGTTGTTCACAAGGCCTAGTCCTCCACACCCCAACCCTCCACACCTCTCTCCTCCCCCCCTCTTTTAAAGCTCCTCCCTATTCTTCTATCATTCATCTGGTCCTTTCCCCATCAAACCTCGTACATATATGCCCACCCATGTACCATTATCCAAGCCCTTATCCCTACTAGACTGTTTGTTTTCTCCTTTATTAGGTTTAGGTTTACTGTCCTTTGCCTTGTATATATGTAAATATTTGTACATCTATCTCACTCATAAATGGTTGTATTTGTGCTTATTCAATATCATGTTTTTGTATACAATCTGTAACCTTTTTGTTATGACCACTCAGGTCCATCTTGTAAATGAGCTATGCTCAATGATGTTCGCCTGAATAAATAAAGATTTTGATTGATTGATTGATTGATTGATTCCCCTTCTGAAGATGCCCTTACCTTACCCATGCCTCCCTTTTCCCCTTGCCACATTTATTTTGTCCCCTCTCGGCTCTCCTGCTGCTCTGTCCCCATTTCCTTTGTTGACCTCTGTTCCACCTCTTCTGCCCTGTCCCCATTTGCTAGGTTCGGCCTCAGCCTCTCCCTGCTTCCTGATCTCCCTTCCTTTCCCCTGATTGTCCAAACCTTGTAATACTGTGAACCTGTTTGAGTTCTTTCTCCCCTTGTCTGCATTGCCTTCTGCTGCCCTTTTCCCTGCTCCACATCCCCCCCCCCCATCCACCCCTCACTACCTTCCATTTCCTCCTTCATTTGCCCCTGGTCCCTGTGGCAATGGTGTTCCTTGGCCCTGTGGCGCCCCCCTAGATTCTTGCCTTGGTCCCCTCACTGTGCTGCCTGGCGGTGACATCCCCCTACCCTACCTCCCCTGCACATCTGCCTAACCCCCCTCCTTCCCAGTTCCCATCTCAGCCTTTCAATTTCTTCCCTAAGTTGCCTACAGACTAGACATCCCCTTGCACTCCACATTATTCCCAGCAAGATGGCTGCGCCACACCTGTTACATCTGACCATCCTCCCAATCCCCACTGTATCTTCCATCTACTGTGCCTGCCCCACCAACCTTCCTCCATGCTGTTTCTCTGTCCCTTCCCCCAATCTTCTTGGGTGCCACATTCTCCCCTGTATCTATGCTACCGTAGGTATCCTAACTTCCCCCCTGTTATTCATTTCAGCTTACTGCCGTGCCTCAACATGGCCTATGGTCCTCCCTGCGGACACCCTGCAGATGCCAGCTAGTCAGACGCCACACTCCTGCTTCATGGCACTCACGGTTTAGGGTTGCTCACATGAGGGGTCGCTTGGTCCCTTAGGAAGTAAAAATCAAATGCAGTATCCCTAGTGGTTGACAGTCACGTGACCCCCCCCCTGCCCTGTAGGCCCTCACTCAGCACCCTCCCTCCGGTAAGTTCTTACATAACTGTTCTTTCTAGGAGTGGTATGTGGTACACATCCACACAACCCACTCAGCCTCCTCTAGTGTGGCACATGATCCTGCTTCTAGCGCGTGAGATGTGACGTCACAGGGCGGAGTTGGGGGATATATCCACCTGGGTGGTGGGAGGAGTGTAGGTTGGGAAACGTTCTGGCCAATCACCACCTTTCAGGTCTGGTCCGCTGGCACAGTGACAAGGTGTCCGCTTGCGGTGCTGACATCCCAGGTTCGGGGGGAGAGAAGGATTGGCATCCCAGGGACTGGTCTCCTTCTCCGTGGGGGTTTGAGTGTGCAGCACAATGCAGACCTCTGCCGGAGGCAGGTGGTACCACGTGGCCAGCGCCACACATCGGGGGGGCAGGGCGGACGCTTGGTCATCGTTGCACGTCCCCGCCCCGGGGGTTTCTGCACAAAGAAGAAAAAGCTGGCCCCCACGCATGATGCTGCCTGCCCGTATCCGCTGGGGGGTTCTGCTGCCATGGCCCCAATCCGGGGGGAAAGCCATGTCCGCCTACCCAGTGTCCATAGGAAGGGTGCCCACCCGGTGGCCTTGCCCAGGGGGATAAGTCTGGGCATGGAGGGGATGGTGGGCAGAGCAGGGCTGAGCTCTGAGGGTGAGGCAAAAAAAAAGAAATCACCACCGTCTATTGGAACTGCCATTGTGGACTTGTACCATATACCACTCCTAGAACTACGGTTGCAGGTGAGTAAGTTATTCATAACATACAGTATTCTCCCCCTCCCTACTTGGATAGGTGCAAACCCTTGTGTATTAACTACCTTCCCCATTGACAATGTGGAACAATACAGAAAGGAGAAATTCTTTCATATTTGCCATAATTTCCTTTTCTGCTAGCTCCAGCGTTGTCAGTGGGGCCTTGCCTTGGAGTCATCAGCTCCTGCAGAGAATATTGTCTGACATATAGTTAGGTAAGTGTGCATTATTTTTAGATTAAGGATTTGTCAAATGTTTCTTGACACTGGTGTATGTAAGTCTCCTGTATGTCGTAAGGCCCTATTGGAGTTGGGCCTTTTCTGGGGAACTGGCATAGGTTCCAGCACTGGTTAAGAAGCCAGTTATTGTCCCATAACTGAGCAATTCTGCTTTGTGTTTGACAATCATTTAAAGATGGAAAGGTTGTTACATGGAGTTATGATCCCATAGTACAGGACTAGCTGTTGCTGATCTCCCTTATGAAAGAGATTTTGAAGTTCGATTTCTCTTCTGATCCTGGTCTTCACGACAAAGTAGGCCTGTGTTGTTCCATTTATACCTGATTGTTTAGCTCATGTTATCTGGGAGTTTGACTGGGTATGTGTACATAGACAGTTTGTGTGTATTTGGCTTACTGAGTGATCTAAGGTGAACTGAAGTAACTCCTTCTCTTGGAATGTTCATGCCCTGGGATTTTGTGCTGAAGGCCACAGCTTTGGAGTTGTACCACTCGCACAGTGAGGGAGCACATCACCCATATGTACTAACTACGTTCCCCATTGTCAACGCTGGAGCTAACAGAAGAGAAAATTACAGTAAGTATGAATGAATTTCTCCTTTTTGAAGAGAAACACCATTGTTTTTAATGGTGTCCTTAGCTTAGGGGTTCTTCGCTTAGAGGGGTCCAGGACATCAGTTTGCTTTGCTAACATAGATTGTAAATACTGTACAATATTCATTATAGTAAAAGCTAGAGCAATTAAAAATGAACTCCATGTAGGTTTACAGACATAGATACAGAAAAAAAATGCACGGGTTGGAACAGCTTCTCAGTTACGAAAGTTGAGGAAATGTGTTTTTTTTTTTTCTAACCCTTTATACGCCAGTCCTCATGTACCACTCACGTAAACCCCACCAAGCTGAATGCCAAAGCACAATCCAAATTTTAAACATAATGTTTTAAGGCCATTGATGTATACCATAGTATGAGGCAGGCATAGTGACACACATTGCACAAGACCTGTAGTTTGCTTTGAGTACTCATGAAGCATTTGCTGCACAGTGATGCTCGGTGTGCCAAACCTGTGCTGTAGTTTGCTCTATGAAGCAACTGCTTAGCAGTGTGCACTGTGCCAGACATGTAGGTTGTTTCCCATGAGGCCCTGGGGCCACGTATGAAGCAGCAGCATGCGTTGTGTCAGACCTGTAATATATGTAGCAGATATCCGCTTCATGTTCAAAGACATGGCCCTTCAAATCCATCTAGATTTTCCTCATTTTAAGACGTTCACAAAAGTGGTTTTGTTAGTCATGAAAGCTGAGCCTGTTTTCATGAGACACAACAGCCAGATCTCATTAATATTTTAAAAGCTATTTACTTTTTAACAAAAAAATCAACCTCACACCCTACACTAGTCACAGTATGTACAGTAAGTGTCAGACTTAACATCCAGCACATTTTCTTTTTGATGGTTAAAGATTTCTCTTGTTTTTCCCATGTCTGTGATTGCTAAGGCTTTCAAAACCATAAAGTTATCTCAGAAAAGTAGGCTGAGACTCATGAACCTGATATGTGTCAATTTAACAAACATCCACTTATGAAAGATTTGTGAGAACATGAACTGCGCATGCTGGAAAATTGCCCTTGTTTTCCTTATTTTAAAGTGATTTAAGGTTGCCATAACAAATGGGAGTAGTGACCTGTAGGAGTTGTGAATCAGTCTCCTACCATTCAGGCTGCCAAAAAGTACTGTTTTCCATGAAAAAAATCCTTTTATTTCTGTGCTCTGTTTCATTTGCATAACCCTTCCCCTTTATTTCTTAGTGCTGCAACCCCCTACCATGACATAATGTAAGGGGAAAGAGTTTTTAACGGGACACTCAGTTTTAAGCTGACTCTTTACATTGCTTGCAGGTAGCTGTATGTAGCATTATAACATGTATAGAAGAAGTCTATTGATTTGATTGACTGAAAGCAGCTCAGAGCCGCACAATCATTGACCCATAATTACACTACTTACTGCCATTCAAGCCCTGTAACATAAATATAGAAAAGTATCATCAGACTCCTACATGCTGACAGGAGCTGTCACTTCAGATCTGTCACTTCACCAGCAGGCAGTAAAAGTGAAACATCTACACATAATGGCACATTAACTTTTGTCCTACCTGTGTCACAAGAACATTCTCCAGACGCTTTTCTACAGACTGTACTGCTATAAGCATTACTAAAATGGGAGACTGCACTTTGATTAGGGAGACAGAAAAATCTGCTATTTACTGTACCCACAATGCTTCATTATGTAAATTAGTATATTGCTATTTTATTTCCATGGTCACTACAGAAATGGACTACATCTCCCAGTAGAGAAATCTTGCCAGCTGGATGCTATATGCACAATGCCTTATTTTGAAAATAAACATATGAGAGCTTATTTTGTTGGTCACTACAGAAATGACATTGCACTTCACAGTAAGGAAAATTGGAAAAACTCCTTTTTATCGGGTAGCACAGTCGTGACATTTCCTGTAGCAAAGCAGGAAGGGGTGGATCAGAGGGGTATCCACACGGTGATCTCATTTATAGGGGTACTAGTAATTTAACTTAATACAAGCTATACAGAAACAAACAAAACACAAAATCAAACTTTTGCTTTCATTTTCTGCCTTCTGATTACTTTGACCAGGTTATAAACCCAGCAACTTACCTGGAATGGATATCATTAACTGTAGGTACTGTGGAACACTTTTCAGAAGGGCAGTTTTACAGGATTTAGGACACTGTTGTACATACTGGGCTATTGGAGATCTAAGGGCTCAGCTCCAGGCAGCATGGGCGGCGATGGCACGCCTCAAATTGCATATTCAAGAGGAAATATAAGAACCGCCCGTCATTTCCCCAGCATCCAACAGAAGCACCTCGACTGCAGAGGGTAGTTGGTCTGGGAGGTTGGCAGGTGGTTAGGAGGGGCAAATCAGGTGCCCCATCACTCTGAGCTCTCCAACTTATCACCTCCACAAACCATATAAAAACTACAAACAGGTATCTGCCTCTATCTCCGAAATCAAACAAAGGGGCAGAGGACACTGCAGAGCAGGACACAGCAGCACAGGAGCTAGCACAACAAAATGCATCCAGAACAGGAACCAAAACAAAAAAAGCAAAAAGGATATCCAAAAAACTTCTGATCATAGGAGACTCCATGACTTGGGGAGTTGATGCGTATCTACAGCCGGGGTAATGGTCAGCTGTCTCCCTGGTACATCAGCGTGGAGTGACACTGACCACATTGCTAAAATTGTTTAGGAAGCAGGAGAAAACATTGATGTCCTGGTACACATAGGGACTAACGATCTCGCCAGACGGTCAGTTGTGGAGACCATGGAACACCTAACCAGGCTGGGTGACAACCTATCATCCATTTCGTCTGGCATCTCCTTCTCTGAGATCCTGCCAGTCTGGGAGAGGGGGGACAGATGGACGGAAGGTCAGAGAAGGGGAGATGGGGCACTAAACATGTGGCTCAAGGGCTGGTGCCAGGAAAAAGGACACAAATTTGTAGGGAACTGGCAACAGTTTGGGGAGCGAAAGTTCTTTAAATTTGATGGACTGCATCTGACTAAAGAGGGAGTCAGTGCATTGGGGCAGAAGTTTGATGTCTTTGCAGAATATTTAAACTAGCAAATGGGGAGAGAGGTGCATCACCCGAAACGTCGAATGAGAAGAACACCCTTCCCCCCTCAGCTAGTGGTCAAACAGGAGTTCAGAATGTTTGTAGTTAATTTGCATCACCAGGTAAAGAAAAAGGTCCGCCCCCATACGATGCACAGGGGAAATGCCAGACCTTGCCCAACAATTAACGCACCGAAATCTGACCAATGGAAAATCATGTACACAAATGCTCGCAGTCTGGGAAACAAGATCCCAGACCTGCAGGCAATAATGACAGAGGCTAAACTGGACATAGTAGCCATTAGAGGGACATGGTTTACCAGCAACCACACTTGGGAGACTTCAGTACCTAGCTATGTACTGTTCAG
This sequence comes from Neoceratodus forsteri, assembly GCA_016271365.2. Taxonomy (NCBI): domain Eukaryota; kingdom Metazoa; phylum Chordata; order Ceratodontiformes; family Ceratodontidae; genus Neoceratodus; species Neoceratodus forsteri. The sequence continues at coordinate 931,893,370 of CM028133.1, forward strand.
AAGAGACCAAGGTGCAAAAAGGGGGAGTGGAGTGGCTCTTTATGTCAACGAAATTATCAAAGCTACAGAAATTCACAATACACATAATGAGCCAGAAGAACTGTGGGTCACCCTGGAAACAGGAAATGGGACAGCCATACGAACTGGGGTTGTGGACAGGACTCCAGACCAGGGGAAGGACATAGACATGTTACTGTTAGAAGATATACAAAACATGACAGCTGAAGGGGAGGTTCTGATAATGGGAGACTTCAACATGCCAGATACAGATTGGTCAATACCAGCAGGGACATCTGCCAGAACTAGACACATGGTGGATTCCCTGCAGTGGGAGGGCCTCAAACAACTGGTACATCAACCAACTAGAGACAGGGCTATCCTAGATCTAGTACTGACTAACAGGGAAAGGATCACAGATCTCTAGGTAGAAGATCACCTGGGGGCCAGTGACCATCACATGGTATGGTTCAATTTGGCCACTAGAACAAAACCATCCCATTCCAAGGCAAAAATATGGGACTTCAGAGGAGCTGACTTTGATAAGATGGCGAACAGAGTTAAGCTAACCCTAGCAAAAAGAAATACAGGTGAGGGGGTACAGGCATTAGTGGGCAAGCATTAAAGATGCAGTACTTGAAGCAACATTCCATTGTGTTAGTGAAAAAAGGAAGTGCAAAAGAAGAAGGAAAGCACTTTGATTCGCAGACACAGTAGCAGAAATGGTCAGAGCCAAAAGACTGGCCTTCAGGAAATATAAGGGAACGCAGCAGGATGAAGACAGGGAGGCATACCAAACTTCCCTAAGGGAGGCAGGGAAGGCAGTGAGGCAGGCAAAGGCTCAAATCGAGGAAACACTAGCACAAAAAGTAAAAGAAGGTGACAAGACTTTCTGTAGTTACATTAATGAAAGGAGAAAGTCCAGAGGGGATATTGCTAAGATCAAAGGGGATAAGGGAGCATGTGAGGAGGAGAGGACCATGTAAAAGCATCTATCCTAAATAGATACTTCAGCTCAGTATTTACCGAAGAGAAGGTAGGGCCAGGCCCACAGCTCTGCACCATGGACACATGGGGGGAGGGAGGTGTGCACTAGTCCCTTCACAAAAGAACGGGTCCTACAAGAGCTCGATAAGCTCTGGGTGGATAAAGCAATGGGACCTGATGGCATACATCCCAGAATACTAAAGGAGGTAAGGGTGGAACTAGCAGAGTCATTATCAGAACTGTTTAGTGAGTCTCTGAGCACAGGAGAGGTCCCAGAAGACTGGAGAAGGGCTCATGTGATCTCGCTCCACAAGAGTGGTAGCAGGGGGGAGGCAGGGAGCTACAGACCAGTCAGTCTTCCCTCAGTAGTGGGCACGATTGTGGAGACACTCCTTAGGGAAATGATAGTGCAACACCTGGAATACATAGGAGCACAGGATCCAAGACAGCATGGGTTTACAAAAGGAAGGTCCTGTCAAACTGATCTCATAGATTTCTTTGACTGGATAACCAGAGTGGTGGACCAAGGGGGAAGCAGTTGATGTTGCTTACCTTGACTTCAGCAAAGCTTTCGATACTGTTCCACATAGAAGATTGATTAATAAGCTGGGTAGGCTCGGGGTGGGTCAGATGTTGGTCAACTGGGTGGCAAACTGACTGACGGCCAGAAAACAGAGTGTGGTGGTAAATGGTATAAAGTCAGAAGAGATGCAAGTCACAAGTGGGGCACCTCAGGGATCAGTCCTGGGGCCAGTCCTCTTCAATATCTTCATCAGTGACATTGCAGATGGACTGGAGGGTAAGGTTTGTCTGTTTGCAGATGACACCACGATCTGCAACAGAGTAGATGATCCAGATGAGGTGGGCAGAATGAGAAGAGATCTGGATAAACTAGCAAAATGGTCAGAATAATGGCAACTGGGGTTTGACGCAAAGAAGTGCAAGATCATGCACATGGGGAAGAGAAACCCTGAAGCCACCTATGGGCTGGGAGGGGAGTTGCTGGCAGTCACAAGGGAGGAAAGAGACTTGGGCGTCGTCATCACCGATGACCTGAAATCATCCAAGCAGACCTCTAAAGCAGTAGGTAAGGCTAGAGGGGTGTTGGGGTGTATTAGTAGAGGTATCGCAAGTCGGAAGAGGGAGGTAATTATCCCTCTTTACAAGACACTGGTTATGCTCCATCTGGAGTACTGCATGCAGTACTGGAGGCCACACCTTCACAAGGGCATTAACCAAAATGGTGCAGGGACTGCATCAGAAAACATATGAGAACAGATTAAGTGAACTCAATATGTATACCCTAGAGCAAAGGAGGGAGAGAGGTGATATGATTGAAACATTCAAACATCTTAAGGGCATTAACTAAGTGAAAGAGTCTAACATGTTTCAGTATAAGAAAAATAGCAGGACAAGAGGACACAGCATGAGATTAGAGGGAGGCCGATTAAGGGGTAATGTGAGGAAGTTATTTTTCACAGAAAGGGTGGTGGATGCATGGAACGGCCTACCTAAGGAAGTGGTGGATATGAATACAGTGCAGGGCTTCAAACAGGCATGGGATAGGCATAAGGGAGCAATACAGATGAGTATGAATAGATAGGCCATTGACAGAGCAAAAGCCTGACACACATTTATAACGCAGAAAAATAAATGGGCAGACTGGATGGGCCTTGCGGTCCTTATCTGCTGTCAACTTCTGTGTTTCCAACTGATTGTACCACAATGCCTTGTTTACATACATCTTCATATTCAGTGGTGTACTGCAGTCACCACTACCAAAACAAAGTCTTGTCAGATCCACCATGGCTGCATAATGAAATTAGTGAAGTTGTGTGGAATTGTTAAGGAGGCATGGAGAAACAACACAATGATTTGTAAGTAGTAAGATTTGTTTTAGTTTCTGTTATAAGGAAGGCATACACATTATTAGGAAAATACATGGGAGGTGTACATTTTAATGGAAGGACTAGGAAGCACTGTAGGTTTACAGAACCACCCCAGAGCAAATGCCACTAATGTATGTGTTATCCCAGATGATCGAGGCCGGACAGCCAAATTTTAAATAACACACAATTGCACATACCCAATAATGCAAAGCATTATGGGAAACATATGCAAATCCCCATGATGGTACAGAAGGTGGCAGTACATGAAAAAGTAATGGTTGGCATATGTTCAGCCTTAGGATTATTTACACAGGTTTTTTTTTGAGAGAGAAACAGGGTTGTCTATGAGGTGATGTAAGTTATATTTAAGCAATGTGTTGATGTCAGTAAGTCAGATGTAATGATGATGGACTGTAAGCAGAGAAAATGTGATTGTAACTTTCAGAGGGGGGCGCTTTTGATAAGCGCAGGGTAGTTATGCTTGTGATAATGGAAATATCAGGAAAGTAAGAGATCTATGCAGAAGTGGAGTACAAATATGCACAATTTCATAAGTATGTGCTCAGAGTGCAGGCAAATGAGATATGCAGGTTTGTTTTAGAAATAGGTAAAAATAGGGAGACATGCAATTGATAGATAATTACATAGACATGCAGGCCCTGTCAACACTATACTCAAAAAAGCTCTAATGGATTCAAACCGTTACAGTCTGTAAACGTTACACTGTGTCCACACTGTCAGTGAACAATGTGGATAATGGTTTGAAAACATTACAGCCTGTCCACACTGAGTGCGATAGTGTGTGTGGTCTCAACCCTGTAATAGCAGTGCACATCCCATAGTGCACTCAGTGATGACAGCTGCATTTTGAGATGCCATCCTACATGTCTTATGGAGTACTGTGTATATGGCACAGTCATATTATGTAAATAATCATATTTCACTGTTATGAAACACACTTATGTTGTGGAGGTGACAGAGAGAGGCTCGAGGGAGGAGGAGATCTGCATGTTGGAATCCGGGGCTACGTCAGTGAGAGGGAGGGAAGGCGGGAGAGAGAGAGAGAGAGAGCTGGGGGGGGGGAGATGTGGCATCAGTTCTGCTAGTATTAGGGCACCTGGGCACAACAGACGTTCATGTACTGCTGCTGTATGGCTGAAGGCAGACCCTCTACTACTGCCTTCAGTGTTCCCCACTGCTCCACTGTACACAGTGCCACACCTCTGTTGTCCACCGTAGCAGTGCTCCATGATGCATTCAGGAGCTCCACTAACATATGTGTTCACTACTGGCACTGCTCTACAGGTAATGTTGCTACCACATCACACACGGGCAGGCAGGGTACTCACAACACTCAGCACAATGAGAAGAGTAATCAAGGACAGTACACGGATCCCATCAGGAGGTGGCCCATGGGGAGGCAAGTGCAGACAGAGAGGTAGGTTAGATGGGGCCATGGGGGTACACCGGGGGGGGTGCATACAGCTGTCAGGTTACTGTTGTATGGAGGCATCACAGTATTGCAGCCTACATCCATGCTCCACATTGCCATCTGCCTATGTCCTGGTAGCCTCCCATCTCTCTGCATGCAGTGAAACAGTGCTGGAAACTACAGACCTGTTAGTTTAACCTCAGTGATAGGGAAAATGATGGAATCGCTTCTGAAGGAAAGAATTGTCGAGTATCTAGAGGCCAGAGGGGCACAGGACCTTAGGCAGCATGGATTCACAGCAGGAAGGTCATGCCAGATGAATCTGATAGATTTCTTTGACTGGGTGACCAAAGTAGTAGATCAGGGAGGGGCTGTGGACATGGCCTGCCTAGACTTTAGCAAGGCATTTGACACAGTCCCACACAAAAGATTAATATACAAGTTAGCCAGCCTGGGAGTGGGTCCCAAGATGACAGCCTGGGTAAAGAATGGAGTCCACTCAGAAGAAAGGAGGGTTACTAGTGGGGTACCGCAGGGTTCAGTATTAGGACCGGTCCTCTTCAATGTCTTTATAAGCAACATTGCAGAAGGACTGGAAGGAAAAGTATGTCTCTTTGCAGATGACACAAAGATCTGCAACAGAGTTGATGCACAGGGTGGGGTGGAAAGGATGAGAAGGGACTTGGCAAGGTTAGAGGAATGGTCAAATGTATGGCAGCTTAGATTCAGTGCTAAGAAGTGCAAGGTAATGCACCTGGGAAACAAAAACCCAGGGGAAGAGTACACAATGGGGGGTGAGATACTAACAACAACAAAAATGGAAAGGGACCTGGGGGTAGTCATATCAGATGACCTAAAGGTGGGCAAGCAATGTGAGAGGCAGCAAGGAGGGCTGGGGGGATACTGGGATGCATAGGGAGAGGCATCACCAGTAGAAAACAGGAAGTTATTATCCCTCTGTGCAGACAGCTGGTGAGACCCCATCTGGAGTACTGTGTGCAGTTCTGAGACACATCTCAGGAAAGACATAGATAGGATGGAAGCTGTCCAGAGGAGGGCAACTAAAATGGTGCAGGGTCTGAACCGAAGACATATGAAGAGAGACGAAAGGAGCTTAATATGTATAGCCTCGAGGAAAGGAAGGAGAGGGGACATGATAGAAATGTTCAGCACCTCAAGGGAATCAACAAAGTCCAAGAGGGTAGCTTCTTTCAAAAAAGAGGTGTGTAAGAACAAGAGGGCACAATTTGAAGATGGGAAGCGGCTCAGAGGTAATTTAGGAAGTATTTTTTCACAGAGAGGGTTGTGGATGCATGGAACGGCCTTCCGAGGAGGTTGTGGAGTCAAAATCAGTGGTGGAATTCAAGCATGCATGGGACAGTCATAAGGCAATTCTAGGGGGTGGGGGTAGGAAGAAGTAGGCTGCTGATTAACTAGGATCTGCAGCTTATCCAGTAGGTAGGGAAATGGGCAGACTGGGTGGGCCAAGCGGTCCTTATCTGCCATTAAATTCTATGTTTCTATGCAATGTGTGCAGGTATAGTGAGAGACTGGAGGCTACATGGTGGAGCATTTAGACACAATTGCAATTAAAAATTGATAAAGGTGTAAAGCTGTAAATAAGAGTAAAATAACCACACTGGTATGCACACCACAAAGTGGTTCTTGGAAGGATACAGATTGGGGATGGCTCAGTTAAAGGAGTAGTCCACCCACAATTTACAAAAACGTATGTTATTCAAAGTGTTTTGATTTGTATGTAAAGTCCTAGTGTGTCCTTCCCTCTGTCTGCTATTAGGAGTTTTTCCTAAATTAGGCGGCTAGCTTTTGGGTAGTTTTATGACCCCTGGGGAATCTCCATCACAAATAGGTTAATGCCTTCTGCCTCCTTCAGTGCACCCTGTCTCATGTGACAGTGACGTAGCCAGGCCCATAGATTTAGCATATGCAGTGCTTTTTAAAATCGGTTCACAACAGCAGAGCTTTGTAACTGTTCTTATCCAGTGAGCACAAATGGCAACAGTTACAATTTAGCAGATGCCTGAGAGCTACCTAACTGGGGTTTCTGTAAGAAAACAGCTACTAAATAGCTCTAATTCACTATTTGTGTTTTTTGGGTGTGTCATGTCTAGCTGGCAGTGATATGTGTTTTCATTTTAAAAATTTAATTTCAAGAAACTACGCACAACAATAAAAAGCTCAGAAATTGCCCCAGATCATCACTGCCATAATTAGTAAAGACTATAGCAGTTTTCTTACAGAAAACTCAGTCAGCTCTAAAGTATTTGCTGAACTGTAAATGTAGGTACCAACATTTTTTTTTTTCAGCAGTAGAGACACACTAAAGCTTGTTTACAGGTGTGACCTGGGAGCACAAGGAAGTTAAGTGATTTGCTCAGGGACACACAGTACACATGTGGAGGCTGTGGGATTCAAACCCAGGACATCCGGTTTGCAGCTCAGAGCCTTAGACCACCGCACTATACTGCCTCCCCTATTCTAATAGGTAGAACTGTCAGTTTGTGTTGATTTTGCTCTGTGACATGATTTTCAGTTTTCTTTGTTTATAAATGTGAAGTATCTTTTTAATAAAGTATACAAAAATGTATGTGCGAGTTATTTAGGTTGGCGAATATTTGTTTTATTTTTTAAAAAAGTGGGATACACTAAATGTGTAGTGCAATGAACCATTGTAAAATGGGATCAGATGTGTAGCCAAAATAGTAATTGTCATCCATCCTGTTTTCATGCTATACCACACACGAGAGAAAAAGTGACTTTAAAGTGTTTTGCAGTTTCTAGGCTGCAGCTTCATACCATACACTTCATTTGTTAAAAAAAAAAAAAAATGAAAATTGTCACAGACCAAAATCCATACTAAATGTTAGTTCCACCTAATAGAAAGCTGGTACCTATATTTATAGTTTAGCAAATACTTGAAATCTAACCGAGTGGGTTTTCTGCAAGAAAACAGCTAGAGTCTTAACTAATTATAGCGCTAATGATCTAGGCAATTTCTGTGCTTTTATGGCTGTGTATAGTTTGATGAAATTAAAAGTTTTAAAATTAAAACATTCCTGCAAGCTAGACCTGACGCACACAGAAAACAACAATAGTGAATTAGAGCTTAATTTAGTAGCAGTTTTCTTACAGAAACCCCGGTGAGCTAGCTCTCAGGTATCTACTAATAGGCTAATTTAGGAAAAACTCCTAATAACAGACAGAGGGAAGTTAAAGTTCAAGTTTATTGCAGGAAATCTCCGTTGAGCAAGCTCATTCACAAGGAGGTCCTGGGACAGGTATACAGAGAAGTAAACAATACATTAAGAAAATTACATAACAATACATAGCATACATAAAGAGTTCCGGGTACAAAATGTTCATGATGAAAAGTAACACTGATGATACAGAGAGCGAGAACCTATGGTACCGTGTGGTAGCTGCATGGGAACCACGATAAAGGCGACAAGTTTAATGACAGCTGCAAGTGTCTTTTATTTTATCAATAGCTGTCCTTTTGAAAAAGTTAACAGCGACAATACTGGATAATTTCAGTGAGGATTGTAACCGATTCCAAATAGTTGGTAGAGAACATGAGATGGCGCGTTTGCCAAAGGAGGTACGTGTCCTGGGTACATCGAGGAGGAGAAAATCAGACTTCCTGAGGGAGTTGACACTGTGAGATATGTGTACTAGGGAGGTTAGATATTGCAGAAGTTTATTCAGAAGAAGTTTTAACATCCAGATGCCAGCTTGGAGTGTCCATCTAATGGTCAGCGAGGACCAGCCAACTGTGGCGTATAGATCACAGTGATGGGTTTGGGGCTGGGAGTTTGTGATGAAACGAAGTGCACGGTTGTAGAGAATGTCTAGCTTATGAAGGTTGGTAAGTGCGGAGGAGTTGTAGATTATACCGTAATCAAGAAGGGGGAGGAATGTGGCCTGTACCAGCCTGGTTCTGATCTCCGTGGGAAAGAAGGACCTGTTAGGGAAGAAAGCCTAACCTGGCTTTTAGTCTCTTGGATAGGTCATCAAGATGATCATTGAAGGAGAGCTTGTTATCGAGCCAGAAGCCAAGATATTTGAACTTTGAGTTGATTTCCAACTGTTCTCCTAGGGAGGTAATAATAAAATCTTTAGGTAAGATAGGAATAGCAGTGGGGGAAGTACATGGGGAGAGAATCCTGGCTTTCGTTTTCTTGGCATTTAGGAGCAGCTTTGCATTAATTAGATTATTTTCTAATTGTGCAAAGTCAGCTTGGAGAGTGTCCCTAACTCCTGCCAATGAGGTGCCAGATGTGTATAGGACTGTGTCATCTGCAAAGAAGTGCAAGTGTGACTTGGTAATCTGATGGTCAAGATTGTTTATATATAAAGAAAAAAGAATGGCGCCTAGGATGGAGCCCTGTGGAACTCCCCTAGCACTAGGTAGAGGATGAAAACAAATCTCCTGCTTTAATTTTTTGAGTCATTCCGGTTAAGTAACTGTTGAACCACTGAGTGGTGGATGGGATAAAGCCTAATTTAATAAGGCTGTTCACTAATAAATTGTGATCTACAGTGTCAAAGGCTTTACTAAGATCTAAGAATACTGCTTCCGTTGTTTTCTCAGAATCCATTGCAGAGACCCAGTCATTAGTAACCTTGGACAGAGCTGTAGTGGTGCTGTGGTTGGGACGAAAACAGGATTGAAAAGGGTTTGAAAGTATGGGTTTCAATGTGATTTTTCAATTGTGCATAGATCAGTTTTTCGAAGGTTTTCGAAAGGATGGGCAATATTGAGATGGGCCTATAATTATTGAGATCACGGGTCACCCGACTAGAATAGGGGAAGAATATGAGCAGATTTCCAACACGAGAAAACTGTGGTGGTGGAAATAGAAAGGTTGAATGTATGAAGAATTGGGGCAGTAAGGTAAGCGTAACCAAGTTTTAAGAATAATGGTTCTAGTCTATCTTCTCCGGCACTTTTTTTGGTGTCCAGGTGAATAAGCGAATCTTCATATTCTTTAAAGTGAAGGGGGAGCAGCTGAAATGGGCAGGCTGATGTAGACGGTGATGCGTTCAAGCTGTGAAGGACACACTAGGACTTAACATACAAATCAAAACACTCTGCATAACATATGTTTTTGCAAATTCTGACTGCACTACTACTTTAAAACTGCAAGCCCAGTAAAACTATACACTGCAGCCTGTTGCTGTACTGACATGCTTCAGCTGATGCAAAATACAGAGTAAGGTGGTGGGGGCAGGGTTGGAGGACAGGTTTAAATAACACAATATACCCACTAGGAGGGACTTTCCATCTCTTGGAATGTATTTGTGAAAATGTGTGACCAGGAAAGGAATGTAAGCTGAGCCAATGCTGTTTAAACAAGTGCTTTATAGGGATGCAGTTTCAGGCTTTTCCTTTTGAAGCTTAAGCTCTGATTCCCCAGGCAGCTGTGATAGTCGATTGTTGCAGCATGATAGATCCACCTCATGTCCCTCCCACATGAACTAAAAAAAAAAGGTGGGTGGATCTTTAGGAGCTTCTTTGGTGGAGGTGGGGGTTGATCTTACTCCCCCAAAAAACTAATGCTGCCTCCCACTACTCAGGTTCCAGTTCTTGTACCTCCTACTTAAGAAAGAAAATAGTATCCTGCAACCATTGACTAACATGAAAGTGTATTTATTTGAGGACGGAAAACATTTCTTGGAGGAGGGTGAGGCGGAGGAGACTATTTACACCTTCAGTCAGTTCCACGGGCAGAAAACATGACATCAGTCCTTTTGTACATACAAAATGTCTGCAGGCTCCACCTACAGCAGCCGTAATAAGAGACTGCACCTCTAAGTAAGGAACATTTAAGCCAACTTTATAATTTACTCAGAATTCCTTGTAGCCGTATGTAAAACATTGACTGCTCACTTGCATGACATCATTCTGGGGGTGTGGCTGCACAGAGAAAACGAGAGCAGCCAGAAACAAAGCAATGATAAAACATAAAAAAAAAAAAAAAAAAAAATTGCAACTTCAACATCTGAAGCATGGCTAGCAGTTGCATACTATGTGAAAAAGGCATTTGGGGAACTTCTATAAATCACTTAAAAATCTACATATTTCTGAGTAAAGCCACCTGTCAAAGGCTCAACCTTGGGCCAAACTCTAATGAACCTGAAAATTTTGTGTTTCAGCTCAGAACCATTTTGTGCTATCAGTTAACAAAAAGTATTAGAAAATTATTTTTATATATTTTCAATCTTACGAAGTTGCAAACCTCCTAACTGATTAACAGATTTACAGGATCCAGAGATCTTGGTACTGACTGTGTACCTGCCAAATTTCTGCATATTCTATCCAGGGATTGACAGTGTTGCTGTGGTACAGAATTGGGGTGGAACACCCTGCCCCATGGCGCTGAGGGTTGAGATGATGGATGCCACACCTCACACTATGTTGGCAACCTAGGTTTGGGAATGGAGTTGGGTTCCTTGGGGTCTGGCAGAGGTGAGGAAGGATCGAGTATCTGTAGACCGCTCTCCTTCCTCGGGGAGGAGGGGATGGTATAGCATGCTGCTTGCCTGATACCCAGCGGTGGCTGGGTGTCAGCACATGTGCGCCGCCAGAATGGGAGGGACCCCACGTCCAGGGCGTAGGCAGCCTCTGTGGAGGCGGAACTCAGCCCATTGCACATTCGTGGACCCAGGGAGTAAAACAGGTGGAAAAACGGGAGCTGGCAGGCTCCATGATGGCCCAGATGCCCCCCCACCAACAAGTTGCCCTGACTTCTGGATTGTGTTGGGGGGGTAGTTATCCATGGCGGAGCTACGAGGTACGGCTGAGTGATGGACGGTCGGGCTTGGAGGACAAGCACTACTAGAGAGGGCTGGAGCTGTCTGCCAGCTCCATGGAGGCGGAGAATGTATAAATACCAAAACAAAAAAAGAATTGCAGTGGAACATGGAAATAGAGATTACTGGTTGGGCACTGTGTACATCCATTATGTGCTGCCACTGAGTGATTTAGATTCTGATTGACCTTGAAAGTGAAGCTTGAGAGGTCAGTGGGAATCTGAACCTCGAGGTGGCAGCACAGGCTGGTTAGGCATGGTTTTGCTCGACCAGTATTTTTTTTTTTTTTATATTGTATAGAGCTAGATATTTTAATAGCCTTTCCCACTAAAAGAATGACGATGACATGGAAAAAGTGTTTTCTTTTGATGAAGGACAAGTCGTCCTGGTTTATCACTTACATAACTACTGAACTCAGGACATTAATGTTTTAAATTGCTGTTTTCAGCTGAAAAATAACTGATTCTGTTAATTATACTTAAGAGTCCACGATATTCTGTTTTGGTGTGCTGTCGTCTTTGTATCCCTGAGAGAACAAAGTTTTGCGGTTTGCTGCACTGCTTTGAAAAAAACAGTGGCTCCCATCTCGTCGATTCCATTGTGGTTTAACTTGAGATGACCACGTGGCTCTTTTCAGCTGCAGTGAATGGCTGGGTGGGCCTGTGGTCCATTTTTTCTGTCATGGAATGCAACTGTACTCCAGAAGGGTACAGCCGCATTTCATGACCTTTGCACTGTGGTATAACAAGGTTTTGCAGCAGATAGACATCGATGCAGAACAGTGTTCCTCTATACACACTATGCATTTTCAACACTAGGATGGCACTATCAGCCTAGAGTAATATATGCAGTAAGAAAACCCCAAAATGCTGGTCGACTTACTAATGATCATTCTAGCAAGTTGTGCATGTAGTTTACAGTTTCAGATTTTGTCCTTCATAATAGCGTATTCTGTCTGCAGATCGTAACCCTGCTCTCAGTTTAGCATTGTATTAATGCCTTTCTCCTACTCTTTAGTGAGCCTAACTTGCTGGTTCGTGCCTGTAACCAGCTGGGTCAGTTCCTGCAGCACCGTGAGACCAACCTGCGGTACCTCGCCCTGGAGAGCATGTGCATGCTGGCCAGCTCTGAGTTTTCACACGAGGCTGTTAAGACCCACATAGAGACTGTCATCAATGCACTGAAGGTACGCTCAAAGAAGCCAGACATATTCATTCTGTTATATAAAATGAATGATACCCGTTACTGATTTTTTCATATGTTCTGAACCAGTTTATTTTCTCCAGCTTGTATGAAGATGTGAATGTCCTTAACCTTAAGCTAGAACATAGCCCATTTCAACTGCACAACCATTTAATTACAAGTACCCCCCTGAACAGCCATGACTTCATATAGGAAATTACATTTTGAGATTAATCTGGCAACTGTACACTGAGAGCGAGAATGGTGACACACCAGCTCATCTTAAAGAGGATAATGTGGTGCCCTCCACCAAAAAAGAAATTGCACACGCAGGCCTACAAAGTTCGTTTTGTGAAACCTTTTTATACATTTCAGAGCAGCCCACACTTTTTAATGCTTGGCTTATGCTGGCCAGCACCAAACTGCCTGCTGAAAGTGAAGTGCCAAGGTTCTGATTTTGAAATCAGTTTTAGTACCAAACTTGCTTTTGTTTTTTAACTTTGTTTTCACTTAATGCAGTAATGTTACATTGCTCATACAGATCGGTAGAGACCTCAAAGGTAATATCTACCTTATACAGACAGTTGATATTCATGCAATTCACTTATGTATTCTTGCACATTAGGAAGTGGGGGAAATCGAAAAACTAACTGCAACAGAAAAATGTACCAGGTAATGCCAGCCTTTGCAGCGGCCGCAGTTTTAATGTTAGGTAGAATTCACAGGGGGAAAAAACTTAGTCCACCAGTAACTGCTTTTAAACCAGTAGAAAAAGGGAAATTCTAAAAAATGCTTGTCCTCACTCCCCACATGAGCCATCCATGATTTTATCTTCTAAACTATAACTTTAGCAGCATGAATCACCTTACAGCAAATAAAATATCAGAAGATACAGTTGGCAGATATAAACGTACTAAACAAACAAAAAAAATTAATGTTTCACCCAGTTTGCCACGTCTGCCACTATCGCTGTTGTGGCACTTACCATGCGTTTTTTGGCATTACCCAAAACAAACACCTGCTCCCCAACGTAGTTCCCACATTACTCCATCCAGAATTTGGGGTTTTATGAAAAGAAATACAAAAGTCAACGGTTACAAATCCCGTTTTCAGGAGTTAAAACAATATGCAGTCCATCTGAGTATTAAGCAATGCCAGTTTACTATTAAAAAACAAAACTACACATTCTTTCTAGGTGTATTTGTCGTATGTGACTAATCCTCCTGTATCCCTGTGCCCATATGCTTTTTGGGATCAGACTCGGTCTCAAATTTTTCCAGCCACCTGCCCACGTCCCTAGAGTCTGATTATTGCCATGTCTAACTCCTTAGGCTGTTTGGAGACCGGCAGGTAGCAGGAGTGAGTGTGTGTCATTCCCAGGGCCTGGAGGCGCTGCGTAACCTGATTGAACACCTTCCTCTGGGCCCTTGTTTGGAATGAGAGATCTGGGTATATCTGGACGTTGGTACCCCCAACATCGATAGGGTATGCAGCCCAGGTCGCTGCCAGTAGTTGATCTCGAACCTCTTCTCCAGCAGCTTTTTCTAGCACAGTGGCATGGTGTTGGTTTGCAGATCATAATGCGACTCTTGGATTTACCCTGTAGGCCCACCTTAGGATTGAGTGTAGGTCCACCTTAGGACTGAGCAGTCACATGCCTCTGGGAAGTGCAATTTGTTAAGTAACCAGGTCAAAATAAATCTGGGCTTTCAGTTCCTTCAAGAACTTCTACCAGCCTCAAGTTTCCGAATCGTTCTTAGTTTTCCAGAGTTTTAAGGCTGCCCCGGAGCTGTGAGTTTTCTTATGTCAACATCATCACCGTGGATAGGGTGGAGATTGAGCTTTTTTCAATGTCCATCACTCTTGAAGTTAAATCTTTTGACTATGGTGCCCTTCCAATCTAGTAATGCTCCTTACGTGTCCATGGCGTGCATGGACTCAAGTAATGTCTGCCAAAAGAGTTCCATTGTGGAGGTCACAGAGACTAGGCTGCCAGCTCTGATGGTAACTGTTGCTTCTGTAGCTTTACTCTGTTGTTGCTGCCCGGACTTTGCAGCCCCCTGAGGCTGGTTTTTAGGGTGGACCATATAGAAGCTTGATATGGTTCAACTCCAGAACATTTCAGGAATATGATTTTGTCAAGTACAACTTGAAAAGTAAAAAAATAAAACACAAAAATACAAGCAACATCAGGTTCTCTGGCACCCATAGCTTGCTTTTGACTTTCCAATTTTCCATCAGAACTGGAACACATAGTAAGGTAACTAAAGTTAGTATAACAATGTAACTGTGTCTATAAAAATACTTTTTTTTTTTTTTTCCTCATTTCATCTCTGCCCTCTCAGGGAACATTTACTTCTTTTGTCTGCCTGTCTCTCTGTCCATCCAGCTATCTATATTTTTTGTAATTCCCGATCTTACCCAAGTCAGTCTTAACATTTATCATGATTGAGTCTAGGCCGGGGGACTGGACTCTCACAGGGCCATGTTTCTTTAAGAATTATGGAGTCGGAGGAGCTGACGATGGAGATAGCACTGCCTATGAGGCCGCCGTATTAAGTGGCACTGGAGGACTGGCCCATAACAGACGCCCCAAAAAAAACACCTCCTCAGTTCTGTTTTTCCTATCGAGGAAGGATCTTTATGAGGGAGTTAAGAGAAAACTGCATCAGCTTTGTAGCCGGTTTGGGGCCTTCTCGATGCCATAAGTCCTGGCACTGATTTTGTGCTTTTCTTTCATTTTTTTCTACTTTTTTGATTGCAGTGTTGAGTCTTATCCTTATTATTTTCTTTTCCGTCAGCGGCGATGTCTGGTCCGGGGCCTAACAATTCTTAAGAGAGTTGCCCCCATGAGTTGGTGCCCCTGTGGCAATCCCGTGACTCTTTCTGACCCACATGACTGCAGTTTTTCCTGTTTGAGTCCCCACCATGCTATGGTAGAGTGTGATGCCTGTTTTTCTTTTCTTTTTTTTATTTGATATTTTCTGCGTTTTGTGCCCCGTTTTCTCCCCTGTTCCCCAGGGCCCCAGCACACAGCTGTTGTGCATGCATGGAGGCACATGTACGCTCCGTGATGCTAGCTCAGCCCCTTCTGCCCCTCCCCGTGGCTATCACTGGAGCTCTCTCAGGTCAGCGCTGCCATCTGTTCTCCACTGGGTGGCGGCCAGGGCCAGGGAGCCTCCAGTCCCTCCCAGGAGGAGAGAGCTGCCTTGCAGCATCATGCTCCTCCTCCTCTCCCCCCCGGCCGGTTCACTGACGCAGTGCAAGGTGTGGCATCCAGCACCTCAACCCTCCGCGCTACTGGGCCAACATGATGCCTGTTTTACAGTAAACTGCCGCATCCTTGTTATCCATGTTGCAAGATTGGGGGGAGACCCCTCAAACCTTTGGTGGATGACATCATAATTTAGATGCGAAAACAAGGACTCTGGGCTCCCCCAGAGCCCCTCCCCAATTCTGTATGGACCGGCAGAGAGAAGACCCCCCTCTGTTTCTCATTTTGCTGTAACAGCATCTCAGCAGAGGGTTAGTGGAGCAGTCATTTTTTGGGGGGACCCCATAGCTGAGCACCCCCCGCAGTCCGGTGTCTCCTTGGAGGCTTGGACTACCCTGGGTGTGATGCGACAGCTACACACTTAGCCTGCTCTGGTGGTCCCCTCAGTGCTGTCTCTGCTCCCAGCACCATCCCCAGTGCCAGTGAGCGAGATGGCACCAACTGTCCACTTGGGCTCCCCTCAGATGCTGCTCTCTGTGCCGGAGGGCCTAGAATCCAGGGCGTGGCCAGCCTAGAGATCTCCCTGATCTCATCCTCTGCCTTGGAGAATGAGGATTGGGATGATCCTGACTGGTTACCTAGCTCTGAGAAGCCCCAGGATGCTTCCTGGGTCACCCCAAGGCCTCCTGTGGGTCTGGAGCCTGCGGGCTCTTCCCTCTATGCCACCCACAGAGCCACCTCTCCTGAGCCCTTCGGTGCTGCTTCTGGCGTTGGTGTAGGCCTGGACATCAGTGGGGATGGCTATGCCAGTCTCGATGCCAACTCTGGTGCCATTTCTTTTTCTGCCACTTTTTTGGGCGGGCTCAGGTACTAAGGATGGTGATGGAAAGGAGTCCAGGGTCATCTCCTCTGCTGCTCAGACTTCTCCTTCTTGTGCTAGTCTGGACTCTTCCTCTAGACCTCTTCCAAGGGGCAGGTCCCTTTCTAGTGGGGCAGGGGTTGACAGATCGGGTTCAGCGCCATGGTCCATCCCTGGAGTCTCTGTGGGCTTGGGGAGGAGTTGTAGTGCTGACTCCTCCTTGCTTTCCTCTTCTGTTAGGAAGGATCCTGCTTTTGGTGGGGACAGGGGCCGCCCAACGGGTGCTGTACGGCTCCCCTCTCCTCACTTGGGGTCATCCCCCCCAAGGACAGCACTCCATTCGCCCCACTGCAGTTGGGCGCTTTGCAGTGGACGAGATAGGCAGCCCCCCTTTGGGGGGGGGGGTCCCTGCTCTGTCTTGCAGCCCATTCAGATGACCTTCTCTGGTTTGCCAGAATTCTTTCCCCCTCCTCCTCCTCTGCATTCCTCTGCATCCCCTTCCCCTTCTTACTGGTCTGCTTGGTCTGAGGAGGCCCCTGACCTGGGAGGAGTTCAGGGGTTCAGCGACTGCATTCACTAGGTATCCAAGAGCACTAAATGAGGTCATCTTTTGACCTGAAACCTCATGCACTGCCTCCGTCTGAACAGAGCTCCTCAGTCTTCCGCTTCCTCCACTGAGGAAGAAGAGTCCTCACTCCATTACTGTGCTGATGCTGACTTTACTTCCTGTCGGTGCTTCCTTGCGGAGATGTTGGAGGAGCTGCACATCTCCCAGTTTTCTGGACACAACCCTGCTCGTACAACACTGGCATTCCTGGGGGAATACAGTGCTGACCATCTGGTCATACCTCCCGATCCTTGGCAGTTTGCGGAGGCTTTGTATGGTGTCTCTTAGCTTCCCGCTGCCCCATCTCCTGTCCCTAGGGACTGCATGCGAAGGTACTGTGCTCCTGTGGGGTCTCCAGGTGCCATGTCTCACCCCTCTTTGAGAGTAGAGCTGCTGGATACCCCCTCTGGGCATCGTCTCCCTTGGCATAGACCCCCCCCCCAGAATCTGACTGCCAAGTTTGACCGCTGACGAAGAAGTGTATTGCAGCTCATCAGGCTCACAAGGTAGTGTACACCAAGCACCTCCAGACGTTGCTAGGTCAACTCCTCGTTTCAGCGCCTGACTGTGAGGAAACTTGGCAGGCCATTAGCCTTTCCACATAGGGCCTGAAGCTAGCAAGACATCTCTCTAGAGTGGTGTACTATGCAAATGAGGTGGTCTCCAGGCTGGTGGGAACCTCAGTCTGCATAAGGCGGACGGCATGGCTTCACCTTTCACAGTTGTCAGCCTTGGCCCTGTGTAGGGTGCTATCCTCACATTTTCAGGGGGCCCATTTCTTTTCTCGCAGGGCAAGGCATTAGCTACAGGGGCGTCTTCCATCTCCCAGGGCTTGGGAACCTTTGCCTGTCCCTAACCATGTGCAGGCCTAGCAAGACCTGTAAGGAGCCTCCACCTCCTGTGTCTCCCCCACAGGAGGCTGAGGGAATGTTTTCCCTCAGGGTTTGCCAGCTCAGCACTCTGATCCACTCGCGATGAATGGTGAAGATTGACTTGGATAAGATATTAAAATCACATACTTATTGAAATTCTTGATCTTCCCAGATATCTTTGCCGTTCATCATAATGTCGTGCTCTCCATCCAACATGGCCAGGCGCTGGGCAGCGCCTCATCCCTGACCTTCCATCCATCCCCCTCTTTTTCCCTTGTTTCTAGTTTGACATGGGCGAAGTTTTTAAGGGGGATGGTTCTCCTTGGCAAACCCTGCCCTTCCTCTTTAGGTTGGATTCCTCCTTACCTATTCTGTTGCTTGGTTCTGTTCTCACAGGTCGGATAAAAAAAGGACACTTGTGAGGGAGGGCAGGAAGGTGGAATGGAGGCTGTCTTCTTCTCCTTCCTTCCTTGTTCAGCCGCCTCTTCCAAGAGGGTTTTTTTTCTTCTGAAGGTCAGACAGGCAGGCATATTCTCCAGGAGGTACCTCCTGTAATTCTATCTCCTACTGTCTCTTACATAGAAATGTAGAAGTTAATGGCAGAAGGAGACCGCTAGGTCCATTTAGTCTGCCCATTTGTTTTATCTCTATTTTGACACTTTAGTTGCCCTTTGTAGTCCGGGTTCCCTTGTGTCTATCCCATGCATTCTTAAATCCCTCCACAGTGTTGACCCCTACAACCTCTTGGAGCAGGC
Source organism: Neoceratodus forsteri (assembly GCA_016271365.2). Classification (NCBI taxonomy): domain Eukaryota; kingdom Metazoa; phylum Chordata; order Ceratodontiformes; family Ceratodontidae; genus Neoceratodus; species Neoceratodus forsteri. The sequence continues at coordinate 931,911,998 of CM028133.1, forward strand.
AGTTCCTGGTGTTGGTAGAGAACCTCCCTCCTTGAAGCCTGAGGTCATGTTACCTGGTCGTAGAGCCCTTCTTGAAGTGAAAAAGTTCCTGTGCCTGTACCTTGTTAATGCCTTTTATGCACTTGAATGTTTCAATCATGTCCCCTCTCTTTCTGCTTCAAGGAGTACATATTCAGTTCCCTAAGTCTTTTCTTGTATGGCATCTACTGCAGACCCTGCATAATTTTCGTTGCCTTTCTCTGTACTGTTTCCACCCGGTCAGTGTCCTTCCTGAGGTGAGGCCTCCAGAATTGGACTCCGTATTCCAGGTGAGGCCTGACCAGCGATCTATACAGTGGTAGTACCACCTCTCTCTCCTCCTGCTCGTGATTCCCCTCCCAATGCAGCCCAGTCTTCTGTTAGCCTTCAATATTGCCTTCTCACACTGCTTGCTAACTTTCAAGTCGTCTGAGATTATGATTCCCAGATTTTGTTCCTGTTTTGAGGCCACCAGTCTTTTACCTCCTAGGCAATACTGCGTTCTTGGAATTTTTTTTTTTTATTATTTCATTTTTATTGAGTGAGACCAGTTAATACAGAATACAGATTTTGTTAGACTTTTACAGAAATATGCCTTCTATGACGTGAATATTCATTTAGCATCACAAAACAGCACTCCGAGCCTCCGCTAGGAGTCAGGCAAGTGTGCTGGCATCAGCCTGTACCGTCCCCAGAGAAGGCGAACTGTTGTAGGACGCGCAAGCCCATCTTCCCCCCCCTGCCGACCCACCAGCAACCCGAGTCCACTTCCGAGCCTGGGTCGCCAGTGAGGTGTGACATCCAGCGCCTCAACCCTTGGTGCCACTGGGTCAGCCAGAAACATGGACTTTGATGGCAGATAAGGACCGCTTGGCCCACCCAGTCTGCCAGTTTCCCTACCTATTGGATAAGCTGCAGATCCTAGTTAACCAACAGCCTACTTCCTCCTACCCCCCCACTATAATTGCCTTATGTCTGTCCCATGCATTCTTGAATTCCTCCACTGTTTTTGACCCTATGTCCTTCTCTGGAAGGCCGTTCCATGCGTCCACCACCCTCTTCGTGAAAAAATACTTCCTCATGTTGCCCCTGAGCCGTCCCCCCTCTATCTTTAAATTGTGCCCCCTTGTTCTTGCACATCTCTTTTTCTGAAAGATTCTACCCACTTGGACTTTGTTGATTCCCTTGAGGTACTTGAAAGTGTCTATCATGTCCCTCCTCTCCTTGAGGGTATACATATTGAGCTTCTTTAGTCTCTCTTCATATAGCTTCTGGTGCAGACCCTGCACCATTTTCATTGCCCTCCTCTGGACTGCCTCCATCCTGTCTGTGTCCTTGCAGAGATGGGGTCTCCAGAACTGCATGCAGTACTTCAGATGGGGTCTCACCAACTGTATGTAGAGAGGAATAACAACTTCCTGTTTTCTACTGATGATGCGTCTCCCGGTGCATCCCAGTATCCCCCCAGCCCTCCTTACTGCCTTCTCACATTGCTTGCATACCTTTAGGTTGTCTGATATGACTACCCCCAGGTCCCTTTCTATTTTTGTTGATGGTAACTCCCCTCCCCTCTTTCCTGGGCTATACATACCTTCACAAAGCACTACTGCTTGGATGTACAGTCCAGATCAGATGCCTGATTTGACACAGCAGTCCTACAGAACCTTTTCCCAAAGCAGGTTCTTTTCCCTCCTCCCAACTGCACTGCTTTGTAATCTGCATTAATCAAGCATAATAAGGGATTACTGGGGTGAGAAGAAAAAAATTACTTAACATAATGACATTGTTTCTTTTTTCCGGGGGGATCCTTTGGTATTCTTGACCTCCCACCTATCCTCCCTTCCCTCCCGCCTTGACTATTGCAACTCCCTGTACCTAGGGCTATCGGGGGTTGAGCTTCGCCGTCTGCAGCTGGTGCAGAATGCGGCGGCCAGGTTGTTGACTGGTTCTTCTAGATCCAGCCATATAATGCCTGTGCTCCTCGGACTGCACTGGCTGCCAGTATTTTGGCGAATCACCTTCAAGGTCGGTTTGCTGACCTGTAAAGCCCTACATGACTTGGGACCTACTTACCTGAAAGAGCTCCTTTGCCCCTACTGTCCCTCCCGCTCCCTCTGATCCACTGACGAGGGATTGCTGGAGATTCCCAGGGTCTGTTTGCAATCTTCAGGGGCTAGGTCATTTAGTTTTATGGCCCCGACCCTGTGGAATTCTCAACCTCGTCAGGTGCAAAATAGTCCGACTGTCCTGAGCTTTAAAGAAGCCTTGAAGACGCACCTTTTTAGTATAGCTTTTAATGATTTATAATAGTTTTAAATTCTGTCTATTTATTGTTTTATGATATTGTGCAGTCGCTTTGGATTTGAGAAAAGCGCCTTTTTATAAATAAAAGTTTGATTGGTTGATTGATTGATAACCTTGCTGAAAATAGTTATGTAGTCCTTGCCATAGGCCAAATTTCTTGCTGGAAAGCCTTAACAGCTGTAATGTTCTACAGTTTAACATAATGTATATAGTTTACCTATGGGCGATTTTCTTTTTCCTTGTTTTTTTTTTATAATTTTTCTGTAGTTGTAGATTAGAGTTAGGATTTGGGCGCTTTCATCCCTCTGGCTACAAAATTAATCTGACTGGTTTACAGTAGCACCTACAGGCAGCACTCTCTCACTTCTAGATGAATGGCTAATTTTTTCTGTCATTAGCATAAGCTCCACCTTCGGGGCAGCTGAAACCAGCTGGCATCACTGCATTAGTCAAACATACTGAGGGATCCCCCGGAAGAAAAACAATATTACTATGGTAAGGAATTTTTTCTTTCTTGCCCTGTCCCTGCTTCCCTTTTTCAGCACTCTCTTAAATGCAGTGCTTTTCTCCTGCACAGAGCTTCTGTTTTACAGTCTTAGTTTAGTCCCACTTGTCTGAGTTCCTTGTGTTTGAGATTTTCCCCTCATTCCTTTCTCCTATAGAGAGGCAAGGTCAGCACCCCCCTTCTGTCCCCACCCACTTCTTTAGCAGACGGCCCCTTTTGTCCTTCTCCCCCCAAAAAAACCACCCAAATAAAATAAAACAAAAATTGTTTAGCTGGCAAGGGGTTTCTGTTTGTGCTCCCAGACTGTTTGGTTCTCCTTGCAATCTAGGTTGTTTGCCTTTGTTTTTCCTGTAGATTACATTCTTTACCTGGAAACAGAATTCATCTGGAGGGGACGTGGGGAAAAAACACTTCAATTGTCAGATTTTTTTTCCCCTCCAGAGTGCACACAGTAGCACACATGTCAAACAAATGTAAATATCTTGAAAACTAAAAATGCTACACCCACACAACCAGCAGCAAAGTTGTTCAGGAGAATAAGATCTTTACAATGAGGGTAATCACTAAGCTGAAATCATTATACTTTTTAAATTATGGTCATTTGAGTACCCGAATTTCAGAGTTTTTGTTACAAATCTAATACTTCAAATGGCCATAATTTAAAAAGTGTAATGATTTCAGCTTAGAGGTTACCCTCATTGTAAAGGTCTTATTCTGCTGTACAACTTTGCCACTGTATGTTTTCCAGTAGCTCATGTAGTTTTCCAGATATTTACACTTGTTTGACATGTGTGCAAATATGCTTAGAATTCTGTGCAGTGCATTAGGAATGTCTGTCACAACAAAACAGCCTGGAGTTCCATCACCAACATTCTAAAGTCAGAATAGAGTAGAATGAGTTAATAAGACAACTCTATGGGAAGAAACCCTTTGGAGATCCCTCTAATCCCTGCCTCTACAGGAACCCCTTCGGTTGGGGAGCCCTGCTGATCTTATCCCTCTCTCTCTCTCTCATCTTGTCTTTGGGGCCCCTGCCTCTGTCTGCCTGCCCAGATGGCCTTGGCCCCTTGTCTCAAACCACTACCCCAGGTCCTCCCTACCACCCTGTCTTTGATGGTGAGGTTTTATTTCTTTGTCATTTTTATATCCTTTGTCCTTTTTTCTATCCCTTTGTGTGATTTGTAGCCCCTCTTCTTTCTCTTCTCTCTCACTGTGTTTCACTCTTGGCTAACAGAACTGAGGTAGGAAGGAGCTGTCGTCAGTTACTGAGCGGTCTGAGTGCCATGTCATGTGCATCTCGTTGGCAGTGCCATCACTGACATTAGCTCCTTAGCACTGGGCTGCAAGGGATTTGCTCCCGTAGGGTCCTAGTGCCACTGGCACAGACCAATAAGTGGGAATATGTGGTGTAGATATTCTGGAAGATCAGCAATTAATGGTGAGTACGTAGTTTTCATTTTTGTTATAAATGTATTCTTGTTTTATTATTGCAAAATATCTTTCACAGTTTGCATTTGGATTTATTTGCATAGGATTTGCTCTGGGACGTTCATTAAAATGCAGTGTTGCATCTCATGAGGCTCTTCTAAAGAAAGATCTGAAACAAATTATTTGAAGTGTCTTTTTATCTTGAGCATTGTGGTACATTGCAGAACATTTAACTCATGATATCAAATGCACTATTCTATAATTGCTGAGTTTGATGCCTTTAACTTCTTTTACTATCCTCAGACTGAAAGAGATGTGAGCGTTTGGCAGAGAGCAGTAGACCTTTTGTATGGCATGTGTGACCGGAGTAACGCCCAGCAAATAGTGGCTGAGATGTTAAACCACTTGGAAACTGCTGATTATTCTATCAGAGAAGAAATTGTGAGTTCTTTTATAAATTGGTTGATTCGTTTTTAAATGGATTACTTTGAAAACAACGAATTCAAAAGTTCAGTAGTTCTGGTAACATTTACTGACTTTAGCATATATTTTTAAAGGTCTCTTTAAAAAGATACATCATCTTAAATTAAGCAATTGTTCGTGGCTCATGAAATATATAAGCTAAGAAATGATCAGCTAAACTGGATCAATGTTGGAACTTTTAAAAATGTCCATAGTTATCGAGCTCACAGCTCACATTTCACAGCCATCAAGAGATTTATTTGTAATTTTTTTAGCCAGAAAGGGTACACTGAGCTGTGTCAGTTTGTTTCCAGGTAGTCATTGGGGGTTTTAGATGACCCATTTTTGACACGTTAAATTGGCCAGGACACCATGGAAAATCCCTATCTCATGCAATAAGTGTTATGAGATCTTTAACCTCTACCTCAACAGTCATCAGATGAGCAGAAGAAACCACAGTTTAACATTTTATCCAGGTGACTAAACAGTGCAGCACCCCGGTGCCATACTGTATTATAAGTAATGGGTGTTAGCCCAAGTTTCTAGTTTTGGACTAGAATGCATGACCTCCCAGGCAAATGTGGAACTCGCATTGCCCCTGAGCCGTCCCCTCTCTATCTTCAAATTGTGTTCCCTTGTTCTTGCACATCTTATTTTCTGAAAGGTGCTACCCTCTTGGACTTTGTTGATTCCCCTGAGGTACTTAAAAGTTTCTATCATGTCCCCCTTCCCCTTTCCTCAAGGGTATACATATTAAGCTCCTTTAGCCTCTAGTCATTTGGCTTCTGTTGCAGACCCTGTACCATTTTAGTTGCCTTTCTCTGGGCTGCGTGCAGTTCTGGAGCCCAGTATTCCAGATGGGGTCTCACCAACTGTCTGTACAGATGGATAACAACTTCTGTTTTCTACTGATGATGCCTCCCCTGTACATCCTAGTATCCCCCAGCCATCCCTACTGCCTTCTCACATTGCTTGCTAACCTTTTGATCATCTGATATGACTACCCCCAGGTCCCTTTCCATTTTTGTCATTGTTACTACCTCCCTGCCCATTGTGTACTCTTCCCCTGGGTTTTTGTTTCCCAGGTGTATTATTTTGCACTTCTTTGCCTTGAATCTAAGCTGCCATACTTGTGACCATTCCTCCAACGTAGCCAAGTCCCTTCTCATCCTTTCCACCCCCCCCCATGTATCAACCCTGTTGCGTATCTTTGTGTTGTCTTCAAAGAGGCATACGTTTCCTTCCAGTCCCTCTGCAGTTTCACTTACAAAGACATTAAGAAGGACTGGACCCAGTACTGAACCCTGCGGTACCCCAGTAGTAACCCCTCTTTCTTTGGAGTGGACTCCGTTTACAATTACTTTCTGTGTACTGTGTCCAGCCAATGTTTTACCCTGGCTACCACCCTGGGACCTACTCCCAGGCTGACTAATTTGTTTATTAATCTTTTGTGTGGGACTATGTCCAATGCCTTGCTAAAGTCTAGGTAGGCCATGTCCACAGCCCCTCCCTGGTCTACTACTTTGGTCACCCAGTCAAAGAAATCGATTAGATTCGTCTGACATGACCTTCCTGCTGTGAATCCATGCTGCCTTGAATCTGTGACCCACTGGTTTCTAGGTACTCAACAATTATTTCCTTCAGAAGTGATTCCATCATTTTCCCTACCACTGAGGTCAAACTGACAGGTCTGTAGTTTCCTGCCTCTGTCTTGCTCCCACTTTTGTTAAGGGGAATCACATCTGCCCTCCTCCAGTCCTCTGGTACCACAAGATTCTCTGATGATTTGTTGAAAAGGGTAGTCAGTAGTGTCACTAGTTCTCCCCTTAGTTCTTTTAGAATTCTTGGGTGAATCCCGTCAGGCCCCATTGCTTTGTCCACCTTCAGTTTTAGGAGTTCTTTCAGAACCCTTTCTTCTGTAAAGGACTGGTATTGACCCCCCTTTCCAGAGTGCTTCTATTGATTGGAATAGGTACCTCCCCCTCCTCTTCTTTTGTGAATACTGAGCAGAAGTATTCATTCAGTATCCCTGCTTTTTCACTGTCCCTCTCTGCCCACCCACCTCCCTTTATTCAGCCTCACTATCCCACCCTTTTTCTTTCTTCGCTCCCTAATGTATCTATAAAAGGTTTTATCCCTCTTCTTAACCGAGTCTGCAGTCTTTTCCTCGGTTTGGGCCTTTGCTATTCTGACTGTCTTCCCTACTTCCTTCTGGTTTAACTGGTACAGTTCACTGTCCTGCTTCTTCTGTGCTTCCTTATACTTCCTGAATGCTGTCCTTTTCTTCCTAATCTTCCCCGCCACCTCTTTTGAGAGCCGTAGTGTATTTTTCTTTCATTATGATTTATTTGCTTCGCATGAAGGCTTTATGCCTCTGTGATGGCAGTTTTTATGTTTCCCCATTGTTGTTCCACCACTCCTCCTTGCATGTTTGCTAGTGCTTTTCTGAGGCACTCTCCCATTTTGACAAAGTCAGCCCTCCTGAAGTCCAGTACCCTCACTTTTGTGTGGCTTGAGACTGCAGCTAAGCTTATCGTGAACCACACTGTTTGGTGGTCACTTGTTCCCAGATGGCCACCAGGGGTCGACAAATCCCATAGCTCAATGTCCTGTACTATAAGATTTTTCAGTCTGACTAGCATTACATAGATACATAGACAGTGTCGGCAGATAAAGGCCTGTGGCCCACCCAGTCTGCCCATTTGAGCTTGTAAGTTCAGTTTATGTTTTCCTAGAAGTCTGTTGCCCCTTACCCCTGACCTCCAGAATTCCTTTATGTCTATCCCATGCATTCTTAAATCCTGTGATTGTTTCAGCCCCCACCACTTCCTCTGGCAGGGTGTTCCACTTGTCCACCACCCGTTCTGTGAAGAAATTCTTCCTCACATTTCCTCTGAATCGTCCTCCTTCCAACTTCATCCCATGCCCTCTTGTCCTGGAACATCTTTTTCGCTTAAAAATAGTGTATTCCTGCAACCTGTTCCTCCTTGTAAGATACTTGTATGTCTCTATCATATCCCCTCTCTCCCTCTTCTCCTCCAGGGAGTACATATTTAGTTCCTGCAACCTGTCCTCATAGGACTTGTGATGCAATCCATGTACCATCTTTGTTGCTGTCCTCTGAATTAGGTTGCTGGTTGTCCCCGGACAACCAACTCAGAACTTTTTTTTTCTTCGTTTTATTGACTTAATGTGGTGTTTCCCAGCTGGCCACTAGGTGCCGCCAGTGCCATCCATCAGTCTTCATGCCAGCTCAGCCACTGAGTCACATGGTTTGCTGAGGATTTGATCAGGTGGGTGGCCAAGGTGAAACAGAGCTATGGAGCAAGCGTGGTAGCGCACGGACTCTAGGACCCTTCCTGATCCATCTCGACCCATCACAGCAGCAGAAGAGAAAAAATATTCAGGACTGACAGGCGAGACAACAAATTCAATGTGGGCAAGTACCTGTCAGTGCACTGAAGCGGGAGACTGCCTCCGAAAGCGCCATTTCAGACAGAAGGTGATTGCAGACAGAGTGATTTTTCTTACTGTCTGTGATTACGAGTGTTGTACCATACAATTCAATTTCCACCATAGGCCAGCTATTACCGGGACTGGAAGAAAGTTAATCATTTAAAAAAAATATGAACTAAAAAAAAACTACTGTGGGGGTCAGAGGGAGTCATATTTGTCTGTTTGCAGCTTGGGGAAGGGGGTTGCTAACTCAGTCAGCCAGACAGACGGTCGGAGAAGTCACAAAGTACTGCAGCACTTGCACTGTAGTTGAAGGCGGGCTACACAAACTGTCGTTTACTTAGTACTTAACTGTAGTACGGTCACTACTTGTACTTTGATGCTCCAGTTCACTGCAGTAAACGAGGAGGTGGGGAGTTGGAAGTTAACCTGGTGCCATTGTGTGTGACTGTACAGTCAGCTGGGGGCTAAAGGCAGCATGGAGTTAGTTAATATCCCCCCAAAAAGCAATGGCCCGTCTGAACAAGCAGGCTAATTTTAAGGACTAGTCTTGTTTAAACTAAAGGCACTGCACTACTGCAGTTAGGTGGGGGTTGCTGGCATGAAGGTCATTATTTTTGTGTGATTGCATTGCAGAATAAGCCACACATAAAGAAACTGTTGGGCACTGACTGCAGCTAAAATAATACATAAGACTCTCTGTCTATAGTATATCTTCAGAACTACCCTAACTAAAATGAAAAAGTGTAGTTAATTAATTGCTCAAATAAATAAGCCTGTAACAAACAATGACAAACTTATTGTGTGGATACTAAAAAGTGAACTAAAAAGGAGTGACCCCCTGCCTCTACTGTCCTGTCCTGTGGATGGCTGTCTTGGGAAAGACACATTAAAAAAAAAAAAAAAAAAAAGAGAGAGAAAGACAGTTATCAAAAAAAAGAAAAAAAGAAAGAAAAGAAGATAGGAAGAAGAGGAGGAGCCTAACTATGTGTGGGCTATGTTGTTGAGGGAGAGGTGTCTGACACTGGTGTGGAAAGGAAAGGAGTGAAGGGGACGGGTGACCTGCTAGTGTCCTGTGGCCGGTTGGCTTGTGAAAGACCAAAAAAAAAAAAAACAAAGCTGAAAGAAAATAGTGTAAGGAAAAATAAAATAAGAGGAGCATAACTGTTCGTGGGTTGTGAAAGGTATCATATGGAAAGGAGTGAACTAATGTGGGGTGACCTACCCTAGTTCCTCTAGTCTAGTATCCTGTGGCTGGCTGGCTTGGGAAAAACACTACACATAAAAAAAAAAAAAAAAAAAGAGAGAGAAAGTTATTTAAAAATAAAATAAGAGGAGTCTAACACTGTGTTTGGGCTATGTGTTCTGAATGATAGGTTGTGATTCGATTTGTCTGACTGTGTGTTGTGCACCCTGGCCTGTACTGCTGATTTCTCTGTACTCTTGTCTTGATCTAGTCTCTTCTCTTCTGACACTGGTTCTGTCTGCTCTAGTCTATAACAGAAATTAAACATTTTCAGACTGTCAGTGTTAACATATTAGTATTTAACTCCTCTCCCCCCAAAAAACACACATAGAAACACTTTGTTCTTTACTTTGATTGATTTTTCTTTAAAATATGTCCCTTTTTAACCGGACTACCAGCTTCAACACAAGGACTTCTACTTTTAGACAAGCCACTTGTCCTGGACTACTAGTGAATTTTAAAATTTGTCGATCCCTGATGGTCACCCACTTCTAGATCTGAGATCCTCTCTCCGTCCCCATTTGAGAGTACCAGATCCAGGATTGCTCCCTCCCGAGTGGTTTCCAACACTAGTAGTCTGGGGCGTGCCCCTGTAGGGCATCAAGAATAGCCCTGCTCTTGGATGTGGCAGCAGCAAAGGTGCTCCAGTCAACATCTGGCATATTCAGGTCCCCCATCAACAGTATCTCCCCTTTCTCTGCCATCCTAAGGATGCCTTCTGTCATTTCCTTGTCCATTTCCTCCCTCTGAGATGGGGATCTGTATACAACCCCTGTGCAGATTATGGTGCCATTTCCAGTCTCACGGGTAACTCACAGTGCCTCCTCTCTTCCTTGTTAACCCTTTTGTTCCGTTGCTTTGATCCCTTCCCTTCCCTTACATAGAGAGCTACTCCTCCTCCTTTTCTATCTTCCCTGTCCCTCCTATAGATTGTGTACTCTAGTATGTTGACATCCCAGTCATGGTTCTCTGTGTACCATGTTTCTGTGACTGCCACAATGGCCAAGCATCCCTCTTCCATCAAGACCACCAGTTCAGGGAGCTTGTTACCTAGACTGTGGGCACTGGTGCTCTTTACCCTCCATTTTTTGATGGCCTTAACCCTTTTTGCCCCATCCCTGTCCTTACTGCCTGTGCCCTTTTCTGCATTTACTCTTGCCCTTCTCCCTATTGACTTCTCTATCTTGGTGTTTACCTCACTAACTACACTGATTTTTTTGGGGGGTTGGCTAGGATTTTCCTGCTCCTTTTCAGTGCCTCCCCCCTTGGCTAGTTTAAATGCTTGCCAATGAAGCATTTAAACCCATCACCTAGGATCCTGGTTCCCCTCCCGGACAGGTGCAGACCATCATACCAGTATAGGCCTGCATCCCTCCAGGTGGATGCCTAGTCCCAAATGAAGCCAAAATCCTGAGCTCTGCACTAGTTTTTCAACCACTGATTGAATCCCATGGTGCAGAGTACCCTAGCCATACCATAGACAGGCAGCACCTCCGGGAAGGTTACCGTGTGTGCTACTTGTCTAGGGCCCCTCCCCAACTCCACAAACTCCTCCTGCACTGCTCTGATCCCACTCCCAGTCAGGTAATTTGTCCCTAGGTGGACAGTGACATCCGGCTCCCTCCCCTGTGCAGCTACTTCCACAATCCTGATGATTTGCTCCCTGTCCCTCCAAGCCAAGGCACGAGGGAGGCACCTTACCTCCTTCCCCCAGTTCTACCCTTCTAACAATGGAGTCCTCCACCAGGATTTTTTTCCTTCCCCTGTGGGGTCTCATGCCACCCTTATGTGGGTATCCTTTGTGGAGGTTCCCAGCATCCTCCTTGGTCTGCACTGCAGGTGCCTCCTTAGGGGAACCACACTCTGCCAGAACGGCATATGAATTGTGTAGAGGTACAGCTGGAGGGGTGCACCCCTGTTCCACCACTCTCACCCTCCCTGAGCCCACTGTGGTCCAACCGCTCCTCTATTTTGGCAACCTCTGAGGCAGCGGCAGTGGCCCTAGTAGTCCCTGGGTGGGAGAGGAGGTCCCCCAAATCCTGACCAACTCAACCTGGAGTTGAGCAACCTCCTCCCTCAACCCAGAGAGGGTGCCTGCAGATGGGACAACACCGCATCCTCCAGAATGTCTTCCAGACTGCTGCTGCTCCACAGCCACTGTACTGCACTACTCCCATCATGTCTTATTTGTGGCCCATTAACTGTTATTTTGTATACTTACTCTTTCCTGTCTCTGATAATTTTTTTTTTAATATATATATATATATATATATTTTTTTGTCTCCCTACTTTCCTACTGCCTCTGTGCCCTTAAAGCTCTTGTTCTTTCTGTTCTGGGAAAGGAAATTACTGTATTCCTCAGTAGTCTCGTTCTTTCTTGCCCAGAGTCAGACCTCCAGCAGCTAGGGGGAGATGGAGAGCTACTTTTTTTCTTCTAGTATGGTGAATCTTTTGTGCCTCTGTGATCACTCCCTTCCTGCTCCCAAATGGGAAGTTCCTGTTGTCAGTCAAATCCTATGCCTATAAAAGTAGAACTGGCTAAGGGTAGAGGGGAGGAGTGGAGGGCAGTGTAGTCCTAGTAAAGTTGTAAAGTTCTAACAACACCTCCTTCTTCCTGCTGTTCTCTACCGAACGTTATCTAGGGCAGTTTTTAAATCCAAATACCTGGCTTCATTCTGCCTAATCCACCCCCCCCCCCAATTCAGTTTCTTTCTACATCTAGCTAACTGCACAGATAACAATTCCCTTCACCCAACTCAGACAAACACACTAACTCGTTTTTTGTTTTTACCTTAAATTGAAGGTCCCAGTATTAGAGTTCTAGTTCTTTAGTCACAGTAGAGTAGTAAAGTTCTAACAGCATCTCCTTCCTCCTGCTGCCACTTCCACAGGAGCCACTTTCAGTTTCAGGCCTTGCCTTTTGGGCTGTCTTTGACCCCTCGGGTTCACCAAATGCCTTGTAGTGCCTGCAGCATTAAGGAGACATGGCCATTATGTCCTCCCATACCGGGATGTCTGCTTGTTGACCACTCCCACCAGGGACTGGTTTCTTCAAACCATGCAGGTCACCTTCACCCTGTTTCAGGACCTAGGGATCACCTTAATCCTGACCAGATGCTCTGTTTGCCCATATTAGAGGCTGCACTATATAAGGGCAATTCAGGACACGGTGCAGGGCTGTTCCTTTCTCCCTCCAGGCAACGTGGTGTCTTCCAGCGCATGCTTGACAATTCTCCTTGTATTGCCAGGCCAGACCTGCCTTCAGACTCCTGCGAAACAGGGATGCGGCTACTGCCTCTATCCCTCTGGCCTGGCTGTATAGGAGGGCCCAATGGAACGTGAGAGTCCAGTGGGACCAACGTTCAGTCACTCTAGATCAGCCTGTCTTGGTTTGAACTCTGTATGACCGGTCTTCGCAAGGTGGCTGAATCTCACCAACCTCTTCCCAAGGTGTTTACTTTCGGGGGAATCTCCCAGTCGGATTCTGACTACAGTCACGTCAGGCCAGGGCTGGGGAGCTCACTTAGGCGACCGTCAAACTCATGGTCTTGTTTCCAACACAGGAACTATCTCCACATCTGTGTCCTGGAGATGAGATTGATTTTATAGGCTCTTCAGGCCTTCCAGGCAGTCTTCCTGCCTGGCCGTCTGTTACACCAGGTGGACCAAGTGTCAGTGGTCTTCCTCATATATTAGCAGGAGGTGGGACTTGTTCTTATTCTCTCTCTGGGATGGCCATGAGAGTCCGATCATGGGCCTTGGCTCATCACCTGAACATGTTCGCAGTTCAAGTTCCAGGCATTCAAATCACCCTGGCAAACAGCCTCAGTTGGTTTTGCTCCAAGGCCTGCGAGTGGGAACAACTTTTCTCAGTGGTCGAAGATCTCAGACAGATTGGGACATCTAGAATTGGATCTGCTTGCCTCCCCATGCGTCGCAAAGCTGTCCATTTTTTTGCTCGCTATGTCCAGGGCCTGGGTTTCTCTGGAGAGGCACATTGTCCCTCTCCTTGATGGAGGGACCCTTTTACTCCTTTCCGCCCTTTCCCTCACTGCAGGGAGTTCTTCTCAAGCTGCAGTTGGTGGGGGGGGGAGCAGAGATCATTCTAGTGGAGCTCTTTTGGCTACGTTCGATTGGGTTCCACTCCTTTGGCATCTAGCAGTGGAACCTCCGGTTTCCCTGCCCCTGCGTTCAGATTTGCTCTCCCAGGAGCCAGGGCACCCTGGTCCTTCCAGATCTTCAACTTCCGCATCTCCGTGCGTGATTCCGGCAGACCTAGCTGTTTCTCGATTCTGGATTTTATTCCCCTACGATAAAGGATATCTTAGTTGCCACTAGACAACCTTCTACTAGGCCACTTACGCTATGAAGCGGAAGTGGTTCTGCTTATGAGCCCTTGCTTGGGGACCTCTGTACAGGTGTACCTACTTTCCTTGTCAGACTCTGGTCTGAGTTGCTTCTCTTTAATGATGCATCTGTCTGCTTTACCTACTTGCCATGCACCTATAGAGAGCAATACTTTTGCTCAGACCTACCTTCCTCGCACATTCCTGCAGGGTAATTTGCATTCAAATTCTCCCATTAGGGACCCAGTCCTGCCATGGGGTCTGTTTTTTCAAGTCGGGCAAGCTTGAAAAAGCTCTCTTTTGCCTCCCTCTGGGTCTGCTGCAAGTTGTGTGCCACACTTTGTCGTGGAAAGACTCTTTTTTTAGTTGCTATTACTCTAACTCGTAGGATTTCTGAACTTTTGGCTTTGATGGGTAAAGAGCCTTCATTACCTTTCCACAGGGACAGGATATCCTTACGGACTAATCCTAAGCTTTTCTTCCTCAAATGGTGTCTGTGTTTACACTGCGTCAAGACATCCACCTACTTCGCATCACCTCGTGCTCTAGATGTTCATAGGGTGTTTTGTTTCTATTTAGAGCGCACCCATGCTATCAGAATGTCTGACAGTTGTTGGTGTTTTTTGCCTCAGATTGGAAGGGGCTCCAGTTTCTAAAACAATATCTAACCAAATTATTAGTTAATGGCGTTGTTTTTTCCTGCTAAAACAAGTATGTCCAGCCTCTACCGGGCTCACTCCAAGGCCACTCTATAGGGGCATGGCTGCCTCCTTTGCCTATCTCCGGGATGTTTCAGTTACTGACTTTTACTGACTTTTGTGTAGTCAGCATTTGGAGTTCTGTAGCCTACTTCATCAGACTTTATAGTTTGGGCATTGTATTATGACGTAGAGCAGGCTTCAGACTGGCGGGCCTACAAAGCCTCTTCTTTTAAGATTGATAAGGAGTCTCTGTTACTCCCACCAAGTTAACAGGGGTCTCTTCTTTACTTTTTGGGACTCAGTCCTAATGGTGTTACCTGTTGCAATTGCCCCCTCGAAGTAAAATAGAGTTATGTACTCCAGTCCTCCTCAACCATCTCAGCAGGAAATTTCCTCCTTTCTGGAGAAATTAGAACTCCCTGACCTTCACCAAAACCATATTAGAGTTAATGGTTCCAGTCACCTCCCTAGAAATTCAGAGCCAAATTAGTTCACTCAAAACTGGGAAATGCCCAGGCACCGACGCGCTCCCAGGAGAGTTCTACAAAGCTTTAAAACCAGAGTTAACCCCTCTCCTGTTAAAACTATTTCTTTTTATTTCCTCCCCCAGAGGTACTGTCCCTCTTTCCTAGAACTATGCCATCATTTCTGTAATTCCCAAACCTGATAAAGACCCCTTACATTGCTCTTCCTACTGTCCCATATCTGTATTAAATACAGACTATAAATTGGTGGCAGCAATTTTAGCTGACCAATTAAAAGTTTTCCCCCTCCCTGATACATCGAGACCAATGTGGTTTTATACCTGAGCGTCAAGCATCTGATAACATTAGATGTAGTATTTACTTAATTGGCCTTATCTAAAAACAAAATACCCTTGCCCTTTTTATAAACCTAGATGCTGAAAAGGCATTCGATAAGGTCTCTTGGACCTTTCTTAAAGAAGTACTGGTTAAATTTGTCTTCCTGGAACAGTTTATACAAATAATATTTAAATTTTACCACAAACCCCAAAGCTTTATTTGGTCAAACGGCCATGTTTCAGAAGGTTTTCCATTGCAAAGGGGAACATGTCAGGGATGCCCTCTCTCCTCCTACTATTCACTCTGTATATCGAGCCCCTAGCCCAACTAATTCGACAAACCACAGAAATCCAAGGTATTAATCTAGCAGGTACAGAGCATAAGCACGCCCCATTTTCGGATGATGTATTAATTTATATGACCAATCCAAATACTTCTCTGCCAACACTTTTCTAACTACTGTCCTTATTTTCTGAATTATCCGCTATGATTTAAATACTGCAAAAACTGAGGCAATGGCAATTAATTACACGAGTACCCCTGTAAATGGAATCTCCCCTCAATAAAATACCTGGGGGTTAGGATCCCAATAAACCTATCCTTGCTACTCAATCTAAATTACTCCCCCTTAAAAACAATCTTAAAAGCTGATATGAGGTGTTGGAGCTCACTCTCACTCTCTGTTTACGCCAGGACACAGGCCCTAAAAATTAATGCACTGCCAAGACTTCTGTACTTCTTTCAGTCCATTCCCTGCACGATAACAAAACAGGAGCATATACATTGGCAGAAACTATTTTTATCTTTTATTTGGCAGAATAGAAAACCCGGCTCAGAAGCCAGGTTATGACCCTACCTAAGGCAGTGGAAGGGGTTGCACTCCCAAATCTAGCTTACTATTGGCAAGGCTCCCAAATGCGGTTAGCATTATTATGGCTTAACTTTAATATGATGTGCATGGGAAAAATATCGATCTGGCTAGACTCGCATCATATCCTCTCCCTTTGGCTTTATTTAACTCCTCCTATTTAAAACTCATAACCCTAGACTCCTAGAGGTGATTATTCCCATCTTAGAGGGTTGGAGCCGGGGAACCCGTAGAAGGAGAGTGATTCTACATTTCTGGAAATATGCCTGGTTCACATCAAATCCAGTTTTACACCGGCCAAGGTTGATCCTTGGTATGCCCAGCAGGCCTCGAGAGCCTTTGTAACCCCCTGGAAGCTACTGAGACAGGAGACAGTTATACCCTTTGAGGAGACGAGAGTCTGATTTTTTTGGCGAGATAGTGACCTACTCCATTACTATCAACTTAAGGACTATATTCTCTTAAATCAGAGGAAACTGTTGTCTCGCTCCCAGCTAATGGAGGAAGACTGGCCCTTTGTATCTATCGGGACTTCCCGATCAGGAGAACATGCCATATTCCTCTTATACAAATCCCTTATTAATCAACAGACATGTGAGTCTGATAGACTTAAGACTAGCTGGAAAAAGGACCTACAGTTGGCATTGTGCCAGAGGAATTGGCCCAGAATATGGCAGGGAACATGGTCCACCACCTTCTCTCCTACATGGAGAGAATTTACTTGGGAAGTCAGAGCCAAGTTTTTCCTGATCCTCCAGGTCTTAGCTAAGAGAAACCCCTCTCTTTCTCAGATATGCTGGAGGAAATGTGGGACCCCAACAGCTTCCCAAGCCCATGTTTATTAGTGTCCTGCCTTGGAACCATTTTGGCAGGAGGTTACCCGACATATAAGAAACATTTTTGGCTTAATAGAGACCCTGACTCCAATTAACCTGCTTTTGGGGCTCCCTCTATTTCATTGAAGGGGAAAGAGGCCAAAATACCTGTGGTCTGTCCTCCTGACAGCAATCTATAAATCAGTAACCAAAAAGTAGCTGCAGGAGGCCTTGCCTACAATGTTAGAATGGAAATACCTTGTCTCCTATATACAGGGATTCAAACAAAGGTGGGATATGTATCAGGCTTCGCTCCCATCTTGAGGAAAGTGAATTGCTTTCTACCTGAAAGTTTTAAAACTAAGTAACTCTGTTATGGCCCCCTCTTGCTGCTGTTGTTTGTAAATTCAGAAATAACCAAATCAAGTTTATATTTGATGTGTATAGCCATCACTTACCATTGTAAAGGCACAGAAAAACCCATGCTGGCTTGTTAATTTGTGTTTAGCTGTAACCAGCTTCCAAAGTTTGTGACGTTGTTCTCTTTTTCTTTATTTAGTTTTCCTTCTATCAGATATACTAAAATAGAAATTGCCATTTCTTACTAGATTTTAATAACCTTCATACTGGATTTTAAATATATAGTTGGGAAATTCTGTACTACAAGACAGCAATTTAAAGGAAATCAATTGTTCTGATTTTTATTTTTTTATCAGTATTACATCGTACAGGCCATTGTCAAGAATGCAATTCTGCTTGTCAGTTTTGTAGATGTATGAGAAAATTCTTTATCCAGTAAAGAAGTATTTAAAAAAAATAATTTCTAAACTGAAGGGAGGGCATAGTTGTCACAGCCCCCCCCCCCCCCAAGATAAAACAAGAAAGGGTGTGCCTTGTAGTAGGGAAAGCGGAAAGGAGCTGGGGAAGGGGGGATTTCTGAAGGACAGGGTAATGAGCGAAAAAGGACAGAGGGTCAAGAAAAGAAGAGAGCCTGGTGATAAGAAAAGGGTCAAGGGAAGAAGAGGAAAGGGGGTGGTCATGCAGAGGAGTGGGGAGGCATGTGGTCAGATAAGAAAGGGGGAATCGGAAGTAGTGGAGGGGGTGTTCCTCAGTGCTAAGTCGTGAGAAAATGGATGACCTGCAGGCCATGATGTCATAGGGGAAGGTGGAACTGGTGGCCGTCATAAAAGATGTGGGCTACACTGAACCACGACTCAGTGACCTCTCCATTCCAGGGTGTGTCCTCTACAGAATTGACGGGGTGGGGGTAGCAGTATAGGACAGGGAAGGCATCACTGCTTCCAGGAAGGAATTAGGGAAAGGGAAGGCAGAGGAGCTGTGGGTAAGGCTTCAAATAGCAAAGGGAAGGAAACTGAGGCTGGATGCAGTCTATAGGACAGTGACAAGGAGAGGGAGTTTGGTACATGATCAGGATGGCAGCCAACAAGGGTGATGTGGTACAGTAGTAGCCACTGACACTGCCAGCTATTTCCCGAAATTTCTGTGACATTTCCAGAAATATCTCCTGCTTTATGCATTTCCACAGCAGGGGCAGCAGTGAGAAACTCTTCAGAAATTTCACAAAATATCTGGAAATAGCTGGTAATGTCTGTGGCTACTACTTTAGTATTGGGGGACCTCACTTTGCCTGAGATGAATTGGAGCATCCCGTCCACCGCCTGTTCCACAAGCAAGTTGATCCTGGACAGAGTCCAGGATGGTTTCCTGGTTCAGGGGGTAACTAAATCTGCACAAGAGGGAGCCATTGTGGATCAGGTATTAACTAATGGGGAGCATGTCAGGGACATCTAGGTAGAGGAGCCCTTGGGGAGCAGTGACCACATAAGGGTGTGGTTCCACGTGATTATGGGTAAGGAATCTACAAGTACTAAGGCGAAAGTGCTAGACTTCAAGAAAGCTAATTACACTGTAGGGTGAGAATGAAACTGAGTGGAAAACTAGCTAGCCTTAAGGATGGTATGGGAGTAGATCAGAAGTGGTTCATGATCAAATAAGGGATAGCGGCTGCCACTGTCACATACATTAGACAAAAAGGGAAAAACGCCAAAGTCAGGAGACCAAGGTGGTTCTATAGGCAAGACGGGCAGTGAAGGAAAAGAGGACCATGTACAGGAAGTTTAGGAAGTTCCAGAAAGATGGAGAATGGGGACTACTTAGAGAAAGCTAAGGAGGCCAGTAGAGATGGTCAGGTAAGCCAACCCAAGGCTAGAAAGAAGCTGCAAATTGCTGAAGGGATCAAGGAGGGAGAAAAAGCCTTCGTAAGGCGTATCAGTGAGAAGAGGTACATGAAGGCAACAGTAGTGAAGTTAAAAAGGGGAGGAGCTGGCCCGGTGGCGCTGAGGGTTGAGGCGCTGGACGCTACACCTAGTGCTACGCCGGCGACCCAGGTTCAGGAACGGACTCAGGGTTGTTGGGGGTCGGAGGAGAGGAGGAGGATCGAGTATCCAAACGGATGCTCTCCTCCTCCTGGGGTGGGTTCCTGGGGTGCTTCAAGCACCCGACGCACTGGTGGTGGTTGAAGCACAGGTACCGGTGCACCAGGTGACTCTTCGGAGTCAGGGTGGGGAGGACGTTGTGGGCATTTAACAACTGCATGCGTTAGCATGCCGTCTGTCTGGACTTCAGTCCTCTGTGCCGACGCCTTCAGGGGAAGAGGGACCAAGGGAAGAAAAGCGGAAAAACACCTACTCGGGCCAGGATGATGACCAATCTCAGCCCTGATCACCTACCCACAGGCAGACCCTGCTGTGCAGGCTCTTTGGAGGAAAGAGGAGTAAGGTAGGGGAACAACGGAGTAAACCTGGCACTCTAGGGGCAGATGCCGTGGGAGGGATTACAGGGATTGATTGGTCCAAAGTAGTGGACCAAGTGGGCAATAAGGAGGGGATAAAAGGAAAGTGGGGAAAAAAAAAGGGGGGGAGGGAGGGATGGCAGGAAGGCAGTAATTTGAAGGGAAGGGTATTGAACAAATAAATACATTTGCTTTTTATTTATCAAGGAAAAGGATGGACCAGTGCAGCAGCAGAGGATGGGGGAAGGGGGATATGGCAGAGGACAGCATAACAAAGGACGAGGTAGGATATGGCTCATTGTTCATCACTGATCTCTTTGGCCCTGGAGTGGAAGACCATCTCACTTGTATTGAGTGGTCCACTGTCACCCTAGATTTGATTGCTTTATGCCCAGCAGGCTTCCCTTCCACACAGGAGACTGATAAAGAAATTGAGTAGCTTAGGTGTGGGATCCATAGTGGTGAACTGGGTCAGAAACTTTTGCGTGGTGAACAGCACTCTGATGATGGGAGAGTGACCAGCGGTGTGCCGCAGGGCTGAGTACTGGGTCCACTCCTCTTCCAATGTCTTCACTGGTGACATTGCAGAAGAACTGGAAGAGATGATATGCCTTTTGTAGATGATACCAAAATCTGTAATAGGGTGGACACTCGGGAGTGGGTAAAGAGAATGCATAGTGATCTTGGGAAGCTTGAGGATTTGTCAGGAGCACGACAGTTAGAGTTCAGTGCCAAAAAGTGCAGAAAGGGGGTTACTAACAATCACTAAGTAGGAGCAGGACCTTGGTATTATTGCCACTGTATCTCTCGCTGGTAGAACCCTACATGGAGTACTGTGTCCAGTTTTGGCGGCCACACCTCTGAAAGGATACATGGTGGAAGCAATCCAGAGAAGGGGCACAAAAATGACACAAAGGTTGCAAGAGAAGCCCTGCAAGGAGAGCCTGAGTGATCTCTACATATGCAGTCTCTGGAAAAGAGGAGAGCAAGAGGGGACATGATGGAGACCTTCAGGTACCTCCCAGGGGTGAACGGAGTGCTTGATGGGAGTCGCTTTCAAAGGAGAAAGAGCACTAGGACAAGGGGGCATACGATGAAGCTGGGTCGGGAAATGTTGGGAAGTACTGCTTCACTGAAGGGGTGGCACATGTCTGGAACAGTCCGTCAGCAGAAGTGGTGGAGGCGAAAACAATAGGGAGGCTTCAAGCATACATGGGATAGAGATAATTAAATATTAGTAAACAGGCAGGGGGAAGGGTCACCGGAGACCGCGTAGGATCTGTGGAGAAAGATTAGGCAGGGAACATCTGGGGAGACTGGGTGGGCCAAGGGGTCCTTTCAAACAACATGAAGTCTTGCTGTATTCTAACATACAGTATGCAGTTAGCCCCAGCACTTGAACTGCCCAGAGAGGAAAGAGTTAACTCTCTGCATGAGCATAGAACATTGAGCTCGAGCTTGGTTCAAACCTCTGTCTGCAGCACTTCAAAGTGTAACCGTCAGATTCTTTACTCCGCCTAACTGAACAGTCACTCCGGAGAGTGCTCCTTCACTTTCTCGGTTCAGTAAAAACAGTTGGTTTAAAAAATGTTTTCGCTTTATTATTTTCGGCTTCAAGTCCCTGTCTGTGGTACAGTAAGTGTTGTAGGTAGTGGACTTTAGTTTTATTGTGGTAAGTTCTGTGGAAATTGTAAAAACTTGTCGATCGGTCCGGTTTTGGAACAGATTATGTTAGGGTTATTTTATTTTCTGTTTTTCTAGTCTGGGATACTGGTTCTTATCAGTTTCGAAAAAACGGAATTTTAGACGTTTTTTTTTCCATGACCGAACACGGTTGGTAAACCGATATTGGGGTCTGTCTTGGCTTTTTAGCTATAAAGGATAAGTTATTAGCCTGGCCATGTCTGAGAAACCCAAGAAAAAAAATGGGCCCACTGGGTTTCAACACTGTAGTGAGTGTGGGGATGCCTTTTCTAAGGCAGACCCTTACACCACTTGTGTTTATTGTCTGGGGTTTGACCACCTCGATTCAGACTGCCAAATCTGCAAGAATTTTCTGAAGGCCACCCTGGATAAGAGATTGGGTAGAGTCAGGGAAAAGGAGGCCGAGAAGTCCACTATTCCAGACGGCCAGTCCAGTTCGGTTACGACTGAACCTGAGGGAGTACCCACTGACCTGGGCGATACTCCCTCGGGCAAAAGGAGAGCTGATCCTGAGGGGTCGGTTCCATCAAAGAAAAAGAGGAAATCTGCCGGTTCAGATCCGGAATCACAACGTCCCACCGTCGAAGAGATAGCCAGAGCGATAAGCATTGTAGAATCGCTCCGTCCAGTCTGGCTCCTCTTGGTATGCGCTCGATTAGGTCGGTTGCCCCGGTTCCAGAATATTGTCCGAGTGAGTTTTATGAACCGGATTGGGAAGGGGAGGAAGAGGACGACGACGATGATGGTGGTGTGGAAGGTATGGATGAGCCCATTGAACCGGATATCTTCCCAGAAAGGCCTTCTAATGTTTCCCCTCCCAGGCTTTCTGAGTCCCCATCCCACTATTTGTTTTACAAAAAAGTGGCAGAGACCCTCCGGCTCCCTCTGGTTGAAGCTGTTGAGAAACAAGAGGAGCCTGATTTTATTGAAATGATGGACATCCCAGAGTCCAAAAGGCTGTCTATTCCCCTCCATAAATCTCTTAGGAAACTGGACACAAAAAATTCTCCAAACACCAAATTCTTTACCTCTTGTGGGTTAAAGAATGGACAGGAGGTGTATGCTTTCAGGTTCAAGTACAGAGTTCTTGTTCCACCAATGCAGCCATGTTAGTAGTGCAGGCTGCTGCCTGTGACAAGGCAAACATACCTTTGGCTTTACTCCCCAAGATAAAGACTCTAGGAAGGTGGTTGCTGTGGCCAAAAAACAGTGCTTGGCATCCTCCTTGGGACTCAGGCAGGCAAATTATATGGCCTACACAGTCATATACTGGAAGTCCAGATGGGATTCTGTTCTGGAACTGGCTAAACAGGCTTCCCCCCAACTAGCCAAGGAGCTGGAGGAGGTGGCTGTTGATGGGATAGAGGCATCTAAGATTCAATTTCATGCTGCTGTGGATTCAAATGATGTGTCATCACGAGTCATGGCTACATCTGTGTCTCTTCGGAGATTTGCTTGGCTCAGATGTACTAGCCTATCAAAGGACGCTCAGGCTAAGGCCATGGGTTTCCCTGTGGTGGGTAATTCTCTGTTTGTAGAGCAGACAAAGAATTACATGAAAAAGATGGATGAATATCGAACCACCTACAGGAGTGCACAGGCCAAGGAAAGGCAGGCAACTCCTCAGAAGCAGCTGTCCAGGGGCGGGACAGGCCTTTTCACAGGCCTTTCTACCAGGCACAGGCCTCCTCTCCTTTTCCTCAGAGAGGGTTCTTGAGAGGGAGAGGCAGAAGGGGGATGAGCAGGGCTGCATCCTCTCTGTCTAAGGCTCCTGCCAAGCAGACACCCTTATGTGTCAGCCCGGGTCGACTCCCCTATTGCAGTAGGAAGCAGACTAGCTTGCTACTTCCAGGCCTGGAAGTCTGTTACCTCAGACAAGTGAGTCCTGGAGGTAGTAAGCCAGGGACTGGCCCTCAGCTTCAAAAAATTTCCAAAACTCGGGGTCAGGTCATTTCCACCTGCAAACATCTCCGAAACCATTGCCCTAGAGGCAGATGTTTCCTCTCTGCTGGCTCTCAGAGCCATAGAGAGAGTTCCTACTCTACACAGGGGCAAGGGTCTGTACTCCAGATACTTCCTTACCCCAAAAAAGATAGGGGAGTGGCGGCACATCCTAGAACCAAGATACTTAAACACCTTGTCAAGCCAAGGTTCAAAATGGTGACTTTGGGAGTAAGTCTTCCCTCTCTGAGGCCAGGGGATTGGTTAGCCTCCCTGGACCTCGAGGATGCCTACTTTCACATCCCAATCAGGTTCTGCCACAGAAAGTACCTCTGGTTCGAGTTGCGTTCAGGCCATTATCAGTTCAGAGCAATGCACTTCGGCCTAACATAAGCTCCAAGGGTGTTCACAAAGTGCCTAGCAGTAGTAGTGGCTTTTCTCAGGAGAGAGAATATCTCCATTTTTCCATACCTGGATGACTGGCTCATCATGGGATAGTCTCCAGACCAAGTCAAGTCAGACCTACAAGTAGTACAACAGTAACTCACTTCCTAGGGTTCCTTCTCAACCTACCAAAGTCAGTTCTCGAACCAGTGCATCTCCTTACCTTCATAGGGGTAGAGTTGGATACTGTCCAAGCTAAGGCTTTTTTTCCCTTGGCAAGGGTGAAGGCCCTTGCAGACCTTGCTTGTTCCTTTCATCTGTGGGTGTCTCGACCAGCGAGACATTTTCTTTAGCTCCTGGGCCACATGCAGTCTCCACTGTGGTGGTACAAAGAGCCAGATTTCAAATGAGGGACATTCAGTTCCATCTGAAATCATTTGGTCCCAGAAAAAATATATTTTAACCAAATTGATTCCAGTGACTCAGACTCCGATCCAAGCTCTCCAATGGTGATTGGATCAGGACAATCTCATACAAGGAGTCCCATTCATCAGTCAGACTCATTCAGTGGTGTTAACCACAGATGCTTCTCTTCTGGGCTGGGGAACTTACTTAGGACCTCTCACAGCACAAGGGGTGTGGTCCCCTCAGGAGTCCCTTCTTCATATCAGTCTTCTGGAACTCAGGGCAGTATTCCTTGCTCTCCAAACCGTCTCGGACTCAGTAAGGAACAAGGTGGTTCAGGTCAGGACAGACAACACCACCACCATGTGATACATCAACAAGCAGGGAGGCACTCTGTCCATGGCCTTGTGCACGGAAGCCACGAAATTATGGTCTCTGGCTTATTCCCTGCAGGCATCTCTGGTAGCAGTCCATCTTTCAGGGAAGGCCAATGTGCTAGCAGATGCTTTGAGCAGGATATCTCAGGGCCATCACGGATGGTCCCTGGACCCCTTCATATTGAAAGTATTTTTCTCAAGGTGGGGCACTCCTAGATAGATCTTTATGCAGCCCCAGATGATCATCAACTCCCTCTCTTCTGCTGCAGACCCCAGTCATGGGCTCAGTTCCCCTGGATGCTCTGATTCTGGATTGGGAGGGGAAATTCATGTATGACTTTCCTCTGTTGTTCAAGGTTCTGGTCAAGATAAGGTCACAATCGTGCAAGGTGATCCTATGGCACTAGACTGGGCCAGACAGCCGTGGTATCCCCTATTACTGTCCCTAGCAGTCCATCTTCCCTTATCTCTTCCCAAGAAGCACAATCTGTTAACCTCCTCTCAGGGAAGGATATGGTACACCAACCTTCAGTCTCTCAACCTCAAAGCTTGGCTCTTGAAGAGTTCAAGTATGTAAATCTGCATCTGTCTCAGGGGGTTCTGGATATTCTTAAAGCCTCTCGAAAACCTACCACCAGAAAAACTTATAATTCCAAATGGAAAAGATTCAGCATTTGGTGTTCCAATAGGGATGTCCTACCAGATACTGCTGATTTGTCTATAGTTCTGGATTATATGGTTCGTCTTAATGGCTTAGACCTCAGGCCAGCCACTCTGAAAGTGCATCTAGCAGCTGTCTCTGCATTCCTGTCAGTGGGGATGGTTCCTTCCCTGGCATCTCATCCTGTCTTCTGTACGTTTAAGGGTTTAGTCTATACCAACCCTCCCTTTAGGGACCTTACTCCTGCTCGCGATCTTAATATTTGCATTGCTCAGCTCATACAACCTCCCTTCGAGCCTTTGGCTTCAGCAGAACTCAAGTACTTGACTTGGAAAACTGCGTTCCTGGTAGCTATCACTTCTGCCAGACGTATTAGTGAATTACAAGCTCTGTCAGTGGAGCCAAATTTTATTGCTTTTCACAGAGATAAGGTGGTTCTTAGAACCAATAGGAGGTTCTTACCCAAAGTGGTCTCAGATTTTCATCTGAACCAGTCCATGTCTCTTCCTGTGTTTTTCACTGATAATTCTTGTTCAGGAGAAAGATGATTACACAGTTTGGATGTTAAGAGGCCACTTATCTACTACAGAGAACATACTAAGGCACTGAGGTTTGACTGTCCTCCGTTGTTTCTTACTTATGGTGAAGTAGGAAAGGGTAAACCTGCTTCTAAGAAAAATATTGCCAGGTGGATTGTCTCTTGTATACAGTTCTGCTATGAAAAGCTAGGCAAAGCACCTCACTCAGGCCTGAGGGCTCATTGACTAGGGGTACAGCTGCTTCCCTGGCTGCTGCCAGGGATATACCTTTATTAGAGATATGCAAAGCAACCACCTGGAAAACTGTCCATACCTTCACCAAGCATTACTGATCCAGGCAAGGAGTGATGCTAGGTTTGGAACAGCAGTACTGCAGAGTTTGTTCCCAAAATAGGTACAGTACCCCACTCCAAGGCAGTACTGCTTGGTAGAATGCATATGTCAGAATACAGCAAGACTTCATGTTGTTTGAAGAAAAAAATTACTCACCTTAGTAACTGTGTTTCTTGTAATGGAGTCTTGCTGTATTCTGACCTCCCCCGCCTCCTCTCTCAGAACCTGTTTTTGGGACGTGGGCTGGTAGGTACAGTGTTGCACCTCATGGGTGTATTTGGACCCCTTTTAAAAGGGGAGTGAGTTTATTGTTGTGTTGTTTTTTGGTAGCTATTTGTGTTGGTTCACTACCTGGTTATTATTTTGGGTTCTCAACTTGAGTCTTTTAGGGGACCCAAAACATTTATTGCCTTTTTGTCTATTTTCTTTACAATTTCCACTTAAGTAGAATAGTTAGTTAGTATTGCTCATAAGAAAATGACGGTTACGCTTTGAAGTGCTGCAGACAGAGGTTTGAACCAAGCTCGAGCTCAACGTTCTATGCTCATGCATAGAGTTGTCTCTTTCCTCTCCAGGGCAGTTCAAATGCTGGGGCCAACTGCATATATCAGAATACAGCAAGACTCCATTAGAAGAAACACAATTACTAAGGTGAGTAATTGTTTCCTTTTTGCCAATATATTCTGTGTTTATAACCCCTGTAATACTCAGGTATTCATAACTTTCTGCAGTAAGCCTGGAGGGTTGGAGAGAATGGAATATATACAAATGATGGAATCATCTGCTCGTGACAATTTTTCAAATGCTGCCCTACACTAACTGCCAATGTTCTAAACTTCCTCAGATTTTACTCTCTGCCTTAACAGTCTGGTTGCTCGGAGTGTTGCTCTTCATCTGTCTGAAGTGAAGAAATTTCTGAAAAACATATAAGTTTTACTTAGCTAAACTTAGTTTTTGTAGTTATTTAGTTGTTTTTGCCAGTTCCTCTCGGTTCGTAATAACCAGGAGGGAACCGGGTTAGTTTCATATATTTGTTTTTTTTCTAACACAGAACCCATTTTATCTTTGTCTAAATTTGATTTAAAAGTGTTTTTTTGTAACTGTAGTTTTCGGCTACTGAACCGCTAGTACCAGTTCCAATTTTTCTGTCTGTTCAGTTTCTCCGGTTCCTTTTTGGTTCCAGAACCGACAATAACCGCGTTTTTTATCGGTTTAAATGGCAGAAGAACTGAAGAAAAAGACTGGTGACCCCGGTTTTAAAAATTGTACACAATGTGGGGATGTTTTTTCAAAGGCAGATAAGCACACTGTGTGTTGCTTGTCTAGGATGTGAGCATCCTAAAGAGGACTGTCAAATCTGCCTGACTTTCCCAGAAAAAAACTATTGAAAAATACCTGGAATGACTGAAAAAGAAACTCCCCAAAGGTCCTTCTGGTTCTGACTAGCTGTACCCTCAGTTGTTATGGCTAAAACCGCATCTGTTGATTGTTTGTTTTGTTTTGTTTTGTATCCTGATTCTCATTTTGTATTCTGCGCCTTATTGTATATATGTATATTTGTCCTTGACCACAGCAGGTCCACCTTGTAAATGAGCTTGCTCAATGGTGATCGCCTGGATAAATAAAGATTTGATTTGATTTGATTTGACTTCCACTCCTGAGAAGGGTGATAAAGCTATAAAGAGGATTTCTGAACCAGCTAGCTCCCCAACTCCCTCTAAAAAAGCACGCAAGCAGAAGCATACAGAACCCCCAGATATATTGATCAGGGGACTTCTGTATCTGCTATTGTCATGCCAACTCCTCAGGAAATCGCACAGGCTTTTAAAGTCATTCAGGCTTTGCAGGGTTTGGTGCCCCCTGCTCAGCAACCTCCTGTTATAGCGGGACAGCCTGACAGAATTCTCCTTATTGAAGAGGAGGAATGCAGCGAATATGAGGAGGATGAAGGGGAACCCATCTTACCCGAGGTATCCCCGGAACAAGATTTTGGTTCGTCCCCTAGGACATCTGAGGATTTTTCTTCTCACTTTACTTTTGTGAGAAAAATGGCAGATGCCCTTGACATCTCCACAAGGGAAGAAGTGGAGGATGAGGAGGAAATAGAGTATCTGGAAATGATGGGTTTGACTCCCACCAAAGCCCTCCTCCTCCCAGTCAAATGTTTTGAGAAAGATGCTCTGAAATTGTTGCAAACCCCAGATTCTGTCCTCCCTCTGGATAAGAGGATGGACAAGAAATATCAGTTGGAGAAGGAAGGGGAAGAGTGCCTTTTTTCCCATCCAGATCACCTAGGGGTCATTCAACAGGCAACCTGTGATAAGGCTAGGGTCCCTCTGGCATCCCATCCACCAGATAAGGACTCTGGGAAAATAGATAGGATGGCTAGGAAAGGATACCTGTCAGCGTCCCTAGCCATGCAACAGGCTAACTTTCAGGCCTATGCTGCCCAGTACCAAAAGTCCCTGTGGCAGTCAGTATTGGCCATTTCACAGAAAACACTTTCACTCCTATCTGATGACCTAGCAGAAACAGCTAGGTTTGGGCTAGAGGCAACTAAGTACCAATTCCAGATGGCTGCTGATATCAATGACACTGCAGCTAGGATGGATGGCAAATACAGTAGCTCAGAGGAGATTTGCATGGCTGAGTGCCACAAATCTCTCTGCTGATACACAATCTTAGGCCCTGGATTTTCCTTTAGAGGGAAATACTGTTTTCGGAGAATCCACAGTGGCATACATGAAGAAGGTAGAGGAGTACAGGGCCACTAACAGAAGCAAAACTAGTAGAGAGGGAGTTTCTCCATCCACCAGGCCTTATGGAAGGGGAGGCCGGGGCAGATCCTTCCACACCAGGCCCTTTTTCCAACCAGTGGCCACACCCGAGAACCAGCAGTGCCCGCAACAGGGGTACTTTAGGGGCAGGGTCTGCGAGCATCTAGGCGTGGAACTCAAGCACAACCTTCACCCCAAGCCAAGCAGACCCCTTGAACTACAGGCTGCCTCCTCAATCCCTGTCGGAGACAGACTTTTCCCATTTCCTCCAGGCTTGGCTGACAATTACCACAGACAAGTGGGTCCTGGAGGTAGTGGGTCAGGGTCTATCTCTGGCTTTCAAATCCCTTCCTCCTCTAGCAGCCAGGGGTTTCAGTGCACCTTCCCTGGCAAAAAAGATTCTGCTGGAGACAGGGGTCCAGAAACTGCTACTTTTAAAAGCAGTGGAACCTGTCCCAAGCCCATTGAGAGGAAGGGGCTTTTACTCCAGATACTTCCTCATCACAAAGAAAAGTGGGTAGTGGCAGCCTATATTGGATCTCGGAGTCCTAAACAGGCATCTAAAAAAGCCGAAGTTCAAAATGGTAACTTTAGCATTGATTCTGCCAACAGTCCAGAAAGGGGATTGGTTGGCATCACTGGATTTAAAACACTCCTATTTCCACCTTCCCATAAGGGAGTCTCACAAAAAATATCTCTGATTCAACCTCCCTTCAGGTTACTACCAATTTTTAACCCTGCCTTTTGGCCTTTCTTCAGCCCCAGGGGTGTTTACAAAGTGCCTAGCACCAGCGGTAGCAGACCTTCGAAGACAGGGTGTAACAGTTTTTCCATACTTGGACGACTGGCTGATGGTGGGCAAGTCACCACAGCAGGTCATTCGGTATCTAAGCCTTACCCAAGGCCTGTTGGAATCCTTGGGATTAATTATCAGTCTCAGAAAGTCAGTTCTCATTCCTGCACAAAAGTTGCAGTTCATTGGGGCAGAGATAGACACCCTGCAGGGCAGGGCCTACCTACCTCTGGACAAGGTCAGAAATCTTCAGCTAGTAGCAAACTCCTACACCTTGAACAGGATCAAGCCTGCAAGACAGTTCTTGCAACTTCTGGGTCATATGGCTGCATCCACAGCTGCAGTGCTGGGTTCAAGGTTCAAATGAGGGACATCCAGTTCCATCTCAGGGCCCACTGGAGTCAAAGAAAAGACTCTCTTTCAAAACCCATTCCAGTCACAAGAACTCTGCTGCAAGCCTTGCAGTGGTGGAAGGAAGTATCCAATTTAAGGGAAGGTGTTCCTTTTCAGAAAGACTATACCTATTAGACTGGGGTGCCCACTTTGGAGACCATACAA
This sequence comes from Neoceratodus forsteri, assembly GCA_016271365.2. NCBI lineage: Eukaryota > Metazoa > Chordata > Ceratodontiformes > Ceratodontidae > Neoceratodus > Neoceratodus forsteri. Next base: position 931,942,234 of record CM028133.1, read on the forward strand.
CCCATGGTACCTAGTCAACCACAGAGTCCCTCCAGCACATAAACTTCTTGTAACTCAGGGCTGTCTTTCTGGCTCTAAGGACCTTTTCAGGACTGGTACAGTCAAAGGTGGTACAGGTCAGGACAGACGATACCACCACAGTGTACTATATCAACAAATCGAGGCAACAGGTCAGGGCCCCTTTGCACAGAGGCCATGAAAATTTGGATTCTGTGTATTCTTTGGGAGTCTCCCTGCAGGCAGTCTATTTACCAGGAAAGGACAATACCCTGGCAGATGCCTTAAGTCTAATCAACCAGGCCCATCAAGAATGGACTCTGAATAGACAGATGGTAGATATAATTTTCCGAAGGTGGGGCAGTCCAGAGGTAGACTTGTTTGCATCCCACCAGAACCACCACTTGTCTTCATACTGCTTCAGGCCACCAGATCAGGGCACTTTGCCCCGGATGCCCTGACTCTGGATTGGTCAGGGAAGTTCCTGTACACTTTCCCTCCTTTTCCCTTGGTCTTCAGAGTGTTACTCAAGCTCAGGTCCCACTCAGCATCTCTGATCCTAATAGCTCCGGACTGGCCCAGGCTGCCATGATGCTCTCTAATGCTCTCAGTGTCTGTGGCCAAACCGTAATGACTTCCTCTAAGGTACAGTCTATTGACCTCCAACCAGGGGACCCTGTTGTAACCGAACCTCAAGTCCCTCAACCTCAAAGCTTGGCTCTTGAGGAACTAGAATATGCTGACTTGCAACTCTCTGAATCGGTGCTTCACATTCTGAGGGGCTATAGTGAACCCTCTACTAAGAAAACGTATTCTTTTGAATGGAAAAGGTTTTCAATCTGGTGTTCGACTAGGGATTTGATTCCATTGCAGGCTGGGGTCCCAGCTGTTTTGGATTACCTCTCTCATTTACATTTTCTGGGTCTACTACCCAGTTCACACAAGGTACACCTTGCAGCACTGTCTGCTTATATTTCTGCTGGTGCCAGGGTATCACTAGTTTCAGACCCCATTTTTAGAAGGTTTTTCAAAGGTTTGGCACATTTGCACCCTCATCCCAGGGCACCTGTGCCAGCATGGGACCTTAATGTTTGTATAGCAAAGCTCATGGGGCATCTGTTTGAGTCTATGGCTATAGCTCATCTCAAGTATGTCACTTGGAAAACAGTTTTTCTAGTGGCAATCACTACTGCAAGAAGAATAAGTGAACTCCAGGCTCTCTCTGTGGAGCAGGAGTATATCTCTTTTCACAGAGATAAGGTAGTTTTAAGAACAAATAGAAAATTCCTACCAAAGGTAGTCTCTGATTTTCAGATCAACCAATCCTTTACCGTACTTGTCTTTTTTACTGAGTATTCAATTTCTGGTGAAAGAAGACTTTATAGTGTGGATGTGAAGAAAGCTCTCAGTTATTATATTACAGCCACTAAGGACCATAGGCAGGACAGGAAACCGCTGTTTCTGACCTTTGGGGATGTGGGAAAAGGTAATCCAGCTTCTGAAAGATCTGTTTCTTGTTGAATAGTCCAGTGTATTCAATTCTGCTATACAAAAGCTCCCAACAGGGTTGAGGGTGCATTCCACTTGTAAAGCAGCTACCTGGAAGACAGTGCACACTTGTACAAAGCATTGCAGTCTAGATAACCCAGTCTAGAAGTGATGCTAGGTTTGGCACAATAGTCCTACAGAGTCTATTTCCTAAGTAAATGTTCTTTGCCCACCTCGATTGGTACTGCTTTGTAGTCTGCAGCAAGTTGTGAATACCTGAGTATTTCTGGGGTTAGAAGAAAAAATTACTCGCCTTAGTGATTGTTTCTTCCCAGTGATACTTGGGTATTCATAAGTTCCCGCCCTACCTCTCCTTCCAGAACTCAAGCCTCTGCACTTCTGCATGCTGCACTACCACAAAAGGGTACATCACAATGACTGTGTATAAATCAAAATCAAATCAGCTTTATTTTTATAGCACCTTTCAGAACCAAGGCGCTGTACATAAAATCAGATACAAAAAGATAAAATAGACAACATTAAAATGGATCATTCATGACTAGGGAAAGCTATGCTAAATAAATAGGTTTTTAATTAAATTTTAAATCTATCGACAGTTGGGCATTCTCTCAGCTGATGAGGTAGAGAATTCCACAGGGTTGGCGACGCAAAAGCAAAGGCACGAGAACCAGATGTCATTAATCGTACCCTGGGAATCTCCAGCAATCCCTCGTCAGTGGAACAGAGAGGACGGAGGGGGCAATAGGGTACCAAGAGATCTTGCAGGTAACCGGGTCCCTGATCATGTAGGGCTTTAAAGGTTAGCAAGCCAACCTTAAAGATGATCCGCCACCAAACAGGAAGCCAGTGCAGCTCGTGGAGCACAGGCATAATATGAGTGGTTCTAGAAGTCCCAGTCAAAAGCCTGGCCGTTGCGTTCTGCACCAGCTGCAGGCGGTGGATATCAACGCCTGGTAGCCCTAGGTAGAGGGAATTGCACATAGTGGTACAAATTGGTAAACAAGGCTTATGGTCTTTATTTTCTTCAGATCTTTTTCTGACATCCTGAGTCTTTTAAAAATCTTAGTGTTTTTCTCCAGTGGGGTTTTCTTATGACTAAAATTGGGGTAATTTTGAATTATCTGTTTAATTTAAATACTTGCAGTTTTGCTGTGTTGCTTGTCTATTCAGGCTCCTGGGAAATCTGAAGAGGTTTAGAACATTGGCAGTTAGTATAGGGCAGCGTTTGAAAAGTTGTCGCATGCAGATGATTCCATCATTTGCATATGTTCCATTCTCTCCGGGTAGTCCAATCCTCCAGGCTTACTGCAAAAAGTTATGAATACCTGAGTATCACTGGGAAGAAACAGAATTACTAAGGTGAACAATGTTTTCTTCCCAGCCTTCAAAGGTGAAGTAAAAGAGCTCCATTCACTTAAGCAGCATCAAATGCAGTCTCAGCAGTACCATCAGAAGCCTCAAATTGGGGTGAAACGACAGTGGTTTATATGGAGCTCCCTCCAAGGCTACCAATTAATGGATTGTGGGTGTCATTCCCCATCCTGCATGGTCTCTGTGTCGACTAGAGCTGTGTGGGGGAGGAGACCTTCCGCTGGTGAAATTTGTGTGGAAGTTTGACTTTCGACTCCGTGAAAGATCAGAAATCATTTGGCAGCTTTTCTGGAAATTCTGACTTAGAACAGCGGAATACATGTGTGAACTGCGGACTAATGTATTAAACTGTGGAACGAAATTCTGCAGAACTGATCACTGTCAGAGGTTAGTTCTGTGGAATTTTTTTTTTTCTCCATATGCATTTTTCCGCTCCGAGCCTTGGCAGGCGACTACAGCCCTCCAGATGGATGGACACTCTCTCTGGTCCCTCTGCTCCCGTGCTAGGTGGCCCCGGTGGTTCCCCATGGATTGCCTCACGGCGGGGGCCAGGAGGAGGTTGCCATCTTCTCCCCCGGAGACCCAAACCAGAATCCGTGACACCTCCCAAGAGTTGCGGACCATCATTGAGCCTGCCAGGCTCGATTTTCCTCAATTTTGCCTGCCCCTTCCGACGTTGAGATGTTGGCTCCAAGTCTCCCAACAATGCTGCCCTCCAGCCACTGCCAGAGTGCAGTCAGTGAGCAGGACGACTAGTCTTCTTCCTCCCGAGAGAGGAGAGCAGTCCTCCAGATGCTCAATCCTCTCAGCTGTAGCTTGTTCCTGAACAGGGGTCGCCGGCATGGCGCGAGGTGTGGCATCCAGCACCTCAACACTCTGTGCCACCAGACCAGCTGTTCTGTGGAATTTCTTTCAACATTTTTTTTCAACTTTCTTTATGCCCCCTCTTTCACCGGTGATCCTGACCTCTCTCTGGCGAGGACACTTGGTGCGGTCTTGCTCTTGCCCGCCTGAAGTCTCCATTCTCTGCCATGGGCCCATTTCCCTCCCGCACACCTGGCCCCTGGCTCTGAGCCCCCTGATGCGGGACTGCCAACACCTCCGGCGCTCTATCTGCAAGTCTGATAGAGCGACCAGGGAGCAGAGAGACCGAGGCGGAGCCAGAAGGCCCATCATTGGGCGTGGGGACCAACCATTGGTCCTGCCTTCGCCTATTGGGCGCCGGTTTTTTCCTCTTTTCTGTCTCCGCAGAGCTCGATGTAATGACAACCAGTGTCCACCGAGCCCACCCCTGGTGCCATTGTGGCAACGCCGCTGGTGCCTGGCTACCCCCGACTGATGCCAGAGGTTGCTCTCGAGCGTTACGCTGTCCCTGTGCTGCCCCCCCCTCCTCAGGAAGGGAGAGCAGTCTACCAGATGCTGAATCCCTTTCCACCCCTGCCGACCCCCGACGACCCGGGCTTGTTCACGAACCCGGGTCGCTGGCATGCTGCGAGGTGAGGTATCTAGCACCTCAACCCTCGGCGCCACCGGGCCGGCTTCCTTTCGACAGTTTAATAATTAATCCATAAGTCATAGTCAGGCAGTCTAGAAAGAAGGCAGTACTACACAGACAAACTTAAGCTTTAAAATGTATATATAAAATTGCATAAGAAATAAATTTAATTATCTATAGAATTTCAAATAATTTATAATAAGTATCTGTTTTGTATTTTTAACACACTTTATTCCATGCGAAGGCATTATTTCTTCCAATTCAGCAATGCAAAACCCCATTTTAACTCTTTGACGGCAGCGGGCACAGATTTCCTGCCGGCATAGTTTAAGCAGTTCTTTTTTAAATCCTTATTTACTTAAGAAAGTGCACCTATTATATGGGATGGTGTGTGCCACCGACTAACTTTATTTGGATGGCTTCCAGTCCCTGTAGGCAACTCTTCAAATCATTGACTGTTCGGGGCCTTTAATAAGCCAAGCCAGGGCAGTTGCAAAACTTACCTTGGCGGTAGTGACCTAACTGAATTTCAAACACCCTAGTAATAAGGGGGTGGTTAGTGAGCATGCCCAGGCATCTAAAGCCTAACCACCACTGTGACAGGAACAGTGGTAAACGCACTTTGAGATGGAAATATCACAAAATCTCACAGGAAAAAAAAAGGTCTACATCATGATTTGTTAAAAATAGCTGTGCTTGTCACCATAGTCGTTCCGCATTGCAGTCTAAGGGTTAAATTGTTCAGGCCTTTTTCTTTATCAAATAGTCTAGATGGGTGAAAAATATGAGTGATATGAAGACCCTGTACAAGTGTCTGAACCTGTCTTGAGCACAGACATAAGAACATGGAGTCCATTGGGGCCACTACCAAGCTGATATGTGTGCAGACCACCAGTCCTCTGATGTACGTTGAAGAAGATGCCACGCTCATATGAAGCTGCCACGGAGAGAGCTGGATTAAGACTGAGCAATGCCTGCATAGCATACAAGCACTGCACTGGGACCCAGTTTGAACACTGCCCAGAGGCACTGTCTTAGCAGACAAGAAGAATGGAGCAGAGGAGCCTCAGCTAATGACAAAAGGGGGATGAAAGGCATATCCCAGTCTCCAGCAACAGAGACAGGATGTTGGCTGACACTAATTATGCTTAGAGTGGGAATACTTACACGTACAACATAGAAGTTGTCGGCAGATAAGGACCTCCTCTTCCCACCTAGTCTGCCCTGTTTTCCCTTCCTACTGTGCCACCTCAGACCCTAATCGGTTCTTGGTTCCCTCCCTTGCTTAATTTCTAGGATCCCTTGTGTCTATCTGATGCGTTCTCGAAACCTGTGAGAGTTTTAGCCTCTATTCCTTATGCTGGTAGACTGTTCCTAGCATCCACCACCCTTTTAGTGAAGAACTTCCTCACATTTCCCTAAGCCTCCCCTCCAGCTTCTTAGAGTGACTCCTTGTCCTTGAGCATCACTTTCTATGAAAAACGCTCCTTTCCTGTTCCTTGTTCTAGACTTTTGTGAGTGATGTTGTTTTTGAATTGGTGTAGTGCATCAAATATTTGTATACTGTTAACCATTTAGTCAGTATGTTTTTATTAATATGTGAACTGATGGTCAAGGGTATACTTTTAATCAGTTCTGAAGCTGTCACCCAGACAGAGACTTGAACCCTGGACCCTCAGATTAAAATTCTGAAGCTGTACCGACTGAGCTATCTGGGACATATTGTCCTCTGTACATATCTTTCACTTTGCACATGCGGAATTCATAGATCGATCCTAAGTATGAATGCCGGGGTGAAGTCATCAGGGCTTGTGAAGAACTAGGTATGTAGGTACTTGTTTTGTTACCCCTACCCTTCTCCTCCAGTCAAAAAAAAATAAAAAACACCACAAAGCTTACTTGAAACTGGCAGAGCTGCTCAAAGGAGCTGGTGCCAAGTGACAACAGCTTACAGTGTAATCTGGAGTGACGACACTCACCTCCGATCAAATAAAAGGGAGTCCACACCAATAACAATTTAAATACTTTCCTTTTTCTTGGATCGTGGATATGGTGTTCTATCCACACTGTTTGGCATGTCCTTTCCTTTTAAGAGTCTTGCCGGAAGGTCTTGAAGCTGGCTTCTCCCACCCACCCAGGTGGTATAACCTTTGGCTGTGCCCCATGACGCCAGATCTTCCTTTCCGCTGGAAGATTCAGGTTCCCTCCTTACCGCTGTTGTGTTCAGTAGGCCCTGGCTTCAAAATCCTTGGATTTGCTCAAAATTAAACTTGTAAGATAACGATCGCTTCATGATTTTGACCGTCGTGGAAGATTAATCTTCTCCTCTAGCTGCTGGAGGTCTGCATCTCAGCAAGTAAGGGGTCTACTGAGAAATATAGGATATTCTTGTCTCAGAGCAGGACAATCAGGAGCTTAAAAGCACCCAGGCAGAAACTAAGTAGAGAGAAAAGAGAAAAACAAACAAAAAAAAAAACAGAGCAAAGAGTAAGGATTTCAAACAGTTAAGGGGCCAGAAATAAGACATGATGGGAGTGGTGCAGTGGTTGTGGAGCAGCAGTCTTCCGGGAGACGTTCTGGAGGATGCGGTATTGTCCCATCTGTAGGCACCTCTCTGGGCTGAGAGAGGATGTTGCTCATCTCCAGGCTGAGTTGGCCAGGATTTGTGGGATCTCCTCTTCCATCCAAAGACCACCAGTGCCACTGCCATTGCCTTAGAGGTTTTGCCAAGAAAGAGGAGCGGTTGGACCACAGTGGGCTCAGGGAGGGTGAGGGTGGTGGAACAGAGGTGCATCCCTCCAGTTGTACCTCTCCACAATTCCTATGCCATTCTGGCAAAGTGTGGTTCCTCTATGGAGGCACCCGCAGTGGAGACCAAGGAAGATGCTCAGAACCTCCACAAAGGAGACCCACAGGAGGGTGGCAGGGGACCCCACAGGGGAAGGAAACAACTCCTGGTCGGGGACTCCATTGTTAGGAAGGTAGAACTGGGGAAGGAAGGGGAGAGGGAGGTAAGATGCCTGCCTGGCGCCATGGCTTGGAGGGACAGGGAGCGAATCCTCAGGATTGCCAGAGCAGCTGCACAGGGAAGGGAGCTGGATGTTATTGTCCACCTAGGGACAAATGACCTGGCTAAGAAAGGGATTAGAGAAGTGCAGGAAGAGTTTGTGGAATTGGGGAGGGGCCTTAGACAAGTAGCATGCACGGTAACCTTCTCGGAGGTGCTGCTCATCTATGGTGTAGGAGAGACTAGGGTGTTCCACACCATGGGATTCAATCAGTGGTTGAAAAACTGATGCGGAGCTCAGGGATTTGGCATCATTGGAGACTGGGAGTCCACCTGGAGTGATGCAAACCTATACTGGCATGATGGGCTGCATCTGTCCAGGAGGGGAACCAGGATCCTAGGTGATAGGTTTAAATGCTTCATTGGCAAGCATTTAAACTAGCCAAGGTGGGGAGGCATTGGGAAGGAGCAGGGAAATCCTAGCACCCCCCCCAAAAAAAATCACGGTAGTAAGTGCGGTAAGAACCAGCATAGAGGTGTCGATAGGGAGACGGGCAGGGGTAAATGGAGCAAGTGACAAAGGCAAGAAGGACAGGGATGGGGCAAAAAGGAGTAATGCCATCAGGAAATGGACGATAATGAGTACCATTGCCCGTAGTCTGGGCAACAAGCTCCCTGAGCTGGTGGCCTTGATGGAAGAGGGATGCCTGGATATCGTAGCAGTCACAGAAACATGGTACACAGAGAACCATGACTGGGACGTTAACATACCAGGGTATATAACCTACAGGAGAGATAGGCAGGGGAGAAGAGGTGGAGGACTAGCTCTCTATGTAAGGGAAGGGATAAAAGCAACTGAACAAAAGAGTAAACAGGGAGGAGAGGAGGCACTGTGGGTCACCTTGGAGACTGGAACCGGCACCACAATCTGCACAGGGGTTGTGTACAGACCCCCATGTCGGGAAGGGAATGGACAAGAATATGATAGAAGGCATTCTTAGGATGGCAGAGAAAGGGGAGATGCTGTTGATGGAAGACCTGAATATGCCAGATGTTAACTGGAGCACATTTGCTGCAGCGACATCCAAGAGAAGGGCCATTCTCGATGCCCTACAGGTGGCAGGCCTCAGACAGCTAGTTTCGGAACCCACTCATGAGGGAGCAATCTTAGACCTCGTGACTCTGAAAAGGGAGAGGATCTCGGATCTAGAAGTGGGTTGCAATCTGGGAACAAGTGACCATCAAACAGTGTGGTTCACGCTAACTCAGCTACAGTCAAGCCATACAAAAGTGAGGGCACTGGACTCAGGAGGGCTGACTTTGGCAAGATGGGAGAGTGCCTCAGAAAAGCACTAGCAAACATGCTGGAAGGAGGTGGAGCAACAATGGGAAATCATCAAACTGCCATCACAGAGGCAACAAGCCTTTGTGTGAAGCAAATAAACAAATCAAATGAAAGAAAAGCTACTATGGTTCTCAAAAGAGGTGATGGGAAAGTCAGAAGAAAAGAGACAGTATCAGAAGTAAAAGGAAACACAGAAGGAGAAGACAGCGAGCTGTACCAGTTAAGGCAGAAGGAAGCAAGGAGGGAAGTAGAATAGCAAAGGCCCAAGCTGAGGAAAAAGATAGCCAACTTGGTTAAGAAGGGGGATAAAACCTTTTATAGGTACATCAGCGAGCATAGAAAGACAAAGGGAGGGATAGTGAGGCTGAATAGAATGAACAGTAGGTGGGCAGAGGGGGACAGTGAAAAAGCAGGGAAACTGAAAGAGTATTTCTGCTCAGTATTCACAAAAGAGGAGGGGGAAGTGTCGAATCCAGTTAACAGAAACACTCTTGATAGGGGGGGTCGATCCCAGTCCTTTCACAGAAGAAAGGGTTCTGCAAGAACTCCTAAAACTGAAGGTGGACAAAGCAATGTGAGAGGGCAGCAAGGAGGGCTGGGGGGATACTGGGATGCATAGGAAGAGGCATCACAAGTAGAAAACAGGAAGTTATTATCCCTCTGTACAGACAGCTGGTCAGACCCCATCTGGAGTACTGCGTGCAGTTCTGGAGACCCAGTCTCCGCAAAGATATAGACAGGATGGAAGCTGTCCAGAGGAGGGCACTAAAATGGTGCAGGGTCTGCACCGAAGACACATGAAGAGAGACTAAAGGAGCTTAATATGTATAGCCTTTGAGGAAAGGAGGGAGAGGGGGGACACGAAGAAACGCTCAAGTACCTCAAGGAAATCAACATAGTCCAAGAGGTAGCATCTTTCAAAAAAGAGGTTTGCAAGAACAAGGGGGCACAATCTGAAGATAGAGGGGGGGGTGGCTCAGAGGTAATTTAAGGAAGTATTTTTTCACAGAGAGGGTTGTGGGTGCATGGAACAGCCTTCCGGAGGAGGTTGTGGAGTCAAAAACAGTGGTGGAATTCAAGCATGCATGGGACAATCATAAGGTCATTCTAGGGGGTGGGGATAGGAAGAAGTAGGCTGCTGGTTAACTAGGATGTACAGCTTATCCAGTAGTTAGGAAATGGACAGACTGGGTGGGCCAAGCAGTCCTTATCTGCGTCAAATTCTGTGTTTCTATGTTTCAATGGGGCCTGATGGAATTCACCCAGAATTCTAAAAGAATTGGGGCTAGTGAAACCACTGGCTACTCTTTTAATAAATCATGGAGGATGGTGTGGTACCTGAGGACTGGAAGAAGCGGATGATTCCTCTTCACAAAAGTGGGACCAAGACAGAGACAGGAAACCACAGACCTGTCAGTTTGACCTCTGTGGTAGGGAAAGTGATGGAGTCACTTGAAGGAAAGAATTGTTGAGTACCTAGAGGCCAGTGGGCACAGGACCCAAGGCAGCATGGGTTCTCAGTGGAAGGTCGTCAGACAAATTAGATTTCTTTGACTGGGTGACCAAAGTAGTAGACCAGGGAAGGGCTGTGGACATGGCCTACCTAGACTTTAGCAAGGCATTTGACACAGTCCCTCACAAAAGATTAATAGTCAAATTAACCAGCCTGGGAATGGGTCCCAGGGTGGTAGCCTGGGTAAAACATTGGCTGGACAACAGGACACAGAAGGCAATTGTAAATGGAGTCCACTGTGAAGAAGGAGGGGTTACTAGTGGGGTACCGCAGGGTTCAGTGCTTCGTCCAGTCCTTTTTAATGTCTTTATAAGTAACATTGCAGAGGGACTGGAAGGAAAAGTATGCCTCTTTGCAGGTGACACAAAGATCTGCAACAGGGTTGATACACAAGGAGGTGTGGAAAGGATGAGAAGGGACTTGGCAAGGTTGGAGGAATGGTCAGAAGTATGGCAGCTAGGATTCAATGCAAAGAAGTGCAAACTAATGCACCTGAGAAACAAGAACCCAGGGGGAGGTAGTAACAACAAAAAAGGAAAGGGACCTGAGGATAATCACAGGGTTTTAAGTAATTGATTAGCAGTTTTTTCCTTGGGACAATACCAACTGTACAGAAAGCACTTATATGGGTTTTCTAGAAGTGTTATGTTTGTTAAACACAGTGAGGCAAGTGCTATACATTTTCACAATGTTTTAGAACTTTTATGAGCAAAACACTAATCAATTTTTAGAGTTAAATAAAACCCTGAATCATATCAGATGACCTCAAGGTTAGCAAGCAATGTGAGAAGGCAGTAGGGAGGGCGGGGGGTATACTGGGATGCATAGGGAGAGGCATCACCATCAGGAAACAGGAAGTTGTTATCCCGCTGTACAGACGGTTGGTGAAACCCCATCTGGAGTACTGCGTCCAGTTCTGGAGACCCCATCTCCACAAGGATATAGTCAGGATAGAGGCAGTCCAGAGGAGGGCAATTAAAATGGTGCAGGGTCTGCAAGAGAAGCCATACGAGAAGAGACTTAAGGAGCTTAATATGTATACCCTTGAGGAAAGAAGGGAGAGGGGGGACATGATAGAAACTTTTAAGTACCTCAGTGGAATCAACAAAGTCCAAGAGGGTAGCATCTTTCAGAAAAAGAGACATGCAAGAACAAGGGGACACAATTTAAAGATAGAGGGCGGGCGATTCAGGGTCAATGTGAGGAAGTATTTTTTCACAGAGAAAGTAGTGGATGCATGAAACAGCCTTCCTGAGGAGGTTTTGGGGTATAAAATTGTGGGAGAATTCAAGAATGTATGGGACAGACATAAGGCAATTCTTGTGGGGGGTAGAAAGAAATAGGCTGTTGGTTAACTAGGATCTGCGGCCTATCCTGTAGGCAGACTAGATGGGCCAAGCGGTCCTTATCTGCCGTCAAAGTCTGTGTTTCCTGGTTTCCGCCGCTGCCCATGCAGGCAAAAGATGTTTCGTAGAGACCTGCATGCCACGTGCATATATTGTCTTTGTGTTGGCCATGACACTCAGGCCTGTGAAATGTGTCTTGCTTTTCACTCAGATGTCGTGGATGATTGTCTCACATGGCAGATATTGGACAGGCTGGAGAAACAGAACCTGCCGGTCAAATCTAAAGAGGCCCGATGGGTGGTCTTCGCAGCTGCGGGGTCTGCCGAGCAACTCGAACAAATGCAGGCTTTCGAGGAAGAGGCGGCTCAGGCCACAGATCGCTCCTCAAAGTCCTTTTTTATTCTGGTCAGCTTGGGCTCCACTTTCTCCGGTTCCTTTTGGGAGATGTGCCTCTCCCTTCCCACGAAGGGTGAGGGGCCTTCGGGCTTGCATGTCTCTCGGTCCCATAAAAAGGTAAAAGAACTGAGGTCCAGACACTGGACAACGATCCAGTTGAGAAAATTCTCGACCCAGTTAACCCTTTCTTGCCCGAGTAGGCCGACAACTCCCTTAGTCAGGAAGTTGGTCCTGCCTCTCCCTGATGAGGAGACCCAGCCCACTGGGAAACCCTTGTCTGGTCAAAAGATGACTCTGGCTTCGGCCCTGGCTTTTACTTGGCTATCACCTCCAAGGCTGAAGCTGACTGTTCCATAGCCGGTTCAAACCGTTCCTCCTTCGGAGCCGGTCAAAATGTTTCTTCCAGAATTGACCTCTCCACCGATCTTGCTGGAGTTGCCACCTAAACATCCCCCAGCAGGGGTGTCTACCAGAGAGTCTCTGCCTGTTCCGGGCCTCTCTCGTAGGCTTTCTGTTACCCTCACTCCTGACCATCCTAAGCGAGGGGCGGGAGACTAAGGTGGCTGGCCGATTTATCCAGACTCCTTCGAGTCCGATGACTCGGACATTCATTTCCATCCCTTGGACGAGGAATCGGTTTGTAGTCTCTTGACGGAGGAGGGTCCCTCTTCCTTTATGGGCATTCTCCGACTTATCTCTGAATGCACGGAGATACCTCTCGAGCCTGTACAGAAATGGGCCGAATATCCTTAAATGAGGGGATTCTCCGGAAGGCTTTCCAGTGGCTGAGGCCATTGTTGGTCCGGCTTTGGAAGTATGGCAGCATCCTGCCTCCTGCCCTGCGCCTTCCGCCCGCATGGCCTGCAACTATGCGGTGCCCATAGGGTCCCTTTCCAGATTCACAGAGCATCCCTCGGCCGGGGGTTTGGTGACTGAATCTGTGTTCAGATGCTCAGGTAGTTCAGCAGATACTGATAAACCTCTGGACAAAGAGTCCAAAAAACTGGACCTTCTAGGAGCATGGATATGTTGTTCATCCACACTCTTTGGCATGTCCCTTTCCCCTTTAAGGATCACTGTAAGTCTTCAAGCTGGCTTCTGCCACACATCAGGGTGGTATATACCTCGGCTCCGCCCCATTACGCCAGATCTTTCTTTCCGCTGAAAGTTTCAGGTTGCCTCCCTTGTGCTCATGCATTTCATAGGCCCTGGCTTTCAAACCCTCGGTTTTACCGAAAATTCTAGTCGTTCGCGATCGCGAATTTATCACTTCTACTATGGAAGAAAAATCTTCCCCCAGATTTAGCCAGTGCTCTTGCAGCGAAAAGATGTTGCATACTGATCCCCACGCCACGTGCGTCTACTGACTTGGTGTCGGCTATGACACCTCATCCTGCAGCTTCTGCTTGGCATTCCATCCCAAAGTCCTGGACAACCATCTTGCATGCCTACAGCTGGGGAGACCAGAAAAGAGGAACCCTCTGGTGAAATGGAAGGAGGCTAGGTGGGTGGTTTCCAAGGCTGTGGGATCCGCTGAACAGTTGGAACGCATGCACGCATTCGAGGAAGAAGGGGCTCACTCTTCCTGGAGCTTCTTCGTTCCTCTCAACCTGGGCTCCACCTTCTCGGGTTCCTTTAAGGAATTGTGCCATTCTCTCCTTACTAAGGGGGAGGCGCCTGCGGACCCACAGTCTTCTTGATACCGTACCCGGGATAAGGATCCGAGTAAGTCTTTGTCTCAACGAAGGTGCTCTTGGGACTGAGAGGGGTCTTAGTCTCAGAAGCATGTGGTCTCGACATCGGTCGAGATCGCTTCTCTGGCCGCTGGCTTCTCGGACCTCCTGTCAGGCCAGCTGACCGAGGATGTGGTTGATGAGGTCGAGATAGTTATCGATCCACTGTCGCCGACTCCGGTCGACGATACATTAGAAAGGACTCCGGTCATTATCTTCCCTGATGAGGAGATCCAGCCTGCTAGAGTCCCCATCGAGGTTCTAGCTCTGGACTCCAGGATGTCGCTGGCCCTGCCAGTGTCTTCTGACCGACCGAGTTGGCCTGCCTGATCTCGGTCGATGTCTAGGACCCCCTCATCCGAAAAGGCTGAGGAAGAGCCATAAGCGTTCTAAGAAGAGGCGACGCCATCAGTCTCCTCGGATGAGTAGAGGCTCCGGCGGAAACTCCGGTGCTATGAGAACCTCATGCAGCAGCTAATTCTGTCTGGGCATAAGCCTACTATGTCTTCCTCCCTGGCCATTACTTGGCTTTTGCCTCCCAGGCTGAAGCCGACTCCTTTGGAGCGGATTAAATTGGTTCTCTTGCCTGTAGAGCCGGCAAAATTACCTGTTCGGCCCATAACGGTCTCTCCACCTATTGTGGTGGAACCACCGCCCAGGCAGCCCATGGGATGGGCTCCTTCCAAGGAAGACAGACCGGACACCGGGCTTCCCATGCGTCTGTTGGTCACGGTCATCCCAGAGTGCCCCCCGGCAAATCAAAGGTGACATGGGTGGCAGGCCATTGTATCCAGATTCTTCAGATTCGGACATCTCCAGTCTTCATTCACATTCAGGGGATGATGATTGAACTGCTGGTCTAGAGACAGAGGAAGGTCTCTCGTCCTTTCAAGGGATCCTCCGCCTTATCTCTGAGTCTACAGGAATTCCCCTGGAGCCTATCCAGAAAAAGACTGAGTACCCCCTCACTGACATCCACAAGAGAGGGGATACCCCAACGGAGTCCTTTCCTGTGACAGAGGCCATTGTTGGACCGGCCTTAGAACTATGGCAGTGTCCTGCCTCTTGTCCAGCTCCATCTGCCCGCATGGCTCGCAAGTACGTGGTACCCATGAGGTCCCTTGCGGGGTTAATAGAGCACCTTTGGCCGAGAGCCTGGTGATTCTGCCTCTGTGTTCAGGCATACTGGCAGTTCTGCCAGCACTGACCAACCTCCTGATAAAGAGTCCAAGCTCTTGGACCATTCAGCCAGGAGGGTCTATGCGGCTTCCTCCTTGGGCCTTCGTCAGGCAGGTTTGTCTGTCATCATGGCAGACTTCTCCCATGCCCTCGTCGGGCCGCTGGACAAAGTCCTTCCACATCTCCCCATGGACATGCAGACTACAGTCAAGCAGGTCCGGGATCAAGGCTGAGCTTTTGCCAAACAGCCCTGGATCTTGGGGACTCTTGTGCCCGTTCGATGGCTGCCGCAGTTGCCTCCCATCGCAGGGCTTGGCTGAGGCCCTCCTCCTTTCCGGCGGATACCCAGCATAAATTAGCTGATGTGCCCTTCCTTGAGACTGACTTGTTAGGCCCGGGAGTGGCTGTTCACCTTCAGCGCATTGAGCAGTACAATGCCACCTTGGACGTTACCTTTGCCAAGAGTTCTTAGGGCAAGAACCAGCAGAGAAAAAAGAAAAGGCCCTTTCGGCATTCTGCCCCTGCGACTCAGCAGTCCTTCTTCCAGGGTGGACAGCAGCACTAGCACCAGCAAGAGCAGCAGGCTCAAGCTGGGTGCCCTCGGCCCAAGCAGGGTCCTCAGCAGGCCTGTAAAGAGGCCGAGGTTTCGGTCTTGGATGATCCTCTTCTTCCTCCTCCAAGTCTGCTCAGTGACAGGGCGGGGGCTACCAATCTCACTTCCGTCACGCCAGCTCTGGGTCCTCCCGTGGGGGGCTGGCTCTGCCACTTTCTTTCTGCCTGGTCTGTTATCACCACAGACAGGTGGGTTATGGAAGTGGTCAGCCAGGGACTGCCTCTGGAATTGGAGCAGTACCTTCCAAGCCAAGCCCACGCCCCTCGGAAGAAACGAGCATCTGCTCAGACACAGTCAGCTCTCAGAGACTACATTGCTCAGCACCTCCTCAAGGAGGCAGTAGCTCCAGTGGCAGATCCTCCAGCAGACCCAGGCTTTGTCTCCAGGAACTTCCTGGTGCCCAAGTGGACGGGAGGCTGGCACCCCATTCTAGATCTGCATGACCTGAATCAATATCTCAGGTCACGCACCTTCCAGATGGTTACTCTGTCCCAGATCATACGATCCTTGCAGCGAAATGTGGTTCTGTTCACTGGATCTGCAGGACGCGTTCTTTCACATCTCATGCCATCCGTCCCATCAGCGGTTCCTCCACTTCAGGGTTGAAGGGACCCTGTACGAGTTCCGAGCTATGCTGTTTGGCCTGTCGTCGGTCCCACAGGTCTTCACCAAATGCATTGCAGCGGTGGCAGCCATCTTCGATGTGGGGTGTCAGAGTACCCCTACCTCGTCGATTGGCTCCTAGCAGGTTCCACCCAACAGGAGGTGGAGAGGTCCAGGTACCTGGCCCTCCAGACCTGCTCTCAACTTGGCCTCCTGATCAATGAGGCCAAGTTGGAACTCATGCCCTCTCAGGTTATGGCCTTAATCGGGGCAGAGCTCAGCTCTTGTCAAGCCAGAGCTCGGCTCCCGGTGAACAGGGTGGAGGTTCTTTCCTCCTTTGCCCAATCGTTTCTGGTTGGGCACTTGCGCCCTGCCCGGGACTTTCTGTGCCTTCTGGGTTACATGGCGGTCTGCACCTCAGTGGTCCATTGGGCCTGGTTGCACATGCGCCCTCTCCAATGGGAGCTGGCCGCCCAGTGGACTCAGTGCCACAGTCATTTTGACCAGCTGGTCACTGTAACCCAGAAGATGTGACACGCTCTCCAATGGTAGATCGTCCCAGACCGGTTGCAGGAAGGGATCCCGTTTGTCTTCATGTCTGATGTCTCTCATGGGCTGGGGAGCCCACATGGGGGACAGAAGGGCCCATGGGCTCTGGACCTCCGAGGAGTCCCTATGCCACATCTACCTGTTGGAGCTCAGAGCAAGGCACTGTCAGCTTTCGCTCCTCAGCTCTGGAGTCATGTTGTTCAAGTCCAGATGGACAATACCATGACCATGTACTGCCTCAACAAACAGGGTGGCACGCACTCCCATTTGCTGTGCAAGGAGGCGCTCAGCATCTGGACCCTCATGAGCTGGTTGGAGGCACATCTCCTAGCCATCCATGTGGCAGGAGCCCTGAACCATCTGATGGATGCTGCTTAGGCCAGACATCCCACGAGTGGTCTCTCCATCCAGAGGTAGCTTACAGTCTGTTCTCCCATTGGAGCAGTCTGATGGTGGACCTGTTTGCCTCCAGAGAAAACACGACACTGAGGCTGTTTCATGCCTGCCCCCCTCAGCACGACTCGCTGCAGGTGGATGCCTTCCCGAGGCCGTTGACCCCAGGCCTCCTCTATGCCTTCCCTCCATTTCTCTTGATTGACAAAGTGCTTCTCAAGGTGAGGAGGAACAAGGCGAAGGTGATCCTGGTAGCCCCAAACTGGCTGCACCAGTTCTGGTATCCAGATCTCCTCAGTCTCGGCTGCAGGCACCCAGAATGGCTTTGCATATGCCCGGACCTGATATCTCTCAATCAAGGGAAGGTATTCCATCCGGACCTTCAATTTTTGCACCTCATAGCCTGATACCTGAGCGGCTAGATTTCCAGGCTTTGGGTCTTTCCGAAGATGTCTACACCATGATGGAGGCATCTAGAAAGGAATTGACTAGGAAATGTTATGCCTTCAAATGGAAAAGGTTTTCCATTTGGTGTCGGGGTAAGGGCCTTGACCTTTTATCCTGTTCAGTGGCTAACATTCTTGACTACCTTTGGTCTCTCTACAAAGGCGTACACCTGGCAGTCACCTCTGCTTACTGGGCGCGGGCCGATCAGCGAAGGAGATGGTGGTTGGGTGCTTTTTCAAAGGTCTCTGGTGTGTGAACTTCCACCTCCTTGGGATCTACTGCCCATGGGCAAGCCATTCAAAGTAGTGCACAAGTGTGAGTTGTTACACTTGTGGAAGACTGCCTTCCTGGTGGCTATCACGTCTACCAGAAGGACAATGGAGCTCCAGGTGCTTTTGGTGGACTCTCCTTATCTGGTCTTTCACAGGGGCAAGGTTGTTCTACACCCCCACCCAAAATTCCTTCCGAAGGTGGAGTCAGAGTTTCATCTTAACCCCCGGCGGAGCTCTTCAACAGGTCACTTGAGATAGAGAGGGTACCTAGGGATTG
Source organism: Neoceratodus forsteri (assembly GCA_016271365.2). Lineage (NCBI taxonomy): Eukaryota > Metazoa > Chordata > Ceratodontiformes > Ceratodontidae > Neoceratodus > Neoceratodus forsteri. Next base: position 931,960,279 of record CM028133.1, read on the forward strand.
GCGAGAGGCACAGGTGGTGCCAATCCATAAAGGGGGGTCGAGGGAAGTACCAGGTAACTATAGACCCATCAGTTTGACCTCGGTGGTGGAGAAAATTATTGGAGAGTATACTAAAGGAACAATTGGGGTGTACTTTGAGGAGGTGGAGGTCTGGATAGTCGGCAACATGGGTTTGTGCCAGGTAGATCATGTCAAACCAATCTTGTGGAGTTCCTAATGGGTAGCATTAGAACTGGACAGGGAAAGCCTGTGATGTATTATTCTTGACTTCAGCAAGGCGTTGACGCTGTCCCCACAATGGTGTGGTGGAGAAACTGATGGGGTTAGGAGTAGGCCCTTTGATGGTCAGATGGATTCAAAACTGGCTAGCTGGACGCATCCAGAGAGTAGTGGTCTGTGGGGAGCTCTTGAACCCTAGAGAGGTTGGTAGTGGGGTACCACAGAGCTCGGTCCTGGGTCCGATCCTGTTTAATGCATACATATCGGACATCAGGGAGGGTATAGGGTGTGAAATGAGTCTCTTCGCTGATGACTTCAAGATGGGAGCAGTAGTTGAGGGAGAAGAGGGGAGGTTGGCCCTGCAAGGGGACCTGGACACCCTGGAAAGCTGGGCTCACACATGGAAATTAAATTTCAATATCACCAAGTGCAAGGTGTTGCATCTATGGGAACCCTAAACAAAGGTACACCCTGGGAGGGAGGTGCTGGAGGCCCCAATAGGGGAAAAGATCTAGGGTCATGGTGGATGCATGATGAATAACTCTGAGCAGTGCAGGAGAGCTAGCAAGGCAACAGGATGTTATGATGCATCATAAGGGATCACCTCTAGGAGCAAGGAAGTGATTCTGCCGCTGTACAATGGGCTGGTTAGACCACACCTTGAGTACTGTGTACAGTACTGGAGACCACACTTGAAGAGGGACATCCAGCTCCTGGAGAGGGTACAGAGGAGGGCAACTAAGATGATACGAGGGCTAGGGGAGTTGACGTATGAGGACAGACTTGAGGATCTCTGCCTGTTTTCATTGGAGGAGAGACAGGGGACATGATTGAGGTCTTCAGTTCTAAGGAATAAATAGGGTAAACATGGAGGGATCTTTAGACAAAAGCAGGGAGGTATCACCAGAGGGCATGGTTTGAAGTTGGAAGGTGGAAGGTGGGGGAAAGAGGAGAGGCTTTTACTGAGAGGGTGGTGGACCCGAATGCACTGCCTGACGAGCTGGTTCAGAGATCCACAGTGGAGGGCTTCAAGAGAGGGTGGGACAGACACAGAAAGTGGATGTATCAGATGATGGCCTGTCCCAGGGGGTTGGGGATGGATGATAGGGGTTTCTGGAACACAAGGGAGGGGAGGGCCTCGGCACCCAACTAGGGATCTGAGGTTCGAGCAGACTTGATAGACCGTAAGGCCTAATCTGCTGGCAAATAGTATGTTAGGTGTTAACTCTGCCGGTATACTACTCTAATTACACCTCGGAGGCCGAGTACAGGCTCCATACTTTGGACCTGAGCTGTGCGCTCTCCTACTATAATGGGAGGACGGTGGAAATTCAGGGAGAGGTTCTCCAGCTGTTTGTCACTTACGCTGAAGCCGCTTCTGGCAGACCTGCAGCGAAGTGGACTGTTGCAAGATGGATTACATCATGCATAGGTCTGTGCTATGAGTTTTCAGGCAAGGAGCCTCCCAGAGGGATAAGAGCTCTTTCTACCCGCCATACTGCTGCATCGGTGGCTGCTTCCACGGACATCCTTATCCAGGAAATGTGTCGGTCTGCTACCTGGAAGTCAGCAAACTCCTTCATCATCCACCACCACATCGACCTTTAGTCATGTCGGGATGCTGGTATTGGGGCTTCAGTTCTCCAATCTCTGTTCCTTAAGTAGGGGGTGTGCGCCTTGCCTCCCTTCTCCCGGAGAACTGCTAGAAGTCGGCCAAAGAGTGTGGATGAACAACATATCTACGCTCCTAGAAGAACAGGTTACTCACCTGTTAGAGTAGTTCTAGGAGTGGTATATGTTGTTCATCCCCAAGGACCCACCCGACTTCCCCGGCTGCAGACGCACACAACGTGGCTTCCAGCGGGCTAAGATCTGGCGTAATGGGTTGGAGCCCAGGTATATACCATCTGGGTGGGTGGGAGGAGCCAGCTTGAAGACTTCCGGTGATCCTTAAAGGGGAATGGGACATGCCAAAGAGTTTGGATGAGCAACACATACCACTCCTAGAACTACTGTTACAGGTGAGTAATCTGTTCATTCTACCCGTAAAGTCTGTGCCGCCTGTACACTAGGCCTCCATCAGGCAAGCTCAGCCATCATCATGGCACATTTCTCTCACGCCCTTCTGGGCTCACTTGATGAGATTCTACTTCACCTCCTCGCAGACCTCCAGACCACAGTAAAGCAGGTCCAGGATCAGGGTTGGGCAGTTGTGAAACAGCAACTTCAGACAGGTCTGGACCTCAGGGATTCATGTGCCCGTTCGATGGCAGCTGTGGTTGCCGTGCACTGCAGGGCTTGGCTGAGGGTCTCCACCTTCACGGCGAACACTCATCACAAACTAACGGACGTTCCTTTCCTGGGTACTGACCTCTTCAGCCAGTGTGGATGGTCACCTCCAACGCCATCGAGAAGTCCAGTGCCACCTTGGACTCCGTAACTTCTGCACAGAAGGAATCTCAGGGTTTGAAAAAGCCATTTTGGCACCCTGCCCCTGCGGCCAAGCAGTCCTACTTCCAAGCAGGACAGCAACAGCAGGCAAAATCTTGGTGCCCTTCGCCCAAATCTGGGACTCCGACTTCCTGTAAGCCTGGAGGTCGAGGCTCTGGTGGTCCTCACTCCGGATCCTCTTACTCTAAGCCTGCCCAGTGACGGGATGGGAGTGGCCACCCCCTTAACTGTCACGCAAGCTCTGGGTCCTCCCGTGGGGGGCTGTCTCTGCCACTTTCTTTCTGCCTGGTCCGCTGTTACCACAGACAGGTGGGTTCTAGAAGTGGTTGGCCAGGGACTGCCTCTGGAATTTGTGCAGTACCCTCCAAGCCGAGCCTGCACCCCACAGGAGTATATGTTGTCCATAGACACTCAGTTGGCTTTTTGAGATGACATTGCCCAGCTCCTCTGCAAGGAGGTGGTGGCCAGAGTCAGACACCCCCAATCAGCCCAGGGGTTCATATCCAGGTACTTCCTGGTTCCGAAGTGGATGGGAGGGCTGGCGCCCCATTCTAGATCTGCACAGCCTGAACCAGTTCTTCATGTCGTGCACCTTCAGGATGGTAACTCTGTCCCAGATCATATCATCTTTAGAGTAAAACATGTGGCTTTGCTCTCTGGATCTCCATGATGCGTTCTTTCATGTACTGATTTGTCCATCTCATCAAAGGTTCATTCACTTTCAAGCAGAAGTAGCCCTGTTGAGTTCCAAGCCATGCTGTTCGGCCTGTCTTCAGCCCCACGGGTCTTCACCAGATGCATTGCAGTGGTGGCGGCCCATCTTCGGCATGTAGGGGACAGGGTTTACCCTCAACTCAACAGTTGGCTCCTGGCGGGTTCCACCCAGCAAGAGGTGGAGAGGTCCAGGGACCTGGCCCTCCAGACCTGCACTGACCTTAGTCTCCTGATCAGTGAGGCTATATCAGAACTCGTACCTACACAGGTGATGTGCTTCATCGAGGCAGAGCTCGACTTTTGCTGAGCCAGAGCCCGGCTCCCAATGGACAGGGCGGAGGTTCTCTTCTCCTTTGCCCAGTCATTTCTGGTTGGGCACTTGCGCCTTGCCTGGGACTTTCTGCTCCTTCTGGGGTACATGGTGGCCTGCACCGCCGTGGTCCGATGGGCTCTGTAGCATATGTGCCCCCTTAAGTGGGAGCTGGCCAGCCAGTGGACTCAGTGTCATGGTCATTTCAACCAGCTGGTCACTGTGACCTAGAAGATGTGGGATGCTCTCCAATGGTGGACGGTTCTGGATCACTTGCAGGAAGGGATCCCGTTTCCCTGTCCCAAGCTGACAGTCATTCTCATGACTGATACCTTACTTACAGGCTGGGGAGCCCACACGAGGAATCACAGAGCCCACGGGTTCTGGACCTCAGAAGAATCCCTATTCCACATCAACCTGCTGGAGTTCAGAGCAGTCAGACTGGCACTGTCAGCATTCGCTCCGCTCCTTCGTGGTCAAGTTGTGCAAGTCCAGGTGTTGACTCTGCCTGTGTTGTACCTGAACTACACCTCAGAGGCCAAGTACAGGCTCCATACTCTGGACCTGAGACAAACGCTCCCTTATTATAAGGAGTGGATGGCGTAAGTTCAGGAAGAGGTTCACCAGCTGCTTGTCACCTACGCTGAAGCCACACCTGGCAGACCTGATGCAAAGCGGATGACTGGCAGATGGATTGCATCCTGCATTGATCTCTGCTATAGGTTGGGGGGGCAAGGAGCCTTCCACTTGCCATACTGTTGCATCGGTGGCTGCTTCCAGGGACATCCCTATCCAGGAAATCTGCAGGGCTGCTACCTGGAAGACAGCAAACACCTTCATTACCTACCACCACACTGACCTAGATTCACGCTGGGATGCTGGTTTTGGGGCCTCAGTTCTTCAATCTCTGTTCCCCAAGTAAGTATATCAGAGGGGGTGTGCACTTTGCCTTCCTCCTCCCAGAGAACTGCATGGGGTTTGCCAAACAGTGTGGATAGAACAGCATATCCACGATCCTAGAAAAAAAGGTTACTCACCTGTAACAGTAGTTCTAGGAGTGGTATATGTTGTTCATCCACACGAACCCACCCGACATCCCCAGCTTTGACGCACATCCTGAGCTTCCAGTGGGCAAAGATCTGGCATCATGGGCAGAGCTGAGTGTTATACCATCCTGGTGGGTGGGAGGAGCCAGGTTCAAGACCTTCCGGCAAGAGGGAAAGGACATACCAAAAAGTGTGGATGATCAACATATGCCACTTCTAGAACTACTGTTACAGGTGAGTAACCTGTTTTTATTGCCGTTAGTATTCTACATAACAATACATGCACAGCACTGGCCTGGTGGTGCTGAAGGCTGAGGTGCTGGACGCGTTATCTCACGCTGCTCCGGTGACCTGGGTGTGGGAATGACCTCAGGTCACCGGGGAGCCAGCCGGGGGAGGGTCAGAATGGGATTGAGCTGCTGTAGGCAGCACTGGTGGTTGTCTGCTCTCCCCATAGTTCAGCTCCCACCAGGTGGAGGTCTGGTGGGAAACGTAGGTAATAATGCCAGGGGTGGGACAGAAAGGGCCAAACCGGTGCCCAGCGTGCACCTCCACGCACACGCTTGTCTGCCAGGGTCTGGGGCAAAAAAATGGGATAAAGTCAGAAACTCTATATAGGAAAAAAAAATACAGCACAGCAAGATACATCCAGAGCAAGAAAGGGCAGATAAATCGTTACAAGTGTGGACTCCCTTTTATTTGATCGGAGGGAGGTGAGTGCTGTGACTTCTGATTAGCGTACAAACCACAAATCCTCCATACCCTCAAACACCCATCCTTACAATCCCTGTACAAACGCAGTTGCCTCCTCCTTTAACCACTCCCCAACTCCCCCAATTGAGAAAAGCAAAACAAACCATAAATCTCCACACACTCCTACATACCCAACTACCTAAATTCACACCAACAAACCCTCAAAGTTTTGGAAACAAAATACTTAACACTGAATAATGGAAGAAACTCTACAAGGAAAAATCACGGATATTAAAGGTGGGCATAAGACATGGATTCTAGGATGGTTGGGGTTTGTTTCGACCAAGTCAAGACTTGATCAGGTATTTAATTCTACTTAACATGCTTGATGTGTTTTTTCTGTTATGCTACACCTTTTTGCAGGTAAGTGTCTCTGCAAGCAAGCAAATGTCCATACATGGTACACAGCTTTGGACACTTGGATGATTGTTCCGTTTCTTGCTTTCTCCAGTGGCAATATCAGTCAGTGGCCATCCGTGTATTCCCCAAGACAGACTTATACAATCGTAGCCAAAAATATTGGCGCCCTTGCACTTTTTCAAATAACTCAAAATTTCCTCGAAACGTAAGTTGAAATTAACAGTTCAGTATTTGGTCTCCACAATTCTTTATTTCTCTGTTAATATTACAGAACCTTTGTTTTTGATTTAGAATTTAATATATCCTTTTAAATCAGAAAATGAAAAGAAATGGCATTGACAAAATTATTGACACCCTAGGCTTAATATTTGGTAGCACAGCCTTTGGTCAAAATAACTGCAATCAGCCGCTTCCTATAGCCATGGATGAGCTTCCTGCACCTCTCTACTGGCAGTTTGGCCCACTCTTCTTGTGCAGACTGCTCCAGTTCTCCCAGATTTGAAGGGTGCCTTCTCCCAACTGCTGTTCTCAGATCTCTCCACAGGTTTTCAATGGGATTTAGATCTGGACTCATTGCTGGCCACTTCAGAACAGTCCAGAGTCTTGTCTTGGACCATTCCTGGGTGTTTTTTGAAGTGTGTTTGGGGTCATTGTCCTGCTGGAAGACCCATGACCTTCAACGGAGACCCAGCTTTCTGACACTGGGTTCAACATTGCGCTCCAAAATGACCTGGTAATCTCCAGATTTCATGATGCCATGCACACGTTCAAGGCACCCAGTGCCAGAGGCAGCACAGCAACGCCAAAACATCACTGAACCTCCTCCATGTTTGACTGTAGGGAAGGTGTTCTTTTCTTTGAAGGCTTCATTTTGTGTTCTGTAAACATAGAGATGATATGCTTTACCAAAATGCTCTAATTTGGTCTCATCTGTCCACAGGACATTCTCCCAGAAGGATTTTGGTTTGTTCAGGTGTGTTTTGGCAAACCCCAGTCGGGCTTTCTTATGTCTCTCTCTCAGCAGTTGGGTCCTCCTGGGCCTCCTACCATATAACTCCCTTTCATTGAGTTGGCGACGGATGGTGCAAGTTGAAACTGTCGTACCTTGTGTCTGAAGGTCAGCTTGAATCTGTTTAGCAGTTGATCGAGGTGCTTTCTCCACCATTCGAACAATCCTGCGCTGCAATCTTCGATCAAGTTTTCTCTTGCAGCCACGTCCAGGGAGGTTGGCTACAGTGCCATGGGCCTTAAACATCCTGATAACATTACGTACAGTGGAAACAGGAACACCAAGGTCTCTGGAGATTGATTTGTAGCCTTGAGATTGTCCATGCTTGGCTACAATCTTCTGTCTGACCTCCTCAGACAATTCTCTGGCTGTCTTTCTTTTCCCCATGCTCATTGCAGTACACACAGTGAAACAAAACAGGAGAATGAGTCCTTTTCTCTATTCAACCTGGTTGAATGAGTGATTTTTATATTGCAGGCACCTGCAACTCACCACAGGTGAGAATCAGCTGCTTGAAATCGAATTATTTCTAGCTACTTCTAAAAGGTGCCAATACTTTTATGCAGGCCATTTAAGGATTATTGTGTGGAATAAGCTAAGACTTAGTAAATTTTTCTGCTTTTTGTGTTTTATTCCATTGCAAACCAAAGAAATACATATGTGGATACCAAAATATTTTTTAATTTCAACAATTTTCTGGAAGGAATGGTGCATTATTAGAAAAAAACTGCAAGGACACCAATATTTTTGGACACGACTATAAGTGTGAATGAGCTTGTGTCATATTATCAGATTCCACACTGTGATAGGGTTGAATAGGACCCTGTTACAGTTGTTATGGATAGTTTGAATGCAGGGGTCTGTTCTGTTCTCTCCTTTCCTGTCTCTTGTCTGTCTGATTGCTCAACCACATTTTCCTGCGAGACCTAGGATTTGATCACCCAGACAGTCTCGCAGTTCTTTGCCTCTCATTGTCTCTGTTTTCCCTTGCTGTTTGTCTTTTTCTCCCTTGCATATCTGCTAGTTTAAACATATGTGCAAATCATTCTGTGGAAATGTAACTGATATTGAGATTCCTTTGTTTAGAAATTATAGAGTGGTACTGATGAAATGTGCGTAATTATAGTTTGAGATGATTGCAAAAAGCTATTGGGAACTTTATGAGTTAACCTGAGAGCAGTTTTTAAGCCCTTTTTCAGAAGAGCTGTGGAGAAGGATCCTCAGTTCTGGGACATTGTGTTCTTGCTGCAGTTGCCTGACTCAAGAACATTTTAGAAAGATATATGACTCTTGTTAAGGGGGGGTTACAAGGACTTTTAAAATAGAGCTGCAATTTCTTGCAAGAGACACAGAGATTGAAGGAAAACTTGGATGGATCTTCTCTGTTTATTCTGCCTTTGTAAATAGTTATACTAAACAAGTTGATTTTTTTTTATATCAGTGCTAGTACTAATAAATACTTCTTGTGAAATCTACAACTGCTTCTGTTTTTTCCTAAGCTTTCTGATGTGTGCCTCGATGATGCACACTGCATAGTGTGTCAGTGCCTTAGGACACTTACTTGCTCACACTGGACACTTGCCTGCAAAAAAGTGTAGCAGAACTGAAAAAACATATCAGGGATGTTCAGTAGAATTACATACCCAGTCACGTTCTGAAGTATTAAAAATGGCTTATTGTTATGCATTTGTTAATATATTTAGGGTTATTATGGAGTAAGTGATTGGAGGGTGGGGGGTGCTACTAGACACCAGGGAAAGATTAATATCGGCTGGCGATCGGAGGGTGGGGGGTGGGGTGCCACTAGACACCAGGGAAGCACTAAATTAATACATGCCAGTGATTTTAGTGTGGTGAGGGGTGCCACTTGACACCAGAAAAACAAGTTAATATGGGTTCTGTGATCGAAAGATGGGGGATGCCACTGGAAACCAGGCAAATCTTTTTTTTTTTTCCTTTTTTGTTTTCATTCATGGGATGATGCAGAACTGATAACTGAACTACGGAATAATTACATGAATTGCAGATTAACATATTAATTCTGCAGTTCATATGTATTATTCCTCAGTTCAGCCAAAACAGTTCCACAGAACAGGGGCGAACATCTGACAAACACATGCAGAAGATTCCGATCTCGCCAGTGGCGGAAGTTCCATGAAAGCAGAATTCACAACTTTCCCCAGCTCTTGAGTTGACCCCTTCACTTCTTTCCACACTGGTCCACCATTTCTGTTGGACAGGTGGGTGCTACAAGTAGTGGGTTTGTTTCTGCCTCCTGAGTTTGATGGTATCTCACCTTACTGACCCAGAGTGGCAAGGGAGTCATTGGCGCTCGTGGACATGTTGCCTGTACTGCACAATTCGTTCAACTCCTGAAGCACAATGCTATAGAGTCTGTCCTTGATGCCCTGGCCTCTCAGGGATATGTGTCTCAGTACTTTCTGGTACCAGAACGGGGCTGGTGCCTCATCCTGGACTTGCATGGTCTGAGTAAGTATATCCGCAGATGAAAGTCATATGGCCACACTGAACTAGGTCATACCATCTCTGGAGGTCAAGGCTGGTTTCTGCTCCCTAAATCTCCAGGATGCCCTCCTTCATATTCCAATCTATCCATCCCACTGGCAGTACATCCAGTGCTGCATGGATGGTGTTTTGTATTAGTTTAAGGTCATGCCATTCAGCCTATCCTTGGCACCCAGGCTTTTCACCAAGCGCCTGTCGGTCATGGTGGTCTACTGCAGGGGTGAGGAGAAAGTATAGAAGGAATGAACTGCTGTGGTATGAAGCCTAGCATGGCATGTATTTTACTGGGGGGGACCTTAAATCTAATGTCCTTTGCAAAGTCTTTAGAACCCTCCATATTGATATAGTTCAGAGTTAAGCTACCTTTCAAATTACTGTAGTTTTTTTTCTTGTTTTCTTTTAAAATATATAGCTTCAGTGTCCAGTGCTAAGTGGGGCCCTTAAGAAATTAAGTCCTGGGTTGTAAGAATCTTTTTTGCAGGTTGAAGGCATTCCTTAGTCTTCAAGTACTAAGAGACCGCTTACTTGCAGTTTTGTAGTAGGATAATGCACAAGGAAAGGCCACAGAGTTTGTGCCCCCATGCCCCTGAAAGGGTACTGTTGACTGAGACACTAATTGTGAGCAGTAATGGCCTGCATAGTTCCCAGCTGCTGTTTGAGAGTACTTCCGGCAGGAGGGACCTGTTTTGTTTAGGTCTGAATGAGAAAAATGTGTCACTGATTAAACTGACCGACGTGCTATGTAATATGCATGAGTGGCCTTGTGCAAAATGTCTGCCATTGTCTTAGGTGCACACATGGCAGTACTTGAGATGGCTGCCAGGTGACCAGATTGCAAAAGAGACCTTCCAAGATGGCGCTTCCATAATCCCATGTTCTGTATTGTGGGATCCCACCCCCTCTGCCATGCTGATCTTCATGCAGTGGCCAGAACATGGGGCGCACACTCGCTCTCCAAGAAAATCCCAGAAAAGGTCTATTCTCGTAGCTTGGCTCAGCGAACAAAGGGAGTGGGGCTATAGTACAGGGAGCATGCTTCAGACAGCTAGTTTTGGAACCCACTTGGGAGGGAGCAGTCTTAGACCTGGTACTCTCAAATGGGGACAGACAGAGGATCTTCGATCTTGGAGTGTGTAGCCATCTGGGAACAAGGACCACCAAACAGTGTGGTTCATGATATACTTAACTGTAGAGTCAAGTCATATAAAAGTGAAGGTACTGGACTTCAGGAGGGCTGATTTTGTCAGAATGGGAGAGTGCCTCGGAAATGCACTAACAAACAGGCAAGAAGGTTGCGTGGAGCAACAATGGGGAAACAGCAAAACTGCCATCACAGGGGTAATAGGCCTTTGTGTGAAGCAAATAAATCAAAACGAAAGAAAAAGCCACTATGGTTCTCAAAAGAAGTGGCAGGGAAGGTTAGGGAGAAAAATGTAGCATTCAGGAAGTATAAGGAAACACAGAAGGCGTAGGATAGAGAACTGTACCAGTTAAAGCAGAAGGAAATAGGAAAGGCAGTCAGAATAGTAAATGCCCAAACCAAGGAAAAGACAGCAAACTCGATTAAGAAGGAGGATAAAATCTTTTATAGGTACATTAGGGAGCAAAGAAAGGCTAAGGCAGGGATACTGAGGCTCAATAAAGAGGAAGGTGATTGGGCAGAGAGCGACAGTGAAAAAGCAGGGATACTGAACGAATACTTCTGCTCAATATTCACAGTGCAAAAGCAGGGGGAGATACCTAATCCAGTCACTTACAAAGACATTAAAAACGACCGGCCCCAGTACTGGACCCTGCGGTACCCTGCTAGTAACCCCTCTTTCTTCACTGTGGACTCCATGTACTATTACTGGCTGTGTCCTGTTGTCCAGCCAGTGTTTTACCCAGGCTACCACCCTGGAACCCACTCCCAAGCTGGCTAATTTGTTTATTAATCTTTTGTGCAGGACTGTGTCAAATGCCTTGCTAAAGTCTAGGTAGGCCACGTCCACAGCCTGGTCTACTACTTTGGTCACCCAAAGAAATCATTTAGATTTGTCTGGCATGACCCTCCTGCTGTGAATCCATGCTGCCTTGGGTCCTGTGCCCCACTGGCCTCTAGGTACTCTACCATTCTTTCCTTCAGAAGTGATTCCATCATTTTCCCTACCACTGAAGTCAAACTGACAGGGCTGTGGACGTGGCCTACCTAGACTTTAGCAAGGCATTTGACACAGTCCTGCACAAAAGATTAATAAACAAATTAGCCAGCTTGGGAGTGGGTTCCAGGGTGGTAGCCTGGGTAAAACACTGGCTGGACAACAGAACACAGCCGGTAATAGTACATGGAGTCCACAGTGAAGAAAGAGGGGTTACTAGCGGGGTACCACAGGGTCCAGTACTGGGGCCGGTTTTTTAATGTCTTTGTAAGTGACACTGCAGAGGACTGGAAGGGAAAGTATGTCTCTTTGCAGATGACACAAAGATCTGCAACATGGTTGATATGCAAGGTGGGGTGGAAAGGATGAAAAGGGACTTGGCAAGGTTGTAGGAATGGTCAAATGTATGGCAGCTTAGATTCAATGCAAAGAAGTGCAAAGTAATGCACCTGGGAAACAAAAACCCAGGAGAAGAGTACACAGTGGGGAGTGAGATACTGACAACAACAAAAATGGAACGGGACCTGGGGGTAGTCATATCAGACGACCTAAAGGTGGGCCAGCAATGTGAGAAGGCAGTAAGAAGGGCTGGGGGGATACTGGGATGCATAGGGAGAGGCACCACCAGTAGAAAACAGGAAGTTGTTGGCCCTCTGTACAGGCAGTTGGTAAGACCACATCTGGAGTACTGTGTACAGTTCTGGAGACTCCATCTCCCAAAAAGACATAGGGTGGAGGCTGTCCAGAGGAGGGCTAACTAAAATGGTGCAGGGTCTGCACCAGAAGACGATAAGAAAGACTAAAGAGTGTAAGATGTTGAGCTGAGGAAAAGGGGTGGGGGTGGGAGACATGATAGAAACTTTCAAATGGTGTCAGCGTGGCTCAGTTGGTAGCACATCTGCCTCTGGACCAGAAGGTCGTGGGTTCTCGCCCCACACCGGGATTGGACTTGCACCTAAAAAATCGCTGGCATCCGAATGCAGTATTGGGGGGGTGCTGTACTGCTGGGGTGTGCCGTCCTTCGGATGAGACGTTAAACCGAGGTCCCTTCTACCCATCCTGATGTTGTCCTGGTGGGTGTCCAGGTGGAAGTAAAAGGAACCCAGGGCACTCTTACCATAAAGTAGGGAACATTCCGGTGTCTACTAGTATTCCCCTTCATATAAGCGGTTCATGCAATTATCTAGGCTGTGTGTGGGTGATGATGCGATATGGCCGCCACCACACATTGTCACTTCACTACCAGTCTAGCATTGCTTGTAAAGCGCTTTGGATGTAAGAAAAGCGCTATATAAATGCAGATTCTTCTTCTTCTTCTTCTTCAAATACCTCAAGGGAATCAACAAAGTCCAAGAGGGTAGCATCTTTCAGAAAAAGAGACGTGTAAGAACAAGGAGGCACAATTTGAAGAGGGGGAATGGTTCTGAGGTAATGTGAGGAAGTATTACTTCACAGAGGGGGTTGTAGATGCATGGAACGGCTTTCCTGAGGAGGTTGTAGAGTCAAGAACAGTGGGGGAATTCAAGAATGCATGGGACAGACATATGGCAATTCTAGTGGGGGGTAGGAAGAATTAGGCTGTTGGTTAACTAGGCTCTGCAGCTTATCTTTTAGGTAGGGAAATGGGCAGACTAGGTGGGCCAAGCAGTCCTTATCTGCCATCAAATTCTATGTTTCTAATAGTTTCCGGATGAAGAGAAAATTAGCCCTCAAAGCACCAGAGATTTTACTCCTGGGGTTATTTTTGTACACAGTAAATCACTGTTTATTTTGCGATTTTGAAGTGTGTTGTCCTGGACTCTGATAACCCTAGCAGGCACTGCAACCCTTGACTCTGATCTCTGATGTCCCCAGCAACACCACTGTTTCTGAGGAGTCGTCCTTAGTGTCTGGGTGATCTTCAGCTGTTGGGGACTCTGCGAGTTGGTCAAAAAGAATAAACAAAACAAGTTAGATAAGAAATGTTTCCTGCTTGGCATGTAGCTGTTACCTGCCAGCTAGGACAGACTGAAAAACTGAGGGTGATGGGAGTGGGGCTTGTTCTTACGCTCTCAGAACTCATCTGCAGCAACTGTGAGTGGAAGACAGCTCATACAGCTGCTGTTATCCCATGGATGGAGCCTGCACACAGCTAGAATTACCGGTGAGGAACATGTCATTTCCCTGTTTTCTATGTCCTGCTGGCCATCTAAAAGAGCAGCTGTGGGGAAGGGCTTACTACAGCAGATGCTATGTGCACTTTGTTATTCATTTTTGTGCTCCCTCTGGAAGGAGCCTTCAGCCCTGTTTCCCGGCATCCACCAGCCGGCACTAACCCTTCCCGACTGGATCCAGTATGGCCAGTGCAGTGGCTAGCTGGGAGTGGGATCTGCGAGGTGCCCTCCTTCATGCACAACAACTATTTTCTCAGTTTTCGGAGATGGAGTGTGCAGTGATGCTGGCAGTGGCAGCGGCATGCTCCCGTACGTGCTCCCCAGGTGTCAGCCCCATCTCTGCCGACATCGACAGTGTCAGCGTGCTGCCCCCCAGCCTCCGCTAGGGGCCAGTCATACGCCGACCACTGGCACCCCTCCTCCCTGGAGAAGAAGAGCAGTCCCTGGGATGCTCAATCCTTTTCCTTCCCTGCCAACTCCTGGCAGCCCATGCTCGTTCCTGAACACGGGTCGCTAGTGTGGCGCGAGCTGTGGCGTCCAGTGCCTCAATACTCAGCGCCACTGTGCTGGCTGCTGTGTGCACTTTGAATATCTGTAGCATATTGGCTAAGGGCACTGAGCTGGACACCCGGGTTTGAATCCCATCAGCCCCCACTTGCATGCTCTCTGACCCTGAGCAAGTCACTTAACTTCCTTGTGCTCCCAGGTTGCACCTGGAAATAATCTCCAGCTTACTGTGCTTTTCTTGGTTAAACAATCCCCACCCCCCCATTTCGAAGGGTGCAGGGACAGGTAAAGGCAGAAGTGGGAGCTAGGCAGCAATATCGCTTCATTTGCTTCAGCCAGACAGTATGTCAAGGAGAGATTATTACAAACAAGTGGGTCATGGTAGTAGTAGAGCAGGGCCTAACCTAAATACTGCCTTATCTCCTCCAGCCAGAGAAAAGTCCAACCCCTGACAGTTCTGTATATAACCATAGGTCCATTGCCAGTATGGTATCATTTGTTTCCCTACAGTATGCCAAGAAGAGATTACTATAGACAGGGGGGCCATGAGGATAGTAGAACACGGCCCAGTGGCATAGTGTAATTTGTCAGTTGTCAAAGCTGTTCATAGCTGTTGTGTTTTGAACTAAGAATTCAGAGGACAAGTTTAAAAAAAAAAAAAAATTCTACTGGAAATGCAAGAATCATTGCAGTAATATGCAGTGGAAAAGTTTTCCTATTTCCTAAGTAAAGGCTTCTTTTCCAGGTGCTGTACTTAACTAACTGTAAAGAAAATCGAGGAATGGCAACTCATTCTGAACTTAGAGGTTCCTGAATAGGTACTGTGAAAATAAAGTTCCAAGTGGCACAACTAAAGTCAGCGATCACAGCTCTGCAAAAGGGGTATCAGTTGGGGCCATTGGATTTGAAAGATATCTTCACACACTGCAGTATAAGACCTTACTACAGTCACAAAATATTTGAGATTTAAAGTAGGGCATGTTCAGAACCACTTAAAAGCAGTGGCTTTTGACTGGACTTCAGAATCCAGGGTGTTCTCAAAATGCCTTTCAGTAGTGGCAGCATACCTGGGCAACCAGAGAATAGTGGTGTTTCCCCTACCTAAACAACTGGCTAGCAAGAGGGCATACACAGGAGGAAGCACTGAACTCATAAGTAAATGGTATGACTGAGATGCCTCTTGGCTAGTCAACAGAGTTATCTCACAGTATCTTTGCATTCCAGAACAGCAAAAGGAAGCTTAACAGTTCTGGAATGCAAAGATGTTTTGAGATGTCACACTTGATTTGCCAAGAGACATCTCAGGCATACCATTTAAGCTTCGTCATTTTTTTCTACAGTTCAGTTTTTCTCTGGTATATAAACATAGTAACTTAGAATTTGGCAGCAGATAAGGACTGCTTGGCCCACCCAGCCTGCCCATTCCCCCCCCCCACCTACAGTATTACCACAGACCCCTCTTCCTTCCCACTAAGATTCCCTTAACGTACATCATGCATTCTTGAACCCCACCACCTCTGCTGGAAGGCTGTTCTAGGAATCTACCACTTTTTCTGTGAAGAAATACTTCCTCCCATCTCTCCTGAATCTACCCCCCTCCAGCTTCGTAGCATGTCCCCTTGTTCTTGAGCTCATTTTGTTCTCAAAAATACTTCCTCCTGTACCTTATTCATGCTCGTGAGGTATTTAAAAGTCTCTATCATGTCCCCACCCCTCTCCTCCAAGGTGTGCATATTGATGTCCTGTAGTGTCTCATCATAGGGCTTTTAGAGCAGACCCTTCACCATTTTAGTTGCCCTCCTCTGAACTGCCTCAACTCTGTCCATGTCCTTCCGGAAACTGTATAGATGGTGTGAGACTCACTGTTTGCAGCAGCTTGGACGAGGCAGAGTTGTAATGATGCAAAGAGGTGACATTCATGAGTGGTCATTTTGGGGACGTCAGCTACTCAAAGGAACCAATTGTTTTCAGCAGGGAAGGGCCAGTATTGTGTGAACACAAAATATTTTCATTGATATTTTCATTTCGGCAAATTTTTTTTTTTTTTATTTATTTTTTTATGTCTGCTGCGGTCATTTCTTGTTCTCGGTAGTGTTTTGAGCATACACAGCGGTCAGGTTCATGTCAGTAGTGATCTGCATCTTTAATGGTTATAATAAATACTTTTTAGAATGTGGTCAGCTACCAGTGCTACAGTGTATATAAGAGGGGCTCACATACTGTAGCCACACTCACTTCTATTGATGTAGAAAATATATTATTTATAAAAAACAGTAATGGGCACACTGCTAAGTTTGTGGTTTGTCCTATCAGAGGCCTTAATTCACTGTAGTCGTATTCCAGCAGGCCAGAGAATGGCTGCTCAGGAATTTCTGAGATTGTTAGGCCATACGGCACTTACCACAGCAGTGGTGCCGTGGGCAGGATGGTAAAGAAGAGCTGTCCAGTGCAGTTTCAGGAGGTATTGGTGCCAAATAAGTGCACCACAGCATCAAACAAGTTGATAGGGTGGACAGAGATGAGCAGTCTTAGTGGGGACATATTTTCCTTCACTGCTCACTCATAAGGATCCTCAAATTAATCCGGAGGGCATATGGAGGGAAAGCAGGAACACATAAGCCTGTTGGAACTCAGGGCTATGTTTTCCTGTCCATTATGTTTTTCTCCTTCTGCTACAGGACCAAGCAGCTCTGGTAAAGACAGAGCATACAATATTAACGTATAACAGGGAGGTACCAGGTCATCAGAACTCTGTAGAGTCAATGAAGATGTAGAACCTGGCATATACACTGAATGCAGTGATAACCTGTAATGCATCTAGCAAGCAAGGGCAATGCACTAGAAGATTAACACAGCACAGTGGATCATATTACCTAGAAATGGTTTGGAACAGAGTACAAAATCCAGTGTTCCAGAGGGCAAGTACCAGAGCTGTACCTTTTTGCTTCCTGGGAGAACAGAAAGCTCCCCAGGTCATTGGAAAAATCCCATGATATGCTCTGTCAATCACAGGGAGGGAATGGCACCACACTGGGAAAGACTCACTGTTACTCACTTTTGTTGAGTATCAAAGAGGATGCCTGTAAGTCTGTCACTGAGACAGGATCTTCTGATACCAGGTAGCAGTGACTATGGCAATGTGGGTAGCCCTAACCAGGCAAAAGCTTTCAGGTTTTCCTGATGCCAATGGCTTAACAGTTGAAGATCTCTAAGGAGGAGATTCTCTTAAAGATCTACTGTTACTGGTAACACCTTCTACTTAACTCTCTTCAGAGGCCTTTATTTCTTTTTTGTTTTACTGTGTCTTGATTCCTCGCACAGCCTTCTCAAATACGTATTGTGTAGCCAAGGGGATAACCAGTCTAAATATTCTCAATAAATCTGTATTATAATTTCCCCCTCACTATCACTTAAAGCACATTATTGAAAGGGTCCACTTCCTGTTTTGAATAATGTTTTTTTTATTTATTTATTTATTAGGTGTTGAAAGTTGCAATACTGGCTGAGAAATATGCTGTAGACTATACTTGGTATGTGGACACTATCTTGAATTTGATCCGAATAGCTGGAGACTATGTCAGTGAAGAGGTCTGGTATCGAGTCATTCAGATTGTAATCAATCGGGATGATGTACAAGGGTATGCAGCAAAGACTGTCTTTGAGGTAAAAATGGAGCTCGCTTTTATTTAGAACCCTACTATGTAATATGAAACTGCTCGGCACACCTGCAGCCCCGTTTCCTGGCTAGATCATTTACCATATGTTCTGGGGTTGAGTGGAAGCCCTGTCCTTTTAGTAAAGTTGGAGAAGTTACAGGAACAGTCAGTGTTAGTGGCAGATGGAGCTGGGTAGATCTTATCTGTGTCAATCTTCACCATTCATCACCTTTGGGTTGTGGCTGGAAATCACAACCCTGCGGGAGCACCTTTTTTTATTTTTTTTTTGAATGGACGGAGTCAATGTACTAACTGCGCCGCCCTTGAGGCAGATGCATCATAGGAAGCTGCTATGTGTTGTTGTCGACTCTGCCCTCCTTCCAGTACTTCGTCTCTCACCATTGAGGTCGCACCTCGTGGGTAGTTCTGAAAAACTGCATGAGAGGCCTGTTGAACTTCTTGGAGCCTTTGGCTCCGATATCATAGTCTGTCGACTTAGTCAAGTCAGGTCTTACCTGCTGGTTCAGTTTTCGCTCCACTCGACGTCACCTGCTAAGACTGTTTATTGTTTTATTTTGCGACGTCTGGTCTTGTTTGGTGGCATTTTTTCCGTAGGTCATGTCTCGGTCAGGGGGCAAGAAAACTATGAAGACGGGACGGCCCCCTATGCGTTGGTGTCCATGCGGCTATAAGTATTCCGTCACTGACCAGCATGACCATTGCCTCGTGGTGTCTTGGCAAGCTACACGACATGGATTTGTGCGATGCCTGCTTCTCCATGGCCCGTCGTGTCATCGAACAACGCATGTGGAAAGTTGGATGAGCTCCACCGACTTTCGGTGGTGGGGTGCACTCGTCGGGCCAAGCTACATTCTCTTGGCCTTTCCTCCGGGTCCCCTCCCGGTTCTGTTCGGACTGAGGAGGAGGGGGCTTCTAGTAGCCTCGCCGTTGCAGAAGCCTCTTCCACAGTGCAGGAGGCCCAGTCCGTTCCCCTTGGAGGATAGACAGGAGGCATCGCCTTGGCAATTGCCCCTTTGTGGGTGAACGCTTCCCTGGTTTCATACCCTTGGCTTGGAAGGCCTGGGTCGGCACCATACAGACGGCGTCGTCTTGCGCCTCAGTGCTGTTTGAGGTGCTGTGGGCCCTGATGGTGCCATTGGCAGCGCCAGTCCATCGCTGACTGCCGTTTCTGCTGTCGGCTCTGTTCGTGGCGCCGATGGTGCTGACGGCACCTTTGGGAGGCTCTATGGCACCGTCCTTTGCTGTTTCTCACCTCGGCACCATGGTTGAGCACGGCACTGTGTCCAGCTCTAGAGCCGCTTGCAGCACCGGGTGAGGACATGGCACCGTGGG
Organism: Neoceratodus forsteri; assembly: GCA_016271365.2. Classification (NCBI taxonomy): domain Eukaryota; kingdom Metazoa; phylum Chordata; order Ceratodontiformes; family Ceratodontidae; genus Neoceratodus; species Neoceratodus forsteri. Next base: position 931,979,474 of record CM028133.1, read on the forward strand.
GGTTTCGTATCTTGGTGCCGAGAGCACGATCAGAGCCGTCATCGGCTCCGTCTCTGGCCTCAATGCCGCTTTCGGCACCATAGGCCGGGATGGTGCCATGACAGGCTCCGATGCTGCTGCCATCGTCAGCGCTGTGTCTTCTTCCCGCACCATTCGTGGTGCGGCTGAGGGTCCCGGCGCGGACTCTGGTGCAGTCACTAGGTCTGGTTCCCCTTTCAGTCGGGATGGTAGCAGACATCCACACACCGTTTGGCACAGAACTTTGGTCTCCACCTCCTCAGAGAGGCAGTCTAACTCTTTGGAGTTGGTTGCTCACATGGACACCTTTTAGTTAATTAGTTAGTTTTTATTGTTCAGCAATCAAGCCTTTACAACATTCTAAAAACAAACAATTATATACCAAAATATAAAAAAAAATAAAATCGAATACTACTTTTAAACTTTAGCACATAAAAAATATAAATCCATCAACAAATTAATTATCATAAGCAGAGATGTTTTTCTTTATATTTCATCACCTGATGAAAAAAACTTGAAACCATCTTAGCCTCCTCCAGTGTCTGAGGGTGTAAAAGTACAAATAGGGGATCATATTTTGCATTAACATATTTGATAAGAAAATCATTTAACAAATTAAACCGTAAAGTTTTATATAAAGAGCATTGTACCGTAATATGAAAGATTTTCTTGAAAGTCCTTATTACACTTGCATAATTCCGATCCTGAATTGGGAAAAGTTATCTTATTAAAAAACACATATTTAGAGCAAATAATTCCCAATCTTGCCCAAGTGATCATTTTCCTTTCTAACGGGGTCAACCCAAGGGTTAAATACTTCTCTATAAATGCATCAGTCTTATTTTGAGCAAGCCAACTGGCCTGACGTTGAACTCTAAGGAGGTCCATTTGCTTATCATAGGCAGACCTAAGTATCTTCTTTTTAACAAACTCCTTAAATACAGGGGATATTGATATTGATTTCTCCCAGTCTGTCCAAAGATGAAACATATCAACACTGCCCAGAATACGCTGAATACTTTTAACCCAGGGTGACCTAAAATTTTGTTTATGCCAAGAGAGTTTTTCTCTTAGACATAATAAAGGCAAAGAATTTGCCTGTTGATTAATAATTTTTAACCAATAACTCATAAGACGTATATCGATTATTGTAGAAATGGGAACTCTACTCAATTCTGCCCTAACTATGACATTAGAAGTGGCAAGCGGTACCTGCAGTAGAGATTTGTAATAAAGGGAGAGTGGAGTTTCCAACCATAAAGGGACATTATTGTTCCAAACCTCTGCTCCATATGTAAGAATAGGATTAATTTTTGCCTCACCAGCAATCAATGCCGGTGAAACTAAATAGCCTGCATATTTTCTGCCAAAACATAAAAGGGCTTTAACAATCAATTTTGCCCATATCACTTGTTCCCTCCAATGCTCTATCCAATTTCCATTTGAAACAAACTTCGCCCCCAAATATGTATAAGAGGTTACCCTCTCTATAGGTTCGTTATTTAAGTAAATCCTTGGTTTAATTTGATGTCCCTGTAAAGGGGCGAAGGTCAACAATTTAGTTTTTTTCATATTTATTACTAAGTCCAGAAGTTTACATTTAGAACAAAATTGATTTATTTTATTTTGTAGACCTTGAACAGATAAGGCGAGAATAATCAGGTCATCTGTGTAAGCAAGACAATGTACTGGCATATTCTTAAGTCTGAGAGAATCAAGATTATCTATGTCTCTATAGGTCAAAAGAGAGTCAATATACAGATTGAATAAGAGGGGAGCCAAAAGACATCCCTGTTTGACTTCTGAAGTTGTACTAAAATAATCAGTAATATTACCCTTATTGTCATATCTGATGGCCGATGATGTATGTGAATATAACATAAAAATAGGGACAAATAAATTTAAAGGTACGTGTCTATCTATTAATATCTCCCATAACTTGGCTCTATTAACAGAGTCAAATGCTGTGGAGAAATCTACAAACACAGCATACAGCTTCATTTTACGAAATTACCTATATTTTTCTATCAAATGGGCTAAAATATAAATATTGTCTATCGTAGAAAAATCCTTACGAAAACCTGCTTGAAACATCGATAGAGGGGAATTTACAGTTACCCAATCTTGTAATTTATGTAATATTATTTTAGCAAAAATGTTTCCGCTAATGTCAATAAGACTAATTGGACGCTAATTAGATGATAGATGGAACTGATCCTTTTTATGGATTGGAACTATTATATTTCTTGTCCAAGATGATGGAATAAATCTCTCTTTTAGACAAATGTTAAAAAAGTTTGTCAAAAAGACTACCCAATAATTCAGATGCCCTTTATAAACTTCTCCCGCTATCGAATTGGGTCCAGGTGCTTTATTATTTGATAAATTCACAATAACATCTTCCACCTCTCCAAATGAGAACACTAACAATGTACACTACCGGTCAAAAGTATTAGAACACCCCCATTTTTCCAGCTTTTATTGAAATTTAAGCAATTCCAGTCCAGTGAATAACCTGAAATGGTACAAAGGTAAGCGGTAAACTGCTAGAGGTTAAAAAAAAAAGTTTATGTTAGCAAAAACTGCTTTAGAGAAATTGCAAAGAAAGCCAAGGTGTCAGTGAGTACAGTTTCCTCACCATCAAAAGGCACTTGGAAACTGGAGGAAACTCTGACAGGAAGAGGTCTGGCAGACCCAAAGTCACAACAGAATCAGAAGACAAGTTTCTGAGAGTCAACAGCTTTGTGATAGGCGGCTCACAGGACAACAGCACAGAGTGACTGACACCCTGAACCAAAAGGGCTACCACAGCATTTTGCAGCGCCATGCAGTACCCTCTGGTATATGCCTAGTTGGTCAGGGGTTCATCCTACAGCAAGATAATGACTCAAAACATACCTCCAGGCTATGTCAGAATTACCTTCGAGGAAAAGAACAAGACGGTAGGCTTCAAATCATGGAATGGCCAGCACAGTCTCCAGACTTAAACCCCATCGAGCTGGTTTGAGATGAACTGGACAGAAGGGTGAAAGCAAAGCAACCTACAAGTGCAACACATTTGTGGAACTTCGCAACAGTGTTAAAGAACTTCCCAAGCAATATTTGATGTCCATTGTAGGAAGAATGCCACGTAGTGTGTCTCATGTTACAGTATATCTGCAAAAGGTGGCTACTTTGATGAGTCAATAATTTAGATTAAATTTTGTTAAACAAAATGATTCTATGATTTCTTTTTTATCTCCAATTGTTTATTTGTTCTATGCTTTAATTTCAGAGTACATTGAGACATTAACCTGTGTAAATTTCAATAAAAACTGGTAAAATGGGGGTGTTCTAAAACTTTTGACCGGTAGTGTATATTCCCCCCCAATATTAAAATTATCTATCACATCATCACCATTGGTAAGATGTCTGTTGAGTAATGAACCATAATAAGATATCCAGGTTTGTTTGGGAATATATATAGGGGGTCTAAAATTCTGATCAACAGTTCCCTTGGACACTGAGGCCCAAAAAAGCCTAGTATCACCCTCCTTAATAACTCGATACATTAATCCCCATTGTTTTTCAGTAAATTCTCTTTTTTTTTTTTTTTTTTGGAGAAGAAATTCTTTGTACCCCCTTCGCATTTTGTTTAGATTTATGATCACCATCTTACTCGGATTTTTTTTGGTCTGCCTAATGGCCCTCATCAAATTTCTTTTCTCTCTCCTACAACGCTCATCAAACCAAGATAATAACTGAGGCTTAATGCTATTAGCTGAAAAAATCAGTGTATTAATTTGTTGATACCCTAAGTTTGATTTATTTTATTTTGTAGACCTTGAACAGATAAGGCGAGAATAATCAAGTCATCTGTGTAAGCAAGACAATGTACTGGCATATTCTTAATTCTGAGAGAATCAAGACTATCTATGTCTCTATAGGTCAAAAGAGAGAGTCAATATACAGATTGAATAAGAGGGGAGCCAAAAGACATCCCTGTTTATTTGTTCTGTGCTTTAATTTCCGAGTACATTGAGACATTAACCTGCGTAAATTTCAATAAAAACTGGTAAAATGGGGGTGTTCTAAAACTTTTGACCGGTAGTGTATATTCTCCCCAATATTAAAATTATCTCACTAATCCTTTCACCTTTAGAATCAGTATGTACCTGCTGATATAATTTAACAAAAGTAGAAGAATATAAAAGGTTCAGAACTCCATACATCGTCTTATTATTCAGTCTTAACCTCTTTTTCCCACTAATCTCAATGTCTGCCAAAGGCTTCTTTAAAGAGGGAGTATTACTATCAGAGATCCTAAAATCCAACAAAATTGCTGCATGATCACTTTCTGTTCTCATAACCACATATAATCTCCTAAAAAATAACTAAGGGGAGAGCATAATATAAAATCAATTACACTCTTACCAACTGAGGAGAAAAAAGTTCTTTCTCCCTGTCGATCCCCTTCTAATCTCCCATTAAGAATCAGGAGATTATTGTCTGTAATAAAGGTTTGAAAACATCTCCCTGCCTCATTAATAGTCATATCAGTTGTATTTCTTTTTTTTAAATCTCCATATATAATAATTCTTGTAACTTTGATAAGTTATCAAAGTCTGCTATCCTAGCATTAAAATCCCCTGCTGAAAGGACAGTGTCTACCAAATTTAATTGTATTATTAAATCTATTTCCGCCGATAATTTGGACCAACAATCATATGTGGAATAAGTGTGAAAACCTGGTGGGATATAAATATTTACAATCAGAACTGTACAGAGATCCCAATTAACTACTACCATGAGAATCTCAGGAGTGGGGGAATAGCTTTTTATTACCCTTAGTCCCTCCCTAATTTTAATCATAGTAACCAAACCTCCTTTATTTCTCCCATGCTTTTTTTCCTTTAATTGCTGAAACAAAACTAGATTCGTATCCATTCAGGTGGGGAGATGTTAAAGCCCATGTCTCCTAGAAAATAATAACGTCATGTCGAGAAATAAAAGTAACCCACTGTGGGTCCGCAAACTTATTATGAAGCCCTGCTATATTCCAGTTAAGAACATTATAACCAGAATTACTTTCTGGCCTCCATTCCTGCTCTGATAAAGTATCATTACTTTGAATTTCTGGAAAGTATAGTTAAGGTTTTACTGTACTAGGCTGTGCTGATGTATCCCACTCATTCAATTTCACCAGGTAAATACCCACCTCATCCAACATATGTCAATTTTTGGAAAGTAATGCTAACAGTTGGGCAGAACCAGTAATACAGTTTATCTGGGTACCCTCTTTGTCATTCTAAACTCTATTCACCTCCACAAATTCTTCTGTAAGTATATGAGATTTAATAATGGTTGATAGAATAATCCGCAGAAATGTAGACAAGTTAGCAACAGTTTCTCCCTCCAATATTTCTAACCCAAAAATAGAGATCATTGAAGTTTCAGAGAAGACTCCAAACTCCCAATTCAGTGTTACAAGAGTAGCTTTGAATATATCATATGTTAACATTTTCCCTATTTACGCCCCATTATAAACATTTTTCCAAATTGTTGACCAAGTCACTGGTGTTGATAACAGTAATCCCAGTGTGTTTACCAGGCCTTGCTTAGCCCAGACTAATTTTGCCATATCCATATTAGGAAGCAAAAAATAAACTGAGTTAGAGAGATTGGAAGTATCCCTAGTCACCATAATAAGAGCATCTGCAACAGTTAATAACCCCCAATTCTGCTCTCAGCATATGGGCTATCATGTTAGTCAATGATACAGTAGATTCATAATGTTTGAGATACATATTATCTAATTTAAAAACTACTCCCTTGCCTGTGCATATTAAATTATATGCTTCCAAATCATACCCATTGAGGTTACTGTCCTCCTTGGCCAACAATGGATTTAAGCGAAGATCTTTGTTAAACTTATCTGTATTAATTAGATTCTCTTTGGAGTTTGCCTTTTGTTTCACAATGGGGTCACCTATCCCTTTTCCATGTTCTTTTATGGATATCCAGTCCTCAGGGATAGATTTATTTTTTTCATCAGAATTCTTTCTTTTATCTCTCGGCGTCTCCCCTGGCATAATGGTACCTATAATCCCAACTTTATTGATATTTTCATCCTTAGTTTTTATTTCACATTTCTGTTTTTCTGATTTATAAGTCTGAGTAGGTCCATCGGGCCTACTCTCCCCCCCCCCCTTTTTTTCCTGCTTAATCCATCCCTCTTTTTACCCTTCTTACCTTTTAGGGGCACGTGAATATTTAGGGGAGAAAATGACAAGTTATGCCCAGGTTTATTGACTTCCTTTTCCTCAGATAATTGTAGAATTTGTTCAAGTGCAGCAAACTTCACAGCACAAAGACAAGAAAGATTTTCTAAGGCTATCTTAATACCATTATATGCCTCCAATAAAACAACATTAGACATCACCGGGTGGGCAAGGGCCTTAATAGTATATTTCGATATAGTATCCGGACATTGAGCCAAAAAGTCTTTATCTAAATGGATATCCTGAACCTCTTTATCCATTTTTTGAAATAACTCATCAGGAGCACCATTAAAAGATGAATACAGCATTTCTTTAGAGTCCATAATGCAGCTCCCTTGATATCTCTAATGGGCTGAACAGATTTATTCCAGAGGGAAAACATGAAATACCCTCATCCTTATCTACATGAACCCTATACCCTAACACACTTTGCTGACTAGCTTCTACCCCCCCCCCACCACTCATCATATCTAAAAACCTTAGAATAATCCACTGTATTTGCTTTCTCCCCCAAAGTAATGCAGTCTTGGCTGCCCGTATTATATAAAATATGTGGGCTATTCATTTTAAAGGATCCTGAGAGTTATTATTAGGGACTTTAGTAAAAGATTTTTTTTTTTTTTTTTAAATCAGTAATTTTTCCCTTAGACGCTGCTTTAGCGCCAATGTCTGGGCTACTGATTACTTCCAAATTAGAAGTTGTAATTTTACTGTCAAAAGAGATTCGTTGATTAAATCCCCTCAATTCCCTTGTACTCCCTTCACTACCACTATATTGGTTCTCCAAAGATTTAACCATAATATCTTGATTTGTATTATCCAAGGTATTCTTATCCCAGTTCTTAACCATCAAATTTTGGTTTCTTCCATTAAACTCTAAATTATCTCCACCTAAGTCTGATCTATGCTCCTCAATCATATACTCCTTAAAGGGATGAGGTGGATATACTGATGAAGGTCTTTCTGCCAATTCCTTGGGGGTTGAAGCCGTTATAACCAATTCCTGAGTGTATACACAACAGTTACCTTTTTTATTCTTATTGGGATTTAACCTTTGTTTCCCTTTATTTTTTCCCCTTAACAGTTTTATTAACCATCTTGCCACTACGAGTGTACATAAAAATGAAAAGAGAAAACGTCTCCTAAAAATCAGATTCTGACTCAGAACAAAAATAAAATGTCAAAAAGCAGCAAATTTATGAGCTAATGAGTTCAGGTTTGAGAAACGGAACTGAAATCCAAGTCAGGTGAGAGCTGCCTAAGTAAATAGATCTTCCGAAGGAATCACTCTTTATGTTTATAGAAAGCTCGCTCACCCGACCAGTCCCGCCACTCCAAAGCCGAAACCCGCAATATAAAACCAAGTAACCAGTAAAAGCTTATTTAAAATAAAATCCCTTTCTTTTATAGGTTCTAATTCCTGAGCAAAATCTGTTCCGCGCCACTCACGCTCGCGCTATGCGTGAGCGCGATGTTTAAATGCAGAAGCAAACCCTCCCACAGAGGCAAACCTGCTCAGTTATTGACTCACCCCTGAGCCCCGAAATTACGTGCCTCTTGCACACACCTGGGGAGTACCCCTCAATTCAGCAAAGCAGCAAGGTGAAAAATCAAAGCAGTTTGTCACTAAATCACACATATGCTGCACTCAGTCATTTGCTGAATCATCAAACAGGCTGCCCGACTTGTTCCGATGACACAGTTCTCTTTCAGCAGAAAGCTGGTGATCTTGCAGGGAAGGTCATGGACACCTTGGTAGTGTCCTCAATAGGTCGGAACTAGACCCCTTCCGAGGAGAGGACAGTCCTGGAACCAGGGTCTGGGGTGTTGACCAGTAGACAGTAGTGCAGGCCACCATTGTTCTGCAGCCTGGTCTTGGTGGGTTTTCTGATCCCTCAGTAGTGGTACCCCCTCAGGTGGTGTGCCTGGATCACCCAACTTTGGGTCTGACCGGAGCACCCACAGGAGGGAAGGGTGCTGCTCCCTGGATAGCCCCTTTGGGGGCCGAACAAGGTTGCCAGCTGCCTAGACTGGCTCTTTCGAGGAGGAGGGCACTTTCAGATTCCAAGGGGTCGAGGGGTATGGGTTTGATGTGGTGACATTTTTCTGAAACACATCTGTGCTCCAGGAGAAGTTGTAGCATGGATCTCCGCCCTTCCCCTTTCGGTTTCCTCGAGAGGGCCCCGTTCTTTGGAGGTGGGGGACCGTCATTTTGGACTTTGACTGCCCCGGTCACTTCACAAGGGGGATTCTTCAGGGTGTAGCCTAAGCAGTTCCCGTTTGGCTGACCAGTTGTCGGCTGTGGAGTTTTCCTGAGCTCCTTCTTCTCTTTGGGCCCCAGGTGCGCTCCCTAACCCAGGCAGAGGACAGCTGATTCCTGTTGTTGGCTGTGCCCCCTCTTCTCTGCCACATTTCTCCTGTGCTTCCAGGTATTCTTGGTCTTAGCGGTCCTCTGTCCTGGGAGCAGTTCAGGGCGGTGGCTGCTCAATTTCCCGCTTTTGTCAGGGCTATGGACAGACACGTTTTTCAACCTCCCCCTGAGCTGCCAGCTTCTGAACTCTCGAGGCCCCCTGACTCCTCATCCCCCTCTTCTGGAGGAGAGGAACCGTCTGTCCACATCTCCCCAGCTGCTGATCTCACAGAGTATCAGCGATTCCTCGTGAGGATGTTGGAGGACCTGCACATCACCCCACCCACGCAGCACAATCCAGAGCACTCGACGTGCGCCTTTCTAGGCGATTTCAGTGTGGGCACCCTTGTGGTGCCCCCCTGTCCTGCTTCCTTTTGGGAGGCGTCGTTGCGTTTCTGGCAGAGACCCTTTTCCGGAGTCCCAGCCCATAGGGATCTCTGCCAGAGGTATTGTGCTCCCCTTCCCGGAGTCTCCAGGTTCTATGCCTCATCCTCAGTCAGGATTGACACAGCTGAACACTCCTGATGGGCTTCGCACCCCTCACCATGACTGGCCCCCAGATCAAGATTCTATGGACTTTGACTTCTGGGGGAGAAGGACGTTCTACTTGGCATGGTTGCTGCTCTCTATTTCAGCACATCAGGCCCACTATGCTACCTATGATAGGTTCCTGTGGTCCAGGTTAGGTCAACTCCTAGCAGCTATGCCTGACACGACACGGAGGTAACCAGACAAGCCATTGCACTCTCTGTACATGGCCTGGAGCTAGCAAGGCACCAAGCGAGGGCATCTTACGACGCCAGTAAGGTAGCTTCCAGTGTTGTAGGGATAGCGATCTGCACTAGGTGGATGGCATGGCTACGTCTTTCCCAGTTGTCACCCTTGGCCCGGTGTAGGGTGATTCAAACAACATGAAGTCTTGCTGTATTCTGACTATTGCAGTTAGGTCCTGCCTTTCAACTGCCCCGGAGAACAGAGTGTTAAACTTTCCATGACCAGCATAGAATGTTCACCGCGAGCTTGGTTGAAGCCCCTGTCTGCTGCTGTTTAAACTCCAACTGTCAGATTCTTTACTCCACCGTCACTGAACAGTCGCTCCGGAGATTTCTCCTTTGCTCATTCAAAAAAGTTGGTTAAAGTGTCGTTTTTTGCTCCGTTTCTACCGAATTTCTGCTACCGAATCTGTCAGTTTAAGTCTCTGTCTGTGGTACCTTGAGTACTAGATAGGTTTTGCATTTAGTTTCTGTGTGGAACTTGTAAATTGTGGATCAGTTCGGCTGAAACGATCAGTTCAGGTAAAAAAGTTTGTGAATTTACTTAGTGTGTGGTAACTGGTCCGTATCGGTTTTAAAAAGACGGATTTTTATTATGTTTTTTTCTAAGACCCGTAACACGGTCAGGAACCGATAGGGGAGTCTTGCCTGGCGGATTGCCGAAAAAAGGGTAAGTTTTGGATAGGATTGGCCATGTCTGAGAAACCCAAGAAAAAAAACGCGCCCACTAGGTTTCAACACTGCAGTGTGTGTGGGGAAGTCTTTGCTAAGGCTGATCCCCACACCACCTGTGTTTATTGTCTGGGGTTTGACCACCTCGATTCAGACTGCCAAATTTGTAAGAATTTTCCCAGAGCTACCCTGGATAAGAGATTAGGTAGACTGAGGGAAAGGGAGGCCGAGAAGTCCGCTGACCCGCATGGCCAGCCCGGTTTGGTTCCGACCGAACCAGAAGGAGTGCCCTCTGACCAGGGCGATAATTCTTCGGGCAAAAGGAGAGCCAATTCTGAGGAGTCGGTTCTGGTTAAAAGAAAAAGAAAATATAACTTGTCCGGTTCAAATCCAGAAATTCATACTCCAGCCGCTGATGAGATAGCCAAGGCGATAAGAATAGTGCAATCGCTTTCTTCGGTTCCGGCTGAACCGGCACCATCTAGCAGGGGTTCGGTCAGTTTCCTCGGTTCCGGATTACACTTTAGAAGAATTTTATGAACCGGATGAGGAGGAGGGAGAGTATGAGGATGATGATGATGGTGGTGATTATGAAAGTCTGGATGTGCCTATTGACCCGGGCATCTCCCCAGACAGACCTTCAGGTGTTTCTCCTCCTAGGCTTTCTGAGTCCCCTTCCCACTTTATGTTTTACAAAAAAAGTGGCTGAAACCCTCCAGTTTCCTATGGAAGAAGCAGTAGAAGATCAGGAGGAGCCTGATTTTGTTGAAATGATGGACATCTCAGAGTCCAGGAGACTGTCTATTCCCCTCCATAAATCTTTTGGGAAACAGACAAATAAAATTCTTAAGATTCCTAACTCCATACCTCCTGTGAACAGACAAATGGACAAGAGGTACACACTTTCAGGCTCAGACACGGAGTTCCTTTCTTAGCAATGCAGCCATGTTGGGGTAGTGCAGGCTGCTGCCTGTGATAAGGCAAATATCTCCTTGGCATCACACCCCCCAGATAAGGACTCCAGGAGGATTGATGCCATGGCAAAGAAACAGCACATGGCAGCATCTTTGGGACTCAGGCAGGCTAACTATATGGTCTACACAGCTAGATACCAGAAGTCCAGATGGGACACTGTGCTGGCTGGCTCTGGCTAAACAGGCCCCTGACTAGCTTGCCAAGGAGCTAGAGCATGTGGCTGCAGATGGGATTGAGGCATCCAAGGTGCAATTTCATGCTGCTGTAGACTCCAGGGATGTTTCATCAAGAGTCACGGCTACATCTGTGGCTCTTCGGAGGATGGTTTGGCTCAGATGTACTAGCCTATCATAGGATACCCAGGCTAAGGCCATGGATTTCCCTGTTATTGGTAATTCTCTGTTTCGGGAGCAGACAGAGAACTACTTGAAAAAGATGGACAAGTACAGGACCACCTACAGGAGTGCTCAGGCCAAAGAAAGGCAAGCCACTCCTCAAAGGCAGCAATCCAGGGGCTAGGGCAGGCCTTTCCAAAGGCCTTTTTACCGGGCCCAGGCCTCCTCCTCTTCTTATGCACAAAGGGGGTTCTTCAGAGGGAGAGACAGACTGGGAATGAGCAGGCCTGCATCCACCCCTCAGCCTAAAGCCACTGCCAAGCAGACACCCTGGTGGGTCTGCCTGGGCCGATTCTCCAGTACCTGTAGGGGGCAGGCTGGCTTACTTTGTCCAGGACTGGAAGTCTCTGACATCAGACAAGTGGGTCCTGGAAGTAGTAAGCCAGGGACTGGTTCTTGGCTTCAAAAAATTTCCCAAGATGAGAACCAGATCCTTTCCACCTGTAAATCCATCAGAGACCCTTGCCTTAGAGGCAGAGGTTTCTTCCCTCCTGGCTTTCAGAACCATAGAGAGGGTTCCCACCCTACACAAGGGCAAAGGATTGCACTCCAGGTACTTCCTAACCCCCAAAAAGTCAGGAGAATGGTGGCCCATCCTGGACCTAAGATATCTGAACAAACACCTTTTAAAACCAAAGCTCAAAATGGTGACTATGGGACTAATCCTTCCCTCTCTAAGGCCAGGAGACTGGCTAACCTCACTGGACCTCAAAGATGCCTATTTTCATATTCCCATCAGGTGCTCCCACAGAAAGTACCTCATGTTCAAATTGCCCTCAGGCCACTATCAATTCAGAGCAATGCCCTTTGGCCTAACATCAGCCCCAAGGGTTTTCACAAAGTGCCTGGCAGTAGTGGTTGCTTTCCTAAGGAGAAAAAAGATCTCCATCTTTCCATACTTGGACGACTGGCTCATAGTGGGTCAGTCTCCAGACCAAGTCAAGTCACATTTGCAAATAACTCAGGAAGTGCTCACCTCTTTAGGGTTCCTCCTCAGCCTTCCAAAGTCAGTTCTCGAGCCAGCACAGCTCCTCACCTTCATAGGGACGGAGCCGGATACAGTAAGGGCAAGAGCCTTCCTTCCCCTGGACAGGGCAAGGACCCTTATGGAACTGGCCTCTTCATACACCCTACAGGTGTCTTGACCATCAAGGCATTTCCTTCAGCTTCTGGGCCACATGGCAGCCTCCACAGCAGTGGTCCAGGGAGCAAGATTCCAGATGAGGGACATTCAGTTCCACTTAAGAGCCTTCTGGTCCCAAAGAAAGCATTCCCTTACCAAACTAGTCCCAGTGACTCAAACCCTGATCCAGGCTTTGCAGTGGTGGCAGGATCAGGACAATTTGAGACAAGGAGTTCATTTTGTCTCGAAGTCTCATTCAGTGATACTCACCACAGATGCCTCCCTGCTGGGCTGGGGAGCCAACCTGGGGGATCTTACCACCCAAGGGCTGTGGTTGCCTCAAGAATCTCTGCTTCACATCAGTCTCTTGGAACTCAGAGCACTGTTTCTGGCACTGCAAGTCTTTTCCAAATCTGTACAGAACAAGGTGGTCCAGATCAGAACAGACACCATCACCACCATGTGGTACATCAACAAGCAGGGAGGCACTCGGTCTACGGCCTTGTGCACAGAAGCAATGAAGTTGTGGTCTCTGGCCTATTCCCTGCAAACCTCTCTGATAGCTGTTCACCTCCCAGGGAAGGACAATGTTCTAGCAGATGCTCTCAGCAGGATATCCCAGGGCCATCACGACTGGATCCTAGATCCCCTAGTTTTTGAAAGTGATTTTCTTGAGATGGGGCAATCCACAGATAGATCTTTTTGCAGCTCCAGACAATCACAAACTTCCTGTCTTTTGTTGCAGACCCCCAGTCTTGGGCTCAGTCCCCCTGGATGCCCTGATCCTGAATTGGGAAGGGAAATTTCTGTATGCTTTTCCCCTCTTCCCTCTCCTGTTCAAGGTGTTAGTCAAGATAAGGTCACAACCATGCAAAGTGATCCTGATTGCTCCAGACTGGGCCAGACAGCCCTGGAACCCCCTGTTGCTGTCCTTAGCAGTCCACCTTCCCCTGTCTCTTCCCAGGAATTACAACTTATGGACATCCTCTCAGGGGAGGATTTGGTACCCGAACCTCAGGTCTCTCAGTCTCAAGGCATGGCTCTTGAAGAGTTTGCTGATCTGCATCTTTCCCAAGGGGTTCTGGATAGCCTTAAGGCTTCTCGAAATCCTTCTACTAGAAAGACTTACAATTCCAAATGGAAAAGGTTCACTATTTGGTGTTCTAATAAGAATATTTCTCCAGAATGTGCTGGGTTGCCTATGGTTCTGGACTATATGGTCCATCTCAATGGCCTAGGCCTTAGGCCAGCTACACTTAAAGTGCATTTGGCAGCTGTTTCTGCCTTCCTGTCAGTAGGCAAGCCCTCTCCTCTGTCAGTCCATCCTGTGTTTTGTAAGTTCTTCTAGGGATTGCTGCACACCAATTCCCCGGACCCTGCTTCTGATTGGGACCTTAATGTTTGCATTGCTCAGCTTATGCAACCACCCTTTGAGCCTTTGTCCTCTGCAGAGCTTAAGTATTTGACCTGGAAAACTGTGTTTTTGGTAGCCATTACCTCTGCCAGGCGTATCAGTGAATTGCAAGCCCGGTCAGTGGAGCCTGATTTCATCTCTTTCCATAGAGATAAAGTGGTCCTCAGAACTAACAGGAAGTTTTTACCCAAGGTGGTTTCAGATTTCCACCTTAACCAGTCTATGTCTCTCCCTGTTTTCTTCACTGACCATTCCTCCTCTGGAGCGAGGAGGCTACACAGCTTGGATGTTAAAAGGGCTCTCAGCTACTGCATAGAGCGCACCAAGGGTCACAGGTTTGAGTCCCTCCAATTGTTCCTCACATATGGAGAGGTTGGTAAGGGCAAACCTGCCACTAAGAGATCTGTTGCCAGGTGTATTGTTTCTTGTATACAATTCTGCTATGAAAAACTGGGTAGAACTCCACCCTCAGGCCTGATGACTCACTCTACTGGAGGTATAGCTGCTTCCCTGGCTGCTGCCAGGGATATTCCTATCTTAGAAATTTGTCAAGCAGCCACCTGGAAAACAGTCCATACATTCACCAAGCATTGCTCTCTGGATATCCAGGCTAGGAGTGATGCTCGGTTTGGCACAGCAGTACTTCAGAGCCTGTTTCCAAAGTAGGTTATGTCCCTCCTTCATGGAGGTACTGCTTGGTAGTCTGCAATAGTCAGAATTCAGCAAGACTTCATGTTGTTTGAAGAAAAAAATTACTCTCCTTAGTAATGTTGTTTCTTCTAATGGAGTCTTGCTGTATTCTGACCTCCCCCCGCCTCCCCTCTCAGAACCTGGTTTTTGGGATGTGGGTGGGCAGGAGCAGTGTTGGCACCCTAGGGGTGTCCCCTTTTCACTCTCCTTTATTTTGGGTGAGTGTTGTGTTTTGTTTTTTGGGTTTCCTGACTTGAGTCTTTGCTTTGAAACCAAAAAAAAAAAAACTTTTATATAAATTTAGTTGCCAGTTGGCTAATGTGAGTTTTACAGTTTCCACACAGAACTTCTAGTGAGTATTGCTCGTAAAGATCTGATGGTTGGCGTTTAAACAACAGCAGACAGGGGCTTCAACTGAGCTCGCGGTGAACATTACATGCTGGCCATGGAAAGTTTAACTGTTTGTTCTCCGGGGCAGTTGAAAGGTAGGTCCTAACTGTAATAGTCAGAATACAGCAAGACTCCATTAGAAGAAACAGCATTACTAAGGTGAGTAATTTTTTCTTTTCTCTCTCTACCAGAGGAACCCATTTTTTTTCCTGTAGGGTGAGATGGCGTCTGTTGGGGCAACTTCCTACTCCTTCCGAGGAGTCCCCGTCTCACCCTTCCCACTCCTGGGCCTCTCCAGACCCGTGAAGGTTCCCTCTCTTGGTGTGCCACCCACTGAGAGGTAAGGGACTTAGTCCTTTAGGGTTAGGGCCCCCTCCGGGGGGGCTCGGCACTCACTCAAAGGTGAAGATTGACACAGATAAGATATGAAAATTACGTACCTACTGTAAGTCTGATCTTTCTGTGCATCTTCACCATTCAACACAATCCCACCCTCCATCCCCCTGGGGCCTCAGTCTCTGGTTCCCCTTCCCTCTCTGTGCCCTCTCTCTCACCCCCCTCCTTTCCGTTAGTCAGGAGTGGGGTGACTTGGGGCACATAGAGGGATAATTCTGTCTTAGGGTAGAGTGGTCAGGATGGGGGGCACTCCTTTCAGTGCCTCAGCCTCCACCCCTGGTGGGGTTAAAGGTAGTTCTCTTTCTGTTCCTCTCCTTCTCTCCATAAGCTTGCTTTAATTTCCTTGTCCTTTTACAAAACCTCGATTTGATTTATGAAAATAGGTTTCTTATACCCCAAAATGTTTTTTTTTTTTTTTTTTGGGGGAGATATCCCTATATCCTGTCTTTTCTTCCAGAATAGCCAATCCTGCTTATGTCGGAGTTACTGCCAGTGATTCTATGCTTTGAATTCTGGCAGTTAGTCTTTTGGCTACTCCTTCGCAGTTCCTATACAATCTGGAGACAGATCAAGGTTCCAGGGTGTGTTCCCTTTCTCCCCCCCACCCCCACATCCTTATCTCTAAATTCCTTAACCCTCCCTCCCTCCTTCCTTCCTTCCTCCTTTTTCTGCCTTTAGAGATTGGGGCCCCTACCCAGTCCCCTTAGTTTTTCAAACTTATTCTGTCCTCTCAGTCGTTTATGTCTCCTATTAGTTTATATATCTTTTCCTTTGTCTGTCCCTTGGACTTCCTTGTCCCTCCTCCCAACCCTTTCTTACTCTATGGTGACTCAGAACTGGTGGGAGGGCGGAGTCGACAACACCTAACGGCCAACCCGCTGAAAGCACGCAGTGCATCGGCCTCAAGGGTGGCGCCGATGGTGCATCGACTCTGCCCATCCCCCCAAAAAAAGATCTCCCACAGGGTTATGACCTCCAGCCAGAACCCAAAGGTAATGAATGGTGAAGATGCACAGAAAGATCAGAATTACGGTAGGTACGTAATTTTCATTTGCCTGGGCTAATCTTGGAAAAGGGTTCCTTACAGTGGACAGTAGGGGGTTAAAAAGATATTTATAAAAAAGAAAATGCAGTAAATGTTTTGTCTGTCAGCAAGTCTTTGATCTTACACTTTCTGGAGTGTCACCATAGCTCCCCAGAACGTCCAGTGCATTTCTCATTTAGTGTCCTGGTATTACCCCTTGTGTGAAGGCTGGCTAGGAGGAATGACAAAAATGTCCTTGTTTGGAGGAGAGGAGACCCAGAGATCCAGATGCCTCAGCTGGTGGAGAAAACATGTCGGTGTTACCCACTGGATCACCACCATTGTTTATAGCTATTTCTCATTGTGCCACCCCAAATGGGGTGATGTCTGAGACTGAAGACCTTTCTAGCCTGTCAGAGGTCAGCCTAAAGAAGGCTCACCCACTACTCTCCTACTGACATTTACTGCCACAGATGTGGATGTTTGATGCCACTGCATTATATTTAAGTGTTCTGTGCTGCGAGCAGTAGGATTTCACCTGGGTCAGGAACCACATACTTCTGCACACATTACTCTTTCCCCATACCATCTGGAAGCAGCTGTATAATGGCAGGAACTATCCACCCTCCCTAAAATAGGAAGCATTTGTGATGGATGTTCAGCACTGCCTCTGCTGCACAATGTGTGAAAACCTAGTCTTGTGTTTGGGCCTTGACCCTGGATTGTCTGCATGACGAACTGCACCTCTTACTATTTGTCATCAGGTGGTCTGCAGTTAACAATTTACTTGTTAAACAAACATAACTACCTGGATATTACTGAGAGACACAACAGATCTTACTTCGAGAGGGCTCTTGCAGTAGGTAATGACGCCGGCAGGACCCCACGGAAAAATTTTAGCTAGCAGTCCCTGGCGAGGGACCACCCCCACGTCAGGTGACTGGCATCAGGAGACGTTGGTATAAAGGGGCGGTCCCGGATGCCCGCTCCAGTTCTTTCCTCGCTAGCTCGCGGGCAGTCATGGTAAAAGTTCGTGCTTCGTCAGCCCTACCTTCATCGCTATTTTTTACCAAAAAATCATTATTTTTTCGACTAACATCATTACTGTCGTCAGTGTATGTCATCCCCTACACCCTCCGAGCACAAGAATAAGTGCGATTCGTGTGACGCTCAGCTACCGCACAAGGACAGCCACTCCCTGTGCCTGTTCTGCATAGGCCCTGATCACCTGGTTGAGAAGTGCCAGCACTGCCTCAGTTTCAACGCGGCTACCCGGAAAAGGCGGCAGCAATCCCTGGAAGCCCATATTCTAAAGAAGAAAATGAGTTCTGTGGAGAAGGAGCTCAAAAAACTGAGGCAGGCGTCCACTTCCCCGAAGGCCGTCGGAAGAAGAAGGAGAGGCACCGGGACAAAGGCTCCTCCACCGTGTCTCCCTCGGGAGTTGCTGGGACGCAGGTAACATCCCCTCCGGGGGATTGCTCCTCGACTGCTGCCTCGGAGGTTTCCGAGGAGGTGTCGGCCCGCCCGTCTGGCTCTCGCGCGGGCCTTGCGGGCGCCTCCGGGCAGTTGGAGGCCTCTGCTTCTGTTTGGCTGCAGGCCATGGCCTACCACTGTGGGTTACTCCTGTGAGTTAAATGGGCTCCTCTGATGCTCGCCCGGAGAGGGCCGATAAGGCGTCCGACCCTTTGGGCGACGCGCTGCCTCCACTCCACTGGACCAGGCCGATCGCTCTACTCGGCCTGCCTCCATTGATGGCTCTCATAAGTCTGACGTCGGCTCCTGCGCCCACCGAGAGCTTCGCCTCTAAGCCTCCGTCGGCTCGTCAAACATCCGCCGCAAAGCGAACTGACGACGGACCCCCCACGCCCATCGCATCTGCTCCCCACAGCTGCTGCCATCTGGGGAACCAGCGCCTCCCCAACCTGACCCCGGAACTTTTCCTCCATCCCGGTGATCTGTTGCCTCCATCAGTCCTTCCTCCACCTGGTGCACTGGACCTGATGTTGGCTCCCCGGACGCTGGCTCAGACGCCGGCCCCTATGACATCGGTACCTCCGGCGCTAGGGCCTCCAACGTCGGCCTTACCGACTCCGGGAGACATTTCACTCCCATCGGGCCCTCCGCCCTCCAGACTCTCCACTATGGACCCGCCTGTGAGGCCTCCGGCCGGGCCGTCTGCTCCGGCAGGCCCCCTGGCTCCCAGTTATCCTCCGTCCTATTTGACGCCAGTAAACCTGGGACCGCAGTATCCGGCGCCACAGTACTTGACGCCGGGCTTCCCGATGCCGCAGTACTCAACACCACAATACCCAACGCCGGGCTACCTGCAGCCGGGTTTTGGATACGCTCCATTTGGTTACAACCCATATCCTTATCCCCCGCCTCGTCCTCCTCCACTGCCCTCACGGCCGCTGGTGGACCTGCAGGAGACTCTGGCCTCCTGGTGGGCTGAGGCCAAGGCTCAGCTCACCAAAGAGGTCGAGAGCACCTTCTGGCGACGGTGCCGTCCCAGGTTCCCGTACGTCTGAGGCAGCACACTCCCTCACCACCTCCAGACTCCAGGGTTCTTCCGTCTGGATCCAGAGAGGGGCAGGACACGCTTCCCCGGGGACTTCCCAAGGGGTCCGTTCCTCCCCCGGGTCAGGAAAGGAGTCTTTCTCTGTTTCATCCTCCTCTTTACCCTTGGACTGTTCCGACGGTTACTCCGAGAGAGACAATGAGCCTCGCTGCCCGTCGAAGCCCAGGCCAAGGACTCCTCCGAAGTCTCCTCCGGAGGATCCTTCTTTTACGGAGTTGCTTAGGAAAATCCAGGAGGTTCATCAGTGGCACTCCCTGGAACCAGATCTTCAGTGTCTGAAACTCGCTGAACATCTGGATCTGCCCGTGACAGCTCCTACCTTGGTGCCACCCTGGATACAGGCTTACGCCAACCTTGTTACCACAATATGGAAGCAGCCATCGGCCTTAGCCCCACTTCCTAGGAAGTTGAACTGGCTATATCAGGCTCCAGAGGGTGTTGATTTTCTGTATTCCCACCCTCGTGCCGACTCAGTTGTGATTAGCGCCGCTCACGGCAAGTCGGCAAACCCCAAACATCTTAGCTCGTCACCGCCTGATAAGGAATCACACCTTCTGGACTAGTATGGGAGAAAGATTTACACTTCCTCCACACTGGGGATCAGGGCCCTGAACTATGTCGGCCATATGGGGGACTACCAGAAGGCCATCCTGACTCAGGTGGAAGCCAAACTGGACTCCTTACATGACTCCCAACTCAAGCAGGAGTTGGCTGATCTTGTCCGCTCTGCTCATTCGGCCAGTCAACACATGCTACGTGTGACATACGATGCAGTGGACACTGCTGGGCGGAGCTCAGCTTTCGCCGTAGGCCTACGGCATCATGCTTGGCTCCGTGTGTCAAGTTTGGTCCCGGAGGTGCAATCTCCTATCCAGGAAGCACCCTTCGGGGGGTCAGTGCTTTTCGGGGGTGATGTCAAGGACATCATCACTGATTTGCAAGAGGAGGGGTGGCTCTGAAGTTAGTTGATTCCATGTACTGTCCCCATCAGCTGCAGCGCCATCCCTTTTGCAGACTGAATCAGCCAAAGGCGGGCCACTAAACACCGGGCCCCCACAGCTGCCAAGCCCCCCCCCACCCAAAAAAGCAGCAGGTGCTTCAGCTGCGGCGCTGCCCTACACCACCTGACTCCTTTCCTCTCCCAGTGCCTCCGGAGGAACTGGTAGGAGGGAGGTTTTCCTTCCACCTTCCAGGATGGGAGAGGATAACCACAGATTCTTGGGTGCTCCAGCTCATAGCAGGAGGACACTCCATAGAGTTTCTTCAGAAACCATCCCGCCACCCTCCTCTGAAGTCGTTGTATTCACGGGAACATCTTCTCTTGGTCCAGGAGGAAATCTCTGCTTTTCTGCTGAAGCAAGCGATAGAGCCGGTCCCCCCTCATCTGCAAGAGATGGGTTACTATTCCCATTTCTTCCTGGTCCCAAAGAAGACAGGAGATCTCAGTTCCCTGAATCTTTACGTAGAGTACAAAAGGTTCAGGATGCTCTCTTTGCAGAACCTTCAGCCCATCCTCCAGCCGGGTCAATGGCTTTGTGCTCTGGATATGCAGGATGCTTATCTGCACATTCCCATTCGCCCATCTCAACGCAAATACCTTCGTTTTGCGTTCCAGGGGGACCACTACCAGTTCAAGGCACTCCCGTTTGGTCTGTCCTCGGCCCCCCGAGTATTTACCAAATGCCTGGCAGTGGTGGCGGCCCACCTGTGCACCAAAGGGGTGCTGGTTTTCCCATACCTGGATGACTGGCTCCTGGCGGCCTCATCCAGGGAGGAAGTCCTGTGCTTCCTATCCCTTACTCAGCAGGTTTTTTCCTATCTGGGTATTACCATTAACCATTCCAAGCCTCATCTGGACCCATCCTAGAGGCTACAGTTTATTGGGGTGATTCTCGATACGACCATGGACAGGGCTTTTCTGCCTCTAGACAGGGTGTCCACCCTTCAGACCCAAATAAGTCTGTTGTCTGACAGCAGGATGGTCACTGCGAGGTCGGTCCTTCGCCTTCTCGGGCTCATTGTGGCTGCTATCCCGACGGTACCTCGCGCTCGACTCCACATGAGGATCTGTCAGTGGACTCTACGTTCTCAATGGGATCAGCTAGTGGACGACCTAGATCACTCAGTACTGATCTCCTCGCCGATGATGCGAGACTTGCAGTGGTGGATGGTTCGACAGAACCTGTTTCGGGGAGTTCCTTTCTTTCATCCTCCCCCCCCTCCCAGACTCTAACCACAGATGCCTCAGGCGAAGGTTGGGGAGCCCATCTAGGCCCTCATCGGACCCAGGGCTCCTGGTCCAAGCTAGAACAAGCTCTTCACATCAGTGTGCCTGAGCTTCGTGCAGTGCTGTACGCTCTCCAAGCCCTTCACCAATACATCCTTCTCGGCCACCTAGCCGTTGAGACGGACAACATGTGCGTGGTGTGGTACATCAACAAACAGGGAGGGACTCGCTCCTACCCTCTATGCAGGGATGCATTGAGGGTTTGGGCAACACAACACGACCTTCACCTGATGGCAATTCATGTTCCTGGAGTCGACAATGCCCCTGGCAGACAAGCTAAGTCACTCTTCTGCTCTGACTCGTGAGTGGGAACTGGACCAAGGGGTCCTAGACAGTATCTTCCAACTTTGGGGAACACCACAGGTCGACCTGTTCACATCCCCCCCAAATGCAAAACTTCCCATCTTCTGCTCACTCATTCCAGAGCAAGGCGCTTTTTGGAGTGGCGCTCTGTCTCTAGACTGGAAGGACAGATTTCGGCTATGCCTTTCCCCCAATTCTGCTGATCCCACCAGTCTTGCAGAAACTAGCTTCAGAAGGAGTGCAAATTATTCTGATCGCTCCTTTCAGGCCCAGGCAAGTCTGGTTCTCTCTTCTACAACAATATTCAGAGGATCCTCCTCTTCCTCTTCCTCTATCTCGAGGTTTGTTGACCCAGGATCAGGGGGACCCTGGTCCATCCAGGCCTCAAATCCCTTCAACTGCATGCATGGCTCCTGCAGGCCTAGCCCAGTCCTGTTTTGGAGTGTCTCCCAAAGTGGTGGAGATTTTAGTGGAGGCCAGAAAACCCTCCACCAGATCCAGTTATGCCATGAAGTGGAAAAGTTTCACTATCTGGGCCGCTTCCAAGAACATGGAGCCTTTCTCCTGTTCAGAGGGGCTTCTGCTAGAGTATCTGTGTCATCTATTTGACCTGGGTCTCAGCCATTCCTCTCTGAAGGTATACATGGTGGCCATTTCGGCCTATCATGTTCCTTCGCAGACAAGGCTTTTGCTCAACTGGAGGTCTCCAAGACCTTTCTCAGAGGGGGTCCTCCATCTGAGGCCCCCCATCTGTACTTCTGCTGCCCCTTGGGACTTGAACTTTGTTCTCTAGAAACTTACTCTCCCTCCCTTCGAACCTGCAGCTTCTGCAGATTTGAAGTTCCTTTCGTGGAAGACTGTCTTCTTGGTGGCTATTACTTCGGCTCGGAGAATCTCTGAGCTCCAGGCCCTGATGTGTAAAATCCCGTACTTGATTTTTCACAAGGAACGAGTTGCTTTTCGCACGAATCCTAAGTTTCTCCCTAAAGTAGTAGCTGAGTCTACTCTAAATCAGTCCATAGAGTTACCTGCCTTTTTTACGCAGTACTATAATCAAGGGGAGTATTTACTCCATACTATGGATGTTCACCGGATTCTGAGATACTACACCAACAGGACGAAGGATCTCAGGAAGACTGGTCAGTTGTTCGTCTCTTTTGCTCACAAAAGGGAAGGCAATGCTGTTTCCCAAGCAATGCCTGTCTATGTGGTTGGCTCATTGCATCACTTTCTGTTATGACAAATACAACAAGACCCTCCTGGGTCAAGTAAGAGGCCACTCCACTAGAGGAGTAGCTGTTTTCAAGAATGTGTCTGCGTCAGACATCTGCGCTGCCGCCACCTGGACTTCCATCCATACCTTTACGAAACACTACAGTTTGGATGTTGCCTCTCGCCGTAGAGCAGGCTTCGGGCTGGCTGTTTTGCAAGGCCTCATATCCTAAGACTTGTAGAACCAGAACCACCTTTTGGAGTAGTTTTCCTCCTCCCAGTGCCTCTTTGTTCCAGACTGCTTGGGATTCAGTCCTATATGTAATTACCTACTGCAAGAGCCCTCTCGAAGTAAGATAGTACAGTTACCTAAGAACTTACCGTAACAGTAGATCTTTGAGAGAGGGTCTTGCAGTAGGTAATACCTTCCCACCCTCCATCCCTCTAGGCTTTTTCAGCTCCTTTTCCATTAAGGGAAATGTCCGCTTCTCTTTCGTCCGGTCTCTTTTGGCCTGTGACGGGAAAGAACTGGAAGGCGGGCGTCCGGGGACTGCTAGCTAGAAATTTTTCTGTGGGGTCCTGCCGGCGTCAGTCCTATGTGTAATTACCTACTGCAAGAGCCTCTGTCGAAGACCTACTGTTACGGTAAGTTCTTACGTAACTGTACTTTATGTGAAATTGTTGCATGCTGATGTTGACACGTGGGGGGGTGGTGGTGAGGGAGAGGTTACCTTTTTCTAACAAATAGGATTATTTTCAAAATGGTAAACTGCTGTTTTTCATAGGCACTTCAGGCACCTGCCTGCCATGAGAACCTGGTGAAAGTTGGTGGCTATATCTTGGGAGAGTTTGGAAACCTTATTGCTGGGGATCCCAGGTCCAGGTTAGAAAATACTTTTGTTATG
This sequence comes from Neoceratodus forsteri, assembly GCA_016271365.2. Taxonomy (NCBI): domain Eukaryota; kingdom Metazoa; phylum Chordata; order Ceratodontiformes; family Ceratodontidae; genus Neoceratodus; species Neoceratodus forsteri. The sequence goes on from CM028133.1 coordinate 932,003,299, forward strand.
TTTATGAAAGGTAACACTGCTCAGTGTCAACACAGTTAACTGAAGTAGTTTAAAGAGCACCTTTTTCAATAGCAAAGACGTTATACAAGGAGCTCCCTTGCGTTATCGGGGGCCCCTTCAGGCTAGTCTCATCTTTTTTTTTATTCAGCCAGAAAAGGAATTGAAGGGACCGTAATTTGCCCCCGAGGGGCTGGCCACACGATCTCTCTCTCCACTTCCTGATTCTCCGATTTGTCCCCGCATTCTGACCTACTATGACGGTTTTTTGTAGCTCAATCGCGGGGGCGTGATCCATTCACTTGAATGGAGCATCTTTTTCAAATGTAATTTCCTGATTGTAAATCGGGTTTTGGTACCTATTAATGCTAGGGTTTGACTAACAAGACTCTTTAAGTTAGTTGAACCCTGGCATCAATATGTACCAACACCCGATTTACAATCAGGGAATTACATATGAAAAGACTCTCCGTTCAAGTAAGATGAAGTGTGCCCCCGCCCGACCTATAAGGAAGCGTCACAGAAGTGGCGTGAGACTCGAAAGTCAGGAAGTGGAGAGAGATCATCTTGCCAGCCCCTGGGGCAAATTACCATCCTTCCTTCCTTTTCTGACTGAACAAAAAAAGATGAAACCAGCTTGGAGGAACTCCTATTAAGGTTTAGAGAGTTACCTGTATTATATTTCCTTTTTTAAAAATATAGGGGAAAGGCGCTCTTTAAGATTTTTCAGTGCTGATGTATATTGATTTGCATTGTCATTATTCTGTAAATAGTAATGTTTTTCAAACAGTTCTTAGTTAACTGTTTTCTTATTCAGTCCTCTGATTCAGTTCAATTTGCTGCACTCCAAGTTTCACTTGTGCAGCGTTCCGACCCGAGCACTGCTACTCTCCACATACATCAAGTTTGTGAACCTCTTTCCTGAAATAAAATCCACCATTCAAGATGTTTTGCGAAGTGACAGCCAACTGAAAAATGCTGATGTGGAGCTACAGCAGCGAGCTGTCGAGTACCTGAGACTTAGCACCATAGCCAGCACGGACATTCTGGTATGTAATCAGGAGGTTGAACATGTTTGAGTTCCTCTTTAGAACTGTACCTGTTGTCAGAATTAAGAAAGAGATAACCAGTTGAAATCTGTTTAGCTTATACATATGTTCAGGCCCTTTCGTTAGTATTAGCTAGTATACCTAGGCAGTAGTTGCTAATTCATTTTAAAACAGGCTAGAAGTCATGCTTAAATAGAAAATAAGCCACCCCCCCTCCCCCCAATCCAATTAAATGGCTTACCTCAGGCAGATTCGGGTAACCTAATATCTGTAGTTTTCATTTTGTCCACAAAGGAAGTGATTGTATTTTGTTTCCCAGTAGGATTCAAAGAGGGGTGTCTTGTGATTTTTTTTTTTTTTGTATTATAGAGTGAAATTTTATTTAAAAGCAAAACTACAGCCCAACTTACAAGACCCTGGTTATTTAAGTGGTTACTTTGAATTTAATAAATTACTGTAACTAAAATCTCAAAAGATGCCCCATTGAATCGTATGGAGAGTGATAGAGCTCTGTTCACACGATCACTTCATGGAATATCAATGCATGAGGGCTGGCTGACTGATACTGTAGGTAAGTGGAAGGGGTCAGGCTGTTGACTTCTGAAGGCAGATATGATCCCTTCCGTTCCTTTGTGGATAACATGAAAAAATACGGATATTAGCCTACCTGACTGAGAGAAACCATCTACGTGGGTTTCCAAAACCTGTCAGAATTTGTTCTTTTTAAACTGTTTTAGACTTTGAAAAAAAATCCTGCAAGTTCAGCTGGAGTTGTCTGTTGTGGTTGGTTGATGGTATTTTGGTCGTTTGTACGTAATGTTTGTCTGCTAAAATGTCTGCTTTGTTGATATTTATATAATCTGTCCACTGGAAAGTTTATAAAAATGACTGTTGTGTAAAAGTTTCAGTAATGAATAATGAGTCAAAAATTAGCAAGACAAAATGTTTTTATGCAAAGTAGTTTAAACTGGTCAAAGTGAATATTGGCTTAAAAAAAACAAAAGAACATTCGCACAAAAGCCCTGAGGCAAAGGTTACCCAAAAATGGCATTGGCAACAATGCTAGTTTTACATGAAATGCAACATGACATGTTGTTTTAAAGGGCACTGTTATCTGTCTATAGAAGTCTGAAGGTCTTTACCATACTGCAAATTTGAGTCCCTGCTACACATAATATTTTCTTACTGGTTTTCTTTATAATTTTTTTCCTAACTTTCTACAGTCGATTTACACGAATACTTAGTTACTGCAACAGTCTTTAAGCATGACTCCTCCTACCACCCAACCATGTGATCCTCCAGCTCCACCCAAGCTGCATTATGATTTTCCCTTCTTTTTAAAGGAACTAGTCTTCTGTTTCATAGCTCTTGCTAGGGAATTAGGCTTCTAGTTAGTTTTCAGGCTAACTTGTGAGAATTTAGAAGTTCTGCTTGACTCATAATTTCCACCCTGTGTGTGCCTCAGTGCTACGTTAATCTTCACCATGGAACCAAGGAGTAAGCTGATATTCAAGAGGCATGTGGTGTACAGGTTCACCACGTCTGTCACTCACTGCTAGGGTGCCCACATGTATTACCTGGCCATTGCCCATGATGTGGAAAATTGTCTTTAGTCCCAAGCAGGGCATCCACAATTGCTAATTTAACGATTACTGCATATGTTACAGGGCAAGCAAAGTTCTTTGTGCAGCCCGGTGGCAGTACAGTTGCAGACCCAGGAAGCAAACTTCTTAGGCCGTGCAGTGTTCCAGTCCTGAACCTTTTGACAGTTGATGAGGAACATGCAGTGCATCTTCCCACTCTCCATGAAGATGAAATGTTCCATAATTTTCTTCTGTCCCTCTATTTGTTGAATGTGAGTCACCAGCTCGGCTCCTGTAGCACAAGAACAGAGGCATCAGCACCGGTTGTGGGATCATTGTTAGTCTAGTGACTGTTTGTGTCCTCCCCTTCTGGAGGACCCTTGTGGTCGGTTGCACTCAAAGGAGATCAAACTGTGCAAGGAGTCCATCAGTCTGCCTACCATTTCTGGCCTGGGCAATGGGAGGTTTTGATACATATCAGGCAGCCGGTCTGTCTCATCGTCAAGGATAAGTCCTTAGACTAAGACAAATTCTCACTGTCTTGGAACTTGATTCTGACCGCAGCACAACCCCTGCTGGGTGGGGTGGGGCTGACCAGGCTCCTGCAGTTCAGCCTCTGCCAGTCGTCTCAAACCTGACACAGTCTCTAGTCCATCTGGTACCCAGCAGTCCTTGAGGAGCAATGAAGGCAGCTCATGAGTAATGCTATGCAGAGAAAGTAAAATAACTCAAATGTGTACTCACAGAGCTTTGGCAACATACACAGCTGAATAAAAGGAAGATGCAGTGGTGCTTTCAATAGAAAAGATTCTGTTCCTTAACTGACACAATAAAAATATACATAGCAGCAACATAGAACAGAAGGCAACCTTCCTGTGAGTTGATAATAAAATTACCTTTCTCAGGTTCTTGGTGGAACGGAACAAAGGAAGAGACAAAAGACAAGTGGTACTCATGTAATAAATGGAATCTATTACAGATCAATAATACAGGCTTACTACCAGCAGTGTAATCACTGGGAGAACTACCAGTTTTCCTTACCTAGGTAAATGTAGTCTCTCATCTATTCTATTCCCAGAGAAACTACATGCTGCACATGGTCTTATACCCTGATAATTACTATAGAAATGGCTAAAGAAGATAATATAAAATGTGTATATTTGGCCAAAAACAGGTGACCTGAGTAAACGAGCCAGTGTTTTACACACATCTTGTTGTTTTTCAAGGCTATGTAACTTAAACAGCATACACTTGTACTCCTGCTTGATTTCAAGTGGCAGTGAATGATACTTGTAATCATAGAAACATAGAAGTTGACGGCAAATAAGGACTGCAAGGCCCATCCAGTCTGCCCATTTCTTTTTCTACCTTATAAATGTGCCATCGGCCTTTGCTCTGTCAGTGGCCTATCTATTCATAGTCATTTGTATTGCTCCCTTATGCCTATCCCATGCCTGTTTGAAGCCCTGCACTGTATTCATAGCCACCACTTCTTGTGGTAAGCCATTCCATGCATCCACCACCCTTTCTGTGAAAAAGAATTTCCTCACATTCCTCTTAATCGGCCCCTCTAATCTCATGCTGTGTCCTCTTGTCCTGCTATTTTTCTTATATTTAAACATGTTAGACTCTTTCACCTTGTTAATGCCCTTAAGGTGTTTGAATGCCTCGATCATATCACCTCTCCCTCCTTTGCTCAAGGGTATACATATTGAGCTCTGTTAATCTGTCCTCATATGTCTTCTGATGCAGTCCCTGCACCATTTTGGTTGCCCTTCTCTGGACTGCCTCAATTTGGTTAATGTCCTTGTGAAGGTGTGGCTCCAATACTGCACAGTACTCCAGATGGGGCCTAACCAGTGTCTTTGTAAAGAGGAATTATTACCTTCCTCTACGACTTGTGATACCCTACTAATACACCCTAACACCCCCTAGCCTTACCTACTGCTTTAGAGGTCTGTTTGATGATTTCAGGTCATCAGTGATGATGATGCCAAGTCTCTTTTCTTCCTTTGTGACTGCTAGCAACTCCTCTAGCCTATAGGTGGCTTCAGGGTTTCTCTTCCCTATGTGCATGATTTTGCACTTCTTTGCATTAAATCCCAGTTGCCACTCTTCTGACCATTTTGCTAGTTTATCCAGATCTCTTCTGATTCTGCCCACCCCATCTGGATCATCTACTCTGTTGCAGATATTGGTGTCATCTGCAAACAGACAAGCCTTACCCTCTAGTCCATCTGCAAGGTCACTAATGAAGATGTTCAAGAGGACTGGCCCCAGGACTGATCCCTGAGGTACCCCACTTGTGACTTGCATCTCTTCTGACTGTATACCATTTACCACCACTCTCTGTTTTCTGCCCGTCAACTAGTTTGCCACCCAGTTGACCAACTTCTGACCCACCCCGAGCCTACCCAGCTTATTTATCAGTCTTCTGTGTGGAACAGTGTCGGAAGCTTTGCTGAAGTCAAGGTAGGTGACATCAACTGCTGCCCCTTGGTCCACCACTCTGGTTACCCAGTCAAAGAAATCTATGAGATTAGTTTGACAGTACCTTCCTTTTGTAAACCCATGCTGTCTTGGATCCTGTGCCCCTATGGATTCCAGGTGTTGCACTATCCTTTCCTTAAGGAGTGCCTCCATAATCTTGCCCACTACTGAGGTAAGACTGACTGGTCTGTAGTTTCCTTACCTCCTCCCTGGTACCACTCTTGTGGAGCGGGATCACATGAGCCCTTCTCCAGTCTTCTGGGACCTCTCTGTGCTCAGAGACTCACTAAACAGTTCTGCTAATGGCTCTGCTAGTTCCCCTTTAGCTCCTTAAGTACCCTGGGATGTATGCCATCAGGTCCCATTGCCTTATCCACCCTGAGCTTAGCAAGCTCTTGTAGGACCTTTCTTTTGTGGAGGAGTAGTGCTCACCTCCTCCCCTGTGTCCATGATGCTGAGCTGTGGGCCCTGCCCTACCTTCTCTTCAGTAAATACTGAGCAAAGTATCTATTTAGGATAGATGCCTTTACAGGGTCCTCCTCACATGCTCCCTTTTCTCCATTAAGTTTAGCAATACCCCCTCTGGACTTTCTCCTTTCACTAATGTATCTATAGAAAGTCTTGTCACCTTCTTTTACTGTTCGTGCTAGTGTTTCCTCAGTTTGGGACTTTGCCTGCCTTACTGCCTTCCCTGCTTCCCTTAGGGCAGTTTGGTATGCCTCCTTATCTTCATCCTTATCTTCGTCCCTTATATTTCCTGAAGGCCAGCCTTTTGACTCTGACCTTTTCTGCTACTGTATTTGAGAACCAAAGTGGTTTCCTTCTTCTTTTGCACTTCCTTTTCTGTGTAACACAATGGGATGTTGCTTCAAGTATTGCATCCTTAATGTCTGCCCACTTTGCCTGTACCCCCTCACCTGTGTTTTTTTTTGCCAGGGCTAGCTTAACTCTGTTGGCCATCTTATCAAAGTCAGCTCCTCTGAAGTCCCATATTTTGCCTTTGGAATGGGATGATTTAGATGTAGTAGCCAAATTGAACCATACCATGTGATGGTCACTGGCCCCCAGTTGACCTTCTACCTGGAGATCTGTGATCCCTTTCTTGTTAGTCAGTACTAGATCTAGGATAGCCTTGTCTCTTGTGGGTTGCTGCACCAGTTGTTTGAGGCCTTCCCCCTGCAGGGAATCCACTATGTGTCTAGTTCTGGCAGATGTTCCTGCTGGTATTGACCAATCTATATCCGGCATGTTGAAGTCTCCCATTATCAGAACCTCCCCTTTAGCTGTCATGTTTTGTATATCTTCTAACAGTAATGTGTCTATGTCTTCCCCCTGGTCTGGGGGCCTGTAGACAACCCCAGTTCTTATGGCTGTCCCATTTCCTGTTTCCAGGGTGACCCACAGTTCTTCTGGCTCCTTATGTGTATTCTGAATTTGTGTAGCTTTGATATTTTCATTGACATACAGGGCCCTCCCCCTTTTTGCACCTCGGTCTCTTTTGAACAATACATAGCCAGGTACTGAAGTCTCCCAGTGTGGTTACTGGTAAATCAAATTAAAGAATTGTGTAATATTAGTGAGCATAAAAGATGCATAAAGCACACATTTTACATAAAAACAGTACTAGTCATTAAAAGATAAAGGTGGAAAAGAGGAAAAAAGGGGGTTGAAGAAAGGAGACTTGGTCACGTACGATCTAACCGCTGGGTTTAACTCCTTCTTTACCTCATGTATGTCATTTCTGCTGTCGTCCCCTGCTGACCACAATTCCACCCAGTCTGCATCCTCTCCCCACTCCTTCAACCCCCTTACCCCGAGGAAGTCTTTAATGCTCTTATTACATTTAACTCCTCTAAGGGTAAGTGCCCTTCTGGACTGGACACCAAAATGCTCTGTCTATCCGCTTCTGCTGTAGCAGCACCTCTTGCCTCCCTACTAAATCTTTCCTTCATCATCGCCTCTGCTCTGGCTGAATGGAAACACACTACTGTAGTTCCCCTCCCAAAGGGTGGTGACCTTTCCTCCCCTAGAAACTACTGCTCTCTCTCTCCCCTCCCCATTCTCGCTAAACTGCAGGAACGTCTAGTGCCATTTCAGCTTTCCTCCTTCTTTGACTCCACTTCCTTTTTCACCCCGTATCATTCTGGTTTTAGGAGATCCCACACAGCCATTACCTCCCTGCTGAGGATCACTGACTCTATCCAAACTGGTATGGATCAGGGACATATCACCTCTGCCATCTTTGTCGACCTTGCCAAAGCTTTCGACCCTGTCACATCCCCTCCTCACAAATCTGGCCAATGCAGGGCTATCCAATAAGGCCACTAGCTGGTTCCACTCCTGCCTAGTAGGTAGGTCTCAATCTATCAGAGTTTACAACGCTCTCCCCCCCACCCACAACCACTGGTGGGCAGCAAGGCACCGTCCTTGGCCCCTGCTGTTTTCTGTCTTCCTAAACAACCTACCTTCTGCCTGCTCCAGTACCTCTATCCATATGTATGCTGATAATACTGTCTTGTGTGCATCTGGGCCCTCCATAACTGATGTGGCGACCAGACTCCAGTGTGACTTTGATAATGTTCAGCCGTAGTTTTACTCAAACCAACTTATCCTAAATGCCAGGAAAACAGTCTCCATGACCTCCATCTCTAGGCAGAGACTCTCTTGGCTACCCTCCCTTCCTTCCACACCCTGGATGGGACTCTGCTTGAGGACTGCTCCTCCTTTAGATATCTTGGGGGTCTGGTTCAACTGGCACCTCAATTTTTCTGTACACATAGAGGCCATACACAAGAAACTGCACCCTAAACTGGGTGCCCTGTACCACAACCGTGACTGCATCCCGCTCCCGGTCTGTTGTACAGAAAGTGATTCTCCCCATTATTGACTATGGGGGTGTGGTTTACAGTGCTGCTCCCTCCACCTCCTTAACCAGATTGGACACACTCTTCAACTCCTGCCACTTCGCCCTTGATTGTGCCTCTCACTCACCACTATACCCTATGCCACTATATTTCACTCCCCTCCTTTGAGGACAGACGGCATACCCATTGTGCTACCTTGGTGGCCAAATACTGGGCCTAGTCACTACCTTTCTACCTAGTCTCCTCTCTCTCTCCATCCTCCCTTCCCCTCCTATTCACTCAGAAACTCAGACCTTCTCACCTTGTCTGTCCCCCATTGGACCTCATCAGTGGGTCAGGCTGCCTTTTCCTAAAAGTTCCCATCTCTTTGGAACTCCCTCCCATACAAAATCCGTTTTGTCCTCTCCACTCATGTTTGCTCATCCCTTATTAAAAAACATTTCAGCACCCCCTGCACCTGTTTCTAACATCATTGGTGCCCTCCACCCCTTAGCTATATCCTGCTCTGGTCTCACTGATCCTGGGTGATCTCTCTACAATTGGACTGAAATATTTGTAAAAGTTAACTGTATTCACTCTGTATTATAATGTATAAATCTGTATTTGTATTTAACTTGTATGTAATGTGTATAAATTCTGCTGTATTGATGCTCCTATTCTGTATGGTACTTGTATTTACCCCCCCGGACACATCTTGAGCACTTGCTGCTCAGTATGTTCTTCCTGATAAAACTTTCAGTAAATAAAGTACCACTTCAGTTGTGTATTTAGCAACATACACACAACTGTACTGAATTTTATGTTGGGGAAAACGATATGTAAATTTAAGATCTTCTTTGAGGATATCTTATACATCAGGCCACACCTATGGAATTATAGTTGTCGGGTACTAGGACCACACGAAAACATCTTGCAAGCAATCTGCTAGGGGCTGCCCATGACTGTGGACTACGTCGGAACTCCCATATAAACATGGGCGGCTCCTTCCTTTCTCAGTTCTTTTCCTGCTTTTGACCATACTTGTTGGACTGTACATGGGGATGCAGCTGCTATAGCTGACAATTATTCAGTGTATTTCTGTCCCTAGTTCGCTATCACTTTTTGTAAGTGATACCCGACGTGTATGTCATCTAAAGAATCCAATAAACTCTTTAGATACTGCGAATGCAGTGAAAAGATTTACTAAGGAGACTCGCACAACATCTGCGTGTGCTGCCTTGACATGGCCCATAATATCAAGTCCTGTGAGATTTGCCTTAAGTTCAACACTGCTGCTACCCGGCAATGTAGAAAGAATGGCCTGGAGAATCACCTTTTGAAACAGCAGGTAGCCAGGATGGAGAAAGAGCTCCAGGAGAAGAGCTCTACCATGTTGCTGACCCATTCCTTGGGCTCTCTTTTGTTGAAGTCTCAGGAGAAAACTTCCGGGCAACATAAGCACAAGCACTGGGAGAGGAGCAAAGAGAGAACCTCTCCAGTGCATTCTAGGTCACCTCTTCATCCTAACGCGACCATTTCTCTACTGTCGACCACCCCAGCGGTGACACCAGTGGTGCCTAGACCGTTGACCCCTCCAGGTCGGGTCAGGCTTTGAGCACCACCAGGCCAATCTCGACAGAGGTGCCATCGATGCTGGGGATGGTGCCTCCCCCATCAACATCACAGAGTGCAACTGAAGTTCAGGCAAGCGCTGATGTGCACACAGTGCTTTGGTCCTTCGTGGACATACTGCAGAGCCTGCTACCTCCTCCTCGAGAAGCGGCATTGATGGGACACTCCTGGCAAGCCCCAACGCTGACATCTGTCGGGTCAGCACCCCAGTTGCCTTCCAGGGCGTCGACAGTCTCTTCTGTTCTCTCTTTGAGGTCTATAGAAACTGTTGACAAGGAGCAGGAATATAACCCTGACCTCATCATGCAAGAGGAAGAGGAGGAGGAGGAAGAATACATGGAGACCTCTTAAAAGAGGTCCAACTCCACCATCTCCACAGGGAGCAAGACTCCATAGTGTATACCTCAAGTTCCCCTCTTTAAGACCCTTCATTCATCTCCATGATGCAGCAACTCCAGTCTGCCATGGGGTTTGAATCTGAAGAGCAGGACATCACCAAAAGAAATCAGGTGGAGTTCCTAGAACTGCCTGACTCCCTACCAATTATTATTTCTCCTCTGTTGCCTGCCCTGGAGGATGCCACCCTAGCTGCCTGGCACAGACCAAATATGAAACCTGCCATTCCTAGGAAGGCAGATAAAAAATGTAACAGGCTCCCTCAGATGAGCCCTTTTTTGCAGGCCAACCTGAGGCTGACTCGGTTGTAATAAATACAGCCCATGGTAGGTATAAAGTGCCTAAGCATCTCTGTTCTCTCCCTCTTGACAGGGAGACTAGGAGACAAGTATTCTGGGGAAGATGACCTTTGCTTCTGCTACCTTGGGCCTGAGGATTGCAAATTATCAGGCCTTTACCGTAAAATAGCAGAATATTCTGTGGAGGAAGGCCAAGGCAGCGGGCCAAGCCCTGTCAGAGGGTACTTCTAAGCAGGAGCTCCTAAAGGTGCCTCAGGCAGGGGCAGATGTAGGTAAACATTTTTTACACTCTACCTAGAACATCTCTGATGCTTCTGCTGGAGCAGCAGCTTCTGGTGTCTGCCAGACAAAACATTCATTTTTATTTATTTATTTAATGAAATGTTTCACCAGGAAGGCAAACTGAGCAACAAGTCGCTCATCTCCCGGTGCAAACTGGGGGGAAGGGGTACAACTGGAATAAGACATTATACATTCAAGTTACAAGATCAATATTAACATAACCATTGTAAGGCAGGTGTAACAAACAGTGTTACAACAGTGTTGCACATAACATGAAGAAAGAGTGGACAATAATAAGTGCCTGGTTAATAAGTAAGCAAGTGCTTACATGAAACAAAAGGGGGAAAAGGGGTGAGGTGGGGTGGGGAAGAGTCATGCCCCTGGAGAACCCTTCAGGATGTGAGGAACCCTACAAGAGGACTGGGGGGACCGGAGAGAAGGGGATAAGGCAGTATCACAGAGAGACCCCTTTAAGATGGTGGGGGAAGGGAGTAACTGAGTGATACAAGCCCCCTGGGGGGCAGAAGAGATACCCATGGAGAGCATTCAAGGTCCTTTACATTCTGTGAGAGAGCAAGGGAGGCCAGTAAGGGGGAGCAATTAGGGGGAAGGGGAGAAGGGCTAGAGGGGGTGGGTGTGCACAGGGTAAAATGAAGGTGAGGTTGGGGGGTAGGGTTTGTCTGGGGCTTAGAGGAGGGAATTAGAGAGGGACATGGCAGGAGCAGCTAGGCGCAAGGTAATTTGTGAGGGCAGAACTGATGGAGTAGGCAGAGATTAGTGCCAGATTTGGGGGGGAGGGAATTCCACATTTTTGGGAGGCGGTGAGAGTAACTGGATTGGCCAATTTGGGTGGATCTGTGGGGGACAACCAGGGTATGGGAGTCAGTTGATCTAAGGGAATGGGAGGGTGAGGGTGTTTATAAAGGAGGAGGTGAGGTAACCAGTGCTTGGAAGTCAATTTAGCACAGTGGGAGAGTTGCCCATTTGTAAGAGAGGGGAAAGATAGGGCAAGATAAAGATCACAGTGATGGGTACGAGGGGGGGCATCCAGGGCAAAGCAGCAGAAGGAATTTAAGAGGGTTTCCGATCTGGCCAGGGAGGACTTAGTGACAGCACCATAGACCATGTCAGTGGTTAAAAATGGGCAGTATCATCTTCTGAACAAGTTCACGCCTAGCCGTAGAAGGGATGCAACTATGGTTCCTGAATAGGGCACCAAGCTTGGGGTGCAGTTTTTTCTGGATGGCGTCAATATGTCCAGTGAAGTTTAGGTGTTTTGGTCCAACGAAACACCTAAGTACCTGAAGGAGGATGTGTCCTCAAGTAAAGTCCCCTCAAGAGTGAGAAAAGTGGGTAGGGAGGAAAGCCTAGAGAGTCTCTGCCTTGTGCCAAAGGTCATGGAGACCATCTTTTTGGCATTGAGGAAATGTTTATGGTTAGCAAACCAGAGCTGAACCTTGTCGAAGTCTTGCTGTAAGCTGCTTTTAACCTTAGACAGGAGCCAGATGCATACAGGACTGTATCATCTGCATACATATATGTATAGCGGAGGATGGGGAGCAAATGGAGGGATGGTTATTTAAGAAGATGGAGAATAGGAGGGGCCCATAATACTGAGCCCTGGGGGACTCCAGTGCTAATCGGGAGGGAAGGGGAAGTGGTGTCCAAGATCTTAACTGATTGGCTTCTACCAATAAGATAGGCCTTGAACCAGTTTGTGGCGGAGGGAGATAGGCCAGCTGCTAGGAGTGAGTTGAGGAGAAGGGGGTGAGAAACTGTGTCAAAGGCCTTGGCCAGGTCGACAAAAATGGCAGATGTCATTTGCCCATTGTCCATCCTGATTAGGATGGAGTCTGTGAGCCGTAGGAGAGAGGTGGTGGTGGTTGAGTTGTTTTTCCTGAAACCAGACTGGAAAGAGGTAAAAAAGGAGGTGTCAGATAGAAAAGAGGTGAGTTGAGAGAGGACAGTGGGTTCTTGAAACTTGGCAAGGGTAGGGAGGAGAGAAATGAGAAGATAGTTGCCAGGGGATGAGGGGTCACCCCCGTTGGGCAGAGGGAGGACCACAGCATGTTTCCAAAAAGAGGGGACAGAGACTGTAGAGAATGAGAGATTTAGGATTATTGAGAGGGGATAGGCAATGGCTGTAGCAGAGAGGGAGAGGAGTTTTGGGTCAAGGCCATTAGGGGAGACACCTTTAGAGGGGTTGATGGTGAAGAGGGCACTTGGGGCATTGTTTGGGGTTACAGTAGTGAAAGAGAAGGGAGGGTGGAGGAGGGGATACACTGGTAGAGGGTGGGGAGGGATTTCAGTAGCTCTGTGGCACAGGAGTTATAGTAGGAGTTAAATTCTGCAGCTACACCTGGTGGGTCGGACACTAGTGAGCTATTTACTCTAAGGACCGGGATGGTGGGTGAGATGAGGGGGTAAATGGGGTGTATACCACCTTCCGGAACTCTGAAGGGGAATTTATGTTGGTGATGAAGGCAGATTTGAAATATTCGGACTAGGTTAATCTTGTAGCCCTGGTGCAAGTGTTTCTGAGCATGCAGAAGTTTGCGAGGTTACTAGGATGCTGGGTAACTTTATGACTCTTCCAGGCTTGGTCTCTAGCCCTGAGACAGGCCAGGAGTTCAGGGGTTATTCAAGGTAAGTGGTTACCTCTGACTCTGGTTTGTTTGAGTGGGGCAAAGGCATTCCAGTTTACAAGGAAGATTTCTTTGAAGTAAGCAAGGGCCTTATCAAAGGAGGGGAAGGAGGTTAGGGGGAACCAGTCAGAAGTCGCAAGGTTACTCAAGAGATTCTTGGTTCAAGGTGGTGGGATTTGCCAATGTTGTGCAGCAGTCTGTCCTAATTGCCCCATTAGAGGACACTGGTTGTTTGGACCAGACGTTCAGTATATCCTCTCAAACCTACAGGCCTCAGGAAGGACTCTAAATTAGTACACTTCCTCTACCATACACAACTGAGAAGTAGGCAGAGGATCAGGGCTGGATAGGCATAGGCAGCAGCGAGAGCCCTCGGCCTGCCTGGGCGCCTCACCCCCCAAATAACTCCCAAAAATATCTTTTCTAAATACACATTTCTTCCTGCCTGAACTACATTTTTTTATAATGGACTTGGCTGCTAAATGACCTGATGAGGGCAAGAGCTGAACTGTGATGTGAATCTCACCTCCCTGATTAGGTGTTAAGTGCAGCTGATAGCTTCAGGGGCTCCAGCCAGACTGACCTTTAAAGTAAAAACATTCCCTTTTCTTTTGTCTCCCCCCCTCCCCGTATTCCAAGTGGGGAGAAGTAGCTAGAAAGATCCCTACCCCCCCAGATGATGAGCCTGATAGGGAAAGTGACTTGGTGTGAATCTTAAATGGGGGCCCTCTGCAGTCATTTGTCCACTACTTACCTTCTTGTGCATTTGAGGGGACCCTCTCATTCATACTGAAAGGATTGGAGAGCCAGCAGAGCCTGCTTATTGGATAGTCTGTTCCAAGTGCTTCTCATTAGCACATAAATGTTCTGTGACATGCCTGGCCCTTAGTCACACAGTATGAAGACAGGTTGTGGTTCACACATCTGAGTTTTCTGAGTTTGCATGATCTTCCTGGACATAGTCTCCATCACTCATTCACACTGATGGGGACTATGCCAGAGGCGGTAGGATGCAGCGGGAGCCAAAAATCTTCAGGAGGGCCGGCAACGAGGTAGGTCGGCAAGGAAGCGGCACTGTGAGCCCGGCTTGCGCTGTATAGGTTAACTTGGCATCGACCCTCCAGCCGCCTCAGTTCCTTTTTCTCCCGCCCGCCTAGTGCGCTTCAGTGACAACTCTCTGGCATTCGCTCAAGGCTATGGTAGAAGCTCTACCTGATTCAGAAGTTAACTCAGAGCTCCTTCAAACCATTACTAGGGGTATTGAATCCAGTAATGGACAGCTTAAAGCTGCCATGGATGCCCTTGACTCTGCCTCCAGAGCAGTGGCGGCTGGTATTTGTACCCATCACCACTCTTGGTTGCGCACCTCAGGCTTCACAAATCATGCCCAACAGAGAGTTATGACCTTGCCTTTCGATGGTACATATCTGTTTGGCCTTCAGGTCGAGCAGGTGCTGGAGGCCACTCAGAAGACTAGAACGTCCATCAAAATGGCCAGACCCCCTCCTGCGGCCCCCTCAAGGGGTCGGGAACAGGCGTCCATTTCAGAACTGTCAGTCCTTTCATGGTAAAGGCAGAGGGGGCTTTAACAGAAACCAAACCCCTCAGCCACAAAAGAAGATGCAGCACAAGACACAGGGCCCAAAAGTACCTAGTGCCACCCTCTGAGATCCCGGCCCAAGTCACCCCCTCAGCTGTCTGAGGGGGATTCTTCCTCAGCAGTAGGAGGGCGTCTGACTCAGTTTTATGACCGGTGGAAGTCGATCACATCAGACAAATGGGTGCTCAGAATAATCAGCAAGGGGTACTCTCTAAATCTGTCAGAAACTCTTCCGGATCATCCACCCAAACACAGCCCAGACTGTCTGTCGCTCAGTCAGACCTTCTTGCTTCCGAGATCCAAGGCCTTCCGAACAACAGGGCAGTAGAGAGAGTTCCCCTGGATCAACGGAACACAGGTTTCTACTCCCATTACTTTGTAGTTCCAAAGAAAACAGGCAGTATGTACCCTATTCTAGATCTCAGGAAGTTAAACAAGTTCCTTTTCAAGGAAAAGTTCAAGTTGATACACTCAGTATACTTTTACTTCTGATTCATCAACATAATTTGCAAGCCTCCCTGGACATGCAGGATGCCTGTCGACATGTTCCCATTCATCCAAGCCATCACAAATACCTCAGATTCGTGGCATTGGGTCAGCACTGCCAATTCAGAGTCCCACCGTCTCGAGTTTTCACAATGTGCTTTGCAGTTCTTGCAGTGCATCTGAGGAAAATCAGAATTTAGATGTTTTCATATCTGGACGATTGGCTTCTCGCAAGCCCTTCCAGACAAGAGACTCAAGAAGCCATAGCTACAGCTTCAAACTTCCTCACGTCCATGGGAGTTCTGCTAAACTTGAGAAAGTCACACAGCTACAGCCCTCCCAGCAGCTCCTCTTCATAGGAGCCCTTCTGGGATACCTCCAACACGAAAGGCCTTCTTTCGGAGGACAGAAGGAAAGACATCCTCCAGGTGGCCCACTTCATCAGAGAAAGCAGCTCAGTCTGAACTCTCTTGATGCAGCGGATGCTGGGTCTCATGGCATCCTCAGTGTTCATTGTGCCTTTGGCTCGTCTTCACATGAGAACTACTCGGTGGATGCCCAGCACTCAATGGTTGCCAACCACACACACCCACAGTTCTTTCACATCAAGGTGACGGAACTGCTGAAATGGTCGCTCACCTGGTGGTCTCAGGAGGACATCCTTCAGGAAGGTTATGCCTTCACCCCTCTGGATCCCCAGATCTCCATCACCATGGATGCGTTCCTGCTGGGATGGGGAGCTCACTGCCAGGATCTCCACACCCAGGGTCGATGGAGCCAGGACGAGTCTCAACTTAACATAAATGTTATGGAAATGAGAGCCGTCTTGTACGCAGTCTGGACCTTGAAGGACATACTCTGTCACAAGACCATTCTCCTTCAAACAGACAGCAAGGCAGTGATGTACTACATCAACAAGCAGGGCGGAGCACACTCTTACCCCTTATGCAGGGAAGCGAAGAGAGTGTGGGAATGGTGCCTAGAGTATATAGCTCTGATCCAGGCAGTCTACCTACCAGGAGTCCAGATCGACCTGGCGGACCGTCTCAGCAGAATGGAGGCAGATCCTCATGAGTGGTCTCTTGACACAAGCGTCGTGCAGTCACTCTTCGAAGAGTGGGGAACTCTGGACCTGGACCTTTTTGCATCCCCACTCAGCACAAAACTGCCTCACTTCTGCTCCAGAAATCCAGGACCTGATGTTTTTTGTCAGGATGCCTTCAGACTACGGTGGAGAAAATGCTTTCTGTATGCATTTCCTCCTCTCCCCTTAGTTCAGAGGGTGCTGCTCAAACTGGAGACACGGGGGCGGGGGGTGGCAGACTGATTCTCATCACCCCATTTTGGCCTCGTCTGATCTGGTTTCCATTAATCATCAGATTATCAGAAACTTCCCTGAAACCGTTTCCACTTCAGACGAACCTGTTGACCCAGGGCCCTGTAGTTCATCCCAACCTGAGTTCCCTTCACCTCCATGCCTGGCTCTTGAGGAGATAGAAGTGAACAGGTTCAACGTCTCACGTAGAGTCTCTTGATACTCTTATTTGCGGAACGTAAGCCAGCTACTAGGAAAACCTACACGGCTAAGTGGAAGTGTTTCTTCATCTGGTGTGCAAAATCCTACTGGAACCCCTTTTCCTGCCCACTGAACAAAGTCCTAGAGTATCTTCTAGACCTCTCAAACACAGGCCTGCGATACTCCACCATTAAGTTTCACCTTTGTGCAGTCTCGCCGTACCATGAACCCGTACTCTCCATGTCTCTGGCTCATCTTCCTGTGGTTAAGAGATTTCTTAAGGGCATTCTGCATACCAGGCCACCAGTTAAATGACCAGTAGCAGCCTGGGACATTAACCTTGTGCTAGACATGCTCACCTATAAACCTTTCAAGCCCCTAGCTACTTGTGACCTAAAATTTCTGACTTGTAAGACGGCCTTCCTTGTGGCCATCACTTCCGCCTGCAGTGTCTCGGAAATGCATGCCTTGGTCACAGACCCTCCATATACTGTATTTCACAAAGAAAGGTGGTTCTCAGGACCCACCCCAAGTTTCTTCCCTAGGTTGTCTCAAAGTTCCATCTGAATCAGCCCTTGGTCCTTCCTTCCTACCTACTTCACGAACTTCCAGAATGAGGGAGAGCATACTCTACATTCCCTGGATGTGAAGAGTCTCTTGCAGTTTGACTTAGACAGGAGTAAGGAAATCCGCACATCTAAACAACTGTTTGTCTCCTTCAGCATGGCACGGCTGGGTCAGCCTGTTGCTATCAGGTGTATTTCAGCATCGCTAGTGGCATGCCTCCACCACTGCTACTCCATGCAGCAGGTCAAGCTGGACAGCAGAGTATACACTTATTCTACCAGAGCAATCACGACATCTCTGGCAGAAATTCGCAACGTGCCCATTGTGGATATCTGCAATGTGGCCACTTGGAGCTCTGTGCACACTTTCATAAAAAAACACTACGCCTTGGAAGTCCATGCCAGACAGCATCAGTCTTTTGGCAGGACAATCTTTAATGGACTTGTGTTGTAGGTGAGCTCCTCTCCCTGCCACCCGTCTCAGGGAATTATTTTAGCTTGGTACTCTCCCATCAGTGTGAATGAGTGGTGGAGACTTTATGTCCAGGAAGATATAGAAATTACGTACATACCGTAATTCTTGATCTTCTTGGATGAAGTCTCCACCATTCAGTCACATGCCCACCCGCCATCCCCCGAGCTCACTTATCTGTTTGTGGTTTTCACTCCCTCGATGTCTGGGCTGTGAAGACTGTCGTGTTGGCCCTTCTTACACTATGTCCGACATAGGTTAGTTTACACTGCACCTCCTTTGGGGGGGAATGTACGGAGGCAGTTGGAGGGTCGAAGCCGTGGTAGCCTATACAGCGTGAATTGGGCTCACGGTGATGTTTCCTCACGGCCCTACCTCGACGCCGGCCCTCCTGAAGATTTTTGATTCCTGCTGGGTCCTAGCGCCTCCAGCATAGTCCCCATCAGTGTGAATGAGTGGTGGAGACTTCATCCAAGAAGATCAAGAATTACAGTAGGTATGTCATTTCCATTTTTCCAGCTTGGGGCTGTAGCCACTTGGTTATACTACCTAATGCATTAATTTTACACTCCTTGACTGGAAGTGAATTATCATAGTTAAATGCAGTTCTCCTCTCAGGGACAGTTAGTAGGTGGGTTCATAGTCGGGCAATGAGAGTCGCAAAAATGATCATCAAGGTTTCTAAGTCCTTTAACAATACTATATTGCAGTATGGCTGAGCCTGATCTTTACCACCACCTACAAAATCACATTTTAATGCCACAAAGTAGTGAAGAGGCTGCAGTGCTATAGATAGGCTTACACTGCCATCAAGGGCAGCAGTGGCCATTAAATCATATTTGTTTATTTGATAAGGGACACATTGCTGTCTGAAACGTGTCCGGTATTGTCCTGGCTGCTAGCCTT
Source organism: Neoceratodus forsteri (assembly GCA_016271365.2). Taxonomy (NCBI): domain Eukaryota; kingdom Metazoa; phylum Chordata; order Ceratodontiformes; family Ceratodontidae; genus Neoceratodus; species Neoceratodus forsteri. The sequence continues at coordinate 932,022,061 of CM028133.1, forward strand.
GTAGCATGAAAATAACACTGTCCTTTTAGCCTCTATGGTTTACTGTTGCTCTTATTTTTGACTAAGGTAGAGTGTGCCAGTTTTCTACTGTCTATACCTCCGGAGCTTATCGTGAACACCCCAGCCTTGTGCAGATATTTTTACAGCTGGTTTGAAATAAAACAATATGTAACACTGGAGGAAAGGGGAGAGGAAACATAGAACGTGTTAGCAGAAGGGGGTCTTCCTGTTCCTTTAATCTGCCTGTTGTTTTCAACCCCTCCCCCCCAATTTATTTTATACCACCACGTACCAGGATTCCTGTCTGTCTGTCCCAAGCTCTCTTAAACTAACTTATTGTTTTAGACTGTACCACTTCTTTTGGGAGCTGGTTCCATGGGTCCACAACTCTCGGTGAAGGAAAACTTCCTTGTGTTTACTCTGAGTTTGCCACCCCTCAGTCTTATTTCATGGCCCCTTGTTCTAGTTTGACTGTATCAGAAAGAGGTTGGTCATTTCCTCCCTGTTCATGCCTTTGAGATTTTGAAAGTCTTGATCATATTCCCCCTGTCCCTTCTCTGCTCCAGCGCATTCATGTTCAACTCTCCCTCCCCTCATAAGGCTTCAGGTGCATTCCGCATACTTACTGGAGAGGGGCATGGTCATGGCAAAAGGAGGCCCCAAATTTCTCTTGTACCTAGGGCCCCAGGTTACCTTAGTTTGGCCCTGCAGAGGGTGCCCTTTCCTCCGGCCAGCAACAGACACTGTTCAGGGGCCAGACAACAAAGTAGAAGCAGAAGAGAGTCAGCTTTGCCTGCCCCGGGACCCATCCCAGGTGCCCACTTAAAAGCCTGTAGAAGTGGGGGGGTGGCTGCAGCCACAGGATCTGTATGTGCATGACTCATTCCTAGACCCCCACCCACCTGTACCTTCAGAGTGGTAGTAGAGGGTCACCTTTCCCTCCAACTGGACCAGCGGAGGAAGGTTACATCAGATGCTTGGGTCCTGCAGATGATAGAATGGGGCTGAGCTCGAGAACTTCTGTGTGACCCTGAGCAAGTCACTTAACTTCCTTGTGCTCCTAGGTCACTCCTGTAAACAAGCTTTCAGCTTAGTGTCTCTCTCCTGGTAAAATAAATAAATAATTTAAGAATTGCCTCCAGGCCATCCACCAGTCCCTTCTTCCTATCCTCCAGAACACATACTGCTGCTGCTAGTGGAAGTGCATACTTTAATCCAGCAAAGGGCCATAGCACCAGTTCCTTGGGAACAAAGGAACATGGAGATCTTTTTTTTATTTTTTATTTTTTTGTCTTTGGTAACCGGGTAAGACCCACCAGGCACAAGTGCCTGTTTTCAGGGGCGACCTGGGAGCACTGTTGGGTTGAATGACTTGCTCAGAGTTGCACAGTATGCAAGTGGAGGTTGTAGGAATCAAACCCAGGTCTGCTGGATGTAACAAGCACATTCACAGCTCATTACTTTAACCTCTAGGCTATACTGTTAGCCCCCCCCCCAGTCTTACTTCAAGAGGCCTCTTGCAGTAGATGATGACCATTAGGGCTAGAGCCGTCAGGCACTAGGACTGCACAGAAAACTTTAGCTAGCAGTGTCTGGTGGGGGACCACCCACCCGATGTCACGCAGTAGACATCAGCGTGACGCTGTATAGTGGGTGGTCCCCATGCCCACTCTCCAGTTCTTTCCTGCCATCGTCCTGCATACGTCATACTCTGTGGAGAACGCTGCTTCAGTCGACTGCCATTTTCGATGAGTATTTCATCGCTTTATTTTTCTTTCTGTACAGCTTTGAAAAATACATTTTTCGTGCATGTCTTCTCTGACGCCTTCAGAGTCGCGTAAGAACAAGTGAGATTCCTGCTGCACCCAGCTCCCTTCCAAGGACAGCCATTCCCTCTGCCTCTTCTGCCTGGGAGCAGAGAAGACCGAGGACTGCCATAGTTTCAACCAGGCCACACACAGAAACGCCACCCACATTCTCAAACTCATGATGGTTTCCATGGAGAAGGAGCTGCAGAACCTGCATGGATCGTCGTCCTCCCTGTCGGGGTTGTTTGGGCTCCCTCAAGAAGAAGAAAGGACAGGGAGTATCACCAGGACTGCAATTGGTCTCCTTCCCGTCTGTGACCTCCTTCAGGGCTACGGGCAATGAGCAGCCTACTGCTGGTGTGGTACCGTTACTCCAACCAAGCCTTCCCCTCCCCCTAAGGAACAGTCTTTGATCCCCCCACCTGAGCTGGTTACAGTTCAGGTGGGCACCTCCGATCCTCTAGAGAGCTCTGCCACCCTTACGCCCCTCAAAGCCCCATGGCCTAAGCCTGGTGGCACAGTTTATAAGTCGTCCGTTAGCCCCCCTGATGAATGCCCAGTCCTGGTTGATAAGTCGCACACCAGCTCCTCTGGTGTCCGCCCAGCCATTGTGCTTCCATTGGGCCACAGTAACAGGCCTGACAGTGATCCTCTGGTCAACGCATGCTGCCGTTCTTGCCGCAGCCCTCCCCAGAGGGTTCTCCCTCTTGGGAGCCTCTGCCGTTACCTCCCCTGGTGGTGATTCTTGGCTGTCCTGCACATTCAGAGCTGGAGTTGAAGGAGCGTCTGCCTGACTCAACCCTGGTGCAGGGGCTGAAATGTCTGACGCTGGAGCTTCCTCGGGAGCCGGCATCTCCTGCACTGTGAGCTCCCCCATCTGGGCAGACTCCCCTGCCCCAGCCTCTGGTGCTACCCTCGACACCCTTGGGGCCTATGCCATAACCTCCTTCGGTGGGTCCTGGGCCAGACCTAACATTATCGGGCCTTTCATACCCTCCATCAGGTCCCTCTGCCCCTCTTTGAAGCTTACACCTGGCTGTCTACTGTCAGGACCTCCATCAGGACCTTTGGCTCCTCCGTTGGGTCCTTTGCCTGGTTACCCACTCTCAGGGCCTCTGGCAGGTCCCTCGACTCCATTGCTGGGCCCTTCGCTGGGCCTTCTGACACCAGGTTACCCTGCGCCAGGGTACTCCACACTGGGGTATCTGGTGCAGGGCTATTCATCCTATGGAGTGCCGGGCTGCCATTATCCATCGCTGAGCTATACAGTGCCAGGATTTACCTTCCCAGGATACCTGTCCATCTATCAGCCCCCTCCACCACTTCAGCCTCAGGTGGATTTTAGGAAGGCATTATGGTCTTGGTGGTCTGAAACCAGGACGCAGTTGATCTCTGAATTGAATTGTCTGCAATCGGCAGCGGCCTCCACGCTGGCCCTCACGCACGCTACGCTGAGATCCCCTTCTCCAGTGGAGTCTTTCCCTTCTACCTCGGGACAGACCTCGCATCCTACCGTAGTAGCCGGTCTCGGCAGGGGCCTGTGTTCTCACTGCAGGAGATCTTGCTCCCACAGGCTCTGGCTCTGGACAGAAGTCCGTCTTCGGACTCAGACTCTGATACTGCAGACTCCTTCGCCTCGGATTTTGAGACCCCCCTCTCCCGTGGACCCAAAGATTCTTCCAGTCCCCTCCAGAAGAGCCCTCTTTTACGGCGATTGTTTGGAAGATTCAGGAGGCAAATGGGTGGAAGACTGACGATCAGGATCCCCAGTGCAAAAGGTTGTCGGAACACCTGGATATATGGGACTTCAGAGGAGCTGACTTTGATAAGATGGCCAACAGAGTTAAGCTAGCCCTGGCAAAAAGAAATACAGGTGAGGGGGTACAGGCAAAGTGGGCAGGCATTAAGGATGCAATACTTGAAACAATATCCCATTGTGTTAGAGAGAAAAGGAAGTACAAAAGAAGGAAACCACTTTAGTTCTTAAAAACAGTAGCAGAAAAGATCAGAACCAAAAGGCTGGCCTTCAGGAAATAGAAGGGAACGCCATGGGATGAAGATAGGGAGGCATACTAAAGTTCCCTAGGGGAAACGGAAGGCAGTAAGGTAGGCAAAGGCCCAAACCAAGGAAACACTAGCATGAACAGTAAAAGAAGGTGACAAGACTTTATATAGATACATTGGGTATTGCTAATATCAGAGGGGATATGGGTGTGTGTGAGGAGGAGGACCATATAAAAGCATCTATCCTAAATAGATATTTCTACTCAGTATTTACTGAGTAGAAGATAGGACAGGACCCATAGCTCTGCACCATGGACATGGTGGAGGGAGGTGTGCACTAGTCCCTTTACAGAAGAAAGGGTCCTACAAGAGCTCGATAAGCTCAGGGTGGACAAGGCAATGGGACCTGATGGCATACATCTCAGGGTAGTAAAAGAGCTAAGGGTGGAACTAGCATAGCCATTATGAGAACTGTTTAGTGAGTCTCTGAGCACAGGAGAGATCCCAGAAGACTGGAGAAGGGCTCATGTGATCCTGCGCCACAAGAGTGGTGGTAGGGAGGAGGCAGGGAAGTACAGACCAGTCAGTCTTACCTCCGTAGTGGGCAAGATTATGGAGGCAGAGGATCCAAGACAGCATGGGTTTACAACAGGAAGGTCCTGTCAAACTAATCTCATAGATTTCTTGGACTGGGTAACCAGAGTGGTGGACCAAGGGGGGAGCAGTTGATGTCGCCTACCTTGACTTCAGCAAAGCTTTTGATACTGTTCCACATAGAAGATTGATTATTAAGCTGGGTAGGCTCTGGGTGGGTCAGAAGTTAGTCAACTGGGTGGCAAACTGGTTGACTGGCAGAAAACAGAGTGGTGGTAAACGGTATACAGTTAGAAGAGATGCAAGTCACAAGTGGGGTAACTCAGGGATCAGTCCTGGGGCCAGTCCTCTTCAATATCTTCTTCAGTGACATTGCAGATGGACTGGAGGGTAAGGTTTATCTGTTTGCAGATGACACCAAGATCTGCAACAGAGTAGATGATCCAGATGAGGTGGGCAGAATGAGAAGAGATCTGGATAAACTGGCAAAATGGTCGGAAGAGTGGCAACTGGGGTTTAACGCAAAGAAGTGCAAGATCATGAAAATAGGGAAGAGAAACCCTGTAGCCACCTATAGGGGAGGGGAGTTGTTGTCCGTCACAAGGGAAGAAGGAGACTTGGGCATCATCATCACAGGTGACCTGAAATCATCCAAGCAGACCACTAAAGCAGTAGGTATGGCTAGGGGGATGTTGGGGTGTATTAGTAGGAGTATCACAAGTTGTAAGAGGGAGGTAATAATCCCTTTTTACAAGACACTGGTTAGGCCTCATCTGGAGTACTGCGTGCAGTAATGGAGGCCACACCTTCACAAGAACACTAACCAAATTGAGGCAGTCCAGAGAAGGGCAATCAAAATGGTGCAGGGACTGCATCAGAAAACTTATGAGGACAGATTAATGGAGCTCAATATGTATACCCTAGAGCAGAGGAGGAAGAGAGGTGATATGTTCGAAACATTCAAACACCTTAAGGGCATTAACAAGGTGAAAGAATCTAATGTGTTTCAATATAAGAAAAATAGCAAGACAAGAGGACGCTGCATGAGATTAGAGGGAGGCCGATTAAGGAGTAATGTGAGGAAGTTCTTTTTCACAGAAAGGGTGGTGGATGCATGGATCGGCCTACCTCAGGAAGTGGTGGATATAAATACAGTGCAGAGCTTCAGACAGGCATGGGATGGGCATAAGGGAGCAATACAGATGAGTATGAATAGATAGGCCATTGGCAGAGCAAAGACCAATGGCACATTCGTAAGGCAGAAAAAGAAATGGGCAGACTGGATGGGCCTTGCGGTCCTTATCTGCCGTCAACTTCTGTATGCCCAAGCTGTCCCGTCTGCTCATTCCTCTGGGGATTGGACCAGATGAGGACCTAGCCTCTACAGTCTGGCAGCAACCTTTGGCAGTGGCTGTAGTCACCAAGAATGCTAATAGACTCTATCGAGCCCCCAAGGGTAAAGACCATCTTATAGAAACAGAACATAGACTTTGACGGCAGATAAGGACCGCTTGGCCCAGTCTAGTCTGCCCATTTCCTCTACCTGGAGGATAAGCTGCAGATCCTATTTAACCAACAGCCTATTTCTTCCTACCCTCCCACAAAAAGTGCCTTATGTCTGTCCCATGCATTCTTGAATTCTCCCACAGTTTTAGACCCCACAACCTCCTCAGGAAGGCTGTTCCATGCATCCACCATCCTCTCTGTGAAAAAATACTTCCATACATTGTCCCTGAGCCGTCCCCTCTCTATCTTCAAATTGTGTCCCCTTGTTCTTGCACATCTCTTTTTCTGAAACATGCTGCACTCTTGGACTTTATTGATTCCACTGAGGTACTTAAATGTTTCTATCATGTCCCCCCCTCCCTCCTTTCCTCCAGGGTATACATATACTCCTTTAGTCTCTCCTCGTATGGCTTCTCTTGCAGACCCTACACCATTTTAGTTGCCCTCCTCTGCACTGCCTCCATCCTGTCCATGTCCTTGTGGAGATGGGGTTTCAGAACTGGACGTAGTACTCCAGATGGGGTCTCACCAACTGTCTGTACAGGGGATAACAACTCCTGTTTTCTGCTGGTGATACTCTCCTGTGCATCCCAGTATCCTCCAGCCCTCCCTACTGCCTCTCTCACATTGCTTGCCAACCTTAAAGTCATCTGATATGATTACCCCCAGGTCTCTTTCCATTTTGTTGTTGTTACTACCTCCGCCCCCCCAAATTGTGTAATTTTCTCCTGGGTTTTTGTTTCCCAGGTGTATTACTTTGCACTTCTTTGCATTGAATCCAAGCTGCCATACTTCTGACCATTCCTCCAACCTTGCCAAGTCCCTTCTCATCCTTTCCACGCCTCCTTGTGTATCAGCCATGTTGCAGATCTTTGTGTCATCTGCAAAGAGGCATACTTTTCCGTCCAGTTCCACTGCAGAGTCACTTATAGACATTAAAAAGGACTGGACCCAGTACTGAACCTTGCAGTACCCCACTAGTAACCCCTCTTTCTTCAGAGTGGACTCCATTTACAATTACCTTCTGTGTCCTGTTGTTCAGCCAATGTTTTACTCAGGCTACCACCCTGGGACCCACTCCCAGGCTGGTTAATTTGACTACTAATCTTTTGTGTGGGACTGTGTCAAATGCCTTGCTAAAGTCTAGGTAGGCCATGTCCACAGCCCCTCCCTGGTCTTCTACTTTGGTCACCCAGTCAAAGAAATCAGTTAGATTCGTCTTAGTTCTCACACTAAAACAGACTCCGTGGTAATTAATGTGGCCCATGACCGCATGGCTAAACCTAAGCACATGAGCACCTCTCCTCCAGACAAGCAGTCACGGCAAATATATTAGTTTGGATGCAAGGTTTTTTCCTCCTCCACTCTGGCCCTCAGAGCTTTGAACTACCTGACACACATGATTGTATACCAAAGATCTATCCTGGGACAGTTGAAGTCTGAATTCAAGGCTTTGCTGGAAACCCTGCATCAGCAGGCCATTTGTGGCCACCAGCCAGTGGACCCTGGCCCTTTTGGTCCTATGCCTTTTGGGCCTCATGGCAACAGCTGTTCCCCAGCCAGGCTTCACATGCGGATTACGCAGTGAACCCTTCGGGTCCAGTGGGACCAGAAATCAGTCCTGGAACACATGATTCTGGTGTTCCGTCCCATGAGTTGGGTACCTGTTCCCGTGGCAGGGTCTGTCCAGTCTCACCAGAGGGGGTTCCTTTTCATGCGCCTCACCGGCACAGACCTTCACAATGGATGCTTCCAGCCAGGGCTGTGGCACCCATCTGGGCAGACACAGGGATTATGGTCTCAACAAGAGCTTTCTCTGCACATCAGTGTGCAAGAGATGTGGGCTGTACGATATGCCCTTCAGCTATTGCTCCTCCCTGGGCTCCTCCTGGTACAGGTGGACAACATGTGCATGGTCTGGTACCTGAAGAAAACAGGCACGCGGTCGTATCCACTGTGCAAGGAAGCGATATACGTAAGGCATTGGGCGGTACAGCACAGCCTGCAGCTCATGGCAGTGCATGTCCCAGGCATTCAGGAAGTCCTGGCAGACTCCCTCAGCTGCACTCTCGTGAAGGCACACTAGTGAGAACTGAGGCAGTCAGTAGTTGAAGACATATTTGATCAGCGGGGTCACCCAGATCTTTATCTGTTCACCTCCCCATCCAATGCAAAACTACCCAGTTTCTGCCCGCTTATTCCCGGGCATGGTGTTTTCTGGCAAGACGTGCTGTCTCTCTGCTGGACAGGGAGGTTCTTGTATGCCTTTCCTCCCTTTCCACTGTTGCAGAGGGTGTTTCTGAAACTACAGCAAGAAGGGGCCCACATGCTTCTAATATCCTCTTTTAGGATTGTGGATATGTTGTTCATCCACACTTACTGGCATGTCCCCTTCCACTTTAAATCTTGCCGGAAGTCTTCAAGTTAGCTCCTCTCACCCACCTGGGTGGTTTATACCTCGGCTCAGCCCCATGATGCTAGATCTTCCTTTCCGCAGGAAGATTCATATTGCCTCCCTTGTCTCATGCATTTCATAAGCCCTGGCTTTCAAATTCAGTTTTACTAAGATTAAAAATCGTTCAAGTTAGTGATCGCCTTTTTGCATCATTGATCATGGAGTAGAAATCCTCCCCCAAATTTCGCCAGTGTCCTTGCGGAAAAAAAATTGTGCACCGATCCCCACCTCACGTGTGTCTACTGCCTCGGTGTTGGCCATGACACCTCGTCCGGCAGCTTCTGTTTGGCCTTCTATCCCAACATCCTGGATGACTGTCTTGCACCTCTAAAACTGGAAAAGAGGATCCCTCCGGTGAAGTCCAAAGAGGCTAGGTGGGTGGTTTCCGGGGCTGCGGGTTCCACTGAGCAGTTGGAATGCATGCAGGCATTCAAGGAAGAATCCACTTGTGCTACGGACTCTCGGGGCTTCTTCATTCCGCTCAACCTTGGCTCCACCTTCCCGGGCTCCTTCAAGGAGATACGCCAGTCTCTTCCCACTCGGGGAGAGGCGCCCGCGGGCTCGCACTCCTCCCGGTCCCTTAAGCAAGAGAAGGAACCGAGCAAGTCTTCATCTTGGCACTCTTGGGACTGAGAGAGGTCTCAGTCCCAGGAGCATGTGGTCTCAATCTTGGTCGAGATCGCTTCCTCAGCCACAGGCTTCACGGACCTTCTGTCGGGCCAGCCGACCGAGGATACAGCCGATGAGGTCAAGATTGTTCTTGACCCAATCGACCCTCAGTCGCCGGCCCCGGTCAACGACTCTTAAGAAAGGAACTCCGGTCCTTGTCTTCCCCGATGAGGAGACCCAGCCTGCTGGAGTCCCCATCGAGGACCCGGTTCCAGACCCCCGGGTGTCACCGGTCCCGCTGGTGTCTCCCGAGCGACCAAGTCGGCTTGCCCAATCTCTGTCAAGTTCTAGGACCCCTTCGTTCGGAAGGCCAAGGAAGAGCCATAAGTGCTGTAAAGAGAGGTGACTCCGACGGTGGCCGCCTCCCTGATGAGGAGAGGTCTATGGAAACTGGCGCCTACAAGGCCCTCTTGTATCAACAGCTGATTTTGTTCGCAGCTTCTCGACTCCTACCCTGGCCCGACCCCTTGGAGCCGAAAGCTGCAGGTTCTCCCGTCATGGAGCCGGCGTGACTGCCTATTTGGCCTAAGCTGGTCTCTCCACCGATCGTGGTGGAACAGTCACCTAAGCAGCCTGTGGGAGGGGCTCCTTCCAAACAGGACCGACCAGACACCGGGCTTCCCAGATGTTTGTCAGTCACAGTCCCCCTGGACCGCCCTTGGCATGTCGAGAGTGATTTGGGTGGCAGACTGCTGTATCCTGACTCCTCGGATTTGGATGTCACCGGGTTTCACTCTCATCCTGGGGATGAGTCTTCCGTTGGCCTAGGGATGGAGGAAGGCCCTTCCTCCTTTCAAGGGATCCTTTGCCTCATCTCTGAATCCACAGGGATGCCCTTGGAACCCATTCAGAAAAATGTCCCTCTCACGGACATCCTTAAAAGAGGGGATACCCCGACGGAGGCCTTTTCTGTGGCCGAGGCCATTATTGGTCCGGCTCTCGAACTGTGGCAGTGTCCTGCCTCTTGTCCAGCTCCATCTACCAGCATGGCCTGCAAGTACACGATTCCCATGGGGTCCCTTGCGGGGTTCACAGAACACCCTTCGGCCGAGAGCCTGGTGACCGCCTCTGTGTTCAGGCATACTGGCAGTTCTACCGACACTGACCGACCTCCCGACAAAGAGTCCAAGCTCTTGGACTATTCAGCAAAGAAGGTCTATGCGACTTCCTTCTTGGGCCTTCGATAGGCAAGTTCGTCCATCATCATGGCACACTTCTCTCATGCCCTCCTAGGGTCATTAGACAAGGTCCTCCCGCATCTCTCCGTGGACATGCAGACCACCCTCAAGCAGGTCTGAGACCAGGGCCAAGCTGTTGCCAAACAGCAGTTCCAGATGGCCCTGGACATTGGAGACTCCTGTGCCCGCATCATGGCTTCCGCAGTTGCCTCGCACCTCAGGGCTTGGCTGAGGGTCTCCTTCGTGGCGGATACTCGGCACAAGTTAGCTGATGTGCCCTTCCTTGGGCAGACTTGTTCGGCCCCGGAGTGGCCGGTCACCTCCAGCGCATAGAGCAGTCCAGTGCCACCTTGGACACTACTTATGTTAAGAGTTCTTCAGGCAAGAACCAGCAGACTTAGAAGCCTTTTTGGCACTCTTCCCCTGCGGCTCAGCAGTCTTCCTTTCAAGGGGGACAGCAGCATCAGCATCAGGCTCAAGCTTGGCATCCTCTGCCCAAGCCTGGACCCCAACATTCCCGTAAAGGAGGCCGAGACTCAGGTCCTGGAGCCTCCTCCTCCAAGCCTGCTCAGTGACGGGTTGGGGGTTGCCACCCCTGTTCCGTCATGCCAGCTCTGGGTCTTCCAGTGGGGGGCTGGCTCAGCCACTTTCTTCCCGCCTGGTCCGTTATTACCACAAACAGGTGGATTCTCGAAGTGGTCGGTCAGGGACTGCCTCTAGAATTCGAGCAGTACCCTCCCAGTCGAGTCTGCGCCCCACGGGAAGAACGGATTTCCGCACACACCCAGTCTGCTCTCCGAGACGACATTGCCCAGCTCCTCCTCAAGGAGGCAGTAGCTCCAGTAACGGATGCTTCAGCAGACCCAGGCTTTGTCTCCAGGTACTTCCTGGTGCCCAAGCGGATGGGGGCTGGTGCCCCATTCTAGATCTACACAACCTGAATCAGTATCAAAGGTCTCACACCTTTTGGATGGTCACTCTGTCCCATATCATACCATCCTTGGAGCAAAACGTAGTTTTGTTCACTGGATCTGCAGGACGCGTTCTTTCACGTCCCAATCCATCCATCCCATCAGCTGTTCCTCCACTTCAGGGTTGAAGGGATCCTGTACGAGTTCTGAGCCATGTCGTTCGGCCTGTCATCAGCCCCACGGGTCTTCACCAAATGCATTGCAGTGGTAGCCTCCCATCTCCGGCGTCAGGGGGTCAGAAATGACCCCTACCTTGACAATTGGCTCATTGCAGGTTCCACCCAACAGGAGGTGGACAGGTCCAGGGATCTGGCCCTCCAAACCTGCTCTCAGTTTGGCCTCCTGATCAACAAGGCCAAGTCAGAACTCATGCTTTCTCAGGTGATGGGCTTCATCGGGGCAGAGCTCAACTCTTGTCAAGCCAGAGCTCGGCTCGCGGCGGACAGGGTGGAGGTTCTCTTTTCCTTTGCCCAGTCATTTCTGGTTGGGCACTTGCGCCGTGCCTGGGACTTTCTGCGCCTTCTGGGTTACTTGGCGGCGTGCCCTCAGTGGTCTGTTGGGCTCAGTGACACATGTGCCCCCTTCAGTGGGAGCTGGCTGCCCAGTGGACTCAGCACCATGGTCAGTTCGACCAGCAGATCACTGTAACCCAGAAGATGTGGGACGCTCTCCAATGATGGACTGCCCCAGAACGGTTGCAGAAAGGGATCCCGTTTGTCCGCCCTGAGCCGACTGTTGTCCTCACGACCGATGCCTCTCTTATGTGCTGGGGAGCCCACATGGGGGACAAAAGGGCCCACGGGCTCTGGACCCCTGAGGAGTTCCGATGCCACATCAACCTGTTGGAGCTCAGAGCAGTCAGACTAGCACTGTCAGCTTTCACTCCTCAGCTCCGGGGTCAAGTGGTTCAAGTCCAGACAGACAACACCATGACCATGAACTACCTCAACAAACAGGGCGGCACGCACTACTGTTTGCTGTGCAAGGAAGCGCTCCGCATCTGGACCCTCGTGAGCCAGTTGGAGGCGGATTTCCTAGCCATCCATGTGGCAGGAACCTCGAACCATGTGGTGGATGCTCTCAGCTGCTTAGGCCAGACATCGCACGAGTGGTCTCTTCATCCAGAGGTAGCTTACAGTCTGTTCTCCCGTTGGGGCAAACCAATGGTGGACCTGTTTGCCTCCAGGGAAAACACCAAGCTGAGGCTGTTTCATGCCCGCCCCCCTCAGCAGGGCTCGCTGCAGGGGGATGTCTTCTCGAGGTCGTGGACACTAGGCCTCCTCTATGCCTTCCCTCCATTTCCCTTGATCCACAACGTGCTTCTCAAGGTGAGAAGGGACAAGGTGAAGGTGATCCTGGTAGCCCCAGATTGGCCATGTCACTTCGGGTATCCAGATCTCCTCAGCCTCAGCTGCAGGCATCCGGATCAGCTTTGTACAGGCCCGGACCTGTTATCACTTAATGAGGGGAAGGTATTCCATCCAGACCTTCAATCCCTGCACTTCACAGCCTGGTACCTGAGCGGCTAGAGTTCCAGGCTTTGGGTCTTTCCAGAGATGTCTACACTGTGGTGGAGGCATCTAGAAAGGAATCGACCAGGAAGTGTCATGCCTTCAAATGGAAGCGGTTTTCCATTTGGTGTCAGGACAAGGGCCTGGACCCTCTGTCCTGCCCCATGGCTAACATTCTCAACTACCTTTGGTCTCTCTCCAAAGGGGGTCTAAGGTCATCGGCCCTTAGGGTGCACCTGGCAGTCATCTCTGCTTACCGGGTGTGGGCCGGTCAGCCGATGGCGCAGGAGACAGTGGTTGGGTGCTTTTTCAAAGGCCTGGATCACATATCCCCTTCGGTGCGTGAACCTCCACCTCCGTGGGATTTACTGGTGGTACTGGCAAAGCTCATGGGCAAGCCATTTGAACCCATGCACACGTGTGAGTTGTCTCACTTGTGGAAGACTGCCTTCCTGGTGGCTGTCACGTCAGCCAGAAGGACAGGGGGAGCACCAGGTGCTTTTGGTAGACTCCCCTTATCTGGTCTTCCACAGGGACAAACTTGTCCTGCGCCCGCACCTGAAATTCCTTCCGAAGGTGGTGTCAGAGTTTCACCTTAACCGGGTGCTGACTCTGCTGGTATACTACCCTAATTACACCTCGGAGGCTGAATACAGGCTCCATACTTTGGACCTGAGACGTCCTTTATCCTGTTACAAGGAGAGAACGACAGAAATTCAGGGAGAGGTTTGCCAGCTGTTTGTCACCTACGCTGACGTCGCTTCTGGCAGATCTGCAGTGAAGTGGACTATTGCAAGATGGATTACATCATGCATAGATCTGTGCTATGAGTTGGCGGGCAAGGAGCCTCCCAGAGGGGATAAGAGCTCATTCTACCTGCCATACTGCTGCATAGGCGACTGCTTCCAGGGACATCCCTATCCAGGAAATCTGTCTGGCTGCTACCAAGAAGTCAGCGCAAACCTTCATCACCCACTACCACATCAACCTTGAGTCACGCCGGGATGCTGGTTTTGGGGTTTCAGTTCTCCAATCTCTGTTCCCCAAGTAAGTATTGAGGTGGTGTGCGCCTTGCCTCCCTCCTCCCGGAGAACTGCTAGGAGTCTGCCAGTAAGTGTGGATGAATAACATATCCACGCTCCTAGAAGAACAGGTTACTCACCTGTAACAGTAGTTCTAGGAGTGGTATATGTTGTTCATCCACACGGACCCACTTGACCTCCCCGGCTGTGGACGCACACAACCTGGCTTCCAGTGGGCTAAAATGTGGTGTCATGGGGCAGAGCCGAGGTATATACCACCCGGGTGGGTGGGAGGAGCCAACTTGAAGACTTCCGGCAAGACTTAAAGTGGAAGGGAACATGCCAGTAAGTGTGGATGAACAACATATACCACTTCTAACTACTGTTACAGGTGAGTAACCTGTTCTTATTGGCCTCGCCAAGTGTGATTTTCTCTGCTTCAGCAGTTGAGAGTGGAGCTTCTGATTCCCCTACTCTTCTGCCAAAACCTGCTGACGTGGGACTAGGGCAAGCTGGTCCATACGTGTCTCAGGTCCCTTCACCTTTATGGGTGGCAGCTACTGACATAGCGGTTGCATGCTTCAGGGTCTCTTCCAGAGTGGCTCACGTCCTTGTGGAGGACCAAAAGCCATTCACAGGAGCCACACATGCTGTGAAATGGGAAGAGGTTCTCCATTTGGGCATGCAGCAAGGGATGGGACCCTTTTTCTTGCCCTGTCCCACAGGTTATGGAATACCTGCTGCATCACTCTGACCTTGGCCTTAGCTATTCTTCACTGAAGGTCCACTTATCGCCATTTCTGCCTACCATATTTCGGTGGATGGCAAAACTCTGGTGCAGTTGGAGGTTTCAAAAACCTTTCTGAAAGGAATTTTCTATCTGAAACCCCTGGTCAGGAACCCTGTGCCTCCATGGGATTTGAACATCATCCTTGAGAAACTCACGTTGCCTCCCTTTGAACTGTCTGCAAGTTGCAAGCTGCACTACCTTTCCTGGAAAGCGCTCTTTTTAGTTGCCATTGCTTCGTCTCAAAGGATTTCCGAGCTTCAGGCCCTGATGCGTAAGGAGCCTTATTTGGTTTTCCACAGAGACCAGGTGGCTGTACATAGGAATACTAAGATCTTACTTAAAGAGGGTTCCTGCAGTAGGTCTTCACATTAGGACTGTGCCCCTGGCGTCAGGACCGCACGGCAAACTTGTAGCTAGCAGTCGTTGGCTGGGACTGCCCGTCATTGTCAGGTGACGGGACGTCAGTGTGACTATAAAAGGGGCGGACCCGCCCTCCAGTTCTTTCCCACCGACGCTCAGTTAATTCGACAAATGTTGTAGAACAGCATTCAGTTGTCTGCCATTTTAGCAATTTATTTTCAGAGTTCTCGGATTTTCCTCCATCGCCTTTTATGGTGTATGTTGTCTAGTAGGCCCAAAAAGAAATGCTCCAAGTGCGGTGCGCAGATCCTGCATGGGGACGATCACTCTCTGTGAGTCATCTGCCTGGGGCCTAGGCAGAACCCGGCTGAGTGTACCACCTGCTAAGGCCTTAACCAGGCCACACGCACCCATCGCAAGATGACCCTCAAAGCCCATCTGTTAACCCAGAGACTGGCTTCCATGGAAAAGGAGCTTCAGGAGCTGAGAGAAAGATCGTTGTCGCCGGCCCCGGAGAAGAAAAGGACAAGGAGGGACGCCAGGAGCGGAGTCGTTCTCCTTAGGGTAATACCAGCCAGACAATCGACGCTGACCAGGGTGGGCACTCCACCTCTGTGAGAACCCCACCTGCAGGGTTCGTCCAACCGGTGGACTAAGGCCTAACCCCGGTCGAGATGAGCAGGCAGTCAGGGGTTTCCTCGTTGGAGGTTTCAGTTCGGTCTCCTGCTGAGAGCACCGATGGTAAGTTGCCTCCCGGCTCTGCTGCTGGGTGCCCGGCCAAGGCCGATCAGCCTAACCTGGGTACTTGACTCTGGTTGGCCCGGCTGCATCTAGTAAGCCAGTCGATGGCTCCTCCGCTGACCGCGTAGACGAGACTGTTCTCCCGTTGGGCTCTCTTATGGCCCCAACTCCGGGACGAGGATGCTTGCAGGCCTAACTTCATCCATGCAGGTTCTTTCCCTTGGGGTACCCGACCTTCCTCTTCCTTAGGATACCTTTCCTGACCTGTCATTGGGGACTTGCCTGATCTCCACCCCCGCTCACCAGGCTCTGTCCCACCACCGGATCCCCTCCTCTCTGCAGATCCCTCGCCGGACCTTTATGGGTAAAGCATGGATCTTCCTCCCACGGGACCTTCAGGCCTTCTGCCTAACCCTTCGCCTGTCCCGCTTCTCAGCAGACCTTCGGTGCCTTCTTTGGCAGGCCCCTCTGTTCCTCCTTTGGGCCCAGTGGGTGATTTTTCCAGGGAATCCCCATATTCCCCAATACTCATCGATGGTTCACATCCCGACGACGCCGGGCTGTAACCCGCTGATGCCGGGTTATCCCACGCCGGACTACCAGACTCCAGCCTACCCGACGCCAGGATTCCCCTATACCAGGCTATCGAGGACAAACTGTTTACCAGTAACCTTATTAGTACCAGGCCCCCAGCTACCCCGCCCTACATGGGGTACCCGGGTTACCAACCCCAACCTCCACCTCTGCAGCCCGATCACGAATCCATCGCTGCGTGGTACAAGGACGCGAAAACTCAACTTCTTTCAGAGCTGAGTCAGCCTCCGGTCACAGTCACCCGTCTGCCCAAGTGCCCCCTCCTAGCCCTGTACCCTCGAGCCAGGTTTCTGACAGGAATTTGGGAGCTCTGCCACCAAAGGGTCTTAGACCATGGGACCAAGTTCTGGATTTGCCCAGCAGGACTGAATCCTCTGATTCAGATGAGGACTCTGATATAGGCCAGTCCGTGCCTCACTCTCCAGTCAAGCCTCAGCCAAAGGAGTCCTCAAAGTCTTCCCCATGCGGATCACTCCTTTGGGGAGCATCTGAAAACCATACAAAAATCTTGTGGATGGGCCTCAAAGGAGTTGGATCCCCAACGCAAGAGACTTGCAGAGCACTTGGACCTGGTCAGTGTGGATCCCCTTCCCATTGCCTTCTGGATGGGACTGCATGAGGACATTGCGTCCACTGTTTGGCAACAGCCTTCTTCTATTCCAGCTGTGTCAGGTAAAGCGACCAAACTTATTTCCTCCCGGAAGGGGTTTCTCATTTGGCTGCTCAACCCAAGGCCGACTCCATGGTCATCACAGCTGCCCATGACAGATTGGCCCAACCCAAACACCTTAGTGCTTCACTGCCGGAGAAGGACTCCAAACAGCTGGACCAGTACGGTAGAAAAATCTACGTCTCATCCACCTGTGTCATCAGATCCCTGAACTGTGTCTCCCATATTGTGGTCTTTCAAAAATCCTCCATAGCAGAGCTGGAGAAAGACCTTCAGGAGATTCCTGATGAACAGTTCAGGAATAATCTCCTGGAAAAAGTCAGAATGAATAAGCCATCCTATCGCCATGCCCTTTGTGCCACATATGACTCTGTCGATTCGGTGGCTCGGGGAGTGGCCACTGGGATTTGTCTCAGACACTTAGCCTGGCTTCGTCTGGTGGGGTTGGCACAAGATGTTCGATCTTCTCTCCTAGGTGCTTCTTTCATGGATTCAGTTCTATTTGGTGGCGACGCTACATACATTATAACTGGGCTGCAGGAGAGTGGCAAGTCGCTCTGGGACATTCGCTCCATGAACCGTTACGGACAGAAACAACGGCAGCAGCCTTTTCGCCGCCAGCAGAAATGGAACAGACAGAACCAGGGCAAACGACAAAATAAACATCGTGCCCCAGGTTCCTGTGCTCAAACTCCTCAGGCCAATTTTTCCAAACCCGCCTCTGGAGGAAAAGCGCCTCTCCACTCTGCATCCTCACTCTCTATCCCTCCTTCCGTTCCCTTGGAGGAACTAGTAGGGGGAAGGTTCGGCCTCCACCTGGACTGGGGGAATGTTCGGCCTCCACCTGGACGAGTAGAAGGCCATCACCGCATATGCGTGGGTTCTCAAACTCATAGAAAAGAGGTCACTCAGTAGAGTTTCTGGAGTGACCTCCTCCCAGCCCTCTGGGAAGGTTCTTTTACCTGTCTGACCAACTCCAACTGGTCAGGCAGGAAATTCAAGCTCTACTGTAAAAGGCAGTTATAGAGCCTGTTTCTCTGGGACAGACAGGAAGGGGATTCTACTCCCACTTCTTCCTGGTTCCAAAGAAGACGGGGGACCTATGACCCATCTTAGATCTTAGCATGCTCATTCTCTTCATGGAGTACAAGAGATTCTGCATGCTGACTGTCCAGGGACTGTTACCCTTGCTCCTACCAAGCACCTAGCTGTGCTTCCTGGATATGCAGGATGTTTACCTTCATACCCCCATTCTCCTGGCCCACCACCGCTTCCTCAGATTCTCCTTTCTGGAGGATCATTTCCAGTTCAGAGCCCTTCCGTTTGGCCCCTCCTCAGCACCTCGGGTTTTCACCAAGTGCTTAGCGGTGGTCACAGCATTTCTATGCCGCAAGGGCATTTATGTGTTCCCATACATGGACAACTGGCTCTTTTCAACCCCCTCACTGGACAACCTGAAGGAATCCCTCTCCTTCACTCTGGGCCTCTCTTCCAGTCTGGGAATTTCTGTCAATCTCCCCAAATCCCAGCTAATACCCTTCAGTTCCTTTGAAGGGTTCTGGACACGGTCCAGAGCAAGGCCTTCCTTCCTGTTGACTGAGTGGAGACCTTAATTTCCTAAGCCACATTTGTTGCTTCCCGTCAGTGGACCACTGCTCGGGTGGTCCATCGACTTCTGGGTCTGATGGTGGCTGCCATACCCACAGTTCCTTTGGCCAGGCTGCACATGAGGGTAACATAATGGTCTCTGAGTCCAATGGGATCAGCGCCTGGACAACATGGACCAGAGGGTCCTGGTCTCCAGCAGCCTTCAAAGGGAGCTACTCTGGTGGAAGGATTCTGCCAATCTCTTGGTGGGGGCCTCCTTTCACCTTCCATCTCCCTCTCTAATCCTCACTTCGGATGCCTCAAAGTCGGGATGGGGAGCACATCTGGGGGACCACTGAACCCAAGGCCTCTGATCTCTCATGGAGGAGAACCTGCACATCAGTATTCTGGAAATGAGAGCGGTGCTCTACACTCTCCAGGCATTCCAGTCACTTCTGACTCCAGGAACACTCCTCATTCATTCAGACAACATGGCCACTGTCTGGTATCTATACAAATGGGGAGGCACCCGATCGTAACCCCTCTGCAGGGAGGCGATGCGGGTGTGGTACTGAGCAATTCGGTATGGCCTATCGTTGACAGCATTCCACGTGCCGGGTGTTCACAACATTCTGGCAGACTGTCTCTGGTGATCAGTCGCCAGGGCTTACAAGTGGGAAGTAAAGCAGGAGGAAGTAGATCTGTTTCTTCATTGGGGTCAACCAGATCTAAATCCGTTCACCTCCCCATCCAGCTCAAAACTACCCAACATTTGCTTGCTCATTCCCAGGCATGGTGCTTTTTTACAAGACATATTGTCTGTCATGGACAGGGAAGTTTCTATACGCTTTCCCTCCTTGTCCTCTATTTCAGAAGGTTCTGCTGAGCTCCAAGCAGATGGGGCTCACATGATCCTCATTGCTTCCCTGTGGCCTTGGCAGATATGGTTCCCGCTGTTGGAACAACTGACTTTGGAACCACCAGTGCCTCTTGATTTCTCTCACGACCTTCTGTCCCAGGAACAGGGCACCCTGGTATATCCGTGACTCAAGTCTCTCCATCTTCTTGCGTGGCACCTGTGGACCGAGATTTCTCGCTATGGCATATCTGCAGGAGTGGCTGAGGTCTTAGTGGAAGCTAGGAAGCTTTCCACTAGATCCATCTACACCATAAAATGGAAGAGATTTTGTATCTGGGCCTCTGCAAAAGGCTTAAACCCTTTTTCCTGCTCGGCCCTCCAGTTGTTGGAGTACCTCTTGCATCTATCAGAGTCAGGCCTCAGTTATTCCTCACTGAAGGTCCATCTCTCTGAGGTGTTGGCCATCCATCTTCTGGTGGAGGGCAAAACCCTAGCTCAGCTAGAGGTTTCTAAAACCTTTCTAAAGGGGATCCTTCATATAAAACCTCCAGTCCGGAGTCCTGTTCCCCCCGGGAGCTCAATTTTATATTGGAAAAGCTTACTTTGTCCCCTTTGAACTGGCAGCAAGTTGCGATATGCATTTTTTAGCGTGGAAAACGCTCTTTTTAGTTGCTGTTACTTCAGCTCGAAGAGTTACAGAGCTTCAGGCAGAGGAAAAGGAAAAAGCCATTTTGGCATTCTGCCCCTGCGACTCAGCAGTTGTCCGTCCAGGGCAGACACCAGTACCAGCAACAGCAGCATGCTCAAGCTTGGCACACTCGGCCCAAGCAGGGTCCTCAGCAGGCCCATAAAGGAGGCCGAGGTTCTGGTCCTGGATTATCCTCCTCCTCCTCCAAGCCTGCTCAGTGATGGGGCAGGGGCTACCATCTCCACTCCCATCATGCCAGCTCTGGGTCCTCCCATGGGTGGCCGGCTATGCCACTTTCTGCCTGGTCCGTTATCACCATGAACAGGTGGGTTCTGGAAGTGGTCAGCAAGGGACTGCCTCTGAAATTTGAGCAGTACCCTCCAAGTCGAGCCTGTGCCACTCGGGAGGAATGAGTATCCTCTCAGAGACTACATCGTTCAGCTCCTCCTCCTCAAGGAGGCAGTAGCTGCAGTGGTGGATCCTCCAGCAGACCCAGGCTTTGTCTCCAGGTACTTCCTGGTGCCCAAACGGATGGGGGCCTGGTGCCCCATTCTAGATCTGCACTACCTGAATCAATATCTCAGGCCACGCACCTTTCGGATGGTTACTCTGTCCCAGATCATACCATCCTTGGAACAAAACATGTGGTTCTGTTCACTAGATCTGCAGGACACGTTCTTTCATGTCCTAATCCATCTGTCCCATCAGCGATTCCTCCGCTTCAGGGTCGAAGGGACCCTGTACGAGTTCCGAGCTATGCCGTTCGGCCTGTCATCTGCCCCATGGGTCTTCACCAAATGCATTGCAGTGGTGGCGGCCCATCTTCGGCGTCGGGGGAGGGGGGCAGAATTTACTACTGCCTTGATAATTGGCTCCTTGCAGATTCCACCCAACAGGAGGTGGAGAGGTCCAGGGACCTGGTCCTCCGGACCTGTTCTCAACTCGGCCTCTTGATCAACGAGGCCAAGTTGGAACTCATGCCCTCTCAGGTGATGGCCTTCATCGGGACAGAGCTAGACTCTTGTCAAGCAAGAGCTCGGCTTCCGGCGGACAGAGCGGAGTTTCTTTCCTCCTTTGTCCAATCATTTCTGGTTGGGCACTTGCGCCCTGTCTGGGACTTCCTGCGCTTTCTGGGTTACATGGCGGTGTGCACCTCAGTGGTCAGATGGGCCGATTGTACATGTGCCCCCTCCAGTGGGAGCTTACCGCCCAGTGGACTCAGCGCCACGGTAATTTCAACCAGCTGGTCACTGTAACCCAGAAGATGTGGGATGCTCTCCAGTGGTGGACTGCCCCAGACTTGTAGCAGGAAGGGATCTTGTTTGTCTGCCCCAAGCCGACAGTTGTCCTCATGACCGACGCCTCTGTCGTGGGCTGGGGACCCCACATGGGGGACGATAGGGCCCACGGGCTCTGGACCCCCGCGGAGTCCCGATGCCACATCAACCTGTTGGAGCTCAGAGTGGTCAGACTGGCACTGTCAGCTTTCACTATTCAGCTCTGGGGTCAAGTGGTTCAAGTCGAGACGGACAATGCCATGACCATGTACTACCTCAACAAACAGGACGGCACGCACTCCTGTTTGCTGTGCAAGGAGGAGCTCCACATCTTGACCCTCGTGAGCCAGTTGGAAGCAGCTCTCCTTGCATCCATGTGGCAGGAGCCCTGAACCATCTGGCGGATGCTATCATGCGCTTAGGCCAGACATCCCACGAGTGGTTTCTCCATCAAGAGGTAGCCTACAGTCTGTTCTCCCATTGGGGCAAACCGATGGTGGACCTGTTTGCCTCTAGGGAAAATACCAAGCTGAGGCTGTTTCATGCCTGCCCCCCCCCCAGCAGGGCTCGCTGCAGGGGGATGCCTTCTCAAGGCCATGGACACCAGGCCTTCTCTATGCCTTCCCTCCATTTCCCTTGATCCACAAGGTGCTTCACAAGGTGAAGGTGATCCTGGTAGCCCCAGACTGGCCAAGCCAGTTCTGGTATCCAGATCTCCTCAGCCTCAGCTGCAGGCCCCTGGAGCGGCTTTGCACATGCCCGGACCTGATATCACTCAGTCAGGGGAAGGTATTCCATCGGGACCATCAATCCCTGCACCTCACAGCCTGGTACCTGAGCGGCTAGAGTACCAGGCTTTAGGTCTTTCTGAAGATGTCTACACCGTGGTGGAGGCATCTAGAAAGGAGTCGACCAGGAAATGTTATGCCTTCAAATGGAAAAGGTTTTCCATTTGGTGTCAGGGTAAGGGCCTGGACCCTTTATCCTGTTCAGTGGCTAACATTCTTGACTACCTTTGGTCTCTATCCAGAGGGGGTCTCCGTTCATCAACCATTAGGGTGCACCTGGCAGCTATCTCTGCTTACTGGGCGCCGGCCGGTCAGCCAACGTTGGTGCAGGAGACAGTGAGCAGGCTCTTTTTCAAAGGCCTGGATCATATATCCCCTCTGGCGCATGAACCTCCACTTCCGTGGGATGCACTACTGGTACTGGCAGAGCTCATGGGCAAGCCATTCCAACCAGTGCACAGATGTGAGTTGTCACACTTGTCGTGGAAGATGGCCTTCTTGGTGGCTGTCACATCAGCCAGAAGGACAGGGGAACTCCAGGTGCTTTTGGTGGAGTCCCCTTATCTGGTTTCCCACAGGGACATGTTTGTCCCACGCCCCAACCCGAAATTCCTTCCGAAGGTGGTGTCAGAGTTTCACCTTAACCAGGTACTATACTACCCTATCTACACCTCGGAGGTCGAGTACAGGCTCCATACTTTGGACCTGAGATGTGCTCTCTCCTATTACAAGGAGAGGACAGCAGAAATTCAGGGTGAGGTTCACCAGCTGTTTGTCACCTACGCTGAAGCCGCTTCTGGCAGACCTGCAGTGAAGCGGACTATTGCAAGATGGATTACATCATGCATAGGTCTGTGTTATGAGTTGGCGGGCAAGGACCCTCCCAGAGGGATAAGAGCTCATTCTACCCGCCGTACTGCTGCATCGGTGGCTGCTTCTAGGGACATCCCTATGCAGGAAATCTGTCTTGCTGCTACCTGGAAGTCAGCAAACACCTTCATCACCCACTACCACATCAATCTTGAGTCATGTCGGGTTGCTGGTTTTGGGGCCTCAGTTCTCCAATCTGTGTTCCCTAACTAGGGGGTGTGCGCCTTGCCTCCCTCCTCCCAGAGAACTGCTAGGAGTCTGCCAAAGAGTGTGGATGAACAACATATCCACACTCCTAGAAGAACATGTTACTCAACTGTAACAGTAGTTCTAGGAGTGGTATATGTTGTTCATCCACACAGACCCACCTGACCTCCCCGGCTGTGGACACACAAACCTGGCTTCCAGCGGGCTAAGATCTGGCGTCATGGGGCGGAGCTGAGATATATACCACCCGGGTGGGTGGAAGGAGCCAGCATGAAGACTTCCAGGGATCCTTAAAGGGGAAAGGGACATGCCAAAGAATGTGGATGAACAACATATACCACTCCTAGAACTACTGGTACAGGTGAGTAACCTGTTCTTAATGGTTTTGTTCTCTTAGGTGAGGACTCCCAGAGGATCGTCATCAAATTGCAGGACTCCGGCAAGGCCATTCGGTCCGTACATTCCATGTACAAGCCGAAACAAAAGCCTTTTTGAAAGCCCTGCTTTCATGGAAAAGGGAGACAGCAATCTCACTTTCAGCCACAGCAACAACAGGGAGGTGATTATGGCTGTAAGGGACCCTCAGGAGGCTCCACAGGCTCTGCCTTTCAGGCTGCCAAACCAGCCCAAGTCGCTCTCCCCCCTCCTACCACAACCTGACTCCTTGTTGGGCTCACTCCCTCCTGTAACCCTGATGGGGGAGGTGGTTGGAGGTCACTTTTCTCTCTATGCCACGAGTTGGCGAGAGATCACCTCTGACCAATGGGTCCTACAAATGGTCAACAAATGACATTCGATAGAATTTGTCCAGATGCCACCAGACAGGCCTCCTGTTCCCTCCTGCTGTTCCCTGGCTTATGCCGAGGTCATCCAAGGGAAAATTCAGGCTCTCCTGCTCAAGAAGGCCATAGAGCCGGCTCCCTCCATCAGAGGGGCATAAGTTTCTATTCACATTTCTTCCTCGTGCCCAAAAAGATCGGGGACGTAAGCCCTATCTTGGACCTCAACGACTGTGACAGGGTTGAATAGGACCCTGTCTCAGTTGTAATGGAGAGTTTGAATGCAGGAATCTGTTCTGTTCTTTCCTTTCCTGTCTCTTATCTGTCTGGTTACGCAACCAAATTGTCCTGCAAGACCTAGGATTTGATCACCACAACAGTCTTGCAATTTTTGCCTCACTGTCTCTCTACCTTCTCTTGCTGTTCTGCCTTTTCCACCCTTGTATATATGCTAGTATAAAAATGTATGCAAATCATTATGTGGAAATTAACTGATATTGGGATCCCTTTGTTTAGAAATTATATAGTGTTACTGTTGAAATATATATAATTATAGTTTGAGATGATTGCAAAGCTATTTGGAACTCAAGGGGTTAACCTGAAATACAGTTGTTAAGCCTTTTGCAATAGCTGTGGAAAAGGGGCCTCAGTTCTTGGGCATTATGTTCTTTCCTGAAATATACAAGAACATTTTAGAAAAAAACAGGATGCTTGTTAAGAAGGGTGTTGCAAGGACTTTTAAAAACAAAGCTGCAATTTCTTGCAAGAGACACACAGATTTAAGGAAAATTCCGATGGATCTTCTCTATTTATTCTGCCTTTGTAAATAGTTAAATGGGACAAGTTTTTTTTATGTTACTGTTAGTACCAATAAATACTTTTTGTGAATTCTGCAACTGCTGCTGGTTTTCCTATGCTTCCTGATCTGTGCCTCAACGACGGATGGTGTCAACCTAAGTGGGATTTATGCCATGCATACTCGAACCAGGAGTTTTGTGTCTGGGTACTGGACCTAGTACCAGGGAGGCATAGAGAAAGGTATGGATACTGCAGCAGCAAGTCCAGGAGTGGTTACCAGGAGAATGGCAGCCAAACTAGCAGAGACAGAAGTCCAACCTGAGATGGTACAGCCAGCACAAGTTATGGAAAAAGAACAGGCAGTCTAGAACAGGTGATGACAAAAATTATCCATCCTTACCAATCCAGCTTCAAAAAATCCGGAAATACCACAAATAACGTTAGCTGAATGTTGCTGTTATGGAAATATATACAAACGAGAGATTCTGTCGGCACTTATAAATTTAGATGCGGATAACGTGTTCAACAGTGTGTCCTGGGAGTTCCTGTGGGATGCCCTGACCGCATTTAATTTCCCGGACACTCTCAAGAAATGGCTAAAAAATATCTATGCAGAACCAAAAGTATGTATTAGAGTAAATGGAGCCCTAACCCCCCCATCACCGTGCTAAGGGGAATGAGGCAGGAATGTCCACTCTCCCCATTGCTGTTTTCTCGTTACATGGAGCCTCTAGCAACAGCAATCAGGAGGGAGGCAGAGATAGAGGTGGTACCTCAGGGACAAAGGCAACATAAAGTGGCTTTGCTTGCCAATGATGTTTTGATTCTGACCCTCTCACGTGGGACTTCGATCCTTAAATTGTGGGAAATCCTAGATTCCTTTCAACATCATGCGGGATTCAAATTCAGTGCAACTAAACTAGAAGTCCTCTCTTATAACTTTGTACCATCTACAACATTAAAAACTAACATTCCGTTGAACTGGCGAAAAACTAAGATAAAATACTTAGGAATAACAGTCACACAAAACCTCAATAATATCAACCTTATTAACTATGAATCCCTTACCCTTCAAATACAGGAGGACCTGAAGTTTGGGGAAGACTACGCTCATCTTTTTTCCAGAGAATAGAAATCATACAAATGAACGTTTTACCCCGCTTACTACACCTATTTCAGAATATACCAGTTTGGCCACCCTGTTTCTACTTTAATAGCTGGAACAAAACTATATTAAATTTCATTTGGGAGGAGAAACTGCCAAGGGTCCGGATCTCCATATTAAACCTGCCCCTGGCAATGTGAGGGGCAAGTTTACAAAATATGGAATGGAATGCTAAGGCTGCATTTCTCAAACTTATAATACTATGGGCAACTCCGACATACCTGGCCCACTAGAAAGACGTTGAATTTATATTAAATGATCTACATAACATTCCTAGAGTATTATTCTTATCCAACAGATATTTCATCCCCCAGCAAAACTTAACTAGATTTACAGGAGAGCTTATCAAAATATGGATCTCAATAAAGTCTAATTCAAAATTCTCAGAGACTTTTTATTACATGAGATTAATTTCTAGAGATGAGAATTTTAAGCCTTCATCCTCAGACCCTATATTCGCTAAGTGGAGACAACTATGGATCTTCTATCTCTCCCAAGTATTAAATACTAAAGGAGTGATCTTGTTTGAAGAAATAAAGGAAACATATGGGCTCCCCCACCAAGACCACTTCCGATTTCTTAAATTACGATCCTATAATAAGGATAATGTTCCTGACAGAACGCAACTTCCAAGTCCAAAACCCCCATTCATGGAATCGTTGGTGGTAAGCCTCCAAGGAAACCAGGTAGGACGCATTATTGGACAGTTGTATAAAATTGTAAGAGAAATTCTAGGAGATACCACAACCTCAATTCTTAAATGGAACTCTGACCTTGACACCCAAATAACCCTAGAAGAGTGGTGTAAAAACGCTCTCCCAGCAGTGAAAATCACTCTCTCATGGAAATGGAGACAATTTGCATGGAAGTGCTGCAGTAGATACTTACTCACCAGCAGTGTTGATGAATTACCTTCTAGCAAATTATGGACACTGCTGGGTGGGCTGTAACTGTGTAATAACTGATTTGGGACATATCCTCTGGAACTGTCCTCTCCTGACACCTTATTGGTGCTGTCTACAGGTTGAGCTTCAGGAGTGTATGGGGGAGGATGTGGAATTAACAGCGGAAATGGTCTTATTATCAGTAATGCCAGCAGAGAGTTCGAGAAGGAGACGTAACTTACTTTCTATATATTTATTAGGAGCAAAAAAGCCAGTAACGAGAAAGTAGATGACTAAAATAATCCCAAAAGTAGAAGATTGGAGATCAGTAGTAATGAATATATATCAGAAAAATTGACAGTTTCCATACATGATAAACCAACCCAGTTTGGCCTTAAATTACAAAAATGGGTATGGTATATGGCCCAAACTGACACACATTTTGTCCCATAGAGGGTGGGTGTGGGGTGTGTGTGTGTGTGTGTGTGTGTATATATGTATGTGTGTGGTGCCGCTCTCACAAAGGGAGGGAGCAGAGGCCCAGAAGCTAGAAATATAAAATTGTGAAAATGGCTGAATTTCAGTGCATTTCTTTTTGAGATATAAATTGATTTTTCAAATGTAATATGAAGATCTTTTCTAGGGACATGGATATGTTGTTCATCCACACTTATCGGCAGGTTCCTTGCCGCTTTAAATCTTGCTGGAAGGTCTTCAAGCTGGCTCCTCCCACCCACCCGGGTGGAAAACTCTCGGCTCCGCCCCATGACGCCAGATCTTCTTTACCGCTTGGAAGCTCAGGTTCCTCCTTAGCGCTTCATGCTGGATTGGTTACTGAAATTTTCGTATCTCCTAATTTAATTGGAAGTTTTTCTAAACTTCAATCTTCTTCTCTCGCTGCGGCGATGAATCATTCGTTTTCCGGCTCTTGGAGGCGCCCGGTTAATTCCTCCAGGAAAGTCCCACACTCCACGTGCGTCTACTGCCTCGACTTGGATCATGATCCGCAACTTTGCGAATTTTGCTGTGCCCTTTCGACCAGCTCTCTGGAGGATCGTGTGGCCCGTTCGGGGCTCGGGCGACCTGAAACCTTTTCCACTCCGGAAAATTCCTCTGAGAATTGTCGGGCAGTGTCCACGTCGGCTGTCTCGGCTGAGCAGCTCAATTTTCTTTCCTCCAGGGAGGGGGCGGCTGCTCACCCCTCTTCCTCGGTCGCGGCGCTTATCCCGCTCTCCTTGAGTTCTCCTCATTCAGCTTCTTTCAAGGAGCTTCGCCAGTCCCTTTCCTTGAAAGGAGAGGGACCTCCGGGACCTGCCTCTTGGCCCAAGTCCAGGGAGGCGCTGGCTAAGTCCCATCGTCGGCGCTGGAGGGAGCAAGAGAGTTCCCCCTCCCCTGCCGGGCAACGTTCGACTTCGGTCGAGGGTGCGGCTCAGGCCTCTGGCCTCACGGTGTCCCCATCAGGTCAGTTGGCCAGGACTCCCGTCGATGTTGTCGAGTCCCTCAACCTGTCATCTGGGCTGTCTTCTGCTGGAGCCGCTATCCCTTCGCCGGTTCCCCCGGCGGAGGCTGAGGTTCTGTCTGTTCCTTCGGCTCGGCAGACCTCGGCCCTTTCTTCCGAGCCAAGGGAGGAGCGGGCACGCCCTGCTCTTTCCCAGGCCTGCCCTCTGTTCCCCCGAGGATTCGGGTCTCGGTCATCCTCTCGGTCAAGCCGCTCACGCTGACTTTGGCGTTCTCGGTCGGGGCACCGAGTTAAGTGGCGTTACTGTTCTTCCTCATCTTCCTCCTCGGATGAGGAGTGGCTCCGGTGCCAATGGCGTCGACGTTACGAGTTCATGTGACAGCAGTTGTTGTCCAGGAATCAATAGACTCCGATTCATTCCCCATTCAGCAAGCAGCTGCCACCCGATCGGTCGACTCAACCGCTCGCTGCAGTCGAGGTGCCCACTCTGGGGCCGGTTGTTCGTCCGATCCCTGCTGCCCTACCGCCCTCGGTGGAACCTCGGTCGGGTCACGACCTGTCCCGCAGGTTGTCTGTCCCCCTCACTGCCGCCTCGGCGGACGAAGAGTGACTCAGGCCTGAGGCTAGCTTATGCGACCCTCGAGTCCGAGGTCGACTCTTCTATGTTCCCCAGTCGGGAGGACCCAGGGTCCTGTCCGGAACGATCTGCGGACGACAGCTCATCGTCCTTCATGGGTCTGCTTCAGCTCATCTCGGAATTCACTGGGATGCAGCTCGAGCCCGTGTCCAGACGGGCCCCTTACGGAGATTCTAGACCGAAGGGGTTCACCCTTGGAGGCCTTCCCGGTGGCCGAGGCCATCGTGGGCCCGGCCTTGGAGCTCTGGCGGCGGCCTACTTCCTGCCCTGCGCCCTCGGCCAGGATGGCCAGGAAGTACTCTGTCCCCGTCGGTTCTTTGCCCGGTTTCTCGGAGCACCCCTTGGCTGAGGGGATAGTTACCGACAGTGTTTTCCAGTGTTCTGGGAACGCTCGGATGTGGATAGGCCCCCTGACAAGGAGTCCAAAAGGATGGACTACGTCTGGCGCAAGGTTTACGCTGCGTCCTCCCTAGGCTTCCGACAGGCCAGCTCGGCTGCACTGGTGGCACATTTCTCTCACGCTCTTTTGGGCTCCCTGGATGAGGTGCTCCCTCATCTCCCGGTCGACCAGCGGACCACGGTCCGGTGGGTGTGGGACCAGGGTAGGGCGGTGGCGAAGCAGCAGCTCCAGACTGCTCTGGACTTAGGTGATTCCTGTGCCAGGTTGGTGGCGGCTGCAGTGGCCATGTGCCGCAGGGCGTGACTGAGGTTATCCTCTTTCTCTCTGGAAACCCAGCACAAGATGGCGGACATCCCCTTCTTGGGGACTGACCTTTTCGGCCTTGGAGTGGAGGGACACCTCCAGGGGACCGAGAAGTCCGATGCCATTCTGGACTCGGTCACTCCTGCCCGGAAGGACAAGGGCAGCCGGCAGCCTTTGTGTAAGCCCCTTTGCCCCCGGCCCCTGCGGCTCGACCGGCCCAGCACGAGGGCCAGCAGGCTTGCGCTGGGCGTCCTGACTCCAAACCAGCGTCTTCCTCTAAAAGGAAGCAGGGAGGCAAAGGCCTAGGAGCTCCCTTGGCCAATTCCTCCTCCAAGCCTGCCCAGTGATGGGCTAGGGGCGCTGTCCCCGTCGCTCCTACCCGGGTTCCCCTGTGGGGAGATGGCTCCGCCCCTCCTCCACCTGGTCTGCTTCCCGGACCCTTGGGTGTCGGAGGTGCCAGGGGAAGGCACTGCCTTGGGATTGCGAGCAGGCACCACCCTTTCGAGCCCTTTCCCCACGGGGGTGTTGGGGTCCACAGCCTAGTTGTCGGCCCACTGAGCCGACTTGCCTGCCCCTCTGATTAGAGGTGATCGGGAAGGTTGCGGACCCTCCTTCAGACCCTGGGTTCGTGTCCAGGTATTCCTGGTCCCAAACAGACGGGGGGCTTACGCCCAATCTTTTTCCGCAGTCCGGATGGTCTCTCTGCCTCAGATATCCCATCCTCAGAACGAGGCTTCTTCCTGGACCTCCAGGACGTTCATACCTTCGTTCCGTCCATTTTCTTGGGAGACTCCTCCCTTCCTTAAGCGTGGGATCTCTTTACGAGTTCCAGGCCAGGCCCTTTCGGTCTCTGCCCAGCAGCTTCTGCGGCATCGAGGGGTCCGGGCATAACCCCACCCGGATGGCGGCCTGACTGCAGCCCTTCCGGACGGAAGGGGTCGATCCAGAGTTCTGGCTGTCAGAACGGTCTCCTTTTATCGGAGCCACGTTGGAACTCGTATCTTAGTGGGTGATCCTTCTTCGGGACGAGGCTCGACTCTTGAGTCTGAGCTCAGCTCCTGGAGGACAGGGCTGAGGTTCTTCCTCCCTTACCTAGTCGGGTCTGACTGGGCAATTGCGCCCTGCCGGGACCTCCTGGGCCTTGCGGCGGCCTGCTCCGGCGCGGTCTGTTTGGACCCGCCGGTTCATGCGTCCCTCTAGTGGGGGCTGGCCAGCCAGCGGTCACAGTGCTGCGTTCCTTCGGACCAGTTCGTGACTACAGCCCAGGAGTTTGGGAACGCACTCCTTCGGACCGTTCCAGCTCTTGCAGAAGAACATCCTGTTCGTCCGCCCCGAGTCGACAGTCTTCTCCGACTGATGCTTCTTGGATGGGTTGGGGTGCCCATCAAGGGGAATACAGAGTGCTCCGCCTCTGGTCCTCTCAGGAGTCCCAATGTCTTTCCTACCCGCCAGAGCTCCTGGCGGTCCGCTTTACTTGCGCCACTCGCTCCGTTTGTGCGGGGTCTAGTGGTTTAAGTCCAGGCGGACAACACCACGGCCATGTGCTACCTACCCCGCCAGGTTCGGATGAGCCCCTTGCATCTCGTAAGGAGGTTCTCCGTATTGGGTCTTTCGCGCAGCTGGGAGGTGGTCTCCTACCCTTTCGATGGCAGGAGCCTCCAGCGCCCTGGCTGGTGCCCTAAGCGGACATAGGCTGCGCCTCACGAGTGGTCTTCCCTGCCGGAGGTAGCACAGGATCTTCTCCCTCCTTCCCTCCAGGGAGAATACGAGGCTGAGACTGTCTCATGCCTGCCCCCTCAGCTAGGTTTGCTGTAGGGGATGCCATCGAGGCCACGGACCCCGGGCCTCTTCTACTCCTCTCCCCCATTTCCCTTGACCCACGGGCAAGGCGAGGAGGGACTAGGCGCAGGCGATGCTGGTAGCCCCGGACTGGTTGGTCAGCTCTGGTATCCAGCTCTCCGCAGTCTCAGCCTCAGGCTCCTGAGGCGGCTTCCAGCCCGCGCGGTCCTGATCTCTGTTTTCAGGGGAAGGTTTTCCATCTCGATCTTCAATCCCTACACCTGAAGGCCTGGTCCCTGTGCGGTTAGCGGCCAGGCCTGGGGTCTTTTGGCAAGGTCCTCGACGTTTTGAGGCGTCCTGCCGGGAGTCGGCCAAACATGATCGCCTTCAAATGGAAGAGTTCTCCATTTGATGCTGGGACAGGGCCTGGGGCCCCTCTCCCGTCCCTCGGCGAGCATTCCGGACCATCTTCGGTCCATTCTTTTGAACCAGGGCTTCGGCCGACAACCCTCTGGGTGCTTCTGTTGGTCACCCATGTCTTCCGGACGCGGGCCGGAAGGCAGTCGGCGCAGAAAAGGTGGTCTGGCGCTTTTCTAGGCCTCGATCCACACCTCCCTTCGGGAGAGTATCCCATTTCTGTGGGATTCTTCGCTGGTATGGACTTTAGCTCACGGGCAAGCCTGTTCGAACTTTGCACAGGTGCGAGTTCCCACCTGTTGTGAAAGAACACCTCTTGGGGCTACTCTGCATCCAGAAGGAGGGGAGAGTTCCAGGCGCCTTTAGATCTCCCTCTCTGGTCTTCCACAGGGACAAGGTTGTCCTGCGCCCCACCCAAAGTTGCTTCCGTAGGCGGGGGCGGAGTCTTCCCTAACCGGGTATTGTCTCTGCCGGGGTTCATCCCCATTCACGCCTCGGAGGCCGTATATAGGATCCATTGGGACCCCTTTTAATGCTCGCCTACCCAGGGAGCGTAGGGCTGAAGTTCGGGAGAGGTTCGCCAGCTGTTTGTCATCTACGGTGAAGCCGCACCTGGCAGACCTGCAGCCAAGCGAACGACGAGCAGGCAGATCACCTCCTGCATAGGTCTTCGCTTTAGGTGGGCGGGCATGGAGCCTCCCAGAGGGATAAGTGCTCATTTTACCCGCTCTTCCGCTGCATCAGTGGCTGCTTCCGAGGATACTCCTGTCCAGGATATCCGCAGGGCTCCTGCCTGGAAGCAGATATGTGCCGATCTTATGTCGAGAGACAGCTCTTGCGCAGGTTACACCATTAGAACTGAGAGCTGGCAGGCGCCAGGACCCCCACGGAAAAATTCTAGCTAGCTATCTTCAGCGAGACCCGCTAACGTCAGTCCCGCCTCCGTCAAGCCGTAGTACATAGGGGCGGTCCATGAGATTCCCCAGTTCTTTCCCGCCTCAACTTGCATGTCTCGAATGCCTTCGGTTTGGTTTCTAGCATGACAGTGGTAAAGTGTTTTCCCACGGAAATTCATTCTCTGAGTTCAGCTTTTTCTCTGATGTCCTCTCGACCTTTGGTCACCTCAAGTGCGCCTGTGGGAAGCAGATCCCATTCAGGGATCCGCTCTCGGCCTGTGTCCGGTGCCTAGGCCCAGACCATGACACCCGGTCCTGCTCCTTTTGCCAGGGTTTCAACAGCAGAACCCGGATCCGTCGCCAGAAGGCCCTGCAGGCACTCCTGTTAGAGGAGCAACTCAAGACCATGGCTTCCAAGGGGGATTCTTCGCAGAAGGCCCGCAAGCATGCTGAGAAGCATAAGGAGAAGGCCCCTTCCAGGTCCCCATCTAGGGACTCCGATTCACGCAGCTCTGGCTCCAGGTCCGACCGCTCTCCTTCCCGGGCCAGCTCTCAGCCTCCCCCCGCTGCGGTGAGAAAATCTTCTTCCTCTTCTCAGGCCAAGACTCCCAGGCCCTCCTCGTCCTCCAAGGCCCTGGCTAAGTCGGGGGATCGCCACCATCACCACAAGTCAGGTTCCCGCCATTCTGAACCCAACGTTAGGTCTGCTACCTTGCCTCCTCCTCTCCACCGGAAAACCAAGGAGCTCACCTCACTTAAGAGGCCGCTGGACCCGGCGGTCTGGTCCGGCCGGCCGGCCTCTCTCCCTGAGTCCCCAGGCCGTCGTCCATCAGAAGACCGTCGCCGGCCAGGCCAGCTCATCACCGGGACGCGGTAGAGGACCGCGCCCGCTCCACTGTGAGAAGAGGACCCCGACGCCTCCGACCGGCGCCAGTCAGGAGACCATCACTGAGGAGGAGTTAACTCAGCCCGAGGACCAGGCGGGTGACCCGGTCCTGTTGAGACCTCCGGGAACCCTCCGCCACAACCCGAGCCCCCTGTGGAGCAGACGCCTGACCCACGCACCGTCCCACCGCGCCCGGCCATCGTCAGGGCTTTCTTTTCAGAGGTACAGAGCTTTTCACTTACTGGCGGATACCATCAAAGCGACATGGTCCCCACTCCACCTCCGCTTCCTCCTCCTCCTCCTCCTACACGGTTGCTCCTCCGGGTTCCTGCGCCTCTTCTCCGTCTGGGGTCTGCAGACCGTTACCTCCTCCCGGGAGCCCAGGACCCTCCAAGGGGGAGACTAGATAAAAGGAGACCTCCGTCCAGATCCTCTTCTAGGTCACCCAGTCCCAAGAGACCCAGAAGACGCCGTCGTTCTCCTTCGACGGAGGACACAGGATCAGAGTTTTCAACATCCAGATCCCCATCTCCCCTCTCCATCCCTTCTCCGGACCCACGTGAGCTGCCAAAGTCTCCTCCGGATGACCCTTTGTTCTCGGATATCATGAGACTCATCCAAGAGAACATGGGATGGGATGTGGAAGAGTTAGACCCCAAGGCAGCTACGGAAGTATCTTCGGCAGAAGGACCTCAAGCCTGTGGTGGTGCCACCTTGGTAGACACCCTCGTGGACGCCACCAAGGCAGTGTGGAAGCGCACCATTCCTCCGGTGATGCCGAAAAAGCTGACCGCTTGTACAAGGCTCCAAGAGAAGACCAGTACTTGACTCCAGCATCCTCCAGGCCGACTCTCTGGTCATAACAGCCTCTCATGACCGGGTTCCGGAGACCGCAACATCTGAGCACTCCTGCCATCGACCCAGAGTCCAAGCAGCTGGACTCCATGGGTAGGCGCACGATGTTTCTGCTACCTGCACCATCAGATCCCTGAATTATTTGACCCACATGGTGTAGTTCCAAATGCCCTGTGGGAGCAGGGTCTGATGCGGCTGAGAATACTGAAGGTGAGCAGAAGGAGGAGATGTTGCAGCTCCTCCGTATGGGTTCGACGTGGGAACCCAGGTGCTACGGAGGCGCGTGACACCGTGGACTCCTCGGCCCGAGCAGCAGCTTCAGGCGTATGCCTCCGGAGACACTCTTGGCTCCGTGTCTCCAGTTTTACCCCGGACGTCCAGAAAAACATCATGGACGCCCCATTCGAGGGAGAAGTTTTGTTTGGTAAACCCTCAGAGAAGATAATTACCAAACTCCAAGAGGCCGGGAGGCCGGTGAGGTCGGTTCAGGTCATGTACCGACCCAAGCTTAGTTCCTTTCGTAGGACCAAAGCCGATTTCGTGGATGGACGCAGAGACAACAGTCCCGCCCTGTTCCACAACAGATGGGCTCTGGTTTTCACAGAGCCCAGTGAAAACAACCCGCAGGTCGAAGCCAGCGCACTCCTAAGCTGGTCCAGCCAGCGGGAACCTCAGTCGCCACAGCCTGACTCCTTCCCAGCCCCGGCCCCTCAGGATCAATGGGACGTCATGGTCGGGGGTCACATTGCGAATTTCCTGCCAGGATGGCAGACTATAACCACCAACAGGTGGGTTCTACAGTTGGTCGCAAGAGGCCACTTTATAGAATTCCTGAAAAGCCACCTCGAGGCCTCCGCTGTTCTCCCGGTACCTGGGTCCAGCACAAGTCATTGATCAGACAAGAAGTACTCGCCTCCTGCAAAGGGAGCGATAGAGTATGTCCCAGAGAACCAGAGAGGACACAGATACTATTCTCATTTCTTCCTGGTTCCAAAGAAGACAGGGACCTCCAGTCCGATTCTGGACCTCAGCGACCTCAATTTGTCGGTCGCTTACAAAAGATTCGCTTGGTAACTCTTCCGGTCTTATTCCCATGCTGAAGCAGGACCGCTTTTTAGCGTCTCTAGATATGCAGGACGCTTACTGCACATCCCTATAGCTCTAGCGCACAAGAGGTTCCTGCGCCGAGTTTCTCTGCCATCATCTTCAGTTCTGAGCCTCTATTCAGCTGTCATCGCACCCAGGGTCTTTACCAAATGCAGCGGTCGTCGGGCAGCGCCTCTAAGAGACAGGGCCATTATGTGTGTCTCGCATCTGGACGATAGTTTTCATGGCCGCTCCAGGAGAGGCGTTGTTACTGGCGATCCAGAGCACCCAGGACCTGTTTCGATCTCTGGTATCCTAATCAACCACAGAAGTCCCTCCAGGTACTGTCGCAGAAACTGCAGTTCATAGGCGCAGTACTGGGCTGCTCAAGGAAGATTTCTTCCAGACGACAGAGCGGAGCGCATCAGATCCCTCATCAGGAGCTTCGTCGAACAAGACCGCCTCCAGCCAGGGCGGTCCTTCGCTGCTCGGACACATGGCTGGGCTATTCCTACTGTCCTTTCAAGAAGGCTCCACATGCAGGTAACCCAGTGGATGCCTCAAGGTGCAATGGGACCAAGGCAAGACCATATGCAGATCCGTCAGAATCACTAACACCGTGATTCGAGACTGCGTGTTGGTAGACCTAGGGACACACTTTTGGGCGTCCCATTTATAGCGTCTTCTGGAGGTAATCCTCACCACAGACGCCTCAGGTGTAGGGTGGGAGCACACCTGGACGGCGTGAAGTCCCAGGCATCGGGACTCTTTGGAGCCCCCACCTCCATATCAACGCCCTAGAGATGAGGCGGTCCTTATGCCCTGCAGGCATTTCAGTCAGAGATCCCACCGAGCACTCTCCTGCTTCAGACAGACAACACGGCAGTGATGTATTACCTCAACAAACAAGGAAGCGCACTCTACCCCTTTGTAGGAAGCCATGAGGGGTGGGATTGGGTAATCCGACACGCGCGAACCTGATCACAGTACATGTTCCGGGGTGGACAGCACAATTGCAGACGGCCTGAGTCGCTCCCAGGCTGGAGTCGCGTGGGAACTTCTTCAGGAGGTAGTAGAGATCTGTTTCTTCGACGGGAGCTCCAGAATTGGGCTTGTTCACTTCTCATCCAACGCAAAACTGCCCAATTTTTGCTCATCTAGATCCAGGGCTCTGGTTTCAGATTGCGTTGTCCTCTCCTGTGAACAGATCCTCTATGCTTTCCCTCCTTCCCGTTGATCCAGAGAGTCTTCTCCAAACTGCGGTGGAGCATGCAACAATGATCCTGGTGGCCCTTTCTTGCCCAGGCAGATCTGAGTTCCCTTTAATTCATGTTACCTGGGAACCTCCGCCTCCTGTTGCCATTCAGCTCCCACCTCTTGTCTCAGGAGAAGGGTTCACTGGTCCACCCGGACTTACTCACTGAACCTGCATGCATGGCTCCTAGAGACATAGCCATCTTGCTCTCACGGGTCTTGCAAGAGGTGGCGGATGTTCTTGCCAAGAGCCAGAAAGCCAGCAACGCATGCCACGACGCCATGAAATATGTGCTTTTGTCTATGGTCTCAAGCATGCGGCCTTTCCCTTTAGGGTTGTCCGTGAAAGTGTATTAGAGCACCTGCCTCTCTTCCTGCTCGGGTCTTGCCTACCTTCTATTACAGCACCCTCTGTGCCATTTCAGCTTTCACCTCCCCAGTGGGATGAATGACAGTGGCACAATTCAGATGCCTGTCGAGTGAATTCTTGAGAGGGGTGTTACACTTAGGCCTCATTAAGGACCCGCGTGCCTCCATGGGACTTGCTCTTTGTCCTGAGCAACTCACGCTGATTACAGCTGCATTTTCTGTCATGGAAAACGTTGTTTTGGTTGCTGTTATGTCAGCGAGAGCTTTGAGCTTGTGCTCCTGCGTGCAAAGAGCTTATTTAATTTTCCACCGGACAGAGTTTCCTGAGGATCTAATCCAAATTCTTGCCTAAGGTGGTTTCTACACTCACTCTCAATCAGGATATTGACCTACCGGTCTACTTCCTAATTATTCTAACAGAGGAGAGGCACTGTTACACCCTGGATGTTCACCGTGAGTTAAGGTACTACCTGAGCAGAACTAAGCAGCTTTGTATCGAGCAACTTTTCATTTCCTTTACTGAGTGGATGATGGGCCAACCTGCATCCAAACAGTCCCTGTCTCGCTGGCTTGTCCAGTGCATCTCATACTGTTATGATATCAAACGAAAGCCCCTCCCAGGAGCAGTCCGGGGGCATTCCACTAGGGGTGTGGCCACCTCCTTTGCAGCACTTTGAAACGTCTACACCTCTGCCATTTGTGCTGCAGCCACTTGGAGTTCTGTTCGACATTTATCAGGCATTATAGCCTGGACATCGCTCATGGCGAAGAGCAGGCTTCGCCTGGCAGTGCTGCAGGGTCTCCTGTCCCAGATCCAGGACCTGGAACGTTCTTTCTAATTTCCTCCTCCCAGAGTGTTTACAAGCGCTACTGCTTGGGGAATCAGTCCTATGGTGTAACTTGCTGCAAGTGCTGTGTCTGGCAGATAGTACAGTTACGTAAGAACTTACCGTAATGTAAATCTTCGAGAACAGCTCTTGCAGCAGGTACCTTCCCGCACCTTCCCCTTGAGGAGGCATGGCTTCAGCCTTTGTTAACAGGGATTTTCCCATTTGTCTTCTGACGGTGGATCCTCGGTCTCCTATTTCAATGTCAAGCCTCATGGCTGGAAGTCTCTGGCGGGAGAAGCATGAATCTGGCGGACCGCCCCTTTATGAACTACGCTGATGCCGGCGGGACTGGATGCTGCGTGGCGGTCCCCGCTGAAGATAGCTAGCTAGAATTTTTCCGGGGGTCCTGACACCTGCCGGCTTCAGTCCTAATGGTGTAACCTGCTGCAAGAGCTGTTCTCGAAGATCTACTGTTACTGTAAGTTCTTACGAACTGTACTTTTTCCTTCCCAGCATCGACCTTGGGTCATGCCGGGATGTTGGTCGGGGGCCTCGGTTCTCCAGTCTTCTTACCTAAGTAGGGGGTGTGCGCCTTGCTTCCCTCCTCCCGGAGAACTGCTAGGAGTCTGCCAATTAGTGTGGATGAACAACATATCCATGTCCCTAGAAATACAGGTTACTCACCTGTAACAGGAGTTCTAGGGACATGAATATGTTGTTCATCCACACTCTCTGGCAGGTGTCCTTGCCGCTTTAATTCTTGCCGGAAGGTCTTCAAGCTGGCTCCTCCCACCTACTCGGGTGGTAAAACTCTCTGCTCCGCCCCTTGACACCAGATCTTCCTTACCACTTGGAAGCTCAGGTTCCCTCCTTAGCGCTCTGCGTTTGAGACTGGATCCTAATTCTTCAGTTCTCCTGAAATTGATTTTGAAGTTTTCTAAACTTCGGTCTTCTTTTTCCCTCGCGGCCGTGATGGATAAATCTGTTCCCGCCTTTCGGAGGTGCACTTGCAGGCAGAAAATGTCCAGGACAGATCCGCACTCCACGTGCATCTACTGCTTAGGCCTAGATCACGACCCGCAGGCTTGCGAGTTGTGCCGTTCTTTCTTGGCCAATGTTCTGGACAATCGCGCTGCCTGTTTGAAGGTCGGGCACCCCGAGAAACGTTTTCCACCAGTAAAATCCAAAGAGGCTCGTTGGGCGGTGTCCGTGGCAGCTGGCTCAGCTGAGCAGCTCGAGCAGATGATCGCCCTCGAGGAGGAAGCGGCCCAGGCCGCATCTTCTTCCTCCTTGGCCGCGGCATTTATCCCGCTCTCTCTGAGTTCCTCGTATACAGCTTCATTCAAGGAGCTTTGCCAGTCCCTTTCCACGAAAGGAGAGGGGCCTTGGACATCTCTTCGCGCCCAAGAAAAGGAATCCCAAGAGTAAGTCCCATCATCAGTGCTCGTGGGAGCGGGAGAGGTCCCCCTCCCCAGGTAGCCAACCGTCGACTTCGGTCGAGGTTGCGGCTGAGGCGGCTGGCTTCACGCTGCCCCCATCAGGCCAGCCTGCCGAAACTCCCGTCGATGAAGTCGAGATTTTTCTCGATCCGTTAGATGGACTGTCGACTGGAGAAGCCGACAACCCTACTTCACCGGTTCCCCCGGTGGATACTGAGGAACTGCCTGCTCCTTTGGGACCGCAGTCCCCGGTTAAAGTTCCCAAGCCAAGGGAAGAGCGGGTATCCCCCGCCCCTTCCCAGACCCACCCTCGGTCCTCCCGGGGGTCTCGGTCTCGGACCTCTTCTTGGTTCAGCACGTCCTCACGATATCGGGCGGTCTCGGTCCCATTACGAGTAGGCGGCAGCGCCCGTTCTTCCTCTCCCCTCCTCGGGTGAGGAGAGGCCATGGCGCAAGTTAGCCAGCGCACTCTGATTTGATGTGGCAGCAGTTGCTGTTATCGGGCCTATAGCCGGGACCGGCAGACCGCGCCATCAAAGTGGCTGTCACTGGACGGCCCGAAGCAACCACTTGTTTCAGTCGAGTTGCCCGCCTCAGGGCCAGTTGCTAAGCCGAGAACCAGCTGGTCCACCGATTGTGGTGGAACTTCCGCCCACAACCAAGTCGGGGCACCGACCAAGAATTTCGGTCGGTGTGGCTGACCCCACAGGTTGTCGGTCACCCTCACTCCCGACCGTCCTCGGCAGGTGGGTGTGGCTCAGGGCCGAGGCAGCTCTTCACAGACTCTTCGGAATCTGATGACGATTCCTCCCTGTTCTCCAGGCAGTGCGATCTGGAGTCCTCCGGGGGCCAGTCACTGGATGATAGCCCATCGTCCTTCTTGGGTCTGCTTCGACTCATCTCAGAGTCCACCGGGATGCAGCTCGAGCCCGTGTCCAAATGGGCCAAGTATTCCCTGACGGAGATTCTGGACCGAGGGGATTCTCCCACGGAGGCCTTTCCAGTGGCTGAGGCCATTGTCAGCCCAGCCTTGGAGCTTTGGCAGCGGCCTGCTTCCTGTCCTGCACCCTCGGCCAGGATGGCCAGGAAGTATGCGGTCCCTACCGGCTCTTTGCCCGGTTTCTCGGAACACCCCTCTGCTGAGGGGTTAGTCACCGACAGCGTTTTCCGGCGTTCCGGTAGCGCTCGGGATGTGGACAAGCCCCCCCCGACAAGGAGTCCAAGAAGCTGGACTTTGGCGGGTGCAAGGTGTACGCTGCGTCCTCCCTTGGCCTCCGACAGGCCAGCTTGGCCATGCTGATGGCACACTTCTCCCATGCCCTCATGGGCTCCCTGGATGAGGTCGTTCCTCATCTCCCGCCTGACCTGCAGACCACGGTCCGCCAGGTGCGGGACCAGGGTAGGGAAGTGGTGAAGCAGCAGCTCCAGACTGCTCTGGACATAGGTGATTCCTGTGCCAGGTCAGTAGCAGCAGCAGTGGCCATGGGAAGCAGGGCGTGGCTGAGGATATCTACCTTCACGGCGGATACCCAGCACAAGTTGGCGGACGTCCCCTTCTTGGGGACTGACCTCTTCGGCCCTGGAGTGGAGGGACACCTCCAGCGGATCGAGAAGTCCAATGCCACTCTGGACTCGGTCACCTCCTCCCAGAGGGACAAAGGCCGCCGTCAGCAGCAGAAGTCCTTTCGTCCTTCGGGCCCTGCTCCTCGACCGGCCAAGCAGCACCAGCAACAGGGCCAGCAGGCTCGTGCTTGGCATCCCAAACCCAAGCCAATGGCTTCCTCCAACTGGAAGCAAGGAGGTAAAGGCCCGGGAGGTCCCTCGGCTGGTTCTTCCTCCAAGCCTGCCCAGTGACGGGTTGAGGGGTGCCGCCCACAACCTCGTCACTCCCCCCTGGGTTTCCCCCATGGGGGGATGGCTCCGCCACTTCCTTTCTGCCTGGTCCGCTATCGGCATGGACCGCTGGGTGTTGGAGGTGGTAGGAAAAGGCCTGCCTCTGGAGTTCGAGCAGGTTCTGCCTTTTCGAGCCGTCGCCCCTCGGGGGGCCACGGGGTCCGCAGCCTTGCTATTGGCCCGCCAGGCCGATATTGCCCTGCTCCTCGAAAAAGAGGTAATCAGGAAGGTGGCGGATCCTCTTCCAGACCCGGGGTTTGTGTCCAGGTACTTCCTGGTCCCAAAACGGACGGGGGACTGGGGCCTCATTCTCGACCTGCACGACCTGAACAAGTTCCTAAGGTCTCGGACCTTCAGGATGGTCACCCTGGCTCAGATAATCCCATCCTTGGAACGAGGCGTGTGGTTCTGCTCCCTGGAACTCCAGGACGTGTTCTTTCACATCCCAATCCATCCGTCCCATCAGAGATGCCTCCGCTTTAGAGCGGAGGAATCCCTTTACGAGTTCCGAGCCATGCTCTTCGGCCTCTCCCTAGCTCCTAGGGTCTTCACCAAATGCATGGCGGTGGTGACAGCATTCCTGTGGCGCCGAGGGGTCCGGGTTTACCCTTACCTGGACAATTGGCTGATAGCAGCCCCCTCCAGACAGGAGGTGGAGCGGTCTAGAGATCTGGCCCTCCAGGTTTGCTCTCAGGTTGGCCTCCTCATCAGTGAGGCCAAGTCGGAACTCGTACCAAAGCAGGTGATTCTGTTCATCGGGGCAGAGCTCGACTCTGTGAGCCAGAGCATGGCTCTCCGCGGACAGGGCCGAGGTTCTTTCCTCCTTTGCCCAATCATTTCTGGTGGGCAATTGTGCCCTGCCCGGGATTTCCTGCTCCTCCTGGGCCTCATGGCGGCCTGCACCAGCGTGGTCCATTGGGCCCATTGGTACATGTGTCCCCTTCAGTGGGAACTGGCCAGCCAATGGTCACAACGCCGTGATCCGTTGGACCGGCCCGAGACAGTGACCCAGGAGATGTGGAACGCTCTCCAATGGTGGATCGTTCCAGCTCATCTGCAGGAGGGTATGCCATTCGTCCGCCCCGAGCCGACGGTCTCTCTCTCTCTCGACGCATCTCAGATGGGTTGGGGTGCCCATCTGGGGGAACACCGAGCACACGGCCTGTGGTCCCCTCGGGAGTCCCGATGCCACATCAACCTGCTGGAGCTCCGAGCGGTCCGTCTACCTCTCACCGCCTTTGCTCCATTTCTACAGGGTCAAGTGGTTCAGGTCCAGATGGACAACGCCATGACCATGTACTATCTGAACTGCCAGGGCGGGACGCACTCCTTGCTGTTATGCAAGGAAGCTCTCCGCATTTGGTCCCTAGTGCGCAGCCTGGAGGTGGATCTCCTAGCCATTCACGTGGCAGGAGCCTCCAACACCCTGGTTGATGCCCTAAGCCGGATAGGGGCTGCGTCTCACGAGTGGTCTCTCCTGCCGGAGGTGGTACAAGATCTCTTCTCCCACTGGGGCACGCCTCAGATGGATCTGTTTACCTCCAGGGAGAATGCGAAGCTGAGTCTGTTCCATGCCGGCCCCCCTCAGCAGGGCTCGCTGCAGGGGGATGCCTTCTCGAGGCCGTGGACCCCGGGCCTCTTCTACGCCTTTCCCCCATTTCCCTTGATCCACAAGGTGCTTCTTAAGGCGAGGAGGGACAAGGCACAGGTGATTCTGGTAGCCCCAGACTGGCCCCGCCAGTTCTGGTATCCAGATCTCCTCAGCCTCAGCTCCAGGCTCCCGAGGTGGCTTCCAGCCCGCCCGGACCTGGTCTCTATCAATCAGTGGAAGGTATTCCATCCGGTCCTTCAATCCCTGCACCTG
Source organism: Neoceratodus forsteri (assembly GCA_016271365.2). Classification (NCBI taxonomy): domain Eukaryota; kingdom Metazoa; phylum Chordata; order Ceratodontiformes; family Ceratodontidae; genus Neoceratodus; species Neoceratodus forsteri. The sequence goes on from CM028133.1 coordinate 932,065,203, forward strand.
ACGGCCTGGTTCCTGAGCGGCTAGAGTTCCAGTCCTTGGGTCTTTCCGACGAGGTCCTCAGCGTCGTTGAGACGTCCCGTAAGGAGTCGACCAGAAAATGCTATGCCTTCAAATGGAAGAGATTTTCCATTTGGTGTCAGGGGAAGGGCTTGGACCCTTCCGACTGCCCCTTGGCAAGCATTCTGGACTACCTGTGGTCCCTTTCTCAGCAAGGGCTTTGGTCGACGACCCTTAAGGTGCACCTGGCAGCCATCTCTGCTTACCGGGCTAGCAAGCAGTCGGTGGCGCAGGAGAAGGTGGTCGGGCGCTTTTTCAAAGGCCTTGACCACATTTTCCCTCCGGTGCGAGAACCTCCACCTCCGTGGGATCTACTGCTGGTATTGGCCAAGCTCATGGGCAAGCCATTCGAACCAATGCTCAGGTGTGATCTCTCACACCTGTTGTGGAAGACCACCTTCTTGGTGGCTATCACGTCAGCCAGAAGGATGGGAGAGCTCCAGGCGCTTTCCATTGAGCCTCCCTACCTGGTCTTCCACAGGGACAAGGTTGTCTTGCGCCCCCACCTGAAATTACTTCGAAGGTGGTGTGGAGTTTCACCGTAACCAGGTGTTGACTCTGCCGGTGTTCTACCCCAGTCACCTCGAGGCCGGTATAGGCTCCATACTTTGGACCCTAGACAAAGCGCTTCAGCTTATTATAAAAGGCGGACGGCTGAGGGAAGTTGGAGAGAGAGTTCGCTAGCTGTTTTGTCACCTCGCCTGAAGCTGTACCTGGCAGACCTGCAGCAAAGGGCTTACAGGCAGGTGGATCACCTCCTACATAGAGCTCTGCTACAGGTTGGCGGGCATGGAGCCTCCCAGAGGGATAAGAGCTCATTCTACCTGCCATACCGCTGCATCGGTAGCTGCTTCCAGGGACGTCCCTATCCAGGATATTTGCAGGGCTGCTACCTGGAAGTCGGCACATACCTTTATTACCCACTACCACATCGACCTCGAGTCACGCCGGGATGCTGGTTTTGGGGCCTCAGTTCTCCAATCTCTCTTTCCCAAGTAAGTATTGGGGGTGTGTGCCTTGCCTTCCTCCTCCTGGAGAACTGCTAGGAGTCTGCCAGAGGTGTGGATGAACAACATATCCATGTCCCTAGAAATACAAGTTACTCACCTGTAACAGGAGTTCTAGAAATGGTATATGTTGTTCATCCACTCTCCAACCTCCCCGGCTTCGACGCACAACCTGAGCTTCCAGCGGGCCAGATCTGGCGTCATGGGGCGGAGCCGAGAGTTTTACCACCTGGGTGGGTGGAGGAGCCAGCTTAAAGACCTTCCGGCAAGAATTAAAGCGGCAAGGATACCTGCCAGAGTGTGTGTGGATGAACAACATATACCATTCCTAGAACTGTTATAGGTGAGTAACCTGTATTTCTCTACCAACAGTTGTAAGTGGAAATGGTGCTACCACACCGATTCACATATGGTGATGAATGCCTTTTTTTTTTTTTTAAATACAATAAAAAAAAAATATTTAAAAAAAGGAAAAGAACAGGCAGTGACAGAACCTTAAAGCCTGATGGACTTTTTCAAGTGGTGGCCTGTACACCAAAAAGAGACGGAGAAACAGAGGAGAGAAAAGATGGAGCGACAGGAACAGCAGAAGAGAGAAGAGATGCAGTGACAGGAGCAGCGCTGGCCAGACGTCTTGCAAGCCATCAAAGGCAGAGGATCTGGTAGAGATCCAGATGAGCAACAAATATAACCAACTTAAAAATCATTAAGCTTACAAAGTTGTGTCCCTCGGATGATATCGCGGCATACCTGACAACTTTTGAAAGAGTTTGCCACTGCCTGCCAATGGCCAAAGCAGCAATGGACAGTCGGACTGGTACCCTACCTGACAGGGAAAGCCCAACTTGCCTACAGCAACATGGACACTGCACAGTCAGAAAACTGTGACCTGGTTAAAAGTGAAATCCTGAAAAGGTATGACACCTCTGGAGAGACCTGCAGGCAGAGATTTCAGTCTCTAAAGTAGAACTCCGTTGACAATCCTTGAGAAGCCTTCACTCAACTCGGAGAACTCCTGATAAAACGGTTCCAACCAGAGGGCAAAACAGTCCCACAGATCAACACATTTGCAGTGGAGCAATTAATTAACATCCTGCCTACAGATGTCCAGCTTTGGGTAAAGGAACACTGACCAGAAAGTGAGGAAAAGGCTGTTTCTTTGGCTGAGGACTACCAAATGGCTAGACAGATGCCACAGCAGCGAGGTAACAGCCAAGCACCGGTAAGACACCCCCCCCCCCAATTTAAACTCCAAGTCTGATGAGAACTCTGGTGGGGGTAACAAATCTGTGTCCAAAGACATTATTTGCTATAAGTGTAATAAGTCGGGCCATATTGCAATAAACCGCCATAGTAAGGAGAGTGGCACTGGAGCAGATTTGTCCTTGCCAAACTGGGACAAGTCAGATGTGAAGGTGGGGGATAAGACTGTAAAGTGACTCATTGATTCAGGAAGCAGAGAGACCCTAGTGCATGTTGAAGTGCTGGGAAAACACTGTGCAAAAGGGGCAGGTACTGGTGTCATCTGCATCCACGGGGACACTCGATACTATCCCACCACCTAAGTGATTCTTTTTTTTTTTTTTTATGTTCTCTTTTTTACGCCCCCCTTCTCACCCCGGTACTTCCTCACCTTCGGGAGTCTCCTCGACCTTGTGCATTCCGGCTCGTCTGTCAGCATCGGATTTGATCATCCCCCATGCTGCTGGTTTAACCCCAGGCGGCACGCAGGCAGGGCTCCCTCCACCGCCCCAGCCGCCTGTGATTTCATCGTTCCATCGCATGCTGGCAGGGGCCCTGGGATCGTGGCCTGAAGCTCCGTCTACAGGGAGCACTGGAGGTATTTCCTTCTGTTTTCACCCATCCCCATAGGGCGTCTGCAGGAGAACCAGGAGATGGCGCCCGTCATAGCGTGCCTAGCAGCTGCGGCTCTGGCAGGCGTCTCCCTCCCACTCCTACGCCAGGTCCTCGCTGCACCTCCACCTGTGGTCACCCAGGTGACGGTATCGCAGCGGGACCCGCATCCCACCCCACCCGGAGGAGGAGAGCAGCCTCTGGACGCTCGATCCTCCTCCCCCCAGCCGGCCCTCCAGCTGTCCCGAGTCCGTTCCCAAACCCGGGTTGTTGGTCCCGTGAGCTGTAACCCTACCGCTGCGCCAGTGGGCCGGCCTCACCCAAGTGATTCTGACAATTAAGGGTGCGTAACGCCACATGAAAGTGGGGTAGTACCCAAGTTACTTAGACCTGTGATTATTGGAAATGTCTTTCCAGGATTTACTGAGTTAATCAGAGAAGGAGTAAATCCTGATGTTTCAGCAGCTGTGGTGACAAGAGCTCAGGCAAAGAAAATTTCAAATGGTGGGGACACTTTCTTTTGCCAGTTATGATTCGGACTTGTTAGAGCACAGCTCCAAGATCCGAAAATCCAGGAAAGAAAGCTGATGCCTGAAGAAACTGTGACAACAAATGACTGATGGACATAAGGGGTTAACATATGAAAATGCTGAAACTAAACTGATCACTGATTGTGATTTTCTTTCAGAACAAGCTAACAATGTTTCTCTCCAGGATTATTTTAAGCAGCTGGGGGTGAAACCGAAACAGGGTTGACCAATGTTTAAAAAATGTAATGGGTTACTGTACAGAGTTTGGGTTAAACCTCAGATACAGGAACAGACGGAACAATTGATTACACCACAGAAATATAGAACAGAATTGCTACAGATAGCACATGGTAATCCTATGGCTGGTCATTCAGGGAGGGATCGCACCCTTGCCAAATTGCTGTACAGATTTTACTGGCCTGGAATTCAAGAAGATGTTGCTACCTATTGTAATTCTTGTGCTGAGTGTCAGAAAGTAGCTCCAGTCACTAGAAAAGACAAGGTGTCCCTGGTGCCCCTATCCTTGATAGATGTGCCTTTTGAGAGAATTGCAATGGATGTAGTTTGTCATTTAGACAAAAGTAAAAAGGGTAATAGATTTATCCTGGTAGTATGCAACTATGCTGCTCAATAATCAGAAGCAGTTCCAATGCATACTGTCACAGCTTCAAAAGTGGCAGCAGAGTTTGCAAAATTTTTCAGCAGAGTGGCCATACTTAAAAAAATTATCGCTGATCAGGGGAGTAATGTTGGTGCTGCATTACTTAAGGAGCTGTACAGACTACTAGACCAGACGAACCTCGCCCTATCACCCCCAGACAGATGGTCTTATTGAGCGTTTTAACCAAATCCTAAAATGCATGTTAAAAAGATTTGTAAAAGGGGACGGGGAAAGATTGAGACCAATACTTGCCTTACCTGCTTTTTCTTTACAGAGAAGTGCCACAGCCATCAACAGGGTTTTCACCATTTGAAATGCTGTATGGTAGGCAGCCAAGAGGGCCACTGGATGTGATAAAAGAAACATGGGACGATAACCCCACTCAGAAACAATCTGTAATGTCTTATATGTGTACCCTAAGAAAGAAGCTGGCAAAATATGTTTAAACTGCCCATAGTAATTAGGAAGAGGCCCAAAACCAGCAGAAGGTATATTATGACCGTAGGGTAAAAGAAAACGTTTTTGAGCCAGGTGAAAATATTTTTCTACTGTTATCCACAACAGAAAATAAACTGTTCATGAAGTGACAAGGGCCTTATAGAGTGCTTAGACATACTGGCACAGTTAACTACGAGACTCGGACCCCTGACAGGAAATATCCTACTAAGATATACCATGCTAATCTCCTCAAGAAATGGGTTGAAAAAATGCCAAAAGCTGCTTTGTTAGTTTTACCAGAAACTGATAAAGAAGATATTGATGTAGCTTATGATAGACCGGAACAAACTGTAATTGCTGATGCTGTGAAGGTGACTGTTTCGTTCACCTCAGAACAAACTGCAGAAATTCGTAATGTGCTAAAGTCATTTAACAGTACTTTTACCACAGCTCCAGGACGAGCAAAAGGGGTCGAGTACATGATTGTGCCAAGGAATGCTTGCCCTATTAAGCAAAAGACATACAGATTACCAGAGCGGTTAAGAGCTGACGTGGTTAAGGAAATGCAAAAAATAAAATAATTGGGTATCATAGAAGAGTCGAGGAGTGATTGGTCATCTTTAATGATAATTGTAAAAAAAAAAAAAAGTGTGTGTTAGAATCTGCTTTGAGTTTAGGAAACTTAATCAAGTGTCAGAATTTGACACTTGTCCTATGCCCAGAATAGATGATTTGGTGGACAGACTGGGGAGTGCAAAGTATATCTGTACCCTCGATCTCACCAAGGGTTACTGGCAATTCCCTTTAGCTAAGGAATCCAGAGACAAAACTGCATTTGACACTTCTGTTGGATTCTATCAGTTCACCACCATGCCATTTGGTTTACATGGTGCGCCAGCTTCATTCCAGCGGTACATCGATGTAATTTTATCACCTCTCACTGCTTATTGTGCCGTGTACCTGGATAATGTTGTGGTGTACAGTCCAGACTGGAAAAGCCACTTGGAACACCTAAGAGCAGTTATCCAACCAATCAGAAAGGCAGGTCTGATGACAATCCTACCAAGTGTGCATTGGGCATGCAAGAAACCAGATATTTGGGCTATATTTTGGGAAATGGAGAAGTCAAGCCAGAGGTTTCCAAGACAGAAGCTGTAGATAACAGCCCTGTCCCTAAAACCAAGAAACATGTCAGGTTATTTTTAGGGCTGGCTGGTTATTATTGGAGATTTGTTCCCAACTTTGCTGAGTTATCTGCTCCCCTCACTGAACTCACGAAAAAATGGTACCCAAATAATGTGAAATGGACCCCAGAGTGTGATGAAGCTTTTCAAGCCATTAGGGCTGCATTATGTTCAGCCTGTTTTAAGAAGCCCAGATTTTGAGAAACAATTTTTGTTATAAACAGATGCATCAGAGGTAGGTCTAGGTGCAGTCCTGAGTCAAAAGATAGATGGGGAAAATAACATCATATTCTTTACATAAGTAGGAAGTTGCGTGACATAGAAAAGGTACTCAACCATTGAAAAGGGATGTTTAGCAGCAGAGTGGGCCATGGAGACCCTTAAGTTTTATTTACTAGGAAATGACTTTGTATTTGTAACCGATCACAATCCTCTCTGTTGGCATAACCAAATGAAAGATAAAAATTCCAGAATCACAAGGTGGTGCCTGGCACTATAGCCATTTAAATTCAAGGTGATAGACAAATCTGGTAAAGAGAATAGCAATGCTGATTTTCTGTCAAGATATGGATCAAGAATTGAGGGCTCTGAAGGTTGAAAAACAAATATGAGTTTAAACTTTACTGTTTGCTGTACTATTATAGAAAAAGGGATACTGCACAGGTGCTTAAGTTCTGAAAATTAGAAGCTAATGTTAGTAGAAAATTTTGGAAACCTGTTTGATAAAACAGTTTGCCTCTTAAGGAGGGTGTGTGACCCTCTCCCTGTTATGGAGAAAGAGTTTAAATGCAAGGATCTGTTTTATTTTCTCCTCTCCTTTTCTGTCTCTCCTCTGTCTGCGCAACCAGATTTTCTCGTGAGACTTGGGGCTTGACCGCGACAATCTTGCTGTTCTCTGCCTCTCGCTATTTCTCTACCTTCTCTTGCTGTTCTGTCTTTTCTTCCCCTTGCATATCTGCTGGTATAAAAATATATGTGAATCATTTTGTGGAAATGTAACTGATATTGGGATCCCTTTGTTTAGAAATTATATAGTGTTACTGTTGAAATGTGTAAGCAATAATACCCAACAGGGTGGGTGGAATTGGGCAATACTGGACTGCCCAGGGGCATAAATGAGCCTTATAACTCCTGGAAGGTCCAGTATTGCCCAATACCGCCCACCTTGGAGGATATTATTGCACTTAGAAAATGGTATAAAAGTTTGAAAAATAGACCGACACAGATTTTTTTACGTTGCAAACAGACAAATTTGTTTTTATTGAACATTGCAACTGTGGGACATAAAATAGTCCTTAAAATAGAAAATAAACTGCATTTAAACCACAATGAACCACTTTGTAAAAAAATTTTCAAAGACGCACAGAGAGATGGAGTACTACGAAGCACAGCTGGCTGGCTATCCGTTTAAATTTATAATTACTTATTCATGGATGTGCTCACGCTATGCTCTGCTGTCTCACGCTTAATAATTCTTTGCCTTTTGCTGTGGATGTACTGATCATGATGCAGAGGACACTATTTTTACATTTGCGAGGATGATACATGATGTGGAGGGAAGAAGGGGACGTTTTGCATGCCAGACAGGTATTGATTTTGCTGCCTATATTTTTTTCATGACACTTGAAGGCAAATGGTCTTGTTTGATGCTGTGCTTCTACGGGACATGTGTGATGCTGAAAGGCAGACCGATGAGCTGTGCAACATTAGTGGAAACAGGGCACGCTCAATTGTGATGTCTGCCGCTAGTTTGTTTTATTTTTTATCTCGGTTGACTGAGCGACTAGTTTACTAAGGTAATGTGGAGGTCGCTGGTTTGTTAAACAAGTTGTCATTGTGTTGTATGGTGCTGCAACCTTCGGGTCTCTGCCTGCTGCTCTCACCTTTAGAGGATGCGTGCTGCCGGCTTGGGACTTAAAATTCAGCTTCCGGCTTTGTGAAGCAAAAATACAAACGTGCGGTTGTGTGTTAATGACTGTAAGGCATTAAACAATGAGTATAGATGATCATAGTGACTATTGCTTGTAGCTGGTTTACTTTTTTATAATGTCCTCTACGATTATTCATAAACATAGGTGATGAGTTGAGTGGGGAGGACAGGCCGCTAAATCACCCGCTAAGCTGTGGCAAAAAAAATGTCAGTTTTTAAAAATGAATGTTATATTTACATACTGTTCTTTGTTATCAGGTTTGCGGCAAGCTGGCATTTTTAATACCTGGGTTCCGTTGCCTGATAGACTCCCTCCTTGCTAGGGCTATCAGTCAATCAGAGCATGGGGATTTTTTAGACCATTTTCTAAATATAATTATAGTTTGAGATGATTGCAGACAGCTATTGGGCACTCAAGGGGTTAACCTGAGGGCAGTTTTTAAGCCTTTTTTCAGAAGCCGTGGAGAAGGGGCCTCAGTTCTGGGACATTGTGTTCTTGCTGCACCTGCCTGAAACTTAGAAGAACATTTAAGAAAAAATACAGAGGATGCTTGTGGGGGTTTGCAAAGACATGAGAGAGCTGCAGTGTTTTGAGATGCACAGAGTTTGGAGGAAACTCAGATGGCTCTTCTTTGTTTATTCTGCCTTTATAAATAGTGTTACTGCTAGTACTAATAAACATTTTTAGTGAATTCTACAACTGCTCCTGGTTTTTCCTATGCTTCCTGACCTGTGCCTCAACAACATGTGGCAAGAGGATTTTTGACAAGGATGACCATGAAGCCTGTGTCTGCTGCCTTGGCACGGACCACGAAGTTAAGACCTTCCAGATCTGCTGCGGCTTCAGTCAAGTTACCCATCATCGTCGTCTGAAAGCTGTCGAAAGCTTAATGGAGCAGAAGGTTGTCCCGATGGAGGGGAGTTTCAGGCTAGAGTTTCCTCAGCTTCCCCTGCCGTGTCCATGGGCTCTTATACTTCTAAGACACTGACAAATCAGGAGGGAAGGACAAGCACCAGGAGAAAGACAGACCCTCCCAGAAGTATTCTTGGTCACCGCTCCCAGCACCGACCATTATGAGGTTGTCAGACAGTTCTGCGGCAACCCCCATCGCTGCCCACATCCTCTCCTCTACAGGGTCAGCCCTGGCGGCTTTCCCAGCTGGTCCTTTGGCCGGCATTGGGCTGTTGTTGGTGGGCTTTCCTTCTCCCCCACCGATAATTCCTACTGCTTCCCTTACTCTGCAGTTCGGCCGGTCAGTTTCGTCCCAGCCAACGCTGGCCTACGTTTGTCAGGGCTTTACCCGCCCTGGGTGATGTTCCAGCCCCTGCCCATCCTTTTGTTTGGGCTGTAGTCAGAGAGCTCAGCGGGCTGTGTTGTAGGGAGCAATGGCCTCTCAGCATCAGGCATTTGGCCCCTTCCATCAATACCTCTGCCTGTTCCTCCAGCTCTAGGGACACAGCATCCCATACCAATGCTTCAGCCTACGTAACACTCGCTGGAGCCTAAGCCACTTGCACCTGCTTCTCAGCCTAACGTGCTGACACCAGGGTCTCAGTACCCTCCATTGCTGCTGCAAGGCCGTTCTTCGTTGATGATGAGGACCATCTACATCTAGACTATAATCTTCCTGGACATAAAGTTTCCACCACTCATTCACACTAATTGGATCTACGCTGGAGGTGCTAGGACCCAGCGGGAGCAAACTTTTTTTTTTTTGCAGGAGGGCCGGCGCCAGAGATGGAGTCGTGAGGAGCGGCGCCGTGAGCCTCTGCTCTTGCGGCAACGACTATCTTGGCATCGACCCTCCAATTGCCTCAATTCCTTTTTTTCTACACAAATCATACACCAGTCTGGCACAGCAGGGTTCCTCTAGGATGGCACCCTCAGTGGAGACCAAGAAGAATGCTGAGGAAATCCACAGGGGAGACCCACAAAAGGGTGACAAGGGACACCACGGGGGAAGGAAACAGCTTTTGATAGGGGACACAGTTGTTGTGGGGGTAGACCTGGGAAAGGGAGAGGAGAGGGAAGTAAGGTTCCTGCCTGGTGCCATGGCCGGGAGGGACAAGAAGCGAATCCTCACGATTGCAGAAGCAGCATCACAGGAGAGGGAACTAGATATCATTGTCCACCTTGGGACAAATGACCTAGCTAGGCATGGAATCAGTGCAGTGCAGGATGAATTTGTGGAGTTGGGGAAGGGCCTCAGACAGGTAGCAAGCATGGTTACCTTCTCAGAGGTGCTGTGCCAGTCCATGGCAGGGGTGAGGCTAGGGTACTGCACACCATGCAGTTTAATGAATGGTTGCAAAACTGGTGCAGAGCACAGGGCTTTGGCTTCATTGGGGACTGGGGATACACCTGGAGAGATGAGGGTTTATACTGGCACGATGGTCTGCATCTGTCCACGAAGGGAACCAAGGTCCTAAGTGACGGGTTTAAATGCTTCCTTGGCAAGCTTTTAAACTAGCCGGGGGGGGGAGGTGCTGATAAGAGGCAGGAAATTTCAAGCCTCCCCCCACAAAACATGGCAGGTAGTAAGGTAAACACTGAGGTACAGAGCTCAACAGAGGGCAGGACAGGGGTAAATGGAAGAATAGAGAAGGGCAATAAGAGCAGAGATGGTGGAAAAAAGGATAAAGCCAACATTAAATGGAGGGCAATGAGTACCAATGCCCGTAGGCTGGGAAACAAGCTTCCTGAGCTAGTAGCCCTGATGGAAGAGGAAAAATTGGATATTGTGCAGTCACAGAAACATGGTACACAGAGAACCATGACTGGGATGTCAACATACCGGGGTACACAGTCTACAGAAGGGACAGGGAGGGTAAAAGAGGAGGTGGAGTAGCTCTATACATAAGGGAAGGGATCAAAGCTACAGAACTAAAAAGTAAAGGGGGAGGACAAGAGGCAGTCTGGGTCACCTTTGAGACAGGGAATGGCATCACAATCCGCACAGGGGTTGTATACAAACCCCCATCTCAAGGGAAGGAAACTGACAAGAAAATGATAGAGGACATTCTCAAAATGGCTGAAAAAGGGGAGATACTGTTGATGGGGGACCTGAATATGCCAGATGTTAACTGGATGACATGTACTGCAGCCACATCCAAGAACAGGGTCATTCTCGATGCCCTGCAGGGGGCAGGCCTTAGACAGCTAGTGTTAGAACCCACTCGGGAGGGAGCAATACTAGACCTGGTACTCTCAAATGAAGAGAGGATCACAAATTTAGAAGTCAGTAGACATCTGGGAACAAGTGACCACTGCACAGTGTGCTTCACAATAAGCACAACCATGGAGACAAGCCATACAAAAACAAGGATACTGGACTTTAGAAGGGCCGACTTTGGCAAAATGGGTGAATACCTGAGGAATGCACTTCCAAATGGCCAAAAAAGAGGGATGGAAGAACAATGGAGAAAAATCAAAACTGCTATTGTGATGCTCCATTGTTAGGAAGGTAGAACTGGGGGAGGAAGAGGAGAGGGAGGTAAGATGCCTGCCTGGCGCCATGGCTTGGAGGGACAGGGAGCGAATCCTCAGGATTGCCGGAGCAGCTGCACAGGGGAGGGAGCTGGATGTCATTGTCCACCTAGGGACAAATGACCTGGCTAAGAAAGGGATTAGAGAAGTGCAGGAAGAGTTTGTGGAATTGGGGAGGGGCCTTAGTCAAGTAGCATGCACGTAACCTTCTCGGAGGTGCTGCCCATCTATGGCATAGGAGGCTAGGTGTTCCGCACTTGGGATTCAATCAGTGGTTGAAAAACTGGTGTGGAGCTCAGGATTTGGCTTCATTGGGGACTGGGGTCCACCTGGAGTGATGCAAGCCTATACTGGCATGATGGGCTGCATCTGTCCGGGAGGGAACCAGGATCTTAGGTGATAGGTTTAAATGCTTCATTGGCAAGCTTTTAAACTAGCCAAGGGGGGAGGCACTGGAAAGGAGCAGGAAATCCTAGCCCCCAAATAATCACAGTAGTAAGTGCGGCAAACACCAACATAGAGGTGTCGATAGGGAGAAGGGCAGGGGTAAATGGAGAAAGTGACAAAGGCAAGAAGGACAGGGATGGAGCAAAAAGGAGTAAGGCCATCAGGAAATGGATGGTAATGAGTACCAATGCCTGTAGTCTGGGCAACAAGCTCCCTGAACTGGTGGCCTTGATGGAAGAGGGATGCCTGGATATCGTAGCAGTCACAGAAACATGGTACACAGAGAACCATGACTGGGATGTTAACATCCCAGGGTACATAACCTACAGGAGAGACAGACAGGGGAGAAGAGGTGGAGGAGTAGCTCTCTATGTAAAGGAAGGGATAAAAGCAACTGAACAAAAGAGTAAACAGGGAGGAGAGGAGTCACTGTGGGTCACCTTGGAGACTGGAAAGGGCACCACAATCCGCACAGGGGTTGTGTACAGACCCCCATGTCAGGGGGAGGGAGTGGACAAGGATATGATAGAAGGCATTCTTAGAATGGCAGAGAAAGGGGAGATACTATTGATGGGAGACCTGAATATGCCAGATGTTAACTGGAGCACATTTGCTGCAGCCACATCCAAGAGCAGGGCCATTCTTGATGCCCTACTGGTGGCAGACATTAGACAGCTAGTTTCGGAACCCACTCGTGAGGGAGCAATCTTAGACCTCGTACACTCAAACGGGGGCAGTGAGAGGATCTCAGATCTAGAAGTGGGTTGCCATCTGGGGACAAGTGACCATCAAACAGTGTGGTTCATGTTAAACTCAGCTACAGAGTCAAGCCATACAAAAGCGAGGGTACTGGACTTTATGAGAGCTGACTTTGGCAAGATGGGAGAGTGCCTCAGAAAAGCACTAGCAAACAGGCTAGAAGGAGGTGTGGAGCAACAATGGGGAATCATCAAAACTGCCATCACAGAGGCAACAAGCCTTTGTGTGAAGCAAATAAATCAAACGAAAGAAAAGGCCACTATGGTTCTCAAAAGAGGTGGCTGTGAAAGTCAGGAAAAGATAGCATTCGGAAGTATAAGGAAACATAGAAGGAGCAGGACAGAGACTGTACCAGTTAAGGCAGAAGGAAGCAGGGAGGGAAGTCAGAATAGCAAAGGCCCAAACTGAGGAAAAGATAGTCAACTCCAGTTAAGAGGGATAAAACCTTTATAGGTACATCATGACAGAGAAAGACAAAGGGAGGGATAGTGAGGCTGAATAGAATGAACTGGGTGGGCAGAGGGGACAGTGAAAAGCAGGGATACTGAATGAATATTTCTGCTCAGTATTCACAAAAGAGGAGGAAGTGCCTAATCCAATTAACAGAAGCACTCTTGATAGGGGATCGATCCAGTCCTTTCACAGAAGAAAGGGTTTTGCAAGAACTCCTAAAACTGAAGGTGGACAAAGCAATGGGTCCTGATGGAATTCACCCAAAATTCTAAAAGAATTAAGGGAGGAACTAGTGAAACCACTGGCTACTCTTTTTAATAAATCATGGGAGGATGGTGTGGTACCCGAGGACTGGAGGAAGGCGGATGTGATTCCCCTTCACAAAAGAGGGACGAAGACAGAGACTGGAAACTACAGACCTGTCAGTCTGACCTCTGTGGTAGGGAAGGTGATGGAGTCACTTCTGAAGGAAAGAATAGTTGAGTACCTAGAGGCCAGTGGAGCACAGGACCCAAGGCAGCATGGATTCACAGCGGGAAGGTCATGTCAAACGAATCTAATAGATTTCTTTGACTGGGTGACCAAAGTAGTAGACCAGGAAGGGGCTGTGGACATGGCCTACCTAGGCTTTAGCATGGCATTTGACACAGTCCCACACAAAAGATTAATAGTCAAATTAACCAGCCTGGGAGTGGGTCCCAGGGTGGTAGCCTGGTAAAACATTGGCTGCACAACAGGACACAGAAGGTAATTGTAAATGGAGTCCACTCTGAAGAAAGAGAGGTTACTAGTGGGGTACCGGAGGGTTCAGTATTGGGTCCAGTCCTTTTAATGTCTTCATCAGTGACATTGCAGAGGGACTGGAAGGAGAAAATATGCCTTTTGCAGATGACACAAAGATCTGCAACAGGGTTGATACAAGGGCGTGGAAGGATGAAAAGGGACTTGGCAAGGTTGGAGGAATGGTCAAAGTATGGCAGCTAGGATTCAGTGCAAAGAAGTGCAAAATAATGCACCTGGGAAACAAGAACCAGGGAAGAATACACAGTGGGTGGGAGGAAAACAACAAAAAGGAAAGGGACCTGGGGGTAATTCATCAGATGACCTTAAGGTTAGCAAGCAATGTGAGAAGGCAGTAGGGAGGGCTGGGGGTATACTGGGATGTATAGGGAGAGGCATCAGCAGCAGAAAATAGGAAGTTGTTATCCCTCTGTACAGACAGTTGGTGAGACCCCATTTGAGTACCGTGTCCAGTTCTGGAGACCCCATCTCCGCAAGGACAGAGACAGGATAGAGGTAGTCCAGAGGAGAGCAACTAAAATGGTGCAGGGTCTGCAAGAGAAGCCGAGTAAGGAGAGACTAAAGGAGCTAATATGTATACCTTGAGGAAAAGAAGGGAGAGGGGGACATGATAGAAACTTTTAAGTCCCTCAGTGGAATCAACAAAGTCCAAGAGGGTAGCATCTTTCAGAAAAGAGACTTGCAGAACAAGGGACACAATTTAAAGATAGAAGGAGGGCGATTCAGGGGCAATGTGAGGAAGTATTATTTCACAGAGAGGTGAGTGGATGCATGGAACAGCCTTCCTGAGGAGGTTGTGGGGTCTAAAACTGTGGGAGAATTCAAGAATGCATGGGACAGACATAAGGCAATTCTTGTGGGGGGTAGGAAGAAATAGGCTGTTGGTTAACTAGGATCTACGGCCTATCCTGTAGGTAGGGAAATGGGCAGACTAGATGGGCCAAGCAGTCCTCATCTGCCGTCAAAGTCTATGTTTCTATGTTTCTATCATAGAAGCAACAAGCCTTTGTGTGGGACAAATAAAGAAAACAAAGCGAAGTAAAAAACCACTATGGTTCTCAAAAGAGGTGTCAGGGAAGGTTAAGGAGAAAAAGGCTGCATTCAGAAAGTACAAGGAATCACAGAAGGAGCATGACAAGGAACTGTATCAATTAAAGCAGAAAGAAGTGGGGAAGGCAGTCAGAATAGCAAAGGCCCAAACTGAGTTAAAAAAATAGCCAAGTCAGTTAAGAAGGGGGATAAAACCTTTTATAGGTGCATTAGGGAGCATAGAAAGGTTAAGGGAGGAATAGTGAAGATTAACAAAGGAGAGGGGAGGTGGGCAGAGGGAGACAATGAAAAGGCAGAGATACTGAATGAATACTTTTGCCCAGTATTCACAAAAGAAGATGAGGAGGAGTTACCTAAACCAGACAATAGAAACACTCTGGGTAGTGGGGGTTGATACCAGTCCATTTACAGAAGAAAGGGTCCTGAAATAACTCCTAAGAGTCAAGGTGGACAAAGCAATGGGGCCTGACAGGATTCACCCCAGAATCCTAAAAGAACTAAGGGAGGACCTAGTGACACCACTGACCACACTTTTTAACAAATCATGGGAAGATGGAGTAGTACCTGAGGACTGGAAGAGGGCAGATGTGATTCCCCTTCACAAAAGTGGGAGCAAGGCAGAAGCAGGAAACTACAGACCTGTAAGTTTGACCTCGGTGGTAGGGAAAATGATGGAATCACTTCTGAAAGAAAGAATTGTTGAGTACCTAGAGGCCAGCGGGGCACAGGACCTAAAGCAGCGTGGATTTACAGCAGGAAGGTCATGTCAGACTAATCTAATTGATTTCTTTGACTGGGTGACCAAAGTAATAGACCAGGGAGGGGCTGTGGATATGGCCTACCTAGACTTTAGCAAGGCATTTGACACAGTCCTGCACAAAAACTAATAATCAAGTTAGCCAGCCTGGGAGTGGGTTCCAGGGTGGTAGCCTGGGTAGCAAACTGGCTGCACAACAGGACACAGAAGGTAATAGTGAATGGAACACATTCCGAAGAAAGGGGGGTTACTAGTGGAGTACCTTAGGACTCAGTACTGGGTCCAGTCCTCTTTAACATCTTTATAGGTGACATTGCATAGGGTCTGGAGGGAAAGGTATGCCTCTTTGCAGATGACGCAAAGATCTGTAACAGAGTTGATACACAAGGGGGGTAGAAAGGATGAGAAGGGACTTGTCAGGATTGGAGGAATGGTCAGACATATGGCAACTTAGATTCAATGCAAAGAAGTGCAAAGTAATGCACCTGTGAAACAAAAACCCAGGAGAAGAGTTCACAATAGCAGGGGAGGTACTAACAACAACAAAAATGGAAAGGGACTTGGGGGTATTCATATCAGATGACTTAAAGGTGGGTAAGCAATGTGAGAAGTCAGTAAGGAGAGCCAGGGGGATACTGGGATGCATAGAAAGGGGCATCACAAGTAGAAAAAGGGAAGTGGTTATCCCTCTGTACAGACAGTTGGTGAGACCCCATCTGGAATACTGTGTGCAGCTTTGGAGACCCCATCTACACAAGGACATAGACAGGATGGAAGCAGTCCAGAGGAGGGCAACTAAAATGTTGTAGGGTCTGCATCAGAAACCATATGAAGAGAGACTGAGAGAGCTTAATATGTATACCCTTGATGAAGGGAGGGACATGATAGAAACTTTCATGTACCTCAAGGGAATCAGCAGAGTCCAGGAGGGTAGCATCTTTCAGAAAAAGAGATGTGTAAGAACAAGGGGGCACAATTTAAAGATAGAGGGGGGACGGCTCAGGGGTAATGGTGAGGACATTTTTTTTCATGGAGAGAGTGGTGGATGCATGGAACCGCCTTCCTGGGGAGGTTGTTGGGTATAAAACAGTGGGGGAATTCAAACATGCGTGGGACAGACATAAGGCAATTGTAGTGGGGGGTTGCAGGAAGTAGGCTGTTGGTTAACTAGAATCTGCAGCTTATCCAATAGGAAGGGAAATGGACAGACTGGGTGGGCCAAGTGGTCCTTATCTGCCGTCAGAGTCGATGTTTCTATGTTTCCGCCGTCGAGTGCGCTTCAGTGACGACGTCGCTAGCCGGGAGTCAAACTTCACACTAGCAGCATAGTTTTCAGTTTATTATTTTGTAGTGTTTTTTGAATAAAGTTCCGCTTACAAGAATTTATTCTTATCAAAGAAAGAAGTCTCGACCTACTTTGACAGAGTCGACCATGAGCGGGTCAGGTGATGGTCGGGAGACTTTGTATGAAAGCTGTTCAGTCAGCCGGGCTGGGTCTGGACCGCTGTCTTCTCTGGAGGGAGGGGTCTGACAGCGGACGGTCCAGTGCCTGAGGGGATGGGCGGTCCCCCCAGAAGCATAAAAGTAAATGGTCGCATTCTCGGCTCTGTTCGGCCTCGAGCTCTTCTTTGGCCCATAGGTCAAAAAAGAGAAGGCATCACTCGAGGTCGCCCTCTGATATGTCTGTGCATCGACGGTTGGTCTTTGGAGCCCTTCCCCGCCTTCTAGTAGGGCTTCCGATGAGCAGTTTCATCAGTGGGCCGTTCTGATGGAGCAGTGGGCTCAGAGGCTGGTCCAGCTGCCTGGCCTGGTCACTCCGGGGCTCTTGGGCTCTTCGGGGGATCAGGCAGGGCGATTGGGCCTCCCTAGTCGTGCGGTGCCCTCTTCAGTGCCGTCGACTCCACGCTCAGGTGTTTTTCCCCCTCACATGGCTGCGGTGCAGGGGGCCACACCGATGCCTCTATCTCCTGGTATTCTTCCTTCTTTTCCCTCAAATCCTAATTTTCGGGGCCCTGGGTTGGTTTTGGCACCATTGGTGTTGGGTCGCTCGGCGCCGTTTTCTGCGTCGATGCGCCTGCCAGTGCCATCCTTGGCACCAGTGTGCCTGTTGGCACCGTCCTCAGCGCTGTTGAGTTTTTCTGCGCCATGTGGCCTTTCGGTGCTGTGTTCTTCTTCGGCGCCATCTGCTTTGTTGGCGCTGTGCTGCTTTTTGACGCCGTGTTCTTTGGCGCCGAGGCCTGGCTTTTCATCTACCAATCTTCAGGGTTTCTCCTCTCCAAATTCTTTTCCTTTCTCTTTTCCTGCTGATTTTCATTCCATTTCTGTCCGTACAGCCCCTCCTGGACTGTCAGGAGATGATATTGAGCCCGACCCAGATCTTAGACTGGGTGATGATGTGGAAGGAGCAGGACCTAATCCTGTTGCAGAGCCTGTGGTCGAGGACCTGTCATTTAAGTCTCTGCTGAAAAATTTGAATTCCAGTCTTTCTTTCCAGACTATGGACATCGATCCTGGGAAACTTTTAAGACTCCAATAGCTTCATGTTCCAGACATCCCTATGGATTTTACCCCCTGGTACAAGCCTCCTTTGAGACACTTTCTCAAATGGTATGGAATAATCCTGCTCTCATTCCTTGTCCATAGATAGGAAGTATGCTGCTTCCAAGGATCGATCTATTTTGGCCTCCCAAGCCTTTTCGGATCCTATTGTAGTCTTGGCAGAGAATGATAAGGTCGTCCTTTCTCAGACTGCTACAGCTCGACCTATAAACAAAGACTCTCATAAGATAGATACTTTAGGTAAGAGAGTCTGCATCCACCCCGGGTATGCGTATCACCAGCTATCGGGGCTATTTCTCTCAACATGAGTATATTCTTTGGCATTTGCTCAAACAAATGGTTGAAGCTCTACCGGAGTCGGACACTAATTCAGAGCTTCTTCAAGCCATAACCCGGGGTATCGAGTCCAACAACCAGCAGGTTAAAGCGGCTATAAACGCCTTTGATACTGCCTTCCAAGCGGCGGAGGCAGGCATTTGTACCCGCCGCCATTCCTGACTGCGCACTTCAGGTTTCACGAATGATGCCCAGCAACAGGTCATGGCGTTGACCTTTGATGCTGTGTATCTCTTCAGCCCTCAAGTAGAACAGGCTGTAGAGACCACACAAGACTAGGTCAGCCATTAAACTGGCTCGACCTCCTCCTGTCCCCTCTTGGGTAGGTGTTAACAAATGCCAGTTTCATAACCGTCAGTCCTTTCGAGGCAAAGGCAGGGGAGGTCTTAATAAAAATGAAGCCCCTCTGCCTCAAAAGAAAATGCAACAGAAGGCGCAAGGACCCAAAGCGCCCAGTGCTGCCTTCTGAGTTTCTGGCCCAAGTCCCACCTCAGCTGCTCAAGGAGGACTCCTTAGCAGTGGAGGTCATCTGACTCATTTCTACAACCAGTGGAAGTCCATAACTTCTGACAAATGGGTCCTCCGGATAATCCGTGAGGGATAGTCCCTCAGTTTATCAGAGAATCCTCCAGACTGTCCCCCCAAATGGCAGCCAAAACTGTCAATACTTCAGTCAGAACTTCTCGCCTCTGAGATGCAAGACCTTCTGAACAACAGGGCAGTAGAATTAGTTCCGCTGGATCAACGGAACACAGAGTTCTACTCCCATTACTTTTTGGTTCCAAAGAAAACTGGGGGTGTGCGCCCTATTTTGGACCTCAGAAAATTAAACAAATTTCTTACCAAAGAGAAATTCAAAATGATATCGCTAGGAACCCTGTTACCTTTGCTTCATCAACATGACTGATTAGCCTCCCTGAACATGCAGGATGCTTACCAACATATTCCCATTCACCCAAGGCATCACAAATACCTAAGGTTTGTGGCTTTGGGCCAGCATTATCAGTTCAAAGTCCTGCCATTTAGGCTATCCTCAGTGCCGCAAGTTTTTACAAAGTGTTGTGCAATCCTCGCAGCGCATCTCAGAAAAATCGGAATACAAGTGTTCCCATATCTGGACGACTGGCTTCTAGCAAGCCCTTCCAGGCAAGGAACTCTCGACACCGTTGCCACGGCCTTGACTTCCTCACGTCCATGGGAGTCCTGCTAAATCTCAAGAAATTTCAGCTGCAGCCCTCCCAGAGGCTCCTTTTCATAGGAACTCTTTTGGACACCTCCTGTGCGAGATCTTTTCTACCAGAGGACAGAAGGAGCGATATCCTACAGATGGCCCGATACATCAGAGAGAACAGCTCGGTATCTCGATGGAACGGATGCTAGGTCTCATGGCATCCTCGGTGTTCACTGTACCCCTAGCATGCCTTCACATGAGAACCTCTCAATGGATGCTCAGTACTTAGTGGTCCCCAACCACTCACCCTCAGTCTTTTCTCATCAAGGTGACAGAACCTCTGAAGAAGTCACTTACCTGGTCATCGCTAGAGGACAGTCTTCTGGAAGGGTATCCCTTTGCTGCTCTGGATCATCAGATTTCCATTGCCACCGATGCGTCCCTGATGGGGTGGGGAGCTCACAGTCAGACTCTCTACACTCAAGGTACGTGGACTCAGGATGAGTCCCAGCTTCACATAAATGTCTTAGAAATGAGAGCCGTCCTTTATGCAGTCCGGGCTTTGAAGGACATTCTCTGTCACAAGAACATTCTCCTTCAAACGAACAACAAAGCAGTGATGTATTACATCAACAAGCAGGGGGCGGTGCTCACTCTTACCCTTTATGCAGGGAAGCGATGAGAGTGTGGGAATGGTGCTTGGAACACAAGGCTCTAATTCAAGCAGTCTACCTGCTGGGAGTGCAGAACGAACTGACAGACTGTCTCAGCAGAACAGAGACAGATCCTCACGAGTGGTCTCTCGACTCAACCATAGTTCAGTCACTATTCACAGAGTGGGGAACTCCAGACCTGGACCTTTTTGCATCCCCACTGAACACAAAACTGCCTCTCTTCTGCTCCAGAAATCCAGGGCCTGGCATTTTCTGTCAGGATGCGTTCAGGCTGCAGTGGACAAAACGCTTTCTATACGCCTTTCCGCCTCTTCCTCTAATTCAGAGGGTACTTCTCAAGTTCGAGTCCCAGGGGGACAAAATGATCCTCATTGCTCTTTTCTGGCCTCGACAAATATGGCTTCTGTTACTCAACAGTATGTCGGAAGCCCCTCTGAAAGCGCTTCCCCTTCAGATGAACCTTCTGACTCAGGGGCCTGTGGTCCATCCCAGCCTGAGATCGCTTCACCTTCACGCTTGGCTCCTGAAGAGATAGAAGTGAACAGGTCCAATGTCTCTTGCAGGGTTTCAAATATTCTTCTGGCTGTGCGCAAGCCAGCCACTAGGAAAACTTACACAGCCAAATGGAAGCGTTTTTCGCTCTGGTGTGCAAAATCCTCTTTGAATCCTTTTTCCTGCCCACCAAATAAAGTTCTAGAGTACCTCTTAGACCTCTCAAATTCAGGTCTGCAGTACTCTGCAGTCAAGGTTCACCTTTGTGCCATTTCAGCTTATCATGAGCCAGTACTTTCCTTGTCACTGGCTGTTACCTGTGGTTAAGAGGTTTCTGAAGGGAATTGTGCATGTCAGACCTCCTATCAGACGTTCAGTTGCAACCTGGGGCATTAATCTTGTGCTAGACATGCTCACTCCTTTCAAGCCTCTAGCTACCTGTGAGTTGAAATTTCTCGCTTGGAAAACGGCCTTCCTGGTGGCCATTATCTCAGCCCACAGGGTCTCTGAGATGCATGCCTTGGTCACAGACCCTCCGTATACTGTGTTTCATAAAGACAAAGTAGTCCTTAGGACCCATCCTAAGTTTCTCCCTAAGGTTGTTTCAGAATTCCATCTAAACCATCCTTTGGTCATTCCTACTTACTTTGCAAACTTCCAAAATGAAGGGGCGCGTTCTCTACATTCTTTGGACGTCAAAAGAGCTTTGTCTTTCTATTTAGATAGAACAAAAGAATTTAGCAAAGCTCAACAACTGTTTGTTTCCTTAAGTGAGACCCGGCTGGGTCAGCCTTTCGCTATCAGATGCATTTCAGCATGGCTGGTGGCATGCCTTCACTACTGTTATTCTATGGCGCAGGTTAAGCTGGAAGACAGAGTGTACGCTCACTCTACTAGAGAGGTCGTGGCATCCCTGGTGGAAACCGGCAACATGCCCATTGCAGATATTTGCAATGTGGCTACCTGGAGGTCAGTGCCTACTTTCGTCAAACACTATGCCCTGGATGTCCATGCCAGACATATTTCATTTGGCAGAACCATCCTTAATGGACTTCTGTCCTAAATTTGTGAGTTCTTGGTTTCTCCTGCTGCCCTCTTGGGGGATTATTAGCTTGGTACTCTCCCATTAGTGTGAATGAGTGGTGGAGACTTTATGTCCAGGAAGATATGGAAATTGCGTACCTACCATAATTCTTGATCTTCTTGGATGAAGTCTCCACCACTCATTCACATGCCCAGCCACCATCCCCCGAGCTCACCTCTCTTTTTTGTCTTCACTCCCTCAATCTTTAGGCTGTGAGGTCTTCTTTCTTGACCCTTCTTATACGGGTCTTCTGGGCTATCTTATGTCCAGTTTTTGGTTAGGTTACCCTTCTAGGTTAGTTACGCTGCACCTCTTTGGAAAAAAAAGTACTGAGCCGGGTTGGAGGTCGGCGCCAGATAGTCGTTGCCGCATGAGCAGAGGCTGACCCACTCCTTCGTGACTCCATCTCTCGTGCTGGCCCTCCGGCAAAAAAAAAAAAAAAAAAATTTGCTCCTGCTGGGTCCTGGTGCCTCCGGCGTAGATCCCATTAGTGTGAATGAGTGGTGGAGTCTTTGTCCAAGAAGATCAAGAATTACGGTAGGTCGTAATTCCATTTGTCCTCCTTCTGGGAGTTTATGCATCAAGTTGTCCCCCCTCTGACCCTGTCGCCAGCGTGGCCTACAACACCAGCACCCATGTGGGCTCCTCTTGCGTCATCGTGGTCAGTCCCTTCCAGGCATTGACATCCTCATTGCCCATCTCAGAAGCAGGGGATGAAGAGCAGTACCACCCTGATCATCTCCCTTGTGATGTGGAGGATGATGAAAATTATGTGGTGTGGAGGATAATGAAAATTATGTGGAGGGTGCTGGGACCACCCCCCGTTCTGTTTCCACTGTCTCCTCTGGGGGTGAGAACTCTACCCAGTACACCCTGATGTCCCTGTCATATGACCCCATCTTCAGCTCAGTCATAAAGCAGATGCAGACCTTTACGTGGTTTGATACTGTGAAGCAGGATGTCACTTGGAGAAACCTGACTGAGTGCTTGGAGTTGCTGGATTCTCCTCTCATTATCATTCCTCCTCTCCTTAATGCTTTTAAGGATGCCACTGTGGCCATTCGGTGCCGGCCTAATCTGATCATGGCTATTCTCAGAAAGGTTGAGAAGCTCTACCAGGCCCCCTCTGGGAAGCCTTACTTTAGAGAGCCACATAGGATGGACTCAGTGGTTATAAATGCGGTCCATGTTAGGTCTAAGAGAACTCAACACCTCCACTCTCTCCCCCAGGATAAGGAGTCCAGGAAGCTGGACCTCATGGGCAAGAGGGTCTTTACCTCTTCTACTTTGGGTTTCAGGTTTACTAATTATTTCACCCACATGGTCACATTTCAGAATACTCTCTGGAGGAAGGCTAAAGCTGCGGCTCAGACCCTCCCAGGGTCTACTGAGAGACCAGAGCTTTTTCAAGCCGTTCAGTCCAGGACAGATTTGGATAAGCATCTCTTGAGTGTTGCCTTTGATGTTACGGATGCCTCCGCCAGAGAAGCAGTATTGGGAATCTGCCTAAGGAGGCACTCTTGGCTCTGGGTATCTGGTTTTGCTACAGACGTCGAGCAATGTCCCATTCAGAGGTAATAAAGGAGAACTGTACTGAACCTGTAAGTCATTTTCCCTGTAGAAATTGATTTTTAAGTAGTAGTTCAAAATTTTTTACTATTGCATCTCTACAGGCTTTTTAGTAATCCAATTGTGTGTTTTTGATTTACAAACAGATAGTGCCATTTTAGAACTATATGATGTAGTTTATGTCCCTTGCTCAGCTCTTTCGTTGTTGAAACAATGCATCTGTGTTCTACTGTAGAACTCAGTGGTTGGAGAGGGGTATAAACTACATCATACAATTCTAAAATGGCACTCGGCACCAGACTGTTAATCAGAAACAACCACCAAGGTCACTAATAACCAAGTATAGATGAAACAATTACAGAATTTGAACCAGTTTTTAGAAAAATGATTCTACTGGTAAAAATTACGTTCAGGTTCAGTGCAGTTCCCCTATAAGCTCTTCTGGACTGATGTGCAGGATATCCTTAACGACATCCAAGCATCTGGGAGAGCATGTCAAACAAATGTGATTGACTTCTTTGACTGTGTCACTAAGTCAGTAGACAGGGGCCAAGCGGTTGACATACTCTATCTTGACCCACAAAATGTTGATCAGGAAGTTGGTGGATCTCGGGGGTTGGGGAAAAGATGGTCAGATGGGTGGAAAACTGGCTGAGGGACAGAACCCAGAGGGTGGTTGTGGGGGGAGAGTTGTCTGGCACCAGAGAGGTAACCAGTGGGGTCCTGCAGGGCTCTGTGCTGGGGCCGGTGTTGTTCAGTGTCTTCATCGGTGACACTGGAGATGGCATTAAGGGCAAAATGTGCCTATTCGCGGATGACACCAAGCTCTATGGGGGAGTGGACACAGCTGAAGGGATATAGGACCTACAGAAAGATCTGGAGAAGCTGAGGAGGTGGTCCAGGATCTGGTAGCTTGGCTTCAATGCCAGGAAATGCAATGTTATGCATTATAAGAGCCAAGAATCCCAGGACAGAGTACTATCTGGGTGGAGTCTGAGCATCTGCATCAGAGGAGGAGAAGGACCTGGGAGTGATGATCACTAGTGACCTGAAGCACTCCACACAGTGTAAGAAAGCAGCAGCAAAGGCAAACAAGATGCTGGGATGCATATCTAGAGGGATCAGTAGGAGCGAATAGGTTATACTGCCCTTGTACAGGTCACTGGTAAGGCTGCATCTAGAGTATGGCGTTCAGTACTGGTCAAAAAGGACGTTAACCTGCTGGAGAAGGTCCAGAGTAGGGCTACAAATATGGTAGCTGGTCAGCAGGGTAAGGCGTACGAGGAGAGATTAAGGGCACCGAACATGTACTCCTGGAAGACAGGCGAGAGAGAGAGAGAGAGAGAGAAAGGGGACATGATTGGGACCTTCAAGTACTTGAAAGGGCTAAATAAGTTTGATAAGGAGTCTCTTTAAGCTGAGTGGCAACCATAATACAAGGGGACACAGTCTTAAGCTGGAAGGTGGAGGTTTAGGAGGGAGGTCAGGAAGCAGTTCACAGAGGGGGTGGTGAACATTTGGAATGTGCTGCCAGATAAGGTTATCTCATTGAAGACAGTGGGCAGCTTTAAGAGAGGCTGGGAAGAGGCATAGGGGGGAGGTAAGGATCATGGATAAGGAGGATGGGAGGAGTGGGGAGGAGGGAGGGCAGGGACATTAGCTCAAGCTGTAAACCCTGCAACACTAGCAGACTTGATATATCAAATGGCCTTCTTCTGCTGGCTTCATCCTATGTTCGTATCCACTCTTTCTACCACACTCATCCAAAAAGTTGGCAGCTGGTGTCCCTTAAGCATGCCACACATAGACCCAAGTCCAGTTGCTCTGCCTACCCCTTTCTCCACCTCTGCAAAAGCCTCAAGAAGTGGAAGAGTGTCCCTGGCTGCACACTCAGCTTCAGCCTGTCTCCTTGCTCGACCACCTCCCTCTAGTAACCCAGGACGTAGTGGTAGAGGATCGCTTTTCCCTTCACCTGGACAAGTTGGAAAGAGATTATAACAGATGCCTGGGTCCTGCAGCTGATGGAACAAGGACATGCTCTAGAATTTCTGGAGCTGCCTCCATACCTTCCCCCAAATCCGTCGACTTACCTCTCAGGCCACATACCAGTGTTGCTGGAGGAGGCCTTTACTCTGCTGCAGAAAAGAGCCATAGAACAGTTCCCGAGACCCAAAGTAACACGGGGTTCTATTCCCAATTCTTCCTCATCCCCAAATCCACAGGGGACTTGCGACCCATACTTCACTTAAGAGGTGTATAGCGCAGTGGTTTAAGGCTCTGAGCTGCAAATCTGGTGACATCCAGCAGACCAAACCTGGGTTTGAATCCCACAGCTTCCACTTGCATACTGTGTGACCCTGAGCAAGTCACTTAACTTCTCTGTGCTCCCAGTTCCCTCCTGTAAAAAAAGCTTTCAGCTTAGTGTGCTACTCCTGGTTAAACAACTAAAAACAAAAACAAAAAAAACCCCTAAACTTCTACATCCAGTACAGAATGTTCAGGATGGTGACTTTGCAAGGCCTGTTGCCTCTGCTACAGAAGGGGGGACTGGATATACTCCCTGGATACCCAGCATGCCTACCTGCACATCAAGATTTGTCTTCTCCCCAGGAAGTACCTCAGGATCTTACTTCAAGAGGAAGCTCTTGCAGCAGGTAACACATATAGGACTGGTGCCAGTCGGCGGCAGGACCCCACAGCAAACTTTTCCAGCAGTAGCTAGTGGGGACCGCCTTCCCCAGTGTTGGCCCCGCCCCTGATGTTGCACGTGGTATGTAAGGGGCGGCGGTCCCCAGCATGCTCCAGTTCTTTCCCACCGTCAGTGCACGAACGTAGGCTCCACGGCTCTGTCTCACCAGTTTGACCGCTATTCCGATACTTTTGACTCCAGTTATCTCTTTCAACCGTTTTTTCTTACATAAATCTTTTGCATGTCTCCTGCCCTGTCCAGGCACACAAACAAGTGTGCCTGCGATGGACAAATTCCAGTTTTCTGTCTGGGCCCGGACCACGATATTCTGTCCTGTCCCTACTGCCAGGCTTTCAACAGTTTGACCCGCATCCACCGACAGAAGTCTCTCCAGGCCTTTCTGGCTCAGCAGCAATTGGCAGCAATGCAGAGGGACTCATCCTCTGAAGGAGATTCTCCCTGTCTTTCCCACAAATCGTCAGGGAAACCTCACATTACTAAGCCTAAGGACAAATACAGAGAGTGGGACAGAGATAGGGAGAGGTCATTGTCCAGGTCGAGATCTTCTAGATCCCATTCCACTTTCAGATCTGGGTCATTGGGTTACGACGCCCGCTTTACGGTGGTCAAGGTCCTGGCCTCCTCCGGAGGCCCTGCAGCCAAGGAAGAGTCTTCTGGGCCTTCTGCTACACTTCAACCCTTGAAGATTAAGCCTCCTTCAGCCTTGTTGGGCTGTTCGTCTGACCCAGGTAAGTCACACTCTTCCCCCTGGTTGGCCTCTGTATGCAGCGCCGACCCCCGGGGAAGGCAAAATCTTCGGGCCTGTTGGCGAGGAGGTCCTCCTCCCTCCAAATCATGGCCACACGTCTTCGGAGAAGCGTCCTACTCCGTTGACGGACAAGTGCCAGGTCCCATCGTTGGACAAGCGTCCCTTGGACAAACCCTCCAAGCCTGCATCAGATCCCCACCGACGCAAGCCTGCTGATGACGCTCCCAAGGCCTCCTTGCCTCCTCCTCCTCTGGCCAAGTCCCCATCACCCCCAGCATCTTCTCGATCCGACGCCAGGGTGGACGATGTACCGACGCCGGCTGATCAGACGTCTGTTCACACCATCCCTTCAGGTCCCGACAATGGCCCTGACACCCAGGATACCCCGCGTGCCCCCCAATCTGCCCTGATGCTGCTGGACAGGACTGGCGTCGGCCCGACACAGAGCTCCAGAACTGCCACCGGTTCTCCCAAGCTCAACCTGAATCAGGTCAAGGATCTGTCACATTGGTGGGAAATGATTAGGTTGGATAGCTTTCCAGTTGCCCCTACACTGGTCACTCCAACTGATTCTGACCTGGCACCGACCCCTAGAGAGGAGGTTCCACCTGAGCCCATTGAAGTGCCTCCTCAACCCCGTTCAGATGAGGACAGGGACAAACATCCGTCTCCCGAGAGATCTCGTAAGTGGATGGAGAAAAGTGGGGGTCGTAGGTCCCGCTCCAGGAGCTCTAGTATCTTTAGCCCCTCTAACTGGTGAAAAACACAGGCATAGGATACACAGATTTTCTTCAGTTTCCTCCACTGACCCTTACCACTCGTCAGACTCCTCTGTTACTGCCTATGAGGACCCTCCATCTTGCAAACCTGAAGACCTGTCAAAATCCTCTCCGGATGACCCGTCGTTCATGGAGGTTATGACACATGTACAAGCCAACATGGGATGGGATACGGAAAACTTGGACCCTGAATGTGTGAGGCTCGTCAGGTACCTCAGGCAAAAAGACCCCAAGTCTGTCGTTATTCCTCCCATGGTGAACACTTTTGAGGATGTTGCACAGGCCGCTTGGTGGTGCCTTCACTCATCCACCTCCGTCCTGAAAAAGGCAGACTGGCTGTACTGGGCACCTAAGAAACATCCCTTTTTGGCTGTGCAACCTACCGCAGACTCGGTGGTTATATCAGCAGCTCACGATGATTCGCAGAGGTCCAAACATCTGAACACCCATCCTCCGGACAGGCAGTCCAAACAGCTGGATTCAGTGGGCAGGAAGGTGTACGCGTCTGCCACCTGCTGCATCAGGAGTTTAAACTTCCAGACATACGTGGTCCAGTTCCAAAATGCCCTTTGGGAACAAGGTCTGGACATATTGCAGGGAATGCCCGACTGCCCCCAAAAGGCAGAATTTGCAAAGCTACTCCAAATGGGGTCACGCTTGTGTTACGGTCTGCATACAACTCCGTGGACACATAAGCTAGGGCAGCGGCTACGTGCATCTGTTTATGGCACCATTCCTGGCTCCGAGTATTGGGGTTCACGCAGGATGTTCAGTCCAGTATCCTAGATGTGCCCTTTAAGGGCTCCGTTCTCTTCGAGAAAGAAACTGAGCGAATTATCAACAGATTACAGGACTCTGGTAAGGCTGTCCGTACCATGCAGTCTATGTATCGCCCGAAGCAGAGACAATTTTGGAGGTCTTGTTTTCATGGCAGAGGGGGGAACAGCAGCCTCAGCAACCTCACTTTAAGAAGCCACATGCTCAGTGGGGTGGCTTTGGTTGACGTGGTGGCCCCAGGGAATCCTCTGCCTCCACCTCTCGACAAGCCAAGTCCGCCCAAGCCACTTTCTCTCCCCCTCCAACAGCATGACTTCCAGCCCAACCCACCTGTCCATGACATCCCATCAGGAGAGGACGTGGGAGGTCGCTTCTCTCTTTGTCCAGAATCCTGGAGACCAGCGACTTCCGACCAGTGTGTTCGCGATCTTGTAGAACACGGGCACTCAATAGAGTTCGTCTGCACCCCCTGGATAGGCCCCCAGCCCCATCCTGTCACTCAGCTGGACATGCAGTCCTCATCCGGCAGGAGATTCAAGCACTGCTGTCTAAAAAATGCCATAGAGCCCGTTCCTGCACAGGAGAGCGGTACCTGGTTCTATTCCCGCTTCTTGTCCCAAAGAAGTCGGGAGACCGGAGGCCAATCCTCTGCCTCAGCGACTTGAACTTATAAGTCGCATACAAACATTTCAGGATGGTCACATTGCACAACCTGATTCCTATGCTGTGTCAAGGAGACTGGCTCGCATCACTGGATTTGCAGGATGCCTACCTCCACATACTTACAGCCGAAGGTCATTGAAAATGCCTTCGGTTCGCATTCCAGGGTGAACACTTTCAGTTCAGGGCCCTGCTCTTTGGTTTCTCTTCTACACCAAGGGTGTTTACAAAGTACCTGGTGGTGGTGGCCACATCACTTCACAGGATGGGTTACTGTGTGTTCCCATACCTGGACAACTAGCTACTCCTAACACACTCCAGTGCCCAACTCCAGGCTGCCATCTGGGACACCTGCAACCTATTCTGGAACCTGGGGATTACCATCAACCCAGCCAAGTCATCACTCAGCCCTGCCAACTCCTACCATTCATCGGGTGCTCCCGAACACCATTCAGGGTCTAGCCTTCATGTCTCTAGACCGGGCAGAGCGCATTCGGGCTCTAGCCAAGAAGATTTATTCTGCCTCCACCATGCCAGCCAGATTGCTTCTCCGGCTGTTGGGTCACATTGCGGCTGCCATTGTTACTGTTCCCTTTGCAAGACTCCGAATGAGGACCATTCAGTGGACTCTTCAGGTACAGTGGCACCAGGTGTGGGATGACCTGGACTTGCCTGTCTCCCTAATGGAGCCGGTCCGCAAGGAACTCCTTTGGTGGATGATGTCGCCGGCCTTACAGGAGGGGATCTCCTTTCAGAAGGAAGCTCCCAGACAGGTCCTGACCATGGATGCTTCAAATTCAGGATTGGGGGGGGGGGGCGCAGCTAGGAGCACACACGATGCAGGGGTCTTGGTCTCCTACCGAGGAATCTCTCCACATCAACATGCTGAAGATGAGCAGTCCTCTATGCTCTCCTAGCCCTAGAAACTTCAATCATGCCCGGTCACTTTCTGGTCCAGACGGATAACACATCGGTGGTCTTCAACCTCAACAAACAGGGAGGCACAAACTCTTACCTCCTGTGCGGGGAGGCTATGAGAGTGTGGGAATGGGCCATTGCCCACCAGTTGACCATCACAGCAGTACACGTTCCAGGCGCACAATTCACATTTGCAGATGCCCTCTGCAGGACAAAGTGTCGAGTACATGAGTGGTCACTTCTGCAGTAGGTATCAGACAATCTTTCCTCCAGATGGGGGACTCGTAGTTGGACCTCTTCGCGTCCTCTGCCAATGCAAAACTGCCCAGTTTTTGCTTGCTAAATCCCGAGCCTGGTGTTTTCTGGCAAGACACATTGTCCCTCTCCTTGAAGGGGAGAGTTCCTTTATGCCTTTCCTCCATTTCTGCTCATTCAGAGTCACTTCTCAAGGCACTAGCGGAGGGATCCGCCATGATCCTCATAGCGCCGCTGTGGCCTCGCCAGATTTGGTTTCCTTTGCTGTAGCAACTGGCAGTGGTGTTACCAGTTTCCCTTCTGCTCACAACTCATTTACTCTCTGAGGACATTGTGACTCTTGTTCGCCCGAACTTGTGGTCCCTTCACCTTCATGTTTGGCTCCTCAAGACTTAAGCCGAGCTTCGATGCGGGGTGTCAGTCAAGATAGCCAAAGTCCTGGTGGAGGTTAGGAAGCCCTCCATGAGAGGCTCTTATGCAATGAAGTGGAAATGGTTCTGACTCCGGGCTACAGCACACCGCATAAATCCTTTGTCCTGGCTGGTTAACACTTTGCTGGGATACCTGTTATCCCTGTCAGAACCGGGGCTGAGTTATTTCTCCATAAAAATACACCTGGCCGCTCTTTCTGCCTAGCCATACCATGTCCAGAGCAGAACAGTGGCTCAATTGGAGGTCACTCGTGCCTTCCTCAGAGGCATCCTTCATATAAAGCACCCTATTGGGGATCCTATTCCTCCTGGAGACCTTCCATTCGTCCTGGAGAAGCTCACTCTCCTGCCTTTTGAACCTGCCATGGATTGTGAGTTAAGTTTTCTTTCTTGGAAACGTTATTTTTAGTTGCTGTTACTTCCACTCGAAGGATTTCCGAGCTGCAGGCACTGATGTGCAAGGAGCCTTACTTGATTTTTCACAAAGACAGGGTAGCTTTGCGTACCAATCCTAAATCCTAAGTTTCTCCCCAAAGTTCTGTCAGAAATGACACTGAACCAGGATGTTCAACTCCCAGTCTGCTACCCGGAACACTCCAGTCTGGGGGAGGAGCTTCTCCACACATTGGACGTTCATTGCACATTGCAATTTTACTTGGCCAGGACCAAGGGGAACAGATCGTCCCATCAGTTGTTTGTTTCTTTCACCCCACATTCCTTGGGCAGCCCAGTTTCCAAGCAGACCTTCTCTAAGTGGCTGGTTCACTGCATCACATTCTGCTACCAAAAGCATAAAAAAAACCCTATTGGGCCCGATCAGGGGTCATTCTACCAGAGTGGTGGCAGCCTTCTTCGCAGCCCTCAAGAGGGTCTCAGCTTCAGAGATCTGCTGCAGCCACATGGCGCTCTGTCCACACTTTCATCAAGCACTACGGCCTTGATATCGCTTCTAGACGCAGAACGGGCTTTGGCCTGGCAGTTCTGCAGGGTCTGATCTCCTGAGGATATACCCCTCTTTTTTCCTCTGTTCCTCTCCTACCTCCCCTAGCAGTTGTTTTCAGTTCATACTGCTTGGGACTCGGTCCTGTATATGTTACCTGCTGCAAGAGCTTCCTCTCTAAGTAAGATAGTATAGTTAAGCAAGAACTTACGGTAGCAGCAGATCTTCAAGAGAAGCTCTTGCAGCAGGTATACTTCCCTCCCTACTTCCCTTGGGGGATCTCTATGTGCATTAGCTGTGCGTATTTTTTGCTTGCTGCTGGATCAGAATTTGCCTTTTTGCTGTTTGTTACTGTTCACATCATGGGTATTACTTCTGCCGGTGCTTCTGGCGGTACAAGAACTGGAGCATGCCGTGGACCGCCACCCCTTACATACTACGTGGGACGTCGGGGGTGGGGCCGACGTTAGGAGGGCAGTCCCCGCTAACTACTGCTGGAAAAGTTTGCCGTGGGGTCCTGCTGCCGTCTGGCACCAGTCTTGTTCATGTTACCTGCTGCAAGAGCTTCTCTTGAAGATCTACTGTTATGGTAAGTTCTTACGTAACTGGACTTTCCCGTTTCAGGGGGCTCACTACCAGTTCAGAGCATTGCCCTTTGGCTTGTCATCTGTGCCGCAGGTCTGTACCAAATGCTTAGTGGTGGTGTCAGCCACTCTCAGGATGGAGGGGTTTTGCATCTTCCCCTGTGTGGATGATTGGTTGCTAAAAGCCCAGACCAAGGAGCAACTGTTTCTGACCCTTACATGTACCAGACCACTGTGTCAGCATCTCTAGTACATAAGGGCTATACTGGATACTGCCTAGGGTTCAGTTTTTCTGCCGGAGGGCAGAGCGCCTGATAGCTCAGGCCCAGGAGCTTTACAACAATAGGTACGTCACAGCCAGGACATTCCTGACACTGCTGGGCCTGATGGCAGCAGCCATTGTCACGGTCCTCCTAGTGAGGTTCCATATACAAATTCCCCAGTAGACTTTGAGGGACCAGTGGGACCAGCGCACTGATGACTTAGAACAGAAGGTTCTAGTAACTTCACCTGTGAAGAAAGTACTCCTGTGGTGGATGGAACCAACAGTTTGCTCAAGGGGGTTCCTTTTCTCATTCCTTCCCCTCATCAGATCCACACCACGGATAATTTGGGAGGGATGGGCTGGGGGGGGAGGCACACTTGGACGCGCACCAGGCTCATGGGACATGAAATATGGTAGAAATTTCTTCCATATCAGTGTCTTAAAGATGAGAGCTGTCCTGTACAGCCTGCAGGCCTTTCAGAGCCACCTGTCCCCAGGCTCCCTGCTAGTGCAGCAGACAACAGCAGCAGCATTGATGCATTACATCAACAAGTGGGGGAACTCATTCTTACCCCCTGTGCAGAGAAGCGATGAGGGTTTGGTACTAGGCTCTGGAGCACTGTCTAGAACTGTCGTCCATCCATGTTCAGGTGTCCAAAATGTCCTGGCAGACAGGCTAAGAAGGTCACAGTCCAGAATGCATGAGTGGGAGCTGCTGTCCTCGGTGGTATAAGATCTGTTCGACAGGAGGGATCTTCCAGAGTTGGACCTTTTTGCATCCTCATACAATGCAAAACTGACGCTTTTCTGCTCGCTCTATTCAGGGCCTGAATTTTCTGGTGAGATGCATTGTCCCTCTCTTGGAAAGGGAGGTTCCTTTATGCCTTTCCTCCATTCCCTTTGACTCATTGGGTACTAATTAAGCTCCAAATGGAGGGAGCCACTCTAATTCAGGTGGCCCCTTTTTGGCCTTGTTAGATATGGTTTCCATTGCTGCAACAATTAGCAGTGGAACCTCCAGTACCCTTGCCACTGTGCAGGGGCTTGTTGTCTCAGGATCAGGGAACCCTGGTCCATCTGGACCTCGGATCTCTCTTTATCTTCACGCCTGGCTCGTGAATACATTGCAGTTGCAAGATTCAGGGTATCTCCGAAAGTGGCTGATGTTTTGGTGGCTGCCAGGAAACCTTGCACGAGAGCTACTTAATCAATGAAGTCGAAGCGCTTTGCTCTGTGGGCCGCTTCATGTCATCTGGACCCCTTCAGTTGTCCTGTGAACCAGAGTCTAGAGTGCATACTGTTCTTGTCAGATGCAGGGATGCAGGGCTGCAGTTTTCCTCTATTGAGTTGCACTTATCTGCCATTTCAGCCTTCTGTGTGCCCACTGATGGATGTATGGTGGCCCAGCTGGACGTGATCTGTACGTTTTTGAGAGGCATTCTTCATCTGAAGCCTCCTATCTGCAATCCAGTCCCAGCTTGGGACCTGAATTTTGTTTTAGAAAAGTTTACTTTGGCTCCTTTTGAACCAGACGGGACTTGTGAGCTACGCTTTCTGTCATGGAAAGTGTTAATTTTATTTGCAATTACTTCTGCTTGAAGGATTTCAGAGCTACAGGCTCTCGTGTGAGCAGCCTTATTTGATTTTCCACAAAGACAAGGTGTCTTTGTGTACTTAAAAGTTTTTACCAAAGGTGGTGTCTGAGTTGACTTTAAATCAAACCATCCATCTGCCTGTTTATTACCCAGAGCATGCCACTCCAGGGGAAGCATTGCTCCATACTTTAGATGTCCATAGAATACTTAGATACTGTGTACACTATACGAAGTCTTCACAGTTATTTATTTCTTTCACCCCGGGGAAAGATGGCATTCCAGTTTCTAAACAATGCTTGTCCAAATGGTTGGCCAGCTACATTATTTTTTGTTACTGGAAGTACGTAAGGAACTTCCTGGGGCTGTTAGAGGTCACTCAACCAGAGGTATGGCCACTTTTGTTGCCTGTTTCAAGGGCATTTCAACTGTTGAGATTTGTGCTGTTGCAACTTGGAATACTGTCCAAACTTTTACTAAGCACTACAGTCTGGACGTTGGTTCTAGAAGAAGAGTAAGTTTTGGCCTAGCTGTGTTACAGGGCCTCCTTTCATAGACTTCCACTTTCCAGCCACCCAGACTGATTTCTTGTGCAGCACTGTTTGGGGACTTGTTCCAAAGTTGTGACCTGCTGAATGAGATATTGCTGAGGAAGACAGAACAGTTATGTAAAAACTTGGGTAACAGTAAATCATTGAAGGAAATTCCTTCAGTAGGCCATGCTGTCCCACCCTCCTTTCCCTTGACCTCAGAGCTTCTATCCTCCTGTATCTCTGTCCAGGATGGTATACCTTCTGCTATCGCTTTGCCTAGTGGTGGGAACCTCTGCCGTTACTTTGGTCCCCTCAGGAGCAAGGCATCGATGGATGGTCTTTGGCAAGGAACTGAGGAGGGTGCGGGGCTGCCCACGGCTGTATAGGGAAGGACATCGGCGTAATGACATCATAGTGGGCAGTCCCAGGAAGACGACTATCTAACTGTTTTCTTGTGGTCCTAGTGCCTGACTGCTGTATTTCCAAAGGTTTGACCTGCTGAAGGAAATTCCCTCGAAGATCTACTGTTATGGTAAGTTCTTATGTAACTGTTTACATATGGATGCTCACCTTGTCTTCTGTTCCCTGAGAATCTCTAGGAGTCTGCCACTAAAAATACCACCAAAAGCTAAATCTTGTTCTGTAAGTCAGTCTACATCTGTACACATAATCCCCTTCCCTTGCCAATGGGTCTTTCCTGGAAGCAAGCCCCGGTTTAGTGTGCCCCTCTCGGTCACAAACTTTCAAATAAATAAATAAAATAGTGTTGATAGGGAACTGTATCTACACCCTAAGAAATATGGGTTCCTCACCTGTAGCTGTATTTCTAGGAGTGGTATATAGTTCACATCCATACAACCCACCTCGCCTCCCCAGCAAGTGGCATGTGGACCCCTGCTTCCAGCATGCAAAGATCTGACTTGACTTAAAGCAGAGACAGAGGATATACAGCCCAAGTGGTGGGAGGAGCTTAGCTTGAAGATGCCCAATGAATCTGCCTGTTCCAGTGGAACTGCCATGGTGTGAATTTGAACTGTGTACCACTCCTAGAACTACAGTTGCAGGTGAGTAACCTGTATTTATTTTACATTGTGGCTTTGTTCACAACATTATCTAATGATGCTAAAAAATAAAAAATATTGCCTCACCCACATTTTAAAACCTTAATCTGGTTCTTTTTTCCTGACAGGCAACTGTGTTAGAAGAAATGCCCCCTTTCCCAGAGAGAGAGTCCTCTATACTTGCCAAACTGAAGAAGAAAAAGGGCCCCAACACTGTAACTGAGTTAGAGGAGACCAAAAAGGAACGGAGCACTGAAATCAATGGCAGTATTGAGCCTACTATCATCAATGCCAGCAATGTGGTGAGTGTCCTTTTTTAAACTATTTATACATATCTCTCTCATATATATGCAGTAGGGGTGGACATAAACGGAGTATCATAAATCCATTTATCTGAGTGTGTGGATAAATTTCATATAATAACTGGGTATCGTTTTTTTTCCATAGAGAAAGGCATTTATAATTTGCCATTATAAAGGAGTGTTTATATGTCATAATGGCACAAGAGTACAGGCCCTTGAACAAGTTAATGAAATACCAGACACACAGAATGGTATCCCTTCAGTCCATCATCCCCGCATTGGTCAAAGGTAATAGGTTCTGTGCACTAGACCTCAGAGATGCCTTTCTTTCTGTATCAATCGATGTCCATAATGATAAAAGAAGTAGAAGCATTACATATGGTCATTGTGGAGGGGATTGAGTTGTACAACCCTGAGGAAGTAAAAAAAGGAACATCCCCCCCCACCCCACAAACTTACACTGGTTGAGCTATTGTTCATAAAAAGGGGATCTCTGTAAGCTGGTGATAACATAAATGTTTTTCATTAATTAAAATTCTGTCAACCAAAAAACAGCATTGAGGCAGACCTTGAGCAAAACGTACTCTCACACCGGTGTCTGATGTACAGAGCTGTGTGTTTTTTAAAGGTACCACCCCCAACACATGAAAAAAACTTTACACTCATCACTATTATGCATAAAAGAAGAGTTACGTATGTACTGTAACAGTAGATGTTTGAGAGAATCTCTTTCATCAGGCCACACCTTTGGAACTATACCCACATCAGTGTTAGGACCACACGGAAACGTTTGCAAGCCAGGGGCCACACACGTGATGTCGTGCATCATCATCTACAGTACATAAATGTTGTTTATTTATTTTGTTTTTATTTACTGGGTGAGTTGCACTAGGCATATATTTGCCTACTTTCAGGCATGACCCGGGAGAATACATTACAGTACATAATCACATGAAGTGTACAAGTTACAGTGCAACACATAAACACAGAAGGAGCACAGGTACATCAAAGAGTGCAACAATACAAATAAGTTTGTAGTTAATTGATTAAAGGTAGTAAGCAATAAGGTACATCTCATCTTCATGATCAGTTCATGGAGGGCACTTACAGTACAGCACATTTGCCCTAAGGACACGGGTAGTAACAGGATTATTGACATTACATTTAGGCAGTAA
Source organism: Neoceratodus forsteri (assembly GCA_016271365.2). Taxonomy (NCBI): domain Eukaryota; kingdom Metazoa; phylum Chordata; order Ceratodontiformes; family Ceratodontidae; genus Neoceratodus; species Neoceratodus forsteri. The sequence continues at coordinate 932,102,233 of CM028133.1, forward strand.
GTAGAGTTGAGCTGAGAATTTTGAACAGGCCAGGTTAGGGGCAGGAGCATGTAGAGCTACTCATCAGGTAAGTGCGAAAGTGCTGCTTGAAGGTAATAGTTTCACGGCAGGAGCGAAGGGCATCAGGGAGCTATTCCACTGAGTGGGGGCTGAGGAGGAGAAAGCCAAGATGCCGTATTTGGACTGAACTCTTGGGATTGATAGCTGATCAGAGCTGGTGGACCTGAGTGAGTAGAGGTATGAGCTGGGTACCAGGAGGGAGGCTAGAGAGATTGGCATTTGCGAGAAGATTATGTTGTGGATTACTTTACAGAGAGATATGTCCTGTAGCATAGACAGAGATGGCCAGTGGAACTTGCTGTAAAGTAGGCAGTGGTAGGTGAGACTATTACATGACAGCTCGTATCTACAGATATTGTTACAGCACAGGAACCATTTGCATCAGAGAAGGCCAGAGGAGTGACTGACTATAGGAAGTGTACAAGAGAGCTTTGATAGGAGGAAGCTGTGAGCAATTGTTATGCGGGCTGAGGGAGCTAGGCAGTTGCTGGCTCAGTAAGCAGCACCAAGGTGAATGTTAACAGTCTTACAGACTGAATGAATATGAGAAGTCCAGGAAAGGGTCAAGATTGATACCTAGGCATTTGAACTCAGTTACAGTTTCAAGGGGGATGTTATTCTTGGATGCCACAATTAGGGGAGCACGGGTATGTTTTAGCTTGTATGGCATGCCAAACAACATGGCTTGGGACTTGGAGAAAGTCATGAGGAGTTTATTATTGAGCAATGACTGGACAGTTGCAAGGTTGGAGGGAAGGTTACAGTTTTGTTCAGCTATGTTTGAGGCATGACAGAAGACTACTAAGTCTGGACTTAAGTGACATCACAGTGATGGCGGCTGCATAATTCTGGTGCTCTCTGTCCACCTCGGTTTTCCCAATGTATTACCTACCTCAAGAGGTCTTTTGAACTTTTGCTGTAGTGGATTGGGCTCTTTTACTATGTCTGCATGTCCTGGTGGCACAAAATCCACGATCGCAACCCCTAAGATCTCGGAGATGCTTCCAAAATAAAAATAAGGCAGCATAAGGCAGCGGCCTCCTTGGCGTCTCTCTTCCCTGCAGTCACCTAATCCAGAATATGTGACTGATCAGGAGTTTTATGAAGGTGGTGAACCCCTTAATGTGGAGGACCATGCTGTCTGGCAAGTTTTAAGTACAGTGCAGAAAATTGAATCTGCATTCACTGACCTAAAAATGCACATGAGGAATCTTGATAAAAAGATTATAGCCAAAGCCCAGCAAGTTGGTGACTTAACTGATAAATCGATTACGCATGACTGCATCTTTCCGTACCTACTCCAAAGAGAGAGAGAATTAGAAAATTGGGCAGAGGACATAAATAATAGAGCCCACAGGAATGATTTTAGAATTCATGGGCTTAGGGAGGGGGTTAAAGATTCGTTCCCCGACGTGATCGCCTGTGTTAAACTTATTCTTCAGACCACCCTGGACTTGCCTGCAGATACTGCTTTACACATTGAACGTACCCATAGATCTTTAGGCCCTCGCACGAAAGACCAGTCTGCCTGATCACATTCTATCATAGTATGAATGTTGGATTTTAGTACTAGGGATTTAGTGCTTTCAAATGCCTGGGGGGGGGGGAAGGGGATTTCTTATGATGGTCAGGCAATCTTTTTAGAACAAGACTTTTCCCCAGCGCTTCAGGCTAAGAGGCAGCAACTCAGAAGTGTACTGAAACAGCTGAAAGAGAAGCAGTCAGTCAAGGGCCAGATTCTGTGTCCAGTCAGGCTTAAGTTGTTTCTTGAAATGAGCCCAGTGACTTTTGATACCTTGGCTGAAGCAGCTGTACGGCTTAGGGAGTGGGGATTACATCTCCCAGACCTAGCTATGAAAGACCTGGAGCTCCTGCTATCTAAGAAAGCTTGGAGTACTGTAGCGGTTGGTAGGAAATAAGTGCATCCATTGGACAGTCTGCCAGCTTATTTGCAGAGATCTTACAGGATTAATTCTGGGTTACAGTATTGATAATTCATTTGAGCCCTACTGTTTTTATACTGACTGTTGTTTTCTCTTGAACTGATCCAAATAATGGGTTTATCAGTTTTTGTAGGACCTCATATCTAATTACTCCCCTGCAGAGACAAATGGAGGAGGCTTTTTAATTGGATTAACTGCTCCTTCTGGAAGATTATCTCTGGACTGGGTGTGGAGGTGTAAGGGTTGTGGTGTGGGGGGAGTGTGGGGACCTGGATGTACTTCCTTTTAGCCAAGCTATTTATATGTATAGAGGCATGATGTGTTTTAGAGGGTCTCATAAGCCTTATTTTTCTGTTGCAGTCTACTGTTATCTACAGAAGGCGCTGGGGGGGGGGGGTTGCCAGCTTGTGGAGCGGTCTCTGGCTCTATAGTCGTTTTCTACACCTAGAATTTGGGTCCTTTGAATGGCATTCTTGTTCCCTTAATGTTTCTCGTGAGTGCTCTGCTCCCTTTTAAAACTGCACTGGGCCAGCCTGGTGGCGCTGAGGGTTGAGACGCTGGATGCCACACCTCGCACCATGCCTGCGACCCAGGTTCAGGAGCGAGCTCGGGCCGCCTGGGGTCGGCCAGTGAGGGTTGAGGATAAGTGCCCTTGTGGTGCTATCCTCCCCGGGTAGATCGGGGTGGGTTGTCCTGGCATGCTAGTGGCCCCCAGTGGAGACCAGGGGCACTACAGCAAGCCAGGCAAACATATATCCAGCATGGATGATGCCGGCAAGGTTGCCAGGGCTTCAACGTGCACCACGCAGGGAGGCAGTGGGGGGGGCAGCGCACAGAACAGGGAAAAGCAACTGCGCCATGGACTAGCGACGGCACCTGCCCCCATGCCCTATACCAGGCCAGCCCCGACTGACCTTCCAGGTCCTCTGCCGCGGCCCCTACCCTGCAGCCAGAATCTGACTAGTAAGTGCGCCCAAGAGGAGGGGGCGACCCATCCTGGACGGGTCAAAGTGGGGATGCTGGCTGTGGGGGGGGGGAGAAGAGGCACAGATCGGGGAGCTTCAGGCAGGGCAGGATAAGGACTAGGTTGCCTGAGAGAGGTTCCATGGGGCTGTGAACGGAGGGAAAGAAATTTAAAACAAAACAAACAAACAAAAAAAAAAAACCTGCACTGGTACCACTGGGCCGAGGGAAACCTGGGTCCAAAAGGCCTGAGGAAAACTTTTTTTTTTTTTTTTTTTTTATGTTAAACCGCATTTCTAGGGACATGGATATGTTGTTCATCCACACTGTCTGGCAGGTTCCTTGCCGCTTTAAATCTTGCCAGAAGGTCTTCAAGCTGGCTCCTCCCACCCACCCGGGTGGTAAAACTCTCGGCTCCGCCCCATGATGCCAGATCTTCCTTACCGCTTGGAAGCTCAGGTTCCCTCCTTAACGCTCTGTGTATAAGACTGGTTCCTAATTCTTGAATTTTGAAATTAAAAGTTTTCTAAAATGACTTGGTCTTCTCTCCCTCGCGGCTCACGATGGACAATCGACTCGGTTTCGGAGATGCCCTCAAGGGCAGAAGATGTCTCGGACGGATCCGCACTCCACGTGCGTCTACTGCTTGAGCCTTGAGCACGACCCGCAGGCCTGCGACCTGTGCTCTTCCTTTTCGGCCTACGTCCTCGAAGACCGTGCTGCCCGTTTACAACTGGGGCGTCCCGAGAAGCGATTTCCTCCGGTAAAGTCAAAAGAGGCCCGGTCGGCGGTGTCCGCGGCGGCGGGCTCGGCGGATCAGCTCGAGCAGATGATCGCCCTCGAAGAGGAGGCGGCGCGGGCCGCTTCTACCTCGGGTGCGGCATTTGTCCCGCTCTCTCTCGGTGCCTCTTATTCAGCTTCTTTTAAGGAGCTTTGTCTGACCCTCTCGACTAAAGGTGAGGGTCCAACTTCTTCTGGACCGTTTTCTCGGTCCAAGAAGAGAGACAAGGGTAAGTCTCACCGTCGACGCTCTTGGGAGCGGAAAGATCCTCTCCTCGAGTTGTCGGCCGTTGACTTCGGGTCAACTTCTGCTGCCACTGGTCTCACGGTGTCCCCGTCAGGCCAGTTGACCGAGACTCCCATCGACGCAGTCGAGATTTTTCTTGACCAGTTGGACGGGTTGTCGGCTGGAGAAGCTGAGAATCCCTTCTCCCCGGTTCCCCCGGTGGGAGTTGAGGATCCCATCGGCTAGTCTGTGCTCTGTTCCAGAGCCTTCGTTGAATCGTCTGAACCGAGGGAGGCCGATTCCCCGGACACCTCCCCGCACCGCTCTCGGTATAGCCGAGGTTCTCGGTCTCAGACGCTCTTGGTCCAGCCGATCCCGCTGGCCATAGGCGGTTCGTCTCGCACCGCTGGCAAGTGGGCGCTGCCGCCGTCCCTCTTCCTCCTCCTCGACAAGGGGGAGGCTTTGCGCAAGTTGCGCCAGAATATGAGGAATTCATGTGGCAACAGCTCCTTCTGACCGGGAATAAGCCGACACCGCCGCCTTTCCCGTCACAGTGGCTGTCACCGAGCGGGCCGAAACAACCCCTCGTTTTTAGCCGAGGAGCCTGTTCCCAGGCCGGTTGTTCGCCAAATCCAGCTGCCCCACCGATTCCGGTGGAACCTCCGCCTCCACAGCCGTTAGTTGGGGCTCCGACCAAAAATTCTCGGTCAGCTCAGGGACTGCCCCATAGGCTGTCTGTCACCCTCACTCCCGATCGGCCTCGGCAGGTGGAGGGTGGCTCAGGCCCGAGGCAGCTCTTCGAGGACTCTTCCGAGTCCGAGGAAGATTCCTCCCCTTTCTCCAAGCGAATGGACTTGGAGTCCGCAGGAGGACAGTCGGTGGACGATAGCCCTTCGTCCTTCCTGGGATTGCTTCGGCTCATCTCGGAGTCCACCGGGATGAAGCTCGAACCCGTTTCTAAATGGGCCAGGTATCCCCTCACGGAGATTCTGGACCGAGGGGATTCCCCTACGGAGGCCTTTCCAGTGGCCGAGGCCATAGTGGGTCCGGCCTTGGAGCTCTGGCAGCGCCTGCTTCCTGTCCTGCGCCTTGGCCAGGATGGCCAGGAAGTATGCGTTCCCTACCGTTCCCTGTCCGTTTTTCGAACCACCGGCTGAGGGTTGGTTACGACAGCGCTTTCTGGCGTGCCGGAACGCTAGGATGTGGGACAAACCTCCGACAAGGAGTCCAAGAAATTGGACTATGCCGGGCGTAAAAGTCTATGCTGCGTCGTCCTCCCTCGGCCTTCGCCAGGCCAGTTCGGCCATCCTCATGGCACATTTTTCTCATGCCCTGTTGGGCTCCCTGGATGAGGTCGTCCCTCATTTTCCCGCGGATCTGCAGACCACGGTCAGGCAGGTGCGGGACCAGGGCAGTGGCCAAACAGCAGCTCCAGACTGCTTTAGACATTGGGAACTTATCTGCCAGGTCTGTGGCGGCCGCAGTGGCTATGCGTCGTCGGGCTTGGTTGAAGATATCCACCTTTACTTCGGATACCCAGCACAAGTTGGCGGATGTCCCTTTTTGGGACTGACCTCTTCGACCCTGGGGTGGAAGGTCACCTGCAGAGGATCGAAAGTCCAATGCTACCTTGGACTCTGTCTCTTCCGCTCAGAAGGACAAAGGCTGCAAACCACAGCCTAAGCCCTTTCGTCCTTCTGCGCCCACGGTGCGTCCAGCCCAGCAACGTCGGGGCCAGCAGGCTCGGGCTTGGCATCCCAAATCCAAGCCCGGGGCTTCCTCCAACAGGAAGCAGGGAGGTAAAGGCCCAGGAGGTCCCTCGGCCGGTCCCTCCTCCAAGCCTGCCCAATGACAGGCTGAGGGGTGTCGCCCCCAACCCTGTCACCTCACCCCAGGTTCCCCCCGTGGGGGGACGGCTCCGGCACTTCCTTTCCGCCTGGTCCATTATTACCATGGACAGGTGGGTTCTGAGGTGGGAAAAGGCCTGCCTCTAGAATTCGAGCAGCCCCGCCTTCAGAGCCGCACGCACTCGGGGCCTCGGGGTCCGCAGCCTCACTGTCGGCCTCGCCGGGCCGATATCGCTCCTCCTCCTCCAAAAGGAGGTGATCAGGAGGTGGCAGACCCTCCTCAGACCTGGGGTTTGTGTCCAGGTACTTCTGGTTCAACGGACGGGGCTGGCGCCCATTCTCGATCTACACGACCTGAACAAGTTCCTAAGGTCTCGAACCTTCAGGATGGTCACTCTGGCTCAGATAATACCATCCTTGGAACACGGCGTGTGGTTCTGCTCTCTGGACCTGCAGGACACGTTCTTTCACGTCCCTGTCCGTCACGTCGGAGATTCCTTCGCTTTCGAGCGGAGGGATCCCTCTTCGAGTTCCGAGCCATGCCTTTCGGCCTGTCTCCAGCTCCAAGGGTCTTCACCAAATGCATTGCAGTGGTGACAGCTTTCCTGCAGCGCCGAGGGGTCTGGGAGTACCCTTACCTGGACGATTGGCTGATAGCAGCCCCCTCCAGACAGGAGGTGGAGCGGTCCAGAGATCTGGCCCTCCAGGTTTGCTCTCAAATCGGCCTTCTCATCAATGAGGCCAAGTCAGAACTCAAGCCGAAGCAGGTGATTCTGTTTATTGGGCAGAGCTCGACTCTCTCGAGCCAGAGCACGGCTCCGGTGGACAGGGCCGAGGTTCTTACCTCCTTGCCCAGTCATTTCTGGTTGGGCAATCGCGCCTGCCCGGGACTTCCTGCGCCCTGGGTCTCATGGCGGCCTGTACTAGCATGGTCCGCTGGCACGCTGGCACATGCGCCCCTTCAGTGGGGACTGGCCAGCCAGTGGTCAACGCTGCGATCCATTGGACCCAGCTAGTGATGGTGACCCAGGAGATGTGGACGCCTCGGTGGTGGACCGTTCCATCTCATCTGCAGGAGGGCATCCCGTTTGTCCGCCCGAGCCGATGGTCTCTATCGACCGATGCCTCTGATGGGTTGGGGTGCCCATCTGGGGAACACCGGGCGCACGGCCTCTGGTCCCGTGGGTCTCGATGCCACATCAACCTGCTGGAGCTCCAGGCGGTCCGCCTAACTCACCGCCTTTGCTCCGTTTCTCCGGGGTCAAGTGGTCCGAGTCCAGACGGACAATACCATGACCATGTACTACCTAAACCGCCAGGGCGGGATGCGCTCCATGCTTCTATGCAAGGAAGCTCTCTGCATTTGGTCACTGTTGCGCAGCTTGGAGGCGGATCTCCTAGCCATTCATGTGGCAGGAGCCTCCAACACCCTGGCCGATGCCCTGAGCCGGATAGGGGCTGCATCTCACGAGTGGTCTCTCCTGCCGGAGGTAGTACAAGATCTGTCCTCCCTTTGGGGCACACCTCAGGTGGACCTGTTTGCCTCCAGGGAGAACGCGAAGCTGAGGCTGTTTCATGCCCGCCCCCCTCAGCAGGGCTCGCTGCAGGGGGATGCCTTCTCGAGGCTGTGGACCCCGGGCCTCTTCTACACCTTTCCCCATTTCCTTGATTCACAAGGTGCTTCTCAAAGCAAGGAGGACAAGGCGCAGGTGATTCTGATAGCCCCAGACTGGCCCCGCCAGTTCTGGTACCCAGATCTCCTCAGCCTCAGCTCCAGGCTCCTGAGGCAGCTTCCAGCTCGCCCAGACCTGCTCTCAGTCAATCAGGAAGGTGTTCCATCTGGACCTTCAATCCCTGCACCCTGACGCCTGGTTCCCCAAGCCATAGTTCCAGGCCTTGGGTCTTTCCGGACGAGGTCCTCAATGTTGTTGAGGCGTCCCGAAGGAGTTTGACCAGGAATGTTATGCCTTCAAATGGAAGAGATTTTCCATTTGGTGTCAGGACAAGGGCTTGGACCCTTCCTCTGTTCTTTGGCAAGCATTTTGGACTATTTATGGTCCCTTTCTAGTCAAGGGCTTAGGTCGACGACCCTAAAGGTGCACCTGGCAGCCATCTCTGCTTACCGCGGGCCGGGGAGCAGTCAGTGGCGCAGGAGAAGGTGGTCTGGCGCTTTTTCAAAGGCCTTGATCACATTTCCCCTCCAGTGCGAGAACCTCCACCTCCGTGGGATTTACTGCTGGTACTGGCAAAGCTCATGGGCAAGCCATTCAAACCAATGCACAGGTGTGAACTCTCTCACCTGTCGTGGAAGTCCGCCTTCTTGGTGGCTATCACGTCAGCCAGAAGGATGGGAGAACTCCAGGCGCTCTTCATCGAGTCTCCTTACCTGGTCTTCTACAGGGACAAGGTTGTCCTGTGCCCCCACCCGAAATTCCTTCCGAAGGTGGTGTCGGAGTTTCACCTTAACCAGGTGTTGACTCTGCCGGTGTTCTACCCCAATCACACCTCGGAGGCCAAATACAGGCTCCATACTTTGGACCCTAGAAGGGCGCTCGCTTATTATAAGGAGCGCACGGCTGAAATTCGGGGAGAGGTTCGCCAGCTGTTTGTCACCATCGCTGAAGCCACACCTGGCAGACCTGCAGCCAAGTGGACAATAAGCAGGTGGGTCACCTCCTGCATAGATCTCGCTATAAGTTGGCGGCATGGAGCCTCCCAGAGGATAAGAGCTCATTCTACCCGGCCATACTGTTGCATCGGTGGCTGCTTCCAGGGACGCCCTAATCCAGGAAATCTGCAGGGCTGCTACCTGGAAGTCAGCACACACCTTCATTACCCATTACCACATCGACCTTGAGTCACGCCAGGATGCTGGTTTTGGGCCCTGGGTTCTCCAGTCTTTATTCCCTAAGTAGGGGGTGTGCGCCTTGCCTCCCTCCTCCCGGAGAACTGCTAGGAGTCTGCCAGACAGTGTGGATGAACAACATATCCATGTCCCTAGAAATACAGGTTACTCACCTGTAACAGGAGTTCTAGGAATGGTATATGTTGTTCATCCACACGACCCACCCAACCTCCCCGGCTTTGACGCACAACCTGAGCTTCCAGCGGGCCAGATCTGGCGTCATGGGGCGGAGCCGAGAGTTTTACCACCCAGGTGGGTGGGAGGAGCCAGCTTGAAGACCTTCCGGCAAGATTTAAAGCGGCAAGGAACCTGCCAGACAGTGTGGATGAACAACATATACCATTCCTTGAACTCCTGTTACAGGTGAGTAACCTGTATTTTCTTGGCAGGGATGAAGGAGGAGGGAAATGGAGGTATATTCTTGATGAACAGGCCAGCAGTGGAAGTTACGTGAACCGTGCCGAGGGGCGGACCCTTATTAGTGCCATATTTTTAATATGTCTAAAATTGAGATGAACATCCTATATGGCTTATAAACTATTGTTATTACTTGGTTGGCTGACTTACTGATCCTCTGAGTAGTGTTTTTTCCTCCCACTTGGCATGTGGATGGGGAGTAATGATATGGTGCTCTTTCGTCATTTGTCTCCACCTCCTTTTACCTAGACCTATTGGCCCCCCTCCTGGCCCTGTTTGTTGGAATGATAATGTAGGGAATTTTTCCATGCCTCCTTGTTTTTCTTATTGAAATTTGTAGTAGTAGAAGGAAATGGTGACTTTATATAGGTAGGGGATCTGGAGGGGGATTGGGGGCAATAAGTGGCCTGCCTTTCTTAGTGACTGTGGGTTACTTTGAGTACCCCTAACATACAGGTAATGGACTCTACCTGTAAGATTGTGGGTCCAGCTCTTAGCTTGATCTTGAGCAGGTGCCCTGAGGAGGAAAGAGTTGATTCTAGGATCGTGGATATGTTCTATCCACACTTGTTGGCATGACCTTTCCCTTTAAGAATCTTGCCAGAATGTCTGAAAGCTGGCTCCTCCCACCCACCTGGATGGTATATCCTTTGGCTCTGCCCCTTGACACCAGATCTTTCTTTCCGCTGGAAGATTCAATCCCCTCCTTATTGCTCACACATTACTGTAGGCCCTGAAGAACAAATCTGTGGATTTACCAAAACTAAAACTCATTTGAGTTTCTCCAAATCACTTCGCAATTTCAGTCGTGATGGAGGACAAGTCCTGTCTTGGTTTCCGCCACTGGCCATGCAGGCAAAAGACAGATGAAACCACCACCTAAATAGCCTACTTTCGGGGCTTCTGCCAAGAAGTCTCGGCAAGTTGTGGGCCTTCCGCACAGGCTTTCTGTCACCCTCACTCCTGACCGTCCTATGTGGGTGGAAGGCAACTCGGGTGGCCAGTCGATCTATCTGGAGTCCAAGGATGCTGACCTGCCTTCTTGTTCCATGGACGACGAATCCGTAGGGAGTCTTTCAACGGAGGAGGGCCCCACTTCCTTCATGGGTATCCTCCATCTCATCTGCGATTCCACGAGGATACCCTTGGAGCCCGTTCAGAAATGGGCTGAATACCCACTCATGGAGATACTCAAATGAGGGGATTCTCCGACAGAGGCCTTCCCAGTGGTCGAGGCCATTGCTGGTCTGGACTTGGAGCTGTGGCAGCACTGTGCCTCCTGCCCTGGGCCTTCAGTCCGGATGGCCTGCAAGTACATGGTCCCATTGGCTCCCTTTAAAGATTCATAGAGCACCCTCGGCCGAAGGCTTGGTGACCGAAACTGCGTTCAGGCACTCGGGAAATTTGAGAGACACCACTAGACCCCCAGACAAAGAGTCCAGGAAACTGGACCATTCGGACTGGAAAGTCTATCCTGCCTCTTCGCTTGACCTTCGTCAGGCAAGCTCGGCTGTCATCATGGCACATTTTTCCTTCTCCCTCCTGGGTTCTCTGGATGAGATCCTTCCTCACCTCCCCACAAACCTCCAGACCACAGTCAAGCAGGTCCACGACTAGGGCCGGGCGGTTGCGAAGCAGCAACTCCAGACAGCTCTGAACATCATGGACTCCTGTGCCTGCTCGGGTGGCAGCAGTGGTTGCCATGCACCACAGGGCCTGGCTGAGTATCTCCACTTTCACGGCACACACTCAGTACAAATAGATTGACAAGACATACAGTACTTTTGCACTTTAAACATTCAAAAAAAAAGTTTAACACATCTCAGGAACAGGAGGCGTGGATTCCTAAAAGTGGCACCCTTATTTTTTTCTGTCGAGGTTGGATGGAGGTTTTCAGACTTTGGAGTGTAAGGGACTTTGTTTTTTTGATCAGTTAGTGTAAAATGGACAGATAATTTCTTTTCATTTTTTACAAAATTGCTTTAATTCCATTCAGACCTATTTAGGTATTTGCAGGTCTGTCATTTTTTGTCCTCACCTGCATGCTTTAAAAATTTGCTTGCTCAGCCACATCCCCTACTGATTGAAATGAAGAAAGCTGCAACTCAATCTGACAATACTCGTTTAATTTCTAAATTTTGTATTTTGCTTTCTACGGACTGGGGCTTGCCACAAATGAAGCAAATTCAAGCCTTGTGGGAAAGGGAGGCTAATAGTACTCTCTCAGATATATATGGGGAGGGGGGGATTTGGACCACAGTTCATTAAACTACTCGACTAGCGGTATGGCACGAATTCAGGTGGAAGGTGATTACACAATACTTTTTAACACCTGATCATACAATCTACTTGAAGGCTTCACTGAAAGAATGTTGTTGGAGGGGATGTGGTCAGAAGGGAACAACATTCCATATTTTGGGGGGTTGCCCCCATTTAACACTGTATTGGCAGAGAATCTCGGATTTAATTTGTAGGATACTGGGATTGCAGGAACAGGTAACCTTTCAACATTTAGGTGTGGGGCTTCCTCCAGTGGGAGCTGTGGGAGATGCGAAGCTATATTTTTAATTTTATCTGTAGCAGTGCTAAAGGTGATAACACAGCTATGGCCCCACCCTGTCTCCCTCAGTTTGGAGATGTGGTTGCAAAATTGTAACTCCGTCAGAAAATTGGAGGCCTTGACATCACATCTTGATGTCCGATCAGAGCAATTTTCAATCAAGATTGTGCCCTTTTATGTCCATTGTCGAAGTCTTAGTGAATACTTCGATATTAGGTCAGTTGGCAACTTGGAATAATGAATGAAAAGTTATTGCTGAGATGAGTAATGGCGCAGCCCGTGAGCGGTTGAATTGTCGCCGGACAAATCGTCGAGGACTAATTGTCGCGGACTACCAGTCGTGTGGTCTGAAAGGCGCCAGTCAAAATGTTGAAATTTAATGTGATCGCTAGCAACAAGGGGCGAATTGTGTTCGTCGAAATAAGGACAAATAGTCGCAATAAAATGGATCAGTTTCATTCTACTTTATCAGCTGTCATATTTCTGATGTATTGACTGTAATAATTTCTCATCTTTTCTTATGGTATTGCCTGTTGAGATGTGGATTGATAATCTGTAATGCCCTTAAAAAATATTTAATAATAAAAAAAAAAAAATACCAAGTCATCCGCATACAGGAGGGGGTGGTATTGCTGAAGCAGTAAATGTGGTTGGCCCATCTCTCCTCAGTTCCCCACTGGAGATTATACTCGGAATACCTAATTATGAGGAACCAAGAGATATAAGCAGCACCCCACATACCAGGTGACAGGGGTGCTGAAGCCGCACTGATAGAAGAACTCTGCAGAAAAATTCTGTGGCCTACTCCTGAAGGGGGATGGATGGATGGTGTGTTGGCATGGCTTGATGCAAGGGATTCTCTTGAAGGTTTACTGTTTTGGTAAGTAAGCAAGTAATTTATCTTCTTTGAGGATATCTCTTTCATCAGGCCACACCTTTGGAATGAATCCCAAGCAGCACCAAAACTGACAGTCTGGGCGGGTGGAGACATGTGCTTACAACAGCAGGTCTGGTAAAACAACCATGCCATAACCTGCTTGTCTACGAGACACTATGTCCAGACTGTAATGCTTAGTAAAGAGAAGGTGTGGACAGTACTCCCAAGTGGCAGCAGTGCAAATGTCAGCAGCTGAGACATATCTAAAACAAGCAACAGAAGTGGCTGTACCTCTAGTGGAATGACCACACACCACGCCAGGAAATTCCTGACCATACTTCCTATAGCAGAAAGTAAGACTGTTTGCCAGCAATTTTTTAATTTTTTTATTTAGTTGTTTAACCAGGAGTAGCACACTAAGCTGAACGCTTTTTTACAGGAGCGACCCGGGAGCACAGAGAAGTTAAGTGACTTGCTCTTGCTATTTGGACAGGCACTGTTTAGACACAGGAGTACCCTGTTTTCCAGGGTCAAACAAAACAAAAAGCTCTGAAATTCTTCGAGCAGAAGTAATGACAACCAAAGACTATGCTTCCCATGAAAGAAAGCTTGGGCCGCAACTCGCAGCAGGCTCAAAAGGAGCCAAAGTAAGCTTTTCCAACACAAAATTTAAGTCCCAAGCTGGAAATGGATTCCCAACTGGAGGTATCAAGTATAGTATACCTCTCAAAAAGGTAAGGGATACCTCTGGTTGTGCAGACATACAGCTGTCTGTTGGGGCATGGAGAGCTGAAATGGCAGACAAATGAACCCTGAGGGAGGAATACTGGAGCCCTGTGTCTGATTGGGAAAGCAGGTATTCCAACACTGCAGTAACAGGGCAAATAAAAAGGATCCAGGTGCTTGGAGGCAGCCCCCAGTGTAAATTGCTTCCACTTCAAAGAATAGATATGTTTGGTGGAGGGTTTTCTAACAGCCACCAGAACATCAGGCACTTTAGAGGATACCATAAACCTAGCCAGTGGCTATGTCTTCAGGAGCCACGTGTGTAAATGCAGGGATTTCAGGTCCGAATGGACCAGAGATCCCCTGTCCTGTGACAGTAGACCCTTGCATGTGGCAGGGACACGGGGGTTCCACTGCTGTCTGTTGGAGCAGTGGGTACCAGATCTGTTGTGACTAAAGAGGAGCAGTTAGGATGAGAGTTGTTCCTGCCATCTGTAGTTTGAGTAACACTCTGTATTAGAGGAAAGGAGGGAAGGCATTCAGAAACCTCCCTTTGCAAGAGAAGGACAGTGTTTCTCACCAGAAAACTCTAGGCCCTGGAGCAAGCAAGCAAAAATGCGATAGTTTTGGGTTGTGTGGGGATGCAAAAAGGCAGAGGTTAAATAGGGATTTCCGAGGAGGTAAAACTTTAGTTCCTGGGCAAAGACTCGTGCTGCGCGTAGCATGATATTAGTAGCCCCAAAAAAAGGGGGCATGTATCGCATTTTACTAATAACTACTAAAACAAGTAAAATTAAACTTTTTTGTAACATTAAAAAAAAACAAAAAACTTATAAACCCTAATGCCTTCTGTTTGTGGTGTTTCTGGATTGGGGGGTAGGTTGCTAGCTGTATAGGACTCCAGTTAAATAGTTAGCCTGCCCCCCTGACGCAGGAAACATCTCATACAGGAGGACCGACTGGACCATATTTGCTAGCCTGCCCCTCCCCCATGGAGGACCAGCGGAGCCCTATATACCCTTCTTGTTCTCCCCATCCCCCAGAAAAACAGCACAAGCCACTTACAGGACATAGCAGGTACCACTGACTGGAGTCGCAATGTTCTGTACAGCCATGCTGTTGTCCTTCCCCAATCCCCCAAAAATTAAAAAGAAGCACAGCCAGAAAACCACAAACAGGAGAGGACCCACTGGAGCACAGCGCTACCTACAGGCTGTGTGGTCCCTGCTTGCCACCTCCACAGCAGACAGTCATAAAGATAAAAAAAAAAAAAAAACTCGAGTACGGTGTCTTCAGACATCCAGAAATGAGTGTAAGATCTGTCAAGTCCCTGTATCCTGCTCCAGCTAGGTGTCAGGGAGGGGCTGCCATCATTAGCCTGCTGCCAAAGGTAGCTATGCCTACCATCAGCAAGGCAGAGTAGGGGAGATGGCACCATGCCAGTTTCCCTTCTCCAGGTATCTATACAGAAGCATCCAAAACAGTAGGTACCATTGGCACAGGCACCATCAGCTCCACATAACTGTTTGCAGGATATACCTCCACCCCAAATGTTACATCAAGGAGTAGTTGTGAAGGTCCGATTCTTCCTGTATCTGAAACAGTCGTAGGGAGCTTATAATATTTCAAGCTATCATTCCCCTGTCACAAACCAAGGACTGGCTTTATTTCTTGGACATGAGGGAGGCATACCTTCATGTCAGGATCAGAATAGCACCTAGGCAATGCTTTCGCTTTATCTTGGGGAGGAGTATTACCAGTTCAGAGTCTTGCCCTTTGGCTGACTTCTGCGCCACCTGTCTTTGCCAACTGCATGGGAAGTAGTTGGAACAACCCTTTACAGTGAAGGTCTGTCTCCTCCTACATGAATGACTGGCTATTGGAAGCCAGTTCCTGGGAAACTCTCCTACATACATTGTCTTGGACAAGGCACTTACGCGAGGATTTGGGAGTCATAGAGTACGTGTCAAAGACTGTGATGACTCCCTGTCAATGTCTACAACACATAAGAGCAGTTTTTGGAAAAAGACATAGAAAAGGGTTATGTTTTTCTGTCGCAGGACAGAGCATACACCTGATGGCCTACAGCACCGATGGTGTGCAGGAGTCTCCTATGTATCCTGGCTGCGGCCATTAGGACAGTGCTACTGGGCAGTCTTTATATGAGAATCCCTCGGTGGACTCTAAGGGTCCCGTGGGAAATGAGACTATGGTAATGGTATTTGTCCCTTGGTCTCCATCTCTCAACCCAACATCACCCAGATCTCCAAAATTTCTTAGCAGACAAGTTAAGCAAGTCACAGTCCAAGATTCACAAAAGGGAACTGGGTACTTCCGTTGTAACCAGCCTCTTCGTAGGATGGGTTTGACCAAAGTTGAACTTTTTTGTATCCCTACGCAACACATCTGGCAAGACAAGCTGTACCTCTCTTGGATGGGAAAATTCATATGTGCATTTCCCAATTTCACTGATGCACAGTGTGCTGTGAATACTGCAGACTGAGAGTACCACTCTCATCCTCATTGCTACAATATGGCTTAGCCACATATGGTTAATACTTTAGCAACAGATGGCATAGGCATCTCATGCTCCCCTACTAATGTGGCATGGTCTATTGTCATAGGCTAAGGGATCTCTGGTCCATCTGGATATGAAATCCCTACATCTCCATGAATGGCTCCTGAAGAAATAGCCATTGCACGTCTTGGGACACCCCCAAAAGTTGCTGATGTTTTGATTGCAGCTAGAAAGCCTTCTACAAGACAATACCTATTCACTGAAATGGTAGCAGTTCACTCCGTGGGCTGCTTGCAGTAATTTGGACCTTTTTACATAGCCAGTAAATGCGGTGCTTGGAATGCTTAGTGTTAGATTCTGATTTACAATATCCTTTATAAAGGATCCTAGTATCCAAAATGCGTCAGGTGTTCCTGTTTTGTGTGTATGAAATAAGTTAAATAAATATGTTTTAAGTAGCTCTGGTGTTTGTGAATAATTGGGGTGTGTGTGCCACAGTTTTGTGCAACTGCTTTTTGTCTTGACTAACTGGAGTGCACCACTACACCTTGTGCACATCCTTTTGGATTACAGTATCCTTGCTGCCTTTGGCCACTGTATCAGCTTTTCTTGCATGTATTGATGGCCATATTGTGGCTCAATCAGGTGTCCTATATGTGTCTGAAAGGTATTCTTCATATAAAACCTCCTATCCACAATCCAGTCCCACCTTGGGACTTGAATTATGTACTTGAAAAACTGACGTCTCTTATGAGCTGGATGAGAGTTGTGGCCTACGTGTCCTGTCATGGAAAATGCTAATTTTAGTTGCTATCACTTCTGCTTGAATTTCAGAGCTGCAAGCTCTTATGTGTGAGCCTCATTGCTGGAATTTCCACAAAACAGAGTCCCTCTGTCTCAAATCCTAAGTTTTTACTGAAAGCGGTAGCTGAATTTATACTGAATCAAAAGATACACCTTCTTGTTTATTACTCTGAGCATGCCAGTGAGGATGAAGCACTGCTCCATACTTTAGATGTACATAAAATACACCAGTTCTGCGTGAATCTCGTCAAGGACTGCAGAAAGTCCTCTCAGGTTTGGTTTTGTTTGCCCATGGGAAAGAGGGCACTTCTGAAGCTAAACAGTGTCTGTCCAAATGGCTGGCACATTGCATTACATTCTGTTACAGGATGTATGGTAAGGATCTTTATAGTGGTGGTTGTGGTCACTCTAGCACAGTAATGGCCACTTCAGTTGCTTGTTTCAGAAGTGTTTCTGTGGCTGACTTTTGTGCATCAGGCACATAGAGCAAAGTTCACATGTTCTCTAAACATTACAGTCTGGACATAGTCTCTCTTAGACGTGCTGGCTTCGGGCCTACGGTACTGCAAGACCTGCTATCCTGAATATATACATCTGGCTGTATCCACCTCCCAGTTGGTGTATGGGACTCCTTAGGAATCATTCCAAAGGTGTGGATTAATGGAGGAGATATCCTCAAAGAAGATAGAACAGTTAAGTACATGCCATAACAGCAGATCTTCAGGAGAATCTCCTCTATTAGTCCATGCCATCCCTCCCTCTATCCGCCTGCTGCTTCATAGAAGGTTGCATCAGATATCTCGCAACTGAACCTAATATATATCCAGCCCTTTGCCTAACCGTATATGCCTGGGCTGGTCTTATTTCTTGGTTCCCCATGGTTGGTGGTCCTCCAAGTTTAATCTCAGATGGGGAACTGAGAAGTGATATGGTTGCTCACTTTTATGTAGATGCTGATGTGTGACATTGTCGTGGGTGGCCACTGGTCAGCAAAAGTTTCCATGTGGTCCTAGTGCCTGTTGGCTATAGTTCCAAGGGTGTAGACTAATGGAGGAGAGTCTCTCAGACGTACTGTTATGGTAACTACGTAACTGTTATTTCTGGGGATATGGATATGTTGTTCTATCCACACGTCTGGCAGTATCCTTCCCCTTTAATTCTTGCTAGAAGTCTTAAAGCTGGCTTCAAACAACATGAAGTCTTGCTATATTATGACTATTGCAGTTTGTCCCACCATTAGAACTGCTCCGGAGGTGAAAGAGTCAACTTCCATGCAGGGCATGGAACTTAGAGCACGAGCTCGGTTAGAGAAGCTCTGTCTGGGATATTTCAAACCGAAACTGTCAGATTCTTTACTCCGCCTCACTGAACAGTCGCTCCGGAGATTCCTCCTACTGCTCGGTTCATTTTCTCGGTTTAAAGAGTTTTTTCTCGGTTAAATTCAACCGCGATTATCATTATTTTAACCGCAAACCGATCGGTTCAAGCTCTGTCTATGGTATTGTAAGTAATAGATAGGTTTATTCTGTGTGGAACTTGTAAATGTTTATCGGTTTGGTTTGAACCGATCAGGTTGTGTGGAAACTTTATTCTGAAGCATTTAGAGTGCGGTTCCCGGTTCTTATCGGTTCTAAAAAAAACAGATTTCATTACTGTTTTTTCCACGACCCGTGACACGGTTGGGAACCGATAAGGGTGTCTTGCCTGGCACTGCCACAAAAAGACAAGTTTTTGGTTAGGCTGGCATTATGTCTGAAACCCAAAGAAAACCGGGCCCACTGGGTTTCAACACTGTAGTGTCTGTGGGAAGCCTTTGCCAAGGCTGACCCACACACCATGTGTTTATTGTCTGGGGTTTGACCACCTCAATGCAGACTGCCAGATTTGCAAGAATTTCCCTGCAGCTACCCTAGATAAGAGAGTTGGTAGGCTCAGGGAACGAGAGGCCCAAAAGTCCGCTGACCTGGATGGCCAGCCCGGTTCGGTGCCAACCGAACCGGAGGAAGTGCCCTCTGACCAGGGCCAGACTTCCTCGGGCAAACGTAAAGCTGACTCTGAGGAGCCAGTTTCAACCAAGAGAACTAGAAAATCGGCAGGTGTGGAGTCAAAAATCCCTTCTCCAACTGCTGCAGAGATAGCCAAAACAATCCAAATTGTCCAGTTACTTTCCCCGGTTCCGTCCGAACCGCCACTATCTGGCAAGAGGTCGGTTCGGTCGGTTCCACCGGTTCAAGAATATGATATAGAGGAGTTTTATGAACCAGAGGAGGGGGAGGATGATTATGAACAGTGTGAATGTGACTTTGAAAGTCTGGATGTGCCCATTGAACGGACATCTCCCAGACAGACCTTTAGGAGAATCTCCCCTAGGCTTGCTGAGTCCCTTCTCATTTTCTGTTTTACAAAAAAGTTGCTGAAACCCTCCAGCTTCCTTTGGAGGAAGCTGTGGATGAGCAAGAGGAGCCTGACTTTGTAGAGATGATGGATATCCCAGAGTCCAGGAGATTGTCTATTCCTTCACATAAATCCTTTAGGAAACAAACAATAAAAATTTTAAAAGCTCAGAATTCTGTGCCTCCTGTAGATAAAAGATGGACAGGAGGTACACTTTGTCAGGTCCTGATACAGAATTTCTTTCACAGCAATGCAGCCATGTTGGGGTAGTTCAGGCTGCAGCCTGTGATAAGGCTAATATTCCCTGGCTTCACATCCTCCTGACAAGGACTCCAGGAAGATTGATGCCATGGCTAAAAACAATACATGGCAGCGTCCTTGGGACTCAGACAAGCAAATTATATGGCTTATGTTGCAAGATACCAAAAATCTAGATGGGATACTGTCATGGCTTTAGCCAAACAGGCCCCTGGCCAGCTTGCCAAGGATCTGGAGCAGGTGGCTGCTGATGGTATTGAGGCATCTAAGGTGCAGTTCCATGCTGCAGTGGATTCCAATGATGTATCCTCTAGAGTCATGGCTACTTCTGTGGCTTTTCGTAGATTGGCTTGGCTCAGGTGTACTAGTTTGTCACAGGATACCCAGGCTAAGGCTATGGATTTTCCTGTGGTGGGAAATTCTTTGTTTGAGGAGCAGACAGAGAATTATATGAAGAAAATGGATGAATATAGAACCACTTATAGGAGTGTACAAGCCAAGGAACGGCAAGCCACTCCTCAGAGGCAGCCCCCCAGGGGTAGAGGCAGGCCTTTTTACAAACCGCCTCCTCTTCAGCTTATGTTCAGAGGGTTCTTCAGAGGGAGAGGCAGGCAGGGGTACAAGCAGGCCTGCTCCTACCCCTCAACCTAAAGCGCCTGCAAGCGGCACCCTGATGGGATGCTGAGGGCGGTTCTCTATTACCTGTAGGGGCAGGTTGGCTTACGTCCAGGACTGGGAGTCTTTAACATCAGACAAGTGGGTCCTGGAAGTAGTAAGCCAGGGTCTGATTCTCAGCTTCAAAAATTTCCAAGATGAGAATCAGATCTTTTCCACCTGCAAACCCTCTAGAGACTCTTGCTTTGGAAACAAAGTCTCAACCCTCCTGGCTCTCAGAGCTGTAGAAAGGGTTTCTCCCCTACACCAGGGCAAGGGTCTGTACTCCAGGTACTTCCTTACCCCAAAAAAGACAGGAGAGTGGCGGCCCATCCTGGACCTAAGATATCTGAACAAGCACCTTTTAAAACCAAAATTCAAAATGGTGACTCTGGGAATGATTTTACCCTCCCTAAGGCCAGGGGACTGGCTAGCTTCCCTGGACCTCAAGGATGCCTACTTCCATGTTCTTATCAAAGCTCCCACGAAAGTACCTCAGATTCGAACTGCCCTCAGGCCATTATCAGTTCAGAGCAATGCCCTTCGGCCTTACCTCTGCCCCAAGGGTATTCACAAAATGCCTGGCAGTAGCAGTTGCTCATTTAAGAAGGCAAAAGATTGCCATCTTTCCCTACCTAGACGACTGGCTCATTGTGGGTCAGTCTCCAGACCAGGTCAAATCACACCTGCAAGTTACCCAGCAGCTGCTTGCCTCTCTGGGCTTTCTTCTCAGTCTTCCAAAGTCAGTTCTGGAACCTGTCCAGGTACTCACCTTTATAGGTGCAGAACTGGACACAAAAGCAGGCCAGAGCCTTCCTTCCCCTAGAAGGGTAAGGACCCTGGTGGCCCTGGCCTCTCCTTCACTCTGCAGGTCTCTCGACCAGCAAGGCATTTCCTACAGCTCCTAGGACACATGGCTGCTGCCACAGCTGTAGTGCAAGGAGCAAGATTTCAGATGAGGGACATTCAGTTCCATTTGAGAGCCTTTTGGTCTCAAAGAGAGATTCCCTATCCAAGTTGATCCCAGTGACTAAACCTGATCCAGGCCCTTCAGTGGTGGCAGGATCAGAGCAATCTGAGAACAAGGGGTGCCCTTCATCCCTCTATCTCACTCCTTGACCCTTACTACAGATGCATCCCTCTTGGGATGGGGAGCTCACATGGGCGACCTCTCCACCCAGGGATTGTGGTCCCCTCAGGAATCTCTGCTCCACATCAATCTGTTGGAACTCAGAGCTGTTTTTCTAGCACTTCAGGTTTTTTCTGCATCTGTTTAGAACAAAGTAATACAGGTCAGAACAGACAACACCACTACAATGTGGTACATCAACAAACAAGGGCACTCAGTCTTGACCTTGTGCACGAGGCGATGAAGTTGTGGTCTCTGGCTTATTCCTGAACACTTCCCTCATAGCAGTTCACCTCCCAGGCAAGGACAATGTCCTGGCAGATGCTCTCAGCAGGATTTCCCAGGGCCATCCACGAATGGTCACGGGATCCCAGTACTGGGGATAGTTTTGCCATATGGGGCACCCTCAGATAGATCTTTTGCAGCCCCAGACAATCATCAACTTCCACTTTTTGTTGCAGGCCCCCAGTGTTGGGCTCAGTCCCCCTGGATGCCTTTCTCCTCGATTGGGAAGGGAAGTTTCTCTATGCCTCCCCCTTCCCTCTCCTGTTCAAGGTGCTAGTCAAAATCAGATCTCAGCCCTGCAAGATGATCCTGACTCCAGACTGGGCCAGGCAGCCCTGTACCCACTCCTTCTGTCCTTAGCAGTCCATCTTCCCCTGTGTCTCCCCAGGAACCACAGTCTGTTAACCTGTGCCCAGGGGAGAGTCTGGTATCCGAATCTCAAATCCCTCAACCTCAAGGCCTGGCTCTTGAGGAGTTAGAGTTTGCTGATCTACAACTTTCTCAGGGTGTTCTCGAAATCTTGAAGGCTTCTAGAAAGCCTTCAACTAGGGCTACTTATAATTCCAAATGGAAAAGGTTTTCCATATGGTGTTCTGGGAAGCATATTTCCCCGGAATCTGCTGATTTGCCCACTGTTTTTGACTATATGGTCCATCTTAATTCTTTGGGACTGAGACCAGCTACCCTGAAAGTGCATTTGGCAGCTGTCTCTGCTTTTATTTCAGCAGGGAAGCCCTCTTCTCTTTCTGCTCACCCTGTATTTTCCAAGTTTTTAGGGGATTGCTTCATACCAATCCACCATTCAGGGACCCTGCCCCTGCCCCTGCCTGGGATCTTAATGTTTGCATTGCTCAGCTGATGCAACCCCCCTTTGAACCTCTGTCTTCGGCAGAGCTTAAGTACTTGACTTGGAAAACTGTATTTCTAGTAGCCATCACTTCTGCCAGGCGTATAAGTGAGTTACAAGCTTTGTCCGTGGAGACTGACTTTATTTCCTTTCACAGGGATAAGGTAGTCCTCAGGACTAACAGGAGATTTTGCCTAAGGTGGTTCAGATTTCCACCTTAATCAATCTATTTCACTTCAGTGTTCTTCACTGACCATTCCTCCTCTGGTGAGAGGAGGTTGCACAACAGATGTTAAGAGGGCCTAAGTTACTACATAGAGCGATCGAGGGTCACAGGTTTGACTCCTCCAACTGTTTCTCACTTATGGTGAGGTTGGGAAAGGAAACCTGCCACTAAGAGATCCATTGCCAGGTGGATTGTCTCTTGTATCCAATTTTGCTATCAAAAACTGGGTAAGTTTTCCCCCTCAGGCCTGAGGGCTCACTCTACCAGAGGTACAGCTGCGTCTCTAGCTGCTGCCAGAGACATCCCTATGTTAGAGATGTATCAAGCAGCTACTTGGAAAACAGTACACACTTTCACCAAGCATTACTCCCTGGATATCCAGGCCAGGAGGGATGCTCGGTTTGGCACAGCCGTGCTTCAGATCCTGTTCCCTAAGTAGGTTCTGTCCCTCCTCCATGGAGGTACTGCTGTGTAGTCTGCAATAGTCATAATATAGCAAGACTTCATGTTGTTTGAAGAAAAAATTACTCACCTTAGTAATGTTGTTTCTTCTAATGGAGTCTTGCTATATTATGACCTCCCCACAGCCTGCCCCTCTCAGAACTTCTACTTGGGGTATGGGGTGGGCAGTTCACTGTTGGCACTTATTGATGCCCCTTTTTATGTTTTCCACCCCTTCTTTTTGGGGTGTTTGGGTGTTGTGTTTTTATTTTATTTTATCTTATCTTATCTTTTTCTGGTCCCCTGACTTGAGTCTTGGTGTTGGGACCAGGAAAATGTGTTGATATTTTAGTAGCCAGTTGGCTAGTGTAGGTTACAGCTTTCACACAGAAACTTAGTGAGTTTTGCTCGTAAAGATCTGACAGTTTCGGTTTGAAATATCCCAGACAGAGCTTCTCTAACCGAGCTCGCGCTCTAAGTTCCATGCCCTGCATGGAAGTTGACTCTTTCACCTCGGAAGCAGTTCTAATGGTGGGACAAACTGCAATAGTCATAATATAGCAAGACTCCATTAGAAGAAACAACATTACTAAGGTGAGTAATTTTTTCTTCTCCCACCCACCCATTGGTGGTATATCCCTCAGCTCCACCCCATGATGCCAGATCTTCCTCGCCGCTGGAAGAAGCAGGTTCCCTCCTTACCACTCCCACGTTGAGTAGGCCCTGGTGCTCAAATCTTCGGATGCCAGAATTGGACCTGTTTGCATCTCAGTGCAATGCAAAACTGCCCAATTTCTGCTTGCTCAGTCCCGAGCCTGGAGCTTTCTGGCAAGATGCATTGTCCCTATCCTGGAAAGGGAGGTGCCTTTACGCATTTCCTCCCTTTCCTCTCTTGCACCGGGTTCTGCTGAAAGCCCAATCAGAGAGGGTGGTCATGATCCTGATAGCCTCTCTGTGGCCCAGACAGATGTGGTTCTCACTACTCAGGCATCTGACAGTGGAGCCTTCATGGCCCCTTCCACTTTCGGGTCAGCTACTCTCTCAGCAACAGGGAGCATTGGTCCATCCCAGCTTACGCTCCCTTCACCTGCATGCTTGGCTCCTCAAGACCTAGCTAAGCTCAGATTTGGAGCCTCAGACGAGGTAGCTCAAATCTTGGTTGAGGTGCAGAATCCCACTACCAGGGCCACTTACGCCGTGAAATGGAAATGCTTTTGTTTGTGGGCCACAGCCAGGAGATTGGACCTTCTGGTCTGTCCAGTCAACTCTGTCTTACAATACCCGTTATCCCTGTCAGTGTCAGGTCTCAGTTACTCTTCCATAAAAGTACACCTGGCTGCTGTTTCTGCCTATCATCACTGTTTCCATGACAGGACAGTGGCTCAATTGGAGGTAGTTAAAATCTTCCTTAGGGGGATCCTGCATCTTTGTCCCCCGGTTCGGGACCCTGTTCCTTCTTGGGACTTGTTTGTTCTGGAAAGGCTTACGCTTCCCCCATTTGAACTGGCTATGAGTTGTGAGCTTTGTTACCTCTCCTGGAAAACTTTGCTTTTGGTGGCAGTCACCTCTGCTAAATGCATTTCTGAGCTTCATGCTTTGATGTGTAGAGAACCTTATCTTATTTTTCATAAGGATAGGGTGGATCTCCACACCATTCCAAAATTCCTTCCTAAAGTAATCTTGGAGCTTACTCTTAATCAGTCAGTTCAGCTTCTGGTGTGTTACCCGGAACACTGCAACCGGAGTGAGGCGCTTCTGCACACCTTATATGTGCATAGAGCTTTGCGCTGTTTCCTGTCTAGAACCAAGGAGGCCAGGCAGTCGGATCAGCTTTTTGTGTCCTTTGCAGACTGGTCCTTGTGGCGCCCAGTTGCCAAACAAATGCTTTTGTGTTGGGTTGGTCAACTGCATATCCTTCTGTTATGAGAATGGTGGGAAAACCCTTCCTGGTGCAGTCAGGGCTCATTCCACCAGAGCTTTTGCTACTTCCTTTGCAGCACTCATGAGAGTGTTGGCGACCGACATTTGTGCTGTCACCACTTGGCACTCTGTTCACATGTTCATCAGCCACTACAGTCTGGATATAGTTTCTAGGTGTTGAGCAGGGTTCGGCCTTGCGGTTCTACAGGGCCTTATCTCATGAGAGGTCTCTCTCCCTATGTGTGTGTCTGCCTCTCCTTTCCCCCTCCCAAGGGTTGTCTTAAGCTTTATACTGCTTGGGAGCGTTTGTCTGTTACTTCCTCTTTGCAAGGGTTGTCTTAAGTTTTATACTGCTTGGGAATCAGTCCTACATGTGTTACCTGCTGCAAGAACTTCCTCTCAAAGTAAGATAGTACAGTTACGTAAGAACTTACCGTGATAGTAGATCTTCGAGAGAAACTCTTGCAGCAGGTATGATTTCCCTCCCTCCTTCCCCCGGGAGAAAGTCTTTCTGCTCTGATCCAACTTTAATGTTTTTTAGTTGTGGGCTTAGTTATTTGCCCTTGTTTTCTCTGTGGGGTTTGTTCTTTCCACAGCTGTCCGCTTTTGGCCCATCACTGGCGTACAAGTTACTGGAGCACTTGGGGACCACCACTTGCCTTTATACTGGCTGACGGGGGTGGAGCTGACGTCGGGTGGGTAGTCCCAAATCGGTACTGCTAAAGAAAAGAATTGCTGAGATCTGCCAGGTGGCATCGGTCCTACATGTGTTACCTGCTGCAAGAGCTTCTCTCGAAGATCTACAGTTACGGTAAGTTCTTACGTAACTGTACTTTACAACATAATGGAGGGTCTCTTTAACTTTAAACTGTACTAAGAGTCCAGAAATACTTCAAGAAAAGACCCTTGCAGCAAACACATGGACTAACTAAATGATTATAATGTCCTTCATTTATACCAAGTGTAAAAGAAACACCAAATAACACTGAAGGTGTTTAAAAAGTCCATGTTCCTTACCAAAAAGCTAAGCACCAACATAATGTTGGATTGTACTACAACAGGAGATATGTTTTACTAGACAAAGCAACTAAACACTGTAAGGCAGTTTACAGAATATACAAAATGAAAGGTCTGAAAGCACTTAAGTAAACAGTAACAAAAGTACTATTTATGCTCCAAAAAAAGGTTACTAAAGCCTTAACATAAAGGGTTCAGTCCTCTCCCTTCTCATCTTCATCTGCAGAGACATGAGAGTGACTCATAAAGTCCCGTTTGATAGCCTCTGTTTGCCCACATCAGTGGGGTCGGAGAACAGAAATGTCTTACTGGTATAATGGACCTGAAGACACGCTGGTAGTAGCAGAATGATTTATGCCATGCGCCCGCAGGCCCACTCGAACTGCATCAAAACCTTGAGTTGCCTAACTCGGATCCGGAAAGAAGTATATCTGGGCTCCTGAATCCAGTTTGAGGGCCAGAGGAGTTTGCAGCAGCAAGAACTAAGTCCCGAACTAGTACTCCAGCAGCAGTAATCATGATGGTACGTGGAGTATTATCTTTTGGACGCCTGTGTGGGTTGAGTCGATAGGTCTTAATGATCTGACCTTGCAAATCCAAATTCAGCTGTTGGGTGATTAAGGCCAAAGTGAATCCCAATAGATCATCTCGCTCCAGGTCTTCCAGTACCCTGAGTAAGCGAATGTTGCTGGCTTACATGTTCTCTAATGTCTCGAGCCATAAGCGCACGAGTTTATTTGCGGACAAGATTCCAGCCACAGCGGCTGCTGAAGTATTCGCAGAATCCACTGCTTGCTTGGTGTCGGAAGAAACTGCATCAACCCTGGATTCCATGGCAGTAAAACGGATGCCAAGACTATTGATTTTTATATCGAGGTCCCGAATTGCTTGTAAAAGAGCGCTGTTGGAGGGTTCCAGGGCCCTATTCCCTTGTGCTACTAGGCCTCCGCCTGATGCGGTCTCCTGTGAGACGTTCCTCTTGCTGGAGTCCGACTTCAGATTTTGTTATGTTTTACCCATTTCAGCTCAGATTTACTCCTCTTATGTCATCTAGGTGAACTCCAAATTGCAAAGGGCAGAGATTAGAGTCAAATGCCCAGGGAAGAAATGGCCTTTGTAGGTATTTTATTTAGAAATAAACAGGCGCTCCTGTTGAGCACATCTGCTCTGTCTAGCTGCTGGCCATGCCCCCCGAAATTCAAAGACTTTTGATGGAGAACCAAGGGGCCCATACCAAGGGCTCCCCCTCTGCTGGTTCTCATTCCAGGCAGGAGAAGGAGAAACCCTCCTCACGCTCCCTGCCTAGACGTCCATCGATGGCCACCGTTTCTGGTGTCCCTCCATCAATGGGACATCCTTTAAACAGTTCCTTGTCGACAGGAGCGCATACCCTCTTGTCAGCGGTGCTTTCCAGTGCTTTAAATGCAGTTTAGTCAGTAATTGCTCCATCGACGGAGGCTTGTACCTTCTCGTGGATGACGCTTTCCAGTGCTTTGCATGCAGCGAAGTATACTGCTGTTCCATCGACAGGGGCTCCTGTTGCATCGGCAACATCTGACATTTTGAGTGAAAATAACTCCCCCCAAGCGGGCTCGTCGATGAGACTCCGCAATCCTCAAGGGAAAATTATTGGCTAATGCCTTATTGACTGCCCCTCCGCCTGCTCGGGTGCTTTCATAAGGGGTCAGGCGGACAGAGATCGGGACCCTGGTCTTTATTATCCAGGGGCACAACCTGCTCATGCTGCCTGTCCATTCCCTCTATCACCCCCCTTTGTTTGCCAACATGTTCCCCTTCTCACCCCCCCTTCCCAGGAAAGGGACCTTACCAGTGTAGTCCGACACATCTTGTATGCCATGCGGTATTCCCAGCCCTCTGAAGAGCTGGGTGATCTTTCCTGATCTCCCCCCCTCTTCCACCTAAACAATTTCATGGTGTCAAGGATACCATGCCACCCTGGTCTCCTCCTCCATTTATAGAGGACTGTTTGTCAGATGATAAAGAATTACTGCCTGATTTCACCGGTGATCTTAAGGATGAAGTTTCCAGATTTGGATTTTCCTAATCCTGAAACTCCCTATTTGGAAATCTGTTCTGTGGATGAGTACTTGCCTCTGCCTTCTGCAACCTCTCCCTGAGATGACCCGTCCTTCAGTGACAGGATGGTTCAAATTCGAAAGGTCATGGGATTCTCCACTACTGAACATGGTAAACAACGCAAGGATGTGGCAGAATACCTGGAATTACCTGCGGAGCCTGTTTTATTGGTTCCTCTACTAATACCTACCTACTAGAATGCCATGCTGGCTGCTTGGCATCAGCCTTCAGCTATTACAGCTGTTCCCCGCAAAGGGGATTGCCTATATCAGGCTCTTCTGGACCACCCCTTTCTGTCTAGTATTCCAGAAGCAGATTCTGTGGTCATTACTGCTTCTCATGACTGTACTAAAAAGCACCAAGCACATGAGCACCTTACCTCCTGATAAGGAATCCCGAAGAATAGACTATCTGGGGAAAAAGGTATTTTCCTCAGGTGCTATGAATATCAGAATTTTAAACTATATGGGTCATATGATCAAATATCAACGTACCCTGGGCTCCTCTGCCATTGAACTTAAAAGTAAACTTGCTACCTCACAGGACAGGGATAAATTATTGGTTACAGTAACAACTAGTAATTCTGTCTCCCATCACCTTATCAGGTCGGGATATGATGCCGTAGATACTTCAGCCCGACAATCAGTCACTGGTGTTACTTGGCGTCACCATGCTTGGCTTCACGTTTCAGGCTTTGCACCTGATATACAACATAAAGTAGCTAATGCCCCTTTTAACGGCCTAAGGTGTTCGGGCCAGGAACTCAAAACCTTACTGGATGTCTTACAGGCATCAGGCAGAGCCATCCATGCGGTACATGGCATGTATCACACCCCAGCTACAACCTACCGTACTCAATGCTCCTCTTATTCCAAAAGAGGTGGATGATACAGAGGTAATAGTAAAGATGGCTTCGGAGGTTGTGCTCAATCCACCAGAGGCAACAGCTGTGCTGCCTGGAGTGCACACTCCCGCCTTGCAGGTGGAACTGCGTGCCACCCCCCCCACCCATCTCCCAGTGACCCACTAGGGCTATTCTCTCGCCTCCTCGACCAGGCCTCGGAGGCTGTGGGGGGTCATTTTGCCCTCCATCTGGAGGCCTGGCAAACGATCACTTCGGACAATTGGGTACTTCAGATTATACAGAAGGGTCATACTCTAGAGTTTCTCTCCACCCCATGCCCTCCACGCAAGATTCATTATCCTCCAAATCATATACCGATCCTACAGGAGGAGTTGACAGCCCTGTGACCACACAGGCCATTGTGCCAGTGCCTCTTCTGGAACATCAAACAGGATTTTACTCCCACTTCTTTCTGGTGCCCAAACATACGGGAGGCCTCAGACCAATACTGGATCTCAGACAACTAAATCTTTGCATTCAGTACAAATATTTTTTGCATGATCACCCTACCTGCCATCATGCCGATTCTAAAGCAGGGCGACTGGCTTTGCTCCCTAGACATGAAGGATGCATACCTTCATATTCCTATCCATTCTGCCCACCACAGCTTTTTGCGCTCCCATCTACTGGGTCAAAATAACCAGTTTCAAACACTCCCCTTCGGCCTCTCATCAGCACCCAGAGTGTTAACCAAGTGCCTAGTGGTGGTAGCAGCAGCCTTACGAAGAGAAGGGCACTTCAAATTTCCATATCTAGATGATTGGCTAATTAAAGCAGACTCCAAAGTAGCTTTGCTTGTCTCTCTAGATACTACCTTAAAACTGTTTGCAGATCTGGGAATCGCTGTCAGTTGGCCAAAGTCCAGTCCAAATCCGACAGTCTCTCTCCAATACATTGGAGCTGTTCTAGATACAGTTACAGCCAGGGCTTGCCTCCCGCCTGCCTGGCTGGACACACTTATAGCTCTGGCGTTGGATATAAAGACTCAGAAAATAGTCACAGCCAGACAAATGCTGCATCTTCTGGGTCACATGTCCACTGCCATCCCTGTGGTGGCCTGCACTCGTCTCCACATGAGACCTGTCCAGTGGACCATCCAGAACCAATGGTCCCAAAAAACAGGACAGTCCAAAGACAAAGTCAGGGTTAATCCTTCTCTGAAGTCTTCCCTGACATGGTGGACAATCTGATTCAATCTAAATCAAGGAATGCCTTTCTGGTGCCCCCCCCCCCCCAATGCAGATGTTGACCATGGATGCTTCCCTAAAGGGCTGGGGGTGCACCTCAGTCCTTATCAGACCCAAGGCCAATGGCCTGCTTCTCCCCAGCTGTCTCATATCATTTGCCTCCTTGGCACCGCCCCGTGACATCAGATCTTCCTTTGTGCTGGAAGTCAGGTCTCCTCCTTCGCAGGTCTCTGCGCATTGTAGGCCCAGTTTTCTTCCTTCATCTTCAGGCAAATTTCTTTGTTGCTTTTGCAATTTCTTGCCGGTTCCTCTGTCTTTGCTTCCATGGAGCATGACGAGTCTTGTGCCGGCCCCAAGTTTAAACTATGCATGATCTGTAATCAGAACATGTTGTGTACTGACCCCCATGCCTCGTATGTTTATAGTCTTGGTGCGGAGCAAGACCCTGCTTCCCCCCTCCTTGGGGAGGCATGCCCTCCTTTTGCTTGGCTGGCCAGAAGAGTGGGATCCTCAGGTTTGGTCAAAGGATGCTTGCAAGGTCGTGTGGCAGCAGTGGGCTCTGCCTCACAAGTTGCTGCCCTCAAGGAGGCAGACGCTCAGGCTGCGGCAGTCTCTTCCTCCGCCCTGTGCTGCTCCCAGTGGGCACCTCTGCAGGGGCCTCGTTCACCAGGTCCTTCAGGGATGCAAGTCCTTTCAGATGTTCAGGGAGGGCCCTTCCCATGGGATCGCACTTCTAGGGCATGTCTTAAGTCCCACTGTACGTCTCGGGATTGTGAGCGGTCTCATTCTTCCTGCAGTCTGGACTCCTTCGACCACTCAACGGTCGTTTAGCAGTCAGCTTTGGCTGAACCCAGCAGGGCTGAAGGGCAGGCTGCTGGCTCCTCTGTGTCCCTGTTGGGCTTACTGTCTGAAGTACAGGTTGATCAGCCGGCTGAGATTTTTCTCGACCCAGTCGACCCATTGTCTGATAACTTGGGGGATGAGACTCTCTCCCAAACTCCAGTCCTCCCCCAGGAGGGACAGGAGAGGTTGACTGACCCTGCTGTTTCCTCCCAGAAGATTCCCTTCTCAGACGTCTCATAGCTGGACCTGGTCTGTGTGGATTACACAGCTGTTCCTTCCTTGTCCCCTCAACGGCAGCCTTCCAGTCTCTGGTCAGGGTTCAGGCCGAGCACTTAGTCCTGGTCTCTGGACTTCGACTGTTCCCATTCTTGACCCTCTCGGAAGTGCCGTCAACACTCTTCCTTCTTGCCATCATGCAAGGAAATGCTTCACCGCAGGCTTTGTCAGCAGTACGAAGAGCCCCTCTAGCAACAGTGGATCCTTGATCAGGGTCAGTCACTACAGCAGGCTCCGTACTAGTGGGAGCCTCTGTCCAAGCAGCTGTCACATGGGGCTCCATCCAAGGCTGCCTGGCTGGCCTCCGGTTTCCCTGGCTGACTTTCGATTCAGTTTACCTACTCTGGCAATTTCAGAGTGGTTCATGGGGCTTGGGCACTGATGGCGGTGTATGAGGAGTTGTCTGATACAGACAGCTCCTCTGTGCACTCTTCGATGACCCCCGGCTTTGATTGGGAGTCCTCTGTGGACCTTGGCTCTGATTAAGGCCCCGGGTCTTTTGGGGCCTTGCTCGGGCTTATATCTCAGTCTATGGGGATCCTACTGGAGCTGGTCCAGAAGAGGGCCAAGTATCCCCTGATTGAGATCCTGGACAGGGATGACTCATGGGGGTGGCCTTCTCAGTGGCAGAATCCATCCTGTCTCTGGCCCTGGAGTTGTAGCAGCATCCAGTGTCTTGCCCTGCACCTTCTGCCAGCATGGTCCATAAGTATGCGGTCCCGACTGGGACCTTTATGGGGTTCTCCATTCACCGCTTAGCCAAGGGGTTAGTGGCGGACTCCATTTTTTTATCACATGGGCAATGTTGGGGATGTTGACAAACACTCAGACAAGGAATTGAAGAAGCTAGACCATGCTGCCAAAAAGGTGTATGCTGCGTCCTCCTTGGGCTTGAGGCAGGCAAGTCCTTCCGTTATGATGGCCAATTTTGGCTACACACTCATGGGGGTCCTTGACCACATCATCCCTTACCTTTCAGTGGACTTGTAGTCTGTGGTAAAGGTGGTCTGTGATCAGGGTCTTGCTCTGGCTAAGCATCGTCTCCAGATAGCCTTGGACGTAGGTAGCTCCCGAGCTTGCTCAGTAGCAGTGGCAGCCATGTTCCACAGAGCCTGGCTTCGGATTGCCACCTTTATGGTGACTACCCAGCATAAAGTTGTTGGATGTCCCATTCTTAGGCACTGACCTCTTAGGGCCAGGTGTAGAGGGCCACCGTAGGAAGAGTGAGAAGTCCAGTGCCACCCTGGACTCTGTCACATCCTTGCAAAAGGATCCCAAGGATGAGCAAACGAAGAAGGCCTTTTCTTTTCAGCCCTTTCAGCCCCAGCAGCCAAGCAGCAGCAGTAGCCCCAGTCAAGGCAGTCCCAGGTCTGGTGGCCCAAGCCAGCCAAGCAGGGCTCAAAAAAGTCTGGAGGTCAGCACACCAGCGTGTTTTCGGCAACCGGCATCTGATCCTTCTCCAGGGTTGCTCAGTGAAGGGTTGGGGGACATTTGCTTCCTTCCCGCTGCACCCCTTCCTCAGCATCCCAATGAGGGGTTTGGCTTCGCCATTTCTGGCATGTCAGTTTCGCTATTACTATGGACAAATGGGTGCTGGATGTGGTGGGTTGAGGTCTGCCTCTTCACTTCAAGGATTTCCCACCCTTTCAGGTCCATGTTCTCCCTGGACATGTTGTCCACCCTCAAGGAGGTCAATGCCCAGCTCCAAGAGAAAGGCGCTATGGCTCTTGTTCTGGATGCTGCAGCCGGCGAGGGCTTTGTGTCCTGGTACTTCCTGGTTCCCAAACAAATGGGGGGTTGGGAACCCATACTGGATCTGTGTGACCAGAACCAGTTCTTAGGGATGCGCAAGTTCAGGATGGTCACTCTGAACCAGATTATCCCATCTCTGGAATAGGGCATGTGGTTCTGCTCTCTGAAACTCAAGGGTGCCTTCTTTCACATCCTAGTCCATCTGGCCCCCTGGCAGTACCTTCAGTTCCACACACAAGGGGTTCTGTATGAGTTCCGGGTTATGCCTTTTGGCCTGTCCTTGGCCCCCAGGTCTTCGCCAGGTGCATTGCAGTGGTGGCATTATTCCTGTGCCACGGGGTTTGGGTTCACCCTTACCTGGATGACTGACTGATTGGCAGTCTGTCCCAGGAGGCGGTGGTGCGATACAGAGATCTGGCCCTCCACACTTTTGTTGGCCTTGGATCTTCTTATCAACCATGCCAAGTCGGAACTCAGCCCCTCTCAGACAATATACTTTAGGGCACAGCTCGACTCCCTTTGGGCCAAGACCCGACTCCCAGCGGCCCAGGTGGTGGATCTTACCTCCTTTGCCTGATCATTTCAGGTTGGGCACTCGTGCACTGTCCGGAACTTCCTGCGGCTGCTGGGGTACATGGCATCCTGCACCAGCTTGGCCCAGTGGAGCCACCGGTGGATGGGACCCCTGCAGTGGGAGCTGGCCCTTCAGTGGTCTCAGTGCCTCTGTCACCTGAACCAATTGGTCGTGGTGACGCAGCCAGTGTGGGATGCCATTCAGTGTTGGCTAGTCCTGGAAGACCTACAGAAAGGAGTCCCATTTGTCTTCCCAAAGCTGACAGTCTTTCTAATCACTGACGCATCTCTGGTGGGATGGGGAGCCCATTTGGGGGACCATAGAGCCCTCAAGTTCTGGACCCCAAGGAGTCCTGATACCACATCATCTTGTTGGATCTCCATGTGGTGCGTCTAGCCCTAATGGTGTTTGCTCCTTCGGTTCAGGGGTCAGATCATGCAGGTTCATATGGACAACACCATGACCATTTACTGTCTCAACAAGCAGGATGGGAACGCATTCCCTTTGTGCCAGGAAGCCCTCTGCACATGGACCCTTGTGTGCAGTGTGGACGCTGATCTCCTGATGACCCACATGGCCAGAGCCTCCAACCAGCTGGCAGACTCCCTCAGCCAAGTGGGCAAGGCATTTCATGAGTGGTCTTATCATCAGGAGGTAGTGAACCATCTGTTCTCCCATTGGGGCACTCCTCTGGTCAACCTGTTTGTGTCTTGGGAGAACGTAAAGCTGTGGCTGTTCTGTGCCCACCCCCACAATGTGGAACACTGATGGGGGAATGGGGGATGCATTCGCAAGGCACTGGACCCCAGACCTCTTCTACGCCTTCCCTCCCTGTCCCCTGATCCACTGGGTGCTGGACAAGGTGCATGTGATTCTGGTAACCCTAGACTGGCAGTGGCAGTTCTGGTACCCAGATCTCCTGATTCTCAGCAGCAGGCCTCTGTGACACTTGCCTCTATGCCCAGATTTGCACTCCTGCCACAAGGGGAAGGTCTTGCAATCGGATCTTCAGTCTCTGCACCTGACAGTCTGGTTCCTGAGCGGCTAGATTTCCAGGACTTGGGCCTCTCTGAGGAGATTCTCTGCATTGTGGAAGCCTCCTGAAAGGGATCAACCTGCCAGTGCTATGCCTTCAAATGGAAGCACTTTTCTGTTTGGTGCCAGGGCAGGGAGCTAGCCCCCTCCCCCGCCCTGAGGCTAACATCCTGGACTATGCATGGTTCCTCTCTCAGTTGGGCCTGAGGTCGATGACCCTCAAGGTGCACCTGACAGCCATTTTGGCATACTAGGCATGGGCTGGCGTGCCAGTGGTGGCGCATGGCAGGGTGGGCAGGTGCTTCTTTAAGGGCCCTGACCATCTGTCCCTTCCAGTGCGTGAACCACCATCACCTTGGGACTTGATGCTGGTACTGGCAGTCCTCATGGGCAAGCCATTCGAACGGATGCACAGGTATCACATCTTTAACCTGTTGTGGAAGATCGCCTTCTTGGAGATTATCACTTCCATGAGAAGGATCAATGAGCTCCAGGTGCTATCAGCAGAGTCTGCTTACTTTGTGTTCCACAGGGACACTGTTGTCCTCTGCCCTGACTCAAACTTCCTCCTGAAGGTTGTTTCAGAGTTTCACCTTAAGCAAGTGATCAGTCTCATGGTGTAGTTCACCTATCCAACCTCTGAGATTGAGCACAGGCTCCATACGTTGGACCTGAGGTGAGTGCTCATTTACTATACAGAGCACATGGCTGGAGTTCGTCGAAAGGTTCACCAGCTCTTTGTCACTTACGCTGAAGCCAAAGCTGGCAGACTGGCAACTAAGTAGATGATTGGCAGGTGGATTGTATCCTGCATTGACCTCTTCTGTAGGTTGACTGGTAAGGAGCCTCCTGTCAGGCTTAGGGCTTATTCCACCATACGTACCACTGCCTCACTGGCTACTTCCAGAGATGTCCCTCTTCAGGAGATCTGTAGGGCTTCTATCTGGAAGTCAGCAGACACCTTCCCACCGGGGTGCTGGTTTTGGGACCTCGGTTCTCCAATCCCTTTTTTCCAAGTAGAGGTGTGCACCTTGCCCCCTTCTCCCGGAGAACTGCTAGGAGTCTGCTAGAAGTGTGGCTTGTGCACCATATCCACATCCCAAGAAATGAGGGTTACTCACCTGTAACTGTAGTTCTAGGAGTGGTATATGATGCACATCCACATGACCCACCCAACCTTCCCTGGCAAGTGGCACATGGATCCCTGCTTCCAGCATGCAAGATCTGATGTCACGGAGTGGTGCTGAGGAAGATACCACCCGGGTGGGTGGGAGGAGCTTAGCTTGAAGACGTTCTCTCTGGATTTAACAGGGAAAGGAAGACTGCCAAAAGTGTGGATGTGCACCATATTGTTGGATTCTGGCAGGATCTAAGCCTGATGGCAAAACGCAACACAAAGACAGATGTTGCAGAATAAAGGTTTATTCCCCAACAGAGTCCGGAACCTCTGAACACCTGGTGTCGTCACAGGAAAACTCGATGAAAAACAGATTTACACAAATTCTTGTAGTCAGACATGAGAAGGTCCGTTACCTGGTTATGGACTCACCTGCATAGTAGAAAAGCTAAACAAAGCATTTCTGTTGGCGGGTACAGTGGGCAGCTTGCACCCAAGGCCGTTAGGTTTCCACATACACAGTGATAAGTATTATGCTGACTGACACTACTTTTGGGTTACAATAGAATGATTCATATAATATGCTGATCATAGCATCACAGCTAATAGCTGTAGGTACAGCGCTAAGACCACAAATATAATTCTAAATTTTACATCATAGCAAGCATGAATAAATACTAATATCCCTTATGCTATAACATAGAATTACGGCAGTCCACATGAGGAACTGTAGGTCAGGCAGGTCTGCAATATACTACTCCTAGAACTACAGTTACAGGTGAGTAACCCTCATTTTTACAGCTACATAGGCGTCGCCTGCAGCCGTGTTGTGAGAGCTCAGAAAAATGAGCTACCGGATCAGGCCCTGGAACGCTTCCACTTTGTACTTTAGAATGATCCTTCTGAAAGTGCAAAACATTCGATACCAGTCTGCCACAGCTGCACTATTTCATTGCTACTCGACTCTTCCATATTCGGCGTTGTACTGTGCATGTGCATGTGTCACGCATGCGCAGGTTTGCTGGGCACGCCATCTTGGGAATGACATATGCCATTCACAAGAACTATGCATGCATGACTGTGGCACACGTGTAGTTTTGTCGGCGCCGCCATCTTACATGTGGCATTCACACTCATTCGGCGGAAGTTGTTCCATGGCGGTGCTCCTACAAGCTCACTGCAGCTGTATTGGCTCTGGCTAGACCATGTCTGAACCTATTAACATAGTTAAAGTTGGGACTGTTTTTATACTCGGCACAGTACTTGGTTTTGTTAGAGAGAAGAAGGCTTTTGACCATTATGTACTGTCTCCCACTCCTAGGGAGCATAATTCCTCTCTTCCCAATTATATATTCATTCTTTTTTTAGAAAATGTTTTGGTTTTTTTTTTTTTTGTATAATAGCAATAATACACTCCACGGTATGTCATTTTATGGGATATTATCATGTCTTGGGTGTATGGGTTGCTTGTCATGAAGTCTTAGGACTCACAGTGCAACCGGGTTGTGACAATGGCCCATGGTATACCATACTCTATTGTGTATTATTGCTTAATGATAATAAGTGATGACGTCCCATGGTATACCACACCCCATCGTGTATTGTTGCTTAGTTGTAATACAGCAGAAACAAATGCAGGAATGTTATTGGTCGAAACAAGTTACCTGACCGTGTATTACATAGAGAAAAAACAGTGTGTTAAGAACAACTTGGTTCACACACCTAGTGGGTGCTGTGGCATCACTTGGCAAGACAGCTAAACTCAAGTACTTTAGTAATGACTCAGCACCCACAAGGTGTGTGAACCTGCAGGTTCTTATCACTTTGGTGTTTTTTTATTTTTCATAATACTAAAAGAATGTGTTTAAGCATTTGAGAAAAGCTGAGATTTTTTTTTTCTGTGTAACAGCATTTTTTTACTTCATACAGACAGTGTTTCTGACCAAGTGATTTGGAAACCAAAAATGCTATTGAAGTTAGTGTGTGGATCAGATTAGCAGAGCTGCTGGTGCAGTCGAGCTTGTGCTCAATGAAGTTGTTCTAAACATTAAGAAAAGTTGTTCTGAAAGTATGCTGAGAACAATGCTTTCAGGTCACAGAAAAAAAACATGTTTAACTGTATTATTAGAACACTGTTCATGCACGGTCAGGTCTCCAGTCTCCTTTCTGTACCCAGAAGCCTGTTTTTTTACACACCAAATCCACTTTATGTAAGCAGTGAAACACAACAGGGTGTGGGTTATGATTTCTAACCTGCACGCCCAGGTGCGTTGTGAGGTATGAGGGACTTGTGTGAGTGTCTTCAACCACCTGGAACTATGGTTCAGGAATAGTAACCCACACCCTGGAGTGTCTTATTGCAGGATTTTTCCAACCCATTTTATAAAAGCACAGTATACAGTTTTGGGTGTGCATTAAAGTATGTGTGATACACTTCCCAGGGTTTGTTGAGAGCACTTTGCCTTCAGCCTTGTGCCTCGGAAAACCCTGAGCTGTTAATCACAAATGCTTTAATTCATACTCTTTTGGGTAGTATTGCTTACTAATCCTAGATGTTTGTGCAACATGACAGAGTGAATGATGAAACTGTAACAAATGAGTTTAGTCCCCCCCCCAAAAAAAAAAATAAAAAATTGTAATTGAAAATGAGAATACTGGTAGAGGTACCATTGATCTTCTTCGAGGTACAGCTCTTGCAGCAGGTTACACCATTAGGACTGAAGATGGCCGGCGTCAGGACCCCACAGAAAATTTTCTAACTAGCAGTCTTCAGTGGGGACTGCCTCCGATGTCGGTCCCGCCCCCAACATCAGGTGTAGTACACAAGGAGGCGGTCCTGCCAGAATCCCCAGTTCTTTCCCGCCGTCGACTTGCATGTCTCGACCTCTTCGGTTAGTACTAGCGCGGGACGTCCAGGAAATCCTTTCCAAATTGGAAACTTCGGAAGAAATTCTTCTTCTAGACTACTTTTCGTTGTCTGATGTCCTCCCCAGCTTCAGTGGAGGGCCATCCTTCTAAGTGTGCTTGTGGGAAGCAGATCCCGTTTAAAGACCCCCATTCGGCCTGCGTTCGGTGCCTGGGCCCGGACAACTACACCCAGGCTTGCTCCTTCTGCCAGGGCTTTAATAGCTGGACCAGAATCCACCGACAGAAGGCTTTCCTCCTAGAAGAAAAGCTCAAGGCCATGGAACCTTCCTCCAGGGGGGAACCTTCGGGAAAGTCCCACAGGCACCTCCAGAAAAATCGGGAGAAGGTGAGACCTAGATCCCCTTCCAGGGCCTTGGACTCCTGCAGCTCCGGCTCCAGGTCGGACTGCTCTCCGTCGAGGGCCCACTCTCAGCCTCCCCTGGTAGTGGTCAAATCCGCGAGCGGCTCCTCAACTCTGCGGCCTGCCAAGACCTCCAGGCCTCCTCCTTCTGCTAAGGCCTCTTCCAGGTCAGGGGAGCATCACAAGTCTTCGTCCCGGCACTCGGCCTCCGACGTCCGGTCTGTCTCCTTGCCTCCGCCTCCCCAACGCAAGACCAAGGAGCTGACCTCTCTTAAGCGGACATCGGACCCGATGTTGGCCAAGATCCACAAGCACTCCCGTGAGGCGGTCGACAACCCCAGGATGCGGCGGGGAACCGGCGCCTGCTACCGCGAACAGAAGAGCCACACTGCCACCTACCGGCGTCGGTCAGGAGGCGTTGTCGGAGGAGAGTCCACTCAACCCGAGGACCAGGCGGAGCAACTCGGGCCCATTAAGTTCCCACGGGAACCCTCCCCAGAACAGGAGACCCCCGGGGAGCCGACGCCCGGCCCCGACAACAGACCACCGGCGCCCAGCCCATCACCGGGACTCAACTTGGCAGAGGTGAAGGAGCTCTTCACTTTCTGGTGGGACACCATCAAAAAGGATGTGATCACCACGCACCCTTCTCCGCACCTGCCAGCAACACCGGCGCCTCGCCTCAACCGCCCGAAGGGCAGCAGGCGAGCACCTCTCCCCAGGGGCCAGTAACACCTCCTATGGGCAGATCTGCAGAGAAGAAGGCCTCCGTCTAGATCTTCTTCAGGGTCACCCAGCCCCAAGAGACCCAGAAGACGTCGGTATTCGCCGTCGACGGAGGACTCCAGATCTGACATCTCTGAACGCTCCAGGTCTCCTTCACCGATCAGCATCCCTTCTCCGGACTCACGCGACCTCCCTAGGTCTCCTCCAGATGACCCCTCGTTCTCTGAGATAATGAGAAACATCCAAGAGAACATGGGATGGGATGTGGAAGAACTAGACCCGGAAAGATTATGCCTCGCCTGTTACCTTCGGCAAAAGTACCCTAAGCCTGCGGTAGTACCACCCTTGGTGGACATCTTCGTGGACCTCACCAAGGCAGCGTGGAGGTGTCCACTTTCCACTCCGGCTATGCCGAAGAAGGCTGACCGCCTGTACAAGGCCCCAAGGGAGGACCAGTACCTGGCTAATCATCCTCTGGCCGACTCCCAGGTCATCACAGCCTCTCATGACCGGTCTCAAAAACCGCAACATCTGAGCATGCAGCTACCAGATCCAGAGTCCAAGCAACTGGACGTGCTGGGTAGGCGCACTTATGCGGCCGCGACTTGCGCCATCAGATCCCTGAATTACCTGACCCACATGGTTCAGTTTCAGAATGCGCTGTGGGAACAGGGGCAGGATCTAGTAGAGAAATTGCCAGACGGTGGCCCAAAGGAGGAACTTCAGCTCCTCCGCACGGGTTCAGACGTGGGGACCCAGGTGCTCCGAGCTGCGTACGACACGGCGGACTCTTCGGCCAGAGCGGCAGCCTCAGGCGTATGTCTCTGGAGACACTCATGGCTCCGTGTCTCCGGGTTTACCCTGGACGTCCAGAAAAACATTTTGGACGCCCCCTTTCATGCCGAAGTTTTGTTTGGTGAAGCATCGGAGAAGGTCATCACCAAATTACAGGAAGCCGGGAAGGCTGTTAGATCTGTCCAGGCCATGTACAGATCTAGACTCAGTTCCTTTCGTAGGAACCAGAGTCGTTTTGCAGCCGGACTCAGAGGCAACAACCCCATTCCGGTCAGCATCAGAGGGGCTCCTTTTCCTGGAAAGCCCAGGTCAAAACATCCTCAGGTAGGGGCCAACATGCTTCCAAATCGGCCCAGCCTGCAGGACCCTGTGCTGCCACGGCATGACTCCTTCCCGGCCCCTGCCCCTCCTCTGGATCAACGGAAAACAAAGGTCTGGGGTCGCATTGCAGACCACCTGCCAGGGTGGCACTCGATCACCACTGACAGGTGGGTGCTACAGCTGGTTGAAAAAGGCCACTTTATAGAATTCTTAGACAAGCCCTCCACGAGGGCTCCTTTGCTCTCCCGTTACTCGGGTCAGCATGCCCTGCTCATAAAGCAGGAAGTGCTCGCGCTTCTGCAGAAAGAAGCTGTGGAGCACGTTCAAGGGAACCAGATAGGAGCAGGCTATTATTCACACTTCTTCCTGGTTCCAAAGAAGACAGGGGACCTCCGTCCAATTTTGGATCTCAGCGACCTCAACATATCGGTCATCTACAAGTGCTTCAGCATGGTGACCCTCCCGGGACTAATCCCCATGCTGAAGAAGGATGCTTTCTTGGCATCCCTAGACATGCAGGACGCCTACCTGCACATCCCCATCGCTCAGGCATACAGGAGGTTCCTGCGCTTTGAGTTTCTCGGTCGCCACTACCAGTTCCGAGCACTTCCTTTCGGGCTGTCATCAGCACCAAGTGTATTCACTAAGTGCATGGCAGTCGTGGCAGCGTCTCTGAGGAGACAGGGTCACTACGTGTTCCCGTACCTGGACGACTGGCTTCTCATGGCCTCCTCCAAGGAGGCATTGCTGCTGGCCATTCAGCACACCCAGGCTCTCTTTCAGTCTCTGGGCATCTTAATCAACTACGAGAAGTCTCTCCTGGTACCGTCCCAGAAACTGCAGTTAATAGAGCAGTTCTGGACACAGTCAAGGAAAGCCTTTCTTCCCGAAGACAGAGCGGGACGCATACGATCCCTCATAAGGGACATGTCATCGAAGAAAACCGTCCCGGCCAGGTTGGTCCTTCGCCTGCTTGGACACATGGCTGCGGCCATTCCAGCGGTCCCAATGGCAAGACTCCACATGCGGGTAACCCAGTGGATGCTAAGGGTGCAGTGGGACCAAAGGCAAGACCATCTGCAGCAGCCAGTCAGAAACACGAAGATCGTGGTTCGGGACTGGCAATGGTGGCTAGATCCGGGAACCCTCTCAGTAGGGGTTCCCTTCACAGCGCCGTCCCCGGTGTTAACACTCTCCACAGATGCCTCAGGGCTGGGGTGGGGAGCACACTTGAACGGGGTAAGGTCTCAGGGAACATGGACTACCCAGGAATCTCATCTCCATATCAATATATTGGAGATGAGGGCGGTCCTTTATGCCCTGCATGCCTTCCAGTCGGAGATTCCACCCAGTACTCTCCTGTTACAAACAGAAAATACTGCAGTGATGTATTACCTCAACAAACAAGGAGGCACGCACTCCTACCCCCTTTGCAGGGAGGCCATGAGGGTGTGGGAATGGGTAATACGACACGGCGCAAACCTCATCACAGTTCACGTTCCTGGGGTGGACAACACGGTCGTAGACGGCCTGAGTCGTTCCCGGGCCAGAGTCCATGAGTGGGAACTTCTACAGGAAGTGGTAGAGGATCTGTTCCACAGATGGGGTACTCCAGAATTGGATTTATTCACCTCCCCATCCAACGCAAAACTGCTCAATTTTTGCTCGCTAGATCCAGGGCCTGGTGTTTTCTGGTGAGACGCGTTGTCTCTCTCCTGGGCGGGCAGATTCCTCTACGCCTTCCCTCCTTTCCCGTTGATCCAGAGAGTCCTTCTCAAACTTCGCAGGGATCACGCGACACTTATTTTGATATCGCCTTTTTGGCCCAGACAAATTTGGTTCCCGCTGCTGAATCAGTTGTCCCGGGAACCTCCACTGGCTTTACCAATTAGCTCCCACTTGTTGTCTCAGGAGGAGGGTTCATTAGTCCACCCGGACTTGCGTTCACTGAACCTGCATGCTTGGCTCCTAGAGACATAACCATGTTGCGACACGGGGTCTCGCAAGAGGTGGCAGACATGCTTTCTGCTGCCAGAAAACCGGCGACACACACAACATATGCCATGAAATGGCGCAGATTTTGCCTGTGGTCTCAGACTCGCGGTTTCTCGCCCTTAGACTGCCCCGAGAAGCTGGTTCTGGAGTACCTGCTTTTTCTATTTCAATCTGGGTTAGCTTACTCCTCGATTAAAGTGCATCTTTGTGCAATCTCAGCTTATCTTGCCCCCATAGGCCAACGCATGGTGGCCCAGCTGGACACTACCCGTGCCTTTTTAAGAGGGGTCCTCCACCTTAGGCCTCCCATCAAGGATCCTGTCCCTCTTTGGGATTTACCCTTTGTCTTGGAGCAGCTTACGCTGCCACCCTTTGAGCCTGCCACAGATTGCGAGCTACATTTTCTTTCGTGGAAGACATTGTTTTTGGTTGCAGTTACTTTAGCGAGAAGAATCTCCAAATTACATGCTCTCATGTGCAAGGAGCCTTATTTAATTTTTCATCAGGACAGGGTGTCCCTGAGGACGAATCCTAAGTTCCTGCCTAAGGTGGTCTCAGCCCTTACTCTCAACCAGGACATCGATTTACCAGTATACTTCCCTAAGTATGCCAATCGAGGAGAAGCACTGCTTCACACCCTGGATGTGCACAGGTGTCTCAGGTACTATTTGACCAGAACCAAACAGCATCGGAAAGCAGAGCAGCTGTTCATTTCATTCGCTGAGAGGATGAAAGGGGCCCCAGTTTCAAAACAAACCCTTTCACGCTGGCTCATCCAGTGTATTTCCTTTTGCTTTGACAAGCGTCAGAAACCCTTACCTGGAGTGGTCAAGGGCCATTCGACAAGAGGAGTGGCTACCTCCTTTGCAACACTGAAGAACGTTTCTTTGTCGGTCATATGTGCTGCAGCCACCTGGAGTTCGGTGCACACTTATCAGGCATTATAGCCTGGGTATCACCTCTAGGCGAAGAGCAGGTTTCGGCCTTGCTGTTCTTCAGGGTCTCTTGTCCTAGGCTCAGGACGGGTCTGGATCTCCGTATTGCCTTCTCCCGATGGCTTTTCTAGGCGCCGTTACTTGGGAGTAAGTCCTAATGGCGTAAC
Source organism: Neoceratodus forsteri (assembly GCA_016271365.2). Lineage (NCBI taxonomy): Eukaryota > Metazoa > Chordata > Ceratodontiformes > Ceratodontidae > Neoceratodus > Neoceratodus forsteri. Next base: position 932,146,022 of record CM028133.1, read on the forward strand.
CTGCTGCAAGAGCTGTACCTCGAGATAGTACAGTTACGTAAGAACTTACCGTAACAGTAGATCTTCGAGAGCAGCTCTTGCAGCAGGTACTTTCCCGCCCACCATTCCCCCCTTGGAGGAAGTTGGTTCCAGCCTAACAATATTCTTAGGATCGGAAAGGTCTGTTCTGAATCTTGGCCATCTGATGACAGGTCCTCGGTCTCCTCTTCTGATGTCATCCAGCGGCCGGAAGTCTCTGACGGGAGAACTGGGGATTCTGGCGGGACCGCCTCCTTATGTACTTCGCCTGACATCGGGGGCAGGACCGACGTTGGAGGCGGTCCCTGATGAAGACTGCTAGCTAGAAAATTTTCCGTGGGTCCTGACGCCGGCCGGCTTCAGCCCTTATCGTGTAATCTGCTGCAAGAGCTGTTCTTGAAAATCTACTGTTACGGTAAGTTCTTACGTAACTGTACTTTGCATTTTGTAGGTTAGTTGGATAGGTATTTTTGTCAGTGCTTGAATGAACAATTTATAGAGCCCTGATTTTTCTGATTTCAACTCTTTTTTTTCTTGTAGTCTACCCCTTCCCCGTCTGCAGATCTCTTGAGTCTTGGTGCAGCTCCCACACTGAACTCCACACCCCAATCTTCAGGTAGCAGTTTGCTGGTGGATGTGTTTTTAGATGCTGCACCAGTGTTTGCCACCGTGGCTACCGGTGATGAAGAAAACATTGCCAGGTATTTCTAATTACTATGTATTAAATCTTGTGTAATTCACACTGGTAGAATGATAACGCTAAATGACCATTCAAAAACATTGGTTTATGTTTATATGTACAGTTACTCTATCTCTTATGGTGATTGTAAATGGGTGTTGTAATATCGCTTATAGCCATAAGAAAACCTTACTTGAAGACCTTGTTGATGCTCTTTAGGGTGAATATATTACAGGCCTCCTGTTTCTCCTCCTAACTTTTTTCCTTTATACCCCTATTCATTTTGTTTGCCTTTCAATACACCCTCTCAACTGTCTGTGTCCTTTTTGTATTGGGAAGGCTAGAACTGCACACTTGTACTGTGGGTGGGACCTTACCAAGACCTGGTAAAGTGGCAGAATTGCATTCCTTACTCTGCTGATGGCTTCAGTTATGAGGTACCGCAGTAATTTTCCTGCCTTCTTAACAGCAGCTTCACACAGCTTGTCAGGCTTTAGCCACCTGTTTACTATAACCCCTAGGTCCTTTTCCTTCTCTGCTACATTAAGAAGGGCCTCACACAGTGTGTAGGTCCAACCTCTGGTTTTCCTTTCTAAGTGTAACACCTTGCATTTGGCTGTATTGAAGCTAAGACTCCAGGAGTCTGAGCAGTCGCTCAGCTGATACAGGTTCTCCTGAAGTATGTCCCCATTCCCAAGTGAGTCCACCATCCTGATCGGCTTAGTGTCCTGAGCCAACAAAAGAAGCCTGCTGGAAGTGACAGCATTGTTGAACATGCTTAACAGCAGCAGCCCTGCACCAGTCCAGGAGTGGTGCCACTGAGTACCCTTCCCTGCTCTGAGTAGTGAACATCAACCATAACCCTTTGCTTCCTGCCCCAAAGCCCAGTAGCTGTCCACTTTATGTATACTGTTCTGCTTTGCCCAGAACCTTGTCATGTGCTACAGTGTCAAAAGCCTTACTGAAGTCTTGACGGTTTCATTTTGAGAGACGATACATAAGGATGTTAGCCTCCATGTTGAAGGTATAGTTGGTGTTCTTTGTTTTTGCTACTGTGTTTTGCACTATTTTCACAATTTGCCACACTGATTCTGTGTGAGATTTCTTTTGTTCTGTGCTTCTCGCTTTGTGTAGGGGACTAGCTGCACCTCAAGAATAGAATGTGCATGTTTTTTGTTGAGCAGTTTAACATCAGCTAGAGCTCTAGAGCGTTAGGGACCATCTGCTTCACCGGGGACTGTGGGGCATCTGTTTTAAAGTAATACTGCTAATTTTCTGTAAGTACAGTACTTTGATTGCAACATTTCATTCATAGTTAAACCATATTTCTGACTACGTTAGAGATCCAGTTTACTGTCCACACTGAGGCAGTCTTCCACTGAGCATGTGAAATCACTGGAGCAGGCTTCTGTCAGCCCAGTTGTGTGGTACTTTGGTTTCACCCCTTTACCCTCAGTCTTTTCTTCTTCTGAAAGGGGAAATATCCTTTGTAGCACCTGTCTGTGTATGAGGGAAAACAGTTCAGGTGGAAAGTTTTTTTTTTTTTTTTTTCAAATTTCTTTTGATTAATTTGTCGGCTCCACACCTGTGCTGCATTTTCAGGTGTCTTCAACATATAGTCATGGCCAAATATATTGGTGCCCGTGCACTTTTTTCAAATAACTCACAATTTCCTCTAAACATAAGTTGAAATTAACAACAGTATTTGGTCTCCACAATTCTTTTTCTCTGTTAATATTACAGAACCTTTGTTTTTGATTCAGAATTTAATATATCCTTTTAAATCAGAAAATGAAAAGAAATGGCATTGACAAAATTATTGACACCCTAGACTTAATATTTGGTAGCACAGCCTTTGATCAAAATAATTGCAATCAACCGCTTCCTATAGCCATGGATGAGCTTCCTGCGCCTCTCTACTGGCAGTTTGGCCCACTCTTCTTGTGCAAACTGCTCCAGTTCTCCCAGATTTGAAGGGTGCCTTCTCCCAACTGCTGTTTTCAGATCTCTCCACAGATTTTCAATGGGATTTAGATCTGGACTCATTGCTGGCCACTTCAGAACAGTCCAGCGTCTTGTCTTGAACCATTCCTGGGTGCTTTTTGAAGTGTGTTTGGGGTCATTGTCCTGCTGGAAGATCCATGACCTTCGACGGAGACCCAGCTTTCTGACACTGGGTTCAACATTGCACTCCAAAATGGCCTGGTAATCTCCAGATTTCATGATGCCATGCACACGTTCAAGGCACCCAGTGCCAGAGGCAGCACAGCAACCCCAAAACATCACTGAACCTCCTCCATGTTTGACTATAGGGAAAGTGTTCTTTTCTTTGAAGGCTTCATTTTGTTTTCTGTAAACATAGAGATTATGTGCTTTACCAAAAAGCTCTAATTTGGTCTCATCTGTCCACAGGACATTCTCCCAGAAGGATTTTGGCTTGTTCAGGTGTGTTTTGGCAAACCCCAGTCGGGCTTTCTTATGTCTCTCTCTCAGCAGTGGGGTCCTTCTAGGCCTCCTACCATATAACCCCCTTTCATTGAGTTGGCGACGGATGGTACGAGTTGAAACTGTCATACCTTGTGTCTGAAGGTCAGCTTGAATCTGTTTGGCAGTTGATCAAGGTGCTTTCTCCACCATTCGAACAATCCTGCGCTGCAATCTTCGATCAAGTTTTCTATTGTGGCCACGTCCAGGGAGGTTGGCTACAGTGCCATGGGTCTTAAACTTCCTGATAACATTACATACGGTGGAAACAGGAACATCAAGGTCTCTGGAAATTGATTTGTAGACTTGAGATTGTCCATGCTTGGCTACAATCTTCTGTATGACCTCCTCAGACAGTTCTCTGGCTTTCTTTCTTTTCTCCATGCTCCTTGCGGTATACACAGTGACATAAAACAGGAGAATGTGTCCTTTTCTCTATTCAAACTGGTTGAATGAGTGATTTTTATATTGCAGGCACCTGCAACTCACCACAGGTGAGTTCACTTCCAAAGTGAAGAAGAATCACCCGCTTGAAATCTAATTATTTCTAACTACTTCTAAAAGGTGCCAATAATTTTGTCTGGGCCATTTAAGGATTTCTGTGTGGAATAAGCCAAGACTTAGTAAATGTTTCTGCTTTTTGTGTTTTATTCCATTGGAAACCAAAGAAATACATATGTGGATACCAAAATATTTTTTAATTTAAACAATTTTCTGGAAGGAATGGTGCATTATTAGAAAAAACTGCAAGGGCGCCAATATTTTTGGTCACGACTGTATATACCAAACGTAAGCCAGGTTTTCAAAAAAATATTTTATTTGCTGTTAAAGGTGATAGGAAACAGTTTTATACCTCTAGATGCCCTCCTGTTGATCTTTTATTGTCGACCCAATATTCTGATACGCTTTTGACCTTTTTTATTAAATTACTAATCTAATTTAATTGTTTTTGTAACTACCCTGAATCCTTCTCTGCTCAGCAGTTGCTGCCCTCTCTGTTCATACTGCTTGAACATTCTGTTACACACAATCACCTTTACAGTCCATTCAGATAAATAGCATGGAATAGGAGTTTCTGATGTTAGAATGTCTTAGAGATATGAAAATCAAGAGCAGTAGCTGGTGAGGAGTGTGGAACTCGATGTAGATCAGAGGGCACCCCACAAGTAGATTATTTATCAAAAAATCATCAAAGCATGTCAGAATACATTACTGACATGAAAAGGAAGATGGAAGGGCAGTTAACTGTGTAAAAATAATTTCCTATCTCCTTTAAAAGATTTCGGTCATCAACCATGATGCATGCCTCTGTTGTCTGGCAGTGCACCCCTTGTTGATTAAATGCCAGGCTCTGTTCAAGGGAAGGCCCCATTGGAGTAAACTATCAACTGCTCCAGGTTAGGTGGTTCAACTTTGCGTCCTTGAAGACAAGGCAGCAACTGTTGGGGGTGTCCATGTCTTGGAACTTCTGTCAGCTGAGAGTACAAGTTTGAACCTGTGACTGGTACAATGGCGGTCCCTGCTCATTTGAGGAAAACTCCTCTTGTATACATGGAGGCACAAAAAAGGCCATTGTTGGTCTTGGAAATGCAGTCGGTCCAGGGACTACTTGCATTTCCCATGACTGAAGTATTAAATAAAGTCGTCACCTTCTTTGGAGAGTTATCCTGCAGTGAAACCCATTGGTCTGTTAGTGCAAAAAAAGTTTGCTTATCTGACTGTCCCGGTTCCCATCGATGATTCGGCTTGTCCTGAGGTAAATTGGGTATGGTGAAGATGGGAAGACTTCATTCCTCACTCCGACGCCAGTGCTGTCTGAGCCTCAGAAAAGGCCAGGGGAGAAAAGAGCACCCAGACAAGTCCCCTCTGGTGCAGCTTTGACCGGTCATTTCGACTTGGATGCTAATCCAGGCCTGCTGATCCCCAAGCCAGTGGGTTCTCCCAGGTCACAGCAACAAGCACCTCATCGATCACATGGTCAACATTTAAGATTTGTGTTTTTAATCTCAACTTCTTTGTCAGTGGCTGTCAACTTTAAAGCCTTACTCATTGTTTTGGGATTATTGCCCTTTTATCAGGACTGTTGCTGATGGGAGAGGTTGGGCTGGCAGTATAGCCTAGAGGTTTAAGTAACAAGCTGTGAACGAGCTTGGTACATCCAGCAGACCAGACCTGGGTTTGATTCTCACAACCTCCACTTGCATACTGTGTGACTCTGCGTAAGTCACTTAACGGCCCAGTGCTCCCAGGTCGCCCCTGAAAACAGGCACTTGTGCCTAGTGGGCCTTACGCAGTTACCAAAGACTAAAATAATAAAAAAAAAAATGTGGGTGTCTGGAGCCCTTGCTCAGTGTCCTGATCAAACTGTGCTCTGCATCCAGTGGCCCACCTTCCAGCTCAGACAGTTGTGCTACAGCAGTCTATTGAGGTGGAGCCCCTAGAGCAGAGGGATGGGGCCCAGACAAAGGACCCTAGACCAGGAACCTGCTTGCTTCATCTTCTGTGAATGGTTATTACCCTGTTGGATAAGTTAATGCATACTCCCACCAGGTGATCAACACTCCTGCACACAGATTAGGACTAGAGTTGTTTGTCGTCTCTGCCCTATGTAAGCATGAGTGATTCTTCGACTGCCTGGTCCACCCCTGGGGGCCAGGTGTTTTTTTTTTTTGGGCCCTGTTGAACCATATGTCCACTACTCTGGATACTCCTTTAGAGGCGGTCCAGAAGATGTAGTCATATGCCTCTAATAGACATCCTCATGAGGAATTATTTTTGGGGGTCCTTTCCATATTACTCAAGCTATAGTGGGCCCTGCTCTCAGTGTTTGGCAGGACCTCGCATCCTGCCATCCCTTTATGTCTCTTTTGGACCACAAATACGCGGTCTGTGATTGTGAGTTATGTGGCTTTTCGGAACAGCTGGCAGTAGATGTCATTTTCCTCAAGGCTAAGATGCAGGACAAATTGGACAAGCCACAGGACAAGGAATTCAAGAAGTGGGAACTCTTTGGCCACAAGATTTATGCAGCTACTTCTTGGAGCACCTGCTAGACCCACTATATGGTTTTGATGCTTAAATATGGCAATGAGCTCTAGAGACACTCGCTCTCTTCCAGAAGCAAAGTCTGAAGTACAGGATATCAGTGATGGCTCACCTTGTCTAATCACTAGCTGCAGGTGGCACTGGACTCGGCTGACTTGTCTGGTCAGGTGGTGGCTGCAGCAGTTTCTATCCACAAGAGGGGCCTGACTGTGTGGTTCCCTCTTTACCCCTGCAATCCAGTATATGATGGCAGACCTATTTACTCTGGGTAGAGGATCATCTCACCCAGATTAAGTCTAGTGTAACCTTGGAGTTGATGATTTCAGTCACGCATTCAAAATGTATTTATTTATTTAATGAAATTGTTTCACCAGGAAAAGCACACTGAGCAAGAACAGCAGTCGAAGGTCTGTCTGAATGCCTCCTTTCCAGGTGCATCTATTGGAGAGTAGTATCAACAACTTCAGCAGCAGTTCCAGCAGTATTGACACCCCCCCTCCCCGAGTCTTTCATCAAGTCCAACGGCCAGGCCATCACAAAGAGGGTCATAGTGGCACAGCCGGAGGTCAGTCCTCTGATTCTGCCTCCAAAAGTAAGAAGTGACAGGTTGAGGGTTACCGTCCCCTCACTGTCCCAAAACCCTGCTGTAGCTCCCTGTTGAGGGCCGTTGTTCCCACTTCCTACATCAGTGGTCATCCGGTGTTAAACACCCAGGGTGTTGATCAAATGCTTGTCAGTCATGGTGGCCTTCCTTCACAGCAGGGGTGTACGAGTGTGTTTGTACCTCGACAACTGGCTACTTACGACACTTCCAACAGGCCAGGGAACGGTTCATGGATCTGGCCATGCAAACATTCAGACACCTGGATCAGAGTGTGAATCTGGACAACTTTGAACTAGGGCTGAAGCAGGTAATTCAGTTCATTGGCACAGTGTTGGATTCTTTCAGAACCAGTCAGACGTTTGTCAGACAGGGTTGTTGGACCCCTCCTCTTTTGCCTGCTTATTTTTGGTTGGGCAGTTGCTCCTGGCCTGAGACCAATCCTGTATCTGGGGTTCATGGCCTCCATGTTGGCTGTGGTGCACTGGGCCCAGTGGCTCATGCATCCTATTTGAAGAGATTAGTGTACTGCCTGGAATTAATAGCAACTTTCAGAAGAAGTCTACTATCACTTCTCATATCTGAAGTATTTTTTTCTGTTCTATTTTGCCAATTAAAAAAGTTCTACCTAACAATACTAGGTGTGAAGTGTGGAACAGCACTCTTAAGTGGAGGTGGACATAGTTAGTTCTGTTCCTCCCAATACATCATTAACATTGTTGCCTCACTGACTGAGACATCACTAGAAACCAAGAAGAGACCATCTCCTGCTGTTTGTTTGGTAACATGACACATGTTACCAGTTGAGTAGCAGAGCTTGTGATGTGTCAGTGAGTGAGGTCACATGCTGATGATGTAGTGGGAGGGCCAGAACTAGGTATCCCCATTTCCTGGTAAAACACTGCTTTTCACATCCTGCCCAGTACTGTCAGGTAGAAAACAATCTAACAAGCACATAAAAAAAGAAAAATGCTTCCAAAATAAGAAGCAGTAAGGGATGACATTTTGAAATAATGTAACTTTTCTGCCTGATACTTTTTTGACGTTACTGTCTCTGTAATGGGAATTGGGAGGCCAGTGTTTACAGTTGCACACACCACTAATCAGTTGGTTGGGTGACTTAGTAGATGCTGGGTACCATTACTTGGGCACTGCTTCCCTTACACCTCTTGGAGGGCGTTGTGTTCATGTGGGTGGAATTTTCCCTCACATTGACAGTCTGCATCTCTTGTGGGCTGTGTCACCCTTCTGCTAGATTGCAGAGCCCATGGGTTTTGGACTGCCCGTCAAATTGCTAGACATCTATGCAGTTCATGTATCCTTGACAGAGTTTGTCCTGTGTGTCAGGGGCTAGGTCGTGCAGCTCAACATGACCACCTTATTCTGCCTTAGCAAGCTGGGGGCCACTTACTTCCTGCTGCTGTTTTGGGAGACACTTTGGATGTGATCCCTTGTTTGGGCCATGAAAGAAGACCAGGGTTGATAACCAGTTGATGGACACTCTCATTTATGTGGGGAAGAAGTTGCACGAATAGCCCCTGCATCAGGAGGTTGTGTCCCAGGTGTTTGCCTGGTGGGAAACAGCATTGTTGAACCCATTCATCTTGTGGGACAACAGAAAACTAAAGCTGTTCTGTGCCCGCCCCACCTCAGACAGGCTGTCTGCCAGGAGACATGATCTCTTGTTCCTGGAGCCAGACTGTCCTGTATGCCTTCCCTTCATTTTCCTTGATCCACAAAGTGGTCTTAAAAACTTGCAAGGACCAGGAATTATCAATCCTGGTTGCTGTGGACTGGCTATGCCAGTCCTCATACTAAGATCTTCTTTGTCTCAGCAGCAGCAGACCTCTGTGGCTGCTTCAGCGTAGACCAGAACTCCTGACAAGATCCAGAGGGACAGTCAGGCACCTGGACCTGCAGTCTCTACACCTCATGACCTGGTTTCTGAGTAGCTGGAATTCCAGGTGCTGGGCCTTTCTGATGATGTCCTGTAAGTGCTGGAGGCATTTTGGAAGGAGTTGCCTTGCAAGACGAACACTTGCAAGTAGATGAGGTTTTCTCACTGATGCTACTAGTAAGAGGTGGAGCCCCTCACCTATCTCATTGCACACATGCAAGATTACCTTTGGTCCCTATCTCAATCAGGGTTGTGAGCCACATCCCTGAAGGTGTACCTGGCCATGATTTCACCATGTCAGGCTAAAGCCAGAATGCTTAGAATAGAGTGGTCAGTGGTTTCTGTAAGGGGCTGGAGTTTTTATGGCACTGGTTTGAGAACCTCCTTCACTGTGATACTTGCCTCTGATGCTGTCAAGGCTAGTGGGTAAACCATTCAACCTATGAACACATACAGATTATATCTGTTGAGAAAAACTGCGTTTTTGGTCGCTGTCTTTATGACCAGATTTGTGAGTGAGCTCCAGGTACATTCTGTGGTTTCTCCATTTCTGATTTTCCACAAGGACAAGGTTGTGCTACTCCCCCATACAAAATACCTACCTAAGATCATCTGTGAATCTAATTTTTACTGAGCATTAATCCTCACAGCCTTCTCTTTGGAGCCACACACTTAAAAAGGTGAGTGAACACTCCACATGATAGAAATTCAAAGGGCTCTGCTCTTTTACCAGGTGTGTATGCCAAACATTCACAGTGAGGTTTGCCAGCTGTTTATCACATATACTAAAGCCACTGTAGACAGACAGGCAGCCAAACAATGAGTTGGCCAGTTGATTGCCTCCTGTATTGACCTGTGCTGGTGGTTGAGTAGGAGCTGCCCAAGGGATTGAAGGCTCAATCTACGAGATAGAGTTTTTCCTCTGCTGTTGCTGCCTGGTACGTCCCTGTTTCTAAAAGTTGTTAGGCTGCTACCTGGTACAGTGCACATACATTCATATCCCACTACAGCATCAACATGCTCGGTCATCAAGATGCTGTGTTTGAAACCTCAGTCCTCCAGTCTCTCTTCTCTTCTCTTCTGACTGGGAATGCATGCCTTGCTGCCTCCTCCTGAGGACTGCTGGGACTCTTGCCTAAGTGTAAATAGTAATCTGAATCTACTGTACTGTGGTAGTCAAAAATAAGAGTTTACTCACCTGTGACCATACATCCTCAAAGATGATATCTCACTCCATTGAGCCACATCATGGAGTTGTAGCCGGTGGCATCTGAACAACCCAGAAACTTTTGCTAGCTGGGGGCTATACATCGTTACTTCCTGTATAACGTGGGTTTACCCATCATACCTCTGTTCTTTCTCCCACTGTCAGTTGATCGTCGGTCAACTGCTGCTGAAGAAAATGATCAAACTTTGCAAGTATCACTAACACTTCTATGTCTATTTTAAATGTAATTACATTTAAGTTTATTAAATGTTGTGGGAGAACCTCAAGGGAGCTATCAAGGAGGTAACCAAGCATTGTGCTAGGAGGATCAGCAAGGCAAATAAGAGAAGGAAACCCCTCTGGTTCTCCAAGGAGCTGGCTACTCTAGCAAGGGAGAAAATAAATGCCTACAAGGCATATAGGGCATCAAACAAGGATGAAGACAAGGAAACTTGCATAGTTGCACAGGGGGAAGTGGGGAAAAGAAATAAGAAAAGCTGAAGCTCACACCAAGTTAAGGATAGCACAGGATATTAGAGGGGGAGACACAACCTTTTTCAGGTACATAAGAGAAAGAATAAAGGAGGAATAGTAAGGTTAGCAGTTTCGGGAGAAGGACAGTTAGTAGGCAGAAGTCCTAAATAATAACTTCTGTTACGTGTTCACTAAGGAGAATGCAGGGTACGGCCCAAACCTGCAAAGCAGTTGCACCCAGGGACCAGGGATAGACTTGAGCCCCTTCACGGAGGGACAAGTCTTAGAAGCCCTAAATAAATTAAAGGTGGACAAAGCCATGTGGCCAGATGAGTCACCCGAGTTCTCAAAGAACTGGGGAGTGTGGTAGCAGTGCCCCTGATGGAGCTGTTTACCAAATCACTGGAAAGCGGGACTGCCTGATGATTGGAAGGAGGAGGCAGTGGTCCCATTTCACAAATCAGGGAGGAGATTGGAAATTATCGTCCAGTGAGCCTCATATCGGTGGTAGGAAAACTGATGGAGACACTGTTTAAGCAAAGAATAGTAGCACATCTGGAATCCAGAGGGCAACAGGACCCAGAATAGCACAGTTTCATGGCTGGAAGGTCATGCCAGACAAACCTGACCAACTTTTTTGACTGGGTAACGAAGGCAGTGGACCAAGGCAGAGCGGTGGATGTGGTCTGTCTGGATTTTAGTAAGGCTTTTGACTCAGTTCCACACAGAAGGCTGGTAAAGAAGCTGAACCACATCAGCATAGGTATGGAAGTGGTGGGTTGGGTGAGCAACTGGCTGAAGGGAAGAAACACAGTGGGTGCAGGTAAATGGAGTGGTATCAACGGAGAGGGAAATGACTAGTGGAATGCCTCAGGGGTCGGTACTAGGGACCCTACTCTTCACTGTGTTCATAGCCAGCATCGGTAATGGATTGAAAGGGAAGGTGTGTCTGTTTGTAGATGACACCAAGATCTGCAACAGAGTGAACACCCCAGAAGGAGTCAAGAGCATGGAATCAGACCTGAGGAAACTCGAGAAGTGGTCAGATGCCTGGCACCAAAAAGTGCAAGGTCATGCACTTAGTCAAGGGAAACCCCAAGGTGGGATACTACCTGGGAAGGGAGCAGCTGGCATGCACCAACCAGGAGCAAGACCTAGGAGTCGTATCACATGACTTAAAGGTGGGGAAGCAGTGCAAAAAGGTGGTGCTAAAAGCCCTTGGTATGCTGGGCTGCATAGGGAGGGAAATCACAAGTCACAGAAGGGAGGTAAAGCTGCCACTTTACAGGGTGCTGCTGCGCCCACACATGGAGTACTGCATACAGTTCTGGAGGCCGCACCTTAGGAAAGACATCAGTAGGACTGACATGGTGCAGAGGAGAGCCACAAAAACGAGCTAGGTTAAGGGAGCTCAGCATGTACTTCGTGGAGCAGAAGAGGGAGAAGGGAGGACATGATTGAGATATTCAAGTATACCAAGGGTACAAATAAGGTAGGGGTACAGGAGCTCCTTCAGGAGAAGAAAAGCATCAGAAGTAGAAGACACGATATCAGGCTCAAGGGTGGGCGATTCAGGAGCAATGTTAGGAAGTTGTTCTCCACTGAGAGGATGATCAACCCATGGAATTGCCTGCTCCGCCAAGTGGTGGAAGCCATAACAGTAGACGGGTTCAAAATCGCCTGTGACAGACACAGAGGTATCATTTCACAGAAAGGATTGGGGGGGGAGTGGTTACCCATATCGGGCAGACTAGATGGATCTTGTGGTCCCCTTTTGCCATCAGTTTCTATGTTTATGTTGTCAATGAAGAACTGCCGTTCCATTATTTTTGTTGTGGTTAAGTAAAATCTACAAGGATGACAGCCACGCTGTTTGCATCTGATGCTAAAGCCTGTCTCGTGGTGAGAAGGCCTGCTGCATTTCCAAGGCTTTAACCAGTCTGGTAAGTACCTGTGCCCTATAGGTTAGTAATAATATAGGTTAGTAATATAACCCTATAGGTTAGTAATGATTGGGGCTTATTTGGAGCCATGATCAGACAATACTATGGGTGCTGTCAGGGGTGTACTGTGGGTTTCCAGTATAGGCCAGGGGACCAGGTGTAACAGTCCCTCCCTTGTTGACTTTGTGAAAAGGCAACAACTACTTGGTAAGTTGTGGTGATATATGCGTTCTAGGGACATGGATGTGTTGTTCTATCCACACTTACTGGCAGGTTCCTTACTGCTTTAAGTCTTGCCGGAAGGTCTTCAGGCTGGCTCCTCCCACCTACCCTGGTGGTAAAACTCTTGGCTCCGCCCCATGACGCCAGATCTTCCTTACCGCTTGGAAGCTCAGGTTCCCTCCTTAGCGCTCTGCGTTTTAGGCCTGGATCCTAACTCGTCGGTTAAACCGAAACTTATTCTTAAATTTTCTAGACTTCTGTCTTTTTCTGTTCCTTCGCGGCTGCGATGGACAAATCGACTCCCAGATTTCGGCAGTGCCCTTGTGGGCAGAAGATATCTCGGACCGATCTGCACTCTATATGCGTTTACTGCCTTGGGCTTGAACACGATCTGCAGGCCTACGAATTGTGCAAGTCCTTCAAACAACATGAAGTCTTGCTATATTATGACATATGCAGTTTGTCCCAGCCTTAGAACTGCTCCGGAGATGAAAGAGTTAACTTCCATGCCAGGCATGGAATCTTGAGCGCGAGCTCGGTTGAAAAAACTCTTGTCTGTTGATCTTCAAACTGAAACTGTCAGATTCTTTACTCCGCCTCACTGAACAGTCGCTCCGGAGATTCCTCCTGCTGCTCGGTTCATTTCTCGGTTAAAAAAGTGTTATTTCTCGTTTTTTTAAACCACAATTATATTTATTTTAACCGCAACCGGTCGGTTCAAGCTCTGTCTGTGGTATCGTAAGTAATAGATAGGTTTTACATTCTCTGTGTGGAACTTGCAAACGTTGTTATCGGTTCAGTTTGAACCGATCAGTTGTTGTTAAAACTTATTAAATTACATTTAGAGTGTGGTTCCTGGTTCTTATCGGTTCTAAAAAGCGGTTTCATTATGGTTTTCCATGACCGTGACACGGTTGGGAACCGATAAGGGTGTCTTGCTTGGCGATTTGCCGGAAAAGGGCAAGTTTTTGGTTAGGCTGGCACTATGTCTGAGAAACCCAAAAGAAAAACCGGGCCCACTGGGTTTCAGCACTGTAGTGTCTGTGAGGAAGCCTTTGCCAAGGCTGACCCACACACCACATGTGTTTATTGTCTGGGGTTTGACCACCTCAATGTAGACTGCCAGATTTGCAAGAATTTCCCTGCAGCTACCCTGGATAAGAGAGTTGGTAGGCTCAGGGAACGAGAGGCCAAAAAGTCCGCTGACCCGGATGGCCAGCCCGGTTCGGTGCCAACCAAACCGGACGGAGTGCCCTCTGACCAGGGCGAGACTTCCTCGGGCAAACGAAGAGCTGACTCGGAGGAGCCAATTCCAGCAAAGAGGACTAGAAAATCAGCAGGCGTGGAGCCAAAATTTCCTTCTCCAACCGCTGCAGAGATAGCCAAAGCAATCCAAATTGTCCAGTCGCTTTCCCCAGTTCCGTCCGAACCGCCACCATCAGGTAAACGGTCGGTTCCACCAGTTCAAGAATATGATATAGAGGAATTTTATGAACCGGAGGAGGGGGAGGAGGATTATGAAGAGAGTGAATGTGATTTTGAAAGTCTGGATGTACCCATTGAACCGGACATCTCCCCAGACAGACCTTCAGGAGTGTCTCCCCCTAGGCTTTCTGAGTCCCCTTCTCATTTTCTGTTTTATAAAAAAGTTGCTGAAACCCTCCAGCTCCCTTTGGAAGAAGCTGTGGATGAACAGGAGGAGCCTGACTATGTGGAAATGATGGATATCCCAGAGTCCAGGAGATTGTCTATTCCTTTACATAAATCTTTTAGGAAACAGACAATAAAAATTTTAAAAGCTCCTAATTCTTTACCTCCTGTGGATAAAAAGATGGACAGGAGTACACATTATCAGGCCTGATATCGGAGTTCCTTTCACAACAATGCAGCCATGTTGGGGTAGTGCAGGCTGCAGCCTGTGATAAGGCAAATATTCCCTTGGCTTCACACCTCCCTGACAAGGACTCCAGGAGGATTGATGCCATGGCAAAAACAATACATGGCAGCATCCTTGGATTCAGACAGGCAAATTATATGGCCTATGTTGCAAGATACCAGAAATCCAGATGGGATACTGTTATGGCTTTAGCGAAACAGGTCCCTGGCCAGCTGCCAAGGAGCTGGAACAGGTGGCTGCTGATGGTATTGAGGTATCCAGGTGCAATTCCATGCTGCAGTGGACTCTAATGATGTATCTTCAAGAGTCATGGCTACATCTGTGGCTTTTAGTAGAATGGCTTGGCTCAGGTGTACTAGCCTGTCACAGGATACCCAGGCTAAGGCCATGGATTTTCCTGTTGTGGGTAATTCTCTGTTTGGGGCAGACAGAGAATTACATGAAAAAATGGATGAGTATAGGACCACTTATAGGAGTGCACAGGCCAAGGAGGCAAGCCACTCCTCAGAGGCAGCCTTCCAGGGGCAGGGCAGGCCTTTTCACAGGCCTTTTACCAAGCCCAGGCCTCCTCTTCAGCTTATGCCCAGAGGTTCTTCAGAGGGAGAGGCAGACTGGGTACAAGCAGGCCTGCTCCACCCCTCAGCCTAAAGCCCCTGCCAAACAGGCACCCTGATGGGATGCCCAGGCGATTCTCCATTACCTGTAGGGGCAGGCTGGCTTACTTAGTCCAGGACTGGGAGTCCTTAACATCAGACAAGTGGGTCCTGGAAGTAGTAGGCCAGGGACTGGTTCTCAGCTTCAAAAATTTCCAAAGATGAGAACCAGATCTTTTCCACCTGCACAATGAGAGGCTCTTGCTTTGAGAAGTCTCAGCCCTCCTGGCTCTCAGAGCTGTAGAAAGGGTTCCTCCCTACACCAGGGCAAAGGACTGTACTCCAGGTACTTCCTTACACCAAAAAGACAGGAGAATGGTGGCCCATCCTGGATCTAAGATACCTAAACAAGCACCTTTTAAAACCAAAATTCAAAATGGTGACTCTGGGAATTATTTTACCCTCCTAAGGCCAGGGGACTGGCTAAGCGTCCCTGGACCTCAAGGATGCCTACTTCCATTTTCTCATCGAAGCTCCCACGAAAGTACCAGATTGAACTGCCCTCAGGCCATTACCAGTTCAGAGCAATGCCCTTCAGCCTTACCTCTGCCCCAAGGGTATTCACAAAATGCCTGGCAGTAGCAGTTGCTCACTTAAGAAGGCAAAAGATTGCCATCTTTCATTACCTGGACAACTGGCTCATAGTGGGTCAGTCTCCAGACCAAGTCAAATCACACCTTCAGGTTACCCAGCAGCTGCTTACTTCTCAAGGTTTTCTTCTCAATCTTCCAAAGTCAGTTCTAGAGCCTGTTCAGCTACTCACCTTCATAGGCGCAGAACTGGACACAGAGCAGGCCAGATCTTTCCTTCCTCTAGAAAGAGTAAAGACCCTGGTGGCTCTGGCCTCCTCCTTCACTCTGCAGGTCTCTCAACCAGCAAGGCACTTTCTACAGCTCCTAGGGCACATGGCTGCTTCCACAGCTGTAGTGCAAGGAGCAAGATTTCAGATGAGGGACATTCAGTTCCATTTGAGAGCCTTCTGGTCTCAAGGAGAGATCCTCTAACCAAATTGATCCCAGTAACTCGAACCTAGATCCAGGCCCTGCAGTGGTGGCAGGATCAGAGCAAATCTGAGACAGGGGTCCTTTCATCCCTCAATCTCACTCCTTGACCCTTACTACAGATCGTCCCTCTTGGGATGGGGAGCTCACATGGGCACCTCACCACCCAGGGATTGTGGTCCCTTAGGAATCTCTGCTCCACATCAATCTGTTAGAACTCAGAGCTGTTTTTCTAGCACTTTAGGTTTTTTCTGCATCTGTTCAGAACAAAGTGGTACAGGTCAGAACAGACAACACCACTACAATGTGATACATCAACAAGCAAGGGGGCACTCTGTCTTTGGCCTTATGCACCGAGGCAATGAAGTTGTGGTCTCTGGCTTATTCCCTGAACACCTCCCTCATGGCAGTTCACCTCCCAGGCAAGGACAATGTCCTGGCAGATGCTGTCAGCAGGATTTCCCAGGGCCATCACGAATGGTCACTGGATCCCCTAGTACTGGGGTTAGTATTTGCCAGATGGGGCACCCGTCAGATAGATCTTTTTGCAGCCCCAGACAATCACCAACTTCTGCTTTTTTGTTGCAGGCCCCCGTGTTGGGCTCAGTCCCTCTGGATGCCTTCCTTCTCGATTGGGAAGGGAAGTTCCTCTATGCCTTTGCCCCCTTCCCTCTCTTGTTCAAGGTGCTAGTCAAAATCAGATCTCCACCTTACAAGATGATTCTGATTGCTCCAGATTGGGCCAGACAGCCCTGGTATTGTCTCCCCAGGAATCACAATCTGTTAACCTGTGCCCAGGGGAGAGTTTGGTATCCGAATCTCAAATCCCTCAACCTCAAGGCCTGGCTCTTGAGGAGTTGAGAGTTTGCTGATCTACACCTTTCTCAAGGTGTACTCGAAATCTTGAAAGCTTCTAGGAAGCCTTCCACCAGGAGCTACTTATAATTCTAAATGGAAAAGGTTTTCCATATGGTGCTCTGGAAGCATATTTCCCCAGAATCTGCTGATTTGCCCACAGTCTTGGACTATATGGTCCATCTAAATACTTTGGGGCTGAGGCCAACTACCCTGAAAGTGCATTTGGCAGCTGTCTCTGCTTTTATTTCAGCAGGAAAGCCCTCTTCTCTTTCTGCTCACCCTGTATTCTCCCAGTTTTTCAAGGGATTGCTTCACACCAACCCTCCATTCAGGGACCCTGCTCCTGCCTGGGATCTTAATGTTTGCATTGCTCAGCTAATGCAACCCCCCTTTGAGCCTTTGTCTTCAGCAGAGCTTAAGTACTTGACTTGGAAAACTGTGTTTCTAGTAGCCATCACTTCTGTCAGGCGCATAAGTGAATTACAAGCTTTGTCAGTGGAGCCTGATTTTATCTCCTTTCACAGAGATAAGGTAATCCTCAGGACTAACAGCAAGTTCTTGCCTAAGGTGGTTTCAGATTTCCACCTTAATCTATATCTCTTCCAGTGTACTTCACTGACCATTCCTCCTCTGGCGAGAGGAGGCTGCACAGTTTAGATGTAAAGAGAGCCCTTAGTTACTACATAGAGCGTACCAAGGGTCACAGGTTTGACTCCCTCCAACTGTTCCTCACTTATGGTGAGGTTGGTAAAGAAACCTGCCACTAAAGATCCATTGCCAGGTGGATTGTCTCTTGTATCCAATTTTGCTATCAAAAACTGGGTAAGGTTCCCCCTTCAGGCCTGAGGCTCACTCTACCAGAGGTACAGCTGCGTCTCTAGCTCGTCCAGGGACATCCCTATCTTAGAATATGTCAAGCAGCTACCTGGAAAACAGTACACACTTTCACCAAGCATTACTCCCTGGACATCCAGGCTAGGAGGAATGCTCGGTTTAACACAACTGTGCTTCAGAGCCTATTTCCTAAGTAGGTTCTGTCCCTCCTCCATGGAGGTACTGCTGTGTAGTCTGCATATGTCATAATATAGCAAGACTTCATGTTGTTTGAAGAAAAAATTACTCACCTTAGTAATGTTGTTTCTTCTAATGGAGTCTTGCTATATTATGACCTCCCCCCCTGCCCCTCTCAGAACCTCTGCTCTTGGGATGTGGGTGGGCAGTGCAGTGTTGGCACTTAATGATGCCCACCTTGTGTTTTTCACCCCTCCTTTTTGGGGTGTTTGGGTGTTGTATTTTATTTTATTTTCTGGGTCCCCTGACTTGAGTCTTGGTTTTGGGACCAGAAAAATGTGTTAATATTTTAGTAGCCAGTTGGCTAGTGTAGGTTTACAGCTTCCACACAGAACCTTAGTGAGTTTTTGCTCGTAAAACCTCAGGTGGACCCATTTGCCTCCAGGGAGAATGTGAAGCTGAGGCTGCTTCATGCCCGTCCCCCTCAGCAGGGCTCGCTGCAGGGGGATGCCTTCTCGAGGCCATGGACCCCAGGCCTCTTCTACGTCTTTCCCCCCATTTCCCTTGATCCACAAGGTGCTTCTCAAGGTGAGGAGGGACAAGGTGCAGGTGATTCTGGTAGCTCCAGACTGGCCCCGCCAGTTCTGATATCCAGATCTCCTCAGCCTCAGCTCCAGGCTCCCGGGGCGGCTTCCAGACCCCCGAACCTGATCTCAGTCAGCCAGGGGAAGGTACTCCACCCGCACCTTCAATCCCTGCACCTGACAGCCTGGTTCCTGAGTGGCTAGAGTTCCAGGCCTTGCGTCTTTCCGACGAGGTCCTCAATGTTGTTGAGGCATCCCGTAAGGAGTAGACCAGAAAATGCTATGCCTTCAAATGGAAGAGATTCTCCATTGAGTGTCAGGATAAGGGGTTGGACCCTTCCTCTTGCTCCTTGGCCAGCATTCTGGACTATCTATGGTCCCTTTCTCAGCAAGGGCTTCGGTCGACGACCCCTAAGGTGTACGTGGCAGCCATCTCTGCTTACCGGGAGCTGGCCAAAAAACAGTGGGGTGGCACAGGAGAAGGTGGTCAGGTGATTTTTCAAAGTCCTTGATCACATATCCCATCCGGTGCGAGAACCTCCACCTCCGTGTGATCTACTGCTGGTATTGGCCAAGCTCATGGGCAAGCCATTCAAACCAGTGCACAGGTGTGACATCTCTCACCTGTCGTGAAAGACCGCCTTCTTGGTGGCTATCATGTCAGCCAGAAGGATGGGAGCGCTCAGGCGCTTTCCATAGAATCTCCTTATTTGGTCTTCCACAGGGACAAGGTTGTCCTGCTTCCCCAAATTCCTTCCAAAGGTGGTGTCGAGTTTCACCTTAACCAGGTGTTGACTCTGCCAGTGTTCTACCCCAGTCACACCTCGGAGGCGAATATAGGCTCCATACTCTGGACCCTAGAAGGCTGTGTCTTATGGAGGCGGGGCGGCTGAAGTTCGAGGAGAGGTTCGCCAGCTGTTTGTCACCTACGCTGAAGCCGCACCTGGCAGACCTGCAGCCAAGTGGACGATAAGCAGGTGGGTCACCTCCTGCATAGATCTCTGCTATAGGTTGGAGGGCATGGAGCCTCCCAGAGGGATAAGAGCTCATTCTACCTGCCATACCACTGCTTCGGTGGCTGCTTCCAGGGATGTCCCTATCCAGGAAATCTGCAGGGGTGCTACCTGGAAGTTAGCACACACCTTCACTACCCACTACCACATCGACCTTGAGTCACGCGGGATGCTGGTTTTGGGACCTCGGTTCTCCAGTCCTTATTCCCTAAGTAGGGGGTGTGCGCCCTGCCTCCCTCCTCCCGGAGAACTGCTAGGAGTCTGCCAGTAAGTGTGGATTGAACAACATATCCATGTCCCTAGAAATACAGGTTACTCACCTGTAACAGAAGTTCTAGGAATGGTATATGTTGTTCATCCACACAACCACCTGACCTCCCCGGCTTTGACGCACAAACCTTGCTTCCAGCGGGCTAGATCTGGTGTCATGGGGCGAAGCAGAGAGTTTTACCACCTGGGTGGGTGGGAGGAGCCAGCTTGAAGACCTTCTGGCAAGATTTAAAGTGGCAAGGAACCTGCCAGTAAGTGTGGATGAACAACATATACCATTCCTGGAACTCCTGTTACAGGTGAGTAACCTCTATTTACAGACCAGCTGCACGAGCCTTGTAGAGAAATTGTAGTTGTTCACGGTGTTGTTTCAGTGTATGCCAGAGACAGCAGGGGGTTAGTATCATGAAAAATATCAAAACTATTTGTATAATCACAAAACCTTTGAAAGTTAATTCTAACCAAGTATTGGAAAGTGCTGTGCTAAGGCTACCGTCATGAATAAAACTATTGAGTGTGTCTCTGGCCTTGGAGATGTTATTGCTGATTTAGATGAGATGGGTATCCTTTCTATCTTAAAGTGTCTTGAATGCTGAGGAAAGGGGATCAATATGAACATTGAAAAATGGGTAAATATTGTGACAGAGCAAGCAAATATTCCGGGTCAGTGTTGATGATATCGGGTTCTGGGATGGGAAAAGGGTTATGACAGTATGACCAATAACTGTAGTTTGATGAGGAATAAAGTAAATGTTAGGTGCTAGAATTTCACATTATCACCATAAGCAAATGATGTATGATTAGTGACGACACAATATTGGCTGTCAGATCTGTATGACACTCTCACTTGAGCGATCCACCATTTATGAAGTCGAATAAGACAGGTGAAAGATGAATTCGTCATTCTGGTGGTGAAGCATTGAAACTCCTCCGTTTAGTCCTTATAGAGTTGCACAGTCTGGCCGACTGGTGATGAATTCAATGTGGTAGAGTTGGTTGCACTAGGGTTAAGAGTTCCATGTGAAGAAAGTTCAGATTCCAAAGTAAAAGATCAAACAATGTTGCCCGGTGAATACCCACAGACAGGCTTGATGACGATGAATACGTCACATCTGCAGAGATAGTGATAACCATTTTTGGCAGAACAGTCAGTGTAAGGAGCAACCCAAGCATCCAGGGTAGTGTGGAAAATCACTAGTGGTGGGAGGTCGATTCTCTCCCTGAAGATGTTGTTGAGGTGCCCTACAGAATGGGTGGTAGCCAGCTTGTCGAAGATGGCAATTTGTGGATCTAAACATGGAAGTGAGACGGTGAAAGTAACATAGTGTCATGAATGTTGCATTGTTTGGCTGTGTAACAGGGGCCCTAATTAGAGTGTCGTGTTACATAGTATAGATTTCTAGCAGTTGTCAAGGTGTAGAAACAGACCTAGACATGCATAATGTTATACATGAAACAGATCTACAGTGTAATGTGGGCAATACCATTTGGCTAGTTGCCTGTTATGGATAATGTCTGGAATGCGATTTGATTCCAAATTCCCGGAATAGATTATTCATGGTAGTAATTACACAAGAGCCATAGGCAGAACATAAAAGTTCCCTGGCAATATATTGCTTGTCTGCTTTCTTGTTGTTCTAGAACACAAGTACGTTGATTTTGTTTCTAGTGTCATTAAACTTATGAAACATACAAACATAAAAGTTGACGGCAGGGAAGGACCGCAAGGCCCATCCAGTCTGCCCATTTCTTTTTCTACCTTATGAATGTGCCATCGGCCTTTGCTCTGTCAATGACCTGTCTATTCATACTCATCTGTATTGCTCTCTTATGCCTGTCCCATGCCTGTTTGAAGCCCTGCACTGTATTCATACTCACCACTTCTGACGTAAGCCATTCCATAAATCCACCACCCTTTCTGTGAAAAAGAACTTCCTCACATCACACCTTAACTGGCCTTCCTCTAATCTCATGCTGTGTCCTCTTGCCCTGCTATTTTTGTTATATTGAAACATGTTAGACTCTTTCACCTTGTTAATGCCCTTAAGGTGTTTGAATGTTTCGATCATATCACCCCTTTCCCTCCTTTGCTGTAGGGTATACATTTTGAGTTCCGTTAATCTGTCTTCATATGTTTTTTGATGCAGTTCCTGTACCATTTTTGGACTTGTGATACCCCTACCAATACACCCCAACCTCCCCTTGGCCTTACCTACTTCTTTAGTGGTCTGCTTGGCTGATTTCAGGTCATCTGTGATGATGATGCCCAAGTCTCTCTCTTCCCTTGTGACTGCCAGAAACTCCCGTACTAGCCTGTAAGTGGCGTCAGAGTTTCTCTTCCCTGTGTGCATGATCTTGCACTTCTTTGCATTAAACCCCAGTTGCCACTCTTCCGACTATTTTGCCAGTTTATCCAGATCTCTTCTCATTCTGCCCACCCCATCTAGATCATCTACTCTATTGCAGATCTTGGTGTCGTCTGCAAACAGACAAACCTTACTTTTCAGTCCATCTGCAATGTCACTGATGAAGATATTGAAGAGGACTGGCTGCAGGACTGATCCCTGAGGTAAACCCACTTGTGACTTGCATCTCTTCTGACTGTATACCATTTACCACCACTCTCTGTTTTCTGCCTGTCAACCAGTTTGCCACCCAGTTGACCAACTTCTGACCCACTCCGAGCCTACCAAGCTTATTAATCAGTCTTCTATGTGGAACAGTATCGAAAGCTTTGGTGAAGTCAAGGTAGGCGACATCAACTGCTCCCCCTTAATCCACCACTCTGGTTACCCAGTGAAAGAAATGTATGAGATTAATTTGACAGGAACTTCCTGTTGTAAACCCTTGCTGTCTTGGATCCTGTGCTCCTATGGATTCCAGGTGTTGCACTATCCTTTCCTTAAGGAGTGCCTCCATAATCTTGCCCACTACTGAGGTAAGACTGACTGGTCTGTAGTTCCCTGCCTCCTCCCTGCTACCAGTCTTGTGGAACGGGATCACATGAGCCCTTCTCCAGTCTTCTGGGACCTCTCTTGTGCTCAGAGACTCACTAAACAGTTCTGCTAATGGCTCTGCTAGTTCTACCCTTAGCTCCTTTAGTATCTTGGGATGTATGCCATCGGGTCCCATTGCCTTATCCACCCTGAGCTCTTGTAGGACCCTTTGTTTTGTGAAGGGACTAGTACACCCCCCCCCCGTGTCCATGGTGCTGAGCTGTGGGCACTGCCCTACCTTCTCTTCAAAAAATGCTGAGCAGATGTATCTATTTAGGATAGATGCTTTTACATGGTCCTCCTCCTCCCATGCCCCCTTGTCCCCTGTGATCTTAGCAATAACCCCTTTGGACTTTCTCTTTTCACTAATGTATCTATAGAAAGTCATGTCACCTTCTTTTACTGTTTGTGCTAGTGTTTCCTCGGTTTGGGCCTTTGCCTGCCTTACTGCCTTCCCTGCTTCCCTTAGGGAAGTTTGGTATGCCTCCCTATCTTCATCCTGCTGCGTTCCCTTATATTTCCTGAAAACCAGCCTTTTGGCTCTGACCTTTTCTGCTACTGTTTTTGAGAACCAGAATGGTTTCCTTCTTCTTTTTCTCTCTAACACAGTGGGATGTTGCTTCAGGTATTGCATCCTGAATGCTTGCCCACTTTGCCTGTACCCCCTCACCTGTATTTCTTTTTGCCAGGGCTCGCTTAACTCTGTTGACCAGCTTATCAAAGTCAGCTCCTCTGAAGTCCCATATTTTTGCCTTGGAATGGGATGATTTAGTTCTAGTGGCCAAACTGAACCATACCATGTGATGGTCAATGGCCCCCAGGTGACCTTCTACCTGGAGATCTGTGACCCTTTCCCCTTTAGTCAGTACTAGATCTAGGATAGCCCTGTCTCTTGTGGGTTGTAGTACCAGTTGTTTGAGGCCCTCCCCCAGCATGAAATCCACTGTGTCTAGTTCTGGCAGATGTTCCTGCTGGTATTGACCAAACTGTCTGGCATGTTGAAGTCTCCCATTATCAGAACCTCCCCTTTAGCTGTCATGTTTTGTATATCTTTTAACAGTAATGTGTCTATGTCCTCCCCCTGGTCTGGGGGCCTGTAGACAACCCCTGTTTATATGGCTGTCCCATTTCCTGTTTCCTGGGTGACCCACAGTTCTTCTAGCTCCTTATTTGTATTCTGAATTTATGTAGCTTTGATATTTGCATTGACCTAAGGTGTAACTCCACTCCCCCTTTTTGCACATCGGTCTCTTCTGAACAGTACTTAGCCAGGTACTGAAGTCTCCCAAGTTTGGGTACTGGTAAACCATGTCTCGCTAATGGCTACTGTGTCCAGTTTAGCCTTTGTCATTATTGCCTGCAGGTCTGGGATCTTGTTTCCCAGACTGCGAGCATTTGTGTACGTGATTTTCCATTGGCCAGATTATGGTGTGTTAGTTGTTGGGTGAGGTGTGGCGTTTCCCCTGTGCATTGTATGGGGAGCCAGACCTTTTTCCTTATCTGGTGATGTAAATGAACTACAAACATGCTGATCTCCTGTTTGACCTCTAGCTGAGGGGGGAGGGGTGTTCTTTCCATTCGACCTATCGTGCATATGTTATACACGGTATATCTCTCTTCCTGACTAAGCCCATCTACACCATGCAGTAATGGGAGTAAAACATCATTCTTCCAGTCAGTCTGGAATTCAACAGTTTGGCTTTTAAAGAAGCAATGTCTGCCTGGTTCCAGATGGACATGCCGGATCTGAAGAGTCCGGAAACAGTGCCAGTGGCATCGTGATTTCGGCAGTAGCACGTCTGCTGCACTTCTTGGTGTTGGGTTTTTGTCTTTTACAGAACGCACTTGGGTGTTCAGTAGTATGTGGCCCTGCTACTGGGTCTTGCTTACATGTCTGTTATGCTGCAAGAATGTCTAGTAACATGGTACAATGAAACTTAACATGTATTTGTTCTGGAGCACATGCCGAATTTGGCCATGTTCCAGTGTGAAAGGTTAAAAATCACTGGGATGTGCATGAATTGCACATTGTTTATTAGTATAACTGGGAGTGATGTGGCAGCCTGGCCACTAGCCAGTCCTGGCTCCTGGATGGGGCACTCGGTGAGTTCCATTTCAGGAGGGGGGACTACTAATAAAAACATGGCAGCTGTAGCAATGTAATGTCGTGCGCAAAAGTCTCTAGCAGAGTCTTCTGGAAATTTATCACAAAAGGCTGGATTGATCAATGCAGTGAGGTTATATAAACCTGTGTGTTTGTAGTTAGCCTGATGGGTAAAAAGGGTACCATTAGGTGCAATTTTGGTATTGGGCCAACCTTGAAAAGTGCCTTTGGAAAGGCGGTCAACTGGGATTTGTTGTCCATTGCTATCAGTTTACCATTCATTTTGGAGTGATGATTTGTCGGGTGCCACAACCATGGTATTCGGTTAGGCGTCTGTGCCCTCCTGAACTGTAATTAATTTGCTGGGAATGTCTGTGCTGACTCCTTCAGGGATGGTTATGGATACATTACGTGGAAGTAGGTATCGGTCTTCTGCTGGCTGGAGAAGTAGAAGGAGCTGCCTTAAACGTGTGCTGGTATTGGAAATGTGGGTCATATCCTTGGAATGAACAATGGGAAGTATTCTTGTAAGGAGGAACAATAGCAAGATAGCCATCTTACGGGTATACCTGTAAGGAAGAAATAAAATGATCAGTAGGTACTATTTCGCTTTGTGGGGTTAGGAAAAGTAATTATGCTCCTTTATATAGTTTCATTTGGTTGGCTTGTAGCCACTTATCAGTGGTTTTCTTCAAGTTAATGATTCTAACTTGGTAGACTGCTGGACTCAGTTTGTTGATAATGGGGTAGGGTCATTCCCATTTGTTGGTAAAGGAGTGTGTAGGATGTCCGAATTTGAGTACCATTATCTGGTCTCCTACTTGCCAGTTCTCTTCTTTTGCCTGTTTGTCAAAATTAACTTTAGAGTGTTGCTGGGCTTTACGTATATGATGAGGTGCGTACAGATGGGTCTGAATGATATCCTTTATAAGTTTTGCAGCATGGTGTGTACAGATACTCTGTCTGCAGTAGGTGTGTGTTAGTCAATCAGCAGGTGTTCAGATAGTCTCATGGTTCTACCAGTCATAACCTTGAAAGGGGTACACTGGGTAGTGGCTGCAGGAGTAAAGGCAATAGGGAATCCCAATCCTTGGGATTCTCCTCAGTGAATTTGGATAACATGTTTTTTATCCGTCTGTTGTCTCTTTCTACCTGGCCTAAAGACTGAGGGTGGTAAGGGATGTGAAGCTTCTGGTGGACGCTGAGAAGTTTGAGTGTTTCTTGCATCAATTCACCTATAAAGCTGGTTCCTTGATGAGTCTACCTTGAGAGGTAGGCCCCATCTGTAGAACAGTTGTTCTGCCAGGATATTTGGCGGTTACTTTTGCTGTTCACGCATAGGTGGGAAAGGCCTCAACCCATTTTGGAAACAAATCTGTGATTACAAGAGTATCCTTGTTTCTGCATGCATTTGTCAATGGTCAAATGAAATCAATTTGGATTGCATGCCAAGGGCCAGATTGTCACTGGAGGAGTAATTTAGCATTCCTTTTTGTTGGAATTGGATTGTTTTTTGCACAGATCAGACAATTGTCAATGTAATGTTGAACATCTGTGATCATACCAGGCCACCAACCCACAGTTTTCAGTCTTTTGACTGTGTTTTCCACCCCCTGGTGTCCTCCAGTTGGGGTGTTGTGCACCTGATGGATAAACCCAGATCGCAGCGATGTTGGAACCACAAACGATCTGCAGTTTACCTTCTCAGACTGGTACCATACCAGTTTCTTGTCTTGTGACAGATGTAGTTTTTCGGCATGTCTCTTGTAGGGGTTGTTGGTTGGTAACTATTGCTCAGTTCCTTTGTCTAAGAACTTGAACAGATCTATTAGCTGTAGATCAGATTTTTGTGCAGTCGATAGATCCAATGGGACAAAATTCTCTTCTGCCTTTTTGGTGGCTGCAATGTGTATTGCTGCCCTAGCGATGGGATGAGACATCTTCCAAATGTTTCCCCCCCCCAAGCACCATCTTTAGCAAGGGATAGAACTCGTAATAGGGTGCTGACTTGGAGTGGGCTTTAACTTTGTGAATGTACAGGTTGTGTTTGAATTGTTGAACTAGAGCATCAATATATATAAACAGGTCCATGTACTTGACAGTAGTGCCATCAGAAGAGGTGAAGGAATTTCTTTGCCGGAAAGGTAGAAATTCTGTCAGAACAACAGACCCAGTTTGAGTCTGTGAAAATAAGGGTGTCTGCAGTACAAGGTGCACAAGTTCGAGAGCACAGGCCACAGCCACCAATTCTGCATACTAGGAAGATGTAACACTGCAGTGTCTGGAGACTTGAACAGTGTTACCATTGGGATATTGGATCAGCATTCCTAATCCGGTCACTTACGCTCCCTCAGTGTATGAGGCTGTCATCAGTAAAAAGGTAACACAGGGAAGTGTCATCTAAATGTTGTGGTGTGGTTGGAGGAAAGGGGCCTGAATCAGGCAAATTATGAGGCTGAAGTCCGCAATCATGTGGTCCTACTGTGTATAGGAGACCGTGAGCCAGAATCAAAGGCATCTTGGTGGTGTGGGTCTGAATATCTCAATCCTGCAAGAAAAGAGACCAGTGAGTTAGTCTGGTGTTGGAAACTGAACTGTCCTCACTCTGATAGCAAGAAGTTGGTTGGGGTATGATTGGTGTGTAGCACAATGGGTGAATACCCTTTGATGTACAGAAAATGTTCCACAGCCCAGAAGCTAACCAAAAGGTTTTCTTCTCAAAGGTTATACTACAGTTTGACTGGTGAGAACATTTGAGAAGCATAGGCAATGAGCCTGAAAATACCATTAACTTTTTGAGCTAGCAATGTTGTCATTTATTTGGAAAATGTTTCATCAAGAAAGACGACATGAGTTGTAAACAGCTAGTTTCCAGAAGCATTCTGGGGGGAGGGGGGTTACAAGAGTTGGGAGAACAAGCAATCACATAGCAATAACAGAGCAATACAAGTACAGTTACTAAAAAACAAACCATGTAGTACAATTACAGAGCAGAAATAACCCAGACCAACCGGCCAGGGTAAACCAAACCATATTCGGATACAACATACATTGCAACAGTGCAAGAGCAGGTGATCCGGTAGGGTCAAGGTTAGAGGATGGATAACGCATTTGAAGTGCTGGAGGTAGTAGACTGAGCTCAAAATTAGAATTATTATTTATACCCAAGGGGGGCAGTTATAATACGGGTGGGGGGATGGAAGAGAGGGACAGCTAAGATCTGTCCCTTCAGGATGCTGAGAACCCTGCAAGGGGGCAGGATAAGGCAGAAAGGAGGGAAAGAAAGGGAGTGTGGAAGTAGAGAGAGGTGGGAGAACAGGAGGGGGAGGCAGGGGATAAGGAAGTAGGGAGGTGGGTGGGTGATGGATTTGAAAGTGGGGGGGGGAGAGAAGGGGGTAAGAGAGAGAGTCAATCTATACCCTTCAGGAAGCCCAGCATCCTGCAAGGGGAGGTCAGGATTAGAAAGTGGGGAAAAGGAAGAGGGGTAGAGAAGAGAGAGAGAGATGGCCAAGATCTGTACCCCTTCAGGATTACAGAGAACCCTACAAGGGAGACAGGACCAGGCAGAAAGGGAGCAGGGAGGAGGAGTGAAGTGTGGTGGCTGACCGGAGGGGAGGAGAGGGATAAGGAATAGGGTTGCTGGAGAAAATAGGAGTAAACTAGGAATGGAAAAGGGAGGCATCAGTTTGGGGAAGGGGGTAGTTGGGTGGGGGAGGACAGCAGTAGAGTGTCAAAATAGCACAGTAGGTTGCGGACAGTAATAGAGTGCCAAAATGGCACAGTAGGTTGTGGTGGGGGTGGGAGGAGGGGATATAATACAGTAGGTGGTAGCATATGAGGTAGTAATTAGAGGAAGGGTTCAGTTAGGAGACAGGAGGTAAGTCGGGGATAGTGCACAAGGGTGGGAAGGGTTGTGAAGGGTGGCTAGGAACAAATACAGTTAGGAGAAGAAAAGTAAAATAGGGCTAAAGGATAATGCGCCCGGGTGGGGAGGGTTGAAAGGGGGCTAAAAAACAAGTGCAGTTAGGGGAATATAAATTGTGAAGGGCTAAGGAGATTGAACATAGCAATGTCAGAGGTAGCAGTTTCCAAATGGAAAGGTAGTGCTGGATTTGGACTGACCAGAGCTAGGGCAGAGACCAAAGATCATTTCAGCAGGGTCACTGCGTTTGTATGAACAGGACCCCATGTCCATGGGACATCTTTCTTGAGTAGCTCATACAGAGGGGCAGCCTTTTGTGCAAAGTCACAGATAAAATCCTTGAAATAGTTAAACCATTCCTAGGAAACATCTGAGTGTATTCATTTATTCATTACAAATTGTTTACAACCCTTGAGTCAGAGACTCATTTACAGAGTCACCTCTCGCTGGGGCAGACATCAAGACAGTTATTACAGTGCAGATTAAAACAAAGGATAACATTACAAGTTCAGTAAAAGGAACATTCAACATAGATACACTTAGGTTACATAATGTAGTAGTTTGTATGTTACTTAGGTTACATAATGTTACAAAATTGTGAGTTACACTCATGGATATAGTAGGTCCTCAGAGAAGACAGTGGGTTACATCCCTGTTTGGACCTAGTAGGAAAGGGGTAGGTTTGGGGGAGGGAGAGGCTGTCCAGGGGACGTTGTCGAGCCAGGGGGCAAGGCAGGCGGGAACCACAGGTTACAACAGGGGGTGTTTGCACCTACAACAGCAGATATTAAAGATACGGTTCCGAAGGGCTGTTTTGAAGGAGTCAATTTTTGGGAAGTTGGAGATGCAGCTAGGGAGGGAGTTGAACCAGGTGGGGGCTCGGTAGAGAAAGGCTCTCTGGGCAAGAGAGGTCTTGGTTCTGGGCACCTTGAAAGTGGCCTTAACAGTGCTACAGGTGGTGACGGATGAAGATGGCTGCTGTAGGAAGGTGGAGACCCCGGGGGGGGGGGGGGAGAGAGAATCCTAGCAGAGATTTCTTAGCGAGAAGGCAGGTCTGGTAGAGCAGTCACTCCTCAAAGTTGAGCAGATTGGTGGTAGTATAGAGAAGACAGGTGTGATTTCGGCTGGGGGCACCGGTCAGGAAGCCTACAGGCCTTATTGATGGAGAGTTGGATTTTGGAGAGGGCAGTGTTGTCAGCTGCAGCATAGATGGGCAAGCCATAGTCCTCGAGGGACAAGACGGAGGAGGTGATGGCCAACCTGAGGCAAGCAGTCCCTGTGCCGGTGTAGCAGGCCAATCCGAGAGTTAATGGCAGCTGACAGGGCATTAATGTGGGTGTGGAAGGAGAGGACAGTATTGAATGTGATGCCTAGGTACTTGTATGTGGTCACTTGTTTTAGAGGGTGCAGAGTGCTGGGGATAATCAAGAGGGGGGTATTTTTGGCTTTATTTTGGTGGTGGGAGAAGAGCATTGATTTGGTTTTCTTTAGGTTAATGACCAGTCTGCGGTCTCTGAACCACCTTTCGACTTGGTTGTAAGCTTGCTGGAGGGGATAATTGGAGGGAGGTGGGATTGGGATGTGAGGCAACGAGGACTGCATCGTTGGCGTAGAGGAGTGTTTTACTGGTACATGAGCTGGGGAGGGTGTTGAGGTAGAGATTAAAAAGTATTGGACCCAGGATGGAGCCCTGAGGGACCCCAGAGTGAACGGGAAGAGTGCTGGAGAGGGAGCCGCTGATCTTGACATGCTGGGATCTAGCAGAGAGGTATCTAGAGAACTAGGAAATGGGACCACCAGAGAAGCCAAGTTGGTGGAGAGAGTCGAGTAGAAGGGGATGACAGACAGTGTCAAAGGCCTTGGAGAGGTCAACGAACACTGCTCCTGCAAGACTGCCAGAGTCGAGAGCAGCATGCAAGTGTTGGGAGAATTCCAGGAGAACCGTGGTTGTACTGTGTCCTGGGCGGAAGCTGTGCTGCTCTGGGCACATAATGTCATACTTGGTTAGGTATTCAGAGAGCTGGATCAATACCACTTTTTCAAGGGCTTTAGAGAGTGGGGGAAGGATGGAGATGGGCCAGTAATTGTTGGGCATGGATCAGTCCCCACTCTTATGTATGGGTGTGATTTCAGCAGTTTTCCAAGCACTTGGTAACTGACCCAGGCAAAGAGACTGGTTTAGAAGGTCAGTCAGGGGGACTAGGTCTTCGTCCAAGACCATACTGAGGATCCTGTAGTGGATTGGGTCACTGCTGGGGTTATTACTGCCTAAGGCTTTTAGCAGGTTCGGCCTGGCTTCTTGTGGGGATAGGGTGCACAGGTAGAATGGTGGGCGATGCAGGACAAGAGGGAGAGAGGTGGGGATTGGGTCAAAGAATCTCCTGGGAGGACCGAGCTTAGGTCAGAGAAGGTAGTGTTAAGGCAGTCTGCTATGAGGAGTGGATCTGTGGTTGGGGTGCCATCGATGGAGAGCTGAGATGGTTGGGGGGAGTGGAACTTCCCATTTAGCTCTTTCATATTATCCCAGACGGTCCGGGCTGAACCCCAAGTGGAAGTGAGGGTGGTCTGGTAGTGCTCTGCCTTGGCCCATCTAATGGTCCAAGTGCACTTATTGCGTTGTGCATTGTATGCCTGTCTGTCAGACGCCTTTCCAGATTCTACAGCAGTGCCAGAGATTATCTCTGTTTTTGAGTCTCTGGAGGAGGGGGTGGGGTGATCTATGGGGCATTGCATTTTTGGAAGCGGATCCTGGTGAGGGGGTCAAAAAGGTCACAAGTCTTACAGAAGGCATTTGTGAAGTGGTCAAGAGCTGAGTCAGTGTCAGGGGCGCGCTGGATAGGGGACCAGTCTAGCTGGCTAGGTATTGTTTTAATTTTCTGAGGCCACCGGGGCATAAACTACTGCGTAGAGTGGCCTGGGACACTGGCTTCAGAGTGGAGGATGACCAGAAACAGAGGACTGGGGAGTGATCACTAAGAGAGTTGGGGAGGAAAGTGATATCCTGGATTTTATAGGGGCGGTTAGATATAACAACATCTAGGAGAGTGTTGGTGCCAGTAGTGTGGTTGAATTTGGTGGGCTGGGTGACTAACTGGGACATATCCAGGGCAGCGAAGGAGTCCCTTTTATGGGAGGCAGTGGAGGCAAGCTATTTAACATTGAGGTCACCTAGGATGACTTGCTCCACTTTGTGAGGGAGAGATGAGATAGTCAATGAGGGACTGGACTGCTTGGTTTTGATTCCTTGGGGGTACGTAGGAGACCTTGAGGAAGAGAGGGCCTCAGGTGGGGTCAGGTGTGATTTTTAAGGTAAGGGCTTGGGCTTCACAATCAAGTTTAGGAGCTGGGAGTGCCTGACCTATAAGGGAGTCCCATACGAATAGTGTGCAACCATCACCACATTTGGCTACTCTGTCTTCCCAGTAGATGGTATATCCAGGGAGAGTGATAGCGGAGTCAGGGGTGGATTTGGAGAGCCAAGTCTCTACCAGTGCAATTATGTCAGGTTGATGTTGAACGACCCAGCACTGGAGAGCAGCAGATTTCTTTAGGAGACTGTAAATGTTTAAGGATGCAAAGCAGAGGCCAGTTGCAGTACAGGGTTTAGAAGGGCTGGAAACAATAGGTCCTGGTTTTGGGTGTGCATTACCAGATAATAATAATAATAGCAGTGTAATTATTCTGGTTAGTGGCCGGTGGCGATGGAGACCCTTGGGTCGACACCCAGCTGAGGACTTTAGAATCAGGGTACATGGGATAGATAAAGTGCAAAGGGTGGAAATGACAGGGGAGAGCTGGGTCCAGGTCAGGCCTTTGAGGGCGGAAGGAGTGGTGGTGTTGGCAGGGTGGGGGTGTTGGGGAGGGGTCACGGGTGTGTCAAGGGTGGAGGAGGGCCGAGTCACTGTGGGGTAGTCGGGGGATGAGTTGCCTAATGTGGAGGAAAGGTGCTCCAGTCTGTGTGAGGTCTGTACCAAGAGGGTGAAGGAGAGAAGTCTTAGTAATGGAGTGTAGGTACCCATAGCAGTTGAGCAGTAAAGGTAGAGTGCCAGGAGTAGTAGAGAGTAAGGAGATGTAGAGCAGCTTTGGAATGGTTGGGGGAAACCCCTTTAGTGGACGAAAAGACTATAAGCTGCAAATGGGAAAAATCAGTATCAATCACTAGACGAGGGAGGGGCAAAGACAGATTAATAATGATAGACTGACCACACAATAGGTGGAATGAGACAGGAACTATATTGTGTTGGATTGGGTAAGTGTGCTTATAACTGGGCCCTCTAGTGGCTAAAGGATATAATCTGCTAATGGAAAAGTCAGGGGTTGGGGAGGACACTGCAGTATGCTCAACAGGAGAGAGCAGTAGATTCAATACAGTCGTGGAAGGGGCTGTGATTAACACTGGGGTACAGAGCTGAAAAAAAAAACAGGCAGGGAGGTTCAGAAGCAAGTTTTTTTCTTGGGGGGGGGGGGCACTGCAGCAGCCTCAATGGGACACCAAGGTCAAGGGTGCAGCCCACAGACTTACAGCTCTGAGAGAAGGGGCACAGCGCTCAGGGCAGATAGCAAAATCACAGTACCTTAAGACCTCTCTCAAAACTTAAATCAATTCTTAAGAAATCTCTGCATCAGACTAAACATTACTTAAAGTGAGAAATCAAGAACATGTCAAGCAGAGGTCAGTCCTAGCATTAATCTCTTGGCAGCAGTTCCTAGAAGACTTCTGGATTGCTGCACAAAGTGTGAGAAACACTGGCAAACAGGGGCAAGTGATATTCCTCCTGGGGTACATGTCAAAATTCAGGGTTCCAACCCGTACCTTGCTTGGAGGGTGAGCGTCAGGCAGCTTTTCTTTGTTCTGCATACCAAACTGCAGAATGCAGTTTGTTTGAGAGGAGAGAGCCCGAAAGAGCAGAGTTGCCCCCTTGCTTGGAGGGTGAGCGTCGGGCAGCTTCTCTTTGTTCTGCTTACCAGACTGCAGAATGCAGTTTGTTTGAGAGGAGAAAGCCCGAAAGAGCAGAGTTGTCCCCTTGCTTGGAGGGTGAGCGTCAGGCAGCTTCTCTTTGTTCTCCTTACCAAACTGCAGAATGCAGTTTGTTTGAGAGGAGAGAGCCCGAAAGGGCAGAGTTGTCCCCTTGTGGGCAGTAGCAGATCTTGTAGGCCTTGGATCTTGTTCCAAGCTGGGCTTTGGCCTGCCTCAGTGATACGCAGGCCAAGGAAGATGACTTCATTTTGACAAAGTTGTGCTTTAGCAGGGTTGCACTTGAGGCCTGCCCTCTGCAAGAGGGTCAGTAGTTCAATGAGAGCAAAATGCTCCCTCTTAGTGGTGGTGGCTAGGAGTAGGTCATCCACATATTGCAGAAGACACTGAGGGGGTAGAGAAATCCTGTAAGGCATCCTTCATATGGAGGTGGAAGAAGCGCTGATGGGGACATGTCCAGGTGTACTGGTGCCCCTAAAAGGTGAAGGTAAACTTGTACGGACTGTCATGTTCCAAAGGAAGTGACCAAAAACCATGAGATGTCAAGGGCGCTAAACCAGGTGTGACTTGGTGTTAGTTTTAGCACATCAGGTGCTGATGCCACTGTAGATGAGCAACTAGGAGTGACTCAGTTAAGTCTCCTGTAGTCAACAGTGAGTCTCCAAGAGTTGTTAGGTTTCTTAACAGGCCATATTGGTGAGTTAAGGGTTGAGAGACATGGTCTAATAATACCTTGTTGAAGGAGTGACTTAATGGTTTCTCTGAGTGATGGTAGTGCTTCTGCAGGAAAAGGATACTGTCTTTGATTGGCTCAGGGACTGGGACTCATTGCATTCTCCCGCAGTCATGTT
Source organism: Neoceratodus forsteri (assembly GCA_016271365.2). Classification (NCBI taxonomy): domain Eukaryota; kingdom Metazoa; phylum Chordata; order Ceratodontiformes; family Ceratodontidae; genus Neoceratodus; species Neoceratodus forsteri. Next base: position 932,180,727 of record CM028133.1, read on the forward strand.
TATGCTTGGCAAAAAACATCAAGATGTTTCTGCAAAATGGACAAGAGTTCTTTGAAAACCTCACAGTTTTGGAGTAGAGCTATGACGTCCTACTCCTTGTTGGCTGAGATTGGAGCGACAGCATGGGAGTCAGGAATCATGACAGCATGGTATTGTCCCTTGGATCTGTATCAAACGCCTGTTGGCTAGGTCAACCACTAAGCTGTGTAGTGCTGGGAAGTAAATTCCTAAAATACTGGGATGATGACATAGTACCATGAGGTCAAAGATAAAATCGGTATGTTCCCGGGTCGGAATTTGGGGGGTAGGATAGGGTGTCCCAATAGAATGCTCTCCGGGGGGTTTGGAGTAGTGAATGCATTTGTAGCTCTGTTGGGGGGCAGACACGACTTTACGGAGTAGGGAGGGAGGACACTGTTGGGCGCTTGACTGCATGCTGTATGTCCTTTATGCCAGCGCCCTCAGGATGGGGGGGGGGGATGTAAACACCCTTGGTCAACGAGCGTGATGAAGCCTGGGATCCTGGTAAGTCGGGACCTGGTGGAAGGAGTCAGGGTGGGGGGTACGAGGCCCCCTCCAGAGACAGGCTGCAAGCCAGGCAAGTACAAAAATCAATAAACAAACTCTGTGGAAAGGGTCCCTAATACCATGGAAAGCACAGTGGAATGGTAGGTAATCAGTGTAGTGCCATTCACACTTTGTACATTGGTCCTCCGTCTGGTAGACCAAGATGAAAACGAAGGGTCCTCGTCATGTAATACAGACATGGCTGCGCCTGTATCCAAAAGTACAATGAGTTGGCGGCACCCGAGGCCCTCCGTTAGTATCAGTGGTGATCTGCTTGACACTGAGGACTAGAGCCTATCATTGTCAATTGCGTCCCCTGGTGGTTGCCGGAATCGTAGGCCTGCGGGATCCTGCTGGGCCTCTTCCATGTCCTGGACAAGGGTACAGGTGTTTCTGCGTGGTAGTGGCTGCAACTGACAGTGTATTGGAAATTGGGCCTGATGTGGCCTGACCAAATGAGGTTCTGGTGTCTCCTTGGGCTAGTGGAGACAGGTCCACAGTTGCAAGTTCTGCTATGGACTGTTTTGGAATAGACTCTGCCACTGACTGGACTTGTCCAAAAAGCTTCCGGAAGCATTTATTTTCTTCCACTACCTGTGAGTAGGAAGGGCCTGTGTAGTAATTTCGAAAGCCCTGATTATTGTTTTGATTGGAGTTCCTATTCTTTTGTGTATTCTTGTATCTGCTCTCCCCCAAAGGGGTTGTTTGTTGTCGGAGGCAGCGGCCTTGCCTTCCTGGGCCTTGCCTTTCACAGTATAGTGGGTTGTGGGCTCGCTGGCATGTTGTACTGTGGCGACCTTGGGTTTTGAGCCAGAATTTACTGTAGATTCCACAGGTAGAGCTGGAAAACTCATTAGGTTCTCGCTAGGATGTCCACAGACTTGTCGGTTCTGGGAAAATACAACGAACTACCGGAAGAATGTTCTGGATAAAGAAGGATTTGTACTCGATCTGGTCCTCACCAGCTATCTCTTGAGAGAAGCCTTTGCCGGTGCAGTAGGCTAACCATAACCGCTGATGGTATGACACTGGGCTTTCCTTGGTGTATCGTTTTACAGCACAGGCCAGCATGACACCGACCACGCCCAGGGGGAATGAGTGGATATGAGGGCCGTGGTGACCTCATCAAAAGATGCATTCCTGGGTCAGCGGACTTCCTCTGGGAGTTTTCCCCAGAGGCCTGTGTCGACAGTCTGTCGGAGAATCTGCAGTTGGTAGTCCGCCAGAAGACTAAGCATGTCACAGTTAGAATGGAGCATTTCCAAATGGCAGCTAAGGCGGTCATTTGGGCCCATCTGGCCTATGCTGTCAGTGATTTGCTGAACAGACTGAGCCACCTGAAGAGGGTTTGCAGCCGCTCGTTGTTGGTCGGGAAGGGTTGGAAGTCCATGTACGCCACGAAGGGCGGCCTCTGCTGTGGCGTCGGCCACAGTACGGAGTAACAGCTCATTGGTAGCAGCTTCTGTCATCATGGTTCACATGTGTTCCCGAAAGAGGTTTTGCTGTTCCTTTGTCATTTGGGACGTGGAGATTGCCACCTCGATCATAAGATTGATCTCTATTTTGTCTTCCTTTTTTAAAGGACGGCAATGGGTGGAGGCTGTGTCCGTCCCTTCCACAGTCATGGGGGTTGCCATCTTGGTGTCGCACATGTGAGTCGCCATATTGGGAATGACGTGGGGGGTCCTCCATCTTGCGAATGGTAGGTATGGGGGTCGCCATCTTGACAGTGGTGCTGGATGCCACCATCTTGAATGCTGTCATCATCCGATAACAGTTTCAGTGGGCGTGTAATAGGCTTTGCCTATGGCTTTGACATGACCAGCCAGTACCTCTCTTTGATGGCGCAACTTCGCCATCTTGTCTGTATAATCCGTATGACTAACTTTAGCATTGTTCAGTCCTATACCTCTGGTAGTATCTTTCTGTAAAACTCTATACGTGGCACGAGTGCGCAATTGTCCCTAAGCTCCCTGTTCAGTTTACCACTTACCCTTTTGAGATCTGCTCGCAACTCATAATTCTCATCTCGCAATGTCTCATTTGTTTCACTCAACAAATCATTCATTTGTAATATCTGCCTCTTATCCTGCGTCAGCCTGTCACAATCATCCCTCAACATACATAACTCTGTCATTTCCCTGTACAGCACAATGCAAAAGTGTCTCATTCTTACATTGCAGAGTTTGGAATTCTTTGTCCATTTTCTGCTGCTTCCTAATCATTTCAGTAGCCTGCAAGCCCAACTCTTTTTTTAGAGCTGCATTTTGTAGTTCAAGGGAATGAAACCTCATTTTTGATGCTTCTAAAGCAGCGAAAAGGGCCGTGACTAACAGTCCCTTTTGGGTATGTTTCTTAGCTGTTAGGTGCGTCTTAGAGTACTGGGCAGAGACCCCTAGTACTGGGTTGTCTAAAAGTTTTGCAGCCTGCATGAAATTGCTCCAGCCTCCATGGGAGGTGAGAAATCTTGAGACATCAAACCTCAAATCTGCACAGATATTGGACATGATAGGGAAACTCAAATTAACCTATTAGTGGTGCCCTGATTGTGTATCGATCCACATCGGTTAAACCAAAAGACGGTTATGCATCTGAACTCATGCAATCCTACAACTCAAAACTGCTGTGGGGCGAAGTCCACAACAACCATACCTGCTTGGTATGCAGCCAGACTTTGCAGGGTGCTACGGAGTTAGGGACAGTCGAGGGCAAACCTACTTAACACCCATTCAGATGCCATTGAATATGGAGTCTCTGTTAACTCTGCTGACCACTTGCACATGGTTGCCAAAATGTGGAGGACAATAACCTCTCAGGTTCTTGGTGGTTAGAGGCTAATAGAAAAGACACAGACAAATGGCATCAGCGAGTAATAAACAAGTTTATTACACAAAACCAGACTAATGCCTTAGATGGACTCTTACAGGACTTGGCAAGGTTGGAGGGATGGTCAGACGTATGGCAGCTTAGATTCAATGCAAAGAAGTGCAAAGTAATACATGTAGGAAACAAAAAACCCAGGGGAAGAGTACACAGTTTGGGGGGGAGGTATTAACAACAACAAAAATGGAAAGGGACTTGGGGGTAGTCCTATCAGATTACCTAAAGGTAAGCAAGCAATGTGAGAAGGTAGTAATGAGGGCTGGAGGGAATACTAGGATGTATGGGAAGAGGCATCACCAGTAGAAAACAAGAAGTTGTTATCCCCTCTGTACAGACAGTTTGTGAGACCCCATCTGGAGTACTGCATGCAGTTCTGGAGACCCCATCTCTGCAAGGACATAAACAGGATGGAGGCAGTCCAGAGGAGGGCAGCTAAAATGGTGCAGGGTCTGCAACAGAAGCCATATGAAGAGAGACTAAAGGAGCTTAATGTGTATACCCTTGAGCAAAGAAGGGAGAGGGGGGGACATGATTGAAACTTTCAAGTACCTTAAGGGAATCAACAAAGTCCAAGAGTGCAGCATCTTTCAGAAAAAGAGATGTGCAAGAACAAGAGGACACAATTTGAAGATAGAGTGAGGATGACTCAGGGGAAATGTGAGGGAAGTACTTATTCACAGAGAGGGTGGTGGACACATGGAATTGCCTTTCTGAGGAGGTTGTAGGGTCAAAAATAGTGGGGGAATTCAAGAATGCATGGGACAGACATAAGGCAGTTCTGGTGGGGGGTAGGAAGAAGTAGGCCGTTGGTTAACTAGGATCTGCAGCTTATCCATAGGTAGGGAAATGGGCAGACTAGGAGGGCCAAGCGGTCCTTATCTGCCTTCAAAGTGTATGTTTCTATATTTCTGTTACCTAGGTAGACACTGGGAGCCAGAGCTTCCCCCAATACCCCCGGATATAAAGATGACTCGGGGAGAAAATATCTGACAATAGTTCTTACAGTGGAGATACAGTATATACTATGGTAACTTACTTTTCTTACGTACCTTAGCTGTACAAAACAAGCTGTATTGGCTAAAAGTTAGGTGGCTCCTCAGTATCTCTGATATACAATTATTGCAAGGTCAGTTAAAAGTGTGAATACAAGGCCGGCCCGTCGGCGCAGCGGTGGGATTTCCGCTTGCGGCGCTGGCGACCCGGAGTTGAAGAGCGGATCGGGTCATCGGAGGAGACCGGCGGGGAGTAGGATCGAAGGTCCGATGGACAGCTCTCCTTCTCCGGGGAGAGGTGGTAGCACTCGAGTGCTGGGGACTTCTCATGGAGGCCGGGAGTTCTCACATCGCCGACGCTTGACATGGGAGAGGAGGCGGGCACGCTGGTGTCATTGGCGTCCCCGCCTCCTCTGGGGAGAAAACAAGGAGGAAAAAGATGGCGGGGCAGGACCACCGATGGATGAAGCCCTCCCTGGAGAGCCTCCTATCGCCACCGCCGCTGCGGGACCCCAACCAGTCACAGTTCCGGGGTCACGAAGGTGGCCCACGGCCCCATCCTCCGGGGGTGACCGAGGGTCCTCTGCAGCTATAGGCGGTGCTAGAGGTCTCCGGGGGCCGTGACCAGGGCGGAGGTTGTTGCCGGTGGTCCTGCCAGGAAAAAGGTAAAATAAAAAAAAATAAAAAAAGTGTGAATACAAAGGATTCTCACAAGTCATAGAAAACAAGTGTGGTGTTGCACAAATCCGGATGATGGCAGTGTAAGCACACATAAGACTCAGAACATGTGTTAGAGTTAGAACACAAAGAGTGCATTGCATACAGATATATATGTATAAATCATAACCGTAATCTTGCAGTTTGTGCCTGATACCTTACTCTTATATGGTAGGTACCTGTGCCCTGTAGGTTAGTAAAGATTGGGGCTCATTTGGAGCCATGATTAGACAGTACTGTGGATGCTGTCAGGGGGTGTACTGTGGGTTTAGAACATAAGAAAAGTGTTGGCAGATGGGGACCGTGCGATCCATCTAGTCTGCCCTAGAAACCGCCCCCCCCTGCAGCCTTCATCCTAACTTGTCCTTTATGTCTGTCCCATACGAGTTTGAACTTCCTGATTGTCTTTGATGCTACCACCTCCTGGGGTAGGCTGTTCCAGGGGTCTATCACTCTGTCTGTGAAGAAGTACTTCCTGAGGTAGCTTTTGAACCTTCCTCCTACAAGTCTCATATAGTGCCCTCTCATGCATGCTGCCGTGTTCTGTTGAAATAGCGTGCCTGTCTGACCTGTATTATATCCTCTCACATACTTACATGTTTCAATCATGTCCCCTCTGTTTCCTCTCTGCTCAAGGTAGTTATAGGCTCAGCTCCCCGAGTCTTCCTTCATATGACCTGTGATGTAGTCCATGCGCCATCTTAGTAGCCCTTCTCTGCACCATTTCCAAACTGTCAATGTCCTTCTTGAGGTAATGTCTCCAGAACTGAATGCAGAATTCCAAGTGTGGCCTCACCAAGGACCTGTAAAGGGGCATGATAATCTCCCTCTTTCTACTAGAAATACCTTTACTTATACATCCGAGGATGCCATCTGCTTTCTGTGCTTTCTCACGTTGTTTTTCTACCTTTAATTTGTCAGTGATGTTTATGCCGAGATGTCGCTCTGTTGGTGTCTCCTCAAGTTGCTGTCCTCCCAGTGTGTACTTTTTTCCAGGGTTCCTCTTTCCTAAGTGCATTACCTTACACTTTTTGGCATTAAATTGTAACTGCCAGTCCCTGGACCAATCCTCTAGCCTTCTAAGGTCAACTTCCATGTTGACTGCTCCTTCCCTTGTGTCCATTCTGTTGCAGAGTTTTGTATCATCTGCGAACAGGCAAACCTTCCCTGTTAGCCCATTTGCTATGGCTGCTATAGATATGTTAAATAGGATCAGTCCCAGTACCGATCACTGTGGTATGCAACTGGTCACCCTACCCTCCCTTGACAATGATCCATTGACTAGCACTCTCTGGGTCCTATCGTTCAGCCAGTTACTGATCCAGCTGACCATCTTCTGGCCAACTCCCTTGTGTTCCAGCTTGTTGGTTAGCCTTCTGTGAGGGACGTTGTCAAAGGCTTTGCTGAAATCTAGGTATACAACGTCCAGTGCCCTTCTCTGATCCAATATTCTAGTGACCCATTCGAAGAAGTCCATCAAGTTGGTTTGACAAGGGCATTCTGCTGTGAAGCCATGTTGCTTTGGGTCCATTTTCCAGTATCTGTTAGGTATGTCACTATCCTCTCTTTTAGTAGTGACTCCATCATTTTCCCCACAACTGAGGTCCGACTGACAGAGCAGTAATTTCATGCCTCTTCCTTGTTTCTGCTCTTGAGTAAGGGCACAACGGTTGCCTATTTTCTGTCCTGAGTTATTTTCCCACTGTCTAGTGACTTGTTGAAAAGCTCAGCCAGTGGTGCGGCCAGTTCCTCTCAGAGCTCCTTCAATATCCTAGGGTGTATGCTGTCCAGTCCCATGGCTTTTTCTACTTTCAGTTTATTACGCTCTTTTAGGACCCTCTCCCTTGTGATGGGGCTAGTATCTGCTCCCTGGGTATCTTCCTTTGTCCTGCTCAGTGTGGGACCTTTGCCACTGTCTTCTATGGTGAAGACAGAGCTAAAGAACTCATTTAGCACTTCTGCCTTGTTGTCATCACTCTCTGCCATCTTACCTTCCTTGGTTGCTAGTCAGAGTATTCCTTAGTTTTTCTTTTTTTCTCTTACAGTATGTATTAATCTGTTTTAATATTGTTTTATCTGTTGTTTGTTCAGCGCTTCGCTTATGAAAAGTGCTCTAAAAATAAAATTGATTCGATCTACAAAAGGTTTTGTCTCCCTCAACACCCTGTGTTGTTTTCTCTTCCGTCTGTGTTTTTGCCCTAACAGCTTTCCCTGCCTCCTTTAATTTGTTCTTGTATTCTGCCATGTCTGCTTCATGTTTTGTTTGCTTGAATTGTGTAAAAGCCTTTTTTTTTTTTCTCCTCTTTTATTTAGGTTACTACTTCGTGAGAGAACCAGAGAGGTATTTTCCTTCTTTTGGACTTGCTGATCTGCTTAATGCATACAGTTATTACTGTATTCAGAGCAGCCTTCAGAGTATTCCAACAGTCCTCTACATCTCCTGTGATTCCTCCTTCTAGCATGGATGCAATCGTAATTCTCATTTTGGGGAAGTTGGCTTTTCTGAAATCTAGTAACTTGATTTTGGTGTAACTGTATTCCTCCATATTGTTCACAGTAAACCAGATTAAACTGTGATCACTGGTCCCTAGATTGGCTCCCACCTCTGCTTCTGGGTTTCTAATATCGGTCGGGGACCAGGTGTAACAGAACCATATACCACTCTTACTGCAGAACTACGATTACAGATGAGTAGCCTATCTTTACTGTGTTTCATATAGTTATAAAGGTGTTTTTCTGAGCTCTTGAAAGGAATCGATTTTCACCATTAATTCCCACCAGAGGCACTAGGACCTCAAGTGAGCAAATGTTTTGAAGGGAGGGAGCCAGCGTTGGTAACTCATAGTTCCTGTGCACTTCACATGACGCCACACATGCCAGCCAGTAACAGACCCTGGCTCCCTCACACCTCAGTTCTGTTCTTCCTGCTGTTGAGTGCACACTGTGGGAGCAGCAGCACCCTGATTCAGCTGCGTCATCAGCACTCAGTTTTGCATTGTCACCTTTTCTTCTTTTTTATTTTTGTTTTCCAACCTCATGCCAGTAAATGATAAGAAGAGGGGGACTGAGAAACATCATTAGTCAACCATTATGCGTCGGTGCCCCTGTGAGAAACAAATGATGATGACCAACCGGTATTGGAAGTGTGTGGCCTGCCTTGCCCTGGATCACAACATGGGTAAGTGCAGCCCCTGCTTCTCTTGGACTATCATGTGCTTGAAATTTGTGCGATGAAGTGGGGTTGGCCAATCCCCTCTTTCGGAGTCAAGTGTCGCACTTGTGAGGCCAAGGCACAGCCTTGAGGCTTTTTCCCTGGGTCCCTTTTCAGCACCTCTGGTGTTGAGGATTCTCCTCTACCTTGCCCTGTCAAGGTGTCTGCATCCCTTCGGAGTGAGTCTGATGTGCAGCCATCTCCTTATTGGCAACCAGCTGTGAACTCCCCTACTCCCAACTCTGTCTGTCCTGAATAGCAGACATCACCAGTGATGAGGCTAAAAACTGTAAGCTCAGTCTTCCTCAGTGTTGCGGCCTACTGCTGCCCCAGCTTTTGTCACTGTTCCTGGTGTTGGTGAGTAGGACAGCACCAGCTGCAACATCTGGTCCCCTTCGGACACTGTTCACTGTATTGGGAGAGGGGACCAACACCAAGGCTTTGCAGCGTCCAGAGACTGAGGCTGTCACTAGCAGCGCTGAAGGTTGGGGAGGAGACTGTGAGAGCAATTGATTTGGTCCTGGGTCTGACACAGAGCACAGCACCATTGATGGTGTTGGCCTTGGGTTTGTCCCAGTGCCAAAGTTGGGGATGGCTCCGGAGTTGATGCCAGACCCCACGTCAGGCCCAATATCGAGGATGGCACCAACTGTGGTGACAAGGAAGAAATCATCTCCAGGCCTGTTCTTGGCCCTGGCCCATGCCAAAGGTAGCACTGGTTAAAAGTCGGATGACTATGGGAACTGCATGGTTCCGGTCTCCCCATCTGTAGGTGTCCCCCAATGGTCACTGACTCTGGCAATCTTTCCAGGCCCTCCCCTCAAGCGAGGTCCCTTATGCAACCCTGCAGACCAGACGAAGGTCCCAGAGACCCTGGTTTCTTTTCCCTCTCTGAACTTTGCCACGTTTGGCAGAGCTACCAGGAATCACAGGCTGTCTGGGACCAGTCACCTGATCTCAGCACAGTGGGGCTGCTGGTGCCTTACTCCAGTACTGTAGGGAGACTGACACAGAGTCCAGTTCAGACCTGTCCCCCTGGTGTCACCTCCCCTCCTTGTCTTCAGCACCTCTTTTTCATCAGTGTCCTCCTTAGAGGACAGCAAATGAAGCCTTACCGTGGCTTCTGAGTACAATGTGTACCAGGGATTTCTAGCGGACATGCTAGAGATGCTGGAGGTAGACTCATACTCTTGTTGTCCTATATCCTTGGAGCTTTCAGCAGTGGCTCTTCAGTCATCCCTCCTTGGTCCAGGGCCTTTAAGGACTCATCAGAGATGGTCTGGAGGTGTCCCTTGTCTTGCCCTGCATCCTCAGAGACCTTCAGCAACAGTACTGTGCACCCTTGGGATCTGCAGTTGCAGTACATCACCCTCTTCAGGGCTTGAGGTGTTGCAGATTCCAACAGGGACAAAATGCCATATGCAATGCATGACTGCCCTACTAAGGCTGATTCTGCTCAGGCAGATACCCTGTGTAGGAAGGTGTGTTTTGCACGTGTCTCTATGGGCATTGCTGAACGTCAGGCACACCTGCCAGCCTTGAACAGGTGCCTTTGGTTGCAGTTAGGCCAGCTCTGACCTGCAGTGTCACCAAGTGAGTTAGTCAGGCAATCCATTTGCTTTTCTGTTATAGGTCTGGAACTGACAAGGCACCAGTCAAGGGCATCGTATGATGCCAGTGAGGTGATTTCCAGGCTTGTAGAAACTGCAGTCTACTCAGGCAGGTGACATGGCTTCGCCTTTCTAGCCTGGTACCTTTCGCCGAGCAAAAGATGCTAAACTCACACTTCTAAGGGGCTCATTTTTTTCTCTGCAGAATCAGGTGAGAGCTGTTGGAATGCTCTCCCATCCGGTGCCACAGGAGCCTCTGCCTGAACCTGACCAATCGTGGGTCCCGCCAGACTCATATGGAGCCCCTGTCCTCGGCTGTTTTTCCGCACGCAAAGGAATGAGGAATTTACGTCTCCCTCAGGGTAAGCCAGCTCCTTCCTCATAAGAAAGGGAAGCTAGGTTCTTGGACCCATCAGTGGTGAAACATAGAAACATAGCAGTTGACGGCAGATGAGGACTGCAAGGCCAATCCAGTCTGCCCATTTTTTTCTTCCTTATGAGTGTGCCATAGGCCTTTGCTCTGTCAATGGCCTATCTATTCATACTCGTGTGTATTGCTCCCTTATGCCTGTCCCATGCCTGTTTGAAGCCCTGCACTGTATTCATATCCACCACTTCCTGAGGTAGGTCGTTCCATGCATCCACCCCCCTTTCTGTGAAAAAGAACTTTCTTACATTACCCCTTAATTGGCCTCCTTCTAATCTCATGATGTGTACTCTTGTCCTGCCATTTTTCTTATATTGAAACATGTTAAACACTTTCACTTTGTTAATGCCCTTAAGAGATTTGAATGTTTTGATCGTATCACCTCTCTCCCTCCTTTGCTCTACGGTATACTTATTGAGCTCCGTTAATCTGTCCTTATATGTTTTCTGATGCAGTCTCTGCACCATTTTCGTTGCCCTTCTCTGGACTGCCTCCATTTTGTTAATGTCCTTGTGCAGGTGTGGCCTTCAGTACTGCATACAGTACTCCAGATGGGGCCTAAGCAGTGCCTTGTAAAGAGGGATTATTACCTCCCTCTTACGACTTGTGACACCCCTACTAATACACTCTAACATCCTTCTAGCCTTACCTAGTGCTTTAATGGTCTGCTTGGATTATTTCATGTCATCTGTGATGATGATGATGATGATGATTATGATGCCCAAGTCTCTTTCTTCCCTTGTGATTGCCAGCATCTCCCCTCCCAACCTATAGGTAGTGTCAGGGTTTCTCTTCCCGATGTACATGATCTTGCACTTCTTTGCGTTAAACTCCAGTTGCCACTCTTCAGACCATTTTGCCAGTTTTTCCAGATCTCATGTTGCAGATCTGGTGTCATCTGCAAACATGCAAATCTTACCCTCCAGTCCATCTGTAATGTCACAGATGAAAATATTGAGGAGGACTGGCCCCAGGACTGATCCCTGAGGTACCCCACTTGTGACTTGCATCTCTTTTAACTGTATAGCATCTACCACCACTTTCTGTTTTCTGACCACCACCAGTTTGTCACCCAGTTGACCAACTTCTAACCCACCCCGAGCCTACCTAGCTTATTAATCTTCTATGTGGAACAGTATTGAAAGCTTTGCTGAAGTCAAGGTAGGCAACATCAGCTGCAACCCTTTGGTCCACCACTCAGGTTACCCAGTCAAAGAAATCTTTGAGATTAGTTTGATAGGACCTTCCTGTTGTAAACCCATGCTGTCTTGGATCTTGTCCTCCTATGGATTCCAGGTGTTGCACTATCCTATCTTACTTCGAGAGGACCCTTGCAGTAGGTATTCACATACAGGACTAAGCCGTGAGGCATCAGGACCCCACGGAAAATCTCTAGCTAGCAGTCTCTGGCGGGGGACAGCCCCCAGTCAGCTGACCGATGTCAGCCTACGTCAGTGTAAAGGGGCGGTCTCCCCCGCCTGCCTTCCAGTTCTTTCCCACCATTGGCTTGTGAATGTACCTCACAGAAGAACAGCGCTACTTCGACCACCATTTTTGGATGATTATTTTGTCCTTTCTCTTAAAAAAACGTAACAGTCTTTTTCTCTAAATTGTTCCTATCTCCGGCTGTGTATGTCATCCCCGACGCCCTCCGAATCACATAAAAATAAGTGTGAGTCGTGCAAATCCCAGCTCCCTCACAAGGACGGCCACCCTTTGTGTTCCTTCTGCCTGGGCCCGGACCACTGCGTGGAGGAGTGTGAACACTGCCATAAGTTCAGTTCCGTCTCCTGCAAGAGGAGACAGCAGTCTATGGAATCATGCACTTTAAAGAAAAAGATGGCCTCAATGGAAAAGAAATTCAGAAAACTAAGGGCAGGCATCTATTTCACCTGAATGCCACCATAAGAAGAAATAGGACAAAGAAAAGCACAAGGACTGGGACTCGTCATCCATAGCCCCAGCGACTTCAGCTGGAGTCACAGCTCTTCAGGTGTCTTCCCCTCCAGGGATCATTCTCCGACGGCCACCTTGGTGGTTACCAAGCATGCATTGCCCCCCACTGTCGGGCTCATCGTCCATAATGTTGCCCACTATTGAGGTAAGACTGACTGGTCTGTAGTTCCTTGCCTCTTCCCTGTTGCCACTCTTGTGGAGCGGGATCACATGAGCCCTTCTCTATATTTTGTATTTGATTCAAGTTTTTTTCATATTAACATCAGATAGTGGTTTACAATTTAAACCAGGTTCATTTTGTACATCATCCAACTTGGCAATATATATATTATTATTATGAATCATGTTCAACCATAACTGCTTAATACATATCCTTACCAGTAGCATGTATTCTCTTATGAAGTTATTAGACGTTCATAAACATTACCTAAACAATAAAAATAAAAATATGAATATCTTGTTTAGCTTTAAACTGGTCACTATATAAAAATTATCAGTCTACAATGCAGTTGGTCTCTGAGTTTTAATTTATTCCTCTCTCTAGTCTGTTTTTGATCCCACACAAATTATCCAATATTAATTTGTCTTGCTTGTTGAATATTAGTTCCTCTCCCTCCTCCCAGTACCATACCTTTCCCTTGCTCCCCTACTGGGGAATCCATCTGTTTCTCATATATCAGCCAACTTGTCCATTGGTTTTGAAATATGTGTGTCTGTCACCTAAGGTCTAGTGTTACTTTCTCCATTCTCTGAATTTCTGCAATTATTCCCCTCCATTCTCCTATGGATGGTGGTTCTGTTCTCATCCACTTCTGTGTCACTGCCTTCAGCGCAGCAATAATGAGGATGGCCCATAGGTGTTTCTCATCTTTCCACATGAACCCTTCTTCAGTCTTCTGGGACCTCACCTGTGCTCAGAGACCTACTGAACAGTTCTACTAATGGCTCTGCTAGTTCCATCCTTAGCTCCTTTAGTACTCTGGGATGTATGCCATCAGGTCCCATTGCGTTGTCCACCCTGAGCTTAGCAAGCTCTTGTAGGGCCCTTTCTTTTGTGAAGGAACTTGTGTAAACCTCCCTCTCCCCTGTGTCCATGGTGCTGAGCTGTGGACCCTGTCCTACCTTCCCCTCAGTAAATACTGAGCAGAAGTATCTACAGTATTTAGGATAGATGCTTTTCCTTGGTTCTCCTCCACACACTCACCCTTTTCTCCTTTGATCTTAGCAATACCCCCTCTGGACTTTCTCCTTTCACTAATGTATCTCTAGAAAATCTTGTCCCCTTCTTTTACTGTGTGTGCTAGTGTTCCCTCGGTTTGGACCTTTGTGTGCCTTACTGCCTTCCCTGCTTCCCTCAGGAAAGTTTGGTATGCCTCCCTATCTTCGTCCCACTGCGTTCCCTTATATTTCCTGAAGGCAAACCTTTTTGCTCTGACCTTTTCTGCTTCTGTTTTTGAGAACCAAATTGTTTTCCTCCTCCTCTTGCTTTTCTCCCTAATACAGTGGGGTGTTGCTTCAAGTATTGCATCCTTAATGCTTGCCCACTTTGCCTGTGCCCCCTCACCTGTATTTCTTCTTGCCAGAGCTAGCTTAACTCTATTGGCCATCTTATCAAAGTCAGCTCCTCTGAAGCCCCATTTTTTTGCCTTGGAATGGGATGATTTTGTTCTAGTGGCCAAATCGAAACATACCAGGTGATGGTCACTGGCCCCCAGGGTGATCTTCCACCTGGAGATCTGTGTTCCTTTCCCGTTAGTCAGTACTAGATACAGGATAGCCTCCAGTGAAGACTGATTCCAGGAAAATATGAAAACTATATAACTTGCCGTAATTGTTGATCATCTGAGTACCGTCACCATCCCCCACACACACACACACACACACACACACTCGGAACTAGGGCCTCATGGTAACTCACCCTGCTGTTGTCTGCTGGCAGCACTACATATGTTTTTCTTTGGTGAGCATCTCCCCAGCCATAACCCTGCTGTGTTAAAAATTTTTTTCCCCTATGCCATTATGACAAAAACAAGAGAGTGAGAGAGAGAGAGTTGGGCACTCATTAACCCCCCAAAAAGGAGGGAGGTCACGAGGGTCTTTTAAACAAAAAAACATGGGGCGAGGGTACTTAGCAGTCCTCTCACCAACCAAAATAAAATTAAATGTTGTTTGTTTTGTTGCTGTTATTGTGGAAGGCAGCCCCTTGCTAAATGCATCATGTGCCCCTTGACACTATTCCAATCTGACTGCACTGTGTTGCTGCTCTACACATGGTGGGGGGGCTATACCTCTTTTGGATCAATACACTAGCTTTTACACAGGGGTACGTTGCTGTGGTTGTTGAAGAAGCAGGTCATTTGATGATCTCCTATCATCTCCGGCCCTTTTTTGGTTGGTACACCCCTTTTTTTCTCCTAGTATTCCTGGTCCTTGGCCCACTACCCTTAGGGGTGCCTAGGAAGATGAACACATCTTGATTCCCTCTGACTGTCCAGTCCTGCAACTCCAGAGAGACTGAGGTTCCATATTTCTTCTCCGTGATGTGAAGGAGGAGGGACATGGTTGACTCACAAATTCAGTAAGTCCTCTGTCTAGTAGCATGGTGTTGCCCCTTTCAAGAATCTGTCTGTCTTTCTTACCTTTTGGCACTTTGTGTCATCTCATTTTCAACAGGGTTCCACTCTTGGACATACCCCTAATGCATCTTCAAGGGTCTTATTCTCAGGGCTGCTGCCATAGTTCTTTTCTGGACCACTATCCAGCTTCTATCTGGCTAATGATGTGAGGCTTTGACTCTCTAAAGCCGCAACTACCCTTATTCAACTTAGAGTGCCTTATTCTAAGTTGATACTCGTGTTCTATTTTATTTATTTTATTCTTATATACTTTCCCTATCCCTTTGGACTAGACAGGATCTAGTCCTCTTTTTTGTGTCCTGCCAAACTGAACTGAGGTGCGTGAGGTGGCTGTGATTGACTGGAACATGGCACCACATATGGAGCACAAGGCCCATCAGTAGCCAGTGACGACCCTTCCCTGCAAAAATTTGCTCCTTTGGGGTCTTAGTACCTTCAGCCCAAGACTCATCAGTGATAATCAATGGTGAAGATAATCTGGAAGATCAACAGTTATAGTAAGTATGTACTTTTCATTTCTTTGCAAGAACTGCAATGCACACAAGCGACTTGAGAAAAAGCTCTTATAACAGTAAGAGACACTGGAGCTGTACATATAAATATATAATCATGTTAAAGATATTTGTTTAAAAATATTTAATTTAAAATCAAAATGTTTTACTTTGCAGATCATAATAGAGCCCCCTTTGTAAGAACTGGACTGTATCAACTGAACTTCAATTTTAGAACTATGTGCATTTGACACACTTTTGTGGTTGTAAGAATACCTGGAATGTTTCAAAATAAACAGTCCTGACTGGGACGGGTGCCCAGTGGGTAGGTGCCACCAGACACCAAGGACATCACTCATACTGTGGCAGTGGCTGCAGGGGTGGACACCAGGAATCACAGTATTACTAAGGAGGCGGACAATTCGAGGGTTGGGGGTTCCACTGGACACCAGGGTGCTCCATATTATTATAGCAGTGGGCAAGCTGAGTGTGTGTGGGGGTACCACTAGACATAAAGGATATTCATAGTAATGTGGAGGTGGGCGATTGGCAGTTGCAGGTTGTCACCAAACATCCGGTACAAGGATGGTATGGGCAATCAGAGGGTGGGGGGTTGCCTTTAAACACCAGGACATCCATCATTTCCACAGGCTGTAGTTTTGGGGATGGGAAGCTACAGTACCGCTGTCCGTCATCAGGGCCTTGCTCCCTGTTAAGTCAGTGTGTGCAAAGGTGCCAACTTTCACCTGTTTAGGTGGAATTTTACTGCCTGTGCAAACCTCTGAATTTGCTAGTGCGCCAGTATGCAAGGGACAACCCCTCATTTGCATAGGCACAGTGGTAAATTACCGCTTAGGCACTAACAGATTTTGCCCATGCTGTGGGGTGTCTGAATATAGACCCCACCCACGAATCTGGCGTAAAACTGAATTAGCACAGGCAAACTACCCCTTAGCGCCTGGGTTAAGTTTTGAATAGGTGGCCCTATGTGTTGGCTCATTGGTGTACATGAACCATCCAACATACGTAAGCAAAGATGTGATTAAAGCACTTGGTAAGGATTACATAGCTAATGTGTTATTAATGGAAGATCTTCCAATCTTCCATGCTCGTAAACCTTTCTAAATTTTGGATCTTACGTAAATGGTTTAGTTTTTAGAATAAATATTTAACAGTTTATTTTTTTAATATTGTTTCTTTGTCCTAATATTATTTATTGAATTTTGTTGACCCGGTAAGCTCACTGGGCCTAGAAGTCCCTTTTTCAGGGGCGACTGGGGGAAGGGGGGATACAGTTGGTAAGCAATAGATCATGCCATCTAATTTACTTTTTAATTTCCATGTTCAGATTCTGTTTTAACAATCATTCACATAAAAATCTAGAATCAACTTTTGATGCAAATTGTTTGATGCTGCTATAAATTGTTGACCATCTGACTAAATGAAATCAAGCTATCACTGATTCTTGCACTAACCTTGGCTGTTATGATTGTACCGCTTCTTTCTTTATCTCCTTTCTGCTGCTTTACTAGCCTTGATCTGGCCTCTGAGGTAGTTTCTGAGGAACCAACTGGTGCTGTGCATGATGCTGATGAACCTGTTGACAAGTAAGCAATACCTGTGTCATAAAGGGCTAGGCAGTAACAGATTGACAGAGTTACCCATTGCCAGTCTCCTGGTCTGTGTAATAAAAAAGATTTAAATGAAATGGTGGATGCATGTATGAATAACTCTGAGCAGTGCAGGAGAGCGACTAGCAAGGCAAACAGGATGTTGGGATGCATCGTAAGGGGGATCACCTCTAGGAGCAAGGAAGTGATTCTGCCACTGTACAATGGACTGGTTAGACCACACCTTGAGTACTGTGTATAGTACTGGAGACCATACTTGAAGAGGGACATACAGCTCCTGGAGAGGGTACAGAGGAGGGCAGCTAAGATGATACAAGGGCTAGGGGATTTGACGTATGAGGACAGACTTGAGGAGCTCTGCCTGTTTTCATTGGAGGAGAGGAAAGACAGGGGGGACATGATTGAGGTCTTCAAGTACCTCAAGGGAATAAATAGGGTAAACATGGAGGGGATCTTTAGACTAAAGCAGGGAGGTATCACCAGAGGGCATGGTTTGAAGGTGGAAGGGTGAGGGGGAAAAAGAGGAGGAGGTTTTTCACTGAGAGGGTGGCGGATCCTTGGAATGCACTGCCTGGTGAGCTGGTTCAGAGATCCACAGTGGAGGGCTTCGAGAGAGGGTGGGACAGATACAGAAAGTGGAGGTATCAGAAGATGGCCTGTCCCGGGGTGGGGATGGATGATAGGGGTTTCTGGAGCACAAGGGATGGGAGGGCCTCGGCACCCAACTAAGGATCTAAGGTTCGAGCAGACTCGATAGACCGTAAGGCCTAATCTGCTGGCAAATGGTATGTTAGTATGAAATACTTCAAGAAATTAGGTACCAACAAGTAGTCTGATCGCCGTAAAAATACCATTATATGTGGGATTATTCTCATGATATTCACTCTGCTGGAAACTCCTTATGAGAGCTGAGTGGACTGAGGGATATAGTCCTTATCAATACAACAAACAACTGTAAAGTATATCTGGGAGGAACAGATGGACTTACTGAGCTATGGGTTCTGTGGGGTATTACATTTTCCTCCAGAGAGTCAGTCATTACTAAAGTTGGTCATAACTGTATATGCAAGTATTTGACATACTGTATAAGTAGCTATAGAAAATAAAAGATAAGCTTATATGATGAAATGGCCAAGAGACAGACTAGATGGACCTCTTGGGTTTGGGCTGTGTGTGCTGAAAGGGATACTCTCCTTGAGTCATTGTCATGGAGATCCTATTATGTAGAACTAGAGGACACATCATGTGGTATTTCTGGGGCACTTGGTCACCATGTGTATGTTATTCTTCATCTTTAGCATTAGAAAAGTAGGAAACAACAAAGTCATGTAATGTCCTGTATTGTATTAAGGACTCTGGTTTTCCATTTTCACCGAGAAATGGCAATAGTCATGGAATCCTAATTGGTTTGTGGATTTTGAATTCTCCCACCAGTGCCACATAGAAATTGCATGTCACTGCACAGAATCCTCTAAATTTTGGTATCTTAAAATGGGTGCTGCTTTGCTGTGCGTTCTTTCTGCTCTGTTGCTTAGAGACTCAGTAAGGAGTCCTCCCAGACTGCTTCATTTTAACCACCCATGCTTCCCTGCAACCTTTCAATCATCTGAGGACTACTCTCCATCCTGAAAGCACAGTTTTCATTTAGTATATGGCCAAACGTTTTATTTGTATTACACCTGATGATATTAAAAAAAAAAAAAAAATGCTAGGTGAATTGGTCTAGGCAGCAGGGGTGGGGGAATCATGTTTAAGCTTTATCTGCTCTGCATCTAACTCTTCATTTGATCAGCTGATGTGACTACTCACCAACCTGAAAGTAATGTTTTTGTGTAGAAAACTTGTATGCCTAAACGTTGTTTACACTGGTCAATTAACCAGAAAAATAAGAGTACTAGGTCATCTGAGGAATCGGGCCGGGCAGCAGGGGCGGGGGTGTCAGATTTAAAGTTTGTTTAAAAAAAATAAAAAAACACAAGACCAAGAAAAAACCTAGAAATGTCATTGGCTGAGACTTCACCTAACCGTGCATTAAATATCTAAAAATGGACGGCCAGGTGCCAAATCTCATTTTCCTCCCAAAAAATACATACTTAGAGCTGTTTTATAAGTGTAATAAGCCCCTCCAGGTTGTGCATCATACGATTTTAAATGCACTTCCCAGGGGCATAATGACACTGAGCCTTTAGCATCTTCAATCAATCAATCAATATCTTTATTTATCCAGGTGGGCACCATTGAGCAAGCTCATTTACAAGGTGGACCTGCGGTCCTACAGTAATAATACAGAAAGACAAGTTACAACAGTACAAACAGTAAAAATAACTATTATAGTAAAAATGCACATTTACAGGTAATATACATTGAACATAGAACTACAAGGAGTCGTGGATAATGAACTCGTGCTGGATCCAAGACCAAAAACTGTGCATTTTGTAGTGGGAAATGTTAGGGAGAGGGTAGGCATACCAGATAGGAGATATCAAGCGCATAATGTAGGGAGAGGTGGGGAAAAGGGGCGCAAGCGAAGAGGGCCATTTGTTAGAGCAGAGTGAGGGATTGGAAGGGCAGAGGACCGTACGAAAGGCGACAAAGCGATTTTTGCCCCAAAATGCAGCGACATATGGAGGAGAAAAGCTGCCATTGTACTAAGTGCAAGAGGAGGAATATAGTAGCAGGTGCATAACTGGGAGGATCCCGGAGGTTGGGGCAGAGGTAGGTGTTGGATGGACGAGGGACTGAATATTTATTTAGGCGAAAGACGATAATTATCCCCAAGTGCGGTAGCATGTGCTAGAATCGGGCTGCAGCTGTTCAGAACATCAAAGAATAAGATATGGGAGTTCTGCAATAAATCCTGTGGATCTGTTGGTGGGCATGCTAGAGGCAGAGGCACACATTTCAGCTGGGGGGTGGCCGCCATTTGAGGGAGGTTAGTTAGTGTCTAGTAAAGCAGTTGCAAATTTCTGTAATGTCATCACGGTAAAGCCTTTTGAACAAAAGGGTACTTACTGGGGTTTTCAGCTTAAGTATTTTGGGGTTTTTATTCCATGTATATGGGAGTGAAAATCCAAAGGTGGCTCTCCCGACTCGTGTGAGTGCCCTGGGTATGTTTAGCAGGAGCTGTGAGCAGCTTCTAAGGGAATAATTTCTGGGCACAGTCGGAGACAGACAGTCGATGCTGTATTGAGGGAGTTTGCCACTGAGGGCTCTAAGTGACCAGAGTGCTGCATTAAAGTTTTGCCTATAGTGAAGTGAGGTCCAGCCCATGGCGGCATATAGTGCGCAATGATGGGTAGAGAAGGGGAGGTCAGTGATGAAGCGTATAGCTCTGTGGTAGAGTGTATCCAATTTTCCAAGATAGGAAGCCGCACAGCTACTGTATATGAAGTCGGCGTAGTCAATTAAGGACAGGAACGTAGCTTGGACTAGTCATTTCTTTGCGTCTGCTGTATGAAGTCTTCTTATCCTGTAAAAAAGGCCAAGTCTTTGCCTTAATTTGTTCAGCAAGTCTTCCAGGTGGACAATGCAGGAGAGTTTACAGTCGATCCATACCCCAAGATATCTGAATTTTGGAACGTACTCTAAGCACTCTCCCAGCATTGTGGTTATTGGGGGGAGTGAGTCAGTAGTGCTTGTGTAGTTTGTGGGGGAAAATAACATGGCTTTAGTTTTCTTAGCGTTTAATAGTAGTTTTTTTATCGATTAGTTGGAGTTGCAGGAGGTTGAAATCTTTTTGTAGGTCAGTACAAGCTTCTTTTGGTGTGGGACAACTCGGGTACAGCACTGTCATCCGTGAATAAGTGAATACTTGCATCCTTGATTCCCTCATCAGTGTTGTTGATATATACTGTGAAGATGAGGGGACCTAATATGGATCCCTGAGGGACACCTCTTTGTAAGAGTTTTAGGGCAGATAGTTCGCCATCCGCTTTCACCTGCTGGTATCTGTCTGTCAGATATTCAGAGAACCAGTTTAGAGAAGTAGCATCCAGTCCTAGTGTTTTTAGCGAGTCGAGGAGCAGGTCGTGGTCGACTGTGTCGAATGCTTTGCTGAGGTCAGGAAACACAGCACATACTGACTTTTTATGCTCCAACTCCAGTTGCCAGTCATTGGTTACTTTAGCTAATGCCAAGACTATACTGTGGTTGGCTCTGAATCCAGATTGAAGGGGGTTTAGTAGTTTTTCTTTGTCGATGAAGGATCTTAGTTGGCCATTTACTATTTTTTTCCAGTAGCTTCGAGAGTGTGGGTAGGAGAGAAATTGGCTTATAGTTATTAAGGTCACAAGGGTCTCCAGATTTAAATAGCGGGATAACGTGCGCGATCTTCTATATTTGAGGGGGTACCCTGTGTTAGGGACAGGTTGAATAAATGAGTAATAGGCACTGCCAATACGTGGCATGCTATCTTTAGGAAGTATGGTTCAAGTGCATCTGCGTCGGCACTTTTCTTAGTATCCAGGTGGAGAATCAAGTCTTCCACTTCCTTGAGGGAAACCGATAAGAATGAGAAGTGTTGACTAACGGAGTCAACATTTGGTGGGGTCACGCCAAGTTGGGTGCACAGGCTACATGCAGGCGAGTTATCGAAGGCTAAGCCTGCTGTTGAGAAGTGCATGTTGAATGCCTGCAGTATGTCTTTTTTGTCATTGCTTACTGTATTGTCAGAGGTAATTTTTGTAAGGAACATATCTTGTGACATGGCTTCCGCCAGTTCTTTGATTGTGGCCCAGAATTTGGAGGGACAATTGGCTGCAGTATCTAGTTCTGCTTGGTAATAGCAGGCTTTAGCTTCCCTAATCAGTTTGGTGCAACGATTTCTGGCTGTTCTAAAGAGGCGCCAGTCGTCCTCTTTTTGGGATTTGCGGGCAGTTTTCCAGAGTTTATCACTGGACAGTAGTGCAGCCTTGAGATCTTGAGTGAACCAGCTGCATTTCCTAACCTTTATGCATATTTTTGACAGAGGCGCATGTAGATTCATGGCGTAGGTAATGATTTCATGTAGTATAGAATATGCAGTTTCCACTGTTTTAGCAAGGTAAAAACCCTGCCACAAGGGGGAGTTTTTTAGGTCAAGTAGGTATGCCTTTTGGTTGAATGACCTGGTTGACCTTTTGGTGGAGAATTTGGCTGTAGTTGGCACTTTGTTGGCTGCCCAAACTCCAGCTATTGGGCAGTGGTCACTAATATCCACGTCAGAGGTTCCAACGTGGGAGAAGGAATGGGGTTTATTCACAAGCAGGACATCCAGAAGGGTACTTTTGGCTGTTTTCTTTTTGTTGACATGGGTGGGCTCTTCTATGAGTAGGGTGAAACCAAGGGAGTCGTAGAAAGATTTAAGCGGGTGACCGGCTTCTGACAGCCAAACGTAGTTTAGATCCCCGAGGATAATTGTTTCCAGGGGGCTAGTGTCCAAGATAGTTGTAAGATAGGACAGGAGCTGAGTACTGGCAGATGGTGGTCTATAGCATCCTATGACTCGGAGTGCTAACGATGGGGATAGGTCGATTTTTATGTCCAGGCACTCAAATCCTGCTACCAGTGAGTTAGAATTAAGTGTTGATGCCACAAATCTATCTTTGATGTAGATGGTGACCCCACCTCCTCTGGATTGCCTATCACATCTAAAGATCTGGTAGTTAGGTATATTAATCACGCTATTTGGCTTAGAGGGCCATAGCCAGGATTCTGAGATAACAAGCACATCTGGCATTGTATGGGCGGTCCAAGCCTGGATAAGGGTGAATTTTTTTCAGCAGGCTGCACATGTTAATGTGCATAAAACTAATACCTTTAAGAGATAGTGATTCAGAAGGGGAGGTAAGTTTATTTTTGGGCCCTGGATTAAACTCAGCAGAGTAAGAGGAGGAGTAGCAATTTTTTCAGAGATTCAAGTGAAAGACAATGAGCTGGAGGCTTTTTTCGGCTTGGCGTGGAGGAGGAACTGGGGTGCCAAGCTTTGTTTTTTTTATTTATGCAAACCTACTGAGGCGAATACTCTGGCTGTGTAACGCCAGTGGGAGTAACTCAAATTAATTAGAGATTAGGAAGGAGGCGTAGACAAACCTGCAATAGTTGCTCATCGAGGAAGGTAGTCCACCTAGATCGGTTTGGCAAGTTTCCTTGGCATAACGTGATGTGTTGAGTCAGATTGGACGAGCAGTCTTCAGGATGAGGATGTGGTGTACCCCCAGTCTCAAATTTTTCGGATAATAAGCCAGTAAGGGGTATGACACACAGTGCAGTCAGGAGGAGGAATTGCCACGAGGCTGCCATAATGGTAGTTATTTGGTAAAAGAGGGAATTTTGATAAGGGTAGCTCGCCGGCTGCTGGTTGCAGGATTCCCCTGGCAGAACCCTGGCAGTAACAAATTGTTTTAGTAAGAAAGAGAAGGCAGGAGATTCATCAGGGATGGGAGTGGACGGTGCTAGTGGGTCTATATAATAGCACACAGGAGGGGGGATGAGCGGGTGGGCGAAAAATTGCGGCTTTGCCATACCTCTCAAGCAGTGGAGTCCGATGAGGAGGTCTCGGTTGGCGACTTCAGAAGTGCTGACCACTCGGTGTCCGCGGTCCACGCGGAGGGCGTCAGAGCTGGGATCCCTAGCGGGTTCTCGGCTAGAGAGAGGAGCTTGAATTAATAGTGGGGCAACACAAAGGCTAGCAGTCTGAGCGAAAACAGCTCAATTAGCAACTGAAAAGCCAGCGATCTCCTTGGTGCCTTGCAGTCTGGAGAGAGCTACAAAGTCATGAAGGGGCTGTAACACTTGGTTGCTGGGAACATTTTTAGACAATAAACACAGTTTTTTGGCAAATCAGTCACAGTTCAGTAATTTGTAGTACAATTTTCAAGTAAAACAGCGCCTTAGCATGACAGGATATGCTAGTCAACAAGATAGGATATGCTAGTCAGCAGTAAGCAAACCTAAAGTACCAAAATGGTATGCCTCAGCAAGACAAAATCAGATAAAGCTGCTAGCAGGCTTAGTTGCAAAAAGGGGATGGGAGGAATTGCAGTTGTTGACAGTAAGTAACCAGTAAATTGAAACATCAGATAGGAGTGGGCGGAGACCGTGTGCATTTAAAGGAGGCCTGGGAGGGGGAGGAGGGGTGGAACGAAAAATCAAGGGGAAGTTTGCAGAGCTAGCACTGACTCAGTGCGCATACAGTTGGAGAGAAACTGTAGCGGGGGGGATGGCAAGTTGCTTTACACAGGCCAAGCAGAACAGGCTAAATTAAAATATATAAATTAGATGCCGAGTACAAGGATGCAGGCTTACATTAAGCCACAAGTCTCGGATGCTCCTGTCTCAGGTGAGTGAGACCAACCAATCGAGGAGCTCCACACAGGCATGGAGCCAATAGCGCTACCCTGAGAAGGCGCTGAAATTGAAAACAGCTAATTGCAAGTGATGATCCGGTTCAGCGTCCATGCAGCCCAGAGAAATCATGGTAATTTTTCAAGCGTCGTACCTTATCTAGCTCTTTGGGGGGTAGGTGGATCAGGCTTCTTGCACCGTAGAGGTGCTATGGCTGGATCGTGACCGCTGCCTGAGGGGGCAAGTGGCAATCTTGCCTTGCTACACCCCTGGGGTGTACATTAAAATCCTATAATGCACACCCTGCCGTGGCTCAATTTCATACTGGATTAGTAAAACAACCAGAAGACCTAATCCCATGTTGGTTGTCCCCACCATTTCAGTGGAGGAAACTGAAGATCTTACTTTGAGAGTGCTCTTGCAGTAGGTAATTACATATAGGACTGAAGCCAGCAGGCATCAGGACCCCACGGAAAGATTTCGAGCTAGCAGCCTCTGGCGGGTGACCGCCTCCACATCAGGTGACTGACGTCATGTGATGTCAGTGTAAAGGGGCGGTCCCCAAGCCCACCTTCCAGTTCTTTCCTGCCGTCAGCTCGTGTCGGCGCCTCGCGGTAAATTTCAACGCTCGTCAGCCTGTCATCGGTAGTTATACTGTGTTTTTTTTTTTTCTCTCTCGATTTATTCAAAATATTGTTTACTTTTTCGGTGGTGTATGTCGTCTCCCAGTATCTCTTCTGTCTGGGCCCGGACTATCAGGTGGAGAAGTGCTAGCATTGCCTGAAATTCAGCGCTGCCACCTGTAGACGGAGGCAGCAGTCCCTGGAGGCCCACATCCTAAAAAAAGAAAATGACCTCCATGGAGGAGTTGAAAAAGCTCTGTCAGGCTTCTACTTCTCCCGAAGGCCATCGTAAGAAGGAGGACAAAGAGAAGCACTGGGACTGGGGCTCCTCTTCCACCGCGACCAGCTGGAGTCGCCGTGTTGCAGGTAACATCCTCTGGGGACCACACCGCCACGGCCATCCTGAAGTCAGCACGCATCGCCACCCATCTGGCTTGGCGCGCCGGCCCTTCTCGGATGCCTCCAGTAAGGTTGCCGCCGTGCGGCCTGCTGGTGTGAGTGGCTCCGGTAAGCCGGACATCAGTGCCTCTGAAGCCTGCCCGGAATCAGTCGCTAAGTCGCCCTACCCTTCGGGCGGTGCATAGCCCCTGTTCCGCCCGACCAGACTGCCCCTCCTTTGCGGCCTGCCTCGAGCGGAGGGTCCGCTAAGTCGGACGTCTGCTCTTCCGTCTGCCAGGACTCTGCTCATAAGTCCCCGATGCCCGCGCGGTGGCCGAGCCGACACTGAACCTTACTTCGTCCACCGTTCCTGGCTCTCTGTAGCCTTTGCTGCCCTCTGGGGACCCTGGGTCTTGTCAGCCTGACCCCAGGGAGTTTTCCCCATCTTCCCCGGGTGATGCCGAGGATTTTTCGGTGCCCTCTGTCAGGTCTCCCTCCCACTGGGCCGGACGACCTGACATCGGTTCCCCAGATGCCAGCCCCGATGCCGGTTCTGCCTACACTGGGCAACATCCCCCCCCCCGAAGGATGCTGCCCCCATGCTGGGCCCACCGCCTGCTGGGCCGTCTGCACTGGTTATTTGACCTTGTCGTATCCGATGCAGTCATACCTGGATCCGCAGTATCTGCTGCCCCAGTACCCAATGCCGGCTTATCAGACACCGCAGTACACGGTGCCTCATTACCAGATGCCGGGGTACCCACCGTCCAGTTACGGATACACTCCTTATGGATACACCCAGTATCCGTATCCCCCCCTCCTCCACCGCCCTCTCAGCCGCCGGTGGATTTGAAGGAGTCTCTAGCTTCCTGGTGGGCTGAGGCCAAGGCTCAGCTCACTAGGGAGGTGGAGCGTCGTCTTCCGACGCCGGTCCCGGTTCCAGACCCCCTAGGTTGGAGACAAGAGAACCCTTCCCCTTCTCCAGATACCAGAGGTGAGCCCTCCAGTTCCAAAGCAGGGTTGGATACGCTTCCCCGAGGGCTTCCCAAGGGGTCCGTTCCTCCCTCGCGTCAGGAGATGGTGTCTTCCTCTTCCTCCTCGGAGCCTTCGGATGACTCCGATGAACGGTCCGACTTGGATGACGTGCTCCACTCTCCGGATAAGCACAGGCCGAGGACTCCTCTGAAGTCTCCTCTGGAGGATCCTTCCTTTACGGAGTTGCTGCGCAAAATCCAGGCTATCCATCAGTGGCACTCTTTGGTGCCAAATCCACAGCGGCAGAAGCTAGCTGCCCATTTGGATCTGCCCGAGGTTGCTTCTACCTTGGTTCTACCCTGGATCGAGCCTCACGCAGACCTTGTTTCCACTATCTGGAAGCAACCCTCCGCCATAGCCCCCTTCCGAGGAAGGTGGACAGGCTATATCAGGCTCCCGAGGGTGTTGAGTTTTTTACCTCTCACCCCAAGGCTGACTCGATCGTGATCAGCACCACCCAAGTCTGGACAGCCAACCCTAAGCATTTGAGCTCGTCACCCCCCGATAAGGATTCCCGCCTTCTGGACCAGTATGGGAAGAAAGTGGTGCTTCTTCCACTCTAGGTATTTGGGCCTTGAACTACATCGCCCATGTGGGAGATTACCAGAAGGCTGTCCTTAGCGAGGTGGAAGCTAAACTGGACTTCCTTCCTGAGTCGCAGACCAAACAGGAAGTCGCAGACCTGGTCCAATCTGCTTGTTCAGCCAGTAGGCACATGCTTCATGCTTCCTACGATGCAGTAGACGTTGCTGGTAGGAGCTCTGCATTTGCCATAGGTTTGCGGTGACACGCCTGGCTCAGAGTTTCAGGTTTGGTCCCTGAAGTGCAATCCACCATCCAGGACATGCCCTTCAGGGGTTCGGTGCTGTTCAGTGGGGATGTCAAAGATATCATCGCCGGACTATGAGAGAAGGGCACTGCTCTCAAGGAGGTTGACGACTTGTACAGAGCCCCTCAGCAGCAACGCCATCCCTTTTGCAAGCGGGCACGGGTCAAGGTGAAACTTTAAGGGAAGCGGGCCAATAAATGCTGGGCCCCTCAGGCTGCGAAGCCCCCCTCTGCCCAAACGGGCGGCAGGAGCTCCAGCCACGGCGCTGCCTCACACCATCTGACTCCCTTCCTCTCCCACAGTCTCTGGCTGTTCCAGAGGAACCGGTAGGGGGGAGGTTCTCTTCATCTGCCAGGTTGGGAGAAGATCACGTCAGATGTTTGGGTGCTCCAGCTGATAGTGGAAGGACACTCAACAGAGTTTCTTCAGAAACCTCCGAGAAAACCCCCTCCAAGGTCATCTTACTCCCCGGAACACCTTCTTCTGGTTTGGGAAGAAATCTCCGCCCTTCCTCAGAAGGCGGCAATAGTCAGTCCCCCCCATTTCAGGGGGACAGGTTGCTATTCTCATTTCTTCCTGGTTCTGAAGAAGTCTGGCGACGTGAGACCTCATCCTGGGCCTCAGTTCCCTGAACCTGTTCATGGAGTACAAGAGGTTCCGAATGCTCTCTCTGCAGAGTCTTCTGTCCAACCTTCGGCTGGGACAGTGCCTACCTGCATATCCCTATCTACCCGTCCCACTGCAGATACCTCCAGTTTTCTTTTCAGGGGGACCACTACCAGTTCAGTGCCCTCCTATTTGGTCTCTCCTCGGCCCCCTGAGTGTTTACCAAATGCTTTGCTGTGGTGGTGGCCCATCTGCATACCCAGGGGGTTCAGGTTTTTCCTTACATGGACAATTGGCTCCTGATGGCCCCATCCAGGGAGGATCTCCTGCGCTCCCTTTCCCTTACCCTGCAGATTTTCACCAGCTTGGGTATTACCATCAACCAAGCCAAGTCCCATTTGATCCCATCTCAAAGACTGCAGTTCACCGGGGCTATCCTGGATACGTCCTCCGGTATGGTCTTCCTGCCTCTGGACAGGGTGGCCACCCTTCAGGCTCAGGCATGCCTTTTTTCCAGCTGCAGGTGGGTCATTGCCAGGTCAGTCCTTTGCCTCCTCGGGCTCATGGTGGCTGCCATCCCGACGGTGCTTCATGCGCACCTCCACATGAGAATCTCTCAGTGGACACTTTAGTCTCAGTAGGATCAGTTGGTGGACGACTTGGATCATGAGATCCTGGTCTCCTCTCCGATGGTTTGGGACTTGCATTGGTGTATGGTTCAGGAGAACCTTTGCTGGGGAGTTCCCTTCTGTTTTCTCGCCCTCTCAAATCCTGACAACGGACGCCTCAGGCGAGGGTTGGGGAGCCCCCTTGGGATCTCAGCGGACACAGGGCTCTTGGTCCACACCCGAGCGGACTCTTCACATCAGTGTACTCGAGCTGAGGGCCGTCCTGTATGCCTTACAAGCTCTGCATCTGTATCTGCTTTCCGGTCATCTGGCTGTTCAGACCAACAACATATGCGTAGTCTGGCGCATAAACAAACAGGGAGGAACTCGTTCCTACCCTCTTTGCAGGGAAGCGATGCGGGTTTGGGATTGGATGATATTTCACAACCTCACCTCACGGTGGTTCACGTTCCGGGGGTCGAGAACACTTTGTCAGACCACCTCAGCCAGTCGTCCTCCCAAGCACACGAATGGGAACTGGATCAGGGGGTAGTTGAGGATGTCTTTCTACGCTGGGGAACCCATCAGGTAGACCTGTTTGCCTCTCCTCTCAACGCAAAACTTCTCATCTTCTGCTTGGTCGCTCCAGGTGTGGAGTTTTAACTTGAAGGGCAGATTCGTCTGTGCTTTCCCCCGATCCCATTGATTTCGAGGGTCCTACACAAATTCTGTTCAGAAGGAGCACGAATGATTCTCATCGCTCTGTTCTGGCCATGGCAAGTTTGGTTCTCTCTTCTGCAACAGTGCTCAGAGGAACCTCCTCTTCCTCTGTCGCAACTCTTGTTGACCCAGGATCAGGGGACCCTGGTCCATCCAGGTCTCAAATCCCTTCAGCTGCATGTGTGGCTTCTGCAGACGTGATTCAGACCCGGTTCGGGGTTTCGTCGCAGGTGTCGGAGATTCTTGTGGAGGCCAGAAAACCCTCCACTCATTCCACTTACACCATGAAATGCAAAACGTTCTTTATTTTGGCCTGTTCCAGAGCTTTCGAGTCATTCTCCTGCTCTGTTGGGAGGCTCCTGGATTACATGCGTCACCTCTTCGACCTGGGTCTCAGCCACTCCTCCTTGAAGGTTCACATGGCTGCTATTTCTGCGTACCATGTTCCCTTTGGGGACAGGTCTTTTGTGCAGCTGGAAGTCGCTAAGACTTTCCTTAGAGGGGTCCTCCACTTGAGACCCACCATTAGCGCACCTGCCCCTCCTTGGGACTTGAATTTAATTCTCGAGAAGCTTACCCTGCCTCCTTTTGAGTCGGCAGCATCTGCAGACCTTAAGTTCCTTTCCTGGAAGGCTCTCTTCCTGGTGGCCATTACCTCCGCTCGACGAATTTCCGAGCTTCAGGCCTTAGTGTGCAAAATCCTGTACTTGATTTTCCACAAGGAATGTGTGGCACTGTGTACCAACTCTAAGTTTCTCCCTAAGGTGGTAGCGGAATCTACGCTGAATCGGTCCATGGAACTGCCTGCATTCTTTACACAACATTCCAATCAAGGGGAGTACCTCTTGCATACTCTGGATTCTGAGATACTACACCAACAGGACAAAGGATCTCAGAAAGACTGATCAACTGTTTTCTCTTTAGCTCGCAAAAGAGAGGGCAATGCTGTCTCCATGCAATGCCTTTTGAAATGGTTGGCTCATTGTATCACTTTTTGTTATGTCAAGTATCACAAGACCTTGCTGGGTCAGGTCAGAGATCACTCCACTAGGGGTGTAGCTGCCTCTGTTGCTTGTTTCAAGAATGTGTTGGCGGCTGACATTTGTGCAGCCACAACTTGGACTTCTGTCCATACCTTCACGAAACATTACAGTTTGGACATTGCCTCTCACCGTAGAGCTGGCTTCATGTTGGCTGTTCTGCAAGGTCTCCTTTCTTAAGACCTTCACAGCCTTAAGATCTGTGTATGAGTAGTTTCCTCCTCCCGTGAGCTTCTCTTTGTTCCAGACTGCTTGGGACTCAGTCCTATGTGTAATCACCTACTGCAAGAGCCCTCTCGAAGTTAGATAGTACAGTTTCGTAAGAACTTACCGTAACAGATTTTTGAGAGGCTCTTGCAATGGAATACTCTTCCGCCTCCATCCCCCTTAGCTTTTTCAGCTCCTCTTTAGGGGAATATCCGCTTCTCTCTCGCCTTGCCTTTGGACCTTTGGTGGGAAAGAACTGGAAGGTGGGAGTGGGGGACCACACCTTTTATACTGACGTCGGTCACCTGATGTGGGGGCAGTCCCCCGCCAGAGACTGCTAGCTAGAAATTTTTCTGTGGGGTCCTGACATCTGCCGGCTTTAGTCCTATATGTAATTACCAACTGCAAGAGCCTCTCTCTCGAAGATCTACTGTTATGGTAAGTTCTTACGTAACTGTACTTTACCAGCTGAGATAAATTCATCTAAACCTGCCTTAAAGGCATTAAAGCTAATAGCCTCTGCTAATTCCACCTGTAGTTCATGCCACAATCTAATTGTTCTGGGTACCAAACTAAATTTTCTTAAATTTGTTTTACAACATTCTTCTTTTAACTGATATTTGTGCCCCCTTAGGTTGTAATTTTGTTCCCTGGTTTGAATCCCAAGATCTTTCTTTAGCATGTCATAATTCAAATTTTATATAGTAACAACAGGTTTCCCCTAGCACTTCTAATATCCAGTGTCCATAACCCTAAGTCCTTCAACTTTTCATCATAGGATATATCTTTTATCCTTTTAATTAATTTTGTACAGGCTCTTTGAGGCTTTTCAACCAATCTTATATTCTTCCTTAAATATGGACTCCAAACCGTAGAGCAATAATCCAAGTGCAGTCTCACATAAGATTTAAAAAGAGGCATCAATACCTCTTCCCTTCTCAATTGAAAACTTCTTCGGATGCAATTAACGAGGTGCATAGCCTTACCTGCTACTATTTTACAGTGGGATCCCCTCTTCAAGTCATGACTGATATATATCCCTAAGTCCCTTTCACTGGTTGAGTCTTTTAATTTTACACTCTGTATGTAGTATTCTTGGTTTACGTTTCCCTGTCCCATGTGCATCACTGCACACTTATGTAAGTTAAAACTCATTTTGTTAGTGCTAGCCCATTCTGTTATGTATTCCAAATCCGGACCACATTTTAATCTGTCTTCAGAGGTATTCACTATTCCTCCCAATTTAACATCATCAGCAAATTTTATTAACTTGTTGCAACTAGTAATAGCCAAATCAGTAAAAAATACCAAACAGTGGTCCCAAGACAGATCCCTGTGGCACCCCACTTGAGACTTTTACCTCATCGGACAGGCATCCTTGAATCCTAACCAATTGGGTTCTTTCCACTAGCCAATGTTCAGTCCATCTAATAATAATGTCATCAATTCCCAGTTTCTTCAATTTACCATATCGACTTTGTTCCCTTGATCTACAGTAGTAGTTTCCCAACATAATCATAGAAACTAATCAGGTTAGTCTCACAAAATCTGTTCCTTAGGAAACCATGCTGGGTCATATCTGTCAAGCCAGTATTGTCATGTAATTTATAATTTCTTCACATATTATTCCTTCAATAATTTTACATACCACTGATGTCAGTTACTTGCATAGCTCTGAATCTAACCATTTAATCAGCTGATGCAACTGCTCATCATCCTGACAGTAATTTTATTTGTGTAGAAAAAAGTGTGTACCTAAGCTGTTTTCGCTCTGCATGATTAAACTCGCCAAAAAACGAAGTATCCGTGCAGTTGGGGAGTCAAGCCAGAGTAGAGGTGGTTCAGTTGGCTGTCCTTAATTGCATTTATTTAAAAGCATGTCTCTATGAAGTTAAACTGTTGGTATTGCTGAGCTAGGAGGCTCAGTGGATGCTTCAAACCCCAGGAGTGCCTTCATATGCTTCCATTTAGGCCTGTAGATCTGAGCATGTAGGTTCTGTTTGGAGGAAGGATGTCCAGGACATCATTTCTACCCTGCAGGAGTCTGGGCGGGCACCCAAGTTGGTCCGTTAGCTCTATCACACAAAGCCTAGAACAGGCCAACTTCAGTCCTTTCGCAGGTCCTCCCACAAGGATTCTCGGAATCAGCCTGCCAAGGGTCAGCATAAGCAACCCGTGCTGCCATCAAAGCCCCCATGGCCCCCTGCCTGTGCCCACCCCTTATCTCCTGTCTGCTTAGCTGAGCCCCCCCCCCAAGACGAGGATCCAAGGGAGGCAATCAATATTCAGTTCCCCCTCCATCTAGAGGGGTGGAAGGGATTGTGGCATGTGGACAGCTGGTTCTGATTTCAATATATTTTTTCTGCAAAATAAAATATGTAAGGGAATGTCTGTCAGGAGGAAATACTGTATTTCTGAAATTGACACATCACCCCCCTACCCCCCGGGATAAGTTCAAAGGACAGTAGGTAGCTTAAACTGCTTATGTCTGAAATGCAATTACTTTAAGTTTACTTTGAAGCCCCTGAAATAAAATATCCATTCATGACGTCCGAAGGGAAATCCTTTGATTTGCACTAGGTGTCATGAAGGAAGGAGAAAATGCCTGTGTTGGGGTGTCTCCCCTCCCAAGATAGCCAGTAATTACATCAAAGAGACGTTTGATGTCTGGGTGAAACAAATAGCAAACTGGTTCAAGAAGTCTAATATGCATGTGTTGGAGGGTGCCGTCTAAGGAAGCCAGAATAACATCAAAGAGGCTCTGATGTTTGAGACTAAATTAGGAAGTCCAATATGCATTTGCTTGGGGTTATCCAGTGAAGTACATCAAAGATGCTTTGATGTCTGTGTGAAGCAGACCACAGACCAGTTTTGGCAAGTCACATTTATGTCACCTATTATTTTTTTAAATATCTTAGTAGGACATCTTGTGTTTTAAAACATACATTTTAATACACCAAGGCGGACTTAGGTGACCTCAGAGAGAAGGCCTGCTCAAAACTGCTTTCAAAAATAATGAGCAGACCTTACACAAGGACATTATTTTCTAACTGAGAAAAGAGGAACAAGGCACTGAAAAATTAAGAAGTAAGGAGACCTTAGATAAAGCCAGTCTGAGTGTATGTATTGTAAGAATTTGCACTTTTAAACCTGTTTTGTTTTTAAGGCTGTATGTGTTGGGATATCTTGTTCTGTATTTTACTATTTTTCTATTTTACCTATTTCAAAGTAAAGATATATATTTTAAAAACAGAAACTGTCTGGTGTGCCTTGAAACTTCTTTTTATATAAGTGAAGCTTGGATGGTTATAGTTGACACTGTGCATGGGCTTATTGTGGTACCAAACTGGGAAACGGGTCAGAGTTCTCTAGATCTTGCATAGAGTTCTAAGGATTCATTTTGAAATACCTGGTTAGGTGCCCGTAGGCAAAGATATCTGGCCCCCCCGAAGACAGAATTATCTGAGCCTGACAATTGGGTACGCTAACAAGAGGTTATCAGTTTGAATCCCTCCAGAACTTGGGACTAAGGTGACTTGAACCAACAAAAACAGACAAGAGGGTTACCTTGTTCTGTTAAACTGTTCACAATTCTATGCTCAGAGGTTGGCATTTTGGGAGTAGAGGGCTGACCAGCTGAGCGGGTTTGTGACAGGGATGACCTCGAGTGACTGGGTGCTCCAGATCATAGAACATGGTCACACACTGGAGTTCCTAGAGTGGCTTCCAGAACCCCCCCAGCCCCATTCTCTCCACTTATCTCTCCCCCACCACCACCAAACACCTGTCTCTGGTTTGGAAGGAAATTCAAGCGCTTCTACAAAAAAGAGCCATAGATCCCATCCCTCAGGCTCAGTGGGAAAGGGGATTTTACTACCACTTCTTCCTCATCCCACAAAAGATTGGGATCTTTAGCCCATCCTGGAACTGAGCCATCTGAATCTGTACATCGAGTACAAGTGCTTCAGTATGGTCACCCTCCAGGGGCTGTTGCCCCTTTTGCACTAGGGGGACTGGCTCTACTCTCTGGACATGCCCTGGACCAATTGGTCCTAGTCTCCGATCCGGTCTGGAGGGATCTGTCATGGTAGTTGGATCCAGCCAGTCTCCTTCGTGGGATCTCTCTTCAGCTCTCGACTCCCTGGCAGATTATCACGATGGACACATCCGGCCTGGGATAGGGTGCTCATCTGACCAATCACCAGACCCAGGGTACCTGGACGGATGTAGAGCAGTGTTTTCATATCAATGTCTTGGTGATGCGGACAGTTCTTTATGCCCTGCAGGCCTTTCAGACTCTCCCCAGTCCACTGTTGGTGCAAACGGATAACATGTGTATGGTGTATTACATCAACGAGCCCGGGAGGGGGGGAACCCATTCAAACAACATGAAGTCTTGCTGTATTCTGACATATGCAGTTAGTTCCTGCTTTTCAACTGCCCCGGAGAACAGCGAGTTAAACTTTCCATGGCCAGCATGGAATGTTCACCGCAAGCTCGGTTGAAGCCGCTGTCTGCTGTTGTTTAAACTCCAACTGTCAGATTCTTTACTCTGCCTCACTGAACAGTCGCTCTGGAGATTTCTTCTTTGCTTGGTTCAAAAAAGTCGGTTAAAGTGTCGTTTTTTTCGCTAGGTTTCTACCGAATTGCTGCTACCGATCTGTCAGTTTAAGTCTCTGTCTGTGGTATCGTGAGTACTAGATAGGTTTTCTTTTTAGTTTCTGAGTGGAACTTGTAAATTGTGGATCGGTTCGACTGAACCGATCAGTTTCAGGTAAAAAAGTTTGTGATTTACTTAGAGTGTGGTAACCGGTCCGTATCAGTTCTAAAAAAAAAAAAAAACAGATTTTATTACGTTTTTTTTCCAAGACCCATGACACGGTCAGGAACCAATAGGGGAGTCTTGCCTGGTGGATTGATGAAAAAAGTAAGTTTTGGTTAGGATTGGCCATGTCTGAGAAACCCAAGAAAAAAAACGGGCCCACTGGGTTTCAACCCTCAGTGTGTGTAGGGAGGCCTTTGCCAAGGCTGATCCCCACACCACCTGTGTTTATTGTCTGGGGTTTGACCACCTCAATTCAGACTGCCAAATTTGTAAGAATTTTGCCAAATCTACCCTGGAAAAGAGATTAGGTAGTCTGAGGGAAAGGGAGACCAAGAAGTCTGCTGACCCGGATGGCCAGCCTGGTTCGATTCCGACCGAACCAGAAGGAGTGCCCTCTGACCAGGGCAATACTTCTTCAGGCAAAAGGAAAGCCGATTCTGAGGAGTCAGTTCTGGTAAAAGGAAAAGATAAATCGTCCGGTTCGGACCCAGAAATTCATACTCCGACCGCCGATGAGATAGCCAAGGTGATAAGAATAGCGCAGTCGCTTACTTTGGTTCCGGACGAACCGCACCATATGGCAGGGGTTTGGTTCGCTCGGTTCCCCCGGTTCCGGATTACACCTTGGAAGAATTTTATGAACCGGATGAGGAGGAAGGAGAGTATGAGGAGGATGATGGTGATTATGAAAGTCTGGATGTGCCTATTGACCCGGACATCTCCCCAAACAGGCCTTCAGCTGTTTCTCCTCCTAGGCTTTCTGAGTCCCCTTCTCACTTTTATGTTTTACGAAAAAGTGGCTGAAACCCTCCAGCTTCCTATGGAAGAAGCAGTAGAGGATCAGGAGGAGCCTGATTTTGTTGAAATGATGGACATCCCAGAGTCCAGGAGACTGTCTGTTCCCGTCCACAAATCCTTTGGGAAACAGACACACAAAATTCTTAAGACTCCTAATTCCATACCTCCTGTGGACAGATGAATGGACAAGAGGTATACTCTTTCAGGCTCACACACAGAGTTCCTTTCCCAGCAATGCAGCCATGTTGGGGTAGTGCAGGCTGCTGCCTGTGATGAGGCAAATATCCCCTTGGCATCACACCCCCCAGATAAGGACTCCAGGAGGATTGATGCCATGGCAAAGAAACAGTACATGGCAGCATCCTTGGGACTCAGGGAGGCTAACTATATGGCCTACACAGCTAGATACCAAAAGTCCAGGTGGGACACTGTGCTGGCTCTGGCTAAACAGGCCCCTGACCAGCTCGCCAAGGAGCTGGAGCAGGTGGCTGCAGATGGGATTGAGGCATCCAAAGTGCAATTTCATGCTGCTGTAGACTCCAGTGATGTTTCATCAAGAGTCATGGCTACATCTGTGGCTCTTCGGAGGATGGCTTGGCTCAGATGTACTAGCTCATCACAGGACACCCAGGCTAAGGCCATGGATTTCCCTGTTATTGGTAATTCTCTGGGGAGCAGACAGAGAACTACATGAAAAAGATGGACGAGTACAGGACCACTTACAGGAGTACTCAGGCCAAAAAAGGCAAGCTACTCCTCAAAGGCAGCAGTCCAGGGCCGGGGCAGGCCTTTCCAAAGGCCTTTACCAAGCTCAGGCCTCCTTTTCTTACTCTCAGAGGGGGTTCTTTAGAGGGAGAGGCAGACGGGGGATGAGCAGGCCTGCATCCACCCCTCAGCCTGAAGTCCCTGCCAAGCAGACACCCTGATGGGTCTGCCCAGGCCGATTCTCCAATACCAGTAGGGGGCAGGCTGGCTTACTTTGTCCAGGACTGGAAGTCTCTGACATCAGACAAGTGGGTCCTGGAAGTAGTAAGCCAGGGACTGGTTCTCAGCTTCAAAAGATTTCCCAAGATGAGAACCAGATCCTTTCCACCTGCAAATCCATCAGAAACCCTTGCCTTAGAGGCAGAGGTTTCTTCCCTCCTAGCTCTCAGAGCTATAGAGAGAGTTCCCACCCTACACAAGGGCAAAGGATTGCACTCCAGGTACTTCCTAACCCCCCAAAAGACAGGAGAATGGCGGCCCATCCTGGACTTAAGATATCTGAACAAACACCTTTTAAAACCAAAGTTCAAAATGGTGACACTGGGAATAACCCTTCCCTCTCTAAAGCTGGGGGACTGGATAGCCTCCCTAGAACTCAAAGATGCCTATTTTCACATTCCCATCAGGTGCTCCCACAGAAAGTACGTCAGGTTCGAGTTGCCCTCAGGCCACTATCAATTCAGAGCAATGCCCTTTGGCCTAACATCTGCCCCAAGGGTTTTCACAAAGTGCCTAGCAGTAGTGGTTGCTTTCCTAAGGAGAAAAAAGATCTTCATCTTCCCATACTTGGACGACTGGCTCACAGTAGGTCAGTCTCCAGACCAAGTCAAGTCACATTTGCAAATAACTCAGGAAGTGCTCACTTCCTTAGGATTCCTTCTCAACCTTCCAGAGTCAGTTCTCGAACCAGTACAGCTCTTCACCTTCATGGGGTGGAGCCAGATACAATAAGGGCAAGAGCCTTCCTTCCCATGGACAGGGCAAGGACCCTAATAGAATTGGCCTCTTCATTCACCCTGCAGGTGTTTCGACCAGCAAGGCATTTCCTCCAGCCTCTGGGCCATATGGCAGCCTCCACAGCAGTGGTCCAGGGATCAAGATTCCAGATGAGGGACATTCAGTTCCACTTAAGAGCCTTCTGGTCCCAAAGAAAGGATTCCCTTACCAAACTAGTCCCAGTGACTTGAACCCTGATCCAGGCCTTGCAGTGGTGGCAGGATCAGGACAATTTGAGACAAGGAGTTCCGTTTGTCACTCAGTCTCATTCAGTGATACTCACCACAGATGCTTCCCTGCTAGGCTGGGGAGGCCATCTGAGGGATCTTACCACTCAAGGGCTCTGGTCACCTCAGGAATCTCTGCTTCACATCAGTCTCTTGGAACTCAGAGCAGTGTTTTTGGCACTGCAAGCCTTTTTCAAATCATTGCAGAACAAGGTGGTCCAGGTCAGAACAGACAACACCACCACCACCATGTGGTACATCAACAGGCAGGGAGGCACTCAGTCTACGGCCTTGTGCACAGAAGCAATGAAGTTGTGGTCCCTGGCCTATTCCCTGCAGACGTCTCTGATAGCAGTTTACCTCCCAGGGAAGGACAATCTCCTAGCAGATGCTCTGAGCAGAATATCCCAGGGCCATCATGAATAGACCCTAGATCCACTAGTTTTGAAGGTGATTTTCTCGAGATGGGGCACTCCACAGATAGATCTTTTTGGAGCCCCAGACAATCACCAACTTTCTATCTTTTGTTGCAGACCCCCAGTCTTGGGCTCAGTCCCCCTGGATGCTCTGATCCTGAACTGGGAAGGGAAATTTCTGCATGCTTTTCTCCCCTTCCCTCTCCTGTTCAAAGTGTTAGTCAAGATAAGGTCACAACCGTGCAAAGTGATTCTGATTGCTCCAGACTGGGCCAGACAGCCCTGGTATCCCCTGCTGCTGTCCCTAGCAGTCCACCTCCCCCTGTTTTTTCCCAGGAATTACAACCTGTTGACATCCTCTCAGGGGAGGATTTGGTACCCGACCCTTCGGTCTCTCAATCTCAAGGCATGGTTCTTGAAGAGTTTGCTGACCTGCATCTTTCCCAAGAGGTCCTGGATATCCTTAAGGCTTCTTGAAAGCCTTCCACCAGAAAGACTTACAATTCCAAATGGAAAAGATTCACTATTTGGTGTTATAAGAAGAATATTTCTCCAGATTCTGCTGGGTTGCCTACGGTTCTGGACTATATGGTCCATCTCAATGGCCTAAGCCTTAGGACAGCTACACTTAAAGTGCATTTGGCAGCTGTTTCTGCTTTCCTGTCAGTAGGCAAGCCATCCCCTCTGTCAGCCCATCTTGAGCTTTGTAAGTTCTTCAAGGGATTGCTGCACACCAATTCCCCCCTTTAGAGAACCTGTTCCTGCTTGGGACCTTAATGTTTGCATTGCTTAGCTTATGCAACCCCACTTTGAGCCTTTGTCCTCTGCAGAGCTTAAGTACTTGACTTGGAAAACTGTGTTTTGGTAGCCATTACCTCTGCCAGGCATATCAGTGAGTTGCAAGCGCTGTCAGTGGAACCTGATTTCATCTCTTTCCATAGAGATAAAGTGGTCCTAAGAACTAACAGGAAGTTTTTGCCTAAAGTGGTTTCAGATTTCCACCTCAACCAGTCTGTGTGTCTCCCCTGTTTCTTCACTGACCATTCCTCCTCTGGAGAGAGAAGGCTGCACAGCTTAGATGTTAAAAGGGCCCTCAGCTACTACACAGAGTGCGCCAAGGGTCACAGGTTTGAATCCCTCCAGTTGTTCCCTCACGTATGGAGAGGTTGGTAAGGGCAAACCTGCCACTAAGAGATCTATTGCCAGGTGGATTGTTTCTTGTATCCAATTCTGCTATGAGAAACTGGGTAGAACTCCACCCTTAGGCCTGAGGGCTCACTCCACTAGAGGTACAGCTGCTTCCCTGGCTGCTGCCAGGGATATTCCTGTCTTAGAAATCTGTCAAGCAACCTCCTGGAAAACAGTCCATGCATTCACCAAGCATTACTCTCTGGCTATCCAGGCTACGAGTGATGCTCGGTTTGGCACAGCAGTACTTCAGAGCCTGTTTCCAAAGTAGGTTCTGTCCCTCCTCCATGGAGGTACTGCTCGGTAGTCTGCATATGTCAGAATACAGCAAGATTTCATGTTGTTTGAAGAAAAAATTACTCACCTTAGTAATATTGTTTCTTCTAATGGAGTCTTGCTGTATTCTGACCTCCCCCCCGCCTCCCCTCTCAGAACCTAGTTTTTGGGGTGTGGGTGGGCAGGAGCAGTGTTGGCACCCTAGGGGTGTCCCTTTTTCACTCTCCTTTATTTTGGGTGAGTGTTGTGTTTTGGGATGTTTTGTTTTTTGGGTTTCCTGACTTGAGTCTTTTCTTTGAAACCAAAAAACCCTTTTATATAGATATAGTTGCCAGTTGGCTAGTTTTGAGTTTTATAGTTTCCACACAGAGCTTCTAGAGATTATTGCTCGTAAAGATTTAACAGTTGGAGTTTAAACAACAGCAGACAGGGGCTTCAACCGAGCTCACGGTGAACATTCCATGCTGGCCATGGAAAGTTTAACTGTTTGTTCTCCGGGGCAGTTGAAAGGCAGGACCTAACTGCATATGTCAGAATACAGCAAGACTCCATTAGAAGAAACAACATTACAAAGGTGAGTAATTTTTTCTTCTTACCCCCTGTGTCAGGAGGCAATGAGAGTCTGGTATTGGACAATCGAGCATGGTCTGGAGCTCTTGGCTATACATGTTCCAGGCATTCAAAACATCATGGTGACGGTCTCAACCAGTCCAGGTCGCGGACTCATGAGTGGGAGCTTCTAGCTTCAGTGGTCGAAGATCTCTTCGGCAGGTGGGGCCGTCCAGAGTTGGACTGCTTTATGTCCCCACTCAATGCAGAATTGCCGCTTTTTTGCTCGCTTGATCCTGGGCCTAGAGTTTTCTGGTGAGATGTATAGTCTCTGTCCTAGAAGGAGAGGTTTCTGTTTGCGTTTCCTCCCTTCCCGCTCCTGCAGAGGGTTCTGCTCAAGCTCCAGTTGGAAGGGGTGGAGATGATCTTCATAGACCCCTTCTGGTCACACCAGATTTGGTTGCCCTGCTGCAACAGCTGGCAGTGGAACCTCCGATGCCCTTGCCCCTGAACACTAGCTTTCTCTTCCAGACTGTGGCACCCTGGTCCATGCAGACCTAAAGTCCCTGCATCTCCGTGCATGACTTCTGCGAACCTAGCTATTGCCTGCTTCGGGGTATCCTCTAGGGCAGTGGTTCTCAAATGGGGAGGCCCCAGATTGTTCCAGGTGAGGCCCAGTCAAGTCTGAGAATGTACAGTATTTACATTTTAAGTTTTGGCTGTTTTGTGTGAAAGGATAAAACACATTTAATATGGATAATTGCAGGTGAGATGCTTTACTTATGCACAAATGTGTGACCAGGAAGTCCCCATTGAACCAAAGCTTGTTCATAGGTATCCATTTATATGCAAATTAATGCCTGGGGGAGGCATGCTGAGTCAAGGCTTGTTTCTACAATAGGTATTTATGTGCAAATTAGTGACTTGGAAAGGCACACTGAGTCGAGGCTTGTTTCTGTAGTAGGTACAGTATTTATATGTAAATTAGTGACCGGGAAAGGCACAGTGATCCAATGCATGTTTTCAGGTGTGACCTGAGGTAAGGGTACAAGAAGTTACCTAACTGCAGGGTAAGAGGGGGAGAGGTGAAGTGTCTAGGTTAATTGTTCCAGACAGAGAGGAAACAGAGTAACAAGGGCCGAGTCAGAAAAGTGGAGTGACAAGTATAACCTGGGGTACCGGCTCGGGGTAGAGAGCAATAAGTTGAATAAAAACAGAATATACACAGTTAACTTTATTAGTTTCGCTTTATTCCTGGTGTACTGTGCAAAGTAGGATTTATTTTTTTCTGTGGGGAGAGCCAAGATTTTTTCCACATTTGAGGGAGGCTCGAAATCTTTTTCGTGGCTTGGGGAGGCTCACTGTCACAAAGTGTGAGAACTAATGCTCTAGGGTCACAGATATTCTGGTGGCTGCCAGGAAACCTTCCACCCGGGCCACTTGCGCCGTGGAATGAAAGTGCTTCTCCATTTGGGCCAGCGCTCGCCATTTGGATCCTTTCACTCGCCGGTGAATCCAGTGTTGGAGTACCTTCTTTCACTTTTGGGTGGGGGCTTGGAGTACTCCTGATTCAAGGTGCACCTTTCTGCCATCCCTGTGTACCATGCACCAATCAAGGGCAAAGCTGTTGCCCAGCTTGAAGTGTCCCGCACATTCCTGTTTGGTATTTTGCATCTGAAACCTTCCATTTGGGACCCTGTCCCTGCATGAGACCTCATCTTTATGTTGGAGAAACTCACTGCGTCTCCCTTTGAACCAGCTGCAGTTTGTGAGCTGTGCTGTTGTGGAAAATGCTCTTTTTAGTTGCTGTTACTTATGCTCAAAGGATTTCGAGCTCCAGACTCTTATGTGTAAGGAGCCTTATTTGTTTTTCACAAAGATGAGTTTACTTTAACTCAATCTATCCACCTTCCAGTTTATTTTCTAGAATATTCCAGTCAGGTGGCAGCCTTGCTCCATACTTTGCACGTACATAGGAGTTTGCAGTACTACACAAACTGTATCAGAAAATCTGAACAGTTTTTTGTTTCATTCACCCTGACAGAGGGTGCTCCTGTTTCCAAGTAGTGTTTGTCTAAGTGGTTAGCAAATTGTATTGTTTATTGTACCACAAGTATAACAACCCCCTTCTGGGAGTGGTCAGTGGCCATTCCACATGGGGTATGGCTGCCAGTGTGTCTGCTGCAGACATCTGTGCAGCTGCCACCTGGAGTTCTGTCCACACCTTCACCAAGCATTACAGTCTGCACATCGCCTCTAGGCGCAGGGCCAGTTTCAGCCTAGCAGCTCTTCAGAGCCTTCTCTCCTGAGCTCTTGGCTGCTGATCTTTCCTCCTTCTGAAGGTATTATACTGGTGATACCTGGTACTGCTTGGGACTCAGTCCTACCAGTGTGGCCTGCTGAAAAAACATTCCTCAATGTAAGCTAGTACAGTTATGTAAGAACTTACTGTAACAGTAGATCTTAGAGAGAAGCTCTTGTGGTAGGCCCTGCTTTCCCGCCCTCCTCCCCCTGCTGCTTCTTTTCTCTTGCACTACTTCTGCCTTTCATTTGGCTCTCTGGAAAACCTCCTTGGTTCTCCGTGAGCTTGCCCGTAAGGGGTCTCTGTCGGGAAAACTGAAACAAGTGTAGAGGACGGCCCACCTATGTAAGTTAGGCTGACTGATGTTGGAGGTGGGCGGTCTCTTGTGGTAGACCAGAAGTTTTCCATGTGGTCCTAGCAGCTGGTGGCTTAGTCCTACCGGTGCGGCCTGCTGCAAGAGATTCTCTTGAAGATCTGCTGTTAGGTAAGTTCTTGCATAACTGTACTTCTTTCTACTGTTGGAAACCATTTTTCTTTGGGTCTCGTCGTGTTTGGCATTTCTGACAAGTCCAAAAAGAAAACAGGATCTACTTGTTTTTAAAATTATTTAAAGTGCTAGAATTTGTCTGGACTGCCCCGATTTATGTTTAAGGTGCCTGGGTCCTGAGCACCCTTTTTCTGATTATGAACTCTGCAGCACGTTTTTCCCTAAAACTGTTAAGA
This sequence comes from Neoceratodus forsteri, assembly GCA_016271365.2. Taxonomy (NCBI): domain Eukaryota; kingdom Metazoa; phylum Chordata; order Ceratodontiformes; family Ceratodontidae; genus Neoceratodus; species Neoceratodus forsteri. The sequence continues at coordinate 932,224,282 of CM028133.1, forward strand.
AATATAACATTATTATGGCTTCTCAGTCTGCCTCTGCATCACCTAAGCACACTGACAAAGTGTCCCTCATCTCTCAGCAAGCAAAAAGAAAGATCTACCAAAGATGTTCTAGCATCTAGGGCTCCTGAAAGAGGGAAGCACAATGTAAGCAAGCATAAAAAGACCCTCAAGGCAGGTTACAGAAACGGTTCCTACGAAGAAAAAAAACAAGAAAAACATGTTGCTGCCCCTCCTTCTGAAGAAGAAAGGGAGTCGCCAGTGGGCAGACCTAAAATGCGCTCTGTGGTGGACAGGCTAAGGCGGAGCAGTTTTTCCAGGCTTTTCAAGCCATGGGATCGCTTATAAGCATGTCTGTTCCCCCTCCGCATTTGGGTCCTTCCCTGTTTCCAGAGGACCCAGGGTCTGAGGTTTACTATGATAAGGAGGAAGAAGGAGAGCCCATAGAGTCCGATGCTTCTCCTGAACAGGAGTTCGGTTCCCTCCCTGGGGCAAGGAGGATTTTCCTCACACAACGCATTTGTGAGGCAGATGGTAAGCACCCTCATCTCTCCACCCAAGAGACTGTGGAGGTGGAATTTTTGGACATGATGGGTCTAACCCCAACTTAAACAGTTGCTCCTTCCAGTGCATAAGTAACCTGTAGATTATTATAGACTCCCACCTCCACCCCGGGCATTGACAAGAAAATTGAAAAGAAGTACCCGCTTGACAGGCAAGATGCTGAGTACCTCTGTTCTCACCCTGACTGCGGGGTTGTGCTTGCTGCAGCCTGTGATAAGGCTAAGGCCCCCCTCTCTACCCAGCCCCTGGACAAAGACTCTAGAAAGCTGGATAGTATGGGACAGAATGTTTACACTTTCGCCACCCTGCTGCTGAGGCAGGCTGTCTACGTGGCTTGTACAGCCCAGTACCAGAAAGCTCTCTAGAGCTGTATTCCTGGCCATGAGTGACAAAGCCTTCAGGGATCTGTCACAGGATTTAGCAAATAACTGCAAAATCAGCCCTGGATACAACTTAAGAACCAGTTCCATATGGCAGTGGATACCAGTGACACTGCCTCCAGGGTCATGGCCCATGCAATTTCCCTAAGACAGTTTGCCCGGCTCGGGACTACAAACCTGTCCAAGGACAACCAAATTAAGGCTATGGACTTTCCCTGTGAGGGTAACTTCTTATTGAGTGACAAAACAGAGGCATACATGACAAAAGTTGGGGCGTATTAAGCCACGCATAAAAGTAACACCCAAGTATTCAAAGGCCTCCACTACCTGTAGGCCCCATGGAAGAGGAGGTAGGGGTAGGGGTTACTTTCCCTGTGGTTTCTTCCCTTACAGTTTCCCTCAGATGAGAGGTGTCTTCAAGGGCAGAAGAGGCTCCAGACGGGCTGACTCAGCCCAGGTGCCTAAGGCTCAACCCAGACAGAACAGTCGGTCTGGGTCACCCATACATTGCTAGGGGGTGGGCGTTGGGAAGGTTAGCTCTCTTCTTCCAGGAGTGGAAAACAGAAAACATTACCACCAAGTAGGTACTGGAAGTGGTGAGCCAGGAGCTCACACTGCAGTTCGAAAAATTCACCAGACTGCAGGTTCACAGAAACTTCCCACTCCAACAGAAAAAAATATGCTTGAGTTAGAGGTCAAAATGTTGCTGCATGCAAAAGCAGCAGAAAAAGGACCCCCCCTCCCCGGGGAAAGGGACTTTACCCAAGGTACTTCCTCACCCACAAGAAAAAAACAAGAGTGGTAACCCATTTGGGATCTCGGGTATTTGAACAAACACTTAAAAAAAAAAAAAAAAAAAAAAAAATCAACACTCCACTTTGGTCTCTCCTCAGCTCCCAGGGTGTTCACAGAGTGCTTAGCCATGGTGGCAACACTTCTCAGAAGGCAAAGAATGCAGGTTTTCCCTACCTGGACGACTGGCTAGTCACAGGAAAGTCACATCAACAGACCAGGACTTCTCTCCTCTTGACCCAGAGCACCCTGGAACGTCTGGGTTTCCTCATAAACGCCCAGAAGTCCCAGACAGAGTCGGTTTAAGTGCTGGAGTTCATAGGAGCAGAGTTGGATGCCCTCCAAGGGAAAGGCCTTCCTGCCTCAGGACAATGTGGAAAATCTTATAAATCTGGCAAAGTCCTTTATAACTGTAAATGGCATTTGGTCTCCTCAGGAATATCAGGAGCATATTAATCTCCTGGAGCTCAGGGCAGTCTTCCTGGCTTTGCAGTCTTTTGCTCCCCAGATTGAGGTCAGTTCAAGTCAGGACCGACACCACCACCATGTATTACATCAACAAGCATGGGGGCACAAGATCTTCAAAGCTGTATACAGAAGCAATGAAGATTTGGAATCTGACTTATTTCTTGGAAATGAGCTCTCAGCTGTCCACCTGACAGAGAAGGACAGTGTTATGACAGATTCCCTCAGCAGGATCAGCCAGGGACATCATGCATGGTCCCTGTACAAGCAGGTAGTGAGCAAAGTATTCAGAGAACAGGGCACACCGGACATGAATCTGCTTGCTTTCATGGAGAATGACCAGCTTTCTCTTTTTTGTTGCAGACCTCTAGCAATGGGCTTGGTCCTAGTAGATGCTGTGACCCTGGACTGGTCAGGAAGATTCTTGTATGCCGTCCCTTCCTTTCCCCTCTTGCTGAGGGGGTGTTGAAACTGAGGAGTCAGTCACAATGATACTGGTGGCACCAGACTGGACCAGGCAGGGCTGATACTCCCTTCTCCTGGCTGTCGCCATCAAACAGCCCAACCATCTCCCACTGAGGCAATCTGTTAACCATGTCCCAGGGCAGAAGCACCTTCCCAAACCTCAGGTCAGTTCACCCCAAGGCATAGTACTTGAAGAGTTAGAGTTTTCTGACTTCCACCTTTCTGAAGAAGACCTTAGAGTCTCTAGGAAGCTAGCCACTAGGAAAACGTATGCTTCCAAATGGAAAAGGTTTTCTCTGCTGTGTGCCCCTAAGCAGCCCAATCCCCTGCCCACACTTCTAGATTACTTAGTCCACCTTCAGGCAAGCTTCAGGCGCTCTACCCTGAAGGTACACCTGGCTGCTGTATTTGCCTGTGTCTTGGCAGGTAAGGAGAAAACTGCCTCATATCCCATTTTCAGTAAATTCTTCAGAGGACTCCTACACCTGTATCCCCTGATTAGGAACCCAGTCCCATCCTAGGGATTTGAATGTGTGCATAGCAAAGCTCATAGAACCTCCCTTTGAGCCCATGGCCACTGCTGATTTGAAGTATGTCACCTGGAAGGCGATATTCTTAGTGGCCATAACTTCTGCCAGAAGGGTCTGCAATCTGTAGGCCTTTTGCACAGACCCAAATTACGTCATCTTCCACAGGGACAGGGTAGTCCTAAGGACTAACAGGAGGTTTCTCCCTAAGGTGGTGTCAGAGTTTCAACTGAAGCAGTCCATCACCTTTCCAGTGTACTTCACAGCAAAATCCATTTCTGGCGAACAGAGACTTCACAGCCTGGATGTTAAGAGGACACTTAGTTTCCTGAACCTTACTAAGGACCTAAGATCTTCCCACTCACAGATGTTCCTCACATATGGTGAAGTAGGCAAGGGTAGACCAGCCTCAAAGAGAACTGTTGCACGCTGGATAGTCTCCTGCATCCAGTTCTGTTGCAGCAAAGCTGGCAAACTACCTCCACAAGGCCTTTAGGGCATACCCCACCTGGGGTACCTCTGCCTCTGTGGCAGGTGCAAGGGATGTCCCCTTGCTTGAAATTTGTAAAGCAGCTACCTGGAAAACAGTACGCACCTTAACAAAGCACTGTTGTCTGGACATGCAGTCCAAGAGGGATGTCAGGTTTGGCACTGCTGTCTTGCAGAACCTTTTTCCTAAATAGGTGTTGTTACTAGTCTCCCAAGGTACTGCTTTATAGTCTGCACTAGTAAGCATAGTGAGGGATTCCTGGGGTTTGAACAAAAATTTACTTACCATAATAATATTGTTTCTTCCAAGGGATCCCTCACCATGCGTAACATTCCCACCCTACCTCCCCTTTCAGAACCTGGAAAAGGGTTCTACAAGAATCAGGTATTCTTTTTTTTGGCTTGATCATTACTTCCTGCATTGTCTACAATCAGGTTTTTTTATTGTTCGTTACACAACTATAATCTGCCATGGTTTGTCCTGTGGACCAATCTTTGAGTTTTGCTTTTTTTCTATATATACTTTATTTACAGTTAGATTAGTGAGCTTAGTGGTTACTGCCTCCTGGCTGTCGAAATAAATCTGACGTTGGAGGGCAGGTTGGAATGACACCATGTGGCAGAGATTTGAATTTCATTTCTCAGTTCCATGATTTACATTCACTAAAAATACCACCAAACAGCTTAATCTGGTTCAAGGTCAGTTGGCATTCATCTGTATCTCCCTCCCCCGGTTTGTGCCTGAAAATAGGCAGGATTTTTCTAGTGCACTTACCCGGTCAACAAAAACTAAATAAAAAACCCCCCATAAAATTCCACTCTCCAGAGCAGCTCAGACCTACAGGCTGATTGCACTGTAGTAAGTATAGTGAGGGATCCCTAGGAAGAAACATAGATACATAGATACATAGACAGTGTCGTCAGATAAGGGCCTATGGCCCACCCAGTCTGCCCATTTAAGTTTGTAAGTTCAGTTTATGTTTTCCAGGAAGTCTGTTGCCCCCTTACCCCTGACCTCCAGCATTCCTTTATGTCTATCCCATGCATTCTTAAATCCCGTGATTGTTTCAGCCGCCACCACTTCCTCTGGCAGGGTGTTCCACTTGTCCACCACCCGTTCTGTGAAGAAATTCTTCCTCACGTTTCCTCTGAATCGCCTTCCCTCCAACTTCATCCCATGCCCTCTAGTCCTGGAACATCTTTTTCGCTTAAAAATAGTGCATTCCTGCACCCTGTTCCTCCCTGTAAGATACTTGTATCTCTCCATCATATCCCCTCTCTCCCTCCTCTCCTCCAGGGAGTACATGTTCAGTGCCTTCAACCTGTCCTCATAGGACTTGTGATGCAATCCATGCACCATCTTTGTTGCCCTCCTCTGAACCTTCTCTACCCTGTCTATGTCCTTACGTAGGTAAGGTCTCCAGAACTGCACAGTGTACTCCAGGTGCGGCCTCACTAGTGTCTTGTATAGTGGAATTATGACCTCCCTCTTCCTGCTGGTGATGCCCTGCCTATGCATCCCAGCATCCTATTTGCTTTACCTGCTGCCTTGTCACACTGTTTCCTGCCTTGAGGTCATCAGAGATGATAACTCCAAGATCCTTTCCTGCTTGGTGCATGCTATATCCTCACCCCAACTGATATATTGTGCCAGGTTTTTGTGCCCCATATGCATTATCTTGCACTTCCTTGCATTGAATTTCAACTGCCAAACCCCTGACCATTCTTTAAGTTTCTGCAGGTCCCTTCTCATTTTGTCTACACCCTCTGGTGTGTCTACTTTGTTACAGAGCTTTGTGTCATCAGCGAACAGTGAAATTCTGCCTTCTAGGTCCTGTGCAATGTCACTGATGAAGATATTGAATAGTACCGGTCCCAGCACTGATCCCTGTGGTACCCCACTGGTCACTCTTCCCTCTGTGGAGTGACAGCCATTTACCACCATCCTCTGTGTCCTGCTGCCCAGCCAGTTACCTACCCACCTAAATTTGTTTCTTTGAAATAAAGTGCCTTCTATAAAACATATATATAAACAGTATTACTGTGGTAAGCAATTTTTTTCTTGCTGATCTGAGTGTCTTTGTTTGGGGATCAACTAACCCGGATGGGGTCTTACAACACTGTGTGGCCACTCACATCATCAGAGCAACCCTCACTTCTCCCTCATGTGTGGCCTCCCAGGTCAGCACACAGTGCTTCCGCATCATGCTCTAAACTGCACCAGCTCAACTCAGAAACCCAGATCTCCCACTTAGCAGTGTTGTGCACCACCAGCCTGCATCACTATTCTGTTTGCTCAGATATGAAAACTGAGACCACCCCCCCGCCCTTTTCATGGAGACCAAGTAAAAAAAAAAAAAAAAAAAGGTAACCACATGTTTGGGAGATGCATGCTTTTCCATTAGAAGGCCCTCCACTAATTACTTGTGGATTTTTTATAGAAGGCACTTTATTTCAAAGAAACAAATTTAGGCAGTTAAATGTTAGATAGGACAGAACCAGCGTAGTTCACCTTGGTGTCAGGTGGTTTGGCTTAGAAACATAGAAGTTGACTGCAGATAAGGACACAAGACCCATCCAGTCTGCCCAGTTCTTTTTCTGCCTTATGAATGTGCTATAGGCCTTTACTCTGTCAATGGCCTATCTATTCATACTCATCTGTATTGCTCCCTTATGCCTATCCCATACCTGTTTGAAGCCCTGCACTGTATTTATATCCGCCACTTCCTAAGGTAGGCCGTTCCATGCATCCACCACCCTTTCTGTGAAAAATAACTTCCTCACATTACCCCTTAATAGGTCTCCCTCTAATCTCATGCTGTGTCCTCTTGTCCTGCTATTTTTCTTATATTGAAACATGTTAGACTTTTTCACCTTGTTAATGCCCTTAAAGAGTTTGAATGTTGTGATCATATCAGATCTCCCTCCTTTGCTCTAGAGTACATATATTGAGCTCCGGTAATCTGTCCTTGTATGTTTTCTGATGCAGTTCCTGCACCATTTTGGTTGCCCTTCTCTGGACTGCCTCAATTTCATTAATGTTCTTATGAAGGTGTGACCTCCAGTACAGCACGCAGTGCTCCAGATGGGGCCTAACCAGTGTCTTGTAAAGAGGGATTATTACCTCCCTCTTAAGATTTGTGATACCCCTACTAATACACCCCAACTTCCCTCTAGCCTTACCTACTGCTGTAGTGGTCTGCTTGGATGATTTCAGGTCATCGGTGATGATCACGCCCAAGTCTCTTTCTTCCCCTTGTGACTGCCAGCAACTCCCCTCCCAGCCTATAGGTGGCTTAATTCACGTCTGAGTTTTGGCAAGCTAAAGTACCCAGAAATTTTTTAACATGGGCATGTGAGTTGTGAGTGTTGAAGGAAAAAGGGATCTTAGTGCTCCCACTACTGTCATCATCCCTGAGGGATGAGGGCAGCACTGTTGCTAACTGCTATCACTCCTGAGGGATAGTACCATAGTGCTTCTGTCACCCCTGAGGGACGGGAGCCATAGAGCTGCTGCTGTCACCCCTGAGGGATGGGGGCCATGGTGTTTATAACATCACCCCTAAGAGATGGGGGCAATAGTGTCTGTCATCACCCCTGAGGGACGGGGGCCATACTGCTTCTGTCACCCCTGAGGGACGGGGCCATAGTGATGCTGCTGTCACCCCTGAGGGATGGAGGCCATAGTGTTTCTGCCATCACCCCTGAGAGGTGGGGGCAATAGAGTTTCTATCATCACTCCTGAGGGATGGGAGCTATACTGTTTCTACCATCACACCTATACGATGGTCGACTTGAGATGCCAAACAAGAGGTCAGCTAAAGATCAGCACACTCGGATCATTGGGGTGGATAGGCATTTATAATAATGGGAGGACTGTGTATACATATAAGACACAAAACCAAAGTTAGGTACAAGTTGCTCTTACTGTAGAGTTTATTATTTTTAATAACTGCAAGAATTGAGACACAGTAGTAGGCAGCAGTATGCTAGCTGACAAAAAAATGGCTAAACAGTCCTTCCAAAACAAAACACTGGTAAAAACGGATTTTGGCTTTGTAGACACTGCTGACAGTACAGGGTTTTTTTCCTGTTTGGCAAAACAGTTTTTGCCATTTCTTCAATCACGGTAAATATACATTCTGTCTCAGTGGTCCTAGTTCTACAATCTTCCTAGTCTGGGAAACTTGGATTTTTGATTGCTTGCTGGTCGAGACCAAAAAGTGGAACTGTATGGAGAATATTAGTTAATTAGTTTACTAGAAACATAGAAAATGATGGCAGATATGAGGCCCGCCAAGCCCATCCAGTCTGCCCTTACACCCTACCTTACATTGGCTTCCGCTGATCCTACTTGGTCATCAGCTGCAGTCTCTCCTTCCTCCCTCTAAGGTTTCCTTATGCCTGTCCCATGCATGCTTAAATCCCCCCACTGTGCTTGCTCCCACCACCTCCTGGGGTAGGCCATTCCAAGCATCCACCACCCTTTGTGTGAAAAAGTACTTTGTCACATTGACCTTTAGTCTACCCCTTCCAGTCTCACGTCATGCCCTCTTGTTGTTTTAAAGCATTTTCTCTTTTGAAAGATGCTGCCTTCTTGTACCCTATTGATCCCCTTGAGGTACTTGAAGGTCTCTGTCACGTGTACCTTCTCTCTCCTCTACTCCAGTGTATACATATTGAGCTCCTCCAGTCTGTCCTCATATGACCTTTGGTGCAGGCCCAGCACCATTTTTGTAGCCCTTCTTTGAACGGCCTCCACCCTGTCTATGTCCTTCGAAGGTGCCACCTCCAGAACTGGACGCAGTATTCCAGATCAGGTCTTACCAATAACCTGTACAGTGGCATCATGACCTCTTTTCTTCTGCTGGTAGTACCTCTTCCTCTGCACCCCAGCTAGTGTTGCTCGGATAGTGCTTTTGTGGATCCGACTATCCTCCATCAGATAGTGCTTGTATCCCACCTAGGATCTGGCGAATGGATTCAGTGGTCATATCCATAGGATCCACAAATTCATAGAAATTTGACAGCAGAAAAGTACCACACTGGCACATCTAGTCTGCTCTTATATTCACCCTCACCTCCTCCTTTTACTGGCTCAGAAATTCCCCTCCTCCTCCCAACCCCATATGTCTGTCCCATGCCTTCTTGAACCCCCCACCACCACCGTTTTGGATCTCACCACCTCCTCTGGTAGCCTTTTCCAGGCCTCCACCACCCTCTCTGTGAAGAACTTCCCCTTCACATTGCCTCTGTATTTCCCTCCTTCCAGTCTGAGGCTATGCCCCCTTGTTCTAGCTCCCCTCCTTCACCTTCAAATACTTCAAGTTTCAATCATGTTCCCCCCTCTCCCTTCTAGTCTCTAGTGGATATAGATTCAGCTCCCTCCACCTCTGATCATATGTTTTTCCCTGCATCCAATGCACCATCTTGGTTGCTCTTCTCTGAACCCTCTCCAGCCCCTCAATGTCCCTACATAGGTGTGATCTCCATAACTGTACCCAGTACTCCAGGTGCAGCCTCACCAGTGTTTTGTACAGTGGCATTAACACCTCCCTCATTCTGCTAGTTATGCCCCTTTCAGTGTAGGCCAACATACTATTTGCCTTTCCCACTGCCTTGCTGCACTGGTTCCCCACCTTAAGATTGCTTGATATAATAATCCCCAGATCCCTCTCCTGCTCTGTTTCCTTGATTTCCTCCCCCCAAGGGTATAAGCTGTTCGAATGTTTTTCCACCCAAGGTGCATCACCACACACTTTTTCACATTTAATTTTAGTTGCCAGGTTTCTGACCACCTCTCCAGATTCTCCAGGTCTGGCCCACTGCTAAGCTGTCCAGCTTATTTACTAGCCTCCTGTGCAGGACAGTGTTGAAGGCCTTATTGAAGTCCAGATCGGCCACGTCCACCGCCCCTCCCTGGTCCGCTACCTGCGTCACTCCAACGTTGGATAGTTGGATCCCACGTCGGATAGTTGGATCCATCGAATCCCACCTCAGATAGTTGGATCCGATGGGCAGATCCATCGGATCCTTGGTTGGATCCATCGGATACTTACATTGGATCCTAAGAGGTTGGATCCTTGGTCGGATGTCTCTGCCATCTGAGGCTATCCGACGGTATCCGAATTTGTAGGATACTATCCGAGCAACGCTAACCCCAGCATCCCACTGGCTCTCCCTACTGCCTTGGTACATTGTTTGGCCATCTTTAGGTAATCAGATATGATGACCCCAAGATCTCTTTCCTGTTTTTTTGCTACTAATATCTCCCCACTTGTTATGTATTCCTCCCCTGGGTTCCTGCACCCCAGGTGCATGGTTTTGCACTTCCTCGCATTGAATACAAGCTGACACACTCCGGTCCATTCTTCCATTTTAGCTGAGTCCTGCCTCATTTTGTCCATCCCTCCTGGACTGTCTCATCTGCAAAGAGGCACACTTTCCCCTACAGCCCCTCTGCAGTGATGTAGATGTTGGACAGCACTGGCCCAAGAATTAACCCCTGTGGCACCCCGCTGGTCACTCTTCCTACTTCGGATTTAGCCCCATTTACCACCACTCACTGTGTTCTATCCTTCAACAAATTTGCAACCCAGTTCACCATCTTGTGTCCCAGCTTGCTCAGAAGTCTCATATGTGGAATGGTGTTGAATGCCTTGCTGAAGTCAGGGTGGTAGGCCACATCCACCGCTCCCTCCTGATCCACTTCCCTAGTGACCCAGTCAAAGAAATCAGAAAGATTAGTTTGACATGACTTTCCTGCCATGAATCCATGCTGCCTTTGATCTTGTGCTCTGCTTGATTCAAGGTGCTCCACCATTCTTTTGCAGAGCTTCCATAATTTTACCCACTACTGAAGTCAGGCTAACAGGTCTATAGTTTCCAGCCTCCTGTCTGCTCCCACTTTTGTGAAGAGAGACCACATCATCCCTTCTCCAGTCGCTCCGGCACCACTCCCATCTTCTTTGCTCTTCCACTGTGGTAAAAGAAGATACTGAGGTGGTTTGGGGAGGTGTGACACTATTTCAGATGGATGCACGGACATGTGCAAGTGGATGCCACCTGCCCCAACCATTCCCATCGCATAGACTCCCAGATCAAAAAGTGGTACTCTGTGGAGAAGCTATTCCTAAAGGTCTAGTTATAGTAATTATTGTAACTTTCCTTTCATCAGCCACTCAAACTGGGGTTGGTACTGCTTTGTAGTTGTCCAGTGTATTATGACTGTGTGGAGGAGATACCCAAGAAGAAAATGGATTCATTACTTACCATTATACAACGGCATGTTAAAATCACCACTTCTGACTGGCACACTCCAGCCGTGGTAAATCCTGGTATTACCCACAGCAAAGGTGCCAGTCAGCCACATCTTTAACGGAAATCAATCTGACCCCCAAAGTCACAGAATGCAGACCGCCATGTTGTTTCCCTGCTGAACTGGTGGTAGGCAAAACCGCAGGCCACAACATTGCTAGAACAAGCAGTGCATTGAAATTTAAAACAAAATCCACAGTCCAAAGCTTTGTAGCAAAAATATTACTGCAGCCTTCATCACAAACCTTTTTAGAAGGATTCATGTAATGCTTGCTCCCTCATGACGCCATCGGTCGGCTCAGCTCCGCTTCATTGCCACGTCCCCGGAGCATCACAGTTGGCAAGTCCCGATGTCCCATTAAACAAACGAAAACAACCCCTCCTCTCCTACAGTCCTGCTGTCGGTCTCAGAATGCCAGCAAGAAACAAAAAAAGGAAAAGAAATCCCCCGTCCATCTGCAGAATGCAAATTTCAACCTGGAAGCTTTCTGATGGCAACCTGTTATGGCCAACACCACGCCACACTGTCAAAATTCCTTCTCAGTGCCAATGAATCTCAGCAAGAAAAAATATCGGTCCCTGATGAATTGCAGCACTCTCTTTAATGGGGAAAAAAACCTGGCTGCATTAGGTATGCGACAGCAACTCTGCAGCCATGGCAGCTGTCCTAGCAACCAAGGACTATTTTTTTTCTGGCGCAGAAACAAATACAATAAAAATAAAAAAAGCCGGCCTGCTGGCACAGTGGTAGAGCTACCGCTTGCGATGCTGGCGACCTGGGTTTGGTAGTGAGCCTGGGTTGCTGGAGGGTGGCCAGGGGGAGTGGGGGAAGGATCGAGGTCCTGTGGGGCCATGCTCTTTTTCCAGGGAGAGTGGGCTGCAGTCCTCGCTGCTATACCACCACTTGGGTGACCACTGGTGGAGGTGTAGCCGAGAATGCAGTAGTGTTGGGAGAGACTGACGTTGTCCGAGAGCCTGGACCGAAGACGCATCTCACCGTGCCTTCGTCTCATTGGCCGTCCTTCAGTGCTGGCACCTGCAGGGATAGGGACCAAGAAACACAGGAAAACACCCCACGGTCGTGCCACAAGACTGGCCCCAGCGCCGGTGACTGGGGGAGCCTGAGGAGCAGCTCAAAGTGTCTACTCCACTTGAGGTACGGAGGGATTGGGGAGTCCCCTCCGCACCACCCGGGGTGGGGTTATATGGTGCTGGTATGGTTCCAAGAGCAGGGCACTTAATGGGGCAGGCGACCTCAAGTCATGCCAGCACAACATGTGTGGTGCATTGGGGTCCCCAATGGAAGGGCCGGCCGTGGTGATAGAAGGGGGCATAAAGACCAAGTTAAAAAAATAAAATAAACACCCAAAAAGCCAATTTAGGGGGTTTTTTTGTATCTCAAAATTGGGGGACCATTGTATAATTGCAATAAACCACTCCAGGGTGTGGGTTATGCTGGGATTTACCCACGCCTGGATGCTTTGGTCACTCGGCCTATGACCTCGTGTCCGACCCACACCAGGCATTTATGAATCCTAGCATCACCCACACTTGTCGTGGTGTATTGCTCAAGTAACATTTGATCTTCAAGAGGATCTCCTCCATAGATCCATACTTGTTCCCACACGGTGTCCTTCTGGGGTTGAGGACTGCATTCTTACACCATCAGTGGGGCACTGCATATTCTTTCTCTAGTGATCCAGTCCCTATGTTTGAATGGTGGTCTGTGTTTGCTTATTTGCTCCCCTGTCTCTCCGTGTATGATTAGCGGGTATGGAGGCCAGTTTTTTATTTTTATTTTTTGTTATTACAGCAAAGGGTGGTGTGAGGGGATATATATATATATATATATATAGGGATATGACATGGCCCAACTGAACTCGAGGCTTTGCCACTCGTGAGATATCATGATATCATTGGCCTCTCGTGAAGATAAATATGATATCTTCAGTCGGGCCATGTCATATTCTGTTTATACAATATGTGTTTTGGGCCACACGTGATGGAATGTCTTTAAACACAATTCTCAATACCCCCCCCTCCAAGAGGCTCCAACACAAAGATGAGCTACAGTATGTGTTTTGGAGAAAAAAATTATTTGGTGGATTTTGTAGTTTTAAAGACATTTATCTGGTTGATCCTGCCATTATTTTACATAAATAATCATTTAAATAAGGATTTAAAATGTGACTGGTTGATCCTGTCCCGTGAGTTTTGTTAGCCCACTAGTAGCCATATTGGTAATTTCACTGTTTTCCTGAATTATTCCCCTTCAACAGAACTGATGACATGTTGCATTAAAAATTTAAGTTGATCCTGCGTATTTGTTTAGCTAAATATTGATTTTAAACACTTATCTGGTTGATCCTGCTACATTGCACTTGACAAGCATCTACGAGGGACTTTCACTTTCTCCCAGAAATGTAAGCATTGGCGGCTAGTAAAACACTCCTAGCTTCGCTCCATACCTTAAGTAGTAAAGCAGTGTCCATGAGCTAAGTTAGAAAAAATGTGGAGTTCTGGTCATTTTTATTGAATTTCTCCGAAAAAGCTGCCAACTGTATCGAGAATAGAGAGTGAGTCACGAGCTACAGGCAGCAGAAGGTGGCGTGGTGTTTTGTTGCTATGGCAACACATGCTCACTCTTCCTTCTGCTGCTCAAAACTCGTATTCCCCTGTTCTTGACGCGATCGTGGCTTTGTGGAGAAATTCAATAAAATGACCGGGCTTTCTGACAACTCATCAGACTGCTGAAACTGGAGTTATGAATCTGGCTGGCTGGCGCTACGCTGTTGATGAAGTGTTAATACTAAGGGCAGGTGTGGCGTCGGCAGATAAAGTGTCACTGTTTGTTGAGATTGGACATTTTTTGAAATGTATGGCAGCAGATTAGCAGTAGTAATAGCGCTCTGTCACGCTACACTGGGGAACAAAAGTGAAAGTTGTGACTGTGAGAATGTCAGTTTCAGTATGACGTATAGGAGTGTGGAATATCACAGTGACGTATAGGAACATGGAGATATCAGTGATATCTTCACTGCCTAGCTGAGATATCACTTTTTATCTCCAAATTTATCCCAAAACACGTGTTGTATAAATATATATATAGCACTGAGTGCGGGAGGTGGGTACAATTTAGCTTACTGGGGGGGTTAAAACATTTTTAAACATCACCAGCTCATTGTGTTCTCCTGGAGCAAGGCATTAGGCATACCTCCTACCCTCCTTGGCCACCAGTCAGCAGCTAGCAGAAAAGTTAGCAAGGTTACAGGAAGTTAGGTTTCAGTAGGCAGGTTCAGTTGTTCAAAAATCTGTTTAGCTTTAGAATGTTTATTTTTGCTACTGAGCATGTGCTGCTTTTCGCTGATACCTCAAAAACAACACAAGTTAGTAAAATAAGAATTACAAAAGCATAATCTTTGGGCCAAACTCTGTTAAACTGTAAAGTTTCAGATTTCAAATCGTAACTGTTTTTGAGTTATTGATATGCAAAGAAACTCTTTGGTGAATTTATGTAGTTTAAGTGTTCTAGAACTTTGCTCCTGCTGAACCAGTAACAACAAAATTTACATGATCCAGGCATCCTGGCGCCAACTCTGCATATGCCAATTTGTAGGCGAATCATGTGAATGGCGGCTACGCTATTAAGGTGCAGAAATAGGGGGTTAATAATAAAATGCTTACTCAACCCTAATATACAAGCGCTACTACTCCTGTGTAATATATGTGTATTTATGTATGTGTGTATATCGTTTATGTAGTGTACTTGGCATTGACTTCATATAACCTCATGAGTGGCTGAGCCACAAGTGATGGTTACAAGAGGTTAGTGGCAGCCACACAAGATAAATGCTTTATCACACAGTCACCCCCTGCTTATTTCATTTCTGCAATAGGGGAAGGCCATGTGTGATACTTTATTTTTTTTTATGTGACGTTTTTCTTTCCTTTTTGGACGCTTTGGGGTTTATTTTTTAGCAAGAAGCTGCTCTGCTTCTTGAAAGCGCCATTGCCATTTCTGCTACCATGAAGGCAGCGTAATGATATTATGCTAATGCTGCAACGTGTACACTCATTGGTGGTTGCAGTGGCTGATTTTGAAAAATCTCGGCCAACATCGTGGACGTGTTTAGCAAGGAAGACGGAAGTTCGCTCTTCAGCCAACGCCCAAGTGTTTGCCATTCTGTTTTTTTTTTTTCTTGTAACTGGGAGTTTAGAGGAGAAAGCGTTAATAGAGCAGTTGTGTGGACTGTACATCGGATTTGCAACAGGAAGAACATAGCAGTCTGGTTGGTTTGCGGTTTTCTTTCTCTGACTTCGGGCTCTGTTTAAATGATGGTGGTGGGAGGCAGACCGCACAGTGAGTGGGACCGACTGCAGCATGGCTTGCAGACGACAAGAAAGCAGAGGTACTTAAAAATGTTTTCAAAAGTGGATGGAAAGTGAAATTAAGTGGTAGTGTCTGTTCCAGTTTCTATGCTGTGGAAGACAGATGTGTGCTTTTCAGAGTAACTACAAATGAAATTTTAAAGTAGCGGGGGCTCATGATATTGGAACTGTATAGATAGACGGACTTGACACACAACAACTGTATTTATGACAGTTACTCCGACATATGGATTTGTCACACTCTGTGTCCACCCCTATTGCATATATATATATATATTTTTATATGTATATATATATATATATATATATATATATATGTATATAGAGATAGATATATACAGCACACCAGTGGTGAATAAGCTGGGTAGATAAATCATGTTATTTAGGGATAACCAAATAGGTGTTACCTGTTACTAGTGGAGATAGATGTGTTATTCCACTACAACCCATTATGTATTCCAAGTATATATGTATGTATATATATATGTAGTCTATCTGTAGATATATATACACATACACCTACATAACATGTGTCCTGGCCATATCCCTCCCCACTATTCACTAAAAATACCACCAACAGCTTAATCTGGTTCATTTTCACTTGGTTACTGTCTGCCCTCCCACCTTGATTGCCCTGAAAAGGGACTTCCAGTCTCAGTGGGTCTACCCGGCAACAAAATTCAATAAATAAACAAACATTGCCTAGCCCTTATTTACTAGTCAAAAAAAAAACAACAAACTAACTTATATGTCTCTCTCTATACGTGCAAAAAGGGGATATGCAATAGTGTGCCTGGGCTCGAATTTAACAGCATTCTGGCAGGTTTGAAATACCAGATCTTACTCTGAGTGGGAGCTCTTGCAGCAGGCTATCACAATATGGACTATGCCGCAGGCACTAGGACCCACTGGAAAACTTCTCAGCCAGCAGTACCCAGCAGGGACCGTCCCTGACATCTGCTCCGCCCCAACGTCAGCCCTGGTACAAAAGGGAGCGACCCAGCTCCACCCCAGTTCTTTTTCTGCCGTGTCCCGCGCATGTGAAAAGTTTCAATAGTCTTGGCTTGCCAGCTCAGCTAAAAATTTTTTTTTTTTTTGCTCTTTCTGCTGTTTTTTCTCCAGTCTTTCAACGTTTTTTTTGTTCCACTGATGTATGTCTTCACCGTCTTCGGTCTCCTTATCAGGACACCACATCAACAAGTGCGGTTGCGGCTGCCAGATACCGTCTAAGAATGGCCACAAGAAATGCGTCTTCTGCCTGGGGCCTGAGCACAACACCGCGGCCTGTTCGTCCTGCCAGAGTTTCACCGGTCGGACCCAAATCCGCTGCCTGAAGGAGTACCTTCTTGAGAAGAAAATGGATCTGCACACCTTAGGGGAGAAGGCAAAACACAAGGATAAAATCAGTGGTCCCGTGACAAAGACCGTAGTCAGTCCCAGCACCGATCCAGGTCCAGGTCTCACTCCTGCCGGCGACCCTCTGAAAAAAGGGCGTGGTTCTATGGACTCAGGGTGAGCTTCCAAAATCTAAAGATCAGGCTAAGGCTGGACCTTCCGGGGAGAAGCCAGCGACGCCTAAGGTGACTCCGCTAAGAGTCACCTTTAAGTCCCTGGAGGCGCAATCTTCAGCCCCGCCTTCCAAGGCCTCTGCGTCACCAGTCAAGAGCACGCCCTTGGAGTCAAAGGACACTCCAGTGCCCCCTGGCGGTACACAGTCGTCGGTCCCCATACCGATGCCATGTGAAGGGGTGACAGATCTAGGCACAGCCAGCGAAGAGACTGCATCTCCATCCCCCAAGTCCTCCTCCCCCCGGGGCTGTCCTTCCATGGCCGACGCTCTGGATATTCCCTTTCTGGGTAAAGTGGCATCCGTCTTCATGCAGGATGAGCTCCAGGATCTTTTTCCCTTTGGGTGGGGGCAGGTTCAGAAGTGGACCTCCCGAAGCCAGCCCCGTCACCAGTTCCGTATCCTTAGGGTGAACTAAGCCAGGAGGTGCGTCTTCGCCACAGAAGACCCCCCGAGAGGCCACCGCCTACACCTCCTCCCAAGGCTCGTTCCAGTTCACTGTCCATAGATCGACACCAGCACTCTACAAGATCTGGTAGCAGATGCCAGGTCAGGTCTCGCACAAGGAGACGTTCCCATTCTGTTAGGCGGGATCGCTCCCGATGTTGGTCCTCTGACCCGCTGTCGGTCTCATGACAGACGTCTGTCTTTGGACCATCATCGGCTGGTGAGCTACTAACATTCGAATGGGGCTAGTCACAGGGATAGGTCCGGCTACTCGACACCCAATAGCCCTTCTTCCTCTTCCATCTTGGGAATCGGGGGTTCCCCAGGAGAGAAGGACCAGCCCTGCTAGACTCCTGATGATCCTACCTTCATGGACATCATGAGGTACATCCAGGACTCCAGTGAGTGGGATACGGAGGACCTGGATCCGGAACGCTGTAGATTGGCTAAGTACCTGAGGCAGAAGGAGCCTAAACCTTTGGTGGTGCTTCCTTTGGTGGACACATTACAGGACCTTGCCTGGAAGCGTCTGGCTTCAGTCCCGGCTGTTCCGAAGAAATTGGACCTGCTGTACAGAGCCCCGAGGGATGAACCATTTCTAGCTGAACACCCCTCAGGCAGACTCTTTGGTGATCATGGCTGCTCATGGTAAATCTAAGCAGCCAAAGCACCTCAGCTCACAGCCTCCCAATCTGTGATGATGAGGGATGGATCTGTGATGATGATGGAAGAGGGATGCCTGGATATGGTAGCAGTCACAGAAACATGGTACACAGAGAACCATGACTGGGATGTTAACATACCAGGGTACATAACCTACAGGGGAGAAGAGGGGTAGGAGTAGCTCTCTATGTAAAGGAAGGGATAAAAGCAACTGAACAAAAGAGTAAACGGAGGAGAGGAGGTACTGTGGGTCACCTTGGAGACTGGAAAGGGCACCACAATCCGCACAGGGGTTGTGTACAGACCCCCATGTCAGGGGAAGGAATGGACAAGGATAGAAAGAAGGCATTCTTAGAATGGCAGAGAAAGGGAGATACTGTTGATGGAGACCTGAATATGCCAGATGTTAACTGGAGCACATTTGCTGCAGCCACATCAAGAGCAGGCCATTCTTGATGCCTACAGGTGGCAGGCATTAGACAGCTAGTTTTGGAACCGCCTCGCGAGGGAGCAATCTTAGACCTCGTACTCTCAAACAGGGGCAGTGAGAGGATCTCAGATCTAGAAGTAGGTTGCCATCTGGGGACAAGTGACCATCAAACAGTGTGGTTCACGTTAAACTTCGGCTACAGAGTCAAGCCATACAAAAGTGAGGGTACTGGACTTTAGGAGGGCTGACTTTGGCAAGATGAGAGTGCCTCAGAAAGCACTAGCAAACAGGCTAGAAGGAGGTGTGGAGCAACAATGGGGAATTATCAAAACTGCCATCACAGAGGCAGCAAGCCTTTGTGTGAAGCAAATAAACAAATCAAATGAAAGAAAAAGCCACTATGGTTCTCAAAAGAGGTGGCTGTGAAAGTCAGGAAGAAAAGATAGCATTCCGGAGTATAAGGAAACACAGAAGGAGCAGAACAGAGAGCTGTACCAGTTAAGGGCAGAAGGAAGCAGGAGAAGTCAGAATAGCAGAGCCCAAACTGAGGAAAGATAGCCACACCAGTTAGAAGGGGATAAAACCTTTTATAGGTACATCAGCGAGCGTGAAAGAGACAAAGGAGGGATGAGTGAGGCTGAATAGAATGAACGGTGGGTGGGCAGAGGGGGACAGTGAAAAGCAGGAATACTGAACGAATATTTCTGCTCAGTATTCTAAAGAGGAGGGAAGTGCCTAATCCAATTAAAGAAGCACCCTTGATAGGAGGTCGATCCCAGTCCTTTCACAGAAGAAAGGGTTCTGCAGAACTCCTAAAACTGAAGGTGGACAAAGCAATGGGTCCTGATGGAATTCACCCCAGAATTCTAAAAGAATTAAGGAGGAACTAGTGAAACACTGGCTACTCTTTTTAATAAATCATGGGAGGATGGTGGGTACCGAGGACTGGAGGAAGGCGGATGTGATTCCCTTCACAAAAGTGGGACTAAGACAGAGGCAGGAAACTACAGACCTGTCAGTCTGACCTCTGTGTGTAGGGAAAGTGATGGAGTCACTTCTGAAGGAAAGAATAGTTGAGTACCTAGAGGCTAGTGGAGCTACGGACCCACGCAGCATGGGTTCACAGCGGAAAGTCATGTCAGGCAGATCTAATAGATTTCTTTGACTGGGTGACCAAAGTAGTAGACCAGGAGGAGGCTGTGGACATGGCTACCTAGACTTAAAGAAGGGCATTTGACACAGTCCCACACAAAAGATTAATAGTCAAATTAACCAGCCTGGGAGTGGGACCCAGGTGGTAGCCTGGGTAAACATTGGCTGACAACAGGACACAGAAGGTAATTGTAAATGGGTCCACTCTGAAGAAAGGGGGGTTACTAGTGGGGTACCGCAGGGTTCAGTATTGGGTCCAGTCCTTTTAATGTCTTCATCAGTGGACGCTGCAGAGGGACTGGAAGGAAAAGTATGCCTTTTGCAGATGACACAAAGATCTGCAACAGGGTTGATACACAGGAGGCGTGGAAAGGATGAAAAGGGACTGGCAAGGTTGGAGGAATGGTCAGAAGTATGGCAGCTAGGATTCAATGCAAAAAGTGCAAATAATGCACCTGGGAAACAAGAACCCAGGGAAGAATACACAATGGGTGGGAGGTAGTAACAACAACAAAAAGGAAGGGACCTGGGGGTAATCATATCAGATGACCTTAAGGTTAGCAAGCAATGTGAGAAGGCAGTAGGAAGGCTGGGGGTATACTGGGATGTATAGGGAGAGGCATCATCAGCAGAAAACAGGAAGTTGTTATCCCTCTGTACAGACAGTTGGTGAGACCCCATCTGGAGTACTGTGTCCAGTTCTGGAGACCCCATCTCCAAGGACATAGACAGGATAGAGGCAGTCCAGAGGAGGGCAACTAAAATGGTGCAGGGTCTGCAAGAGACGCCATATGAGGAGAGACTAAAGGAGCTTAATATGTATACCCTTGAGGAAAGAAGGGAGGGGGACATGATAGAAACTTGTAAGTACCTCAGTGGAATCAACAAAGTCCAAGAGGGTAGCATCTTTCAGAAAAAGAGACTTGCAAGAACAAGGGGACACAATTTAAAGATAGGAGGGCGGTTCAGGGGCAATGTGAGGAAGTATTATTTCACAGAGAGGGTAGTGGATGCATGGAACAGCCTTCCTGAGGAGGTTGTGGGGTCTAAAACTGTGGGAGAATTCAAGAATGCATGGGACAGACATAAGGCAATTCTTGTGGGAGGTAGGAAGAAATAGGCTGTTGGTTAACTGGGATCTGCAGCCTATCCTGTAGGAAGGGAAATGGGCAGACTAGATGGGCCTAGCGGTCCTTATCTGCCGTCAAAGTCTATGTTTCTATGTTTCTAATCTGGAGTCTCGTTATTTGGACCAGGTGAGCAAGAAGATGTATTCTAGGGACATGGATATGTTGTTCATCCACACTCATTGGCAGGTATCCTTGCCGCTTTAAATCTTGCCGGAAGGTCTTCAAGCTTGCTCCTCCCACCCACCTGGGTGGTATAACTCTCGGCTCCGCCCCATGACGCCAGATCTTCCTTACCGCTTGGAAGCTCAGGTTCCCTCCTTAACGCTCTGCGTTTGAGACTGGTTCCTATTTCTCCGTTTGCGGATTTAAAAATAAATTTTGCGAAAAAGACTTCAGTCTTCTATCCCTCGCGGCTGCGATGGACAAATCGACTCCGGTTTGGAGATGCCCATGCGGGTGAAGATGTCTCGGGACGGATCCACACTCCACGTGTGTCTACTGCTTAGGCCTTGAGCACGACCCGCAGGCTTCGGACCATGTGCTCATCTTCTCGGCCCTCGTCCCCGAAGACCGTGCTGCCCGATTGCAACTGGGCCGCCCCGAGAGCGTTCCCTCGGTGAAGTCCAAGGAGGCCCGGTTGGCGGTGTCTGCGGCGGGCGGTGATTCGGCGGATCAGCTCGGCGGATGGTCGCCCCTCGAAGAAGGCGGCGATGCCTTATCTTCCTCGGCCGCTGCATTTATCCCGCTCTCTCTGGGCTCTTCTTACACGGCTTCTTAAGGAGCTTTGTCTGTCCTCTCACTAAGGGAGAAGGGCCTACGTCTCTGCGGGACCTTATTCTCGGTCTAAAAAGAGGGACGAGGTAAGTCCCTCCGTCGACGCTCTTAGGAGCGGGAAAGGTCCCTCTCCCCGGTAGTCGACGCCGTCGGCTTCGGTCGACCGCTCGGCTTCGGCCACTGGCCTCACGGTGTCCCCGTCAGGTCAGTTGACCGAGACTCCCACCGATGAAGTCGAGATTTTTCTCGACCCGTTGGACGGGCTGTCGCCTTTAGCAGCCGAGATTCCCCTCTCCCCGGTTCCCCGGGAGAGTTGAGATCCCGTGGGCTCGCCTGTGCCTCCGGTTCCGGAGCCCTCGGATGGACCATCCGAGCGGAAGGGAGTGCCGGTTCCGGCCGACACCTCCCCGCACCGACCTCGGAAATTCCGGGACTCTCGGTCTCGGTCTCGGACCTCTTCGCGGTCCAGCCGATCCCACCGTCATAGGCGGTCTCGGTCTCGGCACCGCGGTAAGCGGCGTTGCCGCTCGTCCTCGTCCTCCTCCTCGGATGAGGGGAGGCTTCGGCGTAAATTACGTCGACGGTACGAGGACCTTATGTTGCAACAGCTCCTCCTGGCCGGGAGTAAGCCGACCCCGTCGCCTTCCCCGGCCATTAAGTGGCTGTCACCGGAGCGGCCGACACAACCCCTCGACTTATCCGAGAAGCCTATACCCAGGCCGGTTGTTCGGCCAAAACCAGCTGCTCCACCGATTCCGGTGGAACCTCCGCCTCCACAGCCACCAATTGGGGCTCCGACCAAGGATTCGAGTCGACTGAAGGATCTACCCCATCGGCTGTCAGTTACCCTCACTCCCGACCGACCTCGGCAGGTGAAGGGTGGCTCAGGCCAGAGGCAGCTCTTCGAGGACTCTTCCGAGTCCGAAGATGATTCCTCCTTTTTCTCCAAGCGACTGGATTTGGAGTCTTCAGGAGGTCAGTCAATGGACGATAGCCCGTCGTCCTTCCTAGGACTGCTTCGGCTCATCTCGGAGTCCACCGGGATGGAGCTCGAACCCGTTTCCAAACGGGCCAGGTATCCCCTCACGGAGATTCTGGACCGAGGGGATTCTCCGACGGAGGCCTTTCCGGTGGCCGAGGCCATAGTGGGTCCGGCACTGGAGCTTTGGCAGCGCCCTGCTTCCTGCCCTGCGCCTTCGGCCAGGATGGCCAGGAAGTATGCGGTCCCTACCGGTTCCTTGTCCGGTTTTTCGGAACACCCCTCTGCTGAGGGGTTGGTTACCGACAGTGTTTTCGCGCAGCGCCCGGGTAACGCCAGGGATGTGGACAAACCTCCTGACAAGGAGTCCAAGAAATTGGACTATGTCGGCTGAAAAGTCTACGCTGTGCCCTCTAGGCCTTCGTCAGGCCAGTTCCGTCCGTCCTCATGGCACATTTTTCTCATGCCCTGTTGGGCTCCCTGGATGGTCATCCTCATCTTCCCGCCGATCTGCAGACTACGGTTAAGCAGGTGCGGGACCAGGGCAGGGCAGTGGCCAAACAGCAGCTCCAGACTGCTTTGGATATAGGGGACTCATGTGCCAGATCGGTGGCGGCCGCAGTGGCTATAGTCGTCGCTGGCTTGGCTGAGGATATCCACCTTTACTCCGATACCCAGCACAAGTTGGCGGATGTTCCTCTTTGGGGACTGACCTCTTGCCCCTGGGGTGGAAGGTCACCTGCAGAGGATCGAAGTCCAATGCTACCTTGACTCGGTCTCTTCCGCTCAGAAGGACAAGGCCGCAAACCACAGCCTAAGCCCTTGCGTCCTTCTGTGCCCCAGCGCGCCCAGCCCAGCAACGTCAGGGCCAGCAGGCTCGACCTTGGCATCCCAAACCCAAGCCGCCGGCTTCCTCTAACAGGAGGCAGGGAGGAAAAGGCCCAGGAGGTCCCTCGGCCGGTCCCTCCTCCAAGCCTGCCCAGTGGCCAGGCTGGGGGGTGTCGCCCCATTCCCGTCACCTCACCCTGGGTCCCCGTGGGGACGGCTCCGCACTTCCGTCTCCGCCTGGTCCGGCTGCTACCACGGACAGGTGGGTCTTGGAGTGGTGGGAAGAGGCCTGCCTCTGGAATTCGAGCAGGCACCACCCTCAGAGCCGTCGCCCTCGGGGCTTCGGGATCCCCAGCTCACTGGCAGCTCGTCGAGCCGACATCGCTCTCCTCCTCCAGAAGGAGGTGATAAGAGAGGTGGTGGACCCTCCTTCAGACCCAGGGTTTGTGTCCAGGTATTTCCTGGTTCCGAAACGGACGGGGGGCTGGCGCCCCATTCTCGACTACGACCTAAACAAGTTCTAAGGTCTCGAACCTTCAGGATGGTCACTCTGGCTCAGATAATACCATCCTTGGAGCGCGGCGTGTGGTTCTGCTCTCTGGACTTGCAGGGCACGTTTTTCACATCCCTATCCAGTCCGTCTCACCAGAGATTCCTTCGCTTCGAGCGGAAGGATCCCTCTTCGATTCAAGCCATGCCCTTGGCTTGTCTCCAGCTCCCAGGGTCTTCACCAAATGCATGGCAGTGGTGACAGCATTCCCGCTCGAGGGGTCCGGGTGTACCCTTACCTGGATGACTGGCTGATAGCAGCTCCCTCCAGGAAGGAGGCGGAGTGGTCAGAGATCTGGCCTCCAGGTCTGCTCTCAACTGGGCCTCATGAACATGAGGCCAAGTCGAACTAGAGCCGAAGCAGGTGATTCTATTCATCGGGCGCGAGCTCGACTCCTTGAGCCAGAGCGCGGCTCCCGGCGGACAGGGCCGAGGTTCTTTCCTCCTTTGCCCGATCATTTCTGGTTGGGCAATTGCGCCCTGCCCGGGACTTCCTGCGCCTCCTGGGTCTCATGGCGGCCTGCACCAGCGTGGTCCGTTGGGCCCGCTGGAACATGCGTCCCCTTCAGTGGGGACTGGCCAGCCAGTGGTCACAACGCTGCGATCCTTTGGACCAGCTCGTGTCGGTGACACAGGGGATGTGGAACGCTCTCCAGTGGTGGACCGTTCCAGATCATTTGCAGGAGGGCATCCCGTTCGTCCGCCCCGAGCCGACGGTCTCTCTATCGACCGATGCCTCTCTGATGGGTTGGGGTGCCCATCTGGGGGAACACCGGGCTCATGGCCTCTGGTCCCCGCGGGAGTCCCGATGCCACATCAACCTGCTGGAGCTCCGAGCGGTCCGCCTAGCTCTCACCGCCTTTGCTCCGTTCCTCCGGGGTCAAGTGGTCCGAGTCCAGACGGACAATACCCGCGACCATGTACTATCCTAAACCGCGCCAGAAACAGGGGCCAGCGCTCCGTAGCTATGCGAGGGCTCTCCGCATTTGGTCACTCGTCTCGCAGCCTGGAGCCGGATCTCCTAGCCATTCACGTGGCAGGAGCCTCCAACACCCTGGCCGATGCCCTGAGCCGGATAGGGGCTGCATCCCACGAGTGGTCTCTCCTGCGGAGGTAGTACAGCATCTGTTCTCCCATTGGGGCACACCTCAGGTGGACCTGTTTGCCTCCAGGAGAACGGCGAGCTGAGTCTGTTCCATGCGCCCCCCTCAGCAGGGCTCGCTGCAGGGGATGCCTTCTCGAGGCAGTGGACCCGGGCCTCTTTTACGCCTTTCCCCATTTCCCTTGATCCACAAGGTGCTTCTCAAAGCGAGAAGGGACAAGGCGAGGTGATTCTGATAGCCCCAGACTGGCCTCGCCAGTTCTGGTACCAGATCTCCTCAGTCTCAGCTCCAGGACTCATGGCAGCTTCCAGCTCGCCCGGACCTGCTCTCAGTCAATCAGGGAAGGTGTTCCATCCGGACCTTCAATCCCTGCACCTGACGGCCTGGTTCCTGAGCTCAGAGTTCCAGGCCTTGGGTCTTTCCGACGAGGTCCTCAATGTAGTTGAGGCGTCCTGTAAGGAGTCGACCAGAAAATGCTATGCCTTCAAATGGAAAAGGTTTTCCATTTGGTGTCAGAACAAGGCTTGGACCCTTCCTCCTGTTCCTTGGCAAGCATCTTGGACTATTTATGGTCCCTTTCTAGTCAGGGCTTAGGTCAATCGAGCCCTAGGGTGCACCTGGCAGCCATCTCTGCTTACCGAGCGCGGGCAGGAAGCAGTCGGTGGCGCAGGAGAAGGTGGTCTGGCGCTTTTCAAAGGCCTTGATCACATTTCTCCAGTATGGGAACCCCACCTCCGTGGGATCTACTGCTGGTACTGGCAAAGCTCATGGGCAAGCCATTCAACCTATGCACAGGTGTGCTCTCTCTCACCTGTCGTGGAAGACCGCCTTCTTGGTGGCTATCACGTCTAGCCAGAAGGATGGGAGAGCTCCAGGCGCTTCCATCGAGTCTCCTTACCTGGTCTTCCACAGGGACAAGGTTGTCCTGCGCCCCCACCGAAATTCCTTCCGAAGGTGGTGTGGGAGTTTCACCTTAACCAGGTGTTGACTCTGCGGTGTTCTACCCCAATCACACCTCGGAGGTCGAATATAGGCTCCATACTTGGACCCTAGAAGGCGCGCCGCTTATAAGAGCGACGGCTGAAATTGGGAGAGGTTCGCCAGCTGTTTGTCACCTACGCTGAAGCCGCAGATCTGGCAGACCTGCAGCCAAGCGGACGATAAGCAGGTGGGTAACCTCCTGCATAGATCTCTGCTATAAGTTGGCGGGCATGGAGCCTCCCAGAGGATAAGAGCTCATTCTACCCGCCATACTGCTGCAACGGTGGCTGCTTCCAGGGACGGTTCTATCCAGGAAATCTGCAGGGCTGCTACCTGGAAGTCAGCAAACACCTTCATTACCCATTACCACATCGACCTTGAGTCAGCCGGGATGCTGGTTTGGGGCCTCGGTTCTCAGTCTCTTTCCAAGTAAGTATTGGGGGTGTCGTCTTGCCTCCCTCCTCCCGGAGAACTGCTGGGAGTCTGCCAATGAGTGTGGATGAACAACATATCCATGTCCCTAAATACGATTTACTCACCTGTAACAGGAGTTCTAGGAATGGTGTATGTTGTTCATCCCTGACTCCTGACCTCCAGCTTGACTTTACAACCTGAGCTTTCCAGCGGGCCAGATCTGGAAGTCATGGGGCGGAGCCGAGAGTTATACCACCCGGGTGGGTGGGAGGAGCAAGCTTGAAGACCTTCCGGCAAGATTTAAAGCGGCAAGGATACCTGCCAATGAGTGTGGATGAACAACATATACCATTCCTAGAACTCCTGTTACAGGTGAGTAACCTGTATTTCTGCCTCCACCTGTTCCATTAGATCCCTGAACTTCCTAATGCATATGGTCCAGTACCAGAATACGCTCTGGGAATGGGGACAAGAGCTGGTAAATGCCTCGCCAGACTCCGAGAAGAAGACTGAGAGTCTAGATGTACTAAAATCGGGCTCGGATGTAGGCACACATGTTTTGAATGCCTCGTACGATATTGCAGATGTGGCAGCGTCAGGGGTCTGTCTCAGGCGCCATGCTTAGTTGAGGGTCTCTGGCTTTCACCAAGATCTGCATTCCGGGAGCCGGGATTTAGCATTCCAGGGTACCGTTTTGTTTGGGCAGGAAACGGAGTCTCTCATCTCTCGCCTCCAAGAGCCAGGCAAATCCATCTAGTCTGTCCGCCAAATGTACCGTGGAGACCAGCGGAGACAGTGTAAGCGGCCATTTCGAAAGCCCTCAGGTGGACAAGCTTGTGGCAATCAACAGGGCCAGAGAGGTGGCTTTCGGAGGAGAGCTGGCAACCAGCAGCCTGGAGGCATTCCTCATGGCCCCAAGTCCTCCCAGGCCTCTCTGCTCACACCTGGCTCCACCCAGTGACTCCCTTCGGCTCCCCCCTCCCCCGGCGGAGGTTCCAGGGGAGGTGGTAGGGGATCACTTCTCCCTTTACCTTCAGGGATGGAGCTCGATCACTGCAGACCAATGGGTCCTAGACATCATAGGGAGAGGACACACGCTAGAGTTCACGGAGGTTCCGCCGGACACTCCACCAAGATTCTCCAGATATCCTCCTTCTCATATCCCTCTCATAGAAGGAGAGATACAGGCCCTCTTGCAAAATAGGGCAATAGCACCAGTTCCCCTGCAGCAGCGGGGAAAGAGGTATTATTTCCTCCTCTTCCTGGTCCTAAACAAGACTAAAGACCTTCGTCCCATTCTGGACCTCAGCTCTCTCAACCTTTATATAGAGTACAAAAGGTTCCGGCTGGTGACCCTTCCAGGACTTCTCCCTCTGCTGCACCAAGGGGACTGGCTCTTTTCCCTAGCCATGCAAGATGGGTACATGCATATCATGATTTATCCCCCTCACATGAAGTTCCTGAGGTTCCACTTCCAGGGGGAACATTATCAGTTTCGAGTTCTTCCATTCAGCCTCTCCTCTGCTCCTTGAGTCTTCACGAAATGCTTGGCAGTAGTGGCTGCAGCTCTAAGGTGTCAGGGTTTTATTATGTCTTCCCTTACCTGGACGATTGGCTGCTCACGGCCCCGTCAAGGTCACGCCTGCTTCACGCTCTCTGAGACACCTGTACTCTGTTCCGAGACCTGGGGATCACCCTCAGCCTTCCAAAGTCTTCCCCAGAACCCAGCCAAAGACTCATCTTCATTGGAGCGGTCCTGGATTCGGTCCAGGACATGGCCTTTCTTTTTTTTTTTTTTTTTTCATAATTTTTATTTTTGTATTTAGACATACAAACATAACCATACATAAATAGTACAGGGAACTACATCTTCTGCACTCAGTACATAGCATAAATAACATTGATAATAGTAAAAAAGTTATCAGATGTAGAGAGGAAGCAATTCCTTTACCTTCGGGTACAATCAAGTTTATCATCTGTCACCAGTAGAAATCCAGTAAGGACCACTTAACCTGTCCCATTAATATTGTTTCTGTTAAAACTTGGGACCGCTTCTTGAGCATAAAATTATCTAATAACTGGATTTGGGTCAGGATACAGTGTAGTAAATCATCATGAAAATATACTGCCCTCGTGGAACAAATTCAGAGTAATGCTCCTGTTGATAAGAGGTACAAAGCCTCCAGTTATCAATATTTTTCTTCCTATTATTCAGTCTGGCTGAGGTACGTTCTATATTATATATCTCATAAGTTAGGTTATTCCACGCCTCTTTAGTAGGAATTTTATCTGTAAGCCAGAGTCTAGTGAACACTTTCTTGGCTATCAAAATTAAGAGTGTAACCATTTTATATTGTTTCCAATTTAATTCAGTTCCAGATGGAGGAGTGGTGGTCAGGACGAAAGATGGTGTACACCATTCTAATATCCCAAAGATTTCTGTCAATTCTGACATAATTTCATTCCAGTATCCCTTAAGCTTAGGACAGTACCAAAACATGGCCTACTCTCTTGCATCCACACTTTCTCCAGCATGACCCCTGCTCTGGTCCTTGAATCTCAGCAGAAATATCCAGGGTTTTAAAGAAGCGGAGCCTGATCTTCCACGCAAACTCCCTCCAGTGTGTTGTAGAGGTAATTTTAGAATAAGGGAGAGTCGCTTGTTGCCATCTCTCTTCCTCTATTGTGGAGTCTAAATCTTTAACCCATCGCTGTCTAGCAACCTGTAAATCATCTCTTTTGGATTGCTGTAGTGCTTTATATAGGTTACTTATAATATGCTGTGAGGTTTCACCTCGTAGATGTAGGGCAATAACCGACACCAATTTCGAGGGGGATTCCACTATTTTAACTAGTCAGTCATCTAGAGGAGAAAGGTTTTCCTTAAGTGATAAATAGGTTGAGTAATATTTTGAAGATAGTTTATATATAGACTCTAAGTATGAAAAGGAATAAATTTCCATGGGGCCCACCATCTGAAAGACAAAACAGAGGGAGCAGGGATTTATTTAACTCCAAAAATTGATTAGCGTTTTGCTCATAAAAGTGCTAAAACATTGTGAAAATGTATAACACTTGCCTCACTGTATTTAACAAACATAACACTTCTAGAAAACCTATATAAATACTTTCTGTACAGTTAGCATTGTCCCAAGAAAAAAACTGCTAATCAATTATTTAAAACCCTAGGGAGTATTGTTCCCAATCCCTTAGTGATTTGTTTAACTGAGGTGTTCTGAAGTCTGAATCATAGGCCATAGCTGTGAAATAGTACCTCTCGGATATAGATAAAATATATCTGGTTAAGTAAATCCAGGCCTTAAAGAATTCTCTTGTAAATGTTAAGAAACGTGTCATGTGTATACATCTTGGGGGGGTTACCCACTAAATAAGGGTAAAATGGTTCCATTCCATTGATAGTTTTCTTTATAGTTTTCCAGTGTGCCTTGTAGTAGGTAGATACATGTAGGAGAGCTATACGGGTGTGTGCGGCTAGAGTATAATTTTTTAAATTAGGTATGCCAAAGCCCCCTTATGTTCTAGGGCGCTGCAATAAAGTAAATTTCACTTGTGGTATCCTGCATCCCCATAGAAACCTTGAAATAAGCTTATCCCAGGATCTGAAGTGTGCCTCAGAAGGGTTAATTTGAAGGGTTTGCAGGTAAAAAAGCAGCCTAGGTGAGATGTTTTGTTGAATAGTTTCTGACCGATTAAAAATTCCTAGGTACAAATGTGACCATTTGGACATATCTGCTGTGATCTGTTGGGAGATTGGTTCAAAGTTCACCACCTCCAGGTGCGTCATATCGAAGGGTATTTTAATACCCAGATATCGCAG
Organism: Neoceratodus forsteri; assembly: GCA_016271365.2. Classification (NCBI taxonomy): domain Eukaryota; kingdom Metazoa; phylum Chordata; order Ceratodontiformes; family Ceratodontidae; genus Neoceratodus; species Neoceratodus forsteri. Next base: position 932,254,522 of record CM028133.1, read on the forward strand.
CTCCACTCTACGCCAGCGAAATGGGAATGTATTTTTAAGGGTATGAGAAGGGGAAAACGCGAAGTTAAGCACTTTGGTCTTAAAATTGTTTATCTGATATCCTGAAACTTTACCAAAAAGATCCAGTTGATTCCAGACTGCTGGCACAGAGGTTTCAGGTGTAATTAGAGACAGTAGGATGTCATCTGCAAAAAGACTAAGCTCATATGATCCCCCCAATGGGATTCCTTCTGTGTTAGTTTGTTTTCTAATATTAGCAGCTGTAAGTTCCAAGTATAATGCAAAAAGTAAAGGGGATAATGGGCACCCTTGTCTTGTCCCTCTAAAAAGAGGAAAAGGGGAAGAAAGGGATCCATCCAGTTTAAGATAGGCTACTGGTGAGCAGTACATGGCCTGGATTTGGGCATGGCCTTCCTACCCCCAGAGAGGGGCGATCACTTGCGGGAGATAGCCGGATTGGTCCTAATAACTCCTCAGGTCCCAGCAAGGACCTTCCTCAGACTTCTAGGGCACATGGCAGCAGCCATTCCAGTCACTCTTCTGGCCTGCGTCCGCATGGGAATCCCACAGTGGATGCTCAGGGTGCAGTGGGATCAGTGCTCAGACAACCTAGACCACATGGTCAGAGTCACAGAGCCAGTAAGGAGAACACTTCTTTGGTGGATGGATCCACTCAATTTGGAAACAGGGGTCCTCTTCCATGCAGAGCCCCCGAATCAGACCCTTACAACGGATGCGGGTTGGGGAGTGCACCTGGGGGCCCGCCAAACGTAGGGCATTTGGACCCCCGAGGAGCATGAACTCCACATCAATGTCATGGAGATGTGAGTGGTCCTCAATGCGCTACATGCCTCTCAGGAGGACCTTGTACCAGGTTCTCTTCTGGTTCAGACGGACAACATGGTGGTCATCTTGGCCTTGATGGAGGAGGAACATCTGGATATCGTGGCAGTCACAGAAACATGGTACACACAAAACCATGACTGGGATGTAAACATACCAGGATACACTATCTACAGGAGGGACAGGGAGGGTAAAAGAGGAGGAGGAGTAGCTCTTTACATAAGGGAAGGAATCAAAGCAACAGAACAAAAGGGTAAACAGGGTGGAGAAGAATCACTGTGGGTAAATTTGGAGACCGGCAATGGCACCACAGTACGCACAGGGGTTGTATACAGACCCCCTTCTTGGGGGAGGAAATGGACAAGGAAATGATAGAAAGTATACTTAGAATGGCAGAAAAAGGGGAGATATTGCTGATGGGTGATCTGAATATGCCAGATGTTAACTGGAGTGCAGTTGCAGCAGCCACTTCTAAGAGTGGGGTTATTCTAGATGCCCTACAGGGGCATGCCTTAGACAACTAGTATTGGAGCCCACCTGAGAGGGAGCAATCTTAGACCTGGTTCTCTCTCAAATGGAGATGAAAGAGGATCACAGATGTAAGTGGGTAGCCATCTGGGAACTAGCGGCCATCGAACAGTATGGTTCACAATAAACACAGCAATAGAGTCAAGCCATACAAAGACAAAGGTACTGGATTTTAGGAGGGCTGACTTTGTCAAAATGGGTGAGTGCCTAAGGAATGCACTAGCAAATGGGCAGGAAGGAGGGGTGGAAGAACAATGGGGAATAATAAAAACTGCCATCACAGAGGTATCAAGCCTTTGTATAAAGCAAATAAACAAAATGAGGTAAGAAACCACTATGGTTCTCAAAGGAAGTGGCAGTGAAGGTTCAAGAGAAAAAGAAAGCATTCAGGAAGTACAAGGAATCACAGAAGGAACAGGACAAAGAACTATATCAGTTAAAGCAAAAGGAAGCTGGGAAGGCAGTCAGATCAGCAAAGGCCCAAACTGAGGAAAAGATAGCCAACTCAGTTAAGAAGGGGGATAAAACCTTTTATAGGTACATCAGGGAGCGAAGGAAGACCAAGGGAGGGATAGTGAGGCTTAATAAAGGGGAGGAGGGTGGGCAGAGGGTGACTGTGAAAAGGCAGAGATACTAAACAAATATTTTTGCTCGGTATTTACAAAGGAAGAGGGGGAGGTACCTAAAACAAACAGTAGAAACACTCTGGATACAGAAGTTGATACCAGCCCATTTACAGAAGAAAGGGTTCTGAAAGAACCTTAAAACTGAAGGTGGACAAAGCAATGGGGCCTGATGGGATTCATCCCAGAATCTAAAGAACTAAGGGTAGAACTAGTGACACCACTGACTACCCTCTTTAACAAATCATGGGAGGATGGGGTGGTACCCGAGGACTGGAGGAGGGCAGATGTGATTCCCCTTCACAAAAGTGGGAGCAAGGCAGAAGCAGGAAACTACAGACCTGTTAGTTTAACCTCAGTGGTAGGGAAAATGATGGAATCACTTCTGAAGGAAAGAACTGTTAAATATCTAGAGGCCAGAGGGGCACAGGACCCAAGGCAGCATGGATTCACAGCGGGAAGGTCATGCCAGACAAATCTGATAGATTTCTTTGGCTGGGTGACCAAAGTAGTTGATCAGGGAGGGGCTGTGGACATGGCCTACCTAGACTTTAGCAAGGCATTTGACACAATCCCACACAAAAGATTAATATACAAGTTAGCCAGCCTGGGAGTGGGTCCCAAGATGACAGCCTGGGTAAAGAATTGGCTGGAGAATAGGACACAGAGAGTAATAGTAAATGGAGTCCACTCTGACAAAAAGGGGGGTTAGTAGTGGGCTACCGCAGGGTTCAGTATTAGGACCAGTCCTCTTCAATGTCTTTATAAGTGACATTGCAGAGGGACTGGAAGGAAAAGTATGTCTCTTTGCAGATGACACAAAGATCTGCAACAGAGTTGATGCACAGGATGGGTGGAAAGGTGAGAAGGGACTTGCAAGGTTAGAGGAATGGTCAAATGTATGGCAGCTTAGATTCAATGCTAAGAAGTAAGGTAATGCACCTGGGAAACAAAAACCCAGGGGAAGAGTACACAATGGGGGGTGAGATACTAACAACAACAAAAATGGAAAGGGACCTGGGGGTAGTCATATCAGATGACCTAAAGGTAGGCAAGCAATGTGAGAGGGCAGCAAGGAGGGCTGGGGGGATACTGGGATGCATAGGAAGAGGCATCATCACCAGTAGAAAACGGGAAGTTATCTCTCTGTACAGACAGCTAGTGAGACCCCATCTGGAGTACTGCGTGCAGTTCTGGAGACCCAATCTCCGCAAAGACATAGACAGGATGGAAGCTGTCCAGAGGAGGGCAACTAAAATGGTGCAGGGTCTGCACCAGAAGACATATGAAGAGAGACTTAAGGAGCTTAATATGTATAGCCTCGAGGAAAGGAGGGAGAGGGGGACATGATAGAAACTTTCAAGTACCTCAAGGAATCAAAAGTCCAAGAGGGTAGCATCTTTCAAAAAGAGTGTGCAAGAACAAGGGGGCACAATTTGAAGATAGAAGGGGGGCGGCTCAGAGGTAATTTAAGGAAGTATTTTTTCACAGAGAGGGTGGTGGATGTGTGGAACGGCCTTCCAGAAGAGGTTGTGGAGTCACAAACAGTGGTGGAATTCAAGCATGCATGGGACAGTCATAAGGCAACTCTAGGGGGTGGGGGTAGGAAGAAGTAGGCTGCTGGTTAACTAGGATCTGCAGCTTATCCATCAGGTAGGGAAATGGGCAGACTGGGTGGGCCAAGCGGTCCTTATCTGCCGTCAAATTCTGTGTTTCTATGTTTCATCTTTTATATCAACAAATAAGGGGGCGTTCATTCTTACCCCCTGTGCAGGGAGGTGATGAGAGTCTGGTATTGGGCATTGGAATGGCACATCTCTCTCTCTCCGCGGTGCAAGTTCCAGGTGTCCTAAACAACTTGGCTGGCAGTCTCAGCAGATCTCAGTCCAAGGTGCATGAGTGGGAGCTACTGTAGTCAGTAGCGGATCAGCTGTTCGACACATGGGGTCATACAGAGCTGGACCTGTTTGCATCACCATGCAACACCAAACTGCCAGTTTTCTGCTAGCGAGAGCCCACGCCTGGTGTTTTCTGGCCAGATGCGTTGTCTCTTTGTTGGGCAGGGAGGTTTCTTTATGCCTTCCCTCCCTTTCCTTTCATCCAGAGGGTTCTGTTGAAGTTACAGGCCAAGGGGGCTCGATTGATTCTAATTGCCCACTGTAGCCTTGGCAGATTTGGTTCCCACTACTTCAGCAGCTATCCACGGAACCTTGAATCCCGCTGCCAGTATGCTAGCAGTTGCTGTCCCAGGATCAGGGCTCGCTGGCCCATCCCGATCTCCGATCCTTACACTTTCATGCTGGGGTCCTTCAGATGCAGCAAAATACAGGGATGGGGTATCACCAGAGGTGGCGGATGTTCTCGTGTCAGTGAGAAAGCCCTCCACGCGCTCCACTTGTGCTATGAAGTGGAAGCGGTTCTGCTTGTGGGCCTCGTCTCACCATCTGGATCCCATTACCTGTACCTGAACTCAGCTCTACAGTATCTCCTCTCCTTATACCAGCAAGGCTTGAGCTAGTCCTCCATAAAGGTGCACATGTGGGCCATCTCGGCTTATCACACCTGTTCGAGAGACAGGGCCTTAGCCCAGTTGGATGTGTCCCGCATTTTCGGGAGATAGGGCCTTAACCCAGTTGGATGTGTCCCACACCTTTTTATGGGGAATTTTTCACATGAGACCTCCCATTCGGGATCCTATCCCACCCTGGGACCTCCTATTTGTGTTGGAGAAGCTTACTCTTCCCCCATTTTAACCTGCAGCAGACTGTGAGCTGCGATAGCTTTCCTGGAAGGTTTGCTTTTTAGTTGCCATTACGTCAGCTCGGAGAGTTTCCGAGCTTCAGGCTCCAGTGTGTAAAGAGCCGTATTTAATTTTCCATAGGGAAAGGGTTTCCCTGAGAATGAATCCTACATTTCTTCCAGAAGTGGTCTCGGAATTGACCCTCAGTCAGTCAGTTGACCTTCCAGTTTATTTCCCTTCTCCCTCTAGCAGAGGGGAAGCTCTCCTCCACATTTTGGATGTCCACAGGACGCTAAGTTATTACCTTAAAAGAACGGCTTCTCAACGTCAATCGGAGCGACTGTTTGTGGCATTCGCACCACAACACTTGGGTAAACTGGTGTCCGAGCAGACCATTTCTAAATGGATTGTCCACCGTGTTTCTTTCTGCTATGAGAAGCACAACAAATCACTTCCAGGCCTGGTTAGGGGTCACTCCACCAGGGGAGTGTCTGCTTCCTTCACCGCTCTGCGGAATGTCTCAATTAGGGACATATGCGCAGCTGCTACCTGGAATTCATTGCGTACTTTTGTAAAGCACTACGGCTTGGACATTGCCTCCAGACACCGTGCCGGCTTCGGCCTGGCAGTCCTTCAAAGACTCTTGTCTTGAGCTTCTGTGTTCAGCTTCCTCTCTTCCATCTCCCGGGGTCGATTACATTCTTGGCGAGGGACTGCTTTGGATTCAGTCCTTACTGTGATAGCCTGCTGCAAGAGCGCCCACTCGAAGTAAGATAGTACAGTTACGTAAGAGCTTGCCATAACAGTAGATCTTCGAGAGGCGGTCTTACAGCAGGCATGACTTTCCTGCCCTCCATCCCCCTTTTGAGGTGTGCAGAGCATCATTTTCGGGCTTCGCCTCCTTCTCCTCCTTCTCCTGTCAGGGCTCGTTCACAGGCCTTGGCGGGGGAACTGGAGTGGAACTGGGTCCGCCCCCTTTTATACCAGGCTGACGTCTGGGCAGAGCCGATGTCGGGGGCGGTCCCTGCTGGGTACTGCTGGCTGAGAAGTTTTCCGGTGAGTCCTAGTGCTTGTGGCATAGTCCTTATTGTGATAGCCTGCTGTAAGAGCTCCTCTCGAAGATCTACTTTATGGTAAGTTCTTACGTAACTGTACTTTTGTGTGGTGTCCAGCTACCGCACAAGGACAAGCATACCCTTTGCCTCTTCTGCCTGAGTCCTAAGCACAAAGTTGAGGAGTGCAAGGCCTGTTCCCAATTCAGCCAGGCCATATGGAATCGGCACCAACAGTCTCTCGTGGTCCATCTCCTGAAAGAAAAAATGGCTTCAGTGGAGAAAGAGCTAAAAAAGCTAAAAAGCAGTTCTTCCTTGCCCAAGGAGCCACACATGAAGAAGAAGAAAAGGGATAAAGAAAAGCATAGGGACCAGGAGCAGTCCCTCCCTCCTACAGAGCGGCCCACGGGACCTTCATTGGAGGATCGGTCCTCTTCTTCCGGGAAGGTGAGTGCCTCGGCCAAGCCTGCACTCCTTCCAGAGCAGGTTTTCGCCCCCCCCCCGCAGCCACTGGTTACAGTGACACCTGGCTCCTTTAATTCATTCGAGGCCACCGCTGCTCTAACGCCCATTTCCACCCCGGGCTCTAAGTTGGCAGGCGTGGCTGATAAGCCGCTCATCTGACCCACTGGCTAGGGTTGGTAAGTCGGGGGTCTGAGCCCCCGACTCCTACAAGACCCAGGTCAATCAGCCAATCGTCAGACCTTCCGATGATCACACAACCTCTTTGCGTCCATCAGGTTCTGACGTGGTGCTGCCGGACATTAGCCCCATCCAGGCTGGAAGAAGAGGATCTCCTGAATCCCCATCTCCTGCTCCTTCGGAGATTCCGCAGGGCCCGACAGACAAACACCTTTTGCCAGGTTTGCCCGACGAAGGGTGACAATAGGCCTTACGGTGGCTCTGACGCTGCCTGTAATAGTGCCAGACCCTACTTCTCAATGCCTGCAGGTTCCCTTACCTCTGCAGGGACCGCCATCAGGCCTTCCCCAACGGGTATTCTGCCCTCAGGGCTTCGTCCTTCAGGATCTCTGCCGAGTCTTCCTCCCACAGGTCCTTGGGGCTGTCCTGCAGGAGTATTAAGTGTCCCTCCATCTGGGCCGCTGTCAGGCTATCCCCCATCAGAGCTGCCGCCAAGGTACCCTCTAGTAGGTCCATCAGCAAACCCTCTGTCGGGGCAGCCTTCTAGGTGTCCTCCGTCAGGTTACCCTCATTCAGGTCTGATGTCAGACTTTACAGCAATGGGGGCCCTGCTGGGATATCCTTCATTGGCCCTGATGCAGGATCCATTTTCATCGGCCTTTTACTACTCAGGCCACCCTGGTTGCTTTCCTCCACCAGGCTACCCACACCATTATCTGTCCCCTAACTTTGGGGACATGGGCCTGGATCTGGATTTACTCAGCTCCTCCTCCTCTCTCTCCACCTCCTCCTCCTCCTCAACCTCAGGTGGATTTTAGGGAAATACTAAAATCTTGGTGGTCTGATTCCAAAACCCAGTTGGTCTCAGAATTAGACAGCAGGCATCCTGCTTTTCCAGACGCCGGCTGCCCAGCTCCTTACCCTAGGGCACCCTCTCTGGTACTTCCTCATACTTCAGTGTCAGGCCATCCGTCAGCGCCTACGCATCCCCTGACATCTGAAGGGATCACCAGGGAGCCAGATCCTCCAATTCCTGAGAAGCTTCTGGAGGATTTGGATGATTCCGAAGTAGACTCGGATTCCTCATCCACCAGATCGGATTCTGAGACCCTTCCCCTGAGGAACCAGTCCCTCGGGAATCCCCAAAATCTTCACCCGAAGATCCCCCCTTCATGGATCTCCTCAAGCACATGGTGGAGGCCCAAGGATGGAAGTCATAGGCTGTGGCCCCCAAAAGACAAAGGTTTGGCAGAGCATCTAGACTTTACGGATATGAGTCTGGTACTAACTCCCCCATGGCTGGAACCCCACGAGAATTTATCTTCTACCATGTGGCAGAGGCCTTCCTCTATCCTGGCCATGGCAAAGAAAGCAGACTGGGTTTATAGGACCCCTGAGGACAAGGACCACCTTAGCATGCACCCTAAGGCTGACTCGTGGTCCTCACGGCAGCCCATGGTAGATCTGCTAAGCCTAAGCACCTCAGTACTTCTTCCCCCCCCCCACAAAGAGTTCAGACAAATGGACCAGTTTGGGAGGAAATTCTGTGCCTCTTCTACTCTAGCAACACATGCTCTGAACTGTGTCTTGCACATGCTACAGTACCAGAAGACCTTGTTCTGCCAACTCGAGCCAGTTGTCGAGACCCTACCAAACTCTGATACGAAGTCATCCTTGGCAGACATCTAAAGAATGGCCAAGGTGGCTAGACGCCATTCTTTGCGGGCTACCTACAATATGGTGGATTCCTCCACTAGAGGTACAGCCACAGCTGTAAGCCTTCACTGGTACTTTTGGCTAAGAGTATTGGGCATAGCCCTGATGTTCAGTTGGCTATCCAAGATGCCCCTTTCAGAGGCTCTGTCCTGTTAGGCAGATATGCACAGGACATTATAACAAGCCTGCAGGGTAAAAGCTCTTCAGTTGTCCATACCATGTATCGGCCAAAACAACAACAAAAAAAGTGTCCTTTTCATCGGCAAAACAGATGCCAGACGAAAAACCAGCAGGTGCCAAAACGTCAGTTTAAATGTAGAACTCCCAATACTGCTGCCTCCCCTCCAGCCAAAACACAAAGGGCTTCAGGAGCGGTCCTCCCAAACCTCCCCACCCATTCCTGACTTGCTGACCGCCTCCCCTCCTTCTCCTCCTCGTCTGTCGGAGGAACAGGTGAGTGGAAGATTCGCGAGGCATCTGGGAGACTGGGAGTCCATCACAACAGATGCCTGGGTGCTTCAGTTAATAAAGCTTGGTCACATTCACGAATTTCAAGAAACACCTCCAAACAATCCACTGAGGTCTTCTTATTACCCAATGGTGCATATCCCCCATCTAAGGGAGGAGATCACGGCTCTTCTTCACAAAGAAGCAATAGAGCCAGTGCCGGCAAACCAGATTGGGAAGGGATTCTATTCCCACTTCTTTCTGGTACCCAGAAAGACGGGATTTACGCCCGATTCTGGATCTCAGTACCCTCAACCTCTTCGTAGAGTACAAGAGATTTCGGATGCTGACAATACAAAGCCTTCTGCCCCTCCTCTCCAAAGGACAATGGCTTTGTGCCCTGGACATGAAGGATGCGTATCTACATGTCCCAGTATTATGTCCACATTGCAAATTCCTCAGGTTTTCTTTCCAAGGGGAGCACTACCAGTTCAGAACTGTCCCTTTTGGCCTGTACTCTGCCCCGTGGATTTTTACCAGATGCCTTCGCAGTAGTGGCAGGGGCCTTGAGGAGTCAGGGGCACTACGTCTTTCCCTACCTAGACAATTGGCTCCTTGCATCACCGTCAGGGAAGGGGTTGGAAGCTTCCTTATCGGCTACTCTGCACCTTTTTGAGCGCCTGAGTATCACCAATTTCACCAAGTCCCAGCTTGCTCCTTCAAAATGCCTTCAGTTTATTGGGGCGGTGTTGGACACAGTGCAGGGTATGGCCTTTCTCCCCCTGGACAGGATAGACACTCTGGAGAGACAGGCCAAGCTGTTATCTTCCAGCCGACACATCTCAGCTAGGGCGGTTCACCGTCTTCTTGGCCTCATGGCAGTGTCATCGAGGCACAGGTCAGGAAGCATAGGGAAAACCAGGAGCAGTTGTAAAATTCCACAAAACTGTTTATTTGTAGTTGCACTAGCATAAAAAAATAAACCTGTTCAGAATAACTATGTACAGAGGAATACAAATAAAATCTTCCTTCGGTCTGTGTTCTTTTTTTCTTGTAATCCCTCCTGCAGCTCAGCTTAACTCTTCTATAAAACATTTCAACCCCCATCCTTGGCAAGCATCCTGTTTTTGTAAAATATTCTGTTCTTGTAAATATCAGGAGCTGCTAGAACAGTGAGCTTCCTGTGGCCCCTACAGCCCTTGCAAAAGGCTCAAGCATTTGCACTCAAGCAGCCTTTAGCTTTTTCAAGTCATGTCATAATAGTTAATATACGTTTCAACAATAATAAATATTTTCTAAGCAAAAACGATCCCATTATCAGTTACATTTCCATACAATGATTTACACATATTTGTTCTATTAGCTAATATAGATATGCAAGGGAGGGAAAAACAGACAGCAAGAGAAAACCGAGAGAGTGAGAGGCAAAGAATTATGAGACTGTTTGGGTTGATCAAGTCTGAGGTCTCACAGGAAAATTTGGTTGCTCAACCAGATGGAGAAGACAGAAAAGGACAGATCCTTGCACCTAAAAGCTTTCTGCAAAACAAGTGGGACAGGGTCCTGTTCTACCCTGTCACATATAACGCCACACCCCCCCCCCAGAAGAGGGAACCTGTTTTATCAGACAGGTTTCCAAAACTTTCTATTCTCTAATAACAGTTGCTGCTTTCAGACATTAAGCACATGTGCATCCATTTTTTTTATAACAGTACAGCAAATAGTACAGTTCAGACTCATGCATTTGTTTTTTCAACCATCAGAACCCTCAATTCCTGATCCATATCTTAACAGAAAATCAATATTGCTGTTCTCTTTACTAGATTTGTGTATCACCGTAAACTTAAATGGCTGCAGTGCCAGGTACCACCTTGTGATTCTGGAATTTTTATCTTTCATCTGGTTAAGCCAACAGAGAGGATTGTGATCAGTTACAAGAACAAAATCAGTTCCTAGCAAATAAAATTTGAGGGACGACGTGGATCGCTTTGCTGCTAAGCACTCCTTCTTGATAGTGGAGTACCTTTTCTCTGTCATGCAGTTTCCTACTTATGTATAGAACAGGATGTTCTTTCCCATCTATATTTTGACTTAAGATTGCACCTAGGCCTACCTCGGATGCATCTGTTTATAGCTGAAATGGTTTCTCAAAGTCTGGGCTTCTTAAAACAGGTGCTGAACATAATGCAGCCTTAATGGCTTGAAAAGCTTCATCACACTCTGGAGTTCAGTTCACATTATTTGGGTACTGTTTCTTTGTGAGTTCAGTAAGGGGAGTAGTTAATTCAGCAAAGTTGGGAACAAATCTCCAGTAATAACCAGCCAGCCCTAAAAATTACCCAACATGTTTCTTTGTTTTAGGTACAGGGCTATTAGCTAGAGCTTCTATTTTAGAAATCTCTGGTTTGACTTCTCCATTTCCCAACATATAGCCCAAATATCTGGTTTCCTGCATGCCTGATGCACATTTGGTAGGATTAATCGTCAGACCTGCATTTTTGATAGCTTGGATAACTGCACGTAGGTGTTCCAGGTGACTTGTCCAGTCTGGACTGTATACCACATCATTATCCAGGTACGCAGCACAATAACCAGTGTGAGGTGATAAAATGACATCCATGTACTGCGGGAATGTAGCTGGTGCATCATGTAAACCAAAGGGCATGGTGGTGAACTGATAGAATCCTATAAGGGTGGCAAATGCAGTTTATCTTTGGATTCTTTAGCTAAAGGTATTTGCCAGTAATCCTTGATGAGATCGACAGTACTGATATACTTTGTACTCCCCCGTCTGTCCACCAAATCATCTATCCTGGGCATAGGATAACTGTCAAATTCTGACACTTGATTAAGTTTCCTGAAATCAATGCAGATTCTAACACCCCTTTCTTTTTTGTTTACAGTTACCATGGGAGATGACCAAGCACTCTTCGACTCCTCTATGATACCCAATTCTTTCACTTTTTCTGTATTTCCTTAACCACATCAGCTCTTAACCAGACTGGCAACCTGTATGAATTTTGCCTAATAGGACGCGCATTCTTTGTCACTATTACATAATCAACCACTTTTGCTTGGCCTGGTACCATGGTAAAAAGTACTGTTAAATGTCTTTAGCACGTTACAAATGTCTGCAGTTTGTTCTGAGGTTAAGGAAACGTTCACTTTTACAGCATCAGCATTTACAGTTTCTTCTAGTCTATCATAAGCTACATCAATATCTTCCTTTTCAGTTTCTGGTAACACTAGCAAAGCAGCTTTTGGCATTTTTTCAACCCATTTCTTGAGTAGGTTAGCATTGCATATCTTAATAGGATTTTTTTCTGTCTGGGGTCTCAGTCTCGTAGTTAACAGTGCCAGTACATACAAGAACTTTACAAGGCCTTTGCCACTTCATTAAGTTTATTTTCTGTTGTGCACAACAGTAGCAAAACCTTTTCACCTAGCTCGAAAACTTTTTCTTTTTACCCCATGGTCATAATATACCTTCTGCTGGTTTTGAGCTTCTTCCTGGTTACTATGGGCAATTTCAACATATTTTGCCAGCTTCTTTCTTAGGGCACACATATAAGAAGATATAGACTATTTCTGAGTGGAATTTTCATCCTGTGTTTCTTTTATCACATCCAGAGGCCCTCTTGGCTGTATACCATACAGCATTTCAAATGGTGAAAACACTGTTGATGCCTGTGGCACTTCTCTGTAAGCAGAAAGTAGGTAAGGCAAGTAATGGTCCCGATTTTCCCTTCCCCTTTTACAAATCTTTTTAACGTACGTTTTATGGTTTAGTTAAAACGCTCAACAAGACCATCTGTCTGAGGGTGATAGGGGGAGGTTCTTATGGCAGTGATACCTAGCAGTCTGTACAGCTCCTTAAGCAATGCAGCACCAAAATTACTACCCTGATCAGTAATAATTTCTTTAGGTATGCCCATTCTGCTGAAAAGTTTGGCTAGCTCTGCTGCCACCTTTGAAGCTATAACAGTACGCATCATAACTACTTCTGGGTATCAAGTAGCATAGTCACACACTACCAGGATAAATCTATTACCTTTTTTACTTTTGTCTAAAGGACCGACCACGTCCATTGCAAGTCACTCAAAAGGCACATCTATCGAGGGTAGGGGCACCTTGTCTTTCCTAGTGACTGGGGCTACTTTCTGACACTCAGCACAGGAATTACAATAGGTAACAACATCTTCATGAATTCCTGGTCAATAAAATCTATGCAGCAATCTGGCAAGGGTGCAGTCCCTCTCTGAGCGACCAGCCATAGGACTATCATGTGCTGTCTGTAATAGTTCTGTTCTCTACTTCTGTGGTATAACCAATTGTTCTGTTTGTTTTTGTGTCTGAGGTTTAACCCAGACTCTGTACAATAGCCCATTACATTTTTTAAACCTTGGTCCACCCTGTTTTGGTTTCAGCCCAGCTGCTTAAAATAACCCTGAAGAGACACATTGTTGGCTTGCTGTGAAAGAAAATCACAATCAGTTATCGTTTTAGTTTCAGCATTTTCATATTTTAACCCTTAATGTCCATCATTCATTTGTTGCAACAGTTTCTTTAGGCTTTGTCTTTCTTTTCTGGATTTCTGGATCTTGGAGCTGTGCTCAAACAAGTCCGAATCAAAATCTTTGAAAGGAAAAGTGTCCACACCATCTGAAATTTTTTTTGCCTGAGCTCTTGTCACCACAGCTGCTGAAACATCAGGGTTTACTCCCTCTTTGATCAACTCCTGGAAAGTAATTTCCAATAATCACAGGTACTGGTAACTTTGGTACTACCCCCACTTTCATTTGGTATGACACACCCTTTTTTTTTGTCAACATAATTTTTAAGACACAAAGCAGGATACAGTACAGTGTAAACACATCAATAAGAGACGAGACAGAAATTTATCTGAGATGCAAATGAAGGATCTACAGAATACCATTATTATAAGTAGTTCAATGACTTAAAAGTTATACCAAACCAAATAAGCTAAGGGAAATTAAGTCTTGTAGCAACATTATTTGTATAGAAGTTGAAAATAAATTTATTTCCATAATTATTCACATTATATAGGGAAATTACCTGACTCCACAGCCATTATAAGGGGATTCCACAGATATTGGAATACCTCCAGCTTACCCTGTGCAGAATACTGGGCTCTCTCTACATTCATGCATAACTTCAAATTATTAATCAGTTGCTGTAAGGTTGGAGAGCCATTCAGCATCCAAGACTGGGCAGTTGTTCTCTTGGCATTGATCAACACTAGAGAGACCACAGAGCTCCCGGTGCACCCATGGGTTGGTCAGGGTCAGCCCCATAACAAGAGCGCTTCTGGAGTGAAAAACAGGGAGAGACCCAACACCAGACTCCTAGTGTCATACACTGCAAACCAGAAAGAGGTCATCTTGGGACACAATAGGGCTAGATGTATGAAATCTCCATCAGCCACAAGACATTTAGGACAGGAGCTGGGTTTTGAGGAGTCAAAACGATGAAGTCTGACTGGGGTATAATAAGCCTGGTGGAGAAAATTAAATTGAACTTGCCTCAGCTTATTGCTCCTAGAGCACATTAGAAAATGTTTACAAGCCAATTCCACGTATCTACTGTTATTGTATATCCCAGGTCTTTGCCCCACTTAGCGATTGTCCTTTGTAGAGCAACCCCATTATCTCCCAAAAGTGTGCCGTACATTACTGATAATCAAGGCCACTGATTTGCGGTGATTAAAACAATTAAATTCCGTTTTCAAGACTTAAGATTCCGGAATTTTACCGGTGATTTTTACTCTAATTTCCGGATTGTACTGGGATTCTGCTATCATTCTTTTAGTATGTGCATAAATAATCAGAATTAAAGAAGGCTTAATATACAGAGCATTAAATAAAGCAAACTGAAAATAGTACAGGAAAGAATTAAAGAAAAACACTCTTTTTTATAGATTTACTGATCTGATAGAAAATGTTAGATTCCATGAAATCTTCATTTTAACCGGTTTTCAGGCAGCCCTAATTCCGGAATTTTACCGGATTTTCCGGTAAAAACCGAAAAACAGTGGCCTTGCTGATAATATTCCCCTCCCAGGTTGTGGGTGGAAAAGCCCCTCCTCAAATGGAGAGAGGGGAGCCCAGCCGTTTCCCAATTCCATTGTGGGGCCCAGTATATTTCTAAGTTTCAGATAAATAAAATAATCTCCCCTATGGACCTTCCAGTTCTTGCACAAATAATCAAAAGTGACTAAGTGGTCTCCTTCATATAATTGATCCACCGAACAAAGTCCTTTAGAATGCCAATCTTTTAATCTATGTATCAGGGCAAGCAAGTCCATATTTTTAAATTTAATAACTTCAAGTAGTAAAGTCTGCTTAGTGGGAGCAGGCTGTTTGTTCAAGGCAGCATGAAGATGATGCCATGCCCCAATAGTGATGGCTAAAAAAGGATTAGGATAATCAGGTATAGACCCCGTCCACAGCACTTTGGCAAATAATCCCCTTTTAATACTCCTCCCCTGACAGGCTTCTTCCATTTTCATCCATCCAGACACATCATAAACCAGACCCCGTGGGAGAGTAGCCACCTGCGCCACCCAGTAATACCACTAAAAATTTGGTAGGCCAAGACCACCCCCTCTCTGAGAAACCTGAAGAACACTCCGGGCAACCCTGGCCGACTTACCACACCAGAGAAATCTATGCAGGGTAGCATCGAGTTGCCTAAAGTGATTCCTGGGCACTCTCACTGGAAGGGATTGATATAGATTCATCAATCGGGGTAGAATCATCATCTGGACAACCGCAGCTCTCCCCATAAGAGACAATGGCAGGGCTGCCCACCTACCACAATCCTCAGTAATTTTCATCATCAGAGGCTTAAAATTCAAGTCATACAGGGCTCCCACCCTATTTGACAGAGAAATACCTAAATACTTCAGTTTAGTCACTAATTGAAAACCATTTAAGTTTTGCAGTAGGGATTGGCGGTCTCTGGTCCCCACTGGTAAAATCTCATTTTTAGACCAATTAATTTTATGACCAGACAATTGCCTATATTCATCAAGAATCCCCTGCACCTTGGGTAAATCCCGAGCCCGATGTCTGAGAAACAACAGGAGATCATCAGCATACATTGCTAATTTGTGCTCACGATCGCCACGTATCAACCCTCCCACCTCCAATCCTGCACAGAGGACCACTGCCAATGGTTCCAGGGATAGAATATAAAGTAAAGGGGAAAGTGGGCAACCCTGCTGAGTGCCACGACCCAGTGCGAAAATAGGAGAGAGCGCACCATTAACTGTGACCTGAGCAGAAGGATGGGTATACAGAGTTCTGATCCAGGAAACGGAGAACTAAATCCCGTCTTCTCCAGAGTGGCAAAAAGATACCCCCACTCCACCCAGTCAAAGGCCTTTTCCACATCTAGTGCGACAATGGCTGCACCATGTTTATTAGCCACCTTCCCCCATCGGTGTATAATATTCAGAGCTCTCCTTATGTTATATGTGCCATGCCAGCCCTTTACAAAACCAGTCTGATCAGGATGGATTAAAGCTGGGAGCAAGGGGTCCATCCTGATGGCTAGTACCTTAGCCAAAACATTGTAGTCTGCGGTCAGTAAGGAAATAGGTCTATAAGATGCACACCAGGCTGGATCCTTGCCCGGCTTTGGGAAGACTGTAATAACAGCAGACCGGGTGGAGGGAGGCAATTCACCATCTGTCAAGCTCTCCAGTAGCACGTCTTTCAAAGGCTCAAGTAATTCTTTCCCAAAACATTTTATAAAATCTATGGGAGTACCGTCTGGCTCAGGCACACTACCTCCACTAAGTGCCCTAATTGCACGACTAATTTCTTTGGTAGTCAGCGAAGATTCAAGTGTATCTGCCTGCTCCTCTTTGATACTTCTTACTGAACCCTCATCTAAGAAAGCCTGTATTCTTGTATGAGAAGGCGACACCTCAGATGTGTATAAGTTGTCTAGAAGCTACCAAATGCAGCACTTCTCTCCTCTGGGTCATCTACTAGTCTACCATCAAAAGTATGGATCTGGTGTACCGCCCGCTCCCCATCTTTCCTACGTAGCTGCCAAGCCAAAAACTTTCCAGCATGGTCCCCATCAAAATATTGAGTAGAGTGTGATAACAATATCACCCTCTCCAGGCGAGCACTACTAACAGAGTTATATTTCCATTTTAGTTTCTGAACTATATGATATAGAGCCGGTGTAGGATTGGCCCGATGGGCCTGCTCATATGCTTCAACCTTAACTCTGAGTGATTCAGTTTCTCTTCTGGCTTCTGGAGGTACGAGCCTTATGTGCTGCGAATGAGATTGATTGGCCATGAATATAAGCTTTTAGAGCCTCCCACCTTGCCTATGAATAAAAACCAGAAACTCCTGAATACTGTCCCGCATATGTTGTATATAGACTTGGTCCCTCAACAAAAGGGGATCCAGCCTCCATAGTCTATTTCCTGGGGCTCCCCCCCCAAGTTTAAACTAACCGTGAGAGAAGCATAGTCTGATATCAAGATAGAGGAGTAGAGCACACTGTGTATTACTGGCAGAAGGGCAGGACTCACCAAAATTCGGTCTATTCAGGTATAAGACTTGTGTGGATGGGAATAA
This sequence comes from Neoceratodus forsteri, assembly GCA_016271365.2. Classification (NCBI taxonomy): domain Eukaryota; kingdom Metazoa; phylum Chordata; order Ceratodontiformes; family Ceratodontidae; genus Neoceratodus; species Neoceratodus forsteri. The sequence goes on from CM028133.1 coordinate 932,271,737, forward strand.
AAGCTATAGTCTCTGCCAGATGGATATAGATGACGTCAGGCATCATGAGCACTAACTCCACATCCTCCTCCAAAACTCCCAGCGCTTTAGCATTAATGGACATCCTAGCAGGCCTAGTACTAGATCTAGCCAATATTCCATCTTGCATACAATTGTAGGTCCCCCCCCCCCCCAAGTATCCACCTACCTGGCCAATTAACCAACTCCAGGGTGAGCCGCTGAAAGAATTGCGGGTCATCTACATACGGCGCATAAACTATTCTGACATTTACCTGCTCTAATACAGGAATTTCAACCTTGGCCAAAACAAATCTCCCAGCCTGATCAACACGACTATCCAGCACGACAGCCAATGATCCCCTGGGAAACCATATTGCTGTTCCTCTAGCCTTAGCCGAAAAGGTAGCCGAAATCCATGTACCACCTAAATTGTCCTGTGTTCTTAAGGCCTCCTCCCTCAACATATGAGTTTACTGTATCGGAACCATTTGCCAACCAGATCTTTTCTCCTCAGTGAGTGGCACTTTTTTTATGCTTTATTATTGATTTCAACCCATTGATATTCCATGTTGCTGTTTTAAAAGAACTAGCCATAATTTAATATGAAAAGCAAAACATGTGTAGATCGTATGCTAACTCCATTTTTATATTCTGCCATGTCTAATATTACTACAAATTGTGCCTGCTTCCCTCTGCATCTAATTTTAACTTTTAAAAGTTGAAAAAAATTGAAACCCCACTCGTCTAAACCCCTGATGTAGAGACCTAAGCCAGCCCCTCAGGGGACGAGCCCTCACAGCAAAACAGGCTTCGTCCAATGAGTGGCGAACCCCATGAAATGGTCCAAGGGTTCAGTTGGCCTCATAACCCCTACCCTCCCACTAGCATGATATGATACCCCATATCTGAATAATACCCCCAAACACTATTAAAAGCAGCACCAAAGCTCCCCTCTCCCCCATAGGACCAACTTGGTCCAACCCCAAATCCCCTTCAAACTTGCGGCGAACCTTTATAGTTGACATTACTTAGCACTCCTTTTAATAACTTATCTAGACCTAGGAGTACACTTGAAACAAATGTATTTCTGCATTTTAAGAAACAAAGACCTAAAGCTGATCACTGCCAAAGTGCAGTGGTGAGCAATACCATTTTAACATCAAAGATCTCTCTCTTAAATATGTCAGCGATGGTTATCCAGGCCTAAGCTACATGACAAAGTAAAAGTCCAAAAAGCATACTAATTGTTCAGGATGAGCTGAGCTAATCATTACTATATTGGTGCATCCGTTGTTACCCTGATCCCCAGATCAGGTCAGTGCATAACTAAATCGAGCCACCGAGTCCACTCAGTGAAAACACAGCCCTGTCAAAATAAGTTCAAAGTAATTCAAAGTGTCATAAAAGGAAAAGAGCTGTTCTTATTGATGGCCCTTCATAGATGCTTAAAAAAAATACAATGAATAGAACCAAGGACATAATCATCCCGGACAGTACCTTAAGGCCTGATCTAATCAAAAATAAAGATCTGAGCATAAGTTCTTCATTTAAGCTATACTGGCAATGAAAGGGAAAACTGTCGGGTAGGGGGAACATTACCCCATCAGAAAGTTATACTGACATATTTCACCCCTTAGCGACCCACCAGCGGCTAAAGACAACCAGAGAATAAAACAGCCTGAGCCTTCAACGCTCCTCTAGTTCATGTCTTGCGGGTGAGTGTGGGCCGTCCGCTAGGCCTGCTTCTCCAAGCTTGGAGATCTCCTTGACCCATTTTAAGGCTTTACAAGGGCAGGAAAAGAAACGAGAGGTGCCCCCGGTTGGTCAATTTTCAGCCATGCTCGGTATAAAAAGGCAAAGTCCCAACCCATACAATGTAATTTTGCCCTAACTTCATTAAATTTCTGACGTCGATTCTGCAAATCTTTGCTGTAATCCTGGAATACATAAATTCGGTTGTTTCTGAGCAAAATGGGACCCTTTTCTTTTGCCCTTTTTAAAATCATTTCCTTATTTTGATAATGTAAGTACTTAATCAAACAGTGCCTAGGTCGAGCATCAGATTGAGGTTTGGGGCCCACTCTATGAGCTCGCTGAACTTCACAAACCTTAAGTTCCAGCGGCAAATTTAAATGCTCCACCAGCCATGAGTAAATATTTTTCTCTGGATTAGCCCCTTCAGTACCCTCTGATAGACCAATAATTCTGAGACTCGACCTGCGTGATCTGTTTTCTTGGTCATCCTTCTTAGTCATGAGGGTCTCGACTTGTTTTAAAGTGGCGTTATCCCTTGTGGACTCAGAAAGTGAATCTTTCAAAAGACCTACACAATGCTCCAATTCTGAAATCTGGGTAGTGTGACAGGCAGATGATTCAGATAGCCCAGTCACCACTGATTGCAGATGAGATATTTGCGAAGTAATGTTATCAAAGCCAGCTTTCATGTCGTGCTGGATTAGCGCAAGTGTAGAGGGAACTGCAACTAAAGATCTTTCAAAGTCAGAAGAGCCCTCGTGTGCCATCCGGGAGCCTTCTGGTCTACCAATTGTTTCCAGGTCGCGTCTCTGGGTTTTTGGCGGATTGGGAGTGTTAAATTCCAGGTTCGACTGCTTATTCTTGTTCCTGCTCGATGCCATCAAAGGTAGTCCACAAACCCCTTCCTTACCGAGTGAGTTAGATCGTGCACGCTCCTGAAATTATCGAAAAAGGCTGAGTGCTGAACGGAGCTAGGCTAAGCTGCGTCCACCATATTCAGCTGCTGGCCGGTATGACACGCCCTTAATGGTCAGTGTCACTTGGGTGGTGGGATGGTATCGAGTGTCCCCGTGGATGCAGATGGTACCAGTTCCTGGTCCCTTTGCACAATGTTTTCCCAGCAGTTTAACATGCACCAGGGTCTGTCTGCTTCCCAAATCAATGAGTTCCTTTACAGTATGATCCCCCACCTTCACATCTGTTAAGTACTTGCCCCAATTTGCCAAGGACAGATCTGCTCCAGTGCCACTCTCTTTACTACGACAGTTTCTTGCAAAATGGCCTGGCTTAATACAGTTATAGCAGATAACGTCTTTTGGCACAGATTTGTTACACCCACCAGAGTTCTTAGCAGGCTTGTAATTTAAATGGGTAAAAGTGTGTCTGTCCCTCGCTGCCGTGGCATCTGTCTGGCCATTTGGTAGTCCTTAGCCAAAGAAACAGTCTTTTCTCCATTCTGTGGTCAGTGTTCCTTTACCCACAGCTGCACATCTCTAGGCAAGATGGTGATGAATTGCTCCATGGCAAATGTGTCGATGATCTGTGGGATTGTTTTGCTTTCTGGTTGGATCCATTTTATCAGGAGTGCTCTGAGTCGGGTGAAGGCTTCTCGAGGATTGTCGACCGAGTTGTACCTCAGAGATCGAAATCTCTGCCTGTAGGTCTCTCTTGAGATGTAGTACCCTTTCAGGATTTTGCTTTTCACCAGATCATAATTTTCTGACTGTGCAGTGTCCATACTGCTGTAGACAAGCTGGGCTTTCCCTGTCAGGTAGGGTACCAGTCTGATTGTCCATTGCTGCTTTGGCCACTGGCAGGCTGTGGCAACTGTTTCAAAGGTTGTCAGGTATGCCTCAATATCATCTGAGGGATGCAACTTAGTAAGCTGAATGGCCTTTAAGCTGCTTACATTTTCTTGGTCATCTGGGAATTTGCCAGATCCCCTGCCTTTGATAGCTTGCAGTGCATCCAGCCATCACTGCTTCCGCTGCTGCATCTCTTCTCTCATCTGCTGTTCCTGTCACTGCCTTTCTTCCCTCCTCTGTGCTTCTAAATGCAGAATCTCTTTTTCTCTCTGCTTCTCAGTCTCTCTTTGTTGTATAGCCCACCATTTGAAGAAGTCCATCAGGTCTTCAGGTTCTTTCACTGCCTGTTCTTTTTCCATAATTTGTGCTGGCTGTACAGTCTTAGACTGGCCTTCAGTTTCTGCTAGTTTGGCTGCCATTCTCCTGGTACTGACTCCTGGACTTGCTGCTGCAGAATCCATACCTTCCTCTGTGCTTCCCTGGTACTAGATTCAGTACCCACACACAAATCTCCTGTCTTAGGGTATGCACGGCTAAAATCCCACTTAGGCCGACACCATCTGTCATCGAGGCACAGGTCAGGAAGTATAGGGAAAACCAGGAGCAGCTGTAAAATTCAACAAAACTATTTATGTGTAGTTGCAGTAACATAAAAAAAATAAACCTGTTCTTGATAACTATGTACAGAGGAATAAAAATTACATTTTCATTTGGTCTATGTCCTTTTTTCTTGTAATCTCTCTCTTGCAGCTCAGCTTAGCTGTTTTACAAGTCATTTCAGCCCCCATCCTTAGCAAGCCTCCTGTTTTTGCAAAATGTTCTGTTCTCGTAAATATCAGAACCTGCTAGAACAGTGAGCTTCCTGAGGCCCCTACAGCCCTTGCAGAAGGCTCAAGTATTTGCACTCAATTAACCTCTAGCTTTTTCAAGTCATGTCAAAATACAGTTAATATGTATTTCAACAGTAATACTAAATATTTTCTAAACAAAAGCGATCCCATTATCAGTTACATTTCCATACAATGATTTACACATATTTGTTCTATTAGCTAATATATATGTAACCCCTAAATGGCGCTATCCCAGGGGCTACTACCCCTGCCTGATTTGCCACTAACAGGTTGAGGGGCCTGGATCCAATGGCGGGTGCCTCCACCCAGAGGTCAGGGTTTGCAATAGTTAAACTAACTTGGTCACAGCCCTCTGGGACACTGCAACCCCTTTCTTCCCACTAGTGGCCCACACAATATATCAGAATTACCTTCACAGTATACACTTACCCCAGGTCTGGTTCCGGCACTGGGACCTCCTGTGAAATGAGATACAGTGCAACAATCACAGTACAGTACTTTAACATAGACAAATACCTCAGGCAGTATAACTCTCGCTGAAACAAGCAGCTCTGATTTATTTAGGGGATATAACAAGGACAGGGAAATCAGGTTAATTAGCTTATCACTCTAATAATCTACCTATGGCTCTGTGCACAGGCCTATCCCTATCAGTTACTGTCCACGGGTACCCAAGCCCTAGTGGCTGAGTCAAACCGTGGCAGCTGGTAGGGCCGTTTCACACAGAGAAAAGGAGAATTAAACAGTCAGCAGTACAGTAATTCCATTTGGATTTAATGTGGCAATTCAACAGGAGCGACCCTGAATTAGTACTCACGACCTCCAAATAAGATAGGGTCCTTCAATATCAGCAGGGCTACTCTTGAGCTCAAAGAGACTCTTCACACATTTATATGGTAAAAAAAAAGAGTACTATACCAGGCAGGCTGCTTCTATCCGATGTAATTACTGCACAATACCGGAGAACACACAGCAGATTCAGTTCCTGACAGACCGAGTGCAATTTTCAGCAATTCCTCCAGTCTTCACAGGGTGAGCCTGGTTTCTACTCTTCAGAGATCCTTTGATTCTTTTCACAGGACGGATTCAGTCCTAACAAGCTGTTACACAAGCTGCAGACCGAACTCTGGGCTCATACACGCTTTTTTGACTAAACTGCACACTGAAAAAGCACAGGGCTCCTTCCTTCTTCACTGCCAAAGCTCAACTGAAACTCCAACCGACAAAACCGGCACTTCCTTTGAGTTCCTCCCAGTTCTTGACTGGATTGGCTGTCACTCACAATAGACTGCTGCTGTTGGTCCAAAAGGCACTGAAGTCTAAACTACATCTCCCAGAGTCACTGCCCATACAATCCTCTTGTGGCTGGCTCAGATTATGAGTCCAAGTTCTGATTCGTCCAAGGCACCATTTTAGAGCTAGCTTACCCCACACTGATTGGTCCAGTTCAGCAGTTCAAAACTAGAATGGGGAACTAGCAGACACAGTTCTGACTACAAAGAAAGCAGGTTAGACAAACTGTAATTTCATTATTACTCTAAATAATTTCTGGCAAACAGTTACATCTTTCAGATAGGTTCCCTTTGCACTCCTAGTGACTGCAAAAATGAAGTGAATTGGCAGCTGCTCAGTGGTACTCAGAGAAGCACACAGTCCCCCATACAAACTAATTATGTCTGCAAGCAGACAGCTCTTAAAGAGACAGTACCAGAGGCTCTAAAAACACTCACTGATAAATGGCTTAAATGCCAAACACCATTCAGGCTTGGAGCATTCAAGCAAGCTCCTGGAAGTCTTTTGGGAACCCCCATTTGCAGGGGGGTTACATATAGATATGCAAGGGAGGGTAAAACAGACAGCAAGAGAAAACTGAGACAGTGAGAGGCAAAGAATTGCGAGACTGTTTGGGTTGATCAAGTCCGAGGTCTCACAGGAAAATTTGGTTGCACAACCAGATAGCAAAGACAGAAAAGGACAGAACAACAAACAGGAGGGTACCTGCTCGTACCCTCCTTGCGCAGAGAAGCGATCCGGGTTGGAACTGGGTGGTTCTGCATAGAGTGTGTCTCCTGGGGGTTCACATCCCAGGCATGCAGAATGTTCTCGCAGACAGTCTGTTGCACCAGGGTAAGCGCTCATGAATGGGAGCAAAAGCAAGAAGTTCTAGATCACACCTTTCTAATCCTTGGGTCGGCCAGAAGTAGATCTGTTCGTAGCCCCATCAAATGCAAAACTTCCCAAGTTTTGCTTGCTCGATCTCAGGCATGGTGTTTTCTGGCAAGATACACTGTCACTTTCTTGGACGGGGAGATTTCTGTATACATTCCCTCACTTTCCAATATTACAAAGAGTGTTGATCAAGCTTCAGTCAGAAGGGGCACAAATGATATTGATAACTCCGTTTTGGCCTCGACAAATCTGGTTCCCGCTGCTTCAGCAGTTATCAGCGGAACCTTCGATCCCTCTGCCACTGTCTTACGATCTCCTGACCCAGGTGGGGGGCACGCTGGTACATCCAGGGCTAAAGTCCCTTCATCTTCATGCGTGGTACCTCAAGACATAGCTGCTTGTAGATATGGGGTTTCCTCATGGGTAGCTCAGATTTTGGTAGAGGCACGAAAGACATCTACCAGAACTACCTACGCCATGAAGTGGATGTGTCTTTCCATCTGGGTCACCTCGAAAGATCTGGATCCTTTCTCGTGCCCCACTCCCAAGGTCATAGAGTATCTTCTTCATCTGTTGGATCTGGGTTTGAGCTATTCGTCACTGAAGATGTACGTAGCAGTTGTCTCTGCCTACTGTCATCCAGTGGGAGGCAAGACAATGGCTCAGAGATCTCAAAAACCTTTTTGAAAGGTATTTTGCATATAAAACCCCCAGTGTGTAATCCTGCTCCACTGTGGGACCTTAATTTTCTTTTACAGACATTGACATTACCTCCCTTCGAGCTAGCAAGTACTTGCGATATGCACTTTTTGTCCTGGAAAGTGCCCTTTTTAGTTGCAGTTACCGCTACCCATAGAATTTCCAAGCTTCAGGCTCTGATGTGTAAGGTGCCTTATTTGATTTTTCAGAGACCGGGTTGTTTCAAATAACATGAAGTCTTGCTGTATTCTGACTATATGCAGTTAGCCCCAGCACTTGAACTGCTCCAGAGAGGAAAGGGTTAACAATGCTAAGGCATAGAATGTTCAGCTCGAGCTTGGTTTTCATACCTCTGTCTCAGGTAGTCCTCAGTGTAACTGTCAGATTCTTTACTCCGCCTAACTGAGAAGTCGCTCTGGAGATCCTCTCCTTTACTTCGGTTCGGTCTAAGTAAAAAATCAGTCGGTTTGTCAACTGTTTACTTATTACTTATGTTTTCGGTATTGTGATCTCTGTCCACAGTACAGTAAGCATTTAGTACGTAGTTTAGTGTTTTGTGGTAGAAATTGTTTTTTGTTCGGTTTCTTCCCAGTCAGTCCGGTTAGGAACCGAAGCAGTTCTGTTTTGTTTTTTTCTGTGTCTTGCATTGTGGCTTCTGGTACCTATCGGATCCTAAAAAATCTGATAATTTCCTGTTGTTTCCTTTTTTAACTGACTGGTGACATGGTTGGAACTGATAGGTTTGTAGTTGCCTGACTTAAACGCTGGTAAGGATAATTTTTTTTTCCTTTAGGCATGTCTGAGAAACCCAAAAAGAAAACCAGTTCCACTGTGTTTCAGCACTGCACCGAGTGTGGGGAGGCCTTTGCTAAGGCTGATCCCCACCTCATCTGTGTTTACTGTCTGGGGTTTGACCACCTCAAAGCGGACTACCAAATCTGCAAAAACTTTCCCAAAGCCACTGTAGATAAACATTTAAGTAGGCTGAAGGAAAGGGAGGCCGAAAAATCTGCGGACCAAGATGGCCAGCCTGGTTCAGTTCTGACCGAAGCTGAGGGGGGTGCCCACCAACCTGGGCAATACCTCCTCAGGCAAAAGGAGAGATGATTCTGCAGAATCTGGTCCGTCTAAAAGAAAGCGCAAGTCAACTGATTAGGATCCTGGCTGATAGAAATAGCTAAGCGATTTAACATTGTACAATCAGCCCGCCTGTTTCAACTGAACCAACACCGACTCATAGGTGATCGGTTTGAGTCGGACCTTTCTGCTTCTGAATGTGATCCTGAAGCATTTTATGAGGGCGATAGGGAAGGAGATGAAGATTATGAAGGCGTAAAAGAGCCAGTAGAGCCTGACATCTCCCCACAAAGGCCTTCTAATGTGTCTCCTCCCATACTCTGAGTTCCCCTCCCATTTCTTGTTCTACAAGAAAGTGGCTGATACTCTTTGGCTTCTAGTGGAAGAGGCTGAACAGGATCAGGAGGAATCTGACTATGTTGAGATGATGGATGTCCCAGAGTCCAAAAGGGTGTCTATTCCTCTGCATAAATCCCTGGGGAAATGGACACAGAAAATTCTTTAGTTTCCAACATCCATACCTCCTGTGGATAAAAAGATGGACAGGAGGTATGCCTTGTCAGGTCCTGGGATGGAATTCCTTACAAATCATTGCAGCCATGTTGGGGTAGTGCAAGCTGCAGCCTGTGACAATGCTAAAATTCCCCTGGCATCCCCAATAAGGATTCCAGGAATGGGGATGCCATGGCAAAGAAACACTACTTGGCATCCTCTTTGGGGCTCAGGCACTCAGTTACATGAGCATATACAGCCAGATACCGAAATGCGTGGGATACAGTTCTGGAGCTGGCTAGGAATGCCCTCCAGCTGACCAAGGAGCTGGAGCAGGTGGCTATGGATGGTATTGAGGCACCAACGTCCAGTTTCATGCTGCTGTTGACTAATGATGTACATTCTAGGGTCATGGGTTACATCTGTCTCCATGAGGAGATTTGCTTGGCCCAGGTGTACCAGTTTATCACAGGATACCCAGACCAAGGCCATGGATTTTCCTGTCACTGGTAACTCTCTGTTTGGGGAGCAGAGGCTTACATGAAAAATATGGATGAATACAGGACCACCTACAGGTGTGCTGCAGCCAAGGAAAAGTAGGTCACTCCTCAGAGGCAGCAGTCTAGAGCTGGCAGGGGCAGGCCTTTTCACCAAGCCCAGGCCTCCTCTTCTTTCCAGCAGAGGGGGTCCTTTAGGGGAAGAGGCAGAATGGGGATGACCAGGATTCCACCCTCCACTCAGTCCAAGCCCCCTGCCAGACAGACACCCTTATGTGTCAGTCAGGGTCACCTCCCCAGTTCCAGTAGGGGGCAGGCTGGCTCACCATTTCCAGGCCTTGAAGTCTGTTACCTCAGACAAGTGGGTCCTGGAAGTAGTGAGCCAGGGACTTGCTCTTGGCTTCAAAAGGTTCCCAAAAATGAGAGCAAAGTCTTTCAGTCCTCCCTTTCCTTTGGAGACAAAGGCTTTAGAAGCAGAAGTTTCCTCTCTACTGTTCCTGTGAGCAGTAGAGAAGATACCTCTCTACCACAGGGGAAAAGGACTCCTAGAAACATAGAAGTTGACAGCAGATAAGGACCGCAAGGCCCATCCAGTCTGCCCATTTCTTTTTCTTCCTTATACATGTGCCATCGACCTTTGCTCTGTCAGTGGCCTATCTATTCATACTCATCTGTATTGCTCCCTTATGCCTTTCCCATGCCTGTTTGAAGCCCTGCACTGTATTCATAGCCACCACTTCCTGAGGTAGGCTGTTCCATGCATCCACCACCCTTTCTGTGAAAAAGAATTTCCTCACATTCCCCCTTAATTGGCCTCCCTCTAATCTCATGCTGTGTCCTCTTGTCCTGCTATTTTTCTTATATTTAAACGTTAGATTCTTTCACCTTGTTAATGCCCTTAAGGTGTTTGAATGTTTTGATCATATCACCTCTCTCCCTCCTTTGCTCAAGGGTATACATATTGAGCTCCGTTAATCTGTCCTCATATGTCTTCTGATGCAGTCCCTGCACCATTTTGGTTGCTCTTCTCTGGACTGCCTCAATTTGGTTAATGTCCTTGTGAAGGTGTGGCCTCCAGTACTGCACGCTGTACTCCAGATGGGGCCTAACCAGTGTCTTGTAAAGAGGGATTATTACCTCCCACTTACGACTTGTGATACCCCTACTAATACACCATAACATCCCCCTAGCCTTACCTACTGCTTTAGAGGTCTGCTTGAATGATTTCAGGTAATCGGTGATGATGATGCCCAAATCTCTGTCTTCCTTTGTGACTGCCAGCAACTTGCCTCCCAGCCTATAGGTGGCTTCAGGGTTTCTCTTCCCTATGTGCATGATCTTGCACTTCTTTGCATTAAATCCCAGTTGCCACTCTTCTGACCATTTTGCTAGTTTATCCAGATGTCTTCTCATTCTGCCCACCCCATCTGGATCATCTACTCTTTTGCAGATCTTGGTGTCATCTGCAAACAGACAAGTTTACCTCTAGTCCATCTGCAAGGTCACTAATGACCGATATTGAAGAGGACTGGCCCCAGGACTGATCCCTGAGGTACCCCACTTGGACTTGCATCTCTTCTGACTGTATACCATTTACCACCACTCTCTGTTTTCTGCCCGTCAACCAGTTTGCCACCCAGTTGACCAATTTCTGACCCACCCCGAGCCTGCCCAGCTTATGTATCAATCTTCTATGTGGAACAGTGTTGAAAGCTTTGCTGAAGTCAAGGTAGGTGACATCAGCTGCTTCCCCTTGGTTCACCACTCTGGTTACCCAGTCAAAGAAATCTATGAGATTAGCTTGACAGGACCTTCCTTTTGTAAACCCCTGCTGCCTTGGATCCTGTGCCCCTATGGATTCCAGGTGCTGGACTATCCTTTCCTTAAGGCGTGCCTCCATAATCTTGCCCACTACTGAGGTAAGACTGACTGGTCTGTAGTTCTCTGCCTCCTCCCTGCTAGCACTCTTGTGGAGCGGGATCACATGAGCCCTTCTCCAGTCTTCTGGGACCTTTCCTGTGCTCAAAGACTCACTAAACAGTTCTGCTAATGGTTCTGCTAGTTCCACCCTTAGCTCCTTAAGTACCCTGGGATGTATGCCATCAGGTCCCATTGCCTTATCCACCTTGAGCTTAGCGAACTCTTGTAGGACCCTTTCTTTTGTGAATGGAGTAGTGCTCACCCCCCCCCCCCCGTGTCTATGGTGCCGAGCTGTGGGCCCTGCCCTACATTCTCTTCAGTAAATACTGAGCAAAAGTATCTATTTAGGATATATACTTCCTTACCCCAAAAAAGACAAGGGAGTGGTGACCCATCATAGATCTTTGATACCTAAACAAACACACAACTAAAGCCAAAGTTCAGAATGGTGACTCTGGGAATAATTCTCCCCTGTCTGAGACCAGGGACTGGCTAGCCTCCCTGGATCTCAAGGATGCCTATTTCCACATACCTATCAGCCATTCCCACATAAACTACCTCGGGTTCGAGTTGCCCTCAGGCCACTACCAGTTCAGAGCAATGCCTTTCGGCCTGACATCTGCTCCAAGGGTGTTCACCAAGTGTCTAGCACTAGTGGTGGCCTTTCTCAGGAGACGAGGCATCTTACTGTTCCCTTACCTGGATGACTGGCTCATAGAGGGTCAGTCCTCAGACCAAGTCATTTCGGCTCTAGAGGTCACGCAAAAGCTTCTGGACTCCGCAGGATTTATCCTAAATCTGAAAAAATCTGTTCTGGAACCAGCCCAGCTTCTTACATTTATAGGGGTGGAACTGGACTCTATCCAGGCCAGTGCCTTTCTTCCTCTTTCAAGGGTTCAGTCTCTCATCACCCTGGCTTCCTTTTTTCGTCCACTAGTGTCTCGGCCAGCCAGACACTTACAGTTGCTAGGTCACATGGCAGCTTGCACTGCAGTAGTGCAAGGGGCAAGGTTTCAAATGAGAGATACTCAGTTTCATCAAAGATCCTTTTGGTCTTGGGGGAGTGGGAGAGACCCCCTCTCCAAGTTAGTTTCAGTGTCTCAAACTCTGGTTCAGGCTCTCCAGTGGTGGCTGGAGGAGGGCAATCTGAGGCAAAGCTTCCCCTTCCTCAGTTAGGCCCCAACAGTGATTCTCACCACAGATGCGTACCTACTGGGATGGGAAGCCCATCTGGATCAACTTACTACTCAGGGAACATAGTCTCATCAGGAGTCTCTCCTGCACATCAATCTTCTCGAACTCAGGGCTGTCTTTCTAGCATTTCAGACATTTTTGAACACAATTCAGGGGAAAGTGGTGCAGATCAGGACAGACAACACCACAACCACGTGGTACATCAAAAAACAGGGGTGCACTTGGTCCTCAGCCTTGTGCACCGAATCCATGAAAATATGGTCACCAGCTTATTCCCTGCAGGTTTCCCTGATAGCTGTGCATCTCCCAAGGAAGGACAATGTACTGGTAGCTGCTCTCAGTAGGATTTCTCAAGGTCACCATGAATGGGCTCTGAATCCTCTAATTCTTCAGATCATTTTCAAAAGGTGAGGTACTCCAGAGATGGATCTCTTTGCAGCCCCGGACAATCATCAAATTCCCTTATTCTGCTGCAGACCACCTCTTTGGGGTCTGTTCCTCAAAATGCTCTACTGTTGGATTGGACAAGCAGGTTTCTGTATGCTTTTCCTCTGTTATTCAGAGTTTTGGTCAAGATCAGATCTCAGCCTTGCACTGTGATTCTAGTGGCTCCAGACTGGGCCAGACAGCCTTGGTACCCCCTACTACTGTCAACGTCAGTGACAACTCCACTTTGTTTTCCCAGACAGTTCCATCTTCTCACCTCCTCACAGGGGAGGATACTGTATCCCAACCTTCAGACTCTCGGACTCAAAGCTTGGCTCTTGAGCTAGAATATGCAAACCTGCATCTTTCCCAGTCAGCCCTGGACATTCTTAAGGCTAGTAGAAAACCTTCCACTAGAAAAACCTACAATTCCAAATGGAAGAGATTTGGTTTTTGGTGTTCTCAGAGGCATATTCAGCCAGATTCAGCTGACATTGCCACTGCTTTGGACTATTTGGTTGTTCTTAACAGTTTAGGCCTCAGGCCTACTACTCTCAAAGTGCATTTGGCAGCCATCTCTGCCTTCCTTTCAGCTGGGAAGGGCCCTTCCTTCACCTCCCATCCAGTTTTGAAGAGATTTTTCAAAGGTCTGGTTCATATTAATTCTCCCTTTAGGGACCCTACTCTTGTTTGTGATCTGAATATCTGTATTGCACAGCTTATGCAGCCCCCCTTTGAACCATTATCTTCAGCTGAGCTAAAATACTTGACTTCGAAAACTGTGTTCCTGGTAGCCATCATGGTACCTCTGCCAGGAGAATCTGTGAGTTGCAGGCTTTATTGGTGGAACCTGATATCATTTCATTTCACAGGGAAAAGGTGGTCCTTCAAACGAATAGAAAGTTCCTTCCCAAGGTGGTATCAGACTTTCATTTGAACCAATCTATGTCATTGCCTGTATTTTTCACTGACCATTCTTCTTCTGGGGAGAGACTACACAGTCTTGCTGTAAAGAGGGCCCTTAGTTATTATATATAATTCACTAAGACCCATAGAAATGACTTTTCACAGCTGTTTCTCACTTATGAAGAAGTGGGAAAAGGTAAACCTGCCACTAAGAGAACTATTGCCAGGTGGATTGTCTCCTGTATCCAGTTCTGTTACTCAGAGTTGGGAAAAGAGCCACCCTCAGGCCTGAGGACTCTCTCCACCAGAGGTACAGCTGCTTCAATCATAGCAGCTAGAGACATACCCTTAGTGGAAATCTGTAAAGCAGCCTCCTGGAAAACTGTTCACACACTTACCAAGCATAACTCTCTTGACATCCAGTCAAGAAGTGATGCTAGGTTTAGCACAGCAGTGCTGCAGAACCTGTTCCCAAAATAAGTTCTGCAACTCCCTCCTCCAAGGCGTACTGCTCGATAGTCTGCATATAGTCAGAATACAGCAAGACTTCATGTTGTTTGAAGAAAAAAATTACTCACCTTAGTAATGTTGTTTCTTCTAATGGAGTCTTGCTGTATTCTGACCTCTCTTCCTGCCTCCCCTCCTGGAACTTAGTTGTTTTGGGATGTGGGTTGGCAGGCGTAGTGCTGTACCCCAGAGGTGTGCCTGGGTTACCTTTCCTCAGGTGAGATATTTTATTGTAATTAAGTTTTACTACCTACTTGAATTCTTTTTGGGGTTCTTGACTTAAGTTTTTTGGACCCTAAAAATATTTTATTGCCTTTTGGTGCAAAACTTTAAAAAACAAATTCTGTTTATAGTTAGCATAGTTCTCATAAGAATCTTGATGGTCACACTGAGAAGTACCTGGGACAGAGGTTTGAAAAACCGAGCTCGAGCTCAACGTTTTATGCCTTGGCATAGAGTTGACCCTTTGCTTTCCAGAGCAGTTCAAGTGCTGGGGCTAACTGCATATAGTCAGACTACAGCAAGATTCCATTAGAAGAAACAACATTACTACGGTGAGTATTTTTTTTTCCTCTGCTCACAAATCCTAAGTTTCCTCCTAAGGTTGTTTTGGAGACTACCCTTAATCAGTCTCTATAATTGCTTTATATTACCCAGCATTCTACGGGGCTGTCCTGCATACATTAGATGTTCACAGAATTTTAAGTTACTATACAGACAGGACAAAAGATGTCTGCAAGACAGATCAGCTTTTTGTATCTTTCATACCAAAAAGGGAGGGTGCGGCAATTTCCAAAGAGTGCCTTTCGAAATGGCTGGCAAACTGCATTACTTTTTGTTACCAGAAGTATGGTAAAGTCCTACTGGGTCAAGTAAAAGGACATTCTAACAGGGGAATGGCTGCTTCCACAGCGTGTTTCAGAAACGTATCTGCTGCAGACATCTGCACAGCAGGTACTTGGAGTTCTGTCCACACTTTCACGAAACACTACAGTTTGGACGTTGCCTTGAGGCATAGGGATGGTTTTGGAGTAGCAGTTCTTCAGGGTCTTCTGTCTTGGTTTCCTACTGGGATTATGTTCCAGCCTCCCATGTTTTCCTTGGCCCTTGGACTACAGTATTTACTGCTTGGGACTCAGTCCTACAAGTGATTACCTACTGCAAGAGCCCTCTTGAAGTAAGATAGTACAATTCTGTAAGAACTTACCATAACAGTAGATCTTCGAGAGAGGCTCTTGCAGTAGGTAACATTTTCCCCTCTTTATTTACAACTCTTTCCAGAAAACCATTTTTTGAATTCTGGAGCCTCTTCCCATTCTCCTGTCATGACCCTTGAAGGTCTCCAGCGGGAGAACTGGAGGGCAGACGTGGGGACCTCCCACTATGTAGTGTCACACTGATGTCTGTCACGTGATGTCCGGTGAGCGTTCCCCCCGTCAGACACTGCTAGAAAAAGTTTCCGTGCAGTCCTGATACCAGGGGTTGCAGTCCTGCAAGTGATTACCTACTGCAAGAGCCTCTTCCGAAGATCTACTGTTACGGTGAGTTCTTACGTAACTGTACTTTTCTAAGGTAGTGACTCTTATTGTTAGAGCCAGATTTCTCTACCAAGCCTGCCACGGTGGAGATAAGATGGGTTATTTTTTCCTCTAGGCTTTGCAATGTTTCTTCACCTACAGCTTTGGCCTTAGGAACAATACGGTCCTGAGCAGACCTCGTGGCCGGGTGTCCAAAAACATTCTTACTTTCTGCACCTTTCTGTTGGGCTACATCTTTTTTAGGATTCCCCATCCTAGATCATCAATTTTTTTTCGTTAATTAAGAAATACTTTTGTGCCAGCCAATTCGCCCGATAAAGCAAGTTTTAAAGTTTTGTTTTAGATCAGTAATACAGACCTTTAACTTCAGTCGTCCATTTTGCTCAGGCTCCACAGCATCCCCTCTCTGGACCCCACTTGTGACCCTCTCACTCCAAAGTACTCCCCATTTATATTAGCCTCTACGTTCTCCCCCTAGCCAGTTTCCTACTACTGTGTTAGTCTGTTCCCTACCCCAAGGTCTCATAGCTATTTGACCAGGTTCCTGTATGTAACTGTGTCAGATGCTTCTCTAAAATGCAAAATAATCTTTCTTTTTCTTGTCCAGCCCTAAAACCTCAGTGCCTGCTCCAACATGCCTCTTGAAACAATTTGGTGCAAAAAAAAAAAAAAATACACAAAATTGGAAGTAGTGTGGATTAGTGGGATATGCTCTCCTCAAATTAAACAACCAATTTTACATGGTCAAAGAATGACCAACTTAGATACTTAGGGGTCCATGTGTGAATCTCATATGCATCAGTACTTAATGTATGTAGGGTAGTTCATGGGTGAACTTGCCAGATTAATCTGATCAAGTTCTTTGACTGAGTGACCAGGGTAGTGGATTTCGGGGTGGTAGATGTGGCCTACCTAGACTTCAGCAAAGCCTTTGATTCTGTCCCCCACAGAAGGCTAGTGAACAAGCTAAGTAGCGCTTAGGATGGGACCACAGGTAGTTAGATGGGTGAGAAACTGTCTGGAAGGTAGCAGTCAGAGGGTGGTGGTAAATGACAGGTACAGGAACAGCTAAAGCAGGCAGGTAAACAATGTATAACGAGTGATATTGGGGGTGCAAGAGCACATAGGAAAGGAAACCGGGTTGGAGAGAAGACGCTGGAGAGGGAGAACAAGAGCAGAGGAAGGACAGACTTTAAAACATGCAAGGTCATGCTAACGAATGCCTGTAGCCTAGGAAATAAGGTGCTGGACCTGGAGGCCTTGTTGGCAGATGCAAACCTAGGCATAACAGCAATAACAGAGACGTGGTACTCTGCTAATCATGTCTGGGAAGTCAGTGTACCAGGCTATACACTGCACAGGAGGGGTAAAAAGTGTGGGGGAGTGGCCCCCTACATCAAAGATGATATAAAGGCTACAGAAGTTTAGGGAAGACGGGGAGGTCAAGGTAATGTGGGTCACCCTGGAGCCAGGGAATGGAACAGCAGTATGCACAGGGGTGATCTACAGACTTCCAGCACAGGGGGAGGAAGTAGACAGGGAACTAGTGAAGAACATACGTGACAAGGCAGCTAAAGATGAAATCCTGCTACTGGGGGATTTCAATATGCTGGGTTTGGATTGGGCCACCCGGGTAGCTACTTCAGCCAGAAGCACAGCCATCCTGGAATCCCTGCAGGGAGTTGGACTCAGGCAGCTGGTGCATGAGCCAACCAGGGACAAGTCAGTTCTAGACCTGTTATGGACTAATGGAAACACAGTCGAAGAAATACAGATAGAAGGGCAGCTGGGGTCCAGTGACCACCACATGGTGTGGTTCAGCATGGAGACATGGACTCAATTAAGCCACACAAGGGCAAAAGTATTAGATTTCAGGAGGGCGGATTTCACTGAAATGGGTAGATGTATACAAGCAGCCCTGGGGAAGGGAGAGGTAATAGAGGGGGTGGAAGAACAATGGGAGAAACTGAAAGGAGCCATAGTGGATATAACAAACCAGTACGTTAGGATAGTGTCCAAAGGGAAAAGAAAAAGGAAACCACTGTTGTTCTCCAAAGAGGTGGGGGACAAAGTCAGGGCTAAAAGGCTGAGTTTCAGGAAATATAAGGGGAGCCAAAGGGAGGAGGACAGGGAGGTGTACCTTGAATGTCTAAGGGAAGCAGGGAAGGCTGTTAGGAAGTCGAAGGTGCAGACAGAAGAGGGTTTTAGTACTCTGTCTGTAAAAAAAAAAAAAAAAAAAAAAGGTGGGGGATAAGGTATTTAAAGGTACATCAGTGAAAGAAGAAAACCGAAGTGGGGGTGGGATTGTGAAGCTTAAAGGCATAGTACCGTAGACGGCATTGTCCGGTACTTAATGATCTCCTAATAGCGAGAGATCAGAGGAGCCGTCGATCTTGGTTCTCCTCGATCTCTCTGCAGCATTTGATGCCGTGGACCATGGGATGTTGCTAGAAGGCCTTCAGCTGTTCTGTGGACTGTCAGGGACAGTCCTCAGATAGTTCAGTCTTTCCTCACGGGCAGAACCCAGAGGGTAGTATCAGGAATTTTTTCCTCAGCTCCCATTGCTCTGTCCTTTGGGGTGCCACAGGGTTCTGTGCTTTCCCCCATGTTGTTCACGGTGTATATGCTGCCATTGGGGGACATCATAAGGTGTTATGGGCTGAGTTTTCACTGCTATGCAGATGATACTCTGCTCTATATGTCCTTTGTACCCGAACAAAATGAGACACTATCGGTCTTTAACAACTGCCTTGCTGAGATTCAGGGCTGGATGAGTGCTAACTGATTAAGACTGAATCCGGATAAGACCGAGGTACTGGTGGTGGACTTGGGTCACCGTGCAGAGAAGTTGACTTCTTGATTTTCCTCTGGCCTTGTGTTGGGGGGCAAACAGTTGAGACCTTCTGAACAGGTGCGAAATCTGGGCGTAATTTTTGACGAGCTGACACTGAAGACTCGGGTGTCTGCCGTTGTCAAGTCTTCCTTTTACCATCTGAGGAATATTGCCCAGATAAAACACCTTGTTCCACACGATGACCTTCCTGTATTAGTCCACGCCTTTGTTTCCTCACGTCTTGACTACTGCAGTGCTCTATATCTTGGGTTGCTGGGGGTGGATCTCTGTCGCCTGCAGCTGGTGCAGAACACTGCGACCAGGTTGTTGATGGGGCTGCCAATAACTTGCCATATCACACCTGTGCTGCACGAACTGCGCAGGCTGCCAGTGCGATGGAGAATCACCTTCAAGGTCGCATTGCTGACCTACAAGACCCTGCGTGGTCAGGGACCGACTACTTGCAAGATCTCCCACGCCTTACCGCTTCTCTTCGCCTTCGCTTCCTGCCGACCAGGGATTGCTAGAGGTTCCCCAGGGTTCGCCTTCAATCATCTGGGGCCAGAGTTTTTCTTTTATGGCCCCAACCCTGTGGAATTTCACCCGTCGGATTCGAGAGTGCCAGTCCACAGAGCAATTAAGGCATCTTTAAAAAGCCATTTATTTGAGAAAGCCTTTGATTAGGCCAACCCATTGTCTTTTAATTGTTTTTAAATGTATATTTATTTGTTGGTTGTTTACTTGTATTGTATCTGCGCTTTGACAATTTTGAAAAGCGCTTTATAAATAAAATTTGATTTGATTTGAAAGGGAGAAAGGATAGTGTAAGGAGGAGGATCTGTACAAGGCAGAAATACTGAACAAATACTTCTGCTCAGTATTCACTAAGGAGGGGGAAGGTCAAGGATCATAGTTGGGTTGCAGAGGCAATGGGGGTGGGGGGAGAGAAGTTGACACCAGTCCATTTACAGTGGAGAGAGTTCTGGAAGAACTCACAGATCCGAAGGTGGATAAGGCCATGGGGCCAGACGACATCCACCCAAGGATATTAAAGGAGCTGCGAAAGGAACTAGTAGTGCATCTGGCAGCCCTGTTCACAGAGTCGCCTAACACGGGTGCCATTCCAGGGGACTGGAGGAGGGCACATGTAGTCCCACTGCACAAAAGCAGCAGTAGGGAGGAGGTGGAGAACTACAGGCCAGTCAGCCTCACCTCAGTGGTGGGAAAGATCATGGAGACACTGCTGAAGGAAAGGATGGTGGCACATATGGAATCCAGCGGTGTTCAGGATCTGAGGCAACACGGATTCACAGCAGGAAGGTCATGTCAAATGAACCTAATAGATTTTTTTGATTGCGTGACTAGAGAAATAAATCAGGGAGGGCGGTAGACATCACTTATCTAGATTTCAGCAAAGCCATTGACACCATCCCACATAGAAGGCTGATTAACATGCTAGGTAGTTTAGGCATGGGAGACAAGGTGGTGAACTGGGTTAGGAACTGGTTAACAAACAGGAGACAGAGGGTGGTGGTAAATAGGGTACAATCTGGGGAGAGGGGGGTGACCAGTGGGGTACCACAGGGATCAGTACTAGGACCTGTCCTGTTCAGTGTCTTTATTGACATTGCAGAGGGGCTGAAAGGAAAGGTCTGCCTGTTTGCAGATGACACCAAGATCTGCAACAGGGTGGATACTCCAGAAGGGGTGCAGAAAATGAAAAGGGACCTGGAGAAGCTTGAAAGATGGTTGGAGATTTAGAAAACATAGACTTTGACGGCAGATAAGGACCGCTTGGCCCACCTAGTCTGCCCATTTCCCTACCTACTGGATAAGCTGCAGATCCTAGTTAACCAACAGCCTATTTCTTCCTACCCCCCAACAAAAATTGCCTTAGAAACCAAATTTGGCAACTGAGGTTCAATGCAAAAAAGTGCAAAACAATGCACCTTGGTAGAGGAAGCCCTGGGGAGAGCTACAGGTTGGGAGGTGGGAGTGACTGACACCAAAGAGGAAAGGGACCTGGGGTCATCATCTCTGATGACCTTAAGGTATCAAAGCAGTGCACAAAGGCGGCAGGGAGGGCCAGTGGCATGCTGGGGTGCATAGGCAGAGGTATCACTAGCAGGAGGTGGTGATGCCATTGTATAAAACATTGGTAAGGCCTCACCTGGAGTATTGCATGAAGTTCTGAAGGCCATACCTGCACAAGGACATAGATAAGGTGGAGACTATCCACAGAAGAGCAGCGAAGATGGTGCAGGGCTTGCACCACAAAACACATGAGGAGAGACTAGGGGACCTCAGTATGCACTCACAGGAGGAGAGAAGACGGTGGGGGGGACATGATTGAAACTTTCATGTACCTCAAGGGCATAAATAAGGTGTAGATAAAATTTTTCCAGTGTAGAAAAAGTACTAGAACATAACACAATATGAAATCGAAGGAGTAGATGATTAAGAGGTGATGTGAGGAAGTTTTTCTACACAGAAAGGGTAGTCGATGCTTGGAATAGTCTGCCACAGGAGGTAGTGGGGGCAAGCATGGTGGAGGAGTTTAAGATGCCTGGGACAGACGCAATGGAAGCTTGAGAGGGGATTGTGTGATGAAAAGCCATTGATCACATAGTGTCAGTGGCCACATACAGTGTATAGGGCCTACGGGCAGACTGGATGGGCCTAGCAGTCCTTATCTGCTGACAATTTCTGTGTTTCTGTGTTAAAAAAAATAAACACCTCGTAGGTTCCCTCTGTGAGATTAACTTACTGCCCCACTTCCCAGATCAGAAATCCCCTGCAACAAAAAACATACCGAGACTCCACTCCTTAGTTCCTCTGCTGCTCCTCCTTCCCATCTGGTCTTGTAATTGAATCTACAGTTTGAGTTGAAGCCGTTAGTACAGCTCCACTTCCTGGTTCAGGATTCCCCTCAAACAAACAAGTTCAGAGTCTCCTTTGTTCCTCCGCTGCTCCTTCTGACCATCAAATTCTGTAAAGAATGATCAGATTAGTGTGAAGCCATCTGCACAGCTGTGTCCTCTATCCCCCTACTCTTGCCTCCGGCAGTGATAAAACAATATGCTCCTGGAATTTGGCCAGAGTGGGAAGGAGGGAGATAGGACAATAGTTGCCTGAGTTAGAGGTGTCACCACCTTTAGGGGGCAGAATAGCAGTGGTATGTTTCCAGGCTACAGAGGAGACGGAGAAGTAGAGGTTGAGGAGGGAGGAAATAGGGACAGCAATAGATGGGGCAGAGAAATTGAGGAGTTTAGGGTCGAGACCATCAGGGATTTTCTCTTGAATGGGTTGAAGGCAAGAAGAGCCTTAACGACATCAACAGGAGAGAGAGGAGTGAAGAAGGGTGGGGTTTGAGAGGATGAGGATTGGGGCAGGAGATTGGGATGGGGTGGGAGACAACGGAGGTGCCGGGGGGGAGGGAGGAGAGAAAAGAAGAGGTGCAAGAGGTGAAGAAGGCGTTCAACTCATTGGCCACTGAAAGGGGAGGCGGATATGATGACATAATTTGCCTTGAGGACAGGGACAATGTATTGGGCCTTAGATGAGAATAAGGCATGAGACTAGCTTCCAGAACTTAGAAGGGTAGTTAATGTTGTTTTGGAAGGTAGCAGCACAGTACTCCACTTTAGCCAGCCTTGTGGCTCTGGTGCATGCATTACGAGGGTACGGTATTTGTGTAGGTCCTGGGAAGAGTCAGAGGAGTTGTGTGTCTTCCAAGCTAGATCCTGCACGCAGGCAGGCTGAGTCTGCTGAGATCCAGGGAGGTGGGAGTCTTTGATCTTGGTTTCCCTCAGAGGAGCATGCCTATCCTAAAAGGACAGGAATTTGGAATGGAAGAAATCAAGGGCAGAGTCAATGAAGTTGGAGGTTGAGATAGGCAACCAGTTGGCAGTGGACTGATCCAAGGACCTGAAGGACCAGAGCAGAAGAATTTTGGGGGTTTAAGGTGTCAGATTTTGCCAACACAGTAGACCATGTGGTGGTCACTGAGGGCATCTAGGAGGTGCCCGCAGCAGTAATGTGATGGGGAGGTGGGTTAGAGCCTGGTTCAGTAGAGTGTGATCGAGATGGGTGGGGTTAGTGATCAGCTGAGTGCGATTTAGGGCCATGGTATCGTATTGAATTTTGGCTTTGGGGAGGGGAGAGCCAGTTCAAATTAAACTCTCCTAGGACAAGAATTTCACTAGAAGAGGTATGGGTGGAGATGGTGGTGAGGAGGTCAGTGATAGAGGAGGGGGGGGTAGGCCAGGGCGACAGTAGACTCCAGCTAAAAAAATAGGGAGAAAGAAATGGAGAGAGTTTCAGGAGTACCAACTCTTATGCAGAAGAGAGAGAGATACAGAGAGTATATTGGTGTATTGGATAGAGGCAGAAATGTAAATGGTTATACCCCCACCCTGCTGAAGCGATCCTGTCTTGCTAAGCAGTAGCCAGGGATGGAAATGGTATTGTCAGGAGTTCTAGGGGAGAGCCATGATTCTGAAATAATTAACACATCTGGCTAGAGATTGACCATGACTGGTTGTTGGAGGTCCAGTTTAGGGAGGAGACTCCTGATGTTCAGGTTCATGATTCTCAACCCTTGTAGGGAGGGGGAGGGCCAGGATTAGGCTCTATATCCCCCGTCATGAGTAGATTAGGAGCTGAGCAGCGGCTGAGATCTGCCTGCAAGATGGGAGTGGATTGGGATTGCAGGGTGTGGGGAGGGGGACATGGGAACCGTAACCGGAAAGAAGCCAGATGAAGGAAGGTGGATGAGAGGAGTGAAGAGCCAGGTAGCCGGGGGGATGGCATAAAGTGAGAATGCTGAAGGAAGGGAAGGGGGGAGAGTAGTAGTCGAAAGGGAAGTATAGGTTAATAGGAAGGGAAGGAGGGAAAGGGTGAGAAGAAGCATGACTGAGCTGGGAAGGAAGCACAGGAGTCTGGGGATTAGCACAGGGGTAAAGAATAGGAGATAGTAGAGAAGTTGGGGTTATCCACAGCAATAATGTGCAAGAGACGTAGACAGCAGTACAGTCAGTAGCAACACAGATTAGAATAGGCCATAGGTGCAGAAAGTTTGTAATGACTGCAGCTTAACAGTGATAACAATAACCGTGCTAGGCTGGTAAAACTGATAATCACATAGTGTAAAACTAGCTGGGGAGGGTAAACAAGCTCACTGCAGGAGTCCCTAGACAGAACAAGAGCAGCATGTGTGTGATAGGTTATACTAATTAATTACTAGGTACAGTTATGCAGCAGAAGCTAAACTACTGCAGGACTAAAACGTTCCATAGTTTACAAGCTAGACACACTAGATTGAGCACTCTTACTTACTAGTCAGATTAAACAATATTAACTTGCACATAACACAAGCACAGTGAGACAAGCCGTAAGAGCCCCACCTAATTAAAGCAACTACGACATACTCCTGATGCCAGTAGTAGTACTGTCTATGGAGACTGACAGTTGACACGCTGACATAGCCTACTTTATAATTGGGTTTGTGGGGTGGGGGGCAAAGAACCCAGTTGGCTGGAGTGTGGTGATTTGGGGAGCAAGTTTCCCAAGCAGGAATTAAAACAGAATGTCCCTTAGTCTGTGGAGCATGGGGAGGGCAGCTCAAAACACCTGCAGTTCGAGTCAGTCTGTTGCTGCCCTCCGACCCTGAGCGGCTATGGTCTCCAGTGACATCTGTTGCTCTGCTTGCTAGCAAAGGAAACAAAGGCAGTAAGATTTGAAGTTGGAGGAGGGAATCCTCTTTGTCTGCCCGGAGCCGAGGGTCACCATCCCGACTGATGCCTCCCTGATCGGCTGGGTGCCTGCCCGGTGGAACACAGAGTCCATGGACTCTGGAACCCCAAGGAGTCCCGATGCTGTATCAACCTCCTGGAGCTTTGGGCAGTTTGACTGGCACTGACAGCCTTTGCTCTACACCTTCTGGATTAAATCATTCAGGTCAGACAGACAACACCATGACCATATACTACCTCAACAAACAGGGTGGGACACACTCCCTTCCTCTGTGCAGTGAGGCTCTTCACATCTGAACACTTGTGCTCAGCCTGAACACCGATGATCTGGTCATCCATGTGGCCGGTGTGTCCAGTCAGCTGGCAGATGCCCTCAGCTGGGTGGCTGAGGCATCTCACGAGTGGTCACTCCATCAGGAGGTAGTGCACAATCTGTTCTCCCAGTGGGGCACCCCTCTGGTGGACCTGTTTGCTTCCAGGGAGAACACAAAGTTGAGGCTGTTTTGTGCCCACCCTTCTGAGCGGGGACGCTGCAGGGGGAATGCCTTCTCGAGGTCATGGACCCAGGGCCTCCTGTATGCCTTCCTCCCTTTCCACTGATCCACAGAGTGCTGCTCAAAGCCAGGAGGGACGAGGCTCGGATGATCCTGGTGGCTCTGGACTGGCCCCGCCAGTTCTGGTACTCTGATCTCCTCAGCCTCAGCTGCAGGCTCGCATAGCATCTACCACTACACCTGGATCTGCTC
This sequence comes from Neoceratodus forsteri, assembly GCA_016271365.2. Classification (NCBI taxonomy): domain Eukaryota; kingdom Metazoa; phylum Chordata; order Ceratodontiformes; family Ceratodontidae; genus Neoceratodus; species Neoceratodus forsteri. The sequence continues at coordinate 932,296,905 of CM028133.1, forward strand.
TCATGCAATTAAGGGTAGGTTTTCCATTCAGACCTTCAATCCCTGCACCTGACAGCCTGGCTCCTGAGCGGCTAGAGTTCCAGGCTTTGAGTTCTCCAATGATGTCCTCACCGTGGTTGAGGCTTCCCGGAAAGAGTTGACCTCAAAATGCTACGCCTTCAAATGGAAGAGGTTCTCCATTTGATGCCAGGCAAGGGGCTTGACCCTTTGTCTTGCCTGGTGACCAGCATTCTCGATTACCTTTGATCCCTCTCCCAGTTCAGGGCTTCGGTCGACGACCTTTGAGGTGCACCATAAGCAATAAGGCATGATGGGGCATTGGTAGAACTGTGGGAACCGCATGTCCAGGGGCATAGTAAGGCACAAGACCACAGGATGAGTGCCTTCAGCAACTGGAAATACGGTAGTCACAGTACTGCAACTATCCTGGAGGTTATTACTGCACTTATAAAATTAGTTTATAGTGAGCATTTTGAAAACTAAAAGAAATCTTAAAAATACCCATTGGTAAAATTGTCACCGTGCACATGCCTGGCCATTCAGGATGCAGGGAGTTCCTACCTACTTTTTTTTTTTTGCATCATATGTTTATTCAGATTTTCAAATAAACAAACAGACCAGATGAGCCCACCAAGACAATAACAACATAGACAAACAAGTACATCCAATAATTAACTTATATACATAGAGATTCAATTTCATGACAGCAAAAATCATCTTATTAAAATAATGCAGTACGCTATATAAGGGAAAAAAAGGAAAAAAAAAATCTATATGGTTAATTGATAGGGTGATTTGTCTTAAATTATTTTATTACAATTCCATTCAGTTTAGCACCATCCACTGTTTCCCCCTCCTCCCCGCTATACCCAGACTTCCCTCAGTTTTAGGCTCTGTGCTGGTGTTAGAGCATTAAGGTATGGTTGCCAGGTGTTCTAAAACTGTTCCTCCCTATCTTGCATCACATAGGTGAGTCTTTCTAGGGTAAGAGCCAGTAGTGCCAGTGTTTTCCACTGTTGTATGGTGGGTTTAATTGCAGATACCCATGTATTCAAAATACAATGTCAGGTCATCACCAGTATGACCCTAAGCCATCTGGGCAGGGGCCCAATACTCTTCACCCACTTCCTCCACACCAATCAGCATTACTAGGGGGTGAGTGTGAAAGGCTTGTACCTGCTAATGCCCTAACCTCTACCATCACCTTCCTCCAGAAATCCTGTAAGATAGGACAGGTCCAAAAATAGTGATAGTAGGAGGCCAGACCTGCATTGCAACGGGGGAGCGCCGGAGAGACTGAGGGATTAAATTTACTAACACTCAGGGGTGGGCGATATAATCTATGACAAAACTTATAAAAGTATTCTTTGTATTCCATGTGTCCTCTGCAATGGGAACTCCCATATCCCTTTCCCAGAGTTGCTTGGTTTTCTTCGTCATATATGGAAGCAGCTGCCTGCCCACCCTAGCTACTCTACATATGTTGCCTTTAGGATTATACCCCCCCTCCTGTATTAGTTGCTGTAATGGCTCCCATGCAGTGTCCCTACCCCGCCTTCTCCCTAGAGTTACAGTGTGCTCGTAATTGGAGGTATCGATAAGTGTTTGTGCCCCAGCCCTGTTTTATCTCATATGTGGTCAAATGTATTTAACCCTTCTCTGGTGTACAGATCCTTTATACACATTATTCCTTTCTTCTCCCATTCCTTAAAACCTGAATCTGCCAACCCTGGGACAAAAAAGGGTTCCCAGCAACTGGGAGAAGTAGGGTCTCCCCCTGATCTATCCGTCCATGTCTACTTATGTGACCCCATCCTTCTAATACTGACCCAACCAAGGGATTTGGCCTAGATAGGTTCATAAACACCTTATAGCCTTTCCCCAGCAGATAAACAGTCACTCAACCAGGGCATCCCCTCTCCTCCAAATCCAGCCAGCCTGCCTCCCTTGGTCTACCCACCCAGTCTTGCAGATAACGACACTGTATGGCGAGACGATAATTTTTGAGATCCGGGAACTGCAAGCCTCTGTCAGCTGGAGACTTTAAGCGAGCAAGGCTCGTGCGTGGCGGTTTGCCCTGCCATAGAAAGTTTGAAAATGCCTTCTCTAAACGCTTTATATCTACTAGAGTATGTCCCACATGGAGCATCTGCATGCCATACAGTAGCTGAGGCAGGGCATTCATCTTAAGCAGGTTAATCCTGCCTAACCATGTTATAGGCAGTTTAGCCCACCTCTTGAGGTCAGTTATGATTGTATGCAACAAGGGGGTATAATTTAGTTCATAGAGAGATTTTATATTTTTCTCAGTTCTAATACCCAGATAAGCAAATGAATTACAGACCTTCTGGAATCCCCGGTCTCTGACCTCTTCTCCCTCCTCAGCCCTCTTTTCTCCTATTCTAAGTTCCTCTGACTTAGTTTAGTTTATATCCTGAGAATTTAGAAAATTGATCTATGAGATGAAGAAGCGGTGGCATAGATTGGTCCGGCTTAGTAATATACAGGAGCATGTCATCAGCATACAAAGAAATTTTGCACGCTCTTCCCGATTGACCCAGTACCCCATATATCTCGGGGTGCTCTCTTACTGCAGTGGCCAGGGTCTCCAGGGACAGAGCAAAAAGAAGGGGTGATAAGGGGCATCCCTGTCTGATTCCCCTTTGCAGCTCAAATCTATCTGAGAGAGAGCTCCATTAATTAATACTCTAGCTGTGAGTGCACTATATATTAGGCGGACCAGCCCCACAAATTCATCACCCAGACCAAACTGGGTCAGAACCTCCATTTAATATGGCCATTCAACCCGATCAAATGCTTTTTCAGCATCCATAGATAGTATACAGTACGTACTGGTTCAAACCCATTCGAGGCTCCCCAAATTACATTCAGGAGGGTTCTCATATTATGGTAGGAGTATCTATTCCGTATGAACCCGTTTTGGTCTGGGTGAATCAGCTCCGGTATAAGCCTGTCCAGGCGGTTGGCCAATACCTTAGTGATAATCTTAGAATCACAATTTAATAAGGATATTGGTCTAAAGGATGCACAATCAAGTAAATCCTTTCCTTCCTTTGGGATCAAACAAATAACTGCTTCCTTCCATGTTTGAGGTAGTGATCCTCTCCTCCTCCTCCCTAATATCATTAAGTACCGCCTCTAAGTGCTTAACCAGCTGCCTTATAGTGTTCTGTAGAGAAGCCATCCGGGCCACTGGCTTTACCCCACTTTAGCTCTGTAATGGATTTAACTATTTCTTCTTCTGTAATTTTAGCATTTAGCCAACTTTTCTGTGAGGTGGATAATTTAGGCAGCCTCACTCCATCTAGGAAGGAGTGCATACTGTTTCGCGTGTCCCCAGTCCCCGTCTGGTAGAGCTCTTCATAAAAGCATTTAAATATATCTCTTGTAAACTTCTTGTCCATCCCAAGCTGGCCATCTGGGCCCCTAATAGCCGCAGCCAGGTGCGCACTCCTTTTACCTCTAATGAGGTTTGCCAACATTAGTGCTGGGTTTATTCCCCCCACTCATAAAAATGTTTGCGCACAAATATTCATGTTTTCCGTGCCTCCCCTAGTAGCAAGTTTTTTAAAGCTTCCCTTGTCACTGTCCGTAATCTGGGGGCAGCATCCCCTCCCTCTCCCAGTGTCACACATCTCTCCAACATCCCAAGATGCTGTTCCAGGTTTTGCCTTCTCTCCCGTATCTTTCATCTGTTGTGTGCCACATAACTGATAACAGAACCCCTCATATATGCTTTTCTGGCATCCCAGAATACAGCTTTTGAGGGAGCAGTTTCAAGATTGTTTTGTACATATTGCTTCCATTGGTCCTGTAAATAATCTCTGAACTTCTTATTACCTAATAGATAGTTGGAAAATCGCCATGCTGGAGGGACGGTTTCTGCCTCGCGCAGTTCCAGGGACACAAGCATCATAGCATGATCAGAAATATGAATAGGGCCATGTTTTGTCTAAAGGAGCCTAAAATACCAGGTCCTTGGGATATAAATATAATCCAGCCTCGACCAAGTCTTATGGGGATGGGAGAACGTATACTCCCTTGTGTTGGGGTTGGCCATTCTCCAAACGTCAGTGAGGTAGAGATCAGCCATTCCTGGCATCCAGATCCGTACAGACCCCACCCCATAGGCCCCTCGAGTGATCCAGTGTGGGATTTGTCAAGCAGTTTAGATCTCTGCCAAGAATCAGTCCTGGAAATTGCTCTGACATTAGCAGTGTAATGAGGGACCTATAGAACGTGGGGTCATGTACCGCAGGGGCATACACGCTCCCAAATATTAATTTTTCTTCCACTACAAATACATACCGGCCATTCTCAGGATCAGCCACTACCCTGTTTACCTTTAATGGCAGTTGCTTATGGAGGAGTACCGCCACTCCACGTTTGTGAGAGGAAAGTGACGCCGCAAAGCATTCACCCACCCAGCTCTTTTTTAATTTATCATGTTCCTTATTGGTGAGGTGAGTCTCCTGTAGGAGCGCGACACTCACATTCTGGCGCTTAAGAGCAGTCAGCAGCATGGTGTGTTTAACAGGGGAAGAAATGCCCCTAACATTCCATGACTCTATAGTTAATCCTGTGGGGTTAGCCGTGGTGCTTGTGCCATCCTCCCACCAGCAGTCGCTTATCCCATTTCCAAGTCCCCTTCAGCATATCAGCGTGTGCATTTAATATTCTACGCTCATGTTTGGATCTCAAGCTTAACATATAACAATATAACAAACAGTACATATAAACTGTATACATTTCAAACACCCCCCTCCCTGTTAACCATTATTACAGTAAGTAATCCCCCTTTTTGTAACCAGAATTACTTATAGCAAAAATTTTACATGCCCTCCCCAACATTTAGTAACAATGTGTCCCCACCCCTTCCGCCAAGAACAGCATCACAAGTTCGCTTTATCTTATATGAAGGTATTTTATCATTGAGTAGCATAGTTACCCTATATCTCTCCCTCTGTCTCACATTTACTTTTTCTCCAAACAAGGCCTCTATAGGGACCTACTCCCCTCAATCTGGTGTCTTCCCTCCCGTCCATCCCTGCGAGCTCCATGTTTCAAATCTTGCAGAGTCCAGGATATCCTGAGCCCAAAATGCCTACCTATTTTATAATTACCAGTAATGCACATTTACTGGTCCTCAACTGTAAGTAAATGGCATTGACAGAATGTTTATACAAGTTTTTGTATTTGGCTGAAGTCAGTAAATATGGCTACCACAAACAATTTTTAAAAATCTCTTTGAATAAGGCTGCTTTTTAACAGTACATAGATCCATGCTGTGGATGTTTTAGCACTATCGCATGTTTATTATTAGACAACATTGGCGTGTTTTAAATACAGAACCCAGATTGAAAGAATGGACAACAGAAATACCAAGGGTAGTTTACAGAAGGGTGCATAACATCGCAGAAAATGTGGTCCAGAACCATCATGTGCAGCAACAATCCACACAAGATAAACCTTTACCATGTGGTAACTATAGATGTGCTGCATGCATTTTTTTGCAAGTACATTAAGATGGGTGGTGATATTTACGATCAGCATAATGACAAAAAATACAAAGTGAATGCTTTCATTAACTGTAAAATGGAAAATGTGCTATATAAAGCTACCAGCTCTTGTGATAGTTTTTATTTGTGAAAAAACACAAGGAAATTTAAATTATGAATTGGAGAGCATTTAGGAGCAATAGACAAAAATGATTGTAATAATGCTGTCAATCACACATTATGGACAGGGGTCCACAACACTCCTTTACATTCCAGGGAATACAGAGCATTTTTTTCCACATAACAGGTGGAGATCTAGATAGAATGTTGTTAAAATGTGAGAGCTATTGGCAGTGTATATTAGGAGGGGTACATAACTATAGGTTGAATGACAGATTCCAGTTAATACCCATTCTATAATATTGTTTACAAGACTGATTAATTTGTAATAATATGCATGGTATATATGATTGGGGTTGCATACTGTATAATTATTTAATATGAGTCCTGTATTGTTTTATATTCCACATACTTATTGTGTTTAGCTGCTGCTCCTCATTTTCCTTGTCCCTCCTCTCTCTTGTTCTGTGGAGCATTTTGTTATATATATTTAGTATTCTAATATGTGGTTTTATGGAGGTTTGATTTGTACATATGTAACTTACTCAGTATTTATAGTTTCAAACCCCAGGAAGTTTTACTGTATTCTGACATATGCAGTATGGTCTCACCTTTGGACTGCCCTGGAGCTGAAATGGTTAATAGAACCTATGCTGATGATGGCATGCTAGGCTCGTGCTCGGTTTTCAAACTACTGTCCCTGGAATACATCCTGCAACTGTCAGATTCTTTACTCCGCTTGCCTAAGGCGCCTCGGAGAGCTCTCCTTCATCTTTATTGAAAAATTTAATTTTTTCAGTACCGATTATTACTTTTCATTTTAAAGCACTGTCTTTGGTATTACAAGTATATTAGTTCAGATTTAGTGTTGTTTTGGTAAGTTTTTCGGTGCCTTGCCGGTTCTTCTCAACCGGGAAGAAACCAAACTTTTGATTACATTTTCTTAGGTAAATATCTTAAAAACGTAACTTCTCTGGGCTGGTTTCTTATTTACATTTAATTTGTGCTGGGCACCGGAGTAACTCTCAGCGCTCTCTTCAGTTGCTGAACCGACCGCAAAAAAAAAAAGAGAGGGAGATGTCTTTGTTTACAAATGTGTATATTTGACTCAGGAAAACCCAGTTCAAGGGTTTTATGTTAGGTCACAACCCAAGAAAAGAACCAGCCCTACGGGTTTTCAGCATTGCACAGAGTGTGGTGAACCATTTGCTAAAGCCGACCCGCACTTAATTTGTGTTTCTAGAAGCGTGGCTATGTTGTTCATCCACACTGTCTGGCATTGTCCCTTTCCCCTTTAAATCTTGTCGGAAGTCTTCAAGCTGGGTCCTCCCATCCACCCGGGTGGTAAATACCTCAGCTCCACCCCATGACGCCAGATCTTCCTTTCTGCTGGAAGATGCAGGTTCCCTCGTGCTACTTTGCAAGTACCATTGGCCCTGGAGTCAGATTGACGTTTTCCGCCGCACTTACTCTCTTTAAAACTCGTCAGAGTTTACGATTCGGATCTGAACACTTCAGATATGGAGAAAAAGTCGTCCCCGGTTTTCCGGTGTCCTTGTAGACAAAAAATGTCTCGCACCGATCCCCACCTCTCGTGCGTCTACTGCCTAGGCGCTGTGCATGATACTTCAGCTTGCGCCATCTGTTCGGCCTTCCATCCCACCGTTCTGGAGGACCGCAAGGCGCGCCTTAAGCTGGGGAGACCGGAGCTTTGCAATCCACTGGTGAAATCGAAGGAGGCCAGGTGGGCGGTTTCCGCGGCTGCGGGATCCGCCGAGCAGCTCGAGCAGATGGCAGCCTTCGAAGAGGAAGCTGCCCAAGCTCCGGCCAACTGAAGTTTCTTCGTCCCACTCAACCTGGGCTCCACCTTCATGGGATCCTTCTGGGAGTTGTGCCAGTCTCTCCCAACCAAGGGTGAGGCGCCTTCAGGCTTGCACTCCTCCCGATCCAAGAAAAAGGATAAGGACCCCAAATCATCTTCTTCTAGCCGAAGAAGACGTTTCTGGGACCGAGAGCGGTCTGACACTAGGAGCAGGCGGTCTCGCCACGGTCGAATCGCTCTTTGGCTGCCGGCTTGACCTTCCGCCAGGCCAGGGCACCAAGCTGAGGATACAGCAGAACCGCTGAGATTTCTCTCGACCCGATCGAGCCGTTGTCACAGACACCTGTCGACGACTCCTTGGAGAGGACTCCCATTCTCTCCTTCCCCGACGAGGAGACCCGTCCTTCGGGCATCCCGATCGAGGGACAAGAGCTGGAATCTCTGTTTTCACCGAATCCGGCTTCTCCCGACCGACAGAGCTGACGCCGTTGGTCTCGATCGAGGAGTAGACCCGGTCGGTCAGAAAACCAAGAAAGGGTCACAGACACTCCCAGAAGAGGCGCCACCACCGTTCCTCATCCTTTTCGGATGAGAGACTTAGACGGAAACTCCGTCGATGTTATGAGGACCTCATGTGGCAGGAACTCCTTTTGACTGGTCAAAAGCTGTCTACTCCAGCTGTACCAGACATTACTTGGCCCCAGCCTCTTCGGCTAACACCAACTCCCTCGGTTCCGAGGACTCCGGTTCTCCCTCTGGTGGGACCAGTACGTATTTCTGGTCGGCCTGTTACGGCTCCCCACCAATTTTGGTGGAACCTCCACCCAAACAGCCTCAGGGAGGGGCTCCCTCTAAGGAGGATCGGCCAACTACGTGCTTGCCCCATAGGTTGTCAATTACAGTCACTCCTGATTGCCCTAGGTGCATCGAGGGGGACTTAGGTGGGAGACCCCTGTATCCGAATTCCTCGGATTCGGATACTACTAGCCTTCACCCACATGATGAGCTGTCAGTGACAGGCCTGGAGGAAGGTCCTTCTTCCTTCCAAAGCATCCTTCGACTTGTTTCGGAGTCCACAGGTATGCCTTTGCAGCCCATACAAAAGAAGGCGGAATATCCTCTCACGGATATTCTCAAGAGGGGGGATACCCCAACGGAGGCCTTCCCAGTGGCCGAAGCCATAGTTGGCCCGGCACTGGAGCTTTGGCAGCGCCCTGCCTCTTACCGGGCTCAGTCTGCCCGTATGGCCTGCAAGTACACGGTGCCCATGGGGTCCTTGGCGGGCTTCACTGAGCATCCTTCAGCCGAGAGCCTCGTGACTGCCTCAGTGTTTAGGTGCATGGGCAACTCTGTGGATACTGACCGCCCTCTGGACAAGGAGTCCAAAATGTGGACCACTGCCTGGAAGGTTTACGGCATCATCCCTAGGCCTTCGCAGGCTAGCTCAGCAGTGATCATGGCACACTTCTCTCACGCCCTTCTGGGGTCGCTTGATGAAGTCCTCCCTCATCTCCTAGCAGACATGCAGACCACGGTCAAGCAGGTCTGGGACCAGGGCCGTGCTGTTGCTAAACAACTGCTCCAGACGGCTCTGGACATTGGTGATTCCTGTGCCCGTTCACTAGCTGCCGCAGTAGCCACTTGCCACAGGGCTTGGCTGAGGTTATCCTCTTTTCCCACGGATACTCAGCACAAGCTAGCTGACGTGTTCTTCCTTGGCACCGACCTCTTCGGTCCGGGATTGGCAGGTAATCTACAGCGCATTGAGCAGTCTAATGCCACCTTAGATGCCACCGCTGCTAAGGGTTCTTCGGGCAAGAACCAGCAGAAGCGCAAGAAGTCGTCCTGTTGGCATTCTTCCCCTGCGGTTAGACAGCCCTCCTTCCAGGGAGGTCAGCAACAGCAGCAGGCTCAAACTTGGTGCCCTAGGCCCAAGCAAGGTCCCCAACAGCCCCGCAAAGGAGGCTGAGGTGCTGGTCCAGGTGCCTCCTCCTCCTCCTCCTCCAAGCCTGCACAGTGACGGGTCGGGGTTGGCCTCCCGTACACCTGTCACGCCAGTTCTGGGTCCTCCCGTGGGGGGCCAGATCCGCCACTTTCTTTCCGCCTGGTCTGGTATCACTTCAGACAGGTGGGTTCTGGAAGTGGTCGGGCAGGGATTGCCTCTAGAGTTTGAGCAGTACCCTCCCAGCCAGGCCCGTGCCCAACGGGAGGAAAGAATCTCAGTTGGCGCTCAGTCGTCCCTTCGAGACGACATTGCTCAGCTCCTCCACAAGGAGGCGGTAGCTCCAGTGCTGGATCCTCCTACAGACCCAGGCTTCATGTCCAGGTATTTCCTGGTGCCCAAGCAGACGGGGGGTTGGCGCCCCATCCTAGATCTCCACGACCTGAATTGATATCTCAGGTCTCGCACCTTCTGGATGGTAACTCTGAACCAGATCATACCATCTCTGGAGCGAAACATGTGGTTCTGTTCACTGGATCATCAGGATGCGTTCTACCACATCCCAATCCGTCCGTCCCATCAGCGGTTCCTCCGCCTCAGGGTCGAAGGGACCCTGTACGAGTTCAGAGCCATGCCATTCGTCCTGTCATCGGCCCCACGGGTCTTCACCAGATGCATCGCAGTGGTGGCAGCCCATCTATGGAGTCAAGGGGTTCGTATTTACTCCTATCTAGACGATTGGCTCCTGGCGGGTTCCCCCATACAGGAGGTGGAGAGGTCCAGGGACCTGACCATCCAAACCTGCTCCCACCTGGGCCTCCTAATCAACGAGGCCAAGTCGGAACTCGTGCCCTCTCAGGTGATGGGCTTTATCGAGGCAGAGCTCAACTCTTGTCAAGCCAGAGCTCGGCTCCCGGCGGACAGGGTGGAGGTTCTTTCCTCCTTTGCCCAATCATTTCTGGTTGGGCACTTGCGCCCTGCCCGGGACTTCCTGCGCCTCCTGGGTTACATGGTGGCGTACATCTCAGTGGTCCGTTGGGCCAGATTGCACATGCGCCCCCTTCAATGGGAGCTGGCTGACCAGTGGTCTTAGTGTCAGGGTCTCTTCAACCAGCTGGTCACTGTCACCCAGAGGATGTGGGACGCTCTCCAGTGGTGGACTGTCCCGAGTCATTTGCGGAAAGGGATCCTGTTCGTCCGCCCCGAGCCGTAGGTCGTCCTTACGACCGATGCCTCTCTCACGGGCTGGGGAGCCCAGATGGGGAACAACAGAGCTCACGGGTTCTGGACCCCCGAGGAGTCCCGATGCCACATCAACCTGTTGGAGCTCAGAGCAGTCAGACTGGCATTGTCAGCTTTCGCTCCTCAGTTCCGGGGTCAAGTGGTTCAAGTCCAGATGGACAATACCATGACCATGTACTACCTCAACAAACAGGGTGGCACGCACTCCCATCTGCTATGCAGGGAGACGCTCCGGATCTGGACCTTCGTCAGCCGGCTGGAGGCGGATCTCCTGGCCATCCATGTGGCAGGAGTCTCGAACCAACTGGTGGATGCTCTGCCATAAGGCCAGACATCGCACAGTGGTCTCTCCATCCAGAGGTAGCTTACTATCTGTTCTTCCGCTGGGGCAAACCGTTAGTGGACCTGTTCACCCCCAGGAGAACACCAAGCTGAGGGTCTACCATGCCCACCCCTGAGCAGGGCTCACTGCAGGGGGATGCCTTCTTGAGGCCGTGGACCCCAGGCCTCCTTTACGCCTTCCCTCCATTTCCCTTGATCCACAAGGTGTTACTCAAGGTGAGGAGGGACAAGGCGAAGGTGATCCTGGTAGCCCCAGATTGGCCATGCCAGTTCTGATACCCAGATCTCCTCAGCCTCAGCTGCAGGGCCCCGGAGCGGCTTTATACACACCCGGACCAGATATCGTTGAATCAGGGAAGGCCTTCCACTTGGACCTTCAGTCCCTGCACCTCACAGCCTGGTTCCTGAGTGGCTAGGGTTCCAGGCTCTGGGTGTTTCGAGGATGTCTACACCGTGGTGGAAGCATCTCGAAAGGAATCGACCAGGAAATGTTATGCCTTCAAATGGAAAAGGTTTTCCATTTAGTGTCAGGGAAAGAGCCTGGACCCCTTATCCTGCTTTGTGGCTAACATTCTGGACTACCTTTGGTCCCTCTCCAAAGGGGGTCTTCGGTCATCGACCCTTAGGGTGCACCTGGCAGCCATCTCTGCTTACCGGGCGTAATCGGTCAGACTGATACTGGCACAGGAGACAGTGGTCAGTGCCTTTCAAAGGCCTGATCACATATCACCTCCGGTGCATGAACCTCCACCTCCATGGGTTCTCTTGCTGGTTTTGGCAGAGCTCATGGGCAAGCCATTCAAACCTATGCACAAGTGTGAGCTCTTGCACTTGTCATGGAAGACTGCCTTCCTGGTGGCTATCGCATCAGCCAGGAGAGGGGAGCTCCAGGTGCTTTCGGTGCACTCCCCTTATCTGGTCTTTCACAGGGATAAAGTTGTCCTGCGCCCCCACCCGAAATTCCTTCCGAAGGTGGTGTCAGAGTTTCACCGTAACCAGGTGTTGACTCTGCCAGTATATTACCCTAACTACACCTCGGATGCCGAGTACAGGCTCCATACTCTGGACCTCAGACGTGCTCTCTCCTACTATAAGGAGAGGACGGCAGAAATTCGTGGAGAGGTTCGCCAGCTGTTTGTCACCTACGCTAAAGCCGCTTCTGGCAGACCTACAGCCAAGCGGACTATTGCAAGATGGATCACATCATGCATAAGTCTGTGTTATGAGTCGGCGGGCAAGGAACCTCCCAGAGGGATAAGAGCTCATTCTACCCGCCATACTGCTGCATTGGTGGCTGCTTCCAGGACATCCCTATCCAGGAAATCTGTCGGCTGCTACCTGAAGTCAGCAAACACCTTCATTACCCATTACCAGATCGACCTTGAGTCACGCCGAGATGCTGGTTCTAGGGACATGGATATGTTGTTCATCCACACTGTCTGGCAGGTTCCTTGCTGCTTTAAATCTTGCCGGAAGGTCTTCAAGCTGGCTTCTCCCACCCACCTGGGTGGTAAAACTCTCGGCTCCACCCCATGACTCCAGATCTTCCTTACCGCTTGGAAGCTCAGGTTCCCTCCTTAACGCCTGCATGATAAGACTGGTTCCTAATTCTTCTAATTTTCAAATTAAAAAGTTTTTGCTAAAAGACTTCGTCTTCTCCTCCGCACGCGATGGACAAATTGACTCTCGTTTCGAGATGCCCTTTGCGGCAGAAGATGTCTCGACGGATCCGCACTCCACGTGCGTTTACTGCTTGGGCCTTGAGCAAGACCCGCAGGCCTGCGACCTGTGCTCTTCCTTTTCGGCCTACGTCCTCAAAGACCGTGCTGCCCGTTTACAACTGGGGCGTCCCGAGAAGAGATTTCCTCCGGTTAAGTCAAAAGAGGCCCAGTCGGCGGTGTCCAAGGGCGGCGGCTCGGCGGATCAGCTCGAGCAAATGATCGCCTCGGGAAGAGGAGGCGTGCACAGGCCGCTTCTACCTCGGGCTGCGGCATTTGTCCCGCTATCTCTCGGTGCCTCTTATTGCTTCTTTTAAGGAGCTTTGTCTGACCTCGACAAAAGGTGAGGGTCCATCTCTTCTGGACCGCTTTCGGTCCAAAAAGAGAGACAAGAGTAAGTCTCACTGTCGATGTTTTGGGAGCGGAAAGATCCTTCTCCCTGTTGTCGGCGTCGACTTACTGGTCGACCCCCGGCTTCGCCACTGGTTTCACGGTGTCCCCATCAGGCCAGTTGATCGAGACTCGACGACGCGTCGAGATTTTTCTCGCACCTGCTGGACGGGTTGTTGGCTGGAGAAGCTGAGAATCCCTCTCCCGTTCCCCGGTGGGAGTTGAGGATCCGCCGCTCGCCCAGCCCCTCCGGTTCCGGGAGCCTTCGTGGAATCGTCCGAACCGAGGGAGTGCCGATTCCCGACACCTCCCTCGCATCGCCCTCGGCCTAGCCGAGGTTCTCGGTCTCGGACGCTCTGTCCAGCCGATCCTCGCCATAGGCGGTCTCGATCTCGCACCGCAGCAGCGTGCAGGCGCCATCCTCTTCCTCCTCGGACGAGGGAGGCTTCGCAAGTTGCGCTGGAGGTATGAGGAACTCATGTGGCAACAGCTCCTTCTGACGGGAATAAGCCGACGCCGTTGTCTTACCTAAGTGGCTGTCACTGGAGTGGCCGAAACAACCCCTCATTTTAGCAGAGGAGCCTGTTCCCAGGCCGGTTGTTCGGCCAATTCCAGCTGCCCCACCAATTCCGGTGGAACCTCCGCCTCCACAGCCGTTAGCTGGGGCTCCGACCAAAAATTCTTGGTTGGCTCAGGGACTGCCCCATAGGCTGTCTGTCACCCTCACTCCCGATAGACCTCGGCAGGTGGAGGGTGGCTCAGGCCCGAGGCAGCTTTTGAGGACTCTTCCGAGTCCGAGGATGATTCCTCCCTTTTCTCCAAGCGAATGGACTTGGAGTCCTCAGGAGGACAGTCGGTGGACGATAGCCCTTCGTCCTTCCTAGGATTGCTTCGGCTCATCTCAGAGTCCACCAGGATGAAGCTCAAACCCATTTCTAAACGGGCCAGGTATCCCCTCAGAGATTCTGGACCGAGGGGATTCCCCTACGGAGGCCTTTCCGGTGGCCGAGGCCATAGTGGGTCCGGCCTTGGAGCTCTGGCAGCGCCCTGCTTCCTGTCCTGCGCCTTCGGCCAGGATGGCCAGGAAGTATGCGGTCCCTACCGGTTCCCCTGTCCGGTTTTTGAACATCCCTCGGCTGAGGGTTGGTTACCGACAGCTGCTCGCGTGTCAACGCTTAGGATGTGGACAAACTTCCACAAGGAGTCCAAGAAATTGGACTATGCCGAAAAGTCTATGCTGCGTCCTCTCTCGGCCTTCGCCAGGCCAGTTCGGCCGCCTCTGGCACATTTTTTTCATGCCCTGTTGGGCTCCTGGATGAGGTCGTCTCTCATCTTCCCGCTGATCTGCAGACTACGGTCAGGCAGGTGCGGACCAGGGCAGTGGCCAAACAGCAGCTCCAGACTGCTTTAGACATTGGGGACTCATGTGCCAGGTCTGTGGCAGGCGGTTATGCTATGCCCGGGTTTGGCTGAGGATATCCACCTTTACTTCAGATACCCAGCACAAGTTGGCGGATGTTCCTTTTTGGGACTGACCTCTTCGGCCCTGGGGTGGAAGGTCACCTGCAGAGGATCGAGAAGTCCAATGCTACCTTGACCCGGGTCTCTTCCCGCCAGAAGGACAAAGGCCGCAAACCACAGCCTAGGCCTTTCGTCCCTGCGCCCGCCCAGCAACGTCAGGGCCAGCAGGCTCGGGCTTGGCATCCCAAACCCAAGCCTGGAGCTTCCTCCAACAGAAAGCAGGAGGAAGGCCCAGGAGGTCCCCAGCCGGCCCCTCCTCCTCCAAGCCTGCCCAGTGACGGGCTGAGGGAGTCGCCCCCAACCCCACACTCACCCCAGATTCTCTGGGGACGGCCCGCACTTCCTTTCCGCCTGGTCCATTATTACCATGGACAGATGGGTTCTGGAGGTGGTGGAAAAGGCCTGCCTCTAGAATTCGAAGAGACTCCACCTTCAGAGCTGTCCGACTGGGGCCTCGGGTCCGCAGCCTCACTGTTGGCTCATCGGGCGACACGCTCTCCTCCTCAAAAGGAGGTGATCAGGAGGTAGCGGATCCCCTCAGACCCGGGGTTTGTGTCCAGGTACTTCTGGTCTGAACGGACGGGTGGCTGGCGCCCATTCTCGACCTACATGACCTGAACAAGTTCCTAAGGTCTGGAACCTTCAGGATGGTCACCTGGCTCAGATAATACCATCCCGGAACACGGCGGTGTGGTTCTGCTCTTCTGACCTGGCAGGACGCTGCTCTTTCACGCCCCCATCCGTCCGTCACATCGGAGACCTTCGCCGAGCGGAGGGATCCCTCTTCGAGTTCCCGAGCCATGCCCTTCGGCCTGTCTTCAGCTCCCAGGGTCTTCACCAATGCATTGCAGTGGTGACAGCTTTCCTCATGCACCGAGGGTCGGGTGTACCCTTACCTGGACGATTGGCTGATAGCAGCCCCTCCAGACAGGAGGTGGAGCGGTCCAGATCTGGCCCTCCAGGTTTGTTCTCAAGTCGGCCTTCTCATCAATGAGGCCAAGTCGAACCTCAGCTGAAGCAGGTGATTCTGTTTATCGGGCAGAGCTCGACTCTCTTCGAGCCAGAGCACGGCTCGGTGGACAGGGCGAGGTTCTTACCTACTTTGCCCAATCATTTCTGGTTGGGCAATCGCGCCTACCGGGACTTCCTGCGCCTCCTGGGTCTCATGGCGGCCTGTACCAGCGTGGTCCGTTGGGCACACTGGCACATGCGCCCCTTCAGTGGGATTGACCAGCCAGTGGTCATGCGCTCATCCATTGGACCAGCTAGTGATGGTGACCTAGGGAGATGTGGAACGCCTCCGGTGGTGGATCGCTCCATCTCATCTGCAGGAGGGCATCCTGTTTGTCCGCCCTGAGCGGACGGTCTCTATCGACCCGATGCCTCTCTCGATGGGTTGGGGTGCCCATCGGGAATACGACGCATGGCCTCTGGTCCCGGAGTCCCGATTGCCACATCAACCTGCTGGGCTCTGAGCGGTCCGCCTAGCTCTCACCGCCTTTGCTCGTTCTCTGGGGTCAAGTGGTCCAGTCCAGACGACAATACTACGACCATGTACTACCTAAACCGCCAGGGCGGACGTTGCCCATGCTTCTTTGCAAGGAAGCTCTCTGCATTTGGTCACTCATGTGCAGCCTGGAGGTGGATCTCCAGCTATCCTGTGGCAGGAGCCTCCAACACCCTGGCCGATGCCCTGAGCCGGATAGGGCTGCATCTCACGAGTGGTCTCTCCTGCCGGAGGTAGTACAAGATCTGTTCTCCCACTGGGGAACACCTCGGGTGGACCTGTTTGCCTCCAGGGAGAATGCGAAGCTGAGGCTGTTTCATGCCCGCCCCTCTCAGCATGGCTCGCTGCAGGGGGATGCCTTGTTGCGGCTGTGGACCGCGGGCCTCTTCTACGCCTTTCCCCCATTTCCCTTGATTCACAAGTTGCTTCTCAAAGCAAGGAGGGACAAGGCGCAGGTGATCCTGATAGCCCCAGACTGGCCCCGCCAGTTCTGGTACCCAGATCTCCTCAGCCTCAGCTCCAGGCTCCCGAGGCAGCTTCCAGCTCGCCCGGACCTGCTCTCAGTCAGTCAGGGGAAGGTGTTCCATTCGGACCTTCAATCCCTGCACCTGACGGCCTGGTTCCCGAGCGGCTAGAGTTCCAGGCCTTGGGTCTTCGGACGAGGTCCTCAATGTTGTTGAGGCGTCCCTAAGAGTCGACTAGGAATGCTATGCCTTCAAATGGAAGAGATTTCCATTTGGTGTCAGGGCAAGGGCTTGACCTCCTCCTGTCCTTTGGCAAGCATCTTGGACTATCTATGGTCCCTTTGTAGTCAAGGGCTTGAGTCGGCGACCCTAAGGGTGCACCTGGCAGCCATCTCTGCTTGCGGGTGCGGGCCAGGAGCAGTCAGTGGCGCAGGAGAAGGTGGTCTCGCGCTTTTTCAAAGGCCTTGATCACATTTCCCCTCCGGTGCGAGAACCTCCATCTCCGTGGGATTTACTGCTGGTACTGGCTAAGCTCATGGGCAAGCCATTCGAACCAATGCACAGGTGTGAACTCTCTCACCTGTCGTGGAAGACCGCCTTCTTGGTGGCTATCACGTCAGCCAGAAGGATGGGAGAACTCCAGGCGCTCTGCATTGAGTCTTCTTACCTGGTCTTCCACAGGGACAAGGTTGTCCTGCGCCCCCACCCGAAATTCCTTCCGAAGGTGGTGTCGGAGTTTCACCTTAACCAGGTGTTGACTCTGCCGGTGTTCTACCCCAATCACACCTCAGAGGCCGAATACAGGCTCCATACTTTGGACCCTAGAAGGGCGCTTGCTTATTATAAGGAGCGCACGGCTGAAATTCAGGGAGAGGTTCGCCAGCTGTTTGTCACCTACGCTGAAGCCGCACCTGGCAGACCTGCAGCCAAGCGGACGATAAGCAGGTGGGTCACCTCCTGCATAGATCTCTGCTACAAGTTGGCGGGCATGGACCCTCCCAGAGGGATAAGAGCTCATTCTACCCATCATACTGCTGTATCAGTGGCTGCTTCCAGGGATGTCCCTATCCAGGAAATCTGCAGGGCTGCTACCTGGAAGTCAGCACACACCTTTATTACCCATTACCACATCGACCTTGAGTCACGCCGGGATACTGGTTTTGGGGCCTCGGTTCTTCAGTCTTTATTCCCTAAGTAGGGGGTGTGCGCCTTGCCTCCCTCCTCCCGGAGAACTGCTAGGAGTCTGCCAGACAGTGTAGATGAACAACATATCCATGTCCCTAGAAATACAGGTTACTCACCTGTAACAGGAGTTCTAGGAATGGTATATGTTGTTCATCCACACGACCCACCCAACCTCCCCGGCTTCGACGCACAACCTGAGCTTCCAGCGGGCTAGATCTGGCGTCATGGGGCGGAGCCGAGAGTTTTACCACCCGGGTGGGTGGGAGGAGCCAGCTTGAAGACCTTCCGGCAAGATTTAAAGCGGCAAGGAACCTGCCAGACAGTGTGGATGAACAACATATACCATTCCTAGAACTCCTGTTACAGGTGAGTAACCTGTATTTTGGGGCCTCGGTTCTCAATCCCTTTTTCCTAAGTAGGGGGTCTGCGCCTTGCCTCCCTCCTCCCAGAGAACTGCTAGGAGTCTGCCAATCAGTGTGGATGAACAACATATCCACGCTCCTAGAAAAACAGGTTACTCACATGTAACAGTAGTTCTAGGAGTGGTGTATGTTCATCCACACGCACCCACCCGACCTCCCTGGCTTAAGGCGCACAACCTTGCTTCCAGCGGGCTAGATCTGGCGTCATGGGGCGGAGCCGAGGTATTTACTACCTGGGTGGGTGGGAGGAGCCAGCTTGAAGACTTCCGGCAAGATTTAAAGGGAAAAGGGACAATGCCAGACAGTGTGGATGAACAACATACACCACTCCTAGAACTACTGTTACAAGTGAGTAACCTGTTTTTTCTGCCTAGGGTTTGACCACCTGAACGCAGACTGTGAAATTTGTAAAAACTTTCCCCAGTTGACACTTGATAGGCGATTAAAACTGACTGAGGAAAAAGATTTCCGATAAGGCTGCTGACCTGGCCTCTGATAAACAGACTCCTTCTCTTTCTAAAGAAAAACCAAAGGAACTGGACGAACAGCCCTCTGACAAGGGTGAAGGTTCCTTGGGAAGAAAGCAAACCGTTGAGACTGCAACTGAACCAGCAACGTCTGCTAATCACAACCAACAAATCCACCAGTTCCTACTGCTGAGGAGATTGCTAATGCCATCAGGATAATCCAGTCACTGCAAACAGGTACCTCTGTTCCGGTTCTGCGACCCGGTTCACATCATCCATCGGTTCAAACTTCGGGTCCCTCCTCGGTTCCGGGTTCCTTTGAACATTACCTTGATATTTATGGCAGTGGCGATGTTGTTGATGATGAAGAGGAGGATTTGGGGGAGCCCCCTGAACCGGATGTTTCCCCTGATCCTCAACACTATGACTCCCCCGTTAAGGGACCTGAGGATTTTACCTCACATTTTGCTTTCATGAAGCAGGTGGCACAGACTCTGGGCCTCTCCACTCAGGAAACCACAGAGGAGGAGGAGGAGCCAGATTACATGGAAATGATGGATGTACCAGCAGCTAAGAGATTGATATTACACATCCATAAGTCCCTAAAGAGACAAACCACTAGAGTTTTGCAAACTCCCGCTTCCATTCCCCAGTGGAAAAGAAGATGGATAGGAAATGCTGGGTGGCCACGGCTGGAGCGCAGTTTCTTTTTGGGCATCCCAGTCATGAAGGGGTGGTGCAGGCTGTTGCATGTGATAAGGCAGGCATTCCCCTGGCATCACACCCACCTGATAAACATTCTAGAAAAATGGACTCTATGGCCAAGAAGTCTTACCTGGATTTTTCTCTGGCCATTAGGCAGGCCACTTACATGTCTTATGTTTCAGATACCAGAAACGTCTCTGGAATACTGTTTTGGAGCTTACTAAGGCTTTCCCTGCTCCCATGGCATCTAACCTAGCTGAGGCTGCGAAAAGGGGCATGGAGGCTTCCAAGTAGCAATTTTGGATGGCAGTGGATACCAGTGACATTGCAGCCAGACTGATGGCAACGTCACTGTCCCTGTGGAGATTTGCTTGGCTAAGGTCCCCTTTAACCCCTCACTGTTTGCGTCCTCCCTCTACTCCCTTTCCTTCCATACTAATCCCCTAACCCTCCCTCTGCCCCATCCTCTCCCCACCCCAAAAGCACATCACCACGCTGCCCCATGTTCTCTTAACAGAGCCTACTTTGGCTTAAGTACTTCTGTATTCAACGCATGACAGAGCCTCTGGCTGCATACCACTCCACCGACTGCTGGGATTCCTCCCAACCTGTCTGTCTCCCTGCACTTTCACAATGACTTTTAACCGCACGCTTGCAGTGTGCCAATCAAATATACTGTGAAGCCCTAATTTGTGCCTCTGGAGTTCCCTTGTTTTTATTTGGATTATATTTTCACGGTTATGACATTAACTGTAATCATCTGTAACAACTTTGTGTTTCTAACTACATGGTTATGCCCTGTATAGTATTTTACTGTATTTTGTTTGGCTGACATGGAACCTTTGGAAAAGAGCCCCAGACTCAAAAGTATTAATCCGAAACTGAAATAAATAAATAAAAATCTATCCCAGACATCCAGATGAAGGCCTTGGATTTCCCTTGGGAGCCCACATCCCTCACTGGTGAGCAAACAGAGGCCTACATGAAAAAGATGAATAAGTTCAAGGTGGCTTACAAGAGTGCTGCTGCTAAGGAAAAGGCAGCAACAACTTCAGAAGTACCAGAGTAAAAGGGGTAGGGGTAGAACCCACTACAGACCTTTCTTCCAGACTCTGGCTGTCCCAGTCTATCAGCCACAGAGAGGGTACTTCAGAGGCAGGAGCAGAAGGGGCAGCAATCGAGCCGGCCCCAGTTCCCAACCAAGTGCAAAAGCAAAGCAGACTCTCTGAGGATCTGCCAGGGTTGCCTCCCAATTCCCAGTAGGAGGCAGGCTGGCTCACTACCTCCAGGCTTGGAAATCCATTACCACTGACAAGTGGGTCCTGGAGGTAGAGAGCCAGGGTCTTGATCTCAGCTTCAAGGTCTCGCCCAGACTGAGGGGCAAGAGGTTTCAGACCTGCCACCTCATCAGAAGCAGTTCTGTTGGACGAGAATTAGCAAAATCCTCCAGGCGAAGGCAGTGGAGCCTGTCTCTTGGTCCAAAAGGAAAGGGACTTTACTCAAGGCCCTCTCACTCTAAAAAAAAAAAAAAAAAAAAAAAAAAAAACGGGAGTGGCGACCCAAACTGGATCTCAGACATTTAAACAGACTTTTGACAAAGCCAAAGTTCAAAATGGTCACTCTAGCTACCATTCTCCCTACACTCTGGCAGGGAGATTGGCTGGAATCCCTGGACTTAAAGGATACTTACTTGCACATTCCTATCAGGCAATCCCACAGAAAGTACCTCAGGCTCAGATTGCCATCAGGCCATTACCAGTTCAGAGCCATGCCTTTCGGCCTGACATCTGCTCCAAGAGTGTTTACTAAGTGCCCAGCGGTAGTTGTAGCACACTTAAGGAGGCAGGGAGTTACAGTCTTCCCGTACCTGGATGACTGGCTAGTGGTAGACCAGTCTCCCCTGCAGGTCAAAGATGCACTGACCACCACTCAGGATACCCTGACATCCTTAGGCTTCCTGGTAAACCAAAAGAAGTCAGTACTGAGACCAGTTTAGCTCCTGAAATTTATTGGAGCAGAGCTGGACACAGTAAGAGGAAAGGCGCTTCTCCCTCAGAGGAGGGTGGACAGCCTTGTACAGTTGGCCAGCTCTTTCCAGCTGCATATTGCCAGACGAGCAAGGCACCTTCTCCAGCTGTTAGTACACATGGCTGCGTCAACAGCAACAGTGCCAGGTTCCAGATCCAGATAAGGGACATCCAGTTTCATCTCAGATCTCACTAGTCGCATAGAAGAGATTCCCTGTCAAACACGGTGCCAGTCACAGGAACTCTTCTTCAAGCAATCCAGTGGTGGCAGGAAAAGGACAACCTCAGAGAAGGTGTGCCTTTCCTTCAGCAGCCACCATCAGCAGTCCTAACAATGGATGCCTCCCTCCTAAGATGGGGTGCCCACCTGGGGGAGCACACTGCACATGGTACTTGGCTTCCACAGGAGTTTCTGCTTCACATAAACCTGCTGGAACTCGGGGCAGTTTACCTGGGCATTCAGTCCTTTGCCTCATTGCTGCAGGGCAAGGTGGTTCAAGTCAGAACAGACAATACAACCACAGTGTATCACATCAACAAGCAAGGGGACACAAGGTTACCCCCCCAAATGTACAGAGGCCATGAAAGTATGTAATTATGCCTACTCCTTGGGGATCTCCCTGTCAGCAGTTCATCTCCCAGGGAATGACAATGTCCTCCAGAGATGCCCTCAGCAGGATCAACCAGAATCACCACAAGTGGTCACTAAACAGGAAAATCCTGCAAATTGTGTTCAGAAGGTGGGGCACCCCGGAGGTGGACCTCTTTGCAGCCCCAGACAATCACCAACTGCCACAGTTCTGTTGCAGGCCTCCTGCAGTGGGCACAATGCCTCTGGATGCACTACTGTTGAATTGGACAGGTAAGTTTCTGTATGCCTTCCCTCCATTTCCCCTGTTGCTCAAAGTACTGAACAAGCTCAGGGTTCAGCCAACGACAGTGATCCTCTTCGCTCCAGACTGGGCTAGGCAGCCCTGTTATCCACTGCTCCTGACCTTGTCAGTATCCAGACCAATCTTTCTCCCCAGGAGGCACAACCTACTCTCCTCCTCACGGGGCAGGATCCTTTACCCCAATCTCAAGTCCCTCAGGCTCAAGGCTTGGCTCTTGAGGACTTGGAGTATGCTGACCTGCTCCTCTCTGAAGGGGTTCTGGAGGTTCTCAGAGCTTCTAGAAAACCCTCTACTAAGAAAACGTGTCTATCTTTAAGTGGAAGAAGATTTCAACTTGGTGCCAGGAAAAACATATAGACTGTAGCCAGGCTGGTTTGCCAGTCATTTTGGATTATCTGGCACACCTTCATTCCCTCGGCCTCAGGCCGTCTACCCTTAAGGTACACCTGGCAGCTGTCTCTGCTTACCTTTCGGTGGGTAAGGGTTCATCTCAGGCTGCTAACCAGGTATTCAGAAAGTTTTTCAAAGGTCTGTTAGACTTGCATCCTCCACACAGGGAGCCAGCTCCTGCATGGGACCTCAGTATATGCATTGGCCAGCTAATGCAGCCACCCTTAGAGCCCATGTTTTCAGCAGAGCTTAAATATGTGACATGGAAGACAGTGATCCTGGTAGCTATCACTCAGCCAGGAGAATTAATGAGCTCCAGGCCCTGTCAACAGAGCCAAATTACATCTCAATTCATAGGGATAGGGTAGTCCTTGGGACTAACAGGAAGTTTATCCTCGAGGTAGTGCCGAACTTTCACCTGAATCAGTCCATCACTTTGCCAGTCTTTTTCACTGACCATTCCAGTTCAGGGGAACGTAGGCTGCATAGCCTAGATGTGAAGAGGGCTATCAGTTACTACTTGGATCATACTAAGAATCATAGGCAGGATAGTACTCTGCTCTTCCTGACCTATGGAGAAGTGGGAAAGGGCAAAAAATGCCTTGAAGAGGACCATTGCATGATGGATTGTTGCCTGTATTCAATTCTCTTACTGCAAAGGAGGCAAAGAGGCTATTGTGGGCCTTAGAACTAAGGGTAGAACTAGTGACACCTCTGACTAACCTTTTTAACAAATCATGGGAAGATGGTGTGGTACCTGAGGATTGGAGGAGGTCGGATGTGATTCCTCTTCACAAACGTGTGAGCAAGACAGAGGCAGGAAACTACAGACCTATCAGTTTCACCTCAGTGGTAGGGAAAATTATGGAATCACTTCTGAAGGAAAGAATTGTTGAGTTTCTAGAGGCCAGTGGGGCACAGGACCCAAGGCAGCATGGATTCACAGTGGGAAGGTCATGTCAGACGAATGTAATAGATTTCTTTGACTGGGTGGCCAAAGTAGTAGACCAGGGAGGGGCTGTGGACATGGCATACCTAGACTTTAGCAAGGCATTTGACACAGTCCCACACAAAACATTAATATACAAGTTAGCCAGCCTTGGAGTGGGTCCCAAGATGGTAGCCTGGGTAAAATATTGGCTGGACAACAGGACACGGAGGGTAATAGTAAACAGAGTCCATCTGAAGAAAGCAGGGTTTCTAGTGGGGTACCACGGGGTTCAGTACTGGGACCGGTCCTCTTTAATGTCTTTATAAGTGACATTGCAGAGGGACTGAAAGGAAAAGTATGTCTCTTTGCAGATGGCAGAAAAATCTGCAGCAGGGTCGATACAGAAGGTGGGGTGGAAAGGATAAGAAGGGACTTGGCAAGGTTGAAAGAATGATCAAATGTGTGGCAGCTTAGATTCAATACAAAGAAGTGCAAAGTAATGCACTTGGGAAACAAAAACCAGGTAAGAGTACAATAGGGTGAGATAATAACAGCAAAAATAATGGAAAGGGACCTGAGGTAGTATATCAGATAACCAAAAGGTGGGCAAGCAATGTGAGAAGGCAGTAAGAATGGCTGGTGGGATACTGGGATGCATAGGGAGAGGCATCACCAGTAGAAAACAGGAGGTTGTTACCCCTCTGTACAGACGGGCTGGTGAGACCCCATCTGGAGTACTGCATGCAGTTCTGGAGACCCTATCTCCGTAAGGACATAGACAGGATGGAGGTTGTGCAGAGGAGGGCAACTAAAATGGTGCAGCGCCTGCACCAGAAGACATAAAGAGAGATTAGAGCTTAATATGTATACCCTCAAGGAAAGGAGGAGAGGGGACATGATAGAAACTTTCAAGTACCTCAAGTGAATCAACAAAGTCCAAGAGGGTAGCATCTTTCAGAAAAGAGATGTGCAAGAACAAGGGGCACAATTTCAAGATAGAGGGGTTGGCTCAGAGGTAATATAAGGAAGTATTTTTTCAGGGAGAGGATTGTGGATATATGGAACGGCCTTCCTGAGGAGGTAGTGGAGTTGAAAACAGTGGGGGAATTCAAGAATGTATGGGACAGACATAAGGCAGTTCTAGTGGGGGTAGGAGGAAGTAGGCTGTTGATTAACTAGGATCTGCAGCTTATCCATTAGGTAGAGAAATGGGCAGACTAGATGGGCCAAGCGGTCCTTATCTGTCGCCAAATTCTATGTTTCTGTGTTTCTACAAGGGGTACAACTGCTTCTATAGCAGCTGCATGAGGTATTCCTTTGTTGGAAATTTGTAAAGTAGCTACCTGGAAAACTGTTCACACTTTTACCAAACATTATAACCTGGATACCCAGGCCAGAAGTGATGCCAGATTTGATACAGCAGTACTGCAGAGCCTGTTTCCTAAATAGGTTCTCTGCCCTCCTCCAAAGGTACTGCTTGGGTAGTCTGATCATGTTAAAAATACAGTAAGATTTCCTGGAGTTTGAAGAAAAAATTACTCACCTTAGTAATCTTGTTTCTTCCGTAGGACTCTTACTGTATTGTGAGCTCCCACCCTACCTACCCTACTAGAACATATGGGCACTGCACTACAGCTTTCCATGCTGTTTGAAACTTTTGTTTCTTGATTCAGGCACTTGTGACTTGAGTTTTAGTGATGCCCCACTTTTAAGTAAAAGGGGACTGTTTGTTTTGGGGGGTGTTATTTATTAGGATAGTTGAGATATCTTGTTGTTATGTATGTTCCATAGATGGTTTATTTTATTTATTCGGTCTAGGATTACAATACCTTTGAGCCAGGGCTCTTTTACAAAGGTTCCACGTCAGGTTACAATTCAAAACATAAGACATGCAAGTCAGATTACAAATTCAGTATATAGGACAAGGTTACAAAAGTGTAAGCTAAACAGAGTTACGAAGCATCTGAGAAACAAAACAAGTTTTGGAGGCTAGGTTAAAGGGAGATAGCGGATGAGGTGCAGAGAGGATAGAGGACAAGAGACAGGAAGAGTGGGGGGGTGGAGAGCTATAGAGGAGGAGCGCAGCCAGAGGCATTATTGTAGACATAACATTGGGAAGTGCATGCTAAGGGGTAATCAAGTGCCAATAGGAGAGAGAACTGCATAAGGTTAGGGAAATATTCATGGAGTCAGCTAGTGGAGGCAGTCACAGGAGCTAGAGGTAGTGAGAGAGAGGCGGAGCCTTGATTTAAATGCACCAAGGGTAGCAATGGAGGAGATGCAACTGTTTAGACCATTTAGCCAGCTGGGCGCCCTGTTGGCAAAAGATCTTTGACCTTGTGAGGTACAACAAGTTGGAACCTGCAGGAGCCGTGATTCAGACCCCCTGGTTGAGTGGGGGTTATTGCTAGGGTGCAGGAGTGCACACGCTACAGGGGGCTCAAGGCCCATAGTTATTTGCTTCGCATGGTGCTGGTAAGGTATTTTATCCGATTGGTGAGTTGCAGCCATCCAGTTTGTGCATATAGGTTGCATGTATGTGTGAGGTGGTGGGATCTAGTGAGAAGTCGGCAGGCCTTACTGAGGGAGGTGGATATGTGTCTTAAGAGCAGTAGCTGGGGCAGAGCCATAGATGATAAGCCCATAGTCAGTAATGGAGACAACAGAGCTCTTAACGGCGACAGTCAGGGCTTCTGGGGTAAGATGTTGCCTATGCCGGAAGAGAAGGCCAAGGTGAGTAGTTGCTGCTTTGGCTACAGAGTCAGTGTGGGCACTGTAAGTTAGATGAGGGTCTGGACTGATCCCAAGGTACTTAAAGTCTTGAACCTGTTCTAGGGTGACTCCATGACTGGTTTTGATGGATAGGAGGGTGCAGCTTATGCTTGTTATGAGAGCTGCTGAACATCATAGACTTCGTTTTCTTATTATTGAAGACCAGATTGTGATTTGAGAACCAATTTTCAACAGATGCAAAGACAAGCTGAAGGTTTTCTTGTGGAGGCTTAGGATCCTTGTGGGAGGCAAGAATTACAGCATCATCTGCATAGAGTATGATTGTTTCGGAGCAAGAATTTGGAAGGGAGCTCAGGAACAAGATGAATAGTAGGGGGTTTGAATGAATTCTGGGGACACCTGAGCGAACAGGCCTGGTATCAGAGAGGACATCTGCAATTTTTACTCTTTGAGACCGGTTCTCCAAGTAGCTTTTGAACCAGGCAGTGGAGTCGGAAGAGTGCCCAGCTTTCAGAAGTTGCACAAGCAGTAGGCGGTGATGGACAGTGTCGAAAGTCTTAGTCATCTCGATAAAGACGGGCCCAATTAACTGACCATTGTCCAGTGAGCTGTGAAGAATGCCAGAGAATTCCAGTAGGGCAGATGAGGTGCTCTGTCCTTTCCTGAAGCCATGTTGTTGCGAGCACAGGATATTGTATTTGTCCAGGAAATCTGTGAGCTGATTTGCTGCAATACGTTCAAGGGCCTTAGAGAGGGGTGACAATATAGAGATCGGATGGTAGTTTCCACGAGTGTCCCTGTCACCTCTTTTATGGACAGGGGTAACAGTGGCAGATTTCCATTTGTCAGGGAACTGGATGAGCCTAAGTGAGAGGTTGAAAATATATGTCTGTGGCTGTAACACCTCATCAAGGGTGAGGGACAGCAGTTTAAGGTCAAGTGTATCATTGCTGGATCTGGATTTGGTAATGTCTTTGTGGGCATCATGCATCTTGACTGCTTTGAAATAAAAGGCGAGTGGCTAGAGGAGGAGGCATTGGGGGGAGAAGAGGGAGAGTCATAGTCCTTGAAAAAGTCAGAAGGGAGAACATTGCTGAGATCGGTGAATACAGTGTTGAAGGTACTTGCTATGATTTTAGGGTCAAGTGTAGTAGACCCATTTATGTTGAGCAAGGTAGGGGAGGTTTTTGGCTGCTTCCCAGTGACCTCTTTAATATTGCAGGATGTATTCCAGGGGCAGTGGTTAGAAAACCACGCTCGAGCCTAGCATTCCATCATTAGCATAGGTTCTATTAATCATTTTGGCTCTGGGATAGTCCTATGGTGAGTCCATACTGCATATGTCAGAATGCAGTAAGAATCTCTTTGAAGAAACAAGATTGCTATGGTAATTAATTTTTCTTCATATATGTATTTTATAAGTGTTTTCATTATGATATTTCTTTAAATGATTGTCTTTATAAGTTAATGGTCATCAAACCTCAATTATGCCTTTGAAAAGAGCAAGTTAAGCTCTAAAACATTTGGCATTCAGAGGATATGCTAGCATGTAACTTTTAATATAAATTTTGGAATCAGACAACCAAATGGTTCTTTAATCTCGTGTGAGCCTTAGCAGTCTTTTTTATTTACACAGGATTTATTCCTGTGAAGGGTACCAAGTTTGGGCTGTCATTTTTTGATAATGGCATCACTGTGGACTGAGAAGTCGAGATGACTGTGCACCCACACACCAAGATATTTGACGCAGGGTACTGTCTGTGGGTGGGGCCATTGAGGGTTTTGAATATAGTGCTCCAGTTAAGCCTACTTATCCACTGCCGGGTTCTGCATAAGATGGAGATCTTTTTGGGGGGATTATTAAGGGAGAGTTGGTTAGCACAGAACCATGGTTGATCATTGTTAATGTCACGCTGCAGGGACTGTTCTAGCAGAAAGACAGAGGTACTGGTGGCAAAAAGGACAGTCATCAGCATACATATGAATGCTGGCTGAGACACAGACTTAGGGGTGGTCATTTAAGAAAACTGATTGTAACAGCATAGCACCACACCGAGATGTTTAGCTTTATTGTAGTGGGCATGGCAAGAGTGTGAAACTATTCAGTAATTCAAATAACTTTTCAGTTTAGGAATGAAAGAACATTAAAAGAAAATGGGTATATTAATGATTTTCCAAGGATCAGTCTTCACCATTCATTACTAGTGGGGTATAAGCTGGGTACAGTACCCTCTTGGGAGCGTAGCTTTAAGACTTTTGAGGAGAGGAGCTGACTGGACTGCGCTGCCCTTGAGGAAGATTCATGACATGGCACTCACAGGTTGGCCAGTAACTGACGCTGGCTTCCCAACCTCCTCAGTTCTGCTTTTCTCGCTATCAGCACCATCTCATGGAAGCTTCAAGCAAAAATCTACTAAGTCAGTTCTGTCACTGCTGATTTTCCACTCGATGTCACATTTTGAGTTCGGTTCTGAATTTTTGGCTTCATTTTCTCCTTAATTTTTTAAGTGTGCGATACTGAGTGCCATTGCTATGTTTTTGTTTTTTGTTCCATTTTTCGGTCATGCCCAGTTTGGGGCTTAAAAAGTCCTAGAAAATCTAAAGTGGGCTTGCCGCCATGTATCGGTGCCTCTATGGCAAGCCCATGACCATGTCAGATCGCTGTGACCATTGCTTGGCCTGCCTGGGTTCAAACCATGACATGGATTTGTATGATGCCTGTTTCTCGATGGACCACCGTGTCCTGTAAATCCATGTGTTGAAGGTGGGACGAGATCCACCAAACTTCCATGGACGGCACCACACCCGGAACGCCAGAGTAATGTCTTTGGGCCCTTCCCCTGGGCCTCTCCCTGGTACTGCTGTATATGTACCAAGGGAGACCAGGCCTCCACTGCTCCTAGTCTCGCTGGGACAGGAGGCCCGTCGAGGGTCAGTTGGTCTTCTCTGGTGGGTCGACTGAGCACTTATACAGTCCGTGCCTCTTCGGTGCCCGGATGCCCCTGGTAATGAGGTCTCAGCTATATGCTGGGCCTGCGCGATGGTTTCCTTAGGATCATGGCCTGGTACTTTTCCATTTCCTGACACTATCCCCAGTGCCAGTGAGTGGTGCTGTGCCAATCAAGCTACTAGGTATCCTTCTGACACTGCTTGCGGTGCCAGGAGGGGGTCACTGGGTGGCCTCTTTGGAGATCTCTTGTCTCCTCCTCAGATTTGGACAATGACTGAGATGATCCTGATAGGCTGCTTGGTTCCCAGGAGCCTCAGAACTCCCTCGGCCTACTTTTAGGCCCTCAGTGGAGTTGGGATGTCCTCAGCTGG
This sequence comes from Neoceratodus forsteri, assembly GCA_016271365.2. Taxonomy (NCBI): domain Eukaryota; kingdom Metazoa; phylum Chordata; order Ceratodontiformes; family Ceratodontidae; genus Neoceratodus; species Neoceratodus forsteri. The sequence goes on from CM028133.1 coordinate 932,326,566, forward strand.
ATGCTGCCTCTGGTACTGCCCTTCCTTACCTCCTGGTACTGAGTAGGCCTCCGTGCTGACCCCAGTGCTGGAGAAGGGAGCGGAACTGAGCACAGAGCCATATCAGGGATGGCACGGCTCTGTTTCTGGTACCACTGAATGTACTGATTAAAGTGTCGGCACCAGGGATGCTGCGAGGGAGTTATGGAGCCACCTGCAGCATTTGTTCTTCCCTGCTTTTTCTCCTGGATTCCTCAGATCTTATCTGTGTCAGTCTTCACCATTCATCACTGGTGGGTTCTGACCGGAGGATCAGGACCACACGAGAGCTTTTATTTTTTTGTGAGGGGAGGAGCCGATGTCGGGCCGGCGCTGCCCTCGAGGCTGACGCACTGCGTGGCGCTCACGGGTTGGCCAGTAATGACGCCGACTCCTCCTCCATCCCAGTTCTGCTTCTCCTGCCATCAAGTGAACATGACCTTGTGTGTGGAGTAACAGAATTATCTGTGACATCGGCCTAGACTGTCATAACCCGTCCTAGTTCTGTCCAACTGCATTTCTTAGGCGTCGTTGGTGGTAAGATCTTTCATTTTATTTTTGACGATGCCAAGTACTGTTTTGGTTATTGTTTTCTGCCGATCATGTCTCATTCTGGGGACAAGAAGAAGGCTTCCCATGGCGTCCCTATGCAGTGGTGTCCCTGTTGCTGGCTTTACTCCATCTCGGACCAGTATGACCAGTGCTTGACCTGCTTGGGCCCAAACTACGATATGGACCATTGCGATGCCTGTTTCTCCATGGTTCGTCGAGTTCTGGAAGTCTGCGTGTTTAAAGTCGGATGTGCGCTGCTGACTTTCGGTGGACAGGCATGCACCAAGTGCAGGTCTCTCGACCCTTCCTGCAGGACCTTCCTGGTTCTGTGTGGACCATGGAGGAGAGGGCTTCCACCCTTTCAAGCCTCATCTCGGCGGAAGCCCCTTTTGTGGTGCAGGAGACCAGTCTGATTCCTGCAGGAGTCAGGCTGGAGGCACCATCCTAGCAATCCCTGGCATCATAGTCTAGGCCTTCCAGGCCTGGCCCAGCGGTTTCCTTGCCGCCACCTAGGATCCCAGTGCTGCTTGCATTGCCGGAAAGCAGGGTGGTACAGAGCTGGTTTGCAGCCTGTCTTGATCCCAGTGCTGCACGGTGCTGGTGATTGGGGTGGCCCATAGGGAGTGCAGGGCCGCCCACAGTGCCGCTTGCAGTTCCTGGAGCAGAGGAGTCTGTGAGGTAGTCTGGGTCTGTGCTTCCACCGGGGAGGATAATGATTTGGAGACGGATCCAGACTGGCTTCCAGATTCTTCGGAAGCCTCGGACTCCTCATTGCCCAGCCCATCCACTTCAGTTCAACCCCTTCCTTCAGATTCGGCGGTTTCTATTGGCTCCAGTGTCTGGGCCACTTGCAACATTGACCAATCTTCCGGTGCCGAAGTTGGCACCAGATGTTCTTCCAGAGCCGGTGGGACTCCTAGTCTCGAGGGAGGTGAGCCCCCTGCTATGGCTGCCCAGGCTAGGCCCCACTGCTGGGCCTAGTAGGGCATCTTGAGCAGGGGAGGGTATTCACTCATCTGCCATGTCTCAGGAGTCAGTGGGCGGGATTGAGCTACCCAAGTTGACGCTGAGGAAAAGATCCCTCTCTGAGTCTGAGTGGTTGCGGTGACAGTGTTGGGGCAGCGTCCCTCCCTTATAGCCCACAAGGGTTCGGGTAGGAGTTGCAGCGCCGATCCTGTCTTCTCACCGGGAGGAATCTCATCTTTGAAGGTTAGGGGCTGCCCTTCTCGGCTCATGTGGCCCCAGTCGCCTCATTGGGGGGGGGGGTTCCCTTTTAGGGACCGTTCTAGTGCGGTTGAATGGCCACTGACTGCATCGACCATCAGATCCTCCCAAGCGGTAGGTTCGCCTGTTCGGTCTCCCAGCCCTGGCCTTCTTCCTCTGAGGTGTTTGGCCCCTCTACCTCTGCCAACCCTGCCCACTGGCCACTCTTATCCTATGGGACCTCTGACCTGGGAACAGTTCAGAGCTATGGCTGCCCTATTACCTGCCTATTTTAGGTCCATGGATGAAGAGGCATTTCACCATTCTCCTGGGCAGCCGATGCCTGACTCCTCAGACGAATTGGCTCCTCGTCTTACTCACTTGAGGGAGAGGATCCCTCCGTTCACCTCTCCTCAGCTGCTGACCTATCCAGTTATCAGCGCTTCCTTTCGGGGTTAGTCGATGAGCTCCACATTACTAGACTCACAAATCGCAATCCTAAGTGGGTGGCGTGCTCATTTTAGGTGAGTTCAGTGCGGCCAACCTGGTGGTTCCGCCTGGCCCTCCCCTTTGGGAGGAATCCTTCATCCCTTCTCAACCCCGATGGACTGCTGGCACAGGTATTGCGCACCCCTAGGGTCTCCAGGAGCTCTGTGTCACCCCTCTTCGGGCATGATAATCCTGGACACTCCCTCTGGGCATAGATGCCTGAGATGTGACCGACCCCAGAGACAGACTCATGGAGTTTAGCTTTTGGTGAAGGAGAGTGTTCTCTTGGCATGTCTCTCTTATCTGTCAGCACATGAGGCCCATCATGTTGCCTATAACAGGCACTTATGGTCTTTACTAGGGCAAATCCTGGTATCTTTGCCTGATTCGGAGGCAACCAGACAAGCCGTTGCCCTCTCTGCATGTGGCCTGGAACTTGCGAGGCACCAGGCAAGGGCATCGTATGATGCCAGTGAGGTGGCGTCCAGGCTGGCAGGAACAGCGATCTGCATAAGGCAGACAGCATAGCTTCATCTATCCCGGTTATCACCTCTGGCCTGGCGAAGGGTGATTGCCTCCTCTTTCCAGGGAACTCTCCTTTTTCCCCCGCAGTGTGAGGCGGGAACTTCAGGGGCGACTTGTGTCTCCCGGCCAGAGGGGGACCTCGCTTCATCTAGACCAATCCCAGGCCTAATTAGGCCTGGAAGGTTTTCTCCTCCTGTGTCTCCCCACAGGAGGCTGAGGGACCTCCATGCCTCAGGAAGGTACCAGGTCCCTTTCGGGGGGCTTGGTAATCACCCACCAGTGATGAATGGTGAAGATTGACACAGATAAGGTATGAAAATGATGTACCTACCGTAATTCTTGATTTTTCTGTGCATCTTCCCCATTCACCACTGCTTCCCACCCTCCTTCCCCTCTAGGGCCTCAATCTCTGGGCAGTTCCTCCTCCCTCCTTGTTTTACCCCAGTATAGTCCTTCTGGGCTAATACTTCTGGTACCTCCGACTCTCTGCTTCTCTTCGAGTAGCAAAGGTTTTTTCTTGGGGGACACCAAGTGGGGACACTTGTCTCATACAGTAGGACTCACCTGTGTTTTTCCTTGCATCCCTTTTGGGATCTCTTCCATTTGAGTTTATGACTCCGTTGCCCAGATGCCATTTCTTTTGTCCGTTAAGGTCCTTAGTTTCATATCCTAGAAGACCCGGGTGACTCCTAAAATTTTTCCTAGAAGCGGTAGCTTCTTCTTTTCCATCTGGTAGCATCTAGCCCCGCATCTCTGCAGGGTGCCTTTGGGGTATGTCTCATGCCTTGAGAGGTTCTCCAGGCATCTCCTCTCCTTACTTAGGGGCCGAGCTGGCCTCCTTTGCTTCATGTCTCTCTCTCTGTCTCTCTGGGGGACTCTGCAGAGACACGAATCTCCCAATTTTTGGGGAATTATTTTTGGTTAGGAGTGGGAGACAGTCTCTTCCCTGGGTTCTTAGATTTACAGGGCCTTCCAACCTAACCTGCTGGATCTGTCTCCCGGACCACCCAGCTGTTGTCCTTGAGGTTGTTTTTCGACCTGAGTTACCTTTCTCCCTATCAGTGGGTTGAAGGGATGAAATGGCTAAAGACAGTGGCCCTCAAAAGTCTGGTCAGTTCTCTGGACCTCTTCAGGGTAACGCATTGTCTCCTCTACTCTTTTCTCCCCTCTTTTCTCTATTTCCTTTCTCCTGTCTTTCCTTCCTTCCTTCCTCTTCCCTCCTGACCCGCTCAGAGATTGGGGCTACCCCCACCCGTTCCAGACCCCTTGGTTACTTTTCTGTCCTCTCAGTTGGCTTTATTCCTTCTTCTGTTTATATCCTTTTCCTCTCTCTTGGGCTCCCTTGCCCCACCCTCCTTTTTTCCCTTTACTAATACTACTCTCTGGGATGGAAAAGGACTCTGCATTGGTTACTGGCCAACCCGCGAGCGCCATGCAGTGCGTCAGCCTCAAGGGCGGTGCCACCCCAACGTCGGCTTCTTCTCTCACAAAAAGAAAAAGAACTCCCGCAGGGTCTTGATCCTCTGTCCAGAATCCACCAATGATGAATGGTGAAGTTACACTGAAGGATCAAGAAGTATGGTAGGTACGTAATTTCCATTTCCTGTAGGACCTCAGTCGAGGGCATGCCTTGTCTGGTGGGACAGGGACCTGTAGGCTGGAGTCAGCGCCCCATGCTGTCCGTGAGAGTGGCTAAAGGCTCTGGGTGAAGGAGGAGGCAGACTTGGGCCTTCTCTCGCCACCTAATCTGGCAGGATCTGTAGTCAGTGGGGATAGGGGCTACCCTAGTGGGTCAGCACTGCTCCGATCTCCTCACCTTGGTGTTTCCCCAAGGGCACCACTCTGCTCACCCCTCCACAGTTGGGCAACCTGTAGTGGTTGTTCTGTGCAGCCACCTCCCTAGAGAGGGTCCCCTACTTACTTCCAGAGCCTAGTTTAGGTGCTGGTGTGGTCTCTCATGACTGTTCTCTCCCACCTCTGCCTTCCATTCTTGCTCTCCCAGGTTATTCCAGCCCTGCAGGTCCCTATGACTTATAAACAGTTCAAGGTGGCGCTGGCTCGTGCCCTGTCGCATTTAAAGCCCTGCATAAAGTCATCTTCAGACCTCAGGCCCCTGCACTGCCTCCTCCTCCTGAACACAGCTCTTCCTAATCTCCGACTTCCTCCTCTGAGGAAGGGAGATACCTCCATTCACTTTTCTTCTGATGCTGATCTTACCTCTTGTCAGCATTTCCTATTGGAGATGATGGAGGAGCTGCACCTCTCCCATTTCGTAGGTCACAACCCTGCACGTACGACACTGTCATTCCTTGGTGAATACAGTTCAGAATCCACCATGATCGCTCCGTGACCTCAGCCCTTCACAGAGGCATCTCAGTACCTAGCAGAACCCCTGAACACCTATTCCAGCTCCGGAGGGACTGCCAGCGAGGTACTGTGCTCCCATGGGGTCTCCAGGTGCTATGCCCCATCCTACCTCGGGTGGAGCTGCTGGACACTCCCTCTTGGCTTTGTCACCCTAGGTACGACTGCCCCCCAGACTCAGATTTGTCCAACTTTGATTGCTGGGGTAGAAGGGTGTTCTCTGTGGCAAGCCTCCTTTTGTGCATTTCGGTGCACCAGGCACCTGTGGGCAGTGCTGGGTCAACTCCTGTCATCCATGCCTGATAGTGAGGGAAACAGATGAGCCATCAGCCTTTACACCCATGGCTTGGAGCTAGTGCGTCACCAGTCGAGAGCATCTTATGATGCCAATGAGGTTACTTTCAGGCTCTTAGGAACAACGGTCTGCATTAGGCGGACGGCATGGCTCTGTCTTTCCAGATTATCACCCCTGGCCGAGCATAGAGTGATCACCTCACCATTCCAGAGGGACCACTTTTTCTGCCCCGGGTCAGGCAGGAGTTAGCGGGGCATCTTCCATCTCTCAGGTCTCGGGAGTGCCTGCCTACCCCTAACCAGTCTTGGGTCCTGCCAGACCCATGAGGGACCTCTTCCTCTTGTGTATCCCCCACAAGAGGCTGAGAGGTCTTTCAAACAACATGAAGTCTTGCTATATTATGACAATTGCAGTTTGTCCCAGCCTTGGAACTGCTCCGGAGGTGAAAGAGTTAGCTTCCATGCCATGCATGGAACTTAGAGCGCGAGCTCGGTTAGAAAAGCTCTGTCTGGATAATTTCAAACTGAAACTGTCAGATTCTTTACTCCGCCTCACTGAACAGTCGCTCCGGAGATTCCTCCTACTGCTCGGTTCATTTCTCGGTTTAAAAGTGTTTTTCTCGGTTAAATTCAACCGCGATTATAATTATTTTAACCGCAAACCGATCGGTTCAAGCTCTGTCTGTGGTATTGTAAGTAATAGACAGGTTTATTTCTGTGTGGAACTTGTAAATGTTTATCGGTTCGGTTTGAACCGATCAGGTTGTTTTAAAACTTTTTTCTAAATTCATTTAAAGCTATTTAGAGTGCGGTTCCCGGTTCTTATCGGTTCTAAAAAAAAAGGATTTCATAACGGTTTTTTCCACGACCCGTGACACGGTTGGGAACCGATAAGGGTGTCTTGCCTGGCATTTGCCGGAAAAGGGCAAGTTTTTGGTTAGGCTGGCATTATGTCTGAGAAACTCAAAAGAAAAACCGGGCCCACTGGGTTTCAACACTGTAGTGTCTGTGGGGAAGCCTTTGCCAAGGCTGACCCACACACCACATGTGTTTATTGTCTGGGGTTTGAGCACCTCAATGCAGACTGCCAGATTTGCAAGAATTTCCATGCAGCTACCCTAGATAAGAGAGTTGGTAGGCTCAGGGAACGAAAGGCCAAAAAGTCCCGCTGACCCGGATGGCCAGCCCGTTTCGGTGCCAACCGAACTGGAGGGAGTGCCCTCTGACCAGGGCGAGACTTCCTCGGGCAAACGAAAAGCTGACTCAGAGGAGCCAGTTCCAGCAAAGAGAACTAGAAAATCAGCAGGTGTGGAGTCCAAAATTCCTTCTCCAACTGCTGCAGAGATAGCCAAAGCGATCCAAATTGTCCAGTCGCTTTCCCGGTTCCGTCGAACTGCACTATCTGGTAAAGGTCGGTTCGGCCGGTTCCACCGGTTCAAGAATATGATATAGGGAGTTTTATGAACCAGAGGAAGGGGAGGATGATTATGAACAGTGTGAATGTGATTTTGAAAGTCTGGATGTGCCCATTGAACCGGACATCTCCCCAGACAGACCCTTAGGAGAGTCTCCCCCTAGGCTTTCTGAGTCCCCTTCTCATTTTCTGTTTTATAAAAAAGTTGCTGAAACCCTCCAGCTCCCTTTGGAGGAAGCTGTGGATGAGCAAGAGGAGCCTGACTTTGTGGAGATGATGGATATCCCAGAGTCCAGGAGATTGTCTATTCCTTTACATAAATCCTTCAGGAAACAAACAATAAAAATTTTAAAAGCTCCTAATTCTGTGCCTCCTGTGGATAAAAAGATGGACAGGAGGAGGTACACCTTGTCAGGTCCTGATACAGAATTTCTTTCACAGCAATGCAGCCATGTTGGGGTAGTTCAGGCTGCAGCCTGTGATAAGGCTAATATTCCCCTGGCTTCACACCCTCCTGACAAGGACTCCAGGAAGATTGATGCCATGGCTAAAAAACAATACATGGCAGCGTCCTTGGGACTCAGACAGGCAAATTATATTGCCTATGTTGCAAAATACCAGAAATCTAGATGGGATACTGTCATGGCTTTAGATAAACAGGCCCCTGGCCAGCTTGCCAAGGAGCTGGAACAGGTGGCTGCTGATGGTATTGAGGCATCTAAGGTGCAATTCCATGCTGCAGTGGATTCTAATGATGTATCCTCTAGAGTCATGGCTACATCTGTGGCTTTTCGTAGATTGACTTGGCTCAGGTGTATTAGTCTGTCACAGGATACCCAGGCTAAGGCCATGGATTTTCCTGTGGTGGGAAATTCCTGTTTGGGGAGCAGACAGAGAATTATATGAAGAAAATGGATGAATATAGAACCACTTATAGGAGTGCACAAGCCAAGGAACGGCAAGCCACTCCTCAGAGGCACCCCAGGGTAGAGGCAGGCCTTTTTACCAAACCCACGCCTCCTCTTCAGCTTATATTCAGAGGGGGTTCTTCAGAGGGAGAGGCAGACGGGGTACAAGCAGGCCTGCTCCTACCCCTCAGCCTAAAGCGCCTGCCAAACGGGCACCCTGATGGGATGCGCAGGGCCGGTTCTCTATTACCTGTAGGGGGCAGGTTGGCTTACTTCGTCCAGGACTGGGAGTCTTTAACATCAGACAAGTGGATCCTGGAAGTAGTAAGCCAGGGTCTGGTTCTCGGCTTCAAAAAATTTCCAAAGATGAGAATCAGATCTTTTCCACCTGCAAACCCTCTAGAGACTCTTGCTTTGGAAACAAGAAGTCTCAACCCTCCTGGCTCTCAGAGCTGTAGAAAGGGTTTCTCCCCTACACCAGGGCAAGGGTCTGTACTCCAGGTACTTCCTTACCCCAAAAAGACAGGAGAGTGGCGGCCCATCCTGGACCTAAGATATCTGAGCAAGCACCTTTAAAACCAAAATTCAAAATGGTGACTTGGGAATGATTTTACCCTCCTAAGGCCAGGGGACTGGCTAGCTTCCCTGGACCTCAAGGATGCCTACTTCCATGTTCTTATCAGAAGCTCCCAACCAGTACCTCAGATTGAACTGCCCTCAGGCCATTATCAGTTCAGAGCAATGCCCTCTGCCCTTACCTCTGCCCCAAGGGTATTCACAAATGCTCATGTAGCAGTTGCTCATTTAAGAAGGCAAAGATTGCCATCTTTCCCTACCTAGACAACTGGCTCATTGTGGGTCAGTCTCCAGACCAGGTCAAATCACACCTGCAGGTTACCCAGCAGCTGCTTACCTCTCTAGGCTTTCTTCTCAATCTTCCAAAGTCAGTTTTAGAACCTGTCCAGGTACTCACCTTCATAGGCGCAGAACTGGACACAAAGCAGGCCAGAGCCTTCCTTCCCTAGAAAGGGTAAGGACCCTGGTGGCCCTGGCCTCCTCCTTCACCCTGCGGGTCTCTCGACCAGCAAGGCATTTTCTATACAGCTCCTAGGACACATGGCTGCTTCCACAGCCGTAGTGCAAGGAGCAAGATTTCAGATGAGGGACATTCAGTTCCATTTGAGAGCCTTTTGTCTCAAAGAAGAGATCCCTATCCAAGTTGATCCCAGTAACTCGAACCCTGATCCAGGCCCTTCAGTGGTGGCAGGATCAGAGCAATCTGAGACAAGGGTTCCTTTCATCCCTCTATCTCACTCCTTGACCCTTACTACAGATGCGTCTCTTTTGGGATGGGGAGCTCACATGGGCGACCTCTCCACCCAGGGATTGTGGTCCCCTCAGGAATCTCTGCTCCACATCAATCTGTTGGAACTCAGAGCTGTTTTGTAGCACTTCAGGTTTTTTCTGCATCTGTTCAGAACTAAGTGGTACAGGTCAGAACAGACAACACCACTACAATGTGGTACATCAACAAACAAGGGGGCACTCGGTCTTCGGCCTTGTGCACCGAGGCAGTGAAGTTGTGGTCTCTGGCTTATTCCCTGAACACCTCCCTCATAGCAGTTCACCTCCCAGGCAAGGGCAATGTCCTGGAAGATGCTCTCAGCAGGATTTCCCAGGGTCATCACGAATGGTCACTGGATCCTCGAGTACTGGGGATAGTTTTTGCCAGGTGGGGCACCCCTCAGATAGATCTTTTTGCAGCCCCAATCATCAACTTCCACTTTTTTGTTGCAGGCCCCCAGTGTTGGGCTCAGTCCTCCTGGATGCCTTCCTCCTCGATTGGGAAGGGAAGTTTCTCTATGCCTTCCCCCCCTTCCCTCTCCTGTTCAAGGTGCTAGTCAAAATCAGATCTCAGCCCTGCAAGATGATTCTGATTGCTCCAGATTGGGCCAGACAGCCCTGGTACCCACTCCTTCTGTCCTTAGCAGTCCATCTTCCCCTGTGTCTCCCCAGGAACCACAATTTATTAACCTGTGCCCAGGGGAGAGTTTGGTATCCGAATCTCAAATCCCTCAACCTCAAGGCCTGGCTCTTGAGGAGTTAGAGTTTGCTGACCTACACCTTTCTCAAGGTGTTCTCGAAATTTTGAAAGCTTCTAGGAAGCCTTCCACTAGGGCTACTTATAACTCTAAATGGAAAAGGTTTTCCATATGATGCTCTGGGAAGCATATTTCCCCAGAATCTGCTGATTTGCCCACTGTTTTGGACTATATGGTCCATCTTAATTCTTTGGGACTGAGACCAGCTACCCTGAAAGTGCATTTGGCAGCTGTCTCTGCTTTTATTTCAGCAGGGAAGCCCTCTTCTCTCTCTGCTCACCCTGTATTTTCCAAGTTTTTCAGGGGATTGCTTCATACCAATCCACCATTCAGGGACCCTGCCCCTGCCTGGGATCTTAATGTTTGCATTGCTCAGCTGATGCAACCCCCCTTTGAACCTCTGTCTTCGGCAGAGCTTAAGTACTTGACTTGGAAAACTGTGTTTCTAGTAGCCATCACTTCTGCCAGGTGCATAAGTGAGTTGCAAGCTTTGTCAGTGGAGACTGACTTTATTTCCTTTCACAGGGATAAGGTAGTCCTCAGGACTAACAGGAAGTTTTTGCCTAAGGTGGTTTCAGATTTCCACCTTAATCAATCTGTTTCTCTTCCAGTGTTCTTCACTGACCATTCCTCCTCTGGTGAGAGGAGGCTGCACAGCTTAGATGTTAAGAGGCCCTTAGTTACTACATAGAGCGTACCAGGGTCACAGGTTTGACTCCTCCAACTGTTTCTCACTTATGGTGAGGTTGGGAAAGGAAACCTGCCACTAAGAGATCCATTGCCAGGTGGATTGTCTCTTGTATCCAATTTTGCTATCAAAAACTGGTAAGGTTCCCCTTCAGGCCTGAGGGCTCACTCTACCAGAGGTACAGCTGCGTCCCTAGCTGCGGCCAGGGACATCCTGTCTTAGAGATATGTCAAGCAGCTACTTGGAAAACAGTACATACTTTCACTAAGCATTACTCCTTGGACATTCAGGCCAGGAGGATGCTCGATCACACAGCTGTGCTTCAGAGCCTATTTCCTAAGTAGGTTCTGTCCTCCTCCATGGAGGTACTGCTGTGTAGTCTGCAATTGTCATAATATAGCAAGACTTCATGTTGTTTGAAGAAAAAATTACTCACCTTAGTAATGTTGTTTCTTCTAATGGAGTCTTGCTATATTAAGACCTCCCCCCCAGCCTGCCCCTCTCAGAACTTCTACTTTAGGGATGGGGTGGGCAGTCCAGTGTTGGCACTTATTGATGCCCATCTTGTGTTTTCCACCCCTTCTTTTTGGGGTGTTTGGGTATTGTGTTTTATTTTATCTTATCTTATTTTCTGGTCCCCTGACTTGAGTCTTGGTGTTGGGACCAGGAAAATGTGTTAATACTTAAGTAGCCAGTTGGCTAGTGTAGGTTACAGCTTCCACACAAAACCTTAGTGAGTTTTGCTCGTAAAGATCTGACAGTTTCAGTTTGAAATTATCCAGACAGAGCTTTTGTAACCGAGCTCGCTCTCTAAGTTCCATGCATGGCATGGAAGTTAACTCTTTCACCTCCGGAGCAGTTCTAAGGCTGGGACAAACTACAATTGTCATAATATAGCAAGACTCCATTAGAAGAAACAACATTACTAAGGTGAGTAATTTTTTCTTCTCCCTCAGGGTGTGCAAGTGCCTCTTAAAGGGGGCAGCTTGGTACTCACCCCCAGTGATGAATTGTGAAGATTGATCTTGGAAGATATGAAAATTACATACTCGACATAATTCTGGATATTCCAGGGTATCTTCACCATTCATTACTGCTTCCCGACCACCTTCCCCTCATGGCTAGTCTGCTGGGCAGCACCGCCTCCTAGCTTGCCCTCCCCTCTTTTGACCCAGAAGAGTGCTAATGTTTATCTGGCACACCTAAAAGGACCATCAGGCTTGTAGCCATACAGATCCCCTCCTCTTTACTTTGGGGGCAACTAAGTCTAGCTTTGCCTCCATTACTTCCGGCTTTCAGAGGAGGTTCTGCTACCCTAGTGATCCAGAGCTTGCCTTATAACTAACAGTTGGAGATCAGTTGGCCCTCGGCTGCTTGCTCACGTCAGCACTGATTTACAGGGTTAGAAGCCACTTGAAGTACAGTATCTTGCACCGTATAATGTGCCTTTTTCTACATTTAGGAGACCAGCCTAAAAGCTTTGCCTCTTGCTCTTCTACCCTCAACATTTGCTATGCTTTCAGCGCTAGGCTAAGCAGGCAGAGTACTCCTTCACTCCCACCTTGCCTTTTTCCCTACTTGCAGGGACATTGGGCCTTTCAGGACTATTCTCCTGGACCTTCTTCATAGAGAGAGGGAGACCATGGCAGATGCTCCTGTCTCTCAGATCCCTTACCTCAGCCTACCAGGATTTCTCTAGCCTGTAAGAAAAAAAAATAGGGTGAGACAGGACACAGGAATGAGCCATCTAGCCTCTTACGTGGTCTTGTGGAACCACCTTATGTCCCCTTTCTTCTGACTTGGGCCGTGCCCTTGAGAACCATTTGGCCTCTTTAGGATCCTCACTTCAAATGTCAGACTGTAGCCCTTTCTAGCAATATTTGGGCTCCACCTCCATGTCTCATCTCTTGCCTACTCACCATTGGATAGTCTGCCCTATGTCCCTGGCTGAGTATAGGGCACCCTCCTGTCTCTCTCTCTCTCTCTCTGTCTCTTTTTCTCTTTGGCCTACCCAGTACCCTGGTCATTCCTAACCTAGAAACCCTCTTTAGAATCCATACTCTTTCTCTTGTTGGTTTCTGGTTTCAGTTTGTATGTTTTCCTTTCTCTGTCCCTTGGTCTCCCTTGCCCCACCCTTCTTTCTGTTCCCTATTTTCCTCTCTGGTGAGCAGGAACCGAGGAGGCTGGGGAGCCGCATCGTTGCTGGCCCACCTGCAAGCGACACATCATGCGCTCAGCGCCCGAGGGTGGTGCCGCTCCATGTCAGCTCCCCTCAAAACCCTTAAAGCTATATGCTTCCCATGGGTTCTGCGCTCCCGGCTTATACTCACCAGTAGTGAATGGTGAAGATATCCTGGACGATCAAGAATTATGGTGAGTATGTAATTCCCTTTTTTTGCCAGTAATACGATATGTTAAAAAAGATTTTCTCTTTTTGCTGACAAATACTGCTTCTTGAAAGTGCATAATCCCTCATTTCCCCTTGTAATAATACAAATCATAATGACATTTCTCTGTTGCATGTAGCATGGATCTGCCTTTTGCTGCTGTTTGTAGTGTCTTCTTGTTCCCTAGCGTAAGCCACTATAATGCAACATAACTCATTGTTGATGCAGTTTTTGTGACTTTTTTGCCTTTTAGATTTGTATGCAAAAATAATGGTGTCTTATTTGAAAATCAGCTGTTACAAATAGGACTGAAGTTTGAATTTAGACAAAACTTGGGTAAGTTATCTCCATCTTTTATACTAATGTTTTGGCAAGATTTTTTTTTTTTTAAATCACTGTTTTCTTGGGTCAAAAGGTGAATTTGTTTTACTTAAAAATGTGTTTTGTTGACATCTGTTAAGAGAGCAGGCATGAGTTGATCATTCTAGCAAGCTTTAATGAAAATACTTTTTTGCACTGTTAAATAATTGTATGACAACCCCCAGACCCCTGGTGAAACAGGTACAGCTCTGTGTTCCAGCCCACTGTGTGATTTTCTCCCTTGACTGCAGCTTAGCTACTGAGTCTCGTAACATATACTAGTGCTGAATCTGTGGAACTGTTCCTTTGTTTTGGTGTAATTGTACTTTACATTTTTTTATTTTGTTCTACCTCCTGTGCAGTACTGTTATATGTTTTGCAGTAGTTGATAGCTTCCTTATTGTATTTACTGTTTGGAACTACCCCCGCCCTCCGTGGACACACTTGTAAATAAAGTGCTATCAGCTCTGTATGTCTTTCCTGATAAAACTTTTGAAATAAAAATATTCTAACTGGAATCAATCAGTGATGCCTAATGCAAAGGGCTTTATCTCACTGATGCCCTGGAGGCCAGAACGTATGCAAATTATGGAATGCAGGATTGTTTTCAAACTCGGCAGTGTGGTCACACTCCCCATACTGGCTAACGCCAGATTTTTCTGTTTGAAGAGAACAGTCACCTGAAGATGTCAGCCTTTCGGTCTTCTTTTTACTTAACTTTGTTTTTAAAACATTATAGTTTTTAACTGTTATATTTAGATCTTCTTCAGAGTATCTTAGTCATCAGGTCACACCATAGGAACTTCACCGTCGGTGAAGCAGGATCCACATGGAAGATTTTCCAGCAGTATAACTGGGGCCACCCATGCGGACATCACCCGCTGATGTCATCAACCCTATAAAGGAGTGAGCGGCCCTGCTCCCTCCTCAGTCACTTCCCGCTGTCAATTCCAGTCACATGGGTCTCCGTGGCAGCTTCATTGCACTTCGTGCCATTTTTGCCTATGCTTTTCTTTACATTTGAGAATCTCTTTTTTACAAGAGATTCTTTTACCTCATTCACATCAAGATTCAACCCTTCCACATCTCTCTCCATCGCTGTGAAAAGAACATTGCTTCTTCGGATGAACACAACCTCTGTGTCTGCAGTCTTGGGCCTTGCCATGTCTCAGACTGTGAGCTCTGCCAGAAATTTAATCTAAGAAATCTTAGGCCATGCAAAAGGCTTTGAAGAAATTTTTCGTGTTGGATTTGTCAAGCTCCCAGGCCTCTAAGGCCCGAGACAAGTCCTTGGGGTCAGAAAAGGATCATGATCGGGACTGCTCCCTTAGTGGCACTCCCATTCCTGACTGCTTTTTCATCTTTGTCTCAGGGTACTTTAAGATGGCAGCTGCCTCTATGCCTTCCGCTGTCCAGGCCTCCACTCCTGCCAGGCCCCAACTGACAGCGCCTTCTCCCGTTTCTCAGGGAGGCAGCTGTCGACCCTGGGGTCATCAGGCCCCTCGATCGTCGACCCCCGGGTCATCAACTCAAGCCCCTCCATCAAGGCCTGATGCTTCCCTAGGCCCTGCTGTCATCAGTGCAGCCCTTGCCTTCCATGGACCTAAATACAATCTGACCCAGATGGCCATGGCTGTGGTGCACCAGTTAAGTACACACAGACCTGTATCCCCAGCACAGTCAGTTGCCGCATCATTGATTATGCCAGTTCAGTCTTATCGGCCTTCGCCCCTCAAGGGGCCATCAAACCTGAGTTGGAAAGGGTAGATGCTGAAGAGGAGTACCATCTTGACCTTATTCTCCCTGAGGAGGAGGAGGGGAACCTCTTTCCCCAGACAGGTACACTGCTGCTTCAGTGAGTGAGGAGTCGGTTAAGCATACCCTCAGATCACCTCCTAAAAACCCTACCTTCCTCAGTGTTATGAAGCAGCTGTCGGCAGCCATGGGCTTCCACACTGAGGAAGAGGATGCCACCAGAAGAGAACTGGTACAGATCCCAAAATCTCCCCCTAAAGTCATTCTTCCCCTTTTGCCAGCTCTGAGGAGTGCCACAATTGTGGCATGGCACCATCCTGACATGGTTCCTGCTATGCCTAGGATGGATGATAAGCTATATCATGGCCCCCAGGACCTGCCCTATTATGCTTCCCAGTCTGAGAGATTCTGTGGTCATCAAAGTGGCACATGACAGGTCCAAGGTGCCCAGGCACCTTAATTCTCTTCCCCCTCGTCATTGAAGCATAGGAAAACAAGGAGCAGTTGTAAAATTCACAACAAGTGTTTTATTATTAACAACAATAAAATAAAAAAAAATAAAATTGTTCCGAATAGCTATTTACAATGGCAGTACAAACATAGAAAGCAGAGTCCTTTTCTTCTCAATTTAAAATCTCAGTCTGTCTCTGTCTTTTGCAAAACATTGCAGTCCTTTTTTTTATAAGTCTTTGCAGGAGTTAGTTAAGAAAACAGCATGCGTCTCACACAGTGTTCTTGCCAGTTTCAGCAGGTACAGCAAAAAGGTCACTGTGACCCAAGACTGACCCCTTGTTTATATCTCTGCAGAAGGCTTAAAAATTTCATCTCAGGTTAACCCCATGAGTTCCAGATAGCTTGGCAGTTATCTCAACAGTATAACTATATACAGTTTTAGCTTTGCAATCATTTCAGCAGTATAACTATGTACAGTTGTAAACAAAGGGATTCCAATATCAATTTCCACAAAATTATTCACACATTTTTATACCAGCAGATATGCAAAGGGGAAGAGAAGATAGAAACAGCAAGTGACAGTAGAGAGATAGCGAGAGGCAGAGATTTGCAAGACTGTAGGGGTGTCTGCCCAGTGGTGCTGAGGGTTGAGGCGCTGGACGCCACACCTCGTTCCATGCTGGTGACCCGTGTTTGGGAACAGACTAGGGTCAGCAGGGGCAGAGAGGGATTGAGTGTCCGTAGACTGCTGTCCCTCTCCGAAGGAGGGGAGCTCACAGTTGTCGGTGCACTAGCGACCTCTGGTAGAGGTTGGGGGCTGTATGGTAGGGGTAAGCTTGAGGCATGAAGCCGGGAAGGAGTGCATGCGGACGCATGCATGTCCCCTTCCATTGGCGTCATTGCATGCCCCAGCCCATGTCGGGAGAAAAGGGGAGTGTGTGGCGCTCGGTTGCAGTGGCTTGATGGCCATCTGAGGAACTGCCTGGCCTTGGGGGCACCACCGCCCAATGCTGGATGCTGTGTCAGTGGGGAGTAAGGGGGACTCCCTGCTGCCCTGCCATGGGGGTAGATGGCAGTGGGGGCTTCAGCGGGGCCAGAGAAGGACCAGACGGCAGTCAAGATGGGCGGATGCCGGGACGTGAAGATGCAGACTGAGGAGCCACAGGCAAAAAAGCATTAACAAAAAAAAAAAGACTGTAGGGGTGATCAAGTCCTAGGTCTCATGAGAAAATTTGGCTGCCCAACCAGACAGAGAAGACAGAAAAGGAGAGGATAGAACAGACCCTTGCATTTAAACACTTTCTGCATAACAACTGGGACAGGGCCATATTCAACCCTGTCACACCCCTGACAGGGAATCCAGATGGATAGACCTTTGAGGTAAGAGGAACAATGCATCCTCCACTCTGGGACTTTGAATTGTTAATTTATCTCACATGGTCAGATACCAGAATACTATATGGAAGAAGGGCAGAGCTGCTCAGGCCCTCCCTGAATGTTCACAGAAACAAGAGGTCCATAAGTCCCTCCAGGTCACTGGGGATAATTAGTAAACACCTCCTCCAGGCCTTGTACGACATGTCTGACACTGTTGCTAGGGCTGCTGCCATAGGCATTTGCCTTTGCAGGCATGCCTGTCTCAGGCTATCTGGTATTGTAGTAGATGTCCGTCAGAAGGTGCTTAATGCCCCCTTAAGTGGCTCCAAGCTCTTTGAGCCTGATGTCAATGACAACATTGGTGAGTTTCAGGCCTCTGGCAGGGCTGTTAAGTCTGTCCATTTGCTCTACATTACCCAGCCCAGGAGTAGACAGCGCCCATCTGCCTTTCCAACCCCCTCGTCCTCTTTTGGCCCTGCTGCTCAGGCCCTCCCTGAATGTTCCAATAAACAAGAGATCTATAAGTCCCTACAGGACACCAAGGATTTAAACACCTCCTCTGGGCCTTGTACGACATGTCTAACACTGTTGCTAGGGCTGCTGCCACAGGCACTTGCCTTCATAGGCACGTCTGTCTCAGACTATCGGGTTTCGCGTTGCATGTCCAGCAAAAGATGCTTAATGCCCTCTTAAGTGGCTCTGAGCTATTCGAGCCTGGTGTCCAGGTCATCAGTGAGTGTCAGGCCTCTGCAGGGCTGTTAAGTTTGTCCATTCAGTCTACCATACCCAGCCCAGGAACAGATAGAGCCCGTCCTTTCAAAAGGTGTCTGGTCAGTCTTGTGCGGGCTCCCATATCCAGGGAAAATGGAAGGCCATTTCTGCCTTGCCTACCCTCTCATCCTCTTCAGGCCATTCTGCGAAGTGACCCATAGGTGACGAATCAGCCCCAACAGCTGGGTCTGCCTCTGCCTGACCCCCCCCCTTTCCAGTCTCCGACCAAGAGGTGGCTGTTGGAGGTCGATTCTCCTTTCATCTCGGTCAGTGGAGAACCATATTTTATGATGCCTGGATTCTTCAGATCATAGAAGGGGTCGCACTCTGGAACTTTTGGAACAACCCCAGGAATCCCCATTACCTCCACACCATGCAGTGGTCCTAGGGAGGAGGTGCGCCTCCTTTGTGGAAAAGACGATCAAACCAGTGCCCAGGCAGCAGAAGAACAAAGGGTTCTATTCCAGGTTTTTCCTGGTCCCCAAAGAACCGAAGACATGGGGCTTATCCTAGATCTCAAGGACCTCAGTCTCTACGTCCAACACAGAAAGTTTTGAATGGTCACTCTCCAAGAGCTGCTGCCCTGCTCAAACAGGGTGACTGGCTGTGCACCCTTGACATGCAGGACATTTACCTGCACATTAGGTGTGTTCTCTCGCATGCTGTTTCTCCGGTTTCTTTTCCAGGGCGAACATTTCTAAATTCAGTGTCTTGCCCTTTGGCTTATCCTCTGCGCCAAGAGTTTTACAAATGCTTAGTAGCAGCGGCTGCTGCTTTCCATTGAGAGTGCCTCATGTCTTCACCTATTTGGATGACTGGCTTTCAAAGCCCTGTCCAGGGATCAGCTTCTCCAACCATGGAGCAGACCCTCCAGTTGGTGCACTTGCTGGGCATCATCACTGTTAACCAGACAAAGTCCGTTTGACCCGTCCCAAAGTTGCAGTATATAGGGTGGTTCTGGACTCTGGGCAGGTTTTCTCAACCCAGACAGGACAGAGTGCCTCATCTCGTAGTCTCCATGATTTCATAGCGCCGTTAAGTTTCTGTGAGGGTCTGCTTCATGCTTTAGGCTTCATGGCTGCTGCCATTGCCACGGTACCCCTGTCCAGACTGCACATATGGGTGATCCAGTGAGACCGGCGCACAGGCGATCTGAAACAGCTCATGTTGGTCTCCTCTCCGGTCCACAAGTGCTCCAGTGGTGGATGGGTCTCCAAAACTTCTTATGGGGGGGCATTCCTGATCTCGTCTCCCCAGCAGATTCTCACTACAGATGCCTCCAGCTCGGGGTGTATAGTCTACCAAGGTCCCTTCCAGACCCAGGATACCTGGTACCAGATTGAGACTTCCCTTCATATAAACAGCCTAGAGATGAGGGCAGTTCTGTGTGCCATGCAGGCCTTCCAGAGCCACCTCTCTCCAGACCAGTTGTTGATTCAGTCAGTCTCAGTGTGGTCTACTGTATCAAATGGGGTGAGCGCATTTTTATCCCCTTTGCAGGGAAGCAATGAGGGCCTGGAGCGCTTGGCAGTCCACATCCCAGGCGTGCTGAACGCCCTGGTGGACAGTCTCAGCTGGACTCAGTCCAGGATGCATGAGTGGGAGCTTTTCTCATCTGTCGCACATGAGTGGTTAGACAGATGGGGTCATCCACAGTGGGACCTTTTTGCATCCCCACTCAAAGCAAAACTGCCCAAATTCTGCTCGCTAGAACCAGGGCCTGGAGTTTTCTGGTGAGATGCGTTGTCCCTCTCCTGGAGCGGGAGCTTCCTTTATGTCTTTCCTCCATTTCCTCTGATTCAGAGGGTGCTAATCTAGCTGCAGGTGGAGGGGGCCAGCATGATCCTGGTTGCACCCTGCTGGCCAAGGCAGATATGGTTTCCATTACTACAACATTTAGTAGAGGAACCTCTGGTGCCTTTGCCCTTTTGCAGGGACTTGCTCACGCAGGCTCAAGGGACCCTGGTCCATCTGGACCTCCAGTCTCTTCGTCTGCATGCCTGGCTCCTGAGGACATAGCCATTGCCTGGTTTGCGGTGTCTAAAAACGTAGCGGACATCCTCGTGGCAGCTTGTAAACCCACCACGAGAGCCACATATGCCATAAAGTGGAAGAGATTTGCCTTGTGGGCTGCCAAACATTTTCTGCACCCTTTTACCTATCTTGTGAGCCAGATTGTGGACTACCTGATAGCACTGTCAGACTCAGGCTTCCAGTACTCCTCCCTCAAGGTGCATCTTTCCACTGTCTCTGCCTTCCACAAGCCAGTGGATGGTCATACAGTGGCTCAGCTGGATGTGTCTCATACTTTTCTTAGGGTATCCTGTACCTGAAACCCCCAATTAATTCCTCTGTCCCGACTTGGGATTTAAATTTTGTTTTGAAGAATTTGACTCTGTCTCCATTTGAGCCAGACGCGACTTGTGAGCTACACTTTCTCTTGTGCTATTACTGCTGGAAGGATTTCCGAGCTTCAGGCTCTCCAGTGTGAGAAGCCTTATTTGATTTTTCACAAAGACAGGGTGTCTTTGCACACAAATCCTAAGTTTCTTTCTAAGGCGATGTCTCAATTTATCCTGAGAACAATATGTCCATCCCTCTTTAGGAGCATGCGAATCCAGGGGAAGCTCTGCTCCATACTTTAGATGTGCGAGAATTTAAAATATCTGTTATGCACTAGGACTGCAGAAAGTCAAAACAGCTTTTTGTTTCTTTCATCCAAGGAAGAGAGGGTGCTAAGGTTTCTAAACAATGCTTGTCCAAATGGTTGTTCAAGTGTATTTTGTTCTGCTACAACAGACATGGAAAAGAGTTGCCAGGGGTAGTGAAAGCCCACTCCACAATGGGGCATGGCTACCTCTGTGGGCCATTTCAAGGGGGTCTCAGCCACTGACATTTGCGCTGCTGCCACCTGGAGTACTGTCCATACCTTCACCAAGCATTATAGTCTGGACATTGCTTCTAGAGCCCAAGCAGTCTTCAGTCGGGCTGTTCTGCAGGGCCTCCTGTCCTAAGCTTCG
Organism: Neoceratodus forsteri; assembly: GCA_016271365.2. Classification (NCBI taxonomy): domain Eukaryota; kingdom Metazoa; phylum Chordata; order Ceratodontiformes; family Ceratodontidae; genus Neoceratodus; species Neoceratodus forsteri. Next base: position 932,347,246 of record CM028133.1, read on the forward strand.
GTTTGCCTACCTCCCAGACTATAATGCAGCACTTTTTATTGCTCTCCTACAATGTGAACTGATGAGTGAGATACCCCCAAAGAAGACAGAACAGTTACGTAACAGTAGCTCTTTCTTTCGAGTTGGAGCTCTTGCAGCAGGTTATTACCATAAGGACTATGCTGCCAGGCACTAGGACCCACAGAAAACATCTAGCTAATAGACTTCAGTGGGGACCCCTCCCCCCCGATGGCCCACCCCAATGTCAGCTATAAAGGGGGCGGTACCCAGCCCCGCCTCAGTTCTTTTCTTGCCGTTGACCCTTTCGCATCAGCTCCACGGATGCCTTCCTGCTACAGTCAACTGCCATTGCGCATTTCACCACTTTTTTTTTATTTTCCAATAGCTTAATTTGTTTCAATTGTTCTTTCTTCTGCATGTCATCTTCCCCGACTTCCTCCATCGAGCAGCGGACTTCTAAGTGTGTGTGTGGCTAGCAGATCCTGCCAAAAGACGGCTATACGGCCTGCCTCCTCTGTCTAGGCCTGGACCATGACACTCAAGCCTGCCAGTACTGCAAAAGCTTTAATCGGAGGATGAGGATCCGCCATCAGAAGGCTGTCAAGGCACTCCTCCTCGAAAAACAGCTAACTGCCATGCAGAAACAATCTTCGGGGAAGAACCCTTCTCCTTCTTCCTCCTCCTCCTAATCCACGACTTACAGGGAGAAGAAGAAATTGTCAGGGAAGCACAAGTCCTGGGACAAAGAAGAAAGAGAAGGCCTGGACCCACTCTCAGTCTCCTAAAAATAAAAAGACTGCCTCCGGTTCCTCCTCCTCCTACTACGGGAGATTGGACCATTCTCCCCGGTCTGCCCTCTCTTCATCTGTGCAGCCGGCGGACAAACCTCACGCCCTGGTGCTGGCGACAGGCTCAGGTTCATCAGGGTCTGGGACTTCAGTCCAAGCCCTGCAACTCCTGAAGATTAAGGCCATACCCAAGTCCTCAACCTCTACAGGTGGTGTGGCCAGTCACAAGAAGGGCGGTGGGTCCACACCTGTCGCCTGCCCACCCCACGCCGGACTCGGCCTCCAAGTCTATGGACCAGGCCTCCCGTCATCAGAAGCATGTATCTGCCAACAAGGCTGTGGTGACACCTCTGCCCCAGTCATGGGTGTCCTCACCATGGGCTGTGACCAGGCCAGTAATGGCCACGTCTCCTGACCGTCAGACACCAGTCCGCTCGGCGCCGGGTACCACGATGACACCACCACTTTTGCCAGGACCTCCTACTTCGCCAATGGATAGGAATACCTCCTCTACACTGACGATGGAGCACCTGACGCCTGCGGCTTCTAAGTTGGAAGACCCAACACCGGGTCGCCTGACACCAGAGACCACCCCCCGATGTAAGCTGTCCCCCAGCCACAGGCACTGGTAGGTCCCTCGGGCCCTCAGATCCCCTTAAGCGAAGTAAAAGATCTCTTCAGCTTCTGGTGGAATGAGATCAAAGGGGACCTTATTCCACCCAAGCCTGCTGGATCAACTAAGGTGGTTCCTGCTCCGGAGCTCAAGGAGAAGTTTCCACTGCCTAAGAGTCCTTCCCCTCACCCTGACTAGGGGCGTAGGGGAAGGCCCAAACACGAAGGCAGGAGGGGAAGGCATTCGTGCTCCAGTTCTTCAGGCTGTCGTCAGTACTGTACGACAGGCAGACGCCGGTACGAGACCTCCTCCTCCTGTTCGGAAGTCTCGAGCCAGAACTCATCCTCATCCCCCAGAGACTCGGTACCAAAGGGTCGTCGTCCTTCTCTGGACAATAAAGACACCCCTAGATTACCTCCTGATGATCCAACTTTTATGCATGTTATGAGGCATATTCAAGCCAACAATGGCTGGAAGACGGAGTATTTGGACCCAGAGATGCACAGGCTAGCCAAATATCTCCAGCAGTTTTATGTGCCTCGTACGACACTGCCAGTACATCTGCTTGGACAGTGGCCACCGGTATCTGCCTTAGGTGCCATTCATGGCTCTGGGTCTCAGGCTTCACTTAGGACCACCAACCCTGGATTATGGACCTGCCTTTCAAAGGGTCCGTCCTGTTTGAAGTAAAGGCTGAGAAGCTAATCACCCATCTCCAAGACATGGGCAAAGCTAACTGGTCTGTCTGAAAAATGTATAAGGCCAAGCAGAAGCCATTTCAAAAGTGGTCCTTTCGCAACATGGTACCATTCCAAGAAAAATTCCCTAAGAAACTTGACTGCATTCAGAAATCTGTCATCAGCGCTAACTTCCAGGGGAAACATCCAATCCACCTGAATCCTGCCGAAGACAGCTGGAAGCCTGAAAAATAAAGTGAGGGCCCTTTAAGAAACCAAAATCAGATCTCTGGTTCTCCCATCTCTGGCTTTTGACACTGGAGCAAGAATGACGTTATGCTGTGACCAGCTGTCTCTTTAAGGTCTCACCAAACCCCCCTCTACCTCATATGCTAGTTGGCCACAGACTGACACACAGGCCCAAGACCTGGACTCGGCCTCACTGAACTCACAAGGACGTTGGGATTGGATGTGGGGCAGCTAAGAGGCACCCCTCCTCCTAGCATCACTGCCTGAGGTGTTTCTAGGACTTCCAGGCGTTTGGCCAACAGTGACTGACTGACTTTGCTACTCTTGTAGCACGCTGCCATTTTAAGATTTCCGGAATGTTACTTTAAGAACCACAGCCACAGATCTTGCTCTTTGGGAGGTAGTGCTATAAGCGCCTGGGGAATATTTCTGCTGCTTTGTACGTTTTCTGGGGAACTGTTTGAAGGTTGATATTGACTACCAAGGGGGTGAGGGCATGCTGAATAGCGACCGCCTTCTAGTCCATGTCTAGCAGTTTTGCATTTTGTTGTTTACTGGTGGTATTTCATTGTTTCTTACCTGACTGCTGATCTGTGTTTCTCTTGCAGCTCCCAAAATATGCCATCCTGCGGTATACCCTCCTCCTTCTTCTGCTGTCTGGCAATGTCCACCCTAACTCCTTTCCCCACCTCGACTCAACTCTTATAGTGTCAAACAAAATAGCCTCTCTTAATATCTGCAACTTGCAAAAAAAAATTCCCCTACCTCCAAGGCTGGCTTACGCAGCTCATACCTGATATTCTGGCACTAACAGAAACCTGGCTTACCAAGGGCTCCCCTGATTTTGCAGTGGCCTTAGATGGCTACTCATTTTTCTGTGCTGACCAACTCACAAAAACAGGTGGTAGCTGCGCCCTTTGCATAAAAAATACTCTGCAAGCCACCAAAGTTATCCTCCCCTCGCTAGAGCAGGAAGCCCAAATTCTTACCGTCAAATTGCTCCTTGGGAGACCCAGGGAAAACCCTGTACCTCTCAGTGGCCTATATTCCTCCCCACAACCAAAAGCTTATGTTTAAAACCATCTTAAGCTGCATTGCACAATCCCCAAAGTTGAAGTCCTCTTTGTTGGCGACTTCAACATCAATTGGCTTTCACCCTTCTTCTCTCACTTCAGTGACTCTGCCTTAGCACTCGGCTTCACCCAAGTTGTTCAGTCCTCTACCAGGCTGAATGACAAAAGAGGCAATGCTACTCTACTTGACCTCATCTTTGCTAATAGACCCAAAAATGTCTCTCAAGTCAAGGTGCTTTCTAATGCTATTAATGACCACTCTCCAGTTGCCTGCTGGTGGTCTAACAAGAATCACTACCCACCCTGATCCCCTCCTACCAGCGACGATTAGAAAGAGGCTCCCTCTCCTGGTTCAAGTCCCACCTTCGGGCATGTGACTGGACCCCAACTGATAAGGCCAAGTGCGCCGACACTGCTCTCTCACACTTCATCGCCACTTTCAGTGCAGCCTCAGATCGATATGCCTACTCAAAAGTTCTTCAAGAAATTGGGACACCCTGGATCTCTCCAGGCCCTCCTAGACATGATGTGGCTCTGTGATAATCTTTTGCACAAAGCCATTGAAACCAGTCTCCCGGGGATAGGCAGCTCTACAGAGGCCTGAAATGTGCACCTGGGCCATTCACAGGCCAAGGCAGCCCACTGTAAAGCAGCCCTTACCTCTTCTTGGGGCTCTGGTTGGGATTTTGGAAAACATCAAAGAACCTCGAAAAACCACTTCTTGGGACATGGATATGTTGTTCAATCCACACTTATTGGCAGGTTCTTCGCCGCTTTAAATCTTGCCGGAAGGTCTTCAAGTTGGCTCCTCCCACCCACCCGGGTGGTAAAACTCTCGGCTCCGCCCCATGATGCCAGATCTTCCTTACCGCTTGAAAGCTCAGTTCCCTCCTTAGCGCTCTGCGTTTTAGACTGGATCCTAACTCTTCGGTTCGTCCGAAATTGGTTTTGAAGTTTTCTAAACTTCGGTCTTCATCTTCCCTCGCGGCTGCGATGGACAAATCTATTACCGGCTTTCGGAGGTGCTCTTGCGGGCAGAAAATGTCCAGGACGGATCCACACTCCACGTGCGTCTACTGCCTAGGCCTAGATCATGACCCGCAGGCCTGCGAGTTGTGCCGCTCTTTCTCGGCCAACGTCCTGGATGATCGCGATGCCCGATTGAAGCTTGGGCGCCCCGAGAAACGTTTCCCACTGGTAAAATAAAAAGAGGCTCGTTGGGCGCTGTCCGCAGCGGCTGGCTCGGCTGAGCAGCTTGAGCAGATGATCGCCCTCGAGGAGGAGGCGACCCAGGCCGCATCTTCCTCCTCCTCGGCCACGGCATTTATCCTGCTCTGTCTGAGTTCCTCGTATACAGCTTTGTTCACGGAGCTTTGTCAGTCCCTTTCCATGAAGGGAGAGGGGCCATCGGGACATTCTTCTCGGCCCAAGAAGAAGGAGGAGTCGAAGGGTAAGTCCCACCGTCAGCGTTCATGGGAGCGGGAGATGTCCCCTTCCCCAGACAGCCGACCGTCGACTTCGGTCAAGGTTGCAGCTGAGGCCGCTGACTTCACAGTGCCCCCGTCAAGCCAGCCTGCCGAGACTCTGTCGACGCAGTCGAGATTTTTCTCGATCCGCTAGACTGGCTGTCGACTGGAGAAGCCGACAGCCCTCCTTCACTGGTTCCCCCGGTGGATACTGAGGATCTGCCTGTGCCTTCGGGGCCGCAGTCCCCGGTTAAAGTGCCCGAGCCGAGGGAAGAGCGGGTGTCCCCTTCCCCTACCCACCCTCGGTCCCCCCGAGGGTCTCGGTCTTGGACCTCTTCTCTGTCTAGCCGTTCCTGCCGACATCGGCGGTCTCGGTCTCGATACCGAAGTAAGCGGCGACACTGTTCCTCCTCGTCCTCTTCCTCGGATGAGGGGAGGCTTAGGCGTAAATTATGCCGGTGCTACGAGGAGCTTATGGGCTGCAGTTGCTGTGTCTGGGCCTAGCGTCACCCGGTCCAGACCCGGCCATCAAGTGGCTGTCCTGAACGACCGAAGCAACCACTGGCCCAGTCGAGTTGCCTGCTCCAGGGCCAGTTGCTCGGCCAAAACCAGCTGCTCCACCGATTGTGGTGGAACCTCCGCCTCCACAACCGAAATCTGGGGCACCGACCAAGGATTCTTGGTCTGGTCACGGCCTGCCCCAGAGGTTGTCGGTCACCCTCACTCCCGACTGTCCTCAGCAGGTGGAGGGTGGCTCAGAGCCAAAGCAGCTCTTCGCAGACTCTTCGGATCCGGCAGCGACTCCTTGTTCTCCAGGCAGGTCGACCTGGGTCCTCCGGGGCAGTCATTGGACGATAGCCCATCGTCCTTCTTGGGTCTGCTTCGACTCATCTCCGAATCCACCGTGATGCAGCTCGAGCTCTGTTCAAACGGGCCAAGTATCCCTGATGGAGATACTGGGCCGAGGATCTCCCATGGAGGCCTTTCCGGTGGCTGAGGCCATTGTCAGCCCAGCCTTGGAGCTTTGGCTGTGGCCTGCTTCCTGTCCTGCGCCCTCGGCCAGGATGACCAGTAAGTATGCGGTCCCTACCGGCTCTTTGCCCGGTTTCTCGGAGCACCCCTCTGCCGAGGGGTTAGTCACTGACAGCGTTTTCCGGCGTTCCGGTAATGCTCGAGATGTGGATAAGCCCCCCGACAAAGAGTCCAAAAAGCTGGACTTTGCCGGGCGCAAAGTGTACGCTGCGTCCTCCCTCGGCCTCCGACAGGCCAGCTTGGCCGTGCTGATGGCACACTTCTCCCACGCCCTCTTGGGCTCCCTGGATGAGGTTGTCCCTCATCTCCCGACTGACCTGCAGACCACAGTCCGCCAGGTGCGGGACCAGGGTAGGGCGGTGGCGAAGCAGCAGCTTCAGACTGCTCTGGACATAGGTGATTCCTGTGCCAGGTCAGTAGCGGCCACGGTGGCCATGCGCCGCAGGGCGTGGCTGAGGATATCTACCTTCACGGCGGATACCCAGCACAAGTTGGCGGATGTCCCCTTCTTGGAGACTGACCTCTTCAGCCCTGGAGTGGAGGGACACCTCTAGCGGATCGAGAAGTCCAATGCCACCCTGGACTCGGTCACCTCCACCCAGAGGGACAAAGGCCGCCATCAGCAGCAGCAGAAGTCCTTTCATCCTTCGGCCCCTGCATCTCGACTGGCCCAGCAGCACCAGCAACAGGGCCAGCAGGCTTGCGCTTGGCGTCCCAAACCCAAGCCGGCAGCTTCCTCCAACAGGAAGCAAGGAGGTAAGGCCCAGGAGGTCCCTTGGCCAGTTCCTCCTCCAAGCCTGCCCAGTGACGGGTTGTGGGTGCCGCCCCAGCCTTGTCATCCCCCGGTTCCCCTGTGGGGATGGCTCCGCCACTTCCTTTCCGCCTGGTCCGCTATCACCACGGACCGCTGGGTGTTGGGTGGTAGGAAAAGGCTTGCCTCTGGAGTTCGAGCAAGCTCCACCCTTTGAGCAAATGCGCCTCTCGAGGCCACCGGGGGTCGCAACCTACGTGTTGGCTCGCCAAGCCGATATTGCCCTGCTCCTCGAAAAGGGTGATCAGGAAGGTGGCGGATCCTCCTCCAGATCCGGGGTTTGTGTCCAGGTATTTCCTGGTCCCCAAACGGACGGGGGTGCTGGTGCCCCATTCTCGACCTGCACAACCTGAACAGGTTCCTAAGGTCTCGGACCTTCAGGATGGTCACTCTGGCTCAGATAATCCCATCCTTGGAACGAGGCATGTGGTTCTGTTCCCTGGACCTCCAGGACGCGTTCTTTCACGTCCCAATCCGTCCGTCTCATCAGAGATTCCTCCGCTTCCGAGTGGAGGGATCCCTTTACGAGTTCCGGGCCATGCCCTTCGGCCTCTCCCTAGCTCCCAGGGTCTTCACCAAATGCATGGCAGTGGTGACAGCATTCCTGTGGCGCCGAAGGGTCCGGGTGTACCCCTACCTGGACGACTGGCTGATTGCAGCCCCCTCCAGAGTGGAGGCGGAGCGGTCCAGAGATCTGGCCCTCCAGGTTTGCTCTCAGATTGGCCTCCTCATCAATGAGGCCAAGTCGGAACTCGTGCCGAAGCAGGTGATACTCTTAATCGGAGCAGAGCTCGACTCTCTTCGAGCCAGAGCCCGGCTCCCGGCGGACAGGGCCGAGGTTCTTTCCTCCTTTGCCCAATCATTTCTGGTTGGGCAATCACGCCCTGCCCGGGACTTAGTGCGCCTCCTGGGCCTTATGGCGGCCTGCACCAGCGTGGTCCATTGGGCCCGTTGGTACATGCGTCCCCTTCAGTGGGGACTGGCCAGCCAGTGGTCACAACGCTGCGATCCATTGGACCAGCCCGTGACAGTGACCCAGGAGATGTGGAACGCTCTCCAATGGTGGATCATTCCGGCACATCTGCAGGAGGGCATCTCGTTCATCCGCCCCGAGCCGACTGTCTCTCTATCGACCGATGCATCTCTGATGGGTCGTGGTGCCCATCTGGGGGAGCACCGAGCGCATGGCCTCTGGTCCCCTCGGGAGTCCCGATGCCATATCAACCTGCTGGAGCTCCGAGCGGTCTGTCTAGCTCTCACCGCCTTCGCTCCATTTCTACAGGGTCAAGTGGTTCAGGTCCAGATGGACAATACCACGACCATGTACTATCTGAACTGCCAGGGCGGGACACGTTCCATGCTGTTATACAAGGAAGCTCTCCGCATATGGTCCCTCGTGCGCAGCCTGGAGACGGATCTCCTAGCCATTCACGTGGCAGGAGCCTCCAACACCCTGGCTGATGCCCTAAGCTGGATAGGGGCTGCGTCTCACGAGTGGTCTCTCCTGCCGGAGGTAGTACAAGACCTATTCTCCCACTGGGGCATGCCTCAGGTGGACCTGTTTGCCTCAAGGGAGAATGCAAAGCTGAGTCTGTTCCATGCCTGCCCCCCTCAGCAGGGCTCGCTGCAGGGGGATGCCTTCTCGAGGCCATGGACCCTGGGCCTCTTCTACGCCTTTCCCCCATTTTCCTTGATCCACAAGGTGCTTCTCAAGGTGAGGAGGGACAAGGCACAGGTGATTCTGGTAGCCCCAGACTGGCCCCGCCAGTTCTGGTATCCAGATCTCCTCAGCCTCAGCTCCAGGCTCCGGCTTCCAGCCCACCCGGACCTGATCTCAGTCAATCAGGGAAGGTATTCCATCCGGACCTTCAATCCCTGCACCTGACGGCCTGGTTCCTGGCGGCTGGAGGAGTTCCAGGCCTTGGGTCTTTCGACGGAGTCCTCAGCGTCATTGAGGTGTCCCGTAAGGAGTCGACCAGGAAATGCTATGCCTTCAAATGGAAGAGATTCTCCATTTGGTGTCAGGGGAAGGGCTTGGACCCTTCCGCCTGTCCCTTGGCAAGCATTCTATACTACCTGTGGTCCCTTTCTCAGCAAGGGCTTCGGTCTACGACCCTTAAGGTGCACCTGGCAGCCATCTCTGCTTACCGGGCGCAGGCCGGGAAGCAGTCAGTGGCGCAGGAGAAGGTGGTCGGGCGCTTTCTCAAAGGTCTTGACCACATTTCCCCTCCGGTGCGAGAACCTCCACCTCCGTGGGATCTACTGCTGGTATTGGCCAAGCTCATGGGCAAGCCATTCGAACCGATGCACAGGTGCGATATTTCCCACCTGTCGTGAAAGACCGCCTTCTTGGTGGCTATCACGTCAGCCAGAAGGAAGTGAGAGCTCCAGGCGCTTTCCATAGAGTCTCCTTATCTGGTCTTCCACAGGGACAAGGTTGTCCTGCGCCCCCACCCGAAATTCCTTCAGAAGGTGGTGTCGGAGTTTCACCTTAACCAGGTGTTGAGACTGCCGGTGTTCTACCCCCATCACACCTCGGAGGCCGAATATAGGCTCCATACTTTGGACCCTAGACGAGTGCTCGCTATTATAAGGAGCGGACGGCTGAAGTTCGGGAGAGTTCGCCAGCTGTTTGTCACCTATGCTGAAGCCGCACCTGGCAGACCTACAGCCAAGCGGACGATAAGCAGGTGGGTCACCTCCTGCATAGATCTCTGCTATAGGTTGGTGGGCATGGAGCCTTCCAAAGGGATAAGAGCTCATTCTACTCGCCATACCGCTGCATCGGTAGCTGCTTCCAGGGATGTCCCTATCCAGGATCTCTGCAGGGCTGCTACCTGGAAGTCGGCACATACCTTTATTACCCACTACCACATCGACCTTGAGTCATGCCGGGATGCTGGTTTTGGGGCCTCAGTTCTCCAGTCTGTATTTCCCAAGTAAGTATCGGGGGTGTGCACCTTGCCTCCCTCCTCCCAGAGAACTGCTAGGAGTCTGCCAGTAAGTGTGGATTGAACAACATATCCATGTCCCTAGAAATACAGGTTACTCACCTGTAACAGGAGTTCTAGGAATGGTATATGTTGTTCATCCACACGACCCACCCGACCTCACTGGCTTCGACGCACAACCTGGCTTCCAGTGGGCTAGATCTGGCATCATGGGGAGCAGCTGAGAGTTTTACCACCTGGGTGGGTGGGAGGAGCCAGCTTAAAGATCTTCCAGCAAGATTTAAAGCGGGCAGGGAACCTGCCAATAAGTGTGGATGAACAACATATACCATTCCTAGAACTCCTGTTACAGGTGAGTAACCTGTATATCTCCACCCACTGCTGTGTCTACTGGTACCCAAGACCCCCTGGCGTTAGCAAACGTCCTTAAAAGCACCTTCTCTGACCTCAATGAAGTCCTGCATCCCAACTTCTTTGACCTCCCCCCCGCCAGATATACACCCCTTTCGTCTCCGTACCATGTCACCTAATCAAGTCAGGAAATACTTATCCAAATTTCTGGCCAAGTCCCGGCATAGTAATGACTGCCTGGACTTAAAGCTTCTACATCTTACTCCTGATGAAGTTCTTTTCCCACTAACCAAAATCCTTAACAAATCTTTCTGCCTCAGCCAATTCCCATCACCATGGAAGCAAGCTGTTACAACCCTATCCTCAAAAGTGTTGACAGTACCTCCCCCAGTAACTACTATAGACCTATCTCCATATTGCCCCCCCCGAAGGCATTAGAGAAAATTGTAGCTGACCAACTCATGCACTACCTATCTGAACACAATTTCCTTTGCCCTGAGCAGCACGGCTTCAGAAAGGGCCACAGTACAACCACTGCCCTCATAGAGTACACCTCTTAAATAAACCAAGCCCTCGACCATGGGCATGGTGTTGGCTGTATTTGTATTGACCTCACAAAGGCCTTTGACACAGTCACTCGTGCCTTGCTCCTTCACTACCTACCTGCCCTGGACCTCTCCCAGGAAACAATATCCTGGTTCACTTACTATCTAGGTGGTAGGACTTAACATGTCAAAATAGGTTCCACTTCATCGGACTGCCGCTCTGTCCTCTGTGGTGTCCAACAAGGCTCCATACTGGGGCCCTTTAGCGTATTATTGAACTCACTACCAAATGCATTCTCGGTAAAATTCTCTCACATGCTGACGATGTCATTTTCAGCAGTCAAAGCACCCCTCCCTCCAGCGCACACTCCAGAACAACTTCTCGGAAGTCAGATCCTGGTTTGGGGACCATAGACTTAAACTTAATCACAAAAAACAAAACAATGATTTTCGCCTCTCGCCAGAGTTCTCGCTCTAAGAGTTCAAACCTTACCATTGTCAATTCACTGGGCGACTTGCTAGAGCAGTGTCAGTGGCTCAGCAGGTAGCACACTAGCCTCTGAGGCAGGAAGATAAGAAGTCTGTGGGTTCTATCCCCACACCAGGCACTTGGGTTAATATACCAATACTGACACTGTAGTGCAGCATGAGGGAGGTGCTGCACTCCTGAGGTGCCGTCTTTTGGATGAGACGTTAAGCCGAGGTCCCATCTGCCTGCTCTGGTGGTAGTTCAGGTGGATGTTAAAGATCCCATGGCACTACTTGAAAAGAGTAGGGGAAAGTTTTATTGAAACAGAAGAAATCGTACAATACCAAAACAAAAGCAATTTGCAAAAACTCATGTGGACTCAAAACAGAAGTAAACAAAAAAAACAGAACAGAACTATGCATATCAACAGACAGTCCATCAGGTCACTGCAAAATCAGAGTCCGTGATCCAAGGAAGAGCTTTCCACAGTTCAAGTAATGTCTCCTTGAAAATAATGTACGCTCATGCACATAAATGTTAGTTAGGTCTGTTACGATTTTCTTCTCAAGCTCTGAATAAGAACATGTGTTTTGCTGTAGAGTAAACAGACATCAAGCCATCCAAATATTCCATTTAATTACTACAAAAACTAGATTTAACATGTCCAGAGTCCAAAGGGACCACTGGGGAGAAAAAAACACCATACATAATATTCTGGTAAGAAACCGTTTGAAATAATGGAGTGCCCCAGACTCTTGCCAAAAAGAACACTCAAAAAATAAGTGCGATGTAGTTTCCAATTTAGAAATACACAATAGTCTAGAACATTGTCGGTCTTGAGACTGCTTGTGTTTATGATTATCTTTGACATTAATTCTTTCATGACACGACAGCCAATGAAAGTCCCACATGTGAGCAAGCACCCTTTTACACCGTAACAAAACCAGTAGGGAAGGAAGATGTTGGCTAGGGCACTTTTCAAAAGGCAGCTGTATTGCACAAACGGTCAGGAGCAAATTATTATATAATACTTTATGAGAATTCGTTAACATCTGGGTAGATATCCTCCACTGTTTCAAATGTAAAAACATGTGTTTTGTACCGGTATACCCAAGGTTTGTCGTATCACAGTTAATGAATCACATTCCCATAAATGAAACCATATAATCTGCAAGAATCATAGAGCCAAGGTTCCTACCCTCTCTATTTATCAATAGAGGCCAAAGATTTGCAGTCAAAAAGTACATGAAAAAAAATAACGGAGGATTAATCATGTTAACACCCCCCTCAGAAATAGGTAAGTAACATTCCGTTTTACCGGATTAAGCTGGCTTCCCCACAGAGCTTGAAAGAAGAGACCAAGAACTGCAGTTTCTAATTGTTTAGGGATTGGGAATACATAGCTTAAATAAAGAAAAGTCGGTATCAAATAAGTCTTGATTAGGAAAACGCGCTTCTTCTTACCAATCTGTCCCTTATTCCATGAGGCAACCTTAAGTTTGCCTTGTTGTAATTTAGCAGACCAATTAAAAAGGTCAGAATCTACAGTCCCAAAATAAACTCCCAAATGCTTGAGGCCCTCAACATGTTGTAAAGGACCAATATGTGAAAAAGGGCTATTTTCGATCCTAACCAATACCAAAACTTTTGGTAAAATTTAAACTCGCACCAGAAAAATCACCAAAGGAAGAACATTCATGGAGGGCAGTAACCACAGAGGCTGCATTATTACAATAATGCAGACATTGTCTCATATGCAATTGCCGTGATAATGTCAGATTAAAGTAGAACTAGAAAGGGCATGAATCTGAGGATGAGTATTCAGACGGCGAAGCAAAACATCTAGAAAAAATACATATAACAGAGGGCTCAAAGGACACCCTTGGCGAACCCCTCTTTTTATGGGGATCATAGGTCCAACCCAACCATTCACAACAGGCACAACAGTGGCAGTCCTATAAAAAGTCTTAATCCAGCGAATCATTTCACCAGGCACATGCATAAAATGTAGTGCCTTCCATAAAAAATCATGGTTAACTGAATCAAAAGCCGCCTTCTGATCTACCGATACAATAAAACCCGAAACAGAGTCTGCATAGCCATGAGAAGGAGAATCAAATGGTCAGAGATTCTCCTGTTCGGTACAGAGCAGGACTGAGCAGGGTGCAAAACCACTTCAGCTATCCTCATAAGACGTTGTACAGTGATTTTCATTAATAACTTAAAGTCAGTGTTTAGCATACATAAGGGGCGGCAATTCTCAAGAGAATGTATATATCTCCTTTCTGTTTATAGATATAAATCAAAGTACCCTTAGTAAAATCTAAAGGGATAAACTCACTAGTTAACAGGGAGGTAAATACTGAAGTTAATTCAGGGATCAGGTGGTCACCAGTACCTTATATAAGGCAGCGGGAGTCCTCCGTAAGGGTAAGGAAGAAATAACCGACTTCAATTCTAACTCAGTAACAGGTATACAGGCTGAGTCAGAACACGGCTGTGAAGGGATAGGGATGTCAAGGTCCCTATACAACACCGCAGGATCAACATCTGCAGCTGGAAAGGAAGAAAAGAGGGCAGTCGTGTCACATGTCACTATCCGACAGATGTCCGACTGAGAAGTACATAAGGTGCCATCAGAATCAGCAAGACAACATATTCTTCTGTGTAATTTGTTGAGAATTCGACTCAAAGGGGCAAACAGCCCTCATGCCTACCACATTAAATTTGTGTTGATGATAAAGTTGCTGTGATTGTCTAGATTGGAATTTGAACTTATTCTGAATTAAGCGCAATTGTTGAGAAAGATCTTGTCCTGTCATATAAGCTATTGTCAACAAGGACTGAAAATGTACCTTTCTGTAAATATTCCAAGTATTCTCTTCTAAATTTTGATGACTATATCTTCAAAAAGAGCACCAAACCATGTTTAGTGTCCGTCCCACCATGCAGTAGGGTCTGCGTAACAAATAAAAACAGGTTTCGGGCCTGAATAAAGGATAAAAGGGACCGCATGAAAGTCGGAATTTGTAACAGAGATATGTTGAATTTCCAGAGTCCTGGTCCCTATGAACAGTGACATCAGAACCAAGGCCTACGGAAAGCAGTTTATGATCAGAAAATTCCACAGCTTGTACAGTAGCAGAGGTAATTGGGAGTGTAGGGACAAAACACAAAATCAATTCTGTAGCCAGCTTACCCTTTTGAAATGTAGGAGTATGTTTTTTAGTAAAAGAGTAATAGGCATTCGTGAGATGAGCAGTACGAACCAACTTCCCTAATTCGTGGAAGTCACAAAACAATTTCTGGGTAGTAGCAAAAGAGCTTTTGTCAAGAAGACTTAAGCCACAGTTAGTGGCCCGAAAATATCAACTGAAAGGAGGTATGCAAATAAGGGCAGAGTAAAGAAAATACGTGCAGACTTAATTTGGGGAGCATAAATATTAATAACCCGATAAGGGCAGGGCCCAATTAAAAAATCTAAGACTAACACTCTACCAGGGGCTACGTCAATCAATTTTAGCAAACGAAAATCTGGGATATTGAATAAGATCCCAAGTCCGGAACAGGAGTCCAGGCCAATGGACCAAAAAGAAGGACCTAGAAGCCAGTCCTGTTGTGCCTGTCAAATCTTGTGGGTGGTATGGAGTCGTGTAGCCTGCAACAGAAAGATCCCCATAGGTAAAAGCCGTAAACGGGGAAAAAAAATCAATCTTCTTTTTGCCAGACGCTTAATACTATTCACATTAATAGTATGACAAACAAAGTGAGACATAACACAAGGAGAACAGAGACACCTTACGATTTCCTTTTTCCTATCACCTTTTTCCCTTTTAGCTTAACCCTGGCCTTCCGCTTCTGAGAAAGACCAGTACCCAGTTGAATCTCCGAATCAGTAATACCATCTGGGAGGGAAGATGCAACAAAGGAAATGTCAGACTCGCCTCCAGCATCATCAGGAAACAGTTTGGAGTAGCTCAAAGGCATTAGACAAAACCGCAGGGGGACCCAAAGCAAGGAGGAAATGGTAATGCCCGGGGTAATTTCTCATAGACCTCCGACGCATAACACTAGTGGGTACTGGGGCGGCATAGTACTTGGGCTTGGAACAGGGTCCAGGACAAGTTGGACAGATTGGACAAGGTTGGGGTAGGAGGGGTCGTCTCAGTAAGTGGTGCCACACAAGAGGCCACCGGGGGTACCACAACCTGATCTACAACAGGCTCAGGGACCTGCAATAGAGGTTGAGTGACTACTAAAGTCGGCTCTACTGAGGTGGTCCTAAGACGAGCCTTCTGGGCTTGCGTGATTACAAAACGTTGATCAGCACCATCATCATGTGTGGCCTGATTATGAGCAGCCCACTGACAATTTTGAAACATATGACCCAGCTCATCACAAAGATTACATTTACACTCATTTAGACAGTGAATCCCCACATGACCCAGTTCTCCACAGGTATTACATTTCAGCTTATCACAGACATTACTAAGGTGAGAGGGGTCTCCACACCGGTAACAAGCTTTCGGTTGTCCAGGGTAAAACAAGACCCCCCCCTATCACGACCTATAAAAAAAGAATTAGGTAGGTGCACTGGACCAGAATCATCAGAGTGTAACACAACCTTAACCTTCCAGCCTCCAGTCCAGATATTCTCCGTGTCCAATATTGCCTCAGGCTGACCCTGAACAGTACAACGTTGTTTTAGCCAATAGACTACATCAGTGACGTCAACACCTTTGTTCCGAAACAGGACGGTAATATTCTTAAAGGCTGGTTTGGAAAGGGGAATGGCCTTAAACAGGGTCCAGGACGGTATTTCTTAAGGCATGATATCGTGACCAAAAACGCTCCAAGCCACGAGGCATTTGGAAGCTGACATCAAACGTAGTTTCGCCAGAAATATGAATCCGTGCATATATTTCGTGAGAAAAGAATTTCAGAGAGTCCTCGAGTAGTGTCCGAGCTACATACACTCGGTCTGGTGGCTCAGGTAAACCGCCCATGTAAGCCAATCATACTGCATTATGTCGCTTTGCAGCCAGAATTGGAAATTTAAACAATGAGGAAAAAGAACGATTTGGCTCTATTTTCTTTGAGGGAGGCTCCACTACTGCAGGAGCTGTTTTCTCTGTAATGGTAGTGGGAGAAACGGCACAAATAAGAGAACCCTGCAAAGGTTCCAAGACTGGGTGCTGGGTATGTTCCATTTCCTTGGGGAGACACAAGGGGTCAGACATAGGCAGACTTCTGTTTGGTGAATGCTGCAGCTCAGGAAAATCATTGAGACAGGGGGACCGAATAGGGGACGGACCAGAAACCCACTTCCCATCTGTAGGTTCCTGCACCCAGCCAGCTCCTTGCAATGCTGTTTTTACAGACCAGGTAGGTGTTGTAGCAGGATTGGTATTAAGAGATAGCAATTGAGAGGGAGAGTGTGTCAAATAGGCAAACTAGGCACTGTATGCAATGATGTCACTGTAGTCTGCAGGGGCAGCTGAGAAGCAGGCGGGAGTATTCCAGCTGAGAACTCGCCAGGATGGGCTGCACAGGGCAGCACCTCAGCCGCTTGAAAAGGCAATGTAGGCTGTTGCAAAGCATTATTGTGGGCTGCAGGAGACATACATCCTGCCAATCTGACTTCACGAATCCATTGCAGTTCTCTGTTCAAATTCTTCTTTGTAATCTCAAATCGACGTTCTGCATCACCCAAATGGTCCTGAAGCTCCTTTTCAGCCAAACAGACAGTAGCAGAGTCAAAAGTGGAAAAATCCCTCATTGGGACGGCAAGGGGTAAAGACGTTTGAGAGTCCATGTCAGGGTGACCCAGCAGAGGTTCTAAAGTTGTAACCTGTAGTGTAGATTCATTTTCTGCAGTAGACACAAACCAGCTTTGCTTCAGTAGTTGCAGACGTGGTCTCTACACACACACAGAGGCAGGAGTTGAGACCAGGTCTCCCACCTCCATCACCACCTCCTCAGCAACAAGGGTAGCGCCATCATCTTGACAGAGGTTCCCCTCTGAAGAGTAGGGAATTTTTATTGATATTACATCATCACAAATCATAATACATTGTACAAAAATAAAGAGGAAAGAAAAAACAAACATAAAGAAAAAACAACAGGTATTCACTTCACACACTTGATGCAGTATGTTAAAGACCACACAATAATCACTCCTTAACCCCAAAGAAACCTTCCCCCTTCCCCCTTATTATCTTTCCCCATACCACTGTGGCAGGGGAATTTTGCTTGTTGTAGCTCTCAAACCTAATTACTTCTGAGTGTAAGTCACATGAAAGAATACAGTTTTAATCCCAAATAAACAAGTATTTCATTCATACTCTGGTTAAAAGTGATTGTTCAAAAATAATTTTCCAACTACCGAGTAACCAATAAACTATTAGGGCAAAAATCAGTAGTACTTTTTAAACACGTCTTCTTTAGAAATAGGTTTTTAGTCTACCTCCTTACTTGTATGTGATAAATCCAAACAACCCTTTCCATTTCCTTAAAACATAGCTCTTAGGATTAGCCTGCAGATCTTTCTTAAACACTGCCCCATAGCTTGTTCTACCAGTGTCTTATAGGTGGTATATGACATCAGTCTCTGTTGGAGTGTCCATTGGCAGCGAGCCTGCCAAAGGTAAAACTTTAAACAGCAAAACAACACCATTAAAGTATCATAATCATACATTATCTTGAGGTTGGGACAATGCCCAAGGACTCATAGGTTAAACTGTCTAACCACCTTAGATTCCATTCTGTCTTTAAATTTCCCCATAGGGCTTTTGCATAGGAACAGGTAAAAAAGAAATGATCCATTGTCTCTTCAGTATTTATACAACCGTTATATGGACAATTCCTTTCTTCTTGGGCCTTGTGTTTTGCATTGCCTCTTACATTCAGTCTCCCGTAAGCTGAAAGCCATAATACCTCCCACATGTGCATTAGAATTCTGTTGTTGTTTAATTGTTTTAACACCCTCCTTTAGATCTGGTGGGCAGTTTTTAAATTCAGGTTGTTCGATGGATTTGACTCACCATGTGTGAGTACAATTGTCGTCCTGAGAGTCTGGAGATATCGCTTTAGTGATCTCCCATTTGCAAAGCTTTTGCGCTGGTTTAATGTATTCTGGTATTTTGATACGGTGGGCAATTTGGGGAAGGTTTCAGTCCAAATTTCCAAATATGTTACAGGTTTTACAAAACAAATGGTATATCACACCAGTTGTTTCCTAGCCAATTTTAAGATTGTGAGACAGGAAATGCTATGGAAGAAGATTATAGGTCCACCATACCCAGACCCCTTGTTGTTTAGACAAGTATGTAAAACACCTTTTATTGGGTTCAATCTGGATCCCCAAACCATCTGAAAAAGCATGCATATAACCTGGTTTCTAAGATCACTGGGGTGGGAAAATCATGGCTGTATACAACAAAGTGGGTATAATGAACCTTTTAATTATGTGTACCCTTTTTATTTTAGACAACCTCCATGGCTTCCATCTCTGGACTTTATTTTCAGCCCCTGAAGAGCCTTTCCCAATTCTCAAGCGGGAGATTATGTTGTCCAAACGTTATTCCCAAGATTTTTAGTGGCTCTGAGGAGAAATAAATATGGTTTACTGTTACAGGTGCCCTCTCTGTACTTCCTAAGTACAACCCTTTACATTTATTTAGATTGAGGGTGGCATTAGATACTCTAGAATATTCCTGCAGTTGTTTTATTACTGTTGGTAATTGCCCCAGGTTTGCTATAAACAGGCATATATCGTCCGCATAGGCTTGGATTTTCAGTTCCATTTGGCCTGGGATCCCCAAAACCTTCCCATTCTTGAGTATTGCTCAGAACTCTAATCAGAGGTCCAGGAAAAGTTATAAAGGAGTGGGCTGAGGGACAGCCTGCCGAACCCCTGTATTTATGGTGATACCTTTCATTACCAACCCTCTAATAATAGGTTGCACATGGACTCTAGAATATAGAAGTTGGATTTTATGCACAATTTCCTTTGGAATACCGTAATGTAATAAGGTCTGAAAGAGGAAAGGAAGGCATACTCTATCAAAAGCCTTGCTTTGATTTAAAGTAATGATACAATTGGATGTTTGTGCAGCTCCACATATCTCTGATAACCATTAAGGCATGTTGTAGCTTCCTTTCAGGGATCCCACAAAACTGGGCTGGATGTATTAATAAAGGAGCTATTTGCCTTAGCCTATTGTTAAGAACCTGAGACAATATTTTAAAATCAGCATTCAGGAGAGTTATAGGTCTCCAGTTGGAGATGTCTACCTTCGCCTCCCTTATATATAAAATTAAGAGACCTGCTGTGAATTGAGGGGACCACCCTTTGTCAAAAATACTGAAAACAGTTCTACTAAACACCTTGCCATTATTTTGGAAAATGATCTGTAAAACTCATAAGGCAGTCCGTCAGGTCCGGGCGAAGATCAATTTTTTAGTTTCATAATTACATCTTCTATTTCCTGTAATTTCAAAGGAGAGGTTAAAAATTCCTGATCCTACCGGGCCAAGGTTACCTGGCTTTTCTCCAAATAAGAATTAATCAAATTTGTAGAAGGATGAGGGGAACTCTCATGTGATGCCAAAAGCCCACAGATTATTTCATGGATCCCCATCTCATCTTCCACTATGTTTCCTCTATCATCTACTAATTGAAACATATCTAAAGTATCTTTCTTCTTTACAGGCTTCAAAGGGGTCTCCAATTGGGTTTTTGTGTTCCAAATTGCAATTCTGTATTTAAAGTTTTGCCCTGTCATATTGAAATTTCCTCATTTCATCCTGGATCTGTTCAATGTCAGGGCCATAATCTTGTCTAGACATAGCAGACTGTGAAATCATGTTCTGAAGTTTTGATCTTAGTTTTAAATAGCTAAAAAAATTGTTTTGTGCCCTATGCTTGCCATAGTTTTGGAACCATACTGCTATCTCTTTTTTTGTGTCTGTCCACCGTACCCCCAAATCTTCGTAGAGATCACTCACTGAGGTCCTAGCCCAGAGTAATGAAGAAATTTTCTCTTTAACAAAAGGGTCTGTGAGCATTGAAACATTTAATCTCCATCTTTTCTCCCTCCTTATTTTCGGGGGGGCTGTTTGAAATGTTATTTGTAAAAGAAGGTGGTCTGAAAATTCTGTAGGGATAGTATGAAAGTTTGGGTCAGGGAGATTCCTAGAAACAAAAATATGGTCTATATTTGATGTCAGGTGTCCCCTTTTGTATGTATATTTGGGCCCTTGGGTTTGGTAGTGTGCACAATTCTTCAGCTCGCCAATATCAACACATTTTGCAAGGCATTTGAATGCAGTATGTTTCCTCTTTTCCCCCTCAGTCCCCCTTTGGGTAAGTCATAATTAAATCCCCAGGATTACATAAGTGGACGATGTAAGTAAGGTTGAAGTTTGGAAATTAGAGCTACTCTATCTGTTTTTGTTTGTGGGCTGTTACATTTATTAATCTATATGGGACCTTATCCCAATATCCATCTAGAATGAACAGCCTCCCTGGAATCAAATCCACCATCTTGGTTATTTGGAAGGAAAGGTACTAAATATGATACCTATTCCATCGGCCTGTCTGGCCAAAAGGACAGTAGGATGGCCCCCATCTCCATTCGGCCTGGAACAGCCTAAGTTGGTCCGATGTGAGCATCCATGTTTCTTGCAAAAAACAGATATCCAGTTTTAGATCTATCAATAGGTGAAACAACGCGTTCTCCTAAGGGAATGTAAGAGGCTATGACAGTTACATGACCCCAGGGATAACTTAACCATTCAATTTAAGAGTTCAAGGCCCTTTCTTCCTCCTTTTCTTTTTCTTCCCTTTGTACTCAAGCATATCATTCTTCCCTCCTTCAGCTTGTGTGGGTGTAAGAGCTACATCCATCTGTTCTGTGTCTGATTCTACCTCAGTGGGAGCCAAAACCTCAAAGGGATTAGGTTCTGCTAGGCCTGCTTGCTCACTTGTGGGGGGCGGGTTTGGTTTTGTATTCCTAGTTGTCCTTCTTGGAAGGTGGGTTTTGGGGGTGGAAGAGGGATCACCTGCACATCAGTGGATTGCTTATCTGTGCAGCAAACGGCAATAGGTCACCCCACTGGATGGGCTTATCAGGATTGGGACAGAGTGGATGATTCTCCTCATCTGTTCTTATCTCTTCAGTCTCGACTTCCTCCTTTCTGCCTGGAATAGGGTCAGGAGCCTTATCTGGGGTTTGTGTTCCACAGGAGGGCTTCAGCCTCTACCACCTTTTGGCTGCTTCCTCTTGAGCTTGTTGGATAAGAGCTCAGGGCTAATGACTATTGCCTTATTTCTTGCAGCCCACGGACACTCCGGAAATGTGTGACCTGTGTCCTCACATAACTCACATCGTGTCAGGTTTGCGCATGCTCTTAAGTGCGCCACCTCCAGTTGTCACAGCGGGGCGATCACACACTACGAGAGGTGGGTCCTAGCCCCACACTTGCAGCATGCTCGTGGCTGCCCTGAATAAAAACACACTCCTCTATCTCTACCCAGCATGAAGGAGTTTGGTATATGCGCTATATCACTCTCCAGTTGCCTCAATTTAACCTTATATTTCCATCCCCCAGTCCAAAACATCTCAGAATCCAGTTGTGCTTCTGGTGCGCTCAATACTTCACATTTTTGTTGAAGCCAGTATGTAATGTCATCAACGTGTACCCCTTCGTTCCGAAACATCACTGTCACATATTTAATGAGGGGTTTTGTCAAGGGGATCACCATAAAGGGGGACCACAGAGGTGAAAATTTAATTTTTTTGATTTCCAGACCCCCTTTGTACCGAATCCTAACTGCATTCCTTCTAGGAGCAGCCTCTCTTTTTGATTTAGCAAAGAGTTCTGACAATAGTGGGCGCTGGGCAGGGTGGTCAGTTTGTTTTTCTTCACCTTCAGGTGCCGCTCCTCTTCTGAGATCTGGGGTCCCTGCAAAGGTTGTTTCATTCTTCCTGTCCCGTGTCGGATCCCCCCGGGGTTCCCGTATGTTTTTCTTTAAAGGCTCTTTGTTCAGTATAATCAGTTCAGTTATATTCTGAAGCTGTCCCATATTTTCATCCCCCATATCTTGGGCAGAGTCTGGATTTGTACTCCCCTTTTCCCCAACAGAGATTTGAGGCAAACCCCTGGGACACCATTCTGGGGTGTTTGCAGGCCATGGAGGGTCTAGCAACCACTGGCCTGAAGGCAATTTCTTCCATCCTGCCTCCTGTAGGGCTTTTCCCGGTGACCAACTGCAGAAGGGTTCAAGTCTCTGATTACTGTGTAGGAAAATGCTTTGCAATTGCCTCTGTTGTTGTTGTTGGACAGGATTGCATAGATGTATGTTGTCCCTTGTGTTCTACAGGCCCTTTATGAGTATTAGGCCCATCTAGATTGCGTTTTGCCAACATAATAGCCTTTCTCCTGTTTTTCCCTTCCTTTGATCCTGGTTTAGCAGATCGTGCTAAGAAAGAAAAAATGGTAGCATCAGTCTGTTCAAAGGGATTATTTTGGAAAATGACTTCCCCCGTTTTCTTTTCCTCTGTATTTGGGACATTTTGAATCTCTGTGTTGAACCGGGGGACTGTATTACCAGACTTAGGATTGTTTTCCAGTCCTGAAACTACATTAGGCATTTCTTTATCTTGTACAGCAGTTTTTAAACCTTCACTCCTTTGCTCAGTTTTAGAGCTAGTTTCAGTAGGAACTTCTGCCTTAATATCACTGCCCTCTACCTCCCGCAGGTTATTCAAAACATTCACCTCTTGGGGCTCTAGGCACCCGAATCCCTCGGTTTTCCTGCCATCCCTGTTCACATTTGCATCAGTGGTTGAAATAATAGGGTGAAGATTTACCTGCGGGAGTGTTTTGTCGGCTTGCTCCTTCCTTGTCCTTTGATGTTGAAGCATCATATTCAGAGCTGTCAGCTGGGCCATATCCATTGTCAATTTCTTCACTGTGATCCAGTAACTTTAATTCAGCTTGTTTTCTTGCCATAAAAGCTGCATATTTCTCCTTGGCTTTCTCTAATGCCTGCAGAAGTTCTTCTTTACTTTTGCCTTTAATTCCTTCCATTGGAGTTCTCTCACAGTCCTTATTTCCATCAATATTACTCAAGTCGAGAAAAACATCTCTTCTTGTTTATTTTGAGCTAATTCTTGGTTTATTTCCAGTAAAGTAGCCTCTTACAATATGAGGTCATGGGAGGAGGCCATCTCCCTTGCCACATCAGCACTTCCTCCTCCTCGGTCCGGCTCCCAACTGGGCTCCTCCATCCCTGCTCACAGGAAGTCAAGCCCCCTGCTGGCAGAAGAGTAGGGGAATTTCCCTGGTGCCCTGTCCAGATTTTCCCCCATTCACTAAAAATACCACCAACAGCTTAATCTTGTTCAAGGTCACTTGTCATTCATCTGTATCCCCCTCCCTGTGTCGTGCCTGAAAATAGGCAGAATCTGTATAGTGCACTTATCCAGTCAACAAAAAATAAACAGCTAAACACTTTTAAATACCTGGGCATAACTCTAGACACATCCCTCTCCTTCCATAAATATATCCAGCTCCTATCCACCTCTTTCAACACCCGACTAGGTCTCCTCTACCGCCTCAAGTATTATCTCCACCCAGAAGCCATCCATTTGGTGGTGTCCTGCTCTGTACACTCCATTATGGACTACGGAATTGTTGTATATGGCTCCACTGATCAGACTGCCTTAAGCTGCCTCAGAATCACTTTAAAGCATGCCATCTTATCATGGGCTGTGACAGATACAACCATACTTGTAACTTACATAGATAGTCTCATTGGCTAAATTTCGACTCCGGACTTAAATATCACACCTGTCTCCTAGCCAAGAAAATCCTACTCAACCTTTCCACCCACTCATCCAGCCAGCCCCCCCAAACAGACCCACCAGAAGTGCTGCTAAGTCCCTCATAGCTGTCCCGCACTGTAGGACCTCCCTAGGCCATAGGGCCTTTCTATATCGGACCCCTAAATGGCTCAGTGAGCTCCCCACCACCATCCTTCCTGAACCCAAGCTAGGCCCTTCGAGACGCTCCTCAAAAATCAGCTCCTTACGCTCTCATCCTGTGACTGTCCCTAGTCTCACTACCTCTGCCTCTCATCCCTACACTCACCCTCCACACCGAGACCCCTGTGGTTCTTCTCTCACTCCATTACTGGACTTACCCGCACCTCACCTAATGCTGGGTCTGGCTAATGACCCTATGTACTCTGCTTTTGCCTAACACTAGATGATGGGCTTGTGCTGCATTATACCGTGTTATTACTTTCTGTAGGACTAATTCCTGTGTACATATATTATCCTCTGTAACCATCTATGTTTCCTATGTATCTGTGATGTGGAACCTTTGCAAAGGAGTCTATGACTCGAAGGTGTATTTCTGATTTATTGTAACAAAGAAAAAAAAAGTTGTCAGTTCAGCAGCCCCAAGCCCAGCAACAGCAGAGAGGAGGCTTTAAACGTAAAGCCACCTCCCAGACCACAGGTTCTTCTGCCTCCAGAGCCACCAAGCCCTCCCAGGCTGCTCTGCCAACCCCTGGTGTCACAGCCTGACTTGTTTGCCAGACCTCCCTTCCCCCAACAAAGACCCTGGGGGAGAGAGGCAGTGGGGAGTCACTGCTGTTTCTCCCTCTCCCTCTTCCTCGATGGCTGGAGAAAAATTAATGGCCGACCAATGGGTACTTCAGACCATAGAGGTCATAGGGGCGCTATGGAACACACCCACTGAAAAGTTGTGTCTGAGATCGGCTCCTCGCCTTGCAGCAATATAATACAAAAATGTAATTATGTTTTGTAAAAAAAAAAAAAATATATATATTTTTCTTGGCAGAGTTTGTGTTCTTTTGGCTCTCCTGCTTCAGCAATGGGACGTACAAATAAGTCCTGCGGGAGTCTCTAAGAATCGGACTACTGAGCAGGAGACACAGGAAGAAGTAGCAGCTGAATCAGCCCCGGGGAAGGAGCCCCCATGGACGGTTCTACAGAAGTCAATGAAGGCCATCAATGACAAAGTTGAATCCATTCTGACCAGATTCATGGAGCAGGACACTAAAATCGATACAGCAGTTAAAACAGCATCAACGGCAGAATCTCTAACAACTAAAGCAGTAGCCACAACATCAAAGCTGACACAAGAAAATTAATTTTCAATTGCGCTACCACTTAGAAGCACTGGAAAATTTCCCAAAGGGCTTCCAACGTGCATTGTGGGCCTACTAGAAAATTGCGAAGGGGTGGCTTACTATACATCCTCCAGGGCTGGCTACCGAGCTTTGGGACTGACCACGGAGATTAAGAAAGAGAATTTCATTCAGGCATATTGAATTTCCCAAGATCTGTGGCAGCCAATACTGACCTGCCCGCACAGCTCTGTTGATTACTTCAGGCCCTGGTATTCAGGACAGAATCATGCAAGCAGCAAGGACTCAGAACAGTTATGCTTTCAGGGTACCACCAACCATCTCTTTCCTGACCTTTCATATGCCACCAGGACTCACCAGAGATTTGATGGAGTCTGAGCAAAGTTACTGAGCTTAGAGTAGCTCACTCCTTATTGATGCCAGCAAGGCTCCAGGTGCAGTATGGGGTCATACGTTTCAATATAATGGATCCGAGGAGGCTGGCAAGAAAGCGGAGGCCATCGTGAAGGAATTTAAGCGGGCTGAACAACGGGAGCGAACTGATTCAGAAGATGAATCCACTTGAAAATAAGTGAAACTGTTTATTTTCTCTTCTTAGTGTTCCTTAATGGATCCAGTGATAAATGTGAATCTAAACATATGGTTAATATAACACTGTAAGGCTGATTAACGGTGGGATAGTGGGTTAAGAAATATTAAATAATACTTTTTAAGTACTGGCTCATCAGAATCTACTATGCAATGTTAAACAAATATAAATGTGAAAAATTATTTTAATTTAGAAATAGCTAATTTCAGATTAATGAACTATTTTCCAGACTGCCACAAGGAGGGCCTTTGTGTTTTATAGGACCCAGATTTCTGTAGTTTACACAGAGGAGATTGTTTCTGTTTTGTTTTGGGTTTATATTGCTGTATTTGAGGAGAGTGGGGGGCTGAATCTAAAACACTCGCCGCATGTTAAGGTATCATGTTCGGATAGGGGATCATAACACAGGTTGTTGTGTTATGCTATCTGGGGAATTTTACATATTAAAAACGATCACCCAAAATCTT
This sequence comes from Neoceratodus forsteri, assembly GCA_016271365.2. Lineage (NCBI taxonomy): Eukaryota > Metazoa > Chordata > Ceratodontiformes > Ceratodontidae > Neoceratodus > Neoceratodus forsteri. Next base: position 932,373,512 of record CM028133.1, read on the forward strand.
GTGGGGTGCAGCTAATCTTGGATATTATTTTAATATTTAGATTCAGATTTATAGTAATACCCCCATATCCAAAAGCAAGATTGTTTAGGCTAAAACAGACTGGTAAATTGAATATGTATTTTGGTTTGTATTGCGAACTCTGACGTGTATCGTTTGCTGTTGTTTTATAATGTAAAACAATAAAATATAGTTACAAAAAAAAAGATCATAGCGGTCATATGCTACAATTTCTGGAGAGGCCGCCAGACAGTCCTCCTGCGTCACCCCCACTACCCTGTCTCACATTGCCCTGATAGAAGGGGAAATCCAGGTGCTCCTTCTAAAGCAGGCCATAGAGCCAGTTCCTTCAAATCAAACGGTCGGGGTCAGGGATTTTACTCCCACTTTTTCCTTGTACCCAAAAAGATGGAATCTGAGGCCTATTCTGGACCTAAGCCATCTGAACATTTACATTGAGTACAAGCGGTTCAGAATGGTCACCCTTCCAGGCCTAATTCCTCTCCTTCTCCAAGGGGATTGGCTCTGCTCTCTGGATGTGCAGGACGTGTACTGTATCTTCACAGCCTGGTGTTCCAGCCCCACAGAAGATACCTGCACTGCTTCTTTCAAGGGCATCATTACCAGTTCCGAGCCCTGCTGTTCGACCTGTCCTCGGCTCCCAGGCTACCAAGTGCCTAGCAGTGGTAGCTGCGGCTCTAAGGAGACAAGGGCACTACATCTTTCCTTACTTAGACAATGATTTTGGCGTGCGCCCCACAAGGGCCCAACTGCTCCCTCACTCTTGGAGACTCCTTCACCGCCGTCGAGAGCTGTGGAGTCATCCTGAACTACTAAAGTTATCCCCATGGCCTAGTCAGAGGCTCCAGTATATCAGGGCAATTCTGGATACTAAACAGGGAAGGCTTTTCTGCCACAAGAAGAGCAGATCACCTTTGTTGCAGGCTTTGTTGGTAATTTTGTCACATCAGACCTCTGTCAGAGCCTTTCTGAGGCTATTTGGTCACATGGCGGCTGCAATTCTGACCATCCACCTGGCTCGATTGCACATGAAGGTTCCCCAGTGGACACTCAGGGTGCAGTGAGACCAGTGTTCCAATGACCTGGAACTACCTGTCACGATCTCGGATCCTGTTCATCATACCCTGACCTGGTATGACTCATCCAGTTTGTCCAAGGGGGTCCCCTTCAGACAAGAGTCCCGAGGCACGCTCTCACTACAGATGCCTCGGTCAGGGCTGCGGTGTCCACTTAGTGGATCGACAGACACAAGGGTCCTAGTCTCCTTTGGAGCAGACGCTTCACTTCAGCATCCTGGAGATGAGAGCGGTCCTCTATGCTCTGCAAGCATTTCAGATGGACCTGTCCCCAAGCCCCCCTGCTAGTTCAGACAGACAATGTGTCCGTGGTCTTTTATATCAGCAAGCAGGGGGGCACCCACTCATATCCTCTCTGCAGAGAGGCCGTTGGAGTTTGCTATTGGGCACTGGAGCACCACTTGGTACTCACAGCCGTGCACGTTCCAGGCACCCAAAACGTCTTGGCCAACAGCCTAAGCAGGTCTCCATCACAAGTCCATGAATGGAAACCATCCTCTGCAGAGAGGCCATGAGAGTTTGCTATTGGACACTGGAGCACCACCTGGAACTTGCAGCCATGCATGTTACAGGCACCAAAAACGTCTTGGCCGACAGCCTAAGTAGGTCTCAGTCACAAGCCCACAAATGGGAACTACTCCAGTCAAGTCGCAGGCCAACCCTTCGACAGGTGTGGTCAGCCAGAGTTGGACCTTTTTGCATCCCCACTCAGTGCCAAACTACCCAGTTTCTGCTCGCTAGACCCAGGGCCTAGTGTTTTATGGTGAGACGCGTTGTCCCTCTGTTGGACAGCCGGATTTCTGTACGCCTTTCCTCTACTTCAGAGGGTACTCTCCTCAAGCTGCAGGTGGAGGGAGCAGAGATGATCCTCATCGCTCCCTACTGACCTCGTCAGATCTGGTTCATTCTGCTCTATCAGTTAGCAGCAGAATTCCAATCCCCATACTTCTGATCTCTCACTTTCTCTCTCTCTCTCAGGACAAGGGCACCCTAGTCTATTTGGACCTCAAGTCTCTGTACCTGCATGCGTGGCTCCTGCAGACTTAGCAGTTTCCAGGTTCGGGGTTTCCCCCAAGGGTAGCGGATATCCTAGTGGCTGTGAGAAAACCCTCCACTAGGTCCACCTGTGCCATGAAGTGGAAGCAGTTCTGCCTTTGGGCCTCCGCTTACCACCTTGACCTTTCACATGTCCAGAGAACTTTGTTCTAGAATGTTTCTCTCTCTATCTGATTCCGGTCTGACTTACTACTCTGTTAAGGTGCACCTTTCTGCCGCCTTGTGTACCATGTGCCTGTAGAGGTTAAAACTAGGGATGCACGGGTATCTGACCCGATTTGTTGAACTGATCGGGTTTTGTCATTTTTGCAATATCTGGTCCATTTGGATCTCAGCCTTATAAAACGGGCCGGGTATTAGGTATTTATTCAAGCAGGTGTGGACCAGGTATGCGCACTTTAACACACTGTTCAGCTCAGCTCTCTCAGACACACAGCTGCAAGACTCCAACAACTGGCAACAATCTGACATAACACAGAAAAGTCTTGTATGGAAGTATTTTTTGGTCTCCAGTGAAACTGACTCAAAGAAACAGAGAAACATAGACTTTGACGGCAGATATGACCACTTGGCCCACCCAGTCTGCCCATTTCGCATTTATTGGATAAGCTGCAGATTCTAGTTAACCAACAGCCTACTTCCTGCAGCCCCCACTATAATTGCCTTATGTCTGTCCCATGCATGTTTGAATTCCTCACTGTTTTAGACCCCGCAACCTCCCCAGGAAGGCAGTTCCATGCGCTCTGCCACTCTCTCCATGAAAAGAATTTCCTCACATTAACCCTGAGCCGTCTCCTCTATCTTTTAAATTGTGCCCCTTTTAGCATCTCTTTTCTGAAAGATGCTACCCTCCTGGACTTTGTTGATTCCTTGAGGTACTTGAAAGTTTCTATCATATCCCCCATCCCTTCTTTCATCAAGGGTATACATATTAAGCTTCTCTCAGTCTCTCTTCATATGGCTTCTGATGCAAACCCTGCACCATTTTAGTTGCCCTCCTCTGGACTGCTTCCATCCTGTCTATGTCCTTGAGTAGACGAGTAGGCTTGCCACCTTTGAGTCAGGTCAAACCGAACTACAGAAGCCCCATCCCCTTTTTTGGAAAGCCACGCCCCCAACCCCCCCACTACTGGTGATGTCACATGTCAATCAAACCTCTGATTTTTTTCAATGAAAGCCAAAAGCAGGGGATGCACTGACAGTGTTATTTCAGCATTTTTATTATGGAATCACAAATTATGAATGCAAATATAAAGTAAGCAGTATATAAAAAGAAAACAAATCACACAAACCATAATTCAACCTCCACCTTTCTTAACTGATAAATTAGATTGTGCAGATAAAAATTAAACTGTATAAAATGAACAGTATATAAAAAGCAAGCAAAGCACATAGACCATAATTCAACCCCCACCTTTCTTAATTGATTATACATTATATACACACACACATACACATACACACATCTGTACTTCTGTCAGACTCAGAGCATGTTGTTTAAAGTCATAATTCAATGTAAGCATTTTAAATTCAAAGTAAGACTTTTCAAATAAAATGTTTAGGAAACTTAAATGTATATTTTTATTCGATTTGGCTGCATCCAACAGTTTTGCATTTCCTTTATGAACAAGTAAAACTGGGAACATGTGTGACTGTAATTTAGTTTTACTTGTAATTCTGCTTTCACCAAGTCCACCAGCTGCGGCGATTTAACTCATCTGTCCATGCATTTCCTATAATGGAAAAAACACGCTCCACATAACTGTTGCTGACTGGGATGGACAGCACAAATTGGACTAGCTTCAGTAGCATTTTGCATTCAGGTGCTTTACTAAAAAATGCCACCCACCTGTCACTGACAGATGCTTCCGCTCCACTCATTTCCGTTAAGGATGGCAATGCTATACTAAGCATGGAATAGTCTTCATATAACATGTCCATGTCCAGTTCACCATTTAATTTTAAAACATCCACACAATTGTATAGTTCATCCCAGGATACTGTTGCCTGGTGCAGTGCAAAGATTTGCATGACTTTTAGGGGGTTGTTATTAGTCAAACCATTTGTCTAGATATGTAACTGACCGCTGTAGAAAGAACAGAAGTCTTTGGTCACCCTCTTTGACTCCAGCAGGAAAATTTCTCAGTGCTGGTGTCGCTTAAAGCCAAAGAACTGGTCCTCATTTCTCTTGAGGAGTTCTGAGCAGAGAGTGACCATTATGCTGTACACCTCTGGAGCAGCAAGTGAATTGCTTTCTAATTTGGCAACAGATTTATGAAATATTTGCAAACTGTAGTGCATGAAATGCAGGTAACACTCTGCTTCTGACAGTTCATCGGTGTCACTATAGCCATCCTCATGTGCCTCCAAGAACTTCCAGATTGCTGAGTGACACTCTTCTTCTCCTCGGCTGATGAAACAACTTTTTATAGCTCTCCAGCACTCCACCAGTCTTGTTACTTCTGGTAAAAAAAAGATAGCCACCTTGTCACGACATGCTGGAGAATTTCCTTCCACTCCTGTTCGACAAACCTGAACATTTCTTGGAGTTGGTGCACCCTTTTTGCAGAGCCTGAAAACTCACTGTACACTTTGAGTGCCAGGGTTTCCACATCATATCTTGCAAGAGCCTTGCTTGCATGGCATGCACAATTGTGTATTATGTGGCACAGTTAGCTGCCACCAGATGTGGTATTTGTGACCGCAAGTGCTTAAATACTGAGCGATGTTTCCCATAGTTTACTGAGGCATTGTCAGCAGCATAGCTTGAAACATTTTCTAATTTTAGTCCATTACTGCTATACAGCCTTGGCAATGGCTTGAGGTTTCATCATGATCTTCATAAAAATCCAGAAGCTTTCTTTGAATGCCACTTGTTTGGTGGAAAACTGGACAGCTACAGGGAACATCTTTTGTTTCCTTTATTGGAGACATCAGAAGCAATGGAAAAGAAACAGGATCCCAGTTGCTGTAGCAGCAGTTCTTGTGAATATGGTGCTAAAACATTGGTGACAATACATTCAGCTTTAGTACGACCACAGCTTTTTTGCACCTGTTGCAGAGTCTGGAAAGATCTGATGGGTTAGTTTCATACCACTGTCCATAGATAAGTAGGAGTGATGGTGCTGCACTCCATGATAAATTGCTGCTACCTCTGCTGCAGTCACTTTGTGGTTCTCAGGGCTGTTGCTTGACTGAGCAAACCGGTCATAAAAGGTTCTCTTTTGAAGAGTCGTATTTTGTTGGTGCTTCTAGGTCTTCAGGTGGTTTTCAAGGCACACTCACCATCCCATTTGACTGTAAATATGTGCCACAGGATGCACATTTCGCAGATTCATCCATGCCTGGAACCAGTCGCACCTAGGATACTTCTGTTCCCATGCCTCATTGTAGGTGCAGAATCCACGGGTCTCACTCTTCTTCATAGCATGAACTTCTGAGCCGCTGCTTCTGTTTCCAGTACGTCACAGTATCTCAGCAAAGTCTCTCTTCCTTCCGTTGCTCATTTTGCCTTGGTGTGCTTTGATCTTCAGCAGTTCTACTAAAATATATGCAAGAGCATCTCATTTGTCACATCACAAATGTAATGTTAATTAAAAAAAAACATACAGGAAGGCACTATGCAAAATATGTGCAATGCCCCAAAAAATATATATATCTGTAACACAGTCACTATCAGTGGTGAATTTTTTTCTTGTAGCAGAAGGTAAAACGCAAAAAAGAATATGAATCACATTTGAAGATCAGGATTTGTCTTTTCGTAGACGGTCACATGAGGAATATGTGGACTTGAACTAGCTAGGATGATGGGCATGTGAGCATGTACAACTTCCATGAAGACATGATGCCCATAATGCTGCCATCCCCAGACCCCTGTAGGAGACGGGATAACTGCCTCCTCCCCAGACATCAGCGAAAGAACACAAGAGACCTGCCTCATCCCCAGACATCGGCGAAAGAACACAAGAGACCTGCCTCATCCCCAGACATCGGCAAAAGAACACAAGAGACCTGCCTCTTCTCCAGACAGCGACGAAAGAACACAAGAGACCTGCATCCTCCTCAGACATCGGCGAAGAACACAAGAGACCTGCATCCTCCTCGGACATCGGGCGAAAGAACACGATAGACCTGCATCCTCCTCGGACATCGATGACCCTAGGCAACATGGGTTTTCAGTGGTTAGGTCATGTCAGACAAATACAGGAGGAGTACTAGAATTAGGGGGCATGACATTAAATTGGAAGATGGCGGGTTAAGAGGGAATGTGAGGACTTTTTTTTTTTCCATGGAGAGGGTGGTGGATGCATGATCTGCCACAGGACGTGGTGGAAGCAAGCACTGTGGCTGGATTTAAAAATGCATGGGACAAGTGTGGGAGGAGGGTCAGAAGCTGTAATCAAGTACAGGACTTACGGGCAGACTAGATAGGCCTAGTGGTCCTTATCTGTCGACAATTTCTATGTTTGTGTTTCTTCTGTTCACACCAGCTAACAACGTAAAACATTTCATTCAGCTGTAAACACCATGCGACAGCAACACAGGTAATCAGATATGCAGGTTAAAACACTGAGCACAATCAGGAAACTTGCAAAAAAAAAAAAAAATTCAGCCATGCCCCAGCTACCTCCCAACTGAAGATGATACCCAGTTACACAAATCCAACATTGGTACAGATAGACTACACATAAACACATGTATGTTTTGTCAATCATTCAGCACAGCTATACAGTTCCTGTTCTGTTCACAATCACACTAACAGCACAGTCACTCCTAGCTCCATGTCCTATTGCCCTCCCACCCAGTCCTCCAAACCCTCCCCAGAAATCATCCATGGGCAATGGGCAGCCATGATTCAACAACTGTTTGTCTGTCCGCAGCACATAACTCCTACCTTGGACCTACATGTTCTCCCACCCAGTCCCCGAGCCCTTCCCATGCACCCCAACTGTATAAATTAGAAAAGTAACCAAAAAATAATAATGATAATAAAAACTGGTAACCTTTACTCCCACCTTCCCTCCCTCCCACCCACAAAGAAATCATCCACAGGTGGCCACGATCTCTCCATCCCCCCTGCTCGACACACACACTGCAGCAGCACCATTAAACTACATTTTAAAAATACTGAACCATATAACTCAATACACAAATATATACCGAAAGTTACAACAGTGAGCGAGCCTGGACTGAGAAATGGGCTTCAGCTTACCTTCAATTATGCTATTTAGATTCTGGATGGTTGGCTGGCTGCTGGGATGCAGGGCTGGTATTGCTGCTTGCTTTCCAGAAGTCAAAGCTGCTCCACAAGAAGAAATATGCTGGCAGTTGGCTGCTGCTTCTGAGCCTCCTCCTGTCCTCTGTGCTGTGCTGGACTTCAGACAGTGAATGGTTGCTTGTGGTGGTGGTAGTTCTCGCAGTTTCTCTTGTCCTCCCCTCTGCTGCTCACTACGTCGTGGGTCCTCCAGCTGCTCCTCCTGAATGGATACTACAGGGCTAAAAACTCCTCTTTTTATCCTGGAGCTTTTCTTTGTTCTTTTCAGGGGTCTGCTGTTATTGGCTGCTTAATCTTCACCTGTGATTGGCCCTGATCACAAGCCCTGATTGGTTATATTCCTAGCAAACAGATTGGCCCTTAAATAGTGGCTCTTGATAGGGTACTTTGTGCCCCCCTGCTTGGAAGCCCATTGGTTTGTTTCTGTATCCCTCACGTCTATGCTGGCTGAATATATGATGTTGCCGCCTTCCTGAGTCTCTGATATGCCTCCCTGTTGTCCCGCCCGCCTCGTACGTCACTGGACAGTGCGACTCTCGAGTGGCTTGGGCTCCATTACGACTTCCGTCTTCCTCCGACAGCCAGCAACCGCCCGGTAAGCCAACAAGGCAGGGTCTTTCTTCCAGTCTGCCTGCCGAATTGAGAACCATAGGGTCGGTATTAGTTAGCAGAACTTGTGGGTTGCGCCAAGGCGGAAGTTGTTGCGCGGGGGGGGGTAGTAGAACAAAGAGAGGGAGTGACTGAGGGACACGTCATACACCAAGCCAGCATGGGAAAATGATAAGGAGCTGGCTAGCGTGGTGAACAATGGTGGCGGCAGTGTGTGTTTTTCGGGAATTTCGGCTGCAAGTTTCAGTCTTTGGCAGAACTGCTGAAAAACCGGATGACTGCACAGGAAGACCGATGACGTCCCAAAACCGGGTGATCTGGTCAAAACCCGGTAGGTCGCAACTTTATAGATGAGGTCTCCAAAACTGCATGCACTACTCCAGATAGGGTCTCACCAACTGTCTGTACAGAGGGATAACCACTTCCCTTTTTCTACTTGTGATGCCCCTCCTTATGCATCCCAGTATCCCCTCCGGCTCTCCTTACTGACTTTTAGCATTGCTCACACACCTTTAGGTCATCTGATATGACTTCCCCCAGGTCTCTTTCCATTATTATTGTTGTTAGTACCTCCCCTGCCATTGTGTACTCTTCTCCTGGGTTTTTGTTTCCCAGGTGCATTACTTTGCACTGAATCTAAGTTGCCATACGTCTGACCATTCCTCCAACTTTGCCAAGTCTCTTCTAATCCTTTCTACCCCCCTCTTGTGTATCAACAAAGAGGCATTCCTTTCCTTCCAGACCCTCTGCAGTGTCACCTATAAAGACATTACAGAGGACTGGACTCAGTACTGAGCACTGAGGTACTCCACTAGTAACCCCCCTTTCTTCAAAATGAGTTCCATTCACTATTACCTTCCGTGTCCTGTTGTGCAGCCAGTTTGTTACCTAGGCTACCACCCTGGGACCCACTCCCAGGCTGGCTAACTTGATTATTAATCTTTTGTGCGAGACTGTGTCAAATGCCTTGCTAAAGTCTAGATAGGCCATATCCACAGCCCCTGCCTGGTCTGTTGCTTTGGTCACCCAGTCAAAGAAATCAATTAGATTCATCTGACATGACCTTCCAGCTGTGAATCCATGCTGCTTTGGGTCCTGTGCCCCTCTGGCATCTAGATATTCAACAGTTCTTTCTTTCAGAAGTGACTCCATCATTTTCCTTACCACTGAGGTCAAACTAACAGGTCTGTAGTTTCCTGCTTCTGCCTTGCTCCCTCTTTTGTGAAGGGGAATCACATCTGCCCTCTCCCAGTCCTCAGGTACTCAAAGGCAAGATGTTCATTATGCCAGATGCCTACCCTGTAAGTTGGGGTTCTTCTGTCAGATCATATGGTGCGTCCAGTTTGATCACATTCGAAACAAGCATATAGAAATATTTTTAGAAAGACGATCAGAAGAAGAAAAGCAAGAAATTGCAAGACAGGCTTCTTATGAGTCTCCAGCGAAAAAAATAAAAGAGACCAGACTGTTGAAGCGTGTATTTCGAGAGCTGCCTTCATTTACCAATAAAACCCTGTGCAGTCTTAATTAATCAGTAGCCGAATGATGGCAGTCGATGAGCAGCCTTACAGCATAGTGGACAATCCTGGGTTTAAACGCTTAATTAATGTTTTAGAGCCTCACTATGCAATTCCATCATGGTGGTACTTTCTCAGACCAAATTCTGCATGAAATGTATACCAGAGTATGGGATAAAATAAAGCTAAGGTTATCTGAAGTTAGTGTGTTAAGTTTATGACTGACACCTGGACTAATGAGTATTCTACCCTTTCTTGTTTGGTCATAACAGCGCATTGGGTGGATGATCAATTAAAACACCTTAGAGATCGCCACACAGGTGAAAATCTTTAAAAGGAATTTCTTTCAGTGCTGGACAGTTGAGAAATCAGAAGCAGTCAGCGTCACCTAGTTATCCGAGACAATGGTGCTAATATATGTAAAGCAGTTAAGTGCTGTACCGGGGGAGGGTTGTTTGGCTCACACCTTGCAGATGATAGTCAGTGAGGCTATTATGAAACAAAAATCTGTTGAAGACCTATTGGCAACAAGTTGCTCAGTTGTGGGTCACTTCAAACATTCGTCCACAACAGCTGAGAAATTATCAGCTTTGCAAAACACCCTTCAAGTTCCAGTACGTTGACTGACACAAGATGTGAGCACTAGATGGAACAGTTCTTATTATATGGTAGAATGATTAATTGAACGGTGAAGGGCACTGTCTATGCGTCAGAAACTGACAATCGTACTTTCACATCTGCTGAGTGGACTTTAACTGAAAATGTGTGTCGATTAAACCATTTGAAACGGAGACCGAGACTAAGTTCATAGCAGTCTTGTGTGTCTGATATAATACCCACATCGACTGTGCTGTACCTTGAGTGTAGAAAGTATTAAAATACTGGGGCTGCCTTCAATGCGAAAGTCACTACTGGTCTCAGTGGACTCAAGATTAAATTACTACGATTTTGCCAAAGAAGTTGTAGCAGCAACATTATTGGACTGCAGATACAAGCTTCACTTCTTTAGAACATCTCAAGGCAGAACATTTGCTAAGGCTGTGGTCAAACAGCTTGTTGAGGAGCAAGAAGTTTGCCCAGAATCTAAATTTGTGCCTGTACTTGCTGTCCCAGATACTTTTGATAATGAAGCAGATGACCCTTGGGAGATCTTCAGCCAATGCAGCAAGCTACCTCAAGACCATATGTAAACATTTTTATCTTATTTTAGTAATTTGCTGCATTTGTTTTTAAATCTGAGTACATAGTACTACAGAAGTCTGTTTTGTTTACAGCTGAAAATGTGCTGAACTCCCAGAGAAACAATGAGATTGAGACGCACGTAAGATCATTATCCACTAAAAGGCAAACCCAGATCCCTCAGTACTAGAAGATGCAAGTGCATCAATTCCCAATTTTAGCAAAGATTGCACAAAGATTTCTTTCACCGCCACCCACAAGTGTTCTAAGCGAGCAGTCTTCAGTGTAGAGGGTGACATTATCAAGGTCAGACGCTCACGCTTGTCATTGGAGATTGCTAACTTGCTGCTTTTCTTAAAGCATAACTTATCACAAAGTGAACATTTTCAGTACTTGTCCTGTAAATTTTTGTGAATTTTAGTATTTATATTCAGATTAAACTTTTTTACACTGCTGCAAACAATGTGTGGTAATATTTTATTTTTTTTTTTTTTTTTTAGTTTGGTGAAATCCGAGCCAAATTAAATCCGAAACCTGATGAATACTTCATAGAATATATCCGGATCTGATATCTGGACCAATTTAACTATCCGTGCATCCCTAGGTAAAACCCTGGCCCAGTTAGACTTGTCCCACAATTTGTTGCAGGGCATACTTTACCTGAAACCTCCAATTCGGGACCCCGTCCCTCCTTGGGACCTTTTATTTCTGTTAGAGAAACTTACTGTCCCTCATCCCCCCACTTTGAACTGGCAGCAGTGTGCAAGCTATGCTTTCCGTCTTGAAAGGCGTTGCCATTACTTTAGCTCAGAGGATTTCCAAGCTTCAGGCTCTGATGTGTAAAGAGCCTTATTTAGTTTGTCTTAAGGACAGGGTGTCCTTGGAACTAATCCTAAGATCTCACTTCAAGGGGAGCTCTTACAGCAGGTAATACCATTAGGACTAAGGCTGCCAGGTGTTAGGATCCCATGGAAACATTTTCTAACTAGCAGTCTGTGTCAGGGACTGCCCCGACATTGGCTCCGCCTCGTCGTCAGACGTGGTATAAAGGGCGGTCCTCGCACTACCTCAGCTTTTTCCCCATCATCACCCACCTAACATCAGATCTACGGATGCCATAGCTGCAGTCAACCACCTTTTTGCCCATCGTGCAGTATTTGTCCTCAGAAACAACTGTTTCTTCAACAGTTTTCAGTCACAGTTTAATGTCTTCATCGCCTCAGCAGCGAAAATCGAGGTGTGTGGGAAGCAGATTCCGTGAAAGATGGCCATTCTGCCTGCCTGATCTGCCTATGCCCAGACCACCAGCTGAACAATTGACTGCACTGCATAAAATTCAACAACAAGACCAGGATTCATCGTGCCAACACTTTAAAGGCTTACCTTCTTGAGCAGCAAGTAGTCATTATGCAGAAGGCCCCATCGGGACACAGTTCATCCTCTTTCACCAGGAGTCTCCCCAAGGAGAAGAGATTGGGAGGGAAACGACACCGGGAGAAGGAGAGGGCCAGATCAGAGTTCCGCTCAAGTCGCCTCACTGGCACCTACTACTTCCAAGTCTGGAAGGAGGTCAGAATCGGTCACACCAGGTACCAAAGCAGTTTCTGGGGACTCTCAGAGGAAGTTGTCCGCCTCCACTCAGGCGAAAGGTAGGAAGTCTTCTCCACAGGGTAGTCGCCACCCAGATCCCCTTGGCCACCGACTTACAAACATGGGTCGACCCACGAGGTACAGGCATTGGCTTTGGGCAAATCCACAGTGCCCAACTCCTGTAAGCTTTCTGAGACGCCCAATAATCACAAGTGAGTTGCAGGCAGAAGAGGCCAGGATGATACTGATAGCACCATTCTGGCCTCGATAGATTTGGTTCCTGCTGTTGCAAAACCTGGCATCGGAACCGCCAGTTCCGTTGCCTATCTCCTCTCACTTGCACCTACATGCATGGCTCCTGCAGACTTAGCTAGGGATAGGTTTGGAGTATCCCTTCGAGTGGCAGAGGTACTCATGGCAGTGAGAAAACCAATTACCAGGACAGCCTACACCAAGAAATGGAAGCGTTTCTGCTTATGGGTGATTCCCTGTTCTTGGGATCCCATGAGTTGTCCGGTGGAATCTGTGCTGGAGTATCTTTTCCATTTGTCGGACTTCGGTCTCAGTTACTCATCCACAAAGGTACATCTCTGTGCTCTGTCAGCTTGCCATGCACCAATAAACGGGAAGACTGGCACAGCTGGACATCTGCAAGACCTTCCTGAGAGGTATCTTGCATATGGAACCCCCCGAGGAGAGACCTGGTATCATCCTGGGATCTCCTGTTTGTTTTAGAGAAGCTCACCCTGCCACCTTTTGAACCAGCCAGAAGCTGTGAGTTCTGCCTTCTGTCTTGGAAAGCACAATTTTTAGTTGCTATTACTTTAGCCCAGAGGATTTCCAGCTGCATTCTGTGATGTGTAAAGAGCCCTGTCTTGTTTTTCACAGGGACAGGGTAGCTGCATGTGATAAACTCAAAGGTTGTGTCTGAGTTCACGTTGAACCAAGACATCCAACTACTAGTTTATTACCCAGAGTACTAGAACAACAGGGAGGCATTGTTACATACTCTGAATGTTAACAGAATTTTGTGTTACTATCTAGCTAGGACCAGTTCAGCCAGAAAGACAGACTAGTTGTTTGTCTCTTTGCCCACAGGAAACTTGGAGCACCAGTCACAAAACAAACTCTAAGTGGCTCATGTACTGCATCACCTTTGCTACCAGCACCACAACAGACCCTGCCAGGATCAGTGAGGAGTCACTCTACCAGAGGTGTGGCGACATTTTGCTTCTCTCAAAATGTATCATCAGTGGACATCTGTGCGGCCACTACTTGGAGTTCAATGCACACCTTTGTGGGGCACTACAGTGTCTGGATGTTGCTTCCAGAAGGAGAGCAGGTTTTGGCCTAGCAGTCCTTCAGGGACTGCTCTCCTAATTTGACACATTTTTTCTGTTGTTGTCATAGAAACCTAGACTTTGATAGCAGATAAGGACTGCTTGGCCCATCTAGTCTGCCCATTTCCCTACCTAATGCACAGGCTGCAGATAATAGTTAACCAACAGTCTACTTCCTCCTACCCCCACTAGAATTGCCTTATGTCTGTCCCATGCATTCTTGAGTTCCCCCACTGTTTTTGAGTCTACTACCTCCTCAGGAAGGCTGTTCCATGTATCCACAACCCTCTCTGTGAAAAAATACTTCCACACATTACCTTTGAGCCGCCCTTGAGCTATCTTCAAATTGTGCCCGCTTGTTCTTACACATTTCTATTTTGCACGATGCTACCATCTTGGACTCTGTTGATTCCCTTGATGTACTTCAAAGTTTATATCGTGTCTACCCTCTCCCTTTCTCAAGTGTATACATATTAAGCTTCTTTAATCTCTCTTCGTATGTCTTCTGGTGCAGACCCTGCACAATTTTAGTTGCCCTCCTCTGGACAGCCTCCATCTTGTCTATGTCCTTCCGGAGATGGGGTCTCCAGAACTGGATGCAGAACGCCAGATGTGGTCTCACCAACTGTCTGTACAGAGGGATAACAACTTCCTGTTTTCCACTCGTGATTCCTCTCCCTCTGCATCCCAGTATCCCCCCAGCCCTCCTTACTGCCTTCTCACATTGCTTGCCTACCTTAAGGTCATTTGATATGACTACCCCCAGGTCCCTTGCCATTTCTATTGTTGTTATCTCACCCTCCATTGTGTACTCTTCCCCTGGATTTATGTTTCCCAGGTGCATTGTCCTCCACCCTTTCGATCTGGGTCCCTCCTTGGGTATTGCTTGGGACTTGGTCCTAATGGTATTACCTGCTGCAAGAGCTCCCGCTGAGTGAGATAGTACAGTTACTTAAGAACTTACCGTAACAGTAGATCTTGAGCAGCTCTTGCAACAGGTGACTTTCCTGCCACGGGGACAGTCATTACATCTTCTCTTTGGGGATGGAGATCCTCCTCATTCTCTATCTGTATTTTCTGCCGGGTCTCGGGAGAACTGAGGTGGGCGCAGAGGGCATCGCCTCTCACGCCTGCGTCAGGCAGAGCCACGATTGGGATGGTTCCCCGCCACAGACTGCTAGCTAGAAAATGTTTCCGTGGGGTCTTAATGTCTGGCTGCATTAGTCCTAATGGTATTATCTGTTGCAAGAGCTCCTCTCGAAGATCTACTGTTACGGTAGTTCTACGTAACAGTACTTTTTGCTGAAGGTAGTGTCTGAATTTACCCTGAATCAGGACATTCACCTGCCTGTTTTTTTATCTGGAGCATTCTAAAAGGGAGGCATTACTGCATACTCAGTATGTTCACAGGACTCTTCACCATTATCTTAATCGAACAGGTCCTGAAGGAAATCGGACCAACTGTTTATTTCTTTCACCCCCAGAACCCAGGTGGTGCCAGTTACTAAGCAGACCCTTTCCAACTGGTTTATTAACTGCATTATTTTTGTTATCAGGAGTATGAAAAGCCTTTATTGGTCCTAGTAAAAGGCCACTCCACTAGGGAAGTAACTACCTCCTTTGTCTCGCTGAAAAATGTGTGTGCAGCCAGCATCTGTACGGCTGCTAAATGGCGTTCTGTCCATACCTTTATCAAGTACTACAACCTGGACATTGCTTCATCCGGGGCAATCTGTCTGTCCTTGACTGCTTGGGACTCAGTCCTTGTGTTAATAGCCTGCTGCAAGAGTTCCAACTCAAAGAAAGATAGTAGAGTTACATAAGAACTTACTTTAATAGTGGAACTTCGAGAAGAGCTCTTGCAGCAGGCGTTGCTTTCCCTCCCACCTTCTTCGTGGTATCCTTTCTACATGGTTAGCACCTCCTCTGTTCTCCTTTTCCTTTTTAGGGCCGGGTCTCTGGCAAGAGAACTGAGGTGGGGCTGGGGACCGCCCCTTTATACCACTGGCTGACGTCAGGGTGGGACAGTGTCGGCGGGGTGGTCCCCGCTGAAGACTGCTAGCTAGAAGTTTTCTGTGGGGTCCTAGTGCCTGGCGGCATAGTCCTTATGGTAATAGCCTGCTGAAAGAGCTCTTCTCAAAGATCTAGTGTTAAGGTAAGTTCTTATGTAACTGTACTATGTTTAAGTGGATCTCAGTCATCAGGTCTGCCTTTCCTCCCACCATCCCCCTGTTTGGGCCTTTGCCTCAGACTGGCTATCTGGTGTATCCAGCCTTTTATTTAGGCCTGTGCACCTCTCCCTCTCCTCAGCCCCCTATGACTTGAGTTTCCTTCCTTAATCTCTCTGGGGAAAGAACTGCAGGTGGAGGAGCTGCTCATACCTCTACAGGGTTGACATTGGCAGGTGAAGTCTGTGTTGGCGGCCCCAGTTGTACTACTGGAAAATCTTCTGTGTGGCTTCTGCTTCCGCAATGGCTAAGTTCCTATGGTGTGACCTGAAAAAAAATTTCCTTTAAGATCTACTGTTAGGATATGTTCTTCCGTAACTGTTCTTTTGCAATATCCTGTGTAAATTAGGGTTAAATTAGGGTGCTTTTGTTTATATTTTAACAGTAAGTAGCAGTTTCTTTGGATCTTCCAGGAACAGTCTTCACTATTGATTCACATCAGATTGGTTCTGAGCCGGAGGTGCCAGGACCCTGCTGGAGTCAGAACTTTTAAGGAGAGCAGATGCCGAGGCAGGCTGTGCATTATGAGACAAGGTCGTGCTGCATGGCCTGCCTCGATACTGGTCCTCAACCGCCTCAATTTCTTTTTTCTGCGGTGGAGTGCATTTCAGTGACAACATCGTACACCCACTGGGAGATGGAACTTAATGTTTGTACGACAGCAGCGTTCAGTTCTTTCAGTTGTAGTGTTTAAAGCTAGTGTTTATTTTTGTCAGTTTAACAAAAAAGTTGTTCTGTTAATTTTTCTCAGCTCTACCGAACAACGGTTGAAGACCATATATGCCAGTGATGACAGTAGGGAGCTTCTTCAGGCATGCTGCTCCGGCAGCGGGGCTTTGTCCGGTCCACTTCCCTCTCTGGGGGAGGGTCTGACGACAGGCGATTCTGTGTTCGGGAGGGAGAACAGCCCTTTCCTAAACACAAAAAGAAGTGGGCCCATTCTCGATCCCAGTCAAGGACCCGGCACCACTTGATCTTGAGTTCTTCCTTTTCCCATCAGAAATGGGAAGAATTGGTATAATTCGGGATCACCCTCTGGTATGTCTACCTCAAGGTCCCCAGTGTCCAGGCGCAGGAGGCCCTCCCAGATGTTGGTGTCTCTGATTTCTGCTTGCAGCTGCTCAAAGTCTGGGGCCTGGAGCCCCTCCCTGTCTTCCTGTGGGGACTCTGGTGGGCAGTTTCATCACTGGGCAGCTCTTACGGAGCATTGGTACAGCATCTGGCTCACTTGCTTCTTCTTGCCAGGGGTGTTGGAGCCTCAGTCGGAACCTTCTAATCAGCCAGAGCATTTGGCAACCACTTCTGTGTCCTTGCCGGTGACTGCAACGCCAATGCCTGTTCCACTGGCTGCACCCCCTTGCAATGTCACTGTCTTGGGACCAGCCCAGGTACCTTCACTGGTCACTTCTGTGCCAACTGGACCTCTGATGCCGCAGGTGGCACGGAGCATGGTACTAGGATCAAGTCCTTTGTGGCCAGAGGCCTTGGCGCTGGGCCCAGTGTCTTTGAGTCTCCAGCCTCCCTGTTGCCGTTGTAGCCTGTCTTTCTGAATCCTAGAGCTGGGTTAGGTATTTCCTAGGTCCACCCCCATCCGGGCCTTTTTCAGAGAGGGCTTTGGGGGGGCTAGTCTGACCCTGACCTAATTATTTCTGAGGCGTTGATGATGACTCTTTACAGCCTGGATAACTCAACTCTAGGCCCTTCTCCTGCACCACAGGAGAATCTTTTCAGCTCCTCTTCACAACGTGTGCAGCCCTCGCTTGAGCCTTCAGCCTGTTGAGCCAGGAAATGTCTCTGTCTGGAGTAGCTCAGCGTTTTCACCATGCCGGTCAACCTTAGACTGTACCGTCTCTATTCCCCCTGTGTTTGAGACATTCTCGGATGCAATGTTGGCCAGGCCTGCATCTGTCCCTCTGTTTGTCGGCAGACCATAAGTATGCTGCCCTTAAAGATATGCTATTCTGGCTTCACAGCCTGTTGCTGACATGATTGTCATTCTGGCTGAGAAAGAAACAGCCTTTCTCCTCAGGACAATAGTCATCCCATTAATAAGGAGTCATGTAAGATAGATACGATTGGGAAAAGAGTTTTGCTGCAGCTACCATTAGCATGGGATAGCTAGCTGTCAGAGGTATTTCTCTTGAGTATGAGTATGTCCTTTGAACTTGTCTTGAGTATCTTGCAAAGACCTTGCCTGAGTCAGAGACTAAGCAGAGAATACTTCAGACTGTTACCCATAGCATTGAGTCAAACAGTCATCAGCTGAAGGCAGCTATGGATGCTTTTGACATGGCCTCCTGCTCTGCTGCTGCAGGAATCTGCATTTGAAGGCTCTCCTGGCTTCGGATGTCTGATTTCTCCAACAACGTCCAGTAGCAGGCCGTGAACATGCCCTTCAGTGGCGCCTGTCTGTTCGGTCAACAGGTAGATCAGTCCCTTGAGGCCTCTCAGAAGACCAGAGCAGCCATTAAGACTTCTCAACCTGCAGCTTTTCATCCCCAAAGGTGAAAAGGGTACGTCTTTTATCACAGCAAGCAGTCCTTTTGAGGCAAAGATTTGGGGGGGCTCAAGTCAACTCCCAGCCTCCCCAGCCACAGAAGAAAACACAACTGAAGGCACAGGCCCTGAAAGCACCCAGTGCCACTCTGAAATTCTGGGCCCAGTCCTGCTTCAGCTGCCCAGGGCAGAGCTCTCCTGTCCAGTGGGGGGTACATCTGACTCTGTTTTACCATCAGTGGGAATCCATCACCACAGACAAGTGGATCCTAAGGATCATCTGGGAGGGATATTCGCTGAATTTCTCAAAGCTCCCTCCAGATTATCTACTCAGGAAGCAGCACCCTTGCAGTACCTCATGTCGGACCTTCGTGAAGGAGATACTGGCCTCTTGAACAACAGGGCAGTGGGAAGTAATGCATGAGGTGGAGCACAACACAAGACTTCACACCCACTACTTCCTTGTTCTGAAGAAGTCACTGGGCATGCACCCCATGCTCAACCTCAGAAAGCTAAACAAGCTCATGCACCAAGAGAAGTTCAAAATGGTCTCCCTGGACCCTGCTGCCGCCTTCATGCTGCAGGAGTGCACAGCTTCTCTGGATTTACAGCATGCCTACCGGTATGTTCTGGTCCACACTAGCCACCACAAATACTTCCATTTTGTGGCATTGGTTTAGCATTACCGATTGTAGGCCTGCTGTTTGGTTATCCTCAGTGCCTTGAGTCGCTCGTGGCTCGCCTTCAAAACATCGGACCCCAAGTTTTTCCCTATCTGGATAACTGGTTACTTGCCAGACCATCCAAGCAGGACACAGAACAAGCAGTGACCACAGCATCTCAGTTCCTGACCTCTATGGAAGTCCTGTTCAGTCTGAAGAAGTCACAATTTCCACCTTCTCAGCAGCTTCTCTTCATCGGAGCCGTCTTGGACCCCACCAAAGGGAGAGCTTTTCTTCCAGAGGACAGAAGGAAAGTCATCCTTCAGATGACTCAATTTATCATAGAGAACAAGTTTGTTCGGGCTCACTCCATACAGCGAATGTTAGCTCTCATAGCCTTTTCCGTCTTCACAGTACATCTGGCTCACCTGCACATGAGAACAACTGAGTGGATGATCAGCACGCAGTGGTCTTCAGCAGTGCATCCTCAGTCTTATCTCATCAAGGTGACAAAGCCTCTGCCTTGATCGCTGCATCATGGACATAGGAGGGCAATCTTCTTCAGGGTCTCCCTTTTCTCCACCAGAGCCTCAGATAATCCTTACCACAGACGCGACTCTGCTGGAATTTGGAGCTCACTGTCAGGGCCACCACACTGAGGGAATCTGGATCCCTACGGAGTCCCACCTCCACATCAGTGTAATGGAGATAAGAGCAGTCCTTTATGCCCTCCAGGCCCTGGTGGACTTCATCCACCACACGGTAGTCCTCCTCCAGATGGGCAACAAGTCTGTCATGTACATCATCATCAAGCAAGTGGGAGCACACTCTCATCCCTCTCTGCAGGAGGCAGCGAGAGTGTGGGAATGGTGCCTGGAATGGGACATTGGATCCAGGCAATTTATATGCTAGGGGCTCAGAGCAGTCTACCAGACAAGCTCAGCCAGACAGAAGCAAATTCTCACAAGTGGTCATTGGCACCAGACGTTGTGCAGTCTCTCTTTGATGAGTGGGAGACCTAGAGGTGGACCTTTCGCATCCCCACTCAATGCCAAACGGCCTTGATTCTGCTCCAGAAATCCAGAACATGGCATTTTCTGTTAGGATGCATTCAGGCTGCAGTGACAAATTACATTTTTTGTGCTTTTCCTCTTATTCCTCTA
Organism: Neoceratodus forsteri; assembly: GCA_016271365.2. Lineage (NCBI taxonomy): Eukaryota > Metazoa > Chordata > Ceratodontiformes > Ceratodontidae > Neoceratodus > Neoceratodus forsteri. The sequence goes on from CM028133.1 coordinate 932,393,721, forward strand.
GTTTAGAGAGTACTGCTCAAGCTGGAGGCACATGGGGGCAAAATGATTCTAATCGTCCCATGCTGGCCTCAGCAGATATGGTTCCCCCTACTCAACTGATTGTTAGTCGACCCTCTGAGAACCTTCCTTCTCCAAACAGACCTTCTGACACAAGGATCTCTTGTTCACCCCAACCTGCGCTCCCTCCATCTCCATGCCTGGCTCCTGAAGAGATAGAAGTGGGCAGGTATAAAGTGTCTCAGAGGGTTTCTGAGATTCTACTGGCGCTTGTAAGCCCTCTAACAGGAAGATTTACACAGCCAAATAGAAATTTTTTTTGTGGTGCTCCAAATCCTATATAGACCCATTACACTGCTGGCCAGACAGGGCTTTGGAATACCTGCTCGACTTCTCTGATGCAGGATTGCAATACTGTACAGTTAAGGTCCACTTGTGTGCTGTTTCGTGCATCATGAGACTGTTCAGAACCTCTCTACCTCAACTGCCTCTATTAAAGAGGTTCCTGAAAGGTATTTTGCACACAAGGGTCCCAGTCAGGAAACCCACAGCCGCCTAGGACCTCAACCCTTGTGTTGGACATGCTCACCCGTAAGCCCTTTGAATCCATGGCTATGTGAGACCTCAAATTCCTAACTTGGGAAACTGCATTCTCACCCATGGGGTCTTTTAGCATCAGTAACGATGTGCAGTGAGCTGACTAGGTAGTACTGCCCCCGGAGGTGGAGATTATGATAATGAGTTTATGAATTAGCCAGTCAGAATGAAGCTTGAGATGTGCTGAGCAGGGAGAGTGAGGAAGGCTCCAGAATATTTTCTGCACCTGACTGAGCAACACTGCCTCTGAACTACTCTCTCTGGGCCAAGGAAAATGTTTTCTAGTATTTGGTAGTTATAAAATGGGTTTATTTTATTTTTTGTAGTGTGCTGAGTATTATTTATCTGTTTTTCCATGGTCCCCCTCGGTTCTCGGGAACCTCTTTTTTCACCCAGTTCTGTGGTTCCTTTTATTTATTTTGTTTATAGCAAAAAGTTATCACGTCTGGGTTTTTCCACAGATTATTTTATTCTTTTTATCGTGGTACTCTTTTAAAGCATGAACCGTGTTTTTTTTTTTATTTATTTTTCACTTCAGAAAAGTCATGGTTCTTTATCATGAAGTTAGCTGACTGCAAATCTATACAAAATACTATTTGAGCTTTCTATTTACAGGGTTTTCTGTGTACTGCCATGTCAGAAATTCCTAAGAAAGGGACTGGACCTACAGGTTTTAACATTTTTTTAAATTGACATAAAATACTGGCCAAAGCTGATGCCCATAACCTGTGTTTAAGGTGTTTAGGTACAGACCACTACTGTGTTCTTTGCTCTAAATTTTGTTCAAAGACTTTAAGAAATAGAGCTAAAAGGCTTAGAAGTATGGCTGAAGAAGGGTCTTCCTCTATTCCCAAACACAAACCCGAGGCTACCGATGATGGGCCTTCAAAGAATAAAAACAATATTCAAGGTGCTGATGGGGCATCTTTGAAATCTAGCCTATTACAGGTGCTGATGAAGTGCCTTCAGAAATGAACACAAAATCAGGTGCTGATGAAGTGCCTACTAAACATAAGGCTTTAAAAGGGGCTGATATAGTTCCTTCTAAACCAAAAGATAACAAAGGTGCTGAGGAAGTGCCTAGTTCAGAAAGGAAGCCTGAAGAAGTCTCTGATGAAGTTGCTGCAAAAAAGCTATGTAAAGAGAAAAATGCCACTGCACAGCCAAGCGGTGCTAAGGGTGAGGCAGCACTTGGTAAACATTATAAAGATAAATCCAAAAACTTAGCACCCCTGGGTTGTAATCTCCAAAATGCACAGGGGGACTTACCATCTATGGAGGATATGGCTAAAGCCTGGCATCTTTACCAAACTTTACAGGGCATGGGATCCCTTTTTGGTGTCCCTTCTTGTCCAAGGCAGTCCCCTTCTGCAGCTCCCTCTGATTCAGGAGCCTATGATGGGGATGATGATGAAGATTATGATGATGCCCCAGATGACATATCAGAGGGTAAGGCCTCAGAGCCTAATGTGTCACCTGACACCAATTTTGGGGCATCCCCTACAGACCAGGAGGATACCTCCTCCATGTTTACCTTCATACAACATATGACAGACACTCTTGACCTCCTTTCTCAAGAGTCCATCCAGGAAGAGGAGGAAGACCAAGATTATAAAGAAATGAAAGATCTTACTTCGAGAGGGTTCCTTCAGTAGGTCATCACATATCGGACTGGCGCCACCTGGTGTCGGGCCACACAGCAGACTTTTTTAGCAATCCCTGATGGGGGACCGCCTACCCGACGACACGTGACTGACGTCAGCATGACAATATATAGTGGGCGGTCCCCATGCCCGCCCACCAGTTCTTTCCCGCCGTCGCCTCATGTCAGTCACATTGCAGACTTCCATATAACAATCATCATGAAAGTGTCTTGCGTCGGATTTTCCTTCGCCAAAAATTTTTTTTTTTTTTTGTACATGTACATTGATGTCTTTGCCCAAGAAGAAGTGCTCGTCCTCTGGCACGCAGATTCCGCATAAGGACGGTCATCTTAAGTGTGTCCTCTGTCTGGGTCCAGACCACCCTGTCTCCTCCTGTCCGGAGTGCCAGACCTTTAACCAGGCCACTAGGAAAAGGAGAGAGCAGGCTTTGGAGGCCCATCTCTTGAAAGCCCGCCTGGCTTCTCTTGAGAAGATGGATGAATTAAGAGAGTCCTCAGCAGATAAATCTTCTCCATTGAAGAAGCACAAGGAGAGATCTTGGGAGGCGGGAGTACTTGTGGACAACATGCCGTCCTTGACGAGCAAGGCCCAGCCGCCAGTCAGGAAATTGGGCGGTAAGTCTGATATGGGTAGCAGGTCAAAGTGAATGCTGGCCCTCCGACTCACCCTCACTGCGCCAGCCGATAAGTCTGTTTGTTTGTTTATTCGCTAACGGGTAAGCACTGAAAACAAGTTCTTTTACAGGTGCGACTCCACATATATTACATACAGACAATACAAACGTAATCAAACATACTGTCTGCCCTGGCTCCTCCGGGACTGTGCGGCAAACAGAAAGCCAGCTCCTGCCTGTGGGGACCTACCCGGCACCCATTGATAAGTCGTCCGGGGTTCCTTCCCCGCCTGATGCCACCTGCTAAGGCCTGTCCCCTGATGGCCGCTCAGGTGTGGTACCCCATTGGGGCCTGTGCCAGCACGTCACCTAACATCTGGCAGAACCAGGAGAGAAGGCCCCTCTCCCTTTACCGTGACCTCCTCTTCTCCGCAGGTACCTCCGCAAGACAGCGGTGAACCCCTTGACATAGTCGAATCTAAGGGATGTACTCCACACTCCTCCCTTGGGGTCAAGGGAAAGGAGGCTACTCCTCGTCCAGCTGACCTATCAGTGGAGGCCCCTCCTCCTCTAGGTGGGATCCCTATAGAGCCGACTCCGGCCAAGATCCCACCAGTGGACCCGGCGAATCCTGCTCAGACAACAGACATCCCGATGATGGTTCCTCAGCCAGGACCTAGTGATATGCCTCAGCTATTGGCCCCGATGCGAGATCCAGTCCTGCTGTCAGGGCCCCTTCATCTGGCTTCAGTGCCAGACCCTGCGACAGCCGGACCCATTCCTGGTGCCGGATCAGGTGGTGACAGTTCTGACGTCAGTTCCCCTGACATGGGCTGTCCCGACGCCAGATCCCCAGCCTATCTACACCGCAGCTGGTCTGACGGGTACCCCTGCCGCCAGACCTGACGCATAGGATCTACTGTAGACCTGAACTGTCCCCATTACCTGTTGGGATTCCTGGGGACCACTATCCGCTGGCCTCCCTCCAGACTGGAGCAACTATGGACAGTTTAATCCGTGTTCAATCCTACCCTCATTACCAGGAATTCCTGGGTTACATTACCCACCCCCACCGGTAATACCACCTCCTCCTCCACCCCCTCTGCCTCAACCTCCTCCACCTCCTCTGGTTACACTGGACTTCAAGACCTTAATCCAGTCTTGGTGACAGGGGGCTCAGTCGGAGTTGGTGTCGGACCCGGAGATGAGACTCCCTCTCCTACGGTCTCCGAGGTCACTGTCCCCGAGTAGTTCTAAAATGGCTACGGTGCATGTTTTGGGGAAGGCTCGTCAGGATGTCGCACTTCCTGATATCCACCACCATCCTGATGAAAGGGAAGACTACGATGATGAGGAGGCCAACGATTCTGCGGAGGATGTCTTGGAGGAACCTGAGGGCCCATGAGGTAAGGTTTCCCCGAAATCCCTACCAGAGGACCCTGTCTTTTCAGACCTTCTGTGGTCCATGAAGGATTTCTTTGGCTGGAAGTCAGAGGATCAGGACCCTATGAGATAGAGACTCGCAGAACACCTGGACTTGGAGTCTCTGTCTCCGGTCCCCATTCCTCCATGGATTGGACCTCATCAGGACCTCACCTCTACCATCTGGCAGATGCCTCATTCCCTCCCGGCTGTGCCCAAGAGGGCTGACAGGCTTTACTGGGTGCCGAAGGATGCCCCGTTCTTGAAAGCACATCCTAAGGCTGACTCTGTTGTCATTTCTGCTGCTCATGACCGCTCCGCTGCACCCAAGCACATGAGCACCTCTCCTCTGGACCAAGAGTCTAGGTAGATGGACCAGTTTGGGAGAAAAATCTATGCTTCAGACACATACGCTCTCTGGTCCCTTAACATATGGTGTCTCACCAGAAAGTTACCTTGGCCAGGTTAGAAGCTTAGGTCCAGGCCGTGGAACCCTCGAGTTTGAAAGAGGAGCTTGTCAGGGATCTTCACCTCTCCAGCTTCTCTTGTAGGCATGCTTTGTGAGCCACATATGACTCTGTTGATTCTGTGGCTAGCACCTCGGCAACTGCCATTGCCCTCAGACAGCACTCCTGGCTTCGCCTTTCTGGACTTGCTAACGAAGTTCAGTCTGTGATTCAAGATGCCCCCTTTAGGGGCTCGGTACTCTTTGGTGGGGCACCAAGGACATTATCACTGACCTGCAGGACAGAGGTTTTGCCCTCAGGTCGGTGCGGTCCATGTACCGTTCAGGCAGCCAACAGCAGCAGCCCTTTTGGAAAAGGACCTGGAGACATAGAAAGCAAGCCCCGGCACGTCACCAGGAAAAGCATAAGGTCAGGGGTACAGCTACCCCTCCTGCCTCCAAGAACCAGAGACATGCAGGGGGCCCTCCCCCTGAACATCCAGCCACTTCCTGACTTCCTATCCCCCACTGCCTCCTCAGTCTCTCAACGGGGAGCAGGTGGGGGGGGGGGGTTGCCTGCCACATGCAGGAGTGGAGGGCAATAACCTCCGACGAATGGTTCCTGCAACTAGTGTCCATCGGACACACAATAGTTTCTCGACTTTTCTTCAGAAACTCCACCCAAAAAATCATCCTATTCAAGGGATCATGCTCTTCTCATCCGAGAAGAGGTAAACAGCCTCTGGCTCAAGGAAGCAATAGAGCATGTTCCCCCCTCCAGCAAAGGGGAAGGGGGTTTCAACCCAAATCAGTTTGTCAAGTACAAAAAATTTCAAATGCTGACATCCAGAGCCTCCTTCCGCTCCTTCTGGAGAATCATTGATTGTGCGCTCTGTACATGCAGGATGCTTACCTGCATTTCCCCATCTTCCCCAGCCACCGCCAGTTCCTGCGGTTTCAGTTCCAGGGGGAACACTTCCAATTCTGGGTGCTCCTCTTTGGTCTTTCATCGGCACCCTGGGTGTTTACCAAGTGCCTGGCAGTGGTTGCGACCTTCTTGCGCCACGGTGGTATGGCAGTTTCCCTTACCTGGATGACTGGCTGATTTCAGCCCCGTCCAGGGACTCCTTACTAGAGGCTCTTTCTTTCACTTTGGACCTTCTCAACAGACTAAGGATTACTGTCAGTATTCCCAAGTCCTCCATGACCCTGGCACAGAAACTTCAGTTCATTGGTGCAGCACTGGATATGGTCCATTGCAGAGCCTTCCTACCTCCAGACAGGGTGGAGACACTGATCTGTCAGGCTTCCCGAGTAGTTTCTTCCAGGACCATCATAGCCTGGGAGATCCTGCACCTTCTCGGCCTGATGGCGGCCTCCATCACCACTGTTCCCCTTGCGAGGCTCCACATGAGAGTAACTCAGTGGTCCTTGCGTGTGCAGTGGGATCAACTCCTGGACGACTTGGACCATCTGGTACTGGTCTCCTCAGCGGTTCAGAAGGAACTGCTTTGGTGGAGGGATCCCTGCAACCTTTCTTTGGGTCTTTCCTTTTGGAACCCAGCTCCCTTAGCATCCCTAACCACAGATGCCTCGAATATGGGATTGGGAGCACATCTAGGGGAGCACCAAGCCCAAGGACTGTGGTCCAGCTTGGAGACTACGTTACATATCAACGTTCTGGAGATGAAGGCTGTTCTGTATGCCTTCCAAGCCTTCTAGACCCTCCTTCCCAAGGGACCACTGCTGGTCCAAACGGACAACATGTCAACAGTTTGGTACCTCAAAAACAAAGAGGAACCTGCTCGTGCCCCTTGTGCAAGGAGGCGATGTGGGTGTGAAACTGGGTGGTCCAGCACAATCTGACCCGTACATGCACGTACTCAGGCATTCTAAATGTCCTGGCGACAGTCTCAGCAGATCTCGGACCCTAGCTCAGAAGTGGGAATTACATCAGGAAGTGGCAGAATCCATCTTCCTATATTGGGGGTATCCGGAAATCGACCTTTTCGCCTCCAAATTCAATGCATAACTTCCCAGTTTTTGCTCGCTCGTTCCAGGGCATGGTTCTTTTTGGCACAGTGCGATGTCTGTCTCTTGGACAGGGTCATTTTTGTATGCCTTCCCTTCATTTCCCATTCTCCAGAGGGTCCTCCTCAAACTTCAGGCAGAGAAGGCAAAGAGGATACTTATCGCTCCTCTCTGGCCGAGACAGATTTGGTTCCAGCTGCTGAAACAGCTTTCCAGGGACCCACCATTTCCACTTCCAGTGACTCTCAACCTCCTGACTCAGGATCAAAGTCGGCTACTACATCCGGGGCTCAGGACTCTGCACCTTCATGCATGGCTCCTGCAGACATAGCAATCTCTCGCTTTGGGGTCTCCTCCTGGGTTGCTTAAGTCCTCATTGAGGCCAGAAAACCCTCTACTCGATCCACTTATGCCATGAAGTGGAAACAGTTTTCCATCAGGGCAACCACTAAGGGTTGGAACCCTTTCTCATGTTCTGTCCCTCAAGTCATGGAATACTTCCTTCATCTATCAGACTCAGTCTTTCATACTCATCGTTGAAGGTCCACCGTTCGGCTATTTCTGTGTACCACGAGCTAGTGGATGGTAAACCCATGGCTCAGTTGGAAGTCTCTAAACCTTTCTGAAACTGATTCTCCATCTGAAACCCCTCATCCGCAGCCCAACTCCACCTTGGGATTTGAATTTCATTTTGGAAAGCTCACCTTCCTCCTTTTAAGTCGGCTATGAACTGTGACTTGTGCTTCCTTTCTTGGAAGGTATTGTTTCTGGTTGCCATCACGACAGCATGGAGGATTTGAGATTCACGCTTTGGTCTGCAAGGAGCCCTGTCTTATTTTCCATAAGGACCGGCGGTCCTCAGAACGAGTCCAAAGTTTCTTCCTAAGGTAGTGTCAGAAGTCGACTGAACCAATCAGTACAGCTTCCTGTGTACTATCCGCTCTCCTCTAATAAAGGTGAGGCACCTCCATACCATGGATGTACATCGGATTCTTCGGTGTTACACTCACCGGACTAAGGAACTCCGTAGCTGTGATCAGCTTTTTGTTTCTTTTGTCCCCAGATCGAAGGGCAAACCAGTTTCTAAGCAGGGACTTCCAAATGGTTGGGCAACTGCATTAGGTATTGTTACCAGAAGTATGAAAAACCTCTGCCAGGTACCATAAGAGGTCATTCTACTAGGGGCATGGCTGCTTCCGCTGCCTTTTTGCGAAATGTCTCTGCGGCTGATATCTGTGACGCAGCCACTTGGAGTTCTGTCCATATCTTTACCAAACACTACAGTCTGGACATCGCTTCTAGGCGGAGAGCTGGTTTTGGCCTTGCTGTGTTACAGGGCCTTCTGTCCTAGGCTGGGTCCATTCTGGATTCCAGTTATTCTGTTGGAGTTATTCTCCTCTTCCCTAGTTTCTCTCGGTCTCCCTTTGTAGGGAATGCTTGGGACTCTGTCCTATATGTGATGACCTACTGAAGGAACCCTCTCGAAGTAAGATAGTAGAGTTACGTAAGAACTTACCATAACAATAGATCTTCAAGAGAGGTTCCTTCAGTAGGTCATATTTTTCCCTCCCTCCTTCCCCTCATTTTGAGTTTTACAGGGACTCCAACTCCTGTTCGCTCCTGCAGGAGAACTGGAGGGCGGGCGTGAGGATCGCCCACTATATACTGTCACTCTGATATCAGTCACGTAATGTTGAGTGGGCGGTCCCCCATCAAGGATTGCTAGAAAAGTCTGCCTTGAAGCCCGATGCCAGGTGGCGCCAGTCCCATATGTGATGACCTACTGAAGGAACCTCTCTCGAAGATCTACTGTTACGGTAAGTTCCTACGTAACTGTAGTGTCTTCCTCCCAAGAAGTTTGTACTTCATATATATACACACACACACCTTTCAGGAAAAATACTATGAATCTTCTCCAGACTCCCACACCTCTGTCAGGGGTCGAGAAGAGAGTAGACAAGAAATATCAATTGTTTAAGACGAACACAGATATTCTGTTTGTGCACCCCAATCATGAAGGAGTGGTGCAATAGGCAGCATGTGACAAAGCAGGAGTCCCTCTTTCTTCCTAGACTCTTGAGAAGGATGCTAAAAGGCTGGATTTTATGGTTGGGAAAACTTGCACCTCGGCTTCTCTACTCCTCCGCCTGTCTTCATGTATGGCTTATACAGCCAAGTATCAAAAAGGCTCTCTGGAATTCAGTTCTAGCCGTAGTTAAGCAGGAGTCTGACTCTATGGTAGAGGACTTGGTAGGGATGGCTAAAACTGCCCTGGAAGCCACAAAGTACCAGTTCCATATGGCAGATTGACAAAAATGATGCAGCCTCCAAGGTCATGGCCCAGGCTATCTCCCTAGGCGCTTTGCTTGGCTGAGGAAAACGATTCATACAGGACTCAGTCCAAAGCCATGAACTTTCCCTGTGACAAGAATGTTCTATTTGATTCCAGAACTGAGGATTACATGAAAAAAGCTGATGAATATAAAACAACCCATCAGAGTAACACTTCAGAAGTGAAGTCCTCTGCTCCACAAAAGCCCCAACAAAAGGGAAATAGGAACAGGAAATAGTTCCCTAAGACCTATTATTCCCTTCCTCCTCAATTTGACTTTTCTCAGTTCATAGGTTATTTTAGATAAAGCTACCAACCGTCCCTATTTTAGGCAACATGTCCCAGTGTCCCCACAGTTTTTGCAAATGTGACTTTGCCCTGATTTGCTATATTTGTCCCAGTTTTGTCCTTGTTTTTTTTTTTTTTTTTTTTTTGGGCTGACTGCTGATCCGTGAGTGACAGTTATTTCCAGCACCACTGTAGCACTGCTTGGGCTGGACAGCAGTTTGCAACTTCAACCCCTGCGCCTGTGTTGCACTGCAAGCATGTCAGTGGGAGCACAGTACAGCATGCCACTTCCTGTTAGATTAGACTGGGTAGTAGTGCAAACAAGTACATGTGTATGTCTGCCTGCCAGCAGCGGAGAGGGCCTCCAGACAGAAAAGAAACCGGCAGCAGGGAACTAAGGTACCCGAATCTGTTAAGTTGTAGGGAAGTGTGTGAAAACAATCTGGTGTGGTGGTGGAGTCACTGAAGTGAAGTTTGCTCAGCAAATGAGGCGAAGTTTAAGCATGTTGTACGGACTGTCAGGAGGAGCAATGCATGCAGCTTGAATGTCTGATCACAATTTAACACAGGTTTTCGTCTAATGAACTTTCTGTACATCATGATTTGGAGCTTGCTGCAGCAGAATGATGTATTGTTTTAATCTGAAAGTTTGCCACTGGTGTTACTGTGGGACAGCATGGCCAGGGCAAGCAGCAACATTTAATTGATTGTGTGCAGCATTGTGTGTGGCGGTGCCCGTGGGAGTGACACAGTGGGGGGGTCATGATAGACCATTCCAGTTTTAGACCTCGAAAAGTTGGTAGCTTTAATTTTAGAGGAAAAGGCAGGAGAAGTCAGAGAAGCACTACCTCTGCCCCTGCTCCTGCTACTCAGCAAAAGCCCTGATTCCTCAGTCCAGGTTGCCTCTACTCTGCCTGTAGGGGGCAGGCTCTCCCATTACCTCCGGTTCAGGACCCTTGTCACAACAGACAAGTGAGTCCTGGGGGTAATGGAAAAGGGCCTGCTTTTTCAGTTCAAAAAGATGCAAGCTCTCAGGGGCACTTAGTTGTCCAAATCAGTAACCCCAACAGAAGGGCTTCTGTTGGAGCTAGAGGTAAAACACCTTCTGGCAGCAAGGGTGGTAGAGAGAGTACCTGCCCATCAACTGGGCAAGGGTCTCTACTCCAGATACTTCCTGACACAAAAGAAAATGGGAGTGGCAACTGCTTTTTTTTTTTTTATATTAACATTTATTGAAACAGCCAAAAAGCACAACAAAATGAAAATATCAGAATTATGAAACCGCACAGTATAAGGGAGGTAGAGCATTCATAACGAACAGTCAGTCAGCAAACAAGAATATGCTAGCATGGGTTAACCACCCTGAAAACAGAAATTGTAAGAAAACGTAGAAATTGTGGGTGTTGGCACAAATAAACCTCATTACTGTTTGGAAGCGCCTGTCAAATCCCCATTCTGTACTCCCAGTAGGATAATCAATTACCCCTGACTTATAAAATCTAGAAAATGCTACCCACTTTTGAAATACAACCCGATAAAAAAGCGGCTGCCCTAAATAAGGTTTGTTTCCATCTATGAAAGGGTGGAAGGTTGAACGATCTCCAGTGTAAAAGTAGCAATATCTTTGCTTCTAATGCAGAAGTATAGAGAAAACTCCTATATTGTATAGAATGATCCTCCAGGAGATCCGGGTCCCCAAAATCATGGAGACTTTGTAGGGATTTGCAACGCCTTCCAAACAGTCAAGTGTTGTGTCCCACCAAGACCTCAATAAATCACACCTCCAAGTTCTCTAGGCTATTAATACCTGCTATTTGGTGACATGCAGAGCAGTGGCTGAGGGGAGTTCCTTTCTGGGCCTATGCAAATATAGCAGCCATCCCTAAACCAGACAAAGATATAATTGAGATGGCATCATACAGGCCGATTTCTACATGGGAATATGGGCCTCCCGTTTAGAATGCCTGTTGCCCACCCTCATACATCCAGACCAAGCCGGATTTATTAAACACAGAAACACCACAGATATTATTCGGCACACACTCCTTGTCACAGAGTGCCTCTGTGATAAAAAGGGGGCTTTAGAATTTGTGTTAGATATTTTCTTTTGGGTATTTGATTGTTGGGAAGTTTCCCCTTTAAGAGAGAAAATCATATTTGAAGGGTAATCAGGCAGAACTCTCAAAGGGATTGAGAGTGATTTTTGTTTATTCAGGACAGGACCGGGGTTCGCTTTGCGCTTAAATAAAAGGTTTTATTTTATTTAGAAACCCTCGGTCTGTGTTTCTGTTTGTGGGCTCCAGATACTGAATTCTAAACTTTTGCTTACAATAATCCAGCCGTTTAGTACAAGGGCTGGTGTTACAAAGTGGCATTCTCAGGTAGACAATTTTCTTTAGTTTACAATGTAGTGCTGTTAACCCATTTTCCGATTGGATAAGCTCACTGTTGCAGGGTATTTAGCTTGTTAATTTACTTTAGATGTAAAGATTTAGATGGAATTTTACATACCCTCCTTAGTTGGTGAGGCATTTTCTTGTTTTGGGGAGTGAGGATAGTTTTTGTAGTTGGTGTTTTGGGAGTTCCTGGTGTCCAAACTCTTTTCGGCATTTGGTGCTGTTTTGGGAGTTGGCCGGCCTCCTGAATTCCTTTATACTATTGTTAAAGGGTAGTTCCTTTCACGCTAGAAAATGAATACAAAAACATCTAAAACTATTATAATTCATTCTGGTGACAGCATGAAAGTAGTTAGAATAACAAAGATGTGTTCAGGTTATGTAAACTAAATAATGATGCAGTGTTTAATGAAATTAATTTGAAAATGTTTTGCTGAGGTGGAGTTAAATAATCACATGACTCCTTTGGGGTATAAATTTAGATTGTGTGGGATGAGAGATTAGATTCTGTTTTGCTGTGGGACTGGGTATGCTCTGGAAACTGCTGAAAAGTGCTCTGTGGAGTTATGATGAACTGTGGTACTTACTGCTTTGAAGTGAAGATTTAGAATTGTCAGAAGATTTTGTCTACTCTGGTATCTACTGTTTAAATGGAAGTGTGAGCTGGAAAATATTTAAAGGAACAAAACACTGCCAATCTGAAATTCTCCTGTTCAAATAACATCTGAAAAGAATAAATTGAATTCAAAATATCTACAAGGACTGGTGAGACATTTCTTTTCTATCTAACTGCCCACATAAACCTCGCGCCTACCACACTCCTGCTTCTGGAATATATCCAGACTATAAGGATTCCTGTGGCCTTTCGTAGCTTAGACATGGTGAAGGCATTTGACAAGGTCTCCTGGGACTTTCTGGGACACCTGGTCAGCTTTTCATTTCCCAGACACCTTTGTAAAATGGCTGCAAAATATTTAGCATAGTCCCATGCATATATTCGTATATGGAGCCCTCTCTTCCTTCAAACCAATGCAGCTAGGCACCCACCAGGGTGTCCTCTATTCCCACTCTTCTTTGTTTCTATATGGAGCCTTGGTGGCGGCCTTGAGGCTGGAGAGACAAGTGGAGGGAATCCCATTAGGACAACAGGAATATAAAAATTTTATTTGCTGATGATGTCCTCCTGATAGTAACACCCCTGAAACATCAGTACCAGCTATTTTGACTATATTGCATACCTTGAGAAAGTAGCCACGCTTAGCTTAATTTAACCACTTATAGACGCCCTCCTTTTAACTTCACCTTCAGAGTCATTGAAAAGACCTTACCCCTTGAAATGGCAACATACTAAAATGAAATACCTGGACATTCATATTCCTAAGAACTTAGACAGTATTGAATTGATTAATTATGAACCGCTGTCCATAAAATACAATGTGATCTGAATAAATGGGGAAGCTTTATATTCCTTTCTTCCAACAATAGAAATAATCCAAATGAATGTCCTCCCCGCTTGATGCCTAATTCAGAATATACCCACGTTTCCTCAAGATTCTATTTTAGATGATGGAATAGAATGGTTTCTACTTTATATTGGGGGGATAAAAGACCCTGGTGCGTCTTTTGTATATCAATCCTCCTGGCACAGGAGGAAGTTAACCTCCTAGCCTGAATTATACGGCACGGCGGCCTTCTTGAAATCTCACTCCTCTGGTTGTTCCCTTCTTTCACGGCTGCCTGGGAAAGTATTGAGTTTAACATTAGTGATCTGCATGATATCGAAAAAAGAATGTTTGCCACCAGAGGAAGATATCCACGGCTTGGTCTCCTTACCAAATATACTGCCAGTGTCTTAGAAATCTGGCATCTAATCAAATGACACCCAGCCCTGCAAAACTTATTCTTTTTAAATAGGTTAATCTCAGAAGATGTAAACTTTACACCTATACACTCAGATTTGGGATTCACCTCCTGGTCAGAGGTTGGGACTTGCCTACATTTATCAATTCCTAGCTCTAAGTGGCATTCTTCCTTTTGAAAGTTTGCAAAGAGCCTATGGGCTCCTCACCCTATGACTTTTTTAGATACCTTCAAGTCAGGGTTATATACTGTGCCAGAGAACAACGTCTAACAATTGCCTACTCCCCTACCTACCTACCCTGTTAAGTATGTTCAGGGACTTGACAGCCAGCTTTACATGGGGGCACATAATAGGCTCACTATATAAAACCCTTAGGGAATACCTAGGAGATTCCACTCAAATGGTTTTGGAGGGTTGGAGAAAGGATCTGGACCTGGAGTTGACCGATGACTCCTGGACGAAAACCTCAGTAACTGCTATAAAAATAACATCCTCCAACATGTGGAGGGAATTCGCATGGAAGTGTCTGAGTAGGTTCTTCCACTCCCCATCAGTCCTAGAAAAATATCTCCCAGCTTCCTATGGGGCCTGCAGGAGGAAATGTGGGTGCCAACTAGCAGACCCTGGCCACATCTTTTGGTCTTGTCCCATGCTGACACTCTTTTTATGCTCTTCACAGGAGGAGTTGCTTGACTGCTCAGAAGACCGGGTGGAACTAACAGCAGAAGTGGTTCTGCTGTCCATTTTTCCTGAACATCACCCACTCTGGAATAAAACAGTTGCGCATCTACCTCCTGGCAGCCAAAAAGGCGATAACACAAAGATGGATGTCCATACACATACCCAATCTGCTGGGGTACCGACAAATTGTCATGGACATATATCGATTGGAAGGTTTGATGGCAGCAATTCATGATAAGCTTTCACCCTTCAGAACCAGATAGCAAAAATGGATGTGGTACATGGCACAAATTGACGAGGATTTTGTCCCTTAGTCTGAAAGGAATGGAGGGAATTAAGGGGGTGCCTCCAGGAATTTGAGCTAGGATACAAACCAGACCGCAGGGAGACCTTTAGTGGGAAAAAAAACCCTGAGTATTAACTCATATAAAAGAACATGACCCAGATCATTTTGTGAGAATGTCTTCTTGAAGAACATGATTCTGTCTTTATATGTGTGTGTGTGTGTGTGTGTGTGTGTGTGTGTATATATATGTATATGTGTGTATATATATATATATATGTATATGTATCTATATATATACGTATATACACACACGCAGGATATGCAGGGAGGACCTATGTGATATCCTCATGAGTGGTGTAAGCCACGAGTGAGGTGTCCAAGGGCAAACAGCACAAGTGTATAAATCATATATTCATTAAGGTCCTCCTGCATATTTCATTTATGCAGTAGGGAAGGACCTCATGTACATGTGTAGTTTTTAAAGAATGTTTTTTAAAATAAAGAAATATGGAAATGTATGGGGGTTTATTTTGTGCTTTGCCAGGTTGATGCGCCGCCCTCTGTGGTTCATTACAGCTGATTGGCTGAAAGTATGATTTGAGAGTTTTAAAATAAAAAATGACAGGCAGTTTAGCGAGCACTGATGGGAAGAATACAGGAAAACCTCATCTGGGTTTAGCGAGTGCTCACGAGAGAATAGTACTTGCTGTTATGAAGTGCCTTTTTGGTTTAAAGTTATTTTGTAGAGCTGGAAATTCAGAGTGGAGCGAATGGCATCAGGAAGAAGAGGCAACAGAGTTGAGGGACCTGTAGTGGCAATGTGAACTAGCTGGCAGAAAGAAAACAACAGTGGTTTTGGAGAGGAAGAATTTTAATTTCAGGTCAGCAGTTCTGTTGTTTGTGGGTGATGGATGCAGGGAGAGATTTGTTTTAAAAAGAGCTGTGGTTTGGCTATTCGGGAGTTGTTTAGAAAGTCATGGGCTGAGGCATTGTGGGATGTGGTTAAGAAGGAGATAGTGGCGAGAAGACCGAGTGAGACATGCTGCTTCGTGGTCTGTGATTACACTGTGTTTTTTGGTGCGAGGAAGAAATTGAGATGGATGATGATGCTGGGGAGAGAGAAAAAAAAATTGAAAACAGATTTTTGAATTGGATGCATTACTGTGGATGGGGCAAGATCTGTAGAGAGCAGTAGAGACTGTGTGTGTGTGTGTGTGTGTGTGTGTGTGTGAGAGAGAGAAAGTGAAAGTCTGTCAAAGTAAGAAGTAGTCCGGCACAGTATATATAAATTTATGTATACATACAGTGACTCGGATAAATGAGTTTAACTAAATTTATACCATGGGGGTAAGAACTTTCTCAGTAGGATATCCTGTGTTATTTCCACTGCAGTGAGGATAAACTGATGACATCAGCAGAGTGAGGATATCGACATTTATCCATACTCTGCTGATGTCACCAGCGTGAGTATAAATGCACTGCAGCTTGCATTCTAAAGGAAACTGCTTCAGAAAAGGTTTTTCTCACCGAAGTTGCAACTTACTCAATTAGCTTTGCAAAAGACTCTCACCTATGTCCCATTGTGTTTCTAACATTGCTAGCCCATTACTGTGCTGATCTCGGCTTCAAAACAAGCTGAATTCTAAGGCCCTGTCCACACTACCCCTCTGTAACGTTACAGAGTGCCCAAACCATTACTGCAACGGTTTGCGTTTACACCTGTAACGTTACAGAAGGCGTTTCCGTAACCGTTGTTGAAACCACACATGAGGTGGTTTCAGCAGCGATTATGAAACTGTTACGCCTCAGATAGCGTTACGGTAGGTGAGCGCGTGGCACGGTCCTAAGCGCAGCGTGAGCTGCATGTGGGATTGGGTGTTACAGTAAAGTCGCCCAGTTCTGTGGTGTGGACCTCGTGCTGGTCCCGTAACGGACGCTGCCGCAGTATGGACACACTGCACCGCTCCCGGTTGTAGCGGTTTCTACCTGTTATAGGGTCTGAGCTGTGCAGTGGATGGGGCCTAAATGAAAGTCTTTTACAAAGCAGGTTCTGTTTCTCAGTGCTACCTGCAGCAGTTTGTCTTTCTCACTGAGCCTCTGACTCACTTAATTAGCTTTGCAAAACACACTCACCTGTGTTTCTGACTACCAGTCCATTCAGAACACACACACACACTCTCTGACAGCACATACAAAATGAGCAGGAAATGCACAGAATCAGAAAAAAGTGTTCCTAAAGCTCTCATCCCTGTGATATAATCGCACATGATGGGCAGATTATGATATGGAAAATATTCTCACTCCTATCTGTGAGCTGCATATTTTCCTCGTGCCTTCGGCGCCTGTGAGAATACACAGCTCATTCTGCAGGAGTGAGAATATTTTCCATATCCCACTCCCTCCATCATGTATCCTCTATATACGTACACCCTTATTGCGCGCATATATATATATATTAAATATGTATTAAATCAGACCAGTACTGAGCTAATGTGACCTATTTTTGTGATATACAAGATCACTAGCATTTGTTTTCTAGTAATGTAGACATGAAATGTAACGTATAGTACTATGTAATGATCCTATTTATATGTGATGCTCGATAAATAAAAAAATAAAAAAAATAAACTCACACCCCACAAAGTATGAAAATAGAATCATGTAGATTGGCACCGCCAACATAAAGCAGAACTCAAAAGGTTCACTATGACCAACTGTAATGGGGGACAGTGCCATCTAGTGAGATCTTCTTTGTATTAATTGAGTTGAGTCCGAGATGCTGAATGTGCCATTGTCCAGCATCTATCCCACTCTTCCTCATCTATCACCAGTTGCATATCTGCCATCCATTTTAACCTGTGAGATTCCCAGTTAGGTAAGAAACACTGCTGTACTTCTTTATAAAAACAACTGTATCCTCTCATTAGTTTTAACCATTTCCCCAGCCGACATGTGAATTCTTTCTCTAAAATCCGACAATTTCTCAAAAACTTCCCGGAAAAGGACATGTCTCAGTTGCAAGTACCGCCAGAAATCGCTTGTTGGAAGATTATGTGCAACTTGCAAATCCGGAAGGGTAACCAATAAACCAGTCTCCCCATCCACCAGATCTCCCACCGTATGTATCCCCTTGGATGACCATGAACCCCAACAAATAGTAGTCTGGCCTATCAACAAATCAGGATTATTCCACAGGGGTTCCCACCTGCCAAAGAAAGAAGGAGCCAGTTTCATAATCTCAAAAAATCTACCCCAGGCCACCTCGAAAAAAACATAGGCCAAGTAAGTTCCAGACCCCGTGCTCCACCAGTTTTCAAAAGAACCACTAAAGGGGTATCTACCCAAAGAAGGGATGACAAGCAGGAGTCCGAAACCCAATTTAATGTTCGTTTAACCCCTTAGAATAAATGGTATGCCCAAAGCCAAGACAGATTCCAACCCTCTACTCCACTCGGGGCTTGAAGTGTCTTCCTACTGAACCTGGGAATAGAGCCCTCCCAAATGAAATTGGCTAGTACTCTATCCATTTTGGTCCAGTACCCTTGTGGAATGATCAAAGGGAGATTACATAACCTGTAGAAAATGCGAGGAAAAAACATCATTTTAAGGGTAGCAATCTTACCCAGTAAAGATAAATGAAGTTTCCTCCAATGTAGCAAATCCACCTTCACCTCCTCTAGAACCCCAGAAAAACTTTTTGAACACATGTCCTTCAGCTGAGCTGGCACATGCATCCCTAAATATCCCCCTCCCAGACCATTTTAAGGTGTGGGATCCCAACAACGCCCAGTGTTGTTCCCCATTAAATAAAGGTAAGATCTCCATGTTCCCCCAGTTAATACAGAGCCCAGAAAGGGAACTGAAGAAGTCAATAATTCCCCAGGCTTTCAACAGATAAGTTTGTGCTTTTGATAATAGTAAATCATCATCATATAATAACATGGAGAAAAACTTATCCCCCACCCATAGTCCCACAACCTCAGGATGCTGTGAAAGTGCCAGATTCAAAGGTTCAGTGGCCAACAAAAATAATAATAGGGCTTATTGGACACCCCTGTCTTGTCCTTCTCGATAAGGGAAATTATTTTGACAGCACCCTATTGACACGGACACTCGCCTGTGGGTCAGAATAGAGACAACCAACCAGCCTTGGAACTTTGGGCCCAGACCAAATTTCTTTAAAACAAAATGTAAATATCTCCATTAAGTGGAGTCAAACGTTTTCTCAGCGTCTAAACTAATGCATCAGAGTCTGGCCCTCGCCCTGCGATCTGAATTAGGTCTGTGACAGCCCGCAGATTGTCCCTCCCTGCCTACCCTTCATGAATCCAGATTGGGACCTATTTGCTAAAGAACCTAAGACCTTCTCCAAGTGCATAGCAATGATTGTGGCCAATATTTTGCAGTTAGCATTTAAGAGAGAGATACGCCTGTAAGAAAAAATTACTCACCTTAATAATGTTGTTTCTTCTAATGGAGTCTTGCTGTATTATGACAATTGCAGTTTGTCCCACCATTAGAACTGCTCCGGAGGTGAAAGAGTTAACTCGCATTCTAAGAATGGAACTTGGAGCGCGAGCTCGGTTAGAGAAGCTCTGTCTGGGTTATTTCAAACCTAAACTGTCAGATCTTTATGAGCAAAACTCACTAAGGTCTGTGTGGAAGCTGTAACCTACACTAGCCAACTGGCTACCTGACTATTAAGAGATACTCCTGGTCCCAACACAAAGACTCAAGTCAGGGGACCAGAAGTAATAATATAATATAGTAACAATATGACATAAAATAAAACATCACACCCAAAACCCCAAGAAGGGGTAGAAAACATATAATGGGCATAACTAGCGCCCACACTAGGCTGCCCACCCCATACCCAAGTAGAAGTTCTGAGAGGAGCAGGTGTGGGAGGTCATAATATAGCAAGACTCCATTAGAAGAAACAACATCACTAAGGTGAGTAATTTTTCTTCAAACAACATGAAGTCTTGCTATATTATGACAATTGCAGAATACACAGCAGTACCTCCATGGAGGAGGGACAGAACCTACTTAGGAATAGGCTCTGAAGCACGGTTGTGCTAAACCGAGCATCCCTCCTGGCCTGGACATCCAGGGAGTAATGCTTGGTGAAAGTATGTACCGTTTTCCAGGTAGCTGCTTGACATATCTCTAAGATAGGGATGTCTCTGGCAGCAGCTAGAGACGCAGCTGTACCTCTGGTAGAATGAGCCCTCAGGCCTGAAGGGGGAACTTTCCCCAGTTTTTGATAACAAAACTGGATACAAGAGATAATCCACCTGGCAATGGATCTCTTAGTGGCAGGTTTCCCTTTTCCCATCTCACCATAAGTGAGAAAAAGTTGGAGGGATTCGAACCTGTGACCCTTGGTACGCTCTATATAGTAACTTATGGCCCTCTTAACATCTAAACTGTGCAATCTCCTCTCACCAGAGGAAGAATGGTCAGTGAAAAACACTGGAAGGGAAATAGATTGATTAAGATGGAAATCTGAAACCACCTTAGGCAAAAACTTCCCGTTAGTCCTGAGGACTACCTTGTCCCTGTGGAAAGAAATAAGTCAGTTTCTACTGACAGGGCTTGCAACTCACTTATGCGCCTGGCAGAAGTGATAGCCACTAGGAAAACAGTTTTCCAAGTTAAGTACTTAAGCTCTGCAGAAGACAGAGGTTCAAAAGGAGGTTGCATTAACTGGGCAATGCAAACATTAAGGTCCCAGGCAGGGGCCTTATCCCTAAAAGGTGGATTAGAATGAAGTAATCCTTTAAAAAACTTGAAAATACAGGGTGAGCGGAAGAGAGAGGGCTTTCCTGCTGAAACAAAAGCAGAGACAGCTGCCAAATGTACTTTCAGGGTAGCTGGTCTCAGTCCCAAGGAATTAAGGTAGACCATATAGTCCAAAACAATGGGCAAATCAGCAGATTCGGGGAAATATGTTTCCAGAACACCAAATGGAAAACCTTTTCACTTAGAATTGTAAGTAGCCTAGTGGAAGGCTTCCTAGAAGCCTTTAGGATTTCAAGAACACCCTGAGAAAGGTGCAGGTCAGCAATTCTAACTCCTCAAGAGCCAGGCCTTGAGATTGAGGGATTTGAGGTTCGGATACAAACTCTCCCTGTGCACAGGTTAACAGGTTGTGATTCCTGGGGAGACACAGGGAAGATGGACTGCTAGTGACAGAAGTAGTGGGTACCAGGGCTGCCTGGCCAATCTGGGGCAATCAGAATCATCCTGCAAGGCTGGGATCTGATTTTGACTAGCACCTTGAACAAGAGAGGGAAGGGGAAAAGGCATAAAGAAACTTCCTTCCCAATCTAGGAGAAAGGCATCCAGGGGATTGAGCCCAACACTGGGGCCTGCAACAGAACAGTGGAAGTTGGTGATTGTCTGGGGCTCAAAAAGATCTATCTGAGGGTGCCCCATCTGGCAAAAACTATCCCCAGTACTTGAGGATCCAGAGACCATTCGTGATGGCCTGGGAAATCCTGCTGAGAGCATCTGCTAGGACATTGTCCTTTCCTGGAAGGTGAACTGCTATGAAGGAAGTGTTCAGGGAATAGGCCGGAGACCACAACTTCATTGCCTTGGTGCACAAGGCCGAAGACCGAGTGCCCACCTGCTTGTTGATGTACCACATTGTTGTGGTGTTGTCTGTTCTGACTTGCACCACTTTGTTCTGAACAGACACAGAAAACACTTAAAGTGCTAAAAGACAGCTCTGAGTTCCAGCAAATTGATGTGGAGCAGAGATTCCTGAGGGGACCACCTCCCTGAGTGGAGAGGTCGCCATGTGGGCTCCCCACCCCAGGAGGGAAGCATCTGTAGTGAGGGTCAAGGAGGAGACAGAGGAATGAAGGGACCCCAGTCTTAAATTGCTCTGATCCTGCCACCACTGGAGGGCCTGGATCAGGGTTGGTCACTGGGACCAACTTGGAAAGGGGGTCTCTTCTCTGAGACCAAAAGGCTCTCAAGTGAAACTGAATGTCCCTCATCTGAAATCTTGCTCCTTGCACTACAGCTGTGGACGCAGCCATGTGCCCCAGGAGCTGCAAAAAGTGTCTTGCTGGTCGAGAGACCTGCAGAGTGAAAGAGGAGGCCAGAGCCACCAAGTTCCTTACCCTCTCTAAGGGTAGGAAGGCTCTGGCCTGTTTTGTGTCCAATTCTGCACCTATGAAGGTAAGCACCTGAACTGGTTCCAGAACTGATTTTGGAAGATTGAGCAAGAAGCCCAGGGAGGAGAGCAGCTGCTGGGTAACTTGCAGATGAGATCTTACCTGTTCTAGGGACTGGCCTACAATGAGCCAGTCGTCCAGATAGGGAAAGACAGCAATCCTTTGCCTTCTTAAATGAGCCACTGCTACTGCCAGACATTTTGTGAATACCCTTGGGGCAGAGGTGAGGCCAAGGGCATTGCTCTGAACTGGTAGTGACCTGAGGGCATCCGAATCTGAGATACTTTCGGTGGGAGCTTCTGATTAGGACGTGAAAATAGGCATCCTTGAGGTCCAGGGAGGCTAGCCAGTCCCCTGGCCTTAGGGTAAAATCATTGCCAGAGTTACCATTTTGAACTTTGGTTTCAAGAGGTGTTTGTTCAGATATCTCAGGTCTAAAATGGGCCGCCATTCTCCTGTCTTTTTTGGGGCAAGGAAATATCTGGAGTACAGACCCTTGCCCTGGTGTAGGGGAGGAACCTTTTCTACAGCTGTGAGAGCCAGGAGGGTTGAGACCTCTGTTTCTAAAGTAAAGGTCTCTAAAGAGTTTGCAGGTGGGAAAGACCTGAT
Source organism: Neoceratodus forsteri (assembly GCA_016271365.2). Classification (NCBI taxonomy): domain Eukaryota; kingdom Metazoa; phylum Chordata; order Ceratodontiformes; family Ceratodontidae; genus Neoceratodus; species Neoceratodus forsteri. Next base: position 932,416,133 of record CM028133.1, read on the forward strand.
TCTCATCTTTGGGAACTTTTTGAAGCTGAGAACCAGACCCTGGCTTACTACTTCCAGGACCCACTTGTCTGAAGTTAGAGACACCCAGTTCTGAACGAAGTAAGCCAACCTGCCCCCTACAGGTAAAGGAGAATCGGCCCTGAGCACCCCATCAGGGTGTCTGTTTGGCAGGTGCTTTAGGCTGAGGGGTGGGAGCAGGCCTGCCCACGCCCCGTCTGCCTCTCCCTCTGAAGAACCCCCTCTGAGCATAAGCAGAGGAGGCCTGGGTTTGGTAAAAGGCCTACCTCTACCCCTGGGGGCCTGCCTCTGAGGAGTGGCTTGCCGCTCCTTAGCCTGAGCACTCTTATAGGTAGTCCTATATTCATCCATTTTCTTCATATAATTCTCTGTCTGCTCCCCAAACAGAGAATTTCCAACCACAGGAAAATCCATAGCCTTAGTCTGGGTATCCTGTGACAAGCTAGTACACCTGAGCCAGGCCAACCTGCGAAAAGCTACAGACGTAGCCATGACCCTAGAGGATACATCATTAAAATCCACAGCAGCATGAAACTGCACCTTAGATGCCTCAATGCCATCAGCAGCCACCTGTTCCAGCTCACTAGCAAGCTGGCCAGAGGCCTGTTTGGCCAAGGCCATGACAGTGTCCCATCTAGATTTCTGATACCTTGCTACATAAGCCATGTAATTTTCTTGCCTGAGTCCCAAGGGCGCTGCCATGTATTGTTTTTAGCCATGGCATCAATCTTCCTGGAATCCTTGTCAGGAGGATGTGAAGCCAAAGGAATATTACTTTATCACAGGCTGCAGCCTGAACCACACCAACGTGGCTGCATTGCTATGAAAGGAATTCTGTATCAGGACCTGACAGAGTGTACCTCCTGTCCATCTTTTTGTCCACAGGAGGCACAGAATTAGGAGTTTTTAAAATCTTTATTGTCTGTTTCCTAAATGATTTATGCAAGGGAATAGACAATCTCCTAGACTCTGGAATATCCATCATTTCTACAAAATCAGGTTCCTCTTGTTCATCCACAGCTTCCTCCAATGGAAGCTGGAGGGTTTCAGCAACTTTTTTGTAAAACATAAAGTGAGAGGGGGACTCAGAAAGCAAAGGGGGAGATTCTAAAGGTCTGTCTGGGGAGATGTCCGGTTCAATGGGCACACCCAGACCCTCAAAGTCACATTCATACTGTTCAAAATCATCCTCCCCCTCCTCTGGTTCATAAAATTCTTCAACAACATATTCCTAAACCGGTGGAACCGACCAAACCGACCTTTTACCAGACAGTGGTGGTTCGGACGAAACCGGAGAAAGTGACTGGACAATCTGAATAACTCTTGCTATCTCTGCAGCAGTTGGAGAAGGAATTTTGGGCTCCACACCTGCTGATTTTCTTGTTTTCTTTACTGGAACTGGCTCCTCCGAGCCAGCTTTACGTTTGCCCGAGGAAGTCTCGCCCCTGGTCAGAGGGAGCACCTTCCTCCGGCTCGTTGGCACCTAACCGGCTGGCCATCCGTCAGCGGACTTTTTGGCCTCTCGTTCCCTGAGCCTGCCAACTCTCTTATCCAGGGTGGCTGCAGGGAAATTTTTACAAATCTGGCAGTCTGAATTGAGGTGGTCAAACCCCAAACAATATACACATGTGGTGTGTGGGTCAGCCTTGGCAAAGACTTCCCCACAGGCATCACAGTGTTGAAACCCAGTGGGCCCGGTTTTTCTTTGGGTTTTCAGACATAATGCCAGCCTAACCAAAAACTTGCCCTTTTAAACGGCAGTGCCAGGCAAGACACCCTTATCGGTTCCTAACTGTGTCACGGGTCTTGGAAAAAACGAATGAAACTGCTTTTTAAGAACCGGAACCGTATTTAAAACCCTTCAATTCAAGTTTTAAAACAAGCTGATCGGTTCAAAACTGAACCGATAACATTTACAAGTTCCACACAGAAAATAAACTTAAATTACTTACGATACCACAGACAGAGCTTGAACCGAACGGTTTTACGGTTAAAATAATAATATTCTCGGTTGATTTGAACCGAGAAAACACTGTTTAAACCGAGAAATGAACCGAACAGTAGGAGAAATCTCCGGAGCGACTGTTCAGTGAGGCGGAGTAAAGAATCTGACAGTTAAGGTTTGAAATAACCCAGACAGAGCTTCTCTAACCGAGCTCGGGCTCCAAGTTCCATTCTTAGAATGGGAGTTAACTGTTTCACCTCCGGAGCAGTTCTAATGGTGGGACAAACTGCAATTGTCATAATATAGCAAGACTTCATGTTGTTTGAATTAGCACAGGAGGTGGGATCTCTCCCAGGATTAGGCAGAACAGTGACAATTGCTTCCTTCCTTCATTGAATCTGGTAAAGTTCCAGACCCCTCTACCACTCGAAACAGCTCCAATAATCTAGGAGACAAATGGGGTTAGAAAGCGGAATAAAAATCTGCACTTAAGCCATCCAATAAAACAGATACATTACCACGTTACTGGAAGCCAGAACCCACCTCCCCTTCTCATCAGAGTCTCACTTATCCACTATTAATGGGCACCCATCCTTAATCAAAATAGAGACCCCACTTTTCTTGGTGATATGAAAACTGGAGTATCCCCTCTCAATACACCCCCACATGAGTAAATCAGCATTTTTTTTAATAAATGCATTTCTGGTGAAAACATATCAGCATTGCAGGATTTCAAATAATTAAACAGTTTCCTACACTTAATGGGGATATTTAAACCTTGCACATTCTAAGTTTAATGAACAGCGACCTATGTTAGACCTCGGATACTTAAACAAACAAGCATCTTCTGAAACCCAAATTCAGAATCGTCACCCTAAAAATGGTAGTACAGTCTCTACAGCAGGGAGACTGGCTAGCCTCCCTAGACCTCAAGGATGCCTATTTCACATCCCAGTAAGGCAGTCCCACAGAAAGGTTTTGAGGTTCAAACTTCCATCAGGGTACTACCAGTTTTCAGCCATGCCCTTCAGCCTGACATCTGCACCAAGAGTATTCACTAAATGTCTGGCTGTAGTGGCAGTGCATCAAAGAAAAAAGGGTATTTCAGCGTACCCTTACCTGGATGACTGGCTCATAGTGGGGAAGAGGCCCTCTCACTGACAAGGGACACTCTGCACTCCTTGGGGTTTCTTATAAACCCCCAAAAAATCCCATCTGGAACCAGCACAACTCCTTACGTTCATAGGAGCACAGCTGAACACTCTGCAGAGCTTTGCTTTCACTGGAAAGAATTCAAAACTTCTTGTCAGTGGCAAACTCCTTCATCCTGGGCCTGCCAAGGCCAGCCAGACATGTCCTAAGGCTCCTAGGACACATGGTATTTGACAGCTGTGGTTCCAGGAGTCAGATTCAGAATGAGGGACATACAGCAGCACCGAAGGTCTCACTGGTCCCAAAGCAAAAGTTTACCGTCCAAACTGGTTCCAGTCACAGACATTCTGTCGGTGTCTGTGCTGGTGGAAGGAAACCACCAACCTCTCGGTAGGCATCTCCTTCCAAGCACCTTCCCCCACACGAATCATTACTACAGATGCTTCTTTGCTTGGATGGAGAGCCCATATGGACAGTACTTCCGTCAGTGTCTCCTGGACTCCGAAGGAGTCACAGGCTCATATCAGTCTGCTGGAATTTAGGGCCGTCTACCTAGTACTGAAGGCATTTGCCTCACAGATAAAGGGTCACACAGTGCAGATCAGTACAGACACCACTGCAATGTTTTTTTTTTTATCACTTTGTTTTTATAAAAATTGTTTCCGGTTAAGCACATGTAATACAATATGTTAAGATGAGTATTTAGGGGTTACACAGCTTGGTCAGTATACAGTAATAAGGTAATAAATATCCTCAGATAAAACCTGTCCAGATGACCGTCTATATACTGTAATACATAAAAATAATAGAATTAAGATAATGCTAGAAATGATTTGCTAAGTTATATATTCATGAATCGATCCTACCATTTGTTAGATTTATTGAATAATTTAGACCCATATGTCTCCGAGGATCAACCCAGATAAAGGAGAGCTGATTTTTCCTCTTGAGCTTCCAAGGAAAAAAAGAGGGCCACTGGGATAGATAGCATGGACCCTCGAAGTAAATGTTCATTAGGCCTCGTCTCTAGTAATCCTTCAGGTTCTTGTGGAGATGCTCTATTCCAAAGAAGGTGACCTGCTCTTATAGGAAACAAAAAAGCAAATAGAGAAGGGGGGATGCAGAACATGAGGGGTGGGTTGGCTGGCCGGCCCAACTGTTCGAACCGCCATATGTTCCACAGAATCCCGGATCTCTCTATCTTATGGGATCAAGTCTAGTCTCAACTGGGAGATACTTAAGAACCATGGGGTCCAACCGTTCATTATCTCTTGGACTCTATTTTGAAGTTTAGCCATGAGAGATTCCATTTTATAAATTTCATAGGTGGTATTTTACCAGGATTGTATACTAGGAGGATCTGATTGAAGCTATAGACAGGTTATACATTTCTTAGCTGCTCCAAGAATAATGCTGAGGAGGTAAATAAGGTTTTATTTTTTTTTTTTTTACAGTATGATTTCGGGAAATGTAGAAGGAGAGCTATCTCTGGGGTGAACGCACTCAATTCCGAGTTTATCTCTCTTAGTTTATCAGTGATCTGGGTCCAAAAAGGTCAGAGGATCAGGCAGAACCAAAATAGATGGGAATGCATCACCACGTCACATCCACACAGCCTCCAGCAAGACGAGTCCCCAGAATGTGAATATTTTGCTGTCTGCTGTGGAGTTGGAAAATATGTGGCAGCTACCTTCCAGGAGAATTTTCTCCTGGCATAGGAATTTGAGGTTTTGTTGGTGTCTCCAGATGTATTGCCAGTCCAAAAGGCTAAAGAAAGTGGACAGCTTTGCCTCCCAGTGGAACTGGACCAAGTCCATATGCTGGGAGTATCCCCCCGGAAATGCCAGATAGATCCGGTATATCAGACGAGTCTGATCCTCAGTCTCTACAATCAGAAATATAAGATCGCTTACGGCGGGGGGGGGGAGGACTGCTGAGACTCAACATTCAATCCCAGTCTCGCCTCCTGGAAATGCCTCATCTGAAAATATTGAAAGAGATCTTGCAGAGGGATGGAGAATTCTCTGCACAACTGATCAAAGGTTTTAAGTATTCCCTTATCATAGAATTGAAAAGTATGTTTTAAACCCCTTTGTGCCCATCTATTAAAGGTGTGGTCTGTCTGAGCCGGTAGGAAGGCTTGGTCCCTAGCTGATATACCTATCCACCTTGCCAAGTGTCTGTTATCAGGTATGGATAAAAATCTCACCCAGTCTTGCAGCAGGCCCTTTGTAAAGGTATGGGGATGGACTTGAGGGAGCACTGTACTTGGTTGACAAACAGCCAGGAGATCTAGGGATATGTCTGCGAGATAAGATTCTGTTGTCACCCAGACCGGGGCTTGGTGACACAGTAGGAGCCAGATCAGCATGTGGAAGAGTAAGGAGGCTGTCCAGTATTTAGAGAAATCTGGGAGAGCAAGACCTCCCTTGTCTTTGGGTAATAGTAGTTTGTCTGTGGCTTTTCGGGGTCTTTTTCCTGACCAGATATATCTCCTACTAGATTTGTCCCATTTATTTAGGTCTAATCGGGTAGGAGGAATAGGGATATTCTGCATAAGGTACAAGAGTTTGGGTAAAGTGTTCATTTGAATACTCTGGACTTGGGAGAGGAGAGAGAGAATGGCAAGGGAAGCCATTATGTCAAGATCCTGTTGTATTTCAGTGAAGAGGGTATTATAGTTTAAAGAGTAAAGATCTCTGGGTTTAGAACAAATCCGAATTCCAAGGTAGGATGTAAAGGGTTTATGCCACTTATAGTTACTGTATATTACCTTAGGTCATTCTGAGGTAGAGTGCCTTGGACAAGCAGGGCCTCTGTTTTATCTTGATTTATAGTGTAGCCTGACACTACCACTGCAGTGTTTTTACATAAACGAGCAGGGTGGCACAAGATCCCACATGTCTGGAAGCTATGAGAATGTGGAGTTTGGCCTACTCCCTGAATGTCAGCCTTTCAATCATACAGCTTCCAGGCAAGGAGAATACCTTGGTGGAGGCTCACGGTTGCATCAACCAAGGGGCACAGCGAATGGTGTCTGAACAAACAAGTGCTGGCGACAGTGTTCAGAAGGTGGGGCACACCGGAAATTGATCTTTTTGCCTCTCACCTCAACCATCAACTTCTTTTGTATTGTTGCAGGCCTCCAGCCTTGGGGACTCTCCCAACAAATGCCCTAGTCCTGGACTGGTTAGGGAAGTTCCTTTATGCCTTTTCTCCTTTCTATCTGATTTTCAGAGTATTGCTGAAACTCAAAACTCAGCCAGCAACAATGATACTGGTGTCGCTGGACTGGCCATGGCAAGTCTGGTATCCTCTCCTGATAATCCTTTCTTGCAGCAAATCCGTTCGCCTTCCACTCGATCTCTCCCTCGGATAGGGGTGACTTACATGGGTCTGAAATCTCTTCACCTCAAAGCTTGGCTCTTGAGGAGTGAGTTTCCTGCCACTCGGTACTTCGAACAAGTTCTAAAGATTCTGAGGATGGCCAAAAAGCCTAGCACAAAAAAGACCTATGCAACCAAATGGAAGAGGTTTTCCCTTTGGTGCAAGAAGAAACACATTAATCCTCTGAAGGCTTCACTTTATAATCTCTTGGATTATTTAGTGCACTTACAGGCTTCAGGCTTGAGGCCTTCATCCCTGAAGCTACATCTGGCTGTTGTTGCGGCTTATCTTTCTATTGAGAAGACTAAATCTACTTTTTTCCCCAGCTGGCGTTGAAACAGTTTTTCAGAGGTCTTCTCCATGTCCCACCTCCAGTTGGGGAACCTGTTCCTCCTTGGAGTCTGAACCTCTGTATTGCCAAGCTCATGGAGCAACCCTCTGAACCTATGGCTACGGCTCACCTCAAGTATGTCACTTGGAAAACTGTATTTCTAGTAGCCATTACCTCTGCAAGAAGGATTTCAGAGTTGCAGGCTGGCTGTACTCAGCCCAACTACATTATCCTTCATAGGGATAAGATTGAGCTCAGGACGAACAGAAAATACCTGCCTAAGGTGGTCTCAGTTTCACCTCAACCACTCCTTCACCTTACCTGTGTTCTTTAGTGAGACATCCACTCCAGGAGTGCAGAAGCTCCGCAGTCTGGATGTCAGAAAGGCCCTGCTTTACTACTTGGAGCACACCAAGCAGTTCAGGGGCCAGTCCACACAGTTGTTACTCACCTATGGGGAGGTAGGTAGAGGAAAACCAGTCACTAAGAGAACTATCTCTCATTGAATAGTCTCAGGTATTCAAATCTGCTATGACAAATTTTTTTTTATTATTTATTTATTTATTTATTTATTTTTTGTTGACCAGGTAAGTGCAGTAGACAAATTCTGCCTATTTTCAGGCATGATCCAGGGGAGCGGGATACAGATGAATGCCAACTGACCTTGAATCAGATTAAGGGAGGCAGCATAGCGCAGTGGTTTAAGGATCTGAGCTGCAAATCTGGTAACATCCAGCAGACCAGACCTGGGTTTGAATCCCACAGCTTCCACTTACATACTGTGTGACCCTGAGCAAGTCATTTAATGTCCCTGTGCTCCCAGGTCACGCCTGTAAAAAAGCTTTCAGCTTAGTGTGCTACTCCTGGTTAAACAACTAAAAAAAAAAAAAAAAGCTGTTGGTTGTATTTATAGTGAATGGGGGAAATTTGGCCAAGACACCGGGGAAAGCTCCCCTACTCTTTTCGAGAAGTGCCATGGGATCTTTAACATCCACCTGAACAGGCAGATGGGACCTCAGTTTAATGTCTCATCCGAAAGACGGAAGGCTGGTAAGCAACCCCCTGAGGGTCTCATGGGGGGGGGGCGCACTCTAATAAGGGCACTGCTGCCTCGGTGGCAGCTGCAAGAGACGTACTCGTACTTGGTATGATAGAGACATTCAGGTATCTTACAGGGAGGAACAGGGTGCAGGAATACACTATTTTTAAGCAAAAAAGATGTTCCAGGACTAGAGGGCATGGGATGAAGTTGCAGGGAGGACGATTCATAGGAAACGTGAGTAAGAATTTCTTCACAGAATGGCCGGTGGACAAGTGGAACACCCTGCCAGAGGAAGTGGTGGGGGCTGAAACAATCACGGGATTTAAAAATGCATGGGATAGACATAAAGGAATTCTGGAGGTCAGGGTTAAGGGGCAACAGACTTCTAGGAAAACATAAAGTAAACTTCCAAGCTCAAATGGGCAGACTGGGTGGGCCATAGGCCCTTATCTGCCGACACTGTCTATGTATCACATCTGTACAGCAGCTACTTGGAAGACTGTGCACACATTCACTAAGCACTATTGCTTGGATGTACGGTCTAGATCTGATGCCAGGTTTGGCAAGGCGGTTCTGAAGAGCTTCTTTCCCAAGTAGGTTTTCTACCCACCTCCCAACTGCGCTGCTTTGTAGTCTGCACATAGTTACTGATGCTAAAGGACCCCTGGGGTGAGAAGAAATATAACTCACTGTAGTAATCTTCTTTCTTCCAAGATGTCCTTTAGCATCAGTAAACTTCCACCCTTCCTTCCCAGATAACCTTATGAAGAGGGCTCTGCTTCTTGCCTTCTAGCAATTTGGTTAATTTAAACTATGAATTGCATTTTGAGCAAAGTTTCATGTTTATTATTCTGGTTCTTGTTATATATTTTTGAATCCTGTTTGTTCATACCTATGTGGGCATGTGCCCATTCTAGCTTTGAAAACATTCTGGAGCCTTCCTCACTCTCCCTGCTCAGCACACCGTCAAGCTTCATTCTGATTGGCTAATTCATAAACTCATTACCATAATCTCCACATCTGGGGTAGCACTACCTAGTCAGCTCGCTGCACATAGTTACTGATGCTAAAGGACACATTGGAAGAAAGATTACTACGGTGAGTAATTTTTTCTTTCTTGTCACCATTACTTCTGCCCGTAGAGTCTCTGAGATGCATGCTTTGGTCACAGATCCTCCATATACTGTTTTCTAAGGAGAACGGTGGTTTTCTGCACTCATCCCAAGTTCTTACCTAAGGTGGTGTTAGAGTTTCACTTGAATCAGCCTTTGGTACTGCCTACATACCTTCCCAACTTCCAGAATGAAGCAGAGCGCACCCTCCACTCTCCGAATATTAAGCTCCCTTTTCGTTCTGCCTGATAGAACTAGGGACTTCTGGCAGTTGAAACAGCTCTTTGGTTCCTTTCACCCAATCGACTAGGTCAGTCAGTTATGATCAAATGTATTTCTGCATGGATTGTTGCTTGCCTCCGCCACTGCTGATCTATGGTGCAGGTCAAACTGGAGGGCCAGGTTTGTGCCCACTCCACCAGAGCGGTTGCTGTGTCCTTGAGAGAGATTCCTTCTTTTCCTGTTGCTGATATTTGTAGAGCTGCCATGTGGAGCACTGTGCACAGCTTTGTGAAGCATTGTGTCCTGGATGTCCATGCCAGGCAGCATGCCTCTTTTTGCAGGACAGTCCTTAATGGACTTCTGTCCTGAATGAGTTGGCTGCTAGCACCTTACCCTGGAGACTTTCATGTCATCTTGGTGCCCTAACCCATTGGTGTGAATCAGTGGTGAAGATTGGCCTTAGAAGATATTAAAATTACTTATCATAATTCTTGATCTTCTTGGAGAATCTTCACCTTTGACTTACAGACCCACCCTCCATCCCCTTGTCTCAATCTTTCTGTTCATTGGTCTTCACCCCTTGTTTTCGGTTCAGGCTGTGAAGACACTTCTTACATAGGTCTCAAGGGCTATCCTGTGACTTATGGTTGGTGTTTTATTGTTACTTTACACTACACCTCCTCGGTAAAAAAAAAAAAAAAAGTACCAAGGCAGTTGAGGGCTGGTGCCGAGGTAAGCCATGCAGTGCGAACTAGTTTTGCAAGCCACACATGTGCTCAGCCTGCCTCGGCGCCAACCCTCCTGAAAAGTTCTGGCTCCTGTAGGGTCCTGGAGCCTCTGGCTCAGAACCAGTTGGTGTGAATCAATGGTGAAAGATGGTCCTAGAAGATCAAGAACTACAGTGAGTACATAATTTTAATTTCCCGGTTGGTTCCCAGGAACATAGAAGGCTCATTAAAACGTGGTTCAGTTTTCAATATAAATAACAGGGATGTTTACTTTTTTTTTTTTTTGGTATTTAGGAACCTAATAATCATTGTTTTTTTACAGGCACTATCAATTTTTGGCATGAATGATGGGCCTAAAATTAAAATGGGGCCCACAGGATAAAAAATTGTACATCCTGTTTCAAGCTCCTGGCAAAGGAAGGTTACCATGAGCTTTGATTAAAGGACAAGTAAACCGGGCTTGGGGGGGAAAAAACACCACCAAAAACATAGCAGTGTAGGTTACAGGCTTACTGACAGATTGATGCGCTCTGTATGTCTTAAAAACACAATTTAGTCCAGTTTTGTAAGCGTTATAATATTCCCCCAATTGTAAACAAACCAGGACTTTCTCTTCTAACTCCAGGCCCCTGAAGATGGCCAAGACGTTCGTACGCGATGACGTCAACAGAGTGATAGCGCTGTGGAGAGCTAACACAGTCTGTATAGGTACTTGCAAATATACTGCGGAGTTAACATTAGCAAAGAGTTTCTCATCAAATTACTTTGCATGTGTATGTCTTGGTTTGTTTACATTTGGGGCAATATTTTAAAGCTTAGGAAACCAGATTAAATTGTGTTTTTTAAGGCACACAGAGCACATCTTTCTGTAGTTAAGCCTGTAACCTACAGTTCTGTTTTTCGTGTTGCATTTTCCTGAGCCATATTTACTTGTCCTTTAATGTGCCTGTGGGCAGATTATGATTTAAAAAATTGTGAATTCTATCAAAAGTTTTGCCCTAAAACACAAAAAAGGGTCTGAAAGAAGGGAGGCATGTATAGTCTGCTTCTATGTCACTAAAACGCAATAAAGGTTCAGAAGGCGTGCCCAGTGATGATGGAAAATACACATCAGAGGGTTCTCCTCTTCCCAGAGGATGCCCTATCCCTGCTATGGAGAGGGAGGTTTTTTTTGCTTTCTTCCATTTCCTCTCCTACAGAGGGTATCAATGAAGCTCAGGAAGGATCCAGCAATAATGATCTTTCTAGGGACTTGGATATGTTGTTCATCCACACTTATTGGCAGGTTCCTTGCCGCTTTAAATCTTGCCGGAAGGTCTTCAAGCTGGCTCCTCCCACCCACCCGGGTGGTAAAACTCTCGGCTTCGCCCCATGATGCCAGATCTTCCTTACCACTTGGAAGCTCAGGTTCCCTCCTTAACACGCTGCGTTTAAGACTGGTTCTAATTCCTGAAAGTTGAAATCAAAAAGTTTTCGCTAAAAGACTTGGGTCTTCTTCTCCTCACGGCTGCGATGGACAAATCGACTCCGGTTTCGGAGGTGCCCTTGCGGGCAGAAGATGTCTAGGACAGATCCGCACTCCACGTGCGTCTACTGCCTGGGCCTTGAGCACGACCCGCAGGCCTGCGACTTGTGCTCTTCCTTTTCAGCCTACATCCTTGAAGACCGTGCTGCCCGATTACAACTGGGGCGCCCCGAGAAAAGAATTCCACCGGTGAAATCTAAAGAGGCCCGATTGGCGGTGTCAGCGGCGGACTTTCAGCCGGATCAATGCCGCTTCTACCTCGCTGCGGCATTTGTCCGCTCTCTCTCGGTGCCTCGTACTGAGCTTCTTTTAAGGAGCTTTGTCTGACCTCTCGACCAAGGTGAGGGTCCAACTTCTTCGGGACCTTTTCCAGGTCCAAAAGAGCAAAAGTAAGTCTCTCTGTCGGCGCTCTTGGAGGCGGAAGATCCCCTCCTTGTCGACAGTCGGCTTGAGTCGACCCCTCAGCTCGGCCACTGGCTTCCGGTGTCCCCGTCAGGGCCAGTTGGCCAGAGACTCCACGTCGGCCGTCGAGATTTTTCTCGACCGTTAGGCAGGTTGCCGGCTGGAGAAGCTGAAATCCCTCTCCCAGTACCCCGGTAGAGTTGAGGATCCCGTCGGCTCATCTGTGCCTCCGGTTCCGGAGCCTTCGGTGGGATCGTCCGAGCCGAGGGGAATGCCGATTTCCGACACTTCTCCTCGCCTTCCTCTGCCTAGTCGAGACTCTCGGTCTCGGTCTCGGACATCCTCGCGGTCCAACCCGATCCACCGCCATGGCGGTCTGGCACCAGCGACAGCGAGCGCCGCCGCTCTTCCCTCGGACGAGGGAGGCTTGGCGCAAGTTGCCTCGGAAGTACAAGAACTCATGTAGCACAGCTCCTTTTGACCGGGGATAAGCCGACCAGTCGTCTTCCCGGCCATTAAGTGGCTGTCACCAGGCAGCCAAACAACCCTCATTGTAGTCGAGGGCCTGTTCTCCAGGCGGTTGTTCGGCCATTTCCAGCTGCCCCACCGATTCTGGTAGAACCTCCGCCTCCACAGCCATTAGTTGGGGCTCCGACCAAAAATTCTCGGTCGGCCTTGGGTTTGCCCCATAGGCTGTCTGTCACCCTCACTCCCGATAAACCTCGGCAGGTGGAGGTGGCTCAGGCCGAGGCAGCTCTTTGAGGACTCTTCTGAGTCCGATGATAGTTCCTCCCTCTTCTCCAAGCGCATGGACTTGGAGTCCTCGGAGGGCAGTCAATGGACGATAGCCTTCGTCCTTCTTAGGGTTGCTTGACTCATCTCGAGTCACGGGATGAAGCTTCGAACCCGTTTCTAAGCAGGCCAGGTATCCCTCATGGAATTCTGGACGAGGGATTCTCCTACGGAGGCCTTTCCGGTGGCCAAAGCCATAGTGGGTCCGGCCTTGGAACTTTGGCGTCCTGCTTCCTGCCCTGCACCTTGACCAGGTTGTGGCCAGGAAGTATCGCGGTCCCTACCCGGTTCCCTAGTCCGTTTTTGGAACACCCCTCGGCCGAGGGTTGGTTACCGACCAGCGTTTTCCGGCGTGCCGAGCATGGGATATGGACAAACCTCCCGACAAGGAATCAAGAAATTGGATTATGCCGTGCGAAAAAAGTCTATGCTCGTCCTCTCTCGGCCTTCGTCAGGCCATTCAGCCCGTCCTCATGGCACATTTTCTCACGCCTGTTGGGCTCCTGGATGAGGTTGTCCCTCATCTTCCGCAGATCTGCAGACTACGGTCAGGCAGGTGCGGGACCAGGGCAGGGCAGTGGCCAAACAGCAGCTCCAGACTGCGTTAGACATCGGGGACTCATGTGCCAGGTCTGTGGCGGCCGCAGTGGCCATGCATCGTCGGGCTTGGCTGAGGATATCTACCTTTACCTCGGATACCCAGCACAAGTTGGTGGATGTTCCCTTTTTGGGGACTGACCTCTTCGGCCCTGGGGTGGAAGGTCACCTGCAGAGGATCGAGAGGTCAATGCTACCTTGGACTCGGTCTCTTCCGCTCAGAAGGACAAGGCCATGAAGCCACAGCCTAAGCCCTTCGTCTTTCTGCGCCTGCGCCCGCCCAGCCCAGCAACGTCAGGGCCAGCAGGCTCGAGCTTGGCATCCCAAACCCAAGCCGTCGGCTTCCTCCAACAGGAAGCAGGGAGGAAAAGGCCCAGGTGGTCCCTCAGCCGGTCCTTCCTCCAAGCCTGCCCAGTGACGGGTCTGAGGGGTGTCGCCCCCATCCCTGTCACCTCACCCCTGGTTCCCCCCGTGGGGGGACGGCTCAGACACTTCCTTTCCGCCTGGTCCGCTGTTACCACGGACAGGTGGGTACTGGAGGTGGTGGGAAAAGGCCTACCTCTGGAATTCGAGCAGGCCCCGCCCTTCAGAGCCGTCGCACCTCGGGGGGCCTCGGGGTCCGCAGCCTCACTGGCGGCTCGCCGAGCCAACATCGCTCTCCTCCTCCTCCAAAAGGAGGTGATCACGGAGGTAGAGGACCCCTCTTCAGACCCGGGGTTCGTGTCCAGGTATTTCCTGGTTCCGAAACGGATGGGGGGCTGGCGCCCCATTCTCGACCTACACGACCTGAACAAGTTCCTAAGGTCTCAAACCTTCAGGATGGTCACTCTGGCGCAGATAATACCATCTCTGGAACACGGCATGTGGTTCTGCTCTCTGGACCTACAGGACGTGTTCTTTCACGTCCCTATCCGTCCGTCACATCGGAGATTCCTCCGCTTTTGAGCGGAGGGATCCCTCTTCGAGTTCCGAGCCATGCCCTTCGGCTTATCTCCAGCTCCCAGGGTCTTCACCAAATGCATGGCAGTGGTGACAGCATTCTTGCGGCGCCGAGGGGTCCGGGTGTACCCTTGCCTGGACGACTGGCTGATAGCAGCCCCCTCCAAGCAGGAGGTGGAGCGGTCCAGAGATCTGGCCCTCCAGGTTTGCTCTCAAGTCAGCCTTCTCATCAACGAGGCCAAGTCGGAACTCGAGCCGAAGCAGATGATCCTGTTCATCGGGGCAGAGCTCGACTCTCTTCGAGCCAGAGCACAGCTCCCGGCGGACAGGGCCGAGGTTCTTACCTCCTTTGCCCAGTCATTTCTGGTTGGGCAATCGCGCCCTGCCCGGGACTTCCTGCGCCTCCTGGGTCTCATGGCAGCCTGTACCAGTGTGGTCCGTTGGGCACGCCGGCACATGCGCCCTTTTTCAGTGGGGACTGGCCAGCCAGTGGTCACAATGCTGCGATCCTTTGGACCAGCTAGTGATAGTGACCCAGGAGATGTGGAACGCTCTCCAGTGGTGGACCGTTCCATCCCATCTGCAGGAGGGCATCCCGTTTGTCCGCCCCGAGCCGACGGTCTCTCGATCGACCGATGCCTCTCTGATGGGTTGGGGTGCCCATCTGGGGGAACACCGAGTGCACGGCCTCTGGTCCCTGCGGGAGTCCCGATGCCACATCAACCTGCTGGAGCTCCAAGCGGTCCGCCTAGCTCTCACCGCCTTTGCTCCGTTTCTCCGGGGTCAAGTGGTCCGAGTCCAGACGGACAATACCACGACCATGTACTATCTAAACCACCAGGGCGGGATGCGCTTCATGCTTCTATGCAAGGAAGCTCTCCGCATTTGGTCACTCGTGTGCAGCCTGGAGGTGGATCTCCTAGCCATTCATGTGGCAGGAGCCTCCAACACCCTGGCCGATGCACTGAGCCGGATAGGGGCTGCATCTCACGAGTGGTCTCTCCTGCCGGAGGTGGTACAAGATCTGTTCTCCCACTGGGGCACACCTCAGGTGGACCTGTTTGCCTCCAGGGAGAATGCGATGCTGAGGCTGTTTCATGCCCGCCCCCCTCAGCAGGGCTCGCTGCAGGGGGATGCCTTCTCGAGGCTGTGGACCCCGGGCCTCTTTTACGCCTTTCCCCCATTTCCCTTGATTCACAAGGTGCTTCTCAAGACAAGGAGGGACAAGGCGCAGGTGATTCTGATAGCCCCAGACTGGCCCCGCCAGTTCTGGTACCCAGATCTCCTCAGCCTCAGCTCCAGGCTCCTGAGGCAGCTTCCAGCTCACCCGGACCTGCACTCAGTCAATCAGGGGAAGGTGTTCCATCTGGACCTTCAATCCCTGCACCTGGCGGCCCTAGTTCCTGAGCGGCTAGGTTCCAGGCCTTGGGTCTTTCGCCGAGGTCCTCAATGTTGTTGGGCGTCCATGAAGTCGACCAGAAAATCTACGCCTTCAAATGGAAGAGGTTCTCCATTTGGTGTCAGGGCAAGGGCTTGGACCCTTCTCCTGTTCTGTGGCAAGCATTTTGGACTATTTATGGTCCCTTTCTAGTCAAGGGCTTAGGTCGGCGACCTAAGGTGCACCTGGCAGCCATCTCTGCTTACGGGCGGGCGGGGAGCAGTCAGTGGCGCAGGAAAGGTGGTCGGGCGCTTCTTCAAAGGCCTTGATCACATTTCCCTTCCGGTGCGAGAACCTCCACCTCCGTGGGATTTACTGCTGGTACTGGCAAAGCTCATGGGCAAGCCATTCGAACCAATGCACAGGTGTAATCTCCCTCACCTGTCATGGAAGACCGCCTTCTTGGTGGCTATCACGTCAGCCAGAAGGATGGGAGAGCTCCAGGCGCTTTGCATCGAGTCTCCTTACCTGGTCTTCCACAGGGACAAGGTTGTCCTGCGCCCCCACCCGAAATTCCTTCCGAAGGTGGTGTCGGAGTTTCACCTTAACCAGGTGCTGACTCTGCCGGTGTTCTACCCCAGCCACACCTCGGAGGCCGAACAGGCTCCATACTCTGGACCCTAGAAGGGCGCTCACTTATTATAAGGAGCGCACAGCTGAAATTCGGGGAGAGGTTCGCCAGCTGTTTGTCACCTACGCTGAAGCCGCACCTGGCAGACCTGCAGCCAAGCGGACGATAGGCAGGTGGGTCACCTCCTGCATAGATTGCTGCTATAAGTTGGCGGGCATGGAGCCTCCCAGAGGGATAAGAGCTCATTCTACTGCTGCATCGGTGGCTGCTTCCAGGGACGTCCCTATCCAGGAAATCTGCAGGGCTGCTACCTGGAAGTCAGCACACACCTTTATTACCCATTACCACATCGACCTTGAAGTCACGCCGGGATGCTGGTTTTGGGGCCTCGGTTCTCAGTCTTTATTCCTAGAAGTGGGTGTGCGCCTTGCCTCCTCCTCCCGGAGAACTGCTAGGAGTCTGCCAATAAGTGTGGATGAACAACATATCCATGTCCTAAATACAGGTTACCCACCTGTAACAGGAGTTCTAGGAATGGTATATGTTGTTCATCCCTACACTCCTCAAACCTCCCGGCTTGACGCACAACCTGCTTCAGCGGGCCAGATCTGGCGTCATGGGGCGGAGCCGAGAGTTTTACCACCCGGGTGGGTGGGAGGAGCCAGCTTGAAGACCTTCCGGCAAGATTTAAAGCGGCAAGGAACCTGCCAATAAGTGTGGATGAACAACATATACCATTCCTAGAACTCCTGTTACAGGTGAGTAACCTGTATTTATAGTCCCAGACTGGGCCAGACAGTACGGTACTCTGTGCTGCTTATCCTGTCCTGCAGGTCTTCTCTCACCCTGCCATGGAGACACAATTTACCAACTCTGTC
The DNA here is from genome assembly GCA_016271365.2 of Neoceratodus forsteri. Taxonomy (NCBI): domain Eukaryota; kingdom Metazoa; phylum Chordata; order Ceratodontiformes; family Ceratodontidae; genus Neoceratodus; species Neoceratodus forsteri. Next base: position 932,433,212 of record CM028133.1, read on the forward strand.
TCAGGCAAGGTATCCTTCCCAGACCTCTGAACATTATACCTGAGGACATGGTTCTTCAGGAGTTAGGGTTTTCTGGATTGAATCTGTCACAAAAGGTGTTAAAAGTTGACTTCTGATTCCATTTCCAAGCAATGAGGATGTGAATTAGATCAGCTGTATGCTCCACTTTCAACAGTCTAAAGGAATCTACTTTTAAAACCCCTGGAAAAATGACTTTGGTATCAGAGACCACTTCAAACGACAAAATGCCTAGCATATCTTGAGAGTTGCTTCTTGATTGCTTGATGCAACCAAAGAGAGCAAAAACACCAGAGACCAGGGCCCACAGCAGGAGCCGTTCAACATCCTTCGCTTTAGGACAGCATAACAAGGGCAGTGATGAGAGTGAAGAAAACGTTACAATAACATCAAAAAAGCTCTTTAAAACACTTGGACAGTTAGGTGCAACATTGGAAAAGCTTAAGAAAGCAATAGAAATCAGGGCTCACGGGCACTCCAAGGTAGCAAAGCACAGTTCAGATCTCGAGCAGGAGCAGACTGAGGCTACAGCTTCAATAAATCATCACAATTCAGCATTAAAATATTTGCAGAAATGGGAACGGAAGCTCTCAGAAAAAACAGATGATATGGAACTCTCTTCCCGAAGAGACAGAATCTAAATTCGTGGACTACCGGAAGATACAGAGGCAGGGCCAATGGAAGAGTTTGTGGATTCCTTTCTAAAAGAGCTACTCAATCTTCCCACCCAAGAACCCCTCAATGTAGTATGGGCCCACAGAGCACGGTCTAGAAAACCTACAGACCTGAAGCCCAGACTCAGATCACTCCTCCTCCAATTTTTGGACTATGGAACCAAGTCATGCCCTAGTTCTTTTTAACTCTAGCAGATTCTAAACTGCTATTAAAGAAGCTCAGGGTCCTTCTGAACTGTATTCACACCCAGACTGCATGGCAGAACGACCATCAGATGTAACTCCCTGGAAAACGGCAAGCTGAAACAAGAAAAAGAAGACTAAAGCCACAACCTCAAAACAGCCTAGAGAGACCGGGCCAAAGAGTTCCCCATCAAAAAGCTCCAGTATCCAACCCCAGTCACAGAAAACGGGCAAATAAATCCCAAAGTCTTACCAGAGGGGACATAGAAAATGCGACGTGATCCTTGCATTGGGCTTCACATGGCTGGACTCGAGTAGTATGTAGTAGTGGAGGCTGTTCAGTGACTACACACACTCAAAAGAACATAAATATTGAATGGCTAACTTTTTTTTTTTTTTTTATAAGGCAGCAATTGTACGTAATACATCAGTGAGGTTATCTAGTTTAGGTTTAAGCAAGAAAGGAGGTCTGGGTAAGAGGTTTATGGGCAGGCAAACTGTCAACTGACCAGAAGTTTGATGGAGGATGTTGCTACCCTCCACCCACCGCCATCCCAGTGCATCTCTGGATCATGCATTCTGATTGTTGCATTAGGCAAGGAAAGAAGAGGTGTACAGTTGGGGGAGAGATGTGGCTCCAGTGTCCTGCCTTGTGAATGGTGGTGGTAATGGGTAAGGCCACAATGGCAGATCATTGAAAAGGCCAAGGGAAAAGAAAACTCATATTATCACGAATGCCCAGAGACCACTCAGAGCTGGTATATCTCTCCCCTGCGGGGGTTGGGGGGTGGCTGGTGAGATAATTAAGAGACCTAGGAGGCAGGGCAAGTGAGGAATGACTTGGGGTTTGGGTTGTGTACATGGAGGCCTTGTATAAACCATCTGGTGGAGTGCATACAGTCACACTGAGCCTTGAGGAGTGCCCTGAATTGAACATGCTGAGGATGCCTCGTAATGGCTGGCAGGTGAAGGAATATGAATGTGCAGCATCAAAAATGACAGAGTGCCCAGAAATGTAGGCGGCTGTATGGCCGAGCTAAGGATGGGGCCAAGGGTTTTTTTGATCGTGAGGCAAAAACGTGAGGCTCAGTGTGATGAGACCGGAGCTATGGCTCAACAATAATAAAGGTCTGTAGCCACACCACTTAGACCAAGGCTAGTAGTTGGGGTCTGGGCAGCGGAGCAGGTAAAAGAAAAATATTTTTTTATTGTTTTGCTGCGTCAGGCTATAAGGCCTGTTAGAACATGCTGGAATACAACATTTAGATCCACAAGTGTTTTAAAATGTTAAGGGGAAGGCTGGTGGGGGGATTGGGGTACAGAAGGGGGGAAGCGCACTGGGTCATAATGTAGCATTTAACTGCTGATCACACAGGAAAATAACTAGATTTATCAGTAATAACAATATATGATGGAACTCTCAGGGGTGGCGCACATTGTTTTCACACACAGCTGCGCTCGAGGTGGAAGGACTCAGACCCTTAATCACACAAAATCTTGGGGGAATAGAGTTCCCCCCCCCCTGTTGTAGTTGAGAATAAAATCTATTTACAGGTTAAAGGTCATCAGAGAGCTAAGAGCGTTGCCAGGAAGGAGGGAGAAGAATGTAATTTGCGACTCATAAAGCGCAAATTTGGCACAAGGGTCCCAGCTATAGAACCTCATCCTTTTGGACACATTACAGCCAGCAGGCCAAAAGGGCTCATACTTAACCCATTGAAGTTGGTTATGGAGAGTTACTGTTTTGGTGTTTTTAAGTTGGTTTTTGCTATTGGTTGACACTGCATCACAAGAATGAGGGGGTAAAGAATTATCTGTAGAGGGTAGAAGCAGAAGGGGGCTCCAGCACTGGATAACAGTCAAGAGCAAAGCTAAAGAAGGTGTACATTTAAAATGGACCAAAGTAAGGTAGTAACATATAATGCAAGGGATCTGAACAGCCCATAAAGAGGACTAGACTCCGTAATGCTCAAGCAAATGGGCACTGAAATGGCCTTTCTGCAAGAAACTCATCTAAAACAGACAGAGCAAAATTGAAAAGAGCATGGGTGGGGGCAGCATTCCACACAACTTATAAACATCCACATAGACGAGGGGTGGCCATACTTTTACACAGAGACTGCACCTTCAAGGCTAGATAGTCTCTGTGATCCAGAAGGGAGGTTCGTTATCCTTAAGAGAAAATACAGGTCAGTCCCTTGTGCCCTCCTGAACGTATATGCTGCAAATGATGGCGAAAATATATAATTCTTGAAAAAAGTTGTAATAAAAGCAGCTTCTCCTCCCTGGGGTGGGTTCGGGGGCTCCTCGGTGCAGTAGTGACACCCGGTGGAGACCGAGTGTACTACCTGTGCCTGGAATGTAAGGGGAGGAGCACGACAGATGTTTATGGCTTCTCCGTGCAGGTGTGACTGCACGTCCGGCTCCTGGGGGTAACTACAGACAAGGAAAAATCCCCCCCGTGTCTGGATAGGCAACGGCTCCTCTCCAGGCCACTGCCACACGCCAGTACTGGGCCTTGCCTCTGTCCCTCTCCCCTCCTCGGCCTGCACTACATTGTAGATAGAGCGCCGAATGGCATGGCAGCCCTGCCCCAGGGGTCTCGGAGCTGGGGGGTTACCGGTTGGCGGTTGGTGGAGGGGTCGCATATCCTCTGAGGAGGCAAGGGACCAGGTCGGCAGTAGAGCGGCTGGCGAGTAGAGGCAGTGCGAGAGAGTTCCAGGACACAGGGTGCACAAATAGAATTGGAAGAGAAAAAAAAAAAAGCAGTTTCTCATCCAGGGGATATCTTTCTAATAGCAGGGGACCTCAACACAGCCCTCAACCCACACATAGACAAATCAAAGAGAGGCACAGGAGGGAGTGGGAAAGTGTCACGATGCTTTAAAAGAATAGCCGAAGAGCTGGGCTTGGTTGAGGTGTCAAGATACATCAACCCTAAGGTAGGAGACTACACATGTTGGTCTGCCCCACACCAAGCATACTCCAGAACAGACCTCTTTTTTCATTCCACGGTATGGTTTTATGCAGCAGAACTGTGTTGTATAAGGCCCCAGACCATCCCTGATAAGTCAGCGGTAGTACTCGGTCTCATGCTAGCCCCCCAGATAAGGTCCTCCTCATGGATACTGAATGTCGCACTTCTGAACAATCCTGACGATAAAGGAATGGTAGCACAGTGCCTAGAAGAATACTCGGACACAAATCCCCCTGGTGACACACCATCCCCAATGTGTTGGGATGAATTTAAAGCTGTAATTACAGCAAAATCAATTAGTTCTAGGGACGTGGCTATGATGTTCTATCCATACTTCTTGGCTGTGTCCTTTTCCCTTTTAAGATCTGCCAGACGGTCTTCAAGCTGGCTCCTCCCACCCACCCAGGTGGTAACTCTCTTAGCACCGCCCCGTGATGCCAGTTCTTCCTTTCTGTTGGAAGAAGCTGATTCCGTCCCTATCATGCTCGCGTATGCTGAGACCCTTTGTTACTTTTTGTTATCAAAAACAAAAGCTGTCTTCATTTTCTTCTCGCCGCCTACCACTATGGACGATGTGAAGTTCACTCTGGGGTTCCAGAAATGCAATTACATGCAACTTATTATTTTTTTATTTAGTTTTTGTTGACCGGGTAAGTGCACTAGACAAATCCTAACTATTTTCAGGCATGACCCGGGGAAGGGGGATACAGATGAATGCCAATTGACCTTGAACCAGATTAAGCTGTTGGTGGTATTTTTTAGTGAATGAGGGAAATTTGGCCAGGACACCGGGGAAGTTCCCCTACTCGGTTGCTGGCTTGCTGCCAGTAGGGGGACTGACCACTGCCAAAATGGCCACTCGAAGTGAGAAAGCAAAGGAGGAGGACGTCAGTGGAGTGGGAGAGCTTGCCTCAGCTCCTGCTGATGGTATGGTGGAGGCTCTACCCTTGACTACGGAGGACATGGATTCAGACCTTGAATTTCATGATGCTGCATTGCGCTGGGAAGACGCGGTGCAAACCACTGCTTTAAAAAAAGAAATTTCACCTCTTAACTTGGAACTTGCGAGGTCTGACTGGGCACTTCAATCGGAGAGTGCAGACTTTGTATCCTGTGACACTGTGGTGAATGATGGTGGAATTTCAAGACGCCTGAGCACTGTAAGTGATGGGGATATTTTTACCAGAACGAGAGAGATTTCGGGAGACCTGGTGGGATGTGAGCAAGCACCCCAGGTGGTTGTTGAAGCGAGGGGACAAACGAATATGGCAATGGAGGAAAAAGTGAATACGGGGGCTCAGGAACTGGAGAATCCAAGGCTTCCAGGTACGCAGTCTTCAGTGTTTACTAAACTGAGCTTGGAATTCAAAAATGATACTGAGGCACTTCACATCCCGGTAACTGCAAAGAAACAGTTCGCAGTTGCTCAGCCTTGCATAGCGCCTCTACCTCGCAGCTCTCCTAATGATGACAAAGGTAGGAGGATTGCAGATGTTTCTCTAAAGTTATTTCCATGACTGCATGTCGAGGGGAGCAGCTCTACATTAGAGGAAACGTGATAAAAAATTAGGAAGCTACACAGGTTGGTGAAAAGCAATTTCATTTAAAGATATCACGAAGTAACCCGTAACTGAAACAATTGTGAAGGAGGGTTCCTGCATGGCTAGTAACGCTGCTGTCCTTGAAGCCCCCATTGTCACGTTTGCTCAGGCTGAGTCTGCTAATTTAAGTAAATCTTCAGGGTTTGTCCTTAAAAAAGGCTTAAATAAGGAGCCTTTAGGGCAAACAGATGTAACTTACCAGTCCTCAGCAAATTCTCAAGAGGGGGTTACTGATTTTTTCTTTTCTGGTAAACTGGCTTCAAAACAGAATACCTCAGAAGCTAAGTATTCTGGGGGGACAGGACCTCCCCGTTTGTTGGAGGAGACACCGGGGGTTGACTGGTCCCCTCAGCAAGCCCTGCGGGATGCGGGCTGGCAGCAAGTTGTGTCAGGAGTTTGGAAACCAGACCCTCTCTGGAATCTACAGTCAACGCTTTCACAGCACTCACCTGAGTGGACTCCAGCATCGCAGTCATTGGAGGCAAAGTCGGAATTGAGCAAGGCAGAGGTGATACCCAAGGATATACAGCATCCTTTAGAAACTTTGGTACCAGAGAACTTACCAACTGGACCTTTATTACCCCAAGTGATCTTGGAACAATCAGTACAGGGGCCTTCCTGTCCGGGGCAAGAGTCAGTATGTCTGAAACCCCCACCAACCAAGAAACCGCTGATGTCAGAACTTTTCTCCACATCAATAAGGGAAGCTGCACCTCGTCGGAATGCGGTGTGGCTGCGTTACAAAGGAGGATTGGAAGCCAGACCTGATAAATATTAGGTTGGGAAAACTTTACTTAAAGACTCTTTGCACTTTACCCCACGCGATGTTTTTGCTTTTATTAATATTTCTGGGGTAGACAATTTTGATATTAGTTTTCGAACACAACATGCCTTAGATTTATTTTGGGAGAGGTACGGTCAGGTTAAGTTCTCTCCTGCGTGGACCCCTTTTTTAGTTATTCCTTTATCTAAGCCTTTGATTAAATTTGTCACGGTCATGTTTAGGAATGAAGGGGTTCACGTGGAGGACATTACCTTTTGGCTTTCACAAAAATGTGAGATTTTGAGTGAACCAGAACCTATTCTGGACTCAGAACAATTCTGGACTGGGGGTGGAAGTACAAAATTAGCTGAAACAATCAGCGGCAGGGATAGAGCACATTCCTAATTCCTTCATGCTTGGTAGGGATAGGGGTGTGTGCTTTACAGTGGACAGCCGCTGCATGCTACAAATGCGGGGAGCCCGGACGCATCTTTCTAGTGTCTGTGACCAACCTGCTGTGACAATTGTGGGAAGTGGGGCATTTATTAATGTTTTGTAATAGCCAGTCTCGCTGTGATTTGTGTGAAGAAAGGGTCATGTGTTTAGGGTATGCCCTTGGGCAACCAAAAACAAAGCTGCTGGTTCAAAAACTGACCACCTCATTCAGAAAGCTGAGAAGGTTGTAGATCTGGCTCCCCTTTCTTCCCACCCCCCTCCTCCCCCCTCCAGAAGGCAGTCAAGTGGTTCTTTAGTTGGTATTAATCAAAGTAAAAAAACTGGAGCAGTAAGTGATAAGGTTCTGTCTATCGATAGGCCTTTACAAACAGTTGAAAACATCAAGTTAGGACCTGTTCCAGGTTTGGCGTCACCCTTAAAGGCTAGTATGGGCCCTCCGGACCCCTTACTAATTCCCCCGGTATGTTCAGAAGTAGTCACAGCAGGGGTAGGTAAGGGGGCTACGTTGACTAGCTCTGAATTAGCCTTACCACAAAGACGGTCATCAAGGAATTTGCACCCCAAAAAAAACCCTCCTGTGGCTGTGACTGAAACTAGTAATTCTTATGCTGCCCTTTTTACCCTTTGGGGGGATACTGAGATGGAGTTGGGAGACTCGGACCCTCAAACATCCACGCTATCCACCAGGTCACAACCAGTGGATATCTATAAGGAGAAAAAAAAGAAAAAGAGAAAAAGTAGAGGGCCATTAACCTAAACTGGTATGAGTTTGATTTGGGGCTCTTTAAATACACACAGTTTATTGAATGGGATTAAGAGACATGCCCTTTTTTCATTACATCCATGATCAACGTTTATCGGTTTGTTTTCTGCAGGAAACATGGATGTGTTCTATAGAGCAACGGGTGTCTTTTAAAAGGGATTGGGTTTGGGGCCCTTCCTTTTGGTCTTTTGGGGAGGACACAGCTGATGGGGTTGGGATAGTGTTTAACTCATATTCTTTTCAGTTACATAACCTGATTGATCTTATACCGGGAAGGGTGTTAATAGTGGATGGGAAATGGCAGGATTTATGTTATCGATTTATTAATATATATAATCCTCAAACTAAAGCGGGTAGGGTAACTTGCTTAAATTCTATAAAACCCTTTTTATTGACGACTGTTAGGGTTTTGTGGGGAGGAGACTTTAACTGCTCTTTGCAGAACTTCCCTCAAAAAAAATGTATTGTGATTCCCAATGCTTTGGTTAATATCATTAAAATGGCTAGCCTTGTGAATTGCAATACTTATTTGTCAGTAGGACCTAGATTTTCCTTTAATAAAGGGAAAAGTTTTACGTTGATAGATTATATACTAGTCTCTCCAAATATGCAGGTAGCCTCCTTTAAAATGGTTCCATGTGAGTTTTCAGACCATTCTTTCTTAATTAGTAGATTCGCGCTGATAAACTCTCCAAAATGCAGACAAATCAGGTGGAAATTGAACAATTCTATGTTAAATGTACCTTATATACAATTTGGGGTTAAAAATCTGTTAAGAGCCAAGCTATCGGTGGCTTTTCTGTATTCGGACTTGGGGGAATGGTGGCTGGAATCTAAGGCAGATTTAAGGAATTGGTTTAAGACACAGGGGTTTAGGAAAAAAATAATTTTCTACGCTATTTGGGACTTAGGCAGCAATTGCAGAGACTCGCATCTATTGCTTATACTTCTAGATTGGATTACTCTACACAAATTTCTATATTAAAAGGACAAATGAGTGTGTTTCAATACGATAGAGGTATTACTATGCAAGCTATTCTTTCCAATGGTATAAAGAAATCTCTATAGAGCCCCTTTGAGATGTGTACAAAGCTTAGAGATTCTTCAAATATGGAGTATTGTTAAAATCAGATAATCACGTTGGCTACCTCTATTGAGCAACTCAGAGAGGTAATTATAGAACATTTTAGATCTCTGGAACCTCCCTCTGCAATTTCTGAAAAATCAATGCTAGCATATTTGAGTTCGATTTCAGTACCTGTTAAATCAGCAGAGGCTTTAGATTTATGGGGCCCTATTACTCAAAAAGAAATTATAAGTACAATTGGGGCCCTTAAATTGAACATTTCCCCCGGAACAGACGGACTATCTAATAATTTATATAAACAGTTTTCTGAAGAACTGAGTCATGTCTGTATGTTTTATTTCAGTATTTCATGACGAAAGCTGTTATTTTTCCCTCTTTTACTGAGGGGCTGTTAATTTATATATTCAAAAACGGGGGCAGGAAAAATATCGCCAATTGGCGGCCTATTACCTTATTGAATTCTGATTATAAGATCTTCACTAGTATACTAAATAATCGCTTAAAATCTTATGCTAGATGGGTCATTTCACCTTACCAATTTTGTGGCTTACCCGATAGAAGGGTTCAATCTGCTCTCATGTTGGTAAGAGATGCCATTGAACACCTTACGGACATCGATGCATCGCATTGTTTGATTGCAGCAGATTTGGATAAAGCTTTTGATAGAGTTCATTTGCCCTTTCTTTTTTTGACTTTGGTACATTACAGTGTTCCTCTTCAAATGGTGGAACTGTTGGAGAGGTTATACGATAATCATGAAGTTTTTCCTTTCTTGAAGGGGTATAGGGCGGAGGGTTTTCAGTTATTCTCAGGTGTTCGTCAGGGGTGTCCTCTTAGTCCGCTTCTTTACAACTTTTCCCTAGACCCTTTATTACAAACTTTAGTTTCCGCACAGAAATGGAAGGGTATTGCAGCAACGGCACTCCAAAATTCCTCTCTTTTGGTGCAAGCCTATGCTGATGATTTAGTATTGTATTTTAAAAATTGGGTTTCGGTTCCTATTTTCTTACAGGCCTTTGAGGCTTTTTCTAAGGTCTCAAATACAAGTTTGAATTTCACAAAAACTAAGGGTTTATTTCTAGGAGCAGTAGGCCCAAAGGAGGTATGGCAAGAGGGTATTCATATCTCTAGGAATCCACTGAAAATTCTGGGTATACTATTTGGTCCTCGGAATATGCCAGTAGAAAATTGGGAGTCTGTACTTCAACTAATAGAGAACAAGGTAAACAGATGGAAACAGTGGAAGTTGTCAATGTGGCGTATACAGGTTATTAAACAGTTTCTCATTCCTGGAGTGCATGCGCTGCTATGATTTTCCTCTACGGTGCACCTAGAAACAAAAATGTATAGCTTGTTTTTTCAAATGCTTTGGGGAAATCGGTTAAATCCCGTTAAGAGGGGGTATACGTATTTAGAAAAGAAAGCAGGAGGTTTGGGCATGATAGACCCCGTTGTTTTTGTGCACTCATTATTTATTATGAATTCTGTTAAAAACGGTTTAGCAGCTGAATCAAGAGCAGAAGACTCCTGGACTTTAAGGTCTATGGGTCATTATTTTAAGAATTGGAAAATGTTTGCCCCTAAAATAAATCGTAATACTTATCTTCCACAATATTTTAGGCCTACAGCACAAAAAATTATTTATGGAAAATTAGAAGCAGACAATACTGAACAATAACATGAAGAAATTTTATCAGTATGTGATGCTTCAGCTGCTCCCTTCTGAACCGTGTTTTAAAAATTGTCCGGTGTCTCTAAATAAAAATGTTTTGGTGCAATTAAATAATATTAGGTTGCCTCAATCACAATGGGAAACTCAATGGTCGGTCTTTTACGGTCGCTTGAATGTTAGAGGTAACGCCAAGTATAAGGCTTTAGAAGAAAGGAAGTGTCCATACTTAAAGTGCGTAAATTTAGAAGAATCAATGGATCATTTTTTTCTTAAATGTTCTTATACTGTGGGCTTATGGGCTTACTTGGCAGGCTTATGGGGTTTTCCGTGGCTCAATTGTATGTCATATGAAATTTTGATTTTAGGCTGCTATCCTGTGGCTTTAGCTGGCTTTCATGAAGGAACGCTATCTCTATTTTTAGGCTGCTTAAGATTTTATTTATGGCAAGCTCGATGTCAATGGGTGATTTATCAAAAGAAAATGCCCTTTTCTCGTGTAAGCATTTTGGTTACTAAGGAGCTTTCAAGTCTGTTTTTTCAGGATACTAAAAGGGTAAATCATGAAATAGTATTAAAATGGTGGAAAGGTTTTCTTCACTTTATCAAGTTTAAATGAGGTAATAATACATGTTAGGTATGAGAATTGTGTTTCATTTTATTTTTACTTTTGCTTATTTTTGTATTATGTTTCTTTTTCCTGTGTATGGTTGATTGTTAGACAAGCTGATCATTGTCTATTATTAGATTATGTGGATAGAAGATGTTTTTTTTTGTATTTTGTTTTCTTGTATTTGTTTTCTATGTTGATTATTTTAATAAAAACTCTCCTACTCTTTTCGATAAGTGCCATGCGATCTTTAACATCCACCTGAACTACCACCAATCCAGGCAGATGGGACCTCGGTTTAACGTCTCATCTGAAAGACGATTGGATCCACACACCTCGTGTGTCTACTGCCTGGGCCACGACCTTACGATGTCGAGCCTGCATCCGTGCTGTTGGTTTCTCTGGCACCTCTGCAAGATCGCCACGCCTGCCTACTCCTTGACCATCAGGACAACAGGGATCTGCCCATTTGTTCAAAAGAAGCTCATCAGGTGGTCACCTCGGCTGTGGTGTCCGCCGAGCAACTTGCGGCTTTTGAGGAGACTTCGACCTTTTTGCTGCTCTGTTTGAGCACTTCCTTCATGGCAGGATTCAAGGACCTATGCCACTCTCTGCCTACCCTTGGGCAGAGTCCTAAGGGCACCAAGTCCAAGAAGCAGAAGGAAGACCAGGAGAAAGAGACCAAGAAGCGGTCTCTCCAGTGTTCATGGGATATGGAGCGCTCCCAGGCCTCCGATTCCTGTGCTACGCCAGAGCACTCAGCTTCAGACGATGCTTCCGATTTGGCTGCCTGCTCCACGGTATCCCCATCAGGCCATTTGGCCGAGACATGTTCCGGACAAGATATTTCTTGACCTGGTCGACACTTTGTCTACCGAAGAGGTTGACACATCTTTGTCCGGGATACTGGTTCTGACCTTCTTGGGGTGGGGTGGGGGGAGCAGTCTGCTATTCTGCCACTCCCCACCCAGGAACCCCAGCACCTGGAGAGGGCTCGGTCTTCTGTGGTCCCTCTGAGACCCACCAGCGGTCTTGGTTGTGGTCCTGCTCCAGAAGCCCGGACTTGGGCAGGCTGCATCGTTCATGATGCTCGTGCTCCAGGCGCTCGAGCAAGCAGCTCTACCGCTATTCCTTGTCCTCCTTGGGCAAGGAGAGACACCAGTGCAAGTTGCGTTGGAACTCGTATGACAGCAGCTTTGGCTGACCCGGAATAAGCCGATCCTGGCTTTACTGGCCCTTCCTTGTGAGCTGCTACTGGAGCCGCATCAGACCCTGCCCCACCAGAAGCCTCTTGGTACAGTGCTAGGTCGTCCCCCTCCGGCCTCTACACCAGTTCTGGTGGGGTTGCCACCCAGACTGCTGACGACCGGCACTCCGACTAAGGATGCCCTACCGGGCAAGGGTTGCCTCACTGGCTGTCAGCCACTGTCACCCCATACTGCCTTGCTGAGTGGGTGGGGCCTCGGGTGGGCAACCTCTTTTCCATGATTCCTCAGAATCAAAGAGGTCCTCCTGCCCGCTGAACGTGGAGTCGGTGGGGAACTTGTCAACGGATCAGGGTCCCACATTCTTCATGGGCCTGCTCAGCTTGATCTCTGAGTTGACAGATCTCAATCTGGAGCCCATCCAAATACCCGCTTAACAAGATCCTCAAATGGGGACACCCCAGTGGAGGTCTTCCCAGTCCAGGACACCATTCTTGGTCCTGCCCTGGAGCTCTGGCAGAATCTGTCGTCTTGTTCTGCACCCTCAGCCCAGAGAGCCCTCAGGTATGCAGTCCCTACCGGATCCCTGTTGGTATTAACTGAGCATCCCTTGGCAGAAGGACTGATAGCCGACTGTTTTCTGTGGCATGGGCAACTTTGGGGGCAAACCCCAGACAAAGAGTCCTAGAAGTTGGACTATATGACAAAAAAAGTATATGCTGCCTCTTCACTCAGTCTTTGGCAAGCTAATTTAGCCCTTCTGATGGCCCGTTTCTCGTACACCTTCTTGGGATCCCTGGATGAGGTGCTCCTCCACCTTCCTGCTGACCTGCAAACTGCTGTCAAGCAGGTCCAGGATCAGGGCCGCACCATCGCGAATCAGCAGTTCCAAACAGACATGGACCTTGGGGACTCTTGCGCACGGTCCGTTGTCGCAGCAGTTGCCATGCGCTGCAGGGCTTCGCTGCGCATCTCCATGTTCACAGTGGATACACAGCACAGGTTGGCAGATGTGTCCTTTTTTGGGGACTGATCTGTACGGGCCCAGGGTGGAGGAGCATCTCACCAGGATTGAAAAGTCCATTGCCACCTTGTACTCTTTGACTTCTACCCAGAAGGACTAAGGGTTCCAAACCCTTTAAGAAGAAGGTCTTTTGGCCCACCTCTGCTCCTGTGACCAAACCTGCCCAGCCTCAGGCTGGCCATCAGCAGGGCTGGCACCCGTGGCCCAAGCCCGTGGTCTTGGTCATCAGGAAGCCTATAAGCCATGGTTCCGGTGGTCCTGCAGCTGGGCCCTCCTCCATTTCCAAGCCTGCCCAGTGATGGGATGGAGGTGCCCTTCCCACTCCCGTCCTAAACCCCCTGGGTCCTCCCATAGCGGGCCGGATCTGCCACTTCCTTGTGCCTCTTTTGCTGTAGCCATGGACAGGTGGGTTATCAAGGTGGTCAGCCAGGGTTTGACTCTGGAGTTCATGGTTTACCCACCCAGCTGAGCCTGCACCCCCACAGGAGGACATGGTGTCAATCGACATTCATTCGGCCCTTCAGAATGGCATTGCCCAGCTTCTCCACAAGCAGGTAGTGCCTCCTGTCCCAGACCCTCCACCTCAACCAGAGTTCGTCACCAGGTACTTCCTGGTACAGAAACGGATGGGGTTCTGGTGCCCCATCTTAGATCTGCACAGCCTGAACAAGTTCCTCAGCTCCCACACTTTCAGGATGGTCACTCTGTCTCAGATCATACCATCCCTCGGGCAAAACATGTGGTTTTGCTCACTGGCTCTCCAGGATGCATTCTTCCATGTCCCGATCCGTCCATCTCACCGGTGTTTCCTCCACTTTCAAGCAGAGGGAACCCTCTATGCGTTCTGGGCCATGCCATTCGGCCTGTCCCTGGCCCCCAGGATCTTCACCAAATGCATAGCAGTGGTGGCTGCTCATCTGAGGCACCAAGGAGTCTGGATATATCCCTACCTGGACGACTGGCTCATCGTGGGTCCCTCCAGGCAGGAGGTGAAATGGTCCAGGGACCTGGCCATCCAGACCTGCGTCTTTCTTGGCCTCCTGGTCAACGGGGCCAACTCAGAACTGATGCCCTTGCAGGTGATTCACTTAATCAGGGTAGAACTCGACTCTTGCAGAGCCAGGTCTCTGCTAGTCTCTGCTCCTGGCAGACAGGGTGGAGGTTGTTGCCTCCTTTTCCCAATCATTTCGGGTTGGTCAGTTGCACCCTGCATGGGACTACTTACTTCTGCTAGGATACTTGGTGGCCCGCACCAGTGTGGTCCATTGGGCTCGCTGGAGAATGTGCTTCTATCAGTGGAAGCTGGCCAGTCAATGCCCTCAGCGCAGGGGTCACTTTGACCAGCTAGTCACTGTGACCCAGCGGATGTGGGATGCACTTCAGTGGTGGTTAGTCCCGGAACATCTGCAGGAAGGTATAACGTTTGTCCGCTCAGAGCCGATAGTCATCCTGACAACCACCACCTCTCTTGTGGGTTGGGGAGCCTCTGTGGGGGAACACTTGAGTCCACAGGCTCTGGACCCCCGAGGAGTCCCAAAGCCACAGCAACCTGCTGGAGCTCAAGGTGGTTTGGCTGACACGGACCGCTTTTGTTCCTCATCTCAGGGGTCAGGTGGTTCAGGTCCAGAGGGACGACACCATGACCATGTACCACCTCAACAAGCAGGGCAGCATGTACACCCTTCCACTGTGCAGGGAAGCTCTCAGCATCAGGACCCTCATGTGCAGCCTGGAGGCCGATCTGGCCATCCATGTAGCCAGTGTCTCCAACTAGCTGGGAGACGCTCTCAGCTGGGTGAGCGAGGTGTCTCATGAGTGGTCTCTCCATCCCGAGGTAGTGCACAGTCTGTTCTCCCAATGGGGCACCCCTCTAGTGGACTTGTTTGCCTCCAGGGAGAACGCACAGCTGAGGCTGTATTGTACCCCCCCCCAAGCAGGGAACTCTGCAGGGGGGATGCTTTCTCGAGGCCCTGGACTCTGGTCCTCCCTTCCATTTCCCATGATCTACAGAGTGCTGCTCAAGGCGCAGAGGGACAAAGCACAGTTGATCCTGGTGGTTCCAGACTTGCCACGCCAGTTCTGGTACCCCAATCTCCTCAGCCTCAGCAGCAGGCTTCTGAGTCATTTCTCTCTACGCCCAGACCTGCTCTCAATTGATCAGGGGAAGGTACTCCACCTGGACCTTCAGTCCCTGCACCTGACAGCCTGGTTCCTGAGTCACTAGAGTGCCAGGCTTTGGTTCTCAAGATGTCCTTAGTGTTGTCAAGGCATCTCGGAATGACTCAACCAGGAAGTGCTGTGCCTTCAGATGGAAGAGGTTCTCCATTTGGTGCCAGGGGAGGGGGCTGGACCCTTTGTCCTATCAAGTAGCTAGCATCCTTGACTGTCTTTGGTCCCTCTCAGTTGGGTCTTGGGCCGACGACCCTTAAGGTGCACCTGGCAGCCATCTCTGCCTACCGGGCGTGGGCTGGTCAGCAGTCGGTGGCACAGGAAAAGGTGGTCTGTTGCTTTTTCAAATGCCTTGACCACATTTCCCCCCTGGTGCGTGACCCACCACCACCTTGGGATCTGTTGATGATTTTGGCAAAGCTCATGGTAAGCCATTTGAACTGATGCACAGGTGTGAGATGTTGACCTGTCGTGGAAAACCACCTTCCTGGTGGCTATCACGTCAGCCAGAAGGATCAGTGAGCTCCAGGTGCTCTCAGTGGAGTCTCCTTACCTGATTTTCCACAGGGACAGGATTGTCCATTGCCCCAGCCTGAAGTTTCTCTCGAAGGTTATGTCTGATTTCCACCTTGACCAGGTAATTAATCCCCCGGTGTCCTTCATCAACTACACCTTGGAGGCCGAGCACAGGCTCCATTCTTTGGACCTGCGGGGAGTGCTAGCCTATTATAAGGAGTGGATGGCTTGAGTTCAGGGAGAGGTTCGCCAACTATTTGTCACCTATGCTGAAGCTGCACCCGGCAGACCGGCAACTAAGCGGCCCATCGGCAGGTAGATTGCATCCTGCATTGACCTCAGCTGTAGGTTATCAGGTAAGGAGCCTCCCGTAGGGCTAAGGGCTCATTTCACCTGTCATACCGCTGACTTGGCTGTTTCCAGGGACGTCCCTATCCAGGAAATCTGTTGGGCTGCCACCTGGAAGTCAGCGCACTCCTTCATTTTTCACTACCACATCGACCTTAAGTCACGGCGGGATGCTGATTTTGGGGCCTCAGTTCTCCAGTCTTTATTTCCCAGATAGGGGGATGTGCATCCTGCCTCTCTCTCCTCCTGGAGAACTGCTAGGAGTCTGCCAAGAAGTGTGGATAGAACATTATATCCATGTTCCTAGGAAAAAAGGTTACTCACCTGTAACAGTAGTTCTAGGTGTGGCATATGATGTTCATCCACACTGACCCACACGACCTCCCCTGCCAGTGGCGCATAGAAACATAGACTTTGATAGCAGATAAGAACCACTTGGCCTACCAAGTCTGCCCATTTCCCTACCTATTGGATAAGCTGCAGATCCTAGTTAACCAACGGCCTACTTCCTCCTACCATACAATACAATACAATAGCGCACAATACTGCTTCCAGCTGGCAAGAACTGGCATTACGGGTCAGTGCTAGGGCAGTTACCACCTGCGTGGCTTGGAGGAGCCAGCTTGAAGACTGTCCAGCAGATCTTAAAGGGGAAAGGACACTGCGAATAAGTGTGGATGAACATCATATACCACTCCTAGAACTACTGTTAGAGGTGAGTAACCTTTTTTTTTTTTTTGTTTCCCACATAAAGGAAGACTAAAAATACAACTACCGCTAGAGGATAAATTGTTTAATTTAGAAGCAGAATGTAAAATTGTTTTACATGCAGAAGTAGGAAAGAAACTGGCAGAATGGAGAGCAAAACTAAATAAGCTCTTGGTCAATAAAATTGAGGGAGCTTTGAGATACTGTCTCAGCCAAAAGTTCTGTGAGACAGGTAACAAAGCAGGAAATATCCGTGCCTGACAAATTCACGAAGACGTGGATAGTAGGGCGGTCCTGCATATTAGGAGAGGTGAAAAGCCTCCTCACCTTGAGACTGACCCCAATAAGATTGCCCAAGAGTTTTCCAGTTTTTTTAGGACGCAGGCGGGTCACTGCCAGGTCGGTCCTTCACCTCCATGGCTCATGGCGGCTACTATTACGACAGTCTCTCGCACTCGGCTCCACGTGAGAATCTCTCAATGGATGCTTCGGTCTCAATGGGATCAGCTGGTGGGCGACCTAGATCAGTTGGTTCTGGTCTCCAGCCCTATGGCTCAGGACTTGCAATGGTGGGCGGTTCAGGAGAACTGTTGCCGGGGAGTTCCCTGCTGCCTTTCTCCCCCCTCCCAGACGCTGACAACAGATGCCTCGGGAGAAGGCTGGGAAGCCCATCTCGGGCCTCACAGGTCCCAGGGCTCCTGGTCCCAGTTCGAAAAATCTGTCCACATCAATGTGCTCGAGCTTCAGGCTGTGTTGTATGCTCTTCAGGCTCTGCATCTTTTTCTGCTTCCCGGACATCTGGCTGTCCAAACGGACAACATGTGTGTCGTTTGGTACATCAACAAACAGGGAGGAACTCGTTCCCACCCTCTTTGCAGGGAAGTGATGCAGGTTTGGGATTGGGCAGTGCAGCACAACCTTCACCTCATGGCCATTCACGTCCTGGGGGTCGAGAACACCTTGGCAGACCACCTTAGTCGGTCGTCTGCCCACGCGCACGAGTGGGAACTTGATGAGGGGGTAACAGACAAAATCTTTCTTCATTGGGAATGCCTCAGGTAGACCTGTTCATGTCTCCTCTGAACGCAGATCTTCCCGCCTTCTGCTCACTTGCTCCAGGGCACGATGTTTTCTGGAGAGACATTCTGTCTCTCGGCTGGAAGGGAAGATTGTCTATTCCTTCCCCGACTCCCTTGATTCCAAGAGTCTTACAGAAACTCTGCTCGGAAGGAGCTCGCATGATTTTCATCGCTCCTTTCTGGCCCAGGCAAGTTTGATTCTCTCTTCTGCAGCAGTTTTCCGAGGAACCTCTGCTTCCTCTTCCTCTGTCGCGGACTTTGTTGACCCAGGATCAGGGGACCCTGGTCCATCCAAGCCTTAAGTCCCTTCAGTTGTACGCGTGGCTCCTGCAGACGTAGCTCAAGCCCGTTTTGGGGTGTCCCCAGTGGCCAAGAGTCTAGTGGAGGCCAGGAAGCCATCAACTAGATCTACCTATGCCATGAAATGGAAACAGTTCACGATCTGGGCCGCTTCCAAACATTTCAAGCCTTTCTCGTGCTCTGTTGGGCGGCTTCTGGATTACTTGCGTCATTTCTTTGATCTGGGTCTTAGTCATTCTTCTTTGAAGGTTCACATGGCGGCCATCTCAGCCTACCGTGTTCCTTTTGGAGATGGGACGTTTGCACAGCCGGAGGTCTCTAAGACCTTCCTTAGAGGGGTCCTCCACTTGAGACCCCCTATTTGGGTTCCTGCCCCTCCTTTGGATCTGAATTTTATCCTGGAGAAGCTTACTCTGCCTCCTTTTGAGCCGGCAGTCCAGCAGATCTGAAGTTCCTCTAATTGAAGACTCTCTTCCTCGCGGCCATTGTGTTTGAAGGATTTCTGAGCTTCAGGCCCTGATGTGTAAAACCCCATATTTGATTTTTCACAAGGAATGTGTGGCTCTGCATACCAACCCTAAGTTTCTCCCCAAGGTGGTAGCGGAATCTACGCTGACTCAATCCATAGAGTTGCCTGCTTTCTTTACGCAACACTCCAGTCAAGGAGAGTACCTCTTGCATACTCTGGATGTTCACCGGATTCTGAGATACTACACCTCCAGGACAAAGGATCTCAGAAAGACCGATCAACTGTTTGTCTTTTTTTGCTTATAAAAGGGAAGGCAATGCTGTTTCCAAGTGGTGCCTGGCTAAATGGTTGCCTCATTGTATCACCTTCTGTTATGACAAGTACAACAAGACCCTGTTGGGTCAGGTCAGGGGCCACTCCACCAGAGGGGTCGCTGCCTCTGCTGCTTGTTTCAAGAATGTGTCAGTAGTTGACATTTGTGCATCCGCTACTTGGACTTCTGTCCATACCTTTACGAAACATTACAGTTTGGATGTTGCCTCTCACCGTAGAGTGGGCTTCGGGTTGGCTGTTTTGCAAGGTCTCCTTTCCTACAACCTTCACAGCCAGAGGGTCTGCTTCTAACCCCATGAATCACTCATTATGGTTAAACATAGTGCAGTCAGCCCCCTGTGTTGAACTGCCCGGAGAGATGGAATTTTATGTAAATTATGGAATTCTCAGTTGGCTCATGCCACTTTCAAACTGCTGCCCTAGCAACTGCTGCACTCTGAGTGCTTCAGATTCTTTACTCCGCCTGCCTAGTAAGAATGTCCTGGAGAGCTCTCCTTGAACTGTCTCTGACTAAAGTTTATCTGTATGTAACCCCTAGATGGCGCTATCCCAGGGGCTACTACCCCTGCCTGATTTGCCACTAACAGGTTGAGGGGCCTGGATCCAATGGCGGGTGCCTCCACCCAGAGGTCAGGGTTTGCAATAGTTAAACTAACTTGGTCACAGCCCTCTGGGACACTGCAACCCCCCTTTCTTCCCACTAGTGGCCCACACAATATATCAGAATTACCTTCACAGTATACACTTACCCCAGGTCTGGTTCCGGCACTGGGACCTCCTGTGAAATGAGATACAGTGCAACAATCACAGTACAGTACTTCAACATGAGACATATACCTCAGGCAGTATAACTTTGCTGAAACAAGCAGCTCTGATTTATTTAGGGGGATATAACAAGGACAGGGGGAAATCAGGTTAATTAGCTTATCACTCTAATAATCTACCTATGGCTCTGTGCACAGGCCTATCCCTATCAGTTACTGTCCCTGGGTACCCAAGCCCTAGTGGCTAGTCCAAACCGTGGCAGCTGGTAGGGGCCCTTTCACACAGAGAAAAGGAGAATTAAACAGTCAGCAGTACAGTAATTCCATTTGGATTTAATGTGGCAATTCAACAGGGAGCAACCCTAAATTAGTACTCACGACCTCCAAATAAGATAGGGTCCTTCAATGTCAGCAGGGCTCACTTGAGGTACACAAACCTCTTCACACATCCATATAAAAGAAAGTACTATACCAGGCAGGCTGCATCTGTATCCCGATCGCAATTACTGCACAATACCGGAGAACACACAGCAGATTCAGTTCCTGACAGACCGAGTGCAATTTTCAGCAATTCTTCCAGTCTTCTACAGGGTGAGCCTGGTTTCTACTCTTCAGAGATCCTTTGATTCTTTTCACAGGACCAGTTCAGTCCTAACAAGCTGTTACACAAGCTGCAGACGGAACTCTGGGCCTTACACGTTTTTGACTAAAACTGCACACTGAAAAAGCACAGGGCTCCTTCCTTCTTCACTGCCAAAGCTCAACTGAAGCTCCAACCGACAAAACTGGGCACTTCCTTTGAGTTCCTCCCAGTTCTTGACTGGATTGGCTGTCACTCACAATAGACTGCTGCTGTTGGTCCAAAAGGCACTGAAGTCTAAACTACATCTCCCAGAGTCACTGCCCATACAATCCTCTTGTGGCTGGCTCAGATTATGAGTCCAAGTTCTGATTGTCAAGGCACCATTTTAGAGCTAGCTAGCACACACACTGATTGGTCCAGTTCAGCAGTTCAAAACTAGAATGGGGAACTAGCAGACACAGTTCTGACTGCAAAGAAAGCAGGTTAGACAAACTGTAATTTCATTATTACTCTAAATAATTTCTGGCAAACAGTTACATCTTTCAGATAGGTTCCCTTTGCACTCTTAGTGACTGCAAAATGAAGTGAATTGGCAGCAGCTCAAGTGGTACTCAGAGAAGCACACAGTCCCCCATACAAACTAATTATGTCTGCAAGCAGACAGCTCTTAAAGAGACAGTACCAGAGGCTCTAAAAACACTCACTGATAAATGGCTTAAATGCCAAACACCATTCAGGCTTGGAGCATTCAAGCAAGCTCCTGGAAGTCTTTTGGGAACCCCCATTTGCAGGGGGGTTACATGTAGATAAGTGCTCATTTTCAGTTTAATTTTAAATTGCTGCCTTAGAAACATTGTTTAGTATAGTAGAATTAGTGTTTTAGTAGTTTTTTATTTATATTCACGGTTCCGTCACGGTTCCTTGGAACCGAGGGTTCTGTGTCTATTTTAAAGGTTTCCTATCTCAATTTATTATTATTTAGAGTGATTTAGCGATCGGTTCCCTGAACCGCTTTAGTTTTGTCTAAATCTAGTAATTTTCTCGGTTCCGTTTTCTTCAGGTACCTAATAGCGCTCTGTTTGAGGAACCGCTAGCGGTAGTTATTTTAAAGTAATGTCCAGTTCTGAGTTACTTTAAATAACAGTGTTTTGAAGTCATCTTTTTTGCCTAGCTTAAATGTCAGAGGTCCATTTGGATAAACCTAAAAAACGCACAGGACCCACAGGTTTTAAATGCTGTGACTCTTGTGGGCAACTTATAGCAAAAGCAGACAGACATTCTCTCTATTTCTTGTTTGGGTATAAGTCACATATTTGCCAGGTGTGATATTTGTAAGACTTTTTGCCCAAAGACATTAAAGAAAAGGTCTAAAATTTTGGAAGAGATGGCTTCTGCTTCTGGGGATAATTCTGCTTCTTCCTCCTCCCACAAAAAGGATGGCGGTAAAGCCAAGGATCCTGACAGGAGTTCAGATAAATCTGAACAAGGTAAAACAAAAAGGGCTGTGGAAACAGGCACTGAACCTGTTCCTTTAAAGAAAAAATGTAAAGATAAACATGTCGCTGTGCCTCCGGATGAGAAGGCTAAGGAGCTCCCGGCAGACAAGCATATTATGCCCTCGGCTGGGGACATCGCTAAGGCATTACAAGTATTACAAGCCCTGCAGGGTACAATCCTGGTTCCTACGCCGACTGCCCCGGTTCCTCCTACAGCCCCAGCAAGGCAAGAAGTGCTGGAAGTGTTTGGGGAGGAGGAGGATGACTTTGAAGGGGAACCTACAGATCCAGAGGTTTCTCCTGATCAAGAGTTTGGATCTCCTTCCACTGTGCTTTTGTTAAGAACATGGTGGAAACCGTGAACGTTCCTCTTCAGGAAAAAAAGGAGGATATGGAGGAGGCAGACTTTCTAGAAATGCTGGGGTTAACCCCCATGAAACGTTTACTTCTGCCCATGCATAAATCTTTAAAGAAGGCTGCAGTGCAGATTTTTAAAACTCCAACCTCTATTCCTGGTGTGGATAAGAAAGCTGACAAGAAATACCAGCTGGATAGAACTACAGCTGATTTTCTATTTACACATCCTGATCCTGAGGGAGTAGTCCAAGGTGCTGCCTGTGACAAGGCCAGGATCCCATTGGCTACCCATCCACCAGACAAAGATTCAAGAATAGTGGATGCTATGGGAAAGAAAGGGTACATGGCTGCCTCTTTATTAGTTCGGCAGGCCAGTTACATGGCATATTCAGTGCAGTACCAAAAAGCTCTGTGGAACACTGTTCTAGCTTTGGCTGATAGGGTTCGAGATGAAGTAGCTATAGACTTACAAGATACAGCAAGGGCTGCACTTGATGCTACTAGGTACCAATTTCATATGGCAGTGGATGCCAATGATAGAGCCACCAACCTAACCTTAGACACCCAGGCCAAAGCAATGGATTTCCCCTTGGAGAACAACTCCTTGTTTGGGGATAAAAATGAGGCATACATGAAAAAAGGTGGAGGAATATAAATCCACCTATCGGAGCAATTCCAAGGATAGGCCCTTCACCTCTTATAGATCCCAAAGTAGGTGAGGTAGGGGCAGGGGTTTTTATCCCAGACCTTTCTTTCAGGCACACGCCTCCCAGACTCAGCAGCAGGCTAGAGGTTATTTTAGAGGAAGGGGCAGGAGAGCCATGAGAAGAACAGCTCCTGCACCACAGGTTCAGGCACAGCCTGCACAGAATCCCTGATGGGCTAGTGCAGGTAGCATCCCCTATTACAGATCCACCAGTAGGTGACAGACTGGCTCATTACCTTCACGCTTGGCAGTCCATCACCACAGACAAGTGGGTGCTGGAGGTAGTGAGCCAGGGCTTGGCACTCAGTTTCAAATCATTCCCAGAGCTGAAAACAAGAATCTTTGCTCGGCAACAGCTGCACACAGGGTTTTGTTGGAAGCAGAGGTAAAACATCTGCTAGCAATCAAAGCAGTAGAGGTAGTGCCTCTAATAAGCAGGGGAAAAGGTTTTTCTTCCAGATACTTCCTCATAAGGAAGAAAAATGGGGATTGGTGGCCTATTTTGGATCTAAGACTTCTGAACAAGCACATTTTGAAACCAAAGTTCAAAATGGTCACTCTTGCCATAATCATTCCTTCATTGAAAAAGGGAGACTGGCTAGCCTCCCTAGATCTAAGGGATGCTTATTTCCATATTCCCATCAGACCTTCTCACCGAAAATTCTTAAGATTCAGACTGGCTTCAGGCCATTATCAGTTTGCAACCCTCCCCTTTGGGCTAACTTTGGCACCAAGGGTTTTTACAAAGTGCCTATCAGTGGTGGTAGAGTTTTTGAGTAAACAAGGTATAACAGTCTTCCCCTACCTGGACGACTGGTTAATAGTAGGACAGTCTCTGCAGCATGCAGTACAGTCACTGGCACTCACAAAATCCACACTAGAGTCCCTGGGATTTCTGATAGATGAAGAGAAATCTCAACAGGTACCACTCCAGGTGCTGGAGGTTATTGGAGCAGAACTAAATACCAAACAGGGCAGAGCCCTCCTGCCACAGGACAGGGCAACAAGCATTCTGCAGATTGCAAAATCCTTTGTCCCTGGGAGACCCAGAACAGCCAGAGAATTTCTCAGGTTACTAGGCCACATGGCATCTGCCACAGCAGTGGTATGGGCTCCAGATTTCACATGAGAGATATTCAGTTCCATCTCTGACAGTACTGGTCTCAAAGGACGGATCCTATGTCCAAACTGGTTCCAGTCAGAGAAAGTTTAGTCCAGGCCTTACAGTGGTGGTTGGACGAGCACAACCTCAGGGTGGGTGTGCCTTTTATAAGGGAACAGCCTTCAGTAATCCTCACAACAGATGCCTCTCTTCTAGACTGAGGGGCACACATGTTAGAGCACACAGCAAGTGTCACATGGTCCCCCCAGGAGTCTCTGTTGCACATAAATCGCTTGGAGCTCAGGGCTGTTTACCTGGCTTTAAAAACATTTGCTCCTTACCTGCAAAATAGGGTGGTGCAAGTCAGAACAGACATCACAACCATGTATTACATCAACAAGCAAGGAGGTACCAGGCCACATCTACTGTGCACAGAAGCAATGAGACTGTGTTCCCTAGTATACTCCATGGGAGTATCCCTGTCAGCCATACATCTTCCAGGGAAGGACAATGTGCTGGCAGATTGTTTAAGCAGGATAAGTCAGGACCACCACGAGTGGTGCCCCGAATACTCAGCTACTCAGTACAATTTTCAGAAAATGGAAGAACTCCAGTTGTGGATCTCTTCGCCTCCCCAGAAAACCACCAGCTTCCAATGTACTGTTACAGGCCTCCTCTAAGGGGCACAATCCCCCTGGATGCCTTGGCCCTGGATTGGACAGGGAAATTGCTGTATGCATTCCCTTCTTTCCCCATGATGTTCAGGACCCTACTGAAATTGAGGTCCCAACCAGCAAAAATGATACTGGTGGCTCCGGACTGGGCGAGACAGCACTGGTACTCTCTTCTGCTGTCTCTGTCAGTGGTTTCCCAAATCCATCTGCCCAGGAGGCACAACCTGTTAACCTCCTCTCAGGGCAGGATCCTGTATCCCAATCTCAAATCACTGAGGTTCAAGGCGTGGCTCTTGAGGACTTAGAGTGTGCTAACCTTAATCTATCAGAACAGGTGTTGACAGTGTTTAGGGGTTCCAGGAAGCCTTCTACTAAGAAAACATATGCCTCTAAGTGGAAAAGATTTACAATATGGTGTACAGGTGAAGGCTTGAGCCCTTTCCGGGCTGATTTGGCTATCCTTCTAGATTACCTTACACATTTACATTCCATAGGCCTGAAGCCTTCCACCCTCAGGGTTCACTTAGCGTCAGTCTCGGCTTACCTGTCAGTTGGTAAGGAGAGTTCTATGGCTTCTCATCCGGTATTTAGAAAATATTTTAAAGGCCTTAATCTTCTGCACCCTCCCCTAAGGGAACCGGTTCCGGCGTGGAATCTAAATATTTGCATTGCTAAGCTCATGGATGCGCCTTTCAAACCCATGGCAACTGCAGATTTGAAGTATGTCACTTGGAAAACTGTTTTCCTGGCTGCCATTACTTCAGCCAGAAGGATCAGTGAATTACAAGCCCTGTGCACAGATGTGGACTACATCTCATTCCACAGGGACAAGGTGGTCCTTAGGACTAATAGAAAATTCCTTCCCAAGGTGGTATCTGATTTTCACTTAATTCAGTCTATCGCTCTACCTGTCTTCTTTACAGACAACTCCAGTTCTCCAAAAAGGAGACTTCACTCCCTTGATGTCAAAAGGGCTCTCTGCCACTACATTGACTGAACCAAATCTTACAGGACAAGTCAATCACAGCTCTTTCTCACATATGGTGAAGTTGGTAAGGTTTCAAGTTTCAAGTTTATTGCAGGAAAACTCCATTGAGCAAGCTCATTCACAAGGAGGTCCTGTGACATAAACACTTAAAGTACAAACATAGATAGGTAATAACAGTATATACGTGAAATGCACGTTACATGATACAGGCTGGATATACATACAAGGGTACCACATAGGGTGACCGCAGGTGGTAAACATTAATATGACACAGGGAAGCGACTTTTTTTTTAGTTGTTGTTTAACCAGGTATAGCACACTAAGCTGAAAGCTTTTTTACAGGAGCAACCTGGGAACACAAGGAGGTTAAGTGACTTGCTCAGGGTCACACAATACGCAAGTGGAAGCTGTGGGATTCAAACCCAGGACTTACAGGTTGCATACTGATAATGAAACATGATGACTGGTGTGTGCAATACATATATTTTGGCAGCTAGAACAAACAACAGACTACAACTGTTATGGGGGGGAGGAGTGATTTGATAGAGTAGCAGTGGAGCGTAAGCATAGCTAAAGCCAGGAGTAGAAGGGGAAGGGAAAGCAGTTAATATGACAAAGCAATTATACCTTACCAGTGGATAGATATGGCACACATGGGGAAGGAAGAGACTTAATGACAATTACAGGTGTCTTTTATTTTGGCTGAACTTAGCGATTTGTAGAAGTTTATTGAAACTGTGCTAATTAGTTTTAGTACGGTTTGTAATTGGTTCCAAATGGAGGGAGGGGCATATGCAATAGCACGTTTACCAAAGGAGGGCCGCGTCCTTGGTATGTCAAGCATAATAAAGTCAGATTTTCTTAATGAGTATGCACTTTGTGAGATACTAATAAGGGAAGAGAGATAGCTTGGCAATTTCTGCAGGAGCAGTTTAAGAGTCCATAGCCCAGCATGGAGCAGGCGTCTAGTAGTAAGGGATGTCCAACCAACAGCTGCATATAAGTCACAGTGATGCGAACGGTAAGGGGAGCTGGTAATGAACCATAACGCACGGTGATAAAGGATGTCCAGTTTACTTAGATTTGCAAGAGTGATGGAGGAATAGATTACATCGCCATAGTCGAGTAGGGGGAGAAAAGTGGCCTGTACAAGCTTGTTTCTGAGTTTCAAGGGGGAAAAGGGGCCTATTTCTGTAGAAGAAACCTAACCTTGCTTTTAACCTTCTAGAGACATCTTCGACATGGTTATTGAGAGAGAATTTATTGTCGATCCAGATACCCAGATATTTAAATTTGGTTACAACTTCCAGAGGCTCGTTTAGCGTGGTGACAGTGAAGTCTTGGGCAAGGGTATTGGGGGGGCCTGTGACAGCACTGCTGGAGAATATCATCGCTTTAGTCTTCTTAGCATTGAGCAGAAGCTTTGCCTTTATTAGATTATGCTCAAGTTGTGTGAAGTCCGCTTGAAGCACTCCCTTGACTTCAGATAACGATGAGCCAAAAGTATACAACACAGTATCATCCGCAAAAAAGTGCAGATTGGACGTAGATATGTTAACATCTAAGTCATTAATGTAAGGGCAGAGCTGCAACAAAATGTACAGTTGCTCGCTGGATAGTGGCATGTATACAGTTTTGCTATAGTAAGGTGGGTAAACAGGTACCTCTGGGCCTGAGAGCACACTCCACCAGAGGCACAGCTGCTTCACTGGCAGCTTCAAGAGAAATTCCGTTACTGGAAATCTGTAAAGCAGCTACATGGAAAACAGTACACACCTTCACAAAGCATTACAGCCTGGACTTGCAATCCAGAGGTGATGCTAGGTTTGGTACGGCAGTACTGCAGAGCCTGTTTCCAAAATAGGTTCTCTGCCCAACCTCCAAAGGTACTACTTGGTAGTCTGCATTACGGTTAATCATAAGAGTGATTCCTGGGGTTAGAAGAAAAAATTACTCACCACAGTAATCTTGTTTCTTCAAAGGGATCACTCATTATGGTTAAAGACCCTCCCCTACTAGAACCTATAGAAGTTGTTCTGCATCCCTGCATTAGGGTTTTTTCTTTCTCCTATATAGGTTAAGATAGAGACTTGCTTTGTTTAGCCAGTTGGAGTCCATGTGGTCTCAGTTTTCTTAGGTTTGTTGGTTAAGGATGTTTTGACTTGAAAGGGCAAAAAATATTATTTTAAGGTTTGTTCATTTTTAGCTAGTGGGTCTTTTACCCAGTTAGGCTTCGTAAGAATCTGAAGCACTCAGAGTACAGCAGTTTGAAAGGGGCATGAGCCAACTGAGAGTTCCATAATTTACATAAAATTCCATCTCTCCGGGCAGTTCAGCACAGGAGGCTGACTGCATTACGTTTAATGACAATGAGTGATCCCTTTGAAGAAACAAGATTACTATGATGAGTATTTTTTTCTTCTGAGTAGTTTTCCTCCTCCCATTGGCTTGTTGTTCCAGACTGCTTGGGATTCAGTCCTATGTGTAATTACCTACTGCAAGAGCCCTCTCGAAGTAAGATAGTACAGTTACGTAAGAACTTACCGCAATAGTAGATCTTCAAGAGAGGCTGTTGCAGTAGGTAATACCTTCCAGCCCTCCATCCCCCTAAACATTTTCAGCTCCTTTTCCAGGATGGAAAATATCCGCTTGTCACTCGTCTCGCCTTTTGGCCTTTGGCGGGAAAGAACTGGAAGGCAGGCATGGGGGACCGCCTCTTTATACTGACGTCAGTCACCTGACTTGGGGGCGGTCCCCCACCAGAGACTGCTGGCTAGAAATGTTTCTGTGGGGTCCTGAAACTTGCCGGCTTCAGTCCTATATGTAATTACCTACTGCAAGAGCCTCTCTCGAAGATCTACTGTTACGGTAAGTTCTTACGTAACTATACTTTCTCCCATGCAGACCACCGGGGGTGGTACAAGCTGCTGCCTGTGACAGGGCAAAAGTACCTCTGGCATCTCATTCCTCCAGAGAAAGATTCCAGAAAAATTGACAGCATGGCCAAGTAGGGCTACCTGTCTGCCTCCTTGGCCATCAGGCAAGCAAATTTCCAGGCTTATGCAGCCAAATATCAGACATCTATGTGGCAGTCTGTTCTGGCTATGGCAGACAAAGCCCCAGCTGGTCTTTGAGCTGATTTTGCTGAGAATGCTAAATTTAGCTTGGAAACAGCCAAATACCAATTTCAGATGGCAGCAGACACCAATGATACTGCTGCCAGGTGAATGGCTAACACTGTGGAGGTTTGCCTGGCTGAGAGCCATAAACCTCAGTCAATATACACAGGTCAAGGCTGTGGACTTTCCTGTGGAGGGTCATTCCCTCTCTGGAGATAAGACAAAGGTTTACATGAAAAGGGTGGATGAATACAAAGCCACCTACAAAAGCAACTCTGCTAAAGAAAGGGCCTTTCCCTCCACCAGGCCTTATGGAGGGTGGAGCAGGGATATACTTTTCCACACCAGGCTTTTGTACCAGGCCATGGCTGTACCCCAGGTTCAGCAGTACCCATAGCAGGGGTACTTCAGGGGCAGGGGAAGAAGGGGTTCCAGGCATGGTTCCCAGTCCCAGCCTCAAGCAAAACAAGACCCCTGACATGTTTTCCCAGGCTGCCTCCCCACTACTAGTAGAGGGCAGGCTGGCTCACTATTTCCAGCCTTGGCAACAGATCACCACAGATGAAGTGGGTCCTGGAGGTAGTGAGTGAGTCAGGGTTTGTCCCTAAGTTTCAAATCCCTCCCCACTCTAAGAATCAAGAGTGTTCCAATGTGGAAAGGAAGCTTCTGGGAAAGGAGGTACAAAACCAACTGTTGTCAAGGGCAGTAGAACCTGTGCTCCTACAACAAAAGGGAAACTTTTTTATTCAAGACACTTCCTCGCAACAAAGAAAAATGGAGAGTGGTGGCCTATCCTAGGCCTAAGGGTGCTAAACAGGCACTTAATAAAGCCAAGGCTCAAAATGGTAACCCTGCCATTGATTCTGCCAACACTTCAAAGAGCAGATTGGTTGGCATCTGTGGACCTAAAAGGTGCTTACTTCCACATCCACATAAGGGGTTTCTCACAGAAAATACCTCTGGTTCAGACTACTTTCAGGTCATTACCAGTTTTCAACCCTGCCTTTCTGTCTCATTTCTGCTCCAAGAGTGTTCACAGAGTGTTTGGCAGTGGTTGCAACACAACTGCGAAGGTTAGGTGTCAGTTTTCCCATACCTGGACGATTGGTTGGTGGTGGGAAAAGCACCACAACAGGTAAGGGAACATTTGCAGCTCATCCAAGGACTCTTAGCATTGCTGGGGTTTCTGATAAACCTCAAAAAGTCTGTCCTTTTCCCTGCACAAGTGTTTCAGTTCATTGGAGCATAACTAAATACCCAGGAGGGCAGGGCTTACCTGCCTCAGGACAGGGTAAGAAGTATTCTGCTAATGGCAGGCTCCTTCAGCCTGAACAGATCAAAAACTGCAAGACAGTTTCTTCAGATCCTTTACCATATGGCAGCAGCCACAGGCACAGTCCTGGGTTCCAGGTTCCAAATGAGAGATGCTCACTTCCACCTCGGGGCACACTGGTGTCAAAGGAGTGATTCTCTCTCTAAGCTAATTCCAGTAACAAAAACGTTACTTCAGGCCTTTCAGTGGTGGAAAGAGGACGCCATCCTAAGGGAAGGGGTTCCTTTTCTGCAAGAGTCCCCATCAGTGATTCTCACATCAGATGCATCATTACAGGGGTGGGGTGCCCATCTAGGGGATCATACCACCCATGGCCCAGTGCAGAGTCACTCCAGCATATAAATATGCTGACGCTCACAGCAGTGTTGTTGGCAGTCAAGGCCTTCACAGCACTAATATAGGGAAGGGTGGAACAGGTCAGAACAGACAATACCAACAAGCAGGGAGGGACTAGGTCAAACTCTTTCTGCACAGAAGCTATGAAAACATGGAGCCTGGCCTACTCCCTGGGAGTTGCCCTTCAGGCCATTCATCTGCCAGGCAAGGACGATACCCTAGCAGATGCTCTTGAGTCAGATCAATCAGGCCCATCATGAATGGGCCCTGAACAGACAGGCGGTGGGAGTGATTTTCAGAAGGTGGGGTACCCCAGAGATGGATCTCTTTGAATGCCATGAAAACCACCACCTGCCTCAATGCTGTTGCAGTCCCCCAGCTTGCGGAACAATACCCCTGGATGCTCTGGCACTGGATTGGTCAGGGAAGCACCTGTATGCTTTCCCTCCATTCCCTCTGGTGTACAGAGTACCGCTGCTCAAACTAAGGTCCCAGCCAGCATCGCTGGTCTTGGTCTTGATAGCACTAGACTGGGCCAGGCAGCCATAGTATTCTCTGCTGCTCTCCATGTTTGTGACCAAACTAGTATACCTTCCTTGCAGACACAACCTGTTAACCTCTAATCAAGGGAGGGTCCTGTACCCGAACCTCAGATCCATCAGGCTCAAGGCATGGCTCTTGAAGACCTAGAGTATGCAGGCTTGCATCTCTCTGAAAGTGTTCTGGACATTTTTAAGAAGGTTCAGGGAGCCCTCCACTAAGAAAACCTATGCCTCAAA
This sequence comes from Neoceratodus forsteri, assembly GCA_016271365.2. NCBI lineage: Eukaryota > Metazoa > Chordata > Ceratodontiformes > Ceratodontidae > Neoceratodus > Neoceratodus forsteri. The sequence goes on from CM028133.1 coordinate 932,464,401, forward strand.
GTGGAAAAGGTTCTCCATCTGGTGTCCCACCAGGGATGTGGTGCCAGCACATGCAGGGTTTCCAGCTGTGCTGGATTACCTTACACATTTGCACTCACTGGGCTTGCAGCCCACTACTTTAAAGGTCCATCTAGCTGCAGCATCTGCTTATGTCTCAGCTGGATGGAGTGTTTCTGTGGCATCAAACCCTATTTTCCAGAGGTTCTTTAAAAGTCTAGCCCACCTGCACCCCCCCTCACTGGGAACCAGTGCCAGCTTGGGACCTAAAAGTGTGCATAGCCAAGCTCGTGAGCCCACCCCACCACCCTTTGAGCCCATGTCTTCAGCTCATTTAAAGTATGTCACATGGAAAACAATTTTTCTAGTGGCAGTGACTTCTGCCAGAAGGATCTGTGAGCTTCTGGCTCTCTGCATCATACAGGACTACATTTCCTTCCACAAGGACAAAGTAGTCCTGCAATCCAACAGGAAATTTCTCTATAAAGTGGCCTGTGATTTCCGTTTGAACCAGACCATTACCCTACCTGTCTTCTTCACTGAGCATTCTAGCTCAGGTGAACGTAGGCTACACAGTCTTGATGTCAAGAGAGCTCTCAGCTACTACATGACTGTCACTAAGACCCATAGACAGGACAGACAACAGCTGTTCCTGACTTATGGGGATGCGGGAAAAGGAAGTCCAGCATCTAAGAGGTCAGTTTCTCACTGGATTGTTCAGTGTATTCAGTTTTGCTACTCAGAAGTGGGAAAAGGGCCCCCAGCAGTGCTGAGGGCCCACTCCACAAGGGGGTACATCTGCTACGGTAGCAGCTGCTAGGGATGTCCCATTGGTGGACATCTGTAAAGCAGCTACCTGGAGAACAGTACACACCTTCATGAAGCACTGTGACTTGGACACCCAGGCTGGAGGTGATGCCAGGTTTGGCACAGCAGTCCTGCAGAGTCTATTTCCAAAGTAGTTTCAGTGCCCACCTCCAAAGGTACTGCTTCTTAGGCTACATAGAGTTAGGAATATTTTAGTATTCCTGAGGTAAGAAGAAAATTACTTACCATAGTAATCTTGTTTCTTCCAGGGGATAAACCAATATTCATATCTCTACGACCCTGCCTCCCCTTCTAGAACCAGTGGTCTATGTACTCCATGCTGTATAACCAGGGGTAGGAGTGCCTCAGTCTAGTATATCTTTTTTTTTTAACTGTGTTTACAATGGTTTTTACCCTCTTCATGCGATTCTGACATTCGGAGTGTTTCTTTGTGGTTATTCCCTTCTGTTGGAGGCTTTTTGGGTGTTAAGCTCATTATTATAATTATTATATAGGTATTTTCCTTATGGGACCTGTCTTGACAAGTGTCCATGAAATCTAAGAGGTTAGAATGAAGTCAGTTGATAGGGACAGCATTTGAAAAGTGGCACATGCTAATGGTGTTCCATCATTCCATCTGGGCAGATCTGACTTAAAGGCATACTGCATAGAGTTATGAATATTCGTGTGTCCCCTGGAAGAAACAAGATTACTACGGTAAATAATTTTTTCTTGTTTCCTATACCACCAAATTCATCTATAAATATTGGTTTGAATCTCTCCACCCTTACCTCTCCTCTTCTATATCCATCCATCCACCCTGTCATCAATGCACAGGTCAAGAAGCATAGGAAAATCAGGAGCAGTTGTAAAATTCTTAACAAGTGTTTTATTATTAAAAATAGTAAAGTTAAAAAAAAAATAAAGTTTTTCAGAATAACTATTTACAATGGCAGTACAAACATGGAAAGCAGAGTCCTTTTTTTCTCAATTGCAAGTTTGTCTGTCTCTGCCTTTTACAAACATGACAGCTCCTTTTTATAAGTATTTGCAGGATCTCGTTAAGAAAACAGTATGCTTCTCGCACAGTTCTTGTTAGTTTCAGCAGGTGCAGCAAGAAGAACAATGTGACTCAGAACTGACCTCTTGTTTTCATCTCTGCAAAAAGCTTAAAAACTGTGTTTCAGGTTAACCCCTTGAGTTCCAAATAACTTTTTGCAATCATTTCAACATTATAACTGTATACAGTTTTAAACAAAGGGATCCCAGTATCAATTACATTTCCACAAAATGATTCACATATATTTTTATATTAGCAGATCTGCAAGGGGGAAGAAAAGACAGAACAGCAAGGGAAGGTAGAGGTATTGTGAGAGGCAGAGAATTGCATGACTGTAGGAGTGATCAAGGCCTAAGTTTCACGAGAAAATTTGGTTGCGCAACTGGACAGAGAAGAGACAAAAAAAGGAGAGACTAGAACAGATCCTTGCATTTAAACTCTTTCTCTATAACAACTGGGACAGGCCGTATTCAACCCTGTGACATACCCCCCTCCCTAAGAAGGAACCTGTTTTACAAAAACAGGTTTCTAAAACTTTCTTGTAATTCTCATCTAACAAGTGTATAACCTTTACAGTTCTGTGCATATGCAGCATAGCAAACAGAGAAGTTTCAACTCTCATTTTTCTCAGCCTTCGGAATTCTTAATTCCTGATCCATATCTTGACAAAAAAATCAACATTGACATTCTCTTTCCAGATTTGTGCATTACTTTAAATTTAAATGACTGTAGTGCCAGGTACCACCATGTGATTCTGGAATTGTTATCCTTCATTTGGTTAAGCCAACAGAAAGGATTGTGATGTGTTAAAAGTACAAAGTCGTCATCATCACCATCACTTCTTTTATTGTTGAGCTTAAAAAGCCATTCACAAATATAAATATTCAGATACAGTATACGTAGAAATTGCTTTAACAGTTAAAACGAACAACTAATTGCATATGATTAAAACAGCAGCTTCACATTAGTTATAATTTACCATTGCCATAAATAAAACTTAGCCAAATAGGTTTAAAAAAAAAAAAAGCCAGCTGCTAATAAGTAAAACTTGAGGGACCCCATGGCCCACTTTGCTGCAAGGCATTTCTTTTCAATGGCGGAGTACCTTTTCTCTCTGTCATGCAATTTCCTACTTATCTATAGAATAGGAAGTTCTTTCCCATCTACAGGGGGCATGCCTCAGACAGCTAGTGTTGGAACCCACTCGGGTGGGAGCAATCTTAGACCTGGTACTCTCAAATGGGGATGGAGAGAGGATCCCAGATCTAAAAGTGGGTAGCCATCTGGCAACAAGTAACCACCAAACAGTGTGGTTCACAATAAACTCGGCTGCAGAATCTAGCCATACAAAAGTGAGGGTACTGGACTTCAGGAGGGCTGACTTTGTCAAAATGGGACAGTGCCTCAGAAAAGCACTAGCAAACAGGCAAGAAGGGAGGGGTGGATCAACAATGGGGAAACCTCAAAACTGCCATCACAGAGGCAGCAAGCCTTTGTGTGAAGCAAATAAACAAATCAAAACAAAAAAAAAACACTATGGTTCTCAAACGAGGTGGCGGGGAAGGTTAAGGAGAAAAAGATAGCATTTAGGAAGTATAAGGAAACACAGTAGGAGCGGGACAGAGAACTGAACCAGTTAAAGCAGAAGGGAGCGGGGAAGGCAGTCAGAATAGCAAAGGCCCAAACCGAGGGAAAGATAGACAACTCAGTTTAGAAGGGGGATAAAACCTTTTATAGGTACATTAGGGCACGTAGAAAGACAAAGGGAGGGATAGTGAGGCTGAATAAAGGGGACGGTGGGTGGGCAGAGAGGGACATTGAAAAAGTAGGGATACTGAATGAATACTTCCCCTCAGTATTCACAAAAGAAGAGGAGGGGGAGGTACCTAATCCAGTCAGTACAAGCACTCTGGATAGGGGGTCGATCCCAGTCCTTTCACAGAAGAAAGGGTTCTGAAAGAACTCCTAAAACTGAAGGTGGACAAAGCAATGGGGCCTGACAGGATTCAGCTCAGAATTCTAAAAGAATTAAGGGGAGAACTAGTGACAGCACTGACTAGCCTTTTTAACAAATCATGGGAGGATGGTGTCGTACCTGAGGACTGGAGGAGGACAGATGCGATTCCCCTTCACAAAAGTAGTAGCAAGACAGAGGCAGGAAACTACAGACCTGTTAGTTTGACCTCAGTGGTAGGGAAAATGATGGAATCACTTCTGAAGGAAAGATTTGTTGAGTACCTAGAGGCCAGCTGGGCACAGGACCCAAGGTAGCATGGATTCACAGCAGGAAGGTCATGTCAGACAAATTCAATTGATTTCTTTGACTGGGTGACCAAAGATAGTAGATCAGGGAGGGGCTGTGGACAAGAGCCTACCTAGACTTTAGCAAGGCATTTGACACAGTACCACACAAAAGATTAATAAACAAATTAGCCAGCCTGGGAGTGGGTCCCAGGGTGGTAGCCTGGGTAAAACATTAGCTGGACAACAGGACACAGAAGGTAATAGTAAACGGAGTTCACTTTGAAGAAAGGGGGGTTACTAGTGGGGTACCACAGGGTTCAGTCCTTTTTAATGTCTTTAGAGGTGACATTGCAGAGGGACTGGAAGGAAAAGTATTCCTCTTTGCAGATGACACAAAGATCTGCAACAGGGTTTATACACAGGCTGGGGTGGAAAGGAAGAGAAGGGACTTGGCAAGGTTGAGGGAATGGTCAGATGTATGGCAGCTGGGATTTAGTGAAAAAGAAGTGCAAAGTAATGCACCTGGGAAACAAAAACCCAGGGCAAGAGTACACAATGGGGGGGGGGGGTAAGTAACAACAACAATGGAAAGGGACCTGGATGTAATCATATCAGATGACCTAAAGGTCAGCAAGCAATGTGAAAAGGCAGTAAGGATGGCAGGGGGATACTGGGCTGTATAGGGAGAGGCATCACCAGTAGAAAACAGAATGTTGTTATCCCTCTGTACAGACAGTTGGTGAGACCCCATCTGGAATACTCCGTCCAGTTCTGGAGACCCCATCTCCGCAAGGACATAGACAGGATGGAGACAGTCCAGAGGAGGGCAACTAAAATGGTGCAGGATCTGCAACAGAAGCCATATGAGGAGAGACTAAAAGAGCTTAATATGTATAACCTTATGGAAGGGAGTGAGAGGGGGGACATGATAGAAACTTTTAAGTACCTCAAGGGAATCAACAAAGTCCAAGAGGGTAGCATCTTTTAGAAAAAGAGATGTACAAGAACAAGGGGACGTCAATTTGAAGATAGAGTGGGGGATGGCTCAGGGGTAATGTGAGGAAGTATTTTTTCACAGAGAGGGTGGTGGACACATGGAACGACCTTCCTGAGGAGGTTGTGTGGTCAAAAACAGTGGGGGAATTCAAGAATGCATGGAACAGACATAAAGCAATTTTTGAGGGGGTCTGAAGAAATAGGTTGTTGGTTAACTAGGCTCTGCAGCTTATCCAGTAGGTAGGGAAATGAGCAGACTAGGTGGGACAGGTGGTCCTTGTGTGCCATCAAAGTCTGTGTTTCTATATGCTGACTCAAGACTGCACCTAGGGCTACCTCTGATGCATCAGTTTGTAACAGAAATTGTTTTTTAAAGTCTGGGCTTCTTAAAACAAGGGCCGAACATAATGCATCCTTAATGGCCCAGAAAAGCTTCATCACACTCTGGGGTCCATTTCACATTATTCAGGAACCGTTTCTTTGTGAAGTCAGTGAGGGGAGTAGCTAACATGGCAAAGTGGGGAACAAATCTCCGATAATAACCAGCCAGCCCTAAAAATGACCCGTAATGTTTCTTGGTTTTAGGGACAGGGCTTTTAGCTACAGCTTCTGTCTTGTAAACCTTTGGCTTGACTTCTCCATTACCCAAAACATAGCCCAAATATCTGGTTTCCTGCATGCCCAATGCACTCTTGGTAGGAGTAATTATCAGACCTGCCTTTTTGATTGATTGGAATACTGCTTGTAGGTGTTCCAGTCTGGATTATACACCACATCATCATCCAGGTATGCAGCACAATAACCTGTGTGAGGGGATAAAATTACATCCATGTACCGCTGGAATGTAGCGGGTGCGCCATGTAAACCTAACAGCATGGTGGTGAACAGGAGTGGCAAATGCAGTTTTGTGTCTGGATTCTTTAGCCAGGGGGATTTGCCAGTAAACCTTGTTGAGATCGAGGGTACTGATATACTTAGCACTTCCCAGTTTGTCCCCCAAATCATCTATTCTGGGCATAGGATAACTGTCAAATTCTGACACTTGATTGTTTCCTAAAATCAAGGCAAATTCTTGCACCCCTTTTTTTGTTTACAGTCACCATTGGTGATGGCCAGGCACTTCTCAACTCTTCTATGATACCCAGTTCTTTCATTTTTTTTGTATTTCCTTAGCCACGTCAGCTCTTAGCTGCTCTGGTAATCTGTCTGTCTTTTGTCTAATAGGGCGAGCATTCCTTGTCACTATTATGTGCTCGACCCCTTTTGCGCGGCCTGGTGCTGTGGTAGAAGTACTGTTAAATGTCTTTAGTAAGTTACAGATTTTTGTGGTTTGTTAGGAGGTTAAGGAAATATTCACCTTTACAGCATTAGCAGTAATAGTTTGTTCAAACAACTTGAAGTCTTGCTGTATTCTGACAAGTGCAGTTAGCCTCAGCCTTTAAACTGCCCCTGAGAACAAAGGGTTAACATTTCTATGCAGAACATAGAATGCTGAGCTCGAGCTCGGTTGATGTCTCTGTTTCCCTTTGAAAGCTAATCGTCAGATTCTTTACTCTGCCTCACTGAACAGTCGCTCCGGAGATTTTGCCTGCAGCTCGGTTTGAAAGTCAGTTTGTGTCGTTTTTTTCATCGGTTTCTAATCGAAAAAGTTTCCCGCATAGTCGATTCAGTCTCTGTCTGTGGTACCATGAGTACTAGATAGGTTTTTGTACTGTGTTTCTGTGTGGAACTTGTAAAAAGTGTGGATCGGTTCGGCCAAGCCGATCATTTAATTCTTGTGTAACTTTAGTGTGTGGTTCCGGGTTCTTATCGGTTCTAAAAAAAAAAGTGTTTTGAAATGTTTTTTTCCAAGACCCGTGACGCGGTTAGGAACCGATAAGGGAGTCTTGCCTGGTGGTTGCCGAAAAAATGGTAAGTTTGGTTATGTTGGCCATGTCTAAGAAACACACGGAAAAAAATGGGCCTACTGGGTTTCAACACTGCAGTGAGTGTGGGGAGGTCTTTGCTAAGGCCGATCCCCACACCACCTGTGTTTATTGTCTGGGGTTTGACCACCTCGATTCAGACTGCCAAATTTGCAAACATTTTCCCAAATCTACTCTGGAAAGAGAGATTAGGTAGACTGAGGGAAAAGGAGGCCGAGAAGTCCGCTGACCCGGATGGCCAGCCCGGTTCAGTTTCGACTGAACCAGAAGGAGTGCCCTCTGACCAGGGCGATACGTCTTCCGGCAAAAGGAGAGCTGATCCCGAGGGGTCAGTTCTGACTAAAAGAAAGCGCAAAGAAAAATCGTCCGGTTCAGATCCAGAAGTCCATGTTCCTACCGCCGAAGAAATAGCCAGAGCGATTCGGATTGTGGAATCTCTTCGCCTGGTTCCTACCGATCCGGAACCTTTTTGGCAGGAGCTTGGTTTGGTCGGTTCCCCCAGTTCACGATTATACTTTGGAAGAATTTTATGAACCGGAGTTTGAGGAGGAAGGGGAGTTTGAAGATGATGGTGGTGATGGTGATGGTGAAAGTCTAGATGCCTGTGTAACTGGACATCTCCCCAGACAGACCTTCAGGTGTATCCCCTCCTAGGCTTTCTGAGTCCCCTTCCCACTTTATGTACTACAGAAAGGTGTCTGAGACCCTCCAGCTTCCTATGGAAGAGGCAATGGAGGATCAGGAGGAGCCTGATTATGTAGAGATGATGGACATCCCAGAGTCCAGGAGACTGTCTATTCCCGTCCACAAATCTTTTGGGAAATAGACACAAACAATGCTGAAGTCTCCCAAATTCTATACCTCCTGTGGACAGAAGAATGGACAAGAGGTATACACTCTCAGGCTCAGAAACAGAGTTTTTATACCACCAATGCAACCATGTTGGTTGTGCAGGCTGCTGCCTGTGATGAGGCAAGCATTTCCTTGGCTTCATACCCCCCAGACAAAGACTCTAGGAAGGCTGATGCCATGGCAAAAAAGCTGGACATGGCATCTTCACTGGGACTCAGACAGGCGAATTATATGGCCTGTACAGCTAGGTACCAGAAGTCCAAGTGGGACACTGTACTGGCACTGGCTAAACAGGCCTCCCCCCAGCTAGCCAAGGAGCTGGAGGTGGTGGCTGCAGATGGGATTGAGGCATCTAAAGTTCAGTTTCATCTTGCTGTGGACTCTAATGATGTGTCATCAAGAGTCATGGCTACATCTGTGGCTCTTCGGAGAATGGCTTGGCTCAGATGTACTAGCCTCTCGCAGGACACCCAGGCTAAGGCCATGGATTTTCCTGTAGTGGGTAATTCTCTGTTTAGGGAGCAGACAGAGAATTACATGAAGAAAATGGATGAGTAGAGGACCACTTACAGGAGTGCTCAGGCCAAGGAGAGGCAGGCAGCTCCTCAAAGGCAGCAGTCTAGGGCAGGGGCAGGCCTTTTCAAATGCCTTTTTACCAAGCATAGGCCTCTTTTTCCTTTTCACATAGGGGGTTCTTCAGAGGGAGAGGCAGAAGGGGGATGAGCAGGGCTGCATCCACTCCTCAGTCTAAAGCCCCTGCCAAGCAGACACCCTGATGGGCCTGCCAGGGTCAACTCTCCTATCCCAGTAGGAGGCAGGCTGGCTTACTTTGTCCAGGACTGGATGTCTATTACATCAGACAAGTGGGTCCTGGAAGTAGTAAGCTAGGGACTGGTTCTCAGCTTCAGAAAATTTCCAAAGATGAGAGCCAGAACTTTTCCACCTGCAAATCTCTCTGAAACCCTTGCCCTAGAGGCAGAGGTTTCTTCTCTTCTAGCCTTAAGAGCCATAGAGAGAGTACCTACCCTACAATGGGGCAAAGGGCTATACTCCAGGTACTTCCTGACTCCAACAAAGACAGGGGAGTGGCGACCCATCCTAGACCTAAGATATCTAAACAAACATCTTTTAAAACCAAAGTTCAAGATGGTAACTCTGGTAATAATCCTTCCCTCTCTAAGGCCAGGGGACTGGTTAGCCTCCCTGGACCTCAAAGATGCCTATTTTCACATTCCCATCAGGTGCTCCCACAGAAAGTACCTCAGGTTTGAGTTGCCCTCAGGCCACTATCAGTTCAGAGCAATGCCCTTTGGCCTAACCTCAGCCCCAATGGTTTTCACAAAGTGCTTGGCAGTAGTAGTTGCCTTTTTAAGAAGGCAAAAGATTTCCATTTTTCCATATTTGGACGATAGGCTAATAGTGGGCCAGTCTCCAGACCAAGTCAAGTCTCACCTGCAAGTGACCCAGCAAGTGCTCACTTCTCTAGGATTTCTTCTCAACCTTCCCAAGTCAGTTCTCGAACCAGACAAGCTTCTTACCTTTATAGGGGCAGAACTGGACACACTTAGAGCAAGAGCCTTTCTTCCCTTAAAAAGGGCAAGGGTTCTTATGGAACTAGCCTCTTCCTTCAGCCTTCGGGTATCTCGACCAGCAAGGCATTTCCTCCAGCTCTTGGGCCACATGGCAGCTTCAACAGCAGTGGTCCAAGGGGCAAGATTCCAGATGAGGGATATTCAGTTCCACCGGAGAGCTTTTTGGTCTCAGAGGAAGGATTCCCTTACCAAACTGATCCTAGAGACTCTGACCTTGATCCAAGCCCTCAAATGGTGGCAGGATCAGGACAATTTAAGACAAGGTGTTCCTTTTGTTACTCAGCCTTGTTCAGTGGTCCTTACCATGAACACTTCTCTTCTGGGCTGGGGAGCCCATCTGGGGTCCCTCACTGCGCAGGGGCTGTGGTCCCCCCAAGAATCTCTTCTCCATATTAATCTCCTAGAGCTCAGGGCAGTTTTTCTGGCCCTAAAAGCTTTCTCTCAGTCAGTACAGAACAAGGTGGTTCAGGTCAGAACGGACAACACCACCACCATGTGGTACATCAACAGGCAGGGAGGCACTTGGTCCACGGCCTTGTGCACGGAAGCCATGAAATTGTGGTCCCTGGCTTATTCCCTGCAAACCTCTCTGGTAGCAGTTCACCTTCCAGGAAGGACAATGTGCTAGCAGAGGCACTGAGCAGGATCTCTTAGGGCCATCACAAATGGTCCCGGGACCCTCTGGTGTTGAAAGTGATTTTTTCAAGGTGGGGCACTCCAGAGATGGATCTCTTTGCAGCCCCAGACAATCACCAGCTCCCTTTCTTTTGTTGCAGACCTCCAGTCTTGGGCTCAGTCCCCCTGGATGCCCTGAGCCTGAATTGGGAAGGGAAGTTTCTATATGCCTTCCCTCCCTTCCCACTCCTGTTCGAAGTTTTACTCAAAATAAGGTCTCAACCTTGCAAAGTGATTCTGATCGCTCCAGTTTGGGCCAGACAGCCCTGGTAGCTCCTGTTGCTGTCCCTAGCAGTCCATCTTCCTCTTGTCTGTTCCCAGGAATTACAACCTGTTAACATCCTCTCGGGAGGATTTGGTACCGCAGTCTTCAGTCTCTCAATCTCAAGGCATGGCTCTTGAAGAGTTAGAGTTTGCAGATCTGCATCTTTCCCAAGGGGCTCTGGATATTCTCAAAGCTTCTCGAAAGTCCTCCACCAGAAAGACTTATAACTCCAAATGGAAGAGATTCAGCATTTGGTGTTCTAAGAAGCATATTTCTCCAGATACTGCTGGATTGCCTACGGTTCTGGATTATATGGTCCATCTTAATGGCCTAGGCCTCAGACCAGCTACTCTCAAGGTACACGTGTCAACTGTTTCTGTGTTTTTGTCTGTGGGGAAGTCTTCCTCACTATCTTCTCAGCCTGTGTTCTGTAAATTTTTTAAAGCATTGCTTCACACCAATCCTCCTTTTAGATACCCTGCCCCTGCCTGGGATTTGAATGTTTGCATTGCTCAACTTATGCAACCCCCTTTTGAGCCTATGTCTTCAGCAGACCTTAAGTACTTGATTTGGAAAACTGTGTTCTTGGTAGCCATTACCTCTGCCAGGCGTATCAGTGAATTGCAAGCCCTGTCAGTGGAACCTGATTTTATCTCCTTTCACAGGGATGAAGTGGTCCTTAGAACCAATAGAAGGTTCTTGTCCAAAGTGGTTTCAGACTTACATTTAAACCAGTGTATGTCTCTTCCTGTCTTCTTCACTGATCATTCTGCCTCAGGAGAGAGGAGGCTACACAATTTAGATGTTAAAAGAGCCCTTAGTTACTACATAGAGTGTACCAAGGGTCACAGGTTTGACTCCCTCCAGTTGTTCCTCACTTATGGAGAAGTGGGAAAGGGCAAACCTGCCACCAAGAGATCTGTTGCCAGGTGGATTGTGTCTTGTATACAATTCTGCTATGAAGAACTGTGAAAAACTCCACTCTCAGGCCTGAGGGCTCATTCCACAAGAGGTACAGCTGCTTCCCTGGCTGCTGCTAGGGATATCCCTCTCTTAGAAATTTGTCAAGCAGCCACCTGGAAAACAGTTCATACCTTTACCAAGCATTGCTCTCTGTATATCCAGGCTAGGAGTGATGCTTAGTTTGGCACAGCAGTACTTCAGAGCCTATTCCCGAAGTAGGTTCTGTCCCTCCTCCTTGGAGGTACTGCTTGGTAGTCTGCACTTGTCAGAATACAGCAAGACTTCAAGTTGTTTGAAGAAAAAAATTACTCACCTTAGTAATTATGTTTCTTCTATTGCAGTCTTGCTGTATTCTGACCTCCCTCCCTGCCTCTCCTCTCAGAACCTGTTTTGGGAAGTGGGTGGGCAGGTGCAGTGTTGCACCTCAGGGGTGCTCTTTTTACACCCTCTTCTTGTATGGGTGTTTATTTTGTTATATTCCTGTTTGGTTTGGGGTTTGAGTTTTGGGTTTCCTGACTTGAGTCTTCTTTTGGTAGTCCAAAACTTTGTGTTGCCAGTTGACTATTAAAAATGTTGTTTTACAATTTCCACATAGAATACTCTTAGAGTGTTGCTCGTAAGAATCTGACGGTTAGCTTTCAAATGGAAACAGAGACATCAACCGAGCTCGAGCTCAGCATTCTATGCTCTGCATAGAAATGTTAACCCTTTGTTCTCCGGGGCAGTTTGAAGGCTGGGGCTAACTGCACTTGTCAGAATACAGCAAGACCCCAATAGAAGAAACATAATTACAAAGGTGAGTAATTTTTTCTTCTAGTCTATCATAAGCCACATCAGTATCTTCTTTATAAGTTTCTGGTAAAATTAACAAAACAGCTTTTGGTGTTTTTTCAACCCATTTCTTGAGGAGGTTAGCATGGTATATCTCAGTAGGATTTTTTCTGTCAGTGGTCTCAATCTCATAGTTAACTGTGCCAGTATGTAAGGCACTTTATAATGCCCTTGCCACTTCATTAACAGTTTATTTTGTGTAGTGGGTAACAGTAGCAAGACCTTTTCACCTGGCTCAAAAACATTTTCTTTTACCCCATGGTCATAATATACTGTCTACTGGTTTTGGGCCTCTTCCTGATAACTATGTGCGATCTCAACATATTTTGCAAGCTTCTGTCTCAGGGCACCCATATAAGATGTAATAGATTGTTTAAACAACATGAAGTCTTGCTGTATTCTGACAAGTGCAGTATGACCGACTGGTTCAGCTGTCCCGGAAAACAAAGAGTTAAACTCTATGCAAATGCATAGAACGTTGAGGTCGAACTCTGTTTTCAAACCGCTGTCTTCGGTACGGTTTGGTAACTGATCAGATTCTTTACTCCGCTCACCAGTAAAGATGCCTCGGAGATTGCTTCTCGTATGATTTCTGTTGAAGAGTGTTTCGTTTGTTTTTCGAACCTCCATTTATTATTTTCTTGAAGTTTCTTTTCAAACCACTGTCTTCGGTATAGTGTAGATTTCTCGGTTGGGTAAGTGTTCGGTTTTCGACCGGTTTCATCCACCGTAAGGAGACCGAATTTCATTTTCTTCCCTTTTCTCAAGTAAAAGTACTTGTTTTCTGTTATTCTGGGATCCAGTTCGAAATTCTGACCAAAACAGAGTGTTTTGTCGCCCAGCGCTAAATCGTTGGTTGGTTGGTTGGTTAGAACTTCTCTCTTCTTACCCAGCCTAACTAAACTACTAGGGTAAATATTGAAAAGTAGTTCAAACAACATGAAGTCTTGCTATATTCTGACATATGCAGTGAGTCCCAACCTTCAAACTGCCCCGAAAATGAAAGAGTTAACTTTCCATGCCAGGCATGGAACGCTGAGCTCGAGCTCGGTTGAGACTCTGTCTGTTGTTCTTCAAACTCAAACCGTCAGATTCTTTACTCCGCCTCACTGAACAGTCGCTCCGGAGATTTCTCCTTCTGCTTGGTTCATTTTGTCGGTTAAAGTACCGTTTTTCTCAGTTTTCGACCAAATTTAAACCACAACCTGTCGGTTCAGTCTCTGTCTGTGGTATTCGTGAGTACTAGATAGGTTTTATATTAATTCTATCCTGTAAGGAACTTATAAACGGTTTATCGGTTCGGTTTGAACCGATCAAGTTGTTTAAAAAAATCTTAATTTGTGATTGAGTGTGGTTACCGGTTCTTATCGGTTCTAAAAAAAAAACGGATTTTATTACGGTTTTTTCCACGACCCGTAACATGGTTGGGAACCGATAAGAGGGTCTTGCCTGGTGGATTGCCATAAAAGGGTAAGTTTGGTTAGGACTGGCTCTATGTCTGAGAAACCCAAAACAAAAACTGGACCCACTGGGTTTCAACACTGCAGTGTGTGTGTGTGTGTGTGTGTGTGGGGAAGTCTTTGCCAAGGCTGATCCCCACACCACCTGTGTTTATTGTCTGGGGTTTGACCACCTCAATGCAGACTGCCAGATTTGCAAAAATTTCCCTGCAGCTACCCTGGAAAAGAGAGCTGGTAGGCTCAGGGAAAGGGAGGCCGAAAAGTCCGCTGAACCGGATGGCCAGCCCGGTTCAGTTCAAACCGAACCAGAAGGAGTGCCCTCTGACCAGGGCGAAACTTCTTCGGGCAAAAGGAGAACCAACTCTGAGGAGTCGGTTCCGGCTAAAAGAACTCGAAAAGAAAAATCAGCTGGTGTGGAGCCAAAACTTTCCTCTCCAACCTGTGAAGAAATTGCCAAAGCGATCAAAATTGTTCAATCGCTTTCCCCAGTTCCGACCGAATCGGCACCATCAGGCAGGCGCTCGGTTCGGCCGGTTCCACCGGTTCAAGAGTATGAATTAGAGGAATTTTATGAACCGGAGGAGGAGGAAGAGGAGTATGAGGAAAGTGAATGTGAATTTGAAAGTCTGGATGTGCCCATTGACCCGGACATCTCCCCAGACAGACCTTCAGGAGTGTCTCCTCCTAGGCTTTGTGAGTCCCCCTCCCATTTCATGTTTTATAAAAAAGTGGCTGAAACCTTCCAGCTTCCTATGGAAGAAGTTGTAGATGACCAGGAGGAGCCTGACTATGTGGAAATGATGGATATCCCAGAGTCTAGGAGGCTGTCTATTCCCTTGCACAAATCTTTTGGGAAACAGACATTTAAAATTTTAAAGACTCCTAACACTATACCTCCTCTGGATAAAAGAATGGACAAGAGGTATACATTGTCAGGCTCAGACATGGAGTTCCTTACACAACAGTGCAGCCATGTTGGGGTAGTGCAGGCTGCAGCCTGTGATAAGGCAAACATTCCCTTGGCTTCACACCCCCCCGGACAAGGACTCCAGGAGGATTGATGCCATGGCAAAGAAACAGTACATGGCAGCATCCTTGGGACTCAGACAGGCCAGTTATATGGCCTATACTGCTAGGTATCAAAAATCCAGATGGGACACTGTTATGACCCTAGCAAAACAGGTCCCTGGCCAGCTTGCCAAGGAGCTGGAGCGGGTGGCTGCTGATGGTATTGAGGCATCCAAGGTGCAATTCCATGCTGCAGTAGACTCCAATGATGTGTCTTCTAGAGTCATGGCTATATCTGTGGCACCTCGAAGAATGGTTTGGCTCAGATGTACTAGCCTGTCACAGGATACCCAGGCTAAGGCCATGGATTTTCCTGTTGTGGGTAATTCTCGGTTTGGGGAGCAAACAGAGAATTACATGAAGAAAATGGACGAGTATAGGACTACCTATAGGAGTGCACAGGCCAAGGAAAGGCAGGCCACTCCTCAAAGGCAGCTTCCCAGGGGCAGGGACAGGCCTTTTCATAGGCCTTTCTACCAAGCCCAGGTCTCCTCTTCTGCTTATGCCCAGAGGGGGTTCTTTAGAGGGAGGCGCAGACGGGGTATAAGCAGGCCTGCTTCCACCCCTCAGCCCAAAGCCCCTGCCAAGCAGGCACCCTGATGGGGTTGCCAGGGCCGATTCTCAGCTACCTGTAGGGGGCAGGCTGGCTGACTTTGTCCAGGACTGGGAGTCTCTGACATCAGACAAATGGGTCCTGGAAGTAGTAAGCCAGGGACTGGTTCTCCACTTCAAAAAGTTTCCAAAGATGAGAACCAGATCCTTTCCACCTGCAAATCCATCAGAGGCACTTGCCTTAGGGGCAGAGGTCTCTTTCCTCCTAGCTCTCAGAGCTGTGGAAAGGGTTCCATCCCTACACCAGGGCAAAGGGTTGTACTTCAGGTACTTCCTTACCCCAAAAAAGACAGGAGATTGGCGGCCCATCCTGGATCTCAGATACTTAAACAAGCACCTTTTAAAACCAAAATTCAAAATGGTGACTCTGGGAATTATTCTACCCTCTCTTAGGCCAGGGGACTGGCTAGTGTCCCTGGACCTCAAGGATGCTTACTTCCATATTCTCATCAGAAGCTCCCATAGAAAGTACCTCAGGTTCGAGCTGCCCTCAGGCCATTACCAGTTCAGAGCAATGCCCTTTGGTCTCACCTCTGCTCCAAGGGTATTCACAAAATGCCTGGCAGTAGTAGTTGCTTCTGTAAGAAGGCAGAAAATTGCCATCTTCCCTTACCTGGACAACTGGCTCATAGTAGGCCAGTCCCCAGACCAAGTCAAGTTGCACTTACAGATAACTCAGCAACTGCTCACTTCTTTGGGTTTCCTCCTAAATCTTCCAAAGTCAGTCCTAGAGCCTGTCCAGCTCCTCACCTTCATAGGCGCAGAGCTAGACACACAGAAGGCCAGAGCCTTCCTTCCCTTGGACAGGGCAAGGACCCTGATCTCTCTGGCCTCCTCATTCCCTCTGCAGGTGTCTCGACCAGCAAGGCATTTTCTACAGCTCCTAGGGCACATGGCTGCTTCTACAGCATTAGTGCAGGGAGCAAGATTTCAGATGAGGGGCATTCAGTTCCATTTGAGAGCCTTTTGGTCTCAAAGGAAGGACCCTCTGACCAAATTGATCCCAGTAACTCGAACCCTGATCTAGGCCCTACAGTGGTGGCAGGATCAGAACAATCTGAGACAAGGGGTTCCCTTTGTCACTCAGTCTCACTCTTTAATTCTTACTACAGATGCCTCCCTCTTGGAATGGGAGGCTCACATGGGCGACCTCACCACCTAGGGGTTGTGGTCCCCCCAGGAATCTCTGCTCCACATCAATCTGTTGGAACTCAGAGCAGTATTTCTAGCACTTCAAGCTTTTTCCAAATCTGTTCAGAACAAAGTGGTACAGGTCAGAACAGACAACACCACCACAATGTGGTACATCAACAAGCAAGGAGGCACTGGTTCACGGCCCTTGTCAATCAAGCAATGAAGTTGTGGTCTCTGGCTTACTCCCTGAACACCTCCCTTACGGCAGTGCGCCTCCCAGGCAAGGACAATGTCCTGGCAGATGTTCTCAGCAGGATTTCCCAGGGCCATCACGAATGGTCACTGGACCCCCTGGTCTTGGAGGTGATATTTTCCAGATGGGGCACCCCGCAGATGGATCTTTTTGCAGCCCCAGACAATCACACCAACTTCCCCTTTTTTGTTGCAGGCCCAGAGTGTTGGGCTCAGTCCCCCTGGATGCTCTGGTTCTCAATTGGGAAGGGAAGTTCCTGTATGCTTTTCCCCCCTTCCCTCTCCTTTTCAAAGTGCTAGTCAAAATCAGATCTCAGTCCTGCAAGATGATCCTGATTGCTCCAGACTGGGCCAGACAGCCCTGGTATCCACTCCTACTGTCCTTAGCAGTCCATCTTCCCCCTGTGTCTTCCCAGGAATTACAACCTGTTAACCTGTGCTCAGGGGAGGGTTTGGTACCCGAACCTCAAATCTCTCAATCTCAAGGCCTGGCTCTTGAAGAGTTAGAGTTTGCTGATTTACACCTCTCCCAAGGTGTAATGGATATCCTGAAGGCTTCTAGAAAACCTTTCACCAGGGCTACTTATAATTCCAAATGGAAAAGGTTTTCCATATGGTGCTCTGGGAAGCATATTTCCCCTAAATCCGCTGATTTGCCTACAGTCCTTGATTATATGGTCCACTTAAATACCTTGGGGCTGAGGCCAGCTACACTGAAAGTACATCTGGCAGCTGTGTCTGCTTTTATTTCAGCAGGTAAGCCCTCTTCACTTTCTGCTCACCCTGTATTCTCCAAGTTTTTCAAGGGATTGCTTCACACCAACCCTCCATTCAGGGACCCTGCCCCCGCCTGGGACCTTAACGTTTGCATTGCTCAGCTTATGCAACCCCCCGTTTGAGCCTTTGTCTTCAGCAGAGCTTAAGTACTTGACTTGGAAGACTGTATTTCTGGTAGCCATCACTTCTGCCAGATGCATAAGTGAATTACAAGCTTTGTCAGTGGAGCCTGATTTTATCTCCTTTTACAGAGATAAGGTGGTCCTCAGGACTAACAGGAAGTTCTTGCCTAAGGTGGTTTCAGATTTCCACCTTAATCAATCTGTCTCTTCCAGTGTACTTCACTGACCATTCCTCCTCTGGCGAGAGGAGGCTACACAGTTTAGATGTGAAAAGAGCCCTTAGTTACTACATAGAGCGTACCAAGGGTCACAGGTTTGACTCCCTCCAACTGTTCCTCACGTTTGGTGAGGTTGGTAAAGGAAACCTGCCACTAAAAGATCCATTGCCGTGGGTGGATTGTCTCTTGTATCCAATTTTGCTATGAAAACTGGGTAAGGTTCCTCCCTCAGGCCTGAGGGCTCACTCTACCAGAGGTACAGCTGCTTCCCTGGCTGCTGCCAGGGATATCCCTATTCTAGAGATATGTCAAGCAGCTACCTGGAAAACAGTTCACACTTTTACCAAGCATTACTCCCTGGACATCCAGGCTAGGAGTGATGCTCGGTTTGGCACAGCTGTGCTTCAGAGCCTGTTTCCTAAGTAGGTTCTGTCCCTCCTCCATGGAGGTACTGCTTTGTAGTCTGCATATGTCAGAATATAGCAAGACTTCATGTTGTTTGAAGAAAAAATTACTCACCTTAGTAATATTGTTTCTTCTAATGGAGTCTTGCTATATTCTGACCTCCCCCCCTGCCTGCCTCTCTCAGAACCTCTGTTTTTGGGATATGGATGGGCAGTGCAGTGTTGGCACTTAGTAGGCGCCCACCTTGTTTTTTTCACCCCTCCTTTCTTGGGGTGAGTTGGTGTTGTGTTTTTCATTTTTTGGGTCTCCTGACTTGAGTCTTTGTTTTGGGACCAAAAAATGTGTTTTATGTTTAGTAGCCAACCGGCTAGTGTAGGTTTACAGCTTCCACACAGGACCTTAGTGAGTTTAGCTCATAAAGATCTGACAGTTTGAGTTTGAAGAACAGATAGGCAGAGTCTCAACCGAGCTCGAGCTCAGCGTTCCATGCCTGGCATGGAAAGTTAACTCTTTCATCTCCGGGGCAGTTTGAAGGTTGGGACTCACTGCGTTTGTCAGAATATAGCAAGACTCCATTAGAAGAAACAACATTGCTAAGGTGAGTATTTTTTTCTTTTCTTTTATCCGGGCCTGACTAAGCCACTTCCAGATAAAATTAAAATTGGGCTTTGCTTAACCGGCCTAACTAAGCCGTTGGGTTAAGCAGTCAAATTCTAGGGTTACGTCACAGAAACCCAAGAGAAAAAACTGTCCCACTGGGTTTCAGCGTTGTACCAAGTGCGGGGAGCAATTTGCCAAAGCTGATCCGCACTTGGTCTGTCTGTATTGCTTGGGTTTCAACCACTTGCAATCAGACTGTGATATTTGTAAAAATGTTCCTCAATCTACCCTCGATAGAAGGCTGGGTAGTTGAGGGAAAGGATAGAAAAAGCTTTTGTGGAAGTTGGGTTTGGTTCAACTGAACCATCCGACACTAGTACCGAACCTGCTGGCCAAGGTAAACTCTCGTCGGTTAAAAGGTGGTTGGAGTGCATTTCGGACCCTGCTCCATATAAAAAATCTAAGAAGTTCGGTTTGGAACCGCGCAAGCAACTGGTTGTGGTTCCGACCGCGGAGGAGATTGCCAAAGCTATCGGTATAGTTCAATCTCTGCAGACCGGTTTCGGTAAATCGTCGTAGATGCCGTCTGGGCAGCCACTGGTTCAGGTGCCTGCCGGTTAAATTCCTTCAGTTCCTTTGGACCCTGAGGAATACTATGGATCAGATTGCGAATATGATTATGAAGAAGAGAGTAAGCTCGTAGATCCTGAGGTTCACCCCTGACCATCCTCTGTATGAATCTCCTTCTCGACCTGTTTCAGAGACCACCTCTCATTTTTCTTTAATGAGACAGGTGGCAGAGACCCTGCAGCTGTCTGTCCAGGAGGCCAGGCAAGAGGAGGATAAGGAAGAGGATTATAGGGAAATTATGGATCTCCCTGTTTCCCAGGTGCTGTTGATCCCTATCCACAAGTCCCTGAAAAAGCTGACCCTTAAGATCCTCCAGACCCCTAATTCTGTCCCTCCCCTTGATAAAATGATTGACAGAAAATATGTCTTGGCTGGCAGTGGCACTGAATTTTTAACCAGCCACTGCAGCCATGTGGGGGTGGTTCAGACTGCAACCTGCGAAAAGGCTGGCATTACTCTGGCTTCTCATCCCCCTGACAAGGATTCCAGGAAGGTGGATTCCCTTGCCAAGAAAACTTACCTGGCTTCCTCCCTGGGCATTAGGCAGGCCTCTTATATGGCCTATGTCTCAAGGTGTCAGAAATCCCTTTGGGAATCTGTTGAGCAGTTGGCTCAGAAGGACTCTCTTGAATTAGCATCAGACCTTCAGGAGCTGGTCACTAAAGGGGTACAGACATCTAAGTCCCAGTTCCATATGACTGTGGACTCCAATGATGCAGCTTCTTGGGCTATGTCATCTGCCATCTCTCTTAGATGGTTTTCTTGGTTAAAATGCACTGACTTATCCCAGGATACACAGAATAATGCCCTGGACTGTCCCCTGACTCAGAACTCTCTGTTTGGGGAAACAGACCAAAGCCTGTATGAAAAAGATGAATGAATACAGAGTGGCATACAAGAGAGCTTCAGCTGAGGAAAAGTCTGCCACTCCTCAGAGACAGCAGGTCAGAGGCAGGGGCAGACCTTACCCAAGGCCTTTCCATCAGGCCCAGACTTTTCCCCCTTACCAGCAACCCAGGAGATTCTTCAGAGGGAGGTACAGCAGAGGGGCTGGTCATGCTGATCTTCATGGACATAAAGTCTCCACCACTCATTCACACTAATGGGAGTTTTCCGGAGGCGCTAGGACCCAGTGGGAGCAAACTTTTTTCAGGAGGGCCTGCGCCTGAGTTGGAGCTGCGAGGAAGCGGCACCACGAGCACCAGCTCGTGTGATAATGACTGTCTCGGCATCAACCATCCAACCGCCTCAGTACCTTTTTTACGACTATAATTTTAATTGTACAACAGAAATCTTCAGCCCTCCATTGACGGAGTCGACCATGAGCCGGTCAGGTGACGGTAGGGAGACTTCGTATGAAAGCTGTTCAGTCAGCCGGGTCCAGTCTGCCGCCTTCCCCAGAGGAGGATCTGATAACAGACGGTCCAATACTCAGGGGGATGGGCAGTCCCCCCAAAGCATAAAAGGAAACTGTCCCATTCTCGGCGCCGTTCAGCCTCAAGTTCTTCTTCGACACATAGGTCAAAGAAGAAACGGCATCACTTGAGGTCACC
Organism: Neoceratodus forsteri; assembly: GCA_016271365.2. Lineage (NCBI taxonomy): Eukaryota > Metazoa > Chordata > Ceratodontiformes > Ceratodontidae > Neoceratodus > Neoceratodus forsteri. The sequence continues at coordinate 932,485,439 of CM028133.1, forward strand.
ATCTGGTATGTCTATATGTAGACGGTCAATTATTAGGGTCAGGTGGTAGTCTCCACCTCTGTCTGAGTTGCCGGTGTCTGTCTCTGGTAGCTGACCTCCTCGACACTGGAGCTTCTCACTGCCTATTGGAGGAGCTTCCAATGAGCAGTTTCAGCAGTGGGCTGCTCTCATGGAGCAGTGGCCTCAGAGGTTGGTCCAGTTGCCTAAGCCGGTCAGACCGACACCGGGGCCTTCGGGCGATTCGGTTTCGGAGGGGCGAGCAGGGCGGTTGGGCCTTCCTAGTCGCGCAGCGCCTTCTTCGGTGCTGTTGACTCCGCCCTCGGGTATTTATCCCCCTCACATGGCTGTGGTGCAGGGGTTCACACAAATGCCTCCATCTCCTGCCATTTTTCCCCAGATCGCTATTTTCAGACCCCTGGGACACACTCTGTGCCGTCTGCAGTGCCGTGGGCTCGGTCGGCGCCATCCACAGCGCCATGTGCTCTGTTGGCACCATCTGCGGTGCCGGGGGCTCTGTCAGCATCGTCCGTGGTGCTGCAGACTCGATGTCAGCACTGTGTGCAGTGCTGTTTATGTTAGCACCTCCCTCCTTGTTTTCTGCGCCATTTTCCTCTACGGCACCAGGGATTGGTATGGCACCAGACAGTCTTCAGGGGTTCTCGACTCTGATTCTTTCTTCTTCTGTTCTTCGTCCTGATTTTCACTCCTTTCCTGTCTATACAGTCCCCCCCCCACCCCCGGACTGTCAGGAGATGATTTTGAGCCTCATCCAGATCTTCGTCTGGGTAATGATGTTGATGACACTGCCCTGGGAGCAGGGATCAATCCTTCTGCAGAGCCTGTGGTTGAAGACCTTTCCTTTAAGTCTCTGCAAAAAAATTTTAATTCTGCTCTTTCTCTCCAGACTACAGTAATTGATCCTGGGAGGCTTTCGCAACTCCAATATCTTAATGTCCCGGAGATGCCTATGGATTTAACCCCTCTGGTACAGCCCTCTTTCGAGACCCTTTCACAGATGGTGTGGAAGAATCCGGTTCTCATTCCTTCCGTGGCCAAGTCCATAGATAGGAAGTATGCCCCTCCCAAGGATCGCCCCATTTTGGCCTCTCAAGCCTTTGCTGATGCCATTGTAGTCTTGGCCGAGAATGATAAGGCTGTCCTTCCTCGGGGATCTACAGCCCGGCCTATGAACAAAGAATCTCACAAGATAGACACCTTAGGTAAGAGAGTCTTTGCTGCCTTAACTCTGGGTATGTGCTTTCAAACAACATGAAGTCTTGCTATATTATAGACATTAGCAGTTTGTTCCAGCTCTAGAACTGCCCTGGAGTGAAATGGTTAAAACCATTCCAAAATAGAATTTTGGCACGAGAGCAGCTCTATCTGTGTCATTTCAAACTTGAACTGTCAGATTCTTTACTCCGCCTCAGTGAACAGTCGCTCCGGAGATTTCTCCTCCTGCTCGGTTCATTTCTCGGTTTAAAAGTGTTTTCTCGGTTGGATTTAACCGAGAATAGTTTTATTTTAACCGCAAAACCGTTCGTTCAAGCTCTATCTGTGGTAACCGTAAGTAAATGAAGGTTTTGTCTGTGTGGAACTTGTAAGTTATCGGTTCGGTTTTGACCCGATCAGTGGGTTTAAAACTCATTTAAAACTAAAAGTTACTATTTTAGAGTGCGGTTCCCGGTTCTTATCGGTTCTAAAAAAAACGGATTTATTACGTTTTTTTCCAATACCCGTGACACGGTTAGGAACCGATAAGGGTGTCTTGCCTGGCACTGCCGTTAAAAGGGCAAGTTTTTGGTCAGGCTGGCATTATGTCTGAGAAACCCAAAAGAAAAACCGGGCCCACTGGGTTTCAACACTGTGATGTTTGTGGGGAAGTCTTTGCCAAGGCTGACCCACACACCACATGTGTTTATTGTCTGGGGTTTGACCACCTCCAGTCAGACTGCCAGGTATGTAAGAATTTCCCTGCAGCCACCCTGGAAAAAAAGATTGGGCAGGCTCAGGGAACGAGAGGCCAAAAAGTCCGCTGACCCGGATGGGCAGCCCGGTTCGGTGCCAACCGAACCAGAGGGAGTGCCTCTGACCAGGGCCAGACTTCCTCGGCAAAGAAAAGCTGGTTCTGAGGAACCAATTCCAGTAAAGAAAACAAGAAAATCAGCAGGTCTGGAGTCCAAAATTCTTCTCCAACTGCTGCAGAGATAGCAAAAGCCATACAAATTGTCCAGTCACTGTCTCAGGGTCCGTCCGAACCACCACTATCTGGTAAAAGGTCGGTTCGTCCGGTCCCAGTGGTTCAGGATTATGATATTGAGGAATTTTATGAACCAGAGGAGGGGAGGAGGATTATGAACAGTATGAATGTGGCTGGGAAGGTCTGGGTGTGCCCATTGAACGGACATCTCCCCAGACAGACCTTTAGAATCTCCCTATGCTGTCTGAGTCCCCATCTCATTTTATGTTTTATAAAAAGTTGCTGAAACCCTCCAGCTTCCTTTAGAAGAGGCTGTGGATGAGCAAGAGGAGCCTGATTTTGTAGAAATGATGGATATTCCAGAGTCTAGGAGATTGTCTATTCCTTTACATAAGTCTTTTGGAAACAAACAATTAAAATTTTAAAAGCTCCTAATTCTGTGGCTCCTGTAGATAAAAAGATGGACAGAAGGTATACATTGTCAGGCCCTGATACATAATTCCTTTCTCAGCAATGCAGTCATGTTGGAGTAGTTCAGGCTGCTGCCTGTGATAAAGCTAATATTCCTTGACTTCACATCCTCCTGACAAGGATTCCAGGAAGATTGATGCCATGGCAAAAACAGTATATGGCAGCCTCTCTGGGACTCAGGCAAGCAAATTATATGGCTTATGTAGCTAGGTATCAGAAATCTAGATGGGATACTGTTATGCAATTGGCCAAGCAGGCCCATGGCCAGCTGGCTAGTGAACTAGAACAGGTGGCTGCTGATGGCATTGAAGCCTCTAAGGTTCAGTTTCATGCTGCTGTGGATGTTAATGATGTTTCCTCTAGGGTCATGGCCACATCTGTAGCTTTTTGTAGGTTGGCCTGGCTCAGGTGTACTAGTTTGTCACAGGATACCCAGACTAAGGCTATGGATTTTCCTGTGGTGGGAAATTCTCTGTTTGGAGAGCAGACAGAGAATTACATGAAGAAGATGGATGAATATAGGACTACTTACAAGAGTGCCCAGGCTAAGGAGCGGCAAGCCACTCCTCAAAGGCATGCCCCCAGGGTAGGGGTAGGCCTTTCACAGGCCTTCTACCAGACTCAGGCCTCTCTGCCTATGCTCAGAGGGCTTCTTCAGAGGCAGGGGCAGGCGAGGGGTGGGCAGACCTGCTCCCACCCTCCAGCCTAAAGCTCCTTAAAACAGGCACCCTGATGGGTGCCCAGGGCCGATTCTTCTGTACCAGTGGGGGCAGGCTGGCTTACTTCAGTCAGAATTGGGCTTCTTTAATCTCAGACAAGTGGTTCTGGAAGTAGTAGCCAGGGTCTGGTTCTCAGCTTCAAAAGTTTCCCAAGTTGAGAAGCAGACTTTTCTACCTGCAAGTGCTTCAGAGACCTCGCCTGGAAACAGAGGTCTCATCCCTGTTAGCTCTCAGAGCTGTAGAAAGGGTTCCTCCTGCATCAAGGCAGGGGTCTGTATTCAGATACTTCCTTACCCAAAAGACAGGAGAATGGTGGCCCATTTTAGATCTCAGATATCTGAACAAGCATCTTTTGAAACCAAAGTTCAAAATGGTAACTCTGGCAATGATTTTACCTTCCCTAAGGCCAGGGGACTGGCTAGCCTCCCTGGACCTCAAGGATGCCTATTTCCATGTCCTAATCAGAAGATCCCATCGAAAGTACCTCAGACTCAAACTGCACTCAGGTCATTACCAGTTCAGAGCAATGCCCTTCGGCCTTACCTCTGCTCCAAGGGTATTCACAAAGTGTCTAGCAGTGGCAGTGGCCCACTTAAGGAGGCAGAGGATTGCTGTTTTTCCCTATCTAGATGACTGGCTCATTGTAGGCCAGTCCCCAGAACAGGTAAAATCTCACCTGCAGGTCACCCAGCAGCTTCTCACCTCCCTGGGTTTTCTGCTAAACCTACCAAAGTTGGTTCTGGAACCAGTCCAGGTACTCACCTTTATAGGGGCAGAATTGGACACAAAGCTAGCCAGAGCCTTTCTTCCCCCAGAAAGGGTAAGGAATTTAGTGGCTCTGGCCTCTTCCTTCACTCTGCAGGTCTCTCGACCAGCAAGACACTTTCTGCAGCTCCTGGGGCACATGGCTGCATCCACAGCTGTTGTGCAGGGAGCCAGATTTCAGATGAGAGACATTCAGTTTCACTTGAGAACCTTTTGGTCTCAGAGAAGAGACCTTTCCAAGTTGGTCCCAGTGACTCTAACCTTGATCCTAGCTCTCCAGTGGTGGCAGGATCAGAGCAATTTAAGAGCGGGCGCCTTCATTTCCCTTCTCACCACTTGACTCTCACTACAGATGCTTCCCTTCTGGGTTGGGAGCCCACATGGACGACCTTTCCACTCAGGGAGTTTGGTCCCCCAGGAATCTCTGCTCCACATCAATTTGCTGGAACTCAGAGCTGTCTTTTAGCTCTTCAGCTTTTTCTGCATCTGTCCACGACAAGGTGATACAAGTCAGAACAGACAACACCACAACAATGTGGTACATCAACAAACAGGGGGCACTCGGTCTTCGGCCTTGTGCACCGAGGCAATGAAGTTGTGGTCTCTGGCCTATTCCTGAACACTTCCTCATAGCAGTTCATCTTCCAGGGAAGGACAATGTCCTAGCGGATGCCCTCAGCAGGATTTCCCAGGGCCATCACGAATGGTCCCTGGATCCTCAAGTGCTGGGGATAGTTTTTGCCAGGTGGGGCATCCCTCAGATAGATCTTTTTGCTGCCCAGACAATCACAAACTTCCTCTGTTCTGTTGCAGGCCTCCAGTGCTGGGCTCAGTTCCCTGGATGCCCTTCTTCTGGATTGGGAGGGAAGTTCTCTATGCTTCCCCTTTCCTCTCCTATTCAAGTACTAGTCAAAATCAGATCTCAGCCTTGCAGGGTGATTCTGATTGCCCTGGATTGGGCCAGGCAGCCCTGGTACCACCCTTCTGTCTCTGACAGTCCATCTTCCCTGTGCCTCCCAGGAATCACAATCTGTTGATTTGTGCCCAGGGAAGGGTTTGGTATCCGACCTCAAATCCTCAAACCTCAAGGCCTGGCTCTTGAGGAGTTAGAGTTTGCTGATTTACACCTCTCTCAGGGTGTTCTTGAGATCCTAAAGGCTTCCAGAAAGCCTTCCACTAGGGCTACTTATAGTTCTAAATGGAAAAGGTTTTCCATTTGGTGTGCTGGGAAAAATATTTCCCCAGAATCTGCTGAATTGCCCATTTTGTTAGATTACATGGTACATCTTAATTCCTTGGGTCTCAGACCAGCTACCCTGAGAGTTCATTTGGCAGCTGTGTCTGCTTTTCTGTCAGCAGGAAAGTCATCCCCTCTTTCCTCTCATCCTGTGTTTTCCAAGTTTTTTAAGGGATTACTCCATACTAATCCTCCTCTTCGGGAACCGCCCTGCTTGGGACCTTAATGTTTGCATTGCCCAGTTAATGCACCCCTTTGAACCTCTGTCTTCTGCAGAGCTTAAGTACCTAACTTGGAAAACTGTTTTTCTAGTGGCTATCACTTTGCCAGACGCATAAGTGAATTGCAAGCCTTGTCAGTGGAGACAGACTTTTATTTCTTTCCACAGGGATAAGGTAGTCCTTAGGACTAATAGGAAGTTTTGCCTAAGGTGGTTTCAGATTTCCATCTTGATCAATCTATCTCCCTTCCAGTATTTTCACTGATCACTCCTCTTCGGGTGAGAGGAGGTTGCACACCTGGATGTTAAGAGAGCTCTTAGTTATTATATAGGCGCCAAGGTCACAGGTTCAATCCTCAACTTTTCCTTACCTATGGTGAAGTTGGGAAAGGCAAACCTGCCACTAAGAGATCAATAGCCAGGTGGATTGTCTCTCTTGTATCCACTTTTGTTATCAGAAAGTGGGCAGAGCCCCCGGGTTTGAGGGCTCATTCTCACCAGGGGTACAGCTGCCTCTAGCTGCTGCCAGAGATATCCCTTTATTAAAGATTTGCCAGGCTGCTACTTGGAAAACGTATACACTTTTACCAAGCATTACTCCTGGATGTCCAGGCCAGGAGAGATGCTCGGTTTGGCACAGCTGTTCTTCAGAGCCTATTCCTAAGTAGGTTCTGCCTCCTCCATGGAGGTACTGCTGTGTATTCTACTATGCCTATAATATAGCAAGACTTCATGTTGTTTGAAGAAAAATTACTCACCTTAGTAATGTTTCTTCTAATGGAGTCTTGCTGTATTATAGACCCTCCACCCCAACCTGCCCCTCTCAGAACCTCTACTTGGTGGGGTGCGGGCAACTTAGTGTGGGCACTACTTATGTCCTGTTAGCATTTTGTCCCCTTTGGGACTTTGGGGGTGTGTGTATGTGTACGCGTGTGTGTGTTTTATTATACTTATGTTCCATTTTCATATTATTAGAATGGTGTTAGTATTTCTGGTCCCCTGACTTGAGTCTTCGGTGTTGGGACCATCAATGGTTGTTATTATTTAGGTAGCCATTTGGCTAGTGTAGGTTACAGCTTCCACACAGACCTTAGTGAGTTTGGCTCGTAAAGATCTGACAGTTCAAGTTTGAAATGACACAGATAGAGCTGCTCTCGTGCCAAAATTCTATTTTGGAATGGTTTTAACCATTTCACTCCGGGGCAGTTCTAGAGCTGGAACAAACTGCTAATGTCTGTAATATAGCAAGACTCCATTAGAAGAAACATTACTAAGGTGAGTAATTTTTTCTTGCCAGCTACCAGGTCTATTTTTCCCAATATGAGTATGTCCTTTGGCATTCGCTTAAGGAAATGGAAGAAGCTCTGCTCAGTTTGGAAGTTAACTCAGAGTTACTTCAAACCATAATTAGGGGTATCGTATCCAATAACCAACAGGTTAATGCTGTAATGGACGCCTTCGATACCGCCTCCCGGGCAGCGGCTGGCATCTACACCCACCGACACTCTTGGCTGCATACTTCAGGTTTCACGAATGACGCCGAGCAGCAAGCCATGGCCTTACCCTTTGATGGTATGTATCTGTTCAGGCCTCAGGTGGAGCAAGCACTGGAGGCTACGCAGAAGACTAGGTCTGCCATTAAGACAGCTACACCTGTACCCGCTCCCTCCTGAGGCGGTACAAACAAGTGTCAGTTTCACAACAGTCAGTCCTTTCAGGGCAGAGGAGGTTTTAACAAAAACCACAACCCTCAGCCACAAAAGAAAGTGCAGCAGAAGGCACAAGGTCCCAAAGCGCCCAGTGCCATCTTCTGAGTTTCTGGCCCAGGTCCCACCTCAGCTGTCCAAGGGGAACTCCTCCTCAGCGGTGGCAGGACATCTGACTCTGTTCTACAACCAGTGGAAATCTATAACATTAGACAGATGGGTCCTCCAGATAATCCGCGAGGGGTACTCGCTCAGTCTTTCAGAAACCCCTCCGGATCATCCTCCCAAACGATAGTCCAGGCTGTCGGCAGTACAGTCAGACCTTCTTGCTTCCGAGGTACAAGGCCTTCTGAAAAACAGGGCAGTAGAAATCGTTCTGCTGGATCAACGAAACACAGGTTTCTACTCCCATTACTTTCTGGTCCCGAAAAAAAACGGCAACATGCGCCCCATTCAGGATCTCAGAAAGTTAAACAAGTTCCTTCATAAGGAGAAGTTCAAGAAGATATCACTAGGTACCCTGCTACCTTTGCTTCATCTACATGATTGGCTAGCCTCCCTGGACATGCAGGATGCCTACCAACACATTCTCATACACCCAAAGCACCACAAATACCTAAGGTTCGTGACATTGGGTCAACACTGTCGGTTCAGAGCCCTGCCCTTTGGGCTATCCTCAGCGCCTCAAGTTTTTACAAAGTGTTGTGCAATTCTCGTGGCACACCTCAGGAAAATCGGAATACAAGTGTTCCCATATCTGGATGACTGGCTGCTAGCAAGTCCTTCCAGTCAAGAGACTCTGGAGGCCATGGCCACGGCCTCAGACTTCCTCACATCCATGGGAGCCCTGTTGAATCTCAACAAATCATAGTTGCAGCTCTCCCAGAAGCTCCTCTTTCACAGGACAGAAAGAGCAATATCTTACAGATTGCCCAATATGTCAGAGAACACAGCTCGGTTCGAGCTATCTCGATGCAACAGATGCTGGGCCTCGTGGCGTCCACGGTGTTCACTGTACCCTTTGCTCATCTCCACATGAGAACCTCTCAGTGGTCCCCCAACCACTCACCCTCAGTCGTTTCTCATCAAGGTGATGGAACCTCTGAAGAGGTTGCTCTCCTGGTGGTTGCAGGAGGACAGTCTTCTGGAAGGATATCCCTTTGCCCCTCTGGATCATCAGATCTCCATTACCACGGATGCATCCCTGATGGGTTGGGAAGCCCACTGCCAGGATCTCCATACCCAGGGTACGTGGACTCAGGACGAGTCCCAGCTTCACACAAATGTCCTGAAAATGAGAGTCATCTTCAGTGCAGTCCGAGCCTTGAAGGACATACTCCTTCAAACGGATAACAAGGCAGTGATGTAGTACATCAGTGAACAGGGCGGTGCACACTCTTACCCATTGTGCAGGGAAGCAATGAGAGTGTGGGAGTGGTGCCTGGAACCCAAGGCTCTGAGTCGGGCAGTTTACCTGCCAGGAGTACAAAACAAGCTTGCAGACCGTCTCAGCAGAACGGAGGTGGAGTCTCATGAGTGGTCTCTTGACTTAACCATCATTCAGTTACTCTTCAAAGAGTGGGGAACTCCAGGCCTGGACCTTTTTGCATCCCCACTCAATGCAAAACTGCCTCTCTTCTGCTCCAGAAATCCATGACCTGGCATTTTTTGTCGGGATACATTCAGGCTGCGGTGGACAAGACGCTTTGTATACGCTTTTCCTCCTCTTCCCCTAGTTTACAGGGTACTACTCAAATTGGAGTCTCGGGGGCAGAATGATTCTTATTGCCCACTTCTGGCCTTGACAGATATGGTTCCCGCTACTCAACAGTCTATCGGAACCCCCCCCCCCAAAAAAAGATGCTTACCTTTCAGACGAACTTTCTGACCTGTGGTCCATCCCAGCCTGAGGCCACTTCAGCTTCATGTTTGGCTCCTGAAGAGATAGAGGTGAATAGGTTCAATGTTATTCATAGAAATTCAGATATTCTTTTGGCTGCGCGTAAGTCAGCCACTAGAAAAACCTACACAACCAAATGGAAGCGTTTCTCTGTCTGGTGTGCAAAATCCTCTTGGAACCCTTTTTCCTGCACATCAAATAAAGTCTTAGAGTATGTTCTAGACCTTTCAAATTCAGGTCTGCAGTACTCCACAGTCAAAGTTCATCTTTGTGCCATTTCGACATATCATGAGCCGGTACTTTCCATGTCACTGGCTCAGTTGCCTGTAGCTAAGAGATTTCTTGGGGGTATTCTGCATACTAGACCTCCTACCAGACGCCCAGTCGCAGCCTGGGACATTAACCTTGTACTTGACATGCTCACTCATAAACCCTTCAAGCCTCTAGCTACTTGCGAGTTGAAGTTCCTCACTTGGAAAATGGCCTTCCTGGTGGCCATTACTTCTGCCCGTAGGGTTTCTGAAATACATGCACTGTTCAGAGACCCCCCCGTACACTGTATTTCACAAGGACAGAGTAGTTCTTAGGACTCTTCCTAAGTTTCTCCCTGAAGTTGTTTCAGAATTCCATCTAAACCAACCTTTAGTCCTTCCTACCTACTTTACGAACTTCCAGAATTAAGGGGAGCATACTCTTCATTCGTGTGATTTTAAAAGAGCATTGCATTTCTATCTAGATAAAATGAAAGACATTCGCAAGGCTCAACAACTGTTTGTTTCCTTCTTAGAGACCCGGCTGAGTCAACCTGTTGCTATCAGATGCATTTTAGCATGGCTGGTGGTGTGCCTTCGCCACTGCTATTCTATGGCACAGGTCAAGCTGGAAGGCAGAGTGTATGCTCAGTCTACCAGAGCAGTTGCGGCATCTCTGGCAGAAGTCCCCAACGTGCCCATTGCAGATCTTTGCAGTGCGGTTACCTGGAGTTCCGTGCATACTTCCGTTAAGCACTACGCCTTGGATGTTCATGCCAGATGACATCTGTTGTTTGGTAGGACCATTCTTAACAGACTTCTGTCCTAAGCATGTGAGCTCTTTATCTCCTGCCACCCGTCTCAGGGGATTATTAGCTTGGTACTCTCCCATTAGTGTGAATGAGTGGTGGAGACTTTATGTCCAGGAAAATGTGGAAATTACGTACCAACCGTAATTCTTGATCTTCTTGGATGAAGCCTCCACCACTCATTCACACGCCCACCCACCATCCCCCTAGCTCACTTCTCTGCTTATGGTCTTTACTCCCTCGGTGGCCGAGCTGTGAAGACTTTATTGTTGACCCTTCTTACACAGGTCATTTGGACTATCTTATGTCCAATTTTTAGGTTAGTCCTTCTAGGTTAGTTACAATGCACCTCCTTGGAAAAAAGGTACTGAGATGGTTGGAGGGTCAATACCAAGATAGTCATTATCGCACGAGCTGGGACTCGCAGTGCCGCTTCCTCGCAGCTCCATCTCAGGTGTCAGCCTTCCTGAAAAAGTTTGCTCTCACTAGGCCCTAGCGCCTCCAGCGAACTCCCATTAGTGTGAATGAGTGGTGGACACTTCGTCCAAGAAAATCAAGAATTACGGTAGGTACATAATTTCCATTTTCCACCTCCCAGTCTGCTACTAAGCAGACACCCTGAGGAATCTGCTCAGGGTTTCTCCCATATTCCTGTAGGGGGCAGGCTGGCCTATCTCCAAGCATGGCAATCCATCACTTCAGACGGGTCCTGGAGATAGCAGGCCAGCGTCTTGCTCTCAGCCTCAAGCTGTTCCCAAAACTGGGACCAAGAGCTTTCAAACCTGCCAGTCCTACAGAAACAACTCTGCTGGAGGCAGAGGTTTTCACTCTTCTTCTCTCAAAGGCAGTGAAGCCTGTGCCACCTCAGCACAGGGGAAGAAGACTGTACTCCATGTACTTCCTCTCCCTAGAGAAAAATGGGGAGTGGCAGCCCATTCTAGATCTCAGATACTTGAACTAACATCTTACAAAGCCAAAGCTCAAAATGACAACTCTGGCTACTATTCTACCTACCCTCAGGCAAGGGGACTGGCTGGCATCCCTGGATCTAAAGGATGCCTACTTTCACATCCCCATCAGGCATTGCTACAGAAAATACCTCAGATTTCCACTACCTTCAGGCTATTACCAGTTCAAGGCCATGCCTTTTGGGCTGACCTCTGCACCAAGGGTATGCACAAAATGCCTAGCAGTTGTAGTAGCATACCGCAGAAGGCAAGGAGTTTCAGTTTACCCCTTCCTGGTCGACTTGCTGCTGGTGGGTCAGCCCCCGCCAGCTGGTAAAGGAAGCCTTAGATCTCACTCAGGATACTCTTCAGTCTCCAGGTTTCGTGGTGAATTTCAAAAAGTCAGTCCTGACACCTGTACAGGTTCTGGACTTCATAGGGGCAGAGCTGGTCCCTATCCAGGCAGACTTTTATGCCTCCAGAAAGGGCACAGACCCTCATCCACCTTGCAGGGTATTTTTGCCTTCAGGTCCCTTGACCAGCAAGATACTTCCTGCAGCTTCTGGGTCACATGGCCTCCACCACAGCTGTGGTTCCAGGGGCCAGGTTCCAGATGAGGGATATTCAGTTCCACCCTGAGATCCTTCTGGTCCCAGAAGGATTCCCTGTCAAAACTGATTCCAGTGTCTCCTACATTACTACTAGCTCTACAGTGGTGGCAGAACATGGACAATCTCAAAATGGGAGTCCCCTTTCATCCTCAGACCTGCTGTCTAGTGCTAACAACAGATGCTTCCCTGCTAGGCTGGGGTGCTCACCTGGGGGACAACACAGCCCATGGCACCTGGCTTCCTCAGGAGTCTCTGTTACACATCAACCTTCTGGAGTGCAGGGCAGTGCTCCTGGCAATCCAGACATTTGCCAGTCACTTGCAGGATAAGGTAGTGCAAGTCAGGACAGACAACACCACTACCATGTACTACATCAACAAATGGGGGAAAGAGATCCTCACTGCTCTGCACAGAGTCCATGAGGATTTGGAAGCTGACCTACTCCCTGATCATTTCCCTGTCAGCTGTCCACTTGCCAGGGAAGGACAATGTCCTAGCAGATGCTCTCAGCAGAATCAGCCAGGGCCATCATGAATGGGCCTTGAACAGGCAAGTCCTTCTGTCAGTATTCAGGAGGTGGGGGTGCCAGAGATAGATCTCTTTGCAGCCCCAGACAATTATCAGTTGCCGCTGTATTGTTGCAGGCCTCCTGCTCAGGCCTCGGTGCCATTGGAGGCCCTGCTGTTGGACTGGTCTAACAGGTTCCTTTAAACCTTTCCTCCTTTTCTCCTGATATCCAGGGTCCTAGTCAAGTTGAGGTCTCAGCCTGCTTCTGTGATTCTCATAGCCCCAGACCGGGCCAGGCAACCATGGTACTCAGTGCTGCTGTCCCTGTAGGTGGCCAGTCTGATTTGCCTCCCCAGGAGGCACAACCTGCTGACATTCTCTCAGGGGAGAATCATCTACCCCAGTCTCCAGTCCCTTCGACTCGGGGCCTGGCTCTTGAGGACCTAGAATATGCAGATCCGCATCTCTCTGAAGGTGTTCTGGGCATCTTGAGAGTATCCAGGAAGCCTGACACTCGGAAAAGCTACTCCTCCAAGTGGAAAAGATTATCTGTGTGATGTTCCCAACAAAGCCTGGATCCACAGCAGGCTGGTCTCCTAGCACTTTTGGATTATCTGATACATCTTTGGTCATTACAACTACAGCCATCTACCTTAAAGGTGCACCAGGCAGCTGTCTCTCTGCCTGTCTGTCAGCAGGGAAGGGCTCTTCCCTAGCTGCAAACCCAATCTTTAAGAAATTTTTCAAGAGTTTGCTCCACCTCCATCCTCCACACAAGAAACCTACCCCAGCATGGGATCTAAATATTTGCATGGGTCAGCTTATGCAGCCTCCCTTTGAACCCATGTCTTCAGTTTCTGACTTGGAAGACTGTATTTCTAGTGGACATCACTTCTGCCAGAAGGATCAGTGAGCTCCAGGCCTTGTCAGTGGAGCCAAATTACATTGCTCCCCACAGAGATAAGATTGTCCTCTGAACCAATAGGGCATTTCTCCCTAAGGTGGTCTCTGATTTCCATCTTAATCAGTCCATCATATTACCTATGTTATTCACAGATCATTCCAGCTCAGGTGAACGCGGGCTCCACAGTCTGGATGTAAAGAGGACCATTAGCTACTACATGGACAGGACAAAAGAGCTAAGGAATGACTGTTGCCAGCTGTTTGTTACCTATGGTGAAGTGGGTATGGGCAGGCCAGCCACTAAAAGGAGACCATTGCTAGATGGATTGTGGCTTGTATCCAGTTTTGTTATAACAAGCTGGGTAAGGACTCACCAGCAGGCCTTAGGGCCCATTCCACTAAGGGGACTGCTGCCTCAGTAGCAGGTGCCAGGGATGTCCCTTTACTAGATATCTATAAGGCAGCCACCTGGAAGACTGTACACACATTCACCAAGCACTACTGCCTGACCATCCAGGCCAGAAGTGATGCCAGGTTTGGTACAGCAGTGTTGCAGAGCCTATTTCCCAAGTAGGTTCAGTGCCGACCTCCAGGGGGCACTGCTTTGTAGTCTGCACTTGTCAGAATACTGCAAGACTTCATGTTGTTTGAAGAAAGAATTACTCACCTTAGTAATGTTGTTTCTTCTAATGGAGTCTTGCTGTATTCTGACCTCCCACCCTGCTTCCCCTCCAGAACCTGGGGACAGGGTGTTTCTATGCATCCCAGTGATATCTGTTCACCCACCAGTGGGTAGGTAATTTTTCCTTGGGCACCAGTGACTTGAGTCTCGTACATGCCCCTCTTTATTGTTGTGTTTGCTCCTGGGGATGCTAAGGTCTGGTTAGAGTTTTTTCCTATATCTTTCTAATAGTAAACTTTGTAAGACTCTGATCAGTTACTAGAATGTCACAACAGTTTGAAAACTGAGCTCGAGCTCAACGTTCTATGCATTTGCATGGAGTTTAACTCTTTGTTCTCCAGGGCAGCTGAACCGGTTGGTCATACTGCACTTGTCAGAATACAGCAAGAGTCCATTAGAAGAAACAGCATTACTATGGTGAGTAATTTTTTCTTTCTGATGGGGGGTATCTTCCCATGTTTCTTTTATTACATCTAGTGGCCCTTTAGGTTGTCTACTCTACAGCATTTCAAATGGTGAAAAACCTGTTGATGCCTGTGGCACTTCTCTATAAGCAAAAGGCAGGTAAGGTAAGTATTGATCCCAATCTTTCCCTTCTCCTTTTACAAACCTTTTTAACATGCATTTTAAGGTAAGATTAAAACGCTCAATAAGATTGTGTGTCTGAGGGTGATAAGGGGAGGTTCTTATGGCAGTGATCCATAATGGTCTGTACAGCTCCTTAAGTAATGCAGCACCAAAATGACTACCCTGATCAGTAATAATCTATTTAGGTATGCCCACCCTGCTGAAAATTTTGGCAAGCTCAGCTGCCACTTTTGGGGCTGTGACAGTACACACTGGAACTGCCTCTGAGTATCGAGTAGCGTAGTCACATACTACAAAAATGAATTGATTACCCTTTTTACTTTTGTCTATAGACCAACCACATCCATTGCAATTCTCTCAAAAGGCACATCTATCAAGGGTAGGGGCACCAGGGGCATCTTGTCGTTTTTAGCGACTGGGGATACTTTTTGACACTCAGCACAGAAACTGCAGTAGGTAGCAACATCTTCATGAATTCTAGGCCAGTAAAATCTGTACAGCACCTTGGCAAGGGTGCAGTTCCTCCCTGAGTGACCCGCCATAGGATTATCATGTGCTATCTGTAACAACTCAGATCTATACTTCTGTGGTATAACCAATTGTTCTGTCTGGTCCTGTGTCTGATGTTTAACCCAAACTCTGTACAGTAGCCCATTACATTTTTTATACTTTATTAGTTTGCATGTACTTCAGATACAGATACATAAATTGTCTTGGAAACAGCAGTATGATGATACATTCCAACAAGGAAATTACATTCCTATGTTATACAGGATAGCAGTATCTCCAAGTAAATTCCACACACTGGAGGGAAAAAAGACAATGTCTGAGATAATGCACTTAGTCTAAAATTCTGTGTAGCTGTAACCCAAGAGCAGGTGGATTAAACTTTAAAGTTAAAACTAAACAATTTCCAAAATTGCCTCGCTTTCTAAGCATTGGGTCCACCATTATACCTAAAGATCAAGATTGTTGTATTTTAAAGATGTCCGAGAACAATATCAGTCCTACATCTACATCATCATCTAAAAACCATATTAAGTTTCCGGGAGAACACAGTCCGATTATCTCAGGTGCTCAAAATGCTGCAACTTTTATTTAACACTTGTATAGAGCTCAGCATTCACCCATTTAAGAGGAGAAAAGAAAATTATGTCCCTAGGGTCACGGTCCCTACATTTTTAAACCAAAACTATATAATAAACGAGTCAGAACAGCCTTTGTGAAACTGGATGTCTACATGCTAAACAGCAGCAATTTGTTTGATTAGAACAAGTAAGGAGTAATAACATGTCATCAAATTGTCCCCTTAAAATTTCCTCTAGAGATTCCTCATCTGAGTGCCTTTTTCGGTCATCCTTTTTTTGAGCTTCCATTCGAGCGACCCATTTACCAGCATCAGTCGGGTCGGTAAACACAAATACCTTGTCCTGAACACAATGCGAAGCTTAGCCAGGAACAGAATAGCGTGGGGTATCTCTTAAGTCCCTCAACGTTCTCCATACTCCATCGAATTTCTTTCAATGTTGTCAGGTAGAGGAGGACAGATCCGGAAAGAGATGTACCATGTGGCCTTGGTCACTGAGTGGGCCCAGACACTCGGCTAAGGCTAAAATAGAATCTCTAGTGCCTGTGCCATTGGCTACTATCATGAGGACCAGAGGGACTGACTCCACCTTTTTGCCTCGAGACCAAATGAGATATGCCTTGAGGAACTGCCAGTCTGAGAAGTCTCCTTGGCCCACAAACTGTTCCAAGATCCAGCCTTTGAAGAAAAGCAGGGGGTGATCCCCTTCCAATCCTTCCGGTAGGCCAATCATTTGGATATTAGTGCTCCTTACTTTGTTTTCTAGGAGCTCCAAAAGATTTTGCATGTGTTGTCTCTCTTAGTCGGCCAGCATTTATTGCAGTACTTTTGGTAGCCTGCTGCTGCAAGTCTTCTACCGTGCCTGATAGTTGTTCTACCGATGACTCGAGCAGAGTAATTCGCCCCACCGGGCCATCTAATTTGGTATTCATTGTTGTTACTGAAGAGATCAACGCCTTTAACTTTTGGCCTAGCGATTGTAGACTTTCCTCACCCTCAGCGTTGGAAGGCAGGGCCTGCCTGGTTGATCTCGTGGTCAAAGTACCAGCTATTTCTTGGGCGTGATCCCTCTGGTCTTTCTTTTTAGGGTTGCCCATCTTGATCTCGGGTATCTCTTCCACCTGTAGAAGCGTTTTTGATTAGATGAGACCTAAAAGTATGATTTTATCTGATTTAAATGTTGTATAGATGCAGAGCTACTTCTCCAGCGTCCGTCTAGCTCGGGCTCCGCAGCACCCCTCTCCCATTACATTTTTTAAACATAAGTTCACCCTGTTTTGGTTTCACCCCCAGCTGCTTAAAATAACCTTGGAGAGAAACTTCCGTTAGCTTGTTCTGAAAGAAAATCACAATCCATGATCGTTTCAGCATTTTCATATGTTAATCCCTTATGTCCATCAGTCTTTTGTTGCCACTGTTTCTTCAGGCGTCATCTTTCTTTCCTGGACTTGCGGATCTTGGAGCTGTGCTCAAACAAGTCTGAATCACAATCAGCAAAATGAAGAGTCCCCACTATTTGAGGTTTTCTTTGCCTGGGCTCTTGTTGCCACAGCTGTGGAAACATCAGGATTTACTCCCTCTTTGATTAACTCAGTAAATCCTGGAAAGTAATTTCCAGTAATCACAGGTGCAGGCAACACAGATACTACCCCCACTTTCATTTAGTGCGACACCCCATTAATAGTCAGAGTCACTTGGCTGATGGGATAGATTGAGTGTCCCTGTGGATGCAAATGACACCAGTACGTGGTCCTTTTGGACATCGTTTTCCTATCACTTCAGTATGTACTAGGGTCTGTCTGCTTTCACAATCTATAAGTCTCTTCACAGTCTTATCGCCCACCTTCATATCTGTTAAGTACTTGCCCCAATTTAGTGAGGACAAATCTGCTTCAGTGTCTCTCTTTTTACTACGGCAATTTTTTGCAATATGACCTGTCTTATTATAGTTATAGCAAATAGTCTTTGGTGGCAGATTTGTTACCCCCACCAGAGTTAACATAGAATTTGACGGCAGATAAGGACCGCTTGGCCCACCTAGTCTACCCATTTTCCTACCTAACAAATAAGCTGCAGATCCTAGTTGACCAACAGCTTACTTCCTCCTACCCCCCCCAACTAGGACTGCTTTATGTCTGTCCCATGTATTCTTGAATTCCCTGACTGTTCTTGACTCCACAACCTCCTCAGGGAGGCTGTTTCTTGCATCCACTACCCTCTCCATGAAAAAATACTTCTTCACATTACCTCTGAGCCGTCCCCCCCTCTACCCTCTTGGACTTTGTTGATTCCCTTGAGGTACTTGAAAGTTTCTATCATGTCCCCTCTCTCCCTTCTTTCCTCAAGGGTATACATATTAAGCTCCTTTAGTCTTTCTTCATATGTCTTCTGGTGCAGACCCTGCACCATTTTGGTTACCCTCTTCTGGACAGCCTCCACTCTGTCTATATCTTTGCAGAGATGGGGTCTCCAGAACTGCACAATGTACTCCAGATGGGGTCTCACCAACTGTCTGTACAGAGGGATAACAACTTCCTGTTTCCTACTATTGATGCCTCTCCCTATGCATCCCATTATCCCCCAGCCCTCCTTACTGCCTTCTCACATTACTTGCCCACCTTTAGGTCATCTGATATAATTACCCCAGGTCCCTTTCCATTTTTACTGTTGCCAGTATCTCACCCCCCATTATGTACTCTTCTCCTGGGTTTTTGTTTCCCAGGTGCATTACCTTGCACTTCTTTGCACTGAATCTGAGCTGCCATATGTTTGACCATTCCTCCAACCTTGCCAAGTCCCTTCGCATCCTTTCCACTCCATCCTGTATATCAACCCTGTTGCAGATCTTTGTGTCTGCAAAGAGACTTACTTTTCCTTCCAGTTCCTCTGCAATTTCACTTATAAAGACATTAAAAAGGACCGGTCCCAGTACTGAACATGACAGTACCCCGCTAGTAACCCTCCTTTCTTCACTGTGGACTCCATTTACTACTACCTTTTGCATCCTGTTGTCTAGCCAGTATTAATCCAGGCTACCACCTTGGGACCCACTCCAAGGCTGCCTATCTTGTGTATTAATCTTTTGTGTGGGACTGTATCAAATGCCTTGAGAAAATCTAGGTAGGCCATGTCCACAGCCCCTCCCTGGTCTACTACTTTGGTCACCCAGTCAAAGAAATCTATTAGATTCATCTGACACGACCTTCCCATCGTGAATCCATGCTGCCTTGGGTCCTGTGCCCCACTGGCTTCTAGGTACTCAGCAGTTCTTTCCTTCAGAAGTGATTCCGTCATTTTCCCTACCACTGAGGTCAAACTAACTGGGCTGTTGTTTCCTGCCTCTGTCTTGCTCCCACTTTTGTGAAGAGGAATCACATCCGCCCTCCTCCAGTCTTCAGGTACCACCCCATCCTCCCGTGATTTGTTAGAGAGTAGTCAGCGGTGTCACTAGTTCTACCCTTAGTTCTTTTAGAATTCTTGGGTGAATCCCATCAGGCCCCATTGCTTTGTCCACCTTCAATTTTATTAGTTCTTTCCGAACCCTTTCTTCTGTAAATGGACTGGTATCGACCCCTGTCTTCAGACTGTTTCTCTTGTTTAGTTTAGGTACCTCCCCTTCCTCTTCCTTTGTGAATACTGAGCAGAAATATTCGTTCAGTATCCCTGCATTTTCACTGTCACCCTCTACCCACATTCCCTCCCCTTTATTAAGCCTCAGTATCCCTCCTTTGGCCTTTCTTTGCTCCCTAATGTACATATAAAAGGTCTTATCTCCCTTCTTAACAGAGTTGGCTATCCTTTCCTCGGTTTGGGCCTTTGCTATTCTGACTGCCTTCCCAGCCTCTTTCTGCTTAAACTGATAAAGTTCTCTGTCCTGCTCCTTCTGTGTTTCCTTATTTCCTGAATGCTATCCTTTTCTCCTTAACCTTCCCTGCCACCTCTTTTGTGAACTATAGCGTTTTTTTCCTTCATTGTGTTTTGTTGATTTGCTTTACACAAAGACTTGTTGCCTCTGTGATGGCTGTTTTGATTACTCCCCATTGTTCCTCCACCCCTCCTTCTTGCCTGTTTGCTAGTGCTTTTCTAAGGTGCACTTTCATTTTCCCAAAGTCAGCCCTCCTAAAGTCCAGTACTCTTGCTTTTTTATGGCTTGATTGTATGGCTGTGTTTATCGTGAACCACACTGTTTGGTGGTTGCTTGTTCCCAGATGGCTACCCACTTCTAAATCTGAGATTCTTTCTCCGTCCCCACTTGAGAGTACCAGACCTAAGATTGCTCCCTCCCGAGTGGGTTCCAGTACTAGCTGTCTGAGGCATGCCCCTAGTAGGGCATCAAGAATGACCCTGCTCTTGGATTTACCTGCAGGAAAGGTGCACCAGTTAACATCTGGCATATTCGGGTTCCCCATCAATGATATCTCCCCTTTTTCTGCCATTCTAAGGATACCTTCAGTCATTTCCTTGTCCATTCCCTCCCCCTGAGATGGGGGTCTGTATACAACCCCCATGCGGATTGTGGTGCCATTTCCTGTCTCCAGAGTGCCTCATCTGCTCCCTGTTTGCTCTTTAGTTCTGTTGCTTTGATCCCTTCCTTTACATAGAGAGCTACTCCTCCTCCTCTTTTATCCTCCCTGTCCCTCCTGTAGATTGTGTATTGTGGTATGTTGACATCCCAGTCATGGTTCTCTGTTTACCATGTTTCTGAGACTGCCACAATATCCAGGCAACCCTCTTCCATCAAGGCCACTAGTTCAGGGAGCTTGTTATACAGACTACGGGCTTTGGTACTCATCACCCTCCACTTTTTGATGGCCTTACCCCTTTTAGCCCCATTCCTGTCCTTACTGCCTTTGCCTTTTTTTTTACATTTACCTCTGTCCTGCTCCCTAATGACTTTTCCACCTTGGTGTTTACCTCACTAATTACCATGTTTTGTGGGGGGAGGCTGGGATTTCCCTGCTCCTTTTCAGTGCCTCCCCCCTTGGCTAGTTTAAATGCTTGCCAGTGAAGCATTTAAACCCTTCACCTAGGATCCTGGTCTCTCTCCCCCCCCCCCCGGACAGATGCAGACCATTGCGCTAGTGTAGGTCTGCATCCCTCCAGGTGGCTCCCCAGTCCCTAATGAAGCCAAAACCCTGAGCTCCACACCAGTTTTTCAACCATTCATTGAATTCCCTGGTGAGGAGTACCCTAGCATCACCCTTGCCATAGACAGACAGCACCTCCGAGAAGGTTACCATATGCGCTTCTTGTCTAAGGCCCCTCCCCAACTCTACAAACTCCCCTTGCACTGCTGTGATCCCATTCCTAGTCAGGTCATTTGTCCCTAGGTGGACAATGACATCCATCTCCTTCCCTTGTGCAGCTGCTTCCACGATCCTGAGGATTTGCTTCCTGTCCCTCCAAGCCATGGTGCCAGGCAGGCACCTTACTTCCCTATCCCCTTCCTTCCCCATTTCTACCTCACTAATGATCAAGTCCCCCACCAGGAGTTTCCTTCCCCTGTAGGGTCCCGTACCACCCTCCTGTGGGTCTCCTTTGTGAAGGCTCCCAGCATCCTCCTTGATCTCCATTGCAGGTGCCTCCATAGAGGAACCACTATCCACCAGAAGAGCGTATGAATTGTGGAGAGGTACAGCTGGAGGTATGCAACTGTGTTCCACCACCCTCTCCTTCCCTGAGCCCACCCTGGTCCAGCCTCAGTTTTTATCAGACTTTGAGTTTAAGTGGGAAAAAGAGTGTCTTACCAGTGCTTTGCTGTTACTTCACTGCTGTGGCATCTGTCTGGCCATTTGATGGTCTTCAGCTAAAGAAACAGCCTTTTCCCCACTTTCGGGTCAGTGTTCTTTCACTCAGAGCTGCACATCTGTAGGTAGGATATTGATGAATTGCTCCATTTCAAATGTGTCAGTGGTATGTGGGACTGTTTTGCTCTCTGTTTGGAGCCATTTTATCAGGAGTTCTCTTGAGTCTGGTGAAGGCTTCTCAAGGATTGTCAACTGAGTTGTACTTCAGGGACCGAAATCTCTTCCTGTAGGTCTCTCCTGAGATGTCATACCTTTTCAGGATTTTGCTTTTCACCAGGTCATAGTTCTGTGACTGTGCAGCATCCATATTGCTATACGCAAGTTGGGCTTTCCCTGTCTGGTACGGTACCAGTCTGATTGCCCATTGCTGCTTTGGCCACTGGCAGGCTGCAGCAACTCTTTCAAAAGTTGTCAGGTATGCTTCGATACCATCCGAGGGACACAACATTGTCAGTTTAATGTATTTTAAGTTGTTTGTGTCTTGTTGCTCTGCTGGTCCAGTGCCAGATCTTCCAGCTTTGATAACTTGCAAGGCATCCATCCATCGGTGCATCTCTTCTTTGCTACTTCTGTCGCTGCATCTCTTCTTTTCTCTGCTGTTCGAGTTGTTGCATTTCTTCTTTTCTCTGTTTTTCTGTCTCTGTCTCTTTTTGTTGTATATTCCACCATTTGAAAAAGGCAGTCAGGCTTTCAGGTTTTGTCACTGCCTGTTCTTTTTGTATAACTGGCGCTAGCTGTACAGATCAGCTTGGACTTCTGTCTCTGCTAGTTGGGTTGCCATTCTCTTGGTAACCACTCCTGGGTTTGCTGCTGCAGATTCCATACCTTTCTTCTATGCTTCCCTGGTACCAGGTTTAGTGTCCACGCACAAAACTCCTGGCTTCGATTATACATGGCATAAATCCCACTGCTAACACCATCTGTCATTGAGGCACAGGTCAGAAAACCAGGAGCAGTTGTTAAATTTGCAGCAAGTGTTTTATTATTAACAGTAAAGTAAAAAAAAAAAAAAGTTCTGAATAACTATTTACAATGGCAGTACAAACATAGAAAGCAGTCCTTTTTCTTTTTAATTTCAAATCTATCTGCCTTTTGCAAAACATTGCAGCTGTTTTTGAGTCTTTGCAGGAGCTTGTTAAGAAAATGGCATACCTCTCACACAGTGTTCTTGTCAGTGTCAGCAGGTGCAGCACAAAGAACATTGTGACCCAGAACTGACCTCTTGTTTATATCTCTGCAAAAGGCTTAAAAACTGCATTTCAGGTTAACCCCTTAAATTCAAAATAGCTTTTTGCAATCATTTCAACATTATAGCTATATACAGTTTTAAACAAAGGGATCCCAGTATCAATTGCATTTCCACAAAATGATTCACGTATATTTTTATATCAGCAGATCTGCAAAGGGGTAGAAAAGGCAGAACAGCAGGGGAAGGTAGAGAGATAGTAAGAGAATTGCAAGACTGTCTGGTGATCAAGTCCCCCGGTGGTGGCACTTTGTTGGCACTGAGGTATGCATCCGTGTCTGCAGAACCGCAGAAATGGGGTGTTTTTCAAAGTGCAGAAGCGGATGCTTGCCTCCGTGTATTTTTTCATAGGGTATTTTTTTTGTTACTATGAATGATATGTTGCTCCACGGTTTTTAAAACTCGAGGTGTGTCCGGGGCTCCCCCCAGCTGACTCCAAATTGGGCAATATCTTTATCACTGGGCTGTAGCGTGCCCCCCTACGGGAGCACCCACTGTAGCGACTGTGGTGCGGGCTGTGGTGGAGCTTCTGCGCATGCGCAACTCATGATCCGGCATCACCTCACATCATTGACATGTCACCGCAAGAGCAGGAGGAAGGCGAGCCGGGAAGGCGAGGAAGCGGTGAGGAAGGCAGTTTGACTGGCACAAGGACCGGCAATTAGATTGAGTCTGGGGGTGTATCGAGCGAAGGACTCCGGGGAAGGCCTCTGAAAGTCATCTGGGAAATTCACGCAGGCCCTGTGCACAGGAGCACGATTTACTGCCAGGGTTTACCTGTTCTGTGTTTGGCCTGGTCTATTTTGGTACCCAGTTTTGATGTCTCTCTCCTGGATATCTCACAGGACCCCCGGGACCTCTCTACACATTGAATCAGGCTTGGGAACTGGGCCTGGGGACCTGCCTTGGAATCAGGTCAACTGTCCTCCGGGGCTGTCCTCAGCTGTTTTGTGGGTGTTTTGTGTATTGCTAACCCAACGGGTAACTCGATTGCTAATGCCCGGTGCTAATGAATGAGTCTGGGGCCTGGTCTAACTCCTTCATAGTCCGGCATTGCTCGGGATCCCACTGCCCCACAGAACCTTAGGCAGAGCAGAGCATTTTGAATGTTTGGTACCCGGGGTTTGGTATGATTTCTCAGTACTATCTGCTTATGCAACAATGCATCAGTTAATCCGGTACAGTAATTGTGTTTATGCAGCATCACTTAATAAAGGCTATCAATTAAAATGTGCAGTTTCTAACAAGGCCCATTTTTTCTTTAATTTGCACTGGCCTACTGTATGCAGCTGGCTACTCTGCTTCTTTGCTAAAGCTTAAGTTGAATAAATATGTAATATGCTCCTTCTCAGATGAGGCCTAGTTTAAATGTACATTAATTAATAACAAAACCATCCTGGCATTTCTGTGTACCCCCTCTGCTCCTTGGGAACCGATTGTGGCTGTGCTGCTCTGGATTACTGTCTCTTTTGTGCCTGGATTCCCATGTACACTACCCTAGTCAGGTGGGCCTTTCCTTTTTCAGTCCCTCTTCTGTTGAGGAGTGGCTTCCCAGTTATTCCTGCCTTGAGCTTGACTCTCTGCTCCACCTCAGAGGTGGGCCTAGCTGCCTGGGGCATGTCTGCGTCTTAGTCTCACTGGTAGCAAACAGTGCACTCCAGTGATAAAAAAAACCAAAAAAAAACAAATGTCCAGTGGCCAGCACCAGGATTTGGAATTACTGCATACTCACTGTAAAGCTACCAACTTTCCAACTCCTAAAACTGGGACAGTCCACCCTGACCATGACCCCCCCACTACCTCCACCACCACTGTATCACTCCCATGGACACCATGCAGACAACACTGAGCACAATCAGTTGCATTTTGCTGCTTGCTCTGGCCATGCCGCCTCACAGTAACACCAGTAGCAAACATTTTAGATGAAAACAATACATCATTCTGCTGCAACAAGTTCCAAATCATGATGTACAGAAAGTTCATTAGAAGCAAACCTGCATTAAATTGTGATCAGACATTTAAGCTGCATGTATTGTTCCTCCTGACAGTCCCATCCAGTCCACTCACACTCGCCTCATTTGCTGAACAAATTCAGTGACTCCCACAACCACACCAGATTGTTTTCACACACTTCCCTACAGCTGATCAGGTTTGGGTACCTTAGTTCCCTGCTGACGGTCTTTTCTTCGTCTGGAGTACCTCTAAGCTGCTGGCAGATAGACATCCACATGTGCTTGTTTGCACTACTACTCAGTCTAATCTAACAGGAAGGAACATGCTTTACTGTGCTGCCACTGACATGCTTAAAGTGCAACACAGGCACAGGGGTTGACGTTGTAAACTGCTGTCCAGCCTGAGCAGTGCTACAGTGGTGCTGAAATAACTGTCACTCACAGATGAGCAGTCAGCAAAAAAAAAAAAAGGGGACAAAACTGGGGCAAGTAAGCAAAAAAAAAAGGGGGACAAAAGTGACATTTTGCAAAACTTGTGGGGACACTGGGACATGTTGCCTAAAATAGGGGCTGTCCTGGGAAAATAGGGACTGTTGGTAGCATTAACTCACTGCCACTGCCCATACTGTCTAACTGTGGCATCATATTGCTCCTGATGCTGCTGCTTAGAGGTCTTTTGTCGGAGGGGGGCCTCCGGGGGCAATGCTTTTTGTTTCACTCTGTTTCAGCAATTAAATGTCTCTGGATATTTCCTGCTTCTTATTCTGCTGAACCCCTGTAATTTGCACTTGTGTGTTTTATTTACTAGGAAAGCCACTAGGAAAGACATACTGAGCTTGTAGTAGCTGGGGTAGTAGTTCATTATCAGATGTGTCCTCCTCTGTGTCCTAGTGAGAGGGGATGAAGAGAGCATCAGAGAAAGACAGCAATACATCAGTAAGGTCTGCACATATTAAAATATAGCATAGTAACTGTACCTGAGATATAAATGTATGGGCAGTTGTAAAATACAAGTAATCAGTACAACTGCACCACAGTGAAAGGTACAGTTGCAGCGCAGTCAGTATTGCAGTACATTTACAATCATCAAACTATTAAGAAGCACTCATGGGAGGGGGGACCCCTGAGGGCAGAGGACTTGCACTCACAGCGACACCCATGGCAAATCTGCAATGGGAAATGTTATCACCACCCTGCTGATGCTGGTGTGGGACACTGGCTAAGTAGTCTGCACACCTGACTTGTGCACCTATGTCTGGAAACTCAGCACCATTGTTCCAACTTGGAATCCTGTCCAAAGTGGCAGTGCTGAGATTAAACTCATAAACATGGGTTGAGAGCAACCATGTGATGTGATCAGTGCCTTGCCAGCCTGCCCCACACAAGGACTTGCATGTTCCTACCCTTGATGCCTTTATGACCAGTGCTTTGCCAGTCTGCCCCACACGAGGACTTGCATACTCCTTGTAACAGGGAGACCCCAGTCGGATCTCCGAGGAGGGGCTGGCTCCCTCCTCGATACTCTGTATTAAACCACCTAGATATTTACTTACAGACCACACGGAGAGCGGAGGAGATTTTATGAAGCTTTACTTGGTCAGGATACAACATTTAAAGTGGTACAAAAAGTTGTTGCTTCAGTTAAAAAAATAAAAAGCCATTCTGTTTTTAGGCAGAACTTACAAAGCTTTATATATAATTGAGCAAACACAGGACGTACATCCTGTCTCCAAACAAGGCAATGTTGGTATATTAGCTTTGTAATTGGAGAATTTACATCTGCATTTCCTCTTGTCATAAGCATGAGCTCAATTTTGCAAATCTGGTGGCTGAATGAATGCAGTACCTGCAAGTAGGCTTAAATGAACCAAGTGTAATGTCAATCCCCACAAGATGGCAGCATTGTATAACCAATGACAGTTTGCTTTTAAATTCTCCATTGACATACATGCACGCAGGCTTAGCATATGTTTTGTTATAAAAACTCAACTATGCCCCTTTTCCTATTATACGTAGAACTTAAAAATTGCATTGCAGTTTAAACTATGGCATTAACAAGATATACTTATTCTTAAGCAAGTACAGGATATATTGTTAACATTCTATTAATATCTTAGCAGACAGTTACAAAGAAATGCAATATTCTTTATAACCATATATGTACTTTTTTTTCCTTGGCAAGCTGCTGTCACATTCTGATAGGTCTCTGTGTAACTATGATAAGTAAGAGCTATGACAAATATGACACATAGCATTTATAAGAAATGCCTACATCATTTTGGGGAAATGCAGC
The DNA here is from genome assembly GCA_016271365.2 of Neoceratodus forsteri. Lineage (NCBI taxonomy): Eukaryota > Metazoa > Chordata > Ceratodontiformes > Ceratodontidae > Neoceratodus > Neoceratodus forsteri. The sequence goes on from CM028133.1 coordinate 932,512,340, forward strand.
ACATAAGTTTTGTTTTGTGCACCATTTCACACACATAAGTTTTGTTTTTAGCCACCATTCTGTAATATATCTGTATTGTGACTGTGCTGTGTATACATACCTTTTTATACTCCTGTCTTTCTGTGTATTTGCTCATGCACCCACTTACTGGCTTTATCAAATTGTACTTGGGGTTTTGTAGCCTGTCCCCTGCCAACTATTAAAATTTGTGCAAAGACACATTATAGTAAAATCGCTCTCTACACTCCTACTAACAGGGGGCCACAGCCTGGTGGGGAACGCCTGCAGGAGCTAGAAAGGCAGCATGGCAGGGACAGGACATGGAAAGCAGCTTGGAACAGGTGGGTGGGTAGAAGAAACAGGAGCAGATCTGCTGGAAGGGCACCCAACTTGGACGACAGAGTGGGGATCGAGCAACCTGGGAAGAATAAAGGGGCAGGGCAGAGACATGCAACAGAACAGGGGCACAGCAGTAGGGGACGAGAAGTAATTGCTTTTGCTGAGAGCAGCCACTCAGCCCCTGGTAGAAGCTAAGCATGTACGTGTGATGCAAACCCATTACCACCGGGATTACCACATTGGTTCCCATGGTTGGTTCCTCACTTGAAGCAAAAAGGGGTGTTGGAAGCTGTAACTGACTCCTTGATTTTATATTAAAGGGGTCCATTTTTTCCAGGAAAAAAAAAGGAATGGGGTCATTTCTAGCATGTGCTGATGAGCATGGGTGCAACTGTTTACAGATAGTGCCACCACCGGGTCAAGTCCTAGGTCTCACGAGAAAATTTGGTTGTGCAACCAGACAGAGAAGACACTGAAAAGGAGAGAATGGAACAGATCATTGCATTTAAACTCTTTTCTCCATAACAGCTGGGACAGTACCATATTCAACCCTGTCACGCACACCCTACTCACTGTCTATGATCTAGCACTCTCGCACTATGGCAGTCCCTTGCAGAACTACCTCAGTAAGGCAAGCGGCTTTCCCTTATTGTTTCCCAAAACTGTGGAACTCTACCCCATTAAATAAGACACTGCTCTTCCTCACAGTCCATCTCATCCTCCCTGTACAATTTCTACTCACCAAATTGTACCTGCACCTAACTACCACCTACTCCCCCTGCGTGTTTATCCCTCACTTTATACCCTGCATATTAAAATATGCCTGCCTGTCTTCTCATCCCTACTTTATCCTACTGTCCCCTTGCTGATAAATACAGTTCCCTTTTCTTTTAGGTGTCTACAAGCCAACAGTTTTGTTGAATTATGCACTTATATGTACCTCTCATAGGTCACTATGTCGTCTCACATATGTATTTCGCTAATTGTTCTATGATGTACGCACTTCTGACTTTTACTCACTGTATAATCTCATTTATACATTACATGTAATTTGTAACCTGTCCTTGACTAATGTACTTGTATGGTTGTATCTCGTAATGTACCTGTATGTTTGCTGTCCTCTCCCCTCTCCCCCAGGACGCACTGGGAGACAAGCAACTTGATTGCTTAGTTTGCCTTTCCTGGTGAAACTTTTCAAAAAATTAATTAAAAATTGTGAAGGCAAACAGTAGACGCAGGAAAATACTAGACTGCCGACTCTTCCTAGGGAGAGAGGAGGTCTAGCAATGCCAGGTCATAGATTATGGTTGCTCAACTCACATCTATTGTCACATAGCTGAAACAACGCACAGACACAGGTTGGAGGAAGATGGAGGATCAACAGATTAAAAGGCTTCCTCTGTTTGCCCTGCCACATGCCTCATTCTCCAGTCATGTTTGTAGAGAACTAACCAACCCGTGGACAAGATACATACTTAAAGTACTGGCTAAAGTAAGAAGAATCAGTAAAACTCCAAATGAAGTAGACCTGCTAACAATTATAGATGACCCAAATTTTATCTCACCCACCCTCCACATACTGACCTTGGTTACTCATGATGGAACAGGTCTGACTTGACCAGGTTTCAGTCTCTGATCATTTATAAAACAATTTTACCCACGCAGTGTAGTTCATAAATTCAACCCAGCAATTTCCCCATTTGTGTGGAAGAGCCCAGGATATGGGCATGCATTATTTGGGGAAATGTCCCATGGTGAGCAGTTATGGTTGAGTATGGCGCAGGGTGTTAACTTCTGTGTTGGGGCGACTGGTGGGTCTTGCTGCAGTTTCCATGTTTTTTGTCATGGAGGGTTGAGGACAGGAGGGATGGGAGCTGTACCCACAGTGGATCATGGTTCTTTTAACTTTGGCGAGACAATGTATTCTTAATACATGGGTTTCATACGTTACACCCACACAGTTACTATGGAAAACAGTTACTATCGAAATTTAGCCCTGAGCATTTGTCCTATCTCCTGAGAGGAAATGAAGAAGATTTATTGAAAGCTGGGGCCCATTCTTAAATTCCCTGTCCCCAGCAGAAACCCATATTCTATGGACATGGATATATTGTTCATCCACATTTATTGGCAGGTATCCTTGCCGCTTTAAATCTTGCCAGAAGGTCTTCAAGCTGGCTCTTCCCACCCACCCTGGTGGTAAAACTCTTGGCTCCGCCCCATGACGCCAGATCTTCCTTAGCGCTTAGAAGCTCAGGTTCCCTCCTTAACGCTCTGCGTATAAGACTGGTTTCTATTTCTTCGGTTTTCGAAGTACTTTCAAGGTTTTCTAGACTTGGTCATTTATTTCCCTACGTGGCTGCGATGGACAAATCGACTCCCGGGTTTGGAGGTGCCCATGGGGCAGATGTCTCAGACGGATCCGCATTCCACGTAGGCTCTACTGCTTGGGCTTTGAGCACAACCCGCAGAGCTTACGACCTGTGCTCTTCCTTCTGCGGCCCTCGTCCTGGAAGACCCGGCAGCCGTTTACCTTGACCCGGCGTTACCCGCCGGTGAAGTCGAAGGAGGCCCGTTTGGCAGTTTCCGCGGCGGCTGGCTTGGCGGAACAACTCGAGCATTTGAACGCCCTCGAGGAGAAGGCGGCGCAGGCCGCATCTTCATCTTCCTCGGCCGTGGCATTTATCCCGCTCCCTCTGGGGTCCTCCTATTCAGCTTCTTTTAAGGAGCTTTGTCTCTCCCTCTCCACTAAGGGAGAGGGACCAACATCTTCAGGGCCTTCCTCTCGGTCCAAAAAGAAGGATCACAAAGGTAAGTCCCTTCGTCGACGCTCATGGGAGCGGGAGGGGTCCCTCTCACCGAGTAGTCGACAATCAACTTCGGTTGATCGCCGGCTTGACCACTGGCTTCCACGGTGTCCCCGTCAGGCCAGTTGGCCGAGACTCCTGTCGGCCACGATCGAGATTTTCTCGACCCGTTGAATGAGCTGTCGACAGGTGAAGCCGAAATCCCTCTTCCCTGGTTCCCCGGTAGTTGAGAGTCCGTGGACTTGCCTGTGCCTCGGTTCCGAGTCCACGGTTAAGCCTTCCGGAGCGAGGGAGGCGGGTTTCCCCCGCACTACCCCGTACCCTCCTCGGGAAAGCAGAGGTTCTCGGTCTCGAACTTCTTCTTGGTCCAGCTGATCCTGCCGCCACAGGCGGTCTCGGTCTCGGCACCGTGGCAGCGGCGCCGCGCTGCGTCCTCTTCCTCCTCCTTGGACGAAGGAAGCTTGGCGCCAAGTTGCATTGCCGATCACGAGGACCTCATTTGCAACAGCTCTACTGTCCGGGAGAGCGACATCGTCGCCTTCCCGGCTATTAAGTGGCTGTCTCCGGAGCGGCCGAAGCAACCCCTCGCTTTAGCCGAGGCGCCCTCTTCCAGGCTTGTTGCTCGGCCAAAACCGGCTGCCCCACCGATTCCGGTGGAACCTCCGTCTCCTCAGCCTTCGTTTGGGGCTCCGACCAAAGACTCTCGGTCGGCCCGAGGTCTGCCCCATAGGCTGTCTGTCACCCTCACTCCCGATCGCCCTCGGCAGGTGGAGGGTGGCTCAGGCCCAAGGCAGCTCTTTGCGGACTCTTCCGAGTCCGACGGCGATTCCTCCCTGTTCTCCAGGCAGGTCGACATGGAGTCCTCGGGAGGTCAATCACTGGACGATAGCCCTTCGTCTTTTATGGGTTTGCTTAGGCTCATCTCAGAGTCCACCGGGATGCAGCTCGAGCCCGTATCCAAGCAGGCCAACTATCCCCTCACGGAGATATTGGACCGAGGGGATTCCCCTACGGAGGCCTTTCCTGTGGCCGAGGCCATTGTTGGCTCGGCCTTGGAGCTCTGGCAGCGCCCTGCTTCCTGCCCTGTGCCTTCGGCCAGGATGGCCAGGAAGTATGCGGTCCCTACCGGTTCCCTATCCGGGTTTTCAGAACACCCCTCGGCCGAGGGGTTGGTTACTGACAGCGTTTTCCGGCATGCTGGTAATGCTAGGGACGTGGACACACCTCCCGACAAGGAGTCCAAGAAATTAGACTATGCCGGGGGAAAAGTCTATGCTGCATCCTCCCTTGGCCTTCGCCAGGCCAGCTCGGCCGTGCTTATGGCGCATTTCTCCCATGCCCTGTTGGGCTCCCTGGACGAGGTAGTCCCTCATCTCCCGGCTGACCTGCAGACTACGGCTAGGCAGGTGCGGGGGCAGGGCAGTGGCAAAGCAGCAACTTCAGACTGCTTTGGACATCGGAGACTCTTGCGCCAGGTCAGTCGCGGCCGCAGTGGCCATGCGCCGTCGGGCATGGCTGAGGTTATCCACCTTCATAGCGGATACCCAGCACAAGTTGGCGGATGTTCCCTTCTTGGGAACTGACCTCTTCGGCCCTGGAGTGGAAGGTCACCTCCAGAGGATCGAAAAGTCCAATGCCACCTTGGACTCGGTCTCATCCGCTCAGAGGGACAAGGGCCGCAGACCGCAACCCAAGCCCTTTCGTCCGTCTGTGCCCTCGGCACGTCCAGCCTAGCATCATCAGGGCCAGCAGGCTCACACTTGGCGTCCCAAACCCAAGCCCGCGGCTTCCTCCTCCAGGAAGCAGGGAGGTAAGGGCCCAGGAGGTCCCTCGGCCGGTCCCTCCTCCAAGCCTGCACAGTGACGGGTTGAGGGGTGTTGCCCCCAACCTCGTCACCTCACCCCCGGTTCCCCCCGTGGGGGGACGGCTCCGCCACTTCCTTTCCGCCTGGTCTGCTATTACCACAGACCGCTGGGTGTTGGAGGTGGTAGGAAAGGGCCTGCCTCTGGAGTTCGAGCAGGCCCCACCCTTCAGAGCCATCGCCCCCAGGGGCCTCGGGGTCCGTAGCCTCGCTGTCGGCTCGCCGAGCCGACATCGCTCTGCTCCTTGAAAAGAGGTGATCAGAGAGGTGGCGGATCCTCCCTCAGACCCGGGGTTTGTGTCCAGGTACTTCCTGGTCCCAAAGCGGACGGGGGGCTGGCACCCCATTCTCAACCTACACGACCTAAACAAGTTCCTAAGGTCTTGAACCTTCAGGATGGTTACCCTGGCTCAGATAATACCATCCTTGGAACGCGGCGTGTGGTTCTGCTCTCTGGACCTGCAGGACGCGTTCTTTCACGTCCCCATCCGTCCGTCGCATCAGAGGTTCCTTCGCTTTCGAGCGGAGGGATCCCTCTTCGAGTTCCGAGCCATGCCCTTCGGCTTGTCTCAAGCTCCCAGGGTCTTCACCAAATGCATTGCAGTGGTGACAGCATTCCTGCGGCGCCGAAGGGTCCGGGTGTACCCTTACCTGGACGATTGGCTGATAGCAGCCCCCTCCAAGCAGGAGATGGAGCGGTCCAAGGATCTGGCCCTCCAGGTTTGCTCTCAAGTCGGCCTTCCCATCAACAAGGCCAAGTCGGAACTCGTGCCAAAGCAGGTGATACAATTCATCGGGGCAGAGCTTGACTCTCTATGAGCCAGAGCACGGCTCGCGGCGGACAGGGCCGAGGTTCTTTCCTCCTTTGCCTGATAATTTCTGGTTGGGCAATCGCGCCCTGCCCGGGACTTCCTGCACCTCCTGGGTCTCATGGCGGCCTGTACCAGCGTGGTCCGTTGGACCCGCTGGAACATGCGCCCACTTCAGTGGGGGCTGGCCAGCCAGTGGTCTCAACGCTGCGATCCTTTGGACCAGCTAGTGACGGTGACCCAGGGGATGTGGAACGCTCCCCAGTGGTGGATAGTTCCAGCTCACCTGCAGGAGGGCATCCCGTTCGTCCGCCCCGAGCCGACGGTCTCTCTATCGACCGGTGCCTCTCTGATGGGTTGGGGTGCCCATCTAGGGGAACACCGAGCGCACGGCCTCTGGTCCCCACGGGAGTCCCGATGCCATATCAACCTGCTGGAGCTCCGAGCGGTCCGCCTAGCTCTCACTGCCTTCGCTCCGCTTCTCCGGGGTCAAGTGGTTCGGTCCAGGCGGACAATACCACGACCATGTACTATCTAAACCGCCAGGGCGGGACGCTCCATGCCTTTATGCAAGGAAGCTCTCCGCATCTGGTCATGCGGCCAGCCTGGAGGCGGATCTCCTAGCCATTCACATGGCAGGAGCCTCCAACACCCTGGCCGGGCCCTAAGCCGATAGGGCTGTGTCCCACGAGTGGTCTCTCCTGCCGGAGGTAGTACTAGATCTGTTCTCCCATTGGGGCACACCGCAGGTGGATCTGTCTGCTCCAGGAGAACTGTGGGCTGAGGCTGTTCCATGCCTGCCCCTCAGCAGGGCTCGCTGCAAGGATGCCTTCTCGAGGCCGTGGACCCGGGCCTCTTCTCGCCTTTCCCCATTTCCCTTGATCCACAAAGTGCTTCTCAAGGCGAGGAGGGACAAGGCGCCGGGTGGATTCTGGTAGCCCAGACTGGCCACGCCAATGCTGGTATCCAGATCTCCTCAGCCTCAGCTCCAGGCTCCCGAGGCAGCTTCCAGCTCGCCCGGACCTGCTTTCAGTCAATCAGGGGAAGGTGTTCCATCAGGACCTTCAATCCCTGCACCTGACGGCCTGGTTCCTGAGTGGCTAGAGTTCCAGGCCTTGGGTCTTTCTGACGAGGTCCTCAATGTAGTTGAGGCGTCCCGTAAGGAGTCGACCAGGAATTGCTATGCCTTCAAATGGAAAAGGTTTTCCATTTGGTGTCAGAGCAAGGGCCTGGACCCTTCCTCCTTTCCTTGGCAAGCATCTTGGACTATTTATGGTCCCTTTCTCAGCAAGGGCTTAGGTCGGCGACCCTAAGGGTGCACCACAGCAGCCATCTCTGCCCAGGCGGGCGGGAAGCAGTCGGTGGCGAGGAGAAGGTGGTCTGGCGCCAAAGGCCTTGATCACATTTCCTCCGGGTGAACCTCCACCTCGTGGGACTGCTGGTACTGGTAAAGCTCATGGGCAAGCTATTCAACCAATGCACAGGTGTGATCTCTCTCACCTGTCGTGGAAGACCGCCTTCTTGGTGGCTATTCGTCAGCCAGAAGGATGGGAGGCTCCAGGCGCTTTCCATCGAGTCTCCTTACCTGGTCTTCCACAAGGACAAGGTTGTCCTGCGCCCCAACCCGAAATTCCTTCCGAAGGTGGTGTCGGAGTTTCACCTTAACCAGGTGTTGACTCTGCCGGAGTTCTACCCCAGTCACACCTCAGAGGCCGAATATAGGCTCCATACTCTGGACCCTAGAAGGGCGCTCGCTTACTATAAGGAGCGCACGGCTGAAATTCGGGGAGAGGTTCGCCAGCTGTTTGTCACCTACGCTGAAGCCGCACTTGGCAGACCTGCAGCCAAGCGGACGATAAGCAGGTGGGTCACTTCCTGCATAGATCTCTGCTATAGGTTGGCGGGCATGGAGCCTCCCAGAGGGATAAGAGCTCATTCTACCTGCCATACCGCTGCATCGGTGGCTGCTTCCAGGGACGTCCCTATCCAGGAGATCTGCAAGGCTGCTACCTGGAAGTCAGCACACACCTTTATCACCCACTACCACATCGACCTTGAGTCACCGGATGCTGGTTTTGGGGCCTCAGTTCTCCAGTCCTTATTTCCCAAGTAAGTATCGGGGTGTGTCTTGCCTCCTCCTCCCGGAGAACTGCTAGGAGTCTGCCAGACGGTGTGGATGAACAACATATCCATGTCCTAGAAATACAGGTTACTCACCTGTAACAGGAGTTCTAGGAATGGTATATTGTTCATCCTGACTCCTGACCTCAGCCCGGCAGCACAACCTGAGCTGGCAGGGCCAGATCTGGCGCCATGGGGGCGGAGCCGAGAGTTTTACCACCTGGGTGGGTGGGAGGAGCCAGCTTGAAGACCTTCCGGCAAGATTTAAAGCGGCAGGGATACCTGCCAATAAGTGTGGATGAACAACATATACTATTCCTAGAACTCCTGTTACAGGTGAATAACCTGTATTTTTGAAAGAATGTATATGCTAAGGATTAAGAGGGTGGGGGTGGAGTAACGCTTAACTGTTTTTATAGAATTGTAGAGGTAGCTGAAACATAGACTTTGACAGCAGATAAGGACCAGTTGGCCCATCCAGTCTGCCCATTTCTGGTATCAAAATGCCCTTACATATGCACATACAGTATCTGCAGGGTCCACACATTGAAATCATGTATAATAAGATTTTAATGTAATGGATTTCAATGGAATGGACTGGTTGTAGTCTTAGTGATTTACTCTTTGCTGCATTGCATTGTTTTGTTTTTATAAATTTACTAAAATCAATAAAATATATTATACAGAAAGCAATTTAGCCTTTTGCTGAACTCCCAAGAGGGATATGGTCTCCAGCAAAGGGATTTTTTTAGATACCTACAAGTGAGGCACTATCTCCAGTCAAATGACATGTCGGCAAAAACAGACAAATTCACACCTCCGGAAATTGTTTTCTATTGGGCAGCAATGTTAGAGGACAAAGGTGGGACCATATCAGATGCATTTCAAATGTTAATAGAGGACAAAAACCTGGATTTCCTAAACCTCAGAATCCAGTGGGAAAGAGATTCAGGAATTTCCATCTCTGAAGAGACCTGAAAAATAAGCCTAGGAGACGGGATTGAACGGGATGGAAAGTGACAGCCTCACCAGGATGGAGAGAATACAGATGAAATGTATAACTAGATTCTTTTAACACCCTCTAAGTAACCCAGCTCTTCCAGGTAGGAAATACAGATAAGTGCTGGAGGGGCTGTGGCCAACGAGGGATGCATTGATTACCACATTTTTGGGTATGTCCGAAACGTACCCCTTTTTGGTCTCAGATTCATGATACACTGTCTATGCTACGGTCAGACCGCACCCCTCCACACCCAGATTTTAACATTTAATAGGATTTAAGTAAGGGGTATAGGAAATCTTAAGCAACAGGGTCTGCTGATAATTTTGTGCTCTGCAGCACAAAAAGAAGTTACAGCAAAATGCCTGACATACAATTCTGATGAGTGATGCTTGGGTAAAGAGAGTGGAGGACATTCCAAAACTGGAAGAAACAGCCAAACTGAGGCTAACATTAGAAAAATACAAAGATCAATGACCAGATGTGTTATGAGGAAGGTAGTTCCTCAAGGATAGCAAGATGAGTGGAGGATGTGCTTGAAGCTCCGCTGAAAGCAGATCCTTTCCTAAAAGGTTAGAATGCCATCTCAACTCATATTTGTATAAAGAATTTTGTAGAATAAGTGATTGCAATGTGTAATAAGTTTGTTTTGAGTTAGTTGTGATCTGCATCAACATAAATCATTCCTACATTAAAATATAAGCAGAAAAGAAAAGTGGAGATTACATATGGAGGTAGAATGAAGATGTAATGTATGAGGCAGGAATGCAAGTTAATTTCTTCATAGCCAGTAATTTTTTTCAATAAAAATAGTAAGCGCAAGCAGAATAAGTTGACTAGACCTTAAGTGTAGATAGGCTTTTTAAAAGGAAATTCCTATGCTGTGATGTTGCTTGTCATTTTGTTATGCCATGTTTTCATCTTTCAATAACGTTGAATCTGAAAAAAAAAAAAAGTTCCAAAAGTTTCCAGGAAACCAGCTGCAAGTAAGGGTCCGGTCTATCAGAAAGAACTTCTGGTGCCTTACTGCCCTGGTTGATCGCTCCACTCAGCCGACGAGGGGTTGCTAGAGATTCCAAGGGTGAATTTGAAATCATTGGGTTCTAGAGCTTTTGCTTATGCTGCTCCCATTCTTTGGAACTCTCTACCACATCGGTTACGGGAGTGCACATCTGTGGAGGAATTTAAGAAGGCTATGAAAACTTTCTCTGGCAAAAAGCCTTCTTGGAGAACTGAATTATTTATCTGATTGTTTTGAGTATTAGCTGTACTGTGTATTACTGGATTTTATAATGGTTGTTTTTAAATTGTAAGGCGCCTTGGAATTAGAAAGGCGCCGTATAAATAAAATGTATTATTTTTATTCCTCGAAATGGAAGAGATTTTCATGCCAGTGTGCCCCCAGAAAGATAATCCCAGTGCAGAACAGGATTGCCCACAGTTCTGGACCACTTGGTACACTTACAGTTGTTAGGTTTGAGGCTCTCAACTCAGAAAATGCACCTTGCAGCTGTCTCAGGTTACACATCAGCAGGCTGGGATATGTTGTTGGCATCGCAGCCTGTTTTTAAAAGGCTTTTCAAAGGCCTCCGTCACCTACATCGTCTTGTAATGGAATACGTTCCCCATAAAGGACTTGAAAATTTGCTTTGCTCAGCTGATGGAATTTCCCTTAGAGTTTGTGGCTATAGCACAGTAGCCATGACATCTGCCAGGAGGGCAAATGAACTGCAATCCCTTTGCACATATCCAAACTGCACAATATTCCATACAGATAAAGGTAGTCCTTAAGTCAAGTAGGACATTTCTACCTAAAGTGGTTTCAGAATTGCATGTTAATCCATCATTGACCCTTCCTGTGTTTTTTTCTGAGCACTCCAGTTCAGGTGAGTAGAAACTGCACTATCTTGCTGTAAAAAGGGCACTGGTCTGCTACATAGACTAGACAAAGAATGCCCAGTCTGATAACACACCACCTTTGTCACTTATAGAGAGGTTGACAAGGGTAAACTAGCAGCCAGAGGAAGTATTTCTCGTTGGATAGTCACCTATGTACAGTAATGCTATGGGAGAAGCTGGTAAACAGCCTCCCAGAGGCTTTCAGGCACACTCCACAAGGGTCACCTCTGCCTCTGTGGCAGTTGCAAGTGGCACCCTCCTTCAATATATTTGTAAAGTAGCTACCTGGAAGACCATGTACACCTTCACAAAGCACTACTGTCAGGAAATACAGTCCAGGGGGATGCCAGTTTTGGAACTGCTGTCTTGCAGAACCTTTTTCCTAAATAGGTTCTAGATCTATCCTCCCAAGGTACTGCTGGTGAGTCTGCATTTTGTATTTGGCATCATCACTGAACTCCAGTTGTTAGAAGAAAAATGTACTCACCATAGTAATGTTTTTCTCCTTTGGGGTCCTTCAGTGAGCCAGTACAAACCCTGACCCTGCCTCCCTTTCTAGAACCTGAAAATAGGATTATGAAAGTATCAGATCTTGTTTTTCTGTGTGCTTGAGTGTGACTTCATTGAAGTTTCACACATTTGTATTTTTAACTTGAGGTCATTCTAGTGCTAATCTTGTCTGCTGTGTATTCTGTTTGGGTTTTTTCAAATTTTAGGAAACATTTTTAAAACTTGTAGTTATTATTTAGGTTCTTGTGGTCACTTCCACCCTGGCTTTAGAAACAAATCTGGCGTTAAGCCACTAGGCGGACTGTGACCACACTGCAGAGTTTAAAAACAGCTCTGTATTCCATATTTGCATATAGTCTGGTCTCCAGGGCATCATATCCAGGCGAGATAATGCACTGTGTATTGACTCATTGAAGGAGTTCAAAGAAGAAACATTACTACGTTGAGTAATTTTTTTCTTCTTGCCTGGCTTTTACTTCAGTTTCTTTTTTCTTTTTTTTCTTTTTTTTTTTTGTTCCGAGCCCCCTTTCCTCTGGACCTGTCCGCCCACTGCCCTCATCCCCATGCTTATCGCCCTGGCGGGGCTGCCGAAGGGGCTTCCTACTCTCTAAGGACATTATGGGCAAGCCCCGGATTACCCCCTGGGTCGGAGCCATGAGAGCAGTACCCCCACAATGGCCTTTGGAGGCAGTGGACGGCAGAGCGGGGCCGTCATTTTTCTGTTACTTGCTTCCCTGGGGTCGGGGACGTGCAGTGACGTCTGACGTCCAGCGTCCGCCCTGCCCCCTGACATACTAGCACCGATTGCTGCGGTGCCCCTGGCCTCTGTCAGGAGTGTTGTCAAGCGCCAGACGCTCTTCCCCTCCCTCCTTCCGGAGAAGGAGAGAAGTCCCCAGGACATTCAATCCTTCTGCCCCGGCCAGTATTCTGACACCCCAAGCCCACTCCCGAACCTGGGTCATCGGCGTCACAAACAGAAATCTAACTGCTGCGCCAGCGATCCAGCTGTTACTTCAGTTTCTCTCCTCACTCGTACACATTTCCCCTTTGATTTTCTTTCTGTGCCCTACCCTGTGATCGGCATCGCCACAGTGGCTCCTGTCCTGTAGTCTGGAGGGCAGATAAGCATCTTCCTTCACATCTGATGCCACTATTGCTCATAGGTGAGCCACTAGGAGTATACAAAATCCGGTCAACCCACGCCATCTTCTAGCGAGCTGTATACCTCAGCTTTGCAATTCCCCACACCCCAGTTCTTTCAATTTGTAAGCATACATTTGAAGACCATCTGCTTGTGCTGAACTACTGAATACTGAGAATCCAGTCTATAGACTAAAAAGCTTCTTTGTTTAGATAGATTATTATTGAAACATGCCTTTCTAAAATCAAGGTGCAGTACACAACGAAGAAAAAAATATAAAGACCACTGCAGTACATGAACAATAAAACATTATATAATTGCATATGTTTGCGTTATGTTTGTGGTGTATCAGCACTATGACGTACATTTTAACTGACAGTTTTATGTAGTAGTTTTATCATCAGTTTCCTCAAATTGAACCAAGTCACCATTATTTATTTTTCCTTTCTCCCTTGCAGGTCGTATGTACATATTTTATGGTAACAAGACTTCTGCTCCATTCCTAAATTTTGTTTCTTCCATAATCTGTCCTGATGACCTGAAGTCTCATATCCTTTTTGAATTACTTAATTTCCAGAGTACAAGTGCAACAAAATGTTAGTTATTCATATTTTAGTTAAGATTTACAGAATTTGATGGCAAATTTGACTGGAACAAATTGATGACAATCTGGGACCAAATCTCTTTAAGATATTTTATTTGTGATATAGTGGAGAGGGTTCAGGGAAAACTATGCCTCTTTGTAAAGGGTTAACTTTGAGGAGCAGATAAGGGCTTAAAATAAGATTGGGGGGTTCTGTAGAGGTGGGTGAAACAGCGACAGCTGAAATTTAAAGTGAAAATACAAGATCTTCATCTGGGATATCTCTCTCATCAGGTCACACCTATGGAACTTAGCCATCAGGCGCTAGAATTCAACGGAAGCCTTTTTCTGTAGCAGTCCTTCAGTGCTGCCCATGCTGACGTTTATTTTATTTATTCATTTATCAAGTCTAGTGTAACCCCCCTGCAAATGGGGGTTCCCAAAAGACTTCCAGGAGCTTGCTTGAATGCTCCAAGCCTGAATGGTGTTTGGCGTTTAAGCCATTTATCAGTGAGTGTGTTTAGAACCTCTGGTACTGTCTCTTTAAGAGCTGTCTGCTTGCAGACATAATTAGTTTGTATGGGGGACTGTGTGTTTCTTTGATTGAGTACCACTCGAGCTGCTGCCAATTCACTCCATTTTTGCAGTCACTAGGAGTGCAAAGGGAACCTATCTGAAAGATGTAACTGTTTGCCAGAAATCATTTACAGTAATAATGAAATTACAGTTTGTCTAACCTGCTTTCTTTGCAGTCAGAACTGTGTCTGCCTAGTTCCCCATTCTGGTTTTGAACTGCTGAACTGGACCAATCAGTGTGGGGTAAGCTAGCTCTAAAATGGTGCCTTGGACGAATCAGAACTTGGACTCATAATCTGAGCCAGCCACAAGAGGATTGTATGGGCAGTGACTCTGGGAGATGTAGTTTAGACTTCGGCGCCTTTTTGGACCAACAGCAGCAGTCTATTGTGAGTGACAGCCAATCCAGTCAAGAACTGGGAGGAACTCAAAGGAAGTGCCCGGTTTTGTCTGTTGGAGTTCAGTTTAGCTCTGGCAGTGAAGGGGAAAGGAACCCTGTGCTCCTTCAGTGCACAGTTTTAGTCAAAAAACATGTGTAAGGTCCAGAGTTCCGGTCTGCAGCTTGTGTAACTGCTTGTTAGGACTGAATCCGTCCTGTGAAGAGAATCAAAGGATATCTGAAGAGTAGAAACCAGGCTCACCCCTGTAGAAGACTGGAGAAATTGCTGAATGTACTCGATCTGTCAGGAACTGAATCTGCTGTGTGTTCTCCGGGTATTGTGCAGTAATTGCGATCGGGATAGAGAAGCAGCCTGCCTGGTATAGTACTTTCTTTTTACCATATAAATGTGTGAAGAGTCGTGGAGCTCAAGAGTAGCCCTGCTGACGTTGAAGGACCCTGTCTTGTTTGGAGGTCGTGAGTACTAATTCAGGGTCGCTCCCTGTTGAATTGCCACATTAAATCCAAATGGAATCACTGTACTGCTGACTGTTTAAACTAATTTTTCTTTTCACTGTGTGAAAGGGCCCCTACCAGCTGCCACGGTTTGGACTAGCCACTAGGGCTTGGGTACCTAGGGACAGTAACTGGTAGGGATAGGCCTGTGCACAGAGCCATAGGTAGATAGTAAAGTGATAAGCTAATTAACCTGATTTCCCCCTGTCCTTGTTATATCCCCCTAAATAAATCAGAGCTGCTTGTTTCAGCAAAATTATACTGCCTGAGGTATTTGTCTATGTTAAAGTACTGTACTGTGATTGTTGCACTGTATCTTATTTCACAGGAGGTCCCAGTGCCGGAACTAGTCCTGGGGGTAAGTGTGTACTATGAAGGTAATTCTGATATATTGTGTGGGCCACTAGTGGGAAGAAAGGGGGGTTGCAGTGTCCCAGAGGGCTGTGACCAAGTAAGTTTAACTATTGCAAACCCTGACCTCTGGGTGGAGGCACCCGCCATTGGATCCAGGCCCCTCAACCTGTTAGTGGCAAATCAGGCAGGGGTAGTAGCCCCTGGGATAGCGCCATCTAGGGGTTACACTAGGATTACAAATACCTTTGTGCGTTATCTTCCCTATATAGGTGTAGGCTGCCTTGCTCCCTCCTCAGTTCTTTCCTGCCGTCTACTTTCTCGCATGTTCTCCTTCAGAAGCTTTGTAATTCAATCAACCGCCAAAACTCATTTTCTTTATTTTTTTTAGACTTTTATGTCTAGAACTGTCAACTTGTCCTCTCTTTTCCCTCACTGCCACTGAGGAAACAAGATTTTTTAGGAGGACGATGACCACAATTTTTGTGTCTGCTGTCTGGAGCCTACTTATAACCCCAAGGCCTGCACCTTCTGCCAGAAGTTTAACCTGACCATTTTCAGTGGGGTAAGAGGGCCCTTAGAGTTTTCCTTATGGAGCAGCAACTAGCCAGTTTGGAATGGGGGGCTCAGGGGCTTCTTCCTCCCCCTCTGACGGTGCACTGTTTGGAACAAGTCCTCAGGGAAGCACAAAGACATGGAACGTCGTAGGGACCTTTCCCCAGGCCACCAGTCCCGGTCCCTGGGTGCTCCCCATCAGTCCTCCAGGGCCGACTCCCTCTGCTGCCTTAGCCTCTGTGTCTTCCAGGCCGATCCAGGGGGGAACTCTTCTCTGGCTTCACAGAAAACTTGTCGATTGCCCTCCGGGTCGTCATCCTCCACCTCGCTGGCCCTGCCTGCTTCTGCGCAGGCTCCCCAGCTGCTGGGCCCTGCTGCTCCCACTCAGGACAGTGGACCATCGGTGGCAGGCCTTCCCTTAGCCCTGTCGTGCCTTGGTTCTGCAGGGTTGTCGACGGCTAGGCTTTCTCCAGTTCTGTCACCTTCTGGCCCTTCAGGCCATCGATGACGGGCTTCTTGCCCTCGCCATTGCTCCCAGTCATGATAGTTAATACTCAGCCCATCACTGACCTTAATACCATTGTGTCTTCCCTTACCATGGCATTGGTCAAGCAGTTCACTGCTGTGCTTGTCACGACATCAGCACCTCTTTCGGGGCCCCCGCTTCAGCTTTGTCGTCAATTTGGCTTTTTTTCCTGGCGCCCTACTGGGCGTTGTAGGCGTCTTATTTTGTTGGTCCATGGCTCAGACCAGGTCACTGTCGAAGGGAATATCACCTTGATGCCCTTCTACCTAAAGAGAAGGAGGAGGAGGTGGAAGGCAGGTCCGACTCCTCTGATAGATCCATTGCCTCTTCCAGGAGCAGGGACTCTGAGCATCAAACTCCCAATCCCCGCCCCCTCCCCAGGGGCCCTAGTTTTACAGCGTTATGAAGCAGCTCTGCGTCTGCTATTGGGTTCCAGACTGAAGAGGATGATGCCACGAGGAGGAATTTGGTAGACTTCCTGGAGATCCCCGAGTCTCCCCCTAAAGTCATCCTTCCTTTGCTCCCAGCTCTAAATGACTCTGCCCAAGCAGTCGGGCATAGGCCCAACTCTGTGCCTGCCGTGCTCAGGAAGGCAGACAAACTGAACCAGGCCCCTTTGGGGAAGCCCTTCTACTCAGCCCAGCCTGAGATGGGCTCTGTGATCATTAAGGCTGCCCACAACCATTCCAAGGTGCCCAAACACCTTAGTTCCTTCCCTTCTGACGAGGAGTTCAGGGGATTGGACTTATGGGGTAAAATGACTTTTGCCTCAGCTACCTTTGGCCTCAGGATCTCAAACTACCTGTCTCATTTGATTAAATGTTGGAACACACTCTGGAAAAAGGGCAAAGCTGTGGCTCGGGCCCTCCCGAAGGGGTCCCAGAGAGGCAAAATCCTCAAGACTCTTCAGGTGGCAGAGGATGTTAGAACCTCTTCTACACCATTTACAACATGTCTGACACTTCGGCCAGGGCGACTGCCTCGGATATCTGTCTGCCTTAGAAGGCATTCCTGGCTCTGGGTTTGCTGCAGATGTGCAGCAAAATGTTCTGGACACCCCTTTTTTGGGCTTTAAGCTATTTGGTCCTGATGTTCAGGATATCATTAATGAGCTGTAGGCCTTAGGGAGGGCCTTCAAATCTGTGCACAAACCCAGCCCAGAAGCCGGCTGAGGCCTTCCTTTTGAAGTCTCTCAGAAGTCTGGTTCCAGCACCTGTCCACAGGGAAAGCATAGAGACCGGTCTTCTCTGCCCACCCCTTCCTTCACCACCAACACCTTTGCCAAAGTCCCCAGGATCGGCGGTGCTGCTCAGGCCCCCGGCCCCGCTTCAGACTAACCCCTTGCTTGACCCCCCCCTTGTCCCAAGTCACAAGAAGGAGGTAGGGGGTTGTTTTTCCCTCCATTTAGATCAGTGGAGGGACATCACTTCGGATGTTTGGATCTTGCAGCTTGTGCAAAGAGGCTACACTCTGGAGCTTCTGGAACAGCCTCCCACCATTCCCCCAGGGCCCACCTGCTGTCCTCTGGACTATGTTCCCATCTTAATGAAGGAGATTCACACTCTTCTACACAAGCGAGCCAAAGTGCCTGTCCCTTGGGCAAAGAGAAACAAGGGCTTCTATTTCAGATTCTTCCTGGTGCCCAAATGGGCAGGAGATCTTTGTCCCATCCTGGACCTCAAGGGGCTAAACCAGTAAATTCAATATAAGCGGTTTTATACGGTCACTCTAAAGGGCCTGCTGCCTCTGATCAAGAAAGGAGACTGGCTTTGTTCTCTGGACATGCAGGATGCATACCTGCGTATCCTGATTAATCCCCCTCACTGGAGGTACCTCAGGTTCTCGTTCCAGACGGAACATTTCCAGTTCAGAGTCTTGCCCTTTGGCTTGTCCTCTACGCCATGGATCTTTGCCAAGTGCTTAGCAGAGTGGCAGCAGCCCTCTGCCACGAGGGCCTGTATGTGTTCCCATATCTGGACGATTGGCTATTAAAGGCACTGTCAAGGGAGCTCTTGCTGACCATTTCGAAATCAAGGCGGCACTTAGAACATGACTGGAACCACCACATAGAGTTGCAAACACCAAGTAGAGCAAGTAGGGCTTCACAGTCGACCAAAAAAAGATAAAAATGAGTAGCTTCCAGATAAGTTAATTTTTTGATCAAAAGATGGAACAGCAGCAACACTCCCATAACGCCAACTTTTCATGTAGCACTCTATGCTTTGTCAAGGCCTGCTGCTTTTTTTTGGTTGACTGTGAAGCCCTACTTGCTCTTCTTGGCTATTACTGACCACCCTGCACAGGTCCCTGCAGTTGTTTTATTCCCTGGGTGTCACAGTGAACCTGTCCAGGACCACAGTTTCCCTATCTAAGTGCCTGCAGTACATAGACACAGTTTTGGACTCGTCCCAGGGCAAGGCCTTTCTGCCCCAGGACAGAGCAGACTGCCTCATGCCACAAGCCTACCTTGTGGCTCAAGACCAGTATGCTAAGGTCAGGTCCTACTTTCAGCTCGTAAGCCTCATGGCAGCGGCTAAAGCCACAGTGCTGTTAGTCAGACTTCATATGCCTGTGCCCCAGTAGAACCTGTGCGTTTCATGGGACCAGCACTCTGGTGACTTATTGATCCTAGTCTTCGCTCTGGTTTGCAAGGTACTGCAGTGGTGGCAGAAACCTGTTACAGGGAGTCCCCTTCCTCATTCTTTCTCCTGAGCAGATCCTGACTACGAATGGCTCGGGTACTGGCTGGGGAGCCCACCTGGGTCACCAGGGGTCCTGGTCTCCAGCGGAGGCCACCCTCCACATAAATATGCTTGAAATGAGAGTGGTCCTGTATTCCCTCCAGGCCTTTCAGAGCTACTTGTCTCCAGGTCGCTGTCATCTGCTGGTGCAGTCGGACAACCTTGGTGTGGTGTACTATCTCGACAAGCAGGGGGGAACACATTCTTACCCCCTGCACTGGGAGGCGATGAAAGTCTGGTACTGGGCTGTGGACCACGGCCTCAAGCTGTCAGCTGTCCATGTTCCAGGAGACCAAAATGTCTTAGCAGACAGCCTCTGCAGGTCATAGTCTCGGAAGCATGAATGGGAACTACTGTCTTCAGTAACCAAGGGCCCGTTTGAAAGGCCCAGAGTTATGCCTTTTTGCATCCCCACTCTACGCAAAACTGCTGATTGTAACCCCAGGAGTTCTTCAATATTTTTAACTCTTGCAGTCAGCCTGTAGAGTTGGAACTGCGTGGAGAATGGAACGTACTGTATGTAAATGATGAAACACATCACTGGCTCATGCCACCATTCAAATGCTGCCCTTGAGTACATCATTCTATAACGCTCAGATTTCATTCTCTGCTTGCTAGTCAAGATGCCTCTGAGATCCCTCCTCACTGTCATAATTTTCATTGTTGATTTTTGTTGTTTTTCATTGTAAAACAAGTAATGTTTTAATCTATTTTTTATCTGCTGCCTTTACTTTCTATTAAATAAGTTGGCACTAAGTTAGCTTAGTTTTGTTTCTTTGGTTTAGCAGTTCCTCTTGGTTCTCAGTGACTGTCAAGGAACCGATGCTTCAGTCACGTTTTCTTTACTTGTATTATTTAAAATTCACTATAGTTTAGTTTATTACTAGTCTTTCTTGTGTGAACTGATACTTTTCAGTTCTTTGTGTTAATTGTGGTGTTTTTTCCTTATGGGAATTAACCATGATTCTTTAGAGTTTTGTGGCAACTGCTAAAAAAAAAAGCGTATTTTGCGATTTACTTCTGGGTTTTACTATTTGATTAAAATGTCAGATAAACTGAAGAAGAAAACAGTCCGTATCAAGTTTAAAAATGGTGCTCAGTGTGCGGAGGTTTTCACCAAGGCAGACAAACATGACAAATATGTTGTCTGTCTTGTTGAATCTCACTTCACATCTGAGTCTGAAATCTGCAAAACTGTTCCGGCAAAAGCTGTTGAAAAAAGGCTGGAAAGAGTTAAAAAGAAGATGGCTTCATTGAATGAACTGGGAAATAACAGCTCTGAACAGCGTACTCCCTGCACTAATATGGGTGAAACCGTAGAAACTGAGTCATCTACCCCGAATAAGGGGGAGACTTTGAAAACGAAGCAAACCAGTGAATCGGCAAAGAAACTGAAGAAAACAAAACATACAGAACCACCTGCGGAAAAGCCCAAGAAGACTGCTGTAGAGAAATCAGATATGCCTTAACCAGAGACCATCGCTCAAGCACCATAGGTTATTCAGGCTTTATAAGGATTGATACCAGTTCTGGTTCCACAGGTACCGGTCAATCCTCTGGGTCAGCAACCGGTAACCCTGGTTGTATCCTCTGTTCCAGAGACCCAAGATTGAGGAATTTGAGGAATAATATGATGATGATGGGAAGCCCATTGATCCTGAATCTCCCCGATCAAGAATTTGAATCACCACCAAGATTACTCGAGGATTTTTCCTCGTAGTATATACTTTTGTAAAAAAGATGGTGGATGCCTTGGACATCACTACCAGTGAGGTGGTGGAAGATGAGGAAGAAGTGGAATTTCTCGACCTCATAGATTTGACCCCAACTAAGTAACTATTATTACCAATAAACAAGTTTCTGAAGAAACACAGTTTAAAAATACTGGAAACTCTTAATTCTGTACTACCCTTAGACAAAAGGGCTGACAGAAAATACCAGCTGGACAGGGCAGGGGCAGAATTTTTATTCTCTCACCTGGATCATGAAGGTGTTATTCAGACTGTAGCCTGTGACAGGGCAAAGGTGCCTTTGGCATCTCACCCTCCAGACAAGGATTCAAGGAAGATTGACAGCATGGCCAGGAAGGGTTGATAGCTTCCCTGTCAATCAGACAGGCTCATTATATGGCCTATGCTGGCCAATACCTGAAGTCTCTGTAGCAGTCAGTTTTGTCCATGGCAGACAAGGCTCCCTCTGGTCTAGCAGCCGACCTTGCAGTGACTGCAAAGTTTGGCCTAGAGGCATCTAAATACCAATTCCAGATGGCAGTAGATGTTAACGACACTGCTGCCAAATAGATGGCCCTCACAGTGGCTCTCAGAAGATTAGCATGGCTCAGAGCCAGTAATCTGTCAAGGGTTCCTCAGACAAAGGCCATGGATTTTCCCTGTGAGAATAATTTTTTTGTTTGGGGACAAAACAGAGGCCTACATGAAAAAGGTGGATGAATACAAAACCACCTACAAGAGCAACACGACCAAGGAAAAGCCCTCAACATCTTACAGGCCTTATGAAAGGGATGGGCAGAGGTAGGTCTACCTATGGCGGACCTTTCTTTCAAGCCCAGGCTGTACAGCAGTACCAGCAGTATCCCCAGCAAACTGGATAATTTAGAGGTAGGGACTGAAGGGGATTGGGTGCGGGGGGGGGTGGTAATCAGGCTAGTCAGGTCCAAACCCAGCCTAAACGCACTGAATGGGCATCAATTGGAAGAATCAAAAATGGAACAGGACCTCTGAGTAATTGTTACCGACCTAAAAGTGGGGAAACGATATGAAAAAGCTGCACAGAAGGCCAACGGCATCCTCGACTGCAAAGGTAGAGGGATTATGAGCAGGAAGCGTGAGGCAATCATCCCGCTGTACAGGTCCTTGGTCGGGCTGCACCTGGAATACTGCATGCAGTTCTGGGGGCCCCACCTAAAAAAGGACATTAACCACTTGGAAAGGGTTCAGAGAAGGGCCACTAAGATGGTGTAGGGTCTGCCTCAAGTACAGTATGAAATGAGACTCAGTGAATTAAACTTATAGTCTTTAGAGCAAAGAAGAAATAGGGGGGACATGATAGAAACATTCAAATATATAAAGAGAATCAACACAGCCCAGACAGGAAACCTATTCCGTGAAAACAAAACAACGCATACAAGGGGAGCACAATCTGTGCCTAGTGGGAGGCAGATTTAGAACCAATATAAGGAAATACTTTTTCACAGAGAGGATGATAGAACCATGGAACAGCCTGCCCTCAGAGGTGGTAGCTTTGAAGTCAATACAGGAATTCAATCTAGCATGGGACAAGCAATGTGGGCACCTGAAGGGGTAATAAAACAAGAAGGGGGGGGGTTAGACATTTTTGGGAAGACTAGATGGATCACGTGGTCCCCATCTGCCGGCTACTACTTATGTTCTTGAACAGAATCCGTGACTTGGTAGCCAAGGTCGTCTCCCCTGTACCAGTAGGGGGCAGGCTGGCTCACTACTTCCAGACATGGAAAAACACCACCACATACAAGTGTTTCCTGGAAGTAGTGAGTCAGTGTTTGTCCCTCAGCTTCAAATCTTTCTCAGCCTTAAATAGCAGCTGACGCCTTTGAAAAACCATTGGAAAATTTAATAGTTGGACACAATTCAGCTTGTATTTCAAACATTTTCTATAGATTACTCCACTGCATTATTTTTTACTGAAGAAATTCCCACAGAAACAGGATCTTTATCCCTTAGAGCTCATCTGCTTCTATAACTTGCTCCCTATTTGACATCATAAAGCTCTTTAGTGACATCGGTCTGTTGCTGTGGCAATAACTGTGATGTCACAAGCAGAGTATTATGACATCAGGTTGGGAAGAAGCAATAGAAGCTGATGAACAGTCAGGGAACAGCTCTTCTGTTTTCATGCATCTGATCTCCGTAATAAATAATGGATGTAAGAAATACAGAGCAAATGAGAAATAAAAGCTGCTTTGTGTTCAAATATGATGTACTTCAAGGTTCTTCTTGAGGTGTTGGTGGCTCTTTAAGAAAAAGGATCTTCAGACCAGCTTCAACCTCAAAGGAGAAGCTGTTGGAGGAGGAAATGGCAAATCTGTTACTGTCGAGGGCAGTAGAACCAGTTCCTCCGCAGCAAAGGGGAAAAGGATATTACTCAAGGCACTTTATGGCCATGAAGAAAAATGGGGAGTGGTGACCTATCCTCTACCTAATGTTACTGAACAGACATTTGGCAAAACCAAAATTCAGAATGGTAACTTTAGCTATGATTTTGCTAACCCTCCAGAAAAGAGATTGTTTGGCATCACTGGATCTAAAAGACGCATACTTCCACATCCCCATAAGGGAGTCCAAATACCTCAGGTTCAGAGTCCCATCAGGTCACTGCCAGTTCTCAGCAGTACCATTCGGCCTCACTTCAGCTCCAAGAGCATTCACAAAGTGTCTGGCAGTGGTGGTGGCACACCTAAGAAGGCAGGGAATTAGTGTTCCCATACCTGGATGATTGGTTAGTGGTGGGAAAATCACTGCAACAGATAAGAGACTACCTAAGGGCAACCCAGGACCTTTTGGAGTCACTAGGGTTCCTAGTAAACCTCAACAAATCTGTCCTGCAGCCGGTGCAGGTACTGCACTTCATAGGTGCAGAGCCGTACACATCGACGGGAAAGGCTTACCTACCTCAGGACTAGGTAACCAATATCCTTCAGATTGCTGGGTCTTTCTAACTCCAGTAATACTCGGGTATTCCTAACTTTCTGCAGTGTCCCTTTAAGCCAGAACTGCCCGGAGAGGATAGAACACATACAAATGATGGAACTCTTTGCACGTGACAACTATTCAGATGCTGCCTTGAACTTAACTGCGTTAGTTTCGAACCTCTCAAATTTCACTTTCCGCCTGTGAAGTCTAGTCACTCGGAGTTTCGCTCTTCAGCTTGTTCCTGTGACATGAGGAAACGTATAATTTCATATAAGCATCTTTTTCTTTCATTTGCTGCCTTTTACTCATTGTTAATTTTAGCTAAACCTTGATTTTAGTGTAAAACTTTGTGTTTTTATCGGTTCCTTCCGGTTCGGTATAACCAGTGGGAAACTGACTTAATTTTGTTAGTTTGGATGTTTTCTGACTAAAAAACACCATTAGTTTAGTTAAAATCTATTTTAAATATTTTATTTTAGTAACCGCTTTATCGGTAACTGAACCAATAGTCTCTTTTCATTTTCTACATCGGTCTCTGTTCCCTTCGGTTCCTTATCTGTTCCGGAGCCGACTGCAACCGCTAACTTTTGTTAAAACTTTCAAATTATTTAGCAGTTTACATTTTCATTGGTTACTGATAAAATACCAGAGAAACCAAAAAAAGAAAACCGGTGAACCTGGTTTTAAAAATTGCACTGATTGTGGGGAAGTGTTTGCCAAGGCAGACAAACATAGTTTATGTGTGGCTTGCCTGGACTATGATCATCTTAAGGAAGACTGTGATATCTATAAAACCTTCCCAGAGAAAACAGTGGAGAAACGCCTGGAACGGTTTAAGAAAAAGTTCCTCCACCTAAGGGTCCCTCTGGCTCTGACCAGCTGACACCCTCTTCTGCTGTGGGTGAAACTTCTACAGTAATTATTTCAACCCCTGAGATGGGTGATAAGGGCACTAAGAGGCATGCCGAACCAGCTGACTCCCTGGTTCCCACTAAAGAGACAAAGAAAGTAAAGCACACAGAACCCCCTACTGAGAAACAGGGGAACTTCTGTGGGTGCTCTGGCTCTTCCTTCTCCTCAGGAAATAGCTCAGGCCTTTAAAGTGGTACAGGCCTTACAAGGTCTTTTCCCCCACTGGCCAGCAGCCGCCTGTACAAGTCCCCGCTGGACAGACTGGCAGCACAGATAAATCCTCATTTATTGAAGAAGTGGATTATGGTAACTGTGAGGAGGAGGAGGACGAGGATGAAGAGGAACCTATTGAACCTGAGGTCTCCCTGAGCAGGATTTCTGTTCACCTCCTGGAACCACTGAGGATTATTCCTCGCATTTTACTTTTGTGAGGAAGATGTCTGATGCCTTTGTCATCACCGCAAGTGAAGAAATAGAGGATGAAGAAGAGGTGGAATACCTCGATTTGATGGGGTTAACCCCAACAAAGAAACTCCTCTTGCCTGTCAATAAATTCTTCAAGAAAGATGCACTGAAGATTTTACAGACCCCTAATTCTCTCCCCCCTCTTGATAAGAAGCTGGAGAAGTAGTATCAGTTGGAAAGGGAAGAGGCAGAATTTCTGTTTTCCCACCCTGACGTGGCAGCTGCCTGTGACAAGGCTAAGGTGCTCCTGGCTTCTCACCCACCAGATATGGAGTTCAGGAAGATTGATAGTATGGCCAAAAAAGGATACTTGTCAGCTTCCTTCACTATTAGGCAGGCTAATTTCCAAGCCTATGCGGCCCAGTACCAAAAGTCTTCATGGCAGTCTGTACTGGCCATGGGAAACAAAGCCCCTTCACCCTTGTCTAATGACCTGGCAGAAACTGCCAGGTTTGGCTTAGAGGCAGCCAAGTATCTGTTCCAAATGGCTACTGATACCAGTGATACAGCAGCCAAGTGGATGGCAAACACTGTTGCTCAACATAGGTTTGCCTGGCTAAGAGCTACAAATCTTACCCAGGATACTCGAACAGAGGCTCTGGACTCCCTCTGGAGGGTAATTCACTTTTCAGTGAAACAGTGGCTTACATGAAGAAGGTGGATGAATGTAAGTCCACCTTCAAGGGCAATTCTGCCAAAGAGAAAGCCTCACTATCCGCCAGACCCTATGGAAGAGGAGGCTGGGGCAGGTCCTTTTTCACTAGGCCCTTTTTCCAGGCAATGGCTGTACCCCAATACCAACAGTATCCCCAACAAGGGTACTTCAGAGATAGGTGCAGAAGGGGTTCCAGCCGGGGATCTCAAACCCAGCCTTAGCCCCAGAGCAAACAAACACCCTGTCTTCACAGGCCGCCTCCTTTCTACCTGTTGAGGCAGACTGTCTCACTACCTCCAGGCTTGGCAACAGATCAGTGCAGACAAGTGGGTCCTGGTGGTAGCAAGTAAGGGACTGTCTCCAAGCTTCAAATCCATTCCTCTTCTGAGAACCAGAGTGTTCAGACCATCCTCCCTTGCAGAGAAAAAGCTGCTGGAGGCAGAGGTTTGAAACCTGCTGCTGTCACAGGCAGTGGAACCTGTCCCGACTCAGCAGAAAGGGAAGGGGTTTTACTCAAGATACTTCTTTACTACAAAGAAAAATGGGGAGTGGCGGCCTATCTTGGACCTCAGGGTCTTAAACAGATATTTAACCAAGCCAAAGTTCAAAATGGTATCCCTGGCACTGATCCCGCCAACACTCCAAAAAGGAGACTGGTTCACATCAGTGGACCTAAAAGATACATATTTCCACATCCCCAAAAGGGAGTCTCACAGAAAATTCTTCACGTTCAGACTCCCCTTGCGTCACTACCAGTTTTCAACCCAGCCATTCAGCCTCACTTCGGCCCTAAGGGTATTTACAAAGTGCTTGGTAGTGGTCGTGGCACACCTTCGAAGACAGGGTGTCACAGTGTTTCCATATTTGGACAACTGGCTGGTGGTAGACAAATCACCAGAGCAGGTCAGACAGCATCTGCAGACCACCCAGGGGCTTTTGGAGTCCCTGGGGTTCCTGATAAATTGCAAAAAAAACATCCTTCTACCTGCACAGCTGCTGCAGTTCATAGGAACAGAGGTCAACACCCTGCAGGGCCTGCCTGCCTCTGGACAGGGTAAGAAGTCTGCAGCTGACTGCAAACTCATTCAGCCTGCGCAAGCAAAAAACTGCAAGGCAGTTCCTACAGCTCCTAGGCCACATGGCTGCAACCACAGGCACAGTCCTAGGCTCCAGATTCCAAATGAGAGACATCCAGTTTCACCTAAGGGCACACTGGTGCCAGAGAAGAGATCCCCTTTCAAAGCTGATTCCAGTAACAAAAACTTTGTTACAGCACTTCAGTGGTGGAAAGAGGAATCCAACCTAAGGGAAGGGGTTTCTTTCCAACGAGAGTCCCCATCAGTTGTTCTCACAACAGATGCATCTCTGCTGGGGTGGGGTGGGGTGCCCATTTAGGGGACCACACAACCCAGGGCACTTGGCCGAGAGCAGCGTCACTCCAGCAGATAAACTTGCTGGAACTCAGAGCAGTGTTTCTGGCACTAAAAGCCTTCACAGCACTGGTACAGGTCAGAACAGACAATACCTCCACAATGTACTACATAAACAAATAGGGGGGCACCAGGTCGGTTCCTCTCTGCACAGAGGCCAAGAAAATTTGGAGCTTGGCTTACTCCTTGGGAGTTTCCATGTAGGCAATCCATCTGCCAGGAAAGGACAACACCCTAGCAGATGCTCCGAGTTGAATCAACCAGTCGCATCACGAATGGACCCTGAACAGGCGAGTGGTGGAAGTAATCTTCAGGAGATTAAATTTGTTCGCATCCTACCAGAACCACCACCTGCCACAATACTGTTGTATACCACCAGATCAGGGTACACTACTCTTGGATGCCCTGGCTTTGGACTGGTCAGAGAAGCACCTGTATGCTTTTCCTCCCTCCCTTCCCTCTGCTGTACAGGGTATTGCTCAAGCTCAGGTCCCAGTCAGCATTAATGTTCTTGATGGCTCCAGACTGGCCCAGGCAGCCATGGTACACTTTTCTGCTCTCCATGTCTGTAGCCAAGCCAATACACCTCCCTCAGAGGCACAATCTGTTAATCTCCAACCAGGGGAGACTTTAATATCCGAATCTCAAGTCTCTGAATCTCAAAGCTTGGCTTTTGAAGACATAGAATATGCAGGCTTACACCTCTCTGAAGTAGTTTTAGACATCCTAAGAGCTTACAGGAAGCCTTCCACTAAGGAAACCTATGCTTCAAAATGGAAATGGTTTTCTAGTTAGTGCTCAGCCAGGGAGCTGGTACCAACACAGACTGGAGTTCCAGCTGTTCTTGATTACCTCTCTTATTTACATTCACTGGGATTGCAGCTCAGTACCTGCAAGGTCCACCTGGCTGCAGCATCTGCTTACATTTCTGCTGGAAGAAATGTGACAATAGCTTCAGACCCTATCTTTAGGAGGTTCTCCAAGGGTTTGGCCCATTTGCATCCCCCTCATAGGGAACGGGTGCCAGCATGGGACCTTAATGTATACATAGCTAAGCTCATGGGACCCCCTTTTGAGTCCATGGCCTCTGCTCATCTGAAATATATCACTTGGAAAACAGTTTTCCTAGTGGCAATGATATCTGCAAAAAGAATCCGTGAGCTCCAGGCTCTCTGCATTGAATAGGACTATATTTCATTCCACGGGGATAAAGTGGTCCTGAAAACAACCAGGAAATTTCTCCCTAAGGTGGTCTCGGATTTCCACCTGAACCAGACCATTACCCTACCTGTCTTTGTCACTGAGTATTCCACCTCTGGTGAAAGAGGGCTTCACAGTCTGGATGTCAAGAGAGCCCTCAGCTACTATATGACAGCCACTAAGGACCATAGGCAGGACAGAAAACAGCTGTTCGTGACTTATGGGGATGTGGAAAAAGACAACCCAGCATCGAAAAGGTCAGTTTCTCGATGGATAATCCAGAGTATCCATTTCTGTTACAGTAAAGCTGGATGGGAACCCTCAACAGGATTGAGGGCCCACTCCACAAGAGGGACAGCTGCTAAGGTAGGAATGTTCCACTAGTGAACATCTGTAAAGCAGCTACATGGAAAACAGTACTCACCTTTACAAAGCAGTACAATCTGGATATTCAGTCCAGGGGTGATGCTAGGTTCGGCACAGCAGTCCTGCAAAGTGTGTTTCCAAAATAAAGTTCTGTGCCCACCTCCAAAGGTACTGCTTGGTAGTTTGCAGAAGGTTAGGAATACCTAAGTATTACTGGGGTTAGAAGAAAAAAATATTTACCATAGTAATCTTGTTTCTTCCCAGTGATACTCTGGTATTCATAACTTCCCACCATGTCTCCCTTTCTTGAACCTTTTGCCTCTGCACTTCTGCATACTGTGCTCTCGGGTATACCTGCCACTTTCTGGCGCAAGTTGGATAAACAAGGTTTATGTTGCGTTTTCCCCCTTCTTTTAGGTGACTCTGACATTTTTGGGGGTACCTGTTGTGTTTTTTTTTCCCTTCAGTTGGAGGGTTTATTGGGAGAGGTTATGGGATTAATTATCACTGTTACTATTATTGATTATTACTACTATTCAGTATTCGTAGTCCTTGGGGGGCCTGCCTTTCCAGGCATCCAGGAAATCTGAGGCGTTTAGAACTAAGGCAGTAATTTCAAGGCATTTGAATAGTTGTCACGTGCAGAGAGTTCAGTCATTTGCATGTATTCTATCCTCTTTAGGCAGTTCTGGCTTAAAGGGACACTGCAGAAAGTTATGAATACCTGAGTATCACTGGGAAGAAACAAGATTACTATGATAAGTAATTTTTTTCTTTATGCTAAACAAATTAAAACCAGCAAGACAATTCCTACAGCTCTTGGGACATATGGCTGCAGCAACAGGCTCAGTCATATGGTCCATGTTCCAAATGAGGGGACATTCAGTTCCACCTCCGGGCACATTGTTGCCAAGGAAGGGACCCTCCATCAAAACTAGTTCCAGTAGCAAGCACATTACTGCAAGCCCTAAAGTGGTAGCAGGTAAGGGAAAACCTCAGGGGGGGGGAGTCCCCTTCCAGCAGGAGTCCCCATCAGTAGTTCTCACAACAGATGCCTCCCTTCTGGGCTTCGGAGCTCATCTGGGTGCTCATACCATACACGGCACTTGGTCAAGCATAGAGTCACTCCACCACATAAATCTGTTGGAACTCAGAGCAGTATTTCTAGCCTTGCAGGCCTTCGCATCTGTGATACAAGGCAAGGTTGTGCAAGTCAGGACAGACAATACCACTACAATGTACTACATAAACAAGCAGAGAGGAACAAGGTCCAGCCCTTTGTGCACAGAAGCAATTAAGGTGTGGAGTCTGGTCTACTCACTTCAGGTTTCACTGATGGCCAGTCATCTGCCAGTGAAGGACAACACCCTAGCAGATGCCTTGAGTTGAATAAACAAGGATAATCACGAATGGTCTGTCAACAGGCAGGTGTTGGAGGTGGTGTTCATGAAATGGAGCACTCCAGAGATAGCTCTCTTTACGTCCCACAACAACCACCAGCTGCCAGAGTTTTGTTGCAGATTACCAGCAAGGGGCACAATACCCCTGGATGCCTTGCTGTTGGACTGGTTAGGGAAGAAGCTGTACGCATTCCCTCCTTTTTCTTTAATTCTTGGTGTCCTAGACAAATTCAGATCCCAGCCAGCATCAGCGATTTTGATAGCTCCAGATTGGGCCAGGCAGCCATGGTACTCTCTGCTGCTGTCCATGTCGGTGGCTGTACCAATACACCTCCCA
Source organism: Neoceratodus forsteri (assembly GCA_016271365.2). Lineage (NCBI taxonomy): Eukaryota > Metazoa > Chordata > Ceratodontiformes > Ceratodontidae > Neoceratodus > Neoceratodus forsteri. Next base: position 932,542,510 of record CM028133.1, read on the forward strand.
TGGAGGCACAACCTGTTAACTTCCTCTCAGGGGAGGATCCTGTTCCCAAACCTCAGGTCCCTCAGACTCAAGGCATGGCTCTTGAAGACCTAAGAGTATGCAGGTTTGCAGCTCTCTGAGAGTGTTCTTAATGTTCTGAGGGGGTCCAGGAAGCCTTCAACTAAGAGGACCTATGCTTATAAGTGAAAGAGGTTCTATATATGGTGTTTCACTAATGATGTAGTACCTTCAGAGGCAGGGGTGCCAGCCTTGCTGGATTACCTTACTCATTTGCATTCCTTGGGGTTGCAATCCACTACCCTGAAGGTGCATCTGGCTTCAGTTCCAGCTTATATTTCAGCTGGCAGAGGTATCTCCATAGCATCCAATCCCATTTTCAAGAAGTTTTTCAAAGGTCTAGCTCACCTGCAACCTCCTCACAGGGAATCGGTGCCAGCGTGGTACCTTAATGTATGTGTAACCACCCAGTCCCTGGTGTTACTAGAATCCTATAAGTATTATTGTTAGGAAGGTAGCAGGCAGCTGGTAGGGAGCTCATTAGGGGCTCCTTACATAATGTCATCATTGTTTACTCAGCTAGCCTAAGGGAGGACTGATTAGGTCATTAAGAACTCTCACAGCAGCATAAGCCACACTCTGTGGATAGCTGCTCTGGGGAGCTTAGAATGCTCAGTTCTGAGCAGGAGTTCTGAGTTGTTGTTAAGTCTGTAGTGGAGTGAGGAGGTAGGAGTGGCAGAAGGACTGCCAGTGTGCTCTGACAGAGGGCCCAGGATTTCTCACCCTAGTTGAGTGTCATTTCCAGCTTCCAGTTGAAGTGGTGGAGACAAGACTACAGCAGGATTTCCTGATTTCTACGAAGTGGAAGGATCTGCTTGTTTTCTGTGGACTCAAGGGGCAGTCCTCTAAATGTTCTGAGGTGTTTTCAGCTCCCTTTGTATAGGACCTGAAATAGACTGTGTGGACCGGCTACCCAGAAGAGTGCCTTTCCTGTTTCCTTTTGGTTGTTCCATGCCCAGTGGATGGGATAAGTTTCTGTGAGTACTGAAAGGGAGACTAGATCTCCAAACGTTCTTAGGGGAGTGGATAGTCAGGGGTGCGTGCACCCATAGATAAGGCTGGATCGCACTTGTCAGTGCCCCTAGTCTCACCAGTGTGAGTGAAGGAAGTTAAACTGTGGACTCCAGTGAGTACAGTTTATTTTCTCTGTGTCACCCCAGTGTTGTGACAAGTTAAGTATGGGACCTCTAGCATTTCAGTGGGGAATGGGGGTTTCAATGGTGTAACCCTGAAGAATAGCTGAGTCTGTCGGTTGGGACCAAAGGTGGGAGGAACGCCATCTAAGTGCTTACAAGGGAGGGCTTCCTGGTTCGTAAAGAGCACCAGTATTTTTACCTAAACAAGTGGCCAAGCTTCAAGTTAAGGTGTGTGGCCGAGTTTCACATAATTGCACCTATGTCCTAGAAGAGTTCAGAGTGTGTGGCTTAGAGTCACTGAATAACACTCAAAGGAAAAGAGGGATGTTCATCTGCATGGCCCGGTGTCCACAAATGCACTTTTGGGAATTTAAAAAGAAGATGTTTCTATGTCATTCATGAACTGTACTGCATGCAAGAAGAGTTCTTGAATTTGTACCTGTCCAGCCTGGACCAATCCTTGGGGGTCCACTTCAGCTTTTACTTGCCATCTGTTGAATAAAGCCATACTGTACAATCCCAGTCACTGTTATGGACATTCCGATTATTGCTTCTGGTTCTGTGGATTTATTGGGGCCCCCACGACAGATTAGATCAAGCATATGCCTAGCAGCCTCCACCCAGGACCGGGGTTGTGTTATTTACACAGTGTTCAAGTTGTTTGTTTCTGTATCCCCGCCCCTCTCTTCCTCTAGAAAATGAGCCAGGTATACATCCTAACGCCAAGGGTGGTACCTACCTTTTAGTAAAGTAAATTTGGTATGCCAGTGTATGGGCACCAGTTTCTCCAGATATTTAGCTGGGTGAGCGTTACAAAAATTGGGGTGTGTGTGCACACTAGTTAAATAAGTGGCCTGGGGGTTACATATGCATTGCCAACCACCTGGAACCCCCATTTGAGCCTATGGTCTCAGCTCACCTGAAGTATGTAACCTGGAAAACAGTTTTTCTGGTGGCTATCACTTCGGCCACAAGATTAGTAAGCTCCAGGCCCTGTGCATGGAACAGAATTATATCTCTTTCCGTAGGGATAAGGTGGTGCTTAGAACTAACAGGTTGTTCCTTCCAAAGGTGGTTTCTGACTTCCACTTGAATCAGTCCATCACCTTGTCAATCTTTTTTCACTGAGCATTCTAGCTCAGGTGAATGTAGGCTTCAGAGTTTGGATGTCAGGAGAGCTTTGAGTTACTACAAGACACACCAAGGACCACAGGCAGGACAGACCGCAACTATACCTGACTTATGGGATGTAGGAAAAGAAAAAAACAGCATCTAAATGGACTATCTATCGCTGGATAGTTCGGTGTATCCACAATTCTGTTATTCAAAAGTGGGTAAGGAGCCCCCAGTAGGCCTCAGGGCCCATTCCAAAAGGGGTACAGCTGCTACCATAGCAGCTGCCAGGGACATCCCATTACTGGAAATCTGCAAGGTAGCTACATGGAGAACAGTACAAACTTTCACAAAGCACTACTGCCTGGACACTTAGTCCAGAAGTGATGCCAGGTTTGGCACAGCAGTTCTGCAGAGTCTATTTCCAAAATAGGTTCTGTGCCCACCTCCAAAGGTACTGCTTCATAGTCTGCAAGAGTTAATACTGAAGAATTCCTGGGGTTAGAAGAAAAAATTACTCGCCTTAGTAATCTTGTTTCTTGCAGGGTATTCAATATTCTTAACTCTCCCACTCTGCCTCCTAGAACCAGTGGCCTCTGCATCTCAAGCAGGATATATGTATGGAGAGGTGTTTCACCCTTGTTGTGTTGTGTTTTTGAACCCCATTAGGTGTTGTTTTTCCTCTCTCCAGGTCACATCTGACAGTTTTGGGGGGTACCTCTAACAGGAGGTTTGTTATTTCAAACTCCAGGAAATCTTACTGTATTCTGATTTCTGCAGTATGCTCTCACCATAAGACTGCCCCAGAGCTGAAATAGTTAATAGAACCTATGCTAATCATGGAATGTTAGGCTCGAGCTTGGTTTTCAAACCACTCTCCCTGGTAAACGTTCTCAACCGTCAAGAGTCTTTACTCCGCTTGCCTAGTACAGATGCCTCGGAGAGCCCTGCTTCATCATTCGTGAAGATTTTATTTACTCGTTTTTTTTTTTTTTTAGTAAAAATTGTATTTGTTTGTGTTTAAAGCACTGTCCTTGAGTTTACAGGTAAATTAGTCTAGATTTAGTGTTAAGTTAAACGTTTCTTTTTTGGTTTCTTCTCGGTTCACTTAACCGGGAGGAAACCGAACCTTTATTTGTATTTTATTAAGCTTTATTTCTGATTCTAAACCATTTGGGACCAGTTATTTTGGTTTAGAGAGAAACCCTGGTAATTCTTGGTTCTCTCCTCGGTCACTGAACCGACCGCAAAAAAAAAAATATATATATATATATTTATTTTGTGGTGGGCCCACTTAAACCGTAGTTTTAAAGGTTTTTGGTCGGTTATGTCACTTCCCAAGAATCGAACTGGCCCAATGAGTTTTCAACATTGTACAGTGTGTGGGGAACCATTTGGTAAAGCTGATCCTCACTTGGTCTGTGTTGTCTGTCTGGGGTTTGAACACCTTCAGGCAGATTGCGAAATCTGTAAGAATTTTCCTTTGTCAACGCTTGATAGGCGATTGAACTAACTGAAGGAAAAAAATGTGTCCAAGAAGGCTGCTGACCCAGCTGCAGACAAAACTTCCTCCCCTCAGAATGAGAAACCAGAGAAACCGGTTGAACCACCCTCTAACCAGGGTGAAGGTTCCTTTTGGGGCAGAGAGAACCGCAGAAACCGTCTCGAAATGGCAGGTTCTGCTAAAAAGAAGAAAAAAGGAAAAGCCACTCAGTTAATGAACCGCATCTGACGATTCCATCAGTTCAAACAGCAGAACCTATAGCAAATGCTATAAGCGTTCTTCAGATGCTGCAAACTAGTATTGCGGTTCCGGTTTACAGTCCTTGGTTCCCAGTTCACTTGAGAGATTTGCTGAGGTCTATGTGGAAGGGGGGAGGGGGATGAGGATGAGGATTATGGGGAACCTCTTGAACCAGACATTTCTCCTGATCCTCAGTGTCCTGACTCTGAGAAGATAGCTGAGGATTGCCTTTATGAAGCAAGTGGCACAGACCCTGGACCTCTCCACCCAGGAATCGAGGAGGAAGAGGAACCAGACTATATGGAAATGGTGGATGTACCAGCAACAAAAAGGCTGTTGTTGCCCATCCATAAGTCTCTGAAATGACAGGCTTCCAATTTTGCAGACCCCCACTTCCATTCCCCCAGTGGACAAGAGAATGGATAGAAAGTACTGGATTGCCAAATCTGGGGCAGAATTCCTATTTGACCATCCCAGCCATGAAAGTGTGGTGCAGACTTCTTCATGTGATAAGGCAGGGACTCCCCTGACATCACATCCACAACGAAGGGATTCCAGAAAGATGTACTCCATTGCTAAGAAATCTTATTTGGGTGCCTCCTTAGCCATCAGACAGGCAACCTACATGGCCTCAAAACAGCTTTTAAAAAAGGGTCAGATATTAGTCCAAAATGCATTGTGTTTTTGCCCTTGTGGGTTGTCTCTATGTTAAATAAAATTTTCTGCCTATTATAAGTGGTTGGAGTTAACGTTATGTTGCTGGTGAGTTCCTGATTTTGTGACATACAACCTACAACCTATGTGTCCAGATACCAGAAGAGTCTCTAAAACACTGTTTTGGAAATAGCCAAAGCTTGCCCTGGGCCCATCACTTCAGACTTGTCCACAGCTGCAAAAAGGGGCATAAAAGCTTCCAAAAGTCAGTTTCGGATAGCAGTGGATGCAAATGACATTGATGCTAGGCAAGTGGCAACCTCAGTGTCTCTGAGGAGATTTGACTGGTTAAGGGCCACTAATTTGTCACAGGACACACAGACAAAGGCACTGGACTTTCCCTGTGAGCCTACATCTCTCTTTAGTGAGCAAACAGAGGCTTACATGAGGAAGATGGATGAGTATAAAGTGGCTTACAAGAGTGCTGCTACTAAAGAGAAGGTAGTAACACCACAGAAGTACCAAGGAAAAGGTAAGGCCAAAACCCACTACAGGCCTTTCTTCCAGGCTCAGGCATCACCAGCCTTCCAGCCACAGGGGGGGGGTACTTCAGAGGCAGAAGGGGCAGCGGCCACGCTGGCTGCATTACTCAGCAAGCCACACAGACCAAGCAGACTCCCCTGAGAGATCTGCCAGGGTCACCTCCCCACTCCCAGTAGGAGGCAGGCTGGTCCAATATCTCCAGGCTTAGGAATCCATCACCACAGACAAGTGGGTCTCGGAGGTAGTGGGCCAGGGTCTGGCACTTAGTCTCAAATTTCTTCACAAGCTGAGGGCAAGACTTTTGAAACCTGCCAGCCTAGCAGAGGCAAATCTGTTCGAGGAAGAAGTAGCAAAATTGATTCTAGAAAAGGCAGTAGAACCAGTATCATTGGCCCAGCAAGGAAAGGGCCTCTACCCAAGATACTTCCTCACTCTAAAGAAAACAGGGGAGTGGCGACCCATACTGGATCTCAGACACTTAAACATTTGACAAAGCCAAAGTTCAAAATGCTCACTGTGGCTACCATTCTCCCTAAACTCAGGAAGGGAGATTGGCTGGCATCTCTGGACCTAAAGGATGCCTACTTCCACATTCCCATTAGGCAATCACACAGAAAGTACCTCAGGTTCAGATTGCCTTCAGTGCCTTGCCTTTCGGCCTGACATCAGCTCCAAGCATGTTCACCAAGTGCCTAGCAGTAGTGGTGGCACTCCTAAGGAGACAAGGGGTTACTGTCTTCCCATACCTGAACGACTGGCTGGTGGTAGGTCAGTCCCCTCAGCAGATAAGACAAGCAATGACCGTCACTCAGGATACCCTGGGTTCACTGGGCTTCCTGGTAAACCAGAAGTCAGTACTAACACCAGTTCAACTTCTGGAGTTCATAGGGGCAGAACTGGATACTATAAGAGGAGGAGCTTTCCTTCCCCAGGGAAGGGTAAACCAGTTGGCAAGCTCTTTCCAACTTCATACCCCCAGACCAGCAAGACATTTTCTCCTGCTGTTAGGGCACATGGCTGCATCAACAGTGTCAGGATTAAGATTCCAGATGAGGGACATTCAGTTCCATCTCAGGGCTCACTGGTCTCAGAGAAGAGATTCCCTGTCAAATATGGTACCAGTCACAGGAACCCTGCTTCAAGCTCTGCAGTGATGGCAAAAGAGGTCAATCTCAGAGAAGGTGTTCCTTTTCTCCAGCTGCCACCAGCAGCAGTATTAACTACAGATGCCTCCCTCCTAGGGTGGGATGCCCACCTAGGGGAGCATACTGCCCATGGTACCTGGTTCCAGCAGGAGTCTCTACTTCACGTAAACCTGCTGGAACTCAGGGCAGTGTATCTAGGTATTCAGTCCTTCACCTCAATGTTGCAGGGCAAAGTGGTTCAGGTCAGGACAGATGATACAACCATGATGTACTACATCAGCAAGCATGGGGGCACATGGTCCTCCCCACTGTACACAGAATCCATGAATGTATGGAACCTGACTTACTCATTGGGGATCTCCCTCTCAGCAGTCCATCTCCTAGGGAAGGAAGGACAACTTCCTAGCAGATGCTCTCAGCAGGATCAACCAGAACCACCACGAGTGGTCACTAAACAGGGAGATCCTTCTAGTTGTGTTCAGAAGGTGGGGCACCCAAGAGATGGACCTCTTCACAGCCCCAGACAATCACCAACTGCTAATGTTCTGTTGCAGGCCTTCGGTAGTGGGCACAGTACCACTAGATGCACTCCTGATGGACTGGGCAGGAAAGTTTATGTATGTCTTCCCATCATTCCCCTTGCTCCTCAGAGTACTGAACAAGCTCAGGGTTCAGCCAGCAACAGTGATCTTCATTGCTCCAGACTGGGCCAAGCAACCTTGGTACTCATTGCTACTGACCCTGTCAATCTCCAATCCAATCTCCCTGCCCAGGAGGCACAACCTACTGACCTCCTCTCAGGGCAGGGTCTTGTACCCCCAACCTACAGTCCCTCAGACTCAGAGCTAGGCTCTTGAGGACCTAGAATATGCTGACCTACACCTCTTGGAGAGGGTGCTAGAGGTCCAAAGGGTATCTAGAAAACCTTCCACCAGAAAGACCTATTTGTCTAAATGGAAGAGGTTTTCTATTTGGTGCGGACAGAGACAGATAGACCACCGCCATGCTGGCTTGCCAGTAGTCTTGGACTGTCTGACGCACTTGCATTTCCTGGGCCTTTGGCCCTCCACTCTTAAGGTGCATTTAGCAGCTGTCTCTGCTTATCTTTCTGCTGGAAAAGGGGCATCCCTGGTTGCCAACCAGATATTCAGGAAGTTCTTCAAGGGGCTACTGCACTTGCATCCCCCCCTCACAGAGAACCCATTTCTGCATGGGACCTTAACATATGCATTGGCCAACTAATGCAGCCACCATCTGAACCCATGTCATCAGCTAAGTTTAAGTGTGTAACATGGAAAACAGTGTTCCTGATAGCCATCACCTCAGCCAGAAGGATCAGTGAGCTACAGGCATTGTCCACAGAGCCGGACTATATAGCAGTCCACAGGGACAAGATGGTCCTTAGAACTAATGGGAAGTTCTCCCTAAGATGGTTTCAGATTTCCACCTTAATCACTCCATGACTTTGCCAGTCTTCTTCACTGATGATTCCAGTTCAGGAGAACGCAGGCTGCAAAGTCTTGATGTCAGGAGCGCTATAAGCTGTTACTTGGATCACACGAAGGCACACAGGCAGGATAGAACCCAGCTCTTCCTGACTTATGGAGAGGTGGGTAAGGGCGAACCCACCTCAGAGAGGACTATTGCCCGATGGATTGTGGCCTGTATCCAATTTTGCTACAGCAAAGTGGGTAAAGAGCCTCCTGTATGCCTCAGGGCCCACTTTACAAGGGGTACAATGCTTCTATAACAGCTGCAAGAGACATCCCCTTGTTGGAAATCTGCAAATTAGCTACCTGGAAAACAGTTCACACCTTCACCAAGCACTACAGCCTGGATATCCAGGCCAAAAGTGGTGCCAGGTTTGGCACAGCAGTACTGCAGAGCCCGTTTCCTAAATAGGTTCTTTACCCTCCTCCCAAGGTACAGCTTGAGTAGTCTGCAGAAGTCAGAATACTGTAAGATTTCCTGGGGTTTGAAGAAAAATTGCATACCATAGTAATCTTTTATTCTTCCAAGGGAATCTTACTGTATTCTGAGTTCCCACCTCCCTCCCTCCCTGCTAGAACCTATATGCACTGCAACACAGCTGTTCATACTGTTTAAATCCTGTGGGTGTTTATTTTTTGGGCTTAGTAACATGAGTCTTAGTGTGGCCCACATTTTTAAATAAAGGGGAATAGTTGGTGTTGGGTGTTATTGAATTCTTAGTTTATTGTTAGTATAGTTTAGATAGCTTATTAACTTTGCTCCGAGCCTAACATTCCATGATTAGCATAGGTTCTATTAACCATTTCAGCTCCGGGGCAACCTTATGGTGACACCATACTGCAGAAGTCAGAACACAGTAAGATTCCCTTGGAAGAAACAAGATTACTATGGCAAGTCATTTTTTCTTATTACTGATATTTCTGTTATTGATATTTCAATCTTCAGACTAGAATCCAGTTCCAGGTATGCCTGCTTGTGAAAAAGCCACCCTTCGCCTGGCATCCCCGGGTATGCAGGCTCTCCTCAGTCATTCCGTCAACCCATGACCCACCAGAGGCTCTTGAAAAGCTGCCTACCAAGTGCTATTTCATCACACAACACAAGGGCAGAGATCATGTGGGTACAGAGCCCCCCCCCTTGGCTAAATTCCCTTAATGCTGCACTCATCTCGGAACCTAAACTTGGCCCTTTCAAGCAACATCTTCACACATATCTTACCTCCAGCAGTGTGTGCGACTGTGATACCACCTCCTAAGGCTAGTTCATAGGCATATTAAAGCTCCTTGTTCCTTACCCATAAGCCAGTGGGATTAATCCCTCTGCCCAGTCTCTCCTGTGCACCCCCCCAATGCAAGTCATTCTCACCTCCGCATCCATCTCTCCACCTGCAGGGACCTCATCCCTTTCTTACTTCACTGACAACACCCTCTGGGTTGCACCATCCACAGCATCTTGAAGCCCCTGCACCTGGCCCATTTACCCCCTTCTTCCTCAGCATCTCCCCTACCACCTCCCACCTTTAGCCTCCCCCTCCCATACTCCCTGCACCAGCTCTATCCCACCTTTCCCACATAACCCTTCCTCCTTCTGTCTTTAAGTCTCCCCCTCCAATCTTTTTGTTTAATTCTTACAACACAATTTTTGTTCTGTTGAAAATTTATTATTTCTCATTGCTCGCCATCTCTTTAATTTCCTGTAAAACTGATATTTATGACTCCTCTTCTGTTTGTAATGCACCTTGAGTATATAGAGCCTAAATGTCTGTAATATTGTTATTCTTGCAAACCTTTATTCTGTTGGGAATGTACTTGTGTTTCCTCTGCATAGTAACCTGTGTTATAACGTGTAATCCTGTGACGTCGAACCTTTGTAAAGGAGCAGTTATGCTCAATGGTTGTTAATCCAAGATTCAATAAATAAAATACTATTTCTCAAGGGTTATAAGTACAAAATTTGATAGATTAAATTAGGCAGGGCCTTTCGTTGCAGGCTTCAGTGAATATGAGCATTATGGAACGCAGCAGTTGGTAAGGGCAACATTTGAATGGTGGCACAAGCCAATGATGTGTTCCATCATTTACATACGTTCCAGTCTCTGGGCAGTTCAACTCTGCACGCTGACTGCAAGAGTTAAGAATATTGAAGAATACCCTGGAAGGAACAAGATTACTAAGGTGAGTAATTTTTCCTTTTCCCCTCACTAGATCCAAGGCCTGGAGTTTCCTGGCGAGACGTGTTGTCCCTTTCCTAGAAAGGGAGGTTTCTGTACACCTTTCCTCCATTTCCACTGATCCGGAGGGTGCTCTGCAAACTGCAGATGGAGTGGGCCTCCCTCATACTGGTGGTGCCATTCTGGCCTCTGCAACTTTGGTTTCCATTGTTGCAACAACTGGCAGAGGAACTTCCAGTTCCTCTCCTGCTCTACCAGGACCTGCTGATGCAGGCCCAGGGGACCCTGTTCCATCTGGATCTCAGGTCCCTTCATCTGCATGCTTGGCTCCTGAGAACATAGCCATAGCCCACTTTGGGGTTTCTCAGAGGGTAGCTGATGTCCTGGTGGCTGCCACAAAACTCTGCACCAGAGCCACGTATTCTATAAAGTGGAAGCACTTTGCCATTTGGGCGTCTGCTCATTGCTTGGACCCTTTAACCTGTCTGGTGAACCTGTTGTCCCTAACAGATTCTGGGTTCAAATGTTCCTCCCATTGACGTGCACATGTCTGCCATCCATGTGCCCATGGACGGTCATCCAGTAGCCCAGTTAGAGGTGGCTCAGATGTTTTTGAGGGGCATACTTCTCTTGAAGCTCCCTGCTCATAGTCCTGTCCCAGCTTGGGGCTTGAATTTCATGTTGGAGAAACTGACCCTGCCTCCTTTTGAACCAACCACATCTTGCGAGCTACACTTTCTGTTGTGGAAAGCGTTATTTTTACTTGCCATTATGTCTTCTTGATGAATTTTGGAGCTACAGGCTCTCATGTGAGCAGCCTTATTTGATTTTCCTCAAAGACAGGGTCTCTTTGCGTACTAACCCTAAATTCCTTTCTAAGGTGGTGTCTGAGTTTACCCTAAATCAATCCATCCACCTGCCTATTTATTATCCAGAGCATGCCAATTGGGGGAGACATTGCTCCATACTCTGGATGTGCATAGAATTCTGCATTATGTACACACCGTACTAAGGAGAGCCTATTGAACCTGAAGTCTTCCCTGAACAGGAGTTTGGCTCACCCCCAGGGCTTCAGAGGACTACGCATCCCACTTCACATTTGTAAGAAGAATGGTGGATGCTTTAGACATAACCACCAGTGAAGTAATAGAGGATGAGGAGGAAGCATAATATTTAGAGATGATGGGTTTAACACCCACTAAAAACTATTGCTTCCTGTGAACAACTTCTTCAAAAAAGACATGTTTAAAATCCTCCAAACTTCTAATTCTGTCCCTTCCTTAGATGAGAGATTGGACAAAAAATACCAGCTGGACATGGAGGGGACTGAATTTTTATTCTTCCATCCTGACCACCAGGGAGTGGTACAAGCTCCTGCCTGTGATAGGGCAGAAGTACTTCTGGCATCTCATCCCCCGGAGAAAGATTCTAGAAAAATTGACAGCATGGCCAAGAAAGGCTATCTGTTGGCCTCCTTGGCCATCAGACAAGCAAATTTTCAGGCTTATTCAGCCCAGTACCAAACATCTTTGTGGTATTCTGTTCTGGCTATGGCAGACAAAGCCACAGCTGGTCTCTCAGCCGATTTAGCGGAGACTGCTAGGTTTGGCTTGGAGGCAGCCAAATACCAATTTCAAATGGCAGCAGACACTAGTGATACTGCTGCCAGGTGGATGGCTAACACTGTTGCACAGAGGAGGTTTGCCTGGCTGAGAGCCACAAACCTCTCTCAGAATACACAGTTCAAGGCTATGGACTTTCCTGTTGAGGGTCATTCCTTCTTTGGAGCTAATATAGAAGCTTACATGAAAAAGGTGGATAAATACAAAGCCACCTACAAAAGTAATTCTGCTAAAGAAAAGGCCTCTCATTCCACTAGGTCCTATGGAAGGGAGGCAGGGGTAGATCTTTCCAGAGCAGGCATTTTTACCAAGCCATGGCTGTACCCCAGGTTCAGCAGTACCCACAGCAGGGGTATTTTAAGGGCAGGGGCAGAAGGGGTACCAGGCATGGTTCACAGGCCCAGCCACAAGCAAAACAAGACCCCTGATATGTTTTCCCCAGCCGCCTCCCCACTGCCAGTAGGGGGCCAGCTGGCTCACTGTTTCAAGGCTTGGCAGCAGATCACCACAGACAAGTGGGTCCCGGGAGTAGTGAGTCAGAGTTTGTCCCTAAGTTTCAAATCCCTCCCCACTTTAAGAACCAGAGTATTCAAGCCAGCTTCCAATGCAGAAAGGAAGCTACAGGAAAAAGAGGTACAAAACCTGTTGTCAAAGGTGGTAGAACCGTGCCACCACAACAAAAGGGAACCTCACAACAAAGAAAAATGGGATGTGGTGGCCTATCCTAGACCTAAGGGTACTAAACAGGCACTTAATAAAGCCAAGCTTCAAAATGGTAACCCTGGCATTAATTCTGCCAGCACTCCAAAGAGGAGATTGGTTGGCATCTCTTGACCAAAAAGATGCTTATTTCCACATCCCCATAAGGGAGTCTCACAGAAAGTAACTCAGGTTCAGACTCCCCTCAGGTCATTACCAGTTCTCAACCCTACCATTCGGTCTCACTTGTGCTTCAAGAGTGTTCACAAAGTGCCTGGAAGTGGTTGTGGCACATCTACAAAGGTTAGGTGTCAGTTTTCCCATACCTAGAAGACTGGTTGATGGTAGGAGAATCACCACAACAGGTAAGGGAACATTTGCCACTCACCTAATGGCTCTTAGTCACTGGGGTTTCTGATCAGTCTCAAAAAGTCAGTTCTTCTCCCTTCCCAAGTACTGCAGTTCATAGATGTAGAACTAAATACCCAGGAGGGCAGGACCTACCTGCCTCTGGACAGGATAAGAAGTATTCTGCTGATGGCAGGCTTCTTCAGCCTTAACAGACCGAAGACTGCAAGACAATTTCTACAACTCTTGGGCCATATGGCAGCAGCCACAGGTGCAGTCCTGGGTCCACGTTCCCGATGAGACATTCAGTTCCACTTCAGGGTACACTATTGTCAAAGGAGAGCTATCCTCTCAAAGCTAATTCCAGTAACAAAACCGCTACTTAAGGCCCTTCAGTGGTGGAAAGAGGAAACCACCCTAAGGGAATGAGTTCCTTTTCAGCAAGAGTCTCCATCAGTAGTTCTCACAACAGATGCATAATTACTGAGGGAAGTCGGATCAACCAGGTCCATCATGAATGAGCCCTGAACCAACAGGTGATGGGAGTGATTTTCAGAAGGTGGGGTACCCCGGAGATAGATCTCTTTGCATCCCACGAGAATCGTCATCTGCCAGAATTCTGTTGCAGACCTCCAGCTCGGGGTACAGTCCTCCTGGATGCTCTGGCTTTGGATTGATTAGGGAGGCACCTGTATGCTTTCCCTCCCTTCCCTGTGGTGTACAGAGTGTTGCTGAAGCTCAGGTCCCAGTCAGCATCACTGATCTTGATAGCACCAGACTGGGTCAGACAGCTATGGTACTCTCTTCTGCTCTTCATGTCTGTGGCCGAAGCAATACACATTTCTTGGAGGCCCAATCTATTAACCTCCAATCAAGGGAGGGTCCTGTACCTGAACCTCAGATCCCTCAGGCTCAAGGCATGGCTCTTGAGGACCTAGGGTATGCAGACTTGCATCTCTCTGAAAGTGTTCTGTACATTTTTAGAGGGTACAGGAAGCCCTACACCAAGAAAACCTATTCTTCAAAATGGAAAAGGTTTTCCATTTGGTGTTCTACCAAGGATGTGGTGCCAGCACAGGCAAAGGTTCCAGCTGTGCTGGAGTACCTTACACATTTGCACTCACTGGGCCTGCAGCCCACTACTTTAAATGTCCATCTAGCTGCAGCATCTGCTTATATCTCAGCTGGACAGATTGTTTCTATGGCATCAAACCCATTTTCAAGAGGTTATTTAAAGGTCTAGCCTACTTGCACCCCCTCATAAGGAACCAATGCCAGCCTGGGACCTAAATGTGTGTATAGCCAAGCTCACTGATCCCCCCTTTGAGCCCATGTCTTCAGCTCATTTGAAGTATGTCACATGGAAAACAGTTTTTCTTGTGGCAATGATTTCTCAAATCAAATCATTCTTTATTTATAAAAGGTGCCTTTCTAAAACCAAGGCACCTGTACAACATCAAATTAAAACACATCAGTAAATAATACAAAAAAGATTAAAACTAATAATAAATAAATACAACAGCGGCATTAAAAATCAGGAAATGCTAGGCTAAAAAGGTATGTTTTCAAGGCCTCTTAAAACTTTTGACGGTCAGGCAATTTCATACCTGATGAGGTAGAGAATTCCACAGGGTCAGGGCCATAAAACTAAATGCCCTTGCCCCAGAGGTCTGCAAACGGACCCTGGGAATCTCTTGGAATCCCTCCTTGGTGGATCAGAGAGGATAGTAGGCACGAAGAAGATCTTGCAGGTAACCTGGTCCCTGGTCGTGTAGGGCCATATAGGTCAACAAACTGACCTTGAAGGTGATCTGCCACTGAACTGGCAGCCAGTGCAGTCCACGGAGCACAGGCATTATGACTGGTCCTAGAGGTAACAGTAGCCTGGCTGCCGTATTCTGCACCAGCTGCAAGTGGCGGATATCAACCCCCGGTAGCCCAAGGTAGAGAGCATTGCAGTAGTCAAGGCGGGAGGTAACGAAGGTGTGGACCAAAGTTGGAAGATCATCAAGGGGAACCAGGTGCTCTACCTGGGCGATATTTCTCAGATGATAAAAAGAGGTTTTGACAACTGCCTACACCTGTGATTTAAGGATCAAGCAATCATGAAACATAACGCCCAGATTCTGAACCCAGTCTGAAGTAGTTAGCTGGACAACTCCAAGCCAAAGACCCAAGGGTGAACCTGCCAACAAACTTGCCTCCCGACGACCTGGGTCCACGACCAACACCTCAGTTTTTCTGGGTTTAACCGCAGCCAGCTTACATTCATCCAGTCCTGGATCTCGGCAAGACAGCTGTTAAAGACCAAAACAGCACCATCCTGGCCGGGCATGAAGGACATGTACAGCTGAGTATCATTTGCATAGCAGTAAAAACTCAAAGCTGTACCACCTAATAATCGCTCCTAAAGGCAGCATGTACACCGCAGACAATGTGGGCGCCAAGATGGAGCCCTGCGGCACCCCCACAGGATAGGGAGAATGGAGCTGAGGAAAAAATCCCAGACACCATCCTCTGAGTCCTACCCCCAAGGAAAGATCGAAACCATCTGAGGACCATCCCAGAAGGACCACAGATAAACCACAGGCGCTTCAACAGCACACCATGGTCTGGGGTGTCAAATGCCGCAGAGAGATCTAGAAGGACCAAGATGAAACCATTCTTTCACTCTCTTGCTATTAGGAAGTCATTTAGTACCCGAACAAGGGCTGTCTCGGTACTATGTCTCTTCTTAAATCCAGACTGGAGAGAATCATAGACATTGTGGCTAGTCAAATGGTCATCCAGCTGTGATGCAACCACCTTCTCAATAACCTTACCCACAAAGAGCAGGTTAGAGACAGGTCTGTAGTTAGCCAGACAGTCCAGGTCCAAGGATGACTTTTTAAGGAGGGGTCGAACCACAGCCTCCTTCATGGGATCTGGAAAGATCCCCCTCTCTAAGGACAGTCAGACTATCTCAGCAAGGACAGGGCCGATTTTATCCACACAGCCTACCAAAAGGCGCATAGGGCCCGGGTCCAAACTACAGTTGATCGGATGCAAAGACTGGATGACAATCACAATACCATTGATTGTGGGCCAGCCAAAGTCACACCACACAAACTGGGCGTCCGACATCTCCTGCCAACCACCGCAGCTCCCCTTAGGGAGGGTCAGATGGATCTCGGACCTGATTGTGGCAACCTTATCTGCAACGAATCGAGCAATCTCCTCAGACCGTTCTTGTGAAAAAGCAGTTCCAGGCTAAAGACAGATTGGACTGCACAATCTATCCACAGTCCGGAAAAGCTGGGCTGGTCGATTCTGCGCAGCAGCAATTTCACTGGACAGGAATTCTGCCTTCATATAGGTAATTGCTGATTGATAAACCACATAGTGGTCCATCAAATTAAGCCTGTCACCCTCTAGGTCCGATTTCTACCAGCACTTCTCTAGCCTTCGTCCCACTCTCCTCAACTCCCTCAGAATCTCATCAAATCAAGGAGACCTGGGGTGTTGAAAGAGGGGGCGAACACGAACAGGAGAAGTGGAATCCAGGGCCCCAGTCACCACCTTATTATAGACAAGTACCAGGTACCCTGGATCCAGGCATTCACTCGCTACACCTGATAGGTCCAGCACCGCCATCAGGCCATCATAGGAAACAA
Organism: Neoceratodus forsteri; assembly: GCA_016271365.2. NCBI lineage: Eukaryota > Metazoa > Chordata > Ceratodontiformes > Ceratodontidae > Neoceratodus > Neoceratodus forsteri. Next base: position 932,558,885 of record CM028133.1, read on the forward strand.
TTCTCCAAAGAAAGTAGCGCTCATCAGCAACAAAGGAAACGTTAATGCCAGATGTAATACCTGCAGTATTTATTTTCACCAATTGTGAGAACCCCTAGCGCCTCGGCAGAGTGCCTTCAAGGGGGTATGATACCATAATACAAGCTTGAGCACTTTAAATACAATTATTTATTTTATTTTATTTATTGCAAGATCAGTTTTACAACCTTTGAGTCAAAGACTCGTTTACAAAGGTACCTCGTCAAGAAAGGTGGGGGAGACGACAAATAGAGTGGTGTTAGGACAGGGATGACAGACAGGTTAGATACATAAAATATACATTTGGAGAGTGCAGACAGCGAGCTGTACTGGAGCATTACCATTAGTGACTTCATTAATTTTAAACCAATCACAATCTCTGAATACACATTATCAAATCAAAGAGGAGAAACAAATAAGTTTGCGATTTAAAGAGGAAGTTTAGGAAAGGTAAAAAGGGGGGGGATTGGGGGGAGAAGATTAGTTAATTTTAAACTAACCTTGGAAATTTACAAAAAAATGGATAAAACCCCAAAATTATTAACATGCTTACACCTACAGTCTAAGAGCTATAGCCAATTATGGAATATCACTTGTATTGGACATAAATGTTACCAGTATCCTGAATATTACTAAGTTTTAAAGGGTTCTCCTAAAAATTAGGGATACACCAATTTTATACATGAATAATTCAAGTTCTGGAACAGTATATCCAGTTAAAAAACCATATTTTGCAACAATCTGTAGCTTATCTGCTATTCATAACTTGTAATGCACTTTAGGATACAGTGATTCTTAAAATTAGTATATAAAACAAAAAGCATTTTTTTTACTTTTATGTTGTTCAACAATTGCAGAGGGATAAATTCAGAGAAATTCGGGAGGACCCATCTAGACCGGAAGAGATTTATAGATTGTAATGCCATCTGTACCGGAAGGGAGATTTTCTTTTTAATTTTTTTGAAACCTGTAAAGATTTATAGAAAAGAGAAAACAACACAAGGTAATTATTTATCATATCAATACTATTTACATCCATTTTAGAAAACATCAAATGATTTCAATAGAATTTTAATGAGACTTTATCTATTCTTTCAGGAAGGGTTTAAGATCCCATCTTTCATTCAAACCAAAAGGTGCAACTGTATTTGCTTTGAAGATCCAAGAACTTTCTTTTTGTAATAGTTTATTAGGTCTATCGCCTCCTCTTGAACTGATTTTTACTTGTTCCAGTCCCATGAAGCTCAGTCCTGTAGCATTTTTGTTGTGCACTAATGAAAAGTGTCTTCCTAATGGTGTATCCAATTTTCCATTAGTAATGGATCTTACATGTTCTTGAATTCTTTCTTTCAGTGGTCTAACAGTTTTTCCTATGTAAAACAAATTACAGTGGCACCATATCATATACACAACAAAAGAAGTCTTGCAATTAATGAACTCTCTGACTTCAATTGTGACATTATTTGGTAATGTGAACCTATTACCTAAATTCATATACTTACAAATATTACAGTTCCCACATTTGTGGTTCCCTATAGGTTTCTGTGGTAACCACATCTCTTTTTTTGGAATTACTTTGTGAGAATTGACTGTTCACTAGTTTATCTTGGAGATTAGATGTACGTCTAAATGTTATTCTTGGTTTTTCAGGTAAAATGTTGTTTATTTCAGGATCACTTTTCAGTATGTCCCAACTATTTCAAACTACATTACTTACTGCTCCTGATATTGCATTAAACTCCAATGAGCAGGTTACTTGGCAGTTTTCATTTTGTGACCCTTTGGTTTTTTTTAACTAAAAAGTCTTTTTGTTTTTTACTCTTAATTTTACCAAGGCTTTATTTAATACAGACTCTTTGTAGCCCTTTTCTCTGAATGTTTTCAACAATTCTTCTGCTTGTGAGTCAAAATCAATATCTGATGTACAGTTCCTCCTTAATCTAACTAGTTGTCCATATGGTATAGAGTTTTTTAGTTTAGCTGGATGTGAACTGTCATTTCTTAATAAAGCATTGGTATTACTTTCCTTTTTATATCCCTTTGTGGAGATACAACCAGTTATTCTATCACCCTCTAGGGTAATGTCTAGAAAGTTAATACTACACTTGTCCATGACTGCTGTGAATTTTAAATTTAGATCATTTTCATTCAACCACTGAATGAATTTTTCAGCAGTTTCTCTGTCCCCATCCCATATACAAATGCAGTCATCAATATATCTTTTCCATTGTATAATATTGTTTATATATGGATTTGAATTGGAATGATAGTGTTTCTAACTCCCATAATCCCAAAAAGAGATTTGCATATGATGCTCCCATAGCGGTGCCACATACTTGCAAATAAAATTCATTATTAAACTCAAAATAGCTGTGATGTAAAATGTCATTTAGAAATTGTACTGGGGCACCGGTCGATTCCTGATCTTTTAACAAAAAGTATTGGGCTGCTCTGATGCCATCAACATGTCTTATAGATGTATATAAAGCTTCTACATCTATACAAATTCATAGGTAATTTTTGTCCCATATCTGGTTACACATTTTGTTTATAGTGTCTCCAGTGTCCCTCAAATATGATGGTAGTTGTACCATACTATGTTGCAGATATAAATCTACAAATTCACTTAGATGTTCAGTGATGGATCCTATACTAGAAACGATTGGTCTACCTGGTGGATTAATTATGCTTTTATGAATTTTAGGGAGACAGTAAAAAGTTGGAACTATTGGATGTTCACAATATAAATATTTAAATTCTTGATCATTTATGCCACTTCTAAGTACAGCTTCATTCAATAATTCACATAACTGTTTTCTAAATGTCTGTGTTGGATTGTATGATAGTTTTTTATAATTATTTACATCAAACAGTAAAACTTCCACTATCTCTCTATATTTCTCTCTATCCATCAGTACAATATTGCCACTTTTGTCTGCTTTTTTGATTACTACTGCTGGGTTGGTGGTAAGTTCTTCCAGGGCCTCTTTTTCCATTTTAGTTAGATTTGATTTGATTTTGTTACTTTTTTTTATTATTCAAGAGGTCTCTTACCTTATAGAGTACTGTATTTTCAAAAGCAGCCACATTGCTATTCATAACAAAGGGACAGAAAGATGAATTGTTTTTAAACATAATGTTTCTTGTTTTCATAAAGTCTTCTGGTATAGATCATCCCTCTGTTTCTATTCCTCTATTTCTTGTATCGTCTCTACTATCTTCCAAAGATGGTTGTGTTTTAGTCCGTCTTTGGTCTTTATCTTTCTCAATTTCAGCCAGAACTGTAATATTTGTAAGTATATGAATGTAGGTAATAGGTTCACATTACCAAACAATGTCACAATTGAAGTCAGAGAGTTCATTAATTGCAAGACGACTTTTGTTGTGTATATGATATGGTGCCACTGTAATTTGTTTTACATAGGAAAAACTGTTAGACCACTGAAAGGAAGAATTCAAGAACATGTAAGATCCATTACTAATGGAAAATTGGATACACCATTAGGAAGACACTTTTCATTAGTGCACAACAAAAATGCTACAGGACTGAGCTTCATGGGACTGGAACAAGTAAAAATCAGTTCAAGAGGAGGCGATAGACCTAATAAACTATTACAAAAAGAAAGTTCTTGGATCTTCAAAGCAAATACAGTTGCACCTTTTGGTTGGAATGAAAGATGGGATCTTAAACCCTTCCTGAAAGAATAGATAAAGTCTCATTAAAATTCTATTGAAATCATTTGATGTTTTCTAAAATGGATGTAAATAGTATTGATATGATAAATAATGACCTTGTGTTGTTTTCTCTTTTCTCTTTTCTATAAATCTTTACAGGTTTCAAAAAAATTAAAAAGAAAATCTCCCTTCCGGTACAGATGGCATTACAATCTATAAATCTCTTCCGGTCTAGATGGGTCCTCACGAATTTCTCTGAATTTATCCCTCTGCAATTGTTGAACAACATAAAAGTAAAAAACTGCTTTTTGTTTTATATACTAATTTTGAGAATCACTGTATCCTAAAGTGCATTACAAGTTATGAATAGCAGATAAGCTAAAGATTGATGCAAAATATGGTTTTTTAACTGGATATACTGTTCCAGAACTTGAATTATTCATGTATAAAATTGGTGTATCCCTAATTTTTAGGAGAACCCTTTAAAACTTAGTAATATTCAGGATACTGGTAACATTTATGTCCAATACAAGTGATATTCCACAATTGGCTATAGCTCTTAGACTGTAGGTGTAAGCATGTTAATAATTTTGGGTTTTTATCCATTTTTTTGTAAATTTCCAAGGTTAGTTTAAAATTAACTAATCTTCTCCCCTTTTACCTTCCCTAAACTTCCCTCTTTAAATCTCAAACTTATTTGTTTCTCCTTTTTGATTGGATAATGTGTATTTAGAGATTGTGATTGGTTTAAAATTAATGATGTCACTAATGGTAATTGTATTTAAAGTGCTCAAGCTTGTATTATGGTATCATACCCCCTTGAAGGCACTCTGCCGAAGCGCTAGGGGTTCTCACAGTTGGTGAAAATAAATACTACAGGTATTACATCTGGCATTATCGTTTCCTTTGTTGCTGATGAGCGCTACTTTCTTTGGAGAATTGTTGGAGTTTTTAAGGTTTATTACCTTAGTAGCGAACTCCTCCTTGTATGAGCGCAGGAATCTTTTTTGGAACTTTGCACTTCATCATAGGAAACACCCCTCAAAGGGCAGTACTGGACCATCTCCGTGGGGGCAGGCCTACTGGGGGGACTAGGTAACTGAACACAATGGTGTGATGGTCAGACCACCCAACTGGTTCCACCACCAAGTCGGATATCTCCATTCCTGTGGGGAACACCAAGTCCCATGAATGACCACTGATATGGGTCGAGGAGGAAATAACCTGTGTGAAGCCCAGTGAAATCATTAACTGCAGGAAATCTTGACCAAATTGCGAGAGTTTGCCGACCCAGGCATTGAAGTCCCCCCCAAGGATCAACTATCTGGGGGATCTCAATGTCAGGTCGACAGTGAAGTCCACGACTTCCCGCAGGAAAACATTCCCATCTCCTGGTAGACGGTAGATGAGAAGGATCCTGCACCCCACACCCTCACCCAGGATACATTCAGAGGAGTTGGTGGTGCCCACTGGTACCTCCGTCAGGTTCAGTTCTGATCTAAAACAGATGGCAACAGCCCCGCTCCTATGATCCATCCTTGGGCGGTTTAGCCCGCTGGAATTGCTGATGCCAAAATGGGACCAGCATTCTCATCCAGACTGGTCTCGGTGATGCAAGTCCGGTCAGATGGTCCAACAAGATCCGCTGTTATAGCAGTCTTGTTCTTAATAGACCTGGCATTGCACAACATCACCCGAGTAGGATGAGTCACCGAGGAAGACCCTGTTACCTGCCTACTATAAGCAGAGCCCTTGGGTATGGGAACCAGACAGGGAGAACCCCTTTCCTCGACCCATTTCACCCCAGGGCATCTCCTTGTCCCCACTATCCCAATCTGCCCACTCCTTTCCATTCCCCTGCCAGGCCAGGCCCCCGCCCTCACCCTCCTAACAGTCCCCAGAGCCTGGCACCTTCTGTATACCTCCCGGGATAGCGAGGGACAAGAAAAAGGGCAGAGGTCCCTAGCCTGGAGAGGGAATAATGCCTGACCATCATTATGCCACCCAACACATCTTTACCACTCATTGCATCACACAACACTCAAGTCAGACTCTCAGTCTTTCACACCACTCCCACTCATACAACAGTCAATAAACCAAAACCCCCAACCCCACAATACAAACAGTATACAGCAGTATTTTGTCACAGAGTAAGAAGGTGATTTCGGAAGGGAAAAGAGAAGCCGCACAAGCTCTCCAAATGAATAACCATTAACCTCTGAGGAGCTCTCACCTTCCCAGAGAAGAAAAAAAATAATAATTGCCTCCTGACCCTGTCTCACACCTAGGCTGGGAGAACAGTCAGCAGTTTAAACAGGGCACTCTTACTGCCCACCAGTTTCAAGACAATAGAAAGAGAAAAGTGTCGTAACCATTCCTCAAGTGCTGCAAAATATCCAGATATCTTGATAGGAAAAACTTCCCTTGGCACAGCAGCAACTCCCGGGATCCTAGAAAAACTCCCCTCGATCCACTCTGTTTAACCACCCAGCCGTCCCCTGAGGAATCACTGCCAGTGGCTTTCGGCTGCAAATAGGCTTCCGCGTAGAGCCAGCTCTTCAGCCCGCCTCCCCCAGAAACCACAGTGCTACCGGGTACCACAGTGCACGCTCTCCAGCGCCCCCAGACCCGGGCACCAAACAGCCAATTGCCCCCAGTGATTCCTTTCCCTGGGTTCAGGCCAGTACCACCATTTATCTCGCCACACAGGCAGCAGGCCAAAATCCAGGAAGAACTTCCAATGCCCTTGTTTATCAGACAAGAAGTCCCAACGTGATAATTCCAGTCTGCCAGAAGGATCAGTGAGCTCCAGGCTCTCTGCATTGAACAGGACTACATTTTCTTCCACACGGACAAAGTGGTCCTGCGAACAAACGGGAAATTTCTTCCTAAAATCGTCTCTAATTTCCATTTGAGTAAGTCCATTACCCTACCAGTCTTCTTCACTGAGCATTCTAGCTCAGATGAACGAAGACTACACAGTCTTGATGTCAAGAGAGCTCTTAGATACTACATGACTGTCACTGAGGCCCATAGACAGGACAGGCAACAGCTGTTCCTGACTTATGGGATGTGGGAAAAGAGCACCCAGCGTCTAAAAGGTCCATTTCTCGATGAATAGTGCAGTGTATCCAATTTTGTTACTCAAAGGCTGTGAAGGAACCCTCAGCAGGGCTGAGGGCCCACTCCATAAGGGGTACAGCTGCTACTATAGCAGCTGCCAGGGATGTCCCATTGGTGGACACCTGTAAAACAGTTATCTGGAGAACAGTACACACCTTCATGAAACATTGTAGCCTGGACACCCAGGCTAGAGGTGATGCCAGGTTTGGCACAGCAGTCCTACAGAGTCTATTTCCAAAGTAGGTTATGTGTCTACCTCCATAGGTACTGCTTCTTAGTCTACACAGAGTTAGTAATATTGGAGTATTCCTTGGGTAAGAAGAAAAAAATACTTACCATAGTAATCTTGTTTCTTCTATGGGATACTCCAATATTCATAACTCTCCCACCCTGCCTCCCCTTCTAGAACCAGTGACCTCAGCGCTCCACGCTGTGTAACCAGAGGTAGGATTGCCACTTTCGGGCACATCTGTTTTTAAACTGTGTTTGCATTGGTTTTTACCCTCGTCAGGTGATTCTGATATTTGGGGGTGTTTTTTGTAGTTATTCCCTCCTGTTGGAGGCTTTTTGGGTGTTAAGGTTATTTTATTGTTATTATTATTATGATTATTATATAGGTATTTTCCTCGTTGGGCCGGTCTTGTCAGGCGTCCATGAAATCTGAGAGGTTAGAATGTAAGCAGTTGATGGGGCAGCATTTGAAAAGTGGCACGTGCCAATGGTGTTCCATCATTAGCATAATGTTCCATCTCCGGGCAGATCTGACTTAAAGGCATACTGCATAGAGTTATGAATATTGGAGTATCCCCTGGAAGAAACAAGATTACTGTGGTAAGTTTTTCTTTCTTGTCCTCCTTGATCTCTCCTAAGCCTTTGACACCATTGATCATGGGCTGTTATTAGACTGGCTTAGGGAATACATAACACTCACTGGCAAAGTCATCCGCTGGTTTTAGTCCTACCTCAAGGACAGTACCCAGATGGTGGTGGTGAGAAGCTTCTCTTCATCCTTGGTGATATTGCCTTGTGGCATACCCCAGAGCTTAGTCATTTCGCCCATGCTCTTTGCAGTGTAAATGCTGCCCCTGGGAGGGCTTCATAGGCATAATGGATTTGGGTTTTACTGCTATGCGGATGACACCCGGCTCTTTAAGTCATTTGCATCTGGGATGCCAAGTGCATGTGATGCACTAAATGTTTGGTCGAGATCCTGGATTGGGTGTCACCATGCTAGTTAAGAAGCCTGACAAGACTAATGTGCTAGTTGTTGAGCCAGGCTGAATGGGGAGAGTGGCAGCTACTGAGAGAGAGAGAGATGGGGCTTTGGCTCAGTTCCCCCATGCTCTTGGCTGTCAATAAGGTATAAAATCTGGGAGTCTTTCTGGACCACGGGCTGACATTTGAGGCCCAAGTGCCAGCAGTAGTCTGGAGTGGCTTTTACCATTTAAGGAACATCAGCTTGATTAAATCCCTTATTTCCCTAGAGACCTAGCAATGACTATACCTGTGTTTATGACATCAAGGCTTAACCACCACATGGTCTGTTCCTCCAGATCAGTGGGGTATGCTTTGACGCCTGCAGTTGGTGCAGAATGTAGCTGCTAGGCTGTTGACTTCAATAAGTTTTCACTACCTGTGCCCTCCCCCCACCCCGGCTTCTCTCTCCCCCATTTCTCCCCTCCTCTGACCCATCCCTTCTTTTTTTTTTTGGGTTTTGTTTACCCTCGCACTGACTGACCTCCACCCTCTGGTCTCCACAGAGCTGTCACCCCGACATCCTTCTGGAATGACCTTATCCATCTATTCCCTAAGTGCTCCCTCCCTCGTGGTCCCACAAACCACACTGGAGGCAGCATCCACTTCGCACATAGCCAGCTGCAGGGCCTGCGGGAAACACGTGTCATCCTCAGGTCCGGTCAGTGGTGTTTTCCCATTTTCTTTGCCCCTCAGGAGGTGCGAACATGCAGTATCACCATGACGCGTGCCGCATGCTCCTGAATGATGTGCACCGATGGCTGCCGCACCTCCTATTTGGCTCTGCTTGGCATGTCCAACCCTCCTCCTTCATCACTATCTTCGGGATCCTGCAAGATAAGCACGCCCCCAAGGTCACCCAAGGGTGAGGGGGTCTGCCACCACTGGTTAAATAGTGGAATCTCCTGCCCAAATGCGGGAGAGACAAGTGTTGGGCCCACTTCAAAAGTTCCAGTGATCCCACCACTTTCCAAAAATACAGACACCTGAGAAACACTTGTAAAAGGCCATCAGGGCTGCGAAAAGCGACTTCTGCAAGTCCGCCCTACTTAGCTCCGCCAGCAACCCCAGGAGTTTCTGGAGGAACATAAAAACTCTTGTCAATGGATCCTCCCAATCAGGGGTATCCGACATGCTTATCAATGGGGTCTCCTGCACGAACCCCCACACCATTGCCAACTCCCTGAATTCACATTTCACAGATCTCTCTGCCCTCACGGCACTCTTCTCGTCCAACAAGAGCTCGCCCCGCTCCCTTCCCCCCATGGCTCGGAGGGAGGGTCTCCCCCCTCGGTCAACGTTTAACCTCAGGGAAGTGTCTGTACTGGACACCCAGAGGCACTTGGCCGGCCTCTCCCAGTACTCCAGTCCTGGCCCAGATAACCTTGAATCAAAGCTCCTCAAGCTTGGCGCTGTCCACCTTGTCCACCCAGTAGCCCACATCTTTAATCTATCCCTTGGAAGTGGTACCTTCCCCGATATCTGGAAAGAGGCCAGAATTGTTCCAGTACTGAAACAAGGCAATCCCAAACTACCGGTTAATTATCGCCCGATTGCCATCCTCTCATCCCTCAGTAAGCTCCTTGAAAAGGTAGTGGCCGAACAGATTTCAGAGCACATCCAGTCCCAGGAGTTGCTGTCCCCGGCCCAGCACGGGTTTCATAAGGGTCACAGCACCACCGCTGCCCTGATCTCGGTCACATCCAGAATAAGATCAGCCATGGATCAGGGCAGACTCTCCGGAGCCATATTTATTGACCTATCCAAAGCCTTTGATCTTGTTGACCACACATTGCTTGGCTCACAACTGTGGTCACTCGGTCTCTCCCCACTGGCCATGAATTGGCTTATGGGCTACCTGCATGGTAGAACACAGCGGACCAGTTTCAATAAAGTCCTCAGAGTCCCTTCCAGTGACCTCCGGTGTCCCTCAGGGTTCGGTACTGGGCCCTCTCCTCTTTTCCCTCTTTATCAACCAGCTACCCATGGTGACCTCCACCTGCAGTACCACCCTCTATGCTGATGACCTGGTGATCCTGGCTCACGCCCAAGATGTCGCTACTCTCAACAAGGCCTTGTCCGAAGGCTTTAACAAAGTTCAAACCTGGATCACCAAAAACAAACTGGTCCTGAACCTGAAAAAAACACAGGCCATGCTCTTTGGCTCAACAGCCAAACTCAAAACCTCGTCGGCCTTGTTAAAGATTTCCTGTCCCGACGGATCCCCCCCTCCCCGTAATGAACTCTGCCAGATACGTAGGGGTCACCCTTGACCCCCAACTCGACATGGGTAGCCACATCCTAAACATCTGTAGGGCAGTTAACTGCAAGCTGGGCCTGGCCTACAGGGCCAAGTTCAACCTCACACCAGCTAGACTAGCCCTGCGAAGGTGTTCTTCTTCCCTCTCTCAGCTATGGGCTGCACCTATTCGCTCTCCCCCCAGACTTCTCTTCTTCGGTGGCACACGACATACAACAACATCTGTCGCTTTGCCCTTGCTGTCCCCGCCTCACCCATCGCTGTGAGTTATACGATAAACTCGATGGCTCTCCCCAAGGTACCTGGACTTCAGGGTGGGCTGCCTCACGGACAAAGTGGTCAGAACTGGCACCCCCCCAGAGCTGGCTCTGCTCCTGCCGCTAACTGACGCCACTATCTACCACCTTAGGTCCAAGGCCCCTGGGATGCTCATGGTCCCCTCCACCCGTACCCTCATGGGTGACCGGGACTTTGCCGCATATGTGCCCAGACTCTGGAACTCCCTTCCAGTGCAGACCCGGTTGTCCTCCTCCCACCTGTGCTTCCGTAACTCCCTCCGGGGTTTCCTGAAACTTGCCTCAGCGTGTGACTGCCCTAAGCCTCCCTAGAGAATTCCTCAATACGGTTGCTCTTCCGGTTTCAAAGTTTGCCTCCCTCAGATATTACCCGATAACTCCTGCTGTTTTCCTTGACTGTACCACTTTACCAGGGCACTCGACCTAGGGCACACTGCCCATGCCAAGGTTCCCTGGACGTTGCCTTTCTAAATTGTCTCTAACGTGAAATATGTGTATATGCTTTTTGTTGTAATCTGTAGGTGACCTACTCACCCCGGGGGTACATTAACCTTAACAGTTATAAGTTGTATTATGACCGTCCACAGCCCTGGACTATGTTACTATTTCCCACATGTTGTCATGCTGTACTTACTCTCTACTGTAAATAATGTCTGTATCCCTATGTTGTACTCTCCCGGGTCGTTCCTGAAAATAGGCATAATACTTGTGTAGTGTACTTACCCGGTCAACAAAAGCTAAAATTAAAAAAAATAAATAAATAAAAACCCCTGGTCTCCACCAAATGTCAGGGGAGCATCGGGATCCTTTTCCACCCACCCCCTGGAGGAGGAGAGTAGTCCCTTGTACCTTTGATCCTCCTCCCCCGAGCCGGCCCTCTGACTAACAAGCTTGCTGCTTAACTCAAGTTGTCAGTGTCACAGGTGGTAGTACTGCTGCTGTGCCAGTGGGCCAGCCTCGCCCCACCCCTCCCTGGGGTTTCACTTCCCCCCTGTTACTACCCAGGAAACCCTGCTTGCCCTTTCCTCGCTCAGTCTGTCTAAATCTAGCCATGATGGCCTGGATCCAACACTGCTCCTTCTCTTAGCTTCGGCCATTGTCTGCCTCCTTACTTGCCTCCTTCATCTCTGTTTCTCCCTCTGCACTGTCCTTCAGTCATGCAAGACTGCTAAAGATCTCATCCTTCACAAAGGGGGTGACCCCTTCTCCCCTGTCAGTTTATGTCCTATCTCCCTCCTCTCCTCTTTTGCAAAGCTGCAAGAGAAACGAAACTTGTCTGCTCCACGCTTGTTGACTTCCTTCATTCTTACAGCTTCCTCTACCCCTTCCTGTCTAGTTTTCGGAAGCACTACTCGAGCATCTCTTCCTTGCTATGGGTCACTGACTGTCCTTCCAGGGATGGATCAGGGGCACATTATGGACTCTGTATTCATTGAACTGGCCAACACTTTTGATTGGGTAGCCCATCCACTCTTCCTGGACAAGCTGAGCTCTTCTAGCGTCTCAGCCCCTGCTGTCAAATGGTTCAATTCCTACCTCTCGGGCTGTCAGCAGTCTGTACAGTTAAGTGTCCTGCCACCTCCCCTGCCAGTTCAGTCTGGGGTCCCATAGGGCTTCATCCTATGTCCAGTCCTCTTTTCCATTTTCCTGAAAGACCTCCCTTCTTGCTTGTGCCAACTCGTAGATACACATATATGCATATGACATGGTTATCTACACCTCAGGCTGCTAGAATGCTGCAGTGGAAGGCTTGCTCCAGCAAGACTTCAGCAATGTCCTGTGCTGGTTCCACAGCAACCATCTCTGGGTTGACACTAAAAAAACAGTGTCTGTGACCTTTTGCACCGGTCAGAAACTGGCCAGACTCATTCCCCTCCCCGCCTTCTCCACCCTTGATGGCACCCCTCTTGAAGTTTTTCCCTCCTCTAAGTGTCTTGGTGTGTGCCTTGATAGTAGGCTTGACTTCTCTGTCCATATTGATGCCATCCACTCCAAGGTCCACCCCAAACTCAATGCCTTGTACTACAACAGAGACTACCTGCTTCCCCATGTCCAACATAAGCTGGTCATCAAAGTGGTGCTCCTGGCCTTCAACTATGCTGATTTGGTCTACAGCATCACCCTGCGTCTTTCCTTGGCAGACGAGACACCCTCTGTAACATTTTTGTTATTGCGTTGACATCAAACTCCCACCTCGTACTCACCACTGATCTTACCTCGAGACACAGCTCTTGCAGCAGGCTACACCATTAGGACTGAAGCCGGCAGGCGTCAGGACCCCACGGAAAAATTCTAGCTAGCTATCTTCAGCGGGGACCGCCCCCGACGTCGGTCCCGCCTCCGACGTCAGGCGTGGTACATAAGGGGGCGGTCCCGCCAGATTCCCCAGTTCTTTCCCGCCGTCGACTTGCATGTCTCGACCCTTCGGTTTTCAGTCTAGCGCGCGACGCGTGGTTAAAGAGCTTTCCTCCGGGAATTCCTTTTTCTTCAAGCAAGATTGTTGCTGATGTCCTCTCCGACCTCCGGTCATCCCTCCAAGTGTGCTTGCGGGAAACAGATCCCCTTCAAGGACCCCCACACGGCCTGCGTCAGGTGCCTGGGCCCAGACCACGATACCCGGGCCTGTTCGTTCTGCTAGGGGTTCAACAGCCGAACCAGGATCCGACGTCAGAAGGCTCCTTAGGCGTTTTTGTTGGAGGAGAAATTAAAAACCATGTCCTCCAAGGGGGAATCGTCGTCCAAATCCCACAAGCACACGGAGAAAAGAAGGGAGAAGGCCCCTTCCAGGTCCCTGTCCAGGGCCTCGGAGTCCCACAGCTCCGGTTCTAGGTCCGACCGCTCTCCTTCCAGGGCCAGCTCTCAGCCTCCCCCGGCTGCGGTACCTAAGCCTCCTTCTTCTCAGACCAAGTCCGCCAGGCCGTCGTTGTCCTCTTCTTCTAAGGCCTTGACGAAGTCCGGGGAGCGCCATCACCATCATCATAGGTCGGGTTCCTGCCCTTCGGCACCCGACGTCTGGTCGTCTTCTGTGCCTCCCCGCAAAACTTTGGAGCTCACACCGTTGAAGAGACCGGTGGACCCGACGCCGCCTCGACCGTCGTCGGCCATACGTCATTCCTCCCTGGAGCCGTTGTCGGCTGGACGGCCGTCGTCTGCCAAGTCATCCCAGCGGACGCCGGTTGGGGGACCGACGTCCGTTCTTCCTGAGAAGAGGGCTCCTTCACCTCCGACCGACATCGGTCAGGGGACGCTGACTGAGGAGGATTTAACGCAGCCCGAGGACCAGACGGGCGATCCTGGCCTGTAGAAACTCCCAGGCCCCTCGCCTTTACCCGAGGCCCTGTGGAGCCGGCGCGGGACCCAGCGACCGCCCTCTGGCGCCTGGGCGTCGTCGGGGACTTTCTTTAGCGAAGTGAAGGATCTCTTCACTTATTGGTGGGATACCATTAAGAGGGACATGGCCCCACCACTCTTCCTCCTCCTCCCCTCCTCCTCCTCCAGTGCGGCCCCCTTCACCTTCGGGGCCGGCAGGCTGCTTAACTCCCCCCTGGGAGCCTAGATCCTCTCCCAGGGGAAGATCAGAAAAACGGAGACCTCCGTCGAAATCTTCTTCTGGATCACCCAGCCCCAAGAGGTCCAGGAGACACAGACATTCGCCGTCGACGGAGGACACGGGATCAGTCTACACCTCCTCTAGATCCCCATCTCCTCTCTCCATCCCTTCTCCGGACCCATGTGAGACGCCGAGATCTCCTTCGGATGACCCTTCGTTCATGGATATTATGCGACATATCCAGGAGAACATGGGATGGGATGCAGAAGAACTAGACCCCGAAGGATTCGCCTTGCCAAATATCTTGACAAAAGGACCCCAAGCCTGTGGTGGTACCACCCTTGGTGGACACTTTCGTGGACGCTACCAAGGCAGTGTGGAAGCGCCACATTCGCCTCGGGCGTGCCGAAGAAAGCTGATCGTCTGTACAAGGCTCCTAAGGAGGACCAGTACCTGACAGCAGCCTCAGGCCGACTCTCTGGTCATCACAGCCTCACATGACCGGTCACAGAGGCCGCAACGTCTGAGCACCCTGCCACCGGACCCAGAGTCCAAACAGCTGGACGCTCTGGGCAGGCGCACATACACTTCCACTACCTGCGCCATCAGATCCTTGAACTACCTAACCCACATGGTTCAATTCCAGAACGCTTTGTGGGAACAGGGTCTGGAGGCGGCTGAAAAGCTGCCCGAAGGTGAGCAGAAGGAGGAGATGCTCCAGCTCCTCCGTACGGGTTCAGACGTGGGGACCCAAGTGCTTCGAGCCACGTACGACTCCGCGGACTCATCGGCCCGAGCAGCAGCTTCTGGCGTTTGCCTCCAGAGACACTCCTGGTTACGTGTCTCTGGCTTCACCCCGGATGTCCAAAAAAACATTATGGACGCTCCGTTCGAGGGAGAAGTTTTATTTGGTAATCCTTCTGAGAAGATCATTACCAAACTTCAAGAGGCCGGGAAAGGCGGTAAGGTCGGTTCAGGCCATGTACCGACCAAGCTTAGTTCCTTCGTAGGAACCAAAGCCGTTCGTGGCCGGACACAGAGGCAGCAACCCAGTTCCGCTACACATCAGAGAGCTCCGGTTTGCCACGTAGAACCAGGAAAACAGCCCGCTAGCGAAGTCAGCGTTCCCTAAGCCGACCCAGCCAGCGGGCCCATCTGCCGCCACAGCCTGACTCCTTTCTGGCCCCTCAGGATCAACGGGAAATCGTGGTCGGGGGTCGAATTGAGAACTTCCTGTCGGGATGGCAGGCCATCACCACCGACAGGTGGGTTCTGCAGTTGGTCAGTCTAGGCCACTTTATAGAGTTCGCAGAAAAGCCACCCTCGAGGCCTCCTTTGCTCTCCGGTATCTGGGTCAGCACAAAATTTGATCTGGCAAGAGGTACTCGCTCCTAAGAAAAGGGCGATAGAGTACATCCCGAGAACCAGAGAGGACGAGGATATTATTCCACTTCTTCCTGGTTCCCAAGAAATCAGGGACCTCCGTCCGATTCTGGACCTCAGCGACCTCAATGTGTCGGTCGCCTACAAAAGATTCCGCTTAGTGACTCTTCGGGCCTTATTCCATGCTGAAACAAGACGCCTTTTTAGCATCTCTAGACATGCAGGACGATACCCGCATATCCCCATAGCTCACGCCAAGCACCAGAGGTTCCCGCGCTTCGAGTTTCTCGACCACCACTTTCAGTTCCGAGCTCTTTCGTTCGGACTGTCATCCGCACCAAGGGTCTTTACCAAGTGCATGGCAGTCGTGGCAGCATCTGTGAGGAGACAGGGCCACTATGTGTTCCCGTACCTCGACGACTGGCTTCTCATGGCCGCCTCCAGAGAGGCGTTGTTACTAGCGGTCCAGAGCACCCAGGATTTGTTCCAATCTCTGGGCATTCTCATAAATTACGAGAAGTCTCTCCTGGTACCGTCGCAGAAACTGCAGTTCATAGGCGCAGTACTGGACACTGTTCAGGGAAGAGCTTTTCTTCCGGACGACAGAGCGGAACGCATCAGATCCCTCATAAGGGATTTGTCGTCGAACAAGATCGTACCTGCCAGGTCGGTCCTTCGCTTGCTCAGACACATGGCTGCGGCCATTCCTACTGTCCCTTTCGCAAGGCTCCACATGCGGGTAACCCAGTGGATGCTCAAGGTGCAATGGGACCAAAAGCAAGACCACTTGCAGCATCCGGTCAGGATCACGAACTCAGTGATCCAAGACTGGCAGTGTAGGCTAGTCCCCGGGTCGCTCTCCAAGGGCGTCCCGTTTGTAGCGCCATCCCCGGAGGTAACCCTCACCACGGACGCCTCAGGTCTTGGATGGGGGGCACACCTGGACGGGGTAAAGTCCCAGGGTACATGGACCCCGTTGGAAGCTCATCTCCATATCAATGTCCTAGAGATGAGGGCGGTTCTCTATGCCCTGCAGGCCTTTCAGTCAGTAATCCCGTGTACTCTCCTGCTTCAGACAGACAACATGGCGGTGATGTATTACCTCAACAAACAAGGAGGCGCAGACGCTAACCCCCTTTGCAGGGAGGCCATGAGGGTGTGGGATTGGGTAATCGGACACGGCAGAAATGTGATCACTGTGCACGTTCCCGGGGTGGACAACATGATCGCAGACGGCCCGAGTCGATCCCAGGCCAGAGTCCACGAGTGGGAACTTCTTCAAGAGGTAGCAGAGGATCTGTTTCTTCGATTGGGAATTCCAGAACTAGACTTGTTCGCATCCCCATCCAATGCAAAACTGCCCAATCTTTGCTCGCTAGATCCAGGGCCTGGTGTTTTCTGGCGAGACGCGTTATCCCTCTCCTGGGCGAACAGATTCCTCTACGCTTTCCCTCCCTTCCTGTTGATCCAGAGAGTTCTTCTCAAACTGCGCAGGGAGCACACACATGATTCTGGTGGCCCCATTCTGGCCCAGACAGATCTGGTTCCCTTTGTTGGTGCAACTATCTCGGGAACCTCCGCTCCCGTTGCCGCTCAGCTCCCACCTACTGTCTCAGGAGAAAGGTTCATTGGTCCATCCGGATCTACGTTCTCTGAACCTGCATGCTTGGCTCCTAGAGACATAGCCTTCTTGCGTCATGGGGTCTCGCAAGAGGTTGCAGAGGTTCTTTCTGCAGCCAGAAAGGCGCAACGTGATAGCATGTGTATTTATGAAATGGCGCCATTTTTTGTTTATGGTCACGCACTCGTGATTTTTCCCTTAGGTTGTTCTGTGGGAGTAGTTTTGGATTATCTCCTCTCCCTTTTCATTCAGGCCTAGCCTACTCCTCTATTAAGGTACATCTTTGTGCCATTTCTGCCTATCACCTCCGGTGGGCACCGTACAGTAGCTCAATTAGGCCTCTCAGGAATTTCTTAGGGAGTGTTACACCCAGGCCTCCCCATTAGGGACCCTGTGCTCCATGGGATCTGCTCTTTGTCCTGAACAGCTCACACTTCCTCTCTTTGAACCTGCGCAGGATTGCGAGCTACGTTTCTGTCGTGGAAGACGTTATTTTAGTTGCTGTTACTTCAGCGAGAAGAATTTCTGAGCTTCACTCTCATGTGCAAGAGCCTTATTTAGTTTTCCACCGGGACAGAGTATCCCTGAGGACGAACCCTAAGTTTTTGCCTAAGTTGGTCTCTTCACTCACTCTAAACCAAGATATTGACCTTCCGGTCTATTTCCCGAGTTATTCAAATAGAGGAGAGGCTTTGCTCCACACCCTGGATGTTCACTGCAGCCTGAGGTATTACCTCAACAGAACTAAACCCTCTCGTAGTTCTGATCAGCTTTTCGTTTCCTTCTCTGAGAGAATGATGGGCCAATCAGTATCCAAACAGACTTTGTCTCGCTGGCTTGTCCAGTGTATTTCCTACTGTTATGATTTAAAACAGAAGCCCTCCGGGTTCTATCCGGGGTCATTCTACCAGGGGTGTGGCCACATCCTTTGCAGCACTTAAAAACGTGTCCATCTCTGCTATTTGTGCTGCAGCCACTTGGAGCTCTGTGCATACCTTTATCAGGCATTATAGCCTGGACATCGCCTCTCGGCATAGGGCTGGTTTCGGCCTTGCGGTGCTGCAGGGTCTCCTGTCCCAGGTTCAGGACCTGGAACGTTTTCCTATTTTCCTCCTCCCGGAATTTCTGACAGCGTTACTAGCTTGGGAATCTGTCCTAATGGGGGATTTGCTGCAAGAGCCGTGTCTCAGGTAAGATAGTACAGTTACGTAAGAACTTACTGCAACAGTAGATCTTCGAGAACAGCTCTTGCAGCAGGTACCTTCCCCCGCCTTCCCCTGGAGGAGGCATGGCTTTACCTCAACATGTTGGGATTTTCATTCCTTATTTTCCTCTGACGGTGGATCCTCGGTCTCCCATTCTGATGTCATCCTGCGGCCGGGAGTCTCGGCGGAGAATACGGAATCTGAGGACCGCCTCATGTACCACGCCTGACGCCGGAGGCGGTCCCCGCTGGAAGATAGCTAGCTAGAATTTTTCCGTGGGGTCCTGACGCCTGCCGGCTTCAGTCCTAATGGTGTAACCTGCTGCAAGAGCTGTTCTCGAAGATCTACTGTTACGGGAAGTTCTTACGTAACTGTACTTTCCCTCTACTCTTCTCTGTCCATCCTCCCCTGCCCTCATGTCTCTTAATTCCACTGTGCCTCCTTCATCTCCAAATTCTGGTTTGGGTCCCTACCCTCTTACCTAGCTTCCCTCCTCTGCTTCATTCCCTCCACCTATTACTCCGTGTGCTCCAGGGATCCTCGCACCTTCTCCATTCCCCACCCTTACTCCACTGCTGGTTAATCAGCCTTCTCATGTCGCCTTTCCTCCTTCTGGAACCTACCCCCCTCCTCTCTCTGTCTTTCATTCTCCCCAGCATCATTTAGGCACCAACTAAAACTCTTCCCTGTCCACTCCTGCTCCTGTTAGCCCCTACCTGACCCTCCCCTTTGGTGTCCCTTCCACCCCTGTTGTGTTGGGCCTTCTCTTGGACCAGACATCTCAACTACCACTGCACTATCATGTTGTATCCTGCTCTTTCGTCACTGTAATTTGGGTTGTGGAGTTGCTCATAACACAGGATTCTGGCTTCTTGCATTACTTGTACTTGTACCATATTGAATTGCATGCTGTTCGTACTTTTATTTTTTACTTCGAACATGCCAGCAGAAACAGACCACCCAGTCTGTCTTGTCTGCTTGAATGTGCAGCTAACACCCCCCTCCCCTTTGTCATCCCACTGCCACCCCCCACCCTCACTCTCCCTGTTCCTGTCCCATGCCCTTTGAAGCTGTTCACAGATTTACATACCACCACCCATTCCGTAGGGCATTCCATTTTGCTACCACCTCTCTGAAATAGTGTCTCCTCATTTTCTTCCCTAAATCTTCCCCTCTATTCTTAGCCCCATGCCCCGGTGAGCCTCCCATTCCTAACTTAAAGACCCCATCTGCCCCATCCTTATTGATTCCCTCAGATACCTGAATGTCTGTATCATGTCTGCCCCCCTCCCTTCTATCCTCTGGGGTGTACATATTTAGGTCTCCCAGCCTGCTGTCATAGTCTCTCCCCTCCATTCCACATATCATCTTTGTTGCCCTCCTCTGCACCCCCTCCAGTAGCCTGATATCACGCTTTAGGCATGGCTACCAAAACTGCATACAGTACTCTAAGTGTGGCCGTACCAGTGATCTGTAGGGGGGCAAGATCACCTCTCTTCGCCTGGATGAAAATCCCTTGCTATGTACCCCAGCATTTTATTCGCTTTTGCAGCTGCTCTCCTGCACTGGACAGCGTTGTTCATGGTCCCTGTTATTATTGCCCTTTGGTCCTTCTCCTACTCAGTGATCCCCAGCTTAACCCCCCCCCAGCCAGTATTCTCTCCTTGGGTTCTTCACCGCAAATAGCAGTGTCAGTGGCTCAGTAGGTAGCACACTCGCCTCTGAAGCCGGGAGATCCAAGGGCTGTGGGTTCAGTTCCCACATCTGGCACTTGGGTTAATATCCCAATACTGACACTGTAGTGTAACATGAAGGGGGTGCTGCACTTCTGAGGTGCCATCTTTCAGATGAGACGTTAAACCGAGGTCCCATCTGCCTGGATTGATGGTAGTGCAGGTGGATGTTAAATATCCCATGGCACTTATCGAATAGAGTAGGGGTGTTTTTATTGATAAATAAACATACGTTATAACTCAACAAAATCAAATTCACAGTAATATCATAATACAATCAAATACAGAGATCATTTATAGAAACTCCAAAGTCAATAAACAAAAGTTTATAAATTTTCATATTGAAAGGATCGAGCAAAATACCATTATGTAAATTTAATTATATGTGTGAATCCTTTCCACCATTTTATTACTTTACTTGAGTTAAATATTTTGACATCTTTGAGATACACTTTATACATTTCTTTGGCCACAGTTTGGCAAAACCCTTCATATAATACTGTTTTTTGATAAATAACTCATTGACACCTCACCTGCCATAAAAAAAAAAAAACATCCAAAAAATACTAGAGTATTTTTGCTTAGATGGGCCATGCTTGGGGGATATATACCTATAACCAGAATATCATAATTCATATATTCCAGCCATGACAAATTCCATTTCTTGGCAGCATATACCCATAATTTCGTTACATAAGAACAGTATAGAAAAAAATGCTCAATAGTTTCTTCTTGATTAATGCATTCTGGATAAGGACAATTCCTTTCTTCCTTTGCTTTGTATTTGTCTGTGCCTCTTATGTTTAATCTCCCGTACATTACCAACCATTGTGTTTCCCACATAAAGACAGGATTATTCAACTGGTCTAGTATATGAGTTTTGTCTTGTGGGGCAATTTTTAAAACTGGGTTCAGTAGGGTAAATTGAATTCATAATTACTTTGTATAAGGTTTTAACCGAGTTTGAAACAATGGTTTGTTTAGTCATTTTCCACTTATATTTTTTGAATTGTTAGTTTAAAATATATTGGAGTATGTATATGGGGATTTAGTTTAGGGGCTAGATTAACCCAAGCTTTAAAATATCGACCTAGTACTAATGAAGTCCAATTACCTTCTCTACTCTCTGGTCTCAGGATTATTTGTTTTATAGATTGAATAAAAAATAGGGAATGAAAAAAGAATATGGGGTCAATCATACCTAACCCTCCTTTTGTGATGTCTAGATAAGTAAAACATCTCTTTACTGGATTTAATGTATTACCCCACAACAGTTGAAAAAAATTAGTATAAAGTCTGGTCTCATACTGTGTAGGAAGAGGGAAACGCATAGCCACATATTGTAAACAGGGAATACTAAACTGTTTGATGATTTGAATGTGATTAGCTTTGGAGAATTTATAAATTTTTCATCTGGAAACTTTAAGTTCTGTTTTAACTAATGCATTTTCCCAGTTTTTGTCAGGAAGGTTTTGAGGGCCGAATGTAATTCCTAATATTTTTAGGGGTTCTGGAGATATTATAATATTGTTACACTGAAATGCCTGATGACACCCTGCCCCCATAATCAAACCCCTAGTTTTGAGTAGACTAATTTTGGCATTAGACACAGCTGCAAATAAATTAAATTCTACGAGAAGGATCTGCAGAGATTCATAACTATTGAAAAATAAACATACATCATCTGCATATGCTTGAATATGAAGATGAGTTAGGATGATCTCTTCCAGTCCCTGTCCACTTAGGTAATACTGTCAAAGATCAAATGAGTGGTTCCGGTGATAAAACATATAACAGGGGGCTTAGTGGACATCCCTGACGAACTCCTGATTTTAGTGTAAACCCTTTAGTTTTAATTCCTTCAATAAAGGGATACACTGTAGCTGAAGTATATAAGGATTTAATAATATTAACAATCCTTTGTGGAAATCCAAAAAACTGCAAGACCTGAAATAAGTGTGATTAACCCTATCGAAAGCCTTCTCAAGGTTGGCAGATATCAAATACCCAGTTTTACCTTCTAATGAGAGATACTCTATAACGTCTCTAATAATCATAAGGGCTAATTGTATTCTTCTGTTAGGAATACTACAATATTGGAAAGGTGAAATTATTTTTTCTACAGAAATGTTCATTCTGTTATTTAATAACATTGTAAATATTTTATAACCTGAGTTCAGAGTTGTTATGGGCCTCAAATTTCTTATGTCCCCCTTATCTCCTGTTTTATAAATGTGTATAATTAGGCCATCTGTAAACTCGGAAGGCACCCCTGTACCCATCATAATATACTGAAAAACTAAGAATAAGCATTCTGAAAATTATTTTTTTAAAGCTTTATATATATAATGCATAAGGAAGTCAGTCTATACCTAGGGAAACTCCATCTTTGACATTATGTGTTATACTTTCAGTATCTGATTCTAAAAAGCGTTCCAGGAGCTTTTTATCTTTTTTTTAGAGAAGGGTGAAAAATAATTGAATCTAGATAAGCTCTGATATTTTCTAGCCTAATTGGAGAAGAATGGTTCAATGTTTCATGATGGGATTCTATAATAAAATTAATTTCCACTTCTGATACCACTTTCTTACCTTCCGATACTAAGAATTCCATATGAGTAGTTTCTTCTAAGTTCCTACACATTTCGAATGGGTCTCCTTTTTTTAAATTTTTGAGTATTATTAGAGAACAGGGCCTCTAATGTTCTTTCCCTATCGTATTGTACTTGTTTCATCTTGAGTTTAAGATTCTCTATTTGATCAGAGTAATTGTATCTGGAGGTATTAGAAATTGATATTAGAAACTGTAATTGTTGCTTTAGCTTTAAATATGTAATAAAATTGTTTTTTTTTTTTGTTTTTTGAGAGGAACCATATTTCTTATACCATCTACTTAAGTCTGCTTTAGTTTCCCTCCACTGTTACCCCGTATCAGAATATAAAAAAGCTACCAGTAGTCTTGCTTTTAAAAGTTGTGACACTGAGTATTGCACGAAACTGTTACCAAGTATGGAGGTATTTAGTTTCCATTGAAGTGTTCTTTTTGGTACTGAAGTTAATTTGCCAAATGAATAAAGTAATAATAAGTGATCTGAGAATTCAACTGGTATTATTTGAAAATTTCCAGAAGGGATTTCAGCTGAAATAAATGGATAATCAGTAGTGGTTTTATATTTTCCTTTTATGAAGGTAAAACTAGGCCCAGAAAGCCTATACTGAGCACAGTTAGTGAGCCCTGCAGTTTTTATTATTACTTCTAATGAATGTGAATCACAATAATTTTTTTTATTGGTGTGCCCTTTTTCTATCAGACTACAGTTGAAATCACCACCCCAAAGGATTAGTCTTGATGTGATTAAATATGGCTGGACTGCTTTCATGCAATTAATTCTTTCTGATTTTGTTTGAGGGTTATATATGTTAATGAATCTACAGTCCCAAGTATCCCATTTTCCATCCAGAATTAATACCCTTCCTGGTATTAGATCTATCAATTTATCAAATGAAAAAATAAAGGAATTAAACAAAATGCCCACTCCATCTGCATTATCCATTCCAAAAGACCAGTACGAGGGTCCCCATGGCCAATCACTTTTAAAAGTATTAATTTGCACTAAGGAAAATATCCATGTTTCTTGTAAAAAACATACAGAGATTTGTTTATCATGAATAGACAAACAGTGCATGACGTTTAATATTATTCAGAATACTATGAGTATTCAAAGACCCCCATTTGTGTGCTACCATGTTCTTTGAGTGACTAAAATCACACTATTTTATTTTTTCCTTTTTTTGTTTTTTTTCACCCTTATATTCTTCTGCGGTTAAACCACCAGTTTCCGGCACCGATTTCTGAGAATCAGAATCCACTGTATCCATTTCTGAATCACCCCGGTTAATAAATAATGCCACATAAGGATTCTGTTTTTCAGTACTTGTAGTTGAGGGACAGGATTTTGGTCTCTGATTCCGAGAAGATCTCCTTGGTGGCAAAGGAGAGAGTGGAACATTTCCAATAGGGGGATTTTCAGATTTGTCAGATTTTTCAGGTTCACTATAACAAACAGGAATTAGTGCCTCTGGATTGATGGAACGCTCTTTCAGTTCTTTTTTATTTGCCTCCTGATCAGATTTTTTTTTCAATGTAACAGTTTCTAGTAGATCAGTTATGGGGGGGTTAGTAGTTTTCGTGCGACTCATAATATCCTGCTGTTGGGCCGCATGCGTACCTTCAAGGCCTTTCTCCTGTTTAGAAGAGGCATCCTGGGCCTGCTGAATCAAATCTGGGCTTATACAAGAAGCTTTATTCTTTGCAGCCCAGGGGCATTCTCGAAAAACATGTCCAAACCCTTCGCAAAGATTGCATTTAGTATGGTTCATGCATTGCATAGTTACATGACCTATTTCTCCACAATTATCACACCGTGGCTGATCACAAATACTTGATAAGTGAGTTCTAGAACCACATTTGTGGCAGGCTCTTGGCTGACCCCCATAGAAACAAACCCCCCTATCCGTGCCTAACAGGAAGGAATTGGGAGAATGTTCTATCTCTGTGTCGGATTGTCTTAATTTAACTATATACTTCCACCCTCCAGTCCAGAATTGTTCTGTATCTAAAATTGGTTCCGGTTCACTCAATATCTCACATTTTTGTCCCAACCAGTAAGTTATGTCCTCCACATGGACTCCCTCGTTCCTAAACATAACCGTAACAAATTTGATCAGAGGCTTTGTAAGAGGGATTACTACAAAGGGAGTCCATATGGGGGAAAACTTCACCTGATTATAGCGTTCCCAGAAGAGATCTAAAGCATAAGATGTTCTGAAGCTAATGTCATAGTTATCTTCCCCTGAGATGTTGATGAATGCAAAGATATCTCTAGTGGAAAAGTGGAGGGAATCTTTAATTAAGCATTTTCCTACATAATGCCTATCAGGGTGCTCAGTCAATCCCCCTTTATAGCGAATGTGCACCGCATTTCTCCTTGGTGCAGCTTCCCTTTTTGAATGTGAAAAAAGATCAGACATTAAGGGTTTCTGTGGACCCAGAGAGGGAGGCTCACTCCTAATTTTACTAGAGTCTACCTTTAAACTAGGCTGCTCTTGACCACACTCTGAATTTTTTTGCATCATTTTTAAATAGAGCAGAGTTTGATATAACATTAAATTTCCCCTTTGTACTTTCAAGTATACTAACTTCTGGGGTAGTTTTTACAACGTGCATATCATTAGGTTTTGGTTTCCAGTCTGGAGTAGAATTTAAATTAAAGGAGGGATCCCATAATGGGTCTGGTGTCCAAGACCCTGAGGCTGTCATCTCCCAGCCAGCCTCTAGGATCACTTTATGTGGTGACTAGTTTTCATCGTGAAGCGGTGAGTTCGCAAGTCTCAGTTTATCTACTTTCGGATCCACTCTTACATCCGGGCTCTGTGACTGCCGATCTTCAGGCATCCCAACAGAGAAAGAATCTGTAGTATTTTTGAAAGAGTTTTCTCACCGAGTGAAACAAAATTCTGTCACTCCCGCTTGATGCGCTCCTTCCTTCTGATAGATGACCGCGCTGTCAGCTGTTAGGGACTGCTCTCGCTTTACCGGTACTTTAAACATGAAGCCGGCTTGTTGTGTCAATTTCGTCTGTCCCCCAGAAGAGTTACTGTTGACACTCTGAGTGTTATTAGCACTTTTGTTCAGAATTTCACCTGTCATTTGAGGCACGTTGCTCTGTGCGATGATGTTTGTAGGTAATAAAGGCTTTAGGCACTCGCTTTCTTTTGCAATACTCCTGCCAGCCTTTCTATCAGTCTCGACATATTTTTCAGTAGCTGTAAATGAGCCAGCAATGTTAGACTGTCCCACTGATTGTAGACTTACAT
Organism: Neoceratodus forsteri; assembly: GCA_016271365.2. NCBI lineage: Eukaryota > Metazoa > Chordata > Ceratodontiformes > Ceratodontidae > Neoceratodus > Neoceratodus forsteri. The sequence continues at coordinate 932,584,880 of CM028133.1, forward strand.
TAGGCATTTGACTATCCGTATTGCTGACTTTATCAATTCCTGAGATGTCAGTCTTGTCAGTTATTAGGTTTACATCATGAGAGTTCATTACTTTCTTAGAAATTATTTCTTTTGAAGATGAAAGGATTTCAGGTACAGTAACTACAGCATCTTCTCTTTTAACATCAGATTGAGTTTGGAAAATAAAATGCTCACTGTTAAGATGATAGTCCTCTGAAAATCCCATTGCTTCATGATAAACCTCATCTTGTTCTGTTTCAATTTCACCATCTTGAAGGGCCTTCGCTTGCGATGCAGTGAAAAGTGAGGCCTTCCCTTCCACCAAACATACAACCTCCTCCTCCAGTTTCTCTCCCAAAGTGGCCATCATGCTCTCTGATAGCCCATCCACCTACAGGAGAGTAGGGGAATTTCCCCGGTGTCCTGGCTAAATTTCTCCCATTCACTAAAAAATACCACCAACAGCTTAATCTGGTTCAATTCCACAGTTGGTTAGCATCTGTATCCCCCCCCCGGTCGCCCCTGAAAAAGAGACTTCTAGTCTCAGTGGGCCTACCGGGTCAACAATATTCAATAAAGTGCATAACCTTACACTTCTTTGTGTAACCCCCACCCAGGTATTTATTTATTTATTTAGTTTTTGTTGACCGGGTAAGTACACTAGACAAATCCTGCCTATTTTCAGGCACGACCCGGGGGAGGGTGGTACAGATGAAAGCCAACTGACCTTGAACCAGATTAAGCTGTTGGTGGTATTTTTAGTGAATGAGGGAAATTTGGCCAGGACACCAGGGAAATTCCTCTACTCTTTCGATAAGTGCCATGGGATCTTTAACATCCACCTGAACTACCACCAATCCAGGCAGATGGGACCTTGGTTTAACGTCTCATCCGAAAGATGGCACCTCCAAAGTGCAGCACCCCTCTCATGGTGCACTACAGTGTCAGTACTAGGATATTAACCCAAGTGCCAGATGTGGGAACTGAACCCACAGCCCTCTGATCTCCCGGCCTCAGAGGCGAGTGTGTTACCTACTGAGCCACTGACACTGCTGTTTCCATCTTGGCATCTCTACTTGGTGGGCTGAGTTCGGGGAGAAATATGTCACTCGGCACATTGGCTAGGTTTGGCTACTCTGCAACAGGGGCACCCAAGTAACTCCGGACAAAGTAAACAATAACTGTAATGTCCAATACCAGAAGTGGGATTCTAAAATGTGGCTTTTATTCACATTCAACAGAATAAACAAAGCATAGATGGACCCCAACGGGGCTACACTCCTGGTAATGCAGATTTCTGGAGATCAGAACACATCCTCATTCACTTTAGTCCTCAGGCTCTGAAACACACTGGGCACATAGCCAGAACTTGTATGCTGTTCTGGGTTTTCCCTGGCTCTGCTCCCTTGCCAGCCCTTTGGGCACTTTCCATATAGCATGGAACATTTACTGGTGGCTCCCTAAACCACCTATGAGCACTTCTGGCTCCATCAGGGAATCTTCCTGTCAATCCCACGTCTGGGTACTTTCCTCAGGCACTGGCCAAGTACCTGAGAGAAAGCAACAGGTGTCCCAAAGCAAACCCATGGAGGTGAATTTGGTTACTACTCATGGTGGGGGGGTGTCACCCACCTCTCGCTCCTGTAATTCGTCCCCAGCCATTTCTCTGGACTGTAACACCTCATCCTTTAAAACACTTTGCTTTGTAGATTCTCTTTAAATGTATTCACATTCAGTCTACTGTCTTTACATCCCATTTGTGCTGAACTTGAACATACTTAAAAGTGGCTGTGTCCATATCAGTAGACCCCCCTACAGAGTTAAGCTGTCCAATCCCCACATCTTCCAAACTGTACTTGGCTGTCTTTTCCTGACCCCACAATAACAGTCACTTCAGTTTCATTTTGTTTCAGGTGAAAACACATTGACCCTTTAGCAGAGCAAATTCACCCCTTGGTTGCAGGTGCCCCACAGGCGTTTTCTCCTCAAAAAATCTCGTCCAGAACTTCTGGTGCCTCAGCGTGAACTTAACTAAGGCAGCTTCTTTTTTCCCTAGCTGGACCAGGGGAGTTGCACCTGGAAACCGGCTGATTCTTTCCCCTCATCCCCACAGGGATGGTGCCCTGAACCACTGAAAGCAGCCTCTACCACTTCAATGTGCTCTTCTTGTGTTCCTCTTTAGGTGAGAACACACACCTATCAAAAAAATAATAGCTCTTTGACAGAGCTTAGAACTCTGAGGGCCTGGTTACAGCAGAGCACCTCCTTCCTCTACTACAGACTGCAGCAGACTCTACTGAACTGACTTCCAATTCTCCAACATTCTACTCTAACCTCCAACTGCAACATTCCGTTGTGGCTTATGCAGCTGCGACAGTTCTAAAATGATGTCATCCCTCAGTCTCAGCTGAGACTGAGAACAGAGGGAGACAGTGTGAAATCCATTTAACTGGAGTTTCACAAGCTGTCTTCCTTGCCTACCACTAGGTCTTACTGGGATTCTAGTAACCCTGGGTAACAGGGGGGTTACATTTGCATTGAACCCCACCTCTCTGACTACTCCTCTAGCTTGCGTAGGTACCCCTGCAGCTGCTTCCATCCCTCCTCTCCATCCACCACTGCTCTGATTTTGGTGTCGTCCACGAGCAGACTTATCTTGCTCACCACCCCGTGTGCAGTGTCTGATATGAAGAGTCCAAACAATACTGGCCCCAACACAGAGCCCTGTGGCACCCCATACATCACTGGCCTTGGAGTTGAGAGCTCCCCTGTCACCACCACGTGTTGCAGCCTGCCACTCAGCCAGCTTGTAATCCAGTTCATTATTTTTGCCCCTACCCCTACTCCAGTTAGCTTCTCCCCAAGCCATTTAATTGACAGCCTTGCTGAAGTCCAAATAAAGAACATCCACCACATGACCCTTATCCAGCTCACCTGTCACTCAGTCATAATATTGTATGAGGTGGTTTGACAAGACTTCCCTGAAATAAACCCATGCTGCCTCACATCCTGGAGGCCATTTTCCTCCAGGTACGACACCAGTCTTTCCTTTAGTATCATTTCCATGAGTTTGCACACTATGGAGGTGAGACTTAGCGGATGATAACCCGGTTCATCCTTTGGCCCGCTGTTGTGTAATGGTACTACATGTGCCATCCTCCAGTCTAGTGGCACACATCCCGACTCCAGTGAGGTGCTGTACAGATCCGCCAGTGGCTCCGCCAACACCACCACCATCTCCCTCAGCACCCTGGGGTGGATACCATCCAGCCCTGGTGCCTTGTCTACCTTCAGTGCCCTCAGTCCCTCTAGGACTCTACTTGCCTCAATTCTTCCATCTGTCACCTCCTCACCCTCCCCCACCCCACTAGCCCATGCTGGTAGCAGTCCCCCCTTCTTCCGTGAACACTGAGCAAAAGTATTCATTCAGTGCTTCTGCCTGCTCCTCTCCCTTTTCCGTCCACCACCCACCCCTTTTTATCCTCACTATTGTCTTCTTGCACTTCCTTTTCTCCCTGATGTATCTGAAAAGTCCCCCTCCCCCCATTAATTCCCTGTGCTAATCTCAGCTCCCTCTGGGCCTTGGCTTATCTTACTTTTCTGGTCACCTCCCTGGACCATCTTGTATATTCCTCCATGTCCACTTCCTTCCCCATCCTTCTAAATCTTTGGTGCATCACTCATTTTGCTGTAGCACCTCCACAACCTCACTGTTCAACCAGCATGGTTTTCTTGCTCTGCTCCTCTTACTCTGTGCCTTGGTGCAGGCTTCTGTTGCCTCTGTAACCCCCCCCATTTAATAATATCCCATTTCTGCTCCACGTCCATCTCCTGCCTTATGACCTCAAGTTTCTCTTTCAGTACTTCCTGCATCCTCCCAGAGTTCGCCCCCTGAAGTTTACCACCCGAGTAACTCATTTCTCTGGCTCCCCGCACATTGTGATATTAAACCACACCATTTGGTGCTCACTGTTGGCTAGTGGGTCCTATACCTTTCTTTCCCTCACTGCCTCCCCATTCGACAGTACCAGATCTAAAGTGTTCTTTAGCCTAGTAGGTACAGTAACCAACTGTGTCAGGAGACCCTCCTGGATCGTGTCCAGGAGCACTTGCTCCCTAGCACTGGAGGTGACTGGAATGTTCCAGTCAACCCCCGGCAAGTTGAAATCCCCCACGATGACCACCTTCCCTTTTCTATATACCTTTTTGATTTGTTCTGCTAACTCCCTGTCTAGCTCCTCAGACTGGGAGGGCGGCCTGTATACCACCCCAAACCTCAGTTTCCTACTCCTTGAGTCTAGGAGCTGTAGCCAGATTGCCTCTGTTTTCCTTCTTCTCCCTCATCCCTTGTGCATTTGATCCCATCCCTCACACAGACTGCCACCCCACCCCACCCCTTATAGTCCTTACTGTATAATTTGTATCCTGGGATTGCCAGATCCCAGTCGTGGTGCTCAGTTGCCCACGTTTCTGTGACAGCTGCAATATCCACCCTCCACACTAACTGTTTCACTACTGCTGCATATGCTCTGTGTGTCCCCTTTCCTATCCCCTGAGTCCCACCTGGAAACGAGCCTCGACCCAGCTCAGTGTGCTTTTCCTGGTTACTCAGTTTCAAATAAATAAATGACTAGCCATTCTAGAACATGTCATGTCTCCCCGGTGCTGCCTGAAGTGTACTAGCTTCCTGTGAGACGGCGTATCTCCCTTAAAGTTAGCTTGCTAACCTACAAGGCCCTACCTGGGTTATGCCTTGGCTATCTGGCAAATCTCCTGCACCCTTATGTGTCCTTGCGCCATCTATGCTCAACCAGGCCTTTTATGTAGCTGGCCCAGTCCTTTGGAATTCACTCCTGAGGATGCTGATGGAGGCCTCACAGTGGAGGCCTTTAAGTAAGGTCTTAAGACCTTGTTTAGCTTTCAGGGATTATTAATCTCTTTATGTATTGCTCCACATTATTAATGGAAAGTCTTTACATATGGGTAATGAACACCCCTGCTGGAGTATTGGCACAGCCCAGAGCTTTCAGTCAACATAGAACCCCTAGATTCTCCAGTTTTTGCTGTGCCACTGAGGAGTAAACAGAATAGGAGAACTCTCAGAACTTACTTTGATCTACAGTTAGTGTGTTGTATAGTCAGATATGTGCAACTGTCAAGCAGGTTGGAGCTACCTGTTTTTCTTGGGAGCATCCCCAAATCTAGAACTTGTGCCTTTTAAGCTGTGGCTTTCAAATTGACTCACCTGCCTTTTCCTTTTTCCCCATTTTACTGCTTTCCTGCATGAATTGGGTGCCACATACCAATTGGGTGTTTTCACAGTCCCTTGTTTTTCAGTCTGGTATCTTGCAGGTATGTGCTTCATAGGTGGGAGGCAGAGCTTGGATCCTTTCTTTGTCTCCCCGTGTTCTGTGGGACAGTCTCTTCTCTCCCAGCCTTCTCTAGGAGTCCTTTTGTTTTTCCTGGAGATAGCCTTGTGTTTATTTTGCTCTTTAGCTAAGAAAGAGTGCCCAGAAGGAGACTTGTTGAGAGCTATTTATTAAGCTACCTGTGTAGTTGTGTGGGGCTCCAGTTGCACTGCAGGGCATCTCTTGCTCTGTTGGCTTATCTGGGGATTTTACTTCTGTTGGGAGCCTCTTGCAGTCCAGAGGCATTTTGTTTGCTGGTTGATCGCGCTGTTTTAGTGCGTTATTCAGGCAGGAGCAATCCACGCACCTCTCTGCCACTCTTGGCATCCTATCTGTGACTTTTGTGCCTGTTCGTGCTTGGGGCCTTTTTTTTTCCAACTGTTTGTTTATAGATTTTTTTAATCAACAATACAAGAAAACAACACATACATCCACACATAACTCTAACACAGAAAAATACTCTATAATGGACAACATAGATGACAAAAGAAGCTTGACATTTCCTCATTCTGTAGGTTAAAAAAATTTATTGACAGCCAGCATAATTATAATTAGTACATGAACTTTGGGTGTAGATACATATAAAGTTCTCATGAACTAAGATAGAGATTCCAACCCCAAGTATTGAAACTTGTAGAACTGTGACTGGGACAGTTTTCTGCCATAGCAGAGTATCAAAGAAAGCCCTTAGTTTTGAAACCAAAAACACTGCTAAGTCCACAATCTACCCCCTCCGCAACCTCATGGGATAAAATCTGGCCTATGTGGTGTAACATATAATGCCCATTGTCTCCATATCAGTTCAAATTGATCTCTACGTTTGTTAAGAAATGCAGTGAATCTTTTCATCTTGTACACCTCAGTCATAAGGTCATGCCATTGATCAATGGTCGGGGCCCCTGGTGTGAGCCACTTCCTAGTTATAGCTTTTTTCACTGTCAGGATGCAAATGGTGAGTAATTTCTGACTGGAAGGGTCTCGGTATCCTTCAAGGTTATTAGTAAATAGAAAAAGATCAGGGGAAAGCTGTATAGGGGTTATAAAAATATCTGGTAGCGCCCCCTGTAAGGCCTATAAAAGAGATTAAGTACTGCACATGTCCAAAACATGTGCCCATGGGTAGCAGGTGAATACACACAACCTCACCAGCATACCACTCCTCTCCCCTGTAGATATTTTGCTTCGACAGCCGGGGATTTAAAATAATTGAGTGTAACCTTCAAGGAGAACTCCTTCGACACATACGCAGTGTCAGAATGTAGAAATGTCAAATGTTTTTCCCAGACAGGGTCCTCCAGTTGAATATTTAACTCAGTTTCCCATGTCTTTCTCACTGTTTACAAAGAGTCCCGTTTTAGGGAGGCCGTCACAGTGTATGAATAAGAAATCATGTGGGCTAAGGGCGCCCTGCCCTCCAATGCAAGTATCAGTAGATCGACTATCTGAGATGTGGAAGGGTCAGCTGGAAGCCCTTAGAGCAGGGTTTTAATAAAGTTTACAGCCTGTAAATATCTGAGTTGATCCTGAGAGTGAATGCCATATTGTTGTATTAATTCAGAAAATGTCATCAATCTGCCATCTTTTAGGAAGTGCCCAACCAAGTACAGGCCCAATCTCTCCCACCTATGAAAACCATGATCCAGTTGGGCTAAAGAAGAAGCCAAGGCATGGGATGGAGTATAAAGAAATCTAAACTTTGAGTCCATGGCCAGCGACTGCCACCAGCCCTTATGCCCAGCCTCGGAACCACGAGCCTGGCTGCACCTACCGGCCTCCTACCGCTAAAGCCGTATTTCAAGCCGCCTTTACTCCCCACCCACCCCTTCCATTTTCTTCTTTCCTGACAGTGGTACCATGAACCTGGCGTCCCTCTAGCCTGCCGCCGGGATATCTCTGACATCCTCTCTTGCTTCCCTGGGCACCCTGCTGCTGCTCTGGCTGACTGCTGACGGCCGACAGATTACGGCTCCTTCCACCCTTCCTCCCGTCTCTTATCCTCTGCATCTACCTGGGCACTGCCCAAACTTGCCACAGGTGGATGCTGGTAAAATAAGGCCTCACCTCCTCCCTCCCCTTCTCTTGTCTACCATTTGCCGCAGGATGTCCAATGCCAGAGACTGCCACCGGCCCTCATGCCCAGCCTCGAACCACAACCCGGCTGCACCTACACGCCTCCTACCGCCAAAGCCGTATTTCTCGCCGCCGCTTCTTCCTCCCATCCACTCCTCCCATATTCTTCATCCCCGACTGTGGGGTCAGTGAACCTGGCATCCTCTAGCTCTACCGCCGGATGTCTCTGGCATCCTCCCTTACTTCCCCTGGGTCCCCTGCTGCTGCTCAGGCTGGCTGTTGCCGGCCGCCAGGTTCTGGATCCTTCTACCTCTCCTCCTGACTTTTCTCGCTGGTGGGTGCTCTATATGCTTCCATATATGGCCCCTCCGATATGCACTGCCAATCATTTCTCCGCTATTCTGTTGCCTGCACCTTCCCTGTCACTCCACATCATCCTGCCTGGCTGGGAAACCACAAACCCGCAGTCTCCATACGTGATTCCCCGGTAAAGCCGTAAGCAGTCCTTTTGGTCTCTATACTCCTTCCTTGCCCCTTACCTGTACCAACACCTCTGTAAACACCTCCTTGCTCTTGGCCTGCTGGACACTGCTTAGTATAGCCTAAATCATGTTAGACTAGCTGGAACCGCCTCTATATGTCTGGAATGTACTTGTATGGTTGTTGCCTCAATTGTATTGTTGCTTCCATGTGTTATGATGTATTGTACTCTCCCGGGTCGTGCCTGAAAATAGTCACCTGCTGGCTAGCACACCTACCCGGTAAACAAAAACTAAATAAATAGATGCTTAAATTCCAATAATGTTCTCCAGCATTTTAAAGTATTAGCGGTCTATGGATTTTCTGTAATGGTCCTAATAGAAATATGAGGGAAAGTCAACAGTATTCTATGCATATTGACTAGGTCCTCCTCCCTTACCTCCAGCTGCCTCCACTTAGCAGTGTATTGGGGATGTGTCATCGAGGCACAGGTCAGGAAGCATAGGAAAAACCAGGAGCAGTTGTAGAATTCTCAAAAAGTGTTTATTAGTTCTAGCAGTAACATAAAAAAATTGTTCAGTATAACTATTTACAAAGGCAGAATAAACAGAGAAGATCCACCTGAGTTTTCCTTCAGTCTCTGTGTCTCGCAAAACATTGCAGCACTCTCTTATAAGTCTTTGCAACCCCCCTCCTTAACAAGCATCCTGTTTTTTTCTAAAATGATGTTGTTGCAACTTTCAGGCAGGTGCGACAAGAACACGATGTCCCAGAACTGAGGCCCCTTGTCCACAGCTTCTGAAAAAGGGGTTAAAATCTGGTTTCAGGTTAACCCCTTGAGTTCCCAGTAGCTTTTTTGCAATCATCTCAAACTGTAATTGTATACATTTCAACAGTAACACTGTATAATTTCGGAACAAAGGGATCCCAATATCAGTTGCATTTCCACATAATGATTTGCATATATTTTTATATCAGCAGATACGTAAGAGAGAAAAAGACAGAAACAGCAGGGGAAGGCTGAGAGACAGTGAGAGGCAAAGAATTGCGAGACTGTCGGGGTGATAAAATCCTACAGTGGCGTGAAAAAGTATTTGCCCCCTTCCTGATTTTCTCTATTATTGCATATTTGTCACACTGGATGTTTTCAGGTCTTTAGAGAAAATGTAATATTAGATAAAGGGAACCTGAGTGAACAAATAACAGTTGTTTTTTTTTTTTATTTCACTTATTTAATGAAAAAAAGTTAACCAACACCAACTGGCACTGTGTGAAAAAGTAATTGCCCCCTTACACTTAATAACTGGTAATGCCACATTTAGCTGCAATGACTGCAACCAAACACTTCCTATAATTCAATATCAGTCTTTCACATCGCTGTGGAGGAATTTTAACCCATCTTCCTTGCAGAACTGCTTTAATTCAGTAACATTTGGTAGGTTTTCGAGCATGAACTGCTCGCTTCAGGTCCTGCCACAGCATCTCTATTGGGTTTAAGTCTGGACTTTGACTAGCCACTCCAAAACTTAATTTACTTCTTTTTAGCCATTCTGATGTGGACTTGCTTTTGTGTTTTGGATCATTGTCTTGCTGCATGACCTTCAACGCTTCAGCTTCAGCTGAAGGAAGAATGACTGGACATTCTCCTCAAGAATTTTCTGGTATAGAGCAGAATTCATGGTTCCTTTAATTATGGCAAGTCATCCAGGTCCTTAGGCAGCAAAGCATCCCCACACCATCACACTACCACCACCATGTTTGACTGTTGGTATGGTGTTCTTACTGTGGAATGCTGTGTTTGCTTTACGCGAGACATTATGGGATCCATGTTGTCCAAAAAGTTCCACTTTGGACTCATCTGTCCATAGAACATTTTCCCAAAAGGCTTGTGGATCATCCAGGTGCTTCTTGGCAAATGAGAGACGAGCATTTATGTTCTTCTTGGTTAGCAGTGGTTTCGCCTTGCTACTCTCACATGAAGCGATTTTTGCTCAGTCTCTTTCTGATTGTGGAGTCATGAACACTGACCTGCTGAGGCAAGAGAAGCCTGCAGTTCTTGGATGTTGTTTTAGGATCCTTTGAGACTTCTTGGATGATTTTACACTGCGCCTGGAGTAACTTTTGGCAGGCCGCCCACTCCTGGGAAGGTTCACTACTGTTCCAAGTGTTCTCCATTTGGAAATTATGGCTCTCACTGTGGTTCGATGGAGTCCCAGAGCCTTAGAAATAGCTTTGTAGCCCTTTCCAGACTGATAGAGGGCAACAAATTTTTTTCTGATCTTTTCAGGAACTTCCTTTGATCATGGCATAATGTGCTTGTTGAATCTTTGTGCTGGCAACGTGAGTCTGATGGTAAGGGCCAAAATAAGTGAGGTTTATATTGAGCAGGGCTGGCTGTAATCAAACCTGGCTGTGTTCAATCAGCTGACTCTAATTATCCCTTTAATTGGTTGATTTAACTGGGGCAATACTTTTTCACACAGTGCCAGTTGGTGTTGGTTAACTTTTTCATTAAATAAATGAAATAAGTAAAAAAAAAATGTTATTTGTTCACTCAGGTTCCCTTTATCTAATATTATATTTTGTCTAAAGACCTGAAAACATCCAGTGTGACAAATATGCAATAATAGAGAAAATCAGGAAGGGGGCAAATACTTTTTCACGCCACTGTAGGTCTCACAGGAAAATTTGGTTGTGTAGCCAGACAAGAGACAGGAAAGGAAAGAACAGAACAAATCCCCACATTCAAACTCTCCATAACAACTGGGACAGGGTCCTATTCAACCCTGTCACATACACCTCCCTCCTTAAGAGGAAACCTGTTTTATCAAGCAGGTTTCCAAAACATTCTATTAATTCTTTATTAACATTAGCTTCTAACTTTCAGAAATTGAGCACATGTGCAGTATTCTTTTTTCTGTAACAGTACAGCAAGCAGTAAAGTTTAAATTCATACATTTGTTTTTCAACCTTCAGAACCCTCGATTCCTGATCCATATCTTGACAGAAAATCAGTATTACTATTCTCTTTACCAGATTTGTCTGTCACTTTGAATTTAAGCGGCTGTAGTGCCAGGTACTACCTCGTGACTCTGTAATTTTTATCTTTCATTTGGTTAAGCCAACAGAGATGATTGTGATCTGTTATAAATACAAAGACAGTTCCTAGTAAATAAAACTTAAGGGACTCCATGGCCCAATTTGCTGCTAAACATTCCTTTTTCAATGGTGGAATACCTTTTCTCTCTGCCATGCAACTTCCCACTTGCGTATAGAATAGGATGTTCTGTCCCATCTATATTTTGACTCAGGACTGCACCTAGGCCTACCTCTGATGCATCGGTTTGTAATAAAAATGGTTTGTCAAAGTCTGGGATGAGCGTACTGCAGCCTTAATGGCTTGAAAAGCTTCATCACACTCTGGCGTCCATTTCATATTATTTGGGTACCGTTTTTTCATATGTTCAGTAAGGGGGGGTGGCTAACTCAGCAAAGTTGGGAACAAATCTCCGATAATAAACCAGACATCCTTTAAAATGACCTGACATGTTTCTTTGTTTTAGGGACAGGGCTGTTAGCTACAGCTTCTGTTTTAGAAATTTCTGGCTTAACGTCTCCATTTCCCAGCACACGGCCCAGATACCTGGTTTCCTGCATGCCCATTGCACATTTGGTAGGATTAATAGTCAGTTCTGCATTTTTGATAGCTTGGATAACTGCTCGTAGATGTTCTAGGTGGCTTTTACAGTCTGGACTGTACATCACATCATCATCCAGGTACGCAGCACAGTAACCAGTATGAGGGGATAAAATTACATCCAAGTACCGCTGGAATGTAGCTGGCACACCATGTAAACCAAATGGCATGGTGGTGAACTGCTAGAATCCAATAGGAGTGGCAAATGCAGTTTTGTCTCTGGATTCTTTAGCTAAAGGGATTTGCCAGTAACCCTTGGTGAGATCGAGGTACTGATATACATTGTACTCCTAAGTCTGTCCACCAAATCATCTATTCTGGGCATAGGATATAACTGTTGAATTCTGAGACTTGATTAAGTTTCCTAAAATCAAGGCAGATTGTAACACCTCTTTCTTTTTTGTTTACATTTACCATTGGAGATGACCAAGCACTCCTCGACTCTTCTATGATACCCATTTCTTTCATTTTTTGTATTTCCTTAACAACGTCAGCTCTTAACCGCTCTGGTAACCTGCATGTCTTTTGCCTACTAGGGCAAGCATTCCTTGTCACTATTACGTTCTCGACCCCTTTTGCTCAGCCTAGTACTGTGGTAAAAGTACTATTAAATGTCTTTAGCAAGTTGCGCATTTTTGTGGTTTGTTCTGAGGTGAAGGAAACATTCACCTTTACAGCATCAGCAGTTACAGTTTGTTCCAGTCTATCATAAGCTACATCAGTATCTTTATCAGTTTCTGGTAAAACTAGCAAAGCAGCTTTTTGTGTTTTTTCAACCCATTTCTTGAGGAGGTTAGCATGGTATATCTTAGTAGGATTTTTCCTATCAGGGCTCCCAGTCTCGTAGTTAATGGTGCAAGTACGTCTAAGCACTCTATAAGGCCCTTGCCACTTCATTAACAGTTTATTTTCTGTTGTGGGTAACAGTTGCAAAACTTTTTCACCTGGCTCAAAAACTTTCTTTTACCCCATGGTCATAATATACCTTCTGCTGGTTTTGGACCTCTTCGTGATAACTATGGGCAATTTCGACATATTTTGCCAGCTTCTTTCTTAGGGCACACATATAAGATGCTATAGATTGTTTGAGTGGGGTTATCTTCCCACATTTCTTTTATCACGTCCAGTGGCCCTCTTGGCTGCCTACCATACATCATTTCAAATGGTGAAAGCCCTGTTGATGCCTGTGGCACTTCTCTGTAAGCAAACAGTAGGTAAGGCAAGTATTGGTCCCAGTCTTTCCATTACCTTTTTAACATGCGTTTTAGGATTTGGTTAAAATGCTCAACAAGACCATCTGTCTCGGGGTGATAGGGGGAGGTTCTTATGGCAGTGATATCTAGTATGCTGTACAGCTCCTTAAGTAATGCAGCACCAAAATTACTACCCTGATCAGTAATAATTTCTATAGGTATGTCCACTCTGCTGAAAATTTTTGCAAGCTCTGCTGCCACTTTTGAAGCTGCGACAGTACACATTGGAACTGCTTCTGGGTATCAAATAGCATAGTCGCATACTACCAGGATAAATCTATTATCTTTTTACTTTTTTCTAAAGGGCCAACCACATCCATTGCAATTCACTCAAAAGGCACATCTATTAAGGGTAGGGGCACCTCATCTTTTCTAGTGTCGAGGGCTACTTTTTGACACTCATCACAGGAATTACAATAAGTAGCAACATCTTCATGAATTCCAGGCCAGCAAAATCTATACAGCAATCTGGCAAGGGTGTAATCCCTCCCTGAGTGACCCGCCATATGACTATCATGTTCTGTCTGCAACAACTCTGTTCTGTACTTCTGTGGTATAACTAATTGTTCTGTATGTTCCTGTGTCTGAGGTTTAACCCAAACTCTGTACAGTAACACATTACATTTTTTAAACATTGGTTCACCATGTTTTAGTTTCACCCCCAGCTGCTTAAAATAACCCTGGAGAGAAACATTGTTAGCTTGCTCTGAAACAAAATCACAATCGGTTAGGTTAGCTTCAGCATTTTCATATTTTAACCCTTTATGTCCAACAGTTTTTTGTTGCCACTGTTGTTTCAGATGTCTTCTTTCTTTCCTGGACTTCTGAATCTTGGAGCTATTCTCAAACAAGCCAGAATTAGTCACTGAAAGGAAAAGTGTCCCCACCGTTTGAGATTTTCTTTGCCTGACCTCTTGATACAACTTGATACAACTGCTGCTGAAACTGTAGGGCTCAGTTCCTCTGAGCAAATCCTGGACAGTCATTTTCAATAATCAGGGTACAGGTAACTTCGGTATTACCCCCACTTTAATTTGGTGTGACACATCCATAATGGTCAGAATCACATGGGTAGTGGGATAGTATCAGGTGTCTCTGTAGATGCAGATGACACCATTACCTGGTCCTTTTACACAGTGTTTTCCCAGCACTTCAGCATGCACTAGGGTCTGTCTGCTTTCCGAATCAGTGAGTTCCTTTACAGTCTTATCCCCCACCTTCACATCTGTTAAGTACTTGTCCTAGTTTGCTAATGACAATTCTATTCCAGTGCCACTCTCCTTACTATGGCAGTGTCTTGCACTATGGTCTGGCTTGTTATAGTTACAACAAATAGTCTTTGGGGGCAGATTTGTTACCCCCACCAGAGTTCTTATCAGACTTTGAGTTTAAATGGGAAAAAGAGGGTCTTACAAGTGCTTGGCTGTCACCTCGCTGCTGTGGCGTGCTTCTGGCCATTTTGTAATCCTTGGCCAAAGAAACAACCTTTTCCCCATTGTCTGGTTGATGTTCTTTCACCCAAAGCAGCACATCTGTAGGCAGGATGTTGATGAATTGCTCTGTTACAAATGTATCGATGATCTGTGGGACTGTTTTGCCCTCTGGTTGAAGCCATTTAATAAGGAGCTCTCTGAGTCTGGTGATGGCTTCTCAAGGATTCTTGAATGCATTGTACTTCAGGGACCGGAATCTTTGTCTGTAGGTCTCTCTCCTGAGATGTCATATCTTTTTAGGATTTCTTTTTTCACAAGGTCATAGTTTTCTGTCTCTGCAGTGTCCATACTGCTGTAGGCAAGTTGGGCTTTACCTGTCAGGTAGGGACCAGTCTGATTATCCATTGCTGCTTTGGCTATTGGCAGGCTGTGGCAGCTCTTTCAAACATTCTCAGATATGCCTCGTTATCATCCGAGGAACACAACTTTGTAAGTTTACTGTCTTTTAAGTTGCTTGTACCTTGTTGCTCTGCTGGACCAGTGCCAGATCATGCTGCTTTGATAGCTTGCAAGGCATCCAGCCAGCATTGCTCCTGTCGCTGCATCTCTTATCTGTTTTTCTGTCTCTCTTTGTTGTATAGCCCACCATTTGAAAAAGTCCATCAGGCTGTCAGGTTCTGTCATTACCTGTTCTTTTTCCATAACTTGTGCTGGCTGTACAGTCTCAGCTTGGACTTCTGTCTCTGCTAGTTTGGCTACCATTCTCCTGGTAACCACTACTGGACTTGCTGCTGCAGAATCCCTAACTTTCTCTATGCTTCCCTGTTATTAGGTCCAGTACCCATGCACAAACTCCTGACTTAGTGTGTGCACGGTGTAAATCCCATATGTAACACCATCTGTTTGTGAGGCAAAGATCAGGAAGCATAGGAAAAAGTAGGAGCAGTTGTAGAATTTGCAAAAACTGTTTATTAGTACTAGCAGTAACATAAAAAAAAAACTTGTTCAGTATGACTATTTACAAAGGCAGAATGAATAGAGAAGATCCATCTGAGTTTTCCTTCATTCTCTGTGTCTGGCAAAACATTGCAGCTGTCTCTTATGTCTTTGCAACCCCCTTCCTTAACAAGCATGCTGTTTTTTTCTAAAAGGTTCTTGCAACTTTCAGGCAGGTGCAGCAGGAACACGGCGTCCCAGAGCTGAGGGCCCTTCTCCACAGCTTCTGAAAAATAACTTATGAACTGCTCTCAGGTTAACCCCTTGAGTTCCCAATAGCTTTTTGCAATCATCTCCAACTATAATTTTATACATTTCAACAGTAACACTGTATCATTTCTAAACAAAGGGGCCCCAATATCAGTTACATTTCCACATAATGAGTTGCATATATTTTTATATCAGCAGATTTGCGAGGGAGAAAAAGACAGAAATAGCAAAGAAAGACTGAGAGAGGCAAAGAACTGCGAGACTGTCGGGGTGATCAAATCCTAGGTCTCACAGGAAAATTGGTTTGCACAGCTAGACAGACAAGAGATAGGAAAGGAAAGAACAGATCCCTACATTCAAATTCTCCATAACAACTGCGACAGGGTCCTGTTCAACCCTGTCACAGGATGTAACCAGAAAAGCACCACCCTAAGTTGTGCTACATGATAGTAACTACAAAAATTTGGAAGGGCAACCCTCCCATCCTTTTTAGTAATGGGAAAATTGAATACCTCTGTAACATCTTTATAGGTGACATTGCAGAGGGTCTGGAGGGAAAGGTATGCCTCTTTGCAGATGACACAAAGATCTGTAACAGAGTTGATGCACAAGGGGTGGTAGAAAGGATGAGAAGGGACTTGGCAAGGTTGGAGGAATGGTCAGACATGTAGCTTAGATTCAATGTAAAGAAGTGCAAAGTAATGCACCTGGGAAACAAAAACCCAGGAGAAGAGTACACAATAGCAGGGGAGGTACTAACAACAACAAAAATGGAAAGGGACTTGGGGGTAGTCATATCAGATGACCTAAAGGTGGGTAAGCAATGTGGGAAGTCAGTAAGGAGAGCCAGGGGGATACTGGGATGCATAGGACGGGGCATCACAAGTAGAAAAAGGGAAGTGGGTTATCCCTCTGTACAAACAGTTGGTGAGACCCCGTCTGGAATACTGTGTGCAGTTTTGGAGACCCCATCTATGCAAGGACATAGACAGGATGGAAGTAGTCCAGAGGAGGGCAACTAAAATGGTGCAGGGTCTGCATCAGAAACCATATGAAGAGAGACTGAGAGAGCTTAATATGTATACGCTTGATGAAAGGAGGGACGGGGGGACATGATAGAAACTTAAGTACCTCAAGGGAATCAACAAAGTCCAGGAGGGTAGCATCTTTCAGAAAGAGATGTGTAAGAACAAGGGAGCACAATTTAAAGATGGGGGGGATGGCTCTGGGGTAATGTGAGGAAATTTTTTTTCACAGAGAGAGTGGTGAATGCACGGAACCGCCTTCCTGGGGAGGTTGTTGGGTCTAAAACAGTGGGGGAATTCAAACATGTGTGGGACAGACATAAGGCAATTGTAGTGGGGGGTTGTGGGAAGTACTGTAGGCTGTTGGTTAACTAGAATCTGCAGCTTATCCAGTAGGAAGGGAAATGGGCAGACTTTGTGGGCCAGGTGGTCCTTATCTGCTGTCAAAGTCTTGTTTCTAAGTCTCTGTGAGTCCAAGGTATTCTTTGATATTTTCTTATTTATTTCTCTGAAAAAATATCTGGTAAAGGAATAGGGAGAGTCTGGGCTAAATATAAAAATCGTGGTAGGAAGTTAATGCGCACCACATGCACCCTTTGAATCAACGGGAACGGTATGGTTTTCCATCTCTGCAGATCCGAAGTGAGATGGTGCAACAGGGGTACGTAGTTAACACTGTAGAGACGTGTGTGGTCTTTTGTAAGATGAATACCCAAATATTTCAATGTGAAAAGGTCCCAATGAAATGGAAATTGTTGTTTCGTAACCTCTGAGGGGGTGTAATGGATCTGCAAAAACTTCTGTCTTAGTTAACTTTGTATCCTGCTAAGTCATGAAATTTAGAAAGTAACTGCCATAAGGGTTTAAGGGAGCATTCTGGGTATGATGAATAGACCAGCAGATCATCCGCGTAGAGCTAATTTATGCTGACTGTCCCCACCTGAATTCCCTGGATAGCTTCCTCCTGCCTGATCGCTTGTGCTGGGGGTTCCAAATATATGGTGAATAACAGGGGTGACAAAAGGCACTTGTAGTAAGGGGGTAAGGTCCGAAACCGCACCACTGATTATAATATAGGCCTCTGGGTGATCATAAAGGGTCATAATAATTTGTATGAATTCATCTGAGAAGCCCACCTTCTCTAAAAAGGGTCATGCCACCTGATTTTAGTTTGTTTGCAATGGCTTAAGTCAGTTCTGTCATGCAACTCACACAGGGAGTAGTACTTGTAGCCTTAATACTGTATGTGTAAAGCAAATAATATATCTAATAGTATTTCATTCACAGGAAACCGAATATGTTTCTTTGTACTGCTCATTTCTCTCTGTGAGACAGTTGCAACATGTTGTGGAGAGCAGTAGAAAGAATCAGTCAATCAATCAGAGAATCAAGCAGTCAATCTGTGTTGAACCAGGTGAACACCCTTGAGAAGATTAATTTACAAGGTAGGCATGAACAGTTTCCCAAAGGATAACACTAGACTGAATTCCTCCTTTGCACAAATGATACACCTCCCTTTCAGCAGCCTGAAAGTGGAGAGCTAGGTCACTTACTTTATAAAGTGTATTGTTTACATTTCAAATGCTCCTTAAATCTGAGTTTCTGACTGGAAATACCAAGACACAGAGTGCATATGACATGGGAGGAATGAGCTAAGCAAATACAGAGCACTACAAACACTGAAACTGATTAGTTCCTTTACCTACAACAGCTGAAGTGTGGCATCTGATTTGTGAGGGACATCCTACTTTAAATGCTGGCATTACAAAGGGGGCTACCACAGCTTGTCTTCAGTACCTTCAAAGTGAAGTGCTGTAGCTCTCACATCACTGCTAAGGATTTATAATGAGAATGGGGGCACTTTTAAAGTCATGGACCTGAGGGGCCATCACAGCTCCCAAGGAGGTTAGGGGAACTTGTTAACGGTTAGAGAGTAAGGGACTTTAGTGGGATTTGAACCAGAGTCTCCCAGTTCCTGTCCCTGTGCTTTAACTACTAGATTATCCTTCTTCCATATGTTGCATCTGATGCTGTCCTGGTAACCTATTCCTTGTTACAGCTGAACTCTTTATTGCTTTAGAGCAGCCATCCAATCACTGACATGGAAAGGGGCATATTTGCAAGATTGTTTCTCACTGCTGGTGTCAATCAAAACAGAGAATGCTAAAACACACAGAACATAATACAACAACTGTATAATACCACTTAAAACTCTTGTTGTACCCAGAGTCATTTATTGGGTAAACTGTTTTTGCTAACAGAAACAGTAACACAACACATACAGGCACTTCCTTATATGAATACTGCATATACATGTCAAATCAGTGTTGTATCACACTCATATGGTCCTAGTTCCTATTAGACCTGCACTTTAGGATGTGCACAACACTTAAAGGATTCCTCGGGGAACCAAACATTGTGGGTTTGGTTTACTGGTGGAACTACATTTAGTGCAGCACCATTATCTGTTGCTCTGATGACGTCATCCTCCAGCAGCATTGATGGTAAAATGGAGGGCGAACACATTAATAACTTCTGGGGCTATATATTGTATTTATAATCTAGATTTGGACAGCAGTATGACTGCTGGCAACTAGAGGAGGCACACAACAGTTACACATAAGGAGTTGGAAAAATATTGGTGTGAAACTATTGGAGACTTCCCTTTTAAGAGCAAAAAAGGGGTCTCCAACCCGGGCAGCACATTGAAGGAAATGGAGAGTCTGCTTAATATTATCCTGTGCTTGTCTTGTTGGTTCAAACCCACATTGGTCACGATCAGTCAGAAAGGGAAACAGGCCCTCAAGACGTCTGGTCATGATGGCCACAAAAATGTTAGAATCTATATTAAATACCAAAATAGGACGGTACAAAGAACACAAAATATGGTTTTTACTGGGTTTTGGTTTACTAGTAATTGTGGCATAATGTCAAGTCCATGGAGCTGCCTTCCCCTCCATAACCCCCAGACAAGTCCTGAGAAGACATGGGACCAGCTGTTCTTTAAACATTTTATACGGTTCTCCAGAGTATCCGTCCGGCCCCGAATTTTTATTTGTTTTCAAATTGGCAGTTGCTTCGTCCAATTCTAGGGATGTAATAGTGGAGTCTAAACAAGCTATTTCTGTTTGGGAAAAGCTAGGCAGCTGCAACCCTGTCACAAAAGCTTGTACTCCCTTGCTTGGGGCCTTCTGTTGCATGAGTCCTTGTGCCTTTAGTGTTATAGAGTGTCTGGCACATCCCTGCTTGTTGTAATGTCATGCGTGTCACATGACATCACGCTCATGCACTCTACTCACTTGTCCAGTGCTGTCCCTGGGATGAAGCATTGTTGTTTTTTTCTATAAGCAATGCTCTGTTTCTGTCTAGGTAGAAAAAACAAAGCAAAAAAAGGTACCTGGGGGGGCTGATTACTTGTGCAGCAACACAGCTAAAGGACCGGTATGCTCTGGATCATTTTTGCTTGTGACCTGTCAACTTTTGTGAGGTTGTCTTCTTCGAACTGGCAGTTCCTCCAGATAGTGTTCAGCTGAGCAGCAGGGAACAGTATGGGTGGTTCTTTTACTCGTTTTTTTTTTTCTTTTCCTGCAAACTGGCACCATGGTTTATTGGAGATCTGTGTTCTTTAAGAGATGTAAGACCTGCCGGAGAATGCCGCGACCCTCTTTCTTATGGTCTTATTGCGCTAAGTATGCAATGCAATCTAACATGTCTGTTTCGGTCTCCCCCAGCAAGACGGCCCCCCCCTCCCCCCCAGCTCGAGGGTGCACCTGAGGTACTGACTGGCAATGGCAGGACCGACTTGTAGAAATCCTTTTGTTGCTGTTAAATATGCTGCTGGACTCTGATGTTCTTGCAGTATATCCCTGCCAATACACCCAAACCCAAGGCTGTCAGGTCAAGGGACAGGTATGTCCAGGTGCTCCACAACAGAACGTGGATGCTCACCCAGATCTGCAGGAAGCCTTCAACCTTGACACTGTTAAGGTTCAAGATAAGGATATAGAGGGCCAAGGGGACAATCCTGACCCATCCTTGCTGTTTGATGAGGAGGAGGATCTCTCCAAAGAAGAGGAGGAGGAATAGAGGGAGCCTAAGAAAAAGATTCTGACCCTTCCCCTATTTGACTCCAGGTCTTCCGCCTGTCTCATGAAGTAGGCTTGTTGGATGTGGCAGCTGAAAGAAGTGCAAATTATGAAGTCCTTGGCTGTGAATCCAGTCATGTCCACTTCCTCTTCTGCACCAAAGTGTTTTCCAAACTTTGTGTACTGCAACCAGATAATTGAACAGGAATGGGCCTGCACAGATAGGCAGAAGCATCTCCCGAAACCAAGGGTGAGAAGCTGTCCCTTTTTGGAAGAGAGCTCCCAGAACTGAGAGGTTCTTCCTTTGGCAGACAAGGCTGTGTATAATTCTGTTAAGTGCACAACCATTCCTATTGAGGGATCTTTGGCCCTAAACGACACCCATGATAGGAGGGTGGATGCCTCATGCAAAAGAGCTTTTGCCTCGAATGGTGTAAATCTTCACTCCTCATATGCATGCAGTATTTTGTTTCCAGAGCCTTGAACTCATGAGTCACAGCTCTGGGTGGTCACCCAGTCACCTCTGATTTGGAAGGGGTGAACATTTTGCAGCCGATGTCCATGGCATCCACTTTTCTGAGGCATGCCACAGTGGACAGTGTACAGATGTCAGCAGGCTCCACTTACCACATTGTTGCAGTCATGTGGGCGTATGGCTTTGCATTGGGTCGCAGATCAGGCATCGAGGGCGGGGCTGTTTAACCTGTCCTTTGAAGGTGGACTACTGTTCGGCTCGGGATTGGACGACATCCTGAAGGATGTCCAGGGTAAGAAGGGACAACTCCTGATATCAGAACAGCAACAGAAAACAAACTCTGCCTCAAGGGAATGAGGAGGTGCATGACGGTGGCAGTCCCAAAGCAGTTTCCGTCCCTTTTGTAATTTCAGAAATTGGTGAAATAAGGGAGCTTATTCTGTATTCATGGGCCAACAGTAACAGAGGATCCTTTAACCACGGGCATAATGGAAGTGCAGGACGGTGAGGTAATAAACAATGAAGGCGCATGGGCCCATCTCTGAGCTCCTTCCCTTGGTGGAAGACTGCGGAATTTATACCAGAGATGGGCCCAGATGACATCAGACACATGGGTACTGGAAATCTTGGCTCTAGGATATGCCATAGAGTTTGCTACAGTCCTCACAAAAGGTCATTTTCTGCAATCCCCTGTGTTCTAAAACCCAGTGAAGAGGCAGGCTTCAGCCCAGACCTTGTATCACTTATTACACGTTGGGGAACTTGTCCAAGTGCCCCCTGGCAAGCAGGGTCTTGGGCTTTACTTGATTTACTTTAAGGTTCTCAAGAAATCTGGATTTCCTGCTGATTCTGGATCTGAAGCACCTAAACAAGTTTGTTTGCCACATGACCTTCAAGATGTAGTCCTTGCGATAAATTATGTGGGCCATCCAACCAGGGAGCTATCTGGCATCCATAGATCTGAAGGATGCCTGTCTCCACATTCCCATTTGCCAGTCACACCAGAGGTTTATGAGGTTCATGATTCAGGGGCAGCGTTTCCAGTGCCAAGCACTTCCCTTCAGGCTGGCAGCAGCTCCCTGTGTATTCTTCAAAGTATTGCTCATACTGGTGGTGCAACTAAGACAGGAGGGATATCACCTGTACCCCTACCTGGAGTTCCTGCCCATCCGAGCATCGTTGGCTCATATGGCACGGAGGTCGGTGTCAAAGACCCTGGAGTTGCTGGACACATTTGGTTGGATTGTCAGTCAGAAGAAGAGTTCCTCGTCCCATCTCAGAGGTTGGGGCCCTTCAGCGTGGTGTTCAGGAAAGATGAAGGAAAAATAGTCTTCTCTTCAGGACGCAGAACCTGAGGCAAGAGGCACAGTGGCTGAGCAGCCAGCCCCCGATTTCTGTTCTTAGGCTTCTCCAGATTCTGGGACTGATGACTACAGCGATAGAACTTGTTCCATGGGCCCACTTGCATGTGCAGCCCCTCCAGAATGGGATGCTGGAGGTCTGGAATCCAGCCTCGGAAGACTACCAAGCCCAGACTGTGCTTCCTTGGTCAGTCTGACATTTGCTGGCTTGGTGTAAAAGTCCCAAGAACCTCAGGAGGGGTATCTTGAGGAAGCCGCACCGGAGCTGATATTGAGGACCAGTGCCAGCCTATCTGGCTGGGGCACAGTTCTGGATCACATCCCAGTCCGGGGTGTTTGGACTGCTCAGGAGCAGCGGCTCCAGATAAATGTATTGGAAATAAGGGTGGTATGCTTTGCTCTTCTCCATTTCCACAATTGTGTATGGTCCCAAGCAGTGAAGGTAAGGTCAGACAGTGCCACCACTGTGCCATTGAAAAACAACCAAGGAGGCAGAAGATGCAGGGAGATGCTAGAGAAAGCAACTGAAGTGCTGCTATTGGCAGAAAATCTTTTTACTGTCTAGGTTGTTCATTTTTTAGTAGAACTGAATATCCAGTCTGACTGGCTGAGTCAAGAGACGGTCCATCCAGGGGAATGGATGTTGAACCTGGAGGTGCTCAACTTCCTGTGCAGAAAGTTAAGTCGCACTTAGATCGGCCTCTTTGCATCAGAGGAAAATGCTCAGGTACTGAGATTCTTTGGTCAGTACCGTTATCCTCAGTCAGAGGTGGTGGATGCTTTGTCCCAGATGTGGGATTTCATCAGAACGTACTTATTCTCTTCAGTCCTGCTCCTCCACACAGTTCTTGGTAAAATAAGATGCTGAAAAAGAAGCTTCCTGCTGATAGCCCCAGAGTGGCCAAGAAGGCTGTGGTTCTCAGACCTTGTGATTCTGGCTCACAGGTCCTGTTCCGGCTTCTGCACCAGAGGAACTTTATTTTCCAAGGGCCCATTCTGCATCCAAACCCAGGGGCGATGCAGCTTGTGGCCTGGCTCCCAAGAGGAGAAGATTAAGACATGGTTTTTCCAAAACAGTTAGTGGATAACCCATGGCCACCTGGAAGGTGTGTGTGCAGCTGCAGCCTATGACCACGTGTGTAATACTTTTTCTCCTTGGGCCTGAGAAAGAGGTATCAGACCCTCAATAGCTATGGTTCTGTAGATTTGGGATTTTTTGCAGGTGGGTATAGACAAAATAGTGGATATAGTGTGCTATACCTGGTTCAACAACTAAATAAATAAAAATAAAAAAAGCACTCTCAGGGGTCAGGTGTCTGCGCTAGGAGTAGCCCTGGCAAGTTCCATGGGCACGTCCCGGGGGACCAACCAGAAGGCTGTATGTTTTCTTTTTTTTTTTTTTTCTTTCTATTATCTGTTTTTCCTCCTGGCAGGTGGCTGCGGTCCCTCCTTGCAGAGAGACTCACTCTCTGGCTTCTTCCTGTGTCCCCGTATCTCCAGCCCCCCTCCCTACCGAGGTGATGATGTCGACACATGTCTCCCAACCCGTACTACCCTCCTGTTGCTGCCAGAAGGCAGTCAACAACTGGGATGACAGGTCACCCTTCCCCCAAGAGAGGAAAGCAGTCCTCCAGACGCTCGATTCTCTCACTTCTGCCAACCCCTGGTGGCCCGAGCTCGTTCCTGAACCCAGGTGGCCAGCGTGGCATCCAGCGCCTGAACCCTCAGCGCCACCGGGCCGGCTCATGTTGTATGTTTTCTTTCTTTTTTTTTTTTTTTTAAATTTCATTATTTTACCACCTCAGCAGTTCTTGAGGCTAGGAACCCCCTCTCCCGAGGGGAAATCGTCCTCTGGCCCATCGGGCCATCTGCGTCCTGCCGAGTCCGCTTATTTTCTCTCTGTTTCTTTTTGCCCGCCCCGCAATGGGCACAGCAGCTGTCTCCACCTTCACGGAGGCAGCCAAGCACCATGGGCATGGACCAAACCCCTTCTTGCTGTGCCAGCGCGTGCATCACAAGCTCCACCCCCCAAAGGAAGTAGAGCAGTCCTCCGGACACTCAGTCCTTACCTCCCCCAGCCAACCCCCGAACAACCCGAGTCCATTCCCAAACCCAGGTCGCTGGTGTGGTGTAAGGTGCGGCGCCCAGTGCCTCAACCCTCCACACCACCGGGCTGGCTAGGTTGTATGTTTTCTAAGAGCAGTTCATAGAAGCAGACTGTTGTTCCAGTTATTTTTTTGTGGTCTGTCCAGACTTATCTGCTAAGCAGAAAAACACTTGCAGTGTATTGGTTAAAGGCACGCAGATTTACAGGTGGAGAGTTCTGAACATTTTGTACTGTTTTTCCTGTTACAGGTTAGTGCTTTTACTGGTTTTGCAGTCATGTTTACTGTTATTGCTCTGTATACATCTTTATGTTACAAACAGAAGGCCAGAACTTGTTAACAGACCAGTGGTTGAATGCCTTAAAGATCAATGCAGTGTTTTACAGATTTACAATAAACACAGGAATTCAAGTTCCTGTGTCATGATTAGTGTTTCCTGAAAATATCATGCTGTTTTGTTTTGTGGTTTTCTGTAAATTAGCATCTGTTAATGTGCTCTGCAGTAACTGGAAACCGTGAAGAAACAGTGAAGATTTTTCTGTCCCTATCAGCGAGTGATGACATCATTTCTGTCCAGCTGTTGCTGCAACAATGAAGTCCTTAACTCACTCAGCTCTAGAATGGAATCTTGAGTGAGTGCTGTTTTCCTGAGCAGTTAGAATATTCGGAACAAAAATGGTAACACTCCAACTTGGAGTATAAATAACTAAAAAAGTATAACTCCTATCACAAAACTTACAGCATGAAGTTTGCTCACAACAACAACATCTTTAAAATGAGGGGTTACACATATTAGTAGCATTAAAGCTTATTTTCTTTTTTTACAGAGCATTTTTTTTTTAAATAAAATCCCAAAAACAACTTAGAAGTGGCAAATGTCTGTTGTATGATGGTTTTCCATCACACCAACATTTGTGCATTACACTGCCACAGTTTAGAGCATTTCTGAGCTGTTTTACATAATAAAACAGACCATAAACTAAGGCATGTGCCAACACATAATGCCAGTAAACCAACTGAATTTGGAAAAATGCCCTGCACAACTGCCCACATGATGCACAAACCACAATAACTGAAAAAGTATGCCTCCTAGCCCCTAGACACCTGCACGGAAAATGTTCACAATAACAAGAGCTTTAAAATGATGGGTGACTCGTGTTAGTGGCATTTGCAGATATTTTCTTACAGTTCCTGAAATGATAAAAAAGGCATTTTTTTTACATTTTGTTCCCAAATAAAAACCTATATCATAAAAAGTAAACCTCCTTGACACCAGCATGATAACTGTCCACATTAAAGAGACCTTTCAAATGATGGGTCACACACTTTTCTAGCATTTACAGTTATTTTTTTTACAGTACCTGAAATGGAGGAAAATCACAGTTTTGCACTTTTTTTTATCCCAAAAAACAAAAACAAAAAAAGTACACCTCCTAGCTCCCAGACACCAACATACTAATTTTTCACAATGAAATGAGCTTTCACATCAGGGATCACATGTTTCTAGCATTTACAGTTTTTTTTTTTTTTTTTAACATTACCTGCAATGGAGAAAAATAGAATTTTCTTCACTTTTTAACCCAGATTAAAACCTAAAAAAATCTGAAAGGTAGCAAATGTGTCCAATATAAAGTCAGTATTCTCGTAGGTAAGAATGTTTCCTACTAACCTGCACTTTCCAATAAATGTATCCCTGATAGGTTGATCCAGAAAGTGTATAAGAAGTGCAGGACACACATATATGCTCTGGGGATGAGATGAAGTGAATACCTGATGCACATATGCGCTCTGGGGACTAGAGGAATTTTCCTGATGATGCACTTATGTGCTATGAGGCTAAGTGAGTTAATTGCTTGTAGTAGCTGTTGCACTTCCCAGTCAGAGCAATCTGTAGGGCTAATTGTCTACTCCCAAGTGTGTCACTAACCCATCCGGTTTGTGTCTAGATAGATTGCATCATTCTGTTCTCATAAAGAGCTGGTCATTTGTGATTCAATGGGTAACCGAAGTAGTATAAATGAATGTTTGTGAGAAGTCTCCTGTCTGTATCACAGCTGAGCTCTTTCATATCAAAACTCTGCATTGTTTATTGGCTATATAAACACAGGGTTGTTTAATGGATATAAAATAAATCTAAAGTTTAAGTCATACAAGTAGTATGTCTTTGATGTTGCCTCCATACATACCTGTATATTCATGTGAGAACAATATTGTTGTTATGTCAGATTGACAAACCGGTGTCTGCCACACTTTTCTATTTCAGGAACATGTACTATATGAACTTACAAAATTCAGTTCTCTGAGGGATTCTGTGTGGAAATACATCATGTATGTGTGTAACTAGACATACTGTATGTCATCCTGATGCTTCTCGTCTCTTGCCCCTCAGTTGAGGCTGCTGCATCCTGCTTCCCTCTGCCGCCTTCCCCAGGCAGGGCCAATGCCCCCTGTTCCAATCTCCACAGACTGGACTGCTGTGCTCTACTAAGCCCTAGAGTCCCAGGGCTTTTGCCTCCACAGTTGGGGCTGCTGCCCAAGTCCAACAAAAGCTGCACCCTGCACTGCCCGAAATGGGCAGGGCAGCTGCAACATGTGCACCTTGTCACACAGTCCGGGCTGCTGTACCCTGATGCCCCACTGTGTCCTGCCCCACCGTCAAAACTTATGCACCAAGCTGTCCTCTGCCCCCTGTCACCACTGTGCCCTGCTGTACCATAGAACCTCTTGCTTCCACAGTTAGGGTTGTTGCACCATGCAGCTCCTTGCCACCAGAGTCGGATCCTTTGGTACACTAACCATGCTGCTCAAAAGAAAAAACAAGCACTTTCATCTTGTGTTATAGGGTGGGGACAGAGGGTAGCAGGATGCAGCAGCCCTACCTGTGGAGGCATGGGGCTCTAGGGCACAGCAGGCCACAGCTGCCTTGACTGTGTCAACATGGTTGCAGAGTGCGACAGACACAGGACAGCATAGTGCAGATGCCTCGACCATGTGGTAGGACAAAGGGTGGCATCAGGGTACAGCAGCCCTGACCGAGACAGAGTGCATGTAATGCAGTGGTCATGCCCATTTGGGGGCAGTGGAAGTGGGTGGCAGGATGCAGCAAAAGCCCCACCGTTGGTGGCCTTGGTCAGCATGGTGCAGCAGCCCCAACTATGGAAACAGAGGCCCTGAAACTGTAGGGCTTAGTAGAGCACAGCAGTGCTGTCTGTGGAGACTGGAACAGGGGGCAACAGGTGGCATTGGCCCTGACTGGGGGGGGGCGCAGAGGGAAGCAGGGTGCAGGGGCATCAGGATGACAAATAGTATGTCTAATTATGCACATACATGATGTATTTCTACAATGAATTCCTCAGAGAAATGAATTTTGTGAGTTCATACAATGCATGTTCCTGAAATAGCAAAGTGTGACGGACACCTGTTTGTTAATCTGACGTAGCAATATTGTTCTCACATGAACATATGTATGGAGACTACATCAAGGACACATTACTTCTATGACTTCAAATTTAGATGTATTTTATATTCATTAAACAATCATGGGTTTATATAGCCAAAAAAACAATGCAGAGTTTTGATGTGAAAGAACTCTGCTGTGATACACACCGGAGACTTCTCATAAACATTCGTTTATACCACTTCAGTTACCCACTGAATCACAAATGACCAATTCTTTATGAGAACAGAATGATACAATCTTACCTAAACACAAACAAGATGGGTTAGTAACACACTTGAAGTAGACAATTAGCCCTACAGATTGCTCTGACTGGGAAGTGCAACAACTACAGGCAATTAAGGACTTCATTGCTGCAGCAACAGGCTGGACAGGAATGATGTCATCACTCACTGATAAGGACAGAAAAATCCTCACTGTTTCTTTATGTTTTCAGTTCCTGCAGAGCACATTAACACATGCTGATTTAAAGAAAACCACAAAACCAAACAGCATGATATTTTCAGGAAACACTAATCATGACACAGGAATTTGAATTCCTGTGTTTATTGTAAATCTGTAAAACACTGGCATTTGATCTTTAAGGGAAGGACAATGGATTTCATCAGCAGGACTCCCCTTATAAGCTCCAGAGTAAGGTAGGGCATCAGTTTATCCTTCCTATAATGACAGCCCATTTTATGTGTGCATTGTTGGTGTTAGATGAAGGAGAGAATTCGCTGACCTGGGCATTTTGCAGATTGACTACATAGGAGTGTATAGGTACTGCATGGACAAGAGGTGACTGGAGAAACTCAGCTCTCTGAATGTTCATATGCCCTGTGTTCTCGGCTGATTGACAGCTGTAGGCTGTGCCACTACCCCACTAGAGGTGTTCATTACCCATATGTATACTTCCCATTGACAACATTGGAGCTAATAGAAAAGGAAATTATGGTAAGTATTAAGGAATTTCCCCTTTATCAAGCTTCCATCCCAGTTTAATTTTATTTGTTTACAGTTTTATTGCTGTGATTTAGTTATGCTGTTTATCTGATATTTTTATTATGCTGCTCTTGCATTTTGTGTAAGGTGCACTCGGCCTCTGGGGGAAGGGTGCCAAATATAAATAAAACTACTACTACAGTATTCTATATTCACACCATTATTTGTGAAAATATATCCTTAATGGACAGTCACAGCTAAATATACAAGCCAAACCAACAGATACCACAGTAGAAGGTGGCGCTCAGCTACAGCAAATAGTAAACATTGAGTGTGTGGCGGATTATGTGTCTACTCCTATCCTTAACATTCAATTCAGGTAATTTTTTATTAACATGTTTTGTTTCAAGCTCAAACTTTAGAATGAATGTTGTACATTTACTTGTTGGAAGGCATTTGAGAGGGGCTAGATTTTTAAAATAAATAGATGTTGCCTGTTTCTGTGGGACTGGTTGAACATGTCATGCTTTCTTGTGGGTGACTCGATTAATTGTGCAAACCTGCTCGTACCCCTGGATCCGGTAGAATCATGAGAGTGCTGGGTAGGCAGCAGCACATCCTGCAGACAGTGAGGTAGCTTTGACAGCATGGGTAACCATGCAACATTGGCCCCTCTTTCACAGGCCACTGCGGGATGTGTGTGTCAGCATACATGTTAGGGGGAGAAGGTCAGGCAAAATGTGTATACAAATAAAAAAGATGTAAACTACTCCAATAACAGAGGTTCCACTGGCCCACCTCCTACCTCTGGCGTCATTACAGCTGTTATCGTAGGTCATCCTTCCTGATCAGCTTCGGACCATGCCCCACCCAGGGGGCAAGCTCATAGGGGCCTTCTGGAAACAGAGTTTTATTTATTTAAACATTTGATAACCGGGAAAGGCACAATGAGCCGAGGCTCGTTTCCAGGTGCGACCCAGGGAAGGGAGGGAAAGGGATATAATAACAAAATTTAACTTATTGTGCAACTCGGTTAAGACTGTTAGCATTTGAGCTGTTAAGGCTCTGCATAGGTTATGATAACAGGATGTTAACTGAGAAGAAAAACAAATCAACTAGCTGACATCTCATTTAAGGCACATATATGGGACGAGTTGCTAACTGGCTGCACAATAAGTTCTACACTAACATTACCATAGGTAGCAGTGAGAGGGGCTGAGGATGGACAGGAATGCAGTGGCTGGAGTAGCCAGATGAGAAGTAGGGCTGGCTGAGGGGAGAAAAATTGTATTAACTAAAAAAAAAAAAAATAGACACTATTTGCTGGCTCAAAACAAGGCATGGCAGGCCAATAAAAGCAGCGATTGGCATCCAGCACAGGAAATATCACTTCCTGTGTTATCTGCCATTGGCTGCTTATGTTTGTATTTATTTTATTGTAGTCTTTGGTAACCGGGTAAGGCCCACTAGACATTAGTGCCTGTTTTCAGGGGCGACCTGGGAGCACTGGGCAGTTAAGTGACTCGCTCAGAGTCGCACAGTGTGCAAGTGGAGGTTGTGAGAATCAAACTAAGGTCTGATCTGCTGCATGTATCAAGCTTGTTCACACCTCGTTCCTCTAACCTCTAGGCTGTACTGCCAGCCCTTTGGCTGATTTTGAAAAAGCCTGCTATTAAAGCAGCAGTATTTGTTAGTTGGCAAAAAATCTCATCATATAGTGTTTTTATTTAGTATTAATATATTTCTTTTTAAAATTAAACATTTTGATTGAAGCAAATTGACGAGACAGAAATTAGTACATTGGTACAACAGAATCATCACATCAAATAATGCCCGAAAGTACAGGTAAAAGCTTTAGACATCAGGTCAGGGGTGGGACCCATCCCATCCACGGCCACTTTAAGCATTACAGTAGAAGCCACTTAATCAGAACACGGATAATGGGGATGTCGGCTTTATTGGGATTCCCACATGGCACTGATTAAATGGCTATATTACCCTATGGTGCCTTTTGTTGGTTAAATGAGATGTCAGCACCTCCTGATAGGGATGATTAGTCTGTTCACAGGTAGACTTGTCCCTCACCCTTGTGCAATAATCCCTTTATGTCACCTATTCTAACACCTGATAGGTGTGAACTGTGGTTTTTAGCTGGCAGTCGGGTGTTACCTGCCATTCTGTCTCCCCTCCTTCTTCCATAATTCCCATTCAGGTTACAGCATGAGTAAACATCTTGTTCCAACCTACATTCTAGATTCCTTAGAAGCGGCCCTCCAAATCCAACACTGGGTTTGCTCTCCTCTTCCAACTAACCACAAATGCATCTTTCAGCAGCAAGAGGGAGAAGTGAAACTTTCTCTAAAAAAACAACAAACTACTCTGTATATTTGTGGCTTTCTGAACAGCGGCTTACCTCTCCTGCTACAGCTAACCATGACTATGTCTTTTATCAATGAGGGAGCGGGAGGAGAAACTATGTTTTCTAAAAACATTAAAATGCCCAAATCACCATGCTCAGAATACCCTGCGGCTCTCAGAACAGCAGCTCAGGTCTCCTCCTCCAACGAACTATGATGATAGAGAGCGGGAGGTGAAGCTTTCTTGTAAGAAAAAAACACCAAGTATGTAAAACCACAGACTGTTCTGATCGCAGATTATTGTACATTACTGAATGAACTTTTGAGTTGGGGGGGGCAGTGTTTCTGTCACAGATGTGCTGTACTGTACTAAGTGTGAAAAAAGCCATTTTCAGTGGCTTCTGGTAAACAGGATGGCTGCTTAATTGTGACGAAATGCCTGCCACCTTGGTGTCCCGATTAAGCAGCTTTTACTGTAATATATTTCTGATGTAATTAATCAGTATATTTTTATTTCTGAAAGATGTTTTTAAAACAGCTTTTATTACTAATTTTATAATTAATAACTCAAGTCATTAAAGATGGTTGCCACTAGCAATTTTCAAAAAATCCCTTCCCTTGAGGTTACTTTTTGACTTAACATGTTGGATTCATGTTGTGGATTTATTAGGAAGGAGGGTGCTAGCACGCAGTCATGATCGCAAGCAGCACAGCACCACAACAAAAGGTTTTATTTATTCGTAGTGAGTGTGAGCAAAGAGCAGGGACTTCTAAAAACAGAGGTGAAATAAAATGCAAAGTAAAATGGATATATTGATGATCGTTCCTGAATAAGTATTCTCCATTGAGTCCCACTAATTATTCTGGGCCAGATGCACTAGGACCCCTCCCCGAGAGCATATCTTTGGCCAGAAGTCTGACATCGGCTACTGGGCATGATCGTACCTAAGTGCCCACACATGGTGCCACACGCCAGTCAGTAACCGGTGCCGGCTTCCTGACCTACCTCAGTTTTGTTCTTCCCGACATCAGTTGCACACTGTGGGAGCAGGTACCTCAATTCATCTCATCACTGCTAATTTCTTCTGCACTGCATAATTTCCTGTATGATGTTATTCTTATCCTCATTCTGTTTCTCACTGTCTGCCTTGGACCATAGCATGACATGGATGCCTCTGACACCTGCTTTCACTGTGGACCACTACACCCTCCAAAACCACCAGTTGAAGTGGGGTCACCCATTTCCCACCTTCGGTAACAAGCGTCACGTGCGAGCTTCCAAGGTGTGGTCATCGGGCCCTTCCCCTGGGCCTCTAACAGGGACCTCTGGTTCCTCAGAAGTGCAAGGTTCCCTTTTACCACACCGTGCTAAAGCATCTGAGATCCTGGTGTTTGGCTCTGGTGGACATTGTTTCCTTCTGGGCAGACGGCTGAGAACCCTTCACAATCTTGACTGCCTTGAAACACCAATCGATGGCATCTTATGATGCAGCAAGGAGGTTTCCAGACCGATAAGAGCAGCAGTTCATATTCGATGGACAGTGTGGCTTCACCTATCTCAACTGGCACATGTTGGCTTGTGTAAAGTGCCTAACTTACATTACCAAGGGGTTCGTTTCTTCTCTCCTAGGGTCAGACAGAAGCTTTCAGGCAACTCTCCTTCCCCTGTGCCACAGGAGCACCCACCTGTCCCTGACCAGTCTTGGGTCATGCCAGAACTGTGGAGCACCTCCACCCTCAGGTGTGTCCCCCCATGAGGGTACATAGGTACCCTCAGGGTGAGCCACTATCCCTCAGATTGGTAGGCTTGTTAGTCAGTCCCATTAGTGGGACTTAAATGGAGAAAACTGATGCAGGGAAGATAGAAAAGTTGCATTCCTGCCAGAAATTTTATTTATTTATTTATTAGAATATCAGTTTAACAACCTTTGAGCCAGAGGCTCATTTACAAAGGTACCTCGTCACAGAGAGGACAAAACAGTGCAAGCAACAAACATCAGGGCAGACAAAAAATCACATTATTACCAAAAATAACTATATGATTTTTTTTTTTCCTAGAAATGCTGCTGATTTAAGGCCTGTATATACTTTTTGATGGGAGGAAAAAGGTTCCTAGTAGGAGAAACATAAAATAAATGATCTTCCAAGAATCGATCTTCTCCATAGAATCCCATTTATGGGTCTGAGCTGGAAGGCACTAGGACCCTGCAAGAGTTGCAACTTTCGGGGTCTGGCAGCCTGGGTATGCCCACATGTAAACCTGCATGAGCTTACTGGTATACTGTGGCACCCACCCCCAACTGGCTTTCTTACATTTTACCCCTATGAAGTGCAGCATTTCCTTTGCTTTTCTCATCAGAGTCAGAACTTCTTCAGTTTGTTGACATCTATCAGTCTTCTTTGAGGATGTCTCCTTCCACTGAGCCATATTATGGAACTATAAGCTGTCCACGTCAGGACCACTAGGACATTTTTGCTGGCTGGGGGCCACCTTCATTGGCACCTATATAACGTGGGTGTCCCCAGCATGCCTTATGCCTCAGTTCTTTCTCACGGTGTCAACTGTTTGTTGACCCACGGTTGAAGAACATAGTTGAACTCCTGCTAATATTCTGTAATGCTGTTACTGCTCAACATTTGTTATTTTAAAACTTTATTTTCTAGGGACGTGGATATGTTGTTCAATCCACACTGTCTGGCAGGTTCCTTGCCGCTTTAAATCTTGCCGGAAGGTCTTCAAGCTGGCTCCTCCCACCCACCGGGGTGGTAAAACCCTCGTCTCCACCCCATGACTCCAGATCTTCCTTACGGCTTGGAAGCTCAGGTCCCCTCCTTAGCACTCTGCGTTTAGACCTGGATCCCCACACTTCAGAATTCCGAAACTTACTTTAAAATTTATAAGACTTCGGTCTTCGTCTTCCCTCGCGGCTGCGATGGACAAATCGACTCCCAGCTTCCGTCGGTGCCCATGTGGGCAGAAGATGTCCTGGACCGATCCACACTCCACGTGCATCTACTGCCTGGGGCTTGGTCACGACTCGCAGGCTTGCGAATTGTGCAAGTCCTTTTCGACTTCGGTCTTGGAGGACCGTGTTGCCAGACTTCTTCTCAGATGACCCAAAAAATGGTATCCGCCGGTCAAGTTTAAGGAGGCCCGTTGGGTGGTGGCGAGCTCCACGGAGCAGTTGGAGCAGATGATCGCCCTCAAGGAGGAGGTGGCCCAGGCCGCTTCTTCTTCCTCCTCGGCTGCGGCATTTATCCCACTCTCCTTGGGCTCCTCCTACACAGCTTTGTTTAAGGAGCTTTGCCAGTCTCTCTCTCTCCACCAAGGGAGAAGGGCTATAGGGACATTCCAGTCAGTCCAGGAAGAAGGACTCTAAGGGTAAGTCCCACCGTCGATGTTCCTGGGAACAGGAGAGATCCGCTTCACCGGACTGTCGACTCGACTTCGGTCGAGGTTGTGGCTGTGACCACTGTCTTCATGGTGCCCCCCCGTCAGGTCAGCCGGCCGAGACATCCGTCGACGCAGTCGAGATTTTTCTTGACCCGTCGGACGGGTTTGTCGACTGGAGAAGCCGACAACCCTACTTCACTGGTTCCGCCGGTGGAAACCGAGGACTTGCCTGTGCCTCCTGTGCCGGAGTCCCCGGTTAAGGTCCCTGCACCGAGGGAGGAGAGCGGCTTCCCCCGTCCCCTCTCTGACCCACCCTCGGAACCCCCGAAGATCTCGGTCCTCTTCCAGGTCCAGCCGGTCCCGTCGATGTCGGCGGTCTCGGTCTCGGCACCATGGAAAGCGGCGTCACCGCTCATCCTCGTCGTCATTTTTGGAGAATAAGCTCCGGGCCAAGTTGCGTTGGCGCTACAAGGAGTTATGTGGCAGCAGTTCTTATTGTCCGGGAATAAGCCGACTCCATCGCCTTCTCCAGCCATTAAGTGTCGGTCACCGGAGCGGCCGAAACAACCCCTCATAGTGGTCGAAGGCGACCCGGCACTGGTTGTTGGCGAAGCTGGCTGTCCGGCTCATTTGGTGGAACCTCCGCCTCCACAGAAGACTGGGGCCCGACCAAGGATTCTCGGTCGGTCAGGCTTGCCCCACAGGTTGTCAGTCACCCTCACTCCTGATCGACCTCGGCAGGTGGAGGGTGGCTCAGCGCCCAACAGCTGCTTGCAGACTCTCGGAGTCTGGCGACTCCTCCTCCCTGTTCTCAGGCCGCTTGACCTGGAGTCTGCGGGAGCCCAGTCAGTGGGCCGAGAGCCCATCCTCGTTTTTAGGTTTGCTTGCTCATCTCGGAGTCCACGGATGCAGCTCGAACCCGTTTCAAAACGGGCCAGGTATCCCCTCACAGAGATACTGGACCGAGGGGATTCCCCTACGGAGGCCTTTCCTGTGGCCGAAGCCATTGTTGGCCCGGCCCTAGAGTTGTGGCAGCGGCCAGCATCTTGTCCCACACCTTCAGCCAGGATGGCTCGAAAGTCCACAGTCCCCACCGGCTCACTCTCTGGTTTCTCAGAGCAACCCTCTGCGGAGGGGTTAGTGACCGATAGCATTTTCCGACGCTCCGGGAACGCTCAGGACATGGATAAACTGCCCAATAAGGAATCCAAAAAGCTGGATTATGCGGGGCGGAAGGTTTACACTGCTTCCTCCCTAGGCCTTCGTCAGGCTAGCTTGGCCATTCTGATGGCACATTTCTCACACGCCCTTATGGGTTCCCTGGATGAGGTGATGCCTCATCTTCCGGCTGAACTTCAGATGACGGTCAAGCAGGTCCGGGATCAGGGAAGGGCGGTGGCAAAACAGCAGCTCCAAACTTCATTGGACATAGATGATTCTTGTGCCCGATCAGTAGCGGCCGCAGTGGCCATGCGCCACAGAGCTTGGCTGCGGATCTCCACCTTCACGGTGGACACCCAGCACAAGCTGGCAGACGTTCCCTTCCTGGGCACTGACTTGTTAGGGCCTGGGGTGGAAGGCCTTCTCCAGAAGATCGAGAAGTCCAGTGTCACCTTGGACTCTGTCACGTTTGCCCAGAAGGACAAAGGCCGCCAGCAGCAGCATAAGCCCTTACGCCCTTCTGCCCCTGCGGCACATCTGGCCCAGCAGCACCAGGGCCAACAGGCACACACTTGGCGCCCTAAGGCCAAGTCAGCCGCTTCCTCCAGTAGGAAGCCTGGAGGCAAGGGTCCAGGAGGTCCCTCAGCAGCTCTTCCTCCAAGCCTGCCCAGTGACAGGTTGAGGGCTGTCGCCCCCAACCTTGTCACTCCTCCTCAGGTTCCCCCCTGTGGGGGGATGGCTCCACCACTTCTTTTCCGCCTGGTCCGCTATCACCACGGACCACTGGGTGCTAGAAGTGGTAAGCAGGGGTCTGCCTCTGGAATTCGAGCAGTTCCCTCCCTATCGAGCTGTCGCCACATGGGGCAACGGGTTCCGCAGCCTCTCTGTTGGCTCGTTGAGCCGCTGTTGCTCTGCTCCTCCAGAGGGAGGTGATCAGTGAGGTGGTGGACCCTCCTCTAGACTCAGGGTTTGTGTCCAGGTACTTTCTGGTCCCAAAACGGACAGAGGGGCTGGCTTCCCATTCTCGACCTGCACGACCTGAACAAGTTCCTAAGGCAGCGCACCTTCAGGATGGTCACTCTGGCTCAGATCATTCCATCCTTGGAACTAGGCATGTGGTTTTGTTCTCTGGACCTTCAGGACGCATTCTTTCACGTCCCAGTCAGTCCGTCTCATCAGCAATTCCTTCGCTTCTGAGCAGAGGGATCTCTTTACAAGCCATGCCCTTCGGCCTCTCTCCAGCTCCCAGGGTCTTCACGAAATGCATGGCAGTGGTGACAGCATTCCTGCGGCACTGAGGGGTCCGGGTGTACCCTTACCTGGACGACTGGCTGATTGCAGCCCCCTTCAGGTTGGAGCTAGAGCGGTCCAGGGATCTGGCCCTCCAGGTCTGCTCTCAGATTGGCCTCCTCATGAACGAGGCCAAGTTGGAACTCATGCCATCGCAGGTGATTCAGTTCATTGAGGCAGAGCTCAACTCTCTTCAAGCCAGAGCCTGGCTGGCAGACAGGGCCGAGCTCCTTTCCTCCTTTGCCCAATCATTTCTGGTTGGGCAATTGCGCCCTGCCTGGGACTTCCTGCACCTTCTGGGCCTCATGGCGGCCTGCACCAGCGTGGTCCTTTGGGCCCGCTGGCATATGCGTCCCCTGCAGTGGGGGCTGGCCTGCCAGTGGTCACAGCGCCTCGGTCCTCTGGACCAGCCAGTGACAGTGACCCAGGAGATGTGGGACAGCCTACAGTGGTGGCTCATTCCAGCTTATCTGCAGGAGGGTTTCCCCTTTGTCCACTCCGAGCAGGTGGTCACTCTTGACAACCAACGCGCCTCTGATGGGTTGGGGTGCCCATCTGGGGGAGCTCAGGGCCCACGGCCTCTGGTCCCCTCAGGAGTCTCGATGCCACATCAACCTGCTGGAGCTCTGGGCGGTGCATCTAGCCCTCATCGCCTTCACTCCATTTGTACGGGGTCAAGTGGTTCAGGTCCAGACGGACAACGCCATGACCATGTACTACCTCAAGCGACAGGGTGGGACGCACTCCTTGCCTCTGTGTGTGGAGGCTGTCCGCACTTGGTCCTTCGTGATCAGCCTGGAGGTGGATCTCCTAGCCATCCATGTGGCAGGAGCCTCCAGCAGTCTGGCCTATGCCCTCAGCTGGATAGGCGCTGCATCTCACGAGTGGTGTCTCCTGCCGGAGGTAGTACAAGATCTGTTCTCCCATTGGGGCACCCCTCAGGTGGACCTGTTCGCCTCCAGGGAGAATGCGAAGCTGAGGCTGTTTCATGCCTGCCCCCCTCAGCAAGGCTTGCTGCAGGGGGATGCCTTCTCGAGGCCGTGGACCCCAGGCCTCTTCCTCGCCTTCCCTCCATTTCCCTTGATCCACAAGGTGCTTCTCAAGGCGAAGAGGGACAAGGTGAAGGTGATTCTGGTAGCCCCAGACTCGCCCCGCGAGTTCTGGTACCCAAATCTCCTCAGCCTCAGTTCCAGGCTCCCGAGGCGGCTTCCAGCCTGCCCGGACCTGATTTCAGTCAACAAGGGGAAGGTTCTCCATCCGGACCTTCAATCCTTGCACCTGACTGTGTGGTTCCTGAGTGGCTAGAGTTCCAGGCCTTGGGTCTTTCCGACGAGGTCCTCAACGTCGTTGAGGCATCCCATAAGGAGTCGACCAGAAAATGCTATGCCTTCAAATGGAAGAGAATTCTCCATTTGGTGTCAGGATAAGGGTTGGACCCATCTTCCTGTTCCTTGGCTAGCATCCTGGACTACCTGTGGTCCCTTTCTCAGCTAGGGCTTCAGTCGATGAACCTTAAGGTGCACCTGGCAGCCATCTCTGCTTACTGGGCGCGGGCCGGCAAGCAGTCAGTGGCGAAAGAGAATGTGGTTGGCGCTTTTTCAAAGGCCTTGATCACATATCCCCTCCGGTGCTAGAACCTCCACCTCCGTGGGATCTACTGCTGGTATTGGCTAAGCTCATGGGCAAGCCATTCGAGCCGATGCACAGATGCGATATCTCCCTCTTGTCGTGGAACACCGCCTTCTTGGTGGCTATTACGTCAGCCAGAAGGATGGGAGAGCTCCAGGCGCTTTCCATCGAGTCTTCTTATCTGGTCTTCCACAGGGACAAGGTTGTCCTGCACCCCCACCCAAAATTCCTTCCGAAGGTGGTGTCGGAGTTTCATCTTAACCAGGTGTTGACTCTGCCGGAGTTCTACCCCAGTCACACCTCGGAGGCCGAATATAGGCTCCGTACTCTGGACCCTAGAAGAGCACTCGCTTATTATAAGAAGCGGACAGCTGAAGTTCGGGGAGAGGTTCGCCAGCTGTTTGTCACCTACGCTGAAGCCGCACCTGGCAGACCTGCAGCCAAGCAAACGATAAGAAGATAAGTTACAGCCTACATAGATCTCTGCTATAGGCTGGTGGGCATGGAGCCTCCCAAAGGGATAAGAGCTCATTCTACCCGCCAT
The DNA here is from genome assembly GCA_016271365.2 of Neoceratodus forsteri. Taxonomy (NCBI): domain Eukaryota; kingdom Metazoa; phylum Chordata; order Ceratodontiformes; family Ceratodontidae; genus Neoceratodus; species Neoceratodus forsteri. Next base: position 932,624,234 of record CM028133.1, read on the forward strand.
ACCGCTGCTTCGGTGGCTGTTTCTAGGGACGTCCCTATCAAGGAAATCTGCAGGGCTGCTACCTGGAAGTCAGCACACACCTTTATTTCCCATTACCACATTGACCTTGAGTCATGCCGGGATGCTGGTTTTGGGACCTCGGTTCTCCAGTCCTTATTCCCTTAGTAGGGGGTGCATGCCTTGCCTCCCTCCTCCCGGAGAACTGCTAGGAGTCTGCCAGACAGTGTGGATTGAACAACATATCCACGTCCCTAGAAATACAGGTTACTCACCTGTAACAGGAGTTCTAGGAGTGGTGTATGTTGTTCATCCACATGACCCACCCGACCTTCCACGGCTTCGACGCGCAACCTGGCTTCCAGCGGGCTAGATCTGGCGTCATGGGGCAGAGCCAAGTGTTTTACCACCTGGGTGGGTGGGAGGAGCCAGCTTGAAGACCTTCCGGCAAGATTTAAAGTGGTAAGGAACCTGCCAGACAGTGTGGATGAACAACATATATCACTCCTATTACAGGTGAGTAACCTGTATTTATGCTGTTGCTGAAAAACAAGAAACTGCTGATCTTACTTCGAGGAAGGCTCTTGCAGCAGGCCTCATGGGTAGGACTAAGCTGCCAGCCGCTAGGACCACACAGAAAACTTCTAGCTAGCAGTCTACCAAGGGGACCCCACGTCATCAGTCAACTGACGTCAGCATAGCCTATAGAGGAGGGCAGTCCCCCCACACCCCCCCAGTTCTTTTCCTGTCATTGACCTGCGCACGTCGAACCTTAGCGGACGCCACAGCTACAGTCAACCACCATTTCTGGCTCTTTATGCGCTTTTAATTTTTCATTTCTTCCAAGTGTAAAACATCAAAATCTTCCTGGACATAAAGTCTCCACCACTCATTTACGCTAATGAGAACTCGCCGGAGGTGCTAGGACTCAGTGGGAGCAAACTTTTTTTTGAGAGGGTCGGCACCTGAGATGGAACCGTGAGGAAGCAGCACCATGAGCCCCAGCTCGTGCGGTAAAAACTCTCTGCATCGACCCTCCAACCGCCTCAGTTCCTTTTTTCCCCGCTGTCGAGTGTGCGTCAGTGACTACGTCGCTCGCCTGCCGGGAGTCGAACTTCAAACTAGCAGCTTAGTTTTCAATTTTTTTGTTGTTGTTTTGTAGTTTATCTTCGAATAAGTACCGAATATATTTAATTCTACTTATAACAAGAAAGAAGTCTTCAGCCCTGCATTGACAGAGTCTACCATGAGCGGGTCAGGTGACAGTAGGGGGACTCCGTATGAAAGCTGTTCGGTCAGCCGGGCTGGGTCTGGTCCGCTGCCCTCTCCAGAGGAGGGTTCTGACAACAGATGGTCCGATGCTCAGGGGGATGGGCGGTCCCCCCAAACGCATAAAAGGAAACGGTCCCACTCATGGCAGCATTTGGCATCGAGTTGTTCTTCGACATGCAGGTCGAAAAAGAAACTGCATCACTCGAGGTCACCCTGGTATGTCTGCCGCGTAGACAGTCAGTTAATAAGACCCAGGCGCGGTCTCCACGCTGTCAAGTAGCTGGCTTCTGTCTCTCGTGACCGACCTCCTCGACACTGGAGCCCTTCCCCGCCTATTTGAAGAGCTTCCGATCAGCAATTTCACCAGTGGGCTGCTCTTACGGAGCAGTGGGCTCAGAGGTTGGTCCAGTTGCCTGAACCGGTCACTCCGAGGCCTTCAGGCCGTTCGTAGGAACAAGTAGGGTGGTTGGGCTTTCCTAGTCGTGCAGCGCCTTCTTCAGTGCTGTCGACTCCACGCATGGGTGTTTATCCCCCTCACATGGCTGCGGCGCAGGGGTCCACACCGATGCCTCTATCTCCTGCCAATTTTCCTACTTTTTCTTCAAATCGCAGTTTTCAGACCCTTGAAACTCTATCTGCACCGTCTGCAGCTCCGGGGACTCTTGTCAGCGCCGTCCGCAGCGCCAAGGAGTCTGTCTGCACCATCCGCAGCAATGCAGGCTCTGTCAGCGCTGTCCGCAGTGCCGTGGGCTTTGTCGGCGCTGTGTGCTGGGCCGTTTTTGATGGCGCCGCCCTCCTTGTGCTCAGCGCTGTTTTCTTTGTCGGCACAGAGGCTTGTGCGGTCATCGTCCGGCCTCCAGGGGTTCTCGACTCTGATTCTTTCCTCTTCTAATTTTCCTTCTGATTTTCACTCCTGTCCTGTCCATACAGTCCCTCCTGGACTGTCAGGAGATGATTTTGAACCTGACCCATATCTTCGACTGGGTGATGATGTTGATGACACTGCCTTGGGAGCAGAGATCAACCCTTCTACAGCCTCTGGTTGAAGACCTTTCCTTTAAGTCTCTGCTTAAAAATTAAAATTCTGCTCTTTTTCTCCAGACTACAGAAATCGATCCTGGGATGCTTTTAAGACTTCAGTACCTCCATGTCCTGGACATTCCTATGGATTTAACACCTCCAGTACAGCCCTCTTTCGAGACTGTCTCTCAGATGGTGTGGAAGAATCTGGCTCTTATTCCTTCTGTGACCAAGTCCATAGATAGGAAGAATGCCTCCCAAGGATCGTCCCATATTGGCCTCACAAGCATTTGCTGATCCCATTGTAGTCTTGGCAGAGAATAAGACTGTCCTTCCTTAGGCATCTACAGCCCGGCCTATAAATAAAGAATATCACATGATAGACATCTTAGGTAAGAGAGTCTTTGCTGCCTCCACCCTGGGTATGCGCATTGCCAGCTACCAGGGCTATTTTTCTCAATATGAGTATGTCCTTTGGCATTCGCTCAAACAAATGATAGAAGCTCTGCCTGAATCGGAAGTTAATTCAGAGCTACTTCAGACCATAACCAGGGGTATCGAGTCCAGTAACCAACAGGTTAAAGTTGCAATGGCGCTTTCGATACCACTTCCCGAGTGGCGGCAGCTGGCATCTGCACCTGTCGCCACTCTTGGCTACATACTTCGGGCTTCATGAATGACTCTCAGCAACAGGTCATGGCCTTGCCTTTGGACGGTATATATCTCTTCGGCCTCCAGGTGGAGCAGGCTCTGGAGACCACTCAGAAGACTAGATCTGCCATTAAGATGGCTAGACTGGCACCCACTCCCGGGGTGCGGAACAAGTATCGTTTCACAGTTATCGCCCTTTTCGCGGCAGAGGCAGTTTTAACAAAAACCACAACCCTCAGCCACAAAAGAAAGCACAGCAGAAGACACAAGGGCCAAAAGCACCCAATGCCACCTTCTGAATTTCTGGCCCAGGTTCCACCTCAGATGTCAGAGGGGAACTCCTCCTCAACAGGCGGAGGACGTCTGACTCAGTTCTACAACCAGTGGTTGTCTTTAGCATCAGACAAATGGGTCCTCCGGATAATCCGTGAGGAGTGCTTGCTCAGTCTTTCGGAAACCCCTCCAGATCATCCCTTCCAACGATAGCCCAGGCTGTCGGCAGTGCAGTCAGACCTTCTTGCTTCCGAGGTACAAGGCCTCCTGAACAACGGGGCAGTAGAATTAGTTCCGCTGGATCAACGAAACACAAGTTTCTATTCCTATTACTTCCCGGTCCCGAAGAAAACCGGTGGCATGTGCCCCATTCTGGATCTCAGAAAGTTAAACAAGTTCCTTCACAAGAAGTTCAAGATGGTATCACTAGGCACCCTGCTACCTTTGCTTCATCAACACGATTGGCTAGCCTCCCTGGACATGCAGGATGCCTACCAACACATCCTTATACACCCAAAGCACCACAAATACCTAAGGTTTGTGGCGTTGGGTCAACACTATCAGTTCAGAGTCCTGCCCTTTGGGCTATCCTCAACACCTCAAGTTTTTACAAAGTGTTGCGCAACTCTCGTGGCGCATCTCAGGAAAATCGGAATACAAGTGTTCCCATATCTGGACGACTGGCTCCTAGCAAGTCCCTCCAGACAAGGGACTCTGGACGCCGTAGCCACAGCCTCAGACTTCTTCACGTCCGTGGGAGTCCTGCTAAATCTCAACAAGTCACAGTTGCAACCCTCCCAGAAGCTCCTCTTTATAGGAACTCTTCTGGAAACCTCCTGTGCGAAGGCTCCCTTTCCCTGCCCATATACAGTCTTGCATTGCAGGCATCTCCCTAACACATACACTCATATAATCTAATTTCATGGCTTGCTCCCCTCTGCCTCACTTACCGACCTTTTCCTTAATGACACCCCCTGCTCTCATTGGTTATTTCTTTCTTTTGTAATACCTGTTTTTGTTTTTGTGTACCTTCTTCTGTTCATATATGTCACCTGATCATTTATTGTCCAAAGTCTTCCCTATTCATTGCATAGGTAGGCACCTATGAACTTATGAATGGTCTACTCTGTATGTCTCTGTTGTATCCACTTTAACTCATTGTATGTAAAGCAGTTTACTTTGTGTTTTCTGATATATTGTATCCTCTTTAACTCATTGTGTGTAAAGCACTTATAATTTGTTATCCTGTTAAGTTTCTGCATGTCTGTACTCTCCCGGGTCATGCCTGAAAATAGTCATTTTATGGCTAGTGCACTTACCTGGTTAACAAAAGCTAAATATCTTACAGATTGCACGATACAGCAGAGAAAACAGCTCGGTTCGAGCTATCTCGATGCAGCGGATGCTGGGTCTCATGGCATCCTCTGTGTTCACTGTGCCTTTAGCTCGTCTCCACATGAGAACCTCTCAGTGGATGCTCAGTACTCGGTGGTCCCCAATCACTCACCCTCAGTCCTTTCCCATCAGGGTGACTGAACCTCTGAAGAGGTCACTCACCTGGTGGTTGCAAGAGGACAACCTTCTGGAAGGATATCCCTTTGCTCTTCTGGATCATCAGATCTCCATTACTACGGATGCGTCCCTGATGGGGTGGGGAGCTCATTGCCAGAACCTCCACACCCAATGTACGTGGTCTCAGGACAAGTCCAAGCTTCACATAAAAATCCTGGAAATGAGAGCCATCTTCTATGCAGTCCGAGCCTTGAAGGACATACTCTGTTACAAGAACATTATCCTTCAAACGGACAACAAGGCAGTGATGTACTACATCAACAAGCAGGGCGGTGCACACTCTTACCCATTATGCAGGAAAGCAATGAGAGTGTGGGAATGGTGCCTGGAACACAGGGCTCTAATCCAGGCGGTTTACCTACCAGGAGTACAAAACGAGCTGACAGACTGTTTCAGCAGAACGGAGGCAGAGCCTCACGAGTGGTCTCTCGACTTAACTGTCGTTCAGTCACTCTTCAACAAATGGGGAACTCCAGACCTGGACCTTTTTGCATCCCCACTCAGCGCAAAACTGCCTCTCTCCTGCTCCAGAAATCCAGGACCTGACATTTTCTGTCAGGATGCATTCAGGCTGCGGTGGACAAGGCGTGTTCTCTGCCTTTCCTCCTTTTCCCTAATTCAGAGGGTACTTCTCAAATTGAGTCTTGGGGAAGAATGATTCTCATTTCCCCTTCTGGCCTTGGCAGATATGGTTCCCGCTGCTCAACAGTCTGCCGACTTCCAAGACGCTTTCCCTTCAGACGAATCCTTGACCTGTGGCCCGTGGTCCATCCTAGTCTGAGGTCGTCACCTCCACGCTTGGCTTCTGAAGAGATAGAAGTGAAGAGGTTCAATGTTTCTTGTAGAGTTTCAGATATTCTTTTGGCTGCGCGTAAGCCAGCCACTAGAAAAACCTACACAGCCAAATGGAAGCGTTTCTCTGTCTGGTGTGCAAAATCCTCTTGGAGCCCTTTTTCCTGCCCACTGAATAAAGTTTTGGAGTACCTTTTAGACCTCTCAAATACAGGTCAACAGTGCTCCACAGTCAAAGTTCATCTTTGTGCCTTTTCGGCATATCATGAGCCGGTACTTTCCCTTTCACTGGCTCAGTTACCTGTAGTTAAGAGGTTTCTTAAGGGTATTCTGCATACTAGGCCTCCTATCAGATGTCCAGTCACATCCTGGGACATTAACCTTGTGCAAGACATGCTCACTCGTAAACCTTTCGAGCTTCTAGCTACTTGTGACTTGAAGTTTCTCACTTAGAAAACGGTCTTCCTGGTGGCTATCACTTCAGACCGGAGAGTTTCTGAAATACATGCACTGGTCACAGGACCCCCCCACACACACACACACACTCACACACTATATTTATTTATTTGAGATTTACCAGATAAGCATTCTGAGCGGGGGGACCGCTCGTTTCCAGATGCGACCTGGGGTTACCTAAGTCAAAAATAGATACAGTTTAAAACCCAGTACATCAGCGTTACATAGGTCAAAAATAGCTACAGTAATCACAGTACATCGGTGCGAATAGACAGCAGGTTCAATAGGCATTATACTTGAAAGGTATATGTGACAAGAATAAACTAGTTCTTAGGATTCATCTTAAGTTTCTCCCTAAGGTTGTCTCAGAATTCCATCTAAACCAACCTTTAGTCCTTCCTACCTACTTTGCAAACTTCCAGAATGAAGGGGACTGTACCCTTCATTCACTGGATGTTAAGAGAGTGCTGCAGTTCTATCTAGATAGAACAAAAGAATTTAGCAAGGCTCAACAACTGTTTGTCTCATTTAGCGAAACCCGGCTGGGTCAGCCTGTCGCTATTAGATGCATTTCAGCGTGGCTGGTGGCATGCCTACTCCACTGCTATTCTATGGCACAGGTCAAGCTGGAAGGCAGAGTGTACACTCACTCTACCAGAGCGGTTGCGGCATCTCTGGCGAACTGTGATACTAGCCTGCTAGAGAATCATCTTCAAAGCGACTTCAGGTGTATCGGAGATTGGTTCCGCTCACATAAATTGGTTCTGAAATTTAGCAAAACTAAGACTATGACATTCTACAACCCACAGAGCAAGTACAAAACTCTGCTCCTCAACATCAAGAACCATGTAGGGGCTTCACTTGAGCATGTTACTGAGTTCAAATACCTTGGCATCACCCTGGACTGTCACTTTCGTACTCACATCATATAGGTAATGTAGCAAGAGCTGCCAATATACGGATTGGCCTGCTCCACAAGCATTGCCTGACCCCTGAAGCCCTTAGGCTGGCTGGCTATAGCCCTGTCACCTCCATCATTGATTATGGTCTTGCCATCTATGTCTCTGCCTCCCCTACGGCTCTCCGGAGGATATCTGTGACTCTCAACAAAGCCTGTAGGCTCCTTACAGGTGCCCACCACCTAACTCACACCTGTGACCTATATGCCCAGGCTGGATGGCTACCTCTCCAGAGCCGAATACAGTACCAGACCTGTCTACTCACCAAAAAAATTCTCCTTGGGCACATGCTGCCTGGAGTTGCAAAACTCCTCACTGCCCACAGCAGCACCCAGTCTACATGAAGAGCTCTGCAACAGATGTTCCAGGTCCCCAGGTGCCAGACCACCATGGGGCAGAGATCATTCTCACACAGGGCACCTCAGTACTACAATACCCTTAACAAAGAAGCACTTACAACTACGTCTCTTGGTTCCTTTAAAAGGGAACTATGACGCTTCATTGCCTCAACCACGCAGTGTGACTACCTCTCCTAAAGCATGGTCTTCACATGGTATCGGTGACGGTGGTGTTTTGGGTTCCTGCATCCTGTGCCTCTTTTGACACCCCCCCCGCACTCCTCCCTTTACCCACCCTTCCCCTCTCAGCTAACGGTAGGCCTTAGCCACCATGACCAATCTCATGCCACCCGCCACTTCTACCTGACATTGGCGTTGCCTGCTCTTTCCTTCCTACCATTCTCCACTCCAAATGCAGTTCTCCATCAAAACTTACTCATACTAGCTATTGCTGTCTCTCTCTGCAAACCACTGTACATGCCATGCTTAATTCAACTTTGAAATGTAATATATTTATCAATGTAATACATATATATATATATATATATATATATATATATATATATATCTGTATGTATATATACATATATACACATATATCAATTGCTTCCTTTGTATTGTTGTTCCCCTACATCCTTTGGTGTGGAACCTTTGTAAATGAGCAGTCCCTGCTCAAAGGTACTTGTAATCCTAGAGTTTACTAAATAAAAAAAAATAAAAAAATCGGCAATGTACCCATTGCAGATATTTGCAATGTGGCTACTTGGAGCTCAGTGCATACTTTTGTTAAGCAGGACGCCTTGGATGTCCATGCCAGGCGACATCTGTCATTGGGCCGGACCATTCTTAATGGACTTCTGTCCTAAGTATGTGAGCTTTTTATCTCCTGCCACCCATCTGCTATTCTGTGAGCTGGGATGATCCTCCCTTCCTATAAGGAGGAAAAGAAATGCTCTTCTCTGGCTCTACAGAGCACTGTCTGATAAGCTTCCTGCATACATCTCAAGCCTCTTTGAGCATGCCAAGGGTGCTTATGGCTTGAGATGATTCTCCGTACTTTCCTTTCAGATCCCTAGAGTAAAAACATCTCATGGCTCGACTGCAATTAGTTTCTACTTCCCTTCCCTATGGAATACCATGCAAAGTTCTCTAAAATTCTATACCCTCCCCGGTCCATTCACCTTCAAAGCAAAGTTAACTGAATACCTGAAAGAAACCTGCAACTGCTTTAGGTGACCTAGCTCCCTCAATCGCCAACACTTTTTGCGTTTAATCTGCCACTTTGTTACACTCAGCTCCCAAGTTAGAGAGCTCCTAGCTCTCGTCCCTTCCTTCTCTCTCTCCCCCCCCCCTCTCTTTCTCTCTCTCTATCCCCCCTCAAGTGCTACAACTGTAAATACACCAGCCTATACACAGAAGCGTGTGTATGGGCCCTACAAGCCAGTAAGTGCTGAGGAGTTACTCCTATTTACCGACCCTGTTTCCTTTTTAGTTCTGACCTTCATCTATCTATGTAGTTCCAAAATTTTCTGGCCAGACATTTCTCGCATCTGTACATTGGCTCTGTGTAGTCACCTTCTCTATCTCTCCTTATCCCTCTCTTCCTTACTACCCGGTCTCTCTCTCTCTCCCCCACCTTTCTTACCTTGGCCTGGTTTATTATGCACATGCTAATGTTTTTTTATTGTGTTGTCTCTTCTAACTGCTTGAAATATTGTCATCTGGTATATTATGACCTGTCTGACCTTCCTCATGTATTTTTAAACATATTTTGCCGGCTTCTTTCTTAGGGTACACATATAAGACGTTATAGATTGTTTCTGAGTAGGGTTATCTTCCCACATTTCTTTTATCACATCCAGTGGCCCTCTTGGCTGCCTACCATATAGAATTTCAAATGGTGAAAACCCTGTTGATGCCTGTGGCACTTCTCTATTAGCAAAAAGTGTATAAGGCAAGTATTTGTCCCAGTCTTTCCCTTCCCCTTTTACAAACCTTTTTAACCTGCATTTTAGGGTTTGGTTAAAATGCTCAACAATACCATCTGTCTGAGGGTGATAGGGAGAGGTTCTCATGGCAGTGATACCTAGTAGTCTGTACAGTTCCTTAAGTAATGCATCACCAAAATTACTACACTGATCAGTAATAATTTCTTTAGGTATACCCACTTTGATGAAAATATTTGCAAGCTCTGCTGCTACTTTTGAAGCTGTGACAGTACGCGTTGGAACTGCTTCTGGGTATCGAGTAGCATAGTCACACACTACCAAGATAAATCTATTACCCTTTTTTACTTTTGTCTAAAGGAGCAACCACATCCATTGCAGTTCTCTCAAAAGGCACATCTGTCAAGGGTAGGGGCACCTTGTCTTTTCTAGTGATTGGGGCTACATTCTGACACTCAGCACTGGAATTACAATAGGTAGCAACATCTTCATGAATTCCAGGCCAGTAAAATCTATACAGCAGTCTGGCAAGGGTGTGATACCTCCCTGAGTGACCAGCCATAGGACTATCATGTGCTATCTGTAACAACTCTGTTCTTTACATCTATGGTACAACCAATTGTTCTGTCTGTTCCTGTGTCTGATGTTTAACCCAAACTCTGTACAGTAACCCATTACAGTTTTTAAACATTGGTCCACCATGTTTTTGGTTTCATCCCCAGCTTCTTAAAATAACCCTGGAGAGAAAAATTGTTAGCTTGTTCTGAAAGAAAATCACAATTAGTTTAGCTTCAGCATTTACATATTTTAACCCTTTATGTCCTTCAGTCATTTGTTGCCACAGTTTCTTCAGGCATCGTCTTTCTTTCCTGTATTTATGGATCTTGGAGCTGTGCTCAAACAAGTCCGAATCAAAACTGGCGAAAGGAAAAGTGTCCCCACCATCTGAGATTTTCTTTGCCTGAGCACTTGTCACCACAGCTGCTGAAACATCATGATTTACTCCTCCTTTGATTAACTCAGTAAATCCTGGAAAGTCATTTCCAGTAATCACAGGTACAGGTAACTTAGGTATTGAAGAAGAAGGATCAGCATTTATATAGCGCTTTTCATACACAGTGTATCCCAAAGCACTTTACAAGCAATGCTAGACTGGTAGTGAAGTGACTGAATGTGTGGTGGCGGCCATATCGCACATCATCACCCACACACAGCCTGGAGAATTGCATGAACCGGTTTATGGGAAGAGGAATGTTGGCCAGGGGGAATGTTCCCTACTCTTTGCAAAGAATGCCCTGGGTTCTTTTACTTCCACCTGGACACCCGCCAGGATAACATCAGGATGAGCAGAAGGGATCTCGGTTTAACGTCTCATCCGAAGGACGGCACACCCCATCAGTACAGCACCCCCCAATACTGCACTCGGATGCCAGCGATTTTTAGGTGCAAGTCCAGTCCCGGTGTGGGACGAGAACCCACAACCTTCTGGTCCAGAGGTGGATGTGCTACCAACTGAGCCACGCTGACAGCTATTGCTCCCACTTTTATTTGGTGTGACATACCCTTAATGGTCAGAGTCACTTGGGTGGTGGGATAGTATCGAATGTCCCCGTGGATGCAGATGACACTAGTACCTGGTCCCTTTGCACAGTGTTTTCCCGTCACTTCAACATGCACTATGGTCTGTCTGCTTCCTGAATTATTGAGTCCCCTTTACAGTCTTATCCCCCACCTTCACATCTGTTAAGTACTTGCCCCAATTTGCCAAGGACAAATTTGTTCCAGTGCCACTCTCTTTACTATGGCAGTTTCTTGCAATATGGCCTGGCTTCTTACAGTTATAGCAAACAACTTCGCTGGGCACAGATTTGTTACCCCTACCAGAGTTCTTATCAGGCTTGGAGTTTAAATGGGCAAAAGAGTGTCTTACTGGTGCTTGGCTGTTACCTCATTGCTGCGGCATCTGTCTGGCCATTTAGTAGTCCTCGGCCAAAGTAACAGTCTATTCCCCACATCTGTAGGCAGGATGTTGATGAATTGCTCCATGGCAAATGTGTCTGTCTGTGGGACTGTTTTGCTGTCTGGTTGAAGCCATTTTATCAGGAGTTCTGTAAGTCGGCTGAAGGCTTCTCGAGGATTGTCGACCAAGTTGTACTTCAGAGATCAAAATCTCTGCCTGTAGGTCTCTCCTGAGATGTCATACCTTTTCAGGATTTCACTTTTCACCAGGTCATAGTTTTCTGACTGTGCAGTGTCCATATTGCTGTAGGCAGGTTGGGCTTTCCCTGTCATGTAGGGTACCAGTCTGATTGTCCATTGTTGCTTTGGCCATTGGCAGGCTGTGGCAACTCTTTCAGAAGTTGTCAGGTATGCCTCTATATCATCCAAGGGACATAACTTTGTAACTTTAATGGTTTTTAAGTTGCTTGTGTTTTGTTGCTCTTCTAGATGTGTGCCAGGTCCTCTGCCTTTGATAGCTTGCAAGGCATCCAGCCATCGCTGCTCCTGTCGCTGCAACTCTTTTCTCATCTGCTGCTCCTGTCACTGCATCTCTTCTCTCCTCTGTGCTTCTGAACATTGAATCTCTTTTTCTCTCTGCTTCTCAGTCTGTTTCTGTTGTATAGCCCACCATTTGAAAAAATCCATCAGGCTTTCAGGTTTTGTCACTGCCTGTTCTTTTTCCATAACTTGTGCTGGCTGTAGAATCTCAGCTTGGACTTCTGTCTCTGCTAGTTTGGCTGCCATTCTCCTTGTAACCACTCCTGGACTTGCTGCTGCAGAATCCATACCATTTTCCATGCTTCCCTGGTGCTAGGTCCAGTACCCACATACAAAACTCCTGGCTTAGAGTATGCACGGCGTAAATCCCACTTAGGCTGACACCATCTGTTATCTGGGCACAGGTCAGGAAGCATAGGAAAACCAGGAGCAGTTGTAGAATTCACCAAAAATATTTATTTATACTAGCAGTAACATAAAAAATAAACTTGTTCAGTATAATTATTTGCAAAGGCCAAATAAACAGAAAAAATCCATCTGAGTTTTTCTTCAATCTTTGTGTCCATCTTCTCTTTTCTTCAAGCAGTTGCAGCTTAGCTCTCTTACAAGTCCTTGCAGTCCCCATTCTTAACAAGCATCCTTTTTTTTTTTTTTTTTTTTAATGTTCTTGTATCAGGCATGTGCAGCTAGAACAGAATGTCCCAGAAATGAGGCCCCTTTTGCACAGCTGTTTTGCAAAAGGCTTACAAATTGCACTCAGGTAACCTCTTGAGGTTCCAGTAGTGTTTTGCAATAATCTCAAACTATAATTATATACATTTCAAAAATCAACACTATATAATTTCTAAACAAAGGTATCCCAATATCAGTTATATTCCCATACAATGGTTTGCATATATTTTTATATCAGCAAATATGCAAGGGAGAAAAAGACACTGCAAGGGAAGACTGAGAGGCCAAGAATTGCGAGACTGTCGGGGTGATCAAGTCCTAGGTCTCACAGGAAAATTTGGTTGGGCAATCAGACAGATGAGACAGGAAAGGAAAAGAACAGAACAGATCCTTGCATTTAAACACTTTCCATAATAACTGGGACATGGTCCTATTCCACCTTGTCACAGGCTATTTAAGGGGCTCTGAAAGTGGGTGCCAGAGACCTCAGCCTTATACTTCCAAGGCTACAAAGCTGTCTTCTTATGCCCATGCCAGAGTCACAGGACATCAGACCATTAACGGCACCCCTGCTACCTCCAGCACTTTCTTGCTCTCTTCCCCTTCATCTGGCCTCACTACCTCAGGATGTTTTGGTGGGAGACTGAATCTCCCTCATCCTACCAAAATGGAGAGAGATTGCTACAGATGCCTGAGTCTTGGAGGTGGGTCAGCAAGGACACACCCTAGAACTGCTTACTATTCTTTCAGTGACTCCTCCTCCTCCTCCATTGCCCAACAGATATCCTTCAGGACATCTTGCCCTCCTGCTGGAGGAGATTAAAACCCTCCTCTGGAAGAGGGCTATAAAACATGTCCTTATTTTTGAATAGAACCTGGGCTTCTATATTCAGTACTTTTGAGCCTCAAAATGGACAGGGGATCTCTGGGCCCATACCAGACCTTCAAGGACTGAATGTAGTAATCAAACAAAAAAAGTTTCAAATTATTTTTTGCAGTCCCTTATTCCACACCTGCTTACAGGGGATTGGAGGGTGCATTGGATACATTTATGTCAGAATCTGAAAGCCACACAGGAAACACCTGTGATCTTCTTTGATTATGTCGCTGCCATGATCAGGCCACACCTATGGAACTTATAGCTGCCAGGCACTGGGACCACATGGAAACTCTTGCAAGCAGTCAGCTAGTGGCCGCCCATGATAATGTCAAATGTCAGCGTGTACATAAACCTGGGCTGCCCCTCGTCTCTTGTTATTTTCCCACCGTCCGTCAGCTTCATTGGACCACTAGGAAATGCCGCTGTAATAGCCACTGTTGTTTCTTTTTCTGTCTTAGAAAAGTTTTAACTTTCAGAGTGATTTATGGCAACTTTTATGTCATTGAAAGAACTGGTAAAACTCTTCTGATACTGTGAGTGTGGAGAGAAGATCTGCATGGGAGACTCCAATGACATCTGTGTCTGTTACCTAGGCCTAGACCACAACGTGAAAACCTGTGAAATGTGCCGGAACTTCAGTTATGCAGCCAGGTTGTGCCATAAAGGGGCTCTGGAGAAATTTATTCTCCAGAAGACAGTAGCTAGGATGGAGAAAGAGCTACAGCAAAAGACTGCAGTGTTGCTGGCTGTAGTCAACTGAATCGGTGTCATCCAAGTCCTGGGGAAAAGGCATCTGGGAGTCTCAAGTACAAGCACTGGGACCAAGACCAGGAGAAAGCCTCCCTGGTACGTTCCAGATCTGACCTGGGGGGTATCTCTTGAAGCAGGCCACACCTGTGGCACTTCTGCCGTCAGCCACTAGGATGACCTGGAAACCTTTCTAGATAGTCTTTCTGGGGGCCGCCCACTTCAACATCACCCTCTGACATTGGCCAACCATAGAAGAGTGGACGTCCCCCGCTCCCTCCACAGTTATTTTCCCATCGACCACTGCACATTGGACCTCCAGACATAGAAACACAGACTTTGACGGCAGATAAGGACCGCTTGACCCACCCAGTCTGCCCATTTCCCTACCTATTGGATAAGCTGCAGATACTAGTTAACCAACAGCCTACTTCCTCCTACCCCCCCCACAAGAATTGCTTTATGTCTGTCCCATGCATTCTTGAATTTCTCCACTGTTTTTGATCCCACAACCTCCTCAGGAAAACTGTTCCATGCATCCACTACCCTCTCTGTGAAAAAATACTTCTTTACATTGCCTCTGAGCCATCCCCCCTCTATCTTAAAATTGTGCCCCCTTGTTCTTGCACATCTCTTTTTCTGAAAGATGCTACTCTCTTGGACTTTATTGATTCCCTTGAGGTACTTCTGATTTATAAGGCCCTGCACAGACTGGGTCCGAGCTATCTGCAAGATCTCCTGTTCCTTATAGCCCTGGCTGTCCCCTCTGCTCAGCTGACATGGGGTTGTTAGAGGTTCCCAGGGTTTGGCTAAAAACATCTGGGACCCCCGCTTTTATGTATAGTGCCCCTACCTTGTGGAACTCTCTAATGCATCAGATTCGAGAGTGCAAGACTGTGGAGAGCTTTAAGGCAGCATTAAAAACTCGCCTATTTCAAAAAGCATTTAGTGAGTATATTGTCTAACTCATCTGTATTCTTTTTTTGTCAGCTTTTATGGATTGTTATTAACTCATTGTTTTAATATCGACATTTTAATATGTACAGCGCTTTGGTCTGGAGAATTGCGCTATATAAATAAACTTATTATTTATTATTACTTAAATGTTTCTATCATGTCCCCCCTCTCCCCGAGAGTATACATATTAAGCTCCTTTGGTCTCTCTTCATATGGCTTCTGGTGCAGACCCTGCATCATTTTAGTTGCCCTCCCCTGGAGTGCCTCCATCTTGTCTATGTCCTTGCGGAGATGAGGTCTCCAGAACTGCTCGCAATAACCCAGATGGGGTCTCACCAACTGTCTGTGCAGAGGGATAACAACTTCCTGTTTTATACATACATACATACATAGAGAGTGTCGGCATTACTCCCTCCAACTTCATCCCATGCCCTCTAGTCCTGGAACATCTTTTTCGCTTAAAAATAGTGCATTCCTGCACCCTGTTCCTCCCTGTAAGATACTTGTATGTCTCTATCATATCCCCCCTCTCCCTCCTCTCCTCCAGGGAGTACATGTTTAGTGCCTTCAACCTGTCCTCGAGAACTTGTGATGCAATCCATGCACCATCTTTGTTGCCATCCTCTGAACCTTCTCTACCCTGTCTATGTCCTTCACGTAGGTAGGTCTCCAGAACTGCACAGTGTACTCCAGGTGCAGCCTCACTAGTGTCTTGTATAGTGAATTATGACCTCCTTTTCCTGCTGGTGATGCCCCCTGCCTATGCATCCCAGCATCCTATTTGCTTTACCTGCTGCCTTGTCACACTGTTTCCCTGCCTTGAGGTCATCAGAGATAACCCCAAGATCCCTTTCCTGCTTGGTGCATGCTATATCCTCACCCCCAACTGATATATTGTGTCAGGTTTTTGTGCCCCATATGCATTATCTTGCACTTCCTTGCATTGAATTTCAACTGCCAAACCCCTGACCATTCTTCAAGTTTCTGCAGGTCCTTCTCATTCTGTCTACACCTCTGTGTGTCTACTCTGTTACAGAGCTTTGTGTCATCAGCGAACAGTGAAATTCTGCCTTCTAGGTCCTGCGCAATGTCACTGATGAAGATATTGAATAGTACCGGTCCCAGCACTGATCCCTGTGGTACCCCACTGGTCACTCTTCCCTCTGTGGAGTGACAGCCATTTACCACCACCCTCTGTGTTCTGCTGCCCAGCCAGTTACCTACCCACCGCACTACTGTCCTGCCCACACCCATATTCCCCAGTTTGTGCAATAGTCTTCTATGTAGCACAGTGTCAAAGGCCTTGCTGAAGTCCAGATAGGCCATGTCCACTGCCCTCCCCTGATCCACCTCCCTATTTCTATTTCTATTAGTGATGCCTCTCCCTATGCATCCCAGTATACCCCAGCCCTCCATACTGCCTTCTCACATTGCTTGCTTACCTGTAAGTCATCTGATATGACTACCCCCAGTCCCTTTCCATTTTTGTTGTTGTTAGTACCTCCCCCCACATTGTGTACTCTTCCCCTGGGTTTTTGTTTCCTAGGTGCATTACTTTGCACTTCTTTGCATCGAATCTAAGCTGCCATAATTCTGACCATTCCAAGTCCCTTCTCATCCTTTCCACCCCCTCTTGTGTATCAACCCCATTGCAGATCTTTGTGCCATTTGCAAAGAGGCATACTTTCCCTTCCAGTCCCACTGCAATGTCACCTATACAGACATTAAAGACCGGTCCCAGTACTGAACCCTGCGGTACCCCACTAGTAACCCCTCTTCAGAGTGGACTCCATTTACTATTACCCTCAGACAATGAGAGTCTGGTATTGGGCTCTGGATAAAGGCCTAGAACTGCCAGCTGTCCATGTTCCAGGTGTCCAAAGCATCCTGGCAGATAAGCCAAGTCGGTCGATGTCAAAGATGCATGAGTAGGAGCTTCTGACCTTAGTCATCGAAGACCTCTTCGACAGATGGGTCGTCTAGAGTTGGACCTTTTTATGTCCCCACTCAACATGAAACTGACGCGTTTTTGCTTGCCATATCCAAGGGCCTGGAGTTTTCAGGTTTCTGTATGCCTTCCCTCCATTTCCGCTGCTTCAGAGGGTGCTAATCAAGCTTCAGATGGAAAGGGCGACAGTGATACTCATTGTCCCCTTTTGACCTTGTCAGATCTGGTTTCCTTCATGCCAGCAGCTAACAGTGGAGCCTCCAGTACCTCTTCCTCTGTGCACCATCTTGCTGTCTCAAAACTGGGGCACCCTGGTCCATCCCGGACCCAAGTCCCTGCACCTTCACACCTGGCTCCTGAGGACTTAGCCGTGGCCCCATTTGGGATGTCACCAAAGGTAGCCAACGTCCTGGTGGCAACTAGAAATCTGTATTCTATGAAGCAGAAGCGGTTTACACTATGGGCTTCTTCACACCAGCTGGATCCTTTCACGTGTCCTGTGAATCAGATCTTGGAGTAGCTGCTGTCCTTTACAGATTCGGATCTGGGATACTCTTCTCTTAAGGTGCACAGGTCTGCCATCTCTGCTTTCCATGTGCCCACAGACGTCTTATGGTGGCACAGTTGCAAGTGTAATGTACTTTTTTGAGAGGCATTCTTCACCTGAAGCTTTTTCTAACCTCAGTAATCCACTAATATTATTACTCTTTGCAGTGCCCTTTTAAATCAGCACTGCCCCAGAACCTAATAGAATGCTATGCTAATTATGAAATATTTAGCTTGTGTATTCATTTTTAAACTGCCCTATTCTAGCTGCCTGGATTCTACCTCAGATTTTCTGTATCCGCTGCAAAGTTCAGACGCCCTGGAGATCTCGCTCTATTAAGATCATCTAAATTGTGCATAAGAACAAAAGAAACGTAAGTATTTTGTCATTCTGCCTTATTCTTATTTTGTTTTAGTAATTTTACCTCATATATAAGTTCTTTAGTTTTTTCATCGATACTTCGCGGTTCCTTTGAACCGAGGGGCAACCGACTGCTTGGTAAATTTCAAAAGGAAACTCTTAGGTAAGTTTCCGAGTGTTTTTCTTTAAAAAAAAATTTAATTCTACTAATTTTGACTGAGGTGTTCCGGTTCTAATAGCGGTTCTTGGTTCCTGAACCGATCGGGACCGCGGTTCTGTTTAAAATTGTCGATTTCTGAACCAGTCAATTTATTACTGTGTCAGGAGGTCTAAACCTCACTTTCAGGTTCTTGGCAATATTGGGAATGCAAGTAATCACAGACACATTGCATAAGAGTAATACACTTGTTTATTACTACCAAAAAGGATAAAATCACAGTTACCCTAAGCAGTTCTTACCAATATGAACCGGGAGCCAGTGCTAATCGTTCTCTATACCTCGAGGTTTCTTTGTGTCTCTTGGGATCTCCAAGGTACAAGACTAGTGTATCATATTATATACCTATGATAATTACTATGGTTACTGTAAGATAGAAACATTTCTAGTTACAGAGATGAGCCCTATTGGCTAAATTAGAGGTGACTCCATAGTCCAAGATAACATTATACAATTTTGTAATAGTCATCAGTTTATGAAACAAAAGAGTTATTATATAGAGTCTTACATAACTCAGTGTAGTAGTACAAATCACCAAAAGGTGGCAATGCCGACTTACATATCAATTATTCCAAGGACACAGGTGCCTTGGCATCTTACAAGTAAGAAATACACAGAAAATACATAGGAGAGTATATGTATTAGCAAGCAAAGTGTATTACAACAATATGCGTACATATCCTGACATCTAGTCTTGTACGGTAGATGCCCTTAGCCCTATATGTTAGTATAACATATGCCTAAGTACTAGCTGTCTATGGTGTACCTCTGAGGGTACCAGTTGGGGTGCAGGGACCTCGTGTAACAACTGAAACTGACCGCTAAATCTTTAATAACTTCATATTTAAGCAGTTTTTAAGCCCTGTTCTCTACAATGATGGATAAACTTAAAAAGAACATATAACCTACAGGTTTTAAGAATTGTGTTAAATGTAGAGAGGTATTTGCAAGAGCTGACAAACATGACATCTTTCTTCTCTGTCTTGGTGTAAAAAAATTTCAGTGAAGATTGTGAGATTTGCAAGTCTTTCCCTGAAAAAACTGTGGAGAAGGGCAGGGAGAGACCGAAGAGAAGGCCTGAAGAGGTTTCCCTGGGCTCTGACCAGTCCACCCCCTCAAAAAAATGTGGCAATTCCTTCTAGAGCCTCCAAATCCACCCCTGATAGGGTGAGAGCTCTAGTAAGAGAGGCAGTCAGCCGGCTGGCTCTCCGGTGCCTGCCAAGAAACTAAGAAAAAGTAAGGAAACTGACACACCAGCTGAAACGCCTCAAGGGGTCCCTCAGGTGCCCTTACATACTCCTCCTCCTGCTGACATTTCACAAGCCCTGGCTTTGTTACAGGTGCTGCAGGGCCTGCTCCCTAACCAGCAACCTGTAACTGCTCCATCTGATAAAGCTGCTACTACCCCTCCGGTGTCTGATTCCACTATGGGTGGTGAGGTTGATGAGGAGGAGGAGGAAGAGGAAGGAATAGAGCCTGAGGTGTCACCGGAGCAAGACTTTGATTCTCCCCCTAGGCCTTTAGAGGATTTTTCCTCTCATTTTTCTTTCATTAAGAAAATATTGGAAACACTGGACCTCCAGACAACTGAGCAACTGAGACCCTGATGTGCCTTTCAAAGATTTCGTGAAAAAATATTAAACGGTTCAAAAGTTATTCAAAAAACAATTTCCCATTATAAGTCGATGGGAAAAGTTAACAAAAAGTTCAACAGTGTCGCAAATGCATTTTTACTTTCGCAAATGGCCCTCTTACTTTCGCAAATCCGCCATTTTGTTTTCAGTAAGTGATCAGAAAATGCTTGGCATTTAAAATTGAGACCCTCTAGCAACCTAATTCTTTTTGTATTCACCTAGTAGAGCCTGAGGATGCTAACCATGGCTTTATTTTGGGTAAAACACCCCAGAAATATGTTTTCAAATTTCTGGAAAAGTACTTTTCAGAAGTACTTTCGTCACGGTGCTTTTTACAATTGCAACAGTACTTTTCAGGCTGTGAAATTACAGCAATTCTTGGCACCCTGCTGCAAAAGAACGGTTTGGAGTTTTGGGATGAAATTTGAGGAAGCAGCCGACATCTCACAGATGTGCCTTTCAGTATTGTGTTGAAAAAATATTACACAGCGGCAAAGTTACGGCACTCCAAAGTTTACACTTTTTCCCATAGGATAACATTACGACAGCCAACGTATTGCAGCAATTGTTTGGCACCCTGCTGCAAAATAACGGTTTGGTCTTTTGGGCTGAAATTTGCAGGGGATATAGCCAACATGCCACTGATGTGCCTTTCAGTGGTTTGGTGAAAAAATATTACAGGGAGGCAAAGTTATGGCACTCCGAACTTCTGTTTTTTTCCCATAGGATAACATTACGGTGTTCGCGGCGCCTTTGAGGGCCCGTATCTCGAAAGCGGTGCAAGATATGGAGTTTTTCAAAATTCTTAGCCCCTTATGGGGGCTAAGTGCAAAACTATCCAGGAAAGTGATAATACATATGACTTTAAATTTTTTTTTCTATGTCGTACGGTTACTGAGATATAAGCAATTTACTATTCCAACTCCTGATTTTTGTATTCAGAGAGTCATTATTTTGCATACATTCTTTCTACTCACTGTCTTTCTCTATACAGCTTTTGGGGAAAACCAGCCTGTGCACTTACATTACTGTTACCATTACCGTTCCTGCTTGCGGTTCGTGCCGTTCTTACCGTTCACCCACCATATGCGTTACCCTGCGTTTTCATTTGCGGTTGCGTTTCTGTTGTTTTAACATTTCTGTCTATAGTACTGGTTCTCTTTCTGTTTAGCTTGCGCCACCATGCATATGATTTTGCGTTATGGGCACAATGTTACTGTGTGACAAGATGATGTGGCGGCCCCACTCCGCTGCCACATTACATTCACTATTTCTCATTATCATTCTCAAAAGAAGGAAAATTAGAGGCAAAAACTCTGTTTAATGCATCAGTTAGGGTTGTTCCACAGCGACAAAAGCGGAAATTCGATGTTAGGGGTTGAAACCCCTTTGCACCCCTCCAGCCCCCCAACTGGAATCAAGTGCGCATTGAGTCATCGGTCCTGTCACCCCATTCTCCTATTCCTCAGCTTCTTTTCCACATGTGATGGGTGACAGGGCTGATGACCCCAGTCGCGCCCGATTCCAGTTGGGGGTGGGCTGGAGGGTGCAAAGGGGGTTTCAACCCTAACATCGAATTTCCTCGCTTTTGTCGCTGTGGAACAACCCTAACTGATGCATTAAACAGACTTTTTTGCCTCTAATATATATATATTATATATATATTTTTTTTTATGGCCTCTTTGTAGGCTTCACAGAAATCTGAGGTGGAATCCAGGCAGTTAGAATAGGGCAGTTTGAAAATGAATGCATGAACTAAACATTCCATGATTAGCTTAGCATTCTATTTGGCTCTGGGGCCGTCCTGATTTAAAGGGACACTGCAAACAGTAATAATATTAGTGGATCCCTGGGAAGAAATAAGATTACTACAGGTGAGTAATTTTTTCTTATCCGCAATCTCGACCCTCCGTGGGACTTGAATTTTATGTTGGAAAAACTCACTTTGGCTCCTTTTGAGCCTGCCATGACATGCGAGTTACGCTTTCTCACGGTCATGGAACGCGTTGTTTTTAATTAACATTACTTCTGCTTGAAGTATTTCCGCACTACAAGCACTCATGCGTGAGCAACCTTATTTGGTTTTCCACAAAGACGGTGTCTTTGCATTCTAACCCTAAGTATCTTCCTAATATGGTGTCTGAGTTTACCCTGAATCAGTCCGTCAACCTGCCTGTTTATTTTCCAGAGCATGCCAGTCCAGGGAAAGCATTTATCCACACTTTAGATGGGCATAACATTTTGCATTACTATACACACTGTACCAAGGACTGCAGGAAGTCCAAACAGTTGTTTGTTTCTTTCACCCTTGGAAAAGAGGGTGCCCCGTCTCTAAGCAGTGTTTGTCCAAATGGTCAGCCAACTGCATTATGTTCTGCTACAGAAAGTATGACAAGAAACCTCCTGGAGATGTTAAAGGCCATACCACCAGGGGTATGGCTGCTTCAGCCACCTGTTTCAGGAACATCTCAGCTGTAGAGATTTGTGCAGTTGATTACTTGGAGTTCTGTCCACATCTTTACCAAGCACTACAGTATGGACATTGCTTCTAGGCGCAGGCCCAGTTTCAGCCCAGCTGTTCTACAGGGCCTGCTTTCTTAGGTTCTTGGTTCCTACCACCCAGATTGGCTGTTCAGATGTCAGAACTGTTTGGGACTTGTTCCATAGGTGTGGCTTGCTGCAAAAGATACCCCCCGAAGTCAGATAGTACAGTTACGTAAGAACTTACCATAACAGTAGAGTTGCAAGGAGATCTCTTGCAGCAGGCCATGCTATCCCACCCACCTACCCCCCTGGATCTGCTAAACCTTTCTGTAGCCTATGGTTTCCATTATGCATCCATCTTGGTGGGAACCTTCAGTACCTCAGTTCCCCAGCAGGGGACATTTCACTCTGGTCACTGGCAGGAGAACTGAAGAGGGAGTGGGGGCTGCCCATTCTTACAGGGTTGGCCGATGTCAGAGGGTGACATCGGGAGTAGGCAGCCCCCAGATAGACTTCTAGCTAGAAAAGTTTCCGTGTGGTCCTAGTGCTTGAAGGCGTTAGTTCCATAGATGTGGCCTGCTGCAAGAGATCCCCTCACAGATCTACTGTTGCAGTAAGTTTTTACGTATCTGTACTGTCACCCTTCTGTTCCTTAGGTACGACCTCCACTTTGACGCTGACCACCCCCCCCAAAACCATTAACACGACACCAAGGTCAGGGCCTGGTGCAGCACTACCTGGCCTCCTTCAGCTTGAACATCGATGTCAGGAACTCGGCCTTCCCCATCAACTCCTCTTGTCGACCATAAGTGCACTGATGCTTAGGCATTTCTCTTATCCTTCTCGGATATAAAATGCTTACTGCTTGGTCTCCCTTTTCCAGGCGGGCCCGTCAACGAGACCTGTTACTAACCCCCTGTTGTCACCGCAAGGTACTCCCTTTCCACAGCCACCTGCTGTGCCGCCGCTGACATCACTAACATGCTTCTTCCTCCCTGCTGACCCTGTTGACAATGAATATGAGTATAATCCTGATCTGTTGATGCCGGATGAGGAGGAAGATGCTGAGGATTATGCTGAAAGCCCATAAGAAAGGGGCATCAGTTCCACTGTGTCTACTTGGAGTGAGGACTTTGTAGTCAACACACCATGGTCCCCTCCAGAGGATCCTGCTTTCCTCACCATGATGCAGCAATTGCAGGCTGCCATGGGATTTGCCTTGGAAGAGCAGGACACTACCAAGAGGAATTTAATAGAATTCTTGGAACTGCCTGAGTCTCCTGCTATTGTGGTCCCCCCTCTGCTTCTAGCATTGGAGGATGCCACATTTGCTGCTTGGTACAGATCAAACAATATCCCTTCTGTCCTCAGGAAAGCAGATGAAATGTATAGCCTGTTCTGGGAAACCTTTCTATGCCATACAGCCAGAGACAGATTCAGTGGTTATTAATGCTGCCCATGATGGATCTATCGCCCCTAAGCAGTTCAGCTCCTTCCTTCCTGATAGAGAGTCCAGGAGGTTGGATGTTATAGGGAAGAGAACACATGCCTCTGCATCACTGGACCTTTGCATTGCTAATTATCAGTCCTACATGAAGTTACAGAACACCTTCTGGAGGAAGGCTAAGGCAGCTACAGAAGCCTTGCCTGAGGGTACCCCTAAACAGGATTTCTATCAAAAGCACTTATGGCTGAGGCTGATGTGGGCAAGCATTTGCTCCGCACTGCCTATTAAGTCTAAGAATCTTCTGCTAGAGTTGCTGCTTCTGACATCTGTCGCAGGAGAAACTCATGGTTTAGAGTGGCAGGCTTTGCAAATGATGTGCAACAGTCATACGGACATACGAAGAAGCCAGTCGAAGAAGGCTATTTGGTCTATCTAGTCTGCTCGTATTGCAGAGTCTACAGCTTGAGCTACTGTCCCTACCCTCCTTCCCAACTCCTCCTATCCTCCCTACCCATGATCCTTACCTTCCCCCATGCCTATCCCAGCGTCTCTTAAAGCTGCCCACAGTCTTCAACGAGATCACCTCTTCCAGCAGCGCATTCCAAGTGTCCACCACCCTCTCTGTAAAGTGCTTCCTGACCACCTCCTAAACCTCCCACCCTCCAGCTTAAGGCTGTGCCCCCTCGTGTTATGGTTGCCAGTCAGCTCTAAGAAACTCTCCTTATCCACCTTATTTATCCCTGTCAAGGACTTGAAGGTCCCAATCATGTTCTCTCTGTCTCTCTCTCCCTCCTGTCTTCCAGGGAGTACATGTTCAGTGTCCTCAACCTCGTCTCATATACCTTACCCTGCTGACCCGCTATCATCTTTGTAGCCCTCCTCTGGACTTTCTCCAGCAGGTTAATGTCCTTTTTGAGGTGTGGCACCAGTACTGAACTCCATACTCTAGATGAGGCCTTACCAGTGACCTGTACAAGGGCAGTATAACCTTGTCTCTCCTACTACTGATCCCCTCTAGATATGCATCCCCACATCTTGTTTTCCTTTGCCGCTGCTTTTTTTGCACTGCGTGAAGTGTTTCAGGTCACTAGTGATCATCACTCTCGGGTCCTTCTCCTCCTCTAATGCAGATATTCGGACTCCACCCAGGTAGTACTCTGTCCTGGGATTCTTGGCTTCAGTATGCATAATTTTGCATTTCTTAGCATTGAAGCCAAGCTGCCAGATCCTGGACCGCCTCTCCAGCTTTTCCAGATCATCTTGTAGGTCCTGTATCCCTTCAGCTGTGTCCACTTGCCCGTAGAGCTTGGTATCATCCATGAATAGGCACATTTTGCCCTTAATGCCATCCCCAGTGTCATTGATGAAGGCACTGAATAACACCGGCCCCAGCACTGAGCCCTGTGGGACCTCACTGGTTACCTCTCTGGTGTCAGGTGCCAGATAACTCTTCTCCCCCACAACCTCCCTCTGGGTTCTGTTCTTCAGCCAGTTTTCTACCCATCTGGCCATCTTTTCACCAACCCTGAGATCTACCAACTTCCTGATCAACCTTTTATGGGGCACAGAGTCAAAAGCCTTGCTGAAATCAAGATGGAGGATGTCTACTGCTTGGCCCCTGTCTACTGTCTTAGTGACACAGTCAAAGAAGTCAATCAGATTCATTTGACACGATCTCCCCCCATGAACCCATGCTGCCTTGCATCCTGGAGACCAGGCTCCTCTAGATATTCCACCAACCTTTCCTTTAGTATGGTCTCCATGAGCTTGCCCACAGTGGAGGTCAGACTGACTGGTCTGTAATTCACACATCCAGATGAACCACGGCACACACTTAGACACCCAAAGAAGGAACTTGGAGAAGTCAGTGCATTTTGAATCCTTTATTTCCAAATTCAGCATTCTTGACAAAGCGCAGTGCGTCTGTGTAAAACATTGGGTCTTTTACTGGGTCGGTGGAGAGAGGTGATTGTGGTGCTGTCTTGCTGAATTTGGAAATAAAGGATTCGAAATGCACTGGCTTTTCTAAGTTCCTTTGGGTTTTTAAATGTGTGCCGTGGTTCATCTTGATGTATCAATATATATTTCACCACGGATTGGGAAGCGGTTCTGTTTGTTGGACTTGGCCTGTAATTCCCTGGGTCATCCTTGGGGCCACTTTTGTGGAGGGGCACTATATGTGCTGTTCTCCAGTCCCGCGGTACCACACCTGACTCTAGTGAACTCTTAAATAGGTCTGCCAGTGCCAGTCCATTCTTAATGCCCCATTTCGAGGACATAAATTGTTTGGTCACAGGGTCTAAGCAGTCCAAGATACTCTGACAACTCTTCAGGCCTCCAGTAGGACTCTGAAGTCTGTGCATTCCCTCTACCATACTCATCCAAGGGGTAGGAGCAGGGATCTCTTTTGTCATTAGTGACATTGGCAAAGGAATCTAGGGTAAACTTACCCTCTTTGCCGATGACACTAAGCTTTGTGGAAGAGTGGACAGCCTACCACCTCCAAGGGGAGTGCATTCCATACAGGAACCACTCTCTGATTATACCACCTGTTACTTCTCACTAATTTACACTGTTTATTTTCCAGCTGAAGAGGGTGTGATCTGGTTATACAGATCTGCTCCTTTCTTTCAAACAACATGAAGTCTTGCTGTATTCTGACATAATGCAGTTAGCCCCAGCACTTGAACTGCCCGGAGAGGAAAGAGTTAACTCTATGCAGGACCATAAAATGTTGAGCTCGAGCTCGGTTTTCAAACCTCTGTCTGTGGTACTTCCTAGTGTAACCGTCAGATTCTTTACTCCGCCTAACAGTGAAGTCGCTCCGGAGATTTCTTTTGCTTGGTTTGGTAAAAAGTAAAGCGTTCGGTTTAAAAACCGCTGTTTGTTATTTCCGGATTTCCAGCTTCTGTCTATGGTACAGGTAGTGTGGTACATAGGTAGTGACTGTGTTTATTTTGGGGGAAAAAAGTGTGGAAATTGTTTTTCCTTTGTTTCTTTTCGGTCGGTCCAGTTTTGAACCAATCTTGTAGTCTCTTACTAAATCTTTTCTGGGATTAGAGTAGTGTTCTGGTACCAGTCGGTTTCAAAAGAACCAGTGTTTTTTTCTGGTTCATTTTCGAAACCCGTGACACGGTTTGTAACCAGTCGGTTATTGTATTACCTGGCGTGAAAGCTGCAATAGGGTAATTTGCTATGTTGGCCATGTCTGAGAAACCCAAGAAGAAAACTGGTCCCACTGGGTTTCAACACTGTACTGAGTGTGGGGAGGCCTTTGCTAAGGCTGACGCCCACCTCATCTGTGTTTATTGTCTGGGGTTTGACCACCTCAAGTTAGACTGCCAAATCTGTAAAAACTTTCTTAAATCCACTCTAGAAAAAAGACTGAGTAGGCTGAAGGAAAGGTAGGCCGAGAAGTCTGTAGATTCAGATGGCCAGCCTGGTTCGGTTGCGGCCGAACCTGAGGAGGTGCCTACTGACCTAGGCGATACTTCCTCGGGCAAGAGGGGTCGGTTCCATCAAAAAAGAAGCATAGGTCTGCCAGTTCGGATCCTGTATCGCATTCTCCAACTGCGGACGAAATAGCCAAAGCGATTAGCATTGTTCAATCGCTTAGGTCAGTTCTGTCCGAACTGGTACCGCTGGTTAGGTGGTCGGTTCGGTCGGATCCATCTCCTCCAGATTATGATCCAGACGCTTATTATGAGGAGTGGGAGGGAGACGAAGACTAACCCGGTGATGATGACGACGACCAGGGGGGTCTGGATGCGCCCATTGAACCGGACATCTCCCCAGACAGGCCCTCGGGTGTCTCTCCTCCCAGGCTCTCTGAGTCCCCTTCACATTTTTTGTTCTACAAAAGGGTGGCAGAAACCCTGAAGCTTCCCTTGGTTGAAGCTGCAGAGGAAGAAGAAGAGCCTGATTTTGTGGAAATGATGGATATCATCCCAGAGTCCAAAAGGCTGTCTATCCCTCTTCATAAATCTTTGGGGAAACAGACGCACAAAAATTTACAAACTCCTAATTCAGTACCTCCTTTGGACAAAAGAATGGACAGGAGGTATATGTTATCAGGCTCAGCTGCAGAGTTCCTTTATAGTCATAGCAGCCATGTTGGGGTAGTGCAGGCTGCAGCCTGTGACAGGGCTAATATTCCATCGGCTTCACATACCCCGAATAAGGACTCCAGGAAAGTGGATGCCATGGCCAAAAAACAGTATTTTGCATCCTCTTTGGGACTCAGGCAGGCTACTTATATGGCCTACACAGCCAGGTACTGAAATCCAGATGGGATATGGTTCTGGAACTGGCTAAACAGGCCTCTCCCCAGCTAGCCAAGGAGCTGGAGGAGGTGGCTGCTGATGGAACTGAGGCATCAAAAATGCAATTTCATGCTGCGGTGGACTCCAATGATGTGGCATCTAGAGTCATGGCTACATTTGTGTCTCTCAGGAGACATGCTTGGCTCAGACATACTAGCCTTTCACAGGATACCCAGACTAAGGTTATGGATTTTCCTGTAATGGGTAACTCTCTATTTGGGGAGCAAACAGAGGCTTACATGAAGACAATAGATGAATACAGCACCACGTACAGGAGTGCACAGGCCAAGGAAAGGCAAGCCACTCCACAAAAGCAGCAGTCTAGGGGCAGGGGCAGGCTCTTTCACAGGCCTTTTTACCAAACCCAGGCCTCCTCTTCTTTCCCACACAGGGGGTTCTTCAGAGGGAGGGGCAGGAGGGGGAATGAGCAGGGCTGCTCCCTCCTCCTCTCAGTCTAAGGCTCCTGCCAAGCAGATACCCTGAAGTGTCAGCCCAGGTCGACTCCCCATCGCCAGTAGGAGGCAGGCTTGGTTACTACTTCCAGGCCTGAAAGTCTGTGACTTCAGACAAGTGGGTCCTGGAAGTAGTAAGCCAGGGACTGGCCCTCAGCTTCAAAAAGTTTCCAAAAAAGAGGGCCAAGTCTTTTCCACCTGCATCAGCCTCAGAAACCATTGCCCTAGAGGCAGAGGTTTCCCCTCTTCTAGCTCTCAGAGCTATAGAGAAGGTTCCTGCTCAACACAAGGGAAAAGGACTGTACTCCAGGTGCTTCCTTACCCCAAAGAAAACAGGGGAGTGGCGACCCATCCTAGACTTAAGATATTTGAACAAACACATTTTAAAGCCAAAATTCAAAATGGTAACTCTGGGAATAAATCCTTCCCTCTCTAAGGCCAGGAGATTGGTTAGCATCTCTGGACCTCAAGGATGCCTACTTCTATATTCCTATCAGGAGCTCCCACAGAAAATACCTCAGGTTCGAGTTGCCTTCAGGCCATTACCAATTCAGAGCCATGCCATTCGGCCTAACATCAGCTCCAAGAGTGTTCACAGAGTGCCTTGCAGTAGTGGTGGCTTACCTCAGAAGACAGGTTATCCCCATCTTCCCATATGTGGACGACTGGCTCATTGTGGGTCTGTCATCTCTACAGGTCAAGTCAGCTCTACAAACTACCCAGGACCTACTCAGTTCCCTGGGTGTTTCTTCTCAATCTTCCAAAGTCTGTCCTTGAACCAGTTCAACTTCTCACCTTTATAGGCATAGAGTTGGACAATGTACAAGCAAAAGCTTTCCTTCCCCTGTCAAGGATAAAGGCCCTAGTGGATCTCGCTTCATCCTTTCGACCTCAGGTCTCCCGCCCAGCAAGACAGTTCCTCCAGTTTCTGGGCCACATGGCAGCTTCCACTGCAGTGGTGCAGGAAGGGCAAGGTTCCAGATGAGGGACATTCAATTTCACCTAAGGTCCGTCTGGTCTCAAAAGAAAGATTCGCTTACCAAACTGATTCCAGTTACTCAGACTCTAGTCCAAGCTCTCCAGTGGTGGTTGGACCAGGACAACCTCAGACAAGGGATTCCATTTCTCCCTCAAGTCCCATCAGTAGTTCTAACTACGGATGCTTCTCTCCTATGTTGGGGAGCCCACCTCTGAGCTCTGACAGCTCAAGGGGTCTGGTCTGCACAGGAGTCTCTCCTTCATATCAATCTCCTGGAAATGTCATACCTTTTCAGGATTTTGCTTTTCACCAGGTCAGAGTTTTCTGACTTTGCAGTGTCCATATTGGTATAGGCAAGTCGGGCTTTCCCTGTCAGGTAAGGTATCAGTCTGATTGCCCGTTGCTGCTTTGGCCACTGGCAAGCTGTGGCAGCCCTTTCAAAAGTTGTCGGGTATGCTTCAGTATCATCCGAGGGACACAACTTTATAAGTTTAATGTATTTCAAGTTACCTGTGTCCTGTTGCTCGTCTGTATCTGTGCCAAATCCTCTGCCTTTGATAGCCTGCAAGGCATCCAGCCACCACTGCTCCTGTCGCTGCATCTCTTCTCTCCTTTGCTGCTCGAGTTGTTGCATTTCTTCTTTTCTCTTTTTCTCCATCTCTTTTTGTTGTGTACCTCCACCATTTGAAAAGGGCAGTCAGACTTTCAGGTTCTGTCATTGCCTGTTCTTTTTCTATAACTGGTGCTAGCTGTACAGTCTCAGCTTAAATTTCTGTCTCATCTGATTTGGCTGCCATTCTCCTGGTAACCAGTCCTGGGCTTGCTGCTGTAGAATCCATACCATTCTTGTATGCTTCCCTGGTACCAGGTCTAGTACCCATGCACAAAACTCCTGGCTTAGAGTATGCACAGCATAAATCCCACTCAGGCTGACATCATCTGTCGTTGAGGCACGGGTCAGGAAGCCTAGGAAAACCACAAGCAGTTGTAAAATTTCCAACAAGTGATTTATTAATAACATACTAATATACTAAGATGCCAGCACAGTAGGCCATATGGTCTATCAAGTCTGCTCGAGGGTCAGCACCCATGCAGGGTACTGCTACCACTCTCCTCTCCCCCCATAACCCCTCCACCCCAACCTCCGACCAAACTACACCTCTACTTTTGTCGTTACTTATTTTCACCTTCCCCCTACACCTGTCCCATCCCCTTTTGAGCCCCTCCTGCAGGCAGTGCATTCCAAGGTTCCACCACCCTCTCAGTAAAGTATATTTTCCTTGTCTCCCCCTTAGCCTCCTGCCCACCAGCTTCATTGCATGCCCTCTGGTGACCCCCTCCTCCCTCAGTTTGAACACCGTACTTAGGCTTACTCTATTCATCCCCTTAAGATACTTAAAGACCTCAATCATATCCCCTCAGGCTCTCCTCATAGGTCATATCCCCCGGCCCCTGTATCATCCTGGTCGCCCTGCTCTGGACCCTCTCCAGAAGAAAGATGTCCTTTTTCAAGTGTGGGCGCCAAAACTGCACGCAGTATTCGAGGTGCGATCTAACCAGGCAGTTTTAGAGAGAGAGAGAAGCACCCCTCTCCTTCTCGAGGTAATCCCTCTGGCTATGCACCCCAGCATTTTATTGGCTTTGTCTGCAGCCCTTCTACACTATTCAGAGCTGTTCATTTTGGTATCCATGACCACGCCAAGGTCCTTTTCCCCATCCAAAACCTGCAGTATCTCACCCCCCCCCCAAGAGGTACTCATACCTTGGGTTTCTAAGCCCTAGGTGTAGTACCCTGCATTTCTTTGCATTAAACTTCAGTTTCCAGGTGCGTGTCCACCTCTCGAGGGTCCCCTGCAGGGTGTTACTACCCTCCTCCCCATCCACCACCGCACCCAGTTTTGAGTCATCAGCACAGAGGCTTATCTCGTTCATGATACTGTTTCTGATGTCTAAAATGTAAGTATTGAACAGTAGCGGGCCCAACACTGTTCCTTGGAGGCTCCCCGCTGATGACCTCCCCTAGGAACCAATTTCCTGTCCACTTGACCATCCTTGCCCCCACCCCCATATCCCCCAGCATAGCCAGTAGTCCAATGTGTGGCACTGAGTCAAACACCTTGCTGAAGTCTAGAAAGAGGACATCTACCAGCCTGTTCTGGTCCAGTGCCTCTGTCACCCAGTTGTAGAACTCCACAAGGTTGGTTTGACATGATCTGCCCTGAACGAAGCCATGCTGCTGATCATCCAGATATCCCCATACCTCCCAGGAACTCCTCCAGCCTCTCCTTCAAGATGGTCTCCATCATCTTGCCCACCACAGGTGTCAGGCTTACACCTGTGCCTGTAGTTCCCCGGCTCCTCGCATGAGCCACCTTTGTGAATAGGCACAATGTGGGCCACCCTCCAATCATAGGACACCCACCCGGCCCTAAGGGAGGAGTTAAAAAGGTCCGCCAGAGGTGCAGCAAGGCCCTCCGCCATTTCCTTTAGCACCCAGGGATGGATACCCATCCGGACCTGGTGCTTTTTACGTTTTTAGGACCCTGAGGGCCTTCTTCACCCTACCAACAGTAATTTCTACATCCGTGACCCCCCCCTTCCAACCTGCCTCCCCTTGTACGAAGTTGCCACCCCATCTTCCCTCATGAAAACTGAGGCAAAGTAGCTGTTTAGTACTTCAGCCTGCTCCTCAGTCCACCTACTTCCAGATCTGAGTCTACCAATCTGCCCCTTCATCTTCCTTCTCTCCTTGATATACCTAAAGAACCCCATATCTCCTCTCCTAATCCTCTGGGCCAACCTTGGCTCTGTCCTGGCCTGGCCTTGGCTGACCTCACAACCCTGGATACCTTTTTAGCTATCTCATCATACTCCCCTTTGTCCATCACCCCAGTGAGCGCTTTTATCTACTGTAAGCTGCTCTTTTCTCCCTCACCGCATCCTGGACTTCCCTAGTCCACCAGCTTGGCTTTTTGGATCTACCACACTTGCGTCGGACCTTCGTGCAGGCCTTGGTCACTTCTAGGACACTCCTTTTAACAGTTTCCCACCTGCTCTCTGTGTCTGTTTCTGGTCTAATCCCTTCCAGGTGCCCCTTAAGGATCTGCTCCATATCCTTGATGTCTGCACCCCCAAAATCAACTACCATTGTTTTTGTGCGATCTTCCCCACCCCCCAGGACTAGGGAAAACCACACCATGGCATGATCACTCCCCGCCAGTGGAGCCCCCACCACCAGGTTCCTAACCAAACATAGAAACATAGAAGTTGATGACAGATAAGGACCGCAAGGTCCATCCAGTCTGCCCATTTCTTTTTCTACCTTATAAATGTGCCATCTGCCTATGCTCTGTCAATGGCCTATCTATTCTTACTCATCTGTATTGCTCCCATATGCGTATCCCATGCCTGTTTGAAGCCCTGCACTGTATTCATAGCCACCACTTCCTGAGGTGAGCCATTCCATGCATCCGCC
The DNA here is from genome assembly GCA_016271365.2 of Neoceratodus forsteri. Lineage (NCBI taxonomy): Eukaryota > Metazoa > Chordata > Ceratodontiformes > Ceratodontidae > Neoceratodus > Neoceratodus forsteri. The sequence goes on from CM028133.1 coordinate 932,657,130, forward strand.
ACCCTTTCTGTGAAAAAGAACTTCCTCACATTACCCCTTAATCGGCCTCTCTCTTTAATCTCATGCTATGTCCTCTTGTCCTGCTATTTTTCTTATATTGAAACATGTTAGACTCTTTCACCTTGTTAATGCCCTTAAGGTATTTGAATGTTTCGATCATATCACCTCTCTCCCTCCTTTGCTCTAGGGTATACATATTGAGCTCCATTAATCTGTCCTCATATGTTTTCTGATGCAGTCCCTGTGCCATTTTGCTTGCCCTTCTCTGGACTGCCTCAATTTGGTTAATGGTCTTGTGAAGGTGTGGCCTCCAGTACTGCACACAGTACTCCAGATGGGGCCTAACCAGTGTCTTGTAAAGAGGGATTATTACCTCCCTCTTCTGACTTGTGATACCACTACTAATACACCCCAATGTCCCCCTAGCCTTACCTACTGCTTTAGTGGTCTGCCTGGATGATTTCGGGTCCTCGGTGATGATGATGCCCAAGTCTCTTTGTTCCCTTGTGACTGCCAACAACTCCCCTCCCAGCCTATAGGTGACTTCAGGGTTTCTCTTCCCTATGTGCATGATCTTGCACTTCTTTGCATTAAACCCCAGTTGCCACTCTTCTGACCATTTTGCTAGTTTATCCAGATCTCTTCTCATTCTGCCCACCCATCTGGATCATCTACTCTGTTACAGATCTTGGTGTCATCTGCAAACAGACAAACCTTACCCTCCAGTCCATCTGCAGTGTCACCGATGAAGATATTGAAGAGGACTGGCCCCAGGACTGATCCCTGAGGTACCCCACTTGTGACTTGCATCTTTTCTGACTGTATACCGTTTACCACCACTCTCTGTTTTCTGCCCATCAACCAGTTTGCCACCCAGTTGACCAACTTCTGACCCACCCCGAGCCTACCCAGCTTATTAATCTATCTTCTATGTGGAACAGTATCGAAAGCTTTGCTGAAGTCAGGGTAGGCAACAGCAACTGCTTCCCCTTGGTCCACCACTCTGGTTACCCAGTCAAAGAAATCTATGAGATTAGTTTGACAGGACCTTCTTTTTGTAAACCCAGATCATTATCCGACAGGACCACATCCAGGATGCGGCCCTACCTCTTTGGGTCTGCCACCAGCTGAGAGAGGAATGCATCCTGAAAGACCTCCAGCAGGCGCTGCTCCCTAGCCAATGATGATGCCATAGTTCCCCAGCCAGCATTTGTTGAGGTCCGCCAGCACCACCATTCTGTCATCTCCCTGCCTGCATTTGTTCCTGAGATTTGCCACCAGACCCTCCTCCACGTCATCTTGTTTCCCATGCTTCTGGCGTTAATCAGGACCCCCTCCGACCCTTCCCTTGGCATTTTCCTCTAACTTGAGAGCTCTCATGCTGCTGTCTACTCAGCCTTGTGCACAATCCAATGCCCTATTTAGCCCCTTCTACCGCTGGGGGCCTCCCTCTCATCATGATGTGCATGCTTGCGTCAGCTTCAAGCCCCCCTCCCTCCTCACAGGTTTAAACCCCACTTAGCCTGAATGAAGCTGATCAGTTTTTGTTTCAAGATTTCCCTCCCTGCCAAAGTGAAATGGTCCATCCCTTGCATAAAGTCCCTTGTCTTCCCAGGTTGCACCCCAGTCTCCCAGCAACCCATACACCCAGCCTCACACCACTCCCCTAACCACACATTCACCTCCCTAATTTTCTGCTTGTTTCCCACGCTGGCGATAGGCACTGGTAAGACCTCCGAGAAGGAGACCAAACACTCCACAGCATGTCATACCCAGGCCAGCTTCCAGAACTTTGCCTGAATCACCAGCACACTGTTACCCTCAATGGCATTGGTGCCCAAGTGCACTTCTATGTCCTGAGACCCCCCATATTCCTTCACTAGCACATAGATCAAATGTTTGACCTCTTGCACAGTCATATCAGATATACTCTTTATCCTGATGGCACAGGGTTTAACCCCCCTTCCCCACTTGATACCCCTAATCATGAAGTCTCCCAATAGGATCACTTTAACCTCCTCTCATCCCCTGATCCTGCGCCCCCTCCACTCTCTACCCCATCATTTACCCTGGCTACCCCCGTACAAGTGGCACCGACTGCCCCAACCCCCCAGATCCAGCTCTTCCTCCTGACTGACCCGTCAACCCCCAGCCCACCTCCCCTCGCCACGCCACTTTGACTTGGCCCCCCAGCACTCCCAGGGACTCGTAGCTCCTCCTTATTTACCCGGCAGCAGTACCTTCTGTCCTTCCACCCTCTGTCTCTCTACTGCCCCTTCCACTAGCCCTCTTCGGGTCCCTTTCCTCCTGGTCTCCCTTCCCAGGCCCCCCTATTTACCTCTCCCTCTCCCGTACCAACTGCCTTTCCTCCAATTTCCCCAATGTTGTTGCCCCCAGCTCCCCCCTTCACACAACATGATGTCTTGCTGTATTCTGACCATCTGCAGTTAGCTCCAGCCTTTAAACTGCCCCAGAGAGTATAGGGTTAATTTTCTATGCAGTGCATAGAACATTGAGCTCGAGCTCGGTTGAGGTCTCTGTCTGCAGCACTTTGAAACCCAACCATCAGATTCTTTACTCCGCCTCACTGAACAGTCGCTCCGGAGATTTCTCCTTCAGCTCGGTTCAAAAGTTGGTTAAAATGTCAGTTTAATCCAAAATTATTTCCATATTGTCGGGTCAGGCTCTGTCTGCGGTACCATGAGTACTTAGTTTTCTATTTTACTTTGTGGAAATTGTGAAACTTGTTCGATCGGTTCGGCTGAACCGATCCAATAGTTGAATTCTTGTACTTTTCTTTAGTGTGTGGTTACTGGTCCTTATCGGTTTCAAAAAGAACGTGTTTTAAACGTTTTTTTCCAATACCCGTGACACGGTTAAGAACCGATAAAGAGTCTTACCTAGGCGGTTGCCGAAAAAGGGTGAGTTTGGTTAGGTTGGCCTATGTCTGAAGACACAGAAAAAAAATAGGTCCACTGGGTTTCAGCACTGCTGTGAGTGTGGGAGGTCTTTGCTAAGGCCGATCCCCACCACCTGTGTTTATTGTCTGGGTTTGAACACCTCTATACAGACTGCCAAATTTGTAAAAACTTTCCGAAGTCTACCCTGGAGAAAAGATTAGGTAGATTTAGGGAAAAGGAGGCCGAGAAGTCCGCTGACCCGGATGGCCAGCCCGGTTCAGTTCCGACCAAACCAGAAGGAGTGCCCTCTGACCAGGACAATACTTCTTCGGCCGGGAGGAGAGCGGATCCTGAGGGATCGGTTCCTATGAAAAGGAAACATAAAGACAAGTCAGCCGGTTCGGATCCAGAGGCTCGTGTTCCGACCGCTGATGAGATTGCCCGAGCGATTCGGATTGTTGAATCGCTTCGCCCGGTTCCGTCTGATCCGGCTCCATTAGCTAGGAGTTCAGTCAGTTCCACCGGTTCAGGATTATGCCCCTGAAGATTTTTATGAACCGGAATTTGAGGAGGAGGGGGATTATGAACAAGATGATGACTATGATGGAGCAGAAAGTCTGAATGTGCCCATTGAACCGGACATCTCCCCAGACAGACCTTCTGGTGTTTCCCCTCCTAGGCTCTCTTGAGTCACCTCTCCACTATCTGTTCTACAGGAAAGTAGCTGAAACTCTCCAGCTCCCTATGGAGGAAGCCACAGAGGATCAAGAGGAGCCTGATTTTGTCGAAATGATGGACATCCCAGAGTCCAGCAGGCTGTCCATTCCCCTGCACAAATCATTTGGGAATCGCACAAAAAATGTTAGTCTCCTAATTCTGTACCTCATGTTGATGGAAGAATGGACAAGAGGTATACTTTATCAGGCTCAAGCACAGAGTTTTTCTACCAGCAATGCAGCCATGTTGGGGTCGTGCAGGCTGCAGCCTGTGACAGGGCTAATGTTTCCTTGGCTTCACACCCCCCAGATAAAGACTCCAGGAGGATGGATACCTTGGCAAAGAAGCAATACATGGCATCCTCTTTGGACTCAGGCAGGCTAATTATATGGCCTATACAGCCAGGTACCAGAAGTCCAGATGGGACACTGTACTGGCACTGGCTAAACAGGCTTCTCCCCAGCTGGCCAAGGAGCTGGAGGAGGTGGCTGCGGATGGGACTGAGGCATCTACGGTACAGTTTCATGCTGCTGTGTACTCAATGATGTGTTGTCAGGAGTCATGGCTTCATCTGTGGCTCTTCAGAGAATGGCTTGGCTCAGATGTACTAGCCTCTCACAGGACACCCAGGCTAAGGCCATGGATTTCCCTGTGGAAGGTAATTCTCTGTTTGGGGAGCAGACAGAGAATTACATGAAGAAGGTGGAGGAATATAGAACCACTTATAGGAGTGCACAGGCCATGGAGAGGCAAGCAACTCCTCAAGGGCAGCAATCTAGGAGCAGGGGCAGGCCTTTTCATAGGCCTTTCTACCAAGCACAGGCTTTTCTCCCTTTTTCACAGAGGGGGTTCTTCAGAGGGAGGGGCAGAAGGGGGATGAGCAGGGCTGCATCCACTCCTCATTCTAAGGCCCCTGCCAAGCAGACACCCTGATGGGCCTGCCCGGGTCGACTCTCCTATTCCTGTAGGGGGCAGGCTGGCTTACTTCGTCCAGGACTAGGTGTCTGTTACTTCACACAAGTGGGTCCTGGAAGTAGTAAGCCAGGGACTGGTTCTCAGCTTCAAAAAATTTCCGAAGATGAAAACCAGATCTTCTAGGGACGTGGATATGTTGTTCAATCCACACTTACTGGCAGGTTCCTTGCCGCTTTAAATCTTGCCGGAAGGTCTTCAGGCTGGCTCCTCCCATCCACCCGGGTGGTAAAACTCTCGGCTGCACCCCATGACACCAGATCTTCCTTACCGCTTGGAAGCTCGGGTTCCCTCCTTAGCACTCTGCGTTTTAGGCCTGGATCCACACTCTTCAGTCAATCCGAAACTCATTCTTAAATTTAAAAGACTTAGGTCTTCTGTTTCCCTCGCGGCTGCGATGGACAAATCGACTCCCGGATTGCGTCAGTGCCCCTGTGAGCCGAAGATGTCCCGGACCAGTCCGCACTCCACGTGAGTTTATTGCCTTGGACTTGACCATGACTCACAGGCTTGTGAGTTGTGTAAATCCTTTTCGGCTTTGGTCCTGGAGGACCGCGCTGCCTGATTGCTGTTGGGGTGACCCGAGAAACGTTATCCTCCAGTCAAGTCAAAGGAGGCCCGTTGGGCAGTGTCCGCGGCTGCGGGCTCAGCTGAACAGCTGGAGCAGATGATCGCCCTTGAGGAGGAGGCGGCCCAGGTCACATCATCATCAGTCACGGCATTTGTCCCGCTCTCCTTGGGCTCCTCCTACACAGCTTCTTTCAAGGAGCTTTGCCAGTCCCTCTCCACCAAGGGAGAAGGTCCTTCGAGACATTCCTCTCGGTCCAAAAAGAAGGACTCAAAAGGTAAGTCCCACCGTTGACGTTCGTGGGAGTGGGAGAGGTCCCCTTCCCCGGATAGTCGACACTTGACTTCAGTCGAGGTTGCGGCTAAGGCCGCTGGCTTCACGATGTCCCCGTCAGGTCAGCCAGCCGAGACAACCATCAGCGCGGTTGAGATTTTTCTCGACCCGTCGGACGGTTTGTTGACTGGAGAAGCTGACAGCCCTTCTTCACCGGTTCCCCTGGTGGAACCGAGGACTTGCCTGTGCCTCCTGTGCTGGAGTCCCCCGGTTAGGGTCCCTGAACCGGGAGAGGCGGGTTTCCTCCGCCCCCTCTCAGACCCACTCTCGGAATCCCCGAAGGTCTCGGTCTCGGACCTCTTCCAGGTTCAGTCGGTCCCACCGACGTCGGCAGTCTCGGTCTCGGCACTATGGAAAGCGGCGGTGCCGCTCATCCTCGTTGTCCTCTTTGGAGGATAGGCTCTGGCGCAAGGTCCATCGGTGCTACAAGGATCTAATGTGACAGCAGCTCTTATTGTCCGTGAACAAGCCGACACCGTCGCCTTCTCCGGCCATTAAGTGGCTGTCACTGGAGCGGCTGAACAACCCCTCATAGTAGTTGAGGAGCCAAAGCCAGCACCGGTTGTTCGGCCGAAACCGGCTGTGCCACCCATTGTGGTGGAACCCCGACCTCCACAACCTAAAACTGGGGCCCTCACCAAGGATTCTCGGTCGGGTCGGGGCTTGCCCCATTGGTTGTCGGTCACCCTCACTTCCAGTCGACCTCGGCAGGTGGAGGGTGGCTCAGGTGCTCAGCAGCTGTTCGCAGACTCCTCGGAGTCTGACGACGACTCCTGCTTGTTCTCCAGGCCGCTTGACCTGGAGTCCACTGCGGGTCAGTCGGTGGACAAGAGCCCATCCTCGTTCCTTGGAATGCTTCGACTCATCTCAGAGTTAACTGGGATGAAGCTTGAACCCATTTCAAGACGGGCCATGTATCCCCTCACGGAGATACTGGACTGAGGGTATTCCCCCTACAGAGGCCTTCCCGGTGGCCGAAGCCATTGTTGGCCTGACCCTGGAGCTATGGCAGCGGCCAGCTTCTTGTCCAGCACCTTCGGCCAGGATGGCTCGGACGTATGCTGTTCCTACCGGTTCACACTTCGGTTTCTCAGAGCACCCCTCTGCGGAGGGGCTAGAGACCGACAGCAATTTCCGGCGTTCCAGGAACACTTGGGATGTGGACAAGCCACCCGATAAGGAGTCCAAGAAATTGGACTACTCCGGTCGGAAAGTCTATGCTGCTTCCTCCCTAGGCCTTCATCAGGCTAGCTTGGCCGTCCTGATGGTACACTTTTCACATGCCCTTTTGGGCTCCCTGGGTGAGGTGATTCCTCATCTCCCGACTGACCTTCAAACAATGGTCAAGCAGGTGCAGGATCAGGGAAGGGCGGTGGCCTAACAGCAGCTCCAAACTTCCTTGGACATCGCTGACTCGTGTGCCCGGTCAGTAGTGGCCGCAGTGGCCATGCGCCGCAGAGCTTGGCTGCAGATCTCCACCTTTACGGCGGATACCCAGCACAAGCTGGCAGACATTCCCTTCTTGGGTACCGACTTGCTCGGTCCCGGGGTGGAGGGTCATCTGCAATGGATCGAGAAGTCAAATGCCACCTTGGACTCTGTCACATCTGCCCAGAAGGACAAAGGCCGCCAGCAGCAGCGTAAGCGCTTTCGTCCTTCAGCCCCTGCGGCACGTCCTGCCCAGCAACACCAGCATCAGGGCCAGTAGGCTCGCATTTGGCACCCCAAAGCCAAGCCTGCTGCTTCCTTCAGCAGGAAGCCGGGAGGGAAAGGTCCAGGCGGCTCCTCGGCTGGCCCTTCCTCCAAGCCTGCCCCTTGAGGGGTGTCACCCCCAGCCTCATCACTCCTCCCCAGGTTCCTCCAATGGGGGGACGGCTTCGCCTCTTCCTTTCCGCCTGGTCCGATATCACCACGGACCTCTGGGTGTTGAAAGTGGTAGGCAGGGGTATGCTTCTGGAATTCGAGCAGTCCACACCCTATTGAGCCATCTCCCCACAGGGGGCTACGGGTTCCACATCCTCTCTGTCGGCTCGTCAAACCAACATTGCCCTGCTCCTCCAGAAGGAGGTGATCAGGGAGGTGGCGGATCCTCCTCCAGACTCAGGGTTTGTGTCCAGGTACTTGCTGGTCCCAAAACGGATGGGGCGCTGGTGCCCCATTCTAGACCTACATGACCTGAACAAGTTCCTAAGGTCTCGTACCTTCAGGATGGTCACTCTGGCTCAGATCATTCCATCCTTGGAACAAGGCGTGTGGTTCTGTTCTCTGGACCTTCAGGACGGGTTCTTTCGCGTCCCAAACCGTCCATCTCATCAGCGATTCCTCTGCTGCAGGGCAGAGGGATCCCTTTATGAGTTCCGGGCCATGCCCTTCGGCCTCTGTCCAGCTCCCAGGGTCTTCACCAAATGCATGGCAGTGGTGACAGCATTCCTGCAGTGCCGAAAGGTCCGGGTGTACCCTTACCTGGACGACTGGCTGATTGCAGCCCCCTCCAGGTTGGAGGTGGAGCGGTCCAGGGATCTGGCCCTCTAGGTCTGCTCTCAGATTGCCCTCCTCATCAGCGAGGCCATATCAGAACTCATGCCATCACAGGTGATTCAGTTAATTGGGGCAGAGCTTGACTCTCTTCGAGCCAGAGCACGGCTCCTGGTGGACAGGGTCAAGGTCCTTTTCTCCTTTGCCCAGTCATTTCTGGTTGGGCAATTGTCACTTAAGCTCCTTGTGCTCCCAGGTCGCTCCTTTGTGCTATACCTGGTTAAACAACTAAATAAAAATAAAAAAATAAAAAATTACGCCTTGCCTGGGACTTCCTGCGCCTCATGGCAGCCTGCACCAGCATGGTCCTTTGGGCCCGCTGGCAATTGCGTCCCCTGCAATGGGGGCTGGCCCGCCAGTGGTCACAGCGATCCAGTCCTCTGGACCAGCCAGTGACCCAGGAGATGTGGAACGGCCTCCAGTGGTGGCTCGTTCCAGCTCATCTGCAGGAGGGTATCCCATTTGTCTGCCCCGAGCAGACAGCCACTCTGACGACCCATGCCTCTCTGATGTGTTGGGGTGCCCATCTGGGGGAGCACAGAGCCCACAGACTCTGGTCCCCTCAGGAGTCTCGATGCCACATCAACCTGCTGGAGCTTTGAGCGGTCCAACTAGCCCTCACTGCTTTCGTTCCGTTTGTACAGGGTCAAGTGGTCCAGGTCCAGACAGACAACACCACGACCATGTACTACCTAAACCATCAGGGCGGGACGCACTCCTTGCCTCTGTGCAAGGAGGCTCTCTGCACTTGGTCTCTCGTGAGCAGCCTGGAGGTGGATCTCCTAGCCATCCATATGGCAGGAGCCTCCAACACTCTGGCCGATTCCCTCAGCCGGATAGGTGCTGCATCTCACAAGTGGTCTCTCCTGCCGGAGGTAGTACAAGATCTGTTCTCCCACTGGTGCACTCCTCAGGTGGACCTGTTTGCTTCCAGGGAGAATGCGAAGCTGAGGCTGTTTCATGCCCGCCCCGCTCTGCAGGGCTTGCTGCAGGGGGATGCCTTCTCTAGGCCGTGGACCCCGGGCCTCTTCTAAGCCTTTCCTCCATTTCCCTTGATCCACAGGGTGCTTCTCAAGGTGAAGAGGGACAAGGCGCAGGTGATTCTGGTAACCCCAGACTGACCCCGCCAGTTCTGGTATCCAGATCTCTTCAGTCTCAGCTCCAGGCTCCTGAGGTGGCTTCCAGCCCGCCCAGACCTGATCTCAGTCAACAAGGGGAAGGTACTCAACCAGGACCTTCAGTCCCTGCACTAGACGGCCTGGTTCCTGAGCGGCTAGAGTTCCAGGCCTTGGGTCTTTCCGACGAGGTCCTCAACATTGTTGAGGCATCCCATAAGGAGTCGACCAGAAAATGCTATGCCTTCAAATGGAAAAGATTCTCCTTTTGGTGTCAGGATAAGGGGTTGGACCCTTCCTACTGTTCTTTGGCTAGCATGCCAGACTGCTTGTGGTCCCTTTCTCAGCTAGGGCTTCGGTCGATGACCTTTAAGGTGCACCTGGCAGCCATCTCTGCTTACCGGGTGCAGGAGAAGGTGGTCGGGCACTTTTTTAAAGGCCTTAATCACATATCCCCTCTGGTGTGAGAACCTCCACCTCCGTGGGATCTACTGCTGGTATTGGCTAAGTTCATGGGCAAGCCATTCGAACCGATGCACAGGTGTGATATCTCTCACCTGTCGTGGAAGACCGCCTTCTTGGTGGCTATCACATCAGCCAGAAGGATGGAAGAGCTCCAGGTGCTGCCATCGAGTCTCCTTATCTGGTCTTCGACAGGGACAAGGTTGTCCTGTGCCCCCACCCGAAATTCCTTCTGAAGGTGGTGTCGGAGTTTCACCTTAACCAGGTGTTGACTCTGCCGGTGTTCTACCCCAGTCACACCTCGGAGATCAAATATTATAGGCTCCATACTCTGGACCCTAGAAGAGCACTCTCTTATTACAAGGAGCAGACGGCTGAAGTTCGGGGAGAGGTTCGCCAGCTGTTTGTCACCTACGCTGAAGCCGCACCTGGCAGACCTGCAGCCAAGCGGACGATAAGCAGGTGGGTCACCTCCTGCATAGATCTCTGCTATAGGTTGGCGGGCATGGAGCCTCCGAGAGGGATAAGAGCTCATTCTACCCGCCATACCGCTGCTTCGGTGGCTGCTTCCAGGGACATCCCTATCCAGGAAGTCTGCAGGGCTGCTATCTGGAAGTCCGCACACACCTTCATTACCCATTACCACATCGACCTAGAGTCACGCCGGGATTCTGGTTTTGGGACCTCTGTTCTCCAGTCCTTATTTCCCAAGAAGCGGGTGCGCGCCTTGCCTCCCTCCTCCCAGAGAACTGCTGGGAGTCTGCCAGTAAGTGTGGATTGAACAACATATCCACATCCCTAGAAATACAGGTTACTCACTTGTAACAGGAGTTCTAGGGTGGTATATCTTGTTCATCACACGACCCACCCGACCTCCCCGGCTTCGACGTGCAACCTGGCTTCCAGTGGGCTAGATCTGGCGTCATGGGGCAGAGCCGAGAGTTTTACCACCCAGGTGGGTGGGAGGAGCCAGCTTGAAGACCTTCCGGCAAGATTTAAAGCGGCAAGGAACCTGCCAGTAAGTGTGGATGAACAACATATACCACTCCTAGAACTCCTGTTATAGGTGAATAACCTGTATTTTACCATCTGCAGGTCTCTCCGAAACACTTGCCCTAGAGGCAGAGGTTTCATCTCTTCTGGCCTTAAGAGCCATAGAGAGAGTTCCTACCCTGCACTGGGGCAAAGGTCTGTACTCCAGGTACTTCCTTACCCCAAAAAAGACAGGGGAGTGGTGACCCATCCAATATTTAAGATTCCTGAACAAATATCTTTTAAAACCAGGGTTCAAGATGGTGACTCTGGGAATAATTATTCCCTCTCTAAGGCCAGGGGACTGGCTAGCCTCCCTGGACCTCAAAGATGCCTACTTTCACATCCTCATCAGGTGCTCCCACAGAAAGTACCATAGGTTCAAGTTACCCTCAGGCCATTACCAGTTCAAAGCAATGCCCTTTGGCCTAACATCAGCTCCAAGGGTTTTCACAAAGTGCCTGTCAGTAGTAGTGGCCTTTTTAAGAAGGCAAAAGATTTCCATTTTTCCATATGTGGACGACTGGCTCATAGTGGGTCAGTCTCCAGACCAAGTCAAGTCAGACCTGCAAGTGACCCAGCAAGTGCTCACTTCCTTGGGATTTCTTCTCAACCTCCCCAAGTCGGTTCTCGAACCAGAGCAGCTTCTTACCTTTATGGGGCAGAGCTAGATACTGTCAAAGCAAGAGCCTTTCTTCCCCTGTAAAGGGCAAGAGTTCTTATAGAACTGGCTTCTTCTTTCAGCCTTCAGGTGTCCCGATCAGCAAGGCACTTTCTTCAGCTCTTGGGCCACATGGCTGCTTCTACAGCAGTGGTCCAAGGGGCAAGATTCCAGATGAGGGACATTCAGTTCCATCTGAGAGCCTTTTGGTCCCAAAGGAAGGATCCTCTTACCCAACTGATTCCAGTGACTCGGACACTGATCCAAGCTCTTCAGTGGTGGCAGGATCTGGATAATTTAAGGCAAGGGGTCCCATTTGTCACTCAGACTCATTCGACGGTCCTTACCACGGATGCTTCCCTTTTGGGGTGGGGAGCTCATCTGGGGGCTCTCACAGCCCAGGGACTGTGGTCTCCTCAGGAGTCCCTTCTTCATATCCATCTCCTGAAACTCGTAGTTTTTCTGGCCTTGCAAGCTTTCTTTCAGTCTGTGCAGAACAAGGTGGTTAAGGTCAGAACAGACACCACCACCACCATGTGGTACATCAACAAGCAGGGAGGCACTCGGTCTATGGCCTTGTGCACAGAAGCCATGACATTGTGGTCTCTGGCTTATTCCCTGCAGACCTCTGTGATAGCAGTCCACCTTCCAGGGAAGGACAATGTGCTAGCAGATGCACTGAGCAGGATCTTCCAAGGCCATCACGAATGGTCCCTGGATCCCCTGGTGTTGAAAGTGATTTTTTCAAGGTGGGGCACTCCAGAGATGGATCTCTTTGCAGCCCCAGGCAATCACCAACTTCCTCTGTTTTGTTGCAGACCCCCAGTCTTGGGTTCAGTCCCTTTGGATGCTTTGATTTTGAACTGGGAAGGGAAATTTCTGTATGCCTTCCTTCCCTTTCCTCTACTGTTCAAGGTTCTAGTCAAGGTAAGGTCACAACATTGCAAAGTAATTCCGATTGTTCCAGACTAGGGCAGACAACCTTGGTACCCCCTGTTGCTGTCCATCTTCCCCTGTCTCTTCCCAGGAATTACAAGCTGTTAACCTCCTCTCAGGGGAGGATTTGGTACCCCAGTCTTCGGTCTCTCAATCTCAAGGCATGGTTCTTGAAGAGTTAGAGTATGCAGATTTACATCTGTCCCAGAGGGTTCTGGATATTCTCAAAGCCTCTCGAAAGCCTGCCACCAGAAAGACTTGCGACTCCAAATGGAAAAGATTCAGGATTTGGTGTTCCAAGAAGCATATCTCTCCAGACACTGCTGAATTGCCTGCAGTTCTGGATTAAATGGTCCATCTTAATGGCCTAGGCCTCAGACCAGCTACTCTCAAGGTACACTTGTCAGCTGTTTCTGCTTTTCTGTCAGTGGGGAAGCCTTCCTCACTATCATCCCATCCTGTGTTCTGTAAATTTTTCAAGGGATTGCTTCATACCAATCCTCCCTTTAGGGATCCTGCCCCTGCCTGGAACTTAAATGTTTGCATTGCTCAACTTATGCAACCTCCTTTTGAGCCTATGTCCTCAGCAGAGCTTAAGTACTTAACTTGGAAAACTGTGTTTTCGGTAGCCATTACCTCTGCCAGACGTATCAGTGAGTTGCAAACCCTGTCAGTGGAACCTGATTTTATCTTATTCTATAGAGATGAAGTTGTCCTTAAAACCAATAGGAGGTTCTTGCCCAAAGTGGTTTCATACTTCCATTTAAATCAGTCCATGTCTCTGTTTTCTTCACTGATCATTCTTCCTCAGGAGAGAGGAGGCTACACAGTTTAGATGTTAAAAGAGCCCTTAGCTACTACATAGTGTGTACCAAGGGTCACAGGTTTGATTCCTTCCAGCTATTCCTCACTTATGGGAAAGTGGGAAAGGGCAAACCTGCCACCAAGAGAACTATTGCCAGGTGAATTGTTTCTTGTATACAATTCTGCTATGAGAAACTGGGAAAAATTCCACCCTCAGGCCTGAGGGCTCATTCCGCAAGAGGTATAGCTGCTACCAGGGATACCCCTCTCTTAGAAATTTGTCAAGCAGCCACCCGGAAAACAGTCCATACCTTTACCAAGCATTACTCTCTGGATGTCCAGGCTAGGCGTGATGCTCGGTTTGACACAGCAGTACATCAGAGCCTATTCCCAAAGTAGGTTCTCTCCCTCCTCCATGGAGGTACTGCTTGGTAGTCTGCAGATTGTCAGAATACAGCAAGACTTCATGTTGTTTGAAGAAAAATGTATTCATCTTAGTAACTGTGTTTCTTCTAATGGAGTCTTGCTGTATTCTGACCTGCCTCCTCTCTCAGAACCTGTTTTTGGGAAGTGGGTGGGCAGATGCAGTGTTGCACCACCGGGGTCTCTTCAGAACACCCTCATATTTACTTGGGTGCTTATATTATAATCTTTATTTGAATATGTTTTTGGTTTTGGGTTTCCTGACTTGAGTCTTCCTTTGGGAGTCCAAAACGTTTGTTGCCATTTGACTAGTTAAAAATTTTACAATTTTCACATAATATAGTTAGTGAGTGTTTGCTCGTAAGACTCTGATGGTTGGGTTTCATAGTGCTGCAGACAGAGACATCAACTGAGCTCGAGCTCAACGTTCTATTCACTGCATAGAAAATTAACCCTATACTCTCCAGGGCAGTTTAAAGGCTGGAGCTAACTGCAGATTGTCAGAATACAGCAAGACTCAATTAGAAGAAACACGATTACTAAGGTGAGTAATTTTTTCTTGTACTCCTTACTAATATTCAGCCCACTGCTGACTGCCCCACCTGCCTTCTCCATGTCCTTATGCATCGGTCCGATCCCACTTCTCCTGCCTGCTGAGCTCATCACACCTGTCTCTCATGTTCCCCCTGGATCTGCCACTCCTCCATGTGCCGCAGTGTCCTTTCCCCTGCCCCTCTTGTCCTCCTTACTAATATTCAATTCCCTGCTGACTGCCCCCCCACAGCCTCCTCCATGTCCTTATGCCTCGGACCAACCCTGCTTCCCCTGCATACTGAGCTCCTCATCACACCCGTCTCCTGTATACCCCCTGGATCTACCCTCTCCCTGATTTCTCCTTTGCCCCTCCCAATTAGCCGCTGTAGTGGTGAAAATCTGTGAGCTCAGTTCCCATCCTCCTGTCCTCCCCCCTACAGGTTCACACCGACCAGATTTCTTCTGTGCATGTTGCGGGCCCCTGCCCCTTACAACCTGACATCCGCCTTTACCCAAGTACCCCCCCCCCCAGCGCCTACCCTTACAGCCCCCCCCTTTGCTGGTATAATCTCTTGTGTACCTCCGCACCTGCCCTAAACTGCTCATTCCCACCACTTGTGGTTATTTTGGACTCACCGCTTCTGCAGTACTCCCCCTTCTGACCCACCCCATGCCCCCAGCAGAGACTCCCTCCTCCCTGCTTCCCCCCACCTCTGCCCTACCCAATGCCCATCTCTAGAGCCTGGTCTCCTCCTTAAGTTTGGCCAGCTGGTGGCACACCGCACAGCCCCCATCTTCCAAGCCAATGCTAGTACCATGGCCGACCCACACCCGACACATCCCACTACCTTTCCAAAGAGGCCCACCCTAGTAGTCTGAGGATCCTGCCCTAGCTTCGCCCCCATCCCTGTCCTAGTTTCCCCCAAAGCCTGGTGGCTCCACATTTTTTTTACTTATGATCATGCAGTAAAAAGAGAAATATCGGTTAACTTACAATTGTCAGCCTAGGTTTCTGCCTCTCTCCTATTTAGGCCTGCCCCTAGTCCCCCACTTCTTAGCTAGCTCCACCCCCTCAGACCATTTAATAGAGGTTGGGGCCGTGGTGGGAGGGGTGGGGCACAGTTGCAGCTCCTCTGCAGTTGTCCTTGATGTGGCTGGGCTTGCAAGCAATTTAAAGCCCAGCTGCCAGTCAAATTGCCTGCCCTGTGTCCTGATTGGGCCAATGATATCCCAATCGCCAGTGCGGTCACTGGTCCCTCCTCCCACCTCGCTGGTGTGGCCACCACTCCCGGTGCTCCCTCCTTTGTGCCACAGATGCAGCCACTGCTCCCGGTGCACTCCCTCTCGCTGCTGATGCAGCCGCCCCACAGTCCAGCGGTCGACGATGCGACCTCAAACAACAATTACAGCTTCTCTGCAGTTGTCCTTGATGTGGCTGGGCTTGCAAGCAGTTTAATGCCCAGCCACCAGTCACACTGTCCACCCTCATTCCTGATTGGGCTAACGATATCCCGACTGCCGAAGGAGTCACTGGTCCTTCCTCCCATGGTGCTGGTGCAGCCACCACTCCTGGTGCTCCCTCCTTCATGCCGCCGATGTGGCCGCTGCTCCTGTTGCACTCCCTCTCACCGCCGATGCGGCCGCCCCAAAGTCCAGCAGTTGCCGATCGACGCAAACAACAATTTCAGCTTCTCTGCAGTTGTCCTAGATGTGGATGGGCTTGCAAGCAATTTAAAGCCCAGCCACCAGTCAGATTGCATGCCCTTTGTCCTGATTTGGCCAACAATATCCCAACTGCCGATACAGTCACTGGTCCCTCCTCCCACGTCGCTGGTGCGGCTGCCACTTCCAGTGCTCTTTCCTTTGTGCCGCCAATGCGGCTGCTGCTCCTGATGCGCTCCCTTTCACTGCCGATGCAACCTCAAACAACAATTACAGCTCCTCTGCAGTTGTCCTTCAGTAACAGTAAAATAAAAAAATTAAATTGTTCAGTATAACTATTTACAATGGTCGTATAAACAGAGAAAGTCCAGCTGGGTTTCTTCTCAATTTCCAATCTCAGTCTCTCTTTGTCTGTCTATTTCTGTCTTTTGCAAAACATTGCTGCTCCTTTTTATAAGTCTGTGCAGGAGCTCGTTAAAAAAATAGCATGCTTCTTACATAGTATTCTTGTAGTTTCCAGTGTTCTTGTTAATTTCAGCAGGTGCAGCAAAAATAACATTATAACCCAGAACTGGCATCTTGTTTACATTTTCTGCAAAAGGCTTAAAAATTGCGTCTAAGGTTAACTCCTTAAGTTTCAAATAGCTTTGCAATCATTTCAACATTATGACTATATACAGTTTTACACAAAGGGATCCCAGTATCACTTAGTTTCACACACAGATTCACATATAATTTTATAACTGCAGATATGCAAGGGGGAGAAAAGACAGAACAGCAAGTGAGGTTAGAGAGATAACGTGAGGCAGAGAATTGCAAGACCATCAGGGTGATCAAGTCCTAGGTCTCATGAGAAAATTTGGTTGCGCAACCAGACAGAGAAGAGGCAGAAAAGGAGAGAAGAGAACACATCTTTGCATTCAAACTCTTTCTCCATAACAACTGGGACAGGGCTGTATTCAACCCTGTCAAACAAATAGTTAGTAAACTGCATTTTTTGTTTTCCGAAGTATAACATACCCCTTCTAGTGGAAGTCAAGGGGCATTCAACCAGAGGCATGGCTGCATCTACTGCTTGTTTCAGGAATGTTTCTGCCTCAGACATTTGTGCAGCAGCCACTTGGAGCTCTGTCCATACCTTTACCAAACACTACAGTCTGGACCTTGCCTCTAGGTGCAGAGCAGGCTTTGGACTACCCATCCTTCAAGGCCTCCTGTCTTAACCTTGTACCTACTGGAGATCTTTCCTGCCTCCCGTGTTTTAGCCTTTGTCTAAATTTCACTGTTTGGGACTCCGTCCTAATGGTTGCCTACTGCAAGAGCCCTCTCAAAGTAAGATAGTACAATTACACAAGAACTTACGGTACCAGTAGATATTCTAGAGAGGCTCTTTCAGTAGGTACCTCCCCCCGCCACCTTCCCCCATGCTTCTGTAGCTACTATTTTCTAGCCTGTCTCTTGGCTCCAGGAGCCCACCTCTTTCTCGTGTCGCACCTTCTGAGGTCTCACGTGGGAGAACTGGAGGGTGGGCTTGGGGACTGCCCTCTATATAGTGTCACACTGACGTCTGTCACATCATGTCAGGTGGCAGTCCCTTGCCAGACACTGCTAGCTAATGTTTTCCATGTAGTCCTAGTGCCTGATGGGCTCTAGTCCTAATGGTTATTACCTACTGCAAGAGCTTCTCTCGAAGATCTGCTGTTACTGTAAGTTGTTGCATAACTGTACTTTCTTGCATAACTCTACTTTTTTTTTACTACCAGTACTTCCTTGTCCCAAAGTGGAGAGGAGACCTAAAGCCTATTTTGGGTCTCGGGGATCTCAGCTTCTTCACAGAATACAAGAAGTTCACAATGGTCACTTTGCAGGGTTTCCTCTCGTTCCTGCAAACAGGAGATTGGATATGTTCCCTCAATATGAAGGATGCATATCAAAATCCAGAAGCCTCAAGGTTCCTGTTCCAAGGGGAGCATTTCCAATTCAGAGTGTTGCCATTGGCTTGTCTTCGGCACCACAGGTCTTTACCAAATGCATGGCAGAAGTGACAGCCGCCATTTCGCAGGGAAGGCCTGTATGTTTTCCCTTACCTGGATGATACTATTGAAAACCCATTCCAGGGACCAGTTGTTGAAGACCTTAGCTCAACCAGACAGCTGCTCAGTGCTCTGGAGGTGACAACATACCAAAATCAGTGCTAACAGCCTGCCAGTGACTGCAATACATAGGGGCAGTCCTGGACACGGCCCAGGGTTCATCTTTTTTGCCACTGGACAGGGTCAATTGTCGGACTGCCCAAGCACAGTTAGTGCACAGCAGCCGTTATGTCTCAGCAAAGATGCTTTTATGCCTTCTGGGACTCATGGCCGTGGCCATTGCCACTGTACCACTGGCCAGGCAGCAAGGCAGCACATACAGATACCCCACTGGACCCTGAGAGTCCAGTGGGATCAGCTCACAGACAACCTAGAACAGATGGTTCTAGTCGCGTCCTCTGTACTCAGTGTTCAAGTGGTGGATGGAACACAGTAATTTGCTCAAAGGGGTTCCATTCCTTAACTCCTTCCCTCTGCAGATCCTGACCAAGGATGCTAAAGGGATAGACTGAGGAGCACACATGGGTCCTCACCAGATACAGGGCACATGGACTCCAGTTGAGAGCACCTTGCACATAAATGTTCTGGAAATGTGGAATGTTCTGTATGGACTTCAGACTTTCCAGAACCACATGTCTCCAGGTCCTCTGTAAATTCAGGTGGACAGTGTCAGTATGATGCACTATATGAACAAAACAAGAGGTACTCTTTCCTGCCTGCTGTGCAGGGAAGCAGTGAGAGTTTGGTACTGGGCTCTGGAACACAGTCTAGAGGTATCTGCAGTGTATGTTCCAGGTGTCCAAAATGTCTTGGCAGACAAGCTAAGCAAATTACAGTCCAGGATGCACGCGTGGGAACTGCTGACCTCGCTGAACAGAGCTGGACCTTTTTGCATTCCCACACAACACAAAACTGACGCATTTTTGCTTGCTTGCTCCAGTGCCTGGAGTTTTCTGCAGGACGCGTTGTCCTTCTCTTGTAAAGTGGTGGGGGTGAGGCCGGTTCTGTATGCTTTCCATATAATTCAGGGAGTGCTACTCAAGCTGCAGATGGAGGGGCAACTTTGATACTAATTGCTCCCCTCTGGCCTCGACAGATCTGGTTCTCCTTACTGCAGCAGCTGGCGATAGAACCCCCAGTGCCTCTGCCCCACTCAAAGGTCTGCTAGCACAGGAACACAGAACCCTCATTCCATCCATCTACACAAGTGGCTCCTGAAGATGGCTATTGCTCGTTTTGGGGTTTCCCAAAAAGTGGCAGATGTTCTGGTAGCTGCTGGAAAGCCTTCCACCAGATCACTTACTACATGAAGTGGAAGTGGTTTGCTTTATGGACTACTTCTCAACATGTGGATCTATTCACCTGTCTGGTTAATCAGTTTCTAGAGCACCTGCTGTCCGTATCGGATTCAGGTCTGCAGTTTTCCTCTATCAGAGTGCACCTGGCTACTATATCAGCTTTCCATTTGCCTGTAGAGGGCCATACAGTTGCTCATCTAGAGGTGGCCCGTATGTTCTTGAGAAGCATTTTACATCTAAAGTCTCCCATCCAAAATCCTGTCCTGCCTTGGGGACCCGAGTTTTATTTTGGAAAAACTGACTTTGGCTCCTTTTAAACCAGCTGTGACTTGTGGCCTACGCTTTCTCTCTTAGAAAGCGTTATTTTTAGTTGCAGTCACTTCTGCTGCAAGGATTTCAGAGCTACAGGCTCTAAAATGTGAGCCTCCTTATTTGATTTTCCGCAAAGACAGCATGTCTTTTCATACTAATCCCAAGTTTCCATCAAAGATGGTGTTTGAGTTTACTTTAAATCAAAACCATCCACATACCAGTGTATCCAGAGCATGCCAATCCAGGGAAGCATTGCTTCATACTCTAGATGTGCATAGAGCAGCTGCAATACACACCATATGAAGGACTGCAGGAAGTCCTTGCAGTTTTTTGTTTCATTCACCCCTGGAAAAGAGGTTGCCTCAGTTTCTAAACAGTGCATGTCCAAATGGGTATCCAACGGTATCACTTTTTGTTACAGGAAGTAAGGTAAGGAACTTCCTGGGGTGATTTGTTATAATTCCACTGGGGGTATGACCACCTCTGTTGCTTGTTTTAAAAATGTATCTGCTGCCTGCCCATTAGCATGAATGGCTGAGGCACCATGCCTAACCTCCTATCACACCAGTGACCCTTGTTCATGGTGCGTTCGGGTCGTCAGAGGTCAGCTGGGGAGGTAGAGGATTGAGCATCCAGGGGACAGCTCTCCTCTCCCTGGGATGGTGGGAAACAGAAACCGGCACCTGCCTGACACCTAGCAGAGGCTGGGTGTTGGCACGCCGCGTCCTGTACAGTGGGGCATGGAGGCGGAGCAGCCGACCGGTGTGCTGTGTGCAGAAGCACGTGCAGCTTGGCCATTGTTGGCACTGCACACTCCCCTCCACCAGAAAAACAGAAAAAAACTGGTCCCGGGCGAGTAGGATGAATGCTGTCCTCTGCAGGTGCCGCCCTTGAGAAGACACCTCCCTGAACTGGATCCGATCCCGACAGGTAGAGAAGGGGGCTCCCTGCCTCCTGCCATGGAGGGTAAGCCATAGGAGAAGACAGAAGGTAGGCCTGAAGGTCAGGGGATGGGGCTGGGAGGAAGACACGATTGTGGGCTGACCGGGACGGGGAGAAACAATATCTCCCCCCAAAAATGTATCTGCTGCAGCGATCCATGTAGCTGCTACCTGGACTGCCGTCCACACCTTCACTAAACACTACAGTCTAGACATTCTCTCTTGTAGATGGGCTGGCTTTGGCCTAGCTATACTATAAGGTCTACTTTCGTAAGCTATAGGCTCCAGCCCCCCCTGACTGTACACTGTCATTACTGGTTGGTACTCATTCTGTATGTGTGGCCTGGTGAAAGAGATATCCTCGAAGAAGATAGAATGTGTGACACGCTGGCCCAGTGGCGCAGAAGGTTGAGGTGCTGGACGCCGCACCTCATGCCACGCTGGTGACCCAGGTTCAGGAATGAGCTCAGGTCGTCCGGGGAGGGGGGATGTTGATTAGCTGCCGGCTGGTAACTGTCCTTCTCAGGAGGGCTCCTTGATGCTTGGCTGTCCCCTAGTGGAGGCTGGGTGGCAGTGCCGCATCCGACGAGCCTTGGCGCTAGGCCAGGGAGGGCGGAAGGAGCTGTCTACTGGAGCTGCAGTGCACACGTGCGTCTCCATGCACATGTGTTGCCGCTTCCAGGGCCCAAGGTGACTGAAGAGGAGAAACGGTGGAAAATCGAGGGTCACTGCATGATGAAGCCTCTGGGCTGGCTCTGGAGTTCTGCCTGGATCCGCATAGTGCAAGGAAGATCCCGAACGACCCCGGGGTCAAAAGATAAGGGTTTCAGATGGTAGCAGTGGCCTGCTGCGTCGGCTAAAAACCAATGCACAGAAAGCAAAATAAAATAAAAGGATGAAACATTTTATGTACTTACTGTAACAGTAGATCTTTGAGAGAATCTTTTTTCATCAAGCCATGCTGTTCCACCCTCTTTCCCCCTTGTGGGCCTGCAATACTAGGTTTTCTGCTGCTGTCTCTATTGTGTATTTTCCAGCCTTCTGCCTAGCCTGTCATGGAGTGCTGAATTCCCTCTTAGTTCCCTACAAGGGGGTCCTCGGAGTATGATCTATGGTGGGGAACTTAGGAGAGAGGCAGACCCTGGCTGACTTGTCTTGTTGCGTGATTGCCTAAAGCTTTGGTGTATTCCTTGTTCATATTTATCTTGGTTATTGTTTTAATGTATGCATTTTAATACTGATGTAACAATTGCAGGACCACCTTGAAGACAAGACTTTTTTGGCCCTAATGGTGTATTTGCTTGTATAAATAAAGTTGTTTTACTACTACTGCTACTAGTAGTTCTGTGTCTTGCCATTTGTTTTGTGCTCTGCACCACATTTTTTTGCCAAAGTATTTGCCACGGTGGCAGCTGCCCTGTGCAGAAAGGGCCTCTGTGATTTCCCAGTACATAGATGACTGACTGTTGAAAGACCCATCTGTGGAAGTTAGTGTTTACACACTATAACAGACCCGACAGTTGTTTGACCAGCTGGGTTATACTGGTCAACAGACTGAAGTTGGTCCTTTCTTGCCATCAACTCCAGTATATCAGAGCAGTTCAGGACACGATTCTGAGATGGGTGTTCCCGCCCTCTGACTCTGCTTCGGCAATGATAGCCCAGGCACAACTGGTATCATCCCGCAACTGTTTCTCAGCCAGATGTCTTCTAAGGTTAATTGGCTTAATGGCCATTCACAAAAATCCCACCAACAGCTTAATCTGGTTCAAGGTCAGTTGGCATTCATCTGTATCCACGTCCTCTGGGTCGTGCCTGAAAATAGGCAGAATTTGTCATGTGCTTACCTGGTCAACAAAAACTAAGTAAATAAATAATATTGACTGACTCACTAGCTCACCTCCGCATGAGAATCCCTCAGTGTTTTTTCTAAATTATATTTTATTGCTTTTTAAAAAAGTAATTACCGTATTTCACCATTTTGAAGCCGCCCCCATTTAGAAGCCACTCCCGAATAAAAGCCGCACATGATAAAAAGTTTATTAATAGAATCCACCCCCCAATTTGAAGCTGCTGCAGGGGGCAGCTTGAAAACTGTGAAATACATCAAATTAAGAGTATTCAGAAGGGAAACTAGTGCAGGATTGTTGCTGTAGTCCTACTCGTAGCTTTGATTCAAAGATGTCGGGTCTGTTTTGTGCTGGAAACAGGAATGTAGAGAAGGTACCTGGGACTGAGCATTAGTTCAAATCTCATGGTTTTAGCCCATGTGTGATTTAGTGGTAGCTTAATATAGTTATGGTATGCTGAGTCTCCGGGTGCATAATTTATATTTTTGCATTCCAGGCTCACGGCAGCTGGTCCTGTGACTAGATGATAGATTTTAACAAAATAAGGAATATCCCCTTCTGTAATTCTTAATCTGATTTGTTTGTTACAGTTTTTTATGTTCTACCAGAAACCAATAGGGCCGTCAGTGTTTTGTGGTCCCAGGCCACTTAGTCCTAGATAAAAAATGGTTATCTACCTTTGAAGTCTAGAAATTAATTTTACTTCATAGTATTATGCCCCTTTGTCTTAAAAGTGTGAAATTCTGAAACAATTATGCTTCTCGGCTGGCTAGTAACTTATCAATTAAAGCTGCCCCCGAATAGTAGCCTCCCCTGTTTAGAAGCCACAACTCAAAATAGAAAATTGTAATAAAAGCCGCAGCTTCTAAACAGTGAAATGTGGTACATACAGTTGTCTCATGCCAGAAATCACATGATATAGTTTGAAATACATCCAGTGTACCAGACAGTGTTAATCTAGGCAATCTGATTTTCGAATAGAGGGTATTTCAGTAATTAAAAGTCCCAAAGATAGTCTATAGAATGTGCTGCACCTCACAAGACTTCTTGTTCAAGCCTGACGGCCTGCATCCATCCTGGAGGGGAATCCAAGCACTCAATGATAAGTTTAAATGCTACATTGTCAAGCATTTAAACTAGCAAAGGGGGGTGGCAGGCTAGCAAGGACGGTACCTACTTGCTCACCCCCCACAGCTAGTAGTGGAACCAGTGAACCAGAGGAGTGGCTATCTCTGCAAAGCAGTGTGCAAAAGATGGAGATTAGTGTCTAAAAGGTGGATAAGCAGAAAAGGGCAGAAATTCAGCAGAAGGGCAGACAGCAGAGGAGAACCAGGGATAAATGACAACCAAGGAAGGGGCTGGGTAGAACAGTGAAGCAGTCTAGGGAGGTCAAATCATGAAAGCCATGTGCAAATGCCAGGAGCCTTAGCAACAAGATGGAAGATCTGGAGGCTGTCATGGTACAGTCAGACCTGGACATTGTAGCCCATCACTGAAACCTGGTGTAATGATAACCATGACTGGGAGATGGCCATACCTGGCTACAACATATTCAGAAGAGACAGAGCAGGCAGGAAGGGAGGAGGAGTGGCACTGTATGTGAAAAATGACATAAGGGCCACACAGATCCAGGAGGAACAAAATGGGGAGAGATACTGTGGGTTAAGCTGGAAAGGAAAATGGGGCCAGCGCATCCGCACAGGTGTGGTCTATAACCACCAGCCCAGGAGGAAGAAACAGATAGGAGCTGATGCTAGCCATCCAAGAGGATGGCAGACAAAGTGAGTAGTACTGGTTGGAGACTTCAATATACCAGGCGTGGACTGGAGCATCCCAGCAGCAGCATCAACTAGGAGCAGATTTATCCTGGACTCCTTCAGGGTGCCTTCCTCAAGCAACTGGTCATGGAACCAACTCGGCAGAAGGCAATACTGGACCTTGTGCTCACAAACAGGGACAGTGTGATGGGGGTAACAGTGGGGAGCACTGGGTAACAGTGACCACCAGTCATTGTGGTTTGAAATCACAGAAAGAGCAGAACCAAACCACACAAAAACACGTATCCTGGATTTTAGGGGGCAGACTTTGGGAAAATGGGAGATACTTGAAAGAGGCATTAAGGGAATGGGACAGGAATCAGGGGTTGAGGAACAGTGGGCAGTATTTAAAATGGGGATTATAAGAACAACAGATTATGCATTAAGCAGGTTAGCAAGAGGAAAAGGAAGAGGAGACCATTATGGTTTCCAAAGAGGTAGCAAAGAAAGTGAAAACCAAAAAGATTGCATTCAGGCAATACAAAAGACACAGGCAGAAGGGATAGGAGAAGTACCAGGGAAACAAAGGTAGGCAGGAGGTCAGTAAGGAAGCCAAAGCTCAGACAGAAGAACACATTGCAAAATCAGTGGGTAGGGGACAAAACCTTTACAGGTACATAAGTGAAAAAGAAAGACAAAGGAGGGATAGTGAGACTGAAGGGGAGGATGGGGCAGCGTGGAGGATGACAACAGTAAAGCTGACATATTGAACAGGTATTTCTGCTCAGTCTTTACTAAGGAAGAGGGGGTAATGGGTCTGAAGGGAGTACAAGGGGTGAGAATGGTGCAGAAATGGACACAAGTCCCTTTACAGAAAGGGTCCTGAAGGAACTGGAAGTAATAAGAGCTGATAAACAATGGGGCCAGATGGGGTGCACCAGGGTCCTTAAAGAACTAAGAGAGGTGGTGGCTGAACCTCTGGCTATCCTGTTCAGCCAATCATTGGAAACAGGAGGTACCCAAAGACTGGAGGACAGCAGATGTAGTCCCTTATACAAAGTGGGAACAAAGAGGAAGCGGGAACTACAGACCAGTCAGCCTCACCTCGGTAGTGGGAAAGATCATGGAAGCACTACTGAAGGAGAGATTGGTGGAACATCTGGTTGTCAATGGACTACAGGACCCAAGGCAGCATGGTTTCCACCAGGGAGGTCATGTCAGACCAACCTCATTGAATTTTTGACTGGGTGACTAGGGAGGTGGATCAGGGAGGGCAGTGGACATGGCCATCTGGACTTCAGCAAGGCCTTTGACACTGTGCCACATAGAAGACTATTACACAAACTGGGAATATGGGTGTGGGCAGGACAGTAGTGTGGTGGGTAGGTAACTGGCTGGGAGGCAGGACACAGAGGGTGGTGGTAAATGGCTGTCCTCCACAGAGGGAAGAGTGACCAGTGGGGTACCACAGGGATCAGTGCTGGGACCGGTCCTATTCAACATCTTCATCAGTGACATTGCACAGGATCTAGAAGGCAGAATTTCACTGTTAGCTGATGACACAAAGCTCTGTAACAGAGTAGACACACCAGAGGTGTAGACAGAATGAGAAGGGACCTGCAGAAACTTGAAGAATGGTCAAGGGTTTGGCAGTTGAAATTCAATGCAAAGAGTGCAAGATAATACATATGGGGCACAAAACCTGGCACAATATATCAGTTGGGGGTGAGGATATAGCATGCACCAAGCAGGAAAGGGATCTTGGGGTTGTCATCTCTGATGACCTCAAATGAGGAAACAGTGTGACAAGGCATCAGGTAAAGCAAATAGGATGCTGGGATGTATAGGCAGGGCATCACCAGCAGGAAAGGAGGTCATAATTCGCTATACAAGACACTAGTGAGGCCCCACCTGGAGTACAGTGTACAGTTCTGGAGACCATACCTACGTAAGGACATAGACAGGGTAGAGAAGGTTCAGAGGAGGGCAACAAAGATGGTGCATGGTTTGCATCACAAGTCCTATGAAGACAGGTTGAAGGAACTGAACATGTACTCCTAGAAGAGAGGAGGGAGAGGGATATGATAGAGACATACAAGTATCTTACAGGAGGAACAGGGTGCAGGAAAACACTATTTTTAAGTGAAAAGATGTTTCAGGACTAGAGGCATGGGATGAAGTTGGAGGGAGGGCGATTCAGAGGAAACATGAGAAAGAATTTCTTCACAGAACGGGTGGTGGACAAGTGGAACACCCTGCCAGAGGAAGTGGTGGGGGCTGAAACAATCACGGGATTTAAGAATGCATGGGATAGACATAAAGGAATTCTAGAGGTCAGTGGTAAGGGGAAATAGACTTCTAGGAAAACAAACTGAACTTACAAGCTCAAGTGGGCAGACTAGGTGGGCCATAGGCCCTTATCTGCCGACACTGTCTATGTATCTATGTATCCCGAAACACAAAAAGTTAAACCATACACGTATAATCAACAATCAGTGTTGCTATGACCCTCCACCAATCATTAAAGCACAACATCATGTCAGCATTCAGTGTGAAAACTGCTTCTAATTTAACAGCAACATCAAATGTAGAACTGGCCGGCCTGCCGGCGCAGCGGTTGGATTTCCGCTTGCGACGCCAGCGACCTGGGTTGGAAGCGAGCCGGGAGCTGGAGAGGCGATCGTGGAAGGCTTGAACGTCCAGGAACTGCTCGTCCTCTCTGGGGGGAGGAGGGAACCAGAGCTCGGGTCTTGTCTGGCTCTGGGTGGAGACCCGAGGTACAACAAGCCTGACGCCTAACAGGGGGACGATGTGCCAGACGTCGGCACTCAAGCGCCTTGACGTCATGGGACTCGGCACATCACGAGAACACCGGAAAAAACACCTCGCAGCCCCCAGTAGATGGAGCACCAGGCCCTGACCCTCAATGCCCCTACCTGCCCAGAGACAGCATCCCGACGAAAGATAGATGCATCAGGGTGTATGGGCCCCAACCCCGTACCCCTTCTGGGGGGTACAACCACGGCTCCATGGGGGATGGACTGCACTGGTCACCAGGTAGGCGAGCGAGGGCTGAAAAAGGCCGTAGGTGACTCCCGAAGAGATGGGGGCTGCAAGGAGAAGGGGAGTAAAAAAAAAATAATGTAGAACTGTATTGGGACTAGCAATACATCTTTTATACGATGATCACCACTGTGCACTCCTACATGTGGCTTCTACCATATTAATTACTCAAAGAAGGAATACTAATTGCTGCCTACAAAATCTCTAGCTGTAAATATATTTCAATATGCATATATCCCATTAACAGCAATCACAAACAAACAGCATTTATTTTTGCGATGTCAACCAGACAGTACTTTTTAAACAAACCCAACCTTAATATACAGAATTAGTACTAGTAAGCTCAGAAACCCTCGGAAGTTGTTGCCTTATATTTAATCTAACTTCCCCCAAATGTCTATATTGCTTTGTAGACCTGTTATAGTTCATGTGTCTTCTTCAGAATTGGATGATTCCCGTTGCCTAGCTCACTCAAATTCTATGAAGAGGGCTTCAGCCTTCTTACCAGCTTCTTCAGGGTCTGTATACTGGAAATTGTGGCCTCCATACTAGGTCCACAGTTAGGCCAGCATTAGGAGCTAAATGAGCTATCCCCAGACTGCGCAGCTTAGCCTGGGCCCATCAGATATCTTTGTCTTGCTCTGGTGGCGAAAGAGAGATCTGGAAATAGGTGCACTGTTGATCCTTGAAAGTTCAGCTGGGTTGCAGCTTGCAAATGAGATCCCGTACTGAGGGGCTTGAAGTCACCACGAGGATGGTTCAGGGCAGTTCCTTGTTAGCTGCGACAGTCCTGGGGGAGATCTGGTAAGCCTTAAAGAAGTTCTCAAAAGTGAGTGTCCTCTCTAACTGAAGGGCTCCTAGCAGCCATTCCTCATTAAAGTACATCAAGTTGTCCCCTTCCACATTCTCGGGTAGCCCCACAATACGTACATTGGAGGCCCTCTGTGAATTTTCCAGAGCTTCGAGATGATATCTTAGTTGGGCGTTTTCTTGTGTGAGCTTACCCAAGGAGGACAAAGCCTTCGTCACCATCGACTCTGCATTAGATGCAGTTTTAGTAGCTACATCAATCTTGGCATCTTTTTCAGCAAATTTAGTCAATATGGTTTCGACTTTGGCATCTATGGCCTGCATAGATTTTTGCAGTGCCTTCCATGGTGATTCCGTCTCTGAGGAGGATTTGGCTGCCACCACATTTTGTGCTGTCTCTAGTGGCTGAGTTTTTGGGCCGGTCGCAGGTCTTTTGTTAGTATGGCCCATGTTCAAAAAAGGTATCAATCGACTCCTCGTAACCCACAGAATTCAGATCCATCGTTCGAAGAAGTACTTATTTCTGTTAAATTAGGGCTTTTATTAATTTTGTTGCCATTCATCACAGAACTTGTACTGCATGCATCTAGTCAGTGGGCATGCTCCACAGTGCCTCCCCCCAGTGGTTTTTCAAGGTGCAGTGGGCACATCATTCCAGTTAATTGGAGTGTCTCATACAGATGACTCCTCCACTTCTGCTCTGGTGGTTTGGTCGCTCCAACCTAGAGTTGAAGTCTCTGTTCCTCTGGCCATTAACCTCCCCCGTGAAGAATACTGACATCATTGACTCCTCCTCGGACTCTCATACTAGGTGTCACACCTCTTTATCTCCTTCGCTATATATAAACACTGTCCTTTACCCTAGTTGTATGCTCCTGACGCTGTACTATCACCATTGGTACTATGAATGACATTGTAACCTTATTATATACTAGCTATCTACTATTTGAGTATTGTATATAAACTGTTTATTATTGTTGTCATTGCCACTGTTTGACGTGGAACCTTTGTAAAAGAGCTCTGAGCTCAAAGGTATGATCCGAATCCTTAAAAAAATAAAATAAAATCTTGGATTCAGGTTGGGGTTCTCATTTGGGCCCCTTCAGAACTCTGTACCTGTGGACCTCTCTGATACGGTTCTGCACAGCAACATTCTGGAGATGAGGGCTGTTCTGCGTGGCCTACAGGTCTTCTCTGCCCTCCTCCGAGGGACCCAGCTACTGATCTGTACATACAATATTTCGGTGATGTATTACAACTGACAAGGCTGAGTTCATTCATATCCTCTCTGCAGAGGAGATGAGAGTTTGGCACTGGGTGGTAGAGCAAGACACCAGCTACCCAGAATGCTCTGGTGGATCGCCTCAGTCAAATCAGTGTGCCATGGACGGTCTCTTCGACAAATGGGATCAGCCTGACATAGACCTATTTGAGTCTCTAGTGGCTCGCTCAAGAGCCTGGTGTTTTCTGGCAAGACGATTTGTCCCTCTCTTGGAAAAGGTTGTTTCTGTACACCTTTTCCTATTCCCTCTAATACAGAGGGTTCTAATCAAGCTACAGCCGAGCATGCCACCGTGACTTGGTGGCCCCTAACTGGCCCAGACAGATTATGTTCCCTTTATTCCAGCAATTGGCAGTGGAACCTCCTGTCCTGCTCCACCTGTGGGCCAGACTTCTGACACAGGAACAGTGTGCTCTGGTGCACCTGGATCTTCGATCTCTGCACCTCCACACCTGGCTACTGAGGACATAGAGCTCTCCCACTTTGTGGTTTTGTGACAGGGTGGAATAGGACCCTGTCCCAGTTGTTATGGAAGGAGTTTGAATGCAGTGATCTGTTCTGTTCTCCCCTTTTCTGTCTCTTCTCTGTCTGGTTGCGCAACCAAATTTCCCTGTGAGACCTAGGATTTGAGCACCCTGACAGTCTCGTAATTCTTTGCCTTTCGCTATCTCTTAGTCTTCCCTTGCTGTTTGTCTTTTCCTCCCTTGCACATCTGCTGATATAAAAATATATGCAAATCATTATGTAGAAATCTAACTGATATTGGGATCCCTTTGTTTAGAAATTATATATAGTGTTAATTTTTGAAATGTATATAATTATAGTTTGAGATGTTTGTAGAAAGCTATTAGAAACTCAAAGGGGTTACTTGAGTGCAATTTTTAAGCCTTTTGCAGAAGAGTTGTGGAAAAGGGGCCTCAGCTCAGGCACACTGTGTTCCTGCCAGCACCTGCCTGAAATATACAAGAACACTTTGGAAGTTGCTTGTTAAGAATGGGGGGTTGGAAGGACTTATAAGCTAGAGCTGCAATTGCTTGCAAGTTCGAGACAGAGACTGAAGGAAAACTCTGATGGATCTCCTCTATTTTTATTTTGCCTTTATAGAAAGTTATACTGAACAATTTTATTTTTTATGGTTCTGCTAGTACAAATAAATATTTTTGGTGAATTCTACAACTGCTCCTGGTTTCCTATGCTTTCTGACCTGTGACTCAATGACAGGTTTCCCTGGCGGGTTGGGATGTTCTGCTGGTGGCTAAAAGAATGTCTACACGGCAAACCGACTCACAGAATTGGAAATGTTTTACGATGCCCTCGACCCATTTACATGTCCAGTTTCTAAAGTGCTGGGTTACCTCTTGTCCCTTAGGGACTCGAAACCTAGGGTATTCCTCTATTAAGGTCCACCTGGCCACGGTGTCTACTTTTCATTCATTCCCAGAGGGCAAGATGGTGGCCCAGCTGCAGGCTTCCTGTAGATTAAGACGTACTCTACTGTTGCACCCCTTGGGTAGAAGTCTGGTTCCAGTGTGGGACTTTAATATGAGTCCCTGACTGCACCTCCCTTCGAACCTACTGCTGTTTGTGAGTTATGCTTCCTCTCTTGGAAGACGCTGTTCATAGTGGCAGTGACATCTGCTTGCTGTACTTCAGAACTGCAGCCTCTGGTTTCAGAACCCCCTATTATTTTCACAAGGATGGGGTTACATTACATACTGATCCTTGCTTACTTCTGAAGGTTGTGTCTGAAGAACACCAAATCAGACCATTGACCTTCTGTTTATTTTTCATCTCCCACAGATATTAGGGAGTATCGTTTACATACACTAGACATTGGAAGGTCGCTGCATAGGTGTTTGGATTGTACAACAGAGTGTAGAAAATCGTCACAACTGTTTGTAGCTTTTGCGCTCAGGATTTGAGACCTCCCAATTTCAAAAGAGGGCCTGTCTGAATGGCTGGCCAGTTGCATTATGTTTTGTTACCAGAAGTGTGGTCAGCAGCTTCCTGGTCTGGTCCATGCTCACTCCACTCATGGGATGGCTACTTCAGTGGCATGTTTTCAAAATATGTCCACTGCTGATGTATTTGTTGCTGGCACCTGGAGTACTGTTCACACATTAACTAAGCACTACAGTCTTGACATTGTCTCTCGTTGACGTTGGCCTCAGTGTTCTGCAAGGCCTCCTGACTGAAGATCATTAGGTCCTGCTGTCCTCCACCTGTACTTGGTACTGCTTGGGAATTGTTTCATGATGTTACTCAATGGTGAGAGATACCCTCAAAAGAAGAATAGTTCTAGGATCAGGATATGTTGTTCATCCACACTTCTTGTCATATCCCTTTACCCTTTAAATCTTGCCGGAAGTCTTCAAACTGGCTCCTCCCACCCACCCGGGTGGTATATACCTCAGCTCCGCCCTGTGGTGCCAGATCTTCCTTTCCACTGGAAGATGCAGGTTGCCTCCCTCATGCTCACGCATCTCGCAAGCCCTGGCTTTCAAAACTTTGGTTTTACTGAAATTAAAATCATTTCGTCGCATCATCGATCGTGGAGGAGAAATCTTCCCCTGGATTTCACTGGTGTCCCTGCGGCCAAAAAATGTTGCGCACTGATCCCCGCCTCACATGCGTCTACTGCCTCGGTGTCAGCCATGACACCTCGTCCTGCAGTTTCTGTATGGCCTTCCATCCCAGCATCCTGGATGACCGCCTAGCATGTCTCAAACTGGTGAGACTGGAAAAGAGGAATCCTCTGGTGAAGTCCAAGGAAGCTAGGTGGGCGGGTTTCCGCTGAACAGCTGGAACGCATGAAGGTGTTCAGAGAAGAAGATGCCCACGCTTCGGACACTCGAGGCTTTTTCGATCTGCTCAACCTGTGCTCCACATTCTCGGGCTCCTTCAAGGAATTGTGCCAGTCTCTCCTCACCCGGGGGAGAGGCACCTGCAGGCTCACATGCCTCCCGATCTTGAAAGCGGGATAAGGAACCGAGCACGTCTTCGTCTCAGCGAAGGTGCTTTTGAGACCAAGAGAGGTCCCAGGAGCATGCGGTCTTGACCTCGGTCGAGATTGCTTCCTCGGCCGCAGGCTTCACGGATCTTCTGTCTGGCCAGGCGACCGAGGATGTGGCCGATGAGGTCGAGATTGTTCTCAATCCAATCGACCCGCTGCTGCTGGTCCTGGTCGACTACTCTTTGGAGAGGACTCTGGTCCTTGTGTTCCCCGATGAGGAGACCCAGCCTGCTGGTGTCCCCATCGAGGTCCCAGTTCCGGACCCATGGATTTCACCGGTCCCGCCAGTGTCTCCCGAGTGCCCGAGTCAGCCTGCCCGATCTCGGTCGAGGTCTAGAACCCCCTCATCCAAATGGCCAAGGAAGAGCTGTAAGTGCTCCAGAAAGAGGTGACGCCACAGGTCATCCTCGTCCTCCTCGGATAAGGAGAGGCTCCGATGTTGCTACGAGGACGTTATGTGACAACAGCTGATTTTGTCAGGGCATAAGCTGGCTCCGACGCCTCCTAGACCGAAGCCGACCCCCCTCGGAACTGAAGCCTTCAGTTCCCCCGCCCGCAGGCCCAGCGTGACTGCCTGTTCGGCTTATACCAGTCTCTCCACCAATAGTGGTGGAGCTGCTGCCTAAGCAGCCTGTGAGAGGGGCTCCTTCCAAGGAGGACCGACCAGACACTGGACTGCCCCGACGTCTGGCAGTCCGTCACCGGACCGCCTCGGTGGGGTCGGGTGGAGGTTGGGCGGCAGGCCGCTGTACCAGACTCTTCGGACTCAGATGTCACCGGCCTTCACTCTCATCCCAGGGATGATGAGTCGTCCATTGGCTCAGGGATGGAGGAAGGTCCTTCCTCCTTCCAAGGAATTCTTCACTTCATTTCTGATTCTGCAGGGTTGCCACTGGAACCCATCCAAAAAAAAGGCAGAGTACCCCCTCACAGACATCCTCAAGAGGGGGGATACCTCAACGGAGGCCTTTCCTGTGGCCGAGACCATTGTTGGTCCAGCCCTTGAACTCTGGCAGCATTCTGCCTCTTGTCCAGCTCCGTCTGCCCACATGGCCCGCAAGTATGCAGTGCCCATGGGGTCCTTAGCAGGGTTCACAGAGCACTCTTCGGCCGAGAGCCTGGTGACCGCCTCTGTGTTCAGGCATACTGGCAGTTCTGCTGATATGGACCGAGCTCCCGATAAGGAGTCCAAGCTTTTGGACCAATCGGCTACCAAGGTCTATGCGGCTTCCCTCTTGGGCCTTCATCAGGCAATTTCGGCTGTCACCATGGCACACTTCTCTCACACCCTTCTCGGGTCTCTAGATGAAGTCCTCCCACGTCTCCCATGGACATGCAGACCACAGTAAAGCAGGTCCGAGACCAGGGCCGAGCTGTTGCCAAACAGCAACTCCAGACGACCCTGGACATTTGGGACTCTTGTGCCCACTCGATGGCTGCCGCAGTTGCCCCTCGCCGCAGGGCTTGGCTGAGGCTCTCCTCCTTCCTGGTGGATACTCAGCACAAGTTAGCCGAGGTGCCCTTCCTTGTTCTGCCCAGGAGTGGCCAGTCACCTACAGTGCATGGAGCAGTCCAATGCCACCTTGGATGCCAATTCTGCTAAAGGTTCTTCGGGCAAGAACCAGCAGTAGAAAAAGAAGAAGCCCTTTCGGCACTCTTCCCCTGCAGTTCAGCAGTCCTCTTTCCAGGGAGGACAGCAACATCAGCATCAGCAGCAGGCTTAAGCTTGGCACCCTTGGCCCAAGTCTGGACACCAACAGGGTGGTAAAGGAGGCTGAGGCTCAGGTCCTGGAGCCTCCTCCAAGCCTGCTCAGTGACGGGGTGGGGGTTGCCACCCATATTCACGTCACGCCAGCTCTGGGTCTTCACGTGGAGGTCCGGCTCCGCCACTTTGTTTCCGCCTGGTCCGCTATCACCACGGACAGGTGGGTTCTCGAAGTGGTTGGTCAGGGGCTGCCTCCGGAATTCAAGCAGTACCCTCCCAGCCGAGCCCACGCCCCTCAGGAAGAACGGATTTCCACACACACACCCAGTCGGCTCTTCGAGCTGACATTGCTCAGCTCCTCCTCAAGGAGGTAGTAGCCCTTGTGGCGGATCCTTCAGCAGACCCAGGCTTTGTCTCCAGGTACTTCCTGGTGCCCAAGTGGACGTGGAGCTGGTGTCCCATTCTAAATCGCCATGACCTGAATCAATATCTAAGGTCACTCACCTTTTGAATGGTCACTCTGTCCCAGATCATACCATCCTTGGAGCGAAACGTGGTTCTGTTCACTGGATCTGCATAACGCATTCTTTCACGTCCCAATCCGTCCATCCCATCAGCGATTCCTCCACTTCAGGGTCGAGGGGACCCTGTACGAGTTCCGAGTCATGCCGTTCGGCCTGTCATCAGCCCCACGGGTCTTCACAAAATGCATTGCAGTGGTGATGGACCATCTCTGGTGTGGGGGGGGGTCAGAATTAACCCCTACCTCGACGATTGACTCCTTGCAGGTTCCACCCTACAGGAGGTGGAGAGGTCCAGGGATCTGGCCCTCCAAATCTGCTCCCAACTCGGCCTCCTAATCAACGAGGCTAAGTCAGAATGTGTGCCTTCTCAGGTGATGGGCTTCATCTGGGCAGAGCTCGACTCTTGTCAGGCCAGAGTTCGGCTCCCGGCAGACAGGGTGGAGGTTCTCTCCTCCTTTGCCCAGTCATTTCTGGTTGGGCACTTGCGCCCTACCCGGGACTTTCTGCGCCTTCAGGGTTACCTGGCGGCATGCACCTCAGTGGTCCGTTGGGCCAGGACGCAGATGCACCCCCTCCAGTGGGAGCTGGGCTCCCAGTGGACTTAGCGCCACGGTCATTTTGACCAGCTGATCAATGTGACCCGGAAGATGTGGGACACTCTCCAATGGTGGACTGCCCCAGACCAGTTGCAGGAAGGGATCCCATTTGTCCGTCCCAAGCCGAATGTCGTCCTCATGACCGATGCTTCTCTCATGGGCTGGGGAGCCCACATGGGGGACAAAAGGGCCCATGAGCTCTGGACCCCCTAGAAGTCCTGATGCCACATCAACCTGTTGGAGCTCAGAGCAGTTAGACTGGCACTGTCAGCTTTCGCTCCTCAGCTCCGGGGTCAAGTGGCTCAAGTCCAGACAGACAATACCACGACCATGTACTACTTCAACGAACAGGGCGGCACACACTCCCGTCTGCTGTGCAAGGAGGCGCTCCGCATCTGGACCCTCATGAGCCGGTTGGAGGTGGCTCTCCTAGCCATCCATGTGGAAGGAGTCTCGAACCAGCTAGCGGATGCTCTCAGCCGCATAGGCCAGACATCCCATGAGTGGTCGCTCCATCCAGAGGTAGCTCACAGCTTGTTCTCTCATTGGGGCTAACCAGTGATGGACCTGTTTGCCTCCAGGGAAAACACCAAGCTGAGGCTGTTTCATGCCTGCTCCCCTCAGCAGGGCTCGCTGCAGGGGGATGCCTTCTCAAGGCCGTGGACCCCAGGCCTCCTCTATACCTTCCTTCCATTTCCCTTGATCCACAAGGTGTTACCCAAGGTGAGGAGGGACAAGGCAAAGATGATTCTTGTAGCCCCAAACTGGCCGCGCCAGTTCTGGTATCCAGATCTCCTAAGCCTCAGCTGCTGGTCCCCAGAACAGCATTGTACACGCTCGGACCTCATATCTCTGAATCAGGGGATGGTATTCCATCCGGACCTTCAATCCCTGCACCTCACAGCCTGGTACCTGAGCGGCTAGAGTTCTAGGCTTTGGGTCTCTCCGAAGATTTCTACACCGTTGTAGAGGCATCCAGAAAGGAATCGACTAGGAAATGTTATGCATTCAAATGGAAAAGGTTTTCCATTTGGTGTCAGGGTAAGGGTCTGGACCCCTTATCCTGTTCTGTGGCTAACATTCTCTACTACCTTTGGTCTCTCTCCAAAGGGGGTCTGCAGTCATCGACCCTCAGGGTGCACCTGGTGGCCATTTCTGCTTACCGGGCACAGGCCAGTCAGCCGACATTGGCGTAGGAGACAGTGGTCGGGCACTTTTTCAAAGGCCTGGATCACATATCCGCTCCGGTGCGTGAACCTCCACCTCCATGGGATCTACTGCTGTTACTGGGAAAGCTCATGGGCAGACCATTCAAACCCATGCACAAGTGCGAGTTGTCACACTTGTCATGGAAGATGGCCTTCCTGGTGGCTATCACATCAGCCAGAAGGACAGGGGAGCTCCAGGTGCTTTTGGTGGACTCCCCTTATCTGGTTTACCACAGGGACAAAGTCCTGTGCTCCCACCCAAAATTCCTTCCAAGGTGGTGTCAGAGTTTCACCTTAACCAAGTGTTGACTTTGCTGGTATACTACCCCAGTTACACCTCGGACGCCAAGTACAGGCTCCATACTTTGGACCTGAGACATGCTGTCTCCTATTATAAGGAGAGGATGGTGGAAATTCATGGAGAGGTTTGCCAGCTGTTTGTCACCTACGCTGAAGCCGCTTCTGGCAGACATGCAATCAAATGGACCATTGCAAGATGGATTACTTCATGCATAGGTCTGTGCTATGAGTTGGCGGGCAAGGAGCCTCCCAGAGGGATAAGAGCTCATTCTACCCACCATAGTGCTGTATCGGTGGCTGCTTCCAGGGACATCCCTATCCAGGAAATCTGCTGGGCTGCTACCTGGATGTCGGCAAACACCTTCATTACCCACTACCTCATCGACCTTGAGTCATGCCGGGATGCTGGTTTTGGGACCTCAGTTCTCCAATCTCTGTTCCCTAAGTAGGGGGTGTGAGCCTTGCCTCCCTCCTCCTGGAGAACTGCTAGGAGTCTACCAAGAAGTGTGGATGAACAACATATCCGCGCTCCTAAAAGAACAGGTTACTCACCTGTAACAGTAGTTCTAGGAGTGGTATTTGTTGTTCATCCACACGGACCCACCCAACCTCCCTGGCTGCAGACGCACACAACCTGGCTTCCAGCAGGCTAACTTCTGGCGTCACGGGGCAGAGCCGAGGTATATAACACCTGGGTGGGTGGGAGGAGCCAGCTTGAAGACTTCAGGCAAGATTAGCTGTTGCTAGCCTTGCCTGTAGATCGGAAAGCAGCTAACTAAAAGAAGCTACATTTCTTCTTAATTTAAAACGTACATCTCGGCAGGAGTGAGTGTCTGTTAGATTAAGTAGACAGATAACTTTATTAGAAGTAGAAGGGGACTTATTTAGGGATAAAAAAAAAGAAAGAAAAAGAAAGTCAGTGTGTATTCTGTGCAGTGAAAGGTACTGTATCAGCTCACTTTGCTAAACCAGTAGGAGGAAAGAGAGCTTAGCTGGGGGTGTGGCTTAGGCAGTGTAAAAGCAGGTGAGTCAAATTACAACTTCTGTTGCTAGCCTTGCCTTGTAGGCGGAAAGCAGCTAACTAAAAGACTACATTTTCTTCTTAATTTAAAACACATATCTCTCAGCAGGGTAGTGTCTGTTAGATTAAATGAACAGATAACTTTATTAAGTAGAAGAGGACTTATTTAGGGTTTAAAAAAAAAAGAAAGTCAGTGTGTATTCTGTGCAGTGAAAGGTACTGTATCAGCTCACTTTGCTAAACCAGTAGGAGGAAAGAGAGCTTACCTGGGGGTGTGGCTTAGGCACTATAAAAGCAGGTGAGTCAGATTACAACTTCCTGTTGCTAGCCTTGCTTGTAGAGCGGAAAGCAGCTAACTAAAAGAAGCTACATTTTCTTCTTAATTTAAAACATATATCTCAGCAGGAGTGAGTGTCTGTTAAGATTAAGTAGACAGATAACTTTATTAGAAGTAGAAGGGGACTTATTTAGGGTTAAAGAAAGAAAGTCAGTCTGTATTCTGTGCAGTGAAAGGTACTGTATCAGCTCACTTTGCTAAACCAGTAGGAGGAAAGAGAGCTTACCTGGGGGTGTGGCTTAGGCACTATAAAGGCAGGTGAGTCAAATTACAACTTCCTGTTGCTAGCCTTTTTTCTTACTAATTGCCCTCCATCCATCCACCCACCCAAAGCCAGTTCTACTTTTATAGCCACTGTAATTGACTTGTCAACAGGAACTTCCTGTTTAGCAGTAGGAAGGAAAGGATCATAGAGAAACATTGGTTTTGTCAACCCTAAAGTAGAAAAAGTAGCTCACTCTCCCCCCCTAGCTGCTGGTAGTCTGATATTGAGCAAGGAAGAAGGAGGCTACTGAAGAAGATAGGAAGTTGCTGTCCCAGAACAGGAACGGTGAGAGTTGTAAGGAGAGGAGAGTAAGCATCCAGAGAAACAGTAGAGGGACACAAATAAGACATGATAGGGTGGTACAGTGCAATGGCTGTGGTGACAGTGTTCAGGAGACATTCTGGATGCTGCCTATTTGCAGGCACCTCTCTGGTCTGAGAGAGGAGGTTGTCCGTCTCCAGGCTGACCTGGCTAGGTTCGATGAAACCTCCTCCCCACCCAGGGACCACCAGGGCCAATGCCACTACCTCAGAGGTTGCCAAGAAAGAGGAGGCTGGACCAGGGTGGGCTCAAGGAGGAGAGGTGGTGGAGAGAGTTGCATCCCTCAGCTGTATCTCTTCACAATTCATTACTCTTCTGGTGAATAGTGGTTCCTCTATGGAGGCACCTGCAGTGGAGACCAAGGAGGATGCTGGGAACCTTCACAGAGGAGACCCAAAGGAGGGTGGCATGGGACCCCACAGGGAAGGAAACAACTCCTGGTGGGGACTCAATCATTAGGGGGTTAGAAATGGGGAGGATGGGGAGGGAGGTGGTGCCTTCCTGGCACCACAGCTTGGAGGGACAGAAGCGAATCCTCAGGATTGTGGGAGGAGTTGCGAGGGGAGCTGGATGTCATTGTCCACCTGGGGACAAATGACATGGCTGGGAATGGGATCAGAGCAGTGCAAGAGGAGTTTGCAGAGTTGGGAAGGGCCTTAGACAAGTAGCGCATCACGGTAACCTTCTCGGAGGTGCTGCCTGTCTGTGGCAAGGGAGATGCTAGGGCACTTCTCACCAGGGAATTCAATGAGTGGTTGAAAAACTGGTGTGGTGCTCAGGTTTGCTTCATTGGGACTGGGGCCACCTGGAGGAATGCAGACCTATACTGGTGCGATGGTCTGCATCTGTCCGGGGGGACCAGGATCCTAGGGTGAGAGGTTTAAATGCTTCATTGCAAGCATTTAAACTAGCCAAGGGGAGGCACTGAAAAGGAGTGGGAAATCGAGCCTACTCCCCACAAAACATGGTGATTAGTGAGGTAAACACCAAGGTACAGAAGTTATTAGGAGCACAACAGATTTAAATGTAAAAAGGCAAAGGCAGTAAGGACAGAAATGGGGCTAAAAGGGTAAGGCTATCAAAAGTGGAGGTGATGAGTACCAATGCCTGTGGTCTGTGTAACAAGCTCCTGAACTAGTGGCCTTGATGGAAGAGGTTTCCTGGATATTGTGGCAGTCACAGAAACATGGTACACAGAGAACCATGACTGGGATGTCAGCGTGCCAGGATACACACTCTACAGGAGGGACAGGAGGGTAAAGAGGAGGAGGAGTAGCTCTCTATGTAAAGAAGGGATCAAAGCAACAGAACTAAAGAATAAACAGGAGCAGATGAGGCACTTTGGGTCACCCTGGAGACGGAAATGGCACCACAATCCGCATGGGGTTGTATACAGACCCCCATCTCAGGAGGAGATGGACAAGGAAATGATGAGCTTTCTTAGAATGGCAGAAAAAGGAGATATTGTTGATGGGAGACCTGAATATGCCAGATGTTAACTGGAGCACCTTTGCTGCAGGCACATCCAAGAGCAGGGTCATTCTTGATGCCCTGCAAGGCATGTCTCAGACAGCTGGTATTGGAACCGACTCGGGAGGGAGCAATCTTAGACCTGGTACTTTCAAATGGGGATGGAGAAAGAATCTCAGATTTAGAAGTGGGTAGCCATCTGGGAACAAGTGACCACCAAACAGTGTGGTTCACGATAAACACAGCCATACAAAAGCAAGAGTACTAGACTTTAGGGGGGTTGACTTTGGGAAAATGAGAGTGTGCCTCAGAAAAACACTAGCAAACAGGCAAGAAGGAGGGGTGGAGGAACAATGGGGAGTGATCAAAACAGCCATCACAGAGGCAACAAGCCTTTGCGTAAAAAAAATCAATAAAACACAACGAAGGAAAAAACATAATGGTTCACAAAAGAGGTGGCAGGGAAGGTTAAGGAAAGGGCAGCATTCAGGAAATATAAGAAACACAGAAGGAGCAGGACAGAGAACTTTATCAGTTAAAGCAGAAAGAGGCTGGGAAGGCAGTCAGAATAGCAAAGGCCCAAACCGAAGAAAGGATAGCCAGTTCTGTTAAGAAGGGGGATAAGACCTTTTATAGGTACATTAGGGAGCGAAGAAAGACCAAAGGAGGGATACTGAAGCTTAATAAAGGGAAGGGAATCTGGGTAGAGGGTGACGGTGAAAAAGCAGGGATACCGAGCGAATATTTCTGCTCAGTATTCACAAAGGAAGAGGAGGGAGTTACCTAAACCAAACAAGAGAAACACTCTGAAGGCGAGGCGTGCCAGTCTATTTACAGAAGAAAGGGTTCTGAAAGAACTAATAAAATTGAAGGTGGACAAAGAAATGGGGCGGATGGGATTCACCAAGAATTCTAAAAGAACTAAGGGTAGAACTAGTGACATCACTGACTACTCTCTTTAACAAATCATGGGAGGATGGGGTGGTACCGAGGACTGGAGGAGGCAGATGTGATTCCTCTTCACAAAAGTGGGAGCTGGACAGAGGCAGGAAACTACAGACCAGTTAGTTTGACCTCAGTGGTAGGAAAATGATGGAATCACTTCTGAAGGAAAGAATTGTTGAGTACCTAGAGGCCAGTGGGGCTGGGACCCGAGGCAGCATGGATTCACGATGGGAAGGTCGTGTCAGCCAGATCTAATAGATTTCTTTGACTGGGTGACCAAAGTAGTAGACCAGGGAGGGCTGTGGACATGGCCTACCTAGATTTTAGCAAGGCATTTGATACAGTCCCACAAAAGATTAATACACAAGATAGCCAGCCCTTGAAATGGGTCCCAAGGTGGTAGCCTGGATAAAAATTGGCAAGACAACAGGATGCAAAGGGTAGTAGTAAATGAGGTACACAATGAAAGGAGGGATCTTACTTGAGATACAGCTCTTGCAGCAGGTTACAGCATTAGGACTGAAACCCGGCAGGCGTCAGGACCCCCGGAAAAAATTCTAGCTATCTTCGCGAGGACTGCCCCGGCGTCGGTCCGCCCCGACATCAGGCGTAGCACATAAAGGGGTCCACCAGATTCCCCAGTTCTTTCCGCCGTCGACTTGCATGTCTCGACCCTTCGGTTCATTTTCTAGCACGCGATGCGTGGTTAAGTGTTTTCCTACGGGAAATTCGTTCTTTGGATTCAGCCTTTTCTGATGTCCTCTCCGACCTCTGGTCACTACTCGAAGTGCGCCTGTGGGAAGCAGATCCCATTCAAGGACCCGCTCTCGGCCTGTGTCCTGTGCCTGGGCCCAGACCACGACACCCGGTCCTGCTTCTTTTGCCAGGGCTTCAATAGTAGAACCCGGATCCGTCGCCAGAAGGCCCTTCAGGCTTTTTTGTTAGAGGAGCACCTTAAGACCATGGCTTCCAAGGGGGATTCTTCGCAGAAGGCCCGTAAGCATGCTGAGAAGCATAAAGAGAAGGCCCCTTCCAGGTCTCCGTCTAGGGCCTCTGATTCACGCAGCTGTGGCTCCAGGTCCGACCGCTCTTCTTCCCGGGCCAGCTCTCAGCCTCCCCCCGCTGCGGTGAGCAAATCTTCTGCCTCTTCTCAGGCCAAGACTCCCAGGCCTTCCTCTTCCTCCAAGGCCCTGGCTAAGTCGGGGGATCACCACCATCACCATAGGTCGGGTTCCCGCCATCCTGAACCCGACGTCAGGTCTGCCTCCCTTCCTCCGCCGCTCCACAGGAAGACCCAGGAGCTTACCTCGCTCAAAAAGCCGCGGGACCTGACGCCGGTGCGTCCGTCGTCGGTCTCTCGCCACAGGTCCCCAGAGCCGTCGTCAGTCAAGAGACCGTCGCCGGCCAGGCAAACTCATCATCTCGGACGCGGTGGGGGACCGGCACCGCTCCTACGAGAAAGAGCACTCCGGCGCCTCCGACCGGCGTCGGTCAGGAGACAATCACTGAGGAGGAGTTAACTCAGCCCAAGACCAGGCCCAGGACCCGGTCCCTGTTGAGACTCCCAGGGCACCTTCCGCCTCCCCAGGCCCCTGTGGAGCCAGCGCGGGACCCAGCAACCGTCCACGGCGCCGGGCCGTCGTGGGATTTTCTTTTCAGAGGTAAAGGCTGTTCACTTTCTGGTGGATACCGTCAAGGACATGGTTCCCACCTCCTCCTACACCGGTTGCCCCTCCGGTTCCTGCGCCTCCTTCTCCATCTGGGTCTGCAGGCTGGTTACCTCCTCCCCGGGAGCCTAGGACCCCTCAAAGGGGGAGATCAGAAAGGAGGAGACCTCCGTCCAGATCCTCTTCTGGGTCACCCAGTCCCAAGAGACCCAGAGGCGCCGCCGCTCACCTTCGACGGAGGACACGGGATCGGACTTCTCATCATCGAGATCCCCATCTCCCTCTCCATCCCTTCACCGGACCCACGTGAGCTGCCGAAGTCTCCTCCGGATGACCCTTCGTTCTCGGATATTATGAGACACATCCAGGAGAACATGGGATGGGATGCGGAAGAGTTAGACCCGGAAAGGCTGCGCCTGCCAAAGTATCTTGGCAGAAGGACCCCAAGCCTGTGGTGGTGCCACCCTTGGTAGACAGCTGTGGGCGTCACCAAGGCAGCGTGGAAGCATCCACATTCGCTCCCGGCGATGCCGAAGAAGGCTGACCGCCTGTACAAGGCTCCAAGAGAAGACCAGTACTTGGCTCAGCAGCCTCAGGATGATTCTCTGGTCATCACAGCCTCTCATGACCGGTCCCAGAGACCGCAACATCTGAGCACCCTGCCACCTGACCCAGAGTCCAAGCAGTTGGACTCCATGGTTCGGCACACGTATGCTTCCGCTACCTGCGCCATCAGATCCCTGCATTATTTAACCCACATGGTGCAGTTCCAAAATGCCCTGTGGGAACAGGGTCTGGATGTGGCTGAGAAACTGCCGGAAGGTGAGCAGAAGGAGGAGATGCTACAGCTCTTCCGTACAGGTTCGGACGTGGGAACCCAAGTACTACGAGCCGCGTACGACTCCGCGGACTCCTCGGCCAGAGCAGCAGCTTCAGGCATGTGCCTCTGGAGACACTCTTCGCTTCATGTCTCCGGTTTTACCCCGGACGTCCAGAAAAACATCTTGGACGCCCCATTCGAGGGAGAAGTTTTGTTTGGTAAACCCTCAGAGAAGATCATTGCAAATTCCAGAGGCGGGAAGGCGGTGAGGTCGGTCCAGGCCATGTGCCGACTAGCTTAGTTCCTTTACGTAGGAACCGGCGATTTCATAGACCAGACGCTTAGAGACAACAGTTCCGCTCCGTTCCACAACAGAGGTCCGGTTTCGAGAGCCCAAGGAAACAACCTGCAGGCCGAGGCCAGTGCACTCTAAGCCCGGTCCAGCCAGCGGACCCTCAGCCGCCACAGCCCCAGCTCCGTCCGGCCCCGCCCCTCAGGATCAACGGGACGTCATGGTCGGGGGTCGCATTGCGAATTTTCTGCCAGGATGGCAGACTATATCCACAGACAGGTGGGTTCTACAGTTGGTCGCAAGAGGCCACTTTATATAATTTGCAGAAAAGCCACCCTCGAGGCCTCCTTTGCTTTCCCGGTACCCGGGTCAGCACAAGTCTTTGATCAGACAAGAAGTACTCGCACTCCTGCAAAAGGGAGGCGATAATGCGTCCAGAGAACCAGAGAGGACACGGATACTATTCTCACTTCTTCCTGGTTCCAAAGAACAGGGGACCTCCGTCCGATTCTGGACCTCAGCGACCTCAATTTGTCGAGTCGTCTACAAAGATTCCGCATGGTGACCCTTCCGGTCTTATCCCCATGCTGAAGCAGGGACGCCTTTTAGCGTCTCTAGACATGCAGGACCCTTACCTGCACATCCCCATAGCTCAAGCGCACAAGAGGTTCCTGCGCTTCGAGTTCCTCGGCCATCACTTTCAGTTCCGAGCTCTTCCATTCGGGCTGTCATCGGCACCCAGGGTCTTTACCAAATGCATGGCAGTCGTGGCAGCGT
The DNA here is from genome assembly GCA_016271365.2 of Neoceratodus forsteri. Classification (NCBI taxonomy): domain Eukaryota; kingdom Metazoa; phylum Chordata; order Ceratodontiformes; family Ceratodontidae; genus Neoceratodus; species Neoceratodus forsteri. The sequence continues at coordinate 932,701,451 of CM028133.1, forward strand.
CTCTAAGGAGACAGGGCCATTATGTGTTCCCGTACCTGGACGTTTGGCTTCTCATGGCCGCCTCCAGAGAGGCGTTGTTACGGGCGATCCAGGACACCCAGGACCTGTTTCGCTCTCTAGGTATCCTAATCAACCATGAGAAGTCCCTCCTGGTACCGTCGCAGAAGCTGCAGTTCATAGGAGCAGTACTAGACACTGTTCAGGGAAGAGCATTTCTTCCAGACGACAGAGCAGAGCGCATCAGATCCCTCATCAGGGAGCTTTAGTCTATCAAGACCGCCCCAGCCAGGTCGGTCCTTCGCCTGCTCAGACACATGGCTGCGGCCATTCCTACTGTCTCTTTGGCAAGGCTCCACATGCGGGTAACTCGGTGGATGCTCAAGGTGCAATGGGACCAAAGCAAGACCACTGCAGCATCGGTCAGAATCACGAACACACGATTCGAGACTGGCAGTGGTGGCTAGACCAAGGGACACTCTCTGTGGGTGTCTAGTTAAGTGGCGCCGTCCCAGAGGTAATCCTCACTACAGATGCCTCAGGTCTAGGGTGGGGTGCACACCTGGGCGGGTGAAGTCTCAGGTACGTGGTCCCCTTTGAGGCCCATCTTCATATCAACCTCCTAGAGATGAGCGGTCCTTTATGCCCTGCAATGTCATTTCAGTCAGAGATCGGCGAGCACTCTCCTACTTCAGACAGACAACACGGCGGTGATGTATTACCTCAACAAACAAGGAGGCACACACTCTTATCCCCTTTGCAGGGAAGCCATGAGAGTGTGGGATTGGGTAATCAGGCACGGCGCGAACCTGATCACAGTACATGTTCCCGGGGTGGACAGCGTTATTGCAGACGGCCTGAGTCGCTCCCAGGCCAGAGTCCATGAGTGGGAACTTCTTCAAGAGGTAGCAGAGGATCTGTTTCTTGATGGGAACTCCAGATTTGGACTTGTTAGCCTCCCCATCAATGCAAAACTGCCCAATTTTTGCTCGCTAGATCCAGGGCCTGGTGTTTTCTGGCGAGACGCGTTGTCCCTCTCCTGGGTGGACAGATTCCTCTACACTTTCCCTCCCTTCCCGTTGATCCAGAGAGTTCTTCTCAAACTGCGCAGGGAGCATGCATCAGTGATCCTAGTGGCCCCTTTCTGGCCCAGACAGATCTGGTTCCCCTTGCTAATTCAGCTGTCCCGAGAACCTCCGCTCCCGTTGCCATTCACCTCCCACCTGTTGTCTCAGGAGAAAGGTTCGCTGGTCCATCTGGACCTACTCTTTCTGAACCTGCATGCATGGCTCCTAGAGACATAGCCATCCTGCGTCACGGGGTCTCGCAAGAGGTTGCGGATGTTCTTGCTGCAGCCAGAAAGCTGGCAACGCATGCAACGATATGGCACCGCTTCTGTTTATGGTCGCAAGCACGCAGCTTTTCCCCTTTAGGTTGTCCAGTGAAAGAGGTGTTAGACTACCTGCTTTCCCTTTTTCGTTCGGGCCTCACCTACTCCTCTATTAAAGTGCACCTCTGTGCCATTTCAGCCTTTCACCTCCCAGTAGGTCAGCGCACAGTGGCACAGCTAGATGCCTGTCGCAAATTTTTGAGAGGGGTGTTGCACCTTAGGCCGCCCATTAAGGACCCGGTGCCTCCATGGGATTTGCTCTTTATCCTGGAGCAACTCACGCTCCCCCCCTTTGAACCTGCCATAGATTGCGAGCTGCATTTTCTCTCGTGGAAAACGTTATTTTTAGTTGCTGTCACGTCAGCGAGAAGAGTTTCTGAGCTTCAGGCTCTCATGTGCAAAGAGCCTTATTTAGTTTTCCACAGGGACAGAGTTTCCCTGAGGACGAATCCCAAATTCTTGCCTAAGGTGGTTTCCACATTCACTCTCAATCAGGATATTGACCTACCGGTTTACTTTCCAAATTATTCCAACAGAGGAGGCGATGCTTCATACCCTGGATGTTCACATGCTTAAGATACTACCTGAGCAGAACTAAGCAACCCGTTCGGAGCAACTCTTCGTTCCTTTTCTGAAAGGATGATGGGCCATCCAGTTTCCAAACAGTCCCTGTCTCGCTGGCTTGTCCAGTGCATCTCATACTGTTATGATATCAAAAGAAAGTCCCTCCCTGGAGCAGTCCGGGGGCATTCCACTAGGGGTGTGGTCACTTCCTTTGCAGCTCTTAGGAACGTCTCCACCTCTGCTATTTGTGCTGCTGCCACTTGGAGTTCTGTTCATACCTTTATCAGGTATTATAGCCTGGACATCGCTTCAAGGCGAAGAGCAGGCTTCGGCCTGGAAGTGCTGCAGGGTCTCCTGTCCTAGATTTGAGGCCTGGAACGTTCTTTCGAATTTCCTCCTCCCTGAGCGTTTACAAGCGCTATTGCTTGGGAATCAGTCCTAATGGTGTAACCTGCTGCAAGAGCTGTATCTCGGTAAGATAGTACAGTTGCCAAGAACTTACGTAACAGTAGATCTTGAGAACAGCTTTGCAAGCAAGTACTCCCCACCTTCCCCTTGGAGGACATGGCTTAAGCCTTTTCTAACAGGGATTTATTCCTTATTGTCTTCTGACGGTGGATCCTCGGTCTCCCATTCTGATGTCATCCTGCGGCCGGAAGTCTCCGGCGGGAGAACTAGGGAATCTGGTGGGACCGCCCCATATGTACTACGCCTGGCCGGCGGACCCGGCGATCGGGGGTCCTCGCTGAAGATAGCTAGCTAGAATTTTTCCGTGGGGTCCTGACGCCTGCCGTCTTCAGTCCTAATGGTGTAACCTGCTGCAAGAGCTGTTCTCGAAGATCTACTGTTACGGTAAGTTCTTACGTAACTGTACTTTACCAGTGGGGTACCACAAGGTTCAGTACTGGGACCGGTACTTTTTAATGTCTTTATAAGTGACATTGCAGAGGAACTGGAAGGAAAAGTATGTCTCTTTGCAGATGACACAAAGATCTGCAACAGGGTTGATACACAAGATGGAGTGGAAAGGATGAGAAGGGACTTGGCAAGGTTGGAGGAATGGTCAAATGTATGGCAGCTCAGATTCAATGCAAAGAAGTGCAAGATAATGCACATGGGAAACAAAAACCCAGGGGAAGCGTACACAATGGGGGGTGAGATACTGACAACAGTAAAAATAGAAAGAAACCTGGGGGTAATTATATCAGATGACCTAAAGGTGGGCAAGCAATGTGAGAAGGCAGTAAGGAAGCCTGGAGGGATACTGGGATGCATAGGAAGAGGCATCAATAGTAGATAACAGGAAGTTGTTACCCTCTGTACAGACAGTTGGTGAGACCCCATCTGGAGTACTGTGTGCAGTTCTGGAGACCCCATCTCCGCAAAGACATAGACAGAGTGGAGGCTGTCCAGAGGAGGGCAACCAAAATGGTGCAGGGTCTGCACCAGAAGACATCTGAAGAAAGACTAAAGGAGCTTAATATGTATACTCTTGAGGAAAGAAGGGAGAGAGGGACATGATAGAAACTTTCAAGTACCTCAAGGGAATTAACAAAGTCCAAGAGGGTAGCATCTTCCAGAAAAGAGATGTGCAAGAACAAGGGGGCACAATTTGAAGATAGAGAGCAGCTCAGGGTAATGTGAGGAAGTATTTTTTCACTGAGAGGGTTGTGGATGCATATAACAGCCTCCCTGAGGAGGTAGTGGAGTCAAGAACAGTGGGGGACTTCAAGAATGCATGGGACAAGCATAAGGCAGTCCTAGGGGTGGGTAAGAGGAAGTAAGCTATTGGTTAACTAGGATCTGCAGCTTATCTGTTAGGTAGGAAAATGGGCAGACTAGGTGGGCCAAGCGGTCCTTATCTGCCGTCAAATTCTATTTTTCTGTTTCTATTTAAAGGGGAAAGGGACATGCCAAGAAGTGTGGCTGAATAACATATACCACTCCTAGAAATACTGTTACAGGTGAGTAACCTTTTATTGCCCACAGTAGCAGTAGGTCTTTGAGAGAATCTCTCCCACTGAGCCACAGTTGTCCCTCCTGCCTTCTACCCTTGTCTGGTGATGGGTGACAATACTGCCTGCTCTAGCAAGCTGCTTCTTCTGTGCTGCCTAAATACAGTACTACTCACGTTTCCACATCCTCTCTTGTGTGCTTGGTTTGGTCATGGTTGCTGCTGGTCCAATGATCCTCCGTGCTTGTCTCTGGCCAGGAAGTGAGGCATGTTGCGGATGCCTGTTTTATATAGTCACTGATGAAGCGCGTCTTGTCAGTGGCCCCAGCCAGCAAACATTTCCGGGTGGTCCTGATGTTGACTGTTTACAGTTCCATGATGTGGTCTAATGGAGGAGATTCTCTCAAAGATACACTGTTACGGTAGGTAACTACTCTTTCCGTCTGTCCTGTTAATTTTTTCTAAAGTATATCCAGGGTTGTGTGTTTTTTTTTTTTTTTTTTTTTTTGTGTGTGTGTGCTTTCTCTGTAAGAAAAAAAATAAAAATTTCCTCACACACCTACCCTTCCACAACAGTCAACGAAATGTCAGCTAGTGGGCCTGAACATGCCATTTGCTCTGGCAACAAGGTTGCGTCCCAGTACAATGCAAGTGTATTGGCTTTGGGCAGTGTCACTTCTGGGAGGAAAAGTAGCCCTCCAGGAGTTGCGAGCGCGCGCGCGCACACACACACACACACACACACAAAACACACTTGTGACCCTGCGCAGTCTCAGCACCAGGTACAAGGGACCATTCAGCCTCTTCTCACAGAAAACATAAAGCAAAGAGAAAAGGCACTGGTCAGGGTCTAGTTTATGCCACTCTACACTGAGGCATTCGGCTCCTGTAGGACTAGAATTTCCATAGTCATCCCACTATTCGGTGAGGGTGATATGAGAAGACCCTGTCCAAGCGGGAGTGATTTGTGGAATTATGATTGAGGTGAGTGGGGTCAGAAATCAACTGGGATAATTGGAGGGAATTGTTGCATCTTAGCTGGACTAGCCTGGCTATAGGAATAAAAAATAAATATAAAATAAAAGCCTGTGCTTCCTGCAGGTAGACCTGTGTTAGGGAGTGATTAGGTTAATGAAGGCTGATTATTATGTAATCTCTAGAGGGTGGTACTTCGGGCCAGTACATGAAAAAAGGCTTACAGAGCAGCATTGATGACTGCTTTTCAGGGAGCAACTATTCCACTGTGAATTTTTCTTCTGCTCAAGATCTGTATGACCATGTAACCATAGAAATAGGGGGGTGAAAGAAGAGGAGAGTTGCATGAGGATACAGTGTAGATAAGGAAGTGCAAATTAGAATAGTCAAGGAACATTGAGGATGCTTGAATCTGTCCCATTTTCATTTAGTTCTTTTTTTTTTTTAAATCTTTTTATGCCAACTCAGGCTAGGGCTTGGTGGCAATGTACTGCCTATGCAGGGCTCCTCCCCCAATCGGTAATCACTCTGCATGGCAGTAGGTGGGATTTTTCGGCATTGCAGAAAGTAACTACATTGTCCTGTCCCCGAGGACGCTGGCAAAAGGGACCAGAGTCCAAGCGGTAAGCCATTGTGAGGCACGGCTTCCGCCGCTCGCCTAATGACCCCCTCCCCTCCTGACACCGTCAACTAGTTGACATGGTGCCCAACCAACCCTAGGAGAGGAGAGTTGCCAGTCAGCAACCCAATGCAGCTCCCCCCGCAGCTGACCCCTGGCGTCCCTAGCTCGTTCCCGAACCTGGTCACCAGTGTAGCACGAGGTGTGGCGTCCAGCACCTCAACCCTCAGCACCCCCAGGCCGGCCTCATTTTCATTTAGTTCTTCAGCATGGTGAGTATCTGTGACATTTTATATAATAAAACCTTCAAACATGGAGTCAAATGGAGGATGTACTGAAGTGCAACAGTTGCCTAAAACCTGTGTGTATTCCTATGAATCTGCATTTGGGATCCTGGTGGCTCTGACCTTTTGGCACACAGTTGGTTCCATGGTGGATATGCATATTAAAGAAGGTTGTTAGTCACCAACATCTGCAGTGTTGCTTGAATCATGACTATTACTGTTACTATTCCTCTGTGCTGCTGTAACCCCCTCTTCAGCATAACCATGATTTTTGCTGAGCTTTCTTTTCAGCTAGTAACAATGGGAGTGAAGATGATGATGTATTGCCCCACTGTCATTGTAGACACTTGCAACCATAATCCTCACCGTGATGTGCCATTAGGTTCCTTGCACTACACGCAAGGCATGATCACAGGGATCAGTACTAACTTAACCTTGCTCCACTGCACCCCAATCTGACACATTGGCTACCTTCTGTATTTTAAAGCACGTGGCACCCCCGAGAGCTTTGCAGTATTTGTTGCACTCTGCAACTTCACAGGGCAAATTAGGACCAGCAGGGCCAAGAGGACTAGACGCCCTACAGTCAAACTAGTCTACAAAATGATTAAAGCATACCTTCTCAGGATATTACTGAATAGACACCCCATGCTCTGAAAAGGTGGGAGGGGTCCCTCACATTGGCTTTAATCAGTGTCTATAGCCTCCTCAGCAAACCTGATAATCTACAAACCTGGGGTCAGCAACATAACCTCTCTGTTGTCGAAACATGGCTTAACCCCAAGATACCAGACACCGCAGTAACCATCCCTGGATACACTATATTCAGGCAGGACAGGGTTGCTAAATGAGGTGGGGGCTGTGCCATCTACCTGATGAACTCCTACCTGGGTCATGTCATTACTTTTTCAAACCCTAAACCCCCTTTGCAGGTTCTTGCTATCAAAGTTCTATTCGGGGCGCACAGCAAAGAGCTCACCATAGCCTCCGTTTACCTACCCCCTAAGGACCAGGCCAATGGATTTGTTAGAATCATGGAAAACCTAAGGGGAATAAACCATAACTTTGAAATCCTAATACTTGGCGACTTCAACATAATTTGGCTCTCGCCGGAAGCCAGCACTTACAAGGACGCCATCACGACACAGAATCTCACCCAGCTTGTTTCAACCCCCACCAGATGTAACTATAGGACGGGGTCACGCACACTTCTGGACTAGATCCTTTCTAATCGCCTGAACAAATTTCCAAAGTTTCATTGCTCCCTGACATGATCAGTGACCACTCACCTGTTACCTGTACCTGGACGAACAAATTCATTAAGCCCCCTCCTAAAATAATCCACACCAGGGTGTTAAAGCAGGGGCACCTCGAACTACTAAAATCACATTTAAGCTGCCTGGACTGGACACCGGTTGACTCCTCCAAAGATTTCAACCAAGCCCTTGACCTTTTCATCAGCCACTTTACTGTGGCTTGCAATATCTTTCCACCACTAAAAAAGCGGACGGTCAGGGGAAGAGCTAACCCTTAGATAACCCGGAACAAAATCACTTTACTCAAACAAAGGGACCATCTCTGGCACTGTGCCCATGCAACATCCACACCAGGGGATAGTCATAAATATAAAGCTACAAGAAATGAGTGTGAGTGGGCAATTCGGAGCACCAAAAGCAAATACTTCAAGGAGGCTCTCTCCAACTCCTGGGGTGATGGAAAAAAAATTCTGGAGTAATCTGAAAAACCTTACATGCAAGGATCCTAAGACACCACCCACCATGTTTAACATAAATGGAACACCAGCACTTGACCTGTACACAATCACCAATACCTTCAACAATGTGTTCTCCAACTTGGATAGTATCCTCCCACGTGACTTCTTCGATGCTTCCTCCGCTGTTAACGCTCCTGACACTGCTTCACATCTACAGTTTGCCTCGCAATTCTACTTCAAAGAGACCCCAGTGCACTTAGCCAGAACCTATATTCGGAAGGCCATCCGCAACACAGGCTACACAGACAACTCCCTCAACCTGAAGCCGTTAGCACTTGTCCTTGAAGAAATCCTTGTACCCCCTGACAAAGATCTTCAACCTATCACTAAGGATGTCCCAGTTCCCATCTTGTTGGAAGCAGGCGACCATCACACCGGTACACAAAAGTGGAGATGAATCACTACACACCAACTACAGACCTATCTCCATCCTCCCTCCATTGTCTAAAGCCCTGGAGCATATTGCTTCAGACCAGCTAGTTGAGTACCTGGAAAAATATGACATCCAGTGTCCCGAGCAGCATGGTTTTCGAAAAGGGCACAGCACCGCCACTGCACTATTAGAATTCACGGGATTCATCCACACCACTCTCGATCAAGGAAACTGTGTGGGGGCAATATTCATCGACCTTACGAAAGTCAACCATCCACACCTACTCAAGTAACTATCAAACATTGGGCTCTCCAAAGACACACTGCTCTGGTTTTTGAGTTATCTTGGGGGGAGGGTCCTGCAGGTTAGGATTACTGATGTCACCTCGGAAGAAAAGCCGGTCCTAATGGAGGTCCCACAGGGGTCCATCCTGGGGCCACTATTCTATAGTCTCTTCCTGAACGACTTCCCCAGTGTCTGCCATCAGAAATTACTACTCTACACTGATGACACAGTCATGTTCACCAGCCATCAAGACGTGGAGCTCCTTGAGAAACAAATACAGCATGAATTTATGTGCATTGAAGAATGGATCAAGACACACAAACTGGTCCTGAATTACAACAAAACAAAGGTAATGACTTTCTGCAACGCTAGGAGCAAGTACAAATCCCTGCCCCTCACCATCTAAAACCAAACGGGGATCGTACTTGATCACGTTCCTGAATTTAAATACCTAAGCATTATATTGGACAACTCCCTCTCCTGCCATCGGCACAATATGTCGCAATAGCCTCCAATATCCGGATAGGCCTGCTCTACAGGCACAAACACTGAATGACTTCTGACACACTCTGGCTGGTCATCTACAGTTCTGTCACCTCCATCATTGATTACGGGCTAGCAATCTACGGTTCTGCCTCTGCCCTCTGCAGAATTACGGTAGCACTCAACAAAGCATGTAGGCTTCAAACGGAGGCCAACCGATTTACACACACGTGACCTGCACATTCGGGCCGAATGGCTTCCTTTTCTCAGCTGGATCCAGTATCAAACCTGCCTCTCAGCCAAAAAGGTCCTCCTCGGGATCATGCCCCCTGGTGTTGAAAAGCTCCTCACTGACCACCACAACACCCAGCATACTAGGCGTTCACAACAACAAACCTTCCTGGTCCCCAGATGTCTGAATACAATGGGCCAGAGGGCTTTTGCCCACAGAGCTCCACAACAATACCTCAACAAAGAGACACTTACAGCTGCTGCTCTTGGCCCTTTTAAAGGTCAACTCCAACTACACCTCATTTCAACTAGTCATTGTGACTGCTTCACCTAATCTGGGGCCCATGCTCCCTGCACTTTACTTTAGTCAGGACGGCTACCTCCCTTTCCCAGTCGCTCCTTCTCCTGTCTCTACTTGCTCACCCCTTCCACCCCACCCACTCCCCTACCTCACCCATCCCCTCCCTCTGGCACTTATTGACAATTATCCTTCACTTCCCTCCTCTTATTCACTCCTACCTTCACCCCCTCACCCTTCGACAATGGCCTTCCAGCCAGCCTACCCCCCTTTCCTATCCTCTCCCCAGCAGATCTTCATTCAAAAGTTTCCCATTGTTGTTGTCTCATACTACCTAACATTTGCTCATTTTGAGGCACTGTAATTAACTAAGCCTCAGCCGCTTGCTTCTGTTTATTGTGTAAATATGTTGACCTTTGTATGTATGTTTACCCTCCATTTCTTTTGACGTGGAACCTTTGTAAATGAGCAGTTCCTGCTCAGAGGTATCTGTAATCCTAGAATTTAATAAAAATAAAACAAAAATTACAGAATAGCTAAATATTGTACTGAGGAAGGCAACATGTTTCTTTATCCAAATAGCTTTTTCCAGTTAGTTGCAGATTAACACTGAATGAGTTTATTCAGATTTTGATACTGCAGATATTTTTCATTGGTGTCTCTTCTTGCTTTGTACTTGTAGGTGTGGGGGTGCCCTTCAAAACCTCTCTGTGAAGCTGCCCATCACACTCAACAAGTTTTTTGAGCCCACTGAAATGACATCTCAAGACTTCTTCCAGCGGTGGAAACAACTCAGTAGGTAAGACAACATGCAGTAAAAGACACTGCTGTAGTTGGTGTTTTTATTTATTTGGAGTCCAGGGCAGCTCCTAAAGATGCAAGAGTTTATCTTCTCATCTTCCTGAAGTAAGAGAATGGTAAGGAGTTCTGTCATCCAAAAGGTAATGAGGTGACACTTCTACAGCTGTAAGAGATGCTCCAGTAACCAGATAAATTGCAAATCATTGAATTATGTTTGATAACGCATCAGTAGATAAAAGTTTTAAAACGTAAAAAGAACGCCGACTCCTCTTACAGAAGCATGCCACTTTTTTTAAACAAATGGGGGAAGTCACCATTGGGCCCTATTATGTACACATTCTTGCTGAGTTTGCAGTGCTGTACCAAGTTACTCAGGCTACTTTACCTATTGTCATCATGTCTTGTGGACAGCGGCTACTGAACTGAGATTCTGTGGAGCATCAGGAGATGGCCTCTCATCTCCTCAAGTGCAGCTTAGTGACGGCAAAACACTATTTACTGCCCACCATGGGTTAGTCAGAAGTGCGCTCGCAGTGTATGCCAGGGGGATTTGTTCTCAGGATGCACAGTTTGTGCTTCTACTATTTACCAGATCAGCACATGGTTCCAAATCTTTCATTTCATGTGTCTATGCTGTTCATCCCCCAGGTGGAGGGCATCCTGAAAAAACAATTGTAAGAGTCTGAAAAGACCATGAAGGCAGTCTTGTTCCATGATGGTGACTGCTAGACAGCCAGTATGCAGAGCTCTGTGCCTTCATACTGCTAACCAGAGCAAAAACTTAGGATTTTGGAGTGATGCTGGGATGAGTCTTATGTCTGTAAATTACTCATAGTGAAATTACATTGGGGAAAGAGAAAAAAGAAAAAGGTGATCCTCAACAGTAATGTGTAATCAGAATTGTTTTTTTTTTTGAATACTCTGTTTATTAAGAATTTTCTCTTACAAACAGCTCATGTTTGACATACAGCTACAGACGACATAAACAGACATACATCCCAAGTAGACTAAAAATACATATCACATATTAACACATATCACATATTACCACATAGATGCAATCGAGTGTGCATTACAATCTATACTGCCATACATAGTCAGGTATCTACATTTACCCACATAATATCCAGGGGATCCATTTCATTCTGTGCAAAATAAAAGTGCCAAAAAACATCTAACAAGTAATGAGTCAGCAGCCAATGAGAGGAACTCATCCCCTTAAGCAGGCACCTATTCTAGGGTTTAGATATTCAGCCCTGTGCGGAGCATTAGATTATCAGATATGCTCAAGGACGCTAGAAAGGGGGCCCACTCCCTCAAGAATACTTCCTCCCTATCTCTTACAGCCCATGTAAGCCTTTCTAATGCAAGAGAGCGGATAACCATTCTCCGCCACTCAATTACCGTAGGCCCATTCCCAGTGACCCAAGTGTTCTATATACAGTACCTGGCCAATACTAAGAGAACTATTGTCCATCTCGGCAGTGGCAACCACTCCTCCTCTCCTTCTACTACCTCCACCCCAAATAAACAAATCGGGGGGGTCCTGGGACAGCCGCCCTCCTGACACCTTATTCACCTCCTGCACTACCTCCCCCCAAAATTTAACCAAGACCGGGCATGACCAGAAGCAATGAAAGAAGGTACCCAACCCTTTGTTAGACCTCCGGCACAGCGGTGATACTGCAGGATGTGCTCTATGAACCGCCACTGGGGGCCAATATATTCTATGCAGAAATTTATAGAAGGCCTCCGTAAACTTATTACACACCATGATCCCCTCTGGCATCCCTAGGACTAACTTCCAGTTCTGTTCTGATATTTGTTGCCCCATATCCCTCTCCCAAAGAGCCTTTGTGGCCCCCGTTAGATCTGGTAGGTTCTGCTTATCTTGTTTAGCCACTTTTCCAATAAATCCTTTCGGATCTTTCTTAGCCTGACATACCATCTGCTCTATCCTATTTGGGTGCAGCCCTCCCCTATCTCCCATTCGCATCTTCCCTACAAATGCTTTCACTTGCAGGTACTGAAATAATTGGGATGTCCCCAACCTCATATCTCACCTAATCCTATCAAACTCACTTAACTCCCCTTTCTCCAACAAAGCCCCTATATATGCCACTCCTCCCTTTTCCCATTCTAAGAACCCCCTGTCCTCCATCCCCGGCACAAAGAAGGGGTTCCTCACGATCGGGAGCAGCACAGTCTCCCTCTGAGCCAATCCCCTCCACCGCCACAGGTGGTCCCAAGCCTCTAATATTTCCCTAACTAATGGGTTCCTACTCCCTAGAACCCTATATGCCCATAATCCCTTACTATGAAGGTAAGCTATAAGTCTCCCTGGGGTTCCCCCTTGTTCCAGTCCTACCCAGCTGGCCACCTCTGGTCTATGGACCCAGTCAGCTATCCCTCTAAGCTGCACCGCCCTATAGTAAGTACCCAACTCCAGGAAATTCAGCCCTCCCTTAGTCCTATCCGCCTTGAGCCTTTTCAGACTAATTCTGGGCTTCTTGCCTTGCCAAATAAAATCCGAAAACACCCTCTCTAACCATTTCACATCCCCCATTGTTAGTCTCAACTGCAGCATTTGCATGGGATATAGGATACGGGGCATAATATTCATTTTTATGAGATTAATCCTCCCAATCCAAGACACAGGGAGCTGCATCCATCGCTTAAGATCTGCCAGGACCATTTTTATCGGGGGATAATAATTCAGCTTATATAGCTTTTCCCATCTTCGCCCTATCCAGACCCCTAGATATTTAAAGTCTGTCTGAGCTACCTTGAATCCCATTTGCTGTGCCTCTTGATCAGCATCTGGGAATCCCATGGCTTCAGATTTCCTGATATTAATCTTATACCTGGAGAAATCTGCAAACCTCTCAATAATGTTCATCAAGCGCCCCATGGAGCTGTGCAGATCTCCAAGGAACAGCAGCATGTCGTCCGCGTATAGTGCTACCTTATGCTCTCTCCCCTCCACATCCCTTGCACCCACCACGCCTTTATGTTGGTGTATTGCCGCAGCCAAGGGTTTGATCGCTAAAGCGAATAGCAGGGGGGATAGCAGGCACTCCTGTCTCGTACCCCTCCCCAATCCAAATTTCCCAGACAGGCACCCATTTACCATAACATGTGCACTCGGTCTGAGATACATAGCCCTGACCCAACCTCTGAACGAATCCCCCAGACCAAACCGGGCCATCACTTAAAAAAAGATACTCCCATTCCACCCTATCAAACGCTTTTTCAAGTGTCTAGGGAGATCACCCCCCATCCTTCCTTCCTCTGATTTGAGAATTGTTTTAACGTGATCAGAGTGGATGCTTTGTATGCATTAGTGAATTAGAGTGATTGCATGTATTTTGCACAAATTGTATGAGTTATGCAGTGATGATGTGACTGTGCATGTACTCAACTTCAAGTTACCAATTTTTTGGTTGGTTGCAAATGTGTGTATATTTAATTAAAATCTATCTAGGTCAGGCTTGCAGTAAGAGTGATGAAAGAGGAAAAGGCAGTCTTCTAGGAATCAGTCTTCACCCTTGATTCCCACTTATAGGTCTGGGGCTGGAGGTTCTAGGCCTCCGTGGTAGGAAACTTTTTTGCAGTAGGGAGTTGACTTCATGTCTCATATTGACAGCATCTGTGCACCTTAAGTGGTGACACACATGCCAGCCAGTAACCATTGCCCTTTCCTTCCCACACCTCAGTTCTGTCCTTCCTGCTGTAGTGGGCACACCGTGGGAGCAACAGTGCCTCTGGATTCTTGTTGCCATTTTACAGCTGTGTCACTAACACTGCCAAGTTATTTTCACAGTACCTTTTCTCTTTCTTGTTTTTTCTCCACTTCCAATATGCCAAAGTCAGAAAAGAAGGGGGCCAAGTAGACGAAGAAAATCTAGCAGCCACCCATCGTCCGTCATTGCCCCTGTGGGAAACAGATGACTGCAACAGACTGGCATACATGCTGAATGCCCTGCCTTGGCCCTTGACACAGCATGAGTGCGACGCCTGCTTCTCCATGGACCTCCACACCCTCAAGATCTATGCAATGAAGTGGGGTTGGCCTACCCTTACCTTCGGAGGCAGGTGTTGCACTCGAAAGGCCAAGGTAAATCCTCTGGGTCTTTTCCCTGTGCCTCTTCACTAGATCTCTTGTTTCGAGAAAGTACAGGGTGGTCCTTGAACTCGCCTTCCTGAGGTGTCTGAGGCCCTGGTGGGTAGGTCTGTTAGAGAGCCAGCTCCTTCTGGGTGGCCGGCTGCAGACCCCTGTAGTCTTTCTGATGTGGGCAGCAGACATCCCTGCTGGTGAGGCTGAAGCTTTATGCTCGGTCTCCTTCAGTGGGCACCTCAGTCATGGCCAGGTGTCACCCCAGCTTCTGGCATCGTTTGTGGTGTCAATGAGTGGGCAGCAACATCGGTCTCCTTCCAGCACCACTTTTGGTGTCAGAGAAAGAACTGTCACTGGGGCCATGCTATCTCCTTTTGTGGAGGTTGTGGTGGTTCTTTACGTGGGTGTCACGAGGAAGGCTGTGCAAGAGGACGACTATGCCTCAGGTGGCAGGCACAGCACTGGCCATGGTGGCTGGTCCTAGGCCCATCACCAAGCATGACACTGGCGACAGTGTTGTCCCTGGTGTTAGCCCTAATGGGTTGGGGGTACACTGAGGTAGACATTCAGCCCTGCACAAAGGACTGCGATGACTGGGGTGAACTGTCTTTGGACCAGTCGTCGACCCTGAGCCCAGTGCCAGAAGTTGCTCCAGCTCAGAGTCTGTTTTTGGGCTGATGGTGATGTTTTCCCTGGAGCCAGTCGTTGACACCATCACCAGTGGGGACCAGGGCCACCCTATGGGGACTGTACGGCTGTCCTCTTCCCCAGCTTGGGACCAGGAGCACTGACCGCATCTTTTCTCTGATGTATGACAACCCCATTCAGGCAGTCCTGCTAGGCTCTCCCCCTGTGCGGCCCCACAGACCAGGTAGAGTCCCTAAAGAGCTTACTTTGAGAGTATCTGTTGCAGCAGGCCATCACCAGTGGAACTTTAGATGCCAGGTGCTAGGACCACATGGAAACCTTCTAGCTAGCAGTCTATCAGAGGTGGCCACCCACCTCCAACATCAGCCACAGATGTCAGCCAATCCTGTAAAGGCAGGCGGTCCCCATACCCTCCCCAGTTCTTTCAAACAACATGAAGTCTTGCTGTAGTCTGGCAATTACAGTTAGCTCCAGCACTTGAACTGCCCCGGAGAGTGAAGGGTTAAGATTCTATGCAAGGCATAGAATGTTGGGCTCGAGCTCAGTTGAAAACTCTGTCTGTGACACTTTGAAACCAAACCGTCAGATTCTTTACTTCGCCTCACTGAATAGTCGCTCCAGAGATTTTCTCCTTCTGCTCGGTTCAAAGTCACTTAAAGTAGTAGGTTTTAGTCCGCATTAAGTTCCGTTTATCGGTTCGAGACTCTGTCTGTGGTACAGTAAGTACATAAGATAGTTATTGTGTAGAAACTGTAAAGCTTTTTCGATCAGTTCGGCTGAATCGATCCTTTAGACAAAAGTCTTGTGAAAATGTTTAGTGTGTGGTTACCGGTCCGGATCGTTTTAAAAAAAAAAAAAACGTGAATTGACGTTTTTTTTTCCTACACCCGTAACACGGTGAGAAACCGATAGGGGAGTCTTGCCTGGCGGTTGCCTTATAAAGGGTAATTTTTGTTAGGTTGGCCATGTCTAAGAAACCGAAGAAAAAAACTGGGCCCACTGGGTTTCAACACTGCAGTGTGTTTGGGGAGATCTTTGCTAAGGCCAGTCCCCACACCACTTGTGTTTACTGTCTGGGGGTTGACCACCTCGATTCAGACTGCCAAATTTGCAAGAATATCCGTAAGTCTACGTTGGATAAAAGGTTAGGTAGACTTAGGGATAAGGAAGCTGAGAAATCCCCTGACCCGGAAGGCCAGCCCGGTTTGGTTCCTACCGAACCAAAAGGAGTGCCCTCTGACCAGGGCAATACTTCTTCAGGTAAGAGGAGAGCTGATCCTGAGGGATCGGTTCTTACAAAGAGAAAGCGCAAGGATCAGTCGGCCGGTTCGGATCCAGAACTTCATGTTCCGACCGCCGAAGAGATAGCCTGAGCAATTCGGATTGTTGAATCTCTTCATCCGGTTCTGACTGATCCGGCGCCTTCTGACAGGGGTTCGTTTTGGTTGGTTCCCTCTGTTCAGGATTATGCCCCTGAAGATTTTTACGAACCGGAGTTTGATGAGAAGGGGGATTTTGAAGAGGATGATTATGACGGTCAAAGTCTGGATGTGTCTGTGGAACCGGACATCTCCCCAGACGGACCTTCTGGTGTTTCCCCTCCTAGGCTTTCTGAGTCCCTTCCCCACTTTCTGTTTTACAGAAAAGTGGCTCAAACCCTCCAGCTTCCTGTTGAGAAGGCTGTGGAGGATCAGGAGGAGCCTGATTTTGTTGAGATGATAGACATCCCAGAGTCTGAGACTGTCTATTCCCCTCCATAAGTCCTTTGGGAAACAGACACAAAAAATTCTAAGGTCTCCTAACTCTGTACCTCCTGTTGACAAGAGAATGAACAAGAGGTACACCTTGTCAGGCTCAGATACGGAGTTTCTTTGTCAGCAATGCAGCCATGTTGGGGTAGTGCAGGCTGCAGCCTGTGACAAGGCAAACATTCCCTTGGCTTCACTCCCCAGACAAAGACTCCAGGAAGATTAGATGCCATGGCAAAGAAGCAGTACATGGCATCATCTTTGGGACTCAGGCAGGCTAACTATATGGCCTATATAGCCAGGTACCAGAAGTTTAGGTGGGACACTGTACTGGCACTGGCTAAACAGGTTTCCCCCCAGCTAGCCAAGGAGCTGGAGGGGGTGGCTGCTGATGGGATCGAGGCATCAAAGGTGCAGTTTCATGCTGCTGTGGACTCCAATGATGTGTCATCAAGAGTCATGGCTACATCTGTGGCTCTTCAGAGAATGGCTTGGCTCAGATGTACTATCCTTTCACAGGATACCCAGGCTAAGGCCATGAATTTCCCTCTGGTGGGTAATTCTGTGTTTGGGGAGCAGACAAAAAATTACATGAAGAAAATGGATGAGTACAGGACCACTTACAGGAGTGCCCAGGCCAAGGAGAGGCAGGCAACTCCTCAAAGGCAGCAAGCTGGGGCAGACCTTTTCACATGCCTCTCTACCAGGCACAGACCTCTTCTTTCTTTTCTCAGGGGGGGTTCTTCAGAGGGAGAGGCAGAAGGGGATGAGCAGGGTTGCATCCACCCCTCAGCCTAAGGCTTCTGCCAAACAGACACCCTGATGTCAGCCCGGGTCAACTCTCCCGTTCTGGTAGGAGGCAGGCTGGCTTACTTTGTCCAGGACTGCATGTCTGTTACCTCAGACAAGTGGGTCCTGGAGGTTGTAAGCCAGGGGCTGGTTCTCAGTTTCAAAAATTTTCCGAAACTGAGACCCAGATCCTTTCCACCTGCAAATACATTAGAAACCCTTGCTCTAGAGGCAGAGGTTGCCTCTCTACTGGCCTTAAGAGCCATAGAGAGAGTTCCTACCCCATACAGGGGCAAAGGTCTGTACTCCAGGTACTTTCTTACCCCCCAAAAAAACAGGGGAGTGGTGACCCATCCTAGATCTAAGATACCTAAACAAGCACCTGCTAAAGACAACATTCAAAATGGTGACTCTGGGAACAGTTCTTCCCTCTCTGAGGCCAGGAGACTGGCTAGCCTCCCTGGACCTCAAGGATGCCTATTTTCACATTCCCATCAGGTGCTCCCACAGAAAGTACTTCAGGTTCAGATTGCCCTCAGGGCATTACCAGTTCAGAGCAATGCCCTTTGACCTAACTTCAGCTCCAATGGTGTTTACAAAGTGCCTAGCAGTATTGGTGGCCTTTTTAAGAAGGAAAAGGATTTCTATCTTTCCATACCTGGACGATTGGCTCCTTGTGGACCAGTCCCCAGGCCAAGTCAAGTCAGATCTGCAGGTTACCCAGCAAGTTCTCACTTCCCTGGGGTTCCTTCTCAGTCTTCCCAAGTCAGTTCTCAAGCCAGTACAGCTCCTCACTTTTATAGGAGCAGAGCTGGACACGCTCAAGACAAGAGCTTTCCTTCCTTTGGAAAGGGCAAAAGCCATTTCTCAGTTGGCTTCTTCCTTCCTCCCTCTGGTTTCTCGACCAGCAAGGCATTTTCTTCAGCTTCTGGGCCACATGGCAGCTTTCACGGCAGTGGTCCAAGGGACCAGGTTTCAGATGAGAGACATTCAGTTCCATCTGAGGACCTTTTGGTCCCAAAGGAAAGATCCTCTTACCAAGCTAGTTCCCGTTACTAAGACCTTAATTCAGGCCCTTCAGTGGTGGCAGGACCTGGACAATCTGAGGCAAGGTGTTCCATGTGTCACTCAGATTCACTCTGTGGTTCTTACCACAGATGCTTCCCTTTTGGGATGGGGAGCCCATCTGGAAGCTCTCACGGCCCAGGGACTGTGGTCCCCTCAGGAATCCCTTAATATCAACCTCCTGAAGCTCAGGGCAGCACTTCTTGCCCTATAAGCTTTCTCTCAGTCAGTACAGAACAAGGTGGTTCAGGTCAGGACGGACAACACTACCACCATGTGGTACATCAGCAAGCAGGGAGGCACTTGGTCCACGGCCTTGTGCATGGAGGCCATGACAATCTGGTCCCTGGTTTATTCCCTACAGACCTCTCTGGTAGCAGTCCACCTCCCAGGAAAGGACAATGTGATAGCAGATGCATTGAGCAGGATTTCCCAGGGCCATCACGAATGGTCTCTGGACCCTTTGGTGTTGAAAGTGATTTTCTCTAGGTGGTGCACTCCAGAGAGGTATCTCTTTGCAGCCCCAGACAATCACCAACTTCCTCTGTTTTGTTGCAGACCCCCAGTCTTGGGCTCAGTCCTTCTGGATGCTCTGATTTTGAACTGGGAAGGGACATTTCTTTATGCCTTCCCTCCCTTCCCTCTACTGTTCAAGGTTCTAGTCAAGGTGAGATCACAACCTTGTGAAGTGATTCTGATTGCTCCAGACTGGGCCAGACAGCTTTGGTACCCCCTGTTGCTGTCCCTAGCAGTCCATCTTCCCCTGTCTCTTCCCAGGAATCACAACCTGTTAACCTCCTCTCACGGGAGGATTTGGTACCACAGTCTCCCGTCACTCAATCTCAAGGCATGGCTCTTGAAGAGTTAGAGTATGCAGACATGCATCTGTCCCAAGGGAGGGGGTTCTGGCTATTCTCAAAGCTTCTTGAAAGCCTGCCACTAGAAAAACTTACAATTCCAAGTGGAAAAGGTTCAACATTTGGTGTTCCAAGAAGCATATATCCCCAGACACTGCTGAGTTGTCTACAGTTCTGGATTATATGGTTCACCTTAATGGCCTAGGCCTCAAACCAGCTACTCTCAAAGTTCATTTGTCAGCTGTTTGCTTTCCTATCAGTGGGGAAGTCTTCCTCTCTGTCTTCTCACCCTGTATTCTGTCAGTTTTTCAAAGGATTGCTTCATACCAATCCCCCTTTTAGGGATCCTGCTCCTGCCTGGGATTTGAATATTTGCATTGCTCAGCTTATGCAACCCCCTTTGAGCCTATGTCCTCAGCAGAGCTCAAGTACTTGACTTGGAAAACTGTTTTTGGCTGCTGTTACTTCTGCCAGACGTATCAGTGAATTGCAAGCCCTGTCAATTGAGCCCGACTTCATTTCATTCCATAGAAATAAGGTGGTCCTTAGAGCCAATAGAAGGTTCTTACCCAAAGTGGTTTCTCATTTCCACTTAAACCAATCTATGTTTCTTCCTGTGTTCTTCACTGATCATTCCTCCTGAGGAGAGCAGAGGCTACACAATTTAGATGTTAAAAGGGCCCTTAGTTACTACATAGAATGTATAAAGGGTCACAGGTTTGACTTCCTCCAGTTGTTCCTCACTTATGGGGAAGTAGGTAAGGGCAAACCTGCCACCAAGAGAACCATTGCCAGGTGGATTGTGTCCTGTATCCAATTCTGCTATGAGAAACTGGGAAAAACTTCACCCTCAGGCCTGAGGGCTCATTCCACTAGAGGTACAGCTGCATCTCTGGCTGCGGCCAGGGATATTCCTTTGTTAGAAATTTGCCAAGCAGCCACCTGGAAAACAATTCATACCTTCACCAATCATTACTCTCTGGATATCCAGACTAGGAGTCCCCCGGGACACATTTGGGACTGGTGGCCAGTGCACCCACATGCTGAATCACCACAGGGCAGAATGGCAGGCTGCCACAGAAGGTGCCAGACATCCACCTGCTGGCCCTTCCGTGGCAGTGGTCGAGGGCGCTGCTGGGGTGGGAGATGTGCCTTGCAACAGTCACTGATGCAGCAGGAGGAGGAGGGCAACATCAGCTGCTCCACCACCACAGCCACCAGCACCACCCTGTTAGGTTTAGGATGCTAGGTTTGGCACAGCAGTACTTCAGAGCCTATTCCCAAAATAGGTTCTATCCCTCCTCCTTGGAAATACTGCTTGGTAGTCTGCAGTTGTCAGAATACAGCAAGACTTCATGTTGTTTGAAGAAAAAAATTACTCACCTTAGTAATTGTGTTTCTTCTAATGGAGTCTTGCTGTATTCTGACCTCCTTCCCTGCCTCGCCTCTCAGAACCTGTTTTGGGAAGTGGGCTAGCAGGTGCAGTGTTGCACCCCAGGGGTGTCTTCAGCCCACTTTCTGTTGTGTTGGGTGCCTTGTGTTTGATTAGTTAAGAGTTTTTTATTTCTTATTGCTTGGTTTTTGGTCTTTGGGTTTCCTGACTTGAGTCTTTTAGGAATCGAAAGTCTTTGTTGCCAGTTGGCTAGTAGGAATTTTACAACTTCCACATTATATAGTCAGTGAGTTTTAGCTCGTAAGAATCTGACAGTTTGGTTTCAAAGTGTCACAGACAGAGTTTTCAACCAAGTACGAGCCCAACGTTCTATGCCTGGCATAGAATCTTAACCCTTCACTCTCCGGGGCAGTTCAAGTGCTGAAGCTAACTGAAGTTGTCAGAATACAGCAAGACTCCATTAGAAGAAACACAGTTACTAAGGTGAGTAAATTTTTTTTTCCCCCCACCATCGACCAATGCACATCGGACCACTGAAACTGCTGCAGCTACAGTCAACGGGCCATTTCCCGCACTTTATCATTTTTCGATTCTTTAATGGTTTTAACATCGAAATTTCGGCATTCTCACCTGACTGTTTATGTATTCTAAACCTTCTTTATCATCTGACTGCTTCATGAAATGTGCCTGTGGCACATAGATCCCAGACAAGGATGGCAATTCTGCCTGTGTCTTTTGCCTAGGCCCAGACCATGATGTCTAAGCCTGCGAGGTCTACCAGGGCTTCAACACCAGGAAACACCGCCAGAAGATCTTGGAGAGCCACATCCTTAAGCTGCAGGTCCCTATGAAAGAATGGGAGCTGCAGGCCAAGAGCTTTTCTGTTTCCCCAGCCCAGTTCTCTGGGTCTTTATCCTTGAAGCCCCGGGACACGGCAACAGGAAGCACAAGCACAGGGACAAAGATCGGTACCGATCCCAGTCTGCCTTCCGCTCGTGGTCACCTCATAAAACTATGGCCGCGAAACGAACTTCCTCCCTCGGGGTGACCCCTTAGGCCCCACATGCCCTAACTTCTACAGAGCCTGAGTTACCCTTGTGGGTGGCACCAGGCAGGCAGCGGCTCCTCGGGTTAGGATACTTTGTATCCTGCTCCCCAGCTCCTGCTGTTTCAGCCCATATTCGTAGCGGGCATACAGGCAGTTCAGCCAGAGGTTTTTTGTCTGGGGCAGAGGTACTGGTCACTTCTTTTTACATCTTGTGAGCCCATCCATTCCAGGATATGTTCAGTTTTGCGGTCCAAATCCCAAACTGCTTTGAAAACAGTGTCCTATGGGGGAGCTTCCCCCCCAATTGCTGTGGACCACTGGCTTGAGGAACGCACTGATTTTTCGGTTGCTCCTCCTGAGCCTTTAGTGCGTCCCATGGTAGTGAAATTCAGCCCAGGTGGTCCTGCTATTTGAATCTTTGTCATATGAGGTGGTTGCAGTTAATAAGTACTTTATTTATTATGCTTTTTTTTTTTCTTTTTTTTTTTGCCCCTTGGTCTGAGGCTATCAGCCACCTTCCTGCTTAATAAGTAATTTAAGAAAAATACAGTTTAAGTAGTTTAAAGCAGTGAGGTGGTGAGAGCTAACGAAGCATGATTTCTCTATAACGTGGCTCTCTAGTACCCCAGAAAGTGTTATTTTTAGTTGCCATTACTTCTGCTCAAAGATTTCTGAGCTTCAGGCCCTCGTGTAAGGAGCCATATTTGATTTTTCACAAAGACAGGGTGTCTTTGTGTACCGTTCATATGTTTCTTCCTAAGGTGGTACCGGAGTTTACGTTGAATCAGTCCATCCTCCTGCCTGTTTTATTATCCGGAGCATTCCAGCCAAGGGGAAGCATTGCTCCGTACGTTAGATGTGCATAGAATTTTGAGATACTGTACACACCAGACTAAAGACTCACAGAAGTCTAATCACTTGTTTGTTTCATTCAGCCCTGGGAAAGAGGGCACTCCTGTGTCCAAACAGTGTTTGTCTAAATGGTTAGCCAATTACATTGTCTCTTGTTACTGGAGGTACAGTGAGAAACTTCCAGTAGGGGTTAACGGCCATTCCACTAGGGGTATTGCCACCTTGGCAGCTTGTTTCAGAAATGCTCCTCATTGCTGTCCCCCTGACAACCTGCGCTATCGTTGCCAGTCTCATCCTCTGGGACCACCACCAGTTCTGCTCCTCCTTCTCAGGGTCCCCTTAATGCTCACCCATGATTCTGTACTTGAATTTGTACTGTTTTTTTCAATTATGCAGTCTGTAACTACCTGTCTGTGTCAAAGGACCTCCTTGTGAATGAGCTTGCTCAACGGAGTTTTCCTACAGTAAACTTGAACATGGTCCTGGTGGTGTCCAAAAAGGCTGACAGACTTTACCATGCACCGGCTGGCAAACCATTCTTTGGAGAACAGCCTAAGGGCGGATGTGGTCATCATTAATGTGGTGTACAACCAAACCAAGAGGCCCAAACACTTTGGCTCGCTGAAACCTGACAGGAAGTCTCAGCAGCTGGATCAGATGGGCAAGCGCGCTTTTGCCTCTGCCACTCAGACAATTCGTGTCATCAGTTACTTGCCCCACATGGTGCAGTATCAAAATCTCCTATTGGAGCAGGCTAGGGAGGCAGTCCTTGCCATGCCGGATGACCTGTCTAAGCAGTAGGCCCTCAAGATGGGTTTGAACTCAGGTACCCACATCCTAAAGGCTGCCTACAATGTGGCTGATGCCTCTGGCCAAGCAGTAGCCGTAGACATTTGTATGAGACACCACTCCTGGTTAAGGGTCTCTGGCTTCGCCCAGGATGTCCAGTCTAATATATGGATGCCCCTTTCAGAGGTTTCAGACTTTCAGGTGAGATGTTAAGGATATCATCTCTGAACTCCAGGCCTCAGGACGGGCTCTTAAATCCATTCATACCATGTATCACACCCTGCCAAAGTTGGAGCAGCGAGCTCCTTTTCGTCACTCCTCCCACTGGCAGGCCTGAGCCCCTCCCAAAGGTGAGGACAAGTGCGAGGCAGCAGCAGCCCTTCACACTCCCTCTCCCACCATCACCCGTAGTGCCCAAGGTGCAGCGACAGCCCAACCAACGGCTGCTCCCACCTTCTGACTCCTTGCTAGACCACCCCTCAGTCATTCATCAGGAGGCAGTTGTAGGAGATCACGTCTTCCTTCATCTGGACTGGTGGAGGGAGATGACCACGGACTACTGGGTGCTGCAGCTTATTGAGCATGGTCACACTTTAGAATTCGTAGAGTGGCCTCCAGAAAAAAACCCAGGATAGTTCTTGTACCCTCCTGGTCATGTCCCCCTCATCTGGGAGGAAAGTCAAGCCTTACTTAAAAAAAAAAAAAAAAAAAAAAAGGTTGTAGAGCCAGTTGCACATTGTCGTCAGGCCGGGGTTTTCTACACCCTTTTATTCCTGATCCCCAAGCACACGGGAGATCTTCGGCCCATCCTGGACTTGAGCAATCTGAACCTGTTTATAGAGTATAAATAGTTCAGGATGATCACCATTTAGGGTTCGCTGCCCCTGCTACACCAGTAGGACTAGCTCTTTTCTCTGGATATGTAGGATGCCTACCTGCATATCAGTGATCTTACTTCAAGAGGAAGCTCTTGCAGCAGGTTCCACAGTGAGGACTGACACCACCTGGCAACTTTTTTCTCAAGCAGTACCAATGTGGGAACGCCACTGATGTCGTCTCCACCCCCAGCGTCGCCCTATATAAGGGAGGAGTTCCCCACGTGCTCCAGTTCTTTCCCACCGCACGGTCAGGGTTAGTTCCCTCGGTTACGGCTCCATACTGATTGCTTCTTCTCCACCAATAGAAAATCGTGTTTTTTGCTAGTTATTGCTTCTGTGTCATCTCATCTCAACAAGTGTGCTTATGGGTGACAGACACCTGCCAAAGACGTTCATTCGGCATTTTATTATTGCCTGGGGCCCGACCATGACACAAACGCCTGCCCTCATTGTCAGGCCTTTAATTCACAGATGCAGATCAGGTGCTAGCAGTCTGTCGCGGCCTACCTGTCCGAGACCAAACTTGCCGCCATGGAACGGACCTCCTCCTCGGGGGAATCTGATCTTCCACCAGCCCACAAGCCTCATAAACACCGGGAGCAAGATAGTGGAAGGTCTCACTCCAAACATAGGTCTTTGGGCTCGAAGTCTGGGTCGTCGGGTCACGAATCCTGCCTCACTACCCTTAAGCCCTCCTCTGCTGTCTCCAAGCCTTCTTCCACCCTCCAGCCACTGAGGGTTCCTCAGCCCATCAAGAAATCAGTGGGTGCAGGTAAGGTCTCCTCCCACTCAGCCTCTTCCTTGAAGGCCGACTCCTGGGAGTCGAGCAAGGCCTCTGGGTCTTCTGGTGGCAGGGCCTCCACCTTGTCATCAAAATCATGAGACTCTGACCGCCGCCCGCCCCCGGCTTCAGAAGGGCACTCGGTCGAGAAGTCCACCGGCCACAAAGTCGACGGTCATAAGGCTCACGCTGCTGAAGGACGCCATTGGTGCATAAAGATAAGCGGATGCCAGACCAGCGTCTGCCCATGGCCCCTCCGGCCCCTGTCCCGATGACGGTTATACTGCCACTGATTGTAGTTCATCCGACGGTTGCCCTGGCGACCCCTGACGCCAGCTCTGGTACCCCTTCTCCTCAGTCGCTGGTCCACCCGACGCCGTACCCTGACGACGGAGGTGCTGACGCCGTCCCCCCTTCAGCCAATGCTGGTCGATAAGGGCGCAGACAGGACACTGGTACCCCCTGATGGTGGAACCAACACCGGTTTGGGCTTGGATGCTCCTCCACCTACACCTGGTTCTCCTAAGCTGAACCTCTCACAGATGAAGGAGCTCTTTTCCCACTGGTGGGATACTGTTAAGAAGGATCTTCTAGCGGGTGTGCCCCCTCCCACACCGGTGCCGGTTCCTGACCCTGTCGATGTTGAATCAGCGGATGGTGGGGTGGAAGAGGAGCCCCCTCCTAAGAAACGGGCTAAGAAATCTAGGAGGGCTAGGGCCAGTAGTTCCTCCCGCTTTCCCTCTTCTTCACCGGACAGAAGGTGCAAAAGGAAGAGACGTCCCTCACCCTCTTCCACGCCGGACTCCTATGTGGACTCAGACTCTTCAACTTCTGATTCCTACACAGAGCCAGACCTAGAGGACACAGATGGTCTTCCCAAATCCCCTTCTGATGACCCAAGCTTCATGGAGGTGATGAGGCACATCCAGGCCAAAATGGGTTGGGACACTGAGGCCCTGGACCCCAAACGACTGCGGTTGGCTAAATACCTCCATCAAAAAGATCCAAAGCCAGTGGTCATCCCTCCCGTAGTCGACACCTTTCAGGATGTCACGCGTGTGACCTCAAAGTGGCCTCATTCCTCCTCTGCCATGCCAAAAAAGGCTCATTGACTTTACCGGGCGCCTTTAGACCATCTCTTTTTGGCCGAACCACCCACTGCAGACTCTGTGGTGATTTCGGCGGCCCATGACCGTTCGCAGAGGCCCAAACACCTGAGCACCCAGCCGCCTGACAGAGAATAAAGCAGCTGGATTCTATGGGCCATAAGGTGTACTCTGCTGCGACCTGCAGTATCAGGAGTCTCAGCTTCCTGACACACATGGTCCAATTCCAGAACGCCCTTTGGGAACAAGGATTGAACATTGTGCAGGGCATGCCCGATTGCCCTCAACGGGCAGAGCTTACCAAGCTTTTTACAGACTGGCTCTGACATGGGTACTCACATTCTGTGGTCGGCCTATGACTCTGCGGACACCTCCTCTAGGGTGGCCGCTACTGGCATTTGCCTCCGATGCCATGCGTGGCTTCGGGGTTCAATCCAGACGTCAAAACCAATCTTCTGGATGCTCCCTTTAGTGGCTCTGTGCTCTTTGGCGAAGACACAGAGCGGATCATCACCAGGCTGCAGGACTCCAGAAAGGCTATCCGATCCGTGCAGTCCATGTACCGTTCGAAACAGGGGCGAGCTCATAAGCCTCGTTGTCGTGGCCGTGGGGGACATCAGCCACAGCAGCCTTGCTTCCACCAGCAATCGCAGCGAGGCGGCTTTGGACGAAGGGGAGGAGCCAAAGGATCTTCTGCCTCCCTCTCCCAACAGGCCAAAGCAGCCACTGCCGCCCTCCCTCCTCCTTCTACCGCCTGACTATCCAGGCTACCCTCTTTCCCTAGATGCTCTGTCAGGGGAGCCGGTTGGAGGTCGCTTTTCCCTCTTTGTGGATGCATGGGGTCAAATGACCTATGATCAGTGGGTACTCGATCTTGTGGAGTTCAATTCCATTCTGCCAGACAGACCGCCTTCCCATCCCGTTATTCAACAGAACACAGAGCACTGGTCAGAAAGGAGATCCTATCCCTTCTGGACAAGAAGGCCAATGAGCTGGTTTCACCAGCCGAAAGAGAGAGAGGGTTCTTCTCCCACTTCTTCCTGGTCCCGAAAAAGTCAGGAGATCTCAGACCCATTCTGGACCTCGGCAATCTAAATCTATGGGTCTCTTGCAAAAGATTCAGGATAGTTTCCCTTCCCACTCTTCTCCTACTTATATCGGTGGGAGACTAGTTGGCATTCCTGGACATGCAGGATGCCTACCTGCATATTGACTTGTCTAGTGTACTTACCTGGTTAACAGAAGCTAAATAAATAAATATTCCTATTGCCAGGAACCATCGAAGATTCCTAAGGTTCAGATTCGAAGATGAGGACTATCAATTCTGAGTCCTTCCCTTCGTTCTCTTTTCAGCCCCCAGTGTCTTCACCAAGTGCCTGGCAGTGGTGGCTGTGGCACTTGGAAGGCGGGGCCACTTTGTGTTCCCCTATCTGGATGATTGGCTTCTCCTGGCTCCTTCCAGGTCTCGCCTGTTGGAAACTATCAGGGATTCCACCTCGCTGTTTCAGCGTCTGGGAATCACCATCAACAGAGACAAATCCCATTTGATCCCAGCCCAAATTCTCCAATTCATCGGAGCTCTTCTGGATACCACTCTCAGGAAGGTTTTTCTTCCCTCTGACAGAGCGGGTCGTATTCAGGTCCTGGCATCCCAGATCTCTTCAGCCTCAAGTGTGCCAGCTCGGCTCCTTCTCGGGCTGTTGGGGCATATGGCCGCTGCCATAGTCTCGGTCCCTCTGGCGCGCTTGCGCATGAGGACCATACAGTGGTCCTTGAGAGTCCAGTGAGATCAGGCAGACAGTTTGGATGCCTCGATCAGGATATCAGAGCCAGTCCACCGGGAGCTACGCTGGTGGATGTCGTCCAAAAATGTGCTGGTGGGCATCCCCTTCCAAACGGGCACTGTCCCAGATTCTGATCACGGATACCTTGTCCGCGGAGTGGGGCGCTCATTTGGGGACACATCGTACTCGGGGGTCTTGGTTCTCAGTAGAGGTAGATCTGTATATCAGTGTCCTGGAGATGAGAGTGGTCCTTTACGCCTTCCAAGCCCTGGTCTCGGTCCTAGCGCCGGGCCATCTCTTGGTGCAGACGGACAACAATTTGGTGATGTTCTACGTCAACAGGCAGGGCAGCTCACATTCTTATCCTCTCTGCAGGGAAGCCATGCATGTGTGGGAATGGGCCCTCAAACATCAACTGTTCCTGATGGCAGTGCATGTTCCTGGGGACCAAAATGTGTTAGCCGACGCACTCAGCAGGACAAAATCACAAACCCACGAGTGAGAGTTGCTCCAAGAGGTCACAGATCACATCTTCTGTCTGGGGGGGATGCCAGAAGTGGACCTTCTTGCATCACGATTCAATGCAAAACTGCCCAGTTTCTGCTCGCTAGGTCTAGAGCCTAGAGCTTTTTGGCAAGATGTGTTGTCCCTCTGGTGGAAAGGGAGGTTCCGTCCTTTTCCACTGTTACAGAAGGTACTCCTCAAAGCGCAGTCAGAACCTAACACTCTCATTCTGTTTGCTCCGCTATGGCCCCATGAAATTTGGTTTCCCTTACTGCAGCGTTTAGCGGCAGAGCCACCGATGCCTCTTCCTCTGTAATCTCAACTCCTGTCACAGGATGGTGGGTCCCTGATGCACTCAAATCTGCGTTCTCTTCGTCTGCATGCCTGCCTCCTCAGGACCTTGCCAAGGTCAGATTCGGGATGTCCAATCAAGTTGCTTAAGTATTGGTAGAGGCACGAAAACCTGCCACCAGGGCCACTTACGCTATAAAGTGAAAATGTTTTTGTATCTGGACCACAGCCAAGAGGGTGGGACCCTTAGTCTGTCCGGTTAATACAGTCCTAGAATACCTGATTTCTCTTTCTGAGAAAGGTCTCAGTTATTCCTCCATCAAGATACACCTGGCCGCCATCTCCGCTTATCATTTGCCTGTGTCTGGTAAGACGGTGGCTCAGATGGAGGTTTCCAAGGCCTTTATGCGTGGTATCCTTCACATCAGACCTCCCATCAGGGACCCTGTTCCTCCTTGGGACCTCCTTTTCGTCCTGGAGAAGCTTACTCTTCCTCCCTTTGAATCCGCCATGGAGTCCAAGCTCCGTCTTCTCTCTTGGAAGACTTTATTTTTGGTAGCCATTACTTCGGCGAGACACATTTCAGAGCTTCAAGCCTTCATGTGTAAAGAGCCCTACCTTGTCTTTCACAAGGACAGGGTTGATCTTCGCCCTAATCCAAAGTTCCTACCGAAAGTAGTTTCGGAGATCACTCTGAATCAATCTGTTCAGCTCCCAGTTTGCTAGCCAGAGCATTCAAATAGAGGGAAAGCCATGTTTCACTCCTTGGATGTTCACAGGGCTTTCAGATGTTACCTGGCTAGGACCAAGGGGACAGGAAATCAGATCAGTTTTTGTGTCCTTTTCTCAACGGTCCGTAGGTTGCCCGGTCACCAAACAGATGCTTGTGCTGGTTGGTCCGTTGTATCTCCTTCTGTTATGAGAAGCAGAACAGGTTAAAGCTTATTCTACTAGAGCGATTGCTGCTTCTTTTGCCTTGACAATATTTCCAGACGCAGAGCAGGGTTTGGCCTTGCAGTTCTGCAAGGCCTGGTTTCCTGAGGGACCTTCCCTTATCCTGCTGTTCCTTTCCTTACTGTCTTCCCCCTCTCAGGGGTTGTTATACGTTTATACTGCTTGGGACTTGGTCCTAATTGTGGAACCTGCTGCAAGAGCTTCCTCTGGAAGTAAGTTAGTACAGTTAAGTAAGAACTTACCGTAACAGTAGATCTTACTTCGAGAGGGCTCTTGCAGTAGGTAATTACATATAGGACTGGCGCCGACAGGCGGCAGGACCCATGAAAAATTTCTAGCTAGCAGTCCCTGGCGAGGACCGCCCCTTACGTCAGGTGACCGCGTCATATAACGTCGGTATAAAGGGGCGGTTCCGGACGCCCGCCTTCCAGTTCTTTCCCGCCGTTAGCTCGTGCAGCGCCTTGCGGTAAAGTTCGTGCTTCGTCAGCCCTGACTTTCATATGAACAAATGAACATACGAAATTTGCCAGCAGATAAAGGCTTAGAGGTCTATCAAGTCTGCGCGAATGTGCAGCTAGCACCCCTTATTCTGCAGCTGCCCCTCCCTTCCACCCTTCCCCTTCATTAACCCTCCCCCTTGTCCTGTCCCATCCTCGTTTGAAGCAGTCCACTGTTCTTCTGCATACCACTTCTGCAGGTAACGCATTCCACCCAGCCACCACCCTCTCTGTAAAAAAGTGTCCCTCATCTCCCTCCTGAACCTTCCTCACTCCAGTCTCATATCATGGCCCCTGGTGGCCCTCCCCTTCCCTTACTTTGAACAGCCCCTCTGTACCCATCTTGTTTATTCCTTTCATGTATTTAAAGGTTTCAGTCATGACACCCCTGTCTCGCCTCTCCTCCAGTGAGTACATGTTCAACTCCTTCAACCTCCTCTCGTATGATAAGATCTTACTTCGAGACACAGCTCTTGCAGCAGGTTACACCATTAGGACTGAAGCCAGCAGGCGTCAGGACCCCACGGAAAAATTCTAGCTAGCTATCTTCAGCGGGGACCGCCCCCAACATCGGTCCCGCCTCCAGCGTCAGGCGTAGTACATAAGGGGGCAGTCCCGCCAGATTCCCCAGTTCTTTCCTGCCGTCGACTTGCATGTCTCGACCCTTCGGTTCGGTTTCTAGCGCGCGACGCATGGTAAAGTGTTTTCCTACGGGAAATTCATTCTCTGAGTTCAGCTTTTTCTCTGATGTCCTCTCCGCCCTCCGGTCACTCCTCGAAGTGCACCTGTGGGAAGCAGATCCCATTCAAGGATCCGCACTCGGCCTGTGTCCGGTGCCTAGGCCCAGACCACGACACCCGGTCCTGCTCCTTTTGCCAGGGTTTCAACAGCAGAACCCGGATCTGTTGCCAGAAGGCCCTATAGGCATTCCTGTTAGAGGAGCAACTCAAGACCATGGCTTCCAAGAGGGATTCTTCGCAGAAGGCCCGCAAGCGTGCTGAGAAGCATAGGGAGAAGGCCCCTTCCAAGCCCCCATCTAGGGCCTTCAATTCGCGCAGCTCTGGCTCCAGATCCAACCGCTCTCCTTCCCGGGCCAGCTCTCAGCCTCCCCCCGCTGCGGTGAGAAAATCTTCATCCTCTTCTCAGGCCAAGACTCCCAGGCCTTCCTCGTCCTCCAAGGCCCTGGCTAAGTCGGGGGATCACCATCATCACCACAAGTCGGGTTCCCGCCATTCTGAACCCGACGTCAGGTCTGCTTCCTTGCCTCCTCCTCTCCAACGGAAAACCAAGGAGCTCACCTCACTTAAGAGGCCGCTGGACCCGACGCCAGTTCGTCCGACGTCGGCCTCTCGCCACAGGTCCCCAGAGCCGTCGTCCATCAGAAGACCGTCGCCGGCCAAGCCGACTCATCACCGGACGCCTGGTAGGGGGACCGGCGCCCGCTCCAATTGAGAAGAGGACCCCGACGCCTCCAACCGACATCGGTCAGGAGACCATCACTGAGGAGGAGTTAACTCAGCCCGAGGACCAGACGGGTGACCCCAGTCCTGTTGAGACTCCCGGGGAACCCTCGCCACAACCCGAGCCCCCTGTGGAGCCAACGCCGGGACCCGACCACCGTCCACCGGCGCCCGGGCCATCGTCGGGCCTTTCTTTTTCAGAGGTGAAGGAGCTTTTCACTTACTGGTGGGATACCATCAAAAAGCACATGGTCCCCACTCCACCTCTGCTTCCTCCTCCTCCTCCTACCCCGGTTGCTCCCCCGGTTCCTGCGCCCCCTTCTCCGTCTGGGTCTGCAGGCCGGTTACCTCCTCCCCGGGAGCCCAGGACCCCTCCAAGGGGGAGACTAGATAAAAGGAGACCTCCGTCCAGATCCTCTTCTAGGTCACCCAGTCCCAAGAGACCCAGAAGATGCCGCCGCCGTTAGCCTTCGACGGAGGACATGGGATCAGAGTTTTCAACATCCAGATCCCCATCTCCCCTCTCCATCCCTTCTCCGGACCGACGTGAGCTGCCAAAATCTCCTCCGGATGACCCTTCATTCTCGGATATCATGAGACACATCCAAGAGAACATGGAATGGGATGCGGAAGAGTTAGACCCTGAAAGGCTATGTCTTGGGAAGTATCTTCGGCAGAAGGACCCCAAGCCTGTGGTGGTGCCACCCTTGGTAGATACTTTCGTGGACGTCACCAAGGCAGCGTGGAAGCGTCCACATTCGCTCCCGGCGATGCCGAAGAAAGCTGACCGCTTGTACAAGGCTCCAAGAGAAGACCAGTACTTGACTCGGCATCCTCAGGCCGACTGTCTGGTCATAACAGCCTCTCATGACCGGTCCCAGAGACCGCAACATCTGAGCACCCTGCCACTGGATCCAGAGTCCAAGCAGCTGGACTCCATGGGTAGGCGCACGTATGCTTCCGCTACCTGCGCCATCAGATCCCTGAATTATTTGACCCACATGGTGCAGTTCCAAAATGCCCTGTGGGAGCAGGGTCTGGATGCGGCTGAGAAATTGCCGGAAGGTGAGCAGAAGGAGATGTTGCAGCTCCTCCGTACGGGTTCAGACGTGGGAACCCAGGTGCTACGAGCCACGTACGACTCCGCAGACTCCTCGGCCCGAGCAGCAGCTTCAGGCGTATGCCTCCGGAGACACTCTTGGCTCCGTGTCTCCGGGTTTACCCTGGACGTCCAGAACAACATCATGGATGCCCCATTCGAGGGAGAGGTTTTGTTTGGTAAACCCTCAGAGAAGATTATTACCAAACTCCAAGAGGCCGGGAAGGCGGTGAGGTCAGTTCAGGCCATGTACCGACCCAAGCTTAGTTTCTTTCGTAGGAACCAAAGCCGATTTCATGGACGGACGCAGAGACATCAGTCCCGCCCTGTTCCACAACAGAGGGGTTCCGGTTTTCGCAGAGCCCAGGGAAAACCACCCGCAGGTCGAAGCCAGCGCACTCCTAAGCGGGTCCAGCCAGCGGGACCCTCAGCCGCCACAGCCTGACTCCTTCCCGGCCCCTGCCCCTCAGGATCAACGGGACGTCATGGTCGGGGGTCGCATGGCGAATTTCCTGCCAGGATGGCAGACTGTAACCACCGACAGGTGGGTTCTACAGTTGGTCACAAGAGGCCACTTTATAGCATTTGCGGAAAAGCCACCCTCGAGGCCTCCGTTGCTCTCCTGGTACCCGGGTCAGCACAAGTCATTGATCAGACAAGAAGTACTCGCGCTCCTGCAAAAGGGAGCGATAGAGTACGTCCCAGAGAACCAGAGAGGACACGGAAACTATTCCCACTTCTTCCTGGTTCCAAAGAAGACAGGGACCTCCATCCGATTCTGGACCTCAGCGACCTCAATTTGTAGGTCGCCTTACAAAGATTCCGATGGTGACTCTTCCAGTCTTATTCCCATGCTGAAGCAGGTCGCCTTTTAGCGCTCTCTAGATATGCAGGACGCTTACCTGCACATCCCTATAGCTCAAGCGCACAAGAGGTTCCTGTGCTCGAGTTTCTAGCCATCATCTTCAGTTCCGAGCCCTTCCATTCGGGCTGTCATCCGGCACCAGGGTCTTTACCAAATGCATGGCAATTAGCGGCGTCTCTAAGGAGACAGGGCCATTATGTGTTCCCGTACCTGGACGATTGGCTTCTCATGGCCGCCTCCAGAGAGGCGTTGTTACAGGCGATCCAGAGCACCCAGGACCTGTTTCGATCTCTGGGTATCCTAATCAACCACGAGAAGTCCCTCCTGGTACCGTCGCAGAAACTGCAGTTCATAGGCGCAGTACTGGACACCATTCAGGGAAGAGCATTTCTTCCAGACGACAGAGCGGAGCGCATCAGATCCCTCATCAGGGAGCTTTCGTCGAACAAGACCGCCCTAGCCAGGTCGGTCCTTCGCTTGCTCGGACACATGGCTGCGGCCATTCCTACTGTCCCTTTCGCAAGGCTCCACATGCGGGTAACTCAGTGGATGCTCAAGGTGCAATGGGACCAAAGGCAAGACCACATGCAGCATCCGGTCAGAATCACGAACACCGCGATTCGAGACTGGCAGTGGTGGTTAGACCCAGGGACACACTCTATGGGCGTCCCGTTTATAGCGCCTTCCCCGGAGGTAATCCTCACCACAGACGCCTCAGGTCTAGGGTGGGGAGCACACCTGGACGGGTGAAGTCCCAGGGCATGTGACCCCTTTGGAGGCCCACCTCCATATCAACGTCCCTAGAGATGAGGGCGGTCCTTTATGCCCTGCAGGCATTTCAGTCAGAGATCCGCGAGCACTCTCCTGCTTCAGACAGACAACACGGCGGTGATGTATTACCTCAACAAACAAGGAGGCGCACACTCTAACCCCCTTTGCAGGGAGGCCATGAGGGTGTGGGATTGGCTAATACGACACGGCGCGAACCTGATCACAGTACATGTTCCCGGGGTGGACAACACAATTGCAGACGGCCTGAGTCGCTCCCAGGCCAGAGTCCACGAGTGGGAACTTCTTCAGGAGGTAGCAGAGGATCTGTTTCTTTGATGGGGAACTCCAGAATTGGACTTGTTCACTTCCCCATCCAATGCAAAACTGCCCAATTTTTGCTCGCTAGATCCAGGGCCTGGTGTTTTCTGGCGAGACGCGTTGTCCCTCTCCTGGGCGGACAGATTCCTCTACGCTTTCCCTCCCTTCCCATTGATCCAGAGAGTTCTTCTCAAACTGCGCAGGGAGCATGCAACAATGATCCTGGTGGCCCCTTTCTGGCCCAGGCAGATCTGGTTCCCTTTGCTAATTCAGCTATCCCGGGAACCTCCGCTTCCGTTGCCATTCATCTCCCACCTCTTGTCTCAGGAGAAGGGTTCACTGGTCCATCTGGACTTGCGCTCACTGAACCTGCATGCATGGCTCCTAGAGACATAGCCATCTTGCGTCACGGGGTCTCGCAAGAGGTTGCAGAAGTTCTTGCCACAGCCAGAAGGCCGGCAACGCATGCGATGTATGCCATGAAATGGCGCAGTTTTTGTCTATGGTCGCAAGCACGCGGTCTTTCCCCTTTAGGTTGTCCAGCGAAAGCGGTGTTAGAGTACCTGCTCTCCCTTTTCCGTTCAGGTCTCGCCTACTCCTCTATTAAAGTGCACCTCTGTGCCATTTCAGTTTTTCATCTCCCGGTGGGACAGCGCACAGTGGCACAATTAAATGCCTGTCGAGAATTCTTGAGAGGGGTGTTATACCTTAGGCCGCCCATTAAGGACCTGGTGCCTCCATGGGACTTGCTCTTTGTCCTGGAGCAACTCACGCTCCCCCCCTTTGAACCTGGCATGGATTGCGAGCTGCGTTTTTTGTCGTGGAAAACGTTGTTTTTGGTTGCTGTTACGTCAGCGAGAAGAGTTTCTGAGCTTCAGGCTCTCATGTGCGAAGAGCCTTATTTAATTTTCCACCGGGACAGAGTTTCCCTGAGGACGAATCCTAAATTCTTGCCTAAGGTGGTTTCCACACTCACTCTCAATCAGGATATTGACCTGCCGGTCTACTTCCCTAATTATTCTAACAGAGGAGAGGCTGCTTCACACCCTGGATGTTCACCGAGCTTAAGGTACTACCTGAGCAGAACTAAGCAACGTGCATTGAGCAACTTTTCGCTTCCTTTACTGAAAGGATGATGAGCCAACCAGTATCCAAACAGTCCCTGTCTCGCTGGCTTGTCCAGTGCATCTCATACTGTTATGATATCAAACGAAAGCCCCTCCCAGGAGCAGTCCAGGGCCATTCCACTAGGGGTGTGGCCACCTCCTTTGCAGCACTTCGAAACGTCTCCACCTCTGCCATTTGTGCTGCAGCCACTTGGAGTTCTGTTCATACCTTTATCAGGCATTATAGCCTGGACATCGCTTCATTGCGAAGAGCAGGCTTCGGCCTGGCAGTGCTACAGGGTCTCCTGTCCTAGATTCAGGACCTGGAATGTTCTTTCTAATTTCCTCCTCCCAGAGTGTTTGCAAGCGCTACTGCTTGGGAATCAGTCCTAATGGTGTAACCTGCTGCAAGAGCTGTGTGTTGAAGTAAGATAGTACAGTTATGTAAGAACTTACCGTAACAGTAGATCTTCGAGAACAGCTCTAGCAGCAGGTACCTTCCCACCCACCTTCCCCTTGAGGAGGCATGGCTTAAGCCTTTGTTAACAGGAATTTTTCCCGTTTGTCTTCTGACTGTGGATCCTCGGTCTCCCATTTCGATGTCAGCCTGCGGCCGGAAGTCTCCGGCGGGAGAACTGGGGAATCTGGCGGGACCGCCCTTTATGTACCACGCCTGACGCCGGAGGCGGACTGATGTCGGGGCGGTCCCCGCTGAAGATAGCTAGCTAGAATTTTTCCGTGGGGTCCTGGACGCCTGCTGGCTTCAGTCCTAATGGTGTAACCTGCTGCAAGAGCTGTTCTCAAGATCTACTGTTACGGTAAGTTCTTATGTAACTGTACTTTCCCAGCCCCTGATCATCTTTGTCGCCCTGCTCTGCACCCTCCAGTAACTTAATGTCCCTCTTCAGATATGGACAGTCAGTACTGCACGCAGTACTCCCGTGTGGTCTAACTAATGACCTACAGTGGCAGAATCACCTCCTCCCTCCTCGAGGATATACCTCTTGCAATACAACCCAGCATTTTGTTGGCCTTTGCAGCTGCCTTCCTACATTGTGCCGAGTTGTTCATTGACCCTGTAATGAGCACACCCAGATCCTTCTCCTCTGTCTGGGCTAGCTGCACTCCCCTAGCTGGTAACTCCTCCTTGGGTTCTTCATCCCAAAATGCAGCACCTTGCACTTTTTGGCATTAAGCCCAGTTGCCAGGTGTCTGACCAGGTTTCAAGCTTTGCCAGATCATCCTGCAACCCCTGCCATCCCCTTAGGTCATCCACCACCGCGCCAACCTTGGTATCATCAACAAACAGACTGATCTTGCTCTTGATGTCCCATGATATGTCTGCAATGAATATCCCAAACACTGGTCCCAGCACCGAGCCCTGTGGGTCACCGCTCGTCGCTACCCTCGGGTGTGAGAGCTCCCCACCCACCACCACCCTCTGTTGCCTTCCCTGCAGCCAGTTTCCTACCCATCTCACCAGCTTTGCATCCGCCCCTGTGCCTACTAACTTCCTTCCTAGCCTTCCATGTGGCACAAAGTTGAATGCCTTACTGAAGTCCAGATACAGGACATCCACTGCATGGCCCCTGTCCAGTTGCCTAGTTACCCAGTCATAGAACTCGACCAGGTTGGTTTGGCAGGATCTGCCACATATGAAGCCATGCTGTCTACTGTCCTGTAGTCCTTTGGCCTCTAGGAGGGCCACCAGCCTCTCCTTCAGGATAGTCTCCATTAGCTTACCCACGATGGATGTGAGGCTCACTGGTCTGTAGTTTCCTGGTCCATCCTTGGGGCCACTCTTGTGGAGGGGCACCACATGAGCCATCCTCCAGTCCTGAGGTACACACCCCAAATGTAGTGAGGCATTGAACAGGTCTGCCAAAGGTCCTGCAAGGACCTCTGCCAGCTCCTTCAGTACCCTGGGGTGGATGGATGCCATCTGGGCCTGGCGCCTTGTCCACCCTCAGTGCCTTCAAACCCTCTCGAACTCTGCCCTCCATGATTTCCCATCTGTCACCACTTCCCCCCCCCCCCTGCTTTTTGCCATTTCTCCACCTTGGGTGTCACCCCTCTTTCAGAATACTGAGCAGAAGTACTCATTAGTGCTTCTGCCTTATCGTGACGCTGCTTCCACCCAACCCCTCCTTCCTAATCCTTACTATGTGGTCCGTATAGCTCCTTTTCTCCTGATGTACTTAAAGAAGTCCTTCTCCCCTTCTTAATGCCTTGTGCCAGCCTGAGTTCCATAGATGCTTTGGCTCCTCTTACTGCCCTTGTCACCTCCTTCGATTCTGTCAAGTACCTCTCTGTCCTCCCCCTCCCTGTTT
This sequence comes from Neoceratodus forsteri, assembly GCA_016271365.2. Lineage (NCBI taxonomy): Eukaryota > Metazoa > Chordata > Ceratodontiformes > Ceratodontidae > Neoceratodus > Neoceratodus forsteri. The sequence continues at coordinate 932,739,529 of CM028133.1, forward strand.
TCTTGTACTTCCTAAAGGCAGCTCTTTCCTCCTTACCCTTTCCATGACCTCCTTGCTCAACCAGCTCGGTTTCTTAGCCCCAGCTTCTTGCTCTGGGCTTTGCAGCAAGTTTTGCTGTCTCCACTATCCCCAGCTTTATGAGCTCCCACCTCTGGTTAGTATCCATACTAGATTGAATTCTGGCCAAGTACCCTTTACCACTTCCCCATCCTCCCAAAGTCGGCCTCCTGAAGTCCAGTGCTCTTGTGCCAGATTCCACTCCTTCCTTGCCCATATCCAATGTGAGCCATACTGAGTGGTGGTCACTCCCTGACAGCGGTTCCTCCACTGTAAGTTCTCTCACAAAGTCCCCATTTGCCAGCACAAGGTCAAGGGTATTCCCTAACCTGGTTGGTTCATTTACCATTTGCAGCAGGAAGCTGTCCTGGGAAGGCATCCAGCAGTACCTGCTCCCTTCTGTTCCTGGTTGCTGGGGTGCTCCAGTCCACTCCTGGCATGTTGAAGTCCCCCACAATCACCACACTACCCTTCTCGCAGGTCCTCCTGATCTGTCCCGCTAGTTCCCTATCTAACTCCTCCGTCTGAGATGGTGGCCTGTACACCAATCCCATTCTAAGAATCCTATTCTTGGAATCCTGGATTTGCACCCAAAGTGACTCCATACTACCCTCATCCCCTTCCTCCCTTACACACTTCAGTCCTTCCTTCACATATAGTGCCACCCCCCCCCCCTCCTTTCCCAATCACCCTGTCCCTATGAAATAACCTGTACCCTGGTACAGACAGGTCCCAGTCATTATATTAGGTGGTCCATGTTTCCGTGATGGCTGCAATGTCCACCTCTCCCTCTGCCATGAGAACCTGTAACTCTGCAGTTTTCCTCCCAAGGCTCCTAGCATTAAGGGTAACCACCTTCCACCCTTTTCCCCTCCTCCCATCCTGCCCTCCTTTCCTGGCATCACCAATAGTACTTGCCATTTGTCCTTTGTATCTGTTATGGGGGGTAAGCTCATATGATTTCCCAACCTGTGGTCTCTGCATCTCTCTTCCCCAACTGCCACCCCCAACTTTCGTCGGTTTTTACTGAAAAATAGTTATTCTTTTTATCAATCGTCAGGTACATCGTCGGTGTATGTCGTCCCCTACACCCTCCGAGCACAAAAATAAATGCGACTCTTGCGGCGCTCAACTGCCACACAAGGACGACCATTCCCTGTGCCTTTTCTGCCTAGGCCCCCGATCACCCGGTCGAGAAGTGGCCAGCACTGCCTCAACTTCAACGCGGCTACCCGTAAATGACGCCAACAGTCCCTGGAAGCCCATCTCCTCAAGAAAAAGATGTCTTCTATGGAAAAGGAGTTGAAAACGTTGAGGCAGGCATCTACTTCCCCCGAAGGACATCGGAAAAAGGACAAGGAGAGGCACCGGGAGAAGTCGTCCTCTACTGCGTCTCCCGCCGGAGACACAGGGACCAAGGTAACGTCCCCCCAGGGGACCGCTCGATGGCCGCCTCCAAGGTCTTGGAGGAGGCGCCGGCCCGCCTGCCTGGCTCATGGTTGGTCTTGCCTGCGCTCCAGGCGAAAGGAGGCCTCCGCCCTGGTTTGCTGCAGGCTTGCGGCTCTACTGTGGGTGACTCTCTAAGTCAGACGCCGGGTCTGGCGTCCGCATGGAGAGGGTCGAGACGCCCGACCCTTCTCGGGCGCGCCTGCCACTACCCCGGACCGGCTGATCCTTCCCTCGGCCCGCCCGTGAGGGCTCCGAAGCCGGACGCCGGCTCCTCCGGACGCCCGCAGGAACTCGCGCCTTGCCGCATGTCGGCTCCTCCGATGTGCGCCGGGCGACGGAACCGACGACAGACCCTTCCAAGCCCGTCATACCCGGTTCTCCTCAGCCTTCGCTGCCGTCTGGGGAGCCTGAGTCACCCCAGCCTGACCCCAGGGATTTCTCTCCTCCATCCCCGGACAATGCGGGGGATCTTCCTCCTCCGTCAGTCCCTGCTCCATCAGAACCAGATCTGATGTTGGCCTCCCGGACGCCGGCCCCGACGCCAGTTCCTCTGCCGGTGCCTCAGACGCCGGCACCGACGCCGGTTCTACCAGCCCCAGGAGACATCCCACTTCCGGATGTTCCCCCTCCGTCGGGTCCTCCACCTTCCAGGCCCCTAATGTGGTCCGACCGTGAGGCCGCCGACCGGCGCCTGCTCGGCAGCCCCCGTCCTGGGTACCGCCGTCTTATCCGGCGCCCGTGCATCTGGGACCACAGTACCCAGCCGTAGTACCCAATGCCGGTCTTTCCGATGCCGCAATACCCAACGCCAGGTTTCCGGCAGCCGGGTTTTGGATACTCGCCTTACGTCCTCCACTGCCCCCACGGCCACCGGTGGATCTGCAGGAGACTCTGGCCTCCTGGTGGGCCGAGGCCAAGGTTCAACTCACCAGGGAGGTAGAGAGCCATCTTACGACGACGGTGCCGCCACCGGCTCCCGTACGTCCGAGATGGCACACTCCCTCACCACCTCCGGACTCCAGGGCTCTTCCCTCTGGGTCCAGAGATGGGCAGGACACACGTTTAAGGGTACCACCCAAGGAACCCGTTCCTCCCCCAAGTCGCGTAAGGGAGTCTTACTCTTCTTCCTCTTCTTCTTCCCTCTCGGATTCCTAGGACTGCTCCGAGGGGTGTTCCAAGAGAGATGACGAGCCCTGCTCTCCGTCTAAGCCCCGGCCGAGGACCCCTCCGAAGTCTCCTCCGGAGGATCCATCTTTCACGGTGTTGCTTAGAAAAATCCAGGAGGTACATCAGTGGCACTCTTTGGAACCAGACCCTCAGTGACTTAAACTTGCTGAACATCTGGATCTGCCCGTGACAGCTCCAACATTAGTGCCACCCTGGATTGAGCCTCATGCCGACCTTGTTACCACTATTTGGAAACAACCATCGGCGTTAGCCCCACTTCCCAGGAAGTCAAACAGGCTGTACCAGGCTCCTGAGGGTGTGGACTACCTAGACTCTCACCCTCAGGCCGACTCGGTCGTGATTAGCGCCACTCACGGCCGGTCAGCACATCCAAAACATCTGAGCTCGACTCCTTCAGATAAGGAATCTCGCCTTCTGGACCAGTATGGAAGAAAGATTTACTGATCCTCCACACTGGGAATTCAGGCCCTGAATTACGTTGCCCACATGGGGGATTACCAGAAGGCTGTCCTTACCCAGGTGGAGTCCAAGCTGGACTCCTTGCCTGACTCCCAGGTTAAACAGGAGTTAGCCGACCTCGTCCGTTCTGCTCATTCGGCCAGTCGCCACATTTTGCGGGTGACATACGATGCAGTGGACACTGCCGGGCGGAGCTCCACTTTCGCCATGGGTCTGCGGCATCATGCCTGGCTCCGTGTGTCAGGCTTGGTCACGGAGGTGCAATCCGCTATTCAGGAAGCACCTTTTTGGGGGTCAGTGCTTTTCGGGGCTGATGTCAAGGACATCATCACCGATTTGCAGGAGAAGGGGACGGCTCTGAAATCTGTGGATTCCATGTACCGTCCCCAACAACAGCAGCTCCGTCCCTTTCACAGACTGATTCGGCCAAAGGCGAAACTACAGGGAAGGCGGGCCACAAAACGTCAGGCCCCAGCAGCTGCTAAGCCCCCCCCCAAAAAGCAATGGGCACTTCAGCTGCAGCGCTGCCCCACACCACCTGACTCCTTTCCTCTCCCACCGCCTCTGGACTTTCCAGAGGAACCAGTAGGAGGGAGGTTTTCCCTCCACCTTCCGGGATGGGAGAGGATAACCACGGATTCTTGGATGCTCCAGCTTATAGTGGAAGGGCACTCCATAGAGTTTCTTCAGAAACCACCCCACCACCCACCTCTGAAGTCGGCCTATTCAAGGGAACATCTTCCTTTGGTCCGGGAAGAAATTTCGGCTCTTCTCTTGAATCAAGCGATAGAGGCTGTCCCCCTGCATCTTCAGGGAACGGGTTACTATTCCCATTTCTTCCTGGTCCCAAAGAAGACGGGAGATCTCAGACCAATTCTAGGTCTCAGTTCCCTGAATCTTTATGTAGAATACAAAAGGTTTAGGATGCTCTCTCTGCAGAGCCTTCTGCCCTCCTTCAGCCAGGTCAATGGCTTTGTGCACTGGATATGCAGGATGCCTATCTGCACATTCCCATTCGCCTTTCTCCTCGCAAGTATCTTCGTTTTGCGTTTCAGGGGGACCACTACCAATTCAAGGCGCTCCCCTTTGGTCTATCCTCGGCCCCTCAAGTATTTACCAAATGCCTGACTGTGGTAGCGGCCCACCTTCGTGCTATGGGAGTTCAGGTGTTCCCTTACCTGGACGACTGGCTCCTGGCGGCCTCGTCTAGGGAGGAACTGCTGCGTTTTCTCTCCCTCACCCAGCAGGTTTTCACGTGCCTGGGTATCACCATCAACCATTCCAAGTCTCATCTGGAACCTTCCCAGAGACTACAGTTCATTGGGGCCATCCTCGATACGACTATCAGCAAGGCCTTCCTGCCTCCGGACAGGGCAGCCTCCCTTCAATCCCAGATTTCCCTGTTATCAGAACGCAGGAGGGTCTTGGCGAGATCGGTCCTCTGTCTTCTGGGGCTCATGGCGGCTGCCATTCCGACGATCCTCCGAGCTCGACTCCACATGAGAATCTCTCAGTGGACTCTTCGCTCTCAATGGGATCAACTTGTGGATGATCTAGATCAATTAGTTCTGATCTCGTCGCCAATAGTGCAAGACTTGCAGTGGTGGATGGTTCGAGAGAACCTGTTTCGGGGTGTCCCCTTCTTTCATCCTCCCCCCTCCCAGACTCTGACTACAGACGCGTCAGGCGAAGGTTGGGGAGCCCATATAGGACCTCATCGGACCCAGGGCTCCTGGTCCAAGCTGGAACAAGCTCTCCACATCAATGTGCTAGAGCTTTGGGCTGTGTTGTACGCTCTCCAAGCACTTCACCAATACATTCTCCCCGGCCACCTAGCCATTCAGATGGACAACATGTGTGTAGTGTGGTACATCAACAAACAGGGAGGAACTCGGTCCTACCCTCTATGCAGGGAGGCAATGAGAGTTTGGGATTGGGCAACACAACACGATCTTCACCTAACGGCGATTCATGTTCCGGGGTCGACAACACTCTGGCAGACAAGCTAAGCCACTCCTCTGCCCTGGCTCATGAGTGGGAACTGGATCAAGGGGTACTAGACGACATCTTTCAGCTTTGGGGGACTCCGCAGGTGGACCTGTTCGCCTCCCCCCAAAACTGTCTGTAGACTGGAAGGACAGATTCGTCTATGCTTTTCCCCCAATTCCTCTGATCCCACGAGTGTTGCAGAAACTAGCCACAGAAGGAGCGAGAATGATTCTAATCGCTCCTTTCTGGCCCAGGCAAATCTGGTTCTCTCTTCTGCAACAATATTCAGAGGTTCTTCGTCTTCCTCTTCCTCTATCTCGAGGTTTGTTGACCCAGGATCAGGGGACCCTGGTCCATCCAGGCCTCAAGTCCCTTCAACTCCATACATGGCTCCTGCAGACCTAGCCCAGTCTCATTTTGGAGTCTCTCCAAAAGTGGGGAAAATTTTAGTGGAGGCTAGAAAGCCATCCACCAGGTCCATTTATGCCATGAAATGGAAGAGATTCTCTATTTGGGCAGCCTCCAAGAACGTGGAGCCTTTCTCCTGTTCAGTGGCTTTCTGCTGGAGTACTTGCATTATCTGTTCGATCTGGGTCTCAGCCATTCCTCCTTGAAGGTTCACATGGCGGCTATCTCAGCCTACCATGTTCCCTTCGCAGATAAAGCATTCGCTCAACTGCAGGTCTCCAAGACCTTTCTCAGAGGGGTCCTCCATCTGCGGCCCCCCATCCGTACTCCTGCCCCCCCTTGGGACTTGAATTTTGTCTTCGAGAAACTTACTCTTCCTCCCTTCGAACCTGCAGCTTCTGCAGATTTGAAATTTCTTTCGTGGAAGACTCTCTTCTTGGTGGCCATTACTTTGGCTCGAAGAATCTCTGAGCTTCAGGCCCTGATGTGCAAAATCTCTCATTTGATTTTTCGCAGAGAACAAGTTGCTCTTCGTACGAATCCCAAGTTTCTACCTAAAGTAGTAGCGGAGTCTACCTTAAATCAGTCCATAGAGTTACCTGCCTTTTTTACGCAGTACTCTAACCAGGGGGAATATTTACTCCATACTATGGATGTTCACCAGATTCTGAGATACTACACCAACAGGACAAAGGATCTCAGAAAGACTGATCAGTTGTTCGTCTCTTTTGCTCCCAAAAGGGAAGGCAATGCTTTTTCCAAGCAATGCCTAAGTGGTTGGCTCATTGCATCACTTTCTGTTATGACAAGCACAACAAGACCCTCCCGGGTCAAGTCAGAGGCCACTCCACGAGAGGAGTAGCTGCCTCTGCGGCTTGTTTCAAGAATGTTTCTGCAGCAGACATATGCGCTGCTGCCATCTGAACTTCTGTCCATACCTTTACTAAACACTACAGTTTGTATATTGCCTCTCACCGTAGAGCAGGCTTCGAGCTAGCTGTTTTGCAAGGCCTCCTGTCTTAAGGCTTGCACGGCTAGAGCTACTTCTTGGAGTAGTTTCCTCCTCCCAGTGCCTTTTCTTTGTTCCAGACTGCTTGGGATTCAGTCCTATATGTAATTACCTACTGCAAGAGCCCTCTCGAAGTAAGATAGTAGAGTTACGTAAGAGCCTACCGTAACAGTAGATCTTCGAGAGGCTCTTGCAGTAGGTACTACCTTCCCGCCCTCCATCCCCCTAGGCATTTTTCAGCTCCTTTTCCAGGAAAGGAATCCTCCACTTCTCTCTCGTCCGGTCTTCCTGGCCTGTGGACAGAACTGGAAGAAATGGGCGATCCGGGACAGCCTTTATACCGTGTTGTGTGGCCTTGGTCACCTGGCGTGGGGGCGTTCCCGCCAGGGACTGCTAGCTAGAAATTTTTCCGTGGGGTCCTGTCGCCTGCCGGCGTCAGTCCTATATGTAATTACCTACTGCAGGAGCCTCTCTCGAAGAGCTACTGTTACAGTAAGTTCTTACGTAACTGTACTATCTTCGAGAGAAGCTCTTGCAGCAGGTATATTTCCCGTCCTCCTCCTCCCAGGGGTCAGGTCCTGTTCAGGCCAATCTTCCCTCCTTTGAGGGATTATTTAATAATCATTCTTCTGACCATTATCTGTCGCCAAATTCTGCCTGACGGGGACATACAAGAACTGGAGCACGTGGGTAACTCCTCCCTTATATAGGGCGACGTCGGGGGTGGAGCCAGCATCGGCGGGGGGCGTTCCCTTGTCAGCACTGCTAGAGAAAAAAGTTGCTGGAACCGCCACCAGGTGGTGTCAGTCCTCATTTTGGAACCTGCTGCAAGAGCTTCTCTCGAAGATCTACTGTTACGGTAAGTACTTACGTAACTGTACTTTTTCACCTCCCACCAGTGCTTCTTCCACTTCCAGGGAGCTTACTACCAATTCAGAGTTCTGACCTTTGGCTTGTCCTCATCCCCAGGGTCTTCACTCCAGCCATCATGTCCCCACTAGGATTTTTCTGTGGCTTCTTGGCCTCATGGCTGCAGCCATTGTCACAGTTCCTGTAGCCAGGCTGCACATGAGAATCCCTCAGTGGACACTGCGGGTTCAGTGGGACCAGTGCACAGATGCCCTGGATCAACCAGCTGTGGTCTCTGATCCAGTCCAGAGGGGTATTGTTGTGGTGTCTGGAGCCCAGCAACCTACTCCAAGGGGTCCCATTTGTATCCCTCCCCATCAGCAGGTCCTTGCGACAGATGCCTCGGGTCTTGGATGGGGTGCTCACCTGAGGGTCCACCAAAATGCATGGGACGTGGGCCAAGGTAGAAAGGGAACTCCATGTCAATGTCCTGGAAATGCTAGCAGTCCTGTATGCCAAGCAGGCCTTCTGGACTCCGCTCTCCCTGGGTCCGCTCTTGATTCAGATGGACAACATGTGCATAGTTTACTACATAAACAACCGGGGGGGGGCACTCATTCCTACCCCCAGTGCAGGGAAGTGATGAGAGCCTGGTACTGGGCCACAGAGCATGGCCTGGAGCTCTCGGCTGTCCATGTTGCCAGTGACCAAAATGTCCTGGCAGACAGCCTAAGCTGGCCTTCATCCAGAACCCACGAGTGGGAACTTCTGATCTCAGTGGTAGAAGAGCTCTTTGACAGATGGGGTCATTCTGAGTTGGACTGTTTTGTGTCCCCACACAAAGCAAAACTGCTGCTTTTCTGTTCTGTAGATCCAAGGCATGGAGTTTTCTAGCAAAACACATTGTCCATCTCATGGACAGGGAGGTTTCTGAATGCCTTCCCTCCCTTCCTGCTCCTTCAACAAGTTCTGATCAAACTTCAGATGGATGGGGCTACAATGATCCTCGTAGCCCCCTTCTAGCCTTGTGAGATCTGTTTCCCATTGCTGCAGTGACTTGCAGTGGAACCTCTGGCGTCCCTAACCCTTTGCACAGGCTTCCTCTCCAAGGAGCAGGGTACCCTAGTCCATCTGGAACTAAGATCCCTCCATCTCCATGCGTGATTCCTGAGGACATACAGTAGCCATCACCAAATGTGGGGTGTTTCCCAGAGTGGCGGATGTCCTGGTGGCAGCCATGAAGCCCTCCACTAGGGCCACTTACTTTATAAAATAGAAGCGTTTTGCTCTTTGGGCTGCATCGCACTACTTAGATCCTTTCATCTGTCCAGTGGATCAAATAATGGAGTACCATCTGTCCCTTTCAGACTTGGGCTTGTGATACTCATCTATTAAAATACCTCTTGAACCCGGCTAAAGCTGAGGTGTTGGTGGTGGACCCAGATCGTCGGGAGGTGGGTTTGTCAGTGGGACAACCTTCTGGGCTTTGGCTCAGGGGTGTTCAACTGACTACCTCAGATCGGGTGTGGAACCTGGGCATTATTTTTGATGATGGCTTGACCCTTAAATCTCAGGTGTTGGCCATCATCAACTCCTGTTTTTACCATCTGAGGAATATCGCCCAGATGAAGCTTCTGGTTCCTCCTGATGATCTTCCAACATTGGTCCATGCCTTCATAACTTCCCGCCTAGGCTACTGCAGTGCCCTTTACCTAGGGCTACCAGGGGTTGAGATACGCCACTTGCAGCTAGTTCAGAATGCGGCAGCCTGGTTATTGACTGGTACTTCTAGAACCAGTCATGTAACACCTGTGCTCTGTGGACTGCACTAGCTGCCAGTTCAGTGGTGGATTATCTTTAAGGTCGGGTTTGCTATTATCAAAGGGGATAAGGGGCCGTGTAAAGAGGAGGACCATGCAAAAGCGTCTATCCTAAATAGATACTTCTGCTCAGTATTTACTGAAGAGAAGGTAGGGCAGGGCCCACAGCTCAGCATCATGGACACGGGGGAAGAGACGTGCACTACTCCCTTCACAAAAGAAAGGGTCCTACAAGAGCTCAATAAGCTCAGGGTGGATCAGGCAATGGGACCTGATGGCATACATCCCAGGGTACTAAGGGAGCTAAGGGTGGAACTTGCAGAGCCATTATCAGAACTGTTTAGTGAGTCTCTGAGCACAGGAGAGGTCCCAGAAGACTGGAGAGGGGCTCATGTGATCCCACTCCACAAGAGTGGTAGCAGGGAGGAGGCAGGGAACTACAGACAAATCAGTCTTACTTCAGTAGTGGGCAAGATTATGGAGGCACTCCTTAAGGAAAGGATAGTGCAACACCTGGAATCTATTGGAGCACAGGATCCAGGACAGCATGGGTTTACAAAAGGAAGGTCCTGTCAAACTAATCTCATAGATTTCTTTGACTGGGTAACAGAGTGGTGGACCAAGGGGGAGCAGTTGATGTCGCCTACCTTGACTTCAGCAAAGCTTTCGATACTTTTCCACATAGAAGATTGATTAATAAGCTGGGTAGGCTCGGGGTGGGTCAGAAGTTGGTCAACTGGGTGGCAAATTGGTTGATGGGCAGAAAACAGAGAGTGGTGGTAAACAGTATACAGACAGAAGAGATGCAAGTCACAAGTGGGGTACCTCGGGGATCAGTCCTGGGGCCAGTCCTCTTCAGCATCTTCATCAGTGACATTGCAGATGGACTGGAGGTTAAGGTTTGTCTGTTTGCAGATGACACCAAGATCTGCAACAGAGTAGATGATCCAGATGGGGTGGGCAGAATGAGAAGAGATCTGGATAAACTGACAAAATGGTCAAAAAAGTGGCAACTGGAGTTTAATGCAAAGAAGTGCAAGATCATGCACATAAGTTAAAGAAACCCTGAAGCCACCTATAGGGTGGGAGGGGAGTTGCTGGCAGTCACAAGGGGAGAAAGAGACTTTGGCATCATCATCACCGATGACTTGAAATCATCCAAGCAGACCACTAAAGCAGTAGGTAAGGCTATGGGGATGTTAGGGTGTATTAATAGGGGCATCACAAGTCGTAAGAGGGAGGTAATTATCCCTCTTTACAAGACACTGGTTAGGCCCCATCTGTAGTACTGTGTGCAGTACTGGAGGCCACACCTTCACAAGGATATTAACCATACTGAGGCAGTCTAGAGAAGGGTAACCAAAATGATGCAGAGACTGTATCAGAAAACATAAGAGGACAGATTAACAGAGCTCAATATGTATATCCTAGAGCAAAGGAGGGAGAGAGGTGATATGCTCGAAACATTCAAGCACCTTAAGGGCATTAACAAGGTGAAAGAGTCTAACATGTTTCAATATAAGAAAAATAGTAGGACAAGAGGACACAGCATGAGATTAGAGGGAGGCCGATTAAGGGGTAATGTGAGGAAGTTCTTTTTCACAGAACGGGTGCTGGATGCATGGAACGGCCTACCTCAGGAAGTGGTGGATATGAATACAGTACAGGGCTTCAAACAGGCATGGGATAGACATAAGGGAGCAATACAGATGAGTATGAATAGATAGGCCATTGACAGAGCAAAGGCCAATGGCACATTCATAAGGTAGAAAATGAAATGGGCAGACTGGATGGGCTTTCCGGTCCTTATCTACCATCAACTTCTATGTTTCTGCTCTATAAAGCCCTACATGACCCGGGACCCTGTTACCTGCAAGATCACCTCTGCCCTTACCACCTCCTCTGTCCTCTCTGATCTGCCAACAACGGATTGCTGAAGATTCCCAGGGTTCATTTAAAGACATCGGGGGCCCAATCTTTCAGCTTTTGTGGCCCCGACCCTGTGGAATTCTCTACCTCATCGGGTAAGAGATTGCCTGACCGTCCAGAGTTTTAACTCTGCATTAAAAACACACTTGTTTAATATAGCATACCTAGATAGCTCCTGAATAGAATATTGACTCTGTTATAGCTGGATTTTACTGAAACTGATGTTTATGGTCTGGTATTTTTATGAATTTTAACTAAGGCACATATGAGGAATTTACAGACTAAATAAAAGATTTAAGGATCCCTCTGGCTCTGATCAGCCAAAACCCACAGGGTCTGTGGGTGACGCCATAGTTTCTGCTACTTCTACCCCCGACACGGGTAAAAAGACACCCCATGAACCAGCTAGTTCCTGTTAAAAACAGAAAAAGACAAAGCACACTGAACCCCCTGTGGAAAAGGGGACTTCTGTGGTGCCTGCCACTGTGCCTTCTCTTGCTGAGATTGCACAAGCAGTGGTATTTTCAAACTCCTCCAAGCTCCTGGGTCTGTCCCTCCATTGGACAAGAGAGTGGACAAAAAGTATCGGCTTGACAGAGCAGGGGCTGAATTCTTATTTTCACACCCTGACCACCGGGGGTAGTGCTAGCTGCAGCTTGTGATAAGGCTAAACTCCCTCTGGCTTCTCACCCTCCAGAGAAGGACTCTAGGAAAATTGAAAGCATGGCCAAGAAAGGTTATCTGTTAGCCTCTCTGGCCATTAGGCAAGCAAATTATCATGCTTATGCAGCACAGTACCAGAAGGCTGTTTGGCAGTCTGTCCTGGACATGGCTGAAAAAGCATCTCCTCCTCTTTTAGCAGACCTAGCCGAAACAGCTAGGTTTGGCCTGGAAGCTGCCAAATACCAGTTCCGGATGGCAGCAGACAGCAGTGAGACTGCTGCAAGGTGGATGACAAATACCATCGCACAGAGAAGGTTTGTTTGGGTAAGAGCCACAAACCTAACACAGAATACCCAGAAAAAGACTCTGGATTTTCCTGTGGAGGGCAGTTCTTTATTTGGCAGCCATACAGAGGCCTACATGAAGAAGGTGGATGAGTATAAGGCCACCTTCCATAGTAATTCTACAAAAGAAAGACCCTCCACTTCCTCTAGACCATTCAGTAGGGGAGGTAGGGGCAGACAATTTCATACCAGGCCTTTTTACCAGGCCATGGTACTCCCTCAAGCACTCCAATACCCACAGCAAGGGTACTTTAGGGGTAGGGGCAGAAGAGGTGCCAGGCATGGTACCCAGTCCCAGGCTAAACAGGATGCCTGACTCCTTCATTCAGGCTGCCATTCCTTTACCAGTAGGGGGCAGGTTGACTCATTTTCTCCACAACTGGAAAACCATCACCACAGACAAGCGGGTTCTGGAGGTAGTGGGTCATGGCCTGTCCCTAAACTTCAAGTCCTCCCCTGTTCAAAGAAACAGACCTTTCAAACCAGCTTCCTACCTAGAAAGCAGAAGGCTGGAAGAAGAGGTGAAACCCCTTCTTTCACTGAAGGCAGTGGAACCAGTGCCACTGCATCAAAGGGGGAAAGGACTTTATTCAAGGTACTTTCTTACACCAAAGAAAAATGGAGAGCTGCAGCCTATCTTGGATCTCGGGGTCCTCAACAAATTCCTAACAAAACCAAAGTTCAAAATGGTAACTTTATCTCTGATTATGCCAGCAATCAGAAAAGGGGATTAGTTGGCATCATTGGACCTAAAAGATGCCTATTTCCACATTCCCATAAGGGAGTCTCACAGAAAGTTTCTCAGGTTCAGACTCCAGTCAGGACACTATCAGTTCTCAGTTCTTCCTTTCGGTCTCACTTCAGCACCAAGGGTGTTCACAAAGTGTCTGGCTGTGGTAGTGGCACACTTATGAAGACAAGGTGTCTCGGTATTCCCTTACTTAGATGACTGGTTAGTGGTGGGGGACTCACCACAACAGCTAACGGAGCGCCTCCAACTCACTCAACAGTTGCTGGAGTCTCTGGGGTTCATTTTAAACTTGGAAAAATCAGTTCTGATTCCTTCTCAAATTCTGCAGTTCATAGGAGTAGAATTGAATGCCAAGGTGGGCAGAGAATTCCTGCCTAGAGACAGGGTAAAAAGCATCCTGCAGTTGGCAGCCTCTTTCAGGCTCAATATCCCAAGGCCAACAAGGCAGTTTCTTCAACTCCTGGATCACATGGCAGCTGCAACAGGTACAGTGTTGGGATCCAGGTTTCAGATGAGGGACATCCAATTTCATTTAAGAACTCATTGGTGCCAACGGAAGGATTCCCTGTCAAAGCTTGTCCCTGTAACAAAAACATTTATTCAGGCTCTTCAATGGTGGAAAGAGGAAGCCAACCTCAGAGAAGGGGTCCCTTTCCAAAAAGAGCGATTCTCACAACAGATGCATCCCTCCTGGAGAGGGGGGGGCTCATCTAGCAGAGCACACTACCCAGGGCACTTGGTCAAGTGCAGAAACTCTTCTGCACATAAACCTCTTGGAGCTTAGAGCAGTTTTTCTGGCAATGCACACTTTCAAACCACTGATACAGGGAATGGTAGTGAAAGTCAGGACAGACAGCACTACCACCATGTACTACATAAACAAACAAGGGGGAACAAGATCAAGACTCCTTTGCACGGAGGCTATGAAAATTTGGACCCTGGGTTACTCACTGGGCTCCTCACTACAGGCCATTCATCTGCCAGGAAAAGACAATATTCTGGCAGATACTCTGAGTCGAATCAGTCAGGACCATCATGAATGGTCCCTGAACAGGCAAGTGGTACAGACTCTCTTCAGGAGGTGGGGCACCCCAGAAATATATGTGTTTGCCTCTCATCAGAGCCATCACTTGCCTCAGTTCTGTTGCAGACCTCCAGTAGTGGGCACAGTTCCTCTAGATGCCCTTGTCCTGGATTGGTCAGGGAAATTCCTGTATGCCTTTCATCCATTTCCCCTGATATACAGGATGCTGCTGAAACTCAGGTCTCAGCCAGCAACAAAGATCTTCATAGCCCCAGGCGGGGCCAGGCAGCCATGGTACTCCCTGTTGCTGTCCATGTCAGTGGAACAACCAATACACCTTCCCAGGAGGCACAATCTTCTGACCTCCAATCAGGGCAGACTCCTGTATCTGAACCTCAGGTCACTCAGGCTCAAAGCTTGGCTCTTGAGGACCTATAGTATTCTGGTTTACATCTCTCTGAGTCAGTTATGGATGTTTTAAGAGGATATAGAAAATCCTTTACTAAGAAAATCTATGCTGCAAAATGGAAGAGGTTTTTCATTTAGTGCTCTAACAGGAGTATAGTGCCAACCCAGGTAGGAGTGCCAGGGTTGATGGACTACCTAGTCTATCTGCACTCCTTAGGTTTACAGCCTGCTACACCGAAAGTTTATTCAGATTCGGTTTCTGTCTATGCTTCGGCAGGTAAGCCTGTTTCCTTAGCATCAAACACAATTTTTAAAAAGCTTTTCAAAGGCCTCTTACATTTGTACCCACCAGTAAGAGAACCGGTGCCAGCTTGGGACCTTAATATTTGCATTGCTCAGCTCATGGCTTCCCCTTTTGAAGTATGTCACTTGGAAAACAGTGTTTCTAGTGGCCATCACTTCGGCTAGAAGAATTGGTGATCTTCAGGCCTTTTGTATTGAAAAGGACTACATTGCTTTCCACAGGGATAAGGTAGTCCTTCAAACAAATAGGAAATTCCTTCCCAAAGTGGTTTCAGACTTCCATTTGAAGCAGTCTATTACTTTGCCAGTGTTGTTCACTGACCACTCTTCTACTGGTGAGCGCAGGCTGCATAGCCTGGATGTCAAGAGAGCTTTGAGCTACTACATGACAGCCATTAAGCCCCATAGGCAGGATACAACACAGCTTTTCCTCACTTATGGGGATGTGGGAAAGGGTAACCTAGCATCTAAAAGGTCCATTTCTCTCTGAATTGTTCAGTGCATCCAATTTTGTTATTCTAAGGTGGGCAAGGAAGCCCCTGCAGGGCTTAGAGCCCATTCCACAAGGCATACAGCTGCAACATTGGTAGCTGCAAGGGAGGTACCCTTGGTGGGTATATGTAAATCAGCAACCTGGCGAACAGTACACACATTTGTCAAGCATTACAGCTTGGATATGCAGGCAAGGGCTGATGCCAGGTCTGGTACAGCTGTACTGCAGAGCCTGTTTCCAAAATAGGTTCTTCCCACCTCCAAAGGTACTGCTTTTTAGTCTGCAGAAGAGTTAGGAATATTGGAGTGTTCCTGGGCCGAGAAGAAAAAGTTACTTACCATAGTAACCTTGTTTCTCCCAGGGGATACTCCAGCGTTCCTAACTCTCCCGCTTTTAAGAACCAGTGACCTTTGTATTCCATGCTGTACCATAGTGTTTGCATGCCACACTTTTAGTTTTATTAAAACTTGTTTACCTTTTCTCCTTTTTTCAGGTGATTCTAACATAAGGAGTGTGTGGGCAAATTTTGCTTAATGATAAGTTTTTACTTTTCATGTTTTCCTCCAGTTGGAGGTTTTTTAGGTAGGGAATTTTAAAATTAGAATTTGCTATATTTAAATTTTGGGCCCTGTCTTGCAGGCATCCACGAAATCTGAGGGTTAGAATGTAGGCATTTGAAAAGTGGCTCATGCTAATTATTCCTTCATTTGCATAGCATTCCATCTCTGGGCATTCTGACCTTAAAGGCACACCTCAGAAGAGAGTTAGGAATATTGGAGTATCCCCTGGGAGAAACAAGGTTACTATGGTAAGTAACTTTTTCTTTCATGTCAAGGGTGTCGCTGCTGTATCTGGTTTTGCCTAAAACTCTAAGGAGATATTTTTTTTGTCTCTGCTAACGTGATTCTCCTAAAATAGAAAGGGACAGAAGGGAGCCTCGAGTGTCAGTGTCGTTGAAAAAGTTAGGTGGTAGCACATGGCTGAGGTCTGTAAAAGCTGCATTGAAAGCATCGGAGATGGATTTAGGATCTTGTATAGGGTTGTCATTTACCATTAACATAGTGGGTGCTGTCTTAGTAGGTCAACCAGTGAGATCCTTGATTTTTTGCCAGAAATTCCTGCTATTTCCCCAGGAGCTAGCTAGCTCTGTTTGAAAGTGTGCAATTTTGCCACTGTGGATTTCCTGGGTGCATGTGTTTCTAGCAACTCTGTAGCGCTGCTTACTATATGGTTTACCAGTGGCTTGTGCAGGGTGCCAAAGATTATCTCTGTCTTTCATCTTTTGCCTCTTTGAGATGTGTATCAGCTGCTGACATTTACGCAGCTGCTACTTGGAGTTCTGTTCACACCTTCATCAAGCACTACAGTTTGGACATTGCATCAAAATGCAGAGCAGGCTTCGTGTTGGCAGTCCTGCAAGGTCTCCTCTCTTGAACCTCTTTGGGAGAATTCTACCTCCACCCAGCTGACTGTATTCTTTCCTCACTGCTTGGGACTCAGTCCTAAAGATGTTACGTGCTGCAAGAGCCCCCCTCGAAGAAAAAAAAGTATAGTTACATAAGAACTTACTGTAACAGTAGCTCTTCGAGTGGAGCTCTTGCAGCAGGTGCTATTTTTCTTCCCACTTTCCCCCTGGTAGCTGCTTCTCTATCATGTTTACCTTTGTCTTTCCTCATTTTTGAGGATCCTTCTTGGTTCTCTGATTTTACTCCTTTTGCTAGGGTTTCCAGTGGGAGAACTGAGGTTGGGCTGGGGGACCGCCCCTTTTTGCCATACGTGAAGTCAAGGGCAGTCCCCCGCTATAGTCTGCTAGCTAGAAGTTTTCCATGGGGTCCTGGTGCCTGCCAGCTTCAGTCCTAAAGGTGTTACCTGCTGCAAGAGCTCCTCTTGAAGATCTGCTGTTACAGTAAGTTCTTGCATAACTGCACTTTTCTGTTCCAGGGGGAGCATTACCAGTTCAGGGAATTGCCCTTTAGCTTGTCCTCTGTGCCATGGGTATTTACCAAGTGCTTGGCAGCCGTAGCAGCAGCCTTTTGGCAGGAAGGCCTCTATTTGTTCCCATATCTGGATGACTGGTTACAGAAAGCTGCAGTCCAGGGATCTCATATTGTTGACTGTAGAACACACCCTGCAGTTATTCCAGTTCTTGGGCGTCACTGTCACTCGGCACAAGTTGTGCTGACCCCTTCTCAGTGATTGCGGTACATAGTGGTAGTCCTAGACTCTATTCAGGGCAAGGCCTTCCTTCCTCAAGACAGGGCAGACTGCCTTATTGCCCAGGCCCAGGAGGTGACTCAGAGCCAGCATGTCCAGCCAGGACATTCCTCAGGCTACAAGCCCTCATTGCCATGGCCATTGTTACGCTCCCTCTGGCCAGGTTGCACATGAGGATTCTTCAGTGGGATCAGCGCTCAGACAGTCTAGACTCGCTGGTCCTTGTCTGCTCACTAGTACGTAAAGTGCTTCACTGGTGGATGGATCCAGCCAATTTCTTAAAAGGGGTCCCCTTTCTTATCCCCGCTCCTCACCACGGATGCTTCGGGGCTGGGTTGGGGAGCCCATCTACGTCCTTATCAGACCCATGGTCTCTGGTCCTGCTGGGAGACTCGTCTCCACATAAATGTCTTAGAAATGAGGGCAGTTCTGTATGCCATACAGGCCTTCAAGAACCATCTCTCTCCAGGTCCTCTGCTGGTGCAGTCTGACAACCTCAGTGTGGTCTATTACATCAGCAAGCAATGGAGGACCCATTCCTACCCTCTGTGCTGGGAAGCAGTGAGGGTCTGGAACTGGGCTGTAGACTATGGTCTAGAACTGCCAGCTGTCCATGTGCCCAAAATGTGTTGGTGCAGCAGCCTCAGCAGGTCACAGTCCAATGTGCATGAGTGGTCGCAGAAGACCTGTTCTACTGGTGGGTTTGTCCAGAGTTGGACCTTTTTGCATCTCCACTCAAGGCAAAACTGCCACGTTTCTGTTCACTAGATCCAGGGCCTGGAGTTTTCTGGTGAGATACGTTGTCCCTCTCCTGGACAGGGAAGTTTCTTTTCAATTTCTCTCCCCTCCCTTCCCTTCCCTTCCTTCTGATTCAGACTGTACCACTCTAATTCTGGTGGCGCTGTTTTGGCCTCAGCAGTTATGGTTTCCATTACTGCAGCAAATGGCTATGGAACCTCCAGTTCCCCTGCCCCTCTGCAAGGACCTACAGACTCAGGCCCAGGGGACCCTGGTCCTTCCAGACTTCAGGTCTCTCCACCTGCATGCATGGCCCCAGAGGACATAGACATTGCTTGATTTGGTGTGTCTGAAAAGGTGGCCAGTGTCCTAGTGGCTGCCAGAAAACCTTCCATCGGGGCCACTAACTCTATGAAATAGAAGCGATTTGCTATTTGGGCTGCTTCATATAACCTGAACCCTTTCACCTGTCCAGTGAACCAGGTTTTGGAGTATTATCTCTTGACTTTGTTTGATGCAGAACTCAAATACTCCTCCCTTGAAGTGCACCTGTCGGCCATTTCAGCCCTTCATGTGCCAATTGATGGGATTACTGTGACACAGGTGGATGTGGCCCGTACTTTTTTGAGGGGCATCTTCCACTTGGTCTTCTGTCCACAGCCCTGTTACAGCTTGGGACCTGAATTTTGTTTTGGAGAAGCTTACCCTGCCTTCTTTTGAGCCTGCAGCGTCTTGCAAGCTATGCTTTCTGTTGTGGAAAGCATTTTTAGTTGCCTTCACTTCTGCTCAAAGAATTTCAGAACTACAGGCTCTCGTGTGAGCAACCTTATTTGATTTTCCACAAAGACAGGGTCTCTTTGTGTGTGAAGCCTAAGTTTCTTCCTAAGGTGAGGAAGGCGCAGAGGATGCTGGGTAAGGAGGAGGAGTAACTCCCACAACGATGGCTAGACTGCTATGCGGCCGGTAGGACATGGAGGAGAGAAGTTAACTACTGTATCAAAACGCCAAAAACTAAAGCTCTCAGCAGATCCACGTTAGCGTAGTAGTGACAAACAGCGACAGTATCAGAGTGTGATGTACCGTTAGTTTAATAGTCATCCTGTTGTGTACATATAGTTTTTTTGAGCCAGTCTGGAGCTAAAAGTAAGCAGTGAAAATAAAAGAAATTGGTGACCCATATACCTCCTTTCTGTACCTCTATACTTCTTATACTGTGGTCGACTTAATGTTTTGAACAGCCGCAACTGTATGCGGTCCCGGTCCACAGTTCAGCAAAATGTTAAAGCCAAGCAGCAAATGGAATACAGACAACTGAAGTTGTTACCCTACCTTCTGAAGTGTACTGCACTGTGATTAAAGAATTCAAAGGGCAAAGAAATTGCACCCGCGCGTTTGAACTGCAGCATGCCATGAATATAGGAGCAGAAATTACATTTTGAACAAGGCGCAATCTACACGTAGGAATGCAGTAATGCAGTCGCTGCTCTGTGACGCTCACAGACCAGGTCTGTAATCCTCTTGTTTGTTTATTTTTTCTCCTCACATATTGACTATATTGCAAAATGCAACGGTGATTAATCAAATGGTGAACAAGCACAAGCAAAACAAAGGGCAAGCGGTTAGACCAACACAGAGTTTGAATTGAAGTGAGAGGTGTCTACCTCCCCCCCGGTGTGTGTTTCTACCCCCTAATTTTGGTCCCTCCCCTTCCTTTGTAAATACTGAGCAGAAGTATTTGTTTAGAATTTCTGCATTTTCTAGGCCCCTCTCTGCACGTAACACACACACACACACACACACACACACACACACACACACCTTTTATTCAACCTCACAATCCCTCCGTTGGTCTTCTTCCTTGCCCTGATATACCTGAAGAAGGTTTTGTCACCTTCTCTTACTGATTTTGCTATCCTTTCTTCAGTTTGCGCTTTTGCGCTCCTGACTGTCTTTCCCACCTCCTCCTGTTTTGCCTGGTACACTTACACATAGAAACACATAGAATTTGATGACAGATGAGGACTGCTTGGCCCACCTAGTCTGCCCATTTCCTTATGTAATGGGTAAGCTGCAGATTCTAGTTAAGCAACAGCCTACTTCCTCCTACCCCACCTACTAGAATTGTCTTATGTCTGTCCCATGCATTCTTGAATTCCCCCACTGTTTTTGACTCTACAACCTCCTCAAGTAGGCCATTACATGCATCTATAGCCCGCTCTGTGAAGAAATACTTCCTCACATTACCTCTGAGCCATTCCACCCCCTGCCTTCAAATTGTGCCCCCTTGTTCTTGCACATCTTTTCTTCTGAAAGATGCTACCATCTTGGACTTTGTTGATTCCCTTGAGGTATTTGAAAGTTTCTGTCATGTCCCCCCTCTCCCTCCTTTTCCTCGAGGCTATACATCTTAAGCTGCTTTAGTCTTTCTTCATATGTCTTTTGGTGCAGACCCTGCACCATTTTGGTTGCCCTCCTCTAGATAGCCTCCACCCTGTCTATGTCTTTACGGAGATGGGGTCTCCAGAACTGTACACAGTACTCCAGATGTGGTCTTACCAACTGTCTGTACAGAGGGCAAACACCTTTCTATTTTCTACTGGTGATGCCTCTCCCTGTGCATCCTAGTATCCCCCCAGCCTTCCTTACTGCTTTCTCACATTGCTGGCTCACCTTTAGGTCATCTGATATGACTACCCCCAGGTCCCCTTCCATTGTTGTCAGTATCTCACCCCCCATTGTGTACTCTTCCCCTGGGTTTTTGTTTCCCAAGTGCATTACTTTGTACGTCTTTGCGTTGAATCTAAGCTACCATACATTTGACCATTCCTCCAACCTTGCCAAGTCCCTTTTCATCCTTTCCACCCCACCTTGTATATCAACCCTGTTGCAGATCTTCGTGTCATCTGCAAAGAGATATACTTTCCCTTCCAGTCCCTCTGCAATGTCACTTATAAAGACATTAAAAGGACCGACGACTGATACTGACCCTCGGTACCCACTGTAACCCCTTTCTTCACTGTGGACTCCATTTACTATTACCCGCTGTGTCCTGTTGTCCAGTCAGTGTTTTACCCAGGCCACCGCCCGTGGACCCACTCCCAAGCTGGCTAATTTGTTAATCTTTCGTGCGGGACTGTGTCAAATGCCTTGCTAAAGTCTAGGTAGACCATGTCCAGGGCCCTTCCCTGGTCTACTGCTTTGGTCACCCAGTCAAAGAAATCAATTAGATTTGTCTGACATGACCTTCCTGCTGTGAATCCATGCTGCCTTCGATCCTGTGCCCCACTGGCTTCTAGGTACTCAGCAGTTCTTTCCTTCAGAAGTGATTCCATCATTTTCCTCACCACTGAGGTCAAACTGTCAGGTCTGTAGTTTCCTACCTCTGTCCTCCTCCCACTTTTGTGAAGGGGAATCACATCCGCCCTCCTCCAGTCCTCAGATACCACACCATCCTACCATGATTTATTAAAAAGGGTAGTCAGTGGTGTTCTTCCCTTAGTTCTTTTAGAATTCTGGGGTGAATCCCTCCCTCTGTGTTTCCTTGTACTTTCTGAACGCCTGTTTTTCTTTTTCCCCTATCCTTCCCTGCTACCTCTTTTGAAAACCATAGTGTTTGTTTTCTTTTTGCTTTGTTTTTTAGCTTTACACACAGGCCTGTTTCTGCTATGGCTCCCTTAAGTTTCTGTCTCTGTTCCTCCCCTCCTCCCCTTCCCTCCCCCTTTGCCAGGATTTTCCAGAGGTGTTCCCCAATTTTTGCAAAGTCTTCCTTCTTGAAGTCCAGGACATTTACTTTTGAGTGGCTTGACTGTACTGCTGTCTTCACCTTAAACCACACTGCATGGTGATCGCTGGTCCCTAGATGGCTGCCCACTGATCGGCCTGTTATTGTCACCATTTGTGAGAAGCAGGTCTAGTATTGCACCCTCCTGTGTGGGCTCCGTCACCAACTGTCTGAGGCACACCCCTTCCAGACTTCACAGATGATACTGAGCTCTATTAGAGGGTGGACAGCAACAAGGGAATCCGGGAAATGCAGAGTAATGTATGAAACCTATAGGGGTGGTCTGAGGCTTGGCAATTGAAATTCAGTGCCGGGAAGTGCAAGGTGATACACCTTGGAAACAAGAACCCCAGGACAGAGTATTGGATGGGTGGGGTGAGACTTAGCACTATGGCTAAGGAATAGGACCTTGGTGTTGTCATCAGTGACTCCCTCAAACAATCATGTGAGTGCAACAAGGCATATAGCAAAGCGAGTATGATGCTGCGATGTATCGGGAGGGGTATTGATAGCAGAAGGGAAGAGGTAACACTGCCCCTATAGAGATCCTTAGTTACATTCCCACTAGGGTTTAAAAATTATTAGCCACCATGGCTAAACAGTCCCCACATTCTTTAGTCACTGCTGGAGACCCTTAGCCAATCACGCTGATTAATGGTAAAAATTTCTATGGAGTTCTTTCTTTGGTACAAATCACATTACTTTTAAGTAGTAATATGTTCACTGCAGTTTTTTAGTGGTTACACACAATGAATATGCTCAGGTCTGAGTAAAATAAATGTTTTTATAAGTTAGGTAGCTGATGAGCAGGTTGTGTAAAGCACAACAATAAACACACAAACAGTGAGTCATAGTAATATTGCAAGAAAGAGTAGTGGAAGTGGCCACCGCATTGCCAGACCAGTTTGAAAGCAAAATGCCATTGTGTGTTTGACTAGGCAAGCAGTTTGAGTGCAACAAATACAGACATAATGAAATCATATAAGGCATAAGTCATTCTGTCTAGTTGTTTACATAAGGTATGCAATGCAAACGTGCATATTATTCAAACTAACTTGTTAAGCCTGCACTGGTTTTACAATTATATCCACATATTTGTGTGCTAAATATTGTTTTAGTAGGTTCAGTTGTGAGGTTATCAGGCAGCTGAGCAAGTCTCTGACTTGCACAGCAATAAAATGATAATCACCCTTGCGGTAGTTGAGGTCACTCATGGCCACCACCCACCTTTAGAAAAATGCCACAGAAGCATGAATATTATTAGTATGGTAAAGCAGTAGTAAACTGTTTTTAAAATATAAAGCTGTTGTCTAAAAACAGTAATAAGACACCAGTCATGACTATTACAAAAAAATCAGCAACCGAACAGTAAATTTTGAATCTCTGCCCAATATCTCCGTTTTGACCAAAAATGCATTCTCAGTAACAATTTGTTTGAGGCAAGCAGTCTTAGTGCAAGTAAGGCGTACATTAACATACAGTCAGCTAAGTCTGAGTGCAACTATTTTGTCATGACATAAGGCATACCGGTTTAAGTTAGTCAGATATTATTTCAAAAATACTGTTAATACACTACTACTGCACTAATTAAACACAATTATTGACAGATTTGTGCTAAATTAATTTGCAGTGTTGTAGGTTGTTGTTAGGTTAGCTGAGCAATCTGCCTTGCACAGCACTAAAATAATAAACTACCACAGTGCTTAAGACGGGGGACAGGCCACCATGCAGCCCAATTTAGAAAAATGCCACTACAGAAGCATTAAAACAGTTTTCATAATACGGCTGCAAGCCGCAAAACTTTTTTTTGAAATGGTAATGAAAATAATATGTTGTTGAAAACATTATCAAGGTGCCAGTCATCTAAAAGCAACCAGCCAACCTCAGTAATTTGTGTTTTTCTATCTCAGCCTGTTTGACAGAATTTAAAACACAAGATTTCGCACTGTGGAGAGAAAAAAGCAATTCTGCACTGACGTAAGGTAGACATTTTGCAAGAATCGCCAACACAGCAACAGTTATGGAAAAAACATCTGATCTATTTTCTTTTCCTGTTAGGTCTATGATGCAGCACTGGACATCATGAGGTGCATCTTCGGTATTCTTGACAGTCTGAAGGAAACCACGCCTGTCCTCTGATGCCTAGATTTCAAATGCAGTTTCGAAATCAAACTGTGCAATGTCATCAGGAGCCTCAACCAGAAGAGTCATGAGGGCATTCAGATTCCACACTTTAAGACAATTCCTCTCTGCAGTCCTAACGTTGTTGTATGCACTAAACCCACGTTCACACTCGACTGAAGTTGATGGGGTTGCAAGACATATTAAATATAGTTTGGACATGTTTTGCCGAGATTCCTTGTTTGGTTCTACCACTTTGACATTGAATTCTTCAACAGTGCACTCTTTCTGTGCCAATAATATTCTGCGTATTAATGACCAATCAAGTCTGGTTTCCTCTGGGTTAACTGGCAGAGTGTTACCTAGGACTCCTTTAAGGACACCATAGTGAACAATAAGGTTCTCAATCTCCTGTTCTCCGTAGCTATCAATGTTCTCATCCTTGGGTGCATTGTGTGGGTCTAATACCTTTCAGTTGTCCAACAATGTCCCTTCTTGAAAGTAACTTTCAAGTTGTTCAGCTGTAGACTGTATATATAAAAAGTCTGCAGATTCTTGAACTGTTCTCTTTGATCCCATGTTTCTAGCACTGTATGCGTTCTAAATAAAGATTTGTCCCTCTTCTGGTGCTTCACTTGGCATCTCTGACAAAAAAAAAACTTTTAAGTGTGGTCCTGGGTTTTCAGGAAGTGCCCGAAGTGCATCAGAGGCGCTAACGAGCTGCTGCCTTGCCTCTGAGATGACAGACCGTTTCTTGAAAAGTTTCGCGAGAACTGCAAAAAGACCTACTGCATCAGCCATAAAGAAAGTAGTGGCAACAAATTTGAAAGTCCCCATTTTTTTGAGGCACCCCATAGCAAGGTTTCGCTGATAGTTATCCTCTGCCATTTGTGAGAAAGCAGAAATGAGTGAAGCGATGCAGGCTTGTAATGCTTGTACATAATCAGAAAATGAAAGCCATCTAATGAAGAAAATCTGTTTTAGCTTCACAGCATATTCCTGGTGTATGTCTTTAATCAAGTATTCGACAAAATTTGGGCGAGTACTATATCAGTTTTTCAAGCTGATTCACTGTGGACATATAACTGACTAGATAGTGCTGTTGCTTGGCTGCTTTCTCTGATACTAAGGCAAGTCTATGTGCGAGACAGTGAGTGGCAACTAAATATGGATGATCAAATTTGGCAAGAGTGGTCACACCTTTTTTGCATCCTGTCATTACAGAGGCCCCATCAGTTGCAAGTCCTATAAGCTCTTTATCGCCAAGATTTTTATCAGAGATCATGTTTTTCACAGCCTTGTATACTGATTCTGAATTATATTCTGCAAGCTCGGTCACACCTAAAAATTTTGATTGTACATTATCCTTGCTATCAGTGAATCCGATGTATACCATTAGAGTACTCTTATTGGCCACATCTGTTCCCTCATCAGTTTGTAAGGAAAATATTTTGTACGGAGAATTCTCCAATTCCTTTAGAAAAACAACCTGCCCAAACTTAGATATTGTTTTGTAAAAGTCATTAATTGATTCAGAATGTGTGTAGATACCTGTGCCTTGGAGGACTGATTGCTTGATGGGGGCTACCAGAGTGGATTCCTGTGTGCAAAAAGAGAAAAAAGGAATTCAGCTGACAATGGGAAGTTACCCCCGCACCGTGACTTTTTAAGCACTGCGAGAATCTGGCTGTTTTTTTTTTAAAAAATAGATTCAGAAAAATGGCAAGTGCAAATACTAACATTGTGAACTTGTAGTTCCACAGTTTCTGTGTGTTATGATTTGCAGTCAGAGTTTTGCCCATGTAATAAACGCTTCGCATTTCTGCTATGATGGCACTTTTCACCGATTTATAAGCTGTGCTCACTGCCTTTGTCATTCCTTTTTTCTTTCTTTCTGCCTCCATTGCAAGCCTTATTAAACAGAGAAAATACAGTTTTAAAACCGTGACAATAATTAACATATAGTAAGGACAACAACTAATGACTGGCCAGCTGTAATGAAACTCACTTGTGATCTTTGGACATCTGATGTTTATTTAAATCAGCAGCCTTTGGCTTATTGGTAGGTTTTCCTTCTGTGAAAATATTTCTTCGGCCAGTTTCTTTGCAAATTCTACTATAGAATAATGCAGCATCTTTGTCATGAATGAGCCATGGGTAGGCTTTAAACCATGAATTCTTAATTTCTCTATGGCTGTCTCTGTCATAAATTCTGGTTTTCTTGCTTGCAGTTTGAGAGTTGGTGCCCTCCATTGCTACAGATTGGGTGCTGCCAGTGTGTTCAGGCTCAGTTTCAGGGACAGGACTTGTTGATCTGGGTCTTTTGAAAATATCTGTTATCTTGCTATGCTTTACTGTGGCCACCCGGCTACTGACACTCTGTTCAGCAGTTTCAGGATTTGCTGCTTCCGACATTTTTATTTAGATAGTTTGATGGCACAAGAATATGTGTGACGCACTGTTGTCAAGACAGAGTTGTTTGTACAAGAATATATGTGACACACTGCAGTCAAGTCAGAGTTGTTTGCAGAAGAATTTATGTGACACACTGCAGTCAAGACAGTTTGCACAAGAATATATGTCACACAGCAGCCAAGACAGAGTTGTTTGCACAAGAATATATGTCACGCACTGCAGTCAAGTCAATTTACACAAGAATATATGTGATACACTGTAGTCAAGACAGTTCGCACAAGAATGTCACACTACAGTCAAGACAGACTTGTTTGTACAAGAATATGTGACACTGCAGTCAAGACAGTTGTTATTGCACAAGAACTATGTCACACTGCAGTCAAGTCAGTGTTGTTTGTACAAGAATGTATATGACACACTAATGTCTTGATTTACCTTGTGTAAATAAAATTTATGATGCAGCACTAGGCTGTGCACCGTCACAGAAAAGCTTTTAATCAACAGTGTTAATAAACTTATTAACAATGAACTTGGGTCTCTGAGAGTTTTATTTATTGGAGATAGTTACAGAATTTCTTCACAGAATCACACGAGCACCCTCACACACATTTTCATGGGCAGTTACAGTCGTGGCCAAAAATATTGGCGCCCTTGCAGTTTTTTCTAATAATGCACCATTCCTTCCAGAAAATTGTTGAAATTAAAAAATATTTTGGTATCCACATATGTATTTCTTTGGTTTGCAGTGGAATAAAACACAAAAAGCAGAAAAATTTACTAAGTCTTAGCTTATTCCACACAGAAATCCTTAAATGGCCCGAACAAAATTATTGGCTCCTTTTAGAAGTAGTTAGAAAGAATAAGATTTCAAGCAGGTGATTCTCCTTCACTTTGGAATTGAACTCACCTGTGGTGAGTTGCAAGTGCCTGAAATATAAAAATCACTCATTCAACCAGTTTGAATAGAGAAAAGGACTCATTCTCCTGTTTTGTGTCACTGTGTGTACTGCAATGAGCATGGACAAAAGAAAGACAGCCAGAGAATTGTCTGAGGAGGTCAGACAGAAGATTGTAGCCAAGCATGGACAACCTCAAGGCTACAAATCAATCTCCAGAGACCTTGATGTTCCTGTTTCCACCGTACGTAATGTTATCAGGATGTTTAAGGCCCATGGCACTGTAGCCAACCTTCCTGGACGTGGCCGCAAGAGAAAACTTGATCAGAGCGCAGGATTGTTCGAATGGTGGGGAAAGCACCTCGATCAACTGCCAAACAGATTCAAGCTGACCTTCAGACACAAGGTACAACAGTTTAACTCGCACCATCCGTCGCCAACTCAATGAAAGGGGGTTATATGGTAGGAGGCCCAGGAGGACCCCACTGCTGAGAGAGAGACATAAGAAAGCCCGACTGGGTTTGCCAAAACACACCTGAACAAGCCAAAATCCTTCTGGGAGAATGTCCTGTTGACAGATGAGACCAAATTAGAGCTTTTTGGGAAAGCACATCATCTCTGTGTTTACAGAAAACAAAATGAAGCCTTCAAAGAAACGAACACCTTCCCTACAGTCAAACATGGAAGGTTCAGTGATGTTTTGGGGTTGCTGTGCTGCCTCTGGCACTGGGTGCCTTGAACGTGTGCATGGCATCATGAAATCTGGCGATTACCAGGTCATTTTGGAGCGCAATGTTGAACCCAGTGTCAGAAAGCTGGGTCTCCGTTGAAGGTCATGGGTCTTCCAGCAGGACAATGACCACAACACACTTCAAAAAGCACCCAGGAATGGTTCAAGACGAGACGCTGGACTGTTCTGAAGTGGCCAGCAATGAGTCCAGATCTAAATCCCATTGAAAACCTGTGGAGAGATCTGAAAACAGCAGTTGGGAGAAGGCATCCTTCAAATCTGGGAGAACTGGAGCAGTTTGCACAAGAAGAGTGGGCTAGACTGCCAGTAGAGAGGTGCAGGAAGCTCATCCATGGCTATAGGAAGCGGTTGATTGCAGTTATTTTGACCAAAGGCTGTGTTACCAAATATTAAGTCTACGGTGTCAATAATTTTGTCAATGCCATTTCTTTTCATTTTCGGATTTAAAAGGATATATTAAATTCTGAATCAAAAACAAAGGTTCTGTAATATTAACAGAGAAATAAAGAATTGTGGAGACCAAATACTGTACTGTTGTTAATTTCAACTTGTGTTTAGAGGAAATTGTGAGTTATTTGAAAAAGTGCAAGGGCGCCAATATTTTTGGCCACAACTGTATATGTTGGGGGGCGCATAATTTTGCACAGGGTCTGCTTGTATCGCGTATGCTTCAGCACGTATACATAATGTTTCTCAAAACACAATACAAATAGATACACAGACAGCTTGCTGCCAGTAGTGTTTGTTTTTTTACACATACAGTAGTTTAGTCACGTAACTCAGAACTACTAAAATAATTATTTGCCTTGGCTTAGTTTCTTTCTGGCAGGCAGACAGCTGTTTAAACTTTTATAATTTTTTCAGTAGTCCTCCTCTGCCCGCCTGTAATTATGTTCTCCTGCTTCCCCTGTCCTTGGTTTTTCTGTAAATGATGTTCTAGCTCCTCACTTATTACATTATGGCTTACCTCTTTTCACTTTCCTGGCTCCTTCAGGCACACCCAGGCTTGTTCTTTCCCCTCTCAGCCAGTAGCGGCTCTAGCCACAAATGGTTACCAGGGCACAGCTGGGGCACAACAGATGGCAGCCAGGGCACTGATATATTGTTACTATGGGGGAAGCTCTACACCATATGGGGCACCAACTGGGGCATAGCATTTTTTTGACCAGGGCACGTGCCCTGGCAGGCCCTGGTGTAGAGCTGCCACTGCTCTCAGCTTCTCTCCTGCTGTGTTTTTTGTTCAAATCTCGTCTTTTCTTTGTTACTTTCTTGATATTTATTATGTTTAATTACTCCCCTGATGTTGTTTTACTCTCTATTGTAGCCTGCCTCACTTAGTGTAGTGCTCACTTAACTGCTGCACACAGTAATTGTTCCCAGATCCACACTGCTCAAATATTAATATGTTCTGTTAGTCTGCCCTTTCTCAATAGGCACACCACGTTATTCAAGTCTGAAATCAGTAGTTTTGTTCTCATACGTTATATGCCTTTAATATGGTCCCTTGCCTTCTTTGTGGCAGGTTCAAGCCTGTCACATTCAGGCTTACACAAAAATGTGCATATGTAGCTAGCCCCCCTCTGTCTTCTCAGATTTCAGTAACTTACACTCAGATTTATTTGTGCCCAGATATTCCACACTGTTCTTTTTATTTTTCTTTGCCCTTTTTTTTTTTTAAATCCCCTAGTTTTTATTTCATTCAGTTCGAAGCTGCCTGCATCTTTCAAACTTTCGTTTTGTAGAAAGGCACAGTACCTTGCTTAATATACCCCTTTTTTTCTATTCCAGCTCACATTCCAGTTTTATTACTGCAAGCTTTTATAATTCAGCCAGCTTTAAAATTTGTTTGCCCTGTCTCCTGCTTCCCCCCCAACTGCTCTTGAAGTTTATGCTCTTTCTCCCGCTTTCTTTCTAGTCTCTGTTATTTCTTTCCTGCTTCCACACTCTCTAGTGCCCTCCCTACCTAACCAGAACCTCAAAGCCAGCAAATATAATTTTATAATGTTTTCAATGCAATTGCCTAAACTGGTAAGTCACCCGCTCCCTTACACCGCCGCAGCCTGAGTGGCTCACTCGCACCACAAGGAGAGCCCGTCCCAGAACATCAAACCCCTACTGATTGGCTGGAGGAGACATCTCTACATAATCTCCAATCAGCACATGTTTCCTGCACACCAAGAAACCAGTCAGGTGCTTGCAGTCTCGCACAGAAACAAGTCAGGTAGCTGCCGGTGGCCTGGTCATGCTCATTACAGCGTTCCTGAAGGACACCACAGCATGGTTCCGTGAAATCAGACATGGGGTCTGCTCCCTGTAGTTTTCTTGCCACTCTCTCTGTAGTTCTGCAGTTTGTGGCGAGAGAGTGGCGAAAACGCAATTGCGGCTGTTTCCTTTCGTTTTCATGGCACGGCGGTTGACAAAACATTTCAGCACACAGACTGTGGCTTTGCCAGTGGTGAGCGGCCAGCGGGAACAGAGGCTTAATGAGGCCACACCTGGAGTACTGTGCCCAGTTCTGGAGTCCTCACCTCAGGAAGGATAGTGGTAGGCTGGCGATAGTGCGGCTCAGGGTAGCAAAATGATTCAGGGTCAACAGGGCAGGTCCTATGAGGAGAGCATCAAGGCACTAAACACATACTCTAGAGATCAGAAAGGAGAGGAGAGATATGATAGAAACCTTCAAGTTCCTAATAGGAACCAGATCACCAAAAAACACTACCTCAGAAAGGGACTTGTGGGCATTTTTAAGTGGTATTTGAGGGATGCAGACTGGTCCCCACTCGCTGTCTGCAGCGACGCAAATACAGCCCTGGAATACCTCATGTGTACTTTCAACAGAGCCTGTGACATATTTTGCCCTGTCAGGACAGTCAAAATAAAAGGAGCCAGTTACCCCTGGCTCACAGGCTCTCTGATTGCTCTGATGAAACAATGGGATAACCTCTGACATATAGCCAGAGAGACAGGCAGGCAGACTGACATTGCTGCCTACAAAATAGCTAGGAACAAGTGCACTAGGCAAATAAGAAATGCAAAAGCTGCCTACAATAGAGAGCAACTTAAGAGTAACTGGGGAAATGGCAGGGAATTCTGGAATAATGTTAAGTCCCTCACCAGCAAAGAACCCAGAGCTCCGCCAGATCTCATAGTTACCACCTCTGGCCCATTACAGCAACCTGTCGACCTGGCCAATGCCTTTAAAATGCCTTCAGTGACCTCAGCTCTGGCTCCCAATTTCTCCATACTCTGCCTGATACAGTTTTCATCGACCCTAACCCTCTTACCTCTCTTAAACCAGATCAACCACCGTTCTGCTTTCGGAAAGTTACTAGGGCCCAGACAATTAAATATGTCAGAAAAACTCTAAACAAAACCAGGGTTGGGAGTGACTCCCTAGACATGAAGTTGCTAGCACTAACATTGGACAAACTTGCCTCTCCCCTGACCATACTTTTCAACATCTCCCTGAGCACTGAAATCTTCCCAGATAGGTGGAAGACTGCCCTGGTCACCCCGGTGTATAAAAATGGGGACAGAACTAACCTGGGTAACTACCAGTCAATCTCGGTACTACCACCTCTCTCTAAAGTGCTAGAAAGGGCAGTCTCGGACCTGCTTACCGAATACTTAAATAAGTACAATCTGCTATGCCCACAACAGCACGAGTTTTGTACAGGCCACAGTACCATCACCGTGTTAATTGACTTCACTATTCACATCTATGAAGCCCTTGACACAGGAAAAACAGTGGGGCCTATATTTATCGACCTCACCAAAGCCTTTGACACCACTGACCACCGAATCTTGCTCAGATACCTGAGGACCTTGGCTAAACAGCAACCTTTCACACAGCACACAGTGTGTGAGGATAGCGGGTGTAACCTCCAGTCTCAAAACGGTAACCCTAGAGGTTTCCCAAGGCTTGATTTTAGGGCCACTTCTCTTCGGTCTCTTCATTAACTCCCTTCTCAATGCCTGTGCTGCAAAAATGCTGCTCTCTGTGGACGACGCAGTTATCTCTGTGCCTGGCAGCCTCACTTCAGATATAGCTCAAAACCTTCAGCAAAGCTTTGCCATGCTTGAGAACTGGTTCATCCAAAACAGACTCCTTCTAAACTACAAAAAAAAAAAACTTTGCACCTAACCTTGCCACATGCCAAAAGGCATGATGAACACCTATCTATAGTCAAAAAGGGGATGGCATTGAATAAGTCTCCTCTGTTAAATATCTCGGGGTGCATATTGATGACACCCTCTCCTTCGCACACCATATTGACCATGTTGTCAAAACAGCTAATATCAAGCTAGGAATCCTCTATAGACATAGGCAAGCCATGACCCCTGAAGCTTTTAGCCTGGTCACCCGAAGCTCCATCCTGTTGGTCGTTGACTATGCCCTTGTCATTTACAGTGCTGTATCAGGCTCTGCCTGAAATAGGGTGAAAGTAGTAATGAACAAGGATTGCCGCCTGGTCCTGGGGCAAATCACCAGATCCATACCTACACCCTCTACTCCTCTACTGGTTGGCTCCCCTTACACCTAAGCGCTAAATATCAGGCTTGCCTAATAGGCAAAAATACCCTCTTTGGACTCACCCCTTCCTCCACCACCACTCTGTTCCAGCGCATCCTATCCACAAAAGTCACTAGGAGCTCGGCTAAGGGGTGTGCTCCAGGTCCCCTTCAAAAGAACCTGCCTCGCACAGTGTTCACTCTCCTACCTTGGGCCCACCTGGTTTAATGAACTCCCTGCTACCACCTGGGAGTACACAAAAATTGCACTCTTTAAAAGAGAACTGAAAACCCTCCTGGCCCAAAAGACCCTCTGTGATTTCAGTTAGCAAATACCTATCTCCAATCACCTTCATAACTAATCACCCCCCGCCTACCTCCCCCTTCCTTCTTCTCACTTCCTTCCCTCCGCCTCCCTCCCTGACAAAACCCATGGTGGCTGCCCCGACCTTTTCCTTACCTCCCCTTCCTCATTCTGTGACTAAGCCACGTCGGGCTGCTTCCACCATGCCCTGAGCATGCATTTGTATGACTCCTTTCCCAGGTTTATACTGATACTAGCTCAGTATGTCGAAAGGCACCCAATCCTATAGTAATACTGCTAACACTGTAAACAGCCTGTTTGATCGCTACCTATTCAGCATGTAAACTCTTGTTTACTTCGAATATTACGTAACCTGTCTTGTAAATTTTGTCTCTCGTCCACTTGACATGGAACCTTTGTAAAAGAGCCTTCTGGCTCAAAGGTGTTAAATCTGCAGTCGAAATAAATAAAATAAATAACATTTGTAAGGTGAACTGTGGGGAAATACTGAGCTTGAATGCTAGTTCACGGTCACGTGAACATGAGAGGAAACTGACAGGAGGGAGGCTCAGAAGGGACATGAGGAAGTATTATTTTACAGAATGGGTGGTGGAGCTGTGGAACAGTCTGCCTGCTGAAGTGATGGGTGCTATAACTGTTGGTAGGGTCTAGCACAGCTGGGATAGAATGAAGTATGTAGCTTTTGCTCAGAGCGGCAGAAACTGAGAAGAGAATGGGGGAAAAGGATGGGGAGCGCTAAGACCCTGGAGGCATAGTAAGTCCCAGGGCTAAATAGGGAACTCTGGCAGACTGGATGAACCATTGGTCTTTTTCTGCCATCATTGTCTGTTTCAGCTCCAGGTGGCAGAAGCAGAGAAGAGAGTGGGGGGAAGGATGGAGAGGGCTAAGACCCTGGAGGGATAGTAGGTCCCAGGGCTAATTAGGGAACTCTGGCAGACCGGATGGCCATTGTTCTTTCTAACCCCATGAATCACACAGTATGATTAAACTAATGCAGTCAGCCTTCAGTGTTGTACTTCCACAGAGAGACAGAATTTATGCAAATGATGGACCGCTCATTGCCTCGTGCTAGTTTCAAACTACTGCCCCTAGAAACTGATGCATTGTGAAGTTCTCAAATTCTGTATTCCACTGCCAGTTAAAACACCTCGGAGAGCTCTCCTCAACTTACTTTTAGAACTTTATTTTGTCATAAGGTAACGTTTCTTACTTCATATATTTAATTGCTGCTCCTAACATGTATAGTGTAGTTAGTTATTTTGGTTATTGTAGTTGTTTTTTGGTTCCTTGTCAGTTCTGCTGGGAACAACTATTTTAGAGTTTCTTTTAACCTCAGTATTTATATTTCTTATTGTTTTATTTACGATTCTGGATCGTATCTGTAAAGTTTTATAATTGTTACTTTATTCTACTGTTTTTGCAGTTACTTTTCCTGTCAGGAACCGATCGACCTTCGGTTCCATTTACCTTTTGGGAACCGATTGCTTTAGTTTTTATTTACTTTTACTTGGTTCCAGGAACCGTTCACTTAGTTATGATGGTCTGTTGTTTAAAATCTGACATCAGTGTCAGAAGTTTGTAAACCTAAGACAAAGACGGGACTGACTGGATTTAAGAATTGTATTAGTTGTGGCCAGATAGTGGCCAAAGCAGACAGCATGACTTGTGTTTTTTTTTTTTTTTGTCTGGGACCCAGTCATATTTTTGCGAATTGTGCTATTTGTAAAATATTTTGCCCTAAAACTCTTATGAAAAGGGCTAAGAAACTAAAGGAAATGGCAACTTCTGCACTTCCTTCTGAAGATGCCCCTTCAACTTCTTCCTCTAAAAAAGACAAGGACAGGCCCAAAGAGTCAATGGAGCCAAAATCCACAGATAAAGCTGACTGTCAAATCTAAAAGGCTTGTGGAACCAACTAGTGAGCAGGTTCCAGCTTAGAGAAAAATAATGAAAAGCATGTTGCTGCACCTCTGGCTTAGAAGGCTAAAGAGCTTTCAGCAGACAGACAAGTTATGCCCTCATCTGAGGACATTGCAAAGGTGCTGCAGATTCTTCAGGCTCTTCAAGCTGTGGTTCCGGTGACCCCACCAGTTCCACCGGCTCAGGAACTGGCATACTTATATGATAATCCGAAGGAGGAGTGGGAACCCATTGAGCCAGAGGTCTCCCCCGAGCAGCAGTTTGGGTCTCCACTTAGGGGTCCTGATGATTACATGTCACACTACTCATTTGTGAAACAAATGGTAGACACATTGAACCTCCCAGTCTAGGAAACTGAGGAGGATGAAGAGGATGCAGATTTCCTCGAAATGATGGGCTAGCTCCCACAAAAGGCTTATGCTCCCCATACTTAAATCCCTGAGAAAAGCAGTGCTGAAGATATTGCAAACTCCCACCACTGTTCCAGGGGTTGATAAAAGAAATATCAACTTGATAGATCTAATGCTGCTTTTTTATTTCACCACCCTGATAATGAGGGAGTGGTTCAAACAACAACTTGTAACAAAGCCAGGATACCCCATCATCCCACCCTCCTGACAAACATTCCAGGAAAATTGATAGGATGGGAAAGAAAGAGTACCTGGTAGCCTCACTTCCAGTGAGACAAGCCAACTACATGGCTTGTATAACCCAGTATCAGAAGGCTTTGTGGAATGTTGTCCTGGCACTGACTGACAAAATTCCAGGGGATGTAGGAGTAGGTCTGGCAGAGCCTGCCAGGACTGCATTGGATGCCACCAAATATCGGTTCCACATGGCTGTGGATGCTAATGACACCACAGCCAGGATCATAGCCCTCTCCATTTCCATGAGGCTGTTTATGTGGCTTAGGGCTACAAACTTGACCCAGGACACACAGACCTAAGCAATGGATTTCCCATGTGAGGTTGATTTCCTTTTTGGTGACAAAACAGAGGCTTATTTGAAAACGATAAAGGAGTACAAAGCCACCTACAGAAGCAATTCTGCCAAGGATAAGCCATCAATTTCTTACATGTCCCAGTACAGGGTAGGGCTCCTAAACCAGGCCCTTTTTCCAGGCTCAGGCAATGCCAGACTACCAGCAGTCCAGGGGGTACTTCAGAGGTAGAGGCAAAAGGACCATGAGAAGGTCAGCACAGGCATCTCAAGCCCAGGCCCAGCCAAAACAGAATCCCTGATGGGCTGGTACAGGTCACCTCCCCCTTGCAAGTAGGAGGCAGGTTGGCTCACTACCTCCAAGCTTTGTATGCCATCATCACAGACAAGTGGATCTTGTAGGTAGTGATCCAAGGACTGTCTCTAAGCTTCATATCACTACCCAAGCTGAGGGCCTGAAATTTCTTCCCAGTTACTTCTGCAGACTGAATCTTTTTGGAAGCAGAGGTGGCAACTTATTGGCCATCAAAGCAGTGCAACCCGTCCTCCTGCCACAGTAGGTGAAGGGTTTCTACTCCAGATACTTCCTCACTCAGAAGAAAACCGGGGACTGGCAACCCATTCTGGATCTAAGACTCCTAAAAAAAATATGCGTCAAAACCAAAGATCTTCCACGGAGTGGTCTCTTGCAGTAGGTAATACATTTGTGTTACCAGCAGAGGCCACTGTGGTGCATGGCAGCTCTACTAGTAGTCTTTCACCAGGGGCCGCCCACACATGACATCATCTTCCTGTTTCCTATATGAGTGTGAGTGGTCCCTGGTATCCTCAGTTCTTTTTTTTTTGCTGTCTTCAGCTCGCATGCAGCAGCTGGAACAACTTCTGAAAACAGCAGTCATAGACGAGAAACAACGTCGAAGAGTCTATGAACAAGGGGGCTCACTGAACAAGAGCTCCCCATCTACATTTCTGGACACACGTAGAGCAGGAGTACCCCTCCTCACCCTCCATGTTTCTGTTACTCATCGACGGCCACCAAACCATCGACGATGCATCTATAATTTCATTGACGGCCCTACACGTCAATTTCCTCGTCACAGTGCATCTATAATTTCATCGACAGCTACCACCATTGACGATGCATCTATAATTTCATTGACGGACCATAACCGTCAATGTTCTCATCGACGGCTATCACCGTCAACGATGCATGTCTATTATCATTGACGGCCATCACCGTCATCGATGAATCCATATTCTCATCAGTGGCCATACCTGTCGATGATGTCTCCATATTCTCATTGACAGACATCCCCATCAAAGATGCATCCCTGTTTCTTGTCAACGGCTGTCCCCCGTTGACGGTGCATCATTATTCTGCCTACTCATTGACGGGACATTTTTTTCACTCCCTCGTCAAAAATGCTTCCAGCACTATAAAAAAGCAATACATAAATAACCCTTTCTGGGTTCCATTACAGTCGCAGAGCGGGAGACATCCCCCTCAACCTCTGTACTTCACGCCTTGTTGATGGCCACAACTCCAGGTGTCCCTCTGTCGACAGCACGCCCTCATATTCTTTCTTAGTAAATGGGGCTTCATAAAAAAACAATGGCTTATGCCATGTTTCTACCCCTCCACCCTCCTAGGTGGACAATCACAGGGGTCAGGTGGACAGAGATCGGAACCCTGGACTGTACCACACAGGGGCAAGACCTGCTCAGGCTAAAAGTCCACTCCCCACCATCCTTCAGAAGGACTTGAGGGCTCTACTTGTGACACAGGCCGTTTCTCCAGTAACCCCCTCACAACATCAAAAGGGACTCCACTTCTTTGGGGTACCCAAACGAACTGGAGACCTCTGTACGATACTGGACCTCACAAAACTGAACCTTTCCATCCAGTACAAACGATTTTGCATGATAACCTTGACTTCCGTCATGCCAGTACTGAAATAGGGAGATTAGCTTTGTGCCCGAGATATGAAAGATGCCTACCTGCACCCATCCTGCTCATCGCAGGTGTCTTTGTTTCTACGTGCTAGGTTAACATTACCAGTTTCAAGCACTCTGATTTGGCCTCTCTTCGGCCCTGAGTGTGTTCACCAAATACCTAGAGGTAGTTGCAGCAGCTTTAAGAAGGAAAGGGCACTTTATCTTCCCATATCTAGATAGCTGGTCAATCAAAGCGGAACAGCTTTGCTTTCTTACCTGGAGACTACCATGCAAATATCTTCACACTCTAGGGATCACAGTCAATTGGCCAAAGTCCAACCTGACCCCGACTCAGTCTCCCGATACATTGGAGCTGTCCTAGACAGTCTCAGCCAGAACTTACCATCCAGCCTTCCGGCAGGCCACACCCTTGTCTCTTGCATCACGTATACAGACTCAGAAAGTAGTCACAGCTAGACAGCTGCTATGCCTTCTGGGTCATATGGTTACTGCCATCCCTATGGTAGCACTCGCCCATCTTCATATGAGACCTATTCAGTGAACCCTCCAGAATCAGTGGTCTCAAAGAACAAGAAAAATTTGAAGGCAAGATCAGAGTCACTCCCTTTCTGACGTCAGCTCTGACTCTATGGTCACTCAAAACCAATTTATGACAAGGAATGTCTTTTCAGTCCCTCCCTCCCACGCAGATGTTCACCATGGATGCTTCCCTGGCAGGATAGAGTGTACACCTGGGTCCTTATCGGACACAGGGCGAGTGAACCACTTCTCTCCCTCAGCCTCACATCAGTCTCCTAGAGCTGAGGGCATTCCACTCAGCCCTTCCGTTATTCCAACCTCTTCTGACTCTAGACTGTTGCTGATCCAGTCAGAAAACACTGCAGTGGTGTTCTACCTCAGCAAGCAAGGAGATGCTCCAGTCTTCAACCTCTTGACTCAGAATTAAAAAACCCTGTTACATCCCAACCTGAAGGCTCTACACCTTCACGCTTGGCTCCTGAGGATGCTTTCATGGCCAGATTACAAGTGTCCTCTCCTCTTGCCAATATTCTCTTGGACTCACGTAATCCAGCAAATAGGAAAATGTATCTCCAAATGGAAACATTTTTTCTATATGGGCTACTTCTCCATCATTGGATCCCTAATCCTGCCCACTGATGAATGTTCTAGACTTCCGGGCCTTGCTGTCCGAGTCCGGTTTGAGTTATTCCTCCATCAAAGTCCATTTGGCCACTATTCTCTGTCTTCCGTGGACTGCTGGATGACAGATCCATCCTACATCATCTAGTCAAAATATTTTTGAAAGGAATGTTGCTTATCAACCACCTATTAGACAACCCACTCCTCTGTAGGATCTCAGTTTTTTTTTTTTTTGTGTTATTTATTTATTCTCCTTTCTGCCCTCGGTGTCCCCTTCCTTCCGACTGCTCATATCCACTTTTTGGCCCCCCGGATCTGCCCCTAGAGTGCTTCTCTCCCCCCTCCTTCTCTGGCACAGCGGGGTCTGTCCTAGGTGGTCTCTGGATGGGGCAGTCTTCATCTAGGACTACCGAGGGCTGTTTTTCCGCTTTTCTGTGTCCCTCTACCCCGCCCCTGGGACACGGCACACAGACTACGTGGAGGGTGGCGTGCTGACACCGCCTCCTCAAGCGCTATGGCGTCCCCCTCCCGGACTCCAGAAATGGGCCACTACCCCCTGAGCGCTGGTGCTCCTCCGGCCTCTCTATCCGCCCTGAGGAGGAGAGCATCCGTTGGACGCTCAATCCTCCTCCCAGCCGCACTTCGCCGACCCGAGTCCATTCCTCAACCTGGTCGCCGGGCGTGCTGCGGGTGTGGCGCCCAGCGCCTCAACCCTCAGCACCACCGGGCCGGCCGGATCTCAGTTTCTAATAGAGAAATTAACTCTTGAGCCTTTGAACTGGTGGCCACTTGTGCCCTCCATTTCCTTTCATTCAAAACCTCATTCCTAGTGGCTGTCACCTTAGCTTGCCATATTTCAGAGCTTCATGCTCTCATGTAGGGAAACTTACTTAATTTTTCACAAGGACAGGGTGGCACTCCGTACCAACCCTTCCTTCCTTCATAAAGTAGGAACACATTTTAAATCAATCCCTGGGGTTACCGGTATAGTATCCTGAATATTCCAACTAAGGGGAACATCTACTACATATTTTAGATGTCTGTCGTTAATTATGCTACTATACTAATCAGACAAAATAAATCAGAAAAACTTCTCAAAAGTCTTTTTTATTAGCAGGACAGCCCTTGGCTGTCCTTTCTGAAGTGAACCCTATCTCCTCCACCCTACTTAGGGTTGTTTGTTTTAGCTTGGTACTCTCCCACTGGTGTGAATGAGTGATGGAGACTTGGTCCAGGAAGATACGGAAATTACGTACTTACCGTAATTCTTGATCTTCTTGGACGGTCTCCATCACTCATTCACATGCCCATCCACTATCTCCTGGGTTCACTCGTTCTCTTTCCTGGTCTTCATGTTCCTATGACTTAGGCTGAGAAGACATTATTCTTTGACCCTTCTTGCAAGGGCCATCTGGGCCCGCTCAGGCCCAGAAACTCAGGATGAGTTATTTTCATTAGTCATGCTGCATCTCTTCGGTCGGAAAGGTACTGAGGCGGTTGGAGGGTCAACACCGAGATAGCTTACACAGGCGCAAGTCAGTCTCGCAGTGCCGTGCATGCATGGTCCTATCTTGGTGTCGACCCTTCTGAAAATGTTAGACTCCTGCTTGGTCCTAGCGCCTCTGGGACTATCCCACTAGTGTGAATGAGTGATGGAGACCGTCTAAGAAGATCAAGAATTACGGTAAGTACGTAATTTCCATTTCTGGCCTACTCCAGGTCGTCAGTTCTGGCTCGGGCTATTCTGGCCTCTCTGCTCGTCCAGGTAGAACTACCTTCTGAGTAGCTGAAAGACAGTTCCCCTATTAAGGATGCACATGCTGCTCCCAGGCTTCCTCATCAGCTGTCTGTCACCATGACTCAACAGACCCCGCAAGGTCAGTGGGGACTCATGCAGTCGATCACTGTTTGGTGAACCCCTGGAGTCTGAGAACTCCTTCCTGCATTCCTGTCCGTTGGACGCTGAATCAGGGGAGAATTTTTCCACGGAGCATAGCCCCACTTCTTTGGGGGGCTTGCTCCATTTGATTTTGGAGGCAACCAGGATCTAGATGGAGCCCATCCAAAAACAGGCTAAGTATCCCTTGACTGAAATTCTCAATTGAGGGGACTCCCCTGGGGTTGCCTTCCAGATCGCCGAGGCCATTCTTGGCCCTGCTTTGGAGCTTTGGCAGCACCCTGCCTCCTACTTTGTGCCATCAGCCCATATGGCCCGAAGGTATGCGGTCCGTACAGGTTCCCAGTCTGGTTTCACCAAGCACTCCTTGGCTGAGGGTCTGGTGGCCAGCTCAGTCTTTTGGTGTACCGGCAATGTCGGGGATGTGGACGAGCCTCCTGACAAGAAATTGGATCACATGGCCGTAAAGATCTATGCGGCCTCTTCGCTTGGCCTTCGGTGGGTGAGTTTGTCTCTTTTGATGGCCCATTTCACTCACACCCTACTTGCCACTCTTGATGAGGTGCTTCCTCAGCTCCCAGCTGACTTACAGACCATGGTCAAGCAAGTCCGGGACCAGGGCCAAGCAGTGGCAAAATAGCAGCTCCAGATGGCAGTGGACATCAGCGATTCCTGTACCCAGTCCATGGCTGCTGCAGTGGCTATAAACCGCAGGGCTTGGCTGCTGATCTCTGTCTTTGTGGCAGATATCCAACACAAGTTGGTGGATGTCCCCTTCTTGGGCACCAACCCATTCAGGTCAGGGGTTGAAGGACACCTCACACACATTGAGAAATCAATTGCCACCCTGGACTCTGTCACCTCCTCTCAGAGGGATCCCAAGGGCTTGAAGCTTCAGAGGAAGAAGCCCTTTCGGCCTCTCCCGGCCCCTGCAGCCAAACTGTCCCAGCCCCAGCTGTGCAGCAAGCACAGGCTTGTTGTCCTTGACCAAAGTCAGTTGATTAAGTCGTCCACAAACCAGGTGGTTGAGGTCCCCGTTGCTTCCTCAGCCAGTCCCTCCTCCTAGTCTGCCCAGTGACAGGATGGGGGGCACCTCCCTTATACCCGTCCTGTCTCCCCTGGATCCTGCTGTGGGGGGCTGGCTCCGACACTTACTTTCCACCTGGTCCGCTGTCCCCATGGGCAGGTAGGTTCTCAAGGTGGTCAGCCAGGGTCTGCCTATAGAGTTCGAGGCTTACCACCTTGCTGAGAGCATGCCCCACAGGAGGACGTTGTGTCTGCAGACATACTGTCAGCCCTTCGGGAAGACATTTCCCAGCTTCTCCAAAAGGAGGTAGTGTCTCAAGTCCCAGACCCTCCAATAAGACTAGGATCTGTCTCCAGGTGTTTCCTGATCCCAAAACTGATGGGTTTTTTTTTTGGGGGGGGGGCTGGCACCTCATCTTAGATCTGCCTGACCTGAAGAAATTCTTCAGTAGCTCACCTTCAGGATGATCAGTCTGTGTCAGATCATTCCATCTCTAGAGCAGAACATGTGGTGCTGTTCTCTGGATCTTCATTACGCATTCTTCCACATTCCCATCCGTCTGTCTCACTGTCGATACCTGCGGTTCCATGCGGAGGGGAATCTCTACGACTTCCAGGACATCCATTTGGCCTTTTCTCAGCTCTTAGGGTCTTCACCTAGTGTATCACAGTGGTGGCAGCCTACCTAAGATGTTGAGGGGTCCAAATGTATCCCTACCTGGACAACTGGCTGATAATGGGTCCCTCCAGGGAGAAGGAGAAGTGGTTCAGGGACCTGGCTCTCCAGACTTGCTTGCCCCTTGGCCTTCTGGTCAGTGAGGTCAAGTTGGAGCTCGTACCTTCGCAGGTGATGCATTTCATTGTGGTGGAGCTCGACTCTTGCAGAGCCAGGGCTCTACTTCCGGTGGCCTGGGTGGAGATTCTCTCCTCCTTTTCCCAATCATTTTGGGTCGGGCAGTTGTGCCCTGCTCAGGATTTCCTGTGCCTCCTGGGATTCATGGCGGCATGCACCAGCATGGTCTGTTGGGCCTGGTGGAGAATGCGCTCTCTTCAATGGGAGCTTGCCTGTCAGTGTTTTCAGTGCCAGGTCCACTTAGAGCAGCCAGTCACTGTGACCCAGCTGATGTGGGACACCCTCCAGTGGTAGTTAGTCCCGGAACATCTGAAAGAAGGAATCCCATTTGTCAGCCTGGAGCCAACGGTCATCATCATGACCGATGCCTCCCTGATTAGCTGGGGTGCCCACTTGAAGAGCACAGAGTCCACAGACTCTGGACCCCGAGGAGTCTTGATGCCATATCAACCTGCTGGAGCTTTGGGCACTTTGGCTGGAG
This sequence comes from Neoceratodus forsteri, assembly GCA_016271365.2. Taxonomy (NCBI): domain Eukaryota; kingdom Metazoa; phylum Chordata; order Ceratodontiformes; family Ceratodontidae; genus Neoceratodus; species Neoceratodus forsteri. The sequence continues at coordinate 932,782,637 of CM028133.1, forward strand.
CTGACGGCCTTTGCTCCACACATTCGGGGTCAGGTTGTTCAGGTTCAGATGGACAACATCACAACCATGTACTACGTCAACAGACAAGGTGGGATGCACTCCCTTTATCTGTGCAGGGAAGCTCTCCGCATCTGGACTGTCATGCTCAGCCTGGATGCCGATCTCTTGACTGTCAGTGTGGCTGCCGAATCCAACCAGCTGGCGGACGCCCTCGGCCAAGTGGGCAAGGCGTCTCACAAGTGATCTCTCCATGAGGAGGTAGTGCACAGTCTGTTCTCCCAGTTGGGCACCTCTCTGGTGGACTTGTCTGCCACGAGAAAGAACGAAGAGCTGAGGTTATATTGTGCCTGCCCCCCTCAGCACGAAACGCTGCAGGGGGATGCTTTCTGAAGGCCCTGGACCCCGGGCCTCATGTATGCTTTCCCTCCATTTCCGCTGATCCACAAGGTTCTGCTCCAAGCCAAGAGGGACAAGGCACAGATTATCTTGGTGGTTCCGGACAGGCCCTGCCAGTTCTGGTACTCCAGTCTCCTGAGCCTCAGCTTTAGGCTCATGTGGCATCTTTTTCTACACCCGAACCTGCTCTCTTGCAGTCTGGGGAAGGTACTCCATTTGGACCGTCAATCCCTGTACCTGACAGCCTGGTTTCTGAGCAGCTAGAGTTCCAGGCTTTGGGTCTCTCTGAAGACGTCCTCACCATGGTCGACCCAAAAATGCTATGCTAGCAAATGGAAGAGGTTCTCCATTTGGTGCCATGGCAAGGGGCTTGACCCCTTACCTTGCCCGGTGACTAGCGTTCTTGACTACTTTTGGTCCTTCTCTTTTGGGCCTTTGGTCGATGGCCCTTAAGGTGTACCTGGCAGCCATCTTGGCATACTGAGCACAGGCTAGTATACCGTCAGCACAGGAGAAAGTGGTCTGGCACGTTTTCAAAGGTCTTGACCAAATTTCCCCTCTGCGTGCACCACCATCACCTTGGGACTTGTTGCTGGTGTTGTCAAAGCTCATGGGCAAGCCACTGGAACTGATGCACAGGTGTGAAATGTCACACCTGTCATGGAAAACTGCCTTCTTAGTGGCTGTCACATCAGCCAGAAGGATCAGTGAGCTGCAGGTACTGTCAGTGGAGTCTCCTTACTTGGTCTTCCACAAGGACAAAGTCATTCTTTGCCACAACCTGAAGCTTCTCCCAAAGGTTGTGTCATGAGTTTCACCTTAAAGAAGCGATGCATATCCCAGTCTTCTTCACCAGCCACACCTTGGAGGCCAAGCACAGGTTCCATACTTTGGACCTGCAGTGAGTGCTAGCCTGTTATAAGGAGTGCATGACTGGAGTTTGGGGAGAGGTTCACTAGCTCTTTGTCACCTACGCTGAAGCCACACCTGGCAGACTGGCAGCTAAGCAGACAATTGACAGGTGGATTATATCTTGCATCGACCTCTGCTGTAGGTTGCTGGGTAGGAAGCCTCCCATAGGGCTTAGGCTCATTCCACCTGTCATACTGTTGCTTCGGTGGCTGCTTCCAGGGATACCCCATCCAGGTAATCTGCAGGGCTGCTACCTGGAACTCAGCATGCACCTTTATCTCCCATTACCACATCGACCTTGAGTCATGCCTAGATGCTGGTTTTGGGGGCCTAAGTTCTCCATTCTCTGTTCCCTAAGTAAGGGATGTTGCGCCTTGCCCTCACCTCCCTGGAGAACTGCTAGGAGTCTGCCAGAGGTGTGGAACTGTATATCATATCCATGTCCCTAGAAAAAACGGTTACTCTCCTGTAGCAGTAGATCTTCATGGAGTGATCTCTTGCAGCAGGTAATACACTTTGGTCATCGCCAGAAGTCTTCTAGCAGTCTTTTTCTGGGGGCCGCCCACATATGACATCACCTTCCTGTTTCCTATATAAGTGTGGGTGGTCCATGGTATCCTCAGTTCATTTTCCCACCGTCTTCACACACAGCAACTAGTGCAACTCAGTAGCAGTCATTGACGAGAATTTGAGCTTAGAATCGGATTTTTTCCATTTCACTTTTTACATCGCCGAATGTCCAAAGAATCTACAAGCAAGATGGCGCCATTTCAATCCTGTCATTGTGGTAGAAAAATCTACTGTTTTTGACAACCACACCACTTGTGTAAGGTGTCTGGGACCCACACACGACACCGCCTCCTGCATACATTGCCAGGATTTCAACCAGGCAACCCGTTGTCGACGGCTGCAGAAAATCAAAAATCATTTAATGGAGCAGAAATTGTCTCATGGAGAATCAGGGGACTTGTCCCAAGAGCTCACCATCCACTGATTCTCACAAGCGGCACAAAAAAAGAGAAAGAAGCCCTCTTTCCTCATGCCTAAATGTCGATAAGCCACCGTTAGAGCCCACCAGCGGATGCATCACATACTGCCTCTGGGAAAACCAAGGGGATGGTGGAGAGGATTGGACGCATAGCCTGAGCAGGTCTTGCCCCTGGGTGGTAAAGTCCAGGGTCCCGATTACTGTCCGCCTGGCTCCTGTGAGTACACACCTGTGAGGGTGATGGGGCAGTGTGCATAGCAAATGCAGTAGTTTTCCCCAGTGGAATGCGGTTCCTCATCGATGGAACCACTGAGGAAATGGTATTATGCATTTGAAATGACGTCCCGGTCGACGGGAGAAGAGCCCCCGTCGGAGCGTCAACTGAACCCATAAAAGGTTCATCATAGACTGCTGTCAACGTGCTGGAAAGCGCTGTTGATGAGAGGGGGTAACCTCCCGCACTTTAACGGCAGTCTATGACAAACTCCATGTGAGTTGTGGCGATGTCCCATCGATGGTGACTTCATTTCAGCATTCTACTCATGTTTCCTCAGTGGCTTAATTGACCAGGATTCTCATTCCAATGGGGAAACCAACTACATTTGCCATGTATTCCGCCCCTCCATCCTCACAGGTTTATTCCCGCAGGGGCCAGATGGACAGGCATCGGGACCCTGGACTTTACCACCCAGGTGCAAGACCTGCTCAGACTGCACATCCAATCCCCTCTACAATCCCCTTGGTTTCCCAGAAACCCCCCTCCCTATCCCTCTCCCTCTATGGACATTGCCTTACTAGTTCAGCAGGTTTTGCATGCCATCTGACATACACAGCCCTTCGATCCAGGGGAGCCAATGCACCCGTCCTGTTCCCCTACTCCTCTGTCTAAATGTTTCCAGAGTGACTGAGACTCTTCACCACCCTGGTCACCTCCCTTGTACATGGGTGACTACCTATCAGACGAGGCTGAATTTCCGGCAGATTTTACTGGAGATCTGGAGGATGAGGAATTCCAGGACCTGGAATTCCAGCCCCAGTCCCCTCTTTCGGATGTTCCTTCCTTAAATGAGAATCTGTCCCAACAGGTGGCTGCCTCTCCTCCCGATGACCCATCCTTCCAAATTCAAAAGGTCATGGGATTCTTCACTACCGAACATGATAAACAACGTAAGGATATGGCAGACTGTCTAGAGCTACCAGAGAAATCAGTCTTAGTGGTACCCCCACTTATACAAACTTACCAAAATGCTATGCTTGCAGCCTGGAACCAACCAGTTCGCTCCTGTAAAAAAGCTTTCAGCTTAGTGTGCTATACCTGGTTAAACAACTAAATAAAAAAAAAAAACTTTTCACTGTTACGGCTGTTCCCTGCAAGGCGGATCGCCTCTACCAGGCTCCTCTGGACCACCCTTTTCTATCCACTACTCCTGAAGCAGGTTCAGTAGTGATTACTGCCGCTCATGATCGTACTAAATGACCGAAACACATGAGCACCTTACTTCCTGATAAAGACTCCTGTAGGATAGACTATCTGGGAGGAAAAAAGGTACTCCAAGCAGGTACCATGAATCTCAGAATCATAAATTATATGGGACATATGGTCAAATGCCAGCATACACTCTAGTCCTCTGCCATTGAATTAGTCAATAAACTCGCTCCTTCGCAGTAAAGGGAACAATTACTGGCTACAGTGTCTACTGGCAATTGCATCTTCCAACACCTAGTTCGTTCGGGATATGATGTGGTCGATACTCCGGCCCGCATGTCAGCAACCAGTTTTACCTTGCATCGCCATGCTTGACTTTGTGTCTCAGGCTTTACACCAGATGTACTGCATAGAGTGGTCAATGCCCCCCTTTAATGGGTCTAAACTTTTCGGCCCAGGTACCCAAACACTGATTGATGATCTCCAGTCCTTAGGATGGCAGAGAAAGGGGAGGTACTGTTGATGGGGGACCTGAATATGCCAGATGTTAACTGAAGCACCTTTGCTACAGCCACATCCAAGAGCAGGGCCATTCTCAATGCCCTACAGGGGTGCCTCAGACAGCTATAGGTGGAACCCACTCGGGAGGGAGCAATCTTAGACCTGGTACACTCAAATGGGGACGGAGAGAGGATCTTGGATCTGGAAGTAGGTAGCCATCTGGGAACAAGTGACCACCAAACAGTGTGGTTCAGGATAAACTCAGCTGCAGAGTCAAGCCATACAAAAGTGAGGGTACAGGAGTTCCGGAGTGCTGACTTTGTCAAAATGGGAGTGTGCCTCAGAAAAGCACTAGCAAACACGAAAGAAGGAGGGGCGGCGCAACAAAGGGGAAACATTGAAACCGCCATCACAAAGGCAGCAAGCCTTTTTGTGACACAGATAAATCAATGTGCGAACTGCACTGGCTGCCGGTTCAGTGGCGGATCACCTTTAAGGTCGGGTTACTGACCTATAAAGCCCGACACGAACAGGGACTGCGGTATCTTCAAGCTCTCCTTATTCCCTACTGTCCCTCTCGCTCGCTCCGCTCTGCCGATGAGGGATTGCTAGAGGTTCCCAGGGTCCGCTTAAAAACTTCTGGAGCACGGGCATTTTCTTATGCTGCCCCTACCCTGTGGAATTCTCTACCTCGTCGGATACGAAGCTGCCTGACCGTTGAGAGTTTTAAGTTAGAATTAAAAACTTATTTATTTAAAAAGGCATATGGAGAGTGATTTTATTGTGATTATATTGTTATTGTTGTTGTTTTATGTTGTATGTATGTATTTTAATTGCTTCTATTTGTACAGTGCTTTGACTTTGAAAAGCGCTTAAAAAATAAATTTTTACTTACAAAACAAAAGAAGAAAAACACTATGGTTCTCAAGTGAGGTGGCGGGGAAGGTTAGGGAGGAAAAGATAGCATTTAGGAAGTGTAAGGAAACACAGAAGGAGCAGGACAGAGAACTATACCAGTTAAAGCAGAAGGAAGTGGGGAAGGCAGTCAGAATAGCAAAGGCCCAAACTGAGGAAAAGATAGCCAACTCGGTTAAGAATGGCGATTAAAACCTTTTATAGGGACATTAGGGAGCAAAGAAAGACAAAGGGAGGGATAGTGAGGCAGAATAAAGGGGATGGTGGGTGGGCAGAGAGGGACAGTGAAAAAGCAGGGATACTGAACGAATACTTCTGCTCAGTATTCACAAAAGAAGAGGAGGGGGAGGTACCTAATCCAATCAATAGAAACACTCTGGATAAGGGGGGTCGATCCCAGTCCTTTCACAGAAGAAAGGGTTCTGAAAGAACTTCTAAAACTGAAGGTGGACAAAGCAATGGGGCCTGACAGGATTCACCTCAAAATTCTAAAATAATTAAGGGGAGAACTAGTGACACCACTGACTACCCTTTTTAAGAAATCATGGAAGGACAGTGTGGTACCTGAGGACTGGAGGAGAGCAGATGTGATTCCACTTCACAAAAGTGGGAGCAAGACAGAGGCAGGAAACTACAGATCTGTCAGTTTGACCTCAGTGGTAGAGAAAATGATGGAATCACTTCTGAAGGAAAGAATTGTCGAGAACCTAGAGGCCAGTGGGGCACAGGACCCAAAGCAGCATTGATTCACAGCGGGAAGGTCATGTCAGATGAATCAATTGATTTGACTGGGTGACCAAAGTAGTAGACCAGGGAGGGGCTGTGGACATGGCCTACGTAGAGTTTAGCAAAGCATTTGACACAGTCCCACACAAAAGATTAATAAACAAATTAGCTAGCCTGGGAGTGGGTCCCAGGGTTAGCCTGGGTAAAATATTGGCTGGACAACAGGACACAGAAGGTAATAGTAAACTGAGTCCACTCTGAAGAAAGGGGGTTACTAGTGGGGATACTGCAGGGTTCAGTACTGGGTCCGGTCCTTTTTAATGTCGCTATAAGTGACATTGCAGAGGGACCGGAGGGAAAAGTATGCCTCTTTGCAGATGACACAAAGATCTGCAACAGGGTTGATACACAAAGGGGTCCTCAATCCTTCTTTTATTCTAAAAAAGGTGGAAGATACTGAGGCTCACGTAGAGGCAGATTCCTAGATTGTTCCCAGTCTTCTAGAACCAACACCTTGCCAAGCAAGGGCTCCCACTCCCACCCTCCTGGTGGGGCTGGTCAGCCTGCCTCCCAGTAACCAACTGGGTGTCTGTCCACTCTTCCCCGACCAGGCCTCGGAAGCCATGGGCGGTCATTTTGCCCTCCACTTAAAGGCCTGCCACACTATTACATCAGACAAGTGGGTACTTCAGATCATTCGGAGGGGGTCACACTCTGGAACTTATTTCCATGCCTCCCCCTCATCCCCCCGCTCTGTCCATTACCCGCCCAACCACATTCCTAATCTCCAGGAGGAACTGCAGGCTCTTCTGACCAAGAAGGACGTTTATCCAGTACCCTGTCAGAACAACAAAAAGGGTATTATTCCCACTTCTTCCTGGTGCCCAAACAAACTGGAGATCTCAGACCAATACTAGACCTCAGACAACTGAACCTACATGTCCATAACAAAAGGTTCTACATGGTCTCCCTAAATTCTGTTATGCCAATATTGAAACAAGGGGATTGGCTATGTGCCCTAGATATGAAGGGTGCCTATCTACACATCCTCATCCATCCTGCCCACCACAGGTTTCTTCGTTTTCACCTGTTGGGACCGCACTACCAATTTCGAGCACTCCCGTTCGGCCTGTCATCTGCCCCGTGAGTGTTTACCAAGTACCTAGCAGTAGTGGCAGCTGCCCTATGACGGGATGGACACTTTGTCTTCCCATATCTGGATGACTGGCTCACCAAGGCAGGGTCCCAAACCTCTCTGCTTTCCTCCCTACACACAGCCCTAACTCTGTTTCACTCTCTAGGGATTACAGTCAGTTAGCTGAAGTCCAATACGACCCCCACACAGTTGCTCCAATATATAGGAGCAGTCCTAGATGTCTCTGCCAGGGCTTATCTACTGGCCGACAGACAAGACAAGCTAATATCTCTGGCTTCTCAGATACAAGCCCAGAAAATAGTCACAGCCAGACCTGTGTTATGCCTCCTAGGCCACTTGTCTGCTACCATCCCTGTGGTGACACATGCCCGTCTTCACATGAGATCAATTCAATAGATTTTCCATAACCAGTGGTCTCAAAGAACAGGAATTTCAAAGACAAAATCAGAATCACTCCCACGTTGTGGTGCGCCCTAGTATGGTGGACCCTCCGAGCCAATCTATGTCAAGGCATGCCCTTGCAATCCCCCCTCCGCCCCAGCAGACATTGACCACGGATGCATTCCTAGAAGGGTGGGGTGCGCACCTGGGTCCTTACAGGACACGAGGCAAATGGACCAGTTCTACTCCTCCTCTCCACATCAGTCTCCTGGAGGTGAGGGCGGTTCTCATAGCCCTCCAGGCTTTTCAACCTCACTTGTTCCCATGACTGTTGCTGATTCAATCCGACAACACCTCAGTAGTGTTCTACCTCAACAAACAAGGAGGTACGAAAGTCCTGTTCTCTATGCAGAGAGACAACTGCTGTTTGGCAGGAGCCATATGGCAATACCTTGTACTAACAGCTATCCATCTACCAGGATGCCACAATCTCCTGGCCGACCTTCTCAGTCAACAGTCATCCACACATGAATGGACACTTCATCACAAAGTGCTTCAGAAAATCTTTCATCTGTGGGCAACCCCACGACTGGACCTGTTTGCCTCCCCAGTCAGTCACCATCTCCCCAGATACTGCTCCATTATCCTGAACAAAAAAGGGATGGTCTACAGATGCCCTGTCCCAATCATGGACAGGACTCTTCTTGTATGCTGCCCCCCCGTCCCTCTCCTGCAACGGACTCTACTGAAATTACAGTACGAACCTGCCGCCATGATTCACATAGCCCCTCCGTGGCCTTGACAAGTTGTGGTTCCCCCTCCTTCAACAGTTTTAAGTGGAGGAACCCGTCCAGTTGCCAATAAGACCAGATCTGTTGACTCAGAACCTTCTACAGCCCAGCGTGAAGGCACTACACCATCACACTTGGCTCCTGAGGACACTTTCATAGCATGTCTGCAAGTGTCCTCCAATGTTGCCAATATTTTTTACCTGCCTCACTTAAACCAGCAACCAGGGAAACTTATATAATACCAGATGGAAACACTTTTCCATGTGGGCTGCTTCCCAGTCATTGGATCCTTATTCTTGTCCACTGACTAAAGTTTTGGACTACCTAGCCCCGATTGCCGAGACAGGATTAAGCTTAAGCTATTCCTCTATCAAAGTCCATTTGGCCTCCATTTCGGCCTTCCTTGAACCCCTTGATGGCAGATTACTGTATCAACATCATCTAGCCAAAATGTTTTTAAGAGGAATGTTACATATTAAAAGCTACCTATCAGAAGACCCACTCCACCGTGGGATCTCAATTTTCTAATAGAGAGATTAACTCTTGAACCGGCAGACACTTGTGACCTTCATCTTCTTTCATGGAAAACACTATTCTTAGTGGATGTCACTTTGGCTCGGCGTATTTCCGAACTTCATGCCCTCGTGTAGAGAACCTTGCTTAATTTTTCACAAAGACAGAATGGCTCTCTGTACCAACCCTTCTTTTCTTCCTAAGGTAGTGTCTGAACACACCTTAAACCAATGTGCGGAACTAAAAGTATATTGTCCTGAACACTCCAATCGAGGTGAATACCCCCTACATACTCTAGATGTCCATTGTATATTGTGATACTATACTAATCGTACTAAATCAATTAGGAAGACGTCTCAACTTTTTGTTACCTTTACCTCAAGCAGGGGAAGGTCTCCCAGTTACTAAATGGACCCTTTCCATTTGTCTAGCACATTGTATCACATTTTGCTATACAAAATACAACAAGCCATTACCATGACTTGCTTGTCCTAGCCCATTCTACCAGAGCGATGGCCACCACAGCGGCCTACTTTAAAGGGGCCTCTGTCACAGATATTTACAGCAGCCACCTGGTCCACAATTCCTTACTTTCCCGAAGCATTAAACAGATGTTGCTTTCGCCCATGGGGATGTTGCTTGGCCAAATTACCACCTTTCTTGGGTTTTACTGCTTAGGATTCATCCCAAGTGTATTACCTGCTGCAAGAGGCCACTCCGTGGAAGATAGTACAGTTACGGGAAAACTTTCCGTAACAGTAGATCTTTGAGGAACGTCTCTTGCAGCAGGTACGATCCCACCCTCCATCCCCCTCCTTGTCTAGGAGAACAAATTTTGGTCCAATGACTTATCGGTTGGGGTACCTATGGTACCTTTGCTTCCCCTCATTCCTCACTTAGCGAGCTGAATCCGGCGGGGGAAACTGAGGATACCAGGGACCGCCCACACTTATGTAGGAAACAGGAAGCTGATGTCATGTGTGGACAGCCCCTGGAAAAAGATTGCTAGAAGAGCTGCAGTGCGTCACAGCAACCTCTGGTGACGACCCAAGTGTTTTACGTGCTGCAAGAGACACTCCTCAAAGATCTACCATTATGGTAAGTTTTTACATAACTGTACTTTCTAGGAGTGGCATATGATGTACATCCACAGTGACCCACCCGACCTCCCCTGACAAGTGGCACACTGATTCTTTCTTCCAGAGGATAAGATCTGACGTCACAGGTCAGTGCCAAGGCAGTTACCACCTGGGTGGGTGGGGGGAGCCAACTTGAGGATGTTCCAGCAGAAACTAAAGGGAAAGGAACACTGCCAGAAGGGTTGGCTGTACATCATATACCACTCCTAGAACTACTGTTATAGGTGAGTAACCTGCTTTTTGTGCTTGGGTTGACAATTCTGCAGTAGGTTTTGAGCATTTTCAAGTGATGGTGCATATGTGGCATATAACTGTTGATCATGCAGTGATCAGTGGGGACCTCTTTGTGCAGTTGCTTATGTTCAGGGGGCTGTTCCTAGGGAGTCTGCATTTGTCAGCTCCAGTAGAAAAGACCAATAACAGCATGGGCCCTCAACCCATTGTCAAGTAAACTACTGTATTCTGCCCTCCTTTTTGAGCTGGCAGTCACATCCGTGCTAATCTAGCTGATGTGGAAGGTGATCTTTCTTTGTACTGCTATTCCAGATCATGGAGTCGTGGAGTTTCATGACCTAGTAAGTGGACATTCCAGCAAACAGCACTTGGGGAGATGAGATAAAAGTACTGAAACATACTAAATCAAGCACAGTGCATATTTAATATGATCAGCAAAGGCCACAGAAACCAATACAAAACAAACCCTCCTGTGGTTGAAGCACTAAAGCCGATTGTGTCCATTTCTGTGGACTTTGCTGCTCACATTGAATATGCACTGTGCTTGATTTAGTTTGTTTTGGTACTGTGTTTGGTCTCCCTGAGTGCTGCCTATCTGTAGGAATGGACATTCTTTTGATTGGCTGTATAGGTTCAGCACCGACACCGGCTTCATGGATGCGCTGCTTTTTGATCTTCCTGGACTCAAGTCTCCATCACTCATTCACAGTAGTGGGGTAGCGCTAGAGGTGCTAGGACCAAGCGGGAGCCAAATATTTTCTGAAGGGTCGGTGCCGAGGCAGGACCACGCACGTGCGGCACCGCAAGACTACCTTGCACCTGTGTAGGCTATCTTGGCATCGACTCTCCAACCGCCTCCATTACTTTTTTCCCCACTGTCGTGTGTGCTAGGATGCCGATGTTGCTCGTCTGCTGGAGTCAAGGTTTTCATCTATACGACAGCAACTTTTAGCCGTTTAGTATTCGTTTAACATTTTAGTAGTATTTTCTTATTTTGCGAAGAAGAAAAGATGATTATGAAGAAGAGGAAGAAAAAGAAATTCTCACCTGCCATCAACGGAGTTGTCCTTAGATGGTAGCAGTGACATTAGGAAGACTTCGTTTGAAAGTTGTTATGGCAGAGGGGCTGTGTCTACATAGATACATAGACAGTGTCGGCAGATAAGGGCCTATGGCCCACCTAGTCTGCCCATTTGAGCTTGTAAGTTCAGTTTTTCCTAGAAGTCTATTTCCCCATACCCCTGACCTCTAGAATTCCTTTATGTCTATCCCATGCATTCTTAAATCCCGTGATTGTTTCAGCCCCCACCACTTCCTCTGGCAGGGTGTTCCACTTGTCCACCACCCGTTCTGTGAAGAAATTCTTTCTCATGTTTCCTCTGAATCGTCCTCCCTCCAACTTCATCCCATGCCGCCCTTTGCCAAATGGGGGTGGGGTTCGACTACAGACAGTCCGGGGCAGTCCACCGAAGCATGAATCTGGCTGTTCCGGGGATCCGACTCTGCTTAACCTTGAGCTCTTCTTCCTCATTGGGGGAAGAAGAAGAATCAGTGCCCCTTGAGGTTGCCCTCTGGTACATCTGCATGAGAATTGTAGGTCGGGAGGGGCGATGGGCCTGAACCGACTTTGGCAGGTTCCCCATGGCCCTGCTTCTAACGGCCATGTTCTTCGACTCCAGACTCCCATCTTTGTCCTCGATGGCATTCTGGTGAGCAGTTTCACCTCTGGGCCACTCCTGTGGAGCAGGGGGTTCAACTTCTGGCCAGTTTTCTTGGCCAGTGTTTCCAATTATGGGGCCTTGGAGCCGCTGGACCAGGGCCAGGTCAATTGGATCAGGATGTGCACAGTGCCCTCTTGGTAACTTTGCCATCGCGTCGACCCCTCATGCCTACCCCCCCTTCCTCTTTCCATACAGGGGCCAGCATGGGCACCACCTTTTCCTTCTCCCCTTCTCCTCAGGATTTCTCCATTGGCATTCTCCACAGTGGTGTTGGTCCTGGCGCCATGGGTGACACCACAGGTCTGGTGCCATGGAGTGTGGCGCCGTGGTGGCACCTCTGGAATTTGCATCATTGCCGTAGGCAGCACTGCTGGTGTTTGAGGCAGCACCATGTGCAGGCACCATCAGTCGGCACCATTGCTACTGTGCGATGCCACGGGTGCTGTTGGTGCCGGGCAGTGCCGCAGGCGCTGTTGTTGGTGCCATTGGTGTTTCACGGCACCGAGCACCCGCGGGTGCCACGAGTGGCGCCACGGGCACACATGGGTGCCGGGGGTGCCCTCAGGTGCCATTGCTGCCATGGGTGCCGGGGGTGCCTGCGGGTACCTCCGCGTGTGCCCTCGGGTGTTGCCCAGGATGGCATAGGCACTGCTTGGTGCCCTTCTGTGCCATGACTGATGCTGGTGCCCGCAGGGGTGCCAGTCGGTGCTGTCTGGCAGAACTAGTGGCAGATTTTTCCTTCTGCAAACCCGTTCTTCTGCGGAACTTGTAGCAAGATGTTTTCTGTAGAATGAAATCCTGTTCTGAGGTTTATTTTTCCACAGATCTTAGTGAGTGGCGGTCTGTGTGTGATCTTGTAACATCCAGCGGTTTTCCGCTGATGGAACTCTTCTGTGCTGTTCTGCCAGCGGAATCCTTCATTCCGCTCAGCACTTTCTCGGCTCCTTACGTGATGTCGAGCTCCTCGACATCCTTCCTGGTGGTGGAGTCTCTGGTGGCTCTGATCTGTACCTCCCTTTAGGGGTCCTTCTGGGGTAGAAGTGCATCTGGATGAGTCTCTCTGTGTCCTACTTGTCGGTGATACAGCAGATGACTCATTTTATAGACTGGAGGGCAAGCCTTCTCTATCACCAGAGTCCGTGATGGAAGATCTTTTCAGTAGTTCCTCGGTGATGGCATCCAGTATAGTATTTCAGACTGTATCCGTGGACCAAACGCTTCTGCATCTGGACTCTTTCCAGTCGTCAAGACAATTATACTCTGTGGAACATTCTAATTCAATAGACGGGAGCCGTTCAGGCTCTTTCACTCCTTTGATAAGGGGTATTTAGCCCCCTTGTGATACTGCCTTTGGTGGTTCCATCGGCAACAGGTGGTTAACATCTCTTCAGCTGAGATTATTGGTCCGGTCACAATTCCAGTTATGGATGCTCAGGCTCCTCCTGCCCCTCAGATGGTCAACATATTCGTCATTTTTGTATCAGGCAATCCTTGCGTGATAGCAGCCTGAAAGCCTTGTCAAACTCGGACTAATGGTAAAAAAAAAAAAAATCATCACAGCACATGGCCTAGCCCGAAATTACTTGATACCATCCTTTTGTATCCGGCCAGGTTCCGCCTCAGCCCCTGAGGTGGTTGTCTCTAAACTATGGTGACGATTACCTGACTTTTTCTACCCTAGGGGATGTCCGTTCCAACGGAGGTATGGGTCATCTCATTTCTCCAAGAGAGATTTCTCTTATTCAGAGATATTCCCTATGCCTAGGCGGCTGCCTAGTCTCTTGATTCCCTCTTTTTTTAATGAGGCTTTCTTCTCTTAATCAGAGCCTCAGAACAACACTGGTGACTCCACAGCGAGTCGGAACTCAGGTTCCTAATCCTTGCTCGCTTCAAGTTAACAGAAGGCATGCTCCTTTCTTGACCATAGATCAAGTAAATATTTTTTCGGAGATGACCTTCTCGATATTCACACTTTCGGTTCCTACGCGCTAGTTCCGTGCCAGTCGCTCACGAAGTTGCCCACTTCGAGTGGCTGATGAAACTGTGATGTTTGTTTTTCATCAGCAAGCAAACTGGATTCCTTTCCTACTTCCTTCAGGAAGGCCAGAGTGACTCATGCCTCACCACATTGAGTCACTTCTGCCGTTAGTCCATTTCAACAAATGGGTTAGCCCGAACTTGGTCCTGCTGCGTTCCCCCTCGATGCAGATCTGCCTCTATTTGCCTTAGAAATCCAGACCCTGTTTTTTCTGTCTGAATATTTTTCCGCAGTGGACACATCCTTCTGTATACTTTCCCTCTCTTTCCTTAGTTCAGAGATTGCTACTACAGCTGTAGTCACACAGGGCCGGAATGATTCCTTTTTTTGGAATGTGATGTGGGTAGGATCTGGTTCTGCTAGACCAATGCAAAAGGCCTCTAAGTCGTGCTTTGGTCTTCCATCAGAAGGTCACAGAGGACTAAGCGGAAACCATTCTCCTTGATGGGCTAACACCACCTGGACCTCCTTTTGCTCATCAAGTAAGGGGTTCAAGTGCTCCTGGACCTGTTGTTAACAGGTCAGGCATACTTGGTAGTGGGGGTTTCCATCTGCAGTGTTCAGTCTACCCTGACCCAGTAGACTTTACCTCTGGCTCTTTCAGTTCCTGAGGTCCTTTACGTTAGCTTAGTATATGTCTTTGACATTAATTTTTGCCCTAGACCAAATTGTGCGGCCGGGTTCTCACCGCTGTCCTACAGTGGTTACAACCTCCTGGCAGAGTTTCATTTTGTGTCCATTGCAGTCTTCTGCAAAGTGGTGAGTGAGAACTCAAGCACACATCTTTAAGCACTGTGTTCCAGACGCTATTTCCAAGATAGCTCTTTTTATTAGCAGGACAGTCTTTGGCCGTCCTTTCTTAGTGAGCCCTGTCTCCTCCCACCCTACTCAGGGTTGTTGGTTTTCGCTCGTTACTGTCCCACTAGTGTGAATGAGTGATGGAGACTTGAGTCCAGGAAAATATGGAAATTACGTATTTACCATAATTATTGATCTTCTTGGACACAGTCTCCATCACTCATTCACACACCATCCCCTGGGCTCACTCATTTTCAGTCCTGGTCTTCATGGTCCTAAGGTTCAGGCTCTGAAGACATTGTTCTTTGACCCTTCTTGCAAGGGCTATCTGGGCCCTCTCAGGCCCAGAAAGTCAGGATAAGTTGTTTTCATTGGTTATGCTGCACCTCCTTTGTCGAAAAGGTACCGAGGCAGTTGGATGGTCGACGCTGAGATAGCCTACACAGGTGCAAGCTAGTCTTGCGGTGCCACGCATGTGTTGTCCTATCTCAGCACCAACCCTTCAGAAAATTTTTGGCTTCCGCTTGGTCCCAATGCCTCCGGCGCTATCCCACTAGTGTGAATGACTGATGGAGACTGTGTCTAGGAAGATCAACAATTACAGTAAGTACATAATTTCCATTTTTTCCTAGTAACTGGTCCTCTGCACATGGTTCATAGGGACATAGTGATGTTCCATATGTATACTAAATTTGTGCTCATGATATTGTTGAAGTTCCATTTCAACCAGTCGTTAGTGTTTTCAGCCATGGCTCCCCATCCTCCCAATCAGTGGAATATGACCCTAATCACTTAGTAAACCAGCTGACACACAGTGTCCAACTGGTTTGTTAACTGTGTTTAGCACTACTGCTCACTAGCAGAAAGGCAGTAGTAGAGCTCTGTAAAAAGCTATCACTCAGACAGTAGCATTGACTGTTGCTTCCCTAGGGTGATCCTCATTGCATTAACTGTAGGGCTACAACATGACGTAGGGCTCATACAGTCAGTAAGCACTGTGCCCTGGGTGTATTTTGTAGGTGAGACACACGTATTATCTCAACTTCCCTCAAGGGATTGTAGTCTTTGTTAGCCCTGTTTGAATCCAGCCACTCATGCCAGAGGGTGATACATAATAATACTGATTGCTTGACTGAAGAGCTGAGGTTCTGTGATGGAAATCACCTCTAAGAAGATAGGAAAGCTACTTCTAAGTGTCACAACCCCACTCAGCAGGTCAGGCCCTCTGCTCCCACAGTGCCAACCTCCGAGCACAGTATTGTGAACAGTTAACAGAACAGGGTAACCCTCCTGTCTGTTTTGTGGGTTTGAATCATTGCTAGCGTACCCACTGTACAGGCTTAGATAATTCTGCTTTTTGGGGGGGCCAGATATCGTTTGCCTACAGGCACCTAACCAGGGGTACAAAGTTAACCCCTAAAACTCTATGAAAGACCTCCAATAAACTCTTACCTTTTCCCAGTTTGGTATTACCAATAGCTTTGCACAGTGTCAACTTTTAACCATATATGCTTCACTTGTCAAATAAAGAATTTCAAAGGCACACCAAGTAGTCTCTAAAATGAGATGTTTACTTAAAAATAAATAAAAATGTAAGATGTAATTACAGAACCATATATCACAAAACACAAATCACTTAAAAAAACAGGTTTAAAGTGCAAATAAAATCTGCTACCACAGTACACTTAAAATTGTCTTTCTCATGTATACCTTCTAACAGTGCCTGATGTTGCTTTTTCAGAGTCCAAACATGGGTGTCTAAATGGAATGCAGACTACAGTTTAAAAATGCTGTGTTTCAACCCTCTTCATGATGTCATCATCTAGCTCCTCCCTTTCAGGATACATAAAAAAATATATACAAAAAAGAAAGTCCCATCAAGGTATTGAATTCTGTGACTCCAGCAAGACTCATTTTCCAAATGATGACACTCTTAATTGACTAATTTCTCAGTCCCTTTGATCCATGAGCAGTTTCCTTTCTCAAACACATCAAATGACTTTTTATGACACCAGGTACAATTAACTAATTTTCCTGAGGACATCATAAAATAAATATTCCACTTCCTTATGACACCAGGTGCAATTAACTGACTTTCCTGAGGATGTCATAAAATGGATATATTGGTTCCTGGCTTCAAAGCAAACTGACAAGTTAATTGCATTCAGAGATCTGCTGTTTAACATATATCCCGTCTTTTGAACTGATAACCTGGGGGGTGGGGTTTGTCATCCCAGGCACAGGATTTTTCATGACAGACAATCACACTACATTTTTATATTACAAAAATCATAGAGCCATCAGAACCAGCTGTCCAAGTGTCACACTGACTACCTAAATTCAGTTCACTATTCACATTTACTCAGTTTTTTTATTGAGCATGCTCTGTCACTGAAACAGTCTTTAAGTTTTACACTTCCTACCACCAGTCGTGTTATCTTCCAACACAACCACTTTGCTTTCAGATGTTTTCTTCCGCTGGAAAGAACAGGCCTCCTCCTTGACAGCTCCTGCGTTCGTGAATCTGGGTTCTTGCAACGTTTTCTGGATTTTTTCTACATTTCTTTGTTTTTTGATTTTCCTGTTGACTAATTGTGTCTATTCCAACTCCAGCTTGCTGCTGTAATGACTGCATTCCTGGAACAGGAAACCTGGATATAAAAGGTTTGTGGGTTTTATGTTCACCATGTCCCTCGCCACCATCCATAATGCCTGCATAAGCAGTTAGGATGCCTTCCATGATGTGAATCGCTGCCAGTGGTGCCAGGCTTTGCATCTGTAGGTGATCAAGGATCAGTAACAGCAAGTAGACAGCCTATTGGATCTAATGAGCATAAACACAAACATACTTTATAAACCAACCAGTCTGTATTGTGGCTGTTTGAATCCTGTTACACAGTACATTGCTCAGAACAGAAAATAGTTGTATGTTCTGTTTTGGGTCCTCATTGTGGTCTCTTAATTGCAACAGTCTGGTAAATTGTAGTGCACTTGCTGGCCTGCTGGCACAGCGGTTGGGCTTCCGCTTGAAGCTCCAACGACCCGAGTTCGGGAATGGACTTGGGAGTCGGACGGCCAGCTGGGGGAGGAGGGTTGAGCCTCCTAGGGACTGCTCCCCTCCTCTGGGGGAAAGGGGGGGGTCAAGTGTCTGGTGCCTGCACAGTTGGAGGCAGAGACGGACATCAGTATTCACACCCTCACATCATTGCACAACCCGCCTCCTGGGGGAGCTTCAATGGGAAAAATCTCAGGCCAGGAGGATGATGGCTGCCCCGCACTACTGCTCCCACTCCATTGCCCATAGCACCATCAGGGACAAATCCTATCTTCCATAGGGGGGACAGTCCGCCTCCCAGTAGCAGGCCAGAGCATAATCTTGGGGCGGAAGTGTCCCGAGGTCGAAGCCCTTCATCTGTTGGGTGTTTGAGCCCTCCTCCCTTGACCCTGCTCTGGATGGCAATCCAGGGTGTATCCCTGTGGGGAGGCTGCAGGGTGGTGAGTGGCAGGGCTGGGCATGTGGGTGGGCAGATGATCAGCCTGGGGCAAAAAGAGTATAATAAAAGAAAAAAAAAATGCAGTTTTCTGTTATAGCTGTGTTATGTCTTTGACCTTGAAACTTACTGAATGTTTCCAGTAGTTTTTGAATAGTAATCATATTCTTTCAAATCTTGCTGACTTAAAATAACAGTCTTGACCATTAAATGCTGTCCATAAGACTTCAGCACCTGTACTTTGTCAAAATGCATTGCTTTACCTTGTTTATCGTTATGTTGTTGAGGTCTTTTACTGAGACACACTATAGCAATTTTTTATGTGGAAAGAAATAAGATAAAAATTTTAAGGTAGTGCCCTTCATGCGCTCTGTATCCCAAACCACTTCTCAAGGCGTGAGGAGTGGCAGCAGGCATTTGATACTCACCAGAAGGTTAAGGGAAACTAGGAGGTTAAAGAGAGACACATACACAATTAAAAAGCAAGTTAAGGGACTTTCTTCAGGTCCATTCAGTGAACAGGTTCAGGTGGAGGAATTTAAACTTCAGGGTTCACAGCAAGTAGTAAGTGTCACAAATGCAATCAGCAGGTCAGGCCCTCTGCTCCCACAGTGACAACCTCCGAGCACAGTAATGTGAACAGGTAACAGACAGGGTCACCCTCCTGTCTGCTTGTTGGTCTGAATCACCTTTGGTCTCAAGTTATGGGGGATTCAAACTGTGAACCTTATGCTAGCATACCCAAATGTACAGGCTCAGATAAAATTATTTTCGGGGGATGCAATATATCTTTCGCCTAAGGGCATCTAAGCAGGTATCCAAAATGAACCCTTAAGAACTTCGAAGACACAACCAGGCAGTCTTTCAAAATAATATATTTACTAAATTGGATAAAAATATGTAAAATGTAAACACAGAACACTATATCAAAAATCATACTATCACTTAAAAGAACAAGGTTAAAGTACAAAACATAAACTCCCACCACAATACAATTAAACTTTTTCTGCCCAATGTATTACCTCTTTAGAGTGCTAAAGTTAGATTAGAGATCTTTTTTCTTAAGAGTCCAAAAAGATATGTCTCAAAGATCAAACACAAGTCCTAGTTAAACTGTCTCTCTCACACACACCCCTTCTATGATGTCATCTAGCTCCTCCTTTTAGAATATAAAAAATATACAAACAATGATCTTCCAGTCAGGAGGTATTTTAAATACTGTGGGTGGGATATTCAGAAATGTGCCAAAGGCATGTGCAGCCCTGAAGCAGCACAAGTCAACTGCACAATGGCACAGTGACTGTGATATTCAACGGTCGCGCACCGCAACATGGCTGAATATCGCAGCCACCGAGCCATGGCGCAGTGACGGTTGTGCAAAGAAGCAACAAGAAATGCACTATAGCGCACCCAGGGATGCGCAAGGGGCAGAGGAAGATGCGCCGAGGCACATCAGGAACAGACACAGGCACAGCAGGGTGCCAGGCAAGGGGGAAGGGGGGCAGGCTAGGAACGCTGGCAGGGACACACAGCCAGCACACAGGTGGCCACTGCACATGGAGTGCAGGCATGCAGCCGACCCCCCCCGCTGGAGGATGCAGGGAACAGGTGGCAGTGACGTCCAGGGGCGGGCACCCTAGTCCACCACACACAGGAGGGCATGCAAGCACCCGGACAACAGCAAACCACACCCAGACACATGGCACCCACCACACACATGCCACACAGCCTGAACTGCCAGCCCAGGGCCGCTCCAAGGCACAGCCACTGACCGAGGGGCATGCCACCATCATGCACGCACCACCCAACGACAGAGGCACACCACACAGCTGCCCACCACACCACTGCAGCATGGACCCACTCACCAGCTGCAATGCAGACACGGACACAGAAGGGTAAACAGGTAACAGATGTAATAGAACAATAGAAACTTAGCTGTACAGAAAACAGTAAACAAAGGGGAGGGGAGGTGTAGGTGGGAAGGGGTCAGGGGACAGGGCTTGTACAGGTGGATGGGGGAAGGGAGGACAGAGGTGGGAAGGGGGCTGGGGAACATCATGGCCGGCCATGTCCTGCCGGCACCTGGTGCCTCCCCCTGCGCCGGTCCCGTAGCAGAATCCACCTGGTCTGGTCTGCAATCCCCATTATATGGGATGTGATTGGAATTATCTGCTGCAGCAGACAGCAGTACAGTGGAAGCCTGGAACCCCTCTGGACACCTGTGGCAGAGGAAGGGACAGGTGATCAGTGCATGTCCAAAGCACCCTAGCGCACCCCCCGTCCCCGCCAAGCGCAGCAGACAGTGGAAACACACGCCCTTGGAGTGGCACCCTGGCCACCCGCAGTGGGTGGGCCTATGCCCTGCTGCTAACCCGGCAAGCCACGTCAGTGCACAGAGCTGGAATCCGCTGCCTAAGGGCCACCCGACAGCACAGCAGATGGCGTGGTGCTGCAGTGGAACTGCAGCGACACGGGGTAGCCGGACACACACCCAGCCCATCAACAGCTGCCACAAATGTGCAATGAGCACCCCACGGCACCACGCACACTGCGCCATGTGTCGAACACAGCTGCCACGGCACAAGGCACAGGGGACCTAGGCCGTACCCCAACTCTCGCTGCCCACCCTGCACAACAATGTGGGAATGCACAGTTCCTACCTGCTCACTGTGGCTCTGTGCCCTGTGGTCCCGGCACACCATGCCCGCCCAGTCCTCCACCAGCAGCCAGTGGGCCCGCAGCAGTCTGCTGCAGACCGCCAGTTGCCCCCGCCGCCTTGGCTCTCCTCCAGTCTTCAGGTCCTAAGACGGGAACACAGACAGGCACACATCAGAACACAGCCGCAGCATGAGCCCACTGCCCTCACTTCCCAAACACAGAGTGCACCCCAGCCTAGCAAGGCTGCAGGGCAGTGGTGTAGCGCACGCAGTGACTGGCAAGGCCAAGCCACAGGGCACACAACAGGAGCCCCCCCCCCCGGCATAGCATGCAGCCCTGCCAGCCCCATGGAACAGTGGACGTGCACAGATGCAGTTGGAGCCAGCTTACCTGGCCGTGACACGGCCCCCCTCCGGACGCTCGCTTGCAGCACCCTCAGCCTTTCTGTGTCCCTCCTTAACAGGTCCCCATACTGGTGGCGACACTGCTCCCTGATGCACTGCACATCGGTGGCCTGGACAAGCCCGTCCGCAATGCCCTCCCACACCTTGGTCCTGGGTCTGTGGAGGGGCTACAGGCCAAACAGGCTGGCAGCATGGGGCTCCACCTGGGCCACCAGGTTTACCAGCTCAACCTGGCTTCAGTTACAGGATTGGGGCACTGCACACTGCGGCATGGTTCCACAGCAAAGATGCAGGCCAAAATAGCGCCCAATAGCGCACATGAACAACGTGTTCGGGATGCGCGCCTCGCACAGAGATGCACTGCCTGTGGCAATCACGCATCTCTGGGGATGTGTGGCATGGGTGTGGCCAAGCCAGCACATGGGGCAGAGGTCCCTGGGGGGCTTAGGGCAGGGTGGGGGTCAGGGGTCAGCACGTGCAGTGTGCATGTGAGTGCTGTTGGCCACATGACACATGTTGCTCAATAGGGCTATGAAGGCACCACGCCCCATGGGCCCAATAGCACTCAAGCGCCATAGGCCCTATAACGCCTGAGTGCTATAGGATCTATAGCACCCGAGCACCATTGGCCCTATAGTGCCTGAGCACCATAGTCCCAATAGTGCCCGAGCGCCATTGACCCTTTAGCGCCCCAGCGCCATAGGGTCCATTGTGCATAGGGTACGATGGCCCCTATAGCACAACTAGCACACACTATGCAATAGGCGGTAGCATATGCTGTGGCGCATGCACATTGGTGAGCGCACACTCTGCATGTCTCAGCATTGCGCAATGACATGCGCCGGAGAAAGTCCAATGTGCGATATTCAGCTGTCATATGCAGATTAGCTCAACAGCTCATCTGCGGTACAATGAGGACATTTGCATGTCATTACAGTTGCGCATCAGGCCATTTGCATGCGATGCACTATAAAGACGCCGCACAACAGCATAGGTCATAGACCGGTATTGCAACCATCAGAGATAAGTTGCACCTGCCGAGGGGATGGGCCGCTGCAGCCACTAACCACATGTCCATGTCCACAGGTAGCACGAGGAGGGTGAGGAGCGTGGGCCTGCCTGGACATGCAGGCCCAACTTTACGAGAGTAGAGGCAGATGCCCTGTTCGAGGCATATGTCGACAAGGAGACTTTGCTGAGTGGCGCCACAGGCACACCCCAGGCCAGGGCCGTGGCCTTGGAGGAGGTGGCGGAGGCCGTGAACCAGCAGGGCTGCCACCAGTGGTCTGCACAGGAGTGCAAGAAAAAGGTGGATACCGACAAGCGTCGGATAAAGGAGAAGGTGGCTGCCAGATCAGCCACAGGTGGAGGCCAGACCGCCATGACATAGCTCACGGCGCAGGAGGAGCTGGTTGCAGCCACCATGCGGCATAGTGCAGTTGAGGTTGTGCCAGACTGTGGCTTCCAGACTGGAGGGAGCCCGTCACTGCATGGTAGGTATGGCGGGGGGGGGCAGGGGCTTGTCGAGTCAGCAGCTCTAACGCATCTGTGTTCCCTTACAGCACCAGCTCACCAGCATGTGGTGGCAGAGGCGCCTGCGGCTGTTGTGGGAGCCGACCAGCCATCAACCTCCACAGGCATCCGGGGGGGCCCGATAGGCTGCAGCATGCCACCGCCATCCAGTCGGATGTCCTGGGAGTGGTGGCGGACAAGGCCCTGGCTGTGTTCCAGCGAGATGCCAGCCATGGCGTGCTCTGTGCGGAGACACGGATCGGGCCGGGGTCTGACACCGATGACAATTTTAACATAGTCCTGGACGGCGTGGGTCACGTCTGAGGGGAGACGCTCATACCAAGCACTGGCAGCGCAGCCGGTGGCCTGTTGGCAGTGGAACAGCTGCCCACCACTGCCCCTGGTACCACTGTGTGCTTAGGCACAGTGGCTCATGGTGGCGGAGCACCCGCACAGGCACTGGTCAGTGCACAGGGGCTGAAGGGGCGACAGCAGCAGATGGCTGGAGACATTGAGACGCCGGCGCACCTGTCATTGCCCAACCCCATGAGGACCCCGTGTTCGTGGCAGCCGTGTGCCTGCGCGGTGGACCTGATGTGCATGCCTTCCTGTCTGCTGTCTGCAGGCACCACCCTGTGTGCACATGGGCATTGTGTGTGTGTGTGTGTGTGCATGGCACGGTCATGGCAGCCGTGTGGTGTGCTGCCCATGTGGCGTGTGCGTAATGATGCCTTCACAACACTGGTTGCGCATGGGCACTGGTGCCCTGTGTCTGATCCACGCCACATGTTAGTGCCCGGTCGCATGCCTGCAGGTGCCACTGTGTGTGTGTGATGCTGTGCAGTGCTGTGTGGTGTGGTGTTATGTGTGGCACTGCCCCATCACTGCCTCATACCTGATTGTGCATGGCCTTTTTCTGTGCATGGGTGTTTGTCCATCTACCTGCGTGCACTGTAGTGCTCCTGTGCTATTGTGTCTTGATGGTGGCATGCCAGCCGCATGAGCCGGGGATCCCTCCGCCCGGGGAAGGGGGCTGCCCATATCATCCCCACTGCTGTTCCCCTCATGGGCGTCGACAGCTATCCCATGGTCAATGGCCATGTTGTGCAGCATGCAACAGACCAGGAATAGGCTGCCAGCCTTCGAGGGGCTATATTGTAGGCACCACTGGACCTGTCCAGGCAATGGAACTGTGCCTTCAGTATCCCAAACACATGTTTAGTGATGTTCCGCATGCTGGCGTGTGCCTCACTGTGCTGCTCTTCCACTGGGGAGGACGGGCACTGGTAGGGGGTGAGCAGTCAGGGCCTGAGTGGGTAGCTGCTGTCACCTGTGTGGGGGGGGAGGAAAGAGAGGGGGGGTTAGCCTGGTGACCCCTGTCACTATGTCCCATGCCCCTCCCCGGCACACATGGTGGTCCCCCTACCCTAGCCGCCCAGTCTTCCATGCCCTGCTGTACCCAGCTGCCCGTGGTCTCGCCATACTCACCCACTAGGAGTTCTGTGGGGATGTCCCCACTCTTGAACCTGTGTCACAGTGCCAAGCTGTGCCAGATGAAGGCATCATGTGCTCCCCCAGGGTGTGTGGCACAGACATTGGTTATGTGCCCCCTGGCATTGCACACCACTTGGCAGTTGATGCTGGGGTAGCCCTTTCTGTTGATGTAGGCTACCCACTCCACATCAGCTAGCATGTAGATGCCTACATGGGTGCAATCGATGGCCCCTAGCACGCCAGACATACGTGCTACCCTGTGGAACTCCTTCATGGTTGCTGTACGTTTCGCCTGTGTGCTGGGGAAGTGGATATGTTCCGAAGCTTGTGGCAGCAGGGCATTGAGGAATTGTGTGAGGAGCCATGACGTGGCCAACTGGGTTATGCCTGTGGTGTCCCCTGTTGGTCTCTGGAAGGTGCCTGTGGTGAGCAGGCACATGACAGCTGTTACCTTTGTCTCCACTCTCAGGGTGTGGCACCATCTAGTGGGGCCTGCATCTCCTCACTGCACAACACACAGAGCTGCCTCAGAATCGCCCAGTTCAGGTGATACCAGCCCACAATTTCTATGTCAGCGTGGCTCTCAAAGCTGATGCAGGGCCAGTACTGCCTGTTTTGGGCGTACCGCTGACGGGCCCTTCCATGGCCACATTGCTCTGCCTCCTCACACCCCTCATTTTGGCCTCCATCTTGAATGCTGCATTGGCCATGGCCCCTGTTGTCCTGTCGCTCCCTGGGTGTCCAGCTCCATTGCCCCTTCCCCGGCTCTGTGGGGCAGTGCCTGTCGCTCGGCAGGGCCCCCTCCTGCATGCCCTGCCCCTGCCTGGGTTCTGCTTGTTGGCTGTATCACCCATTCCCTGTGGGTGCCTGTGACGCTCCCCTTGGGTCCGGTTGCTCTGCTGGGCACCCACTTTCTCTCCCCCTCCCTCAGTGGGCCTCCCTGTGTGTCACACTCCCTCTCACACTCTCTCTCTCTTTCTCTTTGTCCTTCTCTTTCTCTCCCTGTCTCACTCTTCCTGTCTCAGATGGCCTGTTTGCCTCCCACTGTCCTACTCCCCTCTGGCACAAGTGCTGTCCTCCAACTTGCTCCCTGTTTTTACAGGCTCAAGTCTGCTCCATGCAACTGGCATTGGTCAGGGGTTGAATATCGCACTGTGCCGCATATTCATGGGTCCGCCCCCTGCCCTTGCGCATGCGTACATTTCTATTGCGCATTGGTGCACTGCCACTTGCGCTGCGCAGTTGCTCCCTCATATCGCCCTATGGCACATCTCCGCATTTGCGCATGCGCAACTGCTTTGAATATCCAGGCCTGTGACTTCAGCAAAAACTAATTTCCCAAATTGACGGTCTTTAATCGAGCATTTCCTTTGATCTTGTGTAGTTTCCTGTTCCCGAGGCAGGTGAAAGATCTTAAAACTTTTCACACTATGGTGGAATAACATGTTTTTCCTCTATGATTTATGAGCCCTATATCCTGGCAGCTGGGTCAGTTCTAATTAATTTTCTCTGGTCCTTTAATTACCTCCTGGTTTCAGGTTAATATATCCTGTAGCTTCTCTGACCGGGGGGGGGGGGGGCGCGCACCATAAGCACAGGCATATTTCGTATTATTAATAGCATAGAACAGTCATAACCAGCTGGCCAAGCGTCACGGTAAGGGTGATGTTTTTTTTGTGTTTTTTTCACAGCCCTCAGCAAGAAGCACAGAACATTTTTAAGGCTAAGCACCCTATGGATTCAGAAGTGACAAATGCAAAGGTACAAGAAAACTATTTTTTTATACACATTCTCAAACCTTGTCCTAAAAATGTCCTTGTTGTTGAAAATGAAGATTTCAGTGCATTTTATAATTTAGTGCATTTTTTAAATCAGTGAATGCCTCTTGGATCAGCAGTGGTACAATAATAGTGGTCTGCACTGTCAGTTTGGAAATTCAGGTCTTCAAGTAGGCTAAACTCTGGGAAAGGCAGGGTGCTAGGCACAGTATGATGCACTCTGCTCCTGGGAGGGCGGGAGGGACAGAGGACAAGCACGCATACACCACCCGTTTTTTCACACCACTACCCCCGTTCAGCAACTCACTGAGTAGTATTGGCATCTCTCATCTGCCTCCGTGACCAGAAGACATTGTGAAGACATAATCACCCCATATATCGGCTGACATTATAGCCAAGAGGTTAGAGTAATGAGGTCTGAATGAGCTTGTTACTTTCAGCAGACCTGGGCTTTATTCCCAAAACCTTCACTTGTATACTATGTGACCCCTGAGCAAGTCACTTACCCTCCCCAGTGTTCCCGGGTCACCCCTGAAAACAGGCTGTGTGCTTAGTGGGCCTTACTCGGTTATCTAAGAAAAAAGAACAAGGGGAAAAAAGGTGTTACAGTAAATCTTAACCCCCCCCCCCCAACGAAAAAATTGCATGCTATAAATTGGAGGACTTGGGAATAGAATAGAGTTTAGCTAGGTGAGTAGAATGCCGGCTTGTGGTAGACAACATAGGGTAGTGGTGAATGGGACTCAGTCGAGACAAGGAGGTCAATAGAGTGCCACAAGGATCAGTCCTGGGACCTGTGCTATTTAATATGTTCACAAATGACATATGGGGAAGGTATCAGGGGAACGTTCCCTCTCTGCAGATGACAGAAAACTGTGTTGCAGAGTTGATCAAGAGGAAGGAGT
Source organism: Neoceratodus forsteri (assembly GCA_016271365.2). Lineage (NCBI taxonomy): Eukaryota > Metazoa > Chordata > Ceratodontiformes > Ceratodontidae > Neoceratodus > Neoceratodus forsteri. The sequence goes on from CM028133.1 coordinate 932,809,514, forward strand.
GTGGGAACTGCAGAAGGACCTAAAGAAACTAGAGATGTGCCCCCTAAGGTCTGGCAGTTAATATTCATTGCCCAGAAATTCTAAGTAATGCATTTAAGGAGACAATATCCACACACACAGAGTACCAGAAAGGGAGGGGTTAAACTGGTACTTCAACAGAGGAGAGGGGTTTGGGGGTCATCAACAGTGACTCCTTCAAGTAAGCAAGTCAGTGCAACAAAGCATACAGCAAGGCACGGGGGATGCTGGGGTATATTGGGGGAAGGGGATTGACAGTAGGAGAAGATCTTACTTCAAGTGGGCTCTTACAGTAGGTAGTACATATAGGACTGGCCTTGACGGCAGCAGGACTATGAGGAAAAATTTAGCTAGCAGTCCCTGGCGAGGGACCGCCCACATCAGGTGACCGCGTCAGGCGACGTTGGTATAAAGGAGTGGTCCCGGACGCCCGCCTTCAGTTCTTTCCCGCCAGTGGCTCGTCCAGCTCATGATAAAGTTCGTGCTTATGCAAAGCCCTGTTCTTTGATCGGTTTACGAAGTTTTGGGTATTTTTCTTCTCATCGTCAGGTCAGGCGTCAGTGTATGCGTCTCACCTTCCAAACAAGTGCGACTCATGCGGCTCCCAAGTGCCACCGCAGGCTGACCATTCTCTCTCTGCCTTTTTTGCTTGGCCCCGACCACCCGGTCGACAAGTGCCCGCATTGCCTGCACTTCAGTGCGGCTACCCGCAGACGACGCCAACAGTCCCTGGAAGCCCATCTGCTCAAGAAGAAGATGTCTTCAATGGAAAAAGAATTGAAGAAGCTCAGGCAGGCATCGACTTCACCTGAAGGACACGGTAAGAAGTGGGACAAAGAAAGGCACCGGGAGAAGGCCTCCTCGCCCGTGACTTCGGCCGGAGTTGTGACCCAGGTAATATCCCCTCTGGGGGATCATCCGACGGCAGCCTCCAAGGTTTTGGAGGAGGTGTCGGGCTCGGGTCTTGCGGGTGCCTCTGGGCAAAAGGAGGCCTCTGCCCTAGTACCGCTGCAGGCTTGCGGTCTGCACAAGCAGGCATCTCCATAAGCGGACGTCGGCTCCTCCGACATCCGCCGGGAGAAAGGTTGATGAGCGCCCAACCCTTGGGCCGGCGCTGCGACCTCGTCCCCTCGGACGGGCCACTTCCCCCCTCGGCCCGCCTCCGATGAGGGACTCCGTAAGCCAGACGCCAGCTCCTCCGGCGCCCGCTGGGAACCAGCCCTATGCCGCACATCGCTCTCAACGGCGCCAGGCATCGGAACCTACGACGGACGCCCAACCCCTTCGCATCTGGTTCCTCGCAGCCTTCGCGAGCTGTCCGGGAGCCTGAGTCACCCCAGCCTGACCCCGGGGACTTTTCCTCACCGACCCCGGGCGAGGCCGGATATTCCACCTCCGTCAGACCCTGCTCCTAGGGAACCGGATCTGACGCTGGCCCCCCGGACGCTGGTCCCGCCGATGCCGGTTCCGACGCCGGCCCCACCGACACTGGCGGGGGATATTCCCCTTCCATCGGGCCCGACTCCCCCGGGCCTCTCAATGTTGACCCACCCATGGGGCCTCCTTCTGGGCCGTCTGCTCCAGCAGCTCCAACGGTACCCGGGTACCCGCCGTCCTATCCGACGCCATCTTACTCGGGCCCGCAGTATCCAGCGCCGCAGTACCAGACGCCGGTTCTGCCGATGCCGCAGTACCTGACGCTGCAATACCCGACACCGGTTTTCCCGCAGCTGGGTTTTGGATATTCGCCTTACGGATACAATCCGTATACTTATTCCCCTCCTCCTCCTCCTCCACCGCCCCCCAGGCCGCCGGTGGATTTGCAGGAGACTCTGGCTTCCTGGTGGGCTGAGGCCAAGGCTCAGCTCACCAAGGAAGTAGAGAGCCGCCTACGGTGACGGTGCCGCCGGCCCCTGACGCCCGAGATGGCGCACTCTCACCGGGCCCGGATTCCAGAGCCCTTCCTCTGATCCCGAGAGGGGCAGGACACGCGTCCAGGATCCCCTAAGGAACCCGCCTTCCCTAGACGTGTCAGGAGTCTTATTCTGCTTCTGATTCTTCTTCTTCTTCGCTCTCCGATTCTTCGGACGGATGCTCCGAGAGAGACGACAAGCCTCTCTCTCCGTCCAAGCCCCAGCCGAGGACTCCTCCGAAGTCTCCTCCGGAGGATCCTTCCTTCACGGAGTTGCTCAGGAAGATCCAGGAAGTATATCAGTGGCATTCTGTGGAACCAGATCCTCAGCGGGTCAAACTCGCTGAACATCTGGACCTGCCCCTTACGGCTCCTACTTTAGTGCCACCCTGGATCGAGCCTCATGCTCACCTTGTTTCCACTATTTGGAAACAACCGTCGGCTTTAGCCCCGCTTCCGCAGAAGTCCAACAGGCTATATCAGGCTCCGGAGGGTGTAGACTTTTTGGATTCTCACCCTCGTGCAGACTCGGTCATGATTAGCGCCGCTCACGGCCGGTCTGCTCATCCCAAATATCTAAGCTCTTCTCCTCCAGATAAGGAATCTCGCCTCCTGGACCAGTATGGAAGAAAAATCTACGCCTCTTCCACACTGGGAATTCGGGGCCCTGAATTACGTAGCTCATATGGGGGATTACCAGAAGGCCATTCTTACCCAGGCAGAATCTAAAATTGACTCCTTACCTGACTCCCAGGTCAAGCAGGAGTTAGCTGACTTAGTTTGTTCTGCTGGTTTGGCCAGTCGTCACATCCTGCGGATGACATACGATGCAGTGGACACTGCCGGGCGGAGCTCCGTGTTCGCCATAAGTCTTCGGTGTCATGCCTGGCTCCGCGTGTCAGGTTTGGTCCCGGAGGCGCAGTCAGTAATCCAGGAAGCACCTTTCAGGGGTTCACTGCTTTTTGATTGTGATGTCAAGGACATCATCACTGACTTGCAGGAGAAGGGGACGGCTCTGAAATCCGTGGATTCCATATACTGTCCCCATACTCCCAGCGCCGTCCTTTTCGCAGACACAGTCGGCCACAAGCGAAACCCCAAGGAAGGTGGGCCACTAAACACCGGGCTCCTGCAGCTGCCAGGCCCCCACCACCCAAAAAAGCAGCGGGTGCCCCAGCTGCGGCGCTACCCCACACCACCTGACTCCTCCCCTCTTCCACCGCCTCCGGACACTCCGGAGGAACCGGTAGGAGGGAGGTTCTCCCTCCACCTTCCGGGTTGGGAGAAGATAACAACGGGTTCATGGGTGCTTCAGATTATTGCGGAGGGGCACTCCATAGAGTTTCTACAGAAACCACCCTGCCACCCCCCTCTGAAGTCGTCCTACGCAAGGGACCATCTTCCTTTGGTCAGGGAAGAAATATCTGCCCTTCTCACGATGCAGGCCATAGAACCCGTTCCTCCTCACCTTCAAGGGACGGGTTACTATTCTCATTTCTTCCTGGTCCCAAAGAAGACGGGAGATCTCAGACCCATTCTCGATCTCAGCTCCTTGAACCTTTACGTGGAATACAAAAAGTTCAGGATGCTCTCCCTTCAAACCCTTCTGCCCCTTCTTCAGCTGGGTCAATGGCTTTGTGCGCTGGATATGCAGGCGCATATCTGCACATCCCCATTCGTCCCTTGCATCGCAAGTACCTCTGGTTTGCTTTCCAGGGGGACCATTACCAATTCCGGGCACTACCGTTTGGTCTTTCCTCGGCTCCCCGAGTTTTTACCAAATGCCTAGCTGTGGTAGCGGCCCACCTGCGTACTTTGGGAGTTCAGGTGTTCCCCTACCTGGACGACTTGCTCCTGGCGGCCTCATCCAGGGAGGAGCTCCTGCATTTTCTCTCCCTTACCCAGCAGGTTTTCACTTGCCTGGGTATTACCATCAACCATTCCAAGTCTCATCTGGATCCCTCCCAGAGACTTCAGTTCAACGGGGCTATCCTCGATACGATGGTGAGCAAGGCCTTCCTTCCTCCGACAGGGCGCTCCCTCCAGTCACAGATTTCCTGCTTTCAGAACGCAGGAAGGTTCGGCAGGGTCGGCTCCTCCGCCCTGGGGCTCGTGGCGGCCGCCATCCCGACAGTTCCCCTGCACGCAGCTCCACATGAGGATTTCTCAGTGTACTCTCTGCTCCCAGTGGGATCAACTCGTAGATGACCTAGATCACCTGGTTCTGATCTCCTCGCCGATGACAAGAGACTTGCAATGGTGGATGGTTCGAGAGAACCTGTTTCGGGGTGTCCCCTTCTGTCATCCTGCCCCCTCCTAGACTCTGACCACGGACGTATCAGGCGAAGGTTGGGGAGCCCATCTGGGTCCTCACCGAACCTAGGGTTTATGGTCCAGATTGGAGCTAGCTCTCCACATCAGTGTGCTCGAGCTACAAGCAGTACTATATGCTCTCCAAGCCCTTCACCAATACATCCTTCCCTGTCACCTAGCTGTCCAGACGGACAACATGTGCGTGGTTTGGTACATCAGCAAGCAGGGAGGGACTCGATCCTACCCTCTATGCAGGGAAGCAATGAGGGTTTGGGACTGGGCAACGCTTCACAGCCTTCACCTCACGGCGATCCATGTTCCAGGAGTCGACAATACCCTGGCAGACAAGCTAAGCCGCTCCTCTGCTCTGCCACACGAGTTGGAGTTGGACCAAAAGGTTCTAGACGACAACTTCTAACTTTGGGGGACTCCACAGATAGACCTGTTCGCCTCTTCCCAAAACGCAAAACTTCCCACCTTTTGCTCGCTCATTCCAGAGCGAGGCACTTTCTGGAGCGACACTCTGTCTCTAAACTGGAAGGGCAAATTCGTCTATGCTCCCCCAATTCCTCTGGTCCCTCATGTTCTGCAGAAACTAACAACGGAGGGAGCAAGAATGATTCTGATCTCTCCTTTCTGGCCCAGGCAAATCTGGTTCTCTCTTCTACAACAATACTCAGAGGTGCCTCCTCTTCCTCTTCCTTTATCTCGAGGATTGCTGACTCAGGATCAGGGGACCCTGTTCCATCTGGGACTCAAGTCCCTGCAATTTCATGCATGGCTCCTGCAGACCTAGCCCAATCTCGCTTTGGTGTCTCTCCAAAGGTGGCCGAGATTCTGGTGGAGGCCAGAAAACCCTCCACTAGGTCCACTTATGCCATGAAATGGAAGAGATTTTCTATTTGGGTCACCTCTAGGAACGTGGAGCCTTTCCCCTGTCCTGTGGCCGTTCTGCTTGATTATTTACGTCATCTCTTCGACCTGGGTCTCAGCCATTCCTCCTTGAAAGTGCACATGGCCGCTATTTCAGCTTACCATGTTCCTTTCGCTGATAAAGCCTTTGCCCAATTAGAGGTGTCTAAGACATTTCTTAGAGGGGTCTTTCATCTGAGGCCCCCTGTCTGGACTCCTGCTCCCTTGGGACTTGAACTTTGTTCTCGAGAAACTTACCCTTCCTCCCTTCGAACCTGCGGCCTCCGCAGATCTGAAGTTTCTGTCATGGAAGACGCTCTTCTTGGTGACCATTACTTCCGCTCGAAGGATTTCAGAGCTCCAGGCCCTTATGTGTAAAATCCCCTATTTGATTTTTCACAAAGAACGAGTAGCTCTTTGCACGAACCCTAAGTTCCTACCTAAAGTGGTAGCGGAATCTACCTTAAATCAGTCTATAGAGTTACCTGCCTTTTTCATGCAGTACTCCAACCAAGGAGAATATTTACTCCATACCATGGATGTTCACCAGATTCTGAGATACTACACCGATAGGACAAAGGATCTCAGAAAAACTGATCAGTTGTTCGTCTCTTTTGCTCACAAAAGGGAAGGCAATGCTGTTTCCAAGCAATGCCATTTCCAAGCAATGCCTGTCGAAGTGGTTGGCTCATTGCCTCACTTTCTGTTATGACAAGTACAAGACCCTTCCGGGTCAAGTCAGAGATCACTCCACTCGTGGAGTAGCGGCCTCTTCGGCTTGTTTCTAGAATGTCTCTGTGTCAGACATCTGTGCTGCCGCCACTTGGACTTCCATCCATACTTTTATGAAACATTACAGTTTGGACATTGCCTCTTGCCGTAGAGCAGGCTTCGGGCTAGCTGTTTTGCAGGGCCTCCTGTCTTGAGGCCTACAAGGCTATTGCTTCTTTCAGGAGAAGTTTCCTCCTCCCGGTGCCTTTTATTTGTTCCAGACTGCTTGGGATTCAGTCCTGTATGTAATTACCTACTGCAAGAGCCCTCTCGAAGTAAGATAATACAGTTACGTAAGAACTTACCGTAACAGTAGATCTTCTAGAGAGGCTCTTGCAGTAGGTAATACCTTCCCGCCCTCCATCCCCCTAGGCTTTTTCAGCTCCTTTTCCATTGAGGGAAGCATCTGCTTCTCTCTCTCTCGTCCGGGCCTTCCAGGCCTGTGGCGGGAAAGAACTGGAAGGCGGGCGTCTGGGACCGCCCCTTTATACCTACGTCATCTGACGCCGGTCACCTGACGTGGGGGTGGTCCCTCGCCAGGGACTGCTAGCTAGAAATTTTTCCGTGGGGTCCTGCCGCCGGCCGGCATCAGTCCTATATGTAATTACCTACTGCAAGAGCCTCTCTCGAAGATCTACTGTTACAGTAAGTTCTTACGTAACTGTACTTTATTTTGCCACCATGCAGATCCCTGGTGAGGCATCGTCTGGAGTACTATGCCCAGATCTTCCATGAATCAGTCTTCACCATTGATTCATACGTAATGGGTCTAGGGCCAGAAGCACTTGGACTCCGTAGAAGTTTTTTTCTTCTAGGGAGGGAGCCTACAGCAGACTCTGATGCCTCTCACATACAGCACATACCCATGTGGTGTTGCACATCAACCAGTAACCGTTGTTCAACTCCTTCATGCGCACCTCAGTTCTGTTCTTCCCACCATTGAGTGCACACTGTGGGAGTGACAGCACAACAGTTCAACTGTCGTCAAACCTTCTTCTGCATCACTGATGAATTCTTCTTTTTGCAGTATTGAGTATTGACTTTGTTTTGTATGGGATGTTAAAGCCTGAGAAAAAGAAAACGAGGCAGAAAAAAGCCCAGTCCTGCTGGAGTTGGGATGTGCAAATCCCACCTTCGGAGGCAATCAGTGAGCCTGTTTTGCCAAGCACAGGTCTCTGGGCCATTCCCATGGGCCCCTTGCCGGTTCCTTTGGTACTGTGAAAAGCAGGGTTCTCCTTCACATCGCTGAGGCTTTGAAGGCCCTAGGGAGTGGGTCTGCTGCATGGGTGGCTGAGCACCCCCTCATCTGCCTGCCCTAGGCAGCAGATATTCCTGGTGGTGAGGCTGAAGCTATACGTTCTGGTCTGCACTGGAGGATACCTCAGTGTCACGATCTGTATCAGTGTCAGTGGCTCTGTAGGTAGCACACTCGCCTCTGAGGCCAGGAGATCAGAGGGCTGTGGGTTCAGTTCCCACATCTGGCACTTTGGTTAATATCCCAGTACTGACAATGTAGTGCAACATGAGAGGGATGCTGCACTTCTGAGGTGCCGCCTTTCGGATGAGACGTTAAACCAAGGTTCCGCCTGCCTGGATTGGTGGTAGTTCAGGTGGATGTTAAAGATCTCATGGCATTTATCGAAAAGAGTAGGGGAAATTTTTATTAAAGATCAAAAACAAAATACAAGCAAAGAACTCAAATCAGAAAGGCAGGGAGAGCAAAAACATGACATATTCATCAGCTAATACACGAATTAACATAAATTCACCTAAGAAAAAGCAATAACAGTGAGGGAATCAAAACCGGAAAAATTAACAGCCATCAGCTAACAATAATATCCAAAAAATAGGCAGACTAACCCACCCACCCAACATTATGCCATAAATGTTGTCCCACTGCAGACCCCAGAGTATGAAACTCATACTCATATAATTTATCCAGGTCTCTCTGGATGTGAAAAAAAACATCCTGCAAGTGAACAGTTTTATTCTGAAGACAGCGTAAACATCCTGCTTGCCAGATAGCCCATTTAATATAAGCCAGAACCACAAAAACCATACCCTGATTCCATTTATGCCATTCTTTTGGAATTTGTCCCAAAATTAGGATATCATATGTCATAAATTGAAACACTGGTTCACCCCACAAATTAGCCAGTGTTGACCAGAATCCCTGCACATGAACACAGTCAAAATACAGGTGATGTATGGTTTCCAAACACCCCTTACAAGAAGGTTCATAACAATATCTGTCTCCTAACTGTTTGTTTCTGATTATTTCGTACATTAAGCTTTTGATGTCCACAAAGCCAAACCATACATTGCATTTTCTTTGGAATTCTGGGTTCTGGCATGCCAGCAAGCAATAAGTCAGTTTTCACAGTAGCAGGAACCAAAAACAAAGGATCTTCGATATATCAAGAATCTACAGCATGTTTATAGAATTATTTTTTTTTCATGAGAAATAAACCAAAGAAGCTCAATCTTCGGTCTCGGTCTCGGCAGCATGGAAAGTGGCGTTGCCGCTTATCCTCTTCGTCGTCTTCGGAGGATAGGCTCCGGCGCAAGTTGCATCAGCGCTACGAGGACTTGATGTGGCAGCAGCTCTTACTGTCCGGTAACAAGCCAACTCTGTTGCCTTCTCCGGCTATTAAGTGGCTGTCACCGGAGCGGCCGAAACAACCCCTCGTAGTAGTCGAAGAACTGCCACCGGCGCCGGTTGTTCGGCCAAAACCGGCTGCTCCGCCCATTGTGGTGGAACCTCCGCCTCCTCGACCGAAGACTGGGGCCCTGACCAAGGATTCTCAGTCGGGTCAGGGTTTGCCCCATAGGTTGTCTGTCACCCTCACTCCCGATCGACCTCAGCATGTGGAGGGTGGCTCAGGCACTCAGCAGCTGTTCGCAGACTCCTTGGAGTCTGACGACGATGACTCCTTGTTCTCCAGGCTGCTCGAACTGGAATCTGCGGGGGGGTCAGTCGGTGGACGAGAGCCCATCCTCATTTTTGGGAATGCTTCAACTCATTTCAGAGCCTACTGGGATGAAGCTCGAACCAGTTTCAAAACGGGCCAGGTGTCTCCTCACGGAGATACTGGACTGAGAGGATTCCCCTATGGAGGCCTTTCCTGTGGCCAAAGCCATTGTTGGCCCGGCCCTGGAGTTATGGCAGCGGCCAGCATCTTGTCCCGCACCTTCGGCCAGGATGGCTCGAAAGTATGTGGTCCCTACTGGTTCATGCTACGGTTTCTTGGAGCACCCCTCTGTGGAGGGGTTAGTGACTGATAGTGTTTTCTGGCGTTCCGGGAATGCTCGGGATGTGGACAAACCGCCCGATAAGGAGTCCAAAAAATTGGACTACTCAGGGTGGAAGGTATACGCTGCTTCCTCCCTAGGCCTTCATCAGGCTAGCTCGGCCATTCTGATGGCACAGTTTTCACATGCCCTTTTGAGCTCCCTGGATGAGGTGATTCCTCATCTCCTGGCTGACCTTCAGATGACGGTCAAGTAGGTGCAGGATCAGGGAAGGGTGGTAGCTAAACAGCAGCTCCAAACTTCGTTGGACATTGCTGATTTGTGTGCCCGGTCAGTAGCAGCCACAGTGGCCATGCGCCACAGAGCTTGGCTGCGGAGCTTCACCTTCACGGCAGATATCAAACACAAGCTGGCAGACGTTCCCTTCCTGGGTACCAACTTATTCGGGCCCAGGGTGGAGGGTCATCTCCAATGGATTGAGAAGTCCAATGCCACCTTGGACTCAGTCACATCTGCCCAGAAGGACAAAGGCCGCCATCAGCAGCATAAGCTCTTTCATCCTTCAGCCCCTGCGACATGTCCAGCCCAGCAACACCAGCATCAGGGCCAGCAGGCTCATGCTTGGCACCCCAAACCCAAAGCCTGCTGCTTCCTCCAGCAGGAAGCCTGCAGGAAAAGGCCCAGGAGGTTCCTCGGCTGGTCCTTCCTCCAAGCCTGCCAAGTGGCTGGTTGAGGGGGTGTTGCCCCCAACCTCGTCATTCCTCCCCGGGTTCCCCCCGTGGGGGGAGGGCTCCGCCACTTCCTTTCCACCTGGTCTGCTATCACAACAGACCGCTTGGTGTTGGAAGTGGTAGGCAGGGCTCTGCCTCTGGAATTCGAGCAGTTCCCCCCCATCATGCCGTCACCCCACGGGGGGCTACGGGTTCTGCAGCCTCTCTGTCAGCTTGTCGAGCCAACATTGCCTTGCTTCTCCAGAAGGAGGTGATCAGCTAGGTGGCAGACCACCCTCCAGGCCCAGGATTTGTGTCCAGGTACTTCCTGGTTCCAAAACAGACCGGGGGCAGGTGCCCCATTCTCGACCTACACGACCTGAACAAGTTCCTAAGGTCTCGCACCTTCAGGATGGTCACTCCTGCTCAGATCATTCCATCCTTGGAGCCACGCGTGTGGTTCTGTTCTCTGGACCTTCAGGATGCGTTCTTTCATGTCCCAGTCCATTCCTCTCAGCGATTCCTCCGCTTTCAAGCAGAGGGATCTCTTTATGAGTTCTGGGTCATGCCCTTCGGCCTCTCTCCAGCTCCCAGGGTCTTCACCAAATGCATGGCAGTGGTGACAGCATTCCTGCAGTGCCGAGGGGTCCGGGTGTACCCTACCTGGATGACTGGCTAATTGCAGCCCCCCCACCAGATTGGAGGTGGAGCGATCCAGGGATCTGGTCCTCCAGGTCTGCCCTCAGATTGGCCTCCTTATCAACGAGGCCAAGTTGGAACACATGCCATCGCAGGTGATTCAGTTAATTGGGGCAGAGTTCAACTGTCTTCGAGCCAGAGCCCGGCTCCCGGCGGACAGGGCTGAGGTCCTTTCCACCTTTGCCCAGTCATTTCTGGTTGGGCAATTGCGCCCTGCCGGGACTTCCTGTGCCTTCTGGGCCTCATGGCAGCCTGCACCAGTGTGATCCATTGGGCCCGCTGGCATATGAGTCCCCTGTAATAGGGGCTGGCCCGCCAGTGGTCACAGTGCTCCGGTCCTCTGGACCAGCCAGTGACTGTGACCCAGGAGATGTGGAACAAACTACAGTGGTGGCTCGTTCCAGCTCATCTGCAGGAGGGTATCCCGTTTGTCCATCCCGAGCCGACAGTCACTCTGATGACCGACGCCTCTCTGATGGGTTGGGGTGCCCATCTGGGAGAGCTCAGAGCCCACGGCCTCTGGTTCCTTCAGGAGTCTCAATGCCACATCAACCTGCTGGAGCTTCGAGCGGTCCGACTAGCCCTCACCACCTTCGCTCCGTTTGTACGGGGTCAAGTGGTCCAGGTCCAGACGGACAACACCACGACCATGTACTGCCTGAACCAACAAGGCGGGACGCACTCCTTGCCCTTGTGCAAGGAAGCTCTCCACACTTGGTCTGTTGTGATCAGCCTGGAGGTGGATCTCCTAGCCATCCATGTGACTGGAGCCTCCAACAGTCTGGCCGATGCCCTCAGCCGGATAGGCGCTGCTTCTCACGACTGGTCTCTCCCATTGGGGCTACCCTCAGGTGGACTTGTTCACCTCCAGGGAGAATGCAAAGCTGAGGTTGTTTCATGCCAGCCCCCCTCAGCAAGGCTCGCTGCAGGGGATGCCTTCTCGAGGCCATGGACCCTGGGCTTCTTCTATGCCTTCCCTCCATTTCCCTTTATCCACAAGGTACTTCTCAAGGTGAACAAGGACAAGGTGCAGGTGATTCTGGTAGCCGTAGACTGGCCCCACCAGTACTGGTACCCAGATCTCCTCAGCCTCAGCTCCAGGCTCCCAAGGCGGCTTTCAGCCCACCCAGACCTGCTCTCAGTTGACATGGGGAAGGTTCTCCACCCGGACCTTCAGTCCCTGCACCTGACGGCCTGCTTCCTGAGCGGCTAGAGTTCCAGGCCTTGGGTCTTTCCGACGAGGTCCTCAATGTAGTTGAGGCATCCCATAAGGAGTCGACCAGAAAATGCTATGCCTTCAAATGGAAGAGATTCTCCATTTGGTGTCAAGACAAAGGGTTGGACCCTTCTTCCTGTTCCTTGGCTAGCATTCTGGACTACCTGTGGTCCCTTTGTCAGCTAGGGCTTCGGTCGACGACCTTAAGGTGCATCTGGCAGCCATCTCTGCTTACCAGGCGCTGGCTGGTAAGCAGTGGTGCAGGAGAAGGTGGTCATGCCTTAAAGGCCTTGCTCATATATCCTCTGGTGCGAACCCTCCACCGCAAGCGACCACTGCTGGTTGGCTAAGCCTCATGGGCAAGCCTATCTAACTGATGCACAGGTGTGACATCTTCACCTGTTGTGGAAGACCGCCTTCTTGGTGGCTATTACGTCAGCCAGAAGGATGGGAGAGCTCCAGGTGCTTTCCATTGAGTCTCCTTATTTGGTCTTCCATAGGGACAAGGTTGTCCTACGCTCCCACATGAAATTCCTTCCGAAGGTGGTGTCGGAGTTTCACCTTAACCAGGTGTTGACTGTGCCGGTGTTCTACCCCAGTCATACCTTGGAGGCCGAATATAGGCTCCATACTTTGGACCCTAGAAGAGCTCTCTCTTATTGTAAGGAGCGAACATCTAGAGCTCGGGGAGAGGTTCGCCAGCTGTTTGTCACCTACTCTGAAGCCGCACCTGACAGACCTACAGCCAAGTGGACGATAGGCAGGTGGGTCACCTCCTACATAGATCTCTGCTATTGGTTGGCGGGCATGGAGCCTCCCAAAGGGATAAGAGCTCATTCTACCTGCCATGCTGCTTCTAGGGACGTCCCTATCCTGGAAATCTGCAGGGCTTCTGCCTGGAAGTCAGCACACACCTTCATTTCCCATTACCACATTGACCTAGAGTTATGCCGGGATGCTGGTTTTGGGACCCCGGTTCTCCAGTCCTTATTCCCTAAGTAGGGGGTGTGCGCCTTGCCTCCCTCTTCCCAGAGAACTGCTAGGAGTCTGCCAATAAGTGTGGATTGAATAACATATCTATGTCCCTAGAAATACAGGTTACTCACCTGTAACAGGAGTTCTAAGAGTGGTGTATGTTGTTCATCCACACAACCCACCCGACCTCCCTGGCTTCGACATGCAACCTGGCTTTCAGCAAACTAGATCTGGCGTCATGGGGTGGAACCGAGAGTTTTACCACCCGGGTGGGTGGGAGGAGCCAGCTTGAAGACCTTCCGGCAAGATTTAAAGCAACAAAGAACCTGCCAATAAGTGTGGATGAACAACATATACCACTCCTAGAACTCATGTTACAGGTGAGTAACCTGTATTTATGGGGTGCACAGGAGGATCCTATTATAAGGTATGGGACAGCTCAAAAAGTAAGGCACATGTATATTGTTCGGCATTACTGGGCAATATGGTGGGAGCGTGGGGCCCACCCACCAGTACATGTGACTCACTACTTATATTTTGATAATATTGAGAAATATGCAAGTTGGTGGGAACGTGGGGAGCAAAGGGCCCCGTGCTCCCACCAACTTACACGACAATGTACTTACCTATGCTTTTCCAAAAAGTAAGGAAATTCTTTGCAAAAAACTGCATTAATGCAACAGTTAGGATTGTTCCACAGCGGCAAAAGTGAGGAAATTCGGTGTTAGGGTTGAAAACTCTAACTCTGCATTCCGCCTACCACCACCACACCACACCACACATACATGCAAGTAGGGAAAGGACCAAGGCAACACAACCAATCACACACAACCAGCAGCAGGTGACAGAAATAACATACAACTATCTAAACCACAAAACCACACAGCCATGATAACATCTTCCTCACACCAACGGATGTTGGGCTGTGGCATGGGGTCATGACTGCTAACTTCTGATCCTGGACGTTCCATGCACCGCAAAACACATATCACTATGGACAGCTGGGCCACACGCTGCCACCAACGCATAACACAGACTACACATATGGTATTTTGGGGTTCACAAGACCCAAAACAGTATTTTCCACATTCCCTGAAATACTTTAGAAAATCTCTTTCGCAAATGTGACAGTGATGTGCTATGCATTTGCGACACTTTCGTGTTTGCGACAATGTTTTGCGACACTGTTTTACATACTTTTGCAAATGTGACACTGTCGTGTCTTCCGTTTGTGATGCTTTCGTGTTTGCAAAAGTATTTTGTGAAAGTATGCTCCTGATGACTGCACATCTTTGCCATCCTCCTGCAAGCAAACAGTTGGGGTTCTTTGGGCTGAAATTTTCAGGGTGGCAAGGCTTGGTCCCACAGATGTCCCTTTTCCTGCTTTGGTGATAAAACGGTTAACGACGACAAAGGTACAGTGTTACGAAATGCAGCAATGTCCCATAGACTAACATTGCAGCGCCTGTTATGCCTTTCACCACCAATATCTTGAAAACGAAGCGAGGTACACAGTTTCCGCTGCTGGCAGCTTGGGTCACCTTTACATGGACTAACCTCGTAGAACAACTTTGTAAATAATGTATGATACCTGAAGTTGGATTTCTCCACTTCCTGCAGTAACACAGGTATACACCTCCTGCTGGTTGTGTTGCCTTGGTCTTTCCCCTACTTGCATGTATGTGTGTGGTGGTGGGGGGGAACACGGAGTTAGGGTTTTCAACCCTAACTCTGAATTTCCTCGCTTTTATCACTGTGGAACAATCCTAACTGTTGCATTAAAACAGTTTTTTGCAAAGCAAAAAAAAAAAATATATATATATATATATGTGTGTGTATACATATAAAATAGTGAAATCTTTATTGCAGTTGGGTTTTTTCTCTTTGAATAGAAATGTCTGAAAAACCCAAGAAAAAGACTGGACTCCCAGGTTTTAAAAACAGCCTAAAGTGTGGAGACGTTTTTGCCAAGGCAGACAAGCATGATCTGTGTGTGATCTGCCTGGGGACTGACTGTTTCTCAGCGGATTGTGAAATCTATAAATCTTTTCCCCAGAAAACTGTTGAAAAAAGAATGGAAAGATTACAAAAGAGAATGGATAAAGGTGCTACTGGCACTAACCAGCCCACAGCTTTCAAATCTGCGGGTGAAACCACTGTCTCTTCCCTGAACACCCCTGATAAGGGTGATGCAAGTACTACCAAGAGGATGGGTGATCCAGCTGACTCTGTGGTCCCCTCCAAGAAAACCAAAAAGACTAAGCACGTTGAACCCCAGGCTGATAAACCTAGAGGGGTTTCATCTGTGCCTCAGAGATTGCCCAGGCCATGAAGGTCATCCAGGTTTTGCAGGACCTTATACCTGCCCCGACCCTCCTTCCACCGGTTCAAACCCCGGTTGCTCCCTCTGAACTCCCATCTCAAGAAATGGAGCATGAGGAGTATGATGAGCCAGAAATTGATGAAGGTGAGCCTATAGAGCCAGAGATCTCACCAGAACAGGAATTAGGTTCACCTCCAAGGCCAGAGGATTGTTTATCTTATTTTTACCTTGTAAGGAAACTAGTTGATGCTCTTGACCTGGCTACAACAGAGGTCATAGAGGACGAAGAGGAGGATGACGAAAATATGGAGATGGTGGGGTTAACACCCACTAAGAAGATTCTTCTCCCAATAAACAAGTTCTTTAAAAAATACTTCTTTAAAATCCTGCAGGCTCTAAATTCTGTCCCACCTCTGGATAAGAAGGTGGACAAGAAATACCAATTGGACAGACAGGGGGCTGAATTCCTCTCTTCTCATCTTGATCATCAGGGTATAGCCCAGCAGGCAGCCTGTGAGAAGGCAAGGGTCCCCTTATCCTCTCACCCACGTGTGAAGGATTCTCAAAATCTAGACAGCATGTCTTAGAAAGGGTACTTAGCTGCTTCTCTGGGAGTAAGGCAGGCTAACTATCAGGCTTACTCAGCACAGTATCAAAAATCACTGTGGCAGTCCATACTGGCAAAGTCAGAGAAGGCCCCTTTACCCCTCTCTGATAACCTGGCTGAAACAGCAAGGTTTGGATTGGAGGCAGCAAAGTACCAGTTTCAAATGACAGCAGATGCCATTGACAGTGCTGCTAGGTGGATGGCTCTGACTATAGCCCTTAGAAGGCTGGCATGGCAGAGGGCTACCATTTTAACTTAGGATACCCAGGCTAAAGCCATGGATTTTCCTGTGGAGGACCATTCTTTATTCGGTATGCAAACTGAAGCATACATAAAAAAGATGAATGAGTATAAGGCCACCTACAAAAGTAATTTTTCCAGAGACAGGCCTCCTTCTTCTTCCTATAGGCCTTATGGAAGGGGAGGCAGAGGAAGGACATCCTATGATAGGCCCTTTTATCAGGCACAGGCAGTTCCACAGATCCAACCATACCCTCAGCAGACTGGGTATTTCGGGACCAGAAGTAGAAGGGGCTGCAGAAGAGGCTCTCAAAGTACCCAGGCTCAGCCCCAGGCAAAACAGAACACCTTACTTAATAGTCAAGACCACCTCCCCACTACCAATAGGGGGCAGACTGGCTTACTTTTTTCAGGCCTGGCATTCAATCGCTATAGACAAGTGGGTCCAGGAAGTAGTAAGTTGGGGTTTGTCCCTGAGCTTCAAGTCTTTTCCTTCCCTAAAATCAAGGGTTTTTAAACCAACTTCTCTCATAGAGAAAAAACTCTTGGAAAAAGAGGTTCAAAGCTTACTCCAGATGAAAGCAGTGGAGTGTGTACCAAACCATCAGAAAGGAAGAAGCTTTTACTCAAGGTATTTCCTCACCAAAAAGAAAAATGAGGAGTGGCAGCCTATTCTAGACCTCAAACCTTTGAACAAATATCTCATAAAACCAAAGTTCAAAATGGTCAGACTGACTCTGATTTTGCCATTTATCCAGTAGGGAGATTGGCTGGCATCTGTGGATCTGAATGATACCTACTTTCACATCCCAGTAAGAGTCTCACAGGAAGTATCTTAGGTTCAGACTTCCATCAGGTGATTACCAATTCTCAGCTCTGCCTTTCGGTCTCACCTCAGCACCCAGGATGTTCACAAAGTGCCTGGCAGTAGTAGTGGCATTTCTAAGACGACTGGGAATATCAGTCTTCCCTTATCTTGATGACTGGCTAGTCATGGGAAAGTCACCACAGCTGGTGCAAGATCACCTGAAGGTAACACTAAACCTGCTACAATCTCTAGGATTCCTGATAAATCAGGAAAAATCTATTCTCACTACGGTACAAGGAGGGTACAAGGTGAAGGAACTAGAAGAGGGACAGGATCAGATCTACAGTACAGTAGCTTCTTGTTTTACATTGTTTTTCATGGATTCTACTTGGTAGAATGTTTATTTTCTTTCTTACTACTAAGGGGCTAGCAGGGTATTGTTTGGGGCTGTTGGAATTTTGAAACCTGTTTTGGTAGCTAAACGTGGGCTCATTTGTTTGGTTTACGGTGTGGCAGGCTGCATTTGTAGAGGCCTATTTCTTCTGTTTTAAACATAATTGGTGTAATTTAACTGGTCTGTTTCTTTGAATTGGAGACCTATATCTTATAATTCCAAACCTATTTTGATGTATTGTTGGTGAAGCTGTTTGAATTGGTGTCCTGTTTC
Source organism: Neoceratodus forsteri (assembly GCA_016271365.2). Classification (NCBI taxonomy): domain Eukaryota; kingdom Metazoa; phylum Chordata; order Ceratodontiformes; family Ceratodontidae; genus Neoceratodus; species Neoceratodus forsteri. The sequence goes on from CM028133.1 coordinate 932,826,937, forward strand.
TTTGGGTAGCAAACCTATGTTGGGGCTTTGAGTAGAACTGATTCATTGTTGCTGGCTTCACTAGCTGCAAAGTTTTGAGTGGGGAAGGGTGCTATTGTCTGACTAGAGGCCTCAGCTACCTGATTGTTTCTGGAAGACTTGGCTGGTCCCACCCCCAAACCCCTCACCCCACCCACCCCTGGTCAATTATTCCTTTGTACTAGGGGTTCTGACATCACTTCCTCAAACAGGCAAAGGATTTGCACCTGTCATAACAGAAGCAGACATCCAGGAAAGGAACTGCAGCAAGTGAAGAGGTGACTGCTCTCTCAGTGGAAGGGAAGTAAATGCAAATCTAGGTGCTTTCATTATTACTACTTCTTATTATTGCATTGGGTAAAGGAGGAGTAGGAGTTGAAGAAGGCAATGGCTACTTAAAGTATTTTGAGTGGATAGTAATATAAAAAGCAGTTGCTCAACATATCTAAACGTAGCAACAAAGGAGGTAAGGGAAATAAAGAATGTTTTGCACTGATAGAGGGGAGGTGGGGACTTGGGGGGTGTTTGGTATCCTGCATCTGGAAGGGTGGGGGGTCGCTGGTGGGCAACGACAGCAATGGGTAGGGTGGTAGGCTGCAACAACTGCGGTGCACCAATCTTTCTAAACATTGCCTGGAGTGTGGGAGGATGTTTAGTGTGCAACCACATAGAAAAACTTAGAAAGAAGATTGAGGGTCTGCAGGAGGAACTAAGACAGGCAAGGCAGATTGGGGGTGGGTTTAGCCCAATACTGGAGGGAGGAAGAAGGGGAGATGAGGGAGGGCAATTTAAGCCAACAGTGGTGAGGAGAGGCTCAGAAGAAGGGAAGCAGAGACAAAGGGGCCCAGGCCAGGAAGAACGATTGCCGGGGAAACCAGGTCAGGAGACAAAAGTCAAATGGAAGGAGGCAATAGGGACTTGTGAGGGGAGGCGAAGAAGTGGCAAAAGTCATGGAGTGGAAAGGAGAGAACAGGTTACTATGCAGAGAGAGGGAGCAGGCATTTGTGAAGGATCTTCAGAAAATAGTTTTGCACTGCTAGAGGAAGAAGGTAGAGGAAGGAAGTGATGAAATTAGAGGAGTAATTGATAAATGCCTGGACCAAACTGGAGCGGGGGGAAGTTCTGCTGGGAGAACTGCAACAGGGTAAAGGGCATAATAATGTGCAGGAGGAAGAAGAGGAGCTGGAAATGAGGAGGGAGATGAAAGGAAGCAAGCAGGAGTAAGAGGGGTGGAATCTTAGTGCTGGGGACTCAATACTAAGAGGAGTTAGGTGGGGTAGCAAGGCGAGAGGCATAGTCGCATTTGGGTGGAGGCCATGCCAGGAATGACAGCGAAAGGGTGGGACAGTCTGTTCTGAAATATGCTAGAAGGGTAGGGACAAGCCTCATTTAATTATACATCTTGGGACAAACGACCTGGCTGACAAGACAGTGGATATAGTCCAGAGGAGGTTTGAGGAACTAGCACAATTATGTGAGGGGCAGGAAGATCAGTAACTTTTTCCGAGATACTTCCGTGCCAAAGGCAAGCACAACAAGAAAGCTGAGAATAGAGGAATTTAACAGATGGCTAAGAACCTGGTGTTGTGCTAAAGGGTATGGGCTTGGGGGGACCTGGGAGGACAGTAGTCTCTATGCCAAGGACAGACTACACTTGAGTGAGGAAGGAAAGAAAGTGTTGAAGCAGAGGATGGAAGAATATATAGAGGAAGTTGGGAGTTTAAACTAGGAGTGGGGGGTGGCAGTTGGGGAAGAGATATGCAGAGACCACAGGTTGGGAAATCATATGAGCTTACCCCCCATAACAGTGACAAAGGACAAATGGCAAGTACTATTGGTGATGCTAGAAAAGGAGGGCAGGATGGAAGAGGAGAGGGTGGAAGGTGGTTACCCTTAATGCTAGGAGCCTTGGGAGGAAAACTGCAGAGTTGCAGGTTCTCATGGCAGAGGGAGAGGTGGACATTGCAGCATCACGAAACATGGGCCACCCAATATAATGACTGGGACCTGTCTGTACCAGGGTACAGGTTATTTCGTAGGGACAGGGTGACTGGGAAAGGAGGGGGGGTGGCACTATATGTGAAGGAAGGACTGAAGTGTGTAAGGGAGGAAGGGGAGGAGGGTAGTACAGAGTCACTTTGGGTGCAACCAGGATTCCAAGAATAGGAGTCTTAGAATGGGAGTGGTGTACAGGCCACCATCTCAGATGGAGGAGTTAGACAGGGAACTAGTGGGACAGATCAGGAGGACCTGCGGAGAGGGTAGTGGTGATTGTGGGGGACTTCAACATGCCAGGAGTGGACTGGAGCACCCCAACAACCAGGAACAGAAGGGAGCAGGTACTGCTGGATGCCTTCCAGGACAGCTTCCTGCTGCAAATGGTCAGTGAACCAACCAGGTTAGGGAATACCCTTGACCTTGTGCTGGCAAATGGGGACTTTGTGAGAGAACTTACAGTGGAGGAACCGCTGTCAGGGAGTGACCACCACTCAGTATGGCTCACATTGGATATGGGCAAGGAAGGAGTGGAATCTGGCACAAGAGTGCTGGACTTCAGGAGGGCTGACTTTGGGAGGATGGGGGAAGTGGTAAAAGGGTACCTGGCCAGAATTCAATCTAGTATGGATACTAACCAGAGATGGGAGCTCATAAAGTTGGGGATAGTGGAGGCAACCAAAACCTGCTGCAAAGCCCAGAGCAAGAAGGCTAGGGCTAAGAAACCGAGCTGGTTGAGCAAGGAGGTCATGGAAAAGGTAAGGAGGAAAAGAGCTGCCTTTAGGAAATACAAGAAAACAGGGAGGGGGGAGGACAGAGAGGAGTACTTGACAGAATCGAAGGAGGTGACAAGGGCAGTAAGGGGAGCCAAAGCATTACGGAACTCAGGCTGGCACAAGGCATTAAGAAGGGGGAGAAGGACTTTTTTAAGTACATCAGGGAGAAAAGGAGCTGTAAGGACCACATAGTAAGGATTAGGAAGGAGGGGGGTTGGGTGGAAGCAGGGTATGATAAGGCGGAAGCACTAAATGAGTACTTCTGCTCAGTATTTACTAAAGAGAAGAGGGGTGACACCCAAGATGGGAGAAATGGCAGACGAGGGAAGTGGTGACAGATGGGAAATCATGGGAGGCAGAGTTCAGAGGGTTTGAAGGCACTGAGGGTGGACAAGGCGCCAGGCCCAGATGGCATCCACCCCAGGGTACTGAAGGAGCTGGCAGAGGTCCTTGCAGGACCTTTGGCAGACCTATTTAATGCCTCACTACATTCGGGGTGTGTACCTCAGGACTGGAGGATGGCTCATGTGGTGCCCCTCCACAAGAGTGGCCCCAAGGATGAACCGGGAAACTACAGACCAGTGAGCCTCACATCCATCGTGGGTAAGCTAATAGAGACTATCCTGAAGGAGAGGCTGGTGGCCCTCTTAGAGGCCAAAGGACTACAGGACAGCAGACAGCATGGCTTCATACGTGGCCGATCCTGCCAAACCAACCTGGTCGAGTTCTATGACTGGGTAACTAGGCAACTGGACAGGGGACATGCAGTGGATGTCCTGTATCTGGACTTCAGTAAGGCATTCGACTCAGTGCCACATGGAAGGCTGGGAAGGAAGTTAGTAGGCACAGGGCAGGTGCAATGCTGGTGAGAAGGGTAGGGAAACTGGCTGCAGGAAGGCAACAGAGGGTGGTGGTGGGTGGGGAGCTCTCACACCCAAGGGCAGTGACGAGCGGTGTCCCACAGGGCTCGGTGTTGGGACCAGTGTTGTTTGGGATATTCATTGCAGACATATCATGGGACATCAAGAGCAAGATCAGTCTGTTTGCTGATGATACCAAGGTTGGCGCGGTGGTGGATGACCTAGGGGGATGGCAGGGGTTGCAGGATGATCTGGCAAAGCTTGAAACCTGGTCAGACACCTGGCAACTGGGCTTTAATGCCAAAAAGTGCAAGGTGATGCATTTTGGGATGAAGAACCCAAGGAGGACTTATCAGCTAGGGGGAGTGCAGCTAGCCCAGACAGAGGAGGAGAAGGATCTGGGTGTGCTCATCACAGGGTCAATGAACAACTCGGCACAGTGTAGGAAGGCAGCTGCAAAGGCCAACAAAATGCTGGGTTGTATTGCAAGGGGTATATCCTCAAGGAGGGAGGAGGTGATTCTGCCACTGTATAGGTCATTAGTTAGACCACACCTGGAGTACTGCGTGCAGTTCTGGCGTCCGTATCTGAAGAGGGACATTAAGTTACTGGAGGGAGTGCAGCGAGGGCGACAAAGATGATCAAGGGTCTGGGGACTTATCATATGAGAGGAGGTTGAAGGAGTTGAACATGTACTCACTGGAGGAGAGGAGAGACAGGGGGACATGATTGAAACCTTTAAATACATGAAAGGAATAAACAAGACAGGTACAGAGGGGCTGTTCAAAGTAGGAGGGAGGGCCACCAGGGCCATGATATGAGACTGGAGCGAGGAAGGTTCAGGAGGGAGATGAGGAGACACTTTTACAGAGAGGGTGTTGGCTGGGTGGAATGCTACCTGCAGAAGTGGTATGCAATGGAACAGTGGACTGCTTCAAACGAGGATGGGACAGGACAAGGGGAAGGGTTAATGAAGGGGAAGGGTGGAAGGGAGGGGCAGCTGCAGAATAAGGGGTGCTAGCTGCACATTCGAGCAGACTTGATAGACCTCTAGGCCTTTATCTGCTGGCAAATTTCGTATGTTCGTACAAGTCCTACACTTCATAGGAGCAGAACTGAACACAGTACAAAGAAGGCTTTTCTTCCTCAGAACAGGGTGCAAAGCATCCTGCAGTTGGCTATCTCATTCAAACTGAATGAGCCAAATTCAGCAAGGCAATGCCTGCAAATTATGGGACATATGGCTGTGGCAACAGGCACAGTCCTGGGAGCAAGGTATCAGATGAGGGATATACAGTTTCATCTCCAAGCACATTGGTGCCAGAGAAATGACAAAACTGATTCCGATAACAAGAACCCTGCTTCAAGCACTGCAGTGGTGAAAGGAAGCAGACAGTCTCAGGGAAGGGGTACCCTTCCAAAAGGAAAACCCATCAGTTACCCTTACAACAGATGCCTCTCTGTTAGGATGGGGTGCTCACGTATTACAGCACACTACTCATGGGACCTGGTCAAGTGCAGAGTCACTCCTGCATATAAATTTGCTGGAGCTTCGAGCAGTGTTTCTAGCTGTAAAAGCATTTGCTCATCTAGTGGAAGGCAGTGTGGTGCAAGTCGGAGCAGACACCACAACAATGTACTACATAAACAAGCAAGGGGGAACAAGGTCAAACCCTCTGTACACAGAGGCCATGAAAGTATCGAATCTGGTTTACTCAGTAAAGGCCTTTCTATAGGCCATTCATGTACCAGGAAAAGACAACACCCAGGTAGATGCTCTAAGCAGAATCAACCAGGCACATCACGAATGGTTCATAAACTAGCAATTGCAGGACTCAGTGTTCAGAAGGTGGGGCACTCCAGAAGTAGATCTCTGTGCCTCTGAGGAGAACCACCTCCTGCCCCTATTCTGTTGCAGACTGCCAGCCAAGGGCACAATCCCACTGGATGCTCTGGCTCTGGACTGGTCAGGGAGAAGTCTGTATGCTTTTCCTCCTTTTCCACTCATCTTCAGAATCCTGATCAAGCTCTGGGCACAGCCTGCATTAATGATCCTAATAGCACCAGACTGGGCCAGGCAGCCCTGGTACCCTCTACTGCTATCCATGTCAGTGTCCATACCAATACACCTCCCCAAGAGGCACAACTTTTTGACCTCCCATCAGGGGAAAGTCTTGTACCCGAATCTCAAGTCTCACAGACTCAGGGCATGGCTCTTGAGGACTTAGAATATACAAACCTGAATCTCTCTCAAGCTGTTCTGGATATTGTGAAAGGATATAGAAAACCTTCCATTAAGAAAACCTATTTATTAACATGGAAAAGGTTCTCTATTTGGTGTGATTCCAAGGAAATTTCGCCTACTCTAGTAGGAATCCCAGTACTCCTGGAATACCTCACATATCTGAATTCCCAGGGGTTGAAATATGCATCCCTGAAAGTTCGTTTAGCATCAGTCTCAGCCTACATTACTGCTGGGAAAAATGTTTCCATAGCAGCAAATCCCATTTTCAAAAAGTTCTTAAAAGATTTGTGCCACATGCACCCACTTATCAGAACAAATGCGGGACCCAAACATATGCATTGCTCAACTCACGAAATCCCCTTTTGAACCTGTGTCTTCTGCTCATTTACTGTGTGTCACATGGAAAACTGTGTTTCTGGTTGCAGTTACTTCTGTAAGAAGGATAAGTGAGCTACAGGCGTTATGTGTGGAGAAGGACCATCTCTCCTTCCATAATAACAAAGTGGTGCTTAGAACAAACAGGAGATTTCTTCCTTAGGTGGTTTCTGAATTTCACATAAATCAGTCCATAACGTTGCCAGTTTTCTTCACTGAACATGCTAGTTCAGATGAGCACAAACTCCATAGTCTGGACATCAAAAGGGCATTAAGTTACTATATGACCCACACCAGGGATCATAGGCACGACAAGCAACAACTGTTGCTCACCTGTGGGGATGTGAGTAAAGGTACCCCAGCTTCTAAGAGGTCAAGTCTCTCGCTGGATAGTCCAATGCATTCAGTTTTGTTGTTCAAAAGTTGGCAAGCAACCCCCAGCAGGCCTGAGGGCCTATTCAACTAGGGGCACAGCTGCTGCTATAGCAGCTTCAAAAGATATTCCCTTAGTGGAGATCTGTAAAGCAGCTACCTGGAGAACAGTACACACTTTTACTAAACACAACAGTTTGAACACACAGTCCAGAAGTGATGCCAGGTTTGGCACAGCAATCCTGCAGAGCCTCTTTTCCAAATAGGTTCTCTGCCCACCTCCAAAGGTACTGCTTTGAAGTCTGCATAGAGTTAGGAATAAAGAATGCCTGAGGTTAGAACAAAAAATTACTCACCTTAGTAATCTTGTTTCCTCCAATGTATTCTTCTATATTCATAACTCTCCCTCCCTGCCTCCCCTTCCAGAACCAAAGCCTCTGCACTCCTGACAGAGTCTTTTTGATTTGACAGTCCCAAACACTGGCAAGGATGTTTTTATACTCCTGGTGGGAAATAGTAATTCCCTTCTTTTTCAAGGTGACTCTGGCATTCAGTAGTGGGGGGGGATCATTGCATGCTGTTTACATGTTTCATGCTGTCATGGACAGCTTGAGTTGTGTTATATTACATAGGTATAAGTAGATAAGCCTTAGTATAGGCTGCCTTGTAGGTTTCTTAGAAATCAGATATGTTGCTGGAACGTTGCAGCAGACACAGGCAGCAGTTTGAATGTGTATCACGAGCCAATGATAGTTCTATAATTTGCATATAGTTCCAGTTCTCTGGGCAGCTCTACTTAGGAGGCTGACTGCATAGAGTTATGACTATAGAAGAATCCATTGGAAGAAACAAGATTACTAAGGTGAGTAACTTTTTCTTATTGGCTGTCCATATTTGGAAGTGAAAAATCACACGGTTGTCATTACCCCAGTTTCTGCGGCATACTTCCCCATCTCAAACTGCACCTCTGGTGTGTAGATGGCATACGAGGATGGGCACTTTTATTTTTTCATGAGGGGGACGATGGGGAAGATGTCCCAGCTAGCTCACAGCAGACCACTTTGGCAGTTGAAGGCTCAACACCGGACTGCTGTGACAGTGTCTCAGGCAGTATCCCTTCATTATCACAGGGATACTTGCGCTTTGTTTGCTGTGATTTCTGCATCCATTTTAGGGGAGACATTGCTGGCAAAGAAAGTCCTTGGACTGTTGGCAGCTACAGGAAGTTACAGGTCAGATAACACCTCAACTACATAACTACCTGTAAATGCTGCCCAGTAATTGCTCCAATTAACTGTGCTCCGATTAGCTCTATAACAGTGACTTGTCCAGTACAAAAGCCACAAGTGCTCAGATAGCAGCAGATCACGAATTCAGCCCAGAGCAGATATTTTAGTTTTGCTGTAGAACTCCAATTAAACACAGCACGCAAATTACCTGTTCTACAGTCTTACTAGCTTTACACAAGGTACATCCCTGTGGTTGCAGGGAGAAGAGGGACATGTTATTCCTTTCATGCTGGAATATTTTGGTTGGTATCCCTTACTTGTCTGTGGGCTTTGGGCCTTGCCCTTTCCACCTGGAGCATTGCAGAGGAATTAGCCACATGCTGCCTCCCTAAGACTGCCAGTCTTGCAACTCCTGTATCCTCCATCCCGTTTTCTCTCCAGTCTTCACAGAGAAAACAGGGTTGTGAGTTTACTCTCTAGTTTTCTTAAGCTTTATCTGGTAGCAAGGGGCTATTGGTGCCACTTTGGGATTGCTAGCCCCCAAGCTGAACAGAGAGACAACAGAAAACAGCACACTGTACACACCAGAAACTGAATAAAGTTGCAATAAGCATACTTTGATGCCATGGTCTGCTGAAAAAATACTCTTATTTAGTCACAGGTAAAAAAGATAAATCTGCAGAGAGGATGCAGTGTGGGTGCCGCAGCACTTCATTTGTTAGAATTTCATGGGGATGGACTCCTGTCTCTAATGCCATTCTCTTTATACCACAGTGGCAAGTGTCATCTAAAACCACATTGGTTAGTGGCTTACATTTAAATCAGAAATGCAGTGGTGGAATTTCAGGGAGGACACAAGCCCATACACCTTGAATGTTACGTAATAATTGACATTTTCCTGGCACGTTATTCAGATAAGGTGCATAAGCTTGTAAATTAAAAAAAAAAAATACAAAATCATAATGAAGTTTGCAGCAAATATTCTAAATTACTTGGAACACTTTCTGTTCATTTCTTTTCATTAGAACCAGAGCAAAAACAGTAATTCTAGCTAGCTTTAACTTTGAAAGATGCTTCCCGGTCAAGTTGAGATCCAGTCTATTTCCAAAACCTATCACCCAAATTGAATTGCAGTATATTTTGTGAACAGGATCTGCTACTGCAAGCCAGATACAAATAAAATAAACTGTTCCAGGGAAGCTGTAAAGAAAAAGAGAGAGGATAGTTTTTTTAAAGTCACAAAACATTTGAACTTTTGGAGATCACTGTGACAAGAAATGAAGCTCGAGCCAATTAAACCATAGAACTATAACGAGTCAAATAGAGAACTAAACAAAAGTTTTTTTGTTTTTTTTTTAAAAGTGGGATCCTCATATACTCTCACTAAGGGATACCTTTTCAAAACAGGGAGGTATGCAGTAGCACTGTAATTTCATCTATGTTCCAATCATAAACAAATGGCAGAGAAGCAACATTGGTGGAGGGGCCCCCAAAGGTCAAAGAGTTGAAACGGAAAAAATAATAGTTTAAGTATATCCTCCAAGCATTATCCAATGACCAAATATACTGACACACATTTGTATGAATTATAATTGAAAGAAAATATAAAAACAGTTTTAGGTCCCAGTTATCATTTAGCCCAATGGGCTTTAAAGTTTTTAGAGAGAAAATCCAGTATGTTTTGTGCCTTATAGGGCTGTGTGGAATGCAACATTCTGCTGTCAGAATGGCTGTGGAATGGCAATTTGCACTTCTGAAATGCTTTGTAGAATTTCATTTTAAATTCCACAAAATTTAGAAAACCATTTCTGTGCAAATTGCGGAATATTTTTCTGCAGATCATGTAAACCGTGGAACAATTTTCCATGGACTGCGGAAAAAGAAGCCGCAGTTTGTGAGCTGTGGATTATTAATCTGCAAAAAATATTTTGCATGCTAAATGTCGAAATTCCACAAATGATGGAAATCAGCTGAATTTTCTAAAATTCTGTGGAATTACATTCTGTTGGAAATTTAACATTCCTCAAGCCCTAATGTCTTAAAAGATCTTCGTGGACATGAAATCTCCACCATTCATTCACGCTATTGGGACTATGCCAGGGGTACTAGTACCCAGCGGGAGCCAAAAATCTTCAGGAGGGCCAGCGCCTAGGTAGGGCCGCGAGGAAGCGCACCACGAGCCTGGTTCGTGCCGTATAGGCTACCTCAACGTTGACCCTCCAACCACCTCAGTTCCTTTTTTTCCGCCATTGAGTGCACTTAAGTGATGACGACACTTGCCCCCCGGGAGTCAAATCTTCACATCTATACAACAGCAGCTATAGTCGTTTTAGTATTTGAGTAGGTTTTATTTATTTTATTCAGTAATAAAAAAAAAAGAAAGTAAAACAGTTTTCGTCAAGAGTAAGTCTTCAGCCTTCCTTTGACAGAGTCGACCATGAACGAGGCAGGTGACGGTAGGGAGACTTAGCATGAAAGCTGTTTTATCAGTAGGGCAGGGTCTGGTCCTCCGACCTCTCAGGTGGGGGGCGGGGTCTGACTACGGGCAGTCCAGTGCTCTGGGGAAGGGGCGGTCCTCAGAAAGCACTAAAACAAGCGGTCCCATTCTTGATCCTTGTCGAGGATTCGGCACTGTTCGACCTCAAGTTCTTCTTTGGCCTCCCGGTTGAAAAAGAAACAATACCACTCGAGGTCACCCTCTGGTATGTCTGCACATTGATCATTGGTGGCCAGGGGCAGAGGTTTGACTCTGACTCCTCCAGTGTCTCCTCCGGCCTCTGTTCCTGGTGACTGGCATCCTCGACTCCAGAGTCCCTCTCCACCCCTTGGGGGATCCTCTGGTAAGCATTTTCATCGTTGGGCCGCTCTTATGGAGCAAATGCCTGCACCATTGAGTCCATTGCCGGGTTCTTCGGGCCTGCCGCTTTCGGACCTGTGGGCAGAGTGGTTGGGACTTCTTAGTTGCCTTCTCCTATGCCGTCGATGCCGCTCTCTGGTGCTTTTTCCCCCTCATATGGCTGTGGCACAGGGGCCAGCACAGATGCCTTTTTCTCCTTCCTGAATTTTCAGATCTTCCTCCCCGAGTGGGATGTTAAGGGCCTCTGGTCCTGCGGTTCCGGCTCCTCTGGTGCCGGCGCCAGAGACGCCTTCGGTGCCGCGTGGGGCACCAGGGTTCTCAACTCCACTTCGCAGAGCTCCTTCTCCTCTTTTTCCTCCCTCTCCTATATACTTTGTCCCTCAGGGGCTAGTAGGAGATGATATGGAGCCTGATCCTGACCTTTGATTAGGGGACGACTTTGACGACGATCCCTCTCTGGGGGTGGCAACTAAACCATCTCTTCCAGCACAGCCTCTGTTCAATTACCTTTCCTTTAAGTCTCTGCTTAAGAATATGAATACCACTCTCCCCCGACTTCAGAGATTGATCCTGGGAAACTGCTGCATCTGCACATCCCGGGTATTTCTGTGGAATTGACTCCTCCCGTGCAACCCTCTTTTGAGACGCTCTTACAAATGGTGTGGGATAATCCAGCACTTATTCCCTCTGTGGCCAAATCCATAGATAGAAAGTATGCCTCTCCCAAGGATCGTCCTATTCTGGCCTTGCAAGCCTTTGCTGATGCCATAGTTGTCCTGGCAGAGAATGACAAGGCCGTGTTCCTCAGGAATCTACGGCATGCCCAGTAAACAAAGAATCTCAAAGAATTGACACTTTAGGGAAGCGAGTCTTCGCTGCCTCCACCCAGAGCATGCGCATTGCAAGCTACCAGGGCTATTTTTCTCAGTATGAGTGTACCCTCTGGCATTTACTCAAGGCCACCGTAGAAGCTCTTCCTGATTCGAACGTTGGCTCAGAGCTTCTTCAGACCATTACTAGATAATAATCAGTAGTTTAAAGCCACTATAGATGACTATGACACTGCTTCTAGTGTATCAGCAGCTGGTATATGCACCCAACGCCACTCTTGGTTATGCACTTTGGGATTCTCTAATGATACCCAGCAGAGAGTTATGAGTTTACCTTTTGATGGTACATATCTGTTTGGTCCTCAGGTCGAGCAGGCACTTGAGGCCACACAGAAAACTAGAAGAGCTATGAAAAGGACCAGACTGCCATCCGCAGCCCCTCAACGGGGTGGGAAATGGTGGCAGTTTCATAACCATCAGTCCTTTCGTGGCAAAGGGGGATTCAACAGAAATCAAGCCCCCCAGCCTCAAAAGAAAACACAGCATAAGACACAGGGCCTCAAAGTGCCTAGTGCCACCCTCTGAAATTCCAGCCCAAGTCCCATCTCAGCTGTCCAAAGGGGCATCTTCCTCAGCAGTAGGAGGGTATCTGACTCAATTTTACAACCAGTGGAAGATGATCCACGAGGGATATCTTCTAAATCTTTCAGAAACCCCGCTGGATCATCCACACAAACGACAGCACAGGCTAGCCATCTCTTAGTCAGACCTTCTTACTTCCGAGATTCAAGGCCTTCTGGACAACAGGGCAGTATAAGTAGTTCCGCTGGATCAGCGGAACACAGGATCTTACTTCGAGAAGGCTCTTGCAGTAGGTAATTACATATAGGACTGACGTCGGCAGGCGGCAGGACCCCACGGAAAAATTTCTAGCTAGCAGTCCCTGGCGGGGACCGCCCCCACGTCAGGTAACCAGCGTCAGACGACGTCGGTATAAAGGGGTGGTCCGGATGCCCGCCTTACAGTTCTTTCCCACTGTCAGCTCGTGCAGCGCCTCGCGGTGAAGTTCATGCTCAGCCCTGTTGCTTTGTCGGTTTTTTACCAAAAATATCACTATTTTGCGTTTTATTCGTCAGGTGAACGTTGGTTTATGTCGTCCCCTTCAAAAAAATAAGTACGACTCGTGCGGCACCTAACTGCCTCACAAAGACGGTCACTCCCTCTGCCTTTTTTGTTTAGGCCCCGACCACGCGGTCGACAAGTGTCCGCATTGCCTGCATTTCAATGCGGCCACCCGCAGACAACGCCAGCAGTCTTTGGAAGCCCATCTCCTTAAAAAGAAGATGTCCGCAATGGAGAAGGAGTTGAAGAAGCTTAGACAGGCGTCGCCTTCCCCAGAAGGACACAAGAAGCGGGACAAAGAAAGGCACCGGGAGAAGGCCTCCTCTTCCACGACTCCAACTGGAGCCGCGGCTAAGGTAACGTCCCCTCCGGGGGATCGCCCGACGGCAGCCTCCAAGGCTTTGGAGGATGCGTCGGCCCACCAGTCAGGTTAGCGTTCGAGCCCGCCGGGTGCCCCTGGGCAAAAGGAGGTTTCTGCCCCCAGTACTGCCACAGGCTTGCGGCCTACTGGTGCGGGCGCCTCCCATAAGCCGGACATCGTCTCCTCCGACGTCCGCCGGGAGAAGGCCACTGAGACGCCCGACCCTCCGGGGCGGCGCATGGCAGTGTGCCCCTCAGACCATGCCGCTTCCCACTCTCGGCCTGCCTCTGACGAGGGACCCCCTAAGTCGGATGCCGGCTCCTCTGGCGTCCGCCGGGATTCGGCCCCTAAGTCGCACGTCGGCTCCTCCGACATGCACCGGGCATCGGAGCCTACGACAGACCCTTCATCGTCTGTCATTCCAGGTTCCCCACAGCCTTCGCTGCCGTCCGGGGAGCCCGAGTCCCACCTGCCTGACCCCAGGACTTCTCTCCTCCGTCCCCAGGCGATGCTCGGGATGCTTTTCCGCCGTCAGATCCTCCTCCTACAGAACCGGATCTGACGCCGGCCCAGACACCGACTCCGCCGGCCCCGCCGAATCCGGTTCCAACGCCGGCCCCTCAGACACTGGCGGGGGATATTCCTCTCCCATCGGGCCCTCCACCCCATGGGTCTATCACGGTTGATCCGCCTGTGGAGTTCCCTACTTTGCCGTCTGCTCCGGCAGCTCCTCTGGTACCTGGGTATCCGCCATCCTATCCGACGCCGGTTTACCCGGGTCCACAGTATCCTGCGCTGCAGTACCGGCGCCAACTCCACCAAGCGCGCAGTACCGGCGCCCAATACCCAGCTCGGTCTTCCGCGGCGGGTTATGGATACTCACCTTACGGATATCATCCGTACAACTGTCCCCTCCTCCTCCTCCTCCACCGCCCCCCAGGCTGCCGGTGGATCTTCAGGAGACTCTGGCCTCCTGGTGGGCTGAGGCTGAGGCCAAGGCTCAGCTCACCAAGGAAGTCGAGAGCCGCCTCACGGCGATGGTGCCACCTCCGGCTCTCATACGCCCCAGACGGCACACTCCCTCTCCGCCTCCGGATTCCCGGGCTCTCCCCTCGGGATCCAGAGAGGGGCAGGACACGCGTTCAGGGATCCCCCCCTAAGGAACCCATTCCTCCCCTAGGCGAGCTAGGGAGTCTTCACTGTTTCAAATTCTTCTTCTTCTTCTTCTTCTCTCGCGGTTCCTCCGGCCGGATGCGTGAAAGAGCGAGCCTCGCTGTCCGTCCAAGCCCCTGCCGAAGACTCCTCCGAAGGATCCTTCCTTCCTTCATGGAGTTGCTCAGGAAGATCCAGGAAGTCCATCAGTGGCGTTCCTTAGAGCCAGATCCTCAGCGGGTTAAACTCGCCGAACATCTGGACTTGCCCCTTACGGCCTCTACTCTAGTGCCACCCTGGATCGAGCCTCATGCCCACCTTGTTTCCACCATTTGGAAACAACCATTGGCTTTAGCCCCACTTCCTCGGAAGTCCAACAGGCTATACCAGGCTCCGGAGGGTGTAGACTTTCTAGACTCTCACCCCCGTGCAGACTCTGTTGTGATTAGTGCCGCTCACGGCCGGTCAGCACACCCGAAACATTTGAGCTCGTCTCCCCCGGATAAGGAATCTCGCCTTCTGGATCAGTATGGAAGGAAGATCTATGCTTCTTCCACACTGGGGATCAGGGCCCTAAATTATGTAGCACATATGGGGGATTACCAGAAGGCTGTCCTTACCCAGGCAGAATCTAAGATGGACTCCTTGCCTGACTCCCAAGTCAAGCAGGAGTTAGCTGACCTTGTCCATTCTGCTTGTTTGGCCAGTCGTCACATTCTGAGGACGACCTACGATGCAGTGGACACCACAGGATGGAGCTCCGCGTTCGCCGTAAGTCTTCGGCGTCACGCATGGCTCCGTGTGTCAGGTCTGGTCCCAGAGGTGCAGTCAGCAATTCAAGAAGCACCTTTCAGAGGTTCGGTGCTTTTCGGTGGTGATGTCAAGGACATCATCACCGACTTGCAGGAGTAGGGGCCGGCCCTCAAATCTGTCAATTCCATGTACTGTCCCCATCCCCCGCAGCACCGTCCTTTTCGCAGACGCAGCCGGCCTCAAGCGAAACCCCAGGGAAGACGGGCCACTAAACGTCGGGCCCCCACAGCTGCCAGGCCCCCGCCGCCCAAAAAAGCAGGTGCCCCAGCTGCGGCACCGCCTCATATCACCTGACTCCTTCCCTCTCCCACCGCCTCCGGACTCCCCGGAGGAACCGGTAGGAGGGAGATTCTCCCTTCACCTTCCGGGTTGGGAGAGGATAACATCGGATTCATGGGTGCTTCAGATCATAGCAGAGGGGCACTCTATAGAGTTTCTGCAGAAACCTCTACATCACCCCTCCTCTGAACTCCTCTTACTCAAGGGACCATCTTCCTTTGGTCAGGGAAGAAATATCTGCTCTCCTCGCGAAGCACGCCATAGAACCCATCCCCCCTCACCTTCACAGGACGGGTTACTATTCCCATTTCTTCCTTGTACCAAAGAAGACGGGAGATCTCAGACCCATTCTCGATCTCGGCTCCCTGAACTTCTATGTGGAATACAAAAAGTTCAGGATGCTCTTCCTTCAAACCCTCTTGCCCCTTCTCCGGCCGGGCCAATGGCTTTGTGCACTGGATATGCAGGATGCATACCTGCACATCCCCATTCGCCCCTCGCATCGAAAGTACCTCAGGTTTGCATTTCAGGGGGACCATTACCAATTCCGGGCGCTCCTCTTTGGTCTTTCCTCGGCTCCCCGAGTTTTTACCAAATGCCTGGCGGTGGTAGCGGCCCACCTGCGTACTTTGGGAGTTCAGGTTTTTCCCTACCTGGACGACTGGCTCCTGGCGGCCTCGTCCAGGGAGGAACTCCTGCATTTTCTCTCCCTCACCCAGCAGGTTTTCACTGGTCTGGGTATCACCATCAACCATTCCAAGTCTCATCTGGACCCTTCCCAGAGACTCCAGTTCATCGGGGCAATCCTCGTCGACAGTGTGCAGGGCCTTCCTGCCTTCGGACAGGGGGACTTCCCTCCAGTCCCAGATTTCCCTTCTTTCGGAATGCAGGAAGGTTCCGGCGAGGTCGGTACTCCGTCTTCTGGGACTTATGGTGGCGGCCATCCCGACGGTTTCGCGTTCGCGCCTCCACATGAGGATCTCTCAGTGGATTCTCCGCTCTCAGTGGGATCAACTTGTAGACGACCTAGATCATCTGGTGCTGATGATCTCGCCGATGACAAGGGACTTGCAATGGTGGATGGTTCGAGAGAACCTGTTCCGGGGGATCCCCTTCTTTCATCCTCCCCCACCCAGACTCTGACCACGGACGCATCAGGTGAAGGTTGGGGAGCCCATCTGGGTCCTCACCGAACCCAGGGGTTATGGTCCAGATTGGAGTTAGCTCTCCACATTAACGTGCTCGAGCTACGATGCTGTATGCTCTCCAGGCACTTCACCAATACATCCTTCCCTGTCACCTAGCTGTCCAAACAGACAACATGTGGGTGGTGTGGTACATCAACAAGCAGGGAGGGACTCTGTCCTACCCGCTGTGCAGGGAAGCGATGAGTGTTTGGGAATGGGCAATGCTTCAGAACCTTCACCTCATGGCGATCCATCTTCCGGGAGTCGACAATGTCCTGGCAGACAAACTAAGTCATTCATCGGCTCTGCCACACGAGTGGGAACTGGACCAAAAAGTTCTAAAAAGCATCTTCCAGATTTGGGGAACTCCACAGATAGACCTGTTCGCCTCCTCCCAAAACGCAAAGCTTCCAACCTTTTGCTTGCTTGCTCCAGAGCGAGGCGCTTTCTGGAGCAACGCTCTATCTCTAAGCTGGAAGGACAGATTCGTCTATGCTTTTCCCCCAATTCCTCTGGTCCCTCGTGTGCTGCAGAAACTTGCATTGGAAGGAGCGAGAATGATTCTGATTGCTCCTTTCTGGCCCAGGCAAATCTTGTTCTCGCTTCTACAGCAATACTCAGAGGTTCCTCCTCTTCCTCTTCCTTTATCTCGAGGATTGCTGACCCAGGATCAAGGGACCCTGGTCCATCCGGGACTCAAGTCTCTTCAACTTCATGCATGGCTCCTTCAGGCATAGCCCAATCCCGTTTTGGCATCTCTCCTAAGATGGCCGAGATTCTGGTGGAGGCTAGAAAACCCTCCACTAGGTCCACCTACGCTATGAAATAGAAGAGATTTTCCATTTGGGCTGCCTCCAGGAATGTGGAGCCTTTCTCCTGTCCTGCTTGATTATTTGCGTCATCTTTTCGACCTGGGTCTCAGTCACTTCTCTTTGAAGGTTCACATGGCTGCTATTTCAGCCTACCATGTTCCCTTCGCTGATAAAGCATTTGCCCAATTAGAGGTATCTAAGACCTTTCCCAGAGGGGTCCTTCATCTCAGGCCCCCTGTTCGGACTCCGGCTCCCCCTTGGGACTTGAACTTTGTCCTCGAGAAACTTACCCTTCCTCCTTTTGAGCCTGCGGCTTCCGCAGACTTGAAGTTCTTATCGTGGAAGACGCTCTTCTTGGTGGCCATCACTTTGGCTCGCAGAATTTCCAAGCTCCAGGCCCTTATGTGTAAAATCCCTTATCTGATTTTTCACAAAGAATGAGTAGCTCTTTGCACGAATCCTAAGTTTCTCCCGAAGATGGTAGCGGAGTCTACCTTAAATCAGTCTATCGAATTACCTGCCTTTTTCATGCAGTACTCCAACCAAGGAGAATACTTGCTCTATACCATGGATGTTCACAGGATTCTGAGATACTACACCGATAGGACGAAGGATCTCAGAAAGACTGATCAGTTGTTAGTCTCTTTTGCTCACAAAAGGGAAGGCAATGCTGTCTCCAATCAATGCCTATCAAAGTGGTTGGCTCATTGCATCACTTTCTGTTATGACAAGTACAACAAGATCCTTCCGAGTCAAGTCAGAGGTCACTCCACTCGTGGAGTAGCAGCCTCTGCGGCTTGTTTCAAGAATGTGTCTGCGGCAGACATCTGTGCTGCCGCCACTTGGACTTCCGTCCATACCTTTACTAAACATTACAGTTTGGACATTGCCTCTCGCCATAGAACAGGCTTCGGGTTAGCTGTCTTGCAAGGCCTCCTATCTTGAGGTTTGCAAGGTTGTTTGCAACTTCTTGGAGTAGTTCCTCCTCCCGGTGCCTTTCATTTGTTCCAGACTGCTTGGGATTCTGTCCTATATGTAATTACCTATTGCAAGAGCCCTCTCGAAGTAAGATAGTACAGTTACGTAAGAACTTACCGTAACAGTAGATCTTCGAGAGAGGCTCTTGCAGTAGGTAATACCTTCCTGCCCTCCATCCCCCTAGGCTTTTTCAGCTTCTTTTCCATTGAGGGAAATATTTGCTCTCTCTCGTCCGGGCCTTCCGGGCCTGTGGCGGGAAGGAACTGGAAGGCAGGCGTCCGGGACTGCCCCTTTATACCGACGTCGTCTGACGCTGGTCACCTGACGTGGGGGCGGTCCCCGCCAGGGACTGCTAGCTAGAAATTTTTCTGTGGGGTCCTGCCGCCTGCCGACGTCAGTCCTATATGTAATTACCTACTGCAAGAGCCTCTCTCGAAGATCTACTGTTACGGTAAGTTCTTACGTAACTGTACTTTTCTGCTCCCATAATTTCCTAGTTCCAAAGAAAACATATGGCATGCGCCCTGTTGTCAATCTAAGGAAGTTAAATTCCTTTACAAGGAAAAGTTCAAGATGATATCTCTCAGCTCCCTGTTACCTATGATTCATCAAAATGACTGGCTGGCCTCTCTAGACATGTAGGACACCTACCAGCATATTATCATACACCCAAACTACCACAAATACCTCAGATTTGCGGCATTGGGTCAACACTACCAATTCAGAGTCCCGTCTTTTGGGGTATCCTCGGCACCTCGAGTCTTTACAAAGTGCTTTGCAGTTCTCGCAGCGCATCTCAGGAAGCTCAGAGTTCAAGTGTTCCCGTATCTGTACGACTGGGTTCTAGCAAGCTCCACCAGTCAGGAGACTCAGGAAGCCATGGCTACAGCTTCCAAATTCCTCACGTCCGTGGGAGTTCTGTTAAATTTGGGAAAATCACAGCTACAGCCCTCCCAGTGGCTCCTCTTCACAGGAGCCCTTCTGGATACCTCCAACACAAAAGCCTTTCTTCCGGAGGACAGAAGGAATGACATCCTTCAGATGGCCCACTCCATCAGAGAGAACAACTCTGTTTGAGCTCTCTCAGTGCAGCGGATGCTGGGTCTCATGGCATCCTCAGTGTTCACTGTGCCTCTGGCTCGTCTTCACATGAGGACTACTCCGTGGATGCTCAGCAGTCGGTGGTCCCTGACCACACATCCCCAGTCTTTTCACATCAGGGTGATGGAACCTCTAAAACAGTCACTCACCTGGTGGACCCAAGAGGACAACCTTCTGGAAGGATTTCCCTTTGCACCTCTATAATCCCAGATCTCCATCACAATGGATGCATCCCTACTCGGATGGGGAGCTCACTGTTGGGACCTCCACACCCAATGTTGATTGAATCAGGATGAGTCTCGACTCCACATAAATGTTCGAGAAATGAGAGCCGTCCTGCTTGCAGTCCAAGCTCTGAATGACATTCTCTGTCACAAGATCATTCTTCTTCAATTAGACAACAAAGCAGTGATGTTCTACATGAACAAACACAGCAGAGCACACTCTTACCCCCTTATGCAGGGAAGCAATGAGAGTGTGGAAGTGGTGCTAGAGCACAAGGCTCTGATCCAAGTGGTCTTTACCTGCCGGGAGTACAGAACGATCTGGCGGATCGTCTCAGCAGAATGGAAACAGATCCTCATGCATTGTCTCTCAACAAAAACGTCATGCAGTCGCTCTTCGAAGAGTGGGGATCTCCAAACCTGGACCTTTTTTGCATCCACACTCAACGCAAAATTGCCTTTATTCTGCTCCAGAAATCCAGAACCTGGCATTTTCTGTCAGGATGCATTCAGAGTGCGGTGGACAAGATGCTTTCTGTACGTATTTCCTCCTCTTCCCTTAGTTCAGAGGGTGCTGCTAAAACTGGAGGGGGGGAAGAATGAGCCTCATCACCCCATTCTGGCCTCATCAGATCTAGTTTCCATTAATTATCAGATTGTCGGAAACTTCTCAGAAGAACCTGCTGACCCAGGGCCCAGTGGTCCATCCCAGCTAGAGATTCTTTCACCTCCATGCCAGGCTCCAGAGGAGACAGAGGTCTGTAGGTTTGACATTTCACATAGGGTCTCAGATATTCTATTAGCAGTGCTCAAGTCCGCTACTAGAAAAACTTACACGGCTAAGTGGAAGTGATTCTTCATCTGGTGCACAAAGTCCTTTTGGGACCCTGTTTCCTGCCCACCAAACAAAGTCCTGGAGTATCTTCAGGATCTGTCAAATACAGGTCTGCAATACTCAACCATAAAGGTTCACCTAAGCATGATCTCAGCGTACCACAAGCCCGTACACTCCATGTCTCTGGCTCAGTTACCTTTGGTCAAGAGGTTTCTTAAGGGCATACTGCACACTAGGCTACTGGTCAGATGACCGGTAGCCACCTGGGACATTAATCTTGTGCTAGACATGCTCATCCGTAAACCTCTTGAGCCCCTAGCAACTTGTGAGCTGAAGTTTCTGACCTGGAAGACTGCCTTCCTGGTAACCATTACCTCTGCCTGCAGAGTGTCTGAAATACATGCTTTGATTACAGAATCCCTGTACACTGTATTTCATAAAGACAAGGTGGTTCTGCGAACTCACCCTAAAGTGGTTTCAGAATTCCATCTGAACCAGCCCGTGGTCCTTCCGACATACTTCGCAAACTTCCAGAATGAGGGGGAGCATACCCTGCACAGTCAGATATGGGTAGAGTTCGTACCAGGATTAAAGGCAGACAAGGCAGGACAGGCAATCCTAAGGTGCGTAAGGAGGGATAGGAGGAAACCACACATTGTGGTACATGTGGGGACAAATGATCTAGCGGGGAAATGGTGGAGATAACAAAGAAGCGGATTGAGGAAGTGGGAAGGTTGTGCAAGGAGACTGGGGAGTCTGTGGCATTCTCCTAAGTTCTCTCAGATCCCTACGCAAGTACAGTGAGAAAGGAGAGGATTAGGGAGTTGAACACATGGTTGGTAGAATGGTGTCAAACTAAGGGATATGGGGTTGTGGGTAGCTGGGGCAGTACCTGGGATAATAAAAATCTGTTTGCAAGGGATGGGCTGCACCTGAGTGGGGAGGGGAAGGAGGTATTAAAGCAAAGACTGGGGGGTATATTGCGACAAAGGTGGATTTAAACTGGGGGGGGCAAGTGGACAGCAGGTAGGCAGGGATTCGATAGAGTGGAGTCACAGCCTACCCCCCAGGCTAGCAGGGAAGGACTTGGGGCGGCCGAAAAAGGAGAGAGTAGAAGGAAGGAAATGGAGGCCAGTGAAGGGAAGGGGGTAGGATGGAGAGTGGTCTCGCTGAATGCAAGAAGCTTAGGCAACAAATCTACTGAGCTACAGGCACTCTTAGCAGTGTGGAGGGTGGATATTGCAGCTGTCACAGAAACATGGACAACTGAGCACCGGGACTGGGATCTGGCAATCCCAGGATACAAAGTATACAAGAAGGTCCATGGGGGGGGGTGGCAGTCTATGTGAGGGACAGGATCAAATACACAAGGGACGAGGGGGAAGAAAGGAGAACAGAGGCAATCTGGCTGCAGCTCCTAAACTCAAGGGGCAGGAAACTGAGGTTTGGGGTGGTGTACAGGCCACTATCCCAGTCTGAGGAACTTGACAGGGAATTAACAGGACAAACCAGAAAGGTATGTAGAAAAGAGAAGGTGGTCATCATGGGGGATTTCAGCTTGCTGGGGGTTGACTGGAGCATTCCAGCCACCTCCTGTGCTAGGGAGCAAGTGCTCCTGGATGCAATCCAGGAGGGTCTCCTGACACAGTTGGTTCGTGTACCTACTAGGCTAAAGAACACTTTGGATCTGGTGTTGTCAAATGGGGAGGCAGCAAGGGAAATAAAGGTGGAGGACCCACTAGCTGACAGCGATCACCAAACGGTGTGGTTTACTATCACAATTTGCTGGAAGTCAGAGAAATCAGTTACTCAGGTAGTAAACTTTAGGCGGGCAGACTTTGAGAGGATGCCGGAAGTACTGAAAGGGAAACTAGAGGGCATAAGGCAGGAGATGGATGCAGAGCAGAAATGGGATATTATTAAACGGGGGATTACAGAGACAACAGAAGCCTGCACCAAGACAGAGTAAGAGGAACAGAGCAAGAAAACCATGCTGGTTGAACAGTGAGGTAGTGAAGATGGCGAGAACAAAACGAGAGGCGCACCAGAGATATAGAAGGACGGGAAAGGAAGTGGACAGGGAGGAGTATGCAAGATGGTCCAGGGAGGTGATCAGAAAAGTGAGAGAAGCCAAGGCCGAGAGGGATGGATAGATAGATAGATAGATAGATAGATAGATAGATAGATAGATAGATAGATAAAAACTTTTATTTTTTGGCAGGATAATAATTTTTAGGACCGAAGGCCCTGTTTATCAAAGTTGTCCTGTTGTAAAAATACAGTTTCAAAGGAACAAGAGCATCGTGTAATAATACATTACAGGGACAAATCTTACACGTGTAACAGTTTCATTACATACATTACAAATAGCATACATAGATACACAATGTATCAGAGAATTCAGAAATTATATCATACTATAAGTATGCATTTTTTTCCAGATAAATCGAGGGATTAAATGTCTAATAACATACAGGAAATTATTTTCATTTTCAATATTGCCATATTAGAACAAACATCAAGGACAAGAAAGGATACGAAGGAAAGAAAACAAAAGAAAGAAAAGCAAGGGGGGGTAGAAAGAGAGAAAAAATAATTTATTTCGTCTAAAAAAAACACCATAACAAACACATCTGTCTCTCCAAATAGTATTCAGAGAGTACTTTGTTCAGACTATCAGTAATTCTAATATCTGGATCTATTTCATTCCATATTTTCGGGTAGATAAAAATGTTGTTGCATTTTACTATAGTTATTTAATTCTAAAGAAACTTTTTGACATCTGTGTTTTAAATGCCTCAGATTATACCTATCAGAAATAGAGACACCAAGAGAGAGATCGCACCATGTTTAGACTTCCCTCCATATTCACTAAAGGCTTTATACCCTGCAAGTTTTTTCCGGCGAGTTGCAAGAGAATCCCAACCAGGATCTTGAAGTAAATTACAATGGTGGGTATGATAGGGGCATTTCATTACATATCTCGCTATTCTATGATATGTTTTATCCAGACAATTTAATAAATATTTAGGAGCAAACTGATATATTAAACTACCGTGTTCTAATGTTGGTAAGAGTAGTTGTACAGCCACTCTATTTCTTGTCTCTCTTGGCAGTATTGATGTTTTCCTTCTTAACACACCCAGTCTAGAATTAACTTTTTTAGTTACTTTTGTAATATGAAATGAAAAAGTAAGAGAGCTATCCATATAAACTCCCAGATACTTATATACCCAAACTTGTTCTAAAATTAAGCCCCTTAAAGAATACATATTTAATGTCTGATGAGGCAGTTTATTTTTAGGATGAAAAAGCATTACCTGAGTCTTCTTAGTACTAAGGACCATTTTAGATTGAATTAACCAGTTTTGTAAAATGTCAAAATCAGATTGTAACATTTTTTGTAAGTCATCCAAATTTTTAGCTTTCCCTATAAGAGCCATATCATCAGCGTACAAATAAATCTTACTATTTTGAATACATGATGGGAGAATTTATATAAATCAAAAATAATAAGGGACCCAAGATTGAACCTTGGGGCAGCCCTAAAAGTACCCTCTTTATCTGAGATTGTTCCATCTATGTATACCTGTTGTGTACGTTCAGTCAGATATGATAATATCCATGTCTGGACAGGTTCCGATATGCCCATCTGAGCCAGCCTTTTTATTAATATATTAAAGTCAACTAATTCGAAGGCCTTTGAGAGGTCGATGAATACCGCCACAACAGACTTCCGGGCCTCGAGGCCACTTGCCACAGAGTCCAGGAAGTCCATCAGGGTAGTGTCCATCGACCTCCCCTGCCTAAAGCCCACCTGACAATCAGTCAAGAGTTTGTAGTTCTCCAGATATTCATATAAATGGGCACAGACCAGGCGTTTAAAGGCCTTCGAAACAATCAACAATAAAGCTATTGGTCGATAATTTGATTGATTATTCTTGTCTCCTCCCTTAAAAACAGGAACAATTTTAGAATGTTTCCAAAAATCTGGATAGCTTTTTTGTTGAAAACTAGAATTGAAAATTTTTGTCAAAATTGGATTTATTTGCTCTATTGAAGTTTTCAGGAAAATTGTCTCTATTCTATCCATACCTGTTGCTTTCCGTGGATTTAGTTGCCCTATTAGTTTCTTTACTTCACCAATTTTAATTGCTCGAAAGTAAAAACATGGTATGCTCTCTCTATATTGTGTCTCCAAAGGCCTAATTTGTTGAAGAACATAATTCTGATTACAGTCAGCTTGTTCCATTTTTATATTTGGAAGACAGCAAAAGTACTGATTCAGATTATTTGCTACTTGTATTGTGGACATCTCCCCTCCCACTTCATCCTTAAGGACTATTTTCAGATGTTTCCTTTCCCTACCCTCCAAATCCTTAATTAAGTTCCAGTACTGAGCTGGATTTTTTGTTTGAGTCACTTTATTTCTATAATATCTTTTTCTTGCCTTTCTTATCAAACTTTTACTTTTATTCCTGATCTTCTTAAACAGCTCCCAATCCTCTATTTTTAAGGATCGATTTGCCTTTTTCCATATCCTGTCTTTCCATCTTATATATTTTTTAATTGTTTCATTTACCCAAGGATTATGTTTAAGTCTTTCTCTGGATTTTTTAAAGGGAGCATTTTTATGACATATTTTTAAGTAAATCTTTGTGAATTCTCTGACTGCCATAGCTACTTCTGGAATCAAATCTATACGAGCCCAATTTACTTGTCCCATTTGAAACTGAAAAGAAGATTTATTAAAATGTTTAAAATCTGTAACGTACCGACAATTTACAATGTCGGAAATTTCATGATCTTGATTAGTGTTACACTCAAGATAACAATGATCTCCTAAATTTGGAGAACCCACTTTGTAATCCAGTAAGTAAATACCATTTGAAATAAATATCAAGTCCAAAATGTTTCCTGCACTGGCATATGTACTTCTACATGTGGGAATATTTATTACTTGGGCAAGGCCCAATGCCTGAAGTTCAAATTGCAGTTTAAGACCTCTTTCTGCTCCCCATGCTGCATTAAAATCTCCAATCAGGAGTACATCCCTTTGCCTTATCAACACATTTAATCTTAAAGCTAAAAGCTCAAAAGCTGACATTTTATTTTTGGATGAGAATATACCACCCCAGGACACATTTTCAATCTAGTTATGTAAACCAATAATATCTCAATGCCCTCAACATTACCTGAAAAGAGCAGCTCTACTTGGCCCAGATTGCTTCTAATATAAAGTGCAACTCCTCCTCCTCTAGTAGGCCTATCATGTCTATAAAGATTATAATTTTCCTTCCGGAATTCAGAATCTGGATGCTTTTTTGATAACCAGGTTTCTGTAATTCCTATGATGATATAGGCATTCTCTGATGCCCAGTGATCAAAAATAGGCTGTTTTCCAGCAAAACTTATAGCATTATCATGGGCTATTTTAATGATATTAGTCTGAATTCCAGGTCCAGGATTTGATTCAATATCCCCACTAGCTAGTGCAAAAATAAGAAGGGATATCAATCCCCTACTAGCCCTAGGAAATGTGGTGTCTTGGCCTAACTTTTGTACACTATATTTAATCCTACCCAGATTCCAAAAAGTATGAAATTTATTTTTCCTACCAACTCCTTCTATAGAAAAGAACATTTTTGTTATAGAGATAGAAAGAGAACATGTTCTAATCTCTGGGTCTGACTGAAATGCCAAAATTTGTTTATCTGAGAAGGCCAATACTATCATTCCAAACATAAATGCAAAGTAGGCCATCTCTTATCACTACTACAAATCAAGTTTAAAATAAGAAACTGCAGCCTCAAATATTTAAAGGAGGGCTGTTTCTAAGAGAAAAAGGATTCACACAGTTTAATAAGAAACACCTAAAATGCCAATATAAAGGCTTCATATACAATCAGAAATTAAGTTTCACCAACAATATATTAAGCCTCATCTACAAGCACTCTAAATATAACTACAAAACACTGTAATCTAAATAACATCCACAGATATTTTATCTAAAGAGCAATAAATAATGTGTTTAAACCTTACACTGTAGCAGTCCAGACAGTGCTTTTTTCTCCTCCAACTGGCACTCGCAGTACTCCACTCCCACATTACGTGACGCATTCTTTTAAACACACTGCCCCTCCTCGTTTGCTCTGATGCGCTGGGGCATCTCTTCTCCCTCTCGCTACCGGGGAAATATAACGGGAACCGGCCAGATTCACTTAGGCAGAGCAGGACAAATCAGCAGCAGTCTCTGTCATGGACAGCACAGTACCTGGCATTTAGAGTCGTACACAAACAGGCAGATGGAATTACTGTGCAGTACGTGGTGCATTCTTTTAAACACACTGCCCCTCCTCCTTTGCTCTGACGTGCTGGGCGTCTGTCCTTCCAGTACCGGGGAAAAATACCGGGAAACAGCCAGATTCACTTAGGCAGGGAGCTGAGATTAGCGCAGGAGATTAATGGGGTGGGGGCTTTCTCAGATACATCAGGGTGAAAAAGAAGTGCAAGGAGACAATAGTGAGGATAAAGAGGTGAGAGTAGGCGGAAAGAAGAAGGTGAGAGGCAAAGCACTGAATGAATACTTTTGCTCAGTGTTCGCAGAAGAAAAGGGGGGACCGCTACCACCATTGGCTGGGAGGGTGGGAACAGGGGTAGAGGAGGCAACAGATGGAAGAATTGAGGCAAGTAGAGTCCTAGAGGGACTGAGGGCACTGAAGGTAGACAAGGCACCAGGGCCGGATGGTATCCACCCCAGGGTGCTGAGGGAGATGGCAGAGGTGTTGGCGGAGCCAATGGTGGATCTCTACAGCACCTCACTGGAGTCTGGATGTGTGCCACTGGACTGGAGGATAGCACATGTAGTACCATTACACAAGAGTGGGCCAAGGGATGAACTGGGTAATTATCATCCGGTAAGTCTCACCTCCATAGTTTGCAAACTCATGGAGACAATACTAAAGGAAAGACTAGTGTCGTACCTGGAGGACAATGGCCTCCAGGATGTGAGGCAGCATGGGTTTGTTTCAGGGAAGTCTTGTCAAACCAACCTGATACAATATTATGACTGGGTGACAGGTGAGCTGGATAAGGGCCATTCGGTGGATGTTCTTTACTTTGACTTCAGCAAGGCCTTTGATTCTGTGCTTCATGGGTGGCTTGGTGAGGAAGCTAACTGGTGTAGGGGTAGGGGCAAAAATGGTGAACTGGATTACAAGCTAGCTGAGTGAGAGGCTGCAACAGGTGGTGGTGAGAGGGGAGTTCTCAACACCAAGGCCGGTGACAAGTGGGGTGCCACAGGGCTGTATGTTGGGGCCAGTATTGTTTGGGCTCTTCATATCAGACATTGCACATGGGGTGGTGAGCAAGATAAGTCTGTTCACTGACTACACCAAAATCAGAGCAGTTGTGAATGGAGAGGCGGGATGGAAGCAGCTGCAGGGGGACCTAAACAAGCTAGAGGAGTGGTCAGAGAGGTGGCAGCTGGGGTTCAATTCAAAGAAGTATAAGGTTATGCACTTTGGGGTGAAGAACCCAAGGAGAGAATACTGGCTAGGAGGGGTTAAGCTGAGGATCACTGAGGAGAAGGACCTAGGGGTAATGATAACAGCGACCATGGACCACACTGCCCAGTGCAGGTGAGCGGCTGCAAAATCGAACTACATGCTGGAGTGCATAATGAGGGGGTTTTCATCCAGGCGAAGAGTGGTGATTTTGCCCCTCTACAGGTCACTGGTAAGGCCGCACTTAAGAGTATAGTGTGCAGTTTTGGAGGCCATACCTAAAGCGTGATATCAGGCTACTGGAGTGGGTACAGAGAGGGCAACAAAGATGATCTGTGGAATGGAAGGGATAGACTATGACTGCAGGCTGAGAGACCTGAATATGTACGCCCTGGAGGATAGAAGAGACAGAGGGGACATGATAGAGACATTCAGGTATCTAAGAGGAATCATTCAGGATGGGGCAGATAGGGTCTTTAAGTTAAGGAGGGGGAGGGTTACCGGGGGGGCATGGGCTAAGAAGAGAAAAGGGAAGATTTAGGAAAGAAATGAGGAGACACTATGTCACAGAGAGGGTGGTAGCAAAATGGAACACCCATACCAGAATGGGTGGTGGTATGTAAATCTGTGAACAGCTTCAAAAGGGCATGGGACAGGAAACAGGGGAGAGTGAGGGTGGGGGAGGTGGGATGTGGCAGTGGGAAGACAAATGGGAGGGGCAGCTGCAAACTAGAGGTGCTAGCTGCACACTCGAGCAGACTTAGACAGACCAGGTAGTATGTTTCTGCTGGCACATTTGTATGTTCATATGTACATTCTCTGGATGTTAAGAGAGCTTTGCGGTTCTATTTGGACAGGACTAAAGAAATCTGCAAATCAAAACAACTGTTTGTCTCCTTCAGCATGGCCTGGCTGGGTCAGCCTGTTGCTGTCAGATGTATTTCAGCATGGCTAGTAGCATGTCTTCACCAGTGCTATTCCATGGCACAGGTTAAGCTGGAAGGCAGAGTATACACTCATTCTTCCAGGGCAGTCGCAGCATCTCTGGCAGAAATTCTAAACGTGCCCATTGCAGATATCTGCAGTGCAGATACTTGGGGCTCTGTGCACACGTTTGTAAAGCACTATACTTTGGATGTCCATGCCAGACAACATCAATCCTTTGTGGCAGGACAATCCTTAATGGACTTCTGTCCTAAATGAGCTCTTTTCCCCTGCCGCCCTTGTCTAGGGGGATTAATTCAGCTTGGTACTCTCCCATTAGTGTGAATGACTGGTGGAGACTTTAAGTCCAGGACGATATGAAAATTACATACCTACTGTAATTCTTGATCATCTTAGATGAAGTCGCCACCACTCATTCACATGCCCACCCTTCATCCCCCGAGCTCACTTATCTGTTTTTGGTCTTCACTGCCTCAATGGCAGGGCTGAGAAGGCTTTGTTGTGTTGACCCTTCTTATGCGGGTCATTCAAACTATGTTATGTCCAACATAGCTTAGTTTATTCTCACCTCCTGGGTAAAAACGGTACTGAGGCGGTTGGAGGGTCAATGCTAAGATATCCTATATATGGTGTGAGCCAGGCTTGCGGTGCCACTTCCTTGTGGCCCTACCTAGGCTCCGTCCCTCATGAAGAGTTTTGGCTCCTGCTGAGTCCTAGCACCTCCGGTGTAGTCCCATTAGTGTGAATGAGTAGTGGAGACTTTGTCCAAGAAGATCAGCAGGAATTACAGAAGGTACGTAATTTTTATTTTTTGCACACACACGATTCCTTCCCCTAGGGCCAGTGAAAACCACCTCGGTTCTCATGAACATTTGCTTCTTTGGGTCACTGTTGTGAAATTCAAAGAAGTGATTGCCGACTGGTGTGTCAGTGTTGCCATTTCTGATGTTCATGATGTGCTTTAAAATCCTTTCCTTTCCCTTCATAATCTTTTGACAATCACACATCAGGACATAGATGGCAAAACATGCGGAGCAGTTAATTCTCTTACCAAAATTTTCCGTTTGATGACTCCACGCGTGCTGTAGTTCTTTGCCTACCATTGTGTGTTAACAGGCACTGCATTGGTGGCAGTTGAATATGCAGCTTGGGTGAACAGGGAACCAGTTTGTGTTTAGGTCTCACTGGTTGACTGTGATGGGGACTGTGCACTAAAAGGTCCATAAGGTTACTTGCCTTTTTTGAAGAAATAATCTGAGCATTTCATATTATTGAAGTAAGTACCGTGTTACTTGTAAGGATGGTCCAGAATTGTCTAATTATGTTACCAACCTTACTTGAAATATGGTTGAATTCTTTAACAAAATTCTTTGATTCTGTGCATCCAGACTTTTTTTCTTCAATTTTAACAAAGAACTCCTATCCGGACTCTTAGTATTCTCATACACCTGAAGCAGCAAATTCTTATTTTATAGCCTCTTTCAAGAAGTCTGGGTTGTGCGTTTGAACAATTTTATGCAAACCTATATTATATAGTCGCTGTGTCTCTCTGTCATCTCAAGAAGACATTGCTGATTATCTAACTAGGATCCCCCTCCCAGTCCTGGATGAGTCTCAACAAGCCATCTTAACATCTCCCATCTCACTACCAGAGGTAGAACTAGCCATCAGAAGCCTTGCTCTGGATAAATCTCCTGGGCCCGATGGGTTCCCATCAAACTTCTATAAATGCTTCCTTAAGGAGCTATCCCCCTTCTACTTAGTCTCTTTCACCACATTCTCACATCTGATTCTCTGGACCCCTCTCTTCTTGAAGCCACAATAATGTTGCTCCTGAAACCGAGTAAGTCTCCAACCCATTCTTCGAGTTACCGCCCTATCTCTATATTAAATTGTGATCTTAAAGTCTTAACTAAAATCCTAGCCTCCAGAATCCCAAAAATCTGGTCACCTCTCCTCAGTCCAGAGCAAGTGGGATTTGTCCCAGGGTGATTGTCATCAGGCCACTTGCATAAACTGGCACATATTTTCCAATCTGCAGAAGCAGCAGACATCCCCATGGCCCTGATTGCACTCTATGCCAAAAAAGCATTCGACAGAGTGCACTGGGAGTCCCTCTGGGCTACTCTTAGGAGGTTTGGATTTCTCTCCATCTTCATTCATTGGCTCCAAGTGATTTACTCCTCCCCCACTGTGAACATCTTTTGCAATGGAGTACTTTCTTCAAGCTTTCCTCTTTATTTGGGTGCCAGACAGGGATGTCCCCTATCTCCTTTTCTTTTCAATCTTTACCTGGAACCCTTAATTAAACAGTTAAAAGCATCTCCTCAGAATCATGATATTTTCATCGGTAACAGAGCACCAATTTTGTCTATCTATGCGGATGATATTCTCTTGCATTTCTCGCATCCCTCAACTTCTTTTGAAGAAGTTCTTAGAATAACAGCAGGATATATTCTTTCTAATTACAAACTAAACTAGTAAAACAGAGATCTTTCCCTTGAATCACCACATGCATAGTGCTGAATTCTCTCGATTTGGCATGCGTTGGGCACCCCAATCCATATTTAGGTATTCATTTATCCACTCAACTTCAAAGATCTTCTCTCGATCATGCAGCATGATTTACTTCGATGGCAGCGCCTTCCCTTGTCCTTATGGGGCAGGGCCAGTGTGATCAAAATGAATGTCTTACCCAGACTTTTCTACCCGCTTAACATGTTAAATATGTGGCTTCCTCTTAGTTTTTTCCAATGCATTAACTGCCTTATCAATAATTTTATATGGATGGATAAATCCCCTAGGCAATTGTATGCTGAGTTGACACCCCCAAGGAGCTTGGGGGACTTCGGCTCCCCAACTTCCTGTATTATTACTGGGCCAGCCACCTACAGAAATGCGGCAAATGCCTCACAGTTGACCCCAACCTTCAGGAGGGGAACTACGTCCCAATTTGGCTGCAGATTGAAGTGGACTTATTCTCCTTCTCTAATGTTGCCCCACAAGTGGCCTACTTTACTCCTAAAGCATCTCTTCCTTTTTCCCTCAGATGCTCTGTCATAGGTCCATCGGTCAAAGTACTCTCCCAAATATTTCACTCCCTTCACAAAAACTGTTAAGATTTCAAACAACCCTTGTTATCCAATCCCAACTTAAAGATTGGTGGATCAGTTCTGTCATGAGACTGGCTACTGCAACTGCAAGGCTGCAAGGTATCAGATCTATACCCAGCTGGAACCTTGTTATACACTAAGAAGCTGCTAACAAACTTTCATATTTCCCCACACTTCACATTTCAGGTCTGCCAGCTGAGGCGTCTGCTCCTGACTCACTTTGGTCTTACCTCAGAAGCATCCGAGCTGAGTCCCATACTGCACCAAACACAAGACCTAGCAAATTGGCCTGACAGCGTAGCCGCATTATACAACCTTCTCCTCTCTGTAGTTTATCCATCTCATCTGAATGGATCCAAAATCTGGGAACACCTTCTGCCAGAACATACGATTAATTGGGCCAAGACCTGGAAAGATTTACACAAATACCATACTCAAGATAGAGTAAGACTCACCCAATACCAAATACTAAATAATATTTACTGTATTATACACCGGTTAAGCTAGTCAGGATGGGCCATCTCACATCTTCAGATTGCACCAGATGCGGCAAGACGGAAGGATCTCTTGCACATCTTCTGGGAATGTGAGAAGGTGACCCCCCTCTAGGCTAAGATCAAGTCCCATATTAATCTGTTACTGGGCCTGGAAAATCTCTTCACTCCCTCAATTTGTATTTTAGGAGACTATACATCAGTAAGGGTAAAATAAAGAAAATACCATACATCACTCATCTCCATGGTGTCAAAAAACTGGTCCTTAAACAATGGTTAGATCAAACTTCCATCTCCCATAAGGAATGGCTGAACGAATTATCCTTTTACCTAAGATCGGAACGCATGAGTGCAATCATCTGCATCTGTTTAACCCTTACAGGGCTGCGGACTGATATATCAGTCCTAAATTCCTTTACGTTCTAATTCTGTCAGCAGCCTAAGGGTTAAAAACAAATGGGGCAAACTGGATGCTCTATATTTGATTTTACCTCCTGGATAGCTCCTCTTGCCACCCACTGTATCTTGGTAGAATATCAATCCTGTCCTCCCTTAGCAAAACAGTGTAAATGGCACACTTTCGGGGGTTCAAGGCGGGAAGAGGGATTGGGGAAGGGACCTTTTTGAAATTGTACTGTTCTAAGTACTATGTTGTGAATGTTGATTGTACTTATAAACTATAATAAAAGAAACCAAATTTCAAAAGAAGTTTGGGTTTTTTTTTTTTGTTTTTTTTTTGTTGGCTCCATAGCTTGTTCTTTAGAATCAGAATCTCGCAAGCAGTTCCTAAGGACTCAAGTGGCCTACGGAATCAAATTAATGAGCCTTCTTGGGTGAATGCTGTCAGTACTGAGGAGACTGTTTGTGTCACTGCTTTTTCAATAACTCTTGGTACACACCTTATTGTTTGAGTCACTTTCTAAGGTTATATCTAAAAAGTTAGCCTAGGGGTTAGAGGAATGAGGTGTGAATAAGCTTGATACATCCAGCAGGTCAGATCTGAGTTTGATTCTCACAACCTCCACTTGCATATTGTGTGACTCTGAGCAAGTCACTTAGCCGCCCAGTGCTCCCAGGTTACCCCTGAAAACAGGCACTTGTGCCTAGTGGGCCTAACCCGGTTACCAAAGACTAAAATAAATTAAAAAAAAAAAAAAAGTTCAAAGACTCATGATGATAGTCTATGACGAATATAAATATAACACTGATCTCATGATGCAGGAGGAGGAGGAAGACTGCTGAGAGCCACTATAGACATGGTAACAGCTCCACAGTCTCTTCCTGTAGTGAGGACTCTGTTGTGAACACACCAAGATCACCTCCAGAGGATCCCTTTTTTAACATGATGCAGCAAATGCAAACTGCCATGATCTTCACCTTTGAGGAGCAGGACTCTACCAAAAATAACCTACTGGAGTTTCTGGAGATGCCAGAATCTTAATCTGTTCTGGTTCCTCTCCTTTTTCCAGCCTTGGAGGATGCCACTTATGCAGCCTGATATAGGGCAAACAGTATACCACCTCTGCCCACAAAGGCAGAAGAAAATTTATTCTGTACCTTCTGGAAAGCCGGATGTCATAGGCAAGCGTACATATGTCTCTGCCTAGTTGGGTCTACGTATTGTTACCACGCCTATATGATAAAATATTAGAACACAGTCTGAGGGAAGGAAAAGGCTGCTGCACAGGCCTTGTCTAAGGGTTTGTGCTAAACAAGGGTTAGTGAAAATTCTTGATGCTGGTGCTGATATGGGGAAACATTTGATCCTCACAGCATATGATACTTCTGATGCCTCTGCCAGGGCTGCAGCTTCTGGCATCTGTCTCAGGTGCTACTATTGGCTCAGAGTGGCAGGTTTTGCCACTGATGGGCAGCAAACTGTTCTCAGTGCCCCATTCAGAGGTCAGAAACTGTTTGGCCATGATGTAGAAGCAGCTTTGGAAAATCTTCAGTCATCTGGCAAAACTCTAAAGTCAGTGAAATCCTTGTACCATACCCAAAACTGGGTTATGAACAGGGATTAACTTTTTCCCATCTGCTGTCAGGGGACAGCATCAGGCCTATAGACAGCAGGGAAGAGGCAAAGGTGAGGGGGCCTTGCCATTTCCCAAAACAACCTCATGGGCCCATGCAAAAGCACCTAGAGGTGGTGGAACTGGTGGCTTACCCCCCTCGTCGGCTCAAGTTTGTACCAATGGTGGTGTCTGAGTTTACTTCAGATCAAACCATCCACCTGCCAGTGTATCATACAGAGCATGCCAATCCAGGGGAAGCATTGCTTCATACCTTAGATGTACATTGGAATACTTAGGTACTATACACACCATACAAAGGACTGCAGAAGGTCCTAACAGCTTTTTGTATCGTTTGCCCTGGGAAAGAGGATGCCTCAGTTTCTAAACAATGCTTGTCCAAATAGCTAGCACATTGTATTACATTCTGTTACAGGAAGTATGGTAAGGAACTTCCTGGTGTGGTTTGTTCCACCAGAGGCATGGCCACTTCTGTAGCTTGTTTTCTGAATGTTTCTATTGCAGAGATCTGTGCAGCTGCCACTTGGAGCACTGTCCACACCTTCACTAAGCACTACAGTCTGAACATCGTCTCTCGTAGGTGAGCTG
Source organism: Neoceratodus forsteri (assembly GCA_016271365.2). Taxonomy (NCBI): domain Eukaryota; kingdom Metazoa; phylum Chordata; order Ceratodontiformes; family Ceratodontidae; genus Neoceratodus; species Neoceratodus forsteri. The sequence continues at coordinate 932,862,036 of CM028133.1, forward strand.
GGTTTGGTCTAGCTGTGGTGCAAGGCCTGTTATCATAAGCCTATAGGCTCCAGCCCCCCAGATTGTTTTACTGCTTGGGACTCATACCAAATGTATGTGGCCTGATAAAAGAGATATCCTCAGTGAAGATAGAACAGTTACGTAAGAACTTGCTGCCATTGAGTCACAGGCCAGGAAGCATAGGAAAACAAGGAGCAGTTATAAAATTCACAAGTAGCATTTTATTATTATCAGTAAAATATTAAAAAAAAAAAAAAACTGTTCGGGATAGCTGTTTACAAAGGCAGTACAAACAAAGCAAAGTCCTTCATCTGAGGGCAACTCTAATTCTAAATTTCAGTCTCTTTCTCTCTCTAACAAAAGATTGCTCTCTTTTTTTTTTATATGCCATCCGATCTCACCGTCCTTTTCCCTTAGGGGTTGCAACAAAGGATCCTTGCACTGCTATCTCCTTTGCTATCTTTTCCAGCACTGTGCCTCTCCTGGTTCCCTAGAGGGAGATCCTCCGAGCATGATCTCCAGGAGGAAACTTGGGAGAGGAGGGGTCTCCCACATTTATGTACATGCGGACATCCGATGTCATTGTGGGTGGCCCCTGGCTGACTGCTTGCAAAAGTTTCTGTGTGATCCTAGCGCTGACGCAGTTATAGTTCCAAAGGTGTGGCCTGCTGAAAAAGAATCTCAGATCTACCATAAGTTCTTTCATAACCTTCTTTACAATGTTAACTGCATACCTCCTTGTTTTATTAAGATATCCCATAAGTGGGGAATGTATCAGGATCCTGTTAGAAAATGTTTTGTTTAGTTCTCTGACTCATTATATCTATAAGGTTTAGTTGGCCGAAGCTCCATTTTTCTGTCACAAATCTCCAAATGTTGAAATGTTTCATGGCTGTAAAACTTAATTCTCTTTTTTTACAGCTTCCCTGTAATGGTTTAGGCATCTGGTTAAGAGTGGGAGATCCCATTTGGGTGATCACTTTTGGAAATGGGCTGGATCTCAACCTTGACTGGGAAGCATTTTTAAAGTTGAAGCTAGATTTACTATTTTTGTGTTTGCTCTTGTTCAAATGAAATGAAGAAATACAAAACATTTTCTAAGTAATTTGGAATATTTACTTATATCTTCCATTATGATTTTGTATTTTTCCCTTTTGATTTTACAAGCTTATGCACCTTATCTGAATAACATGCCGAGACTGTTAATTATTGGATACAATTTCTTTAAAGTATATTGGGTTGTCATCCCTGAAATTCCTCCACCTTGTTCTTGATTTAAATGTAAGCCACTAACCAGTATAGTTTTAGACAGTACTTGCAGTGTGTTGTTGAGGCACAGGTCAGGAAGCATAGGAAAACCCAGGAGCAGTTGTAGAATTCACAAGAAGTGTTTGTTAGTACTAGCAGTACTGATAACATAAAACATATAAAATTGTTCAGAATAACTATTTACAAAGGCAGAATAAACAGAGAAGATCAATTTGAGTTTTCCTTCAGTCGCTGTGTCTTCCAAGAACATTGCAACTCTCTCTAAGTCTTTGCAGCCCCGCTCCTTAACAAACATCCTCTTTTTTTTCTGAAATATTCTTGTATGCTTTCAGATTAGCCCCTCGAGTTCCCAATAGCTTTTTGCAATCATCTCAAACTACAATTATTTACATTTCACCAGTAACATCATATAATTTCTAAACAAAGGGATCCCAATATCAGTTACATTTCCACATAATGATTTGCATATATTGTTATACCTGCAGATATGACAGGGAGGAAAAGACAGAACAGCAAGGGAAGACTGAGAGACAATGAGAGGAAAAGAATTGTGAGACTGCCGGGGGTGATCAAATCCTAGGTATCACAGGAAAATGTGTTTGTGCAACTAGAGAGATAAGAAACAGGAAAGGAAAGAATAGATCCCTGCATTGAAACTCTCCATAACAACTGGAACAGGGGCCTATTCAACATACACCCCCCTCCTTAAGAGGGAACCTATTTTATCAAACAGGTTTCCAAAACTTTCTATTAATTCTCTACTAACATTTGCTTATAACTTTCAGAAATTAAGCACATGTGCAGTATGTTATCCAGTGAAAATCGTGAGTCAACAACAGTGAATACAAAATCATGATTAAATTACAGCGAAAACATTATTGGCGACTGCCACACAACAGCATGGTGTCAGATTAGTGATTCTGGCTATACAAAAAGAGCGACCCTACAAATCGCGATTGAGAATCTGTGATTTACTCCATGCTTACAGGTTCAGTTTCACACACCCCCACCCATTTACTGCCGAAGGCAGAATGCTGTTTGAATTGCAGAACTACAGTTTCGGTAGAAGCCTCCTTACCTCCTCACATCAGCTTTAAACCTGTACCTAGTAACCACCCTACCTAACTTTTTACTAAAACATTAAGCAATCCAGTCACGGCATTTGGCTTGGCATTTGCACTGTGTCAGCAGGTTAACAAAGCATGGGCCACAATTGATGGGTTCTGCTCTCGCCCTCAGGATCGGTGACTAAATGGGTTGCTCCTTGGTGCCCCCCCCCCCCAATGATAGGTGGCTACTCCTAGTCCATGGTACAGGGGAACATACTTTCTCCTTAGTCTATATCTTTAGAAGTGGACACACCCAGACAAGCCAATATTGCTAATGATTCCTAGCCCCCTCCCCAGATCGTCTGCTCCTCCTCAGTTTCCACAAGGCAGCTGTGGGGACACAGGCCACGATCAGTGATTATTCCCTGGGACCCCTGATCAGTGGATGCACCAATCTACCTTCCCTCTCCTCCCATTTTAGGGTTTCCAGTGAACACCAAACTCAGGCCCAGCTTCCTGTAAGTGACACCCTTACTGAAACAATGGTATCCCATAATGATTGCTCGTTCTCTAGCCTGCTGTCTGGTTTGACAGCATCGTTGTTTTTACAGGATTGCTATTTTTATACCAGTGATTTTATGCAGGCGCTGTGTGTGTATTCGTAGAATTGCACTCACTATTAAATCAATCGCAATTATATTTTTACGATTATAACATGGAACCATGCAGTATCCTTTTTTTCTATAACAGTACAGCAAACAGTAGTTTAAACTCATACATTTGTTTTTTCAACCTTAATAACCTTAAATTCCTGATCCATATCTTGACAGAAAATCAACAGTACTATTCTCTTTACCAGATTTGTGTATCACCTTGAATTTAAATGGCTGTAGTGTCAGGTACCACCTTGTGATTCTGGAATTTTTATCTTTTATTTGTTTAAGCCAACAGAGAGGATTGTGATCTGTTATAAGCACAAAGACAGTTCCTAGCAAAAAAAAACTTAATGGACTCCATTGGCCACTTTGCGAAAAAGTTTTTCAAGCTCTGCTGCCATTTTTGTAGCTTTGACAGTAAGCATTGGAACTGATTCTGGGTATCGAATAGCATAGTCGCATACTACCAGGATAAATCTATTACCCTTTTTATTTTTGTCTAAAGGACCAACCATATTCATTGCAATTCTCTCAAAAGGCACGTCTATCAAGGGTAGGGAAACCAGGGGCACTTTGTCTTTTCTAGTGACTGGGGCTACTTTCTGACACTCCGCAGAGGAATTACAATAGGTAGCAACATCTTCATGAATTCCAGGCCAGTAAAATCTGTGCAGCAATCTAGCAAAGGTGCAATCCCTCCCTGAGTGTCAGTGTGGCTCAGTTGGTAGCACATCCGCCTCTGGACCAGAAGGTCATGGGTTCTCATCCCACAGTGGGATTGGGCTTGCACCTAACAAATCGCTGGCATCCGAGTGCAGTATTGGGGGTGCTGTACTGCTGGGGTGTGCCGTCCTTCGGACGAGATGTTAAACCAAGGTTCCTTCTACCTATCTTGGTGGTGTTCTGGTGGGTGTCCAGGTGGAAGTAAAAGAACCCAGGGCACTCCTCGCAAAGAGTAAGGGACATTTCTGGTGTCCTGGCCAACATTCTCCTTCCCATAAACCAGTTCATGCAATTATCCAGGCTGTGTGTGGGTGACGGTGTGCAATATGGCTGCCACTACACATCGTCATTTCACTACCAGTCTAGCATTACTTGTAAAGTGTTTTGGGATACACAGTTTATGAAAAGTGCTATATAAATCCTGATTATTATTCTTCTTCAGAGTGACCAGCCATAGGACTATCATGTGCTATTTGTAACAACTTGGATCTATACTTTTGTGGTATAACCAGTTGTTCTATCTGGTCCTGCGTCTAAGGTTTAACCCATATTCTGTACAGTAACCCATTACATTTTTTAAACATCGTTTCACCTCTGGCTACTTAAAATAACCCTGGAGAGAAACATAATTAGCTTGCTCTGAAAGAAATTCACAGTTATCAGCTTAGTTTCAGCATTTTCATATGTTAACCCCTTTATGTCCATCAGTCATTTGTTGCCACAGTTTCTTCAGGCATCATCTTTCTTTCCTGGATTTCTGGATCTTGGAGCTGTGCTCAAACAATTTCGAATCAAAATCGTCGAAAGGAAAAGAGTCCCCACCGTTTGAGATTTTCTTTACCTGAGCTCTTGTTTCCTCTGCTGCTGAAACTGCAGGGTTAAGTTCCTCAGAGATTAACTCAGTAAATCCTGGACCGTCATTTCCAATAATCACGGGTACAGGTAACTTAGGTACTACCCCCACTTTCATTTGGTGTGACACATCCTTCATGGTCAGTCATTTGGGTGATGGGATAGTATCAAGTGTCCCCGTGGATACAGATGACACCAGTACCTGGTCCTTTGGCACAGTTTTCCCCCAGCATTTCAACATGCACTAGGGTCTGTCTGCTTCCTGAGTCAATGAATCCCTTTACAGTCTTATCCCCCACCTTCACATCTGTTAAGTACCTGCCCTAATTTGCCAAGGACAAATCTGTTCCAGTGTCACTCTTCTTATGGCAGTTTCTTGCAGTATGACCTGGCGTATTACAGTTACAGCAAATAACATCTTTGGGCACATATTTGTTACCCCCACCAGAGTTCTTATTAGACTTGGAGTTTAAATGGGAAAAAAAGAGTGTCTTACTGGTGCTTGGCTGTTACCTCACTGCTGTGGCATCTGTCTGGTCATTTGGTAGTCTTCACCAAAGAAACAGCCTTTTCCCCACTTTTTGGTCAGTGTTCCTTTGCCCAGAGCTGCATATCTGTAGGCAGGATGTTGATGAATTGCTCCATGGCAAATGTGTCGATGATCTGTGGGACTGTTTTGCCCTCTGGTTTGAGCCATTTTATCAGGAGTTCTCTGAGTCGGGTGAAGGCTTCTCAAGGGTTGTAGACTGAGTTGTGCTTTGGAGATCGAAATCTCTGCCAGTAGGTCTCTCCTGAGATGTCATACCTTTTCACGATTTCACTTTTCACCAGGTCATAGTTTTCTGACTGTGCAGTGTCCATTTTGCTGTATGCAAGTTGGGCTTTCCCTGTCAGGTAGGGTACTAGTCTGATTGTTCATTGCTGCTTTGGCCATTGGCAGCCTGTGGCAATTCTTTCAAAAGTTGTCAGGTATAGCTGGCCGGTGGTGCTTAGGGCTGAGGCTCTAGCACTTTACCTTGTGCTACGCCGGCCACCCGTGTTCGGGAACGAGCATGGGCTGCCAGAGGTTGGCAAGGATGAAGATGGATCAAGAGTCTGACTGACTGCTCTCCATCTCTGGGGAAGGGGGAGCTCGGCAGCCGGTGCATGCCTGACCCGTGGTGGAGGCTGGGGCTCGGCGCCACGGAGCTGCTGCTGTATGGAGATGTGCACGTGAGCGTGTGCGACCCCATCTCAGGCATCATTGCATGCCTCACAGCTGTAGGGGCAAGAAAATTCAGAAATAGCTCCCGTAGGATGACAGGGGAGCTCGTAGGCCCCACACCTGGATAGCTACGGTGCGAAACCACAGAACCGATCTCAGTAGAGGAGGGCCCCCTCCGTCGACCCTGCCGGGGGGGGGGTATGCCCTGGGAGCTATCGCCAGATGGTGGACACCAGGGTGATGGGGCTGGGGCTGCCCCAGAATGAGAGGGCCATGGAGCAGAGGAGTATAAATACCACAGGAAAAAAAAAAAAGGTTGTCGGGTATGCCTCAATATCATCCGAGGGACACAACTTTGTAAGTTTAATGGCTTTTAAGTTGCTTGTGTTTTGTTGCTCGTTTGGATCTGTGTCAGATCTTGTGCCTTTGAAAGCTTGCAAGGCATCCAGCCATCGCTGCTCCTGTCACTGCATCTCTTCTCTCATCTTCTGCTTCTCTTTTCTCCTCTGCTGCTCCTATCACTGTATCTCTTCTCTGCGTCTCTGTTTTTGTTGTATAGCCCACCATTTGAAAAAGCCCATCAGGCTTTCAGGTTCTGTCACTGCCTGTTCTTTTTCCATAACTTGTGCTGGCTGTACTGTACAATCTCAGCTTGGACTTCTGTCTCTGCTAGTTTGGCTGCCATTCCCCAGGTAACCACTCCTGGACTTGCTGCTGCAGAATCCATATCTTTTTCTATACTTCCCTGGACTAGGTCCAGTACCCTCGCACAAAACTCCTGGCTTAGAGTATGTATGGCATAAATTCCACTTAGGCCAACACCATCTGTCATCGAGGCACAGGTCAGGAAGCATAGGAAAAAACAAGAGCAGTTGTAGAATTCACAAAAAGTGTTTATTAGTATGAGCAGTAATATAAAAAAATAAAATTGTTCAGATAACTATTTACAAAGGCAGAATAAACGGAGAAGATCCATCTGAGTGTTCCTTCAATCGCTGTCTTCCAAGAACATTGCAGCTCTCTCTCATAAGTCTTTGCAACCCTGTCCCCCAACAGGCATCTTGTTCTTTTCTAAAATGTTCTTGTATGTTTCAGGCAGATGCAGCAAGAACAATGTTCCAGAAGTGAGGCACCTTCTCCACAGCTTCTGAACAAAGGCTTAAATAACGGCTCTCATGTTAACCCCTTGAGTTCCCAATAACTTTTTGCAGTCATCTTAAACTATATTTATAAACATTTCAACAGTAACACTGTATTATTTCTAAACAAAGGGATCCCAATATTAGTTACAGTTCCACATAGTGATTTGCATATATTTTTATACCAGCAGATATGTAAGTGAGGAAAAGACAGAACAACAAGGGAAGACTGAGAGACAGTGAAAGGCAAAGAATTGCGAGGCTGTCGGGCTGATCAAATCCTAGGTCTCACAGGAAAATTTGTTGCGCAACCAGACAGACAAGAGACAGGAAAGGAGAGAACAGACTAGATCCCTGCATTCAAATTCTCCATAGCAAGTGGGACAGAGTCCTATTCAACCCTGTCACACAGTGGTGGTATAAAAGGAGGGGCATTACAGACAGGGGCCCTCCCTTGACAAAGTTTTATCGAACAAAGCACCAGGGCACCTACTGTGTCCTCTCTGTAGATTTACCTTTTTTACATGTAGTTTACATATACATTTTACATAAGAGTATTTTCTAGGGGCATAGATATGATTTGCTTATCCACACAATGGCAGTTCTACCAGAAGTGCTGATTTGTCAGAATGTCTTTAAGCTAAGCTCCTTCCACCACCTGGGCAGTATATCCTCTAACCTCACCCTGTAACGTCAGATCTTCGGGGATATCTCAGTCATTAGGTCACACCATAGTAATTTCACCATTTATGAAGTAGGATCCACACAGAAGATTTTCAGCAGTATAACTGGGGCCACCCACGCCAACATCATGTGTCAATGTCACCAACCCTATAAAGGTGTGAGCATCCCCGCTTCCTACTCAGTTCTTTCCCACCATTGACTTGTTCACGCTGGTCTCCATGGAAGCTCCATCACAGTTTCGCGCCTTTTTTTCACCTACAGTTTCATTATATCACTTTAGAATCTCTTTTTAAGAGAGATTCCTTTCTTTTTTTATGTTATGAGTTAATCTTTCGACTTCTCTCCCCATTTCTGCCACTGCAAAAAGAAGAATGCCTCCGCAGACTAACAGTCTCTTAGTGTCTGCTGTCTAGGACCTGACCACGAAGACTCTGACTGTGAGCTGTGCCAGAAGTTTAATCAAACAACCCTCTGGCGATGCAAAAAGGCTCTTAAAAATGTCCTAATAGAGCAACAGGTAGCCAGTTCTGGGCAGGGGTACTCCGGGGTCCCAGCCTCCCAGTTGCCGACAGGTTCATCAAGCTCCCAGGCCTCTAAGGCCCGAGACCGCTCCTCCCCTGGCTGTGATCTCGCTACCTGACAGCCTCTTGTCCTTCGTCTGGGGGTTCTTCATCAGCTTCGAGGATGCATAAGTCTGCTGTCGAGGTTTCTGTGCCCACCAGACCCATATCGACAGTGCCACCATCGGATACTCAGGGTGGCCGGTCGTTGATCTGCAGGTCGTTGGCTTCTTCATTGACACTAGCCCTTCTTCCGACGAGTTCTGATACTACCCCTAGGTTACAGGCTTTTCAGGGCCCTTCTGGTGGGTCATTGCTCCCTGCACAGTTGACACCCCCCCCCCACCACCATTGGCACAGTCTTTGGCGGTTGTTGACCTCAATGAGATTTTGACCAAATTCACCTTGGTGATTTTTCACCAGTTTGGCACTTTTCGGCCTTTGTCGGTGAATCATGTTGGACCTGAACCTGGAAGAGGTTGACATTGAGGAGGAGTACCTCCCTGATCTTGTTCTTCCTGAAGAGGAGGAAGACCCCCTCTCTTATGACAGGTCCACTGCTTCCTCAGTAAGCAAGGACTCTGTCATGTACACCCCTAGGACTCCAGGGAGACCCTACCTTCTTCAATATTATGAAGTAGTTGACCTCAGTCATGGCGGGGTTCCACACTGAGGAGGAGGAGGATGTCACCAGGAAGGATTTAGTGGATTTCCTGGAGATCCCAGAGTCTCCTCCTCAAATCATTCCTCCTGTTTTACCTGCTCTGAGGAATGCCACTACTGCAACCTGGCACAGGCCAGACATGTTGCCAGTGATGCAGCATAGGGCAGATAAACTCTTCTCATGCCCCTCAGGGATATCCACATTATGCTGCCCAGACTGAAACTGATTCAGTGGTCATTAAGGCAGCTCATGACAGGTCTATGGCATCCAAACACCTTAGTTCCCTCCACCCTCAGGCTGAAAATTGCCAGTTACCTGTTCCATATGGTAAAGTACCAGAATACCAACTGGAAGAATGGCAAGGCCTCTGCCTAGGCCCTCCCAGAAGGTACACAGAAGCAGGAGATTCTCAAATGCTTGCAGGCCGCTGAAGAAGTTAGCAAGCACCTCCTATGAGCGCTGTATGATATTTCAGACACTATTGCCAGGGCTGCTGCCACCGCCATGTGTCCCCGTTGGCCCTCCTGACTGAGGGTCTCTGGGTTTGCTGCTGATGTTCAGCAGAAGGTGGTTAGTGCCCCCTTCAGTGGCTCTATGCTTTTTGGTGCAGGTGTCCAGGACATGATTAATGACTGTAAGGCATCTGGAAGGGCTCTCAAATATGTCTACTCATTCTATCACATGCAACCTAAGAGCAGACAGCGCCATCCCTTTTGTAAAGCATCTGATAGGCCAGGAGTAGCCTCTTGGCCTCAAGGCAAATGCAGAGCCTCCATTGCCTTGCCCACCCCCTCCACTGCCAGAGCCATGGCCAAGCGTCTCAGAGGTGATGGACCAGCCACAGCGGCTGGATCCACCTCCGTTTGACTCCTTGCCAGACACCCCTCTTCCGATCCTGACCAAGAGGTGGTGGTCAAAGGTCAGTTCTCTCTCTCTCCATCTCAATCCGTGGAGAACCATTACAGCAGATGCCTGGATTCTACAAATCCTGGAAAGGGGTCACACTCTGGAACTTTCCGAGCAACCCCAGATACTCCCTCTCTGCCCTTTAGCTATCCCCCGGTCCACTTGCCTGTTCCCTGGGAGGAGGTACAGTCCCTTTTGTACAAACAGGCCATAGAGGCAGTGCCCAGGCACCAGAGAAACTGGTTTTATTCCAGGTTTTTCTTGGTCCCCAAAAAGACTGGAAATCTGAGGCCCATCTTAGACTTAAAGGACTTCAATCTGTATGTCTAGTACAAAAAGTTTCGAATGGTGACTTTGCCAGATCTCATGCTCCTTCTTAAGCAAGGCAACGGGCTGTGTTCTCTGGACATGCAGGATGCATAACTGCATAGCTCTGTATTTCATCCTCACAGGAGATTTCTCCAGTTTCTTTTTCAGAGCAAACATTACGAGTTCAAGGTGCTGCCCTTTGGGTTGTCCTCTGTGCCACAGGTCATTGCCAAGTGCTTAACAGCAGTAGCTGTGGCCCTCAGAAGGAAGGGAATGTACATTTTCCCTTAATCCAGATGATTGGCTCCTAAAGGCCTCATTCAGAGAACTGCTCCTGGGGGCCCTAAACTGAACCCTCCAGTTATTTCTCTCCATGGGCATTACTGTCAACCTGCTCAAGTCGGTCCTGGTTCCATCTCAGAGGCTGCAATACATTGGGGTGGTTCTAGACTCTGCGCAGGGGAAGGCCTTTCTGCCTCAAGACAGGGCAGAGTGCTTTGTTGTCCAGGCTCAGGAGGTGGTCCAGAGCAGTTCTATCCCTGCCAGGGTGTACCTGAGACTGCTGGGTCTGATGGCTGCTGCCATCCCCACCGTTCCACTGGCCAGGCTCCACATGTGCACTCTACAGTGGACTCTTTGGGTACTATGGGACCAGTGAATGGATGATTTAGATCAGCTAGTGCTGGTCTCTTCCCCAATCTGCAAAGTGCTGCTGTGGTGGATGGATCCCCTGAACCTACTGCAAGGGGTCCCATTCCAGATCTTCCCTTGCCAGTCTTCACCATTCATTACTGCTTGGGTTCACCAGAGGCGCGCACCCGCCACGGGATTTAATTTTATTTTTTTTTTGTAGAGGAGTTCTACTGACAGCACCGCCCTAAGAGGACGACCACGGTGTGTAGGGCGGCTGTTGGGCACCACAGGCTCCTCCTACATCCCAGTTCTGTTTCTCCCACCATCAAGGCTGCACCTGCTGCGATGTTGTTTTCCGGTAAGACTGTTCTTTATTTGAATTTCTCTGTCGACGCCGGGAGCTTTTCTGTTGAGTGTTAATTTTGCATCATGCCCGGTTCAGGAGCTAAACGAAAGTCGAAGGCGGGCTGTGCCCCCATGCGTCGGTGCTCCTGTGGCCGGCATTTTTCCGTCACGGACTGTCATGATGTTTGTCTTCATTGCCTGGGACCTAACCATAATATGGACAGATGCGACGCCTGTTTTTCGATGGACCACTGTGTTCTCGAAGTCCGCGCATTTGATCGGCAAGGCCCCGCCGACTTTCGGAGGATGGCGTCGCTCTCGGGCCTCCCAGGTAAGAACTTTAGACCCTCCCTTCGGGTCTCCTCCCAGGTCTATATGGCCTGGAGAGGAGGAGGCCTCCTTGTCTTCCAGTCTTGCCGAAGAAGAGACCCCTTTTGCGGTATCGGAGGAACACCATGGTCCCTCCCGGGGCCACGGTGGAAACACCACCTCAGCAGTCACCTCTTCGGAGGTGCAGGCTCCCCCAGTGTCGAGGGTCGCAGTTGCCAGGCCCAGCATGGGTGGACCTTCAACGCCGCTTTCCAGCACCATCTCTGATCCGTGAGTGGCACCGTGGGCTCAGTTGACTCCGCTGCCGGCGCCGTGTTGGGTCCCAGTGCTGAGGGCGGTGCCAGGGACTTGACTGGGGCCGCAGGTGGGTCAGGACCAGGTTCCGGCATTGTCTCGGGTGCTGGGGGTGTCGATCGGCACCATGGGTGACACCGGCGCTGCTCACGGTGTGGTTTCCCGGGAGACTCCTGGGGTGGCCAGTGTTGAGGTCATGCTGTTTGCCTCTTCCTCGGAAGTGGTTGATTCGGATGTGGATCCATCCTGGCTCCCCAATTCTTCGGGATCGGAGTCTTTGGTGGGACATGGTGTCAGGCCGCCCAGCGCACCCATTTCTCAGTCTCCACAGAAGTCCTCTTCTGAGCGCTTCCAGACTGGGGGTGGCCGGGAGCTTTTGGGAGGAGATGGCGTGGAGTTTGGGGACAGGGCTGTCCTCCCACAGGGGGACTGTGGCAGCTGCCATCTCCGGTGCTGCCGCACCCTCTCGGGGTGGACTTGGGGCCCTGTCTTCGGGGGGCTCCCTGGAGAGACTCCTGGATCAACGGGCTCTGTCGCTGACATCGAGGAGGAGGGCATCCTCTGAGTCAGAGGGGTTGAGGGGGCGTGGTGAGGTGGGCCGGCTTCCGCTTGCCACCCCTCGGGGTGTGGGTAGGAGTCGTAGCTTCAAGCCCTGCCTCTCCCTCTTGGGTTCGGCGGATCACTCCGGTGATGTTGTTGTGGGCTGTCCTTCTGGATCCATACAGCCCCAGGCACATCACAGGGGAGGACCCCCTTCCAGGCACTGCCAAGGTTCACATCCCCAATGTTCCGTTCTGTGACCTGGCTTGATATCTGGGACCCTGCCAGCTTGGGCTCCGTTTTCCGGATTCCAGAGCCCCAGCAGAGGATAGTTGCCTGCTCGTAGGTGCCCCTCTCCCATTCCTCTGCAATCACCCCCTGCTGTCCCAGGTCATGTCGGTCCTGTGGGGCCGTTATCCTGGGAGACGTTCAGAGGCTCTTCGGTAGCCTTCCCTCATATGTTAGATGCATGCATGAGTGGGTGTTTCACCTATCCCCACCACCGCAGGAGTCCGCTAGACACTCGAGTTCCCCATCATCCTTGTCTCCCTCCTCGGAGGGAGAAGAACCCTCTGCTCACCTCTCTTCTAACGCTGATTTCATCGAATATCAGCGTTTCCTGCCGAGGATGGTGAGGGATCTTGGAAGTTCATTTGTTAGATGTGACATTACTGAGTGGGAGACACGTGAATTCCTCAGTGAATTCAGTGCCCAACATTTGGTGGTGCCATCCTGGCGTATTCTTTTCCAGGAGGCATCTATCCGTTCCTGACAGTCTCCAGCCGACCCTATTCCAGCCCCAGCAGACTGCAGGAGGAGGTATTGTGCCCCTTCTGAGTCTCTAGGTTCTCTCCCCAACCCGTCTTCGGGATTGGCATACCTAGAGACTCCTTCCGGGCGCTGCCGCCTGGCGCACGACCAACCACTGGACTCCAATTCTCTACAGTTTGATTGGTTGGGGAGAAGAGTGTTCTCTTCCTCTCGTGCAATACTCTGCATCACATCTCATCAGGCACACCATGCTGCCTACAACAGGCATCTATGGTCGATGCTATCTCAGCTCCTAGCATCAGTGCCTGACTCGGAGCAATGTAGACAGGCCATTGCCCTTTCTGCTGTAGGCCTGAAACTGGCAAGGCACCAGGCAAGGGCATCTTACAACGCCAGTGAGGTGGCTTCCAGGCTTGCAGGGACAGCGATCTGCATTAGGCGGATGGCATGGCTTTGTCTATCAAGGTTTTCACCCCTGGCCCGGCATAGGGTGATTTGCTCCGCCTTCCGAGGGACCCGCCTGCTTCCACCAGAGCTAGGAGACTTCTACAGGGGCTTCCTCTGTCTCCTCATCTTCGAGGGACACTTCCTGGCTCTCCTCAACCTTAGGCTTTTTGTTTGATTAGCCAAGGGTCTCTCCCTACTGTTTTCCACCAACAGGAGACTGTGAGTTTTGTTCCCTCAGGGTTTTTTCTTACCCTCCTGCGGTGGGGGACCTTGATACTCACCCAAGCAGTAATGAATGGTGAAAACTGACAAGGGAAGATATGAAAATGATGTACCTACCGTAATTCTTGATCTTCTCTTTTATCTTCACCATTCATTATTGATACCCACCCACCTTCCCCTGTAGGGCCTCCTGCTTCATCTCCTCCTCCTCCCTGTTTGTTCCTCCCCTCTTCCTTGTTGGCCTTTATGCCAAAAAAAAAAAACAGCTGCGTATCTGTTAATCTGAACAGATACCTTTTCTGATGGAAAAGGGGAGCGAGTGGAACTTGTGCTACCCTCAGAGAACTCTTTCTGACTACCCCTAGGGTGACTTTTGGGTCGTCTCTGGGCCATGCTATTCAAGTCACAGTTTAGGAGACCATCCAGTTTCTAGCTATGTCTTCTTAAAGGTCCCCTCTGACAAGCCCTGATCTCCTGCATCAGTCTCTGATACTTTCTCCCTCCTGACATTCTCTTCTGGAGTTGGCAATCTTCGCTTGTCTTCAGGGAGTCTGATTGAGTTCCCATTCTTTCTTATCCAAAGGGGTGCCTTCTTAGGGCATTCCCCCCCCCACACACACTTTGGTGTTAACACTTAACAAAGTGTTTCATAAGCTTTTTCCGTTGCTAAGTTGGGCGCTTTCATTTCGGAACAGACTTTCTGCTTTGGCAGTCTGTGAGCTCTCAGCTACAGTTTAAAGGGTTAGGGATGACGGGAGGTATAGAAAATCTGCCTTGTATCCAAACTGCTCAAACCGGTCAGTTGAACCTTCTCTCAAAAGTCCATCTAGTGGGATCCTGACTCCCTTGTTCTTGGTTCCGAGCCTATAAGCCTCAAACCAACCTCTAACTTGGCAGAGTTCTCCCTCCCAGCATCCCTCTGTCTTCTTTTTCCTGTTCTTCTTCTTTCCCCATTTCTTTCCTTTCATTATCTGTTCCTCCCTTGGAGTCGCCATAGCAGTGAGGCCCTACGGCCCCTTTAGGTGGATTCCCTTCTTGTCTTCTGTCCTCTACCGGCTTATGCCTTTTTCAGTTTATATCCTTTCCTTTTTCTATCCCTCGGCTCCCTAGCCTCACTCTGTCCATTCTTGCCCTTTTTTTGCCTCTCTGGCTAACAGAACTGGGATGTAGGAGGAGTCTGCAGCGCCTAATGGTCACCCCTCGTCCACCGCATGATGCGTCACTCTCAGGGATGGCGCCGTTGGCGCTGACTCCTCTACAAAAAAAAAAAAAATCCCATGGTGGGTGTCCGCCTACAGCTGAACCCAAGCAGTAATGAATGGTGAAGATACAAGAGATCAAGAATTACGGTAGGTACGTAATTTTCGTATCTCTTCCCTCCAGCCAATCCTTACCACAGTGCCTCCAGTTTCGGCTGGAGGGCTTATCTGGGTCTCTTTCACACTCAGGGTTCTTGGTCCCAGATCGAAACCTCCCTGCATATCAGTATCCTAGAGATGAGGGTGGTTTTGTACGCCATGCAGGCTTTTCAGAGCCACCTTCTTTCGGGCCAGTTGCTGATTTGATCAGACAACCTCAGTGTAGTGTACTACATCAACAAACGGGGGTGGGGCACATTCATACCTCTTATGCAGAGAGGCCATGGAAGTGTGTCTTGAACATTGGTCCACATCCCAGATGTACTAAACACTCTGGCGGACAGCCTCGGCTGGACTTAGACAAGCGTGCATGAGTGGGAACTTATCTCATCCGTCACAGAAGATCTATTTGATAGATGGAGTTGTCCAGAGTTGGACCTTTTTGCATCTCCACTCAACGCAAAACTGACCTGTTTCTGGTTGCTAGATCCAGCGCCTGGAGTTTTCTGGTGAAATGCATTGTCCCTCTCCTGGAGCGAGAGGTTTCTTTATGCCCCTTCCTCTAATTCAGAGGGTACTGATCAAGCTGCAGATGGAGGGGGCCACCATGGTCCTAGTAGCTCCATTCTGGCTGTGTCAGATATGGTTTCCTCTTCTACAGCAGCTGGCGGGAGAACCTCCGGTCCCTCTCCCCCTCTGCAGGAATCTACTGACCCAGGATCAGGGGACCCTAGTACATCCCAACCTCAGGTCTCTCCTTCAGCCCACCTGGTTCCTGAGGACATAGCCATCGCCAGATTTGGGGTTTCCAGTAGACTGGCAGACGTCCTACTGGCCACCTGAAAGCCTTCTACTCGAGCCGTTTATGCCATGAAGTGGAAGCGTTTTGCCATATGGGCTGCCAGAAATAATCTGGACCCTTTCACCTGTCCAGTGAACCAGATTCTGGACTACATGATCTCTCTGCACTTTTCAGCAATCTCATCTTTTCATGAGCATGTGGGTGATTGTACCATAGCTGAGCTGGACATCTCCCATACCTTTTTGGGGGGAATCCTGCATCTGAAACCTCCAGTCCGTTCTCCTTTCCTGGCTTCTGGTTTGAATTTTGTTTTTGAGAAATTGACTCTGTCTCCCTTTGAGCCAGCTGCAACTTGCAAGCTACCTTTCTTTTCCTGGAAAGTGTTATTTTTAGTTGCTATTACTTCTGCTCAAAGAATTTCAGAGCTTCAGACCCTCTGGTGTGAGAAGCCTCATTTTATTTTACACAAAGCTACAGAAATTCAGAATACACATAAGGAGCCAGAAGAACTGTGGGTCACCCTGGAAACAGGAAATGGGACAGCCATAAGAACTGGGGTTGTCTACAGGCCCCCAGACCAGGGGGAGGACATAGACACATTACTGTTAGAAGATATACAAAACATGACAGCTAAAGGGGAGGTTCTGATAATGGGAGACTTCAACATGCCGGATACAGATTGGTCAATACCAGCAGGAACATCTGCCAGAACTAGACACATAGTGGATTCCCTGCAGGGGGAGGGCCTCAAACAACTGGTACAGCAACCCACAAGAGACAGGGCTATCCTAGATCTAGTACTGACTAACAAGGAAGGGATCACAGATCTCCAGGTAGAAGGTCACCTGGGGCCAGTGACCATCACATGGTATGGTTCAATTTGGCTACTACACCTAAATCATCCCATTCCAAGGCAAAATATGGGACTTCAGAGGAGCTGACTTTGATAAGATGGCCAACAGAGTTAAGCTAGCCCTGGCAAAAGAAACACAGGTGAGGGGTACAGGCAAATTGGGCAAGCATTAAGGATGCAATACTTGAAGCAACATCCCATTGTGTTAGACAGAAAAGGAAGTGCAAAAGAAGAAGGAAACCACTTTGGTTCTCAAATACAGTAGCAGGAAAGGTCAGAGCCAAAAGGCTGGCCTTCAGGTAATATAAGGGAACACAGCGGATGAAGATGGGGAGGCATACCAAACTGCCCTAAGGGAAGCAGGGAAGGCAGTAAGGCAGGCAAAGTCCCAAACTGAGGAAACACTAGTACGAACAGTAAAGAAGATGACAAGACTTTCTATAGATACATTAGTGAAAGGAGAAAGTCCAGAGGGTATTGCTAAGCTTAATGGAAAAAGAGAGCATGTGAGGAGGAGACCTGTAAAGGCATCTATCCTAAATAGATACTTTTGCTCAGTATTTACTGAAGAGAAGGTAGGGCAGGGCCCACAGCTCAACATCATGGACACAGGGGAGGAGGTGAGCACTACTCCCTTCACAAAAGAAAGGGTCCTACAAGAGCTTGCTAAGCTCAGGGTGAATAAGGCAATGGGACCTGATGGCATACATCCCAGGGTACTTAGGAGCTAAAGGTGGAACTAGCAGAGCCATTAGCAGAACTGTTTAGTGAGTCTCTCAGCACAGGAGAGGTCCCAGAAGACTGGAGAAGGGCTCATGTGATCCCACTTCACAAGAGTGGTAGCAGGAGGAGGCGGGAACTACAGACCAGTCAGTCTTACCTCAGTAGTGGGCAAGATTATGGAGGCACTCCTTAAGGAAAGGATAGTGCAACACCTGGAATCCATAGGGGCACAGGATCCAAGACAACATGGGTTTACAAAAGGAAGGTCCTGTCAACCTAATCTCATAGATTTCTTTGACTGGGTAACCAGAGTGGTGGACCAAGGGGGAGCAGTTGATGTCACCTACCTTGACTTCAGCAAAGCTTTTGACACTGTTCCACATAGATTGATAAATAAGCTGGGTAGGCTCGGGGTGGGTCAGTAGTTGGTCAAGTGGGTGGCAAACTGGTTGACGGGCAGAAAACAGAGAGTGGTGGTAAATGGTATACAGTCAGAAGATATGCAAGTCACAAGTGGGGTACCTCAGGGATCAGTTCTGGGGCCAGTCCTCTTCAACATCTTCATTAGTGACCTTGCAGATGGACTAGAGGGTAAGGCTTGTCTGTTTGCAGATGACACCAAGATCTGCAACAGAGTAGATGATCCAGATGGGGTGGGCAGAATGAGAAGAGATCTGGATAAACTAGCAAAATGGTCAGAAGAGTGGCAACTGGGATTTAATGCAAAGAAGTGCAAAATCATGCACATAGGGAAGAGAAACCCTGAAGCCACCTATAGGCTGGGAGGGGAGTTGCTAGCAGTCACAAAGGAAGAAAGAGACTTGGGCATCATCATCACTGATGACCTGAAATCATCCAAGCAAACCTCTAAAGCACTAGGTAAGGCTAGGGGGGTGTTAGGGTGTATTAGTAGGGGTATCACAAGTCGTAAGAGGGAGGTAATAATCCCTCTTTACAAGACACTGGTTAGGCGCCATCTGGAGTACTGCATGCAGTATTGGAGGCCACACCTTCACAAGGACATTAACCAAATTGAGGCAGTCCAGAGAAGGGCAGCCAAAATGGTGCAGGGACTGCATCAGAAGACATATGAGGACAGATTACGGAGCTTAATATGTATACCCTTGAGCAAAGGAGGGAGAGAGTGATATGATCGAGGTATTCAAACACCTTAAGGGCATTAACAAGGTGAAAGAGTCTAACATGTTTAAATATAAGAAAAATAGCAGGACAAGAGGACACAGCATGAGATTAGGGGGGCGATTAAGGGAATGTGAGGAAATTCTTTTCACAGAAAGGGTGATGGATGCATGGAATGGCTTACCACAAGAAGTGGTGGCTATGAATACAGTGCAGGGCTTCAAACAGGCATGGGATAGGCATAAGGGAGCAATACAAATGACTATGAATAGATAGGCTACTGACAGAGCAAAGGCCAATGGCACATTTATAAGGTAGAAAAAGAAATGGGCAGACTGGATGGGCCTTGCAGTCCTTATCTGCCATCAACTTCTATGTTTCTATGTGTCTTTGCCCACGAATCCTAGGTTTCTTCCTAAGATGGCATCAGAGTTTACACTGAACCGTTCTGTCCACTTTCCTGTTTATTTTCCATACTGTGTCAATCCAGGGGAAGCATTGCTCCATATGTTAGAAGTGCGCAGAACTCTGAAATTTTACCTGCTCCAAACTAAGGAATGTAGAAAGTCGAAGCAGCAGTTTTTCTTTCGCCCCTGTTAGAGATGATCAGGTTTCCAAACAATGTTTGTACAAAGAGTTGGATAACTGCATTGTGTTCTGCTGCTCGAAGTACGGTGAAGAATTTCCTGAAATGGTCAAAGCTCATTCCACAAGACGCATGGCTACCTCTGTGGCTTGTTTCTGAGGGGACTCAGCTGCTGACATTTGTACGACTGCCACCTGGATTACTGTCCAGACTTTTAACAAGCACTACAGTCTGGACCTTGCCTCGGGCCCATGCAGGATTTGACAGGGCTGTGCTGCAGGGCCTCCTGTCTTAAACTTAAGGTTGGCCTTCCTCCCAGACTGTTTGTTTAAACCTGTAAGTGCTTGAGACTTGTTCCTATGGTGTAACTGATGACTGCGATACCCCCAAAGAAGATAGAACAGTTACGTAATAATTTACCATAACAGTAGATCTTTGTCGGGATCTCAGTCATTAGGTCTGTCTTCCCTCTCACCGTCCCCCCTTTTTTTGAGGGGGGTCCCTTTACTGGAACTGGCGTCTTTGGTCCCCCTTGGCTAGAGCTATGCTCCCTTTTTCTCTGGGGGAATGTACTGAGGAGGGAGCAGGGCCGCTCACACCTTTATAGGTCGGTGACGTTGACGTATGATGTTGGCGTGAGCGGCCCCAGTTATACTGCTGAAAATCTTCCATGTGGATCCTGCTTCACCAACGGTGATGTTCTTATGGTGCAACCTGATGACTGAGCTCTGTTGTCAAGGCACAGGTCAGGAAGCATAGGAAGCAAGGAGCAGTTGTAAAATTCGCAACAACTGTTTTATTATTGATAACAGCAGAATAAAAAAAATAAAATTGTTCAATATAACGATTTACAATGGCAATACAAACATAGAAAGAAGAGCCCTTTTTCTTCTCAGTTTCAAATCTCAGTATGTCTCTGTCTCTCCTTCTTGTAATATATTGCAGCTCTTTTTATAACAAGTCTTTGCAGGAGCTTGTTAAGAGAACACTCTGCTGCTCACATAGTGTTCTTTTCAGTTTCAGCAGGTGCAGCAAAAAGAACATTGTGACCCAGAACTGAACTCTTGTTTACATCTCTGCAAGAGGCTTAAAAACTGCATTTCAGGTTACCCTCTTAAGTTCCAAATGGCTTTTTGCAATCATTTCAAAATTAAAACTATATACAGTTTTAAACAAAGGGATTCCAGTATCAGTGACATTTCCCCATAAAGATTCACATATATGTTTATACCTGTAGATATGCTAGGAGGAAGAAAAGACAGAACCATACCTCTCAACCTCTCAGCATTAAAAATCATAGCACTGGCCTTCAAAAATCATAGCAAAGGGCCAGAATGTGTAGCACTTTCTTATTTTAAACAGTATATCTACAGATAGTGGGCCCCATATAGTTAGTGATAAGGAATGTTTCTATCAACTTAGTTCAGTGATTTAATAGTTTGTGTGTCCAGAAATAGCTCTAACATTATGAGGAACATCAGTAAACCTGTGCAGAGCAAGGGTAAATTTGAGTGTGAAATTCATAGCAGTTGAGAGGCATCGACAGAACAGTAAGTGAAGGCAGAGAGATGGCGAGAAGCAGAGAATTGCAAGACCATCAGGGTGATCAAGTCCTTGGTCTCACGAGAAAATCTGGTTGCACAACCAACAGAGAAGAGACAGAAAAGGAGAGAATAGAACAGATCCTTGCATTCAACTCTTTCTATATAACAAATGGGACAGGGCCTTACTCAACCCTGTCACAAGATCCCCTCAAAGATCTACTGTTACTTTAAGTTCTTATATAACTGTTCTATCTGCTTCAGGCTGTATAGCACAGTGGTTTAAGACTCTGAGCTGCAAATCTGGAATCGTCTTTTCTGCTAGAAGAGTTTGGTCTTCTCCTTCACATTCCTGTGCCTTGTAGGGCCTAAACTGCACCGTTGATTAACTTTTTCCCCCTCAAGTTAATCGATATTGTGCTATAATCCTCTGATCTTCCAGGATATAAAGTGTCCACCACACATTCATACTGATGGGACTACTCTGGAGGCACTAGGACCCAGCGGGAGCCAAAAATCTTCAGGAGGGTCGCCGTTGAAGTAAAATTTTCATCAGAAGAAGTCTTCAGCCCTCCATCGACAGTCGACCATGAGTTGGGCAGGTGACTGCAGGGAGACTTTGCATGAAAGCTGTTCAGTCAGCTGGGCTGGGTCTGGTCAGCCACTCTCTATGGGGGGGATGGTGTCCAACTACAGGCAGTCTGGTGCTTGGGGAGGGGGCTGGGTGGTCTTCCCGAAAGCACAAAAAGAAGCAGTCTCATTCTAGGCACTGTTCAACCTCGAGCTCTTCTTTGACCTCCCGGTGGAAAAAGAAACTGCTCCGCAGGAGGTTGCCTTCTGGTATGTCTGTGCGTCGATCGGTTGCCAGGGGCAGGGGCCAGTCTCAGCTTCTTCCGGAGTCCTTTCTAGTTTCTATCCCTGTTGCCCGGCATCCTCGACTCCAGAGTCCCTCCCCACCCATTTGGGAGGTCCTCCGGTGAGCAGTTTCACCATTGGGCTGCTCTTATGGAGCAGTGGGTGCGGCGGTTGTCCCGGCTGCCTGAACTGGCTAGTCCATTGTTGGGGCCTTTGGGCCCGTCAGTTTCAGACCTGCAGGCAGGGTTGCTGAGGCTTTCTAGTTGTGTGGTGCCCTCTCCGGTGCTATCGACTCTGCACCCTGGTATCTATCCCTCTCACGTGGCTGTGGTGCAGGGGTCCACACTGGTGCCTTTATCTCCTGCTGAATTTCTTCGCTTCTCCTCTGTCAGCCGGAAATTGAACATTTCTGCGGTGCCGGCACCATGCTTGGTGCCGCATTCCATATCACTGCTGCGCTCGGTGTCACTGCCCATGCTGGCACTACCTGTGTTCTCGGCGCTGCCTCCTGTGGCGGCGCTGGGAGTGGTTGTGGTGCCGCATGGGTTTCAGAGGTTTTTGATACTGATTCTCTCTGCTCCTCCTCCTCCTTCTTTTCATCCCATTCCTATCTCTACAGTCCCTTCTGTTCTGGCAGGGGATGACGTTGAACCCAATCCTGATCTTTGATTAGGGGATGACTTCAATGATAATTCTGCCCTGGGCTCGGGAAATAAACCTCTTTCTACAGAGCCTTTGGTCGAGGACATTTCCTTTAAGTCTCTGCTCAGAAATCTAAATTGGTACACACTCTCTCTCTCTCCAGACTTCAGATAATGATCCTGGGAAGCTGCTGCATCTGCAGTATTTGCATGTTCCCAATATTACTGTAGAATTAACCCCATCATTGCAGCCCTCTTTCGAGACACTCTTTGAGATGGTGTGGGATAATCTGGCACTCATTCCCTCTGTGGCTAAGTCCTCCGATCGGAAATATGTCCCTCCTAATGGTCGACATATTCTGGCCTCTCAAGCATTTGCTGATGCCATTGTTGTTCTGGCAAGAGAATGACAAGGCTGTTCTTCTGTAAGAGTCTACAGCATGACCAATAAACAAAAAATCTCGCAAGATCGACACCTTGGGTAAGCGAGTCTTTGCTGCTTCAACTTTGTGCGTATGCATTGCTAGCTATCAGGGCTACTTCTCTCAGTATGGGTATACACTCTGGCACAAGTTCAAGGCTACGGTAGAAGCTCTCCCTGATTCGGATGTTAACTCAGAGCTCCTTCAAACCATTACTAGAGGTATTGAATCCAGTAATCAACAGCTTAAATCTGCCATGGATGCCTTTGATACTGCCTCCAGAACAGCAGTGGCTGGTATTTGCACCTGTCGCCACTCTTTGTTGCGCACCTTGGGCTTCACAAATGGTGCCCAGTAAAGAGGTATGGCTCTGCCTTCCGACGGTACGTATGTGTTTGGTCCCTAGGTCGAGCAGGCGCTGGAGGCCACTCAGAAAACTGCTAGACCCCCTTCCACAGCCCCTCAAAGAGGCGGGAACAGGCATCAGTTTCATAACCATCAGTCCTTTCGTGGTAAAGGCAGAGGAGACTTTAAGAAGAACCAAACCTCTCAGCCACAAAGGAAAGCGCAGCAGAAGACACAGGGCCCCAAAGTGCCCAGTGCCACCCTCTGAGATTCTGGCCCAGGTGCCACCTCAGCTGTTCGAGGGGGACTCTTCCTCAGTAGTAGGAGCACATCTGACTCAGTTTTAAGACCAGTGGAAATGGATCACATCAGATAAATGGGTGCTCAGAATAATCTGCGAAGGGTACTCCTTGAATCTTTTGGAAACCCCTCCGGATCATCCACCCAAATGACAGCCCAAGCTATCTGTCTCTCAGTCAGACCTTATTGCTTCTGAGATCCAAGGCCTTCTGAACAACAGGGCAGTAGAGATGGTCCCGCTGGAGCAGCGGAACACAGGTTTCTACTCCCATTACTTTCTGGTTTCAAATAAAACAGGCGGCATGTGCCCTATTCGCTACCTCAGAAAGTTATACAAGTCCCTTTACAAGGAAAAGTTCAAGATGATATCACTTGGTACTCTTTTATCTTGGATTCATCAACATGATTGGCTAGCCTCCCTGGACATGCAGGACGCCTATCAACACATTCCCATACACCCAAACCACCACAAATACCTCAGATTTGTGGTGTTGGTTCAGCATTGTCAATTCAGAGTCCTGCCCTTTGAGCTATCCTCGGCAGCTCAAGTTTTTACAAAGTGCTTTGCTGTTCTCGCAGAGCATCTAAGGAAACTCGGGATTCAGGTATTCTCGTTATCTGGATGATTGGCTTCTTGCGAGCCCCTCCAGACAACAGACCCAGAAAGCCGTAACTACAGCTTCAAAATTCCTCACATCCTTGGGAGTCCTGCTAAACTTGAGAAAGTCACAGCTACAGCCCTCCCAGCAGCTCCTCTTCATAGGAGCCCTTCTGCATACATCTAATGTGAGCGCCTTTCTCCCAGAGCACAGAAGGAACAACATCCTGCAGATGGTCTGCTCCATCAGAGAACACAGCTTGGTCTGAGCTTTCTCGATGCAGCAGATGCTGGATCTCATGGCAGCCTCAGTGTTTACTGTGCCTCTGGTACAGCTTCACATGATGACTATTCCGTAGATACTCAGCACTAAGTGGTCTCCAACCACACACCCACAGTCCTTTTGCATCAAGGTGACGGAACTGCTGAAACGGTCGCTCACCTGGTGGACTCAGGAGGACAACCTTCAGGAAGGGTATCTCTTCGCCCCTCTAGATCCCCAGATCTCCATCACCACGGATACATCCCTGCTGGGGTGGGGAGCTCACTGCCAGGATCTCCACACTCAGGGTCATTGGAGTCGGGATGAATCTCAGCTTCACATAAATGTTCTGGAAATGAGAGCAGTCCTTTACACTGTTCGGACCTTGGAGGGCATACCCTGTCACAAGACCATTCTCCTTCATATGGACAACAAAGCAGTGATGTGCTACATCAGCAAGCAGAGGGGAGCACGCTCTTACCCCTTTTGCAGGGAAGCGATGAGAGTGAGGGAGTGGTGCCTAGAGCACGAAGCCCTGATCCAGGTAGTCTACCTGCCGGGAGTCCAGAATGATCTGGCGGACCGTCTCAGCAGAATGGAGACAGATCCTCATGAGTGGTCTCAACATAGTCGTGGTGCAATCACTCTTTGAAGAGTGGGCAACTCCAGACCTGGACCTTTTAGCGTCCCCACTCAGTACAAAACTGTGTCTCTTTTGCTCCAGAAATCCAGGACCTGGCATTTTTCGGCAGGATGCATTCAAACTGCGGTGGACAAAATGCTTTCTGTACACATTTCCTCCTCTTCCCGTAGTTCATAGGGTGCTGCTCAAACTGGAGGCACGGGGGCAAAATGATTCTCATCGCCCCATTCTGGCTTCGTCAGATCTGGTTTCCTTTAATCGGCAGATTATCAGAAACTTCCCTGAAACCGCTTCCACTTCAGGCGAACCTTCTGACCCAACGCCGTGTAATCCATCCCAAACCGAAGTCTCTTCACCTCCATGCCTGGCTCTTGAGGAGATAGAGGTGAACAGGTTTAATGTTTCATGCAGGGTCGCTGATATCCTATTAGCGGCACACAAGCCTGCTACTCGGAAAACCTACATGGCTAAGTGGAAGTGTTTCTCCGTCTGGTGTGCAAAAGGCTCCTGGAACACCCTTTTCCTGCCCACCAAACAAAGTAGTGGAGTATCTTCTAGACCTCTCAAACACAGGCCTGCAATACTCCACCATTAAGGTTCACCTTTGCGCAATCTCAGTGTACCATGAGCACATACACTCCACGTCTCTGGCTCAACTTCCTGTGGTCAGGAGGTTTCTTAAGGGCATTCTGCATACCAGGCCACCAGTCAGATGACCAATAGCAGCCTGGAACATTAACTTTGTGCTAGACATGCTCACCCGTAAACCTTTCAAGCCCCTAGCTACGTGTGACCGAAAGTTTCTGACTTGGAAGATGGCCTTCCTTGTGGCCATCACTTCTGGCCGCAGAGTGTTGGAAATACATGCTTTGGTCACAGATCCCCCATATAGTGTATTTCACAAAGACAGGGTGGTTCTTGGGACCCACCCCAAGTTTCTTCCCTAGGTAGTCACAGAATTCCATCTGAATCAGCCCTTGGTCCTTCTTACCTACTTCGCGAACTTCAAGAATGAAGGAGAGCATACTCTACATTCCCTGGATGTGAAAAGAGCCTTGCAGTTTTACTTAGACAGGACTAAGGAAATTTGCACTTCTAAACAACTGTTTGTCTCCTTTAGCGTGGCCCGGCTGAGCCAGCTTGTGGCCATCCAGTGTATTTCAGCATGGCTAGTAGCATGCCTCCATCACTGCTACTCCATGGCACAGGCAAGCTAGAAGGCAGAGTATATGCTCATTCTACCAGAGCAGTTGCAGCCTCTCTGGCAGAAATCTGTAATGTTCCCATTGCGGACATTTGCAGTGCGGCCACCTGGAGCTCAGTGCACACATTCATAAAGCACTGTGTTTTGGATGTCCGTGCCAGACAGCATCAGTCCTTTGCATACCTCTCAACCTCCTGCCTCATAAATCAGGGACAAGGCTTAAAAAAATCAGGGATGAAGGACCAAAATCAGGGACACATCTTCAAAATTGGAGATATCCACTCAAGAAGCAGGTAGAATAAGGTGCCTAGTGTAAAATGCATTTTCTAAGGAAGAACAAGTCTGTAACTTTAATGTTTGACATTATTTTGTGCTTACAACTCCCATTATTTGGTCATGGAAACACAATTTTTAGGAGGGACAGAGTCAGATTTTGAGGCCAAATCAGGGACTTCCCTGAAAATCAGGGACAGTTGAGAGGTATGGTTCTTTGGCAGGAAAATCCTTAATGGACTTCTAAGTGAGCACCTCCCTCTCCTGCCACCCGTCTCGGGGGGGATTATTTAGCTCAGTACTGTCCCATCAGTGTGAATGAGTAGTGGAGAATTTATGTCCAGGAAGATATGTAAATTGTGTACCTACCATAATTCTTGATCTACTTGTACGAAGTCTCCACCTCTCATTCACAAGCCCACCCGCCATCCCCCAAGCTCACTTATCTGTTCATGGTCTTCACTCCGTTGATGGCTGGGCTGTGAAGACTCTGTTGTGCTGACCTTTTTAAATGGGTCATTCGAACTATCTTATGTCCAACATAGGTTAGTTTCATTAGATTAGTTACGCTGCACCTCCTCAGGAAAAAAAGGTACTGAGGCGGGTTGGAGGGTCCGATGCCAAGGTAGTCTGTACAGCGCCGAGAGCTTATGGTGCCGCCTCCTTACGGCCCTACCTCGACGCCGACCCTCCAAAAGATTTTTCTCTCCTGCTGGGTCCTAGCACCTCCGGCGTAGTCCCCTTAGCGTGAATGAGTGGTGGAGACTTCGTCCAAGAAGATCAAGAATTATGGTAGGTACGTAATTTACATTTCTCTTCTTGCCTCAGGTGATGGAAGCCGGAACACAAAGAAGCAAAGCCAGCACCCAGCTTCAAGCAATGTGTCACATGCCGACAGAAGATGTTGTGGACAGACCCACACATGTCGTGCCTGTACTGCCTGGGAATGGCACAGTATGTCAGGGGTTGTGGCCTGTTCCAGACAGTGCTTCCTTCCTCCCTGGAGGATCAAAAGGCTCATCTTCTCCTTGGCCAGCCGACCGAGATCCTAAACTGTAGCTTAAGGGTTGCAAGGCAGCCTCCACTGCTGTGGAGTCTGCAGCTCAACTCGCAGCCTTGGAAGATGTGGTAGCAAGGCTGTGGCAGGCAATTTATTGGCAATGGTTTTGCTGCTGCTGGCTATGGCCAGTTTCGAAGCATCCTTCACTGGAGAGTTCAGAGAGATGTCGGGTGCTCCAGACCTGCAGGGAGAGCCCTGCCTGCCACAGTAAAAATCACAAAAAGCACTGCCACCAGTCATGAGAGTGGGGGAGCTTACACTCCTCCCTCGACTGCTCAAAGCCTTTCACGCACCCAGCTTCAACCGAGCCCAGATTGGTCGAGAGCCGGATTGAACCCCGTCTGGCTTGAAAAACTGTACACTAGTCAACCTCGAGATGTCCCTTGAGCCAGTCGACTTGTTCTCAGGACAGGTTGATGAGTCGTCAAATCTCTCAAGTCCCCAGTGTTCCTGATCCTCACCCAGGAAGACATGGAGTGGTGTCCCCGGCCGCTGCCACTCAGGAACAGCCTCCACTTGTGGTCATTCCACTAAAGCTGGTGTATGCTGTCTACATGGCACCTCTAGCGACTTCTCTTCAACGTCAGCCACTGGGTTGATAGAAGTTAAGGCGTTCCTCACACTCTGTCTTCCACTCAACTGGGGGGCATCATCATTGGCGTTACTTGTCCTCCTCATTTTTGGCTGACCAGAGGCTCTTCCGGCAGATGTTGAGGTGCTACAAAGAACTCCTTTTGCAACAATGGGCCTTGGTGGGGCAGGGTAGGGATTTACCCCCTGACCCCTGTGGTTGATTGGCTGGTGCCAGTCAAGCCCACAATGATCTTCTCAAGGCAGTTGTCACCGACACCTGTGTTTCCACCCCAGTCAGTGGAACCACCTCCACCACAGCCTTTGCAGGGACCTCCAGCCAAGGACTCCTGTGCTGCAACCAACTTGCCAGCCTGCCTTTTGGTGGAAATCACTCAGTCAGATGACTCTAGGGTGGTTCACGAGGGATTGCTAGAGATTCCCAGGGTTCGTTTGAAAACATCAGGCGCTAGATCGTTTAGTTTTATGGCACCGACCCTGTGGAATTCTCTACCTCATCAGGTGCAAAATTGCCCGACCATCCTTAGTTTTAAAGGAGCTTTAAAGACCCACCTTTTTAGCATAGCTTTTAAGGATTTATATTAGTTTTAATTTTATTGTATTTATTGTTTGTGAATTTGTACAGGCGCTTTGATTTTAAGAAAAGCGCCTTTTAAAAATAAAGATGAATTGAATTGAATTCACGGTGGCAAACGGTTGAGGGCTGTTTTTGATGAGTTCTTTGATGACTCCGATGGTCCTTCATGCAGTTGACGAGGACGCATATCTTCAACCACAAATTGGTCAAGGAGTTGACCACCGACCATTGGCCAGTGTCATTTGGGGCTCTATTCCAACTCACGTCCGAGTCCGTGAATGTCCGTCTGCAACCTGTAAAGAGTAGGGCCAAGTACCCTTTCACAGACATCACAAATAGAGACAAATCCCCAAAAGTTGCCTTTCCCATGGTTGAGGTAATTTTGGGGCTGGCCCTGGGGTTTTGCAGCATTCTTCCTGGTACCCTCAGCCTTTATGGTTCACAAGTATGTGCTCCCTACTGGCTCTCTGTCCGGCTTCTCAGACCACCTCTTGGCTGAGGTCTAGTCTCGGACTCGGTCTTCTGGATGTCTGGAAACTCTGGGGGTATGGACAAGTCCCCCCAATAAGGAGTCAAAGAAGTTTAAAATAAGCTTAACCATATGGTCAAAAAGGTCTGTGCTGCTTCCTCAGTCAGTCTTCATCAGGTGAGCTACACCTTGATGATGGCCCATTTTGGTCACTCCCTTCTGCCAGTGCTGGGTGATGTCCTTCCTCACCTCCCTGTGGACAAGCAGTTGCCAGTGAAAATGGTCAGAGACTAGAGTAAAGTGCTGGCTAAGCACAAGCTGCAGACAGCCTTGGACATGGGTGACTCCTCTGCCCGTGCAATGGCCATTGTAATGGCATCACCTGGCCTGGCTGAGGGTCTCCACCTTTACGGCAGACACTTAGCATAAGCTGGCCAATGTCCCTTTCATGGGCACTGACCACTTTGGCCCAGGGAGGGATGGCCATCTCACTTGTATTGAGAAGTCCGTCACCACCCTTGACTCCGTGTCTTCGTCGTAGAAAAACCCAGAGGCCCAGAAGCTGAAAAAGAAGGCCTTTCAGCTTTCGTCTTTTCAGGCACAGCATCTTGGAAGCAGCAGTCCCAGCAAGGGCAATACCAGGCCTAGTGCCATAAGGCCAAGTTCTCCGGCCAGGGGCCAGGAAGAAACAGTTGGGTAGGTGAAGTGGTGCCTCTTTGGCCCCAGCAGCTGGTGCCCCCTCCAAAGCTACCCAGTGAGGTGGTCAATGGGGGGGGTCTACCTACCGCCTGTCCAGTCCCTAATCCAGCTCCCGGGGGGGGGAGTTTGCTTTGCCACTTCTGGCCACACTGGTCCATTATTACTGTGAACAAGTGGGTTTTCAATGTAGTAAGCAAAGGACTGCCTCTCTATTTGAAGTCTTTCTTGCCTTATCGACCCCACGCTTTGAAGGAGTCTTTGGTGTCACAGGACACGTTGCCCACCCTCAGGGAGGACATTGTTCAGCGGCTTATGAAAGGAGCCATAGCCTGTGTCCCAGACACCCGGGCAAATCGTGTATGTGTCCTGGTACTTCCTGGTCCTGAAATGGACGGGGTGGGGGAGGGCTGGGCTGGCAATCCATACTGGATCTGCTGTTGCACAATCTCAGTCAGTTTATAAGGAAGTATAGGTTCTGGATTGTCACTCTGAACTACATTATACTATCCCTGGAACAGGGCATGTGGCTATGCTACCTGGACCTTCAGGATACATTCTTCCACATCCTAGTCCACCCACCCACTAACGGTACCTCCAGTTCTGTGCAGAAAGGATGCTCTATCAGTTTCAGGTCATGCCCTTCAGCCTGTCTTCCGCGCCAAGGTTCTTCAGGTGCGTGGCAGTGGTGGCAGCCTTCCTGCAGTGCAAGGGACTCGGGGTTTACTCTTACCTGGATGACTGGCCAATAACCAGACCATCCAAGGAGACCATGGAGCGGTCCAGGACTCTTGCCCTTAAAACCTGCAGAGACTTGGGCCTCTTCATCAACCTGGCCAAGTCTGAACTGATTCCCTCGCAGGTGATTCAATTCATTGGGGCAGAGCTAGACTCCATATGGGCCAAGGCCTGCCTCCCTGTTGACCGGGTACTGGACCTTACCTCCTTTGGCTGATCATTTCAGGTTGGGCACTGACACCCTGCCCGGGACTTCCTCCAGCTGCTGGGGTACATGGTATTCTGCACCAGCATGGTCCAGTGGGCATGCTGGTGGATGTGGCACCTGCAGTGGGAGTTGTCATCAGTGTCCCAGTACCTAGGGTAGTTGGACCAGCCAGTCACAGTGACCCTGCCGATGTGGGAGTCATCCAGTGGAGGCTGATCCCTGCACATCTGAAGAACTGAGTCCCATTTGTCTCCACTGAGCCGACCGTCTCTCGTGATGATGCGTCTCTGGTGGAATGGGGAGCATACCTGAGAGACCACAGGGCCCACGAGTTCTGGTCGCTGTCGTTGAGGCACAGATCAGGAAGCATAGGAAAACCAGGAGCAGTTGTAGAATTCACCGAAAATTATTTATTTACACTAGCAGTATCACAAAATAAACTTGTTCAGTATAACTATTTACAAAGGCAAAATAAAGTTTTGTTTCAGTCTCTGTGTCCCTTGTTCTCCTAATCTCTCTTACAGTTACAGCTTAGCTCTTTCAACCCCTATCCTTCGCAAACATCTTGTCCTTGTTAGTGTCCTGTTCTCGTAAATTTCAGGAGCTGCTAGAACACAGTGTGCTTGAGCTGAGGCCCCTTCTGCAGCTTTTGCAAAAGGCTGGAATATTTGCACTCAAGTAACTTCTAGAGTTTAGAATAGCTTTTCTGCAATCATCTCAAAATGTAATTATATACATTTCAACAGTAACATTATATATTTTCTAAACAAATGGGGATCCCAATATTAGTTACAATTCCATACAATGATTTGCACATCTTTTTACATCAGATTATATTGGGGAGGGGGAGACGACCAGACAGCAAGGGAAAGCAGACCGACAGTGAGAGGCAAAGAATTGCGAGATTGTTGGGTTGATCAAATCCGAAGTCTCGCAGGAAATTTTGGTTTCGCAACCAGACAGAGAAATAGACAGAAAAGGACAGAATAGATCCTTGCAGTTTAAACACTTTCTCGAACAACTGGGACAGGGTCCTATTCCACCCTGTCATGGTCGCCAAGGGAGTCCCGTTAACCACATCAGCCTGCTGGAACGCTGTGCAGTGTGGCTAGTTCTGATAGAATTCGCTCCACTAGTCAGGTGTCATGTCGTGCAAGTCCATACAGACAACACCATGACCATGGTCTACCTGAACAGGCAGGGCAGCATGTACTCCTTTTCCTTGTGTTGGGAGGCCCTTCATACCTGAACCCTTGTGCTCAGCCTGGGTGCAGATCTCCTGGTGATCCGTGTCATGGGATGGCTGCTCAGTCCACTCCTGTCCCTTCCCCCTCAGCAGACCCGACACCTCAAGCTTATTCCAAAACTCAGGTCACCAGCATGGTGAAAGCTAAGGCACACAGTGCCTTAGCCCTCTGCACCACTGGGACAGCTCTGCTGCCCCATCGTTTACCTGTCTCTAGCCATTCTCTATCTGGCTTGTAGTAAGAAGCACTGACACCATTTTAGACCCCACTACCCTTGTGTCACCTAGTAGACCCACTCCTTAGGGTCTAAGTTGTTAGTCTGGCTGATTGGTGGTTTATTGTATATCCTTTTATTATCCCCTTGTGCTAGAAAGTATCTAGTCCACTGTTTATTTTCTCTCCTGGCAAACCGAACTAAGGTGCATGAGGGAGTTGATATTGGCTAGTGCACAGCACCACATGGGTGCACGCAAGCGACATCAGTGGCTAGCATCGGCTTCTTCCTTAGAAGAAAAAAGTTCCTCCGGGGTCCTAGTGCACCCAGGTCTAGACCCATACGTATGAATCAATGGTGGAGATATTCTGGAAGATCATCAATTACAATGAGTACACGATTTTCATTTCTGGAGTCCTCACCTAAGGAAGAGCATTGACAGGCAAGAGTCAGTACAGCGAAGTGTCACCAAGATGATCCAGGGCCAGCAGGGCAGCTCCTGTGAGGGTCAACTGGAAGCCCTAAATACGTACTCGCTAGAGGGTTGGCAGGAGTAGGAAAGGGGGATGTGATTGAAACTTGCAAGTTTATCAGGGGTATAAACAAGGTAAATGAATTTTGCCCACCTGCTTATCAATTAAAATAAAAATAATGTGAAAAATGGAATTACATGAATAGAGTGGGTCTGCCGCAGCAGTGGTTGGATTTCCACTCACGGCGCAGGTGACCCAGGTTCGGGAACGGACCCAGGTTGCTGGAGGGCCGGCCAGCGGAGAAGGATGGAGTGTCCCAGGGACTGTTCTCCTTTTCTGGGGGGAGGGTGGGGACAGTGCCCGGTGCTTGATGGACCCCTGGCGGAGGCCGGGGTACCACAGCTACCGCGCTTGACAACTTCAGGGGGGTGGGGCGGACACAGGACGTCATTGCACGTCTCCGCCTCTTCCTGCGCACAAAAGGGAAGAAAACCCAGCCTCCGCCACCTTGTTGACGCACGGTCCAGCTGCATTGGCTGTAAGGCCAACTCCCACCTTTCCTGTGTTCGCGGTGTCCTTGGCCCGAAGCGCCGTGACCCTGCCCTGGGGGGCAAGCCAGGAGGTTCAGGGAGGGCAGCTAAATATGAGTAGCTGCAGCCAGAGTCTGTGACCGGGCAGGTGGTCCCTGCGGTAGGAAACGGAACAAAAATAGAGAATTTAAAAAAAAAAAAAGAAATTAACATGAATAGTGCAGATCTATTTGCAAGGAATGTGGATGCGTCTTCAGGGGGCATGACTGGAACTTTGTGGAGGGTGAGTTCAAGGGAAATGCACGGAAGTTCTACTTCACTGAGTAGATGGTGGAACCATGGAACAAACTGCTGGCATAAGTGGTGGGGCGACTACTCTAAATGGATTTAAACACAGTTGGGACAGGGCAAGGAGACTTTTATTCCCGGGGGGGGGGGGGGCACAGCCACATTGGATTGAGGGGTGGGGGGAAAACAGTCCACCTGCACAGTACATTGGTGGGGAGGTACTACAGTAAGAGCAGACTAGAATGCCTTTTGGCCTCCTTTTGTTATCTAACTCTGTGTTTCTATGGATTGGGAATAAAATGGAGGAATTAAGTAACTTGAAAATGTGAAATTCTTGCTATTGGGTCATAATGAATTTTGAATTTGATATGTTTAACAGATTATTGGATTTGGTGTTGCCCTTTTGAAGGATGTAGACCCCAATAGTGCTAACTTTGTTGGAGCTGGAATTATTCACACAAAAACTTTACGGGTTGGATGTCTACTGCGTTTGGAACCGAATACTCAAGCCCAGGTATGTATTCATACTATCATGGAATAGGTGTTTTTTGTCTCATATTTTTGTTGATATTTTATCAAAATACAAACATCAAACAGTCCTGACAACAGACTTACATAAAAAAATTGCAGACAGAACCTTAATTAATCATAAAAGATAATAAAAAGAGCAATGCCGCCTCCCATAGTGCTGCTGCTGTTGTCATTAAACAGAATTCCTCCCTAACTGCAGAAAGGCTTTCAATTGATGGCCAACTGTACAAAGTAAATAAATAATAAAACTCATATAAATGAAAATTAATTATTACAGAAACTTGACACCACCAGTGATTGACCAATGTTTCATAAATTACAGATTAATTTTCTCTGTTCAGTGGCATTTACCGTAGATAACATCGGTGTGTGTGTGTGTGTGTGGGGGGGTCTTAATCACCCTAGCTATACCCAGGGTTCCCAAGGAGGTGTGAGTCTCATACACCGAAAGAGGTCATCTCTGCATACTCTAAATTATGCCTTGCCTCAGCAGAGCCATCTCTGCCACCAGGAGTGTGTCAATATCCTTTCCCCATCTGCTGAGGAAGTTTCCCTCTGTCATGCAGGGCAACTGACAGGCTTTTGACTGCACACAATCTTATCTTAGGGAAAACACACTACTGTTGAACTCTAAGAAAATGGTCACCATGTTGTTCGGTGCTGCACCTAGACTCAAAGCCTGTTCCTTCACTCTTACCATCCCTGGTCCACATGGTACACCACTCTATATCTCAGAGTCCTTTAAGTACCTTGGAATTACCCTTGTCCCTACTCTGGACTTTAACCTCCATCTGTAAAATAAGACGCTGCAAGACTAGCTGTTGCACAGGGTGTCCTGCGGCTAAGTCTTACATATGATCTTACTGCCTACCTGGAAGCCAGCAAGAGGGTCCTAAACAACTGGAACAATTGTTATAAAAGTATTTGCTGCTTTTCCCTGTCTACGCCCTGGAGCACCTGCCACTGCGGTCTATATTCTAGTCAAGGGTGGCTGTCCCCATTTTCCTATCGAACCTACACGTCAGGCTGTACAGTTGATAGCATTATAAGATCTGGCACACCACCTACACTAGCCAGAATGTTAAGACACACCCCACAGGCATACTTGTTGAGGTCTGCTGACAGGTTGCTCCTTGATGTCCCTAAATGTGTGACAAAGGCGGGTAAGTAGGTGTTCTCTGCATTTGTGCCCAAACTCTGGAACTCCACCTCTCTAGCCTTAAATCTCGCTCAGTCTCACCAGGTCTTTAAGAGCTACCTTCATAAACACCTCATGAGCACTGATATATGTTCGTGTAACATGATTGAGCGTAATATTACTTCTACGGATGTGGGCAAGATGTTCTATCCACACTTTCTGGCAGTGCTTTTCCACTTTAAGACTTTGGAATGTCTTCAAGCTGGTTTCTCGCTCCAACCCGGGTGGTAATTCCCTCGGCTTCGCCCCATGACGCCTGATCTTCCTTTCCGCTGGAAGAAGCAGGTTACCTCCTTATCGCTCTCGTGCTAAGTAGGCCCTTTGCTACCACATCTTCTGATTTTCTTCCAAAAAGTGATTAAAATGGCAGTCTTCCTAAACATAAAATCTCAACCACCCATTCACACTAATGGGACTACGTCGGAGGCACTAGGACCCAGCGGGAGCCAAAAATCTTCAGGAGGGCCAGCGCTGAGGTAGAGCTGTGGGGAAGCAGCGCCATATAGGCTACCTCAGCGTTGACCCTCCAACCACCTCAGTTCCTTTTTTCCCCCGCAATCGAGTGCGCTTGTGTTGATGTCACTCGCCCATCGGGAGTCAAATCTTCACATCTATATGACAGCAGCTATAGTCGTTTTAGTAATTGATTACATTTTATTTATTTTATTAATTTAGTTAAAAAAAATAAATAAAAGTAAAACAATTTTACGTCAAGAAGAAGTCTTCAGCCCTGCTTTAATGCAGTCAACCATGAACGGGGCAGGTGACGGTAGGGAGACTTCGCATGAAAACTGTGTTATCAGTAGGGCTGGGTCTGGTCCGCCGCCCTCTGCGGAGGGGGGGGTCTGACTACAGGCAGTCCGGTGCTCTGAGGAAGGGGCAGTCCTCCCAAAAGCACAAAATCAAGCGGCCCCATTCTCGATTCTCGTCGAGGCCTCGGCAGTGCTTGACCTCAAGTTCTTCTTCAGCCTCCCAGTCGAAAAAGAAAAGCTACCACTCAAGGTCGCCCTCTGGTATGTCTGCGTGTCGATCGTTGGGGGCCAGGGACTGGAGTTAGACTCCGACTCATCTGGGGTCTCCTACAGCCTCTATTCCTGTTAACTGGCATCCTCAACTCCAGAGTCCCTCCCTGCCCTCTGGGGTGGTCCTCCGGTGAGCAGTTTCACCATTGGGCCGCTCTTATGGAGCAGTGGGTTCAGCTGTTGTCCTGTCTGCCCGAGCTGGGGAGTCCGTCTCCAAGGCCTTCGGGCCTTCTGGTTTTAGACCTGCAGGCAGGGCGGTTTGGGCTTCCTAGTTGTGCAGTGCCTTCTTTGGTGCCATCAACGCTGCGCTCTGCTGCTTTTCTCCTTCATATGGCTTTGGCACAGGGGCCAGTACAGGTGCCTCTTTTTCTCCTACTGCAATTTTCTGATCTCCCTCCCCAAGTGTGGTTTTAGGAGCCTCTGGTTCTGCAGTGCCGGCTCCTCTGGTGCTGGCGCCATGCCCGATGCAATGTCCTGTGCTGGCACCATCTGTGTTTTGGGCGCCTCACCCTGTGTCAGCACCGGGGTGCCTTCAGTGCTGCATGGGGCACCGGGGTTCTTCACTCCGATTCGCAGAGCTGCTCCTCCTCCTCTTTTTCCTCCTTTTCCTATATACTCTGTCGCTTCGGGGCTAGTAGGAGATAATATTGAGTCTGATCCTGATCTTCGATTGGGGGGCGACTTTGACGATGATTCCTCTCTGGGGGTGGCACATAAACCATCTCTTCCAGCAGAGCCTGTGGTCGAGGACCTTGTCCTTTTAGTCTCTGCTTAAGAACATGGATGCCACTCTCTCTCCAGACTTCAGAGATTGATCCTGGAAAACTGCTGCATTTGCAGTATCTGCACGTTCCGGATATTCCTGTGAAATTGACTTCCCCCATGCAGTCTTTCTTTGAGACACTCTCTCAAATGGTGTGGGATAATACAGCACTTATTCACTCTATGGCCAAGTCCATAGATAGGAAATACGCCCCTCATAAGGATCGTCCTATTCTGGCTTCGCAAGCCTTTGCTGATGCCATATTTGTCTTGGCAGAGAATGACAAAGCCATCCTTCCTCAAGAATCTACAGCACGCCCAGTAAACAAAGAATCTTGCAAAATTGACACTTTGGGGAAGCGAGTCTTCACTATCTCCACCCTGAGCATGCACATTGCAAGCATCCAGGGTTATTTCTGTCAGTATGAGTATAACCTCTGGCATTCGCTCAAAGCCATGGTAGAAGCTCATCCTGATTCGAACGTTGGCTCAGAGCTTCTTCGGACTGTTACCAGAGGCATGGAATCCAATAGTCAGCAGCATAAAGCCGCAGTGGATGCCTTTGACACTGCTTCTAGGGCAGCAGCAACTGGTATATGCATGTGACGCCACTCTTGGTTATGCACGTCAGGGTTCTCTAATGTGACACCCAGCAGAGAGTTATGAGTTTACCTTTTGATGGTACATATCTGTTTGGTCCTCAGGTTGAGCAGGTACTTGAGGCCACACAGAAAACTAGGTCGGCTATCAGAACGGCCAGACCGCCATTCACAGCCCCTCAACGAGGAGGGAATTGGCAGTTTCATAACAGTCAGTCCTTTTGTGGCAAAGACAAGGGGCTTCAACGAAATCAAGCCCCCGCAACAAAAGAAAGCAGCAGAAGGCACAAGGCCCCAAAGCGCCTAGTGCCACCCTCTGAGATTCCGGCCCAAGTCCCACCTCAGCTGTCCGAGGGGGACTGTTTATTGGCAAAAGAAGGGCGTCTGACTCAATTTTACAACCAGTGGAAGTCTGTCACATCAGACAAGTGGGTTCTCAGGATAATCCGCGAGGGATACTCCCTAAATCTTTCAGAAACCCCTCCGGATCATCCACCCAAATGACAGCCCAGGCTGTCTTGTCTCTCAGTCAGACCTTCTTGCTTCTGAAATTCCAGGCCTTCTGAACAACAGGGCAGTAGAAGTAGTTCCGCTGGATCAGCGGAACTCAGGTTTCTACTCCCATTAATTCCTAGTTCCAAAGAAATCAGGCAGCATGCGCCCTATTCTCGATCTAAGAAAGCTAAACAAATTCCTTTACAAAGAGAAGTTCAGGATGATATCTCTCTGCACCCTGTTGCCTCTGATTCATCCAAAGGACTGGTTGGCCACCCTAAACATGCAGGACACCTACCAGCACATTCTCGTACACCCGAACCACCATAAATAGCTTAGATTTGTGGAGTTGGGCCAACACTACCAATTCAGAGTCCTTTCCTTTGGGCTATGCTGGGCACCTCAAGTCTTTACAAAGTGCTTTGCAGTTCTCTCATCGCATCTCTGAAAGCTCGGAATTCAAGTATTCCCATATCTGAACGACTGGCTTCTGGCGAGCCCCTCCAGCCAAGTGACTCAGGAAACCGTGGCTACGACTTCCAAATTCCTCACGTCCATGGGAGTTCCGTTAAATCTGGGGAAATTGTAGCTACAGATCTCCCAGCAGCTCCTCTTCATAGGAGCCCTTCTGGATACCTCCAACACAAAAGCCTTTCTTCTGGAGGACAGACGAAACAACATGCTTCAGATGGCCCATTTCATCAAAGAGAACAACTGAGCTCTCTCAGTGCAGCGGATGCTGGGTCTCATGGCATCCTCACTGTTCAGTGTGCCTCTGGCTCATCTTCACACGAGGACTACTCAGTAGATGCTAAGCACTCAGTGGTCCCTGACCACACATCCCCAGTCCTTTCACATCAAGGTGACGGAACCTCTAAAACAGTCACTCTCCTTGTGGACTCAAGAGGACAATCTTCTGGAAGGGTTTCCCTTTGCCCCTCTATAATCCCAGATCTCAATCACTACAGATGCATCCCTACTCAGATGGGGAGCTCACTGTCAAGATCTCCACACCCAAGGTCGATGGAATCAGGACAAGTCTCAAATCCACATAAATGTTCTAGAAATGAGAGCCATCCTATACGCAGTCCAAGCACTGAAGGACATTCTGTGTCACAAGATCATTCTCCTTCAGACAGACAACAAAGCAGTGATGTACTACATCAATAAAAAAGGCAGAGCACACTCTTACCCCTTATGCAAAGAAGCAGTGAGAGTGTGGGAATGGTGCCTAGAGCACAAGGCTCTGATTCAAGCAGTTTACTTGCTGGGAGTACAGAATGATCTGGCGAATCCTCTCAGCAGAACAGTAACAGATCCTCATGAGTGGTCTCTCAACATAAACGTTGTGCAATTGCTCTTTGAAGAAACATAGAAACAGAATTTTATGGCAGATAAGGAGAAACAGAGAATTTTACAGCAGATAAGAACCGCTTGGCCACCTAGTCTGCCCATTTCCCTACCTAACAGATAAGCTGCAGATCCTAGTTAACCAACAGCCTACTTCCTCCTACCCCCGCTAGAATTGCCTTATGTCTGTCCCATGCATTCTTGAATTCCCCCACTGTTTTTGACCTCACAATCTCCTTAGGAAGGCTGTTTACAACCCTCTCCGTGAAAAAATACTTTCTCATGTTGCCCTTGAGCTGTCCCCCTCTATCTTCAAATTGTGCCTCTTTGTTCTTGCAGATCTCTCTTTCTGAAATATGTTACCACTTGGACTTTGTTGATTCCCTTGAGGCACTTGAAAGTTTCTATCATGTACCCCCCTTTCCCTCCTTTCCTCGAGGGTATACATATTAAGCTCCTTTAGTCTCACTTTGTATGGCTTCTCGTGCAGACCCTGACCCATTTTTGCTGCCCTCCTCTGGACTGCCTCCATCCTGTCTATGTCCTTGTGGAGATGGGTCTCCAGAACTGCATGCAGTAATCCAGATGGGGTATCACCAACTGTCTGTACAAAGGGATAACAACTTCCTGTTTTCTACTGGTGATGCCTCTCCCTATGCATCCCAGTATCCCCCAGCCCGCCTTACTGCCTTCTCGCTTTGCTTGCATACCTTTAGGTCATCTGATAATGACTACCCCCCCCCCGGTCCCTTTCCATTTATGTTGTTGTTACTACCCCCCTCCCAACTTGTGTACTCTTCCCCTGGGTTTTTGTTTCCCAGGTGCATTACTTTGCACTTCTTTGCATTGAATCTAAGCTGCCATGCTTTTGACCATTCCTTCAACCTTGCCAAGTCCCTTCTCATCCTTTCCACCCCTCTTGTGTATCAACCCTGTTGCAGATCTTTGTGTCATCTGCAAAGAGGCATACTTTTCCTTCCAGTCCCTCCGCAATGTCACCTATAAAGACATAAAAGAGGACTGGTCCCAGTACTGAACCCTGCGGTACCCCGCTAGTAACTCCCTTTTCTTCGGAGTGGACTCTGTTTATTATTACCCTCTGCATCCTGTTGTCCAGCTAATTTTTTACCCAGGCTACCACCCTTGGACCCACTCCCAGGCTGGCTAACTTGTATATTAATCTTTTGTGTGGCACTGTGTCAAATGCCTTGCTAAAGTCTAGGTAGACCATGTCCACAGCCCCTCCCTGGTCTACTACTTTGGCCACCAGTCATAGAAATCTATTAGATTAGTCTAACATGACCTTCCTGCTGTGAATCCATGCTGCCTTGGGTCCTGTGCCCCTCTGGCCTCTAGGTACTCGACAGTTCTTTCTTTCAGAAGTGATTCCATCATTTTCTCTACCATTGAGGTCAAATTAACAGGTCTGTAGTTTCCTGCCTCTGCCTTGCTCCCACTTTTGTGAAGGGGAATCACATCTGCCCTCCTCCAGTCCTCAAGTACCTCACCATTCTCCCATGATTTGTTAAAAAGGGTAGTCAGCAGTGTCACTAGTTCTCCCCTTAGTTATTTTAGAATTCTGGGGTGAATCGTGTAAGGCCCCATTGTTTTGTCCACCTTCAGTTTTAGGAGTTCTTTTAGAACCTTTTCTTCTATGAATGGACTGGTATCGACCCCCCCCCCCCAATCCAGAGTGCTTTTATTGTTTGGTTTAGGTAACTCCACCTTCCTCTTCTTTAGTGAATACTGATTAGAAGTATTTATTCAGTATCACTGCTTTTTTCACTGTCACCCTCTGCCCACCACCCCATCCTTCTCTCCTTTATTAGCCTCACTCTCCCACCCTAGATCTTTCTTCACTTCCTAATATACTTATAAAATGTTTTATCCCCCTTCTTAACTGAGTTGGCTATCTTTTCCTCGGTTTGGGCTTTTGCTATTCTGACTGCCTTCCTCGCCTCCTCCTGCTTTACCTGGTACAGTTGTCTGTCCTGCTCCTTCTGTGTTTCCTTATACTTCCTGAATGCTATCTTTTTCTCCCTAACCTTCCCTGCCACCTCTTTTGAGAACCATATTGTTTTTTTCATTCATTTTGTTTTGTTTATTTGCTTCACACAAAGGGTTGTTGCTTCTACGATGGCAGTTTTGATTTTGTCCCCATTGTTCCTCCACCCCTCCTTCTTGCTTGCTTGCTAGTGCTTTTCTGAGGCACTCTCCCATTTTGCCAGAGTCAGCTTTCCTAAGGTCCAGTAACCTGGCTTTTGTATGGCTTAACTTTATGATTGTGATTATCGTGAACCACACTGTTCGGTGGTCATTTGTTTCCAGATGGCTACCTACTTCTAAATCTGAGATCCTCTCTCTGTCCCAGTTTGAGTACCAGGTCTAAGACTGCTCCCTCCCAAGTGGGTTTGAATACTAGCTGTCTGAGGCATGTCCCCTGTAGGGCATTGAAAATAACCCTGCTCTTGGATGTGGCTGCAGCAGAAGTGCTCCAGTTAACATCTGGGATAGTCAGATTTCCCATCAACAATATCTCCCCTTTTTCTCCATCCTAAGGATACTTTCTATCATTTTCTTGTCCATTTCCTCCCCGAGACAGGAGGTCTGTATACAACCCCTGTGCAGATTGTGGTGCCATTTCCCGTCTCCAGGGTGACCCACAGTACCTCCTCTCCTCCCTGTTAACCCTCGAGTCGCATTGCATTGATCCCTTCCCTTACATAGAGAGCAACTCTTCCTCCTCTTTTAACCTTCTTGTCCCTCCTGTAGATTGTGTACCCTGGTATGTTGACATCCCAGTCATGGTTCTCTGTGTACCACGTTTCTGTGACTGCCACTATATCCAGGCATCCCTCTTCAATCAAGGACACTAGTTCAGGTGAGCCTGTTACCCAGACTATGGCCATTGGTACTCATTGCCCTCCATTTTCTGATGGCCTTACCCCTTTTAGCCCCATCTCTGTCCTTACTGCCTTTTTCCTAATTTACCCCTGCCCTGCTTCCTAGCGACTTCTCTACCTTGGTGTTTACCTCACTGACTACCCTGTTTTGTGGGTGGGGGGTGCTGGGATTTCCCTGCTCCTTTTCAGTGCCCCTCCCCTTGGCTAGTTTAAATGCTTGCCAGTGAAGCATTTAAATCTATCATCTAGGTTCCTGGTTCCCCTCCCTGACAGATGCAGACCATCGTGCCAGTATAGGCCTGTATCCCTCCAGGTGGACCCCCAGTGAAGCCAAAACCCTGAGCTCCACACCAGTTTTTCAACCATTCTTTGAATCCTACGGTGCAGAGTACCCTAACCTCGGCCATGCCATAGACTGGCAGTACCTCCAAGAAGGTTACCGTGCATGCTACTTGTCTTTGGCCCCTCCCCAAATCCACAAACTCCTCCTGCACTACTCTGATCCCTGTCTCAGCTGTGTCATGTGTCCCTTGGCAGACAATGATGTCCAACTCCCTCTCCCGTGCTGCTGCTCCCACAGTCCTGGGGATTCACTTCCTGTCCCTTCAAGCCATGGCGCCAGGCAGTCACATTACCTGCCTTCCCCAGTCCTACCCCACTTAACGATTGAGTCCCCACCAGGAATTGCTTCCTTCCCCTGTGGGGTGCCGTGACACCCTTCTGTGGGTCTCCTATGAGGAGGTTCCCAGCATCCTCCTTTGTCTCCACTGCAGGTGCTTCCATAGAGGAACCACACTCCGCCAGAATGATGTGTGAATTGTGGAGAGGTACAACTGGAGAGATGTGCCTCTGTTCCACCTCCCTCACCCTCCTTGAGCCCACCGTGGTCTAACTTCTCCTCTTTCTTGGCAACCTCTGAAGCAGTGGTGGTGGCCCTGGTGGTCCCTGGGTGAGGGAGGAGATTTCCCGAATCCTCGCTAGGTTGGCCTGGAGACGGGCAACCTCTTCCTTGAGACCAGAGAGGTGCCTGCAAATAGGGCAGCATTGCAGCCTCCAGAACATCTCCCAGAAGACTACCACCCACAGCCAGTGCATTGCACATGTCTTTCTCTCTTTCTGTTTAAAATTTGTTTGTTTTGCTCTTTTTTTTTTGTTAGTGTGTGCATGCATTTACCTACTACGTAGAGTGCTGGGCTGTTAAGGATATAACAGTTGTATGTCCTTTGCCTTTTTGGGGAAGTGATGTCAGAACCCCTGATATAAAGGAAATTACGCTCTTGGGGAGGGTGGGTGAGGGAGTAGGTGGGGGCAAGCCCATGCCCTCCAGAAACAGTCAGCTACAGCTCTGACCCACCATCCTGGTGAGTGCTTTCCTTCTTTTCAGCAAGACAATCTGCACAACAGTTTAACAGAAAATATATCCTGCACAAAAACAATTTCAGAGAAAAATAAAGCAGTTGAGCCCAAACCCTGTGTTGTGCCCTCCGACGCTCCTGCGTCTAGCCACGAGGGAGAACTGCCTTAGGGAACCACCACACTATTCTCTTTAAGTTGTCGCTGTTTCTTTTAAGTTACCACCTAGCAGAGGCCCAAAGCCAAACAATTCTCTGCTAGCCCCTAATCTGTAGGGCAAAAACACAGCTCTAGTTTAAGGCCCTTAAATTGTGGGCTATTGTGCTTTCAATTTGCTTTAGAAACAAAAAGAAAAGTACAAGTTCAGCAAGTTTCTCCACAAGTTACCCCACTTATCTTGTTTCGGAAAACCTCCTCAAGTCTGTCTGTGAGTAACACACACAGACTCTCTGATTGGTGTATGGATGTTCAAAAAAATACTTTTTTTTACTCATGTTGCTTCATTGAAAACAGTGGCTACATGAAAAGCTTCCATTTTATAATGGACCCTGAAGAAGTTGTTTTTGTTTTTGGTCTATGTTGTGCCTTATATACAAGTTTGTCCCTGAGTGTAGGGTGTTTCTTTGATGTAACGAGTGGCCAGTTCTCAAATCTTTTATTCTGCGTCTCCTGTTTGAAGTATGTGCTAGTTCTCTGTTAGAATCCTTCAGATGTCCCCGCTGAGATGGCTGTATGCCATGGAGAAAACAGTCCTATTCTCCATTTCCTCTTTGTCTCTACTCTGCAGTGATTCTTCTCTAGGTATGTCTGTAACTTCCTGTGCTGTTTCCTGTTTTTT
The DNA here is from genome assembly GCA_016271365.2 of Neoceratodus forsteri. Lineage (NCBI taxonomy): Eukaryota > Metazoa > Chordata > Ceratodontiformes > Ceratodontidae > Neoceratodus > Neoceratodus forsteri. Next base: position 932,906,321 of record CM028133.1, read on the forward strand.
TTATCTCTGCTGTATCCCCTATTTGTGACTCTTATGGAGATATTTTCGGCCTCCCTTATGAACTCCTGTTCATTGCTACTATTTCTCTTGGCTCTGATGATTTGGGATTTAGGAATACTGTTCTTCAGTTTGGGGTCATGAAAACTCTTGATAATGTAACAATGTGTTTCTATCAGTTTGTTTCCTGCAGAGTTTAGTTTCTAAGGTATTTCCATTCTTGTAGATCAAAAGATCCAGGAATGAGAACTCTTCCGTGCTTGCTTCCATAGAAAATAATAAATCTTGGTTTCTGCTGTTTAGGTAGTATATGAACCTTCCTAGTTCTTCCCTCATGCCCTCCCACAGGAGAAGCATGTTGTTAATAAAGCCCTTCTAAACTTTTATGTTCCCCAAAAAAGGGTTTGTCACTGCGATAAGTAAATGCATTTCCTCAAAACTCCACACATATAAATTGGCATAGGATGGGGCCATGGTGCTCCCCGTCGCAGTTCCCTTTATTTGCATGTAGTAGTCATCCTCAAATTTAAAATAACTTTTCATCAACATCATCTCTGCCAATACCAGTAGAAATTCTGAAGGGGGAAATTGTTCTGAACATCCTCTAAGGGCCTTTGTCAAAGGTATGTGGGTATAAAGATAACCCTGGACACAGTAAGAGTACGACACACCCGCAGTATGTTTTATTTTATACAAAAGTAGAAAAAAAAAGATATAAAACAGTTCAAACAGAACAAGAAAATAAACACTAGCTCAAGGCTATTTCACCTTACATCAGGTATCTCAAAACAATCAGCTTTCTTGCTGCTAGAGATAGATTTGTGTCCAGGCACAGGTCCTTCTGCTTACCTTCCTTCAGGTAAGTGAGACTGGCTATATAGCTAATCTGACCCTTGGTGTTTGAGGAGGGCTTATATAGCCCTCCCACTTATGGGAAGTCCCTCCCGTAACATCCACTTAGCTATGGAATGGTCCCTAAATAGGGAAACTCCACCTCTGTTACATAATGAGGTTTTGTAACATGGAAAATTATACAAACAAAAAAGAGGAATGCTGACTGGAGCAAACACAACACGTGATAGTTTGGAGATGGCATTCATTTTACAATAATGCCATCCCCATTCTGAAGTACCACATATATCCACAGAAGTACAGTAAGCACTGCAGTTTGAAAGCATACTGAAGCCTAGCAAAAGGAAATTTGTCCTTCAAAAGCGCCCAGCCGAATGTCCATGCCAAGCAGCGGAAAGGGGAAATAATAGTATAGTGCACAGTCAGAAGTGTACTTACATGAGAAGAGAAGAGACAAAAATGTCTACCACTACGGTGAGGAATCGACTAGTAATGCTGAGAAGTAATGAAGTAGAGATGAAGTTGCAAGCAAACATGCATAGTAATCGGACGAAGGGAAACAGAAGTTTGGAAACACAGCACAGTGACAGAGCGCCAGGCGGAAATATGCAAAGCAACTTGATTTCCACGACACAATGCAGAAACTGTATCATCATGGACCTCCTAGACAGTTTATAAAAATAATAGCCGTCAAGATTTTTTTAAAAGTATTCAAAAGTGCATGACTTCAGTAATTGTTTAGAAACAAGTGCTGTTGTGGTAACATCAACATATGAATAAATGTGAGTCTTTGTATCCTAGTATGCAGAAAAGTACAGTAAACGTATTGTAACCATACAGAAATTCTTCCTGTCATTTGTCAGTGTAACAGAAAACATAGCCCAGACATATACCGTATTACAAGAGCATTGAGGTACTCCAAAGGTGGCATCTGATGGGGAATTAATGCATGGTTGGGCCATTGTAGGCACTCCCAACCATGCATTAATTCCCCATTAGATGCCACCTTCGTCATGGCTTAATGCTTACTTAACTCGCAGGATATAAATCAGCCCTCTAGGAGCAGCTGTCCCCTATAGGAAATCCCCTTTCCTGAGATCTTGCTAACACATCAGCACCTATTTTATTTGCAAACAGTGAAAACATTTATTTAATTTATACATGTGCTGTATTGTTATAGTATGGACACTAGCCCTTTATTTTATATCTCAGGGTTCTATATATATAATGGGGCTCATTTAGAGACCTACAATGTATGTTTATTCTTTAATTTACGTTCTTCTTTAATGTGTTGTTTATTTTACAGCCCTCTCCTTATTCTGAGGGCTACTCTGTCTGTAAAGCATTTCCATACATAGAGACACTCCTGTCCCTTTAAATCAGTTGATTTCTATGTTGCAGCAGAGCGGCAAGCTCTCAAAATAATCACTATCTAGCCACTCTGCTGAGGGGCTCTGCATAGCCTTGGTAAGCCCATTTTTATTTCTTTTTAATTCAGGGCTTTATCAGTTTATGTCTAGGGACAGCATAGTTGCTTTATTTCTAGCGCTCGTTTTTCAGAGTGCCCTGCATACTCGGGGAGGCGTGGCGGCTGAAAGGGAATGTAAAAGTTTGCCACCCTGCTTTGAACTGCGACACAGCAGTTCAATGAGAGAGAGAGAGCATGCTCCTCCTTTCAGTAAAAAAAAAACTGCTCTCTCTGTCCTCTTAGACCCCTTCAGGGTCTTTTTTATTTTATGCATTTACTGAGGTTTAAGAGTAGAACCACGGAGCGTCGGCAAAGTAGAAAGTAAAAGTTTGCTGTTCCATGGTAAGCCTGCCTGTCTAGCAGCTGGGACTGGCTGCCCACATGCTACAGACTCCTCCATGGCTAACAGGCACAAATATACAGCATTTCTTGACATAAAGCCAGCAGCCGTGAGTCCTATCAACACTGGGGCATCAGTAATTATTGACACAAATACTGAGCAGCAGCAGCAGCAACAGTAAAAGTAAATGTTTGCTGTCCAGTTTTAACAGTTTCTGCTTCGATGCAGGATTTCTTTGGCAGCTATTTAACAACAGAGTGGTAGCAAAATGATATAAACAAGGGAGACATAATGCCGCTCCATTATACTCATATTCCACCTATCAGACTGGACGTCTCTTTATATTTAACTGCCATTTTAAACATTTCTTTATTTCATTCTCTGGCACCTTAAATCTTTATTCTAGGGACGTGCATATGATGTTCTGTCCACACTGTCTGGCAGTTGCCTTTCCCTTTAAGATTCGCTGGAAACGTCTTCAAGCTGGGTCCTCCCACCCACCTGGGTGGTAACCCCCTTGGCTCTGCCCCATGATGCCAGATCTTCCTTTCTGCTGGAAGAAGATGATTCCCTCTTTACGTCTCCCTGTTGAGTAGGCCCTGGCAATTAAATCTTCGGATTCATTTGCACTGAAACTCATCCGAGTTTTGTCTTCACCTCGATCTTCGATCGCAACTGCGATGGAGGTTAAATCTTCGCCCATATTTCACCGGTGCCCATGGGGGCAGAAGATGTCACATACTGACCCTCACACCTCATGCGTGTACTGTCTGTGCCACGATAACAATCCGCAGGCCTGCGACTTTTATCTGTCGTTTCAGCCAAATGTCCTGGAGGACCGCACTGATTGCCTAAAGTTGGAGCGTCTGGAGCAACAATATCCGCTGGTCAAATCAAAGGATGCCCATTGGGTTGGCTCTGCGGCTGTGGGGTCCGCCGAGCAGTTCGAACAACTTAAGGCCTTCGAGGAGGCGGCGGCCCAGGCCACTGCTCAATCCTCTTCTGCCTCGGCCTTTTTGTTCTGCTTCAGTTGGGCTTCACCAATTCTGCCTCCTTCAAGGAACTGTGCCAGTCCCTCTCGATCAAGGGAGAGGGACCCTCTGAGTCGCACAGTTCCTCTCACACAAGAAGGATAAAGAGAAGAATCATTGTCTATGCTCCTGGCACCGGGAATGTTCCTGCTCTCAGGAATCTTCGGTTTTGACTACGGTCGACCGCTGGCTTCATGGTAACCCCGTCCAACCAGTTGGCTGAGATGCCAGCCGATGATTTGGCCGAGATTTTTCTCGACCCTGTCAACCAGTTGTCGTCTGAAGAGACTGACCACTCTCTTTCCAGGACTCTGGTCCTGCGGGTGACCACTGACGGGTCAGCCCTGCCCGCTGAACCAGACCTGCCGGTCATCAACCCAGACTAGGAGGAGCCGCAGACCTCCCTGGCTCAGTCTGAGGTCCCCGTCAGCACTACCGATGGCTGAGGTCAAGGTCTCAGTCATCTTCAATTTCGGGGCCAAGCAGGTCCTGCCAACATCAGCAGTCTCACTCTCAGCACCAGTGGATGCAGCACCACTGCTAATCATCTTCGTCCTCCTTGGGTGAGGAGAGGCTTCGGTGCAGATTTCGTCAACACTACAAAGAACTCATGTGGTAACAGTTAGTTCTGTCTGGCCTTAAGCCAACGCCAGCTTCCACCCCAGCCATTACCTGGCTGTTGTCCAAAAGGCAGACACCAACTCCCCCAGCGGGGCCGGTCGACACCATTCCTCCCCCAGCGGAGCCGGCTTAGACCACGTCAGCCTGAATGAAGCAGGCTTCACCACCGAATGTGGTGGAGCCGCTATCTAAGCAGCCGATGACTGTGGCTCCAACCAAGGAGTCTCAGCTGACCAAGGGGCTTCCCCATTGGTTGTCGGTCACCCTTACACCTCACTATCTCACTGTCAGCGGCAGGTCGAGGGTGACACGGGTAGTCGCCCGCTTTATTCGGAGTCTGAGGATTCCTCCTTGCACTCCCGTCCACTGGACACAGAGTCGATCGGGAATCTCTCCACGGATGAAGGCCCTACTTCGTTCATGGGCATTCTCCACCTCGTCTCTGAGTCTACAGGGATGAAACTGGAGCCCATCCAAAATCGGGCTCAGTATCTCCTTACAGAAATTCTGGACAAAGGGGATTCTCCGACTGAGGCCTTTCCAGTAGCTAAGGCCATTATTGGCCCTGCCCTAGAGCTTTGGCAGTGCCCTGCCTCTTGCTCTGCGCCGCTTGACCCTGATGGCCTGCAAATATGCATTGCCCACCAGTACACTTTCTGGTTTCACTAAACATCCCTCGGCTGAGGGGTTGGTGGCTGACTCTGTGTTTTTCGACACTCTGGCAATACCAGGTACGTCGATAGACCACCAGACAAAGAATCCATGAAATTGAACTATTCGGCCAAAGAGGTCTATACTGCCTCCTCGCTAGGCCTCCGACAGGCAAGCTCGGTCATCTTGATGGCACACTTCTCTCATGCCCTATTAGGCTCCCTGGATGAGGTGATTCCTCACCTTCCTGCAGACCTTCAGACCACAGTCATACAGGTCCGAGACCAGGGTAGGGAGTTGGTGAAACAGCAGCTCCAAACGGCTCTGGATATTGGTGAATTTTCCCTGTGTCAGTCTTCACCATTCATCACTGGTGGGTGTCAGCTGGAAGCACAGATTTTCCCCCCCCATTTGCCTGAAGGGGGGGGTTAGAACCATGGTGCCACCCACAAGGCTGACGCATGGCATTGCACTCGCGGGTTGGCCATAACTGGCGCTAGGTCCTCCCCCGCCTCAGTTCTGCTTCTCTTACCGTTGAGAGTGCAGCACCTTGCATCCAGCTCATGCTAACTGCGGCCTAGTCTGGCCTGTGTTTTTCTACGAACTTCGACATTGTCAACGCCGCCATCTCAGTTCTGCCATCCACTCAGCGCCGTCTGGGTTACGGTAAGATCTTTCCCTTTTATTTGGTGTACGGCGCCGGGTCTTTTCTGTGTTCAGAGGTTAGTTGCCATCAGTTATGTTGGGTCCATCCAGGACAAGAAGAAATGTTCCAAAGCAGGTCGGGCCCTATAATCCGGTGTCCCTGCGGCTGACAGATGTCTGCTACAGATCAACATGACCAGTGTTTAACCTGCCTGGGTGCACAGCATGATATGGGTCAGTGCAATGCATGTTTTTCTGTGAACCGAAGAGATTTGAAATACCGCACATTTAAAGTCTGCCGTCAGCCGCCGACTTTTGGAAGATGCCGTCGCACCAGGGATGCCAAGTGCAGGTCCCTTCACCCTTCCTCCGGGTCCCCTCCGGGCTCTGTACAGGCTGAGGAGGAGGAGGTCTCCACCCTTTCTAGCCTTGCCTCAGTGGGGGTTCCTTCGATGATGCCGGAGGGTCAGTCCGGCTCTATTCGGGGCTGGGCCGAGAGCACCGCATCAGTAGTCGTCTCCTCAGAGATGAAGGCTCTACCAGTGTTGCCATAGCGGCGCCTCCCGCCCGCTCCCGGGAGGAAGCGGGACGGGCCTCCTGCGCCATGGGAGGAGCCTCAACCAAGGCAATCTTTTTCTCCGGACTCCTATGTAGACTCGGATTCTTCTTCCTCTGACACCTACTCAAAGCCAGACCTAGGGGACACGGAGGGTCTACCTAAGTCCCCTCTAGATGACCCCAGCTTCACGGAGGTGATGAGGCACATCCAGGCCAACATGGGTTGGGACACTGAGGCCCTGGACCCTGAGCGACTGCAGCTGGCTAAATACCTCCACCAAAAAGATCCAAAGCCGGTAGTCCTCTCTCCCATGGTCGACACCTTTGAGGATGTCACCCGGGCGACCTGGAAGTATCCTCATTCTTCCTCTGCTGTGCCCAAGAAGGCTCACTGGCTCTACTGGGTGCCTGCAGACCACCCCTTCCTGGCCGAACCACCTGTTGCAGACTTTGGTGATTTTGGCATCTCACGATCATTCGCAGAGGCCCAAACATCTGAGTACCCAGCCGCCTGACAGGGAGTCAAAGCAGCTGGATTCCATGGCCCGTAAGGTGTACTCTGCTGCGACCTGTAGCATCAGGAGTCTTAATTTCCTGATGCATATGGTCCAATTCCAGAATGCCCTTTGGGAACAAGGATTGGACATTGTGCAGAGCATGCCCGATTGTCCCCAGCAGACAGAGCTTGCCAAGCTGCTGCAGACCGGCTCGGACGTGGGCAGCCACATTCTGCGGTCGGCTTACGACTCTGTGGACACCTCCTCCAGGGTGGCCGTCACTGGCATTTGCCTCCAACGCCATGCGTGGCTTCGGGTTTCTGGGTTCGATCCAGATGTCCAAACCAATCTTCTGGATGCTCCCTTTAAAGGCTCCGTACTCCCTGGCGAAGACACAAGAGTGGGTTATCACCAGGCTGCAGGACTCTGGAAAGGTCATCTGTTCCATGCAGTCCATGTGCCGCCCGAAACAGAGGCGAGCTTGCAAGCCTAGTTTTCATGGCCGTGGGGGACATCAACCACAGCAACCTCGTTTTCAGCAGCACGCACAGTGAGGGGGCTTTGGTCGTAGAGGCGGAGCCAGAGGCAGTGCGGCTTCTGCCTCTAGACCATGTAAAGCTGCCACCCTCGCCCCCCCCCCAGCGCCTGACTATCCAGGTGACCCCTCACCTCTGGTCTCTCAACCAGAGGAGCCGGTCGGAGGCCGCTTTTCACTCTACGCAGATGCGTGGGGTCAGGTGACCTCCGACCAGTGGGTACTAGAGCTTGTGGAGTTCAGGCACTCCATAGAGTTCGAATCCATTCCTCTGGACAGACCATCGCCCCCATCCTGATACCAAGGAAACACAGAGCTCTGATCCGGCAGGAGATCTCTTCCCTGATGGACAAAAGGGCCATTGAGATGGTTTTACTGGCTGAATCAGGGAAAGGGTTCATTTCCCCACTTCTTCCTTGTTCCGAAGAAGTCCGGGGATCTCAAACCCATTCTGGACCTCAGCAATCTAAACCTGTGAGTCTCCTACAAGAGATTCAGGATGGTTTCTCTTCCTACTCTCCTCTCTCTCATATCAGCAGGAGATTGGCTGGCGTCTCTGGACATGTAGGACGCTTACTTGCATATTCCCATCGCCAGAAGCCATCAAAGGTTCCTAAGGTCCAGGTTCGAAGACAAGGACTATCAGTTCCGAGTCTTACCCTTCGATCTTTCCTCAGCCCCCAGGGTCTTCACCAAATGCCTGGTGGTCGTGGCTGCAGCACTTCGAAGACGGGGCCACTTTGTGTTTCCTAACCTGGACGACTGTCTCCTCCTGACCCCTTCCAGGAAACTATCAGGGATTCCATCTCTCTTTTTCAGAGTCTCGGAATCACCATAAACACGGACAAGTCTCATCTGTCCCCTACTCAGATTCTCCAGTTCATCGGAGCTCTTCTGGACACCACTCTCGGGAAGGTTTTTCTTCCCTCCAATAGAGTGGATCGCATTCAGATCATAGTGCCCCAGATCTCGTCAGCCTCTAAGGTGCCGGCTTGGCTCCTCCTCAGGTTGTTGGGACACATGGCCGCTGTCATAGTCTCAGTCCCTCTGGTGCGTCTGCGCATGAGGACCATCCAGTGGTCCCTAAGAGTCCAGTGGGATCAAACTTCAGACAGCCTGGATGCCTTGATCAGAATATCGGAGCCAGTCCGCCAAGAGTTTCGCTGGTGGATGTTGTCCGAAAATCTGCTGGGGGCATACCCTTCCAATCCGGGACACCATCCTAGTCTTTGTCCACAGACGCCTCGTCCCAGGGATGGGGCGCACACTTGGGGAACCATCGTACCTGGTCTTCCACGGAAGCGAACCTGCACATCGGTGTCCTGGAAATAGGAGCTATGCTCTTCTCACTGCAAGCCCTGGCCTCGGTCTTAGCGCCGGACCATCTCTTGGTGCAGACAGACAACACTGCAGTGATGTTCTACATCAACAAACAGGATGGCACACATTCCTATCCTCTTTACAGGGAAGCCATGCGGGTTTGGTATTGGACCCTGGAATATCATTTGTTTTTCACAGCAGTGCATGTTCCTTGGCTTCAAAACGTGCTAGCCGATGTGCTCAGCAGGACAAGACCGCAAGCCTGTTATGGGAATTGCTTCAAGAGGGACGCCAGAGGTGGACCTTTTCATGTCACAATCCAACGCAAAACTGCCCAATTTTTGCTCGCTAGGTCCAGAGCATGGAGCTTTTTGGCAAGATGCGTTGTCCATCTGTTGGAGCAGGAGGTTCCTATATGCCTTCTGTCCCTTCCCCCTCATTCAGAAGGTCCTTCTCAAGGCTCAGTCGGAACCTCCCACCATTATCTTGATTGCCTAGCTATGGCCTCGTCAAATTTGGTTTCCATTACTACAGCGTCTAGCGGCAGAGTCACCAATGCCTCTTCCTCTCTCCTCACACCTACTGTCGCTGGACAGGGGGGTCCCTGCTGCACCCAAACTTACATTCTCTTCAACTGCATGCCTGGCTCCTCATGACTTAGCTAAGGTCCGTTTCGGAGTGTCTGATCAGGTCGCTCAGGTGTTGGTTGAGGCACAGAAACCTGCCACCAGGGCCACTTACACTATGAAGTGGAAACGCTTTTGCATTTGGGCCACAGCCAAGCGAGTGGATCCATTGGTCTGTCCAGTTAATACCGTCCTAGAATACTTGCTTTCTCTGTTCGAGAATGGCCTCAGCTATTCCTCCATCAAGGTACACCTGGCCGCCATCTCCGCTTACCATTTATCTGCGTCAGGTAAGACGGTGGCTCAGATGGAGGTTTCCAAAGCTTTTTTGCGCAGTATTCTCCCACATCAGACCTCCCATCAGGGACCCTGTTCCTTCTTGGGATCTCCTGTTCGTCCTGGAGAAGCTTTCTCCTCCCCCGTTTGAGCAGGCTATGAAGTCGGAGTTCCGTTTCCTTTCCTGGAAAACTCTGCTTTTGGTAGCAGTTACTTCAGCGAGGCACATTTCAGAGCTTCAGGCACTCGTGTAAAGAACCCTACCTTGTTTTCCACAAGGACAGGGTTGATCTCCGTACCAATCCGAAATTCTTACCAAAAGGGGTTTCGGAGCTCACTTTGAATCAGTCGGTTTAGCTCCCGGTCTATTACCTGGAGCACTCCAACAGGGGAGAGGTTCTGCTTCATTCCTTGGACATACACAGGGCTCTCAGATGTTACCTAACTAGAACCAAGGCAGACAGGAAGGCTGATAAGCACTTTGTGTCCTTTGCCCAATTGTCCATAGGTCGCCCGTTCACCAAACAGACGCTTTCGCGCCGGTTGGTTCACGGCATTTCCTACTGTTATGAGAAGCATAATAGGTCGACATCGGGGCCGATTAAAGCTCACTCTGCCAGGGCTATCGCTGCTTCCTTTGCAATGCTGAAGAGGGTACAGACGGCAGATATCTGTGCTGCTGCTGCAACTTGGAGTTCTGTCCATACCTTTGTCAGAAGTAAGTAGTACAGTTATGTAAAAACTTATCGTAACAGTAGATCGTCGAGAGAAGCTCTTGGAGCAGGTATATTTCCCGCCCACCTTCCCCTAGGGATCAGGCCCTTTTCAGGCTGGTATTTTTTTGTCTTTGATGGGTTGTCCGTTGACCATCAGTTCCTATCTTGCCTGTCGTTTTCTTGCCTGACGGGGTGAGGGCGTTCATGAACTGGAGCACATGGAGAACTCCCTTATGTAGGGCGACATCGGGATGTAGCCGACGTCGGCGGGGGCGTTCCCATGCCGGTGCTGCTAGACAAAAAGTTGCCAGAACCACCGCCAGGTGGCGCCAGTCCTCCATGTGAAACCTGCTGCAAGAGCTTTTCTTGAAGATCTACTGATCTGTCTTCAAGGGTGGAGCTCTTGCAGCAAGTAATACCATTAGGACTGAAGCCGTCAGGTGTCAGGACCCCACGGAAAACTTGTAGCTAGCAGTATGAGGCAGGAGACCACCCCCAACGTCGGCTCCGCCTGACATCAGACATGATATAAAGGGGTGGTCCCCTGGCGCCACCCCAGTTCTTTTCCCGCCGTCGACCTGCGTAGTTTGGCTCCACGAACACCTCTCTTGCAGTCGACAGCATCGAACGCCAAGATAAGTCACTTCATTTATATTTTTCTATTATCGAATCTAATGCCTCGTTTATGTTGTCACCCTCTCCACCTCGACGTAAGTCTAAGTGTTCCTGCAGGAAGCAGATCCCGGCCAAAGACGGCCACGTGGCCTGCCTCATCTGTTTAGGCCCAGACCTCCAGCCGGATTCCTGCAGACACTGCTAACACTTCAATCAAAAGACCCGCACCAGGAGAGCTCACACCCTAAAAACCTTCCTGTTAGAGAAGCAGCTTGCAGCGATGGCAGAAAGGTTCCGGAGCCGGCTCCTCTTCTCCCTTCAGAGAGTCCCCCTCCAGAGCTAAGACCTTGGGTGAGAAGCATCACAAGCAGAAGGATAGGGCCAGATCCAAATCCCGCCATCATTCGCCCGCCAAACTGGCACCGTCGTCTTCTTCCTCGCAGAGGTCAGGAACGGTTCCTGCAGCTGCTGAGTCTTCCCACTTTTCCAAGGCCACTCACACCTCTTCTCATGGTGCACAAAAGGAGTCTGCCTTGAAGGGACATCGATCCTCCTCCCTGGCTCACCGACCTCACAAATCTACAGGGTCGGCCCAGGGCCCTGGACAGGCCTAGTTCCTCTGAAAAGAGAAAGCGCTCTGAAGAAAGTTCTGGTAGGCATGGGGTCATCCGGGTTCAGACTCCCCCTCCACTGGTAAAGGTACGTCCTACTCCTGATGCCAGACCTACCAGCAGGTCACCTACCCCGACAGCTCATTCCCCGACACCAGATATGGGACAGTCGCAGACGATGATCGGCCATCGGCGCCCCCCCCAGGGACAAATGCCAGCTGATGTCATGCCAGCCGGATGTTGGCCGTCGGGTACCGGACGCTGGTCTTCAGATGCCGGTCTTCCGGACCCGACGCCAGACACTCCAGATGGGGCTCCCGATCCCCAGATGCCTGCCCCTGATGGTCAGGCACCCAGGCCATCTAGCCCGGTGCCGGCTGTGATCCTGGTGGTAGATATCGGGAATTTATTCACCTCTTGGTGGAATAAGGTCCCCACACCTCCACCCATGGGTCCCCCTCCCACTCGAGACAAAGATCAGTCGGGGGATCATACTCCTCCACCCCCTAAGAAGAAGCACAGAAAAAGGTCTCCTTCCCCGTCTCCATCATCTCCCTGATTGTCCTCTTCTGCTGATGATGCAGGGTCGGACTCTGATTACTCAGGAGATGGTTTTCTTCTACCATCCCCGGAGCCCAGGGACTCACCACGCTCCCCCCAAGATGACCCTTCATTCCTCGATATAATGAGGCATATTCAGACCATTTACCAGTGGGAGATGGAGGCTCTCGACCTGGAGCGCCAGCGGTTAGCCAAGTTCCTAGGGGAGAAGGAGCCTAAGCTGCTGGTCATTCCTCTATTTATTGAGCCCTTCCAGGGCATCACTCGTCTTACCTGGAGGACCCCTTCCTCGGTTACTGCTGTTCCGAGGAAGGCAGATAGGTTATATAAGCCTCCCAGTTCAAAGTTATTCCTGGTGGAGCAACCCAAGGTGAATTCCCTGGTCCTCACTGCTGCCCACGGGAGAGAGACCAAGCCCAAGCACCTCAGCTTGCAACCTCCCGACCCCGTCTCAAAGAAATTGGATGGCTGGGGAAGGAAAGTCTTCTCCTCCGCTACTGGATCTATTAGATCCCTTAACTTCATGGCCCACATGATCTCCTGCCAGCAGTCCTTGTGGAGGAAAACCATGGAGTTGGCAGACACCCTCCCAGCCTCTGAATCCAAGCAGGAGATTCTGACTTGCGCCCAGTCCGGTCTAGACGTTGATAAGCACCCACTCAGATGCTCCTATGATGTGGTGGACATGGCTCCTAGGGCCGCAGCATCAGGCATTTGCATGAGGAGACCATCCTGGCTCAGACTGACAGGCTTCCAGCAAGACCTTCAGGACTCTATCCTGGACTCACCGTTTCAGGGTCCAGTGCTTTTTTGATCCAGAGGTGGTGCAAATAGTCAAGGACCTTCAAGAATCAGGCAAGGCGGTAGTGGATGTACATCGTATGTACAAGTCCCAACCGCAGGGCAACCACCAGCGTCCTTTTTTGCCAACGCCAAGGCCAGTCCGGCAAGCAGCCCCAAGGGAAGGGATTTCGTAGATGGTGTCAGCCCCCCACTCCCAAGGTTCCCAGGGCCCAAAGCAATCCAAGGCATCCAGGGCCCTGGCTCCTCCTGTCCCTCCTTCCTGATTCCACCCCCCAGCCCTCCTCCCATCGGGGACGGGCAGAATGAGCAGGTAGGAGGGTGTTTCGCACTATACCAGCTTCAGTGGTCCAGCATCACCTCAGATCAGTGGGTGCCGGAAACCATTCGATTAGGTATGCCATAGAGTTCATCTCTATATCTTTAGACAACCCACCACCCCCTATATCCTGTTGTCCACCGGACCACCTCAGCCTCCTTCAGGCAGAGGTCTCACTGCTCCTAGAAAAGAGAGCGATTCAGAGGGTTCCACCGGCCCAGATAGGCAAGGGCTTCTACTCCCATTTATTCCTGGTCCCGAAAAAGACGGGAGACCTTAGTCCTGTCCTGGACCTCAGCATGCTAAACCTCTCGATCAAGTATCAGAGATTCTGCATGCTAACATTGGCAGGACTCTTTCCTTTGCTCCAATCAGGGGACTGGCTGTGCTTTCTCGACATGCAAGATGCTTACATGCATATAAAAATCCAGAAACAGCACAGGAGGTTCTTGCACGTCTGCCTAGGAGAAGAGCACTTCCAGTTCAGGGTCCTCCCCTTCGTCCTTTCGGCAGCCCCCAGGATCTTTATGAAGTGCCTGGCAGTGGTAGCTGTGGCCCTCCACAGGAGGGGCCTCTTTGTCTGCCCCCTACCTGGACGATTGGCTCCTCTCTGCTCAGTCGGAGGGCAGCTAGCACTCGCCCTCAGTCAAACACAGGCTCTTTTCTCTTCCCTAGGGATCACGGTGAACTGGCCGAAATCTCAGCCAAAGCCATATCAATGGCTGCAGTTCATAGGAGCTATCCTAGACACAAGGAAAGGGCATGCCTTCCTGCCCTCGGACAGGATAGAATGCCTCCAGGACCTGGTGAGAACCTTTCGGGAAAGGCCCTCTTCTCCCGTCCGAGCGGTAATGCAGCTGTTGGGGCATATGGCGGTGGCCATCGCCACTGTCCCATTAGCCAGGCTTCATATGAGGACGCTGCAGTTGCACCTCAAAGCGCAGTGAGACCAAGCGGTGGACGACCTTGATCTTCGGATCCGGCTTTCAAAAGCGGCCCACCATTCTCTCGAATGGTGGCTTCGCCGAGACAGTCTGGAGGTGGGGTTCCCTTTCCGCAGACCACCTCCATCCCAAACCCTGACATCGGATGCCTCCCTGTCAGGGTGGGGGCCACATCTAGGGATTCACAGGACCCAAGGAACTTGGTCCGACAGAGAATGCTGTCTGCATATCAATGTCCTGGAAATGAGAGCAGTTCTGAATGCTCTGTCAGCATTCGAGACTCAAGTTTCTTGAGGTTCTCTTCTGGTGCAGTTGGACAACACACCAGTAGTGTTTTATATCAACAAGCAAGGGGGGACGCATTCTTACTCCTTTGCAGAGAGGCCATGAGAGTGTGGGACTGGGCAGTAGAACACGGTGTGGACTTCATGGCAGTTCACCTCCCGGGGGTCCAGAACGTTCTCGTTGACAGTCTCAGTCGCTCCGTTTGTCTCAGCCATGAGGGGGAACTGCTCCAGGAGGTCACAGATGACCTATTCGACTGTTGGGGCCTTCCAGAGTTGGACCTCTTTGTGTCCCCATTCAACGCCAACCAACGCAATTTTTGCTCGCTCGTTCCAGGGCCTGGTGTTTCCTGGCGAGAGGCATTGTCCCTCTCTTGGACGGGGACGTTTCTGTATGCCTTTCCCCCCCTTTTCCCCTCGTGCAGAGAGTACTGCTCAAATTGTAGTCAGAGGGAGCCAGAATGATTCTGGTGGTGCCTCTTTGACCTCAACAGATCTGGTACCCACTGCTCCAGCAACTGTCTCAGGAACCCCCAGTGCAGTTGCCTCTCTCCACCCACTTGCTCTCTCAAGATTGGGGAACTCTTGTTCATCTGGCTCTTCACCTGCATGCATGGCTCCAGCAGTCCTAGTGGAAGAGAGGCTAGGAGTGTCGAGCAGGGTGGCAGAGATTCTGGTAGTGGCAAGGAAGCCTTCTTCTAGGGCTACCTACGCTCTCAAATGGAACCACTTCTGCCTGTGGGCTTCGGCACGAGCCCTGGCTCCTTTGGGTTGTCCGGTCAGGCACATGCTAGAGTATCTCCGTCACCTTCTAGATTAAGGCCTGAGTTACTCGTCTATCAAGGTTCACATGTGTGCGGTCTCCGCTTATCATGCTCCTATAGGAGATAAATCTCTTGCACAATCGGATGCCTGCAAGACCTTCTTGCGAGGGGTATTGCATGTCAGACCCCCAAGGAGGGACCTCGTTCCACCTTGGGATCTCCTTTTCATTTTGGAATTGCTCACTCTCCTTCCCTTCGAGCCCGCAGCTTCATGCGAGTTGCGCTTCCTTTCCTGGAAGGCCTTACTGCTGGTAGCTCTTACCTCCACTCGAAGGGCTTCCGAGCTCCAGGCTCTGATGTGCAAAGAACCTTATATCGTTTTTCATAAGGATAGAGTGAACTTGCGAACCAATCCCAAGTTCATGCCGAAGATGGTGTCCGCCCTGACCCTCAATCAGGACATCAACCTTCCAGTGTACTATCCCCAAGCTTCAAACCAAGGTGAAGCACTGTTGCACACCTTGGATATTCATCGCATTCTTAGGTTCTACCTTCGCAGGACTTGCTCCACTAGGTTGACGGACCAGTTGTTCGTCTTCTATGCTAAGCGCATGTTAGGGGCTCCTGTGTCCAAGCCATCGCTAGCCTGTTGGCTGGTGGACTGCATATCCTTTTATCAACATCACGGGAGGGCCTGCCCTGATGCTGTTAGGGGTTACTCCACCAGACCAGTGGTTTCTTCCTTTGTGGCTTTCAAGAATGTTTCCTCAGTGGATATATGTGCCGCCACAACATGGACCTCAGTCCATGTGTTCGTCAGACACTATAGTCTGGATATAGCTTCCAGAAGGAGAGCAGGTTTTGGACTGGCAGTCCTTCAGGGCCTTCTCTCTTGAGGAGGTCTTGTTTCACCTGAGCTTCAGGTTGCCTGTCTTCCGCCCTTTCAGACCTGGGTCTATCCTTCCTACTGCTTGGGACTCAGTCCTAATGGTATTATCTGCTGCAAGAGCTCCACCCTCGAAGACAGATAGTACAGTTATGTGAGAACTTACCATAACAGTAGATCCTCGAGAGAGGCTCTTGCAGTAGGTAATTACATATAGGACTGATGCTGGCAGGCATCAGGACCACATGGAAAAATTTCTAGCTGGCGGTCTCTGGTGGGGGACCGCCACCACATCAGGTGACTGACGTCATGCAACGTCAGTATAAAGGGGCATTTCCCCCATGCCCACCTTCCAGTTCTTTCTCGCCAAAGGCAGCAGGTGGCTTTCCCACCATCCAACCCCCAGTATCCTTTTTTACCAGGGATCACGAGTTCCAGCCAGAGTGGGGATTTCTTGCCCAGTTCTCCTTTTTTCCTATAGCCGGGTCTCCGGAAGGAGAACTGGGGTGGCACCAGGGGACCTCCCCCTTTATACCACGTCTGACGTCAGGTGGAGCCGACGTCGGGGGCGGCCCCCTGCCTCGTACTGCTAGCTGCAAGTTTTCCATGGGGTCCTGATGCCTGACGGCTTCAGTCCTAATAGTATTACCTGCTGCAAGAGCTCCTCTCGAAGATCTACTGTTACGGTAAGTTCTTATGTAACTGTACTTTACGGTAAGTTATTACATAACTGTACTTTATTGCTAGCTTAAGGTGTTCTCTCCTCCCTGGGGTTTCTTCTAAATGCCAAGAAATCAGTTCTCACCCCAATCCAAGAATTGCAGTTCAGAGGGGCAGAACTCAGTACAATTCTGGAAAAGGCTTTCCTATTCTTGGAAAGGGTACAGGCTATCCAGCTTCTAGCAAGCTCATTTGTCCTAGGCAGGCCAAAACCAGCAACTCAGTTTCTCTAGCTGTTGGGCCACATGGCTTCAGCAACAAGCACAGTCATGGGTGCCAGGTTCCAAAAGAGGGACCTTCAGTTTCACCTCAGGGCCCATTGGTCCCAGAGATGAGATCCACTTTCAAAACTTATCCCTGTAACAAAAACTCTTCTACAGGCCCTTCAGTGGTGGAAGGATCCAGACAACCTAAGGGAAGGGGTGCCTTTCCTTCAGGAGCCCCCCTCCTTAGTGCTCACAACAGATGCCTCCCTCCTAGGATGGGGGTGCCCACCTAGGGGACCACGCAGTTCACAGATCTTGGAGCAGTGCAGAGTCACTCCTACACATAAATCTCTTGGAGTTAAGAGCAGTTTACCTAGCTATTCGGGCTTTCACTCATCTTATAAAGGGAAAAGTGGTTCAGGTCAGAACAGACAATACCACCACAATGTACTATATCGACAAACAAGGAGGCACAAGATCCACTCCACTGTACACAGAAGCAATGAAAATATGGAGCATGGGAGGTGGGGGCTGTTGAGCCTGAGCTGAGAGGTAACAACGTTTACCAGCTCCTGCAGAAAAGTAAATGAAAAGTATAAAATCTAAAGTTTGGAGCAGTTATTTACCGAAAACAGCACTAAATCTGGAGAGAGGACCTGAAACTTAACAAAATGGGTAATCCGAAAAAAGATTGAGGTGGTGGAACGGGAGTAAAACCAAGTAGTTCTTTGCAGCCCTCGCGATTGGAACAAACAGCACAGGCTGCTACAGCACCGGATTTGGAGGAGACTCTAGCATCATTGGATCACAAGCTACAAAGATTGATTTCTTCCATCTCCGACCTCAATACAAAAATAGATCATTTTGGGGTACAAGTAACAACAGTTGAAACAGCCGTGGATTGTCTGAAAACCAATTCAAACAACATGAAGTCTTGCTATATTATGACATATGCAGTTAGTCCTAACCTTAGAACTGCTCCGGAGGTGAAAGAGTTAACTTCCATGCCAGGCATGGAATCTTGAGCGCGAGCTCGGTTGAGAACTCTGTCTGTTGTTCTTCAAACTCAAACTGTCAGATTCTTTACTCCGCGTCACTGAACAGTCGCTCTGGAGATTTCTCCTGCTGCTCGGTTCATTTTGTTGGTTAAAAAGTGTAATTTCTCGGTTTTTAAGCCACATTTTGTCTATATTTTAACCGCAACCGGTCGGTTCAAGCTCTGTCTGTGGTATCGTAAGTAATAGATAGGTTTTACATTATTTCTGTGTGGAACTTGCAAACAATATCGGTTCAGTTTGAACCGATCAGGTTGTTGTTAAACTTTATTAAATTGCATTTAGAGTGCAGTTCCCGGTTCTTATCGGTTCTAAAAAAAAAAATGATTTCATTACAGTTTTTTCCACGACCCGTGACACGGTTGGGAACCGATAAGGGTGTCTTGCTTGACGAATTGCCGTAAACGGGCAAGTTTTTGGTTAGGCTGGCACTATGTCTGAGAAACCCAAAAGAAAAACCGGGCCCACTGGGTTTCAGCACTGTAGTGTCTGTGGGGAAGCCTTTGCCAAGGCTGACCCACACACCACATGTGTTTATTGTCTGGGGTTTGACCACCTCAATGCAGACTGCCAGATTTGCAAGAATTTAACTGCAGCTACCCTGGATAAGAGAGTTGGTAGACTCAGGGAACGAGAGGCCAAGAAGTCCGCTGACCCGGATGGCCAGCCCGGTTCGGTGCCAACCAAACCGGAGGGAGTGCCCTCTGACCAGGGCGAGACTTCCTCGGGCAAACGGAGAGCTGACTCGGAGGAGTCAGTCCCAGCAAAAAGGACTAGAAAATCAGCAGGTGTGGAGCCAAAATTTCCTTCTCCAACCGCTGCAGAGATAGCCAAAGCCAGTTGCTTTCCCTGGTTCCGACCGAACCGGCACCATCAGGTAAGTTGTCGGTTCGGTCGGTGCCACCGGTTCAAGAATATGATATAGAGGAATTTTATGAACCGGAGGAGGGGGAGGAAGATTATGAAGAGAGTGAATGTGATTTTGAAAGTCTGGATGTGCCCATTGAACCGGACATCTCCCCAGACAGACCTTTAGGAGTGTCTCCCCCTAGGCTTTCTGAGTCCCCTTCTCATTTTATGTTTTATAAAAAGGTGGCTGAAACCCTCCAGCTTCCTTTGGAAGAAGCTGTGGACGAACAGGAGGAGCCTGACTATGTGGAAATAATGGATATCCCAGAGTCCAGGAGACTGTCTATTCCTTACATAAATCTTTTAGGAAACAGACAATAAAGATTTTAAAAGCTCCTCACACTATACCTCCTGTGGATAAAAAAATGGACAAGAGGTACACATTGTCAGGCTCTGATACGGAGTTCCTTTCACAACAATGCAACCATGTTGGGGTAGTGCAGGCTGCAGCCTGTGATAAGGCAAATATTCCCTTGGCTTCAACCCCCTGACAAGGACTCCAGGAGGATTGATGCCATGGCAAAGAAACAGTACATGGCAGCATCCTTGGGACTCAGACAGGCAAATTATATGGCCTATGTTGCTAGATACCAGAAATCCAGATGGGATACTGTTATGGCTCTAGCGAAACAGGTCCCTGGCCAGCTTGCCAAGGAGCTGGAGCAGGTGGCTGCTGATGGTATTGAGGCATCAAGGTGCAATTCCATGCTGCAGTGGACTCTAATGATGTATCTTCAAGAGTCATGGCTACATCTGTGGCTTTTCGCAGAATGGCTTGGCTCAGGTGTACTAGCCTGTCTCAGGATACCCAGGCTAAGGCCATGGATTTTCCTGTTGTGGTTAACTCTCTGTTTGGGGAGCAGACAGAGAATTACATGAAGAAAACGGATGAGTATAGAACTACCTATAGGAGTGCACAGGCCAAGGAAAGGCAGGTCACTCCTCAGAGGCAGCTTTCCAGGGACAGGGGCAGGCCTCTTCTCAGGCCTTTTTACCAAGCCCAGGCCTCCTCTTCAGCCTACGCTCAGAGGGTTTTTTTCAGAGGGAGAGGCAGACGGGCTACGAGCAGGCCTGCTCCCACCCCCCAGCCTAAAGCCCCTGCCAAACAAGCTCCCTGATGGGACGCACCAGGGCCGATTCTCCATTGCCTGTAGGGGCAGGCTGGCTTATAGGTCCAGGACTGAAGTCCTTAACATCAGACAAATGGGTCCTGGAGGTAGTAAGCCAGGGACTGGTTCTCAGCTTCAAATAATTTCGAAGATGAGAACCAGATCTTTTCCACCTGCAAATCCATCAGAGGCTCTCGCCCCTAGAAACAGAAGTTTCAACCTCCTGGCTCTCAGAGCTGTAGAAAGGTTCCTCCCTACACCAGGGCAAAGGACTGTACTCCAGGTACTTCCTTACCCCAAAAGACAGGAGAATGGTGGCCCATCCTGGATCTCAGATACCTAAACAAGCACCTTTTAAAACCAAGATTCAAAATGGTGACTCTGGAATTATTTACCCTCTAAGGCCAGGGGACTGGCTAGTGTCCCTGGACCTCAAGGATGCCTACTTCCATGTTCTCATAGAAGCTCCCACCGAAGTACCTCAGATTCGAACTGCCCTCAGGCCATTACCAGTTCAGAGCAGTGAGCTTCGGCCTCACCTCTGCCCCAAGGGTATTCACAAAATGCCTGGCAGTAGCAGTTGCTCATTTAAGAAGGCAAAAGATTGCCATCTTTCCTTACTTGGACGACTGGCTCATTGTGGGCCAGTCTCCAGCACAAGTCAAATTACACCTTCAGGTTACTCAGCAGCTGCTTACATCTCTAGGTTTCCTTCTCAATCTCCCAAAGTCAATTCTAGAGCCTGTTCAGCTACTCACCTTCATAGGTGCAGAACTGAACACTCAACAGGCCAGAGCCTTCCTTCCTCTAGAAAGAGCAAGGACCCTGGTTTCTCTGGCCTCCTCTTTCACTCTGCAGGTCTCTCGACCAGCAAGGCATTTTCTGCAGCTCCTAGGGCACATGGCTGCTTCCACAGTGGTAATGCAGGGAGCAAGATTTCAGAAGAGGGACATTCAGTTCCATTTGAGAGCTTTCTGGTCTCAAAAGAGAGATCCTCTAACCAAATTGATCCCAGTAACTGAACCAGGCCCTGCGGTGGTGGCAGGATCAGAGCAATCTGAGACAAGGAGTTCCCTTCATCCCTCAGTCTCACTCCTTGACCCTTACTACAGATGCATCCCTCTTGGGGTGGGGAGCTCACATGGGCGACCTCACTACCCAGGGATTGTGGTCCCTTCAGGAATCTCTGCTCCACATCAACCTGTTGGAACTCAGAGCAGTTTTTCTAGCACTTCAAGTTTTTTCCACATCTGTTCAGAACAGAGTGGTTCAGGTCAGGACGGACAACACCACCACAATGTGGTACATCAACAAGCAAGGGGGCACTCGGTCTACGGCCTTGTGCACTGAGGCAATGAAGTTGTGGTCTCTGGCTTATTCCCTGAACACCTCCCTTATTGCAGTTCACCTCCCAGGCAAGGACAATGTCCTGGCAGATGCTCTCAGCAGGATTTCCCAAGGCCATCACGAATGGTCACTGGATCCCCTAATTCTGGAGGTAGTATTTGCCAGGCGGGGCACTCCTCAGATAGATCTTTTTGCAGCCCCAGACAATCACCAACTTCCTCTTTTCTGCTGCAGGCCCCCAGTGTTGGGCTCAGTCCCTCTGGATGCCTTCCTTCTCAACTGGGAAGGAAAGTTTCTCTGTGCTTTTCTCCCCTTCCCTCTCCTGTTCAAGGTGCTAGTCAAAATCAGATCTCAACCTTGCAAGATGATTCTGATTGCTCCAGACTGGGCCAGACAGCCCTGGTATCCACTCCTTTTGTCCTTAGCAGTCCACCTTCCCCTGTGTCTCCCCAGGAATCACAATCAGTTAACCTGTGCCCATGGGAGGGTTTGATACCCGAATCTCAAATCTCTCAATCTCAAGGCCTGGCTCTTGAAGAGTTAGAGTTTGCTGACCTATATCTTTCCAAGGGTGTACTCAATATCTTGAAGGCTTCTAGGAAGCCTTCCACCAGGGCTGCTTATAATTCCAAACGGAAGAGATTTTCCATATGGTGCTCTGGCAAGAATATTTCCCCAGACTCTGCTGGTTTGCCCTCAGTTCTGGATTATTTGGTACATTTGAATTCCTTGGGACTGAGACCAGCTACCCTAAAAGTGCACCTGGCAGCCATATCTGCTTTCTTATCAGCAGGTAAACCCTCTTCCCTTTCAGCTCATCCGGTATTCTCTTAAGTTTTTCAAGAGGTTGCTTCACACCAACCCTCCATTCAGGGACCCTTCCCCTGCCTGGGATCTTAATGTTTGCATTGCCCAGCTAATGCAACTCCCTTTCGAACCATTATCTTCAGCAGAACTTAAGTACTTGACTTGGAAAACTGTGTTTTTGGTAGCCATCACTTCTGCCAGGCGCATAAGTGAACTACAAGCATTGTCAGTGAAGCCTGATTTTATCTCCTTTCATATGGATAAAGTGGTCCTCAGAACTAACAGAAAGTTCTTGCCTAAAGTGGTCTCAGACTTTCACCTTAACCAATCCATTTCTCCCCCTGTGTACTTCACTGACCATTCCTCCTCTGGTGAGAGGAGATTACACAGTTTAGATGTCAAAAGAGCCCTTAGTTACTACATAGAGCATACCAAGGGTCACAGGTTTGACTCCCTCCAACTGTTCCTCACTTATGGTGAGGTGGGCAAAAGCAAACCTGCCACTAAAAGATCCATTGCCAGGTGGATCGTCTCTTATATCAATTTTGTTGCAAAAACTGGGTAGGTTCCCCTTCAGGCCTGAGGGCTCACTCTACCAGAGGTACAGCTGCATCCTGGCTGCAGCCAGGACATCCTATCATAGAGATATGTCAAGCAGCTACCTGGAAAACAATTCACACTTTCACAAGCATTACTCCCTGGACATCAGGCTAGGAGTGATGCTCGGTTTAACACAACTGTGCTTCAGAGCCTATTCCTAAGTAGGATCTGGGCCCTCCTCCGCGGAGGTACTGCTGCATAGTTCGTATATGTCATAATATAGCAAGACTTCATGTTGTTTGAAGAAAAAATTACTCACCTTAGTAATGTTGTTTCTTCTAATGGAGTCTTGCTATAGTATGACCTCCCCCACTGCCTGCCCCTCTCAGAACCTCTGTTTTGGGATGTGGGTGGGCAGTGCACTGTTGGCACTTGTAAGTTGCCCACCTTGTTTTTTTCTTCACCCCGTTTTTCTGGGTGCTTACTGTTGTGTTTTTCATTTTTTGGATCCCCTGACTTGAGTCTTGGTTTTGGGACCAAAAAATGTGTTAATATTTTAGTAGCCAGTTGGCTAGTATAGGTTTACAGCTTCCACACAGGACCTTAGTGAGTTTTGCTCGTAAAGATCTGACAATTTGAGTTTGAAGAACAACAGACAGAGTTCTCAACCGAGCTCGCGCTCAAGATTCCATGCCTGGCATGGAAGTTAACTCTTTCACCTCCGGAGCAGTTCTAAGGTTGGGACTCACTGCATATGTCATAATATAGCAAGACTCCATTAGAAGAAACAACATTACTAAGGTGAGTAATTTTTTCTTTTTGTAGCATTTAAAAGCAATCGGAGGCAACTTCCTCGGCTACAACACTGCTGATAAAAGAAAATGCACACTTTCTGGCCCGGCTCGAAACACTAGAGAACCAGGCCCGAGTCTCTCACATACGCATATTGGGCCTTCCCGGGGGAATAGAAGGGAACCATCCATTACTCTTTTTGTAAGAATGGCTCACTGAAAAGATTGCACCTGGAGACCAGCAAGTGAACTTTGGTCTGCAAAAATCATATCATATCACCCCAAGAGGCTATCTGGAGGACTCTGATAACCCACGCACACTATTGGTGGTGACAGACAGGATCGGGACGAGAGGTGAAATTCCGTGGATGCAAGGCAGGTGAACCCCATCTCTCAAGATAGCCACACAGTATATCTTTTCCCAGATATAAGTTATGTGACCAGGATGCGCCGCAAGAAATCTGATGGTGTTCACCAGAAATTAAGAACCATCATCCATACCTCATGCCATGATTTATCCAGTGAAGCTCCGAATGGTCCACGAGGGAAAGGTTTGGATTTTTTCGGATCTGATGCAAGGCGGGTAAATGGGCCTCTAGATTCTACCTCGGTCAACAGAAACAAAAAGCCACGAGGGAAGGACAGAGCTCTGCATCAGACGAAGACACTGCGGGTTGAAGCGGGCTAAGTATAGCTCTACTGTATTTGTGGACAGATGTAAACACCCTAACAGGGCGATTTGAGTTTAAGGGGACTGAGTACAAAACTACCGAAACTGAAAAACTTTGTAGTTCTAATGATATTTTAAGGTTCTCTAATATGATTTCAGGGTATTAAATCCTAAAGAGTGGAAATCTGTCTTACTAGTTTGCTAATAATAAAGTATTCTATTCAGGGGCATGTACTTAAATATGATGAAAAAAACATGCTGGTTTAAAGTGAATAAGGGCAAAACTGCTCTTTGGATTGTTCTCTTTTATAACGTGGTAACTTGCTGCCAAATACTTAATGTACAAATGTTGTTTAGTACTTTAGGTACATAGTATGACACCAGTAGCTCTTTATAGGGCGTGCTATGTTGGACTGTTTACTGGACTTTAAGTTTTTTTTGGCATTAGTCATACTGCTCATGGGCCTATAAATGCAGCTGTTATTGAGTATAATTTTACTTCTAAGATGCCTTTTTTTTTTTTGTTATACCCCCAATGTGGTATCACAATATTTCAGATATATAAATCCTATGATTAGGGAGGCTGCAACCTCCATCTGTCTTAATCAGTAAGTACCTGGTTTGTCGGAAATATGGAACTGTCATTTCTGTATTAACAGATGGATAAAATAATAAAAATAAAGTATAAAAAAAAGAAAATATGGAGCATGATTTACTCCGTAAATGCCTCCTACAAGCTGTTCATCTGCCAGGGAAGGACGATACACTGGCAGATGCCTTGAGCAGGATAAACCAGGCCCATCACGAATGGGCACTGAACAGCCAAGTGGTGCAGGTCCTATTCAGGCGGTGGGGAACCCCAGAAATGGATCTTTATGCTTCCCACCAGGATCACCATTTACCTCTTTATTGCTGCAGGGCTCCAGTGAAAGGGACTGTTCCTATGGATGCCCTGATTTCTCAATTGGACAGGCAAATACCTTTATGCCTTCCCTCCTTTTCCTCTGATTCTCAGAGTACTCATCAAGCTCAAGTCACAGCCAATCTCGATGATTCTGATGGCACCAGACTGGCCAAGACAGCCTTGGTACTCCCTGTTGCTTTCAGTGTCAGTGAGCAAACTGATCTACCTCCCTCAGAGGTACAATCTACTGACTTCCTTCCAAGGCAGGGTGCTGTATCCCAATCTCAGGTCTCTGAGACTCAAAGCTTGGCTGTTGAGGACGTAAGAGTATTCAGACTCCCAATACTCTCAAACAGTTTTAGAAGTCCTTAAGATTTACAGAAAACGTTCTACTAAGAAAACTTATGCTTCAAAATGGAAAATATTTTCTATTTGGTGTACAGACACGGGCATAATCCCAGCATAGGCTGGCATTCCAACCCTCCTAGATTATTTGTTTTACCTGCATTCCTTGGGGTTGCAGTATTCAACCCTAAAAGTTCATCTGGCTTCACTTGTAGCTTCTTTCTCTCTCTGTAGGAAAAGAGGTGCCCCTAGCCTCAAATCCCATATTTACAAGGTTTTTTAAGGGCCTTTTATATCTGTTTCCCCCCTCATAGGGAACCAGTACCAGCTTGGGACCTCAACATTTGCATTGCCCAGTTTATGCTTCTGCCATTTGAACCCTTGGCTACTGCAGAGCTCAAATGTCTTACCTGGAAGGTAGTTTTCCTAGTGGCACTTACCTCTGCTAGAAGGACAAGTGAGTTACAAGCCCTATGTGTGGAGAAGGACTATATTTCTTTCCACAGATTATTTTTTATTTTAGTTTTTGGTAACCGGGTAAGGCCCACTAGGCACAAGTGCCTGGTTTCAAGGGCGACCAGGGAGCACTTGGTGGTTAAGTGACTTGCTCAGAGTCCCACAGTATGCAAGTAGAGATTGTGAGAATCAAACCCAGGTCTGGTCTGCTGGATGTAACAAGCTCATTCACAGCTCAGTACTCTAACCTCTAGGTTATACTGCTAGACAATGATAAGGTGGTGTTGAGAACTAATAGAAAATTCCTTCCCAGAGTAGTTTCTGACTTTCATATAAATCAGTCCATTACGTTACCAGAAACACAAAATCACACATCCCCCACAATGTAAAGCATCATGGGTTGCATGTGCAAATCACCAGGATATTATGCTGGTTCAACTTTAAGCAGAAATGCATGGTGCCGAAAGGCACCTCACACAGTTTGCAAAGGGTGCCAACAGAAGACATAGACACATGTTTTGTCTTACCAGGACTTATCAGTATGCCTCGTCTGTTTGGCACCCCAGTGGAATGAACCAGCTACCCTAAGATGGTCTATCTGGGTTATGTTGTGGTGAACCCAATTAACACAAAAAACAATTTTAAAAGACAAAGAACCTCTGTCTGCAAGCACTGAGGCAATAGTTACTTCAATGTGCATTTGGCCGGGAAGCCGTTTCAGAGAAATACAAAATCACACATGCCCCCACAATGCAAAGCATCATGGGCTACATATGCAAATCACCACAGAATATTATGCTGGTTCAACTTTAAGCAGAAATGCATGGTACCGAAAGGCCTCTCACACAGTTTGCAAAGGGTGCCAACAGAAGAAAAAGTCACATGTTTCGTCCTACCGGGACTCATCAACATGGCTCGTCTGTTTGACACCCCCGTGGAATGAACCAGCTATCCTAAGATGGTCTAACTGGGTTATGTTGTGGTGAACCCAATTAAAACAAAAAACAATTTTAAAAGACAAAGAACCTCTGTCTGCAAGCACTGAGGCAATGGTTATCTCAATGGGCATTTGGCCGGGAAGCTAAGTTTCAAAGAAATACAAAATCACACATGCCCCCACAATGTAAAGCATCATGGGCTGCATGTGCAGATCACCACACAAATATTATGCTGGTTGAACTTTAAGCAGAAATGCATGGTGCTGAAAGGCCTCTCACACAGTTTGCAAAGGGTGCCAACAGAAGACATAGAGATGTGTTTCGTCCTACCAGGACTCATCAGTATGCCTCGTCTGTTTGACACCCCCGTGGAATGAACCAGCTTCCCTAAGATGGTCTATCTGGGCTATGTTGTGGTGAACCCAATTTCTTTACAACACACACTATTTCTGGTGAATGTAGGCTGCATAGTTTGGATGTGAAGAGAGCATTGAGCTATTATATAGCCAATACCAAGGATCATAGGCAGGACAGACAGCAACTGTTCCTTACCTATGGGGAAGTAGGTAAGGGATCTCCTGCTTCAAAGAGGACTATATTTCGGTGGAAATTCCAGTGCATTCAGTTCTGCTATTCAAAGATGGGTAAGGTCCCTCCTTCAGGTCTTCGGGCCCATTCCACGAGGGGCATAGCTGCCACCATTGGTCCCTCTGGAGATTTGTAAAGCAGCTACTTGGAGATCAGTCCACACCTTTACTAAACACTACAGCCTGGATACTCAGGTTAGGAGTGATGCCACTTTTGGAAGGTTGTTTTGCAGTCTTTTTCCTAAATACATTCTGTCTACCTCTTAGTGGTACTGCTACATAGTCTGCAAAGAGTAATAATATTAGTGGATTCCTGGGGATAGAAGAAAAAATTAGTCGCCTGTAGTATTCTTGTTTCTTCCCAGGGATCCACTAATATTATTACTCCCATGCCCTGGTCCTCCCCTTAGAATCACAGAAAAATACTCAGTACAGCTGAGATGTCTCTCAGTATGAGGGGTATGTCATCCGCTGGCACGTTTTGTAATACTTAGCTGGCAGGTTCTTTCCTAAGGGTATATCTGGCTCAGAAAAAAGGACTCATTCTTTTACTGTGTTTTTGCTGGCCCTTTCTTGGTCTATTACTTCTTTTTACATGGCCCTGTTAGCCATTAGCTTTCTAATTGTTAATTGTTCTATATAATATGACCTCTTTGCGAGCTTCACAGAAATCTGAGTTAGAATCCAGGCACTTAGAATAGGGCAGTTTGAAAATGAATGCACGAGCTAAACATTCCATAATTAGCATCACATTCTATTTGGCTCCAGGGCAGTGCTGGCTTAAAGGGGCACTGCAAAGAGTAATATTAGTGTATTGCTGGGGAAAAAACAAGATTACTACAGGTGAGTAATTTTTTCTGTCTTCCTACACTGTATAGACATAAACTAGCATAAGCATTTTGGCTTATTAACGTCATTAAGCACTGCAGCATTTTAAACTCATTAAAGGGCACAAAATGCACTTTATGCACTTTATTCAATCAGCACTTTATATCTTGACGTCACTTTATATCTTTGGCGTTTATAAATGTAACTTATTTCATTCCTGCCAGCTGGCCTTAGCCTGGTGCATTATTTTGGGTGGTTCTTGGTGAGGGATGGATATAATTAAACCAAACGAGATCAGCCAACTGTCAGTATACGAAGTGCATCGAAAAGGTGGGCTGGTGTACCCTTTAAGCATACCTCAATAGCCCAAAGATCTATTTCCTATAGAGGACCCAAAAGAGTAAATGATCCCCCCCCTGACCTTATTGAATGTAGCAAGGTCAACAATTTCAAAGCTGGTCTCGGAGCACTCCTAGCTGTCGCTTTTGTATGTGACTGCCCCAACAGAACCTTACCCCTGTACTAACAATTTGAGTGCCCTGCACACACTAATTCAAGCACTTGGAATGTCTCTAAACATCCCTTCCCATCCCCCATTGTAACAATTACTATTGAGTTATCCCTTCCTGCCCTCGCCCTCCCCACCACCACCCGCCCTCCCCTCGGTCCCATCCTATGCTTTTCCTCCACCCCTACCCCCCCACATTATTGCCCTCACCCTATCCACCCCACCTGTTTTATTCCCTCTCACTTCACTGCCTAGCCCCTTGACCACCCTCTTCCTATTTCTCCCCATCCCCTATCTCTCACCACTGATCCTTCACCCGTAATGACAAAGCCTTCTCAGGTTGCCACTCAAGCACAGCTTCAACAAAATCTTTTCTTTCTAGTGGCCTTACCCTACCCAAACAGTAGCTACCTGAAATCCTTCACTGATCTGTGCAGACTTGAGCTGACTATCTATATGTAGGACTGACGGTGAAATTTCATGATATATTTGTAGACAATCTGTAACCAAAGTGTAACTTTACAGTTAAGCACAATAATTTTTTTATGTATGCTGTGTAACCTTGAAATCATGTTATTTTTTTGTATGCAAATGTATTTCTATATATATACTGTTGTTGCTTTTTATTCTGTTCTGTACTATGTTTGACTTGGAATCTTTGTAAACGAGCCTTTGGCTCAAAGGTGTTAATCCCAAACTGAAATAAATAAAAATAAATAAAATATAGAAACTAGAAATACAGGCAGTAGGAAAGGAGATTTAGTAAGAAATAGAAAAGACTGACGTAGGTCGCCAACCTACGCTAGGGGCGGAAAAAGGTAAAGTGTAGCATAGGGAGGTACTGTTGTGCAACAGATTTCAGTGGGAAAAAGATGATAGGAAAGTCATCCCTCGACCGAGGTTATCGGACTGGCAGAATGCAGTTCTGCCACAGCCTAGTCTAATGCTGACCATCCTGCTTTGTGTGAGATACTAGTATATAAATCTTTAACATCTAAGAAAACCGACCATATACTTCCCATTTCCAAATTTTTATTATTGATGTCTGCACTAATTTCTGTAGTATGGTTGATGTCCTTGATATACATTCCCATTTTACTCACTCCCTGCTGGATATGAAAATCCACATATTTGGAAAGTGGCTCCAGTATGGATACCACCCAGAGACTATGGTTCTTCCTGGGGATTTCCTGGTGTCCTTATGTACCTTTGGTAGGACATAAAACAAAGGAATCTGTGGTTTCGTATTTATTAACATGTCCCTCAGTCGCTGTGCATGACTCCAGGTCGACCCCTTGTTCTCAATATTCCCTAATGTCTGCCTGAATCTCTTCCGTTGGATCTCCATCCAGTAAAAGGTATCTTTCCCTGCCCCCTAGTTGTCTAAGGCACTCATGCTTGTAGTCTTCATGTTTCCATAGCATGATGCCCCCAGCCTTAACCACGAGTGTTATTACTACTGATTCATCCCGTTCCAGGCTCTGAAGAGTCTCTCTTTCTGCTCATGTTAAATTGTTGTGCCTGGGGAGAAGTGTGTTATTCTTCGTCATTTCTTGTTCTACTACCTTTATGTATGTCTCTACTACTTCTCTTCCTCTAGGTGGGTTGAAACCTGATTTCACACCCAATGCTCTTTGTAAATTCTGTTTCCTTGTGTTCGGTTCTTCTTGTTTGTCTCAGAACCAATCCGCTAATCTTATTTTTCTGTATAATTTTTGGAGATCTTCTACTAATTGAAATACATCTTAAACCCTTAGTGGGGAAGAAGGAAAGGCCCTTACTCAAACTTTTAATTTCTGTGTTAGTAATGTCTTGGCCACTTAAATTAAAGACCGTTTGCGGCTCCTCTCCCTCCCTCTGTTGTCCCCCCCCCCACCTCTTCCTTTGCCTCCTGTTTCACCTCCTCCACCACCCCCTCCTCTCTGGTTTCCGTATGGCCTTCTACATGTATCTTCTGTTCGCCATCCTCTGTCTCTCAAATTGTACTTCCTGTCCTCCCTCTCTTCAGTAGTAGGTTGATGTGTCTGTCTGGTCCTTGGGATGGGGTTCCTTTTCTAAAAAGGGGTCCCTGTTTCCCTGTTGCCTTCCCTGTCTGGTGTAGGAATTTGTCACATAGCTATCACTGCTGTCTGAATCAGTCATATAATTCTGTTGACCCTGGTAATACTGGTTCCCCCTATATAAACTGTAGACCCTGTTATCCCTGTAGTCCACAGTCTCTCTTTCGAATTTAATTTTCTGTTTAATATATTCTTCATACTCTTGACAGTTTTTTATTTTTTTTAATGTGATGAACTCCTGATGTTGTACCCAAGTTTCATACTCGTCTTTAATTCTCTGTATCTCTGTTGTAAGCCTGTTCCTTTCCTCAACTATCGTTTCAGTTAAAGCTAGCATGAAGTTGGTTAAACATCCGATCTCACTTCGAGATAGAACTCTTGCAGCAGATAATGACCATTAGGACTATGCCGTCCGGCACTAGGAACCCACAGAAATCTTCTAGCTAGCAGTCTAAGACGGGGGGGACCGACCCCGACATTGGCTCTGTGCATGTCAGCCTCTGTATATAGGAGTTGGTCCCCTGGTGACACCTCAGTTCTTTTCCTGACATCGACCCTGCATTTCGGCTCCGCAGATACCACCTGCAAGTCATCGACCATTATTTTTTTCAGACACTCCACACAGTTTCAATCTTAGAGTTTCTCAATCGCCTCTTTATGTCTGCCGAGTCTACTACATCTACTTCGTGGCATAAGACAAAGTGTGCGTGCAGCAAAGAAATTCCGTCCAAAGACGGCCATTCGGCTTGCCTCCTGTGCCTGGAACCACAGCAAAAGTCAGACAACTTTCCGCACTGTCTTAGTTTCAACAAGCGCACTCGCATTCACCGCCTGAAGATGCTCACAGCTCACCTACAGGAATAACAAGATGTAACATCTGACTGTCTTTGTAACAGTCCCAGGTCACACATGAAAAAGGGCCTTGGCTCATGTGCTTACCTGGTGAACAAAAGTTTAAATAAAAATAAAATAAATAAAAATCGCACTCTGGACACAGCTCCTCTTCATCCTCCGCCCACGATGCCTCCCCCCAAGGAGAAGAAGCACTCGGGGACGCATCATAGGAAAGACAGACATGTCCAGCTCAGACTCGCGGTCCCATTCTCTACATAAGAGCTCCAAGGCTTCCACCTCTGGCTGGAGGTTGGGCTCTGCCCCCCAGGGTCGCTAGCCCTCCCAGGGATTTCAACCATCAAACTGTCCGCCTCTTGCCAGACATCAGGTGGAGATTCAGGGCAAGGGCCTTCCCAGGCCTTTTCTTTTATGTCTCTGGCCATCAGACCCCACAAACAAATGCTAGGGTCTTGGCCCAAGGACTTGGCCTCTTCTACCTCCACTTCGACGGGCATCCGTATGGTCCCCGCCATCGATAAGGCCTCGTTCTCCAGTTTGTCAGCCAAGGTTGATGACCACAACAGGCGCCAGGGTAGCAAGCACAACAAGGAAGCACCCTCCATGCCTAAATTATCGCAAGTCCATCCCATCTGATCAGCGACAGCCTCCTGCTTCGTCTGCCTCCACCCCACTGGAGCCAGACCAGACTTCAGTCTCCCAGAGAGGGAAGAATGGGCCTCCGCCAGAGGACCAGATGACCACTGACCTGATGTCCGGCTCTACCAAGCCTACGACCATAGGGCTTGACACCCAGTCATCAGCCAAGCCCAAGGTGTCTGGCCCTCGGACGGAGGACCAGACATCAGGTAATTTGACCGTCGGACACCAAGAGGCCCCTCAGAAGCCAAACCCTTCGGGGCCAGCTAACCAGATGCCAGACCAGCCGTCAGGATCAATGGTCCCTTTAGCAGAAGTAGGAGCACTCTTTTCAAGCTAGTGGAACACCATCAGGAGTGACCTTCTACCAAAGCCTGAACCTAAAGAAATAGCGACAGTCATAGCACAGCCACAGCCAATGCCTCCCTGCAGGACTCCGTTGCCACCCCCAATGCCAGCGCAACTCACTCCAGGTGGCTCAGATCATGGCTCTGACGGACGCTGGGGTTACAGACTTCACGCCTCCTCGAAGTCTTCCTCCCACGGGCAGAGTAGGTCCAAGGTCCATCGCTCCCGAGGGCAGAGCCGGTCAAGAGGCTGTCACTCCCAACATCAGAGTAGGTCCACCAACTGTCACTCCAAACCATCAGGTAATTACAGCGGTTCCTCCTCAACTTATAACTCTTTCGAGGACGACCTCCCTCTTCCCTCACCGGATCCAAGGGAGGATTCACCTAGATCTCCACCGGCTGATCCCACCGTCCTTGAGGTTATGAGGCACATCCAATTCCTCAACCAGTGGGAAACGGAAGACCTAGACCCAGAAAGGAGATGCTTGGCCAAGATTTTGGGAGCTACTGACCCCAAGCCGCTAGTCATTCCCCTGTTGGTGGAACCATTCCAGGATGTGAAAAAGCTGGCATGGAAACACCCTTCAACCACTTCTATGGTGCCTAAAAAGGCTGATCGCCTATACAGAACTTCCAGAAATGAGCCCCACCTTGGGGAACAACCCAAGGCAGACTGCATAGTCCTTACAGCGGCTCACAGCAGGTCACAACAACACAAGCGTATCAGCTCCCAGTCACCAGATAAGGAATCAAAAAAGATGGACCAGTTGAGGTGGAGGGTGTATGCCTCTTCCACCTCTATTATCCGGTCTCTGAACTTCTTAGCACATATGGTCATGTACCAGATGTGCTTATGGCAGAAGGCTATGGACCTAACCAAGGCCCAGCCAGATTCTCCCAACAAGTCAGAGCTTTTGGCAGATGTGGGCAGTCATGTCCTCAGATGCTTGTACTATGCAGCAGATACAGCAGCCAGGGCTGCAGTCTCAGGAGTATGCCTCAGCGACGCTCATGACTTCGAGTGTCCTGGTTCAGGCAGGACCTGCAGGACATTATCCTAAATCTGCCGTTTCAGAGTCCTGTGCTGTTTGGCCAAGAGACTGAGAAGATCGTCACTGGTCTACAGGACTCAAGGAAGGCTGTTTCCGAAGTACACAAGATGCACAAGTTGGAAACTTAACCCCCTTAGGCACCGACCCTTTTGGAGACATCAGGGACAGCAAGCAAAGAAACAGTAACAACGAGGAGGGTTCAAGAGAAAAGCACCCCCTCAGACAAAAAGGAACTCCGGGACCACAAATGGCTAAGCAGTCCAGAGCTCCTCTCGCCACCCCATCAACCTCAGCCTGACTCCTTGCCTGCCCACCCCACCGGAAGTGTTGTCAAGGGAGGCAGTAAGAGGGCGAATCTTCCTTTGCCTCACAGGTTGGACAAGCATCTCAACGGACCAATGGGTGCTGCAACTTATAGAAAGGGGCTATGCCCTGGAGTTTTCACGGTTGCCCCCAGACAATCCGCCAGCTTACATGACTTGCTTTCTGTCCCATGCAGGTCTTATTCAGGCAGAGATCCAGGCCCTCCTGTCAAACGGAGCCATTTAAGTAGTACTGGAGTTTCAGAGGGGCAAAGGTTAATACTCGTGCTTCTTCCTGGTTCTGAAGAAGACAAGGGGATCTTCATCCCATCCTGGACCTCAGTCAACTGAACCTCTTCATAGAGTACAAAAAGTTCAGGATGGTGACACTCCAGGGGTTGCTTCCCATGCTACGTCAAGGAGATTGGCTCTGCTCCCTGGACATGCAGGACATGTACATGCATGTAAATATCTTGCTGTCCCACAGGAAGTACCTTCAGTTCACATTTGAAGGTGAGCACTACCAGTTCAGGGCCCTTCCCTTTGGCCTATCCTCAGTGCCGCTGGTATTCATCAAGTGCCTGCCGGTAGTCACGGCAACTCTCAGGAGGCTGGGGCATTACATCTACCCCTACCTTGACGACTGGCTTCTATCGATCCCATCCAGATAACAGCTATGTGAGACCCTGGAGTACACCTTCAGGATGTTCCAGGACTTTGGGATAACCCTAAATCTCCCAAAGTCTGCCCCATGGCCATCTCAGAGACTCCAATTCATAGGAGCCATCTTGGATACGGTTCAGGGCAGAGCCTTTCTCCCTTCAGACAGGGCAGATCGCCTTCATTCATTCAGATTAACCTCTGTAGACCGGGCTCCAGCCAGAACAGTTCTACAACTCCTGGGTCATATGGCCACAGCTGGTACAATACCGTATTTTTCAGACTGGTACCGGATCCTGCCTGGATCGTACCGTGTACCAAATTTGGTGCCTCCCCATTAAACAATTGAAAGCATTTCTTCCTCCGGAATCATTACTTTTTTGCTGGAGTGCTCAGCCCAGCATAGTTTGAGGTATGGAGCATCCTGGTGTACTCATGGTAACGAGACTGTTGCCCTTACTGTGGCGCCACGGCAGAGGGCTTCTCAAAGCTCGCTGTGACCCCTGGAAGCACTGCAGCTGTCAGTGCTAATTTGCTGTGTAGCCTTAGTGCCCTTTCCCCTGACTCTGAACTGGTGGGACCGAGTGTCAATTGTTTGAAGAGATAACTCCAGAGGTCCAGCCCGAGTTCTGAGGTCGGAGATAACTCCCGAAGTCCATCCAGCCAGAGTCGCGGCAGAGTGAGTGGAGCTATTGATTGTCCTGACCTGTCAAAATAATTTAATAATTTAAAAAAACAATCATTTAGGTCACCACTCTCTCTCACCGGCGCAGGACTAGAGTGACTTGGCGGGGCAATGGGTGGAGCAGGAGCAGAATGGGCTCACTCAGGGCAACAGGTAAGCCCCACCATGGGGGTTACATCTATAATCATTGGGTGTAACTGCGAGGGTAATAATGCTGTTCCTGTATTTGGTTTCTAATTCTTTCCTGTGCAGTAGGTAATAGGTAGGTTATTCTCTGTGGGAAAAGCTAGGCAGGGAAAGTAAGGATTGAGTAGCAGGGAGTCCTGGGAGATAGAGGGCGTAGGTGTGCTTATCAGGTTGCAGTACTTCTAGAAAAGTTCTTTCTTGGGTTCCCTGATAAATAGGTCCCTGTAGAGAAATCGGCTTCATCACTTATCTAGAGTAACAGGTGAGGCAAGCATTTAGAGGAGCCAGTGGTAGAAGATGTGGAGAGGAGATGGGGGAGGTTGAGGTTTAGTAGGATGCAACACCTGCCGAGCAGCATTGACCGAACATCTTTCCCGACGGATCCAGTCATCTCTCTCTGCAGGTAGCGGGAGGGACAGGGGAAAGACAGGGGTGTGACTTATCTGGGCCAGGTAGTGATGCTGATTGCTCTGGCAGCTGGGTGTTGACATTTCATGGGGGTTCTGCCAGGTTTTCTAAAAAGGGGTGGAGGGGGTTCTTGTTCCAACTTCTGCCAGGTTTGCTAAAGGGGGGGTTCTGCCAGGTTTGCTAAAAGTGGCTAACTACTGTGTGTTATTAAACAAAAAATGCAGTACAAATCTGAGCTGCGTTAGACTGTGTCCAGCTGTCTGACTGTGAAAAGGCAACAAAATAGTTCATGTGGATATCTATAAATGGGCAAGGATTTTGTCAGTTGATTCATCCAGTATTGTAAAATGTTGAATGGCCCTTGAAATACTCGTTGGCAAACTGTGGGCGGGGGCAGCAAACACAGATGTGTACCTGTTTTGATCTGTGAAATGTTGGAGGGTCTAGGTTGCTCCTGCCCAGATGCATCACTTTGAAGTTTTTTGCATTCAATTTTAACTGCCACAGGTTGGACCATTTTTCTAGCTTGACTAGGTCACTTCATTTACTTCATTTGTTCCACTTCCTGAGCAGTATCCACACTTGCAGATCTTTGTCTTCTGCAAACTGACTCACCTTCCTGCTAAGCCCCTCAGTGATGTTGCTTATTAAAATATTGAGGAGCAACAGACCCAGGACGGATGCCAGTGGCACCCCACTGGTCACCCCCTAATGCTGCCCCATTGACCATCACAGACTGGTTCCTCTGACTAAGCCAACTCCTAACCCATGATACCACTTCCTGTCCCACTCCTGTATGCTCAAGCTTATTTAGCAGCCTTCTGTGTGGGACTGAGTTAAAGGCTTTGCTAATGTCGAGGTAGATAATATCCACAGCTCCCTCCTCGTCCACTATCTTGGTAAACGAGTCAAAAAACTTGATCAGATTTGTCTTGCAGGACCTTCCTGCCATGAAGCCATGTTGTCTGCTGTCCAGTCTCTTCCAGGAAAGATTGGAACCAATATTGCCCTTTTCCAGTCTTGTGGAACAGTTCCCCTCTGTCAGGGATCTGCTAAAAAGATCTGCTAGAGGTACTGCCAGTTCATCCCTAAGTTCTCTCAGTATGCATGAGTGGATGCCATCCGGACTCATGGCTTTATCTATCTTTAGTTTATTGAGTTCAGTCCTTACCCTCCCTACTGTGAAGGGGCTTATGTCTAACTCCCTAGTGCAATTATTAACTCCTTTAGTGGTGTGCCCATTTCCAGGCTCCTCTTTTGGTAAAGACAGAGCAAACATACTCATTTAAGACCTCTTCCCATCACTACTCATTAGTCTAACAATACCCATCTGTTTTTCCTTTTGTCACTTACATAACTAAAGGAGTTTTTTTTTACCTCCTTTCCCCACCTGTGGAATTTCCACCTTGGTTTGTGTCCTTGCCACTTTAATCACTCTAGAAGCCTCCCTCAAGCAGCTTTTGTAAGCGTTCCTATCCTTGTTGCTATTTGAGCCCTTGTATTTTTTGAATGCTAGCTAGCCCCTTTGCTTTTACCGCAGCTGCCACTTCTCTTGTGAACCAGAGATAATTTTTCCTTTTCCTTGTTTTACTGACTAGTTTGGAACATTTGTCAGTGACCTCTGCTATTATCCCTCTTATGTTAGTCCATCCCACTTTTGGTTTACGCTTGAGGATATCTCTAAAGCGTATTCTCATCTGAAGTCCAGGACTCGTGTCTTAGAGTGATTTGTTTCCTCCTTAGTACTGACCTTGAACCAGACTGATTTGTGGTCTCTTGTCCCCCAGCGGCACCCCACCTCCACCTCCTTGACCTTGCTATTGTTTGTGAGCACCAGGTCTAGGACTGCGTTTTCCCTAGTGGGGGCTGTGACAAGTTAACCGAGTCCAGTACCTTACAGGATGTCCAGGAAATCTCTGCTTTTCATTTTGTCCCATACCTGCTTGAATCCTCTGACTGTGTTTGCACCCACCACATCCACCAGCAGACTGTTCCAAGGTTCCACCACCCTTTCTGTAAAGAAGTACTTCCTTGCGTCTCTCTCTTGAACCTCCCTCCTGTTAATTTCTACTCATGACCACGTGACCACGAGTTGGCATTCGGGGTAGATAATTCCCCCCAGTTTACCTTGTTAATGCCTCTAAGGAACTTGAAAGTCTCTGTCATATCTCCCTCCCCCTTCTGGTTTCCATTGAGTACACATTTAGTGCCTTGAGGCACTCCTCATAGACTATGCCCTTCTGCCCCGCATCATTTTTGTTACTCTGCACTGTTCCAACCAGTCCCTGTCCTTTCTGAGGTGAGGGCTCCAGAAATGGACGCAGTACTCCAGGTGAGGCCTCACCAAGGATCTGTATATGGGAAGTATTTTATTTATTAGCTTTTGGTAACCGGGTAAGTGCGCTAGGCAACAATCCTGCCTATTTTCAGGCACAACCCGGGAGAGCACAGGACAAAGGTACAAATAATCACAGTAGTACAACTTAATTAATGAGAACAACATAAGATTACAAGCAATATTGTAACAGAATACAAGCTAGGAAAGAATTACCTATTTTCTTCTGCTATCAGTATGCCTCCCGATACAATCCAGCACAGTGTTAGCCTTGCTATAGGCCTTGTTTCACCAGCTCATTT
Source organism: Neoceratodus forsteri (assembly GCA_016271365.2). Taxonomy (NCBI): domain Eukaryota; kingdom Metazoa; phylum Chordata; order Ceratodontiformes; family Ceratodontidae; genus Neoceratodus; species Neoceratodus forsteri. The sequence goes on from CM028133.1 coordinate 932,944,790, forward strand.
GTTTAAGGGAGTTACTCATAACTCCTAGCTCACATTCCTCTTCTGTAGTGCTAAGTCTCACCCCATCCATCCAGTACTCTGTCTTGTGGTTCCTTTTCCCTAGGTCCATTACCTTTACCTTGCACTTTTTGGCATTGAATTTTAACTGAAAAGGACTGGATCCAGTACAGCGAACCTCGGTTCAAACAAAAACATACTGATTAAGAGAGTAGCCCACTACCAATTAAGGCAAGAACAAGCTGAACAAATTGGTTGTTACTGAGCCCACTCACCAAATAGTAAATGTATATTTATTATTTCTTCTGACTTGTATTTTCTGTTTCAGAATTCCAAAAAAGTGCTCAGGATACAGTATGTGTATAATTCATACGTTTTGGAATGAAATCCTTCATCAGTGAACACTGCTGTCTCTGCACAAAATCAATAAAGGTCTTCCCATTTCATGTTCTTCAAGAACATCCAGATGACCTCAATAGCATTCATTTTATCAATGAAATATATATATAAATCATCCTCAAAAGTATATTCTCACCCACTATTCTTCCTATCACCAATTTGTCTTCATTTGTATATTATTTTTTGTTAGTGATGCAAAGCCTAAGGGCTAAAACAAACTTCCATTACCCTCGTTTCACAAAAACACTTAAAAATCACATCCCCAATTGTTCAAACCAGGCAAAGGTACAATTAACAGCATATTTTATATAACCATATCATATGTCTCTTTCGATATGTACGTACACAGTTTGAATTCATAATATATCACTGAGCCCCAGGTTAATAATATTCATGTACTAGTTGCAATGATAAATAATATACCTGCTATTCACTAGTAGTTTGAACCACAGAGCGCCCTATTCAAAACAGAAAAAATCAATATTTGTACCTTAGACAGGTTCTATTAAATTTCATTTAGTGATATCTTTTTTCATCATTTTTTATTCCCCATACCTGTTTATGTTAAGTTCTCTGTTAATTTATTTCAATAAGCCTGTAAAACAAGAATATACCAATGACCCTGTGCTTACTTGTTTACTCCATGATCTCTTTCCACCATAGTGGTTACTGTTTCCAAACTTGCTTGTTTTAATTACATTTTTAACTTCAGTGTTGTTTACTTGTAAATCCCATTCATATTTGTGCTGCGTGAGTAATGGCATCAAAAGTTTCAGTACTTACTCTCTTTTAAGTTTAAAAGTTTCTCGGGAACTCTCCTGACCTCCGTTCTCTCTAACAGTTGAGGTACATCTCTAATTTGAGAATGCCTACACAGTTAAAAAGGCTCCTTCTTGTTGGGGAATCGGGTGTGGAAGGGCGCCAATGATCAAATGACCCACACACTTGCACCCTGTGCGCCTGACCTGCTGAGCAGCGCCTAGCAGCACTCAGCAGCGAAAAGCTAATCGTCCCCTACTTTATTCAGTTTGTAAATTTAACCATTCCTTATATGCACTGTAATGCTATCATACTCCAAGAGGTATTATTCTCACATTAATCAGAATGGAATACCTTTACCCCTATTTACACAGAAATAATTACAAAATCATTGGTTAGCACAAAACCGATGGGAGGTCAGATGGGCCACGGACGCGCCTGTGAAGGAATAGATGCAGCAGGAGAAGAAAATCTACAACCATATATTATTCTAATATTCCGCCTACTATCAAAAGTGCTACTAGTGGTGTACCTTGGTGATACATCACACAGAATGATTGTAACAATGATATGCTACTTCTTAAATGAGTAGTTGATGTTGTTCCTTAAATGTGTCTAGGGATGAAGACATTATTAAACAATTTATCAACTGTTAGAGTAAAGGGGTGGTGTATCTTCTGAAATGCCCATGTTACAAAATATATATTGGTAAAACAGAGAGGTCTTTAAAACATGTATAGGCAAACATGAAAGTGTTATAAAGTGATCAGATCTAACGTCACCAGAGGCAAGACACTTTATTGAGGAACGACACCAGCTACCCTATTTAACATTCTTTGGTCTGGAAAAGGTAGAACCGGATCCTAGGGAAGGGGATTACTGGACCCATATTCTTGCAAGAGAAGCATACTTTATAAATAGATTTAATGCCACAAATCCAAGGTTTGGTTTAAATGATAGCATTGACTGGCAACTAATTATTTAAAGGGAAATTAGCCCTATATTTAAATTATACAGTAAGTTTGAAAAAATACAGAAAAACTTGCAAGAAAAGGAAAATGTAGATCTTACTTCGAGAGGGTTCCTTCAGTAGGTCATCACTTATAGGACTGGCGCCACCTGGTGTCAGGCGCACAGCAGACTTTTCTAGCAATCCCTAATGGGGGACCGCCCACCCGACGTCACGTGACCGACATCGTCATGACTGTATATAGTGAGCGGTCCCCATGGTCGCCTTCCAGTTCTTTCCCGCCATCACCTTGTGTCCGTCGCATTGCAGACTTCCATATAGCGATCGTCGTGGAAGTATCTTGCATCGAATTTTCCCTCACCTCACCAAAAATTCTTCCTTTTTTTGCAACTCTTCATTGATGTCTTCACTGAAAAAAATGTGCTCGTCTTGTGGCACGCAGATCCCGCACAAAGACTGACACCTCAAGTGCGTCCTCTGTCTAGGCCCAGACCACCCTGTCTCCTCCTGCCCGGAGTGCCAGACCTTCAACCAGGCCACGAAGAAAAGAAGGCAGCAAGTTTTGAAGGACCATCTCTTGAAAGCCCACCTGGCTTCTCTAGAAAAGAAGATGGACCGTTTGAGAGAGTCCTCTGCAGATAAATCTTCTCCATCGAAGAAACACAAGGAGAAGTCTAGGGAGCAGGAGCGCACCGCGGACGACACAAAGCTCTCAACGAGCAATGCCCAGCCACTGCCAAGAAAATCGTATGGTAAGTCTGGTAAGACCACAGTGGGTCAGTCGACTGTTGACCCCTCCAACAACCACACCGTGCCGGCCAATAAGTTGACCCCCCGGCTCCTCCAGGGACTGCGTGGCAGCCAATAAGCCAGCTCCCCTGTCATTGGGGACCCACCCAGCACCTGTCGATAAGCCGGCCAGGGGCTCCTCCCCTGCCTGCCTGACACCACCTCCTAAGAAGCCTGTCCCTGACGGCCACACAGGTGTGGTTCCCCCGTCGGGGCCTAGCAGTGCCTCACCCGACGTCCAGTGGAACCAGAGAGAGAAAGTCCCTCTCCCCCCTCTTCCTTCGCCTGTACCCTCCACTTTAACGACGGGTACCTCTGGCAATGATAGCAGAGAATGCCTTGACATAGTCGATTCCACGGAGTCAACTCCACGTTCTCCTCTCGGGGGCAAGGGGAAAGAGGCTCCTCCTAAGCCAGGAGGCCTTAACGTGGAGGCCCCTACTTACTGGGGTCATTATGGACAGTTTTACCCTGGGTTCAACCTCTACTCTTACTACCACTGATTCCAGGGCTATCATTACCCTCCCCCACCAGTAATGCCGCCTCCTTCTCCTACCCCCCCCCCAATCCTCAACCAACTCCGCCACCTCCTCCAGTTGCCCTGGATTTCAGTACGCTGATTCAGTCTTGGTGGCTGGGGACTCGGTCTGAGTTGGTGTCAGACCTGAAGACGAAACTCCCTATCCCACGGTCTCCCAGATCCCCTTCCTAGAGCAGTTCTTCCGTAACTGTGGTACATGTCTCGGGGGAAGACTCATCAAGTCGTTTCTCTTCCCAGTATCTGTCACAGTCCTGTCGAAGGGCCAGATGACGACGATGAGGGGGCTGATGATTCTTCGGAGGAGGTCCCAGAGGAACCTGAGGGTCCAGCAGGCAAGGTTTCCCCAAAATCACCACCCGAGGACCCTGCCTTTTCAGACCTTCTGAGGTCCATGAAGGATTTATTTGACTGGGAGGCAGAGGATCAGGACCCCATGAAGGCAGAGGCTCGCAGAACATCTGGACTTAGTCTCTGTCTCCAGTCCCTGTTCCGCCATGGATTTGACCTTATCAAGAACTCACCACTATCATCTGGCAGATGCCTCATTCCCTCCCGGCTGTCCCCAAATGGGCGGACAGGCTTTACCGTTTACCAAAGCATATGAACATACGAAATTTGCCATCAGATAAAGGCCTAGAGGTCTATCAAGTCTGCTAGAATGTGCAGCTAGCACCCCTTATTCTGCAGCTGCCCCACCCTTCCTCTTCATTAACCCTACCCCTTGTCCTGTCCCGTCCTCGTTTGAAGCAGTCCACTGTTCTACTGCATACCACTTCAGCAGGGAACGCATTCCACCCAGCCACCACCCTCTCTGTAAAAAGTGTCTCCTCATCTCCCTCCTGAACCTTCCTCGCTCAGGTCTCATATCATGGCCCCTGGTGGCCCTCCCCTCCCTTACTTTGAACAGCCCTCTGTACCCATCTTGTTTATTCCTTTCATGTATTTAAAGGTTTCAATCATGTCACCCCTGTCTCTTTCCTCTCAGTGAGTACATGTTCAACTCCTTCAACCTCCTCTCGTATAAGTCCCCAGCCCCTTGATCATCTTTGTGGCTCTGCTGCACCCCTCCAGTAACTTAATGTCCCTCTTCAGATATCGGACGCCAGTACTGCACGCAGTACTCCAGGTGTGGTCTAACTAATGACCTATACAGTGGCAGAATCACCTCCTCCCTCCTCGAGGATATACCCCTTGCAATACAACCCAGCATTTTGTTGGCCTTTTCAGCTGCCTTCCTACATTGTGCTGAGTTGTTCATTGACCCTGTAATGAGCACACCCAGATCCTTCTCCTCCTCCTCTGTCTGGGCTAGCTGCACTCCCCTAGCTGGTAACTCCTCCTTGGGTTCTTCATCCCAAAATGCAGCACCTTGCACTTTTTGGCATTAAAGCCCAGTTGCCAGGTGTCTGACCAGGTTTCAAACTTTGCCAGATCATCCTGCAACCCCTGCCATCCCCCTAGGTCATCCACCACCTCACCTACCTTGGTATCATCAGCAAACAGACTGATCTTGCTGTTGATGTCCCATGATATGTCTGCAATGAATATCCCAAACACCACTGGTCCCAACACTGAGCCCTGTGGAACACCGCTCATCACTGCCCTTGGGTGTGAGAGCTCCCCACCCACCACCACCCTCTGTTGCCTTCCCTGCAGCCAGTTTCCTACCCATCTCACCAGCTTTGCACCGGCCCCTGTGCCTACTAACTTCCTTCCCAGCCTTCCATGTGGCACTGAGTCGAATGCCTTACTGAAGTCCAGATACAGAGCATCCACTGCATGGATGCCCCATTCTTGAAAACACATCCTAAGGCTTACTCTGTGGTCATTTCCGCTGCTCATGACCGCTCCACAGCACCAAAGCACAAGAGCACCTCTCCTCTGGACAAAGAGTCTAGGCAGATGGACCAGTTTGGGAGAAAGATCTATTCTTCGGCCACATGTGCCCTTCGGTCCCTTAACTATGTGGCTCATATGGTGTCTCATCAAAAAGTTACTTTGGCCAGGTTAGAGGCTCTGGTCCAAGCCATGGATCCCTCTGCCTTGAAGGAGGAGCTTGTCAAGGATCTTCACTTCCCCAAGTTCTCGTGTAGGCATGCTTTTCGAGCCACATACAACTCGGTCGATTCTGTGGTATGTACCTAGGTAACTACCATTGCCCTTAGACGGCACTCCTGGCTTCGCTTTTCTGGACTAGCTAATGAAGTTCAGTTGGTGAATCAAGATACTCCCTTCCGGGGCATGGTACTGTTTGGTGGGGACACCAAGGACATTATCACGGACTTGCAGGACAGGTCTTGCCCTCAGGTCCATGATGTCCATGTACCCATCGGGCACCCAACAACAGCAGCCCTTTCGGAAAAGGACCTGGAGGCAGACAAAGCAAGCCCCGGCACGCCGCCAGGGGAAGCATAACTCCACAGGTATAACCACCCCCCCACTAATGGGTCCTGCAGCTGGTGTCCGTCGGACACACAGTAGAGTTTCTGGACTTTCCTCCGGAAATTCCGCCAAAAAGATCCTCCTACACAAAGGGATCAGGCTCTTCTCATCCGAGAAGAGGTGAACAGTCTCTTGCTCAAGGCAGCAATAGAGCACGTTCCCCTCTGGCAAAGGGGAAAGAGGTTTTACTCCCAATTTTCCTGGTTCCAAAAAAGACAGGGGATTTCAGACCCATACTTGACTTAAGCAACTTAAACCGGTTTGTCGAGTACAAAAAATTTCAGATGCTGACTCTCCAGAGCCGCCTTCTACTCCTTCTGGAGAAGCATTGGTTGTGTGCTGTGGACATGCAGGATGCTTACCTGCATATCCCCATCTTCCCTAGCAGCCGCCAGTTCCTGCGGTTACAGTTCAAGGGAGAGCACTTCCGGTTCCGAGCACTCCCCTTTGGCCTGTCCTCTGCACCTCTGGTGTTTACCAAGTGCCTGGCAGTGGTTGCAGCCTTCTTACACCGCAGGGGTATTGTGGTTGTCCCTTACCTGGACGATTGGCTGATTTGGGCCGTCCAGGGACTCTTTACTAGAGGCTCTTTCCTTCACTTTGGACCTATTCAACAGACTAGGTATTACTGTCAGTATTCCCAAATCTTCTATGACCCCTACCCAGAAATTTAGTCCATTGGGGCAGTTTTGGATATGGTCCACTGCAGAGCCTTCCTCCCTCCAGACAGGGTGGAGACACTGATCTTTCAGGCTTCCAGAGTGGCTTCTTCCAGGAACATTCCAGCCTGGGAGATCATGTGCCTTCTCAGCCTGATGGTGGCCTCCATCACTACTGTTCCCCTCGTGAGGATCCACATGAGAGTCACTCAGTGGTCCTTGCGCGTGCAGTGGGATCAACTCCTGGATGACCGGAACCATCCAGTGCTGGTCTCCTCAGCAGTTCAGAAGGAATTACTTAGGTGGAGGGATCCCTGCAACCTTTCTTTGGGTCTTCCCTTCAGGAACCCAGCTTCCTCAGCATCCCTGACCATGGATGCCTCGAACATGGGATGGGGAGCACATCTAGGGGAACACCAATCCCAAGGACTGTGGTCCAGCTTGGAGACTACTCTGCATATCAGCATTCTGGAGACGAGGGCTGTCCTGTATGCATTGCCAGCCTTCCAGACCCTCTTTCACAAGGGATCACTGCTGGTCCACACGGACAACATGTTGGTAGTTTGGTACCTCAACAAACAAGGAGGATCCCTCTCGTATCCCTTATGCAGGGAGGTGACGTGGGTGTGGAACTGGGTGGTCCAGCACAATCTGTCCCTTGTGGCCATGCATGTGCCAGGCATTCTAAATGTCCTAATGGACAGTCTCAGCAGATCTTGGACCCTAGCTCATGAGTGGGAGTTACACCAGGAAGTGACGGAATCCATCTTCCTGCGTTGGGGGCATCTGGAAATCGACCTTTTCACCTCCCAATTCAACGCAAAACTTCCCAGTTTTTGCTCCCTCATTCCAGGGCATGGTGCTTTCTGGCACAATGCGCTGTCTTTCTCTTGGACATTTTTGTATGCCTTCCCTCCATTTCCTCCTCAAACTTCAAGCAGAGAGGGCAAAGATGATCCATATCACTCCTCTGTGGCTGAGACAAATCTGGTTCCCGCTCCTGCAACAGCTTTCCAGGGAACCACCGGTTCCACTTCCAATGACTCACGACCTCCTGACTTAGGATCAAGGTTGACTGCTACATCCGGGGCTCAGGACTCTGCATCTTCATGCATGGCTCCTGCAGACATAGCGATCTCTTGCTTTGGGGTCTCCTCCCGGGTTGCTCAGGTCCTCATTGAGGCCAGAAAACCCTCTACTCGTTCCACTTATGCCATGAATTGGAAACGGTTTTCCATCTGGGCGACTGCCAAAGGTTGGAACCCCTTCTCATGTTCTGCCCCTCAAGTCATGGAATACCTCCTTCACCTCTCAGACTCCGGTCTTTCATATTCATTGTTGAAGGTCCACCTTTCTGCTATTTCAGTGTACCACGAGCTTGTGGATGGTAAACCGGTGGCTCAGTTGGAAGTCTCAAAAACCTTTCTGAAAGGGATTCTCCATCTGAAACCCCCCATCCACAGCCCAACACCTCCTTGGGATTTGAACTTTATTTTGGAAAAGCTCACCCTTCCTCCTTTTGAGCCGGCTATGAGCTGTGATTTGTGCTTCCTTTCCTGGAAGGTGTTGTTACTTATTGCCATCACGTCAGCCCGGAGTATTTCGGAGCTTCATGCTCTGGTCTTTTAGGAGCCCTATCTGATTTCCCACAGGGACCGGGTGGTCCTCAGAACGTATTCTAAGTTTCTTCCCGAGGTGGTGTCAGAAGCCACACTGAACCAATCAGTAGAGCTTCCTGTATACTATCCGTCCCCCTCTAACAGAGGTGAGGCACTACTCTATGCAATGGACATGCATCGCATTCTCTGGTGTTATACTCAACGGACTAAAGAATTCCGTAGCTGTGATCAGCTTTTTGTTTCTTTTGCCCAGATCAAAGGGCAAACCGGTTTCTAAGCAGGGCCTTTCCAAATGGTTAGGCAACTGCATTAGGTATTGTTACCAGAAGTATGAAAAACCTCTGCCGGGTTCCATCAGAGGTCATTCTGCTAGAGACATGGCTGCTTCTGTTGCGTTTTTGCAAAATGTCTCTGCAGCTGATATCTGCGCCATAGCCACTTGGAGTTCTGTCCATACTTTTACCAAATATTATAGTCTGGACATAGCTTGTAGGCGGAGGGCTGGTTTGGGCCTAACTGTGTTACAGGGCTTTCTGTCCTAGACTGGTTCCATTCTGGATTCCAGTTTTTCTGTTGGATTTAGTTTTCCTCCTCTCTAGTTTCTCTCGGTCTCTCTTTGAAGGGACTGCTTGGGACTCTGTCCTGTAAGTGAAAACCTACTGAAGGAACCCTCTCGAAGTAAGATAGTACAGTTATGTAGTAACTGACCGTAACAGTAGATCTTCAAGAGAGGTTCCTTCAGTAGGTCATATTTTTCCCTCCCTCCTTCCCCTCACTTTGTGTTTTACAGGGTCTCCAAATCCTGTTAGCTCCTGCTGTCAGGCTTCTTCCTGGCTCCTGCGGGAGAACTGAAGGGCGGGTGTGGGGCCTCCCACTATATACAGTCATGCTGACATCAGGTGGGCAGTCCCCCATCAGAGATTGCTAAAAAAAAAGTCTGCCGTGTGGCCTGGCGCCAGTCCTATAAGTGATGACCTACTGAAGGAACTTCTGTCGAAGATCTACTGTTACGGTAAGTTCCTACATAACTGTACTATAACAGTTCTGCAGCCCTGTTAAGAAGTAACATATCATTGTTAGTCATTCTGTGTGATTTATCACCAAGGTACTCCACTGGTAGCACTTTTGATAGGTGGAATATTAGAATATTGTATGATTGTAGATTTTCTTCTGCTACATCTACTTCTTCACGGGAGTGAATCAGTGCAGAGCCATAACTTCAGATGCATGGATTCTGCAGATTATAGAGAAGGGGCATACCCTAGAGCTCATCGAGCAACTCCCAGAAAACCCTCCTTCTCCTTCCAATTACTCCACAGCTCACCTGTCTGTTCTCCGGGAAAGACCTCAGTCTGTATGTCCAGTACAAAAGGTTCTGGATAGTAACCTTACCGGGCCTAATACCCCTCCTCAAAGCAGGGGATTGGCTATGTTCAGTGCGCATACAGGATATTTACCTGCACATTTGGTCTTCTGCCCCCATAGGAAGTTTCTCTGCTTTGCGTTTCAGGGCAAGCGTCATCAGTTCAAAGTACTGCCCTTCGGCTTCTCCTCTGCGCGGCTAGCCTTTACCAAATGCTTAGCGGCAGTAGCAGCAGCTCTCAGAAGGGAGGGACTTTATGTTTTCCCTTATCTGGACGATTGGCTCCAAGAGGCCCCATCCAGGGAACATCTTTTGGTAACTCTGGGGCAAACTCTCCAACTTTTCCACCTCCTGGGCATCACCATCAACCTGCCCAAGTTGGTTCTTGTACCGTCCCAAAGACTACAGTACATTGGGGTGGTTCTGGATTCAGCCCAAGTGAAGGCCTTCTTGCCCCAAAACAGGGCATAGTGCCTTATTGCCCAAGCTCAGGATATCGCTCAGTGTCACCACATTCAGTCCTGGGTGTATCTGAGACTGTTAGAGTCTACCCTACCCACTGTTCCACTGGCCAGACTTCATATGCGTGTTCTCCAGTGGACCCTCCAAGTGCAATGGGACAAGTGCATGAACAAGTTGAACTTTCCATTCCTAGTTTCTTTCCCGGTCTGCAAGGTTCTGCAGTAGTGGATTGGACCCCTTGAATCTGCTTCAAGGCGTCCCATTCCAGATCTCCGCTCCGTAGTAGATCCTCACCACGGTTACTTCAGGTCTGGGCTGGGGAGCACACCTGGGTCCCTTTCGGACCCAAGGCTGTTGGTCCCAGTTTGAGACCTCCCTGCATATCATTGTTCTGGAGATGAGAGCGGTGTGCTACGCCATGCAGGATTTTCAGGAACACCTTATTCCAGGGTAGCTGCTAGTGCAGTCAGGCAATTTGAGTGTAGTATACTACATCAACAAAAAGGGGCAATGGCCAGCCCAGTGGCGCAGAGGGTTCAGTCACTGGACACCACACCTCGTGCTACACCAGCGGCCTGGGTTCGGGAACAGGACTGGGTTGTGGGGGTCAGCTGGGGGCACGAGCTGGATTGAGCTACCTAATGGCAGCTCTCCTTTCCTAGGGGTGGGTTCCAAGCGCCACTTCACTAAGCGCCCGTGGGAGGATGCTTTTAGGTTCTTAGCTGGATCTGTGTTCTGATCACGGCTCCATGCCTGGACTCGGCCTTTTGTGCGGCATCCCGGGGGGGGGGGGACTTGGGATCCGTAGTTACATATGTAGCTACAAAAAACCCTGTACCCTTGCCATGCCATGTGATCACTGCAATGGGGAAAGAGTTTTGGATGGTCGGCATGCCGCCACCGTGCCCTGCCAGCAGTGGGATAAAACTCATTCTTCTAGGAGCGTGGATATGTTGTTCATCCACACTCTCTGGCATGTCCCTTTCCCCTTTAAATCTGGCTGGAAGTCTTTAAGTTAGCTCCTCCTACCCACCTGGGTGGTAAAATACCTTGGCTCTGCTCCATGACTCCAGATCTTCTTTTCCGCTGGAAGATTCAGTTTCTCTCGTGCTACTCAGCAATTCGTAGTCCCTGGATTCGCAAAGTCGGTTTTCACCACAGATTACTTTGAAACTCGTCAAGAGTTCACAATTCCGATTACAGCACATCGGATATCGAAGACAAATCATCCCCGGGATTTCGCCGGTGTCCCTGCGGCCAGAAAATGTTGTGCACCAATCCCCACCTCTCGTGTGTCTATTGCCTAGGTGTTGGACATGACACCATGTCTTGTACTTTCTGTTTGGCCTTCCATCCCAACGTTCTGGACGACCTCAAGGCGCGCCCAAAATTGTGGAGACCGGAACTTAGAAACCCACCGGTGAAATCTAAGGAGGCAAGGTGGGCGGTTTCCTCGGCCACAGGATCCGCTGAGCAGCTTGAGCATTTGGCTGCTTTCAAGGAAGAGGCAGCTCAGGCTTCGGCCAGTCGCAGTTTTTTCATTCCTCTCAACCTTGGCTCCACTTTTTCGAGCTCCTTTAGGGAGTTGTGCCAGTCTCTCCCCACCAGGGGTGAGGCCCCCTTGGACTAGCACTCCTCCCACCCTCAGAAGAGGGACAAGGACCGCAAGTCGTCTTCTTTCAGAAGGAGATGCTCCTGGGACCGAGAGAAATCAGAGTCCCAGGAACATGCAGTCTCGACTTCAGTCTAGGTCGCTTCCTCGGCCTCCGGCTTTACCGACTTTCCGTCGGGCCAAAGCTTAGAGACCGAGGAAATGGCTGAACCGGCCAAGATTACTGTCGACCCAATCGAGCCTTTATCACCAACTCCAGTCGACGATTCCTTAGAAAGGACGCCTGTTCTTTCCTTACCCGATGAGGAGACACTGCTCTTGGGTGTCCCCATCGAGGATAAGGTGCCGGAACCTCGGTTTTCACCGACTCCAGTGTCCCCTGATCGAACTAGCCAACCACGTCATTCTCGATCGAGAACCAGGATCCCTTCAGTCGATTGGCTGAAAAAGGGCCACAAACATTCTAGAAAGAGACACCGACGGTCCTCATCCTCCTCGTACAAGGAGAAGCTTCGATGGAAACTTTGTTGATGCTGTGAGGATTTGATGTGGCAACAGCTGATTTTTACAGGGTAGAAGCTGGCTCCACCGGCCGCCCCGGCCATTGCTTGGCTTCCACCTCCTAAGCCGATGCCTACCCCTCCGGAACCGAAAGCCTCGGTTCCATCTTCCGTGGGTCTAGCGTGTATACCGGCTTGGCCTACTCCGGTTTCTCCACCGATTTGGGTGGAGCCACCGCCTAAGCAGCCTCATGGAGGGGCTCCCTCGAAAGAGTACCATGCAGACACCGGGCTTCCCCGACGTCTGTCCGTTATGGTCATCCCCGACCACCCTCAGCGGATCAGAGGGGATGTAGGCCACTATGCCCCAACTCTTCGGACTCCGATGACATGGGGTTACACTTTCATCCCGTGGAATGATTAATTGTCCGTGGCTGGACTGGAGGAAGGCCCTTCCTCCTTTCAGGGCATTCTCCACCTGATATCCGAGTCCACCAGAATGTCCCTGGAGCCCATCCAGAAAAAGGTGGAGTATCCCCTTACGAATATCCTCAAAAGGGGGGGATACCTCGACAGAAGCCTTTCCAGTGGCCAAAGCCCTTGTTGGCCTGGCCCTTGAGCTTTGGCAGCGTCCTGCTTCCTGCCCAGCACCATCTGCCCATATGGCCCGCAAGTATACGGTGCCCATGGGGGTCCCTGGCAGGGTTCCAGAGCATCCTTCAACCGAAGCTAATGACTGCTTTTGTGTTCAGGCGTACTGGTAGCTCAGCTGACACTGACTGACCCCCGGACAAGGAGTCCAAAAATATGGACCACTCTGCCCGTAAGGTCTATGCAGCCTCTTCCTTAGGCCTTCATCAGGCTAGCTCGGCTGTCATCATGGCACACTTCTCTCATGCCCTCCTTGGGTCATTGGATGAAGTCCTCCCTCATCTCCCGGCGGACGTGCAGATCACAGTGAAGCAGGTCCATGATCAAGGCCGTGCTGTTGCTAAACAGCAGCTCCAGACGGCCCTGGACATTGGAGATTCCTGTGCCCGCTCTTTGGCAGCTGCAGTGGCCACTCGCTGCAGGGCTTGGCTGAGGCTGTCCTCCTTCCTGGCAGATACCCAGCATAAGTTAGCTGACGTGCCCTTCCTAGGCACCGACCTCTTTGATCCAGGAGTGGCTGGTCACCTCCAGCACATAGAGCAGTCCAGTGCCTCCTTCAGAGCTGCCTCTGCGAAGGGTTCTTCGGGCAAGAACCAGCAGAAGCGCAAGAAGAAGCCTTTTCACCACTCTTCCCATGTAGTTAGGCAGCCATCCTATCAAGGAGGCCAGCAGCAACAGCAGGCTCAAGCTTGGCACCCCAGTCCCAAGCAGGGTCCTCAACAGCCCCGTAAATGAGGCCGAGGTGCCGGTCCAGGAGCCTCCTCCTCCTCTAAGCCTGCCCAGTGACGGGTTGTGGGTTGCTACCCCTACACCCATCACACCAGCCCTGGGTCCTCCCTTTGGGGGGGGGGGGCGGCTTCACCACTTTCTTTCTGCCTGGTCCGATATCACCTCGGACAGGTGGGTCCTAGAAGTGGTCGGCCAGGGACTGCCTCTGGAATCGAGCAGTACCCTCCCAGCCGAGCCTGCGCCCCTCGGAAGGAAAGGATCTCAGTTCGCACTCAGTCGGCTCTTCGAGATGACATTGCTGAGCTCCTCTGCAAAGAGGCAGTAGCTCCAGTGCTGGATCCTCCTACAGACCCAGGCTTCGTGTCCAGGTACTTCCTTGTGCCCAGGCAGACAGGGGGTTGGCACCCCATCCTAGATCTCCATGACCTGAATCAGGTTTCGCACTTTCCAGATGGTAACTCTGAACCAGATCATACCATCCCTGGAGCGAAACATGTGGTTCTGTTCACTGAATCTGCAGGACGCGTTCTTCCACATCCCAATCCGTCCGTCCCATCAGCGGTTCCTCCACTTCAGGGTCGAAGGAACCCTGTACGAGTTCTGAGCCATGCCATTCGATCTGTCATCGGCCCCGAGGATCTTCACCAAGTGCATCGCAGTGGTGGCAGCCCATCTCCAGCACAGAGTTCGAATTTACCCTTATCTCGACGACTAGCTCTTGGCAGGTTCCTCCCTCCAGGAGGTGGAGAGATCCAGGGATCTGGCTCTTCGAACCTGCTCCCAACTAGGCCTCCTGATCAACGAGGCCAAGTCGGAACTTGTGCCCTCTCAGGTGATGGGTTTCATCAAGGCAGATCTCGACTCTCGTCAAGCCAGAGGTCGACTCCTGGTGGACAGGGTGGCGGTTCTTTCCTCTTTTGCCCAGTCATTTCTGGTTGGGCACTTGTGCCCTGCCCGGGACTTCCTGTGCCTTCTGGGTTACATAGCGGCGTGCACCTCGGTGGTCCATTGGGCCAGATGGCTCATGCGCCCCCTCCAGTTGGAGCTGGCCACTCAGTGGATTCAGCGCCACGGTCACTTTTACCAGCTGATCACTGTGACCCAGAAGATGTGGGACGCTCTCCAATGGTGGACCGCCCCAGAACAGTTGCAGGAAGGGATCCTGTTTGTCCGCCCCAAGCCGACTGTCGTTTTCACGACTGATGCTTCTCTTATGGGCTGGGGAGCCCACATGGGGGACAGCAGAGCCCATGGGTTCTGGACGCCCAAGGAGTCCCAATGTCACATCAACCTGTTGGAGCTCAGAGCAGTCAGACTGGCACTATCAGCTTTCGCTCCTCAGCTCTGGGGTCAAGTGGTTCAAGTCCAGACGGACAACCACCACGACCATGTACTACCTCAACAAACAGGGCATGCGCACTCGGTCTGCTGTACAAGGAGGCGCTCCGCATCTGGACCCTCGTGAGCCGGTTGGAGGTGGATCTCCTAGCCATTCATGTGGCAGGAGTCTCAAACCAGCTGGTGGATGCTCTCAGCCACATAGGCCAAACATCCCATGAGTGATCTCTCCATTCAGAGGTATCTTACAGTCTGTTCTCCCGTTTGGGCAAACCATTGGTGGACCTGTTTGCCTCCAGGGAAAACATCAAACTGAGGCTGTACCATGCCCGCCTCCCTCAGCAGGGCTCACTGCAGGGGATGCCTTCTCGAGACCGTGGACCCCAGGCCTCCTCTGTGCCTTCCCTCCATTTCCCTTGATCCAGAAGGTGTTACTCAAGGTGAAGAGGGACAAGGTGAAGGTGATCCTGGTAGCCCCCGATTGGCCACTCCAGTTCTGGTACCCAGATCTCCTCAGCTTCAGCTGCAGGCTCCCGGAGCGGCTTTGTACACGCCCAAACCTGATATCTCTGAACCAGAGGAAGGTATTCTATCCGGACCTTCATTCCCTGCACCTCACAGCCTGGTACCTGAGCGGCTAGAGTTCCAGGCTCTGGGACTTTCCGAGGATGTCTACACCGTGGTGGAGGCATCTCATAAAGAATCAACCAGGAAATGTTGTATCTTCAAATGGAAGAGATTTTCCATTTGGTGTCAGGTTAAGAGTCTGGACCCCATATCCTGCTCTGTGACTAACATTCACGACTACCTTTGATCTCTCTCCAGAGGGCGTCTACGGTCGTCAACCATTAGGATGCACCTGGCAGCCATTTTTGCTTACTGGGCGCAATGGTCAGCCTATTAATAGCACAGGAGACAGTGGTCGGGCGCTTCTTCAAAGACCTGGATCACATATCCCCTCCGGTGCATGAACCTCCACCTCCATGGGATCTGTTGCTGGTTTTGGCAAAGCTCATGGGCAAGCCATTCGAACCCATGCACAAGGGGAGCTCCAGGTGCTTTCGGTGGACTCCCCTTATCTGGTCTTTCACAGGGACAAAGTTGTCCTACGCCCCCACCTGAAATTCCTTCTGAAGGTGGTATCAGAGTTTCATTTTAACCAGGTGTTAACTCTGCGGGTGTACTACCCTAATTACACCTCAGATGCCGAGTACAGGCTCCATACCTTGGACCTATTATAAGGAAAGAACGCCAAAAATTTGGGGAGAGGTTCACCAGCTGTTTGTCACCTATGCTGAAGCCACTTCTGGCAGACCTGCAGCCAAACAGACCATTGCAAGGTGGATTACATCTTGCATAGGTCTGTACTATGAGTTGCGGGCAAGGAGCTTCCCAGAAGGATAAGAGCTCATTCTGCCTGTCATACTGCAGCATCAGAGGCTGCTTCCAGGGACATCCCTATCCAGGAAATCTGTTGGACTGCTACCTAGAAGTCAGCAAACACCTTTATTACCCACTACCACATCGACTTTGAGTAACGCCGGGATGCTGGTTTTAGGGCCTCAGTTCTCCAATCTCTATTTCCCAAGTAGGGGGTGAGCGCTTTGCCTCCCTCCTCCTGGAGAACTGCTTGGAGTCTGCCAGAGAGTGTGGATGAACAACATATCCACGCTCCTGGAAGAACAGGTTACTCACCTGTAAGAGTAGTTCTAGGAGTGGTATATGTTGTTCATCCACCCGACCTCCCCGGCTTTAGGCGCACAGTCTTGCTTCCAGCGGACTAAGATCTGGTGTCATAGGGTGGAGCTGAGGTATTTACCACCCGGGTGGGTGGGAAGAGCTAGCTTGAAGACTTCCAGACAGATTTAGAGGGGAAAGGGACATGCCAGAGAGTGTAGATGAACAACATATACCACTCCTAGAACTGCGGTTACAGGTGAGTAACCTGTTCGTACCCTCTATGCAGGGAAGCCTTGAGAGTGTAGTACAGGGCACTGGATCATGGCCTAACTCTCTCGGCGTTCCACATGCCAGGCATGCTAAACACTCTGGCAGACAGCATCAGCTGGACTCGGTCAGCATGCACGAGTGGGAGCTCCTTTCATCCATCACAGAAGGCTTGTTCGACCGATAGGGTGGTCCAGAATTGGACCTTTTTGTGTCCCCACTTAATGCAAAACTGCCCAATTTCTGCTTGCTAGATTCAGGGCCTGGAGTTTCTGGCAGGACGCGTTGTCCCTCTCTTGGAACAGGAGGTTCCTTTATGCCTTCCCACCATTTCCTTTAATTCAGAGGGTGCTCATCAAGTTGCAGATGGAGTGAGCAGCATGATTCTGGTAGCTACATTCTGGCCTCTGCAGATATGGTTCCCCTTCCTTCAGCAGCTGGTGGAGGAGCTTCCGGTGCCTTTTCCCCTCTGCAGGAACCTGCTGACCCAGGCTCAAGGGACCCTTGTCCATCTCAACCTCAAGTCACTCCATCTGCATGCTTGGCTCCTGAGGACATAGCCATTACTAGGTTTGGGGTCTTGAACAGAGTGGCAGACATCTTTGTGGCTGTCCAGAAGCCTTCCACTCGAGTCACATATACCATGAAGTGGAAGCATTTTGTCATCTGGGCTGCGAAGCATACTGTGGACCCTTTCATCTGCCTGGTGAACCACATCCTGGACTGACTGATATCTTTGTCTGACTCAGATCTCCAATACTCCTTCCTCAAGGTGCTCCTTTTGGCCATTTCTGCTTTTGCTTGATACCTTCCAGGATAACTTTCTGATGCAGTTGGTCAGTGAACCAACTATGGAAGGGAATACCCTTGACCTCATACTGTCTAGCAGAGATTGGGTGAGGGATCTGAGGGTGGAGGAACCACTGGCGGGGAGTGACCATCGGACAGTATGGTTCCAGTTGCAGCTGGACAGGGAGAGGGGGGGCATCTGGCACAAAGGTGCTAGACTTTAGAAAGGCTGACTTCAGAAAGCTAGATGATATGGTACAAGGGTTCCTGGACAGAATTCAGCCTAATATGGACACAAATCAGAGGTGGGAACTCATTAAGCTAGGGATGGTGGAGGCAATAAATTCCTGCAGCAAGGCTCAAAGTAAAAAGGCTAGGGCGAAGAAACCTAGCTGGATGGGCAAGGATGTCTTAGACAGGATGAGGAGGAGGAAAACAGTCGCCTATAGGAGATACAGAAGAACTGGAAGGGGAGGACAGGGAGGAGTAACTGAAGGAAGCAAAGGAGGTGATCAGGGAAGTAAAGGCAGCAAAGGCATCAGTGGAGCTCAGGCTGGCGAAGGGAATTAAAGGGGGCTAAAAAAGACTTCTTCAGGTACATCAGGGAGAAAAGGGGTTGTAAGAACCAAGTAGTATGGATTAAGAAGGAGGAGGAATGGGTGGATAAAGGGGATGAAAATGCAGAAGCATAACGACTACGTTTGCTTGGTTTTACTAATGAGAAAGGGAATACCTAAGGTTATGGGGGAGGATAGGATCAGGGGGAGGGGGTGCCGGATGGGGAAATCACAAAAGGTAGAGTGCTAGAGGGATTAAGGGCACTGAAGGTGGACAGGGCACCAAGACCAGATGGCATACACCCCAGGGTACTGAAGGAGTTGCTAGAGGTCCTGGCAGTCCCACTGGCAGGCCTATTTAATGACTGTCTAGACTCAGGGTGTGTACCTCAGGATTGGAGGATGGCTCAAGTGGTTCCACTCCATAAGAGCGGTCCCAAAGATGAACCAGGGAACTATAGACCAGTGATTCTCATGTCCATAGTAGGGAAACTGATGGAAACAGTTCTGAAGGAGAGGCTGGTGACTCTGATGGACGTCATGGGGTGAAGGACAGTTGGCAGCATGGCTTTGTCAAGCGCAGATCCTGCCATACCAACCTAGTAGACTACTATGACTGGGTGACTAGGAAAATGGACAGAGGGCATGAGGTGGATGTCCTTTACCTGGACTTCAGTAAGGCATTCGACTCTGTGCCACATGGGAGAGTAGCATGTAAGCTATGGAGCACAGATTCGGGTGCAAAATTGGTGGGATGAGTGGAGAACTGGCTGCAGGGATGGCAGCAGAGGGTGGTGGTGGGAGGAGAATTATCATCCCCAAGGGCAGTGACGAGCGGGGTCCCACAGGGGTCAGTGCTGGGGTCGGTGTTATTTGGGGTATTTATTCCAGACATCTTGGTAGGCATAAATAGCAAGATCAGTCTATTGCAGACAACACCAAGATGGGAGCAGTGGTGGATGGCCAAGGAGGGCAGGGATTGCAGGAAGATCTAACAAGGCTGGAGACATGTTCTGACACCTGGCAACTTGGTTTCACCACAAAAAAATGCAAGGTGCTGCATTTCAAGGCAAAGAATCCAAAGAGGAGTTACCGTCGGGAAGGGTGTGTGCAGCTAGCTGTGACTGAGGAGGAGAAAGATCTGGGGGTGCTCATTACGGGAGCAATGAACAACTCAGCACAGTGTAGGAACACAACAGCAGTGGCCCACGAGATGCTGGGTTGTATTGCAAGGGGTATAACCTCTAGGAGGAGGGAGGTGATTCTGCCATTATACAGCATGCTGGTCAGACCCTACCTGGAGTTCTGCATTCAGTTTTGCCTCCCTTACCTGGAGAGAGACATTAGATTGCTGGAAGGGGTGCAGCACAGAGCAACAATGATGATCCTGGGTCTGGAGGAGTTACCATATGAGGTTAGACTAAGGGAGTTGAACATGTACTCTGTGGATGAGAGATGGGGCAGGGGGTTATGATTGAGACTTTTAAATACATGAGAGGACTAAACGGGACAGACACGGCGGGACTGATCAAGGGGAGGGTGGGGAGAGTTACTCGGGGTCATGGCATGAAATTGGAGGGTGGAAGGTTTAGCAGGGAAATGAGGAGGCATTTCTTTACAGAAAAGGTGGTAGCAAAGTGGAACGCACTACAGACAGAGGTGGTGGCCTGTAAAACAGTGGGATGCTTCAAGAGGGGATGGGATAGGGCAAAAGGGAGGTGCCGGGGGGGGTAGGGTATGAGGGGCAGCTGCAGAGTAGGGGAGCTAGCTGCAAAGTTGAGCAGACTCGATAGAACAAATGTCATTTTTCTGCTGGCAGTTTCGTATGTTTGTATGTTGCATGAACCCGTGGGTGACAGCATGATTGCTCAGCTGGATGTCTCCGGTACCTTTTTCAGGGGCATCCTGCATCTCAGACCCTCATCCGCTCTTCTGTGCCAGCTCGAGATTTGAATTTTATTTTGGAGAAGTTGACCCTGTCTCCTTTTGAGCCTATTGCAACTTGCGATCTGCGATTTCTCTCTTGGAAAGTATTAATTTCAGTTGTCATTACTTGCGCTCGAAGAATTTTGGAGCTTCAGGCTCTCTGGTGTGATGAGCCTTATTTGATTTTTCACAAAGGCAGGGTGTCATTGCACACACATTCTAAGTTTCACTCTAAGGTGGTTTCAGAGTTTGCACTCAAGCAGTCTATCCACTTTCCAGGTTACTTTCTTGAGCATGCCAATCTAGGGGAAGCACTGCTGCATACATATTCTACATGCTTTGAACCACGGGGAGTCGTAAGTCGATGCAGTTGTTTGTTTCTTTCACTCCAGGTAGAGAGGGCTCTGCTGCTTCTAAGCAATGTTTATCCAAGTGGTTGGCTAATTGCATTGTGCTTTGTTAAAAGTATGGCAAAGTTTTGCCTGGTACTGTCAAAGCTCATTCCACCAGAGGCATGGCTACCTCTGTGGCTTGTTTCCTAGGGGTTTCTGCCACTGACATCTGTGCGGCTGCCACCTGGAGTACCGTCCATACTTTCACCAAGCACTACAGTCTGGACATTACCTCTAGAGCCCATGCAGGTTTTGGCTCGGCTGTGCTTCAGGGCCTCCTGTCTTAAGTTTATGGAGAGCCCTCCTCCCAGACTGTCTGTCTGTATCTGTATCTGCCTGCGACTCGTTCCTATGCTGTAACCTGATAACTGAGATAACCCTGATGAAGATAAAACAGTTACGTAAGAACTTATCAGAACAGTAGATCTTCGAGAGGATCTCAGTCATCATGTCTGCTTTCCCTCCAACCATCCCCTCTTTTTGGGGGGACTCTTGTGTAGGAACTGGCAGTCTGGTGTAGCCAACCTTTCGTATGGTCTGGGCACCTCTCTCCTCGGTACCCCATGACTAGGGCTGTTCTCTCTTTGTCTCTGTGGGGAAAGAACTGAGGAGGGAGCAGGGCCACTCACACCTTTATAAGGTTGGTGACGTCGACGGCATGGGCAGCCCCAGTTGTACTGCTGAAAATCTTCCGTGTGGATTCCCCTTCACCGACAGCAAAGGTTCCTGCAGTGTTACCTGATGACTGAGATCCCCTCGAAGATCTATTGTTACGGTAAGTTCTTAAGTAACTGTTCTTTCTTGCTACTTGGCTTCATTCCTTATCACACTTTGATGACTGAGATCCCCTCGAAAATTTACTGTTGTAAGTGTGACAGGGTTGAATACGGCCCTGTCCCAGTTGTTATGAACGTAGTTTAAATGCAAAAATCTGTTCTGTTCTCTCCTTTTCAAACAACATGAAGTCTTGCTGTATTCTGACTATCTGCAGTTAGCTCCAGCCTTTAAACTGCCCCGGAGAACATAGGGTTAATTTTCTATGCAGTGCATAGAACGCTGAGCTCGAGCTCAGTTGAGGTCTCTGTCTGCAGCCCTTTGAAACCCAACCGTCAGATTCTTTACTTCGCCTCACTGAACAGTCGCTCCGGAGATTTCTCCTTCAGCTCGATTCGAAAGTCAATTAAAGTGTCTGTTAAAGGTGTCGGTTATAAGCCAAATTTATTCTGCATAGTCAGTTCAGTCTCTGTCTGCGGTACCGTGAGTACTAGATAGGTTTTTGTCTGAATTCTGTGTGGAAATTGTAAAGTTGTTTGATCGGTTCGGCTGAACCGATTATTTATAGTGAATTCTTGTATTTTACTTTAGAGTGTGGTTACCAGTCCTCATCGTTTCTAAAAAAAAAAAACCTGTTTTGAAAGTTTTTTTAAAATACCCATGACACGGTTAGGAACCGATAAGGGAGTCTTGCCTGGCAGTTGTCATAAAAAGGGTAAGTTTGGTTAGGTTGGCCATGTCTGAGAAACCCCCCCAAAAAAAATGGGCCCACTGGGTTTCAGCACTGCAGTGAGTGTGGGGAGATCTTTGCTAAGGCCGATCCCCACACTACCTGTGTTTATCGTCTGGGGTTTGAACACCTCAATACAGACTGCCAAATTTGTAAAAGGTTTCCTAAGTTTACTCTTGAGAAGAGATTAGGTAGACTTAGGGAAAAGGAGGCCGAGAAGTCCGCTGACCTGGCTGGCCATCCTGGTTCGGTTCTGACCGAACCAGAAGGAGTGCCCTCTGACCAGGGCGATACTTCTTCAGGCAAGAGGAGAGCCGATCCTGAGGGGTCGGTTCCCACAAAAAGGAAATGCAAAGAGAAATCGACTGGTTCGGATCCAGAGGTTCATGTTCCGACCGCCAAGAAAATAGCCAGAGCAATTCGGATTGTGGAATCGCTTCACCCGGTTCTGACCGATCCGACACCTTTTGGTAGGAGTTTGGTTTGGTCGGTTCCCCCGGTTCAGGATTATGCCCCTGAAGACTTTTATGAACCGGAGTTTGAGGAGGAGGGGGAGTTTGAAGATGATGGTGATGATGGTGAAAGTCTGGAACTGGACATCTCCCCAGACAGACCTTCTGGTGTTTCCCCTCCTAGGTTTTCTGAGTCCCCTGCCCACTATCTGTTTTACAGAAAAGTGGCTGAAACCCTCCAGCTTCCTATGGAGGAGGCAATGGAGGATCAAGAGGAGCCTGATTATGTGGAAATGATGGACATCCCAGAGTCCAGGAGACTGTCTGTTCCCCTTCACAAATCCTTTGGGAAGCAGACACAGAAAATCCTAAAGTCTCCCAATTCTGTACCTCCTGTTGACAGAAGGATGGACAAGAGGTATACACTATCAGGCTCAGATACGGAGTTTTTATACCAACAATGCAGCCATGTTAGGGTAGTGCAGGCTGCTGCCTGTGATAAGGCTAACATACCCTTGGCTTCACACTCCCCAGACAAAGACTCCAGGAAGATGGATGCCATGTCAAAGAAGCAGTACATGGCATCTTCCTTGGGACTCAGCCAGGCGAACTATATGGCCTATACAGCCAGGTACCAGAAGTCCAGGTGGGACACTGTACTGGCGCTGGCTAAACAGGCCTCCCCCCAGCTGGCCATGGAGCTGGAGGAGGTGGCTGCTGATGGGATTGAGGCGTCAAAGGTACAATTTCATGCTGCTGTGGACTCCAGTGATGTGTCATCAAGAGTTATGGCTACATCTGTGGCTCTTCGAAGGATGGCTTGGCTCAGATGTACTAGCCTGTCAGAGGACACCCAGGCTAAGGCCATGGATTTTTCTGTGGTGGGTAATTCTCTGTTTGGGGAGCAGACAAAGAATTACATGAAGAAAATGGATGAGTACAGGACCACTTATAGGAGTGAACAGGCCAAGGAGAGGCAGGCAACTCCTCAAAGGCAGCAATCTAGGGGCAGGGGCAGGCCTTTTCATAGGCCTTTTTACCAAGCACATGCCTCTTCTCCCTTTTCACAGAGGGGGTTCTTCAGAGGGAGAGGCAGAAGGGGGATGAGCAGAGCTGCATCCACTCCTCAGCCTAAGGCCCCTGCCAAGCAGACACCCTGATGGTTCTGCCTGGGTCGACTCTCCTTTTCCTGTAGGGGGCAGGCTGGCTTACTTTGTCCAGGACTGGATGTCTATTACCTCAGATAAGTGGGTCCTGGAAGTAGTAAGCCAGGGACTGGTTCTCAGCTTCAAAAAATTTCCAAAGAGGAGACCCAGATCCTTTCCACCTACAGGTCTCTCTGAAACTCTTGCCCTAGAAGCAGAGGTTTCATCTCTTCTGGCCTTAAGAGCCATAGAGAGAGTTCCTACCCTACACAGGGGCAAAGGTCGGTACTCCAGGTACTTCCTTACCCCAAAAAAGACAGGGGAGTGACGACGCATCCTAGATCTAAGATACCTGAACAAACATCTTTTAAAACCAAAATTCAAGATGGTGACTCTGGGAGTAATTCTTCCCTCTCTAAGGCCAGGGGACTGGCTAGCCTCCCTGGATCTCAAAGAGGCCTATTTTCACATTCCCATCAGGTGCTCCCACAGAAAGTACCTCAGGTTAAAGTTGCCCTTAGGCCATTATCAGTTCAAAGCAATGCCCTTTGGTCTAACATCAGCTCCAAGGGTTTTCAACAAAGTGCCTGGCAGTAGTCGTTGCCTTGTTAAGAAGGCAAACAATTTCCATTTTTCCATATCTGAACGACTGGCTCATAGTGGGTCAGTCTCCAGACCTGCAAGTGACAACTTCTCTAGGATTTCTTCTCAACCTTCCCAAGTCAGTTCTCGAACCAGTGCAGCATCTTACCTTTATAGGGGCAGAGCTGGATACTGTCAAAGCAAGAGCCTTTCTTCCCCTGGAAAGAGCAAGAGTTCTTATAGAACTGGCTTCTTCCTTCAGCCTTCAGGTATCCCAACTAGCAAGGCATTTCCTTCAGCTCTTAGGCCACGTGGCAGCTTCTACAGCAGTGGTCCAAGGGGGCAAGGTTTCAGATAAGGGACATTCAGTTCCATCTGAGGGCCTTTTGGTCCCAAAGGAAGGATCCTCTTACCAAACTGATTCCAGTGACTCGGACTCTGATCCAAGCTCTTCAATGATGGCAGGATCAGGACAAGTTAAGGCAAGGGGTCCCATTTGTCACTCAGTCTCATTCGGTGGTCCTTACCACAGATGCTTCCCTTCTGGGCTAGGGAGCCCATCTGGGGGCTCTCACTGCCCAGGGACTGTGGTCCCCTCAGGAATACCTTCTTCATATCAATCTCCTGGAACGCAGGGCAGTTTTTCTGACCCTGCAAGCTTTCTCTCAGTCAGTGCAGAACAAGGTGGTTCAGGTCAGAACAGACACCACCACCACCATGTGGTACATCAACAAGCAGAGAGGCACTCGGTCCACAGCTTTGTGCATGGAAGCTATGAAATTGTGGTCCCTGGCTTATTCCCCTGCAGACCTCTTTGATAGCCGTCCACCTTCCAGACAAGGACGATGTGCTAGCAGATGCACTGAGCAGGATTTCCCAGGGCCATCACGAATAGTCCCTGGACCCTCGGGTGTTGAAAGTGATTTTTTCAAGGTGGGGCACTTCAGAGATAGATCTCTTTGCAGCCCCAGACAATCACCAGTTTCCTCTCTTTTGTTGCAGACCCCCATTCTTGGGCTCAGTCCCTCTGGATGCTCTGATTCTGAACTGGGAAGGGAAATTTCTGTATGCCTTCCCTCCCTTTCCTCTACTGTTCAAAGTTCTAGTCAAGATAAGGTCACAACCTTGCAAAGTTATCCTGATTGCTCCTGACTGGGCCGGACAGCCTTGGTACCACCTGTTGCTGTCTCTCTCAGTCTTTTTCTGTCTCTTCCCAGGAATTGCAACCTGTTAACCTCCTCTTAGGGGAGGATTTGGTACCCCAATCTTCGGTCTCTCAATCTCAAGTCATGGCTCTTGAAGAGTTAGAATATGCAGATTTGCATCTGTCTCAGGGGGTTCTGGATATTCTCAAATCCTCTCGAAAGCTTGCCCCCAGAAAGATCTATAACTCCAAATGGAAGAGATTCAGCATTTGGTGTTCCAAGAAGCATATTTCTCCAGAGTCGGCTGAATTGCCTACAGTTCTGGATTAATTGGTCCATCTGAATGGCCTAGGCCTCAGACCAGCTACTTTCAAGGAACACTTATCAGCTGTTTCTGTTTTTCTGTCAGTGGAGAAGTCTTCCTCACTATCATCTCATCCTGTGTTCTGTTCCTGGCGACGATCTCCCTACTTTGGTCCACGCCTTCGTTACCTCCCATCTTGACTACTGCAATTCCCTGTATCTTGGGCTACCGGGGGTTGATATTCGCCACTTGCAGCTAGTGCAGGACGTGGCAGCCAGACTATTGACTGGTTCTTCTAGGACCAGCTCATGACACCTGTGCTTTATGGACTGCACTGGCTGGCACATGCTGCGTTCACCTTCAAGGTCAGTTTGCTGACCTGTAAGGCCCCTACATGATCAGGGACCTAGCTACCTGAAAAGATCTTCTTCATCCCTACTGTCCTCCAGCTCTCTCAGATCCACTGACGAGGGATTGCTAGAGATTACCAGGGTTCGTTTGAAGACCTCCGGGGCCAGATCTTTTAGTTTTGTGACCCCGACCCTGTGGAATTCTCTACCTCGTCAGGTATGAGACTGCCTGACTGTCAAAACTTTTAAGGGAGCAGTTAAAACATATCTTTTTAAACAAGCGTATAATGATTTTTAAATATTATTAGTGTGGTTAATTTTATTGTTTTTATTAATATCGTCTTATTATGTGATGTACAGGCTCCTTGGTTTTTAGAAAGGTGCCTTTTTATAATTAAAGTTTAGATTGATTGATTGATTGACTCCCAAAGTAGGTTCTCTTCCCTCCTCCATGGAGGTACTGCTTGGTAGTCTGCAGGTAGAATACAGCAAGACTTCATGCTGTTTGAAGAAAAAATTACTCACCTTAGTAATTGTGTTTCTTCTAATGGAGTCTTGCTGTATTCTGACTTCCCTCCCTGCCTCCCCTCTCAGAACCTGTTTTTTGGGAAGTGGGTGGTCAGGTGCAGTGTTGTACCCCAGAGGTGCTTCTTACACTCACTCACACACTCACACCCTTTTTGTTTGGATGTTTTGTTGTATTTATCCTTATTTGGATTGGTTTTTGGTTTTGGGTTTCCTGACTTGAGTCTTCCTTGAGAATCCAAAACTCTTTGTTGCCAGTTGGCTAGTAAAAATTTTACAATTTCCACATAGTGTAATTAGTGAGTTTTTGCTCGTAAGAATCTGACTGTTGGGTTTCAAAGGGCTGCAGGCAGAGACCTCAACCGAGCTCGAGCTCAACGTTCTGTGCACTGCATAGAAAATTAACCCTATGTTCTCTAGGGCAGTTTAAAGGCTGGAGCTAACTGCAGATAGTCAGAATACAGCAAGAGTCCATTTGCAGAAACACAATTACTAAGGTGAGTAATTTTTTCTTCTGTCTCTTCTCTGTTTGCACAACCACATTTTCTTGTGAGACCTAGGACTTTATCACTCCGACGGCCTTGCAATTCTCTGCCTCTCGCTATCTCTCTACCCTCAGTTCTGGGTCACAGTGTTCTTTTTGCTGCACCTGCCGAAACCGACAAGAACACTGTGTGAAAAGCATGTTCTCAACTCATTTGCTCCTGGTGGCCATTTTGGGTTGGATCTAGCAATGGATGGTTCCGACGCCATATGGCGTCTATGGGAACAAATGTGTGAGCTTCTGCAAAGACTTGTTATAAAAAGAGCTGCAGTGTTTTGCAAGAGAGAGAGAGACACACTGAGATTTGAAATTGAGAAGAAAAAGGACTCTGCTTTCTATGTTTATACTGCCATTGTTGATAGTTATTCTGAACATTTTTATTTTACTGTTATTGATAAAACACTTGTGAATTTTACAACTGCTCCTGGTTTTCCTATGCTTCCTGACCAGTGCCTTGATGACAGTAAGTTCTTACATAACTGTTCTTTCATCGTACGATGGAGTGTAGGAAGTCCTCACAGCGTTTTGTTACATTCGCCCCTGGGAAAGAGGGCTTTCTGTTTTAAATAGTGCCTGTCCAAATGGTTGCCAACTGTATTACTTTCTGTTACAAAAGATACCGTAAGGAACTTCCTGGGGTTGTTCATTGTCATTCAACTAGAGGCATGGCCACTTCTGTTGCCTGTTTCAAAAATGTGTCTGCTACAGAGATCTGTGCAGCTGCCACCTAGACACTTTCACTAAACACTGCAATCTGGACATTGCCTCCCAAAACAGGAGAAGCTTTGGCCTAGCAGTCCTTCAAGGCTTCTTTTTTTAAGCCAGTAGGCACCAGCCACCCAGACTGTTCACCGTCAGTACTGCTTGGTACTTGTTCCATAGGTGTGGCCTGATGAGAGATATGCTCGAAGAAGATAGAACAGCTGCGTACTTATCGTAACAGTAGATCTTTGAGAGAGTCTCTTTCATCAGGCCATGCCATCTTTCCCCAACCCCCTGAGGATTTAGAGCTGTGCAAGTCTTGCCTCTTTCTCCATGAAGGTTTACCTGCTGCCTCCTGCTGCATCTGGTAGGTAGAGCCCTGGTTTCTGAGGAGGTAAGGGGCTGCCTGCATTTATATGGGAAGAGACAACATAAGACACCGTCATGGGTAGCCCTTAGTCAACTACTTGCAAAATGTTTCCATGTGGTCCAAGTGCCTGGTGACTAAAGGTTCCTGAAGAAGGAGATTCTCCCAAAGAGCTACTGTTATGGTAGGTACGTAACTGTTCTGTCTTCTTCAGGGATATCTCAGTCATGGAATACTGTCATTGCACGGACAGAATAGTGCAGCACAAAACCACGCATACAGATAGTAGCACTAATATCTCCAGTGAAAAGTCATCTGGGGGAATTGGCGTAATTTGGGTGGGTGGGCAGAGTAACTGGATGAACTGGATTTGGACACAACTTGGGTGGGGGGAGACCGAAGACAGTGGATTAAGTTGGGGGAGCAGAACAGTTTGGAGGAGTAGGGGGAAGCTAATAAAGTACCTGCGGGAGGAAAGGCAAGGGGGGGGAGTGGCCATGTAGCAAGTGAAAAAAAAAATGCAGTGAGACCTGAACCTGGGATGGCCGCAGGCACTACTGCCATCCACAGTTACGGGATGCTGGCAGCCAGACATGTTGAAGGTGAAAACAGCCTCTGGGATAACGCTGTTATGTCTGTGCTGTACAGTAAAGCCCCATTTATCCGAACCCTGGACAACCAGAAACCTCAGTTATCAGAAACTTGGACATGTCCCCTGTACTTTTTAATCATTCATGCCTGCTCAGCGAGTAACAATTAGTGCATTTCAACATAGAAGGTCAGTTGAGCTGCATTGTGTGCATTAGATAGGCGTTAACAGGTGGCAATCAACATATTAAAAATACTTAACTCAGTAAAAGAGGTTACATTTAGAAGCAGAAATGCCCTAGAACAGAAATGCAACAGGCTGCAGTTTAGTTAAAAATAAAAGTAAACAGAAACCTTTGTTCTGTTTTGTTCAGTGGGCATCTGCACTCAAGGCTGCAATACAGTACATGTTTCATCCTCTCTCCTTCTTTCCTTAACTCTCTGATTGTTGGTTAAAGAAAAAAATAAAAGTGGCACAAAGTATGGTTTAGCAGGAGAGTTTATAAAAACACCACCACAGCAACACTGTTCTCAACCAGATCTGTGTCTGTCAGTGTGAGCTCTTTCTCTGCACTCACAGCTGCTATTCCTGTACAAGTTTCGGCCCTCTCCCTCCCTCCTTCATTCTCTGAATTAGACTGCTTGTAAAAAAAAAAAAAATCAATAAATAAAAGTAGAAAGGGCACAACGTATGGCTCAGGAGGAGTGTTTATAAAAAAAACAAAGACCTCGGGGAAACTCCATTCTCACCCAGCTCCGTCTCTGCTCTCGCTGCTTCAAGTTTCACCCTCTCTCAATAAAACAAACCAAATAAGAACTTCTGTTTTGTTTATTTATAGTTATGGATGTTAGCACTAATAGGGGTGTAAAATAAAAGTTTAACTCTCCAGTTCTCAGAGACCCTGGTTGTACAAAGAAAGCACGTCTTTGCCTACTGTATCAGCTACTATGCATGTGTGGCATGCTATGACATGCTCTCTTGTTTAACCGAAACCCCACTTATTGAAAGTTTTTTGTGTTCCCCCAGACTTTAGGATAAACGGGGTTTTACTGTACTTTCCTGTTGCTGTTTTCACTAACACCATATTGTCCATGCGGTTTTGTGCCACACTATAATACCCGCGCTGTAGTGACCGGATACCCTCAGTCATCAGGTCACACCATAGGAACTTCATTGGTGAAGCAGGATCCACACAGAAGATTTTCAGAAGTACCACTGGAGCCACCCACGTCGACGTCACCTGCTGACATCACCAACCCTACAAAGGCGTGAACGGCCCTGCTCCCTCCTTATTTCTTTCCCTCTGTCGTCTCATTTCCCATGGGTCTCCACGAAACCATTTTGCCTGCGATTTTTCTTTCATTTTAGACTTTTGAATCTCTTTTAAATAAGAGATTCCCGCACCTTGTTTATGTTGAGAGTTACTCCCTCCACTTCTCTTTCCCATCGCTGCTGTTGTGGAAAACAATTGCCTCTTCAGATGACCATAACCTCTGTGTCTGCTATCTTGGGCCTGACCATGATGCCTCAGACTGTGAGCTCTTTCAGAAATTCAACCAAACAACCCTTAGGCGACACAAAAGGACTTTGAAGAAATTCCTCATGGAGCAACAGGTAGCCAGTTCTGGGCAGGGGTCCTCCAGGGTTCCTCTTTCCCAATTGCTGGTGGGTTCATCAAGCTCCCAGGCCTCAAAGGCCTAAGACAAATCTTCAGGGAAAAGTCACAAAAAAGACTGTGAATACAACCCCCTCCCTTGGCAGCACTCCTGCTCCCCGACAGCTTCTTCCTTGTCCCCCTGGAATACTCCGTTGGTTGTGGCCGCACCAACATCCTCTGCTCCTATCAGGCCTCTAACAGCAGTGCCACCTTCCAGCTGTCCAGGGAGTCTGGCCGTTGACCCTCGGGTCGTTGATGTTAGCCCCTCCGTTGAGACCTGCTTCCGCAGGCCCGCAGCCATCGGGCTTCTTGGGCTCCCAAGCCCCAACAGATGGTTTGTTGTGCCAACGACCCCCTCCACTGTCAGTGCAGCCCTCTGCTGCTGTCAACCTTAACTTCATACTGACCCAGAGCACTACAGCCCTACTGCACCATTTGGGCTCCTACAGGCCTGGGTCCTTGGCGCCATCAGTGGCCTCTTCGTCATCGACGCCTCTTGGGCCGCCTCACTCTATTCCCCAGAGGGCACTGTTAGTACCTCACTCGTCAGACCTCGAGTTGGAGTAGGTCGACATCAAGGAGGAATACCATCCAGACCTGATTCTACCTTAGGAAGAGGAGGAGCTTCTTTCCTCAGACAGGTCCACTGCATCTTCAGTTAGCAAGGACTCTGTCAAACATATGTAACCCCCCTGCAAATGGGGGTTCCCAAAAGACTTCCAGGAGCTTGCTTGAATGCTCCAAGCCTGAATGGTGTTTGGCGTTTAAGCCATTTATCAGTGAGTGTTTTTAGAACCTCTGGTACTGTCTCTTTAAGAGCTGTCTGCTTGCAGACATAATTAGTTTGTATGGGGGACTGTGTGTTTCTTTGATTGAGTACCACTCAAGCTGCTGCCAATTCACCCCATTTTTGCAGTCACTAGGGTGCAAAGGGAACCTGTCTGAAAGATGTAACTGATTGCCAGAAATCATTTACAGTAATAATAAAATTACAGTTTGTCTAACTACTTTCTTTGCAGTCAAGAACTGTCTGCCTAGTTCCCCATTCTGGTTTTGAACTGCTGAACTGGACCAATCAGTGTGGGGTAAACTAGCTCTAAAATGATGCCTTGGACGAATCAGAACTTGGGACTCATAATCTGAGCCAGCCACAAGAGGATTGTATGGGCAGTGACTCTGGGAGATGTAGTTTAGACCGGTGCCTTTTGGACCAACAGCAGCAGTCTGTGTGGTGACAGCCAATCCAGTCAGAACTGGGAGGAACTCAAAGGAAGTGCCGGTTTTGTCTGTTGGGAGTTTCAGTTTGAGATCTGAAAGTGAAGGAAAGAAACCCTGTGCTCCTTCAGTGCACAGTTTCAGTCAAAAAACGTGTGCAAGGCCCAGAGTTCCGGTCTACAACTTGTGTAACTGCTTGTTAGGACTGAATCGTCCTGTGAAAAGAATCAAAGGATCTCTGAGTAGAAACCAGGCTCACCCTGTAGAAGACTGAAGAAATTGTTGAATTACACTCGGTCTGTCAGGAACTGAATCTGCTGTGTGTTCTCCTGGTTATTGTGCAGTAATTACGATTGGGATACAGATGCAGCCTGCCTGGTATAGTGCTTTTTTTTACCATATAAATGTGTGAGGAGTCTCTTGGAGATCAAAAGTAGCCCTGCTGACATTGAAGGACCATATCTTCTTTGGAGGTCGTGAGTACTAATTCAGGGTCGCTCCTGTTGATTGCCACATTAAATCCAAATGAATTACTGTACTGCTGACTGTTTAATTCTCCTTTTCACTGTGTGAAAGGACCCTACCAGCTGCCACGTTTGGACTAGCCACTAGGGCTTGGGTACCCAGGGACAGTAACTGGTAGGGATAGCCTGTGCACAGAGCCATAGGTAGATAGTAAAGTGATAAGCTAATTAACCTGATTTCCCCTGTCCTTGTTATATCCCCTAAATAAATCAGAGCTGTTTGTTTCAACAAAGTTATACTGCCTGAGGTATTTGTCTATGTTAAAGTACTGTACTGTGATTGTTGCACTGTATCTTATTTTACAGGATGTCCGTGCCTGAACCAGCCTTGGGGGTAAGTGTATACTGTGAAGGTAATTCTGCTATATTGTGTGGGCCACTAGTGGGAAGAAGAGGTTGCAGTGTCCCAGAGGGCTGTGACCAAGTAAGTTTAACTATTGCAAACCCTGACCTCTGGGTGGAGGCACCCGCCATTGGATCCAGGCCCTCAACCTGTTAGTGGCAAATCAGGCAGGGGTAGTAGCCCCTGGGATAGCGCCATCTAGGGGTTACATTTTGGAGGCTCACCGCTGGGATTGTGTGTCCTCTAGTGGCCATATTTACAAACCACTGTTAAGGGAAAAAAAATAAATAAATAAATAAATGGGTACCCCGACAGAAGTGGCTGTGCACCGGCTGGTGGAGTGGTGTACTGGGGAGGAGATCGACCCCCAAAATGCTATGCTTATCCTGGACATCCCCCTGGGTATCAATACGGACACTGTGCAGGGAGTACTTTCCAAGGTGGAAGGTTTACAAAATCCTGTGGTGGTGGGTCGGCACGCTAATCTGCTCACCCACACTTTCCTGGCCCTAGTGAGTTTAAGGATCCCATAGATAGCTCCAAAGTACCACAGACCATTACCCCAGAGGGAGCCCTCACTGCTTGAGAGTGATAACTAGGACAGTAAAAGACCGGGGGAATGAGCCCCACCACTATCTGAAACTTTTGAGGAGAAATTTGCTAAATGGTTGCTGGGAGAAGGAAAACTGTGAGGACTTGAAGAAACTATTCTTGCCACCTGAGTGTTCCTCCCCAACACCCTCTCCTGCTCCAGTACCCGTAATGGTGGCTGAACCAATGCAGACTCCTATTTCTGCACCTGCCATTAGTCACGACTCTTACGAGAAGGTTGAGGATCTTCTCTGGCACCCTCCCCACCCCCAAGGGAGGATGACTGGAGACCTGGATAGACTATGTTGCCCCAAAGTGCTAGAATGGCAATGCTCGGAAGCGAAGCGAAGAGGGTTAGTGAGAGCCTCCGAGGTCCTGCCCTGGCTACCATCCGTGCTAAACGGGCCAGTAACCCTGAAGCGACTGCACAAGCTCATCTTGAGGCCTTGGAGAATGTATGGGGAGCCCAGATTCTGATGAGGACCCATGGTGGAGAGTAAGAATGCCACAAGTACCAAGGGAGTTGTTGTCTGTGTATGTCTCGGCTGGAAAAATTGTTGCAAGAATGCCTCAGAAAGGGTGGTTGCCAGCGATTGAACTGGACCGAACCAGACTGGACAGAATCCTTAAGTCTGCCCCTTCTCAGAACTGCTGTTGCTTCCAGTTACGCCTGGCAAATCGGACTGAATCTCCACCTCCTATGATGAGCTAATGAGAGAAATTGAGAGTTGAGAAAAGGCGACCTCGGAGGGACCTGCACCAATAGCTGTGGCTATGACCCGAGTGACTGAGGTGGCCCATCAAGTGAAGTTCAGGGGCAGAGGTTGGCAGTCAATGAGTGCTCTGATAAGGAAAAGATATGCCACAATGGGTAGAACTGTTGAGAGAGATCCGAGATTCAAAAACAGTCCTTTATGAAGGCCACGCCTGCAAGTACAGACCCCGACCTATATCCGACTGCATCTTATGGGGGTGGGGATACCCACCCATGTATCTCCTGCTGATAACAGCTCCGAACTCGATTCCTTGACCATGGAAGTGGAGAAACTGGAGATGTCTCCAAATGCTTATCACGCCGCAGACAGAGATGGCACCAAGGTTTCCAGTTAGTAATACCGCCCTGGCTCCCAGTGTGGCACCTCGCCAGCTCAAACTCCAAAAGTATGTTTTGCTATAATTGTGGGAAGGATGGGCACATGAAAAGGGAATGCCAATCCCAAAAGACACTGACAAAGTTGCATATAGGCTACAAGGAGAGCTTGGAGAACAAATCAGTGGTTAAGAGGTGCGAAATGATCCCAGTGAGGGCACCAAAATGCTAATTCACGTCCTTTTGTGGCAAGGTCAGTTGCCCAGGCCCCCACTACCGCCTCTCCAGACTGGTCCAGAATAGTGGGTCCCTCCATGGAGACCACTGTAAAGGTAATAGGTGTCTACAAGAGCTGTATTAGACAGTGGCTCCCAAGTGACAATTATGTTTCAAGATTGGTATCAGAAGCATTTGTCAGACGTACCCTACAACCATTAGAAGGACTGCATGTATGGGGGTTAAGTGAGAAGGCCTACCTATTCTGGGTATATCCAATTTGGCTGTCTTTCCCCACCTCCTTGGCTGGAGTGGCCGAACAAGTAGAGACCTAGCCTTAGTGTGTCCCCCACTGGACTGTATGATGGTGTCCCTTTGTTGATTGGAACAAATGCTCATATGTTCAGAAGGCTGGCACATTTGTGTTATGAAAAACAGGGGTCAAAGACTAGTAGAGCTTTAAGAGTTCCGGCTTTAATTAAGAAGGCCTATGAGGCACAGAGAGATGCTGAAAATATAGAACCAGAGGAACCGGTCAGAATTGTATGGAAGAAGGATCCTGAGTCTCTGATCCTGGCACCAAATGCCCAGTGTACCTTACAGGGAGAGGTCCGTATCAGAAAGGATGTTAAGAATAAAATATTAATGTTGGATGCACCAGGCGATGGAAAATTGCCAGAGGGACTGCTGGTCAAGCCTAGTATTTTGCCCGCTAGAGCCCATGCTTATGCCAGAAGGGTAATGGTCCAAGTTCATAATGTGTCTGAAAGAGACATTCGAGTAAATAGAGGTTGCATCCTGGCTAATGTGCATTGTGCAGACACTGCAGTGCTACCAGCAGCAAGAGTTCAAGGAAGAATGACAGAGTAACGCCTGACTTGTTTGATTTCGCAACTCCCGCTGCCAGCTGAATGGAAAGTGAGGATCAGTGAGAAGCTTGCCCAGAGAGACCAGGTGTTTCTTTAAAGGAATGGGACGTAGGATGCGTGCAAGGAGCTGAGCACAATATCCGGCTGCATAACGAAAGACCATTCTAAGAGGAGGTCTCGACGCCTGGCACCTGCTGATATAGATGATGTGAGACGGCATCTGCAAGAGATGTTAGCGGCTGGTGTAATACAAGAATCCAGAAGCCCTTATGCTTCCCCATTGTGGTAGTGAGGAAAAGAATGGGACAGTAAGGATGTGCGTGGATTATCGCACCTTAAACGTGGACTATCCTGATCAGTACACAATGCCGATTCAGGATGCTTTGGACTGCCTAAACGGGAGCAAGTGGTTCTCTGTGCTGGATCTCCGCAGTGGGTACTACCAGATCCCGATGGCCCCAGAGGACCGTGAGAAGACAGCCTTTATCTGTCCGCTGGTTTCTATGAATTCATGAGGATGCCTCAAGGGATTTCAGGTGCCCCAGCCACTTTTCAACGATTGATGGAGCGTGCAGTGGGGACATGAACTTACTAGAGTGCCTGGTATACCTAGATGATGTTATTGTGTTTGGCAGCTCACTGGAGGAACATGAGAGCAGATTATTTAAGGTATTGGATCGACTGGAGGACTTTGGCCTTAAACTGTCCATTGATAAGTGTCAATTCTTTCAAACATCAGTAAAGTATGTGGGACACATAGTATCCACCGAGGAATAGAGACCGACCCAAGTAAAGTTGAGGCCTTGACCACCTGGCCACAGCCCAAAAATCTAAAAGAACTGCAAAGATTCCTGGGATTCTGTGGTTATTATCGGCGTTCATCAAGGACTATTCAAGAGTGATCCGCCTTTACTTAACCTTACTCAAGGGTATCCCCAACCCACAAAAATACCAAAAGTCAGCATCCTCAAGACTGAAAGAGTGTATTTTCATCCGAGTGAAGTATTGGGGCCGCTGGACTCCTGATTGTGAGACTGCTTTTCATGAGATCATATATCAACTTACCCATGCTCCAGTGCTGGCCTATGCCGATCCAAGAAACACTTACGTCCTGCACACTGATGCTAGCTTGCAAGGGTTGGGGGCTGTGTTGTACCAAGACACGAGAATGGCCTGAGACCAGTGGCCTTTGCCAGTAGAAGCCTGACCCCATCCGAAAGAACTATCCTGTACATAAGTTAGAGTTCCTAGCTTTGAAGTGGGCTATTGTTGACCAATTCCATGAGTACTTGTATGGGGCTAAAATACTAGTAAAACTGACAATAATCCTTTGACCTATGTGCAGACCTCAGCTAAGTTGGATGCCACTGGCCATAGGTGGCTTTCTGCATTATCTACATATGACTATGCTCTCGAATACCGAGCAGGTCTGAACCACATAGATGCTGATGCTCTCTCCGGAGGCCTGTTCCCCAGAATGATTGGGTCCGATTGGCAGAACCTGACATTCGGGCACTCTGCCGGAAGTTTGACAGGGAGGAACAATGTCCACGGACGCAGTGGACTGCATGGTGGATTGCTTGGGACCCTCTGAGAATTGCATGCCTGCTGCTTGTGCCACTTTTCTGCAATAGACATTGGTGCACTGCCTCAGCTGGACAATGACAGTATTCGTAGCGGCTCAATCCACGATCCCATGATCAAAGCAGCTTTAGAAGCCCTCTATGCAGGAAAAGATGTGTCCAAATTACGCTCCACTGATTTGAGAACTGCACTGTTATACAAAGAAGGTCCTAAGTTGAAACTGATCAATAAACTGTTATACAGAGAAACAGTAGACAGAGGGGACAAGTAGACAAACAACAACTAGTGCTGCCCACTGCCTTTCGAGACTCAGTATTGAGGTCCTTGCACAACCACATGGGGCACCTTGGTATAGACAGAACACTTGACTTGGTGAGATCCAGATTCTATTGGCCTAAGATGGGGCTGATGTGGAGCAACACATTCGAACTTGTAGTCGCTGCTTACAGAGGAAAGCTTTGCCCCAGAGGGCTGCCCCTTGTTAACATAACCACCAGTGCACCCATGGAGCTGGTCTGTATTGATTTTCTAAGTTTGAGTCAGATCAAAGAAATATCAGTAATGTGCTGTGGTCACTGACCATTTCACGAGATATGCCCAAGCTTTCCCCACCAAAGACCAGAAAGCATCCACTGTAGCCAAAGTACTTGTAGAAAACTTTTTGTTCACTATGGGGCTCCACAAAGAATCCATTCTGATCAAGGGAGAGACTTTGAGAGTCGCCTGATCAAAGAGATGCTTTCTCTGTGGGAGTGACGAAAGTCCAGAACCACTCTTACCACCCCAGGGGACCCACAGCCTGAACGCTTCAACCGCACTTTGCTAGATATGCTAGGCACCCTGCACCCAAAGGACAAGCCTAGATGGAGCCAACAAATTAGCACCCTGGTACATGCTTATAACTGCACCAAAAGTGATGCCACTGGATTCTCCCCTACCGCCTGATGTTTGGAAGAGAAGCTCGACTACCAGTAGATGTGTGTTTGGGGTCTCTCCTGATGGGGTTCAAGCTGACAACTATTTACAGTATATATGCAAAAGTTAAAGGCCCAGCTAACTCATCGTACCAACTGGCTCAAACCATGGCTGCCAAAAGAAATCTGGCCAACAAAGAAAGGTATGATAAAAGGTGAAAGCAGGAACTCCAGGAGGAGATCGGGTATTGCTAAGAAATCTGGGACTGCATGGCAAGCACAAGATTGCTGACAGATGGCACCATCTCCCTCACATTGTAGTGGGCAAACTAGATGATCTGCCAGTGTACAAAGTAAGGCCTGAGAATAATTCAAAAGATGTAAAACAATGCATAGAAATCATTTACTGCCCATTGGACAAATCTTAATTGAGTCTGAGCCCTAGAAGATGCCCCTCTGGACCAGTGACTAGAGCTGCTGCTAAGAAAAGATCAAGAAAGTCTGCACCTACAGAAGCAAAGTTAAAGTGTTCCCTCCACAAGTCCCAGTTGAGCATGACTGTCAGTCCATATCAGAAGAAAGTGAGAGTGACTTTGAATACTATCCTTCTTACTAAACTGAGTCAATTGTTTGCGGCAATCCCCTAGTCAATACTGGAGACAAAGCTGGGCCTTCTGGACTGTCTATGCCCCCAGCTTCATCCCTGGAGCCAATGCTCCCAGAAAGTGAAGTGCAAAGCATCAGATCAGATGAAATGGAATCATTGTGCATGGTTGAACTGTTTTGAGCTTTCAGGGAGGAAAATGATAGATTGGGGCAGACTGGTGATACACCAACAAGAAGAGTATTTTGAGTGCCCTGACAGTCCACTGCCAGTGTCTGAAAGCTCTCCATGCGAGCCAAATGTTGTGGACTCAGAAACTGTAACTCCTGGAGCTGAAAGTGCCCCAAGTTCTAGCCTCTACCCCCATGGAGACTCCTGACAAGTGAGAACAATGCTGAAAATGAGGCTCAGAGTGCAGAGACTGTAACAGCTCCCCTAGAAAGACTGGTCGAGCTGTAAAGCCTGTGGTGCACCTCAGTTATGATTCCCTGGGCGGCCAGTGGACCTGCCTCTCAATGTTGTCCATAAAGGAGTGTATGTGTCCCGAGCTCATTGCCCAAACTGAGCGTTAGTGCTAACTCAAGTTACTTGTGTTGCCCTCTAAATGGTGCCCTTGCCCGTCCAGCCCCAAGGTAACTGATAGGAAGGGTCCCTCTCTTCAGGTTTCATGTACAAGAGGTAATAACTTGAGTTATGGTACAATGTGTGTGTTATACTGTGTAAGAGTGACGTACTGCAATGTTTCAGAAATGGTTCTTGGTAAAATGATGTATTGACTGATGATTACATGTGAGCCTAATGCAAATGTATATGGTTGCAGTTGAAACTTATAGGATACTTGCTGGGCGGACGTCAAGCTTTTCCCAAACCAGGAAGGGTGTAACCCCTGCAAATGGGGGTTCCCAAAAGACTTCCAGGAGCTTGCTTGAATGCTCCAAGCCTGAATGGTGTTTGGCGTTTAAGCCATTTATCAGTGAGTGTTTTAGAACCTCTGGTACTGTCTCTTTAAGAGCTGTCTGCTTGCAGACATAATTAGTTGTATGGGGACTGTGTGTTTCTTTGATTGAGTACCACTCAAGCTGCTGCCAATTCACCCCATTTTTGCAGTCACTAGGAGTGCAAGGGAACCTGTCTGAAAGATGTAACTGATTGCCAGAAATCATTTACAGTAATAATAAAATTACAGTTTGTCTAACCTGCTTTCTTTGCAGTCAGAACTGTCTGCCTAGTTCCCATTCTGGTTTTGAACTGCTGAACTGGACCAATCAGTGTGGGGTAAACTAGCTCTAAAATGATGCCTTGGACGAATCAGAACTTGGGACTCATAATCTGAGCCAGCCACAAGAGGATTGTATGGGCAGTGACTCTGGGAGATGTAGTTTAGACTTCGTGCCTTTTGGACCAACAGCAGCAGTCTATTGTGAGTGACAGCCAATCCAGTCAAGAACTGGGAGGAACTCAAAGGAAGTGCCAGTTTTGTCTGTTGGAGTTTCAGTTTGAGATCTGAAAGTGAAGGAAAAACCCTGTGGTCTTTCAGTGCACAGTTTCAGTCAAAAACGTGTGCAAGGCCCAGAGTTCCGTCTACAACTTGTGTAACTGCTTGTTAGACTGAATCTGTCCTGTGAAAAGAATCAAAGGATCTCTGAAGAGTAGAAACCAGGCTCACCCTGTAGAAGACTGAAGAAATTGTTGAATTACACTCGGTCTGTCAGGAACTGAATCTGCTGTGTGTTCTCCTGGTTATTGTGCAGTAATTGCGATTGGGATACAGATGCAGCCTGCCTGGTATAGTGCTTTTTTTTTACCATATAAATGTGTGAGGAGTCTCTTGAGATCAAAAGTAGCCCTGCTGACATTGAAGGACCATATCTTCTTTGGAGGTCGTGAGTACTAATTCGGGTCGCTCCTGTTGAATTGCCACATTAAATCCAAATGGAATTACTGTACTGCTGACTGTTTAATTCTCCTTTTCATCAGTGTGAAAGGGCCCTACCAGCTGCCACGGTTTGGACTAGCCACTAGGGCCAAGTGTACCCAGGGACAGTAACTGGTAGGGATAGGCCTGTGCACAGACCATAGGTAGATAGTAAAGTGATAAGCTAATTAACCTGATTTCCCTGTCCTTGTTATATCCCCTAAATAAATCAGAGCTGTTTGTTTCAACAAAGTTATACTGCCTGAGGTATTTGTCTATGTTAAAGTACTGTACTGTGATTGTTGCACTGTATCTTATTTTACAGGATGTCCGGTGCCTAGACCAGCCTTGGGGTAAGTGTATACTGTGAAGGTAATTCTGCTATATTGTGTGGGCCTGAGTGGGAAGAAGAGGTTGCAGTGTCCCAGAGGGCTGTGACCAAGTAAGTTTAACTATTGCAAACCCTGACCTCTGGGTGGAGGCACCCGCCATTGGATCCAGGCCCCTCAACCTGTTAGTGGCAAATCAGGCAGGGGTAGTAGCCCCTGGGATAGCGCCATCTAGGGGTTACACATACTTCTAGGTCCCCTCCTGAAGATCCTACTTTCTTTAATGTGATGAAGCAGCTGTCTTCAGTCATGGGCTTTCACACAAAGGAGAAAGATGACACCATACGGAACCTGGTGTACTTCCTGGAGATCCCAAAATCTCCCCCCAAGGTCATTCCTCCCATCATTCCTGCCTTGAGGAATGCTACTGCTGTGGCCTGGCATAGGCTAGACATGGTACCTGCCATGCCTCACTGGGCATATATGCTTTATCATGCACCCCCTGTGCCTTCCTTATTATGCTGCATAGCAAGAGACTGATTCTGTGGTCATTAAAGCAGCACACGACAGATCCAAGGTACCCAAGCACATTAGTTCCCTCCCCCTAAAGGGAATCTAGGTGGATTGACCTTTGAGGCAAGAGGGTCTATGCCTCCTGCACCCTGGGGCTTCAGATTGCTACCAAAACATCATTTGGAAAAAGGTCAGGGCGGCTGCCCTAGCCCTCCCAGAATGTTCCCAGAAACATGAGTTTCTCGAATACTTACGGACTGCTGAGGATATTAGTAAGCATCTCCTCAGTGCCTTATATGACATTTCTGACAGTGGTGCCAGGGATGCTGCCACAGGCATCTGCCTTCGTAGGCACTCCTGGCTGAGGGTCTTGGGGGGTTTGCAGCAGACATCCAACAGAAAGTGCTGAATACCTGCTTCAGTGACTCCACGTTATTTGGGCCAGATGTTCAGGACATCATCAGTGTTTTCAAGTCTGGAGCAGGCTCCCACCCCAAGGGCAAAAGAAAAGCCTCCTTCGCCTTGCCCACCCCCTCCTCTGCCGCGCAAAGTGATTCAGAGGTGACAGATCAGCCCCAATGGCTGGATCCGCCTCTGCTTGACTCCTTGCCAGACCTCTCTCTCTTTTGGTCCCCGACCAAGAGGCAGTGGTCTGAAGTCGGTTCTCTCTCTATCTCAGTCAGTGGAGAGCCATCACTTCAGATGCCTGGATTCTTCGAATTATAGAGAGGAGTCACACTCTGAAACTTGTAGAGATGCCCCCAGAGACTCCTCCAGTAGCCTCCACTTTTTCCCCAGTCCATCTAATGGTTCTCAGGGAGGAGGTACAGTCCCTTCTGTGGAAAAGGGCCATAGAGCCAGTGCCAGAGTGCCAAAGGAACAGGGGAGTCTATTCCACTTTCTTCCTAATCCCCCAAAGAACCGAGGATCTGAGGCCAATTTTAGATCTCAAGGACCCCTCAGTCTTAATATCAGTTCAGAATATTCCGCATGGTCACACTGCAGGCCTGCTGCCCCTACCCAAGCAGGGTGACTGGCTCTGCTCCCTGGATATGTAAGATGCTTATCTGCATATGTCAGTTTGTCCCTTACACCTGAGGTCCCTCCAGCTCCTTTTTTTTGTTTATTTGAAATTAGATAAACTTTATTAAATATGACAAATTCAACCACATTCACCCCCGACTCCAAGTATCTCCCCCCAGTGGAGCTACCCCAAAACCAGACAAGGATACAATACTGTGGTAAGATATAGACATCATGGTATCCATTCTTAATTATACACATGCCAGTACTCCCTTAGGAAAGTCCAGATGTACGTTATTAAACGTAAGAAGTTACATAGTATATAATGCATATAATTTCCTCCATTTCCTTTCGGAGCTAGGATGTCTGTGATGGGGGCTAGCAATGATATGTTTCATTCTGAGATGATGCAACAGTTCTTGTAACCATTCTTGATATGAGATGGAACATTGGTCTATCCAGTGCCTCAGGACCAGTCTCTTCAGGGATAAGGAGATTAGAGACAAATAATATTTATGCTCCTTTACTAAAATGGTACTGAAATCCCCCCAAATACATATTTCAATACTAAATAACCCCTGCAGACCTAACAGGGGGTCTGCTCTGGCTTCAATCAGTGTCCAAAGGGACACTATTTTAGGACACTCCCAGAATATATAGATGAGAAAGCCTTCCCCTTGTGCACATCTAGTGCAGCTGGAGGTAGGCCGCTTCCCCATATGTGCTAGCTTCTGCAGAGTATAGTAAACATTGTTGAGGATATTGAACTGAATGAGTCTCAGCCTATCCTGTGTAACATATCGCTATATATCAGTCCAGATAGATTGCCACTGTGATACAGACTTGGGGAATAGCTGATCCCAATAATAGGAAGAAGCCGTCTGCCTCGGGGGCGGGGGGGGGGAGTGCAGCAAGTAATAGAGAGTAGATATTAGACACTGCATGCTATTGGGAGATCAGCGTAGTCATGGATGAGAGAAGCCCTGAGGAGTCAGTGGTCCATGAGCCCGGGCCAAACCAATGAATTAAAACGTGTCTCAGTTGGTAAATCTTAAACATGAACTTATTCTCTAATTGTAGTAGTACCAGAATCTCCATAGATGACAGTAGCATCCCTCTATCCAATAGAGCGGACAGTTTCAGCTCCCCCAGCTGGGCAGTCAGTCAGTCTTGATAGGGTGGCCCTCAATCTTAAGGTTCAGGTTATGAATTATAGTTTGTTACATCTTTAGAAATAGAGCATTTAATAAGAGCCCAAAACTGGGAAAAGACTTGTCAGGAAGTACCCATG
Organism: Neoceratodus forsteri; assembly: GCA_016271365.2. Classification (NCBI taxonomy): domain Eukaryota; kingdom Metazoa; phylum Chordata; order Ceratodontiformes; family Ceratodontidae; genus Neoceratodus; species Neoceratodus forsteri. The sequence continues at coordinate 932,988,118 of CM028133.1, forward strand.
ACGTAGTCCTTAACCTCCAAGGGCAGTGCCTTCCATGGATTATATATTAGAGGATGAAGAGCTAAGCCAGTCTTTTTCAATAACTTTACCTCCAGATCTAACCATATCGGCTGATACCTTTGGGAGGGATCGACTGGAGGAGGCAATGACCATTGAAGGAGCTTACTGAAATGGCTGGAAAAATAATAAATGAGAAAATGAGGGAGCTCAAGGCCCCCCTAAGCTTTTTGGGATAGCAAGCTTTTTATAAGCAGCCTGGGAACTTTTTTTTGCCAGATGAAATCAGCGATTATAGTGTGAATATGTCTGAACCATTCTAGTGGGAGCCAACAGTTTAGCATATGAAGGGGTGAAATATGTGAGGCAGGACGTTCATCTTAATGATCGAAATACATCCACAAAGGGACAGAGGAGTGGCTTGCCAATGCTGTAGATCCTGTTGTACACATAAAACCAGGTCATGCAAGTTAAGCTTACGTACAAGGGAAACGTCTTTAGCCAAATAAAGTCCCAAATATTTAATAGAGCAAGGGGACCAGGTCACTGCCAGAGACACCATTTTTGTTTATTAACAGTTGGTGTAAGGGGTAGCACCTCCATTTTATTAAGATTAAGCTTGTAATTGAAAAGGATCCAGATTCCTCAATTACATTAAGGGCAGCTGGTAAGGAGGTCTTGGGATCAGCCATATGCAGCAAGATGTCGTCCGCATACATTGACAGAAGGAAGCTGTCTGGTCCTACAGATATGCCGGTAATATCCGGACATGCCTTCAGTCTGCACAGTAGGGGTTCTAAATACAGATTGAAAAGAAGGGGTGATATGGGACATCCCTGCCTGGTACCAGAGGCTAGCTTAATGGGGTAGACAACACCCCATTACAGTATATTCTTGCAGAGGGGGAAGAATACAAAACTCTGATCCAAGGAAGAAAGGCTTGCTGGAAATCAAAAGCTTCCAGAGTCAGGAACAGGAAACCCTAGTCCATCTGGTCAAATGCTTTCTCCATGTCCAGAGAGACCACCACCATTGGGTGGGAGACTCCCTGGACGCGGGGAAGACATGAGCTAATTTCCTGACGTGATCCATAGATGTACGATGAGGGACAAAGCCCACCTGCTCTCTACTAATCAGTCTTTCCCAGACATTCCTAATCCAATTAGCCAGTATTTTAGCTAGAATCTTAATATCATAATTGATCAAAGAAATAGACCTATAGTTGGAGCCTGAGTCTGGGGACATGACAGGTTTGAGAAGGATTATTAATGCTTCCAATAGGGTTGGATCAGAAATGCCAGATTCGTAGATACAGAGATAGAAGCGGTGCAAGAAAGGAGCAAGTTGGGCAACAAACAGTTTATAGAAATTAGAAGCGAACCCATCAGATCCAGGGATTTTATCTGAGCCAAACTAGAAATCTCCTGTCTGATTTCAAGTTCAGATATAGGCAGAGACGAGGGGACTTGCTGGGCTGGTGTCGGTTGTGGTAATAGACTGCCCATAGTATATGCCCTGGCTTCTGTGGGAGATGGGGAGGAGACTCTGGGATCATAAAGGTCCATATAAAAGGAAGCAAACTCCTTGGCTATGTCCCTGGGCTGGATCCAGACAGTACCATCACTTGATTTAATAGTAGGTATCAACCTGGACATCTCTTGTTGCTGAAGACGGATTGCCAGCATCCAGCTCGCCTTATCCCCCTGGTCAATATATATGCTTTTATTTTTAAGATGGTGTAATCGGCCTTTTCTCTCATGAGTTCTGCATATTTATTCCATAAGATTGTGAGTTCCTGCATAGTAGTTTCCAGTGTAGATGGGGAAAGTATCTGCTCTAGGTCAGTAATCTGTTTGAGAAGGTCAGTAGAGGCCCATGTGCAGGTATTTTTTCATTGAGAAGCAAGTCTAATAAATTCCCCCCAATAAAGCATTTGCATGCAGACCATTCCAGGTCAGATTGGTCTGTGGACCCTTTATTTTGTTGTACATATAATCCAATTTGGTCTTTAATCTGGTCTACAATAACTTTTTCATTAAAGAGCTGATTGAGTTTCCAGATCAAATCTTTTTGTGAGTGAGGATTGAACGAAAGCTTAATCCATACCAATAAGTGGTTCAGTAGAACCCTGGAGGCAATCTCCCCATCCACCACTCCGGGAAACGGAGATTGACTAATGAGGAAATAATCCAGCCTGAAGTACGACCCGTGAGCTGAAGAGTAGAATGTGTATTGTTTTTCCTGCGGGTGCAAGAGTTGCCACTGGTCACAAAGCTCCAGAGACTGGATCATGTCCTTCAGGGAGTGCTGAGCGGGGGAGATCCCAGTCATAGGTCCCCCATCCTATCCAGATCTGGCATAGGAGAGGTATTCCAGTCTCCACCTATAATGGTCGGAAGAGGGGAAGATACTGATAGAGTACTTATCAGGGTTATAAAGAATGATTGGTCTGCAATGTTGGGACCATGCACACTGCCCAACACGACCTCTGTACAATCTAGAGTCCCATTTTACAAATATATATCGTCCCTGGGGGTCTGGTTTGGGCTTTGTTGCACACCTGGGTCCGTTTCAGGCTCAAGGGACATGGTCTCAGACTGAGGTGTATCTGCACAGCAATGTCCTGGAGATTCGGGTGGTCTTGTATGCCATAAACGCCTTTCAGAACCATCTCCTACCAGGTCACCTATTGATCCAGTCAGACAATCTCAGTGTTGTTTACTACATCAGTAAGCAAGGGGGAACACATGTGTAACCCCTGTGCAGGGAGGCCATGAGAGTTTGGTACTGGGCACTAGACCACAGTCTGGTTCTCTCAGGAGTCCATGTCCCAAGCGTGCAAAACACCCTGGTGGACAGCCTCTGACAGACTCAGTCCAGCATGCATGAATGGGGATTGTCTTATCCATCGCAGAAGATCTGTTCACCAGATGGGGCTGCCCAGAGTTGGACCTATTTGTGTCCCCATTCAATGCAAAACTGCCCAGTTTCTGCTCGTTAGATCCAGGGGATGGAGTTTTCTGGCAAGACGCAATGCCCCTCTCTTGGAGCAGGAACTTCCTTTACACCATCTCTCCATTTCCTCTGATTCAGAGGGTACTAATCAAGCTGCAGATGGAGGGGACCAGCATGATCCCAGTCACACCGTTCTGGCCCCGGCAGATATGGTTTCTATTACTGCAACAGTTGGCAAAGAATCCTCTGGTTCCTCTGCACCTCTGTAGGGATCTGCTGATGCAGACTCTGGGAACCCCGGCCCATCCGAACCTCAAGTCCCTTCGTCTGCATGCTTGGCTCCTGAGGACATAGCCATTGCCTGGTTCGGAGTATCCCAATGGGAAGTGGGTGTCCTCATAGTGGCTTGAAAGCCCTCCACTAGAGCCACATATGCCATGCAGTGGAAGAGGTTTGCCATTTGGGCTGCCAAACATCATCTGGACCAGTGAGCTAGATTCTGGACTACTTGATCTCCTTTTTAGGTTTAGGCCTCCAATACTCCTCCCTTAAGGTGCACCTTTTGGCCATTTCTGCCTTTCATGAGCCCGTTGTCGACCGTACAGTGGCTCAGTTAGAGGTATCCCATATTTTTCTCAGGGACATCCTACATCTGAAACCCCCAATCTGTTCCCCTGTCCCAGCTTGGGATTTAAATGTCGTTTTGCAGAAACTGACCCTGTCTCCATTTGAGCCAGGCACGACTTGTGAGATACAATTTCTTTCTTGGAAAGCAATATCTTTGGTTGCTATTACTTCTGCTTGAAGGATTTCTGAGCTTCAGACTCTGGTGTGAAGAGCCTTATGTGATTTTTCTCAAAGACAGGGTGCCTTTGTGCATGAATCCTAAGTTTCTCCCTAAGGTGGTGTCTGAGTTTGCCCTGAACCAGTCTATCCACCTACCAGTTTTTTTTCCAGAGCGTGCCAGTCAAGGGGAAGCACTGCTCCATACTTTAGATGTGCATAGAATTCTGAAGTATTACCTGCTCCAAACTTGCAGAAAAACAATGCATCTTTTCGTTTCTTTCATCCCAGGAAGAGGGGGTGCTAAGGTTTCCAAACAATAGTTGTCCAAATTGTTGGCTCATTGGATTGGATTGGTGTTTTGTTACAACAAGCGTGGCAAGGCACTGTCAGGAGTGGTGAAAGCCCACTCCACAAGGGGCATGGCTACTTTTGTGGCCTGTTTCAAAGAGGTCTTAGCCACTGACTACTGCGCTGCTGACACCTGCAGTAGCATCCATACCTTCACCAAGCACTACTGTCTGGACATTGCTTCTAGAGCCTGAGCAGACTTCGGCCAGGCAGTTCTGCAGGATCTCCTGTCCTAAGCTTTGGCTGGCCTTCCTCCAAGACTGTTCTGCTGCACCTGTAACTGCCTGGGACTCGTTCCTATGGTGTGATCTGATGACTGAGATACCCCTGCAGATAGAACAGTTATGTAAGAACTTACCATAATTGTAGATCTTCAAATGGACCTCAGTCATCAGGTCCGCATCCCTCCCACCACCCCCCTTTTATGGGGCTCTCTTCTCAGAATTGGCTAATTGGTGTTTCCAACTTTTTATTCTGCCCTTGGCACTTTTGTCTCTCCTCGGTCCCCATGGTGCAGGATTGCTCCTTAGTCTCCGGAGGACTGAGGGAGGATCTTGGGGCCGCTCATGCCTTTATAGGGTTGGTAATATTTATTTGTTTGTTTATTTAGGAGATTTACCAGATAGGCATACTGAGCGGGAATCCACTCGTTTCCAGATGCGACCTGGGATTTACATACATACAATACAAATGATGCATAGGCAATGGTGCAATTTACAGGTATATCCTCAGTACATAATCCGCAGGTGATGTCGGCATGGACGGCCCCAGTGGTAATGCTGAAAATCTTCCCTGTGGGTCCTGCTTCACTGATGGTAAAGTTCCTACGGTGTGACCCGAGGACTGAGATCCCCTCGAAGATCTACTGTTTATGGCAAGTTCTTACGTAACTGTTCTATCTTAAAGAATATCTGCTCCAGAGAGTACTACTGCCCCCTTCCATCCCCCAGACTCCCTCAATTTCCATATTTTGTCTTCCTCCCTTCTTTTCTTTAAATGGGAGAAAGCTGTGAAGAGATTTGTTGCCATTATCATTGTCCCTTCTTATAGGGACCGGTGGGCTCTCTGATGCCATAGTGTTCTTCATTACTGGTTTTAAGATTGCGTAGCTCTTCCACCTTGTTAGTAAAGGTACTAAGGCAGTTGAGGTCAGTGCCACTATATACTCTGGCTGTGTGAATGATGCCATAGGTCGGTGCTAGGCACTGGTGCTGCCGCCCCTAAAACTTCTGCTTCCTTCAAGGTCCTGTCACCTCCAGATTTTAGACCAAGCGTAGTATAAATTGAACAAGATTTTCTTGCTGATCTGGAGGTACGGGAAGTAACTTTTCCTTTGTTAGACCAATGGAATATCTGTGGGGCTGCAAAACATGCTTTAATACCCTGATTAATATTTAACCCTTGCTGTGCCGCGGACTGACATATCAGTTCAGAATTACTGTGCATTCTAATTCTGTTGGTAGCCTAAGGGTTAATATCCTTGGGGTTCAGCACCATTCTTGCTACAGAGAGGTCCTATGTTTAAATTTCAAGATAGCTAGCCAGGCCTAAAAATATAGAAACATGGACATAGTTGGCAGAAAAGGACTGCTTGGCACAACCAGTCTGCCCAGATGATCCATTTCTATTCTGTTTCTGCAGACTCTACTAAATCCCCAGTGGCCTTCCTTCCTATTTACCAGTATTCCCATATACCTTTCCCATGCATGCTTGAAGCCCCCCACTGTTTTTGCCCCCACAACCTCTGCTGGCAGACTGTTCCAGGCTTCCACCGCCCTTTCAATAAAGTAGTACTACCTCACATCCCTCTTAAACTTCCACCATTCCAGCTTCATTGCATGTCCTCTTGTCCTGGTGCACTTCGTCATTTGAAATAGATTCCACTTCTGTGCCCTGTTCGCTCGAAATAGATCCCACTCCTGTGCCCTGTTCACCCCAGTGAGGTACATGTAGATCTCTATTGTGCCCCTCCTCTCATTTGTTTATTTATTGAGAAATCAGAATTACAGCCTTTGAGCTAAAAGCTCATTTACAAAGGATCCTCGTCAAAAAGGAGGGGAGAATGCATGAGTTTGGGAGTCAATAGCAGCTAAACAGGCATCGTCAAGAAAAAACATGTTGAGATCAGTAGCAAACAAATAACATTGGTAAAGGCAATATACATAGGTAACAAAAGGTAAAAGCAAAACATAGTCTGAGCGTGGGTTCAGGGTAAATGGTGGTACAGTACACACTGCAGTGTAGACAATAAGTGCTCAAGTCAAGTTAGGAGCTAGCAGGAAAAAAATCAGAAGTTGATGCTATACTGGAACTTGTAGGGAGGTACAGAAGAAGTGACTGAACATCATACCTGGTAACTAGGTTGGTTAACGGCTAAATCAACGGGATTAGTGGTTTTAGCCATGGTAACCAGTTGGGTTAATGGGAGGTGTTCAGGAGTAGGTAGCAGAAGAGGAATTGGTGAAGGGGAAAGGAGGATAGGCTCATGGGTAGGGAGGATTTGGAAACGGGAGGAGAGGGTTATCAGGGAGTATGCGAGGGGAGAAGGGACAGTAACAGCAAACCGGTGGGAGAATGTATATACTGCTCATGCTTGCATGGATAGTGGAATGCCAGGCAGTGGGTAGGAGTGGCAGTAGCAGTGGGTGGGGAGGAGATGGACTTTCTGAGCTCGGACTTGAAAGGACAGAGGTGTGTATCTGGCATGTGGCAGTGGGTGGTAGCTCATTTAACCAGGCAGGAGCCCTAACTGTGAAGGCTTGCTTCCCCAGTGCAGTCCTTCTGAAAGGAACATCTAATGCATGCTTAGTAACACTTTGACATGTACGGCTGGAGCAGGGCGGAATAAGGCTTGCAGGGAGGGAGGTGCAAGCCCAAGTTGGGCCTTCTTTCCCAGAAGACAGGCATAAAGCTTAATGCGGTCTGCAAGTGGTAGCCATTCAGTCCTTATATAAAGGTCACAAGTATGCGTTAGGCGATCGGCACCTAACACAAACCTACAGGCTTTGTTTAACATGATGTGCACTTTGAGCAGGCTTGTATCAGTTGCAGCCCCATAGACAACATTCCCGTAGTCCAGGATAGGTAGAATTGCACCTCTGACCACCTGTTTCCTAGCCTCAGGAATAAGGCAGAACAGCAGCCTATAAAGGGCCCCTAGTTTCCTATTGGCTGCAGTTGTAATATTGTGTATATGTTTGTCAAATGACAAGGACTCATCTATAGTAAGGCCAAGATATTGGAACGAGGACACCTGCTCCAAAGTGGTGTGAGAGTTACAGGTAGTTGAGAGGGGAACAGTAAATCTCTTTCGTCGTCTGGCAGAGAGCATCGACTTTGTTTTTTTTACTGTTGAGCACCAGCATGCTGTCCTGGGACCATTCCTGTAGCTGGTTAAAGTTGTGATGCAGCTCCTTAGTAAGCACATCTTGGCAGGACTTCTGAGTGAATATCACTGTGTCATCTGCATAAAGCAGGTTCTCAGATGAGGGGTAGGCATCAGGGAGGTGGTTAACAAAGAGGCTGAATAAGAGAGAGCCCAGTATGGACCCGTGGAGGACCCCTACTGAGACCTCACAGGTGTTGGAGGTGGCACCATTAATTTTGACTTTTTGAGTTCTACCAGATAGGTAGCTGGAGAACCACTGGACCGTGACTGGGGACAGCCCTAGGCCCCTTAGCCTATGAAGCAACAGTTGGTGGTCCACAAGGTCAAAGGCCTTGGTTAGGTCTATGGAGACTGTCCCGACCAGTCGACCCTGGTCGAGTGCCTCGTGTACATATCCAGTGATGTTAACTAGGGCAGTGGTAGTACTATGCAGTCTGCAAATTCCATGCTGTTGGTGGGAGAGGAGGAGGTTGTATTTGTGCAGCTGGTCAGTGAGTTGGTTGGCTATGATCCTTTCTAGTGCCTTAGAGAGAGGCAAGAGAATTGAGATGGGTCTGTAGTTTGATACCAGTGACTGATCACCCCTTTGTGAACAGGCGTGAGCAGGAGGTTTTCGGGGAGTAGTCACAAAGGATAGGTTGAATAGCTTGTTGATGGGTCCGATGACCTCGGAAGGGTGACAGCAACCAGCTTCATGTCAACCATCACCATCCATCCTTGTTTTGCCAAGAACTCTAGCAAGATATTTCCTTGTTTCTTTGGTTACCGTCTAAAGTAAAAGGTTGGGCAGGTCCTAGATTTAGATTGGGGGTGTCAGTGTTGGGATTCAAACTGGGTAAGTAGCGGTTTAGGGAGGAGGACAGTACTGTAGTCCAAAAATCCTTTGTTGAAAATATTGGCCATAGTGTCAGCATCAAGTATTATGTTATCATTGTGGTGAAGCATGGGGGGGGGGGCCTGGCATCATTTCCGGTGAGGTTTTTTAAAAAGGCCCAAAATTTATTTTCATCACCCCAGCATTGTGATTGGAGGTTCTTGTGGTAGGTGGCCTTGGCCTGTCAGATTGCTCAAGTGCACCTGTTTGAGGCCACCTTGTAGTTTTGGACATCAGTTGCAGTCTCAGAAGTCCTAGCCAGTGCCAGAGTAGAATCTGTTGCCCGCATCATGCCAAGAAGTTGCGGGGTAACCCAGTCCATGTTGTAGCCTTTAATCAGCTTTGTTTATTCTATTTTTTGCGCTTTATGCAGCGTACCACTGAAGGCATCCAGCCATCGGCCCCCACCAACCTGGAGGACATCAGGCTCACTCAATATGTAAGTGGGGTCTGGTATAGCTGTTCCAACCCGATGAAGGGTCTCCCCTCACCTCTCCGTCCCAGCCCAGTACACCCCGACGCGATTCCACAACAGGCCTCCAGATCGGCGGGAGCGTGGCCATCAAGCTGCACGGTGATGCCCAGCCTTTTTCCACCGTATTATCCATGGGGGGCGCGGACGTGCAATGACATCTATGCACAGCGTGCCGACGTCCGCCGCGCTCCCCTCCCCCATGCACCAGCACGGGTAGTGCCACCAGGTATCCCCAGAGGCCGCTACAGTGCTGTGGATTTCCCCATCCCTCCCTAGGACTAGGAGAGCAGTCTATGGACACTCAAGTCCTGGTCCTCCCTTGCCAAACCCCAATGACCCAGGCTCGTTCCCAAACCTGGGTTGCCGGCGTGGCGTAAAGTGTGGCGTCCAGCGCCTCAAACCTCCGTGCCACCGGGCCAGCACATTGACATTTTTTAGTTGCTCCGGGTGTGTTGTCAGCACCCAGTTAATCAACTCCCCGGATCGCACCTGAAAATAGGCATTTGGTTGTGTAGTGTGCTTACCTGGTAACCAAAAGCAAATAAATATAAATAAAATCAGTGTGCTTGATCCTGTGCAGTAGTTTGTACAGGTGGAGTTCTTGACCGTCTGCATTCAATAGATTCCAGATACCAGATCTCTGTGAGCAGCACTGGAGCTGGCAAGCCAGTTGGAGCTAAAGTCTCCTAGCACAATGGTCTCTTTATTCTGGCTTGCCTGGGTGTAGAGGTTAGCAAAGACTTCAAGCCCCTCTGTCTGCCACCCAGGTGGGATGTACACTGCCATAACAATTGGGCCTTTATCCCCTTTGCCTATCAGTACTTCTATTGCTAGGCATTCGCAATCAGTGTTGGTTTACAGTTGGACTCTGTGGCATAGCAGTTTGTCACAGGTGTAGATAACACATCCACCTCCTTTTTTCCCAGTGCGGTCCAGACTGTAGAGATTGTAGTCGGGTAGAGAGACTGCTGTGTCGGGTGTTCCCAAAGAGAGCCAAGTCTCTGTCAACGCAATGACTTCAGGCTGAGTAAGTGTCACCCAAGCTTCAAACTGAGTCAGTTTGGCTAGGAGACTATAGATATTCATAGTCACTATACTTAGCTGTCCATTCGTAGCAGTGGTCTGTGCTGGTGTTGCCTGGGGGCCTGGGTTTGGGTGGGTGATTCCTGACATCAGCAGTAGGAGTATGACAAGTTTCCTACTTAATTTTAGGAAGTGGAGCTTTAGCTTTGTCCTCATAGGTTCCTGGCAGTTGCACTTAGTAGCTGGGGTACTAATCACTGTACGTAGGCCAGAGAATAGCTATAAAGTCGAGACTGAGATCCCTACTTGAGTGGGGAGCCAAGAGAGTTGTTGCAAGGGGTGTGTAGGCAGGGGTACCCTGCTACAAGTCTCCCACTGTGTAGACTTTATGCTGGAATGTCTGAGTAGTCAAGATAGTGGGTAGTGGTTATTGAATCAGGGTATTTTAGTCCCAGCATAATCAGCAGGAGCAGACTAGTTGCAGAGGTATACCTCTTGGAAAGGGGTGGGTGCTTTCTTTGGTGGTCATTTTAGGTTATGTAGAAGGAACCTCCCTTCCTGTATAATTTGTCATGTACATGTGAGATCCCTCTTTCCCTTCTAGTAGGGCTTCACATGCAACTCCTCTACTATTTTAGTTGCCCTCTTCTGGACTGCCTCCACCCTGTCAGTGTCCTTCCTGAGATGCAGCCTCCAGAACTAGACACAGTACTCCCAAGTGGATTCTCACCGGCGACCTATATAGAGGTAACACCGCCCTCCTCTTTCTGTTGGTGATACGTCTCCTTATGCTCCCCCAGCATCCTACTGGCCCCATCTACTGCCTTGTCATGCTGCGCTGCCACTTTGAAGTCACCAGGTATTATAACCCCAAGGTTTCTTTCCTTCTTAGTGACTGTCAATACCTCCTTCCCCATTTTATACTCAGCTCCTGGGTTTCTGTGCCCTACAGTAGGTGCATGATTTTGCACTTTTTGTCATTGAACCCCCGCTGCTATACCCTCGACCACACTCCAGGTTTCTAAGGTCCCTACTTATCCTCTCCACCGCTCCTGAGTATCCACCCTATTAAAGATTTTGGTGTCCTGAATTGGAAGGCATACCTTTCCTTCCAGCTCTTTTGCAGTGTCAGTTATGAAGACATTGAAGATAACCAGTCACAGTACTGAGCCCTGCGGCACAACGCTGGTCGCTTCCCTTGTCAGAGTGAGTGCCATTTACCACCACTCTGTAGCATATCCATTAACCAGTTTATTTTACCCAATTTACCACTTTGGATCCCACCCATAGACTGTCCAGTTTCTTTATCGGTCTCCTATGCGGCACGCTGTTGTAGGCCTTGCTGAAGTCCAAATAAATCCCATCAAAGAAATCAAACAGATTCATCTAGTATGACCCCCCCAATGAATCCCTGGGTCTTGTGACCTGTTGGATTCACGATATTAGCCTTTCCTTTAAAAGGGTTTCCAATAATTTCCCCTCCACTGATGGGAGACTGACTGGTCTGTAGTTGCTAGCCTCCTCCATGCTGCCGCTCTTATGGAGCGAGGCTACATCAGCTCTTCTTCAGTCCTCTGGAATGACTCCAGTTTCCAGTGAGTTGTTGAATAAGGTCACCAGTGTTGCATCAGGCACCTTCCTAAGGTCCCTTAGCACCCTTGGGTGTATGCCGTCCGGTTCCATGGCTGCGGTCAAGTTCAGATTTGCTAGTCCTTTCTATAAATGGACTTGTGTCCACCCCACCATGTTCCTTGGTCATCCATCCTCCTCTCCCTCCACTGTGAAGACTGAGCAGAAGTACCCGTTTAGTATGTCTGCTTTTTCCTGCTCTTCGTCTGCAGTCATTCTCTGCCATCCTTCTTATCCTCACTATCCCTCCACTTGCCTCCTACTTCTCACTTGTGTAGCTGAAGAAACTCTTGTCTCCTTTTACTACCCCTTTGGCTATCCTTTCCTTTGTTTGCATCTTTGCTCACCTCACTGCCCTCCCTTCTTCTCTGTTTTGCTTGGTACAACTTCCTATCTTCCTCCTGCTTTTTATTGTTTTTGTACCTCCTGAATGCCACCATTTTTCCTTCACTATATGCTGATGATGTAGTCATCTATTCCAGACTTTGACAGCCTTACCACCACTTTCCAAAGTAACTTTACATCATGTGAAAGCTGGTTCTCCAACAACAAAGTGGCCCTCAGTTATAAAAAAACAAAGGCCATGGTCTTCTGTACCCTTCCGCAGAAGAGGAAAGTTCCACTGCTTGTCATCAGAAGTAGTCAAGGACATAACCTTGAACGGGTGGAGACCTTCAGATACAGTACCTTGAAGTAACTCTGGATGACTCCTTATCTTTTGCCCCCCTTGTTTATAGTCTGGTGGCCATAGTTTACTGAAGAATGGGATCTTCCTTCAAGAGAGCTCTTGCAGTAGCTAATAGCCACTAAGACTAGAGCCGTCTGGCACTAGCACCACACAGAAAACTAGCTAGCAGTATCTGGCGGGGGACTGCTCACTCCCGATGTCCTATGGCAAATGTCAGCGTGACACTGTATAGTGGGCGGTCACCATGCCTGCCCTCCAGTTCTTTCCCACTGCCGACGTGCATACATCGGAACACACGGGGAACGCTGCTTCAGTCAATCGCCATTTTCGGATGAGTACTTCATCGCTTTTATTTCTTTCTGTAAATTGTTGAAAGTATTACCTTTCTCGTACATGTCTTCTCTGATGCCTTCAGAAGTTGCTTAAGAACAAGTGCGATTCCTGCAGCACTCGGCTCCCTCATAAGGACGGCCATTCCCTCTGCCTCTTCTGCCTGGCACTAGAGCACAAAACTGAGGACTGTGAGACCTGCCGGAATTTCAACCAGGCTAAATGGAAAGTCCGCCAGCAGGCCCTGGAAGCCCACGTTCTTAAACTAAGGATGGCTTCCATGGAGAAGGAGTTGCAGAAGCTGCGGGGATCGTTGTCCTCTCTGGGGGGGTTCTTCAGACTCCCATAAGAAGAAAAAGAACAAGGACCGCAGCCAGGATTGGTCTCCTTTCCGCCCATGACCTCCTTCGGAACTGCGGGTGACGAGCAGGCTCCTGCTGCCTTGGGTACTGCTCCGCTGACCAAGCCTGCCCCTCCTTGCAGGGAGCAGTCCTTGGTGCCCCTGAGCTGGTCACAGTTCAGGTGGGCGCTTCCGACCTGTTGGAGAGCTCCGACACCCTTAGGCCCCTCAAAATCTCATGACTTAAGTCTGGTGGCACGGCCAATAAGTGGGTCGTCAGCCCCTCTGAAGAACGCCCAACCCTGGCTTATAAGTTGCACGCCAGTTCCTCTGGCATCCGCCCATCCACTGTGCTTCCATCAGGCCCCGATAACTGGCCTGGCACCGATCCTCTGGATCAGCGTACGCTGCCACTCCATCCGCAGCCTTCCCCAGAGGGTTCTCCCTCTCAGGATCGTCCTTCTCCACCTCGCCTGGTGGTGTCTTCTGGTTCTTCTGCACACTTTGAGCCGTAGTTGGAGGAGCATCTATGCAACACAACCCTGGTGCTGGAACCAGAACCTCTGACACCGGACCTCCCTCGGGAGCTGGAGTCCCCGGCACTGCAGGCTCCCCCATCTGGGCCAGCCCTGCCACAGACCCTGTTGGGGACGACACCTGAACCTCCGGACATTCTGGCAGCAGACCTGACTTTATCAGGCCCTTCTAACCATCCGTGAGGGCTCCCATCAGGTCCTTCAGGCCCCCTGCCAGAGCCTACACCTAGCTACCTGCCGTCAGGGCCCTCGATGGGACCTTTTGCTCCTCCATCGGATCCAACACCAGGTTACCTGCCATCTGGCCCTTCGCTAGACCTCCTGATGCCAGGTTACCCTGTGCCTCACTACCCTTCACCAGGGTATATGGCACCAGGATACCCCACGCCAGGGTATCTGACGCCAGGCTGCTCGCCCTATGGAGCACAGGGCTATACAGCGCCGGGGTTTACCTTCACAGGGTACCCACCCATCAGCCACCACTCCTCCACCCCTTCCACCACCTCAGCCTCAGGTGGATTTTAGTGAGGCATTACAGTCTTGGTGGTCTGAAACCAGGATGCAGTTGGTCTTGGAATTGGACCAGTGGCAACCGGCCACGGCTTCTATGCCACCCCGCACAGACCTTACACTGAGATCTCCCTCTCCAATGAAATCTCGCCAGTCTGCCTCAGGACAGACCTTGGGTCCTGCCGCTGTAGCCAGTGTTGGCAGGGGCCTCGAGATCTCACTGCAGGAGGTCCTGCTCCCGCAGGCTCTGTCTCCGTATGGAAGCCCATTGTCAGACTTTGACTCAGACACCGCTGACTCCTTCACCTCGGATTTTAAGACCCCCTGTCCAGTAAATCCAAAGCACCTCCTTTACTGAGATCCTTCAGAAGATTTAGGAGGCCAGTGGGTGGCAGACTGAGGATCAGGATCCCCAACGCAAGAAGTTGGCGGAACACTTGAATTGCGTGATAAGTTGGAGGAGGAGGATGTGATAACAGAATATACTCCTATTCATAGGAATTATAAATTCTGTCCCTCAATAACAAATAATTTTAAGATATGACAAGATCTAGGAATAACACAGATAGGAAATATTATTCAAGGAGAACACATAAAAACATTTAAACAACTACAGGACCAATATTAAATTCCTCAGACACAAATTTTCCAATATGGACAGGTGAAAAACTATTTAAAACAAAATAAAATAAGATTTGAATTGCCTCCCTCCCCCTTTGGAAGTTGTTTGGCTTAATAAAGAGGGTAAAAGCTGATATCAGCTGTTTATCAGGAAATTATTTAAAGGTCAAAATTAAATAAATGAACTAAACTTAAGAGTAAATGGGAAACAGATATCGGATTGTACCTTACAGATGGAATGTGACAAAACATTATTGATGCATATATCAATAATGTTCAGTCGGTAAAAATGCAACAAATTCAAATAAATACTATCCATAGAATGTATTATACACCTAGGAAACTCCACCAGTTTAATCATAATATTACTGATAAATGTTTTAGATGTGCTAATACTACTGGTACACTAATTCATATGATTAGATCTTGTCCATACCGTTCTAATTTTTGGTTTGAAATTGAACAACTGTGATCTTCTTGGACATAGTCTCCACCACTCATTCACACTAATGGGAGTTCGCCGGTGGTGCTAGGACCCAGCGGGAGCGAACTTTTTTCCAGAGGGCCGGGGCCAGAGATGGAGCCGCGAGGAAGTGGCACCACGAGCCTCGGCTCATGCGGTAAAGACTGTCTCGGCGTCGACCCTCCAACCGCCTCAGTTCCTTTTTTCCCTTCTATCGAGTGCGCTACCAGTGACATCACTTGCTCGCCAGGAGTTAAACTTCACTAACAGCAATAGTTCAGTTTATTTTGTAGTTTTATTTCGAAGTACTGATTATATTCTATATCTTTAAATTATACATAAAGAAGTCTTCAGCCCTCCATTGACGGAGTCGACCATGAGCGGGTCAGGTGAAGGTAGGGAGACTTCGTATGAAAGCTGTTCAGTCAGCCGGAGAAGGTTCAGTCTGCCACCATCCCTGGAGGGGGGAGTCTAACAGCGGACAGTCCAGTGCTCAGAGGGATGGGCAATTCCCCGAAAGCATAAAAGGAAATGGTCCATTCTCAGTGCCATTTGGCCTCGAGTTCCTCTTCGACGCATAGGTCAAAGAGAAAAAAGCATCACTCGAGGTCGCCCCCTGATATGTCTGCGTGTAGACAGTCAGTTGTTGGGGCCAGGCACCGGTCTCCACCTCTGTCGGAGTTGCCGGTCTCTGTCTTCGATGGCCAACCTCTTCGACATGGGAGCCCCTCTCCGCCTTTCTGGGGAGCTTCCGATGAGCAGTTTCACCAGTGGGCTGCTCTTATGGAGCGATGGGCTCGGAGGTTTGTCCAGTTGCCTGAACTGGTCACTTCGACGCTGGGGCCTTCAGCCCATTCTGCTCAAGGGGGACGGTAGGGCTGTTGGGCCTTCCTAGTCACGCGGTACCTTCTTCGGTGCCGTCGACTCCATGCCCCAGTATTTATCCCCCTCACATGGCTCGGTAGGGGGTCCACACCGACGCCTCTTTCTCCTGTAATTTTTCCCCTTTTTTCCATCAAATCGCAGTTTTTTGACCTCTGGGACACACTCAGCGCCGTCGGCTGATTCGGCGCCATGCATGGTGCCGCAGACTCTGTCAGCACTGAGCGCAGCGCTGGGGGCTCTCTTGGTGCCATGCGTGGCTCCGGGTGCTCTGTCAGTGCTGTGCGCGGTGCCGGGGGTTCTGTTGGTGCCATGTGGGCTGTTGGCGCCATGTGGGATGCCACTTCGGCAGGTACCTCCCTCCTTTTTCTCAGTGCTGGAGGCTAGTGTGGCACTGACTGGCCTTTGACTCCAATTCTTTCCTCTTCTGTTCTTCCTCCTAATTTTTACTCCTTTCCTGTTTATGCAGTCCCCCGGACTGTCAGGAGATGATTTTGAGACTGACCCAGATTTTTGTCTTGGTGATGATGTTGATGATACTGCCCTCAGAGCAGGAATCAATCCTTCTGCAGAGCCTGTGGTGGAAGACCTATTCTTTACGTCTCTGCTCAAAAATTTAAACTCTCCCCTTTCTCTCCAAGCTTCAGAGATTGATCCTGGGAAGCTTTTACGACTCCAATATCTTCATGTCCTGGAGATCCCTATGAATTTAACTCCTCCGGTACAGCCCTCTTTCGAGACTCTCTCTCAGATGGTGTGGCAGAATCTGGCTCTAATTCCTTCAGTGGCTATGTCCATCAATAGGAAGTATGTTCCTCTCAAGGATCATCCTATTTTGGCCTCACAAGCCTTTGCTGTTGCCATTGTGATCTTGGCAGAGAATGATAAGGCTGTCCTTCCTCAAGGATCTATGGCCCAACCAATAAACAAAGAATCTCATAAGATAGACACCTTGGGTAAGAGAGTCTTTGCTGCCTCAACCCTGGGGATGTGCATTGCCAGCTACTAGGACTATTTTTCTCAATACGAGTATGTACTTTGGCATTCCTTAAAAGAAATGGTGGAAGCTTTGCCTGAATCGGAAGTTAGCTCAGAGTTGCTTCACACCGTAACTAGGGGTATCAAATCCAGTAACCAACAGGTTAAAGCTGCAGTGGATACCTTCGATACCGCCTCCTGGGTGGCAGCGGCTGGCATCTGCACCCGCCGCCACTCTTGGCTACGTACTTCGGGCTTCATGAACGACACCCAGCAGCGAGTTATGGCTTTACCCTTTGATGGTATGTATCTGTTCAGGCCTCAGGCGGAGCAAGCTCTGCAGGCCACACAGAAGACTAGGTCTGCCATTAAGACGGCCAGACCTATACCCACTCCCTCCAGAGGAGGTGTGAACAAGCGTCAGTTTCACAACCGTCAGTCCTTTCGCGGCAAAGAGAGGGGAGGTTTTAATAAAAACCACAACCCTCAACCACGGAAGAAAGCGCAACAGAAGGCACATGGCCCCAAAGCTCCCAGTGCCACCTTCTGAGTTGCTGGCCCAAGTCCCACCTCAGCCTGTCTGAGGGGGACTCCTCCTCAGTGGTGGGAGGACATCTGACTTAGTTCTACAATCAGTGGAACTCTATAACATCAGACAGATGGGTCCACTGGATAATCTGCGAGGGGTACTCTCTGTCTTTCAGAAACCCCTCTGGATCATCCTTCCAAATGACAGCCCCCTGTCAACAGTTCAGTAAGACCTTCTTGCTTCCGAGGTACAAGGCCTTCTGAAAAACAGAGCAGTAGAAATAGTTCTGCTGGATCAATGAAACGTGGGTTTCTACTCCCATTACTTTCTGGTTCCAAAGAAAACTGGCGGCATGCACCCCAATCTGAATCTCAGAAAACTAAACAAGTTCCTTCACAAGGAAAAGTTCAAGATGATATCACTAGGTACCGTGCTACCTTTGCTTCATCAGCATGATTGGCTAGCCTCCCTGGACATGCAGGATGCCTACCAACATATTCTCATATACCCAAACCACCACAAATACCTAAGGTTCGTGGCATTGGGTCAACACTGTCAGTTCACAGTCCTGCCCTTTGGGCTATCCTCGGCGCCTCGAGTTTTTACAAAGTGTTGTGCAATTCTCGCGGTGCACCTCAGGAAAATCAGAATACAAGCGTTTCCATATCTGGACGACTGGCTCCTAGCAAGTCCTTCCAGGCAACAGACTCTACAGGCCGGGGCCACGGCCTCAGGCTTCCTGATGTCCATGGGAGTCCTGCTGAATCTCAACAAGTCGCAGTTGCAGCCCTCTCTGAAATTCCATTTCATTGGAACTCTTCTGGACACCTCTTGTACGAAGGCTTTTCTTCCAGTGGACAGAAGGAGCGATATCCTACAGATGGCCCAATACATCAGAGAACGCAGCTCAGTTTGAGCCATCTTGATGCAGCGGATGCTGGGCCTCATGGCATCCTTGGTGTTCACTGTACCCTTAGCTTGTCTCCACATGAGAACCTCCCAGTGGATGCTCAGTACTTAGTGGTCCCCACCCACTCACCCTCAGTCCTTTCTCATCAACGTGACGGAACCTCTGAAGAGGTCGCTCACCTTGTGGTCCCAGGAGGGCAATCTTCTGGAATGATATCCCTTTGCCCCTCTGGATCATCAGATCTCAATTACCATGGACACATCACTGATGGGTTGGGGAGCCCACTGCCAGGATCTCCACACTCGGGGTACGTGGACTCAGGACGAGTCCCAACTCCACATAAACATCCTAGAAATGAGAGCCATCCTCTATGCAGTCCGAGCTTTAAAGGACATACTCTGTCACAAGAACATTCTCCTTCAAACGGGCAACAAAGCAGTGATGTACTACATCAACAAACAAGGTGGCGCACACTCTTACCCTTTGTGCAGGGAAGCGATGAGAGTGTGGGAGTATTGTCTGGAACACAAGGTCTTGATTCAGGTGGTTTACCTGCCAGGAGTGCAAAACGAGCTGGCAGACCATCTCAGCAGAACAGGGACGGATCCTCACGAGTGGCCTCTCGACTCAACCGTCGTTCAGTCACTCTTCGCAGAATGGGGAACTCAGGACCTGGACCTTTTTGCGTCCCCACTCAACACAAAACTGCCTCTCTTCTGCTTCAGAAATCCAGAAACTGGCATTTTTTGTCAGGATGCGTTCAGGCTGCGGTGAACAAGGCGCTTTCTGTATGTCTTTCCGTCCCTTCCCCTAATTCAGAGGGTACTTCTCAAATTGGAGTCTCTGGGGCAGAATGATTTTCATTGCCCTGTTCTGGCCTCAGCAAATATGGTTTCCGCTACCCAGCAGTCTATTGGAACCCCCCAAGACGCTTCCTCTCCAGACAAACCTTCTGACCCAGGGTCCCGTGGTCCATCCCAACCTGAGGTCGCTTCTCTTTCACGCTTTGCTCTGGAAGAGAGAGAGAGGTGAATAGGTTTAATGTCTCTGGTAGAGTCTCTGATATCCTTTAGCTGCATGTAAGCCAGCCACTAGAAAAACCTACACAGCCAAATAGAAGTGTTTCTCTGGTGTGTAAAATCCTCTTTAAATCCTTTTTCCTGTCCATCGAATAAAGTCTTGGAGTACTTCTTAGACCTCTCAAATACAGGTCTGCAGTAGTCTACAGTCAAAGTTCATCTTTGTGCCATTTAGGCGTATCATGAGCTGGTACTTTCCATGTCGCTGGCTCAGTTGCCTGTGGTTAAAAGGTTCCTTAGGAGTATTCTGCATACTAAACCTCCTATCTGACGCCCAGTTGCAGCCTGGGACATTAATCTTGTGTTAGACATGCTCACTCGTAAACCTTTCAAGCCTCTAGCTACTTGCGAATTGAAGTTCCTCACTTGGAAAACGGCCTATCTGGTGGCCATCACCTCTGCCTGTAGAGTTTGTAAAATACATGCATTGGTCACTGACACCCAACCCCCACCCGTACACTGTATTTCACAAGGACAAAGTGGTTCTTAGGACTCATCCTAAGTTTCTCCCTAAGGTTGTCTCAGAGTTCCATTTAAATCAAATTTAGTCCTTCCTACCTACTTTACAAATTTCCAGAATGAAGGGGAGCATAACCTTCATTCACTGGGTGTTGAGAGTATTGCGGTTCTCTCTAGATTGAACAAAAGAAATTCGCAAAGCTCAACAACTATTTGTTTCCTTCAGTGAGACCCAACTGGGTCAACCTGTCGCTATCAGATGTATTTCAGCATGGCTGGTGGCTTGCCTTTGCCATTGCTATTCTTCAGGTCAAGCTCGAAGGCAGAGTGTACGCTCACTCTACCAGGGCAGTCTCGGCATCTCTGTCAGAAATCTGCAAAGTGCCCATTGCAGATATTTGCAGTGCGGCTACTTGGAGCTCCTTGAATACTTTCGTTCAGCACTACGCCTTGGATGTCCATGCCAGACGGCATCTGTCGTTTGGCAGGACCATTCTTAACGGACTTCTGTCCTAAGTATGTGAGCTCCTTATCTCCTGCCACCTGTCTCGGGGGGATTATTTAGCTCGGTACTCTCCCATTAGTGTGAGTGAGTAGTGGAGACTTTATGTCCAGGAAGATATGGAAATGACGTACCTACCGTAATTCTCGATCTTCTTGGACGGAGTCTCCACCACTCATTCACATGCCCACCCGCCTTCCCCCGAGCTCACCTCTCTGTTTTTGGTCTTCACTCCCTCAATGGCCAAGCTGTGAAGACTTTATTGTTGACCCTTCTTACATGGGTCATTTGGACTATCTTATGTCTGAGTTTTAGGTTAGTCCTTCTAGGTTAGTTACACTGCACCTCCTCTGAAAAAAGGTACTGAGGTGGTTGGAGGGTCGACGCCGAGATAGTCTTTACCGCACGAGCCAAGGCTCGTGGTGGCGCTTCCTCATGGCTTCTTCTCTGGTGCCGACCCTCTTGAAAAAAGTTTACTCCCGCTGGGTTCTAGTGCCTCCGTCGAACTCCCATTAGTGTGAATGAGTGGTGGAGACTCCGTCCAAGAAGATCAAGAATTATGGTAGGTACGTAATTTCCATTTCTAAGATTTTTCAAAAGTCTGTAAAATTGACCCCAGTGGTCAAGTTACTGGGAACACACCCTGTGAAGCAATATCTTAATTCAGAGGAACAAAAATTACTTACATTGATAACAGTAGCGAAGAAATGTATTCTGTTAAAATGGAAAAATGCTGAATCACCAAGATATGATGTTTGGTTGAATATGGTGTTAGATATAGCAAAAATGGAACAAATTTGGTATCGTAAAGTTGGTAAAAAAGATATATTTGAAAAAATATGGATCCATTCCAGAAAGCCTTATTACAAAAGATAATTAAATAAAATTGTAGGGACATTCCTGGATCCCCCAAAAGATATGATGATGCAAAAATATTATAATAGAGCACCGGAGGAATTTCTGATGATGGAGACTGGCCTTTATATATGCAACTGATCTAGAGGGTTAAAAAAAAAAAGGCGGCTGATGGACTGTATCGATCCCCCGAGGGTAAAGACCACCTTAGTTCTCACCATAAAGTAGACTCGGTGGTCATTAATTCGGCCCATGACCGCGTGGCTAAGCCTAAACACATGAGCACCTCTCCTTCACACAAGGAGTCACTGCAAATGGACCAGTTCGGATGCAAGGTTTATTCCTCCTCTGCTCTGGCTCTCAGAGCTTTGAACTACCTGGCACACATGATGATATACCAGAAATCTATCCTGGGACATTTAACATCGGAATTCATGGCTTTGACCAATTCCGAGGCTAAAACCAAAATTTCCCAGACTGTCAGGACTGTGGAAATCTCCTGCCGTTATTCCCTGAGAGCGACATGTGATGCAGTAGATGCATCTACCCAGAGTACCGCCACAGCTGTCAGCATCCGCCAGTACTCCTGGCTGAGGGTATCCGGTTTGGCCCAAGTCCGGTCAGCCATCCAGGATGCCCCGTTAAGTGGACCAGTCCTTTTTGGGGGCGAAGTCAAGGACATAATCACTGAGCTCCAGGATAATGGCAAGGCACTACGCTCTGTCCAGTCTATGTATCGTTGTAACACCAAGCCAAAACCACTGCACCCATTCAGGGCGGCAGTGCGCCCATCATTATTTATTGATTTATTTATTTTTATTTAGGTCTTGGATGACACCTGTGAGCAGATGCTCATTGTGATGTTCCACATCAGGTACATTAACACAAGAAGACACAATATAGTTGCAGTAAATACATACAGAGTACTCAACAGTACATGGGTTGCAATGACAAGCAGTTTACAAATTGTGGTAAGGCATTGTACATGGTATGCCAGCGTCCTGCGGAAGAGAGAGAGGCAGAGGCAGACTGTTAGGGTGAGGTAGGGAGGGGCAGTGGGAGCTGGGGTGGAGAGGGCATACGGAAAGAAAAGAGCCAAGGAGTAGGGGGTGGGAGTCAAGTGCTTGTGAGAAGGGGGTAGGAGGCAAGTGCTTGGGCAAGACTAACCTGGTGAGTTAGGGAGTTTGAGTGCTGACTTGAGTCATTAGGGTCCAAATGGTGAGAATTTGATGCCCCTTTCCAGAGCCCCCGGAGTTGGTATATTTAAAAGGAGGCAGGGGGCACAGCTTCTAAAGAAAGGTAGGCGACTTTGTGCCCTTAACACTGGGTGCACTGCCACCAGCACCCTGAATGGGTGGAACCAGTCAAAACAGCCATTTCATCAACAATGGAGACAAAATAGGCAAAAGCCAGCCCGACATCATAACAAAAGTCAGGCCCCATCGGCAGGAGCCACCCCCCAGCCAGGTCCCCAAGGGCTGCCAGAGTGGCACTCCACCACCCCCTGCCCCCTCTTCCTGACTTGTGGCAGGGCGTCCAGGCTCTGCCACCAGCTCCGGAGGAACCAATAGGGGGCAGATTCGCCAACCATCTGTCTGGGTGGGAGGCGATCACTTCAGACATGTGGGTCCTTCAGCTTATCGCTCAAGGCCACGCCATCGAATTCACAGAGAGACCTCCAAGAAATCCTCTCAGCTTCTCTCACTACTCAACAGGCCACCTTTCCTTTCATAGGGGAGGGATCCAGGCTTATCTGACAGAATCCATTATAGAGCCCATTCCTCGAATCCAGGAAGGAAAGGGATATTACTCCCACTTCTTCCTGGTCCCCAAAAAGACAAGGGACCTCCATCCAGTCCTGGGCCTCAGCATGCTAAACCTGTACATAGAGTACAAGAGGTTTCACATGCTAACCATACTGGGTTTGCTGCTTCTTGTGCACCAGGATCATTGGCTTTGTGCTCTGGATATGCAGGATGCATACCTGCATATTCTAATTTATCCCTCCCACCATCGCTTCTTACTCTTTATTTTCCAGGGGGAACACTTCCAGTTCAAAGCGCTCCCTTTTGGCCTCTCCTTGGCACCCAGAGTGTGTACCGAGTGCCTAGCGGTTGTGCCAGCGGTACTACATCGCCTGGGAATTTGTTTTCCCATACCTCGACGATGGCTCCTGTCATCACCGTTGAGGGACAGCCTGGTGGCCTCCCTGACTACTAGCCTGAATCTATTCAGGCAGGTGGGGATCATGGTGAAATTACCCCAAATCTCACCTCGTTTCTTCATGACTCCCCCCAGTTTATTGTGACAGTGCTGGATACTGCTCAGAGTCAAGCTTTCCTCCCTTTGGATTGGGCAGAAACCTTGCGTCAGCAGGCTATACAAGTGGCAGCCAGCCAATTGACCTTGGCCCATGTGGTCTTACACCTTATGAGCCTGATGGTAGTGGCTATTCCCACTGTCCTCCTAGCCAGTCTCCACATGCGGATTATGCAGTGGACTCTTTGGGTCCAGTTGGACAAGAAATCAGACGACGGGGATCACAGGATTCTGGTGTCCAGTCTCGTGCGTCGGGATCTCAGTCTCACTAGAGGGGTTCCTTTTCAAATGCTCCCTCCGGCTCAGACCCTGACTATGGATGCTTCTGGTCAGAGCTGGGGTGCCCATCTGTGCAGCCACAGGACACAGGCATCCTGGTCTCAGCAGGAGCTATCTGTGCACATCAGTGTGCAGGAGATGTGGGCTGTACTATACTCCTGGTACAGACAGACAATGTGTGTGTGGTCTGGTAACTAAACAAACAGGGAGACACGCAGTCGTATCAACTGTGCAGGGAAACTGTGCACGTGTGGCATTGGGTGATAACAGCACAGCCTGTAGCTCAGGGCAGTGCATGTCCCATGCATTCAGAATGTCCTGTCGGACACCCTCAGCTGCACTCTGGCAAGGGCACATAAGTGGGAACTGAGGCAGTCAGTAGTCAGAGACATCTTTGATCGATGGGGTCACCCAGATCTCGATCTGTTTGCCTCCCCATCCAATGCAAAACTACCCAGTTTCTGCTTGCTTGTTCCCGGACGTGGTGTTTTCTGGGGAGACATGCTGTCTCTCTGCTGGACAGGGAAGTTCTTGTGCTCCTTCCCTCCCTTTCCACTGTTGCTGAGGGCACTTCTGAAACTACAGCAATAAGGAACCCGCATGATCCTCATAGCTCCTTATTGGCTTTGCCAAGTGTGGTTCCCCCTGCTTCAGCAGTTTTCCCCTGCCCCTCTGCCAAAACCTGCTGACTCAGGACCAGGGCAAGCTGGTCCATCCGGGCCTCAAGTCCCTTCACCTTCACGCATGGCACCTGCTGACATAGCAGTTGCATGCTTCAGGGTCTCTTCCAGAGTAGCCCAAATCCTTGTGGAGGCCCGAAAGCCATCCACAGGAACCACATATGCTATGAAATGGAAGAGGTTCTTCATCTGGGCAACCAGCAAGGGATGGGACCCTTTTTCATGCCCTGTCCCACAGGTCATGGAATACCTGCTGCATCTTTCTGACCTTGGCCTTTGCTGTTCTTCACTAAAGGTCCACTTGTCTGCCATTTCTGCTTATGACACTCCGGTGGATGGCAAGACTTTGGCGCACTTGGAGGTTTCCAAAACCTTTTTGAAAGGAATTCATCTGAAACCCCCGGTCAGGAACCCTGTTCCTCCATGGGATTTAAACTTCATCCTCGAGAAACTCACTTTGCCTCCCTTTTAACCAGCCACAAGTTGCAACCTATGCTGCCTTTCCTGGAATGCGCTCTTTTTAGTTGCCATTACTTCGGATTGAAGGATTTCTAATCCAAGCTTCAGCCCTGATGTGTAAGCAGCCTTATTTGATTTCCACAGAAACCGGGTGGCTCTGCATACAAATCCTAAGTTTCTACCTAAGGTGTTGTCTGAATTCACTTTGAATCAGACTATACACTTGCCAGTGTATTACCCCGAGCATTCTAATCAAGAGGAGGCCATTCTGCACACCCTCTGTTCACAGAACCTTGCGTTATTAACTGGCCGAAGTCAGTCCGTAAAACGGATCAGCTTTTCATTTCCTTTGCAGACCAAATAGGGTGCGGCAGTTTCCAAATAACGCTTATCCAGTGGTTAGCAAACTGCATTTTATCAGAAGTATAACACGCCTCTCCCGGGAGAAGTCGAGGGACATTCAACCAGAGGCATGGCTGCATCTACTGCTTGTTTCAGGAATGTTTCTGCTGCAGACATTTATGTGGCAACCACTTGGGGCTCTGTCCACACCTTTACCAAGCACTACAGTCTAGGCATTGCCTCTAGGCGCAGGGCAGGATTTGGACTAGCTGTCCTTCAGGGCCTCCTGGCTTAATCTGGTACCTACTGCAGACCTTTTCTGCCACCCGTACTTCAGCCTTTGTCTGATTCTACTGCTTGGAACTCAGTCCTAATGGTTATTACCTACTGCAAAAGCCCTCTCGAAGTAAGATAGTACAGTTACGTAAAAACTTACCATGACAGTAGATCTTCAAGAGAGACTCTTGCAGTAGGTACCTTTTGCCCCTCCCACCTTCCCCCTGCTTCTGCGGCTGTTTCTTTCTAGCCTTTCTTTTGGCTCCAGGAGCCCACTCCTTTCATCTGTCTTACCTTATTAGGTCTCCGCCGGGAAAACTGGAGAGTGGGTGTGGGGACCACCCACTGTATAGTGTCATGCTGACATCCATCATGTGATGGGTGGGCAGCCCCCCACCAGACACTGCTAGCTAAAGTTTTCCATGTGGTCCTAGTGCTTGATGGCTGTAGTCCGAATGGTTATTGCCTACTGCAAGAGCCTCTCTCGGAGATCTACTGTTACGATAAGTTCTTGCGTAACCCTACTTTCCCTGTACCAGAACAGGAACAATCTCACTGGGGATATTAGATGCCTTATTGTGGCCAGCCCCTCTTCTGCCACTTATAAATTATGGGCTCCCTTTCTGTTTGACTTTCTATTTGTCCGTCTCTCTGCGCTGGAGCTCCGCATTGTCAGGAGACACCTGGCACTGCCCCGCTTCTCTGTCTTGCCTGATATCCCCGGAGGTTCCTCCATGGAGTCATGGTTATGTCCCCCAGGTGGGCATGAAGTGGGGTCCTTACACTCCGATATTCTTTGATTTCGTCGGGTCCCCAGGTTGTCAGGCGTGCAGGAGCTATCAAGGCCAGTACTGGTCCTCCATCTTCCCATCACTCCCAGCATTGTTTTTTCTCTGTTCCTTCTGCATGGTGTTACACTCTGACGTCAAGGTGCTAGGCGCCGATGTCCACCACGCAGCTCCCCCAGCCTACCCTGCAACCAGCAGGACTTGTTATACCTCAGACCTCTGCCTGGGGTCAGGTGAGCTGCAAGCCTTGGTCCCCTTCCCCCCGGAGAAGGTGAGCAGTCCCTGGGACGCTCAAGCCTTCTCCCCAGGCCAGCCCTCCAGTGACCCGAGTCTGCTTCCAAACCCGGGTCGCTGGCATCACAAGCAGAAATTCAACCACTGCATGATGGGCTGGCCTTATGGGCTCCCTTTCACGCAGCTGCCTGTGACGCAGTGCTAAACAGAGTGAAACCGATCTGTAATACAGCGTGCCACTTTGTACTTGGTGCAGATAACTGCACTCAGAGTTGTACCCTTTATGCACTCACTTACCGGCTACTTTTCCCAGCAGAATAAAGCTCCAGACCTGTTTGCTAGCTAAAATGGTGCTCTTAAGCCTAATACCCCCTGCTTTAACAAATTGCTTCCACACCGTCTCCAACCAGTACAAAACCAGAAACACGGCCAGGAATACCCTTAAGCCTCTTTCCAGGTGTACTCAGCTGGGCAAGTGGTCATTTGCTGTAAGGGCTGCTAACTGGTTAAATGAATTTGCTGATATACTGCTGACTCTCTCCAAGTTTAATCAGTTTAAGAAATGGTTGAGGTCTGCCTTTGCAGGGCAGTGCAGTTGTAACCATTAAATATTTTATCTGGGCTGGGGTGATGGCACTGAGGGTTGAGGTACTGGACGCCACACCTCGTGCCATGCCGGCGACCCGAGTTTCGGAATGGACTCAGGTCTCCAGGGATCAGCATGGGAGGGAGAGGATTCAGCGTCGGAGGACTGCTCACCTCTCCCAGGGTGGGTTGCAGGTCTCACTCGGCTCCTTAGCAGCCCCCAGTGGAGATCAGGGGTCCTACAGGAGCTGACGCTGCATGGGGAGGAGCGACAGCAGATGTCAGCAGCATGCCTGTGCAGACGTCATTGCACATCCGTGCTCCATAGGTGCAACTCAAGCTACAGAAAAATATCCCCCCTCAGCGCAGCAGGATGAAGCCACCGACTTGTGACCCTCCCATGGTCAGGAGTATGCCCGATGTAAACCAGGGCGGGGGCCCAATGGTGATATGGTTTTCTCCCAAGTTCTTCCGCACCAGGGCCTCCTCTGTAAGAGCAAACCCAGTCCTCCCCAGCTCTGCAGCTGGGACTACGCCTGGCCGTAAGGGAATGTTGAGCACCTCCGTGCATGGCCTGATTGGGGTAAGTAAGCCTCTGCCGTTGGGGAGGAGCATAAACAGAGTCTACAAAAAAATATATGTGTATATATATATATATATATATATATATATATATATATATATATATATATATATATATATATATATATTTATCTGGTTTCTGTCTCTGCATAACTTGTGACTTTATATACAATGATATGTATGGATTTCTTTCCAAAATGGTAAGCAATTGTTCTGTTTTTAGTGCTTTGAGCATGACTGGACTACATTTCCTCTGGAACTGCTTATTGTACTTGTAAGGTTTTTTGTGACTATGTATTTGACATGGAACCTTTGTAAATGAGCACTTGTGCTCAAATATAATCTCTGAAGTTTTCAATAAATAAATGAATATTTCCATGGCCACTTCCCTAGAGTACCATAAAGGTATTTTTCTCCTCCTTTTGCTCACTTCCTTCATGCAGAGGCTGGTTGCCTTCACAATGGCTTCTGTTTTTTTTCTCCAGTTCTCCACTACACGTCCCTGTCATTCAACCCTTGCTAGGCTGTTTCTAAGGCAGTCTCTCATTTCTTTAAAATCCACCCTCCGGCTTGCCAGTGGCGTGAAGGGCTGCGGCGCAGGCACCTTACCTCCAGCCATGCCGGCAAGCCGGTTTTGGGAACAGACGCATTTTACTCGAGTGCTGGTCAAGTGAGAGAGGATTAAGCATCCCAAGACAGTTGTTCTCCCTTCGAGAGGGGAGACTCTTGAGTCCCTGCCTCTTTCCACCTAGCAGAGTGTAGGTGGCAGTATCGGTGGGACCAGGAGACGCAGAGGGATGCGTGCCAATGCTACTGCAGAGGAGCGTAATACACATCTGCGTGAGTGCATTACTGGCAGATGTCCAAGGGGAGAAAACGGAGGAAAATGCCGTGGCTTGCTCGACATCCCCCGCAAGCACTGCATGACCCTATGTGGCTGGCCACCCTCCGTTACGGCTCTGTGTAAGTGGTGGTTAACCCGTAAGTCCCTAATATGGGTCAGTTATGGGGCTGGTAGGATGCCACTGGGTTATGGGGTGCAGTTGAAGAAAGAAACGTAGGGGGAAAAATCTGCCCCCCAAAGTTCAGGACTCTCATCCTTGTGTGGTTGGCCTCTACACCTATCTCAATGCTGAACCACACTCTGCAGTGATCACTGGTCCCCAAGGGACTACCTACTGTGACGTCTGCAATATTGTCTCTGTCATTAAGCATCAGGTCCGGTTTAGCCCCATCCCTAGTGGGTTCAGCTGCTAGCTGCCTGAGGAACACCCCCTGCAGGGAGTCTAGGACTGCCCTGCTTCTTGCCGAAGCTGCAGCTGAAAGGCTCCAGCCCACATTTGGCAGATTAAAGTCCCCAACCAGAAACATTTCCCTCTTATTTTCCATCCTTATGATGGTTTCCCCTAGTGCCTTATCCAAATGATCCCCCTGTCCTGGAGGTCTGTATATCACCCCAGTGTGAATAGTTGCCCCAGCTCCTGTCTCCAGGTTGAACCACAGCACTTCCAGCCCTTCCATTACTTCTATGTTCCCTTGCACTTTCATAGCCCTTATACCCTCCCTCACATACAGAACACCTCCTCCTCCCTTCTCTCTCTCTTTTGAACTGAGAGTTGCCTGGTATGGCCATGTCATGATTTTCAGTGCTCCATGACTCAGTTATTGCCACCAGGTCTGCCTCCCCCATGATGGCTTCCAGGTCCAGGATTTTATTTCCTAGACTCCTTGCGTTGGCACACATGACTCTCCAAACCTTACACTTTCCCTGCCTATAACCCCCTTTCCTCCCCCTTTTCTGCCTGTGATGCTTCCAAAAAACCCCTGACTACCCTCTTCTTTTTCTTGTCTTCTCTGACCCTCTTTCTGCATTCTTTAGTCTTGCCCCCCTTGTCCTCCACCTTGTCTTGATCTGCTTCATCTTGCACCCCTGCCCTGGAGGAATGTTCTCCTCTCTGGCTGTCCCTCCTAGAAACTGCTGCTTGCAAAAGGGCTGTTCATTCCTCCCTTTGTAGTACAGCCTCCCCCTTTGCTAGTTTAAATGCTCATCCAGGTAACATTTAAACCTCCCAGTGAGAACTGGGGTCCCCTTCCCAGAAGGATGCAGGCTGGCAACTCTGTATAGGTACATTATCCATTCCAGGTCTGCACCCAGTTCTCAGTGAAGCCAAAACCTCTTCTCTGTACCATGCCTTCAACCAGCTGTTGAAGTTCCTGGTGCAGAGTGCTCTATCTTCCCTTCAGCCGTACACAGGTAGCACTTCAGCAAACACCACCATTGATGCTACTTGCCCTCCCTAGTTCCCTGAACAGCCCCTGCATTGCCTCTACTTCATCTGTCACCAGCTCTCTAGTCCCCTAGGTGGACAGTGACATCCAGCTCCCTTCCATGACCTGCAGCCCTAACAAATCTTAGAATCCACTCACCATTCCTTCAAGCTGAAGTGCCAGGTAGACACCTTACCTCCCTCTCATCTACCCTTCCTTCTCCTAAGTCTGTACCCACTCTGATCGAGTCCCCCACCAGCAGCTGTTTCCTCTTCTGATGGGGGCCTCTTCCTCCTACCTTTGGGCCTGTACTGAGGACCTTCACATCATCCCTTGCCACCATGTTTGGTGTCTCCTTGCGGCTGTTCCATCCCACCAGAATACCAAAGGACTTTTGTAGTGGTATAGACTGAGGATTGGGTACCCTACCCGTCATCTTCACCCTTCCAGAGCCCACCAAGGTCCATTCACCCTTCCTCTAAGTGGTCTCTGAGGCAATGGTGGCAGACTCAGTGGCCCAAGGATCTCTGCTCTCATCCCAGACAGTTGCAAATGAGGTAGCACCTTAGTTTCCAGACAGTGTCGCAGAAAACTGCTGCTCCAACACCCATTACAAGGCACCACTTCCATATTTGATTGCCTGCTTGCCTTTTTTTTTTAACCACTGAACCTAGACTGTCCACTTCTGCCTCCATCCTTTACCTGTTTCCTTGCTTCCTATTCTTATCTTTATCAGCCTACCCCAAATAGGGTGTTGCCTGCTTTCCCTTTTATCTGTGATCTTACCTGTGTCAGTCTTCACCATAGAGAGGAGCCGGTGCTATCACGAGGCCGATGCATTACGTGGCACTCGTGGGTTGGCCAGAAACGGCCATTAGATCCTCCTTTACCTCGGTTCTGCTTCTCTCACCGTTGAGACAGCACCTCGCTCAAGAGTTCTGTACACGGCCTAGTCGGTGTCGACGCCTCAGAGCTATTCAACACCATTCTTCATATTTTCCACCGCGACTCCACCTCGGTTCTGCTGCCTACTCGACACCGCTGCCAGAGTGGTAAGACTGTTCCTTTTTATTTAGTGGCGGCAAGTCTTTTCTGTTTGTTTTTTAAGTTACCATTCACGTCATGCCTGGTCCTCGGGACAAGAAATGGTCAAAGAAAACTGGTTGGCCTCCCATGCATCAGTGTCCCTGCGGCCGACAGATATCCATTACCAACCAGCATGACGTTTGCTTTTCCTGCCTTGGACCTCAGCATGACATGGATTCCTCTGACACCTGCTTCTCAGTGGACTGCCGAGTTTTGGAGCTCCGCATGTTAAAAATCGGCAGGAATCCACTGACTTTCCAGGGGCGGCTTTGCTCACGTCAGTCCAAGTGCAGGACGCTCGGCCCTTCCTCCGGGTCCCTTCCTGGGCTTGCACGGTCTGGTGAAGAGGGGACCTCCCCCCTTCTGCCTTGCCATAGAGGAGGTTCCCACAGTGTTGCTGGAGGTCCCATCAGGCTCCGTTCGGGGCTGGGCTCTGGCAGTCACCTCTTTGGAAGTGCAGGCTTCCCCATTGTGGGGGCCCACGGCTGTGGATCCCAGCACGGGGTGTTCCTCTGTGCCATTCAATGGCGCCGCCTCGGATGCTGGGGCCATTTGTAGCTCTGGTGATCGGGGCAGCGCCGCAAGGGGTGCGGGGCCTGGTCACTGGACTGCTGGGGATGATGTTGTGCTACCCAGGGGTCTCCAGGCTCTTTGCCTCGTCCATCTTCTGGACTGACACGTCTGGACACTCCTTCCAGTCATAGACGCCTGGTCCATGACCAGCCCCCTGATCCTGTCTCTCGGGAGTTTGATCAGCTGGGGCGGAGGGTTTTTTCCTCTGCACAGATGATGCATGCTATTATTTCTCATCTGGCACACCACGCTGCCTATAACAGGCATCTGTGGGCGATGCTGGGCCAGGCACTAGCATCACTGCCCGATTCAGAGGCTACCCGGCAAGCCATAGCCCCCTCTGTGATAGGGCTGGAGTTGGCTAGGCACCAGTCAAGGACATCTTACGATGCCAGTGAGGTCACTTCACGGCTTGTGGGGACAATGAGCTGCATTAGGCGGATGGCACGGCTTCACCTTTTGAGATTGTCACCTTTGGCCCAGAGTAAGTTACTGGCCTCCTCCTTCCAGGGGACCCATCTCTTCTCCTGCAGGGCAAGTCGGGAACTTCAGGGGCACCTTCCTTTCCCTAGGGATCAGGGGACCCCGTCTTGTCCTTTCCAGTCCCAGTCCTAACCGACTACTGAGAGTCCCCCATTTTCCCCCCTCAAGGGAGGGCTGAGAATGTTATTCCTTCAGGGTTTCCTGGGCCCCCTTACGGGGGAAGCTCAGTACTCACCCAACAGTGATGAGTGTTGAAGATTGATACAGGTAAGATATGAAAATTACACACCTACCATAATTCTTGATCTTCCTGTGTATTTTCACCATTCATCACTGAATCCCTCCCACCTTCCCCTCACAAGGCCTCAGTCCCTGAGCTGTACCACCTCCCTACTCACCCCTCTCCATGGATTATTTCTCTCCTCTCTGGCAGGCCATCAGGAGGCCTCTGAGTGGGGTGTTGGAGATGGGCAAGTGGGACCCTATAGGGGGTTTTTATGGGGTCTTCTGGTGGACCCCTCCTCTTCCTGAACTGCTCTATGGGCTGCAGCCATCCCATGAGTTCCAACTGTCAGTCATCTAGGATGAGGCGGTTCTGGGGCTGGCCTAACTCCTTGCCCCTGGTTGTCTTTCTCTCTCTCCTACCGTCCCCGTGGGAGATGGCATTGTTAGAGTCCCTTCTCCCCCCTGAAAACTGTTTTTCTCCTTTCGATAACTTTGGGGGAGATCTTGATCAGGGTTAGAGAGAGCCTTACCCATCGGGATTTTCCAAATCTTTGGAACCTCCCTTGAGACCATCTCTTTGTGATGTCTGATCAGCTAATTGTCCTCATGGGTCTTGGCCTCCCCCTCTCATCCCACTCTCCCTCAAACCTCTTCTCTATCCCTCTCTCTCGTTCTCCTTTCCTACCTTTGGTCGTTCAGGGACTGGGGCCTTCTCGGCCCATAACCTACTGGTCCCTCTCCTTCTCTGTTCTCTGGTCGGCTTATTCTTTTTTAGTTGCTCCTTTTACTTTTGCTCTTCTCTTGGGCTCCCTTGTCCCGCCTTTGTTTTCTCTATAACTTCTTTCCTTCTGTCTCCCCGGCATGCAAAACCGAGGTAGAGGAGGATCCAACAGCTGTTTCTGGCCAACCCATGAGTCAGCTTCGTGGGTGGCGCCAGTGGCACCAGCTCCTCCCTCCAAAAAGTAAATAAATTTCCCGCGGGGGTGCCCATCTCCAGCCAGACATCCAACAATGATAATGGTGACGATACATAGGAAGATCAAGAATTACAGTAGGTTCGTAATTTTCATTTTTTGTTAGCTGAACCCTTTTCAGTGGTGAGGGAAAATGCTCCCCTGGCATTCGTTAAGAGCCATCAGCTGACCGTGGATTAATTCTATAGTAATTCTTGCTTGCTCTTGCCACACAGCTGACACAGTGAGAGTGATCGCAGCACATCCCCACCCCCCGAGCTGAGTGTTGGTATTGCATCTCTGTCACAGCTGATACACAGAGCACATGTCAGCCAGACCATGAGGCGCAGCTATGCAGTCAACCTATTCCTGTCGGGTAATGTGTCTCTTACAGAGTGAGTGGACAAGCATTATGGGGAAGACCATCCCCCACCTAAAAGACCTGTCATGCAGTACACACAGACCACCTGGCCTGATACCTAGTGCCACACCCGCCACCTCTATCTGAGCTCCGCTGAACTGGATGCGCTTGAAAATAAAAAGTGAGGCTAACCCACACAAAACCACGATGTGGGCAGTGAATGTGTTTCAAGACTGGCTGAGATCCAGTTCCCGCACTATCGAGCTACTCACCATACCACCTGTTGAGTTCAGCCAGGTGCTTCGACAGTTCTGTGGCTCTGTACGGTCCACCGTGGGCAAACAGTACACATTGAGCTCGTTCATTGGGTTACGGACTGGACTGAACAGACACATAAACAGTGTCCATGTCAATCACAACATCAGTATTGTCACCCTGAATTCACTGCTGCCAACAATGTTTTTGTGGCCGTGCTGACAGAGTACCAGGTGGCTGGCCTTGACATCTCCACACACCACCATCGTATCACTAAGATCTGCAGTTATCTATACCTGTGCCAAGCTCAGCCTGGACTCCGCCTATGGGCTCGTACAGAAACTCTGGTTTGAGCTGCAACTGGGTTTAGCCCGATGGCCAAGAAGGGCTCACCAAATTGAGACACAACATCTTCACCCTGGCTACGATGACAGTGGACAAGAATTTACACCCTCACATTCAATGCAATGAAGAAGAATCATAACATTATCAATGAGAAGGACAGAGACACACTAAGAGGTGGTCGTCTTTGCCCAACCCAGTAACCCTGACTGTCCGGTAGCACTATTTGAGAAATATGTTTCAAAGTGCATAACGGACAAACTCCCCTTTTACTTCCACTCAAAGAAGTACCACAACGTATCCTTGACCAGCAGCATGCTGGTATGGCAAGCAGCCCATGGGGGTAGATTATCTAGGCGATCTCATGGCACACATCTCCACCGATGCCCAGCTGAGCTGACACTATACCGGTTACTCCATTAGGAGTATGGCAGTGCATCTCATGTCAGAAGTCAGTGTGGCATCACTGTAGATTGACAGTGACAGGGCATCGGTGTGAAAGCAGCCTGAGAAACTACTGGTCAGCATCCACCAGTGATTGACAGAAGTGGTTCAAAATTCTGTCCAGCAGCAGTAGGAAATGCCCACTGAGCACCATTGTCAGCAAACCACCCAGCGATCCCAATGACACAGCACCACAAGAAATGGAGGGTACCCCTCCCGCAAACGTCCACCCTACAACAAACCACAGTTTCAAACAACATGAAGTCTTGCTGTATTCTGATATATGCAGTTAGGTCCTGCCTTTCAACTGCCCCGGAGAACAAAGAGTTAAACTTTCCATGGCCTGCACGGATTGTTCACCGCGAGCTGTCTGCTGTTGTTTAAACTCCAACCGTCAGATTCTTTACTCCGCCTCACTGAACAGTCACTCCGGAGATTTCTCCTTTGCTCGGTTCAAAAAAGTCGGTTGAAGTGTTGTTTTTTTGGTCGGTTTCTACCGAATTGCTGTTACCATTCAGCCGGTTCAAGTCTCTGTGGTACCGTGAGTACTAGATAGGTTTTCTGTTTAGTTTCTGTGTGGAACTTGTAAATTGTGGATCAGTTCGGCTGAACTGATCAGTTTGAGGTCAAAAAAAGTTTGTGATTTATTTAGAGTCTGGTAACCGGTCCATATTGGTTCTAAAAAAAAAAAGGATTTTATTGTGTTTTTTGAAGACTGTGACACGGTCAGGAACGATGGGAGTCTTGCCTGGCGGATTGCGAAAAAGGGTAAGTTTGGATAGGATTGGCCATGTCTGAGAAACCCAAGAAAAAAACCGGGCCCTCTGGGTTTCAACACTGCAGTGTGTGTGGGGAAGTCTTTGCCAAGGCTGATCCCCACACCACCTGTGTTTATTGTCCGGGGTTTGACCACCTCGATTCAGACTGCCAAGTTTGTAAGAATTTTCCCAAATCTACCCTGGAAAAGAGATTAGGTAGACTGAGGGAAAGGGAGGCCGAGAAGTCCGCTGACCCGGATGGCCAGCCCAGTTCGGTTCTGACCTAACCAGAAGGAGTGTCCTCTGACCAGGGCGATACTTCTTCGGGCAAAAGGAGAGCCGATTCTGAGGAGTCGGTTCCAGTGAAGAGCAAAAGAAATGATAAATCGTCCGTTTCGGACCCAGACATTCATACTCCAACCGCCGATGAGATCGCCAAGGCTATAAGGATAGTGCAGTCACTTACTTCGGTTCCAACTGAACGGCACCATTTGGCAGGGGTTCGGTTCGGTCGGTTCCGGATTACATCGTGGAAGAATTTTATGAACCGGAGGAGGAGGAAGGAGAGTACGAGGATGATTATGGTGATTATGAAAGTCTGGATTTGCCTCTTGACCTGGACATCTCCCCAGACAGACCTTCAGGTGTTTCTCCTCCTAGGCTTTCTGAGTCCCCTTCTCACTATATGTTTTACAAAAAAGTGGCTGAGACCCTCCAGCTTCCTGTGGAGGAAGCAGTAGAAGATCAGGAGGAGCCTGATTTTGTTGAGATGATGGACATCCCATAGTCCAGGAGACTGTCTATTCCCCTCCACAAATTCTTTGGGAAACAGACACATAAAATTCTTAAGTCTCCTAATTCCATACCTCCTGTGGATAAACGAATGGACAAGAGGTACACTCTCTCAGGCTCAGACACGGAGTTCCTTTTCCAGCAATGCAACCTTGTTGGGGTAGTGCAGGCTGCTGCCTGTGATAAGGCAAATATCCCCTTGGCATCACACCCCCCAGACAAGGACTCCAGGAAGATTGATGCCATGGCAAAAAAACAGTACATGGCAGCATCTTTGGGACTCAGGCAGGCTAACTATATGGCCTACACAGCTAGATACCAGAAGTCCAAGTGGGATACTGTGCTGGCTCTGGCTAAACAGGCCCCTGACCAGCTTGCCAAGGAGCTGGAGCAGGTGGCTGCAGATGGGATCGAGGCATCTAAAGTGCAGTTTCATGCTGCTGTGGACTCCAATGATGTTTCATCAAGAGTCATGGCTACATCTGTGGCTCTTCGGAGGATGGCTGGGCTCAGATGTACTAGCCTCTCACAGGATGCCCAGGCTAAGGCTATGGATTTCCCTGTAATTGGTAATTCTCTGTTTGGGGAGCAGACAGAGAACTACATGAAAAAGATGGATGAGTACAGGACCACTTACAGGAGTGCTCAGGCCAAAGAAAGGCAAGCAACTCCTCAAAGGCAGCAGTCCAGGGGCAGGGGCAGGCCTTTCCAAAGGCCTTTTTACCAAGCTCAGGCCTCCTCTTCTTTCTCTCAGAGGGGGTTCTTTAGAGGGAGAGGCAGATGGGGGATGAGCAGGCCTGCATCCACCCCTCAGCCCAAAGCCCGTGCCAAGCAGACACCCTGATGGGTCTTCCGGGCCGATTCTCCCATACCAGTCGGGGGCAGGCTGGCTTACTTTGTCCAGGACTGGAAGTCTCTAACATCAGACAAGTGGGTCTTGGAAGTAGTAAGCCAGGGGCTGGTTCTCAGCTTCAAAAATTTCCCAAGATGAGAACCAGATCCTTTCCACCTGCGAATCTATCAAAGACCCTTGGTTTCTTCTCTCCTAGCTCTCAGAGCTATAGAGAGGGTTCCCACCCTATACAAGGGCAAAGGATTGTACTCCAGGTACTTCATAACCCCCAAAAAGACAGGAGAATGGCGGCCCATCCTGGACCTAAGATAACTGAACAAACACCTTTTAAAGCCAAAGTTCAAAATGGTGACTCTGGGAATTATCCTTCCCTCTCTAAGGCCAGGGGACTAGTTAGCCTCCCTGGACCTCAAGGATGCCTATTTTCACGGGTGCTCCCACAAAAGTACCTCAGGTTCGAGTTGCCCTCAGACCCCTATCAATTCAGAGCAATGCCCTTTGGTCTAACATCAGCCCCAAGGGTTTTCGCAAAGTGCCTGGCAGTAGTGGTTGCTTTCCTAAGGAGAAAAAAGATCACCATCTTCCCATACTTGGACGACTGGCTCATAGTAGGTCAGTCTCCAGACCAAGTCAAGTCACATTTGCAAGTGACCCAGCAAGTGCTCACTTCCTTAGGATTCCTTCTCAACCTTCCAAAGTCAGTTCTCGAACCAGTGCAGCTCCTCACCTTCATAGGGGCAGAGCTGGATACAGTAAAGGCAAGAGCCTTCCTTCCCCTGGAAAGGGCAAGGACCCTCATGGAACTGGCCTCTTCATTCACCCTTCATGTGTCTTGACCAGCAAGGCATTTCCTTCAGCTTCTGGGCCACATGGCAGCTTCCACAGCAGTGGTCCAAGGAGCAAGATTCCAGATGAGGGATATTCAGTTCCACTTAAGGACCTTCTAGTCCCAAAGAAAGGATTCCCTTACCAAACTAGTCCCAGTGACTCGAACCCTGATCCAGGCCTTGCAATGGTGGCAGGATCTGGACAATTTGAGACAAGGGGTTCCTTTTGTCACTCAGTCTCATTTAGTGATACTCACCACAGATTCTTCCCTGCTGGGCTGGGGAGCCCATTTGGGCGATCTTACCACCCAAGGACTGTGGTCACCTCAGGAATCTCTGCTTCACATGAATCTCTTGGAACTCAGAGCAGTGTTTCTGGCACTGCAAGCTTTTTCCAAGTCTGTACAGAACAAGGTGGTCCAGATCAGAACAGACAACACCACAACCTAGTGGTACATCAACAAGCAGGGAGGCACTCGGTCTACAAGCCTTGTGCACAGAAGCAATGATGTTGTGGTCCCTGGCCTATTCCCTGCAAACCTCTGTGATAGCAGTTCACCTCCCAGGGAAGGACAATCTTCTAGCAGATGCTCTGAGCAGAATTTCCCAGGGCCATCACAAATGGACCCTAGATTCTCTAGTTTTGAAAGTGATTTTCTCGAGATGGGGCACTCCAGAGATAGATCTTTTTGCAGCCCTAGACAATCACCAACTTTCTCTCTTTTGTTGCAGACCCCCAGTCTTGGACTCAGTCCCCCTGGATGCTCTGATTCTGAACTGGGAAGGGAAATTTCTGTATGCTCCCCTTCCCCCCCGTTCAAAGTGTTAGTCAAGATAAGATCACAACCATGCAAAGTGATTCTGATTGCTCCAGACTGGGCCAGACAGCCCTGGTACCCACTGTTGCTGTCCCTAGCAGTCCCAGGAATTACAACCTGTTGACATCCTCTCAGGGGAGGATTTGGTACCCGAATCTTCGGTCTCTCAATCTCAAGGCATGGCTCTTGAAGAGTTGGAGTTTGCAGATCTGCATCTTTCACTGGGGGTTCTGGATATCCTTAAGGCTTCTCGAAAGCCTTCCACCAGAATGACTTACACTCCAAATGGGAAAGATTCAGCATTTGGTGTTATAAGAGAAATATTTCTCCAGACTCTACTGAGTTGCCTACGGTTCTGGACTGTATGGTCCATCTTAATGGCCTAGGCCTCAGAGACCAGCTACCCTTAAAGTACATTTGGTAGCTGTTTCTGCTTTCTTGTCAGTAGGCAAGCCTTCCTCTCTATCATCCCATCCTGTGTTTTGTAAGTTTTTCAAGGGATTGCTTCACACCAATCCCCCCTTTAGGGATCCTGCTCCTGCTTGGGACCTTAATGTTTGCATTGCTAAGCTTATGCAACCCCCCTTTGAGCCTTTATCCTCTGCAGAGCTTAAGTACTTGACTTGGAAAACTGTGTTTTTGGTGGCCATTACTTCTGCCAGGCGTATCAGTGAATTGCAAGCCCTGCCAGTGGAACCTGATTTCATCTCTTTCCTTAGAGATAAAGTGGTCCTAAGAACTAACAGAAAGTTTTTGCCTAAAGTGGTTTCAGATTTCCACCTCAACCAGTCTGTATCTCTCCCTGTATTCTTCACTGACCATTCCTCCTCTGGAGAGAGGAGGCTACACAGCATGGGTGTTAAAAGGGCCCTGAGCTACTACATAGAGCGTACCAAGGGTCACAGGTTTGAATCCCTCCAGTTGTTCCTCATGTATGGAGAAGTTGGTAAGGGCAAACCTGCCATTAAGAGATCTATTGCCAGGTGGATTGTTTCTTGTATACAATTCTGCTATGAAAAACTGGATAAAACTCCACCCTCAGGCCTGAGGGCTCATTCCAGTAGAGGTACAGCTGCTTCCCTGGCTGCTGCCAGGGATATTCCTATCTTAGAAATTTGTCAAGCAGCCACCTGGAAAACAGTCCATACATTCACCAAGCATTACTCTCTGGATATCCAGGTTAAGAGTGATGCTCGGTTTGGCACAACAGTACTTCAGAGCCTGTTTCCAAAGTAGGTTCTGTCCCTCCTCCATGGAGGTACTGCTTGGTAGTCTGCATATGTCAGAATACAGCAAGACTTCATGTTGTTTGAAGAAAAAAAATACTCACCTTAGTAATGTTGTTTCTGCTAATGGAGTCTTGCTGTATTCTGATCTCTCCCCCCGCCTCCCCTCTCAGAACCTAGTATTTGGGATGTGGGTGGGCAGGAGCAGTGTTGGCACCCTAGGGGTGTCCTTTTTTTTTTTTTTTTTCACCCTCTTTAGTTTGGGTGACTTATTGTGTTTTGGATGTGTTTTGTTTTTGGGTTTCCTGACTTGAGTCTTCCTTTTGAAACCAAAACCCCTTTTATACAGATATAGTTGCCAGTTGGCTAGTTTGAGTTTTACAGTTTCCACACACAACTTCTAGTGAGTATTGATCGTAAAGATCTGACGGTTGGAGTTCAAACAACAGGAGACTGGGCTTCAACCGAGCTTGTGGTGAACATTCATGCTGGCCATGGAAAGTTTAACTCTTTGTTCTCCGGGGCAGTTGAAAGGCAGGACCTAACTGCATGTTTCAGAATACAGCAAGACTCCATTAGAAGAAACAACATTACTAAGCTGAATAATTTGTTCGTATCAACCATGCTGCTCTCTAACCCGTTTAACCTGCACAATTTCACAATAAACAGGCTAGTGAATTTCTGCTATTACAATATACCCATAAATACATCACTTCAGTGAACCTCGCCAGCCCTGCGCTGCCTCAGTACAAAGGGCCACAGTTCCGAAACTTTCCGTTTGTAACTCTTGTGTTGGACATCTGATTTTAAGGTACAGTGCTGTATTTGCATGCTGGTTGCAAAAGCCTGTGGATGTCAGTGTAGATGTTTTCAAGTACATTATTGCCATAGTTCAGTCCTCTTTTGCAAAGACTGCGAATTTTGCTGTACATGTTAAGTGCACTCCCGTCTCACTATTCAAGTTCCCTGTTACTGTTTGTGATTAGTGTGCACTTACTGTTATTAAATAAAATTACCACCGCTGTTCTATAACATTTCCAGTTGTGAACTGCAGTCCACTGTCGCTGTTTTTTTAACTTTATATTTATTGTATTTTCAGCAAAATACATCAAATTACACCCGTATGTCTGACATCAAATTTTAACAAGGATCCACCATATGGAATAGGTTCAGACAGTCGTAACATATCAAGGTCACGGATATGGGGGATATAAGAATAACATCAGTACACATTAAGTATAGAATAGCAGCACCCTACAAGAAGTAGAGATCCATCCAAAGATTACATTAAACCAAACATTTAGAGAAAAGTAACATATTAAAGTTGATCCCTTCCTAAGCATTATAGCTTTCAAACATGTTTAGTGTTTACCCAAAGCTCTTCTCCCAGAGGAACAAATAGATAACAACTAGCAGCAAAACCTAAGTACATCCAATGTCTTAATAAAATAATATTAGCAAGTCAGCTGACCCCCTCAAGGAAAATTGAAGAAATAACCCAAAACTGTGGGCTACAGAATATGCATCACAAAATATAAAACTGGTCCACAACTATTTATGATAAAGCCAAATCAAATTATGTCCCATATTTCTCACATATCAGTATCCTCCTCGCCCGAACTATGGTCATCAGAAACATGTCCACGAGGGGCTGGCCTGGTGGCGCTGAGGGTTGAGGCTCTGGACGCCACATCTTGCGCCACAGTGGTGACCCGGATTCGGGAACGACCTCGGGTCATCAGGATGCCGGCAGTGGGGTAGGAGCAGGATTGAGCTGCCTACTGGCGGCTCTCCTCTACTAGGGTGGATGCCGTCCCGCCTGTAGTCCCGTCACCACCGGGTAGCAGTCCAGTATTGGTGCAGGCGGGTAGAGGGGTGGTTGGTAGGGTGGGGCGTCCCATAGGGTGTGAAGTACACATTTCTCCACACGCATGCATCATGTCGGGGACACTCGGGACCAGGAGAAAAATGCAAAAATGGCAAAAAGTACTAATTAGAGAAAGAAAAAAAAAAAAAAGCACGTACACGAGCCATTTCAAACTCCCTTTGAATAAGTTCCACACATTTTCCAGTCTCAACCGAATCAGTAAACTGAAAAGTCTTGCCACCATAGAAAATACGTAGCCGGGGTGGCATCAGGGGAGAATGGGCTACTCCAAGGCTCTTCAGCCTCACCCTGACCCCATCAAATTTTTTATCGTCAAGCTCGAGTGGAAACTGACAGGTCAGGAAACAAGTGCACTGTTTGATCCTTGCAGTTCAAATGTTCAGCTGTGCGAGCAGCTTAAAGCACTTGGTCCTGACAAGTGACTCCATTTGTGGCCCACAGTACTGTTCTGGGCAAGTCCCACTGGGCTTCCACAGACCTAGGAGTAATACGATAAGCGTGCAGATAATGAGCATCAAATGCCGGAGGAAACTGCGGAGCCCTTGGTAGCCTGTCCTTCAATAAAGCAGGCAAAAACAACACACTACAAGCTAAAGACTGTGCCACAGAAGAACAAACAAGCAAAAAAGGCAACAAAATCCAGGCACCAGTCTAGCTATCCAAAATTGAGAAATAGTTTATTATTACTAAAAAAGTTTGATTCACGAGACACAGCTCACAGTGTGGAAGCAGCAGGAGGTGTGTGAGGGAACAGATGTCCTAACCTGGCTACCTGCTGTTGTAGTGCCTTATATGTGGGAATGATGTCACGTGCATTTAAGGTTCGAATAGGAGAACAGCTGAGTAAAATTGAGAAGGGAGATTGGTCCAATGCCCTGGCCAATCATGTCTGTACCCGAAGAGATGGTAGCTCCCATATTTTTAAATTTAGTGGGATTGAGTGTGTTAGGTTGGGTAGAAGAGGAGGAAACCTGAAGGATCTCACTCTAAGTGGAGAGGCAATGTGGATTGTTCAGTTGGGGGCCCTTTTTCCACCAGGACTAAATGACAGAATAGAATATACAGCTCTGAACAAAAATAGGATTAGGAAGTGATAGGGACACCATCTGGTTTTAAATAATGGCTTAGCATGTATTTTTCTTTCTTTCCTTAGATAACATAGTCTTCCACTTACATCTGGACCTGGATATGCAGAAAGATCAATAAGATGTTATGAAGTCTAGTAATAGAAGGTCCTTGGGAACTTCATTTTATTCTTCATTCAAATGTTCTGCTAGTTCCATTATGTTCCATAAGATGTAGTATTACGTAATCATGTAATGTTGTTTTGCTTCCTGAAGTACTGTTTAGCCATTGAGTATTAAATAATTTTAAATTTCTTTTCCAAAGTCTTCTCCTTTTGTTCTACCTTTTGCCCTCTCTTCTGATTTGTCTCTTTCTTTTTGACTTTGGTGTACACTAAATTGATGTATGGCGAAAATAGAGTTTATGGTACACTGTCACTTTAGATACTGGCTGTATTTAAGCAGTACCCAGGCAGCTATAGCCCCGGTGGAAGCCTTTTGGTGAAACCTGTTAGAGGATCTGTTCCCTCACGCCTGCTCTTCCACACTGAGAGAGTATTTATCAGTTTTGGATAGCTAGACTGGTGCCTGGATTTTGTTGCCTACTTTTAGTCCTTCAATAGAGACAGGAGATCAGGATCGGGATCCTCAGGGCCCTCTGATATGCCCACTATTCGAATATTGGAGGCACGTTGCGCATTTTCAGGTGCCTCCAATCGGTAGCACAATTGGGAATTTTCTTGAATGAGCTTCAAGGTACCAATAGGTAGCCGACAGAGCCTGTTTTTCTTGGGCCTCTGCTGTGGCTGCCAATTTAGTGGCGATCCCGATCCTCCTTAGCATAGCTTCTACCTTATTGTCTATGGCCTGCATCGACAACTGTAAGGCTTTCCATGGGGGCTCTGCTCCAGAAGTATCTGGTGTAGGAACTGTGGCCTGAGGTTCTGTTGAGTGCTGAGATTTGACACCGCTTTGTCCACTTTTCTGTAATCTGCCCCTATCATCAACACACACCGAACTGCTCCTTAGGACACAAACTAGCGAGGACAAATATTTGCTAGTTGAAAAAATAACTTTATGAAGCAAATAATACTAAAAAAAAATCCTCTGAGATTAGGAGCCTGAAAAAACACGTCTACTTCGTAGGTGTGCTCAACAGCGTCCCCCGCTGTTGCTGTTTTTAAGTGCACTCCAGTGTCGC
This sequence comes from Neoceratodus forsteri, assembly GCA_016271365.2. Classification (NCBI taxonomy): domain Eukaryota; kingdom Metazoa; phylum Chordata; order Ceratodontiformes; family Ceratodontidae; genus Neoceratodus; species Neoceratodus forsteri. The sequence goes on from CM028133.1 coordinate 933,032,236, forward strand.
TGTTCAGGTTCCCTGTAAGTGTTTCTGATCACTGACCAGTTAATATTGTTCAATCAAATTACCACTCATGTTACGTAAGCATTAAGGCATAAGGAAGGAGGCATTTACAAGGAATTAATGTATGGTTGGGGTGCACGAGGCCAAAGGCCGAGTGCTCCAGCCACAACCATGCATTAATTCGTCGTAAATGCCTCCTTTCGAGTGCCGTAATGCACTTGTAACGGCTTTCTAAATAGGTGAGAATGATAGTAATAGTGTTACAGGTATTACATAAATAAAATGACACAACTGTCGTGAACATGAACAACTCGGAGACTTGTAGGAGGGCAGCAGCCAAGGCCAACAGGATGCTGGGATGCATCACTAGGGGGATCACCTCCAGAAGGAGGGAAGTGATACTCCCTCTGTATAACTGCTTGGTGAGGCTGCACCTCAGTACTGCGTGCAGTTTTGGAGGCCACACTTAAGAGGGACATTAAACTCCTGGAGAGGTCCAGAGGAGGCAGCCAAAATGACTTGGGGCTTGGGGACAGGACCTATGAGGAGAGGCTTAAGAGCTAAATATGTACACATTGGAAGAGAGAAGGGACAGGGGGACATGATTGAGGTCTTCAGGTACATGAAGGGGTAAATAGGGGAGGAACAGTCAGGGTGCTTCAAAGGAAGGAGGAGGGGCCACTAGAGGGCATGGGTGGAAGCTGGAGGGAGAAGATTCAGGGAGAAAGGAGGTGCTACTTCACTGAGAGGGTGGTGGAGCCATGGAATGTGCTGCCTAGGGGGCTGGTGGAGGCAGAGACGGTGGAGGGGTTCAGGAGGGGGTGGGACAGGTACAGGGGAAGGGTTCTGGAAGCAAAATCCAATGCAGCAAGAATATCCGAAACTGGGAAGGAAGGGAGAAGCCAGAGAAGGCAAGGGGGCAGCAAGGTCAGCTCCCAGGGTGGAGGCTGACCAAACGAGCAGATGCGAAAGACCGTTAGGCCTGTTCTGCTGTCATTTTAGTATGTAACTGTGAAAGTTTTACTATATCTTTCTATGAAAACGTCTTTTTTCCGGGATGAGAGATGGTGTTTGCTAAGCAGTACTGTTTTACATACTTAGTAATAAACCTTCATTTTTTTTATCCTACTGTGGTTTTATTTCTGTACCTTTTAATAACCTTCCATTGCTTCTTTGCTTTTTTTTTATGTTGTACAACATTTTTTATTCAGCTTGTTTTATTCTTTGTGTCGATCCCCTTACAGTGTACATTGTGGGATCTACTGCTGCTTTGCATAGTGCTGCGGGACCGTTGATCGTTACTATACAGAACTGAAAGGGGTTCTTGCAATACATCTCGCATCCTCTGTTGCTTGGTGAACTGCTTGGCCTGGGGTTACTGTGCATTTCTTTACTGGGTGTGCTGTCCTGCTCATTTTCTGGGGCATGATTCTGTGTGGTGCTGCTTGTTTTGTCTCTGCTTCACTTGGACTGTGCTGGTCTCGCTTTACAACGGTGAGGTGATACCAGTCTCGTTGCAGACCGCGGCTGGTTGGTCATAGTTCTGCTGACAGTACTCATTCATTTCTGGCCGTTGGACTGTGGAGGTATGTTGTGACAGATACTGTTAGCCTCTTCTCGTCTGATCTCAGCTGTGTTACTGCTCGTTTGTGTGCCTGTGTCTTTCACTATTCTCAGTGTTTGCAGTACATTATAGTATGATCCTTGCCGTGCCTGCAGTGTCCACTGGGTGGGTGCGTGGCTACTGCTACTGTTGTATTACTCCACTACGTTTTGTGGTTGCCTTTGGTACTGCTCAGTTGAAAAGCAGTCATGTGGTTCATTTCCCCCAATGAATTCTCTTCTTTTCTCTCTAGTTATTTATGCCATGTTACAAATAAAATTACCAGGACTTCCGGTTCCGGTGATGCCTAGGTGAGGACGGATGGCGCGAGGCTTCTGCCAAAATCTAAATAATAGAGAGTGCAAATCAACCTAGGAGTCAGTTAAAAAAGAAAATATATATACAAGAGTCTAAGACAACAAGATCCATCATGGCGAACAGGATAGCGCTTGGTCCAAGAGGGAACAGTATGTCCAAACAACTCCGAAACCGATTTCAGCTCATCGCAGAGGGCACAGAGACAGAGGGCCCAGGATCAGACGAGGAGGAGTCTCATGCTAAAACAACCCTAAACCCAGAAAAAAAAAACACCCTCCAACAAACCAAAAAGGATAAAAAAAGAAAAAAACTCAGCATCTCACATGATTCTTCAAGCGATCACGGACGTCCACGGTGAAGTCCGTAAATGTTTCAGAGACATCAGAAATGAAATTGTTCACCTACAAAACAGGGCCTCTGAGGCGGACCTTCAAATATAGATGAATGCATCACGCATAGAAATCCTGGAGGATTCTGTCCGTACCCTGGCTGCAGAACAACTAGCAATAGCAATCAGACAGGAGGACGTTGAGAACAGGGGCAGTCGGAACAATATACAAATTTTCAGTCTCCCGGAGGGAAGCGACCCCAGAGCCTTCTCGGATTATTTCCTTCGCCTGGTGCTTGAATTAGCCCCTGAGTTTCAACTCGATATTGAACGAGCACATCGAGCATTAGGCCCCAAGCTCACACACCCAGATTCCAGACCCCGCTCTTTCGTGATACGTTTTTTTAAGCTTTCAGACAAAAGACCTCCTGCTAAATAAGGCTTGAAAGAAGGGCAAAATAGTTTGGGCACAATAAAGAATCTTGTTTGATAATGACTTTGCCCCTGCACACAAAGAATGCGCAGAGAGTACAGCCTCTTATTCCCCATCCTTAGAGCACAAAAGATTTGATTTAGAACCCCATACCCGGCAAAATTTGTGTTTTATTTTTACCTTCAGGCCAGTAGATATACTCATCAGCCCATGAGGCCATATCAGATCTCCAACACAGGGGAATTCTCAACGAAAAAAACAGCTGAAGGAGTGCGACAACAACACCAGAAGCAATTTAACACCCAGGAACGCACCAATTCTCCTCAAGTTGCAGACGCGCCAATTTCTGAGATCCTCAAATGCCTCCAACAATACTGCAACCTGACAATGCCTCCGTGAAACAAGCTGACATTCTGTTCTCCATGATCGTGGTGAGTCTTTATGGGGATTCCGGTCCGGTTGGGGGGGGGGGGGATGGCGAGAGACTCCGGGGCAGCTGGGGAGGGAGAGTGTTCTAAGCAAGTTTAGGCCATCAAATAAACTATTATTGCTTGTTTATTTTCTTTTTTCCTAATTCGGACTGGGATTGCCATTTGAACTGTCCTGAGTTCCCAGGTGGTGGGGTCATCCCAAACCGGGGTTCTCTAGGCCTTGAAGAGCAACTCTCCCTCTTCTCTGTATTGGGTGATTTTTCTCTTCCCCCTTCTACTCAGTTGCTCCCGCTCCTCCTATTGTTCTTTAGGGCTGGCTCCTCATGCTCTCCAATACAGAAAGGATTGATTCCAACAAACATTAACTTTGTTCCTTTTCGTTTTTTTCTCTTTCCTGGTCTCCTGGATCTTAGAAACGCCTAGGGGCTCTCCATTATTGACCTGCAAGCTCAACACTTAGTCGGACTGTCATTTTCAATGAAAACTACCATGGAACAACAGAAGTCTTGTAAAGGACAGACAGTTTTAAACATGTATGGGCAGAGACGATGGGAGAGGGGGGCAATAATACAATAACCTACCATCACCAGAGGGCTTGTATGACCCCCACCCAACAGCCCACTTACCTTGGCTTATAATAACATGAGGTCTCCTCTCCTCCTCGCTGGGCAATCGGGGTTAGTGGGGGGGGGCCTCTATCTCCTTCTTTTCTAGATGCCAGTAACGAGTCTGTATTAGAGATGGAGTAACTTTATCACCACTCTCTGGGTTTCAGAGATGCTGTCTTTTAAGCTTTTACAGTGAACCTAAGACTCTAAGACTAACGTGTGTTTAATTATTTACATTAATGCCTTCACATTGGTTCGGTCCCTGTAAGGTTTTTTTCTTTCCTACTCCCCAAATTGAATTCAGTGTTCTCTCTGATGAAGGACACAAGTCCACGATGTGGGGACACACTGAGCTCACTCCGGTACTGGGGGGAAAAGGGTCTTGGACAAGCCCAACCAAAGATTCGTTTCTCTGATTTTCTTTTTTATCCTTAATAGTCTGGCTCTACCTTTTGCAGGGCCTATCGACCCTCTCCCCAGACTCTAGCCTTAATTTCGAATACTAGATTATTGCACTAATACAACTCGCCTATGCTATAAATAACAGCACAATGACCTAGAAGTTTTACTTACAGGCAGAAAGCCTCGAAAATGATGAGGTCACATAATCACCTGGGTTTCAGTGATTCCAACTCAGGATGGGTATATACCCTTCCCCTTTGGGGTTTTACTCCAGCTTCTGGAAATAATGTTCCCTTTGTCTGGTTCACATACCTCATACCCCTGTCATGTCCCTAGGGGATATCGGGGAAGGATTTTTCCGGAGGAGCTATACTCAAGCACCTCCCACATGAGAGTCACACTGTACATAGTTCTTATTGGTTTGTCAAAAGTTTATAAAGAGTTCATTGGTAGTGGTTTAGTTGTTCTTTTATTAGTTGTTAGTGAATTCATAAGGTGGGAAGGTGGGGAAATAACTCACACAGACAGAGATAACATATTTACTAAAGATGTTTTATTGAATTGCTTGCTATGATGGGTGATGCAGATGATCTCTCTTGAAATGAAGTGTCTAATAGTGTCGAAGTGCCTGGTCTGGCTAGATCTACATAAGTCTCTCCTAGAAGCAAGGGAAAGAGTCAGAATATTAGACTCAAAAATATTAAAAAAATGATGTGGGTTACACCAGTACAAGTTCTTTCCCATAATATTAACGGTCTCCACGATCCAATTAAAAGATCTAGGTTAATGTAGTTTTTAACTAAAAACCCCTCTGACCTTATCTACCTTCAAGAGATGCACCTTTCGGAAATTGAACATCTTAAGTTGGGTTGGGGGGAGATATAGGGTGGTGGCTTCGTTGCACCCCAGAGGTAGAAAGAGAGGAGCGACAATTTTAATTCCCCAGAATACTCCCTTGGAGATACAACAATCCCACATAGATGCCCAGGGGCACTTTGTAATAATTAAAGGATTACTTTATGGTAACCAGGTCACTCTGGCAAACATTTATTTTCCTCCACAAACCAAATTCCCTGTATTTAAGAACTTCATATCCACCCTTTTCGACATGCTCCAGGGCCAGTTGATCATGGGAGGTGACCTAAATGTGACACTTTCCCTGTTCCTAGACTGTTCAAATCCACAAAAATACAGAAATACCTCCTCAACCAAACAATTTAAAAACACCATGGAACACCTGGGTTTTATCGATGTGTGGAGTAAAATATTCCCCTCCAACCTGGGATATACCTACTATTCCCCCAGATTTAAAAAATATTCCAGACTAGACTATTTCATTATTACTTGTGAGCACTTCTCACAGATTCAAGATATCTCAATTGGCCCCAAACTCCTGTCTGACCACCACCCCTTAATCTTAAAGATCGATCTTGGTAAAGAGAAGAGGAATTCACTTTGGAGATTAAATTCCTCCACTCTAGGGGATAAGGAATTTCAGGAAAATATTTCATCCAGACTATCCCTTTTTTTTTTCTTCCAGAAAATGCTGACCCTGAGATTTCAGAATCAGTGCAGTCAGATGCAATGAAGGCCACCATCTGAGGTGAAATGATTGCCTATTCTGTTCAGAAGAATAGGGAAAGAGAAGCTGAATATCAAAGGTTAACAACCCTCCTTCTAGAATACCAGATATTATACCAGGACAGAGATACTGACCGTCAAAGATTAATTAGAGACATAAAGGCATCCTTACAACGCATTTTAGACAATAAAATACAGCAATCTCTCTATTATCTTCGCCAGTCTGTCCATGAAAGTGGACCTCGAGGCACTAAGAAATTGGCACATAAATTAAGGGCAAGGAAACGCTCTTCCACCATTCGTAAAATTAGAAATTCCCTTACGGGAACACTTCATCATTCCGCTTGCCATATACAACATGCCTTCTCTGATTTCTACTCAAAATTATACTCTCCGAACCACTCCTATAACCAAACTGCAGCTAAACATTTCCTAGAAAAAGCAGGCCTTCCTACTTTGTCACTGTCCTCTCCTATCTCTACTTTTGAGATAGAAGAAACAATTAAAAAACTCCACTCGGGATGATGCCCAGGGCTGAATGGATATACCTCGGAGTGGTACAAGAAATTCCATAAAGAACTAACCCCAAAACTACACTCCTTATTCAAAGAAATCTTCCAGGGTGGTCAGAGCCACCCATCCTGGGATTTTGCTATGCTTGCCCCAATACCCAAACCAAATAAAGATCTCTCTGAGTCGGGTTCCTATCACCCAATATCTATTCTTAACGTAGACTATAAAATATTTATGACCATATTTTTAACCTCTCGATCCGTACGTCTACTGTCCCATCCACCTGGAAAACTGCCAGAACCATCCCTATACAAAAAAAGGGCGATGTCAAACTCATGTCCAACTACTGCCCTATATCTCTTCTGCCCACTCTCAGTAATCTGCTTGAAAAAATAGTCCACCGCCAGCTTGCTGCTCACCTTGACATGTTTAATCTTCAAACCCCATGCCAACATGGTTTCCGGCCCGGTCACAGTACCACCTCTGCACTTACACAACTTACAAATGACATCAGAAATAATATGGACCGTGGCCTACTCACTGGGGCCGTCTTTATCGACCTGTCTAAAGCCTTCGACATGGTACACCATCCTCTCATGCTAAAGAAGCTCCAATCCATTGGAGCATCTGATAAACCCTCTCCTGGTTCCATAGCTATCTTGACAATCGGACTCAGGCAGTAGCATTTCACAAGGCCCTTTCTTCCCCCTAAACATCTCCCATGGAGTTCCCCAGGGATCCACTCTTGGACCTCTACTCTTCTCCCTCTTCCTAAATGATATTCCCACCATGTCCCGGCATAGCTGCACTCTTATGTACGCAGATGACCTTGTTCTCTACTCTGGGTCAAAATCGGTTGCTGCCATCAACTCCACTCTCACTAATGACTTTCAATTCCTGCAGACCTGGCTCTCTAGCAACCACCAAGTCCTGAACCTAGAAAAAACCTGTGCTATGCTATTCGGATCCTCTAAGAAACTGTCTGCCCCTGCGAACAGGCTCTGGGTTCAATGCCTTGATGGCTCCCTCATCTCAAACACTGAGTCCTTCAAGTACCTTGGGGTCACTTTGGATCCCACACTTGACCTGTCTCAACATGTCAATATGGTGTGCCGTGCCGTCAGTGCTAAAATTGGCAGAGCTTATCGTGTGCGCCACTCCTTCCGGTAGACTTTCTGTTGCGAGAGGTATTCTCTTACCCCAGCTCCAATATGCTCTGCCCCTCCTCTTTGCTGCAAACTCTGCTACACTCCACAAATAGGACACTGTCTACAACAACATCTGTAGATTCGCCTTAACTGCCCCACGTCTTACCCATCATTGTCTCCTTTACGCTGGCTTAAATTGGCTGTCACCGAAGGATATCCAAGCCTACTCCCTGGGCTGCTTTATCGACTCCCTGTCTAGACCTCCCTGCCCTGTCTATCTTGCCTGCCTCACACACCCGTACCCTCAGGTCTTCCTCTGTCCCCATGCTCTCCACTAGACCTTGCATGACAAAAATGGGTGAACAGGCATTTGCCCATTTTGCTCCCAAATTCTGGAACTCACTCTCCCTTATGGTGAAAACTTCATCCTCCCATCGAGAATTCAAAAACTCGCTGTTCACCCACCTCCTAGCCTCTGGCCAATGCAAATGCTGTTAATTTGCTTTGTCCCACTGCAGGCTGTCGGGTCTGACCCTGAGTACTACACTAATGTTCTCCCATGCAATACGTTTGTCTAGGTGGCTATGAACCTTGATATCTTTACTGTCCTCAGCTGTCTTATGGTTACCCTAATTGCTTTATTTTACATCCTTATTATGATCTATGCCTAAAATGTACCCTTATGTAACTATTACTGTGCTACCCAATGTATATTTTGTTTTGCTCCTGTACACCTATATTATGTCTGTGCATTTCTGCATATTGTAACCAATGTCCTGTGCTCTCCCGGGTCGTGCCTGAAAATAGGCAGGTCTGTTGCCTAGCGCACTTACCCGGTTACCAAAAGCTAATAAATACTGGCTTCAAGATTAGAACATATTATTCCCCAACTTATCCACCCGAACCAATCAGGCTTCATCAAAAACAGAAACACTAAAGATAATATTTTGAAGGACACTAATCCTACAAGAATTTGTACATACCCATCAGTTCCCTACAGTCTTAATTAGCTTAGATGCAGAGAAAGCTTTCGACCAGGTTCTGTGGCCCTTTCTCTGGGATGTACTGAGAGCATTTTTTCCCCCCTTATTTATAGAAAGTTTGACAAATTTATATAAATCCCCACGGGTATATATTCGTACTAATGGTTTAATATCATCCCCCCTATTATTAGGCAGAGGAACGCATCAAGGTTGCCCCCTGTCACCATACCTTTTTGCCCTTTTTCGAACCTCTGGCATACGTCCTCCGTAAAACCCCTCAGGTTGAGGGGATCCCAGTCTGCCAGCAGGAATGCAAAACAAGCATGTTTGCTGATGATGTACTGTTGACCTTGATATCCCCCCCCCCCCAAAATCTATCCCAGTAACATAGAATATCTTATCTCAATTTGAAGATATATCTGGCTTTATACTAAATACAACCAAAACTGAAATTTTGACATTCAACTATACTCCATCTCCACAGTTGAAAAAAGCTTACCCCTTTAAATGGTTAGCTACCAAAATAAAATATCTAGGCCTGCATATCTTGCGAGGCATCAGTCTGTTAGAAATAATTAACTTTGAACCCCTGTCAATACAGATTCAATCAGATTTAGATAGATGGGCAACAGACTTTGTTCCCTTCCATCAACAAATTGAGATAGTTTGAATAAATATCCTTCCCTGTATTCTATACTTATTTCAGACCGTCCTTATCTTTCCTTCAAAATTCTACTTTAAATCATGGGATAAAATGATTTCAGGCTTTTTGTGAGGCAAGAACCGCCCAAGAATTAGACATTCAATTTTGCAGTTGCCTTTAGCTAAAGGGGGCCTTAATCTACCAGACTTTGAACTGTATGCCCAAGCAGCATTTTTACGTACCATCATATTATGGGTGACGGAATCTTATAGTTCCCCTTGGAAATCCATTGAATTTCACCTTAATGATCTTTTTGATATTAATAGAATATTGTTTTCATCTGATGAAAGATCAGTTAAAACCACCGACCTTACAAATAGAACATCCCATACTTTTAAACTATGGAAATGGATGAGAAAAAAGGGACCAATATTAAAGATCTATGAATATTGTAAATTAATTTCACAGGACAAATCATTTGTCCCCAACTTCATGGATCAGGCCTTTACGTCATGGAGGAAACAAGGACTCTCTCATGTTTTCCAGTTTCTTTCTCCCCAAGGGATTATTTCCTTTGAACAACTCCAAGCTCAATTCATACTAAGGAATTCTGAATTATTTAGATATTTTCAAGTCCATAACCATATTTTGTGTAACAAAATAATTCAGCCTATTATTCCTTCCCCTACTCCAAAACTATTAAAAGTATTTATGGATTCTCTGAGGGGTAATCTCTGGTCTCATGTCATTGGCCTAATTTATAGAGAACTGAAGAACGAAGTGGAGGAAATCCACGACCTCTATCCTCAATGCATGGAATGCCGAGCTTAACTTAGAAATCCCCATGGAAACGTGGCTATCTTCCACACTTATAGAAATCAGATCTACGTTATCTCCTTATTGAAGAGAATTTTCTTGGAGAAGCCGTTCCCGTTTCTTTAGGTCCCCGGCTGTCCTCCTTAAATATCTCCCTGAGGAATATGGCCACTGCTGGAGACTCTGGGGAAATAGGGTAGCAACTCTTGGTCATGTGTTTTGGCTCTGCCCTTTCCTCATGCCCTATTTTCTTTCCATTCAAATTGAGCTTTCAGATCTATTTAATGAGCCCAGCGAACTAACAGCTGAACAGATCTTACTTCGAGAGGGCTCTTGCAGTAGGTAATTTACATATAGGACTGACGTTGGCAGGCGGCAGGACCCCACGGAAAAATTTCTAGCTAGCAGTCCCTGGCGGGGACCACCCCCACGTCAGGTGACCGGCGTCAGACGACGTCGGTATAAAGGGGCGTTCCCGTACGCCCGCTTTCCAGTTCTTTCCTGCCGTTAGCTTATGCAGCGCCTCGTGGTGAAGTTCATGCTCAACCCTGTTGCTTCGTCATTTTTTTCCAAAAGTATCAGTATTTTGCATTTAATTCGTCAGGTGAACGTCGGTTTATGTCGTCCCCTTCAAAAAATAAGTGCGACTCGTGCGGCGCCCCACTGCCTCACAAAGACGGTCACTCCCTCTGCCTTTTTTGTTTAGGCCCCGACCACGTGGTCAACAAGTGCCCGCATTGCCTGCATTTCAACGTGGCCACCCGCAGAAGATGCCAGCAGCCTTTGGAAGTCCAGCTCCTTAAAAAGAGGATGTCCGCAATGGAGAAGGAGTTGAAGAAGCTTAGGCAGGTGTCGACCTCCCCAGAAGGACACAAGAAGCGGGACAAAGAAAGGCACCGGGAGAAGGCCTCCTCTTCCGCGACTCTGGCTGGAGCCGCGGCTAAGGTAACGTCCTCAGGGGATCTCGCCCGGCCAGCAGCCTTCAAGGCTTTGGAGGAAGTGTCGACTTCGCCCACATCGAGTTAGCGTTCGAGCCTGCGGGTGCCTCCGGGCAAAGGCTTCTGCCCCAGTACTGCTGCAGGCTTGCGGCCTACTGATGCGGGCACCTCCCATAAGCGGACGTCGGCTCCTCCGGCGTCCGCGGGCGAAAACGCTAAGGCGCCCGACCCTCAGGCGGCGCAGGTGTCCCCCTCGGACGGGCCGCTTCCCTCTCGGCCCACCCCGACAAGAGACCCCGAAGTTGACGCCAGCTCCTCTGGCGTCTGCGGATCGTCCCTAAGTCGCACATCAGCTCCTCCGGCGTCGCCGGGCGCCGGAGCCTCGACAGACCCTTCACCGTCTGTCATCCCAGGTTCCCCGTAGCTTTCACTGCCGTCCGGGGCCGGTCCCCTGCCTGACCCTGGGGACTTCTCTCCTCCATCCCCAGGCGAGGCTGGGATGCCTTTCCCGTAGATCCTCCTCCTGCAGAACCCGGATCTGGGGCGGTCCCTCCAGTCGGCGGGGATATTCCTCTTCCATCGGGCCCTCCACCCCACGGGCCTATCACGGTTGATCCGCCCGTGGAGTTCCCTACTGGGCCGTCTGCTCAACAGCTCCTCCGGTACCTGGGTATCCGCCCGTCTTATCCGATGCCAGTTACCGGGTCCACAGTATCCTGCTGCCGCAGTACCGGCGCCGCGGTACCAACTCCGGTAATCCGCGGCAGGTTACGGATACTCACCTTATGGATATCATCCGTGTCAACTATCCCTCCTCCTCCTCCCGCCCCCAGGCGCGGTGGATCTTCAGAGACTCTGGCCTCCTGGTGGGCTGAGACCAAGGCTGAGCTCACCAAGGAAGTTAGAGAGCCGTCTTCTGGCGACAGTGCCACCCCGGCTCCCATCGCCCCAGGCGGCACACTCCTCTCCGCCTCCGGTTCGAGCTCTCCCTCGGGATCCAGAGGGGCAGGACACGCATCCAGGGATCCCCCTAAGGAACCCGTTCCTCCCCTAGGCAGGCTAGGAGTCTTACTCTGCTTCAAATTCTTCTTCTTCTTCTCTCTCGGACTCCTCGGATTCCTCCGACGGATGCTCCGAGAAAGACGACGAGCCTCGCTCTCCGTCCAAGCCTCGGCCGAGGACTCCTCCAAAGTCTCCTCCGGAGGATCCTTCCTTTACGGAGTTGTTCAGGAAGATCCAGGAAGTCCATCAGTGGTGTTCCTTAGAACCAGATCCTCAGTGGGTTAAACTCACTGAGCATCTGGACTTGCCCCTTACGGCCCCTACTGTAGTGCCACCCTGGATCGAGCCTCATGCCCACCTTGTTTCCACCATTTGGAAACAACCGTCGGCTTTAGCCCCACTTCCTTGGAAGTCCAACAGGCTATACCAGGCTCCGGAGGGTGTAGACTTTCTAGACTCTCACCCCCGTGCAGACTCTGTTGTGATTAGCGCTGCTCACCCGGTCAGCACACCCGAAACATTTGAGCTCGTCTCCCCCGGATAAGGAATCTCGCCTTCTGGATCAGTATGGAAGGAAGATCTATGCTTCTTCCACACTGGGGATCAGGGCCCTAAATTATGTAGCACATATGGGGGATTACCAGAAGGCTGTTCTTACCCAGGCGGAATCTAAGATTGACTCCTTGCCTGACTCCCAAGTCAAACAGGACTTAGCTGACGTTGTCCATTCTGCTTATTCGGCCAGTCGTCACATTCTGAGCACGACCTACGATGAAGTGGACACCGCAGGACGGAGCTCTGCGTTCGCCGTAAGTCTTCGGCGTCACGCATGGCTCCATGTGTCAGGTTTGGTCCCAGAGGTGCAGTCAGCACTTCAAGAAGCACCTTTCAGGGGTTCGGTGCTTTTTGGTGGTGATGTCAAGGACATCATCACTGACTTACAGGAAGAAGGGACGGCCCTCAAATCTGTTGATTCAATGTACACGTCCCCATCCCCATAGCGCCGTCCTTTCCATGAGCAGGGGCGGGCCACTAAGCGTCGGGCCCCCACAGCTGCCAGGCCCCTGCCGCCGAAAAAAACAGCGGGTGCCCCAGCTGCGGCGCTGCCTCACACCACCTGACTTCTTCCCTCTCCCACCGCCTCCGGACTCCCCGGAGGAACCGGTAGGAGGGAGATTCTCCCTCCACCTTCCGGGTTGGGAGAGGATAAAATCGGATTCATGGGTGCTTCAGATCATAGCAGAGGGGCACTCTACAGAGTTTCTACAGAAACCTCCACGTCACCCCCCTCTGAACTCCTCTTACTCAAGGGACCATCTTCCTTTGGTCAGGGAAGAAATATCTGCTCTCCTCGCAAAGCAGGCCATAGAGCCCGTCCCCCCTCATCTTCACGGGACGGGTTACTATTCCCATTTCTTCCTTGTACCAAAGAAGACTGGAGATCTCAGACCCATTCTCTATCTCAGCTCCCTGAACTTCTATGTGGAATACAAGAGGTTCAGGATGCTCTCCCTTCAAACCCTCTTGCCCCTCCTCCGGCCGGGCCAATGGCTTTGTGCACTGGATATGCAGGATGCGTACCTGCACATCCCCATTCGCCCCTCACACCGAAAGTACCTCAGGTTTGCGTTCCAGGGGTACCATTACCAATTCCGGGTGCTCCCTTTTGGTCTTTCCTCGACTCCCCGAGTTTTTACCAAATGCCTGGCGGTGGTAGCGGCCCACCTGCGTACTTTGGGAGTTCAGGTTTTTCCCTACCTGGACGACTGGCTCCTGGCGGCCCCGTCCAGGGCGGAACGCCTGCATTTCCTCTCCCTCACCCAGCAGGTTTTCACTGGTCTGGGTATCACCATCAACCATTCTGAGTCTCATCTGGACCCTTCCCAGAGACTCCAGTTCATCGGGGCAGTCCTCGTTACGACAATGTGCAGGGCCTTCCTGCCTCCGGACAGGGGGGCCTCCCTCCAGTCCCAGATTTCCCTTCTTTCGGAATGCAGGAGGGTTCCGGCGAGGTCGGTGCTCCGTCTCCTGGGGCTTATGGCGGCTGCCATCCCGATGGTTCAGCGCGCCCCTCCACATGAGGATCTCTCAGTGGATCAACATGAGCGACCTAGATCATCTGGTGCTGATCTTCGCCCGATGATAAGAGACTTGCAATGGTGGATGGTTCGAGAGAACCTGTTCTGGGGGGTCCCCTTCTTTCATCCTCCCCCTGCCCAGACTCTGACCACGGATGCATCAGGCGAAGGTTGGGGAGCCCATCTGAGTCCTCACCAAACCCAGGGCTTATGGTCCAGATTGGAGTTAGCTGTCCACATCAATGTGCTCGAACTACGAGCAGTGCTGTATGCTCTCCAGGCCCTTCACCAATACATCCTTCCCGGTCACCTAGCTATACAAACGGACAACATGTGCGTGGTGTAGTACATCAACAAGCAGGGAGGGACTCGGTCCTACCCGCTGTGCAGGAAAGCGATGAGGGTTTGGGAATGGGCAACGCTTCACAACCTTCACCTCACGGCGATCCATGTTCCGGGAGTCGACAATGTCCTGGCAGACAAGCTAAGCCGTTCTTCGGCTCTGCCACCAGTGGGAACTGGACCAAAAGTTCTAAAAGCATCTTCCAGATTTGGGGAACTCCACAGATAGACGTGTTCACCTCCTCCCAAAATGCAAAGCTTCCAACCTTTTGCTGCTTCGCTTCAGAGGGCGCTTTCTGGAGCGACGCTCTATCTCTAAGCTGGAAGGACAGATTCGTCTATGTTTTTCCCCCCAATTCCTCTGGTCCCTCGTGTGCTGCAGAAACTTGCATTGGAAGGAGCGAGAATAATTCTGATTGCTCCTTTCTGGCCCAGGCAAATCTGGTTCTGTCTTCTACAACAATACTCAGAGGTTCCTCCTCTTCCTTTATCTCGAGGATTGCTGACCCAGGATCAGGGGACCCTGGTCCATCCGGGACTCAAGTCTCTTCAACTTCATGCATGGCTCCTGCAGGCATAGCCCAATCCCGTTTTGGCATCTCTCCTAAGATGGCCGAGATTCTGGTGGAGGCTAGAAAACCCTCCACTAGGTCCACCTACGCTATGAAATAGAAGAGATTTTCCATTTGGGCTGCCTCCAGGAACGTGGAGCCTTTCTCCTGTCCTGTGGCTGTTCTGCTTGATTATTTGCGTCATCTTTTTGACCTGGGTCTCAGTCACTCCTCTTTGAAGGTTCACACGGCTGCTATTTCAGCCTACCATGTTCCCTTTGCTGATAAAGCATTTGCCCAATTGGAGGTATCCAAGACCTTTCTCAGAGGGGTCCTTCATCTCAGGCCCCCTGTTTGGACTCCGGCTCCCCCTTGGGACTTGAACTTTGTCCTCAGAAACTACCCTTCCTCCTTTTGACCCTCGGCTTCCATGAACTTAAATTCTTATATGGAAGGCGCTTTTCTTGGTGGCCATTACTTGGCTCATGAATTTCGAGCTCCAGGCCCTTATGTGTAAAATCCATATCTGATTTTCACAAAGAGCGAAGTAGTTCTTTGCAGAACCCTAAGTTTCTCCGAAAGTGGTAGCGGAGTCTACCTTAAATCAGTCTATTGAGTTACCTGCCTTTTCATGCAGTACTCCAACCAAGGAGAATATTTGCTCCATACCATGGATGTCCACAGGATTCTGAGATACTACACCAATAGGACGAAGGATCTCAGAAAGACTGATCAGTTGTTCATCTCTTTTGCTCACAAAAGGGAAGGCAATGCTGTCTCCAAGCAATGCCTATCAAAGTGGTTGGCTCATTGCATCACTTTCTGTTATGACAAGTACAAGAAGACCCTACCGGGTCAAGTCAGGGGTCACGCCACCCGTGGAGTAGCAGCCTCTGTGGCTTGTTTTAAGAATGTGTCTGCGGCAGATATCTGTGCTGCCGCCACTTGGACTTCCGTTCATACCTTTACGAAACATTATAGTTTGGACATTGCCTCTCGCCGTAGAGCAGGCTTCGGGTTAGCTGTCTTGCAAGGCCTCCTATCTTGAGGTTTGCAAGGCTGTTTGCTATTTCTTGGAGTAGTTCCTCCTCCCGGTGCCTTTCATTTGTTCCAGACTGCTTGGGATTCTGTCCTGTATGTAATTACCTACTGCAAGAGCCCTCGAGTAAGATAGTACAGTTCGTAGAACTTACTGTAACAGTAGATCTTGAGAGAGGCTCTTACTGTAATAGTCTATCCGCCCTCCATCCCCTAGGCTTTTTAGCTCCTTTTCCATTGAGGAAATATCTGCTTCTCTCTCGTCCGGGCCTTCTGGGCCTGTGGCGGAAAAGAACTGGAAGGGCGGGTGATACAAGACCACCCCTTTATACCGGCGTGCGTCGGCGCCGGTCACCTGACGTGGGGGCGGTCCCCGCCAGGGATTGCTAGCTAGAAATTTTTCCGTGGGGTCCTGCCACCTGCCGACATCAGTCCTATATGTAATTACCTACTGCAAGAGCCTCTCTCGAAGATCTACTGTTACGGTAAGTTCTTACGTAACTGTACTTTCCTTCTGGGGATATTCCCAGATCATACTCCTCCATGGGGAGCAGCGATATTACCTATTTGCCTTTTAGCAGCCAAAAAAACAATAACTCGACGGTGGATGTCACCATTGGTACTGACGATACAAGAATGGAGGAAAACCATGTGTGAGATCTACAGATCTGAAAGCTTTAACCTTGAAATGTGGGGCAGAGGTTCCTCTCTAACTGAGAAATGGCAAAGCTGGGTATATTATAATTCGAAAACTGACCCTGATTTTAGCCCTTGAAATCTGATTATAAGACAAGGCTGGGATATATACCTTACAACTGCATCCTTCAACAAGAATAAGTGTATACTGGATAGAGGATGCCTTACAAAAAACAATGGGAATATGCCCACTAAAATCAATAAACTCCATTTTAAAAGGGGGGCGAGGAGGGAGAGAAGCTGAATGCGAGTGATAAACTTTCTACTTATGTAATATGTTAAACATCTGAAAAGAGGAGGAAGAATGATGATAAACGCATTTTTATATAAATGTATTGCTGTATTTATACCTATGTATTATCTGCAAGCAAAAATGATATATGTTTACAATGTTTTCTCTCTGTGTGGCGAAAAAATAATTTGAAATAAAAAGAAATAAAATAAATAAAATTACCAGTTACTGTTGATAAGCCATGTCTGACTTCATTATAGATGTTCTGCAATGCACTCCACTCTTGCTATTGTCTGAGACGCACTGGCTGTGCAGTATTCTGTTGTGTGTTCCTATTGTTCAGTAAACATGCCTCTTGCCATGTGAATCACACACGTCTGTGGCATCTGTGTGTCTCCTAGCCTACACCCCGCATTTTCCCTCGCCATGTTCTAAGTGCATTAACCCACTCCAGAGTGTGTGTTATGTGGAGAATTAATCCATGCCTGGGTGGTCTGCACTCAGCTTGTGGTCTCGTGCCACAGCCTCCACCCCAAACAGGCGTGGATTAATTGCCCAGTAACTCATGTTCTGCCGTGGGTTAATCCTTAAATTTTAGTAGGAAGAAGACTTACTTTACAGAAATAGAAAGACCCTCAACCACCAACATACATTGAATGGTTAAACAGTATGGTGGATTTAAGTAGAGGGAATGCATTAAAAGATGGAAAATAGATAAAACTCTCTTGAAAAACATCTGGGAAAAATATAAATAAAATTTCATTAATACTGAGAAACGGCCAAGGACAGGAAATGGACAGGAGTAGTAAGAGGGTAGCACAGTTTTGATGAAAGTGGTAGAAAAAAGGATTTTAATCATGATTGAATCACCCACATTTCTGAATTGGGAGAATAAAATACTATGTATCCCTTTCTTCCCTTACCTGAATTTGCCAAGACACCTTACCCCAGATAGAGTGTCTAGTGGTTTCCTCTCTTAGCAGTTACCTTCCCTTGCGTCCCACAACTTTTACTCTTTGCTTTTAACTCCCTGCCTGTATCTTATTACTTCCTTAAGAGTAAGTGTACACAGAGCTTGTGTTTACCTTAACTGGGTTTATGTCTTGCCTGCGGATGCCTGCTGATACCTTAGAGGCCTTAGGTTACCTGTTCCACTCCTGCTGTGTTCCACTCATGCTCTGGAACACAAGCATGGTGGGACATGGGTGCACTGGATTTTATATTCTCCTCCTGACTTCCTGGATGGCCATGATTGGATGAGCTCAGTCACATGCTACCATCCCCCTTGAGTCCTACCGGGATTCACTTCTTGCCCTCCAGCCCTACCAATTTCCCAACACTGTTGCAAAAGGTATCAAAACAGGAAGTGATTTTTCACCAGAAACTGAAACTTCCTGGGCTTTTTAACTGCTTGTCCTGGCTTCCTGGATGACCGTGATTGGATGTGTCTAGTCACATGTAGCTGTCCCCCTTTAGTCTTCTTGGAACTCCTTTCTTGACCTCTGTTCCCACCAATTCTCCCAACACTGCTGCAAAAAGTAAAAGTTAGAAAGTGATTTTTCAGCTTATACTAGCGATGCTACCACTCAGATGCCTTTGTGTACTGAAAATTAAACTTCCCCAGCTTTTTGACTGCTCCTCCTGACCTACTGGATGGCCATGATTGGATGAGCCCAGTCATGTGCTGCTGTCCCCTTTTAGTCCTCCCGGAACTCCTTCCTTGCCCTCTGCTCCCACCAATTCATCCAGCACTGCTACAAAAGGTTTAATAATAATAATAATAATAATAAAAAAAGTCACTTTTCAGCTTATAGTGGCGGCACTACCACTCGGATGTGTAATGTGCAGAAACTTCCTGGATTTTTAACAGCTCTGTTTAGGCATAAACTGAAATTCACAGCATTCCTGGGGAAGGGTGCAAAAGGGGAAAAAGATGAATGATTAATCAAAAGTGAACTGAACATCTGAGCTAGCACATGTACGACTTGTTCCTATCCATAATAGCCAAGACACCATTGTCTTGCATACCTTTGCCCACCAGTCAGTCATAATTATCATTTGTGTTTGCCACTACATTGATAACTATTGGCAGTTTGGGTAATGTTTTCCATTTTTTTAATTCTTCTTTTGTTTTTCCTCTTTAGATGTATCGACTAACAGTACGAACAAGCAAGCAGAATGTATCACAGAGGTTATGTGAATTGCTGTCGGAACAGTTTTAATAAGTGATTCAGAATTGGTCTTGATTGTTCTTCCCAACTAGGCATAAATCATTTAACTTACTGCTAACAAATGTCTTTTAGGCCAGTGTTTGAATTTAAAAATGTCCATAAATTTCCCTGCCTTACGACTTGCCCTTTTTTATGTAACACAAGAGTAAAGCATATTACAGTGCAAGATGGGATAACTTTCATAGTCATTATTAGACTTAAGTGCTCAGGCTGTATTTTTACCTCGGCTGTGCTCTGTTGGTGCAGAAATTGGGCATTTTTATAATAAAGGGAAACAGAATGGAAACCAATGTGGTCATCTTCATTAACTAGTCATTGTAAATTGAAACACAAGCACTGCCTTGGTGCCTTCTTATGACTGCATCCTATTTTTATATTAAAAAAAAAACTATGTAATTAGTTTTATCTGATCTGCACTAATCTTGAAGTTCAAAGGTTTTGATAAAAGTATATAAGCGCAATTTAATGTATTACCCTAACTGAGCTTAAAGCATTACATATAGAAAGTATAATGTGAATGTATGCTAATAATGTGTATTTTGAGAGCATTAAATTTATAAGTATGTCAAAGGTGACTTTGTTAGTGATCCCATGTTAAAATGAAATATGTAGATTGTACTCTCTTATCTGGGTTGACGTCTCCTGAGTGGATTCATGACTTGGCTACCTGTATAAGTAAGCTGACAGAGCTCATGGCAAAAGCTTATTGTAACTTGCTACTTACAGGTCAGCCAGTCAGGATTTGCTTAGTTTTTTGAGACCAGTTAAAGCTGAGGCAGTCTCAAAGGACACCCGCTTGTCTGTAAAATACCACCCTGAAACCAAACCTCCTCTTTTGCAAGATATGTTCTGATTATGTTGGGGAGGGTTACAGTTAAATTCACTCAGACTTCATACATTTTGACATGATCATATGTATTTGTTGTCTTGTCTGTTTGTTAAACAAGTACAAAAATTCTGCTAGTGATTATTATGCAGTAAATTTGCAAAACAATGTAACTGGAATATTCTAAAACAGGAAGTGCGTTGTCCAGTATCAGCAGATAAATTTGCAGAACAATGTAACTAGAATATTGAGGTGCATGGTTCAGTATCTGCAGAAGGGGCAGCTTTGCATATTACTATCTTAACAGGCGTTGGAATTCTGCCTTCTGTAGCAATTAAAACAGCTTCCCAAACTTGTCCACTAAAAGAAATTTTCCTGTTTTCAACAAAAAAGATTTACAGCTGCCATAAGCAGAATCTAATTGTAACATGCTCCCCAAAAATTTGAATTGTAAGATCTTCAATTATTTATCACTGAAAATATTTAATTAAAACATAAGTTCTAGGGACATGGATATGGTGTACTTATCCACACGTTCTGGCAGTGTTCTTTCCCCTTTAAATGCTGTAGGAAAGTCTTCAAGCTGGCTCCTCCCACCCACCTTGGTGGTAACTCCCCAAGCACCACCCTGTGATGCCAGCTGTTCCTTTCCGCTGAAAGAAGCGGGATCCCTCATCGCTCTTGTGTATATTGAGGCCCAATACTAACTTTTCCAAATAAAAATACCTTTGTCTTTGATTTTTCTAATTTCTTCTCACCGCCGTTATGGATGACGCAAAGTCCATTCTGGAAATACAGTTGCGGTCAGCTTATGTCGCGATTGGATCTGCACACCTTGTGTGTATACTGCCTGGGCCAACGAGCACGATGTCCAGGCCTGCATCCATTGCTGTTTTTTCTTACCGGAAGTTCAAGGATCATCAGGCCCACCTACTACATGGCCGTCTGGATGACTGGGATCCGCCCATTCATTTGAAGGACGCTCGTCTGGTGGTCTCCACGGCTGCAGTGTCCACCAAGCAATTTGTGACATTTGAGGAGGTGGCAGCCCAAGCCGCAGTGCAGACCTCCTCAGCTTTTTCCTTTTTGCCACTCTCTTTGGGTGCTTCCTTTGCAGGAGCATTCAAGGACCTGTGCCAGTCTCTACCCAACCTGGGGCAGGGTCCTAAAGGTGCGAAGTCCAAGAAACTGAAAAAGGACAAGGAGAAAGAGACCAAAAAGCAGTCTCGATGTTCGTGTAATCGGGAATGCTTCCTGGCCTCTGATTCCCATACTTAACTGGAGCACTCGGCTTAGTACAATGTTTTGGATCTGGCCACTGGCTCCAGGGTCTCCCCATTGGGTCAGTTGGCCAAGACTCAGGTCGATGTTCAGGCTGAGCTTCTTCTTGACCCGGTCGACACTTTATCCAACAAGGAGGTGGATACCGCCTTGTCCAGGACTCCGGTCCTGACCTTTTCGGGGGGGGGGTAGTCCACTGTTCTGCCACTCCCCACTTCAGAGCTCCAGGACCTGGAGAAGGCCCGGTCTTCACTGGCCCCCTTTGAGACCTGCCAGCGATCCCAGTCGAGGTCCCGCTCCAGAAGCCTGGACTCAGGCAGCCCACGTTCGCGATGTTCGCGGTCCAGGCGATCGGGCAAGCATCGCTGCCGCTATTCCTCATCCTCCTCAGGCGAAGAGAGGCACTGGCACAAGATGTGTTGGTGGTGCGAGGATCTCATGAGGCAATAGCTCTGGCTGACTTGGATCAAGCCGATCCCAGTTTCCCCGGGCCTTCCTTGGGTGCCACTCCCGGAGCTGCAGCAGACCCTGCCCCAGCAGGAACCAGTTTATATGGTCTCTGCTCTGCCCAAGCCATCCTGTCTGCTGATCCTGGTGGAGCCATCGCCCAGACAGCCAGTGGCTGGCACTTCGACTAAGGACACCCAACTGGGTTTGCTCCATCGGCTGTTGGTCACCCCAGACTGCCCTCACCAGGTGAGTGGGGACTCAGGCGGCTGACCACTTTTTCGTGATTCATCAGAATCTGAGGCGTCCTCCCTCCACTCCCGCCCGCTGGATGTGGAGTCGGTGGGGGACTTATCTGTGGACCAGGATCCCACTTCCTTAATGGGCCTGCTCTGTTTAATCTTGAATTGACAGGACTCAAGCTGGAGCCCATTTAAAATCGGGAGCTGTACCCGCTTACTGAGATCCTCAACTGGTGGGATTCCCCTATTGAGGTCTTCTTGGTCCTGCCCTGGAGCTGCGGCAGCATCCTGTGCCATCTACCTGGATGGCCCACAAGTATGTGATCCCTACTAGATCCCTCTTGGGATTCACAGAGCATCCCATGGCTGTGAGGCTTATTGCTTACTTAGTTTTCCATCGCATGAGCAATGTCAGAGACATGGACAAACCACCCAACAAGGAGTCCAAGAAATTGGACCACATGGTGAAAAAAATGTGTGCCGCCTCTTCGCTCAGCCTTCGGCAAGCAAGCTCAACCCTCCTGATGGCCCAGTTCTTGCATGCCCACCTGGAGTCCCTGGATAAAGTGCTTCCCCACCTTCCTGCTGACCTGTAAACTACCGTTAAGCAGGTGTGAGATAAGGGATGTGCCATTGCAAAGCAACAGTTCCAAATGGCCATGGATATTGGGGACTCTTGCACACAGTCCATGGCCTCAACGGTAGCCATGCACCACAGGGCTTGGCTTCACAT
This sequence comes from Neoceratodus forsteri, assembly GCA_016271365.2. Taxonomy (NCBI): domain Eukaryota; kingdom Metazoa; phylum Chordata; order Ceratodontiformes; family Ceratodontidae; genus Neoceratodus; species Neoceratodus forsteri. The sequence continues at coordinate 933,054,677 of CM028133.1, forward strand.
CTCCACTTTCACAGCAGATATGCAGCACAAGTTGGCAGATGTGTCCTTCTTGGGGACTGACTTGTTCGGTCCCAAGGTCGAGGAGCACCTCACCAGGATTGAAAAGTCCAACGTCACCTTGGACTCAGTATTTTCTGACCAGAAGGACTCTTAAGGGCTCTAAATCTGCTAAGAAGAAAGAAGCCCTTTCATCCCACCTCTGCCCCCGTGGCCAAACCTGCCCATCCTCAAGCTGGACAGCAGCAGGCCTGGCACCCATGGCCCAAGTCCGTGGCTTCGGTCCTCAGGAAGCCTGGAGGACGTGGTCCTGGTGGTCCCTCAGCCAGGCCCTCCTTCGCTTCAAAGCCTGCCCAGTGACAGGACGGGGGTGCCCTCCCCTCTCCCATCCTGAACCCACTGGGTCCTCCCGTGGGGACCGGCTCCGTCACTTCCTTTCCACCTAGTCTGCTGTTACCACAGACTGTTGGGTTCCCAAGGTGGTCGGCCAGGGTGTCTTCTGGAGTTTGAGGCTTACCCGCCCAGCCGAGCCCATGCCCCATGGGAGAACTTGGTATCAGTTGACGTTCATTTGGTCCTTCAGGACAACATTAAGCAGCTCCTGTGCAAGGAAGTAGTGGCTCCCAGAGCTCAGGGTAGTTCAACTGGCTCTGACTGCTTTGGCTTCGCTTCTCAGGGGTCAGGTGGTCCAGGTCCAGACAGACACCACGACCATGTACTACTTCAACAAGCAGGGTGTCACGCACTGCCTTCCATTGTGCAGGGAAGCTCTCTGCATCTGGACCCTCATGTGCAGCCTGTAGGCCAGTCTCCTGGCCATCCATGTGGCTGGAGTCTCCAACCAGCTGGTGGACGCTGTTAGCTGGATGGGAGAGGTGTGACACAAGTGGTCTCTCCATCCCAAGGTAGTGCACAGCCTGTTCTCCCAATGGGGCACCCCTCTGGTCAACCTGTTTTGCCTCCAAGGAGAATGCAAAGCTGAGGCTATTTTGTGCCCACCCCTCCCCCAGGCAGGGAACGCTGCAGAGTGATGCCTTCTCTCCCTTCCCTTTGATCCACAAAGTGCTGCTAAACCTGCAGAGGAACAAGGCACAGGTGATCTAGTTGGCTCCGGACTGGCATCACCAGTTCTGGTACCCCAATCTCCTCAGCCTCTGCTGCAGGCTCCTGAGGCATCTTCTTCTATGCCCAGACCTGCCATCAATCAGGGGAAGGTACTTCACCCGGAGCATCAATCCCTGCACATGACAGCCTGGTTTCTGAGTGGCTAGAGTTCCAGGCTTTGGGTCTCTCTGAAGATGTCCTCAGTGTTGTGGAGGCTTCTCTGAAGGAGTCGACCAGGAAATGCTATGCCTTCAAATGGAGAAACTTCTCCATTTAGTGTCAGGGCAAGGGGCTGGACCCTTTGCCCTGTCCGGTAGCTAGCATCCTTGACTACCTCTGGTCCCTCTCCAAGTCGAGCCTTAGGTCGATGACCCTTAAGGTGTTCCTGGCAGCCATCTCTGCTTACCAGGCGCGGGCCAGTCAGCAGTCGGTGTAACAGGAGAAGGGTGTCTGACGCTTTTTTAAGGACTTGGACCACATTTCCCCTCTGATCCGTGAAGAACCACCACCACCACCTTGGGATCTGTTGCTGATTTTGGCAAAGCTCACTGGCAAGCCATTTGAACTTGCACAGGTGTCATGGAAGACAGCCTTCCTGGTGGCTATGATGTCAGCCAGAAGGATCCGCGTGCTCCAGGTGGCGTCTCCTTACCTGGTCTTCCACAGGGACAAGGTTGTCCTGTGCCCCAACCTGAAGTTCCTCCCGAAGGTTGTGTTGGATTGCTACCTTAACCAGCTGATTAATCTCCCAGTGTACTTCACCAGTCACACCTCAGAGGCCGAGCACAGGCTCCATACTGTGAACCTGCAGCGAGTGCTAGCCTATTATAAGGAGCGCATGGCTGGAGTTCAGGGAGAGGTTCACCAGTTATTTGTCACCTACGCTGAAGCCACACCTGGCAGACCGGCAGCTAAGTGGACGATTGGCAGGTGGATTGTATTCTGCATCAACCTCTGCTATAGGTTGGCGGGTAGGGAGTCTCCCGTTGGGCTAAGGGCTCATTCCACCCATCATACTGCTGCTTCCAGGGACGTCTCTGTTCAGGAGATCTGTAGGGCAGCTACCTGGAGGTCAGAACATACCTTCGTTTCCCACTACCACATCGACCTTGAGTCACGCCAGGATGCTGGTTTTGGTGCCTCAGTTCTCCAATCCTTATTTCCCAGACAGGGATCTGCGCCTTGCCTCCTTCCTCCCAGAGAACTGCTAGGAGTCTGCCAGAATGTGTGGATAAGTATACCATATCCACGTCCCTAGTAAAATAGGTTGCTCCCCTCTAACAGTAGTTCTATGAGTGGTATATGGTGTACATTCACACGGACCCACCCAACCTTCCCTGGGAGTGGCACATGACTCTTCTACTAGCGGGCAAGAACTGGCATCACGGTGCGGTGCTAGAGGAGTTACCACCCAAGTGGGTGCGAGGAGCCAGCTTAATGACTTCCCCGAAGCATTTAAAGAGGAAAGGACGCTGCCAGAACATGTGGATGTACACCATATACCACTCTTAGAACTACTGTTAGAGGTGAGTAACCTGTTTTTTTTTGTTTGTTTTTTTCACCTAGAATGCATTTTCTTGTGTTGTTTGTTCCTGTTTGAACTCATAATCCCAATTTTTTGACATCACAACATGCTCTGCTATTACAAGCAAAGATTTATTACTCCAGGGCAGGAAAGCAGCAGGAACAGATGGAGGGAAAGGGGGCAAGAGCCTGTGTTCATGCATATGTCTTTAGTAATAAAATATTGAATATCCTAAAATTAATTTCATTTTTTTAGTGAGATTTGAGTCCTGCTGATGCACGAAAATTCTGAAGTCTCTTATAGATGTCAGAAACTGAACATTATAATAATTACTAAGAGGTGTGCAACTTACAGAGTGCACATCCTAGTTATTTGGTACCTCTGTAAAATCGTGTTTTAAAATACTTTTAAAACAATTGCAGGTTGCCTTCACAGCAAACGCACACAGGCATGGAGGAGAGAGGATGTAGGACATTATTCTTTGGGGGAGTAATACTATGCTGAGTTGGAGGGTAGGAGTATAAATAAATCCTCCATGCAGAAAAGTAACTGTGAGATCTTCTTTGAGGATATCGCTTCCATTAGGCCTCACCTTTGGAAGTATACCCGCAACAGCGCTAGGACCACACGGAAACTTTTGCTAGCAAGGGTCCACCCATGACAACATGCTGCATCAGCGTGTATATAAACATGGGTGGTCCCATCTCTCCTCAGTTCTTTTTCCACCTCCAGTCATCCTTGTCAGACCTGCTGAAGGAAATGTCAATTAGCCATAAGTGAATTTTGTCCATCTCTGCATGCCACCAAAAATTTATGTCACTATTGAAGTGTGAAGATAAAATCTATAAGAAAGACACCTACAAAGTGTTGTTTATTTAGGCCTGTATCACAATGTGAGGGCTTGTGAGATTTTCCAGAGGTGCAGTTAGGCTACAAGGTGACACCGCAAGAAAGCTCTAAAAAATGTTCTTCTTAAAACATTAACTGCCTTTGAGAAGGATCGGGGCCCGGCATCAGTGCCCCCCTCTGTTTTGGCTGAAAAACGGCTGTAAAAATTGACCGGGACAAAGAAAGATCGATGTTGAGGCCATCCATGTCATTGGGACACAAGCACAGGGATAAAGAAAGGTCTTTAACGGTGGAATCATGGTTGCTGGTAAGACAAGGTAAATCAGTTGTGTCATCACCAGCTCCATCAGCATTAATGACAGCACCCACCAAACCTGGACCATTGATGAGACATCAAGGTCGGGGCTTGTCTGTGGTGCTGCCTTACCTACTATGGACGGTACAGCACCATCATCATCTGGCCAAGGCCTGTTGACACAAGTAGTCATTGGCCCTGTCCAGGTTGTCATCGACCATCAAGCTGTGCTGGCATCATTTTCAGAAATGATCCAACGCATACTGCTTGGCTACCTGTGGAGATTTTACCATCAACAGGGCCTGCAGGCATTGACCACTGTCGATGCCAGCTACGAGCACATTGCAGAGTCCTGCTGCTCAGCCAGTGTCACCAGCGCACTTTAGGCCTCATCATTGACAGTGACATCAATGAGACAGAATACAATCTTGACCTCATGGTTGTAAAGGAGGATTTTGAAAGAGGATTGTGAGGGAGAACAGTAAGTGGTGCCCACTCTAGTTCTGCCCTCTTATCCTGCAGTGAGGACTCAGTGGTGTATACACTGAGATCTTCTCCTGAGGATCCCACTTTTCAAGCCATGATACAGCAAATGCAGGGTGCCATGGGTTTTGCTGTGGAAGAAGATTACACAAAGAACATGATGGAATTCCTGGAGGTCCCAAACTCTCCCTCCGTAATAATTCCACCTATATATCCTGCATTAGAAGATGCTACCTTTGCTGCATGATACATACTTAACTTACTGCCTGCAGTGCCTAGAAAGGCTGATAAGCAGTATCCTGCTAACCCGCCCAAAACTGATGCTGTAGTCATTATGGCTTCTCAAGGACAGATCTAGGGCACGTAGACATGTAAATACATTGCCTCCAGATAAATAATCTAGATCACTGGATGTGATGGGCAGGCATACTCATGCCTCAGCATCACTGGGCCTTAGGGTTGCAAATTATAAGGCCCATATAATTAAATATCAGAACAGTCTGTGGAAAGCTGCCAAGACTACAGCTCAGGCGTTGCCTGAAGGCTCGGTCGACAAGGAGTAACTCTTAGCCAAGAATGAGTTGTTTAAAACTTTAACTTTGGGTGCTGAGGTTGGCAAACATTTGCTGTGCTTCGCATATGATATCTCTTATGCCTCTGCCAGGTCAGCTGCTTCTAGCATTTGTATGAGAAGATATTCTTGGCTCAGAGTAGTGGGATTTGTCACAGAGGTGCAGCAGGCCATTTTGAAGGAACAAAACATTTTGGATAAGATGTTGAAGAAGCCTTAAAGGCCTTCACACATCCAAGTTGACTCTGAGGTCTGTAAAATCCCTGTATCCCACTCCAGGTAGAGGGTGTGGGAGGAGATCCTTTTGTCAGCCTACTGCCGGAGGTGGCCGTGGCTTCTGCCCACAAGGCTGAGGTAAGTTAGCTTGCCTCTTACCAGGTTCCCTCCCCCAGGTGCCCATACAAAAGCTCCCAGAGCAGGTGCCAGTTGCAGTGCCTCCCACTGGCTCCACCTGACTTGTACCTGGACCCACCTCCACAAATGCCTCCAGGGGTGGTTGTGGGCAGAAGACTGTCCCTGCATTTGTAACAGTGGAGAGAGATTATAACAGACAAGTTGGTCCTGGAGATAATTGCAAGGGGGCATGCTCTAGAGCTAACAGACACCCCTCCAGATATCATCCTATGCTTCCTCCCTGTTATCCTCCAGGACATCTGTTCCACCTGAAGGAAGAAGTGTAGTCATCACTCCAAAAACATGCTATAGAATTAGTTCCTCCATGACAGAGGAACAAAGGTTTCTATTTCATATACTTCCATGTCCCAGAATGGACCAGGGAACTGTGTCCTGTGGTATATCTCAGGAACTTCAGCTCCTTCATAGAACATAAGAAGTTTCGAATAGTGTCCCTGCAAGCTGTCATTCACCTTCTACAACAAGGGGACTGGCTTTGTTTTCTTGATATGAAGGATGCTTACCTTCATTTAGAGATCTGGAAAGCTTTCTGGAAATGCCTCCACTTTGTGCTGGAGGGGGGAACTTTACCAGTTCTGAGTATTGCCCTCTGTGCCCTCGGTCTTTACCAGATGCTTCCCAGTAGTGGCAGCGGTCCTCCGCAGGGAAGGCTTGTGTGTGTATCTGGATGACTGACTGCTGAAAGCCTGCTCCAGGCAAGTTCTACAGCATGCAGTGTCTCGGAGATGTCAGTTTGACAACTTGGGGATCCCATGTCAGTGCTGAATCCTTGCCAAACACTGCAGTATGTAGGAGAAGTCTTGGACACAGATAAGAGTTGTGCCTTCCTGCCTCAGGACAGAGCAGAAAGCCTGATTACTCAAACACAGCTGATATACAGACGCTGCTATTCTCTGTGAGAACAATGTTACATCTCCTGGGGCTTATAGCTGCGGCCATTGTAACAATGCCACTTGCACACTTACACATGAGAATTAGGGCTGTGTGAATACATTTTTCTGAATATTCAACCAATATTCAGTATTCGGCAGCCCATTTCAAACAAAAAAAAACTCCCCCTCCACAGCCCAAAACCCAGTAGAATGTAACCCCCACCCTCTGTCAGCAGCCCAGTGCCACCCTACTCCCCCCAAGCACTCAGAATGTGTTACATTTATTCATTTAGTTAATTATGTATTTTGTACATTGTAAATCCCCTGATGGACAGTTGGCACAATCCGCCCACCTCCACAGCCGTCCACCACCTTTCTTGGGGCTCATTTGCACATAAAACTATCAGTTATGTCGCACCACTCCCACCCTGGCAGCACCCCAGCACCTAAATCTTAATATGGAGGAGACAACTGGCAAAAACCTGCCCTCCCCCCATAGCCGACTGCCTTCTCAGGAATGAAAGCACTCTCTCTGTGTAGTAAAATCAGTTGATCATATGATCAGTTGGTTTTACTATACAGAGAAATCAAGCGCGATGGCACTTTCATTCATGAGAAGGCGGACAGCCATTGGAGGGGCTGTGCTAGTCACCTTCTCCATATTAAGAATAGGGGGCTGGTGCTAGGATGCTGCCTCGGTGGAGAGGTCGGGAGGCATAACTGATAGTTCTACCAACAGACGAGTGCCAAGAAAGACGCCAGTCAGCTGTGGAGGAGGGTGGGTTGTGCCGGTTTTCCATCGGAATTTATTTTTACAGTGTACAACATAAATAAAGTATAACCAATTGTGGGTATTTGGGGAGAGGAAGATGACATTGTGCTGCTAATAGAGGGTGGGGAGTACAGGTATTACATTTATTTTACTGTGTTTTGGGTTGGGAAGGAACATTTTATTTATTTATTTTTTGTAGCTAGTCGAGTATTCTTTCCCAAATATGAATAGTCTTCTATCCGAGAAGGGTTACTGTTCATGGTATTTAGGAGATAATATTCAGCCCCTACACCGCCTAATGAGAATTCCCCAGTGGACACTCAGGGTTCAGTGGGATCAGTTGACAAACGAACTGCACCAAATGGTTCTCATCACGTTCCCACTTCGCAGAGCGCTACTGTGATAGATGGATCATGAAAACCTTTTAAAGGGTGTTCAAACAACATGAAGTCTTGCTGTTTTCTGACTTTATGCAGTTAGTCCCAGCACTTGAACTGCTCCGGGGAGTAAAGGGTTAACTCTGTGCAAAGGCATAGAACGTTGAGCTCAGGTTTGGTTTCAAACCTCTGTCCGTGGTACTCTGAAGTATAACCGTCAGATTTCTTACTCCGCCTAACTGTGAAGTCGCTCCAGAGATCCCTCCTGCGCTTCGGTTCGGTAAAATTTTGAATCAGTTGGTTATTTCAACCGTTACTTCTGTAAATTCGGTATTCTTACCTCTGTTTCGGTAGTAGAAGGTAGTGGTTATTTTAGTGATTTTTTGTTAAAAATTGTTTTAACTTTGGTTCTTTGCCAGTCGATCCGGTTCAGAACCGAAACTTATTTTGATTTGTTGTATTGCTATATTCGTGTGTGGTGTTCCAGTGCTTATCGGTTCCTAAAAAAATCTGATATTTGTAGGATTTTTTTAACCGACCCATGACACGGTTGGAACCGATAAGTTGGTAGTCGCCTGGCTTAACCGCTGTATAGAGTGACTTTGATATTTAAGGCGTGTCTGAGAAACCCAAAAAGAAAACCGGGCCCACTGGGTTTTAGCACTGTACAGAGTATAAGGAGGCCTTTGCTAAGGCCGACCCTCACCTCATCTGTGTGTGTTGTCTGGGGTTTTACCACCTCAAAGAAGACTGTCAGATCTGCAAGAATTTTCCCAAAGCCACTCTGGAAAAACATTTGAGTAGGCTGAGGGAGAGGGAGGCTGAGAAGTCCGCTGACCCGGATGGCCAGCCCAGTTCGGTTGTGACCGAACCTGAGGAGGTGCCCACTGACCTGGGCGATACCTCCTTGGGCAAACGGAGAGCCGATTCTGCAGATTTGGTTCCGGCTAAGAGAAAAAGAAACTCAGCCAGTTCGGATCCAACTTCCCATGGTCCAACCCCTGAGGAGATAGCGAAAGCAATTTCCTTAGTGCAGTCGCTTTGCCTGGTTCCAACCGAACCGGTATCGGTTCACAGCCGATAGGTTCGGTTGAAAATAGCTGCTTCAGACATAGATCCTGAGGCATACTGTGAGGGCAATTGGGAGGAGGAGGATGAAGAGGGTGAAGGCCTAGATGAGCCAGTAAAGCCTGACATCTCCCCAGACAGGCCTTCTCAGGCCTTTCCTCCCAGGCTTTCAAAGTCCCCTTCCCATTTCTTGTTTTAGAAGTAAGTGTCTGAGACTTTTCACCTTCCTTTGGAAGAGGCTGAACAGGATCAGGAAGAACCTGACTATCTGGAAATGACGGATGTACCAGAGTCAAGAAGGGTGTCTGTCCCCTTACACAAATCCTTGGGGAAGCAGACACAAAAACATTTACTGTTTCTTACATCCATTCCTCCTGTGGATGTACAGGAAGAATGCTTTGTCAGGTCCTGGGATGGAATTCCTTACTAATCACAGCAGTCATGTTGGGGTAGTACAAGCTGCAGCCTGTGACGAGGCTACTATTCCCCTGGCATCTCACCCCCCAGATAAGGATTCTAGGAAAGTGGATGCCATGGCAAAAAAAAACAGTACTTGGCATCCTCTTTGGGACTCTGACAATTGAATTACATGTCATATACAGCCAGATACCAGAAATCTATGTGGGTTACGGTTCTGAAACTGGCTAGGAATGCCCCTCCCCAGCTAGCCAAGGAGCTGGAGGGGGTGGCTTCAGATGGTATTGAGGCATCTAAGGTGCAAGTCCACACTGCTGTAGACTCAAATGATGTTCATTCCAGGGTCATGGCTACATCTGTCTCCATGAGGAGATTTGCTTGGCTTAGGTGTACCAACCTCTCACAGGATACCCAGGCTAAGGCCATGGATTTTCCTATAACTGGTAATTCTCTATTTGGGGATCAAATAGAGAATTACATGAAAAAGATGGCTGAATACAGGACCACTTATAGGAGTGCTGCAGCCAAAGAAAAGCAGACCACTCCTCAGAGGCAGCAGTTTAGGGGCAGGGGCAGGCCTTTTTCCCAAGCTCAGGCCTCCTCTTCCTCTTTCCAGCAGAGGGGGTTCTTTAGGGGAAGAGGTAGATGAGGGGTGACTAGGACCCCATCATCCACTCAGTCTAAGCCCCCTGCCAAGAAGACACCCTGAGGTGTCAGTCAGGGTCGCCTCCCCAGTCCCAGTAGGGGGCAGACTGGCTTACTACTCCCAGGCCTTGGGAGTCTATTACTTCAGACAGATGGATCCTGGAAGTAGTGAGCCAAGGACTTGTTCTCAGATTTTTAAAAGGTTCTCAAAAATGAAAGCAAGGTCCTTCAATCCTCCCTCTCCTTTGGAGACAAAGGCCTTAGAGGTGGAAGTCTTCTCTCTTCTGCTTCTGCAAGCAGTAGAGAAGGTACCTCTTTGTCACAGGGGAAAAGGACTGTATTCCAGATACTTCCTTACCCCAAAAAAGACAGGGGAGTGGGGACCCATCCTAGATTTAAGGTACCTGAACAAACATTTGACAAAAACAAAATTCAAAATGGTTACTCTGGGTGTAATTCTTCCCTCTCTGAGACCAGGAGACTTGTTAGCGTCTCTGGATCTCAAGAATGCCTACTTCCACATACCTGTCAGACATTCCCACATAAAGTACCTCAGGTGTGAGTTGCCCTCAGGCCATTACCAATTCAGAGCTATGCCTTTCAGCCTAACATCTGCCCTAAGGGTGTTCACCAAGTTTCTTGCAGTAGTGGTGGCATTCCTCAGGAGACGGGGCATCCTTCTGTTCCCATACCTGGACGACTGGCTCTTAGTGGGCCAGTCCTCAGACCAAGTCAGGTCAGCCTTAGAGGTCACTCAAAGACTTGTAGAATCCTTGGGCTTCATTCTAAACCTAGAAAAGTCTGATCTTACTTCGAGAGGGCTCTTGCAGTAGGTAATTACATATAGGACTGACGCCGGCAAGCATGAGGACCCCACGGAAACATTTCTAGCTAGCAGTCTGTGTCGGGGGACCATCCCCACATCAGGTGACCGACGTCAGTATAAAGGGGTGGTCCGCGCCCGCCTTCCAGTTCTTTCCCGTCGTTAGCTCATGTCACCGTTCGCGGTAAAGTTCAGTGCTCGTCAGCCTCAGTCGTCGGTGGTTTTTACTGAGTTATTTTCAATTTTTCAAATTTTTGTCAGGTATTCGTCGGTGTATGTCGTCCCCTACACCCTCCGAGCGCCAGCACTGCCTTAAATTCAACACAACCACCCGCAGACAGTGGCAGCAGTCCCTGGAGGCCCATATTTTAAAGAAGAAAATGTCCTCCATGGAAAAGGAGTTAAAAAAAGCTCTGGCAGGCGTTCACTTCCCCCAAAGGCCATGCAAGAAGAAGGACAAGGAGAAGCACAGAGACAAGGGCTCCTCATCTACCGCGTCTTCTTCGGGGGGAGTCGTGCTTCAGCTAACGTCCTGCCCGGGGGATCGATCCTCGGCGGCTGCCCTCCTGTCTGGCTCGCGCTCGGGCCCTTCGGGTGCCTCTGGGCTATTGGAGGCCTCCGCTCCTGGTAAAGCCGCCACTGTGCGGCCTACTGGTCCGAGCAGCTCCGGTAAGCCGGACGTCGGCTCCTCCGATGCTCGCACGGAGACAGTCGATAAGTCGTCCGACCCCTCGGGGCGGTGCATGGTCCCTCTTCCGCCCGACCAGGCTGCCCCTCCTTCGCAACCTGCCTCGGGCGACGGGTCCGCTAAGTCGGACGTCTGCTCCTCCGGCGTCCGCTCAGAACCCGCTGATAAGTTGGATGTCGGCTTGCCCAATGTCCACACAGTGGCTGAGCCAACGCCGGACCCTCCCACGTCCGCCATTCCCGGCTCCCCGCAGCCTTCGCTGCCCTCCGGGGACCCTGGGTCTCCTCAGCCTGACCCCGGGGATTTTCCCCTCCATCCCAGGCGATGCCGAGGTTCCTGTTGTGCCACGATCAGACCGTCCGCCCGCTGGGCCGACCGACCGGACGCCGGCTCACCGGCCGCTGGCCCCGACGCCGGTCTTCCCGACCCCGGGCGACATCCTACTCCCGGATGCCGCTCCAACGCCAGGTCCTCCGCCCACCGGGCCTTCTGCTTCAGACCTGCCCGTGGGCCCTCCAGCCGGGCCGTCTGCTCCGGCTGACCCCTCAGTTCCCGGGTATCCGACCCTGTCATATCAGATGCCGTCTTACCTGGCTCTGCAGTATCAGATGCCCCAGTACCCAATGCCGGCCTATCAGACACCGCAGATCCTGGTGCCTCAATACCCAACACCGGGCTTCCCGCCTTTGGGTTATGGATACACACTTTACGGGTATAATCCATACCCGTATCCCCCTCCTCCTCCGCCTCTACCACCCCCTCAGCCGACGGTGGACTTGAAGGAGACTCTGGCCTCCTGGTGTGCTGAAGCCATGGCTCAGCTCACCAGAGAGGTGGAGAGTCATCTCCTGATGACTGTGCCGGTTCCAGTTCCCGTACGTACGCGACAACAGACTCCCTCCCGACCTCCGGACACCAGGGCTGAACCCTCTGGTTCCAGGACGGGGCAGGACACGCTTCCCCAAGGACTTCCCAAGGGGTCTGTTCCTCCCCCATGCTGGGAGAGGGAGTCTTCCTCATCATCATCTTCTTCCTCCTCGGACAACTCCGACGGTTGTTCCGAGCTGGATGACGAACCACGCTGTCAGTCTAAGCCCAGGCCAAGGACTCCTCCGAAGCCCCCGAGGATCCTTCTTTTACGGAGTTGCGCAAAAACCACAAGGTTCATAAGTGGCATTCCTTGGAGCCGGATCCCCAGCGTAAGAAGCTCGCTGAGCATCTGGATCTGCCCGTGACAGCTCCCACCTTGGTGCCACCCTAGATTGAACCTCATGCTGATCTTGTTTCCACTATTTGGAAGCAGCAGTCGGCTTTAGCCCCACTTCCTCGGAAGTCGAACAGGCTATATCAGGCTCCCAAGGGTGTTGACTTTTTAGATTTTCACCCTCGAGCTGATTCGGTCGTGATTAGCGCCGCTCATGGCCAGACAGCTAACCCGAAACATATGAGCTCATCTCCACCTGACAAAGAATCCCGTCTTCTCGACCAGTACGGGAAGAAGATCTATTCTTCTTCCACTCTGGGTATTAGGGCCCTAAATTATGTTGTTCACATGGGGGATTATCAGAAGCCGATTCTTAGTGAGTTGGAATCCAAATTGGACTCCCTTCCGGACTCTCAGGTCAAACAGGAAGTGGCTGACCTCGTCCGCTCTGTATGTTCGGCCAGTCGGCACATGCTGCGTGCTACTTACAATGCAGTGGACACTGCTGGTAGGAGCTGCGCCTTCGCTGTAGGCTTACGGCGTCATGCCTGGCTCCATGTGTCAGGGTTGGTCCCGGAAGTGCAGTCCGCTGTTTAGCAAGCGCCCTTCTGGGGTTCAGTGCTGTTCGGTGGTGATGTCAAGGACATTATCACTGATCTGCAGAAGAAGGGGACTGCACTGGAGTCTGTGGACTCCATGTATCATCCCCATCAAGCGCAGCACCGTCCCTTTTGCAGACTGAATCGGCCAAAGGCGAAACCCCAGGGAAAGCGGGCCCTTCCAGCTGCCAAGCCCCTTCTGCCCAAAAAAGCAGCGGGTGCTTCAGCTGCGACGCTGCCCCACACCACCTGACTCCTTTCCTCTCCCACAGCCTCTGGGCCTCCCGGAGGAACCGGTAGGAGGGAGGTTAACTTCAGATTCCTGGGTGCTCCAGCCGATCGCAGAAGGACACTCAATAGAGTTTCTCCAGAAACCACCTCGTCACCCTCCCCCAAGGTCATCGTACTCTTGGGAACACCTTCTTCTGGTCCAGGAAGAGATTTCAGCACTTTTGCTGAAGGTGGCGATAGAGCCCGTCCCCCTTTCTCTTCAGGGGACGGGTTACAATTCCCACTTCTTCCTGGTCCCAAAGAAGACGGGAGATGTAAGGCCGATTCTTGACCTCAGTTCCCTGAACTTATTCATGGAGTACAAGAGGTTCAGGATGCTCTCCCTGCAGGGCCTTCTGCCCCTCCTTTGGCTGGGACAGTGGTTGTGCGCTCTGGATATGCAGGATGCTTACCTGCACATCCCTATCCGCCCTTCTCACCGCAAATACCTCAGTTTTGCTTTTCAGGGGGACCACTACCAGTTCAAGACCCTCCCATTTGGTCTTTCCTCGGCACCCTGGGTGTTCACCAAATGCCTTTCAGTGGTAGCGGCCTACCTGCGTACCCAGGGGGTGCAGGTTTTCCCGTACCTGGATGACTAGCTCCTGGCGGCCCCATCCAGGGAGGATCTCTTGTGCTTTCTTTCCCTTTCCCAGGGGGTGTTTTTCTCCCTGGGCATCACCATCAGCCACTCCAAGTTCCACTTGATCCCATCCCAGAGGCTCCAGTTTATCGGGGCAATCCTGGACACGACCTCTGGCAGGGCCTTCCTGCCACCGGACAGGACGGCCACACTCCAGGCTGAGGGCAGCCGGTTGTCTGGCCTCAAGCGGGTCAGTGCCAGGTCGGTCATTCGCCTCCTCGGGCTTATGGCGGCTGCAATTCCAACAGTCCCTTGCGCTCGGCTTCATATGAAGATCTCCCAGAGGACGCTTTGGTCTCCATGGGATCAGTTGGTGGACAACCTGGACCAGCTGGTCCTAGTCTCCTCCACCATGATTCGAGACTTGCAGTGGTGGATGGTTCAGGAGAACCTGTGTCGGGGAGTTCCCTTCTGTCTTTCTCCCCCCTCCCAGACTCTGACCACAGACGCCTCGGGCGAAGGTTGGGGAGCCCATCTCGGACCTCCCAGGGCTCCTGGTCCAAGCTCGAGAAAATGCTTCACATCAATGTGCTCAAGCTTCGGGCAGTGCTTTATGCTCTTCAAGCTCTGCATCTGCATCTCCTTCCCGGCCACTTAGCCGTACAGACAGACAACATGTGTGTGGTATGGTACATCAACAAACATAGAGGGACTCGTTCCTACCCTCTTTGCAGGGAAGCGATATGAGTTTGGGATTGGGCAGTACAGCACAACCTCCACCTCATGGCAATTCATGTCCTGGGGGTCAAAAACACCTTAGCAGACAAACTCAGTTGCTCGTCTGCTCAAACTCACGAGTGGGAACTGGATCAGGGGGTCTTAGACGATATCCTCCTACGTTGGGGAACACCACAGGTGGACCTGTTCTCCTCACCTCTAAACGCAAAGTTTCCCGACTTCTGCTCGCTCGCTCGCTCCAGTGCACGGCATTTTTTTGGATAGACTCTCTGTCTCTAGATTGGAAGGACAGATTCGTCTATGCCTTCCCCCGATCCCTTTGATTCCAAGAGTCTTACAGAAACTCAGTTCAGAAGGAGCACGAATGATACTGACTGCTCCTTTCTGGCCCAGGCAAGTTTGGTTCTCTCTTCTGCAACAATACTCAGAGGAACCTCCTCTTCCTCTTCCTGTCTCGCGACTTTTACTGACCCAGGATCAGGGGACCCTGGTCCATCCAGGTCTCAGGTCCCTTCAACTGCATGCATGGCTCCTGCAGAAGTAGCTCAAGCCCAATTTGGGGTTTCACCCCGAGTGGCTGAGATTCTGGTGGAGGCTAGAAAACCCTCCACTAGGTTTACCTGTGCCATGAAATGGAAACGGTTCACAATCTGGGCCGCTTCAAAAGATTTCGAGCCTTTCTCATGCTCTGTTGGGCGGCTACTGGATTACTTGCGCCACTTCTTTGATCTGGGTGTCAGTCACTCGTCCTTGAGGTACACATGGCGGCCATTTTGGCCTACCATGCCCCTTTTGCAGACAGGACGTTTGCTCAGCTGGAGGTCTCTAAGACTTTCCTTAGAGGGGTTCTCCACTTGAGACCCCCTATCTGGGTTCCTGCCCCTCCTTAGGATTTGAATTTCATCCTCGAGAAGCTTACTCTGCCTCCTTTCGAACTGGCAGCCTCAGCAGACATGAAGTTCCTGTCATGGAAGACTCTCTTCCTAGTGGCCATTACTTCTGCTCGGAGGATTTCCAAGCTCCAGGCCCTGATGTGTAAAATCCCGTATTTGATTTTTCACAAGAAACATGTGGCTCTGCGCACCAACCCTAAGTTTCTCCCCAAGGTGGTAGCGGACTCTACATTGAACCAGTCCATAGAGTTATCTGCTTTCTTTACGCAACACTCCAGTCAAGGGGAGTATCTTTTACACACTCTGGACATTCACCGAATTCTGAGATACTATACTAACAGAACAAAAGATCTCAGAAAGACTGATCAACTGTTTGTCTCTCTTGCCCACAAAAGAGAAGGCAATGCTGTTTCTAAGCAATGCCTGTCCAAATGGTTGGCTCATTGCATCTCTTTCTGTTATGACAAGTACAACAAGACCCTTCCGGGTCAAGTGAGAGGCCACTCCACCAGAGGAGTTGCTGCCTCAGCAGCTTGTTTCAAGAATGTGTCAGCAGTTGACATCTGTGCTGCTGCCACTTGGACTTCTGTCCATACCTTTACAAAACATTACAGTTTGGATATTGCCTCTTGCCGTAGAGCAGGCTTTGGGCTTGCTGTTTTGCAAGGCCTCCTTTCCTAAGGCCTTCACAGCTAGAGGATCTGCTTTGAGTAGCTTTTCTCCTCCCGTTTGCTTCGTCTTGTTCCCGACTGCTTGGGACTCAATCCTATATGTAATTACCTACAGCAAGAGCCCTCTCGAAGTAAGATAGTACAGTTACGTAAGAACTTACCGTAACAGTAGATCTTCAAGAGAGGTTCTTGCAGTAGGTAATACCTTCCCTCCCTCCATCCCCCTAAGCTTTTTTTAGCTCCTTTTCCAGGTTGGGAAATATCCGCTTCTCTCTCGTTTCACCTTTTTGGGCCCTTGGTGGGAAAGAACTGGAAGGCGGGCGTGGGGAACTGCCCCTTTATAC
The DNA here is from genome assembly GCA_016271365.2 of Neoceratodus forsteri. NCBI lineage: Eukaryota > Metazoa > Chordata > Ceratodontiformes > Ceratodontidae > Neoceratodus > Neoceratodus forsteri. The sequence continues at coordinate 933,070,879 of CM028133.1, forward strand.
TGACGTCATATGACGGTCACTTGACATGGGGCCGGTCCCCTGCCGGAGACTGCTAGCTAGAAATTTTTCCGTGGGGTCCTGACGCCTACCGGCGTCAGTCCTATATGTAATTACCTACTGCAAGAGCCTCTCTCGAACATCTACTGTTACGGTAAGTTCTTACATAACTGTACTTTCTAGAACCAGCCCAACTTCTCACCTTCATAGGGGTGGAAATAGACACCATTCAGGCAAGGGCTTTTCTCCTTCTCTCGAGGGTTCAGTCCCTGGTCACCCTGGCTTCCTCTTTTCATCTTCTAGTTTCTCGTTCAGTCAGACACTTTCTACAGCTGCTGGGCCACATGGCAGCATCCACAGCAGTGGTCCAGGGAGCAAGGTTTCAGATGAGAGATATTCAGTTTCATCTCAAATCTTACTGGTCTCAAAAAAAGACCCTCTCTCCAAATTGGTTCCAGTGTCTCAAACTCTAGTCCAGGCCCTCCAGTGGTGGCTGGAGGAGGACAACCTTCGACAGGGTGTCCCATTTATCAGTCAGGCTCCTTCTGTGATTCTCACCACAGATGCCTCCCTTCTAGGTTGGGGGGGCTCACCTGGATCATCTTACAGCTCAGGGAATCTGGTCACACCAGGAGTCCCTTCTACACATAAATCTTCTCGAATTAAGAGCTGTTTTTCTAGCACTTCAGACATTCTCAACTGTTGTTCAAGGGAAAGTGGTGCAGATCAGGGCAGATAATACCACAACCATGTGGTACATCAACAAGCAGGGAGGTCTTCGGCCTTGTGCACAGAGGCCATGAAAGTATGGTCTCTAGCTTATTCTCTTCAGGCTTCCCTGATGGCTATGCATCTCCCAGGGAAGGACAACCTCCTAGCAGATGCTTTCGGCAGGATTTCCCAGGGCCACCACGAATGGACCCTTAACCCTCTAGTTCTTCAAGTCATTTTCAAGAGATGGGGCACTCCAGAGATGGATCTCTTTGCAGACCCGGACAATCATCAGCTTCCTCTTCATTGTTGCAGACCACCTCTTCTGGGTTCTGTCCCTCAGGATGCTCTTTTACTGAATTGGACAAGCAGGTGTCTGTATGCATTTCCTCCCTTTCTTCTGATATTCAGGGTCCTGATCAAGATCAGGTCTCAACCTTGCAAAGTGATTCTGGTGGCTTCAGATTGGGCCAGACAGCCTTGGTATTCTCTGCTGTCATCTCTGTCATTAACAATGCCTTGGTGTCTTCCTAGACAGTACAATCTTCTCACTTCCTCCCAGGGGAGGATTCTGTATCCCAACCTTCTGACTCTCAGGCTCAAAGCCTGGCTCTTGAAGAGCTAGATTTCACCTGTCCCAATCAGTTTTAGATATTTTAAAGGTTAGTAGAAAACCTGCTATTAGAAAGACTTACAACTCCAAATGGAAAAGATTTGGGTTTTGGTGTTCCCAAAGGCATGTCAAGCCAGATTTGGCTGATATTGCCACTGGTTTGGACTATTTAGTGCAACTTAACAGTTTAGGCCTCAGGCCTACTGCTCTCAAGGTACATTTGGCAGCGGTGTCTATCTTCCTTTCTGCTGGTAAGGGATCTTTCCTAGCTTCTCATCCAGTTTTTAAGAAAATTTTCAAGGGTTTAGTGCATGTTAATTCCCCCCTTCAAGGAGCCTACCCCTTCTTGAGATCTGAATATCTGTATAGCACAGCTTATTCAGCCCCCTTTTGAGCCCTTATCCTCAGCTGAGTTGAAATATTTGACTTGGAAAACTGTGTTCTGGTAGCCGTTACTTCTGCCAGGAGAATCAGTGAATTACAGGCTTTATCAGTGGAGCACAATTTCATTTCACAGGGATAAGGTGGTCCTTCGAACCAATAGAAAGTTTCTTCCCAAGGTGGTGTCAGACTTTCATTTGAACCAGTTTATGTCATTACCTGTGTTTTTCACTGACCATTCCTCTTCTGGAAAGAGAAGGTTGTACAGTCTTGATGTATAGAGGGCTCTTATTTACTATATTGAGCATACTAAGGCCCATAGGAATGACTGTTCTCAGTTGTTTCTCACTTATGGAGAAGTGGGAAAGGGCAAACCTGCTACCAAGAGAACAATTGCCAGTATTGTCTCCTGTATTCAGTTCTGCTATTCAAAGCTTGGGAAAGAACCTCCCTCAGGCCTGAGGGCTCATTCTACCAGAGGTACAGCTGCTTCGGTCACAGCAGCCAGAGATATACCTTTAGTGGACATCTGCAATGCAGCCACCTGGAAATCTGTTCATACATTTACAAAGTGATGCTAGGTTTGGCATGGCTGTGCTGCAGACCCTGTTCCCAGAATAGGTTCTGTGACTCCCTCCTCCAAGGGAGTACTGCTTGGTAGTCTGCATATAGTCAGAATACAGCAAGACTTCATGATGTTTGAAGAAAAAATTACTCACCATAGTAATGTTTCTTCTAATCGAGTCTTGCTGTATTCTGACTTCCCTCCCTGCCTCCCCTCCTGGAACCTAGTAGTTTTGGGATGTGGTAGGGCAGGCAGAGTGCTGCACCCCAGAGGTATACTGGACATGCCTCCATCTCATAGTGGTTTTTCTTTTAGTTTTTATTATTAAAGTGTTTGGGTAATTCACTACCTCCTGTGTTCTTTTTGGGGGTACTCAGCTTGAGTTTTTTGACCATTAAAAACCTTGTTTTGCCACTTAGCACAAAATTTTAGAAATAATTTCTTCCTTTGAGTTAGTTTAGTGCTCGTAAGAATCTGACGGTTACACTTCAGAGTACCACAGACAGGTTTGAAAACCGAGCTTGAGCTCAACGTTCTCTGCCTTTACATAGAGTTAACCCTTTACTCTCTGAAGCAGTTCAAGTGCTGGGGATAAGTGCATATAGTAGGAATACAGCAAGACTCTATTAGAAGAAACATTACTATGGTGAGTAATTTTTTTTCTTCCATTCCTTGTTCCAACTCCTCACCACAGATGCCTCAGGCTCTAGTTGGGCAGCTCATCTTGGCACTTACCATACTCAGATATTATGAACCAAAGTAGAAGCCAAGTTACACATAAATGTCCTGGAGGTGAAAGTTGTCCTGTACAGCCTCCAGGTCTTTCAGGATCATCTGTGCCTTGGCTCTCTGTTAATACATGTGGACAATGCCAGTGTGATGCATTACATCAACAAACAAAGGGAAGTTCATTCTTATCCACTGTACAGGGAAGGAATTAGAATATGATATTGGACTCTGTCTCACAGCCTACAGCTGTCAACTATGCATTTCCCAGGGCTCCAAAATGTCTTGGCAGACAGGCTAAGCAGGTCACAGTCCAAATTGCACAAGTGGGAACTGCTAACCTCAGTGGTAGAGGACCTCGTCGCAGGATGGGGGTGTCCAGATTTGGACCTTTTTGCCTCCCCACACAATGCAAAATACCACATTTCTGCTCGCTCAGTCCAGGGCCTGGAGTTTTCTGTCGAGACATGTCTCTCTCTTGGAAGGGGAAATTGCTATATGCGTTTTCTCTAGTTCCTCTAATACATAGGGTGCTAATCAAACTGTGGATGGAGAGTGCCACTCTTATCCTCATTGCTCCGTTATGGCTGGCCAGATCTGGTTTCCATTCTACAACAGATGGCAGTGGAACCTCCGGTACCTTTACCTCTGTGTCAGGGTCTGTTGTCACAGAAGAAGGGATTCCCTGGTCCATCTGGACCTGAAGTCCCTCGATCTGCATGTATGGCACCTGAGAACATAGCCATAGCATGTTTTGGGGTATCCCCTAAGGTGGCTGATGTTCTGGTTGTAGCCAGAAAGCCTTCTACCAGACATTCTTATTTCTTGAAGTGGAAGCGGTTCACTTTGTGGGGTGCTTCCAAGAACTTAGACTGATTTACATGTAATGTAAAAGCAGTGCTGGAGTACTTGCTGTCACTGTCAGACTCTGGTCTACACTATTCCTCACTTAAGGTACATATGGCCACTATGTCAGATTTCCATGCCCCTATCAATGGCTGTATGGTTGCACTACTACAGGTGTCCCATAATTTTTTGAGAGGTATTCATTATATGAAATCTCTTATCCACAATCCAGTTCCCCCTTGGGACTTGAATTTTGTTCTTCAGAAACTAATATTGGCTCCCTTTTAGCTGGCTGGGAGTTGTGTCCTACGTTTCCTGTCATGGAAAACATCATTTTTAGCTGCAATCACTTCTGCTCGTAGGATTTTTAAGGCTGCAAGTTCTAATATGTGAGCCTCCATATTTGGCTTTTCACAAAGATAGAGTTCATGTACAAATCCTACATTTTTACCGATGATGGTGTCTGAGTTTACATTGAATCAGATGGTACACCTTCCTATCTATTTCACTGAGCATACCAGTCAGGCTGAGACACTGCTTCACACTTTGGATGTACATAGGATACTGAGATACTGTGTGAATCGCAGTAAGAACTGAAGAAAGTCTTCTCAGTTTTTGTTTTGTTCACCCTGGGAAAGAGGGTGCACCTGCGTCTAAACAGTGCCTGTCCAAATGGCTCCCACATTATATTATATTCTGTGACAGGAAGTACAGTAAGGAACTTTCTAGTGTGGTTTGTGGTCACTCCACAAGGGGAATGGCCAATTCTGTAGTTTGTTTCAGAAATGTTTCGGCTGCTGACATTTGTGCTGCAGCCACATGAAGTACTGTCCACACCTTCACTAAACATTATAGTCTGGACATAGTCTCTCATGGATGTGGTGGATTTGGGCTTGCCTTTACTACAAGGCCTGCTGTGATGAATATATCAGACTATACCAGCCTCCCTGCAATGTTTTGGGACTGCTTGGGAATCATTCCAATGGTGTGGCCTAATGGAAGAGATATCCTCAAAGAAGATAGGACAATTACGTACTTGCTGTAGTAGTGGATCTTAAGGAGAATCTCTTCCATTAGACCATGCCGTCCTTCCCTCCGTCATCCTTCTGATTCAGTGAGGGTTACATCAGATATTGTGCCTGAACGTAATCCATGTATCATATATCCAGCCCTTTGCCTTGTCTTGTATACCTTGACTGGTCTTCTCTCCTGGTTCTCCATGGGTGGAGGTCCTCCAAGTCTAAATCTCCAGTGGGGAACTGAGGAGAGATGGGGTAACCTGCGTTTATTTAGACGCTGATGCATGACATCGTTGTGGGTGACCCCCAGCTAGCAAAGGTTTACATGTGGTCTAATGCTGACACGGTTCAAAGGTAAAGCCTAATGAAAGATATTCTCTTGAAGATCTGCTGTTATGGTAAGTATGTACGTTTCTTGCGATCTTAAATAATCTGGGGGTAAAGTAGTAACAGTGGTAATGTTTTAATATTTTGTACTTGGCACATAAAGTTTAATTTCTAAACTGCCAGGTGAATTACTAAAAGACTACGTTTTTGTCATGCCACTGCATTGGAAGCACAGAAGTGGTGTGTGTGTGTGTGTGTGTGTGTGTGTGTGTGCGCGCACGCGCTTGTTTTTCATAGCACTGTTAATCAGTTTCCGAATACATGGGTTTAATTTGTGCAGTTCTGCTATAGGTCAGATGGATGCCAGAAATTCATCTGCTAGTGGTGTACAACACTAAGAATGAGTTGTCAAACCAAGTTTCAATCTGAATTTTGCTTAAGTTAGGGTAGCTTCAGGAGATTAAAAACAGCCTTTTGGCCTCTGATTTGAGGGAGTAGGATATGTCAGATCCAGTATTAATTTTTTAAATGCAAGTTTCCCTCCAAAAAACATCAAGAATGGTTGGCATTTAGATTTACAAGTAGTAAAACAGCCTAATCTGGCATGGTTTTTTTCCTGTTTTCATCAAGCATGCATGGGGTTGGGGGTAGGATAATGCACTGTTCTTATGCACCACCACACAGAACTGAATCTTAATGTAAACATAGAAAACTTTTGGGGCTACAGTATTTCATGCAAAGTACTGTAGTTGAGAAGCTAAATAGAACTTCTGGAAACTTACTGTATCAGTTAAAGAGCAGTCTACTGACGTCTCGAGAAGAAATTTGAAAAAATGTTTGGGTACAAAGCAACTTACATTTCCCATTAGCTCTGTATTTTTTCATTATTACTGAGATCATATGCATGAAAACAAGATGATAGTTCCATGAGTGTTCTTCAGTTCCTGCTGCTTCTTCCCAACCAGATGTCATAACACTCTGCTTGTGATAACACAATTATTCCCATGGCAGCAGACTGTAAAGTCACAACAGAGCATTATCATTTCAAGTAGGGAATAAGCTGTAGAGGCAGATGAACTCTAAGGGATAAATACATTAGCTTGTTTTCGTAGTAATTTCTTCAGTAAATCTATACGTCAGTAAATCTATAGAAGATACATGAAATACAAACTGAATTGTGTCTGAATGGTGTCTTGCAATGTTTTCCCAAAGACATCCGTTGTTCTTTAAGGCCAGGTGTTCACAGTAGAGCATTTCAGTTTTTGAATTGCTGCGCCCCAAGTCTGGTTTAGTTTGCTGTTTTGCTGCAAATCTCTGACCTTAAAAATCTTGTTAGTTGATTTTCTGCAGTTTGGCAGCAAAACAAGAAAATTAAAATGCAGTGCCTGCACAATTTTATTCTACAGTCTTTCTCCTTCAGTAGCCCAAGCATCTGTCGGCACATAGAGTTTAGTTTATAATGGTTTAAATTGTGGTAAATGCACATTTGAATTCCGCTTTCAAATTGCGACAAACTCAAAGTGGAGAATATAACTGAAATGATAGTGAAAAAATAAATTGGGAATAAAATCCCAGTTACAGATAGTCCTTAAGTTCATGCTCACATTTCTGTATTGCATGAAGATTTTCAGATAACCACTATAGGTCTGTGCCAACAAAATGCTCTTGGTTTACAGCGTGTAATGACTTGGCATTACCAAAGTGATATATCTTCTTTTTTCAATGACAAAAGTTTATGTAATATCACAGTATGGTTGCTGTTAAGTTGTACTGCTTTTGTCACTGGAGGTGTAAAAAAATTTATGGTGCACTTTTTGATGTTTCTGGCCTGCACTGCTATTGTATGTATGGTCTGTTTTTGTATAAATAAAAAGCTGAGAAATTTTTTGCTGTGATTTTGGGTAGGTGTTAATTGATTTCAGCATCCAAAATCTTTTCTAGATACAGTATATCAAGAATTTTCTCAATCACAAGAGTGTGGTGTGCATATTTATGGAACACAAGCAAACAGAGGAGAGAAAAAAATAAGTTGCACTACCAGTGGTGCCACTATGGCAGCTGGAACTGGGCCACACACCGTACTCCTGTGATTGAAGAAATTTAATTTTCTGTGCAGTCCCAAGTTGTGCATTGAAGAAAGAGTAATGTGCTCCGGGATGGCCCAGTTTCCAGTTGCCAAAGAGAGTCCTACTTTTTGTTTATAGCGAGAGTTAATGCTTCAGCTTCTCTCTTCCATTGCTGCCACTGTGGAAAGAAGATAGCCTCCACAGACGAACACTCTGTGTCTGCTGTCTTGGGATGACCATGAAGTTTCTGACTGTGAGCTCTGCCCGAAGTTTAACCAAACAATCCTCGGGCAATGCAAAAAGGCTCTCGGACAGTTCCTAATGGATCAGCAGGTAGTCAGCCTCTCAGTCTCCCACCGGGTTTTCAGCCTCCAAGACAAGTCCTCAGGGAAAACTCGTAAAAAAGACCAAGATTGCTACTGCTCCCCCCGGCAACAATCTTGCTCCTTGTCTGCCTCTCCTTCTTCTGGGAGATCTTCATTGGCTGCAGCCACACCGGCAGAGAGGACCATTGGCCCCTCAGTCGATGACAGGCTCGTCGTCAACGAGACTCCTGTCAAGACCTGACCTTTCTCTCTCCAGGGCAACAGGCACGTCTGGTCCTCAGGACCTGGCAGGCAAGTTGTCAACACCTATGCTATCAAAGTCCCCCTCCGAAGACCACCAGCGTCGACCTGAATGAATCCTGATCAAATTCACTAACATGCTTGTGCAACAGCTGGGCACCTTAAACAGACCTCCCTCACCAGCGCTGTTGACAGCAGCTTCGTTGTCGACACCTTTTCATCAGCCCTGGGATGCTCCCTGTGAGCCGGCGTATCCAATGCTAGACCCAGATATTAAGGATTTTGACTTCGAGGAGGAGTATCACAGAGACCTCATTCTTCCTGATGATATGGAGGAAGCGATCTTGCTCTCTGACAAATCTACAGTCTCTTCTGTCAGTGAGGACTCTGTGAAGCATACTCCTAGGTCTCCTCCTGAGGATCCCACATTCTTCAATGTGTTGAAGCAGCTGTCTTCAGCCATGGGCTTCCACACTGAGAAAGAGGATGCCACCAGAAAAGATCTGGTGGATTTCCTGGAGATATCTGAATCTCCCCCAAAGATCATTCCTCCAGTGCTACCAGCCTTAAAGAATGCAACCACGGTAGTCTGGCACAGACCAGACATGGTGTCAGCTATGCTCCACTGGGCAGACAAACTTTATCATGTCCCCAGGGTCTTCCCTGCTGTGCTGCCCAGCCCAACTGAGTGGTCATTCAGGCAGCTCCTGACCAGTCTAAGGGCCTAAGCACCTTAATTTCCTTCCCCCAGACAAATAGTCTTGTAGAATTGACCTCTGGGGTAAACTGTTTTATACCTTCTCTATTCTAGGTTTGAGGATTGCAAACTGTCACATATGGTAAAATACCAAAATCGAGTTGGAAGAAGGGCAAGGCTGCTGCCAGGCCCTTCAGGAAGGTGCTTAAAAGCAGGAGCTCTTACAGTGCCTCCAAGCAGCTGAAGAAGTTAGTAAATACCTCCTCAGAGCCCTGTATGACATGGCTGAGACAGTTGCCAGCGCAGCTGCCATGGGCATATGCCTCCGCAGACACTCATGGCTCAGAGATTCTGGGTTCGCAGCTTATGTGTCAAAAAAGTGCTTAAATCCCCCATCAGTGGCACCAAGGTGTTTGGCCCTGATGTCCAGGACATCATAAATGACCTGTAGGCCTCGGGCAGAGCCCTCAAGTCTGTCCATGCCCATTACCATACCCTAGCAAAGGGTAAAGGACGGCCTTCTTTTCATAACATAACAATATGCCAGGGACAGCTCCCCGTCCCCAGGGAAAATGCAGAGGCTATGCTCCCTTGCCTGCTCTCTCCAGTGCTGGAGCAGCGGCCGAGCACCCCAGTAGTGAGGGACCAGCCCCTGCAGCTGGCTCCACCTCTGCTTGACTCCTTGCCAGAACCCCCTCCATTGGTTCTGGACCAGGAGGTGGTGGTCGGATGTCTGTCTTCCCTCCATCTGAATCAGTGGACAACCATAACTTCAGATGCTTGGATTCTGCAGATCATAGAAACAGGTCACACCTTGGAGCTCATCAAGCAGCCTCCAGAAATCCCACCTCTGCCCTCTTGTTACCCCCTGCTCACCTCTCTGTTCTCTGGGAGGAAGTGCAGTCTCTTCCGTGCAAGCAAGCCATAGAGCCAGTGCCCAGGTGCCAGAGAAACATGTTTTTTTTTTTCCAGGTTCTTCCTGGTCTCCAAAAAGACCAGATATCTGAGGCCTATTCTAGATCTAAAGGACCTCAATGTAAATGTCCAGTACAAGAAGTTCCAGATGGTAATTTTACCAGGCCTAATGCCCCTCCTCAAGAGGGGACTGTCTCTGTTCACTGAACATGTAGGATCTTTCCTGCACATTTCGGTCTTCCCTCCTCACAGGAAGTTTCTCTTTCCCCTTTCAAAGCAAGCATTATCAGTTCAATGTGCTGCCCTTTGGCTTATCCTCTACGTTGCAAGAATTTACCAAGTGCTTAGCGGTCGCAGCCACACTAGAAGGGAGGAGTGCATGTCTTCCCTTATCTGTCTGTGGTTACCTCGGTGACTTGTTTCCAAGGGGTCTCAGCTGCTGACATTTGTGCGGCTGCCACCTGAAGAACATTCCATGCTTTCACCAAGCACAGCAGTCTGGACCTTGCCTCTAGAGGCCATCCAGGATTTGGCAGGGCTATGTTACAGGGACTCCTGTCATAAGTTTGTGGAGAACCCTCCTCCCAGACTGTTGTGCACTTGTAATTGCTTGGGACTCATTCCTACAGTGTTACCTGATGACTGAGATACCCCTAATGAAGATAGAATAGTTATGTAAGAACTTACCGTAACAATAGATCTTCAAAGGGATCTCAGTCATCAGATATGTTTCCACCCCCCATCCCCCTTCTTGGGCTTCTGTCTAGGAACTGGCTCTCTGTTGTATCCAGCCTTTCATTTAGGTCTGGGCATCTCTGGCGCTCTCTCTCTCTGTCCCCCAGGGCAAGAGCCTAGCTCCCTTAGTTTCCGGGGGAAGGGATTGAAGAGGGAGCAGGGACACTCATGCCTATATAGGGTTGATGGCATGGGCGGCCCCAGTTGTACTGCTGAAAATCTTCTGTGTGGATTCCTTTTCACCAACAGTGAAGTTCCTATGGTGTTACCTGATAAGAGATCCCCTCGAAGATCTACTGTTACGGTAAGTTCATATGCAACTGTTCTTTTTGTTTTGCTTGTTCCACTGAAGTACTGTAGCATCATTATCTCTGTGTTGCTTCATGTTGTCAATGAGTAACCATTACACAAGGGGATTTATGTATCAAACCAGAAGCTCACTGCTTAAGAAGCTGTGCATAGCAGATTGGAATGTTGGTGTCCTCAGTATTCCACAATTCTTATGTTCCCAAGTATCTGGTACCAGCGTGTTAGGATAGCAGCTTTGAGACAGAGAGCTCCACACAGCAACTATTATGTAAGTCATTTTCGTATTTACTAGATACAGTCTGGAGTAATTCTGGTAGAGAAGAGTCAAATAAAAAATTGTGATTTTTTTTTTCCCCTCAATTATTTAAATTGGCAAGCCTGCTAAGAATTTAATTTCAGCTTTATCCATGAAGGTCTGAATGAGTGTGCCCTGCCTAAATTCTGTAATATTATGAGGGTGTTTTGTTTTGTAGTAGTTTGTCTGATCCTTTTTTTGTGCCTTCAGGTGAAGTAATAGGCCTTTTTGTGATCATCCATCTGCAGTCATTTCAGCACATTCTTCTCCTTGGTCTGTAATTCTTTGCTCCTTGGTCTGTAATTCTTGGTTAAGTTGTTGCTTAATGTTCTGTGGTAGTAATGTTTACTTTTTTTTGGGGGGGGGGTGGCTTGGGAAACTTTTTTTTCCTTTTGTCGGGCTGATACTTGAGTCACTTCTATGTGCAGCACAAGTGCCGTTTGTCACTCTTTTCCCAACAGCTGAATGCTTCTGTCAGCACAAATGCTTCACCAGGACTGCCAGGATTTCAATCAACACACCCAGCTTCGCTGCCAGAAGACCTTGGAATCTTTCTTGCTGCAGCAAAAGCTTTAAACTATGGAGAAGAAGCTTCACCAGAGTGAGACAGGGAGATCCTGCCACTTTTGAGGACCGACCTTTCTTAAATCTGTTGCAACAGTTCTTCTGTTTCTTAGCCTAATCTATCCTTTACAATTTCTAGTACATAAGGTTGGCCACCTATGGGCACCCACCCCTTTCTTGACTATGCTATAGTGTCCTTTTTGGTTTTCCTGTTCCCTCTCAGGTCCTTGTACAGGGAGGTTATTGTGGTGACCTCCGAGTGTATGTAAAACAGGCTGTGTTTATCGTTGATGGATTTAGTATATAATAGCACTATGTTATAAAATACCTTGATGTATATACCTTACGTTTAAGAAACCTGTAAATGTTGAGAATACCATGGCACTAGGTGTTTTTGATAAAGGTAAAAAGTACTAGATTGACTGTATTATATAATTAAGTTGGTTGTGTTGTTAAATGTATGTAAATTGGTGCCATTCATTCCTGCTGTAAACTGAGCCAATCTGAAATTTCATGGTGATTTACATTTATTCCATGATGCTTTGCATTATGGAAGTATGTGTGATGTTGTGTTTCTTTGAAACTTGGCTTATTGCCAATGCCCTTTGGCGTTATCTTTGTTTCAGTGCTTCTGCACTGAGATTCTTTGTAGCTTGTTTTGGGTTTTTTCCTTTTTGAGCCCCCACCACCCAAGCAAACAAGGCAACCATAGGGATGAAGGGTTTTCAATAAAAAGTTTAGAACAGTAGATCAGTGAGTCAGTAGGTGCTAACAAGTGCAGAGGAAAGACTTGCATAGTCTGTTGCTGCAAACTGATGTATTGAAGAAGGCATATGCCATTGCTGAATGTTATCCTCTGTATTTTGAATAAACATCAGAGATTGTGTGTTGAAACTGAAGTTTGGTGTCTGGTCCATCTGTTATCCCACAACCCCTCCACAGACTTGGTGTTAGAATTGGGATAACTTGCTGGAAGCATCTGGACTGGCCTAAGAGATTACGTTTTCCAATGGCTATCGCCCAGATATCCCAGGTGGACCGATGCACCAGGAGATGCCAGAAGAGAACCCAGAGGAGAAAATCTGTGGAGTTCTGACCAGAACCATGGCTGACAGATAGAGAAAAGCTGCTGCCTGGACTGGACTTGAGAGCTCGGAGGAAGGCCAAGCCTGAAGATGAGTTGCAAAGGGATGAGGAACTGCTGTGGGGTCGAGGCAGACCGACTACACAGAGAGGCTGAACACCGGTGCCAGGTGCTCAAGAGGTCCCTGCCATAGAGTTTGGATAATGAATCGGAGGAGGATTTTTCATGGGCTCAGCTGGAGGAGGACCCCGTAATGAGCAGGATATTCCTTTGTTCCCAGAATGTTACCTGTTGGAGGTCGGAGATACAAGTATGGAACTTGAATGTGAGACCCCAGGTAAGATTGTGCCGGGATTGAAGACTCCACGCAAGCATGAAGAAGCCTATGAGGATGAAGGGAGGTTTTCTTGTATTGATACAGCTAAATCTGTTAACAGTATTGACTGGAGTATACTGCAGCCATCTGGCGGGCAACAAAGCAGATATGGGGGTGGACCAACGGTGGTCCATCATTAAGGAAGGAATACTAGTTGCCATAGATGAATGTGTTTGGTTCTGGGGTAAGAACACAAGGGTCAAAGCACCCAGCTGGGTCAGTTCTAGGGTTGCCCAGGCAGTAAGGGAAAAGATGTTGGCCTATAGAAAATTCAGGAAGACCAAAAGAGAGGTGGATAGGGAAAATTACCTAAGGTTGGCTAGTGAGGCAAGTAAGGAAGTCCGGCGAGCAAAGGCACAGAAGGAGCTGCAGATTGCTGAAGGAATTAAGAAGGGGAAGAAGGCTTTCTTTTGCTGTATAAGTGAGAAAAAGGACAAGAAGGAAGGGATTGTTAGGCTTAAGAAAGGGGTGGAGTGGGAGGAGGATAATGGGGGGAAAAGCAGAGATACTAAATGAGTACTTTTGTTCCGTCTTCACCAGGGAGATGGATAAACCAGTGCCTTCAGTAGGGAAAAGAGGAGCAGGGAGGGAGGGGAACATAGATGTAGTGATAGAGAAGGATAGAGTGAGGGAGGGGCTGCTGACATTGAAGGAGGACAAATCACCAGACCCGGACAGAATACATCCAAGGGTACTAAAGGAACTGGCTGAGGAGCTGGCAGGGCCACTGGCAGACCTATTTAATAGTTCACTAGAGTCAGGCGTGGTACCGCAGGACTGAACAACAGCATATGTAGTGCCCCTCCACAAAAGCAGTCCTAAGGATGACCCAGACAATAACAGACCAGCCAGTCTGACCTCCATTGTGGGCAAGCTCATGGAGACCATACTAAAGGAAAGGTTGATGGAATATCTAGAGGAGCATGGTCTCCAGGGTGCGAGGCAGCATGGGTTCATGGGGGGGGGATCGTGTCAAATGAATCTGATTGACTTCTTTGACTGTGTCACTAAGACAGTAGACAGGGACCAAGTGGTAGACATCCTTTGTCTTGATTTCAGCAAGGCCTTTGACTCTGTGCCCCGCAAAAGGTTGATCAGGAAGTTGGTGGATCTTGGGGTTGGGGAAAAGATGGCCAGATGGGTGGAAAACTGGCTGACGGACAGAACCCAGAGGGTGGTTGTGGGGGAAAGTTATCTGGCACTAGAGAAGTAACCAGTGGGGACCCACAGGGCTCTGTGCTGGGGCCGGTGTTGTTCAGTGTCTTCATCAGTGACATTGGGGATGGCATTAAGGGCAAAATGTGCCTATTTGTGGATGGCACCAAGCTCTGCAGGAGAGTGGACACGGCTGAAGGGATACAGGACCTACAGAAGGTCTGGAAAAGCTGGGGAGGTGTTCCAGGATCTGGCAGCTCAGCTTCAGTGCCAAGAAGGGCAAAGTTATGCATATTGGAGCCAAGAATCCCAGGACAGTGTACTACCTGGGTGGAGTCCGAGTATCTGCGTCAGAGGAGGAGAAGGACCTAGGAGTGATGATCACTAGTGATTTGAACCACTCCACACAGTTCAAGAAAGCAGCAGCAAAGACCAACAGGATGCTGGGATGCATATCTAGGGGGATCAGTAATAGGAGAGAGGTTACACTGCCCTTGTACAGGTCACTGGTTAGGTTACGTCTAGAGTATGGAGTTCAGTACTGGTGCCCACACCTCAAAAAGGACATTAACCTGCTGGAGAAGGTCCAGAGGAGGGCTACAAAGATGATAGTGGGTCAACAGGGTAAGGCATATGAGGAGAGGTTGAGGACACTGAACACACACTCCCTGGAAAACAGGAAAGACGGGACATGATTGGGACCTTCAAGTACTTGAAAGGGATATGTACAGTTGGTGCAGAGTCTCTCTTTAAGCTGAGTGGCAACCATAACACTAGGGGGCACAGTCTTAAGCTGGAGGGTGAGAGGTTTAGGAGGGTGGTCAGGAAGCACTTCTTCACAGAGAGGGTGGTGGACACTTGGAATGCACTGCCGGAAGAGGTCATCTCGCTGAAGACAGTGGGCAGCTTTAAGAGATGCTGGGATAGCATGGGGAGGGGAGTAAGGATCATGGGTAGGGAGGATGGGAGGAGTGGGTAGGGAGGGCAGGGACATTAGCTCAAGCTTTGGACCCTGCAGTACAAGCAGACGTGATAGACCAAATGGCCTTCTTCTGCTGCCTTCTTCGTATGTTCATATGTATGGTCATATGTTGAAACTGAAGTCCAGTGTCTGGTCCATCTATTATCCCACAACCCCTCCACGCAGAGTATCTCCTCATCTTATCTGTGTCAGTCTTCACCATTCATCGCAGTTGGGTCATTGGCCGGAGGTCATGAGCCCGTGGGAGCTTTGATTTATTAATTTTTTTTGTATGGGTGACGGCGCCGCCCTCAAGGCCGACGTCTGACGTGGCACTCGAGGGTTGGCTATTATCTGTCGTCGACGCTGCCCCCTCGCCAGTTCTTCATTCAAACAACATGAAGTCTTGCTATATTCTGACATATGCAGTGAGTCCCAACCTTCGAACTGCTCCGGAGGTGAAAGAGTTAACTTTCCATGCCAGGCATGGAATGCTGAGCTCGAGCTCGGATGAAACTCTGTCTGTTGTTATTCGGTTCATTTTGTTGGTTAAAGTATTGTTTTTCTTGGTTTTCGACCGAATTTAAACCGCAACCAGTCGGTTCAGGCTCTGTCTGTGGTATTTGTGAGTACTAGATAGGTTTTACATTAATTCTCTTCTGTGTGGAACTTGTAAACGGTTTATCGGTTCGGTTTGAAACCGATCAGGTTGTTTAAAATATCTTGATCTGTGATTTAGAGTGTGGTTACCGGTTCTTATCGGTTCTAGAAAAAACGGATTTTATTACGTTTTTTTCCATGACCCGTGACACGGTTGGGAACCGATAAGAGGGTCTTACCTGGCGGAGTGCCATAAACAGGTAAGTTTGGTTAGGACTGGCACTATGTCTGAGAAACCCAAAAGAAAAACCGGGCCCACTGGGTTTCAACACTGCAGTGTGTGTGGGGAAGTCTTTGCCAAGGCTGACCCCCACACTCCACCTGTGTTTATTGTCTGGGGTTTGACCACCTCAATGCAGACTGCCAGATTTGTAAAAATTTTCCTGCAGCTACCCTGGAAAAGAGTTGGTAGGCTCAGGGAAAGGGAGGCCAAAAAATCCGCTGAACCGGATGGCCAGCCCGGTTCGGTTCCAGCCGAACCAGAGGGAGTGCCCTTTGACCAGGGCGAGACTTCCTCGGGCAAAAGGAGATCCGACTCTGAGGAGTCAGTTCCAGCAAAAAGGACTAGGAAATCAGCTGATGTGGAGCCAAAACTTTCCTCTCCAACCGCTGAAGAAATAGCCAAAGCGATTAAAATTGTACCGTCGCTTTCCCCGGTTCCGACCGAACCAGCACCATCAGGTAAGCGGCCGGTTCCACTGGTTCAAGAGTATGATTTAGAGGAATATTATGAACCGGAAGAGGAGTATGAGGAGAGTGAATGTGGATTTGAAAGTCTGGATGTGCCCATTGACCCGGACATCTCCCCAGACAGACCTTCAGGAGTGTCTCCTCCTAGGCTTTCTGAGTCCCCGTCTCATTTTATGTTTTATAAAAAAGTGGCTGAAACCCTCCGGCTCCCTATGGAGGAAGCTGTGGATGATCAAGAGGAGCCTGACTATTTGGAAATGATGGATATCCCAGAGTCTAGGAGACTGTCTATTCCCTTGCATAAATCTTTTGGGAAACAGACATTTAAAATTCTAAAAACTCCTCACACTATACCTCCTGTGGATAAGAGAATGGACAAGAGGTACACATTGTTGGGCTCTGATACAGAGTTCCTTACACAACAATGCAGCCATGTTGGGGTAGTGCAGGCTGCAGCCTGTGACAAGGCAAATATTCCCTTGGCTTCACACCCCCCGGTCAAGGACTCCAGGAGGATTGATGCCATGGCAGAGAAACAGTACATGGCAGCATCCTTTGGACTCAGACAGGCGAATTATATGGCTTATGTTGCTAGATATCAGAAATCCAGATGGGATACTGTTATGGCTCTAGCAAAACAGGTCCCTGGCCAGCTTGCCAAGGAGCTGGAGCAGGTGGCTGCTGATGGTATTGAGGCATCCAAGGTGCAATTCCATGCTGCAGTGGACCCAAATGATGTGTCATCAAGAGTCATGGCTACATCTGTGGCACTTCGCAGAATGGCTTGGCTCAGATGTACTAGCCTGTCACAGGATACCCAGACTAAAGCCATGGATTTTCCTGTTGTGGGTAATTCCCTGTTTGGGGAGCAGACAGAGAATTACATGAAGAAAATGGATGAGTATAGGACCACCTATAGGAGTGCACAGGCCAAGGAAAGGCAGGCCACTCCTCAAAGGCAGCTTCCCAGGGGCAGGGGCAGGCCTTTTCATAGGCCTTTTTACCAAGCCCAGGCCTCCTCTTCTGCTTATGCCCAGAGGGGGTTCTTTAGAGGGAGAGGCAGACGGGGTACAAGCATGCCTGCTTCCACCCCTCAGCCCAAAGCCCCTGCCAAGCAGGCACCCTGATGGGGTTGCCAGGGCCGATTCTCAGCTACCTGTAGTGGGCAGGCTGGCTTACTTTGTCCAGGACTGGGAGTCTCTGACATCAGACAAGTGGGTCCTGGAAGTAGTAAGCCAGGGACTGGTTCTCAGCTTCAAAAAGTTTCCAAAGATGAGAACCAGATCCTTTCCACCTGCAATCCACCAGAGGCACTTGCCCTAGAGGCAGAGGTCTCTTCCCTCCTGGCTCTCAGAGCTGTGGAAAGGGTTCCTCCCCTACACCAGGGCAAAGGGTTGTACTCCAGGTACTTCCTTACCCCAAAAAAGACAGGAGAATGGCGGCCCATCCTGGATCTCAGATACTTAAACAAGCACCTTTTAAAACCAAAATTCAAAATGGTGACTCTGGGAATTATTCTACCCTCTCTAAGGCCAGGGGACTGGCTAGCGTCCCTGGACCTCAAGGATGCTTACTTCCATATTCTCATCAGAAGCTCCCATCGAAAGTACCTCAGGTTCGAGCTGCCCTCAGGCCATTACCAGTTCAGAGCAATGCCCTTTGGCCTCACCTCTGCTCCAAGGGTATTCACAAAATGCCTGGCAGTAGCAGTTGCTTCTCTAAGAAGGCAAAAAATTGCCATCTTCCCTACCTGGACGACTGGCTCATAGTAGGCCAGTCCCCAGACCAAGTCAAGTTACACCTACAGATAACTCAGCAACTGCTCACCTCTCTAGGTTTCCTTCTGAATCTTTCAAAGTCAGTTCTAGAGCCTGTCCAGCTCCTCACCTTCATAGGCGCAGAACTGAACACAGAGAAAGCCAGAGCCTTCCTTCCTTTGGACAGGGCAAGGACCCTGGTCTCCTCATTCACCCTGCAGGTGTCTTGACCAGCAAGGCATTTTCTACAGCTCCTGGGGCACATGGCTGCTTCTACAGCAGTAGTGCAGGGAGCAAGATTTCAGATGAGGGACATTCAGTTCCATTTGAGAGGCTTTTGGTCTCAAAGGAAAGACCCTCTAACCAAATTGATCCCAGTGTCTCGAACCCTGATCCAGGCCCTACAGTGGTGACAGGAAAAGAGCAATTTGAGACAAGGGGTTCCTTTTGTCACTCAGTCTCACTCCTTAATCCTTACTACAGATGCATCCCTCTTGGGGTGGGGAGCTCACATGGGTGACCTCACTACCCAGGGGTTGTGGTCCCCTCAGGAATCTCTGCTCCACATCAATCTGTTGGAACTCAGAGCAGTTTTTCTAGCACTTCAAGCTTTTTCTAAATCTGTTCAGAACAAAGTTGTACAGGTCAGAACAGACACCACCACCACAATGTGGTACATCAACAAGCAAGGGGCACTCGGTCTACGGCCTTGTGCACCGAAGCAATGAAGTTGTGGTCTCTGGCTTACTCCCTGAACACCTCCCTTACGGCAGTTCACCTCCCAGGCAAGGACAATGTCCTGGCAGATGCTCTCAGCAGGATTTCCCAGGGCCATCATGAATGGTCACTGGACCCCCTGGTCTTGGAGGTGATATTTGCCAGATGGGGCACCCCGCAGATAGATCTTTTTGCAGCCCCAGACAATCACCAACTTCCCCTTTTTTGCTGCAGGCCCCCAGTGTTGGGCTCAGTCCCTCTGGATGCCTTAGTTCTCAATTGGGAAGGAAGTTTTCTATGCTTTTCTTCCTTCCTCTCCTGTTCAAAGTGCTAGTCAAAATCAGATCTCAACCCTGCAAGATGATCCTGATTGCTCCAGATTGGGCCAGACAACCCTGGTATCCACTCCTACTGTCCTTAGCAGTCCATCTTCCCCTGTGTCTTCCCAGGAATCACAACCTGTTAACCTGTGCTCAGGGAGGGTTTGGTACCCGAACCTCAAATCTCTCAATCTCAAGGCCTGGCTCTTGAAGAGTTAGAGTTTGCTGATTTACACCTCTCCCAAGGTGTAATGGATATCCTGAAGGCTTCTAGAAAACCTTCCACCAGGGCTACTTATAATTCCAAATGGAAGAGGTTTTCCATATGGTGCTCTGGAAAGCATATTTCCTCAGAATCTGCTGATTTACCCACAGTCCTGGATTATATGGTCCACTTAAATACCTTGGGGCTGAGACCAGCTACCCTAAAAGTGCATCTGGCAGCTGTGTCTGTTTTTATTTCAGCAGGTAAGCTCTTCTTCTTTCAGCTCACCCTGTATTCTCCAAGTTTTTCAAGAGATTGCTTCACACCAACCCTCCATTCAGGGACCCTGCCCCCGCCTGGGATCTTAATGTTTGCATTGCTCAGCTTATGCAACCCCCGTTTGAGCCTTTGTCTTCAGCAGAGCTTAAGTACTTGACTTGGAAGACTTTGTTTCTGGTAGCCATCACTTCTGCCAGACGCATAAGTGAATTACAAGCTTTGTCAGTGGAGCCTGATTTTATCTCCTTTCATAGAGATAAGGTGGTCCTCAGGACTAACAGGAAGTTCTTGCCTAAGGTGGTTTCAGATTTCCACCTTAATCAGTCTATATCTCTTCCAGTGTACTTCACTGACCATTCCTCCTCTGGCGAGAGGAGGCTACACAGCTTAGATGTGAAGAGAGCCCTTAGTTACTACATAGAGCGTACTAAGGGTCACAGGTTTGACTCCCTCCAACTGTTCCTCACTTATGGTGAGGTTGGTAAAGGGAAACCTGCCACTAAAAGATCCATTGCCAGGTGGATTGTCTCTTGTATCCAAATTTGCTATGAAAAACTGGGTGAGGTTCCTCCCTCAGGCCTGAGGGCTCACTCTACCAGAGGTACAGCTGCTTCCCTGGCTGCTGCCAGGGACATCCTATTCTAGAGATATGTCAAGCAGCTACCTGGAAAACAGTTCACACTTTTACCAAGCATTACTCCCTGGACATCCAGGCTAGGAGTGATGCTGGGTTTGGCACAGCTGTGTTTCAGAGCCTATTTCTAAGTAGGTTCTGTCCTCCTCCATGGAGGTACTGCTTTATAGTCTGCATATGTCAGAATATAGCAAGACTTCATGTTGTTTGAAGAAAAAATTACTCACTTAGTAATGTTGTTTCTTCTAATGGAGTCTTTATATTCTGACCCCCCCTGCCCCTCTCAGAACCTCTGTTTTGGGATGTGGGGGCATGCAGTGTTGGCACTTAGTAGGTGCCCATCTTGTTGTTTTCACCCTCCTTTCTTGGGGTGACTTGGTGTTGTGTTTTCATTTTGGGTCTCCTGACTTGAGTCTTTGTTTTGGGACCAAAAAATGTGTTCTTATGTTTAGTAGCCACTTGGCTAGTGTAGGTTTACAGCTTCCACACAGGACCTCAGTGAGTTTAGCTCGTAAAGATCTGACGGTTTGAGTTTGAAGAACAGAGAGAGTTTCAACCGAGCTCGAGCTCAGCGTTTCATGCCTGGCATGGAAAGTTAACTCTTTCACCTCTGGAGCAGTTCAAAGGTTGGGACTCACTGCATATGTCAGAATATAGCAAGACTCCATTAGAAGAAACAACATTACTAAGGTAATTTTTTCTTTCCCGCCGTTGAGGACTGACCTCGTGTGGGGCTTGCTTTTCCTGATACGCCATCGTGGCCTAGTTTCGTTCGGTCTAGCAGCTGTGCTTAATCACCTGTTCTGTTTTGCCATCTGCTCGACGCCGCTGATTGTCGGTAAGATTGTTCCTTTTATTATTTTATTCAGCGATGTCGGGTACTGTTTTTTGATTATTTTACTGGTAGATTATGTGTGGTTCGCGGGTCAAGAAGTCAGCCAAGATGGGGCGGCCCCCAATGCATCGGTGCCCCTGCAGCCGTCAGTACTCCGTCATGGGCCAGCATGATCGATGTCTCTCCTGCCTTGGCCCTCTTCACAACATGGACAACTGTGATGCCTGCTTCTCCATGGACTGCTGAGTCATTGAGTTGCGCACGTTGAAAGTGGGGCGCACACCAACTCTCGGAGGATGGGTGCACAGTCGTAAGGCCAAGGTACAGACGCATGGCCCTTCCTCCAGGTCCCCCTCCAGTTGTGTATGGACCGTGGAGGAGGGGGCTTCCATCTTTTCTAGCCTTGCCGTGGCAGGGTCTTCTTCCGTGGTGCAGGAGGCCCAGCCCATCCCTTTTGGGGGTCGGGCGGGAAGCACCCCCTTGGCAGTCACTTCTTCAGAGGCAAGGGCTCCCCCAGTGTTGTATCCTTGACCTGCAGGTCCAGGCTGGCACCTGCCTCAACGCTGTCCGCCGGAGCCGCTTCGGACCTCGGCACCACTTGCGGCGTCAGGCTCTTGGGCAGTGCTGCAGTCAACGCCAGGCTGTCTCGATGGTGGGAGCGACGCTGGGACAGGTGTTTCCGCCATTTCTGATGTGCCAGGGCTGGGGATGATGCCGTTTCCAGCTCCAGCGCAGTTTGCAGTGCTGGGGAGGGGGATGGTGCCGTTTCTGTAGTTGGCACCATTCGTGGTGATGGGGCCGTGGTTGGTGTCATCTCTAGCTCTGCTGCCGGGGAGGAGTTGGCCGGTACCGTATTAAACTCCAGTGCCATTCATGCCACCTGGGACGGTGCTGTGTCTGGCTCTGATTCTGCTTTCAGTGCTGCAGTCAGTGCCGCCTCTGGCGCCATTCGCGACACCGGGGGGGGGCACGATGCCGATGGCACCGAGGCTGGGACTGGTATTGCTCGCAGCCCAGGAACAGGTAGGGGTTGGAGGGTGGTCTGGCATCGGGCCTCGGTTTCCACCTCCTCGGAGGGGGGATTCTGGGTCCAATCTGGACTGGCTTCCCGACTCCTGGGGGTCTTCAGACACCTAAGTAGCCACCTCTACGGCCACCACTCAGCCTCCCTCCGAGGAGTGGGCTACTCTTCCTGATTCTGGGGTCAGTGGTACTGACCAGTCAGCAGTGGTCCATGTGGCCGCTGCTGGGCAGCCTGGAGTTGGGGAATTGTTTGCCCCCTCAGCTGGGGTGCCTCCTTCTGTGCTACGTGGATAGTCCAACTTTGGGACAGTCTGCAGCGCCCACGGAAGGGGAGGATGATGCATCCTGGGTGGTCTCCTTGGAGACTACTCGAGATTGCCAACTGGCTAGGCTAGTGTCTATGAGGCAGAGGGCTCTTTCAGAGTCAGAGGGGTCAAGAGGCCTGGCTTCTGTGTGACAGTATCTCCCTGGGACCCACCCAGATTCGGGGAGGAGCTGAAGTGTGGATCCTCGCCCTTCCCCTTCTCTCTCCTCGAGAGGGTCTTCTTCTTTGGAGGCTAAGGACAATCCTTTTGGGCTCTTATGGTCCCAGTCACCTCACAGGGGGGATTCTTCAGGGCACAGTCTAGGCAGTTCTAGTGTGGTTGACCAGCTGTTGGCTGTTGGACTTCCCGGGTCTCCCTCCCTTTTGGGAGCATCCAGTGGGTCCTCTTGCCTGGGCAGAGGACATTCCTCTTCTTCTGTGGACTTGGCCCCATTCCTCTGCCTCCTACTCCCTCTCTCCCTTGTATTGCTGGTCCTAGGGGACCTCTGACCTGGGAGCAGTTCAGCGGTGCGACTGCTCACTTCCCCACTTATGTTAGGGCAGTGGATGAGTTGGTGTTCCACCCTCCCCCTAAGCAGCCATCTCCTGAATCCCCGAAATCTTCTGCTTCCTCATCCCTCTCCTCGGAGGGAGAGGAACCTTCTGTCCTTATCTTCCCAGCCACTGATCTTGCTTTGTATCAGCATTTCCTTACGAGGATGATGGAAGATCTTCAGATTACCCCTGGTTCCCTAGACAATCCTGAGCATGTAACGTGCACCTTCCTGGGTGATTTCAGTGCAGCCAACCTGGTGGTTCCCACCTGGCCTGTTCCCTTTCGGGAAGCGTCACTGCATTTCTGGCAGCGTCCCTTCTCCAATGTTTCGGCCCCTAGGGAATTGTGCCAGAGGTATTGTGCTCCCCCAGAGTCTTCAGTTTGCATGCCTCACCCTCTGTCAGAATTGATGCAGTTAGACACTCCTGATGGGCTTTACGCCCCTCACTGCGACCGGTCCCCAGATCAAGACTCTTCAGATTTTGACTTCTGAGGTAGGAGGACCTTTTACTCCGCATGGCTTTTATTGTCCATAGCTTCACATCAGGACCACTATGCATCCTATGGCAGGTTCTTGTGGTCTAGGCTAGGTAAACTTCTAGCCTCTTTCCTTGATTCAGAGGTAACCAGACAAGCCATCGCACTCTCTGTTCAGGGCTTGGAGCTAGCAAGGCACCAAGCGAGGGCATCCTGCGATGCCAGTGAGGTAGCT
The DNA here is from genome assembly GCA_016271365.2 of Neoceratodus forsteri. Classification (NCBI taxonomy): domain Eukaryota; kingdom Metazoa; phylum Chordata; order Ceratodontiformes; family Ceratodontidae; genus Neoceratodus; species Neoceratodus forsteri. The sequence goes on from CM028133.1 coordinate 933,094,479, forward strand.
TCCAGAGTCATAGGGACAGCGATCTGCATAAGGCTTCGTCTTTCCCGGTTGTCACCCTTGACCCGGCGTAGGGTGATTTCCTCCGCCTACCGGAGAACCCACCTTTTCTCCCACAGAGTGAGGCGGCAGTTGTCGGGGCAACTTCCTTCCCCCTGGGGGTCTCCATCTCACTCCCCACAGTCTCAGACCCATAGAGGTTCTCCCTCCCAGTGTCTCCCCCACTGGGAGCTAAGGGCCTTAGTCCCTTAGGGTTTGGTCCCTCTTTGGTGTGGGCTCAGTACTCACACAACTGTGATGAATGGTGAAGATTGACACAGATATATGAAAATTATGTACCTACTGTAATTCTTGATCTTTCTGTTTATCTTCACCGTTCATCACAAAATCCCACCCACCATCCCCCTGGGGCCTCAGTCTCTGGGTCCCCCACCCTCTGTGTGCCTCCTTCCATTTGGCCAGGAGTCACGAGACCTTAGGCACACAGGGGGGCTTCTCTTATAGCCTAGAAGCTGTGGGGGAGGTGAGAGGGGGAGCTGTTTCTCATTGCCTTACGGCTTCCACCCCTTCTTAGGGGTGAAATGTTGGTTGCTGTCCCCTCTCTCTTTTGCTTATCCTTGTCCTTCGGGACTAATCCCTTTATGATTCTTTTGAATCTTTTTATAGTTCATTTAGAGGGAGTTCCCCTTCTTGTTTTTGTTGGATTAGGGCAGGGGACATACCTCGGCTCCTGGACTCGCCCTCCCTTGAATTCGACTCTGCTGAAAAGTCATCTTCTGTCAGGAGTTTATCTTAAGTGTTCTCCTTGTTGGAAAACTTGCCAGCCTTGCCATGCTCTCTGGCTACTTCCTTAGACAGTATTATATTTACTCTAAAAGAAAAACTGAGATCCAGGTTGCGAGCCTTGGTTTTGTCCCCTGCCCTCTCAATTTACTTATAATTTCTTACCTTCCCTTTCCTTTCTTCTCCTTTTTCCTCTTCCAGAGATTTGGGCCCCTCCCAATCGCCTTAGATTTTTTCCCTCCCTCGTCTGTCCTCTCAGTCGTTTATTCCTCGTTTTGTTTATTATATCTTTTCCTTTATCTGTCCCTTGGACTCTCTTGTCCCTCCCTTCCACCCTATTCTTACTCTGCAGGTGACTCAGAGCTGGCGAGGGAGCGGTGCCGACAAGAGAAAATGGCCAGCCCTCGAGTGCTATGTCATACGTCTACCTCGAGGGCGGCGCTGTCACTGCATCACTGCCGTCCATTCAAAAAATGAGCTCCTGCAGGGCCATGACCTCCAGCCAATAACCCAGCTGTGATGAATGGTGAAGTTACATAGAAAGATTAAGAATTACGGTAGGTACGTAATTTTCATTTCCCCGGAGCCTCCACTTCTTTATCACTGAAGGATGTGAAGAAATCAACGAGAAAGCACAAACACCATGAGTAGCACAGGGAGAAACCCCGGTCAGCTTCCCGCTCCAGGTCCCTGCGCAAGTCTAGCACCGATCCTGGGTCTTCCTCCCTCGGGATTTCGACCACCTCCAGATCAGCCCTCTTTCCAACCGGGCTGCCAATGGTCAAACCACCCACTCTCCTTTCCATCACGGGTGGTGGTTCTTTGGGACTTGGGGCTTTGAACTCAGCCTCTCAGGCCCATTCTAAACATGGGTACTCTGCCAAGTGGCTTGACCAGGTCCTTTTCAGACAGTGAGTCCTTGTCCAACACCCTCCCGGTCAAGGCATCTGTGAAGTCAGCTCTGAAGCCCGGGGCTGACGCCAGTTCGTGACACCCGGGGCATGCAGTCTCCTCTCCCGAGAGGGTGACGTCTCTGCCCCGCTCATGAATTAGCTCACCTTCATGAGCATCTCCTTACCAGCCGACTCTGGCTGCTACTCCAGACCAGCATCAGCTGACACCTCTTCCATTGACGCAGGCCTCTCCAGTGCCACCCTCGATGCCACGGCCTCCACCATCCCCAAATCCCCCACAGTCACCAGGGGGACTGATGCCCAGTCTTTTGACCCCAGTCAGACCGATGCCAGGGGGTTCTCTACCTCGGGATCTGATGCTGATTAACCCGATGCCAGGGTTACCGCAGCCAGATGAACTGATGTCGGGCCTTCCAACCCTACCCCACTGATGCCGGTTCCTCCGACCTCACCCCAGTTCCCACCCGCAGAGACTGATGCTCTTTTTGTGGCCTGGTGGGTGTATTTCAAGAACAAGGAGATCCTGAAGGAGCCGTCAGCTCCCAGTCCTACTAAGGATCAGTCTCCTCCTAAGAAGGCTCCGATGCCAGATCCTAGAGAGCTTACGCCACCAGCAAGGCCTGACACCTGCCCTTCTAGGCCTCACAAGCATAAACTCTGGCACTTACCCTCTCTGTCACTGAATTCGGGTGAGTCAGAGGGATATTCCTCCTCCTTCTCACATGACTACTCTGGAGATTGACATCCCATCAGAGCCAGAGGAGCTCAAGGATGCTCCGCGTTCTCCCCCAGGTGACACAGCTTTCACGGATGTGATGAGGCACATAAAGGCCCTCATGGGTTGGGACACTGAGGAAGTGGACCCTGAGCGACATCTACAAGCCACTTTCCTTTGCAAGAAGGAGTCCTTGCCTCTTGTGGTCCCCCGTCTAATAGACTCCTTCAAGGATGTCAATAAAGCAACTTGGAAGCATCCGTCTTCTACACCTGCAACCTTCAAAAAGGCGGATTGCATGTATAACGTCACAAGGGACGAACCCTTCTATGAGGAGCATCCGGAGGATGATTGTCATCAGTGCGGCCCATGACCGTTCCAAATGACCTCGACACCTCAGCACTCAGCCTCCTGATAAGGACTCTAGGCAGATAGACTATTTTGGGAAAATGTCTACTCCTCAACCACTTGTGCCATCCATTCCCTAAACTTTCTTGCACACATGGTCTAATATCAGAATGCCCTGTGGGAAAATGCCTCTGAGGTGGCACAAGCTCAGGCGGATCTCCCTGGAAGGCTGAGTGGTTGCACCTTCTCAAGTCTGGCTCTGATGTGGGGACCCACGTCCTCAGAGCCTCCTATGATTCTGCAGACTCCGCAGGTAGGGTCACGGCTATGGGAATTTCCCTACACTGCTACTCGTGGCTCAGGGTGTCTGGGTTTGCCCCGGACATCCATGCCAAAATGCTGGACACTCCCTTTAGGGGCCCTGTCTTGTTTGGCAAGAATTCTCAAAATATAATCACTCACCTTCAAGAGTTGGGTAAGGCTATCAGATCAGTTCATACCTTCTATAGATCTCAGCCTAAATTCTCCCAGCGACAGCCTTTTTGACGCAACCCCAAATAGCAACCTAGAGGCAAGCAGTTCAGGGATGCCTTTAAGAGAAAGGCCACTTCCCAAGTTACAGGAGGTTCTGCGTCCTGAACTCCTAGAACCTCACAGACTGCGTTGCCTATCCCTGGCTCTTCTGTCTCTTTACCTGACCCCCCCCCTCCATAATCCCTGGGGGAGGCGGGGGGGTGTTTCTCTCTTTAAAAGACGGCTGGAGCAGAGTAACCTTGGACCAGTGGGTTCTACAGTTAGTGAAACAAGGACATACCCTAGAATTGTTAGAGATTCTTCTGGACAAACCTCCAGCTCCCTCCCATTATCCTCTGGCCCATCTCGACCAGATCCGGGATGAGATTCAAGCACTTCTGAGAAAACAGGTCATTAAACCCATTCCGCCAGTGCAACACAGGACATAATTCTACTCGCATTTTTTCCTGGTCCCAAAGAAAACTGGAGATCTGCACCCCACTCTGGATCTCAGCCATCTGAACAAATTTATAGAATACAAAAGGTCACTCTTCCCAGCCTGCTTCCCTTGATGCATCAAGGAGATTGGCTCAGCTCCTTGGACGTGCAGGACACTTGCCTTCACATCTTGGTGTTTCCACCCCACAGGGGGTTTCTGCTTTTTCACTTCCATGGAAACCACTACCAGTTTCGGGCCCTGCCCTTCAGTCTATCCTCGACTCTTCGAATTTTCACAAAATGCCTTGCAGTAGTGGCAGCCACCCTAAGGAGGGAAGGCCATTATGTCTTCCCTTACCTAGATGACTGGCTTCTGACAGCTTCTACCAAGGAAAAATTGCTCAGAACCATGGAGGTAACTTTTTCTGTTTCGGGATCTGTGGATAACACCCAGTCTCCCAGTATCCTCCCTTTGGCCAAGTCAAAGACGCCTGTACATAGGGGCGATCCTGGATACAGAGCAAGATGAAGCCTTTCTTCCACCAGACAGGACAGAATGCCTTCAGACTCTGGCTCAACTTGTCTCGCCAAGTCCTAGCCAGAACAGTTCTAAGACTGCTGGGTCATATGGCAGCGGAGATTGCGACTGTACCCTTGGCTCGCCTGCCCATAAGAGTGGCCCGGTGGAACCTTTGGGTCCAATGGGACCAGTGTTCAGATGACTTCGACCTTCCAGTGTCAATTTCCAACTCTCTCAGACAGACCATGACATGGTGGAAGAATCTCCCCAACCTTTCCAAGGGGGTTCCCTTATGATCGGAGTCACCTCGGCTGATTCTGAACACAGAGGCATTGGGCCAGGGCTGGGGTGCCCATATTTCAGACCACCAGACTCAAGGGATCTGGTATCCCTTGGAACAGCATCTCCACATCAGTGTCCTGGAGATGCAAGTGATTCTGTATGCTGTCCAAGCCTTTTGGATGCATCTACTTCCAGGTACTCTCTTGATCCAGACGGACAACATGTCCATGGTCTTTTACATAAACAAGCAAGGGGGCAAGCATTCTTACCCCCTCTGCAGAGAGGTCATGAGAGTATGGCATTGAGCCATAGAACATTACCTGAGCATGACAGCTGTGCATGTTCCAGGCGTTCAGAATACCATGGCCAATAGTCTGTCATTCTCAGTCCCAAGGTTCATGAATGGGGACTTCTTCCCACAGTGGTTGAAGATCTCTTCGACAGGTGGGGCTGCCCAGAGCTGGACCTACTCACATCCCCACCCAATGCAAAACTGCCCAGTTTCTGCTCACTAGATCCAGGGCCTGGTGTTTTCTGGTGAGACGCGTTGTCTCTCTCTTGGACAGGGAGGTTTCTGTATGCCTTCCCTCCCTTTCTGTTGCTGCAGAGTGGGCAGAGATGATTCTGATATCCCCTTCTGGCCACATCAGATTTGGTTTCCACTTCTTCAGCAGCTTGCAGTGGAACCCCCTGATTCCCTTGCCTCTTTGTTCCATCGTGCTGTCACAGAAGCAGGGCACCTTGGTCCATCCGGATCTCAGGTCTCTGCACCTTCATGCATGGCTCCTGCAGAATTAGCCATCGCCCATTTTGGGGTTTTCCCCCCAGGTGGCAGAGGTTCTCGTGGCTGCCAGAAAGCCATCCACTTATGCTATGAAGTGGAAACAATTCTGCATATGGGCCTCCACCCGTGAATTAGATCCCTTTACTTGTCTGGAGAATCTTGTTCTAGAGAATCTCCTCTGCTTATCTAACTCAGGCCTGAGTTACTCATCCATTAGATCACTTTAATACAGTAAGTTTTTCAAAACCCAAACAGCGGTACGAATTTGGTTCCATTAAGCTAGCTTTTTCTGTCCCTCATACTTGGGATTTGATAAAGAAGATATGTAATTTAAATTCCCCTATTTCTTATACCCATTTTAAGGCTTCAGTTGCTAAAATGTTCCACAAATCTTGTGATTGTTTTGGTTGAGTTTTGTCATATCAGGTATGCTTGATTAATAAGTTGCAGTGGAACTTAATGTATTATGTATGTGTTAATTGACTATGTTTTGTAATTTAATGAATGGATGCAATTGTAAATGAGAGATTTTCTTTCAATTTGCTTTCCAATTAATGAGATGAGATGAGAAGGTGCACCTTTCAACCATCTCTGGGTATCATGCACCTGTGGGAGGCAAGACCCTTGCCCAACTTGACCTATCCTGCACCTTCTTGCAGGGTATTTTGCATCTGAAACCTCCCATAAGGGACCTGGTTCCTTTGTGGGATCTGTTGTTTATTTTAGAGAAACTTAGGATCTAACTTTGAGAGGGCTCTTGCAGTAGATAATGGACTGTGCCCCCTGGTGTCTGGACCACACAGAAACTTTAGCTAGCAGTGTCTGACAGGGGACCCACCACTCAATGTCACATGATGGACATCAGTGTGACACTATATAGTGGGCAGTCCCCACGCCCACTTTACAGTTCTTTCCCGCTGTCAACCTGTACACGTTGAACCTCACGGAGATCGTATGCCACAGTTTGACCATTTTTCGGATGAGTATCCTTTTTTTTTTTTTATTTAAATAATCAGTATTTCTTAGTTTTTGTGCATGTCGTCTATCGTCAAGCATAAAAATAAGTGCGCTTCATGTGGCACTCAACTACCACACAAAGACTCCCATACTCTCTGCTTCTTCTGCCTAGGCTCAGAGCACAAGGTCAAGGACTGTGAGGTCTGTTCCAGCTTCAACCTGGCCACATGGGAACAACGCCAGCAGGCCCTTGAGACCCACTTACTCAGAGAAAGAATGGCTTTGATGGAAAAAGAACTTCAAAAAACTCTGTAGCACTTCCTCTTCTCCTCCTGATTCCTCCAGGCACAAGAAGAAGAAGGGAGAAGAGAAGCACCGGGATCAGGACCGGTCCCTCTCTCACCCATGGCCGCCCTCGGGTGAGCGGCGGTCTTCTGCCTCCGGGAAGTCAGCCGCTGTGGCCAAGCCTGCCCCACTTCAGGAGCAGTCCTTGGATCCACCCACCACCACTGGTAATGTTGGCCACGGGAGCCTACACTACGTCCAAGGCCTCCGACGCTCTTAGGCCCCTTTCCAGCAGCATGTCTAAGGTGTCTGGTGGTGCTGATAAGTCGCTCGTTGGGTCTTCCAATGAGTGCTCTGCCCAGGGTGAGTCTTTGGGCTCCAGGGCCCGCCCGGCATTGGTCAGTAAGTCGGCCATCGGCTCGTCTGACATCTGCCCGACCACCCCAGCCGATAAGTCAGGTTTTGGTTTAACTGACATCTGCCCGATCGATCTGGCGTCTGGGTCTGGCGAGGGCCTCGATGAATCTCAATTGCCGGATTGGTCACAGCTCTCTTCAGTTGGGTCGCCCCACGGGTCTCCCTTCTCCTCACCTGCAGAAGAGCTCCCTTCACCCTCCCCAGACCGGAGAGGGGCAGATGGATGAGGGTCATCTGTCAGGTGGCACTTTTCTGGCTCACCTCTGGATCCAGCGTTGCATGTCCCATGTAACCCTCAGGGGGGGCCCCTGCCACTGTTTTTTCTGGCGGAGACACTGGCTTCGATGCTGCATTTGCCGCCAGCCGGTCGGACCGGGTTCTTCCAGGTTCTTTGGGTTTCGGGGCACCCCAAGGTCCTCCCTCAGGGTCGCTAATATTAACTTCTGCAGAGTCCCTCTAAGACAAAACTGCCCCAGAGAGAAATGGAACTATATGCAAATGATGGAACCATTTGCCTCATGCCATTTTTCAAAAGCTGCCCAGCTAACTGCCAATGTTCTAACTCCTCAGATTTTTTCTGTCCATCTGCAAGTCAAGAAGCCCTGGAGTTTCCTCTCTCTCGCACAGTCGTTTTTAGTTTTAAATTACCTTATCTTCATGTACTTCAGTTATTTTATTGGTTCTTCTCAATTTACCTGAACCAGGGAGGAACATAGGAATGTGATGGCAGAAAAGGACTGCCAAGCCCACCTAGTGTGCCCTGGTTACCTAGACCTGTGCTAGGCCCCTGAAATCCCCCCCCCCGCCACTAGCTCTTGTGCCTATCCCATTTCCTCTTGAAACCTCCCACTGTTTTTTCCCCCCACCACCTCCCTTGGCAGACTGTTTCACTTGTCTCTGTGAAAAAGTGCTTCCTAAAGTTACCTCTGAACCCCCCCCAACACACACATAATTTGCAGTTCATGGCCCCTTGTCCTAGGTTGCTATTTTACTTGGAAGATGTTCCCCAACAGTACCCTATTTTTTCCCCTTCAAGTATTTGAAAGTCTCAGTCATGTCTCCCCTTTCCCTCCTCTGTTCCAGGGAGTACATGTTTAGGTCCCTCAGTCTCTCCTCATATAAGTGACCGAGTCACCCTCCTCTGGACCCGTTCCACCCTCTCCACATCCTTCTTTAGGTATGGCCTCCAGAAATGGACCCCATACTCCAGATGTGGCCTAACCAGGTGAGTGTACAGGGGAATTATGACCTCCTTCCTCCTACTAGTTATCTCCCTCCCTAGCAACCCAGCATCCCGCTGGCCCTTTTTGCCACCTTCTTGCTCTGTTTCACCACCTTTAGGTCCTGTGAAATGGTAATGCCAAGGTCCCTTTCCTGTTCTGTTACCCCAAGGGGCTGCCTCGCCATCCAGTATTTCGCTTTCCCATTCTTCTTGCCCACGTGCATGACCTTGCACTTCCTTGTACTGAATGACAGTTGCCACTCCCTGGACCACCCCTCCAGTTTCCTCAGATCCTTACGCATCGTCTCCACCCCTTCTGTGTGTCCACTGTACTGCGGACCTTTACGTCGACAACAAACAGACACACCCTACCTTCCAAGCCCACTGCTATGTTCTCTATAAATATATTAAATAGCAGTGGCCCCAATCCCGACCCGTGGGGTACCCCACTGATGTCCCCAGCCTCCCCTGAGGGTACCCTGTTTACTAAAACCTTCTGTTGTCTGCCTACTAGCCAGTTTTGCAACCACTATATTACTCTCTACCCCGACCTCCCAACTTGTGCGGTTGCCTTCTGTGTGGCACAGAGTCAAATGCTTTCTTGAAATCAAGGTATGCAATGTCTACCGCCCCCCTCTGATCCACCACCTTGGTGACCCAGTCAAAGAACTCTATCAAATTTGTTTGACAGGATCTGCCCTCCGTGAACCCATGCTGTCTTTGATCCATCCGGCCATTTTCCCCCCCACCGGGGTAGGCGGTGGTTCTTCTCTTTTTGAGCAGTTTCTCCATGAGCTTGCCAACCACGGATGTCAAGCTCACCGACCTGTAATTGCTCTCCCCCCACCCCATGAAGGGGTTCCACATCCACTCGTTTCCAATCTTCCAGCACCATCCCTGCTGTCAAGGAGTTGTTGAAGTGTGCGGTCAAGGGTGCAGCCAGTATACCCCTCAGCTCCCTTAAGACTCTGGGATGAATCCCATCCAGCCCCATAGCCTTGACCACCTTCAAGCTAGACAATTCTCTCATGATCTTCTCTACCTGAAAAGGACTAGTGTAAACCCCCTCTGCCACTTCCTCGTACTTCCCTAAGTTACTGCCCTTCCTTCCTCCAAAATACCGAGCAGAAATAGCTATTCAGGAAATCAGCTTTCTCCTGATCCTCTCCCAGCATCTCTCTGGCATTGTTTTTCAACCTTTGTATCCCCTTTCCTGTTTTCCTCCACTCACCTTTGTACGGAAAATGTTTTATCCCCTTTCTTGACCGCATTGGCAATTTTCTCCTCCATTCTTGCCTTTGCTCTTCTTACCTCCCGCCCTGCCTCCCTCTGCCTCACCTGATACTCTTCCCAATCTTGCCCCCTCAGTGTCTCTTTAAACCTCTTGAATGCTCTCCTCTTGGCCCTGATGCTGTCATCCACTTCTCTGTCAAACCACAAGGGCCTCCTTTTCCTTTTAGTCTTACTCGCCCACCTTGTGTAAAGGTCAGTAGCCCCCCAAATGACCCCCTTTATTATATCCCACATTTTCCCCACCCCTACTAGTGCTCGACGAGCGTATTCCCCCATCCTGTTAAAGTCTGCCCGTCTGAAGTTGAGCACTCTCACCTTGGTTCGTTGCACTACATCAGACACATGTACCGTAAACCACATGGTTCTGTGATCACTCGTATCAAGGTTCTCCCCCATCAATACTTATCCCACTCTGTCTCCATTAGTTAGTACTAAGTCTACCATCACACCTTCCCTAGTTGGTTCCCCCTTCTGCTTGAGTAGGGCTACTTGCAGAGAATCCACAATTGCCCTGTTACTGATGGAGGCTGCTGATAGTGTGCCCCACTCCACATTCAGCAGGTTGAGGTCTCCCATGAGCAGCACCTCACCCCTGTTTGTCACCCTCAGGATCTCTTCCATCATCTGCTTATCCACTGATTTCTGTTGCCCTGGTGGCCTCCATATCACCCTGGTGCACACCTCCCCCCTTCTGTGACAAGGTAGAATAGGACCCTGTCCCAGTTGTTATGGAAAGAGTTTGAATGCAGGGATCTGTTCTATTCTTTCCTTTTCTGTCTCTTCTCTGTCTGGTTGCGCAACCAGATTTTCCTGTGAGACCTAGGATTTGATCACCCCGACAGTCTCACAGCTCTTTTCCTGTCACTATCTCTGTCTTCCTTTGCTGTTTATCTTTTCCTCCCTTGCATGTCCGCTGATATAAAAATATATTCTAATCATTATGTGGAAATGTAACTGATATTGGGATCCCTTTGTTTATAAAATATATAGTGTTACTGTTGAAATGTATATAACTATAGTTTGAGATGACTGCAAAGCTGTTTGAAACTCAAGAGGTTACCTGAGTGCAGTTTTTAAGCCTCTTGTAGAAGAGCTGTGGAAAAGGGACCTCCCTTCTGGGACACTGTTTTAGCAGCACCTGCCTGAAATATACTAGAACATTTTAGAAAAAACAGGATGCTTATTCAGGAGGATTGCAAGGACTTATAAGAGAGAGCAGCAATTGCTTGCAAGGGACACAGATATTGAAGGAAAACTCAGATGCATTCTATTTATTCTGCCTTTTTAAATTATGCTGAACAATTTTATTTTTTTATGTTACTGCTAGTACTGATAAAACTCTTGCTGCGAATTTTACAAGTGCTCCTGTTTTTTTCTATGCTACCTGGTCTGTGCCTTGACAACACCTTCCCATGGTCAATGATACCCATCTAGCCTCAGTCTCCCCCCATCTGCCCTGTATTTCTGTTGCCCTAATCCCCTCCCTCATGTAAAATGCCACTCCTCCCTCTCTCCTGTTCTCCCTGTCCCTCCTAAACAACGTGTACCCCAGTATTGTCATGTCCCAGTCATGCCACTTGTGACACCTGGTCTTAGTGATTCCCACTAAGTCCAGTTCTGCCTCAGCCATGACCACTGCCAGGTCAGGTATCTTGTTACCCAGACTCCTGGCATTGGCACACATGGCCCTCCAGGCTCCCTGACCCCTCTCCCAGTCCTAGCTTGCCCACCCACAACCCCAACAAGGTTCCTTATGATCTGGGGGGGGCTGACTTCCCTCTTTATCTTCTGCCCTGTGGCCTGACTGTGCTCCCCCCAATTTAGTTTAAATCGTATTGGTACTTCATGTAGTTTGCCAGTTTACATTTTAGCACCACCTTCCCTTCCCTATTTAGGTGTCATCTGTCTTGGGCATAGAGGCTGTCATCCATCCACATTGTCCCTCAATCACCCACCAACCCAAAACCTTTCTAAGCACACCAGCCCCGGCGAGCCAGCTGTTAAACTCTATTATTCTCTGCATCCTGTCAGAGCTTGCTCTAGGGACCAGCAGCACCTCCAAAAATCCCACAGATCGGAACCCTGAACTGCTACAGAACCTTGCCAGCACCCCAAACCTTGCCTGCACCTTCATCAAACTGTTTCCTGTGAGGTCATTTGTTCCCAAGTGAGTTTTTTCATCCTGCCTTTGTCCCCAGGAGGGGATGTGATGTATGACCTCTCCTGCTGTCATGCCTGGCAGACATTTAACCCAGACTTTACTTCCTTTACCCCCTCCCCAGCTAATGCCATTGATAATAGAGTCCCCAACAATCAGTACCCTATCCTCCACCCCCTCCTGGTTGGCCCTGCCAGCCTCTCTCTGTCCAAAACAACCCCTTTGTGCCTACTGTATCCACTCCCCCCCACCCCGCTACAATTCCCCTAGTCTTGGACTCCCTCTCTCATTTATTTATTTACCTTTTGTTGACCAGGTAAGTGCACTAGACAAATCCTACCTATTTTAAGGTATGACCCGGGGGAAAGGGATACAGATGAATGCCAACTGACCTTGAACCAGATTAAGCTGTTGGTGGTATTTTTAGTGAATGAGGTAAATTTGGCCAGGACACCAGGGAAATTCCCTTACTCTTTTCTTTTAGTGCCATGGGATCTTTAACATCCACCTGAACTACCACCAATCCAGGTAGATGGGACCTCGGTTTAATGTCTCATCTGAAAGACGGCACCTCAGAAGTGCAGCACCTCTCTCATGCTGCACTAGAGTGTCAGTACTGGGATATTAACCCAAGTGCCAGATGTGGGAACTGAATCTACAGCCCTCTGATCTCCTGGCCTCAGAGGCAAGTGTGCTACCTACTGAGCCACTGATACTTCCGCCCTCCGCCCCTTCCTGAACTCGACCATATGACTTCCTTCTTCAGCTCCCCTTTCCGCAGGTGCTGTACTCCCAGCCTTGCACACTTTCTCTTGCTCTGTGATAAGCCCCTTGTCTTTCCCTTGGTTTACATTTACTTGTCATACACCTGGAGTTCCTGATGCCCCACCCACCCACTCCTACCCTTGTATATCACTGACTGAGGGTTGTTTATTTTTAAGCCAGAACCTTTATTACTGTTTTGTTTGCTTTTCTGGTAACTTTTAGTTTAAAATTGTGTATTTTTAACTGAGTTTATCAGTTTATTTTATTGGTTCCTGGTTTCCAAACTGACCGCAACCGAGAGGTTTTAACTTTTTCTCGGTTCCTGAACTGACTGCAACCTAGAACATTACTGTTTAAATTAATGGTTTGTGGTTCCTGTTTTCTTGAACTTTTTTAAAATGTCAGAAAAGCCTAAGAGGAAAACAAGACCCCCCAGGGTTTAAGAATTGTATAAAGTGCGCAGAGGTGTTTGCCAAGGCAGATAAGCATGACCTATGTGTCGTCTGCCTTGCACAACAACACCTTACTATTGACTGTGATCTCTGCAAGTCTTTTCCCCCAAAGATGCTTGAAAACATCATAAAAGGCTGTAAGAAATGCTTGAAAAGCGTGTCATGGGCTCTGACCAGTCCATTCCCTCAAAAACTGGCTGAAACCATCGAAGCCTCACATACCACCCCTAACCGCTTCTCAGCCTTTTGACTAAGATCATGTGTAGTATCTGTTCTTATCAATTTAATAATATGGGCAGGGACCCTGGTTTTCCATTTTTACCAGTAACACCGGTAACAATCACGGAATCCTGCTTGGTTTACGGATTTTGAATTCTTGTACCGGTGCCTCACGGAAATTGCATGTCACTGCACAGTATCTCTAAGATTTCAGTAACTTTTTACATTTTTTTTATTTTCTCTTTCTATGTCCCCTTCTCACAGCATCAGTCTCCACTTTTCAGAGATTCCTAGGCTGGGTATCCCCTAGCTTCATCCCCAGGTAATGCTCAGGAGCTCCTGTGGGCCTGCCCCTTTCCTGCCTGGATTGTACCCCCCCAAGGTGGAAAGGAAGGGGGCCCCAGGTCACCCCTCCACACTCACTTAGTATGTATTGGGCAGCTCAGTGGGTCCCTCATGGAGCCTGGTTATGAAGTCTGGGGCACCTGGGTCCCTTCTGCCAGTGGCCGATGTGGAGTGATTGTTCCTAGTTTTCTGGTCTCTGTCCCTAAGGGCACCAGCACTAGAGATCAAAGGAGGTAGGTCACAGAGACATGCCACTGCTCCAGATCCTGGCTAGTGTCCTCCCCTCCTGATCACTCTGCAGCACCTTTGCACCACCACCCATGGTCACACAGGTGGTGTTAAAGAAGCAGGACCTGCAGCCTACCCTCCACCACGGGCCAGTAAATGCTGAGCCATGAACCCACCCCTCCCTCCCAGGAGAAGGTGAGTGGTTGTTGGGCACTCAAGCCTTCACCCACCGGCTGGCCCTCCAACACCCAAGTCTGTTCCCTAACCCTGGTCAGCGGTGTCACAGGCAGAAATCCAATTCAGGCAGTTAAATTATAGATGGAGGAAAAAACAAAGGTAGTCCACCTTAGCAGTGATGGTTCAGATTAATTCACTTCTGAGTTCTAACAAGCAAAGAGACCAAGTTATTTGTAACTTGTATATGTAGGGTGTGGGTGTTGAAGAAAGGGTATCGTGCTGTCACTACTGCCATCACCCCAGAGGGATGTGGACTGCATTGCTGGTACTGCCATCACACTGAAGGGGTGGGGGCTGTTGTGCTTCTGCCATCACCACTGGTGGATGGGGAATGTAGTACTGGTGCCGTCCCACCTGAGGGATGGGGGCCATAGTGCTGATACTGCCATCACACATGAGGAATGGTGAATGTAGTACTGCTGCTTCTGTCACACCTGAAGGAGGGAGGTCGTAGTGCTGTTGCTGCTGCCATCACACCAGAGGTATGGGGGCCGTAGTGCTGCTTCCATCACACATTAGGAATGGGGGGCTGTAGTGTTGCTGCTGCCATCACATCTTGTACCTAAAATAACTTTAAATTAGTACAAGGATGGAAGGATGTGTAATAGTGCAGGTCAAAATTGCTAAAATGCATGTTAGCAGAGTTAAAAATTATTAAAGTACACAAAATCAAACACCGGTAAACGCGGATTTTGGCTTAGCAGACACCGGTGACAATACCATTTTTTACAATGTGCAAAACGGAATATGCCCTTTCTCAATCCCGGTAAACCAGTGTCCCTGAATATGGGGGAGGCCTCTGGCAAAAGAGGCACTGAACCAACTGACTCCCTGGTGCCTGCCAGAAAGTTAAAAAAGATAAAGCACACTGAGACCCCTGCTGGAATGCAGCAAAGGAACCCCTCAAGTGCTTGCTTCTTTGCCTGATGACATTGCACAGGCTTTAAAAGTGCTTCAGGTTCTGCAGTGCTTGATAGCCCCTCAGTCACCTGTTCTAGCCTTGGCAGGGCAAGCATCTGCCTCTGTTCCCCCTCCACCCTTGGAACAATTAGAGTGTGAGGAACAAGAAGAGTTTGAGGCAGAAGAGGGAACTGAACCTGAAGTCTCTCCTGAACAGGAGTTTGGTTCACCACAAAGACCTTCTGAGGATTATTACTCACATTTTTCGTTTGGGGAGAAAATGGTTGAACCTTGGATCTTGTCACAACTGAGGAGGTGCAAGATGAGGAGGAAGCTGACCATATGCAGTTAATGGGACTGACACCCACTGAAAAAAACTTTTGCTTCCTCTATATAAATTCTTTAGGAAGGACATTATGGCCATATTGCAAGCACCCAGTATTGTTCCTCCTATTGACCAAAAGTGTTAGCTAGACAGGACAGGTGCTGAGTTTCTTTTCACTCACCCCAACCACCAGGTTATTGTCCAGCAGGCAGCATGTGAAAGGGCTAAGGTGCTTCTGGCCTCACACCCACCTGAGAAGGATTCAAGAAAAATTGATACCATGGCAAGAAAAAGCCACCTGCCTGCTTCATTAGCAATCAGACAAGCCAATTACCAGACCTATATAGCCCAGTACCAAAAGACTCTGTGGCAGTAAATACTGGACACCTTAGAAAGGAATCCTTCTAGCACAGCTTCAGACCTGGTTGAAACTGCCAGAATGGGTATGGAAGCTTCAGAATACCAATTCTAAATGGCAGCTGACAGCAGTGGTACTGCTGCTAGATGGATGGGTGGTACAACAGCCCTCAGGAGTTTTGCTTGGCTCAGGGCAACTAACAACGCAGGACACACAGGCTAAGGCCATGGATTTCCATGTGGAAAACAACTCACTATTTGGTGAGCAAACTGAGGTCTACCTGAAAAAAGTGGATGAATATAAAACCACCTTCAGAAGCACAGCTAAAGGGAAACCCTCTCCTTCCCCTAAGCCTGAGGGTAGGGCCTCGTACTGCAGGCCTTTTTATCAGGCCCAGGCTGTGCCACTGTAGCTTCAGTACCATCCCTGCAGGGGTAGAGGTAATAGGTGTTCCAGGCATGGCTCCAAGGCTTGACAAGCCCAGCTACAACCAGAGCAAAACCCCTGACTTGATTTCTCAGGCCCTCCCAAGTACCTGTAGAAGGTACTTTGACACCGGTTAAACTTGGGTTCAAAATGGTCACATTGGCAATAATTCTGCCAACATCAAAACAGTTTGCAGCTCTGCCATTCAGCTTAACCTCCGCTCCAAGGGCATTCACAAAGTGTCCAATGGCATACCTGAGAAGGCAGGGCATCACAGAGTTCCCCCTACCAGTCTCTCTGTACCACCACCCCCCTTTTTTTTTTTGGTCAGTAGTGATGGTTCACCAAAGAAAACTAAGTGTATCAGTTTTTCTCTACCTGAATGACTTAACTAGTCATGAGAAAGTTTTCCCCAGTAGGTGAGGGATCACTTGCAAGTGACACTGGACTTCTACAGTCCCTGGGGTTCCTGATAGATGATGATTAAAAAAAAAAAGTCAGTCCTGATCCCTGTGCAGAACTGTAGTTCATAGATGAACTGAATACCGTTGTGGTTCAAGTTCAGGTTTATTGCAAGAAAACTCCGTTGGCAAGCTCATTCACAAGGAGGTCCTGTGACGTGTGCAGGCAGTTACATATTGCGTAATAACAAACATCACAGAAATTAAGTACATAATAACATACATCACAGTAATTAAATACAGCTTCAAGTAGTTTGATACATATTGCTCAAATCAGGGAATGAAAAGGTGGGTACAGGGAGCATAGAATGGTAAGAAGCATTGGGGTGGGGGGTTACCAGCCACCAAAATAAGATAAATGAGAATACGGGGGGAACAAGAAAAAGGTCTAGGGGGCCAGAGGGCTGGATGGAGTGAGGGGGAGGATAGGATATAGTGTAGGAGAGGGATGTAGTAGAGGAAGAGGGAAGGTGAGAGAGCAAGGGGGGTATGGTATAGAAAAAGAGGGGCAGAGAAGAGCGGGGAGAAAGGATATAGAAACCATTAGGGTTGGTCTCTTGTGGACTTTATTTGGAGCAGAATGGGCTGAGGCAAATGCTGAGCTGATTCCGTATGGGCTAGAGCTAGTGACAGATAGTAGAGCAGGCATAGGGTGAAGGAAAGGTGGAGAGGTGTCTTAGAAACAGCTGCAATTATCTTTTATTTTAGATGTAGCCAGTCTTCTGAAAAAGTTGACAGAAACAGTGCTGGATAGTTTCAGTGTGGACTGGAGCTGATTCCAAAGGGTTGGAAGGGCAGTTGATATGGCACGTTTGCCAAAGGAGGTGCGAGCCTTCAGTACGTCAAGGAGGATGAAGTCAGATTTCCTGAGGGAGTACACACTGTGGGAAATGCAGATAAGAGATTTTAGATAACACGGGAGTGTGTTCAGGAGTATCTTAAGAGTCCAGATACCAGCATAGAGCGTATGTCTAGTAGAAAGTGACGTCCAGCCACTGGCCTTGTGCAGTTCGCAGTGGTGGTTTCGGTAGGGTAAGTTTGTGATAAACCGCAGAGCATGATGATAGAGGGAGTCCAATTTATTTAGGCTTGTACCTGCTGAGGAAGTGTAAATTAAGTCTCCACAGCCGAGTAATGGAAGGAATGTGGCTTGAACAAGCCTGATATTAGTCCCAAGCAGAAAAAGTAACCTATTTCGGAAGAAGAAGCCTAGCCTGACTTTTAATCTCCTGGACAGGTCACTGAGATGGTCGTTAAAGTAGAGCTTATTATCCAGCCACGTACCAAGATGTTTAAATTGGAAACGACTTCAAGGGGTTCTTCTAGGGAGGTGACAATAAAGTCTTTAGGCGGATCAGCGGAGGAGGTGTCAAGGGTGAAGATCATAGCTTTGGTTTTCTTGGCATTGAGGAGGAGTTTGGCATTAATCAGATTGTGGGAAAACTTACCTACCTCAGGAAAGACTTAACATCCTTCTGCAGCTGACAACATGAACAGCAACACAGTTCCTACAACTGTGAACAGGTACAGTCCTGGGCCCTCCAGTTTCAGATGAGGGATATACAGTCCTGGGCCACTGGTGTTAGGGAAGAGACCCACTGTCAGAGCCAGTCCCAGTAACAAAGGAGTTACTGTAGACACTTCAATGGTGGATGGAAGGAGACAACCTCAGAAATAAGTTGTTCCCTTCCAACAGGAGTCTTCACCTGTGATTCTTACCACAGATGCATCTTTGTTGGGGTGGATTGCCCATCTAGGAGAGCACATCACCAGTACTTACAAGTTAAACCAGCACATAAACCTACTGGAGCCGAGAGCAGTGCATCTAGCCCTATAAACCTTTGCTCCCCTTACTTTGGGAAGGTACAAGTCAGAACAGACAATGCAACCACACTGTACTACATCAACAAACAGGGAGGGACAAGATCCACTCATAGGTGCACAGAGGCAACGAACATATGGAGTCTGACCTACTCCCCAGTACCTATCTACAAGCTATCCATCTGCTAGGAAAAGACCGTACATGGCAGATGCTCTGAACAGGATAAATTGGGCTCATCACGAGTGGTTCCTGAACAAACAGGTGTGGGTTGTACTGTTCAGAAGGTGGGTCACCCTAGAGATGCATCTTCTTGCATCCCACGAAAATCACCGCCTGCCTCAGTATTGCTGTAGACCACCAGAGAGGAGCACAATACCCCTGGATTCTCTGATTTGGGCTGGGTTAGGGAGACATTTTATATGCCTTCCCTCCTTTTCCTCTGTTATTCAGGGTTGTTCATCAAACTCGGATCTCAGCCAGCAGCAATGAGTCTACTAGTACTGGGCTGGGCCAGATAGCCATGGTACTCTCCGCTGCTCTCCATGCCTGTGGCTAAGCCTTTACACCTCCCCCGGAGGCGCTACCTACTGACCTCCTATCGGGGAGGATCATATACTCCAACCTCAGGCTCTTCAGGTTCAGGGTTTGACCCTTGAGGACTTCGAGTATGCAGGTCTGCAACTCTTAGAAAGTTTACTGAAGGGGATACAGAAACCCTGCTACTAAGAAAACCTGTGCTGCAAAGAGGAACAGGTTCTCAGTTTGCACTCAAAAAAGGAACACAGCTCCAAGTTTAGGCAAAAGGGAGCCAAGGTACAAAGAAATAAATAACATGGAAGGCAGCAACACCCTCGGCTCACCTAAATCAGAATAAAAAAGATGGAAAGCTCATTTCCAACTTAAAATCATGAATTTTATTGTTGACAATGTAGCACCCCTCACTCAAAAAACATCTACGTTTCACGTCGCCCTTGACGCTTTTTCAAGATAATCAATCACTTGTACATGCCTTTTATAGTGCCTCAATGCCAATTAAAAACACTAATTGATGTTTACATAGCATATGAGAAACCTGTGATAACACATAAAAAAGGCTATATACCTAATTGGATCTCATCATCATCAATATTTAGTTACCAGTTATCACTAGTTAAACAATTAAAGGGTCTCAGTTTGTTGTTTTTCCAGGGGTGTGGTACCAGCACAGGCAGGTATCCCAGCCTGTGGAATTGCCTAACACATCGACACTCACTGGGTTTAAAGCATTAACCCTGTAATACATTGACTTCAGTGTCTGTCTACATCTCTGCTGGAAAGGAAGCCTCTTTGGCGGCATCCAATCCAATCTTCTCATGGTCCTTTAAATGTTTGTCCCACCTGTATTCCCCTTACAGGGAACCAGTGCTAACTTGGGAACCAAACACCTGCATTGTTCAACTCATGTTTTTCCCCTTTTCGAACCCACAGTCTCATCAGATTCCAAGTGTATTATTTGGGAAGCAGTTTTTCTGGTGGTCTTCACTTCTGCCTGAGGGATCAGTGAGCTCCAGACCTTGTGCATGTGAAAGGACTTTATCTCCAGTCATATAGACAAGCTATTGCTGAGAACAAATGAGAAGTTCAATTTCAATTAAATTTTATTGATTCAGAATATACCTTTGAGCCCAAGCACTTTTACAAAGGTTCCATGTCAGTAACAAGACAAGGTACGTAACAACATATAAAAACAACACCCTGTGTAACATATGCACAAAAACATTGTGGATTACAGGATAGAGTGATGAGAAACATGTGCACAGTTATAGAGGCAGAGAATAGTGCAGCCCTTAGGAGCCTTGTCATCATGTGGGGGGGGGAGGGTGGTCAGGGAATTTGTAAAGCAATAGGTGTTAAAGGTAGGCTGTAGGGGCCTTGTCTTAAAGTGCAGCCAGGGGGACGCGAGACAAGGAGAGACAAATGCTGCAACAATCATAAATTGGCAGAGGATTGAGATACCCGAGATTAGTTGCCGGAACATTTAGTTCCTACCCAGGTTCGTATCAGGCTCCCACCTGAACCAGACTATAACTTTACCAGCCTTTTCACTGAGTATTCCTGCTCAGAGGAACCTAGACCATACAGTCTGGATGTAGAAGAACCCCAAATTACCACATAATTCATACCATGGATCATAGGGAGGACAGGCAACTGCACTTCCTGACCTACGGTGATGTGGTCATAAGAAATCCAGCTTCCAAAAGAGCAAACTCTTGTTGGATAGTTCAGTGTACCCAGTTCTCACAATTTCAAAGTGGGAAAGAGCCCCATCAGGGCTCAGAGCTCATCACACAAGGGGTACAGCTGCCAGGGAGGTGCCGCTGTTGGAAATCTGTAAAACAGTTTCTCTGAAGTTAGTCTCGCTACAAGGCATTTCATCCTGGACACTTGTCCAGAAGCGATGCCAGGTTTGGCACAGCAGTTCTGCAGAGTCCGTTTCCTAAATTGTTTATTCATGTTCAACTGTTAAAATGTTAAATAAACTCGACAGTACTTATCACAATATTCTACGTTTTATTACTGGCCTATCTAGGATGACTCATCATTGTACACTTTATGAAGAATCTGGTTGCTTACCTCTTAGTGTTTTCTTTAAACATAGGTCTTTAACATTTTTGCATAAGATTCAATTAGGTTTTGTACCTGATAGTGTTACTAGTATGTTTCCCATCTCTATGCACACTGTTATGACTAGAAACAGTTTAAGTGGGAAGTTTTAGTTACCGTTGATTAGATCAAATTTTATGAAGAACTCTATTCATTTTGAACTGTTGATTCAATATAATCAATTAGCTAATGTTTGTTGTATTTTGTCAGGTTTTAAATGTTTGCTTGAACAAAAGTTTTTGTCAGAGACTGTAATTGTTTCTAATGTATTTGCAACAAAATGTGTATTGATGTATTTATGTAATTTTGTTTTATATATTTTTTTTTTATTTGTCACTGGACATCTGTGAAAATGGGCATTTTTGCTCACAGATTTTTTCAGTATAAAATAAATGAAATGAAAATGAAATAAATAAGTTCTGTGCCCACCTCCAAAGATGCTGCTTCATAGTCTACAGAAGTTAATAATATTAGTGGATTCCTGGGGTAAGAAGAAATAATTACTCAAAGTAGTAATCTTTCTTCCAAGTGATCTACTAATATTAACTTTTCTACCCTAACCTCTCCTAGAACCAAAGCTCTCTACATCACTGACTGATTAATCAGCTGTAGGGGTGCTAGTTACTGGCATATTTTCTTTATTTTAGCCCTGTTGGGCCTTGTTCCCCTTCTCAGGTGATTCTGACATTGAAGGGGGGGTTGTTAATATTGTAGTAGTAGTTGCCCCATTAGTTTTTTTTATTGGTGTTAATTAAATTGTTATAGTGGGGCATCTTTTCAGGCTTCGTCCAAATCTGAGGAGTTAGAACACTGGCAGTTAGCTAGGCAGCTTTTGAAACATGGCACAAGGCAAATGGTTCCATCATTTGCGTATAGTTCCATTTCTCTCTGGGGCAGTGTTGTCTAAAAGGTACACTGCAGAAGTTTTTAATATTGGTAGATCCCCTGGAAGAAAGAAGATTACTACAGTGAGTAATTATTTCTTACGCCCCCCCCCCCGCCAGGCCTTCCATCAGGTTACCCTCTGGGATACCCAACCCTGCATTTCCCAGCATACACCCCATCGGACTACCCACTGTCAGGATTCCAGACACTGGGGTATTTGCTCACTTATCCTCCACCAGGGTACTAGGCACACTCCTTTCATTAAGCTGGGCTACCCGACTCCGGGTTTTCCTGTGGGTTACCCATCGGTCTATCCACCCCCTCCACCTCAGCCTCCTCCTTATTAGGCTCTGATGGACTTTCAGGCTATCCTCCAGTCCTGATGGACTGAGACCAAGGCCCAGCTTGTGTCAGAGCTGGATAGCCGTCCCCCAGAGTCTGGTGATCCAGTCACCCAGGCCTGCCCCTACGCCTGATGCACATCGTCCAACACGATGCACATCATCCAACACTGGGCCCTCAGAAAGAGCCTTTGACAGGGAAGACGCAGGACAAAGCACCTCCTGACACCCGGGAACCTTCCTGGCCTGATGTCCGGTCCTCTGACTCGGATCCGGACTCAGATTCCAACTCCTCTTCCTCAGCGGTGTTGAGGTTCGAGACTCCTCCTGTGGAGGAACCTTGCCCTAAGGAGTCCCCAAAATCTACACCTGAGGATCCCTCTTTCACAGACCTGCTCAGGAAAATAGTTATATGAATGGAAGTGCAGTGC
Source organism: Neoceratodus forsteri (assembly GCA_016271365.2). Classification (NCBI taxonomy): domain Eukaryota; kingdom Metazoa; phylum Chordata; order Ceratodontiformes; family Ceratodontidae; genus Neoceratodus; species Neoceratodus forsteri. The sequence continues at coordinate 933,116,943 of CM028133.1, forward strand.
TTAGGACCCTAAGCGCCAAAGGCTAGCAGAGCATTTGGACATGGTGGCTCCTGTCCTCGCTCCCCCCAGTTGGAACCACACAAGTACCTGGCATCCACCATCTGAATGATGCCCTCCTCGATCCCAGCGGTAGCCAAAAAGGCCGACCAGACACACCAAAGAGGAAGGACCACTAAGGTGATTGAGTAGCAAGAATTCAAGGGATAATAAGTCAAGTTATGCCTTGAGATTATTAAATTGTCAAGGCATTTTTTTTAATTATGTTTTGATCTTCCCATGTCAATCTTCACCATTCATTACTTCCTGGGTGTTAGCCGGAGGCGCGCACCCGCCACGGGAGCTTTTTTTTTTTTTTTTAAAGTTTGCCTAACGGCACCGCCCTGGTGAGTGATCGCCATGCGCGAGGGGCGCCGCAGCGACCGACCTCCTCCAACTCAGTTCTGTTTCTCCCGCTGCTGAGGCAGCACCTGTCCACGTGTAGCGCTGGTAGTTGTAGCAGTTTCCGACTCCGTTTTTCCTGACACTCGATGCCGATACGGTAAGACTGTTCTTTTTCTTTCTTTCGGCGCCGGGTGTATTTCCTACTGTGTTTTAGTCTCGTTGGTTTCGCGTTATGTCCGGTTCTGGAGCTAAGCGTTCTTCGAAGACGGGCCGCGCCCCTATGCGTCGGTGCTCCTGTGGCCGGCATTTCTCCGTCTCGGACCGGCATGACGTTTGCCTTCGTTGCCTGGGACCCAACCATGATATGGATTCGTGCGACGCCTGTTTCTCGATGGACCGTCGCGTCCTCGAAGTCCGCACGCTCATTCTCGGCAAGGCCCAGCCGACTTTCGGGGGACGGTGTCGCCACGGGAATCTCGGGCGAGATCTTTAGGCCCTTCCCCGGGTCCCTCCTCCGGCCTATACGGTCCGAGGAGGAGGGGTTTCTATCCTATCTTGCCGAGGAGGAGGCCCTTCCGCGGTGTTGGGGAGCGTCGAGTTCTCCCGGCCGCAGCGCTGACACCGCCTCGGCAGTCACCTCTTCGAGGTGCAGGCCCTCTGTCGAGGCCCTTGGCTTTTGGGCCCGGCTTGGGGACCCTTGACGCCGCTCACGGCGCCGCTTGAACGGTGCCGGTGATCAAGCGGCGCTGCTCGCGCGCCGGTGATCGGGCGGCATATTTGTGGCGCCGTGGCTAATCGCGGCGCCGGTGATTGAGCGGGCGCCATTGGCGGTGCCGCTGGCCTCGGGCGCTCGCTGGTGCCGTGGACATGGCGGCGCCGTCGACAGTGCCGCTCTGCCTCCCGACGCTGCCGGCAGCGCCGTTGGCCTTCCTTTCCCAGGCGGTGCGGGCCTGCGGAGCGCTGGAGGTGTGGGGGTTAGGGTCTTCCTGTTGCCGGCGTGGGGGCGAGCGTCGCTTTGGTACTGGGGTTGCTTGGCCCCGTGGGCCTCGGGACCCCTGGGTGGCCAGCATCGAGGTCCTGCTGGTCTCGGCCTCCTCGGAGGACGATGACTCAGATGGGACCCATCCTGGCACCCCATTCTTCGGGATCTGGGTCCTCGGTGGCTAGGGTACCAGGCGGCGGGCCCCTCCTCTGTCCCCTACCGTGCGTCTCCTGAGGGTTCCTCGGCTGGGGTGGCTGAGAGTCCCGGGGCAGGCGTGGGGGTGACGGAGGGGAGGCTCGGGCGGCTACCCCGGGTGCTGTTGCCTCCTCTAGGGACAGGGGGACGTTGCAGTCGAGGAGGAGGGCCCTCTCGGAATCCGAGGGGTTGAGGGGCAGGCGGCCTGCTGCCCGGTCTTCTTTGGCCACCTCAGGGGGGGTGGCCAGGAGCCGTAGTGCAGAGCCCCGTCCCTCCCCCCAGGGTTCTAGGGTGTCCTCCGGCGGCGTTTGTGCGGACTGCCCTTCTGGATCCATGCAGTCCCGTCGTCGTCGCAGGGGAGTTTCTCCCCCAGGGCTCTTCCAGGCTCCGCTTCCCCAGAGTTCCGTTCTGCGGCCTGGTTTGATATCCGGGATCCCTCCTACTAGGGCTCCTTTCCCCGGATTCCAGAGCCCTCGCAGAGAGCAGTTGCCTCCTCGCAGGTGCCCCTCTCCCATCTCTCTGCCTTCACCACCCCCGCTCCCGGGCCATGTCGGTCCTACGGGTCCGTTATCCTGGGAGCAGTTCAGAGGTTCTGCAGCGGCCTTCCCCTCATATGTTAGATACATGCATGAGCGGTCTTCGACTCTCCCACCGCAGGAATCCTCTGAGCATTCCAGCTCCCATCATCCTCGCTCCCTCCTCTGAGGAGAGAACCCCTGTTCATCTGTCCTCCGATGCTGATTTCACAGAATATCAGCGTTTCCTCTCGAGGATGGTGAGGGATCTCCGGATTTCCTATGTTCGGAGAGACAATACCGAACGGGAGACGCGTGAATTCCTTGGTGAATTCAGTGCCCAGCATCTGGTGGTACCTTCCTGGCCTATCCCCTTCCAGGAGGCGTCTATCCGGTCCTGGCAGTTCCCTGCCGCTTCTTCCCCAGCCCCGGCGGACTGCCAGCGTAGGTATTGTGCCCCCTCTGAGTCTCTAGGTTCCCTTCCCAACCCGTCTTCAGGTTTGGTATACCTGGATACTCCTTCTGGGGCCGTGTTCTGGCGCCACCGCCCAACGGATCTCGGACCTCTCCAGTTCGACTCGAGCGAAGAGTGTTCTCTTCTTCTCGCGAGTGCATGTATTGCATCACATCAGGCTCACCATGCTGCCTATAACCGGCATTTGTGGTCGATGATGTCCCAGCTGCTGGCATCTATGCCTGACACGGAGCAAACCAGACAAGCCGTTGCCGTCTCCGCAGTAGGCCTGGAGCTGGCAAGACACCAAGCAAGGGCATCTTATGACGCCAATGAGGTGGCTTCCAGGCTTGCGGGGACAGCGATCTGCATCAGGCGGACGGCATGGCTTTGTCTTTCCAGGTTGTCACCCCTGGCCCGGCGTAGGGTGATTCGCTCCGCCTTCCGGGGGACCCGTCTTTTCTCTTCCAGAGCTAGGAGACTTTACAGGGCTCCCTCCGTCTCCTGTCTTCGGGAGGCACCTCCTAGCTCTTCTCCCACTTAGGCTTTCTGAATAAGCCAGGGTCTTCTCCTTCTGTTTTCTCACCAGCAGAAGGCTGGGGTCTTGTTCCTCAGGGTATTACCTCTTCCTCCTCAGGGAAGAGGAGCTTGGCATCACTCAGGAGATGAATGGTGAAGATTGACAAGGAAGATATGAAAATTACGCACTCACTGTAATTCCTGATCTTCTCTTGTATCTTCACCATTCATTACTACTCCCACCCACCATCCCTCAGTGGCCTCTTCCTGTGGCTTCTCCACCTCCGCCTCCTTCCTCTCTCTGCAAAAAAAAAAATTTTTCTTAAAACTAGGAAAATTGCTTAATTTTTCAAAAAAAAAAAAATTAAAAAAAACCTTCTTTTGGGGGTTCTAATTTTCCAGAAAATTAATTACTCTAAGATTCGTGGGCCATCTCGTGATTGCATTGGCGATCAGACTGCACAACTATCTCTTGCCGTATCCTGACAAGATATCTCTGGGGTTTTGGCCTGGTTCAGGCTATTCAGTTGATCCTGCAATCCTGTGTTCCAGATATTGCCCTGGAATCAAACCCCCCTATTCTTGTCCTGCAGAGCAGAGGAACGGGCACGCCTGTTCCTTTTTTTTTTTAAAAAAAGGGAAAAATGCTGAGGGAACTCTTTTTCGACTGCTATAGGCACCTTTGGTTTTGGGGTCATGCAACCAACCTCAAATTTCTTCTGTTAAAAAAAAAAAAAAAAAGGAAAACAAACAAGAGGGAAATGAGAAGGTAATCTCCTCTCGCTAGTTTGTAATTTGGTTTCTCCTTTTAAGTGTCCTCCTGGACAATTTTTACAGAAGAGCTGTGCTGACCATATCCAATCCCGCCAGCCTAAGCCTTGGCCAGTCTGTCTGAGTCCCATTTCTATGCTTAAAATGCCTGAAAGGCTTACATTTTCCTTTTTCTAAGTCCCAGAGCAGCACCTCCTGCTGTCTGGGGTTCCTTTCTCCTCGGTGTCCTCGATTCCTTGGCCTGTCGCGCCAGGAACCCGAGGTGGGTATCAATAACAATGGCATGTTGAGGATAAGGACTATGCCCTCCAGAGTCTGTCTAGCGGGTTTGGTGAACCTTCTCTTCAGCTCTATCTCCGGGATTCTTGCTTCCTCTTAGTCGAGCCTTCAGCTCTAAGCTAACTATGCTCGTTGGGCATTCTGGTCCCTTCAACATCCCATCTCTCTCTTCTTTCTTCTTCTTTCTTCTATTTCTCATCTCCTTACTTTATCTCTCCTCCTAGAGTCACCCAGGTAAGGAGGCCCTGCAGTCCCTAGGCTAGGGATACTTTATCTCCTCTGTCCTTCCTCCATCGGCTTATTCCTTTTCAGTTCATTCTTCCTTGCTTTGCTATCCTCGGCTATCTTGCCTCGCTATCTATATTCTCTCTCTCACTTTTGCCTCTCCGGCTCACAGAACTGAGTTGGAGGAGGAGTCAGTCGCTACTAACGGCCGCCCCCATGACATCACACTCGAGAGCCGGAACAGAAACTTTTAAAAAAAGCTCTTCGCAGGGTGCGCCGCGCCCGCTAACACCCAGGAAGTAATGAATGGTGAAGATACAAGAGAAGATCAGGAATTACGGTAGGTACGTAATTTTCATTTTTTGCTAATGATAATATCCACTGGTAAACTATTCCAAGGGTGTATTATTCTTAGGGTAAACAAAGTATTTCCTGTTTATATAATTAAACCTTTTACCTGTAAGTTGGAGTGGGTGACCTCTTGTATTGTAAATGTTGTTCTTGAATGCGGGACCTAGTTCTGTCACGAGGTATGGGTCTTGAATAATATTGAATAGAAATAGAAGGTCATCCCTAAGATGATATGTAACTAAATTCATAAGGTTTACTGAACAGAGTCTGATATCATAGGATTCATTTTGTTGGCCCTGGATATGTTTTGTGTAATTTCTTTGCACCTTTTCCAATATGTTACAGTCAGTTTTTTTTAAAAGGATACCAAAGCTGAGAGGTGTATCCCAAATTCGGCCTTACATAGGCTCTAAAAAGCAGCATCATGACCTTTGGGTCCCTAGATTTAATATTACGTTTAATTGACCATATCATTCTATTTGTTTTGTTGATCACCTAGTTAATATGTTTTGAGTGTCCAAGGTCATGGGAAATATTAACACCAAGATATTTTTCATTGGTGGTGGTAACCAGAGTAGAGCCACCAAGCATGTAACTAACATTGGGCTTATGCTGCCCCAAATGCACAACCTTGCATTTCCCTATATTCAACTGCATACCCCATTTATTAACCCAGTTTGTGATTTTATCTAAATCCTGCTGAATAGCAGCAGATTCATCAGGAGTAATGCAGGGACCACCAATTTTAATGTTGTCAGCATATTTTATTGACGTAGAGAAACAATTATATGTCAAATCAGAAATAAATGCCTTAAATAAACAAGGTCCCCAAACAGAGCCCTGAGGGACCCCACTAGTGATGTGCTCCAGCGCAGATAGATGTCCAGAGATTAAAACCAGCTGGGATCTGCGATCAAGCCAATTACTGATCCAGTTTATTATGTTTTTGTTAATACTGAGTTTGTGTAATTTAATTATGAGAGCCCAGTGCAGCATGACATCAGATGCCTTGCTAAAGTCACTAAATATAATGTTGCAAGGTATTCTTTTGTCCAGATTTGAGCTAATAAGTTCATAAAAGCACATTAAATTCTTGAGACAGCCTTTACCTTTCTTAAATCCATGCTGCTCATGGTCTTGAATCTCCAGAATTGAGGTAATTCCATCTTTGATAAGACCTTTAAGTATTTTGCAAATTGCAGACGTGAGGCTAATTGGCTGGTAATTCTCAGTTATTTTTTGGTCCTGTTTAGGGCTGTGAGCGGAGCCTACAGCTGTTTTGCAAGAGCTCTGTAGCTCTGAAAATGGCCAATCACAGAACCCTTTCTGTTGGACTTTTGGAAGTATCCTTCCGAAAGCCCAGTGGAGCTTAAACCCCTCCGCCACGATCAGTCTACGGAATAACAGCTGCACTATTTCGGATATTACCTCCGCATTCCAATGCATCAACTGCGCATGCGCACTTGTGCGGGTGCTGCCATGTTGCGAATGGCAAAATGCTTCTCAGTATTTTCTGTGCCCCCCTCCAGTCATGCCCACATCTCATGTGGCACATTGGGAGCCCAACCCAGTGTGTGGACGTTTTGTTTACTGTAAATTAGAAAACGGTCCCTCATCGCTGTTTCTTTTTTCTCTGGTGCCCCCTTGCCCAAGTCCTACCCAACATCGGGTTGCCCAATCCCCCGTCGACTACTGTACCCCACAAAAACTGTAAGAAAAGAAAACCATCTGCGATGTTTTTTTATAACACCTGTAAACAGAAAATGGTCCCTCGTAGTCTCCCTACCACCCGCACCCACCCACTGCACACCCTGCCTCCCCACACCCCCCACACCCCATACTTACCTCCAGAGTCCGGCGCGACAATCTTCAGTGGACTGGGAACACATCTGCACTCTTCAAAGCCAACCATGAACTGAGGAAATGCCGGTAAGCTGTATAATGGAATAAATAGTTATCTGACTTTGAGAAACCGCTCTTGCAGCAGGTTACACTATTAGGACTGAAGCTGGCAGGTGCCAGGACCCCACGGAAATCTTCTAGCTAGCAGTATTCAGCGGGCTACACCTTCGACGTCAGTCCCGCCCCCGAAGGGCACAGTACATAAGGATAGTGCACAATTACCGTACTGAGAATGTGTACCAGCATGGTGCTAATGAACATTGGAATTATAACTGGGATTATCTTTATCGCTGCTATCAAATGTGGTGAAACTCAGAACCTTGACAAAAATCAAGGGGAACTTACGGATGTCAATGGACATTAACGGGATTCTCGTTGAGATACCGAAGATTTCCACCTCATATGTTTTAACGCCACTAACTGTATATATGCCATAAATTTTTGGTAGTATTAGATATATGTGCTTTCTTTGCTTCTGCCGGTCCCTGTTTCTTCATCATTAAGATTCTGAAAGAGATGTCGAAGAGGGTCTGAGGAGTTTAAACCATGACAGCTGTTTCTTTTCATAAGAATAGTACAAAAAGATACGGATATGGACATGGTGATCATGCTGATGATGGCTTCTTTTTAAATATGCATAATTTCTGTTCTCGGTCACTTTTTTAAGAAGTTATAAGACCAATATAGTCTTATTGGATGCTTGTGTCGATGTTTGTATTTTCTGTACCCTTTGTATTTGATTTCCCATTTAAGCATTTTTTTTTTATGATAGTGCTTGAGGTTGTGGTCTGTATTTAATCATATTCAAGCTACCTAAAAAGAAAGAGGAATTTATTTAATTCATCTAACTTATCGTATGTATACCCGTAGCAGTAAGATGGTGGCTAAAAATAACAGGGGTGTGAACAAGCAGAACAAATTGCCAACTGACCACTTAAATCAGAATTTGAAGTTTAAAGGGGTTAATAGTAAAAGTAAGTGCTGTGTATATGTACAAGATTTAGTTATTATGGCTTCGACCCCTAAAGAATTCAATGAATCCGAACCTGAAGGAGCTGCTTCATCTTCTTTTCCCCATTTTTCTATAAAAGAACATGATGTACAAAATCACGGGTTAATTGATTTGGAACCCAATCAATATATGGTTAAAGAGAGGAATTTTTTGCAGGGCTCCTCATTATTAGAGAATTTTAATAAATCAATTCAAGACAAAAAGGTAAAGAGTGTTGAGTGTTCAAAAGAAATGCAAGCTGGGGTTAAAAAGTGGAACAAAAAACTCCTGACCAACTCCAATAATCAATTTGTAATTAAGGAGTTGGAGGTAGATGGAGATCCACCCACTCTTCCTAATAGCACACTTTGTCAAGGTAAAACCACTGATTTCTTTTCTAAAAACCAGATTGGATCTCAGGAAGTTATAAATCTGAGCACCCAACCTATATTGTGTCATGCAGAAGGTTATTTGGAGACTTCCTTGAAGGAACATATTACTGTCATAAATTCCTTTGAAGTCTCTGTTCAAAATGATTGACTAGGAGAGCCAGTGAATTATTCTTCTGATATTAGGATAAATCAAGGGGTCTGTGTAGCAAAGGATGATGCTATATCCTGTTTTCCATCTGGTTTGAACCTATTTAGCCCTTTAGAAATATCAGAGACTCCAACAGCTCTGGAGGACTCAATAGTGGAGATGGAGGAGCAAATGTATACAAACTTAAATGGATCCCCAGATGAGATCTTTGAAAGAATGGATAGAGAGGTACAGAATACCCATTTAGATCAGGATTTTATTGCCCAATGCCCTGATACTATATCTAAATACACTATCAAGGCTCTGGCCCATCCGGTCATGTCAAATGTTGTGCTATTAGAGGCTTACAAGGGCATTAAAGTGGCATTGGAAAATTTGTCATAATTCTGTATAGAAAGACTTGCTTCAATAGAACAACAAATTCTATTATTGATTGAAAAAAGTGAGATTAATTGACCAAATCAAAATTTGTCATTCTCCTCTCTAAGTTTTGCTGAGACTCCAAGAAAAAAACAACTGAGGGGTTTAATAAGAAAAAAGGAGACTGACCCTAGGAAAAAGTCTAATAATAGTAAATCTAGACAATACAAAAACAACAAGATTAACAAAAGTGAAAGAATAGTAAGAGGATCTTCTATTATAATAGAGACTAACAAGTATATTAACATAGAGGGGACTCAGATGTCCAAAGAACAACCTAAGTCACTTCTCCTTTTGAATGGGGTAAATATGGAGCTAGTAACTAACTTAACAGTAGCTGAACCAATTTCTTTAAAAGCTCAAGAAAAAAGGACTAGCAAAACTATTCCAGCTCAAAAGTTAATTTCGCTGGAGAATCCTACCAAGAAAGATGAACCTAAACAAAGCTCTGGAAATAATTTGGTGTTATTAAGGGATGATATTCACTCTCCAGTTAAAGATGATCTTGAAACATATGATCTATTATGCACAGGCAAGGAAGTAATTTTTAAACTGGATCATATGTACTGTAAAGACTATGAAACTAATGCAACTCTGACGAATTTGATAGCCCACATGTTGAGAGCAGAACTGGGATTACCAGCAGTAGCAGATGCTCTTATTATGGTAACTAGGGACACAGTTAATCCTCCTTGTTCAGTTTCTTTTATGCTACCAAATTTGGATGTAGCAAAAGAAGTTTGGGCAAAGCAAGGTTTGATTGACTCATTAGGAATGTCACTCTCATCACCAGTGACTTGGGCCACAATCTGGAAAAATACTTATAATGGGATTAAACCAGGTAAAGTGTTAACATATGATAAATTTAAGTCTACCCTTGCATTGTTGAATTGGGAATTTGTAGTACCCCCTGAATGCTCTATGTTTGTTATTTTTGGGTTAGAAGTATTGGAGGGAGAAACTGCTGATAATTTACTATCTTTTTGAGAATGATTTTGTCAGCTATCATTAAAACGCAAATACATTCAGATGAAATAGTACAAGTAGAGAGGGTCATGAAGGAGGAACAAGGCACTCAGATAAACTGTTTCATATCCTCTATACAACTAGTAGCACTATTATTAGAGAATAAACATTTGGATGAGGTGGATATTTATTTGGTGGAATTGAATGAGTGGGAAACACAGGAGCAATCTGGAATAATCCATTCATGACTACAACCACTTGAAAGCCAAGATTTTGATGCATCAATAAATCAGGGACGGAAGGTAAAGAATAATATAAGTTGTAACATCCTTAATTGGAACATTGCAGGACTTCATAATAAATTTGCAGATCCTCAGTGGGTTAGCTTTGTCTCTGCCTTTGAAGTTATTATCTTTCAAGAGACATGGGCAATAACTCAGCCCTATTTGAATGGTTTTAAATCAAATTTTGTACCTGCAACTAAAGCGAAAAAATACAGAAGAAATAAAGGAGGACTGGCTATTATGATAAAAATTAGGGATGGTTTAAGGGTTTTAACAAGTTACCCCCTCACTCCCGAAATACTAATGGTAGTAGTTGAGCTGGATTCCAATATTGTGCCGATTGTAAATGTATATATTCCACCATGCTTTCATACTCACCCCACATATGACATTTGCACCCAGTTGTCCATGGAAATGGATTTGTTTACACAAACAAATAAAGTAGATATAGTACTATTAGCAGGTGATTTTAATGCTAGGATTGTAAATTTTGATACTTTAATAGAGCTGCAAGAAAAACTTTATATGTCAGCTCTCGAACAAAGAAGAACTACAGATATGACTGTTAATGAGGCAGGGAGATGTTTTCAAACCTTTATTAGGGATAATAATTTTATTGTCCTTAATGGGTGATTGGAGGGGGATCATGATGGTGAATGTACTCCCAGGTAGGAGTGTGATTGATTTTTTGTTCCCCTTTTAGTTATCAATAGTTAAAAAAATAGAGGTGATTATGAGAACAGAAAGTGATCATGCAGCAATTTTGCTGGCCTTTGAGAGTCCTGATAGTAATTCTTCTTCTTTTCTTAAACCTGTGATTGAGCTTGAGATTCGAGGGAATAAAAAGCTAAGGCTGAATAATAAGGTAATGAATGAAGTATCACATATAATATATTCTTCTACCTTTGTTAACCAATTTCAGAGTATACAAAATGATTCTAGAGGTGAGAAAATTTATCATCTACTGAACTTAGGATACCAACAAATGATTAATGAGATTTACTATACTAAAATTAATGACTCTGAGTCAGTATCCTGGTTTGATGACCGTTGTAAGAAGGAGAAATAAAAGTTAGCCAATCTTATCAGACAAACAAAAAAACATACGACAAAAGGGGCGCTGGTAAAATTAAATAAAGCCCATAGTGAATATAATAAATTTCTGGTTAAAAAAAAGGGAGCTTACATATAAACAATGGGAAGTAATGTATCACGCTATTAACAAGAGTAATAATAGGCTCTTTTGGTCATTAGTATCAAGAGGAACTAATTATCAGAATTTAAACCCTCCGATATATATTCCTAAAGAAACTTGAACCACATATTACAGTTCTCTACTTAATAAATATACTAATGTAGGGGAAGAAATAGTAGATAGTTATATTGAGGAGGGGTGAATATATACCTTTAGTGTTTACAATAAGTGAGGTAGAAGATGCTATCTTGAACCTCTCAAATAACAAAGCACCTGGACCTGACTTGATCCCTGGGGAAATTTATAAGGCACACTTAAATTACTGGGTAATCTTTTTCAAAAATGTCTTTAATATATGTTTAAAAGAAGGATTTATACCATTTTCATGGACGAAAACTGTAATTGTGCCAATTCATAAAAAAGGACATCTACAATCACCAGCTAATTATCGTCCAATTAGTCTTATTGATATTAGTGGGAAAATCTTCTCGAAAATTTTATTTCAAAAATTACGAAACTGGACAATGACAAATTTTCCATTGTCTACGTTTCAAGCAGGATTTCGTAAGGATTTTGCAACTACAGATAGTATATACATTTTATCTAATTTAATAGAAAAATATAGGTCATTTCGCAGAATGAAGCTGTATGTTTTGTTTGTCAACTTTATGGCTGCATTTGATTCGGTGAACAGAAACAAATTATGGGAAATTTTAATAGGGAAAAAATACCTCTGAATCTTCTGGTTCCAGTTTATATGTTATATTCACATACAGTTACAGCTGTCAGATATGATAATAAAGGTAATCTTACTGATTACTTTAGTACAACTTCAGGAGTCAAACAGGGATGCCTTTTGGCTCCACTTTTGTTTAATCTATATATTGACTCTCTTATGACTTATACTAAGGTATCCAGTTTGGATTCTCCTAAAATTGAAAATTATCCAATTCATAGTCTCGCGTATGCAGACAACTTAATCATTTTTGCTCTGTCTATACAGGGACTGCAAAATAAAATAAATCAACTTAATACTAAATGTAAACAATTGGATTTAACAATAACTATGAAAAAAACTAAGTACATGGTTTTTGCTCCAAAGCAGGGTCAAGGTAAGAAGCCAAGATTCTATTTAAATAAAGCACAGATTGAAGGTGTAACTTCTTATATATATCTAGGTGTTAAGTTTTCTGCAAATGGAGCACGGTCAGAGTTTAGGAGGGATCAGGTGGCAAAGGCAAAATTGATGAGTAAAGCATTACTGAGTTTTAATAACAAATACACAGGTCATTTAGTTTCTCCGGCACTTATTGCTGCTGAGGCAAAAATTAATCCTATCCTAACATATGGAACAGAGGTTTGGGGTGCAACCCCTCCTTTATGGTTGGAGATTCCTCTTTTGTTTATAAATCATTATTATAAGTCTCTGTATCTACATCTAATTCTATAGTTAGGGCTGAATTAGGAAGATTACCCATTGCCACCATAATTGAGATGTGTATGGTGGGCTATTGACTAAAAATGATTAATCATCAGGCTAATAGGTTACCGCTACCTGCTTGAAAGAAAAAATTGCTTGGCAAAATCAAAACTTTAGATCATCTTGGGTCAAGTCTATCCAAGGTATTTTGGAGAAAATAGCTATGTATCATCTTTGGCTAGATTGGGAAAAATTAATTATAATATCTCCCTTATTTAAGGAACTGGTTAAAAAAAAATATTTACATTTGCTCAGAGTAAACAAATGAAGCTTCTCAGAGCACAGCGTCAGGCCACCTGGTTAGCCCAAAATAAAATTGATGTATTTTTGGAAACCTATTTAATTCTACCTCTTACTTCTTCAAATAGGAAAATGATCACATGGACAAGGATGGGAATTATCTGCTCTAAATATATATTCTTTAACAGAACAGCTGTCCTCAATACCTCCCGAGACATGTAGGTGTAATAAGGGTTTCGTAGAAAATCTTTATCATATCACGATACAATGTCCTTTATGTAAAATCCCGCGCTTTAAATTACTTAATAATTTTCTTAACAAATATACAAATGCAGAATATGATCCGTTATTTGTGCTTTTACATCCTTATACATTAGAAGAGGCTAGGATGACGGCAGGGTTCTTTTACCAAGTGATGAAATATAAAGAAAAACATCTCCCTGCCTCTGAGAAGTAAATCTGAAGCCTATTAGCTCAAATGAATCAAAATTAAGTAATCTGCTGATTTTTAGTAAGATGATGTATATATACTAAGTAAAGAAGGGTTGAGATTGCTTGGAAAGAGAAAGTAAAAGATAAGGGAGCGATAACAATTCCTTTGTCTGATTATGTATATTAATATTATGTATCAAGGACTTTTAGTATTTATATTGTGATGAATCTGATGCCTATCTATCTGTATGCGCTATAGTGAACATTTTATTGTTTTTAGTATATTGTAATGGTAATTACCAAATAATAAAAACAAACTGAACAAGTACATAAGGAGGCGATCTCCCAGAATCCCCAGATCTTCCTGGACATAAGTCTCCACCACTCATTCACACTATTGGGATCTGCGCCGGAGGCACTAGGACCCATCGGGAGCAAACTTTTTGCTGGAGGGTCGACACCAGAGATGGCGCCGGAGACGGCACAGGCACGCGACACAGCTCGCGTGGTAATGACTATCTCGGCGCGACCTCCAACCGCCTCAGTTCTTTTTCCCTACTGGCCGAAAAGCGCTTCAGTAACGATGTCGCCGCTTGTCGGAGTCAAACTTCAAACTAGCAGCATAGTTTTCAGTTTATTTTTTGTAGTATTATCTCGATATAGTATCGCTTAGTTTATTCTATTTTAATATACAATAAAGAAGTCTCGCCTATTTGACAGAGTCGGACTAGCAGGTCCAGGTGATGGTAGGAGACTTCATGAAAGCTGTTCAGTCAGTCGGCTGGGTCCGGTCTGCCTCCTTCTCCCGAACGGGTCCGATAACGGTTGTCCAATGCTCCGGGGATGGGTGTCTCTCGAGGCATAAAAACAAATGGTCGTGATTCTCGCACTGCTCGCCTCGAGCTCTTCTTCGCCCACAGGTCTAAAAGAGAAGGCATCACTCGAGGTCGCCTGCTGATATGTCTGCGCATCGATGCTCTGTTATCGTGGCTAGTTGCCGGTCTCCTCCTTCAGAGTTGCCAACTTCTGCTTCCAGTAGCCGCCGTCTTCGGCATCGGAGTCCTACCCCGCCTATTGGTAGATCTTCAGATGAGCAGTTTCATCAGTGGGCCGCTCTCATGGAGCAATGGGCTCGGAGGTTGGTTCTGCTACCTGGCTCGGTTGCCTGCGGGCCTTCGGGCTTGTCAGGCGACCAGGTAGGGCGGTTGGACTTTCCTGGTCGCGCGGCACCTTCCTCGGTGCCGACGACTCCTCGCTTAGGTGTTCCTCCCCTCACATGGCTGCGGCGCAGGGGGCCACACCGATGCCCTTATCTCCTGCTATTTTCCATTCTAACCATGTTTCTCAGGGTCCTGGGATGCTTTCGGTGCCTTTGGCGCTGTCCGCGGCGTTGCGGGGCTTGTCGGCGCCGTTTTCGGCATCGCGGGGCTTGTCAGCGCCGTCCATGGCATCGTGGAGCTTCTCGGTGCCTTCTGCAGCGCCGTGTGCCTTCTCGGCGCCGTCTTCGTCGCCGTCCGTGGTGCCGTCCTCAGCGCCAGCGCTGTTTTTCTTCAGCACTGCTGGTCCCATTTGCCTCCTCGGTGCCGGGAGCTCTCGAGACCTCTTCCTCTCAATTCTTCCTTCCTCTTCTGTATTTCACTCCTTTCCTGTCCAAACAGTTCTTCCTGGACTATCAGAGATGACGTTGAGCCTGACCCAGACCTTCGGTTGGGTGATGAAGTGGACGAAGCAGGATCTTTCACTGCTACAGAGCCTGTGGTCGAGGACCTGTCCTTTAAGTCTCTGTTGAAGAACCTGAGCTCCACTCTTTCTCTCCAGACTACAGACATCGATCCTGGGAAGCGGTTAAGACTCCAATATCTTCATGCTTCGGAGATCCCTACGGATTTGACTCCTCCGATTCAACCTTCCTTCGAGACGCTGTCTCAAATGGTATGGAATAATCCTGCTCTTTACCCTTTGGTGGCTAAATCCATTGATAGAAATATTCAGCCCCAAGGATCGTCCCATTTGGCATCTCAAGCCTTTGTGATCCTATTGTAGTCCTGGCAGAGAATGATAAGGTGTTCTTCCTCAGCTTACTACAGCTCAACTTATTAACAAAGAGTCTCATAAGATTGATACATTAGGTAAGAGAGTCTTTGCTGCCTCCACTTTAAGTATGCGATGCAGTTATCGAGGCTATTTTCTCAGTATGAGTATATCCTGTGGCACTATATCAAGCAAATGATTGAAGCTCTTCCGGACTCGGACTGTAAGTCAGAACTTCTTCTGACCATTACCAGAGGTATTGAATCTAATAACCAACAGGTCAAAGCAGCCATGGATGCTTTCGACACTGCTTCTCGTTCAGCAGCCGCTGGTATTTGTACTTGCCGTCACTCCTGGCTGCGTACTTCGGGCTTCATGAATGATGCACAGCAGCAGGCGATGGCGTTGCCCTTTGATGGCTCGTATCTTTTTGGTCCTCAGGTAGAGCAAGCTCTAGAGGCTACTCAGAAGACTAGGTCGGCCATTAAGCTGGCTCGACCCCCTCCTACCCCCTCTCGAGGGCATGTCGGTAAACGTCAGTTTCATAATCGTCAGTCCTTTCGAGGCAGGGGCAGAGGAAGTTTCCATAAGAACCAACCTGCCCAACCTCAAAAGAAGACGCAACAGAAAGCACAAGGGCCCAAAGCGCCCAGTGCTACCTTATGAGTTGCTGGCCCAAGTTCCATCTCCACTGCCCGAGGTGGACTTTTCCTCTCCGGTGGGAGGTCATCTGATGCACTTCTACAACCAGTGGAAGTCCATAACCTCAGACAAATGGGTCCTTCAGATAATTCGCAAGGGGTATTCTCTCAATTTTCTAGAGACCCCTCCGAATCGTCCTCCTAAACGACAACCCAGGCTGTCTATCCTTCAGTCAGACCTTCTCGCTGCCGAGATCCAGGGCCTTCTGAACAACAGGGCAGTAGAACTGGTGCCTCTGCATCAGTGAAACACAGGGTTCTACTCCCACTACTTTCTGGTTCCAAAGAAGTCTGGGGGTATGCGCCCCATTCTAGACCTCAGAAAGCTAAACAAATTTCTCCCCAGGGAGAAATTCAAAATGATTTCTCTAGGAACCCTGTTACCTTTGCTTCATCAACACGACTGGCTAGCCTCCCTGGACATGCAGGACGCTTACCAGCACATTCCTATTCACCCGAGGCATCACAAATTCCTGAGGTTTGTGGCTCTGGGTCAACACTGTCAGTTCAGAGTCCTGCCCTTTGGGCTATCCTCGGCGCCGCGAGTCTTTACAAAGTGTTGTGCAGTTCTCGCAGCGCATCTCAGGAAGCTCGGAATCCGAGTGTTTCCCTACCTGGACGACTGGCTCCTAGCAAGCCCTTCCAGACAGGGGACCCTGGAAGCCGTTCAGACAGCCTCTCGCCTTCTTACGTCCATGGGAGTTCTGCTGAATCTAAAGAAGTCACAGTTGCAGCCCTCCCAGAGACTCCTTTTCATAGGGACTCTACTGGACACCTCTTGCGCGAAGGCTTTCCTTCCAGAGGACAGAAGGCTCGATATCCTTCAGATGGCCCGTTACATTGGGGAGAACAGATCAGTTACAGCTCTCTCAATGCAACGTATGTTAGGCCTCATGGCATCCTCAGTGTTCACTGTACCCCTAGCTCGGCTACACATGAGAACCACCAATGGATGCTCAGTGCTCAGTGGTCCCCAACCACTCACCCACAGTCTTATCCCATCAAGGTGACAGAACCCTTACAGAGGTCTCTCACCTGGTGGTCTCAAGAGAGCAATCTCCTGGAAGGATTTCTTTGCTCCTCTGGATCATCAAATCTCCATCACCACAGACACATCGCTAACAGGATGGGAGCCCATTGTCGCTCTCTCCACACTCAAGGTGTATGGACTCAACTCGAGGCCCAGCTTCACATAAATGTCCTAGAGATAAGAGCCGTCCTTTATGCGGTCCAGGCTTTGAAGGACATCCTCTGTCACAAGAACATTCTCCTTCAAACGGACAACAAAGCTGTGATGTATTACATCAACAAGCAGGTGCTCACTCTTACCCCTTATGCAGGGAAGCGATGAGGGTGTGGGAATGGTGCTTGGAACACAAATCTCTAATTCAAGCGGTCTACCTGCCAGGTGTACAAAACGACTTTGGACCATCTCAGCAGAACAGAGGCAGATCCTCACGAGTGGTCTTCGACTCAACATATAGTTCAGTCACTATTCGAAGAGTGGGAACTCCAGACCTGGACCTTTTTTCATCCCCACTCAACGCAAAACTGCCTCTCTTCTGCTCCAGAAATCCAGGGCCTGGCATTTTCTGTCAGGATGCGTTCAGGCTGCGGTGGACAAAACGCTTTCTTTACGCCTTTCCGCCTCTTCCTCTAATTCAGAGAGTACTTCTCAAATTCGAGTCTCAGGGGACCAAGATGATTCTCATTGCTCCCTCTTGGCCTCGACAACTATGGTTTCCTCTACTCAACAATATGTTGGCAGCCCCTCCGAGACCACTCCCCCTGCAGATGAACCTGTTGACTCAGGGTCCGGTGGTCCATCCCAACCTGAGATCGCTTCACCTTCACGCTTGGCTCCTGAAGAGGTAGAAGTGAACCGGTTCAATGTCTCTCAAGAGTTTCAGACATTCTTCTGGCTGCTTGAAGCCAGCTACTGGAAAACTTACGCTCTAAGTGGAAGTGTTTTTGCTCTGGTGTGCAAAGTCCTCTTGGAATCCCTTTTCCTGTCCACCAGACAAGGTTTTGGAGTACCTTTGGACCTCTCAAATTCAGGTCTTCAGTACTCTACAGTCAAAGTTCACCTTAGTGCCATTTCAGCGTATCATGAGCCGTTTCTTCTTTGTCTCTGGCTCAGTTACCTATGGTTAAGAGATTTCTTAAAGGAATTCTGCATACCAGACCCCCTATAAGACGTCCGGTTGCAGCCTGGGACATTAACCTTGTGCTAGACATGCTCACTCGGAAACCTTTCGAACCTCTGGCTACCTGTGAGCTAAAATTTCTCACCTGGAAGACGGCCTTCCTAGTGGCCATTACCTCAGCCCGCAGGGTCTCTGAGATACATGCCCTGGTTACGGACCCTCCGTATACTGTGTTCCATAAGGACAAAGTAGTTCTTCACACTCATCCTAAATTTCTTCCCAAGGTTGTGTCGGAATTCCATCTAAACCAACCTTTGGTCCTTCCCTCTTACTTTGCGGACTTCCAAAATGAAGGGGAACGATCTCTTCATTCCTTGGATGTTAAGAGAGCCTTTGCTTCTATCTAGATAGAACCAAGGATTTTCGCAAAGCCCAACAACTGTTTGTTTCCTTCAGCGAGACCCGACTGGGTCAACCTGTCGCTATCAGATGCATCTCATCGTGGCTAGTGGCATGTCTTCGACATTGCTATTCCATGGCACAGGTTAAATTGGAAGGTAGGGTTTACGCTCACTCTACCAGAGCGGTCGCGTATCCCTAGTGGAAATTCGCAATGTTCCATTGCAGATATCTGCAATGCCGCCACCTGGAGCTCAGTGCATACTTGCTAAGCATTATGCACTGGATGTTCATGCCAGGCGACATTCCACCTTCGGCAGAACTATCCTTAATGGACTTCTGTCCTAGAAACGTGAGCTCTTGGTCTTCCTGCCGCCCTCTCGGGGGATTATTAGCTCAGTACTCTCCCAATAGTGTGAATGAGTGGTGGAGACTTATGTCCAGGAAGATATGAAAATTACGTACCTACCGTAATTCTTGATCTTCTTGGACGAGTCTCCACCACTCATTCACACGCCCACCCTCCATCCCCCGAGCTCACCGCTGTGTTGGTCTTCACTCCCTCAAATCTTTAGGCCGTGAAGACTTCTTTGTTGACCCTTCTTACACGGGTCGCCCGGACTATCTTATGTCCGGTCTTAAGGTTAGGTTACTCTTTACGTTAGTTGCGCTGCACCTCCTTGGTAAAAAAGGTACTGAGGCGGTTGGAGGGTCGACGCCGAGATAGTCATTGCCGCACGAGCTAGTGCTCGCGGCGCCATCTCTGGTGTCGACCCTCCAGCAAAAAGTTTGCTCCCGATGGGTCCTAGTGCCTCCGGCGCAGATCCCAATAGTGTGAATGAGTGGTGGAGACTCGTCCAAGAAGATCAAGAATTACGGTAGGTACGTAATTTTCATTTCTTTTCCCACCGTCGACTCACCAACATCAGCCTCTCAGTCTCTATCTAGCACATGACAACTTAGAACTTCAAGAGTTTCTCCAAACTAATGTCCTCTCCAACTCCTTCACTTGAGGGACACCTTTCCAAGTGAGCCTGGAGAAAACAGATCCCTTTTAAGGATCCTCATTCCTCCTGTATGCGGTGCCTAGGCCCGGACCACGACACCAAGGCCTGCACCTTCTGCCAAGGGTTCAACAGCCGCACCAGGATCTGCCATCAGAAGGCACTTCAGGCTTATCTGCTGTAAGAAAACCTAAGTAGGATGGACCAAGAACCTTCCTCCAGGGGTGATTCTTCTTCCAAGACCCATAAACACCAGGACAAGCACCGGGAGAAGGCATGGTCCAGATCCCCGAACCAGGCCTCGGACTCGCGGAGCTCAGGCACCCCCCCGATCGGACCTCTCTCCCTCCATGGCTAGGTCTCAGCCCCCTCCGGTTAAAGTCCGGGCTTCAGGCGGTTCTTTGACTCTCCAGCCCATCAAGACTTCAAGGCCCTTGGCTTCCTCCATTCCCTCTCGGGCCTCTTCCAAGTCTTCCAAATGCCACAAGTCTTCTTCATCGTCCCGATGTCGGGACCCCGACTCCAGGTCGGTCTCCCAGCCTCCCAGAGGTCTGGATCCACCACCCAGGAAGACTAAAGACCTGACGTCCGTAAAGCGGACATCGGACCTGATGTCGGCCAAGCATACGAAGTTGGCCAGGCATTCACCGGAGCCACGGACACCAGCCAGGCACCAGACGCCAGCCGGGCATTTGCCAGACCTGAAGCCATCGGCCAAATGACCGATGTCGGCCTTGCACTCACTGGAGCTGAAGACCGCCCCCCAGTCAGCGGTGGACACTGGTCACAGGGTTTCAATGGAGGAAGACACGATGCTGCCCAAAGACCAGGCGGGCAACACTGAGGATGCCGGGCTCCCGAGGGAACCTTCGCCCACCCTGGAGACACCCATGGACCCAACGCCCGACCCCGGCGACAGACCTCCAGCGCCAGGCCCGTCGTCGGGCATGAACCTGCGGGCAGTAAAGGACCTCTTTACTTTCTGGTGGGACACCATCTGAAAGGATGTGGTCCCTGTAAAACCTCCTCCTCCTCCTCCTTCACCTCCCACGCCCCCTCCTCCACCAAAGGGGCCAGCAGGATGACCACCAACCCCGAAGGAGCAGACTCCACCTCCTAGGGGTAGATCCAAGGACCCAAGAAGGCCTCCCTCAGGATTTCCATCAGGGTTCCCCAGCCCCAAGCGACCCAGACATTGTCAGTATACTCCGTCAGGGAAGGACTCCAGATCGGATACCTCAAATTATTCCAGATCTGCTTCTCCACTCAGCATTCCATCACCTGACCCACATGACCTTCCCAGGTCTCCTCCGGATGATCCCTCTTTCTCTGAGATCATGAGGCACATCCAGGACAACATGGGGTGGGATGCTGAAGACCTTGAGCACGAAAAGCAGCGCCTTGCCCATTCTCTTCGGCAGAAAGACCCAAAGCCTGTGGTAGTGCCACCCATGATGGACACCTTCGCGGACGTCACCAAGGCTGCGTGGAAGCCTCCACACTCCACTCTCGCTAGGCCAAAGAAAGCTGACCACCCGTACAAGGCCCCGAGAGAGGACCAGTACTTGGCTCAGCAACCTCTGGCAGACTCCCTGGTCATTATGGTCTCACGTGACCGGTTCCAAAGACTGCAGCACATGAGCACACAGCCACCGGACCAGGAATCCAAACAATTGGACGCCCTGGGGAGACACATGTATGTGGCTGCTATATGCTCCATCAGGTCCCTGAACTACCTTACCCATGTGGTGCAATTTCAGAACACCCTGTGGGAACAGGGCCAGGACCTGGTCGATAAACTTCCGGATGGCGATCGGAAGGCGGAGCTCCTAAACCTTCTCCGCACAGGGTTTGATGTGGTACCTAAGTACTATGAACTGCATACGATTCTGCGGACTCGTCCGCCAGAGCTGCAGCTTCAGGCGTCTGTCTCCGGCTTCACCCTGGACGTACAGAAGAACATTCTTGACGCCCCTCACAAGCACCTTTGATGAACCCTGGAGAAGGTTATCACCAAACTCCAGGACACTGGAAAGGCAGTCAGGTCTGTACAGGCCATGTACAGATCCAGGCCTGGTTCCTTTCATAGGAACCAGAGCTGTTTTCGCAGCCGGCAACAAAGGCAACAGCCACATTCTAGCCAGCAACAAAGGGGCATTTTTCAGCGGAAAGCCCAGGCTAAGTCATCCCCAGGCAGAGTCCAACACTACACTAAACCAGCCCAGCCTGCAGGGACCAGTGCTGCCACAGCATGACTCCTTCCCCCTCCTCTGGATTAACAGGCACAAAAGGTCGGGGGTTGCATCGCTCGCCACTTTTCAGGGTGGCAGTCGATTACCACTGACTGGTGGGTTCTCCAATTGGTCAAGAAAGGTCACTTCATAGAATTTCTCGACCACCCACAGGCAAGACCTCCCATGCTTTCCCATTACTTGGGTCAGCACGCCCTGCTCATACAGCAGGAGGTGCTCGCGCTTCTGGGAAAAGAAACGATAGAGCACGTACCACGGAACCAGAGGAGTGCAGGATCTTATTCTCACTTCTTTCTGGTTCCCAAGAAAACAGGGGACCTCCGTCCAATGCTCGACCTCAATGAGTCGGTCCTGTACAAATGCTTCCGCATGGTGACCCTCCCAGGTCTGATTCCCACGCTCAAGCAGGGCACCTTTCTAGCATCCTTGGACATGCAGGATGCTTACCTGCATATACCCATTGCTCAGGCGCACAGGGAGTTTCTGCACTTCACGTTTCAGGGCCACCATTATCAGTTCCGAGCCCTCCCCTTCAGACTGTCATTGGCACCCCGGGTATTCACGAAGTGCATGGCGGTTGTAGCGGCGACTCTGAGGAGACAAGGCCACTATATGTTCCCCTACCTGGATGACTGGATTCTCATGGCGCCCTCTCGGGAGGCCCTGATGTCCGCCATTCATTATACTCAGTCTCCGTTCGAGACGCTGGGCATCATTATCAATCAAGAGAAGTCATGCCTGGTTCCATCACAGACTCTGCAGTTCATAGGCACAGTTCTGGACACCATCCAGGGAAAAGCTTTTCTTCCCCAGGACAGAGCAAAACACATCAGATCCCTCATCAGGGACATTTTGTTGAAGAAGACCATTCCTGCCAGATTGGTCCTTTGCCTGCTCGGACACTTGTTTGCAGCCATTGCAACAGTCCTGCTTGCTCTTCTTCACATGCGGGGTGACCCAGTGGATGTTACGGGTCCAATGGGATCAAAAGCAAGACCCATCTGCAGCTCCCAATCTGGATCAGGAAGGCTGTAATCCGGATTGGCAATGGTGGTTAGATCCGAAGGATCTATCAGCAGGAGTCCCCTTCATTGCGCCGTCTCCAATTGCGACAATCTCCACAGATGCCTCAGGGCTCAGATGGGGTGCACACCTCGATGGTGTCCAGTCTCAGGGCCTGTGGATAGCCCAAGAGACTCTTCTCCACATAAATATCCTGGAAATAAGAGCAGTTCTTTATGCCCTGCAGGCCTTCCAGTTGGAGATTCCACCGGGTACTCTTCTGTTACAAACAGACAATTCCACGATGTATTACCTCAACAAACAAGGAGGCACCCATTCCTACCCACTTTGCAGGGAGGCTATGAGGGTATGGGATTGGGTTTTGCAACACAGCGCAAACCTCATTGCTGTTCATGTCCCAGGAGTGGACAATGTCATCGTAGATGGTCTGAACCGCTCTCAGGCCAGAGTTCACGAGTGGGAACTACTCTAGGAGGTAGTAGAGGATCTGTTTCACAGATGGGGTAGACCTTCTTGCATCCCCATCCAACGCAAAACTGCCCAATTTTTGCTCGTTAGATCCAGGGCCTGGTGTTTTCTGGTGAGATGCGTTGTCCCTCTCCTGGGTGGGCAGATTCCTCTATGCCTTTCACCCCTTTCCTTTGATCCAGAGGGTCCTTCTGAAACTTTGCAGAGAGTAAGCGACGCTGATACTTAGCTCGCCATTCTGGCTCAGGCAGATCTGGTTCCCTCTACTACATCAGCTATTCCGGGAACCTCCAATGCCTCTGCCAATCAGCTCACACTTGTTGTCTCAGGAGGTAGGCTCCTTGGTCCATCCGGACCTTCGTTCACTGAGCCTGCACGCTTGGCTCCTAGAGGCATAGCTATTTCGTGACACGGGGTCTCGCAAGAGGTAGCTGATGTTCTGGTGGCTGCAAGAAAACCATCCACTCAGGCTACTTACGCCATGAAATGGTGCTGTTTTTGCTTATAGGATCAAGTGCGGGGGTTTTCGCCTCTAGACTGCCCAGAAAAGTCGGTCTTGGACTACCTCCTGTCTCTTTTAAGACAGGTTTGGCGTACTCCTCGATCAAAGTACACCTCTGTGCCATCTCGGCCTATCACTTTCCTATAGGCCAATGCACCATATCTCAGTTGGACATGGCACAAGCCTTTCTGAGAGGTGTTCTCCACCTTAGACCTCCAATTAAGGATCCGATTCCACCATGGGATCTTCCCTTTGTCCTGGAGCAGCTTACACTGCCACCCTTTGAGCCAGCCAGCCATGGATTGCAAGCTACGTCTTCTTACTTGGAAGACATTGTTTTTAGTTGCCGTTACCTCGGCCAGAAGAATTTCTGAACTTCATGCACTCATGTGCAAAGAACCTTATTTGGTTTTACACCAAGACAGGGTATCCCTACAGACTAATCCTAAGTTTCTGCCTAAGGTGGTCTCGGCTGTCACCCTTAATCAGGACATTGATCTACCAGTGTACTTCCTCAAGTATTCTAATCGAGGAAAGGCCCTGTTGCACACCTTAGATGTGCATAGGTGTCTCCGATACTACCTGACCAGAACCAAACACCATCATAAATTGGACCAGCTTTTTGTCTCCTTTGCCTACAGGATGATGGGAGATCCTGTTTCCAAGCAGTCACTGTCCAGGTGGCTCATTCAATGTATCACATTCTGTTACCAGAAGCGCAACAAACCCTTACCAGGTGCGGTCAAGGGTCATTCCACAAGGGGGGTGGCTACCTCCTTTGAGGCCCTAAAGAATGTGTTCACCTCAGCCATATGTGCTGCAGCTACTTGGAGCTCCGTGCACACTTTCATCAGGCATTGTAGCCTGGATATTGCATCGAGGCGAAGAGCAGGTTTTGATCTAGCAGTCCTTCAAGGACTTCTGTCCTAGGTTTAGGTTCTATTAAGGATTTCTACCTTCCCTCCTCCCGATGGTGTGGGATTTCCACTATTGCTTGGGACTCAGTCCTAATGGTGTAACCTTCTGCAAGAGCTGTTTCTTTGAAGCAATATAGTACAGTTACGTAAGAACTTACCGTAACAGTAGATCTTCGAGAACAGCTCTTGCAGGAGGTAGATTCTCATTCCAACATCCTTCTCCTAGGATCAGGTGTTCTCAGCATCTTTTATTTGCCATTTGATGGTGGATCCTCAGTCTCCTCTTCTGATGTCATCCAGTGGCCGGCAGTCTCCGGCGGAAGAACTAGGGATTCTGGGGGACCGCCTCCTTATGTACTGTGCCTGTCATCGGGGGCGGGACCGACGTCTAAGGCGGTCCCTGCTGAATACTGCTAGCTAGAAAATTCCTCTGGGGTCCTGGCTTGCCGGCTTCAGTCCTAATGGTGTAACCTGCTGCAAGAGCTGTTCTCGAAGATCTACTGTTACAGTAAGTTCTTACGTAACTGTACTTTTCTTCAACTTTGATGCATAACTCGGGCATTTTTTGGAATCTTTGCACCAAAGTTTCAACATGGGGTTTTTGGGACCCCTCCTCATGAATTATGTCACTGTTATGACGTTAATCGGTTCCGAAAGGTGATTTTGCAGTCACTGCACGGAATCACCTTTCGGGACCAATTAACACAAGGACAGTGGCAGTGTTCATGAGGTGGGCTCTCAAAAAGCCTATGTTGCAAATCTGGTGGAAGAAATCCAAAAATTAGCTGTTTTATGAGCGTGCATTGCACAGTTGCTATGCACGCTCGTAACTTCACCGATTTACACTATTTTGCACAGATTTCAACATTGTCATTTTTCTACACCTCCTTGTGAACAGTACAACTGTCATTTTTCACATACTGGCCGAAATGTGTTTCTGCACTTCCAGCGCACAATTGCGCAGTCGCTGTGGGAAATCAGTATTCAGGGCAGATTATGAAAATGACAGTGACACTGTTCATGAGCAGAGGTCCTTAAATGCCTATGTTGAAAATTTGGTGACGATACTCCATAAAATGATTGTATTACAAGCGTGCATTGCACAATTAGCATGCACGCTCATTACGTGCATTTGTAATGTTTTCACTCTGGATTTTCACCATTGGCATTTTTCCACACCTCTTGATGAACAGTACAGCTGTCATTTTAGATATCCTGCCCAAAATGTGTTTTCGCACATCCGGCACAGAATAGCACGGTCGCTGTGCAAAGTCACTTTTTGGGACAGTTTGAGGAAATGACAATCACACTGTACATGAGCAGAGGTGCTAAAATGCCTGTGTTGAAAATATGGTGCTGAAAGTCCATAAAATGACTGTTACAGGCGTGCATTGTGCATTTGCCACACGCCCTTATAACTTCACAAATTTGCAATATGTACATGCCACATTTTCAACACTGCAATTTACACCTCCTTATGAACGGTACAGCTGTCATTTTTCACATCCTGCCCAAAATGTGTTTCCGCTTTGCACTACCAAAGCCAATGCCAGCGCGACAACATTCGGCATTAACAAATGCTTGTTAACATTGCCAGTTTTGCACACCTGCTTCAAAACAGTATAGCTGTCGTTTTCTACAACCTGCCCAAAATGTGTTTTCGCACCTGTGTCGGAGAATAGCGCATTTGCTCTGGCGCAGTCACCTTTCGGGACAGTTGAACAAAATGACTGTTCATGAGGAGGAGTCTAGAAATTACCATGTTGAAAATTTGCTGCAACACCGCCAAAAAATGGCCAAGTTACACCTGGGCATTGAATAATTTCTATGCACATGTGTAACATCTGTGACTTGGTAGCTCTTCACAGACCTATCATCTCTGGCTAGAACTTGTTTATGAATCGGCACCACATTGGCTATTTCCAGTCATCAGGAACAAAGTTCTTAGATAAACATCATTTAAATAATAGTCGGGGGGGGGGGGGTTAGGCAAAACAATCCAATAATAAATACAGGAGATGACCAGCTATGTTATCAGGCCCTGGACTAGAATTCCCCTTCTGGGAAAGTAGTTTCCGATACATTACATTTTCAAAAAGATTGATATGAGTATTACAGTTAGGGGGATGTTGAATGTTTGTTGTGGGGTGAAAATGTTTCCAAATTTTTTATTAAGTATATCTGAGATAGATTTGGGGTCATGTATTAGTTTACCCAGTAAAAGTGGGCCCACTTGGCAAATCATTTTTTAAGGGAATTTATATAGGAATACAAATACTTGCTATTTGACTTAGTGGCAGAATTGGCCAAGTTAAATTCTCATCTAATTTTGATTTCATAATGGCAGACTTCATTTTTTATTTTTTTGAGATTTGA
This sequence comes from Neoceratodus forsteri, assembly GCA_016271365.2. Taxonomy (NCBI): domain Eukaryota; kingdom Metazoa; phylum Chordata; order Ceratodontiformes; family Ceratodontidae; genus Neoceratodus; species Neoceratodus forsteri. The sequence goes on from CM028133.1 coordinate 933,143,885, forward strand.
GGTAAGATGCCCAATTTTCATTTGTTCTCATCTTAAGGTACCTACTATAATTTTTGTCTTTTAATTTAACTAATCTTTGTATTGATTTATCCATCTGTTTAGGGTAATGTCTGAGGTTATTGTATTTCATAGAGGGAATGTAAGTGTGTCTTAGAACAGTCAGGGTATCCTTGAGGAAGGCCCAGCTTTCCTGTATAGTATAAGTGTTCCATCCTTAGCATCCATCCCAAAGCGGACTCTGTGGTCATTGCAGTGGCACATGATCGGTCATCCAAGCTGAGACTTATGCGCACCTCTCCTCCTGACAAGGAGTCGAGACAGCTGGACCAATTTGGGAGGAAGTTTTATTCCTCATCAACATTGGCCATGCATCCCTTGAACTATGTAGCCCATATGTTGGTCTACCAAAAATCTATTTTTAACCAGCTGGAGCCGGCTATCGAGGCACTGCCGGACCCAGAGTCGGAATCCATTTTGGCAGACTCCATTAAGTCCACCAAAGTGGCATGTAGGCATTCTCTGATGCGGTGGACCCCTCGGCCAGGGGTGCCGCTACGGTGGTTAGCCTCAGGAGATTCTCCTGGTTAAGGGTATCTGGTCTGGTGCCAGACATTCAGGCAGCCATTCAGGATGCTCCCTTCAGGGATTCAGTCCTCTTCGGGGGTGATGCCCAAGACATCATCACCAGCATGCAGGATAAGGGCAAGGCCTTTAGGTCGGTGCACACTATGTACCACCCTAAGTTTCAGGCCAAAAAACCTTTTCATCGCCAAGTGAAGCAGCAAATGAAACAGCAATAGATGGCCAGATGTCAGCCCAAATGGGCTCTGTCAGCAACATCTTCCCCTCCTGCAAAGGCCTAAAGAGCCTCTGGCACAGCTCTTCCTAACCTTCCCCCCTCGCTTGATTCACGGATCTTACTTCGAGAGGGCTCTTGCAGTAGGTAATTACATATAGGACTGAAGCCGGCAGGCGTCAAGACCCCACAGAAAAATCTCTAGCTAGCAGTCTCTGGTGGGGGACCGCCCCCACGTCAGGTGACTGACGTCATGCGACATCAGTATAAAGGGACGGTCCCCACGCCTGCATTCCAGTTCTTTCCCGCCGTTAGCTTGTGTGAGTGCCTCATGGTTAAGTTTACCTGCTCGTCAGTCTATCCTTCGATAGTTCTAACATGGGTTTTTCTTCGATTTACTCAAATTTGTGTCAGATATTTCGGTGGTGTATGTCATCCCCTACACCCTCCGAGCACAAGAATAAGTGCGACTCATACAGCACCCAACTCCCACACAAGGACGAACACTCCCAGTGCCTCTTCTCTCTGGGCCCGGATCACCCCATGGAGAAGTGCCAGCATTGCCTGAAATTCAACGCTGCCACCTGCAGACGGAGGCAGCAGTCCCTGGAGGCTCACATCCTTAAAAAGAAAATGACCTCCATGGAAAAGGAGCTGAAGAAGCTTCGACAGGCCTCAACTTCCCCCTAGGGTCACCGCAAAAAGAAAGACAAGGAGAAGCACCAGGACCGGAACTCCTCTTCCTCGGCCACCGCAACTTCAGCTGGAGTCACCGTGCTTAAGGTAACGTCCCCCCCCAGGGGACCGCTTCATGACGGCTGTCTTGGAGTCTTCCAAGATGGCGTTGGCCCACCTGTCTGGCTCATGCTCGGGCTCTTCGGGTGCCTCCGGGCTAACGGAGGCATCCACTCCCAGCATGGCCGCTGCTGCCCGGCCTACTGGTGTGAATGGCTCCGGTAAGCTGGACGTCGGCTCCTCTGACGTCCGCCCAGAGAAGTCCGCTAAGTCTCTCAACCCTTCGGGGCAGCGCATGGCCCCTAAGTTGCTGGACCAGACCTCACCCCCATCGTGGCCTGCCTCTGGCGATGGTTCCGCTAAGTCAGGAGACGGCCTCCGACGTCCGCCTGGACTCCGCCGGTAAGTCAAACATCTGCTCCTCCAACGGTTGCACGGCGTCGGAGCTGACACTGGACTCTAACATTCTGTCTGCTGTCCCCGGCTCCCCACAGTATTCGCTGCCCTCTGAGGCCCCAGCATCTCCTCAGTTTGACCTCAGGGAATTTTTCTCCTCTTTCTCCTTCTCCAGGTGATGCGGGAGATATAGGTACGCTCCCATCAGGTCTCCCTTCTGCTGGGCCAGACAACCTGACGATGGTCCCTCAGACGCCAGCACCAGGCCTGCCGTTGCCGGGCGACATCCCTCTTCTGGATGCCACCTGCCGGGCCTCCAGTTACAGGCCCACCTGCTGGACATCTTCCCGGGCCGTCTGCCCCTGCAGACCCACCAGTCCCTGGGTATCCAACCCCGTCCTATCCAATGCCGTCATACCCAGAGCCGCAGTGTCTGGTGCCCCAGTACCGGACGCCACAGTACATGGTGCCTCATTACCCGACGCCGGGATATGGATACGCACAATACAGATATCCTCAGCATCTGTATTCCCCTCCTCCTCCTCCACTGCCCCCCTCCGCCACCGGTGGACCTGAAGGCGACTCTAGCCTCCTGGTGAGCTGAGGCCAAGGCTCAGCTCACCAGGGAGGTGGAGAACCATCTTCCAATTCTGGTCCTGGTTGCAGACCCCCTACGTCGGAGATGAGAGACTCCCTCCCCACCTCCGGATATCAGAGGTGAGCCCTCTGGTTCCAGGACAAGGCAGAATACGCTTCCCCAGGGATTTCCCAAGGGGTCCGTTCCTCCCCTACCTAGAGAGAGAAGGAGTCTTCTTCCTCCTTGGAGACCTCGGACGACTCTGACGGTCGTTCCGACCTGGATGATGAGCCCCTCTCGCTGGATAAGCCCAGGCTGAGGACTCCTCCAAAGTCACCTCCAGAGGATCCTTCTTGTACTGAGTTGCTGTGTAAAATCCAGGAGGTTCAGTGGCATTCATTGGAGCCAGATCCACAGTGTAAGAAATTCGCTGCGCACCTGGATCTGCCCGAGACCGCTCTGACCCTGGTGCCACCCTGGATTGAGGCTCATGCCGATCTTGTCTCCACTATTTGGAAGCAACTGTCGGCCCTAGCCCCTCTTCATAGGAAGTCGGATAGGCTTTATCAGGCTCCAGACGGTGTTGACTCTCTAAAGTCACCCCTTCGAGCTGATTCGGTCAGGATTAGCACCACTCACGGCCGGACAGCTAACCCCAAGTACTTGAGCTCGTCACCACCTGACAAGGAATCTCGTCTTCTGGACCAGTATGGAAAGAAGGTCTACGCTTCTTCCACTCTAGGTATAAGGGCCCTGAATTATGTTGGTCATCTGGGGATTACCAGAAGGCAATCCTTAGTGAGGTGGAATCTAAGTTGGACTCCCCTTCCTGAGTCTCAGACGAAGCAGGAAGTGGCTGATCTAGTTTGGTCTGCATGTTCGGCCAGCTGGTACATACTTTGTGCCATGTACGATGCAGTGGATGCTGTTGGTAGGAGCTCAGCTTTTGCCATGGGTTTGTGGCATCATGCCTGGCTCCGTGTGTCAGGATTGGTCCTGGAGGTGCAGTCTGTTATCCAGGACACACCCTTCAGGGGTTCAGTGCTGTTCGGTGGCGACGTCAAGGACATTATCACTGATCTGCAGGAGAAGGGTACTGCACTGAAGTCCATTGACTCCATGTACAAATCCCCTCAGGCTCAGCGTCGTCCCTTTCGCAGACGTAATTGGCAAAAAGCGAAACCTCAGGGAAAGCGGGCTAATAAACATCGGGCCCCTCCAGCTGCCAAGCCCCCCCCACCCAAAAAAGCAGCGGGGGCTTCAGCAGCGATGCTGCCTCACACCACCTGACTCCTTACCTCTCCCACAGCCTCTGGGCCCCATAGAGAAACCGGTAGGAGGGAGATTCTCCCTCCATCTGCCGGGTTGAGAGAGGATCACTTCAGACACTTGGGTGCTGCAGCTAATTGCAGGAGGACACTCAATAGAGTTTCTTCGTAAACCTCCTCGAAACACCCCCCCGGTCGTCTTACTTCCCAGAACATCATCTTCTGGTTCAGGAGGAAATATCCTGTCTTCTGTTGAAGGAGGTGATACAGCCTGTTCCTCCCCTTCTTCGGGGGATGGGGTACTATTCCCATTTCTTCCTGGTCCCAAAGAAGTCAGGAGATGTGAGGCCGATTCTCGACCTCCGCTCCCTGAACTTGTTCGTGGAGTACAAAAGGTTCAGAATGCTCTCTCTCTGCAGAGTCTTCTGCCCCTTCTTCAGCCAGGGCAGTGGCTGTGTGCTCTGGATATGCAGAATGCTTACCTGCATATCCCTATTTGCCCTTCCCACCGCAAATACCTACATTTTGCATTCCAGGGGGACCACTACCAGTTCAAGACCCTCCCATTTGGTCTCTCCTCGGCACCCTGAATGCTCACAAAATGTCTTTCGGTGGTAGCGGCCTACCTGCATACCCAGGGGTGCAAATTTTCCCGTACCTGGATGATTGGCTCCTGGCAGCCTCGTCCAAGGAGGAACTCCTGCGCTTCCTTTCCCTTACCCTGCAGGTTTTTGCCTGTCTGGGTATTACTGTCAACCAGACCAAGTCCCACTTGATCCCATCCCAGAAGCTCCAGTTTATTGGGGGTGATCCTGGACATGACCTCAGGCATGGCATGCCTACCACTGGACAGGGCTGCCTCACTCCAGGCTCAGGTCAGCCTGTTGTCCAGCCACAGGCGAGTCAGCACAAGGTCTGTCCTTCACCTCCTCGGGCTCATGTCGGCTGTGATTCCAACAGTCCCTCACACTTGGCTCCACATGAGAATTTCTCAGTGGGTGCTTCGGTCTCAGTGGGATCAGCTGGTGGATGACCTAGATCAACTCATTCTGGTCTCCACTCCTGTGGCTCGGGACTTGCAATGGTGGATGGTTCAGGAGAACCTTTGCCGGGCAGTTCCCTTTTGTCTTTCTCCCCCCTCCCAGACGCTGACTACGGACGCTTCGGGCAAGGGTTGGGGAGCCCGTCTTGAGCTTCACAAGACCCAGGGCTCCTGGTCAAAGCTTGAAAAATCCCTCCACATCAATGTGCTTGAGCTTCGGGCTGTGCTGTATGCTCTTCAGGCTCTGTACCTGTATCTGCTTCCCGGGCATCTGGCTGTCCAGACAGACAACATATGTGTGGTCTAGTACATTAACAAACAGCGAGGAACTCGTTCTTACCCACTTTGCAGGGAGGCGATGCGAGTTTGGGATTGGGCATTGCAGCACAACCTTCACCTCACAGCAATTCATGTCCTGGGGGTCGAGAACACATTGGCAGACTGACTCAGTCGGTCTGCTCACACTCATGAGTGGGAACTGGATCATGGGGTATCAAACGATATCTTCTTACATTGAGGAACACCACAGGTAGACCTGTTCACATCCCCTCACAACGAAAAACTTCCCGACTTCTCGCTCGCTCCAGGGCGCAGCATTTTTTTGAGAGATGCTTTCTCTCTAGACTGGAAGGGCAGATTCATCTATGCTTCCCCCCCGATCCTCTTGATTCCGAGGGTCTTGCAGAAACTCAGCTCAGAAGGAGCTTGAATGATACTGATTGCTCCTTTCTGGCCCAGGCAAGTTTGGTTCTCTCTTCTGGAACAGTATTCAGAGGAACCTCTTCCTCTGTTGCAACTTTTGCTGACCCAGGATCAGGGTACTCTGGTCCATCCAGGACTCAAGTCCCTTCAGTTGCACATGTGGCTCCTGCAGACGTAGCTCAAGCCCAATTCGGGGTTTCCCTGCTGGTGGCTGAGATTCTGGTGGAGGCCAGGAAGCCCTCCACAAGATCTACCTATGCCATGAAGTGGAAACGGTTCTCTATTTGGGCCGCTTCCAAGGATTTTGAGCCTTTCTTGTGCTCCGTTGGGCGGCTTTTGGATTACTTGCAACACCTCTTTGATCTTGGTCTTAGTCATCCCTCTCTGAAAGTTCACATGGTGGCCAGGTCGGCATACCCATGTTCCTTTTTGGGGACAGGACTTTAGCGCAACTCGAGGTCTCCAAGACCTTTCATAGAGGGGTCCTCCACTTGAGACCCCCAATTCAGGTTCCTTCTCCTCCTTGGGATTTGAATTTTATCTTTGAGAAGCTTACTCTGCCCCCTTTTGAGCCGACAGCCTCAGCAGACCTGAAGTTCCTCCTTTGGAAGACCCTCTTCCTGGTAGTCATTATCTGCTCGAAGGATTTCCGAGCTTCAGGCCCTGATGTGCAAAATCCCGTATTTGATTTTTCACAAGGAACATGTAGCTCTGCGTACCAACCTCAAGTTTCTCCCCAAGGTGGTAGTGGAATCTACGCTGAATCAGTCCATTGAGTTGCCTGCTTTCTTTATGCAGCACTCCAATGAAGGGGAATACCTGCATACTTTGGATGTTCATCGAATTCTAAGATACTACACCACTAGGACGAAGGATCTCAAAAAGACAGATCAACTGTCTGTCTCTTTTGCTCTGAAAAGAGGGGCAGTGCTGTTTCTAAGCAATGTCTGTCTAAATGGTTGGCTCATTGTATCACTTTCTGTTATGACAAGTATAACTGTGTCAAGTCCGGGGCCACTCCACCAGAGGGGTTGCTGCCTCTGCTGCTTGTTTCAAGAATGTGTCAGCGGCGGACATTTGCACTGCCGCCACTTGGACTTCTGTCCATACCTTTATGAAACACTACAGTTTGGACATTGCCTCTTGCTGTAGAGCAGGCTTCGGGTTGGCTGTTCTGCAAGGTCTTCTTTCCTAAGACCATTACAGCCAGAGGGTCTACTTTTGGGTAGTTTTCCTCCTCCCGTTTGCTTCTCTTTGTTCCAGACTGCTTGGGACTTAGTCCTATATGTAATTTCCTACTGCAAGAGCCCTCTTGAAGTAAGATAGTACAGTTATGTAAGAACTTACCATAACAGTAGATCTTCAAGAGAGGCTCTTGCAGTAGTGAATACCTTCCCGCCCTCCATCCACCTTAGCTTTTTCAGCTCCTTTTCCAGGATGGGAAATATCCAATTCTCTCTCGTCTTGCCTTTTGGCCTTTGGTGGGAAAGAACTGGAAGGCGGGTGTGGGAGACCGCCCCTTTATACTGACGTCGCATGATGTTGGTCACCTGATGTGGGGGTGGTCCCCTGCCAGAGACTGTTGGCTAGAAATTTTTCCATGGGGTCCTGACACCTGCCAGCTTCAGTCCTATATGTAATTACCTACTGCGAGAGCCTCTCTCGAAGATCTACTGTTACAGTAAGCTCTTACATAACTGTACTTTCACCCTCCGTCCTCCCATGTCCCTCGGAGGAGCCAGTGGGCAGAAGGTTTGCCAGTCATCTGCCATGATGCGGGCAGTAGCCACTGACTTATGGATCCTTCAGTTGGTAGGACAGGGCCACACCCTGGAGTTTCTGGAAAAACCTCCAGACAGGACCCCAGTAATGTCCAACTACCTAAAGGCACACATTCCTCTACTAAGAGAGGAAAGCTAGGCTCTGTTATGAAAGGAAGCAATACAGCTCATTCTGTCCAACCAGATAGGGAAGGAGTATTATTCCCGCTTTTTCCTGGTCCCCAAAAAGACAGGAGTCTTGCGTCCCATTTTGGACCTCAGTGCTCTAAACCTGTACATAGAGTACAAAAGGCTTCGAATGCTGACCCTCCCAGGTCTGCTGCCCCTCCTGCATGAGGGACAGTGGCTCTGTGCTCTGAATATTCAGGATGCCTATCTGTATAACCCAGTCTTTCAGGCCCATCGCCGCTACCTCTGATTCTCCTTTCAGGGGGAGCATTACCAATTCAAGGCCCTTTCCTTTGGCCTGTCCTCAACACCTTGAGTTTTTACCAAGTGCCTGGTGGTCGTGGCAGTGGCCCTGAGGCATCAGGGCTACTGTGTGTTCCCATACCTTGATAATTGGCTCCTGTCAGCCCCGTCAAGGGAGCAGCTGGAACTCTCCCTCTCTGAAAAATCCCACCTTGCCCCTTCCCAGCATCTCATATTTATTGGTGCAGTGATGGATACAGTACAGGGTATGGCTTTCCTCCCTCTGGACAGGGTGGAAACTTTGTAGAGGCAGGCTTGTTTAGTAGCCTCCAGCAGGTGGATCTCAGCCAGGTCAATTCTTCAACTGCTGGGCCTTATGACAGTAGCCATCCCCACTGTTTCTTTAGCCAGGCTCCACATGTGAATCTTGCAGTGGACGCTTAGGGCTCAGTGGGATCAGAGACTGGACGATCTGGACCACATGGTCATGGTGTCCCAATTCAATGCAGTGGGATCTCTTATGGTGGCAGGATCTCACCAGTATCACCAATGGGGTCCCCCTCCTCCCACCCAGACTCTGATTACAGATGCGTCAAGGATGGGTTGGGGCACTCACCTGGGGAACCACAAAACTCAGGGTCTGTGGTCATAGTCAGAATGCCCTCTGCACATAAATGTGTTGGAGGTGAGAGCAGTTCTGTATGCCCTTCATTCTTTCCAGCCCTGTTCCACCATGGCACTCTATTAGTCCAGTTGGACAGTGGGTGTGTAGTCTGGTTCTTCAACAAGCAAGGAGGTACTCGCTCATATCCCCTGTACAGGGAGGCGATGCGGGTGTGGAACTGGGCAGTCCTGCATCGGATTCACCTCACAGCAGTTCACGTTCTGGGCATTCAAAACATCCTAGTGAACAGTCTCGGCCGCACCTCGGTAAGAGCCCACAAGTGGGAGCTCAAGCAAGAGGTGGTCGACCACATTTTCTACCCATGGGGTCATCAGGACCTGGATCTGTTCACCTCCCCATACAATGCAAAACTATCCAGGTTTTGCTCACTCATTCTCGGATGTGGTGTTTTTTGGCAAGATGCATTCTTTGCTGGACAGGAAGGTTTCTATATGCCTTCCCTCACTTTCCGGTTCTGCAGAGGGTGCTGCTCAAGCTTCAAGCAGAAGTGGCCCACATGGTTCTGATTGCCCCTTTTTGGCCTCAGCAAGTTTGGTTTATGCTTCTTCAGCTGCTAGCTGTGGAACCTCCAGTTCCTCTGCCACGATCGCCTAACTCAGGAGATGGGCACTCTGGTCCATCCAGGGCTGAAATCCCTTCACCTTTCATGCATGGCTCCTCAGGATATAGCTGCTTCATAATTTGGAGTTTCCTCCAGAGTAGCACAGGTCCTGGTAGAGGCTAGAAAGCCTTCTACAAGGATGACATATGCCATGAAGTGGAAGCGCTTCTCCATTTGGGCCACCTCACAGGGTTAGGACCCCTTTTCATGTCCCATTCCTCAAGTCATGGAGTATCTCTTGCACCTACATGACTTAGACCTGAGCTACTTGTCACTGAAAGTCCACCTGTTGGCTGTTTCTGCCTACCACACTTTGGTGGAAGGTAAAACAGTAGCTCAGCTGGAGGTTTCCAAGACCTTCCTGAAAGAAATCCTCCACCTAAAATGCCGGTGTGCAGCCACGTGCCACCTTGGGACCTTAATTTTATTTTGGGAAAACTGACCTAACCTTTTGAACCAGCTGGTAGTTGTGCTATGTGCTATTTATGGTGGAAAGCAATCTTTTTAGTTGCAGTCACTTCTGCTCGAAGGATTTCCAAGCTTCAGGCACTGATGTGTAAGGAGCCTTATTTAATTTTTCACAGAGATCAGGTGGCTCTGCATACCAATCCTCAGTTCTTACTGAAGGTGGTTTCTGAGTTCATGTTAAACCAGTTGATTCAACTTCCAGTGTATTACCCTGAGCATCCCAGTCAGGGGGAGGTGATTCTGAATACTTTGGATGTTCACAGAATCTTGCGTTACTATACTAACAGAACCAAGTCTGTCTGGAAAACGGGCCAACTTTTTGTTTCCTCTGCACCCAAGAGGGAAGGTGCAGCAGTTTCCAAACAGTGTTTATCTAAAAGGTTGGCAAACTGTATTGTTTTCTGTTACCAGAAGTATGGTAAAATCCTCCCAGGGGAGAATAAGGGGCATTCTACCGGAAGCATGGCTGTCTCTACTGCTTACTTCAGGAATGTCAGCCACTGACATTTCTGTGGTGGCCACTTGGAACTCCATCCACACTTTTACCAAGCATTATAGTCTGGACATTGCTTCTAGATGCAGTGCTGGCTTTGGCTTAGCTGTCCTCCAAGGCCTTCCTTCTGATTCACACTGCTTGGGACTTGGTCATCAAGGTGATTACCTACTGCAAGAGCCCTAGGATAGTACAGTTAGGTAAGAACTTAACCATAACAGTAGATCTTCAAGAGTGGCTCTTGCAGTAGGTAATTTTATTCCCTCCCTCCTTCCCCCATCTTCTGCTGCTCTTTTGTCTTTCACTTTATGTTGGCTTCAGGAGCCTCTTTTTTTCCGTTCTCCTGTCGCTCTCTGGGGAAGTATCTGGCAGGAGAACTGGAAGGCAGGCATGGGGTCTGCCCACTACATAATGTCACGCTGATGTTGGTCATGTGAAATCAGTGGGCAGTCCCCTGTCAGACACTGATAGTTAAAGATCTTCCTGGACATAAAGTCTCCACCACTTATTCACACTGATGGAACTACGTCGGAGATGCTAGGACTCAGTGGGAGCAAACTTTTTGCAAGAGGGCCGGCGCCAGAGATGGAGCCATGAGCCTCGTCTTGTGCGGCAGTGACTGTCTTGGCATTGAGCTTTCAGCCGCCTCAGTTCCTTTTTTCCCCACCATCGAGTGCACTTCTGTGACGACGTCGCTCACCTGCTGGAAGTCAAACTTCAAACTAGCAGCATAGTTTTCAGTTTATTGTTTTGTAATTTATCTCAAAAATAAGTACCGCTTATTTTTAAACTTTACTTATTAAGAAAAAGAAGTCTTGAGCCCTCCATTGATGGAGTTGACCATAAGCGGGTCAGGTGGCAGTAGGGAGACTTCGTATGACAGCTGTTCAGTCAGCCAGGCTGTGTGCGGCCGCCGCCCTCTCCGGAAGGAGGGTCTGACAACGTACGGTCCGATATCCAGGGGGATGGGTGGTCCTCCCCAGAAGCATAAAAGAAAACGGTTGCACTCTTGCCACCGTTCAGCCTCAAGCTCTTCTTCAGCCCACAGGTCAAAAAAGAGAAGGCATCGCTCAAGGTCACTTTCTGGTATGTCTGCGCATCAATGATTGGTCGTTGGGGTCAGATGCCGGTCTCCTCCTCCGGAGTCACTGGTTTCTCTCCCTGGTGACTGACCTCTTTGACATTGGAGCCCCCCTTCTGTATTGAAAGGGCTTCCGAAGAGCAGTTTCATCAGTGGGCCGCTCTTATGGAGCAATGGGCTTGGAGGTTGGTCCAGCTGCCTGGCCTGGTCACTCCGAGGCCTTCGGGGGAGCAAGTGGGGTGGTTGGACCTTCCTAGTCGCGCGGCACCATCTTCAGTGCTGTTGACTCCATGCTCAGGTGTTTTCCCCATCACATGGCTGTGGCGTAGGGGGCCACACCGATGCCTTTATCTCATGGCATTCTTCCTTCTTTTTCATCAAATCAGAGTCTTTGTGGCCCTGGATTGCTTTTGGCACCGTCAGGGACTCTCTCAGTGTTGATGTGTCCCTCTGCACCATTGCACCTGTCGGCACCGTCCTTGGCACCACTGAGGTTGTTGGCGCCGTATTCAGTGCTGATGCGCATGTTGGTGCTGTGGTCTCTATCGGCGCTGTGTGCTGGGTCGTTTCCGATGGCACCGTCTCCCTTGCCATCAGTGCTGTGTTCTTCAGCGCCGAGGCTGGGTGCGGTGCTGTCCAGCCTGCGAAGGTTCTCGACTCCGAATCCTTTCTCCTCTTCATTTCCTACTGATTTTCACTCTTTTCCTGTCCATGCAGTCCCTTCGGGGCTGAAGGAGTAGGGATTAATCCTGCCGCAGAGTCTATGGTTGAAGACCTGTCATTTAAGTCTCTGCTGAAAAATTTAAATTCTACCCTTTCTCCCCAGACTACAGATATCGATCCTGGGAAGCTTTTGAGACTCCAATACCTACATGTCCCGGAGATCCTTATGGATTTAACTCCCCCGGTGCAACCATCCTTTGAGATGCTCTCTCAGGAGGTATGGAATAATCCCACTCTCATTCCTTCTGTGGCTAAGTCCATAGATCGTTCTTCCTCAGGCATCTACAGCCCAGCCTATAAACAAAGAATCTCGTAAGATAGACACCTTAGGTAAGAGAGTCTTTGCTGCCTCCACTCTGGGTGTGTACATTACCAACTACCAGGGCTACTTCTCTCAATATGAGCATGTTCTTTGGCATTCGCTCAAACAGATGGTAGAAGCTCTGCCCGAGTCGGACACTAGTTCAGAGCTACTTCAGACCATAACCAGGGGTATCGAGTCCAACAACCAGCAGGTTAAAGCTTTCGATACTGCTTCCCAGGCGGCGGTGGCTGGCATTTGTACCCGTCATCACTCCTGGCTATGCACTTCGGACTTCATGAATGATGCCCAACAGCGGGTCATGGCGTTACCCTTTTACGGTATGTATCTGTTTGGACCTCAAGTAGAGCAAGCTCTGAAGGCCACATAGTAGACTTAGGTCAGACTTTAAAATGGCCCAACCCGCTCCCACCCCTTATCTGGGGAGGTGTTAACAAGAGTCAGTTTCACAACCGTCAGTCCTTTCGGGGCAAGGGCAGGGGAGGTTTTAACAAAAACCAAGCCCCTCAGCCTCAAAAGAAAACACAGCAGAAGGCACAAGGGCCTAAAGCTCCCAGTGCCACCTTCTGAGTTTCTGGCCCAGGTCCCACCTCAACTGCCCAAGGGGAACTCCTCCTCAGCGGTGGGAGGACATCTGACTCAGTTCTACAAGCAGTGTAAGTCCATAACATGAGACAAATGGGTCCTCCAGATAATCTGCGAGGGGTACTCCCTCAGCCTTTCAGAAACCCCTCTGGATCGTCCTCCCAAATGACAGCCCAGGCTGTCAACAGTACAGTCAGACCTTCTTGCCTCTGAGATACAAGGCCTTCTGAACAACAGGGCAGCAGAAGTAGTTCCGCTAGATCAATGAAACACAGGTTTCTACTCCCATCACTTCCTGGTCCTGAAAAAGACCAGTGACATGTGCTCCTTTCTGGACCTCCGAAAGTTAAACAAGTTTCTTTTCAAGGAAAAGTTCAAGATGATATCGCTAGGTACCCTGTTACCCTTGCTTCATCAACACAATTGGCTAGCTTCCCTGGACATGCAGGACGCTTACCAACGTATTCCTATACACCCAAAGCATCACAGATACCTTCAGTTTGTAGCTCTGGGCCAGCATTATCAGTTCAGAGTCCTGCCCTTTGGGCTGTCCTTGGCGCCACAGGTTTTTACAAAGTGTTGTGCAATTCTCACAGCGCAACTCAAAGATCGGAATACAAGTGTTCCCATATCTGGATGACTGGCTTCTAGCAAGCCCTTCCAGGCAAGGAACTCTCGGCCTCAGACTTTCTCACGTCCATGGGAGTCCTGCTAAATCTCAAGAAATCGCAGCTGCAGCCCTCCCAGAAGCTCCTTTTTACAGGAACTCTTCTGGACACCTACTGTGCAAAAGCTTTTCTACCAGAGGACAGAAGAAGTAATGTCCTACAGATGGCCCGATACATCAGAGAGAACAGCTCGGTTCGAGCTATCTCGATGCAACGGATGCTGGGTCTCATGGCATCCTCGGTGTTCACTGTACCCCTAGCACCTCTCCACATGAGAACCTCTCAGTGGATGCTCAGCACTCAGTGGTCCCCAACCACTCACCCTCAGTCCTTTCTCATCAAGGTGGCAGAACCTCTGAAGAGGTCACTCACCTGGTGGTTGCAAGAAGACAACCTTCTGGAAGGGTATCCCTTTGCTCCCCTGGATCATCAGATTTCCATTACCATGGACGAGTCCCTGATGGGGTGGGGAGCTCAATGTCAGAATCTCCACACCCAAGGTACGTGGACTTAGGACGAGTCCCAGCTTCACATAAATGTCCTAGAAATGAGAACCGTCCTTTATGCGGTCCGGGCTTTGAAGGACATTCTCTGTCACATGAACATTCTCCTTCAAATGGACAACAAAGCAGTGATGTATTACATCAACAAGCAGTGTGGTGCTCACTCTTACCCTTTATGCAGGGGAGCGATGAGAGTGTGGGAATGGTGCCTAGAGCACAAGGCTCTAATTCAGGCAGTCTACCTGCCGGGAGTGCAGAACGAACTGGCAGACCGTCTCAGCAGAACAGAGACAGACCCTCACAAGTGGTCTTTTGACTCGACCATAGTTCAGTCACTAGTCACAGAGTGGGGAACTCTAGACCTGGACCTTTTTGCATCCCCACTCAACACAAAACTGCCTCTCTTCTGCTCCAGAAATCCAGGGCCTGGCATTTTCTGTCTGGATGCATTCAGGCTGCAGTGGACAAAACGCTTTCTATACGCCTTTCCATCTCTTCCTCTGATTCAGAGGATACTTTCAAATTCGAGTCCCAGGGGGACAAAATTATCCTTATTGCTCCCTTCTGGCCTCTACAGATATGGTTTCCGTGACTGAACAGTATGTTAGAAACCCCTCCGAAAGTGCTTCCCCTTCAGACGAACTTTCTGACCCAGGTGCCTGTGGTCCATCCCAATCTGAGGTCGCTTCACCGTCACGCTTGGCTCCTGAAGAGATAGAAGTGAACAGGTTCAATATCTCTTAGAGAATTTCAGATATTCTTTTGGCGGCATGCAAGTCAGCCACTAGAAAAATGTACACAGCCAAATGGAAGTGTTTTTCTCTCTGGTGTGCAAAATCCTCTTTGAATCATTTTTCCTGCCCACCAAATAGAGTCCTAGAGTACCTTTTAGACCGCTCAAATTCAGGTCTACAATACTCTACAGTCAAAATTCACCTTTGTGCCATTTCAGCTTATCATGAGCCAGTACTTTCCTTATCACTGGCTCAGTTACCAGTAGCTAAGAGGTTTCTTAAGGGTATTCTGCATACCAGACCTCCTATCAGACGTCCAGACACAGCCTGGGACATTCCACTTGTGCTAAACATGCTCACTCGAAAGCCTTTTGAGCCTCTAGCTACCTGTGAGCTGAAATTTCTCACTTGGAGGACAGCCTTCCTGGTGGCCATTACCTCAGCCCTCAGGGTCTCTGAAATACATGTCTTGGTCACAGACCCTCCGTATACTGTGTTTCATAAGGACAAAGTAGTTCTTAGGACCCATCCTAAGTTTCTCCATAAGGTTGTTTCAGAATTCTATCTAAACCAACATTTGGTCCTACCTATGTACTTTGCGAACTTCCAAAATGAAGGAGAGCATACCCTTCTTTCTTTAGATGTCGAGAGAGCTCTGCATTTCTATTTGGATAGAACAAAAGAAATTCGTAAAGCTCAACAACTCTTTGTTTCCTTCAGCGAGACATGGCTGGGTCAACCTGTCGCTATCAGGTGCATTTCAGCATGGCTGGTGGCATGCCTTCGCCACTGTTATTCCATGGTGCAGGTTAAGCTGGAGGCAGAGTGTATGCTCACTCTACTAGAGCAGTCACGGCATCCCTGGTGGAATCTACAGTGTGCCCATTGCAGACATTTGCATCGGCTACCTGGAGCTCAGTGCATACTTTCATCACACCATGCCCTGGATGTCCATGCCAGGCGACATCTTTGTTTGGCAGGACTGTGCTTACGGACTTCTGCTAAATTTCTCCTGCCGCCCTGAGGATTATTGACTCAGTACTCCCATCGAGTACGAATGAGTGGTAGGAACTTTATGTCCAGGGGATGGAATTACGTACCTACTGTAATTCTTGGATCTTCTTGGATGAAGTCTGCACCACTCATTCACACGCCCACCAACCATCCCCTGAGCTCACCTCTGTTGTTGGTCTTCACTCCCTCAATCTTAGGCTGTGAAGACTTCTTTGTTCACCCTTCTTATATGGGTCGCTCGGACTATCTTATGTCCATTTTTTTTGTTAGGCTATCCTTCTAGGTTAGTTACGCTGTATCTCCTTGGAAAAAAAGGTACTGAGGTGGTTGGAGGGTCGACACCGAGATAGTCATTGCCACATGAGCCGAGGCTCATGGTGTAGCTCCTCGTGGCTCCATCTCTGGCACCAGCCCGCTTGCAAAACGTTTGCTCCCACTGGGTCCTAGTGCCTCCAGCGTAGTTCCATCAGTGTGAATGAGTGGTGGAGACTTCGTCCAAGAAGATCAAGAATTACGGTAGGTACGTAATTTCCATTTTCCATGTGGTCCTGTCACCAGGGGACACAGTCCTCAAAGTGATTACCGCAAGGTGATTACCTACTGCAAGAGCCTCTCTCAAAGATCTACTGTTACTGTAAGTTCTCATATGACTGTACCTTAATTGCATTGTTTATTGCTACTGCAAGTACGACAAGCCTTTACCGGCCCCAATTAAAGGCCATTCTACCAAGGGTGTAGCTGCTTCCTTTACATCTTTCAGAAATGTGTCCATTGCTGACATTTGTGCAGCAGCCACTTGGAGTTCTGTCCACACTTTCATCCGGCATTAGAGTCTGGACATCGCCTCTAGCCGCAGGCAGGTTTTGAACTAGCTGTCCTGCAGCGCCTGCTCTCTTGAGGACTTTACTCTGACCTCTACCTCCTCCCAACTGAGCAGGGTCAGTCCTCTTACTGCTTGGGACTCAGTCTTAATGGTGTAACCTGCTGTAAGAACCTCCTCAAAGTGAGATAGTACAGTTACGTAAGAACTTACTGTAACCATAGATCTTCAAGACGAGATCTTGCAGCAGGTGCTGCTTTACCCTCCCTCCATCCCCCGGTGACTGCTTCTCCATCTTTCAGTTTCCTTGGTTTCAGAGGAACGCCTCAGTTCTCCATTTATTATGTTTACTGGGGTCTCCAATGGGAGAACTGAGGTGGTGCTGGGAGACCGGTCCTTTTATACTATAGGTTCAGTCAGTGGCAGACTGACATCAGGAACGGTCCCCCGCAATAGACTGCTAGCTAGAAGTTTTCCATGGGGTCCTGGTGCCTACCAGCTACAGTCCTAATGGTGTAATCTGTTGCATGAGCTGCTCTCAAAGATCTTCTGTTACAGTAAGTTCTTACTTAACTGTACTTTTCCCAGACACCAAAGGGAGCACTGATGTCAGCATCCCACCCATTTCTTCGACTCTGCTTGCACCACCACCTGTGTTCGCTCCAGTGGTGGTGGAGATGTGAAAAACAAATTTCCTCCTACCTGAGGTGGAGTGCGTCCTCTGGGATACTCGGGACACCTCTCCCTGCCTGGCCCTTTGACGACTCGGGCTTGTTCCCAACCCTGGGTCATCTGTGTCAAGAACAGTAACACTGCCACTGCGCTGGAGGGTCAGCTTTATCCCATGCATGTTTGAAGCCAGCCAGTGTTTTCAGCTCATCCCTCCACTGTTTACCCCTGTGAAGTACTGGGAAGGTCACGATCCTGTCAGCCGTCATGCTCCTTTCTTCTACAGTGTCAATATTAAGATCTGTCAAGTCGCTCCTCATAAGTCTTACCTTGCAACCCCTGCAACATCTTGGTTGCCTTTCTCTGAACCATTTCTGCCTGTCAGTATCCTGAGGTGGGGCATGCTACTGAGCAGTTCAGTGGCAGCTCCACCTCCCTGTGTCTGCAGGTGATGCTCCTCCCTATGCGCCCCAGCATCTCACTAGCCCTGCCCCCACAGCCATGTCACACTGCACTGCCACCTTCTTTTGAAATAATAACCTTGAGGTCCTTTTTCTGCCTAGTGACTGCCAGCACCTTCTTTCCCATCCTGTACTCAGCCCCGGGTTTCCTGTGCCCTAGGTACATGATTTTGCACTTTCTGACATTAATCCCAGTTGCCATGCTTTTAAGCACTCATCTAGATCTTCCAGGACTCAGTCTTCACTTCCAGTGTTCCTGTGCCTTAGGTGCATGATTTTGCTCTTTTTGGCATTAAACTGCAACTGCCATGCCTTTGACTGCTTCCTCTAGATCTTTCAGGAATCAGTTTTCGCCATTGGTTCCCACCGATAGGTCTGGTGTCGGCGGACCCAGAGGGAGCAAACTCTTTTGCAGGAGGAAGCTCATGGTGCCCACACACCTCATGTGGCACTGCACATGCCAGCCGGTAACCATTACTGGCTCCCTCAGCACCTCAGTTCTGTTCTTCCTGCCATCCAAAACAGCATCGTGGGGGACGTACTGTAACGTCACCCTCCATTTCAGACTGAACTCAAGGAGCTCCTCCAAGGGAAACCGCTGTCTAAAGCCATCCTCCACTTAATTCTTGTCAAAGTGGCAAACAAAAGGAGACTTGAAGAAATAACAGTGGCCACCAGGCAGAGCCTCAAAGATTTTTCAGCTGGAGCTTCTTCAAAAGAAAAAAAAGCCGGCGACATAAAAACAGGCCCACAGTGCCAGATAATCGTCCTCTCAACAGGCAGACTCTCCTGATACTGTCCTTAGCAGTGACACTGATGAAGAGGACAAAGCAACCTTTGCAATCACAGCAAACACTAGATAAGATCTAGAGAATAGATCTTGAAGAATAAATATTGATATACATGGGATTCCAGAGAAAACAGAGTTAGACAACATGATTGCCTTTATAGAGAGTTTTCTAAGAGAGACAAAGACCACCAACTGAATATAATAAGGGTGCATACAGCTTTATCCTCTCCGCCCATGGATTCAACGGAGAGGCCTTGGTCTGTAATAATGGTCTTGCTAGACTACAGGACAAAAACGGATATACTCCAGAAAGCATAGAATAAAAAAGAAATACTGTTTGGGGAAAAGAGCCTTTTCTTTGAGCACTATTATGCCCCTATCACTATGGACAGGTGCAGGCAGCTTTTTCTGCTACTGAAAGCCCTAAAGGAAAAGGGAATCAAAGCTCATATCGAATACCCAGCAACTTTAAAAATGTTCCCTTCTGCAGGAGTACAAACATTCCTCATTGTTACAGATGCCTGCATACCACTGCTTAAATGGGGCATAGAAGTAGACAGTATTATAGTGCCATCCAAGCTTAAAGGACTGGAAAGATGCCAGTAGTAGACACCAGGAAAACCAGCAAGATGGAAGTACAGAGATTCAGCAGGAGGCTCACCCTGGGTCAAGATTGTGCACGTTTTTTAGATACAACAACCATCAAAATACCAGGTTGAGCAGCACTACAGGATCGTGACACCGTAGCCCAACACACCCCTTCACCATGTATAATGTCTCCTGGAGCCGATGAAATCTGATGATCTGCTGGAGCAACACACGCACCCAAGGGCTCCCTTTTTACTGCCTAAGTACACCATAATGAACTCCAGTTGGATAAGGGACTGCCTGGTTAAACAGATTCCATGTCTTGCAAATTTTAAATCATTTTTTATTCTCCAAGACATTTGTATTTTTTCCTTTTTTTTTTTTACTGTAATATTAGGACTTGCTTGCATGTCTTGTTTTGCAGAGGGTTCCAGGAGGTCCAGCTGTGAAGTACAGTGTAGGGTTGGTGCAGTAGAAACAGGTAGCCAGCCACACGTAAACAGGAGAAGAGAACTACCACACACAATGAGGAAACTGATAAGAGACTGTCAATTCAGTTTGCTTTATTGCAAAACTAAAATGTAGAAATGTAGACCAAGCTGCTAGCTATAGTGCCTCAGCCCTTCGAGTCTCTAACTCTTCGTCAGAGGCCATGGCAGCTGAGGCCTCACATCACTATTCATGAATATTAGGTAGAGAATAATGGTTAGATCAGTGTGTGTTATGTTTTTTACACACCTGAGATGAGTGATAAGCCATAAACCTCGATAGCAAAGCTCGAGAGGTTTATGAGCTGATTACTCATTGAAGGTGTGTAAAAAAAATATCATGCACACACACTGACCTAACCTTTTTTTTTTTTATAATTGCTGGTGCAAAGTGGTGCAGACTTCGGATGCTTTAGCGTAGTGTGATCGAGAAGCGTTCGCTCGTGTAGGAAAAAAATACCGAAAAGCAGACAAACTGAAATGCTGTGCTTAAAAATCCTGTTCCTAGTAGCAGTTCACCTAATTTTGCTTATTTTGCTTTGTGTTGAAGCCCCAGAGTGCAGATTGAGGCGAGTGAGTGACTCAGAAGCTTCAGAAAACAAGATTCAAGTGTAAGTGACCATTGCTATGGCAACACCCGCTTACACTTGAATGTCGTTTTCTAAAGCCGCTGAGTCACTCGCTCTCCTCAGTCTATACTCGGCAGCTTTTACATAAAGAAAAATAAGCAAAATTAGGAGAACTGCTAACAGGAGAAGGATTTTTAAGCACCGCATTGCAGTTTGTCTGCATTTCAGTAATTTTTTTTACCCAAGCGAATGCCTCTTAGTCACGCTACAACCGGCAAGTTGAAGAAGGTGAAAGTGAGTTGCTTTCCGATCACTGTAATAACTGGTTCTACCAGTTATTATGGCGTTTGAAACACAGTTCTAGACTGTGTATTAAAGGGGTCACCAGTAATTATACAAAGATGTGTACAAGTGAAAAATCTGGACCAGTTACTTCAATGACATACAAACAAATCAAGATTCAGCAGTTACAATATATAGGGTTGTCAGAACCCTCTGAAGTTCTGGGTTCTAGTTCTAGTCTAGAACTTTTGAAAAAGTTCTAGGGTTCTAATCTTTTTTAGAACTTGAACCCTATTTTTTTCATTGTGCTGCCAATAATGAACATAATGATAAAATGCATGTGACATTGCGGACATTCTGCTAATAATGAAGATAATAGTGAAATACACTTGAAATTGAGGACAATAGTGAAATACATGTGAAATTGAGGACATAAAGAAATACAATATGTTCAATATAATGGGGGAGAGATGAGAAATGATCATTTGAGACTTTGATATGACTATAGTGTGGCGCTAGGTTTATCTATGGTTTCTTCTGTTTACTAAAGTCAGCAACTTACAGGTGCTGACTAACAGGCCCACCCACCCATACGTTAAAAGTTTTCCTGCTGTAGCTGCATTACAGTTCCTCCTGAGTGAGAAAAAGTGGCATATTAACCATTTATATACTCCTTTATATATGTATTCTCAATCCTCATCATCATGAAATATGAAAAAAATTGAGATGTTACCAAACCTCAACTATTTGCAGCTGTCTCTTTTTTGGGGGCTTATATTTTTTGCCTCCTTTGTGTGTACCTGGGCTGCTCCCATGTTCTGGCAACCACCCTGGGATTCAGCCACTCTCCAGGTGTCCGCAGTCCCTAGAGGTCATGCCCAATTCCCCTGCGGCTTGCCCCCCACAATGAGGTGGCGGGGAGCCCCTATACTCACCTGCCCTCACGGATCCAGATAGGCCCCCTCCAGGGCCGGCACCCGTGGACGGCCATCAAGCTGCTGTGCCCGAGACACACTCCTTCTGCATTTTTGATGATTACACCCATGGAGCTGAGAGCATGCAGGGACGCTGGCGGAAGGGAGCGTGTACCATGCACTCCTTCCTGGCATCTGCCCTAGATTCCACCCCAATGTACAGTGCAGCACCTTGTCCCCCAGCCTCCGCCAGGGGGCAACCAGGTGCCAACTGTTGTGGACCCTCCACCCCAGAGAAGGAGAGCAGTCCAATGGATGCTCGATCCTTCTCCTACCCTGCCAACTGCTGGTGTCCTGTACTCGTTCCTGAACACTGGTCACCAGTGTGGCGCAAGATAAGGTGACCAGCCCTCAGCTTCCCCAGGCTGGCACTGCTGCTGTCTCTTTTAAATAAGTAAATTGAAAGTTGCTATGGTTGCTATGCTGCAGCACGTGGAACTGGTGCACCACAGATTGTCATAATGTAGTCAGTCAAGACATTTAAATAAAAAAAAATACCAATCATTTTTGTTGGCAAATAATACATACAGTTTTATAAGATAATGCATACATATATACAGTACCAACACTCTTGCAGGCAAATTGTGGGAATACATTGAGGTAATACATGTAACTTTCTAACATAATGCACCAGCTGGCCATCTGATACCTAAGTAAAATGTATATTTCAATCACATAAAGAAAAAAGTGGTTTCCTCATCACGTAATATCTTAAGGAACATTTAATGTAGCTGCAGCAGTTGTCACGTGATGTTTAAGGGACAGTGTCTGTCAGTCCTCTACAGGAGGTAAATCCAGAAATATGGGTTTTCATCTCAGCTAGAAATAATATGATATAGAAAGGGTTGACAGTGTCCGTTTCATGCCACATTTGGGCCTGTTCCCTCTGATATTAAACTTTTCCTGAAAAAAAAATGATAATGTTAGACCCTAACTACAAAGCAGTTTGCCACTTGTCATCGAGACACAAGTCAGGAAGCAAAGGGAAAAACCAGGAGCAGTTGTACTTCAGAGACCGGAATATTTGCCAGTCGGTCTCTCCTGAGATGTCGTTATCTTTTCAGGATTTCTTTTTTCACAAGGTCATAGTTTTCTGACTGCAGTGTCCATACTGTTGTAGGCAAGTTGGGCTTTACCTGTCAGGTAGGGTGCCAGTCTGATTGTCCATTGCTGCTTTGGGCATTGGCAGGCTGTGGCAACTCTTTCGAAAGTAGTCAGGTATGCCTCAATATCATCCGAGGGACACAACTTTGTAAGTTTAATGGCTTTCTAGTTGCTTGTACCTTGTTGCTCTGCTGCAACTGTGCCAGATCCTTCTGCTTTGATAGATTGCAAGGCATCCAGCCAGTGCTGTTCCTGTCGCTGCATCTCTTCTTTTCTTTGTGGCTCCTGTCACTGCATCTCTTCTGTGTTTCTTTTTGTTGTATAGCCCATTTGAAAAAGTCCATCAGGCTGTCAGGTTCTGTCACTGCCTATTCTCTTTCCATAACTTGTGCTGGCTGTACAGTCTCAGCTTGGACTTCTCTCACTGCTAGTTTGGCTGCCATTCTTCTGGTAACTACTCCTGGACTTGCTGCTGAAGAATCCATACCTTTCTCTATGCTTCCCTGGTACTAGGTCCAGTACCAATGCACAAAACTCCCCAGCTTAGAGTATGCACTGCATAATCACACTTAGGCTGACACCATCTGTCCTCGAGGCACGGGTCAGAAAGCATAGGGAAAACCAGGAGCAGTTGTAAAATTCACAAAAAGTGTTTATTAGTAATAGCAGTAACATAAAAAAAATAAAATTGTTTGAATAACTATTTACAAAGGCAGAATAAACAGAGAATATCCATCTGAGTTTTCCTTCAATCTGTGTGTGTGTGTCTCTCAAAACATTGCAGCTCTCTCATAAGTCTGCAACCCTCTTCCTTAACAAGCATCCTGTTTTTTTTCTAAAATGTTCTTGAATGTTTCAGGCATGTGCAGCAATGTCCCAGAGTGGAGGCCCCTTCTCCACATCTTCTGAAAAAGGGCATAACAACTGCTCTCATGTTACCTCTTGAGTTCCCAATAGCTTTGCAATCATCTCAAACTATAATTATATACATTTCAACAGTAACACTATATAATTTCTAAACAAAGGGATCCCAATATCAATTACATTTCTACATAATGATTTGTATATATTTTTATACCAGCAGATATGCAATAGAGGAAAAGACAGAAACAGCAAGGGAAGCAGAGAACTGCGAGACTGTCTGAGTGATTAAGTCCTGGGTCTCACAAGAAAATTTGGTTGCTCAACCAGAGAGACAAGAAAGAACAGAACAGATCCCTGCATTCAAATGTTCCATAACAACTGGGACAGGGTTCTATTCAACCCTGTCACACCACTAAAATGGTGAAAATGTTTTGGATATAACTGTATGGTCCATGGTAGTAGATCAAGAGAGGAGAGAGACAACCAACCCATTTAAATTTCATCACAGTCTGTAAAGTTTCCTTTTTGGCCCGGAGACCTTGTCCCACACAGTATTACTATTTACCAACCACCACCACCATCTGAGCTGTCATCACTATCAGCATCCACAACATCAGTCACCTCAGGATCAGCTTGTATCTGCTGTTTTTGACAGAAGAGAACTTTGGTTTCAGAGCAAGACAGCAGTCTAGAACTTCAGACTTTTTACTAATTGCCCTCCTTCCCACCCAAAGCCAGTTCTAGTTTTATAGCCACTGTATTTGACTGACAACAGAAACTTCCTGTTTGGCAGTAGGAAGGGAAGAATCACTGAGACAAATTAGTTTCAGCAACCGTGAAGGAACCTAAAAAAATAACTCTTTATCCCCCCCCCTCCAGCTGCTGGAGGTCTGAATCCAAGCACGGAAGAAGGAGACTACTGAAGATTACAGGAAGTTCCTGTCCTAGAACGGGAAGGGCAAGACTTGTAAGGGCACATAGGCAGTAGGAAAGTAAGTGTAAAAATACACAGAGGGAGGAGACAGTAAGCATACAAAGCAACAGGAGAGGGGACACAAAATAAGTCAAGATGGGAGTGGTGCAGTGCAATGGCTGTGGGGCAGCAGTGTTCCAGGAGACATTCTGGAGGCTGTGATGCTGCCCTGTTTGCAGGCACCTCTCTGGTCTGAGGGAGGAGGTTGCCTGTCTCCAGGCTAACCTGGCTAGGATTCATGAAATCTCCGCCCCCACCCAGGGACCACCAGGGCCACCACCGTTACCTCAGAGGTTGCAAAGAAAGAGGAGCAGTTGGACCAAGGTGGGCTCAGGGAGGGAGAGGGTGGTGGAACAGAGGTGCATCCCTCCAGTTGTACCTCTCCACAATTCATATGCTGTTCTGGTAAAGATGGTTTCCTTTATAGAGGCACCTGCAGTGAAACCAAGGAGGATACTGGGAACCTCCACAAGGAGACCCACAGGAGGGTGGCACAAGACCCCATGGGAAAGAAACAACTCCTGGTGGGGGACTCGATCATTGGGGGTAGAAGTGGGGGAGGAAGGGGATAGGGAGGTAAGGTGCCTGCCTGGTGCCACGGCTTGGAGGGACAGGAAGCGAATCCTCAGGATTGCGGGAGCAGCTGCATGAGGGAGGGAGGGAGGGAGCTGGATGTCATTGTCCACCTAGGGACAAATGACCTGGCTGTGAATGGGATCAGAGCAGTGCAAGAGGAGTTTGTGGAGTTGGGGAGGGGCCTTAGACAGTAGCATGTGCGGTAACCTTCTTGCAGGTGCTGCCTGATTATGGCAAGGATGATGCTAGGGTATTCCGCACCATGGGATTCAATGAATGGTTGGAAAACTGGTGTGGAGCTCAGGGTTTTGGTTTCATTGGGGATTGGGGAGCCACCTGGAGGGATGCAGGCTTATACTGGCATGATGGTCTGCATCTGTCAGGGGAGAACCAGGATCCTAGGTGACAGGTTTAAATGCTTCATTGGCAAGCATTTAAACTAGCCAATGGGGGGAGGCACTGAAAAGGAGCAGGGAAATCCCAACCTCCCCCCACAAAACACAGTAGTTAGAGAGGTAAACACCAAGGTAGAGAAGTCGGTAGGGAGCAGGACAGGGATAAATGCAGAAAAAGGCGATAAGGACAGGGATGGGGCTAAAAGAGGTAAGGCCATAAAAATTAAATGGAGAGGTGATGAGTACCAATGTCCACAGTCTGTGCAACAAGCTCCCTGAACTAGCGGCCTTGATGAAAGAGGGATGCCTGGATATTGTGGCAGTCACTGAAGCATGGTACACAGGGAACTATGACTGGGATGTCAACATACCAGGATACACAGTCTACAGGAGGGACAGGGTGGGTAAAAGAGGAGGAGTAACTCTCTATATAAGGGATGGGATTAAAGCAACAGAACTAGAGAGTAAACAGGAAGTTTATAAGTCACTATGGGTCATCCTGGAGACAGGAAATGGCACCACAGTCTGCATGGGGGTTGTGTACAGACCCCTATCTCGGGGAGGAAACGGACAAGGAAATGATAGAAGGCATCCTTAAAATGGCAGAAAAAGGGGAGATATTGTTGATGGGGGACCTGAAAATGCCAGATGTTAACTGGAGTACCTTTGCTGCAGGCACATCCAAGAACAGGGTCATTCGTGATGCCCTACAGGGGGCATGCCTCAGACAGCTAGTGTTGGAACCCACTCAGGAGGGAGCAATCTTAGACCTGGTACTCTCAAATGGGGATGGAAAAAGGATCTCAGATTTAGAAGTGGGTAGCCATCTGGGAACAAGTGACCACCAAACAGTGTGGTTCACAATAAACAGCCATAGAGTCAAGCCATACAAAAACACGAGTATTGGACTTTAGGAAGGCTGACTTTAGTAAAATGAGGGAGTGCCTCAGAAAAGCACTAGCAAATAGGCAAGAAGAAGGGGGTGGAGGAACAATGGGGAATAATCAAAACAGCCATCGCAGAGGCAACAAGTCTTTGTGTGATGCAAATCAACAAAACAAAATGAAGGAAAAAACCACTATGGTTCTCAAAAGAGGTGGCAGGGATGGTTAAGGAGAAAAGGATAGCATTCAGGAAATATAAGAAAGCACAGAAGGAGCAGGACAGAGAACTTTATCAGTTAAAGCAAAAGGAGGCAGGGAAGGCAGTCAGAATAGCAAAGGCACAAACTGAGGAAAAGATAGCCAACTCTCTTTAGAAGGGGGATAAAACCTTTTATAGGTACATTAGGGAGTGAAGAAAGACCAAGGGAGGGATACAGAGACTTAATAAAGGGGAGGGAATGTGGGCAGAGGGTGACAGTGAAAAAGCAGGGATACCAAACAAATATTTCTGCTCAGTATTCACAACGGAAAAGGAGGGGGAGGTACCTAAACCAAACAAGTGAGAAACTCTGAATAGGGAGGTCGATACCTGTCTTTTCACAGAAGAAAGGGTTTTGTAAGAACTCTTGAAACTGAGGGTGGACAAAGCAATGGGGCCTGATGGGATTCACCCAAGAATTCTAAAAGAACCAAGGGCAGAACTAGTAACACCACTGACTACTCTCTTTAACAAATCATGGGAGGATGGAGTACCTGAGGACTGGAGGAGGGCAAATGTGATTCCACTTCACAAAACATAGATACATAGATACATAGACAGTGTCGGCAGATAAGAGCCTATGGCTCACCCAGTCTGCCCATTTGAGCTTGTAAGTTCAGTTTGTTTTCCTAGAAGTCTGTTGCCCCTTACTCCTGACCTCTAGAATTCCTTTATGTCTATCCCATGCATTCTTAAATCCCGTGATTATTTCAGCCCCCACCACTTCCTCTGGCAGGGTGTTCCACTTGTCCACCACCCATTCTGTGAAGAAATTCTTTCTCATGTTTCCTCTGAATCGTCCTCCCTCAACTTCATCCCATGCCCTCTAGTTCTGGAACATCTTTTTCGCTTAAAAATAGTGTTTTCCTGCACCCTGTTCCTCCCTGTAAGATACTTGTATGTCTCAATCATATCCCTCTCTCCTCCTCTCCTCCAGGAGTACATGTTCAGTTCCTTCAACCTGTCTTCATAGGACTTGTGATGCAATCCATGCACCATCTTTGTTGCCCTCCTCTGAACCTTCTCTACCCAGTCTATGTCCTTACGTAGGTATGGTCTCCAGAACTGTACACTGTACTCCAGGTGGGGCCTCACTAGTGTCTTGTATAGCGAATTATGACCTCCCTTTTCCTGCTGGTGATGCCCCTGCCTATACATCCCAGCATCCTATTTGCTTTACCTGCTGCCTTGTCACACTGTTTCCCTACCTTGAGGTCATCAGAGATGACAACCCCAAGATCCCTTTCCTGCTTGGTGCATGCTATATCCTCACCCCCCAACTGATATATTGTGCCAGGGTTTTTGTGCCCTATATGCTTTATCTTGCACTTCTTTGCATTGAATTTCAACTGCCAAACCCCTGACCATTCTTCAAGTTTCTGCAGGTCACTTCTCATTCTGTCTACACCCTCTGGTGTGTCTACTCTGTTACAGAGCTTTGTGTCATCAGCGAACAGTGAAATTCTGCCTTCTAGATCCTGCTCAATGTCACTGATTAAGATGTTGAATAGGACCGGTCCCAGCACTGATCTCTGTGGTACCTCACTGGTCACTCTTCCCTCTGTGGAGTGACAGCCATTTACCACCACCCTCTGTGTCCTGCCACCCAGCCAGTTACCTACCCACCACACTACTGTCCTGCCAACACCCATATTCCCCAGTTTGTGTAATAGTCTTCTATGTGGCACAGTGTCAAAGGCCTTGCTGAAGTCCAGATAGGCCATGTCCACTCCCTCCCTGATCCACCTCCCTAGTCACCCGGTCAAAAATTCACAGAGGTTGGTCTGACATGACCTCCCTGGTGAAACCATGCTGCCTTGGGTCCTGTAGTCCATTGATAACCAGATGTTCCACCAATCTCTCTTCAGTAGTGCTTCCATGATCTTCCCCACTACCGGTGAGGCTGACTGGTCTGTAGTTCCCTGCTTCCTCTTTGTTCCCACTTTTGTATAAGGGGACTACATCTGCTGTCCTCCAGTCTTTGGGTACCTCCCCTGTTTCCAGTGATTGGCTAAACAGGATAGCCAGAGGTTCAGCCACCACCTCTCTTAGTTCTTTAAGGACCCTGGGGTGCACCCCATCTGGCCCCATTGCTTTATAAACTCTTATTACTTCCAGTTCCTTCAGGACCCTTTCTCGTGTAACACCAAGTCAACTTCCTAGGTACCAACTGGCCCTCTACTTATTAAGCTGAAATGTGTTGCATAATTTAGGGCAAGGTTAAAGCTGGAATGTACTGCATATATAGCATAAGGACTTCTATTCTGTATACCTCTTGTATTATATATTTTTTTTCATTGTTCTACATTTTATATCTCCTGTCTATGTAATTGTTAACTGTATGTGTATGTGCCTCAGGACCTCCTTGTGAATGAGCTTGCTCAACAGAGTCTTTCCTGCAATAAACTTGAACTTGAACAAAAGTGGGAGCAGGGCAGAGGCAGGAAACTATAGACTAGTTAGTTTGACTTCAGTGGTAGGGAAAATGATGGAATCACTTCTGAAGGAAAGAATTGTTGAGTATCTAGAGGCCAGTGGGGCAGAGGACCCAAGGCAGCATAGTGTCACAGCAGGAAGGTCATGTTGGATGAACCTAATAGATTTCTTTGACTGGGTGACCAAAGTAGTAGACCAGGGAGGGGCTGTGGCTATGGCCTACCTAGATTTTAGCAAGGCATTTGACAGTCTCACACAAAAGATTAATATACAAGTTAGCCCACCTTGGAGTGGATCCCAAGGTGGTAGCCTGGATAAAAAACTGGCTGGACAACAGGACACAAAGGGTAATAGTAAACAGAGTCCACAGTGAGGAAAGGAGGGTAACTAGCGGGGTACCGCAGGGTTCGGTACTGGGACCAGTTCTCTTTGATGTCTTTATAAAGTGACATTGGAGAGCACCGGGAAGGAAAGGTATGTCTCTCTGCAGATGACACAAAGATCTGTAACAGAGTTGATACACAAGATGGAGTGGAAAGAATGAAAAGGGACTTGGCAAGGTTGGAGGTATGGTCAAATATGTGGCAGCTCAGATTCAGTGCAAAGAAGTGCAAGGTAATGCATCTGGGAAACAAAAACCCAGGGGAAGAGTACACAGTCGGGGGTGAGTTAATAACAACAGCAAAAATCGAAAGAGACCTTGGAGTAATTATATCAGATGACCTAAAGGTGGGCAAGCAATGTGAGAAGGCAGTAAGGAGGGCTGGGGGGATACTGGGATGCATAGGGAGGGGCATCAACAGTAGAAAACAGGAAGTTGTTATCCCTCTGTACAGACAGTGAGACCCCATCTGGAGTACTGCGTGCAATTCTGGAGACCCCATCTCCGTAAAGACATAGAGTGGAGGCTGTTCAGAGGAGGGCAACCAAAATGGTGCAAGGTCTGTACCAGAAGACATAAGAGGAGAGACTAAAGCAACTTAATATGTATACCCTTGAGGAAAGGAGGGAGAAGGGGGACATGATAGAAACTTTCAAGTATCTCAAGGGAATCAGCAAAGTACAAGAGGGTAGTATCTTTCAGAAGAAGAGAGCAAGAACAAGGGGGCACAATTTTAAGATGGGGGGACGGCTCAGAGGTAATGTTAGAAAGTATTTTTTCACAGAGAGGGTTGTGGATGCATGGAACAACCTTCCTGAGGAGGTTGTGGAGTCAGGAACAGTGGGAGAATTCAGGAATGCATGATGTGACTACCCACCTCTCCCTCTGGGCTGAAACAGCTTTTAGAGAGGTGTCTGTCCTCGGGTATTATCTAGCAGCTAGGAATTCCACAAGTTGGATGCTGCTGGACAGAGGAGTTCAGCTTGTCTGTATTTTTTCCAAACTGCTAAAAAAAATAAGGCACCTACAGAATCCAAACCATTAACTCTTTCCTGCCCATTTCTGTCACATCTCCCCCCTCCCTTCGATAATGAAGGCGTGTCCCTTGGGCCACCCCAAGTGACACAGCCATTCATACAATTACTGGGAAGTGCCCAAAAGTATCCGACCAGGCCATTAGCCCTGCCTAGATAGCCCATCCGCATTTGCATTTTGTTTGCAACTGCGATGCTGGATGGTCATGTTGTATGCCTGCAGTACCAAACTCCAACATAGTAGTTTACCATTTTGCCCACTGGACCTATGAAGGCAAATCAGGGGATTATGATCTGTGACCATAGCGAATTCTCTCCCATATAGGTAAGGCTGCAACTTCTGAAGGGCCCACACTATTCCCAAGGCATTCCTTCTCAATTGTGGTGTATGCCTCCTCTGTGGGCAAAAGTCTCTGGCTGAGGTACACAACCGGGAGCTCCTCCCCCTGCTGGGTAACTTGGCTCAGCACAGCCCCCAGCCCATGATCTGAGGCATCCACGTGAACCATAAACTTTAAACTATAATTAGGGCTAGCCAATACAGCTGGGCTGCTCAAGGCCTTTTTAGCCCCCTGAAAAGTGTCCTCACAGCCTTCTGACCACTTCACTGTATCTTGCTTTCCCTTCTTGGTTAAGTCTGTCCGGGGCTTAGCCAGATCGCTATAGCGGGGAACAAACCTTTGGTAGTACCCTGCTATCCCTAGAAATGCCCTGACCTGTTTCTTTGTGGTAGGAGTAGGCCAGGCCAGGATGGCATCAACCTTGGCAGGCTCTGGACGGATGTGTGTCCACTACCCACCCGGTGCCCAAGGTAGGATACTTCTGCCATACCTGTCTGGCACTTCTCTTCCTTGACTGTCAGACCTGCCTTCTTTAACCTGTGGAACACATCCTCACATTCTTGATGTGCTCATCCCAGGTCTAGCTGTATATGGCTATATCATCCATATAAACCAATGCAAACTCACCTACCCCAGACAGAATGCGATCTACAAGCCGTTGAAAGGTTGCAGATGCCTTCTTCATTCCAAATGGCATTACCTTAAATTTGTATAAACCAAATGGAGTAACAAAAGCTGATCTTTCCCTGGCCGCAGGGGTCAGAGGTACCTGCCAATAGCCCTTTAAGTCTATTGAGGTCAAATACTTGGCTCCCCCAAGTCGCTCCAGGGTCTCATCTGTTCTGGGCATGGGATAGGCGCCAGACTCCATGTGGCTATTAAGCTTCCAGTACTCCACGCAGAATCATGTGGTGCCATCCCTTTTGGGGATCAGTACCACGGGTGAGGCCCAGGGGCTACTGGATTCCTGGATTACCCCCAGTTCCAGTATCTCTTAGAGCTCCTCTTTCACAGTCTGCTTAACATGCTCAGGTACCCTGTAGGGGGACTGTTTCAGGGGAACCTGGGTCCCTGTATCCACATGGTGCTCTGCCATCATGGTGTACCCCAGTTTCCCTGTAAACATGTCCTCAAATTCTCTCAGCACACCCCTAATTTCTTGCACCTGGGCTAGTGTCAGCTGCTCCGAGAGGGTAAGGTTGTCCACAGAGGATGCAGCCCTGGCCTCCCCAAGTAGGTCCGCCAGTGGATCTACCTTAGTTTCCTCCTCTGGGGCACTGCATACAGCGAGGACCATTTCCTCCCTGTCATGGTAGGGCTTCAGCATGTTAACATGATACACCTTTCATTTGCATCTCCTGCCCGGTAGCTCTAGCATGTAATTGACATCACTAACCTTTTGGACAACGGACAATGGCCCTTCCCATGCTGCCTGTAATTTATTCTGTCAGACAGGGATGAGTGCCATCACTCGCTGTCCCACCTCATATTCTCTGGCTCGGGCCCCACGGTCATACCAGACTTTCTGTTGCTGTTGTGCAGTGGCCAGGTGCTCCTGAGCAAACCCCATGAGCTCACTAAGGCGGGTCCTGAAGTTCAGGACCTACTCCTCAACCGACTCACCTTGGGAGGTACAGTCACCCTTCTATCCATCCCGAATCAAATCTAGGGGGCCCCCACACCCTATGACCAAACAGAAGCTCGAAAGGTGAGAACCCTGTGGACTCCTAGGGTACTTCCCTGTATGCAAATAGGAGATGAGGCAAATATTTGTCCCAGTCTCTCTTATGCTGGTCAGCAAAAGTCCTTAGCATGGTTTTAAGGGTTGAATTAAACCACTCCACTAGACCATTAGCTTGGGGGTGGTATGGGAATGTTTTGAGCTGCTTCACCCCACACTTCTCCTGCAAACTACTCATTAACCCTGACATAAAATTGGCACCCCGGTCTGACAGTATGTCCTGGGGAAAGCCCACCCAGCTAAATATTCCCAACAGTGCATCTGCCACTGGTTCTGCCTCAGAGTATGTTAGGGCCACTGCCTCTGGGTATCTGGTGGCATAGTCTACAACTACCAGAATATACCACTTGCCAATGTGACTTGGAGTGCTCAATGGCCCCACTATGTCCACCGCTACCCTCCTGAAGGGTTCATCAATAATGGGCAGGGGCACCAAAGCTGCCTTGGCCTTGTCCCCCGTTTTCCTCACCCGCTGGCACCGTGGACAAGTCCTGCAATAATTTACCACATTCTTGCCAATACCAGGCCAGAAGAAATTATTGGTTAGATGCTTTTTTGTGTGCCTCACCCCCAAGTGCCCTGAAAAAGGGATATCATGGGCAAGGGCCAAAAGCTGCTGACGGTGAACCTTAGGGACTACCAGCTGCTGGAGTACCTCACCATCTAGCACTTCCTCTGTTGTACATTCTCTGTACAGCAGCCCATTGTCCCAGTAAATGGACTCTTTACCCCCCCCCGAGAACGCTCAGCCCTATGAGCTATTTCTCTCAGTTTTTCCAGGGTAGGGTCAGTTCGCTGTGCAGCACTCAGCTGCCCTCGTCTGACTATTCCCAGTGCCCCTTCTGAAGGAAGTCCTGTGGGCTCCTCTATTTGTGACTGAGGTTCTGGACTGCTGCTTCTAGCCAGCCCTTCCCCTGTGCTAGACATTTCCTTAGTTGCTGAGGGTGTGGCTGGACCACCCAGAGTCAACCCCTCTTCACCCTCAGAAACTTGCCCTTGTGCCTGACTGCGAGTTACAACACACACCAGTTTTTTACTGGGGTCCAAATCCTTCCCCACAATCATACTAACAGGTAGGTCCTCTACAACTCCCACATCATTTTCTCCATGGCCCCCTTCCCAGCTCAGGAAGACTCTAGCCATTGGTAATGGGACTGGTGGCCCTGTGAATGCCCGGACCTTGGAGTATTTCCCAGGCACCATCTGCTCTGCCCGAATGAGATCCTGCCTTACCAGGGAGATGTTAGCGCCTGTGTCCCACAGTCCCTATGTTACTATTCCATTAACTGTAATGGGACACAGATTCTCATCAGAGGAGAGTGGTTCTTCAGAATGGACACACCCTACAAACACACCAGTGCTCTTTTGATCACCCCAACCCCCATATCTCTGCCCCTTAACCAGTTTCTGAAGGCAGTTATATCTCAAGTGTCCCACTTGATTGCAAATATGACATTTCTTGGGACCCATTTCTTGAGTCCCCTTAGAACCAGAGGGCTCTACTTTGGGCTCAGGTGCAGGCTGGTTTCCTTTGGGCTGCCCCCCTTGGGATCCCTTATAACCATGTGCTGCCCCCCCACCATAAGATTTACGTTGTGTGTATGGCCAGCTAGACAGATACTCGTCAGCGCTTCCTGCCACCTCTGTGGAAGAGGCGCATGCCCTGTCTATGATCCATACACGCATGTCCTCAGGTACAATTTTAAGGAATTGTTCTCTCACCATTACATCTTTAATCAGTTCCACAGTAGTTGCTTTGGCCCCCCCTCCATCCACCTATCAAGGTAAGTACACAGTTTAACCTGCAGTTCTGCATAGCTGTCTTCTGGGCTTTTCTTTAACTGCCTAAATTTCCTTCTATAAGCCTCAGGAGTTAATTCAAAATGTTTCAACAACACTGTTTTCACTTTATCATAATTAGCATAGTCTTCATTACTCATTTTAGCAAATGCATGCAACGCTCTCCCCGTTAGTAATGGTGTGAGATAAGTTGACCAGGAAACCTTAGTCAATTTTAATCGGTCACATACTCTCTCAAATGACCTTAAAAATAAATCAAGGTCGTCTCCCTCTTTAAACTGAGGGAACAATTTAGAATTCATTTTGGCTTCATGAGGTAAACTCACTCCACCATTACTTCCGGTTTGCTGGCTGCACAGGGTAATCGTCTTCTTCTTGTGCTGTCATTCTTTTTCTCTTTCTTCGCGTTCTTTCTCCCTTTCCTGATGTTCTTTTTCTTTTTCCTGATGTTCTTTCTCTCTGTCTGCCAGTCTCTTTTCTTCAAGTTCTTTCTCTGCTTCCAACCTTCTTGCTTCTGCTTCAGCATCCAGTCTTTTTGCCTCCAACGCCCTTTCTTGCAGCACCAGCTGCAGTCGCAGTGCCTCAAGCTGGTTTGGGGGGGTCTGCTGCCTCAGTTCCTGACTCACCCCAGCAACTGTCTGCTTCAGATCATGTGCCAAGAGGTAACTATGAGGTCTGCCTTTTTCTTCTGCTTTAGACCTTCAGGCTTAATCCCCTTTTCCTGGCACCTTTCAAAAAGCTGTGGTACAGTAAGTGAGTCATACTCCGTGGAGCTCATTCTCTACTGCTACACTTTACTGTGCTAACTAGAAACAAATAAAACTGTTGTACAAATGTATCCTCTTATATATCCTGTTTTGCAACGCTAAGGTAACTGTTCCACTGGCAGACTCTGTATCTCAGTGTGCTATGCAGTCCACTATCATCACCCCACCACTGCCAACCAATATGTGACAACCCACCTCTCCTTCTGGGCTGAAACAGCTTTTAGAGAGGTGTCTGTCCTCGGGTATTCGCTGCCACCAGCTGGACTTTCCTTCCGGCACCTCGTTCCAGTGTACAAACTTGAATAATTAAGCGTGCAATTGCACAAGTTAAAGTCTGGTAGTGTCTCTCTCTCAGGTGACTGATGCTACACAGAGTTTACCTCAGTCAGTGGAAACCAAATATTACCTTAGAAAAAATGACATCACAGTCACAACTGTTGAGCAAATAAATAGCTTTTACTTAACAGAAAGTGCACTGAGCGTTTACAGGATACATATTTATAACACAAGAGAATAACACTCATACAGGAAAAGTAAACAAATGTTTTTAAATAATAGATGGCAAAAGAAGAAGGCTATTACTGAAATATGCTATCACTAAACTTACCCTTCCCTGTCCTTACAAAAGACACTGGACCCTGTTCTAACTGCCAGCTCCCATGGACATAGCTACAAGGTAGGCTCCAAACTTGTGTTTCCCCTTCCAGCTTCTAAAGCACGAGAGCCTTCTCTGTCTTTCAGAAGGTTATATACGCTGTGGAGAATAGGTCATTCCTATTCTCCCTTTAAATGCACCAACCAACTAACATTAATGTATTTAATTGTCCCAATCAGAGTGAACACCTATCAGTGACCAATTATATTCCCTTTTCACCTGAAGTTTATATTTGAATGATCCAATCCATTCAAACTGCCCTGTGTCTGTGTCCACAGGTCTGTGTGTGTCTGGAGATGTCCACTCAAGATTTATGACCCAGCTTTTATCTAGCAGCTAGGAATTCCACAAGCTGGATGCTGCTGGACAGAGGATTTCGGCCCGACTGTATTTTTTCCAAACTGCTAAATAAATAAGGCACCTACAGAATCCAAACCATTAACTCTTTCCTGCCCATTTCTGTTACACATGCGACAGGCATAAGGCTATTCTGGTGGGGGGTAGGAGGAAGTAAGCCGCTGATTAACTAGAATCTGCAGCTTATCCATCAGGTAGGGAAATGGGCAGACTAGGTGGGCCAAGCGGTCCTTATCTGCTGTCAAATTCTGTTTCTATGTATACTGTTTTAGGGATACAAAACATTTGCCTTATTGACTTTAATAATTAAAGTTAACGTGTGCACATTTTCTGGCAGCAACCTGTTTCTGGTGTCTGTCACAATATTGCCTGCAGTACTAAACATGTGTTCTGAGGAGACACTTGTTGCAGGAACATCAAGCCGTTTACAGGCTTCATCATACAGCTCGTGCCATTTTAACTTTTTTGATCTCCAGTAATCAAAAGGTCATGCATCAATAGGAAAAAGTGGTTCTTGCAGGTAACTGTGTACCAAGATGGACCAAGAACACTCAGAAGAGAAATCGGTATAAGCTGGTATGGCAGCACTTTGGGAAATGTTTTGCCACAGATTTAGCTTGCTACTAAGGGTGGAAGATTATGTTGAACTACTAGTGCTCACTTTTGGTGACTTTTCTAGTTCTGAATCTCTCTGTGAAGATGGACCTGCACGTTGTTGAGATGACAACCTGAAGCTACTGCGTGTGACTCCTGTGAGTGCTGCAACTCATCTAGCAACTGTAATTTGTATTGCTCTACATTGTCTGTTTTTGGAAGATATGTAGCTTTGAACCTGGGAACTAGGAGAGTTGCAGGTATGTAGTGTTTTGATTTCGTCATTGCAACTAATCTGTCATTGTTTTGGAAGTGCTCATACATTCTCTTTACACAATTTCTGTCTTATTGCTGAAATGTAATCTGAGCTTCAGATCTGTCTTTTTCTATCTGTAGAGTCAGAACCCTCAGATGTGAAATCAGCATTATAAGTGGGATTACCTGACTCAGAGCCTCATCGTCTGAAGACATGTCCCTAGTAGCTGTCTCAAAAGAAGCTAGGATGCAGCACACTGTCTCCATTAATTTCCACTGCTGCACAGAAAGCATAATGCCATCTCCAGTAATGTAATTGGAGCAATACTCATGTACAGCTTGCTTTTATTCCAAGAGGTGCTGCAGCATATAAAGGGTTGAGTTCCAGTGAGTGGAAACATTTTCAGGGACACTGGTTTACCGGGATTGAGAAAGGGCAAATTCCATTTTGCACATTGTAAAAAACGATACTGTCACCGGTGTCTGCTAAGCCAAAATCCGGTTTTACCGGTGTTTTGTTTTGTGTACTTTATTTAACAATTTTTAACTCTGTTAACATGCATTTTAGCAGTTTTGAGCTCCACTATTGCACATCCTTGTACCAATTTAAAGTTATTTTAGGTACAAAATATGATGGCAGCAGCAACACTACAGCCCCTATCCCTGAGGTGTGATGGAAGCAGCAGTAAGGCCCCCATCCCTGTGGTGCGATGGCAGCATCAACAACACTACAGGCCCATCCCTCTGGTGTGATGGCAGCAGCAACAACACTGTGTCCCCCCTCCCTCAGGTGTGATGGAAGCACCAGCACTGCGGTCTCTATCCATTAGGTGTGATGGCAGCAGTACCACGTTCCGCATTCCTCAGGTGTGATGGCAGTATCAGCACTAAGGCCCCCATCCCTCAGGTGGGACAGCAGCAGTACAACATTCCCCGTCCACCAGTGGTTATGGCAGAAGCACTATGGCCACCCGCCTCTCAGGTGTGGTGGCAGTATCAGCACTATGGCCCCCATCCCTCTGGTGGGACAGCAGCAGTACAACATTCCCCATCCACCAATGGTTATGGCAGAAGCACTACAGCCCCTGTCTCTCAGGTGTGATGACAGTAGCAACAATGTAGTCCACATCCCTCAGGGGTGATGGCAGTAGTGACAGCACTATGATCCCCTTTCTACAACACCCATACCCCACATGCAGAAGTTACAAATTACTTGGTCTCTTTGCTTGTTAGAACTCAGATGTGAATTCATCTGAACCACCACCACTACTAAGGTGGACCGCCTTTGTTTTTTCCTATCATTTAACTGCCTGAACTGGATTTCTGCCTGTGACACCACTGACCAGAGTTTGGGAACAGGTTTGGGTGTTGGAGGACCAGCCGGGGGGGGGGTGAAGGCTTGAGTGTCCAACAGCCATTTGCCTTCTCCTGGGAGGGAGGGTATATTCATAGCTCAGCATTTGCTGGCCCCAGGTGGAGCCTGGAGGCATGGCAACACATTGACCCCTCATTGCGGAAGAGAGCATGATAGACATCATGTGGCCTGTCATGCTCCCACAAAAATGGAAAAACACCTGCTGGCCACCCAGAGGATGGCTTCTGGTCCCTCCATAAGCATGAAGCCCCAGACACATGTGTCTGTTCTGACCCCTGCCATGCCTGGGATATACAGGA
This sequence comes from Neoceratodus forsteri, assembly GCA_016271365.2. Taxonomy (NCBI): domain Eukaryota; kingdom Metazoa; phylum Chordata; order Ceratodontiformes; family Ceratodontidae; genus Neoceratodus; species Neoceratodus forsteri. Next base: position 933,182,202 of record CM028133.1, read on the forward strand.
AGCTCTTTAGGGTGATTGTCTTCCTCTATTAGCCTCCCACAGGGGTAGGGGCCCACCGATGAAGGGTTACTTCGGGTTACCTGGTAGCATGGCCATAAGGGGCAGTGGATGGTGGTGGGGACTCAGCAGCAGTGGTAGGGGGACTTGGCAGGCCTGAAGGAGTGGATGGCCAGGGGTTAGGAGGAACAAAAAGAAAAAAACTGCCTGAATTTGCTTCTTTGAAATAGTGTCTTCACCTAAAAAAAAAATTCACAAGTGATTAGTGGAGGACCTTCTAATGCATCTCACAAACATGTGGATGCCTTTTTTTCCCCTTGGTCTCCATGAAAAGGATGTCTCTCAGTTTTCATGTCTGAGCTCAAATGTGAATTGAGCACCACTCTACCCACCAGCATCATACAGCCCCTGGGTCTTACCTTCCTTGTGTCACTGAATGTGTTTTCAAATCCACTGGCCAAGCATAAGTACACTTAAACAAGTAACATTTGCTTTTTATTAAAGCAGTCTGTTAGAAAACTTTTTGTTGTCACAGAGACTGACACAACAGGTGGGAAAGAAGATGCAAATGATGAAATGGGCAGACTAGGTGGGCCGTCAAAGACTATGTTTCTATCCCATTCACCTAAATAAGTAGTAAAGCAGCTTGTGCCTTGTGAACATACTTTCATTCAGACTAATTTTCAATCAAACAACTGAGGATTTTGGATGGCCCTGCTGATTATAAACTTGAATAAACTAGTTGGTAGCAGTGATCCTGCACTTAGCAATCTATATCCTAGATGTTCATATGCAAAACAATACAATAAAAACCTGACTAAAGTCTAAAAACAAGGTTATAAAACACAAAATGTATCTGAACATTTATATTTACCTATACAGCATCATTGCAGCCTGAGTACAACTCAGATAAATTACATGGTACCCTGACTACTGTATGATGTAGTAAACATATGTGGGTATTTTTTTATATTTTTTTGTAAACTGGGTAAACCCATTAGGCAAAACTGCCTGTTTTCAGAGGTGACCCAGGAGCACTGCGGAGGTTAAGTGCCTTGCTCAGAGTCACACAGTATGCAAGTGGAGGTTGTGGGAATCAAACCCAAGTCTTCTAAATGTACTCAGTTCAATCACTGTTTGTTACTCTAACCACTAGGCTATACTGCCAGCCATAACACCTATATTAATGTTTTAATATATGATTTCAATAATAGTGCACAGTACCTACAGTGCAAATTATGAACATTGAACACTTTGCAACATTTTACTAAAACTGAATTATTTCCCTCTCCATCTGCTTATGTTTTCTTACACCAAAGTGGGTGTATAGTTGACAGAGCACTATAAATAGCCTCAGGTAGCACTACTGCTTGAAATGCCAGGGACTCGGGATCAGAAGTGAATTCGGGTTGCTCGAGGTCTGGCCAGGGGAGTAGGATCGAGCACCTGGGGTGCTGCTCTCCTCCTCCTCTGGGAATGGTGGCCTGCAGATCCTGCTGCTTTACCGCCACCTGGGTGACCACAGGTGGTGGTGCAATGAGGTTCTAGAGCAATCGGAAAGAGAGGAAGCTAGCCAGGATCTGGAGAAGCGGCATGTCTCTATGTGCCCTACTTCTCTGGATCCTCTCGAGTGTTGGTGCCCTCAGGGGCAGAGACCAGAAAACCAGTAACAATCACCCCACATTGGCTGCTGGTAGAAGGGACCCAGCTGCCCCAGACTTCATAACCAGTTTCCATGAGGGACCCACTGGGCTGCCCAACACACATTAAAGGACTGTGGAAGTGTGACCTGGGGTCTCCTTCCTTCCCACCTGGGGGATACAACCTAGGCAGGATGGGGGCAGGCTCACAGGAGCTCCTGAGCATTACCTGGGGTGAAGCTAGGGGATACCCAGCCTAGGGATCTCTGCAAAGTTGAGACAGACGCTGTGAGAAGGGGGCATAGAAAGAGAAAATAAAAACATTTAAAAATATGCTGAAATCTTAGGGATTCTGTGCAGTGAAATGCAATTTCCGTGAGGCACCGGTACAAGAATTCAAAATCTGCAAACCAAGCAGGATTCCATGATTTTTACTGGTATTACCGGTAAAAACGGAAAACCATTGTCCCTGAACATTTTGAATCAGCTTTTGCTAAGGCAGCTTGTGTTTATTTTGCAGTTTGGACAATATCCGTATAGCCTTGACTGAATGTAAAAAGTGAGTCACAATTCTTTTTGCAAACAGCAATCATACCATCCACTTGTGTTTTATTGCTCAGGAATCCCGTGACAATTAAATGTAAGCAATATGCAAAGTAAGAAGCATGCATGATCCCTCCATCCTGTACTGCCTTTAAGATATTGGCTCCATTGTCACTTACTATAAAGCCACATTTTAGACCGTGAGAATAAATCCATTCATGAAAGAGCTCATTTAGTTCCTGCAAGATGTTTGCAGCTGTATCACTTTGCCCAAACTTCTTTATATGTAGCTGCACCATCTTTTGGGGGTGACTTTGCTTTTGAAGAAGCATAATAAAAAGTGACGCAATGAGCAGTAAGGGACAAAGAAACATAGACTTTTACGGCAGATAAGGACCACTTGGCCCACGCAGTCTTCCCATTTTGACATATAATCTATAATCTTATGTGTGTCCGTCTTCACCATTCATCACTGGTGGGGTTATTGCCAGAGGATCAGGAGCCCATGGGAGCAGATTTATTTCTAGGGTGAGGAGCTGGCACGGCACTGCCCTTGAGGCAGAAACACAGTGTAGCGGTCAAGGGATGGCCAGTAAACTATGCCAACTCCTCCCTCACCTCAGTTCTACTTCTCCTGCCGTTGAGTGAATAGCAGTCTTGTGGGCAAGCAAGAAATCATCTGCGACACCACGGCCTACTACTGTTTGTCAATGCCGAAGCCTTAGTGCTGCTGTACCATTTAGTGTTTCTCAGCACCGATTCAACTCCAGAACATCGAAGCCGGTAAGATCTTTCTTTTTTATCGGCGCCAAGACTGCTTTCTGTAGTTTTTAGTTATTTCTCCATCCGGTCCTGTCACATCCTAGTGACAAGAAGCAGTCTTCCAAAATGGGCTGGCCCCCATGCGTTGGGGCCCCTGCAGACGGCTGTATTCTGTTACGGACCAACATGACCATTGTTTGACCTGCCAGGGCCCAGACCATAACATGGACCGATACGATGCCTGCTTCTCCGTGGACCACAGAGTGCTCAGTAGCTGCGCATTTAAGGTCACCATATGCCACCAAGATTTGGCGGGCCGCCTCATACATGGGACCCCAGACGCAGGTCTTTCAACCCTTCCACCGGGTCCCCATCTGATTCTATATGGGCTGCGGAGGAGGGTGTCTCTACCTCTTCAAGCCTCACCATGGCGAAGGCCTCTCTTATGGCACAAGAGACACGGTCCGACCCCCTCTGGGGGGGGCCTGGCTGGGAGCACCATCTTGGCAGTCACCTCCTCAGAGGTGAGGGCTCCCCCTGGTATCGTGATCTGCACCTGTCATGCCCAGCCCAGTGGTCTCAGAGTTGCTTCAGATCCTGGAGTCGTTAGCGCTTGGGTGATCAGGGCGTCATTGCAGGCAGTGCTGGGTCATCTTGCGGTGCCACTTGCAGCACAGGGGGTAGGAAGGCCTGGGGTATGGCCCCTCTGGAAATCTTCTAGATCCACTACTGTTTGGAGGAGGATGGTGCGGGGATGCATCCAAACTGGCTGCCCAACTCCTCAGAGTACCAGGGCTCTCCGGCGCCCATCACCACTGCATCTTCCCAACTTCCTCTCCCTTCTGTTACAGTTGTCTTAACCAGCACTGGCCTCGGCACTGTTTGCAGTGCTGGGAGCCTTTCTGGGGCTGATGGTGGCACTGGAGGGCCCACCAGCTTTGATATGGACTCTGAGCCGGTGGAGGGATTGAGTGTCTAGGTCCCAATGACCAGGCTGGCTCCATTCCCAGAGCTGCTCAATCATCTGGGGCCAGGAAGAGGGTTCCCACACTGGCTGCCCACCGGGGGCTGGTAGATGAAGTAGAGCCCTTATGGCCTTATGGCTGTGCTTGAGGAAAAGCTCCCTCTCCATGGACTGCAGAGTGCTTGAGAGCCACGCATTTAGGTTCAGCCGCATGCCGCCGACTTTGAGGGCAGCCTCGTACACGGGATGCCAGACGCAGGTCCCTTGAACCTTCCTCCAGGTCTCCTCCTAGCTCTATACAGGCTGCAGAGGAGGGGGGCCTCCACCTCTTCAGGTCTTGCCATGGCAGAGGACACTTCTACGGTGCCAGAGGCATGGTCTGACCCCCTACCAGGGGCCAGGCTGGGAGCATCATCTTGGCAGTCACCTTCTCGAAGGTGAGAGCTCCTCTGTGTCGCAGTCTGCACCTGCCAGACCCAGCCAGTGGTCTCAGCACTGCCTGTCAGAGCTGCTTCGGATCCTGGAGTCGTTCACAGTTCCAATGATCGGGGGCAGCATCGCAGGTGGTGCTGAGCCATCTCACAGTGCCGCTTGCGGCACCAGAGGTAGGAGGGCCTTCGGGGTGGCTCCTCTGGAAATACTCTGGACCTGCTCTTCTTCAGAGGGGGGGTGATACAGAGGTGGCTTTGGACTGGCTGCCCAACTCCTCAGAGTACCAGGGCTCTCCTCCGCCCAGCACCACTGTGCCTTCCCAACGTCCTTTCCCTTCAGAGCTGGTTTTCTTAACCGGTGCTGGCCTTGGCACTGCTTGCAGTGCTGTGAGTCTTTCTAGGGCCGATGGCAGCACTGGAGGGTTCACCGGCAATGGTATGGACTCCGAGCCGGGGGGGAGATTGAGTCTCCAGGCCCCAGTGACCATGCTGACTCCATTTCTGGAGTCACTCAGTTGTCTAGGGCTGGGAAGAGGGTTCCCACACTGGCTGCATCTCGGGGGCTGGTAGGTGAGGAAGAGGTCTCTCTCAGAGTCCGGAGGCATGAGAGGGTGAGGTGAGGAGCAGTGGTCTTCCTTGGTAGCTCTCCAGGGCTCGGGAAGGAGCCACAGCACCGAGCCTTCCTTCTCTGCCTCATGATCCCCAAGTGAGACCTTGTTGCAGGACCCATGGGGCCGCCCTTCTGGACCTATGCAACCCTGGTTGCCTCACAAGGGGGAATCCCCTTCAAGGCTCAGTCCTGACCAACAGATCCTTCTGGGGTGCTGGATTGGCTGCGTGGTCTCTTAGCCCTGGCAGAGGTCATCCTCTTTCACAGAGGCTTTTGTCCTCTTTACCTCTGCCTTCCCAGGCCACTCAGATCCTATGGGGTCTATGACCTGGGAACAGTTCAGGGTCTCAGCTGCTGATTTTCCCTGTTATGTCAGAGTCATTGACGAACAGGTTTTTCACCTGTCACCCCAGCAGCAGCTAGACTCAGACTCGTCTGCCTCCTCGTCTTCCTTCCCCAAGGAAGAGGATTCCTCTATCCACCTGTCCTCAGGTGCTGATCAGACTTTTTATCAGCGTTTCCTTTCGGGGCTGGTCGACAAGCTCCACATCTCCAGGGTAGTAGACGCAATCCTGAACAGGTGACGTGCGCTTTCCTAAGCGAGTTCAGTGTGAATCTGGTGGTGCCTGCCTGTCCTACCCCTTTCTGGCAGGCATCATACTGTACCTGACAACATCCATCAGTTCTTTCCCCAGTCACGATGAACTGCCAGCGCAGGTATTGTGCACCCCAAGAGTCTCGAGACTCCCTGCCTCACCCCTCGTCGGGAGTGAGACTCCTGAATACTCCTACCAGGCATAGAAGCCCAAGGGATGACCAACCTCCAGAGGCGGATTCTTTGGAGTTCAGCTGATGGGGGAGGAGAGTCTTTTCCTCTGCGCGCCTTTCGCGCTCCATTGCAGCCCATCTAGCCCATCATGCTGCCTACAACAGGCACTTATGGTCATACTAGGACACATCCTAGCATCTATGGCTGATACGGAGGCAACCAGGCAAGCCATAGCCCCCTCTGCACATGGCCTGGAGCTTGCAAGGCACCTTACAAGGGTGTTGTATGATGCCAATGAGGTGGCATTCAGGTTAGCAGGGGCAGCGATCTGAATCAAGTGGATGGCAGAGGGTGATTGCCTCCTCTTTCCAGGGGACCTGCCTTTTCTTCTACAGGATGAGATGGGGACTTTGGGGGTGACTTCCATCTCCCAAGCATAGGGAGACCCCCTCCTCACCCTGACCAGTCACAGATCTAACTTGGCCTGTTAGGGTCTCCTCCTCCTCCTGTGTCTCCCCCACAGGGGGCTGAGGGGAGTTTCTCCCTTAGGGAGGTCCCTTCAGGGGGGCTTGATAATCACCCACCAGTGACAAATGGTGAAGACTGACACAGATAAGATATGAAGATTACATGCCTACCATAATTATTGATCTTTCTGTGTATCTTCACCATTCATCACTGCTTCCCACCCACCTTCCTTTCTTGTGCCTCAGACTCTTTGAAGTGCCTTCCCCCATCTTGTTTTTCCTCAATTAAGGCCATTGTGGACTGTGTCCTGCTGGTACTTTGGGATCCTATGGTCCTTTCTTAGAGGTAAGGGTCAATTTTGGGGGCAGTGGGCAAGCAGAGCTGCTTCCCCTTTAGGAGAGAGCTTCCTGGGTCCCTTATCTTGGGACCCTGGTGAAGGTCTCCCCTCAGGAGAGCAGAGTCCTTCTGGACCTGGTTCTCTCTGCCCCCTAAGTGTGAGTTAGGGAGGCTCTCCTCTGGGTTGTGAGGAAATCTAAGGGCTCTGGAGACCTTTCTGTCTCTCTTGACTTTCAAGTACTTATTCCACACCACTGCATCCAGTGGAGTCTGTTTTCTGGGCAACGCCCCTCCTTAGAAGCCCTTTCCTCCCACCTTGGGGGGGAGGGGGAGTAGGGGTTTTCTCTTGAAGAACATATCTTTGAGATAGAAGGAGGGATTCTATCTCCACCCTAGCAACACTTCCGAAGCATGAGTGGGAGACCTGCAACTCCTCTATTTCGAATGCCAGGGGAGAGGGCTTGAGCCAGGTTCCTGTCTCTTGATCCTTGGCACAACACTCAGTTATTCCTCTCTTCTCAAGTTGTGGTGCTTCACTCTCAGGAAACGCATACATTAAGTTGAGGTAGCAGATCTTTGCGGGGACATAGCTGAGTTGAGATTCCTCTCCCCTTGACCTCTTGATACCCTTCTTGGGGAAGGGGGTCTCCCACCTACTTCCCTTTTCTTCTCCTTCTTTCTTTTCTGTCTTCTTTCCCTTATCTTTGCTCGCTTGCCCAGAGGTTGGGGTCCCCTGTTCCAGACCCCAATGGTAATTCCTGTCCTCTCACTCGGCATTATTTCTTATTCTGCTTATATCCTTTCCTTTCTCTGTCTCTTGGGCTCCCTTGCCCCGCCCTCTTCTTTTCTCTCTCTCTAATTTCTGCACTGTTCGGTGTATGCAGAACTGAGGTGAGGGAGGAGTCTGCGTCATTTACTGATCATCCCTCGAATGCTATGCTGTGTGTCTGCCTTGTGGGCAGTGCCATGCCAGCTCCTCCCCCTAGAGAAAAAAAAATTGCTCCCACGGGGTCCTGATCCTCTGGCCATAACTCACCAGTGATGAATGGTGAAGATACACAGAAAGATCAATAATTACAGTAAGTATGTAATTTTCATTTTTAACTGCTGGTCCACATATCTGTTGTGACATGAATAACTCCACCCTTTGCAGTTTTAAGTGCAAGCATCACTGTTGCTTTTAATGCCTGATAAATGTTTGGTATTTCAACATAGGGAAAGTACCTTCGATGAGGAACATTGTAAAAAGGCTCTGCAAGTTTCATGAGCTCTCTAAAATCCTTGTGATTTACTAAAGAATATGGGAGAAGGGCTCCAGATAACAATTCACCAATTTTGTGATTAAGATAAAGGCTGTTTGAATGATTTTTGGTAAAAGTATTCTTTCTGTCAAATGCCTGAGACAGTGTTAGCTGCTTACAACATGTCCTTGCAGCTTTATTAGAAACTATGCTTCAATAGCCAGATGGACTTTGGGGTGCTGGATGTGGACTTCTACATTCTAACGCCAGTAATACTCAGGTATGCTGAACTTCTGCAGTGACCCTAAGACAGAACTACCCATAGAGAATGGAACACATGCAAATGATGGAACCTTTTGCACGTGACAACTTTTCAAATGCAGCCTTGAACTAACTGCCTTAGTTCTAAACCCCTTAGATTTCACTCTCTGCCTGTCAAGTCTAGTCGCTGGAAGTTCCTCTCCTCAACTTCTGTTTGTGACGTGGAGAACTTCTAAAAAAACATATCAGTATCTTTTTCCTTTCATTTGCTGCCTTTTACTTATTGTATTTCTAGTTAAACTGTAGTTTTAGTGTTAAATAATTTAATATCAATTTATCCCAGATTGGTATAACCGGTGGGGAACCGAGTTATTTTAACTTATTCGGCTAGTTTACTTTTATTTAAAAAAATGTTATTTTAGTAACCACTTTATCGGTTACTGAACCGATAACCTCGGTTCATTTTTCTGCGGTTCCCGGTGATTCCTGTGTCGGTTCTGGAACCAACCACAACTGCTAAATAATACTTAAATTTTTTAACTATTTAGCGGTTTCATTTTTTTTATTGGTTTCCCGATAATATGTCTGAAAAGCTTAAAAAGAAAACCGGTGAACTTGGGTTTAAAAACTGTATAGATTGTGGGAAAGTATTTGCCAAAGCAGATAAGCACAGTTTGAGTGTTGCCTGCCTTGTCTACGACCATTTAAAGGAAGAATGTGGAATTTGTAAAACTTTACCAGAAAAAACTGTGGAAAAATGCCTGAAACAGCTAAAGAAAAAACTTCCTCCACCTAAGGGTCCCTCAGGCTCTGACCAGTCAGCACTCTCTATTGCTGTGAGTGAAGCCACTACAGTTTTCCACTCAACCCCTGATAAGGGTGGTAAAGTGACTACTGTGAGGCCTGCTGAACCAGCTGACTCCCCGATTCCCTCAAAAAATCTGAAAAATTAAAGGACACAACCCTCTACTGGAATGGGGACTTCTGTTGGTGCTCTGGCTCTCCCCCTCTCCACAGGAGATAACACAGGCTTTTAAAGTGGTACAAGCCTTGCAGGAACTTTTTTCTCCTGGCCAGCAGCCATCTGGGCAGATTCAAGCTAGACAGGCTGACCACTCAGCCAAATCCTCATTTTTTGAAGAGGAGGAATATGGGGTGTGTGAGGAGGGGTAACCCATTGAGCCCGAGGTTTCTCCAGAGCAAGACTATGGCTCTCCTCCAAGAGCTACTGAGGATTATTCCCCACATTTCTCTTTTGTAAGAAGGATGGCTGATAGCCCTGGACATCACTACAAGTGAGGAAATAGAGGATGAGGAGGAGGTTGAATACCTCGAGATGGTGGGGCTAACCCCCACCAAAAAAGTTCCTTCTCCTAGTCAATAAATTCTTCAAGAAGAATGCTTTGAAGATTTTACAGACTCCAAACTCTGTCCCCCCTTCTTGATAAGAGATTGGACAAGAAATATCAGTTGGACAGGAAGGGTGCAGAATTTCTGTTTTCCCACCCTGACCACCAGGAGGTGGTGCAGGCATCAGTCTGTGACAAGGCTAAAGTGCCTCTGGCTTCTCACCCACCGGAAAAGGAATCTAGAAAAATTGACAGTATGGCCAAGAAGGATACTTGTCAGCCTCCTTGGCCATCAGGCAAGCTAATTTTCATGCCAATGCAGCACAGTAGCAAAAGTCACTGTGGCAGTCTGTTTTGGCTATAGCAGACAAGGCCACATCACCCATGTTGGCTGATCTTGCAGAAACTGATAGATTTGGCTTGAAGGCAGCCAAATACCGGTTTCAGATGGCTGCTGATTCTAACGATACAGCAGCTAGGTGGATGGCCAATACTGTGGCTCAGAGGCGGTTTGCCTGGCTAAGAGCTACAAATCTTACCCAGGAAACACAAATGAAGGCCATGGATTTCCCTCTGGAGGGCAGTTCCCTTTTTGGTGATATGAAGAAGGGTGAGTACAAAGCCACCTTCAAGAGCAGTTAACACGTTGGCATGTTTTCTCAGGCCGCCTCCTCGCTACCTGTCAGAGGCAGGCTGGCTCATTACCACCAGGTTTGGCAAGGAATCACCACAGACAAGTGGTTCCTGAAGGTAGTGAGTCAGAGACTGTCCCTGAGTTTCAAATCCCTTCCTATTCTGAGAACCAAAGTATTCAGACCATCCTCAATCACAGAAAAGAAGCTGCTGGAGGAAGAGGTTCAAAACCTGCTACTGTCAAAGGCAGTCAATCCTATACCAGTTCAGAAGAAAGGGAAAACGGTTTGACTCAAGGTATTTCCTTACCACAAAGAAAAATGGGGAGTGACGATCCATTTTAGACCTCAGAGTACTAAGCAAGTATTTGACAGTCAAAGTTCAAAATGGTAATATTGGCATTGATTCTGCGAACACTTCAAAAAGGAGACTGGTTGGCATCACTGGACCTAAAAGGTGCTAATTTCCATATCCCCATAAGGGAGTCTCACAGAAAATACCTCAGGTCTAGACTTCCATCAGGTCACTACCAATTCTCGACTCTGCCATTCAGTCTCACTTCAGCTCCAACAGTGTTCACAAAGTGCTTGGCAGTGGTTGTGGCACACCTTCGAAGGCAAAGTGTCACAGTGTTCCCATATTTGGACGGAATCACCACAGCACCTGCAGATCACCCAGAGGCTTCTGGATTCCTTGGGGTTTCAGATAAACCACAAAAAATCTGTCCTCCTACCTGCACAGGTGCTGCAGTTCATAGGGGCAGAGATCAATACCCTGCAAGGTAGGGGGCGTGGCCTACCGGAGGAGTGAGATGGATGCTTAAGTGAAGAGTTCCACGTATCATCCCTTGCAATCTACCTCCTTCGTATTACTATTTAAGCCAAATACTGTTACTCTGGTTGTTCTCGCTATACAAATGCCTGCCACCCTGAAATTAGGGAACATGCAAGCTAAACTTCGTTATAAAACTTCATGAACAAGCAACAAAGCTGGAGGCCTACTGAAACCTGACCCTCAATCCAACTCCCAGCCGCATAGCCCAGCCACTCTACCCTCGCCTTCCGATGCCCATATGAATATGGCAAAAGGATATCATAACCTGGAGTGTTTAATTAAAGATCTTAAGTATGATCTGGGTACTTGGATGAAGGCGGGGTTCGACAACATAACGGCCCAGATCCAGCATCTCCAGCAAGTGGTCAATTCAGTGTCTGAGACTGTGGAGACACATGAAACGCAGATAGGGGAGGTGGAGGCTAGGGTGGGAGACTAAGAAGACGGACTGCTGTGATGTAGTGATGGTCTGACCAAAGCACTCTGAGAAACTGAGTTCCTAAAGCAGAGTACATACGATCACGAAAATCATGAACGTCGATGCAACATTCGTATTATAGGCCTGCCAGAGGGTGTGGAGGGAAGAGACTGTCCTGAATATATCCGCACCTGGCTCAAAACCACTCTTGAATTGCCGCCAGAAATAACCCTAGAAATACAAAGGGCACACAGGTCCCCCAGCCCAAAACCCTCCCCTGACCAGAATCTGAGGCATGTCATTGTTAAATTTCTTTGGTTTCAAGACCGGCAACATGTTTTAGAAGTGGCACGCAAAAAAAGGCGCTATCATGGTTCAACAGGTTCGAGTTAGCATTTTTCCTGACTATTCTCGCATGCTTCAGATTCAAAGGCAAGCCTTTGCAGAAACCAAAAAGCTTCTTCACTCCATTAATTGCCCATTCACTCTGGCTTACCCAGCTCGGCTGATGATTCATCCAGTGGGAATGAACCAGAAAGCCTTCACTAGCCCTGATGCTGCCCTGGAATTCGACTTGGGAACTAGAGTGCAAGAAATGGGCAAGATGGTTGATTTCCATGAATAGCCCAAGGTGCTGTTCTTTTGTTCCTTGCTGTGGGGAGGAGGAGATGCGGTATTACTGGTCTATAACCCTGTTGGGGCCTATCAAGACTGGATCGGGTTTTCCCCCTTCCTTCACCTCCCTCGTGGTGAGTGGGTGGTGGCTATTTACCTTTTGACTGAGGACTTGAAAATGGAGGTCTGGAAGAAGTTAAATCATTTGGCCAGATTTGGTGCCTGAGACACCGCTGGGCTGCACTCTGGTACTTACTTTGCGATCTTTGTCCTTCGCAGTTTCTACAGCCGGGGGAACACTTTTATTTTGGACCTTTTGATTTTCTGGCCCTGAAGCAAGGAATGTTGATGTTGGGTATTTTTTAATGTTCTGGCTTTTTCACGAAGATTCAGAGTTTCTACATATCAGAAGTTGCCGTTAATGCCGTTTTGGTTGGCTTGTTAAGAAAATTTTGATTCAACCGCATATGTGTGTGTTGGGGGGATTCACCGGTGCACATTTTATCTCCATTGCTGCACAGTTTAATTTCTGTGTTGGCGCCTTTTGGGGTGGCTCTTTTTTCATTTGTTAGGTCGGAAGAGCACTCTGTGGCAATACTGTACTGTCCATTTTCGCGGGGCTTGGTCCTTTCCCCAGATCTTAGTGGGAGTCGGCGCACCTTGTGAAGGTACCTAGGAGTCATCCATCAATTTAGCTGGTCTGCACTACCTTTCGGAGATTGAGAAGGACATTTTGGGCCTTCTTCATCCCTGCCCCCTCTCAGAACTGATCAAGATGGAGGGAGAAACAATACTGTTCATATTCAAATTTGTTTTAATTTTTATAATTATTGCAAGGGGATGAATGCTATTTCCACAATAAGTAGAGGATGGAGAAAAATCTATGTTTTGTTGTTGGAGGGAGGGAGGGAGGTATTTTTTACTATCATGTTGATTCTGATGGCAGTAACAATTTTGCAGGGGAGGGACTTTCGTTGGGGACAGAGTTGGCAGGGAGACATGGGGCTATATAGATTATGGATCATGTCCTTTTCATACTGCTTGGGGGGGTAGGAATTGGTTGAAAGGGGGGAAGTTTATTTTTGGTTATTGAAAAACTATAGCAGAGTCTGTTGTGGCTTTCAAAGGTGCAAGAAGTTGGGTAGTCAGGGTGTACTGGGGTATCTGAATAACAATGGATAACATCACACTTATTTCATGGAACACAAATGGGCTATGGACTGCGGTCAAAAGGAAATGAATATGTCCCAAATTTAAAAAAAAATGAAGGGGGACATAATATTTTTTGTTTTTTTTACAAGAAATTCATTCTACTAGAGAAGAGGTGGACCATTTAGGTTTATTCTAGGGGGGCTCCTTTATTGCTGCTCCCTTCACGTCCAAAGCATGAGGGGTGGCAATATGGATCAGACCTAGCTTCTCTCATAGGGTTTTATCCTCAGTGGCTGATCCCCTGGGGAGGTATGTTATTGCAGTGGTGGATGGGAACTAATCTTAGTATCCATTTATGGTCCCAACCTCGATTCTCCTGACTTCTTCATGCTCTTGGTGACTACCCTTGCCCCATACCCCAATAATATTGTTCTGGGGAGACTTGAATATCTATTGGGATCCCAAAATGGATCACTCTGTAACAAGGCAGGGGCTTGTGCCTCGTAGTGTCTCTGAATTGCACCGCTTGGTAGAGGGAAGGGCCCTATCTGAGGCATGGAGATTCTGTCACCCAGTTTCCAGGGAATACTCCTTCTTCTCACATGCACACAATATATACACCAGATTGGATTATATCTTTTTGCCTTCTACCATGATGGGTAACCTAGTGGATGCTGAATATATCTCAGATCACGCTTCCCTTAAGGTAGTTGTCAATAGGGGCACGGAGGCCTCAACACCACCATTGTGGCAGATGGACCCCTCGCCACTGTTAGACAAGCAATTTATACAGCAACTTAAAGAGCATTTGATAGAATTTATAGCCCTGAATCCTCCAGAGGATACCAATAGTGATATAGTGTGGGACACCCTCAAGACCTTTATCAGAGGAGATGCAATCTCTTATTCCTCATTTAAAAGAAAATCTAGCTCCACACAGGAGGCCAAGCTTGAAAGGAAAATTAAAGTTCTGAAGGGGGAGACCATGCATAGCCTGTCCCCGAGGAAAATAACTGAACTTAAGACACTGAAGGGTAAACTTAACCAACTTTCAATTAGGAAAATAGAAAGGGACCTAATTATTACAAAATCTAATACCTACTTTGAGGGGGATAAATTGGGAAAGTGGTTAGCTGGAATTGTGAAAAAGAGGAGTGCAGAACAAACTATAATAGGGGTAGAAGGGCTGGGAGGAGAAGTCACTTATGATCAAAATAAAATAAATGACTCCTTCAAATCTTACTACTTTAGCCTGTACACTTCAGAGTACCCTGAAGGAGCTGACCCCAATACCTTTGTGGGTAACATTACCTTGCCTTCCTTGGGGGAACTGGAAAGGGAAGTGCTGGATGTGCCAATAACATTGGAAGAACTGAGCAAGGCAGTATGGGGAGCCAAGAAGGGAAAAGACCCAGGCCCGTACTGGATTCCTGCAGAACTTTACAAATTGATGTGGGATACTGTGGGCCCTCTGATGTTTCGAGTGGTGACTGAGGCTTTGGAATTGGGAGTCTTTCCCCCCTCACAGTGTATGGCCACCAATACTGTCCTTCCAAAATCTGGAAAGGATCCTCTTTAATGTACTGTACATCCTTCTGTCCCATCTCCCTCCATAACGCGGACTACAAGATTATAGCCAGGGCCCCTGGTGTTCTGCGGCAGAATTTTCTGATTTCTGCGGCAGGGCTCCTTGACTTCTGCGGCAGCATTTTCTGATTTCTGTGGCATGATTTATTCATTTTTCTGGCAGAAAGCAGTCCTGTCATTGGTTAAATATGATGTGATGTCATCGATGACATCATATGCTGAGCATAGAGGAGGGGCTTCAGGATAAACAAGGAGGGAAAGGAAGCTTGACACTATGGAAAAACAGTATATTTATATGAAAATTCACCAAAAAACAATTAATTCTGCAGCACTATATATATTCTGCTGCATGATGCAAATTCTGCGGCAAATTCCGCAACCTCAGAACCACAGAATTCCAGGGGCCTTGATTATAGCCAAATTCCTAGCATCCAGATTGGAAGGGTATTTCCCAAGCTTGATACATCTGGATCAAGGGGGTTTTGTCAAGGGGAGACAGGCAAGGCATAATATCAGAACCACCACTGACAT
Organism: Neoceratodus forsteri; assembly: GCA_016271365.2. Classification (NCBI taxonomy): domain Eukaryota; kingdom Metazoa; phylum Chordata; order Ceratodontiformes; family Ceratodontidae; genus Neoceratodus; species Neoceratodus forsteri. Next base: position 933,197,343 of record CM028133.1, read on the forward strand.
TATATACAAATGGCCAAAGAGGAGGGCTTCTGGCCTTAGATGCTGAAAAGGTATTCGACAGAGTCGAATGGCTCTTCATGTTAGTAGTTTTGAGAAAATGTGGCATTGGTCCCCAAATGTTGCATTGGATCCATACCCTGTATAAATCTCCAAAGGCCCAAATCCTCACCAGTAATGTTATTTCATCTCCATGTTGCCTGTCCAGGGGGACTAGACAGGGCTGCCCCCTTTCACCTTTATTGTATGTTCTAACAATTGAGGCCCTGGCCCAGAGTATTAGGATGCACAAAAACATAAAGGGTTTCGAGTGGAAGTGGAAGAACCATGTAATGTCTCTTTTTGCTGATGGCATTCTGCTGTTTCTTCACTCTCCCCAGGAATCACTCCCTGCTTTGTCAAAAATGTTTGAGATATACATATGGTCCATTGTCATGCCACAAGATCAGTTGGGGGAAATGTGAGTTATTATCCTTGGGAGGTGAGAAAGGTTTGATTACAATTGCGCATTCCAGAATTGCCCCTCCAAACAACTAAAATACTTAGGAATTACTATAACTGTCAAACTGTCTATACTAGTCAAGATCAATATGAATGCAATTATTAAAAAAGTTAAGAATGACTGCCTTTCCTGGAGATCCCTGCCACTAACTCTCATAGGGAGGGTGAATTTGGTTAAAATGTCTGAGGTGCCCCAGTTCTTATATTGTTTCCAAACAGTACCCCTTTTTGTTCCTCAAAAGTATATTAAGGCTCTAGAGGGAGCCATTACCCAACTATTGTGGCAAAGCAAGAAACCTAGAATTAAACGTGAGATTTTATGGATGCCACATAGAAAAGGGGTCCTGAGCCTGTCAAGTGTGAAGCACTACTACGTGTCTGCTCAAGTTGCACAAGTGCAGAATTTGCTGAGGGTAGGGAACAATCAACCAGCCTGGGTAGATCTGGAGGAATCCTCCTATATTCCCTTTTACTGTTGCTCCTTGGTAGGTCATTTGGGACTTTCTTCCCCTCGAAGTTTGATAACCCCTGTACAAGAGCCACCTGGAAGGTGTGGAGGATAGCACATGATCTAATCAGCCATGGAGATGGGATTTCCCCAGACTGCCCTTTACTCGCACTGCTGAATGGGGAGAAGAGACTGGTGACTGGGGATGAACTAATTTTAAGGGGCTGGTATCACAAGGGATTGTATCTACTTTGCCATCTCATAGAGGAGGGTGAGGTACACCCTTTAGTGAATTAATCAAAGACTTTAGAATAAATGCCTCTCACTATTTCCTTTATCTACGTCTTAAAAACATTATTCTTAGAATAAAAAGTCAGAGGCTGGATGGTCAAGTAGGGGTATGCTCTCCCTTTGAGGAGCTTTTTATTGGCCAGTCTGCTGACCCCACTTTTAGGCCACTCAGAAGAAGCTATGGGCTGATGATAGGAGCCCTCCGTGACCCCCTAGAAAAGATGAAATCCCACTGGGAGACTGATCTACATCCCGAGGGACTGATGGGAGGGGTTTGGCTTGATATTCTGAAAAATATTACTAGATGCTCAGTTAATAATAGAGTGGCATCCATTCAATACCATGTCTTGCTGAGAACCTACTTTATCTCCCCCCCCCTTTTGGCCCACCAGATTGATCTGGAAGCTCCTCCCTTCTGCCCCAAATGTAAAATCCATGAGAGAGCTTTTTTCCACCTGGTATGGAAGTGCCCACTTGCGCAGGAGTTTTGGAAGGTATTCAGCTTAGTTTAGCATCAATTTTACAGGCTCCACGTAGACATGATCCCACATAAATCTTGTTGGGGTTGCCATTGGAGGGGAGAGGAAGTGGCCACTCTCCCTCCTGTAGCCTTTGGAGGCTGGGGAATGTAATTGGACTTGCTGCTCTACCCATGAACTGGAGACTCCCTGAGGTACTAACAGTAGCGGTCTGGATAAGATCCCTCATGGAATGTATAAAGTTAGAAAGAACCCAATATTTAGTCAGAGGGCAATTGGAGAAATACCAATAGATATGGGCCCCTCTGGAGGATGCTATCCAACAAGATTGGTTTCCCATGTTTTGAGGATATGGCCACAGTTTTGGTCTACTTCTGAAAGGTGGAGTCTTTTTGCCTAAGAAGGATGCTTAATAGTACTCATGTTTTTGTCTCACTGGGCATAAGCCCTTGTGTTCCTTGGTTAAATACTTTATTGCGTACTTACTACTGTGATGTGAAATAATGAATATGATCTGTATCACCTGGTCTGCCTAAACTGTAACCTACTCTGCTATATTAAATAAAGTTTACAAAAAAAAAAAAAACACCCTGCAAGGCAAGGGCCTACCTTCCTTTAGACAGGGTAAGAAGTATGCAGCTGATTGCAGGCTCATTTAGCCTGCACAAGCCCAAAACTGCAAGGCAGTTCTTACAGCTCCTGGGCCACATGGCTGCGGCCACAAGCACAGTCCTAGGTTCCAAATGAGGGACATCCAGTTCCATCTCAGGTCACACTTGTGTCAGAGAAGTGATCTTCTCTCAAACCTGATCCCAGTAACAAGAACCTTGATACAGGCACTTCAGTGGTGGAAAGAGGAAACCAATCTAAGAGAAGGGGTTCCCTTTCAGCAAGAGTCCCCATCAGTTGTTCTCACAACAGATGCATCTCTACTGGGGTGGGGTGCCCATTTGGGGGACCACACAACCCAGGGCACTTGGTCACATGCAGAGTCGCTCCAGCACATAAACCTGCTGGAACTCAGAGCAGTGTTCGTGACACTAAAGGCCTTCACAACACTAGTACAGGGAAAGGTGGTACAAGTCAGGTCAGACAATACCACCACAATGTACTACATAAACAAACAGGGAGGTGCAAGGCCAAGCCCTCTCTCCACAGAAGCCATGAATATCTGGAGCCTGGCATACTCTCTTTGAGTTTCCCTACAGGCAATCCATCTGCCAGGAAAAGACAATACCCTCGCAGATGCTCTGAGTTGAATCAACTGGGCCCATCATGAATGGACCCTGAACAGGCAGGTGGTGGAAGTGATTTTCAGGAGGTGAGGCACCCCAGAGATAGACTTCTTTGCATCCCACCAGAACCACCACTTGTCACAATGCTGTTGCAGACCACTGGATCAGAGAACAGTCCTCCTGGATGCTCTAGCTCTGAATTGGTCAGGGAAACACCTGTATGCTTTTTCTCTCTTCCCTCTGGTGTACAGGTATTGCTCAAACTCCGGACTCAGTCAGCATCAATGATCTTGATAGCACCAGACTGGGCCAGACAGCCATGGTACTCTCTGCTGCTCTCCATGTCTGTGGCCGAGCCAATATACCTTCCTCGGAGGCACTATCTGCTGACCTCCAACCAGGGGAGGCTCCTGTACCTGAACCTCTGGTCACTCAGGCTCAAGGCATGGCTCTTGAAGACCTAGAATATGCAGGTTTGCATCTTTCTGAAAGTCTCTTGGACATTTTAAGGGGTTACAGGAAGCCCTCCACCAAGAAAACCTACACTTCAAAATGGAAAAAGGTTTTTTGGTGCTCAACCAGGGAACTGGTACCAGTACATGCGGGGGTCCCAGCTGTGATTGACTATCTTATCTATTTACATTCACTGGGCTTGCAGTCCAGCACCCTCAAGGTCCACCTAGCTGCAGCATCTGCTTACATATCAGCTGGACAAAATGTTTCAGTGGCTTCATATCCTGTCTTCAGAAGGTTCTTCGAGGGCCTGGCCCATTTGCACCCCCCTCTCAGGGAACTGGTGCCACCATAGGACCTAAATGTGTGCATAACTAAGCTTATGGGGCCTCCCTTCGAGCCCATGTCTTTGGCTCATTTGAAATATGTCACATGGGAAACAGTTTTCCTAGTGGCAATGAATTCTGCAAGAAGAATCAGTGAGCTCCAGGCTCTCTGCATTGAACAGGACTACATTTCATTCCAGAGGGACAAGGTGGTCCTGAGAACAAACAGAAATTTCTCCCTGAAGTGGTCTTTGATTTCCACTTGAACCAATTCATTACCCTACCTGTCTTTTTCACTGAGTACTCTACTTCTGGTGAAAGGAGACGCCACAGTCTGGATGTCAAGAGAGCTCTTAGCTACTATATGACATCCACTAAGGACCATAGACAGGACAGAAAACAGCTGTTCCTGACCTATGGGATGTAGGAAAGGGTAACTCAGCATCAAAAAGGTCCAGTTCTTGCTGGCTAGTACAGTGTATCCAGTTTTGCTTCACTAAGGCTGAAAAGGATCCCCCAACAGGATTGAGGGCCCATTCCACAAGAGGCACAGCTGCTACCAGAGCAGCTGCCAGGGACATTCCATTAGTGGACAGCTGTAAAGCAGCTACCTGGAAAACAGTACACACCTTTACAAAGCATTACAGTCTGGACATCCAGTCCAGGGGTGATGCCAGATTTAACACAGCAGTCCTGCAGAGTATGTTTCAAAAGTAGGTTCTGTGCCCACCTCCAAAGGTACTGCTTCTTAGTCTACAGAAATTATGAATACCTGAGTATTACTGGATTAGAAGAAAAAATTACTTCCCATGTAATATTGTTTCTTCCCAATGATACTGCGTTATTCAGAACTTCCCACCCTGCCTCCCCTTCTAGAACCAATAGCCTCTGTACTCCTAAATACTGTGCACTCAGGGGTATGAATGTCACTTCCTGGCACTTTTTTTTCCTACTATGTTCACAGTGGTTTTCCCCCCTTTTTTTCAGGTGATTCTGACATTTTGGGGGCACCACTGTTTTACCCTCCAGTTGGAGGGTTTATCGGGGGGGTTAAGGGTATGATTATCATTATTATTGTTATTAAATATACGTAGTCCTCGGGGGCCTGTCTTTCCAGGCGTCCAGGAAATCTGAAGGATTTAGAACTAAGGCAGTTAGTTAAAGGCATTTGAAAAGTTGTCATGTGCAAAAGGTTCCATCATTTGCATGTGTACCATTCTTTCCGGCAATTCTGTCTTAAAGGGTCACTGCAGAAGTTCTGAATACCTGAGTGTCACTGGGAAGAAACAATGTTACTATGGTAAATAATTTTTTTCTTCAAACAACATGAAGTCTTGCTATATTCTGACTATATGCAGTTAACCCCAGCACTTATAATGCTCCAGAGAGGAAAGGCTTAACTCTATGCAGGAGCATAGAACGTTGAGCTCGAGTTTGGTTTTCAAACCTCTGTCCCTGGTATATTCCTATGTAACCGTCAGATTCTTTACTCTGCTTAACTGTGAAGACGCTCTGGAGATTTCTCCTTCACTGCTTCAGTTCGGTACCAGGAAATCGATCTGTTTTACTCAACCATTTAATTTATTTTGCCCCTCAAATCTCTGTCTACAGTACAGGTAGTGTAAGTGGGTAGCTAGTAATTACATAGTGATAGAAACTGTTTTTCCTTCGGTTTCCCATTGGTTGCTTCAGTTGGGAACAGAAACAATTCGTTTGTTTTAATTGTCTGTCTTTCTCTGTGGTGTCCGGTACTTATTGGTTTAAAATAAAACAACATTTTATTCTGTTTTTTTTAAACAACCCATGACATGGTTGGTAACCAATAAGTTGGTGTTACCTGGCTTGAAAGCTGTTAAGGGTAGCTTTTCTTTATTAAGGCAATGTCTGAGAACCCAAGAAGAAAACTGGTCCCACTGGGTTTCAACACTGTACTGAATGTGGGGAGGTTTTTGCTAAAGCTGATCCCCACCTCATCTGTGTTCACTGGCTAGGGTGTCACCACCTCAAAACAGACTGCCAAATATGTGCAAACTATGGAAAGAGAGGCCGAAAATCCGCTGACCCGGATGGCCAGCCCAGTTCACTTCCGACCGAACCTGAGGAGGTACCTACTGACCTGGGCGATACCTCCTTGACAAAAGGAAGGCCGATTCTGAGGGATCGGTTCTGTCAAAAAAGAAGAGAAAATCAGCCGGTTCGGATCTAATTCCTCAGATCCCAACCGCTGAGGAAATTGTGATAGTGATAGGTATTGTTCAATCGCTACGCCCCGTGCCATCCAAACCGACTCCTTCTGCAAGGCGTTCGGTTCAGACGGTTCCAGCTCCTTTGGATTATGATCCAGAGTATTTCTGTGGTGTTGAATGAAAAGGAGATCCTGAGTATCTGGATGATGATGATGATGATGATGATGATGATGATGATGATGATGATAATTTTGGAGGCCTAGATGAGCCTGTAGAGCCTGACTTCTCCCCAGACAGGCCTTCCCAGGCTTTCTGAGTCCCCCTCCCACTTTTTGTTTTACAAAAAGGTGGCAGAAACTCTCCAGCTTCCAGTTGTGGAAGCTTCTGAAGAGGAGGAAGAACCTGGTTATGTGGAAATGATGGATGTTCCAGAGTCAAAGAGATTTTCTATTCCCTTACATAAATCTTTGGGGAAATAGACAAAAAAGATTTTACAGCTTCCCACTTCGGTACCCCCTGTGGATAAGCAAATGGATAGGAGGTATATGCTAGCTGGTTCTGGAACAGATTTCCTTTACAGTTATTGCAGCCATGTTGGGGTAGAGCAGGCTGCAGCTTGTGACAAGGCTAGCATTCCCTTGGATTCACACACCCCAGATAAGGATTCCAGGAAGGTGAATGCCATGGCAAAAAAAATACTTGCCATCTTCTTTGGGACACAGACAGGCAGCTTACATGGCCTATACAGCTACGTCCCAGAAGTTAGGTGGGATACTGTTCTGGAACTAGCAAAGAATGCCCCTCCCCAGCTAGCTGCTGATGGCATAGAGACATCCAAAGTGCAATTTCATGCTGCTGTAGACTCCCAATGATGTGGCATGTAGAGGCATGACTACATCTGTCTCCCTGCAGAGATTTGCTTGGCTTAGGTGTACTAGCCTTTCACAGGATACCCAGGCTAAGGCCATGGATTTTCCTGTAACAGACAATTCTCTGTTTGGGGAGTAAATAGAGACATATATGAAAAAGATGGGTGAATACAGGCCCACCTACAGGAGTGCAGTGGCCAAGGAAAGGCAAGCCGCTCCACAAAAAGCAGCAGTCTAGGGCTGGCAGGGGTAGGCCTTTTCACAGGACCTTTTACCAAGCCCAGGCTTCCTCTCCTTTCCAGCAGAGGGAGTTCTACAGAGGGAGAGATAGAAGAGAGATGAGTAGGGCTGCATCCTCTTCACAGCCTAAGGCTCCTGCCAAACAGACTCCCTGATGTGTCAGACTGGGTCGCTTCCTCAGTTCCAGTGGGGGGCAGGCTGGCTTACTTCTTCTAAGCTTGGAAGTCTATCACTTCAGACAAATGGGTCCTGGAAGTAGTAAGCCAGGGACTTGCTCTCAGCTTCAAAAGATTCCCCAAAATGAGAGCAAGGTCCTTCAAACCTGCCACACCACAGGAAACAATTGCTTTAGAGGCAGAGGTTTCTGCAGTGTTGCTCCTGAATGCTGTGGAGAAAGTACCTCTGCCTCACAGAGGGAAAGGCTTGTATTCAAGATACTTCCTTACCCCAAAAAAAGACAGGGGTGTGGAGACTCATCCTAGACTGAAGGTATCTTAACAAACATATTACAAAGCCAGAATTCAAAACGGTGACTCTGGGAATAATTCTTCCCTCTCTGAGGCCAGGAGACTGACTAGATTCCTTGGACCTCAAGGATGGCTTTTTTTCACAACCCTATAAGATGCTCCCACAGAAAGTACCTCAGGTTCGAGTTGCCCTCAGGTCTTTACCAGTTCAGAGCAATGCCCTTCGGCCTAACATCTGCTCCAAGGGTGTTCACAAAATGTCTAGCAGTAGTGGTAGCCTTCCTCAGAAGGCAGGGCATCTCAGTGTTTTTCCTACCTAGACGATTGGCTCATTGTAGTCCAATCCTCAGACCAAATCAAGTCAGCTCTGGGGGTGACCCAGAGGCTTCTGGGTTCCCTAGGATTTCTTCTCAACTAATCCAAGTCAGTTTTGGAACCAGTTCAGCTTCTTACCTTCATAGGGGTAGGGCTGGATACAATTAAGACAAGGCCTTCCTTCCTCTCTCAAGGGTGAAGGCTCTTACAGACCTTTTTTTTTTGACCTCTGGTGTCTTGGCCAGCTTGACATTTCCTCCAGCTTTTAGGCCACATGGCAGCTTCCACTACAGTGGTACAGGGAGCCATGTTCCAGATGAGGGACATACAGTTCCACTTAAGGTCCTTCTGGTCCCAAAAGAAATATCCTCTCACCAAACTGATTCCAGTGACTCAGGCTCTTGTCCAGGCTCTCTAATAGTGGTTGGAGCAGGAAAATCTCAGACGGGGTATTCCCTTTCTCAAACACCTTCAGTGGTTCTCACCACAGATGCCTCTCTTCTGGGGTGGGGAGCCTACCTTGGGGACTTCACTGTGCAGGGCACTTGGTCACTGCAGGAGTCTCTCTTCCACATCAGTCTGCTGGAACTCAGAGCTGTGTTTCTATCCCTCCAGGCATTCTCAGAATCAGTTCAATGGAAAGTGGTGCAAGTCAGGACAGACAGCACCACCACCATGCGGTACATAAACAAGGGGGCACTTGGTCCACGGCCTTGTGCACAGAAGCCATGAAGGTATGGTTGCTGGGCTATTCTCTCCAGACTTTCCTGATAGCAGTGCATCTCCCAGGGAAAGACAATGTGTTGGCAGATGCACTTAGCAGAATTTCTCAGGGTCACCACGAGTGGTCCTTGAATTTCCAAGTTCTTCAGATCATTTTCTGGAGATGGGGCACTCCAGAGACAGATCTCTTTGTAGTCCCAGACAATCACCAGCTTCCTCTGTTCTGTTGCAGACCTCCTCTGTTGGGGTCTGTTCCTCAGGATGCTCTCCTGTTGGACTGGACAAACAGGTTTCTGTATGCATTCCCTCCTTTTCGTCTGATTTTCAGAGTACTGATAAAGACTGGGTCCCAGCCCTGCACAGTGATCTTAGTGGCTCCAGACTGGGCCAGGCAACCATGGTACACCCCTGTTGCTGTCTTTGGCAGTGACATTTCCTCTCTCCCTTCCCAGGAGGTACGACCTCCTGACCTCCTCTCAAAGGAGACTTTGGTACCCCAGTCTTCAGTCCCTCAGACTCGAGGCTTGGCTCTTGAAAAGCTAGAATATGCAAGTCTGCATCTTTCTCAAGGGGTACTGGATATCAATCAATCAATCAAATCTTTATTTATCCAGGTGGGCACCATTGAGCAAGGCTCATTTGCAAGATGGACCTGGTCTTAACAAAAATCATATTACAGTAACACGGTAAAACAAGGTGCAGTGTCAAACAGAGAAGTAAAAAAATATGTATGCATATGTACAGAATAGAGTCATTCATACATATAATCAAGATATATACATTAATACTGAGCAGAGTGGCCTTTTCAATGGATAGGCTCGAAAAGTGGATGTAGCTGGCAAGTTCACCCGAGAGTGCCTGATTAGGAAGATAATTGCGGGGATGGTGAAGTTAACTGGAATACATCAGGGAGGGGAGTGGCACCTGGCCAGTGCCAGGGCAGCAACTGATAGATCCAGGGAGAGTCTGTAAGGGGAATAAGACCGGGCAGGGAGAGTGAGGCAGATATCCTTAAGGTTTCTAGGAAACCTTCCACCAGAGAAACTTACAGTTCCAAATGGAAGAGATTCAGCATTTGGTGTTCCCAGAGGAACACTCAACCAGATTCAGCGGGCATTGGCACAGCCTTGGATTATCTGGTTCATCTGAACAGTTTAGGCCTCAGGCCTGCTACTGTCAGAGTTCATTTAGCAGCTGTCTCTGCTTTCCTGTCTGCAGGGAAGGGATCTTCCCTAGCCTCTCATCCTCTGTTCAGTAAGTTTTTAGAGGGTCTGGTCCATATCAACCCTCCACTTGGGGAACCTACTCCTGCTTGGGACCTGAATATTTGTATTGCACAACTCATGAAGCCGCTCCTTTGAACCCTTATCTTCAGCTGAGCTAAAGTACTTGACTCGAAAGACTGTGTTCCTGGTAGCTATTATTTCTGCCAGGAGAATCAGTGACCTACAGGCCCTGTCAATGGAACCTGACTTCATTTCCTTTCATAGGGATAAGGTGGTCCTTAGTATGAATAGAAAGTTTCTTACCAAAGTGGTTTCAGACTTTCATCTGAATCAATCCCTCTCTTTGCTTGTAGTTTTCACTGACCATTCTTCTTCAGGTGAGCGAAGACTGCACAGTCTGGATGTGAAGAGGGCATTAAGCTATTTTATAGAGCATGCTAAGACCCATAGGAATGACTGTACCCAGTTGTTTCTCACTTATGGAGATGTGGGTAAAGGTAAACCTGCCACTAAAAGAACTATTGCCAGGTGGATTGTTTCTTGCATTCAGTTTTGTTACTCAAAATTGGGAAAAGAGCCTCCCTCAGGCATGAGGGCTCACTCAACTAGGGGTACGGCTGCCTCCTTGGCAACAACTAGGGATATTCCTCTAGTGGAAATCTGTAAGGCAGCCACCTGGAAAATGGTTCATACATTCACCAAGCATTACTCTCTGGACATTCAGACCAGAAGTGATGCTAGGTTTGGCACAATAGTACTGCAGAGCCTGTTCCCAAAGTAAGGTTCTGTGATTCTCTCCTCGGGGGGGGGGAGGAATTGCTTTGTTGTCTGCATATAGTCAGAAATACAGCAAGACTTCATGTTGTTTGAAGAAAAAATTACTATAGTAATGTTGTTTCTTCTTATGGAGTCTTGTTGTATTCTGACCTCCCTCCCTCCCCTCTCAGAACCTACTTTTTGGGGATGTGGGTTGACAGGTACAGTGTTGCACCCCAGAGGTGTGCCTTTTGGTACCCATCTTGGCTAGGTTGTTTTTTTTCTTTGTGTTCTGTTTGTTGTTATTTATTATCACTATCTGCATTAGATTCTTCTTGGATTCTTGACTTGAGTTTTATGGACCCAAGTATTTTTTTATTTTTATTTTTTTTGCCTATGGCTAAAATTTTAAACAATTTCTGTAACTATTTAGTTAGTTAGTTTAGTGCTTGTAAGAATCTGACGGTTACATAGGAATGTACCAGGGACAGAGGTTTGAAAACCGAGCTTGAGCTCAATGTTCTATGCTCCTGCATAGAGTTAACCCTTTCCTCTCTGGAACAATTCAAATTCTGGGCTAACTGCACATAGTCAGAATACAGCAAGACTCCATTAGAAGAAACAACATTACTATAATAAGTATTTTTTTCTTCAGTGCCATTACTGGATATGCAACTGGTGCTAATGGTGTTGGCGGTGGTAATGGTGATCCTAGGGCTGGCACTGGTTCTGTCTGCATCAAGTTCAGACAATTCAGTATGCATTTCAGAGTCCTGATCCTGGCCCTTCTCCTTCTCACATGTGGTCTGGAAGATGGAGAACATGGGTTTTGGGTGATCAAGCAATACTGAATGTTTTTTTCAGATGGCATTTAAGAGCTGTAGTGCTGAGGCATGATGCAGCTTTACCATGGCTTACACTTTGTTTACATTTTTTTTAACCAGGAGAGAGACACTAAGCTGAAGCTTGTTTACAGATGTGTCATCGAGGCACAGGTCAGGAAGCATAGGAAAACCAGGAGCAGTTGTATAATTCGCAAAAAGTGTTTATCAGTACTAACAGTAACATAAAAAATAAACTTGTTCAGTATAACTATTTACAAAGGCAGAATAAACAGAGAAGATCCATTTGAGTTTGTCTTCAACTCTGTGTGTCCCAAAACATTGCAGCTCTCTCTCTCTTATAAGTCTTTGCAACCCCCCTACTTAACAAGCATCCTGTTTTTTTTCTAAAATGTTCTTATAACTTTCAGGCAGGTGCAGCAAGAACACAATGTCCCAGAACTGAGGCCCCTTCTCCACAGTTTCTGAAAAAGGGCTTAAAACTGTTCACAGGTTAACCTCTTGAGTTCCCAATAGCTTTTTGCAATAATCTCAAACTGTAATTCTATACATTTCAACAGTAACACTATATCATTTTTAAACAAAGGGATCCCAGTATTAGTTACATTTCAACATAATGATTTGCATATATTTTTATACCAGCAGATATGCAAGGGAGGAAAAAGACATAAACAGCAAGGAAGACTGAGAGACAAAGAATTGTGAGGCTGTCGAGGTGATCAAGTCCTAGGTCTGACAGGAAAATTTGGTAGCACAACCAGATAGAGAGACAAGAGACAGGAAAGGAAAGAACAGATCCCTACATTCAAACTATCCATAACAACTGGGACAGGGTCATATTCAACCCTTTCACATACACCCCCCTCCTTAAGAGGGAACCTGTTTTATCAAACAGGTTTCCAAAACTTTCTATTAGCCTTGCTGGTAGAGCAGCAAGGAGCGAACTAAAAGAAGCTACCATTTTATTACTAATTTAACACTTCTGTCTCAGCAGGACTCAGTGTATGTTGAGATTAAGCAGACAGATACTTTATTAGAAGTAGAAAGGGTCTTATTTAGGGTTAAAAGAAAACAAAGAAAGTCACTGTGTGTTCTGTGCTGGGAATAGTACTGTATCAACTTACTTTGCTAAATCAGTAGGAGGAGAGAGAGCTTAATTGGGGGTGTGGCTTAGACAATATAAAATCAGATGACTCAAATTATAACTTCCTGTTGCTAGCCTTGCTTGTAGAGCAGAAAGCAGCTAACTAAAAGAAGCTACCATTTTATTATGAATGTAACATTTCTACCTCAGCAGGACTCGGTGTCTGTTGAGATTAAGCAGACAGATACTTTATTAGAAGTAGAAGGGGTCTTATTTAGGGTTAAAAGAAAAAAGAAAGTGTGTGTTCTGTGCTGGGACGGGTACTGTATTAACTTACTTTGCTAAATCAGCAGGAGGAGGAGAGAGCTTAATTGGGGGTGTGGCTTAGACAATATAAAAGCAGGTGACTCAAATTACAACTTCCTGTTGCTAGCCTTGCTTGTAGAGCAGAAAGCAGCTAACTAAAAGAAGCTACCATTTCATTACTAATTTAACACTTCTATCTCAGCAGGACTCGGTGTCTGTTAAGATTAAGCCGACAGATACTTAATTAGAAGTGGTCTTATTAAGGGTTAAGAAAAGAAAGAAAGTCAGTGTGTGTTCTGTGCTGGGAAGGGTACTGTATCAACTTACTTTGCTAAATCAGTAGGAGGAGAGAGAGAGAGAGAGAGCTTAACTGGGTGTGTGGTTTAGATGGTATAAAAGCAGGTGACTCAAATTACACCTTCCTGCTGCTAGCCTTGCTTGTAGAGCAGAAAGCAGCTAACTAAAAGAAGCTACCATTTCATTACTAATTTAACACTTCTATCTCAGCAGGACTCAGTGTCTGTTGAGATTAAGCAGACAGATACTTTATTAGAAGTAGAAGGGGTCTTATTTAGGGTTAAGAAAAGAAAGCAAGTGTGTGTTCTGTGCTGGAAAGGGTACTGTATCTACTTACTTTGCTAAATCAGCAGGAGGAGAGAGCTTAATTGGGGGTGTGGCTTAGGCAATATAAAAGGTGACTCAAATTACAACTTCCGGTTGCTAGCCTTTTTTCTTACTAATTGCCCTCCATTCCACCCCTCCACCACCACCCTAGCCAGTTCTACTTTATAGCCACTGGATTTGACTGACAACAGGAACTTCCTATTTGGCAGTAGAAAGGAAGGATCATAGAGAAACATTGGTTTTGTCAACCTTAAGGTAAAATGTAGCTCGCTCCCCCAGCTGCTGGTGGTCTGACACTGAGCAAGGAAGAAGAAGGCTACTGAAGAATATAGGAAATTGCTGTCCCAGAACAGGAAGGGTGAGAGTTGTAAGGAGAGGAGTGAGTAAGCATACAGAGAAACAGGAGAGGGAACACAAAATAAGACATGATAGAAGTGGTGCAGTGCAATGGCTGTGGGGCAGCAGTGTTCCAGGAGACATTCTGGATGCTGCGCTGCTGCCCTATTTGCAGGCACCTCTCTGGTCTGAGGGAGGAGGTTGCCCATCTCCAGGCTGACCTGGCTAGGATTCATGAAACCTCCTCCCCCACCCAGGGACCACCAGGGCCAATGCCACTATCTCAGAGGTTGCCAAGAAAGAGGAGAAACTGGACCAGGGTGGGCTCAGGGAGGGAGAGGGTGGTAGAACAGAGTTGCATCCCACCAGCTGTGCCTCTCCACAATTCATACGCTCTTCTGGTGGATAGTGGTTCCTCTATGGAGGCACTGGCAGTGGAGACCAAGGAGGATGCTGGGGACCTTCACAAAGGAGACCCACAGGAGGGTGGCATGGAACCCCACAGGGGAAGGAAACAACTCCTGGTGGGAGACTTGATCATTGGGGGTAGAAATGGGGAGTAGGGAGAGAGGAGAGCTGCCTGCCCTGATGCTATGGCTTTGAGGGACAGGGTGAATTCCTCAGGATTGTGGGAGCAGCTGCATGAGGGAGGGAGCTGGATGTCATTGTCCACCTAGGGACAAATTACCTGGCTAGGAATGGGATCAGAGCAGTGCAAGAGGAGCTTGTAGAGTTGGGGAGGGGTCTTAGACAAGTAGTGCATACAGTAACCTTCTCAGAGGTGCTGCCTGTCTATGGCAAGGGTGATGCTAGGGTACTCCTCACTAGGGAATTCAATCAGTGGTTGAAAAACTGGTGTGGAGCTCAGGGTTTTGGCTTCATTGGAGACTGAGGAGCCACCTGGAGGGGTGCAAACCTATACTTGCACGATGGTCTGCATCTGTCCAGGGGGGAACCAGGATCCTAGGTGAGAGGTTTAAATGCTTCATCGGCAAGCATTTAAACTAGCCAAGGGGGGGAGGGACTGAAAAGGAGCAGGGAAATCCCAGCCTCCCCCTACAAAACATGGTAATTAGTGAGGTAAACACCAAGGTAGAGAAGTCATTAGGGAGCAGGGCAGAGGTAAATGTTAAAAAAAGGCAAAGACAGTAAGGACAGGAATGGGGCTAAAAGGGGTAAGGCCATCAAAAAGTGGAGGGTGATGAGTACCAATGCCCATAGTCTGTGTAACAAGCTCCCTGAACTAGTGGCCTTGATAGAAGAGGGTTGCCTGGATATTGTGGCAATCACAGAGACATGGTACACAGAGAACCATGACTGGGATGTCAACATACCAGGATACACAATCTACAGGAGGATCAGGGAGGGAAGAAGAGGAGGATGAGTAGCGCTCTATGTAAAGGAAGGGATCAAAGCAACAGAACAAAAGAGTAAACAGGGAGCAGGTGAGGCACTCTGGGTCACCCTGGAGATAGGAAATGGTGCCACAATCTGCATGGGGGTTGTATACAGACCCCCATCTCAGGGGGAGTGAATGGACAAGGAAATGATAGAAGACATCCTTAGAATGGCAGATAAAGGGGAGATATTGTTGATGGGGGACCTGAATATGCCACATGTTAACTGGAGTACCTTTGCTGCAGGCACATCCAAAAGCAGGGTCATTCTTGATGCCCTACAAGGGGCATGTCTCAGACAGCTAGTATTGGAACCCACTCGGAGGGAGCAATCTTAGATCTGGTACTCTCAAATGGGGACGGAGAAAGAATCTCAGATTTAGAAGTGGGTAGCCATCTGGGAACAAGCGACCACCAAACAGTGTGGTTCACGATAAACACAGCCATACAATCAAGCCATACAAAAGTAAGAGTATTGGATTTTAGCAAGGCTGACTTTGGGAAAATGAGAGAGTGCCCCAGAAAAGCACTAGCAAACAGGCAAGAATGAGGGGTGGAGGAACAATGGGGAGTAATCAACACAACCATCACAGAGGCAACAAGCCTTTGTGTAAAGTAAATCAACAAAACACAACAAAGGAAAAAAACACTATGGTTCTCAAAAGACATGTCAGGGAAGGTTAAGGAGAAAAGGACAGCATTCAGGAAATATAAGGAAACAGAAGGAGCAGGACAGAGAACTTTATCAGTTAAAGCAGAAAGAGGCTGGGAAGGCAGTCAGAATAGCAAAGGCCCAAACCGAGGAAAGGATAGCCAACTCTGTTAAGAAGGGGATAAGACATTTTATAGGTACATTAGGGAGCAAAGAAACACCAAAGGAGGGATAGTGAGGCTTAATAAATGGGAGGGAATGTGGTTAGAGGGTGACAGTGAAAAGGCAGGGATACTAAATGAATATTTCTGCTCAGTATTCACAAAGGAAGAGGAGGCGGAGGTACCTAAACCAAACAAGAGAATCACTCTGAAGACGTGGGTCGATACCAGTCCATTTACAGAAGAAAGGGTTATGAAAGAACTAATAAAATTGAAGGTGGACAAAGCAATGGGGCCTGATGGGATTTACCCAAGAATTCTAAAAGAAAGGTAGAACTAGTGACACCACTGACTACTCTCTTTAACAAATCATGGGAGGATGGGGTGGTACCTGAGGACTGGAGGAGGGTGGATGTGATTCCTCTTCACAAAAGTGGGAGCAGGACAGAGGCAGGAAACTATAGATCAGTTAGTTTGACCTCAGTGGTAGGGAAAATGATGAAACCACTTCTGAAGGAAAGAATTGTTGAGTACCTAGAGGCCAGTGGGGCACAGGACCCAAGGCAGCATGGATTCACGATGGGAAGGTTGTGTCAGACAATCTAATAGATTTCTTTGACTGAGCGACCAAAGTAGTAGACCAGGGAGGGGCTGTGGACATGGCCTACCTAGATTTTAGCAAGGCATTTGATACAGTCCCACACACAAGATTAATACACAAGTTAACCAGCCTTGGACAGGGTCCCAAGGTGGTAGCCTGGGTAAAAAATTGGCTAGACAACAGGATGCAAAGGGTAGTAGTAAATGGAGTCCACAGTGAAGAAAGGAGGGTTACTAGCGGGGTACCGCAGGGTTCAGTACTAGGAACGGTCCTCTTAAATGTCTTTATAAGTGACATTGCAGAGGAACTGGAAGAAAAAGTATGTCTCTTTGTGGATGACACAAAGATCTGCAACAGGGTTGATACACAAGATGGAGTGGAAAGGAGGAGAAGGGACATGGCAAGGCTGGAGGAATGGTCAAGTGTATGGCAGCTCAGATTCAGTGCAAAGAAGTGCAAGGTAATGCACCTGGCAAACAAAAACCCAGGGGAAGAGTACACAATGGGGGGTGAGAAACTGACAATAGTAAAAATGGAAAGGGACCTGGGGATAATTATATCAGATGACCTAAAGGTGGGCAAGCAATGTGAAAAGGCTGTAAGAAAGGCTGGGGGGATACTGGGATGCATAGGGAGAGGCATCAGTAGTAGAAAACAGGAAGTTGTTATCCCTCTGTACAGACAGTTGGTGAGACCCCATCTGGAGTACTGTGTGCAGTTCTGGAGATCCCATCTCCACAAAGACATAGACAGAGTGGAGGCTGTCCAGAGGAGGGCAACCAAAATGGTGCAGGGTCTGCACCAGAAGACATACGAAGAAAGACTAATATGTATATCATTGAGGAAAGAAGGGAGAGAGGGGACATGCTAGAAACTTTCAAGTACCTCAAGGGAATCAACAAAGTCCAAGAGGGTAGCATCTTTCAGAAAAAAGAGATGTGCAAGAACAAGGGGGCACAATTTGAAGATAGAGGGAGGATGGCTAAGAGGTAATATGAGGAAGTATTTTTTCATGGAGAGGGTTGTGGATGCATGGAGCAGCCTCCCTGAGGAGGTCGTGGAGTCAAGAACTGTGGGGAAATTCAAGAATGCATGGGACAGACATAAGGCAGTACTAGTGGGGGGGTAGGAGGAAGTAAGCTGTTGGTTAATTAGGATCTGCAGCTTATCTGTTAGGTAGGAAAATGGGCAGAGTAGGTGGGCCAAATGGTCTTTATTTGCCATCAAATTCTATGTTACTATGTTAATTCTCTACTAATATTAGCTTCTAACTTTCAGAAATTAAGCACATGTGCAGTATCTTTTTCTTCTGTAACATTACAGCAAACAGTAAAGTTTAAACTCGTACATTTGTTTTTCAGCCTTCAGAACCCTCAATTCCCTGATCCATATCTTGACAGAAAATCAGCATTGCTATTCTCTTTACCAGATTTGTGTATCACCTTGAATTTAAATGGTTGTAGTGCCAGGTACCACCTTGTGATTCTGAAATTTTTATCTTTCATTTGGTTAAGCCAACAGAGAGGATTTTGATCTGTTATAAGTACAACATCAGTTCCTAGCAAATAAAACTTCAGGGACTCCTTGGCCCACTTTGCTGCTAGGCCTTTTTTTTTTCTTTTCAATGGTTGAGCACCTTTTCTTTCTCTCGTGCAAAATTCCTACAGATGTATAGAATAGGATGTTCTTTCCCATCTATATTTTGACTGAGGACTGCACCTAGAGCTACCTCTGATGCATCTGTTTGCAACAAAAATGGTTTCTCAAAGTCTGGGCTTCTTAAAACAGGGGCTAAACATAATGCAGCCTTAATGGCTTGAAAAGCTTCTTCACACTCTGGGATCCATTTCACATTATTTGGATACCGTTTTTTTGTGAGTTCAATGAGGGGAGTAGCTAACTCAGCAAAGTTGGGAACAAATCTCCGATGATAACCAGCCAGCCCTAAAAATGACCTTCATGTTTCTTTGTTTTAGGGAGAGGGCTGTTAGCTACAGCATCTATTTTAGAAATTTCTGGCTTAATGTCTCCATTTCCCAACACATTGCTACAAATATCTGGTTTCCTGCATGCCTAATGCACATTTCGTAGGATTAATAGTCAGACCTCTCTTTTTGATAGCTTGGATAACTGCTCAAAGGTGTTCCAGATGGCTTTTCCAGTCTGAACTGTATACCACGACATCATCCAGATACGCAGCGCAATAACCATTGTGAGGTGATAAAATTACATCCATATACCACTGGAATGTTGCTGGCGCACTATGTAAACCAAATGACGTGGTGGTGAACTGATAGAATCCAACAGGAGTGGCAAATGCAGTTTTGTCTCTGGATTCTTCAACTAAAGACATTTGCCAGTAACCCTTGGTGAGATCAAGAGTACTGATATACTTTGCACTCCCCACCAAATCATGTATTCTGGGCACAGGATAACTGTCAAATTCTGACATGTGATTAAGTTTCCTAAAATCAAAGCAGATTCTAACACCCCCTTCTTTTTTGTTTACAGTTACCATCGGAGATGACCAAGCACTCCTTGACTCTTCTATGATACCCAGTTCTTTCATTTTTTGTATTTCCTTAACCATGTCAGGTCTTAATCACTCTGGTAACCTGTATGTCTTTTGCCTAATAGGGCGAGCATTCCATGGCACTATTACATGCTCAACCACTTTTACTCAGCCTGGTACCATGATAAAAGTACATTAAATGTCTTTAGCAAGTTACCAATTTCTGCGGTATGTTCTGGGGTTAAGGAAACATTCACCTTTACAGCATCAGCATTTACAGTTTGTTGCAGTCTACATCAGTATCTTCTTTATCAGTTTCTGGTAAAACTTGCAAAGCAGCTTTTGGCATTTTTTCCAAATCATTTCTTGAGGAGGTTAGCATGGTATATGATGAAGACCTGTTGAGAGTCGAAGCGCTGGGGCTAGGGAGTCTCTTTCTGTGAGCCTCTGGTCAGGCTACAGCTAACTAAATACATTTGTGGATTATTCTACTCTTGCTTGGACCTTTATGTTATTTTTTAGAGGCATTGAGTGCTTATAGTCTCATACTACCAGGATAAATCTATGACCCTTTTTACTTTTGTTTAAACGGCCAACCACATCCATTGCAATTCTCTCAAAAGGCACATCTATCCAGGGTAGGGGAACCAGGGGAACCTTGTCTTTTCTAGTGACTTGGGCTACTTTCTGACACTCAGCCCAGGAATTACAGTAGGTAGCAACATCTTCATGAATTCCAGGCCAGTAAAATCTATACAGCAAGGTAGCAAGGGTGTGATCCCTCCCTGAGTAATCAACCATAAGACTATCATGTGCTATCTGTAACAACTCTGTTCTATACTTCTGTGGTATAACCAGTTGTTCTATCTGGTCCTCTGTCTGAGCTTTAACCCAGGCTCTATACAGTAACTCATTACATTTTTCAAACATTGGTTCACCCTGTTTGGGTTTCGCCCCCATCTGCTTAAAATAACGCTGAAGAGAAACATTGTTAGCTTGCTCTGAAACAAAAATCACAACCAGTTATCAGTTTAGCTTCAACATTTTTATATTTTAACCTTTATGTCCATCAGTCTTTTGTTGCCACTGTTGTCTCAGATGTCTTGTTTCTTTCCTGGACTTCCAGATCTTGGAGCTGTTCTCAAACAAGTCTGAATCCAAATCACAGAAAGGAAGAGTCCCCACCATCTGAGATTTTCTTTGCCTGTGCTCTTACCACCACTGCTGCTGAAACTGCAGGGTTTAGTTCCTCTGAGATTAACTCAGTAAATCCTAAACAGTAATTTCCAGTAATTACGGGTACAGGTAACTTAGGTACTGCCCCCACTTTCATTCGGTGCGACACACCCTTAATGGTCAGAGTCACTTGGGTGGTGGAATAGTATCGAGTGTCCCCGTGAATGCAGATGGCACCCAGTACCTGGTCCTTTTGCACAATGTTTTCCCAGCACTTCAACATGCACCAAGGTCTGTCTGCTTCCTGAATCAATGAGTCCCTTTACAGTCTTATCTATGCTCAGAGAACAGTCCTCCCAGGGACAGCTGTCATCTGCATTAGACCAAGTGTCAGCTACTGATGTCAGACCCCTTTCTACCACACCAGGACATGTGCAGATGCCAGACCAAGAAACTCTGCCGTCGGCAGGGCCGACAACTGACCTGGAGCCTAAGTTTCACTTTTCACAGGTAAAGGACCTGTTTGGTTTTCGGTGGGAGACCATCAAGATGGATCTCCTTCCACCAGGACCAGGTCGGGCAGAGGACTCTTCCCTCAGTAATCGGGCTCAACCCTTGAGGGAGTCCATACCAATCTCAGGCAAGGGCAAAGCAGACCACAAGCACAGCTCCTGGACTAGGAGCTGCAGATCTTACTTCTAGAGTCAGCTCTTGTAACAGGTATCACAGGTAGAACTGAAGCTGGCATGTGGCAGGACTCCACGGAAAACTTCTAGCTAGTAGTCTATGGTGGGGATCTCCCCCGGACTTCGTCCCGTGCCTGATGTCACGCATGGTATAAAGGGAGGGCGGTCCCCAGTGTCCCTCAGTTCTTTTCCTGACGTCGACTCGCATTCATCAACTCCATGGATCATCTCTTGCTAATTTGAGCACCATTTTGCTAAGATTTCTTAGCTGGATTTCCTGTTTTTTCTCAAAAAAGTCAACTTTTTCTGCCTTGATAGTTCTGCATGTAGTCTTCTGTTATATTATATCTTGTGCCACTGTGGGAGAGTGTATGCACTGATACTGAGTGTTCTGCAGCATTGTTTAAATATTTTAACTGATATTGACACTGTTTAATGGGAACCCTGGTTATGATTGACCAGGAAGAGAGACAGTAGTTCAGCACATGAGCAGCTGAACTACAACTATCTAGGCACTCAAATCTTTTTTTAGACACTTTGGGCAATTTTTCTGACTGAGTCACGCATGAGGGGCTCAGTTGGGTTATATTTTGCAGTGGAGTAAATATTTTAGTAGTTTTTGATGAACTGTGGGGATGACCTCTAGCAAATGGCTTGCGGGTTAAGGCATGCTATTTAATCCGACTCACTGCGAGCGGGGTGTGCGTCACTCATGTGGAGATGTGCAGAGATACGCGTGTCAGCTGCTGATGCTGGAAAACAGGACTGAGAAGGTTTAAGCAGTGGGTAAGTGAAATCACTGCTAGTAAGCATCTGTTGAACTGGTGGGGTTGCATATATGAGCGGAATGTCCCAAGGGAAAAGTAAAAGGGGTAAAGTCAAAAAGATATGTTCAGTATGCAAGATGTATACAGAGGAGCCTGTTAATAAAGACTTTACTTGTGATAAATATTTGTTGGTCACTATGCTACAGGAGAAAATTAGGCTATTACTAACAAGGCTTGAGACCAAAAAGGAAACAGAAATACTAGAAGAATACATTGATGGTGTGGCTCAAAGCATTCTAGAGGCATCAGTTTCTGATGCAGCATAAGCAAATGAACAGTTGCTGGAGAATGTAACAGTCAATGATAATGAGCACTGGGTGCAAACAAAACACAATACAGTGAAATCATGCCCAGTAATTCCTGTTAGTTCCCCTATACCACTGTACAATAAATCTGAATCACTTAATCAGCAGTCTGAAATTGAAACAGATGTTTATAATACTCCTGATAGTTTGAATTTTGTACAGCAAGATTTGAACTCAGAAAAACAGAGCGAGGATTGTTTTAGAGGTATACAAACAAGGGACATAGTGGTAATTGGGGATTCCATTATTAGGGGTATTGATTCTGCAGTTTGCTATGGACAAAAAGCTAACACAATAGTTAGTATTCTCCTTGGGGCTAAAATGAGTGATATCCCAAGATTATTGGATGGGCTTCTAGAAGGCACACTCACTCCCCTGGTAGTTCTACACATGTGTACAAATGATGTTAACAGAACTGATTTCAATGTATTCCAGACTAAGAGATAGCTAGCAGGATTAGGCAAAGAAAAGGGGAAATTATCATATCGGGCATTCTACCAACATTTGCTCACCATGCATATAAAAATGGGGCAGTGGTGGAAATTAACAAATGGCGGAGACATTTCTGTAAAACAGAAATTATAGGTTTTATGGATAGCTCCATTACCTTCAGTAGGAAATCCCTATTTAAACTAGATGGGCTCCACTTACACTATGCTGGAACAGGAATCCTTAGCAAAAAAATCAACAAGGTTATACAGTTCCATTTAAACTGGCGGGGCGGAGGGGGGTAATGGTGGCGAATTGTAATATCACCACCAACTGCCCTTTGAGGGTCAAGAATCTTTCAGAATGGAAGAGGGTCCTTATCAATGCCAGAAGTCTAGTGAGCAAGTTTGAGGAGTTTAAAATATTGCTGACTTCCCAGAATATCCAACTTGCTTTGATTACAGAAACCTGGTAGGACAAAAAGAACACCTGGGCAAAATCTGTGCAGGGATATAATTTGTATTCCAAGTCTAGGGCAGGGAGGCGGTGTGGCTATCTATATACATGAATCTATAGCTAGTGAGGAATTGCATAAAGACGGGGTGAATTTGGAGACCCTATGGATTAAATTATTTCCTCAGGATGGAGCTAGAATCATTATGGGTTTGATTTATAGACCTTCTATATCAGAAGTGAATGATAGGGCCTTGTTGAAGCAAATATATAACCTAGACCCAACTGATAAAATTCTAATCTTAGGGGATTTGAACTTGCCCAATATAGATTGGAAGACATGGCAGGGTACCAATAAAACAGACATATCCTTTTTGGATTACTTAGATCAAATTGGCTTGGAACAAAAGGTATGTGATAGCACAAGAAGTAGCAATATCCTGGATGTTATTGTAACTAATATGGGAAACACAATTGATGACATTTATGAATTCCCCTTTGGGCAATAGTGACCATTGCATGGTTCATTTTAGTATTAAGGAGCCTCAAACTATCAAGAAGGTGGGTACGACTAAACTTAATTTCAGCAAGGCTAACTTTGCCCAGTTTAAGATGGAATTTTCTCTCTGGGATTGGGGTACTGGTTTTCAAAATTGCTCTGTAAATGAGATGTGGGACTGGTTACTTGTATTACTAAAAGTCTACATAAAAAAGTATATACCCAGTATTAACAAATATAATAGAGGAAATAGAAAAAAAGGTTGGCCCAATTCCTCCATCAAGAGGCTGATAAACAAGAAGAACAGAATGTTCAAAAAGTACAAAAAGGATAAAACAGAGTCTAATTGTCTGGCTTTTAGGAAATCCACTGCTCTTGTTAGATCAGCAATCAGGAAAGCAAAAAAAACAAAAAAAACAAAAACAAAACATAGGCAGCATTAGCCTCCAAAGTTAAAGATAACAAAAAAACATTTTTTTCCCCTATATTAATGGTTTAAAAAAGAGTTCAGGTACTATAGGTCCCTTTAAGGATAACATCGGCCAGACCGTGACAAGAAAGGAAATGGCAGATATCCAAAATAATTATTTCTGCTCTGTTTTTATTTTTACTTGCTCTTTATACTCCCCCTGCCCGCAGCAGTCCCACTCTTTGGGAGACAGCTGTGGCCTTGTAGTTTCTGTCCTCTTACCTGGAGCCCAGTGCAGTCATCCCCTATGTAGCCATGGCTATGTCCCCCAGGCGGGAATGGTGTAGGGGCACCCCCGAAGTCTTCCTTGTTCTTGTCAGGATGCTGATACCAGTTCAGGCAGGGGCACTGGGGAAAGGGGCCTGGTGCTTTGTCTACTGGGAGCACTGCAGGGTGTTTTTTCCATTTTCTATGGGAGTGGTGCATGCCCCAACATCAAGGCATTTCCACCGACGTCCTCCACTCCCAACCCTCTCTTTATGCTCATGCGCTTGCTATGCCTCCAGCTTCCATTAGAGGCCAGTCAGGCACCGAGCGTGTGCCACCCTCCCTCCTGGGAGAGGAGAGCTGTCCTTCGGATGCTCAATCCTCTCCATCCCCAGCCGACCCCCCCATGGCCCGGGCTTGTTCCCGAACCCGGGTCACCGGCATAGTGCGAGATGTGGCGTCCAGCACCTCAACCCTCAGTGCCACCGGGCCTACTTTCTGCTCTGTTTTTAACATCAATGCTCCAACCCCATACAGAAATAGCAAATTGCCATCCTCAGGATCTATATTAATCGACCCTAAAGATGTTTTGGATAAATTGTGTAACTTGGATATTAACAAATCTCCGGGGCCAGATAATATCCTCCCTAGAGTGTTACATGAGTCATCTGATCTCCTGGCAGCACCCCTCACCCACATTTTCCAAGTCTCCTTAGACAGAGGTGAAGTCCCTGAAGATTGGAAAGTGGCAACTGTAGTCCCCCTTTTAAAAAAAAAAGGGCCTAAACCATTCCTTCAAACTTTAGGCCAGTAAGCCTGACATCACTAATGGGTAAAATACTGGAAAGTATATTAAAAGATAAAATCTTGGCCTCACTTGATGAGCATATGTTGACGGATCCACTACAGCATGGTTTTATTAAATCTAGGTCATGTCAGACCAACCTTCTTACTTTTTATGAGAATGTTAACGGGAAACTGGATATGGGAAACTTGGTTGATACTGCCTTTATGGATTTTGCTAAGGCTTTTGACAAACTGCCACACTATAAGTTATTAGTTATCTTGAGGGAGTATAAGCTGGAGACACCTAATCTGCTGGATATCTAACTGGTTGCAGGGTAGGAAGCAAAGGGTTGTAATAAAGGGTGTCTTGTCAGACTGGGCGCCAATTACTGGTGGATTACCTCAGGGCTCAGTTTTAGGACCATGCCTGTTTAACATCTACTGTATATTTCCACTTTAAAAATAAATGACCCAATATTTGGCTTTCTAAATTTGCAAATGACTGCAGAGTGGGCGCAGTTGTCAATAACCCATCTGGTGCATTATCCTTACAAGTAGCTATTGATAATAATCCTGACATGGACCGAGTCAAACAGACTGGCATTGAATTTGGCAAAATGTAAAGTTATGCATTTGGGCAACAAGAATAATATGGCAGTATATAAAACTGGGAAAGCTATGTTAACAGTTACTCAGGAAGAAAAGGACTTGGGGAATAATGATTACCCCAGATCTTAAATTTAGTCATCACTGCAACATTCAGATTAGAAAAGTGAATTGTAACTTAAATTGCATCCTAAAACACATATCTAGCAGGGAGGAGAATGTTCTGATCCCTTTGTTTACTGCCCTGGTTAGACCTCACCTGGAATACTGTGCTCAAGTGTGGTCCCCATATTAAAAGGAGGATATACTTAGATTGGAGGGGGTACAAAGAAGAGCCACTAAAGTCATAATCAGGCTTAAGACTCGACCATATAATGAAAGGCTGGAAAATCTGGACTTTTATTCACTCTATTATAGAAGGTTTAGGGGAGATACGTGCATGCTCTACAAAGCAACTGGAGAAAACAAATTGCGAAAAGAGCTAGGGATCACATTTCAATCTAGCTGGTGTAGTGCTAGTGTAACCCCCTTGCTACCCGGGGTTACTAGAATCCCAGTAAGACCTAGTGGTAGGCAGGGAAGGCAGCTTGTGAAACTCCAGTTAAATGGGTTTCACACTGTCTCACTCTGTTCTCAGTCTCAGCTGAGACTGAGGGATGACATCACCAATAGAACTATCGCAGCTGCATGAGCCACATTGGAATCTGCAGCAAGGGAGTTGGTTAGAACGTTGGGAGGTTTTGAAGTCAGTCTTCAGTGAGTGAGTGTGAAGTTGGGAGCTTGCTGAGAAAGCAGCTCAGTGAAGGCTGTAGGAGCCTCAGCCCTGACAGAGGGCTACTTTTAGTTTAAAAGGGTGTGTGTCTCCACCTTAAAGAGAGACACAGAAGATAATTGAAGTGGTGGAGACCGCTGTTTTCGAGCCTCAGTGCCCCCTCCCTCGGGGGGGCAGGAAAGGGTTCCCTGCAGATTTCTGGGGCAACCCCCTAGTTCTGCTTGTGAAGGAAAAGCTGCCTATGTGTTCAGAGTTTATTTGGGAGCACAAGAAGATTTGTGAGTTGCCTGTGGGGCACCTGCAACGTGAGGGTGAGTGTCTGCTCTTGCTAAAAGGGCCTATGTTTTCACCCTGGGACTTGTGTGACAATGTGGGGATTGAACTACTAAAATAGTGGAAGCCTAGAATAATGGGCTAAGCAAAGTAAAAGTAGGTTCAAGTCCAGAGCTTGTTGGGATGCAAATGATATGTAGAGGAGATGGAACAGATGTCTACCCAGAATCTACATTTGAAAGTTCAGTAAAGGAATTGTTCAGTTTCCAGAGAAATGGCCGGGTAT
The DNA here is from genome assembly GCA_016271365.2 of Neoceratodus forsteri. NCBI lineage: Eukaryota > Metazoa > Chordata > Ceratodontiformes > Ceratodontidae > Neoceratodus > Neoceratodus forsteri. Next base: position 933,224,144 of record CM028133.1, read on the forward strand.
GGGCTGTGGGAGCTGGAGGTGGGTGGCCCCCCATCTTTAGTGACCAGGCCCACCTCTGAATTTTCTGTGGATTTCTACTTACCTCAGGCACTTGGCCGGTAGTGAGGGAAGTACCCAGGCAGTGGGATTGTAAGGAAAATTATCTCTAGGAGTTGAAGACTCTAGTGTGGTTTGGGGAGCCACAACAGGATAATTGGTTCATTCCTCAAATGGACCGCAGCTCAAGTGGCCGGCGGGGGAGCCGGGCCAGTGGGGGAAAACCCAAGTGGTGTACAAGTCGGGCTGTGTACCCAAAGCTGCGTGCAGGTCTGGGCTGTGTGCCTGGTGGATTTAGAGCCTGAGGGCTGGAAATAGTGATAAAGTGTTCTGTAGTCTCTAATCTGCATTACCAGGAAATGTAGCCCCGTGGGGGTCCGTCTATGCTTTGTTTGTTCAGCTTGGATGTGAATAAAAGTCACACTGAAGAATCCCATTCCTGGTTCTGGACATTACAGTTATTGCTTCCTGTGTTCAGATTTACTTGGGTACCCCTGTGCAGAGTAGCCAAACCTAGGTCCCCTGTGCCAAGTAACCTCATCCTCCCTGAACCCAGTCCCCACCAGGTACTGCTGTCAGCTTCAACAGCATGCCACCTGTCATTTTGCTAAAAAGGCAGGGGTGAGGGGTTACACCAGGAAACATAAAGAACAATTCCTACAGCCAAGGTGGAACTTAACAATGAGAAAAGTTTGGTTCAGTCATAAGGTAGTTTCGTCTTGGAACAATCTCCCAACCATAGTGGTGGACAGCCCTAATATGGGTACCTTCAAGACTAGACTTGACCTGGTTTATAGGGACAGAACCACTGAGTTCTAAATATAATAATATTTGGGATCAGGCAAGCTATAAGGATGAAAGTCCATAATGCTTGAAACTACCTATGATTCTCCAACATCCTCCATCGAGTGGCACCCTTACAAGTCTGCTGGTGGCAAACAGATCCCATCCAAGAATGGGCACTCAGCCTGCCTGCTGTGCCTAGGCCCCACCAACCATGATACCCTGACCTGCCCACAATGCCAAAAGTTTAACAGCAGGTTGAGGATCCGCTGACAGAAAGCTCTTGAGGCTTTCCTCACAGAGCAACGTTTAGCTGACATGCAGAAAGAGTCCTCTTCAAGGGGGAGTACTTCCCATCAGAAATCTTCAAGAAAGCACCACAAAGAGAAGAGGAAGGAGAGAGAAAAGGAGAGATCTCCCTCCAAATCTAGATCCTCAGGCTCCCACTGTGCCTCCTAGAGCAGCTCTGACTCTGCCTCCCAGGTAACCCATTCTTCTTCCTGGCTAACGGTTGTCAAACACCCCGCCTTAGTCTGGGAGTCGGGAGCTAAGGACAGCAACTCTGGGTCCTTGGGCCCCACCCTGCAGCCACTTAAAATCCAGCTGCTGTTCTTGCTGGAAAAGCTCACCTCACCCCTGTTTGAGCCAATTGTGGATTGCGAGCTTTGTTTCCTTTCTTGGAAAGCATTATTTTTGGTTGTCATTACTTCAGCTCAGAGGCTTTCTGAGCTGCAGGCTCTGATGTGTAAAGAGCTTGTTTGGTGTTCCACAAGGACCGGGTGACCTTGAGAACCAATCTCAAGTTCTTACTGAAGGTGGTGTCGGAGTTGACCCTGAATCAGGACATACACCTTCCAGTGTATTATCTAGAACACTCAAACCGGAGCTAGGCTATTCTCCACATGTTGGATGTCCACCATATTTTGAGTTTTTTTTTTTTTAAATTTATTTTAATTGAAATAGTTTACATTATACAACATATAAGAAAACATAGCACATAGCTGTGGTTTAGTCTGTTACAATCAGGCTTTTGTATATATTTATTTATTTAGTTGTTGTTGTTGACCGGGTAAGTGCACTAGACAAATTCTACCTATTTTCAGGCATGACCCGGGGGAGGATGATACAGATGAATGCCAAATGACTTTGAACCAGATTAAGCTGTTGGTGGTATTTTAGTGAATGGGGGGAAATTTGGCCAGAGCACCGGGGAAATTCCCCTACTCATTTTGAGAAGTGCCATGGGATCTTTAACATCCACCTGAACTACCACCAGAACAGGCAGATGGGACCTTTATTACTATATGACTTTTCAGGTTTCATATGTTCATAACTAGCTTACATTTGCATTATTAACTCTCCAGAACATGAGAGTTTAGATGCTTCAATCAGCCTTTTGTTTCCTATGCCATCAGGATCCAGAAGGCTCCTCTAGCCAAACAGACCCTCTCCAAATGGCTGGTAAACTGCATTTCTTTTTGTTACCAGAAATATAACAAACCCTTGCCAGGCTTGGTGAAGAGTCACTCCATGAGGGGAGTAGTGTCATCTTTTGCCGCTCTAAGGAACGTGTCTGCCGCTGACATTTGTGTGGCCACCACAAGGAATTCAGTCCATGCTTTCATCAGTCTTGACGTTGCCTCCAGACACAGAGCGGGTTTCGGCCTTGCTGTTGTGCAGGGGCTCCTCTCCTGAGGGCATCTAGATATTTCAGTGGTTCACGTCCCCAGGGTGCAGAACACCCTAGCCGATGCACTCAGCAGAACACGGTCCAGAGCACACAAGTGGGCCCTTCAGCAATTTGGGAGGGACCGGGTGGAGTATTGGCAGGCTGGCTAGGGTTGAGATGGATATTGCCTGAGGAAAGAAGCAACAGAGCTATGATTAGGTAATTAATTTGGAGTTTTTAAAGAATTGCCATGGCTTATATGCTTTTAGGTTGGGGGTTCGAGATTTGGAGGCAATGAGATGTTTAGTAGGAGTGTTATAAAGACAACTGAAGTAGATACAGATATAAGAGAGGCTACGGGAAGCAGTTCAAAATGGCTCCAGTGTTGGAAAAATGGAGCTGAGGTGATAGTATGGCAGTTGGTAAAGATAATAGATGCAGGGGTTCGGCATGGGAGGAGAAGGATTGAGCGCCGCACAGCTGTTCTCCTTCTCCAGGGTGAGAAGGACGGCAGACTTCACTGCAACACCACCACCTGGGGAAACTCAGGTGGAAGGTGCAGTAGGAGGCAGCCAGACGTGTTGGGAGGGGTGGACGTCAGCCGAGAGCCAGAGCAAAGGCACGTTTCACTGTGCCTTCAGCTCATTGGCCCTCCCAGTGTGCCGACATCCGCAAGGGGTGGGTGAAAAATCAGGAGGAAAATAACCCTCGCAGTCTTCTTGAAATGAGCCTTGGCAATGACAACCATAACGTTGGGAGGAGCTCCGAAATGTCTTAGCCTCATCTAAGATAAGAAGGTGGTTTGGGGAGCTTCCTCCCCCCACCTGGGGGGGGGGATCCAGGGTGCTCAGGGTTGTTGAGGCAGGGACAGAGTAGGGAGCAGTATCCCCCCACCCCTGGTAGATCGGGTGCAAGAAGACTCCGAGGATAGGAGTCGGCATGGGCATGTGAGACAATCATAAATACAAAGATAAACAAAAAAAAGATAATAGGTGCAGTAAAATATGCCAAAGTGGAGGCATATTGGGTAGAGTGAGTAGACAGGTGGATGGGGGCGGTGGGGAGGAAGGTAAGGAGAAGAAGAGGAGATAGCAGAAACACAAGCATGGCAGAACCGATAGTGGTAGCCGAAGCAAGGGAGAGAGTAGTTAGACAAAACACAATGAGAGAGAGAGAGGGCACCTAGTAATGTTACTGTGTGGACAGGGTCCGGAGGGCAGCAAGGGCATTTAAATAGTGCCTGGAGTGTGCAAGCAGGAGAAGATTCAAGTTCTAGTCCAGATAAATTCCTGAGTGAGGAGCAGTCTGAAGAAACAGGTGCCAAAAATTAAGACACGAGCCTTGTTGGAGCTGGAGGGGAGCAGCCAATCAGTGCTTGGCCATGTCTGGCGGGCTGAGTTCAAACCCACTAGGCGGCATATCCAAGGGAGCATACCTGTTGTTGCTTCTTGTGGTCTTGGGAGGTCGGCAACTACAGAGAATCAATTTGCCACAAATGCCAGGAGGTGAGGAAATCTGAGGGAGAGACAAAGAAAATATTTTAAATTGTCTGCTGCAGGGGAGGAAGGCAGGTAGGAGACAGTCTGGGACACAGAAGACAAAAGAACAGCAGGAGAGCTAAAACGGGGGGTGGAGTTTAAGCTTGGAGAAGCGGAGAGAGTGGGGGTGTCTAGCTGAGGGGGGATTAGTGGGGGAGGAGAGCAAAGAAAGGAAAAAACACCAGGTTTTAAGCACAAAAGGTAGTACAGCTAATAGTTACAACATAAAGGCTGTAAAACTGGTTACTAACAATAACTCAGTAATTAAATCTGTAGCTAAACACATGTTTAAAACTTGATGTGATCCTCCAGAGTGCAGACTACGACCCCCACCAGGTCTTGGTAACTCTAGGTGATGAAGAGAAGCATAGGAGGGTTACAGTGTCAGAAAAAGGGTGGGTGGAGCAGGCCACAAGCCCAGGATGGCTGCAGTGCATTCATCCGGTGCCCCCACCCTCCTTGAACTATTAGCTTCCCTTGAGGGTCCTTAGTTCTAGGATTTTCTAGGCAGGGGTGCAACCATGTCCCAGAGATCCACAGTGCTGGCATGTCTAATTTTACTAGAGCTGTAGTCTGCCCAGTCACATCTCAGCCCATCTCACATCAAGAGGTACCCCCCCCAGAACATCCACTTGCAGTTAATGTAAGATCATTTCAGAATAAGTGTTCATCACGGTCTCCTTCAGTTGCTCCTGTCAGCTTGTGGAATTGCTGTACTATCATTGCCAAGATCTCTTGGGCATGCTTGCTACATTGCTGATCTCTGGGGGTGGTTCTTTATGGCATTTTGTGGTCCATGTGCAGCACTGTGAAGGGGCACTTTGCAATCTGTTTTATGCCCTTGGTATTCAGATCTGCTATGGCCTCGGCTGCACTTTCAGAAGTTTTTTGACCTTCAGATTGTTGTACCAGCAGCTGAGCAGGACGGGGTGTGGAATTTCAGCTTGTTTTGATGCACAGTTTGTAGTATAGGGATATATCCCCTGCATCTCCACAGTGTGTCTGGGACATAGTCATTGTCCAGGAAAAATGTGCCATCTCTTTTATTGAAAATGTATTTAAGTGGATCAAGATGAAGTGGGTCGGGCTGTAGAAAATCAAGGTTTGGGGCCCAGCACTCTGTGTCCTATGTCTAGTGTGCAGTCTGGATCCAGGACAATACCTCTGACTGTGCTGAGTCCAGCATCTTGCCGCTGAATCCACTAACATCCACTGTCAGCAGTTCAAATTTGTTTTGGACTGACTTCATTTACTGTCCATCTGTGTCTCCTCCTTCTATTTTGGTAAGTCTGTTTTATTAATTTCTAGGTTATAATGAAGAATTAAGAGGTTGGTAGGAAGAGCCCCTGTATTAGGCAGCCATTCACTTTGATGATGTCACCAGAAGCCTCCCTTGACTGGCATTTAGAAGGGGTGATGGGGGCATCAATTGCTTTTGGATTTGGTTGGTGTGCTGGTGGGCTGCAGCAGCAGTGATTAGACAGAAGTTGTGTCAGTCAAACTAAGGGTCAACTCTGATACTCAAGACCATAGCACAGCATTTGTTACTTGATTAAAAAAAAATTGGCAAATAACATTACAAATAAATTTAATTTAAGACTATCAAGTGATACACTTGATGGAAAAGGAAGAAGAAAGGTCAAGAGAAATGCAGGGGTTGGGAGGAACAACTGACTAGCATTGTTAGACGGTAGGCTGTCTGGGAACTTGCAAGCAGCCTCGTCAACCTATGACGCTGCATCTCGTGACCACTCAGGAGTCAGGAGTGGATGCCTATTCTACATAATGGGCTGATTAAAAGGTGAGAATTATATTGTCAACAGTACAAGTAGATAGTGTTTCACTCTTAACCACATGTCCATCCTTGGAATCTTGCTGACAGTTCATTCTTTTTGCTGCAGAGCTGAGAAGCCAGCATCTATCTGTGTTTCGCTGTGCAGCCAGACTTACTTAACTGACTTTATTTAAAAAATCTAAATTTTACTAAGTCTGACTCTTACTAAAACATATGTTTTAGATGTGGGTTGTTATGCAAGAGAGAAGCTAATGCTATAAGACTCTTACTGCCCACCTCACTACCCTGCCCCTACCCCCCCACACCAGCTTGACGAGGAATATGGCTGCCACGTCTTACATTTCTTTCTCCCATCTTTTCATCCACGATGTCCTCCTATTAGAATGATAAAATTGCATACAGACATATATATATATATATATATGTTTACTTTATTTTACTGTTTTGGAAACATTGTACTTTGTGTCCTTTGCATGTTTTGTCTCCCTTCCCCACTGACGTGGGAACCTTTGTAAATGAGCTGTCTGTGCTTAGAGGTATTGTAAACTGAGAATGAATAAATAAATACTGCAGTAAATCGAGGGGGGGGGCGGGCTCTGGGGCAACTTATTTCATTAGTGTGCAGGGAGACTTATGAGGAATACCTGGCAGTGGAAAAAATAAATTTAATGTAGATAAAGCGCTGTGCTGTATTGTGTGGTATCATTCAGTGAGGTGTTGAGGTCACACGGAAAACCAGCAAGTAAGCAGTCATGAGGAAATTTTTTTAAGCTTCAGTTTTTAGGTTCCCTCACTCTGCACCTGACTCACTAGGCCATATGTCATCATAGAGAAGACTTTCAAGAAATTACAAAGTGCGTAAGCACTGGAAGGTTAAATACTGATTTGCTCAGATCACGCAGAGAGTAAGAGGTGGTTAAGGAATTTTTTTCATGTCTCGCTTTTAAGTTCTCTCAACTCTGCACTCATCTTACTAGGCCATATAGCCCCATAGATGAATAACATCTTGCTCAGGCCATGCAAAAGGAAAATAGGAGGTGTGATTTTTTCACGTCTCAGTCTTCATCTCCAGCTTTTTTTGCTCTGTGCCCAATGACTTGGCCATACTGACACTGAAACAGAGTTCACAGAAAACAGAAACAGTTTAAGTACTGGGAGGTAAAGCAGTTACTTGCTCGGGTCACACAGAGTAAGTGGTGTTTGGATATTATTTTTTCAGATTTTGCCTCCAGGTTTTTCAGTTCTGTGCTTAAATCACAATGCCAGCTAGTCAAAGAGATAGATTCAAAAGAAACTACAGAGAGGTTACATGATGGGGAGGTTGATTAAGTGATTTGTGCAGTTCACAACTGTGTTGTTGGACTTGGATTCAAAAACTGTGCTCATCACTAGCTGTACTGTTGAAAATTGGTACTGTAAACATAAAAATATTCCCCAAAAAGAAACTCCGAGAAAGAAAGGGAAATTTATTACTGATACTGTATATAGAAATTAATGGAGTTGGTAAAAATCAAAGAACAGTAGCACAACAGAAAAATATGCTATAGAATTTTCCTCTGATGATAGTTGTGCAACGTTGCCAATATGTCTAGAAAACCCAGAGAAACACAAACAAGCAAACAGCTTGACCCAGAAAGTCCATGATGTGCGAAAATCTCCATCTAGTGACACTAGACGTGGCACTTCAAACTATGCCATGCATACATATTTGGCCATTTCATCATAAGGCACTGCTTCAGATGATGGAGAGGTTGTAAAAGATGTTTCATATTCACACTTATCCAATAAGGATGATGAACCTGATTGTGGTATAAATAAGGGCAATGATGCCACATGTGTGGCCAAACCCAAAAAGAAAACATGCATTCAGCAAGCACTGCCACAAGCCAGCAGAGTACAAAAACAGTGGAAAGAGGGATTGTCACTGGGAAGGCCCACCGGTGTAGCGGTACGCTACTGCTGGCGATGCCGGCGACCCGGGTTCGAGAATGAGCCCGGGAACTGGAGGGCAGGCCTGGGGAGAAGACTCTGAGTGTCCAGGGAACTGCTCACCTTCTCCAGGGAGGAGGGCAGCAGCCTGGTGCTTGACTGGCCCCAGGCAGAGGCCTAGGGTACAGCAAGTGCCCAGCCATGAAAAGAAGGGGGAGGTGTGACGGACGTCATCGGTCGCATCTTGACGTCATGGCACATGTCACGCCCAGAACACAGGAAAAAATGGTCCCTACACTCCAGGGAGATGGAGCAAATCTGTGCAGACCCACTGCCCCCTTGCCTGTCCCAGTTCAGTGCCCTGATGAGTTTTTGAGCTGTATGGACCCCCACCTCGTCCCCACCTGGGGGGCAAACAACAGCTGCATGTAGGGACTACTGTGGGCTCCAGGTAAGGAGGAGCAGGATAGGTGCCATTGGCAACTCCCAAGGCAGAAAAGTGTAGGGGGTAGGGGGGAGCATAAATAGCAAGTTAAAAAAAAAAGAGGGATTGTAGCTCTGGGGCATAGCCACAGTATGCATGAATAGGGATCAGAAGCACCATCCTCAAAAATTACTACAGTTCCAGTACGATGACCAAATATTCTACTTCTGCTGCATGGGGCTGTTTTCATGTAAGCCCCCAACATATTGTCTGAACACTTTGTTATAGAGAAGTCATTGGGGAATAGTGAAGGACCAGTTTGGTATGTTATCTCCAAGAAGGAATTTGCAAAGAGCATATCCAGTTGTTGCGTTGGGCAGCTGTTCAGAAAAAGGAAAAAGACTGTGATGTAAATCTTGCAAATAATAGTGATGTTGAGGAGACAGCAAGACAGGCAAGCAGGAAAAAAAAACATGTTTGACATCTCTAGCAAAAGGATTTGGAAAAGCAACATTCCAGCCACTGGAGTCAGGTGACTTTTGCCCACTTCAGGAACCAAACAATTGAGGCATTGTTTGAAAAACGAAAGATAATAAAAGAAGCAGATGCATTACTGTCCCCAAGAGCTATAAAAAGCAGGTTCATTAGAAAAAAAATCCTAACAGCAAACAAAGGAAAGGATATACTAAGACTACATACACATAAATACGAACATTCCAGCAGAAACCGGCCTCACGGTCTATCAAGTCTGCTTGATTGTGCAGCTAACCCCTCAGTTTTGCTGCCTCACCCACCCCTACCTTTTCATAATTACCTCCACTCACTCTATCCCACCCCCCCTCTTAAAACAGTCTACTGTGCTACAGGCTACTACCTCCTCAGGCAGAGTATTCCACCACCACCGTCTCTGTGAAAAAATGTCTCCTGACTTTCTCCTGAATCTTCCCCCGTCCAGTCTCAGCTGGTGCCCCCCTTATGACCCTCCCCTTCTAATCTGGAAAATCCCTTCTGTACTAGTCTTGTTCATCCCCTTTAAGTATTTGAAGGTTTCGATCATGTCCCCCCATCCCTCCTCTCCTCCATGGAATACATGTTCAGCTCGCACAGCCTCTCCTCATAAGAGTATCCCTCTAATCCTTGGATCATCTTTATCGCCCTCCGCTGTGCACCCTTCCAACATTCTGATGTCCTTCTTCAGGAATGAGCACCAGTATTGCACGCAGTATTCCAGGTGTGGCCTGACAAGCAACTTGTATAGGGGCAGGGTCATCTCATAGATACATACATAGATACATAGACAGTGTCGGCAGATAAGGGCCTATGGCCCACCTAGTCTCCCTATTTCTGGAGGAGATTCCCTTGCTGTACAGCCCAGCATCCTGTTGGCTTTTGCTGACACCTTTCTGCACTGAGCCGAGTTGTTCATACTCCCCATTACAAGCACTCCTAGATCCTTTTCCTCCTCTGTGCATTCCAGCTGTACCCTCCCCCCCAGCTGGTAGCTCCCCCCCCAACTGACAGCTCCTCCCCTGGTTATTATCCCCGGCGCAATACCTTGCACTTTTGGCATTAAAACCCAACTGCCTTGCATCATACCATTCCTGTAGTTTGGTCAAGTCCTCCTGCAGCCCCCTCCACCCTTCAATGTCATCTACCACTGCTCCCATCTTTGTCTCATCTGCGAAAAGACTGATCTTACTCAGGACCCCATATGAGATATCAGCTAAGTATATCCCAAACAACACCGGTCCCAGTACAGATCCCTGCAGCAGCCTGCTCGTCACATCCCTCGGTGATCAAATCAAAACACTATGCACAATATCTTTTTTTTGTAAGTTTTGACTAATTCTCTTTTAAACAAGATAGTCCCACAAGGTTGAAGTTAACATTTTACATGTGTGAAAGTCTTGTCACACAAAAGAAGACAGTCTATGAATACAAAGTAACAGATGGTGTTGTGCTGCGTTCTTTTCAATGGGTCTTATGGAGCTCTTTACTCCCTTTGAGGAAGCCCCCACCAGATCAGTAAAGAGAATGTCACCCTTAGGCAGGTTATTTCCAGGGGTGCCAATTTTTATGAACCTTTGAGGATGCTCACTACCAGCAGGTAGTATATTTCATATTGACAGATCACCTTTTCTGCATGCTGCTGTCAAAACACTGAGGGTACTTAAATCAACTTTGTGTGTGCTTGAGCATCCCAGTAGCTATGAAGTTGGCACCTATGGTTCTTCCCATGGTAAACTTATTGGAACTTAGAAAGCTGGAAAAAGCTTTTGACCAAAAAGTAAATGATTATATCTCCAGGAGTACACAAGTATAGCTTTACAGTAGCAACCAGTCCACTGCATAGAGTTGCCCCAGAGATAGAACTTATGCTAATTTTGGAATCTTAGAATTAGAGCCAAGTTCAAACTCTGCACTGTGGTCACACGCCAACCAAAAGTCAGATCTGTTTCTCCGCATGAAGAGAGCAGTGACCCAAAAGTATAGCTCCACTCTTCTGGCCTCCAGAATGGATTCATGATTTACTTTCTGTTATAACATTTATTTTTAATTATTTTCTGGATACTCCTCCTTAGGTTGTTTTTGTTGTGCATTGCAGTTTCTCTGGTTCCCAGTTGTTTCCCAGGAACCAGAGAAGGCCACAAGCTAACATGGTTCCTGCCTTTAGAGAACTGCTTTTTTATAAGAAAAAAATATTTTATTGCTAAATAACCACTTATTTTACTTTTCTGTAGTGGTTTTACATCGCTAGAGTGTTGGTTCCAATATAGAGGGATTCAAGCCACTGTTACTGATAAATCTCTGAAATTCATAGCAAAACCTCAGTCCTTATTCTTAAAACTATTGGTTTTGAGGTTAAAAAAAAAGTATTGCAGTGACATTTTTCAGGGAACTGGACTGAAAAATTATTTTTTAGAGCGAGTCTTTTTATAACTTTTTGGGCTCTAGTACAATTTATTTAACTGTTTGGGGAACCATTCAAAAAAAGATTTACTGTCCATCAGCGTTTAGCATGACTGACAAACCAAGGAAGAAAAGAACAGAATTGATATGCTTTAAACAATTTTACCAATTGTTTCCAGCTCCAAGCGAGGGCAGACTGCCACAAGCTTTGTGTAAGGTGCCTGGGTTCTAGGTACCACTAAGTACCAATTATACATGACTGTAGAAGCATGCAGTATATCTAAGGAGTTTTTGTTGGCTTTTGGTTACCATCCTATCCCAGGACACACAGCCAAAAGCCATGGATTTCTTTTTTTTTTTTTTTTAAAGGAAACTCATTGTTTAGTGACAAGACAGGCACATATGAAAAGAATGGATGAATACAAAACCATTTATAGAAATAACACAGAAAAGGCAAAGGCTCCACTTATAGCAGGCTTTACGGAACAGAAGGACGGGTAGGGGTTACTACCCAACCCAAAACCTTATGTTCCCTATGATTATCAACCCAAAGGAGGCCATTATAGGGGCAGGAGGGGCACTAAGCATGCAGCCACAGCCCAAATAAAACCCTTGACAATTCTGTCCAGGTCACCCTACCATTGCCAGTGGGGGAAGGGGAAGACTGGCTACTACTTCCAGGAATGGACAAAAATCACCACAGACAAGTGTGTCCTGGAAATAGTGAGTCAAGGGTTGTGGCTGCAGTACAAAAAAAATCCCCAAACTGCAGAAACCAAAATTGTCAGCAAGGCCCGATTTCACCCAGTGACACTCCAGCCTTCGGCCCTACACCTCAGCTCCTTCAAGGTCCTGTCAAACCAGGGGGACCTTGGGTGAAGAGAGAGGGATGAAAGCAGACAGGAGCTAAGGAATCCAGGTCCTCCGTCACCACCTTGTTATAGGCGGATACGGGGTTCCCTGGATCTGAGCTTACACTCGGCAAACACGATAGGTCCAGTATCACCATAAGACCATCTGGAGTAAAGCCCTTTAAAGGGAGGTACCAGACCATCTCTGTGGGGACAGATCTGTTGGGGGGAGCCTTGAAAATGAACCTCATGGTATGATGGTCAGACCAACTGACTGGCTCCACCATTAAACTGGCGATTTCCATCCCCAGCCGGAATACCAAGTCCAACGAGTGACCATGAGTGTGGGCTGCAAAGGTAACTACCTGTGTAAGGCCCAATGAGATCATAAGTTGAAGGAGGTCCTGGCCAAATTGTGAGAGTTCATCATCAACCCAGGCATTGAAATCCCCAAGAATCAACCATCTGGTGGATTCCAACACCATGTCGGCGATGAAGTCTGTGACATTCTGCAGGAATTCCTTCTCATTCCGGGGTGGACGGTAAACGAGGAGTATCCTGCAGCCAACACATGCACCCACGATGCACTCAAAGGATCTGGTCACTCCCACTGGGATGTCCACAAGGCCCAATTCCAATCTAAAACAAATGGCTACACCCCCACCCCTACGATCCTCCCTCGGGCGGTGAATCACCGAGTATGCAGCCAGAACAGCTGATTCCAGGACTGGGTCAGCATTTTCATCCAGCCAGCTCTTGGTGATGCAAGTCAGGTCAATTGTAGCCACAAGAGCAGCAGTTATAGCTATGTTGATTTTTAATGGACCTGGCATTGCACAACACCATCCGAGTAGAATGGACAGCCAGGGTAGACAGCATGACTTGCCCACCTAAAGTGGAGCCCTTGGGTATGGGAACTAGACAAGAAGGACTTCTTTCCTGGACCCATTTCACCCCAGGGCATCTCCTTGTTCTCACCACCTCAATCCGCTCACTCCCTCCACTCTCCCACCAGGCCCAGTTCTCCCCCCATTTCTTCCTCCTTGAGCTCAGTGATACCATCTCTGCAGTCAAGATACATACAGTACATAGATCACATACAAACAGAGGTGAGAAAGAAGTAAGTGCATCAGCTGGGTCTTGAACCCAGGTCACCTGGAATACCGTTCTGATTGTGCTAACCAGCTGCGCCACTGAGACAACTGGAACCTGGCCTGTCCCTGAGCACATTACTCTTTCTCAAATGCACAACCCAATGGCAACACAAATATTTACTTGTAACAATCACTCAGAAGTGCGGTGTACATACATAGATACATAGACACTTTCAGCAGATAAGGGCCTATGGCCCACCCAGTCTGCTCATTTGAGCTTGTAAGTTCCCTTTATATTTTTCTAGGAGTCTGTTGCCCCTTACTCCTGACCTCCAGAATTCCCTTATGTCTACCCCATGCATTCTTAAATCCCGTGATTGTTTCAGCCCCCCAGTTTGGTTGGGGTTGCTGGATCTGAACGAAGCCTACTTTCATATTCCACTCAAACATACCCACAGAATATATCTTAGATTCACACTAGGGAACTGCCAATACCAGTTCACAGCCCTTCCCTTCGACCGTACCTCAGCACCAAGGGTTTTCACAAAGTACCCAGCTGTGGTGGCAGCACATCTGAGAAGGCAAGATGTGTTTTTTTTCCCCTCAACAGAGGTGGTAAAAAGCACCTTAGAGGCCCTAGGCTTCCTGATAAACCTACAGAAGTCACAAACAGAATCAGTTCAAGTACTGATGCAGAGCTGGATACCTTGCAGGGGAACACTTTTATTCTTCAGGCAGTGGTATCAAGTCAGATTACTACTGCAAAATCCTTCACACTAGGCCAGTCTAGGCCTGCAAGTGATTTTCTGCAACTCCTGGGCTACATGACCTCTTCCTCTGCAGTGGTACTAGGTTCCAGATGATGGACACTCAGTACCATTTAAGGGACCACTGGTCCCAAAGGTGGGTCCCTCTGTACAAACTAGTACCAGTCACAAAAACTTTGATAAGGGCACTACAGTGGTAGAGGGAAGAGGGCAACCTCAGAGAGGGCATTCCCTTTTTCCAGTGATCCCAACAGGTGTCCTCACAACAGATGCCGCACTCCTTAGGTGGGGCACCCACCTGGAGCATCTCACTGTGAGTGGTACCTGGAGCACACAGGAGATTCAGGAACATACCAGTCTTCTGGAGCTCACGGCAGTGTTCCTAGCAATTTTCCTCCCAAATACAGAGTCACTCTGTAAGATTCGAACAGACAACACCACAACAATATATTATATAAACAAGCAAGGAGGAACAAGATCCTTAGTGCTATGCACAGTAGCCATGAAGATCTGCAACCTATGGCTATTAGAACTTGGGTGAATGGCATGCTTGGAAAGTTCATTTCAGCCATCTGGATAAGATGGACCAGTGTTAAGCTACATGGGGCAACTATTTAGAATCACAATATTGTGTAATCTTACAGGATAGACTGCCTTGAGAATCCAATAAATAAACAAATAGATACAGATGCATACTATACGCCATTACCCTCCTATCCTACACAAAGAACCACAACCCAAGAATGCTTAGGCCAATATCGGATAGAAGCAGAGGGATATCCTATAGGTTGCATCAAACCTCATGTCCTTGCCAGTAAGACATATGTACCATTCACTTTGATTGTTGTTATTATGAAGATAGGACCAGTGTATTGTTATAGACACTGGCAGTTTCCCTTTTTTATCTTTTCTGGTTTATTGTAATATTTATATATGCTAGATGTTAATGATATTTGTATAGTTAAAATTGTACTGTAACTCCAATGAGCATGGCCGTGGTTAGGATTCAAGATGAATGTAAAGTACTGTTGTTTTTCCTTTTTCTTGAAAATATCAATAAACTTTTGATTATAAAAAAAGAAGATCTGAAACCCAGCCTATTCCCCGGATATAGACCTATTTGTAGTACACCTACCAGGAAAAGACAATGTCCTTGCAGATTTACTAACCAACATCAGCCAAGGAAACCATAAGTGGACTCAGAACCAGCAGCTGCTGGCCCCAGTGTGCAGAAGATGGGGTACTCCAGAAATAGGCCTGTTTGCTTCCTGAGAGAACAATCAGCTCCCACAATTCTGTTGCAGGCTCCCAGCAATAGGAACAGTCTCAGAGGATGCCCTAATCCTGAACTGGACAGGGAGATTCCTGTATGCCTTCCCTCCATTCCCACTCTTACACAGGGTACTCTTAAAACTCAGGAGGGAATCAGCAACAGTGACTTTGATAGCACCAGACTGGGCCAAACAGGTCATGCTCCTGAGTCTGTCCAGCAGGACTCCATCAGCCTGCCACTGAGGTACAACTTGCTGACCCTATCCCAGGGTAAGATGAAATTTCCTCAAAATCCTATGCCTAAGGGCATGGTTCCCTTTTTTTTTTTTTTTTTAAATCTTCTATTTATGCACCCCTATCTCCAGAACACTCTTGGGCTGCTCCTGCAGGCCTGACACTGCTCTACCACCCACCTGATCCCCCATCTCCCATTGCCCTCCACTATCCAGCCGGCGGACTTGCAAACTCTGATCCCCCTGGGGTAGGGCTGCCTCCACCCGAAGCTCGCTGTATAATCAAGTGTGCTGGCTGAGGTGGCGGAGGAGCATACTGGGGAATGGAGACAGGGCCCGGCGTTGGGCATGTAGTGTTGTGGCTCGGAAGAGAGCCATTTCCTATCTGGAATCAAGGGATTTTTCAAACTTTGTTTCCCTCTAGGAGTGCGGGCATGCAAGGATGCCCGCATGGCCGTGCCATAAGCGTCTGCCATTCTCCTCCCCTTGACTACTCCATACACTAGTTGTCCCTCTGGTCTCGACCGATGGTCACTACTGCACCGGAGACCCCCTGGATCCCTCCTCAGGGAGAGGAGAGCAGTCCATCGAATGCTCAGTCCTACTCCCTCCCCTGCCGACCCCCGGCACCCAAGCTCATTCTCAAACACAGGTCGCCGGTGTGGCATCAAGGGCCTCAACCCTCAGTGCCACTGGGCCGGCCCTAAGGGTATGGTTCTTGAAGAGCTAGAATTCCTACCTTAAATTTGTCAGAAGAGATGATGAGAGTGTTGAAGGTTTCTAGAAAAACAGCAATAAGGAAAGCATATGCCTCAAAATGGAAGAGATTTTCATTCTGGCGAGTTTCTAGAAAGATAACCCCTATGCAGGCAGGCCTACCTACAGTCTTGGATTACCTAGTGCTCTTACAGTCCCTAAGCCTGAGACCCTCAACCCTGAAGATGCATTTGGCAGCAGTTTCAGCTTACACATCAGCTGGCAAAACTAAGTCTCTGGCCTTAGAACCTGTTTTTGCAAGGTTCTTTAAAGGTCACAGACATTCATACCCTCCTATGGGGGTCCCTGTTCCTCCATGGGATCTGAATGTGTGCATTGCTCAGATGATGGAAGCACCTTTTGAGACTATGGCTACTGCTGACCTAAGGTATGGAAAGCTCTATTCCTAGTTGATATTATATCTGCTAGGAAGGTGAGTGTGCTGCAAGGCCTCTGCACAGATCCAAACTACATGATCTTCTATAGGATAAGATAGTCCTCAGGACTAATAGGAAAGTCATCCCTAAGGCGGTGTCAGAATTCAACCCGGCCCAGTTATTGCCCTCCATGTACGTTGCACTGAGCATTTCTGTACAGGGGTAAAAAATGTTGTGCTTGGATGTAAAGAGGGAACTCGGTTTCTTCCTGGACCACACAAAAAAGTCAGGTCCAACAGCACTCGGCTTTTTATCATCTATGGTGAAGTGGGAAAGGGTAAACCAGCAACTAGGAGAACTATCTCACACTGGATATTTTCCCGCATACAAGTCTGTTATGGAAAAGCTGTGAGAATACCCCCAGAGGTCTACAGGCACACTCCACAAGGGGCACCTCTGCCTGTGTGGCAGCAGCAATGGGAATCCCCCTTCAAGAAAACTGTGTAGTAGCTACCTGGAAGACATTACACACCTTTACAAAATACTATTGTTTGGACATACAGCCCGTAGGAGATGCCAGTTTTGGCACTGCAGTCTTTCGGAACCTTTTTCCTAAATAGGTGCTGGACCCTGCCTCCTAAGGTAGTGCTCTGAAGTCTGCTATTCTAAAGCTATATTAATGGATTCCTGGAGTTAGGAGAACAAATTGCTCACAGTAGTAATGCTGTGTCTTCTTAAAGGATCCATTAGTAAGCTTTATAATCCCTTACCCTACCTCTCCTTCCAGAACCTGAAAACAGGTTCATATAAGAATCCATTTTTTTTCTCATATTGCTTGAGCATTACATGTTGCAGTTCCTTCACAATTAATAGGTGATCATTTACAAATTTATTTCTTCAAAAAAATGTTGTTGCCTTCCTTATGCTGGTTAATGTTTTCTGAAATTAAACATTTTTTATAAATTTATGGTGACCACTTAGCCTGCCTTAGTGGTCACAGCTCAACTAACTTTAGAAACAAATCTGTCTGTTGGTGGGAGTGTAACCACAGTGCAGAGTTTGAACTTTATTCTAAGATTCAAAAATTAGCGAAAGTGCTTTTTGTGGGGCAGCTCAATCCAGTAGATGATTACTAGTGTAAAGCCTCCTGATGAATCCCTTAAGAGGAAACAACATTACTGCAGAGAGTAATTTTTATGTTGGCGTCCTTGCGCAGCCAACATCGTGGGACAGTGCAGCTTTGGAGGCGGGGTTGCTGTTGGGTGAATGCAGGGCAGGCACCAGTAGGTGTGCCCCGCATTCCCCAATCAACCTGCATGCCAGCGCCACACCATGCATACGTAATATGGCGAGCACATCTAAGAAAAGGCCCGCTGCAATCCGAGCAAAGCTTATCATACGCAGCGGTCCTTTTCTTGCCGTGCTCGACGCCATTATATGCATGGTTGGTGAGCGGGCAGCCACCTAACTACTGCCGACTTCGGGAGGTGCCCAATCCCCCTGTCAGTTAACCAACCCCTGCTTTCTTTGTGTGCCAATGGGGAGCCCACTCCCCGTCGGCATAAACCCCCTCAATTGTTGAATGCCGGGGGTGCCCAATCCCCTCGGCTTGTGCCCCCACTTTGTGGTACAACGGGTGCCCAATCTCTGTCGGCTACAGACACCCCCAACAAGTTAGGGCACGCTGGGATCCCACCCAGCACAATCCCCTGCAAAATAAAACTGTCCCAAGAATGGTTTTTTTTTTCATTTTTTCCTGTAAATGAAAATGGTCCCTCGTAGTCTCGATGCCCCCACCCGCACCCACCTACCGCGCACCCTGCCTCCCCACCCCCACCCCATACTTACTATGGAGTCCGGCATGACCTTCTGTGGACCAGAACACTCTGCACTCTTCAAAGTCGACACGCGAACTGAAGAAATGCGGTAAGCTGTATAATGGAATGAATAGGGTTTTTTCAACTTTAATGCATATCTTAGGCATTTTTGTGAATTTTGGCCCCAAATTTTCAACATGGGGTTTTTGGGACCCCTTCTCAAGAATTCTTGCACTGTCATGGCGTTATTCGGTCCTGAAAGGTGATTTTGCAGTCACTGCGTGGAATCACCTTTTGGGACTGAGTAACAAAATGACAGTGCCACTGTTCATGAGAGGGGCTCTCAAAAAGCTTATGTTGCAAGTTTAGTGGGAAAAATCCAAAAAAATGACTGTTTCAAGAGCGTACATAGCAACTGCACAACGCATGCTGGTAAGTTAGCACATTCACATTATTTTCATGCCAGATTCTCAACATTGGTATTTTACCACACCTTCTTGTGAACCGTACAGCTGTCATTTTTCACATCCTTGTCGAAATGTGTTTTCGCACTTCCGGTGCAGAATAGTGTGGTTGTTGTGCAAAATCACTGTTCAGGACACATTACAAAAATTACAGTGACACTGTTCATGAGCAGAGGTCCTAAAATAACTGTGTTGAAAATTTGGTGACAATACTCCTCAAAATGACTGTGTTATGAGCGTGCATTGCGCAGTTTGCACGCACACTCGTAAGTTCGCAAACTTAAACTTTCACTCCACATTTTCAACAGTGCCATTGTTCTACACCTCCTAATGAACAGTACAGCTGTCATTTTTCACATCCTGACCAAAATCTGTTTTCGCAGTTCCGGTGCACAATAGTGCGGTCGCTGTGGAAAGCCCATGTTTGAGACACATTATGAAAATGGCAGTGACACTATTCATTAGCAGATGTCCTAAAATGCCTATGTTGAAAATTTAGGGACGAAAGTCAATAAAATGAGTGTTTTATGAGTGCGTGTTGCGCAGTTTGCACGCATGCTCATGACTTTGTGAATTGGTAATAGTTTCACTCCAGCTGTTTATCATTGCCATTTTTCCATACCTCCTTATGAACAGTACAGCTGGCTGAAATGTGTTTTCGCACGTCCGGTGCAGAATTGCATGGTCACTGTGCAAAATCACTTTTTGGGACACTTTCAGGAAATGACGGTGACACTATTATTCAGCAGAGGTCCTAAAATGCCTATGTTGAAAATTTGGTGGCTGAAGTCCATACAGTGACTGTGTTGCAAGCATGCATTGCGCACTTTCCACGTACCCTTGTAATTTTGTCAATCTGCAATATTTTCATGCCACATTTTTACCACTGGCATTTGTGCACGTCTCATTATCAACAGTCCAGCTGCCATTTTCCACAGCCTTCCCAAAACGCGTTTCTGCAGCTCTGCCGCACAGTGGCGTACTTGCTGTGCAAAATCTCCTTTTGGGACACATTAACAAACTCACAGCACTATGCCTCTCTACCTCCGCCACTGCCACTGCCAGCATGACAACATTCGGCATTGAAAAATGCTTGTTTTTATCTGGTTTATTCCTTACTGACAGATTAATACAGCAATTCAAAAACGGACTGAGGCTCAGCAATGTGACAACACAGAAACATAGACTTTGATGGCAGATAAGGACAGCTTGGCCCACCCAGTCTGCCCATTTCCCTACCTGTTGGATAAGCTACAGATCTTAGTTTCATCAACAGCCAACTTCCTCCTATCGGTTCTATGTCGATACAATGACATCCCTGACCACGACGCCCCCCACGTGATGAACACACAGCGTCATCCACGACACTGACGTGGCCCAACGATAACTGGCAACACCACAACAGTGACCGACATGGTTGGATGGATCAATGCAGGGGGGCTGCGCCACCCTCACACACCCCCCCATGCTAGGGACTGCACCCCCCCTACTTTATATATCTGACTCCATGTTACACAGTCAGTGGAGTTGGATACATGTCCCCCATTGCTGCAAAGTCCATCAGCACAAAACACCCATTGCTGCAACATCTGTTGCTGTCGGGATGTTGCTGTGGGGGAGTTGCTGTGGGTGAGTCGCTGTGCTGAGGGTATACACTCCTACCTCCCACTAGAACTGCCTTATGTCTGTCCCATGCATTCTTAAATTCCCCCACTGTTTTGACCCCACAACTTTCTCAGGAAGGCCGTTCCATGCATCCACCACCCTCTCCATGAAAAAATACTTCCTTATATTGCCCCTGAGTCATCTTCCCCCATATCCTTCGCGCCATTCTTCCTGATCCTCCAATAAAGTTGCAACAGATGCTTCCTTCAGATAGTGGTGCCTCATACAGAGTACAGCAATGCTTATTGTAGTGTTAGTAAAGGAAAAGATAGATGTCTTTGATATTTGAAGTGGTGGGAATGATGATGATGACGACGATGATGCAGCAGTATCAGTTGGTGGTGGCATCAGTAATTTCCAAACTCCATTATTTACTCCTTCAGCAACATCAGACCGATATTATGCAGAACATCCTTTTTCACAGCCCTTGAAAAAGACATGTCATTCTGAAAAGTTGCTGGATGAGTATCACAGTTCTTGTCAAAAGTAATGAAAATTATTTATTTAAATGTAAATATTGTGACGCAAACTTCTCTGTTTCTGTCTGGTACTGTAGGTGCTTATGTATGTGACCCACTCAATATTACTGCTAACCCTTTTAAGTACTGGATGGAAAAGAAAAATATTTTGCTGGCACTAGCTGACTTTGTCATAAAGCTTGTGAGTGGCTTTCCAAATAGTGTTTAATATGAGAACATAGATCTTCCAGGAATCAATCTTTACCATGAATTTCCCACTTATGGATCTGGGGCTGGAGGTACTAGGAGCCCGCGGGAGCAAATTTTTTGCAGGAAGGGAGCTGACATCTGCTACTGAGCAGGATGCCTATGCACCTCAAGTTGTGCCATGTACCAGCCAATAATAATTGCTGATACCCTCATGCACCTCCATTCTATTCTTCCCACCAGTGCACACTGTGGAAGTGACAGCACCTCAGTGAGTTCTTTGTCAATGAATTTCAAACTATGTCACCATCTGGTTTTGTATTTGGTGCTTTCTGGCTTTCTTATTTTACTTTTCTGCAGTGCTGAAGTCTGAGAAGAAGGGAGCTAAGAAGACCAAGAAAGTCCAACAGTTGCCTATCATGTGTTGATGCCCCTGTAGGAAGCAGATGGTTGTAATAGGTCTCATAGGTAGATACAGAGCTCTGAAAGACTTTTTAGGTCCATCATAGCTCACCAATTTTAAACGTAACCTTTAATGTCCGTCATTAGATGGATATCCAGACGGGTCTTAAACTCTGTTATCATTTTACAAGCTATCACTTCTACAGGGAGATCATTCCATAGCTTAGTAATTCTAACACTAAACCAGTGCTTCCTCTTGTTAGATTGGTAAGTGGTTCCTTTTAGTTGTAATGGGTCTGCTCTTGTGTTATACGCCTGTTCTCTTAGCTTAAGACCCAACTGCTCTCATAATTTATCATCGAAAAGGGCTTTATAGACCAGGCACATATCACCCCTCAGTCTGTACTATTCTAGTGTGTATAACCCCAAGGAAGTTAACCTGTGTTGATATTCTAGCCCGCTAATCCCATTTATTGATTTAGTAGCTCTTCTCTGCACCCTCTTAAGAGCTTTAATTTCTGTTCTGCCACCTGAGGCCCAAAACTGGGCACAATACTCTATATGGGAACCAACTAGTGCCATATAAAGAGGTAGTATAACCTGCTTATCTCTGCTTTTAATATGTTTAATAATGCAGTGTAGTATACTACTAGATTTTTTTTATAACTTGGTTGCAATGAAGTTTGAAGCTAAGATCATTGCTCACCCTGATACCCAATTCCCTCTCATCCTATACTGTTCTGAGCTCTTCTCCATCCAATTTATACTTATAATGCATATTGCTTTTGCCTAAGTGCATCACAGTTCATTTATTGATATTAAAGGTAGATTTCTTCTCCTTGGCCCATACTTCTAATTCGCCTAAGGCTGCCTGTAATGTTTCAGCATCTTCTAGGTTTACTACAAACCCTATCCATGTGTCATCTACGAATTTAGATTTCCAGACTGATGTACTAGATCTCATTGATGAGATAAATATGTTGAAAAGACAAGGGCCCAGCACTGAGCCCTGGGGGACCCTGCTGGTCACCTCAGCCCAATTGGAGCTTGAGCCTTAACACATACCCTCTGTCTTCTATTGGACAGTCAGTCCTCTATCCAACGGGTAAGTCTCTCATGAATACCGTGCTCGATAAGGGCATCAATCAGCTCCCCATGGGGAACTTTATCAAAAGCTTTAAAATAGTCCAAAAATATTATATCTACCACATTCCTGGTATCTAGGGACCAACTTCAGTGCTGTATAGCTTGTCTTGGCTCTCAGCATGATATGAATGTGTGTGATGCCTGCTTCTCAATGGACTGCTCTACCCTTGAGATCCATGTGATGAGGTAAGGTCATCTGACCCTTGTCTTTGGAGGTAGGTGTCACACATGTACAGCTAAGGCATGGTTGCTACACTTTTTTCCTAGGCCTCTTCCTGGGACCCCTAGTTCCAAGGAAGTACAGGGTCCTCACCTAGCTGAGACATTAGAGACCCTAGTGGGTGAGTCCGGTGGACAGCTAACTCCTTCTGGGTGGTCGGCTGTGAGCCTCCCACAGTTTGTCTGTCCTGAGCAGTAGATGTCCCCAGAGGTGAGGCTTAAGCTATATGCTTGGTTTACATTGTTAGACACCTTGGTGTCATTTGCTGCTATTCATGGCAGCAATAAGTTAGGCAGCACCGGATGGAATGCTGAGCCCCCTTCTGACAATATTTGTGATGCCTGGGACCAGCACCAGGGTGATTGTGTGTCCAGTTGCTAAGGTGGAGGTTGTTCTTTCCCACAGTGTCACTAGGGGCACCGAGGGGGAGGATGACTCAACCCCCAGTGACAGACATGGTGATAGCCATATTGTCAGTCTTGGGCCTGGTGATGGTGTTTTCCATGGCCCTGTCACCTCTCACCATGCCATGGTTGGAGATGGCTTTGGGGTTGATGCTGGGGCCAGAACCCAGGGTGGTGCCAGCCACAGCATTGGGGGCATATCTGTCTCTGAGGACATAGAAAAAAATAAAAACTGCACTCGAGGGTCACAAAATGTGGTTTAGTGCTAATAGCACTCCATGAGGCCCCTTATTCAAGACAAGTACTAGAGGACTTGAATGCCACACTGCTTCATCCTTTAGTAGGTCTTCATCAGAGAGCACAGAGGATGACAACCCTGACCCTGGGACCGAAGGCAGCAGCGGCTTAGAGTCTGATGGTGGCCTGGAGGCAGAATTCTTCCTAGAGCCCATGGTCGACACCACCACTGGTGAGAACCAGGGCCAACCTACAGGGACTGTATGACTCCACTGTCCTACCCTGGGGAAATCCCCCCCATGGGCACCAACTGAGTCACTCCTCAGATGTAGGAGGACCCCATTTGGGTGACTCTACCAATTCCTCCTCTCGGGCGAGGCCCCTTATGCTGTTCCACAGCTCTGGTAGAGGCCCTGAGGACCATGAGTCTTGTCCCACTCCGGGGCCTCACCACTTCTTAGAAAGGTTTCCTGCATTCATGGGCCCTAAAGGGCCACTTATGTGGGAGCTACACAGGGAATTCATTGGTGCCTTTGACAGTTTCTATAAGGACTCTTGACAGGGCCCAGTTCTGGCCCTTCCTCCTGTCACCAGCAACCTCTGGGGTCAGTGCCTCATCCCAGTTAAGGTCCTCCTCAGAGGACAATATATCATCTTCTCACTTGTCCTTGGCTGCTGAGTACTTCCTGTACCAGTCGTTTCTGGCAGAGGTGCTTCAGGCATTTGATACTGGGTCCTATACAGGCTGCTATCTGGTAGCCCTGCTGTTGGGAGCCCTTGAAGTTCCTAATAAAAGCACTATTGTTATCCCTTCCTGGCCTAGAGCCTTTGAGGAAGCATTGCGGGTAGTCTGGAGGCCTCCTTACTTTTACCCTCCAGCCCTCACCTTCTGTTCCAATATTGCACACCCACAGGGTCTGCAGGTGCAGTACTTCATCACTCTTCAGGGTTAGAACTACTACAGACCCTGATGGAGCCTAGACACCTCATGCTTGATCAACCTCCAGAGGTAGATTCTGCTCCGATGAATGCCTTTGTGAGGAAAGGTTTTACTTAAGCATACACCCTTATGTGTATATCAGCATACCAAGCAAAACAAGCAACCTTCACTTGCCACCTGTGGTTGCAGCTAGGTCAGCTCCTAGCTGCAATGCCACAAAGTGACTTAGTTGGACAATCCATTTGTTTTTCTGCTTGGGTTCTGGAGGTAGTTCAGCACCAAAGGCATCATAATATGTCAATGAGGTGGCCTCCAGGGTAGCAGGAACTGCAGTGCTCCTCAGGTGCATGGTGTGGTTTTGTCTTTCCAGACTGGCATCTTTGTGCTGGCATAAGGTGCTAAACTCTCAGTTCCAGGGAGCTCATTTCTTTTCCCTCAGGGTCAGGTGCCAGCTGTCAAGGTGCTCTTCTGCTCCTGTTACAGGCAGATGGGTGTGGCTTTGCCTTTCCAGACTGGCACTTTTGGCCCGGCGTAAGGTGCTAATCTCACAGTTCTGATGGGCTAATTTCTTCTCCCTCAGGGTCAGGTGTCAGCTGTTGGGGTACCCTTCTGCTTAACCATGACCAGTCTCGGGTCTTGCCAGACCCATGAGGAGTCCCTGCCCTCAGATGTTGTCCCCTACACAGAGGGTACCTTTTATCATTGGAAGATATGGAAATGACGTGCTCACTATAATTATTTCTCTTCCAAAATATCTTCGTCACCAATTACCACACCACGCCATGCCAACTATATTCCACTCAGACAGATCCAGGGCATGCAGGCAAGCTCATCTTGCAGGTGTTGGCAGCTCCATACACACATACTGTAGTACTGGGCATCTCCCAAGTTATGCTCCCCTAGGAGCAGCTGTTTTTCTTTGTATATGAAAGAGAGCTGGGCACTCTTCTGGGTACCCACTCTCACTAACAATACAGACAGATGCAGAATAGGAATGGCAATGAAGTATTGAACTTCACGCCAACCCCACCTCCACCCTGCTGAGATGGGCAGGCATTGGGGTATGCATTTGGGTCATCGCCCATAACGTTCATGCCATTTCACTTCACCCTATCCTGCAGACACTGACAAGTGTTGAGGTGTGCCTTGGGGTGTTTTGCTTTACAGTCACCCCATTTCATTTCATAAGGACATACGCTGAAATGGGTGCAGTATAGGAGAATGGGGTGAACTCTGGGGTCGAAGAGTCCAAGGCACACCTTGATGCCTGTCACTGGCTGCAGGGGGTGGGGGTGGAGTGTCACGAGCATTTCAGTCAGCAATCCAAAAGCACAGCCCTGATTCCTGTGTGTCTGTACAGGGTGGGATGTTATGGTTAGAAACCCTAATGCCCCTGGCATTTGTTGGTATTTGCACTACAAATTTTCAGCATGGCCTTTTTGTGGCCACCACCTCATGGAAGCATTTGGGACCTCTTCTTATGAACAGTGGCACTGCGATTTTGTTAATGTGTCCCGAATTTTGAGTTCCCACAGAGACCGTGCTATTCTGCGCCAGATGTATGAAAACACAGATCGGGCAGAATGTGAAGAATGACAACTGTACAATTCATAGGGAGGTGTGAAGAGATGACAATGTTGAAAATCTGTAGTGAATATATTAAAAATGCTCGAATTTCAGAACATACGTGGAAACTGTGCAACGCATACGCATAACACAGTCATTTAGTGGAATTATTTAACCAAATTTTCAACACAGGCATTGTGTGACATCTGCTCATGAACACTGTCACTGTGATTTTCTTAATCTGTCCTGAACATTGATTTCCCACAGCAACTGCGCTATTCTGTGCCAGATGTGTAAACGCATATTTTGGGCAGGCTATGAAAAGTGACAGCTGTACTGTTCATAAGGAGGTGTGAAAAAATGCCAGTGTTGAAAATCTGGAGTTGAAAGTATTACTAATGCGTGAAATTATGAGGGTGCATGGAAACTGCACAACGTACGCTCGTAACACACTCATTTTATGGATGTTTGTCACCAAATTTTCAACATAGGCATTTTAGGACCTCTGCTCATGAACAGAGTCACTGTGAATTTCTTAATCTGTCCCAAACACTGATTTCCCACAGAGACAGTGCTATTCTGCACCTTAAGTGTGAAAACACATTTCGGCCAGGATGTGAAAAATGACAGTTGTACTGTTCATAAGGAGGTGTGAAAAAATGCCAGTGTTGAAAATCTGGCGTGAAAATCTTACAAATTTTCGAAGTTACGAGTGTACGTGGCAACTGTGCAATGCACATTCATAAAACAGTCATTTTTTTAGATTTTTTTCACCAAATTTGCAACATAGGTTTTTTGAGAGCCCACCTCATGAACAGTGACACTGTAGTTTCGTTACTCGGTCCCAAAAGGTGATTCCGCACACTGACTGCAAATCACCTTTTGGGACTGAATGACACCATGACAGTGTCTGAATTCATGAGGAGGGGTCCCAATAACCCCATGTTGAAAATTTGATTCGAAAAGTCCCAAAAATGCCCGACATCTCCACATAAGTTGAAAAAAAAAAAATTTCTGTCATTATACAGCTTACCAGTATTTCTTCAGTTCACGGTCTGCTTTGAAGTGAGCAGACGTGTTCCCGAGCCACCGAAGATTGTTGCACTGGACTCTGGAGGTAAGTATGGGGTGGGGAGGTGGGGTGGACATGGGTTGGGGGAGGCACCACCAGACAGAACGAGGGACTGTTTTCTAGTTTACAGGTTTAAAAAATGTGTATAACGTTGTGGGAATGTATTTTTATTTACAGGGACTTGTGGCACGCTGAGGTGGGCTCCCAGCATGCCACCTTAGTGTTGTTTTTTTGGGGGGGCTGTAGCTGATGGGGATTGGGCACCCCCATCAGCACATATTGAGTGTTTGGGGGGAAGAGCCAAGGGGGATTGGGCACCCCCCCTCAGCACACAGGGGGAACATCATGCCGATGGGAAGTGGGCTCCCTCATCGGCAAAGGAACTGGGTTGGGGGCATGCTGACTGATGGATTGGGCACCCCCATCAGTTGGCTTTCATGGGGCTCAGAGTCAGCGGCATAAGCTGCTGCCATATTTAGGGAAATGTTACACTAGGCAAGGTACCGTCCTGCAATGACGGGTCGCTCCCTTATTGCAGCGGAATGGCTGACGCTGCAATGATGAGGTGGCACCTCATTGCAATGGCCAAATTGTTTCAAGTTGGTGGCAGTTCTGCAGAACCAGTGTCCTCAGGACACTCGGCCTGCATTGGGTGAACAGTGCCAAGCCCACAAATGCAGTGCCGGTGTTGGCTGCCACAGTGCTGCACCTCCACAACCCGCTTCTCTCCTAAGCTGCCGCATAATGTTTCCTGCGCAGGCACACAAGCAAACATAAAAAGGGAAAATACAAAACTGGGGTAAGGATCCTTTGGGGCCCATGCACCAATCAAAACACTAACTAACTAAACAAATTCTGTTCAGATCCACCACGGCTGCATAATGAAGTTAGTAAGGTTGTGCGGAACTGTTAAGGAGACATGGAGAAACAACACAATGATTTTTAACTATTAAGATGCATTTTATTTTGCATTCTAAGGAAGGCAGACACATTATTAGGAAAAGATATGGAGGTGTAGATTTCAATGGAAGGAATGGTAAACAATATAGGTTGGACAAGTAGAATAGGTGGCAGTACATAAAAAAGTAATGGCTGGCATATGTTCAGTCTTGGGATTATTTACACAGTTTTTTAAGAGAAAAACAGGGGGTTTGTCCATGCGATGATGTAAGTTATATTTAAGTACTGTGTTGATGTCAGGCAGTCAGGTGTAATGATGGACTTCATTAGGAGAAAAAATGTGATAGTAACTTTTATAAGGGATCGACCTGAAATCATCCAAACGGGCCACTAAAGCAGTGGGTAAAGCTAGGGGGATGTTGGAGTGTCTCAAGTTGGAAGAGGGAGGTAATAATCCCTCTTTACAAGAGGCTGGTTAGGCCCCATCTGGAGTACTGTTTGCAGTACTGGAGGCCACACCTTCACAAGGACGTTAACCAAATTGAGGCAGTCCAGAGAAGGGCAACCAAAATGGTGCAGGGACTGCATCAGAAAACATATGAGGACAGATTAACAGAGCTCAATATGTATACCCTACAGCAAAGGAAGGAGAGAGGTGATATGATCGAAACATTCAAACACCATAAGGGCATTAACAAGGTGAAACATATTTCAATGTAAGAAAAATAGCAGGACAAGAGGACACAGCATGATATTAGAGGGAGGCCAATTAAGGGGTAATGTGAGGAAGTTCTTTTTTACAGAAAGGGTGCTGGATACATGGAATGGCCTACCTCAGGAAGTGGGTGATAGGAATACAGTGCAGGGCTTCAAACAGGCATGGGATAGGCATAAGGGAGCAATATAGATGAGTATGAATAGATAGGCCATTGACAGAGCAAAGGCCGATGGCACATCCATAAGGTAGAAAAAGAAATGAGCAGACTGGATGGGGTCCTTATCTGCCATCATCTTCTATGTTTCTATGTCGCTGTTAATAAGGTTAAGGTAATTATGCCTGTGATAATGGGAATATCAGGACAGAATGAGGTCTATACAGGAGTGGAGTACAAATATGCACTGTATCATAAGTATGTGTTCAGATTGCAGGCAAATGCGATATGCAGCTTTATTTTACATATACAATAGGTAAATATAGGAATAGCTGCAATTGATAGAAACATAGATAATTACATAGAGAGACATACAGATAGACAGACAGGGAAAAGTTATAGTTATGACAGTCTTTGGAGAGGCAACTGCCCCTAGAGTCACAGTCATGTTCACTAATTTGGGTTGAAAACCTTTTCAAACAGCACTAGTTTGCTGTCAGTAATCGCCTATGGGTTTAAGCATGTATTGGAATGTCTTAAAACAGTTATAGTACAGGAAAAACAATGAAAGCAATTGTGTTGCAGTTTAGCACTGAAACATATATGTTTCCACCTTGCTCCAATGAGCACCCTCCCCCAGGCAGAGTGCCAGTCTTAAAGAACATCTGACGCTTTCAGGATAAGAGAAAGAAAACATAATATTTAGACACAGATCAGTTTATATTTCACATTAGTTCTGTATTTACCCCCCATTATTTTTTACTGAGGCCATCTGCACGAAAAGAGGATCACTGCTCCTGAAGTGTTCATGCATTCCTGGTGCTTTCTCCCTACCTGAGGTCATAATGCATGGCTTGTGACATCACAGTTACTCCCATGACAGCAGACTGTGATGTCACAACATAGCATTATGACTTGAAGTAAGGAGTAAGCTACAGAAGCAGATTAACTCTACCAGATGAAGATCATATATTCATCAAAATTTCCTCTGTAATAAAAGATAGGCAGGAAAACTGTACAGAATATATTTTAAATGTAAGCTGAGTTGTACCAAGTTATTAGTTTTTTCAAAGTTTTCACTGTGGCATCAGCAGCTCTGATTATAAAGAGGAGAGCTGTAAAAATGTGTCTCAAAGCAAGTGCAGAATAATTTTTCTTAAATCTGTTTCAAGATATTAGGCCTTTCCTCTTTTCTTTTAATTTAATGATAACGAGAAGTGGCACCTTTCTTCTGACCAGACTAATGTACATGATGGCAGTCAGTGGTTTGGGATGTACTAAGTGTTCCCAGGAGCAAGGTGTGCTCCTTTGCTGGCTAGACAGTAGGCGGTTATAAAGAAAAAAAAAAAATGAAAAAACACACAGATCAGTCATTCTACCAACGAGACATGCAGAGGTACAACAATGGGGGCAAGAGTTGTTTGGGGCTGCAGCTTCCATTTTTGAATCAGGAAAAAAATTCATGTTGATCTTGTCTCCTGTTGTAGCCTGAAAATAACATATCTTAAATGCCTGTTTTAAGTGTGTATAATGGACTGTTTTGCCATTTAGGAGCCAAAGAATTAATGTGTAACAGGTGACATTATGGTTACCTAGCAATTGTATGTCAAAGCAATGTAGGCATGTAATTTAGAACTGGATCAATGGAAGGCCATTGCCAGGTTATTATACACACTGGCAGAACTTAAATTATAGCTAACAAATTGCTGCACAGTACTTTGAGGATGTGCAAAGTGTAAAACATCAGTTGGGAATTTTAACAGCTGGACGCTGAGCTGGTGTCTTAAACAAATATGTAAGAATTCTACATGGATGTTATTTTTTCTAGCTGCTCTATGTCATCTTGTATTGAGACACCTATATTTTCAATAAAAAGCTGTCTTAGCACTATTATCACAAGATGTGCCAACAGTAATCACTGAACCCACATAAATGGAAAATGGAGGAGGTCTGCTTACTCCATTGAAATTAGATGTGTGCTATCCCATTGTGTGTCATAGCAGCATTTCTAATATTGAACTTGGCACCACCACAACAGGGAGTTCTCTATTTCTTCAACAACAAAAATTAAAAAACACACTTTATCATCAAAGTCAGTGTTTACCAATTACTGTGCCCAGGATTAAAATAATTTGAACCCCTCCTCCCAAAAATATGCCCTGACATGAAACTGCATGTTTAACTGTAAAGATAATTAAAAATGTATTTCTAGATGCATTATTAAAATCAATGCTTCATGAGTAAAATAATTTGACCCCCCTCCCCCAAAAATGTGCCCTGACACACTGTACTCTGGGAAGATTGCCTGGGGCAAGATGCAATAAAAAAACCTGAATAACAGGTTCCTGGGAGTAAGTGCATCCTGTTTCTAGTGTCCTTAATAAAATGAAATAAAAAAATACAGTTGAGATTTTTTTTTAATGTCAGCTCAGTTCAGAATAGCTTTTAAAATCACCAAGTGTTTTCTTGTTCAATGTTTTCTAATACATACTTCTCAAACTTAAAAGAAAAAAACACACTTTATCATCAAAGTCTGTGTTCATCAAGTACTGTGCCCAGAGTTAAAATAATTTGAACCCCTCCCCCAAAAATGTGCCTTGACATGAAACTGCATGTTTAACTGTAAAGACAATTAAAACAATTATTTCTAAATGCATTAATAACACCAATGCTTTCAAAGTTTTGAAACTAAAAATGCAAAGTAGCCAGCCCGGTGGCACTGAGGGTTGAGGCGCTGGTCGCTACACCTCGCGCCACGCCGGCGACCTGTGTTCGGGAATGAGCATGGGTTGTCGGGGGTCGGCGGGGAGGAGATGGATTGAGCGTCCGGAGGACTGCTCTCCATCTCCGGGTTGGGGGGATTCGGGCGGCGGTGCTTGCCTGACTTCTAGCGGAGGCTGGGGATTGACAGCATGCAGCTGCAGAGACAGGGGGAGGTGGACGTGGCAGATGCTTGACTAGTGCACGCACGGGAGCGGCGCACGCACTCAGTCGCTGGCATCATTGCATCGCCGCAGATCTGCAGAGAAAATTCGGGGAAAAATGGAGCCTGGCAGCACGACGTCGCTCCCCGCCGCCATTCCCGGAGGATGCCTCCCTGGCATGGACCCGCTCGGGTGGTTGAGTCACCCCCACCACCCCTGCCGCCAAGGGTAAGTCACGGGTGCTGGAAGGGAGGGGCCTATGTCCGGGATGGCGCCAGAGGAACGCATGAGGGGGCGAGCTGAGTCCAAAAAAAAAAAAAAATGCAAAGTATATATAAACTATATATTGAATATGGTAAACAAATATTGTTAATCCCAAAAGCTGAACTTTGTTTTTAGTATATAAACATTTAAGAAAAACATGTGGCTCTTACTGTAAATTAGAATGCTATGTCTATGTTTTCCTTGGGAAATGTAGTTTCACTTGGTGTCTCCTTCTGAGGCCCCAGGTGACTCTGATAGGCATTTGTTCCAAAGCTTTTTTAAGTCAGTTTGAAGGCATTAAATAACTTCTGTTCTCCTAGTCCTTAATAAAATGCAGGGACTCCACAACCTCACAGACTTGTTCTGTTGCTTGATACAGGTCCCACACTAGTGTGTCTTGTTACAGCATGATAGAGCCACCTCATGCCCCTCTCACATGAATCAAAAAAGTTGGGGGTGGGTCTTTAGGAGCTTCTCGGGTGGAGGTGGGGTTGGATCTTACTCCAAAAAAAACAACTAATGCTGCCTCCCACTACTCAGATTCCAGTTCTTGAACCACCCATTTAAGAAAGAAAATAATTAGTATCCTACAATCATTGACTAACATAAAAGCGTATTTATTAGAGGGTGGAAAACATTGCTTGGAGCAGGGTAAGGTGGAAGAGACTATTTACACTTTCAGTCAGTTCCACGGACAGAAAACATGACATTGCTCCTTTTGTACATGCAGAATGTCCGCAGGCTCCACCTACTGCAACTGTAAAAGGGGGTTGTAGTAGAAGGTGGCCCCTTCCCACCTTTTTTCTTTCTTGATATCCTCTCTGTAGGTATAGCCCTACTGGCTGCCAAATATAGCATGTGCCCTAGGCACTATCGAATCTAACTCCACTTGGCAGCTACACTGCATCTAGGGGTGCTGTGCTCCTTTTTGGCCCAGCTATACTTAAGCAATAAGGCATGACAGGGGAGTGTGTTGTGGTGGGATAATGGCCCACCTCGGGGTGGGTTGAAGCACGAGGTGTAGCTGAGGGCTTCCACCACCCGAGAAGGGTTGTTAGCCCACCATAACACCGCCCCCCGGAGTGCCTTATTGTGATTATGAAATGGTCATTTTTAGTAAATTTTATGCATTGTAAATATAATACTTTCAGCTGGGCCTTTGTGCTGAGATAACGGCCCAGCTGAAAGCAGCTCTTTGCTAATCAGAATTCAGCATTATTTCTACCCATTCCATACTAGTTCTTACACAAGGTACATCCCTGTGGTTGCAGGAGAAGCAAGTCATTTATGTCAGACTATTTTAGTGGTATGCCCCTTCTTCCTTGTGTATCTGTGCCTTTAGCCCACTACCTGTAGGAGTGCCTGGGGAGATGAACACTTCTCGACTCCCTTGGACTGTCCAGTCCTGCAACTCCAGATGCACCCAGCTCCCCTTCTTCCCTGATGTAAGAAAGAGGGACAACATGGTTAACTTCGAAGTTCAATCAATTCTCTATCTGGTAGCATGAAGCTGCCCTTTTTGTCCAGGAGTCGTTGAGTTACATTCCTTTGTTGGAACATTGTGCCATATCATTTACATGGGGGGGTCACGATCGTGGTCATCCCCCTCGTACTTCTGTCAGAGCCACATGCTCAGAGCTGTTGACTTTTTTCCTAGATCATTATTCACCTTTTGTCTGGCTAGTGGTGTGAGGCTTTGGCTCTATAGACCCAACTATCCCTTGTGCAAACTAATGTGCCCTGTTCTTATTTCTAAGTTGGTAGTCTGCTTTTATTTTGTTGTTTATTGTTGTTTCCTATATCCATGCTCTGTCCCTTTGGGCTAGAAAATCTCTAGCCCTTTCTTGTTTTTCTCCATGTTCTTTCTCTCCTGGCAAACATATCTGACATATGTAGAAAGATAGAATGTGACAGCAGATAAGGACCACTTGGCCCACCTAGTCTGCCCATGTTCCCTACCTATTGTGACACCGTAGATCCTACTTGATTTCTGGCTTTACCACCCATTTCCTTGCTTCTAAGGTTTCCTTATATTTGCCCCATGCCTTTTCTTAAATCCCATTGCAGTTTTTGCTCCCACCACCTCAGGGAGGCTGTTACAGGCATCCATCACCCTTTCTTTGAAGAAGTTTTTCTTACATTTCCCCTGATTCTACCCGCCTCCAGCTTCATCCGATGACCTCTTGTTCTTGTGCATCCTTTCCTCTGAAAAAGGCTTCCCTCTTGAACCTTATTTATATCCTTGATGTATTTCAAAGTCTCTATCATATCCCCCCATCCT
Organism: Neoceratodus forsteri; assembly: GCA_016271365.2. Lineage (NCBI taxonomy): Eukaryota > Metazoa > Chordata > Ceratodontiformes > Ceratodontidae > Neoceratodus > Neoceratodus forsteri. The sequence continues at coordinate 933,258,417 of CM028133.1, forward strand.
TCCTTTCCTCCCATCTGTACATATGGAGGTCCTTCAGTCTCTCCTCATAGGGCTTTTGATGCAGATCCCGCACCATTTTAGTTGCCCTCCTTCAGACTGCAAAAGTTTTGTCTGTGTCCTTTCAGAGATGAGGACTCCAAAACTGGACACCATATCCAAGGTGAAATACTATTTAACAAGTGACTGACTGACTAAGTAAAAAGAATATGTGAGGGAGAGCCTGTGATTGTTATTATTGGTTATTGACTGGTTCGTGGCACCACGTGAGGTGCACAGGTCCCGTACTCAGTAGCTGAAGTTGGTTTCCTCCCTGCAAGAAAATCTGCTCCCACAGGGTCCTAGTACCTCCAGTCCTAGACCCATAAGTGGTAATCAATGGTGAATATATTCTGGAAGATGAACAATTATATTAAGTACTCAATTTTCACTTACTGTAGCATGACTGGAAATTTTGTCTCTGATAGCCAGACAAGGCTGACTCCAGAAAATGTATAGCATCTTACCTTCATTAAAGTCATTCTCAACAAATTCACTTACCAGTTCAAGGAACAGCAGCAGGAAAATACAAGTGAAGTAGATCGGTGGCAGCAGGCGAGTCCTAATGAAGTATTTTAGTGGTGCTTGAAGATGATGCTAGTGGCACTTAATAATATATTTGGAAGTCAGTGGACATCAGGAATAACAGGACGATCCAGTAAATGCCATATTGTCAATTGTATTGCTGTATATGCTGTTTTCCTATTCATTTCGGGTACCCAAGGGAAGTTTACTTTACATTTTAATCAGCCAACCAAAATGCGAACTGGTAGTTGTCTAAATGTGTTTTTCTCTACTTTTCATGCTATGATAGGTTGGTGAAAAATAAACAGGTGTTGGTCGCACTTAGTCCAGTTAAATGGCCATCTGCACTTATTTTCAGGGTAATCTTTTGACAGGTAAATGCAAAATAATACAGAAACAAGCATATATATATATTTTTTTGTTGTTGTCTATTTTTGCTCTCACAAATGGCTGGGGTTACTTATCCCACATCGACCATTTACATGGACGCTCCACTAGCCCCTCCAAACCAGCTTCTGCCATGACCGCAGGATGGGGAGGACCATAGCTTACCCCCTATGGAGGCCCCTACCCCAGCGGAGGGCAGACCAGAAGGAGAGATGATATCATCCTGGAGCCCCCACCCGGATTTATGCTGGGGTTTGTTTGGCCTGGAGGTTGGTCATTCGTCAGTGGCTTCACTCACCCGCCGTGAGGGTTTTCTCCTTTTTGTGTGCCCCCTGGGGTATGGACGTGCAATGACATCCAGCATGCAGCATGCATACTTCCGTGCACACCTGCAGGATGTCCACTGCTGCCCAATCCCCTGTTAACATGGCCCCTGATCACTGGTTCCCCCAGTCTCCACCTGGGTCGCGAGTGCATCAGGCGTTTTTACCCCAACTCTCCCCAGGAGAGGAGAGTGGTCCTCTGGACACTTAATCCTCCTCTCCACTGATTGCCCAAGTCCATTCCCGAACCCGGATCACTGGCGTGGAGTGAGGTGTGGCATCCAGTGCCTCAAACCTCAGTGCCACTGGGTCGGCCTCAGAAACATGCATTTGTCTAAATTTTAGTTGTTTATGCTGTGATAGTGTGGTGAAAAATAACCAGATTTCAATCACACTTAGTCTAGTTAAATGGTGTCTGCACTTATTTTCAGGGTTAGCTTGTAACACATAAGTGCAAAATGAAATGGAAACAAGCATTTGTCTAAATTTTAGTTGTTTATGTTATGATTGGGTGACAAAAAATTGAGGAGGCAGTATGGCACAGTGGTTTAAGGCTCTGAGCTGCAAATCTGGAGACCTGGGTTTGAATCCCACAGCACCCACTTGCATACTGTGTGACCCTGAGCAAGTCACTTAACTTCCTCATGCTCCCAGGTTGCACCTGCAAACAAGCTTTCAGCTTAGTGTGTCTCATCTGGTAAAATAATTGGTAAAAAAAATAAATAAATAACCATATTTCAATTATGGTATACTTACTTTAGTTAAAAATGGAACCCACAACAGCCATGCATCTGAAGCTTAGAGAGACCTAGCTTACTGCCATGCAACTCTGTGTGCATCTAAAGCTCAGAGAGACCTAGCGTTCTGCTGTGCAGTACTGTCTGTGTGCATCTGAAGCTCCAAGAGACCTAGCTTCCTGCCATGCAGCACTATCTGTGTGCATCGGAAGCTCAGAGACCTAGCTTCCTGCCGTGCAGCACTGTGTGTGCATCTGAAGCTGAGACCTAGCTTCTTGCTGTGCAGCACTGTCTGTGTGCATCTCCCAGCTTCCTGCAGTGCAGCACTGTCTGTGTGCATCTGAAGCTCAGTGAAACCCACTGTATCTTCCTGCAGTGCAGCACTGTCTGTGTGCATCTAAAGCTCAGAGACCCCTAGCTTCCTGCTGTGCAGCACTGTCTTGTGTGCATCTGTCACTCAGAGAGACCTACAGTAGCTTCCTGATGTGCAGCACTGTCTGTGTGCATCTGAAGCTCAGCGAGATCTAGCTTCCTGCTGTGCAGCACTGTCTTCTTCCCAAATAAAGTTCACTCAGCTTTTATTTACATTTTATTAACTGAAATATGAAATTCCTTCTTATTTTATTAAGGGGCAGCAAATTATTAGCAGCCACTACCCACCCTAGATCACCCTGAGTCAAGAAGGACTGGCTAGCTGACTCAAGCAAGCAGGTCTGCCTGGCCATGCAGTCACTCTCTCCCTCTAGTCTCCCCTTCTTTTATTTTTAAATGTTAGTTCCTTCTGTTGTTTTTTCATTGTTTTATTTTGATTACTATTTAATAAAATTGTAGCACCAACCCTAGTAAAGTACATATTTTTTGTTATGTTGTATTTAGTTATGATTTACAGTGTTCCCCTGTAACTCCACTAAAGGGCTCTCTGGTACCCATTGAATACCAGCACTTCAACAAGAAGTCCCATGGGTAAGGGGCTCCCTCTTTGCCACCGCAGTCATTTTTTTGTGGACCACTTCCACAACCCCACCCCACCACTCCTTACCAGTCCTTACTACATACTATAGCTGTCAAAGTCAGAACAGCAAAAGAGTGAAGTCTGAAACTGTCTCACTGAAATGCATTGTTAATCTGTGTGCTATTTTGCCCAGCAACTACACAGCAAATCAAACAAACATTCAGCAAGTGCCATCGGGGTGAAAAAAACTAAAACTATCACAAAATAGAAGTAAAATAAGGGATGGCAAGGAGATGTCAATACACTCTCACTCTCCCAATGTGGTACAGTCAATTAAAAGTCTAATTAACTATTCATAAGCACATGGTACTCTCATATTGGCTACTGTGCCAGGCGTCAATCTAGAATTGCGCTATACAGCTAACAAAACCAGCAAGCTCACAGGACCTTTCGCAGTAAAAGCAACAGATAAAGTGCAGTAGTGGAAATTGGAGGGGGGGGGTGATTAGACATAACATAATAATCTCATTAACACCCTTACCCATTCAAGACCAGCAGGACCCTTGAGAGGGTGGGGGAGCCGGGGATCATTTCCGGGGGCCCAGCACCAAAGAGGGGCCTGGGCTGAGTGGCATGCTACTGTACGCAGCTGCATAAGGTGCCTCAGAGTCTGAACTTTTTCTCTCAGAGGGCCTGAAGGCCAGCATCAGAAGGTAAACTGCTCCTCCAAGCTTCACTGCTGCAGGATAACACTGATACTGCACTCTGTATATGAAATGACAGAAGCTGTTGAAGTTCAGACTATTACATTTATCAAATGACACCCGTTTATATTCTTGCTCGTTTCTTTTTTCAGTTACTGATCAAACTGCTCTAGCTAGTCTGCAGCTACATAACTGCACACCAAACCATGCTATTATTGTTGTAAACCACTCCTCTTTGTTTCATGAAAGCTACTTCATGGCAAACAAATTCTGTACTCTGTATATAAATAAATACTACCTACTCAGTCTACTTGAAACTGCACTGCAGCTATATTGCTTCATAACAGAAGACTCCAAACTATTCTCCAGTTTTCAATAAGCATTGTAAACTCACCTTTTTCATTGCACTTACTTAATTGTGAAACCTCTCTAGTTTGCTGAATGGGTCTCTTTTGGAAAAGATAAACCACTACACCCCTTAACCTGTCGCTACCTTTGTACTTACCGCCACAGCCCTCAACAAACCAGTGAGCCCAGAGAAGAGTGCCCATGGATGAATGCTGAAAAAATGTAGTCTGGGCAAAGGGCAGCCATGGATAAATGTCAAGAAATGTAGCTTAGGTGGAACACAACCACATAGGAGAGCTCGAAAATGTAATCTAGGCAGCATAACACTCAGACGCTGATGACTTCACGGTTGGGAGGGATAGTTGGGAGCTGCACAAGTCACGGACAGACTGACACTCCAGAGCCGAGTGCAGTAGGTAGTAGGACTACAGTCAGTGGGAAACAGGTGGAACCAAGGAATGGGACAGGGTGGTTCACCACAGGGAAGCTGCTGGCTGGTTGTTGGCATTGTAGGGCTTTAGAGCCCTATAATTTGAAGGGTGGGGGAAAAGACTGGGGGCACGAGACTAAACTGGGAGGTTGCCCACGTCCCCATTTTCCAGGCTAACAACACCCCCAGCACAGTGCACAGAGGGATTTTTTCTGTTGTTGTTCCTACTGGGATGAGAATGTAGGGTGTAGGCGGGAGTTTTTTTTCCCTTCCTAGCGGGATGGGAATGGAGGGTGGGGGTGGCATAGCACACAGATGGAGGCAGCAGGAGTTCGTTTTGTCTTCCTACCAGATAGGAACGGAACGTGGGGGCAGCAAAGCACACAGGGGGGAACAGGAAGATTTTTCTTCCTACTGGGATGGGAACAGAGGGTGGGGGTGGCAAAGCACATAGAGGGAGGGAGGGAGTGGGACATTTTTTTCCTTCCTACTGGGATGGGAATGGAGGGTGGGGGTGGGAGGTTTTTGTTGTTTAATATATTGCTACTGAGAATATCACTTGACTCCCGCTGCTATTTTGGGGTTGCATGTTGTTAAACAGAGGTGGAGCCTGTGTTGGACGGCTTTATGCAAATGAAAGTACTGAAGCACTGTCTCATTGGAGTACTTTAGTTCTTTCAAGTACACAAAATGTATGCCCATGAAACTATAATAACTGTCATGCTCTGCTTGTGTGGTCATTGATCTGTCAGGGACGAGCCCAATGTAGATTGCTCTGTACTGGCTAGTCCATGATAAACCTCTGAAATGCCGTTCTGTGAAACAGTGTTTCTTGCACATGTATGAGGAAACATAATAAAATGTAAACAGACAGTTACCTAGATAGTATTAGTTTTAGCTGTGATAGAGTGGTGAAAATAGCCAGATACCAGTTATATTTACATGTGTTAAATGAATGTCCTCATCTTTAAATTTATCTTTTGACACTGAGGTGTGATTGTGACATACAGTAATAATGGATGGTAATTGATTTGCATACATTTTAATTTTTCATGCTACAATAGTTGATTTTTTTTACCTACAATACTGACTTCTCAGTGTAAAGTGTTCGTTAAACAGGAAGGAAAGCAGTTATCTGTTTAACATACTGGGACGAGAGGTCTAATATGTAAAGAATGTTGAGTTTACCTATCCTGTTAACACTTGGGTGTTATGTAAACTTGATTCTACCACCCCTTACTCACCACCCCAGTCTTGCAATATCTTCCAGGCTCCCACTGAAATGAGTTGCAGGGTCTTGTAGAATACATAAAAGACTTGATTGCCCGACAGTGGGGGGGGGCGCAAGATAATGCAAAAGAAGCAAGTTACAAAGCACCCAAGTCATAAAATATTTGTCCAGTCTGGTGGATTTGCAGATTGGGACTTCTGGTCCCAGTGTAGTATGCAGACCTGCAGTTTCTTTCCACTTTAAATTTGCTCTTGTTTTCCTTTTTAGTAAATAAATATTTATGAAACACTCTATCCCTGAAGCTCAGGGCACTTTACAGTATACAAACAGTGAGACACAAATGAATCCACGGTTCAAAAGCAACAATAACAAAAATAAAGGCATAATTAAATAATATAAATAAATAAAATAGAATCAGTTAAGATAATAGACCAGTATAGCTCAGTTCCCAAAAGCTTTCTTAAAGAGATAAGCTTTCAGGCCCTGCTTAAAAGTCTGTAACAAGGAGGCTTCCCTCAATGACCTTGGAAGCGAATTCCAAAGGACTGGCACAGCAAATGCACAGTCACCAGATGTTTTTTAGTCAGGCCCTGGGAATTGCTAGGAGGCCTTGCTCGGAGAAACATAGCGAGCTCTGAGAGTGGTGCAGAGTTAGGAGATCAGTCAGGTAGCTTGGACTCTGACCATATAGGAGATTCTCCACCTCTCTGACAGCCATTGCAGACCATGCAGCACTGGTGTCACATGACAGAACCTCGGAAGGCCCGTCAGTAACCTGGCTGCCACATACTACCAGCAGATGATGAAAGACTCCTCCACTAGCCCAAAAATAAAGAGCATTGCAGTAGTCCAGTCTGGATGTCACAAATGCATGCACCAGTAAGGGCAGGTCCTCCGGCAGGATAAGGGTTTTAATCTGGGTGATATTCCTCAAGTGACAAAAAACACTCCGGATGATGGACAACTCCTGAACATCAAACGTCAGTCTGTCATCGAAGATAAAGCCCACATTTTTCATCCTTGTGGTGCCCCTCAGTGGGGTTGATCTCAGCACCAAAGCGGGGCTATCCCTGGCAGTCTCCACTTCCCACTAATGACCATGCTCAATCACTAGTACCTCCATTTTGTCCAGATTGAGCCTTAGCCAGCTGGAGAGCATCCAGTCTGGGATCTAGGTCAGGCATGCATTTAGTACCTCCATGGTGCCACTGGTTCTGGGTGCAAAAGACATATACAGCTGGGTGTTATCTGCATAGCAGTGGAAGCCCACACTGTAACATTGACTGACCTCTCTCAGGGGAAGCATATACACTGCAAACAGCATGAGTAAGAGGTTCGAACTCTGAGGAACTCCACATGGCAGGGCCTTGGGTGAGAGGAGAAACTCCCCAACACAACCCTTTGTGTCCTGCTAGTGAGAAAGGACTCAGACCAGTTGATGACAGTACCATTGAAGTCCACAGAGCCCCATAAGGTGATCTAACAAGACAGCATGGTCTGCAGTGTCAAAGGCTGAAGAGAAAGATCTAGGAGACTAAGAACTGACTGCTCTCCTCTATCTCTGGACCTGAGGAGGTCATTATGCACCTGAAGAACAAGAATTAACCAGTTTCTCTCTCTCTCTCTCTCTCTCTCTAACCTGGAGGAGGTCATTATGCACCTGGACTAGCACCATTTCAGTACTGTTCCTTGACAAAAAGGGCAGGTTAGAGATGGGTCTGTAATTCGCCAAGATGTCAGAAGATGGTCCAGATTGACAACATTGATCCTTCCAAAATGGCCATCAGGCTGGACCACCGTCTACCTGGGCTCCAAATAAATCTTTCTTAGTTTAGTTAAATTCATTTGTTTTTTTTGCAAATCCAAATCTGCACTTTATTAAACTTCAGCCATAACACTAAACAAATTAGCAACAACCAGCATCATATGATAGGGATTGGGCCTGAGCTACTTGACATTACATGATATGGGCAAGCAGAATGTATAAAACCAGGCAGTGGATGGGCTTAATGGGGCCTAGTTGTGCTGCCCACCATATCCCGAAGCAGGGAAACAAAATGTGATGAAACATTGGGCAGTGAGTAGGAGGGATGGAACATGGCCTGCTTGCTGTAATACCACATGGAATAACTAAATATGTAACATCAGGCAATGGGTGGGAGGGATTAGGCCCCGTGATACTTGCTATAACACCAAGTAGCAAGCAAAACAACTGAAAATAATATCTCAGAAGGGTGAGAGGGATGACCTTGGCTGCATTACATATTCTGCTAATGCTGCCTCTTATGAAAACCAAACTCAGAGAAAGCATAGGCGTCACCATTGTCATTAGCCTGAAATGCTTGATCTTACTTTGAGGAAGGCTCTTGCAGCAGGCCAGCACCAGTAGGACCAAGCTGCCAGGCTCCAGGTCCACTCGGAAAACTTTCTAGCTAGCAGTCTACCACGGTGGACCTCCCATCGCTGCCACCTCTGACGTCAGCCTATCCTACAAAGGCGGGTGGTCCCCCTCATCCTCCTCAGTTCTTTCAAACAACATGAAGTCTTGCTGTATTCTGACAATATGCAGTTGGCTCCAGCACTTGAACTGCTCTGGAGAGGAAAGAATTAACTCTATACAGAAGCCTAGAATGTTGAGCTCGAGCTCGGTTTTCAAACCTCTGTCTCTGGTACTTACCAGTGTAACCGTCAGATTCTTTGCTCCGCCTAACAGTGAAGTCGCTCCGGAGATTTCTCCTTTGCTCGGTTTGGTAGAGTTGAATCAGCATTCGGTTTCTAACCATTTTATTATTTTTGGACTTTTCAGCCTCTGTCTATGGTACAGGTAGTGTGGTAGAGAGGTAGTGACTTTTTATTTCATTACATTCAGTGGAAATTGTTCCTTCTCGGTTTCTCACCTGTTAGTCTGGTTAGGAACCGACCTTTTGGTTTATTTTACTTTATTATGGGATTTAGTGTGGTGTTCCAGTGCCGATCGGTTTCAAAAGAACTGGACTTTTTCTGGTTCTTTTACAGAACCCGTAACACGGTTTGTAACTGATCGGTTGTGTGTTAACTGACTTGAAAGCTTTTAAGGGTCATTGGTTAGGTTGGCCATGTCTGAGACACCTAAGGAAAAAAAATGGTCCCATTGGGTTTCAGCACTGTCCTGAGTGTGGGGAGACCTTTGCCAAGGCTGACCCCCACCCCATCTGTGTTTACTGTCTGGGGTTTGACCACCTCAAAACAGACTGCCAGATTTGTAAAAACTTCCCTAAAGCCACTCTAGAAAAAAGGTTGAGTAGGCTGAAGGAAAGGGAGGCCGAGAAGTCCGTAGATCCGGAAGGTCAGCCCAGTTCGGTTGTGGCCGAACATGAGGAGGTGCCTACTGACCTAGGTGATACCTCCTCGGGCAAAGGGAGGTCTGACTCTGAGGGGTCGGTTCCGCCAAAAAGTAAGCATAAATCAGCTGGTTTGGATCCAGCACTGCATACTCCAACCGCTGATGAGATAGCCAAAGTGATTAGTATAGTTCATTCGCTTCACCCGGTTCTGTCCCAACCGGTACTGCCGGTTAGGCGGTCAGTTCAGTAGGATCTGACTCCATTGAATTACGATCCAGATGCTTTCTATCAGGAGTGAGAGAGAGACAAAGAATATCCCGATGATGAAGACAAAGGTAATGACTTTGAAGACCTGGATGAGTCCCTTGAAATGGATGTCTCCCCTCCCAGGCTTTCTGAGTCCCCTTCACACTTCTTGTTTTACAAGAAGGTGGCTGAAACCCTCCTGCTCCCAATGGTTGAAGCTGCTGAGGAGGAGGAAAAGCCTAATTTTTGTAGAGATGATGGGCATCCCAGAGTCCAAAAGATTGTCTATCCCTCTTCACAAGTCTTTGGGGAAACAGACAAAAAAGATTTTACAGACACCTAACTCCTTACCTCCTGTGGATAAGAGAATGGACAGGAGGTATATGTTATCAGGCTCAGGTACAGACTTTTTATTCAGTCATTGCAGCCATGTTGGGGTAGTGCAGGCTGCAGCCTGTGATAGGGCTAACATTCCTTTGGCTTCACACCAATGATGTGGCATCAAGAGTCATGGCTATATCTGTGTCTCTTAGAAGACATGTTTGGCTCAGATGTACTAGCCTTAGGCAGGATACCCAGGCCAAGGTTTTGGATTTCCCTGTAGTGGGTAACTCTGTGTTTGGGGAGCAGACAGAGGCTTACATGAAAAAAATGGATGAGTACAGGATCACTTACAGGAGTGCACAGGCCAAAGAGAGGCAAGCCACTCCTCAGAAGCAGCAGTCTAGGGGCAGGGGCAGGCCTTTCCACAGGCCTTTCTACCAAGCTCAGGCTTCCTCTTCCTTCTCACAGAGGGAAATCTTTTGAGGGAGGGGCAGGAGGGGGATGAGCAGAGCTGCATCCTTCTCCCAGTCCAAGGCTCCTGCCAAGCAGACACCTTGATATGTCAACCCGGGTCGACTCTCCCATTCCAGTAGGAGACAGGCTGGCTTGCTACTTCCAGGCATGGAAATCTGTTACCTCAGACAAATGGGTCCTGGAGGTAGTAAGCCAGGGACAGGCCTTCAGCTTCAAAAGGTTTCCAAAACTGAGGGCCAGATCTTTTCCACATGCATCCATATCAGAGCCCCTTGCCTTAGAGGCAGAGGTTTTGTCTCTTCTGGCTCTCAGAGCCATAGAGAGAGTTCCAACTCAGCACAGGGGCAAAGGCCTGTACTCCAGGTACTTCCTTACCCCAAAAAAGACAGGGGAGTGGTGACCCATCCTAGACCTAAGGTATTTGAACAAACACATCTCAAAACCAAAGTTCAAAATGGTGACTCTGGGAATAATTCTTCCCTCTCTAAGGCCAGGGGATTGGCTTGCATCCCTGGACCTCAAGGATGCCTACTTCCATATTCCTATCAGGTGCTCCCACAGAAAGTAGCTGAGGTTGGAGCTGCTTTCAGGCCACTATCGGTTCAGAGCCATGCCATTCGGCCTAACATCAGCTCCAAGGGTGTTCACGAAGTGCCTTGCAGTAGTAGTTGCCTTCCTCTGAAGACAGGGTGTTTCCATTTTCCCAAATTTGGACAGTTGGCCAATTGTAGGTCAGTCGTCCGACCAGGTCAGGTCAGCTCTACAACTCACTCAAGACTTGCTCAGTTCTCTGGGGTTTCTTCTCAATCTCCCAAAGTCTGTTCTTGAACCAGTACAACTTCTTACTTTCATAGGGATATAATTGGGTACTATCCAAGCAAAGGCCTTCCTTCCTCTGACAAGGGTAAAGGCCCTAACAGATCTTGCTTCCTCTTTTTGGTCTCTGGTCTCTCATCCAGCAAGGCAGTTTCTTCAACTCCTGGGTCACATGGCAGCTTCCACTGCGGTGGTGCAAGGAGACAGATTTCAGATAAGGGACATTCAGTTCCACCTAAGGTTCTTTTGGTCTCAGAAAAGAGACTCTTTCACCAAATTGATTCCAGTAACTCAGACTCTGGTCCAAGCTCTCCAGTGGTGGCTGGACCAGGACAACCTCAGACAAGGAGTTCCATTTCTCTCTCAAGTTCCCTCAGTAGTCCTAACTACAGATGTTTCTCACCTAGGTTGGGGAGCCCACCTGGGAGCCCTTACAGCTCAAGGGGTCTGATCTCCACAAGAGTCTGTCCTTCACATCAATCTCCTAGAACTAAAGGCAGTTTTTCTAGCCCTTCAGGCCTTCTCGGAGTCAGTCAAGGGCAAGGTGGTCCAAGTCAGGACAGACAACACCACTACAATGTGGTACATCAACAAGCAAGGGGGCAATCGGTTCACGGCCATGTGCACAGAAGCCATGAAACTGTGGTTTCTAGCCTATTCTCTTCAGACCTCCCTGATAGCAGTTCACCTTCCAAAGAAAGACAATGTACTAGCAGATGCCCTGAGCAGAATCTCCCAGGGGCATCACAAATGGTCCCTCGACCCTCCCATACTACAGGTAATTTTCTCCAGATGGGGCACTCCAGAGACAGATCTCTTTGTAGCACCGGACAATCACCAGCTTCCTCTGCTTTGTTGCAGACCTCCAGTCCTGGGGACTGTTCCTCTGGATGCTCTCATTCTGGACTGGAAGGGCAGGTTTCTCTATACCTTCCCTCCCTTCCCTCTATTGTTCAGAGTCCTGATCAAAATCAGATCTCAGCCCTGCACAGTGATACTGGTGGCTCCAGATTGGGCCAGGCAGCCTTGGTATCCTCTGCTGCTATCTTTAGCAGTGTCAAGTCCCCCTGTCTCTTCCCAAAAGATACAATCTCCTAACCTCCTCTCGAGGTAGGATCTGGTACCCCAATCTCTAGTCTCTCAACCTCAAGGCCTGGCTCTTGAAGTGTTAGAATATGCAGGCCTGCATCTTTCTCAGGGAGTCCTGGATATTCTGAAGGTTTCCAGGAAACCTTCCACTAGAAAAACTTTTAATTCCAAATGGAAAAGATTCAGCATTTGGTGTTCTCAGAAGATCATTGTGCCTGATTCATTTATTCATTAAAAATCGGGTTTACAATCTTTGAGTCAGAGACTCATTTACAAAGGCACCTGGTCATGGGGTGGGGGACAGTTATTACAGTACAGATTAAAACAGAGGATAACATTACAAGTGCAGTAAAAGGAACATTTAACATAGATACAAACTACTACATTATGCAACCTAAGTGTATGTTACTTAGGCTACATAATGTTACAAAACTGTGAGTTACACTCATGGATATAGTAGGTCCTCAGAGAAGACAGTGGGTTACATCCCTGTTTGGACCTAGTAGGGAAGGGGTAGGTCTGGGGAAGGGAGAGGCTTTCCAGTGGACATTGTCGAACCAGGGGGCAAGGTGGGTGGGAACCACAGGTTACAACTGGGGGTTAGTTGCACCTACAACAGTGGGTATTAAAGATATGGTTCCGAAGGGCTGTTTTGAAGGAGCCAATTTTTGACAAGTTGGAGATGCAGCTAGGGAGGGAGTTGAACCAGGTGGGGGCTCAGTAGAGGAAGGATCTCTGGGCAAGAGAGGTCTTGGTTCTGACCACTTTGGAAGTGGCCTTAACAGAGCTACAGGTGGTGACGGACGAAGATGGCTGCTGTAGGGAGGTGGAGACCCCCGGGGGGGAGTCCTAGCAGAGATTTCTTAGCGAGAAGGCAAGTCTGGTAGAGCAGTCGCTCCTCAAAGTTGAGAAGATTGGTGGTAGTATAGAGAAGGCAGGTGTGAGTTCGGCTGGGGGCACCGGTCAGGATCCTACAGGCCTTATTGATGGAGAGTTGCATTTTGGAGAGGGCAGTGTTGTCAGCTGCAGTGTAGATGGGCAAGCCATAGTCCACAAGGGAAAAGACGGAGGAGGTGATGGCCAGTCTGGGGGCAACCTGAGGTGGGCAGTCCCTGTGCCTGTATAGCAGGCCAATCCAAGAGTTAATGGCAGCTGACAGGGCATTAATGTGGGTGTGGAAGGAGAGGGCAGTATCGAACGTGATGCCTAGGTACTTGTATGTGGTCATTTGTTCCAGCGGGTGCAGAGTGCCGGGGTTAATCAAGAGGGGGTATTTTTAACTTTATTTTGGTGGTGGGAGAAGAGCATTGATTTGGTTTTCTTTAGGTTAATGACCAGTCTGCGGTCTCCGAACCACCTTTCGGCTTAGTTGTAAGCTTGCTGGAGGGATAATTGGAGGGAGGTGGGATTGGGATGTGAGGCAATGAGGACTGCATCGTCGGCGTAGAGGAGCATTTTACCAGTACATGAGTTGGGGAGGGTGTTGAGGTAGAGACTAAAAAGTATTGTACCCAGGATGGAGCCCTGAGGGACCCCGGAGCGAACAGGAAGAGTGCTGGAGAGGGAGCCACTGATCTTGACACACTGGGATCTAACAGAAAGGTAGCTAGAGAACCAGGAAATAGGATCACCGGAGAAGCCAACTTGGTGGAGAGAGTCGAGTAGAAGGGGATGACAGACAGTGTCAAAGGCCTTGGAGAGGTCAATGAGCACTGCTCCTGCAAGGCTGCCAGAGTCGACAGCAGCATGCAGGTGTTGGGAGAATTCCAGGACAGCCGTGGTTGTACTGTGTCCTGAGCGGAAACTGTGCTGCTCTGGGCACATGATGTCATACTTGGTTAGGTATTCAGAGAGCTGGATCAACACCACTTTTTCAAGGGATTTAGAGAGTGGGGGGAGGATGGAGATGGGCCGGTAATTGTTGGGGGTGGATCGGTCCTCACTCTTATGTATGGGTGTGATTTAAGCAGTTTTCCAAGCACTTGGGAACTGACCCAGGCATAGAGACCGGTTTAGAAGGTCAGTCAGGGGTACTAGGACTACGTCCAAGACCATACGGAGGATCCTGGAGTCGAGGGGGTCACTGCTGGGGTTATTGCTGCCTAAGGCTTTTAGCAGGTGCGGCCTGGCTTCTTGGGGGGGATAGGGTGTGCAGTAGAATGGTGGGCATTGCAGGACCGGCGGGAGAGAGGCAGGGATTGGGTCAAAGAAGCTGCTGGGGAGGACCGAGCTTAGGTCAGAGAAGGCAGTGTTAAGGCAACCGGCTATGAGGAGTGGATCTGTGGTGGGGGTGCCATCGATGGAGAGCTGAGATGGTGGGGGGGGAGTGGGACTTCCCATTTAGCTCTTTCATATTATCCCAGAAGGTCTGGGATGAACCCCAAGTGGAAGTGACGGTGGTCTGGTAGTGCTCTGCCTTGGCCCGCCTAATGGGCCAAGTGCACTTATTGCGTTCTGTGTTGTAGACCTCTCTGTCAGACGCCCTTCCAGATTCTACAGCAATGTGCCAGAGATTATCTCTGTTTTTGAGTCTCTGGAGGAGGGGTGGGGTGATCCATGGGGCATTGCATTTTTTGGAGTGGATCCTGGTGAGGGGGTGAAAAGGTCACAAGCCTTACAGAAGGCATTTGTGAAGTGGTCAAGAGCTGAGTCAATGTCAGGGGTGCTCTGGATAGGGGACCAGTCTAGCTGGGCTAAGTATTGTTTTAATTTTCTGAGGCTGCCTGGGCATAAATAGTGGCGTAGAGTGGCCTGTGACACTGGCTTCAGAATGGAGGATGACCAGAGACAGAGGACTAAGGAGTGATCACTAAGAGAGTTGGGGAGGACAGTGACATCCAGAATTTTGTAGGGGCGGTTAGATATAGCAACATCTAGGAGAGTGCTGGTGCCAGTAGAGTGGTCAAATCTGGTGGGCTGGGTGACTAACTGGGACATATCCAAGGCAGCAAAGGAGTCCCTTATATGGGAGGCAGTGGAGGCAAGCCAGTTAACATTGAGATCGCCTAGAATGACTTGCTCCACTTTGTGAGGGAGAGATGTGAGATAGTCAAGGAGGGACTGGACCGCTTGGTTTTGATTCCTCGGGCGTACGTAGGAGACTGTGAGGAAGAGAGGGCCTCGGGCGGTGTCAGGTGTGATTTTTAAGGTGAGGGCTTGGGCTCCATAATCAAGTTTAGGAGCTGGGAGTCCCATACGAGTAGTGTGCAACCACCACCGCGTTTGCCTACTCGGTCATCCCTGTAGATGGTATATCCAGGGAGAGTGATAGTGAAGGAAGGGGTGGATTTGGAGAGCCAAGTCTCTACCAGTGCAGTTATGTCAGGTTGATGTCGAATGACCCAGCACTGGAGGGCAGCAGATTTCTTTAGGAGACAGCAAAGTTTAAGGATGCAAAAGCGGAGGCTAGTTGGGGGTTTAGAAGGGCTGGAAGCAATAGGTCCTGGGTTTGGTGTACATTACCAGATAATAATAATAGCAGTGTAATTATTTTGGTTGGTGGCGGTGGCGATGGAGACCCTTGGGTTGACACCCAGCTGAGGACTTTAGAATCAGGGTGCATGGATAGATAAAGTACGAAGAGTGGGAATGGCAGGGGAGAGCTGGGTCCAGGTCAGGTCTTGGAGGGTGGAGGGAGTGGGAGTGTTGGGGGGTCACGGGTGTGTCGAGTGTGGGGGAGGGCCGAGTCACTGTGGGGTAGTCTGGGGATGAGGTGCCTAGTGTGGAGAAAAGGTGCTCCAGTCTGTGTGAGGTCTGTACCAAAAGGGTGAAGGACAGCAGACTTAGTAATGAAGTGTAGGTACCCATAGCAGCTGAGCAGTAAAGGAAGAGTGCCAGGAGTAGTAGAGAGTAAGAAGATGTAGAGCAGCTTTGGAATGGTTGGGGGAAAACCCCTTTAGTGGGTGAAAAGACTATAAGTTGCAAATGGGAAAAATCAGTATCATTCAGTAGACGAGGGAGGGGCAAAGACAGATGAATAGTGATAGACTGGCCACACAATAAGTGAAATGAGACAGGAACTATATTGTGTTGGATTGGGTAAGTGTGCTTATAACTGGGACCTCTAGTGGCTAAAGGATACAATCTGCTAATCATCATCATCATCATCATCATCATCATCATCATCAAATCTTTATTTATTCAGGCGAACATCATTGAGCAAGGCTCATTTACAAGATGGACCTGATAAGGTCAATGTTCAACAGTTGATACACAACAGATACATCATACACTTATATAAAACAGTTATACATACAGGGGAAAAAAACGTTTATAAACAGAGTGATGTACAGTAAATTTGCATGATAAAAAACGGTTACAGGAAAGTTAAGCTAATATTTACAGTATATACATATCCCAGTGGGGGGGTGGCATGGCAAACACACAATATAATGTAATACTAGGATGGTGAAGGTATTACTGGGTGTCATAAGATGGGGTGTCTGTCTGGAAGGATTATGCCATATATGGTTAATTTTTGGGAGGGAGATTGTGAGATGACAAAGCTAGCTTCTATCGGTAGCAACTGCATTTCTCTGTGAAGAAGACTGTACAATGCTGTTTAAAGGATGCAAATGGAATGATATTGGACAGTTTTAGGGATTTTGTAGTGTGTTCCATGCTATAGCTAGAGAATAGCTGATTGCTGCCCTCCCTATCCTGGTGTTGAATTTGGGCAATTTGAGCAGGATGATGTTGTTGCTTCTTAGGGCATAGGAGCTAGGAGTGGTCTGGGTGAAGCAGTCCAGAATATAGTTTGGAAGTTTTTTTGATAATGCTCTGTAAATCCATAGTGCTGCATTTCTGTTCCTTCTGAGGTGAAGGGAAACCCACCTAACTGCAGCATAAAGAGAGCAGTGATGAGTATTAGATGGCAGATCTGTAATGAATCTTATTGCTCTATGATATAAGGTATCCAACTTGTGAAGGTAGGAGATGGGGCTGTGACTATAAAGGAAGTCTGCATAGTCAACAACTGATAGAAAAATGGCCTGGACTAACCTCATCTTTGAGTCTCTGTTTAGGAAGGGTTTTAATCTATAGAGAAGGCCAAGCCTTTGGCGAAGCTTTTTTAACAGTTCTTCTAAATGATGAGTGAAGTCGATTCTGTTGTCAAGCCACACACCTAGGTATTTGAAATTTTCTACATACTCCAGGGTTTCTCCAAGTATAGTGCATAGCTGGGGGAGAATTATTGAGGAGGAGGTGCTGGTGGAGCTTTGATTTGTGAACATCATTGCTTTAGTTTTCTTTGCATTTAACAGAAGCTTTTTCTCAAGTAGCTGATATTGTAACAAGGAGAATTCTGTAGGATTTAACGAGCAGCTGCAGGCGAAGGGTTGCTGACATACAAACAGTGTCATCAGCAAAGAGGTGGAAAAGTCAGTAAAAAATAACAGGCAGGGAGGTTCTGAAGCAAGTTTTTTTTGGGGGGGGTGGCAATGCAGCAGCCTCAATGGGACAGCGAGGTCAAGGGTGCAGCCCACAGGCTTACAGCTCTAAGAGAAGGGGCACAGCGCTCAGGGCAGATAGCAAAATCAAAGTACCTTAAGACCGCTCTCAAAACTGAAATCAACTCTTAAGAAATCTCTACATCAGACTAAACATTACTTAAAGTGAGAAATCAAGAACATGTCAAGCAGAGGTCAGTCCTAGCATTAATTTTTTGGTAGCAGTTCCTAGAAGACTTCTGGATTGCTGCATAAAGTGTGAGAAACACTGTCAGACAGGGGCAAGTGATATTCATCCAGGAGTAGATGCCAAAATTCAGGGTTCCAACCAGTACCTTGCTTGGAGGGTGAGCAGCGGGCAGCTTCTCTTTGTTCTGCTTACCAAATTGCAGAATGCAGTTTGTTTGAGAAGAGAGAGCCCGAAAGGGCAGAGTTGTCCCCTGGTGAGATAAGGTGAGAGGACGAAATTAAATAGCAGGCTTTGAGGGGAGGGCAGTCAGAAAACAAAAGAGAAATGAACAGTTTGGGAGGGGCTGAGAATTAAACAGAAATAGTTTAAGCAGGGAAGTCCTGAAGCAAGTTGGGGGTTGGGGAGGACACTGCAGTATGCTCAACAGGAGAGAGCTGTAGCTTCAATACAGTTGCAGGCATTGCTACAGCCTTAGATTATCTGGTTCATCTTAATGGTCTAGGCCTTAGGCCTTCAACTCTGAAAGTTCACCTACAGTAGCAGCTGTCTCTGCATTCCTTTCAGCAGGGAAGGGCTCTTCCCTGGTATCTCATCCTGTTTTTAGTAAGTTTTTCAAAGTTCTGGTTCATATTAACCCTCCCTTTCGAGAGCCCACTCCGGTTTGAGATCTTATTGTCTGCATTGCCCAGCTACTGCAGCCACCCTTTGAACCTTTGGCTTTGGCTGAGCTGAAGTACTTGACCTGGAAAAACTGTGTTCCTGGTAGCTATTACTTCTGCCAGACGGATTAGTGAATTATAGGCCCTGTCAGTCGAACCTGACTTCATCTCCTTCCATAGGGACAAGGTGGTCCTAAGAACTAATAAAAGGTTCTTACCCAAAGTGGTATCAGATTTTCATTTGAACCAGTCTGTCTCTTCCTGTGTTTTTAACTGACCATTCTTCTTCAGGGGAAAGTTTACACAGTTTGGATGTTAAAAGGGCTCTTAGCTACTACATAGAGCATACTAAGGCACGCAGAAATGACTGTCTTCAATTGTTTCTCACTTATGGTGAAGTAGGAAAAGGGAAGTCTGCTACTAAAAGAACTATTGCCAAGTGGATTGTCTCTTGTATGCAATTCTGCTATGACAAATTGGGCAAAACACCCCCTCCAGGCCTGAGGGCTCACTCAACTAGGGGTACAGCTGCTACTCTGGCTGCAGCCAGAGAAATCTGTAAAGCAGCCACCTGGAAAACAGTCCATACTTTCACCAAGCATTACTCTCTGGACATCCAGGCTAGGAGTGATGCTAGGTTTGGCACAGCAGTACTGCAGAGCCTGTTCCCAAAGTAGGTTTTGCATTCCCTCCTCCTGGGGGAACTGCTTGGTAGTCTGCATATTGTCAGAATACAGCAAGACTTCATGTTGTTTGAAGAAAAAATTATTCAACATAATAATGTTGTTTCTTCTAATGGAGTCTTGCTGTATTCTGATCTCCCTCCCTGCCTCCCCTCTCAGAACCTACTGCAGTTTTTGGGAAATGGGCTGGCAGGTACAGTTTTGCACCTCAGAGATATACCTTGTACCCTCCCTCTTAGGAGTGGGGTAGTTGTTTTATTATTATTATTGTTATGTTATATATATATATTGTGGTAGCACGGTAGTGCTACCATAGTTAGGGTTGAGAAGCCATTTACATCTTAAACCTAAAATTTTGCACCTTATAAACTTTGCAACTGTTGAACGGATTTGCCTGAAATTTGGAACACACGATCAAGAACCATATATCTTGGGATCTGCCAACTTTCGTACTGTTTGGATATACATCTGCAGAGTTATTAAGCGTGATCTAAGGGCGTGTTTATGCTTTTTTGGAATTATATGCTCGTCTCTACAGGTCATACAGTTTGAGCAACCAGTCTGAAATCTTCAGGGAACGTGCGACCGGGGTCCTCAATGTGTCTTTTGAAGACTTCGTGAAAAAATATTATACGGTTCAAAAGTTATTCAAAAAACTATTTCCCATTAAAAGTCAATGGGAAAAGTTAGCAAAAAGTTTGACAGTGTCACAAATGCAGTTTTTACTTTTGCAAATGGCCCTTTTACTGTCGCAAATCCACATTTTGTTTTCAGTTGGTCATCAGAAAAATGCTCGGCATTTAAATTTGGGACCCTCTAGCAACCTAATTCTTTTTGTATTCACCTAGTCGGACCCTGATATGCATGTCTTTATTTTGGGGTAAAACACCCCAGAAATATGTTTTTCAAATTTCTGGAAAAAGTACTTTTGCAAAGTACTTTCGCATTTGCGACACTGTCGCATGAATTTGCGAAAGCTTTTGCAAAGTTCGACAATACTTTTCCAGGCTGTGGGAAAATGACAGCAATTCTTTGCCACCCTGCTGCAAAAGAACGGTTTGGTCTTTTGGGCTGAAATTTGGAGAGAACACAGAAAACATCTCACAGATGTGCCTTTCAGTGTTTTGGTGAAAAAATATTACAGGGTGGCAAAGTTACAGCACTCCAAAGTTGACACTTTTTCCCATAAGATAACATTACGGCATCCGCCGCATTACAGGAATCCTTTGCCGCCCTGCTGCAAAATAATGGTTTGGTCTTTTGGGCTGAAATTTGAAGGGAAGAAAGCCAACATCCCACACATGTGCCTTTTAGTGGTTTGATGAAAAAATATTACAGGGAGCCAAAGTTATGGCACTCTGAACTTCTCTTTTTTTCCCCATAGGATAACATTACGGCGTTTGCCGCGCCTTTCAGGGTCTGTATCTCGGAAACGGTGCGAGATACGGGCTTTTCGTCAGAAAAATGGGGGCTAAAGACAAAACTAGCCAGGAAAGTCATAAATGATATGACTTTTAAATTTTTTTTCAACGTCGTACGGTTCCTGCGATATAAGCAATTTAGTATTCCAACTCCTCATTTTCTGCTCCGAGACCCATTATTATGCATACATTCATTCTACTCACTGTCATTCTCTATGCAGCTTTTATGGAAAACCAGCCTGTGCGCTTACATTACTGTTACCCTTACCGCTTCTGCTTGAGGTTCTGTAACCGTTTCACTTACTGTTCCCGTCTATGGCACCATGTGCGTTACCTTTCACATTTTCATTTGCGCTTGCGTTTGCGTTATTTTAACCATTTGTGTCTACAGTACTGTTTATCTTTCTGTTTCACTTTCCATCACCATGTGCATTACCATTTGCGTTTGCGGGCACTGTGTTACTATGTGACAAACATCACGGGCGGGAGCCAGTCTTATTTCTCATTATCCTCTCAAAAGAAGGGGAAATTAGAGGTAAAACTCCATTTAATGCATTAGTTAGGGTTGTTCCACAGCAACAAAAGTGAGGAACCGTGTTAGGGTTGAAAGCCCCTTGGACCCCCTGCTCACACCTCCAACCGCATCGGGTGCGCGTTGGGGTTGTCAGTCCCAACTCTCACCCCATTCTCCTATACCTCTGCTTCTTCACATCTGATGGGGTGAGAATTAGTTGGAACCCCAACACGCACCCCGATGCCGGTTGGGGGGTTTAAGGAGGGTCCAAGGGGCTTTCAACCCAACACTGAATTTCCTCACTTTGTCGCTGTGGAACAACCCTAACTAATGCATTAAATGGAGTTTTTGCTCTAAAATATATATATATATATATATATGTATTCTATTGTCACTACCTTTTTTTCTTGGGTTCTCGACTTGAGTCTTTTGGGACCCAAATTGTTGCCTTTTGGCTATTAATAAACAATTTCCATAGTTTAGTACTTAGCTTGCTCATAAGCATCTGACGGTTACACTGGTAAGTACCAGAGATAGAGGTCTGAAAACCGAACTCGAGCTCAACGTTCTATGCTTCTGCATATAGTTAACTCTTTCCTCTCTGGGGCAGTTCAAGTGCTGGAGCTAACTGCATATTGTCAGAATACAGCTAGACTCCATTAGAAGAAACAACATTACTATGGTGAGTCATTTTTTCTTTCCTGCCGTCGACCTGCACGCATTGGATCTTAGCAGACACTGCAGCTACAGTCGACTGCAATTACTTGTGCTTGTCGCACTTTTTTATTTTCTTTTTCATTAAGTAGTCTAAAATCAAATTTTTGGTGTTTCAGCCATCAAGTTTATATCCTCTCCACCAGCTTCATCTTCCAACTGCTCCATAAAGTGAGCCTGTGGCAAACAAACTCCTGAAAAAGATGGCAACTCTACGTGCATCCTTTACCTAGGCCCAGTGACAACACCAAAACCTGCCAGATTTGCCAGAAATTCAACTAGGCTACTCGGAGATGTCGTGTTAAGATCCTGGACAGCCACCTTATTAAGCAGATGCTGGTTGTGATGGAAAAGGAGCTGCAGGCCAGCAGCTCTTCAGCCTTGCCGGCACAGTCCAACGGGGCTTCCTCATCTTCTCAAATATCCGGTGGGAAGCACAAGCATCAGTACAAACACCGGGACTGGGACCAGTCTGCATACCACTCGCATTCGCCTCACAAACCCTCGACCGTGTCGGGTTCATCCTCCCACAGGGGGTTGGCTCCCTCAGCTCTGCCAGCCCTTTCATCTACTGGGCTACTGGTGGTACAACCACCTGCCATCATTGCCATTATGGGTGGCGGCTCCTTGGGGCAGGGGACTTCATCTCTTGTCTACCAGCCCCTGACACTCAGGTCCATTTCTTCCACAGGCACTCAGCCAGGAGGCTCAGTCAGTGTTGGTGTCTTGGGCATTGGTTATTTGACTATTACCCCTTCCCCTGCCAAGGTACTGCCTACATTGGTCCTCTCTTCAGTCATTCAAGGCAGTACCTGCTGCAGGTTACTGCCACTTCTCCTAGCCCCAGTGTTGCCTCTGCCTTTGCTTGGGAGGTCTCACTTCCCCCAGGTGCCTGCTTTTCTGGCTCTCCGTGCACTGGTAGATCCTTCTCCTGGCCGCTCCCTGCCAACACCCACTAGGACGCCACCTGTCCTGCTGCTGCCCCAGCCTGTGGACCCAGTGCCAGTGTCGCCTCTCCCACAGCCTGCACCACTGCCTACTCCTATAGGCCCAGCGCTGGACCCCAGCTGGTGCTTGGTGTTTTTTTGCCTGGCTACCCCTCGCCAGGCCCACCGCCGTCGTACCCCTACCCAGTGTTGGCTTATCTGTACCCACCAGCCTATAATTCCCCCCTCCGATGGATTACAGTGCTCTATTCTCTAAGTGGTGGTCCTTCATTCAGAGGCAGACCTACCACTTCTCAACTCCCACCCTTGGCATCCCAACCAGGACCTGCAGTCCCAGGATCTGAGCTGGTCTGGCATCAGTGAACCCCGGATGTTGGGGTCCTCCAGGTCTCACCCCAACATCAGCTCTGGCTCTCACCAGGATAAGCGCCTGCCACCAGAAAGTGACCAGGATGAGACAAACGAGAATGACTTAGATTGCTTGGGATCTTCCTCCTCACCAGGGGAGTCTTCAGATGGTGAAGAGCCCTCCAGGGTGATTCCCAAGTCCCCTCTTGATGATCCATCTTTTATGGACTTGATGTGCCACATCAAGTCCATTATGGGCTGGGAAATGGAGGAGCAGGACCCAGGCAGGCATCGCTTGGCCATTTATTTAAGGCAGTGGGATGCCTTCCTTGTGGTGGTGGTGCTGCCACCCCTGATTGACTCCTAAGGTGATTACCAGGGCAGCTTGGAATCACCTCTCATCTATCCCGCCATTGCCTAAGAAGGCAGTCTGTTTTTACCATGCTCCACCTGGTAAACACTTTTTAGGGGTCACTGTATGGCTGATTTGGTGGTCATCAATGTGGCTCATGATTGCACCAAAAATCCCAAGCACCTTAGTGCCCTTCCTCTGGACATAGAGTCTAGGCAGCTGGACCATCTGGATAAATGTGTTTTCACGTCCACTACCCTGGATATCCAGGCCATTAATTACCTGACCCATATGGTCCAGTATCCGAATGTCCTCTGGGACCAAGCCAGGGACCTTGTGCAGGTTTTACCTGAGGATTCCACCAAGACACAACTCACCCAGCTCCTTAAGTCTGCCTCCTACATTGGCACCACATTCTCCAGGCTGTCTAAGATGCCGTGGATGGCTCAGGCAGGGGAGTGGCTGCTGGTGTCTGCCTCCAATGCCATTTCTTTTTTAGGGAGTACCTATCATCGTCCTTCCAGCTGCCCCCCTCAACCCCGACATCCCAGAATTTCCTGGGCTTACCTTATGCCCTGCCTGGGAGCGGAGTCTGCAGAGGGTCGAGTGTCATCCTGCAGCTGGAGGATCCATTTGTCCTCCATTTTCTCACAATTACCCCAGGGCCCCAGGACTAGAGGTGCATGTGCATAGAGGCGTGCACATGTAGTACAGCCCCAGTGACAGCTCCTTTTGCACACCCATCAGCCTAGCACCTTGTGCTCCCTCTGGGCTATGCTGCCCCCTGGCCTCCACCGTGAGGCAGTCAAGAAGTGAGGGATACCATCTTCCCTCCCGAGAGAGAAGAGCTGCCTCTCGGCGGCTCCGTACCCTCCCGCCAACCTGAGGCCCATGCTCATTCCTGAACATGGGTCATCAGCGTGGTGTGAGGTACGGTATCTAGCGCCTTAGCTCTCGGTGCCATCGGGCCGATGAGGACTCCGGCGCCATTTGTTGCTTCAAGTATCCGATGTGCAGTCCACAATCTTGGATGCCCCCTTTTGGGGCTCCATCCTCTTTGGTGGGTATGTTCAGGACATAATCTCCACCCTTAGGATGGTTCATATGCTCTACCATACTCAACCTGCAGCAGGTCAGCATACTTAATTTCGCTGCTCCTCCTGTAAACAATCCCACCAACCTGCCAAAGGTCAGGGAAAGTGCAAGGCAGTGTTGGCCCCTGCAGTTGCTGCCACCAGAGCCTTTAGGGCACCCACGGCCACCCTCCCTGCACCAGCCCCCACCTCCTGACTGCTTAGCTGACCCCCCTGGACAGGTATCTGGGGGAGGCTGTCGGGAGTTGGTTCTCCCTCCACCTAGACAGGTGGTGGGACATAATCATGGACAACTGGGTGCTTCAGATCATTGAGCACTGCCACACTCTAGAATTCCTAGAGTTGCCTTTGGAAAATCCTTTGGTAAACTCCTCATACTCCCCCAGCCCACCTGTCCCTGGTCTGGGAGGAAATTCAGGTTCTTCTCCCAAAAAAAATCCATAGAGCCTGTCCCTCCGGCTCAATGGGGGAGAGAGTTTTACTTCTTCTTCCTTGTCCCCACAAAGACCAGGGATCCCTGGCCCATCCTGCACCTGAGTCATAGGAACCTGTACATAAAGTACAAGTGTTTCAGAATGGCCACTTTTCAAGGGTTCTTACCCCTTTTGCACCAGGGGGATTGGCTCTGCGCTCTAGATATGCAGGATGCCTACCTGCATGTCCAGATTTTTCCTGTCCATCATCGCTTCCTCTGCTTCTACTTTCAGGGGGCACATTTTAAATTCTATGCCCTCCCTTTTGGCTTTTCTTTGGCCCCCAGGGTCTTTACCAAGTGTTTGACACTGGTGGCAGCAGCTCTGAAGAGGCAGGGCTTCTACGTGTTTCTCTGCCTGGATGATTGGCTGCTAGCAGCCCCCTCCAGGGACTGCCTAGTTCAGACTCTGGAATATACCTTCCATCTATTTCAGGCTTTGGGGATCACGGTCAATCTGCCGAAGTCTTGCCACTGCATTTGCCAGCACCTTCAATGCATAGGGGTTGTTCTGGACACCAACTAGGGTATGGCCTTTTTGACCATGGACAGGGCAGAGCAACTGATGGAGCAGGCCTGTCTGGTTTTCTCCAGTTACCAGGCCCCCACCAGGGTGTCCCTACACCTGCTGGACCACATGGCAGCAGCCATTGTCATGGTCCACCTCACCCACCTAAACATGCGGTGAGTGCACCTTAATGGTCCAGTGAAACCAGTACTCAGATGACCTGGACCAGTTGGTCATGGTCTCTGACCCAGTCCGGAGAGTCCTGTCATGGTTGCTGCAGCCAGCCAACCTCCTTTGAAAGGTCTCCTTTCAGCTCTCGAACCTCCGCCAGATTCTCATGATGGACGTGTCCAGCCTGGGATGGGGTGCTCATCTGGCCAATCACCAGACCCCGGGCACCTAGAACGAATTGGAACAGGGTCTCCATATCAATGTCCTGGAGATATGAGCAATCCTTCATGTTCTGCAGGCCTTTCAGACTCATCTCTTCTCAGGTCCACTACTGCAGACGGACAACATGTATGTGGTGTATTACATCAACAAGCGGGGTGGGGAATCACTCTTACCCCCTGTGTTGGGAGGTGATCAGAGTCTAGTATTGGGCCATCAAGCATGGTCTGGAGCTCTTGGCCATACATGTTTCAGGCATCCAAAACATCCTGGCCAACAGTCTCAGTCATTCCCAGTTGCGGGTTCATGAGTGGGAGCTTCTGACCATGGTGGTCAAAGATCTCTTCAACAGGTGGGGTCATCCAGAGTTGGACCTTTTTACATCCCTACTCAGTATAAAACTGCTGCCTTTCTGCTCACTATAATCATGGGCTGTAGTTTTCTGATGAGATGCATTGTCTCTCTCCTGGAAAGGGAAATTTCTGTACGCCTTTCCTCCCTTCCTGCTCCTCCAGAGGGTTCGGCTCAAGCTCCAGTTGGAAGGGGCAGTGATGATTCTCATAGCTCCCTTCTAGCTGCTTCAGATTTGGTTCCTCTTGCTGCAACAGCTGGCAGTGGAACCTCCAGTGCCCTTGCCTCTGTGCACTGGCTTGCTCTGTCAGGACCAGGGCACCCTAGTCCATCCAAATCTAAAGTACCAGCATCTCCATACGTGGCTCCTGTGAACCTAGCTGTTGTCCACTTTGGGGTGTCCTCTAGGGTTGCAGATGTCCTGGTGGCTGTTATGAAACCCTCAACCAGGGCCACTTATATCATGAAATGGAATCGTCTCACCTTTTGGGCTGCTTCACGCCAAATGGACCCCTTAATCTGCCCAGTGAATCAGGTTTTGGAGTATCTGCTTTCCCTTTTGGACTCGGGCTTGGGATACTTCTCACTCAAGGTGCAGCTTTCTGCCATCTCTGCATGCTATGCACCTACTGAGGGCAGAGCTGTGGCTCAGCTTGATGTGTCCCATATATTTCTGCAAGGCATTTTGTATCTGAAACCTCCCATTTGGGACCTCAGTTTTATGTTGGAGAAACTCACATTGCCTCCTTTTGAATCAGCCATGAGTTGCGAACTGGGCTTTTTGTCAAGGAAAGTACTCTTTTTAGTTGCTATTACTTCTGCTCAAAGGATTTCTGAGCTCCAGGCTCTTATGTGTAAAGAGCCTTATTTGGTTGTTCACAAAGACAGGGTGTGCTTGTGTACTAATCCTAAGTTTTTTCCCCAAGGTAGTGTCAGAGTTTACTTTGAATCGATCCAGTCACCTTCCAGTTTACTATCCTGAGTACTCTAATCAGGGTGAGGCTTTGCTCCACACTTTGGATGTACATAGATTGTTGCAGTACTATACGCACCAGACCAAGACTTCCAGAAAGTCTGACCAGTTGTTTGTTTTGTTTTGTTCACCTCCAAGAGAGGGGGGGCTCTCCAGTTTCCAGACAGTGTTTGTCTAAGTGGTTAGCCAGTTGCATTGTTTATTGTTATCATAAGTACAGCAAGGACCTTCATGGAGTTGTTAAGGGCCATTCCACCAGGGGTATGGCTGATTCCATAGCCTGTCTCAAAAATGTGTCTACTGCAGATATTTGTGTAGCTGCCACCTGGAGTTTTGTCCACACCTTCAGCAAGCATTACAGTCTGGACATTGCCTCTTGGTGGAGGGCCAGTTTTGGCCTAGCAGTCCTTCGGGGCCTTCTCTCCTCAACTTTTGGCTGCTGATCTGTCCCCCTCCTGGTGCTGTTCCTCTGGTCATGCCCAGAACTACTTGGGACTCAGTCCTACCAGTGTTGGCCTGCTGAAAGAGCCTTTTTGGAAGTAAGATAGTACAGTTACGTAAGAACTTACCATAATAGTACAGCTTCGAGAGAAGCTCTTGCAGCAGGCCCTGTTTTCCCTCCCTTCTTTCCCCCGCTGTTCCTTGTTTCTCTTGCACTACTTCTGCCTTTTCTTTCTTGGCTCCAGGGAACCTCCTCGGTTCTCCATTTGCTGCCCACTCTGGGTCTCCGGCAGGATAACTGAGGTGGGTGTGTGGGACAGTCCACCTTTATAGGATAGGCTGACATTGGCAGTGGGTGGTCACCCATGGTAGACTACTAGCTAGAACGTTTTTGGTGTGGTCCTGGTGCCTGGGGGCTTAGTCCTACCAGTGCTGGCCTGCTGCAAGAGCTTTTCTTGAAGATCTACTGTTACGGTAAGTTCTTATGTGACTGTACTGTTCTGGCTGTGGCCTGCATCAGGTGATGATTGCCCAGCCCAGTTTCTTCTTGGCTGGCCTGCTGACAGGGATCCTAAACTCCGGTCGAAGAACTACAAGATGGACTCTGCTGCAGTAGGGTCTATTGATTGGCTTGTAGTCATGGAAGAAGCGATGGCAGCTGCCACAGTGGGCACCTCATCAGCCTCAGCACTGCTGCAGGCTGGGTCCAGCATCAGAGGGTCTTTGACACAAGATTTCTGCAAAATGTGTTGGGTCTCCCAAGCATATGGGGCTAACCCTGCTCACCATGGTAAGAAACACAAGTACTGCCAGTGCCAGTCGTGGAACTGGGAGAGATCTCAGTCTTCCTGCACCTTTGAACTTCCCTGACTGCTTGACTTGTGCCAAGTGCTCGACTCTGATCGAGCTGCACTTGGTTGAGGGATCAGTTGGCAGCTCCACAGTGCCCATGTTGGGCATGTTGACCTCGACCTGATCGATCATGCTGTTGAGATTTTTCTTGACCCTGTGTACCAGTTGTCAGAAGAAATCAAAGAGGAGTGGATCTCCAAAACTTTGGTTCTCACAGTCCTCTCCCAGGAGGACATAGATCAGTTGGTGTCTCCAACCAGTTCCACTAGGGAACATACTCCACCAGTGGTCATGCTGCCAAAGACGATGCTTGTCAATGCACCTAAGCATATAGTCTATACTGACCCTCTGGTGGCTTCTGCTTGGTGTCGGCCTCAGGTCGATATTTGAGGTCGAGGTTGTGGTCGAAGTGCCACTCGCACTCAACCTCATCTCCCTCCTCAGGCATAGAAATATAAAAATTGTCGGCAGATAAGGACCACTAGGCCCATCAAATCTGCCCATAAGCCTTCCCCTTGTTTGTGGCATCTGACCCTACTAGATCAGCAGCTTTCTCCTCCCCTTCCCACTTCTAGTGTTCCCTTATGCCTGTCCCATGCACATTTAAAGTCCCTCCACTGTGCTCACTCCCACCACCTCCTGTGGCAGACCATTCCGTGCGTCCACTACCCTGTCCTTAAAGAAAAACTTCTTCACATTTCCTCTCAACCTGCCCCTTCCAATTTCATGTCGTGCCCCCTCATTCTTGTACTCCTATATTGGAAGATGTTGTCCCCCTGCACCTTGTTTACGTCTTTAAGGTACTTGAATGTCTCCATCGTGTCACCCTGATCCCTCCTCTCCTCTAACGCGTACATACTGAGGTCTTTTAATCTCTCCTCATATGTTTTCTGGTGCAAGCCCTGTATCATCTTTGTCTCTCTTCTATGGACTGCCTCCACCTTATGTCCTTTTGAAGATGTGACCTCCAGAATTGTACACAGTACTCCAGATGAGTCCTTACTAGAGTTTTATACAATGGCATCACCACTTCTCTCCTTCTGCTAGTGATACCTCTGCCTATGCACCACATTATACCACTGGCCCTCCCTACAGCCTTTGTACTCTGCTTAGACACCTTTAGGTCATCTGAAATGATAACCCCCAGATCACTTTCTTCCTTGGTGTTCATCAACAGCTCCCCCCATCCTGTAGGTCTCTCCAGGGTTCCTTCATCGCAAGTGTATCATTTTGCACTTCTTTGAATTGAACTTCAGCTGACACACTTTGAACCATTTTTCCAGCTTCCCTAGGTCTCTCCTCATTTTCTCCACCCCATCTGGAGTATCCACCCTGTTGCAGATCTTGGTGTCATCTTAAGGAAAGGATAGTGCAACACCTGGAATCCATAGGAGAACAGGATCCAAGACAGCATGGGTTTACAACAGGAATGTCTTGTCAAACTAATCTCATAGATTTCTTTGACTTGTAACCAGAGTGGTGGACCAAGGGGGTGCAGTTGATGTTGCCTACCTTGACTTCAGCAAAGCTTTTGATACTGTTCCATGTAGAAGATAGATTAATATGCTAGGTAGGCTTGGGGTGGTCAGAGGTTGGTCAACTGGCTGGCAAACTGGTTGACAGGCAGAAAACAGAGTGGTGGTAAATGGTATACAGTCAGAAGAGATGCAAGTCACAAGTGGGATGCCTCAGGGATCAGTCCTGGGGTCAGTCCTCTTCAGTATCTTCATCAGTGACATTACAAATGGACTGCAGGGTAAGGTTTGCCTGTTTGCAGATGACTCCAAGATCTGCAACAGAGTAGATGATCCAAATGGGGTGGGCAGAATGAAAAAAGATCTGGAAAAACTGGCAAAATGGTCTGAAGAATGGCAACTGGGGTTTAACGCAAAGAAGTGCAAGATCATGCACATTTTATTTTTTTTTTATTTATTTATTCTAGGATTACAAATACCTTTGAGCCAAGGCTCTTTTACAAATGTTCCACATCATTGGTACAATTTAACAGAAATAGGCAAAGATAACAGTTTATAGAATTAAAGACAAAAAACACAATCTTTTTGGGGAAATAAAGATCAATATAGTGAAACTTAAGGGAGGGGAAGGGAAAGGAGGAGGGTGAAACTAAGAGGATGGGGGAAAGGGGAGGTAGGAAGGGGGGACAGAGAGAGGGGAGGTGGAAGGAGGTAAAAATAATGGTAGTGCAGCCGGGAGGCATTTGTCATGGGCCAGCAAGGGAGGTGAAGAATGGGGGGGGGTGCTGGCAAAGTGCAGAAGTAGATGCAAGTCCAAACGGGCATCTTCAGCTTTGGAACCAAAGACATGTTAGGCACAACAGTCACAGAGGTTTGAGGCAGTGCGTGTTAGGCGGAGCCAAGTCTTAAAAGTGCTGAGCAATAGTGAGGATGAGATATCACTGGGAAGACCGTTGTACCAACTAGCGGCCCGGTGAGCAAAGGATCTTTGGCCTTGAGTTGTGCGGCAATGCGGGATTTGCAGAAGCTGAAGTTTCGATCCCCTGGTATTGCAGGTATGGATTCTTGGTTGTATGAGGGCACAGACTCCAGGGGGGGCAAGGCCCAGCGTGATTTTCTTAGTAGTAATACAAGTTTGGTATTTTATTCGATTGGCAAGGTTCAACCATCCAGTTTGAGAATAGAGGTCACAGGTGTGTGTTAGATGCTGGGAGCCAGTAATCAGATGACAGGCCTTGTTGAGGGCGGATGGATACATGTTTGAGTGCGGTGGTTGTTGCAGAGCCGTAAATGATAATGCCATAGTCAATGATGGATATGATGGAGCTCTGGACATCGACAGCAAGGGCTTCAGATGTCAGGTGCTTCCTATGTCGGAATAGCAGGCCTAGCTGGGAGTGGGCAGTTTTTGCCACAAGGTCGATGTGGGCAGCATAGGAGAGGTGGTGGTCAAGGGTGATCCCAAGGTATTTAAAGTTGTTGACCTGTTCCAGTGCGGCACCTTGTCTGGTGATAACGGAGAGTTGGAATTTTTTATGTTTATTACGGGTGCTGCTGAACATCATGGTCTTGTTTTTGGTTTTTTTATTAAGAACCAATTTGTGCTTCATGAACCAATTCTCAACCGATGAGAAGCCGAGTTGGAGACTATCTTGCAGTTTCTTTGGGTCCTGGTGTGAGGCCTGGATTACTGCATCATCAGCATACAGGGTGATATGTTCAGTGCAGTAGTCTGGAAGGGTGTTAAGGAACAGGCTAAAGAGTAGGGGGCCCAGTATTGAACT
Source organism: Neoceratodus forsteri (assembly GCA_016271365.2). Taxonomy (NCBI): domain Eukaryota; kingdom Metazoa; phylum Chordata; order Ceratodontiformes; family Ceratodontidae; genus Neoceratodus; species Neoceratodus forsteri. The sequence continues at coordinate 933,289,980 of CM028133.1, forward strand.
CTGGGGTACACCAGAAAGGACAGGTTTGGAATCGGAGAGTACATCCACAATTTTTACACGCTGGGAGCAGTTTTCAAGATAGTTTTTGAACCATGTGATTGAATCAGTGGAGAGACCAGCCTTTTTTAATTGGCTCAGCAGAAGGGAGTGGTGGACAGTATCGAAGGCTTTGGTCAGGTCGATGAAAATAGCACCAGTTAGTTGTCCATTGTCGAGGGAGCTGTGAATGGTGCCGGTGAATTCGAATAAGGCAGAGTATGTACTGTGGCATTTTCTAAAGCCATGTTGCTGTTTACAAAGAATGTTATAATTGTCCAGATGTTCGGTAAGTTGGTCCACTACAATACATTCCAGTGCCTTCGATGGGGGGGAGGAAGAATGGAGATAGGGTGGAAGTTGGCATGGTCAGTCTTATCACCACTTTTGTGAATCGGGGTAACAGTGGCCATTTTCCATTTGTCCAGGAAGTGGCTAAGGGAAAGAGAGAGATTAAAGATCTTGGTAAGGGGCCCAAGTACCACGTCAAGCGTTAGGGCCAGCAGCTTGAGGTCAAGTGTATCATTGCTTGTTCTTGATTTGCTGATGGCTTTGGCAACGTAGTTTCGGACTTGGTGTTTTTTTACTGCTTTAAAGTAGAAAGGTGGATGAGAGGTGTGGGTGGAGGACTTGGGGTGTGTGTGAGTTGATGCATCTTGGAAGAAGTCAGCAAGGAGAACACTTCTAAGGTCGGTGAAAGCAGTGTTAAAAGTGTTTGCAATAGTTTTAGGTTCGAGTGTAGTGTGCCCATTAATGTTGAGTAAGTTCGACGAGGATTTTGGCTGTTTCCCAGTGACAACTTTAATGTTTTTCCAGAAATTCCTCCCATTTCCCCAGGAGTTGGTGAGGGCATTCTTATAGTAGTCCAATTTCTGTTGCCGAATGGATTTGGTACAGTAGTTCCACGCCCGTTTGTAATTCTGGATGTCAAGTAGCTTGCCGGAGTTTCTTGCCAGTTCCTAGAGGTGGTCCCTGGATTTAAGTTATTTTAGGAGGCCACCTGAAAGCCAATTAACTTTGTGCTTTTTGAGGGGGGCAAATTTATTACAGGCTCCATTAAAAATGTGAATAAATTGCTCCAGTGCAGTATTCGTATCTGTTGCCTTAAAGATGGGGTCCTGCAGAAGGAGGTGTGATTTGAGGTGGGGTCGCTGACCACGGGGAAGGACTCTGCTAGTTATGATTTTTGGAGGGGGCTTACAGAATTTGTTTCTCCAGATACAGCTGATGGGAGAGTGGTCACTTAGCGAGTCAGGGAGGACTGAGGTTTTTGTGATCCGAGAGGGGTGATTGGTTAGGATCCAGTCGAGTAGGGTGCAGGTCCCTGTTCTGTAGTTTTTCCTGGTTGCGTGGTCAACCATTTGAGTCAGGTTAGCTAATATAATGGAGTCCTTAAATGATCCACCTTCAGCTGAGAACCAATTTATGTTTAAGTCAATAAGAAGGATGATTTTGGAGTCCGATGGGTAGGATTTGACAAAGTCAAGAACAACGGTTAGCCCAGGTCCCTGTTCCTTGGGAGGTATGTAAACAGTGACAACTGTGAGGGCCTTACTGTGGGCACCTAATAAGAGACTGATGGGAAAGATCTGGGCAGGAGTTGCTGGAAGATTGGGATCAATGGGGTGACCTCGAAGAGTGTCTTTCACATATAATGCACACCCTCCTCCTCTTTTGGACTTACGATCAACCCGGAAGACATTGTAGCCAGGGAGGGTGATTGCCTGATCAGGGATCTTTGGAGTGAGCCAGGTTTCAACTACCGATGGAATATCCGGGTTGTGTTGGGTGGTAAAGGCTTGCAGTGCGTCAAGCTTAGGAAGTAGACTGCAGATGTTCAGGCACATGATTGAGAGAGTGCCTGTTGGTTTATTATGGTGGGAGGTGTTTATTCGGGGGTTAGGGTGAACAGTCCCTGATAGCAGCAGGGGGAGGAGCACAAGTTTCAGGGTACATAGACAGAGTTCAGTCAGAGAGAGGCTGCGCTTCTTTTTTGAGCAGTGTACGCCAGGTGGTAACATCAAAAATGCAACATTGGAATAGTTGTATGCAATGTGGCTAGATGAGTCCTAGGCTCACACATGAGCAGGGTCAGATCAATTGCGGTGGTGTGCATCCAGGGGGAAGGATTTGCCTCATGGTGAAGGGTACCAGAGTGACGATAGGAGGTGGGCAATTGATAGCTGGAAGGGGGGATGGGAAGTGGTCTGGGGGAAGGAGGAAGAAGGGAAGAGATGAAAGGAGAATGAGTAAAGAGGGCAGTAGATGAAAGGAGAGCATAGCAGACTAGGTGAAAGGCAGACAAGCAGGAGTCAGCCGGAATTCACAGGGAGGCTGTGGGTGACAGGAGGCGTGAGGACGAGGGGGATGGAGGAGGGGGACCAATGAGAAACAACAGGGGGAGGAGCTACAAATGAGGGCAGGGCGAGGGTCTATTTAGTTAAGGCTGGGGGTGGGGAGGGGGCAGGCGTAAAATTTCAGCTGCTTACACAGAAAGTCTATGGGTGCAATGGCCCCGAGTCAGGAGAAACAATACAGCAGGCTGTGCAGTCAATGAGCGTAGGTGGGGAGGGTTGGGGGCCAATCAAGGCACACAGCGGAAAGCGTGGGACCAATGGCGGGCCTCCCCACTACCCTGGCTCAGCAATGTAGCCTTACCCGTCTTGATGGATCCCTGGAATGGCCTTGTGGAGAGCGGCAGTGCGGCTGGAGGTCGAGCCGCAGCCGCACTGACAGAGGTGGGGGCCTGTGATGGCCCTGTGGGAGAGCTGATCTGTAAGGGAAAGAGATGGAGGGAATTAGAGGTCTTATGCATGGAGAACAAAGGGGGGGTGATGTGTAGGCTAAATCGAGGAGTGTGGAGCAGGCTGCCGGAAATGGCGGGCACAGCAGGGAGACAGACGGGAGGGCAACCAGTGAAACAAGGGCTAGTTGAGGACTTGACCTGGTGCCATGGGGGAAGGGTGAGAAAGAAAGGTGAGGGGGGAGACAGGGAAGAAAATTAAGTCAGCAAGAGCGTGAGAGGCTAAGGGAGGAGGGTGGTTCAAACCCCAGGGGATAGAGAAAGGATAAAGAGAGCAGGAGGGATGGCAAAAAAAAAGTACAAGAAGAACAGAGCTGAAATCACAGTCACGGAGTATCAAACACAGTGCATACTGAATTCGGATTCAGCCCAAAAAGACAAAATGGCAGTAAAAGCAAACAATTCTGGTAACAGTCAGTACATGCAGATTAAGGCTGGCAGAGCATAAACACTTTTCAAATGAATTACAGAAACAGCTACTATAGCGTAACTGCAGGTTAACAAGCTGGGAGAAATATGCAGAGTCTTAGCAAAGTGAAGCGGGCGAAAAATTTTGGCCGCTTACACAGAAAGTCTATTGGCGCAATGGCCCCGAGTCAGGAGAAACAATACAGCAGGCTGTGTGGCCACTGAGCGGTCGTGGGGAGGGCTGGGGTCCAATCAAGGCATACAGAGAAAAGCATGGGACCAATGGCAGGCCTCCCCGCTACCATGGCTCATCAACGTAGCCTTACCCGGCTTGATGGATCCCTGGAACGGCCTTGTGGAGAGCGTCAGTGCAGCTGGAGGTCAAGCCACAGCCATGCCAACAGAGGGCTCGTACGGCCCTGTGGAGAGCTGGATCTAAAGGGAAAGAGATGGAGGGAATTAGAGGTCTTATGCATGGAGAACAAAGGGGGGTGACGTGTAGGCTAAATCAAGAGGCGTGGAGCAGGCCACTGGAGATGGCGGGCACAGCAGGGAAACGGACGAGGGGGGGCAACCAGTGAAACGAGGTCTAGTTGAGGACATGACCTGGCGCCACGGGGAGAGGGTGAGGAAGAAAAGTGAGGGGGAGACAGGGGAAAAAATGAAGTCAGAAAGAGCATGAGAGGCTAAGGGAGGAGGGCAGTTCAAGCCCTGAGGGGTAGAGAAAGGCTACAGAGAGCCGGAGGGATGGCAAAAAAAAGAACAAGAAGAACAGAGCTGAAATCACAGTCCTGGAATATCAAACACAGTGCAAACTGAATTCGGATTCAGCCCCAAAAGACAAAATGGCAGTAAAAGCAAACAATTCTGGTAACAGTCAGTACATGCAGATTAAGGCTGGCAGAGCATAAACACTTCAAATTAATTACAGAAACAGCTACTATAGCGTAACTGCAGGTTAACAAGCCGGGAGAGATATGCAGAGTCTTAGCAAAGAGAAGCGGGCGAAAAATTTTGGCCACTTACACAGAAAGTCTATGGGCGCAATAGCCCTGAGTCAGGAGAAACAATACAGCAGGCTGTGCAGCCAATGAGCGTACGTGGGGAGGGCTGGGGTCCAATCAAGGCACACAGAGGAAAGCGTGGGACCAATGGCGGGCCTCCCCGCTACCCCGGCTCAGCAACGTATCATTACCCGACTCGATGGATCCCTGGGATGGCCTTGTGGAGAGCGGCAGTGCGGCTGGAGGTCGAGCTGTGGCCGCGCTGGTGAAGGGCTCGTACGGCCATGTGGAGAGCTGGATCATAGGGAAGAGAAACCCTGAAGCTACCTAAAGGTTGGGAGGGGAGTCACAAAGGGAGAAAGAGACTTGGGCATCATCATTACAGATGATCTGAAAACATCCAAGCAGACTACTAAAGCAGTAGGTAAGGCTAGGGGGATGTTAGGGTGTATTAGTAGGGGTATCATAAGTCAGAAGAGGGAGATAATAATCCCTCTTTACAAGACACTGGTTATGCCACATCTGGAGTACTGCATACAGTACTGGAGGCCACACTTGCACAAGGACATTAACAAAATGGAGGCAGTCCAGAGAAGGGCAACCAAAATGGTGCAGAGACTGCGTCAGAAGACATATGAGGACAGATTAACGGAGCTCAATATGTATACCCTTGTGAAAAGGAGGAAGAGGAGTGATATGATTGAAACATTCAAATATCTTAAGGGCATTAACATGTTTCAATGTAAGAAAAATAGCAGGGCACAGTATGAGATTAGAGGGAGGCTGATTAATTGGTAATGTGAGGAAGTTATTTTTTACAGAAAGGGTGGTGGAAGCAAGGAAAAGCCTACCTCAGGAAGTGGTGGATATGAATACAGTGCAGGGTTTTAAACAGGCATGGGATAGCCATAAGGGAGCAATACAGATGAGTATGACTAAATAGGCCATTGACAAAGTAAAGGCTGATGGCACATTCATAAAGTAGAAAAAATGGGCAGACTGAATGGGCCTTGCGGTCCTTATGTGCCATCATCTTCTATGTTTCTATATCTGCAAACACTGAAATGTTGAAGTTCAGTAAGTGTCCGGGTTCCTTTTGTAAAATGGGCAAACTAATATTGTTTTGTATGGGAGTTTCTCCAAAATCCAGAAGTGCATGTCCATGATATGTGGAGAAACATTACCTTCTACAGAGTACATATGAACATATGAACTTGCCATCAGATAAAGGCTTTTCGGTCTGTTGAGTCTGCCCTTATACTGTAGCTGGCCCTCCCTCCTCTCTTCCCCCTTCCAATGACCCTCTCCTTACCCTGTCCCATCCTCTTTTGAAGCAGCCCACTGTATTACAGACTACCACTTCCTCTTGTAACACGTTCTATCCTGACACCACCTCTCCATAAAAAAGTGTTTCCTCATTTCCTTCCTGAACTTCCCCCATCCAATTCCAGCTTGTGCCCTCAGACGTCCCTCACTCTCTTTAACTGAAAAAGCCCCTCTGTGTCCATCTTATTTATTCCCTTCATGTGCTTAAAGGTTTTGATCATGTCCCCCCTTTCCCTCCTCTCCTCCAGGGAGTACATGTTCAGCTCCCTCAGCCTACTCTCATAGGGCAAGTCCCCTAGCCCCTGGATCATTTTTGTTACCCTGCACTGCACCGCATCCAGTAACCTAATGTCCTTCTTCAGGTATGGCTGCCAGAACTGCATGCAGTACTCCAGGTGTGGTCTAACCAGTGACCTATACAGCAGCTGGATCACTCCCCCCCCCCCCCGGAGGATATGTTTCTGGAAAATAAAACCCAGCATCTTGTTAGGCTTTGCAGCTGCCTTTCTACATTGTCCAGAGTTGTTCATTGCTCCCATTATGATCACCTCCAGATCCTTCTCCTGCTCCGTCTTGGCTAGCTGAACCCCACTAACTGGTAGCTCCTCCTTGGGTTTTTTGCTTCAAAATGTAACACCTTGCATTTCTTGGCATTGAACCCCAGCTGCCAAGTGTCCAACAAGGCCTCCAATTTTGCCAGATCCTGTAACCCCTGCCACTCCTCTAAGTCATCCACTGCTGCTCCCATCTTGATGTTATCTGTAAACAGACTGATCCTGCTCTTGATGCCCGTTGAGATGTCTGCTGTGAAGATCCCAAACAACACCAGTCCAGTACAGAGCCCTGTGGCACCCCACTTGTTACTGCCCTGGGTGACAAGAGCTCTCCTCCCACCACTGCCCTCTGCTGTCTCTCTCTTGCAGCCAGTTCACTACCCATCCCACCATCTTCTCCCTGGCCTCTGTGCCTTCCAGCTTACTGTCTAGCCTCTTATACAGCACCGAATCGAATGCCTTACTGAAGTCCAGGTACAGGACATCCACTGCATGGTCCCTGTCTGATTGCCTCATTTAGCCAGTCATAGTACTCCACCAGGTTGGTCTGACAGGATCTGCCTGAGACAAAACCATGTTGCCTGCTATCCTGCAGCCCATTAGTCTCTAGGAGGGAAACCAGCCTCTCCTTCAGGATTGTCTCCATCAGTTTTCCCATGATGGATGTGAGGCTTACTGGTTTGTAGTTTCTCAGCTCATCCTTGGGGCCACTCTTGTGGAGGGGCACCATGTGCGCCATACTCCAGTCCTGTAGTACACTCCCTGAGTCCAGGGAGGCATTGAACAGGTCTGCCAGGACTTCTGCTAGCTCTCTTAGCATACTGGGGTGTAAGTCGTCTGGCCAGGGTGCCTTGTCCACCCTCAGTGCCCTCAATCCCTCCAGTACCCTGCCCACTGGATTTCCCTGTCTGTCACCTCTTCCCTGCCCGTGCCCACACCCCCAGCCCCCCTGGATACTTGTCCCCCTTTCTCTTCAGTAAATACTGAGCAGAAGTACTCATTTAATGCTTCCACCTGTTCTGCCTTAGTATCCGCCCCCCCCCTTTTAATTCTCACTATTTGGTCCTTCCAGCTCCTATTCTCCCTGATGTACCTGAAGAAGTCCTTCTCCCTTACTTTAATGCCCTGTGCCAGCCTGGGACACCTTGGCAGCACTGACTGCCCTTGTCACCTTCCTTGACTCCTTCAGGTATTCCTCACTGTCTACCCCCTCCCTGATCTTTTGTACAGTACCTTCTAAAGGTGGCTCTTTCTTACTTTCTCCACAACCTCCCTGCCCACCCAGCTAGGCTTTTTGGTCCTAGCCCTCTTACTCTGGACTATTGCATATATTGTGGTTGCCTCCTCCATACCCTGTTTAATGACCTCCCATCTCTGATTAATGTCCGTATCTGGAAGACAGCGACACTATTACAGTGAAAATGCTGATGCCAACAACATCGATGTTTTCGCTGTAATAGTCCACCTGAAACCCCAGCACACTCTCTCTCCCGGCCCTGCACCCCTTCCCGATTCAGCTCCAACTTGGAGTTAGAATCCTTTAGATCAAGGGGTGTGGGGGGGGGCAGAGCTCCCGGCATGGGGGGTTCGGGGGGCAAAGCCCCTGATGAAAAGACAGCTGAGGTCTCCAGTCGGATTTATGTTGACCTCAAGCTACGGTTGACATAAATCCATTGCTGTGATGGCGGTTGACAACTTAGCTGTCGAACCAGCATCGTAGAGCCATATCTGGATTGATCTTGGCCAGATACTATTTCCCTCATCCTCCCAAAGTCAGCCCTTCTGAAGTCTATCACCCTTGTGCCCAATTCTACTCCCTCTTTCCCCATGTCTATCTTGAACCACACCAAGTGGTGGTCACTCCCTGCCAGGGGTTCCTCTTTTTTTTTATCATAATTTTGTTGAGGAATATAAATCCAAACATTTTACATTTATCAAAAGTGGGAACACATAAAAACATGAATGATACAATTCCTTAATACAATAGTGAGACATATAAAAATTATCCGGGGGTCTATTACAGTCTTGTTGAGTTATTCTAAAAGGGGAAGAAAAAAAGACTGGTTCTATAGGAATGTACATTAGTTATCAACTTTATATCAGTTAAGGACGTCTTCTGAGGACCAAAATTCTAGTCTCTTGTTGTACAATTTCCATATGGATTCAAAGTCCCAAAAATATTCTGTATTGTTCAGTGCTGACAAAAAAGTTTTCTCCATTCAATCTTTTAACTGCCATCAAATTGGCTTTTAAAGCTAGTTTTTCATTAATTTTTAATCCTCTAGTATTAAATATTTCCAAGATTGTAAACTTTGGGTCTTCCCAGTGCGTAAAATTAAAGCCCACCTGACTGAGATGTGTAAAGGCATCCTTCCACCAATCCAAAACAAGCCTACAATCCCAGAAACAGTGCAGAATTTCAACGTTTAATGGCTTTATCTTGAGACAGTTTATATTGACCAATACTGTTGCAAGCCAAAACCCACTGTTGGGCTGTACAATTATAACTTAGCTCCCTATCCCATTTCTGGATGGTTATACTATAAATGTGCAGAAGTGACTTATGAAGATTTCCCACAAGCCAAGGAAACATTTTTAGCTGTCTTATTGCCCAATATTGTTATTAAAGATTGTACCATTTCTCTGTTATTGGGAGCTCATTCCCATCTACTGTAATCCTTACTGAAAAGATTATGTAACTGGTAAAAGTGAAAAAAAAAAAACTGGTGAGAGCCTAGTTGATATTTTATTTTAAAAGAGGCCCAGTCCATTTTAGTCCTTCCTTCAAAAAAAATCCTTTTATTAGATAATACCTTTTTTGCCCATTCCTCATTAAATAGCACCCTGCCTTTTAATTTATAATTAGGGTTGTTCCAAATGTTATTTTCGGGAGATAAATGAATGTCCCATTTAGTTTTATTGGTGTATTTAAATATTCTTTCTGCAATGTGTCTTACTATAAAGCTTTTAGAAGACTTACGTTTCGTGGCTGTAAATAGTATCTGGGAAATATCTGACTGTTCCTCTGTTGATTTATAAAGTATAGGTTATTTATTAATGATATAGTCATTTGGTCATGTTCTTTATCAAAGGCCCGCCTAGTGGACATTTTCATTATGTATGCCAAATGGCACATCTCTAAATCTGTACATGCCATCCCACCCTGATCAGCTGGCAGACAGAATTTTTTTTTCCCCAGGAAATTCTGCCTGGCTTGCCATTCCAAATAAATTTCCTAAACTCTTTATTTATCTGATTAAACCAAGTTCTGGGGATTGGAGTTAACAAAGTCTGTAATCTGTAAGATAGGAAAGGGATGGCCATCATTTTAATTAATTGTACTTTGCTCCAAAGAGACAATGGTGTCATGCCCCAAAGTTACAGACTATCCCAGAGGGTGTCACTCAAATCTTTAAAATTAGACCTAAACAAGTTATTAATATTATTATAGATAACAATATCTAAGTATCTCATTCCTTGATTTTTGATTGTTGCGTTTATGTATTTTTGTATTATAGAGGGGTCTTGTACAGAAAAGGTAACCATTTCTGTTTTGTTTTCATTGACTATAGCCTGCAACCTTTGAAAATATTTTAATGATTGTTACCAATTCCTGCACACTACTCTCTGGATCTTGTATAGTCAACAGTACATCATCCACAGATGCATTGTGCTTGAGTACTTCAGTCCCAGTTGTAAAGTCCTGTATTCTGGGGTTGGTCCTTATTTCAAAAAGTAAGAGTTCCAAACCCATAACAAAAATTGAAGGGGATAAGGGACAACTCTGACGTACTCCTCTGTGGAGTTCTATATAGTCTGAAAGATTCCCATTCACTTTCACCTGAGCTAATGGTCTTATATAAATAGCTTGAATTATACATATAAATTCATTGGTAAAACCAAAGCCCTTCAATGTGTTAAATAAATACAGCCATTCCAACATATTGAATGCTTTGGTGGCATCCACAGCCATCAGGATGCTTGGGATATTGAACTTTTGTATATATTCTATCAGAAATTGAATTTAAAAAAAGGCCAGATTTAATAGTTCTATTTGGAATAAAACCAGTCTAATTTCTATGTATTAACTTACCAAAAAGAGGGAGAATTCTGTTCTTAATAACTTTCACAAAGATTTTATAGTCGGTATTTAGAAGTGCCACAGGTCTACAATTTTCTACTTTATTGTTTTGTTTCCCTTGTTTAAGTAATACAGAAATGTAAGCCTGAGAAAAAGATAAGTGGATCCTCTTTTGAACATAGATCCAATTGAAAAGCTTACACAAAGGGGGAACTGTTTTCCCTCTATGGACAAAAAGAATTCAAGTGTATAGCCATCCACTCCTGGCACTTTATTTTTGGCCATTTGATGAAGAGTCTCTATAATTTCAGTTTCTGATATTGGCTGAATAAAGGCATTACCTTCAATGACACAGATTTTTTCCCTTATAAATCCCCCATGATAATCTAGCTCCTGCTGTGAAGGGGAACAAGCAGACGTATATAAATCAGAAGAATACGTTTGAAATTCTAATAAAATATCATCCTGTTCTGTAACTATCTTGCCCTCCATTTTTTGTATGGCTATTATTTCTGCTCTATCTTCTTCTAATGCCTGGAACCAATTCGCTAAGGCTCCCCCTTCACTGCCTTTTCCAGTTCCCCTAGCCTATTTTCAATTTCTTCCTGTCTTTTCATCTTTTGCTTATTCCTCCAAGATGTAGATATAATTAAACCTCGTAAGGTAGCATTCAGGGCATCCCACCAGTCTATTATATTTTCTTTTGAGACTTTGTCAACCATGAAAAAATCAATGGCCTGAGAAATTTTGGCTAGAAAATTCTTATCCTTTAACAGGTTGTTATTCTCCATATACCCTTCTTTCTCCTATTTTTACTTATATCCCAAACTATATTGCAGGATACTGGACTATGGTCTGATATTAGTCTAGTTTCTACATTGGCTTTTAAGCCTAAAGTCTCTACAAGTAGATCCTGTGAAACAAAAATATAATATAATCTAGCATGTGTTACAAATCTAGAGGAAAAATAAGTGTAATCCTTGCAAGTCTCATGAAGGTCCCTCCAAATATCCACTAGATATTTGGACTGTAGAACATTTTGTGTAATAATTTCACTTTATATTTTTCCCAACTGCTGGATTTGGAGGTTTTGTCCAAATAACTATTAAGGATACAATTCAGACCCCCCCCCAGTATGAAATAACCTCCACCCCAAGTAAACATTAGTTTATTAAGTTCCACCAAAAAAATTGCATATCCATTAAAAGGGCCATATATAGAACCAAATATAACATTCCCTACCACAGCCATTTTAGTATTAACCAGAATGATTCTTCCTTGTTTGTCTGATATAGATCCAATGAATTCTCCTTTAAAGCTTTTGTCAAATAGCAAACTCACACCTGCACTCCTGTCAGATTTTCCCATGGAACAGAAAACCTGGCCAGTTAATTTCTTCTTAAATTTCTCTATCTCTGTTTCATTTAGAAAAATTTCCTGCAACATAATTACCACAGCCTTAAGTTTTCTGATCCTAGACAAGGTTCTGGTTCTTTTAACAGGGGAGTTTATCCCATTTATATTCCAGGTGCATAGTTTAACAAAAGTCATTAGTTAATAATGAAGTACCTTCCCCATTTTTAACTGTCCCCCACCCCGTGCTTCCAAATGTGACCCACGGCTCATTTTATTTTTTCCTAACCCCCATCCCATTATGCCTAAGACCTAGGTCTGGCATGACCCCCAAAAAGACTTGATAACATGTCCAGTATTCAGTGCTAGCCCCCCCATTTTCCTATGTCTTATAGGCCATTCTCTTATCCTAGCAACACTAATTATATACTGTTAATCATTCTCAAACATTAGTCATTCTCAAAATTAGAAAATATTGTAGGTAATCTAATTTTTAAATCTGACAGTCTCCACTGGAGAGTTATACAAAAGGGATGCTTATTCAGTAATACTTTAAGCTCAGCAAGGAAAATTACAAATGCTTTTTTTTTTTTTTTTTTACTTATTATTTACTCTCCTGCTGCTGGCTATCCCTCAGGAGGGCATCCCCAGCCCTGTACCCTGGCATCTACCAGCTGACACTGACCTGACCCCAGGGCTTACCCCCCCCGGGTGGGGTCAGCGGGCAGGTCCCCAACTCCCCCATCGAAGTCTGGATTTAGTTGGCCAGCGCCGTGGCTAGCTGGGGGTGGAACTTGCGAGGCACCCTCTGCCATCCTGCATGACAGCATCTTTTTCTCCTCCTTGTTTTTCTCCCCAGGAGTTGGGGCCATGCAATGTCGCCAATGGAGGGGAGTGCACATGCTTCCACACGCGCTTCCTCCTGGCGTCTGGCCTGACTCCTCCCCAGCTTGTGGTACGGTGCTCTGCCCTCCAGCCTTCGTCAGGGGGTGAGCAAGCACCGACCACCAGAAACCCCCCTCCCCGGAGAAGGAGAGCAGTCCTTCGGACGCTCAATCCTTCTTCTCCCCTGCCAAACCCTCGATGGCCCATGCTCGTTCCCGATCACGGGTTGCCGGCGTGGCGCAAGGTAAGGTGCCAGCGCCTCAGCCCTCAGCACCACCGGGCCTGCTCGAAAATTACAAATGCTTTAATATTTTCTTTCCATAATCTTTGTTGAATAGCTCCATATTTCCTCTTTTGATCCCACAGCAATTGTGAAAAATCGTTCCTTAAATAAATAGGCTGGTCCTTATATGAAAAGTTCTTAACACTATGAAAAGCCTTCATGACTGTGTCATTTCCATCTAAAGTTAACATTTTCTGTATAGCTGGCCTGGATCTTTGCCTGCCTTCACTGGACCCAGCCAATGGGCTCTGTCTAAAATTCGAATGTCCATCCCCGGAGCCAGAATTTCTGAAAAGACATCAGTTACAACCTCCCTGCATGGTTTATCTTTTTCCCATTCATTGAGAAGTCCAAATATTTAAATATTTGTTCTTCTGGCCAAGTTCTCTTGGTTGTCAACTTCCATTTCAAAGTTTCTTGTGGTTTTTTTTAACACTTCTATCTCATGTGGTAAGGGGGATACCAGATCTTCTAATTCAGACTGTCTTTTTTCTACTTCGGCCATTTGCTTTACACCTTGCTCCAGCTCAGAATCTAATTTTTAAATATTGTGTGAGAGGGATTTATTTAAGTCTGGCAAATGTTGCGGATTACCCAGTGAAATTTGTAATGCACCCACAGTTTTTTATAAGTTGCTGAGCCCACTCAGGCAGTAAATCTTGTGATGTCTTAGAAGTACTTGGGCCTGTATCTCTTAATCCTTTTGACTTGGGTGATTTCACCTCTCCAGGCTCTTCTGGGAAGTTATCTTCAGGTTCTTCTGAAGAATCAACATTTATGTCTTCCCTTATTGATAGAGATTGTGCATTTTTTTTGCTGCTGGCATAGACTTTAACTTTTTGTGCCTTTTCTTTTCAGGATCTTGTTTAGGGGGCATCTAAAATTGTTTTGAACATGCAGGGTTGTAACAATTTTTTTTAGTATTTTTTTTTTTTATCTCCACTGATTTTTTTCTGTGCCCACTGTGGCACCTTACCGGTGGGGGCATCCATCCACCGGCCCTGCCTGCCAGGAGAGCAGCAGGCTCACTCGCATGATGGGGGATCCAGTACAGCCATCGCCGACCCACTGGAGGGCCTCCCCCTACCCTGCCAAGCTGGGTCGGCCCTGTACCCCCAGCACAATTCCACAACAGTCCTCCTGGCAGTGCAGGGCATGGCCATCAAGCTGCATGGTCATGCCCAGCTATACTTTCCTCCAGTGTTTCACCCCACAGGAACCGCAGATGTGCAATGATGTCCAAGCACTGCATGCCGATGTCCGCTGTGCTGCTCCCCCCCCCTCCATTTACACCCATGCTAGTAGTGCCTCTGGGCATCCCCAGAAGCCACTGCAGTGCGATGTGGTTCCCCAACCCTCCACAGGACTAGGAGAGCAGTCAACAGATGCTTGATCCTAGTTCTCCCTTGCTGACCACCGATGATCTGTACTCGTTCCCGAACCCAGGTCGCCGGTGTGGTGAGAGGTGTGGCATCCAACGCCTCAACCCTCAGTGCAACCAGGCCAGCCACTGCAGCAATTTTTACATGGTAACTTAGATTGATACAGACTCCTGCTTTTAAGGTCTTTATTGGACTTAGACAGCGAATGAGTAGATGTTGGGCTTAAGTCTGATTCAGAAGTAACTTCACCCTTGTGTGATTTAGATCCCTCTGCTGCTTGATAATTTTTTGAGAGCCTTTTCCCCACTTTTACCTCTTCTTCAGTGTCCCACATGTGCAAAATAAAGCTCAAAGAAAATGTTTATTTTCAGAAATGTCGCTGGGTTATATTGCACAATTTATTCAACCACTTGCAGTAATCATCTGGATATACTCTTGGTAAAAAGTCTGTAAAGGAGTAGGAAGAGTGTGCTCTGCTAGCTGTAGTATCTTTTCTTTTTAGAGGCACCAAATTCAGCAGTACAAAATGGAACCGGACTATCCACATACACCGAATATGTTCTTGTTCTACCAAAATAACAACCACTCGTTCCCTTTTGAAGTTTTTAGTGAGTCTTTACTTATCTGTCTGTTGCCAGCAATTCTGACTTTCAAAGCCACTCTGTGGATTCGTCCGTGGCTATCAGCTTTCTGGTGGTGTCTTCTGATTTTTTGCATTGCCCCAATCTTTTTTTCCTATGGCCAGGACATGAACCGGCAGCTTGTAGCACTGTTTTAAACTAAAAAGTGCATCCAAATGGACCGATTCTGGTCCAACAAAGGGACCAGATCGCTACCGCTGCCACAACAGAAGCCGCTTAATCATCAGGCTTGCCTTTCCCATTTACCCATCTCCTAGGCTGAAGGGGTTTATTTGCTTTGCCATCGTGGGATGTTGAGGTGATATTAGTAGGAGTATCACAAGTTGAAAGAGGGATGTAATAATCCCTCTTTACAAGACACTGGTTAGGCCCCATCTGGAGGTCTGTGTCCAGTACTGGAGTTCGCACCTGCACAAGAACATTAACAAAATGGAGGTAGTCCAGAGAAGGGCAACCAAAATGGTGCAGGGACTGCATTAGAAAATATATGAGCACAGATCTGCTGGCAAATAGTATGTTAGATTAACAGAGCCCAATATGAGTACCCTAGAGCAAAGGAGGGAGAGGTGTGATATGATCAAAACATTCAAACGTCTTTTTATTTATTTATTATAAAATTGGAATTACAACCTTTGAGCTAACAGCTCATTTATAAAAGATCCCCATAGAACAGAGGGTGGGGGAACATCAAGTACATGGACAGTGGAGAAAAACAGAAGCAGCTAGTAGGCATTGTCAGTTACACATCATTAAAAAAGGCTATACAGCATTACAAATAGAAGGATGGGGAGAGTCAGAATACAGTGTCAAAGCTGTCACTTAATTACATAATACAGAGGAAAATAGTCCCATAACAGATTAGGTAAATTAAGTGCATATTCCAACTATGGACAAAGTATGAGAATTCCCAGAATGCAGCTATAGAACTTAGATAAGTTCCCGGAGGGAACAATTAATGTGACAAGCACAGCCATTAAGGGAGAACAGGCTATAGGCTAGACGGGTGAAGGGGAGAGCACAACGGTGAGTGATAGCATAAGAGTCAAGGGGGGGCTAAGCGAGTGTGGAGGTGGGGGTATGGAGGGTCAGGAGAACTTAATGGGTGAGGGGGTGGGGGAGTGGAGGACCAAGGGGTGGGTAGGTGGGGATTAGCGGGGAGATTCTTAGGAGCTCATCTTAAGAGCATTAACAAGGTGAAAGAGTCTAACATGTTTCAATATAAGAAAAATAGGACAAGAGGACACAGCATGAGATTAGAGGGAGGCCAATTGACACATTGGTTCGTATAGACACCATATGGCGTCAGAACCATCTATTGCTAGATCCGACCCAAAATGGCCACTGGGAGCAAATGAGTTAAGGGGTAATGTGAGAAATTTCTTTTTCACGGAAAGGGTGGTGGATGCATGGGACGGCCTACCTCAGGAAGTGGTGGATATGAATACAATGCAGGGCTTCAGACAGACGTGGAATAGGCATAAGGGAGCAATACAGATGGTATGAATAAATAAGCCATTGGCAGAGTAAAGGCTTATGGCACATTCATAAGGTAGAAAAAAATGGGCAGACTGGATAGGCTTTGTGGTCCTTATCTGCCATCAATTTATTTATTTATTGAAATTGTTTCACCAGGAAAGGCACACTGAGCAACAAGATGCTCGTCCCCCGGTGTGACCTGGGTGGAGGGGTTACAGTGGAGAGGATAACACACAGGTTATCAAAAGTACATTTGACAGTATACGGAAGCATAGGGTTACAATTAGTATGAGTACAGACATAATAAGGGGTAACAAGTTGGATGACAGTTAGGACCTAGTACAGAGATAAAGTAACACTGAGGCAATTAAATGCAAGGGCTAGCTAATGAAAGATCCGTTCCACAATAAAAAAATGAGACAGTAAGTGCAGTAGTTAGGTCAGTAAGCCAGCTACCATAGCGTACGGTAGGTGCCGCTGGTCAGGCAAGGGAGTGAGCGGAGGGGGGCACATAGGGGATGCTTATGAAGGTATCAGGTGCAGGAGCAGTTTACTGTGTGGTAGTTAGCAAGGGCCGTAGATAGAGCGCTGACAGAGGAGGAGTGGTGAATTTGTGGGGGGAGCACATTCCAGAGTTGAGGGAAGTGGTGTGAGAAAGCTGCTTGGCCAACAGTGGTTCTCCGCGTAGGGATTAATAGGTGTCGGGAGTCAAGGGGCCTCCAGGCATGAGTGGATGCAGGGGGGGGGATGATAGTATGGAGGCAGTGTAGGCCAGGAGGTCACCAAGCCAGAACTTTGAGGTAAATTTAGCGCAGTGCATTAAGCGGCAGTTTTCGAGACAAGGAAATGCGAGGGAGTGGTAGAGGTCGCAGTGATGGGTGTGGGGAGGGGTATCAAAAGCAAATTGGCAGAAAGCGTTAAAAAGGGTGTCTAATTTGGATAAGGTAGACTTGTGGTCTGCACTGTAGACAATATCACAGTAGTCGAAGGATGGAAGTATCATCTTCTGGACGAGTTCACGCCAAACAGTTAGGGGGAGGCTATTTCGGTTCCGGTATAGGGCACTGAGCTTAGGGCACAGTTTTTTCGAGATAGCGTCGATGTGGATGGAGAAGGTTAGGTGATGGTCTAGCCATACCCCTAGGTACTGGAAGGTGGTGACATCCTCCAGCAAGGTCCTATCCAGGGTGTGGAAAAGAGGAGGGAGGGAGGGAAGCCTGGCTAGACGTTGACTTGTGCAGAATGTCATGGTGACTGTTTTTGTGGCATTTATGGAGAGCTGGTGAGAGTTGAACCAGTGCTGAACTTTGTTGAAGCCATCCTGGAGGACAGAAGCAACCATATCCCTTCATTTCCCTTCCCATAGTCAAGGTGGCAGCTACTCTGGGCTGCCGTCTGCAAAAGCTCTGAGTTCTGAGCTCTGAAGTGAGTTAGCGTTCCTCTGCTTACTGGCATTTGGGAGAGTTTTTAAAGCATTTTTTAACAATTTTTAGTCAGAATTAGGTATAAGTAACAATAGTTGTCAGGCAGGGTTGAGTAGTGAGATAGTACAGGAGATTAGAATTTTTATTTTTAGAGAGGACTTGTGGCGTGTCGTGCCATGAACCTTTGGCAGTAGCGTAAAGCCTGCAAAACTGGTGTACCGGTAAACCTCTGAAGTCTTACCATTGCTGCGGGGCTCCCACGGACTGCAACTTGCATTGTTTGAAAAGTTCGGTCAGAGGATCGAAGATTGAAGAGCCCAGGAGAGAAGCTGCAGGAAGGAGTGAGTCAGTGGACCAGTGATGGCAACGAAAGAGTGAAAGGGCGGAGTAGCGGTGAACATTGATGGAAACTGATGAAGTGTGAAGGTGAGAGCTCCGTTACCTCCTGGGAGAACCCCAATTGTTTGCTGCTGAAGTACTTGGACTGGGAGTCATGTTCTGATTGTAAAGAAATGGCTCAATTGTGAATGGAGTTTTCTGGCCGGCTCTGTGTAAGCTGCAGCTTTAATCACCAAGCTGTTTGTGTGAACCGTGTGGTTTCATCGACCTTGGGTTGTGGTGCTATCCTTCTGAACAGCAGTAACAGACTACATGAACACTGTTGAGAGCAGACGCGGTGTTCTTCTGTTGCCTAAGCAAGCTGGTTGGCGGTCCAGTGGACGGTAAGAGTTTTGCTCTAGATATGAACTGACTGGCCATAGCATAAGTCAGTACTGGTGAGAGGAGGGCCAAATTACACTGCGTAAAAGCTGACTCTTTGCTGCATTCTTATTTGGATTTGTGATGTTGGTGTGGAGCCCAAGAGGATTCGCCTGAGGTGCATTTGTGTGACTGTGTTGCTGGCCTTTTTTGGATTATCCTGCTACAGAGTTTCCAGCAGGCACAGGAGGTTGCACCAACATTGACTTGATTTTTTGCCAGATTGGCTCTGGTGCAGCGGGAGGATCCATTACTGTTGGGGACCTGTGGCTGGCGTTCATTGCCGCATGGGGGACCGGGACCTTGGATTAGTCGGGTAGCTGACTAACGGGACTATAGCTCTCCTAGGTCCTCCGGGGTGCCAGCTGGTGGGCTGGCACTGGTGGAGAATCTAGGTTGTGGTGGTGAACATTTCTGGCCATGGTCCCTATGGATGGTGTTTTTCAGGCCCATCTGCACCTTGCCTAGTAGATCCTGAACATCATCGGGAGGATTTCTTTCCAAAGGATGTTTGCCTGCAAAAATGGTAAGACCTCAAATTTTATTTACTTTGGTGATTCATATTTTTTGGTTATCAGGCAGTGAGAGTGCCTCCTTCTTTTCGATCCCCCAGGTAGTTAGAGGGCCTGTGGGGGGTCTGAAGACATTTGCCATCTTTTTTATCATTTGATGTTTGCACCTTAGTGGGAGGAGGTGCATCTATAACCTTATTTTGTACATTGGAACTGGTCTTAGTTACAGTCTATGCAAGTATATTTTTTTTTCCTGTGACTTGAACTCTTCAAGCAGATCTATCCTTGTCCGGGACTCTGGAGACTGGCCTGGCAGCCCAAATTTCTGAGCGGCCATTTACAATTTTTAACTTATTGTAGTTTATTGTTTGAGTGGGTTGGGGTTTGTTTTAATTTGGGAATTTATTTGGGAGTTTAATTAGTTATTTAATTGGGATTTGTTCAGGGGTGTTTTGATATTATTGTGTCTTAGTATGCATAGGAGGCCTGTCCCCACGCTCGTGTGCTATTCGTCCTCTGCTCTTCATGCCCTCCAACCTTTCTCCCCTCTTCCATTACAGTTATTGACATATCAATGCTGTAAAGCATTGGGTATTGTTCGTAGGGGGAGGAGGGGAGTTGGAGGGTGCGAACAGTGGAGGTCGAATGAGCCAGGGCCATCACATTGGGGTTGTGAGATCCAGAAGACACCCTGGGGCAAAATGGAATCTGGAACATGGTCCTTCCTGTCTGGTTTCCATACCCATGGGCACCACCAGTATTGGTGGGCAAGCAGTCCGTGCAGCTCCAGAGGCCTGTCCTACCCGAGCGGTGTTGTGCAATGCCAGATACATTAAAAACAAGACTGCAGTTATTGCAGATCTTGTTGGGTTGGTGGATCTAGCTTGCATTACCGAGACCTGGCTGGATGAGAATGCAGGCCCTATATTAGAGGCCGCTATTCCGGCTGGGTACTTGGTGTTACACTGCCCAAGGTTGGACCACAGGAAGGGGGTTGCGGTCTGTTTCAAAACAGAACTGGGCCTCACAAGTGTACCAGTTCAGGGGGCTGAGTCATTTTGAGTGTACTGTAGTGGCAGGTGTGGGTTGCAGAATCGCTGTCATCTACCTTCCACCAGGTGATGAGAATCAGTTTCTGCAGGAAGTAGTGGACTTCGTGATCGACATGGCGTTCGAGTTGCCCAGGCTGATGGTCCTGGGTGACTTCAACACCTGGGTTGATGACGAACTCTCACAGTTTGGACATCACTTCCTCCAATTGATGACATCTTTGGGCCTTACACAAGTTGTTACTTCTGCCACTCATAAAGGGGGTCACTCTCTGGACTTAGTCTTCCTCCTGGGGATTGAAGCCCTCGATTTGGGGGTGGAACCTGTCGGATGGTCCTATCATTACACTGTGGAGTTCAGCTTTTGTGCTCCCCTTCATAGGCCTACCCCTGTGGAGATGATCAGGTACCGCTGTTTGTGAGATGTAAGATCTGAGAGCCTGGCAGCAGTGCTTTATCTATCGGAGCTTTCTGGAGTGGGCAGTGATCCAGATGCCTTGGTTTTGGCCTATAATAAAGCCATTTCCTTAGCTCTGTATTTAATTGCTCCCATCCGTGTTCATTCTCTCCTCCTTTGCCCTCAGTCCCCATGGGTTGATGGGACTTTGAGGGAGATGCGTCGACATGGACGAAGATTAGAGCGCTGCTGGCGAGATCTGCCCTTGATGCCGAACATCTTAGATTGATGGTACATTATCAAGTCCATCATTCCACAATCTCCTGTAAGATGGCAGACTTCCTGTCTGGGGAGATTGCAGCTGCTCAGAACCGACCAGCTCAGCTCTTTCAAACTGTAGACAGACTGTGCAACCCAGCCTGTCTGCAGGTTTGAAGAGCTTTTTCACAAGTTTAGTGTGAAGAGCTTGCTGGCTTTTTGTGGCTGAGATGGCCAACATCAGGGCGGTACTCCAGCCTACATCCTCTATGGGAGAAGCTGTGGATTGATGCCCGGTCATGATCCCTAGGCTCTCCTGGAGTTCCTTTGACCGGCCAGACTTCATTGATGTCATGCGGATTGTCTAGGGTATGCGCCTTACATGCTGTAATTTGGATTCAGGACCAACTTCCCTGATAAAGGATTGTTGTGATATTATCAGCCTGGTCCTAGCATGGATAGTCTGGTGCTCCTTGGAGATGGGTGAGTTCCCTAGCTCCCTGAAGGAGGCGGTGGTAATGCCCCTCCTGAAGAAAGCTTCTCTGGACCCAGACTGCCATGCTAATTACAGACCAATCTCTAACTTCCCCTTTGTGGGGAAGGTGATTGAGAAAGTAGTGGCCATGCAACTAGAGAACCATTTGACCATCCATGACATTTATGAATCACTCTAGTCTGGTTTTCAAAAGAGGCATATTACCGAGATGGCGCTGGTTCAGGTGCTCAATGATCTCTTGATGGCAAGAGATCGAAAGAGCTGCTTCATCTTGGTTCTGCTCGATCTCTCTTCAGCATTTGACACTGTGGACCATGGGGTACTCCTCGAATGCCTGAGGTTCATCTGTGGCCTGTCTAGTACAGTCCTCAGGTGGTTTAGATCTTTCTTCACAGGCAGAACTCAGAGGGTGATGTCGGGGATTAATTCCTCCAGCCCAGTTTCTCTCTGTCTTGTGGTGTTCCTCAGGGTTTGGTGTTGTCCCTCATGTTGTTCGCAGTGTACATGCTACCCCTCTGAGACACTGTAAGAAGGCATAGGCTGAGGCTACACTGCTATGTTGATGATACCCAGCTCTACCTATCTTTTGCACCTGACCAGGATAGAGCTCTCTCAGTATTTAACAACTGCCTCACTGAAATCCAGCACTGGATGAATTCAAGCTGGCTGAGGTTGAACTCGGAGAAAGACAGAGGTGATGGTTGTGGACCCAGGTCACCGGATAGAGGGGATGGGAGCTGGTTTTCCCTCAGGACTTTTTCTGGGTGGCATCCAGCTCCCTACCTCTGAATGAGTGTGGAACCTGGGGGGTGATTTTTGATGACGAACTGACACTGCGATCGCAGGTGTCGGCAGTCATCAAATCATCCTTTCACCATCTGAGGAACATCTCCGGGATTAAGCAACTAGTTCTGTCCAATGATCTTTCTACATTGGTTCACGCCTTTGTGACCTCGCACCTTGATTATTGCAACTCCTGGGCCAGGATATTCAAAGGGGTTGCACCATGCACAACCCCCCCCCCCAATGTGCCCCGGCACGATATTCAAAGGGACAGGCTGTGCAGCACAACACCCGATGTGCCGGGGCGCATTGGTAATGTATGCGGCACGGATGCAGGGGGCGTGCCCATGCATATGCGGCACATCCCGATATTCAGCCCGGGATGTGCGGCGCACATGCTGGCACAACCACTACATGCGCTGCACACTGGTGCACAAAGTTGATCCCAAAAAAAAGGCTCAAATGCTGGCCACCCACAGGCGGGCAGCTGTAGTGCATGGCGCAACTCAACAGCCGCCAGCCATGGGTGGCCATCCGGCCAGCAGGTACACCGTCCAAAAGCACCCTGACCTGGGAGACATGTGCCCCCCCCCACTCTGTCGCCCAATTGTGGGCATAGGCAGGAATATAGGACCCTGGTGGTCCAGTGGACCCCTCCTTCGCCTGATCATGGGCTGTTGTACTAGTAAGATTCCCTGGTGATCCAGTGGGAAGCCCCCCTTCGCCCAGTTGTGGGCATATGTAATATTCAGAATCCCTGGTGGTCCAGTGGGTAGCTCCCCTTCACCTGTTCATTGGCTGCTGTTCCCAGAAAGAGTTACCTGGTGGCCAGTGGTACCCCCCACCCTCCCACAGTGGTCCTCTGCCACCCAGCACCCCCCCTCATCATCGGCGGGTGGCAGCACCCTGCCTGCATGCCGCCTGGCTGCCAGCCGAATGACAGCATACAGCATGCTCTGTATGCCTATTGGTTCACTGCATGGACCAATGGGCATGCAGACCATACTGTACTACACAGGCCCGACATGTGATGAATCACGTTCGTTCACCACATGGGGAGTACTGTGTAGTGCAATGTGATCTGCACGCCCATTGGTCCATGCAGTAGACCAATAGTGTACAGAGTCACTGTACGCTGTCATTTGGCGGTGGCATGGGGAGGGTGCTGCCGCCCGCCAATGACGGGAGAGGGGTGCTGGGTAGTGGGGACCTCTGTGGAGGTGGGAGGGGGTAGCACTGGCCACCAGGTAACTCTTTCTGGGAACAGCAGCCCGCGATCGGGCAATGGGGCTACCCACTGGACCACCAGGGAATTTGAATATTATATATGCCCACGATCGGGCGAAGGGTGGCTTCCCACTGGACCACCAGGAAATCTTCATATTACAACAGCCCATGATTAGGCATACGGGAGTGGTGGGGAGGCTGCAGTAGCACATCAGGGTGTCAATCCCCGATGACGGCAGCTTGGCAGGGCGCCAGGCTCAATTCACCAGGGATCAGCGCAAATGCGGCCATAATGACGTGCAAATAGCCACATTTGTGCTTTGCATGCATAATGGACTCATTTACATGCCCCAGGTTGAATATCGTGGGTGATGCGCCTGGCGCACCTGCACTTGCATTGGCGCATCCCCCTGCTCCTTTTCTTTGTCTTGCGCTGGCGCAGTGTGTGTGCCTTCTGTGTCATATTCAATGGTGCTAAGCCATGGCGCAGCACTGTTGAATATCACTTGGTCCATGCCCTAGTGCAGCCCTGTTGCGCTGTGCCCAGGCTTGCGCCACTGCCCGGTGCAGTCTGAATATCTGGGCCCCTGTATCTAAGGCTGTCAGGGACTGATATCCACTGCTTGCAGCTCATGCAGAATGCTGCGGCCTGGTTATTGACAGGTACTTCTCGTGCCTTTCATATTTCTCCGTTCCTGTGCAATCTGCACTGGCTGCCAATACAGTGGCGGATCACCTTTGAAGTCAGTCTTCTGACTTATAAAGCCCTACACAGACTGGGCCCAGACTATTTGAAAGCACTCCTGGTACCTTACTGCCCTAGGTGACTGCTCCGCTCGGTGGATGAGGGGTTGCTAGAGATTCCGAGGGTTTTCTTAAAATCTTCGGAGGCCCGTACATTTATGTACACAGCCCCTGCCCTCTGGAATTCTCTACCCCATCCGCTTTGGCAGTGTGCATCCATGGAGGAATTTAAAAAGGCCTTAAAGACCTATTTATGGTCAGAGGCTTACCCCTGATGATGATTTTATTGTATTTTAAAATTTAGGTTTTGTTAGGTTTGTGTTTATTTTACTGTTTTATGTAGTTGTTGTAAAAGCACCTTGGTTTTAAGAAAGGCGTGGTATAACGTTTTATTATTATTATTTATTATATCAGATGATGAGCCAGAGAAGAATAGGACAGTATTATCTGTGTACATGTGGATCGCTGAAGGAGAGCAGATCTGTGGCAGGTCGTTTAGGAAAATGGTGAACAGGATGGGGCCGAGTACCGACCCTTGGGGGACACCAGTGATCATGGGAAGGAGTGTGGATGTGGCATCTGCAATTCTAACAGATTGTGCTCTGCCTGTGAATCAGGCATTGAACCAACTGATGGTGGACATGGAGAGGCCAGAGTTGGAGAGGCACAATATCAGTAGGGGGTGGGAGACAGTGTCGAAAGTTTTAGCCAGGTTGATGAAGATGACCGAGGTGATCTGACCTCTATCCATTTCAGAGTTGATGGTGTCAGTGAGTCTTGTCAGGGAGGAGGCAGTGGAGTGTCCCTTCCTGAATTCAGACTAGAAGGGTGTGAAGAAATTCGAGTCAGAGAGATAGGAGGTAAGCTGGGCAAGCACAGGGTGTTCTTGCAGGTTTGCAAGAGCAGGGAGGAGAGAGATAGGACTGTAGTTTGAAGTGGAGGTGGGGGATGCCCCCTTTAGGGAGGGGAATGACGACGGCATGCTTCCATGTCTGTAGGACTGACGCAGTGGTGAAGGATTGATTTAGGAGGTAGGTGAGTGAGACAGATATGGCAGGGGCTGAAAGGAAGAGACGTTTGGGGTACAACCCGTCAGGGGATTTTCTTTTTGATGGGTTTAGTGTTAGCAGGGCATCAAGGGCTTCAGCTGGTGAGATGTCTTTGAAGGACAAGGTACCGGGCCCATGTAATTGCTTTGACTCTGCATGCAGTGAGTGTGGTGCTGGAGTGTGCAGGGAAGAGAGGAAAGTAGTGGCGCACGTGAAGAAATACAAGTTGAACTCTGCAGCGACTGCACTTGGATCTGAGAGAATGGAGTTGTTTACATTTAGGAGCGGAGTGGGATTAGCTGCTGGTGGAGAGAAGAGGGAGTGAATGACCTTCCAGAATTTTGAAGGACTATTTAAGTTCGATTGGAGGGAGGATCTGAAATACTCCACTTTAGCTAGCCGAGTTGCTCTGGTATACTTGTTTCGTAGTATTCGATATGTGGTGAGATCGTGAGGTAGGCCTGAAGATTTGTGAGCTTGCCATGCTTTATCTTGGATGTTATGACAAGCTAGGAGTTCTTGAGTGAGCCAAGGCAAGTGGTTGCCTCATATCCTGGTGCGGTGTAGCGGGGCATGACTTTCCCATACATTGAGAAACGTGTTTTTGAAGTGTAGGAGGGTGTCGTCGATGGACTTCTATGTTTTTATGTCGCCACTGAACCCGAAGAGGGAAAACTGAGTTTTACATAGCCTTTCTGCCACTTTTGTTTACATTACTGGGGATTTAGCCATTCAATCTCTGTTTAAGTTGGAAGCTGTTTTAGAACCGGGGCATCACTGCGTTGACCATGCTACTGCATCAACTGCTGGCGTTCTACCAAATTGTCACCTGTTACACTCTATTCAAATGAAGAGCAGGTGGGGAGAGCAGCACACCTGCTGCCTAGCTCTGAATCTGGCACTTTGCGTCACCACGTAGCACCTTGAATCCCCTGCTAGCCGTTCCTCCACCCTAAGCTCCCTCACAAACTCACCATTCGTCAGCATGAAGTCAAGGGTGTTCCCTAACCTGGTAGGCTCATTGACCATCTGCAATAGGAGGCTGTCCTGGAAGGCATCCAGAAGTACCTGCTCCCTCCTATTTGTCATGGCTAGGGTACCCAAATCTACTCTTGTCAGACTGAAGTCCGCTACAATCACCATACTGCCCTTCCCTCAAGTCCTTCTGATCTATCCCACTAGAACCCTATCTAACTCCTCCGTCTGAGAGGGTGGCCTGAACACCACTCCCATCTTGAGAGTCCTATTTTTGGAGTCCTGGAGCTGCTCCCATAGTGACTCTATGTTGCCTTCCTCACCTTCCTCCCTGACACACTTCAGACCTTCCCTCACATACAGCACCACCCCCCCTTTCCCTTTTACCCTATCCCTCTGAAATATCCTATGTCCTGGCATTGCCAGGTCCCAGTCATGGCAATGGGTGGTCCACGTTTTGGTTATGGCCATCATATCCACCTCACCAACAGCCATGAGAGCCTGTAACTGTTGTTTTGTTCCCAAGACTCCTAGTGTTCAGGGTTACCACCCTCCACCCTGCTTCCTTTCCCCCTCTCCCTACCTGCTGTCCCTTTTTAGCACCTTCTCCAGACCTCTTCCTAAGTCCCCTGCTGCCAACATGGGGGCAAGCTTATTCGACTTCCCTGCTTGAGAAGCCTGCTGAACTCCTGCCCACTTGCCACCCCCCACTACTAGCTGAAATTCTCATTTTTTGCTAAATATTCCTCCAGTTTCTGTTTCAAGACCCTCCTTCCCCCCCACTTAAGTGAAGTCGGTCCTTGGCATAGAGATTCTTGCCCTTCCAAGTCCTTTCCCACCCCCCACCAGCCCTTACCCTTTTGATGGACGCCGTTCCTTAAGCCACGTGTTAAATTCCTCTAGCCTCCGCTTCCTTGCAGTGCTTGCCCTGGGTACAGGAAGCACCTTTGAGAAGGCTACTGATCTTCCTGTCTTCTCACAAATCAGTCCCAGCTCCTCAAATCTCCCCAGACTACATCTACCATATTACCCGCTAGGTCATTAGTTCCCAAATGCAGAACTATGTGAGGTTTCTCCATACCCCTCCTAGCATACTTCAGAATGGATTAGCGCATCCTTTCCACTGTCATGCTTGGCATGGCCTCCACCCATATTCGACTATGCCTCTCCACCTTGCTCCCCATCTGATCCCCTTTAGACTTGAATCCCCCAGCACTAGGATCCCACCCTTGTTTCTTTGTTCTGCTCACCTTCTCTGTCCCTTATCCCCTTCTGCCAGGTCTTCTGTTCCCAAATGCATTGCCACTGTTCCCCCTTCCACCCCTATCTCTGCCCCCTCCCCTCGATTTCTCCACCCCTCTCCACTGTGCTCTTCCTGCCACTTCCCCTGATGCATCCCTCCCATATTCTCCTCATATCTCCCCTCTTCCCTTCTCCTTAGCTAATGTCCCTCTGTCAAGTCTCCTCGCTCCTGCCCCCCCTTATCCTTACCCATTGAAGCCCTTTCCCCTTTATTCACCCTACCAATGCCCTCTGGGTTGTGGGTGATCTCTTCCTCATCAGCCTTGTCTACGAGGTCCTCCCACTTCATCTCCTCCAGTGTAGCCAGCACTGAGAACATGTTATGTGACTCTTCCTCCCCCTACCCTGAGTCCTCCTTAGTATACTATAGAGAGGCCCGTATTTGCTGCCTGCTTTGAGACCTTTCCTGCCCCATTCCCTCTCGTCCTCCACCACCACCCTTCATCTGTTCCCAGTGGTTCCTGAGGTGGCAATATTGGTCCATTCAACCCTTCTCCCCTCACATCCCTTGGTATGGGTTGCCTGCAGTCTCCTGGGGCATTCCCATGTGCCCTCAGTCCTTGATTGATCCACCAATCTGTATCTTTCCCTCGTCTTATCTCTGCCCTTAACCACCTAATCTGTTCCTCGAGCTGCTTAAGTTGCCTGCACACCAATATCTCTCTCTTTCTCTCTCCCTCTCTCCCCCAATCTCTCTCTCTCTCTCTTTCTCTCTCTATCTCACTCTCGTCAATCAGTCCCTTTTGGCTACCACTGCACTTGCCAGTTCTCTCAGCATTTGTATTTTATTTTTTCTGATCCCCACTTCAGCAAGAACAACAGTGTTTTTTGTTTTATTTCACTGCTCCCCACTCCAGCAAGAACAACAGTGTTATGTTTTTTATTTCATATATTTACTCCCTCCTGACCACCAGAGACAATCAGCCACACCAGCAAAAAACCCAGAAACACTCAGCAGCACCAGCAAAATCCCCCAAACAGGTAACTTTCTAAGTGAAGTCAGAAAGCAACCTGGTACCAATCGAAAGCAACAATAAGCTGCAAAAGAAACAATAACAGCAGCAAAAAAGTCACTTCCCTGAAATGAACTGATTCCTTCTCCTTCCAGACCCTTATGAGGATCCAACAGTTAACCCGCTGCTCCCCTCTGTCTCAGCACCACCTCCAGTTAGCAGAGTAAATTAACTTGAAACATGTTTGATAAATCAGAAAGCTTCATTTATTCAGAAAATATGTTTTCTTTGCAGCTCCCAAATCTTTTTTATTTCATAGAATGTTTCAGGACTCCTGTGTCCGTTTTCTATATATATATATATATATATATATATATATATATCTATATCTATATCTATATCTATATCTATGGATATATATGTATATATATGTATGTCACTTAATTTTTCCACTTATTTTAACCATTAATATGAAAAGTTTAGAATGCCCCTATGAAAGACAAGGGGTAACATACCTGCTTCTAGAATGGCAAAATCAATATTCAGCTACATTTCGTAAGAAAAACACCACTTTGGCATGATAGAGAAATTATAAAAAAACAATAACATTTCTCATTGTTGTCTTCATTATTTTAGCATTAACTACAAAAAAGAATATTTAGAAGACAGCCAACAATATCAGGGTTGGGAGAGGGGGCAGATAAGCTCCTTAAGTTACCTGTTTAAATGTCTTTATGCTTTTTCTTTCTTAGTTTATTTCAATGTTTCTTTTCTCTTAATCTAGCATTTTCTTTCTGCACAGTGCTGCTGAGGGTTGAGGCATTGAATGTCACACCTTGCGCCACACTGGTGACCTGGGTTTGGGAACAAGCCTGGGCCATCGGGGTTGGCAGGGAAGAGAGAGGATCGAGCGTCCAATGGACAGCTCTCCTCTCCTCTCCCAGGGTGGAATCGGGAGCTTACTTGGTGCAACAGGGATCTCTGGTGGAGACCAATGGTAACTCTAGCACTGAGCCATACTAAGAGGGGGCGGAGTGATGGTGGGCGTCAGCAACCAAGTTTGTGCAGACGTCATTGCACATCTGCACTCTGGGGGAATCTATACAAGTAAAATCTCCATCCTCATGCCACACCTCGGGCCATGCCGGCGACCTGGGATTGGGAACGAGCCAGAAGTCGCTGGGGGTTGGCGGGGCGGGGGGAGAGAGAGATTGAGCGTCCGGAGGACTACTCTCTCTTCCCGGGGGTGGGATTGGGCAATGCTTGCTCACGGAGTGATCTCTGGTGGTGGCTGGGGGTTTGCTGACTGAGCAGCACGGTGCATGCCAGGGGGAGGGTGGAGCTATGGCACTACATTGCCGTGATAAGCTGAGCTCCGTAGGGGTGGGGAAAAAAAGCAAGAAAAAGCCTCCTACTCGCCGGTGAGATGACGGTGGCCCCTGTGGACCCTCCCGCATCCCAAATACCGGCCCAGATGAGCCCAAGAACCCCTCCAGAGGACCCGACAAACTCACGGGTAAGACCCTTCACACTTAGGAGTAGCCGCTGAAGGGAGGGCGGAATCAGCCCCAGAGATGGTACAGGTGGTCAGGTCTGCAGGTGCTTGCTTGGGGAAGGGAGTTAGGGAAATATGAGGGGTTCAGGTTGGGAGTAGGGTGGAGATCCATGTGGGCACTCATGAAGGATACCTGGGGTATAGGTTGAATAAAAAAATAAAAAATAAAAAAATCCCCATCCTCAGGGATAGGTGAAGGAACCTTTGCCCCACAGGCCACACTCACGATTACCGGGCACTTTCCTCTCCAGGCCAATCGCCCAGCCCGGCATACTAGATTATAGATAGAGTGCCCTGGGCAGATAGGGCGGACCCACCTCGGGGATCAGAGCCTGAGGGTCTGTTGGGCTGGTGCGAGGAGAGGAGGTGTATTAGGTGGAAGGTAAAGCCTCGGAGGTGAAGAATGCCAGACAGAGTTCCCCGAAGAACGGTGTGTAAAAAGATTAGACAAAAAAAAAATCTAGCATTTTCTTGCTGCAAAACATTTTTTTATAAAAAGTTAATCACAATTTTATAAATCACACTAGTGTGTATTTTTACTTTAAAAGTTATTAGATTATTGTTAATCAGATATTACATTTCTCTTTTTATCTTAAATTCAGTAGTCGATGTTATGTGACATTTCGTAGTCTTGATTCAAAATCTGTGTTAAAAAACAGTGTTGCTTTAGCTCGAAAATTTGAGCCAAAACCTCCTTCTATGACAAGTGTTCAGCTGTTCCAAGCATTTCTATTTACTTTCCTTTGTAGAAACAAAAAAACTTACTTTGTTTAACTTTTAATAGGGGCTGTAACTCAGCACTACTCCAAGTGCGGGTGCTTCACCCGATGAAACTTTAGCCAAAGTAGAGCTGCTCTAACTTGAGCACTGGCTTTTAAAAAACACCGCCATTGCTTACAGACGCTGATGGCATTCTAACACTAATACTGCTTCATTATGCAGAAAGGAAGAAGCATAGCTGTAGGTTCACACTGGATAGTGTGATGATATAATCAAAGATGACGTTCTCTTGTGGCTCGGTCTAAAAAGAAACCACTGACACTCCGAGGAGCTATATGGTCCTTCTTCCTTAGTGGGTGCCAAGGAGAATAACATGTGCCTAACTAAAGAAGATCTAGCCAGAGCCGATATGGCTATGGTGAGCCAAATTACCAAAGCTACACGTGTGCATAGAAAACTATGAATGACTGGATGTAACTTGGCCGTTTTTTAGAGTTGTTTCTCCAACTTTTTAACATTACCTTTTTGGGAACCCACCTTATGAAGTGTGCCACTGTTTTTTCATTTACTTGTCCCGAAAGGTGATTTTGCAGAGAAACTGTGCCATTATGTGCCACAGGTGTGAAAACATGTTTTGGGCAGGATGTGAAAAAAAATGACAGCTGCACTGTTAATAAGGAGTTGTGCAAAAATGGCAATGTTGAAAATCTGGGGTGAAAATATTAAAAATTGGTGAAATTAGGAGCATGCTTAGAAACTGCACAATGCACACTCGTAACACAGTCATTTTTGGGAATTTTTTCACTAAATTTACAACATGGACTTTTTGGGGACCCCACCTCATGAACAGTGACACTGTCATTTCATTAATCAGTCTCAAAAGGTGATTGCGCACAGTGACCACGAAATCATCTTTCAGGACCGGGTAACGAAATGACAGTGACAGTGTTCATGAGGCAAGGTCCCAAGAACCCCATGTTGAAAATTTGGGGCCAAAATTCTTACAAATGGCTGAAATAGCAACATAAGTTGAAAACCCCATTGACTGCCTTTATACCATGCTTACCTTTCATTCTTCAGTTTGTGGTTTGGCTTTGAAGAGTGCAGGCATGTCCCGGTCCAGAGAGAATGGCAGCGTCAACCTCCAGCGGTATGTATTGGGTAAAGAAGGGTGCAGGGAGGTGGGTGCTTGGTGGGAGGGTGGGGATGAGGGAGGGACAGGGGTGACTACGGGGACTGTTTTTCTTTTATAGGTAAAAAAAACACATGCGAGGATGATTTTCTTTATTTACAGGGAAAGAAAGAAACAAAACTAAATTGGGCACACTAGGTAGGCTCCCAATGTGCCACATGAGTTTGGGGGGTTACATAATGCCGACACAGGGACTGGGCACTCTGATGTCGCTGCGAGGGGGGGAGAAAAAAAAACATAAATTTAGGTACACTGGGGTGGGCTCTATGTATGCCACATGAGTTGGGGGGGTTACATGATGCTGACATGGGGACTGGGCACCCTGATGTCAGTGCAGGGTGAAAAAATTATAAAAACATTCATTTAAGCCCACTAGGGTGGGCTCCCAGTGTGCCACGTGAGTTGGGGGGTACATGACGTGAACACAGGGATTGGGCACCCCAATGTCGGCGTGGGGATGGAAAACAGAGGGAGTAGGGAGGACAGCAGCAGTTGGAGGGAGCAGGAGGGTTTTATTTGCTGCCAGTGCTGGGAGGGAACAGAGGGAGTGGGGAGGACAGGAGCAGTGGGAGGGTGCGGGAGGAGTGACAGCTGCAAGATGGCGGCAATGCAACTGTGCATGCGTGGCATTCGCGTATGTGTAGTTGTGGTCAGTGACATTCTGCCATTCACAAGGTGGCACCAGCAGAACAGCGCATATGTATGAGGTGTACATGCACAGTTCTTGTCCCAGAATACAGAAGTAACAGCCAAAACAGTGCGTCTGTTACTCCATAGCTTCTGCTCGTGCTGGAGTGTTACAAGCTCTGTTGGACTTTCGGAAGGATACTTCCAAAACTCCAATGGAAAGTGCCACAGTCAGCTGTTTTAAGGCTATGATCTCTGTCCACAGTACAAGTCTTCCCTTTAGATGAAAAACCCTTTAAAATTAAAAAATCAAAACTAAAAAACATAAAATTCTGTATTTGAAATAGGTGATGGGTGGAAGGTCAAACAATTGACCTCGATCATATCAGTACTTTGTTGCCTGTTTCCTCCAGCATCACCCTATTTGTATGCTTAGTTCATTAATGAATGAAGTCAACTTAATTAGCAAAGACTTAACTTGTAAAGCTGACCCCAGTTTTTTAGTTAGGCACCCTTTATTCTCCTAGGCACATACTAAGGAAGAAGGACCACACAGCTCCTAGGAGCATCAGTGGTTTCTTTTTAGACCGAGCCACAGGAGAACGTAATCTCTGATGACATCATCATGCTATCCAGTGTGAACCTGTGGCTCAGCTTCTTCCTTGCTGCATAGTGAAGCAGCATTTGTGTTAGGACACCATCAGCGTCTGCAAGTAATGGCAGCGTTTTTTAAAAGCCAGTGCTCAAGTTAGAGCAGCTCTGCTTTGGCAAAGATTTCATCGAGTGAAGCACCCGCACTTGGAATAGTGCTGAGTTACAGCCCTTCTTAAAAGTTAAACCAAGTAAATTGTTTTTTGTTTCTACAAAGGAAAAGAAATACAAATGCTTGGAACAGCTAATGCTTGTTATAGAAGGAGACTTTTGGTTCAAATTTTCGAGCTAAAGCAACATTTATTTTACACAGATTTTGAATCCGAACTACAAACGAATCTAACATAACATTGACTATTGAATTTAAGGTAAAAAGAGAAATGAAATATTTGATTAACAGTATTCCTATAACTTTTTTTCTTTATCTCAACTTTGTTTCTCCTGCTGCAGTGCCATACCGGTGGGGGCATCCAGCCGCTGGCCCTGCCCACGGGGAAAGCAACAGGCTCATTCGCATGATGGAGGGGGGTCCAGCATGGCCGTCACCAATCCACTGGAGGGTACTCCTGTCCCTGCCAGCCAGACCAGTGCCGAGCCCCCCAAGCGCGATTCCATGACAGCCCTCTCAGCACTGCAGGGTGCGGCCATCAAGCTGCTCGGTCGCAGCCCAGCCTTTTTCTATTTTTCTCCCAATGGGAGCACGGATGTGCAATGATGTCTGTACACCAAGGTGCTGATGTCTGCCATGCTCCCTCCCATCTAAACATCCACACATCTGCAGTACCACCGGGCGTTCCCAGGGACCGCCAGTGCACGGTGTGAAACCTACCCCTTTCCCCCAGGACTGGGAGATCAGTCGTCAGACACTCGATCCCAGTCCTCCCCTGCTGACCCCTGACATCCTGGGCTTGTTCCTGAACCCGGGTCGCCGGTGTGGAGCAAGGTGCAGCGTCCAGTGCCTCAGCCCTCAGCGCCACCGGGCTGGGCATATTTCTATAACTTTTAAAGTAAAAATACACACTAGTGTGACTTATAGAGATTAACTTTTTATAAAAAAAATGTTTTGCAGCAAGAAAATGCTAGATTAAGAAAAAAAAAACATTGAAATAAATTAAGAAAGAAAAAGCATAAAGAAATTTAAGAAGGTAAATTAAGGAGCTTATCTGCTCCCTCCCCCAACCCCGATATTGTTGGCTGTTCTCTAAATATTCTTTTTTGTAGTTAATATTAAAATATTGAAAACAACAATGAGAAATGTAATTGTGTTTTTTTATCATTTGTCTACAGTGCCAAAGAGGTGCTTTTCTCATGAAACGTAGCTGAATATTGATTTTGCCTTTCTAGAAGCAGGTATGTTCTCATTCTCTTTCGTATAGGTATTCTGAACATTTCATATTAATGGTTAAAAGAAGTGGAAAAATTAATTGAGATACATATATATATGTGTGTTATATATATATATATATATATAAAATATGGAATACATGATGGGCAGGATCATGCTATGGAAAATATTTTCACTCCTGCAGAGTAAGCTCTGGATACTCACCAGTGCCACAATTGGGGCACAAGTATGTTTTGGTTTGGTAACTTAGTATTAGTCTGAAGTTATGTTTAATTTTGTAGTGGTGCTGTGGGTGCTGCGCTTCAGTTCTGTGCTGTAATGAATGACTTTGGTTTCATTTTTTGAATGCATGAAGTTGCAGTGTTTTTATTGGTTGTTTTTCTTGTATAGGTTATGTGGCGATGTTCTGATTGGTTTTGTGTGTGGAGCTGAGCTGTTCATTGGTTGTTTGCAGGTGTGTGGGTGGGAGTTACATTTAGTTTTCAATGGTGTAGGTTTGCCAGTGTTAGCACTGCTCTGGTAACTGTTTATTTTTGTGGTTTCTGAGTTTATTGTGTTTCTCTTATGTTCGGATGAGACGTTAAACCAAGGTCCCATCTGCCTGGATTGGTGGTAGTTCAGGTGGATGTTAAAGATCCCATGGCACTTATTGAAAAGAGTAGGGGAATTTCCCCGGTGTCCAGGCCAAATTCCCTCATTCACTATAAATACCACCAACAGCTTAATCTGGTTCAAAGTCAGTTGGCATCCATCTGTATCCCTCTCCCCCGGGTCGTGCCTGAAAATAGTCAGGATTTGTTTAGTGCACTTACCAGGTCAACAAAAACTAAATAAATAAATATCTGCTAATGTATGCACTGTATGTATAAATGTAAGATGGTGTCACAGTGCATACATCAGCAGGATTTAGTCTTCCATGGGGGTGAGAATACATGATTTTATCACACCAGATATCAGCTCACCCCTATTGTATAAATATATTTATACAACATATGTTTGGGAATAAATTCATGGATAAAAAGTAGTATCTGAGGCAGGTCATGGAGATATCACTATGACCATGAAGATATCATTGATATCTCCATGTTCCTATCGTCATAGTGATATCTCACGTTCCTATCGTCTTGAATCGAAACTGAAAGTCTGTCACTGTACATTGCCCGTCTCCTCTTTTTAAAACTTGTCCCCCAAACCCCCCACACACACCTACTTCTATTTGGTTGATCCTGCCAATTATTTTTTCTAAAAATGTAATTTAAGCACTTATCTGGTTGATCCTGCCACTGTGATAGTCAGCGGAGCATATTACTTTCACTTTCCCCTTCCAAAGTAGCGTGACCGGCGGTGTGAAGCGACCCTTAGAACATTACAGTAGTTAATAATAAAGAGCTCTGCACCCATTCAGTTAAAAACTGTGCAATTCTATTTTGCTTTGTGAGAAATTGCCGACTATGTTCAGAAGACAGAGTGTAGTCGACGGCGTCATAGAAGCAGGAGGCGGGCGTGTATTGCTGAAGAGCGAGCGAGTCCTCCTGCCTCACTCATACAGAACTCCTAATAAATAAGTACCAAGTACACAACTGGGAGTAGGCTGTGTACTACTGTGTCAGGGGTGGGTCTTCCACCGACTCCGCCAGAAGGAAAACAATGTCTCGCTGATCTGATATCAACAATAATGTGACTCAAAAAAGAAATGAATCAACAAACAAGTATTATATTTTGAAACTGGTAGAATCTGCCATATATATGTTTTTATTTTTGAGAACATTATCCCTTGTGCTCTGGTTTGTGGGTGTGTTTTGATTTGTGTTCAGGGAGGGTTCCATTACAATTCAGCCCAAACATATGTTTGTATAAACAGAATATGACATGGCCTGAGTGAGATGATATATTTATCTTCACTCGAGACGTAACGCTCAAAGATATCTCACTAGTGGCCGCCACTTTCAGTGAGATGATATGATATCATTGGCCTCGTGAAGATAAATATGATATCTTCACTCAGGCCATGTCATATCCCCTATATATATACTGTATATACAGTATATATATATATATATATGTTTTTTGTCTTCATAAGCATTACAACCAAATATACTGAAGAAGGGACACAGGAGTCCTGAACTTTTTATGAAATAAAAAAGATTTGGGAGCTGCAAAGAAAATATATTTTCTGAATAAATGAAGCTTTCTGATTTATCAAACATTTTTCAAATTACTGAGTACAAGGTAGAGGTTCTCCACACACACCATGGTCATCTGCAAACAGGCAGACCTTTCCCTTGAGCCCTTCCACTATGTCCATAATAAAGATACTAAAGAGGATTGGCCCAAGAACTGATCCCCGAGGTACCCCACTGGTCGCCCCCCCCATAGGTTGGATCCCATTTACCACCACTCTCTGCCTCCTGTTGGTCAGCCAGTTCCTAACCTAGTTTACCACCTTGTGGCCCATGCCCAGACTACCTGTGTTGTTAACCAGTCTTCTATGTGGAACAGTGTCAAAGACCTTGCGGGAATAGAGGTAGGCGACATCAGCCACTCCCCCTGATTTACCTCCTTAGTTACCCAGTCAAAAAATCTATCACATTCATCTGACATGACCTGCCTGCTGTGAATCCATGTTGCCTTTGATCCTGAGCACCGTTGGATTCCAAGTGTCCCACTATTCTTTCCTTAAGCTGTGCTTCCATGATCTTAACCACCACTGAGGTGAGGCTGACTGGCCTATAGTTCCTTACCTCCTACCTGCTACCACTTTAGTGTAGAGGGACCACATGTGCCCTCCTCCAGTCCTCTGGTACCAGTCCTGTGTTGAGTGACTCAGTGAACATGGCTGTCAGAGGCACTGCTAGCTCTCTCCGCAGCTCCCTTAATATCCTAGGGTGCATGCCATCTGGTCCCATTGCTTTGTCCACCTTCAGTTTTGTGACCTCCCCTAGGACTCTCTCCTCTAAGAAGGGACTTGTGTCCACCTCCCCTTCCCCTTTGTATTTGTTGTCCAGCTGTGGTCCCTGTCCCTCCTCAGTGAACACAAAGGAGAAGTATTTATTCAGTATTTCTGCTTTTTCCAGGTCTCCCTCTTTACACTCCCTTCCATCCCCTCTGAGCTTTACAATCCCCTCTGACTTTCCTTCTTTTGCTAAAGAATGTCTTGTCTCTTTCTTCACCTTCTCCACTAATCTTTCCTCAGTCCATGCCTTTGCACTCCTGACAATCTTCCCTGCTTCCCTTAGGTGCTTTAGATACACATCCCTGTCTTCCTCCCTTTGTGTTTCCTTATATTTTCTGAAACCCTGGCCCTTACTTTTTTTGCCATCTCTTTCGAGAACCATAATGGTTTCCTCTTTCTCTTACCTTTGTTTACCAATCTGATACATTGGTTTGTCACCTCTTCTATGGCTCCTTTCAGGTGTCCCTGCTGTTCCTCAACTCCCCCTCCTATTTCCCTCCTCGCCATGGCTTCTCTGAGGCAAGGAGAGGCACCGCTGCAGGATGTGATGGCACTATGAGAAATTCCACCGGTAACAATGGGCCACTGTGGGGCAGGGTAGGGATCAACCCCCTGGACCTATGGTCAACTAGCAGGTACCAATATTGCCACACTGGTCCATTCTCAACAGATATGCCCCACTCCTGCTTCTTTGCTTGCAGGTGGAGCCTGACCAAGGACTTCAATGCTGTGGCTGGCTTGCCAGGAAGGCTGTAAGTAGAAATCACCTAATCGAAAGACTCCAGTGAGGTAAGAGGTGCTAAATAGCTATGAGCCACTTTTGAAGAGTCCCAGGATGACTCAAATGGGTCACCCATTTTGTCCTCAAGGACCCATACTTTCAACTGTGTCTCAGTGGAGGACCTGTCCATCAACTGGCTGGTGTCATTTGGGGCTATCCTCTGTCTGATATCAAAGGACATTCATGTGTTTTTAAAGCCAGTCCAGAAGAGGGCAAAATACCCTTTCACGGACATTTTGGACAAAGACAACTCCCCTGAAGTTGCCTTTCCCATAGCTGAGGCTTTCTTTGGATAGGCCCCTTGAGCTCTGGTGGCATCCAACATCCTGCCCGGCACCCTCCGCCCATATGGTCCCCAAGTAAGTGATCCCTATTGGGTCCCTTTTGGGGTTCTTAGACTACCTCTTGGCTGAGGGAGTGGTTTCAAACTTGGCCTTCCAGAAGTCTGGATGTCAAGGGGACGTGGACAACCCCCTGGCAGAGTTTAAGACGCTTGACCAAAGAGACAAAAAGGTTTACACTGCCTTTCTCTCGGTCTCTGCTAGGTGAGTTAAGTCATAATGATTGCCAGCTTTGATCACTTCCTTTTGGGAGAGCTGGCTGATTTGCTCTCCCACCTTCCTGCTGACAAGCAGCTTCTGGTGATGTTGGTCAAGGAACAAGGTCATGCACTGGGCAAACACCTGCACCAGATGGCCTTAGACATGGGAGACTCCTGCACCTGTGCCATGGCAGTGGCCACTGTGATGCATCACAGGTCCTGGCTGAGACTGTCCACCTTCACGGCAGACACTCAGCATGACCTGGCCAATGTTCACTTATTGGTCACTGATCCCTGGCTCGAGGTGGAAGGACATCTCACCAAAATTGAGAAGTCGAGTGCCACTCTGGACTCAGTGACTTCATCCCAAAAATGAAGGTCTTTCAGTTTCAGTCCTTTCAGTCACAGAAGCCTCAGCAGTAACCCTAGCAGGGACCCTTCCAAGCCTGGCATTCTAAGGCCAAGTTTTCTGGGCAGTTCAGAAAAGAGGCGGGGTCCCTTCCAAAGCTGCCCAGTGATGGGTTGGGTGTGTCTACCTCCCTCCTGTCCAACCCTGATCCTGCTCCCCATGGGTGGTCAGCTGAGTGACTTCTGGCCATAGTAATCCGTCATTACTATGGTCAAGTGAGTACTAGAGATGGTAAGAGCAACGTTGCCTCTTGATTTGTAGGCTTATCCACCTTACCAATCCCATGCTCCTCAGGAGTTTCCAGTTTCACCAGATATGCTGTCCATCCTAAGGGAGGACACCGCCTAGCTCCTTGTGAAAGGAGCTGTAGCCTATGTCCTGAACACCCTGGCAAGTCAGGGATATCTGTACTTCATGGTTCTGAAACGGATGGGGGTTGAGTGCTCCATACTGATCTATACAACCTGAATCAGTTCATGTAGAAGCATGAGTTCAGGGAAGCATGAGTTCAGGATGGTCACCCTGGACCAAATCATTCCAACCCTGGAACAGGGCATGTAGTTCTGCTCCCTGGATCACCAGGATGTGTTCTTTCACATCCTAGTCCATTCCTTCCACTGCCAGTACCTTCAGTTCCATGCAGAAGGGAATAAGTATCCACTCCAGGTTATGCCTTTCGGCCACTTGTCCAAGCCCAGGATCTTCACCAAGTGCATGGCAGTTGTGGCAGGCTTCTTGTGACACAAGGGCTTTAGAGTGTATCCCTGTCAGAATGACTGACTGATTGCCAGACCGCCAATAAGGCCTTGGGGTGGTCCAGGGATCAGGTCCCCCAGGCCTGCAGAAACTTGGGTCTGCTGGCCAACCGAGACAAGTCTAGAATGATATCCTCGCAAGTTATCAAGTTCATTGGGGCAGAGCTAAGCTCCCTACGAGTCAAATCCCACCTCCTTGCGGAACATAGAAACATAGACTTCGACAGCAGATAAGGACCGCTTGGCCCATCTAGTCTGCCCATTTCACTACCTACAGGATAAACTGCAGATCCTAGTTAACCAACAGCCTATTTCTTCCTACTCCCCACAAAAATTGCCTTATGTCTGTCCCATGCATTCTTGAATTCTCCCACAGTCTTAGACCCCACAACCTCCTCAGAAAGCTGTTCCATGTGTCCACCACCCTCTTTGTGAAAAAATAGTTCCTCACATTGCTCCTGAACTGCCCCCTCTATCTTCAAACTGTGTCCCCTTGTTCTTGCACATCTCTTTTTCTGAAAAATGCTACCCTCTTGGACTTTCTTGATTCCACTGAGGTACTTAAAAGTTTCTATCGTGTCCCACCTCTCCCTCCTTTCCTCAAGGGTATACATGTTAAGCTCCTTTAGTCTCTCCTCGTATGGCTTCTATTGCAGATCCTGCACCATTTTAGTTGCCCTCCTCTGGACAGCCTGTATCCTGTCTATGTTCTTGTGGAGATGGGGTCTCCAGAACTAGACGCTTTGCTCCAGATAGGGTCTCACCAACAGTCTGTACAGAGGGATAACAACTTCCTGTTTCTGCTGGTGATGCCTCTCCCTATACGTCCCAGTATCCCCCCAGCCCTCCTTACTGCCTTCTTACATTGTTTGCCCACCTTAAGGTCATCTGATATGACTACCCCCAGGTCCCTTTCCATTTCTGTTGTTGTTATTATCTAACCCCCCCATTGTGTACTCTTCCCCTGGATTTATGTTTCCCAGGTGCATTACTTTGCACTTCTTTGCATTTAATCTAAGCTGCCATATATTTGACCATACCTCCAACCTTGTCAAGTCTCTTTGCATCCTCTCCACCCCACCTTCTGTATTGACCCTGATGCAGATCTTTGTGTAGTCTGCAAAGAGACATACTTTTCCTTCCAGTCCCTCTTCAATGTCTCTTATAAAGACATTAAAGAGGACTGGTCCCAGTACTGAACCCTGAGACACCCCACTAGTAACCCCCCTTTCTTCAGAATAAACTCTGTTTACTATTACCCTCTGTATCCTGTTGTCCAGCCAATTTTTAACCCAGGCTACCACCTTGGGACCCACTCCAAAGCTGGCTAACTTGTATAATAATCTTTTGTGTGGGACTGTATCAAATGTCTTGCTAAAGTCTAGGTAGGCCATGTCCACTGCCCCTCCCTGGTCTGCCACATTCGTCACCCAGTAAAAGAAATCTATTAGATTCATCTGACATGACCTTCCTGCTGTGAATCCATGCTGCCTTGGGTCTTGTACCCCACTGGCTTCTAGGTACTCAACAATTCTTTCTTTCAGAAGTGATTCCATCATTTTCCCTACCACTGAGGTCAAATTAACAGGTCTGTAGTCTCCTGCCTCTGTCTTGCTCCCACTTTTGTGAAGGGGAATCACGTCTGCCCTCCTCCAGTCCTCTGGTACTACACCATCCTCCCATGATTTGTTAAAAAGGGTAGTCAGTAGTGTCACTAATTCTACCCTTGGTTCTTTTAGAATTCTTGGGTGAATCCCATCTGGCCCCATTGCTTTTGTCCACCTTCAGTTTTAAGAGTTCTTTCAAGACCCTTTCTTCTGTGAATGGACTTGTATCGACCTCCCTACCCAGAGTGCTTCTATTCTTTGATTTAGGTACCTCCCCCTCCTCCTCTTTTGTGAATACTGAGCAGAAGTATTCATTCAGTATCCCTCCTTTTTCACTGTCATCCTGTGCCCACCCTCCTTTCCCTTTAGTAAGCCTCACTATCCCTTCCTTCAACTTTCTTCGCTCCCTAATATACCTATATAAGGTTTTATACCCTTTCTTGACTAAGTTGGCTATCTTTTCCTCAGTTTGGGCTTTTGCTATTATGACTGCCTTCCCCACTTCCTTCTGCTTTAACTGGTACAGTTATCTGTCCTGCTCCTTCTGTGTTTCCTTATACTTCCTGAATGCTACCTTTTTCTCCCTAACCTTCCCTACCACTTCTTTTGAGAACCATAGTGGCTTTTTCTTTCATTTTGCTTTGTTGATTTGCTTCACACAAAGGCTTGTTGCCTCTGTGATGGCTGTTTTGATTTTTTCCTCATTGTTCCTTCTCCCCTCCTTCTTACCAGTTTGCTAGCGTTTTTCTAAGGCACTCTCCCATTTTCCCAAAGTCAGCCCTCCTAAATTCCAACACTCTTGCTTTTGTATGGCTTGACTCTATGGCTGTGTTTATCGTGAACCACACTGTTTTGTGGTCACTTGTTCCCAGATGGCTACCAACTTCTAAATCTGAGATCCTTTCTCCATCCCCATTTGACAGTACCAGGTCTAAGATTACTCCCTCCCTCCCTAGTGGGTTCCACCACTAGCTGTCTGAGGCATGCCCCCTGCATAGCAACAAAAATAAACCTGCTTTTTGATGTGGCTGCAGCCAGAGTGCTGTAGAGAACTCAGTAGAGAAGTCCAGTCACAACAGCAGCTCCTTCGTCCTGGTGTTCTCTGCCAGTTCTCTGGCAGAAGCTATCTAGGGCAGTGTTTAAATCTGGCTTTAACCTGGCTTCTTTCTAGCTAAGCCACTCCACCACTTAACAGATCTTTCTACACTTAGTTAAATTGCACAGATAACAATCCCCTTCAACCACCTGAGACTAACACCTAGATAACTGCACAGATAACAATTCACTTCAGCCAACTCAGACACACTTTTTTTACCCCAAATTGAAGGTCCCAGTATTAGAGTCCTATTTCTTTAGTCCCAGCAGAGAAGTCCAGTCACAACAGCAGCTCCTTCGTCCTGGTGTTCTCTGCCAGTTCTCTGCTCTTGGATCTTACCTCCTTTGCCCGATCATTTCAGGTTGGGCTGTCACACCCTGCCTGGGATTTCCTGTGGCTGCTGGGGCACATGGCATCCTGAACCAGTGTGGCCCATTGGTTCTGCTGGTAGATGTGCCACCTGCAGTGGGAGTTGGGCCATCAGTGTTCCCAGTGCCTAGGCCACTTGAACCAGCTGGTCACAGTGATCCTGCCAAAGTGGGATGCTATCCAGTGGTGGCTAATCCCAGAACATCTGGAGAAAGGAAAACTGTTTATCTACCCAGTACCGACTGTCATGCTTATGATGGATATGTCTCTGGTGAAGTGGGCAACACAACTGAGAGACTACAGAGTCTATTGGTTCTGGCCACCCACCCAGAGAGTTCTCTCACCACATAAACCTGCTGGATCTTCATCCAGTGTGGTTAGCTCTGATGGAATTTTTGCTCTGTACAGTGTGGTAAACTCTGATGCTCCTGTAGACAGGGATCAGGTCTTGCAAGTCCAGGAAGGCAACACTGCAACCATGTTTTACCTGAATAGGCATGATGGCACGCACTTCCTTTTCCTGTGTCGGGAGACCCTCCACACCTGGACCCTTGTGTGCAGCCTGGGTACAGATCTCCTGGCGATCCATGTCACAGGAGTACACAGTCAGATGGCAGTCACTCTCAGTCGAGTGGGAGAAATGTCACACAAAGGGTCCCTGTATCAGGATGTGGTACATCATCTATTCTCCCAGTGGGGAGCCCCTCTGGTGGATCTGTTTGCCTCCTGGGAGAAATCCCAACTGAGGCTGTTTTGTACTTGTCGTCCACAGTCTGGGACACA
This sequence comes from Neoceratodus forsteri, assembly GCA_016271365.2. Lineage (NCBI taxonomy): Eukaryota > Metazoa > Chordata > Ceratodontiformes > Ceratodontidae > Neoceratodus > Neoceratodus forsteri. The sequence goes on from CM028133.1 coordinate 933,333,524, forward strand.
GATGGGGGATGTCTTTGCAAGGCCCTGGACCCCAGGCCTCATGTACACCTTTCCTCCCTTCCCCTTGATCCACAAGGTGGTGGTCATGGCCCATAGATACAAGGCGTGAATGATCCTGATAGCTCCAGACTGGCTATGGCAGTTCTAGTACCTGGAGCTCCTCAGCTTCAGTAGCAGGTCTCTGCGGCAGTTACCTCTTCTTCCAGACCTGCTGACCCGACAGCAGGGGATGGTTCTGCACCCAGACCTACACTCTCTGCTCCTCACAGCCTGATTCCTGAAGTGGCTAGAGTTCCAGGCTTTGGGTCTTTTGGAAACTGTGCTCCACATTCTGGAGGCCTCCCGGAAAGAGTCGACTTGCTGCAGCTACGCCTTTAAATGGAACTAATTTTCCGTTTGGTGTTAAGGAAAGGATCTTGATCCCTTTGCCTGTCCTGGGGCTAGAATACTGGAGTACCTTTGGTCTCTTTCTTAATTGGGACTGCAAGTGATGACCCTTAAGGTGCACCTAGCAGCCATCTCTGTATACCAGTCACAGCTGGTATGCAAACAGTGGCCCAGGAGAAGATGGTCAGGTTTTTTTTTAAGGTCTTGACTACCTGTCCCCTCTGGTGCATGAACCACCACCACCATGGGACCTACTGCTGATGCTGGGTATGCTCAGGGGCAAGCCATTGCAGCCTTCCCTTATTCTTCCCTCTGGGATCAGATGCCCATTCTCCTCTTTTTCTGTTCCTGGCCACAAGTGGTCATGTGGTGTCTCCAAAACCTAACCAAGTTCTGCTCATTTCATGTTTGCAAGAAAATGTTACAGTAATACCCTCCATCCTTTCTCTCTGGACAGTGAGTACACCATCTTAATAGTTTGCCACCCCCACTGGCTCTGTGCGTAACGGCCTGAAGACACCACAAATTTAGGTTTGTTACATGGTAACATTCCATGCTGATACCAAGCCACAGGAATGGCTTGGATGTCCTCCTTTTGACAATGTACTGATTTCTGTGACATTTGCTAGCTTTCTGAGTTAGTTTGCTTGTAGTATACTCCACAACTTTTGTCTGAGTCTTTTGTGTTGTTGTTACTGTTTAACATCCTGATCTCTGGATATGCTCTGTGGTGCAATTTACCTTCCATCTCTATCATTAACATCCCTATTGCTAATTTATTTTGAACAATATGGGAATTGCAATCCTTTGAGTCAGAGACTCCTTTACAAAGGCTCCACGACAGAGTAGTACAAAGGTTTCCAACAAAACCTTATGCCATGCTGCTGTCCTCATGCTTTCCACCCAAGGGATGGGCTTTTTGGGGATTTGGCATCAGTCTTATATTGACAAGGTTTGATGAATGGTCGGTTCAGAAAAGCCTGAGAAGTGCTGGCATCATACCACTTGTTCCAGGGATGTTCCACCATAGATTTTCCCATATCCCATGGGCTGGCAGGGGTAAGCAGGGGTAAGTGTGTGATGTGCACACACAAATGTTAGTGTGACTGCCCACAAAGTTGACCGGTGTTACCTTCCATGAACTGCTTCAGTTGCACAACCACCTATGATCACTTGGATAACAGTATAACAGTGGAGTCTACTGCCTTCCCTCTCTCGAGAAGGAGTGTATTCTTTATAATGCTCAATCCTCCTCCTCCTTCCCCTGGCTGGCCCCCAACATTCTGGGATCATTCCCAGATTGTGGCATCACATGGCACCACTGCCAGTGGGCTGGCATCAAGAGGTTTTGAAGGAGATGGACACTCAGTACTTCAAAATTAGAAGTTTGGGTGTAGAACCAGCTGTCCGAGTGAATTCCTCAGAGCTACTGCTGCAGGTTGAGATTTACTGCATTGTAGCTGAAACTTTTCTACTATTTTGGACTTTGCCTGGTAGTATTTGTACCCTTCTATTTTTTGTTACTTTGGGGGGATGGAGAAACACGAAGACTCACACATCCTGGTGACTCTTTTCTTCCAGACCAGACTAGGCCAGATGATTAGCTCCCTGAACCCACCAGCAGTTTGGACACTTTGGAGAGTAATCTCATAGAAGCATAGACTTTGTCGGCAAATAAGGACCGCTTGGCCCATCCAGTCTGCCCATTTCCCTACTTATTGGATAAGCTGCAGATCCTAGTTAACCAACAGTCTACTTCCTCCTACCCCCTCCACTATTTATTTATTTATTGAATTTTGATCACCGGGTAGGCCCACTGGGCCCCAGAGGTCCCTTTTTCAGGGTCGACCCGGGAGTTACAGGAAAGTACATGGTAAACAGTTGTACAGATACAGGTTGTTTGGCAGGCCACAGTAAACAGTCATACAGATACAGGTTGTTTGGCATGCAACAGTCTACATGGATATATAGTAGTAAAACGTATTACATAGCAGGATGCAATTAAATTATTCATGTGCACAATATAAGTGAGCCATAGGTTTAACTGTCACTTTAGTTCCCTCCTTAGAATTCAAGGGGAAGGGAGAGACCACTGAAGTGTTAGTGCTGCCAGTTCAGGGTCTAGTGATGTGAGTGATATAAGTGCACAGGGAGGCCGGTTATGAGTGAGTATCAGGTACCATAGCATTGACATCTACTTGTGTCAAGCATATGAGCCTTGAGTCTTGTACGGAAACACGTTAAAGATGTAGCTTCCCGAACCTCCAAAGGAAGGTTGTTCCAAAGGGACAGGGCAGCATGAGAGAAGGACATAGACCCTGCCTTAGTCTTCACCTTTGGAACCTCTAGGAGAGTGTGGCCTGAGGTCCATAGGTTCTGCAGATTTCGCTTAGCCTTAGGAGTCCTGCAAGACTTGGGGGGGGGGGCGTGGAGCTCATTAGTTTGTATGCCAGGCACAGTGTTGGGTATCTAAGGTGAGCTTCGAATGACGGCCAGCTGAGTCGTGACAATGAATCACAGTGGTGGCTCCTAGAGTGGGACAGTGTGGCAAAATGGACCACCTTATTGTATAAGATCTGTAGCTTGCTGAGCTCCAGTTTGGCCACTCCCTGAAGTACTGGGGCTGCATAGGTGAGAGTTGGGAGTAGGACACTTGAGGCAATGGCAGTCCTGGCTTCTGGGATCAACTGATCCTTTAGCTGATAGAGTGTTCCTAATTTTCCATGGATGATTTTTTGTGACTTGTTTAACATGTTGCTTTAAGGTAAAGCCTTGGTCCAGGGTAAGGTCAAGGTATTTTGTGAAGGAAACCACTTTAAGTTTGTTACGCACCCTGGACGTGAGTTGAAGGAGTTGTGACCTGTCTTGGCCAAGGGATCTGGGTCCGAACAGCATAGCCTTTGTTTTGTTGGTATTAAGGACCATTTTGTTCTTAGTGAGCCAATCCTCTATAATGTGAATGTCCATTTGGAGGGCTGTCCCAACGTCGTCCAAGTTAACGGAGGCTTTGTATATCACCGCGTCATCCACATACTGAATGACATTACTACTCCCACAATGGTTGTGCAGCTCATTTGTAAACAGTGAGAACAGTAGGGGACCTAGTATAGAACCTTGTGGTACCCCCTCCTTAAGTGGTAGTGGATCAGAGATTTTGTCCTTCCACTTGACCTTCTGTGTGCGCCCTGTGAGGTAGCTTTCAAACCAACTGACAGCATGAGTGTCTATGCCTAAATGGCATAGTTTTTGGAGTAAGAGCCTGTGGTCCACCAAGTTGAAGGCCTTGGAAAGGTCAATGAATACCTCACCTGCATTGGACCCTGAGTCGATTTCTCTAAGTACTTCTGCTGAGAACTTAGTTAGGGCAGTGTCTGTCCCATGTTTGGCTCTGAAACCATGTTGAGTCGGGGAAAGAAGCAGGTGTGCTTCTAAGTAATCCTGGAGTTAGGTGTACATTAGTTTCTCCTGAATGTTTGCAAGGGTACACAGCAAGGAAATCGGCCTGTAGTTCCCAATTGGTTTCGCAGGCCCGCCCTTATGAATAGGGACCACGTGGGCCTGCTTACACAGCTCAGGGACAGACCCTTCAAGAAGGGACATGTTTAAGAGCCAGGTAAGAGGCCTTGCAAGAGCTGGGGCACCGTCCTTGAGTAATCTAGTTTGGATGTAATCAGGCCCCCCCCCGATCCTCTTGTTTGCAAGGATTTTAGAATGGATAGGACTTCATTCACCTTAGCCAGTCTCAGATGAAACTTTGGGCGGTCAAGGTTAGGAGGTTCCAGTCTGCGAGACTCATTATTGGTCACAGGAAGCCCGTCCTTGTACTCCTCAAGGTTCATAAAGTGGCTATTTAGGGCCTCAGCAATGAGTGACTCATCATTCAGTAACTGTCCATTGGCCATAATAGGGTCAGGAACTGTCTTTTTGCTTCCCTTTATCAGCTCATTGATATGGGACCAGAATAACTTTGAGTTGCTTAGGTTAGTTTTCTGGAGATGAGTGATGTAAGCCTTTTTTACTAGTTTCACAGCATGTTTGCATTGGTTTCTAAGGGCTCTGTAGTTTACAAGGTCAGCTAGGAGTGTAGAGTTCTTGGACTTTTTCCAGGCTTTGTCATGGCTGATCATCAAGGCCTTTAAGGAGAGAGTGATCCACTTATAGCAGCTTCCTTTTACTCGATGGGTTTTCATCAGAGCAAAGCAATCAGCGGCCCTCAAGAGGGATTTCTGAAAAAAGGCAACTGCCCCTTCCAGAGTAGGGAGGCATCTTAGTGGACTCCAGTCGATGTCACCAAGGAAGACCTTATATTGCTCCGTTGAGAATTTGGAGTAGTCCCTGGATGTGATTACTCTAGGCTGAACCTTGTCTGCCCTATTCTTCCAGACACAAAAGATGGGCGAGTGGTCTCTCAGAGCATCGGCCATAGTGCTTGCTACTTGAATATTCTTGGGGATTGACACCAGGACCCAGTCGATGGTTGAGTGCCTTCCCAATTTATAATACATTCTGGTGGGTTGAGTGATAATCTGGGCAAGATTTGCCTCATGTAACAGGCCATTTATGGAGGACTTAACCTCTTGGGCCCAGTTAAGATTAAAATCCCCCAGTATGATGAGTTCAGACGCAGCCTCTATGGTTAGATCTTTCGTGAGTGCCTCCAGAGATTGGAGAGCATTTGTGGGGGGGGGCTATATGCACACTCTATGGTAAGGTGTTTGACACCACCTAGTGTGAGCCGTATGAAAATTGACTCTATTTCAGGAGATGTGTTATGCAGCTTGCTGACATGGGAGGAGACCAGGGCGTCCTTCACATAGATGAGTACACCGTCTCCCTTTTTTGATATTCTGTCCTTTCTGTAGCAGACATGTCCTGAGGCAGCAGCTTCGTGATCAGGGACATGGGGTTTTAACCAGGTCTCCGAAGCTGCTAACACATCGGGTTTATAGAGGGCTAGCCATGCTTGAACTTCGTGTATCTTAGACCTGAGACTACATATATTCATATGAGCTAGCCTCAAACCCTTTGCTGATAGCCAGGTCTGGTCTTGGGAGGAAGAAATTGGGATGTTAGCAATACCAGGGCCTGGGTTCAATTGAATGTCCCCAGCAAGTAGCAGCAGAGCTGTGAGCAGGAGATGGTGAGTAAGGTAAGAGATGGGAGCATCGCTTTGCCAGGCATACTCCCAGTAAGGAGAAGGGATCTGTAGCAGATCCCCTTTCTAGTGAATTCATGGGCAACTAGGATGAAGATAGTGCATGCTGGGGATGGGCAGTAGTAGTGACTGGCTGGGTGTGCGTCAGGTCCTTATGGGTCATAGGTGGAAGGGCTGAGTTTGGAAGCTAGCCAGTCCACCCATAGCACAGATATAATATATAAGATAGCGAGGAGAAGACCTCTGTTTGGTCTGCAGGGACTCATCATGCCAAACAATGTAGACCCCTGGTGGGCAACCTTTCTTCAGTGTGAGTGCACTGAGTTTTAACTCCTTGTCTAAAAGTAGCAGGATTGGTCTTATGCAGTGTCAGGACAGGCAATGTGCAATTCGAAGGGCCGAGCACAGTTGCGTAAAATATTGTTACAGCACACGGGTAAAGATAGGTGAACACAGAATTAACTTTTACCTGATTTTGTTCCATGATAATTGCCTTATGTCTGTCCCATGCATTCTTGAATTCACCCACTGTTTTTGACCCTGCAAACTCCTCAGGAAGGCCGTTTCATGCATCCACCACCCTCTCCGTGAAAAAAATACTTCCTCACATTGCCCCTGAGTCATCCCCCCTCTATCTGCAAACTGTGTCCCCTTGTTCTTGCACATCTCCAGCCAAGGAAATTTTGATAGTGATTCAAAATCTAGAAAAGTAGTTATTTTTTTGTGGATAGGGTGACTGGTGGAGCAAATGGTCAAAAGGATTGGCAGGCAAGGTCAAGGAGGGTAACAGTCTTGCAGACCAGCCCATTTTGTCCTCCAGTAAGTTGACTGCAGACCATAAACAACTTCAACTCAGATTAGAGTATCTCGACAATGTAGTTCAAGGTAAAAATCTCCATCTGGTGCATTTATCAGGGGGATTTCAAATGGCATATCTACCAGTTTTCTTTAAACTTGATTCCTGACTCTGTTAACAATGGGAAAATTGTCCCCTGCCAGGCATTGTCAAAAGGTCCTATTGAATTAAACCCTTCAAGCACCAGAAAAAAAAGTCTCCCCTTCCCCCCATACAGTGTTGGGGTGCTTCAGATCCTCATTGAGGGATTGGATGACAACTAATGTAGCTTCTTGTAGGAGATGCAATTTTAAAACTATTCTCTGACCTATCTTTTTCAATGTGCTCCTGCAGAACAGATCTCAACCTACTATTTGCCCATTTGTTACCAGCAGATCTGTAAATTATTTATTAGCTTTTGGTTACCGGGTAAGTGCATTAGGCATTAAACTTGCCAATTTTCAGGCACAGCGCGGGAGAGTTCAGTATACAAGATCCAGTGGTACAATCAGGACATGTTAACTAACAGGCAAATCTAAAACAGTTGCATTTGTTATCCACGTAGGGATATGTAGAGTTACAAAATATAGTTGGTTCACTGGTACAATCAGGACGATAAAGATGGGCAATCAAGACAGAAAAAAAAAAAACAGGAGGGAGAGAGACAGGTAGTACACAAAACTGTGACAGGGTTGAATACTGCCCTGTCCTAGTTATGGAGAAAGTTTAAATGCAAGGGTCTGTTCTATTCTCTCCTTTTCTGTCTGTTCTCTGTCTGGTTGCACAACCAAATATTTCCATGAAACCTAGGACTTGAGCACCCTGACAGTCTTGCAATTCTCTGCCTCTCGCTATCTCTCTACCCTCACTTTGTGTTTTGTCTTTTCTCCTCCCTTGCATATCTGCTGGTATAAAATTAGATGTGAATCATTATGTGGAAATGTAACTTATACTGGGATCCCTTTGTTTAGAAATGTATATAGTTTTACTGTTGAAATGATTGCAAAAAGCTGTTTGGAACTGAAGGGGTTAACCTGTTTGCCAACTCTCTGAGACGCTGTAAGCAATGGGTCAGTTCTGGGTCACAGTGTTCTTTTTGCTGCATATGTTGAAACTTACAAGAACAATGTGTGAGAAGCATGCTGTTTTCTTAACGAGTGGGTGTTGCAAAAACAATATAAAGACAGAGCTGCAGTTTCTTGCAAGAGAGACAGAGACAGACTGAGATTTGAAATTGAGAAGAAAAAGGGCTCTGCTTTCTATGTTTGTAATGCCATTGTAAATAGTTACTTTGGATTTTTATTTTATTTTACTGTTATTAATAAATGACTTGTTGTGAACCTTACAACTGCTCCTGGTTTTCCTATGCTTTCTGACCTGTGCCTCGACAACAGAAATGGATGAGAAAATACTGACTTGCCAGAGAAGACAGCCAGGAGAGCGGAAATCCAATAAGTTAAGAGCAGTCACAGTTACTAAGTGCATATAGGTGAGAGAACAGTGCATGTTTGAAGGTAGAGTGGGATAAGGAATTCTTGACAAGGTGAGGAGAGGTAATACTTATGCTTTCTTTTCTCAAGACATTGGGTCACTTACATAGAACATAGAAACATAGAATGTGATGGCAGATAAGGGTTGCTGGACCCACCCAGTTTGCCCATTTTAACCTTCATATTTTGCTGCAGATCTGCTGCTGATCTATGGCACCATCTCTTCCCCTCCCTTTCTTACTTCCATGATTCCCTTGTGCCTGTCCCAGGCATTTTTGAATCCACCATTGTTTTTGCCCCTACTACCTCCACTGGAAGACTGTTCCAGGCATCCACCACTCTTTCTGTGAAGTACTTCCACACATCCCTCCTGAATGTACCCCCCTCCAGCTTCATAACATGCTCCCTTGTTCTAGAGCACCTTTTGTCTCTGAAAAATAGCCCCCTCCTCAACTTATTAACACAGTGAGGTATTTAAAGGTCTCTATCATATCCCTCCTCTCCCCCAGGGTGTACATATATGCAGACCCTGTACCATTTTGGGAGCCCTCCTCTGGACCATCTCCACTCTGTTTGTGTCCTTCCTGAGATTTGGTCTCTAGAACTGCATACAGTACTCAAGGTGAGATCTTACTTGTGCTCTATATAGGGGTACCACCACCTCCCTCTTCATCCTGGCAATACCCCTTTCTGTGTAACCTAGCATTCCACTCACCCTTCCAACTGCCTTCTCATGCTGCCTGGCCACCTTTAGGTCATTCAGTATGATTACCCCATGCCTCTTTCCTGCTTGGTCTTTGTCAGTATCACTCCACCCATTTTGTACTCCTTTCTAAGGTTTCTATGGCCCAAGTGCATTATTTTGCACTTTTTTGCATTAAAACCCAGCTGCCATACACTTGACTCCTCCTCCAGTTTTTTCAGATCCCTACCCCTCCTTTCCATCTCCCCGCAGAGTGTCCTCTTTGTTGCAGATCTTGGTGTCATCCACAAAGAAGAAGACCTTTCCTTCTAGTTCCTCCACTATGTCCATTATAACTATAACATTTTTGCAGAAATCGGAGCTGGAGCAGGCCCAAGCTAGGGCTACTCTTCTATTGGACACAGAAGCTATAGAATTACACAATAGTTTGCTTGATTGACTTATGCTTTTCCTTTTTGACTGGACTTACTTTCATACCTGCCCCCTACTGTAACTGTTATAACAAGTTCTGGTCAGAGCCACAATGAATGCTACTGCAATACTATTGATGTTATGTGCATGCACATGCTCCAAGCTTAGCATGTCCTGATACACAAATCTGCCTTTTCATTTTAGGGGGTAGAGACTGGGTACTTTGGATAAAATGGCTATGCTGAAAGTTTGTAGTTTAAATATTGAAAATAGCAAAGTTATGAGTAACTGTTGAAATGCTGCAACTTTGTCATATTTTGAGCATTTTACTGTATCTGTACACCAAATTTTCAGCATAGCCTTCTCATGACCTCACCTCATCAACCAGTGTGGTGAAAATATTCAAATCCCGCCTAAAAGATGATTCTGCAAAGCGACTGCAAGATCACTTTTTAGGCCAGATTTTCATAATTCCACTGCCATTTGCCATAATGTGGGTTTCCAAAAAGGCCATGTTGAAAATATGGGGTCAAAATATGTAAAGAAATGTCACATCTTCCATTAAAGGGGTCAGACAGTGCCTCATTTATCTCTCCATTTTACTTATTCTTATTTTATTTCAGTACAAGTAGAGCCTATGTCACTTGACCCTTATTTGCACAGGCTGTATTTCTACAAGTGATTTCATAACCCTCTGCTGTGGCCTTATAATCACTTCTACAGCAATCAGTTGTGATGCCACCGTGCCACACAACATAATTATGATGCCCCTTGTATGTAAGCTGCCAGAGCAGATGAAGCGCAAGTAACAGAGATATTGTTTCAATGAAAATTTCAAAGGTAATAAAGTAGGAGAGGAAGATTAGCACCAGTATATGACATAAAGGCTGTATTGTGTGAACCTATTGCATTTTAAAAAGTTGCCCCTGTAGTATCAGATGCTCTTTATTTCATATTTTATATTTTTTTGGGTAGGAAAGGCACAGTACTGAAGTTCATTTCGAAGTTCTTGTCCAGGTGTGAGGAGGTTAAGTGACTTGCATAGGGCCACAAAATATGCAAGTGGTGATTGTGGGATTCTAACCCAGGTCTGCTTGGTTTTGAGGGCCTCGGTTTGGGGCTTTAACTACTACTATACTGCTATATTTTAGCTGAGGATGTATTCAAAGTCTTGAATGTGTTTGGCTTTAGTGTATAGCATCTTTCACAACCATGAGCCATAGTGATCTTAAAAGCACATTACCTATAGTGTTTGCGGGCTGATCTAGGATTTTCTTTGTTGGTGAGGGGCAGAGCATACTAGTATGATCACAGATCAGTTCCTCAGTCACACTCTTATCCAAGAATATAGGTTACTATGGGGTTATCATACAATACTGCATATTTTTGCAACTGATAACACACATCCTTTTACACAAGGATGTATTTATGAGCAGTCTTAGTGTACATTGTACGCAGTTATGAACTGGCATATGCTCCAGTAGCATATGACTCATATAAATGCATGAAAACACGATGTTGTGGTGTGGTATCTTATGGTACGCATGCTACTAGCATATGACTCGTATTATATAAAAAAAAAGAAAACATACAATGTTGTGGTGTGGTCTCTTACGGCACACACTCCACTAGCATATGACTCATATTACATAAAAACATGAAAACATACGATGTTGTGGTGTGATCTCTTATGGTACACACTCCACTAGCATATGACTCATATTATGTAAAAACATGAAAACATGCAATGTTGTGGTGGTGTGGTCTCTTATGGTGCACACTCCACTATCATATGATTCGTACTATATAAAAACATGAAAACATACAGTGTTGTGATGTGGTATCTTATGACACACACTCCACTAGCATATGACTCGTATTATATACAAATATACAATGTTGTGGTGTGGTCTTTTGTGGCACACATGCCACTAGCATATGTCTCATATTATATAAAAACATGAAAACATACAATGTTGTGGTGTGGTCTCTTATGGTACACACTCCACTAACATATGACTCATATTACGTAAAAACATGAAAACATACAATGTTGTGGTGTGGTCTCTTATTATGTTTCATGTTTTATTTTTCAACTGAGACCTTGATGGTTATCAGGAAGGAGGCAAGCTGCATGTTGCAGGTGGGTTTCATCAACCCAACTGTGTTCTTGAATCAGGGGTCAAAGTTAGACTAAATGATAGTGTATTGTAAGACATAATACACTACATAGACATCCAAACATCACCAGCTCTGAACAGTTAAGTTTATATCTGTGCAAGTGGTGTTTTGACTACACCAGTGTGACATTTTCCTTTTTATCTCTGTAATCCCAAATCTGACCTCCTTAATGACAATAAACCACAACTTGCGGGTTCACCACCCCAGCCTGAAGCCCACAGGTAGTCAATTCTTTGCATGCCTAGAGCCAGGAACTCCTTTGCTCTTGGTCCTTTAACAGGGAACCCCCAACCTTCAATTGAGTGTCAGTATCAGTGTCCACTCTTTGCTGCTACCCTTCACAAAACAAACACTTGATACATGGTTCTATGTGGTGGGGAAATTTCAGTTAATGCCCCTCCAATCTGGGGCTTAGCCCCTCTCCAAAAGGATGGGGAATTAATTTGTTAAAGCCCCTCAGGGCTTGGAAAGGACTTGTTATATTAAATCACATCTTTCTGGGCTTGTACCATGGACTCATTAAGAGTAGGTATGTAAAAATAAATGATACAGACCCTCCTAGGCTCAATCTGTGCCAACCAGGCATGTGAAATTTTTGAATGCCCTTCCTGTGCTCCATCCCATTAGGAGTCAGTAGGTAAAAATTAAAAATAAAAAATCAGCCCCTCCTGGACTCAGTCCCCCACTGCTCAAGAGGGAGCTTATTAATTTGAATTGGCCCTTTTTGGGCTAGCAACTTGGATCTGCTTAAAGCAGATATAAAAAAAAATATTACAGCCCCTCCTAAGCTCAGTCCTACTCCAAGCAGGCATGTTAAATATTTGCATGCCCTTAATGGGATCTTGTTCAGTATGTACAAATGAGACTCCACTTATTCTGCAAACTTGAGGCTCACTTTGTGTGATCAGCCTCTGATATATGTTAGCCTTTATTAAAGAACACATTCGGCTCTACCTTGTGCCTCAGTGTCTACTTAGATGACTGCATACCTTTGCTTGATCACTATGTACAAATGTGAGTGTAGTTATTCTGAAAGTCTTATGTCACTTTATGTGATCTGCCTCTGATGTACACCCACCTGGGTTACATAAAAAACACTTGGCTCTGCCTCATGCCTCACTACATACCCTTGTGAATGCATGTTATTCTGCAAACCTTGTGTTACTTTTCTGCAATTGGCTGCTATATGCTCATCTAGGGTACTTGAACACACTTGGCTCAGCCTCATGCCTCAGTGCATACGCAGGAAAGTGCATACCACGGTTCCATCAGTATGTACAAATGTGGCTGCACTTATTTTGCAAACCTTATGTCACTTTGTGTGATTGGCCTCAGACATACACTACCCTGTGTTCACTGAACACACTTGGCTGTACCTCATGTCTCAATGTCTATGAAGGTACATTTTCTCCATCACAGAGTTCAACTGTGTCTGCAGTTCATCTGAAAACCTTCTCTCACTTTCCGTGATCAGCCTCTGATATGTGCCCACCTGGTTTACATTAACTCACTTAGCTCTGCCTCATGCCTCACTGGATACACTGGTATGCACATACCATGGCTCCATCACAGTGTACAGTTGTGAGTACAGTTATTCTTCAAACCTTGTGTCACTTTTGTGTAATCGGCCTATGCTATATGCTCACCTCGGTTACATGAAGACACTTGATTCTGTCTCATGTCTCATTGCATACCCAAGAAAGAGCATACCATGTTTCCATCACTATGTACAAATGTGACTGCACTTATTTTGCGAACCTTGTCTTACTTTCTGTGCCCAGGAAAGTACGTACCATGGCTCCTTCACTTTGTACAAATATGACTGCACTTATTCTGCAAACCTTATCTCACTTTGTGTAATTGCCTCTGATATACACTGCCCTGTGTTAAATGAACACACTCATCTCTGTCTTGTGCCTCATTGTCTACACAGGTAACCACATACCATTGCTTGATCACTATGTACAATTGTGAGTGCACTTATTCTGAAAATCTTCAGTCACTTTGTGTGATCAGACTCTGATACATTCTCACCTGGGTTATGTGAACATGCTGCTCTGCCTCCTGTCCCACTGCATATCCTTGTAAACGCATACCATGGCTCCATCACCATATGCATTTGTGAGCTGAGTTATTCTGCAAACCTTGTATCACTTGGTGTGATCTGCCTCTGATATACACTCACCTTAGTTACATCAACACACTGGGCTCTGTGTTGTGCCTCAGTGTCTACCCAGATAACTGCATACCTTTGCTCGATCACCATGTACAATTCTGAGTGCAGTTATTCTGCAAACCTTGCATGATCAACCTGATATACACTCACCTTTGTTACGTTATTACACTTGGCTCTACCTAGTACCGCACTGCATTCCCTGGTAAGTGCATAATATGGCTCGATCCATGTGCAACAGTGTACACCCAGGTATGTGCATATCACATCACCACTACATAATGCTAGTCTTGGATTACATACTAAGATGATGACATTGATTGTGATGTGTAGCTAAACAAATCATGTATTTTGCTCAGCAGTAATGTTCTGATGAGTCAGTAAAGAATGACGCAGAGACACAAAAGAGAAGTGTCAGTGTTTGCAGTGCTCTGTATTTGCTTACCTCACTCCTCCCATGTCGTATTCATTGCTTCTCTTGGTATATCCAGTCAACAATTGTGGTTTAAGGAGCATTTGAAATGTAAAAAAAATACACTTTTTAAACTAAGTGATCTAGCTCTCCATTTTCTAGCTGCTGAAAGGAGGATGAGTATCATCTGTGCAAAGGAGTCATTCAGCCTACTTCTCCCCCAGCACATGTTACAACTGTCTTACAGTGATAAATAAGCAGTACAAAGAAACAGATTTTTTTTCATGTGAATTAAATAATTTAAGATGTATTATTTGCTATGCACAAATAATGGCCACAAGTTCTATACACTTCATGAGTGGCATGACAGGAATGGCTTAAGTCATTAATTTCATGTTGCCCTGCTAATCCATACAACAGATGTTTTTTGTCATCTGGTAGCTTCCCATTTCCCCATACTCCTCTGCACTTTGCATAGCTTACTGGGATGTTCTCAGAATGCCTTTAGACTCCATTTTAGTTTATTTCTACCCCTATTCTTCATTTGTTCCCTGCAGCTACATAACATTTTAATTAATGTGCAGCACACTGACCTCCTAACATGACTTAATTTATTAGCTGCATTTCAGTGTTATCAGAAAATGGACACATTTTTCTTGTTAATTAATATGACACACATTCTTATAGTTACATCCTTGGTGTTTATGCAGGACAGCACAGTATGAAACCTAACTCCAACACTCTGACATCCCTGCCGTCTGCTGATCAGGGAGGTAAACACAAGATGTTGGGATGTTCACAGCTTCTCTCTCTGCATATTAACAGCCCCACAAGCTGCTCTGTTTAACAAATAGTACAGGTGGAAGGGGGAGAAGTAAACACACTGTAGACAATTGGAAGGTGCAGAGAGATTTTCAGAAAGCTGTGATTTGGTTCCACTCCCTCGTAACAAAAGCTGTGCTGCATTAGGAATTCAGACTCCTTCTGATAGCAAGATGTCTGTATGACTCTGTCCATGCAGTCATAAAAATGGGTAGGTCACACGTTGCAATCTGATTGGCTGTCAGTGCCTGGAAACTATATGTTTATTTCAGCACACCCCCACCATTTGGTTCAGATTCCTTGAAACAGTACCAAAGTTAGTTACTGTATTTAAGCATTTCACATGTGCCACAGTTTGGTATTATTTCAAGGTACCACAACCAAAGTACACTTTAAAGTACTTCACCAGTGCCACGGTTTCAAGGCCCCCACCACAGCAACAGGAAAAATAAGTTTTACATGGATGTTTCAAACAGTAGACTTTACATTGTTTTCCTTTTGTCACATTGCCTTTCACTTTACTTGTACAGAGCCACACCCATTTTATAAGCATAATAGAACACTCCCGGGTTTATGGGACGTGCTCTAATAAACCACGTCACAGTAGTTGGAAGCCCCTTGGCTTTGTCTCATGGCTCCAACAACCATATTATGGTTTATGGAGCACGACCTTCACCTGTCATGTGTTATTGCTAACTTACTGACTTTAGGACTTAGCTGTTCTTTGAGGGGACCAGGAAATAATTTTGGGTCAAGTAAATGTTTTGCGCCTTTCGCATTATATGCTTTAATATGGACAACTGGCTTAAGTTTCTGTTTATTATTCTCCCTTTGCCAAGAAGAAAGGAGGGTAGTTTCAAAGCTTTTGAATTAATCTGGCTTACATAAAAATTGCTGGCCATTTCTGTGCATTTTAAATTATGGTATTCCAGGACTTTGGTTTCTCTTATATTAATATTCTGCTTGAATTCCATGCTTAACTTATGTGGTATTACAATATGTAAGTTAACAAAACATGCATCAATTTGAAATTCTCCCTATACCAAATAATGAATATAATGTAATATTGTACTACATTTCAGTCTTTTTCATTTAAGTGCTCTTGCTCGATGCAGGGGCTGTGGTGCAGTCATACTTGATAAATCTATGCAAGACATCTCAGAGTCTGAATTAACTGGAGTCAGGGCTTACTTCCTCATGGAATTCTTTTTGTATTTTTGTGCATGCATCCTTGATAGTATAACATTTTATTTATTAATGCTTTGTGTATTTTTTTTACTACATCCTTTTTCAGTAATATACTGTATGGTTGTGATCCATAATGATCCTCTTCTATGCAGTTTATTTCTCACTATTTTATTTGTGAATCATCAGCATGGCTGACTTATACTGTGTTTTTTTTAATTCACTAAAAGCAAAGTTTACAAAAGAAAATTGTGGGTGTTACAGTATCTAGACTACCTGTTTATGCCACAACTCCATGCACTAAGTATTTTTTCTTGGAAGTCCTGCTTGATTCACTAATAATGTTTTTTGAGGATTTTCTTTTTTAAACATAACAATATATTAGTAGGTATTGCTTCTTGGGCTTCTAATAAAGCTACTGGAGTTTTTGATAACAGCCAACACAATTGTTTGTTCTTAACTACTTATCAAATATTTACACAAATGAAGATTTTCTGCAGATATAGTTTATTAGTTATTTTCAAATTGACATTCTTTTTTGAATGTATACATATCATAGAGGCACAAGCAAGGAACAGTCATAGATAAATCACATTTTAACTGAAAACTGAATTGGGCAAAAGTACATTGAATTAGGAATTAGCTTTTATAAAAGAAATGACAAAAACATAAAAAGGCACATCAGATCATAATGCTAGAACAATGTCAAGAAGCTGAATTTTTTACAAATAAGATTAGTCTATGGTTCAAGAAACAAAACATAAAGAATAGTAACTATGAAAATGTTATGCTTAATCTTCATTTGAGGAATTATTTTAGATGTGGTCTTTGCAGACATCATAGCTGTATTCACACTCAGTGATGATTTTTCTTGAAATATATATTTTCTGTGAATTACGACACCATAAGGCAAATTGCATCTCATACCATTTATGAGGTACACAGCAACCACAAGTGGATTCCATTTTTTGGGTGTTTTTTCATCAAACCTGTAATTGAAAAACACATCAGTGGCTGTTAAAAAAATATGTTGCCAGGATAGCACACGTATCTGTTTCATTAGGTTCTTCCTTGGGGAAAGGGAGGATGGATACCCAGTAATACTGTAGAATGTAAGATATATTTTTACAATAGTACATCATTATAATACTACAAATAAAAGACTTAGAACAGAGAAGGTAAGCTGTCAAAAAACAGAACACTGAGCTAGTAGTTAGTAGAGCAATATGTGAAGGTGGTGGGGGAGGTGAGGAGGAGATGAAAAAAGAGGGGAAAGGAGGACAGTCCAGGAGAGGGAAGGAAGATGGGGTGAAGAGTCGATCAGAAGGTACTGAGAGATTGGAGGAGGTGCAGGTAAAGGCATCATTTGTGTGTTCTTGGAGGAAAGTTTTCAAGATGGAGGGGAGAAGGGACGAATATAGAGAAGGCAACAGGACCAGAGATAAAGAAGCCTATAGAAGAAGGTGACCTTCTGGTCTGAAGACTTGGGGTGAGGAGGGGGAGAGAAGCAGTGAGAGCCAGTGCTTCAAAGAGAAAAGAGGAGAGGCAGGAATAATTTAGGAGTGAATTAAGGTAGCAGAGTTTGGAGCCAAACCAATATTTTGAGACAAGGGAGTCTTTGTGAGAGACATTTACCTTGCATGGAGGGAAGTGAGAGGGGAGGAATAGAGGGAGCAGTGGTACAGTATGTATGGTGGTGGGCCAGTCAAGGAGCAAAGCAAAAACGTGGAAAAATATTCCAGTATGGCCAGTGTGATTTTGGAGGCAGCAGTATAAACTTAATCACCATAGTGCAACATCAAGTGTATAATTGTCACATTGATCCCTCCACAAACAAGGAGTGGGATATGATTTGTTATGATATAGTGTCTCGTATTTTGGAAGGAGCATTTTGTTGATGGTGTATACGAGAGTGGAGAAGTGAAAATGATGATCTAGGCAGACTCCAATATCTTTGAAAATGGTGACTTCCTTGAATGGAGCACCGTCCAGGATATGGAAAACTGGGGGTGACTTGAATGTAGCCAGTTGCTGTCAGAAGCAAAAGGTCATAGATACCGTTTTTTGACATTTAAAAGAGAATTGGGCTGCACATTTTGGCCCCTGTAACATTCATCTTTGTGAACTCTACAGCTCCTTAAATTGGCTTTCTCTTGATTCAAGATGTACTTACAGTACTTTATGGTTCAATTTTTTTGTAAATTCTCAAGAAATTCAGATCAGTTTTCCTTTATGGATTCTGTTATACCAAGTATTTCAATGCACTTCATCAGACTTTCTCAGGGGCATAATTATTTATTTATTAAATTTTGGTGGCCGGGTAAGCCCACTGAGCCCCATAGGTCCCTTTTTGAGGGGAGACCCGGAATTACATAGCATTGATAAATAACACAGTATGATAAAGAAATTACACAGTATGATACAGTCATCTTAGACTGTCTTTGTGCAAAACCCCCTGTGGTCAAAATCTTTTTTTTTATATTGTGCCATAAAAAGTTGAAACTCTTTACCAAGCACTATACAACTATTTTTTTCTGATTATGTTTTTAAATCTGCTCTCAAAAAATTCTGTCTCACAAACTCATCCTGTAAATGTGTTGGTTGACTGTATATTATGTGGTGTATATTTTGTTTTGTTAGTTTACTTTTTTATTATACATGTTAGTATGTCTCTGGGTCATCCTTGAAACTGGGCATTTGTGTCCTTGGGTTCTTCCCCAATAAACACATTCTAAATAAATTTAAAGAACAAACTGCAAAACATTTTTCCTGGTAGAAGTTGTTTTTTAATATAAATATTCAAATTATGTTATTGTTCTGTCTATACTGGCTTTTCATCTATCCCATTGTTTCATTCTGATTTACACACTGGTGGGTCATGTTAGAACTGTACAATATTGTTTATGTCCCTATAAAGCTTTAAACTGTTGCCACAATACATTTGTGTTCTACTATAGAACTTTGATGTTGAGAGGGACATAAACTACACCATACAGTGCTAAAATGGTGCTTACCACCACAGTGTAAATCAGAACCACCTTCTGATGTTACAAAAAGGCCTGTATACATGGAACAATAAAAGAAATAGAACCAGTACCTACAAAATAGCTTCTACCAGAAAAAGGACTGGCAGGTTCATTGCAGTTCTCCTTTAAGCTGATATAGTACAGAAATCAATGCAGCACTGGACATTGTTGAAGTTACGTAGAATGTGCACTTTTAAGGCAGGGGCTGAAGAACTACAAGTACAAAGCACTGTGTCATCTGCATACATGTGAACACTTGAGGGGACTCAGGCTTTTGGAAGGTTATTCATAAAGATAAAGAACAGGATAGGGCCTAGAACAGAACTCTGGGGGACACCTGACCCTTTGGGAGGATCATGTATCACTAAGAATGTGTCTGCCAGGCATGACCTAAAACCCTTTAACCACAGGGTCAGTGAGGCAGGCTTTAGCAAGTTTCTCCAGTGCGAGTGTGAGAGAGAGTGTGTGTGTGTGTGTGTGTGTGTGTGTGTGTGTGTGTGCATCTTCCCTTATTCAATCACCTGGAACAATACCAGTCCTGAAGGAAAGGTTTAGCAGTGCAGAGATGTGGTGAGGACACACTCAATCCCATGTGTGCTGTTACACTTGGTAGGATTAAGGTCCAGCAGGGGTCTCAGGGCAGCAAAAGGAGACATACTATAGGAGAGCAGAAAAAAGTGTGTGGTGGGAGGGAGAGAGGGGAACAGGTGAAAATATTGTAACCCTGCACCTTAGTAAACATAGTAATTAGAGGTTGGAAGAATTTCTAGTTTAAGTGTGTCTGCCCTCCCCTTTCACAAGTAGAGATAAATAAGCTTTCTGTGCTAACAATTACTGATTTATAGGGATTTCTAACCCACTGTACTACCAAAGGTACATTGTGATTCCCTTGGCAAGCAGATATTTGATCAGACTTACCTAAAAGGGCTGTGATGTCTTCATGTTCACTGTCTCAACTAGTAGACTGTTCCGTAGGTTTATCACACTCTAGAAGAAGTGCCTTGTTATACTACTACTGAATTTTCTACCTCTGACTTTCAGGGCATGCTCCTGTGTCCTTCTGGAGGACACCAGCTCAAGCATCTCTCTAAGTTTAGACTTTATATTACACTTGAGAGTGTGAAAGACTGAGAGCATGCCCCCATCAGTCTCCTTTTCTTCAAAATGAACATGCTAAGGGTCACTAAGCACTCCTCATAACTTTCGTCCTCTATATCTCTGATCATTTTGGTGGCCTTGTATCACACTATCTTGACTGCCTTAAGCTCATTTTTGTGTTGAAGAGCTCAATCTCCATGCAGTACTTGAGGGGAGGCCTGATGAGGGCCTTATAAAGTGGCAGGATTACTTACCATGCCAGTCATCCCCTTTTGATGCATCACAGCATTCTTCCAACCCCTTAGAACATGATCCATGCACTGCATGCCATTCTCCAGCCCTTTGCTATGGACCCACCAGTTTTGTCTCCCTCCTCTGCAGCAGGAGAATCCCCACACAGTGTGTAAATCCTGCCTCTATTTTTCCTCTCTACATGCAGGACCTTGCATTTTGCTGCATAAATTCTGAAACTCAAGGAATCCAGAAAATTACCCAGCTGGTTCTTGTACTCCTGAAGTATGCACCCATCTTCTAAGGAGTCCAGCCACTTTGCTAGCCCATTGCAATTTGCAAACTTACAGTAAGCAGGCTTCTGGAGACCCAGCTTATAGATTGTTTATTAAAATATTAGACAACAATGGTCTGAGCACCAATCCCTGATTAATGCCATTGAGTACCCCTGTCCACGAAGAACAGCACAAGTCCACATCAGTTTTCCGCCCCAAAACCAATTAGCTATTCATCTTTGTGTATACTGCATGTATACCACAGTGGTGGACTCTGCTTTGAAGTGTATTTGTCACCATGACAAAAGGACTTGCTAGAGAGGGCTGTCCATTAGCCCAGCAGCAATGCATTGTGCTAGCATGCTGGTTATCTGGGTTCAGGAGCAAACTCTGACACATGGGTGGGTAACAAGGGCTAGGAAATAATGCTGCTACTAGCAGCATTTTCCAGTATGAGGAAGGAGAGGGTGCCATTCTGGTACCATAGTGACTACCATGGTAGGTTAGGGAGATTGTTCCCCTCAGGATGAACCCTGTGGCATCCAAGGCCTCAGCCATAGGTTGTGGTGCCCTCCAGTGGGTGGAGGGGGCTGCAGAGAACTCCCCCAGAAAAAAATCTAGTTTTCATCGACATGACAATAAATGGTACACTCAGACTCG
Source organism: Neoceratodus forsteri (assembly GCA_016271365.2). Taxonomy (NCBI): domain Eukaryota; kingdom Metazoa; phylum Chordata; order Ceratodontiformes; family Ceratodontidae; genus Neoceratodus; species Neoceratodus forsteri. The sequence continues at coordinate 933,354,568 of CM028133.1, forward strand.
GTATCATGGAGCCTTCCAAACCAGAACCCATGCTCACTGTGAAGGAGGATGCCCTTCCCCCCTGGAGTCCTGCCATGCGGAAGACAGCAGCATAAGGAATGGTAGGTTAGTGGGTTGAAGGGGCTGTATGGTTACCTAGCCCAGAAGAGAAAGATGAGAGGCTGGAGGGGTAAACATAAAAAAGGCCATACTGATGTCCAGATATACTCCAGCTATAGCTCTACCTGCCTCTTTGGCCACCACTTCAAAGAGGTTGATCAAGTTGGTTTGTAATTATCTGCCTGATAAAGTCATGCTGAGTTGGGCCAACAACCTTGGCCTTCACCAAGTGTTCCATAATTCCATGTTGGCAGTGACTTCCAGGACCATGCCTAGCACTGATATCAGGTTGATCAGCCTTTTGTTGCTGGGATCAGACCTCCCCCTTCTTGAAGAGGGGGACCACAATGGCCACCTTCCACTCTTTCAGCACCACATCTGTCTGGACAGACTCATAAAAGACAATTGCAAGTAGCCTCAACAATTGTTCCCAAAAGCAGCACTATGATTTAAAAATGTATCCTGTTGCTCTCTGGGACTTATCTGAATCTACACTAGGTAGTTCACTGCTATGGCCAGTATGATGTCCACAGGCTACATTATGACAACCCCTGATGTCATGGGCCCTTATAATAAGAATCCTACCTCAGGGGCCCTTTGGCAAACACCACATTTTAGTACACATTCAACATCCCATCCCTCACCTCTGGCTAATGTACAGGTTCATCTCCTTGTTCCCCTATTTTCAAAGGAACAGTCCCCTTTTTCACCTTCCTTCTGCCATTTTTGTACTGCAAATAACTTTAGTGGTGTTTGAAGTTCCTATTGCTGTTCTGGCTTCTAGCTCCTTCTAATCTTTCTTGATTCTAATCATGCAGACCCTTATGTTCTGAAAATGTACTTTGTTAAATATTGTAGAGCACCTGATGATTTATGAAAGCACAAAGTGGAAACTAAAGTTTTAAAGCAAGCAAATAAGCTCTTCATAGATGTATGAGATATATGAGCCTTTCAGAGAGGCACGTGGTTGTTCCAGACAGCAATTAATCTGAGTTAAAAAAACATTTTTTGAGGACATTATCTACTATATATCTGTGGATACAGAGATGAAAGACCAGTTGGTATTGTACAAGGGTACCAGCAATGAAAAACACTCAATGGACCTAAACAGCCTGAGGTGTATTATAGAGTATGTACCTGCACTGTATTACTACAAAGATAAGCAAATCTCATTTAGAGAGAGAGAGAGAGGTCACCATCTAGGGACATCTACAGTATTGATTTAAAACTTGCATTGAACAGGTGATAGGATGACCCCATGAGATACAGTATAGTGTTTCATGGGGGGGGGTTCTTGATCTGTTTTAATGGTGTTTTATTAAGTAACAAGGTATGACCAAGGGGTTACATTAACCATTTGTTAATCACCCCCAAGGGGTGTAATGTGGCACAAGGCGCAGCTGAGTGTAAACGTAATCCCCGAGGAGTACCGTATTGCTTTTATAGCAATTGTTAAAATTTTACAGTATTTATCTGTTTCAATTTTTGTTTTTTTCTTGAAAGATTACCTTGTTTTTGATGCAAAATAGTCCATCTGTATCTGATGTTCTGAACACAGGCCAGCATCCATGTTCCAAGCACTGAATTCTATGCACTAAGCAAAATGGTTTTATGCATCTTGGTGGTAAGCTGTAATAGTGGCTGGCAATTGTCTTATATTCCCAAAGCATAACCTACCGGCGATTTTGTTTGGAAGTTGAACAGGCTCATAAACAGTTAGGAAAGGTATGGGTTTTCCTTTGTCTCAATTTTTATGTGCGAGCCAGTGCCAGCTGCAGCGTTACCATAGCAGCCTGATGAGCCACTACAATACTTCCGTGCACCAGCACAGGTCATGTGTACTTTCAACACAGAATGCTGCAAAAAGTACTATTTAGGTTAGTTTTATTTTAAAAACGTTAGTTTGTTAGTTCCTGAGGGCGATGTTGCAATTCAGTAAAGCAAATTTATTTTCCTTACAGGCTCATGATCGTAGATTCTATGTATGCTCTCGGCACCCTTAAATGGCATTGTCAAATATCTATATATTGTGGAATGGCTAGCAGCTGCCTTCATGTCACTCCTAACTTACTTGTGCCCAGCTGAATCAGTAAACAGTGTAAACAAAAGGAGCCAGCACAGAGTGAACAGGTTAAAAAGACTTTTTAATAATAAGTTTAAAAACTCAACCAGAGTGACTCTTAAGAAAGCTCCAGAGCAAAACCGATTGAGTCACTAAGGGTCATCGCACTGCACATGCTAGCACTTGGCTGTTTGGATGCCTTATGCCTGATAAATTGTGTAAGTCTTTTTTTAAACTTATTATTAAAAAGTCTTATTAACCCGTTCACTCTGTGCTGGCTCCTTTTGTTTGCATCTATATATCATGCTGTTGTTTTTTAAATGTGCATTTTTGTACTATTTCGAATTTTTTGGTTTTCAGCATAGTTTCCATAGTGGTTATCATGAAAGCGGCTGTAAGCACTAAGGAAAATGTTGCTTTGTCATTACAACACTGCTGTACAAAAGGAAAAAAGAACAGGGTATCTTAGGTATTTAGCAGCTATTTAATTATTTCAATCTGCTTTAAAACTAAGTGTACTGTAGTTTAAATGGTGCTGCTTATTTTTTTACTTTTGAAAAACTGTGAATAGCTTGTCCTGTAATGTTGAAATTGACTTGTCAGATAAGGGAACTATGGTAGCAGGCAGAGCAATGGCGGTCACTGAAAACTGTAATGGAACACTAAAGCATCGTCAAATCTAACATTCCATGATGGATTAGATGTAGGGGATCATTCTGCAGGTGATGAGGCTGTACATGGCAAATAATTAAAGATTAACATAACCTTTGTCTACTGCTCTTAACCATTCAAATTGCAGGATTGTAAGTTGCACTGCTGTAATTTAGAACATAACTGAATGGGAACAGTCTCCTTCCATTTCCTGATTACTTCAGTGCTGATACCATTTGATCAGATAATTTTGGTTCAAACAAAACCAACTTAAAAAGCTGCTGACGTCTCAGAGAAAACTTTAAAAACATAATATGTAGGTACAGTGCAGCTTATATTTCATATATAATCTATAGATTTCTCCTCCTCATTATTTATTACTGAGGGAATCTGCATGAATATATGATCTTTATCATTTAGAGTTCATCTGCCTCAGTAGCTTACCCCCTACTTCAAGTTATAATCCTCTGTTGTGATATCACAGTCTGTTGCCATGGGAGTAACTGTGATGTCACATGTACTGCATTATGATCTCAGGTAGGGAGAAAGCGACAGGAGTAGATAAGCTCTTCAAAAGTAAAGATCCTGTTTTCAAGCAAAAGACCTCAGTAATAATTAATTGAGAGGAAGCGTAGAGTACTAATGTGAAATACAAACTGAGTTGTGTCTAAATATTATGTTTTGGTAAAGTTCTCCTAAAGGCGTCAGCTGCTCTTTAATGTCCCCCAAGGGAAATATATCGATGCTGTGTCTGTATTTTATGTTTCAGAAAATGAATCCCCTGCAGCTGCAAACCACCATTAAAATCAGCAGCGGGGTTGGGGGGGGTGGATGATTCTGGAGCACCAAATGTTACAGGTGTGGGATAATAGGATTTGACAGATACTGTATATAAAATGGTTTATAAAGATAATTCATGCAAACAAATTTCTTTTGGCAGTTTATGTGCTAAGCAGGGGCAGCTCCACATTTAGCTGTGGGGCTTATACTAGTGAACGTTCTCCATTAAGCCATTTTTATGTTGCTTGCATGCATGTGCAAGAAACATAGTGCCATCATCCGTGTTTTCGGAGGTGTGGCACCCGTCTTCCAATGCAGTCAGTGTGTTTGCAGGTGCGGCCCCAGTTCCCCAATCACTGCTGCAGCTGTCTATGACAGCAGTTGAAAATGCAGTGGTCGTACAGTTGAAAGGGAGAGCTCCGCTTCAGTGAGCAGAGCTCCCCTCCACACACACACACACACACACATCGCACAAGCACGTGCACTGTGTGCTCCTGCGCCCCCACTGTATGGCTGACGGGGAGTGCCCAACTTCGCTGGCTCCACACCCAAAGCATCCAGTTGCCATGCTGGGAGCCCACCCCAGTGTGGCAAAATGTTTTATGGCTGATGGGGGTGCCCAATCCCCCGTCAGCTGCACACCCTCCCCAAAGCATCCAGGTGCCATGCTGGGAGCCCACCCCAGCATGGCAAAATGATGTTATGGTCGATGGGGGTGCCCAATCCCCTGTTGGCTCCAGCCTCCCCAACAGCCTTCCAGCTGCCATGCTGGGAGCCCACCCCAGCGTGGCAAATGTCTCTTGTCGTCTTATTAAAAAAAAAAAACTGTAAATACAAAAAGTGTCCCTCGGCGCTTCTTCCTGCCCCCCCTTCTGCAACCTGCACCAACCCACTGTGCACCCTGCCTCCCCACACCACCCCTCACCTCATACTTACCTCCGGAGCTCGGCGCGACGATCTTCGGTGGACCGGGAACACGTCTGCACTCTTCAAAGCCGACCGCAAACTGAGGAAATGCCGGTAAGCTGTATAACGGGATAGATAGGGTTTTTTTAACTTTGTTGCATATCTCAGGCATTTTTGGGAATTTTGGGCCCAGATTTTCAACATGGGGTTTTTGGGACCCCTCCTCATAAATTCTTGCACTCTCATGGCGTTAATCGGGCCCGAAGGGTGATTTCGCAGTCACTGGGTGAAATCACTTTTTGGGACCAATTAATGAAATGACACTGCCAGCGTTCATAAGGTGGGCTCTCAAAATGTCTATGTTGAAAATTTGGTGAAAAAATTCCTAAAAATGACTGTTTTACGAGCGTGCGTTGCGCAGTTCCTATGCACACTCGTAAGTTTGCGAATTTTCAATATTTTCACTCCAGATTTTCAACTTTATCATTTTAACACACCTCCTTTTGAGCAGTACAGCTGTCATTTTTCACATCTCACCCAAAATGTGTTTCCACCCATGTAGCGCACAATGGCGCAGTCAGTGTGCGAAATCAATGTATGGGACACATTAAGAAAATCACAGTGACACTGTTCATGAGCAGAGGTCTTAAAATGGCTATGTTGAAAATTTGGTGAAAAATTTCCTAAAAATGACTGTTTTACGAGCGTGTGTTGCAGTTCCTACGTACGCTTGTAAGTTCACGAATTTTCAATATTTTCACTCCAGATTTTCAACATTGCCATTTTACCACACCTCCTTATGAGCAGTATAGCTGTCATTTTTCACATCTCACCCAAAACGTGTTTCTGCCCATGTAGCGCACAATGGCACAGTCAGTGTGCGAAATCAATGTATGGGACACATTAAGATAATCACAGTGACACTGTTCATGAGCAGAGGTCTTAAAATGGCTATGTTGAAAATTTGGTGAAAAAATTCCTAAAAATGACTGTTTTACGAGCGTGCTTGCGAAGTTCCTAATAGTATCAAAGAATTCACGAACTTTAATATTTGCACTCCAGATTTTCAACATTGCCATTTTACCACACCTCCTTATGAGCAGTACAGCTGTCATTTTTCACATCACCCAAAATGTGTTTCCGTGCATGTAGTGCACAATGGCACTTTTGGTGTGTGCAATCAATGTTTGGGACAGATTAAGAAAATCACAGTGACACTGTTCATAAGCAGAGATCTTAAAATGGCTATATTGAAAATTTGGTGAAAAAATTCCCTTCAGATGTTCTGCAATATTACTAATGAAGACTTTGAACAGAACTGGCCCCAGGACCGATCCCTGCAGCACCCCACTGGTCACCCCTTCTCCCTAGACTGCACACCATTTACCACCACTCTCTGCCTCCTATCTGTTAGCCAGTTTGTAACCCAGTTTACCACCCTTTTCCCCATGCCCAGCCTGCCCAGCTAGTTTATCAGCTTCCTATATGGGATGGTGTCAAAGGCTTTGCTGAAATCAGGGTAAGTGTTGTCCACTGCCCCACCCTGATTCACTTCCTTTGTCACCCAGTCAAAGAAATCAACCAGATTTATCTGACATGATGTCCCCACTGTGAATCCATGTTGTCTATGGTCCTGGGCTCCGATGGCATCTAGATGTCCCACTGTCCTTTCTTTAAGCAATGTCTCCATGATCTTCCCCACTACTGAGGTGAGGCTGAATGGCCTATTGTTCCCTGCCTCCTCCCTGCTGCCGGACTTGTGTAGAGGGGCCACATGTGCCCTCCTCCAATTCACTCATGTTGAACGACTCAGTGAACATGGCTGCCAGAGGTACTGCTATCTCCCTTCGCAGTTCTGTTAATATCCTTGGGCGTATGCCATCTGGTTCCATCGCTTTGTCCACCTTCAATTTAGTGAGCTCCTGCAGGACTCTTTTGCCTTTGAATGGACTATTGTCCACCTCTTCACCCCCTTGGCAACTGCTGTACTGTTGTGGCCTTTGCCCCTCCCACTCTTCTCCGAATACTGAACGGAAAGACACAGCGGATGTCTTGGGAGGAAGGCAAGGACCTATCACTTCCAAATACCTAAACAGCACATACAAGCAAGCAACATTCGGCATTGACAAATGCTTGTTAGAATCTTGTTTCATCATGTTTATCTCCTGGAAGACTGCCTTCCTGGTAATCATAATGTCTGCTAGGCTTGATAGTCACCTTCAGACTCTGCTTGGCCACTGACTAAATGTTTTTTCATAAAGGCAGGGTGGTTTTTGGATTGTACAAAAGGCAGTTTCAGATTTTTATCTGTCAGTTTATTTTGTTACCTGTATTTTATTCTTAGACCCTGTTTAAATAAAGGTGACTCAGTCATTCACTGTTTTGTCGCTGACAAGGCCCTATGTTTGAATCAAACACTTAAAAGATGACAAACAGCTGTTTATTACTTTTGGTGCTATTTCTTCAAAACATCTAAGTGGACTCTCTCTTGGTGGACTGTGTGCTATACTTTTCGCTGCTAAATTCTTGCTTCTTGCTCTTCCACTGAATGTTTGAGTGATCTTTTCACTGGGGGTGAGTGATTTCTTGACTAGGGGATTCACCACTTTAGTGTCTGTTTCTGTATCAGTACATTTTGCACAGTTACTGTATGTAAAGCCACTACTTGAGCATCTACAGAACTCCTATGCTCCCTTCCTTTTACTGCATTTAACATCTGCTTAAGGGGAAACAATTTGCTTAGCACCACTGTTCAGCCAGTTTCCTGAGGAGTTTGCAAGCCATTTCTCTTGTCCTGTGGGATGCATTGTCCTTTTCACAGTTATTGTCTACCATTTGTACAACTCTGGATGTTGCAAAGTATGCAAGCATGCAACAATCTTCAAGACTCAAGTCAGCATCAAAACCTTATGCCTCCATGTCTCTGCACATTACTTCCTCAACCAGGAATGGCTACTTACAAGACAGTACAATGGCATGTGGAAGTGCATGGAGAAGGGCTGTATAAATAGGGAAGGGGTTGCTGGATACCTCCCAACAGTCCCTGATTATGAGGAACATCCCTAACTTTTCCCTTAAAAAGTGCCCTATCCCTCATCTGTCCCTCGTGGGCAAGATGCTGCCCACACAAAGATTGTGCTGTAAAATTCAGACTTCAGCGCAGAAATTCATAATATTCTAAGATGCTAGCAAAAAATAAACTTTGTACAAGAAAATAGTTTTGACAGTATTCTGAGCTTCTGTCTTCATGTTTGAGAATGTGTCCTTCATTATGATGGTCAGAGTCCCTCATTGTCCCACATTCTGAGTGCCCTTGTCCCGTATTTCAGTGACAGAAAGTTAAGCGGTATGGTTTGTTGCATATGGTAGATGGAACTCTGACTGGGGTCATTCACTGCCCAGTGCTCTTAACTCTGTATTAGGGTGTGGTCATGCATCACACAGATCGGGGTGGGGGGGAGTTGAGGCCCTGTTGTGAAATGCAGTGGCTAGCCACATGCCCCCTTGGGGTTTTACATCCTTAGCATGCATATGTATTGCAGCTATTGATATTCAGCACTTTTCTATGCCAGCTGTAGTACTGTTCAATCTGGCAGTGTTCAGGGGACTGTCAGGGTTTGATATTCCTGGCCCATTAGCTACTGTATCAGTGACTAGCGAGTGAGTTCTGTGATTTCATAAGTCTTAACTTTGCAAGTCACATATCATCTTTGTGAGTGCTGTAGACCTTTGAATATATAATTTGGGCCCACATTCTTTACATTACCAACTTGTGCTCACTAACACTGTCATTGTGAGACAGCACAAAGACAACTGTCCGGCCAGTCTTTTGTGTTTCAGTATATCAGTCGCTTACAAGTCATGCATAAATAACTGTTAGTGTTTTGCACTCACAAAAGCCATTTTGTGGGCCCAGATGTTTTGAAAATAGGATTCTTAGTTCAAGAACTCATTTGAAGAACTCTCAAGGAAATAAAAATCATGATATGTAAATGAAATTTTTTAAAGTTAAATCATGAACAGCAATTCTGCTGGGTGCCGACTGCACTGTAGTTCCTGTAATTGTGTCCTTTTATATAGTGCAGAAATCGCCAGAGTATGGATGTACTGTACTGTATACCTGGGCTAGGATATTCAAAACCACATAATGGCTGCAAAATGGGTTAGCAAATTGCTGCCATTGCTTAACGCTCGCAAAACAAGGATAGTGGTGGAAAATGCCATATTGGATATCATTGTCAGTGAGTTGCTAACCCTTTTGCAAGCACCCCTAAAATATGTTAATGCACCTATGTAAAGCAACTGACTTGGCCTTGCATGTAGGTGCACAAGCATATTGGTAGGTTTGGAGCGGCAGCAACTAACTATTAGTGCTTCGCTGATTACTACCTCCTCATGCAAGGTCTTAAGAACTATGGCTCCCCATAGCCCCAAACCTGAACACCCACCTCTGTAAAAATAGTTTATTCCCAGATGGTCCAGTTGTCCCCCACCCCTGATAGCCCACTTGTATTACAGTAAGTCCCAACACCCCTTCAGTCACCTGCTTGTATTACAGAAAGTAATTCCCTGGTGGTCCACCTGTGGTAAAATAGTTAATTCACTGGTGTCCAGTGGTACTCAGACCCCTCTGATCACCCACCTGTGTGCAGAGCAATAGTACTGTATCCTCATGCCCAGCGGTCCACTGGCACCCCCATGGATAGCCTTCTAACCTGTCCTGCTCACTCAGTCCACACAACTGTTACACCTCTGGTTTCCTACATGCTGTAGTCATCACTCCCCATGGTGACTGGCACAATCCCTTCACTCACCTCTTCGTCCGGTCACTCTCTGACCAAAACAGCTGTTTCTACAATAGGTACACAATTGCTCCATGTCATTCAGATGGTGCCTGTCCAAGGTGGTGAGTGGTGAGGTTGTGTCCATCACCAATGGGGAAGGGGGGACTAACTACAGTGTGTGGGGAGCAGGGGCTGGCATTGGTGGGGACTGAATGTCTGGGCCTGGCTCGTGGACTGCTGTCCTATGGTGGCAGTGGACCACTGGATGTGGTGGTACAGGACTACTGCTCTGCACATGGGGGGTGGTGACTGTGTGGGTGGGGGAGCCACTATGCAACAGGAAACTAACTATTTTAACATGGATCGGTAATTTTGGGGGGGAATCACTGGACACCAGTGAATAAACTAATTTTATCCAGATGGGTGATTGGGGAGGGGCCAAGGGGTCTGCTTAGCTGGACCACCAGGGACTGACTTACTGTGATATGGGTGGGTGATGGGGTGGTGGGGGTCCACTGGGCCACAAGGAATAGATACAGTAGCCCTAAAAGGTGCAGTAAGGGGGGTGGATGCAAATTCTGTTTGCTCTGGGCCTGTAATGAGGCCCTACTGGGATGCAAATGGTGCCTTGCTAGTGCATATAAAGGTATGAACATGGCAGACTGCTCCAGAGGAGCAGTTATCATTTGCATATCCTAACAGCCAGATTGCTCCTTCAAGCCTCATAGCACCCTACTGGTCACATACCTCCTGTGGCTAATAAGAGGCTGGGTCTCTGGGTGCAATTAGGATAGTGCCTGGCTGGTATATTGGAACATATTTTTAGTACTTGCAATGTGCTTAAACGTGTTCCAATATACCTATAGTGTGTTGCAGGTGCTAATTTGCTCCTAGAGTCAACATTTAGCTTGCTCAGTTGAGGATCATTGAATATCCTGGTTTTGAACTCTGCAAAGGACCTATTCATGCATAGCAATATCCGCAATCTTTGGCTTGAGGATCTCCTTGTCCTATAATTTACCTCAAAACATTTGGCTTTCAGTACTGGGTTCTCTTATGTTAATGAGGTTATGGTTTCTGTCATGGCTAACAATGTGTATTTGGGCCTAGATGATTAAACAATATATAGCATTTACTGTACATATAATGGCTATGTTGATAGAACAAAATGCATTACTGTCTTCAACTAAACCAGTTTTCCAAGGAGTAAAACAGATTCAAATATTCTCTTCTTCAGTAGTTGTTGAGATGTATTATTTTCTTACCAAGATCTGGAGATCTGCATTCCTACACAATAGGTCTTTGTGACATTTCCAATACAGTTGTCCACAATCACTTCTTTGATCTTAGACACAAGTTTACATTCTGTTTATATGGATACATGTAAAGAAACACAAATGAAGAAAGGATTTAGATTACATTTATTAGAAACAATTTTACACTGCAGAAAAACAGAATCAACTAAAGGAGCCATTGTTTACTTTGATAACTGTTCCATATTTGATTTCTTGATCTTTAATGAAGGAACCATTCTACGGCAAATTTAAAACAATTCATAAAAAATTATAGAAACCTAGAACGCACATACTCAGCAGGACTAAAAATGTACAGAGTAGAGAGACAGTCACAGCACCTACAGCATTACCAGTAAAACTAGTACAAACACCCTTGCATTTCACCCCAATCAGGGCGAAACATAAGGGTGTTTGTACCAGCTTTACTGGTAATGCTGTAGGTGTTGGGACTGTCTCTCTCCTCTGTACCTTTTTGGTCCTACTGTGTATGTGCTTTCAGTGTGCTGTTTTACTAGTTTTTCTCCTGCTTTTTATACTATGAAAGGACTTGGAAATAAAACTGTGAGTATTTTTCTATTTTTGTCTCTTCAAGTATAGTTTGAGACCTTAAATATTACACAGTAAGCACACCAGTTTGGTTGTGGGTGGGTGGGTGAATGAACCATTTTTGCTGCTTACTTTGTGAAATTGTGTTGGTGCACCACCTTAAGAAAACCTTTAGTGGAGCGCCAATTTTGTTTCGTTTATTGTTAGAAACATATATACTAACATATTAACGTACTATTTGCCAGCAGATTAGGCCTTACGGTCTATTGAGTCTGCTCGAACCTCAGATCCCTAGTTGGGTGCTGAGGCCCACCCCCTTGTGTTCCAGAAACCCCTATCATCCATCCCCACCTCCCTGGGACAGGCTATCATCTGATACATCCACTTTCTGTGTCTGTCCCACCCTCTCTTGAAGTCCTCCACTGTGGATCTCTGAACCAGCTTGCCAGGCAGTGCATTCCAAGGGTCCACCACCCTCTCAGTGAAAAATATATATATATATTTTTTTAATTATTATTTCTCTTCCAAAGCTCTGGCTGCAAGCCTGCTATCTGTTGTCCCCCCAGCGCCAGCACCCGAAGATCAGGCCCCCTCTCTTATGCACCCTGTGACGTACCCTTAGCAGCAGGGTGGTGGGGAGCGACTCGACCCACCCCAGTGGATCCATGACAGGGAGGTGCCTTCTCGGGGATGGCGCTGCAGGGCACAACTTCATTCTGCTGGGCTCTTTTTACACTTTTTCTCCCTGCAGAGCACGGCGTGCAAGGATGCCAGTGACTGGGTGCGCGCACGCTCCCATGCATGCCCCAATCAAGTGTCTGCCATGTCCCACCCCCATGGCTTGCGGCTACATGCCACTGACCCCCAGCCTCCGCTAGGGGTCAGGCAAGCACTGGTCACTAGAACCCCCCCTCCCCGGAGATGCAGAGCAGTACCTTGGACGCTCAATCCATCTCCTCCCTGCTGACCCACAGCAACCCGTTCCCGAACACGGGTCGCCGGTGTGGCGCGAGGTGTGGCGTCCAGCACCTCAACCCTCAGCACCACCTGGCCGGCTCTGAAACATACATATTGATGGCAGATAAGGACTGCTTGGCCAACCTTGTCTGCCCACCTTCCCAACCTATTGTAACACCTTAGACCCTGCTTGATCTATGGCTTTACCCCTCCTCTTCCCCACCTCTGAGGTTCCCTTATGCCTATCCCATGCTATACTTTTTGTTTTATTATATGGTGCCTTTTAGTTGGTGCACTCAAAGTGCTTTACAATCAACATACAGCTCAATGCCCCAACAATCCCTGACATACAGCTGCATTTGTAGTAGTAGTAATAATAGTAGTATTTTTATTTCTGATGTGCCCAATCCAACAGGCTCTGGGTGCCTTACAAAACACATAACAAAATACAGCAGTGCAACCAATCAATAAATAAGCATATTCTACAAATTAACATTGGTACAGTATTTCAGACATAAGAGGGGTATGCTATTGAAAATAACATTTCATTCCCTGTTCAAACGGTTCTACAGAGGAGTCCTCTCTAAGCTTGTGGGGCAGCCTTTTCCAAAAGTAGGCACTGCCACTGCAAACACCTGGTCTGTAGACTATCTCAAGCATGATCTGGAAACCCTAAAAAGGCCAACCTCAGAAGAGAGGAAGGGGCAGTCAGGGGCATTTGGATACAAGAGCTCTTTTAGGTAGCCTGTGTCCACATCATGAAGGGCTTTGTATATTAACAAACCTATTTTGAAGGAGATGTGCCACCTCATAGGCAGTCAGTGCAATGTTCACAAAACAGGAGCGATATGCTTGGAGTGAGACACCTCAGCAGTCAATCCAGATGCAGTGATCCGCACCAGCTGCAAGCGGTGCATCAATCCTCCAGGGTAGTCTAAGATACAAAGCATTACAGTAGTCCAGTCTGGATGTCATGAAGGCATGCATCAGGCTCTTTAGGTCCTGAGAACCTAGGTAGGGCTTGATCTGGGCAATGTTCCTAAAATGGAAAAAATCCACCGTGGACTACTGCTGACTCCTGATTTTCTTATTTATTTGTTTATTCATTTGGTAACCAGGTTGGTGCACTGATCCGAAGACCTTTTACAGGTATGGCCCAGGCCAGAAACTGGCACACACTGGGGAAAAATACAGTGAGAGAACAGCGTAAAGCATACAGGGAACATAACAGTGTAGGTCAAGCTAACATAGAAAATATAAGGTAAACAGTACCAGGTACATCAGCAATTGAGCATACTAAGGTATATAACATTTAGGTAAACAAGGTAAGGTTGCTCCATCATTCGACAATAGGAATAACAATAGTATTCAGGGCAGGAGAGGACAGCGGAGCACTAGATGGGGCATATTTTTTGTCAATTCTCTTTCTACACCGTGCCGGAGAACTCTCTCCAGCAACCTACTGCCACACACAAGCTCTACCTCCCACTGTGACCTCCTCCACCTTCTCGCCCAGCCTGATAGACCCCCTGGCTCTGGGCTCCCCGAGATGGGGCCACCCTATCCTCCCAGGGTGCTCAATCTGTAAATCTAGTGAGCCGAGCTGGGTGATCGGCCATGGAGGGGAGGAAAGTCCGGTGTTGGGAGTGTGGCCAGTTGGGGACAGAGCTGCTTTTGCCTACCCCGGAGTGAAGGTATTTCTCTTGTTGCTTGCCACTTGAGTGCAGCCGTGCAATGACGCCAGCACGGGCTGCCCATAACATCCACCGCGCCGTCCTGCTGCTGTCCCCTGCTAGTAGTACCCACTTGGGCTCACTGGGGCCCATACTGCACCAGAAAGACCCTGGACCCCCCAGAGAGAGAGAGCAGTCCTCTGGATGTTTGATCCATCTCCCTCCCCTGCCGACCCCCAGCAGCCAGGCTTGTTCCCGAACCCAAGTTGCTGGCGTGGCATGAGGTGTGGCGTCCACTGCCTCAACCCTCAGCACCTCTGGGCTAGCTAGATGGGGCATCTTGTGTCAGATGTTCCTTAAATCAATCTTTACCATTGATTCACACTGGTGGGTCTGGGCCCAGAGGCACTAGGGCCCTGTGGGAGCACATTTTTGCAGGGAGGAACCGATGTTGACTACTGACAACACCTGCACACCAGCCAATAGCTGGTGAATAAACACTCTCATTAAATTTCTCCAGAATGGTAAATTAACTGTTCTCCTGCTGGATTTTAGTACAATGTACTGTAAATGTACTTTTTTGTATTTTCAAGGTACTTTTTAATGCTGTAATGTAGATTTAAATAGCTCCATCATGTGACTTTTCTTTTTGTTTAGTGAGGCATTTTTGTTTGTGATTTAAACTTTCAGCGTGAATACTAACAATGTCCTTCAGTAAATTCTTTGCCACATGCCCTCTTCCCGAAAATCAATCTCCCTAACCCTCCGACCCCCCCCCCCGAGTCCTTTTGGATGCTGCTAGGCAGCCCTCAAACTTCCAGTTCCCACTTGTTTCCCCCTCTCAGAGTCCACACTTCAAGTCTAGCCCTGACGGTCTCCACCCCCAGGCTTCTCCAAACCTCTGCCCCAGCTATAACTGCCCCGCTCACTCACATTCTAAACTTCTCTCTCTCTTCACCTCTGCTGTCCTGAAGGCCTGGAAATCTGTCAAAGTCTTACCCTTCCACAAGGGAAGTGACCCTTCTGCACCCAGAAACTATAGACCTATCTCCCTCCTCCCCTCGCTCACCAAACTTCAGGAATCCTTCCTTCACTCTAGGCTGTCTGAATTCCTGGCTGCTACCAACACACTTATCTCCAGTACAGTCTGGCTTTAGAAAACAACATTTGACCACCTCCTCATTATTGCAAGTTACGGATTTGATTTTTACAGCTATGGATCAAAGACACATTACTGCTACCATCTTTATTGACCTTGCCAAGGCTTTCGATTCTGTCCCCCACCCCCTACTGCTTCAGAGCATCAGTATGATTGGCCCCGCTGAATCTGCTGTAAATTGGTTCCAGTCTTACCTTCACAACAGGCAGTAACAGTTCAAACAGGTGATGCTCTCTCCCCTCCCCTCTCCCGATCCTCTCCGGTGTTCCCAAGGCTCAATCCTCAGTCCTATCCTTTTTTATTTATAAACAACCTCCCCTCAGTCTGCAAATCCTCAGATATACACATGTATGCTGATGATACCATTATTTTCCTCTTCAGGCCCTCTGCCATCAGTGTATAGTCCCCCCACCTCCAGGAAGATTCAGTAGAGTTTAGTACTGGTTCCAGAAAAACAAACTCAAGCTTAACGCCAAATAAAAGTGGCCATGACATTTGGCTCCAGACAAAAACTGGCCACCCTCCAGTCCTCTCCCACCTTCACAATCCTGGATGGCTCTCCACTAGAAAATTTTACTGCTTTCAAATATCTAGGGGTTTGGTTGGATCACCATCTGGACTTCTCTAACCGTGTTGATGCCATCTGCACTAAATTGTGCCCCAAACTGGCTGTCTTCTATTGACATAAGGTCAGCCTCCCCCTCCCCACCCACCGTGAGTTGGTTACCGAAATGATCCTTCCAATCTTCGATTATGCCGATGTGGTTTGTGGTACATGGTACTGCCTCTCAGTCTTAACTTACCAGACTAGACACCCTCCTTAACTCTTTCTGCCACTTTGCCACTGCCTCCCCCCTTACCCACCACTGTCTCCTGTACTCCGCCCTCGCCCTCACATCCCTGTCCCACAGAAGAATGTTTCACTTTGCCTCCTTCATTGTAAAATTCTGGTTTGGAACCCTCCCTACCTCCCTCTCTGCCTGCCTCTCCCAAGCTGCTCACTCTGCCTACTCCCTTCATCATCGGGATCTGCGTACTTTTGCCATCCCACACCCCACTCTCTGCATCTGGCCAGTCTGCTTTCTCCTTTCATTTCCCTTCTCTCTGGAATAAACTCCCCTCTGACCTTAGACTATCCTCCTCCCGCTTCTCACTCACAGGCCTACTCAAACTTCTACCTCACCCACGATGCTCCCTGTGTACCCTAGCCCCACCTCCTAAGCGTTAGTTAACCAATTACCTATAGTTGCAAACCTCTGACAGCCATATCTCTTTGTCCAATAGGAACGCCATTATTGTAATTTGTGCCTTGCTCTCTGTATTTCTTTTTGCCCTGATCCATTATTTTTTATTTGGTGCAATGGCCTGTGCTGCAGCTGGACTGTGGTGCTATCTGTGGATAAACTTTTTTTTTGCCTTAATGTTGTACTCCTGTACCTTCATAATGTTACTTCGATAAGGTTCCTGCAGTAGGTCATAACATGTAGGACTGTGCCGTCTATCATCAGAACCACATGGCAAACCTTTGCTAGCATTGTCTGGTGGGGGACTGCCCACCTGACTTCATATGACCAACATCAGCGTGATCCTATATAGTGGGCAGTCCCCACGCCCACCTCCCAGTTCTTTCCCGCCATTGACCTGCACAAGAACCTTTCTCAAAAAATAGTTTGCTTAATTCATCTTTTATGTCTTCTCCACCCAAGACAAAAAAGAAGTGCGGCATGCAGATTACTCATAAGGATGGCCATAAACTCTGTCTCTTCTGCCTAGGCCCGAGTCACGACACTGAGGCCTGCCCAGACTGCAAGCCCTTCAATCAGGCTGCACGGACATGCAGACGCAGGCAGCAAGCCCTGGAAGCCCATCTTCTGGAGTCCAGGATGGCCTCCTTACAGCAGGAGATGCAAAAGCTGAGGGAATCCACTTATTCACCCTCTTCAGAGCACAAAAGGAAAAAGAAAGAAAAAGAGAAGCCCTGGGAGCTGAAGCGCCAGGAGGACCGGGAGCGGGTCTCCTCAACAAAGGCGCCAGTGCTAAGATCATGGTCTCCCCGTCGGCCAAGGTTGCTCCCTCGCTGCCTTCCCTGGTGACAGTCCAGGCTTCTTCTTTCTCAGGTTCTTCAGGTACTGCCTCTACTTTCAAGCCCACCAGGATGGGCTCCAAACCTGCATCCTCGACTGTTAAGTCACCTGCCAGGACCCTCGGTGATTGCATGGTCTCCACCAGTAAGCCAGACTCCAGTTCTTCACTCGCCCATCAGGGACTGATGCCGGATCACTGGATGCCTGGTCAAGCTCGCTGATCTCTCACTGCCAGCCCTCTTGCCAGGTCCTTCCAGGGCAGGAGTCTTCCTCTCCAACTTCCCCAGTGAAACCTCCTGTACCTGACCTTCAATCCAGGACAGAGGGGGAAGCGGGTTCTCTGGATGTGGTGCATTTCTCTCCCACTCCAGTACAGGTTACCCCTGAGACTCCTGCAGATCCTCTCCCTGGGAATCTGACATCTGAGTCAGTCCCCACAGTGACTCCCAGGGACCTTCCTCTCCCGTTGGGACCTACCTTAGCCCCGATGCCAGAGGTTCCTCCGCCAGACTCTGTGCCTCCGACACCTGATGCTCCATTGGACTTTTTAGATCAACTACCATCAGAGCCATCGTCAGGGCCCCTACGGCCACCCCTGATGCCAGCCAATCCGACTCCAGCCCCGATGCCAGGTGTCCCAATGCCAGCTTATCTTTTTGGCTACTCACATTATCCAGGCTTTCCCATGCCAGGTTACCCACTGTCAGGCCTGATGGCGCCTTATGCCCACAGTTACTACCCAGATGTCAGGCTCTGGTCTGTGCACTGCCCTCTTTTCAGGGGCAATGGTACCCTCCCTCTCATTATTCAGGAATGGGCCCCCCTTACTATCAAACTCCTCCTCCCCTTCCTCAACCTCAGCAGGAGCTCCAGGGTATGTTCCAGACTTGTTGGCAGGAGGCCAGATCACAGTTGGTATCTGACCTGGATAAAAGACTGCTGGCCCCGGTGGTTACCCCCCATCCCTCACTCTTTGTCACCCATGGATTCTCACCATTTGATCACGGTGCACATTTCAGGAGGGACCACTCAGGAGGTCACTTTAATGGGAGTTAGAACCTCTGACAGAGAGGAATCCTCGGAGTCTGAGGAGGACTCTTCTGCCTCTTCTTTGCGAGAACTATCCAGAACTACAGGGGCTAAGGGTAAGGAGTCACCCAAGTTGCTTCCAGAAGATCCCTCCCTCACAGAACTCCTCTGTATCCTCCAGCAGGCCAATGGATAAAACGCGGAAGAACAAGACCCCAAACACAAGCGTCTAGCAGAACAGCTAGACATGGAAGAGGTGTCACCCATTCCAATTCCTCCTTGGACTGCCCTCCATGAGGATTTCTACTCTACCATTTGGCAGTTGCCTCACTCGATCCCGGCCATCCCCAAAAAGGTGGATCGGATTTACCACATGCCGGAGGGTGTATCCCATCTTTGCTGTCAACCCAAGGCTGATTATATCATGATAGCTGCGACTCACAATCGTACTGCTATTCCCAAACATATCAGCACCTCTCCTCCTGATAAGGAGTCATGGCAATTAGACCGGTTTGAGCGCAAGGTCTATGCCTCTTCTACATGTGCTCTGTATTCTTTGAACTACATAGCACACATGGTATCCTATCAAAAGGCCACTATAGCTGAACTTGAGGCTAGTCTTGAGACCGTGGAGGATTCGGACCTCAAGACTGAACTCACTAAGGCCCTGCGCTTGTCCAAGATCTCTTGTAGACATGCACTGAGAGCCACCTATGATTCTGTAGATGCAGTTGCTTGCTCCACCACCACAGCTGTTTGCCTCAGGCATCATGTCTGGCTATGTATTTCTGGGCTTTCCCCAGATGTGCAGGCAGCGATTCAGAATGCCCCCTTTCGAGGTTCAGTTCTCTTTGGGAGACACTAAAGATATTACTATGGGTCTACAGGACAGCGGACAGGCCCTTAGGTCTGTCAAGTCCATGTATAAAGGGGGCTTCAAGTCTAAACAGCCCTTTCGGTGCCAGCAGAAGTGGCAAAACAAGCAATTCTTCTCCAGGCGTCAGACCTAAAGGAAAGCATTGGGGTCCACTGTCACCTGCCCCCCCCACCTCCAAGGCTCAGTGTGCCATGGTAGGAAACCTCTACTCCCACTCCTCAACCTCCTGATTCATACAGCCCTCTCCCTCCTCCACCTCCCAGCAGCATGGAGTCAATGGAGGGAAGATTTGCCCTTCACCTCACAGAGTGGCAGGGCATCACGCCGGACTCATGGGTGATACAACTAGTAGCAAAAGGGCAAACCATTGAGTTTCTGGAAAGGCCTCCTCACTAGATCTCATTATCCCTCAAATCAGGTTCCTCTAGTAAGGGATGAAATGCTGGCTCTAATTCAAAAATCAGCCATAGAGCCAGTACCTTGATCACAGAGGGGAAAAGGGTTTTACTCCCATTTCTTCCTCATCCTCAAAAAGACGGACAACTTCAGGCCCATACTGGTCCTCAGCCAGCTGAACCTTTATGTAGAATGCAAAAGGTTCTAAATACTGACTATCCAAGGACTCCTGCCCTTGCTCCAGACAGACCACTGACTGTGTGCACTGGACATGCAGGATGCTTTACCTGCACATTCCAATTTTCCCCAGCCACCGCTGCTTCCTGCGTTTTTTCTTCCAAGGGGAGCACTTCCAATTCATAGCTCTTCCTTTTGGTCTCTTCTCGGCATCCAGGGTTTTCACTAAGTGCCTAGTGGTGGTGGCAGCAGCGCTCTGCCGACAGAGATCTACGTGTTCCCATACCTGGATAAGTAGCTCTTAGCAGCTCCATCCAGGAGCAGCCTGGAGGACTCTCTGTCCTCCACCCTGGATCTTTTTGCATGATTGGGTATTACCATCAGTTACCCCAAGTTGTCTCTGGTCCCCTCCCAATGCCTCCAATTCATTGGAGAGTTATTGGACACAGTCCAGGGCAAGGCCTTCCTCCCATTGGACAGGGCGGATACTTTGCAGGAGCAGGCCAGACTGGTAGCCTCCTCCAGCCATGCCCCAGCCAGGGTGTTTTTATGCCTCCTCGACTTGATGGCACTGGCCATCCCTACTATCACCTTGGCCAAGCTGCACATGAGGGTTACCCAGTGGACATTAGGGGTCCAATGGGATCAGCATATGGACGACCTGGATCATCCTATACTGGTATCCAGCACAATCAAGAGGGACCTCTTGTAGTGGCAGGATCCTCTGAATCTTTCTCGGGGCACACCATTCAGGCCCACTCCTCCCTCTTGGACCCCCAACAAAGATGCATCAGGTCTGGGTTGGGGAGCCCATCTGGGAGACCACCAGACCCAAGGGACGTGGTCTCAGTTGGAATCCTCTCTCCACATAAGCATTCTGGAGATGATGGCAGTCCTGTACACCCTTCAGATCTTCTAGTCCCTACTTTCTACGGGAACACTGCTGGTATAGACTGACAACATGTGTGGTCTGGTACATCAACAAGCAAGGAGGTACCCGATTGTATTTCCTGTGTTGGGAGGCGATGCGGGTCTGGTACTGGGCAGTCCAGCATGGTCTGCATCTCACAGCCATGCATGTTCCAGGTGTTCACAATGTCCTGGAGGACAGCCTCTGCTGATTCTCAGCTCAAGTTCATGAATGGAAACTTCACCAGGAAGTGGCAGAATATCTGTTCCATCATTGGGGGTGTCCGGAGGTAGATCTCACCTCCCCATTCGACGCAAAACTTCCCAGGTTTTGCTCGCTCATTCAGGGGCCTAGTGTTATCTGGCTAGATATGCTATCTCTCTGTTGGACAGGGAGATACTTATACGCTTTCCCTCCTTTTCCCATTCTGCAGAAGCTTCAGGCAGAGGGGGCTCAAATGTTGCTAATTGACCCCCTCTGGCCGAGACAGATCTGGTTTCCACTCCTGCAGCAGCTGGCAGTGGAACTCCCAGTACCTCTTCGGCATGACCTACTAATGCAGAAACAGGGCAGACTGGTGCATCTGTGCCTCAGGTCCCTGCATCTTCATGCATGGCTCCTTCAGACATGATTGTGTCATGTTTTGGAGTCTCTGAGAGAGTCGCCCAAGTCCTGGTGGAGACTAGGAAGCCTTCCACTAGATCAACTTATGCTATGAAATGGAAGTGATTTTCCATTTGGGCAACTGCAAAGGGATGGGAACCCTTTTTCTGTCTGGTGCCCCAGGTGGTGGAATACCTTTTGCACCTGTCTGACTCAGGACTCAGCTACTCTTCATTGAAATTTCACTTGTCTACTATCTCTGCCTATCACATCTTGGTGGATGGGAAACCTGTCGCTCCAATTGGAGGTCTACAAAACCTTTTGAAGGGGATCTTCCACTTGAAGTCCCCCATCTGCAACCCTGCCCCACCTTGGGATTTGAATTTTATTTTGGAAACGCTTACACTGCCCCCCCTTTGAGCCGTCAGTAAGCTGTGAGATGCGCTATTTGTCCTGGAAAGCGCTCATTTTAGTTGCGGTTACTTCTGCTCGGAGGATTTCTGAGCTTCAGGCCCTCATGTGTAAGGAGCCTTATTTAATTTTTCACAGAGACGTGAGTGGCTCTGCGCATAAATCCTAAGTTTCTTCCCAAGGTGGTTTCTGAGTTCACCTTAAACCAGACAGTTGAACTGCTGGTGTACTACCCTACTTATTCTAATAATGGTGAGGCTCTCCAGCACACCTTGGATGTGCACAGGATCTTACGTTATTATGTTAATGGGACCAAGGATGTCCAAATCCGATCAGTTGTTTGTTTCTTTCACCCCCAAGACTCTGGGGTCAGCAGTCTCTAAACAGTGCTTGTCGAAATGGTTGGCTAACTGCATCAATTTTTAACAGAAGTACAGCAAATCTCTTCCTGGGGAGGACAGAGGCCACTCTATGAGGGGTATTGCTGCTTCTGTGGCCTTCCTGAAGAATGATTCCGCAGCAGATATTTGTGCTGCAGCAACCTGGAGTTCGAACCACACTTTCACTAAGCATTACAGTCTGGACATTGCCTCTAGGTATAGGGTGGGTTTTGGCCTAGCCATTCTGCAGGGCCTTCTGTCTTAGACCAGCTCTGGTCTTTCTGCAGACATTCCTCCTTCCTTGCTTCAGTTAGCCGTACTGAGTGTGACTGCTTGGGATTCAATCCGACATATTATGACCTACTGCAGGAACCCTCTTGAAGTAAGATAGTACAGTTACGTAAGAACTTACTGTAACAGTAGATCTTCGAGAGAGCTTCCTGCAGTAGGTCACCTTTTTCCCTCCCCCCTGCCCCCAGCTTATCTGCAGGCTTTTACAGGCTTTTCTGGATGGGCTCCAGGATTTTATCCGCTTCTCCTGTCGCACCCACTTTGGGTCTCTGGCGAGAAAATTGGAAAGTGGGCATGGGGACTGCCCACTATATAGGGTCATGCTGACGTTGGTCACGTGATGTTGGGTGGGTGGTCTCCCGCCAGACATTGCTAGCAAAAGTTTGCCATGTGGTCCTGATGCCAGAGGGCACAGTCCTACGTGTTATGACCTACTGTAGGAACCTCTCTTGAAGATCTACTGTTATGGTAAGTTCTTTCATAACTGTACTTTACCTATTGTTATGGGTCTTGTAACCATGACCATTGTTTATTATTACTGATGTGTTTTTTTGTCATATGTAAATGTACCATTTTCCCATGTTGCCTTTCACCAGGTCGCACCTAGAAATGAATCTCAGCTCATTGGTGCCTTTCCCAGTTATCAGCTTTTAAATAAATAAGTTGAACAATGGCTATATTTATCTGTTGGGAGTTCTTGAACCTTAGAGCAAGTAAGTGTATATGTTTCTTTAGTAGTAAAGGTACATGTTGTGCTTCAGGGTGTTTTCTTCTGGATGGGGGAGGGGGAGACTGACTTTCCTTTACCATATTCTGCTGTATCATATTCACTTTTTTTAGGCAGAGTCTTTATAATTCTGTTTTTTTTTTGTATATCAAGAACTGCAGCCGACTTTTGTACTTTAGCCTTTCTTTGGGTGACTGAATGACTTGCTGTGTTTTGGACATAATATTCCAGTATACTTGTTTTGGGGAATGGTTATTTAAGTAGTGATGCACAACAGGATGTGTGTCATGCTGGGATAAGATGCTGGGATAATGTCATATCTCCGGAGGGCTGCAGGCTGAGAGCATTCAACATGCAAGAAGTGATGCTATCCCAGACGACACACACCCTGGAGTGCATTATTGCTATTATACAATAGATCACTTATATTAAAAATAGCAACATGATTAAAACATATCTTTTTAATACATTTTCTGCTTTTTTTAATGCATGGGCAAGTATACGGTTGTTAAAAAAAAAAAAAAAAGTTCTGTTCTTCCTCCTTTGGCCACTAGGTTGTGCTGTATTTCAGTCTTTCTTAGTATCTTCCTGTCACCCCACCCCATCCCACTCCACCATGTCTCTCTCTTTCTGTGTTTCTCTGTTTATCATTCTTTCTGGTTTTCTATCATTTCATTTAATTTTTTTATTAAATGGGTTAGACCATTAAGAAAACTTATTTAAAATGGTGACCCTTGGTTAAATAACAAATAATTACAACAAAAAATAACAAAACACAATACAATACATAAACACATTTCAGGTTACATCTTCAAATACATACAGACAAATACCATTCACAAACAATTAGCCACAACAAGACTTAACTTAAGCTGAAAATGTCTCCAAGAGCCAGGATTTAAAAACATTTTGTGAAGGGCTTTTGCTGCTAAACAAACAAAATTGTAAAGGCAAGTTATTCCAACATTTTGGGACTAGCTGGCTAAAGAAGTACCCAGAGCGTTTCGTTTTTATCCTTGGTATTGACAGCTTTCGATAGGCTGCATTCCTTAAAGAGGAATTCACATCCCTTAAATTCTAGCCTTTCAGCCAGGCAATCCGGAATTTTTACTGTAACGCATTTATAAGCCAAGCAATATTTATGAAATTATAGAAACATAGAAACATAGACTTTGACAGCAGATAAGGACCGCTTGGCCCATCTAGTCTGCCCATTTCCCTACCTACAGGATAGGCCGCAGATCCTAGTTAACTAACAGCCTATTTCTTCCTACCCCCCACAAGAATTGCCTTATGTCTGTCCCATGCATTCTTGAATTTTCCCATGGTTTTAGACCCCACAACCTCCTCAGGAAGGCTGTTCCATGCATCCACTACCCTCTCTGTGAAATAATACTTCCTCATATTGCCCCTGAACCGCCCCCTCTATCTTTAAATTGTGTCCCCTTGTTCTTGCACGTCTCTTTTTCTGAAAGATGCTACCCTCTTGGACTTTGTTGATTCCACTGAGGTACTTGAAAGTTTCTATCATGTCCCCCCTCTCCCTTCTTTCCTCAAGGGTAAACATATTAAGCTCCTTTAGTCTCTCCTTCATATGGCTTCTCTTGCAGACCCTGCACCATTTTAGTTGCCCTCCTCTGGACTGCCTCTATCCTGTCTATGTCCTTGCGGAGATGGGGTCTCCAGAACTGGACACAGCACTCCAGATGGGGTCTCACCAACTGTCTGTACAGAGGGATAACAACTTCCTGTTTTCTGCTGCTGATGCCTCTCCCTATGCATCCCAGTATACCCCCAGCCCTCCCTACTGCCTTCTCACATTGCTTGCTAACCTTAAGGTCATCTGATATGATTACCCCCAGGTCCCTTTCCTTTTTGTTGTTACTTCTCTCCCCCCCACTGTGTATTCTTCCCTGGGTTCTTGTTTCCCAGGTGCATTATTTGCACTTCTTTGCATTGAATCCTAGCTGCCATAATTCTGACCATTCCTCCAACCTTGCCAAGTCCCTTCTCATCCTTTCCCTCCCTTGTGTATCAATCCTGTTGCAGATCTTTGTGTCATCTGCAAAGAGGCATACTTTTCCTTCCAGTCCCTCTGCAATGTCACTTATGAAGACATTAAAAAGGACTGGACCCAATACTGAACCCCGTGGGTACCCCACTAGTAACCCCCTCTTTCTTCAGAGTGGACTCCATTTACAATTATCTTCTGTGTCCTGTTGTCCAGCCAATGTTTTACCCAGGCTACCACCCTGGGACCCACTCCCAGGCTGGTTAATTTGACTATTAATCTTTTGTGTGGGACTGTGTCAAATGCCTTGCTAAAGTCTAGGTAGGCCATGTCACAGCCCTCCCTGGTCTACTACTTTGGTCACCCAGTCAAAGAAATCTATTAGAATCTGTCTGACATGACTTCACTGTGAACCCCATGCTGCCTTGGGTTCCTGCCCCACTGGCCTCTAGGTACTCAACTATTCTTTCCTTCAGAAGTGACTCCATCACTTTCCCTACCACAGAGGTCAGACTGACAGGTCTGTAGTTTCCTGCCTCTGTCTTGGTCCCACTTTTGTGAAGGGGAATCACATCCGTCTTCCTCCAGTCCTCTGGTACTACACCATCCTCCCATGATTTATCAAAAAGAGTAGCCAGTGGTTTCACTAGTTCCTCCCTTAATTCTTTTAGAATTCTGGGGTGAATTCCATCAGGCCCCATGGCTTTGTCCACCTTCAGTTTTAGGAGTTCTTGCAGAACTCTCTCTTCTGTGAAAGGATTGGGATCGACCCCCCTATCAAGAGTGCTTCTGTTAATTGGATTAGGCACTTCCCCCTCCTCTTTTGTGAATACTGAGCAGAAATATTCGTTCAGTATCTCTGCTTTTTCACTGTCCCCCTCTGCCCACCCACCGTTCATTCTATTCAGCCTCACTATCCCTCCTTTGTCTTTCTCGCTCGCTGATGTACCTATAAAGGTTTATCCTTCTAACCGAGTTGGCTATCTTTTCTCAGTTTGGGCCTTTGCTATTCTGACTTCCCTCCCTGCTTCCTTCTGCCTTAACTGGTACAGCTCTCTGTCCTGCTCCTTCTGTGTTTCCTTATACTTCCGGAATGCTATCTTTTTCTTCCTGACTTCCACAGCCACCTCTTTTGAGAACCATAGTGGCTTTTGCTTTCATTTTGATTTGTTAATTTGCTTCACACAAAGGCTTGTTGCCTCTGTGATGGCAGTTTTGATGATTCCCCATTGTTGCTCCACACCTCCTTCTAGCCTGTTTGCTAGTGCTTTTCTGAGGCACTCTCCCATCTTGCCAAAGTCAGCCCTCCTGAAGTCTAGTACCCTCACTTTTGTATGGCTTGACTCTGTAGCTGAGTTTAATGTGAACCACACTGTTTCATGGTCACTTGTTCCCAGATGGCAACCCACTTCTAGATCTGAGATCCTCTCACTGCCCCCGTTTGAGATTATGAGGTCTAAGATTGCTTCCTAATGAGTGGGTTCCAAAACTAGCTGTCTGAGGCCTGCCACCTGTAGGGCATCAAGAATGGCCCTGCTCTTGGATGTGGTTGCAGCAAATCTGCTCCAGTTAACATCTGGCATATTCAGGTCTCCCATCAACAGTATCTCCCCTTTCTCTGCCATTCTAAGAATGCCTTCTGTCATATCCTTGTCCATTTCCTCCCCCTGACATGGGGGTCTGTACACAACTCCTGTGCGGATTGTGGTGCTCTTTCCAGTCTCCAAGGTGACCCACAGTGCCTTCTCTCCTCCCTGTTTACTCTTTTGTTCAGTTGCTTTTATTCCTTCCTTTAAATAGAGAGCTGCTC
Organism: Neoceratodus forsteri; assembly: GCA_016271365.2. Lineage (NCBI taxonomy): Eukaryota > Metazoa > Chordata > Ceratodontiformes > Ceratodontidae > Neoceratodus > Neoceratodus forsteri. The sequence goes on from CM028133.1 coordinate 933,381,186, forward strand.
CTCCCCCTCTTCTCCTCTGCCTGTCTCTCCTGTAGGTTATGTACCCTGGTATATTAACATCCCAGTCATGGTTCTCTGTGTACCATGTTTCTGTGACTGCTACGATATCCAGGCATCCCTCTTCCATCAAGGCCACCAGCTCAGGGAGCTTGTTGCCCAGACTACGGGCATTGGTACTCATTACCCTCCATTTCCTGATGGCCGTACTCCTTTTTGCCCCATCCCTGTCCTTCTTGCCTTTGTCACTTTCTCCATTTACCCCTGCCCTTCTCCCTATCGACACCTCTATGTTGGTGTTTACTGCACTTACTACCGTGATTTTTGAGGGGGCTAGGATTTCCCTGCTCCTTTCCAGTGCCTCCCCCCTTGGCTAGTTTAAATGCTTGCCAATGAAGCATTTAAAGCTATCACCTAGGATCCTGGTTCTCCTCCTAGACAGATGCAGCCCATCATGCCAGTATAGGCATGCATCACTCCAGGTGGATCCCCAGTCCCCAGTGAAGCCAAATCCCTGAGCTCCACACCAGTTTTTCAACCACTGATTGAATCCCATGGTGCAGAACACCCTAGCCTCTCCTACGCCATAGATGGGCAGCACCTCCGAGAAGGTTACCGTGCGTGCTACTTGACTAAGGCCCTCCCCAATTCCACAAACTCTTCCTGCACTTCTCTAATCCCTTTCTTAGCCAGGTCATTTGTCCCTTGGTGGACAGTGACATCCAGTCCCTCCCTGTGCAGCTGCTCCGCAATCCTGAGGATTTGCTCCCTGTCCCTCCAAGCCATGGCACCAGGCAGGCACCTTACCTCCCTCTCCCTTTCTCCCCCAGTTCTACCTTCCTAACAATGGAGTCCCTCACCAGGAGTTGTTTCCTTCCCCTGTGGGGTCCCCTGCCACCCTCCTGTGGGTCTCCTTTGTGGAGGTTCCCAGCATCCTCCTTGGTCTCCACTTCGGGTGCCTCCGTAGAGGAATCACACTTTGCCAGAATGGCATAGGAATTGTGGAGATGTACAACTGGAGGGATGTGCCTTTGTTCCACCACCCTCACCCTCCCTGAGCCCATTGTGGTCCAACCGCTTCTCTTTCTTGGCAACCTCTGAGGCAACGGCAGTGACACTGATGGTCCCTGGATGGAAGAGGAGGTCCCACAAATCCTGGCCAACTCAGCCTGGAGTTGAGTAACCTCCACCCTCAGCCCAGAGAGGTGCCTGCAGATGGGACAACACCGCATCTCTGACAGAGAGATCCATCCTAATTTATGATACATCAAACAATGGCGGGTATCCCTAGGACACTGTAGGATTAATCTTGCAAAGCAATTATAAAGTATATCTAATGTGTGCAGTTTTCCAGAGTTGGAATAATCACATAGTGTGTCTCCATAATCAAATAAAGGAAAAATGTGCAGTTCAACAATTTTCTTTATCGTATATCCCCCCAAGCAGTTTTTATTTCGATATAATAAACCCACCCTCTTTCCTACTGATTTAACCAGCTCATCCACATGCGAATTGCCAGTAGCTGAGGAGTCCACCCACTAACCCAAGTACTTGTAAGTCGTCACTTGATCCAGTTTTATCCCATCTGCATCAACTACTGATAATTTAGGACTAACTTTAAGTTTCATATTGGATCCAAATATCATACATTTTGTCTTACTTATATTCATTTTAAGTTTCATCGTTGTCAGGTATTCACATAGCCTATCAAAACCTAACTGTAATTTTACTTGAATCTCATCCAAAGATGGAGCAGAGGTATACACTATTGCATCATCCACATACAATTGGTAAACCACATTATTCACATGTCATCCAAGTTCCCTCAAATAAATCAAAAAAGTAAAGGACCAAGTACCTAGCCCTGGGGGACCCCTTGGACTACTGGCAAAGGCTTAGAAACAACCTTATTAACAATAGTTGATTGCATCCTTCCCTCTAAATAAGAGGTAAACCATCTTAAAGCACCACCTGATAGACCAATATCCCTCAAACTTGAGAGAAGACTTTGATGATCCACCGTGTCGAAGGCCTTGGAGAGGTCAACAAAGATGGCACCAGTCAGGTATCCCTTGTCCATAGCTTTGTTGACATCATCCAAGACCCTCGACACGGCGGATATTGTGTCATGTGATTTGCAAAAACCTGACTGGTATTTATCATATAGCTCATTATGGTTCAAAAAATCAGTCGGTTGTTTTACCATAAATCTTTTCAATAACTTTGAAACCTGTGACAAAAGTGAAATAGGTCGGTAATTGGTAAACTGGTCCCGACACCCCCCTTTAAAGATGGGGACAACCCTTGCTATTTTCCAATCCGATGGTATTACTCCCTCAGAAATAGACCAGTTACGCAAATAGGTAAGTAAAGCAGCAATCTGTAAAGCTGAAATTTTTAACAAATAGGGAGTTAAACCATCAGGGCCACCACTTTTAGCTGTCTTTAAATCCAACAAAGCCTCAATAACCTCGTATTCCTCCAACTTTTTAAATGAAAACAAATGAGGTAAATCTGTGAGGGGCAAAGGATACTCAGTAGCACTACAAGAATCAGGGTCACCAAAAAAGTTCCCTGAATTCACAAAGTAATCATTAAACCCATCTGTCAGAGACTCCTTCCCCCCAAATCCTGAGATATCAATTTTATTTGTGTCACTCTGTTTATGATGACCATTTGTCTCTTTAATTATGTCCCAGAAAGACTCGGCATTCCTTACAGAGCCCTCTTAGTGTTATAACATGTTCTTTTACTTTCTCTAATGGTGGCTACATAGGAATTTCTAAGGCCTCTATAGTGTTCCCAATCCCTTTGTGAATTTGAATTATGTACCCTCGCCCAGGCCTGCCCTTTTTGTCTCTTCAACTTTCTCAAAGCAGCTGAATACCATGGAGCAGAAGATTGTTTTATCTTCCTTATTTTCATCGGCATGTAATAATCTATCACCTGCATCAATTCCATAAGGAAATAATTCTAGGCCAGATAATGTCAGGGATCAGAGTTATTCTATTCCAGTTTTTTCTTGCTAAATCTTCAACAAAGGCAAAATAATCAAATTTCCTAGTAGATCGATAGGAAATAAACCTAGGATTCTTTGGAAAACTAAATTTTCCTCTAACACAATATATAATATTGTGATCACTATTTAGGACTTCTAAAACCCCTACTTTTGGATAGTGAAAGGGGGCACTAGACATAATTATATCTAACAAAGTTGATTCAGCTGGATTTTTAATATTAACGTGAGTAGGATCTTTTATCAGTTGTTCCAAGCCCAGAGAAAGTGCCATACTTTTCATTACTCCAGAATCAGCTGGATGCAGCCAGTTATCATTAAAATCTCCTATGAGTAATATTTCATGGCTTTCAATAAAGGGGGGAAGTATATCTGCAAATTCCTGCATCTTGCTTTTTACCTTCTTGGGAGGGTGATAGCCACCTATGAGCAATATTGGTTTTCCCACCAGAAATGTAATTTCTAGTGCTGTGTTCACAAGTGTCTAAACTCACATCCAGATATATTTGGCTCAGGGAATACTTATCCAAAGAGTAAATTAGAACCCTCCCTCCCCTTTTATTCCTGTCAGACCTATGCACATTATACCCATTAATTATTATATCCCTATCTTCCACTTTATCACTTAGCCATGTTTTAGTATATAGCATAAAGTCAGGATGGTTCTCAGCTGCAAATTCCCTAACCAAATTTATCTTTGGCACAAGGCTCCTAATATTGGAATGAGTAAAAAGAATACCCTTACCAAAACTACATCTATTCTCAGGGCCTGGATTAGGGTTAATATCACCACTCTGTAGGAGGCACAAAGTCAAAAAGACTAACTTTACCATTTTCCCTTTAAACCCAAGGTTCACAAAATTGGATAACTTTAGAAACAACAAATCTCAGTTTGGGGCATTTTTGAAACATAAACATACCTGTTTTTTAACTAAATCTAAAAGTAGATGTAGAGGCAGGTGGCAAACATCTTCATATCCCCTAGAGAGTGGAAACATTTTACAGCCATAGTCCAGGGGATAGGGCCAGGTATCATGATTGCAATTGACTATAGGACAAGACACACACATATCCTTCCGGTTCCCCTTCTCAACACCCAAATAATGCTGATTCAAGACACCAAGCAAATTAATAATACAAAACATCTCTAGACTATAAGAACAAATCTGTATAAATCTTAAATCGGGCACCCTCTCTCAAGAAAGAGAGCACCCTCTGGGATACTCAGCCTTCCTCCACTGCTACCCACCTGTTTTGCTACAATTTCTATTTCCCAGCCATCAGTCTCTGTTTGGTCTAAGTAGTTTAGAGCGGTAAGTGGATCGGAGATGCACAAAGCATGCTCATGGCAGTTTGCAAGCAGAACAGCAGGGGGGAGTGATTTTAAAACAGAACAATCAGCATCACAACCACAGAAATTGAAAAAAGACTCTTGTTTGGTTGTGAAGCTGATTGTTCTGATAACTTTTACTGATTTTTTGTTGTTGAAAGCTGCACGCACTGCTGTTTCTGTTGTGCTATTGGTCAGGGACTGTGAAGCCGATGAAATGATGGGTTCAATCATTTTTATTTTCTTATTTGGTTATAAAAGTAGGTGAAAAATCAACTTACTGAAAAAATAGTTAAGAAAAAAATGAAGTCAAATTTTGGGAAGGAGTGATTATGACACAGTTGGAGGCAGGAATCAGGGAAAGGGAGCATAATTTCTTGTGCCAGTAAGTAGGTAATTTATGTGCTGGACCTTAATACAGTGATGTGCTGGAATAACATCGCTGTATAAAGTGGCAATTGACTAGTCCGAGCACAAGAAATGTTCTTGTCATAGTATAAATTGAACGGGTATTAGAACTACAGTACTGTGTAGATAGCCCATCAGTGCAGGATCAGCATTGCAGCTTACAGCACTGGCAACCCATGTTTCAGGTAGGGCCTGGAGTTTATTAGGGCTGGCAGGGGAGGAAGGTTGGGTATCCCAGAGGGTGCTCTCTTTCTTGAGAGAGAGTGGAACATTGGCTCTACTGCCGCACCACAACCTGAGTGACCACAGGTGGTGATGGAGCCTTTAGATGCTATGGAGGAAACTGACAGGGTCCAAGATGGCACACTATAGCACATTATAGAAAACTATTGACACCTTAGGGTCATAGCAATCCTTCAGTTTTGGGCAGCATAGTGCACTGGTAGTCATTATGTCCATCCTTGGCGCAATAGTTTTCCACTGTATGCCTCAAGCCTGTCCATATTTTTGTCTGTCTGTCTATCAACCTCATCACCTTCACTGACAGTAATGCTGCAAAAAGTAGAGAATCTTAAACCCTGGAGAAATTGACGTGTTTATTTACTTATTTAAAATTTTGGTACCCGGGAAAGGCACACTGAGCTCATTTACAGGTGCGACCAAGGAAGGGGGAAGTGGAGAAAATGCAACCTGAATACAGAGGTGACTGCATAGCAATAAGTGCAATAAAATATAGGATGTTTTCCAAAATTTACACAATAAAGTACAAGAATATTGCAAATGTATAAAATATAAGCAATAAATACAAATGAGAATATACAATGTTTTACAATCAGGTAATAGTAAAAGGAGCTATGTGCGAGGAGTCGCATAGGAGTGGATAGAGAGTTAAGGGGAGGGCTAAGAAATCAGGAGGCAAGAGAGGAGGTGTGGAGGGTGTCAAGGGGGATGAGGGGGAAGCAGGAGCAGGGGGTAGGAGGGGTTTTAGGTGCTTTTTGAGGAATGCAGCAGTCTGCAAGAGGTGGAATAAGTGGGGGAAGACCATTCCAGAGTGTGGGGAGCCTAAAGGCGAAGGATAACTTGCCTGATTGCAAATGTGGTAGAGGGAGGGCAAAGGAACAAGGGCCTCAGGTATGAAGAGAGTAACCTGGGTTGGTGGAGGGGGACAGGAGATTGGTGAGGTAGGAGGGGAAAGCACTAAACCAATACTTTGTGATGAAGGTAGCACAGTGGGCAAGGTGATGACTAGCAAGTGAGGTGAGGGAGAGAGAGAGAGAGCCTTGTACAGGGAGCAGTAGTGTGTTTGACAGGGAAGGTTTGTAGTGAAGCAACAGAAGGCATTGCACAGTGGGTCCAGTCTGGAGACAGATGACTGGGACATGGAGCTGAACACAACATCGGCATAATCTATGGAGGGCAGAATTAGTTTGGTGACAAGTTCTTTCTGGGTAGAGAATGAGAGGCAGTCCTTGTCTCTGTACAAGGCACCAAGTTTGGACTGGAGCTTAGCATGGATAGCATCAATATGGAGGGAGAAATCCAGCTTTGGATCAAGCCAGAATCCCAGGTATTTGAAGGATCCACAGTTTCTAATTTTGAGCCGTCAAATGAAAGGGGGGCTTAGCTAGTTTTTGTGCAGTGCCAAAAGCCATCACGACAGTTTTCTTTGTGTTGCATTTGAGTGAGTTTATTTCAAACCAGTGTAACCGGGGGTCCCCACCCCTGCCTTTTTACTAAAACGACAGGTGGCATGCTGTTGGCATTTGGCAGCAATACCTGGTGGGGGACCTGGGTTCGGGGAAGGTTGAGGTTACCTGGCACAAGGGACCTAGGTTTGGCTACTCTGCACAGGGGCACTCAAGTAAATCCAACTACAGGAAGCAATAACTGTAATGTCCAGAACCAGAATTGGGATTTTTCAGTGTGGCTTTATTAACTAACTGAACATAAACAAAGCATTGCATGGTCCCCCAAAGGGCTACGTTACTGTATGTGCAGATTAGAGGTTAACACAGTGGTCCATTTGAGGAATGAACACATTACTACAGTTGTCTGGCTTTGGACCCACCAGGCACTCAGCTTGGACTTTGCATGCGCTTTGGATACATAGCCCGACTGGCCCGGCTCCCCTGCCGGCCACTTGACTGATGGTCCACTTGAAGAATGAACCCAAACTTTACTTGGAAAGACATCCCATCAAACAAGAAGACTCCCAAACTGTGGCTCCCACACCACTTGGAGTCTCAAGTACTCTAGAGAGATTTGTTGCATTTCCAATCGAACTCCCATTAAACAAGGAGACTCCCATCAAACAAGGGTACTTTTCCCATCCTGTGGCTCCCCACACCACTTAGAGTCTGTGACCCTAGAGAGATTTCAATTTGCTGCACTCCACGCCCCGAGTACCCACCCCATCACTGGCCAAGTCTATGAGGCAAGTAGCAAAGCACAGAAGAAATCAGAGGTGGACCTGGTTGCTAAAGATGGGGTTTTCCACCTCCAGCTCCCCACAGCCCATGCCCGGCCATTTTTCTGGACACACAGAAAACTTTAGGACTTTAAAATGTAGATTGAACGGTGGATGACCTGAAGCACCCCCTCTACAGCGAACTTTAAATCCATTTAAAAACCTTAAACTGTTTGACTGCTCCATTTGTTCGTCCTAGTGTACATAGTCTTCCCAAATAGCAGTCCCCATTCATGTCCCAACTGAAGAAAACAATATGTTTGCCCCTTCAAATGGAGCCAAACACTCACCCATTCATTGCAGGTGCCCCACAGGCGAAGTACTGTAACCTTTGCTGTTATACAAGAACAGACTAAAATAAAACCAGGCAGCTTCCTTCCATGGTGGGAGAAGGGATTGCCCTGAACGCACAGAATCCCCTCTCGGGAGGGGTGGGGGCACTGAGATCGGGGAGCGGTCTCCACCACTTAAAAAAAGGTAAACACAGGAACACTTTTCTTAGTGAGAGATCAAACAGCAGACTGATGCTTCCTTCTTGCTTGGACAAACGAAGACTGACTTTGAAATTCCCAAAGTTCTAAACTCACTCCCTGAGCTGTAGATTCCAATGTGGCTCATGCAGCTGCGACAGTTCTATAGTGATGTCATCTCTCAAGTCTCAGCTGTGACTGAGGACAGAGTGAGACAGTGTGAAACCCATTTAAATGGAGTTTCACAAGCTGCCTTCCCTGCCTACCACTAGGTCTTACTGGGATTCTAGTAACCCTGCGTAACAAAGGGGTTATACCAGTTTAGCGCATTCTCAAAGTCAGCCTAAAGGGAAGCATGAGAGGGAGAAGCCAAATGCAAAGATGACCTTGTCATCGGTGTACATACGTATGTGTGAGGTGGAGTAGGATGAGGGGAGTTTGTTTATGAAAACTGAGAATAATATTGGTCCAAGTATTAATCCTTGGGGGACGCCAGCATGGATTGGGGGGGGGGTTTGGTGTTGCCCAGTTGCACATATTGAAATCTGTCAGATATGCCCTGAACCATTCAGTGGATGAGGAAGAGAGGCCGTTGGAAGCAAGTTTGTCCAGTTGGAGTCAATAGGAGACTGAGTCAAAGGCCTTGGCTAGGTCTATGAAAATGGCCAGTGTCAGCTGGCCACTGTCCATAGCATAGTGAATATGATTTGTGAGGTGGAGTAGAGAGGACAAAGTGGAGTGATGATACTGAAAACCAGATTGATAAGGGCTAAGGACGGCATTGGTATCCAGGAAGGAGTTAAACCTGTTGGACATGAGGGTCTCCTGCAATTTAGCAAGAGGGGGGATTACAGAAATGATCAAAGACAGAGAATGGTGCGAGTACCGGGTGGCAGCCAATTAGAACATAAAACAAACAGAATGTACTCACACACCAGAGCCAGGAGCTTTGTAGCTCCAGTGAAGTCCAGGACACAATTGTTTGAAAAAAATAGGAATTTATTGCTAAAAATAGCCAGTATCTGGAGTACACTTCCACAAATCAAGGAGTTTCTGTTAGTCCAAGGGCACCTGGTCTAACAGAGAGTCCTTGCTTTGTAGATGTGTACTCCAGGTACTAGCTATATGTGGCAAAAAATTCCTACTTTTTTAAACAATTGTGTCCTGGACTTCACTGGAGCTACAAAGCTCCTGGCTCTGGTGTGCAAGTAGAGAAATGGGCCTGTAGTTTCCTGGTAGGGATGGGTCACCACCTTTATGAAGGGGGTGACTTTGGCAACCTTCCATGCCTTTGGGACTGTGACTTGGGAGAGTGATAGGTTGAAAATGTGTGTAAGTGTTGGGGCAATTGTCAGGGCAGAGATCTCGAGTAGACTGGGGTTGAGCCTGTAAGGACTTTGCTTGGACTGGTTCAAGGCTTTGAGAGCATGAAGAACCTGTATAAGAGTGATAGGAGGAAAGGAGTACCCAGTGGAGGAGGTGGTAGTGGTATGGTGACAGCGGGTGGGGGAAAGGAGGGGTGGTGGGGGTCCAGCCGGGAGGGCACAGTTGGTGAAAAAGAGGTTTATGGAGGAGGCTGCTGAGCTGGGGTCAGGGTCATTAAAGCCTGAGACTAAAGGGGAAGGAGGGATGAGGGGAAGAGCCTAGCAGGGAGTGGAGTGCCTTCCAGAACTCTGCAGGGGTTGTGCAACTTCCGTCACTTTTGTTTCTGAAAAATGTGGCTTTAGCCATGCGCACTGCCTTAGTGCATGCATTCCTCTGGGCTCTGTACCTTTGTAGATTGGCAGCGTTGGAGGATGTTTTGTATGTGCTCTAAGCATGATCTCTGGTTTTGAAGAGACTGATCAAGTTAGGGGTAACCCAGACGAGGTGCCTATGATGGAGACGTAATCTTTTGGCCTTTCAGAATCCCTGTGAGTGGAGCTTCAAGATCTAGTTTTTCTATTGCCACATTGTACATTACGTTTACTACCCTTACTTTTTGAAACATACTTTTATTGGTTTTACAGAAAAGCAGAACATACAGCCATATGGTACAGCATATAAAGTGTACATCTAAACATGCAGGTCAAATGATAGTTACATTTTTCAATTCTCATTCCCACACATTTATAAGATCCTCAGCAGTTCAAGAGAATGGACCCAACTCAGCCAGCAAATCCTTACTTCATGTAGCAAGTGCCATGCATAACCTTCTTTTAATAACACTATTAGTGATAGTCTTTAGGTTGGTGGCTTTTCCTTTATCAATGTCAACAGTAGTTTTTAAAAAGTTAGATGTGGAGTCCCTCAGTGGAGTCCAGGTACCTTATTTTGGGTAAGTAAAGCTCACAGGGGGGTATACCTTTCAAAAACACCAACAGCATTAGAACTGCTGTTAATTTTGCTTCTCTGTCAATATCCTAAGCACTTTCTTTTATTTCCTTTCACCATTGCTATCAACATTAAGCAGAACTTATAAAGTATGGAGCTGTTTTATTTTGGGGGTAGTCATCATCACCTTTTTGTGGCACCCCTCAACTTGCTTCTATTTATCCTTCCACCTTCTAGGTCTGGCAGCCAACTCACTAAGTCAGAGTCTGGAACTCTTCTTAACTTATTTTTACCTCAAATCAATCCTCTGCCAGCCATCAGGCCAGGCCTGCCAAATGCCAGCCATGTACTAAATAATAGCATTATAAATCATTTGTGCTGATTCAACCAGTCAGCCCTAAGGATTTGCCTTCTTATGAGAACCTCATGTAACCACATACAATAACGCTCTCACCTCACTAGAAACTTGTAGCACATAACACTGCTCTTCCTTCCTGGCTAAGTACTGTTGTGCCCCTGTCCCTCCTTATCTTTCCCCCTCTAGCATGTCTTCTTACTCCTTGCACTTATCTGATGCTTGCTCCTTCCATATCCCTCACTGAAAATCTACTGTCTTTGTGTGCCCTCCATCCCAGTGTAATAACCTCCCTATCTGACTCTCATCTTCACTCTGCTCTCTCTCATACCACTCTTGCTGCCACACTTCTCAAAACCATGCAGCTGCAGCCTATCTAATCCTGGCACACCTCAGTACCCAGCACCGTTTTAGTACTGCTGTACTCCTTACTAATGCATCCTACTTAACCTTTGTCACTTTATAATCTGTATATTTGTCAGATGTGTACCTTTTTAAATTTGTACTCTAGGGACATAGATATGATGTTCTATCCACACTATCTGGCAGTTGCCTTTCCCTTTAATTCTGGCTGGAATGTCTTCAAGCTGGCTCCTCCCACCCACTCAGGTGTTAACTCCTTCGGCTCCTCCCCATAACATCAGATCTTCCTTTCCACTGGTAGAAGCTGGTTCCCCGCTTATCGCTCTGAAGCACTGAGTAGGCCCTTTTGCTCTAAATCTCTGGATTTACTTTCCAAACCTTCAAAACTTTGTCTTCTGGCTTGATCTTTGATCACGACCATGATGAGCGATGACAAGTCCACTCCAGGGGTCCATTGGTGCCTTTGGGGGCAGAAGATGTCTCGAACAAATCCGCATATTGTGTGAGTCTTCTGTTTAGGCCAAGAACATGATCCTCAGGCTGCAACATTTGTCACACATTCCACCCCTCCATTCTCGAGGACCGCTACACCTGCCTCATCCTAGGCTTACCAAATGAACAGGACCCTCTGGTCAAATCCAAAGATGCTCGCCGGGTGGTCTCCACGACTGCGGGGTCCGCTGACCAGTTTGGGGGGTTTGCGAAGGCGGCAGCTCAGGTTGCAGCTCACACCTCCTTGGCTTTGGCCTTCATTATGCTTTCGCTGGGTGCTTCTTTTATGGGGTATTTTAAGGAGTTGTGCCAGGCCTTGCTGAGCCTTGGTCAGGACCCGACTTTGGGGCACAAGTCCAAATCTAAAAAGAGACCAAAAACTGATCTTGACGTCGATCGTGGGATTGGGAATGCTCTTGATTGAGGGCTGCTGATTCTCGTGGTTCTCCTGATCTGACTTCGGTCGCCACTTTAGCCCAGGTCACTGGCTCCATGGTACCCCCATCAGGCCAGTTGGCTGAGACGTTGGTTGACACTCTGGTCAAGATTTTTCTTGACCTGGTTGACCAGTTGTCAACTGAAGAGGCCAAGCACTTTCCAGGATTCCGGTCCTGACAGGCTCTTGGAGGGATGAATCAGTCTACTGACCCACCACCTCGGGTCATCCACCAAGACCTAGAGATGCCTCAGCTCTCAATGGCTCCCTCTGAGCCCTGCCGCTAGTCCCCCTGGTAGTCAAGGTCCAGGTCTTGGTGTTACTCCTGGGGGTCAAGTGGTTCCCACTAATGTCCGTGCTCCTGCTCTTGACACCATGGGAAGTGGTGCCACCACTACTCTTCTTCCTTGTCCTCCTCGAGTGGGGAGAGGCTTCAGCGGAAGTTGCATCGATGCTACGAGGATCTTAACATGGCAACAGCTTCTCTGGTATGAAGCTGGCCCCTCCTACTACACCAGCCATCATTTGGCTCTCACCTCAGTGGCCGATGCCTTCTCTGCCTCAGGAGCTGATCAAGATGGTCCCAGCTTGGCCACTCCTGGAGTCTGCACTGATTAGAGTGGAACTGCAACCTTAACAGCCAATGACTGGCATTCTGACCAAGGGGTCTTGGCCAGCCACAGGGATTCCCCATCGGCTGTCGGTCACGGCCACTCCTAACCATCCATGGAGGGTCAGTGGGGACTCTGGCAGGTGACCTCCCTTCCATGACTCCTCAGAGTTGGAGGGTTCCTCCTTGCACTCCTGTCTGGTCGACGTGGAGTCGCTTGAAGGTCTTTCAATGGATGAAGGCCCTACTTCCTTCATGGGTTTTCTCTGCCTGATCTTGGAGTCTGAGGGTATGAAGATGGAGTCTGTTCAGAGATGGGCTTAATACCCCTTGTCAGAGATCCTGGACCGGGGTGATATACCTGGGGAGGCATTCCCAGTGGCAGAGGCCATCCTTGGTCCTGCCTTGGAGCTTTGGCAGTGCCCCACTTTCTGCCCTGTGCCCTCTGCCTGGATGGCCTGCAAGTATGCATTACCTACCGGTTCCCTGTTGGGGTTCCCAGAACACCCCTCGGCTGAGGGGCTGGTGGCCAATTCTGTGTTTAGGTGCTTTGACAACACTGGGGACATTGACAAGCTACTTGACAAGGAGTTCAAGAAGTTGGACCATGTGGCTAAGAAGGTCTATGCTGCCTCTTCACTCGGTTTTCGTCAGGCAAGTTTGGCCCTCCTTATGGCCGACTTATCAATGTCCTGCTGGGCACCCTGGATGAAGTGCTTCCTAATCTGCCAGCGGACCTCCAGACCATGGTCAAACAGGTCTGAGGCCAGGCTGTAGCAAAGCAACAGCTCTAGACAACCATGGACATTGGGGATTTCTGTGCCTGCTCCATGACGGCCACACTGGCCATGTGCCGCAGGGCTTGGCTGAGAATCTCACCTTCATGGCAGACACTCAGCAAAAGCTGGAAGATGTTCCTTTTCTGGGCACTGATTTATTTGGGCATGGGGTCAAGGGCCACCTCACCTGCATTGAGAAGTACAGTGCCACCTTGGACTCTGTGACATCTGCCCAGAAGGAACCCAAGGGTTCTTAGCAGCAGCAAAAAAGGAAGCCCTTTTGCTCTACTTCCACTCCTGTGGCCAAACAAGCCCACCCCGGGCTGGACAGCAGGCCCAGGCCTGGTGGCCTTGGCCAAAGTCTGTGGTCTTGGTTGTCCACCATAAGTCTGAAGGGAGAGGCTGTGGTGTTTCCTCAGCTGAACCCCCCTCCTCCTCCAAGCTTGCTCAGTGGCGGAATGAGGGGTGTCTCCCTCCTGCCTGTCACACCTCCCCTAGATCCTCCCTGGGAGGGGCAGTCCACCATTTCCTTTCCGCCTGGTCCACTGTCACAACAGACAGGTGGGTCCTTGAGGTGGTGGGTCAGAGTTTGCCTCTGAAGTTCAAGCAGTACCCCCCTTGTCAAGCCCGCGCCTCATGGGAGGGCTTGATATCTGCAAGACATCCTGTCAGCTCTTCAGGATGACATTGCCCAGCTCTTTCACAAGGACATTGGTGTGCCACTGTCACAGCTCCTCTGGAACACCCAGGATTTGTCTCCAGGTACTTCTGGTGCCAAAACAGATGGGGGGATGGCACCCCATCTTAGATCTGCACGGCCTGAACAAGTTTCTCAAGTCACGCACCTTCATGATGGCAGCTTTGTCTGAGATCATACCCTCTCTAGAGCAAAACATGTGGTTTTGCTCACTGGATCTTCAGGATGTGTTCTTTCACATCCTGATCCATCCATCTCACAGAAGGTTCCTCAGCTTGCAAGCAGAGGGAGCCCTCTACGAGTTCCAGGCCATGCCATTCAGCCTGTCCTCGGACCACAGGGTCTTCACTAAGTGCATTGCAGTGGTAGCAGCTTACCTGTGCTGTTGAGGGGTCTGGGTTTACCCCTACCTGGATGACTGGATGATCATAGGCCCCTCCAGGCAGGAGGTGGAGCAGTCCAGGGACCTGGCCCTCCAAACTTATATCTCCCTTGGCCTAGTCAATGAGGCCAAGTCAGAAATCATGCCTTTGCAAGTGATCCACTTCATTGGGGTGGAGCTCAACTCTTGCAGAACCAGAACCCGGCTCCCAGCAGGTAGGGAGGAGGCACTTTCATCCTTTGCCCGATCATTCCATGTTGGGCACTTGCACCCTGCCTGGAACTTCCTGCACCTGCTGGGTTATATGGAGGCCTGCACCAGCATAGTCCATTGGACCCACTGGAGAATGCTCTCTCTGCAGTGGGAGCTGGCCAGCCAGTGGTCTCAGTTCAGGGATCACTTTGACCCACTGGTGACTGTGACCCAGTGGATGTGGGACACCTTCCAGTGGTGGTTAGTCCCAGATTATCTGAATGAAGGGATTCCATTTGTCTGCCCAGAGCCGATTGTCATCTTGATGACTAATGCCTCTCTTGCAGGCTGGGGTGCCCACCTGGAGGAACACAGAGTCCATGGACTCTGGACTCCTGAGGAGTCCTGATGCCACATCAACCTGTTGGAGCTCTGAGCAGTTTGACTGGCACTGACTGCATTTGCTCCTCATGTTCAGGGTCAGGTGGTCCAGGTCCAGATGGATGACACCATGACCATGTACTACCTCAACAAACAGGGCTGGACGCACTCCCTGCCAGTGTGCAAGGAAGCTCTCCATGTGTGGATCCTTGTGTGCAGACTGGAGGCCGATGTCCTAGCCAGCCATGTGGCAGGGGCCTCCACCCCACTGGAGAATGCCCTCAGCAATGTGGGTGAGAAGTCTCATGAATAGTCTCTCCACTGAGAGGTAGTATGCAGTCTGTTTTCCTAGTGGAATACCCCTCAAGTGGACCTGTTCACCTCCAGGGAGAATGCAAAGCTGAGGCTGTTTTGTGCCCACCCCCCTCAGCAGGGAACGCTGCAGGGGAATGCCTTCTTGAGGCTGTTGATCCCAGGTCTCTTCTATGCCTTGCCTACACTTCCCTTGATCCACATGGTGCTTCTCAAAGTCAGTAGGGACAAGGCACAGGTGATCCTGGTGGCTCCAAACTGGCCACGCCAGTTATGGTACCCTAATCTCCTCAGCCTCAGCAGCAGGCTCCCAAGGCATCTTCCACTCTGCCTGGATCTGCTCTCCATCAATTAGGGGAAGGTTTTCCACCCAGACCTTCAATCCCTACACCTGACAGTGGCTAGAGTTCCAGGCTTTGGGTCTCTCCAAAGATGTCCTCATTGTTGTGGAGGTATCTAGGAAGGAGTCAACCAGGAAGTGCTATGCCTTCAAATGGAAGTGGTTCTCCATTTGGTGTCAGGGCAAGGGGTTTGACCCTTTGTCCTGTCCGGTGGCTAGCATTCTTGACTACCTGTGGTTCCTCTCTCAGTTTGGCCTTTGGTCGATGACCCCCAACGTGCACCTGGCAGCCATCTCTTCTTACTGGGCCGGTCAGCAGTCCGTGGTGCAAGAGAAGGTGGTCTGGCACTTTTTCAAGGGCCTTGACCACATTTCTCCTCCGGTGCATGAACCACCACCACCTTGGGATCTGTTGCTGGTTGTGTCAAAGCTCACGGGCAAGTCATTTGAACCTATGCAAAGGTGTGAAATGTGTCACCTGTCATGAAAGACCACCTTCCTGGTGGCTATCACATCAGCCAGAAGGATCAGTGAGCTCCAGTTGCTTTTAGTGTTGTCTGCTTACCTGGTCTTCCACAGGGACAAGGTTGTCATGTGCCCCAACCTGAAATTCCTCACAAAGGTTGTGTCAGATTTTGACCATAACCAGGTGATTAATCTGCCAGTGTATTTTACTAACCACACCTTGGAGACTGAGCACAGGTTCCATACTCTGGATTTGTGGTAAGCGCTCACATACTATAAGGAGCACACAGCTGGAGTTTTGGGAGAGGGTCACCAGCTGTTTGTCACCTATGCTGAAGCCACACCTGGCAGACTGGCAGGCAAGCAGATGACTGGCAGGTGACTAGTCCCTTGCATTGATCTCTGCTATAGGTTGGTGGGTAGGGAGCCTGCCATTGGACAAAGGTCTCATTCCACCAATCATACCGCTGCCTCAGTGGCTACTTCCAGGGACATCCCTATCCAGGAAATCTGCATGGCTGTTTCCTGGAGATCTGCACACACCTTCATTTCCCATTACCACATCAACTTTGAGTCATGCTGGGATGCTGGTTTTGGGGCCTCAGTTGTCCAATCTCTGTTCCCTAAGTAGGGGATGTGCACCTTGCCCTCTCCTCCTGGAGAACTGCTAGGAGTCTGCCAGAAAGTGTGGCTAGAACATCATATCCACATCCCTAGAAAAACAGATTACTCACCTATAACAGTAGTCCTAGGAGTGGTATATGATGTGCATCCACACAGACCCACCCGACCTACCCTGACTTGACGCACAACACTGCTTCCAGCAGGCGAGATCTGGCATTGTGGGGTGGAGCTGAGGGAGCTACCACTCGGGTGGGTGGGAGAAGCCAGCTTGAAGACGTTCCGGCCAGAATTAAAGGGAAAGGCAACTGCCAGATAGTGTGGCTGAGCATCATATACCACTCCTGGAACTACTGTTACAGGTGAGTAATCTGTTTTTTTTTGCTCTATTACTGCTTTCTGTGCATGTACCCTGCTTTTGACTTTTTATTTGCTGAATCGTCCACTTTCTAACCCTCCTTACATCATGCCTAGAAACAAGCACTTGCTCTGTGCATCTCTTCTAGTCAACAAATTTAACTAACTAACTAACTAACTAACTAACTAACTAACTAACCTCACTCACTCACTCGCTGCTTATGCTTAGCAGCTGAAAAAGTGAAATGTTCCATTTTTGAAGCAATTGTATCTGTTTCTTTTATATTTATTAAGAATTGTTTTTTAAACCCGAATTTTATACATTTGATGGTTTATAATAAATTGATATGGTGACCAGAGTGTCCCATATGCCAGCAAGAGTGTCACCTCTTGTTTACTCAGGGTGCTGGTACCCCTGTCCCACCCATAGAATATGTGAGGAGACACTCTTACAAATGTAAGAGAAACTCCAGTCTCCATAGAAATTTACATTATTTTTTCTTTCCTGTTTCTTATTTCCTCATTGTTTATTTAATGCTATTACTTTTCCAACATTTTTTTTTCATACTACTCCCTGTCAGTTAGTAATTGGTCTGGACTGAATACTCAGGCCAGGCAGTAGTAGGTATTACCTTTTTTTATTGAGTTGTTTGTCCCAACAGCCATTCACCCTCATCCTTGGGCCTGGGTGACATACCCCGTGTTGTGGCACCCCCAGCTCCATCCTGGCACTTACCACACTTGCATTCCAGTGGGCTCCATGGCATGGAACCCAAGACACTGTTAGCCATCATCTTGAGGACTGTATGCTTTTAACCCCCCATCTTCTTCCTGGAGCTCTGAACATGAAGCCTCGCCCCCTTGGCCCCTTACTACTAATGTGACATACAATATGCAAGTACTACTCCCTAAGGCAGGGGAGTAAGCTCCTGGCCTCCACATGTTACTGTTGTGGCAGTGACAGTAGCCCACTTGGTGGCATGAGCATCGCTCTGAGCTGGTTCCTGAACCTGGTCACCAGAGGGCCATCATGTGGTATGGCTCAGGCAGTAGGTATTTTTGTATTTCTTTTTTCAGTTTCTCTTTATTCCTTTAGTTAAATGTCTGTTTTTCTTTTGCTGTACTTCTGCCCTCTGTTTCTTCTTGTGTATGCAAAAGTGCCTATGAGACAGTAGGAAGTCTTACATTTTCTTTGGGCTTACAGTATTTATATTTTTTGATTCAAGTCCCCATATTTCTTTTCTTTTTTTACCTGTTTTATTTTCTTATCCTTTATTTTTGTCACCTGGTAACCCAAGTGCCAAGTCAAGCAGCATGTATTTTTTATTTTTCTCAATTTTAATTTTGTCTATTTTCTATCCCTGTTCATTTTTGCTCCCCCGGCCCTGGTCGGCCTTTCCTTTGGGCCACCTATGCCCTCACTGCTACTCTAACCCATTGTGGAACTGTCCAGGGCTCCATAGCAGCAGGAGCGTCAACCATCATCCAGTCAGTCATGGAGTTCTTTTTCCCTTTTTCTCCCTTGGGGATGTGGTGTTCCACTAACATCAATGTGAATGCCGGTTCACCATGCCCCTTTAGTCATCATGACCCAGAGCCAGGAGTCGGCAAGTGCCAGGTCGCCTCCCCGCCCTTCTCCCAGAGAGAAAGTGACCAGTTGTTGGATGCTCGAGCCTTCTCTCCCCAGCTGGCCCTCCAGCGCCCCGGGTTCATTCCTGAACCTGGGTTGCCCGGCGTCGCAAGTGGAAATTCAACTGCTGCGCCAATGCGCCTGCCCCTATTCCCTGTTCTTTGATGGGCCTGGTCTGCTCAAGAGCTATTGTTTGAGTTGGTCTGTGTTTCTACTTGTCTGTGCACTCCAACTGTTACAGCACTACAAATGAGACTTTCAACAGTTGTGCATGGGCAAACCTCATGAGAGGCGTGGCCTTCTTCCATTGCAGTATATGTAGCACCAAAGGTAGACTAGATAAAATCCAAGCCAAACTGAGTCCTTTCAGCTAGCTTCTGTTCAGACTCTATACACAGTATCTGACCCTCCCAAAGTCTTGAGGAGCTGAGGTTCACATCTTTGCTTGATGCTGTTCTCAACTGTATTATAGCTATGATTTTGTTTTAAGATATCACTGACCAATATTAAATTGATCCCCCCCCCGGGCCCTTACCTATTAGAGTTGGTTAATTGTTTTCACTGACAGTTATTTATGTATTTGATGAATTATTTTCTCTTTCTGTGTCTATGAAATGTATGGTGAGAAACACTTTAAATGTTTTAACTACTGTATGTGACTTGATTAAGATCAGTAAATTCATAGGTTTCATAGGTGTTTCAGAGCAATTATTTAGATCAATGATCCATGTGCTCGCCGCATAGTTACTCATACCCAGAAATTGTATTACTAATTAAATACTTATCAAGCCTGTTCTTAAATTCCTCTATTGTTCTGCTAGCCACAATCTCAATGGGGAGCCTATTCCATATATTTGTGACTCTAACTGTGAGCCAATATTTCCTCCTAACCGTATTTACCTTCTCCTTTTTTATCTGAAGTGGATGTGCTCTTGTATTATAAGTCTGATCCCTAAGAACCAGGTTTAATTGATCCCATAATACTGCATCATTTAAAGCCTTATAAATAAAGCAATTATCCCCATGCAATCTTCTGAATTCAAGGGAATATAATCCCAGGTTCCTGAGCCGATCTTCATACTCCATGCCCTGGACCTCCTTAATCCTATGTGTGGCACGCTTCTGCATTATCTCCAAGGATTTAATATCGCCCCTCCCCTTGGTGTCCAAAACTGGGCACAGTACTCCACGTGGGGCGCACCAGAGAGGTATACAAAGGGAGCATGACCTCTTTTTTTCTGCTTTTATTATGTTTATGGATGCAATACTGGATACTACTAGCCTTTTTAATAATTTGATTATAATGGGGCCTAAAACTGAAGTCGTTGATAATTTTAATACCCAAGTCACTTTCTTCACTACCTACTTTGGGTATTCTGTTATCTAAACTATATGGGTAATTATTATTTTTCCTCCCCATATTGATCACTGTACATTTATCCACACTGAAAACAGACCCATGGTCCTGAGCCCAGACCTCTAAATATTCTAAAGTTGACTGCAGAGCATCAGCATCATCCCTGCTTTCCACTGTACAGCTAATCCAAGTATCATCGGCAAATTTAGAAAGCCAAATATCTGGTGCTAAAGTCATGGAGCTAATGTATAAATTGAAAAGGGTTGGGCCCAAGACCGAGCCCTGTGGGACCTCACTCCTCACATTTACCCAACTGGAGTAATCCCCTTTTATACAGTCCTTCTGTATCCAATTTACCATCCAGGACTCAATCCAGTGGGTAATATTACCAGGAATACCCATTTCAACCAAGGCTGCTATCAGTTTGTCATGGAGAACTTTGTCAAAGGCCTTGCCGAAGTCCAAGAAGATGACATCGACTGGTCTCCCTTCGTCCAAGGCCTTATTCATCCTCCTATAGAACTCCAAAAGATTTGTTTGGCATGACCTGCCCTTTACAAATCCATGCTGTGATTGATCTATGTTACCTATCATGAGTTGATCCAGAAGCAAATGATTTGATACCTTTTAATGGACCAACATAGATGTAACAACAAGAACAAAGTGCTCTAGCTTTCGGACCAACCAGTCCTTCTTCAGAAGCTCATGGCAGTTGTTTAGAAAATACAATACTTATAACAGCTAGATAATGCAGAGAAAAACAGAAAAAAATCCCCATTGGTTTAAAATACTCATTTAAAAAAAAAAAAACAGAAGATAATGTCAAAGAAGTTAAACAGTACAATACTGCCCTCAGTCCGAATGAACCTTGGAACAGAGATACACATTTGGCTATGTTGAAAAACACCTTTATGGAGCAGGGACACTCTTCCAGGGAAATTGACAGGATAACAGAACGGGCAACGCAAGTACCAAGACAACAACTACTTCAATATAAAGAAAAGACAGCTACAGAAAGAATACCCTTGGTAGTCACATATCATCCATACCTTGAACGTCTGCATAAGATTATTAAAGATCTCCACCCAATATTTAGTGAGGATGACACCCTTAATTGTATTTTTAAGGAACTCCCACTACTATCTTTTAAACAACCGCCAAATTTATCCAGCCTAATTATTAGGAGCAAACTTTCACCGAACAGAATACCATGTCACACAGTGGCACACGACCCTGCAATCAACGCCCCTGCAAGACTTGTGGGCTAATTTCTACCTCAGACTGTGTGGTTACATCACAAAACAGACAATTCCAGGTGCATGGGAGTTATACATGCATGTCACGATATGTTGTTTATTTCATTCAGTGCAAGAGATGTCCACAAACAGGTTATGTAGGAGAGACACGCCAACAGCTCCGCACTAGGATGATCTCACACAGGCATACTATTACAGCAAGGAAGACTGAAAACCAGTGGGGCATCACTTCTCCAGCCTGACCACTCAGTCTCAGATATGTCAGTAATGGTCTTAAAAGGAAATCTCAAAAACACACAACAGAGACGAGCTTTGAGATTAAACTTATTTTACATCTCAATATGGTAGCAGATGGGATGAACTTGATATTGGCTTTATGGGACACTACAGAAATTAACATCCACAGACCTTTTCTTCTTCAAGCTGACATATTATAGGACTTCAGCATGTGAGATGTGGATGTGTGTGTATGTGTGTGGGTATGTGCTGTGAGGTATGTGATATAATAGATGTGGGCTTGCTGTCACATTGAGATAAGTCTCTATTTAGCTATATGGAGGTATAATGTGTTACTATTTTCTTTACACACAACAAATTTCTCCTTACTTTTATCTTTGCCTGTGTGGGGGGATTGATTCCATTGCACCATATTCAGTTTACCCAGCCTGCTAGTGTACATACAGGAGTGTTATCTTATACTGTTATATATAATTTTGTAACTCTGTACATATTGGGATGTGTGATCTCATTTGCTTGGGGGTCCTGCACATATCTTTTACATTAGGCTAATATTGTAGTAATTTACTCAGAATTTCATTACAAGTTGTATTCCTTTGGGGAACAATTACAGTGACTGAAGTTAATATAGGTTCACTAGGAGAGAGATTGAGAGTGTGTATGTATGTGTGTGTGTGTGTGTGTGTGTGTGTGTGTGTGTCTGTGGGGGACAGAGAGAGAGAGAGAAAAGGAGGGGGGAGAGAGAGAGAGACAACATCTCGTTTAAGCTATGTATCTCCCCCACCCACATTATTGTGATGTGGGGTGGGTTAGGTTGTACTGTTTGTATGACCAGGAGGAGATAAATTACTTTTTATCTCTTTTTCAGATTCCTAGACACTTGTGGTACATGTAGTTGCTACATTCTCAGTATATATTGACATCAGTACATATCAGGATGCATGGTCTGAATTCTTTGAGGTTCCTCTACTAGAGTTTTTGTTTAACACTAATATTATCAATTTATATTTATATTATCATTTATATAGTCCTGAGGTTTTTGTAATTTCTTGGGCCTTTTATTTAGCTTGAGAATACAGCTGGGTGACATGTCTAGCTAGGTTTTACACATCACACAGTGTGCACTGATGTTTTTAGACAACTTTACTGGTATTCTTGTCTTTAATGCATACATTGTAATTTCATGAGCCCTATAACTATCTTAGTTTGTCTTTAAGCTGGGTGGGGTTGCCTTTCAGTAATCACATCCTTATACTGACTGTGACACTCTTGGCTTGATTTGGGAGTTATCTGCTTCAGCAGTGTTATCTTATGTCAATTAAATTTATGTGTAGTAGGATTCTTTATGTTTGTTGCACTAAGCACATCTTAACCTAAGGTTCATTCGGACTGAGGGCAGTATTGTACTGTTTAACTTCTCTGACAACATCTTCTGTTTTTTTTTTTTTAAATGAGTATTTTAAACCAATGGGAATTTTTTTCTGTTTTTCTCTGCATTATCTAGCTGTTATAAGTATTGTATTTTCTAAACAACTGCCATGAGCTTCTGAAGAAGGACTGGTTGGTCCGAAAGCTAGAGCACTTTGTTCTTGTTGTTACATCTATGTTGGTCCATTAAAAGGTATCAAATCATTTGCTTCTGGATCTATTCTTGCAAGGACCAATACGGCAACTACTAAATCAAGATTCTATCATGAGTTGGAAATTAATAATATAGTCCTTTAGGAAGGTTTCCAATATTTTCCCAAGTATTGATGTAAGACTAATTGGCCGATAATTTCCAACTTCCTGTCTAGATTCCTTTTTAAATATGGGAATGACTTCAGCCTGCTTCCAAACATCTGGGACCTCACCTTCATTTATTGATTTTTTAAAAAGGCAAGTCACTGGGCCTGCCAATTTTTCCACCAACTCCTTGAGTACCCTAGGATGTATTTTATCGGGACCCTGAGCTTTATTTTTATCTAATTTTTTTTATTTTTTTCCACCTCAACTATATCCACAACGAAACTGGGATCAAAATCCTTATGCTGCGTAATGGTATTTGCATTACTTATGCCGAAGACAGAGGCAAAGTAATTGTTGTAGTATTCTATCATTTCCACGTTATCCGTTATTAATCTCTTGCCTTGATCCAATATAGGATCAATTGTTCTATTTGACCCCCTTTTATTATTGATATGTGTATAAGAGGATTTATAATTATCCTTAACCTTTTTAACCAATTTAAGCTCATAGTTCTTTTTGGCCTGTTCTATCTTCTTTTTTGTAGCCTTCAGACTTTGTTTGTACATATCCAGTTATATTCATCTCCATCCAACTTAGCCATTTTAATGAAAATCTAATATACATTTGAGTTTGAGTGCAAAAATGTGTTTACCCTTTCTATCTAAGTGTAGCCCATCCTGAGAAAGTAAATGGGGCACTTGAAAATCCTGCCAATGATCTACGAAGTTGTACCCTTCCCTCTGACAACAACGTATTAACCATCCGTTACATCTTTCAATCTCCCTGGTTAATTCTAAGCTAGCCCTAGGTACAGGTAAAATTCCAGAGATAATGATATCACATCCCTGGGCTTTTAGTGTTTGTCCTACAAATTCAAAATCACTCTGAATTTCTGTAAGAGTTCTCTTGCTAATATCATTAACCACTACATGTAGGAGAGTGACTGGTTTTCTAATATTTTCTGTCAGGCCAGGCAATAATTGCCTGATATGCCCAATCCCAGCTCCTGGTAATGCACTGACTGTAGAAAATTTGTTTCTATTTCTACAAAGAATTTGGTCAGTGTATTTCAACATTGAATCCCCTATCAATAGAATATCCTGTGGGGTATCACAATTTGCCTTTGTGTTAATGCTTGTGCACTTATGATCAACTGTTATACCTTGACATCTTTTCTCTATATCTGGGCCTGATTGAGTTTGTAGTACATTTTCCTGATTGGAATGAACATCGGGTGAAAGAACACTGTATCTGTTGGGTGTCAACACATTACCTAAACCCCCAATGTTCCTTCTTCCTCTTTTATTAGTATTTCTGCTGACTAGGCACCAATCATCCATACCATCGACCCCTTTTAAATCCTTTATTTCTGGCTGTGTTATTGCTTGAACCGCCCTTTGTGTCGTCTCCGAAATATTGTCAGCCATGGTATCGATATACTGCTCCAAAGAGGTAATTTCTGCTTGTACCTGCAATCTTGTTCTAAGTTGGTCTAGCTCGTTGGTCAAGGCCTCTATCAGGGTACATTTATTACACACAAAGACCCCCGATACTCCCCCTCTGCATACATAACACACTTTACACAGAGCTTCATATTTAAGGTTGAAACTTACTTTATTAACTTGACTTAGTCTCAGCCTCCCAAGCAGACACAGCCGACACGCGCTGATGCGCGTGTCTCTGCGCACGACGACGCATGCCCTGCCCATGCTCACCCTGCTCACAGCAGAGCCAAGCTATATGCTGAGGGTGACCCGGAAGTGAGTGTGGAGTCGCAGGAGTGCTCGCAAACAAGTTGTGATATAAAATACAAAAAATATGTGCAACTCCTCGGGCACAGTATAGCTAAGGCCACGAGTGAGTATTCCCCTGCACAAGGCTAAAAAAACACAAAATAAACGTAGTGGTAATTCACAACTCCACTATAGGAGACTACAGCTCCTCTCTTCCTGTTTCCTGTCTGGAAAGCAGGGCTCCAACATGTAACAAGTATAATAAAAGTTGTAATACACAATTTTAAAAGTATATGACAATTCCCAGCACACTGTCCCACACCCTATCTACTTCAGTAATTTTAAACTGCAAACATAAACTTGAGTATAAAAAATATATATATTACTGACCTTTTGGATAGGGTGGTGATGATGTAGGTGGACCTGTGGATCCAAAAAGAAGAAAAAGGCAATGAAAACAAAATAGTTTGCACCACAATTCACTCATTGATACTGCTTGTTGTCTGGATTAAGTTGGCTACATCATGACTAAAATAATACATTCCATTTTTAGTATTTTTATAAATGTTTTCAGGGTACGGCATTCAACTATCTGAACACTGCTGTAGTTTTTGAATAGTCTACATATGCAACAAGAAGTGCCCATAATCAACTCCTTACAGTTATGAGAAGTAGAACCCAAACTAATACTAAACCATTTGCAACCTTTACTCTTAGACTTGGGCACAATTTGCCTATTCATATTAGTTAATACATCAATGTACTTTTTCTTAAAGAAAAATTTTGGGAACATTTTAAGAGTCACCTATTTTGTGTCCATTAATCATGTCTTTTATATGTACCATATTCTGTATTATGTTTTCTATTTTATCAACTGTGTCTCTCCAAATGGTTTCTCAGTATTAGAAAAGCAACAATTTCAGTACCAGGATCCCAACTGTTTCAAAGGCCCCATGGGACCACAGAGACAATTAAGCTCTGAAGTGGGCCTTTTCATCTACAAACCTGGCAATTTGTATGACAGTGGCATCCTCATATACGGTAATGGATGTAATGAAACAGCAAATGTAGATCCCTGAAATGCTTCCAGAGGAATTGGAAGCTCATGTGCTACTTCCAGAGGCTCAACTTGGGACTATTTTAATGTTTGCCTGTGCGCATATGATTCAAGACAGCTTGGGACAGACAGATGGAGCTAAGGGGAAGGGGGGTGCCTCAAGTTGCAGTAGGTAGGGCTAGCAGGGTAAGGGGCAGACTAGATGGGCCATGAGTTCCTTTTCTGCCATCACCTTCTATGATTCACAAAGCATACATATTGGTACTGTAATGTTGGGGACTGTGTAGGTGTGTACTGTATAAGTTGATGGATATAGAAATGCAGGAGGCTTGCCTCTCAAAAGCCAGTACTAAAAATGCTAATGATGACAGTGCTCAGCAGGTTGATGGGTGTAAACTTATTGTAGTTCAATGGATAAAGCCCCACCAATTACACTGGTTTTCTGCTCATTGGCTAGCTAGCAGACATCAGGCTTTGAAGATAAACATCAGTCCTCACAGTGTGTGTGTGTGTGTGTCTGTGTGTGTTTCCCTACTTACAGTCAGGAAGCACCTATTTGAAAGCACTAAACAGAGTTGGGATAAAAAAACAGCATACAGAATGTAAATATAATAGCTTCAAATATGTTAACAGCATGCCAATAACAAACAGAAAACACCAGTAAGAGTTCATTTTTATGTTCCCTTTAAAGAGCTCCTGATATTGGTTAGATAACATTGAAATATGGGAGAACTAGACACAATTCAATTAATCATTCAAATATGTTTGCAGTCTTTTTTTCTTCATATAGACTTTATTCTCCTCCCCCTCCCCATTGGTCCCTTTTTATTGTCAAACCCCAGCCCCTTCACCCCACCTCTAGTACTTACCCATTCTGATTGTTAACTCATTATGTGAGCGGGTGCCATGGATGGTGGTGTTGCAGTGCCTTCAGGGCTGCAGCATATTCTTGCAGACAGGGGCTCTTTTTTGCCCATTACCCCCCTGATTTAGAGCCGGCAGCGTGCAATGGCACCTACGTATACCATGAAGACGGTGCACACTTTCAATACCCATCTCTGACTTTCAATTCTGGTGACCACTGCTCTACTACTTAGCCTCCACTAGGTGGCAGCCGAGCAGCAGTACACAATGTCCTTCCACCACATAGGAGGAGATCCACTGCTGGTAAATCCTCCTTCCACCCACCAGTCCTTGAGTGACTTTGGTCCATTCCCGAACCCAGGTCAGTGGTGTGGTGGGAGGTGAAGCATCCATTGCCTCAGCCCTCCATGCCACTGACCTGGGTACAAGTTTGCTGTAGCTCAGATTTCCTTAGACGATCTTGTTTGTGCACCTGAGAGGGGCTGAACCTACAACACACTGTGCTACAGTTCTGTGCTTTTACCCTCTGTACCGTTCAGCCAGAACTGTATTTCTGAAATTCTTTTCCCTTTTTCTTTATTACTGAGGGAAGTGACATAAAAACAAGATTACTGCCCATTGGACTTTATTAGCTTTGCCCTATTTATGACATAGAGGATAATGTATGGTCTTTGGTTAATAACCACACTATAAACACTTCGAGAGGTTGCCATGACATCATTGTTAACCTTAAGAGTGCAGCTTCAGAGGTTTTCAGATGTCGTGGCAACCTTACTTTACTGAATTACTTTATGCAACATTGATTGTTGTCAGCATTCCGTTTTGTTATACCATTAATATGACATACTCAAGAGGGGTTAAAAACAGTGATGTCATAACAATGGCATAACAAGGTTGTAATCTGCTTGGTTTCAGTTAATAATAAGGGCTTCTAATACATTATATCAAAATGATCTCCACAGTAACCGACTGGGATTTCATAAACATAACTGTAACTAAAGAAGTAGACAACTAAATAGAGCAAATAGGGCAGAGATCCTGATTCCATACAAATGGCCTCAGTAATAAACAAATAAAGGTGACAATTACATAGAGGATAATGGCTGGGGATCGGGTGATAACCACAATGTAATCACCTCGAGTGGTTGCTAGGGCAACATGGTAAACCTCAAGAGCGCAGCTCGAGAGGTTTACTGTAGCCCTAACAACCATGAGAGGTGATTTCAGCGTGGTTGTCACCCGATCCCCAGCCATCACCTTTTATAGTGTATGGTCAAAAGAACACTGTTTGCATTCTATGTGTGAGAATTATGGAACTCTGGTGCATTCTTTTTTCTTATGCCACTGTTTGGAAGTTCCGAAGTGTGGTTAACAACTTTTAAAATTCTAAACAGTGCATAACAAAGCTGTGTGACTGCTGATTATGGTGGTTAATAGGCACTTACCATACATTATAAACAAGCTTTAGTCAGAGCCGATATGGCTGTGGAGAGCTTTTGGGATGCTTTTACCCATTATTTCTAATGAATTTGCACAATGCAGATCTGCTGAGAGGCAGTTTCAATGTGGTCTTCCTTTTGCACATTTTTACAATGTGTTTTCCTAGAATATGCCTGCTGATTGCTATATATTAGCCTGGATAGTTCACAAAAGACATGGCATCTTATTTTCAGTGGGCCTCGACATCTACACAATATTATGCTGCATTGTGTAAAATCAGAACAGACTGAAAACAATATTTTACATCTGGATTAGGCTACCTACCCTGAATAAATACATTACAAAAATGGTAAAATTATGACCCCACTGGAAACAGGATATTGCGTCTAATCTGGGACACTCTGAGTAAATACAGTACAAAAGTGTGTAAAATGAAGATCCCTATGACAATGAGATTTAGCATCTCCCCTGCACTATTCAGGACACAAAATATAGGATAAGAAATATTTAAAGGAAATCTACTGTACGCTGAACTTCATTGTGTTCACTGGCATAAACAGTATATGTATTGTTTTATAACATATTAGATTGCAGTATTTTGTTTTAATTTTGTGGCCATGAGGATGGTGCCTACAGTATGTGTGTGTGTGTGTTTGCTGTAGCTCAATATATTTTTTTGCCAAAAAGCATAGTAAAAAATGCCTGCTAATTGCTGTATATTTAGCCTGTATAGTTCACAGAATACCTGGCACATGTCTGAAACAGTGCTTATCAGATAGTGTCTTAAGAGGTTAAAAAACAGTGCAAGTCTTTTTAGATTCGTTGCTGGGAAAGGATGACATTTATGAAGTATGAATCCTTCTTGAAAGACAATACCTGCCAACTGAAGCTAGTGGCAAACAAATGTTTAAATGCTAAGTATTTAAATGTGCAAGTTGTTGCATTTCAAAGGGGGTAAGCAAATCTACAGTTTAATAGGCGACCAATATTTAACAAGCTGTTTCAGTTTCCTAATGGCCTTCTGATAAGTAACTTGGTTCTCTGTCCAACATTCTAAACAGAAAGAAGGGAGTATTTTATTTCAAGTGGCATAGTGATTTGTAGTAGTGGAGGGATACATTGAAAACTCCAAAAATAAGTTCTACGGTATTCCATTTTTCCAGCTCCAGACAGCAATATGGCTGTAGGCTCTGCCCACAGTCATAAAAAGGATGAAATATAAGTTAAGCTGTGTCTAGATATTATGTTTTTCCAGAGCTGTCCCAACAACATCAAGGGCTCTTTAAAGCTCTGTTACACTGCAAGCAAATGTTCTGCATTGACAAATGCTTTTTTTGGTAGCCAGGAGAGCATTATGACAGAGAAATTGGTCAGCTGGGGCAACTGGTCAGCTCAGCAGCAGTGTGCACTCATGAAACCAGTGATTTAGATTTGTTCCTCAACCTTGATTTGTCAGATCAGCAGGAGGTGGACATAGTGCCCCATTTGATGCTTTTCTTCTTTGAGAAAGAAGGACTATGATTCCCACTGCTTTACTGCCATTTGGTTGCCCACATATGGTAATGCAGCTGGGTCAAACAAAACTCACTGCCAGTGGGAAAGTATGAGGATGTTGGTGTGTCTTGTCTTCCAGAATGAGACAACCTTCCTGCACTTGCAGTCATTGCGGGGGGAGCACAAATAGCAACCAGAGTTGCCAAATTTTGGGACTACACCTGCCATGATACTAAAAGGCAGGGTTCTACCCAAGGGGACAATCTGGGGACTACCAGAGCTGTTTAACCATGGGTTCTGGGGGGGTTGGGATGGGTGGAGCTTTGTGGTTGGTAGGAGGCATTAGGCTGAGACAAAAGGAGGTACTGACTGAATGAGCTGCATGGACGGAGCTAAAAGTAGGCTTTTGTTTTGCTTATTTATTTCTTCCCCTGGGCAACCATCCCTTTCTCCACTGGTCCCCACTGCCCTGTCGTCTACTGGCACTTACCTCTGTAGCCATTTCTTGAGGTGTCCAGCTGGCCGGGTGTGGTGCCTGCGAGGGACCGGTTTCATTCTGCCAGTCACCATGATTTTTCCTGGTCCTCCCTTCCCCTCCTTGAGTGTGGCACAGAGTGTGCAATGCCGCCAGTGGCCGAGCCACACACACTTCCACATATAGCATGCAGGGCGTCTGCTCCTTGACTGCCTCCTCTGTTTTTGGATACACTGTGCCAGCCCCCAGGAGCTGCTAGGGGCCAGGAAAGCAGCGGACTCCATCCCCACCCCTCCCTGGGAGAGGAGAGCTGTCCTCCAAATGCTCAGTCCTCTCCTTCCCTGGCTGACCCCAAGCGACCTGCTCACACTGCTTACACGGGTCACCGGTGTGGCAGGAGGTAAGGCCGTGATGCCTCAGCCCTCCATGCCATTGGGACTGCTTAAAAGTAATTGTAGAAAAATAAATTGTTCATCTGAACTAACTTCAAAATGTTATTTAATAAACTCTAACTGTAAAGGAAATGTCTTCTTCAGGAAAGTGATCACTCAAGCAGATAAGAGATTCATCTTTTTCTACCCTATAATAAGCCCCTTAAAAAGCATTGTGGCTTTCAATGCTATTCCTTTCAAGATAATAGAGCCATGGCTTTTCTTTGGATAACTCTCCAACAAACAAACAAACTCCATAGGTAGGAATAGGTGAGTTGCACTCATTGAAAACAGGACCTCTGTCAATTACTCTTAAGTAGTTTACTTTCACTGAAATTCTCTGTGACCCCAGCGGGTGAGCAAGCGACGGAACAGGAAACAATCCACTTGGCAAAAAACCTGGAAGTCTCAATGCTGTCCTTTAAAAACCCTGCTCTGAAGACGGACATCTGACTGTTAATCTTTTCAATGATGTATATGCCTAGAAAGCTCCCTAGACAATGTGCTTTGGTAGGGGACACAAAGGACATTGCTTAGGCTTTTCTTTTTTTGCTGAGCGAATTGTTTCCAGTTTGCTGTTACCTGCTGATCTACAGTGTTCATGGAGGATTCCATTTAAAGCATACTACAAAGAGTAAGTGAATGTTCAGTCCCACCAACTGTCCCTCCAGTCATAACCCTTTTATTATTTTTTTTAAGTAGGCTTTTATGCCCCATTTTTCCCCCCCGTCCCCATGCCTCGGTCACTGCTTGCCCCCATGTTCCCACCTACACTGTCCTTCAGACCTCCACTCAATGGCAGCAGAACTATGGGGGAGTGGCAACAGCCTCTCCTGGAGAGGACAGCTAGCTTTCTGCTGCTCAGTCCTGCTCCCTCCTCCCATGCTGGCTCCCTGATGACCCAAGTTTGTTCCCAAATCTGGGTTGCTTGCATGACACAAGGTAAGGCGTCCAGCGCCTCGTACCTCTGTGCCATCTGGCAGGGTGTAAATCTCAAGCCCCAGGGAGAACACCAGGTTGAATGCATGTCTAGGACAATGGGTCCCAGCTATGGTTCCAAGAGATAAGCCAAGGACCTCCATGATAGAAAGGAAGTCCCTGGCACAGGATAAACCCTCATTGTCCATCCAGGTGTTGAAGTCACCAAGAACAAGCCATCTTGGTGACTCCGACATCCTCTCAGTGACAAAGGTCATCACCTCCTGTAGGAGGACCCTGTCCCAACTAGGTGGACGGTAGACAAGGAGCACCCTAAAATCCACCCTGGGATCCCCACGCACCATCATGCACTTAAACAGCCAGGTGTCCCCCACTGGGTGCATCACCAGGCTCAGCTCCAACCTAAAACAAATGGCCACCCCCCCGCAACCCTTCCTCAGGCAGGAAACCTTGGAAAAAATGGCCAGGACTGCTACCTCCAGCGCTAGGCCAGAGTCGTCCCCCAGCCAGGTCTCCATAATGCATGCCAGGTCAACCAACGTGACAAGACCCACAATATTATGGTGGTCTTGTTTGCCATCAACCTGGCATTGCACAACATCACCTGAAAAGAATGGAAGGTGGAGGCTTGTCCTTCTACTACCTGCCCCCTCAGTCTGGGAGGTTTCCTGATCAAAGAGACAAGGCATGGGGGACCCCTTTCCAACTGCCTCCTCATTCCAGGGCATCTCATGGTCCCCACAACCCCAGTCGGTTTCCCTCTGCCAGTATCCCCTTTAAATCCTCCTTCTCTCCCAGCCCTCCTTACAATTCCCAACTCCCAACAACGTTGGTAAACTGTGGCCAGCAGGGGTGGGTCATGGAAAGGGTGCAAGGCCTTAAGGAGAGAAGGGGAATAAACAGACCCAGGGGACTGCACTGAATAACCTATTACAGAGTCTCTACATTAAATCTGCTACTCAGGATTACAATTTTAAGCTAATAACTCACAAACCCTTCCACCCACTATCACAACCACACACTTCACTCACACCACAACTCACTCTGTCCTCACTCACTCCAACTCTAACACATAAACCCACCAAACAAACAATCTCCCTGCCCTTAAAACTATATTTAATAAACACCCAACAAAATTTACAGCAGTAAAGGAAAAGGGAGTCCAAAGTTCAAGGAGCGATCACCAGGGTTCACTCAGAGTTATAAAGTTCCACGAAAGAACTCTAAATCAGGAATGCACTGTTCCTGTCTTTGGAGGTGTTCTACTCCAGACTCAGTCCAGTCACTAGGCAGTAGAAAAGCCCTGTCCAGCTCCTCTGGTGTTGGTCCACAGGAGAATATCGGCATCCAGAGCACAATTTAAACCTCAGCAGAGTAGGGGTCTCTCACCCCACTTAAACTGCAACCATTAAGACCATCCCTATTCTAACCCCAGGAATCACTCATTATGATTCAACTGCTGCAGTCAGCCTCCTGTGTTGAACTGCGTGGAGAGATGGAATGCTATACTAACGATGGAACTCTAATTGACTCGTGCCAGTTTCAAACTGCTGCCCTAGCAACTGCTGCACTCTTGAGTGCTTCAGATTCTTTACACTGCCTGTCTAGTGAAGAAGTCCCAGAGAATTCTCTTTCAGCTTACTTCAAACACTTTAATTTGGTCGATAAGTACCGTTTTAAGTTATTCATTTTAGATTGCTGCCCTTATAAGTTAGTTTGGTGTAGTTTCCTAGTGTTTTATTGTTTTTTATTGTCTTTTTGCCATTCCCTCACAGTTCCGTGGAACAGAGGGACTCGCAGTTCTCTGTGAGGTTTTTACCTAAAATTTAGCATTAATTCTCATCTATTTAATAGTTCCCTTTCGGATCCATTGATAATTTGTATTTTTATTTAAATGTAACTTATTTTTGGTTCCCTCTTCTCTCTGGGAACCAATTAGCGCTCAGTTCCAGGAACCGTTAGTGGTTGTTTGTATTTAAATTTGTAGATTCCAGGGAACCAATTATTTTCACAAACATCTAAATTTCTGTACTTTGCTCAATGTCAGAGGTCCCTGTTGATAAAGCTAAAAAATGCAAAGGACCCACAGGGTTTAAATATTTTGAGTTTTGTGGTCAGGTTATAGCAAAAGCAGACAAGCATTCTCTTTGTGTGTTTTGTTTGGGAACTAGTCATATTTTTTCAAACTGTGACATTTGTAAAACTTTTTGTCCCAAGACTTTGAAGAGATCTAAAAAATTAGAAGAAATGACTTCTGCATCTGCTAGTACTGCAGAAGGAAACCCCTCTCCCACTGTCCCTAATAAGGACAGGGGTAATCCCAAGGATACTGACAAGGAGTCAGATAAGACTGAGCAAGGTAATTTTAAAAGAGCTGTTGAGACAGTAGCTGAAACTGTCCCACTTCAGAAAAAATACAAAGAAAAACATGTCGCTGCATCTCCGGCTGAGAAGGCTAAGGAGCTCCCAGCAGACAAACAAAATATGCCCTTAGCTGAGGACATTGCAAAGGCTTTACAGATTTTACAGCCTTACAGGCTGTGGTCCTGGTTACCACACCGG
This sequence comes from Neoceratodus forsteri, assembly GCA_016271365.2. Classification (NCBI taxonomy): domain Eukaryota; kingdom Metazoa; phylum Chordata; order Ceratodontiformes; family Ceratodontidae; genus Neoceratodus; species Neoceratodus forsteri. The sequence goes on from CM028133.1 coordinate 933,415,172, forward strand.
TTACACCAGATCTTACTTTGAAAGGAAGCTCTTGCAGCAGGTAATGCAAGTAGGACTGACGCCACCTGGCGACGATTCTCAGCAAAATCTTCTCTAGCAACACCGATGTGGGAACACCCCCCCTGTCGATGTCCGCTCTACCCCCAGCATCACGCTATATAAGGGGGAGTTCCCCACGTGATCCAGTTCTTTCCAACCGCACAGCTTGGGTTAGTTTTTTTGGCTACCACATGTCAGTACCGATTGCTCCTCTCATTTCTCCACTATGTTTTGCTGAATTTTCTTCAATCTATGACTTATGTCAACCTCCTCTATAGGCACATTAACAAATGCTCCTGTGGGTGACAGATCCTCTCGAAGAATGGCCATTCTATTTGTCTCTACTGCTTGGGACCCAACCACGACACGGGCGCCTGCCCCCACTACCAGGCCTGCAATAGTCGGACGTGCATCAGGTGACAAAAGTCCCTCACCACCTTTCTCGCAGAATCCAAATTGGCTGCCATGGAAAGATCTTTCTCGGGGGAATTGGACCATTCACCCTCTCGCACGAAGTCTCATAAGGAACATTGAGGGCACAGGGAGCGGGAGAGGTCTTGTTCTAGGCCCAGGTCCTCGGGCTTGAAGTCTAAATCTTTGGGACATAAATCCTGCCTCATGACCCTCAAGCTGCCGGCTGCAGCCTCTGAGTCTGCGGCATCTAAGCCCTCCAGGACCACTCTCCAGCTTCTAAAGGTGCACCCTCCCACCTCATAGGTGGGCTCTGGTAAGTCCTCCTCCTCCTCCTGCTCGGCCTCTGTCTCTGCAGCCTACCTTCAGAAGTTGAGCAAGGCCTACGGGTCTTCCAGCGTCAGGGCATCATCTTTGCCACCTAAGTCGGAAGACTCTGACCATCGTCAGCCCCCGGTGACAGAATGACATTCATCAGAGAAACACAACAAACACCACAAGCACTCTGACCATCCCAAGGCTAAGGCCTTGGTGGGATGTCCATCGAACTCTGAGGACAAGCGGGTGCTGGACCAACTCCCTGCCATCACTTCACCGGCCTCCACCCCTTCTCCAGCGAAGGTTGTTCCGCCGCTGATGACAGTGGTCCCGACACCGGCTACGCCGGCCTTACCTGACATCAGTTCTGGGACCCCTTCTCCACAGCAGATGTCAGCCCACCTGATGTCGGAGCCCAACGACAGGGTAACTGATGCCCCTCTGTTGTCGCCTGTGAGACCGACACCGGTGTCCCGAACACTGGCGCCGTGGGGTCAAATCCGACGCCGGCACTGCCAGATGATGGGTCTGGTGCCGGCTCTGGTGTGCCTACTCCCCCTGCACCTGAGTCTCCTAAGCTGAACCTTACGCAGGTGAAGGAGCTATTCTCCTACTGGTGGGACACCGTTAAGCATGATCTCCCAGTGGGTGTGCCTCCACCCACGCCTCAGCCCACTCTTGTTCAAACAACATGAAGTCTTGCTATATTATGACTATTGCAGTTTGTCCCACCATTAGAACTGCTCCGGAGGTGAAAGAGTTAACTCCATTCTAAGAATGGAACTTAGAACTCGAGCTCTATTAGAGAAGCTCTGTCTTGGTTATTTCAAACTCAAACTGTCAGATTCTTTACTCCGCCTCACTGAACAGTATTTTCTCGGTTAAATTCAACCGCGAGTATTATTTTTTTAACCGCAAACCGATCGGTTCAAGCTCTGTCTGTGGTATTGTAAGTAATAGACAGGTTTTATTTCTGTGTGGAACTTGTAAATGTTTATCGGTTCGGTTCGAACCGATCAGGTTAGTTAAAACTTTAAAGAGTAAGCATTTTAAAGCTTTTAGAGTTTCGGTTCCCGGTTCTTATCGGTTCTAAAAAAACCGGATTTCATTACGTTTTTTTCCATGACCCGTGACACGGTTGGGAACCGATAAGGGTGTCTTGCCTGGCACTGCCGTTAAAAGGGCAAGTTTCTTGGTTAGGCTGGCATCATGTCTGAGAAACCCAAAAGAAAAAACCGGGCCCACTGTGTTTCAACACTGTAGTGTCTGTGGGGAAGCCTTTGCCAAGGCTGACCCACACACTACATGTGTTTTTTGTCTGGGGTTGACCACCTCAATTCAGACTGCCAGATTGGTAAAATTTTCCCTGCAGCCACCCTGGATAAGAGAGTGGGCAGGCTCAGGGTACGAGAGGCCAAAAAGTCCGCTGACCCGGATGGCCAGCCCGGTTCGGTGCCAACCGAACCGGAGGGAGTGCCCTCTGACCAGGGCGAGACTTCCTCGGCAACGTAAAGCTGGCTCTGAGGAGCCAGTTCCAGCTAAGAAAATAAAAATCAGCAGGTAGGAGTCCAAAATTCCTTCCCAACTGCTGCAGAAATAGCAAAAGCTATACAAATTGTACAGTCACTTTCTCCGGTTCCGTCCGAACCGCCTCTGTCTGGTAAAAGGTTGGTTCGGCCGGTTCCACCGGTTCAAGAATATGATATTGGAGATTTTTATGAACCAGAGGAGGGGGAGGAGGATTATGAACAGTGTGAATGTGACTTTGAGAGTCTGGATGTGCCCATTGAACCGGACATCTCCCCAGACTGACCCTTAGAATCTCCCCCTATGCTTTCTGAGTCCCCTTCTCATTTTTTGTTTTATAAAAAGGTTGCTGAATCCCTCCAGCTCCCATTGGAGGAAGCTGTGGATGAGCAAGAGGAACCTGATTTTGTAGAAAGGATGGATATTCCAGAGTCTAGGAGATTGTCTATTCCCTTGCATAATTCATTTAGGAAACAAACAATAAAAATTTTAAAGCTCCTAATTCTGTGCCTCCTGTGGACAAAAAGATGGACAGGAGGTACACTCTGTCAGGTCCTGATACAGAATTCCTTTCACAGCATTGCAGTCATGTTGGTGTGGTTCAGGCTGCAGCCTGTGATAAAGCTAATATTCCCTAGGCTTCACATCCTCCTGACAAGGATTCCAGGAGGATTGATGCCATGGCAAAAAAAAAAAAAACAATACATGGCAGCGTCCTTGGGACTCAGGCAAGCAAATTACATGGCTTATGTAGCAAGGTTTCAAAAATCTAGATGGGACACTGTCATGGCTTTGGCCAAGCAGGCCTCTGGCCAGCTTGCTAATGAGCTGGAGCAGGTGGCTGCTGATGGCATTGAGGCATCCAATGCTGCTGTGGATTTTAATGATGTATCCTCTAGAGTCATGGCTACATCTGTAGCTTTCAGGTTGGCCTGGCTCAGGTGTACTAGCTTGTCACAGGATACACAGACTAAGGCTATGGATTTTCCTGTGGTAGGGAATTCTCTGTTTGGGGAGCAGACAGAGAATTATATGAAGGAAATGGATGAATATAGGACTACCTATAAGAGTGCTCAGGCCAAGGAGCGGCAAGCTTCTCCTCAGAGGCAGACCCCCAGGGGTAGGGGTAGGCCTTTTCACAGGCCTTTTTACCAAACCCAGGCCTCCTCTGCTTATGTTCAGAGGGGGTTCTTCAGAGGGAGAGGCAGACGGGTGTGAGCAGGCCTGCTCCCACCCCTCAGCCTAAAGCACCTGCAAACAGGCACCCTGTTGGGGTGCCCAGGGCCGATTCTCCTTTACCTGTAGAGGGCAGGTTGGCTTACTTGCTCGAACTGGGAGTCTCTAACTTCAGACAAGTGGGTCCTGGAAGTAGAGTCAGGGTCTGGTTCTCAGCTTCAAAAAATTTCCAAAGATGAGAATCAGATCTTTCCCACCTGCAAACCCTTTAGAGACCTTTTCTTTAGAAACAGAAGTCTCATCCCTCCTGGCTCTCAGAGCTGTAGAAAGGGTTTCTCCCCTACATCAGGGCAAGGGTCTGTACTCCAGATATTTCTACCCCAAAAGACAGGAGAATGGCGCCCATTTTAGGCCTCAGATATCTGAACAAGCACCTTTTGAAACCAAAGTTCAAAATGGTAACCTGGCAATGATTTTACTCTTTCTAGGCCAGGGACTGGCTAGCCTCCTGGACCTCAAGGATGCCTATTTTTCATGTTCTAATCAGAAGCTCCCACCGAAAGTACCTCAGATTCGAACTGCCCTCAGGTCACTACCAGTTCAGAGCAATGCACTTCGGCCTCTCCTCTGCCTCAAGGGTATTCACAAAATGTCTGGCAGTAGCAGTTGCTCATTTAAGAAGGCAAAGGATTGCTGTCTTTCCCTACCTGGACGGCTGGTTCATTGTAGGCCAGTCCCCAGAACAGGTCAAATCTCACCTGCAAGTTACCCAGCAGCTGCTCACCCTCTGGGCTTATTGCTCAATCTTCCAAAGTCAGTTCTGGAACCTGTTCAGGTGCTCACCTTCATAGGTGCAGAATTGACACAAAGCAGGCCAGAGCCTTCCTACCCTTAGAGAGGGTAAGGAACTTGGTGGCTCTGGCCTCCTCCTTCACTCTGCAGGTCTCTCGACCAGCAAGATACTTCTTGCAGCCCTGGGGCACATGGCTGCATCCACAGCTGTAGTGCAAGGAGCAAGATTTCAGATGAGGGACATTCAGTTTCACTTGAGAGCCTTTTGGTCTCAGAGAAGAGACCCCCTTTCCAAGTTGGTTCCAGTGACCCAAACCCTGATCCAGGCCCTCCAGTGGTGGCAGGATCAGAGCAATTTAAGGCTGGGGGTCCCTTTCATTCCTCTGTCTCACTCCTTGACCCTCACTACGGATGCATCCCTCCTGGGGTGGGGAGCCCACATGGGTGACCTCTCCACTCCAGGGAGTGTGGTCCCTCAGGAATCTCTGCTCCACATCAATTTGCTGGAGCTCAGAGCTGTCTTTCTAGCACTTCATAGTTTTCTGTGTCTGTTCAGAACAAAGTGGTACAAGTCAGAACAGACAACACCACAACAATGTGGTACATCAACAAGCAAAGGGGCACTCGGTCTTCGGCCTTGTGCACCGAGGCACTGAAGTTGTGGTCTCTGGCCTATTCCCTGAACACTTCCCTACATAGCAGTTCACCTTCCAGGAAAGGACAATGTCCTGGCAGATGCTCTCAGCAGGATTTCCCAGGGCCATCACGAATGGTCTCTGGATCCTCAAATACTGGGGATAGTTTCTGCCAGATGGGGCACCCCTCAGATAGATCTTTTTGCAGCCCCAGACAATCACCAACTTCCACTGTTCTGTTGCAGGCCCCCAGTGTTGGGCTTAGTCCCCCTGGATGCCTTTCTCCTAGATTGGGAAGGGAAGTTTCTTTACGCCTTTCCCCCCTTCCCTCTCCTATTCAAGGTGCTAGTCAAAATCAGATCCCAGCCTTGCAGGGTGATTCTGATTGCCCCAGATTGGGCCAGGCAGCCCTGGTACCCACTCCTTCTGTCCCTAGCAGTCCATCTTCCCCTGTGTCTCCCCAGGAATCACAACCTGTTAACCTGTGCCCAGGGGAGAGTTTGGTATCCGAACCTCAAATCCCTCAACCTCAAGGCCCGGCTCTTGAGGAGCTAGAATTTGCTGACCTACACCTTTCTCAAGGTGTTCTTGAAATCCTAAAGGCTTCTAGGAAGCCTTCCACTAGGGCTACTTATAATTCTAAGCGGAAAGTTTTTCCATCTGGTGTTCTGGGAAACATATTTCCCGGAATCTGCTGATTTGCCCATTGTTTTGGACTATATGGTCCATCTTAATTCTTTGGCCTGAGACCAGCTACCCTGAAAGTACATTTGGCAGCTGTCTCTGTTTTGTTTCAGCAGGAAAGCCCTCTCTCTTTCCGCTCACCCTGTATTTTCCAAGTTTTTAAAGGATTACTTCATACTAATCCACCTTTTAGGGATCCGGCCCCTGCCTGGGATCTTAATGTTTGCATTGGTCAGTTAATGCAACCCCCTTTTGAACCTCTGTCTTCTGCAGAGCTTAAGTACTTAACTTGGAAAACTGTTTTCCTAGTGGCTATCACTTCTGCCAGGCGCATAAGTGAGTTACAAGCCTTGTCAGTAGAAACTGACTTTATTTCTTTCCACAAGGATAAGGTAGTCCTCAGGACTAACAGGAAGTTTTTGCCTAAGGTGGTTTCAGATTTCCATCTTAACCAATCTATCTCCCTTCCAGTGTTTTTCACTGATCATTTCTCCTCTGGTGAGAGGAGATTGCACAGTTTAGATGTTAAGAGGGCCCTAAGTTACTATATAGAACGTACTAAGGGTCATCAAGGTTCGAATCCCTCCAACTTTTTCTCACTTATGGTGAGGTCGGAAACGGAGACCTGCCACTAAGAGATCAATTGCCAGGTGGATTGTCTTTTGTATCCAATTTTGTTATCAAAACTGGGGAAGGTTCTCCTTCAGGCCTGAGGGCTCACTCTACCAGAGGTACAGGCGATCTATAGCTGCTGCTAGAGACATCCCTATTTTAGAAATATGTCAAGCAGCTACCTGGAAAACGGTACACACTTTCACCAAGCATTACTCCCTGGATGTCCAGGCCAGGAGAAATGCTCGGTTTGGCACAGCTGTGCTTCAGAGCCTATTCCCTAAGTAGGTTCTGTCCCTCCTCCATGGAGGTACTGCTGTGTAGTCTGCAATAGTCATAATATAGCAAGACTTCATGTTGTTTGAAGAAAAAATTACTCACCTTAGTAATGTTGTTTCTTCTAATGGAGTCTTGCTATATTATGACCTCCCCCCAGCCTGCCCCTCTCAGAACTTCTACTTGGGTATGGGGTGGGCAGCCTAGTGTGGGCACTAGTTATGCCCATTATATATTTTCCACCCCTTCTTGGGGTTTTGGGGTGTGGTGTTTTTATTTTATCTTATATTACTTCTCATATTATTATATTATACTATTACTTTGGTCCCTTGACTTGAGTCTTTGTGTTGGGACCAGCATTGGGTGTTAATATTTAGGTAGCCAGTTGGCTAGTGTAGGTTACAGCTTCCACACAGACCTTAGTGAGTTTTTGCTCGTAAAGATCTGACAGTTTGAGTTTGAAATAACCAAGACAGAGCTTCTCTAATAGAGCTCGAGTTCTAAGTTCCATTCTTAGAATGGAGTTAACTCTTTCACCTCTGGAGCAGTTCTAATGGTGGGACAAACTGCAATAGTCATAATATAGCAAGACTCCATTAGAAGAAACAACATTACTAAGGTGAGTAATTTTTTCTTCTGGACCCTCCAGGAGAGCTCGAACCGGTTTTGGTTCTGGTTTCGGAGCCTTCCAACCATGAGACAGGGAAGGAGCCATCAGCACCCAGGAAACACAAAGACAAGAGATGCAGGAGGACCAGGTCCAGGAGTTCCTCCTGCTCGCCCTCTCCTGATAAGAGGCACAAGAAGAGAGGGCATCATTCACCCTCCTCTTAGTTCTATGTCGACTCTGAAACATCTTTGCCCGACTCAGACTTCAAAATTAATTACAGGGACCTAGAGGGGCACCCTAAATCCCCTCCTGATCACCCCAGCTTTATGGAGGTGATGAAGCACATCCAGGAGAACATGGGCTGGGATACAGAGGCCCTGGAACCCGAGCGCTTGTGGTTGGCTAAATACCTCTGCCAAAAAGACGCTAAGCACATGGTCATCCCTCCCATGGTCATCACTTTTCAGAATCTCACCTATGCCACCTGGAAGCATCCTCACTCCTCCACTGCTGTGCCCAAGAAGGCTCATCAGCTTTACTAGGCTCCTAAAGACTACCCTTTTCTGGTCGAACCACCAGCAGCTGACCCTGTGGTGATTTTGGCGGCTCATTACTGTTCGTAGATGCCCAAGCACCTGAGCACCCAGCCACCTGACATAGAGTCTAAGCAGCTGGATTCCAGGGGTTGCAAGGTGTACTCTTCTGCCACCTGCAGTATCAAGAGCCTTAACTTCCTGACACATATGGTTCGGTTCCAGAACACCCTTTGGGATCAGGGACTGGACATTGTGCAAAGCATGACTGACTTCCCTCAATGGGCCGAGCTTGCCAAACTGCTACAGACTGGCTAAGACATGGGGACCCATGTCCTGAGGTTGGCCTATGACTCTGCGGACACCTCTTTGAGGGCGGCCGCTACTGGTATCTGCCTCCGACACCATGCCTGGCTTCGGGTTTCAGGGTTTGATCCAGATGTTCAGTCAAACATTCTGGATGCTTCTTTAAGGGCAACATGCTTTTCAGTGAAGACACGGAGAAGATCATTACCAGGTTACAGGACTCCGGTGAGGCTATCCAAACCATACAGTCCATGTACCATGTGAAACAGGGATGACCTCAGAGGTCTCCATTTTCATGGCCATGGGGGACAACAGCCTCAACAGCCTCACTACCAGCCACATTCACAGCGAGGCGGCTTTAGTCAAAGAGGTGGGGCCAGCTCCCAACAAGCTAAAACAGCAGTTGTCACCCTCCCTCTCCCTCCCACAGCCTGACTACTCAGGTGACCTGCCTCTCCTGGATGCCTCATCAGGGAAGCCAGTCGGAGGTCGCTTTTCTCTTTATGCAGAAGCCTGGAGTCAAGTGACCTCTAACCAGTGGGTCCTTGAACTTGTGGGGTTCAGGCACTCCATAGAGTTCAACGCCATCCTTCCGGACAGACCACCACCCCTATCCCACTATCAGGGGGAACACAGAGTTCTAATCCAGAAGGAAATCCAATCCCTACCGGACAAGAATGCCATCGAGCTGGTACCCCCAGCCGAAAGAAAGGCAGGTTTTTCTCCCACTTCTTCCTGATCCCGAAGAAGTCAGGAGATCTCAGACTCATTCTGGACCTCAGTGACCTAAACTAATGGGTCTTGTATTGAAAATTCTGTATGGTCTCCCTTCCCACTCTCCTGCCTTTAATTTTAGTAGGAGACTGGCTGGCATCTTTAGATATGCTGAATGCTTATTTGCATATTCCAATTGCCAGGGGTCATCTAAGGTTCCTGAGGTTCAGATTTGAAAGCAGGGGCAATCAGTTCAAAGTCCTTCCCTTCGGTCTCTCTTCAGCCCTCCAGGTATTCACCAAGTGCCTGGCAGTGGTCGCTTCGGCTCTTCGGAGGATGAGCCACATCATGTTCCCATACCTGGATGACTGGCTCCTCCTGGCTCCCTCCAGGCCCCGCCTGTTGGAAACCATCAGGGACACCCTCTCACTGTTTCAGTGCCTGAGAATCATGGTCAACAGGGATAAGTCTCAACTTCTCCCATCCCAGAAGCTTCAGTTCATAGGGGCTCTTCTGGACTCCACTCTCAGGAAGGTTTTCCTTCCCTCCGACAAAGCATTCCGCATCCAAGTCTTGGTGCATCAGGTCTCTACAGCCTCAAGGGTCCTGGCAAGACTCCTTCTCAGGCTGTTGGGGTACATGGCAGCTGCCTTTGTTTCAGTTCTTTTAGCACGGCTGTGCATGTGGACCATTCAGTGGTCCTTGTGAGTCCAGTGGGATCAGACACAGGACGATTTGGATGCCTTGATAAGGATCACAGAGCCAATCTGACAGGAGCTATGCTGGTGGACGTCACCACAGAACCTTCTGGCATAACTCCCCTTTCACATCAGACCCCGTCCCAGATTCTGACCATGGAGGCTTCGTCCTTGGGATGGAGTGCTTATTTGGGGACACATCGTACCCCAGGTTTCCTGGTTCCCAGTAGAGAAAGATCTGCACATCAATGTTCTGGAACTGAGAGTGGTCCTGTATGCTGTTCAGGCCCTAGCCTTGATTCTCATGCCGGGTCACCTGTTAATTCAGACAGTCAACACCTCCATGATGTTTTATATCAACAAACAAGGTGGCACACACTTGTATCCTCTCTGCTGAGAAGCCATAAGAGAGTGGGACTGGGCACAGGAGTGTCAACTCTGTTTGATGGCAGTGAACATTCATGGAGCACAGAACATGCTGGCCGATGCTCTCAGCAGAACCAGGTCGCAAGCTCATGAATGGGAGTTGCTTCAGGAGGTCGCAGATCAAATCTTCTGCAAATGGAGGACACCAGAGCTAGATCTCTTTGCGTCTCAATCCAAAGCAAAACTGCCCAATTTCTGCTCACTTGGTCCAGAGCCTTGAGCTTTTTGGCAAGACACATTGTCCCTCTCCTGGAAGGGGAGATTCCTCTATGCCAGAACCAAGGGGGACAGGAAATCCAATCAGCTGTTCATTTCTTTCACGCAAAGGTCCTTAGGCTGCCCGGTTACCAAGCAGATGCTCTTGAGCTGGCTGGTCAACTGCATTATCTTTTGTTACCAAAAAAACAATAGGTCTGCTCATGGGCCTATCAAGGCTCATTCTATGAGGGCAGTCACCACCTCCTTTGTGGCTTTAAAAAGGGTCTTGGCCGCTGACATTTGCATCGCCGCCACATGGCACTCTGTTCACACAGCTGTCAGGCATTATAGCCTAGGCATCATTACCAGACGCAGAGCTGGATTTGGCCTTGTAGTTTTTCAGGGCTTGGTCTCTTGAGGGATCGCTCCAGCTCCTGTTTTCCTGACTTCCTCCTCCCCCTCCTGAGGGTTGTCTTGAGTTTATACTGCTTGGGAATCAGTCCTACTTGTGTTACCTGCTGCAAGAGCTTCATCTTGAAGTAAGATAGTACAGTTACCATAACAGCAGATCTTCAAGAGAAGCCCTTGCAGCAGGTAGGATTTCCCACCCTCCTTCCCCCTGAGACCAGGCCTCTACCATGTCGGCCATTTCCTCTTCTGTTTTTGGGAGACAGTATATTCAAACTCCTGATTTCATCACCTCATGCGTTTCTGCTTGCCTTTTGGTGGGTGTGCAAGAACTGGAGAACGTGGGGAACCCCCCCCCTTATATAGAGTGACTTCGGGGGTGGAGCCAATGTTGGCAGGGGGCTTTCCCACGTCGGTACTGCTAGAGAAGATTTTTCCAAGAACCGCTGCCAGGTGGTGTTAGTCCTACTTGTGTTACCTGCTGTAAGAGCTTCTCCCGAAGATCTACTGTTACGGTAAGTTCTTATGTAACTGTACTTTCCTGTGCCAGTTCCAGCACCACAGGAACTGCAGCCTCTATTTTCTAACCCACAGGAGGATGATGAAGAAGAGTATGAAGGGGAACCTATAGAACCAGAGGTCTCCCCGGAACAGGACTTTGGCTCCCCTCCTTGGGGACAAGAAGACTACACCTCTCATTATGCCTTTGTAAACAACATGGTGGATACCCTCAGTCTCCCCTTCCAGGAGACAGAGGAGGATGTGGAGGAAGCAGATTTCCTGGATATGATGGGACTAGCTCCCACAAAACGCCTTCTGTTGCCTCTGCCCAAATCTTTAAAAAAGGCTGTGCTGCAAATATTAAAGACTCCAACTTCGATACCTGAAGTGGACAAGAAAATAGATAGAAATATCAGCGGGATAGAACCACTGCTGATTTTCTGTTCAGTCACCCTGATCCTGAAGGGGTGGTCCAGGCTGCTGCCTGTGATAAGGCCAGGATCTCCTTAGCAACCCATCCTCCTGACAAAAGCTCAAGAAAGATGGCTACAATAGGAAAGAAGGGGTATATGTCTGCCTCACTCATTGTTAGGCAGGCAAATTATATGACCTATGCTATCCAGTATCAGAAGGCACTGTGGAATTCTGTCATTGCTCTGTCTGATGAAGTCCCAGGGAAGTGGCAGTCGACTTGCAAGAAACGGCAAGGGCTGCCCTTGATGCCACCAAATATCAGTTCCACATGGCAGTGGATGCTAACGACACTGCAGCCAGACTGATAGCTTTATCTGTCTCCCTCAGGAGATTTGCCAGGCTAAGAGCTACCAACCTAACCTTGGACACTCAAGCTAAGGCTATGGATTTTCCATGTGAGAAAAATTCCTTATTTGGTGACAAAAAAGAGGCCTACATGAAAAGTGTGGAGGAATGTAAGACTGCCTATAGAAGTAATTCTAAAGAAAAGCCTTTCACCTCTTATGGAGCCCAAAATAGGGGAGGCAGGGAATCCTATCTCAGACCTTTTTTCCAAGCACAGACCTTGCAGGTCTACCAGCAGCCAAGAGGCTATTTCAAAGGGAGGGGTAGAAGGGCCATGAGGCGGGCTTCTCCCTCACCACAAATCCAGACTCAGCCCACACAGAATCCCTGATGGCTGATACAGGTTGCTCCCCCACCACCATCACCATCACCACCACCACCACCACCACCACCACCACCGATGGGTGGTAGATTGGCTCACTACCTCCAGGTTTGGCATGCCATCACCACAGACAAGTGGGTCCTGGAGGTAGTGAGCCTGGGGCTGTCACTCAACTTCAAATCAATTCCCAAGCTGAGAGCAAGAACCTTTGCCCCAGTCACCTCTGCAGAGAGAATCCTACTGGAGTCAGAGGTAAAACACCTCCTGGCAATCAAAGCAGTGGAACCAGTGCCCCTAAACCAAAGGGGCAAAGGATTCTACTCCAAATACTTCCTTACCAAAAAGAAAAATGGGGACTGGCAACTTATGCTGGACCTAAGGCTTCTGAACAAGCACATTCTGAAGCCAAGGTTCAAAACTGTGACTCTCTCAATAATCATATCCACACTGCAAAAAGGAGATTGGTTAGCTTCCCTGGACTTAAGGGACACCTATTTTCACATTCTTGTCAGATCAACTCACAGAAAGTACCTAAGGTTCAGACTGGGCTCAGGTCATGTCCAATTCACAGCACTCCCATTCAGTCTGACTTCTGCACCAAGGGCATTCATGAAATGCTTAACAGAGGTGGTCAAATACCTGAAAAAACAAGGTGTAACAGTCTCCCTCTTCCTGGGTGACTGGTTAGTTGTAGGCCAGACCCTGCCACATGCAAGCCAGTCACTAGCACTCACAAAATTCATGCTGGAATCCCTAGGTTTCCTCAGACAAGCAGAAATCACAGCAAGAGCCAGTACAGGTGCTGGACTTCATTGGAGCAGAGCTGGATACCAGCCTGGGCAGAGTGGACAGCATCCTACAGACTGTAAGTTCCTTCATGCTGGGCAAGCCCAAGCCAGTCAGGGAATTCCTCAGGCTACTGGGACATATGGCAGCTGCCACCACAGTGGTGCCAGGTTCCAGATTCCAAATGAGAAACATACAGTTCCACTTCAGACAGTACTGGTCAGAAGGGACAGACCCTCTGTCCAAACTGGTTCCAGTCACACACAGCCTACTGCAGGCACTTCAGTGGTGGCTGGACGAACACAACCTCAAGGTAGGTACACCCTTTCTAAGGAACAGCCCTCCCTAGTTTTCATAACAGATGCTTCCCTTCTCAGTTGGGGGTTACACATGCTGGATCACACAGCAAGTGGCACATGGTCTCCTTAAGAGTCCCTGTTGCACAGAAATCTGCTGGAGCTCAGGGCAGCATACCTGGCTATATTGGCGTTTGCCCCACATCTCTTACTGAGGCTGTGCAATACTTCCAGGATGAACTAACCACAGTGGCCAACCTCTTTGCTCCAATGAAGAGAATGAGGGCTAAAGGCAGCTGCTACAAGTGGATCTCTCCTTCCCTCAAAGCCCTAATGGCTACTCGGGAAAAAGCCTGAAAAAAGTTTAGGCTCTCCTCCCTTGCGGCAGATCTCGCTGAATACAAAGCCCTGAGGAACCAAGTCAAGAGAGCCATAAAACTCGCTAAGAGAGAGATTACTTAACACACCTCCAGAAAACCAGCCTGGGCAACCCCAAGCAATTCTGGAATCATATCAATGACCTGATCAAGGGCAGCAAAAAGCCTGAGTCCTGTCCCATAGAGATTAATGGTCAGCTCACAACTGACCCTTCTCAAATATCGGCTGCCCTTAACAGGCACTTCTCAGACCTCGAGGCCTACAAGACCTGCCTGTCTCCCCAGACTCTTCCCCCTACCTCAGATGAACCACCTCACATGGAAAGACCCCCATTTCACCTGAGACTGGCTAAATGCACTGAAGTACTAAACCTCCTAAGGAACCTGAAACCGAAAGGATCGGGGGACCCGACGGTATCAACCCTCAGCTACTCAAGACAGGAGCTACCTCCTTAGCCTGGCCTATAACCATGCTCCTCAATTGATCACTGAGGGAAGGAGCAGTCCCTGACCCGTGGAAACATGCCAATGTTGTCCCTATTCACAAAGGGGGGCTCAGGGAAAAACTCAACAACTACAGGCCCATCTCCCTCCTCTGCTCACTTGCTAAGATGCAAGAAAGAGTCATCTACAATCAACTCTGGGACTACCTGGAAGCTCATCAGCTCCTTGCCCCCTCCCAACATGGATTTAGAACAAACCATGGTACTGACACTGCCCTCATTAACTTCACAGATGAAGTTCTCAGGGCAATGGACAAAGGGATACCCACTGATGCAGTCTTTATAGACTTATCCAATGCTCGAATTGCCGACCACAACTTGTGCTACAGAAGCTGCAAAATATAGGCCTAGACAATCATGCCCTGAAGTGGTATGGGAGCTACTTATCAGGCAGGGCACAGAGGGTCTCATGGAAAGGGACCATGTCTGACCCACTACCCCTAAACCAGGGTGTACCTCAGGGCTCAATTCTAGGTCCCCTCCTGTTTTCCTTGTTTACCAACGACCTGCATACCCACTGTAGGGAGAGTTCGGTTGTGTCGTACGCTGATGATACCGTCATCTTCCGACCCCTGCATGACGTGGTTGCCCTAGGCCCTCTACTCCAAAAGGATCTCACTTCACTAGAGACTTGGCTATGTAAGAACAGAATGGTACTAAATGCCGACAAGACCAAGGCAATGCTATTCGGGCCAAGATCCCTGGGATTTGACAGGTCCTCATCCCTCTCCTTAACCTCACTCTCTGGTAAAGCCATTAACGTAGTCCCCTCCCTTAAATACTTAGGCCTCACGTTGGATCAGAATATCACATACAAGGAACACGTGGACCAGGTCACCAGGACCCTACATCGGAAACTTGGCACCCTGTACCGACTCAGGGACCAACTCATCCCTGAAACCAGGCTCTCCATAGCTACCAGTGTCCTTCTACCCAACCTGACCTTTGTGGCCCCTATTATACAGGGCATGGCTAAACAAGAGATTACCAGGATGCAAACCCTACATAATAAAATAGCTAATTTCGCAACCTTAGACCACCCGAGACGTCACCACTGTGACACTTTGGCCAATCTTCGTTGGCCCACATTGGTCGCCCGCCTCCAACACCCCTTGCTTGTCCAGGCCTACAAGCTTCTCAAACCCCACGCTCTGCCAAACATTGCCAGGACCATAATCCTCAAACACAACCCAAGGAACCTAAGGACCTCGGATAGAATGCTATTAGAAGTCCCTAGGGTAAGGACAAACTCTGGCAGAAGATCCTTTTCCTCCCAAGCAGCCTGCCAATGGAACAAGCTCCCTCCCCAGGTCCAGGCCTCCTCCTCACTCATGAACTTCTGCACCAGGCTTAAGTCCCATCTGCTGACCTCAAGTGCATGCCACTGTCGTGGCACTTAAAGCTCCTAAGGTACTCCCCTCCTCTCCAACTCCCGCCTCCTAGCTTAACCTTCCTACTACCTACCTTATACAGACTGTCGCCAGAGGCCACGTAGAACCCCTGAATAAACTATATGCAAAGTACTACCAATTGCTTACATGTCATGATGATAACCATGCCTGTACCCATGCCTGCATCCACTGCTTTTCTTTTACCGTGCCTGTAAGCCATGCCTGTATCCACTGCTTTTCTTTTACCATGCCTGTAACCATGCCTGTATCCACTATTTTTCTTTACTGTAACCACCTCATGATGTAAATCACAATGCCTCAAATGTTCCTTATGTCCTTGTTCATTCTTATAACTTGTATTGTTATCCTGGGTCGCCCCTGAAAAAGGGACCTTCGGGGCTCAGTGGGCCTACCCGGTCACCAAAATGTAATAAATAAATAAATAAATCTGCAAAACAAAGTGGTGCAGATCAAGACAGACAGCACCACATATACTATATCAATAAACAGGGAGGAACCAGGCCAGCTCCACTTTGCACTGAGGCAATAAAGCTGTGGTCCCTGGCATACTCCATGCATGTATCTCTATTAGCCATACGCCTTCTGGAAAAGGACACCGTACTGGCAGATTCTCTCAGGAGGATACGTCAGGACCACCACGAGTGGTCTCTGAACCCTCAGATTCTCAGTGCAGTTTTCAGAAGGTGGGGCACTCCACATGTGGATCTTTTTGCCTCTGCAGAAAATTGCCAATTGCTTCTGTACTGCTGCAGGCCCCTCACAAGGGTACAGTTTCTCTGGATGCAATGGCCCTGGATTGGTCAGGGAAGTGTGTGTATGCCTTCCCTCCTTTCCTAATGATATTCAGTACCCTACTGAAATTAAGGTCACAACCAGCAACAATGATACTGGTGGCATCAGACTGGGTGAGGCAGCACTGGTACTCGCTTCTGCTGACTCTGTCAGTGCCCTCCCCAATTCACTTACCCAGGAGGCACAACCTGCTGACCTCCTCTCAGGGCAAGATCCTGTATCCCAGCCTCAAATCACTGAGACTCGAGGCCTGGTTCTTGAGGACTTAGAGTTTGCTAACCTCAAATTGTCAGAACAAGTCCTGACAGTGCTTGGAGGCTCCATAAAATTTTCCACTAAAAACAGTATTCCTCTAAGTGAAAGAGGTTCTCCATCTGGTGCTCAGGTAAGGGTACTGACCCTTCCAGGGCTGACCTTGCTGTTCTCCTGGATTACCTGACACACCTACACTCATTAGGACTGAGGCCCTCAACCCTTAAGATTCACCTGGCTTCAATCTTGGCTTACCTGTTAGCTGGTAAGGAAAGGTCCTTGACCTCTCATCCAGTTTTCAGGAAATACTTTAAGGGCCTCAACCTCCTTCACCCTCTTCTGAGGGAAACTGTCCCAGCCTGGAATCTAAATTTCTGCATTGCCAAGCTGATGGAGCCACCATTCAAACCTATGTCAACTGCAGACCTGAAGTATTTCACCTGGAAAACTGTGTTTCTGGTGGCTATCACCTCTGCAAGGAGGATCAGTGAGCTGCAAACCCTGTGTACAGATGTGGACTACATCTCATTTCACAGGGATAAGGTGGTCCTCAGGACCAATAGGACATTTCTACCCAAAGTGGTATCTGATATTCACTTGAAACAGTTTATGACTCTACCTGTTTTCTTTACAGAGAACTCCGGTTCTCCAGAAAGGGAACTTCACTACCTCGATGTCAAGAGGGCACTGAGCCATTACATTGACATAACAAAGGCATACTGACCAGGACAAACATAGCTGTTCCTCACTTATGGTGAAGTGGGTAAAGGTAGAGCTGCCACAAAACGTACAGTTGCTCACTGGATACTGGCATGTATTCAGTTTTGTTGCAGTAAAGCGGGTAAACAGGTATTCCTGGGCCTAAGGGCACATTCCACTAGTGGTACAGCTGCATCAGCGGCAGCTTAAAGATATATCCCACTACCGGAAATCTGCAAAGCAGCTACACGGAAAACAGTGCACACTTTCACAAAGCACTACAGCCTGAATCTACAATCCAGAAGTGATGCCAGGTTTGGCACAGCAGTTCTGCAGAACCTGTTCCCCAAATAGGTTCTCTGCCCAACCTCCAAAGGTACTGCTTGGTAGTCTGCATCAGTTTAATCATAATGAGTGATTCCTGGGGTTAGAAGAAAAAATGACTCACCGTAGTAATCTTGTTTCTTCAATGGGATCACTCATTATGATTAAAGCACCCACCCTGCCTCCCTGACTAGAGCCTTAAAAAAAAAAAGTGGAGGGAATTTTTGTTTTGCATTTCTGCTTTAATGTTATATATAGGCCAGGTTAGAGACTCACCCTTTAAACCAGCTGGTTTCCTTGTCTCATTTTAGGTTTGTCTCTTGGGGATTTTTGGTCTTGGGGGCCAGTCTTTTATCTTTATTACGTAAAGATTAGCTAAGGGGTATTATACCCAGTTAGGCTCCATAACAGCCTGAAGCACTCAGAGTGCAACAGTTGCTAGGGCAGCAGTTTGAAATTGGCATGAGTCAAATAGAGTTCCATCATTTGCATAGCATTCCATCTCTCTGGGCAGTTCAACACAGGAAGCTGACTGCATCAGTTTAATCATAATGAGTGATCCCTTTGAAGAAACAAGATTACTATGGTGAGTATTTTTTCTTCTCTTCTCCTGTGCTACCTCCAGGCTCAGGTTCCCAAACATTCAAAATACTCCACATGCACAGCTAAGGCAGGAAGGTATTCAAACCGTGAACATAATTCAGTCACATTGAGGGCGTCCCAGTTCCAGTGACACCAGTGGCCCTCTCACAGACCCATGCTCACCTCCCGGTTCCAATCCTTGGCTCCCGAACAGTCACTTCACCTGCACAACTCAGCACATAGTCCGACCTTCCTTCTCTGGTAGTCCTATCTCCAGGCAAGCACTGCTTCAGGCTACAAGTGAACAAACTCTTCCCTTTCACCTGGCAGTACTTTGGAGCACACTCAGACAAAGCAGTTCACCAGAACTCTCCAACTCCTCCACTCTTCCAGCCGTTCTGTTCTGCCATACACCAAACTGGCTGACTCCCTGCCTCCACTGCTCCATTGGCTAATTCTCCAAAGACTTTCAGTTGGGATCCACAGAAACTCAGGGATCTGCTCTGACTCCTCACTGCCCTGGTAAGTGCAACTCTGAGCACACCACTCTGTGAAAACTGCAACCCTTCCTAAAAATAAAAAAGCTGAACTCCTATCACTACCTCACTCAAATCCCACACTAACACTCCCCACCTTAGCAACCCGCTCCTGTTAAATATGCTCCCTGTTGTGTGTGCAACAAAACAAAGCAGTAAACTAAATGAAACAAACAAAAATAAAACGAACGAAACAAAATGTATCATTAGAAGCAGCTCACTTCTAACCAGCAGCAGTAAATTAAACGAAATAAAACAAATCTACAACAAAGCTTAGACTAGTGCAAGGTGCGCTTTGCTTGCTCAGATCTCCTCTCAGTCGACCACACAATTGTGTAAAAAGACACCAGTTCTGTCGGCAGTTATCTACAAAAAAAACTAGATAAATTCTTAGCATTCAAGCTTTGTGGAGCGGAGACAACTCTTCATGCGTCTGCACTGCGCTAAGGATGCTAGCGGAATGAAGTCTGTACACCTTACTCTCACCTGAGCTTTTGTGCTCCGTGATCACTTGAGGGAACTTCCTTGTTTAATGACAAATAAAAAAAAAATCAAAAGACTTTCAAATCCAGAATAAAATGAAAATTTTAAGAAAAACTCAAGAAGCACACAAAAAGAGGCTAAGATGAGCAAGCATAAGCGCACAAAGCAACATCAGATCCCCCTCTCAAAAGTCGGCAGCACCTTTATTCTTCGGCTACTGGTAAGTACCGAGAGTTTACAATGTCCTCAATA
Organism: Neoceratodus forsteri; assembly: GCA_016271365.2. NCBI lineage: Eukaryota > Metazoa > Chordata > Ceratodontiformes > Ceratodontidae > Neoceratodus > Neoceratodus forsteri. The sequence continues at coordinate 933,434,471 of CM028133.1, forward strand.
CTTTTACTAACCACTAACCACTGAACAATTTATCTACATTTTTAAACATATCACAAAATGTATAGCCACTACATATAAACATAGATAAAATAAAAATAAAAATAGTATGACCAAAAAATACATTAAAGCCTCAGTTAGGCACTGAGTGGCTGCATGTAATGCATGGACTGTCACAGCGGGAGCGGGAGCGAATTGGTGAAGGAGTGAGTTAGAATGGGTGCAAGTTTAATGGGAGCAAGTTGTCAGGAGCGAATCTGGAGGGACTGAATTGATGGGAGCGAGTTGTCATGTACCCGTCCCACTTTTGTTGAGATGGAGTCCATCATATCCAAAAAATTCATTGTTATCTGCTTCAGTGCTTTAGGAAGGTAAATGTTTATGTTCTTGACCAAATCTGTACCCACACACTAATTGTTTTTTTTTTTTCCAAGAACTTTCTGTTTTTGCCTCCGATCTCCAGCCCTCTTGTGTTTCTGGACCTCCAGGCACCTCCTGATCCCCCTGCCTCCCCAGTCATTGCCACCTACCTCCATGTAGCTTTGGCTTGCCCACCAGGTCGGGTCAGGGTAGGGGGAACACCACGGACATCTCATTTTGCCAGGCAGTGCCACACTGGGGAGACAGGGGACCCAGAGATACTAGGGCCATTGTCATGGAGGTTCTGGAGTCATAGCCTTTTTTCCTGGTTTACAGCCCCTGGGACGTCATGTGCACTGATGTCAACATGTGCTAGTGCATGCTATGTGTGCGTCTGCATGCCGACGTACTGTATGCGATGTCCCCCCCCCTTCCCTGTCCATCTTTAGCTGTATTGCCACTTGTGGTCACCCAGGTGGCAGTATCATGACAGAGAATGGCGCCTTCTCTCCCTGAAGGAGGAGAGCATTCCCTGAAACTCTCACTCCCCCCCGCCCCCAGTTTGCCTCTGACGACCCGAGCTTGGTTCCAAACTCAGATTGCTGGCATTGCGAGTGGTAGCACTGCCACTGTGTCAATGGGCTGGCACACATTCATTGTTTACCAGCCACTGCTCGGCCATGTCCTCTTTAGGGAACTGGTAAGACCCCACAAAATACCCCATAAAGTAACTTTACAGCCATCTTTAAAGAGGACACGAAATGAGTTCTAATATGCAGCTGTTTATAATGTTATCACTTAAAAATCTGTCAGCCTGAAAGATCCATATGTAAGTGATGTGGAAAACAGTATTTTGCATTGTTTTGATTTTATGGGCAGCATTCTGTTACAGTTCTCTTCATGGAACCAGCGATCTGGAGTTTTAACTGTCACAGTTTGAGCAAAGAACTCTTAAGTATGGTTCTGATAGGACAATAGCTCACATTTAGCATTCTGTACTCAAACCGTGACATAGTAAACACTCAAAATTACTGAAGAGTGTTTACTACTACTAATTCCATGAAGAAAACTGTGCAGAATGTTATCCATAAAAAAATTAGAAACACAGGTTTTTCACATCAGTGTTTATTAAGATATAGTTAAATATGGCTCTTTTGGAGGCAAGTTTATCACTTCTCTTACTAGGAACATTATTAACTGCTGCCAGTCAGCACACATTTCCTGTCCCCTTTAAGCTGTTGTCCTAGTTTCTAATAATCTGCTGTTATGTTAACCTCTATGCTTTGTTCTATGTCATCCATTCTGAAAATGGATTAATACTACTGGGTTATTTCCCATCTGTTTTAGGAATCCCTGTAAGTTATCTGTAATACAATGGAGTCACTTATACAACGCAGCACCTTGCAGTGTTATTGCAGAGTGCTGCAATATGCTGCAGTGAATAGTGCAGTTCAATGGCAGTTAAGCCCTTTTGTTATGCAGTACTTTGTGACGTATCACTTATTTCAAGGTACTATTTTACATCCAGGCTAACTTTTCTGTATCTTCCCCCTTGCATCCTGTTACATATTGTAGCTATGCTGTTACTTTTTTTGGCCTTTGCAAAAGTGACTGTCAGTGAACCTCACAGTGGAGTCCCCAGCTACCAGTGTCAGCTCTAGTTCCTGTGCCAGTTCATTAGTTACTCTCTTACTGTTTGCTGATTCATGGCTGTTACTTTTCTCATTATTGTTTACAGTCTCAGCATTGCTAAAGAGCTACAGTCTTTGAACATGATACCTGTGTTGATTGGGATGCTAGAATTGGGTATAATGAGAGGGTAAATATCTCTGATATTTCAGGAGGAATACAGTGGTGTATATGGACACTGAGAGATATGAGTAGGTACATTACAGCAGCAGGCCAAGGTCTAATGGGAAGCTGGTCTGCAAATCCCTTTCTAACCACTAAGGCTAAGGAGGACCACCAGGAGCAAGATGAGGTATTGCCAGCCTCTCCTGGGGCAGGGGCTCCAACCTGTTGCATCTACTCCCCCATGGAAGTAGGTGAAGTTTTCACTGTCACAGTTGAGAGCTCAGGTGGAAGAAGGATAGAAAGATTCTAGGTAACTCTCCCTACCATTTAATTGGTCATAGGGTCCCAAAGTTTATTGTCTCTAAGGTCACCAAGTAGAGTCTGTGGACAGTGCAGAAGCCAAACATCCCTCAGTGTTCAGAGTGTAGTCTGGTGTGGCTTTCATGGGCTTTGGTGATGGTATAATTTTTTTTTCTTTCATATAGCTTTTTCTCGTGGGGCTCTGGGGGTAGGCAAGCTGTGGTCCTCCCTCGGAGGATCTCAATCGGCCCTGTGCACAGGACTTCATTGAGCCTCCCCCAGTGCACCATTTTCATGTTTTCTCCCCCATTATCCTAGGACCACAGAACATGGCCTCATGCCTTGCTACTTATGGCTTGGCACTGCCACCTAGCCTCCACCAGGTGGCAGCCAAGAGACAGGAAAATTGGCCACATCCTCAATCCAGCTCCTTGCCCCCCCTCCCCCCAGGTTGACTGCTGGTGCCACAGGCTCATTCCTGAACCTGGATCACAAGTTCTGTGGTATGGTACAAAGTTTTATTTTGGATAGCCTCTTCTTCCAATGGAAAAACAGTGCTAATTGCTTACCCTGCTTCTGTGTACCGACTCAAAAGGGTCTCAAAGTAGCTTCCTGCATTCTCACTTTATGTGGCATGGTTAGCCTGTTATTTTCTAGCCCAGTATTGCCAGCATATTTTAAGCATATTTCAAGCATTTTCTTTTCTCTCTGTGCACTACAATGGTCAAGTGTTTCTGTTCTGCTAGCGAGTTTAGCACTTTCATTGCCGGCAGAATTATTAAGAATATCAAAGTGCTATATCAAAGTATAACAGGTTATCTATTAGGATATCCTAAAAGTTGGAGCCACAGCAAATTTTCTATCATCTTATTGGACTGGGATTCCACCAAAAAGAAGCTCACAACTATCTGGATCTGACCACATGAAGAATTTGATGGAATAGAATCTGAATTAGAACTAGAGCCTGGACTATATGTAAGCAGATCGATTTGTTGTCCTGATGCTTGGGATTAATAGTGTCCTGACTAAGTATTTTTTTGCTTTGTCTTTCCAAAATATAGGGGTGAAGATGACTGCTTATCTTTTAACACATTTATATTTTATTTTTTTTTGCTTTTCTGAGTAGATATAGTAAAACGGAAGCATAAGTACTCTACTTGGTGATAGTATTATAGTACCACTATAACTTTTTGATTTACACTGCCAGTGCTTTGTAAATATGCCTGCCACCATGTGCAGCAAGATCAGAGGTGTTAACTCATTAAAAATGGGGGGTATGCTTAATACTGATGATTCTAGACGGGGTCAAAACTAGGGGACCACTTTCCCTAAAGACATTGGCCACGAAAGTACTTGGTAAAACACAGGATAAATTATATAAAAAGGGCAAAGCAAGAAGAAATAAATGTAAACATACAAATCAGATAGAACTGGTAAATGGAAACATAACACAAATGGTTTCATCACCTAATGAAGATAATGGTGATATTAGAAACGTTTTTGGTTCACCTGTTGTTAGATCAAATTCAGATATTTCAAAGTATAACAAGGAAAGTAACAACATCCAAGTGAAACAAAAGGATCTTGTAATGTTAGATACTCCCCCTGTTATTGAGCAGGAGTCCAACATAAGGGTGGGAGAAAAGTTAGAACCCGAAATTGGACAAACTCCCTATGGCAGGATAGATTTTCCTCAAGTTTTTCATAATTTATCTGTTTTAAATAATGAAGTTAGAAGTATAAGAGAAACACTACAAACAGAAATTAAAGATATAGAATATAATAATGATGTAATTTATAATTCTCCTGTTTCTAATCAACCATTGGCTGATAAATCCTTCATGGACATTACAGGTTATAATAACCTTAATGAGCATGAATGAAGCCAGCTTTCAGTGGAAGATAACTTAAAAGTGAACTTGGGTTCAGCAAAATTCTCAAAGATGTCCAGAAAAACACTCTCTGGCTCCAATCATTTTAGTTCATGGACAATGAGTCCAGAGTATCTTAATATTTCAGATGTTGAGGGCCTATCAATAAATAAACCAATCAATAAAATAAATAAAATCAAGAGAACTGTTAATAGCTTTGAGAGATCCTATGAAGTCTAACATACTCCTGTTTATGCAGTTGCTGGAAATTAAGCAGGACATCTCATTTATAAAAGGGGTTCGTCTGGAAAACAGAATCAAGTTGGACTCGACTGAACAGAATTTCTCCCCTGAAAGTACTGATCCTAAGTGTACTAGTGACTTAAAATCACTGCAAAATAATCAAGGCCTGATTTGTTCTAAGTTTAATTATACATTGACTTCTGAAGAAATATCTAGGGAAATGATAGTGGTAGATCAGAGTCTGGTGAGCATTCATTCAGAGTGCATCATGCTACCACCTAAGGACTTGAGAAATGATAGTACCTGCTGAGAATTGGCCACAGACCATTCATCTTTGTGGTGTGAGGGAGAAATACAGGAAATGGAATCTGTCCCTTTGGGACAGAGATCTGTTCCTACCCATATTAAGAAGGGTGTTGTAGGCCTGGTGGTGTTGAGAGTTGAGGCACTGGATGCCACACCTCATGCCACACTGGCGACCTGGGTTCGGGAATGAGCCAGAGTCATTGGAGGCTGGCAGAGAGGGAGGGAGGGAGGGAGAGAATGTGAGATGCTGCTGGCTGGCAGTGCTCTGCCTCAGGAGGAGAACCCCAGCTCTCTTGGAGCTTGGCCGCCCCCTGGTGTAAGACAGAAGGACAGTGCCACTCATGAGCAGCTACAATGTTAGGTCGATGGGAAGGGCGGAAGGAACCTGGTCTGGAGCTGCTGTGCACATGTGTGCCTCACTGCTTCTGGGGGTCCAGGTAGTATGGAGAGAAAGCAGAGGAAATCATGGGGGCCAATGTGGATGATGCCCCCGGACTGACTCTGGGTATCCGCCGGGGCACACATGGTGCTAGAAGCCCCCAAAGGACCTCTAGTTCGGTAGGCTCAGTGGATGCAGAAGTCGACCCACCACAGGAGGATAATAAAATAGTTGATGAAAAAAAGGGTGGTGTTATTAATACATCTGAATCCTTTACACCTAAAATTGACACTGAAGTCCCTGTGCCATGGCATTTGAAAAATAAAAGGGAGAAAAAAGAAGTTAATTAATGAAGTTTCAGCTGAGGAATTCAATACTGAGAAAGAGGAAGCAGGAACTAACAAGAAATCTAGATCTAGCTGTGGAATACAGACTAGACAGCAAAAGCAGAGGAAGAGGAAAAAGAAAGAAGGGAATGGAAAGAGGGCTAGTTTAAGGTCCAATAAACTCCCAAGTCTTACCAAAAAAGAAAAGAAAAAGGAGAAAATAGTTCCCAAATTAAGATAGGAATCAGGAAGACTCTAACCTGGTTCCTAAAAATAACACAGAGAGCTAAAGAGCAAATCCGTAGGGGGATTGAGTTTAATGAACCAATACGTAGTGGGTGCTCTCCAAGTAAAATTTCAGTGCCTGGCAAGGATGAATATTTTAAACTATTTTTGGATAAAACCCTAGGGTCTGACTTTGTTTTACCACTGTTTAATGTCTCATGTCTCCCTGATAAATGGAATGAAAAATTATCTGACTCTGTAACAGGTCTACTATCATTATTGCTTGATGGCAGCAAACTTGTGAAAGATTCAGTTAGCATAATCAGACCAACAATTGGAACTGAATTGGTCTTGTCAGTAACTGACCAATTTTACATCTTAAATGCAATAATTCAAAGATCCAAAGGATTAGATAGTATGGGTATTGCAGTAGGGAAAATAACTTTGATGAAGGATCTTTTTCCAGAATTTTATATAACAAAAAAGCAAAAATTTAAGCAAGATTAATACTGCAATTTCTAACTGTGAACTAAAACAATTACCTAATGTAACCAAATTCAATTTAAAATGAAAATTAGTTTATCTTCTTAATGCGTGTTTGGGTTTACAGGTAGACAACCATCACATAAGTAAAGTGTCTAGACTGCATAATGATAGTCAGATCCTGTTTTATGTAAACCAAGAACATATTGTAAGGGAAATTTTGAAAAAGCAAAGTATTATGAATAATTTAGAGATTTATTTTTGTATAAAAAATGAACAAGAAATGGTCATCAGCAACTGTAGTGAGACTCAAGTAAAATCCCAAAGGTAAGAAAACTTGATTGAAATCTCTAATAGGTATGAGACCTTGACCACTTTGGTGAATTGACCATCGAGTTTACCTCAGGGGAGACCATGGGGACTTGTCACAAGTATTGGAATTTTGAGTAATTCGGAACCAACCAAAGTGTCTAATCCGAATCCAGAGGTAATTAGAATCTTGTCATGGAACTCAACTGGATTGGAGGAAAACATTGGAGACCCAGATATAGTTAATTATCTAAACTTTTTTTTATAATTGGAATTCACATCATCACATCATCATTGTTTACTGTTCAGCATAAGCTTTTACAAAAATTTAAATACACATGCATACTGATGCTAGTATTCTTCATACACATAACGTACATAAAAATACATTAAACACTAATTTAACTATACAGTGTATGTGCACATATTCATAAATGAAGAGCAGATGGAAATTTCACTAATCTCTCCAAAACATCCATATTTGTACTGTTGAAAAACGATACCAACTGGTTGGAAGGGAGGTCAGTACCAGCCAGGATTTCCACCAGCCATTTTTTCCTGTGTGACCTATAAAAGGGGCAGAGCAATAATACATGCTTCAAGTCATTCTCTGAAATTTCCACAAGGACAACATGGAGTATCAGTATTCCCTCTCCTTTGTCTCAAGTAAATATAGTTTGCTTTATATAATTCTAGTCTATATGGGGTGATTAAATGTCTAGATTGTGGATTAGTCAATCTGATTAGATACGACTCTAGAACATATTTCTGATTCAATATTTTATACCATCTATAATTCTTTAATGTTGTCAATCTCTCCAAATCCTTTGTTCTGGCTATGTCTCTAACTTTGGTCTTTACCAGAGAAATAATTTCCTCCAGAGGTTTAAAGAATATGTCAATTAACACATGACCTAATCCCCTAGGATATAATTCCCTCCAAATGAGCTGAATACTGGGTGATATAAAATTTATGGAAGCATAGTATAGTTCTTCCTCCAAACACCATCTTGGGATTCTTTGTTCTGATTACAAGAATGTCTTTAATAAAAAATAAAATGCGTCTTTCCAAATTATCACCTCCAAGGAGAGTTATCCTAATTCTAGGCATACAATCTCTTTAGGAACAGCTTGGGGAACCATTATAGCATACCAATACAATTTATTAATTACATGTTTGATATCATTCAGTTTAATATCTCCCCATATTTCTGAGGCATAAGTTATAGAGGTATTGATTTTTGCATTTACCACCTTCAAGATTCCCAAAATAGAAGCTCTTCCCATCTTTGAATTGAATTGCCTAAAAGCACTGGATGCAGTCTTAGTTTTAGATTTAACAAAGTCATAATGCTTCTTCCAGGTTGTAGTCTGTGAGAAGCGCAATCCAAGATAGTCATATGACTTAACTATATCTATTTTAGTTTTCCCAATGTAAACTCTGGGTAATTTCTTGGTTTTGTTTCCAATAATTGAAATTCAGGAAACATGAGTATTGGGTAATTTGACGCTGAGCAGATATTCCTCATATTACAAGGAAGCAAAAAATAAATAAATAAATAATGAAGTATGGAAGGGCAATGGGGAAATGATTATTTTTAGAAAATTAAATAATGATGTCTCATCAGAAGAAATAAATACCATTAGTAGTAGTTTACTCACCATTAAAATAATAGAAAAAAACAAACAAAAATATATGGCATATACTTAATGTTTACTCTCATCCTGCCGGTAGTACTAATGGGGACCCTAATTATCTTATACCATTAGGAGACTTAATTCAGAAAATACAAACTGATTACCCATTAGGCAATATAGTAATAATGGGATATTTTAATGCAAGGCTGGGTGAACTTCAAGGTTGCTGTGATGATACTGCTGAAGCCATTACCGCCCATAGTCATACTAACTTAAAGCTTATAAGAAATTCTAAAGACACAATGACCAACAAGAAAGGTAAAGACTTAAATGAAGCCCTGATAAATAAAGCTCTGTTGCTTCTGAATAGTAGATGCCCACCAGATTTGGATGGGCAATACTCTTTTCTGGGAGGAAATGGTTGTTCTATAATTGACTATGTCTGGGTGAGTTTGAATCTCATTAATGATTGTTCCTCATTATGTTTAGTACCCAGACCTGAAAGTCAACATATGTCCTTAGAATTAGAAATTCTAACTGAAAAGTGTATTTGTGAAAAGGAAAGAATGGTTCTTCCGATTGGAAAAAGTAAGAGAGGCAGTAAGTGGAACCTAATTGAGAGACATCATTTCAATGCTCTCCTTAACAGCAAAGGCATCCTGTCTAGATTATTGGAGCTGTCTGAGCAACCCTGTGATTCCTCATTGATCTCAGAATATAATAATATCATAAACACAATTGCCTATAGTATATCGAAGGATGTCCCCATAAATTCTAGAGAGAGAGATTCTCATGGTTCAATAAAGAATGCAAAAGGGCAAGAAAATTATTGAATCAAAAATTTAGACAATTAAAACAAAATCCTAACAGGAATAATAACAAATTAATGAATAAGGAAAGAAAGGAATATAGGACAGTATTGAACAGGAACAAACAGAGATACATTGAACAATTATGGACTGACCTTAAAAATGCAGTTCTAACAAAAGATAGTAAATTTGAACATTGTAAATTTTGGCACAAAAAAAATTATAATCATATTGAGACAGATATTGAACTAGAAATATGGGTTAATTATTTAAAAATATATATTTTATAGGGATGCTCAGGGTTATCTATCAGGTACAAAAGAATCTAATTTAATAGAGACAGAGAGTTTGTTACATTGCTTGAGATCACTCCTTCAGAAATAGAAGTTGTATTAGACTGTTTTAGAAGAAGAAAAGCTCCTGGTCCTGACTGGCTCCCTTTGGATGTAATAGTAAGAACAAAGCACTTTTGGATCCCATTTCTTTATAGTTTATTTAATTACATCTGGAAAACTGGAGATATCCCAAATAGCTGGAAACTGAACATCATTATTCCAATATTTAAGAAGGGTGACAGGAAGGACCCTAGATTCTATCGACCAATTAGTCTTTTGGATACTGTAGAAAAGGTATTTGCAATAATCTTAAATAACATATTAATAGGATGAGTTGAGGATAATAAGGTAATAGATGAGGCACAGGCTGGTTTTAGAATTAACCATTCAATGATTATCAGTGCTTCACTTTATCTCGTATAATTCACAAGTTCAATATAGTCAAAAAACAAAACATTTACTGTACATTTATTGACCTTAAGGCAGCATTTGATAGAGTTAATACAACCCTCTTATGGGAAAGACTGAAGGAAATTGGGATGGATCATTCACTATTGGAGAGGATTAAACTTTTACATTATAACAACTATACTAGTGTCAGATACAGTGACTTGGGTGATCTAAGTGGTTGGTTTAAAAACAATGTAGGGGTGAAGCAAGGGTGCACACTTGCCCCTTCCCTATTTTTTAATTTAATATTTCTCTGCAGTACTGAATGAAATACATGATTTATTTAGATTTTCATTTACCAAAAACTGGAACAAAACCAATATCATATTTGTCGTATACTGATGATGTTGCCCTTCTTTCTACCAGTCACTTAGATATGATTAGGAGTTTGGAAAAATGTCAGTTAGAGTGTACAAAGGCAGACTTACAGAAAAATTATGATAAAACCAAAGTTGTGGTATTTGGCGGTTATAAAAAAAACATACCAATATTATATAAATAATTACAAATTGGAGGTTGTGAATGAATTCTGCTATTTGGGACTCACATTCAGTGAGAACAGAAAATGAGATGCCCATATAAAGACTGCAAAAGCAAAGACTGACAGTTTTTTTTACCAATATTATTATCTTTTTCCCATAAATATGGGGGAATCACTAGAGAGAAACTTAATGGTTGCTGGAGCAAAGATTAAAAGTCAGCTGCTATATGGAGCAGAATTTTGGGGACTACAATGTAAAGGAACATTGGATGTTAGTTTAAATAAGTTTTATAAGAGAATAATGGGACTTCCTAATAGGGCTCCTTCGGCACTGGTTAGAGCCAAATTAGGTCAGCTTTCGGTTGAATGTTGTTGTGCTCAAAGACTAATTAACTATTGGATCAGAATGTATAGGTTGCCTTCAGATAGGTTCCTCATTTGTGTCTGGAGGAAGCCCTAAACTACAGACAACATGATGTAATTTTTCCTAGTATGTTAGTAGCTGAGAAGCTTATTATACCTTATGGCTTGCTAAATATAATTCCTGATAGCCTTAGAAGCCCATTTGAGGACATTAAAAGGACAGTTAACAATAGAGTTAGAGATATTTTTATATAAAGGGACCTAGAGACCTATAAACTATCTAGGGCTTGTGCTTGGCTGGCTAAAAACAAGAGAGAACATAAATTGGAGATTTACCTTTGCTTATTAACAAATCCAAGATAGAAAAATTGCTCAGAAGATTCAGATTTGAGTCTTTTTTGAATAACAAAAAAAGGCTCAAATTAAAGGTGAAAAGAACAGGGTCTTTGTATGCAACTGTAGAATGGGACAAGATGAATTTTTGCACTTGATTCTAGTGTGCCCGTTGTACGAGAAATATAGATATCATCTGCTAGGAAGTTTACTGAGCCAACAACAATATCGACCTCAAAAGCTGCTGACTTTTCTGTTGAAATCTCATGATTCCAAAGTGTTAATCCCCATGGTCTCCCTTCTAAAAATAATTTCTCAGAGAGGCTTCCATTTGGATGTGTCAATCTCACAATAATATTGTACATTGTTAATGTTTATACTAAAACTATTTAAAGAACAATCAGTTTCTCTATAAAATTATGTGGTACAGAAATAATTATTCTTTCATTCCTGTTAAGAGGGCAAACTGTTGTTTTTAAGATTGTTATTTACAATATCAATGTGTTATAATACATATTTATGTATAAATGAATATTTACTATTCGATTGTAATGGTCATTTGACCGACCAATAACATATTTTACTACTAAAAACCCAGGTCACCTGTGTGGTTCGGGGGTAAGGCATCCAGCCCCTCAGCCCTCCATGCCACTGGGTCTGCCTGGTTAAGGTATAAAGTTTATTCAACCTATTGGCTTATGAATTCCTTTTTACCAAGAGCCAGCCACTTTTGTGACTCATGCTTATCAACTGTTTATCACCTGCTCTACACAAAATGTTGAAAACATATATATATATATATACTTATATATATATATATATATATATATATATATATATATATATATATATATATATATATATATATATATATATATATATATATATATATATATATATATATAGTGTGTTCTAGTCAACAGTGCATGCTAATGGTAGATCAGAGTATACCATTTTTGACATGTGACCACTTTTCTTTCACAATCAGGAAAGCATCTACTTAGTAAACTGAAACATGAAACCATCAGAGTAGTCTAAACTAATAAACCGGACTGAGATGACCTCACTATTTCCTACCTGAAGCAAACTGGACACAAGACTCTGAAAATATAGGATGATCCAAGTTTGGGGGTCATGCCAGCATTTTGGCAAAGAGTGCTAAGGTCTCTGTCTAAATCATTGCTTATCTGAAGGGAGGTTTGTGCATTTTTCTTTATTGTTTGAATTAAACAATTTAATTTCTTCATAACAGTTATGTTGATACTGAAAGTACAAGTGACTGACCATGACACTATCTGATGATGAAACTATAATTATGCATACAGGACATAGACACTGCCAGTCTCTCCACACGGTTAGAGCCATACCAACCTGGCTCACCTGGGGGGTTGTAAGCCAACAAGGTTACCAACAACCCACAGTACTGACAAGGACCCTTAGAGCAGCCTGGGACTGACTGCAAAACAAGTCCTCCCATAGTCAATCAAGGCCCAGAAACAGTGGGACATTCATGACTCTTCTCTGAGCCACACTGATGCCAATAGACTCATAAGTACTGTTGTAATTTGCAGATAACTGAAAAAATAATTCTAGTTAGATGAAACTGTGTCTCCACTTGGAAAGATTTAATATCATTATATAAAGATGATTAATATTACTGATTCCATATAATATCCATTTATTAATAAAGTTAGTTTGAAAAACAGAGTGGACATTATTATTCCAGATAATTGACATCTTATTTGTACTTTGTCACATATTAATAAGGTATTTTTCATAAATGTTTTTCCCCAGCATTGGTTTACTACAGTATTGAGATTTTGAAATAAGACATTTTAATTTCTGTGTGAGGTTTGATGGGTTTCAAAATACACCCATGATGGAGGGTTCTTTACTAATAAGCTCTTGTAATGGCTCTAACACTGCTGCCTAATGATATATTTCTAAGTCTGGTAGAGAACCTAATGTTTTTTAGTGCAGTATTAGTCACTGCTAAGCAATTTAAAGGAACTTCTTCAGGCTGCCTGCTGTCCAAATCCACATCAATTGAGAATGTTGTCTTCAAGCTGATAAGCCTTCCCGCCAAGAGCCAGGGCCTGCCTTCCTGCGTGTGCCCCAGAAGAGTGTCTGTGCCAATGTGTGTGAAGAGAAACTGCTACAGCCAAAGCCAGCAGAACCAAAGTGACATCAATAGCAGAAGATTTTCCATTATCTTTGCATCATGAAGAAAAACCCACATTTTATACAAACTCCAAGGGCCCCGTATTCAAAATTCCAGGCTGCATCACTTAAGTGCTTGCATTGCACAACTGAGATGCCCCCGGCACAAAATAATGGTATATTCAGAAGATGTGTAATGAGATGTGATTGCACATGACTGGCTGAATATCTAGAACATGCATGATTGTGCAGTGGGAGATGCATGATGCGGAAGGTGACCTGTGCCTTATGCAGAGCATAGGAAATATACGAAAGTGACCACATGCCGGTGTGCAAATATTCAGTTGGGATATACAAATGGACTCATTGCACATTCTGAGCCCATTATCCATATGTGCAGCTCATTACTGGAATGTATTCAGGCTATTTGCATACCCCAAGCATGAGCAGTTCCAGCTTTGCAGGGCTGCCCCACCACCCCACAAAAGTTAACAAGAGGTACTCCAACCTAGCAGGCAGGTGTGATGGAATGTTTGTATGTGGGTGGGGGGACTGCATTAGCCTGCATACAGTGCTATTACCCATGGCCATATACGGTGTTTGACTGGAGTACAGGGGCCCACGGGAAAAGCAGCAGGAGAGGGCATAGGGTGACACAGTCTGATCAGTATACCACATGCATATGATACGCCAGCTCTGTATGCAGTGTACAGTCAGCTACAGTGCCCCCCCATATGAGAGGAACATGGTGATAACTGCAAGGAATGTCAGTGTGCAGAGAGTGACCAGGTACCTGAGTGGGTGGGTTCCACCCATGTGCACCTATGGTGTACCACCATCGGTGTGTGCCACAAGTCTGACCCTGGTTCATGCCAGACTGCCACACATACCACCAGGCTACCAGGGTACAGTTGCCCCAGTCATCACCCTGGATGCATGCCACCACTGGGTGGCACCCTGCAGGACACATGGGTGCAGACCATGGCCACTGGGACATGTGTTGCAGTGTGGCCATCTGCTCTGCTGGTGTACTAGTGGGGCACATGACAGCACTGGCATGTGGCAGCTGGGTATCTACGTCCTGGGTGCAGTGTGAGGGATGGCTCTCTGGGCAGTGCCCATGGTGTGCTGGCACCTGTGGCTTTGGGTACTTCCATCCTGGCATGACTGCTGTGTATTGGTGCATGAAGCATGTCCTGGTGCACCTCCAAGGGCTGTCTCAGGAGGGCCTGTTTGCAGTTCTGTGGAATTCCTGTGGGTGGCTGGTCAATTTAGGCCATCCTTTTGCCTGCCAAACTTTGTGTGGCACACTTCTGGGATGTGTGGCAGATGTGCTGCACATTTTGACAGAATATGCGTTGTATATTCGTGTACCTGCCTCTTTTCTTGCACCCCATACATTATTTCTGCATGATTGCACATTCAGAAATGTGTAACACAGCTCTCTCTTTCGAATATTGGGCTTCCGCACACTTTCTGAGATGTGCAATGAATCTGCATTTTGGGCAGCACATCTCCTTTGAATATATGGGCCCAAGTGTTTAAGTATCACTTTAATATTTTTATATATTTTTAGTGTAGGTTAGGAAAGGGGTGGTTTCATAAAGGAAAATCTTCTAGCATGTAGGCATTACATATATGCGTAAATAAAACAAGTTACTGTTTTAGAAAATATCTATGCTAGAATAATGATGCTATTTTCAAAAGTTTATTAAGACTGCATATTGTGTCTGATAATGTTTGTATCTTGTTTTGAAAGTTTTATTGATTTGGGTTTATTCTGCCTTTCACAATGTTTACACGATTTTATATCTATACAGTAGTGTTATTCGTTTTATTACTTTATATCGTACAAGAATAATAAAATCTATTTTTATATCACTCTAAGGTTGCCACATGCCATGTTTATTTATAAAGTTTATAAATTATAAGAACCTTTTATTTGCAATAGGTTAAAAAGGAAAACCTGAACCACTTTCCACTGTTTTGCATGATCCCAAAAGCAGGTTTGAGTTCTAGCTGAGTGGTCATAAGAAATAACTGATATTCTAGCCTATTATTATCACAAGTTGGGGCCTGGGTTAAAATCCCAGTAGGTCACATTATTTCTTTCTCACCACAATAAGCCTAGTAGAGTTAATTCAACTGTATTATGCAATGCTGTCAGTTTCTCTTTGTGTAACCTCGATCTACCACCTTTCCACGAAAATGTTATTACCTTGTCCAGTTCTATAAATGCTGTTTTTGGGATACATAATGGGATTGCCTAAAACACACAGCAATCTCGGAAGAACATTCATATTTATCACTTGAATTCTACCAAGTAATGTAAGTAGAAACCATTTTGAGCTGTTAAGGTTCTGATCAATGGCACTATTTATTTATTTAAAATTGGTGACCAGGAAAGGCATGCTGAGCCAAGGCTCGTTTTCAGGTGCGACCTGGGTACAAGTAGTACAAGGTGGTAGACAGAGAAATACAAAATACAGCAAATGTCAAATAACAGACGAGTAATACAGTACAGTACATTACATTTTTGGTGGTGAGGTTACACTTTTGTATGAACAGCAGAGTTGAAAAAAGAATTTCTTTGAGCTGATATTTAGGTGTAATAGTTTATCCATATTATTATGGAGACTTCAATATACCAGACGTGGACTGGAGCATCCCAGCAGCAGCATCAACTAGGAGCAGATTTATCCTGGACTCCCTTCAGGGTGCCTTCCTCAAGCAACTGGTCATGGAACCAACTCGGCAGAAGGCAATACTGGACCTTGTGCTCACAAACAGGGACAGTGTGATGGGGGTAACAGTGGGGGAGCACCTGGGTAACAGTGACCACCAGTCATTGTGGTTTGAAATCACAGAAAGAGCAGAACCAAACCACACAAAAACACGTATCCTGGATTTTAGGGGCAGACTTTGGGAAAATGGGAGATACTTGAAAGAGGCATTAAGGGGAATGGGACAGGAATCAGGGGTTGAGGAACAGTGGGCAGTATTTAAAATGGGGATTACAAGAACAACAGAATTATGCATTAAGCAGGTTAGCAAGAGGAAAAGGAAGAGGAGACCATTATGGTTTTCCAAGGAGGTAGCAAAGAAAGTGAAAGCCAAAAAGATTGCATTCAGGCAATACAAAAAGACACAGACAGAAGGGGATAGGGAGAAGTACCAGGAGAAACAAAGGAGGCAGGGAAGTCAGTAAGGAAGCCAAAGCTCAGACAGAAGAACACATTGCAAAATCAGTGGGCAAAGGGACAAACCTTTTACAGGTACATAAGTGAAAAAGAAAGACAAAGGGAGGATAGTGAGACTGAAGGGGAGGATGGGAGCCGCATGGAAGATGACAACAATAAAGCTGACATATTGAACAGGTATTTCTGCTCAGTCTTTACTAAGGAAGAGGGAGTAATGGGTCTGAAGGGGTACAAGGGGTGAGAATGGTACAGAAATGGACACAAGTCCCTTTACACGAAAAGGGTCCTGAAGGAACTGGAAGTAATAAGAGCTGATAAAGCAATGGGGCCAGATGGGTGCACCCCAGGGTCCTTAAAGAACCAAGAGAGGTGGTGGCTGAACCTCTGGCTATCCTGTTCAGCCAATCACTGGAAACAGGGAGGTACCCAAAGACTGGAGGACAGCAGATGTAGTCCCCTTATACAAAAGTGGGAACAAAGAGGAAGCAGGGAACTACAGACCAGTCAGCCTCACCTCGGTAGTGGGAAAGATCATGGAAGCACTACTGAAGGAGAGATTGGTGGAACATCTGGTTGTCAATGGACTACAGGACCCAAGGCAGCATGGTTTCACCAGGGGGAGGTCATGTCAGACCAACCTCATTGAATTTTTTGACTGGGTGACTAGGGAGGTGGATCAGGGGAGGGCAGTGGACATGGCCTATCTGGACTTCAGCAAGGCCTTTGACACTGTGCCACATAGAAGACTATTACACAAACTGGGGAATATGGTGTGGGCAGGACAGTAGTGTGGTGGGTAGGTAACTGGCTGGGTGGCAGGACACAGAGGGTGGTGGTAAATGGCTGTCACTCCACAGAGGGAAGAGTAACCAGTGGGGTACCACAGGGATCAGTGCTGGGACCGGTCCTATTCAACATCTTCATCAGTGACATTGCACAGGATCTAGAAGGCAGAATTTCACTGTTCGCTGATGACACAAAGCTCTGTAACAGAGTAGACACACCAGAGGGTGTAGACAGAATGAGAAGGACCTGCAGAAACTTGAAGAATGGTCAAGGGTTTGGCAGTTGAAATTCAATGCAAAGAAGTGCAAGATAATGCATATGGGGCACAAAAACCCTGGCACAATATATCAGTTGGGGGTGAGGATATAGCATGCACCAAGCAGGAAAGGGATCTTGGGGTTGTCATCCTGATGACCTCAAGGTAGGAAACAGTGTGACAAGGCATCAGGTAAAGCAAATAGGATGCTGGGATGCATAGGCAGGGGCATCACCAGCAGGAAAGGAGGTCATAATTCGCTATACAAGACACTAGTGAGACCCCACCTGAGTACAGTGTACAGTTCTGGAGACCATACCTACGTAAGGACATAGACAGGGTAGAGAAGGTTCAGAGGAGGGCAACAAAGATGGTGCATGGGTTGCATCACAAGTCCTATGAAGACAGGTTGAAGGAACTGAACATGTACTCCTGGAGGAGAGGAGGGAGAGAGGGATGATAGAGACATACAAGTATCTTACAGGGAGGAACAGGTGCAGGAAAACACTATTTTTAAGCGAAAAAGATGTTTCAGGACTAGAGGGCATGGGATGAAGTTGGAGGGAGGACGATTCAGAGGAAACATGAGAAAGAATTTCTTCACAGAACGGGTGGTGGACAAGTGGAACACCCTGCCAGAGGAAGTGGTGGGGCTGAAACAATCACGGATTTAAGAATGCATGGGATAGACATAAAGGAATTCTAGAGGGCAGGGGTAAGGGGAAACAGACTTCTAGGAAAACAAACTGAACTTACAAGCTCAAATGGGCAGACTAGGTGGGCCATAGGCCCTTATCTGCCGACACTGTCTATGTATCTATGTAGTTAATTGTAGCCCCAGATAAGAGATGTTTTGACTTTTTATTGTAACCGTGAATTATCTTTTATCTATATTACGTTTACATAGCTGTAAAGATAGTGCTTTAGATTTTTCCAGTTTACTAAAAAAGCTGTGACTGACCCATAATCTTGTACTGTCTGGAAAAAAGTCTTACATTCAGGTTCAGGATTCCTTGACTATAGTAGCACATCATTGGCATGAGTTAGATCTTTAACTTTTTGTTTTTATATCCAAAGCCCTTCATATGTTGTGAGTTTCTAATGGGACTTGCCAATGGCTTAATCACCAGGATAAGTGGTAAAGGAGATAATGGGCACCCCTGCCTTGTGCTTCTATAAAGCTGAAATAATGGAGAGATGGTACCATTGGTCAGGACCCTAGCTCTGGGAGTGTTGCATATAGCTTTAATCCAAGAGCAGAATATACTTCCAATATTTATTACCTTTTGTATACAAAACAGATAGGGCCATTCCACCAATTTTTTTTTCAAGTTCAAGTTTATTGCAGGACAACTCCATTGAACAAGCTCATTCACAAGGAGATCCTGAGGCATGTACAAACAAAGAAACATTACTTAAATCAGCAACAAAATTTACAGGTTTTTAGAAAAAAAAATGCACACTTGGTACAGGAGGGGTGTTACAAAGCAAAGAACATCATAGCAAAAGGTGCACAGCGGTAGAACATTTGGTACAATAGTAGATCAGTAATACAAGGTAGGGTATATAATTTTAACTCTGGTATACACAATAAGTAAGCATCATATAATGATCGTAGGCAAAAAGAGGCAAGCTATAAAGGGTAGGTAAGGTTAAGGGGAAGAGGATGTCTGGCAAGAGGAAAAGGGAATAACTAAATAGATGAATAGATAGATGGCCACTAGGGGCAGGGGGAGGAGCAGGTGTAGAAAACTTACAGTGTTAGTCACGTATGCCTTATTCAAGCAAGGAGATTTAAGTACAGAAAGGACTAGTACCAGCGAAGACAACAGGCACGGGCACACATAGGGGTAGGAATGGGGCTTTAAAAGCAGTTACAGATATCTTTTATTTTGTTTGCGCATAGCACTTTAAAGAAGTTAACTGGGACAATGCTAGTTAATTTAAGAATTCATTGAAGATGATTCCATATAGAAGGAAAAGTATGCAGATAGATCTTTTACCAAGGGAAGTACGAGTCCTGGGAACATCAAGCAGGATGAAGTCTGATTTCCTAAGAGAATACGCACTGTGGGAAATGCAGATAAGAGATGTAAGGTAACTCGGTAATTTATGCAGGAGCAACTTAAGGGTCCATACCCCGGCATGGAGCAGGCGTCTGGTTGTGAGAGATATCCAGCCAACAGCTGCATACAGATCACAATGGTGCCTATGGTAAATGCCTTTCCTGCATCTAGGGACACCACCATGGCAGTTTGGTCCTTAGTAGTGTATATGATGATTAATGCATTTCCAGTGTTCCTGTGGCCCCATCTTCCCTTGATGAAGCCCATTTGACCTGAGTCTACTATGCATGACAAGACCTATTCCAATTTTGCAACCAGAATTTTCTAAATGGTCTTATAATATTATTTTATAAACTGCATTTGGGGGGATATAGGTCAGTGAGTTTGCAGAGTGTTGGATCCTTTCCCTTTTTTGGTATTACCATAATTACGGCTTCATCAAAGTAAGGAGGGAGCACATCCTAAAATGGACTTTTGGACTATGGGCCCCCCAAATCATGAATTGTGGGATCAAGAGGGAGCACAAAAATTCTACAATGAGCTTTTGGAGAGGGCGGGGGTTGGGCTAGAGAGGTTGATTACATGTGTAACACACTTTCAGGTCCTGTCATGGTGGGATCAGGACCTGTGTTTCAGAATTCAAAATTGAATTAGCTTGTTTGTGAAATGGGGTGGTGATACACAGCATAAAAACTTACTGAGACTGGGTGTGTGGCCATGAGACTAGCCATAGCCATTTTGGGAGGGAGAGAGGGGATATTGTTTATAGCTCAGGTTAGTGGGGGCTGGGCATACTGGCATGATGAACATCATGAAATTATAGCTCAGGTTAGTGGGGGCTGGGCATACTGGCATGATGCACATCATGAAATGTACCTTACAATTCATGGTACTATCCAAAGGTGAAATGGGTCCCTTGGCCTCCCTTCACCACTGTTATAAAAACAAATGCACAACACTAATAATGAGTATGAATACAATGTGATCGTGGTAGCATTTCCTATTTTTACTTATCTGTTTCCAACCTATTCACTTATCCGGTCAAAAAAAAAATGTACACTGTAATTTAATTGAAGGAAATAGACTGGTGCTAAGAAGCCAGCCTGAGGGCAGGAAATTCCATGTATCTTGACACAGACAGGCAACTGCACTGTTACGCACCTCATGTATAACAGAAGACTAGATAAATGCTGGATGAATATAAATTGTTAAAGAATTCTCAGAAACAATTCTTTTAATTATATTTGTATACTAGGGTTTGAATGAAAAACATACAGGAGAGTCTTGGTATTTATCTTATTTGAAAATATGTTTTGTGCTTCACAAATATGTGATCAAATAGAAACTTAAATTCCATTCCTGACAGATGTACTGTTAAATATTATAATCAGTTCCATTCTTGACAGATGTATTACCAAATATCAAAATATATTTCATGCTTGAGAAATGAAATGTTAAAGTTTAAAATATATAGCAATTTAGTCAATGACAGCAGAACAAGACCAAGGGTCCATCCAGTCTGCCCATAACATCCTGCCATACCCCAAGACCTTTGTCAATGCTGGTTTTTTTCTACACTATCCATCCCTTGCCCCCTGTCTCACAACTACTCCCCTTGAGTAACTACTAAACCCTTAACTCTGTTCCGACCATGCTTGAAATCATTAATGGTTTTGGCATCCAACACCTCTGCAGGCAGACTGTTGTATGGCTCAACCACCCTTGCTTTAAAAAAAAACAAAAACCTTTTTTATGTTCCTCCAGAACCTCCCCCCATGCAGCTTCCACTCATGTGCTCATGTTGTAGATTTGCAATTTCTGTTGAAGTGTTCCGTGTAGTTCACCTGGTTCATTCATTTCAAGAACTTGAAGGATTCTATCAACCCTCTTTCATCTGGCCTTGAGTGAGTACATATTCATTATCCTAAGGATCTGCCCTGTTGGCCATGAATCATTTTAGTTACCCTACATGGATCCATTGTCAGCCTGTCCTTGTCTTTCCTTAGGGGAGGAGTGCAGAACTGGGTACCGGGTCAAAATGTTGAACCCAGAATAGTGCGGGTCAAAACCACAATGTCAAAATAACTAAATGTAAAACAGCTACAGGGACATAATAGCACATGTAAAATTAACACTATCCCTGTAGCTGTTTGGGGGACAGGGAGAAAGCTTCTGCTGTGTGGTGTGCTGCCGAGCAGCTGGTGTGGCATGAAGGGTTAGACACAGGCAGCGGAGGTTGGCAGAACGGCATTGGAGTGTGGTTTGAATCCCAGTCCCATGGCAGGTAATTTTTGTTTGTTTGTTTGTTTTGTTACTTTGTTTAATTTGTCTTCCCCCTCCTGACTCAGGTGCTGCCTGTGTCCTTCCCCATCCTGCACTTTTTGCCTCCACCCTCAGTGTTCCTGCTGGGTTCTACCTCCCCACGGTTCCTTCCTGTCCCTGAGTTGTCTTCCCCCCTAGAGGTGATTATATTTAGATGGGTGGGTTTGGGGGGGCAAAGCCCCCTGCAAACTCATAGTGTAGCTGCTTGCTTTTGTGTGGCGCTGTTATAAAGGTTGGTGATTTTGGCGGGTGGTATTTTTGCTTTCGGTATTTTTGTTGTGCAGTTTTTGACCCGCATTATTTTGCTTTTGACATTTTGACCCCGTGCTGGTGCCTTTCCTCAGACGTATTGCCCAGCTGAACCCCTCTCATTCAATTTTCTGTTCTAGGGCTCTTGTTTCCTCTGTGCATCACCTAGTATTTTTTAGCATTGAATTCAGCTGCCAAACCTTGGACCGCTTCTCCAACCTTTTCAGATCCCTCAGCATCTTCCTTACCCCTGCCTCACTGTCTATCCTACCACAGTGCTTAGTGTCATCTGTGAAGAGACACATCTTGGCCCAAATTCTGTCTCCTACAGTACTGTATGTCACAGATGAATATGTTTAAAAGGATTGGACTCAGGACTGATCCCAGTGGTACCCCACTGGTGACCTCTTTCTCTTTGGATCTGACTCTGTTTACCACTATCCTCTGTTGTTTCCATTACAACCAACTTCCCAGCCATCTAACTGTGACTGTTGCTGTACCAGATCAAGGAAATTACTGTGGGGTAGACAAAGATGCAAAACTACTGTACAGAATAAATATTTTTTTTATTTTTAGTATTCCAATATGCCACCAATACTCTACGGCCAACATTTAATGGCTGAGGGGGCCACTTCCTCAGTACCCTCAGTCCTGCTTAACATAACCATAATTAATACATCATACTTTACATTTCATGTTATGTACAATCTGGCCCATAGCAATTCATTACTTTTAAAAATATAATATCGAGTCAATCAATCAATCAACTTTTATTTGTAAAAAGCACAATCACAAATTTGACCGAAGCACTTGTATAGTAATAATACAATGCAGACAAAATAAAACAATCAGTTTAAAATCTCATAATATCTAAAAAAAACAATCACTTTAAAAATCATTTAACTACACCATTAAATAGAATTTAAATAAACTATCACAGAAATGTTCTACAGGCAGTCTGGAAAGGCCATGCTGAACAAATAAGTTTTGAGAGCAATTTTAAAGCTCTGGACGGTCAGGCACTCCCTCACCCAGCAAGGTAGAGAATTCCACAGGGTAGGGGCCACAAAGACAAAAGAGCAGGCCCCCGAGGTCTTCGGTCGGACCCAGGGAATCTCTAGTAATCCCTCATTGGAGGAGCGGACTGGGAGGTGGTGGCAGTAGGGACACAGGAGATCTTTTAAGTAACAGGGGGCCCTGCCCATGTAGGGTTTTATAGGTCAGTAACCTGACCTTGAAGGTGATCTGCCAGTGTACTTTGCAGAGCACAGGCGTGATATGGCAAGGTCTTGAAATGCCAGTCAACAGCCTGGCCACTGCATTCTGCACCAGCTGCAAGCAGCAGATATCAATCCCTGGAAGCCCTAGGTAAAGGGCATTGCAGTAGTCAAGGCAGGAGGTCACGAAGGCATGAACCAAAGTTGGAAGATCATCAGGTGCGACCAGGTGTTTTATCCGGGTGATATTCTTCAGATGGTAAAATGAGGTATTAACAACGGCTGACACCTGGGATTTAAGCGTCAAGTCATTATCAAAAATAACACCCAGATTCCGCACCCAGCCAGAGGTTGTCAGCTGGACACCACCGAGCCAAAGCCCAGATGGTTGTCCAGCCAACAATCCCACCACCTGGTGACCTGGGTTCACCACCAACACCTCAGTTTTGTCCGGGTTCAACTGCAACCAGCTGGCACTCATCCAGTCCTGGATCTTGAAGAGACAGTTGTTAAAGACCATGAGGGTGTCACAGGTTTACTGCATGACGAAAGGGGTTAACTGGCATTGAAATTGCATTGTTTGCTGCAGTTACTTTACTGTAGAATTCTGCAGTGCTGCACTTCATCCTTGTGGGTTTCACTGTATAGCTGAGTATCATCTGCATAGCAGTGAAAACTCAGACCATACCACCTAACAATGTCTCCCAACAGCAGCATATACACGGTGAACAACATGGGTGAAAAGATGGTGCCCAGCGATACCCCATAGGATAGGAGGAGAGGGGCTGAGGAATAAATCCCAAAACCATTTTCTGAGTCCTACCCTCGAGGAAAGATCGAAACCAACTGAGGACTGTACTAGACAGTCTACAGAAGAGCTGCAGATGCTCCAACAACACACCATGGTCCACAATGACAAATGCTGCAGAGAGATCAAAGAGAACCAAGATCGAATGGGTCTTCCGATCTCTCGCTATTAGGAGATCATTTAGTACCCAAACAAGTGCTGTCTCAGTACTATGTCTCTTCCTAAATCTGGACTGGAGAGGATCATAGACATCATGGATGGTTAAATGATCCTCCAGCTGCAATGCAACCACCTTCTCAATAACTTTACCCACAAAGGGAAGGTTAAAGACAGGACTGTAGTTAGCCACAGTCCAGGTGGGTCAAAGGAGGATTTTTTGAGGAGCAGTTGTACAACTGCCTCCTTCAGGGGGTCAGGACACATCACCCTCTCCAATGACCTCCAGACTATCTCAGCTAGGACCGGACCAATTTCCTCAACACACACCATAAGGATGCATGTTGGGACCAGGTCCAGACCACAGCAGGTTGATTGCAAAGACTGGATAATCCTCACAATGTCAGTGATTGCCAGCTGGGCAGAGTCAGACCAGGTAAACTGGTTGCTCGCAACCTCTAACTGACCTCCGGAACACCCAATGGAGGGGGCTGGATGGATTCCAGATCTGATGATGGCAAACTTATCTGCGAGAAAGTGAGTGAACTCATCACACTTATCTTATGAAAACGCCCCTCCAGACTGAAGACAGATTGGATTGCACAATCTGTTGAAAGTCCGGAAGAGCTGAGCCGGTCGATATCGCACAGCAGCAATCTCCCCAGACAGGAATTCTGCCTTCTTACAGGTGATTGCTGATTTATAGCTCTTATAATAATCCATCAGTCTATGTTTGTCCTCAGCCAGACCTGCTTTCCTCCAGCACCTCTCCAACCATCACCCCACCCTCCTCAACTCCTTCAAGATCCCATCAACCACAGGGACCTTGGGTGAAGAGTGAAGGGGAAAAAATGGACAGGAGCTGTCACCACCGTATTATAGGCAAGCACTAGATCTCCTGGATCCATGCATTCACTTGGTATATCCGATAGGTCAAGCATTGCCATTAGACCATCTGGGGTCACTCTCCTTAAAGAGCGGTACCGGGCCATCTCTATAGGGGCAGGTCTATTAGGGGGAGCCTTGAAACTGAACCCTATAATGTGATGGTCTGACCAGCATCTGGCTGGTTCCATCACCAGTTTGGAGATCTTCATCCCCAGAAGGAACACCAGGTCCAGTGAGTGACCATGATTATGGGCTGCGGAGGTAATTACCTGTGTGAGGCCCAATGAAGTCATCAGTTGGAGGAAGCCTTGACCAAATTGTGAGAGTTCATCGTTGACCCAGGCATTGAAATCCTCCAGAATCGACCATCTGGGGGAGTCCAACACCATGTCGATGATGAAGTCCACGACTTCCTGCAGGAGCTCTTTCCCATCACTGGGTGGACGGTAAATGAGAAATATCCTGCATCCTACACCCATGCCCACAATATACTCAAAGGATCTGGTCAACCCCACTGTAACATCCATAAGGCCCAGTTCCAATTTAAAACAAATGGCTACACCCCTGCCCCTGCAATCCACCCTCAGGCGGTGTATCACCAAGTACCCAGCTGTAATGGCTAATGCCAAACCTGAACCAGCATTTTTGTCCAGCCAGGTCTCAGTGATGCATGCCAGGTCAGATGTACTAACGAGATTGACTATTATAGTGGTCTTGTTTTTTTATAGACCTGGCATTGCACAACACCGCCTGAGTAGGATGGGCAACTGAAGAAGACCGTGCTACTTGCCTGCATAAAGTAGAGTTCTTGGGTATGGGAGCCAGGCAGGGAGGACCACCGTTCTAGTTCCATTTCATCCCAGGGCATCTCTTTGTCTCCACAACCCCAATCCACCCACTCCACTCCTCTCCTCCATCAGGCCCAGTCCCCCCCTTCCTCCTTCTGGCTATCCCCAAGGCATGACACTGCTTTCATTCTGTGATATACACAGTTTATAATGGACTTAGCCCTTGATCGGGTCTCCTTCTTGCAGCAAATCCTGCTGCCAGTAGCCACCCACCCAGCTTTGGGAACTCCAACGAGGACTAAGCCCTTGATTGGGCTCTCCTCCCTGCGGTGGATCCTGCTGCCGCTAATCACCTGCCCGGCTCCGGGAACTCCAATAAGGACTTAGCTCTTGATCAAGCTCTCCTCTCTGTGTTAAATCCTGCTTCTCCTAGCCACCCGCCCAGCTCTGGGAACTCCAACAAGGTACGCTGAAGCCAGACTGATTTTGAATACCGGTACCATTTTCCTGCAGCACCCCATTGGCTTATTCCTCTCTTCTGCCTGCTTTCTAGCTTCAAATGCCCTCTGCATCTTTTTACTGTAACACTGATGTGTTTAATTTCCTTTTTTAGACTGTATAGTTGTTTAAAAATGGTGCTGAAATTAATGATTGCTCTGTATAAAAGCCATTTACTGATGAGCTTAAATTCCTACTGAGTTTCAAATCCTGCTCTGATTGTTTTTAGGTATGTTAGCTGACTGGGCTTCTCAATTTGATTAGCTTTTTTTTACTCAAACTGCAGCCCAGATCAGTAACTTGACTCTGCCTAATTGTTTCTTTGTTTCATTCAACAACCCCCCCCGCGCAAAAAACCCTCCCTCCCATTCTTGCATTATAAATTAATCTGTCTCCCTTCCTTTCCCCCAAGACTTAGCCCTTGATCAGGCTTTCCTCCCTGTGGTGAATCCTGCTGCCATTAGCCATCTGCAAGGATCTGGAAAACCCTACTGGCGCTATGAGCCAGCTCCCCCACCCATCGATCATCTGGACAACCAGCTTTAAAGCTCCTGGTTATCACATGTTATGTGCACTGCACCCTGATTTGCTGCGATTTTTTTTTTTTTTTTTATGAAGGTTCCCATTTGCTTCTTCTATGAACTATCCACTCGGGGTGTTGTAAGAGCGCATTCATAGAGATTCCCTCTTACAGCCTTAACCATTGCATACATATACTCCTAATATATAACTATTGTACTGCTGGCTCCACCAAATACCCTGTGCCAAAGCCACCACAGCTGCTCTAAAATCTCCCATTTTGTAATGTAATATACTGTATAACAGTTTTAATTCGCGTCCTATTTATTTTGCGGGTGCTCAGTCACTGTACTTATTCGCTCCCGTTTATATTTGCATTGCGGTCACCTGCAAATACAGTAAATGGTGCAGTGGTCAACAGTTCTTGAATTGTGCAGGTACTCATGCTCCGGCAATTGTTAATTTCTACATCCATTGAGCCACTTAAACCACAGAGACAGAAGTACTGTTTGCGCACCTCCCCACACCCCATGAGTTACACAGCTTACTTGTTCACAGTGCTGTTGTCAGCATGCAGCATGTCAGCTGTTGTCAGCATGTCAATGCTAGTATTTTTATGCTATTGAAAAAATAACATTGATTTACAATTATAATACTTCTATATATATTTTCTGTACATTCAAATGATTAGAACCATAGCAGCTGGCACCTTAGGATGATATATGCAGATAGGACTAATTAAGTTCGGTGCATAAAATCCTCACAGCCTGTGAAGAGAAGGTACTGCATCCTGTTAAGGAAAGCACTGTGTGCGGCTACAAATGGGCACATTGTAAAGCTGATTTCCTTTACACGCTGGTGTAGATGTGGATCCGCAGTGAAAGGAAATAACAAAAAAAGAGGCAGACTAAGGCAGTGTATTCCGTAGCTGCAGCCCTGGGAGACAGACACCTGTAGCACTGAACTACCACATGCAGCAATGGAAATGGTTCGCAACTGTTTTTTTGTTTTTTTCAGCTACAGTGCTAGCAGCTACTTATCAGGTTACATTTGCGTTCAGAATATTTTCGCTGATAAATTAAATCAGCGAATACAACGAAAATATTATGAACACGAATATAACCTGCTATACAGTACCCTGCTATCACAGGAAGTTACTTTCTTTTCTACTATTATTCATGCTAAATCCACATCCATTGCTCCACTCAGAACCTGCAAAACCACTCCCATTTCCCAAGATTTACCTTCATTTCTCTATCCCCAACCCACAACCCCATGGGATATACCGTCCATCTCCCTTACGCTTTTAATTACTGTACATCTCCCCAGAAAAGTTACTATTGGGAAATTCTTCTCATCCACATGGTTACCCCACTCTATCTACATACAAAGCCAATGCTAACTAGCCTATCAGGGGCATGACATAACAGTTCACTAAGGACGGAGCATACAGTCCTGAGCTGTAGACTAAAACAAATCATTTTATTATTATTGTTGATTTGTTCAGGGAATATTGAACTGAATCCTGGCCCTCCTGCTCCCATTATCATGCCCTCGGAGTTTGCAGCGGCTTCTGGCCTGAAACTGGTGCTCATTAATGTATGTAGTCTTATGAAAAAAACTGACTTATTTAAGGCGTGGGCTTCTCATACTAACCCGGATATACAGTACTTGTGGTTACAGAAACCTGGTTAAAGAGCCATACCTCTGACCAACAAATCACACTCCAATCTTTCAACTTATTTAGATTGGACAGACCCATTAGGGGTGGGTACTCATCTATGTTAGTTCTAAACATACTGCCACCGAACTCTTCACAGCTTCCAAACCTAGGGAGTATAAATGCATGGCCGTGAAGAGCTCTCTACTCTCGTCTGAAATAATAAATGTAATTGGTTGCTATAGGCCACCAGCAGGGGGCACTGCACTCCTACCTACCCTTAAAAATATTATAGGCCCCTCCAGCGACCCGGATTCAGGAATGGACTTGGGTGGGTGGAGGGTCAGTCGGGGGGAGGAGGATTGAGCACCCAGAGGCTGCTGTCCTCCCGGGGGGGTGTGTTGCTCATCCCGCTGCCCTACCGCCACCTGGGTGACCACAGGTGGAGGTGCAGTGGGCTAGCAAAAAGAAAGGGAGGGAGGACACCAGCCAAGAGCTGGAGCGTATGCACGCCACTGCGTGCTCCACCCCTAGGCTCTCCGAGAGTGCTGACATCCGGTGGAGCCAAGAAAACCAGGGAAAAAGGACCCTGTCACGGAGGATGGAGATGGGACTCAACTGCCCCAGACAACCCATATCCAGGCTCCTGATGGATGCTGCAGATGGACCTCCTGACACACACCAATGGACTGGAAGGGGTAAAGGGGGTTCCTCCTTCCTCCAAGGCAGCATGGAAGTAGGTCCAAGCATCACCACAGGTGGTACACATGGAGGGACTAGGGGACCACAGTCTAGGGCTCCCTGAGGAAGGGCCCAGCCGTGGTGCAGAGGGCTGAGGTGCTGGCATCTTACCTTGCACCACGCCGGCAACCCAGGTTTGGGAACGGACTTGGGGCGCCGGGGGTTGGCAGGGGGAGGAGAGGATTGAGCATCTAGAGGACTGCTCTCCTCTCCTGGGGTGGGCTAGAGAGATTGCCTCACTCTGTAGCGGCCCCTGGTGGAGGCCCAGGAGCACTACAGATGTGGCTCAATGCTTGGGGAACCAGGAAAACTACGAAAATGCTGATGGAGGACTGATGGACATCGAGATTATGAAATCCCTTTCTGGAATTTATTTCCCTTTTGGCTCTGGGTCGAGACGAACGAGAGCCGCAATCTTCGCATAAGGCGTCAACCCTCGTTGTAAACTTGGCTTTTGCCAGTACTTTTCGGTGACATTACTAACTGAGTGGAGAAATGCAGCCAAATATCAATATTTTTCCCCAATGTAATCTAAATGCTCTGAAGTTATATGTAGAGCTACAAAAGATTTAACTTTACAGCTTTTTTTTTAAGATTAATAGAGCATTTGAATGGATTGACTCTGTAGGAATTCTTGTAAGAACTTTTCTTTCTATGACACTCTTAAAGGTACAGGGCTTTCTAGGGAAGGGGAAAGAGGTTTTGCTAACCAGGTCGCTTTGTGAGAAAAGGGAATGCGCTTTTGGGCCTGAATTATTTGCTCTCAGTCCCTGGAGAACCCTGAGTTGATATAACAAAATACAATACTAAGCATTAAGATAATTGTACTTATACCTATCCCCCATCAAAGAAATATTTACTTGAAGGCAGATTAGCTCACTGCCTACACTTTGCTACTACCAGCCACAATATTTGGGCCAGATATTACTCTGACCCAAAAAGAGATCCTCCGACTATGGAGGAAAGATTTTCTCTTCTACCCACCTAAACTAATACTATGGTGGGTGCAGAGGTCTCTTTGTGTAGAAGACCTACTATCTTGGAAGTACAATCTTGTAAATAAGTTATATGCCCTGTTGGCAATATTTTTTTTTCTGTTGTTTTTTAGGTCAGCTAAAATCTATAGGGTTTTTGTTAGAGGACTGAAATACTACTGGTATAATTCATACAGAAGTATAATATTAGATATCATTAGAGACACAAAGGAGCTGAATTTTAACAAAGGGGGAAGTACAGCTGCGGCGACATGTATATTATTTAAGATGGCTTATACATTATGTACATATAACGTACATGGACTCACAAGTCCAATTAAACATTCTAAAATACTACCCTCATTAAAACAGGTGGGAGCAGATGTTATAATGCTCCAGGAAACACATCTCTCTGCTGTGGCGCATTGAAAATGTGAACGCCTGGGGTTTAATCAAGTATATGCATCCTTGTATAAAGGAGGTAGGAGAAGGGGTACAACTATTCTGATACCCTCGAAAACCCCTTTTTTATGCATGGATAAACTCATAGATAAAGAGGGGAGGTATGTCATGGTGAAGGGGAAACTTAACGATAATCCTATTACAGTACATTAGCATCTGTTTACTTTCCTCCTAATACAGAATTTTCGAGTTATAGATCATTTTTTCTGAAGCTAACACACTGGGTTGAGGGTCCTTTAATATGTGGAGGAGATTTTAATCTAAACCTGTGTCTCTCAACTGAGAAAGGGTCAAATAAAACTAAGTTAGACAAGAGAACCCGGGACTTAGGTAGGTTATTAAAAGAATTAGGTGTACTGGATACCTGCAGATATCTCAATGGTACAGGAAAACATTGTACTTTTTTTTCCCAGGTTTACCAAAGATACTCAGCCCTTGATTATTTTTTAATGTCTCAGGAGCATATACAGATATCACAAAAAACCTGGACAGGGGATTTCATACTATCAGATCATGCCCCAGTATACTTAAAGATTAAACTGGATACTTTGTGGAGAAAAACGGTTTGGAGACTAAATGTCTCTTTACTTAGGGACAAGGAAACGATCCAGGAAATGCAAGAAGTGATAAAACAGGCCCTTAATGATACAGGAGAGATACCTATCTCTATACTATGGGACACTATAAAGGCTATTTGTAGAGGCAAGCTCACTGAGATACCTACTAGGAAAAGAAAAATTAGAGAGAGATGGAAATTAGAATTATTAACCCAAATACAAACTTTGGAGGAAAGGCAAAAAGAGAAACCCCTCCCAGAACTGAATAAAAAGTTAAAAACCCTGAAGCAAGAACTTAATTCCCTGTTACACTACTATGTCGAACAAAAACTAGTTCAACTGAGACAAAAATACTACGAGGGAGGCCAAAGGGCCTTGAGGTTGCTAGCTGGATGTTTAAAAGCTCAACGTGCAAGAGCACAAATAACAAGCCTCAAAGCCTCCACAACAAGCCCGATGCAACAATCAATAGCCCAAATTTCAAATATTTTTGTAGAATACTACACAAGGCTTTATTCAGAACCCCAAAGTTCTTCTCCATCTCAGATAGTTGATTTTTTGCAATCCCTTAAACTTCCTACACTTTCGAACACTTTAGCAGGGACATTGGAGGCCCCACTAACTCCCCAGGAAATCCATATGGAAATTAGTGAACTTAAAACAAATAAATGTCCAGGAAATGATGATTTCCCAGGGAAATTTTATAAAATATTTAAACAAGAGCTCTCCCCAGTACTTCACAGACTCTATAACGCATTGGCATTATCAGAAATGGCTATCCCCCCATCTTGGCAGCATGTTATAATTTCTGTGATCCCCAAACTGGGAAAGGATCCCTCCCTGCCTGGTTCCTATCATCCCATATCAATTCTGAATACTGACTATAAAATAATGACTGCTATATTGGCCCGCAGACTTAAACCCTTAGCCCCAATATTGACTAATCCAGACCAATGCGGCTTTAATTTGGGTTGACAAGCACAGGATAATATTAGACGTAATATATACTTAATTGAAAATATTAAACAAAAACAAACCCCTAGTCTTTTGCTTAGTCTTGAAGCTGAAAAAGCTTTTGATAAGGTATCCTGGCCCTTTCTTATGCAAGTTTTAAACCACTTTCAACTTCCCACTCAATTTATAAATGTAATATCCAAATTCTACCAAAACCCACAAGGATATATACGTTCAAATGGCCACATATCTCATAAATTTTCCCTACACAGAAGAACCAGGCAGGGATGCCTAATTTCACCCCTGCTATTTGCTTTTTATATCAAACCCTTGGCCCAATTTGTAAGACAAGATGTAAATATCCCAGGAATACAATTTGAAGAAACGGAACATAAAATAGCTTTATTTGCAGATGATGTTTTAATTTACTTATCCTACCCAGATACTTCCCTTCCTCTCTTATTTCAAAAACTAAATTCCTTTTCCCAACTCTCGGGATATTCTTTAAATACCTCTAAAACAGAGATATTAGCTTTTCATTATAAACCAACGACCCAGATTGAAACACAATATAACTTTAAATGGGACTTAGCAGAGATACAATATCTCAGCATTAAAATTCCAAAGGATTTGACACATTTATTTGATAGTAACTATTCCTCACTTATACAGACCCTAAAAACAGATATAAGAAGATGGTCTGTCCTCCCTACCTCCTTCTACAACCGAGCTCAATCTATTAAAATGAATGCCCTTCCAAGGCTACTATACTTATTTCAATGCGTCCCATGTATAGTCCCAATTAAGACTCTTTCACAATGGCAAGGCATGCTGTCACACTACTTATGGCTAGGTAAGAAACTTCGACTCAAAGTACAGCTAATAATGCAACCTAAGGGGAGAGGAGGACTTGCATTCTCTAATTTGCATAATTACTGGAATGCTTCCCAGATGAGACTAGCACTCCTATGGGGCAACCCAGCCTATATGGTGCACTGGAAACAGATGGACCTTACTAGATTCCAGTCACTTTCCCCAGCAGCGGCTCTGTTTTCAAACTCCTAGATGAAAAAACAGATAACAATGCAGCCAGATAGCACCATTTCAATCTTGGAGGGTTGGAAAAGGGGATAGTCTCTGAGAGGTAATGCAATTTCCAAATGGAAATATGCATGGTTTACAGCAAATCCAGATTTCATCCCAGCTGAGTCAACATGGTATCATACTGAAATGAAGCAAGGCCTCTGGGCACCGTGGCAGTTAATGAGGCAAAATGCGGCTATAACTTTTGCTGAAGCCTAAATTTTTTTTTTTAAATTTCTGTTTCTACTCCCTCCTGCCCTCACAGAGCCATTCCTTTCTGGAGCACCCATGAAGCCCTGCCCCTGCCAGCGCCCCTTCTACTCACCTCAGGTCCCTTCATCGAGCCACGGAATACCCCCTGGGTGGGGTCGGGTCAGGGGGCCCCCCCGAAATCTTGGGATCTTGTTCAGGTCCTGGGTTGTGGACGGGCGCTGGCACATTAGGACCCCGGCTCGGTGCTCCTTCATCCAGGCTCTGTGGGGGATCCATTTTTCCATTTTTCTCCCTGCTGTGTGCCTACGCGTCCAGGCATCCGCTGGCGTCAACAGCGTACCCCCCCACTCCTCCCACGAAGGAGCAGCCTCTGGGGCTGATAGGCTGCCAGCCTACGCTAGCAACCAATCGAACCCCTTGAGACCCGGCTTGCTGTCGCTCTCCCCAGTCTCCACCAGGGGTCACCGCTCGCCGGTATAGGAATCCCCCCTCCCCCCGGAGAAGGCGAGCTGTCCTCGGACACTCCAGCCTGTCTCCCCCCGGCCGACCCCCAACGATCCGAGCTCGCTCCCTAACCCGGGTCGCCGGCGTGGCGTGAGGTGTGGCGTCCAGCGCCTCAACCCTCAGCGCCACCGGGCCGGCTTCTGAAGCCTAAATTAAATACTTGTGAACCTCCAAGGATCTACTGTATTATTTGCAGATTAGGGACTTCATAAATTCCCAACTTAAAAAACAGACAACTAAAATGCCTATGTATACAGATGATACTCCCTTTATTCAAATATGGACTGCAAAGGAGAGTGACCATGCAATCTCCAAAATATATAAGTTTTTGCTAAAACAACAAGCTTTTAGGTCAGAGCCTCTGAAAACTTGATGGGAGAAGGACCTGAATATATCTATACAACAACCAGACTGGCCTAGAGTATGACAAATGACTTGATCCACAACATTGTCCCCAGGGTGGCAAGAATATGTTTGGAAAATCCATACTAGATATTTTATGGTGCCCCTGTTCTGTGCCAAGTGAAATCCCGGAACCACATCTCAGTGTTGGAGACTATGTAATACTAAAGAAGCATCCTAAGCTCATATTTTCTAACCTGCCCAAAAATTCACTCATTTTGGCAATTAGTAACTCAGCAAATGGCTAAGGTACTTAATATCCTAAATCTGTTTAAACCAGAGAACCTCTTGTTAAGCATCCCTCCTAAAGAACTTAGAGGGAGAGATACTCTATATCTATGGTCCATCTTCCTGGTTGCTGCCTATAAAGCTATAATGAAAACATGGCTACAACCAGAACCCCCTAAGATGAATGACTGGATAGAAATGATAAATTACATACAAAAATCTGAACAATTAACGCATAATTTGAACAATAAAAGTGCGGCCTACCAGAACTGATGGACCAGGTGGGACCTTAGAACAGCCTCATAATTTATACTACACCCTCCCACACCCCCTCTCGTACCTGGGGAGGCTTCTGATTGATTAAAATAAGGTAACCCCTATAAGTTGACATAAATTCAGATAAATATGTTATACACATTAGTAGCTATATACCTCTAAGATAATAAGGAAAAGAAAAAAACAAGCTGACTCTGTCTTTTTAATGTTTTTTAACATCAGTTTTATTTTACTTTTTCTCTTCAAAAAATAACGTAGGTTGGGCCAATGGTTATAGCCATAGTTTTGATATAATGCTGTATAATAAGCACAACCAGAGACTTATTCTGGTGGTACTCATTAGTCGGTTTTGATATATCAAGTGTTCAAGTTTTCTATTGGTCACAGTGACTTTGTTGTCAACTGTATCTGTAAAACAAAAAATGAAAAAGTCAATAAAAAGGAAGTATATAAAAAAAAAAAAAGGAAAACTACGAAAATGGAGTCTTGATCCACCAGATGATGGCCATTTGGACCCTCACATCCACGTAGAGCCCCTGGACAGTTGAGGCCGACCTCAGTAGCACCCAGGGCCAAGAAAGGTAAGCTGGGAAGGCACTTTCTCCCTGGAAGGAGAGAACCCGTCTGACGAAGAGATACATTGGGTTACCCTGGGGCCAACTGCAATATGAGGCCAGGAGTGGTGATGGGAGGTTCATAGGGGATGCGGGGGCTCCCTTGACAGAGCCTAAGACTTCCCCTTTATTATTGCTACCACATGATTTTAATGAGGAAAAATGTTTTTCTTTACACTTGATTTTTTTTAATGGCGTTATTAAACCATAAGGGAATATTCCCTTTTATGTTATATTTCTTTTTAGTAGGGACGTATGTTTCTTCCAACTTAAGAATTGTGGTTTTTAGATATTTCCAAGCATCCTCAAGTGGGAGAGGTGATAGAATATCCTCCCACTGAATTTTCTGTAAGTGGTTGTTAATTTCTCCAAAATTAGCCTTCTCATAGTGTTTGAATAATGAATGATTGGTGGGGGGGCTGATATTCGTATATCAATTTAAATGAAATACAACTATGATCACTATTTCCTTGCGGGTCGCGTATAATAAGGTATGAGATTTTATTCTCAATGTTGGTAATCAAAAGATCCAATATGTTAAATCCTCTAGTCAGCTCTGTTATGATTTGTTCAAGGCCTAAGTCAGTTAGGCCCTGTACACATTACAAGTGAAGATTTGTACCGTTATAAATAATGGTTTCAAAACGTTTTAAAACTCACCACAGCAGCCCGTCCACATTATTTTTCATCGAGTTTGAACTCGGTTGTAACAGGGGTGACTCCCGTCCGCATCAGCAGCTAGTGACGTTTTCAAACTCGTTAATCCAGCCCGACTGTAGCACGCTTATGTTGTAGCATTCAACCCAGGATGCATCTGTTACTCCCAGCCTGCATTTCGGCAATATTGTAAACAAACAACGCGAATTGCCGTTCAGGAAGTGTTTGTAACTGCAGTGTGTGTTTGCTCATTAGTGCAGCAGTAGTGGGTGGTAATTTGTGCTTAATTGTCCAAAACCTGCTGAATGTTAAATTGTAGCAGTCTGTCCCAGCAAGCAGTTCACCCTGTCACATGATCCACATCAAGTATCACCTTGGTGATCAGTTGTTTAGACATGGAGTTCTGCAGTGAGGACATGTATACTGTGATTTGATGCTTGCTGGCAGCTCATCAGGCTCTGTCAGTACTTGCTCTGAAGAGGAGAACTTCTGAGATGAGGCAGAGATCATTGCTTAGCACAGCACGTTCCAGAATGAGGCAGCAGCACATTATCAAATCTCTAGCTGTCATGCAGAGTATTCTGACTGCTGGGTATGTCTCGAATTCCCTACATAGGCGTGTATGGTGTGTGGATCGTTCCTCATCTTGGTGGAATGATATTGTGTTGACACACTGGGATGTTGAGCAGTGGATATCTAACTTCCGTCTCGGTAAAGGAACATTCACATTGCTTTGTGATGAGCTGTCACCTTACATTGCACGTAGCAATACAAGATTTCAGCAAGCAGTATCAGTTAGTAAGTGTGTTGGGATCACCCTGTGGCGGCTAGCAACAAATGTTGAGTACCGTACACTTGGACATCTGTTCGGGGTTGGACGCTCCACCGTGGGTGAGATCATAAATGAAGTGTGTCATGCCATTGTGCAAGTCCTCCTACCCAAAGTGATTTTCATTCAAAACCTAGGTGAAATAATGGCAGGTTTTGATAAAGAATGGGGGTTTCCCCAATGCATCAGTGCTGTAGATGGCACTCATTTTCCCATTTTATGCCCACCTGGTAATGCAACTGAATACTACAACCGGAAGTGCTACTATTCTGTGGTGATGCAGGCGGTTGTTGATTACCGGTACAGATTCATTGACATAAATGTTGGTTGGCCTGGTAAAGTTCATGATGCTAGAGTACTTAAAAACAGCGACCTGTATTGTAGAGGGCAACGTGGGGATCTTTTCCAAACAGTGATCGGAAATAAATGGTGTGATGGTGCCTGCTTTGATTCTGGGCGATCCTGCATATCCCTCCTACCATGGCTTATGAAGCCATATGCTGATTATACAGACCCGATAAGAGGAACTTTAATTACAGGCTGAGTAAGACACGTATGGTTGTTGAATGCGCCTTTGAAGACTAAAGGCAGATGGCATTGTCTGCTAAAAAGAAGCGCTGCTCAGCCTGGAGAACATTCCATATATTATTGCTGCATGCTGCGTGCTGCACAATATATGTGAGAGTAAGGGAGTTGTTCGACTTCGGGTGGTTGGCTGACACAGATGATGGTGTTGTTCCTCAACCCGACATTGAACATCATCAGGCATATGATGCAACAGTTGCATCTCAAACAAGACAGGCAGTCTTGATCCGTGATGCCCTGTGTGCTTATTTTGTTACAATGCCACATGTGTAGTAACATATTGCTGAGGTGGATAGTGTCATGTTTAGTCACACTACAGTAAATGCAGCAAGTTAATAAGCGCAGTGCACCAGTAGTAACCTTGCTGATGTTGTGTCACACAAATAATATTTGTAATATATGTTCTTAATGCAGTTCTGATATATATATGCAGTACAAACTACGAAGTAGTTTGTATCATTTAAAATATTGACTTTTTTATTGGAAAACAAACATTGTTACTGTTCTATATGAAATGCTGTTGTCCCATGAAAGGGAACAACAGTAATTCAGTGAGAGGTTGTATTTCTGCAAGTAGCAGATTAAAAACCTGTTATGAACTGTTTACATTTTTAAAAATGTTCTTTAATGTACTGTTCAATTAAAAACATGGCGGTAACAACACAAAGGAACAGCAGTACCGAGCATACATTTCTGTATGTAACATTTAATTATTTCAACAATAGTGAATATTTTTATATTATGAAATTGATTTGTAATAATTAGTAGCAGTTTGGATGTTATGTGACAGCATTAAAGTTGCAGGTTTTCTGTCTTTAAATTGTTTCTTACATAACTGTGCCTTTCACAACAGTAGCACAAACAAATATTGCTGAATTTCATCTTAACAAGTGTAACACATGTTTATTGGCCATAACAAACAGTTGCACACACCGTCTTTGCTGTTTCATGCAACACAACAGCTTCTGCTGCCCATCCTTTTAACAGTACAGGGGTATTGTATCAGCAACAGCTAAGATGTCACAGACTTATCCATGTGAAATCATCAGAATTCAGTTGTTCACTGTATGACTGCACATGAGTACTGTTTGGTCTACATTCATCAGTAGCAGTATGTTGGGAAACAGAACGAGACACGTAACCAACATTTTCATGAGTGGGAGTCATATTATTGTGGACAGGTTGACTGTCCTGCATGACATTCAGTTGCTGATACAATACCCCTCTACTGTTAAAAGGATGGGCAGCCGAAGTATTTCCCAGGTCATTACAGTGAAAGAGGATGGTGACTGCATGGCGTTGCTGATGGACCGCAGCAGCTGGTAACTTGCATCTGCATTATCGCTGTGCAACCAAAGGTAAACATTGCCATAATGCTATGGAACAATGATGCAGTATGTTCCATCTCCGTGTTCTTAGCCGCTCCTCCATCTCTATCTTCCTAGCCCTTTCTCTTTTTGTTGCAACAGCTGATTGTGCTGCTCAATCAACATTTTACGTGTTGGTTCAACACGAACTCAACTATCTCATGCATTTTTGTCAGTCTCTTTTCTTCCGTAGATTGAAAAGAGGCTCAGTGCTGCAGGTTCTCTTCCCAGATGACACAGATGATGGTGGTGCTGCATGGCTGGATCCTGGTTCTTCTTTTTCTAATGCATCTAGGGTATCATCACATGGGTCATGGATGGTGGTAGAAGACTCTTCCACTGATGAGTCCTGGCAACCCTCACGGTCTACAAAACAAATCACATTTGGTAAATGTTAATAGCTCTGATGACAGCTGTATGGTAAGTGCCAGGCGATGCAGTTCCATCTGGAGATGCTTTCTGTGCACCCCCCAGCACCACTGTCACCAGACACAGCGGCAATATATATTATGCCATTATGCCATTAAAGGCAGTATGCACAGGTATGGAGAATACTTTGTGCAGACAAAGCAATGCACAGCATCATGTTTGCTGAATCCACCACAGTGACGCTACATTACACAGACACGTCTGTGACTGCAGGGTGTGGGTGGAGGGACTACAGTGCTGACGAATAATGGGTTACGTGTGTGACATCACATTGCATGTACCTGACTGCAGGGGTTCTGGATCTGGGTACTCTTCTTCAATAGGTGGACATGGTGGCTCAACAGATGCTCCCTCAAGGACAAATGCAGGGTTTGAGGTTGGTCGAGTACCAAGAATTCTGTCCAGTTCATCAAAAATGGGCAGGTGATCCTCTTGCCACCAGATCGCCTGTTGTTGTCTTTCACTTTATGGTATCTCACTTTAAGTTGCTTTATCTTTTCCCTGCATTGCTTTGCAGACCTTTCTATGCCTTTCTCTAATAGGAAGTCTGCAATTTTCTGATAAATCTTGGTGTTTCTGCGATAGTTGGCCAACTCCTCCCGAACCCACTCCTGGGACCAGTACTCAATTAGGAGTTCAGTGGACTCCTCTGTCCAGCTTGCAGAACGATCAGTCATTCTACCACAGTCGCGATATAATCTCCTGGAAGGGCACTATGCAGGGAAGCACTACCACTAATTAACTATTAAATATGTATTCACCACACAGGCTGAGTGTGTCTGCTTTACTGTAGTAAATACTGGTAAATGATGCAGACAATTCATCTGTCAACCTCCACAAGCACTTTAATTTCCCCCGCTTAGCGCCTGTTGGCTGGCAACGCCTACAGCCTCACTGCAGCTCACTATGGGATTGCTTGCCAGCAAGCACTGGAGGACCAAGCTTCCAGCACGGCACAAGAATAGAGTTACAACCTCACGCCTGGCCCACCACCAGAAGGTAACACGCTTTCCTCCTGTAAACGGTTTCAAACGACTTGAGACTAGCTTCAGCAGGGTTTAAGCACGGTTTCTTAACACGTTTTGAAACTGTGCTTAAATGCGGACGGGCATCGTGTTTGCGCGACTTAAAACGTTTTAAGCACCTTAAAACGAATTAAGTGGCCTGATGTGTACAGGGCCTTAGTGTAGCTACTAAATGTTTTTCATGCTGAGTGCTAAGAGTTAAAGAATTCCAATAATTCTGGGCATATCAAAATCACCCAAAATTATGACATTACCTTTATTGGCCAGGGTCGAGATGTCATTTATTAATGTGGATGTATAATCGGGTTCTGCTGATGGAGGTATGTAACATGTACCAACTAGTATCTGGGGTTGTCCCTTAAATTGAATATTGACCCATATACTTTCAGTTGTCATGGTATAGGGAAATTCAAAGGAAGAATTATCATCTCTGAAATAAAGGCAGACTCCCCAATCTTGTCAACTCTGTCTTTGTTATAGAATTTAAATCCAGGCATCTCTTTCAACCACAAGAAGTTAGAGTTCCAGCAAGTTTCCATAGTGGATATTATACACAGGTTTAATATGTTATATTTAGCCCCTAACCCTGCCATTTTAACTAGATTTAGTGACCTGGCATTTAAAGATAATAAATTGTATGTTTTGTGGTTATTTGATGTAGATTCCCTTATCAGAGACCTGGGAACTTTCCCATTCTCCCCCCAGGGTACTAGTTTAAATGCTTGTCAGTGACGGCAGTAATGCATTTACCTAACATGGTATTCCCCCTCCTGCTGAGATGCAGACCATCCCAGCAGAAGAGGGAAGACTTTTTTTTAATTTTTTTATTTTTCATATCTCTTATTTCTGCTCCCACAGCCCGACCTGCCTACATCCAGCCATCACCTTCACCCTATTCAGTCCACAGGCTCACTCACATACTGGCTGGTGCACACCGTGCCCACAGAGGGGGGGATCCCCCTTGTCCCCCCGCATTGGGCTGGGAACCACTACCACCATGCGATTCCATGACAGGCCCTCTGGGTGAAGAAGTGCGGCCATCCAGCTGCCCAGTCGTCTGCTATTATCCTCCTGTTTTTCTCTCCTTTGAAGTGCGGACATGCAATGACATCAAGACACTATGTGCTGACTTCTGCTGCATTTCAACCCACAAGTGCACCATTCCTGTAGTACCCCTGATCTCCATAGGGGGTCACTGCAGCACTACGGATACCCCAGTCCCTCCCCAGGAAAAGGAGAGCAGTCCTTGGGATGCTCAATCCTTTCCCTCCCCGGCTGACCCCCAGTGGCCTGGGTGCATTTCCGAATCCAGGTCACCGGCGTGGAGTGAGGTCTGGCATCCAGCACCTCAACCCTCAGTGCCACTGGGCGGGTAAAGAGGGAAGACTTTTCATAAAAGTCTCCCCAGTGAGTCAAACAAGTAAGTTCTTGCTTAAAGCACCAATTTCAGAGCCAATCATTCAGTGCCTTGATTTTACTTGTAATAGAGTCAGTGGCTCTTGGTACTGTCAATATTTCAGAGAAGCAGACGTTGCAGCCTCTATCTACCAAGACATTGTTTAATGCCACATAGTCCTGTTTTAATTGATCAAGGCTTATTCGATTTATATCATCGGTGCCTGCATGGATGACAACCAGTGGATTGTCGCCTGCCTTGCTAAGTGTTCCTTAATCATGGAGGTTATCTCAGACACCCTAGCCCCTCTGTAACTCGAGCACATGCGATTTAATTTGTCTGGGTTACACACTGCCCTGTCAATATGCTTAATATCAGAATCACCCAGCACAAATACTTGTTTAGTGCAGGATTTAGAGTTTTGCATTTCACTGGAGTTTCGTGTCATAGAATCCCTAAAAATTAGGTTAGGTACCTCAATAGACTCTGGGGCCTTGGGGTACAATGGCTGTGAATGTTTAGCTCTATAAGCAGTTTTAAAAGTCATTTTAGTAGCATATTGTCCCAGTTTAGTCATGGAAGAACTACTAGGTGGGTCCTCATAATTAGATGTACTATCATCTTCCAGTGTAAGGACCTCAT
The DNA here is from genome assembly GCA_016271365.2 of Neoceratodus forsteri. NCBI lineage: Eukaryota > Metazoa > Chordata > Ceratodontiformes > Ceratodontidae > Neoceratodus > Neoceratodus forsteri. The sequence goes on from CM028133.1 coordinate 933,476,984, forward strand.
ACTTATTTTGCAATAGCATTACTGGGGCACTATTGAATATTTGGCCTCCCCTCCTTTTTTTTTTGCATTTAGTGACAAGTGCCCAGTTTTCTCCCTCAGTTGGTTGAAGAGATGCTATCATTTTGGAAGTATCTAGAACCTTAAGTGAGTTAGGGGCTAGCTCTATGTTGGTAGGAGCTTTTGCAGGTTCTAATTGGAATGCCATTTGATCAATATAATTTTCTAGGTCCTCAATGTCTAGGCTAACTGTCCTTCTGGACTGAAGCCTTATTATTTCCTCCTGCAGTATTTGAACTAATAGATATCTATCATGATAAAGTCAGGTATTTGACTACCCCGGCTATACATTTGGCATGTAATGCAATAGTTATTTGGTTCAACCATGGTTTCAGTTTAATATACTAGTATACTGGCCTAGTTTGTTTACTTACTTCTGAGTGCATAATTACTTTGAATTTGACAGGGAATTCTACTTGCAGAGATGTGGAACAGCAATGGGGACAGTTATGGACCCCTTATTTGCTAACCTATTTATGTGTTACTGGGAGCAAAGTGTCTTGTTTAGTGCAGATGAATCCATCTGGCAGCAACATTTTCAGGTGAATTCATTTTATTGATGCTATATTATGCATTTGGCATGGCAAATAGACAAATTATAGAATTTGTGGAATGGCTCAATATTAATGACAGGACTCTAAGATTCACATAGACATTCGATGCCACTGAAATAGAGTTGCTGGACTTGATTTTGACACAAGGTACAGATAATTCAGTTGCAACAAGGGGGTTCAGGAAAACAACAGCAATAAACACATATTTACTGGCCTCTAGCTCACATCCAAAACCCCTCAATGAATCAATTCCTTACAGTCAGTTTTTGAGACTGTGTAGAAATTGCAGTGATTGTTGAAACATTTAAATCACAAGCAGAGGACATGACAGTTAGATTTTTGAATAGATGCTACAGCAGTAATGTATTGGATAAAGCATTAGAGAGGGCTTGCAACCTGGATAGAAATCAATTGTTTCCAAAAAATAGATCAAGGGACCAAAATCAAGGCTTAGTGAGCTTTGTCACAGAATTTAATGACATGGCAGGGAAACTTGGGAATATCGTGACAAAATATTGGCCCATCTTATTCAGTGATCCACAACTGGGCAGTAAAATCAGTAATAAATCCAGAGTTTCATTTTCCAAAGGCATGAGTTTGGGAGATATCCTGGTTAGTAGCCAATTTTGAAGAGAGAGACATCTGAACATCAAACTTTGTTATCCATTAACCCCCCTGGCATGTACAAATGTGTAAATTGTAGTATCTATATATACTGTTAACCAGGTAAAGTATTAACTGTTCCAACTAATAACAGGTTAATACAAATTAGACAGTTTATATCATGTGTCACCACCTATGTGATCTATGCATTATGGTGTTCATACCAAAAACTATATGTAAGCAGAACATTGAGACAATTAAAGGTGAGCATACAAGAGCATGTCCAGGACATTAAAAAAGCAGACGTGACTAGCCCAGTTGCCACACATTTCTTTGAAGAACATAACAGTGATCCGTCCTGTTTTTGCTTTTCTGGCATTGAACTAGTTAAAGTTGGCAGGAGAGGCGGTGATCACCTCAACAGATTGGAGCAGAGAGAAATGTATTGGATTTATATTTTGAGGGCTTTAACACGTGGGATCTGAAGCCCTATTTATAAAGACACACTTTTTGATTTTTATTTTCATAAGGGTTCTAAGCATTTTTGCTTCAAGACTGTTTTGGTTAAAAACCTCAATATTTGTTTTATCAACAACAACCCCCCCATCCTATCCCACATCATTATGATATAGATATAAATCAGGTTAAACCTTAATATAAAAACTGTGATTTTCATAATGTTTATGACTTCACTAACTTTAAAAGTATAAACACATTTTTTTGTTTTCCTTCCAGATGATCTGTGAGCACAGATTATTCTGCATTCTGTGCATGACCGAGCTATAACTTATGGCCTGGACTTTTGGATTAATCTCCTGATCTCACATTTGGTTGAAGCATTTCAGGTTAATATGTAACAGTATAGAGATATTCAATGATGAAAGTTATAAGAATATAATTATGTAACAGTGGAAGTAGACAGATAGAGGGCTACGGTACCCAGTCAGGGTGCTGAAGCACGAGCAGACTTGATAGACCAACAGGCCTACTCTGCTGGCATCTAGTATGTTAGATTATAGGTTATGCATATATGAGGAATATTTACATTATGGGATAAAGTGCATTTTGTTGCTTTTCATTTTGACGTTTTCTGTTGCCACATGTGTTTGTCAACATTTACCAACCCTTAGCAAGTGACAACATACAATGTTGATTGGGTATTAGCAGCATTTAGCTATGAAATTGCTATTTCGCGATTCAAACCATCTGATTGGCTGAACTAATTGTGTGCATATTTTTATGCTCTGTGGATATTTTCTGAGATTTACTATGTTGTCTGTACTACTGAGGTTGTATTCAACTATTTTATGTGTTTATGCAACTAAATGAATTAATGTTTTATATATTTTTATTTGTGAGCTCTGTTATTGACCAACAAATCTGACATCACTGAATTTGAAATTTAAGGGTATAAACTGTCTCATCAGCAAGGACTATCCTCCTGATGAATCCTTAATTGGTGAAGCACCGAGGACCTTGCACGTAAAGTTTTGTTGTGCCTCTACTGATTCTTCCTTTTGTGTAACTATACCTACAATAAATCTAATATTGCAAGGAAGCAAGGATTTTGGTATTTTATACTGCCTTCACTGGAAGGTTAGTAGCTCTCCTGGCTCTGGAGTGCAGATGATTTTTTGGTTTTTTGTTACTTCTGCGTGCTCCCTGGTACTTCTTGGATATATTAGTGTTCTGTTTACCTGCTTCCCCTGCAGACACAGCTGACATATGCAAGACACGTGTGTCTCTGCATGCATCTCTGTGCGTGACCCCACTCACTACACTGGGCTTTAAGTGTGTCCCGAAACCGGAAGTAGCTGGATCAACTTCCGGTTCAGCGATGTAGGAATTTAAAAGATCTTACAATGTTCTTAAAATGTGCAGACACAAGCTCCACTCATCTGTGGGGTCCTGTGCCTAATAGCACTTGGATTCCAATTAAATTTGATAAAAATGTGCTAAATCACATTTAATGTCTCTTATTACTGCCTCACCTTACTATAATCTATTGTATGTGATACATACAGCAAATAAAGTTTTTTTCTTAATCTACTGGAATTCACATCCTTCATAACAAAAAAATGTGGACATTAAAAATGTCTGCCAGTCCTTCTTTAAGATTTCCAAATATTCAAGAAATATGGATCTGGATTACAACTGGAAATACTGGTGAAGCAGCTTAATTAATGAGACAAACTGCTACATCCCCAGATTGTCACTCTTTTGTATTTGAATTGAGTTACTTTTTCTAGTGCAGTATAGTCATGCAGGCACATTTCCAGTCAAAGCGATAGATTGAGATTGTACTTTCAATTGTTTTGTAAAGAATTTAGTCTGTCAATGAGGAATACTGGCAGTCTTGATACACAAAATCATTGTGGAACTATTCACATCTTTTAAGAATTGGGGCAGATGTTTCAGAGGGCCTGATGGAACAATTCATAGTTCAAAATGTTTGAATTTTTTTTACCTGTTGGCGGTAGAATCGATGAGATCTCAGACTGAGGTTCACCTATAAAAGATGAATATTTTATTTTACACTGTGCATTTGCACTACATACTTTCATACAAAAAAATGACAGCCTATAAAAAACTTAAGATACCCAAGAGTCGCTGGTTGACATCCCTGCTTATTGCCTTTCAAACCACAATATGCTGTGAATGTTATCTCCCTGCATTGTAGTTTACCAGTGTCAGAATTTATGAACTGTATGCACCTTAAATAATCTGCAGTTAAAAAAAGTATCCATTCTAAAACCAACATTTTTGCTCCAATTTTCCCACTCAAACTCTCCTAAAATGAGATGTGTTTATGTGACTCTAGTTCATGAGACTGTATCCATGATCGCTCACTGACAGTCAGAGAGCTGCTGGTCAAAGAGGTGAACAGAGGAGTTTTCCAGCTGACATCAATTTCAATATCAACCGGTGTCTGGGATGAGGGGGTGCAGTATCATGAGCAGGCTGGGTAGGTGGTAGGGTTGGCAACCTTTTTGGGGGGATGGTAGGTCCACTAGATTACTAAGGTGCGATTATGATAACAGAGATGGATTGATTGGGGGTTGGAGGTCCACTGGACACAAGGGAACAATTAGGATATTGAGGACCAGGTGACAGGTGGGTGGATTGACCACTAGACTCCTTGGAATCAGTGTTTCTAAAGCCCAGCATGGGTATAAAGGGTCTGTGTGCATGCTAATGAGCCTATAATGGGTATACAAATGGCCCTCTGGTGCCTTGCATGCCTGAGGGGCTCATTAGCATGCATGGGTGAAATATGGTCAAGAGAAGCCCTGTCACTATTCCTTTTAGGCAGCACTATCTCCAATGGGATCCCCAGTGGGTCAGTTTCAGACATGGGAAGTATCTTACTATGTGCTGCAATGGTGCTGCCCCATAGTCAGACAGTGTGCTCCATCAGAACAGTCTAAATATTTCACAGTGCTGGATGTGCACTGTTTGCTGCAGTAGCACTACTAGCTGTGAGGCTCTGAATATGGGGGCCACTCTTTGTTCTAGAGTCCAAAGTTGGATGAAACATGTATCATTACTTTGTCATTCTCAGCCTTTCCTGGAGCAAATGTTAAAGCCTGTTTAAGAGACTATGTCTGTTTTGGTGAAGTTTTCTGAGTCTATTTTGCACAACGATTTGCATACACATAATGCCTGCTCTGAGAATAAGGCTTTAGAGTATCTGTAGGGTTTATAGAGATTCATAGACTCCTTACCAGATTAGCTTTTGTTATGGAGCTGTCTTGTATTGCTGTTTGTTTAATAGTAGAGGAAATGTTCTATGATACACTCAAAAACCTTTGAGTAAAACATGAAGCCTTTGTGTCCCCTGATTCCAGAATGTAAAGGAACTCTAAACTCAGCAGAGATAATAGTTGAGTTTATCACAGATGATTTCCTTGGTTACTAAACAAACAGTAACACAAGACTGTTCCAGAACAAAAAAAAACAACATGTTAATAGTTTTATACAGTAGTTACCTAACAAAAATATTGATTTTTTTCTCTCATGGTTTTGTGTGTGCACCCATTTTTCCAATATTTCTCCAACTTTTGTCTTCCAAAATGGGGTTTAGAAACATTAATATGTGCAAAGTGTTCTTCCCATCTTCTAACCTATGGAATGAAATGTGAACACATCACACCTATCCCCCCAAACCTACATTGGCTCCTTGTCTCTTTATGTATACAAATATAGTACAAGATTGCCCATTCTGTTGTTAAATTTATTCAGAGTCTTGCTTCTATCCTTCAATACATCTCAATTCAATCTTTCCCTAGTGTCCGGATTCATATCTTTAGTACTTTTCTGTGTCCCTTGTTTCCCTATTCCCAAGTTTTCTCTAACTGCAATGAGAGTTGTTTCTTCATTTCATTGTTAAGTTTTGAAAAACACCTCTCTCATCATAATCATCAATGTATCTTCACCCCGGTTTTTAAACTCTCACCTTAGCCTGCTCATTTTCTCTCTTGCTTATCTGAAGTCATAATTTGTCTTTTTTATCTAACTGGCAAAAAAATCACTTTATTAATGCAAATGTTATTATAGTTCTGGTGTTTTTTTTTTGTGAGGTTAGCCAGTTGAAGGGGTGGGATGAGGGCCAGGGGTGTGGTTGGTTCCCTTATATAGGGTCTCATAATGTGGGCTCTGCCTATGCATCTTTTAACATCACATTTTGTCTTGATTACAAAATATATTTTAATTATAAAAGTTTCTCCTGTGAAACGTGAAGAATTTAACTTATGAAACTTAAAACATGAAGTGGTAATACAGCTGGCACTTGTATTTAAAAACCTCTAGTTTTCGACAGTTGATTATAAGGAGGGGATAGGGCTATAGGAATATGATTAAAACTAATGGAAATAGTTGTAATATACCTTGTGTTATTGATTTCAGGGAGTGTAAATGGTAGTTTAGGGCCATTAAGAAAATTATACAAAAAGGTTTTTAACTGAAAGGAAAAATGAGTATTGTACATGCAAATGCAGTCTGTTACCGAAATTACATGAATTTTATATATAGGCAAAAAAACTAGATCATGATAAAATTGCTCTTACTGCATCTTGATTAACATCTAGGATGACTGATTTAGCTGTGGTATGGCACTGGATTCATTTCAGCTTTACAGAAGGGTTAGAGAGGGAAAGGGGGAGGCATAAGGGAGGGGCTGACCAGAAGCCATCTCCTTCAGATGAGGGGAGTAACTGTAAACCCAAGGGGAGGAAACAGACTGGGAGGAGGTTTCAGGAGGAGCAGAGGGTGAATGGAAGTATAAGAACCTGGGTGGGGTTCAACAAAGGGATCAGGGATAAAGGGTGGGGGTGGTATTAGTAAATGCCAGGAGCTTGGGAAACAAGTTGCCAGAGTTCCAGGCCATGCTGTTTGGGGGGGGGGTGGATGTGGCAGCGCTCATGGAAATGTGGGCCAACAAAAACCATGACTGGGACCTAAACGTGTGGGGGTACACTATGTTTAGGAAGGATAGAAAGGAGGGCAGAGAGGGTGGACTGGCTATGTTCATTAGGGAGGACATAGAAATTGCTAGGGTAGAAGAGGCAGAGGGAAACATGGAGGCCTTATGGGTCACTTTATGAACCCCGGCAGGAGGTAAGGTCAAGCTGGGTGTAGTATATAGGCCCCTCAGGATGGGTTATGTTCTGGAGGATGGTTTGCAGGACAACATCATTGCCCAGTGTGGACCAAAAGGGGAGGGAGTGGTGTTGATGGGGGACCTTGATATGCCAGGTACAAACTGGGGAACCGTGTCCTCTAAGGTGGCCAAGGAGTAGAGGCTGCTGGACGGCTTCCAGGATGTATTCCTAACACAGCACATGATGGAGCCCACAAGGGAGAGGCATGTCCTGGACGTGGTTCTGGCAGATGGGATCTGGTAAGGAACCTGGTTGTAGAGGATTCCCTGACTGGGAGTGACCACAATACTGTCTGGTTTCAGATAAGCATGGGGGGAGGAGGGGGAGAGATCTTGGACACTGGCAATGGACTTCAGAGGGGCAGACTTTGTGGGCATGGGAAATATTCTCAAGGATCACTTGAAAGGGATTACAACAATGACAAATGTGGAAAAGAGATGGGAGGTCATAAAACAGGGACTTCATGAGGCAGTCAGAACCTGCACTAAGGTAAAGCGTAAGGGAGCAAGGTCACATAAACCATGCTGGTGGTCCAGTGAGGTTCAGATAGCGGTCAGAGAAAAGAAGGCTGCCTACAAAAAATATAAAACAATGAGATGGAACAGGGAAAAGGAAATGTACCATCTTGCATCTAGAAAAGTCACCCGGATGGTGAGGGGGGCAAAGTCCAGTAAAGAGCAGTGGCTGGCACAGGGGATATGGGAAGGGGAAAAGGGGTTCTTCCGGTACATTGGGGAGTGGAGAAAAACTAAGGGCCATCTCGGCAGGTTGAGATCAGAAGGAGGGTGGGTGGAAGAGGCGAGGGACCAAGCAGAGGTATTAAACAAGTACTTTGCCTCTGTGTTCACTAGGGACAGGGATGGGATATCTACAAAGCAAGGCATGATGGGGATAGACGCGGTAGTGAGTGGAATCAGAGGAGTAGCAGCAATGGAGCTAGAGGGAGGGAGAGGTACCCCAGGGGTGTCACATCAGGATAAGGATAAAAAGGCCAGTAAGGTGGAGGGGACAGATGATGCTATCTCCACCAAAAGGGTGTGGTTAGCCCTTAAGGGCCTAAAGAAAGATAAATATCCTGGGCTGGATGGCATTCATCTGAGAGTACTATGGGAATTGGCAGACATACTGGCTGCACCCCTGGCAGAGCTCTTCAACAGGTCGCTTGAGATAGGGAGGGTACCTAGGGATTGGCAAGAGGCACATGTGGTGCCAAGCATAAAGGGGGGTCGAGGGAAGTACCAAGTAACTATAGACCCATCAGTTTGACCTTGTGGTGGGAAAATTAATGGAGAGTATACTAAAGGAACGATTGGGGTGTACTTGGAGGAGGTGGAGGTCTGGATAGTCAGCAACATGGGTTTGTGCCAGGTAGATCATGTCAAACCAATCTTGTGGAGTTCTAGAATGGGTAACATCAGAACTGGAGTAGGAAGCCTTTGGATGTATTATTCTTGGACTTCAGCAAGCTGTCGACTCTGTCCCCACAATGGTCTGGTGGAGAAACTGACGAGGTTGGGGTAGGCCTTTGATGGTCAGATGGATTGAAAACTGGCTAGCTGGTCGAACTCAGAGAGTAGTGGTCGGTGGGGAGCTTCCGAACCCTAGAGAGGTCAGTAGTGGGGTACCGCAGGGCTCGGTCCTGGGTCCAATCCTGTTTAATGCATACAGTAAGGACATCAGGGAGGGTATAGTGTGTGAAATCAGTCTCTTTGCTGATGATGACTCCAAGATGGGAGCAGTAGTTGAGGGGGAAGAGGGGAGGTTGGCCCTGCAATGGGACCTGGACACCATGGAAAGGTGGGCTCACACATGGAAATTAAATTTCAATATCACCAAGTGCAAGGTGTTACATCTTGATTGGGGAAACCCTAAACACAGGTACACCCTGGGAGGGGAGGCGCTGGAGGCCTCAACAGGGGAAAAAGACCTAGAGGTCATGGTGGATGCATATATGAATAATTCCGAGCAGTGCAGGAGAGTGGCTAGCTAAGCAAACAGGATGTTGGGATGCATTGTAAGGGGGATCACTTCTAGGAGTAGGGAAGTGATTCTGCCCGCTGTAAAATGGATTGGTTAGACCACACCTTAAGTACTGTGTACAGTACTGGAGACCACACTTGAAGAGGGACATACAGCTCCTGGAGAGGGTACCGAGGAGGGCAACTAAGTTGATACGAGGACTAGGGGATTTGATGTATGAGGACAGACTTGAGGAGCTCTGCCTGTTTTCATTGGAGAAGAAGAGAGAAACGGGGGACATGATTGAGGTCTTCAAGTACCTCAAAGGGAATAAATAGGGTAAACACGGAGGATCTTTAGATTAAAAGCAGGGATGTATCACCAGAGGCATGGTTTGAAGTTGGAAGGTGGAAGGGTGAGGGGAAGAGGAGGAGGTTTTTCACTGAGAGGGTGGTGGATCCTTGGAACGTGCTGTCTGGTGAGCTGGTTCAGAGATCCACAGTGGAGGGCTTCAAGAGAGGGTGGGACAGACGCAGAAAGCGGATGTATCAGATGATGGCCTGGCCCAGGGGGGTGGGGATGGATGATAGGGGTTTCTGGAACACAAGGTGGGCGGGGAGGGCCTCGGTACCCAACTAGGGATCTGAGGTTCGAGCAGACTTGATAGACTGTATGGCCTAATCTGCTGGCAATTAGTATGTTAGTATGTATATCGTTTACCTTAAGCACTACATAGTAACAAAAAGGATTACTTTTCTAGAGTATGACTTCCAGGTTGCAGTTACAGCACTTAACCTTGTATTGGGTGGTGTCAAGAACTTCATAAAGGGAGACACATATAGTCATCCAGGAAGCTTCATACAGAGTTTGGAAAGTTTTACTGGAAATATTGAGCAGTTAAGCATTACCCACCATTTAGGGAAACACAATATAGAGCAATCATGCAAACTAAATGGACAGGTGATAAAAGTCACTGCCTTGGAGAAAGATTGTGGAATTTTGGTAGACAGTAAGCTTAACTTTAAGCAGCAAAGGACAAATGTGATTAGTAGAACTAATTACATGATAACAAATATAAAAATAAGCTTTATAAACAAAAATAGTGGATGTCTGTTGCCATTATGCAAACTACAGTATGTGTAAGGCCACACCTTGATTATGGGTCTCAATTATGGAACCATATACACAAGGGGAAACTGATAGGGTGGAAAAAAATACAGAGACACTATGCAAAAATGGTGGGATCACTCAGAAAATTTAGTTATAGGGCTCGACTGTAAGGAACTGGTTTTTTCTCTTTACAGCAGAGAAAAACTAGAGGGGACTTAATGTCAATCAATGTATAGGATAGTCACGACGTAAGTTTAAGGAATGAAATGGGTATACTATTACAGGAGAAACCAATGGGCCTCAGAGGACATAAAAAACAAATAAAGTTAGACACTGCAAAGAATAACATGAGCATTGTTCATTCATAAAGCTTTGGAATAAATTGCCTAATGAGATAATAAATTGTAGTTCGATACTAGCATTTAAAAAACAAATAGATAGATGGCTGACCAACGGTGGATCTAGATGGAGCCATTGATGTGGAGAATGGTGACTATGGGCTAATTAGCCGCCTTCCGTTCTAACCCCAGTATGAATACCCAGTATGAACCACAAAAATTATGCTTAGTGATTTTAATACAGATTGGATGCAAAAGTCAAACCATAATAAAAAGGATTAAAAAGTATCACTAAATTAAGTCCAAGTAATAAAAGACATAAATAAAATAGATTATAAAAATAACACATAAGCATGTCTGTTCTGGATTGAGCTTTTGTAACAAAACAGGATCACATTTTTTTTTTTTTTTAGCTCTTCCTTTTTTTTTTCTTGCCGGTTCACATACAGAGGGCACCCCCAGCCCCATCCCCCGATGTCCACCATCTGGCACTGACCTGGCCCCAGGGCTTACCTCCCCCCAGCGGGGCTGGCGGGGTTTCCCAACTCCCACTGGGAACTGGATTTAAGGGGCCAGTGCTGTGGCTGGCCGGGAGCGGAGCCTGCAAGGTGCCCTCCACCGTTTCTGCTGTGGCAAGGATTTTCACGTTCCTCTCCTAGGAGTTGAGGCATGCAATGACACCTGCAGAGTGGAGTGCACATGTGCTCCCTCCAAGCATCTGCCCTGACTCCTCCCCTTGTCTTCAGTGTGGCAGCCGTGTCCCCCAGCCTCTGTTAGGGAGCAGACAGGTGCCGACAGCTGGAAACCCCCCTCCCCAGAGAAGGAGAGCAGTCCGCTGGATGGTCAATCCTTCTCTGCCCCTGCCAACCCCGAACATGGGTCACCGGCGTTGTGTGATGTATGGCGACCAGTGCCTCAGCCGTCAGCTCCACTAGGTCAGCTAACAGGATCACATTTGAAAAAAACAAATGAGGTTCTTCTGATGCAATAAGTGACCATTCTCCTGTTTTTTTTTTGTAACTGCTCAGGTGAAATTAAAAGGCCAGATCAAGTTATTGTGAGCACTAGGATTATCCCAAAGGAAAAGATTCATGCATTCAGAGGTACTCTATGGTCACAGTTACAGATGTGCCCTTCTTAAATTGTATTCTTATGGTGGGATTGGCTGATGAATATTTTTGAGAGAATTTATTTGAATTTGTGATTTTTGCACCATCAAGAACTTTATATCAGAACTGTTATCAGATATGAGGGATATAGATTAAGCTTTGACTAGGCATATATAGAAGTGTGACTGACTTAGAGTTAATAAATTATCACCAAATGAGAAATAAGGGTAAACTGTTTATAAGAAATGCTGAAGTGCAATTTTTTTGTAATAACCAATGGGAAACAGCTCAAGATCTGAAAAGATTTTGGGACAGTATAAACTACTATAGGTGTTTGGAAGGAATAATGAAACCATTTCAAAAATGTTAAAATGGATATGATTATAACATACCTGTTGGAAATGGCATTTGGTTTCAATGATTTGTGTAGTAATACTATTGCTTTACTGCCATGCCAAATGGAATGTCTAGAAGTTGTGAGTTGCTGGATTTATGTACTAGCCCGGTTTGCTCTGTCTGACTCTCAATTTTATTGTACGGCAAGGTGAGGCAACTCAAGGCAATTTTATTTATATGATGTCCATTCCCAAGGGCTCTGGGCACCGCACTATTAAACAAATAATTCAATAGGGTACTACAAAAAAATAAAAAAAGAGACAATTAAGTATATGAATATACTGGGCTCAATTTTCAGGGTTCAGAATGATGCAAGGTGCCCGCATACAAAAGCATGATGCAAGCGGCACATTGCACCACACCTTGCATCATTCCTGATTTTCAATAGAAGCTTGCAGCATACTTGGGGCCAACTACACCAGAGTGACTTGAGCCTTGCTTGTTCCATCCACCTGGCTACGCCATGGCAGTAAGGGGCCATGCTCCCTCCCTGCTACATCATCCTTTAAAAGGGATTTCCAAAGAAGCTGGGTACCACTGCTGCTTTGACCAGCCATGGCTGGTCAAATAGCCACTGCAGCAGCTGACACTAACATAGTGGCAGTGGGAGTCTGATCCTTTGTGGCCACTGTCATATATGGGAGATGTATCCACTCAGTGTGCAAACTATCCCATGGTGACAGGATGCCATGACCCTAGGTGAGAGCCAGGAGCTGTGGACAGCATTGGCACCCATACTGTGGAGTAGTGTGCCACCTACAACTTACTGTTGACTGCCATCTGTGCTGTCATCAACACAGGAGGTTGGCACCCATAACATATCACAAGGGAGTACCGTCAGTGCCATTGTGTCGTAGGCATCATGGGAGATGTGATACTATCAGTAGTGCTGTGTACACTCACACTGTATCTGTCATGGCACAGTGTATCATGCACTCGGTGGTACTACCACACAAGCATTCAGTCAGACAACTGCTGTCTGAGACTTACTGGACACAGTCTGTATGGAAAATCATGTGCTGTGCTGTGCTGTACACCCAGAATGATGCACACCATGGCATATCCAGTTCTTATGTATGGAAGAACAGCTGGTCTATGAGGTAGGGTGGGTTATGTTGCTGTCTTGCCACTACCAAAGCAACCATGTTCAGTCCATGCTCAGGATTACCCACCTGCCCAGTATCATGCTGCACATCTGTGGTGCATGCCCAAGGAATGTGTGCTCCTAGGGAGACCTTTCTCTCAGACATTACATCTATTTTCCAAAGGACACTGCAGGGTTGTGCCAGAAGCCTCATTTAAACCCCTCTCTTGCATATTTTGTTTGATGCATGGGAGCAATTGCGGAAACTTTGGGGTTTTGGTGCTAGGACCTCTCCTGTACCAAAATCTCATGCAGGGTCCCTGGCGCACTGGGATTTGATGTAAGCTCAACATCTGGTGGAGGGTCCCTGGTGCACTGGTATTTGATGCAAGCTCAAAATCTGGTGCAGGGTCCCTGGTGCACTGGGATTTGATGCAAGCTCAAAATATGGTGTAGGGTCCCTCGTGCATTGGGATTTGATGCAAGCTGCCATTTACCACAGCTTGCATCATGCTTCCAGTCCCTTTGAAAATCAAGCCCACTGAATCTTAAGACAAGAGTGCTTAGCAACTGTATTGACATGAATGTTGGGAAGGGTACTGTATCAGTTTACTTTGCTAAATCAATAGGAGGGGAGAGAGAGGTTAATTGGGGGTGTGGCTTAGGCAGTATAAAGGCAGGTGACTCCAATTACAGCTTCCTGCTGCTAGCTTTTGAAAGACAGAAATCTTGCTTGTAGAGTAGAAAGCAGCAAACTAAATAAGCTACTGTTTTTCTTAGTAATTTAACACTTCTATCTCAGCAGGAGTCAGTGCCTGTTGAGATTAAGCAAACAGATACTTTATTAGGAGTAGAGGGGGTCTCATTTAGGGTTAAAAAAGAAAAGAAAGAAAGTCTGTGTGTTTCTGTATTGGAAAGGGTACTGTATCAACTTACTTTGCTAAATCAGTAGGAGGGGAGAGAAAGGTTAATTGGGGTTGTGGCTTAGGCAGTATAAAAGCAGGTGACTCCAATTACAACTTCCTGCTGCTAGCTTTTGGAAGACAGAAATCTTGTTTGTAGAGCAGAAAGCAGAAAACTAAAAAAGCTACAATTTTTCTTATTAATTGCCCTCCATCCCACCCCTCCACCCTCCGACCCTAAGCCAGTTCTACATTTATAGCCACTGGATTTGACTGACAACAGGAACTTCCTATTTGGCAATAGGAAGGGAAGAATCATAGAGAAACATTAGTTTTGTCAACCCTAAAGGAAAAAAGTAGCTCCCCCCCCAGCTGCTGGTGGTCTGACTCTGAGCAAGGAAGAAGAGGCTACTGAAGAATACAGGAAGTTGCTGTCCCAGAACAGGAAGGATGAGAGTTGTAAGGAGAGGAGAGAGTAAGCATACAAAGAAACAGGAGAGGGGACACAAAATAAGACATGATAGGAGAGGTGCAATGCAATGGCTGTGGGGCAGCAGTGTTCTGGGAGACATTCTGGAGGCTGCAGTGATGCCCTATTTGCAGGCACCTCTCTGGTCTGAGGGGGGAGGTTGCCCATCTCCAGGCTGACCTGGCTAGGATTCATGAAACCTCCTCCTCCACCCAGGGACCACCAGGGCCACTACCGCTACCTCAGAGGTTGCCAAGAAAGAGGAGCAGCTGGACCAGGGTGGGCTCAGGGAGAAAGGGAGAGGGTGGTGGAACAGAGGTGTATCCCTCCAGCTGTACCTCTCCACAATTCATATGCTGTTCTGGTGGATAGTGGTTCCTCTATGGAGGCACCTGCAGTGGAGACCAAGGAGGATGCTGGGAACCTCCACAAAGGAAACCCACAGGATGGTGGCACAGGACTCCACAAGGGAAGGAAACAACTCCTGGTAGGGGACTCAATCATTAGGGGGTAGAAGTGGGGGAGGAAGGGGAGAGGGAGGTAAGGTGCCTTCCTGGCACCACAGCTTAGAGGGACAGGAAGCGAATCCTCAGGATCGTGGGAGCAGCTGCATGAGGGAGGGAGCTGGATGTCATTGTCCACCTAGGGACAAATGACCTTGCTAGGAATGGGATCAGAGCAGTGCAAGAGTAGTTTGTAGAGTTGGGGAAGGGCCTTAGACAAGTAACGCTTACGGTAACCTTCTTGGAGGTGCTGCCTGTCTATGGCAAGGGTGATGCTAGGGTGCTTCTCACCATGGAATTCAATGAATGGTTGAAAAACTGGTGTGGAGCTCAGGGTTTTGGCTTCATTGGGGACTGGGGAGCCACCTGGAGGGATGCAGGCCTATACTGGTGCGATAGTCTGCACCTGTCCGGGGGATCCAGGATCCTAGGTGATAGGCTTAAATGCTTCATTGGCAAGCATTTAAACTAGCCAAGGGAGAGGCACTGAAAAGGAGCAGGGAAATACCAGCCTCCCCCCCCACAAAACATGGTAAATAAGTGAGGTAAACACCAAGGTAGAGAAGGCATTAGGGAGCAGGACAGAGGTAAATGCAAAAAAAAGCTAAGGCAGTAAGGACAGGGATGGGTCAGAAAGTGGTAAGGCCATCAAAAATTGCAGGGTGATGAGTACCAATGCCCCTAGTCTGTGTAACAAGCTTCCTGAATTAGTGGCCTTGATGGAAGAGGGATGCCTGGATATTGTGGCAGTCACATAAACATGGTACTCAGAGAACCATGACTGGGATGTCAACATACCAGGATACACAATCTACAGAAGGACAGGGAGGGTAAAAGAGGAGGAGGAGTAGCTCTCTATGTAAAGGAAGGGGATCAAAACAACAGAACTAAAGAGTAAACAGGGAGCAGATGAGGCACTCTGGGTCACCCTGGAGACAGGAAATGGCACAACAATCCGCATGAGGGTTGTATACAGACCCCCATCTCAGGGGGAGGGAATGGACAAGAAAATGGTAGAAGGCATCCTTAGAATGGCAGAAAAAGGGGAGATATTGTTGATGGGGGACCTGAATATGCCAGATGTTAACTGGAGCACCTTGGCTGCAGGCACATCCAAGAGCGGGGTCATTATTGATGCCCTACAAGGGGCATGCCTCAGATAACTAGTATTGGAACCCACTCAGGAGGGAGCAATCTTAGACCTGGTACTCAAACAGGGACGGAGAAAGAATCTCAGATTTAGAAGTGGGTAGCCATCTGGGAACAAGTGACCACCGAACAGTGTGGTTCATGATAAACACAGCCATAGAGTCAAGCCATACAAAAGCAAGAGTATTGGACTTCAGGAGGGCTGACTTTGGGAAAATGAGAGACTGCCTCAGAAATGCACTAGGAAACAGGCAAGAAGGAGGGGTGGAGGAACAATGGGGAGTAATCTAAACAGCCATCACAGAGGCAACAAGCCTTTGTGTGAAGCAAATCAACAAAACACAACAAAGGAAAAAAATGCTGTGGTTCTCAAAAGAGGTGGCAGGGAAGGTTAAGGAGAAAAGGATAGCATTTAGGAAATATAAGGAAAAACAGAAGGAGCAGGAGAGAGAATTTTATCAGTTAAAGCAGAAAGAGGCAGGGAAGGCAGTCAGAATAGCAAAGACCCAAACCAAGGAAAGGATAGCCAACTCTCTTAAGAAGGGGATAACACCTTTTATAGGTACATTAGGGAGTGAAGAAAGACCAAGGGAGGGATTTTGAAGCTTAATAAAGGGGATGGAATGTGGGCAGAGGATGACAGTGAAAAAGCAGGGATGCTGAATGAATATTTTTGCTCAGTATTCACAAAGGAAGAGGAGGGGAGGTACCTAAAGCAGACAAGATTAACACTCTGGAGACGGGGTTGATACCAGTCCATTTACAGAAGAAAGGGTTCTGAAAGAACTAATAAAATTGAAGGAGGACAAAGCAATTGGGCGAGATGGGATTCACCCAAAAATTCTAAAAGAACTAAGGGTAGAAGTAGTGACACCGCTGACTACTCTCTTTAACAAATCATGGGAGGATGGGGTGGTACCTGAGGACTGGAGGAGGGCAGATGTGATTCCTCTTCACAAAAGTGGGAGCAGGGCAGAGGCAGGAAACTACAGACCAGTTAGTCTGACTTCAGTGGTAGGGAAAATGATGGAATCACTTCTGAAGGAAAGGATTGTTGAGTACCTAGAGGCCAGTGGGGTACAGGACCCAAGGCAGCATGGATTCACAGCGGGAAGGTCATGTCAGATGAATCTAATAGATTTCTTTGACTGGGTGACCAAAGTAGTAGACCAGGGAGGGGCTGTGGACATGGCCTACCTAGATTTTAGCAAGGCATTTGATACAGTCCCACACAAAATATTAATAAACAACTTAGCCAGCCTTGGAGTGGGTCCCACGGTAGTAGCCTGGATAAAAAAGTGGCTGGACAACAGGACACAAAGGTTAGTAGTAAACAGAATCCACAGTGAAGAAAGGAGTGTTACTAGTGGGGTACTGCAGGGTTTAGTACTGGCTGGTCCTTTTTAATGTCTTTATAAGTGACACTGCAGAGGAACTGGAAGGAAAAGTGTGTCTCTTTGCAGATGACACAAAGAGCTGTAACAGGGTTGATGTACAAGGTGGAGTGGAAAGGATGAGAAGGGACTTGGCAAGGTTGGAGGAATGGTCATATATATGGCAGCTTAGATTCAATGCAAAGTAGTGCAAGCTAATGCACCTGGGAAACAAAAATCCAGGGGAAGAGTACACAATGGGAGGTAAGATACTGACAACAATAAAAATGGAAAGAGAACTGGGGGTAATTCTATCAGATGACCTAAAGATGGGCAAGCAATGTGAGAAGGCAGTAAGGAAGGCTGGGGGGAGGATAGTGGGATGCATAGGGAGAGGCATCAACAGTAGAAAACAGGAAGTTGTTATCCCTCTGTACAGACAGTTGGTGAGACCCCATCTGGAGTACTGTGTGCAGTTCTGGAGACCCCATCTCTGCAAAGACATAGACAAAGTGGAGGCTGTCCAGAGGAGGGCAACCAAAATGGTGCAGGGTCTGCACCAGAAGACATCTGAAGAAAGACTAAAGGAGCTTAATATGTATATCCTTGAGGAAAGAAGGGGGACATAATGAAACTTTCAAGTACCTCAAGGGAATCAACAAAGTCCAAGAAAAGAGAGATGCAAGAACATGGGGGCACAATTTGAAGATAGAGGGGGGATGGCTCAGATGTAATGTGAGGAAGTATTTTTTCACGGAGAGGGTTGTGGATGCATGGAACAGCCTTCCTGAGGAGGTAGTGGAGTCAAGAACAGTGGAGGAATTCAAGAATGCATTGGACAGAAATAAGGTAGTCCTAGTGGGGCGTAGGAGGAAGTAGGATGTTGGCTAACTAGGATCTGTAGCTTATCCGTTAGGTAGAAAAATGGGCAGACTAGATGGGCCAAGCGATCCTTATCTGCCATCAAATTCTATGTTTCTATGAATCAGTTGAAAATGGCAACTACTGAATTTGTGGTACCAATAAAGATTTTGAATATTTTTGTTATTTCTGAAGGAAATACCAGAGATTTGGAAACACAGTGACACTAACTCTAACTAAGTTAGGACAAAGTAACTCTGCATACAGGTGCCTTCAGATGTGCTTTATTTATTTCTCCATCAACTAGCATTCAAAAATGGGTGGGCACATACAACAACAAAGTGCAACTGCTGCTCTCAACCTTTGCTTTATCCTAACTTGGTGTCAACAGTATAGCCTAGAGGTTAGAGTAACGAGCTGTGAATGAACTTGGTACATCCAGCAGACCACACCTTGGTTTGATTCTCACAGCCTCCACTTGCATACTGTGTGACTCTGAGCAAGTCACTGAACCGCACAGTGCTCCCAGGTCACCCCTGAAAACAGGCACTTCTGCCTAGTGGGCCTTACCCAGTTACCAAAGACAAAAAAAAAAAAAACAGTTGGGGGTGGGAGAATCCATTATTTCACTATGTTGTACTTAGCTAAGGGTAGCACCACCATGGCTATGGTGCAAGCAGTTTTGTTTATGTTGTGGCAGAGATTAGGAAACAAGGAGTAGAGGTCCCAGGTTTTGTAGGACATCGTCATGCAATAGTAAATAATTATAGGCTGATTTCTGTTTTGTCCCCATCTTCCGAGGGACTTGATTATATAATTTATGAGCAGTTAGGTTCCTACAATGAGAAAATGGGATTCATGGAGATGTACAGCCTGCTTTTTTTTAAAACACAGTACTGTAACTGCTTGGATGGGGTTTACTGAGTTTTTGCATGGGGTCTTGGACAGTTAAGACTGGAAAGGGGTGGTCTTTACTGACTTGATGGAAACCATTCATTTGTTGGATTACCATTTATTGAATTTACTGGATAGACTGTGCTTGTCAAAAGGCAACCAGTAGCTAGATTTCCAGAAAAACAGTTTCATCTGGCCATGTTTTGGCTCTTCAGCATCTTAACAGGTCAAGGTGATGCCGACTGTAATGTGCTGACGCTTTGCAATCGGGCTTTCTCGATGCATTATAGTGGGTGTGGCCATGACCTGTCAAGAAACTGAAGAGCAAGGCTGAAACTTGGCTGGCTGATATTAAACGTTACAGCAATTAGTGTTCACGGTGTTTTCAACAGTGGAGCAACATAGCAGAATCAGCTACTGAACAGTCCTGGTATAGCTTTTGCTGGTGGAAATTTAAGTCATGTTTGACAGCATGGAGTGTTTTGTCCCCCTCCCAACAAACAGAACAGCAGGTCTGCTCATAATAGAAAAACAGGTAGTAAAGGCTGTAACAGATCTGCATACCCATTTTGTTTGTTTGATTACAAGGACAAATCATTTATATGCTATAGTGATAGTGAACACTGGATTCATTACACTTATGAAAGAATCAGATGAGACTATGTACAGTAAGTTCAAGGCCAGCAAGGCTTGGAGTAGTACCCATATGGTGTGCAGACAATGTTTGCAGAAGAGCAGTTAAAACAATATTTGAAGGTATGCCACTGCAGGGTATTGGAGAACAAATTTTCTCCCAAGAAATGCAGGGGGTTGTAATAGATGAGTACAATGTCTCAACTGTTGTTTGTTTTTGTTTTGTTATTTATTGTAAAAAGTGCATGTAATGGAGAAATGGATCACGAACACTAAGTTATTGGGTTGTGTGCAAATAACTGTGTGGAAGGGTGTGGGAATTGACAACACTGACACAGATGGTTAAGATTTAAAACACACAGTTGGCATTGTGTGAATTTTATTTCTTCATAAAATTCAACAAAATAAAGTTAACTCCAAATAAAAAAAAAAAATAAAGAAAACAGATCTTTACCACTTCAGATCTGAATTTCAGCACTGTTGTACCCTTACAAGTGCTGCCACAGAGTAGAAAGCTAATTACAGCTATTTATTTCTACAATCATCTGTGTTCGAGTATACCTGTATGTCCTCTCAGTACACCACTCAAGGCTTGACTGATCATGTAAGTTCAGGGGGGCCTTTTATAGCAACACAGCCTGTGACCTCATCAGGTCAGGTGATCCGCCCATATCTCTAGTACATAAAATTCTGTACTAGTACATACATTTTTGGGGGATCAACATGACCATGGCCCTTAAACTATGTGGTATCTCAACAATATCATTCTGCTAAAACATCTTTATAACTCGCTGCCCCAGATATAAGAGAGTAATACATAAGGACCACTTAAGAGTTTAGCCCCTCACTTTATGTGATGTCATTGATTGACAGGGCCCTATAAAGGCTGTCTGGTTTGGGCTTGCTGGCTCCTAGGAATTTACCAGAACACATCAGTTAAGAAAGGAACAAGTAAGGGCCTGGGGTTTTCCTCATCCATGTAAACCTACTTAATTCTGTTCCTTGTATTCCTTGTAAGGTTTTTAAAATGTTTATTTAATCTTCAGACATAGAAAAACAGATAAATGCATTCAAGAGGGTTTTAAATGTACTGTAGTCCCCTCTTTTAATCAGGACAGTACAGGCAAATATTCTGTTTATGTGAAGTACCTGTAAAGGTTGGGTTATAGATACTGCAGCAGAGCATAAAAACATGCATTCACTCCGGAGGTTTTATTTACTGTAAACCCCAGCTCTTCTTTACATGAAGAAGAAAACTTTTCTTTCATTCAGGAAAGAATGTCCCATTGGCTGAAATCATCAGTTGATGGGCTGCCTTTTCAATTGGGCCCTGTTCTGTCATGTGAGCTTTCCTTAGCCCTCTCTTGTGTCTTTATTGTGGCCCTCATTCTCCTACATGGTCTGCTTTTAACAGGAGAACGGGCCCCATTTAATATTTGGCTTGCATTTCTCAAACCAAACGCTACTTTTGTACTCTGTGGTGCAAATACGCAAACCTGTAGCTGGAGGTTTTATTCCTCAGTCTCCCTTTGTGGCTAGCCTTGGAGATGTGAGGACTATCTTCTTTTCATCTGTAAGGCACTTCCCATATTTTAAGAAAATGGCACTCTGCCTTTATTACTAAGAGTAATATTTTTAAAACATTTTACAGGCGTCCCTGTAGCATTTTACTCTTTATTACCTGGTCTAGTCCTTAGTCTCTGGGTTTCTAGAACAGACCATTTATATTCACAATACAGCCTTTTTACTAGGCCAAAGTGGTGTTTCACAATATTTATTTATCTGGCCCACCAGTTCTAGGGCCATATTTCTTTAAGATAGGAGGCATATCCTAACCTCCACCATATCATCACCATGGACAGGAAAAGAAACATTGCAGGGCAGAATAGACAGAGATACTCTGATGGGGCAGCCACCCCCTCAGAGTAGAAGGGTGAAGGAATGGTCAAGACAGACCTTAAGAAGAAGACACTACTGCAGTAGACTATAAAGTTAGTGATAGATAAGAAGGGATGTCCTAATGTGATTCCACAAGTTCAGGGGGTGGTGGGGGGGAGACTAAACTACCACAAACTACAATCTGTGTATAATATGAAATGCAAATTAACGAATGTGCAATATGTGCTACCTTTATCTTCAAGAAGGAAGGAAATGCTGCTATGCTGGTATCTATTCAGATATCTGCTTTTGAATATATTTATTACATTTGGCTATTTGCATCTTATTTAGAGGATTGAAGTTTCTTTGCTGTGCACTGGCCTGACCTTACTTGCAGCTCTATCCTGGTTGCCGAGTGAGCTCTAGTTTTCTCTGATTTTCAATTTTCTGTCATGAACAAAATGTTAACTATTAAGGCTATATGCTTGATCTAGAATATATGTGTTTTTTATGAAATGACCAATAACTGGTTTTGCTATTATTGATACAAAAAGACACAGTGACAATAAATGGGTTGTTTTATCACTTTTGACATTAAACTTGGGGTTCCTACTGGATCCCTCCTCAGGCCACTTTAATACGTTTTTGAATGATCTATGACATGCATCTTGAAATAGTAAAACTGTACTACATGCACATGATTCTGTTGTGGTGGCTAAACGTGGTACTCTGACTTCTCTATCAGGTCTCCTGTAGGAGGATTTCAGTAGAATCCAAAAATGGTTTAAAGACTGTAATCTTGGTGTGAATGTTAAAAAAAGGCAAAGTCTATGGTATTTTAACTCAAGAAAGTTACTGGGAAGACACTGGAGTAATGGGTAACATGTTGAAGATATAAAAAGAAAGTACCCTGAATTAGTCAAGGAGTGTAACCTGGCAACACATAAGGAAATGCACTTGAAATGACTAAAGCCACTGTTGTGATTGTATACAATTAATGTTACACTGAAGACGTTTGTATATTTGTACCCTGGTTTGTCAATAAACTAGAATTAAAAAAAAGAAAGTTAGTGGCTAAGAAGAACTTGAGAATAGTTGTAATTGAGGAGGATTTGATTGACCTGTTTGAGTTCTCTGTCAATACTTTTGTCTCTACTGTGGCAGTGCACTGTCCGGCAAAGACCATGCATAGATAATTATTTGATTAAAAGGATTATTATTCATTGAGGACTATTATGCAGGAATAAAATAATTTTTACATAGGAATCTTGAAAAGTAGTTGCTCAAAATATTATTTTGTCACTGATTGGTTATGGTATAATGGTGTATTTAGCAGCTTCAGACTATCAAGGTTGAGATTCTGGATGGAGAAGTTTGTCATTTTGTATTAGGGACAAAAAATGTAATTTGTTTCACCATACTGACTGTTTCCCATTTGAAGTTTTAAATGGTACTTTGGAAGTTTATGGAGTTGGAACATTTTACACGGATAACTACAATCCCTGCACAAATGAGTTATGTTGCTGTTCTAAGGACAATTTACATCATATCATGTTAGAACAGTGACAACTGGACAGTGAAATCCATTACAGTGACACTTTTGAACAGATTTGAAGTTGTCTCTGTAAAGGTCCCGCTGCACACTGGCACCTGTTTCACCAGTGTTCCCCCCCCTTTCAAAATTAACTCCGACTTGGAGTTGATTAGATTAGTAATGGGGGTGTGGTGGGGGGGGCAGAGACCCCCACTTGGGGGGTGTGGGGAATGCAGTCCCCCTCAGAAAACACTGGCAGATACAGACGGTGAACTCTCACCTGTCAGTATCGGAAATTTTGTTGTGCCACATGTCGACAACTTTCTTGTTGATGCAGCTTGGAGGAAGCCAATTTATAGAATGCATTCTCAACTGTGAAACAAAGGGCAGCATTACCTCATTGTTAAACATTCAAAAGTCAATAATTATTGTGTACATGGTCTGGAAAGGCTGGAATTTGTCAATGTTTGGGATTTTTTTAATTTTGGAGGAAAATCCATTTAAATGGTCAGAATTCATTTGAATGTATTAGATATTTCTACCTTTATTAAATGCATTGGCACATGTACATGTAGTTGCCTATCTAATGTCATGGATTATGTTAATGTTATGGATTATTTTTGTATTGCATTAAATGCCGCTTGGTCGCCTTGGAAAAATGGCTCTTGTTGCCCAAAAGTCTACCCAAAATAGTTAAAAAAGCAACAATGAAAAAAAAAGTATTTTTTTGTTTATCTGCACAGCAGAATATATAGTATTTTAACACAATTTAATATTTTTGTTTTGTGCTTGCATTGAGATGTTACTGTTTGTTAGTAACTTTAGCGTTCTTGATTTATTGAAACTCAGTTCTGTTCACTTCTATTTTATTTTGCTCTTTTCATACTCACTGTATAAGACATGTTTTGATATTCAGGTGTGAAAGACATGATGTATGTTATTATTCTTGTATTCTAGCTTGTTTTACACTGTATTATTTAATATTCATTTGAGTTTCCAGGTTTGTATATGATATTATTCCTATATAGCATCTTGTTTTACAGTTTATTTTTTATTGTATTTTATCAGGTTATTTTGTTTTACTCCCTTGTCCCAACCAAGTCCTGCTCCTTGTCTGCACCTCTATGGGGTCAGAATTAGCTACAACTGAACTGTGCACCTCATACCCATGCAACCAGGAAACTCAGGACTGGTGTCAGCACCTGTGCACTTCCAGCTATGAATCCTCATGCCTGCTGCCTGCAGTAGATGGCAGCAAAACTGAAGTGTTCCTTTGATGAATGGGTTCCACCCTCCTGGTCCACAAGGAGGCAGCTGTTCCATTAGGATGGCTAGACTCCCACCCACAATCAACTGAGATTGCAGGTAAAGGACCACAAAGCTACCGGAGTGTCTTGTTTTACAAGTAAATGCTTTAAATTTATGTAGATACAGTATATGGTACAACAGGACAACACTGCTTACATATACAATATCTGTGCAATGTATCTGTGTGTTCACTGATTCTACATAAATTTCATATATGTATGTAGTCTATGTAATTAATTCAAGGTTATACCTGAAAATAGGACTTTGTGTTCCAGAAGGCCTACCTGGTTAACAGAATTAAATAAATAAAATAAACAAAATTATAACTTTAGTGGATATTAAAGGGATGAGCACTGTAAAGACAAAAAAATGGCAGGGTGTGTTGTCAAACTTTTTATACAGCATAAGTAAGCCTCAGATTTGTTTTTAGGTACAAGGCAGTACTTAGGGCCTTAAGCCCCAAGTCAAGTGTATTTCATACTACCACCTTGTGCCCTAGCATCTATAACTACTTAGCTCATCCCTGAAATCTCTACTGAAGTAAAAATGAAAATAAGAATTGTTTAGATATTGTGCCGTGTAATGAGATGTTGGGCCAGATTTTCAAAGAGACCATAGACCAATGCAAGGTGCATTAAACAACCACCTTGTGTCAAAGCCAGGTGCCCCAAATACTGTGTGCCATATTTTGCATGAAAAACATGCTCTGTGGCAAAGTCCACCAAAATAAAGCAAGAGGTCTGCTGCATCAAAATATTTTGCATGTGGAGAGAATGATGCAAGCTGAGTCAAAAACGCGTGGAGTGAGAATGACTAAAGCTGAGTCAAAAATGATGCAGGGGGGCGAGAATGACTGAAGCTGAATAAAAAAGATGATGCAAGGAGTGAGAATGACTCAAGCTGAGTCAGAAAGACAAGTGATGCATGGAGTCAGAACAACTCAAGCTGAGTCAAAAAGTAAGACAGAAGAAATGATCAAGACAACGGCATGCTAAACCCCTAAAATGCTATAAATGTGTCCTACAGGGAGAATATTGGCCCTGTAAGCAATACACTACATAATCTACCCTCTCCTTTATATGCTCCAGTGCCAGTTAGACCAGATTTGGCTGGTTTAACACTGGTATGCATCTTCGGCACAGTGTCAACAACTTCCACCTTTGAAAATAAAAAAAAAATATAAGGGACATGGCATCATTTTTATGATGCAAGACCCGCTGCGACATGGGACATCCATTTTTATGACTGTGGGCGGAGCCTACAGTAATACTGTATGTACAAAAGCAGTGATGTCATGTTTTCTGTCTGTGGAACTGACTGAAGATGTAAATAGTCTCCTCCACCTTACCCTCCTCCACAAAATGTTTTCCACCCTCAAATAAACATGCTTTCATGTTAGTCAATAGTTATATGGTACTATTTTCTTTCTTAAATGGGTGGTACAAGAACTGGAACCTGAGTAGTAGGAGGCAGCATTGTTTTTTTGGGGAAGTAAGATCCACCCCACCTCCACCCAAGAAGCTCCAAAAGGTCCATCCCACCTTTTTTTTATTCATGTGGGAGGGGCATGAGGTGGATCTATCATCCTGAAAGAAGACTCACATGTTTGGGATGTGGACCAAGGAACAGAACAACAAGTCTGTGGAGTCCCTGCATTTTGTTAAAGACTAGAACAGAAGATACTTAAAATGCCTTCAAACTGACCTAAATACCCTTGGAACAAATGATTATCAGAGTCACCTGGTGTCTCAAAAGGAAAGACTAATAAGTGTCTAAAAACTAAGGAAAATGGACAGTGTTCAGGTATTTCTTAAACATTTATATACTAAAAACAAAGTTCATCTTTTGGGATTAACAATATTTGTTTACCATATTCTATCTATCTATATATGTAGTTTGTCTTTTCAGTAGTTTCAAAATCTTGAAAGCATTGGTGTTACTAATGCATTTAGAAATACATTTCTTTAATTGTCTTTACAGATAACCTTGAAAGCATTGGTGTTACTAATGCATTTAGAAAGATTTTTTTAATTGACTTTACAGATAAATCATGCATGTTCATGTGAGGGCACATTCTGGGGGGGATGGGGTTCAAATTATTTTAATCATGGGTACAGTACCTGGTAAACACATGAAGTGTATTTTCCTTTTTAAAGGAGTAGTCCAACCAGAATGTACAAAAAAACATATGTTATGTAGAGTGTTTTGATATGTATGTTAAATCCTAGTGTGTCCTTCCCTTTGTCTGCTATTAGGAGTTTTTCCTAAATTAGCTTTCTAGCTGTATGGTAGTTTTACGACCCCTGGGGATCTCCATAACAAACAGTTTTATTGGCTTTCTTTCTCCTATGATGCCCCTTGTCTCATGTGACAGTGATGTAGCCATGCCCTTAGATTTAGCATGTGTACTGCTTTAAAATTAGTTTAGCAACAGCAGAGCCTTGTAACTGGTCTGATCCAGGGAGCACAAATGTCAACAGTTAGTTTAGCAGATACCTGCGAGCAATAACCACTAATCTGGTTCCGTATGGTTTCTCCGATCGGTTCCTGAACCGACCTCAACTGATAAATTTGTTTTTTTAATTTAAAAACCTTTAGGCCCAGATATTCAAAAGGGTTGCGCCATGCACAACAGGGTTGCGTATGCGCAACTCCAAAAATGCACCATTCTGCGATATTCAGAAGGGGCCAGTTGCGCCACCAAAAACATGCTGAGCAACAGCGCAATGGAAATGAAGGCATGTGCAACCGAAGGGGGCGGGTCCATGCATAAAGTGCGCAATGCGATAATCGAACACTTGCGCAATGCGCAAGAATGGCTTAGCCGGAAGTTCGCGCAGTAGCGGAATTGAGCAAAATAAAAGGGCTCAAGAAAGCGGCGCAAGAACTCTAGCAGGCCGCAAACTGGGGGAGAGAGACAGAGAGAGAGAGAGACAGGAGCTGGAAGGGCAGAAAGGGACAGTGGGTCCTGGAGGACAGAGAGGCCAGTGGGGGTGCCCGTGCAGTGGAAGCAGCAGTGGGGCAGCGGGGTAACACAGGAACAGCAGCCGGGGGCAGAAGCCAGGGGAGATGGACAGTGCCAGCTTCCACATGGAAGCTGTAATGGGGGTGAGACACCATGCTGCAGGGGACGTGGCCGTGGAGAACCGCGTCGGCGGTATGCCCCCGACAGGCGGTATCGTGCCTGCATCAGCTTCGAGCTGTACACAGACATCGAGATTGTGGGCCGGTACCACCTGAACAGGGCAATACTGAGACGGCTCTGCGAGCTGTGCAGTGATGTGATGCAGGCACCCTCACGATGGAGTCACGCTCTGTCCGTGGAGACCAAGGTGACAGCCTGCATGTGCCTGCTCGCCACGGGCACCTTCCAGAGGCCAACAGGGGACACCACAGGCATTACACAGTCGGCCACGTCACGCATCCTCACCCAATTCCTCAGAGCACTGCTGCCTCATGCTGCGGAGTACATCCATTTCCCCAGCACCGCGGCAGAGCGTACAACAAACATGCAGGAGTTCAAAGGGTAGCACGTATGCCTGGCATGCTAGGGGCCATAGACTGCACCCATGTGGCCATTTGCACGCCACCTGGCCCCGACGGCCAGGCATATCGGAACCGAAGGGGTTTTCCAGTGTCAACTGCCAGGTGGTGTGTGATGCCACTGGGCGCATTATCAATGTCTGTGCCACACACCTGGCGGAGCACATGATGCCTTCATATGGCACCAGTCTGCACTGTGCCATCGATTTGGAGAGTGGGGACATCCCACGGGTCATCTAGTGGGTGAGTACACATGTATGGAATGCAAACTCTGGGCAAGGGTGGGAATGACACAGGTGCCATGGTAGTGGCACACAAGGATATGGGCAATATGGACCTGACATGACACTGATCTCCACTATCTCCACACAGGTGACTGCGGATACCCACTCTGCCTCTGGCTGCTCACACCGCACCGGGCGCCCCCACGACCCCAGCGCGCAGCTATGCTTCAATGAGGCACATGCCGCAACACGTAACATCATAGGCGGGTGTTTGGGATGCTCAAGGCACACTTCCGATGCCTGGACACCTCGGCGAGCCTACAGTACAGACCCCAAAAGGCCTGTGGGATATTCCTGGCCTGTTGCATCCTGCACAACATGGCCAAAGACCATGGGATAGCCGTACAGGTCCAAGAGGGACAGCGATGGGGACGCCAGTGGCGCCGTGATGTTAGTGATGAGCAGCCCCTCTAGGATGGAGGGACCCCGACTAACCCGGGCAGGCCCAGCTGCACCCGACACCATTGCAGAAGAGCACTACGCCCAACACAGGTAAGTCAAGGGACATGTGCAGGCAACACTGTCCTTGCGCAAACCACAGGCACACAGGGAACACACCGTGCATGAAGGTCAGGGAGTTGAAGGTTCCAGGCATACCAACACACCATCAGAGAGGGTGAGCACTCATATGGACACACACACACACCAGGCAGCGTACATGGGCAGCAGCACAGCACTGCGGAAACGACATTGCCAACACACAGCACCACCAACCACCCCCACCACCTGGACTGTCCACGTATGTGTGTCAGGACCTGGGCACCCTTGCAGCTTGGTTACAGTGCAATGCAGGCATCATCATGCACATGCACCTGTGGACAGCAGTTGGGAGAGTGTGCAGGTGGTCCATGTGTCAGCGTGGTGAGCAGAGCACCCAGCAGTGCACTGCCCACCATGACACACATTGCACACAGGGCAGCACCAGACAGGGCCTGCACTGGGAGACAGCTTGGATGTGTGGGCGGCCCCGCCGTGGCCCAGCAGCACTGGCAGGCTGAGCAGGGGCCACATCGGGTGGTGCTGGTGCACCACCAGGGGTCCCACTGCGCGAACACGACCTTGCCCACACAGGGGTCTGCATCCTGCCAAACAAACTTGCACCAGGGGTGCTCGGGATGCCCACAGCAGAACCTGGCGCCGACAGGCCTGGTGTCGCACGGCGCGGAATGGGGAGTGGAGAGCGACTTGTGGGTGTGTGGTACAGGGCACCTGACAGTGTGGGCTAATGCGTCCCACGACAGAGACCACTGCCTGGGTCAGCCTGTCAATGGCAGCGGTCACATCCGTCCGCAAGAAGGACCAGCTCGGCGTCCCGAGCACACCTGCTATGCCACTCCACGGACACAGACAGTGCATCCACGACCTTGTAACCCGCCCCGCAGCTGTACCGAGTCCTGCAGCAGGTGGTGTGCGCCCAATGGGTACTGTGCCCCAATGGCATTGTGACCCCAGGGTGTGGATGGTCCTGGTGCACAGCACCCTTGAGGGTGGGCGCTGTTCGCCAGGACCAGGTATGGCGGATCAAAGGGCGGTGGACATGTGCCACTGCTTGACACTGTACCCCAGACCTGGTGTGCGACTGCTGCTGCCGCCCCTCCAACTGCTGAGCCCCAGGTCCACCTGTTCCACCTCGTGCTGACAACAGTGCCAGACACCTGCACAGCCACCGGTGCTGCCCACGGTGCTGACAGGCACAGCCTGGGACTGTGCCAGCATGCTGGTACACAGGTGTGAACCAGGAAGGCCCAGGGCACATGCTGGCCTGCCATGTGTCCGTCATGGGACACACACCTATCACTGCCCATTGCAGGCCTGCTATCATCAATGGTGCAGGTGCGCGCCACTGCCATAGGCACAGCATGCTGGCATACCTGCATGCCAGACTGCTGTGACACAGGCTGTGCACCCCCTGCACCCGTATCACTGACACCGGAGTTGTTGGCCCAGCGTGCATGCTGCTGCAGTGCCTGCAGGCTGGTGGCGGAGGTGGATGGTCCCTCCTCCACATCCAGCAGGTCTGCATCACTGTCTGGACCCACCACCACCACCGTCTCCTGAAGACGAACAGGATCTGTAACAGAAAGAGAGTACATGTGAGTGCATGTGAACAACAGCCCCCCCAACAACACCACCATGTCATACCGTGCAGTGATGGGCTTCCACCTGTCTGGAATCCTCCGCCTGGTACGCCCGCAATGGCACTCAGCTGCATGGCCGCGACCAGTGTCTCCTCTGTAGGGGTCAGCTGCAACACCACTGGTGGGCCCCCACCAGTGCCAGCATCTGCCGCCCTGAAGGCTGCCACCTTCTCCTTCAGCCTCCTGCGGTCAGTCCCCATCTTCTTCCTGCATTCCTGCACGGAGCGCTGGTGGCTTCCGTGCAGGTTGATGGCCGAGCTACCCTCCCATGCAGCTGCACGCCCTGAGGGGTGCCTCCGTCCACTCACTAGTGGCTCATCCTCCAGGTAGGCCTGGAAGAGGGCCTCCGCCTCTGCCGCGTGAAGTTCGGCCCTCCTATGCCCGCCGTCCCACACCTCAGCTTGGCTCTGGTCAGTCATGGTGATCTGTATGGGTGGAAGTGGACACCTGTCACTGTGCAGTCGACAGCATTTCCCCATGAGCATAGCTGCCGGCCCGGGGGGGGCGGAAGCCCCCTACGTTTCCACTCCACATGGCAGATACTGATAGAAAGGGTGCCCTTTGTCCCTTTCTAAGTGCCCTTTTCATGCTCAGCCCCCTCAGCCTTTATCATCCTCCACCCATGAGCATTGTCCTGAGCATCACACAGCATGTAACTCACCTCTCACCTGCAGTAACCAAATCTGGCCAGCACAACCCACTGTCGCATTTTATAGCGCAACACATGCAAATGAGGTGTGGCGCAACTTTAATGACATGCTAATCACGCCACTCGCCTTTGAATGGCTGATCGCGGATTGCATATGTCGGCTGAATATCGCGTATTTGGCGCTGCGCAATATGGAAGGTCGGCTGAGCCAATGGCGCAGGTTTGTGGCTGTGTGCCACACTGCATTGCGCATGCTCAGACAGCTTACGCATGCGTCTATCGCGCTGCAGACCTGCTGAGCGCGATAGGTGATTCAAGCCATGGCCACCATTGTGCCAGTGGCGCTACAGCACTGGGCACTATGTGGCGCTGTGGCACTACTGCGCGATAGTCCACTGTGGCACTGGTGCGCAGCTTGGCAGTTGTGCAGGATGCGTATATGTCCGATGGCGCTGTGCGTAGCCTTGCGTCATTGCCGTGACCTTGTGTATGTCCTCTGACCCCTGGCGCTGTTGGCATGCCATGTGTACGTCCCTATTGCGCTGTCTGGTGACAGTGCCATGTGAAGTGACGGCGCTGTTTGAACAGCGCGATTGGAGCCTGTGGTGGTCTTTTGCGCAACAACTCCATGTGGGGTTACGGCGCAGCGGGACGCCATATTGCCTGCTGTAAAGTTGGTGCCATGGCTAGGAGGAGGGTGGTGTACTGGATCCAGCTTGAAGTGGCCAACCTGGTGGCCCTAGTTGAGCCACACTATGATGGCCTGTATGGTGAGGGCGCCCCTCACCAGTGCCAGGACTCAGTTGTGGCAGCAAGTGGCCACTAACCTGGTGGAGATCACTGGCTGGGGCCGGTCTGCTGAGCAGTGCCGGCATCGGTACAGTGATCTCCGCCAGAGGGAGCCGGAACTCTTGACACGGCTGCGTTCACGTGCCAGACGGGGCGTGGTGCCTAGGCCAGGTGAGTGTACCATCTATGCACCTATATTCTCTGTAGGGGTGTGTGTGTGCTTGGGTGGCTGTGCATAGGTGCCGGCTCGGACACAGTTGGCTGTGTCAGTGTGTGCAGCTGTGCGATGGATGGTTATGGCTGTGTGGGCAGGCACTCTCACTGGGGCATGGGGCACTCTGCTTTTGAGTCACACTGATGTTTGTCTCAACATATGTCTCCCACAGGCTGGATTTTGAGGACGCCGGGCGAGGGTGAGGTGGGCCGTGCCAGGGCCCCGGTGCCGGGGGGTGTTGTGCCCCAACCGCAGCAGCAGCAGCAGCATCAGCAGCAGCTGCAGACCCAGCTGCTGGAGGAGTGTGAGTATCATTACTTCATGGATGCTATTGCATGCTGGGGGGCAAGACCACCAGCCATGCACAACACAACCAAAGGGAGGTCATAATTCCACTATACAAGACACTAGTGAGGCCCCACACTGGAGTACAGTGTACAGTTCTGGAGACCATACCTACGTATGGACATGGACTGGTAGAGAGGTTCAGAGGAGGGCAACACGGATGGTGCATGGATTGCATCACAAGTCCTATGAAGACAGGTTGAAGGAACAGAACATGTACTCCTGGAGGAGGGAGGAGAGGGGATATGATGGGGACATACAAGTATCTTACAGGGGAACAGAGTGCAGGAAAACACTATTTTAAGCGTAAAGATGTTCCAGGACTAGAGGGCATGGGATGAAGTTGGAGGGGACGATTCAGAGGAAACATGAGAAAGAATTCTTCACAGAACGGTGGTGGACAAGTGGAACACCCTGCCAGAGGAAGTGGTGGGGCTGACTTGGTCACGGATTTAAGAATGCATGGGATAGCCATAAAGGAATTCTGGAGGTCAGGGTAAGGTCAACAGACTTATAGGAAAACAGAGTGAACTTACAAGGTCAATGGCCAGACTGGGTGGCCCATAGGCCCTTATCTGCCACCACTGTCTATGTATCCATGTATGTAGGCACGACACAGGTGACATGCATCACAGTGCAGTATCACAGCACGCCTGTGTATGCGCCACTGGTGGTCCAGGCATGCACTGGGCACATAGCTGTGTAACTGGCATCGCACACGCTGCTGCCCATCACTTGCCAGCCTAGTTTGTACTGTGATTGGACGTGGGCAGTGTGTGGGCGGTGGTGCGATAGCTGCGCCGCCTGTTTGTGATGGCCATGTGCATGTTCACTGTAGGTGGGTGTATGCCATGCAGGTGCGGGACATTGGCTATATGGCTTGCAGGTTGGGTGGTGTTCAGGGTTGTGGTCAGTCACAGCCATTGACTGTGTTCCCATTTTCCTAGGCCTCGAGGTTCTACGGAGGATGCAACAGGATGTCCGTCGCCTCACAGAGGTCAGCATTGCAAACCACAGGATCCTGCAAGCCATCCGGAGGCATGGACGCCATCAGGGCCGGGATGGAACGGGGCGCCAGCAGGGGGAGGACCAGGAGCCAGCTGGGCCATAGCCCACATTACCCTTCCCACTTCTCCCATCCCTACCACCCTGCCTTCCCTCTCCAAGTTTTTAATCCCTCCCTCTTGAACACCCCTTCCTTGTACCCGTCCCCCCCCTTGTAAATAGTTTTTATTGTTCTTGTTGAAATATGTTTAATATACATTTCTATTTTGATATATGAATACTGTGTCAGTCTCTGATTTGCAGCTGGCTATGGGTGCTCAGTTGCAGGTGTGTACATGCCATCTGGGCTGGTATGGTCCTGGGTATGTGTGTGTGTGTGTGTGTGTGTGCATGGGGAGGTATCTCCAGCATGGCAGTGACTTTCGGTTGGTCTTGCCATCTGCTGCCACCCAGTGCTGGGTGCACAGGGTGTGTCTGGCTTGTAGGCTTCTGTGTTGCACGGGGCTGACATGTGCTGGGGGGACTGCATGGGTTCCTGCAGTGCCAGTCACTGCACATGGGTGGTGTCTTGGGGTCACAGTGCAGGGTGTGCTGTGCATACGGGGGGCTGATGTGCACTGTGGTTGTCAACCCCCTGTGTGTGGCACTCTCCGCCTGCCAGTGGTTGTGCTGGGTGTCAGGGCTCTGCTATGCTTTGTTGGCTTGTCCCCATGGGAACGTGGATCATCCGTCCCACCCCAGTGATGCTGTGCTTGGGTGTGTGCGGTGTGGTGTGGGTTCTGCAGTGTGTTCCTGTGCCCATGTGTGGCATGGCTGGCGGTGGGCCCCAGCCTGCCTCCCTGGATGTGCAGTTCCATTGCTCTGGGGGGCTGTGCTTGCGCTATGGCAGCTCTGGACTGCTCAGCTGAGCTTCCCTGGTTGCGCCATAGCGCAACATTTTGGCTCAGCTTCTCCTTCCTGGTTGCGCAATGGCACAGTATGTGCGATATTCAGACGTTGGTTGCTTGCGCAATTTGCTCTGCTCCATGTTTGAATATCGCACCTGTTGCGCATTTGCGCAACTGGTTTGCACTTGCTCCTGCTGTTGCGCCAGTTTTGAGCGCAGTTTGAATATCTGGGCCCTAGTGTTTTATGGTTGTGGTTTTTCTTCAGTATGTCAGAAAAACCTAAAAAAAGAACCAGAGAACCTGGTTTTAAAAACTGTTTGGAGTCTGGTGAAGTTTTTATCAAGGCAGATAAGCATTCCATTTGTGTTTTCTGCCTTGGGTTTGATCGTTTAAAAACTAATTGTGAAATCTGCAAATCTTTTCCTGAAAGATGCTTGAAAAATGTCTGGAGAGATTAAATAAGAAATTGAAGGGTCCCTCTGACTCTGACCAGCCGAAACCCTCAGGGTCTGTGGGTGACACCACAACTTCTACTGTTTCTACCCCTGATACAGGTAAAAAGAGACCCTCTGAACTAGCTAGCTCTCCCGTTCTAGGAAAAAAAGTAAAGAAAACAAAGCACACTGAATCCCCTGTGGAAAAGGGGACTTCTGTGGTGCCTGCCACTGTGCATTCTCCTTCAGAGACTGCACATGCAATAAAAATAATGCAAACTTTGCAGGGTCTGCTGCCTGTGGCTTCACAGTCCCCAGTCCAGACCCCTGCACCCCCAACCCACCCTCCTTTTCTGAGGAACATGGTGAGGAGGAGGAGGAAGAAGAAGAAGGTGAGCCTATAGAGCCTGAGGTCTCGCCTGAACAGGAGTTTGGCTCCCCTCCCAGGACTATAGATTATTCTTCTCATTTTTCCTTTATCAGGAAAATTGCTGATGCCTTGGACATCCCTACCTTTGAAGCTGTAGAGGATGAGGAGGAGGCTGAATAACTGGAAGTGATGGGGCTGACTTCTACTAAAAAACTGTCACTTCCCATGAACAAGTTTTTAAAAGAGATATTTTAAAACTCCTCCAAGCTCCTGGGTCTGTCCCTCCTTTTGACAACAGGTTGGATAAAAGGTATCAGCTTGACAGAACAGGGGCTGAATTCTTATTTTCACACCCTGACCACCAGAGGTGGTGCAAGCTGCAGCTTGTGACAAGGCAAAAGTCCCTCTGGCTTCCCACCCTCCAGAGAAGGACTCTCAAAAAATTGAAAGTATGGCCAAGAAAGGTTACCTGTCCACCTCTCTGGCCATTAGGCAAGCTAATTAACAGGCTTATGCAGCCCAGTACCAGAAGGCTCTCTGGCAGTCTGTTCTGGACATGGCTGAGAAAGCACCTTCTCCTCTTTCAGCAGACCTAGCTGAAACTGGTTTGTCCTGGAAGCTGCCAAATACCAGTTCCAGATGGCAGCAGACAGTAATGAGACTGCTGCAAGGTGGATGGCAAATACCATCGCACAGAGAAGGTTTGCTTGGTTGAGAGCCACAAACCTCAAACATGATACCCAGAATAAGACTCTGGATTTTCCTATGGAGGGCACTTCCCTATTTGGCAGCCATACAGAGGCCTATATGAAGAAGGTGGATGAGTATAAAGCTACCTTCCATAGCAATTCTGCAAAAGAAGGACTCTCCACTTCCTTTAAACCTTTCAGTAGGGGAGGCAGGAGCAGACAATTCCATTCCAGGCCTTTTTATCAGGCCATGGTACTTCCTCAGGCACCCCAATACCTGCAGCAAGGGTATTTCAGGGGTAGGAGCAGAAAAGGTGCCAGGTGTGATGCCCAGTCTCAGCCCCAATCCAAGCACGACTCCTGACTTCATTGATCAGGCTGTGTCTCCTTTGCCAGTAGGGCACAGGCTGACCCATTTTTTCCAGAATTGGAAAACCATCACCACAGACAAGTGGGTTCTGGACATAGTGGGTCAGGGCCTGTCTTTAAGTTTCAAGTCCTCCCCTGTTCAAAAAATCAGAGTTTTCAAACCAGCTTCCTTGCTGGAAAGCAAAAGGCTGGAAAAAGAGGGAGGCAGTATAGTGCAGTGGTTTAAGGCTGTAAGCTGCAAATCTGGAGAACTGGGTTTGAATCCCTCAGCCCCACTTGCATGCTGTGTGACCCTGAGCAAGTCACTTAACTTCTCTGTACTCCCAGATTGCACCTGTAAACAAGCTTGCAGCTTAGTGTGTCTCTCCTGGTTAAACAATTGGAGGAAAAAATCTTCTTTCACTAAAAGCAGTGGAACCAGTGCCTCTGATTCAAAGGGGAAAAGGACTTTACTTAAAGTATTTTCTCACACCAAAGAAAAAAGGAGAGCTGCGGCCTATCTTGGATCTCAGGGTCCTCAACAGGTCCCTAGCAAAACCGAAGTTCAAAATGTCTCTGATTCTACCAGCACTCTAAAAAGGAGATTGGCAGGCATCATTGGATCTAAAAGTTGCCTATTTCCACATCCCCATAAGGGAGTCTCACAGAAAGTATCTCAGGTTCAGACTCCTGTCAGGTCATTATCAGTTCTCAGCTCTACCTTTCAGTCTCACTTAAGCACCAAGAGTGTTCACAAAGTGTCTGGCTGTGGTAGTGGCTCACCTGCACAGACAAGGTGTCACAGTATTCCCCTATCTAGAAGACTGGCTGGTGGTGGGAAATTCATCAGTATTCTGCTCAGTATTTGCTAAAGAGAAGAGGGGGGTGACACCCAAGGTGGGAGAAATGGCAGAAGCAGGGTGAGAAGTGGTGACAGATGGGGAAATCATGGAGAGCAGAGTTCGAGAGGGTTTGAAGGCACTGAGGGTGGACAAGGCGCCAGGCCCAGATGGCATCCACCCCAGCGTACTGGAGGAGCTGGCAGAGGTCCTTGCAAGACCTTTGGCAGACCTATTTAATGCCTCATTACATTCGGGGTGTGAACCTCAGGACTGGAGGATGGCTCATGTGGTGCCCCTCCACAAGAGTGGCCCCAAGGATGAACCGGGAAACTACAGACCAGTGAGCCTTACATCCATCATGGGTAAGCTAATGGAGACTGTCCTGAAGGAGAGGCTGGTGGCCCTCCTAGAGGCCAAAGGACTACAGGACAGCAGACAGCATGGCTTCATACATGGCAGATCCTGCCAAACCAACCTGGTCAAGTTCTATGACTGGGAACTAGGCAACTGGACAGGGGCCATGCAGTGGATGTCCTGTATCTGACTTCAGTAAGGCATTCGACTCAGTGCTACATGGAAGGCTGGGAAGGAAGTTAGAAGAGGGCGGTGCAAAGCTGGTGAGATGGGTAGGAAACTGGCTGCAGGGAAGGCAACAGAGGGGTGGTGGTGGGTGGGGAGCTCTCACACCCAAGGGCAGTAACGAGCGGTGTTCCACAGGGCTTGGTGTTTGGACCAGTGTTGTTTGGGATATTCATTGCAGACATATCATGGGATATCAAGAGCAAGATCAGTCTGTTTGCTGATGATACCAAGGTAGGCACGGTGGTGGATGACCTAGGGGGATGGCAGGGGTTGCAGAATGATCTGGCAAAGCTTGAAACCTGGTCAGACACCTGGCAACTGGGCTTTAATGCCAAAAAGTGCAAGGTGCTGCATTTTGGGATGAAGAACCCAAGGAGGAGTTACCAGCTAGGGGGAGTGCAGCTAGCCCAGACAGAGGAGGAGAAGGATCTGGGTGTGTTCATTACAGGGTCAATGAACAACTCGGCACAATGTAGGAAGGCAGCTGCAAAGGCCAACAAAATGCTGGGTTGTATTGCAAGGGGTATATCCTCGAGGAGGGAGGAGGTGATTCTGCCACTGTATAGGTCATTAGTTAGACTACACCTGGAGTACTGCGTGCAGTACTGGCGTCCGTATCTGAAGAGGGACATTAAGATACTGGAGGGGGTGCAATGCAGAGTGACAAAGATGATCAAGGGGCTGGGGGACTTATCATACGAGAGGAGGTTGAAGGAGTTGAACATGTACTCACTGGAGGAGAGGAGAGACAGGGGTGACATGATTGAAACCTTTCAATACATGAAAGGAATAAACAAGACAGGTACAGAGGGGCTGTTCAAAGTAAGGAAGGGGAGGGCCACCAGGGGCCATGATATGAGACTGGAGCGAGGAAGGTTCAGGAGGGAGATGAGGAGACACTTTTTTACAGAGAGGGTGGTAGCTGGGTGGAATGCGTACCTGCTAAAGTGGTATGCAGTAGAACAGTGGACTGCTTCAAACGAGGATGGGACAGGACAAGGGGAGGGTTCATGAAGGGAAGGGTGGAAGGGAGGCAGCTGCAGAACAGGGTGCTAGCTGCACATTCTGAGCAGACTTGATAGACCTCTAGGCCTTTATCTGCTGGCAAAGTTCAGTATGTTCGTGATTAGAACATTTAGCAGAACACCACAGCTCACTCAGCAGCTTCTGCAATCTCTGGGTTTCCTTTTAAATCTAGAAAAATCTGTTTTTCTTCCTTCTCAAATTCTGCAGTTCATAGGAGCAGAATTGAATACTGCAGTGGGCAGAGCCTTTCTACCCAGAGACAGGGAAAAAAGCATTCTGCAGTTAGCAGGTCCTTTCAGGCTCAATGCCCCAAGGCCTGCAAGGCATTTTCTTCAACTTCTGGGCCACATGGCAGCTGCAACAGGTACAGTGCTAGGCTCCAGGTTTCAGAGGAGGGGCATCCAATTTCACTTAAGAGCTCATTGGTGCCAAAGAAAGGATTGCCTGTCATAGTTTGTTCCTGTAACAAAAACATTTATCCAAGATCTTCAGTGGTGGAAAGAGGAAACCAACCTCAGGGAAGGAGTTCCTTTCTAAAAAGAACTTCCGTCAATGATTCTCACAACAGATGCATCCCTCTTGGGCTGGGGGGCTCATCTAACAAAGCACACTACCCAGGGCACTTGGTCATGTACAGAGACTCTTTTACATATAAACTTGTTAGACCTCAGGGCAGTGTTCCTGGCAATGCAAGCTTTCAAGCCACTGATACAGAGAAAAGTAGTGCAAGTCAGGACAGACAACACTACTACCATGCACTACATAAACAAGCAAGGAGGAACAAGATCAAGCCTTCTTTGCACTGAGGCTATGAGAATTTGGACCCTAGCTTACTCACTGGGCTCCTCACTACAGGCCATTCATCTGCCAGGCAAAGACAATGTTCTGGCATACACTCTGAGCTGAATCAGCCAGGACCATCACAAATGGCCTCTGAACAGGCAAGTGGTGCAGACCTTATTCTGGAGGTGGGGCATTCCAGAAATAGACCTCTTTGCTTCTCATCAGAGTCACCACTTGCCACAGTTCTGTTGCAGACCTCCAGTAGTAGGCACGGTTCCTCTGGATACCCTTATTTTGGATTGGTCGGGGAAATTCCTGTATGCATTCCCTCCATTTCCTCTAGTATACAGGGTGCTGTTGAAACTCAGGTCTCAGCCAGCAACAGTGATTCTGATAGCCTCAAACTGGGCCAGGCAACCATGGTACTCCCTATTGCTGTCCATGGCAGTGGACAAACCAATACACCTTCCCAGGAGGCACAATCTTCTGACCTCCAACCAGGGAGGCTCCAGTATCCAAACCTCAAGTCACTCAGGCTCAAAGCTTGGCTCTTGAGGACCTAGAGTATGCTAGTCTACATCTTTCTGAACCAGTTATGGATGTCTTACAAGGATACAGGAAATCCTCTACTAAGAAATAGTAAATGGTTAGGGCTTATTGTGTATGGAAAACGGTGATTTTCCAAATCTTGTTGTAGGACAGTTCAAAGGTCAAAAAAGTTGTTGTACTATCGTTCTGATGTCATATCGATAGTGCAACTTTTCAGTCTTCAGCTGTTACCCGATTGGCTGACACAGCACTGTTCTGAAAAACTAATGGATTAAAATGATGGCGCTGATTAGCGAGCGGGCAGATGAGTGTTTGTTTTCAAAATAGTTTGGACATGGGCTGCCATATTTGGCTCCGTGTGTCCAAACTAAAAGTTTGCCAGTCTTCTTTCTTTTTTTTCCCCCCCATGATTCGTACTGTAAATATTGGGGTCATGAGCAGAGCAGGACTTAAGCGAGGACCAGAGTTGAGAGAGGAGCAGGATTGCATTGAGGAGTGGGTAGCGTGAGCACTAGGTATGAATCTTTGTGAAATCAATTTTGATACATTTTGGGTAAAACAATATACTATATAAAATAGTGTATGGCTGCCCATACACAACAAGCTATGTTGCCATCTCGGAGATGTGGTGTCGTCATACAGACCTCTCGAGCTTCGCTCTTGAGGTCTGCATGACGTCATCACATCCCCTCGATGGCAACATAGCCTTGTTGTGTATGGGCAGCCATACACTATTCTGTATAACCTATGCGGCAAAGTGGAAGAGATTTTCTATTTGGTGCTCTAGTAGGAGTATTATGCCAACCCAGGCAGGAGTACCATTGGTACTGGACTACCTGGTCTACTTACATTTCACAGGCTTACAGCCTCGTACACTAAAGATTCATTTGGCTTCAGTCTCAGCCTATGCATCTGCAGGCAAGTCTGTTTCCTTGGCATCAAACCCCATATT
The DNA here is from genome assembly GCA_016271365.2 of Neoceratodus forsteri. Taxonomy (NCBI): domain Eukaryota; kingdom Metazoa; phylum Chordata; order Ceratodontiformes; family Ceratodontidae; genus Neoceratodus; species Neoceratodus forsteri. Next base: position 933,517,787 of record CM028133.1, read on the forward strand.
TAAAAGGTTCTTCAAGGGTCTTTCTCATATGTATCCACTGGTGAGAGAACCAGTGCCTGCTTGGGACCTTAGTATCTGCATTGCCCAGCTTGTGGTCCCTCCCCTTTGAGCCTATGTTTTCAGCACCTCTGAAGTATGTCACATGGAAAACAGTGTTTCTAGTGGCCATTGCTTCAGCTAGAAGGATTAGTGAGTTCAAAGCTTTATGTACTGAACAGGACTACATTTCCTTCCACATGGATAATGTAGTCCTACAGATCAATAGGAAATTCCTTCCCAAAGTGGTTTCAGACTTCCACTTGAACCAATCTATCACGTTATCAGTGTTCTTCACTGACCATTCTTCTTCTGGTGAATGTAGGCTGCATAGCCTGGATGTCAAAAGAGCTTTGAGCTACTACATGACAGCCACTAAGCCCCATAGGCAAGACATAACACAATGTTTCCTCACTTATGGGGATGTGGGAAAGGGAAATCCAGCATCTAAAAGGTCCATTTCTCATTGGATTGTCCAGTGTATCCAATTTTGCTATTCAAAGGTAGACAAGGAAGCTCCAGCAGGGCTTAGATCCCACTCCACAAGGGGTACAGTTGCAAGGGATGTACCCTTGGTGGATATCTGTAAAGCAGCAACCTGGTGAACAGTACACACATTTGTCAAGCATTACTGCTTGGTTATGCAGGCTAGGGCTGATGCCAGGTTTGGTACAGCTGTCCTGCAGAGCCTGTTTCCAAAATACATTCTTCCCGCCTCCTAAGGTACTGCTTTTTAGTCTGCAGAAGAGTTAGGAATATTGGAGTATTTATGGGGTGAGAAGAAAAAGTTACTTACCATAGTAACCTTGTTTCTACCAGAAGATACTCCAATATTCATAACTTTCCCACCCTGCCTCTCTGTTTAAGAACCAGTGACCTCTGCATTCCATGCTGTACATTAGTGTTTGCATGCTACATTCTACTTTTATCGGCACTTGTTCTTTGGTTTTCTCCTTTTCAGGTGATTCAGACATAGGAGCTTGTGGGATTGTTTATGATGTTTATATTTCCTCCAGTTGGAGGTTTGGGTGGAGAATTTTGAAGTTAAATTTGATATATTTTAAATTTTGGGCCCTGTCTTTCCAGCAGTCCTTGAAATCTGAGGGTTAGAATGTAAGCAGTTGATAGGTGGCAGCATTTGAAAAGTGACTCATGCCAATGATGCCATCATTATCATAGCATTCTATCTCCGGGCAGATCTGACCTTAAAGGTATACTGCAGAAGAGTTATGAATATTGGAATATCCCCTGGGAAAAACAAGGTTACTATGGTAAGTAACTTTTTATTTTATGCAATGAGTTATTTGCTCACTCCTATTGTATAAATATATTTATTTACATTTTATTTACAGGTGTTATTACCTCTGCTTTACATAAATGCTGCCAGGTCTATATTATCATTAATACCCATATCCTCTCTGGATTAAAAATAAATATCCAGAAACTCTCTCTCTGCCCTATAATCTGTTTCAGGTTCCCCCCTCTGGGATCTACTGTCACCTTCTCTAAATGAATGAATCTTATGTCATGTTTTTTATGTGGGTCTTTGCAACTAGTGACATGCTGGACTATGGCATAGGACATATCTTTTCTTTCAAGTGCCCTTAGATGTTCACCTATCCATATTCTAAATTCTCTTGTGGTTGATCCTATATAATAGAAACCACAAGAACATTACAATAGCTATACCACAGCAGTGGCATGACATAGGATAAGGTCTTTTATTTTAAACACCTGTTTTGTTATTGGTGTCTGAAAAGTGTTTGTAACTTGCATGTATGGGTAAATATTACACTTTCCACATAATTTTTGTTCCGACAGGTGGCTGCATAGACCATAACGTACTGTTTTTTTTGCTCCATAGGTAAATATGTCCTGCCTACCCTGTCCTTCACAGTTGGAGCACGTTTAAAAATCATTTGTGGACCATCACCCAAATGTTTTTTTTCATTTTATCATCTGTTTTCAATATACTCCATTTTTTTTATCAAAATATCTCTTAATTCAGAGCTCCTAGTACTAAACTTGGTCACAAAACCAGTATCCTGATATTGGTTTGATTTAACCTGATCCAAACCTTTCTGTACCAGAGTAGCTGGCCTAGGTATACCATGTACAGCATCCACTACTTTTTGTATTGTGGCCTGTCTGCAGCCTCGGTCATGAAACCACTGAAGTCTTTTCTGAATTTCAAAATCCTCTTTGTTAATGCAATTCCTAAGGGCTCTTATCAACTGGCCCTTAGGTATGTTCTAGGGTATGTGTCTGGGATAAACACTGCTAGCCAGAAGGAGGCTATTTCTATCTGTTGGTTTGGTATATAGGGATGCACCTATATCACCTCTCACATTTTCTAGATCCTGAGATCCAAAAAATGTATTTCATGTGCATTAACAACTGCCTTGAAGTGCAGATGTTTATGAGTGGTATGCAAGCACCTAACAAATCCAGTGAACATTTCTTGTGATCCCTTCCACACTACTATGATGTCATCAATATAGCGATGGCAAGCTGGCCTGGTGGCGCTGAGGGTTGAGGCACTGGGTGCCACACCTCGCACCACACCAGTGACTGGGTTCGGGAAGCCAGGGCCATTGGGGGTCAGCAGGGAAGGAAAAGATTGAGCATCCAGAGGACTGCTCTCTTCTTCTGGGGTGGGATCCTGGGTGTACCGTGCTCCATGGCAGCTTCCGGCAGAGGCTGGGGGCATTTTGCTCAGTAGCATGGCACGTAGAGGGGTTGGTGTTGGCAGGATGTCTGTGGGTGGTCCTGCACTTGCATCCATTGCATGCCACGCCAATGGGGAAAAAGTAAGTAAAATCCCTGCCTCCTGATAGGTGAAGGATGGTCCAGGGGCTGGCCACCACGCCCAGTGTTGGGTCTCTCCACTTGCTCCTCTGTTCTCCTCCCTACCTAGGCTGCTCTTCTGGATTGTGGATAGAGTACCAGATAGGAGTAACAGCGATCCCGCCTCGGGGGGCTCAGAGCTAGGGGGTTGGGCAGCCAGGCTAGTGGATGGAGACCCCCCTCCAGAGGAGTCGGGTGGAGGACTTTAGATGGGCGAGATCAGGCTTCAAGCTGTATGTCCATCTGGAGAGAGTTCAGGGTAAGGCAGAGCCAGAAATAGAGTTAAAATAAATAAATAAAATGAAGCCACAAATCCAAATATTAAAAATATGGATTTGTGGCATCACTTCTCAACTAATTCTGTTCCCACTTACCCACATACATATTTGCGTAATGGGGGGCCATAGTGGCCCCCATTGCAGTTCACTTAACCTGCTTGTAGCAGCTGCCTCGGAACAAAAAAATATTAGATCTAAAACCAATTCAGCCAAATGTAGCAGGTATTCAGTGGGGACTTCATGAGGTTAAGGGCACTGATTCAAATAATACTCAAGAGCTTCTAACCCACCTTTATGTGGAACATTAGTGTATAACACTTCCATGCCTAGTGTTGCAAACAGCCAATCATCAGCAGTTTCCATGGAATCAACAATATTGATAATGTGGATAGAGTCCTTTAAATAGGATGGTAGATTCTGAACCAGTGGTTGCAGATGGGCATCTGTGAACCTGAACAGGGGCTCAGTAAGCTCCCCCCCAAATGATAGGATGACCAGGGGGATTTTGGGGATCCTTATGTATTTTTGGTAGGCAATATATAGTGGGAACTATAGGGCGTGCAACCAATAAAGCCCTATACTGGACATGAGTAATATACCCACAAAGTAACCCTTCTTCCAAAACACAATCAATTTTCTTTTTTAAATCACCAGTGACATTATATGGCAATTTCTGATAAAAAGAAATGTCAGTGGAAAGTGTGGCTCTGCTAGGGTTACGGTAATACACTATTATTGGGACTGCCCAGGAGTCCAACAATACTGGAAGGAGATATGGTTGGAACTGACTCAGACAGGAGGAAGCACTCTGTATTTTTCCCTGAGCTCACTCTTGTTTGCAGTGGTGGATTCTGGGGCTGAGGAATGGGAGCTACACCCTAGATGGATCAATAGTTTACAAGTGAAGGCACGGTATTCAAAATCTTTGGGTCACGAGCTACACCCCAACGATGACTCAGTGGAAATCATCAGCAATCAAATCCTTATCGCCGGATAGACTGACACATGCACTAAAGGGATGAGAGAAAACTTTTGTAGTAACCTGGGTGGGATTTATGGGAACCCTCTCCCTCGCAGAACTTAACATCCTGCAGGAGGGGAGCACAATATAAAAACAGGGAAACCAAGGCTATTACCCACACAAGCAAGCCCATTAAATACCTGGGGAGATGCAGTATTAAGACACACTGCACAGAAAAAGACCACATAGACAGATTTTAGTCAACAGGAATTTATTAATAAAGAGTACTGAAAATTAACAACTGTAAACAATGCACATCTGTGGCCCACCCCACCTCTTCGACTGGCCTACAGGATAGTTTTATATCCGAAAGCTTATGAAGAAGAGGGAAGGGCCCAGTTTCTTTTTTTTTCTTTCTTGCAATCCTCTGTTTTTTCTTCTTTGTTGTCTGTTCCTAGACAGAATAGTTTAAATATACACCTTTACAAATTGTCACAGGTCAAATAGACAAGTTTAGAGCGGATATATTAATAGATCTGTAAGGTAACTAATAGAGTGTCAGATTAGTCAAGCAATGTTACTATAAACTATATCACACTCTGTCTCTCTGTGTTTGAATGATATATAAGATGACGACAGGTCTATGTGTAAAATGTTTTCACTAATGGAATGTAACTTCAAATAATTGTAGGAGGGAAGGGTAGAGATATAATCCCACCCTGTCTGTAATGAAATTGTTTTGAATATTTTTAATAAAAATTATTACGAAAAAAAAAAAAAGAAATGTCAGACAACTGGCGATTAATTTCTGCAACATATTTGTCCCTGTCCATAATAACAATTGCTCCACCTTAGTCTACATTCTTTATTACTATATCTTGATTAGCAGACAAATTGTTAAGAGCAACACTTTCATTTTTTGTACAATTATTAAAACACTTAGGTTGTAGGGAACTCATTAAATCAGCAATGCCTTGTTCACATTTTTTCACAAAAATCATCATAGCTGGAGACAATGTAGGGCAATAGCTAGATTTAGGTCTCAAATAAATATCTACAGGTACATTGTCCATATTAGTGTTCTCGTTTTATGTCTCATTCTGTTCACTAACATCTGTCCCATAAATGGTTTTCAATGTAATTTTACGGGCAAAGCTATGTAAGTCTATCACAATTTTAAACTGGTTGAGGTCAGTGGTCAAAGAAAAGGAGAGGCCTTTATTTAGCACAGTCTCTTCATCTGATGTCAGTTTATATTTAAACAGGTTTATTATAGCAGATTCTTGATACTCATTATTCAATGTCTGTGATTCTCTCGACCTCTTCCATGCCTCCCCCCCTTGTCCTCTTTCCTGGTAGTATGGCTCCTGGAACAATGTTTTTTTCACTTGCTGTACCTGCATGGGGGGCTGCTGCTGCTGGTCTCGAGGAGGATGTTGGTTCTGTCACTTGGGAAAAACCTCTGGATTACTGTCTGTATCACTGGGGCCAGATGTATAATCTAATATTGTAGTGTCTTCAGCAGAGTTACTATTTCTTAATATCGATCTTAATTCACCCTGATCATTAGCTGATGCTGTTTGTTGTGAAAGTGTGTTTGCCATTTTACTGTTACCCCAACCATACACATGCCCCAGTCTGTAGTTTTTCTCATCCCAGTTAAACCTTTATTTGCTTAGCTTTTTTTAGTTGCACGTCATAATGTGCAACCTTGTCCATCAATAGCTTTTTGTATTTCTCAAATTCCCCAGTGTTACACACATCTCTTAGTTCCTTCTCTCTTTTTTCAATATCTTTAGTTAACCACCAGAGTTGGGAAGAAGGATTCGTGATTTAGTACCTCACACAAAGGAAGGCACCTCTGATAGTGCAGCACCACACCTCATGCAGCACTACTGTGTCATTGTTGGGGAGATGGCAAGTGCTTGCTTGGGACTTAAACCAACAACTACCTATTTTCTTGGCCTAAAGGCAAGAGTGCTACCAACTGAACCACTTGACAGTAAGTGTAGAAAAGTGTAACTATATGTCGGTAACTTATTTTTAGTTGTTTTTATGCAGTTTCATATCTAAATGTTAAAGAGACACTGGAACATACGTTGGGTTAAGGCATTCATTTTGTATTGTGCCCTTATTGCATTAGTGGTAGAGATGTGCAAAGTTGGGAAACTTTGCTCTGTGGAAAATTCATGACGTTTGCCACATTCACGAAGTGCTGACTTTGTGAAGTTTTTGGAAGGTGAAGTAGCACTTTTTCAGATGAAGTTTTTTATTTTATTTATTTTTTTAGCTTTTGTTGACCGGGTAAGTGCACTAGACAAATCCTGCCTACTTTCAGGCACGACCCGGGGGAGGGGGATACAGATGAATTCCAACTGACCTTGAACCAGATTAAGCTGTTGGTGGTATTTTTAGTGAATTAAGGTGACGTTAACTCGACATTGCAACTGCATCTAAACTTTACCTCAAAAAGTGCCATTTCCCAAAGAAAAACTGAATGGAAAGCAACAAAGTAGTGGAGTGGGCAATTCACAAAGTTTTTGACGAAGGAAAATCTTGCAGCTTTGCCAGAACTTCACAAGTGAAAAGTAAAACTTTGCAACATCTCTTATTAGTGGTGCTTGGATATCACTGCAATATTTTTATCATCTTGAAAAAATGAGTCCTGACCCATGGGTTGTACTGGCACAATTTGGTTCTGTACATTAACCAAACATCCCCATATTTTTCTGTCCAATTTTTATTCTGTGCTTTTTTTCATGAAGTGTGTGTAGTGTCTTTTGTCTTACAATGCATTTTGACGTTTCATATCTGAGAACAGTTTTAAACTTTTAAGAGAAAAATATCAACTTGTTAGTGGATCAGGTTTTATGAGTGTTATTTGACATCAATGCAGGTACTGTACCCTGTGCATGAATTTACAGTACATAAAATGGTGGATCTACGATACCGCAGTGACAAAAACATCCTGACCCGACGTTACATCGATGGCACCATGTTTCCCACAATTGCGGTCGGCAATGTGCTGTCAGAACACAAATGTGTTTTTTTGCTGGGGGCTTGCCCCCCCCATGTCCCCCATGTGGGGGGCTCTACCCCCGCACCCTCTGTAATTTATTATAATCAACTCCAAGTCAGAGATGATTTGGGGAGGGGGTGCAGGACTAGAGGAAAGCAGTGCTGGGATCCCGAGCAGACTTAACAGTGATCTGTACGAGATCGCTGTAAAGGTGTTGTTGTGGTGACGAGGGTTGGCATACCTAAAATGGCAACAGTGAGGATCTTTGCAAACAACAACCATCTCAATAAGTGTATATACTTAAGAAATGAAGCTTAGAAACACAAATTCACTTCCTGCATAACACCACATAAATAACATGAACATGTTTTGGTCTATGTCTCTGAGGGCATGCAGGCACACAGACACACATTCTTGCAGAAAGTGAAGGAATGGGATTGCACAAATAAATATTTTCAATGGTTTAGGCACCACACTGCAATCTGTCCAGGGCTGAGCTATGCTTTATTTTTATTGTCCAAGCTTAATATTCAAAACCACGACAAAAGCAGCCACTTCATTGTCGAAACCAAAAATGAGAGTTTTAAGTGGCACTGCTATTAGACTGCATGCATGTGGAAAAAATATCAGTTTTATGTGGTTATGTTTACCTGGTGATGACAGGAACTCTGTAGAAGTTGTTGATTTGATACCTATAAAATAACAAGAAGTCATATATCATCATAGTTTTGCAATATATTATATACTTTGTACAACACAGACAATTAAGTAAGAGCGTTGTTAAACAGCCTAACTGAATCACAGCTTTGAGTGTTTTAAATGTCAATATCACAATGTCTTGGGAATGTTCTGATACCAAGAAGGGCTACAGATCTGAGTCTACATGTATAAAAATGAATAATGGAAACCCATTTATCATGGGAATGCTAATGTTGTTTTTAAGTTGTAACATGGGAATGCCATCAATGCAGCTGAAGAAATTAATGTTTTTTACTTCTATTATTTCTATTTTGCAATTTATTTACCTCTGATCGCTAAACTGAGAGACACCATTTTTAGTGGTTTATCAGAACAAGAAATGAAAACAAAACATTCTGCTGGATTGTAGTGAACTACATTATGATGCAAAGAGACCTGGGATCAGTTCTCAGTTCTGTCTACCTCACCCTGGGCTAATGGGGACTTGAGCATGCTGCAATGGCAGTGGACCCAGATCTCAGTGTGAGAGAGTTGAAGCCACTCACTCAGCAGCACCTCCTGCAGATTGTGCAAAGTCAGGGCATCACAGCAGTCCATGTGATGCCGACTCTCCCCACAAAATATTTTCTTCTGCTCAGTTGACAGACATGTCCACAGTGTTCAGAACATAAATACAGTGTTATCTTTAAATCTGCAAAGGTCCACCCAGTGGCCTAGCAAGTGCATGTTACATTCCTGTACAGGCAACATGATATGCGAACAGACTCAGACAGCTGGGATTGGTGTGACCAGGATTGAGGAATGCTGCTGATGGAAGGGAAAGCCTACCCTTGGAGGGTGACATCTGGAGCCATGGGCACAGTAATCCCCTGTGGCAGGCTGGGGACTGGTTCCCTTGCAAAGGGTTGGACATGTGTATTTTGCACTGTATCTGGTGAGTCCTACAGAGGTAGATACCTAATTCCAAGGCGGTGGGAGGGATGGAAAAAATGGGTGGAATAACCATGTTTTCCCCTAGATGATGGTCTGTGTTATCTTCGGGCCTGTATTAAATGGATCCAAACTGTTGGGAGTGGTAGGCTAGCAGAAAATGAAGCTGAGGTGCCTTTGCAGGGGGTACATCCCCAAGCATGAAAACTATGGGGCATCATCAAAGGCAAAAAAACTTGGTTAAAATACATTTTTTATATGCAATTATTCTGTACCACTTTTAGTTTCTAGAGTTATAAGGGTATAATTTGTTTAACAAATAAGGGTGTAATATAATGAGTTATTGATCGATGTCCCTTATGCTGCCATTTAGTGGTTATTTAAGCACAGTAAACTTGTATTTGAAGTGCATCACTATAGTTTCTAATTTAGAACACTTCTGCTCATTTCAGTGTTAGGCTTTGAGCAATAAGGTGACCCTGAAAAAATCAATATGCAGCTCAGATTTCCAAAACTCAGTATTCTTCATTAAGTTCCACTCTTTGATCATTGAGCCAGAGTTGACTAGATTCCATGAGAGCCAGAAAATGTTTGGCTGGTGGCACTAGTGCCAAGCACTGATGTATGGTGTTGTCTATTCACTGCCAGGGTATAAAGTGCCACCAGCCCTATCTGCCTTAGTTACACTTCTCTCCACTGTTGCAACACAGTGTTGTCTTCATCTGGCATCAGAACTTCTGTTTGCATGCAAACTGCATTCAAGTCTAGTTCATCTCATTTTCATCTCTATAATTACCTATTTTATCACTTTGCCACCATTTCTGTAGTTTTCACATCAAGTATTCTCACAACTCTAAGACATTTGATGATGTTCTAAAACAGTTATGGCAGTAGGGTTCCTGACAACGCAGGTTGCTCCAGCAATAAGGTTCAGTCTGGCTATGACACCTCCTTGTATGACTGTTCTGGAACCAAGCAATCACTCAACCAGAAGGACTGAAAGTTCTCCCATAGTCATAAAAAGGAAATGGTCCCAACCCCATCACATTCAGCATCAGGTTGTAAGGATGACTTAAACTTAACCTTGGACAAAAAGAAGAAGTAAAAACAAAATACAGGTTGAGTTTCTCATAATTCTGCCCCAAGATGAGAGAATCCCAGTGTCCTTTCATTCACCACCTTTAATGAGGAAGAAAACCCCCGTCAGACTGCTTTGTGTCTTGCAGACTAGCTCCTCAAAGAATGACACCACATCTGCCTGTAGGGGTCATTTTGAATAAGACAGATTGTTAATGGACAGCTCTCATGGATAACGGCTGTTCTACAACTTATTGACTTTACCCCCGGTTCTTATTATGGTGTTGGGGACATTTTGTTTTCTCATGGGGTCAGCACCATCTGTAGTGCTAATGCCATCTTTTAGAAGATGACAAGACTGCTAGTGGTGTTGGCACCATTAGCAGTGTCAGTTCTATCCTTGGTGCTGGTTCCACTGGCAGTATCAGTGCCATTGTTAGTTCTGGCACTGCCTGCAGTGCCATGGCCATCTTTAGTGCTGAGTTTTACTTCCAAGGTATCACTGCTGGCACTGGAACAAGTTGTGTTACTGGGCAGAGAGTCTTTCTCAGAAACATTGTAATCATGGGTTTGGAAGCCCTTGGATTAATCCTCCATACTGAATGTTGAATATGAGTATAATCTAGATCTCACTGATAATGAGACAGAATTATGAAGGATATCCTTCTGACCAAGAGGTAACCCTGCCTACCCAGACCATGCAGACTCTTCTTGAGGTTCTCTCTTTCAGTCAGGAGAATGGCAGCAAGGATTCAATGCAAAGAAGTGCAAAATAATGCACCTGGGAAACAAGAACCCAGGGGAAGATTACACAATGGGAGGGGAGGTAGTAACAACAACAAAAAAGGAAAGAGACCTGGGGGGTAATCATATCAGATGACCTTAAGGTTAGCAAGCAATGTGAGAAGGCAGTAGGGAGGGCTGGGGGGATACTGGCATGCACAGGGAGAGGCATCACCAGCAGAAAACAGGAAGTTGTTATCCCTCTGTACAGACAGTTGGTGAGACCCCATTTGGAGTACTGCATCCAGTTCTGGAGACCCCATCTCCACAAGGACATAGACAGGATAGAGGCAGTCCAGAGGAGGGCAACTAAAATGGTACAGGGTCTGCAAGAGAAGCCGTACAAGGAGAGACTAAAGGAGCTTAATATGTATACCCTTGAGGAAAGAAGGGAGAGGAGGACATGATAGAAACTTTTAAGTACATCAGTGGAATCAACAAAGTCAAAGAGGGTAGCATCTTTCAGAAAAAGAGACGTGCAAGAACAAGAGGACACAATTTAAAGATAGAGGGGGCGGTTCTGGGGCAATGTGAGGAAGTATTTTTTCACAGAGAGGGTAGTGGATGCATGGAACAGCCTCCCTGAGGAGGTTGTGGGGTCTAAAACTGTGGGAGAATTCAAGAATGGATGGGACAGACATAAGGCAGTTCTAGTGGGGGGGTAGGAAGAAATAGGCTGTTGGTTAACTAGGATCTGCAGCCTATCCTGTAGGTAGGGAAATGGGCAGACTAGGTGGGCCAAGCGGTCCTTATCTGCCATCAAAGTCTATGTTTCTATGTTCATTTCACTGTTGAAGAATATGAAGAAGACTCTGAACTTTGATACAGTGACAGTAAATGATGCTTAATAGATACAGACAGGACATCTTAATATATCCTTATTCTCTGTGGGCCCTATTCATGAAGGGGTGTAGGGTACATGTGGAATGTACGTACCCCACCTGTGGAGCTGCGCACCTGTGGACGGGTGTGGCGGTACCGACATTCACAAATGCCGACCACCTGTCCAGGGCCTCACCCCCCTGGCATGCAGGTCCACACAGGCGGGTGCAGGTGGAGTCATGGACCCAGCCGAGCATCCAATCGGATGCCCAGCATGGGTCTGCCAGTGGATCCCTTGCGCGGTTGGGCTCACATTGGCAGTGTGCCCCATGGATGTCTGAGGGCCAGCGACTGTGGCGTGTGGCAGGGGTGCAATGCTGCTGGCCCTCACCATCAGCACCAATGTGGTGTCCTGTATTGGAGTGGAGGGAGGCATGCCTGCCAACAGGGGGTGGTGGGACATGGCCTCTGAGAGAGAGGTGGGATGCTGGCATATGGTGCCACCGGGGTGGGCATGGGGCTGATGTGCCCAGTGCTCTTGTGAGGGGTTAGGGTGATGTGGGCATTGGGAGGGTTGCACCACATACACTGCTGCATGTGGGGGTGGGTGGGTGGCGTACAGTGGCTGGGGCCCTGGTGCTTCTGTGGGCTGCTTGCCCAGTCCTGCGGGGTGTGCACGGGGTGCATAGAGGGTTTACAGCTGGGTCTCCCAGGAGTACCCCGTGATTCCCTACGCACCCCCACGGCCAGCACTATGTGCCTTTGTGCATGGCGCATAGTGCCGGACCACCCCTCGCCTGCCCCCAGCACGTTGCCCATCACGCAGCTGGGGGATCGGGCGTGTACATCCTGCATGCCCCCCCTTCATGCATCCTGCACAGGGGGTGCAGTTGGTGCAGAGTGGCTACTTGCTCCTGATACGTACGCGTAGCCACTCCGCACCTTTCATGCATAGGGACCTAGTGCCACCTATCCCACCAACACTGGAGACCTTATAGTGGCATCTTGGAGTAAATCAGTTTCTATTCTGGCTGTCCCCTGGCTCCTAGATAAAAGTACAGTATATGGTACATACAAATATACAATATATATAAATGTATATATTGACTGTTTTGCTTATACTGTGAATGTCTGTGTTCTACTGCTTTTTTTTCCCTGTTTTGACATTACTGCAGCTGTATTTGCTGTTCTGTATTGCTGTGAATCCCTCTCCTCTCTCTTCCAGGATGCATCTGGAAATGAGCTTGTCTGCTCGGTACATCTTTCTTGGTGAAACTTTAAAATAAATAAATAAATATGGCATCCTGACCTGGACCAAACCATCTTACTATTCTCAGTGTATATCAGATACTAGTCATCATACATCTCAACTGTAAGTATATTTCTTTGAAGAAATTCCCTGCATAGTCTCCTGTCAAGAAGTCTCACCAGACTGACATGAGAAGATGGTCATGTGCATCGCTACACAGGGCATTAGGGTTCTGAACTACTAATTCTATTCATTAAGGTACAAATACTCCCAATGGAAGAGATTTAGAGATCTCACAGAGGGTCTTCCAGAGTCTTCCTTGAAGAGGACCTTTGGGCAATTATTACACAATGGCAGGCATCTCATAGGCACCAACTAAGGGCAAATATGGATACCTCTGATATACGAGCCAGAGCGGTCACTGCTGGGATATGTGTCCAGAGGCACTACTGGCTGAGAACAGCAGGGTTTACTTCTTATGTCCAACAGTAGATCATGACTGTTCTTTTATCAGGACTTATTTCTTTGGACAATATGTGGAGTAGGCCCTTCATAAGTTCATTGAGAAGAAAATGATACTTAAGGATATGTATGCAGAACATCCATACTGCTCCTCAGAGAGGTAGAGAACATGGTTACTTCCAGCAACAGCAACTATTTCAAGGCAATCCCATCTAGTATGGTTTCAACTAGGAGTCCAACCCTAAGCCCTCGAAACAGTAGCAGAAATAAAAGTTGCAGTAGAAAGTATAGACAGTAAAGGTTCTGAGTGCTAATGTGATCCCCTATCATGGGTTGCTAGCCTCATATCCACCTCAGATGCATTCTTCTCAAGTCGGGGGCATTACCTTGTTCTACCAACAATGGAAGTTCACTGCCATAGACAGGTGGTTCTTGAAAATGAGCTGAGATGCTTTCTTCATGGAGCTAAAAGAATCTTTGAATCCCCCTCTAGGAACACTGCACCAGTTCTCAGGTCCTGTTGTGGACCTACTGTGTCTGGATGTTGTGGGACTTCTACAGAACAGCACAGTGTAGAAAGGACAGAAGTTGGACTGAAGCATAGGTTTCTTCTTCAGGAATTTCCTGGTTTTAAGAAAGACTGGCAGTATTAGCCCAATCTTGGACTTCAAGTCACCAAATAAGTCCATGAGGTGCACAAAATTCAGAATGGTGTCCTGGTCTCTTCTCTTCCATACATTAAATCTCAGAATTGGCTGGCATTCCCAGACATGCAGGATACTTACCAGCACATTCTCATTAGGGCCAGTCACCACTCATATCCCAGATTATGTGAGGGTCCTGAACCTTATCAGTTCAGAGTCCTGACCTTTGCTATGTATCTTCACCAAGTACAGCACAGTAGTTATGGCAAACCACCTCAGGAAGATGGGAATGCAAATGTTGCTCTACCTGGATGATTAGCTTCTACAATATCCTTCCAGGCATATGAATGAAATTGCAGTGTCTGCAACATGCCACTTATACCATTCCTGATAGTAATATTCAACCTCCAAAATCACAGGTGCTTCCCTCTTAGGAGCTACAGTTCACAGGAGCAATCCAGGATTTCACTCAAGCAAGATTCTTTCAATCAAAGGACACAGTGGCATCAATTATGCACATGGCTTGCTGTGTCAGAGAATGCACTTAGGCAACAATGCACTCCATACAGAGGATGCTGTGGCTCATGGCAGCCTTGGTCTACACTGTACCATTTGCAAAGCTGCACATGAGAACATCTCTGTGGATGCTCAGCACACAATGGTCACAGGCATCTCTACCACTGGATCATGCAATACAGCTGAGAGTGCCTCTGGCTAATTTCCTCCAGTTTTGGTCCATAGAGGAGAACCTTCTGCAGGGGGTTCCCTTCTACTTTCTGGAGCCACAGGTGACAGTGGCCACAGATGCTTTCTCAGTGCGATTTGGTGCTTACTTCTAAGGTTTTCAGACTAAAGGGACTTAGTCAGTCTTGGAACAGCATTTTCACATAAATGTGTTTTAGATGAGGGCTGCTGTGTTCGGAATGCAGGCCCAATTAGATCTGGTTAATGACAATGTAGTACATCTCTAGATGAACAAATTTGTCACAGTCTTCCTCAACAAGCAAAGATGAACACACTCCATCCCTTTGTGCACAGAGGTGATGAAAGTGGTGCCTAGACCAAAAGATTTTTCTCCCAGGCTACTCGTCTTCCCTGGATAAAAAAAGGTGTTGGCAGATGGTCTTAGTCAAACAGTGGCACACATTCACATATAGTTCTTTGCAGTGGGCATAGTTTGGTATCATTTGAACAATTTGGGCAGACCACAAATATAACTTTTTGCATCCTGGCACAGTATAAAACTGCCACCCTTGTGCTCCAGAAATTGAGAGATTGTGCTTTTTTCAGCATGTGTTCTAGCTGCAGTAAAGTGGTCAGTTTCTTTACCCCTTCCTGAAACATAACTTATCCAGTGAGTGCTCCTTTAGCTGTAGGTCTGTGGGGCCAAGATGATCCTATTAGCCTTGTGCTGACAGAGGCAGATCAGGTACCCTTTTCTGTACCAACTGGCAGTCCAATAACCATGGACCTAACCCCTAAGTATGGACCTCCTGGCCTGGTTTAAAGGTCAGCAAGTACATACAGATCTATAATCTCTAGTCATGGCTCCTGAAGAGATAGAAGTGAAATGGATTCATGTGTCCCAGTGTTTTCCAATGTCCTGTTGGCAGCTCAAAAGGCTTCTTACAGAAGATCCAAAAATTCTTGTTGTTTCCTATCAGAGCAAATTCAGGATTATCTTCTGAATCTGTCATAGTCTGACCATGACACTCTTGAAATATCAAAAGTTAGTGAGAACTTTTCTATGGTCCAATCACCTCTCTTTTGAAAATTATTTATGGTATTCTTCACTTGAGACCCCCATATAAAGACACCAGTCACCAATTTGGGACCGTTGTATAGTGTAAGACATGCCCACCCACAAGCCCTTTGAACCAAAGCTGCTTGTGACATTAATTATTTGAACTGGAAACTGTTTTTTTAGTTGCTGTTACTTCTGTGCACAGAGTTTCTAAATTAGAGACCTGGTGATGGAGCCTCCATATGCATTTTGTATAACAATAGGGGTGAACTCCGAACACATCCTTAATTTCTGCCAAAGGAGATGCTGGAGGTCTACCTCAATCAGTCACTGGTGCTTCCTTTTTCCACAATCCAGAAAACCTAGGAAAAGTATTGTTGTTTTCCTTTAATGTTAGACAACGATTTAGCTTCTACCTCAATAGAATCAAAAATTACAGGCAATAGTCTCAGCTGTTTGTATCTTTTGACCCTAGATTGAAAGTGACTCCCTAGTTCTTGCTGAATTGGATTTTCAGTTGCATTCACCATTACTATAAGTTTGCAGGGCAGCAACTGGGGAGTGCTGTTAGAGCTCATAGCACCTGAGCAATGGGTACCCCATGGGCCTTTATCTGGTTGGTCTGTATTTTAGACATATGTAGGCCACTTCCTAGAATAGTGTTCGAACCTTTGCAAAAAACTATGCTTTTGACATTCACTCCAGGAAACATGCAGGTTCAGACAGCCCTGTGTTACAAGAGCTGCTCTCTTCATGAGTTGTAGGTCTCCAGACTTCCCAATCAGCTTTTTTACAGTTTACTATGTGACCAAAAACTGGGATTCTATGGAGAAAGTTTATTTGTGGAAGATAGGGAAGTTACGTACAGTAATTTTAGATCTTCAAGACTATCTTGCACATTCTATAGAGTACCTATTACCCAACCTCCATTCCCTGGACTCACTTTAGACTAATGTATGTTGTCTTGCCCCCTCCTTAAATATATACAGGATGTGAAGGAATATGTTGCTGTCCTATCTTACAGGAAATGGTGGGCTATTTTATGCCCTGTTTTATTTCACCATCACCAATTTTTTACACTTCTCATTGATGAAAAGGTACAAAGGTGGCTGGGCCAGTGTCATGTTATACTCTGCAGGGGTACAGATACCAGCATTTATTGATGCTTGGTAGTGGGGCAGTCAGCACCAACTTTTCTGTTTCCTACAGGGTACTCTTCCCTTCAGCTTAAAGACCAAAAGGTGATACTCTGTGGAGAAGATATTCTTGAATTTCTAGAGTTATGGAAAGTAGCTTTCTTTTATTGGTGTTTTACTATGTAACTCTGAAGCACTACAATCCTCATCCTGAGGCGCGGTTTCTAGGGTTCACTATTTCTCTGCAGTTTTGCACTTTATTACACTTGTAGATCATGGGAAATTCAAAAACACGTGGAAAATTAAACTTTTGCTCCAGCACTCAAAATAAATATTTTATTACCAATTTACAAATGGTTAACACTACATTTAAATCGTAGAAATAAAATAGGTATTAATATATTTTTGTATATTTATGTATACTGTATATACATTGCAAAAAAGTTTGTTAGTGCACTAGCTAGGGTCAAAGCAACAAAAGTTGGGAATTGTGGCATTTCCAACCCTAATATCCCACCCCCTCTAGGCAGCACAGTGGGTGTGGGGTGTGTCTTGGGGTTCTCAAGCCTAATGCTCACCCCATTCCATCTGTAAATAAGGTCAGATGTGTACACTGTATGAAAATGGGCTGAGTGTTAGGCTTGAGAGCCTCAAGGCACACCCCACACCTGCTGTGCTGCCCGGAGAGGGGTGGGGCGTTAGGGTTGGAAATCCTAACACCACATTTCCCAACTTTTGTTGCTTTGGCCCTAAGTAGGGCATCAACAACATATTTTGCAATTTATTTTCTTTAAGAGAGTATAATCATATCCTTATTTTGCTGTGGGAGCGAAGGGTCCACATCATTTTTCAGATAGTGTGATCGTATCCTCATTTTCCTTTTACCAAAGAGGCATTTTGCATGACAAGCAGTGCAGAGGACTGATAAAAGAATGCAAGTAGAGAAGAAATATCCAATTTTACTCCGGTCCTAATTTTCCTTTTGGAGTGGAGTAAAACAGCAAGAATGAAACTAAGCCAAATAAAGCAAATCCAACACTACAGTAAAATACTAAGGACTTGAGCCACAAAATTAATAGTTTATCCAGCTAAATTAAAAATGGACAAGAAGTCATTTTCCTGGTTTGCTCCTGAGTGCTCTGTCTGATTTAATTCAATCTGCATGCAATGGTATGCATTTGAAACATCTGTGAAAGAAGTCATGCTATATATTGCACATTTTAAGTGTTATTGTTGGTATTTATAACAGGCAGTTTCACTCCATGCAAGTATCCTCTGGCCCTCCCGTAACATTTTTGTAGCCCCTTGATCCATGGCACCACATGCCTCCAGCCTTCTGAAGTAGCAATGGGGACAGAGAGTAATGACCTGATTTATCTGTCTGTCTGTCTGTCTGTCTGTCTGTCTGTCTATCTATCTATCTATCTATCTATCTATCTATCTATCTATCTATCTATCTATCTATTAATTTATTTATTTTTAAAAGTAAAATTTCAGTTTTCCCTGGTGTTCAGTGGTACCCAAACCCTCCAATTGTGCCCTGGTCCAAATTAATTTGTAGTTAATAGCTCTGGTGTCTAGTGGCACCCCACCCTCCAATTTCTATATACTTTTTCTATTTTTTTATTGGTGTCCAGCAGTACCCCCCACCCTCCCATGTCCCTCATATCCAGAAAATAAGAAAACAGTCCCTCAATATCACCCCCCTGGACCACCCAACATACCCTCACTCACCTGAACTGGTCCTACTCTGAAGATCCAGTCCCACTGTGAAGATCAAGTCTATGATCGAAGATACACCTTGTTGTTGGAAATGGTGACTGCTGTATGAGAAGTAAGGTAACTGTCGTTGGAAATCCCACTGAAATACATTGAACCACAGTTACCTTATTTTTCATACAACAATCACCAGTTCCAGCAGCAAGACAAGTTTTCAATCAGAGAGTGGATGTTCACAGTGGGATTAGTTCAGATGAGTGAGGGTGTGTGGAGAGGTCTAGGGGGCTGCAGGATGATGGGTGTACAGTGTGAGGTTGGATGGGGGTGCAGGTGTGATCACCAGTGGACTTTTGTTTTACAGGTTGAAAAAAAATACAGATATCGAGGGACCGTTTTCTTATTTTCAAGATCTGAGGGACATGGAAGGATGAGGGGTACCATTAGACACCAATGAAAATGTAAAACAAAATATGTAAATTGGAGGGTGGGTGTGGGTGCCTCTAGACACAAGGGGCTTGATTCTCAAAGAGGACTTAGATCAGTACAAGTTGTGGCAAACTCTAGCTTGCACCAAAGCCCAGTGTGCCAGGGACCCAGCACCAGAGTCTGGTAAAGGAGGCGTCTAGGTGCTTAAGTCCACACACTTGCCACAACCTCTCCCTTGTGACAAATGCAAGGTACATGGAAGGGGTTTGCCACAGGCTCCCTGTGGCAAAGGCTAGTGGTCCCCATCCCTGATCCCTGATACAGTAAATTAATTCCCATCCCTAGTGGTCTAGTGGCCCCCTCCTCCCCAATGTTCCCATTATAATAATATAGAATGATACCCTGTTCCCTGATGGTCTAGTGGCCCCAATCCCCAGTGTCCTCATTATAATAATATACAAAAATATCCCCTTCCCTGGTGGTCCAGTGACCCCTCTCCCTGATCCCCGATGTACCTGTTAGAATAATATAGAATAATACCCCCCATTTCTGGCTGTCAAGTGTGCCCCCTCCTTGATCTCTGATGTCCCGCGAACCCCTTTCCCTGCTGGTCTAGTGGCCTTCCTCCCTGATATCCCCATTATAAAAATATCTTCAGTCTGGTTTACAGAAAAGACATAGTACCAAGACTGTTCAGGTTCAGGTGCTCAATGATCTCCTGATTGCAAGAGATCAGAAGTGCCATTCCATCTTGGTGCTTTTTGACCTCTCCTCAGCATTTGACACTGTGGACCATGGGGTGCTGCTTGAATGCCTGCCTGAGGGTTATCTGTGGCCTGGCTGGTCCAGTTCTCAGATGGTTTCAATCTTTCCTAGCTGGCAGATCTCAAAGGGTGGCGTAGTTTTTTTCCCCTCTGATTTATTCTGTCTGCCGTATGGGGTCCCTCAGGGCTCGGTGTTGTCCCCTATGTTGTTCGCAGTGTATATGCTGCCCCTCGGAGACATTGTAAGATGATATGGGCTGAGGTTTCACTGCTATGCTGATGATACACAGTTCTATCTGTCTTTTGCACCTGTTCAGAATAGTGTGGTCTCGATGTTTAACAGCTGCCTGGTGGAAATCCATGACTGGTTGAAATCCAGCTGGTTGAAATAGAATTCTGGGAAGATTGAGGTGTTGGTGGTGGATTCAGGTCACCGGATAGAGAGGTCAGTAGTGGGTTTACCCTCTAGGCTTTGGCTTGATGGGGTACAACTATCTTCCTCTGAAGATGTGCGTGATCGGGGGGTGGTTCTTGACTATGGGCTGACACTGCATGCACAGGTGTCGGCAGTCATCAAGTCTTCCTTTTATAATCTAAGGAACATCACCAGAATTGAGCACCTTTTTCCATCTGGTGATTTGCCTGCACTGATCCATGCCTTTGTGACTTCATGCCTGGACTATTGCAACTCCCTCTACCTGGGGCTTCCAGGGGTTGATATCCATTGTTTGCAGCTGGTGCAGACCGCTGTGGCATAATTGTTGTCTGGGACCTCTTGTTCAAGTCATATTACTCCCATGCTGCGCGATCTGTACCAGCTGCCTTTGCAGTGGTGGATCACCGTCAAGGTCAGTCTTCTGACTTATAAAGCCCTGCATGGACTAGGTCTGCACTACCTGCTAGAGCTCCTGACTCCCTACAGCCCTGGCCATCCTCTCCACTCAACTGATGAAGGGTTGTTAGGGGTTCCCAGGGTGCGACTGAAAACATCTGGGGCCCAAGCTTTTATGTTTGGTGCTCCATCCCTGTGGAACTCTCTACCTCATCAGATTAGAGAGTGCAGGACCATGGAAAGCTTTAGAACAGGCCTGAAAACATATTTGTTTAAGCAGGCATTTAGTATTTAATATGGGATTTTGAGATAATTTTAATTGAAGTATCTAAATTATATTGTAAATAATTTTTAAGCTGAGTTGTTTTGTTCTGTGATGTTTTTAAGTATGTACATCACTTTGATTTTTAGAATTGCACTAAATAAATAAAGCATTATTATTATTATAATACCCCCTTTCGCTGGTGGTCTAGTGGCCCCCATATCCCCCCATCCCAGCTGGTAGTGCCTACCTACCCGGTCCCCCCATCCCAAAACAGAGCACGGTTTCCACCCAGGACACAGTACAACCACGGCTGTCCTGAAATTCTCCCAACACTTGCATGCTGCTCTCGACTCTGGCAGCCTTGCAGGAGCAGTGTTCATTGACCTCTCCAAGGCCTTTGACACTGTCTGTCACCCCCCTTTCTACTCCACTCTCTCCACCAACTTGGCTTCTCTGGCAGTCCAATTTTCTGGTTCCCTAGCTACCTCTCTGCTAGATCCCAACATGTCAAGATCAGCAGCTCCCTCTCCAGTACTCTTCCCATTTGCTCCAGGGTCCCTCAGGGCTCCATCCTGGGTCCAATACTTTTTAGTCTCTACCTCAACACCCTCCCCAGCTCATATACTGGTAAAATGCTCCTCTATGCAGATGATGCAGTCCTCGTTGCCTCACATCCCAATCCCACCTCCCTCCAATTATCCCTCCAGCAAGCTTACAACCAAGTCGAAAGGTGGTTCGGCAACCGCAGACTGGTCATTAACCTAAAGAAAACCAAATCAATGCTCTTCTCCCACCACCAAAATAAAGCTAAAAATACCCCTCTCTTGATTATCCCCAACACTCTGCACCCACTAGAACAAGTGACCACATACAAGTAGCTAGGCATCACATTCGATACTGCCCTCTCCTTCCATACCCACATTAATGCCCTGTCAGCCGCCATTAGCTCTCAGATTGGCCTGCTATACTGGCACAAGGACTGCCTGCCTCAGGTTGCCCTCAGGCTGGCCATCACCTCCTCCATCTTGTCCCTCGTGAACTATGGCTTGCCCTTCTACGTCGCAGCTGACAACACTGCCCTCTCCAAAATCCAACTCTCCATCAGTAAGGCCTGTAGGCTCCTGACCGGTGCCCCCAGTTAAACTCACACTTGCCTTCTCTATACTACCACCAATCTGCTCAACTTTGAGGAGTGACTGCTCTACCAAACCTGCCTTCTCGCTAAGAAATCACTGCTAGGAATCCCCCCCCCCAGGGTCTTCACCTCCCTACAGCAGTCATCATCCTCCATCAACACCTGTAGCTCTGTTAAGGCCACATTCAAGGTGCCCAGAATCAAGACCTCTCTTGCCCAAAGATCTTTCCTCTACCAAGCCCCCACCTGGTTCAACTCCCTCCCTAGCTGCATCTCCAACTTGTCAAAAATTGGCTCCTTTAAAACAGCCCATTGGAACCATATCTTTAATATCTGCTGTTGTAGGTGCAACTAACCCCTTGTTGTAACCTGTGGTACCCAGCCACCTTGCCCCCTGGCTCAACAATGTCTACTGGACAGCCTCTCCCTCCCCCAGACCCATTCCTTCCCTACTAGGTCCAAACAGGGATGTAATCCGCTGTCCTCTCTGAGGACCTACTATATCCATGAGTGTAACTCACAATGTTGTAACATTATGTAACCTAAGTAACATACAAACTACTACATTATGTAACCTAAGTGTATCTATGTTTAATCTTCCTTTAACTGCACCTGTAATGTTATTTTCTGTTTTAATCTGCACTGTAATAACTGTCTTGATGTCTGCCCCCCGCAATGAGGTGGCTTTGTAAATGAGTCTCTGACTCAAAGGCTGTAAACCCGATTTGTAATGAATAAATAAGAATAAATATTACTTACCTGGGGGAGTGTCTACATGGCTGCTCACGTCACATGAATATATACATGCAGTGCACTCAATGAAGGAATTTTGACATTTAAAACTAAATTCACTTAACTGCTCATTTTCTTATTATGATGCAAAACAGGTCATGCCTTAGACTGGGAGTGTTGCAGAAGTTAGAATATTTATGTTCTAGCTATGATTATGGAAGAAAGACTAACACCTCCTACAGTGAGTGACTAGACATTTATCAAGGTCCTGATTCTTTAGTTGAAAACGTAGAAATGGTCAAGTATAATCCTTTCAGCTGAGTACTTACCAGATGATATGGGTTGAACAGTAACAGAAGTCAAATGTTGGATGCAGAAAAAAAGAAGAAAGTGAGGAATTTCATCAGTAAGGATAAGTTGTAAATACATGCATATGTTCTGTATGTGACAAAAAGTGGTTCACAGTCAAACATGAAGCAATTTTTATAATCCAAAGTGAATTAACTGTTGATAGGCCAAAAGGCTGTATTAACCATCATAACCTAGTGATTGGGACTTTGCACTGTTTAAAAACAACTATTTATTTTATTTACTTATTGTGGATTTTGTTAACTGAGTAGGCTTGCTGAGACTGGAAGTCATTTTTTCAGGTGTGACCCAGATTTAATTACATACAACAGTCAAAGGTTTTACAGTACATATAGCATCTAGGACAATGGATACAACAGATTTCATAAGATGTAAGTAACTTTGCAAGGTCAAACAAGTCCACAAATATAGAATATTACATTACAATATGGTTCATTAATTATAACTACACAATCCTAGAGTGTTACATTTTATGGGGAATGCAGAGCACATGGTAGTGGATCCTCCACTTCTGAGTGAGCCAGTCTAACATGGAGAGAACCTTGCAGAGGTGCTCCCTCCTACCGGCATTAGCAGCAAAGCATGCAACGCAGTGGTATAGGGACTTGAGTTTCGAAAGCTCAGTGTCTTTCAGTGAAGAAAGGACCAGAGCACCATATTTTTATTTATTTTATTTTTATTTATTTAAATATTTGGTAACCGCGGGAAAGATACACTGAGCTGAGGCTCGTTTCCAGGTGCGACCTGGGGAAATAGGGGGAATGGGGTACAAAAACATAGACAAATTTCTGAAGCAATAAAGTCACAGTAACAAAGCATAGACAAAACAATTACAGAAGCAATAAAGTTATAGTATACAGGATCACTAGTATGCTAAGATAGTGTACATTAGCAATTTGCTAAGACAGTGTGCAATAGTAATCATACGGTAACAAGACAGTATCAGCAAGTAAGTAGGTACGTACAGAGCGACAATTCCGCATCAGATTATGTTTACAGTATAAAATTGCAGTGCATAAGTGCTGTTAGTTGACATGACAGCAGGTAGGAGGATGCAGGAGGCATAGCTGAGACCTGACAGAGGGGTGAGAGAGGGAGTAAGGAAGAACAGGAGTTTGAGAGTTCCAAAGGGAGGGGAGACGATAGGTGTAAGCAGATTTGCCCATGCTTGAGGCTGATTTGGGTAGGGCGAAGGAGTGGGCATCCCTTGAACAGTGGGAGTAGGATACGGGGGTGAGGATGATCAGAGAGGTAGGAGGGGAGAAGGTTGAACCAGCATTTGGAGATAAAGGAGACAGAGTGAATGTAATGTCGATAGGATAGGGAAGGGAGCAGTGGTGGGTCCTAGTGGGAGAGTTTAAGGTAAAGCGACAAATGGCATGAAAGAGAGAGTCGAGTCTAGCAAGCAAGGAGGAGGGGGCAGTATAATAAACTGTCAGCATAGTTGAGAATAGGCAAAATCATTTTGGTCAGAAGTTCCCGATGGACAGGAAGGTAGAGAGAGTCCTTGTTTTGGTAAAGGATGCCGAGCTTAGGGAGAAGTTTTGATGATATATAGTCAATATGGTGAGAGAAGTTTAGTTGAGGGCCCAACCAGACTCCTAGATGCTTATAGGAAGAGACTTCACTGAGTGGGGTGCCTTCCAGGGTGGTGATGGGAGGGGAGGGATTTTACCAGTTTGTGACAGGTTCTGAAGGTCATAAAGACAATTTTAAAAGTGTTTAGTCTGAGTTAATTGTCCTGGAAACAAGACTGGACACTGTGGAAGTCCTGTTGTAGTGTGGACTTGATAGAGATTAGGTCGGGACTGGAGGTGAATAGGATGTTATCGTCCATGTACATGCGGATGAGGGAGTTTGAGCAGGCAGAAGGGAGTTTGTTTATGAAGCGAGTGAAAAGAATGGGTCCAAGAAGAGAGCCTTGAGGTATGCCTGCCTGGATAGGGAGGGGATGGAATAGGAGTTAACTATTCTGACTGACTGACAGCTGTTGGTAAGGTGAGAGTTGAACCACCGTACTGCCGGGGGGGCAAGACCTGCATGATCAAGTGCATTTAGGAGTAGGTGGTGGGATACAGAATCAAAGACCTTGGCCAGGTCAATGAAAACAGCATCCGTGATATGGCCTTTGTCTGCGGCAGATTGGTTGTGGCCGGTGAACCTAAGGAGAGAAGATACGGTGGAGTGGTGTTTCCTGAAGCCGGACTAGTAGGGGACAGGAAGTTAGTGGAGGTGAGGAAAGCATTCAATCTCAATTATACTAAGCGCTCTTGCACCTTTGACAAGACAGGGAAGAGGGAGATCGGACGATAGTTACTAGGAGTTGTAGGATCACCACCTTTGTGGAGAGGGATGACAGGCAGTTTTCCAGGCTGTGCTATGGGACCCGTGCCTGTGGAGGATAGGTTTAGCAAGTAGGTTAGTGGGAGGGTGATGGCAGGGGTAGATAGGAATAGGAGACTGGGTTGTAGGCCATCCGGGCTCAATTTAGCTGGATTTAGGGATAGGAGCATGGTCAGTACTTCATCGACATACGCAGGGGCGAGAGTGAAGTTTCGCCTAGTCAGGGACTGTGGGAGAGGTTTATTAGCAGATGGTGAGGGAGAGGCTTAGTCTGGGAGGGCACAGGTAGCAAAAAAGGTGTTCATGGCATCTGCCATCCGGGTGGGGTCAGTAATTCTAGTGCCACTGAAGTTTAGAGAAGGGATGTTGAATTGAGGAGATGGGTTAATGATGGAGTGAACAATATTCCAGAAGAAGGAGAGGCGATCATTTCTGAGCCAGTTTTTAAAATAGGCAGCTTTTGTGAGCCTGATCGCTTTGATGAATAAAGTTCTAGCAGTGTTGTAGACTTGTCTGAAGTGAGTGGTTTGGAAGGATTTGTAGGCAGACCAGGCCTTGTCGCGGGATTTGCGGAAGGCAGTTATTGGGGTGGTAATTCATGGGTGGTGGCGTTTTCTGACCCTTGCTCTTTGAAGCGGTGCATGGTGGTCCCAGATACTGGTGAAAATGCTTGAGAACTGGGCTAGAGCAGTATCGACGCCTGAGGAGGAGTATACTGGTGTCCAGTTAGCATCATATAAGTCTGAGAGGAGGGAGTTTGTATCAAGAGAGTATAGGGGACGTGGTTTGATGTATTTTGGTGCAGACTTTGGCAGTTGTATCCTTCTTACACAGTAAGTGATACAGTGGTCATTAATGGCCGGGTCGAGGACTCCAGCGTTGGATATTCTGTGGGGGTGAGATGATAGATCCAAGTCTATAAGGGAGTGAGGTGAGGCACATATTAGGACAAGAAGCAAAATACTGTTAGCTATGGAGAGCCATGCTTCAGCTGTGAGGTAGGCATTGAGCCTACAGAGCAGTCTTATTTTTTGAGCATCTTGATAACCCAGTCAGCATGTGGTTTGAAAGTAAGCTCTTGGTCCAGCAAGATTCCCAAGTACTTTTTTTTAATACAATTGTTTAACCAGGAGTGGCACACTAAGCTGAAAGCTTGTTTACAGGTTCAACCTTGGAGCACAGGGAAGTTAAGTGACTTGCTCAGGGTCACACAACATGCAAGTGGGGGCTGTGGGATTCAAACCCAGGTCTCCAACTTTGCAGCTCAGAGCCTTAAACCACTGCACTATACTGCCTCTCAATTTTACTGACTCAACAGTCCCAGTGGAGATACCTTTAAAGGTGCAGAGTTAAGGCGCTTAATATGATCTTGTCCAAGTCTATGAGGACTGAAGAGGAAACCTTTAAAGATTCATAGATGACCTGTATAATACAGTGTTGTCAGCGTACATCAAAGTATTAGATGTATTGCAAATTATTGGTGTGACAATTAGATGTTGTTTTGGTGCAGTATTAGCCACTGATAAGCAATTTAAATCACAAATTGTAGTGAGAAATAAATAATGTAACCTACTGGGAACTGAACCCAGGTCCCCAGAACACCATCCCTCCAGGGGCATTGTTAGGGCTGGGCCTCCAGAGCTAGAGCCTCGAACATTTTGTCTGGTGCCCCAAACATTTTCTGTGCTGTGTGCTGCCTGTGACCCCCATTTTTGTACACTGCCCGTTGCCTCTGATTTTGCGACCATTTCTACCCCTGCTCCCTGAGCTGCTCACTAGGTGGTCCTGAGCCCTGCTGCTGCCTGCTGGACTGGTTCTGTAGTAAAATTCCCTGTCTTGTTTAAAATTCATACGAGACACCTAAACTCGGTGTCCCAAGATCTGTAGCAGCTGTGGAGCTTCTGTGCACAACTGCGCATGCTGGAGGGACGCCTGACTTGCCAAGGGCATCATCCTAAGAGTGCGGGAGTCAGGAGAGAAGCCAACTGTGGCCTGCTGCCACTACAACGTGAGCTGCCTGCAAGTGCATCTGTCCATCTGCAACAAGCAAGGGATTGCCTAAGACCTTGATTGGTGGACTATGGTCAGGAGTCCGGACCGGTGGTGAAAATCATCACCAAGAGGCAGGCATCAAATACAGCCTCTGCTCTGCTGGACCGGGACATGGGTTGTGTTATTTGGGGCTGGTGGGGATCACCCTCTATGGACTCTGAACTCAGGAATGGAGTCTTTGGCCTAGGCTAGTGCTGCCGAGATGAGGAGGGGATGGAGTCGGTGTCAGTTAGAGCCGAAGGAGAGGACCGATCATAATCAGGGTGGGGACTGCGGGGCTGGCTGCACAGAGAGTGTCTTCTTCAGTTCAGAACTTCAGACTGGGACAGAGCAAAAAAGTAAGTGCTGTACACACACTCAGTATTGAATTGTCATTTGAACTGTGTTGACTCTCGAGAGGAGATCATGGCTGGCAGCTGCCTGCCAGGCTGGGCTGCCTGGGTCAGGGTGCCTAGTTTTGGGGGGGCGCACCTTTTCTGAGCTGACTGTGGGTTATTTTAGGCCTTGCTATTTGATGGGAATTTTAATGGGCTTTTACTAGTGAGAAATGGGCAGATTTTCGAGCTTTCGGCAGAACAAGCTCAGCAAAATATCAAGACAAGCCAGAGTTGCTCTGGTGGAGCAAATATTTGTGGGCCTCACCAAAAAATCCAATGTCTGCCTGGCCTGCATAAGCAAGAATTATATCAGGACTCTGTCTCTGCCACTACCCAGCACTGCCTCTTTACCACAGTACAGAAACTACAGACCAGTGAGCCTCACATCCATCATGGATAAGCTAATGGAGGCTATCCTGAAGGAGAGGCTGGTGGCTCTACTGGAGGCCAAAGGACTACAGGACAGCAGACAGCATGGCTTCATACGTGGCAGATCCTGCCAAACCAACCTGGTCGAGTTCTATGACTGGGTAACTAGGCAACTGGACAGGGGCCATGCAGTGGATGTCCTGTATCTGGACTTCAGTAAGGCATTCGGCTTGGTGCCACGTGGAAGGCTGGGAAGGAAGTTAGTAGGCACAGGGGCAGGTGCAAAGCTGGTGAGATGGGTAGGAAACTGGCTGCAGGGAAGGCAACAGAGGGTGGTGGTGGGTGGGGAGCTCTCACACCCAAGGGCAGTGATGAGCGGTGTCCCACAGGGCTCGGTGTTGGGACCAGTGTTGTTTGGGATATTCATTGCAGACATATCATGGGATATCAAGAGCCAGATCAGTCTGTTTGCTGATGATACCAAGGTAGGCGTGGTGGTGGATGACCTAGGGGGATGGCAGGGGTTGCAGGATGATCTGGCAAAGCTTGAAACCTGGTCAGACACCTGGCAACTGGGCATTAATGCCAAAAAGTGCAAGGTGCTGCATTTTGGGATGAAGAACCCAAGGAGGAGTTACCAGCTAGGGGGGCCCAGCTAGCCCAGACAGAGGAGGAGAAGGATCTGGGTGTGTTTATTACAGGGTCAATGAACAACTCGGCAATGTAGGAAGGGAGCTGCAAGGCCAACAAAATGCTGGGTTGTATTGCAAGGTATATCTCGAGGAGGAGGAGGTGATTCTGCCACTGTATAGGTCATTAGTTAGACCACACCTGGAGTATTGCATGCAGTACTGGCGTCCGCATCTGAAGAGGGACATTCAGTTACTGGAGGGGGTGCAGCGCAGGGTGACAAAGATGATCAAGGGTCTGGGGGACTTATCATATGAGAGGAGGTTGAAGGAGTTGAACATGTACTCACTGGAGGAGAGGAGAGACAGGGGTGACATGATTGAAACCCTAAATACATGAAAGGAATAAACAAGGCGGGTACAGAGGGCTGTTCAAGTAAGGAGGGAGGCCACCAGGGCCATGATGAGACTGGGCGAGGAAGGTTCAGGAGGAGATGAGGAGACACTTTTTTAGAGAGGGTGGTGGCTGGGGGAATGCGTTACCTGCAGAAGTGGTATGCAGCAGAACAGTGGACTGCTTCAAACGAGGATGGGACAGGACAAGGGGGAGGGTTAATGAAGGGGAAGGGTGGAAGAGAGGGGCAGCTGCAAAATAAGGGGTGCTAGCTGCACATTCGAGCAGACTTGATAGACCTCTAGGCCTTTATCTGCTGGCAAATTTCATATGTTCGTATGTTCGTAGTCCACTAAACCAAAAACAAATTTGTTTTGGGGCACAGTGCCTGTGCTTATTAGAGCACAAGAACTATCGGAGGCTTTTTTCAAAGATGGGCCCATAATTACAGTACAGATCATTAAAACAAAAACAAACTTTAGTTAGGGGCAAACTGCCTGTGCTTATCAGAGCCCAAGAATTAATAAATACCTTTCTGAGATGCCTTGGAAGTATGGGGGGGGTAGTGTGGGGAAGGGACGAGATAGGGATGGGTGGGGCAAGGGTTGGGGGTCTGCCCCTTTTTTTTGAAATCCAGTGATGGCAATCCTAGTCTTAGCATGCCATTCAGGAAGGACTGTCTGGAGGAAACTAAACTAAAGCGAGGAAGGTAAGGGTGTGGGCCATGGGGTCTTAGAGACAGAGACTCTCTGGCAGGCAGCAAAATCCAATAAAGTCAAGTAGTGTTAGTGCAGTAGTGGAGTGGACACTGACATCCAGTCAATTGCAATGCATTCCATACAATGTAAAGTGAGCAGTAGCTGCAGACCCAGCCCTCTTCCATGCCCTGTGTACTTCTTAAATATCAGTAGATTTAGCCCAGATCTGCTGATATTTAAGATGTACACTATTGATTCTATGCAGAACAAATTTTGGAGAGGAAAGGAGGGGATGACCTGTACTCAGGAAGGACTGTTGTTGCTGGGGATTCATTTGCACAAAATAAAATATAATATACCTTTTGCACCAGCCCAGGTATCCAAGAGTCGAATGTGCTGCTTGAAATCATTGCGTGTTAAGTGCTAAAGAGAGAACTGTGAGTAGCGAGTGCTGGCTTAAACATTTTTACTTCCTGCTATTAATTCTATGACTTTTATCTACAACATGAAGTTTTTACCTGACAACTGACAAGCCAAACAATAAAAGGAGTGAGGGGGGGACAAGGCTAAAGTAGCAGAAAATGTGTTATTTTGCACATGACAGCACCAATATTTCTGCAGCTTCTGGGAACCTAGGTGGCCCCCAGACACCCAGCCTTTTGATTGGGGCCCGATCCCCGAATAATATCTCATGCTAGCAACACCTCTGCATACCTCTACTAGTATATCATTTATGATAATTGAAAAAAACTGGGAGCTGAAAACAGATCCCTAAGGGACTCCTAGGCTCATAAATTTTGGTTTTGAAATAGTTTTTCTTACCTTGATCTGCTGTGATCTTGCATGAAAATAATCTTTAACCAAGACAAAGTGTAATTCCCAAGACACTTTCCATTATCATTTCTTACTGTCCCCCTGTGCCCATATTCTCCCTTCTTCAACCTTCAATTTCCCTTGTTTTTCCTATTCTTCAAGACATACCCTAGAGAGGCCTTGTCTTTTTCCTTCAGTCTTTCTGCTATTCTGAACTCTACCTCTGAATTAACTCTTCTTACTGCATTGCTGGCCTATTTTTGTTTTCTAAGGTAGAACTCACTTTTTGCTTGCAACTAAATGGCGTTATACATACTGAAAGCCAATTGTTTGGCCTTAACTAATTTCCCACATCCCTGGAAAACCAAATAGATATATTGTGTCACTTTCAATCCCAACCTAACACATGCCTTGCATACATCTTGGATATCTTGTATGATGGTGGTCTGTTTATTTTTCACCCCTGCCCTTGAGTCTTTCCTTAAGCTCTGGCCTACCTAGACTTTAGCAAGGCATTTGACACAGTGCCACACAAAAGATTAATAGTCAAATTAACCAGCCTGGGAGTGGGACCCAGGGTGGTAGCCTGGGTAAAACATTGGCTGGACAACAGGACACAGAAGGTAATTGTAAATGGAGTCCATTCTGAAGAAAGGGGGGTTACTAGTGGGGTACCGAAGGGTTCAGTATTGGGTCCAGTCCTTTTAATGTCTTCATCAGTGACATTGCAGAGGGACTGGAAGGAAAAGTATGCCTTTTGCAGATGACACAAAAATCTGCAACAGGGTTGATACACAAGGAGGCGTGGAAAGGATGAAAAGGGACTTGGCAAGGTTGGAGTAATGGTCAAGTATGGCAGCTAAGATTCAATGCAAAGAAGTGCAAAATAATGCACCTGGGAAACAAGAACCCAGGGAAGAATACACAATGAGTGCGGAGGTAGTAACAACAACAAAAAAGGAAAGGGACCTGGGGGTGATCATATCAGATGACCTTAAGGTTAGCAAACAATGTGAGAAGGCAGTAGGGAGGGCTGGGGGTATACTGGGATGTATAGGGAGAGGCCTCAGCAGCAGAAAACAGGAAGTTGTTATCCCTCTGTACAGACAGTTGGTGAGACCCCATCTGGAGTACTGTGTCCAGTTCTGGAGACCCCATCTCCACAAGGACATAGACAGGATAGAGGCAGTCCAGAGGAGGGCAACTAAAATGGTGCAGGGTCTGCAAGAGAAGCCGTATGAGGAGAGACTAAAGGAGCTTAACATGTATACCCTTGAGGAAAGAAGGGAGAGGGGGGACATGATAGAAACTTTTAAGCACCTCAGTGGAATCAACAAAGTCCAAGAGGGTAGCATTTTTCAGAAAAAGAGACTTGCAAGAACAAGGGGACACAATTTAAAGATAGAAGGAGGGCGGTTCAGGGGCAATGTGAGGAAGTATTGTTTCACAGAGAGGGTAGTGGATGCATGGAACAGCCTTCCTGAAGAGGTTGTGGGGTCTAAAACTGTGGGAGAATTCAAGAATGCATGGGGACAGACATAAGGCAATTCTTGTGGGGGGTAGGAAGAAATAGGCTGTTGGTTAACTAGGATCTGCGGCCTATCCTGTAGGTAGGGAAATGGGCAGACTAGATGGGCCTAGTGGTCCTTATCTGCCGTCAAAGTCTATGTTTCTATGTTTCTATGTTTCTTGAAGCCTCATTAAGTCTGTACTTTCTAATGTCCACAACTAGCATCTGGGACCTCTGCTGCTTGGCTTCAATATCTGTGCTGAAAAAGACTATGTTGTGGTCACTTGACCTGATTCAATTTAATGCAGTCCAGCTTTAGTTACTGTGTATAGTGCTTGTCTAACAAGCTCAGAGCACAGCACTATAAAAGAATCAATAAAATAGAGCTTTACAAATACATTTCACAGATACAACAAATCAGGCAAGGTTTAAATTACATGCACAAAGGACCATTTGAATGCATTTTTTCAGGTGTTCTCATAGACATGTGCAAACAAATAAGTAGGCCGGAGCATTCATTTTCTCTTACCACAAAAAAGGGATTTGTAATTTTGTGGGCACTGGGAAGAGAGACCAGGAGACAAAAGGGGGTTTTCTGCCCAGCTCCCTCCTGCAAGGCACCCTCTCACCAAGGACCACTAGAGAGATGGATTGTTGAAAGTTTTCCATAACTTTTTTTTACATAGCTACATAGTGAAAGCTTATCCTTAAGCATTAATATGCAGTGTACAGTATTCAGTTCAACACTGCATAATGATACATTGTATACAAGTCAATTATTCATATATCCTAGCTAATATACCTTTAATCATACTATTCACCAATTTTGAAACCTACTCCCCTTCCCCAAGGCTGTGAGCAGAAAAAAGTTAGTTGTTAACATAGGGTGACATAAAGCAAACTCATTACCCCAGTGTTAACCAGGGCCCCGGGAGAGGACAAGACCATGATGTGAACCAGGTGTCTTTACCTTGCAATGATGTAAACTGAGGCTGCACATGAATGTTATCCTGTCATCCTGTAGTGTCTCAATGCATACTGAGATGAAAAGCTGCCTGGGACATGACCAGAATATTATCCAGCAATAATCCATAAGGTAATTTCTATTCTCAACAAATCCCACATTCTACCTCATCCAGACTGGACACCCTCTGTCTGTCCATTAATGTTGGGTGTGTGGGTGGGGAAGCTTCATGCTGTAAAGGCTGGTGTAGCAAAAAAGAGGGCTTTCTCCAGTTTTGCAGCAGACTATATAGGAGGAGAACTCTTCCCCAAACTTGGAGTCAGCATTTCCTGCTGGCTGTACCTCCCAGCTTCACTACTGGCTGACCCCAGTGATTGACAAAGACTGAGGGGATATTAAGCCCCACCCCAGCTTTCTGGCCAATGGCATCTCAATTGTAGTGTGTGACAAGTTGGCCTAGTGGTGCTGCGGGTTGAGGTGCTGGATGCCACACCTTTTGCTACTCCAGCGACCTGGGTTTGGGAGCAAGCTCGGGCCGACGGGGGTTGGCCGGGTGGGGGAAGGGTGCAGACTTGGATTGAGCTGCCGTCAGGCAGCTCTCCTTTCCCGGGGGAGGGTTGTATGCACTGCCCATCTTTGGCGGCTTCTAGTGGAATTGGGGCTCGGCTGATGCAGTGCACACTATAGAGGTGTATGGTGGCAGCAGTGGACATCCTGCAGGTGGCTGTGGGAGCACACCTGCATTGCACTGGACATCATTGCATGTCCATGCTACTGGGAACACGCAAAGAGGAAAATCCCCTTCCATTGGTAGGTGAAGGGAGGTCTAGAGGTTGCGGCCCCATGTTCCATGCCGGGCACCAGGACGCCCACTCTAGTCCCTCATCCTGTCGGCAGCCCTTCCAGCACTATAGATAGAGTGCTGGTAAGGAGAATGTCAGTCTTTCCTCGGGGGACTCAGATCTGAGGGGTCAGGGTGGCTTGTACATGGAGAAGGAGCCCTCCAGCCGGAGAGAGGTTGTCTGGGCTTCAGGTCAGATGTGCAGAGCCTGTACACCACATGACCATGCTGGGGAGAGGCCAATGGTAAGACAGCATAAAGAAAGTTTGACAAAATTGTAGTGTGTGACATCAGTTGCTAAACCCCATGCTATGCCAGAGCCATTCCAGAGCACATCTGAGAAGAAGGAGAGGTCTGAGCCACTTAACTGGACCTTTCTGTCCTCTGGCTCCTCCGAGAGCAGAAACCAAGCTTCCTGTAGGAGGCCATGACCTGCTGCCCATCCCCCTTCTCTCTGCAGCAGCCCTCAATTTAGTAAGGCCCTCCTTAGCCAGGTTGCACTGCTCCCTAGCTCCATGGAGGAGGAGGAGGAGGACCATTTAGGAAAAAAGGGGAACTGGATACCAGGTGTGTCTCATTTTTGGGGGGCTAACAACAGTGTAGCACTTGGTGTGAGTACCAGATGCCAATGTTGGAGGCAGAGGGATGGGTTCAGGCAGCAGCATTTGGTGCCATTATTGTTGGGGGAAGCATGTGGCTTGACTGCCTAGCACTAATCAGTTGGCAGCAGTCCAGTGTTTAAAAAGTCAGCTGCAGAAGTTTTCCATAGTTTGGCAGTGAAGCCCACAATGATCATCTGGGAATGGGCTTGGAGCCCGGCTATTTGTTTTTATTTCATTAAAGTGATATGACTGTTTGTGGGTACTGATACATGAGGCTGAGATAGTTGAGAACATTGTGGAAGGCAGAGGTGCAGATTAAAGCAGCTGAATTCAGCGCCCTTATTGTTAGAAGTGTATCATGTAACTGCTCCCACTAATTAGGCACTAGTAGTCCAGTGTTTAAAAAGTTAGTCATGGGGCCCAATTCTCAAAGCTTATGGTGCAGCACAAGGGGCTTGCACCACAGTGAATGGTGCAAAGTACCCCTTGTGCCAATCAATGCACTGGGAGCAATTCTCAAAGGCAGCCTGCGTCAACCACAGGTGCCTTTACCAAAATGGGCTTGCACCGCCCTTTTGCCACAAAATGGGCTGCATGTGGTGCTAGGGAGCATGCAGCAGATGCAAGCTGCCACATCCTTGAAAGTGGGAATATCAATCAACCAGCCAGGGTACTTAGAAATATTCCTCTAGTAGAATTTAGCACTTTGTGGCAATGTGCTGCTGTCCCCCTCCCAAGCACCGATCCCCTGTCACTCATATTACATAACCCATGTGATTTAGTGTCCCCCCAAGCCCTGAGCCCCCATTAATATATGTAACACCCCCCCTGGTGGTCTAGTGGACCCCCTCCCTGATGTACCTGCATATGTACAGTAGAGAAACCCCCCTTCCCTGGAGAAAATTGCACAATGGGGGGTAGTAACAACCTAGGGATAATCATATCAGATGACCTTAAGGTTAGCAAGCAATGTGAGAAGGCAGTAGGGAGGGCTGGGGGGATACTGGCATGCACAGGGAGAGGCATCACCAGCAGAAAACAGGAAGTTGTTATCCCTCTGTACAGACAGTTGGTGAGACCCCATCTGGAGTACTGCGTCCAGTTCTGGAGACCCCATCTCTGCAAGGACATAGACATGATGGAGGCAGTCAGAGGAGGCAACTAAAATGGTGCAGGGTCTACAAGAGAAGCCATACAAGGAGAGACTAAAGGAGCTTAATATGTATACCCTTGAGGAAAGAAGGAGAGAGGGACATGATAGAAACTTTTAAGTACCTCAGTGGAATCAGCAAAGTCAAGAGGTAGCATCTTTCAGAAAAGAGATGTGCAAGAACAAGGGACACAATTTAATGATAGAGGAGTTTCTGGGGCAATGTGAGGAAGTATTTTCACAGAGTGGGTGGTGGATGCATGGAACAGCCTTCCTGAGGAGGTTGTGGGGTCTAAAACTGTGGGAGAATTCAAGAATACATGGAACAGACATAAGGCAATTCTTGTGGGGGGGTAAGAAGAAATAGGCTGTTGGTTAACTAGGATCTGCAGCTTATCCTGTAGGTAGGGAAATGGGGAGACTAGGTGGGCCAAGCGGTCTTTATCTGCCTTAAAAGTCTATAGAAACATAGAATTTGACGGCAGCTAAGGACCGCTTGGCCCACCTAGTCTGCCCATTTTCCTACCTAACAGATAAGCTGCAGATCCTAATTAACCAACAGCTTACTTCCTCCTACCCCCCTCACTAGGACTGCCTAATGTCTGTCCCATGCATTCTTGAATTCCCCACTGTTCTTGACTCCACAACCTCCTCAGGGAGGCTGTTCCATACATCCACAACCCTTTTTGTGAAAACAATACTTCTTCACATTACCTCTGAGCTGTCCCCCCTCTATCTTCAAATTGTGTCCCCTTGTTCTTGCACATCTCTTTTTCTGAAAGATGCCACCCTCTTGGACTTTGTTGATTCCCTTGAAGTACTTGAAAGTTTCTATCATGTCCCCTCTCTCCCTCCTTTTCTCAAGGGTATACATATTAAGCTCCTTTAGTCTTTCTTCGTATGTCTTCTGGTGCAGACCCTGCACCATTTTGGTTGCCCTCCTCTGGACAGCCTCCACTCTGTCTATGTCTTTGCAGAGATGGGGTCTCCAGTACGGAGATGGGGTATGTTTCCCTGGTATTCTAGTGTACACCCCTCCCTGATCCCTGATGTTGCTCGTATATGTACAGTATAGAAACCCTCTTTTCCTGATGGTCTAGTGGACCTCTATCCCCCCACCGCAGGAGATAGTATCCCACCACCCTGCTCCCCCCATCCTGAAACTGAGCCAGCAACTGGCACAGCCCACCACTCACCACAATGGACAGCTCTCAATGAGACTTTAATGCATTCATTACTCAATGGCAAGCTGACAATCAGATGAGCATATAATGATTACATTACAGTGCTCACTGAGAGCTCAGTCGGCAGCTGGCTGTGGTGGAGAGCGGTGGGCTGTGCCAGTCGCCAGCTAGGTTTTGGGATTGGGGAGCATGGTGGTGGTGGGACACTGTCTGCTGGGGTGGGGTGGTGGGGGTCCTCTAGACCACTAGACCACCAGGGAAGAGGGTTTTCTATACTGTACATATATGGGCGACATTGGGGATCAGGGAGGGAGGGAGGTCCACTAGAACACCTGAGAGATGTTATTTATATTAATGGGGGTTTGGGGGGCTACTAGATCACCAGGGTTATGTACTTTAAGTGACAGTGGATCAGGGCTTGTGGGGGTGCTGCTAGTCACCATCAATGTGCTAGAACAGCGCATAGCCATCCCCCAGCATGCAGCATATCCTCCAGATGTGCTGCCTGTTTGGCACGTGGCCAGGGTTGCTGCAAGCTGAGTGACTTTAGCACAGGACCCTGTCTGGTAGAGAATTGGGCACAGGGTCCCTGGCACACAGGGTATTGACCCAAGCTGCAGCTTGCATAAATCTAAGAGTTCTCTGAGAATTGAGCCCACTGTATTTTCCACCATTAAGTGGTATGACCTGCAAGGATTATCTAGGAGCAGACTTCAAGTTCAGAAAGTCAGAGTATTTGGCTTCTTTTTACTTCAAAAAAGTGATTTGACTGTAGGTACTGGGAAGGAAGGCCAGAAGGAAGGAGAGCACTGGAGAGGAAGAGAGATAGGTTTCTGGTAGAAATCTGTGCCATTATTGTTGGAGAAATTGTTGTACTGTATGTAGCTACCTAATCTCCATCAGACACTAGCACTCCAATATTTATTTACCATAAGACTAAGTCACCCCTTGCATGAGCAACTCCTAGGCATGAGAACCAAAAGACAGGATAGGAACATCTACGGGGCATCCACAGGAATGAGTATAGTATTGCACAGTACTCAGCTCATTTGAGACTTGTAGTTAAATAAAGGACTAAGACGTACTGTAGGGAAGGTAAATGCTGCCTACTGTGGTTGAAGGTCTGCTCAATTCTAGAGTATAGCTAAAGGAAAGATGCAGGGAGATACTTCTGGTGGGGTTGGTTAGTATGTACTGGTTCTCACCCCAAGAATACTCCAATATTCCTAACTCTTCTGCAGTATGCATCTAAGCCAGATCTACCCAGAGATAGAACGTTATTCTAATGATGGAATCATTGGCATGTGCCACTTTTCAAATGCTGCCACCACTCCCTATACTCTAACCCTCAAATTTCTCTTTCCACCTGTCACGACTAGATGCTTGGAGATCCTCTCTTCATCACTTTGTTCTGTTGTGTGAAAACTTATAAAATATACATAAGTATTCTTTGTTTTTCATTTGCTGCCTTTTACTCTTTATAATTTTAAGTTAACCTGTAGTTTTAGTGTTAAATTATGAGTTTCCTCAGTTTCTTCCGGTTCGGTATAACCGGGGGTAAACCGAGGTTTGTTTTATATTTATTGGAGTTTTCTGACTAAAAAACTCCATTAGTTATATTTAATTTTATTAATTTAAACTTGTTTTTAGAACTGCTAATACTGGTGCTTGAACAGATAGCTTCGGTTCACTTTTACATCTGCTCCAAGTTCTGATCGGTTCCAGAACCGACTGCAACCGTTCTATAAACTTAAATTTAAACAATATTTTAGCGGTTGTAACTTTTATGGGTTTTACATTGAGAAACCAAAAAGAAAAACTGGTTATCCTGGTTTTTAACTTTATTTTGTGGTGAATTCTATTGGGACATGGACACTTAAGCAGAGTGAAACCTGCAAACATGTCTTGACAGAATTATTAAAAATGCCTGAATAAGGCTAAAAGAAGAAAGCTGTCACCACCTCAGGGTCTCTGGAGCTCTGACCAGCCGACACCCTAAATTACTGTGGGTGAAACCACAATAATAAGTACCGTAACTGCTACCCCTGAGACGGGTATACAAGCAGTTTTTAAGAGGCTTGCTGAACTGGCTGACTCCCTGGTTCCCTCTAGAAATCAAAAGAAAACTAAGCACACATAACCCCCTCCTGGACAGTATTTGGGGACTTCTGTGCCTGCTAT
Organism: Neoceratodus forsteri; assembly: GCA_016271365.2. Taxonomy (NCBI): domain Eukaryota; kingdom Metazoa; phylum Chordata; order Ceratodontiformes; family Ceratodontidae; genus Neoceratodus; species Neoceratodus forsteri. Next base: position 933,556,823 of record CM028133.1, read on the forward strand.
AATGCCTGCCAACTCCTGCAGAAATTGCAGGCTTCTAAAATCATTCAGGCTTACAAAGGCTGTCTGCTTTTAAGCAGCAGACCCCTGCAAGCAGCTGTCTCCTCTGCTCAGTATTACTATTATTTTATAAAGAGGAATATGTGTTTATGATTAAATGGACAAAGGGAAACCTATTAAATCTAGGTTTTCCCCTAAATAGGAGTTTGACTCCACAGAGCATCTGAGGATTATTCCTCACACTCCACACTTTTGAGAAATGATTGGGCTGACACCCACTGTAACCTTCTCCTTCCTATTTATTTAGTTGTTTAACCAGGTATAGCACACTAAGCTGAAAGCTTTTTCACAGGAGCGACCTGGGAGCACAAGGAGGTTAAGTGACTTGTTCAGGGTCACACAGTATGCAAGTGGAAGCTGTGGGATTCAAACCCAGGTCTGGCCTGCTGGATGTCACCAAATTTGTAGCTCAGAGCCTTAGACCACTGCGCTATACTGCCTCCTATGCATATATTCTTCAAGGAAGATACTTTCAAGATTTTACAAACTCCTAAGCGCTGTCTCCCCTCTTGATAAGAGGCTGTACAAGACATATAAGCAGGATACGGAGGGGCTGAATCTTTATCTTCCCACTCTGTCCACTGAGGGGTGGTACAAGTGACAGCCTGTGACAAGCCAAAGATACCCCAGGCATTTATCAGCTTCCCTAGCTATCAGGTAGGCAAACTTTCAAACCTATGTCAATACCAAAAGTTATTAGGGTAGTCGGCCCCTGCTATGGCAGTCAAGGTCTAGACTCCCCGTCAGATGACCTAGCTGAAACAGCTAAATTTGGTTTGGAGCCAAAAATCAGTCTCAAATGCCTGTTGATTCTAAAGACTCTTACCAAGGATGATAAATACAATGGGTTGGAGGAGGTTTGCCTGACTGCAAGTCACAAACCTCATTCAGGATACCCAAACCAAGACTCTGGATTTCCCAGTTGAGGGTGACTCCCTCTTTGGGGAAAAGATAAAGGTCTAAAAAAAAAAAAAGGTGCATGAATACAAAACCACCTACAGTAGCAGTTCTGTACAAGAAAGGGCTTCCCCTTCCACTAAAACACATGGAATGGGAGGCAGATAATTTCACAGCAGGTCCCTTTGTTTACCAGACCATGGATTCATCTCTGTATCTATAGAACCCACAGCAGTGGTACTTCAGGACTTGACATGTCTCCCTAGGTCCCACCCCCTCTTAAAAACAAGTTTGTCAAACCTGTAACTGTCAAGGAGAGTGGACCCTGCCCTAGTACAGCAAAGGGTACCACAAAGAAAATGAGGAGTGAAGGCCTGTTTTAGACACCTAATAAAGCCAAAGTCCAAAGTACTTGGCAGTTTACCTTCGAAGACAAGGTGTCGCAGCTTTTTCCTTTACCTAGATCACTGACTGGGGGTTGTAAAATCATCCAAGCAAGTGTGAGCATCTGCAACTCACCCAGGGGCTCCTGGAGTCCTTAGGGGTCTTGATACATCTAGAAAGTCTGTCCTCATCCTGCTCAAATACTACGGTTCATAGGAGCAGAGCTACATACCCTGCAAGACAGGGCCTACCTGCCTCTGAGCAGGGCAAGGAGTATCCCATGGATAGCAGGCTTATCCAGCCTGAATAAAGCAAATACTCCAAGACAGTTTCTTCAGCTACTGGCCACATGGCATCTGCCACTGGCACAGTCCTGGAATCCAGGTTACAGATAAGGGACATTTAATTTTACCTCAGGGCTCTTTGGGGTCAGGGTAAGGACCCTCTTTCAAAACTAATTCAAGTAACAAGAACATTGTTACTGGCCCTCCAGGGGTGGAAAGAGGAAACCAACCTCGGGAAGGGGTTCCTTTTTCAGCAAGAGTCCCCATCAGTTTCTCTAGCAACAGACGCATCCCTACTAAGCATTTTGTCAAGTGCAGAGTCACTCCTGCACATGAATCTGCTGGAGCTGAGTAATGTTACTACTACAGGTCAGAACAGACAATACCTCCACATTGCACTACATAAATAAACAGGGAGAGATAGGGTCAAATCCTCCCTGCGCAGAAGGCATGAAAATATGGAGTCTAGCAGACTCCATGGGGGTTTCCCTACAGGTTTTTCATCTGCCAGGCAAGGATAATACATTGGCAGGTACCCTGACTCACATCAACCAGGCTCATTACTAATGGGCCTTAAACAGTTAGGTGGTGCAAGTGATCTTTAGGAGGTGTGGCACTCCAGTGGTACACTTGTTTGTATCCCACCAGAACTACCACTTGCCACAGTACTATTGCACAGCTGATCGGGGAACAGTCTCCCTGGATATTCTGGCTTTGTATTGGTCAGGGAAGCACGTGTATGTTTTCACCTCCTTTCTTCCTCCCACTTTGGTGTATAGAGCATTGCTCGGGCTCAAGTCCCAGTCAGCATTAACAGTTTGGATAGCACCAGACTGAGCCAGACACCATGGTACACTCTGCTATTCTCCATATCTGTAGCTGAGCCAATGCATCTTCCTCGAGAGGCACAATTTACTGTCTCCATTAAAGGGATGCTGCTGTACCCCGACCTCAACTCACTTTGGACCTAAAGCAGGATTTTGAGAACCTACAATATGCATGCTGGCGTCTTTCTAAGGTGTCTTGGGCATTTTAAGGGGTTACAGAAAGCCTTTCATTGGGAAAACCTATGTTACAAAATGGGAAATGTTTTCTATGTGGATACCAGCACAGACTGGTGTCCCAGCTGGGCTGCACTATTTTACTTGTGTGCAATCACTGGGCTTGCAGTCCAGTACCTTAAAAGTCCACCTGGCTGCAGCATTTGCATACATGTCAGTTGGGAAGTGTATTTTTCTGGCTTGATACCCTATCTTTAAGGGCCTGGTCCACATGCACACCTTCACAGGGAACCAGTGCCTGCATGGGACCTAAATGTGTGCATAACTAGGCTCATGGGTTCCCCTGCTTGAACATATGCATTCAGTTCATATGAAATATGTCACATGGCACAGTTTTCCTGATGCCATTAAACAGGACTACATTTCATCCCACAGAAACAAAGTGGTCTTGAGAACAAACAGGAGGTTTCTTACTACAGTGGTTTCTAAATTCCATTTGAACCAAACCATTACCTCATTTGCCTTTTTCACTGAACATTCTAGTTCTGGTGACAGGAGACTCCATAGCCTGGATGTCAAAAGAGCTTCTAGCTATTACTTGACAGCCACCGAAGCCCATAAGCAGGGCAGAAAACCACTATTCCTGACATATAAGGATACCGGTCAAGGACCCAGTGCCAGCATGGGGCCTGAACATTTATCTTGCCAAGCTCATGGGTCCCCCCTTTGAACCCATGTCTTCAGCAGCACTAAACTATGTTACTTGGCAAATGCTATTTTTAGTGGCCAGCAGTTCAGCCAGATGAATCAGTGACCTTCAGGCCCTATGCATTGAGCAGGACTACATCCCCTTTCACAGGGATAAAGTTGTCCTTAAAACTAATAGGAAATTCCTTCCCTAAGTGGTTTCAGACTTTCATCTAAACCAAACTATCACTCTGTTAGTGTTTTTTACTAAGCATTCTTCTTCTGGTGAATGTAGATTGCATAGTCTTGATGTCAAGGGAGCTTTGAGCTACTACATGACAGCTACTAAGCCCCACAGGCAGGACAAGACATAGCTTTTCCTCATTTATGAGGATGTAGAAAGGGGTAATCCAGCATCTAAAAGGTCCATTTCTTGCTGGATTGTTCAGTGTATTTGGTTTTATTATTACTATTCAAAAGTGGGCAAAGAAGCCCAAGCAGGGCTCAGAGCCCACTCCATAAGGGGGGCAGCTGCCACACTGGTAGCTTTCAGGGATGTCCCTTTCTAGATATCTGTAAAGCAGCTACCTGGAGGACAGTGCACACATTTACCAAGCTTTACAGCCTGGATATGCAGGCTAGGGCTGATGCCTGGTTGATACAGCTGCCCTGCAGAGCTTGTTTCCAAAATAGTTCCTGTTCCTACCTCCAAAGGTACTGCTTCTTAGTCTGCAGAAGAGTTAGGAATATTGGAGTATTCCTGGGGTGAGAAGAAAAAGTTATTTACCATAGTAACCTTGTTTCTCCCAGGGGATACTCCAATATTCATAACTCTCTCACCCTGCTTCCCCTACCAGAACCAGTGGCTTCTGCATTCTATGCTGTACCTTAAGGGTATGTATGCCACATTCTGGCTTTTATTGAAAATAGTTTTAGTGTTTTTTCTCCCCTCAGGTGATTCTGATATTGGAGAATGTATTGTTTCTGAATATATCTTGATATTTTCTTCCTCCAGTTGGAGGCTGGTTGTGGGAGTTCTAAAATTAATACATTTTAATGATTTTATGTATTTTTGGTCCCTGTCTTTACAGGTGTCTATGAAATCTGAGGATTATAATATAGGCAGTTGAGTGGTGGCAGCATTTGAAAAGTGGCACATACCAATGATTCCATCATTAGCATATAACATTCTATCTCCAGGCAGAACTGGCTTAGAGGCATACTGTAGAACAGTTATGGATACTGGAGCATCCCCTGGGAGAAACAAGGTTACTATGGTAAGTAACTTTTTCTTGTGGGCAATCATGGTTAGGAGGCTACTCTGGAACCACAGTTGCTGCCTTAACTGTAGAAAGCATTGCACCCTCACTGTCATGCTGCAGGCTGCAAAAGCTGAGATTTGCTACTTGAAAGTCAGTGCTGACTATTCAGTAGGACTGCAACATGAGTCAGATTTCAGAGGACACCTCAGCAATATTGGTGGTGGGATGATGGTAGTGATGGGGACAGCAGAGAGTGGGGGGAGGACAGGCAAAAGTGGAAGAAGGGGTACCTAACATGAACCAATTTCTGTCACTGGAAACATAAGATCAGCCTAAGCCCTAAATTGAGCAGGATAAAGGTGTTGCACCACAGGGGGAGGCATCAACATCTGAAGATGAGCAAGGTCAGAAGGGGACAATGGGGGGCAGCAGGACAGTAAAAGTGACAGTGGTGGAACACTCCATATAAGGAGGATGGAGTGGGGGGTGTTTTCCACAGACTCAGTATTGAGGGATGCTTTACTGTAGAGCTGGGACCACAGCTTCCAAACTCAGATCTGATGTGATGGAACTTCGAGGGAAGCAGGGAGGGAGGCAAGACAAGTTGCTGTACTTAGGCACACATGACCTGGCCAGGGCAAGTGTAGAAAGGGTACAGGAGAGTGTCTGCACTCTAGATAAATCAATAAAGGACTGAGTAAGTTCAATAAGCTTCTCTGTGGTGCTACTGAGACCACGAGAGGGAAAGAAATGGCAGAAGAGGATTTTAGTTTAATGTGTTGCTAAAGCCATGTTGCAGAGAATAGGGGTTTCAGTACGTAGGAGACTGAGGGCACCAGTGGAGGCGTTGTACACTTTCTGAGAGGCATGGGTTACACCCCAATGGTGAGGGCACCTGGGAGCTAGGACAAATATTTGTAGAATACATCAAGTCCTGTTAAAATAGAGAAAGGGGGGTGGTGTAGAGGAGGTTTTGCACCTTGACACAAATATGGGTGAGGCAAGTTGGATGGACTAGAGGGTAAGGCTTGTCTGTTTGCAGATGACACCAAGATCTGCAACAGAGTAGATGATCCAGATGGGGTGGGCAGAATGAGAAGAGATCTGCATAAACTAGCAGAATGGTCAGAAGAGTGGCAACTGGGATTTAATGCAAAGAAGTGCAAAATCATGCACATAGGGAAGAGAAACCCTGAAGCCACCTATAGGCTGGGAGGGGAGTTGCTAGCAGTCACAAAGGAAGAAAGAGACTTGGGCATCATCATCACTGATGACCTGAAATCATCCAAGCAGACCTCTAAAGCAGTAGGTAAGGCTAGGGGGGTGTTAGGGTGTATTAGTAGGGGTATCACAAGTCGTAAGAGGGAGGTAATAATCCCTCTTTACAAGACACTGGTTAGGCCCCATCTGGAGTACTGCGTACAGTATTGGAGGCCACACCTTCACAAGGACATTAACCAAATTGAGGCAGTCCAGAGAAGGGCAACCAAAATGGTACAGGGACTGCATCAGAAGACATATGAGGACAGATTAACGGAGCTCAATATGTATACCCTTGAGCAAAGGAGGGAGAGAGATATGATCGAGGCATTCAAACACCTTAAGGGCATAAACAAGGTGAAAGAGTCTAACATGTTTAAATATAAGAAAAATAGCAGGACAAGAGGACACAGCATGAGATTAGAGGGAGGCCGATTAAGGGGGAATGTGAGGAAATTCTTTTCACAGAAAGGGTGGTGGATGCATGGAATGGCTTACCACAAGAAGTGGTGGCTATGAATACAGTGCAGGGCTTCAAACAGGCATGGGATAGGCATAAGGGAGCAATACAAATGACTATGAATAGATAGGCTACTGACAGAGCAAAGGCCGATGGCACATTTATAAGGTAGAAAAAGAAATGGGCAGACTGGATGGGCCTTGTGGTCCTTATCTGCCGTCAACTTCTATGTTTCTATGTAAGTTGGTCTCCCTCTGACACAGACAACAGTTATTTATGGTGTGGGCAAACACAGCAGAATGGTCACCACAGAGGAAAACATGAAGGGGTAGGATGTTAAGCAGAGGGATAGGGAAAGATACTAACAGAATCTGATGGCCGATAAGGTTCGCTTAGCAGACCCACTCTACCTTCATTTTTGCTGGAGACCCACTTGATCTATGGCACTGTGTCTCTCCCCCCTTGATCCTATGATTCATTTGCACCTATCCCATGCATTTTTTAATCCCATTACTGTTTTCACCCTCACTGCCTCCACTGAAAAAGTGTTCCAGGCAACCACCACTCTTTCTGTAAAGAAATACTTCCTCACATCTCTCCTGATCTAGCCCCTCTAGCTTCATAGCATGTCTCCTTGTTCTAGAGTACCTTTTTGCAAAACATCCTCCAATTTTGCATCTTATTAACCCATGTGAAGAATTTAAAGGTCTCTGGCATATCCCTTCTCTCTTCCAGGGTGTATATATTGCACTTCGTTAGCCTCTCCTAACACCACAAGAAGTAGAGCTGGAGCAATAAGGAATGCAGAGATCCAAGAAAAGGAAGCACTGTGCCCACACTTGAGTACTAAGGGCAAGTACCTTCAGGATAACCAGAAAGGGAAGGGGTAGGAGAATATCCAACAGACAATTTGGACATTGATGGGTATGAATGCCAGAAGCCTGAGGAACAAAGTATGTGGTCTGCTGGCATTGGTTGCAGAGGCCCAGTTAGATATGGTAGCCAAGACAGAAACCTAGGCTATGCAGAGCCATGACAAGGACCTTGCAGTCCCAGACTACACCCTTCACAGGCAGGACAGGTTGGAATGTAGATGGTGCATGATAGCCCTGTTCCTCAAGGAAGGAAACAAAGCAATTGAGGACATACACATAAGTGGGAGCAACATCATAGATACATTGTGGGTACAGCTGCCTGGATGCCTTCCTTGATTAATAGGAAGGCATCAAAGCAACTGAGGACAGAAACATAAGAGAGAGCACCAATAAAGAGATATTGTGGGTACAGTTGGGCACAGGAAAATGGAGTGTAATCAGGATATGAGTGGTTTCGACAACGTAATTAGGTGGACAACAGACTCCTGGGGAAGAGATCAGAAAGGCAGTGCAGATGAGAGAAGTGGTGCTGGTGGAGGACTTCAGCACGAAACACATTGACTGGAGTGTCACAGAAACATCAGGAGTCAGGAATGACGGAGGCATTCCTGGTTGATTTCTTGATGCAGTTCAATGCAGAACCAACAAGGGAAGGATCAATCCTAGACTTGGTCCTTTCAAGCAGGAAGACTGTTAAGGAAGTTACTGAAAAGGAAACATGCGGGTACAGTGGCCACGTATGAAGTAGCATCACAGTAGAGGCCAATCATATAAAATGTTAGATCAGAGTGATGGACTTTAGGACGGCATATTTAAGAAGGATATGGGAAATGCAAGGGTACATTGGAATCAGTGAAACTAGTGGAAGGGGAAAAAATGGAAATAGGATATAATACAGGATGGGTTGGTAGAAATCATTAATTTCTGTAAAAGGAAGATCGGAAACAACAGAAATTTAAGAAAGCCTATTTGGTATATGAGGCAGGTAGGAGAGACAATGAGGTAGAAGAGGTGGAGCCTTGAAATAATATAAGGCCAGCCAATAGATAAACATGGGGATTGGACACTTAGACAAATGGAGAGAAACCAACAAGAAGGTTAAGCAGAAAAAGGTAGAAGCCAAGTTTAGAACTGCGAAAGGGGTGAAAAAGGCAGAAAATACTTTCTTCCACTAAATTAGGGAGCAGAAAGCTAAGAATGGAATGGTCAGGCTAAAAAATGGGAGGAGTGGTATGGCAGTGATTAGGGCAAAGCAGAGATACTGAATGATATTTCTTTTCAGTCTTTATGGTAGTGAAGGTTCTGCTACTACAGTGTGGAATCTGGTCCAGGCTGGGAAGGGGACATAGTATTGCTATAAAAGATATAGAGGATGAGAGGGTTATAAAAGTTTGGGAGTACTAAAAGCAGACAGATCTCCAGGTCCTGATGGTATCTACCCAAGGAAGCTACAACAGATGGCACAAGTGCCCTTGGATCTACTGGTAAACCTCTTCAGTTGTTCTTTGTAGACAGAAGAGGTATCAAGTAACTGGATAGTTGCTGAAATGGTTCCACTACAATGGAGAAGAAGGAGGGTTGACCCAGGTAACTACTGACCTATCAGTCTGGTTTCAATCATGGGAACGTTATTGGAAATAATTACCAAGGAAAGTCTGGTGGAGTACCTGGAGGTAAATGGGTTGCAGGACAACAGGCAGCATTGGCTTTATGTGAAGAAGATCTTGCCAGAAAACCTAATTACATTTTTTGCTTGGCTCACCAGGTCCATTAATATGGGCCAGGCTGTGTACATACTATACTAGACTTCAGTAAGGCATTCGGCTCCATCCCACACAAAAGGTTGCTCAAATAACTGGGAAACCTTGACAAAGGGGAGAGGCTCATAATCTGGGATAGAAATTGGCTGAGAGGGAGAACTTAGAGAGATACTAAATGGGAAATTCTCAGATGTTAGGGAGGTCACCAGTGGAAAACCACAATGGTTGTTCTGGGTACCAATACTTGTTAACTGCTTAATTTGCGACATTGGCAAGGTTTTTCAGTGTAAAATGTGCATTTAGTTGATGACACAAAAATCTGTAGGTGGTTAGTCACTGAGGAAGGAATAAGAATAATGAAAGAAGATCTGGAGAGACTTGAGTGGTGGTCCAGGATACGATGGCTAAAGTTTAATTTGAATAAGTGCAAGATCATACACATCAGTGCAAAGAACCAGAGAACTGAATATATGATGTGTTGGGTCATGGTGGAGCAGTTTAAGGAGGAATGGAATTGGGGGGTTATCATATCTGATAACCTGAAACAATCTGCTCAGTGTTTTAAGGTGGTGGGAAAGGCCAACAAATTGTTTGTGATGTCTAGGCAGGGGAATTAGTAGTAGGTGTAAGGAGGTAATACTGCCCCATTACAGATCTTTAGTGTGGTCTTACCTAGAGCACTGCATGCAGTTCTGAAGTCTGCACCTGAATAAGGATAAGGACAGGGGAAGTGGTTCAAAGTAGGGCCATCAAGGTGATTCTAAGGCTTTAGGGAAGGTCCTAGAAAAACAGGCTAAAGGAACTTAAGATGTACTCAATGGAGGCCATGGGGGAACAGAATAGACACATTATGTTTTCTGTAGTGGATTAACAAGGTTGACAGCTCTGCGCTGCTTACCTCCAGTGCAAACACAATCACTATGGAATAATGCAATGAAACTGGTAAGAAAATACTTGTTCCCAGACAGAGTCATATACAGGGGATAGAATATTCTGGGCAACACGTTCATTTTTATGATATTAATGCATCCCCATATCGATAATGGGAGACCCTGCCACAGAGACAAATCCAACATTAACATTTTTAACTAACGCAGGAAATAGAACCACTGTATACTGCATAACCAGGTGAAAATGCTTTCCTTTGAAACAAACACTTGAACCAGTAGTAAATGATTTGCAAGACTCTGTATACTAAGATACCAGCATACCTAATAGATTACGTTATCATGGGCATAACTAAAACACAATGGGCCTCAATTCTAATAGCACCCCTATGCATGTCACAAGCTGCGACATACGAGAGGTGCATTGCACCAAGGACCCTGTGCCTGATTCTGCATAGGGCAGGGTCCCCATGGCTAAGTCCCATGACTTGCAACAACCCGACAGGTATGCTGAACAGAAGGCATACCTGAACAGGGTGTCACAAGCTGGAGCATGGTACACTGAAGGGTGCAAGTGCCTCCCCCACCCCAATCATCCATAAATGCTGGCTAAGCCCCACAGGGCTAGAGGCCCCCCGTGCCCCGATCCCCCATAATGCTGTATATGCCCCATAGGGCTAGAGGAACCCCCCATGCCCCGATCTCCCGTATATGCTGTTGATGCCCTGCATGGCTAGAGGACTCCCCCTGTGCAGCAATCCCCTGTAAATGCTGTATATGCTCCGCAGGGCTAGGGGAAACCCCCATGCTCTGATCCCCGTAACCCACATCCATGCAGTAATGGCCAGTGTAACAATTTGGAGGATCCTGGTATTCCCTGGTAGTCTAGAGGCCCCCCACCCAGCAGTGCCAGACCACCCCACACCCCCCAACCCGTACCCAGCCAGCAACTGGCACAGCCCACCTCTCACTACCATGGCTAGCTGAAGATTAAAGTTTACTAGCACGCATTGTATTATTATGCACTCAGGAATGACAACAGCTGTCATTCCCTGAGGCATAATAAGTACAGCACGCACTGCTAGGGGAGCTTAGTTGGCAATGGTCGTGGTGGTGAGAGGTGGGCTGTGCCAGTCACTGGCTGGGTACAGGCTGGGGGGGAGCAGGTGATCTGGCACTGCTGGGAGGGGTGGGGCACTAGTCTACCAGGGAGTATGGGGCTTTTTTCTTGTGGATCACAGTTTGAAATGTCACGCAGACTGGGGTATGGGGATCGGGGCATGGGGGGTGTCATTGTTGTGAGGCAGTTTGGCAGTGGGTGATCAGGGCATGTTGGGGTTCACCAGTTGCCCTGTGGGGCATATACACTGTGGGTGATCAGGGCATGGGGTGCACCAATTGCCCTGTGGGGCATTTCACCACACATGTTTTGGGGTTTGGGGGCATGGGGGGTTTCAAAGCCCTTCCGGGCTTATTCCACTGCTTGGTAGTTTGGGGCAGGCTGCAAACCCCGGTGGGTGAACAGTACACTTACATCAGCTATTAGCTGGTGTAGCTGTACTTCAGCAGTTGTCCTCTGGGAGTTGTTCGAGAATAGTAACCTCGGGGACTTGGAGGCTGCCCTTCCATGGTGCTGTAAACCCCCTAGCACCATGTCACAGGAGGTTTATGGTGTAAGTCCACTTTGGCGCAAGCAGCCTGCGACATGTCGCAGATTGCATTGCAGAATACCAAATGTTGCAACTCCTGGTGTAAACTGCTACTTGCACCATTTTTTTTGGTGCAAGTCAGTTTACCCCAGGTGTAACCCTTTGAGAATCGGACCCCATGTCTTCACTGGTCAATCTACAGTCATATTGTGATACAGTACCTTTGATAAACAACCAGCTTCCTCTGCACAGTCAGATAACACACCAGACAAAGGGACCTGTGTGACTCCAGACAGCGCTTTGTACTGTAACATCTATATTCAGTTTATTTTATTTTGACAATAAAAGTTATTACAATCTGCAACAAATTCATTTTTCTAAGGACTAGTATGGTCATGTTTCTGCCATATATTAGTTAATCTCTATGGCTGTTAATTATCAGTCCAAAGTGTTGTATATTGTTTTTTTTAAACCATAATAACATAATTGCTATCTGCACTATCAATGCTTTGCTGCACTTTAAAATATATGTTTGCATAGATGTATGCAGGGGGTGACCAAGCCTTGCCATTGTCCCTAACTCCCGCTTAGCATCTGATTCCCCGTGTGCCCAATCCCTTAATATGTGGCATGGTGAACTGCAATCAAAGCAGTGTCTGTAACTGCAATTAGAATGTTGCAAGATGGTTCACTTCTGCATCATGGACAGGAGGAACATTGATGCCGTGATTGACTACTGTGAGCTGTGGGACTGTTTGTGGTCTTTAACAAACATAACGTCTCTGTTACAGTGCAGACACACTGGTGGGGTGGCTGAAAATAAGACTTTGAGGCCCAGTTTACCTTTCCTATAAGCAACTAAAATAAAAAAAAATTATTTTGCACAAGTTCATACCCATATGATCAGAAAAGGCAGAGTGGGCTGACGTTCAGGCTGCAGTGGTAAGAATGTGAAGTCAGTGCTTGATAGACATTCTGAAATGCAAGGCTAAGCATACTGATCTTGCTCTGTGTGATGTATTCTGTGGTGTGAGCAGGATAGATGGTTTGTGTTGAAAGCTAAATATTGAATAATAAGCTTTTCTGAAAGGAGGGACTGATGACATTGCTTGAGCTCTAAACTTCATGAAAATGGATCATCTGCAATACTTATGAAAAAAGTTTCATGGGGAGCGTATGGACCCTTAACCACTAAACACTATCCTTTTTGTTACCCCCTGTTTGTGAACTCTGTGTTGTTGCTGTATTGAGAACAGTGTGATGAACATTTAGCTTATTCTGCTAGCTTTTCCCTGTACTTCTATGAAATAAAGATGTTTAATGTCATTAGGATTATTCTGGTATGCACAGGTTTATATAATCAATCAATCAATTAATTATTCAATCAGTACTTTGGCTACCCTACATATCTACTGCAGACTGACTGTTGCTATTCTCTTTCAAGAATATGGAGACAGGAGCACCTAAAGCACTGTCACACAATCCTGCTTTTCTTTCATGGTAGTTTTAGTTATACTGCACTTCAAATGCTGCAGAGATTCTGCACTTATACTGCAGCTGCTTTTGCCATTGAGACAAGGTGATCCAGTTCCCAACAGGGACAGCATTTATGGGTAGTTGTCAGGGTTGTGGATGAGATGGAAATACATTCTCTACTACCCTATGATGTCCGCTGGAACCATATGAGTCCCTAAAATGAAAAAAAGAATCAAGGATTGTACTAAAAGTTTGGTGGGTGAGAGTGGGTGGGTGGGGTGGGGCAGGACTTTATAAATCCCTTTAATTCTGGTGAAATGACACCGCTGTTTCCAGAATGTGTCTCTTTGGAGCATGAAGTGTAATATTGTCCTCTAAAACAGTTCAGGCACATACGCTATGCTCAAGGCCAGCAGTCTAAGAAATTACTTTTGTAAGGTTGGCTTGAATTAAGGTAAACCATTATTTCTATTTTCCTAAATAAAGTTATAGGAGCAGCCACATCTTAAACCTAACAGTATATGATTTTTAGTGAAACTAAGTTATGTAAATCACTAAAACATTTTCAGGATGATGTAGTTATGTTACCTTCTGTTGAAGTTGTTGTGGACTGTGTAGTACCTGCAAAAATAAGAGCATATTATTTTTCACTGTGCTGTTGTACTATATTCTTTTCATATATAGGTAGTTGGTCCTGGTCAGTCACCCCCTCGAGACAGAGCCAGCTTTCATCCCTGACAGCCACATTTACCTTCACCTATGATAAGAGGGAACCCCTGGTTGTGTCCCCAGTCCTAGTGCAGGGCATCATATCAAACATCTTTGTTCAGTCTTGTCAACCTGCCAATGCCTTTTGCATGAGCAGAAGACTGAGCTCACATCCTCTCTCATTCTCCCTTTCTCCAGGGTTAACATGCTGGAGGCCTTCAACCTCACCTCACTGATAGCACTCATCATTTGCTAGCTCTTTGGTGTACCCTTCAACTGCCTCAGTATTGCTTCTGTATTGAGAAGACAAAACCTGCATGCAGTACTCCAGGTGAAGCCTGATGAGGGACTTGTAAAGGGATAGGATTGCTTCATCTGCTCTGCTGGTCACCCAGTTTTGATACACTCAGCATTCTGCTGATCCTCTTTTTATGTTAACTTGCAAAGCATCTAAGCATAGTGGTATCAGTCTGAAGTGTAAGAAGGCTTTTGGGGGTGTGAACCTCCTCCACCAATCACAGCTCCAGAATACTGAATCTCTTCCCTAATTCCACCCACTATCTGCCTTTATCTCTGTTTCCCTTTGAAGTCCTTGCCCAATCAAAAGGCTGGAAAATATAAAGTAGGGGGTTTCCCGGTGAAACTCCAAATTTCTGCCTGAAATCTTACCTGTGTTATTTATTCCCCATATGCTACTGTTTACTACGTTCATATGTGCTACTGTTTAGAACCTTGTTTCTCAGCGATTTGCAGAGATGTTGTATAACCCATGTTTTTTCCATGCCCATGATTCAGAGGTTGGAACTCAATGGATTAATGCATTCTTAAAAAGTGGTAAGAAAAAATCTAAAAATTGAATTGGTTGAGAGATGTCACCTGGCCATGCATTAAATCTACATAAACTCATGGTCAGGTGCCAAATCTCATTTTTCTCCCCCAAAACCTGCTAAGAGGCTTTTATATGTATAGCAATCCCCTCCAGGGTAGACGGATAATTAGTAGTCAAACAAAGAAACCAGCACAACACTAGCTCCGGCTATAAGGCTTTTAATTCAATAAAAATAAAGCATAAAAAGCAACAAACCCATAAGGACAGATAATTACTAAGTAGCTTAGTTACCTCTAGACATATAATTCAGCAACTAATTGTTATCTAATTCCTAGCAAATTATCTTGTTCAGCTAGTATCCTATGTTAGAAAGCGGTACCCTTGTCTTTGTATCTTGTGACAATGTAATTGTTTTCTTGTCTCTTGATGTGGAACCTTTGTAAATGAGCTCCAAGCGCAAAGTATTTCTGAAGCATCAAATAAATAAATATATCATAGGATATTAATGCACTTCTCAGAACATAAGAACATTCAGCCTTCGGCCTCATGCCTTACTACACCCCTGGGACGTGCATTAAAATCCTATGATGCACATCCTGTTGTGGCTTATTACTTACTCATATGTGATAAAAAGCAAGTAAAACAGATGATCCAGCATGTTATGGATCACTTTACTGTAGATAAGGAGCAGTGTTGCTGTTGTTACCTGTCTTATGAACACTAAAATTAAAGCATTTTGTTTATCACAACATAAGTAAATAAGGCTTAACAAAAGTACTTCAGGAATCAGACTGATTCTGTTTATTTGTAAACTGGCATCAGGCTAAACTGCAACAGAGATTTTGGGGTCTGCCCCCTTGTCCAACCCAAACAAGCACTAAAACCTTTTCTGTTGCACCAAGCTTTTGGCGATTAATGAATGAAGGATATCAGTTTGATTATATTGTTTATTGTTGACATATTTGTGTGTCGATATTGTGATTTTAATATTGTTAAGGTGCCTTGGTGTTTGAAAGACACCATACAAACAAAGTTTATTATTATTATTGTCACTGTATCAGAATACTGGATTTCCTCACTAGTTCTTACTTTTTGCCTTTCATCTGTTTTTCACTTTTATGTCTTTGACCAACTGTAAGGTGCACAACTCATAATCTAAGAGATCAACACCCTCATGTATGACACTCTTCATTTCCAGAAATTAACACCCTCATGTGTGGACCTCTTTATTTCCTAATCATGAAATTTCACTATAGAAACACAGAATTTGATGGCAGATAAGGACCACATGGCTCACCTAGTCTGCTCATTTCTCTACCTAACGGATAAGCTGCAGATCCTAGTTAACTAACAGTCTACTTCCTCCTACCCCCCACTAGAACTGCCTTATGTCTGTCCCATGCATTCTTGAATTCCCTCACTGTTTTTGACTCTACGACCTCCTCAGGAAGGCAGTTCCATATATCTACAACCTTCTCTGTGAAGAAATACTTCCTCACATTACCTCTGAGCCGCCACCCCTCTATCTTCAAATTGTGTCCCCTTGTTCTTGCACATCTCTTTTTCTGAAAGATGCTACCCTCTTGGACTTTGTTGATTCCCTTGAGGTATTTGAAAGTTTCTTTCACGTCCCCCCTCTCCCTTCTTTCCTCAAGGCTATATATCATAAACTCCTTTAGTCTTTCTTCATATGTCTTCTGGTGCAGACCCTGCACCATTTTGGTTGCCCTCCTCTAGACAGCATCCACCCTGTCTATGTCTTTGTGAAGATGGGGTCTCCAGAACTGTACACAGTGCTCCAGATGTGGTCTTACCAACTGTCTGTACAGAGGGCCAACAACTTCCTGTTTTCTACTGGTGATGCCTCTCCCTATGCATCCCAGTATCCCCCCAGCCCTCCTTACTGTCTTCTCACATTGCTGACCCACCTTTAGGTTGTCTGATATGACTACCCCCAGGTCGCTTTCCATTATATATACAATTATAACTTGTGTATAATTTGTTGATTTTAACTGCTGCTCTGTCTCTTGTTTTTTTGTTTGTTTATTCACTTAATGGGTAAGCACACTGGAAACAAGTTCCTTTTACAGGTGCAACCCACATATATTACATAAAAACAAAACATAATCAAACGTACACATACAATACAAAAAATCACAAACAAAAATTGTCTTTGTTACAAAGAAATTAAATCATAAAAAACACATACAATTAAATTGAGACTCAAAGTACATTTTAAGTGCATCAGCAAACTTTTCAGCAGAACATGACCACCTAATATCATAAGGAATTTCATTCCAAATAGATGGAGCAATATATGAAAAGGACCTTTGCCCACTTTTAGTCTTCATAAATGGAATCTCAAAAAACCTACTATCTGACCTATATCTAGAGTAATAACCATCCCTATACGGCCTCAACAATTTAGAAATATTTTGTGGAGTCCCAGAATCTACAACTCTATATATAAACTTAGCCACACAGTATTGAAAATTTAATGAGATAGGTAACCAACCCATCTCTTTCAAAATCAAACAATGATGAGATGATTTAGGACAATTTAAAGCAAATTTTGCTATTGAATAGAGTAAAGTGGATTTCCTTGAGATCACTGTCGCAGAGGCAGTATCAGTAATTATGGCTGCATAGTTCACAATAGGAACTAAACAGTGTTTAGAAATAGCTAACCTAGACTCAAGGATAAGAAATGAACGAATTCTATACAAGAGAGCCATTCTACAATAAATTCTTGAAGTAACCCTCAATAAATGAGGTTCATAACTTAAGTGTGAATCTAACAGTACTCCAAGATATTGAAATGTATCTACATGATCAAAAAATATTCCATCTAGAGACTTAACTTCCAATTTGTTTCCCTCAGATCTCAATCTGGGAGAAGTACCAAAAACCATCACCTTTGTCTTAGATCTATTTAAGAGCAACTTACAGGCCAGAAGAGAAGACTGGAATTTATACATTTCCTCTGTTAAGGAAACACTTAAGTCTCTCACAGATGAACCCTGCATGTAAATTACTGCATCGTCAGCATAAAGAGTTAAGGAAGATTTGTGAGTCACACTCACTACTTGATCAAAAAACAATGAAAACAAAAGTGGCCCCAAAATAGAACCCTGTGGAATCCCACACTCCACCAATACAGAATCTGATACAGCACCTCTAAACTTAACCCTCTGGTACCTATTTGTTAAATAATTCCTCATCCAGTCCAGAAAAGAAACACCAGCTCCCAGAGTCCCTAACCTAGAAACCAGCAGCTGATGATTAACAGAATCGAATGCCTTGGTCAAGTCCACGAACACGGCACCCGTCAGGCACCCTTTGTCCATGCCGTTGAGTACCGAGTTCGTGAACTCGACCTAGGCAGTCTCAGTACTCCTTCCTTTACGGAAACCATGTTGGTTCTGGGACAGTAGTCCAAGACAATCCACATACTCGATCAATTGGTTATAAACTATTTTTTCCTCAACTTTAGCTAAAGCAGACAAAATAGAAATGGGTCTGTAATTACCAAACTCCTGTTGTGAACCAGATTTGAAAATAGGAATAATAAACGATTGTTTCCACAAACCTGGTATAATACTCATCACAAATGACAGATTGAATATAACACTAATAGGAAGTGCTAAAACTGATGCAGCATCAGCCAGTAAACTGGCTCTTCCCAACAAACAGCAAATACAAGCAAGCAAACATTTTGTGTTGGCCAAAACTTGTTTATTGTTCTCTTTATTATATTTTTGCTGTTTTCATTGATGCTCTGCCAACTGCTGCCCTTATCTCCATTATTATATAGAGGGAGCCAGATCCCACCAATGCCTGCAGCTGAATGTCTCATACGCCATTTATCAGTGGAGCAGGCCTGGTTTTGACATACCTATTCCCTCTCAACAAAGGCCCCTCCCAGCCAGCAGCCATGTGATGCAAGTGGAAGAAGGGTTTCCCTTACAGAATGGTTTCCTTCTCCTGGAACACTCAGAGCAGTCATTTGGTAGGGAACGCTGGAACACTCCCTGGAGTGAAAAGTACATCTGCTAGACTTCCTGTCTGATTCCTGCCATAGTTGGCAAGGACCATAGGTTTATGATATGAACTGGTGGCCCACCCCCCAGCAAAAGGTGCTCTCCTTAACTGCTGGGACTCTACAGTAGCCCTGCTGGCCCTTTTGATAGTTGTCATGCACTACATGTCCTGCTTCAGCCTCTAGTCTATTATTATTCCAGGTTCTTTTCCTGTTCCAGTACAGCAAGAGGAGCCCAGCACAGTGTATAAATGCTACTTCAGCTTTTCTTCTCCAAGTGTATCAGCCTGTTTTGGCTACATTGACTCTAAGGCTCCAGGAGACAGACCAATCACTCAGCTTATTTAGGTCCTTTATCTCAAGGGAGTCCACTACTCTGGATAACTTGGTGTCAACCACAAATTTAAGATGACCAGATTCTCAATTATTGATGAAGATGTCGAAGACTGGTGGACCCAGCACAACTCCCCGAATGCCACTGCTGAGTACTGCTCTCCACTCGAGGTAGAGTCCAGCCATCACCAGCCTCTATTTCTGCCCTGAACCAATCAGCAATCCATCTTGTGTACTTCTTATGTGTACTTCACTGGCTAACTATGCCCAGAAGTTCCCAGTAGCTGAAATTTAATCTCTTATAATGTCACTAGCCAGCAGGCTCAAAGCACATTTATCTGGATTCAGTGTAACTTTGGTTTGCTGTAGTTGGTTCAGCACCATTGTAAGGGTTGGTAAGTAAGGCTATATAATGACATATAACTGTCATGTACCATGATATCTTCAAGATAGCCACATTCAGAATTCTCACTACCAGTATCGCCATTATTTTTTAAAGCAACTGGGGCCAAAATACAACCCCAAAGCATTACTGTACTGTATATAAGAACACCCCTTGTGTGTCACAAAAAATGTTAGCTGCTTAGCTAGTGGTGTCCAGGTAACTTTTAGATTCCTTTACTTCAGATCCAGCTTAGAAAACACTGTCCTACCAAGAAATTGGACCACACATGCTTCCAACCAAGGACAGTGGGCAGCAATTGAGATGACTGGCCTTATTCACCTGGCAAAGGTCAATGCACAATCAAATGGCAGATCCTTCCCTGCTACCACAATATTATTAATTTATGGGGACGTCTGCATTGGTTCAATAATACCATCTGATAGTAACCAGTCAAGTCTGTCTGAATATTTATCTCACAGAACGGGTGGCAGTTAGTGCAAAGGTTTTATTCTTGCTGTCAGAGCTCTAGTAGTAACCACAGATGCATACCACTAAATCTCTAGATATCCAGATAAATTAGAGGAAGTCCCTTTAAAATAAATGGGGATTTTCTGAGAATCATCTAGCTATATCTAGATATACTGGTACTCTGGTAACCTCTGTATGTGCAGTTCATGGGCAAAGTCTTTAACCCAATTAAAGCCATGAAACTGACCATGAAATCTGCTGATCCCAGTGCCTGGGAAAAAGGCTTGCCACATACTGGAGGGAATTCATCATATATAAGTATATTGCCCTGAATGACTTAGTCCTAATAAAATAACATCTGTGTGCATCACCACAACTAGAAAAGTTTTCAGGTGATACTCCTTATACTGGAAATTCAGGTGGATCCTGCCCATCACCACACTTGAAATGTTATAGAGTACCAACTTAACTCTCTGTGAATAAAACTCACCAAAATATCCTTGTTTATGATGTACAGTATATATTTGCTCCAATATTCACCATGAGAGGCACAGTCTAGTTGGAATGGACACACTGTGTGTACCACATTACTCTTTGCGTGTCTTTTCTATATCAAGCAAAAGTCCTCAGCCTGCTCATGTGCCAGTGGTAGAAAATGTCAGTCTTGTAAGGTGCTTTAGCCAGCTGCAGTGCCTGCATGTCTTTCCCTGTGATACATATGCAGGACTTCTAAGTCACAGCGGGTGTGGTGGGAATATATATTTAAGCTTGCACTTTAATGGCCTCCAACTCTCGCTGATTCACCAGTTTTATGGATTTTGCAGCTCTTGCAAGCTGCTTTGGCTGGATTAAGGCCCGCTTGATCTGTAAGGCAATTTGTAGTGCTTTGCCCAGTGTGAGGGTGTCCAGATCTAGAAGTAGCGTCTTTTAGATGATTGAGCACAATACTATCTCAAGTAAATTATCACAGATCATTCAGTCTAATAGGTGACCAGTTTTGCAGATGGCTGCTAGTGTACATAGAGAGGCTTCATACTGCTCTGCTGGGTAGCACTGTGTGAGGATTATAACAGTCTTATCAAAAGTAGATTTTTTTTCCCCCAAGTGGGCCATACACACATTGTCACTCTAATCTCAAGCAGTGCATTGTGATTATTTTTTCCAGGAATATAATATATTAGCTAGTCCTACTGCAATAAGGTATACATTAAAGGAGTTCAGCCGCTTTATCCATGGCATGACTAATTGCCTTGGACATGGCAGAACTGGAGCCAGCAGCACCAACATCATATGCATCTTTAACCTCAAATGCCAACACTGAGTTCAGAACAAGTCACTCAGAGCAAATGCTAACATTCACTGGCACTCTCGCCCCTTGCTGTGGTGCCCTAATTGTGGTGCCAAAATTCAGTCATCATGTTAATGGGCTACTGCATCAGCATAGGGGGAAGAAATCAAGATTTTGATCCAGCCACTGACAGAGGTACTTGTAGGGGATATATTTTCAAGACTGTCACATTGAGGTTCCTGAATGCTGGGTTTGTTTGGAGCCTGGTAAGATTCTGCTTGCTGCTTAAGCTTTTGAATACATGCAGTACATTATGCAGTTTAAAAATTGAATTTTTCACTGATATGGAAATCAGAAACATCCACTGAGTTTATAAAAGGCCCAGGAAGATGGAACAACAAAAGAATTGGAACCAATGTATAAAACAGTGTCTACATGAAAAATGAATTGTAGACTCAGCACAGTTCCAGAAAACATATACTGTAGTTCAATAACATCATTTTTATATATTTTTTTTCTAGCAGTCCAGAGGAGGGCTTCCAAATTGGCACAGTGGTTGTATGGGAACCCATGTGAGGAGAGACTGTGGGATCTCAGCATCTACTCCCTGGAGGAGAGGAGAATGAGAAGGGACATGATTGAGATCTATAAGTACTTCACAGGGAGTGAACAAGGTGCAAGTGGGAAGTCTCGTTCAAAGGAGGAAGAGCACCAGAACCTGAGGGCCTGCAATGAATCTTGGGGGATATAAGAAGGATGTGAGGAAATACATCTTCACAGAAAGGTTAGTGGATGCCTGAAACAGCCTGCCAGAAGAGGTGGTAGGGGTCAAAACTGTGGGAGCTTCAAGCATGCATGGGATAAGTACAGAGGCATGACAAATAGTGAAAAGGGAGGTGGGAGGGATGTCATTGACCAAATAGGGTTCTAGGTGTCAGACTAGGCAGGGAACAATAGGGCAGACTGGATGGTCCTTTTCTGCCAACAAATTCTGTTTGAATGTTTCTCTACTTCTATTCTGAACCATACTTTTGTTTTGATTTGCCACTTCCCCTTTGTATTTACTGGCATCTCAACTTCTCTCTCACCACAAAAGACCTGGACCATGAAGGATATGGGAGAGCAAACTCCAACTCTTAAAGTGTGATTTGTGTGATCTTCCCCCAAGCAGTACTCTTTGTAAGCTGGAAACACACCGTAAGACTAACTACTGGGAATCTATAATTCTTGTAGTCTTCTCCTATTTAGTAATCCATGCCCTGGACCTGAGGATATAGCAGTGTTGCATAGGCTAACAATACTTTAATAAATTCATAAAATGAAACCATAACATGATGATGGCAGGATGCCTATTAGAAAGTAGAATTTAATTGGACTTAAGAGAAGATATAGTGAGAAGGTAAGAAGAAGGGAAACCGGATACGTAGCTGTCAGAAATGACATTGTTCATTAGTAGAGGAGGGAGCTAATGATGTGAGTAGTCAGATTTGAAGCAGTCACAGGCACAAGAGATGAGGAGTAGCTCTCTAAGGTTGGATTTGAAGAGGCCTAGCTTAAATTGAGAGGAGATATCAGCCGGCAGCTCATTCAGCCAGAGTGGTGCCCTGTAGAAGAAAGCTCATTGCCCAAGGTATGTCCTGAAGTGAAGGACTAGTAGGGAGGCTTTGGTGGAGCTTCTAGTGGTCCTAGATGTAGGGGCAGGTTGAATAAGATTTTGCAGTCCAGGAGGGGCGAATCCATTAGCAATCTTCTTGGTAAGTAGGCAGGAGTAGTATTTGAGCCTACCGTCAAAGTTGAGCCAGTTGGTAAGCCGATAGAGGTCACAAATGTGGGTCCAACTGCCACACCCTGCTACAAGATGGCAGGCTTTATTCAAGGCAGCCTTAATCCTGTGGAGGGCAGTGTTATCAGCACCACCATAAACAATGATCCCATAATCTACTAGGGAGAGTATGAGGAAGTTATGGCTAGGTGGAGTGCCTCAGGTGCCTATAGAAAAGTCCAGTTCTGGAGTTTATGGCAGAGCTAACAAGGTGAATATGCTCATGATAAGTAAGGGAGTGGTCAAGGGTGACACCCAGATATTTAAAGGAGGTCACTTTTCAAGTGGGGAGTGCTGACAATTAAGGATGCACAGAGGAACACCCCTGTGCTTGTTTTGATGATGTGCGAAGACCATGATTTTTTTTTTTATAGTTTAACACAAGTTTATGTGCAGAGAACCAGGCTTCAGACTCAGTGAAGAAACTCTGGAGGACAATTTGAAGGGGGCGGAGGTCAGAGTGACTGCAGAAAAGTAAGGCGTCAATTGCATATAATAGCATCTGGCCAGAGTAGGCTTTGGGAAGTTAGTTCAGGAAGAGGCTAAAGAGAAGTGGCCCCAGGATGTATCCTTGGGGAACACCCGAGTGAACTGGCAGACTGGAGGATAAAATGGAGTTAATTTTAACTTGCTGGGATCTACCATTTAGGGACTTCTCAAATGAGGAGGTGGCTTATGGTGTTAGACCCATAGTTATCAGGGACTCGATATGATTGACTGTATCAAACACCTTAGTTACTGTAGGTCTATGTAAACAGACCCAACTAAGTGTCCACAGTCAAGGGCTTTATGGATATAGGTAGTGTATTCCATAAGGGTGGTGGTAGTACTGTCTCCCTTTTTGAAGCCATGCCATTCATGGCAAAGTAGGTTATATTTTGTCAGATAATCAGTGTGTTGGTCATAGACAGTTTTTTCAAGGACCTTACGGGGGGGAAGAATGGAGATAGGGTGATAGTTACTCGGGGAGGTGTGGTCACTACCTTTTAGGATAGGCGTGACAATAGCCGATTTCCAGAGGGAGGGGAACTGGCTGAGACAGAGGGAGAAGTTGAGTATTTAAGGGAGAGGGAAGAAGACTATATTAAGGGCCAGGTGAAGAAGTTTTAGGTCCAAGGAGTCATCAATGTGCCCTTTTTTACCCTGGACTCTTGATAAGTAGGATCTGGCCTCACAGGTGGAAACAGTCCTGAAGCAGAAGGGTGGAATATCAGCAGGGGGGTAGGGAGAAGGTGAGCGAGAAGTTATAGGGAAGCACACTGCTAAGGTCAGAAAATGTGGAGTTAAGGGTGTTAGCTATGAGCAGGGGGTCATGGGTAGGGGTTCCGTTGATGGTGAACTGGGGGGAGAGACACTGTTTTTCCATTAAGTTCCTAATGTTATCCCAGAACATCTACCCTGAACCCCAGGAGGATGAGAGGGTTGCCTGATAGTGAGCCACCTTAGCCTTCCACCTTAGCCATAAACTAGAAATGAGTCCAAGAATAGCTTCATGATTCTTGAAGCATGTTGTTATATTTTGCCGGGCAGCATTATACATTTCACAAGCCTACACACTACAAAGGTACACATGCATGAGAACTGCACTCTATAAGAGATTGGAACTGCTTCCCCACAAATAGGAAAACAATAACAATAACTATGCCTGGCCCTTCAGGAGCACCATTGTGTGTTAGTTCCCAAACCAAAAGTGAACCTTTTATGGCTTAGCAACTGTCAGTCACAGCAGTTTTTCGACATATAATTTCTGTCAAAACTACAATTTGGATTTTTTTTATCTTCTTCAGAATAACTTTGTTGTGAGTTAATCATGTTCAACCTACAGAAGGTTTATTACAAATCTGTGACAACTGTTTATGCTTAGAAGGGTCACCAAATAGCAACTAAATTAGAATGGGTCAGTAAGGGATACAGCAGGATTAATGAGAGTACCAGAGTCTCATACAAGTCTGCAGGGACCGTGAACTGGGCTATTGCATGTTCTGTAGGGTGAAGGCCAAATCAGGTTTCTGTACTGCTACCCCGAAGAGGGCGGACTCACTTGGGTCTTCCTCCTGTATGTAATAGCCATGATAAAGGCTTCATATTTGGCCACAAGACTTGAGACTGGTATTGTGCCCTGATCCAAAGTATAGAGGGATGCTCTGGGACCTCATGGCAAGTGTTCTGTTGTAAATCCAGTGAATACTCTGGGTAGACACAATGAGGGTATCCCTGTCATGGATTACACTTAGGGGCGGACATTGTGAGCTCAGTGCTCTGACTCTCATGAGTGGGTTCATGACAACATTTATTCAGCATATTTCTACATGTGGATTCCATGTACCCCTGCCCCATTAGTGCATAGCGGCCTCGCAATACATGCAACTAACCCCTTTGGTGGCACTTAGAATTTGTGATAATGCCAGTAAGAATATGCTGAATACAAATGGACCTTAATTACCACTTAATGACTGGTGCAGGCAGGAGAACACCAGAGCCATAACTGAGATTTGGATATGTTGAGAGAATTTACCCTTCTATTCTCTTTGGGTACTTTTGCAGGCAGGAGCAATCCTGGCATACAGCTAGTTTCTCCCATGATATTGACCTGGAAATAACCCTCTATTTCCTCCCTAAACCCTCACCAGAAACTGGTATCCTGCAGGACTGAGGCATGCAGATGCCACCTTTTATGACTATCCTTGGGGGCTTTGAGTTTAAAGGTATACAAGACTGCAGCATGGTCTGAGATGATCTTCAGTTGTATGTTGACTAATAATGAAACATCCAGGGCCCCCTTGCACATGAAAGATCCAATCTACTGTAGCTGTCACGAGCCACTAAATAGAATGTATAATCCTGCTCTTCCAGGAGACCCAGCCTTCACACATCTTGCAGGACTCTTCCTACATCCATCAGTGCCTGCTCCACTCTCTTCAATTTCCCTCTTCATGTCCCACTCTTTTCCAGTTGTCTGTATAGAACCACACTGGGAAAAAAGTGTTTCATCTGGCATCATTTCTGTTAAATCCTGGGTGAAGCAGTTGTATATGTCGGGAGAGTCAGAAGAGATTTCAGGAGAGGGTGAAGGAAGGTGGATTGTGCATAGTCCTGTGGAGGAGATACAGTACCCCAGAAGGTAAAGAGCTACAGTAAGTAACATTCCTTACGTACTGTATCTTTACAGAGTCATGGTCCTCTATAGAGCTTCACTCTTTGGTCAGTTAAAAAAAAGTGAAAAGAACATGAGAGGACAAAGAGGAACAAGGGGTCAAACTTCAATGTAACTTGTGAACGGCACCACTAAGATGCAAAGAAACAGGATCCCCGAAGTCTCAGTTTTCCTGACAGGCTGCGATTGCACCACACAAGCAGACAAAGGGTCTAAAGGGGACAGTTGGGTAGCGGTGATTGTGGAACAATCTGGATTAGAGCAAGGCAGACAATGAGAACTAATACTGGCACTCTGAAAGAAATGCTCAGAATGCTCAAAGCAAAGATATGACCTGGAAGGGAGACAGTACAAGCTGATGCTTATGAGGGCAGTCCAAGAGCGAGAATAACCAAGAATGGTGCTAGGTATTCATCCGTCTCTCTGCAAGCTAGCCGAAGATAAAACTAGGAGGAGACCATATCAGGATAATCTGTATCTTAAAATAAAAATAAAGAAATAAATAAATGGTTGTCTTATGAGGGCTCTCCAGGGGACTGGAGATTGTGGCATTAGCACAAGTACAAAGAGTTAGCTCATAATAAAGCACACCGGACTCCGTTTTGGCAATATGGATAGCCATGACGGCTGACTCAGGAGTCATAGGATCAGCTCCTGCATAGATCCTGGAGTATTCAGGAGAAGTTGGTGCAAGACACACACATCTTTCTGATCAAAAGCACCGAGGGAGATGCGTGACCTGGATCTCCTTGGGAAACCACATAACAAAAAGTAGAAACTTTTACTGGAGGTGGTGGCAATTCACACATGCATGAGTGTCAGCCAAAAATGGAATATCATTAAGAAAGGGCTGACAGAGGCTACTGAGACTTACACTGGGACACGGAGCAAGAAGGGGAGGGCAAAGAAGCCGAGCTAGCTGACTCAGGAGGTAATAGAAGGGGTGTGGGCCAAGAGAGGAGCATTATGGAGGCTTAGGAAATTGGGAGGGCAAGGGGACAGAGATGAGTACATGAAGAAGTCCAGGGAGGTTACCAGGCTAGTCAGAGCTGCCAAGGCTTCCAGAGAGCTGAGACTGGCACAGGGAATCAAGGAAGGGGAAAAGGACTTCTTCAGATACATTGGCGAGAAAAGGAGAAACAAAGACCAGATTGTGAGGATTAAGAAAGATGGGGGGGGTGGGTGGAGAAGGGAGAGGACCAGACAGAGGCACTGAATGAGTATTTCTGCTCTGTGTTCATGAAGGAAAGAGAGGGGCAGATACCCCACGGGAAGCGTGGAGTGGGCAGGGGGGAGAGAGGCGACTGATATCAGAATCACAAAAGGCAGGGTGCTGGAGGGACTAAGGGCACTGAGGGTGGAAAAGGTGCTGGGTCCAGATGGTATTCACCCTAAGGTACTTAGGGAGCTAGGGGAGATCCTGGTGGGACCACTGGCAGACCTGTTCAGTACATCACTGGACACAGGATGCGTGCCACAGGACTGGAGGATGGCCCATGTGGTGCTTGTTTATAAAAGTGGCCAGAAGGATGATCTAGGCAACTACAGACCGGTAAGTATCACTTCAATTGTGGGGAAACTCATGGAGTCAGTCTTAAAAGAGTGGATGGTGACCTTCCTGGAAGACAGTGGGCTCCAAGATGGCCATCAGCATGGTTTTGTATTGGGCAGATCTTGCCAGACAAACCTAGTACAGTACTATGACTGGGTTACCAGGGAACTGGACAGGGACCATGCAGTGGACATCCTATATTCGGATTTCAACAAGGCCTTTGACTTGGTGTCATATGGGAGGCTGGGGGGAAAATTGGAATACATTGGGGTGGGGACAAAAATGGTCAACTGGCTCACCAAATGGCTGAGGAGTAGGCAGCAAAGGGTGGTGGTGGTGGGAACTCTCATCACCAAGGGATGTTACGAGTGGGGTGCCCCAGGGCTCAGTACTGGGACTGGTGCTGTTTGGGATATTCATAGCCGATATTTCAAACAGGATCAGGAGTAGGATTAGTCTGTTCACAGATGATACTAGATTGGTGTCATGGTAGATGACATAGAGGATGGGAGAGGTCTGCAGGAAGACCTGACCAAACTACAGGAATGGTCGGAGACATGGCAATTGGGGTTCAATGCCAAGAAGTGCAAGGTACTGCACTTCAGAGTAAGGAACCAGGGGAGGAAATATCAGTTGGGAGGGGTAACAAAGAAACATAGAAACATAGACTTTGATGGCAGATAAAGACTGCTTGGCCCACTTAGTCTGCCCATGTCCCTACCTAGAGGATAAGCTGCAGATCCTATTTAACCAACAGTCTATTTCTTCCTACCCCCCACAAAAATTGCCTTATGTCTGTCCCATGCATTCTTGAATTGTCCCACAGTTTTAGACCCCACAACCTCCTCAGGAAGGCTGTTCCATGCGACCACCACCCTCTCTGTGAAAACATACTTCCTCAAATTGCCCCTGAGCCATCCCCCCTCTATCTTCAAATTGTGTCCCCTTGTTCTTGCACATCTCTTTTTCTGAAATATGCTACCCTCTTGGACTTTGTTGATTCCACTGAGGTACTTAAACATTTCTATCATGTCCCCCTCTCCCTCCTTTCCTCAGGGGTATACATATTAAGTTCCTTTAGTCTCTCCTCGTATGGCTTCTCTTGCAGACCCTGAACCATTTTAGTTGCCCTCTTCTGAACTGCATCCATCCTCTCTATGTCCTTGTGGAGATGGGATCTCCAGATCTGGACGCAGTAATCCAGATAGGGTCTCACCAACTGTCTGTACAGGGGATAACAACTTCCTGTTTTCTGCTGGTGATGCCTCTCCCTATACATTCCAGTATCCCACCAGCCCTCCCTACCACCTTCTCACATTGCTTGCCAACCTTAAGGTCATCTGATATGATTACCCCCAGGTCCCTTTCTATTTTTGTTGTTGTTACTACCTCCCCCCATTGTGTAATCTTCCCCTGGTCTTTTGTTTCCCAGGTGCATTATTTTGCACTTCTTTGCATTGAATCCAAGCTGCCATACTTCTGACCATTCCTCCAACTTTGCCAAGTCCCTTCTCATCCTTTCCACACCTCTGTGTATATCAACCCTGTTGCAGATCTTTACAGTTACAGGGTACAGTTGGAAAGCACAATGGAGGAAAAGGATCTAGGGGTACTAATAATGGGGGGTGTGAACCACTCAGCTCAGTGCAGGAAGATGGCTGCCAAGGCAAAAAAGATGCTGGGTTGCATAATAAGGGGAGTCTCCACCAGACACAAAAAAGTGATCCTGCCCCCGTACAGGTCACTGGTCAGTCCACACCTGAAATACTGCATACAGTACTGGTGTCCATACCTGAAGAGGGACATCAGACTGCTGGGGGCAATAAAGATGATACAGGGACTTGAGGGAAAATCTTATGAGGAGAGTCTGGGAAAGCTGCAAATGTATTCCCTGGAAGAGAGGAGGGGATATGATTGAAACCTTGAAGTACCTAAAGGGTATTAACAGGATTAATACAGAAATGATTCTACAGATCAGAAGGGGGAAGGATATGAGAGGGCATTGACTGAGATTGGAGGGGGAGAATCAGGGGGGAAATCAGAAGACACTTTTCACAGAAAGTGTGGTAGATAAGTGGAACATTCTGCCCAAAGAGGTGGTATTGTACAGAATGGTGGGAGGATTTAAGAGAGAGTGGGACAGATTGACAGGGTGGTGGTTATGAGAAGGGGAGGAGGGTGGGGCAGCTGCAAGTTGAGGGACTAGCTGCACAATCGAGCAGATTTGATAGTCATGAGGCCTGTTTCTGCTGGCATGTCCTATGTTCGTATGTATGTTCGTAACACAAATGGGATGTTGGTCTAACCTAGTGAAGACTTCAAGGCATTAAGTACAGGGTGTACAAAAAAGGGTTGGGTCCTCGGTGTCCCAAATGAGCAGGAATCACTATGAGGGTTGCTGACAGAGCTGCAGTCATAGGACAGTGTACAGTCCAAAATCCTGCTTCATATAAGACTAAAGCACTGAAAATCAACATCCTTTACAGGGAAGGATGGAATAAAGTTGCCTTAGTCCATTGAGGTTGTAGAGGGTACAACCCCATGAGGAGGCTGAGGGATAGCACTGGGTGAGAAAGAGACTCAGGTGTCTGTCTCTCAGAACCAACCCCAATCATCAACCGCCAAATGGAAAACTGAACCTTAAAAAGAAAATCCTGAAGTTACAGCCTCTCCAAGGTAGATTGAAATAAAAGGGGTGCAACTAAGGGTGAAGATACAAAACTAGGTATAAGACCTAGTGTAGAGGAGTTGCCATATGAAAGATCAGAAGACCCCTAAGTAGGATAATAACTTAAGCAGTCTCTTAAGAGGATATAATGCTGTGAGGTGTGAGTAAATCAGGGGGCATGATAGAAGGGGCCCACTGGAAAGAAATCCCTGTAAAGAATAGGCTGAACAACCCCAGCAACTGTGGAAAAGTTGCTGAGACTAAGGAGGGCTCATCATGTGGACTGAAATTCCAGTAGTGCAGTTGACATTGAGAAGGATGCCAAAGGCCAGCCCATCAGTGAAGTGGTAGCGTTACTGCTCACAAGGCCAGTGACCCAGGATTGGGATCACATCTAGTTCACTGTGGACCAGCTGGGGGAGGAGGACTGAGCATCCCAGAGGGCACTCTCCTTCTTCCAGGAGGGCTGGCAGGACACTCCACTGCAACATCCCCACCTAGGTTTCCATAGGTGGTGATGTGTGCTGGTGCAGCAGTTGGGGAGGGGGACACTCCCCAACAGACATGCTCAGCATGCACATATCATACTTTCAGCTCCATGGGGCATCCAACAGGACAAAAGGCTGCAAGCTGCTGCAGGATAGAAACATAGACTTTGACGGCAGATAAGGACCGCTTGGCCCACCCAATCTGCCAATTTCCAGACCTATTGGATAAGCTGCAGATTCTAGTGTTAAATTTCAGTGTCCCTTTACCAACAGCCTACTTCTTTGTAACCCCCAACTATAATTGTCTTATGGCTGTCCCTGCATTCTTGAATTCCTGCACGTTTTTGACCCCACAACTTCCTTGGAAGGCGGTTCCATGCATCCACCACTCTCTGCAGTACTTATTCATTTTTTTAGCTTTTTCTTATTTTCGGGAGACATTGTGGTGTGTCAGTCCCTCATTTTTCTGTGCCAGAGAGTGGATCGCCAACAAGACTGATTGACAACTGAGCCTTGAAAGATGATTGGGTGATCACATGGTCTTTTTTCTACCTACATTCTTCTCCTGCTCTTTAAATTGTAAATTGCTGAATAACTATGATGGACTTCAATTCTAAAATGCCTAAATGAGATATTAATATGTAATAAATATGTAATGAGTTTTTCCTGCTTTGTGTATGATGACTTAGGAATTTAATATTTTGTATTTCGATTTTGTATAATGATCTTTTTTTTTCTTCATTTGTAAAATGATATGTTGATTTGTGGCACTTTCATTGTACTGTTACTACACCTGGGGCTATTTTAACAGTGAGGTACCTGTCCTTACCACCAGGGTGAGACAAATCAGTTTGTGAGCGTGTGGTCAGTTTGCCTACTAGCTGTCAAAATATGATAGCCAAACCAATATTTTTAGTGGCCATCCTTTTTAAAGGCTCAAAAGTCACTGTGCAACAGTATCGTTATTATTCCAATGAATTAATTAATTGCTTTATTGTCAGTTACTAGGAACTATTCATTCACCTAGGTAACAAGCACCCTTTGGGTAATATGTCTGCAGTTTTACTGTTTGACTTTGATGTGCAGAAGCTGGAATGAAAAACACAGTTGGATAGAGAAAGTTGAAAACAATTCTGCAACGTCATGCAATCTGAATCTGCTTTAAAATTTTATCTCTCTCTCTATTAAAATAATAAAAGGTGGTACTGGACTGGTTGAATTAATTCTGTAGTATTTTTTATTTGGGGGGTCACAGTTTCCAAATTCATTTTAGTTTTACTCTCAGGCAGGTGATGTGCAGAGTAGGGGTACATATCAATTTTATTAGATTGCAAAAAGTATGTGCTCAGATGGTGATGATGATGTTGTCTCTTGTCTGTTGTGTGTTGCTATAGTCTGCTGCTGAGTGGCTGAGCCATGATAGCCTAGGTTGCACTAAGTGACAAATTAACAACTGTGCCTGCCAAGATGACGACAATGGACGATTACACACAAACGTACATCATTTAAATTTTACCTCATCAAATCATATACACGATCAATTATATAAAATATCCCTAATTCTTCTAGGCTACTGGACTGTAATGACTACTATCCAGTATTTCATATGACATATCATTATTTTTTTTTAGCCAATTGCCAGGCCAGCCCACTATTGTTCATGGCACTGCTGCCGCTGACTGCTCCTTGTTGCATGATGGTCATGAATGTCACTGTTGTTATTTGTTTGAGGCTTGTTTCAGATAAAAATTAAGAAAATTAAAAACAAAACTTGTTTTTGGTTGGGGATCAAAAATGTGTGGGGGGGGGCACTGGAGGTCCAATGCCCAGGGCCCACAAAACCTGAAGCCGGCCCTGACCAGGGGTGCAGCTGAGATGGGGTGAAAGAAGTTGGGTTGGTAGAAGGCTAGCCATTTCTGGCTTAGTGGAAGGAGGTCGAAAGCCACTCGTCTTTTCTGTCGTGCTAGTTTGTGTTACTTTGTATTTAAACCAGTAACTGAATGGAGGACTAGCATTTGAGTCTTGTTTATCCATGCAAACTGGGGAACATGCCATGCTCTGCTGGGCTTGTATGATTGCCTGGCGCCACAGCATGTGCTCGGAGGAGCTGCAGTTTGAAGGAAGCTGCTAGTTTTTGGCATAAGTCTCCTCTTTTGGGAAGCGCAAACACTTATGGCCAACTCGTGACTATCAGATGAAACAAAGGGTCAGAGTAACATGGAAATATACACACACACACACACACACACACACACACACACACACACGTAGAGTAAACAGCGAGCTGCTGCCTTGCAGAACTTGTAGGGGGCTGCTTTGGTGGTATCATCGATTGTTACTAGGTTCATGTTTATTGTTGCTGCGGGGTGGGTCTATGTGCTGCTTGGAGGAAGGCTTGTTTTGTTGCATTAATTAGCACATCGAGCACTTCTAGTCACCACAAGCAAGGCAGACACTTTCCAGGCATGGTTGGGGCTCAAAGCAACTGTGCAAGTTAAAGTGTAGGGGCAGTCTGTTTCCTGCATGTGCTGTGTCGAGCAATAGAAATCTTTTTTTTTCATGTTAAAGTCCATTTTAACCCCCCGATTCTATGACCAGTCTCCACCGCTAAACCCACAAACCCTGCTTGCCCAAATTTAATGAGACTGACGTGGAATAATGAAAAAAGACTTGAATGGCAGGTCAGTTTCAGTTGTCTGTGAATTTCTGTGATGACAAGATGGTGATTATGTAGTTTGTTGGACCAGCGGCGTAACTGCACTTAATGCGTAACTGACAATGAACAAACGTCATGTTGCATACCTACGTGCAGAGATAGCCCAAACTAGAGGGGTGTGTGTGTGGGGGGCACAGCCCCCCGAAGAAAGGTTAAGTACATTGATTAAGTCTGCTATTATGTTTGTTTTTTACACTTTTTCATGATAATTTATTTTATTTGTGGTGGTTGTGTCAGTTGACATGCTTGTCTCGTTACTTAAGCGTTACGTTAAGCTTACGTTTACAGTGGAAAGTGGCGTGCAATTCCCGTAGCTTTTGCGCTACTCAACCTGGGTGGTCCAACTCTCTACACAATCGCTGACAAGATTTGGTCGGATATAGGGAACCAGGAACCTTGATAATGAAAAATGAATGGATTTCTGATTTATACTTTTAGATTCTTGTGGATGACTAGATAATCTGTTTTAGGGTATTGTGTAAACGAATCAAAATGAATCCCCAGCAGCGGATTGCTGCTATTGGAACTGATAAGGAACTGAGTGACCTGCTCAACTTCAGTGCGGTAGGATATCATGTACTTGGAGCTTTTACGCTCGGGTTGCCTGTAAACTGAGCCCACAGTCCTGCACTCACCACATGCATGCAGCATATGCAGCATCTAGCTGAGTCAAAGTGACACACCTGAACTTTGATTCAATGTCTAGACAGCTAGATTTAACAATGTAGGTCAGTTGGTTGGGATTATACATTGAAAAGTCAGTGTCAAGATTAATTAGTAGTCACTAGTATCATTTTTTTATTAAACCTGTAAAAAGAATCCTGACAACCAAAAAATGTTTACAAAACATCTAACTCAGTGTTTCTTTGAATAGTATGGACTGCTCATACTGCGTTTTCCATTTGATTTCAGTGAATCTGTATCCATTTATAGCGACAGTGTACTCACTTACATAATATCTCTAGATTCTCAAGTAGCAGTTGTAACTGGGGATCATAATAGTGATATCATTAATGGGTCTCCCCTTTTGCCATTGAGAGACCATGGCATAATTTGCCGTTATAAAGGAGCATTTATAACGGCAAACACGCGCACGGTTCTCCCTTTGCGCATGTACCTACACCACCGTCTCCTTTCCTGATTTGTGCTTCCTTTCTACAACGGAGCTGCCAAAGAAACACGGCGGTGAGTAAATAAAAAAAGAAAATCAAAATGAGCACTAGTTTTACAGATGGGGGACTTTGAACATTTAAAAAAAAAAAATAAGTGAAGCCGCCGAAAATGAAAATCCATCCGGACGTAAAATAAAGTGGCGCATACTCGTAGCCACACCGAAACTGCTGATTTTATTTTATATAATTGCTGTGGCCAAAAAGGGGAGACCCATCAATTATATAAAATAAAATATGGGGTAGTGTGTTTAAACTTGAGGTTTACACACAGCCTTGGGGTTAGATGTTATGACAAACCCCCTCAAGCTTTGCTCTCGGGGTTTATGTAGCATCTAACCCCTTGGTTGTGTGTAAACTCTCGTTAAACACACCACCCTGTACTTTATTCTATATGTTGTGCTTTGCTGCTTTTGTTCCAGTTAAAACATCTACCGCCAAACACTGCTTTTTGTTCATGTAGTCAATTTACTGTACATACTGTACAATTGTACAATTAGGGACTTGACTTACGATTAATAGACATATATCACATATTGAGTCCAGTGACCCCCCATCTTCTTTTTCTTTATTTTGTATTGGACAAGCAATTGGGAAGAACATTTTTTTATCTCAATCTTCTAAATTGCATACCTAATTGATAGTTATTTCTGGAATGAGCTTTCTGTCAACTTCAGTGGGACAAGTGAAATCACGGAGGGGGGGGTTATGCTGGGATATGGCATATAAGTACTAAGAAAGGAAAAGAACTGCTTCTAGACCCTATTTACCCATATCAACCTTTCAAGTCAGATTGGAGTAGAGCCCCCACCTTTTCTTCTCAGCTTCAAACCCTGCATGCAGTCAGAGGCTCCCAGCCTGATCTCGCTGTGTAAGAAAAGTTCTGCCTATAGTTTTTAACATGTCACCCAGAAATCCTGTTTGTTTGTCACCTGCTGTCAAAGTCACTCTGTCATATTGATCCTCCGGAGAACTGATTTGAAGCAGCAGTACTACCAAGTCAGGAAATGAGCTATCAGTATAGGTGGCAGTATAGCGCAGTGGTTTAAGGCTCTGAGCTGCAAATCTGGTGACATCCAACAGACCAGACCTGGGTTTGAATCCCACAGCTTCCACTTACATACTGTGTGACCCTGAGCAAGTCACTTAACTTTTCTGTGCTTCCCAGGTTGCACCTGTAAAAAAGCTTTCAGCTTAGTGTGCTACTCCTGGTTAAAAAGGAAAAAAAATGCTGCTTTTTGGCTGTAAACATGCGGCCACAGTTCCAGTTTCCACACCTGTAAATATTTTTTTTCAGTCATCTTTAGTTTTTTAGATATTTGCAATTTATTTGAAAAGACTTGCCTGCTTCTGTTGGAAGCTGAGAAACTTGCTATATTGCAGAGAACAAACTAGAACGCATTTGAGGAACTGGGAACCTGGTAAAACAAAATATTGTTGGGAACTAGTTAGGAAGGTAAGCTACGCTTTCTACAGAAAGTTTCACTATTTTCTTATTGGCATTAAGAATTGCAGGATTC
This sequence comes from Neoceratodus forsteri, assembly GCA_016271365.2. Classification (NCBI taxonomy): domain Eukaryota; kingdom Metazoa; phylum Chordata; order Ceratodontiformes; family Ceratodontidae; genus Neoceratodus; species Neoceratodus forsteri. The sequence continues at coordinate 933,592,901 of CM028133.1, forward strand.
TATTAAAGTGTAGTAATTTTATAACCGAAGGGGGTGAAATACAACTGAAGTTGCTTGATTTCTGTGCTAGACGCATAGGATTTGGAAGGATATTTGTGCAATATTTTAGAAGTGTCCTTCTGGCTGAGCAGTGAGTTCATTTTTATCCCTGGACTCAGTAGAGTGGTTTGTGTAGGAGCAGTGGTTTAGTAAATTGTGGTGTTGGTTGACTTACTATAAAGGGCAGTAATCACCAGGGTGGTGGAGCAGTGGTGTATTTGATTGTTTCTAACAGTCACCAGTGGTTGTGGCATTTCCTTTATAGCCAAGGTTCTGACATCACTTCCTCAACAGGTCTTGGGGCAGAACTGTCATGTTCTTAATTACCCAGCACAGTGCATAAAGGGTAAGTGCACACACACACACACACAAAAATTATATATTACTCATTGTATATTATAAGGAAGAGGGACATGTGGGGAGTGATGCAATGCACTGGCTGTGGGGCAGCAATTTTCTGGGAGACATTCTGGAACCTGCATTGCTGCCCTATTTGCAGGCAACTGTCAGCTCTGAGGGAGGAGGTTGCCCACCTCCAGGCTGAACTGGCAAGGACTAAGGAGGCCTCCCCCACCCAAAGAGCACTAGTTCCACAACCACTGCCTCAGAGGTTGCCAGGTGTGAAGAGCAGATGGACCACAGTAGGTTCTGGGAGGGTGAGGGTGGTGGAACAGAGGTGTAGCCCCTGAGTTGTACCTCTACACAAATCATATGGCAGTCTGGCAAATCAAGGTTCCTCTATGATGACACCCTCACTGGAGACCAAGAAGAATGCTGGGGACATCCACAAGGGCGACCCAAAAGAGGGTGGCAAGGGACACCACAGGGGAAAGAAACAGCTTCTGATAGGGAACTCAATTGTTAGGGGTGTAGACCTGGGGAAGAGAGAGGAGAGGGAAGTAAGGTGCCTGCCTGGTGCCATGGCTTGGAGAGACAGGAAGCAAATCCTCAGGATTGCAGAAGCAGCATCACAGGAGAGGAAACTAGATATCATTGTCCACCTCAGGACAAATTATCTAGCTAGGCATGAGACCAGTGCAGTGCAGGATGAATTTGTGGAGTTGGGGAGGGGCCTCAAACAGGTAGCAAGCACGGTAACCTTCTCAGAGGTACTGCCAATTTATGGCAGGGGCGAGGCTAGGGTACTGCACACCATGCAGTTTAATGAATGGTTGCAAAACTGGTGCAGAGCACAGGGCTTTGGCTTCATTGGGGACTGGGGTCCACCTGGAGAGATGAAGGTCTATACTGGCATGATGGTCTGCATCTGTCCAGGAAGGGAAACACACTCCTAGGTGACAGGTTTAAAGGCTTCCTTGGCAAGCTTTTAAACTAGCCAAGGGGGGAGGTGCTGATAGGAAACAGGAGAGTTCAAGCCTCCCCTACAAAACATGGCAGGTAGTAGGGTAAACACTGAGGTATAGAGCTTGACAGAGGGCAGGACAGGGGTAAATGGAAAAATGGACAAGGGCAATAAGAGCAGGGATGGGGTAAAAAAGGATAAAGCCAACATTAAATGGAGGGCAATGAGTACCAATGCCCATAGTCTGGGAAACAAGCTTCTAGAGCTAGTAGCCCTGATGGAAGAGGAACACCTGGATATTGTGGCAGTCACAGAAACATGGTACACGGAGAACCATGACTGGGATATCAACATACCAGGGTGCACAATCTACAGAAGGGACAGGGAAGGTAAAAGAGGAGGTGGAGTAGCTCTCTACATAAGGGAAGGGATCAAAGCTACAGAACTAAAAAGTAAAGGGGGAGGACAGGAGGAACTCTGGGTCACCTTGAAGACAGGGAATGGCATCACAATCCGCTCAGGGGTTGTATACAGATCCCCATCTCAAAGGGAGGAAATGGACAAGAAAATGATAGAGGGCATTCACAAAATGGCTGAAAAAGAGGAGATACTGTTGATGGGGGACCTGAATATGCCAGATGTTAACTGGGTGACATGGACTGCAGCCACATCCAAGAGCAGGGTCATTCTCGATGCCCTACAGGGGGCGTGCATTAGACAGCTAGTGGTGGAACCCACTCAGGAGGGAGCAATATTAGACCTGGTACTCTCAAATGGAGAGAGGATCACAAATTTAGAAGTCAGTAGACATCTGGGAACAAGCGACCACTGCACAGTGTGCCTCATAATAAACACAACCATGGAGACAAGCCATACAAAGACAAGGATACTGGACTTTAGAAGGGCTGACTTTGGCATAATGGGTGAATACCTGAGGAATGCATTAGCAAATGGCCAGAAAGGAGGGGTGAAAGAGCAATGGAGAAAAATCAAAACTGCCATCATGGAGGCAACACGCCTTTGTGTGAAACAAATAAAGAAAACTAAGTGGAATAAAAAACCACTATGGTTCTCAAAAAAGGTTTCAGGGAAGGTTAAGGAGAAAAAGGCTGCATTCAAAAAGCATAAGGAATCACAGACGGAGCACGACAGGGAACTGTATCAATTAAAGCAGAAATAAGTGGGGAAGGCAGTCAGAAAAGCAAAGGCCCAAACCAAGGAAAAGATAGCCAACTCCGTTAAGAAGGGGGATAAAACCTTTTATAGGTACATTAGGGAGCATAGAAAGGTTAAGGGAGGGATAGTGAAGATTAATAAAGAGAGGGAGGTGGGCTGAGGGAGACAGTGAAAAGGCAGAGATACTGAATGAATACTTTGCTCAGCATACACAAAGAAAGAAGAGGAAGAGTTACCTAAACCAAAAGTAGAAGCACTCTGGGTAGTGGGGTTGGCCTTGATCCATTTACATAAGAAAAGAGTCCTGAAAGAACTCCCTAAAACTCAAGGTGGACAAAGCAATGAGACTGTGGATTCACCCTAGAATCCTAAAGAGCTATGGGAGGACCTAGTGACACCACTAACCACACTTTTTAACAAATCATGGAAAGATGGGGTGGTACCTGAGGACTGGAGGAGGGCAGATGTGATTCCCCTTCACAAAAGTGGGAGCAAGGCAGAAGCAGGAAACTACAGACCTGTTAGTTTGACCTCAGTGGTGGGGAAAATGATGGAATCACTTTTGATAGAAAGAATTGTTTAGTACCTAGAGGACCGCGGGGCACAGGACCCAAAGCAGCATGGATTCACAGCAGGAAGGTCATGTCAGATGAATCTAATTGACTTGGTGACCAAAGTAATAGACCAGGGAGGGGCTGTGGATATGGCCTACCTAGACTTTAGCAAGGCATTTGACACAGTCCCGCACAAAATATTAATAATCAAGTTAGCCAGCCTGGGAGTGGGTCTCAGGGTGGTAGCCTGGGTAGCAAACTGGCTGCACAACAGGACACAGAAGGTAATAGTGAATGGAACACATTCTGAAGAAAGGGGGGTTGCTAGTGGAGTACCTCAGGGATCAGTACTGGGTCTTTATAGGTGACATTGTAGAGGGTCTGGAAGGAAAGGTATGCCTCTTTGCAGATGACACAAAGATCTGTAACAGAGTTGATACACAAGGGGGGGTAGAAAGGATGAGAAGGGACTTGGCAAGGTTGGAGGAATGGTCAGACATATGGCAACTTAGATTCAATGCAAAGAAGTGCAAAGTAATGCACCTGGGAAATAAAAATCCAGGAGAAGAGTACACAATAGCAGGGGAGGTACTAACAACAACAATAATGGAAAGGGATCTGGGTGTAGTCATATCAGATGACCTAAAGGTGGGTAAGCAATGTGAGAAGTCAGTAAGGAGAGCCAAGGGGATACTGGGATGCATAGGGAGGGGCATCACAAGTAGAAAAAGGGAAGTGGTTATCCCTCAGTACAGACAGTTGGTGAGACCCCATCTGGAGTACTGCGTGCAGTTTTGGAGACCTCATCTACACAAGGACATAGACAGGATGGAAGCAGTCCAGAGGAGGGCAACTAAAATGGTGCAGGGTCTACATCAGAAACCATATGAAGAGAGACTGAAAGAGCTTAATATGTATACCCTTGATGAAAGGAGGGACGGGGGACATGATAGAAACTTTTAAGTACCTCAAGGGAATCAACAAAGTCCAGGAGGGTAGCATCTTTCAGAAAAAGAGATGTGTAAGAACAAGGGGGCACAATTTAAAGTTAGAGGGGGGATGGCTCAGGGGTAATGTGAGGAAATTCTTTCTCACAGAGAGAGTGGTGGATGCATGGAACCACCTTCCTGGAGAGGTTGTGGGGTCTAAAACAGTGGGGGAATTCAAACATGCATGGGACAGACATAAGGCAATTATAGTGGGGGGGTTGCAGGTAGTAGGCTGTTGGTTAACTAGAATCTGCAGCTTATCCAATAGGTAGGGAAATGGGCAGACTGGGTGGGCCAAGTGGTCCTTATCTGCCATCAAAGTCTATGTTTCTGTTTCTATTGTTGTAGTGCTACAATAAATATGGCGGCTGACTAATTTTCAGCTGTGCTTTTCCTTCAGGTCACATCACCTCTTTTGACTACAGCAGTGGGACCCTCTGCTGACCATTCCTCATGTCCCTGCAAGTCATACACATGTGCAGTTGGCAGCAGAGGTGGTTCCAGTGCAACATGCTTGGTGACAGAAATGTAAAAAAAAGCAGAGGATAACTAAGGAAATTACTCGATGATAGTACAATGCTGGCGGGAAACAGTACCAGTATATGATCAGCAGAGCACAGGGAATAAACTGTCAAAAAGCACAATTTTTTTCGTAGTACTGCAGCTTTGAGGTGGCATAGTTTTATACAAACAGAATCTTATATGAAATGTTGGTACTGTTTGTTTCCGTTTTCCCCCAGATGTTTTCTCCCCATTAACAGTGGAAAAAATTGACCAACCACACCTGGATTTAGTTCAGTGGATCAGGTAAAGATTCAAAATCTACACTGTTCATCGTTGGCTTGCCATGCTGCCAGAAATATCTGCCAGCTTGCTGTTGTCAGCACGTGAAGGCAATGTTGTGGCAGTTTGGTCAAGAAGATGCATACACACTGTGACACGTTCCTCATGTACAGTGGTCCCACTCTTTCTCTTCCATGCTGGAGTTCTAAACTTACAAGTGGCTTTCTAATGACATTATTCTTTTGGTAGAGTGAGGTTATATTTTTAGTGCTGTCAAGATTGTTAGTAATAAATAGGGCCAGGCCTTTTGATTTGCTGGAATACAATCTGCTTAATTTGGATGACTGGTTATTGAAAAGCACCACTCCATGAAATAATAAACGCTGCCTTTTTTGTATGGAGATCGCGTAAAAATATTTAGGCTCTAGGAGAACTTGCTGCAGTGACAGCTGGAAAGTGTTAATTCAATTGTCAGCATGTTTGAATGTCTGAAGCTGTTGGGTTTCAGTGTTAAAATATTCAAATTGGCATAAATGATCTGTTGGGCTTTGATGTTTGTGTAATTTGGATTTTGCTTCCAAATGGTTATCATGATTTCATGGTGAAGGTTAAGGACATGTGAATGTAAAATGCATACACCAGTGCACTGTCATTATTTAATAATATTGCTGTGATTGTGAATGTGAATGTAGGCACAGGTTATGTGCTTTATGGGCAGTCATAGGAAACAAAAAAATATTCATAACCCTGAGTCCTGCACCACTGTTTTCTTGAATTCCATTTTATACAGCTGTCATTACATGTGCATGGTCTTAATTCTGCTGGTTTAATTTGTCGTGAGCACATGATAGAATTATTCTGAAAAGAAAAATCATCAATGTTTGACAAACTAATTAAAAAAATTTGGCAAGTGACAAACATACAGTTTGAAATGTGTACCTGTCTTATCTGGTTAAAAAGATCACCATATCATTAGCATTTTCTGTTGCATCCTTCTCAGCTTCTTGACCTCCAGATGTGGGACACCAGCCGCCAAAATTTAGAGGACAAAAAGAGACCAAATAGGTGGCACACAATGCCAACATGGAGATGCACATTTAGAATTTTATGAGAATGTGTGCTTTGGTGTGTGTAAAGTTTACTGTAAATGATCAGATGGTTAGGAGAAATCCAATAATCTGCTTGACAGATTCCAGGTGTTGTTATCCCACAATAACACACACTCTGTCATGTGTTGTTGTTTGATTAAACACTAGTAAATATTAATTTCTGCCTTATAGTCTTAAAATATGGGGCCTTTTAACTGCAGTACAGAACATTTCTATGCTGTTTTAGGTTGTACTTTTTTCTGAGGGGCAGTTGACAGGTATACGCAACTTTGAGCTCCATGGGTATATATCAGACCTAAGAGACTCCATGCGATGGCAGGACTTCTATCTAGCCAAGTTCCTGATTACAGCTTATGATATTTTCTCAGAAATTGTGCTAGGGGCTCTCAACAAGTATGCTTCCATAGTAAAAGTTTGTGCCAGAAACAAATCCTGTCGGTGGTTTACAGAAGAACAGAAAGATGCTTTGCAGAGTAGGGATGTACTCTGGGGAACTACTAGGAAAACTAATTTAATAAATGACTGGAATTCTTTCTGGAGGGCGAGGAACCTCTGCACCAAAATGGTCAGAGAAGCCAAAGCTAATTTCTACCACTCTCAGCTGGAGAGCTCCTCAAGAAATACCTCCAAATATTGGAAGACTATCAAAGACATTGAAGGTCACACCACTGTAAATTCCCTACCTACTAAATTATTGATTGACAATACTGTCATTCTCCGACAGACCGTCTATCCTCGATGCTCTTAATAATCATTTTGCCACTGCAGGGCTAGCCTTTGACTCCTCTCCCACGAATATCCTCCGCCAACAACTTAGATTGGATACACAAAAAAAACCCATCCCCAGTCCATCCTTCTCTCTACAGCCTACCTCCCTGAAAGAAGTTGAAGATCTTCTCCTTCAGCTGGACACTAGAAAAAGTGCTGGGGCCGACCTCATTGACCCGTACTTCTTAAAGGACGGCTACCATGTCCTCGCAGTCCCAATTACTCATCTCTTCAACTTATCCGTGTCTCAGGGTGACTTACCGCCCATTTGGAAAAATGCACTTGTGGTGCCTTTGTTTAAGTCAGGAGATCCTAGTGACCTCAATAACTACAGGCCAATCTCCCTACTTCCAATCCTATCAAAGATGCTGGAGAAAATAATGAACTTCCAGCTTCGGAAGTACCTGGAATCAAAAAAATTGCTCAACCCGTTACAATCCGGTTTTAGAGCACAGCACAGTACAATCTGTGCTCTAGTCAAGGTGACAAATGACTGGCAGCTTGAAGTAGACAAAAAAAACTTTGCACAGTTTTCTTGGACCTAAGCAAGGCATTTGATACCGTTGATCACAGACTGCTTCTGTCGTCCCTCCAGAACATTGGTTTGGATTCCCTATCCCTTAAATGGTTCTCCAATTACGTCTCAGGATGACTTCAACAAGTAAAGGCAGAAGGGGGAAGTTTCTCCACCAAAACCCCTATTGAGGGGTGTACCACAAGGTTCCATTCTTGGTCCCTTGCTCTTCACCATTTATATTAACAACGTAGATGCCCCCATTAAAGAAGCACAAATACACCTATTCACGGATGATATGGTAGTCAATGCTAGTAGCCCCACACCTGAAGCAGCCTGTAAAGCCCTTCAAAATTAATTTAATCTGCTGCAACATCATCTTATAAACCAGAAACTGCTCTTAAATGCAAAAAAATCCAAAGCAATGTTCCTCTCGCCCCTTCAAAATGCAATAAATCCTGCAATTGCTGGGACACTCCCGCAGATCACTACCATTCTAGAGGAGCAGTTGAACTACATACCAAAGTTCAAAGTACCTGGGGGTCTGGTTAGACCATAGACTTACTTTCATAGATCACTTAGAAGAACTTGCAAAGAAACTTCGACAAAGACTTGGTCTGTTCTTTAGAATAATAATCTCCTCACAAGAGACACTAAACTGAAATGGGTTCAAACTACCTTTCTTTCCCTATTGGATTATGCAGACTTTCTGCATAGTCAGGGACCTGCAGGTACCCTAGCCAAACTCGATACGCTTTATCACAGAGCCATAAGATTTATCATGGGTCTTCCATACTCAACCCACCACTGTGCATTGTACAAGGCAGTGGGATGGTCATCCCTTGCTTACAGATGGCAAAAAAATGCCACGGTTTGGACATACAAAGCTATCTCAAATAAACTGCCCCAGTATATCTCTGTCTGTTTACCTTTGTGCACTCTGGGAAAGTATGCCCTGAGAAGCACCTCATATATCTACCTTTATGTTTACAAAGCAAAATCTCGCATTGGCAGAGCAGCCATCAGCTTTGTGCTCCCTCAACTGTGGAACAAGCTGCAAAAAACTTTGAAATTAACTCACCCCATCAGCCTAGCAGCTTCTAAATCTCTATATCTACATCATAATAAGGAGTGCTGTGCCTGCCTACCCTAAATAGTGACTCCTATAAGTCCAAGCACACTCTAATTACTACTGTTAAAAGACTGATCACATCTATAATCGACTCTTCCTTCTCTCCTTTTTCTACCCCCATATCTGTCCCTTCCACATTCCTTTGACCCTGATTCCAGCTCTAAATTCTCCATACCGTATCACTGTATATCTTTTTATATTAGGTTTTATTTGTGTTCGGTGCACCTGATATATGTATTTTCTTTACTTTTATGAAAAATTGTGTCCTACCCAAAACTAGCTGTATCTTCTGTTCCAAATATATAGTACTGTCAATGCTACCTGCTGATACTTTGTATATACTGTATTATTGTATCTCACTTTATTTGTATTATTACTATTTTCTTGAGAGTTGCATCCCATGTATATTGTCCCTTGTTCCTTGTTAACAAACCCAGGTCCACCTCGAAAATGAGCTTGCTCAACGGTGATCGTCTGGTTAAATAAAGACTTTGATTGATTGATTGATACTCTGGAGTGAATGTCATAAATGTATGGCATTGGTGTTCTAAACTTGAATAAAGTAATTTTTTTAACAATGCATATGTCCAAGGATAACACATATACATATTTCCGGGCATGACCTGAGAAAATTGCAGACTAACAGCAGGGACCATATACAGCTAACAGCGTACGTAGATTGAGAGCAAAGCCATCAGGAGGTTACAAGTAATAGACATCATGAATAAGCAGTGGTACAAACTAAAAATACAGCACTTGGTGCAGTTAAAAAATGTGCTTGCAAAAAAAGGAAACACTGTACAGAACATAGGGAAAAATCAGTGCCATCAGTTTTGTGAGTGCAGGTATAACAATACAGAGTGCAGTGACATTTAGTATAGCTGTCCCAGTGGAGGGCAAGCCGGACGGGGGGTTGGATAAGCATCCTATGGACAGCTGTCCTCCAGAGTGGGAGGCCGTGGGCTCCTGGCACATGAGTGACACTGAGTAGAGACTGAACGCATACCGGCTGGGACCATGTACGGCAAGGTTGGATGTCTGCAGGATGTGCATACAAGCATGCACATCCGCACGCTGATGTCATTGCTTGTCTGCACCTCCAGAGGAACCACAAAGCAGAAATCCCTTGGGGGCTGTCTGGCATCCTCCTGAATAACATTCCAGGTGCAGCACCCCATAAGTCGAATGGGAAGAACACCCCTCCCCCCTCAGCTAGTGGTCAAACAGGAGTTCAGCATGTTTGTAGTTCATTTGCATCACCAGGTAAGGAAAAAGGTCTGGATCCCCAAACGACAGACAGGGGAAATGCCAGACCTTGCCCAACAACTACACACCAAAATCTGGCCAATGGAAAATCATGTACACAAATGCTCGCAGTCTGGGAAACAAGATCCCAGACCTGCAGGCAATAATGACAGAGGCTAAACTGGACATAATAGCAATTAGCGAGATGTGGTTTACCAGTAACCACACTTGGAAGACTTCAGTACCTGGCTATGTACTGTTCAGAAGAGACCAAGGTGCAAAAAGGGTGGGGGGGGAGTGGCCCTGTATGTCAATGAAAATATCAAAGCTACAGAAATTCAGAATACACATAATGAGCCAGAAGAACTATGGGTCACCCTGGAAACAGGAAATGGGACAGCCATATGAACTGGGGTTGTCTACAGGCCCCCAGACCAGGGGAAGGACATAGACACATTACTGTTAGAAGATATACAAAACATGACAGCTAAAGAGGAGGTTCTGATAATGGGAGACTTCAACATGCGAGATACAGATTGGTCAATACCAGCAGGAACATCTGCCAGAACTAGACACATGGTGGGTTCCCTACAGGGGGAGGTCCTCAAACAATGGGTACAACAACCCACAAGAGACAGGGCTATCCTAGATATAGTACTGACTAACAAGGAAAGGATCACAGATCTTCAGGTAGAAGGTCACCTGGGGGCCAGTGACCATCACATGGTATGGTTCAATTTGACCATTAGAACTAAATCATCCCATTCCAAGGCAAAAATATGGGACTTCAGAGGAGCGGAGTTTGATAAGATGGCGAACAGAGTTAAGCTAGCCCTGGCAAAAAGAAATACAGGTGAGGTGGTACAGGCAAAGTGGGCAAGCATTAAGGAGGCAATACTTGAAGCAACATCCCATTGTGTTAGAGAGAAAAAGGAAGTGCAAAAGAAGAAGGAAACCACTTTGGTTCTCAAAAACAGTAGCAGAAAAGGTCTGAGCCAAAAGGCTGGCCTTCAGGAAATATAAGGGAATGCAGTGGGATGAAAATAGGGAGGTGTACCAAACTTCCCTAAGGGAAGCAGGGAAGGCAGTAAGGCAGGCAAAGACCCAAACTGAGGAAACACTTGCACAAACAGTAAAAGAAGGTGACAAGACTTTCTATAGATACATTAGTGAAAGGAGAAAGTCCAGAGGGGGTATTGCTAATATTAAAGGCGATAAGGGGCATGTGAGGAGGAGGACCATGTAAAAGCATCTATCCTAAATAGATACTTCTGCTCAGTATTTACTGAAGAGAAGGTAGGGCAGGGCCCACAGCTCTGCACCATGGACACAGGGGGGGGAGGGAGGTGTGCACGAGTCCCTTCACAAAAGAAAGGGTCCTACAAGAGCTCGATAAGCTCAGGGTGGACAAGGCAATGGGACCTGATGGCATACATCCTAGGGTACTGAAGGAGGTAAGGGTGGAACTAGCAGAGCCATTATCAGAACTGTTTAGTGAGTCTCTGAGCACAGGAGAGGTCCCAGAAGACTGGAGAAGAGCTCATGTGATCCCGCTCCACAAGAGTGGTAGCAGGGAGGAGGCAGGGAACTACAGACCAGTCAGTCTTACCTCAGTAGTGGGCAAGATTATGGAGGCACTCCTTAAGAAAAGGATAGTGCAACACCTGGAATCCATAGGAGCACAGGATCCAAGACAGCATGGGTTCACAAAAGGAAAGTCCTGTCAAACTAATCTCATAGACTTCTTTGACTGGGTAATCAGAGTGGTGGACCAAGGGGGAGCAGTTGATGTTGCCTACCTTGACTTCAGCAAAACTTTTGATACTGTTCCACATAGAAGATTGATTAATAAGCTGGGTAGGCTTGGGGTGGGTCAGAAGTTGGTCAACTGGGCGGCAAACTGGTTGACAGGCAGAAATCAGAGAGTGGTGGTAAACGGTATACAGTCAGAAGAGATGCAAGTCACAAGTGGGGTACCTTAGAGATCAGTCCTGGGGCCAGTCCTCTTCAATATCTTCATCAGTGACATTGCAGATGGACTTCAGGGTAAGGTTTGTCTGTTTGCAGATGACACCAAGATCTGCAACAGAGTAGATGATCCAGATGGGATGGGCAGAATGAGAAGAGATCTGGATAAACTAGCAAAATGGTCAGAAGAGTGGCAACTGGGGTTTAATGCAAAGAAGTGCAAAATTATGCACATAGGGAAGAGAAACCCTGAAGCCACCTATAGGCTTGGAGGGGAGTTGCTGGTAGTCACAAGGGAAGAAAGAGACTTAGGCACCATCATCAACGATAATCTGAAATCATCCAAGCAGACCACTAAAGCAGTAGGTAAGGCTAGGGGGATGTTAGGGTGTATTAGTAGGGGTATCATAAGTTGTAAAAGGGAGGTAATAATCACTCTTTACAAGACACTGGTTAGGCCCCATCTGGAGTACTGTGTGCAGTACTGGAGGCCACACCTTCACAAGGGCATTAACCAAGTTGAGGCAGTCCAGAGAAGGGCAACCAAAATGGTGCAGGGACTGCATCAGAAAATGTGTGAGGACAGATTATTGGAGCTCAATATGTATACCCTAGAGCAAAGGAGAGTGAGAGAGGTGTTATGATTGAAACATTCAAACACCTTAAGGGCATTAACAAGGTGAAAGAGTCTAACATGTTTCTCCATTCTGTACTATGGTAATCTACCTAATCTTTATGCTATGTATAATTTACTGTGTAAAACACCTATGTCTTATGCTATGTATAATGTATGTACACAACTGTATTGTCTCAGCCTGTCTCGCCTCACTACTTGTTGTCTCCCCCTCCCTGTGACGAGGTGCCTTTGTAAATGAGTCTATGACTCAAAGGTTGTAAATCCGATTTATGAACTAAATAAATAAATAAAAATAAAAATAAAATGTTTCAATATAAGAAAAATAGCAGGACAAGAGGATACAGCATGAGATTGGAGGGAGGCCAGTTAAGGGGTAATGTGAGGAAGTTATTTTTCACAGAAAGGGCAGTGGATGCATGGAATAGCCTACCTCAGGAAGTGGTGGATATGAATACAGTGCAGGGCTTCAAACAGGCATAGGATATGCATAAGGGAGCAATACAGATGAGTATGAATAGATAGGCCATTGATAGAGAAAAGATCGATGGCACATTTATGAGGTAGAAAAGAAATGGGCAGAGTAGGTGAGCCTTGCAGTCCTTATCTGCCATCAACTTCTATGTTTCTGTGTTTCTATGTAAGCCTCAGCTAGGGCCTCTGTGTGGTCTGTCTCCCCTCCCCCTGTGGAGCCCCGTTGCAGTGGGCACGTTGCAGGCCACCCAGTCTGTGTGGCTTGGGGAGGATGTTGTGTGGACTAGCACAGACGGCTGAACAAGGGGTGCATCGCCACCTGAATGGAGTGATAAACAGAATTGGGGTGGGGGGAAATAACATTTAGTATAAAAAAAAAAGATAATACACGTCAGGGAAAATTGTGCGAAAAGTGCTGCTAGGGTAGCCAGTCCTAAGGTTTCTATCAGGAACAAGAGCCGGGAACACACAGTGAGTCATTTAGAGCCTTACAGAAGGTAGGGTAGCTGTGAGAAAGGTGTAATTCTTGGGAAAAAGGAGTACCACTAGATAGGGGCATAGACTACAAGAGACATTTTTCCCAGGCCAGTAGAGCACAGATGTTCAAAGAGAGGTTGTGAGTTCATGGATCTTAAAGCATGTAGGGGATTGGTACTGCAGATACCTTGCTGTGGAAGATGGGGACCCTGTTTAAAGGAGTTTGCCCATGAAATGGCCCACAGCAAAAGATTGTTGGCCAGCAGGGAAGACCAGCCCAGACCAGTGTAGAGCAGGCAGAGATAAATAAGATTCGGAGAGGCCAGGGCAAAGTGACACATTATTGTATGTTGTATTCCATCCAGAAAGGACTGTTTTGCTTGGACCCAGGAATGCCAAAAGGCCATATGTGAAACCTGGTAGGAGTACACCTTGAGCTATAGACTGTCGGGTAGCAAGGGATAGGCAAAGTTTGACCCTAAAGGCCATGCCCAGCTCAGCACTAACAGATGTGCAGACTAAGTAGGCTCAGAGGGAGAAATTAAGAGAGGGGTCTAGCCATGCTCCTAAGTATTTGAAACTACTGACACCCTCAAGTAGGGATACATCTTTACAGGTGATTGAGAGGTTTAGAGGGGTAGCATGGAGTTTCAGATTGAAAAACAAAGAGCATGGACTTTGTCTTTTTGCTGTTTAGCATGAGCTTGTTTGCGGATAACCAAGACCAGTGGCGTAGATTGCGGGGGGCTGCCCCCAGAAATTAGACCCACACTTTTAATGATCCCCATTCTCTGTTGTTCTCTTTTTTAAGTGTTGCGGGCTTAGGGCTGTCACCTGTCGGCCATGCCTGGCTGTTTCCTCCGAGTGGGGGGAGCGGCGTCCATTTCCATATCTCCTCGTGCAAGAAACCCCTAAAATATTCTTTTTTCTGATTGGCTGCAACCATAGCAGCCTGCATGTTACAGCCAATCAGGGAGTGCTGCAAACTCCTACCATCGAGTGCTTGCATGACCAGTACTACAGTTGTGGCGCCATTTAGTTGTCCACGCACCATGCACCATGAAGAGGAGCAGGCTTATCAGGCAGCAGCCTCTATTGCATGGGATTGCCTGGGGAGAGTTGGAGAACTACAGAACTATTCGAGGTGGGTGACACCGCAAGCGTGTGAGTGTTATTTTAATTATTCACTTATTGCCAGTTTGCCACAGATAATTATCAGTTCTGGTTATTGCTACTGCATTCCGACCAGAAGGCAGAACTTTCTGAGTTTCCATTTGACTTCGCTGGGCCAAGCCGGTGGCCAGTCCCAATAGAGATCTAATCTTCTCTCAAGGAGTGGGACAGGTGGAGCGCATAGGATGTGATGTGAGGGGGCCCAGGTTCAGGGTCGGGATCATGCGCCTAAGCAGAAAATGCTGCAGATTGGAAAAAGAGTAAAAACTAATGACATATTTCATTTTACTACTGTCTGACATGACAATTTACAACATAAGAGGGAGATAAAGAGGTAGTGTGGGATTTGGGAACAACAGGGAAAGGAAACATTTATTTGTTCTGCGATGTCAAATAACAGGAGGGACCAAGGGAGGATATCGCTGAGTGTATGGGAACAGAAGAACAGAACTCAGCAGTAAATAAGTAATGTGAAGGGGTCAGCAGGTGCTATGGCACATAAAAAGAAAACTCTGGGCTTAGCTTACACCAGTGTAACATTCTCTTATAGGAAAACGGTCAATATGCACAATCAGAGAAGAAAGTGTCCATGACTCCACTGCTTTTAAAAAGGACGATGTTTCCACTTTTAAAATGTGTTTCTTTGGTGCTAGCTACTTAAACAGGTTTGTCAAGTAGTACTAAAGGTTATATAAATAACAAATGTCCGACTCACTTTGAGGAGGCAGGTAGCCAAACAGTTGGGAGAGATTAGAGACGCACCTGACCTGCTGCTTCTTGGCCTGCTGTGCCCTGCTACATGTTGCAGTGTCTTATTAGATTTCATATAACTGTGCTGCAAGCTGGTTGTTGGAATATCATTCTCATCCCAGAAATATCTTTTTTTTTGGGGTGTGCTGCTGCCATGTGCCGGGGTGGATGGTTGGTTGTCTGTCAGTATGTCTGAGGGGTGGCACTGTGGCTGGATTCTGGCTGTGTCTCTTTGGGGGGGGGGGGGTTGTGATGTTAAAATGTGTTTCTGTAGTGCTAGGGTAAACAGGTTTGTCAAATACTAAGTTGTATAAAATAAGAAATGTCTCTTCAAGGAGACAGGTAGCAAAACAGAGAGCAAAGACACACCTGACCTGTCTTCCTGGCCTGCTGTGCCCTGCTGTGTGCTGCTGCCCTTACTGATTTGGTATAATAACTGTGCTGCAAGCTGGTTGTTGGAATGCCATTCTTGTTCCAGAAATGTGTCGGGGGGCTGCTGCTGGCCATGTGTCGGGGAGTGGAAGGTTTACTCTGTTAGTATGTCTGAGGGTGGCTGGCTTCTGGCTGTGTCTGTTTGGGGGGATTTCTGGCCATTGAAGAGGCTGTCCATGTTGGTGGGTGAGTGTGGGGGCCTGTTTGTTGTTATGTATGGTGTGGACACTGGCCATGTTGGTGGGGTGGGGACACTGACTGTTCTCTTGTGGGGTGGGGCTGGGGACCATGGGGATGGTCTATTCTTTGTGGGGTTGGGGGGTATGGTCTGTGTTTTGGAGCTGACTCACTGAGGGATGGTCAGTGTTTGGTGCTAGGGGAGGGTCTGCATTTGCTGGTGCTTAGGGGATGGTCAGTGTTTGTGGCTGAGGGGGTGGGTAGTATTTGGGGCTGGGAGGGCGGTCAGTGTTTGGTGGGGCTGAGAAGGATGATGGTTTGTGTTTGGGGCTGGGGGGGGACACAGTCTGTATTTTCTATTCTGGGGTGGGGTGGTGTGGGGACACTGGCCATGGTGGTGTGGGGATACTGGCTGTGGTGGAGGGGTGGGGACACCACACCAGCCATTGTTTGGTGGTCTTGGCTGGTCATTTGTCTGGGGGGGTACTGTCCATGATGGTGGAGAGGTGGGACATTCAATGCTTGTTGGCCAGGTGTCCGAGGGGGGCTGTCCATGTTGGTGGGGCTGGGGGACTGTCAGTGTTTGCCTGCTGGGTGTCTGGTGTGGAGGGGGGACTGTCTGTGTTTGCTGGTCTGGTGTCTGGGGGGACTGTCCATGTTGGTGAAACAGGGGACATTCTGTGCTTGCTCGCCGGATGTCTGGGAGGGGACTGTCCATGTTGGTGGGGTGGAAGGACTGTCTATGTTTGCTGGCAAAGTGTCTGGTGGGGAGGGGGAATGGTCTGTGTTTGCTGGCCAGGTGTTGGGAGGGCACTGTCATGGTTGGCTAATGGGGGGGGAACTGTCCGTGATTGCTGAGTGGGTGTCTATGAGGGACTATCAATGTTTGGGGAGAGGGAACTCTCCGAGTTTGCTAGCTGGGTATCAGGGGGGAATCGTTCATGTTGGTGGGGTGGGGTGACATTCCATGTTTGCGAGCTGTGTATCAGGGAGGGAAGACTGTCCTTGGTGGGAGATGGGGGCGACTGTCCATGTTTGCTGTCTGCCTGGGTGTCTGGTGGGACTGTCTGTATAGGTTGTGAGGGGACATTCTGTGCCTCTGGCTAGGTGTCTGGTGGGGGTGCTGTCCGTGTTTGCTGGACCGGTGTCTGGGGGACTGTCCATGTTGGCTTAGTAGGGAGGATTATCCATGACTGCCGACTGGGTGTCTAGGGGACTATCCATGTTGATGGGGAAGGGGGGACTGTCCGTGTTTGCTAGCCGGGTGTCGGGGGATTGTCCATGTTGGTGGGGTGGGGCGGGGACATTCTGTGTTTGCTGACTGGGTGTGGAAGGGGGCTGTCCATGTTTGCTGGCTGGATTTCTGGTGGGACTATCTGTATTGGTTAGGAAGGGGGACATTCCGTGCTTGCTGGCTGGGTGTTAGCATATAAAAATAAGTACATTTTAAAACGTTATTTCCACCTCATCCTTTACCTGACTATAAAAGTAGTAATCTTTCACTTTTTGATTTCACTGATTCTCCACTGTGGAGGGGTGAAATGGACCGATTCCTTGGCCTTACTGTCCCTGTCTCCATTGCCTGGCAAATACAACAAATGGGGTTGTTTTCTGTGTTCTCCCCCGTGCAGTGTTACAAGACTAGTCAAAAATCTTGCACTGAAGAATGCACCCTAAAGAAATGATACTACTACCTGGCTGTTGTTATAGTGACTACTGACTGGCCATTATTTTTTTGTGGGGATTGGAGACACTGGTCGGTTACGTGGGTGGTGGGGTTGGGTACACACTGTTTTTGTGAGTGGGGTGTGGATAGAAGCATTGTGGTGGTGGGGGCACTGGCATTGTATCGGTGGGGCGTGGTAATTTGTAGTGGCATACCAGGCAAGCTGAGCTTCTGACCAGTAGCTTAACATCTCTCTTTCCAGACCAAGAAAGACATTAAGAAAATACAGTATAAAATGTGGTTTTATTTATTTTTGTGTACCTGTGAAGGGAAGGCACAGACCTGGATGCCTGGGGTCAGATACAAGATAAATGGAGCTGGAAATGGTGTTGATTGGGTGGGGTGTTGAGAGTGGCTGTCCTGGTGGGGTAGGGAGAGTGGCTGTGTTGTTGTGATGGAGTGGGGAGAGTGGCTGTGCAAGTCCATTGGGGTGCAGAGAGTAGCCGAGGTGGCTAGTCTGGGTGGAGATAGAGGCCATGTAGGTCCAGGGTGGGGAGAGTGGGCTGTAGCTTTTTGCATGGACATTTAAATTCACTGTTGCTTTCTGTCCCTTCTGCTGCCCTGCCAGCTTTGTGTTGCTGTGCTGACCAATGTGGACTGGTTCACATACTCAAAAAAATGGTTCTGGATGCTGGTGATGGAGGAGGGAGTGGTGGATGGGCAGAGTGGCACAGAACCATTTTTTCCTTCATGTATTCCAGTCTGCTAGTCTGGGTCTGTGCCATGCTCTGTGGCTTATTGTTGATGGTCGGTGGAGGGACGGGCTTAGCCAACTGGTACATGTGGTTGGAAAAAATGGTTCTGGTCTCTGGCGATGAAGGAGAGGGGATGGATTGGCATACTGGCACAGAAACATTTTTTTCAACATGTATGCCAGTCTGCTGGATCCGTGTCATGCTTACCTCCTTCGTACGAGGGGCTTCTGAGCACTGAAGATAAGTGTCTGTCAAAATTAGGGACTGTTGGGAGATATGAAATCCTTCAGTATAAAAATTGTGTATGTTTATGTAGTTTCACCTTACTGTGTGGTTCAACAAGATGTTCTGTGGTCTGTCCTCCTCATTTAGCACCCTAATCTACAGCGCCTACAGAATATTGCAGAATGTAGCTACCATGTTGTTGACTAGTACGCCTAGGACTAGTCACATAACACCTGTGCTCTGTGGACTGCACTGGCTGCCAGGGTGATGGCGTATCACCTTCAAGGTCAGTTTGCTGACCTATAATGCCCTACATGACCAGGGACACCGCTACCTGAAAGATCTCCTTTCTCCCTACTGTCCCTCCCTACCGCTTCGATCCACCGATGAGGGATTGCTAGAGATTCCCAGGGTGTGATTACAGACATCTGGGGCCTGTTCTTTTGCTTGTATGGCCTTGACCCTGTGGAATTCTCTGCTTCGTCAGATAAGGGACTGCCTGATCATCCAAGGTTTTAAAAAAGAGCTTAAAAATTATTTATTCAGCCTTGCATTTATAAATGAAGTTTAATACAGTGTCGCTAAATTATGTTTTAAGACTGATTTGATTGTATGATTTTAATGTTTTATTGGATGATATTTTATGTACAAGTGCTTTGGTTTAAGAAAAGTGCCTTTAAGAAATAAAGTTTGATTTGATTTGACCTGTGACCCACCCAGCCTCCCCCAGGGCAGGGGACAAGGTCCGTTGTTTGGTGGTCTTGGGGTGGTTTGCTGGGCATGTGGCTTAACTGTAAAATGCATTATTTCATTTACTGTGTTGTACTGCCTGGACCTGCTTTCCCATATCTCTATCTTGAATGTAAACATGGTTTAAAAAACAGATCGATTTTGGGTGGTGTGTGTCTGTGTCTGTGTGTAGAAGAATAGAGACACACACTCAGACAAAAAACTTTATTAAACCACATCAAACTGCATCAGTCATGTTTCATTTGTGCCATTCAAAACTGTCAGATGAGACCATTTTGAAGTAGTTGGTGGGGGAGGAGCCTCCACGGCAACATGGACTGCCACAACCAGACCCACCACCCACTGTCATAGGTGATGGTAATAAAAACCACCAACCAAGTACTTACCTTTCAGGGAGGGTCCTGCGTGGCTGTGCACAGGTATCTGGAGGTATCATTTAAACACATTTCTTGTGGCGGCTGTTCTCTTAGGTGGTGTGGTGGGACCACGTTTGTGGCAGGGCAATCCATGTTTGCTTGGATAGGGCTGAGGAACCCTAAGTATGTACGCAGAGATGCATGTTCCTTAGGTGTTCAGGGGGAGGAGAGTGGCAGGGGTTGTGGTGTGACCACACCATGTCCATGATCATCTTGAACAATTAGGGGATTTACAGTGTTGTGTTGCACTGTCCCACGTTCATCAGCATGCTTGCTAAGAGCATCGCCCAAGGGACTTTGGCAAGTCCCATGCTTGTGTATGCAATGCTTGCTTGGTTGAGGATAGTATTAAACTCTCCATTAACCTTACCTAACCAGATTTAGACATGTGACAGTGAATAATATGGGACAGGGAGGGGAGACTTCTAAGTGTTAAGTTGTTAACACTGTGGGCAAGTAAGCAATAATGCCAGACAGGGTGTGTGTCATGCTGGGATAACGTCACACCTCAGGTGGTTGGGCATGAGGCCGAAGGCTGAGTGCATCCAATACCTGAGTAGTGGCATTATCCCACCAAGACACACATCCTGGAGGGCATTATTGTTGTTATATAATGGCTAGTTGTTATACAGAATTAAAAAAAATCATTTAAGATATTTCATTTGGTGTGGAAAATTATTGTTTCTTAAGAGAAGATACAAAAAAAACATGCTAATGCTAACAATCATCAAGAGGTTCATAGTGCTGAGACTAGACCCATAATGTTGTACTGGGATAACATCACGGGTCCAGCCCAAGACTGACCAATCAGAGGCCAGCATTCTCTCTTGCCATTGTATAATCTTATTTTTTATGTAACAATTTATAAGTTTTTTTTTTACACTAGATATGTACAGAAGAGTTGTACTGGTGATTTGCCTGGTAAACCTAGTGCTTTCTCTACTTAAGCACTGCTGTTAAATGCAGGAATTGTGATGTGATGTTGCAGTGGTTGTGTTTGACTGCTTAACCATGTTTCTCACTTTCAAGTGAAGATATGTTTCAAACATCTTAAACCTTAGTCATGATGCAAGTTTCATAATTGATTTTTTATGTGGCAACAGCAGCATATGAAATGGCAACAATGCTCTTGCTACATCTAATGAAAAAAAAAATTGGCAAAATAAAAAAAGAGGCCAGCAATTAACTGTCTTGTGTTTTCTTTTGTTTACATATAGTACTGAGAACTTATTGACCTTCTTACCTGCTGTGTTTCTGTTTGAAACTTCGGCAAATATACGTCAGTTTAATACTTGTGAGGTATAAAATTAGAAGTAGAATATACCAGGCATGACACATTTTATACCCTATGGTTTCTGGGTCCTCAGCTCTCCCCCCCGACTTTGTGTCGTGATACACGTAAATCAGGACTTTTTTGTTACTTGGCCCCCCTCTGTAAAAAAAACAAACTATGCCCCTGGCCAGGACAGAGTGACTGCAACCTCTGAGAGGGATTTTTGGATGGCAGGAACAGTCTGGGCACTGTAGTACAGGACATATACTCATGATGCGGGCATAGTTAGTGAACAGACTTCCTGAAAACTTTGAACCCCCATGTCTCAGTTTAAGAGAGAACTACAATGAAAAGAAAAATGGATATATTGATGCTGTTGCCAGAAATATATTCTTATTTAAAAGAATATGATGGCATTATTTCTTTGAACAAATACTGCTGCTTTGAGTCAGATCCTGCTTCCAGTGCAGACTGAATCATAAGGAGGTTAATTGAGTTATTCAAGGTCAACCTGTGAGCCAGTGCCCCGCTTTGAACCCATAAAAGCTGTATAATGGCATAAATGTTTTTTTTTTTAACTTATGTGGCTATCTTGGCCATTTTTCTGAATTTTTGCACCAAATTTTCAACATGGGGTTCTTGGGACCCCATCTCATGAATTCAGTGACTGTCATCTGGTTATTTGCTCCCGAAACATGATTTTGCGGTCACTGCGTGGAATCATCTTCTGTGACCGATTAACGAAATGACAGTGTCACTGTTCATGAGGTGGCTGTCAAAAAGCCTATGTTGCAAATTTGGTGAAAAAATTCCTAGAAATGACTGTGTTATGAGCGTTCATTGCTCAGTTTCCATGCACACTCATAACTTTTCGGATTTGTAATATTTTCACTATAGATTTTCAACATTGGCATTTTTTCACACCTCCTTATGAACTGGACAGCTGTAATTTTTCGCATCCTTACTGAAATGTGTTTTCACACTTCTGGCACAGAATAGTGTGGTCGCTGTGGGAAATCAGTGTTCGGGATGGATTAGGAAATCGCAGTGACACTGTTCATGGGCAAGAGATTCTACAATACCTATATTGAAAATTTGGTGACAAAGGTCCATAAATTGTCTTTCAGGAGCATGCATTGCACATCAACATTTTCAACATTGTCTAGTTTGCACGCCTCCTTATGAACAGTACAGCTGTCATTTTTCACATGCTGCCCAAAATGTCTTTATGCTCATGTTTCGCACATCTGGTGCACAATGTCACAGTTGCTGTGGGAAATCAAAGTTCGGGACACATTAACAAAATCACAATGCCACTGTTCATGAGCAGAGGTCCCAAATGCTTTAATGAGATGGGGGTCACAAAAAGGCCAGGTTGAACATTTGTAGTGCAAATACCAACAAATGCCTGAGGCATTAGGGTTTCTAACCATAACATCCCACCCTGTACAGACTGACAGGCATCGGGGTGTGCCTTTGAATTGCCGGCTGCAATGCTCACACCATTCCACCTCCACCCCCCATCCCCACTTTGAAGCCAGTGACAGGCATTGAGGTGTGCCTTGGACTCTTCGGCCCCAGACTTCACCCCATTCTCCTATACTGCACCCATTTCAGCGTATGTCCTTATGAAACGGGGTGGCTGTAAAGCCGAACACCCCAAGGCACACCTCAACACTTGTCAGTGTCTACAAGATAGGGTAAGGTGAAATGCCATGAGCGTTATGGGCGATGACCCAAAGGCACACCCCAATGCCTCTCCATCTCTGCAGTGTGGAGGTGGGACTGGCATGAGTTCAATACTTCACTGCCATTCCTATTCTGCATCTGTCTAGCTCCTGCATGTCCAATGCTAATGTGAGTAAGCAAACATTCAGCATTGACAAATGCTTGTTGTAAAAAGCAGCTGCTTGAAAATAGTATCATGGAACTAAGCCTTCATCTATTCCTTCTACAGTACATGGCTGCTTCCATCACAGTTAGTTGCCATGGAAAAGATTACAAAATAAAATAATTCCTATCCCTTTGGCAAAATATATTTCTCCAAAAATTGGCACTTTGGAAAAATGATTTCATCCTGCAAATAGACCAGAGAGAAAGGGTGTAATCAATATTTTTTGACCTGCTATCTGCACTGCTCCATTGACTGGAGTTTTGTTTTTTGACCTCTTTAGCAACTATTATGGAAGTAAAATTGCCTGATCCTGGTCTTACTTTATAGTTGAAATGAAATGAGATTCTGTTATCTTTAAGCCTCCCATTTTCTGATAACTTTATCAACCATATCAAGATACTATTGGCAGTATCAGTCAAATTCTTGATCAGGTTTTGACATACACTGAATGTGTCACCAGAAAATGTGATGTAAGTGATGTCAAGTTTATTTTACACAAAGAGCTGAAGCTTAAAAAAGACAGAGCTGATGCCGGATGGGTGGCACCAAGGGCTGAGGTGCTGGATACCTTACCTCGCGCTATGCTGGTGACCTGTGTTTGGGAACGAGCATGGGTCACCAGGGGTCAGCAGGGGAGGAGAAGGATTGAGTGTCTGATGGACTGCTCTCCTTCTACAGGGAGGAGGGTCCTCAGCAGTTGGTGCTCTCCTGTTCTCTAGCAGAGGCTGGGGGACAGGGTGCCACACTGCAGAAGAGGAGGAGTTGGGGCAGATGCCAGGAGAGAGCGCATGTGAATGCGTGTGTACTCCTCTCCATGGGTATCATTGCATGTACCAACTCTTGGGGAGCAAGAACAAGGAAAATTGGCATGGTCACGCTGCTTGATGGCTATCCCGGGATGCATCTCCTGGCTCTGAGGTTGTTGTCCCTAGTACACTGGATCCATTCCTGGTGGTGGGTAAGGGGAGCTTCCCACCTCCCCACCATGAAAGGCAAGCAGTGGGGGTACCACTGGGGGTGAAGGCCTTAATTAGATCCAGAACACACCAGGATGGTGGCCGGATGTGGTCCAACCATGAGAGTGATAAAGAAATAACCCAAAAAAAAAAAAGACAGAGTTTCTAAAGCTGAAGAAAAACTTAAAAATATGGCTAACCATGTGGAGAAAGAGGAAAATTGTTTTTTCAGTTTTGGAAGGTAACAAGCACACAGAACCAAGGGAAAGATATGGGGCTCACTATTCAAAGGTCAGGACCCACACTAAAATGGTTAATGCTGGTGCTAACCTGGGTTTACACTAATGCTCTGGGCAGGGCCATATTCAGAGGCCCTGGGTGTCCCCAAAAACTGAGCAGTGCCAAGGTGCTGAAATAATAGCTGTGCTTATGCAAATGATGGGGGTCACCTTATGGATACTGGCACAGTGACATATTCAAAAGTTTGTAGTGGTGGTGAACATCCCCCAAGTGGTGCTGTTTATTGGCGCTGAAAGCCAGCTCTTTACTGGTTGCAGTCCTGCGCTCCACCCCCAAAGGGAGGGTGGCAGTACTGTAGCCACTTGCCTCTGTGCCAAGCTGTCCCCCCCATCTCCCAGTTTATTGTATTACAGCACTCCTTAGTGCCCATTGGTTCCCCAACCACCCGATCCCCTTAATAGTTTATTACAACACTCCCTGGTTCCTTGCGTTCTGTGGTTCCCCCCATCCCCCAATCCCTCAGTATATTGTATTACACCACTCCCTGGTGTTCAGTGGTCCCCCAACCCCTTGATTTCCCAGTTTATTTTACTACAGCACTCTCTGGTCCCTGGTTTCCACTGGTTCCCCCTTCACCAGTATATTTTATTACAGCTCTCCCTGGTGTCCAGTGGTTACCCTCACTCCCTGAACCCCTAATATTTTAAATTACAGCACTTCTTGGCATCCAGAGGTCCCACCTGAACAGACCCCACCCAACCCACCCATTACATTCCATGTCCTCCACCCCTCCCTTATGCCAGTGTCTGGCATTCGTAACAGTTATAGGAACAGTTATGTATGGGGATTGGCACAGCCCTCCTGTCACTCCTGCAGCCAACCATGTATGAGCGTCAGTAAGTTCATATACTGCAGAAATAGCTGCTCCTACAGTATGCATGCTCACTGACAGCTCATATGGTGGTTGGTTGTAGAGGTAAGAGGAGGGCTGTGTCAGTCCCCATACATAGCTGTTTTGAGTGTTGAACAATGAGGTAGAGGTGCAGAGAGGTGGGGTGTGAGAGAGAGGGTCAGCGCAGTTTAGAGGGGACCACCTGACACCAGTGAGTGCTGTAATACAGTATACTGGGGTTGGGGGAGGGGGAACCACTGGACACAATGGACTAGTTTAATAAAATATACTAGAGGATCAGAGGGGTGGGGGGATGTGCTGAACACCAGATCCGTCCTTCATTGAGGAAGTGGAGTTAAGAGGCTTCTGCACCCTACACAAATGAGCTTATAATGGGCATGGAAATGTCCCTTTAGCACCTTGGATGCCCAATGGGCTTATTTACATGCTCAGACTGTTAGTGGCACAGAGAGAGCCTGGCATTATCCTGTTTCAGGCAGCGCTATTCCCTGTGGGCCATATGTAGCACAGGTCCATGTCAGGGCAGTGCAGATTCACTTAGTGCTGTGCCAACATGAAGAGATATTCAGTCAGATAGTGTTGCTTCGTCACTGCACACTATACATCTGAATATAGATGAAGGCAGCAGGAGCACACAGGCAAGCCTGGCAATAAATGGCTGCACTGTGCTTGCCCTGTTTTTTGAATATTGGGTCCATTATCATCACTGGAAAATAAAACTCATAGAAACATAGAAAGGAGACAGCAGAAGGTGATCAATGGCCCATCTAGTCTGCCTGCTATGGTTTCTGGAACCATTGTGGCCCCAGGGACTAGCACATCCATTACAGCTGTATAAAGCTACTCTTCTCTCTACCATTTGTGTGCCTGAATACTCTATCTGACCCATGTTTGAAGGCAGTAACCATATTGGCCTCGATCACCTCCTGGGGTAATTTATTCCATGGTTGAATTACACACTTGGGAAATAATTGTTTTCTGAGTTCACGTTCGAAAATCCCTCCCCTGAGTTTCCAGTCATGCCCTCTTGTGCTGCAGTTAGAGGACGTAGTGAAAAGATCTAAGAGGGGTACTTTGTTTACGCCTTTCATGTTCTTGAATGTCTCTATCATGTGCCCCCTCTCCCTCCTAGTATAGAGCAAGAACATAT
Organism: Neoceratodus forsteri; assembly: GCA_016271365.2. Lineage (NCBI taxonomy): Eukaryota > Metazoa > Chordata > Ceratodontiformes > Ceratodontidae > Neoceratodus > Neoceratodus forsteri. Next base: position 933,618,836 of record CM028133.1, read on the forward strand.
TGAGCTCTTCCAAGTGTTTGTCATATGATAGCTCATTCATACTTGTTTTCATCTTAGTAGCTCTTCTCTGTACTGACTCCAGTCTATTAATGTCCTTCTTCAGGTGCAGACTCCATCACTGGACACAGTACTCCAAGTGGGGTCTCATCAGGGATCTATAGAGAGGAAGGATGATGCTCCTGTTCTTGCCATCAAAACTTCTGCTGATACAGCCCAACATTCTGCAGGCCTCACTATATGCAGAGTTGCACTGACTGGACATCTTAAGGTCACTTGAGGTCAACACCCCGAGGTTCCTTTCCTCAGATGATGTGTTGAGTTGGATGCCATTCAGCCAGTATTCCATTCTAGGATTGTTCTATCCAAGGTGCATCACCTTGCACTTTGTTTAAGCTGCTACTCCTTAGACAATTTTTCTAGTCTCTTTAGGTCATCCTGGAGGGTTTTTATGGCTACTTCACTATCCACCCTACTTAATAGCATCAGTGAAGAGGGCTAGCCTACTGTTTATCTAATCACCAATGTCACTGATGAAAATGTTGAACAGGACAGGTCCAAGGACCAATCCCTGGGGAACTCTGCTGGTGAGATCCTTCATCTCAGATCTCACTCCATTCACCATCACCCGCTGTTTTCTGCCCTGAAGCCAGGTTGTCACCCAATTGATGGTGTTTTTTGCTATGTTTGAATCCTTAAGTTTGGCTAGAAATCTTCTGTGAGGAACCGTGTCGAAGGCCTTGCTGAAATCAAAATACAGAAGGTCCACTGGGTAACCCTTATCAATTTGCTTGGAGACCCAGTCAAAGAATGAAATTGCATTTGTTTGGCATGATCTTCCTGCCATGAAGTCATGCTGTCTGGTATCCTGAAGTCCATTTTTGTCAAGGTATTCTACTACTATCTGCTTGAAAATCAACTACACTTTTGTAACATAGGAATTGTCTGTGGTGCTTCTGGGTAATCTTGACTCCAACTTTGCTACAGCTAGAAAATTGTTTAAAGAAGTGCTATTTCAAACCTCTGACTTACTGCTGGATAACCTCCATTGCTGGAAAAGGATTTTAGGGTACAAAAAATGTTGACAATATCAGCAAGCTGAAATTTATAACATTGTTTCATCCTCCCAATCTAACCAATTTAAAGAATTGCCAACATCACACAGATGCACAGAATTTGTCAAAAGATCATAACCATTATGCCCAAACAGTCTGCCCAGAGTTTTTTCTGCCTGTTCTGTCTCCACAGACCTTGCCTGATCTCTGGCTATGCCCCCCCCCCCCATTTCCCAGCTAAATTTCCCTTATGCCTACCCTATGCATACTTGAAGTCTGTTACTGTTTTGGCCCCCACTACCTCCTCTAGAAGACCATTCAAGCATGCACCACTTTTTCAACGAAGTACTTCCTCACATCCCTCCTAAATTTTCCCCCTTCCAGCTTTATTGCATGTCCCCTTGTTCTTGTGTACCTTCTCCTCTGAAAAAATAGTCCCCTCCTGTATCTTGTTCAACCATGTGTGGCATTTATAGATGTCTTTTATATCCTTCCTTTCTCTTCTCTCTTTCAGGGTGTATATATTGACATTCTTTAGTCTCTTCGCTTGAGATGTGTTCTCCAGAACTGGACACAATACTCCAAGTGGAGTCTTATGAGTGATCTATGTAAGCAATAATACCCGACAGGGTGGTCGGTATTGTGCTATACCGGACCACCCAGGGGCATAATGAGGCCCGACGCCGCAGGCGGAGGGCCTTATAGCCCCTGAAAGGTCTGGTATAGCACAATACCGCCCACTCTGGAAGGTATTATTGCACTTAGAAAATGGGCTATCAGTAACAGTTATATAAAATATTAGAAAAATTAAAAATAAATAAATGAAGAAGTAAAAATGAATACAAAAAGTCAGTGTAGATGTTAAGTAGTTCCTTTACTAATGCCAGCAGAGGGTGCTACTGCTATTTAGGCTTGTTGGTTTTTTCCCCAATTCCACTGTTTCTTAGATTGTTTCTGCACCCTCTCCAAGAATAGTAAATAAATGCAGTATTTTAGGGCTTCTGGTTTTTCCTACCACACTACCCTCTTTGGAGTAGCTACCCTTCAGTTTCAGTAATTTATTTTGCTGTATGTTGTGATCGTGATCACAAAAGGAACCGGGAAATTAGAAAATGAGCTATCTGCCCGTGCTATCTGATTGCTGTATTTTGCGATTGCGATCGCAAAAGGAACCTGGAAATTAAAAGATGAGCTGATTGCTGACAGTTCTTTTACCTCCCTATCCCACCTGGAGTTGCAGTGAGTGTTTCCTTTGTGCTTTCTTTTTTTTCTGTGAGCCCGATCCTTTCCCAAAAAAAGATCCTGAAGTTGGTAAAGGAGTTGTGCCTGCTGTCAAGAGCTGTCCGAGTGTTCAACAGGATATGGTGCCGTGATGTGGTGAGTGTTGTGAGCGGAGCATGCTTAAGTAATAAAAAAATGTATAGTTTCTACACTGCCACTCTGTGCAATCTGGACCGTTAGTCAGGGCGCTGCATTTCCCGCCCCCATCAGTTTACACTCGGTGTCATCTGGAGTCACGACGCTGCATTTCTGATTGTTTCTGTCAGCTAATGGCTTTAAGTGATTATGGATGGCAGCCAAAATATTTATTGAGGTACAGGAAAGGGGGAAAAACATTATGGACTGAGACTTCAGTTGGTGTAAGGGGAACGGCTTTCTGGGTTCACGGAGAATAAAATGACGGCTTTTGCCAGCTGTCAAATTGCTGACATTCGAACAGCTGAGAGATCTCCGTGATGGAGCACAAAGTCTGGTACCTTTTATTGGCTGGGGTCTGTTGCCCACATAGATTAGGGGTATGCAGGACCTATCAGCCAATCAGAATGCCACATTCTTAATGCCCATTTTCTAAACAGTGGTAACACTACCTCTCTTCTTCTGATTGTGGCACCACTCCATATGCAACTCAGCAACCCACAGGCCCTATCTACTGCCTTATCACACTGTCTTTCCACCTACAGGCCATCAAATATGGTTACCTCCTGGTCTCTTGCCTGTTTGATGACCATCAATTACTCTCCTCATATTATGCTCTGCTTTTGGGCTTCTGTGCCCTAGTTGCAGGATTTTACACATTTTCACATTGAAACCAAGCTGCCGTACCTTTGCCACTCCTCACATTTCTCAGGTATCTGCACATTTTCTCTACCCCCTCTGGGGTTTCCATCCTAGTGGAGATTTAGGTGTAATCTTAAAAGAGGGATACCTTCCCTTAAATGTCACTTATAAAGCTATTAAAGAGGACTGGATCCAGTACTAAGCCCTGATGTGCCCCACTGGTTACACTCCCTTCCCCCAAATGAATTCCATTTACCACAACCCTCTGCCACCTATCCAGCACCCAATTTCATATCCGATTTACCATCTTAGGACCTACCCCCAAACTGCCTAGTTTCCTAAGGAGCCTTCTGGGTAGTACCATGTTGAAGACCTTGCTGAAATCTAAGTAGGCCATGTCCACTGCCCCACCCAGTCAAAAAATGTATCAGGTTCATCTGACATGACCTCTGCTTCATGAATTCATGCTGCCTCAGGTCTTACAACCCATTAGATTCAAGATACTTCAGAGTCCTTTCCTTTCATAGTGACTCCATTAATTCCCTACCGCTGATATCTGACTAACCAGCACACTCTGGTAGCCTCTTTTATGACATGGGACTGCATCTGCCCTCCTCTAGTCCTCTGGAACCACTTCTGTTTCCAGTGAGTTGTTGAATAGGGCATTCAGAGGTGCAGCCAATACTTCCCTGAGTTCCCTCAACACCCTTGGGTGTACCCCATCTGATCCCATATCGTTGTCCAATTTCAAATTTCTGACTCCTTTCAGTACTGTCTTCTGAAAATGGATTTGTGTCTGCCTTCCTTCCTCCAGTGTTCCCATTGCTTTTAAGTGGTGCACATCCTTTCCCTTCCTCCACTGTGAAGATTGAACAAAAATATCTGTTCAGAATAGCTGCTGTTTCCCGATCCTCCTCTGCACTGTCCCCCCTGCCCATTTTAGTCTCACAATCACTCTTGTTGTCTTCCTTTTCTTGCTTACAGTATGTACCTAAAAGGTCTTGCTCCAGTAGTAGTAGTAGTCAGGGCCGCAGTAATTGGGGGGAAGTGGGGAAGTTGTCCGGGGCCCCGAGCTCAGAAGGGGCCCACCTGAGGAGCTGGCATTACCCCTGGCATTAGCTGGTTTGGGAAACAGGGGCCCATTTCAAGTGACTAGTCCGGGGCCCCAAAATTCATAGCTGCAGCCCTGGTAGTAGTAGCAGTAGTAGTAGTAGTAGTAAAAGCTTTTATTAATTTCAACATGAATGAATCGGATAATTCCTCTGAGACATGCTCATTTCCATTGAGGTCCTTGATAAAAATGGTTACAAAAGCACAAAATTACTGTTATTATACAAACCTTATAAGTTAAGAATCAAAGGAAAAGTATATAATATCAGGTCAATAAGTCATTAACAAGAGACATATACAACAGGACAATAAATAATCAAGACCACAATATTCTAAATAGTAATAAAGTGGTACATTTGCTATACATTGTATGGGTTGTGATTACCCTTTTGGCTATTCTTTCCTCAGTTTGCACCTATGTGCTCCTTACAACTTGTTCTGCTTCCCTCTGCCTTTCCTGGTACACTTCCCTATCCTCTTCCTGCTGAGTCTCTTTATGCATTCTGAATGTTACCCTTTTAGCCTTAACCTTTTCAGTCACTTCCCTTGAGAGTCATAGCAGTCTAATTTTTTTTTCTTTTGTTTTTGTTCACTTCTTTCGTGCAGAAGTTTGTTGCCTTCACTGTTATCCTTTAATTTGGCCCATTGTATCTTCACCCCACCTTGGCAATTTCTCCTGCTAGGTTGTCTCTGATGCGCTTACCTATTTTTTTTTAAATCTGCCCTCCTGAAGTTCTCGACCCTCATCCTAGTGTGCTTTGCTTCTGCTGCTTTCCTTATGTTGAACCACACTGTATGGTAATTTCTGGTCTCCAGGTAGCCTCCCACCATGACATCTGCAATATTGTCGCTGTTAGTGAAGACCACGTGTAGCATTGCTCCCTCATGAGATGGCTGTCTGACTAGTTGCCTGAGAAACACTCCCTGCAGGAAGTCTAGCATGTCCCTGCTTCTAGGTGAGGTTGCAGACCGGAGGCGCCAATCTATATCTGGTACACTGAAGTTCGCCACCAGTAGCAATTTCCCTTTTTCTGCAATTGTGCTAATGGCTTCCCCCAGTGCTTTGCCTAGTTCTTCCCCCTGTGTTAGAGGCCTGTAGATCACCCTAGTGCAAAGGATTTAGATCCTGTCTCCGTGGTGGCCCAGAGTACCTCCAGCCTTTCCTTCCCCCTGATTTCCCTGGATTTCCATCATTTTAATACCTTCTCTTACATACAGTGCCACAGCTCCTCCTTTCTTTCCCACCCTATCATAGAAACATAGAATGTCACAGCTGCTAAGAACCACTTGGCCCACCAAGTTTGCTTACTTTTTTCTTTCCATTTACCACAAACCCACTGACCAATTCAGTTACCTGCATAATTAGAGGTTCCACCCCAAGCACACAAAACATTCCATCATCTGCAGTCAAGTCATATAGTACAATCGAATATGGTCTGACATGAAGACCAAGAAAGACACATCATCTCCCTCAGAGAAGCCTTTGCAAATCAAGCATACCACCCACAGATCATTGAAAACCAGATCTACAGGGAAACAAGAGTATGCATAAATAATTTAATCGAATATAAGAAACAAAAGAAGACTGACTGCACACCACTGCTTGTAATGTATAACCCCCACACTGAACACCTGAGCAAAATCATTAAAGATCTAAATCCTGTTCTCCAACAGGATGAAAGACTGAAAACTGTCTTTCCACAACCCTCACTTCTGGCATATAGGAAACTCCACAGTCTGTGGCAAATTTTTGCATGAAGCAAGATATCAGCAGATAAGAATATATCGGGGACATTCTGCTGCCAACAGAGAAACATAGAAACATAGAAATGTAGAATTTAATGGCAGATAAAGACTGCTTGGTCCACCTAGTCTGCCCATCTTCCTTATCTGTTTCATTTACTGCAGATCCTAAATGATCTGCAGCTCACCCCCTCTTTCCTATCACTAGAGTTCCTTTATGTCAGTCACATGCATTTTTGAATTCTCCTACCATTTTGGCCCCTACAACCTCTGCCAGGAGGCTGTTCCATGGATACACCACCCTGTCCATGAAAAAATACTTTCTTACGTTACCCCTAAGTCTGCATCCCTTTTTTTCATATCATGGCCCCTGTTCTTGAACATCTTTTTTTTGAAAGATGCTACCCTCTTGTACCTTATTCATACCCTTGAGGTATTTGAAAGTCTTTATAATAAACCCCCCTCTCTTCTCTCCTCCAGGGAATACATATTGAGATCCTCCAGTCTCCCGTCATATGACTTTTGGTGCAGCTCCTCCAACATTTTTGTCACCCTTCTCTGAACTGCTTCTACCCTGTCAATGTCCTTCTGGAGATGTCGCCTCCAGAACTTGATACAGTTCTCTAGATGAGGTCTCACCAATGTTCTATATCACCACTTCCTTCCCTCTACTGGAGATACCTCTTCCTATGCACCCCAGCATTCCACTAGCTCTCCTCACAGCCTTTTCTTATTGTTTGGTAAGCTTCAGATCATCAGATATGATTACTCCCAGGTCTATTTCCTGTTTGGTGTCCAGCAGTACCTTCTTCCCCCCCATCATGTACTCCTCCACTGCATTTCTGTGCTCCAAATGCATGCCCACATACTTCTTTGCATTGAATCTTAGCTGCCACACCCTTGACCACTCCTCAAGTTTGCTTAGGTCCCTTCTCATTTTCCCTACCCTTCCTGGAGTGTCAACCTTGTTGCAGATTATTGTGTCATCTGCAAAGAGGCACACCTTCCCTTCCAGACCCTCTACAATGTCTCTTATGAAGACATTAAAGAGAACTGGACCAAGCACTGTGCTGATCATCCCCCTCTCTTTGGATTGAACTCTAAACATGCACTCACATCATAACAACAGATTTAATACAGAGTACTCATGAGAAACAGGACAAGTAAATCCAGGGATCATTCAGCTTCTTCTCTGCTAATATTGTATATTTGTTCATGTGCTCAACATGCCCCAACACAAATCTTTATGTGGAGGAAACAGAAATGACTCTTAGGAAGCGAATGAACCAGCACCGTTACAATATAAAACATCAGATTATGACCACACCAGTGGGTGAGCATTTCTCCAGTGTGCGGCATGTATTGGGTGAATCATTCACATATCTGGAATGTGTAGTATGGTAGGGGTTGCATGCCGCAGCCCTACCGAGGTGTCAGTCGGCGGGTGGCGGTGTGGCAGGCAGGTGGGGTGCTGCCGCCTGCCGGCTGAGTGGGAGGGAGCGGGGCGGTGGGGCTCAGTATGCAGGTGGGGAGGGGGGTATCCTAGACACCAGGGTAATAGGACTTTTTTTTTTTTACAGATGCCCACGATCGGGCAGAGTGCGGTCCACTGGACCACCAGGGATATAGGACTGTTTTTCTTTTATTACAGATGCCTGAGATCGGGAAGAGTTCAGTCCACTGGACCACCAGGGATATTGGACGGGGTTTTATTAATACAGATGCCCGCAATTGGGCAGAAAATGGTCCACTAGACCACCAGGGATATTGGACGGGGAGCTTTTTTTTAAACAAATGCCCATGATCGGGCTGCAGGGGGCGTCAGTCCCAGACGGCTGCTGCCTGGTAGGGTGCCAGGCGCAAGTCATCGGGGTTCGGCACACTTGCATGTAAATGGGGCCATAATGACATGCAAATGGCCCCATGTGCACCTTCCATAAATTATGGCCACATTTGCATGTCAACTTTTGAATATCGCGGTTGTTGTGCATGGCATAAAGGAACTTGCACTAGTGCATCTCCATGCTCCACTCTGGCCACTTGCGCTGGCACAGTGCCACTGCACCATGCACACTGAGGGTGGCCAAGGTGCGATATTCAAATCTGCTGAGCCATGGTGCAGCTCCTTTGAATATCGCTTAGTTCACACCCCTGCACAACCAAGTTGAGCTGCGCTCAAGCTTGCGCCACAGCCGGGCGCAGTTTGAATATCTGGGCCTATGTATTTAGGTACACTGCCCCTTTAAGGTGTATGTGTAGGCTGGCCATCTATCCATGTATCGGTGTAAATGTTCTAAAATACATAAAGTTTATGTGTTGCCCTGATAAAATTAATTTATTTCCACCTTTCTTGCCTCTCCAGCCTCTTTGGGAACTGTTTAAAATATAAAGTACAAGCAGTGCTCATTTTTTTTGTAACCCCCTCCCCCCAGCGAGAAGGATTACCTTGGGTTTGCTGTGCTGCTGAAGTGATCAGCTAGAGATTTCTTCTGAAGACACTATTCCTGCTGGAGATAACTCCAGATACTTATGTTTTCTTTTTTCCCTTTCCACAGAAGGAAGCTGTAATTACTTGCATGCAAGTAGTGAAAGCCCTAAATAAAAACTGGTGGAAGCTCTAAATAAAAACTGTTTAAAACTTTAAATAAAAACTGTTGAATGCACTAAATCACAGAAGGAGGATTCAAACATTTTGTTTGATGAAAGCTATAATGCTAGATTATAGAAGGTTGTTGTAAAAAGTAGAACAGTGTTATAATTACTGGCAGGCTCTTTTTCCCATAGGGAAACCCGGTTATAATTTGCCGTTATAACCAGCTTGGCTGGTTATAATGGCAAACACACGCCAGGTTTCCCTCTGATCAAGCATGCGCCAGTCACAGTGTTCTTTTAATAGCGACGTTCATTGTCCTGAGAAGCTACGCCGCTCGCTGTCAGGTTTTTTTTTTTTTGTATTTTGAAAAAAAAAATAGACTTACTCTGGGGAACAAAAACAAACAGAAAAGGAACACTCCGTCCGGTTTCCCTCTCCACATATGAGAGCTGGCGGGTCTCTCCTCTTCATACAAAAGAACACCGCAGCTCCACAACCGTTGTTTGCCGGTAAGTGAGAATACCAGAAACAAACAGAAACAATATACACACAGCTACCCTTACTTTCTCCACTTCTTGTTACCTCACATAAGCGGAGCACTATAACTTGTCAGACCGCAGAATGCTAAGACTTTTTACTGGTCCGTGGTTGCCTGAAAATGGATCATTTTATTTTCTATGATTGATGAAGCAAAAAAGCACATGCCAGCAATTATAAAAAATAAAATAAAGGGTGGTGTGTAAAACTCAATTTTACACACACCCTCATTGTGGGATGCATTTTAGAAACCCCTCTGGCTTCGCCCTCGGGGTTTATGTAGCATCCCACAACTCGGGTGTGTGTAAAATCTCGTTACACACACCACCCCATATATTATTCTCTATATAAGCTCTATCTAGTAAAACTAAATACAATGATTCTGAAACTTAAAGCTGATATATCAAAAGGGTCTAAAAACACAGACATATATATTCTACAGTTATGCTTATTTTTTCTGCTTTCTTCTTGTGTGTTTCTTCATCAAAAGAAAGGTATACTTGATAACATTAAGTTAAATTAAGTTTTAAGAGAAAAGCTAAGTTTAAAAGTGCTTACCAAACCCCGGGTGTAGCTCTAGGGGAAACCATGTTTGTTTTGCCTTTCTTCCTATAGAGCCAGCCAGCCTTTCTGTTTCATTATTTATAGTTTGTAAATAAGGGGGAGGGTCTAGATAGTTATGTAATGTTACACAGGGAGGATTTTATTTTGTGTGGTTACCAATATGATAGCTTAATTAAGCCTAAAAGGGGATTTATGTTGTAAAACACAAATATAATGTTTATTTGGCTGTGTTTAAGAGTTAGCTTCTAGAAAAGGGGTGGAGCTTCCAAATATCACATCACCTGTATGTATAAAAGGAGTCACTTCTCATTCTGTGATCAGATCTCGAAGGGACTAGTGCTCTGCTATTCCATTGATGGAATTACACTAGCTGTTTTCTAGTGTGTTGTTATTTTGTCATTTGGAATTATTTTATTTTTATTCTGTTATTTTTTTTTTTATTGATCGTTCAGTTCACTTCTTATTTTTGTAAATACAGACTTATTGCTGGACTTATTCTAGACTTCAGTGTCATCCTTATACCCACACCTTCACAGTGCTGATACTGCAACATTTTTATCACCTTCTCTGAACTGCTTCTACCCTGTCAATGTGCTTCTGGAGATGTGACCTCCAGAACTTGACACAGTTCTCTAGATAAGATCTCACCAATGTTCCATACAGTGGCATCACCACTTCCTTCCTTCTGCTGGAGATACCTCTCCCTATGCACCCCAGCATTCCACTTGCTCTCCTCACAGTCTTCTGTTATTGTTTGGTAAGTTTCAGTTCATCAGATGTAATTATGACCCAGGTCCCTTTCCTGTTTGGTGGCCATCAGTACCTTCCTCCTCCCATCATGTACTCTTCCCCCACATTTCTGTGCCCCAAGTGCATGATCTTGCACTTCTTTGCATTGAATCTTAGCTGCCACACCCTTCACCATTCCTTAATCTTGCTTAGGTCCCTTCTCATTTTCCCTACCCTTTCTGGAGTGCCAACCCTGTTGCAGATTGTTGTGTCATCTACAAAGAGACACACATTACCTTCCAGCCCCTCTACAACGTCCCTTGTCAAGATGTTAAAGAGAAGTGGGCAAAGTACTGTGCTGATCTCCCCCCTCTATTTGGATTGAACTCCAAATCAGCACACACATCATAACAACGGATGCAATCCCAATTACTCATGAGAAACAGGACAAGTAAATCCAAGGATCAGTCAGCTTCTTCTCTGTTAATATTGTATATTTATTCATGTGCTCAACATGTCCCAACACAAATCTTTAAGTGGGGGAAACAGAACAGACTCTTAGGAAGCAAATGAACCAGCACTGTTACAATATAAAACATCAGATTTTGACCACGCCGGTGGGTGAGCATTTTTCCAGTGTGTGGCATATATGGGGTGACATGCTAGTGTCAGTCCTGAAGGGCTACTTCAGAACACAGAGTGAAAACAGGACTTCAGAGTTAAAAGTTGCATGCAAACATTTAACACACTGGAATCTGACCTCAATAAAGGCAGAGATGTCATGTCCTACTGCTTAACATAGTCTTTGAACGTAGCATGAATACACACTTCCATTGCCATTAAAAAAACAACAACAAAAATAAAACAACAAAACAACAATACTGGACTTCTACATAACAACATCCTACATGCAAACAATTTCATAACATCTTCTGCTCATCCCTTGTTTGATGTGAATCAGCATTGCCAAGCCCTTTTTTATCTCAAATGTTTTAAAATCTCAGTAGCTGTTCAAGTGCATATTTAAAGAGACTCACCAAGCTAAGTAGATGTAGCTGTGCACCACTTAGTTTGGTGCCTTACCGCCCAGAAATGCGTTTCATCTATAGTTGCCCCCCAAAAATGCAATGGTATTTTAGTAAAATCCTCCACACCAGGCACAGGCACTTCCCGGTTCCAAGATCCACTCCAACGCCACCCCACACTTAGCAAAGTTTCTGTTGTGATCACAGGGAGAGCTCAGGAACATGTTACATTATAATCTATGGGGAACACCTTTATGATCATTTTTAAATATTATAATAGCTGTTTGGCAATGAAACGTGGGCACTGCTCAACATGTGGAAGTAGTGGCTGAAATAGTGCCGGTACAGCTCTGAAAGCGAATGACTGTAGAGGACTGTTTCCAGCTTTGTTGGAGTTTCAAAAGGACACTTCAGAAACTCCAACAAGAAGCATTTCATGGTCACACATTTTCAGAGTAAGCAATCGTAGGATGGCTGCAGACTCCACCCACAGCAATAAAAATGAACTAAAACAAGTTAAAAAATAATTAATTTTATTTTTATTTTGTACAAAAATGAGCCAATGTGTAATAGCTAGAATGCACTGCAGTGTGTGTATCATTGTGATAACATCATATTTTGTGAGTTGGATGCACACAGTTTGCCATCATGCCCAACTTCCTGAGGCATTACATTATCCCAGCATGACACACACCTCTGTTGTGCATTATTGTTTTATTAATCTAGTTATTGCTATTAGATAGGCTCCTATTAAATATATTAATATGGCCCCCAAGGAATGGCTCTTATGCTATAAGGGACTCTGAGCATGAGATTTGCCAAGAGGACCATGAAGTGGAGCTGAGCAGTTGTGTCTGCCTAAACCTCATGAGAAGAGTCTATTATTCAATATGAGATATCCCACAGAGGCCCAATTGCCTTATAATAAGTCAGTGAGTGGAGTTCAGTTCAAGTGATTTCTAATAAGTTTAGATTCTTTTTTATGTTCTTATACCATCTTATTACCTTTTGCTGAAGTTAATATTAGGTAGTTTTCTGTTATGTGCAGTAAAATGTTTTTGTAAAACAGTTAAAGACTATATAAAAATAATCAGATAGCATTTGAAATCTTTATGGCAAATAAATAATATACCACATTAGAGAGATAGAGAGTGTGAGAGAGAGAGAGAGAGAAAGATATTCCTACTAGAAATCTTTATCAAGCTTACTTTTTGTAGGTGTTGTCATTGGAGTAGTTGTTGCTAAGTGAGAAACAGAAAGCATATTAGATACAAAATATTCAGACATACTCTACAGTAGTTATTGCTACAGTATGAGAACTCATATTCTTATGATAAACACAGTAATAATAATAAAAATAGTACAAGGCATAAAACATAACCAGGAGCTCACAATATCTTACTTTTTCTGTTCCGTGCTGCTGCACTGCCCATGGACAATGCTCCTTTACATACAGAGCCTCATCCTGGTACAACTCACTTCCACCTGCTGTTACCAACAACACTACCCTGGGCACATTCAAGTGCAACCTGCATCAGCACCTTGTCACAAAGGCTTCCTGTGAATGTTTCTTCTAACTAAACTTATTATCCTTCCAAAGTCCCTCCCACCTTTAGCCCCACTATCTCCACCCTTTTTATTTCTTCACTATTATCTACATTCTCTCCCCATAGCTTCCTCTACATGTATCATCTCTCCTAGCAGTTTCTAATTTATTCTAGTGAACCATATTACAACTGTTTTTTTAATTGTACATATGTTCTTGAATTATATACACAAATTACTGTAACGTAACATACATACTGTGAATCATTGAACATATTTCACTAATTCAATATGAAAGCTTTAATGTACATGACAAAGCCTATGTCTGCTTGAAACTATTGTACTTGTTATTGTCCTCACAATGTTCTGTATTGTTTCCCCAATGTGGAACCTTTTTAAAAAAGTCTTGTCTCAACAGTGTCTTCTGAAATAGTAAATAAATAAATAAATAAATAAATAAATAAAGTAGTAATGGTATCCAGGAGTTCTGATTGCAAGGTTTATATTTACTTCTCGAATCAGAGATGCTTTTACAGCCTAATTTATTAACCTAGTGTGTCTTTTTCTTATTACTATTTTTCATGTACTGTCTATTTAGCCTGCTTTGGTGCTGGTTTACTTCACTTTTGGTGCCTGAGGTGGCAGTGGTGTAGGAGCATGCAGATTACAATCTTTTTATCAGTGAGTTCCAATGTCAGAACTCATCAGCAACAAGCAATAATGTACACAATCACCATTAATAAGGATGTATAAGCTTGTAGTTTGTTCAACAATTGCTGCTGAAGAAAGGATAATAATACTGTAAGTAATATGTACTTTATTGGCAGAAGTAAGAACAAATAATAAGAATAGGTTGGAGTATGATTGTAAAACAGATGGAATATATACCAGAACTGATTTCCTGTATCTATTATGGTACTAAGAAGAGAATAATTAATATACTAATGTGCAGATAAGCATGGCTGGGACATTGAGATGTTCTTGTGACATCATAGAACCATGAGACTAAGGTTTAAGTGGTTCCTTGATGGTAAAAGATTGACGAGGGGCCATTTTGCTCAGTAACTTGTTTTTGTTTGTATTTTTTTATAGCAGGAGGATTAGCTTATTCAAAACTAACTTTTTTTTAAAGTTACTTACTCTGCAGTGTATAACTGGTGGCTGTTTACTATGATGCATGACTATGTCCTAAGGGAAAAGGAGGAGGAGGAGCAGCACTGGTAGGAAAATGCAAACACCAGTGAAATCATTCTGCTGGGCAAAGACTAAAAAAGAAGAAGGGGAGAAGCCCATGACAAGTGGCAGATCAGAGGAGGAATCCCAGGGAGAAGTTACTATCAAGGCTCTGCTTCTGGAAGGTGCAACACATGTGGAGCTGACTGGGAATAAACAGAGGACACTGAGATTTTAATTTTAGGTAAGAAGGGAGGAGTATTGGCATTTGACTATTCCAAATTGCATGATGGGTGAAAGTTTAACCAGGTTGTTGCACGGATTTGTTTTAAAATATTTGTTAAAATGGATGCAATAGAATGAAATGGTTAAGTATTTGTTCCACCTTTTTATAGCCATGTTTTCTTTCACAAATATTAATTATTGTTTATGTTGCTCAGAATTTCTTTTGAGGCTCATGAGATTGTTGATAGTAAGATGTGTGTGACGTTTGTGTGAGGAAAGTAAATTGCACGCAGCTGTGTAAAAATCTGTGAACCTTTTAAAAAAAATTCTTCTGTATGGATAACGATGCAGAAAGTCTTTTTAAAACTACTAATTAAATGAGATAATCATCTATTATACAGACAATAAAGTATGGGCAACCAAATGCAATGAGGCTGTGTTTCCATTAAGGGGTTGCTAAGATATCATATGGCCATCTAGAGTAAATCTCAAGATATCCATGATGACATCTCAATCCCCTGCTAAAAATGATCTTAAATGTGTGTGGTTGCCCATATTTAATTTTATATAGTAAAATATTAGCTTTACATAACTTACAAATGTGTTTCCCATGTAAAAAAAAGGTATTTCTTTGTTATTGAAAAAAATAAACTCACCCTGTAACTAACTACTTACTGCTCACCCAGTGTCCAGAGTTGCACATGTCAGTTTGTAGCAGAGTATAAATCTAATTTGTATCATAAAAAAATGTACATCTTGCAGAGTTACTGTGATTTTAAACTCTTCTATTTGAATGTCAGTCATTCAAATGGAAGCTCATAATGTGGTGGGATTATCAGCAGTTAACAAAATTGTATTATAGTTAAAATTAAATTTACACATGTCAACAAATTGAAAGGTAAACTCTGGGCACTGGGTGGGTAGTAAGAATCTGGTATGGTGAGTTGTTCTTGAAAAACTGTGGCACCGATAGTGTAGGGGCTGTGACATTTCATGCTGTGAAGTATAGGCTCAAGCACTGTTGGTAGGCCAGCTGCAGGCAATGATAGGTATGCTGCTGTAATAACATGAGGGCGTATGCAAATTAAACAAGCTTTAGTCATAGCCGATATGGCTGTAATAGCAGTGAGAGCATACAAGGAATACTCTGTACTCTCTCTGAAATGGAGTCAACCGTATCCAAGATGGTAGTAATGACAGAACTGCGCATTTGCAATACTCACATACTCACATACAGTATGTGCAGCTTGCCTGGAGTCAGCCATACCCAAGATAGTGGTGATGACAGAACTGCGCATGTGCAATGTTCATGCATGCGCAGTTTGTATCGGCAGCCATCTTGTGCATGGTGGTCGTCACTTCCACAGCTGCAGAAGAAAAAGTAGTGCCCCGAGAAGTGGGTTTGTTTATATGGCTAGCAGAGGGGATGGGGAAGGGCTGCATAAACACAAGCAGTGGAGCTCTACTGGATCACTGTGAAAGCATGCCAGACACCTACCCTGTCACATGCTTCTACAGTGTTACTAGAAAGAATCATAGCAATGTGTCTGCTGAGCTCTACCCATGAACCACAAAAAGCTGTTGTGTATGGTTGTGACATCAAAACCATTCACAACAAGCCATTCACAGCAGTTTTTTTAACTTCTGACCCTATAGACAATGAATTTTTGGGTAAACACAAACACGCTTTCTCCTATGCAAGAACATTTTTTAACATGTTATTTTAAAAACACAATCATGTTAAACCCTATACTGTACTATATTCCTATTGTAAAACCATGACAAGTTTTAATAGGGGTTTTGTTGATGTGATTGTAACTGTAGCTGACTGAAAGGGAGAACAATTATTAATCAACAGTTTCCATAAGGAGCATGTTGATTGCAATTTTTCTGTTGGAATAATAATTTATAAATCATTTTCCATGCATTTTTAAATCCTGCAATTCCATCTTTGAACTATCCAGAAGTAACACATATATCTTGTAAACCAGCTTACTTCTACCAGGAACTACAGAGATAAGATCAAAAACACATTTCCTATAATGCAAGGTTCTTAATTAGGTATCGGTTCCATAAGTACTGTTGTAATTTGCAGAAAACCAAAACAAGTGTTCTAGGTAGATGAAAATGTACTTCCACATGGAAAGATTTAATATTATCTGTATAAAGATCATTAATATTGCAGCATCCATATGATATCCATTTATTAAAACAGCTCTGGTTGCTGAAAATGGAGTTTGTTCTGTACTTTGAACCCTGAATGAAACATTAATGATAAATACTGTGTGATTTTAAAAACGTAACGCTGTGTTAAAAATTGTACTATTTCTTTTTTTTTTTTGAACTTTAAAATTTTATTGAAGGTTCATATCACACATCCTTAAATCATTTCATTACAAACATAATGCTTCAGCCTCCAAGAATGTATAGGTACAAGTTTCCTCTTACAATAGTTGTTACAATTTTTCACAAACCAGGCATGTTATTTCTGAGTGTGGGGGGCGAGTGGGAAAAAGAGATTCCATCTCTCCGATTGCTTCCCATCAACCTCTGCAAATTCATCCTAGCTATCTGCCCCTCTAATGGGGGGTTATCATTTAATAAAGCAGAGGGGCCCCTTGAAAAAAAACCTTATTATTAACTCTAAGGGGTACCTTCCATAGTAACACCAGAAGAGTTTACACCAGTTCTCTTGGAGCTTTTTCCAATAACAGGTCTTATATTAACAGATCAATTTCTCTTAGAACCTTATATAATTTTTATGACACCATTAACAGAAAATAATATTTTCTCCTTGCCTTCTTCTTTTCTTCCCCCCACTCTCCTCCCACCTTGAGAGGAGAGGTGAACAAAAAGAGGGAAGTACATAAATGAGTAACTAATTAAGTGAGTGAGTCCCCATTGTATTAACAGGCCAATCCCCTTCCCCCCCCTCTTCTGATTGGCTATCTGGGTTCTCCCTTGAGCTAGTTCGGCTTTACTTTTCTCCTTGTCTTTCCTTTTTTTCCTCCCCTGTCCGCACCCTACCCATCACACTTCACACATAGGTTTCAGCCAGCAACTCCCAAGATTTCTCCTGTTCTACCTCGGCTCTGGGTCTTTAACAATTTGGGCAAGTTCAATTAACTGAGCAAAGTTGTTCCAATATTGTGGTCCCTTCTTTCAATTCCTTGTATTTAAAGTAAGGCAGCCATCTAGTGTTGAATTTATCCATAGATAATCTTAACTGAGCTGTAACTGCTTCTGCCCCCTGAATTAGTTCTATATTTTTAAACCAGGCCTCCAGGGTGGGGGAAAAGCTTGACAGCCAGTTTTGCGTGATCACCTTAAGGGCTGCTGCTATTAGAATACAAAAAAGGTATCTTCCTGCAGAATTTTTATCTTCATGTGGGGGGAGACCCAGAACCAGGTTTTCAAATTTTAATGGCATGGAGAGGGAGAGATTCAAGGCAAGCTCACCAGAGACATTGTTCCAAAAGGGGGCAATTTTTGGGCAGTCCCCAAAAATATGGTAATGAGACCCCGAAGAGTCACAACCTCTCCAGCACTTATTAGATAGGTGTTGTTTATAGTGTGCAGAGATTGTTGGAGTTCTAAAAAATTGTATATTAATTTTCCATCGAAATTCTCTCCACGATGGTGAATTCATGGTTTTGTGGATCCCCAACCAAATCTGGTACTAATTTTGATTTGTGAGATCGAGACTTGCCTCAGTCTCCCATCTACTTTCCACTTTGTGCATAGCTGGAGTCCCTCTATCCTCCATCAGTATTTTATAAAGTTGTGAGATATATGATCTAGAATCCCCTGTGATGCTTTTCTGGTAAGTTAATTTATTGGGGAGTGAGGATTTCTGTGCAAGGTCCTTAAGACTAATTATTTAGGTAATGTAAAAAATTGTATTATTTCATTCTGTACCTTCCGATTGGAGCCCTGCATCAGGAAGCAGGAAGAGTGAGCCTGTAGTTCTCCTCATTACATGAAGAACTACAGACTCAGATTGGGCAGTGTTTTGATATTTTTGGGAACAGTTTCTTTCATTACTGCACACTGTAAGCTACTTTGTAGCTGCTTTATCAAATTGGGGCTACAATTTAGTGATTTTTAAACGCTGAGGCACTTAGTGACTATGTGACCCAGTTTAGCAGCTTCCGGGTCATCTGCCTGATTAAAAGAAGCCCCGCTACTAGTGGGCGTGGTTAAACAGCTCTGGTTGCTGAAAATGGAGCCTCTTCTGTACTTTGAACCCTGAATGAAACATTCATGATATATACTGTGTGATTTTAAAAATATAACGCTGTGTTAAAAATTGTATTATTTCATTCTGTGCCTTCCGATTGGAGCCCTGCATCAGGAAGCAGGAAGAGTGAGCCTGTAGTTCTTCTCATTACACAAAGAACTACAGACTCAGATTGGGCAGTGTTTTAATATTTTTGGGAACAGTTTCTTTCATTACTGCACACTGTAAACTAGCTGCTTAATCAAATTGGGGCTGCAATTTAGCGTTTTTTAAATGCCGAGGGACTCAGGGACTACGTGACCCAGTTTAGCAGCTTCCGGGTCATCTGCCCGATTAAAAGAAGCCCTGCTATGAGCAGGATGAGTAAGAGCAGGGTAGCATGCTTAATGTGAGCGAAAACGCGCACAAAGACACGTGTGTTCAGTGCGTGTTTGGCGTGGAAGCGTGGAAACTGGCAAATTTCTGATCTAAGTAAGAAACTGCGATATCAAAGGTTTGGTAACTCAAAGTTGATTATTGATTTAAGATATTATCATGTGCTGGTTCAAATATATTGAGAGTATTCACTATGGCTGAATTTATTAAAACTACAACTGGTGAAATTGGCATCAAATGCCCTGTTTGTAATATGTATTCATTTTCAGCTGATATATTAAACAAACAACCTAGCTGTAAATGCATTATTAATGAAGAATTACAACAAGAAATTGATACATTCAGAAATAAATTACATTGTTTAGAAGCTAGCCAAAAGACTATGGCATACAGATTTCATTCAAATAGTCAGGAACAAATGCAGTCCTTGACTGGGACTAGTTGTAATATGGGAAATTCAATAAATAATGATTTGATTAATTTTCAAACAAATGATTCTATTCCTATAACTGAACCCTTGATACAGATGTTGGACACAAACTCACTAACAGAGCCCCTACATATTAATAAAAAAAGGCCAAGAGAAATTGAACTCAGTAACTTAGATTGTGATTGGGTGACTGTTAATAATTCTAGGGTGGCAAAAAAAGGGCGAAGGGCCAAAGCTTACGATCTGCCCCTATCAAACCAGTACTCAATATTAGGTACCCTTGATGTAAATGAGATTGACATAAACCCCTTGAGTACTGATAAATCACTCTATGGCTCTTCTGACCTACAAAATCCAGTCAGTTTAGTAAACTCTACAAATAATATTTCGTCATCTAATAGCAAATCTAATCTATTAATCCCAGAAAGGGAATTGAATTCTCAACCTTTGTTTGTTTTGGGTGATTCTATGGTTAAGTTTCTTGATAGACAAATTTGTAATCCTGGTAAAGAATTTAGAACAGTATCTTCTTTCAGAAGTGCAAAAATAGGTGATATCACTTTAATGTTGGATAATATATTAGCAAATACACAAAATCCCATGGTAATAATTCATGCTGGGGTTAACAATGTATTAAGAGAACCATTAAACAAAATCAAACAAGATTTTGTTTCAGTGACAAATAAATTGGTTGAATTAAACTGCAATATTACCTTTTCTGAAATATTACCAATACCCAAAGCTTCTGAATTTAATCTAAATAAGATCAAAGCATTAAATAGTTGGCTGGGAAGATGCTGTTTGAAACAAGAGATAGGGTGTATAATTCATTGGGAAACATTGAAACATAGACTTTGATGGCAGATAAGGACAGCTTGGCCCACCTAGTCTGCCCAGTTCCCTACCTACAGGATAAGCTGCAGATCCTATTTAACCAACAGCCTATTTCTTCCTACCCCCATAAAAATTGCCTTATGTCTGTCCCATGCATTCTTGAATTCTCCCACAGTTTTAGACCCCACAACCTCCTCAGGAAGGCTGTTCCATGTGTCCACCACCCTCTCTGTGAAAAAATACTTCCTCACATTGCCCCTGAGCCATCCCCTCTATCTTCAAATTGTGTCCCCTTGTTCTTGCACATCTCTTTTTCTGAAAGATACTACTCTCTTGGACTTTGTTGATTCCACTGAGGTACTTAAACATTTCTATCATGTTCCCCCTCTCCCTCCTTTCTTCAAGGGTATACATATTAAGTTCCTTTAGTCTCTCCTCATATGGCTTCTCTTGCAGACCCTGCACCATTTTAGTTGCCCTCCTCTGAACTGCCTCCATCCTGTCTATGTCCTTGTGGAGATGGAGTCTCCAGAACTGGATGCAGTACTCCAGATGGGGTCTCACCAGCTGTCTGTACAGGGGGATAACAACTTCCTGTTTTCTGCTGGTGATACCTCTCCCTATACATCCCAGTATCCCCCCAGCCCTCCCTGCTGCCTTCTTGCATTGCTTGCCAACCTTAAGGTCATCTGATATGATTACCTCTAGGTCTCTTTCCATTTTTGTTGTTGTTACTACCTCCCCCCAAATTGTGTTATCTTCCCCTGGGCTTTTGTTTCTCCGGTGCATTACTTTGCACTTCTTTGCATTGAATCCAAGCTGCCATACTTCTGACCATTCCTCCAACCTTGCCAAGTCCCTTCTCATCCTTTCCACGCCTCCTTGTGTATCAACCCTGTTGCAGATCTTTGTGTCATCTGCAAAGAGGCATACTTTTTCTTCCAGTCCCTCTGCAATGTCACTTATAAAGACATTAAAAAGGACTGGACCCAGTACTGAACCCTGCGGTACCCCACTAGTAACCCCTCTTTCTTCAGAGTGGACTCCATTTACAATTACTGTACCTTCTGTGTCCCGTTGTTCAGCCAATGTTTTACCCAGGCTACCACCTTGGAACCCACTCCCAGGCTGGTTAATTTGACTACTAATCTTTTGTGTGGGACTGTGTCAACTGCCTTGCTAAAGTCTAGGTAGGCCATGTCCACAGCCCCTCCCTGGTCTACTACTTTGGTCACCCAGTCAAAGAAACCAATTAGATTCGTCTGACATGACCTTCCTGCAGTGAACCCATGCTGCCTTGGGTCCTGTGCCCCACTGGCCTCTAGGTACTCAACAATTCTTTCCTTCAGAACTGATTCCATCACTTTCCCTACCACAGAGGTCAAACTGACAGGTCTGTAGTTTCCTACCTCTGTCTTGGTCCCACTTTTTTGAAGAGGAACCACATTTGCCTTCTTCCAGTCCTCAGGTACCACACCATCCTCCCATGATTTGTTAAAAAGCATAGTCAGTGGTGTCACTAGTTCTCTGCTTAATTCTTTTAGAATTCTGGGATGAATTCCATCTGGCCCCATTGCTTTGTCCATCTTCAGTTTTAGGAGTTCTTTCAGAACCTTTTCTTCTGTGAAAGGACTGGGATCAACCCTCCTCTCCAGAGTGCTTCTGTTAATTGGATTAGGCACCAACCCCACTTCCTCTTTTGTGAATACTGAACAGAAGTATTCATTCAGTATCCCTGCTTTATCACTGTCACTCTCTGCCCACCCACCATCCATTCTATTCAGCCTCACTATCCCTCCCTTTGTCTTTCTACACTCCCTGATATACCTATAAAAGGTTTTATCCCCCTTCTTAACCGATTTGGCTATCTTTTCCTCAGTTTGTGCCTTTGCTATTCTGGCTACCCTCCCGGCTTCCTTCTGCCTTAACTGGTACAGTTCTCTGTCCTGTTCCTTCTGTGTTTCCTTATACTTCCTAAATGCTATCTTTTTCTCCCTAACCTTCACCGCCACCTCTTCTGAGAACCATAGTGACTTTATTTTTAGGGAAGAACTATTTTCAAAGGATAGATTACATCCAAGCAAGAGAGGCAATGCCTTATTAGGGAAAGAGATATTGTCTCACATTCAAAATTCTTTAAACTAAGCTCTGGGGGGTGGAATCCTATTGTTTCAGATTCTCTCAATGTTATACAGATTTTCGGAGATAAAAAATTGGGCAATGTATCTACTTCTAAAGGCACTGACTTTGTAACTACAGATAATTTTGATGCACATAAGCCAGTATCTAACAAAATGAATATATTACTCTTACAGGCAAGAAGTCTCTTGAATAAATTAGAGGAACTATCCTATTTTTTACATAGCAACAATATCGACATATGTGGAGTCCCTGAAACATGGTTTAAAAATGAAGACTGGGCAACTGAAATAGCAGGTTATTCTAAGTATGAAAAAAATTGCTTGAACACAAGAGAAGGTGGAATAGTATTATATATAAATAACAAACTGAAAAGTTATCTAATAAGCAATCCAAATAGGGATTGTACAAGTGAACTAATTTGGATTAAAATAAAACTTACTATGGATCATACTATCACTGGTGGACTTGGATATAGAGCACCAAACTTAAGTAAAGAGGAAAATGAATTATTTCTAACTAATATAGAGGACAATTTGCTATATAAAGACTGTTTACTTATGGGGGACTTTAACTTCCCAAATATTGATTGGAATAACTTAAAAGGTAGTTCAGTATTTGACTGTGCTTTCTTAGACCTTCTAACTATAAAAAACGTGAACCAATAAGTTAAATTCCCTACAAGAGTCAACAACATACTCGATTTGATCCTTTCAAATATAGAAAATTCAGATTCAAAAGTCACTATTAAACATCCACTTGCAAACAGTGATCATAATATGATTCTTACAACAAAGAATCTAACTTACTTTTCTGAAACATCAGGCTGTGCTACAGTAAGAGACTTTAAAAATGCTAATTATACCCAAAAAATCAATATTTAGGGAAATGGAATTGGGCTTCTGAACTTATTGAAAATAACCAAAATTTAGTCTATAATAAATTTGTGTTAAAAATACAAACAAGCATTAAATTATGGGTTCTTATTAGAAGGAAATATAGAAATAAACGAAGATCTCCTTTTTGGTGGAATATCAATATAAAGAAGATTTTGGCAAAAAGGAAACGGTTATATAAAAAATTTAAGAATAATAAAACCAGCTCTAATTGGGACAGGTATAAACAAACTGTAAATAAAAGCAAGAATATGATAATAAAGCAAAAAAGGCATCTAGAAGAGAAACTTGCAAATACTGTTAAAGACAATAAAAAATCATTTTATAATTATATCGGTTCTGTTACATGAGGTCCCTGTACCCTAATTGGTACCCTCAGAGGTACACCGTAGACAGCTAGCATTTAGGGATATGTCATACTAACATTTAGGGCTAAGGGCATCTACTGTACAAGAGTAGATGTCAGGATATGAGTGCATATTGTTGTAATACACTTTGCTTGCTAATACATATATTCTGTCATGTATTTTCTATGTATTTCTTACTTGTGAGGTGCCAAGACACCTGTGTCCTTGGAGTAATTATAATATGTAAGACGGCATTGCCATCTTTTGGTGATTTGTACCACTACACTGAGTTATGTAAGACTCTGTATAAGAACTCTTTTGTTCTCAAACTGATGACTTTACAGAATTGTATAATGTTATATTGGACTGTGGAACCACCTCTAATTTAGCCTATAGGGCTCATCTCTGTAACTAGAAATGTTTCTATCTTTTGGTAACCATAGTAATTATCATAGGTATATAATGTAATGCATAAAGCCTTACACCTTGGAGACCCCAAGAGACACAGAGAAACCTCGAGGTATAGGGAACGCTAAGCACTGGCTCCTGGTTCGTATTGGTAAGAACTGCTTAGGGCAACTGTGATTTATCCCTTGGTAGTAATAAACTTGTTTATTACTCTAATGCAGCGTGTCTGTGATTACTTGCATTCCAAATATCATCAAGAATCTGAAAGTGAGGTTTAGACCTCCCAACAGTTCATAAAAAAAACAGTCCTTCTGTAGGACCATTACAATCCTCTGATGGGATTATAACTGATGAGACAGAAATTGCAAATACTTTGAATAACTATTTTATAAATGTCTTTAAACCTAATTGTGTGGAGCTTGTATGTTACAAACTTGCAAAAATGTTTTTCAATCCTATGTCTGAGCACTGTGAGTCACCCATTAATGCTTGACACCCTCCGTCAGCTGGGATTCTCATCTGGCCCTCTGGTCTGGTTCTCCAGCTACTTCTGGAATAGATCCCAATGGGTCAAATTAAATGGAATCCTATCTACTGCACTGCCTGTATGTTCCGGGGTCCCACAAGGCTCCATCCTGGGCCCTACATTGTTCAGTCTCTTTTTAAACACAATTCCCAGCTCTTGCACAAGCAAACTGCTTCTATGTGCTGACGATGTAGTCCTAGTCACCTCACATCCCAACTCACTCACTCTCCAGAGCTCCCTGCAACTCTCCTTCAGCCAAGCTGAAAAATGGTTCCTCAACCATCGCCTGGTTCTGAACCTCAAGAAGACAAAATCTATGATCTTTGCACACCAACAAAGTAACTCCAAAATTGCTTCCCTTTGCATCATTCCCAGCACCTCCCACGCCCTTGAGCAGGTATCAACATACAAATACCTGGGCATCACCTTCGACTCAACTTTCTCCTTCCATGCCCATGTCAGTGCTTTGTTCTCTGCCATGAATGCCCCGATTGGACTCCTCTACCATCACAAAGACTGCCTCCCCGAGTTTGCCCTATGGCTGGCTATCACTTCCTCCATTCTGTCATTGGTTGACTATGGACTCCCCACCTATGCAGCCGCTGACCCCACTGCCCTCACCAAAGTCCAGACCTCTATCAACAAAGCCTGTAGGCTCCTGACTGGTGCCCCCTAGCAGAACTCACACATGCCAGCTCTACTCCACCTCAAACATACTCAATCTTGAAGAATGTCTGCAATATCACACCTGTATACTGGCTAAAAAGGCTCTACTTGGGCTATGCCCCCTAGAAGTCACCACACCGCTTCTACGGGCCTCCCACTCAGTCGCCACCCATAATACTACCAAAGCCACCTTCCAGGTGCCTAGAGCCAGGACCTCACTCGTTCAAAGGTCCTTTCACCACAGAGCACCTTCCTGGTATAACTCCCTCCCCACGCACATCACAAACATCTTCAAAATTGGCCCCTTCAAAACCGCCCTATGCAAACACCTCACTAGCACTTGGAGCTGTATATGCCTATCATAGGGCTTTCCGAGAGCGCCTTTCAAAACCAACCTGTCCCTATAGTATTACGTATGCACTAGTTTTCTCGATTAGCCTGTTTTCAGTCAGTACACCACACACTGTAACTTGTGTGACCCACTGGGACCCCAAATGACTTTTTTTTTGTGCTCTTCTGCAACTTGCCTATTTTTACTTGCTCTTTGAAATGCCTGCTATGTATGCTGTTTGTATCTCACCTGTACTGTTCCCCACTGTCTTGCTTCACAAATATATTGTCTCCCTTCCCTGCAACGAGGTGCCTTTGTGAATGAGTCTTTGACTCAAAGTTTGTAAATCCGATATATGAATTAACTAAATAAATAAGTAAAATAAAATGAAGTGCTTGAAGCAATAAATACTTTGAAAAACAGCAGATCGTCTGGCCTAGACGGCATTCCTCCATTATTCATAATTAATTTAAAGGAATTATTGGTAGGACCATTGACATTGATATTTAATTTATCAATGAGTACAGGGCAGACTGTTTCACTATGGAATAGAGCTATAATTATACCTCTACACAAAGGTGGTAGTAAAAGTGTTGAACAAAACTATAGACCCATAAGTTTAACTGATGTAATTTGTAAATTGTTTGAAAGGACATTAAAGAGTAGAATATCCAATTATTTAGTTGATAAAAACTATGTTGATGTCTAACAGCATGGTTTTGTTAAGAACAGATCTTGTCAGACAAATCTCTTGCATTTTTTGGAGCCAGTTAGCGAAGCCTTGGATAATGGCCTATCAGTAGATATAATTTTTTTGGACTTTTCCAAGGCATTTGACTCAGTATCACATCAAATACTTATTTCAGAACTGGAGAAATTGGATATCCACCCTGTAATTATTAGATGGATACATGCTTGGTTATCTAATAGATCACAACAGGTATCAGTAAAAGGCCATTTGTCAGCATGGGGTCCCGTTACCAGCAGCGTTCCTCAGGGCTCTGTTTTGGGCCCAACTCTTTATAATATATATATTTCATCCATGTGTCCTTTAAACAGCACTTGCTGGCTAGTTAAATTTGTGGTTGATTGTAAAATAGGTAGCATCATCAACAATGCAGATTCTACTAAGGAAATGCAAAACAACCTAACATACCTAGTAGAATGGTCTAAGAAAAAGGGACTTCTGTTTAATGAATCTAAATGTAAGGTCATTCACTTAGGTAAACATAAGCCCTGCTTTACATATACTATGAATAACATAAATCTGGAAACAACAGAACAGGAAAATGATTTAGGGGTAACACTTTCTAATGATTTTACATTTAATATGCACACAACTAGTGCTGTTAAAAAAGGCAACAAAATATTAAACTGCATATTAAGGAACATCAAAAGTAGAGACGTCAAAGTTCTGCTACCATTATGCACTGGACTGGTTAGACCTCATTTGGAATATTGTTCTTCAGTTACTGCTCCCTATTTGATTAAAAACAAGAAACTAATTGAAAATATTCAAATAAGAACAACAAAGAAAATAATATCCATTCAAAATCTGGATTATGAGACTAGATTAATAAAAGTAGGCCTATATTCTATGGACTATAGAAGGCTTTGTGGAGATCTATGCCGACATATAAAGCTGTTCAGAGCGATATAATGTTAGAAACAATTGTACTACAAAAAAAATATGACTACTATAAATACCAGATCGCATACACTCAAACTTAAAGGTACAAATAACAACGCTGTAAAAAGAAATATTTGGTACACTCAAAGGGTAATAAATATATGGAATAAACTTCCAGTTAACATGGTATTTAGCAATTCAATGACATCATTTAAAACTAATTTAGAAAATTACATGGGACATTTAAAATATAGTTTCCACCCATGATTGGGTGGTGAGTTCATAAAAGGTAGAAATACCTACTGAATTTGTATAAATTCTATGAACCTATTAATAAAGTTGGTTTGAAAAACAGGGTGGAATTATTATTCCAGACAGGTGAGTGTTTATTAATGTTGTTATAACTAATTGTATCTGTACTTTGTTAAATGTTAATAAGGTATTTTCATAAATATATTTACTTTCCCCAGCATAGCTTTGCTACAGTATTGAGATTTTGAAATAAGACTTTCTAAATTTCTGTATGGGATTTGTTGGGGTTGAAACTATGTCCATGATGGGGGATCTTTACCAATAAGCAATTTAATGGCCTGACACTACTGCCCAGTGATACATTTTGAAGTTAGGTAGATTTATTCCAAGTTTTTTTTTAACTCTGCTTTATTGCTCATTTCAGACATGTACAACATACAAAAACAGTATTACAATCAACTTGACATATAGCACCTTAATCCAAGTTTATAATGCAGTGCTGTCAATTTCTCTTTTGTTTAACTTCAGTCTACCACTTTTCCATGAAACTTTTATTATTACCTTATCCATTTCTATAAATGTTGTTTTTGGGATACATAATGGGATTATATGAAACACGTATAGCAATCTTGACAGAATGTTCGTCTTCATCACTTGAATTCTACCTAGTAGTGTAAATGGAAGCCCTTTCCAGCTGTTATGGTCTAACCAATGACACTAATTAATGGATTGATATTTAGGCTTCACAGTTTATTCATGTTATAAGTTAATTCTGTCCTCAGATAAGAGATGTTCTGACTTTTTACTGAAACTATGAATTGCTGTTAATATATATTATATTTATATGAATGTAAAGGTAGTGATTTGTTCTAGTTTACTAAATAAGCTGAATTTCAATGATAGTTTGTACCGTCTGTAATGTAATCTTACAGTAAGTTAAGTTACAGGATTCCTTAAGTATAGTAAGTAGCACATCATCAGCAAAGATAAGGTCTTTTATTTATTTATTTATTTATTGAAAAGTTTCACCAGGAAAAAAACACTGAGCAACAAGATGCTCATCTCATGGTACATCCTGAGGGGAGGGGAGAGGGAGCAATACATAATACAGCAGTATACATAAATCAGGTAAAAACAGCTTAACTGTACATAGCCAAAGAAACTAAAAAGCTTAACTGTTCATAGTCAAACAAACAAGATAACAAGCTCAAGAGTATTTACACAATCAGCAAAGGGGGTTATACAGGAGAGGTACAAGAGCTAGGATGCAGGAGGGTTTAGGATAATGGAGACATTTATTGGCCTTACTGGAGGAAGGAGGAGGAGGAGAAATAGACCATCAGCAGAGACAAGTCCAGAGGGACTAGGTGCAATTGCAATATGTCACTAGATAGTTTGTTAGGGGTGTAGAGAGAGAATTGACTGAGGAGGAGTGTCGGATTTGGATTGGTAGTTGATTCCAAAGTTTAGCTAGACAATGGGAGAAAGCCATTTGGCCTGACGTAGTGCTTCTGTAGGGTATATCCAGGGGAACACGAGTCATCAGATCTGAGGGAGTATTTGGAGGGGCGTGGGGCAGATAAGGAGGTGGAGAGGTAGGCATGGAGAGAACCCAACCAGAATTTTGAGGTGAATTTAGCCGCATGCATGGTTCTCCTGTCGGCAAGGGTGGGAAAATTCAGAGAACGGTAGAGTGTGCTGTGGTGGGTCAGGGCAGGGGCATCTAAGGCAAACTAGCAGAAGGACTTAAAAGGGGGTCCAACCTAGATAAGGAGGATTGGGGGGGGCAGCTCCATATACTAAGTCACAGTAGTCGATAATTGGCATAATCATTCTATGTACCATTTCGTGCCTTGTCGGAAGAGGGAAACATTTACTGTTGCGGTATAAGGCCCCGAGCTTAGGCTGGAGTTTCTTCAGAACGGCATCGATGTGGATCAAGAAGTTTAGGTTCCTGTCCGGCCAAACTCTGAGGTATCGGAAGGAGGAGGTGTCTTCTAATACAGTCTCATTGAAGGTGTGGAAGGTGGGTAAGGAGGAGAACCCGCCTATCCTCTGCCTAGTACTGAAAATCATAGAGACTGTTTTCTTTGAATTTAGGATGAGGTGGTGCTCTCTAAACCAGCATTGTACATTGCTGAAATCCACTTGGAGCCTGGAGGTGACATCAGGGACTGATTTGCCTGTTGTATACAGTACCGTGTCATCAGCATACACGTGTATGTTTGTCAATGTGCAAGCCAGAGGGAGACCATTAAGGAAGATTGAAAAAAGGAGAGGCCCAAGTACAGAACCCTGAGGGACTCCACTGGTAATGGGGAGAGGTGGGGAGATGGCATCAGCCATATGGACAGATTGGAATCTGCCTGACAGATAAGACTATGTGTTCCTGGAGCTTAGCCAGGGTAGGAAGGAAAGAGATTGGGTGGTAGTTGCTAGGGGAGGAGGGATCACCTCATTTTGGGAGAGGTAGAACTGTAGCATGTTTCCAAGCTGAGGGGACAGTGGAAGAGACAAAGGAGAGGTTTAATAAGAGGGAGAGAGAGGATAGGCAATAGCAGGAGCAGAGAGAGGAGCTTAGGGTCCGGGCCATTTAAGGCAGCAGCAGGGGAGATGTGGGTGAAGAAGAAGGGGGGTAGATGAAGCGTGGGCAGGGGGAGAAGAGGAGGAGAAAGCAGAGTAGAGGGTAGTAAGTGTGGGATCAGAGTGAGGTAAACAGGGAGTGTAGGTAGATGTTAAAGTAGTGGAAGGAAGTGGGGTAGTAGCCAGGAATGATGATGGGTGGGCAGGGGGTGTCAGGGAGAGGGCTTGGTGGCGAGGAAGGCGGAAGGAGAGAGGGAGGGAAACAGAGTGGGCAGTGACCACCGGAGGGCAACTGGAAATCTCATGGGCAACAGTGGGGTCACTTGGAGCACTGAGGCACAAGGCGTAAATAGGAATTAAAGCATTCAGCGGCTGCCAAGGGTTCCGAGATGACTGAGCAATTTAGCCTAAGGGCAGGAGTGGGCGGTTTGGTGGAAGAGGAAAAGAGGGACTGAACAACTTTCCAAAATTTAGAAGGATTGTTTGTGTTTTCTTGGAAGGTAGCATAGTAATGTTCAACTTTGGCCAGCTGAATAGCTTTGGTACACTTATTTCATAGTTCCCTGTATCGTTGGAGATCCCTAGGGCAGTTGTTTGCCTTGTGTTTACACCAAGCAGTGTCACGGGTTCTTTGACAGGACAGGAGCTCAGGAGATACCCAGGGTAGGTGGCTTCCATGGACTCTGGTTTTATGCAGGGGGGTGTGCAGATTCCAAACACAAAGGAACTTGTTGCTGAACAGGTGGAGAGCAGTGTCAATTGAGGAGCAAGATGTGAGTGGGGATCAGTCAGTGTTTGAGAGATCACAATGAAGAGATTGAGTGTCAAGAGAGGGGTAGGTACGGGTTAGGAGGATTTTGTGTGGTATTTTTTGCCTGTGCATTTTGTGCACCATGTACACAGGATGGTGGTCACTTAGTGCATCAGGCAGGAGGCAGGCGGCCTTGACCCTGTGGGGATGCGACGTGAGGACTAGGTCCAGTAGGGAGTGTTTTTTAGTTTTGTTGTTCAGTCAAGTAGGTTCCTGTATTAGCTGTGTTAGATTTAGTGATTCAATGTAGGAGCGAGTTTTGGCTAACTTGTTTGACAGCCAGTTGATGCTAGGATCACCCAGTATGTACACCTCACCTGTGTGGGCAAGGGCCGTCAGTTTCTTTAACAGCTTTGTGAAATGGGAAGGGGGTTGGCCAGGATGACATTAAACACCTGCAATAAACAGTGGGGTGGAGTAATGTAGCTTCATGTTGAGGAGGATAGCCTCAAGAGAGAAAGGAGAAGTGACTTTCAGCACAATTGAGTGCTGGAGGAAGATAGAGACATAGATTGCCACTTCGCCTCCTCATCCGAGTCTGTTCATCTGAGTTATAATGAACCCAGGAGTTGAAACTTCTTGCTCCATGATATGCTTAGCGAGCCATGTTTCTGAGATAATGATAACGTCAGGTTTATACTCAAGGAACATTATTTGCAGACAGGGGTCAGCAACAAAAAAGCTGTATTCATAAAATGCTTTAATGAAAAAATATGTAGAAAGCATAAAAGCAAGCTTTCTCAAAACAACATGGAGAAAGCAAAGATATCGCAAAGGTACTGCATAAACAAACGCCTAAGCGAGTGGCAGAGAAAACAATATGGAACAAACGAGCCTACAGAGTTAAACCATCAAACATACCACTTCAGGGCTGAAAAGGCTAGTAAATCACAGGCTGTAATGTTCAAACATGAAAGTGCTGCACACCGCAAAATTGCACCGAACGCGATACCCGGAAGAGACAACGACCAATGAACCAACGTCACGACGTCACACTGACGTATCGACTACAACGTCTTCCTCAGATCCATGAGCCACTGGGTACAAAATATTCCACAATCCTGTCATTCAGCAGTGATTCCATTATTTTCCCAACCACTGAAGTCATGATGACTGGCCTGTAATTGCCAGTTTTCTTCCTGCTACCACTTTCTTGAAGTGGGACTAGATCTGCTCTCCTCCAATCTTCTGGGACCACTCCCATCTCCAGCGAATGGTTTAACTGGTTGGTCAGAGGTGCAGCCAGCAGCTCCCTGAGCTCCTTCAATATCTTTGGATGTATCCCATCTGGCCCCATTGCCTTGTGCACATTTTTCAGATTTGTAAGTTCCTTTAGGACTCTCTCCTCTTTAAACAGACTAGTGTCCATGTCCCTTTCTTCGATGATCCTGTCTCTTGTCTGTGGTCTCACCACTTCCCCTTCCTCCGTGAACACTGAACAAAAATATTTGTTCAGGATGTCTGCTTTTTCTATGTCCCCCTCCACACACTTGCCCCTTTTCCTCCTTAGAATTAAGGTTCCTCCCCTGGTCTTTCTCCTTTTACTTACATACCTGTAAAATGTTTTGTCCCTTTCCTTTACTTCCTGGGCTATTTTCTCCTCTGTTTATGCCTTTGCACTTATGAATGCTTTTCCTGCCTCCCTCTGCTTCTCATTGCACACCTCCCCATCCTTCTGCTTCTGCATCTCCTTATACTGTACCTCCTGAATGCTATTTTTTGTGCCCTTACCTTCCCAGCCACCTCTTTTGGGAACCATGGCAGTCTTTTTTCCTCTTGATTTGCTTACTTGCCTGACACAGCTTTTTTGCTCTCAGTGTGGCCCCATTTAATTTTGCCCACTGTTCCTCCACTCCACCCATCCCCCCCACACACCAGGGCCCATCTTTTCTAAGTCAGCCCCACTGAAGTCCTTGACCCTCGCCTTAGTGTGGTTTGTTTCTGGCTCAGTAGTTATACTGAACCACACTGTGCAGAGATCACTTGTGCCCAGGTGGTCACCCACCGTGACATGTGCAATGCTGTCCCCGTTGGTAAGTACCAGGTCCAATATTGCACCCTTACAAGTGGGCTCTCTTACAAGTTGCCTGAGGAATGCCCCCTGCAGGGAGTCCAGGATGTCCCTGCTCCTAGTTGAAGCTGCAGGTGGGATGCTCCAATCTACATCTGGCAGATTGAAATACCTCACCAGCAGTACCTCCCCCTTAGTCCCCATCTTTTGGATGGCTTCCACTAGGACCTTAGCTGTCTCCCTTCCTGTGCTGGAGGTCTGCAGATCAGGTCAGTGGAAATAGTGGTTCCATTCCCTGTCTCTAGGGTGACCCACAGTGCCTCTGACCCTCCCTGTATTCCCTCTACCTCTGTTGCTTTTAAGTTGTCCCTTACATAAAGAAACACTCCTCTCCTTTTCTTACCCTCCCTGACCTTCCTGAACAGAGTATATCCTGGAATGGCTATGTCCCAGTCATGGTGCTCATTGCACCATGACTCATAAATGGCGACAATGTCCAGGTCAACCTCTGCCATAATAGCCACAAGGTCCTGGATTTTGTTTCTGAGAGTATGATCATTTGTGCACATGACCTTCCAAATTCTTTTTCCACCCTTCTTGTTAGCCCCCATTTTACTCCTTACCCCCTCTACCTTCATTCCCATCCCTCTTCATTTCTTCCATACTTCTTTTCATGCTATTAGGCACCCTTGGAGATTTCTCTCCCTTTGGTTTTTTCCATATTGACTACTTCTGCTTGTGGGGGTGGAGAGTTTATGTCTCCATGGTTCCTTCCTCCACCTCCTTGGCTAGTTTAAATGTTTGCCAATGTAGCATTTAAACTGATTGCTGAGGAATGTGGTTCTCCTCCCAGATGAATGCAGGCCATTTCCCCTGTATCGGCCTCCATCCCGCCAGGTGGGACCCCAGTCTACAATGTAACCAAATTCCTCCTTTCTGCACCACTCAACCATTGGCTGAAGCTGCTGCTGGTATGGATTACCCTATCCTCCCACCTGTTGTAGACAGGCAACAACTCAGAAAAGACCACTGAGCGTGCTATCAGCCTAAGACCCCTCCACAACTCTTTGAACTCCTCCTGCACTGTCCTAGCCTCATCCCTAGCCAGGTCATTCATTGCCAGGTGGACAAAGACATCTAGCTGTCCCTCTCAAACTACTTCCCTAGCAATCCTCATGATCTGCTCCCCATCTCTCTGAGCCATGGTGCGGCATAGGCACCTAACCTCCCTCTCCTCCTGCCTACATGTCCCCAAATCTATACCGCTAACTATAACGTCCCCCACCAGGAGCTGCTTCCTCCTCCTTCTTCTGGGTCCCCTGCCAGCCTCCTTGGGGCCTGCCCTTTGGAGGATCCCCACATCCTCCCTGGTCACTGATGTGGATGCCTCCATGGGACAGTCCTACCCTGCTAGAGTCATGTATGAGTTGCATAGTGGTACCATCTGGGAGATGTGTTTCTGATCCGCCACCCTCACTCTTCACAAGCCCACTGTAGTCCAGCTGCCCCTCCTCCCTGGCAACCTTTGAGGCATTAGTGACACACTTGCTGGTCCCTGGGTGGGGGAGGAGACCTCCCTAAATCTGTCCAACTCAGTAGTGATTACAAGGTTTAATGCATTTTTAATGTTAGTATAGCCCCTTCTTCCCTTAACAAAGTCCGTTTGACCTGAATCTATTATGCATGCAAGACTTTCTCCAATCTTCCAGCCACTATTTTCTAAATAATCTTATAACTGCATTTTATAATCTGCATTTAGGAGGGATTACACTAGGTCAGTGATACTGAAGAGTGTTGGATCCTTCCCTTCTTTTGGCATGACCAAATTAATGTTTCATCAAAGGAAGGAAGGCTCTCAACCTGGAATGAACTAAACAGTGTAAGCAATGTGTGGGTTTAGCATTTTAGCTTTTTTTAAATGTTTAAAAAAAGTCTTGAGATAAGTCATCAACACTGGGCACTTTACCAGAGTTTAGCTGTTTAATAGCTCTATCAATTTCTAAATACTGTATGTAATACTGTAGGCATAGCTAATGTATTTTGCTGTCAGTTTAGGAATATCTTGATATATGTTTCCAGATGGAGATTCTCATTGTGATTGGTATTGCTGTTTATAATATTGTGTGGATTCTAAATTAATATTGTCTTGATTATTTGACAGTTATCCCTGCTGGGATTCCATTTTGACTTCTGTTAATCTCTCAAATTTCTCCTTTTGCAATAGATGAACAAATAACTTTAAACTGCAATCCAATTGTGTGTAGTATTTAGTCTAGAAGTATTATTATTTCAAATTTTTCATTCTGAAGTTTGTACTGCTCATGTTTCAGATATTCCGAAAGTTTTAATTGTAGTTATTTTGTAGTTTGTTTATGAAAATGTTAGATTTTCTTAATTTCATTTTCTAGCTCTAAAAGATTTTCAGATTACTTTTTCCGTTTTACTAGCAAAGTAAGATATAATATCCCTTGCAAAAATGTTTTATATGCATCCCAATTTGTATTTTTCAGAGAGACCTTCTGTTCTATTCAAAAATTATTTTTGTTTTTTTCCAGATTTTCTCCTGATTATGCTGTGTTTAAAAAATTATATTTTTTCTGATTTCTTTCCTGAAACATTTTGTAATAGTGGATTTAGTATTCAAGACCTATGCTTGATAGTGTCCCTGGACACAAAAGCAAGACTTAGGGGTGCATGGTCCAAAATTATAATAGGTTTGCAACTTATATCTAAGACATCATGGTATAATATTTGTTATCCTAAGAGTAAATCAGTATACTGTATGACTAGGTCTTGAATCTTGCAGAAAAATGAAAGTCTCTTTCTGAATTTCAAATTCTCCAGATATCACCTATTGCTGTGATATTAGCTCTTGTTCAACACATAACTAAATCAGTCAGTACTCACTTAGCCAGTCCTGAAGTCACAAATCCATGAGCAAAAAATGTGCACCCCACCAAAAAAACAAACAAAAAAATGAAACAAACAGAAGAAAGTTAAAGATTTTGCTATAGCACTGGAAACAGCCTTCCAGCCTACTATGTTAATTTTCAAATCTTCCCACAGCTTCCCTCAACAACAATAGTAGTGGTAATCAACTGCCGGGGATTTCAATAATTAGAAACTTCAGTTTTCTAGAAGACTGTTTTCCTAAGCTGTGTGGGAAAGAAAAGGTCTGGAGTTAAGACTACTTGATGATAGCAGCACCAGGAAGAGAGTTGAAATGAGGATGGGGTGGGGAATGCTTTGAGACAAAAACTGCCTACTATTCTCATTTCTGTAGATGTTCAAGCTAGTTAGAGTGCAGAGCTCTCCATGCAGACCAATGTTTCCTAAAGGCCCTGTCCACACTACACTGAAAACTCCCCTCTGCGACATTACAGAGGGTCCAAACCATTACTGCAATGGTTTGCATTTATACCTGTAATGTTACAGGAGGCATTTTTATAACCATTGTTGAAACCACTTATGAGGTGGCTTCAATAATGGTTACAAAAACAGTTCTGCCTCTGTAATGTTACCAGCTGTAGTGTGGATGCGTGAGTGTGTAGCCCCAGCATTGCCTTCAGTGCAGCATGAACTGCATTGTGGGATAGGATGCTGACCGTAATGGTCACCCATCACCCACAATGTGGACTGGCTGTAATGGTTCCAAACTATAGAAACATAGAAACATAGACTTTGACGGCAGATAAGGACCGCTAGGCCCATCTAGTCTGCCCATTTCCCTACCTACAGGATAGGCCGCAGATCCTAGTTAACCAACAGCCTATTTCTTCCTACCCTCACAAGAATTGCCTTATGTCTGTCCCATGCATTCTTGAATTCCCCCACAGTTTTAGACCCCACAGCCTCCTCAGGAAGGCTGTTCCATGCATCCACTACCCTCTCTGTGAAATAACACTTCCTCACATTGCCCCTGAACCGCCCTCCTTCTATCTTTAAATTGTGTCTCCTTGTTCTTGCAAGTCTCTTTTTGTGAAAGATGCTACCCTCTTGGACTTTGTTGATTCCACTGAGGTACTTAAAAGTTTCTATCATGTCCCCCCATCATGATGGTTCACTAGCAGTGTGGACACACTGTAACATTTATTGTCTGTAACGGTTTGAAACTATTGCAGGGTTTTAGTGGTGTAGTGTGGACAGGGCCTCAGTCACTGAGCACACCTATCCTTGCTGCTTAGCCACCATCCCACTATGTTATGCTGCACATTTAATTGAAAAAGCTTCTACTACTAGTACTTTTTCATATTTCACTATACTACTTCCATTACTCATCATGAACAATTTTAATAAACCCCAAAACAGGGTCATGAAACAGAGGAAATGCAGCTACAGTGTATTCTGGTGCAATAGGGATATCTAATTTGTTGACTTTAAATTTTCCTCGCATTTTCAAATAAACTGTTCAGCACAACATACAGTGAGGGATGGAGCAATAGTCTATTAATCTAGGTAAACTCAGCTGCCTCCTCCACACTGCCATTATGTACCCTTTTGAACTGTGCAATATCAAACAGCATGCATTGTATGTGCCTGCAAAGGAGGAGTACTGTAGTTTATGTGAATAATCATGCATGGAAGACTGATTAGACTGACTCCATGCACATTGGGAGAGGAGTGGCAGGAGGATGGATTGATTAAATTAACCTGGATTATAGGACTACTGGCCCCCAAATCATAGATTGGAGGTCAAAAGGGGGCCAAAAAATTCTACAATGAACTTTTGGGGATGGAGGGTTGGGCTCGAGAGGGTAATTAAATGTGTAATGCACTTTCAGGTCCTGCCGTGATAGTGGGATCCTGACCTGTATTTCAAAATTGAACTAGCTTGTCTATGCAATGGGGTGGTGTTATGCAACATAAACGATTACTGAGGTTTGGTACTTTGGCAGGACTACAGGGATTTTGTTTATAGCTCAGGGAAGTGGGGGTAGGCATACTGGCATGATGCATGTGATGAAATTCATCTTACGATTCATAGCACTATCCAAAGGTGAAGTGGGTCACTTGGTACCCCTTCACCACTAATGAGTATAATTATAACATGATCAAGGTAGAATTTCCTCTTCACTTATCCATTTCCAACCTATTCTATTATCTGCTTGTCTGGTCCACAAAAAATTAAATGAAAATAAAATAAAATTTACATTGTAATTTAATAGAGGGAACAAGACTGCTGCTAGCAAGCCAGTCTATGGGTAGGGTATTCTATACTTCTTGACTTAGACAGGCAACTGCACTGTTACCCACCATATGTATAACAGAAAACTAGGTAAATGCTGGATGAATATAAACTGTTGAAGTCTCAGAAAGAATGGTTTTAATTATGCTTTTATACCAGAGTATGAACGAAAAAAGTATAGAACAAGGTTGGTATTTATCTTATTTGAAACATGTTTCACAAGTATGTTGTCAGATAGAAACTTAAATTTCATTCCTGACAGATGTACTGTTAAATATTGTAATAGGTTCCATTCTTGACAGATGTATTGTCAAGTATTAAAATATATTACATGCTAGAGCCATGAATTGTTTACATTTTAAAATATATAGAATCTAAGACAGTGATGGGGGGAAAAGGACCAGTGGCCCATCCAGTCTGCCTGTAACACTCTATTATACCCCAAGACCTTTAGCCAATACAGAGTTTTTTTCTACACAATCCATTTTCTGCTCCCTGCCTTACTACAATTCCTTCTGAATAACTACTAAACCCTTAACTCTGTTCCAACCATGCTTGAAACCATGAATGTTTTTGGAGCCCAACACCTCCATGGGCAGACAGTTGCATGGCTCAGCCACTTTCTCTGTAAAATAAAACTTTCTCACGTTCCTTCTGCAGCCCCCCTCCCCCATGCAACTTCCACTCATATCCTCGTATTCTAGATTCTCTACTCCTGTTGAATACTTCCTCATAGCTCACTTTGTTGATTCGTTTCAGGAACAGGCTGTTTTGAAACTGAGTGAGTGTCTTAAGAAAATTCAGGACTGAATGGCTGCTAGCTGTCCTAGACTCAATCACTTGAAGACGGCAATGCTGTTGGTGTAACCAGCGTGGCTTGATTCTTCAGCTTCAAGTGCTTAGACCATTCATCCCTCTTTGGATGGTGTTATTCTCCAAGCTGTAGACAGGATCAGATCCAGAAGCAAATGGTTTGATACCTTGTCATGGACCAGCGTAGATATCACAAAAAGAAAATGGTGTCTAAGCTTTCGGACCAACCAAGTCCTTCCTCAGAGACATATGACAGTTGTTCAGAGAGTGTAGATAGGGAGAGGAATCTGGGGGCGGGGGCATTGTGGACTCCAAGCTGATAAAAAAAAAAATCATGCATTACCTGTTGTCCCCAGTGGCTTTTATCATCTTTGTAGCATATTACAGATCAAGCTCTTTTTTGAGTCATTAGGCCTGGCAAAACTGGTGCATGCACTTGCCTCGTCCATACTGGATTACTTTCATGCTATTTTCCTGAGGCTATCTGAAAATTTGGGGCATCACGTCCAGTTGGTCCAGGCTGAGGCAGCATGGCTTGTTGCTGTTTTTTTCCTAGTTTAAACATATCACACTGGCTCTCCACATTCTGTGCTGGCTGTCACTATGGTGGTGCTTCAACATCAAGGTTTGCTTCTTGACCTACAAGGCCCTGCATGATTTGGGTCCTGGCTACCTGAAAGGCATCCTGACCCCATACACTTCTGGCTGCTCCCTTCAGTCAGTAGTTGCAAGAGTTTTTTTTCCATTCCTAGATCTCGTTTGGATTCCTTGAGGGATAGGGCTTTCAGAATGTTTGCCCTGCTTCTCTGGAATGCAGTCCCTCCAGAGGTAACAGGTGTCCCATCTGTGACCATTATCAAATCTAAGCTTAAGACTTGTTTGTACAGTATGTGTTTTATGGCATGATGTTGTTATTTATCTAATTAATTCGTTATGTTTATTTTATTATCTGACTGTAGTTATTGTTTTAAATAGCCTTATCCTACTAAACTGTTTTTTCAAAGTTTTTTCACTGTGAAATGCACAGACCTCCCTGGATTGGGTGCTACATAAATAGAATTGCCTTGCATTGCCTTGAAGGATTCTATTAACCCTCTTTTGTCTGGTCTCGAGTGGGTACATGTTCAGTGCCCTAAGATGATCCTTGTAGGATCTGCCCTTTTGGCCACAAATCATTTTGGTTACCCTACATTGTGCCATCTCCAGCCTGTTCTTGTCTTTCCTTAGGTGAGGACTCCGTAACTGGGCCAGTCCTGTCCCAGAGCCGGATAGAATGGATGTGTGGGAGACTGGGGAGCAGATCTCTTCCCCTGTCTCAGTCCAGCAAGAGACCAAACACTTTTTTGATGCCTCTGGGCATATTGATATCAATTTTGGAGATGAATTTGCCAGTAACACTAAGTAACAGATGTAAAAGGAAAGCAATGTACTTCAGAGGCTTTGCAATTCAATTCAGAGTTACAGGAACCTGAATCTACTGAGCAACAAACAAACTTGTGTTTTCAATCAATGGGACAAATAAATGTGCTTTTGGTAGAAGAAGAAGCCAATTTTACTAAATGGAGAAATGAACTTATGGCAGCTTTGACAAGCTGCCCAGAGCACTTGACAGTTCTAATTGATTTACGGCATATCACGGACCAGGCCCACATCGATGCCTGTGATGCAGATCAAAGAATCACCGCCAACTCCACTGCAACAGAAGTTACCACAGCACCTTTATGACCCAGCTGCACTTCAAAGGGGTATACATTCTTTGCAGAACAGTTGAATCCTTCTTTATTCATATTTGGTCAGAAAAAAACACAGATGCTGGAAAATCATCTGGAATGGCACGAATGGCCCCTGAGTGGACTGGCCAATGTTGGTTTACAGTAAATGAATCTGTATCTACATCTGCACAAGCCTGGTCAGTCGAGTCAGCTCTGCAGGATGGGGGAAGGAGAAATCATCAGGCAAATGGATATTGGACTTTTCACCTATCAAAATGCCGACCGCACCCTCAGTCTCAGAACCAGGTATGCCTCCTTTTTTTTCACCTATGAATCCGGTACAAACTGTTGATAACCATCTTACAGTATCTGGCTCTGAAAAGGATGCTGTCAGTAGCAGAGCTAAGTCTCCCTTGCACTTACCAGATGGTCTCCAGCTCACGCAGAACCCCACTCTGTTTGTTCCTACTGTTGATCGGCTTGAACCTACTGCTGCTGCAAATGACAGTAAACAACTGGGTCCTTCTTGGCCCTGTTCTCCTCACTGTCCCCTCCCGCCACAACAACCACCCACTGATTCTAATACTGATCCTGACCCAGAAAATGATTCCCAGCCACACACCAACAACAGATCTTATGGCTCCTTGTTCCATACACCAGTTTATCCAGTGAAATTACGCAATGCCATTTATCTCCACTACAAAGGTGGCATGGACTCTCTATCTGACTGTTTGTCACTCGAACCCTCTTAAAAGAATCAACGGGCTTCCTTGCTACAGAGATCTATGCCTATATATATATATATATATATATATATATATATATTTATATATATATATATATATATATATATATATATATATACATATATACATCCAGAGAAACATTATTTGATGTCAATTTCAAACTCAGCAGTGGCCTGGACAAATTTTGGCATAAATCCCATGTCCTAAAGCAGGCTCCTTTATGGTCACCTTTTGAAACAGTCCCTTTGACCAGACTGGCATTTTATTTGATTACTGTACTTTTTAGAAATGAAGGAGTCAGCATGATAGTTCTATTGTACTGGCTGAAACAACGGTACATGGTACAGGGTCACCCAGAAGCTATCTTTGATAGAGAACAAATTTGGACAGGAGCTTGGAAAATCAGGTTGGTGTTAGGAGGCACTATGCCATGTGACTGCACTGCTGCAGTCGGATGGCTACTGTGCAGCACAGACCACCACTGAGCACTGATGTCCCTATTCCCTGTCCCCTTCCCTTGCTATCCTACCCTTTCCCACCCCCTTGTTTCTGTACATAGTTTTTGTCAATACATTTCTATTTTGCCTTACCTGCCTGTGTCTGTGTTTGCTTTGTGGCTGGCATGTGGAGCCAGGCTGCAGTGGCGTGGTTTGCATCTGTGAGGTGTGCCTGTGTCACTGTGTGGGTCATGCATTGTGGTGTCCTGTCCCTTGGTAGGTGGCTGTGCCTTGGGGTGGCCTTGGGGTGGCTGTCCAGGATGTGTGGCATGTGTGTGCCTGACAGCATGGTCCTGGGTGTGGCTTGCTGAGGTCTGGGTGGGTGGGGGCACAGCATGAGGGGTGGGGGCTCTACTTTTGGCCCTCTGTTGGTCATTGGCACCACCTGTTGCCTGCTTTATGTGCCACAGGTGTGTTCCAGGGTGGGGGAGTCTGGGTGCCTGTGCATGCCCTGCTGGTGGTGGCGACCTGTGGCCTGCCACTGTGCATCCCTGGCACCATCCCTGGGTGCCATTCTCTGCCGTGGCCCACACCTTTACACTGCTGCTGTGCTCCCACCATTGCCTGGGGCTAGTCTTTGTGTGCCATGGTGCATGTCAGGTTGTGCCCTGGCACATCTCTGGTTGCGCTATGGGGCTGGTCTGGTTGTGCCTTGAAGCATGTCTGGTTGTGCCTCTGTGCAAGTCTGGTTGTGCCATGGCACTTCTATGTGATATTCAGCCATGTTTTGCTGGCACATTTCGTTATGTGCAGTCTTTGAATATTGCACTCATTGCGCCATGACGCATTGGGGTTGTGCTGTGCCGGACTTTCGACGGCCTTTGGCACATTTCTGAATATCTGGACCTTTATGTTATATTTGCAGTCATTGAATGGTACATTTGGAATTGCAGTCATTGAATGGTACATGTGGAATTCCAGATGTTTTTACACTTGCACCAGAAACATTTTTCCTACTTAGAATTGATTATAAAAATAACATCTTACAGCATATTTATTTCTCAGAAGCTAAAT
The DNA here is from genome assembly GCA_016271365.2 of Neoceratodus forsteri. Taxonomy (NCBI): domain Eukaryota; kingdom Metazoa; phylum Chordata; order Ceratodontiformes; family Ceratodontidae; genus Neoceratodus; species Neoceratodus forsteri. The sequence continues at coordinate 933,661,636 of CM028133.1, forward strand.
GTGTCTCTGCTGTAATTTTGAATTCTATGTGGATAAATCTCCAATGGATCACTGATTCTGATGTTTCTATTACATGAGCGTTGCTGCCTATAATTTTACTTTTTTCATAGTAGTTTTCACTGTCATTACTCTAGTATAAGGTAATTATTGTCATGTTATGATACAGATTCTGTATATCATAAGTTTATTTTTTTTCCCTTTTCTTGCTTTTATTCCTTTTTTTCCCAAGAAACAAAAAACAAATTTAGATGATGTCCAGATAGCTTATTTCTTTCAGGGTGTAAACTTAGTTAATACAACTGACTGCTACAGGAGCACTTAAAGGCCTAATAAGCCTCCTAGCTCCTTTCTCAACCTTAGTATGAACATTAGCAGCATTGGCAGTGTCAGTGGCTCAGTAGGTAGCACACTCGCCTCTGAGGCCGGGAGATCAGAGGGCTGTGGGTTCAGTTCCCACATCTGTCACTTGGGTTAATATCCCAGTACTGACACTGTAGTGCAGCATGAGAGGGGTGCTGCACTTCTGAGGTGCCGTCTTTCGGATGAGATGTTAAACCGAGGTCCCATCTGCCTGGATTGGTGGTAGTTCAGGTGGATGTTAAAGATCCCATGGCACTTATCGAAAAGAGTAGGAGAATTTCCCCGTGTCCTGGCCAAATTTCCCTCATTCACTAAAAATACCACAAACAGCTTAATCTGGTTCAAGGTCAGTTGGCATTCATCTGTATCCCCCTCCCCCGGGTCGTGCCTGAAAATAGGCAGGATTTGTCTAGTGCACTTACCTGGTCAACAAAAGCTGAATAAATAAATTAGTGTGAAGAATGTATTGGGTTTTGCTTTCTTTTTGATGTTGTTTTCTAACTGTTTTTTTCTGAGACATTGTCATTCGCATGTTTTGTGGTGCAGCTTGTATATTGTTTGATTTTTCTGTCCCTAGTAAACATCCCTACTCTTGCAGTAATGGGTGCTGGTGAGTGTTTCAGGATGATGGTTGCCACATGCAGTCAGCTGCAGAGATGAATGGTGGGGAAATAGTGGATTTAATTCCCTCTGTTGAGTTCATACATCTTCTTTAGTAATCAGAATGGAGGAAGCTATTGAAAGTAGGTGGAATACAGGAGTGAAGTTGAATGCAACAATGGAGATGAATGTTGATATTATGGTGGTGGAGCAGCAACTGTAATATGCCTTGTCAGAAAATAAATTGTACTTGATGGATTTAATGGCAGTGGAGGATGACAAATACTTACAGGAGAAAGAACGGTTGTTTTCACAGCACCAGAGCCAATACTTAATTAAATGGAATATACCACAGGATTTGAGACTGAGTGCACCTTCTGGACAGTTGTTGGATTCAGTGAAACCTCTGATGGGGATACAGAGTGTGGTAAAGAACTTACAGCATGTGGAGCTAGTATGCAGCAGGTCAGTGGGGAAATGTTTCCTGAAACAGGTGAATTTCGCTGTCTGGACTGCAAAAAAGAAGGTATTTGGTTCTTTTCTTGGCAATAGTACTGGGAAAGTTTCTGAGGATTTGACACTTGGGAATTTACAGTCTGGGGTACTGGGCAGTCATTAGTTGTTGCCGGCGGTGGGAGTGGGGGGGGGTAATGAGATGGTGAGATCACACACTTCCACAGGTCCTGCACTTCGGGTTCAGGGTATGGACAATGATCGCATACCTGTTGCAGGACTACCACAGGACTACCACAGGACAGGTAGGCTTGTCTGCCAGTGGAGTGGTCACCAGTGCTGGCCCAATCAGAGGCTGGGTGGACCCAGGGGGGGATGCCATTGGCCAGTGACATGCCAACCCTCCTGCAGATCCTATGGCTCCTGCTTTCAGGCCAGATGAGTTGATGATTGTTTCACAGCTGGACACTGAATTTTTGGAGATCCTGGAGCATACTCCTTTGGTACAGCAGGGTCCGGATGGTATTGAGGGCCTGGTGGAGGAATTTCTCCAGTTCAGATTTGCCTTGCCTATTCCTCCAGCTGTGCTTGTCATGGGGGTTGAGACAGAGTGGTTGAGGGTTTTCAAGATGGCTGTGCCTGCTGCTTCTCCATCACACTCCACTGCAGGGGTTTCTCCCCAGCATCCCTCTCAGCAACCAGGATCATCCTGTACAGACCTTACTCCAGAGGATTCAGTAGGGTCTGTCCCTCCAGTACCACTATTGCAGGCATCTACTTGATCTTGGGCTGATAGGGTGGAGGCAGCTGAGGCTGCCACTGATAACCCTCCTCCCCATGACTGTTGCCCCTCCTATAATGGCTGATCAGAAATAGAAGTCTTTTCATTCCTCTGATGTCTTTCTCAACTCCCCAGCACCAGCTCAGAGGAAGAATGCAGTACGATTGTTGTAAAAGAGTGGTCTTGATACTCCTCCAGACAGGACCTAAGCATGTAGGGTGCTATTGAAAGATACCTTAAATTGCATGCCTAATGAATTGTATGCCTTAATCCACCCCCTATGGAAATGTATTTTTAAGCTTTAGAACTCCAGTGTACATGGATAGATTATGAACACAGTATAAGTCATTAAAAGACACTCCATTATGGCAACCATTCAAAGCTATATCATTGACTAAGCCAGCACTGAGCACAGTGACTTTTTTGTTACCCAGTGAGGGGGTTAGTGTTCACGACATTCAATATTGGCTAACTCAATGCTGTGAGGTTCAGGGGGACCCAGAACCTATACTGGGCACAGAATCTGTTTGGAGTGGGAATTGGTGGTTTAAGTTTATTCTTTGCCACACTAACTCTGGGTTACACCATTTGCCAAGTGTCTTTTTTGGGGGAAGAGATCATGCCCAATGATTTACTGTGACCAACCAAGGACATGCTTTAAATGCAGAGGGTACACTCACCTTAGTAATGCCTGTGATAAGGTTAGGTGCAACCTTTGTTTGACCTTGGAGCATACCAGTGCAAACTGTTCCAATGAGCTTTGTTATAACCTGTGTGAACAGAAAGGGCATTCCTATAGAACTTTCCCCCTGGGTGACACATAATACAGATGAGATGCCCAATTGGACAGGGGAGCACATACATCTAAGGTGTACTGTGACTCAAATATCCTTACTTCTATGTTGCAAAAGGCCTCCCTGTTGAACTCTTATAGATTCCTGCATCCTGAAGGTGGGTGTATGTATCACTGGGTAAATCTGGCAACCCACATTGACTATCTGTTTATTTCAGCTGGGCTTAGACCACTCTGGGTGGCATTCACTCCAACAGAACTATCCGATCATATGTTATTGGGAGGTTCATTTGAGGCTTCTACCTCTTGCCCTGTGGATAGGGTTATTGGTATCTAAATAATTCTTGCTTGGTAGGTCATGATTTTATTACTAGGGTAATGGATCTTTTCTTGGCTCACCAAACATTAGTGTACATGGATAATGACCTCAGTATGTGATTGGATTATACAAAAGTTGTTCTAAAAGGGTTTTTTGTTCATGAGACCACTTACAGGGCAAGAGTGGTGTATGTTAAATATTTGGATCTCCATTTTCAACTGTATAGTTCTTTATCTGATATGCATACTGGGAGAGTCAGTTCACTGATGAAGGTGGACAATATTACTGCACAAAAGATGGTATTGCAGTATGACAAGGCTAGTTCCCTTTTTAATGTAACATTCATGTGGGATCCAGGGTGACCACTAGATGGGGGATCCATTTGGCAGTTGCAAACAAAGGGTACATAAGAGAATTCTGAAGGGGGTGGTGACGCAGGATGGTAGTACCTATACGGATGTGGCGGGCACTTTTAATGCTGTTCATTTATATTTAAAGTCATTATTCAATATGACCGAGGGACATAATACATCCAGTTCCTTCTTGAGCATGGTGGAGATTACCTTCCTTGCACCTGAGGAATGTCAAGAGTTGGTTTGCCCAATTAGCCAGGATGAGATTATCTTGGTGATAGATAGGTTGAAGGGAAAGGTAGCACCGGGTAGTGATGACTTGACTTCAGAATTTTATAAAAGTCTGAAATCTGATTTACAGTATCAGTGATATTGGTATAAATTGTTACTTGGATTCTGAGCCATGGGTCAGTTACATACTTATTTATAGAAGCCCTCCAAATTCTCCTCTATAACAAGGGAAATTATATGGACTTAAATAATCTGAGACCTTTAAGCCGACATAATATGGATCTTAAAATTTGGAAGAAAATTCTGTCTCATAGACTGTCAAGGGTTTTAGCTAAGGTGATTTCGGCAACCCAGTCCTGCTCTGTGCTGGGAAGACACACAGCAGGCAATTTAATTCTCCTATGGGAGGTGGTATTGCACTGCAAATAAGGATGTGGGCTTTCTCCTGACTTTAGATCAGGAGAAACCATTTGACACCGTCTCCCGTGATTATATGTATTCTGTTCTGGAACACTATGGAATACTGAAAGGTTTCTGTGCATGACTTAGGCTGTTATATGGTACTGCAAGTCTGATTCCACTCATTAATGGGCATAGGGGCCATAGACTTTCTATTAGAAATGGAGTGACAGGGTTGTCCCCTCAGCCCACTCATATATGTTTTCTGTATAGATCTCATCCTTCATAAGATTTAGTCATACCCTCAGATCCATGGCATTTCTGGTCCTGGGGTGGCAAGGACTTTTGGGTCATGGCATATGTGGATGTTGTCACTTTGTTGGTGAAGGATGTAATATCAGGGTGTTTGGCATTGGAACTGTTGAGTTCTTTTACCCCAGTCTCAGGGGCAAGATTAAATATTGAAAAATGTAAGGGGTTGACCTTGGGATGTTCTATGGAGGTAAGATCTATAATGGGGATAGTTCTCTCCACTGACCTGGTAAAGATACTGGGTGTCATGTTTAGGACTGGGGATATGGTCTTTAGGAACTGGGATGACAAAATTTGGAACTGTGACTCTAAAGTCCAGATCTGGAAAAAGTGGCGATAGAGAAAATGTAAAAGGTTGCTAATTGAAATAGTTCATATGCCTGCTCTTTATGTTCCTTAATATGGTATACCCTGTGCTGAAATTATTGGAGCTGAAATTCTATGGTCTTTTCTTTCAACTTATCTGGGGGAGTAGGCTGAACCCACTAAAGAGGGATGTTTTGTATTTACCAATTGACAAAAATGAGTTAGAAATGTTAAACCCACTGGTCTTTATGTTTAGTCAGTTTCTAAAGTGGAACATAGTATTGTATCTTTCCAGCATGGGTGTGGTCTAGAGGGATTGGCTTGGAACATGGCATGAATCCTATTTGCCATGGTGGAGGATCAACAGATTGCTTGTCAGGGTTTCTGCTGGACATCCCTCATTTGTTAAGTCATTTGTTGACAAACTTCGTAGATGGAAGGTAGAGTTTGCTGTGGTGTCACATCTGACACAGGCTTATTTACCCTCACATTATGCGTACAAAATTCCTAGAAGAACCTTTGTATAAAGGATGTGGACTGACACGAATTACCACTACTAAACAAGCACTGATGGATGGGAGGATCCCCCAGAAGATGTGGGACGTCTTGTTGCTTAGCTTCCATTGTCAGCTGCAGGTAAAGGCCAATGTGAAGCATAAAAGTCAAGCAGAAAGATTCTGCCCAAGGATGGGGTGCAAAAGCTCCCTTGAATCAATGACATATTTTTATTTGGATTGCCCATAGGTGGTCCATTTCTGGACCACATTATTGGGTTCATGGCAGGACCCATAGTGGTCACAACCATATGCCATCACTACAGTGAAACCCCTAGTGCGAAGACCATCACAGTGACAGGAATCATGCAAAATTCTTGTGTCATTGTGATGGTCTCTGCTGGCCCAGGACTGCCTCCCCTGGTGTATGCCCCCTCCCCTAGGACAACTCCAACTTGGAGTTGTATCCCTCGAGACCGGGGGGTGATGGGTGGAGATCCCCACATGGGGAGTTCAGGGGGTACAGCCCCCTGCTAGAAACACAGAGGCATGCCTGACAGTGCAATGCCAACACTCAGCATTGTGGCTGTCGCTCTTGGGGATGTCAATGAACGGAATGTCACAGCGGCATGGCAAAACCATTCACAACATACATACGATGATGTTATTATGGGGACGCTGCCTTCTTGAAGTACATTTAAGGAGGGTAACCTGGGATTGGTGTTTACTACTATTAAGTATTATTTACGGCACTCTCAGTTTGTGTTTTTGTTTTTCAACAAAGGGACGTCCCCCATTGTCTTTAATTTGTTTAATAGATAAGGACCTTTTGTAGCAGTACGGGATAGAGAGTCGAAAATACTGCTGTCACTCTTAGGCAGGAGTTGGAATACTGGGGATTCTTTTTTGTAGTTGTATACCTGCTAAGGTACTAGGATAGGTACTATTTGATGTTTAATTTTGTTTCTTGTCACAGGTGTTTTTATGACTCTGAATCTACTTCCCTGCTCTGTGCCTGTCTAGAGTTGTGGATAAACATTATGGTCTGCATGCTTTTTATTTGTTTTTTTCCCCCTTCTCCTGTTTTTGTTGTGCTGGGACTTTACTTTTCTGTTGATTTTGCTGTTCAGTATTATTTGTCGAATCAGGAATATGTGATCCTGTTTTATGATTTTGTTTGTTTCTTTTTAATAAAATCTTCCCCTACTCTGGTGAAATGTGCTCTGGGTTAGTTAGTTAGTTTTTGTTGACTGGGAAAGCAGGACTATACAATTCTACCTATTTTCCCTGAAGAGGGAGATACAGATGGGAGCCAATGGACATTTAGCCAGAGTAAGCTGTTGGTGCTATTTTTAGTGAATAGGGTAAAATTTGTTGAGAACACTGGGGAAATTCCCCAAGCATGTCAGAGGAATTGGCTCAGTGATTGGAGGCTGATGAAGGAGGAGGATGTAATGGTGGTGGCAACACAGCTTCGGGTGCTGCCATGAGACAAGGTACTGCACTGTCTGGAAAACTTGGTGCTGTGGACACCGAATCAGGGAAAATCGCTGCTGCTACTCTTCAGCCCATTGCAGCGGAGACAGGTGCAAAGCTTATGCACACCGAGCAAGAGCTAGAATCGGAACTTCAGGAAGAAAGGAATCCACTTCTGCAGGTGGAAAAAGGTTATCCTTCCATGAAAACCAGAGTGGACGACAAGAAACAAAGAAAGAGAAACCAGATTAACTCACTGATCCTATCTGCGGGAAATGCTGCAAAGGTGTTTGTCTGTTCTATGACTATTGTTAACCCGGTGAGAAAGACCGCCTACCAGCAGTCGATGGCTCACAAAGAGGGTCAGAGAAGCTCACTCAAAACCATACACCCGTTAGTGAGGAGAGTGAAGTTAATGTTTCTTTTTCACCAATTGATACTCCTACAGTAGATTAATTTTTTGATCCTCAAACTGGAATGCAGGGTTTACAAGAAGTAGCAAGATAAACTGAAAGGGACCAGGATGAGACAGATTGGACACAGAAAAATGAACCTGAGTTCCCTGTTATGCAACAAGCTCCAGGACTAGCCCAAACAGAAACCCCAACTTATGCTAGCCTCTTTAAAAAGCCGGTTGAGCTGGAAAAAAAACGCAATGCAGTGCATTTACATTTTTTGGGAAATATTGAAGAAATGCCTGATAGGTTCTATGTAGGAAAGATACTCCTGAAACAAATGCTTGGGTTCTTTCCATCTGAGGTATATGCACCAGTTCATACATCAGGAGGAAAAATGTACAATATCAGTTTCAGGACTTCAGATATGCTAGATAGAGTTTGGATAAAGTATACTACATTAAAGACAAATCCTGCATGGGCACAATTCCAATCAATACCCCTTATCAAGCAACCTTTTTTTTACAGTATTGATTTTTATGTTCCTCAGTGGGCCACAGTTTATGTTGGCCAGCCTTCACCAACTCTGGGGACTTTCGGCACTTGACATGCTATGCATGGTCCGGTAGATCCCTGGAGCTGGTCTGGAGGCATCATCCTTGCTTGACCCCCCCATATTCACATTTTCTACCCCCATTATCTGAGGCCCCAGAATGAGGTTGCATGTGCATGGGGACACACACACACACACACACACACCGCACACACACACACACACACACACACACACACACACACACCATGGCTCCAGTGATGGCCTCTTCCACCCACCACTGGCCTAACACCAGGGCTTCTCAGCATGACACTAACACCCAGCCTCCACCAGGTGGCAACCAAGTGCTGAGGAGACCCTTTAAACCCTCCCAAGGAGGAGAGCTGCCAGCCAGCAGCTCAATAAGCTTCTCTTCCTCCCACCAGCCGACCCCCGGCAGCCAAGCTCATGCCTGAACCCTGGTTGCTGGTGTGGTGTAAGGTGTGGCATCCAGTGCCTCAACCCTCGGTGCCTCCAGGCCAGGTTACCAAGCAAACTTTTAAAGTTATAACAGTTCTCTTCTGGAATGAGTAGGTGAATGTCACTGACATTATTTATTGGTTAGAAAAGTGCTATAAAATCCAAAGCAACCCGGAACCTATTTTAGACAAAAGTTTTTGGAATGGGCGGTGGTGTGTCCAGATTAACTTAGTGCAGAATGATTCAGGACTACAACACCTCCTAAACTGCTTTTACCTAGGGAGAGACAAAGGCTTTATTTTTTTATCCAAGGCAGCCTCGACACTGCTACAAGTGTGGTTCACCTAGGCATCTGAGCCGCACTTGTGAGGTTGTAAAATGTGCACAATGTGGGGAAGTGGAGCACTCCATGTTCTGTTGTAGCAGTCCGTTGAAATGCAGTTCATGTGAAGAAAGTCATTCATTTACTGAATGCCCCTAGGCTGTGCATAACACTTCTGATGTGAATTATGGTATTCAGGACTTCTATATAAATACAGCAGTCAAAACTGCAAGAGCTGCTCCCCCACATACCAATATCTCTCAGAAACATGCAACACCAACTCCTGAAGTAATGTCAATACCACCTCAAAGAGAACAAGTCACAGCTGACCCTGGCCTGAGCACTACGATGGGTATTGTCCTTACCCCCTCTGGACAAGAGCAGATGAAGTCTGCACAAACTGCAAATGCAACAGCTATGCCACCCCCCCCCCCACATCCAGAAGAAGAACATTTTCAGATTGTTAAAAAGAGAAGTGGGCTCCAAAAGAAGGGGCCAAACAAAGGGATGGTCTCAGTATCACAGGTTGTAGTCCAGAATAAGTACACTGTACTTCAGGAAGAGGAAGTAGATCGAAAGACAGAATCAGATTCTGCATCTCTTCACTCCCCTCAACCAGAGGGTGGTTCAGACATGGAAATTGTTAATGACAAAACTGATCCTAAACCACAAAAATAATGGATGGGCACTAGGGCACAATTGCACCTGCTTTGTTCAAGTATTTGATGACTGCACTTAATACAGGTTAATTCATGTTGTTGATATGATGGTAAATGGACAATTGTTTTGTACTGCTCTTAATCCATGTTTGCATTATAATGTTGCTTGTAAATCATATGCCTGTTTCCCTTTTCCCCTGCTCCAGGTCACATCTGGAATTGAGCAGTTATCTGCTTAGCATGCCTTCTTGGTAAAACATTTAAATAAATAAATAAATGAATAGGACATGGGTTAAAAAGCAAAGGTGATGGTACGACTCATGAAACAACCCCTATATAACTTGACTGTGGCATCAATGAATGCCAACAGTATTAAGTTAGGAAGGAACAGGTACTTACCTATGCACAATTTGAATCACATTGTTTTGATGTAATCTTTCTTCAGGACACACATTTGCACTCGGTTTATGAGATGCCACAAGCTAGCTCAGCCTGGGTGTTGGGGGAAGCCCGTTGGCCAGTGGGCAACGATGAATGTAGTGGGGTGGGTATTTGTATAAACAATCCCACAGCAAAGATAACAACACATATAGTGGATTTAATGACTAGGAGAGCTTTGTTGTTAGACACACAGTAGTTTTATACAATATGGACTTCCATTTTATTAATGTGCATGCACCTCAGACAAAAGTTGCTAGAGTTTAGTTATTTCAGACTATCCAACCCTTTTTGTTTACCTCTAAATATGGCATGCTGGGGAAAAAGATTTCAGTTGCAGCAGATACAAAACTGATGGGGGTCTAAAAACTAATAAAATTTATTGCGATGCCGCTAGTTTAAACAACTTAGTGTCACTGACAGGGTTAGTAGATTCATTTGCCACAGGGGGAAGCAAAGCCACAGAAAACATATTTTAGAGGGACCCATTCCACCAGAATAGATTATTGGTTCATTTCAGAGAGCCTAGAAATACAAAATACCAAAGTGACACCTGTGCCATCATTGGATCATGACATGTTAAGTATGACAGTGACACACTATGAGAAGATGGGTAGGGGACCAAGATATTAGAGGATGAGTGTAAGCCTCCTCTCACACTCTTTGATTGGACAGGGCTTTGACAGTATATTAGAAGCTCAAAAATCAGTTAACTTGTTGTATGACTCCCCCCAAGAGTGGTGGGAGAAGTATCCCATCAAAAAGGCGACTGAGATTGAGTGACTCAAATATGAGTGACTCAGTCACAGTGCCTTTGTTGTGGACTAGCCTGAATGGATAGCAATGGGCAAGAAGGAAGCTGACATGGTAACTGGATCCACACTGCAGGGAATGGAAGAGGAGGGAAGGTATGTGGGAGGCAGTGCAGCAGTAGGCTGCCGATCTGGCCATGTAGCATGGTGGTGAGGTTGGCTGGCTGTGGTTGGAAGAGTGCAGGGTTCAGATCTGGGGAGGTGTGAGAGTTTTTTGTGGTTGCAGTGGTTTTTATTTGTTTTTTACAAGTACTGCAGAGAGTTATCTTCACTTGCCACACCAGCAGTGCAGAGGTGCTTTGGGTGTCGCAGTCGGCAGCAGAGGGGACTGGGAAAGCCATGGTCAGCAGCAGCATCGATGAGCCACATTGGTGGCAAGATATGAGCAAGAATCAGAGGCTGGAAGAGGAGCTGAACTCATACATGGAGCAGATTGACCTCTGTTAAATGCCCGAGGAAGGAGGCGGGGGTATAACACTGAACCAAAGGAACTCAAGGACTACTGGACTTTGTGGGGAGAACAGCCAATGGGACCGGAGTGCTTGCAGCTGAGGAGGACGCACCAAACAGGTGGCTGATTCAAGTGGGGAGCTGGGACTTAAAGGCAGAGGTCAGATGCAGTGAAGCAGGAAAGGAGCTGTAGTTAGAAAGTTTACATGTACACTGAAGGGAAGTGCTTTGTTTTTGTCCTTTTGAGCTGTGTGTGGAATATTTTTTTTTGCAGTTAATCTTTTAGTAAGATAAGGGTTTACAATTTTTAAAACAGTTACACACAGACAGAGGACCGCATGCATTTTACAGAGTTGTATATACAGTATGAGATTATAACAAGAAATATCATAGTTACACAGACATGCAATTCATTAAGTATAGTACATAAATCCATCCTGAGCATAACTTCATTTCAACGAAGCTTCATTAGATCCTTAGAGCCCATATCCATCAGCGGTGGGGGGTGGAGAGTAAAGGATTCCATATATGGGGCCCAGATTTCCTGATAAACTTGACAGGTGTTTTTTGCAAAGTGGGCCAACCTTGTGTGGGATGCCAGGGATTCCATGGCCTGATACCACTCCTTGTATGAAGGAACATCTGGGGTCCTCCAGCATTTTAGAATTCACCTAATAAGTTCTACAGAGGCCTGAGTTAGCCATAACTTATGTTTACTCTCAGCTGGTCTCCTTCAGAGGGGAGGCCAAGTAGCCAAAACCCTAGGTTGCTGAGGAGTGTCAGATTAAGGATTTTTGAGCAGAAGTGGATTACCCTAGACCATAGTGAGTGCAATGATCCACACTGCCACAGTATGTAGAGGAGGTCTGCAATGGGAGTGTTACATCTCCAGCATATATCTTGTGCCAGTAGACCCAATTCTTTCAATTGACATGGGGTGCGGTACCATAGATGTAAAACCTTGTTTCTAATTAGAAGGCTACGCTGGTCCACACACATTGTGTGGGCGGTTCTCCAGTACCTGCTCCATTCTATGTCAGAAATCTGTGAATTCAACATTGTTGCCCATCTGACCTTCACAGGCATTGTGGGGTCTGGGGCACAGTCTCTCAACCAACCCTGAATGGTTCCTGTCAAGCCTTTATGTTTCTGGGACCAGGTCCAGAGACAAAGCTTTTCTGGGGGAGATGTGGGTGACCGAACACAAGTGGGACAGAGGTAGCTCTTCCTTCTTCAACTATAATACAAGCTTCTGAGTTGAAGATATTGCCAGAAACACTCCTGTGGTATGTTACTGTTATCTTTCAGGTGTTGAAAGGAGACAAAGGTAATGTTATCTGCCTGCACCAAATCTTGAAATGTGTGTATCAGGCTTTGATCCATGTGTTCCACCCAATGGTAGATGTTCTACACAAAGGTGTGGGTTATTCCACAAGGGGGTCATGAGGCCAAGGTCCAGACATTTGTGAGCCCCTTTCCCCAAACCAGTACAGGCCTGTTGACTTGCCTTGATTGTCAACTACTTTTGAACTTTTTTTGGCAATGCAGAGCCCACCTAACTAAAAGGGGAAGTATCACCCAGAACCACTGTTTCTATGTCTAACCACATTGGGGTTTGGTGGTCCCTATTGCTCAAGTTGTTACATATCTTGGCAGCCAGAAAGGCATAGGAGTACTTAGAAAAGTCAGGTAGGTTCCAACCCCCTCCTTTCCAGGAGGTCCGGAGTTTAGCTCTGCTGAATAGAGGTTTGGTGCATCCCCATAGGAATCTGCTCATTAGAGAGTGGAATTTCTGCGCCCATAATTTAGGCATTGAGAGAGGTAAGTGGGAGACCAAATAATATATCCTGTGGGCCATCATCAATTTTATTGCAGCTATCTTACCCACTAAGGACAGATGTAAGTGTTCTCACCTTTGTACTTCTTTGGTCAGATAGGCCCATGCCAGCACATAATTCCTGTCAGCCAGGCTGGGAAGGTCAGGCCAAAGCTTAACCCCCCATATACTTAATTTCTGAGGGGTACCAGTTGAGACCCATAGATGCTACCATATTGGGTGCAGTGAGGGAGTTCAGGGGGAGTAACTCTGATTTAGATATGTTAATTCTCAGGCCAGATATATCTCCAAATGAGGTTAAGGTGTTTAGGATTGGTTGTATACTGCGTTCAGTATCTGCGGTCACTATTTGACAGTAGTCCACATACAGCTTGGCATGATATTGTCAGTCAAAGTCAGTACAAAGGTGAGAACACTTACATCTGTCCTAAATTGATGATGGCCCCCAGGATATATTATTTGGTCTCCCACTTACCCCTCTCATGGGGCAGTCCAGAGAAGGGCAACCAAAATGGTGCAGGAACTGCATCAGAAAACATATGAGGATAGATTAATGGAGCTCAACATGTATACCCTAGAGCAAAGGAGGGAGAGAGGTGATATGATCGAAACATTCAAACACCTTAAGGGTATTAACAAGGTGAAAGAGTCTAACATGTTTCAATATAAGAAAAATAGCAGGACAAGAGGACACAGCATGAGATTGGAGGGAGGCCGATTAAGGGGTAATGTGAGGAAGTTCTTTTTCACAGAAAGGGTGGTGGATGCATGGAACAGCCTACCTCAGGAAGTGGAGAATATGCATACAGTGCAGAGCTTCAAACAGGCGTAGGATAGACATAAGGGAACAATACAGATGAGTATGAATAGATAGGCCATTGACAGAGCAAAGGCCGATGGCACATTCATAAGGTAGAAAAGGAAATGGGCAGACTGGATGGGTCTTGCGGTCCTCATCTGTCATCAACTTCTATGTTCCTATGTTTCTATGTATGCCCTAGATCCCTGAAGTGGTGCAGATAGCTGAAAATAAAGGCTCCATGGGCAGCACAAAGACTAATGGGGTTAGGGAAAAGCCCTGCCTTGTACCCGTGTGTAATTCAAAAGCTGGGGAGAGGGTAGCATTTGTGATGAACCTGCCACTGGGTTTTCTGTAAAGGGTACGGATCCACGAGGAAAAGTAGGGCCCTATGTTGAAAAGGTCCAGGGCTGCGTGCAGGTACTCCCACTCTACTGAATCAAAGGGTTTTTCAAAGTCTATGGTCACCATTGCTGCGGGAGAGGGGAGACCTGCCTCCTGTTGCATCAAGATAATGAGGGCACAAAGGTGGTCTGAGCTGTGTCTCCCCTTCACAAAGCTCACTTGGGAGGGATGGATAATATCTGGCAGAAGTTTCTCCAGTCTGGTAGCAAGAACCTTAGCCAAGATTTTGCCATCAGCATTTATTAGATAGATGTGCCTATAGCTTCCAGGGAGTGTATGGTCCTTCCCCTCTTTGAGGATGATAGTAATCATGGCTTCTCTTAACATGGGGGATAGCCTCCTCTCTAAATGGGCTTCTTGTAGAATTCTCAGCATGGGGGAGGTCACCTTTAGGTGTATCAGTCTGTAGATGTCCAATGGGAAAGCCATCACTGCCAGAGGCCTTATGCTGTGCCATGCTTAAGATGGCTATGCTGATTTCTGAGGCAGAGATTGGCATATCCAGTGCATGTTTTTGAGCTTCTGACAGGGCTGGGAGAGATAGCCACTCTGTGAATGCTGTGAATTTGTCTTTATCCCAGTTTGTATGGAAGGAGCAGAGGTTTTGATTCCAAAAAGGGTTACGCATGTCACAAGGTGACATGCACCAAACCCTATGGTGTGAATCGCATCTTGCAACATGTGTTATGCCTTTTGCTATTCCCAGACATGGCCTGCACCATGGCACTTGTGGACTGCATCAAAGGGGTCTTCCACTGGTTGCAGCTCCTACAGCATGGCGGAAGGGGTGGTACGGCAGAGACTGCACCCTATTCCGAAAGGGCGGCTGCCGTAACCCACCTACGCCATTCCAGGTCCCAGTACGGCACTGCAGGATTAGACCAGCACTTAGCTGGTCTAAGGGGCATCCATCGTGGCAAAACAATGGATGCTCTCTGTGCTGGCTAAACATACATTGCCGTGCCCCATCGACCCCCAGCACAGTGACGCCCCACCCTCCGCATTTTGGGTGCAACCTGGTCTGTATTGCACTGCACCCCTCCTTGTGCCTGTGCCACTTAGCCTAACCCCCCAAGGCCCACAGGGGATTGTGGGCATGTTATGGGGTGGGGGGCTCCATTGGTCTGTTAATTGGGGTCTGCACCTTGCAGCACCCAGGTCCATTGTGCCATACCCATGGTGCAACCCTGTGGTGGCCACAAGTTGCAGGACATAAATACCGGGGTCCCTGCCTGTTCTGGAATAGGGCACAGGGTCCCCAGCATAGCGCCGCATGGTGCAACCTGCATACGCCTGCAAGTTGCGCCATGCTTCTTAGAATTGGGCCCTTGGTTTTATTAATTTCCCATTGGTCAGAAACAAGATTGCCTTGTGGATTCTTCAGCCCCTGGATATGTCTATCCACCTGTCTCTTTTTGAGCCTGTAGGCTAGCAATTTCCTAGCTTTCTCTCCCTCCTCCTAATATTTGTGTTGGGTTCTCCTTATCTGTAATTCAGGCTTCTTAGTTGCTACGGTATTCAGTTGTATCCTAAGTCTTGTCAGGTCTGAGATTAGCTTGTGGTCCTTGAACTAATGGGCATATCTTTATATTCTGCCTCCTTAGTTTTAAGTTGTGCTTCTAATTGGGCCCTTTCTTTGTTCTCTCTGCTTCCTCCTATGTTTTGCAAAGCTAATAATAAGACCTCCTAATGTGGCCTTATAAGCCTCCCAGAGCATGGCAGCTGAGGCAGATTCTGGGGAATTGTTTAGGAAGAATTTAGCCATTTCTTTCCTAACCAACTTTTAAAAATCAATATCTTGCAGGAGCAGTGAGTCCAACCTCCATGAAGTTGATTTTTGTGGCTTAGAGGAGTCTATGGAGAGAGTGAGCACCAGCGGGGTGTGGTCTTATAGGTATAGGGGTGCTATAAACCTGATGGCCACCAGAGGTGTAAACCCCACTGAAGTCAGCCAGTAGTCTAACCTACTGGCCATTGATCAGGCTGCTGAGAAATAGGTGAAGTCTTTCACAGACAGGTGATGGAGTCTCCAGACATCAGTCAATTGGTGCAGGGTAAGCATATCCTGGAGGGCTCTATGTGTGTGAAAGTGAGGCTCTGGTCTGGCATTGGACCTGTCTAACAAAAAGTCCATTGTCAAATTGAGGTCCCCCAACCATTATACCCAGGTTATTCAAAGATTGTTCCAGTAATTTTTGGGATAGAGCATTGAAGAAGGCAGGGGCATCCTCATTAGGGACATAGGTATTTACCAGTAGAATGGTGCCTATTGAAGTAGCTAGTTTGACTAAAACCCATCGACCCACAGCATCTGCTTCATGGTGTATCTCTTTCCACTGCAGTTTCTTATACAGCAGAATGGAAACCCCTTTGTTTGATCTACTTGACGTGCCATGGTATTCCCTGCCCATCTATTCCCTTGCCAACTTCTAGGCCTCCTGGTTACTTAGTTTAGTTTCCTGGAGGAAGGCAGTGTGACATTTAAGGTTCTTAAGGCGGGCCAATTTTTTTTTCATTTGATTGGGGAATTCAACCCCTGAATGTTCCAAGAGGTTAACTCATTATCTCCTGGGCAGCCATTCTGTGTCAGGTAAACAATGGATAGTTCGGACTTCATATGGAGCTATTGGAGGTAATGAGTTAACATGATGTCAGATAGACTATCCATAATCTTTAATCAAGAGAGTATTACTTGTATGGATGAACAGTAAGTGCCTATCTCTAGTCTGATGGCCAGGCCCCTGCCCTCCGATTGCTTTAATTGAACCAGGTGGAGGGCTATAACTCCACTCATGGTGTGTGTCTGTGTCAATATTTGTAGCTGTTACAGAACCATGTGTTGTTGCTAATTTGATTCCCCGCACCCTGTTTTTAAGGAGGTTCTTACTGTCTCCTGTGATCCTATCAGTTTGTTGCCCATACATGCAATACTTGAAATGACTATTGAATATACTAATAACATATATCATAAACAAAATGCATAAAATGACAACATAGCAACATTTCACCTGAAGTAGAGACAAGGCTCCGAATGAGAAATTGGGTTTCCACCAAACATTGTGGGACCCTATGTTCCCAGAGCCCCTCGCGGGGGGGGGAGGTTATAGTACTGCAGGTGGCAGTGTGATTTTCTAGCACCCATCCACAGGGAGCATCCTACGACCTTTAAACTGTCCAGATCACAGGTGGTGACTTAATTATAGCACAAAAGAAAGCTGAACTCTTCCACTGTAAACGAATACTAAACTTAGTGACATTGGAAATTTCCAGTGGCTATTTTCCACCTCAAGAAGCCAGCACAGTGCTTGTGTTCACTGAGGGAGTGAGGGAGAAATGAGGTTGTTTGAAAGTGTTGCAAGAGTCATGCCAAACAAATGTAAATATCTCTAAAAGTCTACAAATTACAAATATACAACCAGCATGAAAGTTGTTCAGGATAAAAAGACTTTTCAAATGAGGGTAGTCACTATTTTAAATTCTTCATATTTTTTAAATTGCCATCAGAAATGTGAATTTTGTAAAAACAAAAATGAAAATACAGGTAACAAGATGACCATATTTTACAAAAATAAAAGACATTCAGATTAGTGACTACCCTCATGTCAAAGGTGATTTTGTCCTAAACAACTTTCATTCTGACTGTTTTTGCACACCTTGAATAGTTTTAAAGATATTTAGATTTTTATTTTATTTATTTATGTATTTATTAATTAAAGTTTGGTAACCAGGTAGGCCCACTGAGCCCAGAAGATCCCTTTTTCAGGGTGACCTGGGATAACAACACATATTATGATAGAGAAAAAGACAAACTGGGTTGCAGAAATCCAATGTACAAGGTTGGAATACAGGGAACAGTCTTGGTTATCAACAAGTTACTGTTCATGGTAGAACTGGCAAAGATACGAAACATGACTAACAGATAAGCAGTATACAGGTGAAGAGCTGTCTAACAGACAGTGGCAAAGGCCAAAAGGTAGGGGATCCTGACGGGGTTCCTGGGTAAGAAAAGGGGGGGAAGTCTTATGAGCCAGGACAATGGCAAGTACTGGTGATTTGTTTGGAATGTGTGCACATTAGCTAAGAATTCTGCACAGTGCCTTAGAATTCTCAGAGAAAAACAGCCTGGAGCTCTGTCTCCAACATT
Source organism: Neoceratodus forsteri (assembly GCA_016271365.2). Lineage (NCBI taxonomy): Eukaryota > Metazoa > Chordata > Ceratodontiformes > Ceratodontidae > Neoceratodus > Neoceratodus forsteri. The sequence continues at coordinate 933,679,786 of CM028133.1, forward strand.
CTAAACAGAAAGAAGGGAGTATTTGTATAGTGATTTGTAGTTATGGAAGTATACACTGAGAACTCCAAAAATGTGTGCTATACAGTATGAGACCATAATATGAATTCATGTTGCTTTTAGATGGAAATGGTAAAGGATGCCAACAGTGTAAAGTTTAGAACATGATAACTTAAAAATTATGAAAAGGTATTTTAAAGCAATTGTTAATTGGAAGGGGTTAAAAAATAAAAATATTTGGTGAGCACAGTAGTAGAATGAATTACTATGCCAGAGCTTGTCTACAACAATCATATATACTGTTTTTAGATGAGAGCCTTTGAAAGGGTGAGCGCATAATAAAAATGAGAGATTCTAAGAAAGAAAAAAAGGTGCATTTTGTTTAAAATATTTTTACTTGGAAACAGTGCACGCTAATGAATAATAGTTTGGATCTGTTTAAGTATAATGAAAGGATTAGAAAGGATTCTAAGATGGAGGCACATCTGCTATGTAGTGGTATCTCACTTAAAAATGTATTATAGTGGTCGGAGTCACAAGTGATATTAAGAAGAGAAAATGTTTAACACGTGTGAAGGGTGATGTGTGGAATTAATCTGATGGAGCAATTTGGTATGCCATTATGCATAATGATACAAAAACTGCTTTATTTATGTGTTTAATATAGACATCACTGAGGGCCTGACGAAGTGGTGAGTCCACTAAACTGTTGCTCATCTTAGTGAAAAGTAAAAACCAAAAAAAAAAAATATTATTTATCTTGATCACGGGTGGAGTTCTTTCCTTATTTTTTGAACAATTGGATTGGTTTCTTGTGTATGACCCAAGCCTCTGAATAACTCTATTTCCCAATTAGGGAGAGGGCATCCTGAACACAACAAAACACTGTTCGAAAGAAGTTTTAAGTTCCTATTGCATTTTTAACGTCAGCAACGGTCTTCTCAATCCACCAGCCTTCCTCTACCTTTACCAAATGTGTGGATGTTGCTGCATACAGCTACTGTGGAACTACCATGTTGGAGCTTTAATCTAGAACTTGAAACAAAATTGCTCACTTTAAAGAACACCTTTCTTGGTGCTTTTAAAAAGAACAGGGTGCTCTCTTGCCTGAATAGGAACTCCTCTGTGGTATAAAATAATTTTACTCTGCAGGCCCCAAAGGAAGGGAAGGGGTTGTAAATTGCCCCAGAGCAGCTGGCAGCATGATCCTTTGCCACATCCTGCTAGCCTGCTCCACCCACATGCTCTTATGTTTTCCAATATTGATGCCAGGGATCACTTAATAAGGCTGTTATTAGCTGAACCCTGGCATTAGTCTTTCCAAAAACTCTATTTAAAATTGGTAAATCTACTTTACAAATTATGCTACATAGAAGTGATTGGATTGCTCCCCCAGTACAGACATCAATAAAAAACAGCAGAGGAAGGTGGTGGAGTGGGCTTGTAGGAAGTGGAAAGAGATTGTGCTGCCAGCCTCTCACTGGCAAATTATGATCCCATCTCTTCCTTTGTGGGCTGCAGAAAACATCATTTCACATGACAGAGGATATCCCATTCAGGAAAGAGCTCTCTCTGTGTTTTATTATAAGTGCTGAAAAATATCAAGATAAGTACTCTTCAAAATTATTTTAGCAATACTGTACTTTTATACTGTAATGATTCTACTACCATTGCAAATGCTTTTAACCAACAATTTTCTGACTTATCTGCCTACACAGCTTCCCTCCCATCACAATCCTCTGCTTCACAGTTTAACCCCACAGCATCTGAAGGACCCCCAAACTTAACCAACCCCTTCTATTTCAGGGAAGTGTCTATGCATCAGGTCCTAAAGCTGCTCAGGTGCCTCTGAAAACACCAGTACTGGCTCAGATGGCCTAGAACCAAGACTACTAAAAATGGCTTCTTACTACATCTCTGGCCCCCTGACACATCTTCACCCTATCTCTCCAATGGCATTGTCCCTGAAGTCTGAAGGCAGCCAGAGTCACCTGTATTTAAGAAAGGCAGTAAAATGACATATCAAATTACCGCCTATTGCTATTTTGTCTGTTCTGAATAAAATCCTGGAAAAGTAGTATCCATGCAAATCACTGAATACCTTGAGAAATTCCATTTACTAAGCTCAGCACAACATGGTTTTAGAAAGCATCACAGCACCATGACAGCACTTGCAAAATTCACTTCAGATATCGTTACCAATATGGATAGAGAAAGTTAACAGGGGCAGTCTTCATTGACTTAACCAAAGCTTTCGATCTGGTTGACCATTCTCTGCTACTATCCGCCTCAGTACCTTGGGCTTCTCTCCCCAGTCACTACCTGGTTCAAAAGCTACCTCTCCAACAGAACACAAGCTGTTAAGTTTAATTCATCCACGTCAGACAGTGCTGTTATCAACATTGGGGTCCCTCAGGGGTCTATACTTGGCCCTCTTCTATTCTCATTATTCGTCAATAAACTTCCTGAGCTGGTCACCACAGGTCACTCACTTCTTTATGTGGATGACCTGGTAATTTATTATCACTCTGATAAGGTCCTGGATCTAAATGCTGCCCTCACTGCAGATTTTCGTGCTGTACAACACTGGTTGAACTCTCAACGCCTGGTTTTAAATACAAATAAAACAAAAGTTATGATGTTTGGCTCCAATCACAAGCTTAGATCCTGTCCTCTGACCATCTCTGTCTCTGATATCGATGGGGACCCTATAGAAACTGTCACTTCCTTTCGTTACCTTGGCATCCACCTGGATCAAACCTTGGACCTGAAAGCACATATACAGGAAACCTGCAAGTCAATTAACTGCAAATTGGGGCTGCCTACAGAACCAAATACCTGCTCACCCTGCTGCTAAATTGGCGATAGCCAGAGGCATTCTATTGCCAACCCCTTACATAAGGGTGTCCCATCCTGTCCTTGGCCACCAAATCTTCACTGCAACTATGGGATACTACCTTCAATAATGTGTGCAGGTATGCAACCAAAGCACCTCGGCTGCAGCATCATTGTCTCTTATATCAGGACCTTGGTTGGCTCTCTTCTTCCTCTATCAGGCAGTACTACTTGTACAATTTAGTTGATTCCATCCTAAGGACGTCCAAGCTTCTATCATGTCTGATCTTCTCAGGCCGCCATTCCACAAGGAATCTTGGATCGGCTGATCAGGACCTACTATCCATCCCTTTGTTGACTAAAAGGGCATAGGCTCCTTCCATCATGCTGCCCCCACCTATGGAACCTACTACTTCAGGATCTAAGAAATGTCTCCACTCATGTGACTTTTAAGAGTAAACTCAGGACTTTCCTCACTACTATGGACAAATGTGTTTGCTTTGACCCTACCTGATCCGCTGCATTTGTACTGTTTCCTCATTGCTAGCACTTTTGCCTGTCCAAATGAGTGTTCTATACTGTGCCTTGTAATTAATGTTTTATTTTGTGCCTTGTAATTAATGTTGCCTTAACCTGTTTCTTTATAAGCCTAATGTTAGCTGTTGACAATTGTAAGTCGCTATTCTACTCCATGACATTCTTATCTTCACTTCACAGCCTCTCCTCACTTAACCCCACTGCTGCTCTCCCTTCTTCTGTTATATCATCTTCCCTTTTGCCACTCCCCACCAAACTCACCTTTACCTGTTCCTGCCTCATCCATGCCCTCCTTAGTCCCCACCCTCCTGGCTGTGCTTAGTCACCTCTCTCCACCTACTACCGCTCTCTCCCTGTCTACCGACCCCCTTCCCTGCCCTGCTGTCTCTTGGTTCCACTGGCTCGGCTTGACTTTGACACTTTTGCCGCTATTGCCGTAACTCCTCCGCCTCTATCCCCTCTCACCGCATCCTCCTCTCGCCCTGCGTCTCTCCCGGTTCCACCAGCCCGGCTGTATTTTCCTACCTCCTACACGCTGTTGCCGTCTGCCGCTCCCCCTACCACCCTCTCTCTCGCTGCGGTTCCATAGGCCCGGCCTGCAGGTTGGTACTCACTCCCCCGCTGTTGCCGTGATCTGACGGCACCTCCTTTCCACTTAATCTCTCCTCCCATCCTTTTGCCAGTTTTCCTTCCTTGTGTCTTTTCTACTGATGCCTATCCTCTCTTATTTTCTGCCTTCTACTATTCACATTTTTGAGTATGTTCCATGATCAAGTGCTAAAGTATATTTTTGTTTACTAATGTATGTTACATTGCCATATGTATTTCTCTCTGCATTTTTTGTACTCGTTGTCTTAATAATCTGGCTGTACTCTTTGTGTGTTGTAATTGTACCTCCCGGGTCGTGCCTGAAAACAGTCACTTGCTGACTAGTGCACTTACCCGGTTAACAAATACTAAATAAATAAATAAATAAATATTCACTCAGTCATAAGCATAGCAAGAAGTTGTGATCTGAATGTCAGGTCTGGGTAAGTTTCAGGCAAAAGCTTGACTTGATGGCTGGGCAGGATTGCTTATAAAATATAAAGGTTCATGAAAGAAGCAGGTAGGTGCTCAGAAGGGTAGAGCAATGTATCCTTCCTATTTACAATGACTTATTCTGAGCCTACCTGAAATGCTTCATACAGGCTCCTTAATACAAACAATGCATTGAGGCTGTTGAAGGGATGTAAAGAGGGTGCAATGCAGGGCCACCAAAATTATCACTGGAGAGGAAAACCAAAGCTATAGGGGAAGGCTGGTTCACTACAGCATTTTCACATTGGAGAAATGAAGGCTGAGTGAAGACATGATTTTTTCTGCATTCTCATATTAACGACTTGACTGAACAGCAGCAAACTTTGATATTGTGTCCTTTGGCAGTACTTTCTTTTTTTGTTGGTACTTTTTTCCCCCAGGGAGTCCTCTGCAATCCCTCTGATGTCTACCTGTGCAGACAACCAGGTATGAGGCCCCTCTCCCCTAAACCCCCATGACTTACCCTTCTTGGCAGGAGGTGGGGAGCTTCTCAATCCACCAGACCGGATCCAGTATTCAGGGAGATGCCTTCCCAGGCTGTTGTGGTGGGGACTATCATCATCCATGCAGAGGGCTTCCCATTTTCCACTGTTCTTCCTACCCCTTGAGGACTGCGGTGTGCAATGACGCCAGGGGTGGTGACACGCATGCTCCCATATGCATTCCGCCAGGCATCTGCCGCAACCCCTGCCCACTATCTCCAGTGTCGGTGTGCCACTGCCCAGCCTCCGCTAGGGGGTAGGCAATCACCGAGTGCTGCACTCCCCCCCCCAGGAGAAGGAGAGCAGTCATATTGATGCTCAGTCCTTCCCCACCCTGCCGTCTCCTGGTGGCCCATGCTCATTCCCAAACATGGGTTGCCAGTGTGGTGTGAGGTGTGGCGTCCAGCTCCTCAACCCTCAGTGCCACCGCGCCAGCCTCCTTTGGCAGTACTTGGGGATAAACCTGATGCTCAGAGGTAGCAAAGTCAGGGGTAATGTTAGGAAACACTTGTCCTCCCAGATGGCTGTGAACCTATGGAACATCCTGCCAACAGAAACAGAGGACATGAGGCCAATACATGCCTTCAAAGTAAGCCTGAACAAATGTATGTTTACCAAGCAAATCACTGGATACACTGGCTAGAAGATTGTGTAGACAACAGCTTTACATTTGTTCATGTTTACACAGTATATGTATTCATACCTGCTTATGAAGTGGGGAAAGGTATGGTGGACCTAGAATTGCTAACAATTTTATATTAAAATGTGACTACTGTAGGTAATAGGATGCAGTAGTGAAATGTTTGTAGAGTAGTCTTACCTTTTAGGTTTAAAAACTTAGAAAATACATCTAAAATGTTAAACCATATCACAGATGATTTCTTAAGAAAACCTAGTTTTAAATGTTAATGCAAAGCAACACTTACTTGCATTTTGATTGAGGTTGGAGTAGTTGTAGCTAATAGAAATGATGAAGTACAACACAGTTTTCCCTATGGAAATGCATCTCTATGTATATCTAACTTATAGAATGCTATTGCTAATTTCTTTGTAAGATTATAGTGCCAAGGAACTTTAGAGTTCCAATTTTCTAAGAAAATGCTTATCTATAGTATGCATACTTAAGTAATTACATTGCTAATTGCATATATGAGTTACCTTACAAAGACTTTTAAGTTTCAATTACATTTCAATTTGGTAAATCTGCTGTAGAAATAAAGCTCTGTAGAAGTGAATGGAGTGCTCCCCTGTGCGCTCCCTACACAGACATCACAAAACATCACAGAATGGGTGTTTGGGGCAGTAAAACAAGTATTGTATTGTCAGCCCCTTGGGGCAAATTATGATCCCTTTGCTTCCTTAGGGGACTGCAGTAAAAAATGATTTCACACTACGGAGTAGCTCCTATTCAGGCAAGAGTGTTCTCAGTTATTTTGTTATAAACACTAAGAAATATCAAGAATGGTGTTCTCTAAAATGATTTAAATAATATGGTTATTTTATATATTTACTCAGTCATAAGCATAGTAAGAAGTTTTGGTACAAACTGCAGGTCTGAGTAAGTTCCAGGCAAAAGCTTGACTTGATGAATGGGCAGGTGGCCTATAGTATAATAACATTCATGAAAGAAGGAGATGATGTGATGGATCCCGCTATGTAGCAACCCTCTATGTGTGCTCTCGCTATCCCCTTCCGTTAAACCATAAAAATCAAGATTTTAAGCAGTTTTTTAAGGGGGTGCAAGGTTTAATTATTATGTTGGAAGCTGTGTAGATCCTTGTTGCGTGCGGACAAGTCTGCAGGACTGAAGAATTAAGGCAGAAATGCAGTCGGCACCATCTTGCCTCACACCGCTGCATACTCCAGAGAAGGCCAGCAAGAAACTGAAGGCCCAGATGAGAATTCCTCGTGACAAACTTTGAGAAGACAGGAGCAGACTCCTCTAACTTTGGAGCTGTTTCTTGAAGAATTCTGCCCTTTCTGAGAGGAGCTGAGATCCCTGACAACAGATCTGAAGGCCATGTCTTGGGCTCTGGAGAACCTATGTCGTTGTACCAGGTATAATGAGGCCCGTCTTATATCTATTGAGAAGAAAGTGGCAGCAGTAGACCCAGCAATGGCAGCCTACAGACAGCATTTCGCCAAGCTAGAGGTGAAACTGGAAGTCTTAGAAGGAAGGAGTTACTGCAACAATGTAGTCCTGATTGGCCTCCTGGACAAAGAGGAGGGCATGGACCCGGTGTTATCTGCACAAAAAGTAGTAGCCAATCTCGCTGGCCCATCATCTTTTGGGGTCTCCTACACAATTGAGTGTGCTTACTGAGCTCTTTGGGCTATGCCTTCCCCCACGTACTTTTTCATATACAAATTCCTAAATTTCCAGGAGAAACAGCACTTCATGATTAAAATCAAGGAAGTCCAGGAAGTTAAGTGGGAAGGCGTGGCAATTCATGTAGCACAAGATTTACCCCTGTGGGTGTGGCAAAGGAGAGCATACTTTCTTGCCATTGTGACCAAATTAATAGCCGCAAATATCAGATTCCATATGGGCTACCCAGCTAGATTCCAGGTTCTAATTGATGGGAGCTGGAGTACATTTGAAGAGCTGAAGAGCACAGAGAAAACACTCAGGAGACCTTCCCTGATCTGTTTAAAAAACTTTGAAGGAGTTGCTGCCATACAGTAGTGGTAGGTCTCCTTTACATTTCATGTAGAGAGTTTTTATTTCCCTCTTCAGCTTGAAACCCTGTGCAGGACTATGAATGGGTGCCTGGACTTAACAGAATCATTTGTGCACATTTGGACTATATCTGGACTGAAATTCTAGATCGCTTTAATGACTGGGCCCTAGCTTTGTTTTTTTCTCAGATGGGACATGCCTCATTTATTATTGGAATGGCAGTTAGTTCATGGAGTGGATCCCCTGTAGTTGCTGCCCTTTGATACCTGTATCCTGTCTGGCATTATACTTTCTCTCCCTTCTTTTTCCTTTAGCTTGGGAGTGAAGTAACCCTCAAGTTCTGGAGAGCTGTTTATGGTTTGAAAGTTTGGGGCCTGTGGTTTTGGGGGCTGTCAGTTCATGAGGGAGTTCTCCCTTTCCTCTCATTTTGGGTCAGCAGGGGACTGATTTACCTGGTTTATATTTGCATCTGGTGACCCAGAATCCCCTTAGTTCTCAACAGGATTGTACCCAGTGAAAGTACAGGACTTCTCCCCAAAGAATTGTTACCTAGCTACCTGCTACAAATTTGGGCACTCACAGACTGAAATCATAAGCTGCATATAAGACTTGACCTGGGGTTATAGGTGCTCCTGTTTGTGGGGATCAAGGACTTGTTTTGCTATATTATTTTTATTGGCGACTTGGGGCCCCTCCCTTGTACCTCTGGGTACAAAATGAGGAGTTAATAGGGGTTAGCCTGTGCGCTGAGTATAAGCTTGAGACTATCCCTTGTTCTTTAGGAGTATGTGAGGTGCAAATATGAGCCTCGCTCCTGTACGTTTATTGGTTGACGGGGAAGCTACTCAGGAGAAGGTACATCATGTACTGAAATACTGTTTGTTTGGTGGGGTGAGGGGTTATTTCTATTGATTTCTGGTTACAGTTCATAATGCCTGATATTTGAGGGTGGGAGAGTTTATGTTATGTTTGGATTACTTATTTTGGGCATCAGGAGGCAGGGAGGGTGGTGGTGTAGTGGCATCGTTGGAACAGGATTTGTGGTCTGTCACACTTGTTAACTGTGGTTATGGTTTTGATGCAACTATTCTTAGTTTTGTACAATGGCATACTATAGGAGGGTTCTCTCATGGAATATCTGGGGATCCTGCAACAAGGCCAAGAGATATCAGATTTTAAAACATATTCAACACCTGAGATGGGACATTTCCCTGTTAAAAGAGACCCACCTCCTGGAGAAGGAGGGGAATTTTTCCATAGGCAGTTCATGGAACAGGTATTCAGTGCTGGGATAGCACCCAAAATAGATGGATTGTTATCTTGGTTGCCAGAGGAATCTCCTTTTTATGCAAACAAGAAATTAGGGATCTGAATGGGAGATACATTATTGTGAAGGGGCATTTAGATAGAACAACAGTTTTATTGGGGAGTGTATATGGGCCCAATGTGGACACCCCTGGATTTTTTACTGATTTATTAAATGTTCTCACCCCATTCACTACCTTACCTATTATATCGGGGGGAGATGTGTCAGTGTCAGTGGCTCAGTAGGTAGCATACTCGCCCCTGAGGCCGGGAGATCAGAGGGCTGTGGGTTCAGTTCCCACATCTGGCACTTGGGTTAATATCCCAGTACTGACAATGTAGTGCAGCATGAGAGGGGTGCTGCACTTCTGAGGTAGCATCTTTCGGATGAGACGTTAAACCGAGGTCCCATCTGCCTGGGTTGGTGGTAGTTCAGGTGGATGTTAAAGATCCCATGGCACTTATCGAAAAGAGTAGGAGAATTTCCCCGGTGTCATGGCCAAATTTCCCTCATTCACTAAATGTATCACCAACAGCTTAATCTGTTCAAGGTCAGTTGGCATTCATCTGTATCCCCCTCTCCCGGGTCGTGCCTGAAAATAGGCAGGATTTGTCTAGTGCACTTACCTGGTCAACAAAAACTAAATAAATAAAAAATAAATAAAAGATTGGAACCTCTCCTTTTCCCCGGATTTGGATAAATCAGATAAATAATGTAAAGGGCTATCCCCAGCACAGTGATCCATTAGAGATCTTGTGGATCACCTAGAGCTATGGGACACATGGCAGATCATGCATCCTGACCTGAGGGAATACACCTTTAGGTCCGGTGTGCATGGTTCTTCCTCAATGATTGATTATTTTTTTACTTAGTCAGGCATTGCTATATGGGGTGTCAGACAGCAAAATTGACCCTGGGGTTATCTTCAATACCTCAGTCATATGGTGCTCCTTATCTCTCACTTCCAAGGATAGTGAATACCATTACACAGGAAATAGAGCAATACACTAGGTTCAACTTAAATTTTTTTTTTATTTAGTTGTTTAACCAGGAGTAGCACATTAAGCTGAAAGCTTTTTTATAGGAGCAACCTGGGAGCACAGGGAAGTTAAGTGACTTGCTCAGGGTCACACAGCATTCAAGTGGAAGCTGTGGGATTCAAACCCAGGTCTGGTCTGCTAGATGTCACCAGATTTGCAGCTCAGAGCCTTAAACCACTGCGCTATACTGCCTCCACTCCACAAATTCCACTCCTAGACTAGATTTAGAATGGAGTGCCCTGAAGTGTGTCCTGCAGGTGGTGCTTATTAAAATGCCGTCCCAAAGGAAATGCATAAGGGACTAAAAAGCCCTTCCTCTTTGGTAGAGATTCACAATATGGAAGCATCATTGTCCCCTTCCAGGGCAGAGGCTGACAGGAACAAACTGTTGGGGCTCCGAGATCAATACAGTTGTTTGCTCCAGGAAAAGGCAGAGTATGCAATGCTGAAAATCGGGACAAAATACATTGACCAAGGAGAGAAGGCAGGTCACCTGCTAGCTCTCCAGCTTAAACAGGTAGAATCCACCAGGATAATCAAAAGCATTTGATCCCAATCTGATGGTCCCCTTCACCTTACCCCCAAAGATATCACCAGTGAATTTGCCGGTAATTACAAAGATCTCTGCAGTCCCATGATTAATCATCCAGGACCCCAGTAGGTTTCGGACTACATGGATTCTATCCCCCTTCCTTCCTTAGATAGGGCTCAACAGGAGAGCCTGCTTGCTCCCATCATGAAGGCAGAGATTCTGGCCTCTATTAACTCCCTTGTCTCGAAAAATGCACCTGGAACAGATGGGTTCTCTCCTAACTTTCACAAAGTGTTTACTAAGCAGTTAACTCCCTGGCTTTCCAGGCTATTTACCTGGATCCTGGACTCTAACCCGCTGGACAAACCACTTTTAGAAGCTTTGATTATAGTTCTCCACAAACAGGGGAAGGATCTGGAGAGAGTCTCCAGCTATAGACCTACAGTATTTTGCTCTTAAATTGTGACATCAAAATACTAGCAAAGCTGATTGCCTCTAGGCTTAACATGGTATTGCTGGAAATAGTTCATCTGGACCAGGTGGGATTCATGTGAGGTAGAAGCTTTTTGGATCATCTCTGTAAATTGGTGCACATTTTCTCTCCATCTAGGAACTTGGCAGCCCCTGCTGGAATGCTCCCCTTGGATGCAGAGAACACGTTTGACAGAGTGTACTGGCAGTTCTTGTTTTGTACCATGCAAAGGTTTGGTTTTCCACAAAATTTATAAAATGGGTCTCCTCTTTATACCAGAACCCCAATGTCAGGATTTACTGTAATGTAATGTTTTCAAACCTCTTTCCCCTCTACTCTGGTACCAGACAGAGATGTCTGCAATCCCCTCTACTGTTCAATATCTATCTTAAACCCTTACTGACCAAGTTGCAAGAGAAAGCATCCATTCAGGGCATCACCATTTGGTACTCAGATGTTTAAACTCTCAGCCTATGTCGATGATGTTCTTTTACATTTAGTGTATAACAAGCAGTCCTTCCCGATCGTTCTTTCCACCATTGAGGAGTAAAGCCAGCTATCAAATTATAAAATCAATCTGGGGAAGACATTGGTGTTCTCCCTTAATCATAGGCTTATTAAATCAGAAGTGGAGCACCTTGGACTGCAATGGAGTTCAGCTATTCTGAAATACTTAGGGATAACCTTGGCCAGAAGTGAGAGGGCCATGAGGAAGCTCAACTTAGATCCTCTTCTCCAGATTATTCAGCAGGATCTAACTAGGTGGCAGTCTCTTCCCATCTCACTTTGGGGGCGTATCAGCATACCCAAGATGGACATTTTGCCCAGGCTCTTTTATCCCCTTAGCATGATAAATTTCTGGATTCCAATGCTTTGGTTCAAAAAAGATAATTCTATTATCTCATCTTTTATTTGGTTGGGTAAAGTACCTAAGCATACTTATAATAAGTTGGTCACCTCCAAGGGATACGGGGACCTGAGACTCCCACACTTTGCCCTTTACTTTTCGGCGAGCCAAACCTGCAAATACCAAAAATGGCTTATGCCTCAAAAAGAAACCAGCTCCCTATCTTATGTCCCCGTATGGTTAATACTGGAAAGGGAAATGATTTCTGCAGCTGGTATATCTCTGGGAGCAATGCTACACATCCTACTTAAGGCTTTCCCAAGCACTCTAGCTAGATCTCCCATGGCTTCCTCAGTCCAGATTCATGCCCAACTTTGTGCCTTTCTTCGATACAAACCTAATAGGGACCTTCCGCAGCCATTAGTGGGGGGTCCTAACTTTAGGGTAGGGGGACAGCTTATTTTAGAGTCCTGATTCCCCCAGATTAATGGAACTAGAGTGGGTAAATTTTTCCTTGGGGGAGTATGTAGGTCGGTGGGATCTATCATAAATCATTTTGTAATTGATAGTAGACAGGTTTTCAAAGCCTACCAGTTGTACCATCTTTTGGTTCAACATGCAGGTATGGTAAGTGGGGAAGATGATACCAGGGGGTGGTTTTGATCCCTTGTCCCTATCTGTGGTAAGCCCCATGCAATATCCTTGGTACATTCCTCCCTGCTTTCCATGTCATTCAATGTCCAGTACAGGGAACCATGGTATTGGGCAGGACAGTTTCCTTCCCAGCAAGACACGAGGAGTATTATCTGGAAAAATACTTATATTTATATTTCACAGAACAGGCTGAGACTCACCCAGTTTCAGATCCTAAACAACATGTATTGGACCCCAGTTAAACTGCTGAAGTTGGGAAGGGTCCCCACCTCCTTGTGCAATAGATGTCGTCAACAAGAGGGAACCTTCTGACATTCTGGGACTGTCCACTAATAAAAGCCTTATGGGATCTGGTAAGAGTGAATGTGGACCCCTTGCTGGGCATTGCAGATCTATTTACTCCTGAGATTTTCCTATATGGGGATTTCTCCCAAATTCCAGTGCACCTGCACAGGTTCTACATAGCTATGATATCCCTGACTCTAAAAAAAGCTAGTGCTATGCCACTGGCTGAGTGATCATCATATTACATATACTAAATGGCTTCAGGAGCTTCTTTTTAACCTCTGATCTGAGCCACTTAAAGCCAGCCTCTGGGGTTCTTTGCCCCGATATAGAAAAAACTGGGATGGGCTTCATACCTTATATACATTTTTTTTATTTTAGTCTTTGGTAACCAGGTAAGGCCCACTAGGGACATGTACCTGTTTTCAAGGGTGACCTGGAAGCACTGGGCAGTTAAGTGACTTGCTCAGAGTCACACAGTATGCAAGTGGAGGTTGTCATAATCAAACACAGTTCTGGTCTGTTGGATGTGCCAAGGACATTCACAGCTCATTACTTTAACCTCTAGGCTATACTGCCAGCCCTAAATTTGCTTCAGTCAGGAGCTGCTCCTTTGCAGAGTCCTCAAGACACTTCCCCATGATGTTCTCTGTCTTATGTGCATCCAGACTGTTTCTAGAGTCCTTTAGACACAGCTCAATAGATAGCCTTGATGCCAAGCAGGAGAGAGGGGAGGGTTAAGGGGAAGGGGGGAGGGACTTTTTTTGGGGTGTGTGGCAGGGGTTAGGGGGTCTTGACATTGAGGGTTTTGATGGTATGTATCAATGTTACTGATGTGCACCCATGACAAGTTATTGTTGTTAAAAACTAATAAAGTTCAAATAAAAAAAAAGTAATGAAATAAACAGATGGATGTTCATCATGGTAGGGTAATGTATCCTCCCTCTTTAGAAGGACTTAGTCTGAGCTGATCTGAAGTGCTTCATGTAGTCCTTGGCTCATCAATACAAACAATACAGTAAGACTGTTGAAGCAGTGCAGTGTAGCACCACCAAAAGGATGAAGGGAATGAGACAGTCAGTTGACATGAAGAGAATACAAGCCTTCCAAGTAAGCCTGTACAACGGTATGCCTACTAAGGGAATCTATTGATACACTGGGTAGTAGATTGGTTAGGAAACACCTTTTATTTCATGCATGTTTACACAGCATTCTGTTTCATACCTACTAATTAGTAAGGGAAGACACAATGGTCTTAGAGTCTCTTCCATTTATATGCTAATATGTAACTGGCTTCTCACTAAATATTTGTCTAGGCGCACACCCAAGTAACTGGAGCACACTAGCTGGTAGATGATTCTAAATCATATTTGTGTTTCTGTTGTTCTCATGGGCCAATGACCTTCATGGGTGTTGCAAGGCTGCTAATTTAATAGCCCCCATGACCCACTAGCAGGATAACTCCCTCCCTGCTCTTCACTTAGCTACTGTACCCTTTGCACCCACCGCTTTGAAATATATCCTTCATGTGGTGCCTGTACTGTATAGTCCTTGTGTACGTTGCTGTTTATCTAGCTGTACAATTCTTGTGTAAGATGCTGTATATGTATTTATTTAAACCTACTGAGCATTACTGTATATACCCTTTCCCCCCTCCCCCCAGGATGCATCTGGAATCGAGCGGTACTCTGCTCAGCATGTCTTCCTGGTTAAACTCTTAATTAAGTAAATAAATAAATAAATGTTAATATGTGACAAATGTATATGATAGGTTGAGAGTAAAGAAATGTTAGGATTGCAGGGTACTCATCTTGTTTAGACACATTGTGCTTTGATCTCAAAATGGAATACACATTTATAAATTATATCTAAGATGTATTTCTCTCAATTTACTTTTGGTTATTTATGCACTCTTACCTGTAGTTGTTGTTTTGGTTGTGGTTGGAGTAGTTGTAGCTAATGGAAAAGAAGGAAGTACAACAGACAGTGAGTCTCCTTAAACAAACACTTCTTTACATATACTTAACATAAGAAATGCCATTACTAATTGCTTTTACTTAAGGAATCTTGCAGTTCTCACTCATTTTTATGTTTGCACATGCGCAAAAAACATTATGTGGCAGCTTAGGAGAAAAGTGGGTTGTGGAGGTGCGGCAGTGTGACAGCCAACCGAGGCATTGCATTTGAGGGCTTGGCACTGGTGGGCCAATGGAGGCACAGTGTGCTGATGACACTGGGATCCAAAAGTGCCACCAACTTGAAAGGTTTTTGCCGCAGCAATCAGGGGCCAGCTCATCATTGCAGCATCAGTCATTCCGCTGCAATGAGGCGCGAGCCGTCGTGCTGGGCAGAGCGTGCCTACTGTGTGTTTATGAACATGGCGGCTAGGTGTCTTGATCACAAACAATATTATTCAGACCCCACTGCTGAGGGGGTGCTCAATCCCCCTCAGCAGCATGTTCCACCCTCACAACAGTCTTTGTCGACGGGGGCCCCAATCCCTATCAGCTTCAGTCCCCATCCCAGTTTAATCTGCCGATGGGGGAGCCCACTCCCTGTTGGCATAATGTTCCCATCCCAGTTTAATTTGCTGACAGAGGGGCCCACTCCCAATTGGCATAATGTCCCCCCCCAAAAGTAGGTTTGTGCCGAGAGGGGTGCCCAATCCCCTTGGCTGTTGCACCCCAGTATGTGCCGACAGGGGTGCCCAATACCCTGTCGGCTACAGCTGCCCCAAAAAAACACTCAGTTGGCACACTGGGAGCTCATCCCAGCATGATAAATATCCCTGTTAAAGAAAACAACATCCTATATATATATATATATATATATATATATATATATATTTTTTTTTTTAACCTGTAAATCAGAAAACAGTGATCCCTCATTGAGTCTGGTGGCACTGCCCCCACCAGCACCCACCCTCTGTGCACCCTGCCACCCCACCCCTCACCCCCATACTTACCTCTGGATCCCAGTGCGACGATCTTCGGTGGACCGGGAACACATCTACACTCTTCAAAGCCGACCGCGAACTGAAGAAATGCTGGTAAGCTATATAATGACATAAATAGGGTTTTTTTCAACTTTGGTGCATATCTCAGGCATTTTTGGGACTTATGGTATCAAATTTTCAGCATGAAGTTATTGGGACTCCTCCTCATGAATTCAGCCACTGTCATGGTGTTATTCAGTCCCAAAAGATGATTTTACGGTCACTGTGCAGAATCTCCTTTTGGGACTGATTAACGAAATGACAATGCCAGTGTTCATGAGGTGGCCTCTCAAAAAGTCTATGTTGCAAATTTGGTGGAACAAATCCAAGAAATGAATGTTTTACGAGTGTGTGTTGCGCAGTTGCTACGCATGCTTGTAACTTCATGAATTTGCAATATTTTCACTCCAGATTTTCAACATGGCCATTTGTCCACATGTCCTTATGAACAGTACAGCTGTCATTTTTCAAATCCTGGCTGACATGTGCTTTCGCACTTCTGGCGCAGAATAGCGCAGTCTCTGTTGGAAATCAGTGCTCAGGACAGATTACAAAAATCACAGTGACACTGTTCATGAGCAGGGGTCCTAAAATGCCTATGTTGAAAATTTTGTGATGAAGGTCCATAAAATTACTGTGATATGAGCGTGTGTTGCGCAGTTTCCACGTATGCTCAAAAGTGTGTGGAATTTGTAATATTGCCACTACAGATTTTCAACATTGCCATCTCTTCACACCTCCCTATGGTTGGTACAGCTGTCATTCTTCACATTCTGCCCAATCTGTGTTTTCGTTCATGTGGCACAGAATGGCACGGTCTCTGTTGGAACTCAAAGTTCGGGACTCATTGACAAAATCACACTGCCATTCTTCATGAGAAGAGGTCCCAAATGCTTTCATGAGGTGGGGGTCACAAAAAAGGCCATCTTGAAAATTTGTATTGCAAATACCAACAAACACCCCAGGCGTTAGGGTTTCTAACCGTAACATACCACCCTGTACAGACTGACAGGCATCGGGGTGTGCCTTTGGACTGCTGACTGTACTGTTCATGCCATCCCACCCCAGACTTCATCCCATTCTCCTATGCTGCACCCATTTCAGTGTATGTCCTTATGGAATGGGGTGACTGTAAAGCCAAACACCCCAAGGCACACCTCAACACATGTCGGTGTCTGCAGAATAGGGTGAAGTGACATGGCATGACCATCATGGGTGATGACCCAAATGCATACCCCAATGCCAATACTGGATGGAGGTTTGGTTGACATGAAGTTCAGTACTTCACTGCCATTCCTATTCTGCATCTGTCTATCTCCTGCATTTCCAATGCTAATACCAACAAGCAAACATTCGGCATTTACAAATGCTTGTTAATGTTGTCATCTGCTTTTTTCTCCAACCAATCCACCTCACTCTGCTATCTACCAAATGTGTGGAGTTTGCTGTATACATCAAATCTAAGATTAACATATTGGAATATTAAGCTGGATTTCATTGTCAATCAAGTAAACATAAATTACTTAAAATTCTTCAACATTACACCTCTTTTATGTTCAGACAAACACACACATAGTAAAAAGTGTTGTAATAAAGGACAGGTATGGATAATTGCTAAGCATAAGCCTGACCAAATGGCTGGGCTGATTGAACAGGAGGATAAGAGATTTCAAGAAAAGAATAGAGTAGGTAAACGTTCGGTATGGAAGGGAAAACTATCATTCTTTAAAAGGACATAGTCTAGCACCACCTGAAGTGCATCATGTATAGCAGTTATGTGCTCCTGTACTACAATATGCTGAGGGTACAATGCAGGGCCACCTAAATGATCAGTGAAGTGCAAGGCCAAAGCTATAGGGAGAGGCTGATGCACCATAGCATTTTCACATTGGAGAAGTGAAGGCTCAGAGAACACATGCATTTTTCTGCTTTATCATGTTATTGACTTGACTGAATAGACAGCAAACTCTGATCTTCTGTCCTTCAGCAGGATTTGGGGGATACACCTGATGCTCAGTGGTAACGTTAGGAAGCATTTCTTCTCCCAGGTGGCTGGGAATCTATGGAACATCATATCAGCAGAGACCGAGGACATGAGGATAAAACATGCCTTTAAATTAAGCTTGTACAATGTTGTGCTTACCAAGGGAATCACTGGAAATACTGGGTAGAAGAGTGGGTGGGGAACCCCTTTAAATTTGTACGTTATCATACAGCATATGTATTCATACTTGCTTATGAAGAGGAGGAAGACATGGTGGACCTAGAATCTCTAACCATTGTATGTTAAAATGTGACTATTGTAGGTAATATGATACAGTAATGAAATGTTAGGAGAGTAGTCTTGCCTTCTATGCTTAAACATTTTGCAAAATATATCTAAAATGTTAAACCATGTCAGAGATGATTTATTAGGAAAATCTATTCTTAAATATTAATGAAATGCAACACTTACTTGTTGTTTTTGTTGTTTTGGTTGTGGTTGGAGTAGTTGTAGCTAATTGAAATGGATGAAGCACAACACATAGTTAGTTTCTCTAACAAAATGCATCTCTCTGTATATCTAACTTATAGAATGCTATTGCTAATTTCTTTGTATGATTTCAGTTCCAAGGAACTTTACAATTCCAATTTTTCTAAGAAAATGCTTATCTATAGTATGCATACTTCTGTAATTACATTGCTAATTGCATTATATCAGTTAACTTACAATGACGTTTAGGTTTCAATTAAATTTCAAATCAGTAAATCTGCTGTAGAAATAAAGCTTTGTACAAGTGAATAGAATGGTCCCCTGTGCTTTCCCCACACAGACATCATAAACCATCACAGAATGGGTGTGGGGTGGGCTAGTAGGAAATAAAAATGTATTGTGCTGCCAGCCCCTTGGGGCAAATTATGATCCTTTCACTTCCTTAAGGAGCTGCAGTAAAAAATGATTTCACACTACAGAGGAGCTCCTATTCAGGTAGGAGAGTGCTCTGTTATTTTGTTAGAAGCACTAAGAAATTTCAAGAATGTTGCTCTTTAAAATGATTTTAACAGTATGGTTATTTTATATATTTACTCAGTCATAAGCATGGTAAGACGTTTTGGTATGATCTGCAGGTCTGAATAAGTTCCAGGCAAAAGCTTGTCTTGATGGATGGGCAGGTTGGCCTATAGTATAGTATAATAAGATTCATGAAAGAAATAGGTGGGTGTTCAACATGAAGGAGAATGTATTCTTCACCTTTACAAGGACTTAGTTTGAGCCAACCTGAAGTACTTCATGTAGTCCTTGGCACCTCAATACAAACAAGACATTGAGAATGCCAGAGCAGTGCAGTGCAGCAACACGAAAATGATAAAGGGAATGAGACAGTAGGTAGACATAAAGAGAATACAAGCCTTCCAAGTAAGCCTGTACAACAGTATGTTTACTAAGGGAATCTATTGATACACTGGGTAGTAGATTGGGTAGAAAACACATTTTATTTGATACATGTTTACACACCATACTTTTTCATACCTGCTAATGAGTAGGGGATGACACAATGGTCTTAAAGTTTCTTCCATGTATATGATCATATTACAAAATGTGACAAATGTATATGTGAGGTTGAGAGTAAAGAAATGTTAGGAGAGCAGGTGACTCATCTAGGTTTAGAGACATTGTGTTTTGATTTTAAAATGGAATATACAGTTATAAATCATATCAAAGATGTATTTCTCACAGTAATTTACTTTTGGTTATTTATGCGCTCTTACTTGTAGTAGTTTTGGTTGTGGTTGGCGTAGTTGTAGCTAATGGAAAAGAAGGAAGTACAACAGATAGTGAGTTTCCTTAAACAAATACTCCTTTACATATACTTAACATAAGGAATGCCATTACTAATTGCTTTTACTTAAGGAATCTTGCAGTTCTCATTACATTTTTAATGTCATCAGCTTTTTTTCTCCAACCACCCACTTCCCTCTATTATCTACCAAATGTGTGGGGTTTGCTGTATACATCCAGTCTATGATTAACATGTTGGAGTATTAAGCTAGATTTCATTGTCCCTGTATCCCCACCCAGAATTAACTCAGACCACTGCTTTATCACTTTTGGATGCTCACTGGCAATATGTATTAAAAGGCACAACCTGTATTTATCAATTTACATCCCAATTTCATGTCTAGCAATCAGTATTTACAATTTGGATATAACAGTCCCACATCACTTCTAGGACATAACAGTCCTGTCTTTCCTCTCGTGGTTCTTCCTCTCGACCTTTTCCTCATTGCTTCCCGGGGGCCGGACACTGTGATCTGGCCACCCCTTTTCTGCACAATGCACTGGGTACCACCTTATCCAGACCACTCCCCCCCCACCAGGTGTGGACACTGAGATCCTCCCCCTAGCTCTCTATCCCTCCCCTTCCCCTGTTACTCCCACACCTGGGTTCTCTTGTTCCCAGCCTGTGGTATCTACCTCCTCCCCCTCTACCTGCCCCCATCCCCCTTACTTCCAACCACTTCCCCTCCCCTCAGCTCCCTCCTTTTTGCCAATACCTTGTGGTGGGACTCCACCTAGCCCCATGGACCCTGGCTGCCCCTCTGTGGCCACACCTAGCCCGTGCTGGGCCCCATTTGAGGTCACGTCCACCCTGTGCCTCTACCTCACTAAGTGCCTATTCCTGGACCCTTTATCTTTCTTGCAGGAAGGGTGGACAAGGAATTTTACAGCAAGAAAGTGGGCTTACTGAGGGTTACCTGCCATTAAGTAGTGCCTAAGGAACCCTGATCAGGACCCCTGCTGGCCCCTCCCTCTGGCCAATAGCCAGCAAGCTCTGAGCCTGGCCAGATGACATCATCACCGAGGTCATAGTACCTCCCCTGCAGTCCCTTCCCCTTCCTGCCCCTCCCTCCTCCCCCCTCCTCTGTGAAAATTCCTGGCTGGGTCATAGAAACATAGAATTTGATGGCAGACAAGGACTGCTTAGCCCACCCAGTCTGCCCATTTCCCTACATAATGGATAAGCTGCAGATCCAAGTTAACCAACAGCCTACTTCTTCCTACTCCCACGCCCTAGAATTGCCTTATGACTGTCCCATGCATGCTTGAATTCCATCATGGTTTTTGACTTTACAACCTCCTCCGGAAGGCTGTTCCATGCATCCACAACCCTATTTGTGAAAAAATACTTCCTTACATTACCTTTGAGCCACCCCTCCATCTTCAAATTGTGCCCCCTTGTTCTTGCACACCTATTTTTTTTCTGAAAGATGCTACCCTCTTGGACTTTGTTGATTCCCTTGAGGTACTTGAAAGTTTCTATCATGTCCTCCCTCTCTCTCCTTTCCTTGAGGCTATACATATTAAGCTCCTTAAGTCTCTCTTCATATGTCTTACGGTCCAGACCCCGCACCATTTTAGTTGCCCTCTTCTGGACTGCCTCCATCCTGTTTATGTATTTGCAGAGATTGGGCCTCCAGAACTGCATGCAGTACTCCAGATGGGGTCTCACCAGCTGTCTGTAAAGAGGGATAACAGCTTCCTGTTTTCTACTGGTGATGCCTCTCTCTATGCATCCCAGTATCCCCCCAGCCCTCCTTACTGCCCTCTCACATTGCTTGCCCACCTTTAGGTCATCTGATATGACTACCCCCAGGTCCCTTTCCATTTTTGTTGCTGCTAGTATCTCACCCCCCCATTGTGTACTCTTCCCTTGGGTTTTTGTTTCCCAGGTGCATTACCTTGCACTTTTTAGCATTGAATCTAAGCTGCCATACATTTCACCATTCCTCCAACCTTGCCAAGTCCCTTCTCATCCTTTCCACCCCACCTTGTGTATCAACTCTGTTACAGATCTCTGTGTTGTCTGCAAAGAGACATATTTTTCCTTCCAGTCCCTTGCAATGTCGCTTATAAAGACATTGAAGAGGACCGGTCCTAGTACTGAACCCTGCGGTATCCCACTAGTAACCCCCTTTCTTCAGAGTGGACTCCATTTACTATTACCCTCTGTGTCCTGTTCTCCAGCCAATTCTTTACCCAGGCTACCATCTTGGGACCCACTCCCAGGCTGGCTAACTTGTATATTAATCTTTTGTGTGGGGCTGTGTCAAATGCCTCGCTAAAGTCTAGGTAGGCCATGTCCACGGCCCCACCCTGATCTGCTACTTTGGTCACCCAGTCAATGAAATCCATTAGATTCATCTGACATGACCTTCCCACTGTGAATCCATGCTGCCTTGGGTCCTGTGCCCCTCTGGCCTCTAGGTCCTCAACAATTCTTTCCTTCGGAAGTGATTCCATGATTTTCCCTATCACTGAGGTTAAACTAACAGGTCTGTAGTTACCTGCTTCTGCCCTGCTCCCACTTTTGTGAAGTGGAATCACATCTGCCCTCCTCCAGTCCTCAGGTACCACCCCATCCTATCATGATTTGTTAAAGAAGGTAGTCAGTTGTGTCACTAGTTCTAAACTTAGTTCTTTTAGAATTCTGGGATGAATCCCATCAGGCCCCATTGCTTTGTCCACTTTCAGTTTTAAGAGTTTTTTCAGAACCCTTTCTTTTGTAAATGGGCAGGTATCAACTTCTGTATCCAGAGTGTTTCCATTGTTTGGTTTAGGTACCTCCCTCTCTTCATTTGTGAATACTGAGCAAAAATATTTGTTTAGTATTTCTGCCTTTTCACAGTCACCCTGTGCCCACTCCTTCCCCTTTATTAAACCTCACTATCCCTCCCTTCATCTTCCTTCGCTCCCTGATTTACCTATAAAAGGTTTTATCCCCCTTCTTAACTGTGTTGGCTATCTTTTCCTCGGTTTGGGCCTTTGCTGATCTGACTGCCTTCCCAGCTTCCTTTTGCTTTAACTGATACAGTTCTCTGTCCTGCTCCTTCTGTGATTCTTTGTACTTCCTGAATGCTTTCTTTTTCTCCCTAACCTTCCCTGCCACCTCCTTTGAGAACCATAGTGGTTTCTTACATTGTTTTGTTTTCTTTATGTGCTTCACACAAAGGCTTGTTGCCTCTGTAATGGCAGTTTTGATTATTCCCCATTGTTCTTCCACCCCTCATTCCTGCCCATTTGCTAGTGCATTCCTTAGGCACTCACCCATTTTGGCAAAGTCAGCCCTCCTGAAGTCCAGTACCTTTGCCTTTGTATGGCTTGAGTCTACTGCTGTGTTTATTGAGAACCATACTGTTCGATGGTCACTAGTTCCCAGATGGCTACCCACTTCTAAATCTGTGATCCTCTCGCCATCTCCATTTGAGAGTACCAGGTCTAAGATTGCTCCGTCTCAAGTGGGTTCCAATACTAGTTGTCTAAGGCATGCCCCCTGTAGGGCATCTAGAATGACAGCACTGTTAGAAGTGGCTGCTGCAAATGTACTCCAATTAACATCTGGCATATTCAGATCCCCCATCAGCAATATCTCCCCTTTTTTGACAATTTAAGGATACTTCCTATCATTTCCTTGTCCATGTCCTCCCCCTGGGATGGAGGTCTGTATACAACCCCTGTGCGGATTGTGGTGCCATTGCCTGTCTCCAAATTGACCCACAGTGCTTCCTCTCCTCCCTGTTTACTCTTTTGTTCTGTAGCTTTGATTCCTTCCCTTATGTAGAGAGCTACTCCTCCTCTTCATTTACCCTCCCTGTCCCTCCTGTAGATAGTGTATCCTGGTATGTTTACATCCCAGTCATGGTTCTGTGTGTACCATGTTTCTGTGACTGCCACAATATCCAGATGTTCCTCCTCCATCAAGGCCACTAATTCAGGAAGCTTGTTACCCAGACTACGGGCATTAGTACTCATTGCTCTCCATTTTTTAATGGCTTTACCTCTTATAGCACTATCCCTGTCCTCATTCACTTTGCTTTCTCCATTCACCCCTGTCCTGCTCCTTACTGACCTTTGTACTTTGGTCTTTCCCTCATTTAGTACCCTGTTTTGTAGGGGGAGGCTGGGAATTCCCTGCTACTTATCAGTGCCTCCCCACTTGACTAGTTTAAATGCTTGCCAATGAAGAATTTAAACTGATTGCCCAGAATACTTGTTCCCTTCCTGGACAGGTGTAGACCATCCTGCCAGTATAGGCTGGTATCCCTCCAGGTGGAACCCCAGTCCCTAATGAAGCCAAACCCCTGTGCTCTGCACCATTTTTTTAACCATCCATTGAAATGAATGGTGCAAAGTACCCTCACCTCACCCTTGCCATAGACAGGCAGCACCTCAGAGAAAGACACTATGTGTGCTACTTGCCATAGGCACCTCCCCAACTCCACAAACTTCTCCTGCACAGTTCTAATCTCATCTTGAGTCAAGTCATTTGTCCCCAGGTGGATGACAACATCCAGATCAGTCTCCTGTGCAGCTGTTCTCATGATCCAGAGGATGCGCTTCCTGTCCCTCCAAGCCATGGCACCAGGCAGGTGCCTTACTTCAGTTTTTCCTGCTCCCCCCAGTTCTATCCCCCTAATGATTGAGTCCCCCACCAAGAGCTGCTGCCTTTCCCTGTGGTGTCCTCTGCCTCCTTCCTGTGGGGCTACCTTGTGACAGTTGTCCACAACCTCCTTAGTCTCCTCTGTGGATGCATCCATAGGGGAACTATGCTCCATCAGAATGGTGTATGGATTGTGGAGTGGTACAATTGACTGGGTGTGCCTCTGTTCCACCACCCTCACCCTCTCTGAGCCCACTGTGGTCTAGCTGCTGTGCTTTCTTTGCAACCTCTGAGGTAGTGGTGGTGGCTCTGGTGCTCCCTGGATGGTGGAGGTTCCCTTACTACTGTCCAGTGTGGCCTGAAGATGGGCAACCTCCTCCCTCAGGGCAGACAGTTGTCTGCAAATAGGGCAGCATCTCAGCCTCCAGAAAGACTCCCAGAAGACTGCTACCACACAGCCATTACATTGCATTACTCCCCACATGTCTGTCTACCTTCTTGTTTATCCTGTTTAATTTTTGTTGTGTGTGTGATTGTTTTGTTATGTATAAATATATACATATATTATACAATGTGTATGCTTATATTGTCAGTGCAGTGTGCTAGAAAGGATATGACAGTGTTATGCACCTTGCCCTCTTGAGGAAATGATGTCAGAACACCAGGTATAAAGGAAATGTTATCAGGGGTGAGTGGGGTTGGGCCTAAACTGTGCCCTCATGAAACAATCAGCTAAAAGCTCTGACCCACCGCTTGGATGAGTGTTGACCTTCCTGCCAGCAAGATGCCCTTCACAACAATTTGACAGAGAAAATACCCTGCTAATCAAACAGAGAAAAATCCAAACATCCGAGTCAGACACAGGTAAACCTCCCCAACCCCAATACAGCCTCTTGATTTGTGCTCTGAAAGCAATCAGCCCCAAAACAAGTCAGCTGTGCACAAGGACAGATACAGTAAATAGGATTTAAATGCCTCTGGGTTTAAACTCCCAATCTGCAAAGCAGTATTGCAAGTCCCTGCACTGAAAACAATAATAACAATTGTAACAAGTGAAGTAAGGCACACCTCCCTCTGCAGAGAGCAGAACTGTCTTTCCTGATAATTCTTAGTTCCTTATTTCACCTTTCAGTTAGAAGTAGCCTCCATCTGAAGAATATTAGCTTTTCTGATGAATCTGCTACAAACCAAAGGACAATTGTAAATTGTAAAGTGAGGTTCACCTCTCTCTGCTGTGAGCACGACTTGCTTTCTTGCAGATCTTAAGTTCAGTATTGCAGCTTTCAGCCAGAGGTAGCTTCCCTGAAGAATATTAGGACAACCTGGCTTGCCTTTTAGTGGCAACAGAATCACCAGCTATCTATTGTCTATGGAGTATGGCCATTTAAATAGCAATAAATGGCTAAGATAAAGGTAGTTTGGATAATTTTTAATAGCTAGAATAATAGCAACAGAAAATGGATGTGTAGATACAATAATAAAAAGAATAAATAATAAAGTTTATATTTCCAGCAACAGCTGAGGGTGGGGAGCGAACCCCCTTCTCATAGAATGTACCAAGTGAGCCCACTTAAACAATTCCACTTGGCTACATTGAGTTGGAGGCTCTCATTTCATTTCTTAATATCTAGGTGATACCTCTAGTGGGTGAAGGTATATATCGTCATGAATGATGTAGTACCCTACACCGTTTTTGCTGTCTTTTTAAACCGCACAGGATCAATGGGTCTAACCACTCCTTTCCTTCAGGAAGATGGCCTGTCCATGGCAACCTAGCCAGGTAAGAGGTTACAATCTCATCTGCAAAATTGAATGTCCTACTACTGTTACAATGAAAAACTTTATGAACAGGAATGGTGACACTGCCTATGTGGTTTTATATCTTGTAGCAAAAGCTGTTGTAAGAAATGGAAGGTAAAATGCAGAGAAAGGTACTAGTGGAGATTGAAATGTAAATGCAGGAGGTAAACAAACATTTATGGAAATCGTAGAACAGTTGAATATTTCTATAAACAGTAATCATAAATGTAGTAATAATGGATAATTAATTATCTTGTAGTTATATGAGAAGAATCCTGAAAGACTGAAGATTTTTCTTCAATGTGAACTAAAGTAATTAGATTTAACACATGGAAATGGACTAAGAATAGAACTTAAAAACTTAAAAAGTAAGAGTATTATGAATTATTTTAATTAATATTTAATTTTGGGCATTATGAAATTTTGATGTGAATTCTTTTTATCCTTATGTTTGCAGTGTTGCATAAGTGGAATATGATTCATAATGTGGAGATGTGGAAGTTTTACTGTATTTAAATAGAAAATGAAGACAGCAGGTATGCAGTCAAATCAATATGAGAAATGAAAAAGAAATGGAAGTGAAAACGTTTTTACAGAATTATACATAGGTTGGATGAATTGATATTGTTGTTAATAGTAATAGGATATAATATAATACAGTAAAACTAAACGTTTAAGAAGTTTCTATATACTTCATGGCATAAGGTCACTGATGACTCAGTAGGGATCATGTACCACATACTGCAGTGTTATTGTATATGTAAGACTTTGTATAAAAGAATGATGAACTGATGATTGTTTATATCTGTTTATATTTAGAAACAACATTGTTTATATTTTTGGCCTGAAGAAGTGGCATTAAGCTACGAAACTGTTGCCTGCTTAGAATATATGGTGTGAAGTCAAGAGAAAATAAAGACTTTTAAAGGAATATGTGGACTACTGGATTTCAGTCTTACAATATTAATGTATTTTCACTGCTTTATGCCCTACTACCGCCAATGCTACCACCATTTCCAACTTGCCTACGGGCACCCTTTGCTCATAATTTTTGGCTGTCTCCTTGTCCACCAATCCAAAAATGTCAACGTACTCCCCTTTCCATATTTTCTCCTTTATTGAGGCCGGCACATGGTCACCCAGCATGAAACCTGGTGGTCCATCGTACAGCTTCTGCATCCCACCTGTGATGCCGAACCCCGCCGAGCCCCGGCTTGCCCTCTTCTTTGATGGCCTGCAAGGCCCGCTCCATTTTTGAGACCCTGTCCTCCCCCATGTCCCCCAACAAACCCTCAATATATTCCTTTAAATCTGTTTCATTGTTCATATCCACATCATCCTTACCACCATCCAGCTGTGGCCCCACCAGGACTGGAATGGGCTCGACCCCCACTCCAGGTGCCACTGGTAGGCTGGATCCCACCCTCTTCAGTCTCTTGTTTTTCTTCCCTACACCAGCCCCTTTGTCTTGCCCCTTCCATTTCTTCTGGGCCTCCTACTCCACCATTCCCTTTTTAGCAGCCTCCACCAACTCCATTATTTGTCTCATCAGTTTCGCTGCTTCCGCCAGCATGGTAGCACTTGACACTGGGGTTTTCTTGGGAGCCATCTTTTCTGCCACGTGCCTAGGCTGTATAATAAAACACCACATGATCATACTGTAACCTTACTGACTGCTACCTGCCCCTCCACTCCCTACCATGCCCTGTCATTCAGTCCTTTCTGGATGACTACCAGATTGCTCCAGCCACATGCACCTCCCCCGCTTGAAGTGTAATGCCACAAGGATATGCCCCCACTGCCACTCCCCTTATAGAGCCATTAAACTGTATGAGGCTGTCCCTCTTTTGTGTGGCTGTGATATCACTCTTGCAGGACAACACTTCCCCCCCCACCACCCGAGGTCACCCCGCAGCCTTCAGTTCCAAGATGGCGGCCAAGCCACATGGCCTGGGCCCCTGCAGCCCTCATCCTTCCATGCCAATGAGAAGAATGACCCCCCAGTTCACCAGGTCCCGGCACCAAAACCTTACGGTTCCCTCACAACAACATCCTTTCCCTTCTTTGTAACTACTGGCATGTGACCCGGCCATTAACAGTGCCGGTTTTCCCTTGTAATTGAATTGGCCTGCCTTGCTGTAGCCTGAAATCCAGTTGCTGCACCCTAACCCCATAAAACTTGTGGGGTAGTGATCCTCAACTGTGGGGCCTCCTAAACCCCTCTGCCCGCTTGTGCTGCTCGGCGTCACCTCAAATGCATGCTGTTGCTGCTTGTCCCAATTTATATTCTTTCTCTGTTGTTGCTCAGTGGCCTATGTGGCCCCCAGATTCCTCCCCTACCATGCAATTGTGCAGCCTGTCCCAAAAATTGTGGCTGCCCCATGTGGTCAGGCCTCTGCAGCCCCCTCATCCTGCAGACAGGTCTCCTGGCCCAGCAATAGCCCGTTACTGTGTTTAAAAAACCTTCAGCCCCAGAATGGTGGCTGCCCACACAGTCAGGTCTCCATGGCTCCCGACCCACAGCCTGGCTTCTTGGCCAAGAACTGGCCTGTTCCAGCATGATTCCCATTGCCCCCAAAATGGTGGCTGCCCACACGGTCAGGTCTCCCAGGCCCCCAACTTGTAGTCTGGCTTCCCGAGTGAGAACTGGCCTGTCACCATGTATGTCCTTCAGCCCCAAAAATGGTGTCCCCCATGCAGTCGGGCCTCCATGGCCCCCAACTCACAGACTGGCCTGCTGGCAGATAAATTGCCTGCTACCATGTGAACTCCCTCAGTCCCAAAATGATGACCGCCCACGCAGTCGGGCCTCCACGACCCCCAGTTCGTACCCTGGCTTCCCAGCCGATAAGCAGCCTGCTGCAGCGTTGAAATCCTTCAGCCCCAAAATGGTTGCCACCCACATGGTTGGGTAAATCCTGTCCAGAATCAGGCCACTCGTGACCTCCCAGTAGCGCTCTGAGCACTCGCACCATATCATGGAAGCATGCTGCCCTAGCCCCAGGCCAACCGTGTTGCCTTCCACCTGCACCATATGGTGCTGCCTTTTTCTGCCCATATCTCACAAGCGCGCCTGCATAGCAGACACCACATGGCACCAGTCACCCTACTTCACTGCCAAAGCAGTCTCCACATTCTTGCACCCGGACATCTCTGTGGCATGCTCCTGGCAGGTACCAGCTCCCAGAATCTCCCCCAGCCTTCCGCTCACCAGGAAAATGTTCTACATACATTTTTTTCTATTTTGAAAAACCCCAGGAACTGCATGCTGAGGCTGATTGTGATCCTGCCTCCTCCATGAATCACCTTACATGAAAACCTCTGCACCAAAGGCAGTCATACAACCGACTGTACCACAGACCTTCCTATAAGCTCATCAGGCTCTGAGCCAGCAACCAAGCAGTCTTCTCCATACTCCCTGGTGCCAAATCTCTCTGCCTGTTGGCACAAACCATCTTTCTGCACACTGGAACCCTTTATACAACCAGTAACTAAACCATCAGGTTGAATAAGAGCCCCCCATCTTATTTTAGTGCATCACCGCTCTCAAAGGCCCCCATACCTGGGCCCAGCAGCCCACCATCTGCCTACCCTCCACTGGCTCTTCCAGCTCTCAGCAGTTCAAATCCCTATGCAACTGTATAACATTTTCACCAAGGCATGCCAAACAAACCCTCTGCCTGCACCTCCAGCCCGGGTGCCTCCCAGGGAGGAAGGCCCCCAGACCTTAGTGCCTTATCTTAGATTGCCAGTGATGTGCTGTAACTTTGAGAATTTTACAGCAAGAAAGAGGGCTTACTGAGGGTTACCTGCCCTTAAGTAGTCCCTAAGGACTCCTGATCAGGAACCCTTCTGGTCCCTCCCCCTCGCCAATAGCCAGTGAGCTCCGAGCCTGACTGGATGACATCATCCATGAGGTCATAGTACCTCCCCTTTCCCTGCGGTCATCTCTGCTTTCCCTGCCCCCTCCCTCCTCTTCTGTGAACATTCCTGGCTGGGTCCCAAGACAACCTGGCCTGCCTTTTAGTGGCAAGCCTAATTTTCAATTAAGTAAATGTAAATTACTTATTTCTTCAACATTATGGCTCTTTTATGTTCAAACAAATACAAGCATAGTAAAAAATGCTGCAATGAAGGAGAGGTATGGATAATTGCTAAGGATAAGCCTAACTAGATGGCTGGGCTGATTGAATAGGAAGATAAAAGATTTCAAGAAAAGAATAGAGTAGAAAAGTGTTCAGTACGGAAGGGGAAACTATCCTTGTTAAAGCTAGTTTGTCCAGCACCACCTGAAGTACATCATGTACAGTAGTTCTGGGCCCTTCTACTATGATATGTTGAGGCTGTAAAGAGGGTGCAGTGCAGGGCCACCTAACTGATCAATGGAGTGGAAGGTCAAAGCTATAGTGAGAGGCTGGTTCACCATAGTATTTTGACATTGGAGAAGTGAAGGCTGAGAGAAGACATGCATTTTTCTGCATTATCGTGTTATTGACTTTACTGAATAGACAGCAAAGTCTGACCTTCTGCCCTTCAGCAGGATGTGGCGACACACCTGATTCTCAGAGGTAGACATCTCAGGGGTGAAATTAGGAAACATTTCTCCTGCCAGATGCCTGGGAGCCTATGGAGCATCATACCAGCAGAGACCGAGGACATGAGGATAATTCATGTCTTTAAATTAAGCTTGTGCAATGGAATCACTGGACATACTGGGTAGAAGAGTGGATAGTGAACCCCTTTCAATGTGTACATTATAATACAGCACATGTATTCATACCTGCTTATGAAATTTTGGAAGACATGGTGGACCCAGGGGCATCACCAGGGGTACAAAGTTGGGGGGCTAATGCCCCTTAGTCAAAATCCTAACAAAGCTAGGGGGGTCCAGGGGCATGCCCTCCCAGAAAATTTTGAAATTTTACCTTCAAGTGGTGGCTTTTCCTGCATTTTAGTGGTGAAAAATATATTTGAGAAGCCTAGTTATCAGCCATATATTTAATATGGTACATGTGGAAAAACGTGGTTACTGGTCCACTGAGGACAGGTTGCAGGAGGACGCCAGAGCAAATAAGAGACCAGAGCAGCCAGACACACCATTATCCCAGCAGATCTGCTGGGAAGGTTGCAGGAGGATCCCAGAGCAAATAAGAGACCAGAACATCCAGACACACCATTATCCCAGCAGATCTGGTTTTACTATTTTATTATCGTGCTGATTTTGGGAGAAGTAGCTCAACCTTTCTGTTTGTCATGGATGCAAATTCGTCAATCACATCATCCGTGTCAAGTTGTCTGCTTTCTTCCGTCTGAATGTTGAGAATTCCAAGTGAGCTCAATCTGTCATTTTTCGTCTTGTTTCTCAGAAATGTCTTAATGAGACTCATGGAACTAAAGGAGCGCTCACACACACATGTGGTAACTGGGATTGTTAAAGCAATCTGTAGTGATTTATGCAGTGTCGGATACATGATTTCTGGAAGTACATTATAAAGATTGGTCATATCGTGTGGACGTTCATTTTCTGACAGCCGACAAATGACGTTTCTTGCTACTGCTAGTTCCTCTTCCAGAACTGGACAGTCATACATCTCTCCAAGTGGCCTCAGTTTGTCCTGGTCAAAGAATGTGTTAGACTGTGGTCTGAGAGCATTGATAGCAACCATCAGTGTTTGGTTATGCTTGGAAAACCTTCTGTCAATCTCTCCAATCATTTTGTCAATCACAGGATAAAAAACAGTGATTCTTAAATGCACAGCAGTTCTTGTTTCATGTGATGCTGATGCACTTTGTTCAGTTCCAGTTTGTGAAGTTGGAACAAAGTGCTCCCAAGTACGAGGTAGCTTCCTTTGCCTCTTTGGACTCGGAGTGTTTTCGGGTGTCTGTGTCCCATATTTTTTTGCCATATTTTCAGTTTCTCTGTAGAGAACTAGAAATCTCTCTTCAGTATGAAATTGTACAATTGTGTCTCTCAGCGCAGACACAGCAGTCACTGCACATCCGAAGTCCAAAGCCTGAGTCTGAAGTAATTTATTTGTTCCATCAGCCACTGACAGTAGTTTGTCAAACATTTTAAGGAGAAAGATATTGTTGAATTCTAGAAGCTTGCTGTGGAGTCCTCTGGCCTTTGCAGTTTCTTCTTCTTCACATTCTGAAAGATATTTTAGAAGAGCTGGATAAGTTGCTATTACTGCCTTTGTTGCTTGCTTTTGACAAGCCCACCTGGTAGAACTTAACTCCGGTATCTCAAGAATTCTAGTCAACCCAAGCTCCTTTTGAACATTTAAGAACCCCTGGTGAGTCAGGACAGATTTGGAAAAGAACATGTGTATCTCTTGAAGCATGTCAAAGAATTTCCGTACAGGAAGAAGTGATGAACAGGCATCTACAAGGACCAAATTCAGAATATTTGCATAGCAATGAACATATATAGCATATGGATGCTTATGACGAAATAGTTCCTGGACTCCATTTAAGTTGTCACTCATAACAGATGCACTGTCATAAGTTTGAGCTACGCAAGTTCCCGAATTCTCATGGAGGTCCCAGTTAGTCAGCTTTGAACACAGTTCATTTGTTAGACTCTAGGTATCCAATGCTGTTACTTGATGGAAGCACAAAAATTTCTCTACAGGGGAACCATGGTGAACATAACAAAGGCAAATACTCATTTGTTCTCTGCAAGCAACATCTCTAGATTCATCAGCAAGTATTGCAAAATACTTTGCTTCTTTTACCTCATTTAAAATTTTCTCTCTTATTAATTTTGCACAACATTCTATCATCTGATTTTGACTGAGAGGTGAGAGATAGGTGGCATTTCCTGGCATATGAATCTGCAAATTTTGCAATTCAGGATCAAACTTTTAGAAGATCAAAAGTCTCTAAAAGTTACCCTGTTTGAGTCCTTCATGCTCCCTATGGCCTTGAAAGGTAGTTCCCTGTCTGCCAAACAACAAAACAATCTCAACTATTTTTCTCAGGTACTCCCTGTGCTTTTTAATATCTGCAATCATTGCTGAATCCATTAGCTGTATAATATTGCCTCGTTCTTTAGATTTTACATAAGTAGACCCGGCCTCCATTGCTCCTGTATGTGTTGTTGTTTGTTGGTGTTCTCTCATCTCTATTACTTTCTTCCAGTTGTTAAACCCTCTGGACATGAAAGCAGTGTCTACTCGACCAGTGCAACTTGAAAACATTCTGCAGGCAAAGCAAAATGTGACATCATTGCTTGCACTATATTCAAGCCATTTAAATGATGCATACCAGCTGCTTGAAAATGAACGCTTCTGCTTTCCAAAATCCCTTTGTGGAAAACTAGACAGCTTTGGCTGTATAGGACCAGCTTCTTTGGTTCCCAGATCACTGGGTACAACAGTAACAGCAGACATAAATCTTACTACTGATTCAAGTGCATCATGAGATGTTCCGGGAGATGATGATGTGTTTGCTACATCTTCTTGTACTGGAACTTTCACTTCATTTCTTAATGGCTGCTCTGGTTGCAGCTGTTGAGCATCACTGGGGTCCGGGAAGTTACTTTCTTTATTCTGATTTTTTGATTTTGGACGGAAGAAGTCACAGATACTCATTTTTACCAAGGCTGATGAGTGTGTGACAAGAACTAACTAAAAAATAAATTATAAGAAAAATGCCCTTTTATTGGGTCTGGCACACAGGGATGAAATGTTTATGTGACAGACTTAGTCTAACACACAGGGCTCACAGTATGCAAATTAATGAGTAACCGACTGGAAAACTGCTGTTTAATACAGTAGACGGAGCCTAACACGCAGGGCTCACAGTATGCAAAGTAATGAGTAACCGACTGGAAAACTGCTATTTAATACAATAGACAGAGCCTAACACACAGGGCTCACAGTATGCGAAGTAATAATGAGTATGCTTTTATGCTACTGGAAAACTGTTTTTTATACAGATGTGGTTCCCTTTGTTCAACTGTACGATTCAAAATAAAAAAAATAAGCAGTTAGTAATTTAGTAAACGCTGTATGCACTCAGGTTGTCTGTGACTCTGAGCTAGCTAACTGGCTTTTCAATTTAACCCAAGAAGACAAAAACAGTAAAGCAAACACATCCCCAACCCCCCATTTCACCCAGACAGAAAAAATAAAGTAAAAAAAAAATAACTTAACACTACAACTTTACTACACTATTATTTAACTCTCAGCTCAACTGTGAGAGCTTTGATTTTTCAATCAGTAAATGAATTGAGTATGTAGGTATTCAATTTGTGAACTTCAACTTTCTTTCAGGCCAGGAAAAATACAAATTCCGAATCTGCTCTGCTGCACTGCTCACTCTACCAATGCGAACAACAACTGCGTCACTAATTTTCTACACAACACAGTGGGACTACTAACTGTACCACGTGTGTGTTGGAAAAGCACATCACGTGTATGTATACTGATTGGGTCACTGTGCAAGCAGCTGCTGTGCTGTTTGGTAGGAAGACTTGAGGTGGGTGCCAGTCACATATAGAACCTGCCTCCCTCCGTCCAGTCCTCGCTCTAACCCCACCCCCCACCCCCACTTCATGCCATTTAAAATGGTACTGTAATGTAGTCGTCGTCACACACACACACACACACCACAAAAAATATATTGCCTTCATGCCTTGCCTTGCCTTCCCTAACACCAAGTTACCGTGATGATGACAGCACAGTGAAAAACGAGTGGCTCCTTTCACAGAGAGACTCTCTCTGTGAAAGGCCTTCTTCTGAGAGAGAGAGAGACCATTATTTAATATTTTGTTTTTATAGGTTAGGGCAGCTTTAGACTGACTTGGCAGCGATTCATTTTGTGTAGAGTGGATTAGGCCAGACGCCACAGCGCCTCAGCCCCCAGCCTTTTGTTGTTAATTTTGGCCCCTGCCCAACACAGACGCTTGCCACTGCTAAGCCTTAACTGTTTGTGCCTTCTCTGTCTCTTCACAGTAGTGGACCCCTGTTGCAGCCCTCAGTCGTTCACCAGGGCCGGGCTCCGCCAGCGGGCATTCGGCAGCCGCAAGCTGGCACAAGGGACTGCAGGACCGGGAGGGACCGCATGGGAAGGTACGGAAAAGCTGCAATCAATTGGAAGGCGAGCGCTCTCCGCGGCCTCGCATCCAATTGGTCCCCTGCTGCACTCTGAACATTGCCTTGCTATTGTAAAGCCAAACTCTTGAAGGGGCTCAAAAATTGTAAAAACTTTGCAAAAAGGAGCTGTTCTCAACATTTTGTGGGTTTGGGGGAAATTGTAACTGTGAAATCTGTTTCTAAGTGATTACAGCCTTTTTGTGTAGAGTGGATTAGGGCCAGATGCTACGGCGCCTCAGCCCCCCCCAGCCTTTTGTTGTGTTAATTTTGGGCCCCCTGCCCAACACAGACACTTGCCACTGCTAAGCCTTAACTGTTTGTGCCTTCTCTGTCTCTTCCCAGTAGTGGACCCCCTGTTGCAGCCCTCAGTCGAGCGCCAGGGCCAGGGTCCACCAGCGGGCAGTTGGCAGCCACAAGCCAGCACAAGGGACCTCAGGACCAGGAGGGATTGCGTGGGAAGGTATGGAAAAGCCGTAATTTTATGCCCACCCACCCCTCCCCTTCGGGTGTTTCTATATAGTCATCTTCCCGCTGAATCGCTATTCCCACCCCCTGCACCTTGCTAACCTGTAATCTTCCCTACGTCCACCGCTCAGACACCAAATCAGCAGTCCCCCCTGCTGCTCTCTCATACTGCCTGCACTGCCGAGCCAAAGTTTGACCTATATCTGCTCACAAACAGCAGTGTATTGAAATAGGAAGCTGGGCATCATTCTATCATATTTATCTCTCCATCTCCTTGCATATCCTGCTCATAAGCTAAACTTTTATATGCAACATCAACTGGATAAGTCGAGAGTGTTAGAATCCTTCCTGGAACCCCTCCCCCCCATTAAATCCCCTTCCTTATTCTAAGTTCTTTTTCATTAGGCAGTAGTTGGTCAAGTTGTGTATACTAGCATACTATTGTGGGCAACACAAAAGTCTTTCATCATAGTACCAGCTGCACACCAGCCATGCTCCTCATAATGGGGAGACCCCTCTGGATCCTACTCGCTCTGTTATTTATGGAGAGCAGCGAAAAAGGTTATCTCTCTCTCTCTCTCTCACTATCAGTCAGGGAGATGTGTTACTTTATACTACTTACTCTAGTGCCTCAACAATCATAAGGGACTGGATTTGCATATATGACCTGCCAATGCTGCATCACAATCCATGGGGCAACCACCAAGACGGTTCTCAAGCAGACTTACTATCACATGGGACTTTGCTTCAATACTGGGTAAACAACTCCCCATTACGCCTGTCTACCAGACTTTTATTCAGTGCTCTGACAGGATCTTATAACTCCATATATGAATGGCATAAATTAAGAAAGAAGTTCCGAAAAAATAAAAAGAGGGCATTGAAAAGAGTCCTTAATTACTTTCTTGAAGCAATAATAAAATCTTTTATATTTTTACTATTTTGTGCTGGAAATGTGGAACTTAATCCAGGTCCACCAGAGCGCATCACTGTACCAACTGACTTAGCCAAGATCAAAGGGCTAAGCTTCCTTCATATCAATGTATGCAGCCTGCTAAAAAAGCTGACAATGATCCAAGACTGGATTAACCATACCTCACCAGATATACTAGTTGTGTCGGAGACGTGGCTCAGGCCCGCCACAGCAGATAGAGACATAAACTTACCCAATTATCAGGTCTTCAGAGCTGACCGCCTAACAAGGGGCGGGGGTGTAGCTATATATGTGAAGGACAATTTACCTGTAACCTGCCTTGACTCATCATCCATGACGAAAGAATATGAATGCCTATCCCTCAAAGTGGCCCTCTCCCATACCGCTTCACTACAGCTAATTGGCTGCTATAGGCCCCCCTCAGCTGATCTCAAGCTACTATCCCATTTGGGTGATCTAATCATTAAGGGAACAGAAGAAACTATTATAATAGGAGATTTAAACCTAAACTGGCTTTCCAAGGCAGCTGCACCCTTAATTTCATTCTTCGATACACATGGGCTTACACAGCTTATAAATGAACCCACCAGAATCAATAAAAAGAATCAGAACAACAGTACCTTGCTAGATGTCATATTAGTGAGTAAACCTCACCTCTTCTTGCATGCTGGAGTGCTATTCAGTGATATCAGTGACCATTGCCTTATTGCAGGAATAAGATCAGCTTGTAAGCCATCTTCCCCTGCTAAGTTTACACCGAGGAGATCAAAGAAAAAAATTCAACGTTGAGGCGTATCTGCAAGAATTAAATCACTCAACACGATGGCAAGAATTCTACCTAGCAAACACAGTGGAAAAAGCACATGAGGTATTAAACGACATAGTTACAGGTGCCCTTAATATCCATGCCCCAATTTCTGTGATACGCACAAAAAACAAAACCTGCCGCTGGTTCACATCTGACCTCAAAACCGCCCTTCTTGACAGAGATAAACTATGGAAAAAGGCACGAAAAACCAAGAATCCGACTGATTGGATGCTGTCTAAAAAGCCAGAAATAGCTGTACCAGGAAAGTGCGGGATGCTAAGGCTGCATATTATATGTCAGAACTTGACTCCTCCTACCACAGTCCTGCCAAGTTCTGGAATACCATAAAGGACATAACAGGTCAAGATCCTAGTACTACACTCCCAGTCAAAATACACTATAGTAAGGGAACAGTCTCTGATAGATTGGAAATACTGGAATCATTTAACAATCATTTTGCAACTGCTGGCCTAGCATTCGACATCTCTCCGGCTAACCAACTATGCTCCCAGCTAGGCTTTAAGAGTTCTGAAGTTCGGATAACTGAATCTACCTTCTCCTTCAAACCAGCCACTCTGAAACAAGTGGAAGACCTAATTTCTCAGCTGGACATCAAAAAAAGTGCAGGTGCAGACTCCCTTGATCCTTATTTTCTAAAAATTGCCATACAAGCACTAGCAGTTCCAATAACACACCTATTTAATCTCTCATTAAAAACAGGCTCTATTCCCTCAATCTGGAAAACAGCTCAAGTTATCCCCCTATTGAAAGCAGGGGACCCCATGGACCTCAATAACTACAGACCAATTTCTATCCTACTGGTGCTATCCAAGCTGCTAGAAAAAATAGTGAGTACTCAACTAAGAGGATATCTTGAAGAGACTAATCTATTAAACCCCGCGCAGTCTGGATTTAGAGCCAAACACAGCACCATCTCAGCCCTGGCCAAAGTAACAAATGATTGGCAAATTGAACTGGACAAAAAAAATTGTGTATGTGCTGTATTCCAGACCTGAGTAAGGCATTCGATGCGGTCGATCACGAACTACTCCTCTCTTCCTTGTACTCCATAGAACTAGACTCATCTTCCCTTAGATGGTTTAATAGCTACCTCACGGGAAGGGCTCAGCAAGTGAAATCTGAAGGAGACCTATCTCCACTTAAACCTCTGCAAAGAGGAGTTCCCCAAAGATCCATCCTAGGCCCAATCCTATTTGCCATCTACATCAATAACATCAACAATAATCTCACCAAAGCCATTGTACACCTGTTTGTGGATGGCACCGTATAATATGTCAGTAACCCCCTCACCTGTCTCAGCATGTGTTGAGCTACAAGCGGAATTCAATATATTACAACATCAATTACTGGAAAAAAAACTTCTCCTAAATGCAAAAAAAAAAACAAAGGCAATGTTTTTCTCCCCCAAAACTCAAACCGGTAACTCCTCACCAAACAATCTCCCCCAGCTTTCCACTGTTATGGGTGAAAATCTTGAATTTGTTAAAAAATTCAAATATCTGGGGGTCTGGGTAGATTGTAGGCTTGACTACCTATTTCATTTGGAAGAGCTACTGAAAAAACTCCGGCAGAGGCTTGGTCTCTTTCAAAGAATAAAGCACTTTCTAAATAGGGATTCTAAAAAGAAGTTGGTCCAGGCCACATTTCTCTCAGTATTGGACTATGCAGACTTCCTATATGGTCGCTGTCCTAATTCTTATCTGAACAAATTGGACACACTTTACCATAGAGCATTGAGGTTCATTACAGATCTTCCCCTCAGCACTCACCACTGCTCGCTCTATGCTGCAGTTGGATGGACTTCACTCCATTTCAGAAGAAACAGGAATGCCATATTATGGACGTACAGAGCATTATCTAAGACGCTTCAAACTATATTTCAGACTGCTTCACACAAGTCACAGCAAGTAAATATGCCCTAAGAAGCCTTAACTTCATCATGCTTAAAGTGCCCAATTTCAATACTTGACACGGGAGATCTGCTATCAGCTATATATTATCTACATCATGGAATATGACGCAGAAGACCCTGAAATTGAACAGCTACATAACAGTTACATCCTTCAAACATCTGTATTCGAGGCTTATCCAAGAAAAATGTAATTGTTTCCACAAGCATTAGAGCATTCCTAATCTTATCCTTCCCCCTCCTCAGTCAGTCAATTCACGGAATGAATCCACCTTTATCAAGTGCCTCCACCCCTCAGATTCCTTGCACCCCACCCTTCATCCATCTCTCATTACTCCCTTACATACATCATAGCCCTATACCCCTGTCATTCAACCCACCAGCACAGGCCCCAGCCCTTTCTCAAGCAACACTTATCCTTCCACTTAATAAACTCCTACCACTGTCTACGATCCCCACCAACTAGGCGATCCACTCCTGCTCCCCCTCCTCTTGTCCTCTATTACTCTGCGTTGAACAATGAAGTACTGAATACTATGCTTAGGATGTATGCTTAGACAGTGTAGATTTTTAACTCTGTATATAATAGCTTAGTTTGTATGCGTTTGTATAACTGTTTGTAACTATGTAAATTGAACCTTGACCTTACCAGGTCCATCTTGCAAATGAGATGTGCTCAATGATGCTCGCCTGGATAAATAAAGATTTGATTGATTGATTGAATTGGTTCCGGAAAGACAGTGCTCCATAATGCCCCTGCCTCCCCCATGTTCCTCCTCTGAGTCCTCCCTTGTTGTCCTCCTCACACTGCCTCCTCCTGTCCTGTCCTCATCACAGACAGTGCTCCGTGAGGGTCCGTGACCGTCCTCCTGTCCCCACACAGTGCCCCTGCCTCCTCCTATCCCTGACCCCAGGCCAGTGTGTCGCCCGGTCCCCAAACACGAAAGTGCTGTCTGGGCAGTACTACAGCACTGATGCTCCTTCTCGGTGGAGGCAAACACTCACAAAACCTAAGCAGCAGCATGTCATCTGGGGAAGAGAGTGAAACTCATCAAAATTGCCTAGTCCTCCACCACAGCAGTGTGCAAGTACTTGGGCAGTAAACTAAAAAATAAAACCTGCCATTACTTTTCCTGCACACATTGCAGACATCTTCCAATTTCAGTTATGTGTAACATTTTCCAGCTATTCCAAATTCAGGCATTATTTATTGCCATTTTTATCCATCCATCCATCCGTCCCCCATCACCCCCCCAAAAAAAAATGAATACCTGCTTTCTTTACTTTAAAAGGTTAGGTTCCTCTGCTGAGAACATAAAAAAGAATAGTTTGCATTATTATTTATTCAAAGCGTGCGTGTTTAATGTTCTGGGCTCTGAGTCTTAAGATATCCAATGTGTTCACTCAGCAATTAACAAACTATAGCAGCCAGAACCCAAAGTTGCCAAGTAGGTTGATTGACTGCTACAAGTAGCACATAACACTGACTGAACATCCTAGTTCTATCCTCCCCAGGGCCACTTATTATAAACATTGGTTCTTTGTTTCAAAATAAATAGAGATTGGGGGTCCAACTTCGCAATCCTTTCTGGGACTCCCCACACAGTGCAGTGCCCCCGCCCCCCCTCCTATCCCAGTGTGCCTCCCGGTCCCCGGCGGTACTCACACAGAACCCATTCCCCAACAGCAAACGATGGGTCAGCGGCTTGTTCCTCCAATCCGACCTCCTTCAAGACGAGACCCCGAGGTGCGTCAGCTGCTCGTTCCTCCTCCGAGACTTTGGGCGGGCGGATGCCACAGATCACTTTAACGGCTCTTTCCTAAGTTTCCTCCGAGACTGGCTGAGTGGCTGGAAGGGTCAGCGGGGCTACGGAACGGACGCGTTCTTCTTCCGAGGATCTGGGAGGGCTAAGACTTAGGGCTGGCTGGGCTACATGAATTGATTGAACTGTAGTGTACAAATACATCAATGTTTTTTTTTACCTCAGTCTGAACTGCATGCTGCAGAATCAGATCGGCGATCTGCATGCAGTTCAGACTGAGGTAAAATCGGAGGAGAGTCGGCTGAGGCTCACGCTGCTGCTGCCTTATTTTTATCATGTTGTTTTGTTTTTAGTGAAATTATTGGGGGGCTTTAACTTCGATTGGGGGTGGCTGTAGCCTCCCCAAAATCAGCGTGGTGACGCCACTGGGTGGACCTAGAATCTGTAACAATTGCATGTTGAAATGTGACTACTGTATGTAATAGGATGCAGTAATGAAATGTTTGAAGATTAAAAAATGGCAAAAATGAATTCACAATCCTGACTGTCTGATACAGCCTCCTAGCTGGGCATTTATTTCTTAATCGATACCCAGCTGACAGTAAGTACCAGCCCAAGTGCCACCTCACCACATACCCTTGTACAGCAGTGCTCAGCCTAGTTTGTCACTGGCTGAAAGCACTTGATTAAATAAAAAATCTCCACCATATTTTTCTCTTGCTTAGCGAGAGCTACTGAACCCCCCCAAGCTCTCGCTCCTTCACTATCAGTTCGCTCTCCCTTCAAAAAAAAAGGCACACACTCCACTTATTCTGCAGTCAGGAAGAGTGACAAAATGTATTTTTCTCACAGCTGCACTCTCCTGACTGGACTCTCACAGTGTTGCACTTAACAGGAAGTAAAATGAATCCATTCCTCCGAACAGATTCTTAGTGAGAAGCAGG
The DNA here is from genome assembly GCA_016271365.2 of Neoceratodus forsteri. Classification (NCBI taxonomy): domain Eukaryota; kingdom Metazoa; phylum Chordata; order Ceratodontiformes; family Ceratodontidae; genus Neoceratodus; species Neoceratodus forsteri. Next base: position 933,721,693 of record CM028133.1, read on the forward strand.
ATTTTGAAAACCCTACCATTCTGCCTCCACAGATGTCAGAACTCCCTCAAAGCACAATGCTCCCACAGTTATTCACTGTACAAATTTAAAAGAAATACATCATTTACCTCAGGGCTGTTCTTCATGGCACATAGTTATTATCCATAGATCGCGAGCGTAACAGATGCAACATCCAAATGCAGCTCAATTTAAAAAAAAAAGATCTTACAAAAACATGACACAACTTAAAAATGATGCCCAGAGACTGCTAGGGGATATTAACTACACACTAATTTTATTGTTCAGGTTAATGTGTGTGTGTCTGGGGGGGAGGGGGTTGATAGCTGTGGGGGAGGAGCATCAGGAGCTGAAACAGCCTTAAAGAAACATGGACTACTTTTTCAACACTTTTGTTTTTGCTAATTCTATTAATTTTTTTATAACCATTTCCTCTCTTCTTTTACCACCTGATTAAAACTTCCAAAGAAAGCCATTTTCTAAGTGCAATCATACCCTCCAGGGTGGGCATTATTGGGAAATACCAGACCTTCCAGGGGCTATAAGGCCCTCCCCCTGCGGCGTCTGGCCTCATTACGCCCCTGGGAGGTCTGATATTTCCAATAATGCCTACCCTGTCAGGTATTATTGCTTACGTAATCTTACCTACTAGGTTTAAAAACTTGGAAAATAAATCTAAAATGTTAAACCACATCAGAGATGATCTCTTAGGAAAATCTACTTTTAAATATTAATGTAAAGCAACACTTACTTGTTGTTGTCGTTTTGGTTGTGCTTGGAGTAGTTGTAGCTAATTGAAATGGAGGAAGCACAACACATAGTTAGTTTCCCTAAGGAAATGTATCTCTATGTATATCTAACTTATAGAATGCTATTGCTAATTTCTTTGTATGATTTTAATTCCAAGGAACTTAACAGTTTCAATTGGTCTAAGAAAATGCTTATCTATAGTATGCACACTTAAGTAATTAGATTGCTAATTTCATTATATAAGTTAACCTACAAGGACGTTTAAGTTTCAATTCCATTTCAAATCATTAGCTCTGCTGTACAAATAAAGCTCTGTAAGAGTGAATTCAGTGCTCCCCTGCACTCCCTCTACACAGGCATCATGAAACATCACAGAATGAGTGTGGGGAGGCTAGTAGGAAGTGAAAAGGTATTGTGCTGCCAGCCCCTTGAGGCAAATTATGATCCCTTCACTTACTTAAGAGGCTGCAGTCAAAAATGATTTCACACTACAAGGAACTCCTATTCAAATAAGAGAGTCCTCTTTTATTTTGTTATAAACACTAAGAAATTTTATGAATGGTGTTCTCTAAAATGATTTTAACAATATAGTTCTTTCATATATTTACTCAGTTATACATATAGGAAGGAATGTTGATATAAACTGCAGGTGTGAATAAGTTCCAGGCAAAAGCGTGACTTGATGGATGGGCAGGCTGGCTAATAGTGTAATAAGATTCATGAAAGAAATAGGTGGGTGTTCAGCATGGAAGCAGAATGTGTCCTCCCTCTTTACAAGGAGTTAGTCTGAACTACCCTGAAGAGCTTCATGTAGTCCTTGGCTTCTCAATACAAACAATACACTGAGAGTGTCAAAATAGTGCAGTGGAGCACCACCAAAATGATCAAGGGAATGAGACAATCAGTAGACATAAAGAGAATACAAGCCTTTCAGGTAAGCCTATGCAACTGTATGCTTACTAAGGGAATCTATTGATACACTGGTTAGTAGACTAGGTAGACAACACATTTTATTTCATACATGTTTATACAGCATACTTTTTCATGATCGCTAATGAATAGGGGAAGACACAATGGTCTTAAAGTGTATTCCATGTATATGATCATGTCACAATATGTGACAGATGTTTGGAGAGCAGGTGACTCATCTAGGTTTAGAGAAATGGGGTCTGATTCCAGAAGGGCATACACCGGCGTAAATCGAGATACACCAAACCCCATGGCATATCTTGCTACTTATGCCAGGCAATATGTCAGCCCCTATTCCAGGGGGTGGGTTGTGACCGGGCATTTGAAGCTGCGAGAAATGCTGTTTACACTGGCACTCACACCACAGCCTGCAATGCCTGCCACAGCTGTGGGTTATGACAGCAGCACAGTCCAATTCCAGTAGGGCAGCTGTCATAACCAGCTAGAACAATTCCAGAGGTCACAGTGGCATGGCTACATTATGGCAGCTCCGAGCTGGTCTAAGTGGCACCCAACAGTGCCATCCATCAGCTGCCAACCTCCTGGTGCTGCAACAGTTTTGCAGACATGTCCCCCCATGTCCCCTAATGCATACTCCTGCCCCAACCCCACTAAAACAGCAGGTATCCCAGGGGTCAGTTCCCTGGTGCACCCCAACACCTGTGGCACTTATCCTGCCTCCCTCCATGCCCCCTGGTGTGGCTGGTGGTATTCTGGGGTGGGGGTGCTTTGGGGGGGGGCCACCCGGTGTCGGTAGAGATTTGCGACTTGCGGCAGATATACGTTATACATGGGCTACCGCCACAAGCATGGTGTATATTGCAGGTCACAAGTGCTGAGACCCTGCCACTTCTGGAATGTGGCATAGGGTCCTTGGCATAGGGGCGACTGGCGTAACTCACAACTGTGAGCAAGTTACGCCGGGCATCATGGAATTGGGTCCCTTGTGCTTTGATTTTAAAATGGAATATACATTTATAAATTATATCAAAGATGTATTTCTCATAGTAATTTATTGGTTATGTATGCACTCCCCACTTAATATTGCTTTGGTTGTGGTTGGAGTAGTTGTAGCTAATGGAAAAGAAGGAAGTACAATAGATAGTGAGTTTCCTTAAACAAATACTCCTTTACATAAACTTAGCATAAGGAATGAAATTACTAATTGCTTTTACTTAAGGAATCTTGCAGTTCTCATTGCATTTTTAACATCATCGGCTTTTTTTTTCCACCAACCCACCTCCTTTTGTTATTTACCAAATGTGTGGGTTTGCTGCATACATCCAATCTATGATTAACATGTTGGAATATTAAGCTGGATTTCATTGTCAATTAAGTAAATGTAAATTACTTAAAATTCTTCAACATTATGACTCTTTTGTGTTCAGACAAATACAGGCACAGTAAAAAATGTTGTAATGAAGGACAGGTATGGATAATTGCTAAGGATAAGCCTGACTAGATGACTGGGCTAATTGAGTGGGAGGATAAAAGATTTAAAGAAAAGAATAGAGTAGATAAGTGTTCAGTATGGAAAGGGAAACTATCCTTGTTAAAGCTAGTTAGTCCAGCACCACCTGAAGTACATCATGTACAGTAGTTCTGGGCTCATCTACTACAATATGTTGAGGCTGTAAAGAGGGTGCAATGCAGGGCCACCTAACTGATCAATGAAGTGGAATGCCAAAGCTATAAGGAGAGTCTGGTTCACCATAGTATTTTGACATTGGAGAAGTGAAGGCTGAGAGAAGACATGCATTTTTTCTGAATTATCATGTTATTGACTTTACTGAGTAGACAGCAAACTTTGATCTTCTGTCCTTCAGCAGGATGTGGAGACACACCTGATGCTCAGAGGTAGGCATCTCAGGAGTAAAATTATGAAGCATTTGTCCTCCCAGATGGCAGGGAACCTATGGAGCATCTTACCAGCAGAGACAGAGGACATAGAGAATACCGAATGGGTAACAATGCAGAACCAGTGTGTTCTGCACAGAGTGGTCTGATTCCCTTTGACCTCGAGAGTGAAGCTTGAGAGGGCCTTGGGAATCAGCTCCCAAGGTGGCAGAACACACAGTTCTGCATGGGATTACCCATTTGGTATTTTTATAGTATCTGGTTTATTTTTTAGGCTTTTTAAATTAATTTTATTTATACTGAAAGAAATTGTCTCTGTGCATGATGAAAGGGATTTGTGTGGTTGCTAGGGACTGGGAGTCCCTAACTTATAAGCGTACACTGCCTTTGGTTGATTCTCTTGTGGGGGAGTGATTTTCTTAAAAAAAAAAAAGGCAGCTGAATATCTCGCATGACGAGAGTAGAAATAGGCACTCCGCTGAAAACTGTAAGTAAAGTAAAATATCTGGATGATCCTGCATTAAGATGAACAGTGCCCATTTCAGAAAACCGCCGTGTTAGTTTTTCAGGCATGATTTCAACGCGCAGCTCGAGTTTTCAAATCTAAAAGAATGGAATGCTGTTCTGCATGCATGGTCAGTACAGTGTTCTGTTCATTTTGCTGTCTGTGGATGAACAACATTTTGGTATGGTGGAATTTCGAGTGAGAACAACATTCAACCATACACTATATGAGGATAATACATGTCTTTAACGTAAGCTTGTACAATGCTGTGCTTACCAGGGGAATCACTGGACACAGTGGGTAGAAGAAAGGGTAGGGAACCTGTTTTAGTTTATTCATTTTCATATAGCCTATGTATTCATACCTGCTTATGAAATGGGGGAAGACATGGTGGACGAAGTATCTCTAACAATTGTATGTTAAAATGTGAGTACTATTGTTAATAGGATACAGTAATGAAATGTTTGGAGAGTAATCTTACCTACTAGGTTTAAAAACTTGGAAAATAAATCTAAAATGTTAAACCACATCAGAGATGATTACTTAGGAAAACTTACTTTTAAGTATTAATGCAAAGCAACACTTACTTGTTGTTGTTTTGGTTGTGGTTGGAGTAGTTGTAGCTAATTGAAATGGATGAAGCACAAGACACAGTTAGTTTCTCTAACAAAATGCATCTCTATGTATATCTAACTTACAGAATGCTATTGCTAATTTCTTTGTATGATTTAATTCCAAGGAACTTTACAATTCCAGTTGTTCTAAGAAAATGCTGATGTATAGTATGCATACTTAAGTAATTAAAATACAAATTTAATTATATGGCTTAACCTAGAAGGACATTTAAGTTTCAATTACATTTCAAATCATTAAATTTGCTGTACAAATAAAGCTCTGTACACGTGAATGGAGTGCTCCCTGTGCTCACTGTATACAGACATCATAAAACATCACAGAGTGAGTGTGGGGTGGGCTAGTAGGAAATGGAAAGGTATGGTGCTGCCAGGCCCTTGGGGCAGATTATGATCCCTTCACTTCCTTAACTCATTATAGCCTGATTGGTCATTTTGTGTCAGGCAACCAGTGGATAGTTTGGACTTCTGAAGATCCTATTGGAAGGAATGAATTAAGGGGCTGCAGTAAAAAATGATTTCACACTAGAGAGGAGCCCCTATTCAGGTAGGAGAGTGCTCTGTTATTTTATTAAAAGTACTTAGAAATATCTGGAATGTTGCTCTCTAAAATGATTTTAATAATATGGCTATTTTATATATTTACTCAGTCATAAGCATAGTTAGAAGTTTTGGTATGAACTGCAGGTTTGAAAAGGTTCCAAGTAAAAGCTTGTCTTGATGGATGGGCAGTTTGGCTTGTAGTATAGTATAATAAGATTCATGAAAGAAATAGGTTGACGTTCAGCATGGAAGGAGAATGTAACCTTAATCTTTACAAGGAGTTAGTCTGAGCCAACCTGAAGTGTTTCATATAGTCCTTGACTCCTTAATAAAAGTAGTATATTGAAACTGTAAAAGCAGTGCAGTGCAGCACCATGAAAATGATCAAGGGAATGAGACAGTCAGTTGAGATGAAGAGAATACAAGCCTTCCAGGGAAACCTGTACAACTTTATGCTTACGTAGTAGATTAGGTAGACAACACATTTTATTTGATACATTTTTACAGAGCATGCTTTTTCATACCTACTAATGAGTAGGGGAATACACAAACGTCTTAAAGTCTCTTCCATGTATATGATCATATGGCAATATGTGGCAAATGTATATGTTAGGTTGAGAGTAAGGAAATGTCAGGAGAGCAAGTGACTCATCTAATTTTAGAGATATTGTGATTTGATTGTAAAATGGAATATACATTTATAAATCATATCAGAGATGCATTTCTCACAGTAATTTATTTCTGGTTATTTATGCACTCTTATTTGTAATTGTTGTTTTGGTTGTGGTTGGAGTAGTTCTAGCAAATGGCAAAGAAGGAAGTACAACAGATAGCAAGTTTCCCTAAACAAATACTCCTTTACATATACATAGCATAAGGAATGCCATTACTAATTGCTTTATTTAAGGAATCTTGCAGTTTTCATTGCATTTTTAATGTCATTGCCTTTTTTCTCCAACCATAAACCTCCCTCTTTCATCTATCAAATGTGTGGGATTTGCTGTATGCATCCAATCTATGATTAACATGTTGGAATATTAAGCTAGATTTCATTGTCAATTAAGTAAACATAAATTACTTAAAATTCTTCAATATTATGGCTCTTTCATATTGAGACAACTAGATACATAGTAAAAAATGTTGTAATGAAGGACAGGTATGGATAATTGCCAAGGATAAGCCTGACTAGATGGCTGGGCTGACTGACTGGGAGGATAAATGATTTCAAGACAAGAATAGAGTAGATAAGTGTTCGGTATGGAAGGAGAAACTATCCTTGTTAATGCTAGTTAGTCTAGCACCATGTGAAATACATCATGTACAGAAGTTCTGGGCTCTACTACTACAGTATGTTGATGTTGTAAAGAGGGTGCAATGCAGGGCAAACTAATTGATCAGTGAAGAGGAAGGTGAAAGCAATAGGGGGAGGCTAGTTCACCAGAGTATTTTCACATTGGAGAAATGAAGAAGGAGAGAAGACATGCATTTTCTGCATTATTGTGTATTGTGTCACTGACTTTACTGCTTAGAAAGCAAACTTCAATCTTCTGTCCTTGAGCAGGACATGGAGATACACCTGATTGTCAGAGGTAAACATCTCATGGGTAAAGTTAGGAAACATTTCTCCTCCCAAATGTCTGGGAAGCTATGGAGCATCATATCAGTAGAGACAGAGGACATGAGGATAATACATGTCTTTAAATTAGCTTGTACTGTACAATGTTGTGCTTACCAAGGGAACCAGTGGACAGAGTGGGTATAAGAGTGGGTAGGGAACCCCTTTTAATTTGTACATTATCACACAGCACATGTATTCATACCTGCTTATGAAATTGGGGAAGACATGGTGGACCTCAAATCTCTAACAATTGTATGTTAAAATGTCACTACTGTAGGTAATAGGATACAATAATGAAATGTTTGGAGAGTAATCTCACCTACTAGGTTTACAAACTGGGAAATTAAATATAAAATGTTAAATCACATCAGAGATGATTTCTTAGGAAAACCTACTTTTAAATAGTAATGCAGAGCAACACTTACTTGTTGTTGTTGTTGTTTTGGTTGTGGTTGAAGTAGGTGTAGCTAATTGAAATGGACGAATCACAACACATAGTTTCCCTAACAAAATGCATCTGTGTGTATATCTAACTTATAGAATGCTATTGCTTATTTCTTTGTATGATTTTAATTCCAAGGAACTTTACAGTTCCAGTTGTTCAAAGAAAATGCTTATGAATAGTACGCATACTTTAGTTATTAGATTGCTAATTTCATTATATGACTTAACCTACAAGGATGTTTACTTTTCAGTTACATTTCAAATCATTAAAGATGCTGTAGAAATAAAGCTCTGTAGATGTGAATGAAGAGCTCCCTGCGTTCACCATATACAGACATCATAAAACATCGCAGAATGAGTGTGGGGTGGTCTAGTAGGAAATGAAAAGGTATTGTGCTTCCAGCCCCTTGGGTCAAATTATGATCCATTCACTTCCTTAACTCATTATAGCCTGGTTGGTCATTTGTGTCAGGTATCATTTCCTTGTCCATGTCCTCCCCCTGAGATGGAGGTCTGTATACAACGCCTGTGCGGATTGTGGTGCCATTGCCTGTCTCCAAATTGACCCACAGTGCTTCCTCTCCTCCCTGTTTACCCTTTTGTTCTGTAGCTTTGATTCCTTCCCTTATGTAGAAAGCTACTTCTCCTCCTCTTTTACCCTCCCTGTCCCTCCTGTAGATAAAGTATCCTGGTATGTTTACTTCCCAGTCATGGTTCTGTGTGAACCATGTTTCTGTGACTGCCACAATATCCAGATGTTCCTCCTCCATCAAGGCCACTAATTCAGGAAGCTTGTTACCCAGACTACGGGCATTAGTACTCATTGCTCTCCATTTTTTGATGGCTTTACCTCTTATGGCACTATCCCTGTCCTCATTGACTTTGCTTTCTCCATTCACCCTGTCCTGCTCCCTACTGACCTTTGTACCTTGGTCTTTCCCTCATTTAGTACCCTGTTTTGTAGGGGGATGCTGGGAATTCCCTGCTGCTTATCAGTGCCTCCCCACTTGACTAGTTTAAAAGCTTGCCAATGAAGCATTTAAACTGATTGCCCAGAAGACTTGTTCCCTTCCTGGACAGATGCAGACCATCCTGCCAGTATATGCTGGTATCCCTCCAGGTGGAACCCCAGTCCCCAATGAAGTCAAACCCCTGTGCTCTGCACCATTTTTTAACCATCCATTGAATTGAACGGTGCAAAGTGTCCTCGAGTCACCCTTGCCATAGACAGGCAGCACGTCAGAGAAGGATACTGTGTGTGCTACTTGCCAAAGGCACCTCCCTAACTCCACAAACTTCTCCTGCACTGCTCTAATCTCATCTTGAGTCAAGTCATTTGTCCCCAGGTGGATGACAACATCCAGATGAGTCTCCTGTGCAGCTGTACTCATGATCCTGAGGATGCGCTTCCTATCCCTCCAAGCCATGTCACCAGGCAGGTGCCTTATTTCAGTTTTCCCTGCTCCCCCCAGTTCTATCCCCCTAATGATTGAGTCCCCCACCAAGAGCTGCTTCCTTTTCCTGTGGTGTCCTCTGCCTCCTTCCTGTGGGGCTGCCTTGTGACAGTTGTCCACAATCTCCTTAGTCTCCTCTGTGGATGCATCCATAGGGGAACTATGCTCCATCAGAATGGTGTATGGATTGTAGAGTGGTACAATTGACTGGGTGTGCCTCTGTTCCACCACCCTCATCCTCCCTGAGCCCTCTGTGGTCCAACTGCTATGCTTTCTTCGCAACCTCTGAGGTAGTGGTGGTGGCTCTGGTGCTCCCTGGATGGTGGAGGTTCCCTTACTACTGTCTAGTGTGGCCTGAAGATGGGCAACCTCCTCCCTCAGGGCAGACAGTTGTCTGCAAATAGGGCTGCATCTCAGCCTCCAGAAAGACTCCCAGAAGACTGCTACCACATAGCCATTACATTGCATTACTCCTCACATGTCTGTCTACCTTCTTGTTTATCCTGTTTAATTTTTTTTTTGTGTGATTGTTTTGTTATATATAAACATATATATATATTATACAATGTGTATGCTTATATTGTCAGTGCAGTGTGCTAGAAAGGATATGACAGTGTTATGTACCTTGCCCTCTTGAAGAAATGCTGTCAGAACACCAGGTATAAAGGAAATGTTATCAGGGGTGGGGTTTGGGCCTAAACTGTGCCCTCATGAAACAATCAGCTAAAAGCTCTGACCCACCGCTTGGATGAGTGTTGAACTTCCTGCCAACAAGAGGCCCTACACGACAGTTTGACAGAGAAAATACCCTGCTAATCAAACAGAGAAAAATCCAAGCATCTGAGTTAGACACAGGTAAACCTCCACAGCCTCAATACAGCCTCTTGATTTGTGCTCTGAAAGCAATCAGCCCCAAAACAAGTCAGCTGTGCACAAGGACAGATACAGTAAACTGTCTTTCAATGCCTCTGGGTTTAAACTCCCAATCTGCAAAGCAGTACTGCAAGTCCCTGCACTGAAAACAATAATAACAATTGTAACAAGTAAAGTAAGGTACACCTCCTTCTGCTGAGAGCAGGACTGTCTTTCCTGATAATTCTTAGTTCCATATTTCACCTTTCAGTTAGAAGTAGCCTCCATCTGAAGAATATTAGCTTTTCTGATGAATGCTACAAACCAAAGGACAATTGTAAATTGTAAAGTAGGGTTCACCTCCCTCTGCTGTGAGCACGACTTGCTTTCTTGCAGATCCTAAGTTCAGTATTGCAGCTTTCAACCAGAGGTAGCTTCCCCTGAAGAATATTAGGACAACCTGGCCTGCCTTTTAGTGGCAACAGAATCACCAGCTATCTATTGTCTATGGAGTATGGCCATTTAAATAGCAATAAATGGCTAAGATAAAAGTTGTTTGGATAATTTTTAATAGCTAGAATAATAACAACAGAAAATGGATGTGTAAATACAATAATAAAAAGAATAAATAATGAAGTTTATATTTCTGGCAACAGCCGAGGGTGGGGGGTGAACCCCCTTCTCATAGAATGTACCAAGTGAGCCCACTTAAACAATTCCACTTGGCTACATTGAGTTGGAGGCTCTCACTTCATTTCTTAAGATCTAGGTGATACCTCTAGTGGGTGAAGGTATATATCATCATGAATGACGTAGAACCCCACGCCATTTTTGCTGTCTTTTTAAACCGCGCAGGATCAATGGGTCTAACCACTCCTTTCCTTCAGGAAGATGGCCTGTCCATGGCAACCTAGCCAGATAAGAGGTTGCAAGCTCATCTGCAAAATTGAATGTCCTACTGCTGTTAAAATGAAAAACTTTATGAACGGGAATGGTGACGCTGCCTATGTGGTTTATATCTTGTAGCAAAAGCTGTTGTAAGAAATGGAAGGTAAAATGCAGAGAAAGGTACTAGTGGAGATTGAAATATAAATGCAGGAGGTAAACAAACATTTATGGAAATCGTAGAACGGTTGAATATTTCTATAAACAGTAATCATAAATGTAGTAATAATGGATAATGAATTATCTTATAGTTATATGAGAAGAATCCTGAAGGACTGGAGATTTTTCTTCAATGTGAACTAAAGTAATTAGATTTAACACATGGAAATGGAGTAAGAATAGAACTTAAAAACTTAAAAAGTAAGAGTATTATGAACTATTTTAATTAATATTTAATTTTGGGCATTATGAAATTTTGATGCGAATTATTTTTATCCTTATTTTTGCAGTGTTGCATAAGTGGAATATGATTCATAATGTGGAGATGTGGACATTTTATTTATATAGAAAATGAAGACAGCAGGTATGCAGTCAAATCAATCTGAGAAATGAAAAAGAAATGGAAGTGAAAACGTTTTTAACAGAATTATACATAGGGCTGGATGAATTTATATTGTTGTTAATAGTAATGGGATTTAATATAATAAAACTAAACGTTTAAAAAGTTTGTATATACTTCATGGCATAAGGTCTCTGATGACTCAGTAGGGATCTTGTACCACATACTGCAGTGTTATTGTATATATAAGAATTTGTATAAAATAATGATGAACTGATGATGGTTTATATCTGTTTATATTTAGAAACAACACTGTTTATATTTTTGGCTTGAAGAAGTGGCGTTAAGCTACGAAACTGTTGCCTGCTTAGAATATATGGTGTGAAGTCAAGAGAAAATAAAGACTTTTAAAGGAATATGTGGACTACTGGATTTCAGTCTTACAATATTAATGTATTTTCTCTGCTTTATGCCCTACTACTGCCAATGCTACCACCATTTCCAACTTGCCTATGGACACCTTTTACTCATAATTTTTGTCTGTTTCCTAGTCCACCAATCCAAAAATGTCAATGTACTCCCCTTTCCATATTTTCTCTTTTATTGAGGCCGGCACATGGTCACCCAGCATGAAACCTGGTGGTCCATCATACGGCTTCTGCATCCCACCTGTGATGCCCACCCCCGCCTTTCCCCGGCTTGCCCCCTTCTTTGATGGCCTGCAAGGCCCGCTCCATTTTTGAGACCCTGTCCTCCCCCATGTCCCCCAAGAAACCCTCAGTATTTTCCTTTAAATCTGTTTCATTGTTCATATCCACATCATCCTTACCACCATCCAGCTGTGGCCCCACCAGGTCTGGAATGGACTCGACCCCCGCTCCAGGTGCCACTGGTAGGCTGGATCCCACCCTCTTCAGTCTCTTGTTTTTTCTTCCCTGCACCAGCCCCCTTGTCTTGCCTCTTCCATTTCTTCTGAGCCTCCTCCTCCACCATTCCCTTTTTAGCAGCCTCTGCCAACTCCATTATTTGTGTCATCAGTTTCGCTGCTTCCACCAGCATGGTAGCACTTGACACTGGGGTTTTCTTGGGAGCCATCTTTTCTGCCGTGTGCCTGGGCTGTAGAATAAAACACCACATGATCATATTGTAACCCTACTGACTGCTACCGGCCCCCCCACTCCCTACCATGCCCTGTCATTCAGCCCATTCCGGATGACTACCAGATTGCTCCAGCCACATGCACCTCCCCTGCTTGAAGTGTAATGCCACCAGGATATGCCCCCACTGCCATTTTCCTTATAGAGCCATTAAAGTGTATGGGGCTGTCCCTCTTTTGTGTGGCTGTGATATCACTCTTGCAGGACAACTCCCCCCCCACCACCCGAGGTCACCCCGCAGCCTTTGGTTCCAAGATGGCGGCCAAGCCACATGGCCGGAGCCCCTGCAGCCCTCATCCTTCCATGCCAATGAGAAGAATGACCCCCCCCCAGTTCACCAGGTCCCAGCACCAAAACCTTATGGTTCCCTCACAACAACATCCTTTCTGTTTTTTGAAACTACCAGCATGCAACCTGGCCATTAACAGTGCCGCTTTTCCCTCGTAATTGAATTGGCCTGCCTTGCTGTGGCCTGAAATCCAGTTGCTGCACCCTACCCCCATAAAGCTTGTTGGGTAGTGATCCTCAACTGTGGGGCCTCCTAAACCCCTCTGCCTGATTGTGCTGCTCGGTGTCACCTCAAATGCATGCTATTGTTGCTTGATCCAATTTATATTCTTTCTCTGTTGTTGCTGCTCAGTGGCCTATGTGGACCCCAGATTCCCCCCTACCGTGCAATCATGCAGCCTGTCCCCAGAATTGTGACTGCCCCATGTGGTCAGGCCTCTGCATCCCCATCATCCTGCAGACAGGCCTCCTGGCCCAGCAATGACCCATTACTGTGTTTAAAAAACCTTCAGGCCCAGAATGGTGGCCACCCACACAGTCAGGTCTCCATGGCTCCATGGCTCCCGACCCACAGCCTGGCTTCTTGGCCAAGAACTGGCCTGAACTGGCCTGTTCCAGCATGAATTCCATCACCCCCAAAATGGTGGCCACCCACATGGTCAGGCCTCCCAGGCCCCCAACTTGTAGTATGGCTTCCTGGCTGAGAACTGGCCTGTCACCGTGTATATCCCTCAACCCCAAAAATGGTGGCCCCCATGCAATCGGGCCTCCATGGCCCCCAACTCACAGACTGGCCTCCTGGCAGATAAATTGCCTGCTACCATGTGAACTCCTTCAGTCCCAAAATGATGGCCACCCATGCAGTCGGGCCTCCACGGTCCCCAGTTCGTACCCTGGCTTCCCAGCCGATAAGCGACCTGCTGCAGAGTTGAAATCCTTCAGCCCCAAAATGGTGGCCACCCACATGGTTGGGTGCATCCTGTCCATAAATAGGCCACTCATGACCTCCCAGTAGCACTCCAAGTGCTCGCACCATGCCATTGAGGCATGCTGCCCTACCCCAGGCCAACCATGTTGCCTTCCCCCCCTGCACCATATGGTGCTGCCTTTTTCTGCCCATATCTCACAAGCGTGCTTGCATACCAGACGCTGCGTGGCACCAGTCACCCTACTTCACTGCCAAAACAGCCTCCACATTCTTGCACCCGCCCTGTACAGTGCCGCCATCTCTGTGGCATGCTCCTGACTGGTACCAACTCCTAGAATCTCCCCCAGCCTACCGCTCACCAGGAAAATGTTCTACATACATTTTTTCCTTTTTTGAAAAACCCCAGGAACTGCATGCTGAGGCTTATTGTGGTCCTGCCTCCTCCATGAATCACCTTACATGAAAACCTCTGCACCAAAGGCAGTCATACAACCGGCTGTACCACAGACCTTCTTATATGCTCATCAGGCTCTGAGCCATCAACCAAGCAGTCTTCTCCACACTCCCTGGTGCCAAACCTCTCTGTCTGTTGGCACAAACCATCTTTCTGCACACTGGAACCCTTTATACAACCAGCAACTAAACCATCAGGTTGAATAAAAGCCCCCCATCTTATTTTAGTGTATCACCGCTCTCAAAGGCCTCCATACCTGGGCCCAGCAGCCCACCATCTGCCTACCCTCCACTGGCTCTTCCAGTTCTCAGTAGTTCAAATCCTCTATGCAACGGTATAACATTTTCACCAAGGCATGCCAAACAAACCCTCTGCCTGCACCTCCAGCCCTGGTGCCTCCCAGGGAGGAAGGCCCCCAGACCTTAGTGCCTTATCTTAGATTGCCAGTGTTGTGCTGTAACTTTGAGAATTTTACAGCAAGAAAGAGGGCTTACTGAGGGTTACCTGCCCTTAAGTAGTCCCTAAGGACCCCTGATCAGGAACCCTTCTGGCCCCTCCCCCTCGCCAATAGCCAGTGAGCTCCGAGCCTGGCCGGATGACATCATCCATGAGGTCATAGTACCTACCCTTTCGCTGCAGTCACCTCTACCTTCCCTGCCCCTTCCCTCCTCCTCTGTGAACATTCCTGGCTGGGTCCCAAGACAACCTGGCCTGTCTTGTAGTGGCAAGCCTAATTGTCAATTAAGTAAATGTAAATTACTTATTTCTTCAACATTATGGCTCTTTTATGTTCAGACAAATACAGTAGAATCCCAATTATCCGAAACCCGATCATCTGGAAATCCCTATCTAACGGACCTGACCCTTGTCCCCCCGGTGTTTAGAATGGGAATCGGATGATCGGAACTGGATAATCAGCATTGTCATTATGCAGCTCAATTTCTTTTCCCCACAAGGGGTCACTGCAGCACAAGACATCTGGGGGAATGTACACACTATCACAACTGTCCAACGGATACATCTGTACATTTCTCTCATAGTCCACACACGAACACTAAGCGCACTGTACTGTATTTGTACAGCAATCAGCGAGGTGAGCATTTTTGAGCATTTTTTTTTGCTTGTTACAGTACACTACTGTATATCTTTTGTGGTTGTCCCCCCTCCATGGACCACACAGTTCATGACACTCCAAGTTTCAGTTTGCGGTCATGCCATCTCAGCTATTGTACTGTACCTGTATTGCACCTAGAGATAGAAATTTACACTCACTGCAATGGAAAGGAGGATTCTTCACCTGGAGAAGGTTGCAGAGCACAGCGAGTCATTCTACATCGTCAGTTGATGATAGCGAGCTGAGCCATTGTAGCAACACTTAAGCCTGGTGAGGAGATAGTGAGTGAAGCATGGTGGAAGCGTGTTTTATTACAGGTCAAGTGGAATCGCTGTGTAACGTAATGTCACTCAGTGTTGGTGTGTACAGCAGGGGGAGATCGCTAAAGGCTGATTAGGCTTTCCATTTGTCAGTTTAATGATTTTAATGGCTACAGTGAGTGCAGTACAGTACAGCTACCATGACTGATACTGAAACCCCTATCATCCGGACTCCCGATTAACCCTTCAGATCTGATGTCTCCTAGGCAGTTCGGATAATCGGGATTCTACTTTACATGCATAGTAAAAAATGCTGCAATAAAGGGCAGGTATGGATAATTGCTAAGGATAAGCCCAACTAGATGGCTGGGCTGATTGAATGGGAAGATAAAAGATTTCAAGAAAAGAATAGAGTAGAAAAGTGTTCAGTACGGAAGGGGAAACTATCCTTGTTAAAGCTAATTTGTCCAGCACCACCTGAAGTTCATCATGTACAGTAGTTCTGGGCCCTTCTACTACGATATGTTGAGGCTGTAAAGAGGGTGCAGTGCAGGGCCACCTAACTGATCAATGGAGTGGAAGGCCAAAGCTATAGTGAGAGGCTGGTTCACCATAGTATTTTGACATTGGAGAAGTGAAGGCTGAGAGAAGACATGCATTTTTCTGCATTATCGTGTTACTGACTTTACTGAATAGACAGCAAAGTCTGACCTTCTGCCCTTCAGAAGGATGTGGCGACACACCTGATTCTCAGAGGTAGACATCTCAGGGGTTAAATTAGGAAACATTTCTCCTGCCAGATGCCTGGGAGCCTATGGAGCATCATACCAGCAGAGACCGAGGACATGAGGATAATACATGTCTTTAAATTAAGCTTGTGCAATGGAATCACTGGACATACTGGGTAGAAGAGTGGATAGTGAACCCCTTTCAATGTGTACATTATAATTAGGGTTTCCGGTTTTAGGTGTTTATTTTTTGTAAAAAAGGTGTTTATTTTCAGCATTTTTCTCCCCCTTTCAGAAGTACAAAAAATCTGTTATTTTAGGTGTAATCAATTTCTTGGACAACAAAAATCTTTATAAATCAGTGTTTATTCACTCAAGTTAAAAACATATATAGTACACTTTTTCAAACTGTGTACCATGACTATTGCATGTTAGCACCATAGATATTGCACTATATTAATATTGCATTAGTTTTACAAAATAGTGCACCATAACTGTAGAGCTATACATATATAAATATGTAGATGGTATTGGTGAGCTAGGAGCAGCACAGTATTAGAGCTCTGTTCCACCATATAAGTGAAAGGTGTAATACAAAAAAACACATGATCCACCCACATATCCAGCTCACAGTTGGTCAGCTGGAAGAGTGGGGACACAATGAAATTCTGTGTTTTTTGGTTATAACTGATTTCCCGATTTTCACCATGGTGGTATTTTACCGGTGTTTATCGGTTATAACCTAAAACCGGAAACCCTAATTATAATACAGCACATGTATTCATACCTGCTTATGAAATTTGGGAAGACATGGTGGACCTAGAATCTCTAACAATTGCATGTTAAAATGTGACTACTGTAGGTAATAGGATGCAGTAGTGAAATGTTTGGAGATTAAAAAATGGCAAAAATGAATTCACAATCCTGACTGTCTGATATAGCCTCCTAGCTGGGCATTTATTTCTTAATCGATACCCAGCTAAAAGTAAGTACCAGCCCAAGTGCCACCTCACCACATACCCTTGTACAGCAGTGCTCAGCCTAGTTTGTCATTGGCTGAAAGCACTTGATTAAACAAAAAGTCTCCACCATATTTTTCTCTCGCTTAGTGAGAGCTACCGGACCCCCTCGAACGCTCGCTCCTTCACTATCAGTTCGCTCTCCCTTCATAAAAAAAAAAACACACACTCCACTTGTTCTGCAGTCAGGAAGAGTGACAAAATGTTTTTTTCTCACAGCTGCACTCTCCTGACCGGACTCTCACAGTGCTGCACTTAACAGGAAGTAAAACGAAGCCATTCCTCCGAACAGCTTCTTAGTGAGAAGCAGGATTTTGAAAACCCTACCATTCTGCCTCCACAGATGCCAGAACTCCCTCAAAGCACAATGCTCCCACAGTTATTCACTGTACAATTTTAAAAGAAATACATCATTTACCTCAGGGCTGTTCCTCATGGCACATAGTTATTATCCGCAGGTCGCGCACGTAACAGATGCAACATCCAAATGCAGCCCAATTTAAAAAAAAAGATCTTACAAAAACATGACACAACTTAAAAATGATGCCCAGAGACTGCTAGGGATATTTACTACACACTAATTTTGTTGTTCAGGTTAATGAGTGTGTGTCGGGGTTGATAGCTGGGGGGAGCAACAGGAGCTGGAACAGCCTTAAAGAAACATGGACTACTTTTTCAACACTTTTGTTTTTGCTAATTCTATTCATTTTTTTATAACCATTTCCCCTCTTCTTTTGCCACTTGATTAAAACTTACTAAGAAAGCCATTTTCTAAGTGCAATGATACCCTCCAGGGTGGTCATTTTTGGGAAATACCAGACCTTCCAGGGGCTATGAGGCCCTCCCCTTGCGGTGTCGGGCCTCATTAAGCCCCTGCGAGGTCCGGTATTTCCCAGTAATGCCTACCCTGTCAGGTATTATTGCTTACATAATCTTACCTACTAGGTTTAAAAACTTGGAAAATAAATCTACAATGTTAAACCACGTCAGAGATGATCTCTTAGGAAAATCTACTTTTAAATATTAATGTAAAGCAACACTTACTTGTTGTCGTTTTGGTTGTGCTTGGAGTAGTTGTAGCTAATTGAAATGGAGGAAGCACAACACATAGTTAGTTTCCCTAAGGAAATGTATCTCTATGTATAGCTAACTTATATAATGCTATTGCTAATTTCTTTGTATGATTTTAATTCCAAGGAACTAAACAGTTCCAATTGGTCTAAGAAAATGCTTATCTATAGTATGCACACTTAAGTAATTAGATTGCTAATTTCATTATATAAGTTAACCTACAAGGACGTTTAAGTTTCAATTCCATTTCAAATCATTAGCTCTGCTGTACAAATAAAGCTCTGTAAGAGTGAATTCAGTGCTCCCCTGCACTCCCTCTACACAGGCATCATGAAACATCACAGAATGAGTGTGGGGAGGGCTAGTAGGAAGTGAAAAGGTATTGTGCTGCCAGCCCCTTGAGGCAAATTATGATCCCTTCACTTACTTAAGGGGCTGCAGTCAAAATGATTTCACACTACAAGGCGCTCCTATTCAAATAAGAGAGTGCTCTTTTATTTTGTTATAAACACTAAGAAGTTTTAAGAATGGTGTTCTCTAAAATGATTTTAACAATATAGTTCTTTCATATATTTACTCAGTTATACATATAGGAAGGAATGTTGATATAAACTGCAGGTGTGAGTAAGTTCCAGGCAAAAGCGTGACTTGATGGATGGGCAGGCTGGCTAATAGTGTAATAAGATTCATAAAAGAAATAGGTGGGTGTTCAGCATGGAAGGAGAATGTGTCCTCCCTCTTTACAAGGAGTTAGTCTGAACTACCCTGAAGAGCTTCATGTAGGCCTTGGCTTCTCAATACAAACAATACATTGAGAGTGTCAAAGTAGTGCAATGGAGCACCACGAAAATGATCAAAGGAATGAGACAATCAGTAGACATAAAGAGAATACAAGCCTTTCAGGTAAGCCTATGCAACTGTATGCTTACTAAGGGAATCTATTGATACACTGGGTAGTGCTTAGGTAGACAACATATTTTATTTCATACAGGTTTATACAGCATACTTTTTCATGCCTGCTAATGAATAGGGGAAGACACAATGGTTTTAAAGTGTATTCCATGTGTATGATCATGTCACAATATGTAACAAATGTTTGGAGAGCAGGTGACTCATCTAGGTTTAGAGAAATGGGGTCTGATTCCAGAAGGGCATAGGCCGGCGTAAATCGAGATACACCAAACCCCGTGGTGTATCTTGCTACTTATGCCAGGCAATATGTCAGCCCCTATTCCAGGGGGTGGGTTGTGACTGGGCATTTGAAGCTGCGAGAAATGTTGTTTACACTGGCACTTACACCTCAACCTGCAGTGCCTGCCACAGCTGTGGGTTATGACAGCAACATAGCCCAGTTACAGTAGGGTGGCTGTCATAACCAGCTAGCACAATTCCAGAGGTCACAGTGACATGGCTACATTATGGCAGCTCCGAGCTGGTCTAAGTGGCACCCGATGGTGCCATCCATCAGCTGCCCACCTCCTGGTGCTGTAACAGTTTTGCAGACATGTTCCTCATGTCCCCAAATGCATACCCCTGCCCCAACCCCCCTAAAACAGCATGGACCCCAGGGGTCAGTTCCCTGGTGTACCCCAACACCTGTGGCACCTATCCTGCCCCCCTCCATGCCCCCTGGTATGGCTGGTGGTATTCTGGGGTGGGGTGCTTTTGGGGGAGCCACCCAGTGTCTGTAGTGATTTGCGACTTGCTACAGATATACGTTATACATGGGCTACCACCACACGCATGGTGTATATTGCAGGTCACAAGTGCTAAGACTCTGCACCTTCTGGATTGTGGCATAGGGTCCCAGGCATAGGCGCAAGTGGGGTAACTCGCAACTGCGAGCAAGTTACGCCAGGCGTCTTAGAATTGGGCCCCTTGTGTTTTGATTTTAAGATGGAATATACATTTATAAATTATATCAAAGATGTATTTCTCACAGTAATTTATTGGTTATTAATGCACTCTCACTTGTAATTATTGTTTTGGTTGTGGTTGGGGTAGTTGTAGCTAATGGAAAAGAAGGAAGTGCAACAGATAATGAGTTTCCTTAAACAAATACTCCTTTACATATACTTAGCATAAGGAATAAAATTACTAATTGCTTTTACTTAAGGAATCTTGCAGTTCTCATTGCATTTTTAACATCATCTGCTTTTCTTTTCCACCAACCCACCTCCTTTTGTTATCTACCAAATGTGTGGGATTGCTGCATACATCCAATCTATGATTAACATGTTGGAATATTAAGCTGGATTTCATTGTCAATTAAGTAAATGTAAATTACTTAAAATTCTTCAACATTATGACTCTTTTGTGTTCAGACAAATACAGGCACAGTAAAAAATGTTGTAATGAAGGACAGGTATGGATAATTGCTAAGGATAAGCCTGACTAGCTTGACTGGGCTAATTGAGTGGGAGGATAAAAGATTTAAAGAAAAGAATAGAGTAGATAAGTGTTCAGTATGGAAAGGGAAACTATCCTTGTTAAAGCTAGTTATTCCAGCACCACCTGCAGTACATCATGTACAGTAGTTCTGGGCTCATCTACTACAATATGTTGAGGCTGTAAAGAGGGTGCAATGCAGGGCCACCTAATTTATCAATGAAGTGGAATGCCAAAGCTATAAGGAGAGTCTGGTTCACCATAGTATTTTGACATTGGAGAAGTGAAGGCTGAGAGAAGACATGCATTTTTCTGAACTATCATGTTATTGACTTTACTGAGTAGACAGCAAACTTTGATCTTCTGTCCTTCAGCAGGATGTGGAGACACACCTGATGCTCAGAGATAGGCATCTCAGGAGTAAAATTATGAAGCATTTATCCTCCCAGATGGCAGGGAACCTATGGAGCATCTTACCAGCAGAGACAGAGGACATAGAGAATACCGAATGGGTAACCATGCAGAACCAGTGTGTTCTGCACAGAGTGGTCTGATTCCCTTTGACCTCGAGAGTGAAGCTTGAGAGGACCTTGGGAATCAGCCCCTGAGGTGGCAGAACTCATGGTTCAGCATGGGATTACCCATTTGATATTTTTATAGTATCTGGTTTATTTTTTAGGCTTTTTAAATTAATTTTATTCATACTGAAAGAAATTGTCTCTGTGCATGATGAAAGGGATTTGTGTGGTTGCTAGGGACTGGGGTTCCCTAACTTATAAGCATACGCTGCCATTGGTTGATTCTCTTGTGGGGGAGTGATTTTCTTAAAAAAAAAAAAAGGCAGCTGAGTATCTAGCATGGCGAGAGAAGAAATAGTCACTCTGCTGAAAACTGTAAGTAAAGTAAAATATCTGGTTGATCCTGCATTAAAAGGAACAGTGCCCATTTCAGAAAACCACCACGTTAGTTTTTCAGGCATGATTTCAACACGCAGCTCAAGTTTTCAAATCTAAAAGAATGGAACGCTGTTCTGCACGCATGGTCAGTACAGCGCTCCATTCATCTTGCTGTCTGTGGATGAACAACATTTTGGTATGGTGGAATTTTGAGTGAGAACAACATTCAACCATACACTACATGAGGATATTACATGTCTTTAAAGTAAGCTTGTACAATGCTGTGCTTACCAAGGAAATCACTGGACACAATGGGTAGAAGAAAGGGTAGGGAACCCGTTTTAATTTGTTCATTTTCATACAGCACATGTATTCATACCTGCTTATGAAATGGGGGAAGACACGGTGGATGCAGTATCTCTAACAATTGTATGCTAAAATGTGAGTACTATTGTTAATAGGATACAGTAATGAAATGTTTGGAGAGTAGTCTTACCTACTAGGTTTGAAAACTTTGAAAATAAATCTAAAATGTTAAACCACATCAGAGATGATTACTTAGGAAAACCTACTTTTAAATATTAAAGCAAAGCAACACTTACTTGTTGTTGTTGTCATTTTGGTTGTGGTTGGAGTAGTTGTAGCTAATTGAAATGGATGAAGCACAACACACAGTTAGTTTCTCTAACAAAATGCATCTCCATGTATATCTAATTTACAGAATGCTATTGCTAATTTCTTTGTATGATTTAATTCCAAGGAACTTTACAGTTCCAGTTGTTCTAAGAAAATGCTTACGTATAGTATGCAAACTTAAGTAATTAGATTGCAAATTTCATTATATGACTTAACCTACAAGGACGTTTAAGTTTCAATTACATTTCAAATCATTAAATCTGCTGTAGAAATAATGCTCTGTAGACGTGAATGGAGTGCTCCCTGCGCTCACCGTATACAGACATCATAAAACATCACAGAAGGAGTGTGGGGTGGGCTAGTAGGAAATGGAAAGGTATGGTGCTGCCAGCCTCTTGGGGCAGATTATGATCCCTTCACTTCCTTAACTCATTATAGCCTGATTGGTCATTTTGTGTCAGGTAAGCAGTGGATAGTTTGGACTTCTGAAGATCCTATTGGAGGGAATGAATTAAGGGGCTGCAGTAAAAAAAATGATTTCACACTAGAGAGGAGCCCCTATTCAGGTAGGAGAGTGCTCTGTTATTTTGTTAAAAGTACTTAGAAATATCTGGAATGTTGCTCTCTAACATGATTTTAACAATATGGCTATTTTATATGTTTACTCAGTCATAAGCATAGTTAGATGTTGTGGTATGAACTGCAGGTTTGAAAAGGTTCCAAGTAAAAGCTTGTCTTGATGGATGGGCAGGTTGGCTTATAGTATAGTATAATAAGATTCATGAAAGAAATAGGTGGGCATTCAGCACGGAAGGAAAATGTATCCTTAATCTTTACAAGGAGTTAGTCTGAGCCAACCTCAAGTGTTTCATGTAGTCCTTGGCTCCTTGATAAAAGTAATATTTTGAAACTGTAAAAGCAGTGTAGTGCAGCACCATGAAAATGATCAAGGGAATGAGACAGCCAGTTGAGATGAAGAGAATACAAACCTTCCAAGGAAACCTTTACAACTGTATGCTTATGTAGGAGATTAGGTAGACAACACATTTTATTTGATACATGTTTACAGAGCATGCTTTTTCATACCTGCTAATGAGTAGGGGAATACACAAACGTCTTAAAGTCTCTTCCATGTATATGATCATATTGCAATATGTGGCAAATGTATGTGTTAGGTTAAGAGTAAGGAAATGTCAGGAGAGCAAGTGACTCATCTAATTTTAGAGATATTGTGATTTGATTGTAACATGGAATAAAATTTATAAATCATATCAAAGATGCATTTCTCACAGTAATTTATTTCTGGTTATTTATGCACTCTTATTTGTAATTGTTGTTTTGGTTGTGGTTGGAGTAGTTCTATCTAATGGAAAAGAAGAAAGTACAACATAGATACATACATAGACAGTGTCAGCAGATAAGGGCCTATGGCCCACCCAGTCTGCCCATTTGAGCTTGTAAGTTCAGTTTATGTTTTCCAAGAAGTCTGTTGCCCCTTACCCCTGACCTCCAGAATTCCTTCATGTCTATCCCATACATTCTTAAATCCCGTGATTGTTTCAGCCCCCCACCACTTCCTCTGGCAGGGTGTTCCACTTGTCCACCATCCGTTTTATGAAGAAATTCTTCCTCACATTTCCTCTGAATCATCCTCCCTCCAACTTCATCCCATGCCTCTAGTCCTGGAACATCTTTTCGATTAAAAATAGTGTATTCCTGCACCTGTTCCTCCTGTAAGATACTTGTATGTCTCTATCATATCCCCTCTCACTCCTCTCCTCCAGGGAGTACATGTTCAGTTCCTTCAACCTGTCCTCATAGGACTTGTGATGCAATCTATGCACCATCTTTGTTGCCCTCCTCTGAACCTTCTCTACCCTGTCTATGTCCTTACGTAGGTAAGGTCTCCAGAACTGTACAGTGTACTTCAGGTGGGGCCTCACTAGTGTCTTGTATAGTGGAATTATGACCTCCCTTTTCCTGCTGGTGATGCCCCTGCCTATGCATCCCAGCATCCTATTTGCTTTACCTGCTGCCTTGTCACACTGTTTCCCTGCCTTGAGATAGTAAGTTTCCCTAAACAAATACTCCTTTACATATACATAACATAAGGAATGCCATTACTAATTGTTTTATTTAAGGAATCTTGCAGTTTTCATTGCATTTTTAATGTCATTGCCTTTTTCTCCAACCATAAACCTCCCTCTGTCATCTATCAAATGTGTGGAGTTTGTTGTATGCATCCAATCTATGATTAACATGTTGGAATATTAAGCTAGATTTCGTTGTCAATTAAGTAAATATAAATTACTTAAAATTCTTCAATATTATGGCTCTTTCATATTGAGACAACTAGACACACAGTAAAAAATGTTGTAATGAAGGACAGGTACAGATAATTGCTAAGGATAAGCCTGACTAGATGTCTGGGCTGACTGAGTGGGAGGATAAAAGATTTCAAGACAAGAATAGAGAAGATAAGTGTTCGGTATGGAAGGAGAAACTATCCTTGTTAATGCTAGTTAGTCTTGCACCATGTGAAATACATCATGCACAGTAGTTCTGGGCTCTTCTACTACAACATGTTGAGGTTGTAAAGAGGGTGCAATGCAGGGCCAACTAATTGATCAGTGAAGAGGAAGGTGAAAGCATGGGGGGGGGGGCTGGTTCACCAGAGTATTTTCACATTGGAGAAGTGAAGAAGGAGAGAAGACATGCATTTTCTGCATTATTATGTCACTGACTTTACTGCTTAGAAAGCAAACTTCAGTCTTCTGTCCTTGAGCAGGACATGGAGACACACCTGATGGTCAGAGGTAAACATCTCATGGGTAAAATTAGGAAGAATTTCTCCTCCCAAATGTCTGGGAATCTATGGAGCATCATATCAGCAGAGACAGAGGACATGAGGATAATACATGTCTTTAAATTAGCTTGTACAATGTTGTGCTTACCAAGGGAATCACTGGACAGAGTGGGTATAAGAGTGGGTAGGGAACCCCTTTTAATTTGTACATTATCACACAGCACATGTATTCATACCTGCTTATGAAATTGGGGAAGACATGGTGGACCTCGAACCTCTAACAATTGTATGTTAAAATGTCACTACTGTAGGTAATAGGATACAGTAATGAAATGTTTGGAGAGTAATCTCACCTACTAGGTTTACAAACTGGGAAATTAAATATAAAATGTTAAACCACATCAGAGATGATTTCTTAGGAAAACCTACTTTTAAATAATAATGCAGAGCAACACTTCCTTGCTGTTGTTGTCGTTTTGGTTGTGGTTGGAGTAGGTGTAGCTAATTTAAATGGACGAATCACAACACATAGTTAGTTTCCCTAAGAAAATGCATCTGTGTGTATATCTAACTTATAGAATTACTTCATATTACTTGGTTTTAGGGACAAAAGAAGGCCGAGGCCCATTGAGATTGTCCCCCACATTATTGTGGGACATTATAGCTCATTATAGGTTCTCCCTTATCCACAGATCCAAATTATATTTAAATGCATCAAAACTAGATTTTGAGATTAACTCTTTGGGCAAGGTGTTCCACAATCTTGCTGCTCGTATGTTGAAGAAATTTCCCCTCTTGTTAGTACGAAAAGGTTGTATTTCTAGCTGTTTATTATGTAGTCTAGGGACTATTTTTCTAGATGAATAATCAAGTCCACATTGGGTCATAAGAGTGGGTGATTTACATATTTTATAAATCATTAATAAATCACCTCTTTTTCTCCTAAATTCCAATGAGTGTAGACCAGTATGTTTCAATCTTGTTGTATAGTCGAGATGTTTAAGGATTGGGACTATTTTAGTTGCTCTTCTCTGGATATGTTCTAGGCAAGATATGTCACCCTTAAGATATGGGTTCCAGAATTGGTACCCATAGTCAATATAAGGTCTTATGAAAGTCCTGTACAAGGGAATAATGCATTGTTCAGTACGGGTTACAAAGGTATGTTTTATTTGTTTTAAGAGACCATTTGTCATTTTGGCTGTTTTTAAGCAGTGTCCCCTAGATGTAAGTTTATTATTTATTAGTATCCCCAAGTCTTTTTCACAACTTGATGTTTTAAGTTTAATATTATTAAGATAGTAATTGCTCATTGGATTGTTTCTTCCAAAATGAAGAACCACACATTTCTCATGATTGAAAAACATTCCACTCTCAATTGCCCACTGTTCTATTTTCCCTAAGTCGGCAAGTAAAGTTTCCAAGTTATTAAGGTCGTTTACTTTACCTCTCAGTTTGGTGTCGAACACAAACTTTGAAAGATAGTTATTTGGTCATGCTATTGCTAATTTCTTTGTATGATTTTAATTCCAAGGAACTTCACAGTTCCAGTTGTTCAAAGAAAATGCTTATGTATTGTACGCATACTTTAGTTATTAGATTGCTAATTTCATTATATGACTTAACCTACAGGGACGTTTACTTTTCAGTTACATTTCAAATCTTTAAGGATGCTGTAGAAATAAAGCTCTGTAGATGTGAATGGAGAGCTCCCTGCGTTCACCGTTTACAGACATCATAAAACATCACAGAATGAGTGTGGGGTGGTCTAGTAGGAAATGAAAAAGTATTGTGCTGCCAGCCCCTTGGGTCAAATTATGATCCATTCACTTCCTTAACTCATTATAACCTGGTTGGTCATTTGTGTCAGGTATCATTTCCTTGTCCATGTCCTCCCCCTGAGATGGAGGTCTGTATACAACGCCTGTGCGGATTGTGGTGCCATTGCCTGTCTCCAAATTGACCCCCAGTGCTTCCTCTCCTCCCTGTTTACCCTTTTGTTCTGTAGCTTTGATTCCTTCCCTTATGTAGAGAGCTACTCCTCCTCTTCTTTTACCTTCCCTGTCCCTCCTGTCAATAGTGTATCCTGGTATATTTACGTCCCAGTCATGGTTCTGTGTGTACCATGTTTCTGTGACTGCCACAATATCCAAATGTTCCTCTTCCATCAAGGCCACTAATTCAGGAAGCTTGTTACCCAGACTACGGGCATTAGAACTTACTGCTCTCCATTTCTTGATGGCTTTACCTCTTATGGCACTATCCCTGTCCTCATTGACTTTGCTTTCTCCTTTCACCCCTGTCCTGCTCCCTACTGACCTTTGTACCTTGGTCTTTCCCTCATTTAGTACCCTGTTTTGTAGGGGGATGCTGGGAATTCCCTGCTGCTTATCAGTGCCTCCCCACTTGACTAGTTTAAAAGCTTGCCAATGAAGCATTTAAACTGATTGCCCAGAAGACTTGTTCCCTTCCTGGACAGATGCAGACCATCCTGCCAGTATAGGCTGGTATCCCTCCAGGTGGAACCCCAGTCCCCAATGAAGCCAAATCCCTGTGCTCTGCACCATTTCTGTAACCATCCATTGAATTGAATGGTGCAAAGTACCCTCGCCTCACCCTTGCCATAGACAGGCAGCACCTCAGAGAAGGATACTGGGTGTGCTACTTGCCTTGGCCACTTCCCTAACTCCACAAACTTCTCCTGCACTGCTCTAATCTCATCTTGAGTCAAGTCATTTGTCCCCAGGTGGACAACATCCAGATCAGTCTCCTGTGGAGCTGTTCTCATGATCTTGAGGATGCGCTTCCTGTCCTTCCAAGCCATGGCACCAGGTAGGTGCCTTACTTCTTTTTCCTGCTCCCCCCAGTTCTATCCCCCTAATGACTTGAGTCCCCCACCAGGAGCTGCTTCCTGTCCCTGTGGTGTTCTCTGTCTCCT
This sequence comes from Neoceratodus forsteri, assembly GCA_016271365.2. NCBI lineage: Eukaryota > Metazoa > Chordata > Ceratodontiformes > Ceratodontidae > Neoceratodus > Neoceratodus forsteri. The sequence goes on from CM028133.1 coordinate 933,749,441, forward strand.
TCCTGTGGGGCTGCCTTGTGACAGTTGTCCACAACCTCTTTAGTCTCCTCTGTGGATGCATCCATAGGGGAACAATGCTCCATCAGAATGGTGTATGGATTGTGGAGTGGTACAATTGACTGGGTGTGCCTCTGTTCCACTGCCCTCACCCTCCCTGAGCCCACTGTGATCCAACTGCTGTGCTCTCTTTGCAACCTCTGAGGTAGTAGTGGTGGCTGTGGTGCTCCCTGGATGGTGGAGGTTCCCTTACTACTGTCCAGTGTGGCCTGAAGATGGGCAACCTTCTCCCTCAGGGCAGGCAGTTGTCTACAACTAGGGAAGCATCTCAGCCTCCAGAAAGACCCCCAGAAGACTGATACCACACAGCCATTACATTGCATTACTCCCCACTTGTCTGCCTACCTTCTTGTTTATCCTGTTTAATTTTTCTTGTGTGTGTGATTGTTTTGTTATATAAATATATATATATTATACAATGTGCATGCTTATATTGTCAGTGCAGTGTGCTAGAAAGAATATGACAATGTTATGCACCTTGCCCTCTTGAGGAAATGATGTCAGAACACCAGGTATAAAGGAAATGTTATCAGGGGTAGGTGGGGTTTGGGCCTAAACTGTGCCCTCATGAAACAATCAGCTAAAAGTTCTGACGCACCACTTGGATGAGTGTTGACCTTCCTGCTAGCAAGATGCCCTACACGACAGTTTGACAGAGAAAATATCCTGCTAATCAAACAGAGAAAAATCCAAACATCAGAGTCAGACAGAGGTAAACCTCCCCAGCCCCAATACAGCCTGGTGATTTGTGCTCTGAAAGCAATCAGCCCCAAAACAAGTCAGCTGTGCACAAGGACAGATACAGTAAACAGTATTTCAATGCCTCTGGGTTTAAACTCCCAATCTGCAAAGCAGTATTGCAAGTCCCTGCACTGAAAACAATAATAACAATTGTAACAAGTAAAGTAAGGTACACCTCTCTCTGCTGAGAGCAGGATTGTCTTTCCTGATAATTCCTAGTTCCTTATTTCACCTTTCAGTTAGAAGTAGCCTCCATCTGAAGAATATTAGCTTTTCTGATGAATCTGCTACAAACCAAAGGACAATTGTAAATTGTAAAGTAGGGTTCACCTCCCTCTGCTGTGAGCACGACTTGCTTTCTTGCAGATCCTAAGCTCAGTATTGCAGCTTTCAGCCAGAGGTAGCTTCCCCTGAAGAATATTAGGACAACCTGGCTTGCCTTTTCACCTTTTCACCTTTTCGGCCTGAATCACCAGCTATCTGTTGTCTAGGGAGTATGGCCAATTAAATAGCAATAAATGGCTAAGATAAAGTAGTTCAGATAATTTTTAATAGCTAGAATAATAACAACAGAAAATGGATGTGTAGATACAATAATAAAAAGAATAAATAATAAAGTTTATATTTCCGGCAACAGCTGAGGGTGGGGAGGTGAATCCCCTTCTCATAGAATGTACCAAGTGAGCCCACTTAAACAATTCCACTTGGCTACATTGAGTTGGAGGCTCTCATTTCATTTCTTAAGATCTAGGTGATTCCTCTAGTGGGTGAAGGTATACATCATCATGAATGACGTAGTTCCCCACACCGTTTTTGCTGTCTTTTTAAACCGCGCAGGATCAATGGGTCTAACCACTTCTTTCCTTCAGGAAGACAGCCTGTCCATGGCAACCTAGACAGGTAAGAGGTTGCAAGCTCATCTGCAAAATTGAATGTCCTATTACTGTTAAAATGAAAAACTTTATGAACAGGAATGGTGATGCTGCCTATGTGGTTTTGTATCTTGTAACAAAAACTGTTGTAAGAAATGGAAGGTAACATGCAGAGAAAGATACTATTGGAGATTGCAATATAAACGCAGGAGGTCAACCAACATTTATGGAAACTTGACTCGTAGAACAGTTGAATATTTCTATAAACAGTAATCATAAATGTAGTGATAATGAATTATATTATAGTTACATGAGAAGAATCCTGAAGGACTGGAGATTTTTCTTCAATGTGAACTTAAGTAATTAGTTTTAACACATGGAAATGGACTAAGAATAGAACTTAAAAACTTAAAAAGTAAGAGTATTAGGAATTATTTTAATTAATATTTAATTTTGGGCATTATGAAATTTTGATGTGAATTCTTTTTATCCTTATTTTTGCAGTGTTGCATAAGTGGAATATGATTCATAATGTGGAGATGTGGAAATTTTATTTAAATAGAAAATGAATACAGCAGGTATGAAGTCAAATCTGTATGAGAAATGAAAAAGAAATGGAAGTGAAAACGTTTTTACAGAATTATACATAGGTCTGGATGAATTGATATTGTTGTTAGTAGTAATAGGATTTAATATAATAAAACTAAACGTTTAAAAAGTTTCTATATGCTTCATGGCATAAGGTCACTGATGACTCAGTAGGGATCATGTACCACATACTGCAGTGTTATTGTATATATAAGAATTTGTATAAAAGAATGATGAACTGATGATTGTTTATATCTGTTTATATTTAGAAACAACACTGTTTATATTTTTGGCCTGAAGAAGTGGCGTTACGCTACAAAACTGTTGCCCGCCTAGAATATATGGTGTGAAGTCAAGAGAAAATGAAGACTTTTAAAGGAATATATGTGTAAACCCCCTGTTACCCGGGGTTAATAGAATCCCAGTAAAACCTAGTGGTAGGCAGGGAAGGCAGCTTATGAAACTCCAATTAAATGGATTTCACATTGTCTCACTCTGTTCTCAGTCTCAGCTGAGACTGAGGGATGACATCACCATAGAACTCTTGCATCTGCATGAGCCACACTGGAATGCTGCAGTTTTTTTAAGTTAGGATAGAATGTTGGGGATTTTTGAACAGAGTCTGTGTGCAGTCTTGGAGAGAGGAGCAGCACAGTAGTCTGTGTACAGGCTCTCAGAGCCTTAAGCTCTGTTTTAGAGCTACTGTAAGGGAGGTGTGTGTTTCCACCGAAAGAGGAACACAGTAAGCTGATTGTGAAGTTGTGGAGACTGCTGTTATTGGTCCATGTACCCCATCCCTAAGGGGATGGGGTGGAAAGGTTTGCCTGTCTTCCAGGGGCAACCCTCCTGGTTCTGGGTAAGGAAGAAGCTGCCTTATTTCAAGTTGTGCTGTGGCACCAGAAGCTGTGGGAGAGAAATTCCTGTGAGGAATCGCCTGTGGGGCACCTGCAACGAAAGGCTGAGTTTGCTCTGACAGAAGGCCTATGTTTTCACCTGAACTGTTGGAATGTGGGGATTGGACTACTTAATTTGTAGGAGGTCGAGTGTAATAGACATTGCCAGTTAATTCAAGTAGGTTCAAGTCCAGCACAAAGAGTAAAGTAAAGTGGGGATTGGACTGCTTAATCAGTGGGAGGCCTAGAGCAATGGCTAAGCCAAGTAAAAGTATGTTCAAGTCCAGCACAATGTGAAAGCAAGACAAGTAGAGGAAATGTGACATACATTTACAGTAGCCTTAATCTACATTGCCAAGCTTTACAGAATGAGATGTTTAATTTCCAGAGAAATGGCCTGGCATGAATTGTGGAAGTGAGAGGTAGGAGACCCCCGATCAGTAGTAACCAAATTCACCTCTACGGATTTGCTCTGTGGCACCTTTACTTTCTCTCAGTTACTTGGCCAGTGCCTGAGGAAAGTACCCAGATGTGGGATTAAAAGGAGAACTCCCTGATAGAGCTGAGGTGTTCTTAGGTGGTTTAGGGAGCCACCAGAGAATGTTTTCATGACATATGGAAGGTGTCCGAGTGGCTAGCAAGGGAGACGAGCCTGGGAATCCCAGATAGTGTACTAGTTCAGGCTGTGTACCCAAAGCAACGTGCAAGTCCGGGCTGTGTGCCCGGTGGGTTCAGAGCCTGAGGGCTGAAGTGTTAAAGAAGGGTTCTTTGTTTCTCTTAATCTGCATTACCAGAAGTGTAGCCCCGTGGGGGTCCATCTATGCTTTGTTTGTTCTGCTTGGATGTGAATAAAAGCCACGCTTTAGAGTCCCATTCCTGTATTGGACATTACAGTTATAGCTTCCTGTGTACGGAGTTACTTGGGTGCCCCTGTGCAGAGTAGCCAAACCTAGCCCTTGTGCCGAGTAATCTATTCCTCCCCGAACCCAGTCCCCACCTGGTACTGCTGTCAGATTCAAACAGCATACCACCTGTCATTTGCAAAAAGGCAGGAGGGTGGGGGTTACAAAATGGAGGCACTGCTTTGGATTTTAAATTTAGGGAGGAAAGGTGCTTGGGCAAAGGGCTAACATTTTGGTTATCTGACAGTGGGTAGCCCAAAAAGCTGAAGAAAGGTTAACTAGTGTGTCGCTGTTTGCTGTTGTCTGTGTGCTGCTGTTAAATGCCAACTGTTTACCAAGGAGCAGTAAAGCCTGAGAGAGTATGCCCTTGTCCTGCATCAAAAATTTACAGCATTCTGCCAGCTTTTAAAAACTGTTGTGACAAAGAAAAGTGTGGAAGACTAGGGGTAGCAAAAGGAAAATTGTGCCCTGGACGCTGGAAATGCTTTCTAGTGAATTGGGAGACTTGCTGTGTTAATGGCCATGACAAATGGTTAAAATGGGCTCCCACCGTGGAGTCAGTTCGGAAAAAAAAAGTGGTGTTGCAGTTTAAATTTGCCTGCTCGACGATCGCTGTGAGGAGAAGAGCACTCACGAGGGAAAGAAGCTCATTTGCATGGCGTAGTGTGTTTGTTGAGACTGCAATCAGTCCCGCCCCCAAGCCAGCTCTACAGTGGCTGCCCAGCATTCGAGAGGGATTGTGAGTGGAGTGCGTGTACTGGCTTATCGGAGGAGCATCTCGGTGACTGAAAGCGCTGTAAAAGCTTAAAAACTCTGACTTTTCTATCTAAAATCGGGCTCAACCCGCATCTCGATCGACTGGATTGTGAGTGTGGTGTTCAGAGGGACGATCGGCAGGACTGCCATCCCGCTTCTGTCCAGAGGCCTCCAAGACTGGCGGCAGGCCATTTTCCATCGCGGCAAACAGCTACTGATAGCAGTGAGTACCAACAGAAATAATTGCTCAAACAAGTGGTTTTTGCCAAAAGCCAGCTGAATCTGTGTGCAGCAGTGTAACCGCGTTGCAATCAAAGACTGTGTTAAGTTTACCAGCAAAAGCAAGCCTTTTAAGCCAGCGACTGTGAGCATAGTTATGGGTTCAGTGTCAGTGTAAGTTTCAAAGCCATGAGAGAGACTGTAAGTTGTATCAAGATATGCAGCAAGAATTACAGGCAATCCTGTGCTTGAAATACTGAGGCTTTAAGGGACTGTGAGCTAGAGTAATGTCTTCAGCAAATGAAAAGTCTGTGGTAAATCATATAAATGTGCTAGGAAAAAGAACAGCGCAAGTTTGTGCAGTTTGAGCAAAGTTATCAGTAGACTGTGTAAATCGGTTGCGCAGTGGCTTGACCCAATTTCAGAATGTTGATGCACAGGAGTGCTGCCGCCGCCATTACAGGGTGGGGAAGTAATGTAAACACAGCGGCAGAGGAGCCATTTTGAAAGTGGGAGAAAGTGTTCAGTGATGTTGGACTTTCAATAACAGTGAGTGTTTGTTTGTTTTTCTCTGCAGTCATGGCCTCAGGACCAGCCCTCTACCCAGATCATGCCCGGCTGTGGTAGCAGCAGAAGTAAAGAAGTTAAGGGACATTGATAGATGTTACTATGGAGGACAACTGCCTCCTCATGCGACGATTCCTGGATACCCAGTGCAAGTGTGATTAATATGCTTAAATGCTGGAAGGGACATCTTCATGGTACCTCATTGTTCAGGGTGCTTAGAGAAATACAGCTTGTTTAAAGCGCCCAAGATTCATTTGGCTCTCTCATGGACAAAAGTTCAAGAATCTGCAGTTGGCAGCACACAGCACCAGGCAGAGCCTGTTGGAGAAGGCCCCTCAGGAGAGTGTGGCACAAATCTAGAGGGTACAGATTTGCAGACAGAACAATATGCTGATGTTTTGGATTCTGGATCGAAGAGAGACAATTTAGGCAATGCATCAGTACACCCTTGGAGAGGGGGGCCTAGCCCAACTCTCAGAGGAGACGATGAGATAAGGGAGGTCTTTGAATGGGAGGTATCGACCTCTGCGCCCAGTGAAGAATGGGTAGTCTCAGGAGTGAGGACGACTGCTTACTCCTGGGCACAGATTCTCAGTGAGGAAGAAGAATAGGGGGAACCTATGTGGCCTTGTGAAAAAGGAACTGGTACACAGCCTCAAGCTCTTGCCTCAGAGAAATGCATGGAAGAGAGTGGTGATGCCACTGCCCTGGCTGTGCAAGAAGAAGAAGACAGGGATCCATTCTTTGCCTCTTTGAGAATGCATAGCTGGCAGAACCAGGACTGGCCACCCCAAGCTAGGCCAGCGGTCTCAGGTTGACCAAAGCTAGTAAAGAGGAGAGACTGGTTCATAGGAAGGTGAATGAAATCTATGGGATGTCGTTTCCTACCTTTCCTCGGAGAGTCTTGGAGGATATTGAGAACAGCAGGAAATTCTGGATTTAGTCTGATGCAATGAAATGTGTGCATCCTGGTGCAAACAAGCATGTCAGGAACAGAATGTTTCACAAAAAATGCAGCCAGTGGAAAAGAGGCAGGACACTGTTAATGGACACTGTTCGAATAATGGATGGAGAGGGACGTGAAACCTTTCACAGTGTGAATAAAGTGCACCCAGATGGGGTAATAATTCAAGCTCCTGACCCATTGTGCTATTGGCTACAATGCAAAGACCTCCCTGCAAATGTGCCCATGGTTACCAACTGGAAAGCAGAGCAGTGGTAGCCAGTGCTGCCACTCCAGCCATTGCAGTGCCTTTCTTGTTCCGTCAGTATGGACGTCCAGGACTCAGGTGCCCCACATTCATCAGTTCTACAGTGTACTGACTTTCCAGAATCCCTTTACTGGCCCACCAGATGACTTCAGATCCAGAGAGGACACCAGTCCAGCTGTATTCTGATTCATCGCCTGGTAACCGGATGACGTCAGACCAGCTGTTTTCCTTTTGTTCCTGTTCCAAGTTTCCATCTCCAGAGATGACATCAGCTCAGCAGTTTCCAGATGTGCCCTCTTGTTGTTCCCGGAAGATGTCCGCCCAGCTGTATCGGACGAGTGCTGCCAGGGAGAGTCTTCAGCCGAGGACCAGGTCGGTGTTTTGTTCATTCTACAAGGGACTGGTAAGTCCAAACTTTTGTATTCTTATGACATTGCAGTACACACCCTACACTAGCAGACTCCAGATGTGTGAACTGTCCTCAAAGACTCTGCCCTTTGGGACTTTGGCCTGCTAGAACTGTGCTTCACCGAGTCCCAGCCCAGGAGAGACTCTTTAATGGACTAGCCTTCGGGCACTGTGGTCACTAGATGGGACTTTTAGGGCACTCCATCCCCCAAATGTGCATTGTAAATAATGTCATTGTTTTTCTACTGTTTTCTAATGTTTATACTGTTTTTCTACCTTTTCTAAAAATAAAAATAAAAGCCTTTTTGGGATTCTCCAGTGTTTTGATGGTAGGGGTTTAGATAGACTGTGTATGCAGATTAGTAGTGTGTGTTGTCTTTCTTTTTCTTGCAGGTGTTCCTGAAGATAATAGAAGAGAAGACAAGAAGAGGAGGAGGGACACATCGGAGTTCCTCACTAGTACTTTAGTGTGTAGTACTTAAAGTTCTGTTGTTGTTGTTACTGTGTAGTAACCCTTTTCTTCCACAGGTATGGTTGTAGGGGAGTGAGGGAGTAATGCAATGGTATGGTATTAGCTCCTAGTGTGTGGCTGCATGGTGCCCAAGGTCGGGGAGGTCCCCTGTTTGTTTTGTTTTGGGATCTGAGTTAGAGGCAGACAGATTTTCCCTAGAGGGCTAGGGGGGATAGACAGGCGGTGGCCCTGACCTGCAGTAGGGGTTGCAGTGCTGATCTATTAGGGCTATGCTCTGGGCAGTTCTACCGGAGCCACTAGGTACCCATAGTCAGCGGGTAGAGTAGAGGCTGATGCGTCAGCCAATGGCCTGTTAGTGTTGTCTGCCTGTGCTGGCACAAGGTAGGGGAGAAGGTACGCTACCTCCCCGTAGTCAACACATGGGGCGAGATGGCCTAGGCTGGGTAAATAATGACTGTGGACAGTCATTTTCCTGGCCTAGGTGTAATCCCCCTGTTACCTGGGTTACTTAGAATCCCAGTAAGACCTAGTGGTAGGCAGGAAGGCAGCTTGTGAAACTCCAGTTAAATGGATTTCACACTGCCTCACTCTGTTCTCAGTCTCAGCTGAGATTGAGGGATGACATCACCATAGAACTCTCGCAGCTGCATGAGCCACACTGGAATGCTGCAGTTGGAAGTTAGGATAGAATGTTGGGGATTTTTGAACCGAGTCTGTGTGCAGTCTTAGCGGGAGGAGCAGCACAGTAGTCTGTGTACAGGCTCTCAGAGCCTTAAGCTCTGTTTTAAAGGTACTGTAAGGGAGGTGTGTGTTTCCACCGAAAGAGGAACAAAGTAAGCTGATTTTGAAGTGGTGGAGACCGCTGTTACTGGTCCATGTGCCCCATCCCTGAGGGGATGGGGTGGAAAGGTTTGCCTGTCTTCCAGGGACAACCCTCCTGGTTCTGGCTAAGGCAGAAGCTGCCTTATTTCAAGTTGTGCTGCGGCACCAGAAGCTGTGGGAGAGAAATTCCTGTGAGGACTCGCCTGTGGGGCACCTGCAACCAAAGGGTGAGTTCGCTCTGACAGAGGGCCTATGTTTTCACCTGTACTGTTGGAACGTGGGGATTGGACTACTTAATTTGTAGGAGGTCTAGTGTAATAGACATTGCCAGTTAATTCAAGTAGGTTCAAGTCCAGCACAAAGAGTAAAGTAATGTGTGGATTGGACTACTTAATTTGTAGGAGGTCTAGTGTAATAGACATTGCCGGTTAATTCAAGTAGGTTCAAGTCCAGCACAAAGAGTAAAGTAAAGTGGGGATTGGACTGCTTAATCAGTGGGAGGTCTAGAGCAATGGGCTAAGCCAAGTAAAAGTATGTTCAAGTCCAGCACAATGTGAAAGCAAGACAAGTAGAGGAAATGTGACATACATTTAGCCTTAATCTACTTTGCCAAGCTTTACAGAATGAGGTGTTTAATGTCCAGAGAAATGGCTTCGTATGAAATGTGGAAGCAAGAGGTGGGAGACCCCCCATCAGTAATAACCAAATTCACCTCTACGGATTTGCTCTGTGACACCTTTACTTTCTCTCAGGTACTTGGCCAGTGCCTGAGGAAAGTACCCAGACATGGGATTAAAAAGAGAACTCCCTGATAGAGCTGAGGTGCTCTTAGGTGGTTTAGAGAGCCACCAGAAAATGTTTCCATGACATATGGAAGGTGTCTGAGTGGCCGGCAAGGGAGACGAGCCTGAGAATCCCAGATAGTGTACAAGTTCGGGCTGTGTACCCAAAGCAGCGTTCAAGTCCAGGCTGTGTGCCTGGTGGGTTCAGAGCCTGAGTGCTGAAGTGTTGAAGAAGGGTTCTTGCTTCTCTTAATCTGCATTACCAGAAGTGTAGCCCTGTGGGGTCCCACCTGTGCTTTGTTTGTTCTGCTTGGATGTGAATAAAAGTCACACTTTAGAATCCCATTCCTGATATTGGACATTACGGTTATTGCTTCCTGTGTTCAGAGTTACTTGGGTGCCCCTGTGCAGAGTAGCCAAACCTAGCCCTTGTGCCGAGTAGCCTATTCCTCCCCGAACCCAGTCCCCACTTGGTACTGCTGTCAGATTCAAAAAGCATACCACCTGTCATTTGCAAAAAGGCAGGGGGGTGGGGGTTACATATGGACTACTGGATTTCAGTCTTAAAATATTAATGTATTTTCTACGCTTTATGCCCTACTACCGCCAAAGCTACCACCATTTTCTGACTTGCCTACGGACACCCTTTCCTCATAATTTTTGGCTGTCTCCTTATCCACCAATCCAAAAATGTCAACGTACTCCCCTTTCCATATTTTCTCCTTTATTGAGGCCGGCACATGGTCACCCAGCATGAAACCTGGTGGTCCATCATACAGCTTCTGCACCCCACCTGTGATGCCAACCCCTGCCTTTCCTTGGCTTGCCTTCTACTTTGATGGCCTGCAAGGTCCGCTCCATTTTTGAGACCCCATCCTCCCCCATGTCCCCCAACAAACCCTCAATATATTCCTTTAAATCTGTTTCATTGTTCATATCCACATCATCCTTACCACCATCCAGCTGTGGCCCCACCAGGACTGGAATGGGCTTGACCCCCGCTCCAGGTGCCACTGGTAGGCTGGATCCTACCCTCTTCAGTCTCTTGTTTTTCTTCCCTGCAACAGACCCTTTGTATTGCCCCTTCCATTTCTTCTGAGCCTCCTCCTCCACCACTCCCTTTTTAGCAGCCTCCGCCAACTCCATTATTTGTGTCATCAGTTTCACTGCCTCCACCAGAATGGTAGCACTTGACACTGGGGTTTTCTTGGGAGTCCTCTCTTCTGCTGCGTGCCTAGGCTGTATAATAAAACACCACATGATCATACTGTAACCCTACTGACTGCTACCCGCCCCCCCACTCCCTACCATGCCCTGTCATTCAGTCCTTTCTGGATGACTACCAGATTGCTCCAGCCACATGCACTCCCCGCTTGAAGTGTAATGCCACAAGGATATGCCCCACTGCCATTCCCTTATAGAGCCATTAAACTGTATAGGGTGTCCTCTTTGTGTGGCTGTGATATCACTCTTGCAGGACAACTCTCCCCCACACCACCGAGGTCACCCCGCAGCCTTCAGTTCCAAGATGGCGGCTAGCCACATGGCCTGGGCCCCTGCAGCCCTCATCCTTCCATGCCAATGAGAAGAATGACCCCCCAGTTCACCAGGTCCCGGCACCAAAACCTTATGGTTCCCTCACAACAACATCCTTTCCCTTCTTTGTAACTACCAGAATGTGACCCGGCCATTAACAGCACCACTTTTCCCTCGTAATTGAATTGGCCTGCCTTGCTGTGGCCTGAACTCCAGTTGCTGCACCCTACCCCCATAAAGCTTGTGGGGTAGTTATCCTCAACTGTGGGGCCTCCTAAACCCCTCTGCCCTCTTGTGCTGCTCAGTGTCACCTCAAATGCATGCTGTTGCTGCTTGCCCCAATTCATATTCTTTCTCTGTTGTTGCTCAGTGGCTTATGTGGCCCCCAGATTCCCCCCTACCATGCAATTGTGCAGCCTGTCCCCAAAATGGTGGTGCCACATGTGGTCAGGTCTCTGCAGCCCCCCTCGTCCCGTAGACAGGCCTCCTGGCCCAGCAATGGCCCTTTACTGTGTTTAAAAAACCTTCAGACCCATAATGGTGGCCACCCACACAGTCAGGTGTCCATGGCTCATGACCCACAGCTTGGCTTCTTGGCCAAGAACTGGCCTGTTTCAGCATGAATCCCATCACCCCCAAAATGGTGGCCACCCACACGGTCAGGCCTCCCAGGCCCCCAACTTGTAGTCTGGCTTCCTGGCTGAGAACTGGCCTGTCACCGTATAAGTCCCTCACCCCCAAAAATGGTGGCCCCCATGCAGTCGGGGCTCCATGGCCCCCAACTCACAGACTGGCCTCCTGGCAGATAAATGGCCTGCTACCATGTGAACTCCCTCAGTCCCAAAATGATGACCACCCATGCAGTCGGGCCTCCACGGTCCCAGTTCGTACCCTGGCTTCCCAGCTGATAAGCGGCCTGCTGCAGAGTTGAAATCCTTCAGCCCCAAAATGGTGGCCACCCATGCGGTTGGGTGCATCCTGTCCAGAAATAGGCCACTCGTGACCTCCCAGTACCCCTCCGAGCGCTCGCACCACGCCATCGTGACATGCCGCCCTAGCCCCAGGCCAACCGTGTTGCCTTCCCCCTGCACCATATGGTGCTGCCTTTTTCTGCCCATATCTCACAAGCACGCCTGCATAGCAGACACCACGTGGCACCAGTCACCCTACTTCACTGCCAAAACAGCCTCCACATTCTTGCACCCGCCCTGTGCAGTGCCGCCATTTCTGTGGCATGCTCCTGACTGGTACCAGCTCCTAGAATCTCCCCCAGCCTACCGCTCACCAGGAAAATGTTCTACATACATTTTTTTCTTTTTTGAAAAACCCCAGGAACTGCATGCTGAGGCTGATTGTGGTCCTGCCTCCTCCATGAATCACCTTACATGAAAACCTCTGCACCAAAGGCAGTCATACAACCGACTGTACCACAGACCTTCCTATAAGCTCATTAGGCTCTTAGCCAACAACCAAGCAGTCTTCTCCACACTCTCTGGTGCCAAATCTCTCTGCCTGTTGGCACAAACCGTCTTTCTGCACACTGGAACCCTTTATACAACCAGTAACTAAATCATCAGGTTGAATAAGAGCCCCCATCTTATTTTAGTGCATCACCGCTCTCAAAGACCCCCATACCTGGGCCCAGCAGCCCACCATCTGCCTACCCTCCATTGGCTCTTCCAGCTCTCAGCAGTTCAAATCCTCTATGCAACGGTATAACATTTTCACCAAGGCATGCCAAACAAACCCTCTGCCTGCACCTCCAGTCCAGGTGCCTCCCAGGGAGGATGGCCCCCAGACCTTAGTGCCTTATCTTAGATTGCCAGTGATGTGATGTAACTTTGAGAATTTTACAGCAAGAAAGAGGGCTTACTGAGGGTTACCTGCCCTTAAGTAGTCCCTAAGAACCCCTGATCAGGAACCCTTCTGTCCCCTCCCCATCGCCAAGAGCCAGTGAGCTCTGAGCCTGGCCGGATGACATCATCCATGAGGTCATAGTACCTCCCCTTTCCCTGCAGTTCCCTCTGCCTTACCTGCCCCCTACCTCCTCCCTCCTCCTCTGTGAACATTCCTGGCTGGGTCCCAAGACAACCTGGCCTGCCTTTTAGTGGCAAGCCTAATTTTCAGTTAAGTAAATGTAAATGACTTATTTCTTCAACATTATGGCTCTTTTATGTTCAGACAAATACATGCATAGTAAAAAATGTTGCAATGAAGGAGAGGTATGGATAATTGCTAAGGATAAGCCTAACTAGATGGCTGGGCTGATTAAATAGGAAGATGAAAGATTTCAAGAAAAGAATAGAGTAGAAAAGTGTTCAGTACGGAAGGGGAAACTATCCTTGTTAAAGCTAGTTTGTCCAGCACCACCTGAAGTACATCATGTACAGTAGTTCTGGGCCCTTCTACTACGATATGTTGAGGCTGTAAAGAGGGTGCAGTGCAGGGCCACCTAATTGATCAATGGAGTGGAAGGCCAAAGCTATAGTGAGAGGCTGGTTCACCATAGTATTTTCATGTTGGAGAAGTGAAGGCTGAGAGAAGACATGCATTTTTCTGCATTATTGTGTTATTGACTTTACTGAATAGACAGCAAAGTTTGATCTTCTGCCCTTCAGCAGGATGTGGCGACACACCTGATGCTCAGAGGTAGACATCTCAGGGGTGAAATTAGGAAGCATTTCTCCTCCAGATGCCTGGGAGCCTATGGAGCATCATACCAGCAGAGACCAAGGACATGAGGATAATACATGTCTTTAAATTAAGCTTGTGCAATGGAATCCCTGGACACACTGGGTAGAAGAGTGGATAGTGAACCCCTTTCAATGTGTACATCATAATACAGCACATGTATTCATACCTGCTTATGAAATTTGGGAAGACATGGTGGACCTGGAATCTCTAACAATTGCATGTTAAAATGTGACTACTGTAGGTAATAGGGTGCAGTAATGAAATGTTTGGAGATTAAAAAATGGCAAAAATGAATTCACAATCCTGACTGTCTGATACAGCCTCCTAGCTGGGCATTTATTTCTTATTCGATACCCAGCTAAAAGTAAGTACCAGCCCAAGTGCCACCTCACCACATACCCTTGTACAGCTGTGCTCAGCCTAGTTTGTCATTGTCTGAAAGCACTTGATTAAATGACAAATCTCCACCATATTTTTCTCTTGCTTAGCGAGAGCTACTAGACCCCCCCAAACACTCGCTCCTTCACTATCAGTTCGCTTTCCCTTCATAAAAAAAAACACACACTCCACTTATTCTGCGGTCAGGAAGAGTGACAAAATGTTTTTTTCTCACAGCTGCACTCTCCTGACTGGACTCTCACAGTGCTGCACTTAACAGGAAGTAAAACGAAGCCATTCCTCCGAACAGCTTCTTAGTGAGAAGCAGGATTTTGAAAACCCTACCATTCTGCCTCCACAGATGCCAGAACTCCCTCAAAGCACAATGCTCCCACAGTTATTCACTGTACAAATTTAAAAGAAATACATCATTTACCTCAGGGCTGTTCCTCATGGCACATAGTTATTATTCACAGGTCGTGCACTTAACAGATACAACATCCAAATGCAGCCCAATAAAAAAAAAAAGATCTTAAAAAACATGACACAACTTAAAAATGATGCCCAGAGACTGCTAGGGGATATTTACTACACACTAATTTTGTTGTTCAGGTTAATGTGTGTGTGTGTCGGAGAGGTTGATCGCTGTGTGGGAGGAGCAAGAGGAGCTGGAACAGCCTTAAAGAAACATGGACTACTTTTTCAATACTTTTGTTTTTGCTAATTCTATTCATTTTTTATAACCATTTCCTCTCTTCTTTTACCACTTGATTAAAACTTACTAAGAAAGCCATTTTCAAAGTGCAATGATGCCCTCCAGGGTGGGTATTATTGGGAAATACCAGATCTTCCAGGGGCTATAAGGCCCTCCCCCTGCGGGGTCGGGCTTCATTACGCCCCTGGTAGGTCCAGTATTTCCAAATACTGCCTACCCTGTCAGGTATTATTGCTTATGTAATCTTACCTACTAGGTTTAAAAACTTGGAAAATAAATCTAAAATGTTAAACCACATCAGAGATGATCTCTTAGGAAAACCTTCTTTTAAATATTAATGTAAAGCAACACTTACTTGTTGTTGTCGTTTTGGTTGTGCTTGGAGTAGTTGTAGCTAATTGAAATGGATGAAGCACAACACATAGTTAGTTTCCCTAAGGAAATGCATCTCTATGTATATCTAACTTATAGAATGCTATTGCTAATTTCTTTGTATGATTTAATTCCAAGGAACTTTCCAGTTCCAGTTGTTCTAAGAAAATGCTTATGTATAGTATTCATACTTAAGTAGTTAGATTGCAAATTTCATTATATGACTTAACCTACAAGGACGTTTAAGTTTCAATTACATTTCAAATCATTAAATCTACTGTAGAAATATAGCTCTGTAGACATGAATGGAGTGCTCTCTGACGTCACCGTATACAGACATCATAAAACATCACAGAGTGAGTGTGGGGTGGGCTAGTAGGAAATGGAAAGGTATGGTGCTGCCAGCCCCTTGGGGCAGATTATGATCCCTTCACTTCCTTAACTCATTACAGCCTGATTGGTCATTTTGTGTCAGGTAAACAGTGGATAGTTTGGACCTCTGAAGATGCTATTGGAGGGAATGAATTAAGGGGCTGCAGTAAAAAATTATTTCACACTAGAGAGGAGCCCCTATTCAGGTAGGAGAGGGCTCTGTTATTTTGTTAAAAGTACTTAGAAATATCTGGAATGTTGCTCTCTAAAATGATTTTACCAGTATGGCTATTTTATATATTTACTCAGTCATAAGCATAGTTAAATATTTTGGTATGAACTGCAGGTTTGAAAAGGTTCCAAGTAAAAGTTTGTCTTGATGGATGGGCAGGTTGGCTTATAGTATAGTATAATAAGATTCATAAAGAAATAGGTGGGCGTTCAGCATGGAAGGAGAATGTATCCTTAATCTTTACAAGGAGTTAGTCTGAGCCAACCTGAAGTGTTTCATATAGTCTTTGGCTCCTTAATAAAAGTAATATTTTGAAACTGTAAAAGCAGTGTAGTGCAGCACCATGAAAATGATCAAGGGAATGAGACAGTCAGTTGAGATGAAGAGAATACAAGCCTTCCAAGGAAACCTATACAACTGTATGCTTACTATGGGAATATATTGATAAACTGGGTAGTAGATTATGTAGACAGCACATTTTAATTGATACATGTTCATACAGCATGCTTTTTCATACCTGCTAATGAGTAGGGGAATACAGAAACGTCTTAAAGTCTCTTCCATCTATATGATCATATTGCAATACGTGGCTAATGTATATGTTAGGTTGAGAGTAAGGAAATGTCAGGAGAGCAAGTGACTCATCTAATTTTAGAGATATTGTGATTTGATTGTAAAATGGAATATACATTTACAAATCATATCAGAGATGCATTTCTCACAGTAATGTATTTCTGGTTATTTATGCACTCTTATTTGTAATTGTTGTTTCGGTTGTGGTTGGAGTAGTTCTAGCTAATGGAAAAGAAGGAAGTACAACAGATAGTAAGTTTCCCTAAACAAATACTCCTTTACATATACGTAACATAAGGAATGCCATTACTAATTGCTTTTACTTAAGGAATGTTACAGTTTTCATTGCATTTTTAATGTCATTGCCTTTTTCTCCAACCATGAACCTCCCTCTGTCATCTATCAAATGTGTGGGGTTTGCTGTATGCATCCAATCTATGATTAACATATTGGAATATTAAGCTAGATTTCATTGTCAATTAAGTAAACATAAATTACTTAAAATTCTTCAATATTATGGCTCTTTCATATTGAGACAACTAGATACATAGTAAAAAATGTTGTAATGAAGGACAGGTATGGATAATTGCTAAGGATAAGCCTGACTAGATGGCTGGGATGACTGAGTGGGAGGATAAAAGATTTCAAGACAAGAGTAGAGTAGATAAGTGTTCGGTATGGAAGGAGAAACTATCCTTGTTAATGCTAGTTAGTCTAGCTCCATGTGAAATACATCATGTACAGTAGCTCTGGACTCTTCTACCACAATATGTTGAGGTTGTAAAGAGGGTGCAATGCAGGGCCAACTAATTGATCAATGAAGAGAAAGGTGAAAGCAATAGGGGAGGCTAGTTCACCGGAGTATTTTCACATTGGAGAAGTGAAGAAGGAGAGAAGACATGCATTTTCTGCATTATTGTGTCACTGACTTTACTGCTTTACCCCCTTTGTTGTACATGTTTAGTTAAGTATGAACTTAGCAAGGACATGCATTAATAATATTAGTCATCGTAAAATACATTTATACAATCAGCGAGAATTACAGAGCTGATTATAAATTGATATTCAACTATATTATTCAGCTATTTGGTGAGTAACATGTTATTTCCCTTGTAGTCTATGTTAATTTCCCATTTTTGGTAACATTCAAGAGGATATATGAGGCTTATTCGTGCATACTTATGGAATATCTGCTATGTATGCAGCTGTTATTCATCCTCCATGGTATAAATGTATCTTACTACTACTAATGCTACATATCCATGCTAAGGTTTTTCATTATTGTCCCAGCGCATTAGTGTTCTATGACTGAAGTCTGTGGTTGGAAGCAATATAAACTACATCATGCAGTTTTGTAATGCTACTGAGAAGCTGTGTGTACCTCAGAAGGTTATCAAAAACACCAGAAAATTTGGAACAATAAAAGATCTGGAACCAATATTTAAAAATAGCTTCTGCCAAAAAAAAAAGACTTATAAGCTCAAAACAGTTTTCCTTCTCTAAGATAGATTTTTGGTGTGTTCTTGAAGTTTCTTTCATCTATACTCGTCAAATGATTTCCAATATGGATTATGATTCTTACTGGCATACTTGTTTAAAGAGTTTGTAGTCTGCAGTGTGTTCCAAGTAAAGCAAAACGTTAACTTCTTTTTAAAATTGTCTCAACACAAAATATCACGTTGGTAGGAACTGTCTGATGCCAAAATTGTATTCCATTTTTCAGTGGGTCAGAACATAGCATGTACTGTTTATACTGTATGTTAAGATATTACAGGAAGAAACTAGCACTGTGGCATGGAGGACTTAGGCACTGGCACCTAACAGCCAGTCACACACAAGAGATGTCAGTGTGTCTCAGTTGGTAGTACATCTGCCTCTGGGCCAGAAGGTTGTGGGTTCTGGTCACACTCTGAGATTGGGCTCATATCATCAATGCTGGCACCAAAGTGCAATACTAGGGGGTGTTGTACTGTCGTGGCATGCCATCCTCTAGATGAGACATTGAACCATGATCCCTTATTCCCACCTCTTGTGCTGTCCTGGTGGGTGTCCAAGTGGAAGTAAAAGAACCCAAGGCACTTCTTGCAAGAACAGGGATTTTTCCTGATGTACTGGACATTATTCCTCTTCACATAAAACTGGTTTGTGTATTTGTCCAAGTCTGTTTGTGAGCGTTGATATGCAAAATGGCTGCCACTATGCATTCGGTCACTTCACTACCAGTCTAGCACTGCATGTAAAGTGTTTTTGGATCTACTATATATGAAAAGTGCTATATAAATGTTGATTCTTCTTCTTCTTCTCCCAGGTTTGGGAACAGATGATGGTATCTCTGGGGCCAGCTGGGTGAGGGCAAATTGTGTGTCCCAGGATAACTCTGTCCTGAGTCCTGCTGCTTGCCTGCCACTCAGTGGAGGCAGGGTGGCAGTACCAGTAAGACCAGTAGATATTGTTGTTGGTAGTGGTGGGGTGCACTAATGCAGTAAGCATGTGCATCAATATGCACATGTGTGCATGTATCACTCACAGATGCTCTGTGGATGAAATGGAGGATAATGGAGTTTGCCCTTTAAGGGGCAGACCAAGTTGTCCTGGTGAACCCCTCCCCTTATGGCAGAGATGGTTTGCTCAGAGGGGAGGATGGGGGAGGTGGAGTTATAGGACAAGGGACAGGGCAGATTGGAAAGAGTGGAGCCAAAAATGGGAGCAGGATAGGGATAGGTGGTAAATGAAGGAGAAGGGACAGAAGTTACAGGGTATAAAAGGGTCAGCACAGAGGGATACAGCCTCTTTTGCTGAAGATTTATTGGTTTTTAAAATCCGTAGAACTACAGCACATCAGATTGGCTCTTTTTGTTTTTTGGATCTAGATTGATAGTTATTTTCTAGGCACCAGCTTGGTAAGGCTTGTGTACCTGGAGGTATTGCAGAAGGTAAGTTTAAAAAAAAAAAGTAGAGGAGCTGTATATAGCTATCTGAAGTTGTAGGAGCAAGCACGAGTTACTGGCATCAGTTTAAGAGCTGGGGCTTGGAGGAGTCTTGCATAGCAGAAGCAATATAGAAGAGTTGCTGCTATGAAGGAAAAAAGTATTTAATGCAAGGTGCACAGAAGTTGATGAGAGCCGCAGCTGAAGGGAGTGACTGAATGGCCTAGAAAAAGAGGCAGGGTCAGAGAGGAGCTAGCTGGGGATTTTTTGTGCTTTGTGGAGGCATTGTTATCATCCTGTAGTGATTTGTGGAGGCATTATTATTATCCTGTAATCGGAATCAAGAGAGGAGATCAGGGGGCACGTCAGTTCAGGGGGTGAGGTTATGGAAGTGAGAGAGTGAGACAGAGGAACAGGTGATACTGGGAGGTGACTTGGCACATGGCTAGTTGGGGTGCAGGTTGAGATATGGAAGAAGTCCCAAACAGAGGAAAAGAGCACTGAAATCCCACACCAGGTGTTTTTTGCAATGAAAGGAAGGGAGGACAAACACCCGCCTGCAAGAGGGGTCTAGTGAGGGAGGCCACGTGGTTTCAGGAACGGCGTCTGATGTCACACCATGTGGCCACACAGAGGGAAGGCTACAAGGCTTTGGGGATGATAAGCAAAAAAGGAGTGTCTGGCAGTAGCTTTGGAGTTTTTTACTTGCATTGACAGGCAGTTTTACTGAACTGAAGCTGTTTTTAGGGTTTTTGCTAGAGAATTCCTGCATGGTGTGATGTTGGTCTACTGGGCAATGTCGGTGATGAGGGAAGTCCAGCATAATGCCCCTTGGGTTATTGGTGTTTTTGGGTTGGACAGCTATGGTTTAAGGGGCAGTACTTTAGCAATTTTTGGTTTTTTCTATGACTGGAACTGAGGTTCCTCCTCGGGCGGTCAGTCCAGTACCACCGCAGTCCTGTGTACTGGAGCTGTTAGTACCTCCCCTAAAGCCGATTGGGGTTTTGACACCAGAACCCAGGCCACAGCCTCTGGCTGTAGTGGTCCCACTGCCCCGATGCCTCAGCCAGTTTTCCCACCACAGGAACCTGGACAGGCTAATACCAGTGACATCAGGCTGCTAGGAAAAGACAGGACTGCAGGTAGTGTATCAGGTTCTGTAGGTGATAGTATCAAGGAGTACATCAGGCAAATTATAGCTGCTCTTGGGACAGGTGGCTTAGGGCAGATGGAAACTGCACTGGCAGAGATCAGGTCAGACAAGGAAACATGGGGGGTGGAAAAGGTGGTCAAACAGGGATTCAGCATGTTTGCAATTCATTTGCATCACCAGGTAAGAAAAAAGGTTTGTCTCCCCATACGATGCACAGGGGTAATGCCAAACCTCACCTAACAACTAACACACCGAAATCTGGCCAATGGAAAATCATGTACACAAATGCTCACACCCTGAAGGCAATAATGTCAGAGACTAAACTGGACATAGTAGCAATTAGTGAGACGTGGTTTACCAGTAACCACACTTGGGAGACTTCAGTACCTGGCTATGTATTGTTCAGAAGAGACCGAGGTGCAAAAAGGGGGGAAGGAGTGGCCCTGTATGTCAATGAAAATATCAAAGCTACAGAAATTCAGAATACACATAAGGAGCCAGAAGAACTGTGGGTCACCCTGGAAACAGGAAATGGGACAGCCATAAGAACTGGGGTTGTCTACAGGCCCCCAGACCAGGTGGAGGACATAGACACATTACTGTTAGAAGATATACAAAACATGACAGCTAAAGGGCAGGTTCTGATAATGGGAGACTTCAACATGCCGGATACAGATTGGTCAATACCAGCAGGAACATCTGCCAGAACTAGACACATAGTGTATTCCCTGCAGGGGGAGGGCCTCAAACAACTGGTACAACAACCCACAAGAGACAGGGCTATCCTAGATCTAGTACTGACTAACAGGAAGGGATCACAGATCTCCCAGGTAGAAGGTCACCTGGGGCCAGTGACCATCACATGGTATGGTTCAATTGGCTACTACATCTAAATCCATTTCCATTCAAGGCAAAAATATGGGACTTCAGAGGAGCTGACTTTGAAGGCAAGATAGTCAACAGAGTTAAGCCAGCCCTGGCAAAAAGAAACACAGGTAGGTACAGGCAAAGTGGGCAAGCATTAAGGATGCAATACTTGAAGCAACATCCACATGTGTTAGACAGAAAGAGTACAAAGAAGGAAACCACTTTGGTTCTCAAATACAGTAGCAGAAAGGTCAGAGCCAAAAGGCTGGCCTTCAGGAAATATAAAGGAACACAGCGGGATGAAGATAGGGAGGCATACCAAACTGCCCTAAGGGAAGCAGGAAGGCAGTAAGGCAGGCAAGAATCCCAAACTGAGGAAATACTAGCACGAGCAGTAAAGAAGGTGACAAGACTTTCTATAGATACATTAGTGAAAGGAGAAAGTCAGAGGAGTGTGCTAAGCTAATGGAGAAAAGGGAGCATGTGAGGAGGAGGACCCTGTAAAGCATCTATCCTAAATAGATACTTTGCTAAGTATTTACTGAAGAGAAGGTGGGCAATGCCCACAGCTAAGCACCATGGACACAGGGGGAGGAGGTGAGCACTACTCCCCTCACAAAGAAGGGTCCTACAAGAGCTTGCTAAGCTCAGGGTGGATAAGGCAATGGGACCTGATGGCATACATCCAAAGTACTTAAGGAGCCAAAGTGGAAGTAGCAGAGCCATTAGCAGAACTCTTTAGTGAGTCTCTGAGCACAGGAGAGGTCCCAGAAGACTGGAGAGAGAATCACGTGATCCCGCCCACAAGAGTGGTAGCAGGGAGGAGGCAGGGAACTACAGACCAGTCAGTCTTACCTCAGTAGTGGGCAAGATTATGGAGGCACTCTTAAGGAAAGGATAGTGCAACACCTGGAATCCATAGGAGCACAAGATCCAAAACAGCATGGGTTTACAAAGGAAGGTCCTGTCAAACTAATCTCATAGATTTCTTGACTGGGTAACAGAGTGGTGGACCAAGAGGGCAGTTGATGTCACTACACATGACTAACAAAGCTTTTGACACTGTTCCACATAGAAGATTGATAAATAAGCTGGGTAGGCTCAGGGTGGGTCAGAGTTGGTCAACTGGGTGGCAAACTGGTTGTGGGCAGAAAACAGAGAGTGGTGGTAAATGGTATACAGTCAGAAGAGATGCAAGTCACAGAGTGGGGTACCTCAGGGATCAGTCCTGGGACCAGTCCTCTTCAACATCGCCTTCATTATTGCAGATGGACTAAGGGCAAAGGCTTGTCTGTTTGCAGATGACACAAAAGATCTGCAACAAGAGTAGATGATCAGATGGGTGGGCAGAATGAGAGAAGAGATCTGGATAAACTAGCAAAATGGTCAGAAGAGTGGCAACTGGGATTAATGCAAAGTGCAAGATCATGCATATAGGGAAGAGAAACCCTGAAGCCACCTATAGGCTGGGAGGGAGTTGCTAGCAGTCACAAAGGAAGAAAAGAGACTTGGGCATCATCATCACTGATGTCCTGAAATCATCAACAGACCTCTACAAAGCAGTAGATAAGGCTGGGAGTGTTAGGGTGTATTAGTAAAGGGTATCACAAGTCGTAAGAGGAGGTAATAATCCCTCTTTACATGACACTGGTTAGGCCCCATCTGGAGTACTGCGTGCAATATTGAGGCACACACCTTCACAAGGACATTAACCAAATTGAGGCTGTCCAGAGAAGGCAGCAAAATGGTGCAGGGGCTTCATCAGAAGACATATGAGGACAGATTAACAGAGCTCAGTATGTATACCCTTGAGCAAAAGGAGAGGTGATATGATCAAGGCATTCAAACACCTTGAAGCATTAACAAGGTGAAAAAGTCGAACATGTTTAAATATAAGAAATATAGCAGGACAAGAGGACACAGCATGAAGATTAAAGGGGGCCAGTTAAGGGGAAGTGAGGAAATTCTTTTCACAGAAAGGGTGGTGGATGCATGGAATGGCCTACCTCCAGAAGTGGTGGCTATGAATACAGTGCAGGGCTTCAAACAGGCATGGGATGAGGCAAAAGAGCAATACAAATGAGTATGAATAGATAGGCCACTGACAGAGCAAAGGCCGATTGCACATTTATAAGGTAGAAAAAGAAATGGGCAGACTGGATGGGCCTTGCGGTCCTTATCTGCCGTCAACTTCTATGTTTCACTGTTAAGGGATAGGAAAAGGAGCTAAGAAAATAGGAGCCCTGGGTATGAGAATAGGGGGAGCAAGTGCCACAGGTCACGAAGGATAAAATATGGAAGGGAGAATATGTGGACATATTTGCCTTAGTGAGTAGGGAGGCAGCAGCCAAATATGAGGAGACAGAGGGTATAGGGAAGAGTGAGATGGCAGCGGCTGTGGTTTTATTAGGTATGAAGGAGGAGGATAAATTTATGAAAGGAAATACATGTTATGGGTGGTTCATGGGGTTTGCCACATATTCAGCAATAGTTATGGAAAAGAAGCCAGAGTTGGGCATCCCACTCATCAAGTACTCCCTGATCATACAGAGGGCAAAGACAAAAGGGGGTGGGGTGGGGTGGATATATTATGATGAGTTCATCCTCCAAAGGATGGCAACTTATGGGGATGTGAGATGGAATACAAAACAGCTGGACTTGTTGACTGATTATGTTACAGATCAATCCACTCCGGAGGGGGAAATGGAAAAGGGGGGTCTACTCCAGAAGTGTTGCTGGGGATATAACAGGGTGTTTTGTTCATGGCCTCATTGTCAATTCCGACACACATGCTCGAGATGTGGGGGTGCCCACCCGGCATCCAGATGCAGGAGTACATGGACCCAAGGGGCCCAGGTGGGAGGAGCACAGGGAGGTGGGCCAGCAGCCCTTTTGAGAAGGGCCAGGTTACCCGGGACAGCCATGGAATAGAGGGCCGAGAGGCAGGGGTTATGGGGTTGGGGAGCTTGGTCATATTGAGGAGAGGCGGACAAGAAAAACAGATGGGGGGTTAAGGGTTTTTGGGAGATGGGGGTATCAGGGGAAGGGAACAATTTAAGGCTGCAAAAACCCCCATCAAGATAGAAGCCTGGGAACAGTGGCTCAGAGAGTATCCAGATAGCAAGATGGCAGAATTTATTAAACAGGGCTTTAGAACAGTTTTCCACTACAGTGCAAAAGGCTGAACAGGCAAGAGAGACTAACAATCTGGGGTCAGTCGAGGAAAGGAGAGGAAAGCATTCTGAGAAGGAAAATAGAAGAAGAAAAAGCCACAGGGATGACGGAAGGGCGATCAGTGAAATTCCTCCTTTGGACAACCTAAGAATTTCCCCTTGGGATTGGTCCCAAAACAGAAAGGAATACAGGGTGATTCCATCTGTCATTCCCAGAGGAGACTCAGTCAGTGACTTTATTGGGAAGAGCACAGTAGGGCGACCTATGCCACGTTGGAAAAGGCAATGCAGATTATCCGGGTGACCCCAGATGCATGGCTGGCCAAGACAGATATAGAATCAGCTTTCCGTTTGCTCCCAGTTAGAAGAGAGGACTAGGAAGTATTGGGGTTTAAAGTGGAGAACCAGTATTACTTTGACAAGGCCATGTCTATGGGTTGTTCCATAGCCTGTGCTATATTTGAAAAATTTAGCACTTGCCTGCAGTGGATATTCCAGCAAAAAACAGGTTACAAGACGGTCATATACTATTTGGATGACTTCTTCCTAGAAGGCAGTGGATGCATGGAGACAGAAAAGATGCTAGCTAGCTATCAGGAACTGTGTGAGGAACTTGGAGTGCCACTGGTGCCGGACAAAACAGAAGGACCCAGTAAGGTCATGGAGTTTCTAGGGATTGAGGTAGACATGCTGAGGGAAGTATTTTGGTTACAAGACAATAAAGTTCAGAAGCTAAGGGGCCTGATTCAGGTGCATACTAGCAGGAGGCGGGTGCAGTTAAGGCAGGTGCAACAAGTACTGGGGCATTTTAATTTCACTTGTAGGGCAATTGGGCTGGGAAGGGCATTTACAATGTGGCTAGCAAGGGCCATGGTGCAGGTAGTAAGCCCACATCATTGGGTGGATATAATAGAAGGGGTGAAGGAAGATTCCAAGGTGTAGGAGGAATTTCTAAGCAGTTACATTGGCTGTTCTGTTTGGCAGCAAGAGTGGGTTTTTGACACGGACTTAGAATTATATATGGATGCAGCAGGAGGGCTAGGAATGGGGGGTATTTGAAAGGAAAATGGTTTGCAGAACCATGGCCAGCAGACTGGGTAAGAGAAGGAAGGATGAAAGACATCCCATTGTTGGAAATCATGCCAATTTGGTCTGCACCCTGGTATGGGGGAAAGAGTTGCATGATCAGCAGGTTACATTTTGGTGTGACAATAAGGCAGTGGTGGATGTTCTGAACAACAGGGGGGCGAGATCCGATACAGTCATGTGGGTGCTGAGACAGTTAGTACAAAGAGGCTTGCAATTGAATATGTCATTCAGAGCCAGGCACATAGATGGGGTGAAAAATATCCTACCTGACAGCCTTTCCTGTCTGCAGCTGGATTGTTTCCGGATGCTGGCACCAGAGGAGCAGAAAATGCCCATTCCAACAAACATCTGGGATGTTGACAAGAGGGAGATGAATTGCTGTTTCACAACTCATGGGCACCAAGGACCTTGAGGGCCTATGAAGGGGCATGGTGGGCATTGCAAATGTTTAGGGACGTATACCATATGGAGGTAAGTGATCCAATTATGGAAGAGCAGTTAGGAAAATTCACAGTGGAGCAGTGGCAAAAAGGGATGGCTCACACCATGATGAGTGTGTACCTAGCAGGGTTCAGTTTAGTTTGCAGTCTGAAAAAATGGAAGGATCCCACAAAGTCAATGCTGATAAGGAGGATGATGCAAGGTTGGAGCAGGTTAAAACAAGGGACCAAGGACAGTTGGCATCCGATAGCAGACTATTTGCTTGTCAAATTGGGGGGGATATTGCCTACAATATGTAAATCCAAGGATGAGGCACAATTGTTTCCATACGATTTACTCGTGATGTTTGAGGGGAGCTTTGAGAAGCCCGAAAGGCGAAACAGTGTGACATGGCAGAAAAGGAGAGGAGGGAGGATTGGATTGGGAGGACATAACCTGGGGAACAAGGGTGATACAACTCATGATTAGGAGGTCCAAGATGTAACAAGAAGGGAAGGGGTGTGCCGTAACCATCAAGTCACACCATGGCAGGCATTTCAATACCTGGTAAAGGCTTTGTGGGCTTATGCCGCAGAGCGTTATAATAAGGAAGGGAGGCTATTTGTACATGGAAATGGAAAGAAGGTGATGAGTTACCAGGTGACGGCCATACTTAAAAAGGCATGGAGTTCATGGGGGAGAACCCAGATAGGTATTCCTCCCATTCCTTTTGAATAGGAGTATCATCAAGATGGGCAGCAGAAGGGGAGTCAGTGACTGGGATGTTCGAAATGGGACACTGACAGTCAGCCAGTTACAAGAGGTACATTCAGGCTTTCACAGTTTGATATTAATTTGGAATTTGTTTTGTTTTGCAGGAACAGAACCAAGAGTGTTGGGGGGAGGGGGTAAGGGGACTGAGAAAACACAGATCAGTAATAATGAACTGGAATAAGATTGTGCCAGAGAATAAGATACACTTTGCTTGATTCAATAGGTGGAGGGAGGAGCACAGAAGTACTGATCTTCGGGCACTCCCATATATACTGGGAGGAAAGGAGAGTGGAAAAGAAGACCAGGGGAAAGCAGCTTTACCAAGATATCAGACAATGTAGGCTGGTATGGTGTGGCATTCGAGGAATGAAATGGGCTCAGTTACTCCCGACCCTGATAGAGATGAGAGAGAGGTGAACCACCCCATATCTAATTATTATACATCTTGGGGGTACTGACATTGGGGGGGAAGTCATGGGTTGATATGTATTTACAGGTCAAACGGGATCTGGAGAAGATAAAACAATGGTGGCCAGGGGTGAGCATAGCATGGTCAGACATGATACCAAGGAGGTGTGGAGACACGACACAGCACAGCTAAATGTGTGGGGCCAGAGAGAGAAGATGAATGAGGAGGTGGGGACATTGGTAAGGAACATGGGAGGCACATGTGTATGACAGGGGGGTGGAAAGAGTGGGTGAGGATTCTTACAGATCAGATGGTGTGCACATTTGTAAGACCTAGCTATAGACATGTTCAATACTGAGATGATGGTTTTATAGAGCCTGGAGGAGACAGGCAGCAAAGATAGACAGGGGGGAGTAGAAAGAAGGAGGCAGTCATCCAAGCATAAGCAGGAGAGATAGGCTAAGGGAAAAGAGTGAGGAAAGGGAGATGAGAGATGATAAGGAATATGAGGAGAAAAAGAAGCAACAGAAGGAGAGAAAAGCGGTCTCGGTTTTCACCGTTACCTATGAGGAAGAGAAGAAGAAGAAGTCACCCAGGTCAAAAAAAGGATGGGTGGACAGATATTGATATGCATTGCAATTTAAACAAAAAATTTTTGTAAAGACAATAATGATGAATAGTAATGGAATTTGTAAATACAAATGTGAAATAGAATAAATTGATTGCCAATCTGAGCACAACAACACACAAGTTGTCTGTCCTGTTTGTGGAGGGTGGGGGAATCCGGGAAAAATGGAGTTTGCCCTTTAAGGGGCAGACCAAGTTGTCCTGGTGAACCCCTCCCCTTGTGGGAGATGATTTGCTCGGAGGGGAGGATGGGGGAAGGGGGAGTCATAGGACTAGGGACAGAGCAGATAGGAAAGGGTGGAGTCAAACTATGAAACTATGTACAACAAATCAAGTTTTTAAATTATACTTCAATTCATGTACTTCATAACAATAACAAAGTGGACATAAAAATAGCCATAAGTGTTTCTGTATATTTTAAATATTCAAAGACATCAAGATCTGGACCTGGTTTATAACTAGAAATCCAGGTGAAGCAGCATCATAGTAATAAGCACACAAAAACAGGTACCAGCACTCCAGAGCCAGGAGTTAAAACATTTAAACACCAATGAAGGATGTTCATACAGTTTTGAGATGCTGCAAATAATGAAACTATTTGGAAATTTCCCAATAAAAAGCAAGACAGGTACGAGGTCTGTCTCAATCAGACTGCCCTGCAGCTTCACCAATAGAGCTTTGTCAGAGGGCAGGGTCTGATTTGAGATACCCCTAAAATACTGATTCAATCAATGACATCATTGTTACAACCAGTTCATTACATAAGTATTCCTTTTGCAGAAAATGTCAAATATCAGTATTACAGGGCTAAGAAAATAAAAAGAAGTAACTCAGTTAAGTAAAAAACTTTTAAACTTAAATCACCTAGTTGCAGTGATATTTTAAAACTTTTTATAAAAAAACTTTTTATAAGTCCATCATGTGTTCAGAAAACCAAATAAAAGAAAAAAAACATTGAACAATCATCATTGGATGAATTTAAGGAGGCTTTGCATCACCAGGCAAGGAAAAAGGTCCGGCTTCCCATACGATACACAGGGGAAATGCCAGACCTCGACCAACTACCAACACACCAAAATCTGGCCAGTGAAAAATCATGTACACAAATGCTTGCAATCTGGGAAACA
This sequence comes from Neoceratodus forsteri, assembly GCA_016271365.2. Lineage (NCBI taxonomy): Eukaryota > Metazoa > Chordata > Ceratodontiformes > Ceratodontidae > Neoceratodus > Neoceratodus forsteri. The sequence goes on from CM028133.1 coordinate 933,778,169, forward strand.
AGATCCCAACCCTGCAGGCAATAATGACAGAAGCTAAACTGGACATAATAGCCGTTAGTGAGATATGGTTCACCAGTAACCACACTTGGGAGACTTCAGTACCCGGCTATGTACTGCTCAGAAGAGACCAAAGTGCAAAAAAGGGGTTGGAGAGGCCCTTTATGTCACTCAAAATATCAAAGCTACAGTAATTCAGAATACACATAAGGAGCCAGAAGGACTGTGGGTCACCCGCGAAACAGGAAATGGGACAGCCATAAGAATTGGGGTTGTCTACAGGCCTCCAGACCAGGGGGAGGACACAGACATATTACTGTTAGAAGATATACAAAACATGATAGCTAATGGGAGACTTCAACATGCCAGATACAGATTGATCAATACCAGTAGGAACATCTGCCAGAACTTGACACATAGTGGATTCCCTGCAGGGGAAGGGCCTCAAACAACTGGTACAACAACCCACAAGAGACAGGGCTATCCTAGATCTAGTACTGACTAAGAGGGCAAAGATCACAGATCTCCAGGCAGAAGATCACCTGGGGGCCAATGACCATCACATGCTGTGATTTAATTTGGCCACTAACTAAATCATTCCATTCCAAGGCAAAAATATGGGACTTCAGAGAAGCTGACTTTGATAAGATGGTCAACAGAGTTAAGCTAGCCCTGGCAGGAAGAAATACAGGTGAGGGGGTACAGGCAAAGTGGGCAAGTATTAAGGATACAATACTTGAAGCAGCATTCCATTGTGTTAGAGAGAAAAGGAAGTGCAAAAGAAGAAGGAAACCACTTTTTTAGAAAGAAAAGGAAGTGCAAAGAGAAAGAATACTTTGGTTCTCAAAAACAGTAAGAAAGGTCAGAGCAAAGGTTTGGCCTTCAAGAAATATAAGAAATGCAACGGGATGAGAGATCGGAGCATACCAAGAATACTAAGGGAAGCAGGGAAAGCAGTAAAGCAGGCAAAGGCACACTTGAGAAAACACTAGCATGCGAACAGTAAAGAAGGTGACAAGACTTTCTATAGATACATTAGTGAAGGAGAGGTCCCGGTGCTGCACTAAGATCAGAGGGATAAAGGGTGTGTGAGGAGAAGGAACAGCCAAAGCATCTATCCTAAATAAATGCGCTCAGTATTTACTGAGGAAGGTAAGGGGCAGGTCCCACAGCTCAGCACCATGGACACACGGGAGGAGGTGTACTAGGTCCCTTTACAAAAAAGGATCTACAAGACTTCATAAAACAGGGTAGACAAGGAATGGGATCTGATAGCATACATCCCAGGGTTCTAAGGGAGCTAAGGGTGGTCTAGCAGAGCCATTATCAGAACTGTTTAGTGAGTCTCTGAGCACAGGTGAGGTCACGGAAGACTGAAGAAGGGCTCATGTGATCCCGCTCCACAAGAGTGGTAGCAGGGAGGAGTCAGGGAACTACAGATCAGTCAGTTTTACTTCAGTAGTGTGCAAGATTGTGGAGGCACTCCTTAAGGAAAGGATAGTGCAACACCTGGAATTCATAGGTGCACAGGATCCAAGACAGCATGGGTTTACAACAGGAAGATCCTGTCAAACTAATCTCATATATTTCTTTCACTGGGTAACCAGAGTGGTGGAACAAGAATGTTTCAGAACAAAAGTCAGTATGATAGTAGTTACATACAGTAGATACCTAACAAAAATATTACATTTTTCTCTCATGGTTTCGATGTGAATAACATGAGATGCACATTTTTTCAATATTTCTCCAATTTTTATCTTCCAAAACTGGCTTCAGTAACACTAATATGTGCAAAATGCTCTATCTTCATCACCTAAACTACATAAGGAAATGTGAACACACCACACCTGTCCTCAAAACCCACACAGCCTCCTTTTCTCTTTTTGTATACAAATACTATATACAATTGCCCATTCTTTTGTTAAATCTCTTTATGGTCTTGCTTCCTTCCTCTCTTATTCTGTTTTTCCCTACCACCCAGATATATATCTTCGGTACTTTTCTGACTTCCTTCTTTCCCCATTCTCAAGTCTTCCCTGACTGCAATGAGAGTTGTTTCCTAATTTCACTGCTGTTCATGTCTTGAAAAACACCTCTCATTACAGTCATCAATGTCTCTTTTCTCCAGTTTTAAACTCCAGCTTAGCCTCCTTTTCCTCTGCTCATCTGAATTCATAATTTATTTTTAATATGGCTAGCAGAAAATCAATTATTAATAGAAAGGTTATTTTTGCGAGTTAGCCAGTTGTAAATCAAAGATGAGGTCAGGGTGTGGTTGGTGCACTCATATAGGGTCTCATTATGTAAGTACCTCCTAGCCATCTTCTGACATCATTTTACTCTAATTACAACAGAAATTATAGTATAAAATTTACATATGAAATATATAGGTGTTAACTAGAAACTTAAACATGAAGAGGAAATATAGTTGGCCTCCTTTGTCCTGTGCCTCCTCATGCTTTACTGCCCATGACCCACCAGACTGAAGCTTTTCACCCCGCGCTCAACTGGGGTTTTCTGCAAAGCAGCCAGTGGATCCCTCTGTCAACTGCTGCCTCATGCTGTAGTGCTCACAACCACAGACAAAGCGCCACCCCAGGAGGTGCTTCAGTGGGTTCCCTCTCTCCCACTGGCTGTCTCCTAGCTGTACTTCCACAGACCACCAGACTAAACTTACCACCTGACATGGATGCCACTGCTGCTATAAGCAGCCAGTGAATCCCAACGTCACGGCACCTCCTCGCTGTACTGCCCTCAGACCCACCAGATTAGTCATGCCAAACTTCTGACATATCCAAGCTGGCTGGCTGGATCCATCAACTCTGCCTGCTGATTGAAACAACCGCTTGAATTCTTTCACCTATTCCTTTTGGACGTTAATAATTTGTTACAGTTCTGGTACTGGTTAGTTTCTCCAAACTGTCTGTGATGCTAACAAATGAATCTAAGCCTATTTACAGCAATTTTGCACTAGGGGTTGTGCAGTGCCACCTTGCAGTGCAGGTTTTCGTTTAAGTATTACAGGTCTCTTTGTTTTCAGATCAGTGGTACTGTGCCCTGGAACAGAAACTAGCGTAGTAATACAACATTTGTGAACACTTCTTTGTATAGACCAGGTTTCATTTGTGACACAGTTGTAATATATACAATGCTTATTTTTCCACTTTCTCTCAGCCTGCTTGGTTTTCCCCACCCCCTCCCTCTCAGCCTTTATTAAATCTACACTCCCAGTTGCACCACCCTAGGCAATCTTCATCCTCCTCACACTAATATTGCAACCCTAAAAGATACAGAATGCAGTTATAGGGCCCAAACAATTTGCGTGGTTAATCTACTATTAAGTCTCATTTATTGTATCCCCTGCCCCGAACTAAGTTCTATCATAGTATTTGGTGGTATTTCTGCCATATAATAGTCGCTGATCTGCCTAATTCCAAACCTAACCCTTGACAACAACAACAAGAGGCCACTACTCTCCTCATTGCTATCACAATTGTGTCAGTGGGCCGGTGCCCTTCAGGTCTCCTGCCCCTCTTCAGTCTACAGAGACACTGCTAGGAGTAGCCACTGGCTAACAATACCGGAGCAACCTCACACAGGCAGCATACCAACAGTCCTACAGTGGGACCACAACGGGAGAATGCATCGGACACACCATGGCCACCATACCACCTCTCACACACCCCTCAAGTGACCTCACAAGGTAAAATAAGAAACAAGTCACAAATCTACTGACCCTCTGCATCCGGTGGGAAACTTATCCGCTCCTCTGTCATCTAGAATGCACAAATCCGGCCCTCAGCCACCTGGATATGGGTATCAGACAGGGGCCTGACAATAGTTGCAATGAATATTTACAGCCTAACATTACACAATTACAGGCTGCATGGCCCAACACAAATGAACATGCCTAACAGACTTGGCTGACAGGCAATATAAACAACAGTGAAATAGCTACCTGGATACAATCGAGGAACAACAGGCATGGGAAGAGGTGGGGCATCTTATCTACAAACTCCTTCCTGGCTCTGTCTCTATCCAGGATGGCCCAGACCTAGCTCCTTGTTGTGAAATACAGGTCAGACAGCTGGTAAGACATGACCATTGGGTAACCCTACCCCACAAATCATGGGACCGTGTGCCCAGGGTCCTGGATAAGTGGCCTCCCCTGAGGATAGTGATTTAATTATCAGGAGATTTCAAGATAAACTGGAAAGTGACAACTCCACACCACTCAAGAATACTGGCAGCACATACCTCACAACTCAATCAATCAATCAAATATTTGTTATCAGGTGAACATCGTTGAGAGCAAAGAAAGCTCATTTGCAAGATGGTTCTGGTAAGGTCAAGGTTCAATTACATGAAATATAACATTTAGAGTATACACAACTGAAGACAAAATGAATGCAATACATCAAATCCATGAATATAACATTAATTACACAACACGAGAACACAGAAAATAAAGCAATACATCAAATGTGACACGGTACATTGATATATGTAGTAAACAAGGATAATAATACCTTATACAAGATTCATGAAGTAGCCAGCTTACTAAGTAGGTAATAGGAACACTTTAAGACTAGCACTTTTGATGAAGGTTAAAGTGTCGAATTTACTTGATAATTTTTAAACTCAGGCGATAAGATGTATGGACAGCTGGACGATATCTACAAGTGGTTGAAGTTATGGCAGGAGCAGTGACAAGGGGATGGGTAGGATGCATACCCAGTATTTGCCGAGGGGTGAGAGAAAGGGTGGGGGGAGGAATGGGAACAACTGGTGCAATAAAGGGATTTCATACAATCAATTCTAGCTGCCTTTGTCTGGGGTTATAAATATTAATACATCTATAATCACTAGAATGCCATTTCCCATCTATAATTAAAACCATACCAGGGACTAAGTCAATTAGTTTGTATAGAACAAATTGGAAAGAATTAAAGAATCCCAATGCCATCGTCTTTCTCTCTACCAAAGACCAATACGAAGGTCCCACGGCAATCTTTTTAAAAGAAGAAATTTGCTCCCAGGAGAACATCCAGGTTTCTGCAGATAACATATTGAAATATTCCTGTCATGCACAAGTTGGAAAATGGCCTGTCTTTTCTTACTATTCAGAATACTGTGTGTATTTAGAGAGCCCCAAAGTCATCCCACCATGAAAACCGATTAGAAAAAAAAAAACTCATTTTTCTTTTTTCTTTCTTTTCTTTTCTTTATAATCCTCTGTTGGGACCCTGGGATCCTGAACAGATTTCTGGGAATCTGAGTCCCCAACCTCCATTTCGAATCACCCCAAAAGGGCAGCATATGAATTCTGAGTTTCAATCAGCTCCATTGAGGAATTGAAGCTGTTTTAGGTTCCTACTAGACCTTCTTGGGGTAATGGAGACTGTCGGGTAGATGCACCTGCTGACTTGTCTTCAGGATCTACACAGCAAACTGGCACCATCAGATCAGGCTTTGTATCATTGCATCTATTATAATCGGTTGATGTTTTAAATCGGGGATCAGGGGACAAGCAGTGAGAACCACTGAGTTGGTGTCCACTAATCTGGGGGCCAAGGGAGGTCCTAAATCAATATGAGTACCACTATTTTCTTGACAGTCTCTGGGGTCTGCTGGATAATCAAGTCAGGGCTCCCACAAGAGCCTTGTTCTTAGCTGCCCATGGACACTCCCTAATAGCATGGCCATACTCTTCACAGAGGTCACATCTTGTATGATTGGCACATTGCATCGTAACATGTCCCACATCCCCACAATTATCACATCTAGGATGGTCTGGGTGCTTGAAAGATGTGTTTAGCACTGCATTTATAACAGGCCCATGGCTGGCCACTGTAAAACAAACCCCTCTATCCTTACCCAATAAAAAGAATTAGGAATATGTTTAATACCTAAGTCAGACTGCCACAATTTCACTCTAAACTTCACCCTCCCATCCAGAATTGCTTGGAATCTAAAATAGATTCAGGGTCACTTTGTGCATCGCATTTTGAGATAACCAATAAGTAATATCCTCAACATGGACTTCTTCATTCCTGAACATCACGTAACATTTTTAATTAAAGGGTTTAGTCAAGGAATCACTAAAAGGAGTCCATGTTGGGAGAACTCACTTAACCATAGCTTTAACAGAACAAGTCCAGTAAATAGGCAGAACGAAAGCTAATATCATAATTGTCTTATCCCGAGATGTTGATAAAAGCAAACACATCTCTAGGAGAAAAATGCAATGATTCTTTTATAAGGAATTTTCCCACATAACATCTGTCTGGTATCTCTGCCAAACCACCTTTATAACTTATACGTACAGCGTTACGCCGAGTCGCAGCCTCCCTTTTAGCTTGTGAAAACAATGCAGACATTAAGGGTTTATCAGTAGTTTGCTTTTTGTCTAATTTGTTTACCACAGAATCATGAATAATACTAGAAACCAGATAATCTGTAGAAGCAAGACCCAATGGTACTTCCATTACAGTAGGTCCTTTTTCTTTAATACCATCTGTTCGAACCCCTTTTGTTACTCCTGGTTTCCACTCTGGGAGTTATTATGGAGATTGAGCCAGGGATCAATGCCAAATCAGGAGTCAGACCCCATTAGCCATTTCTCCCAGCCCACAGCTAAAGGGCACTCTGGGCGAACAATTCTCATCGTGAACTTGCAAGCCAAGAACTGCCATATGGAGAACTTTAGGTACCTCATCATTCAGTTTAAAGTTTATGTCCCCATCTCTAGAAACAGTGTTTTCTTACACTATGTTCGTTTATGGGGTTATTGGCTTACAGAAGCTAAATTCTGTCACCCCGTCTTGTTTATTAGCTGCAGTCTGATATGTAATAGGCAATTGTGGGGCTGTATCAATGTCGCTTACCCCCATAGGTTTAAAAACAAAACCAGCTTCTTTAGATAAATGCACAGCTTTGAATGCAGTCGTAGAATGTGTTGTACTCACTGTTACCGATGTAGGAGATTCCAGATGGCAGCATTTGATCCAACCCGTAGAACCGGAGTCTCCGGCAAAGTTATTGGCTTTTGGCACTCTCCACCTCCACAGAAAACACTGCCAGCCACACTGGAAACACTTACATTGTTGTAAGATGCAGCTACAGGCTTTGGCTCACCGAACCCTGAAAGCGATTTCGCCTTTACTGCTGCATTCCCACTGTCAAGCTGAGCCTTGTTTGACAGGAGTTGGTCACCAGCTGAGTTGCTTCAGCTCAGGTAGCCATATCATTAGAGCACACAGGATCCTCCACTAACAAAGCATTAAAGGAACTCCTTCATTTTCTCCACTTTAGTCAAGGGTTGTGGTAAAGTAAACAACTCATTTGTTGATATCACTTCATGAAGATCTCCTCTCCGACCATAACTAGAAATGCTGTTAACTGTGAATTTGACTCTGTGGTGGCGCAGCCTCCTGCCTGCTACACCCACCTCCTTCTCCTCTAAATGATCTCCTACAGTGGCCATCTTGCAGTAAGACAGCCTGACCCCCTACTGGCCAAACAGTGGGGTTTCCCCTGGTGCCCTGGCAAAATGTCCCCCATTCACTGGAAATACCACAAACAGCTTAATCTCATTCAGTCACACTTGGCATTCATCTGTGTGGGGGGTAATTGTGAGAAGAAGGGGCACCTGCAAAGTTAGCTGCTAGCTGCACACTCGAGCAGACTTGATAGACCATGTGGCATGTATCTGCTGGCAAGTAGTAAGTAACATTTGGTGCCAATTACATCAGTTCAGTAACATGATAATGCAGTAAAATGAATGCCTTCTCTCAGCCTTCACATCTCCAAAGTGAAAATGCTATGGTAAACCAGCCTTTCCCTATAGCTTTGGCCTTCTACTCCTTTGATCATTTTGGTGGCCCTGCATTGCACCCTCTTTACAGCCTTAGCATAATGTAGTGGAGGACCACAGAACTACTATGCATAATGTAGTTTAGGTGCTGTTAGACCAAATCCCTTTAAAAAAGGGGGATAGTGTCCCTTCCTGCTGAACACTTACCTACTGTATTGTTTTCTTGAAATCCTTTATCCTCCTGGTCAATCTTCTAGCCATCTAGTCAGGCTGATGCTTTGCAATTACCCAGACATGTCCTTCATTACAGCTCTTTTTATTATGCATATGTCTGTCTGAACATAAAAGAGCCACAATGTTGAAGAATTTTAAGTAATTTACATAAAATTAATTGACAATGAAATCCAGCTTAAAATTCCAACATGTTAATCTTAGAGTGGATGTATACAGCAACCTCCACACATTTTGTAGATAGCAGAGGGAGGTGGCTGGTTGGAGAAAAAAAGCAGATGACGACATTGAAAATGCAATCAGAACTTCAATATTCCATAAGTAAAAGCAATTAGTAATGAAATTCCTTCTGTTAAGTATGTAAAGATGTATTTGTTTAAGGAAACTCACTATCTGTGGTATTTCCATCTTTTTCATTAGCTACAACTACTCCAACCACAACCAAAACAACAACTACAACAAGTAAAGTGCATAAATAACTGCAAGTAAATTATTGTGAGAAATGCATCTTTGATATGATTTATAAATTTATATTCTATTTTGAAATCAAAACACAGTGGGTGAGATATTCAGACTGCACCAGGCTGTGGTGCAAGCCTGGGCGCAGTGCAACTGGGATGTGTCAGGGTGCTGACAGGGTGATATTTAATGGTGCTGCGCCATGGCTCAGCACCATTGAATATCACTCATGAATACCCATAGCACATGGCACAGTGGCACTGCATCAGCACAAGTGGCCAGAGAGGGGCAGGGGATGTGCGCAAGTGTCATTGTGCTAGGTACATCAACCATGATATTCAACGGTGGTCATGCAAATGGGGCTATAATGCTTGCAAAGGCACAAATGGGGCCATTTGCATGTCATTATGACCACATTTGCATGCAGGTTCTCCGATCCCCGGCGACTTGCACCTGGCGCCCTGCCAGGCTGCAGCCATCGGGGACCAATACCCCCGGTAAAAGTGGCAAAGTGCCCCAATGCCCAATCACAGGCATAGGTTGCAAAACAAAATATTCCAATACCCCTGGTGATCCAGTGAACCACTCACAGCCCGATCGTGGGCAGAAGTATAATAAAATGAATAAATCCACTGGACCACCATGGAAATTGGACTATTATTTCTTGAAACCTATGCCCGCGATCGGGCGGGGAGGCTCTACCAAGATGGATGGTGCCACCAGAGCTCTGGTGGTCACCCACAGCTGTCAGCTGCCGTGTTGCACCCTGCAATACAGTAGCTCACCTGTGGGTGGGCAGCTGTTGCTCCTGTTTTTTTTGGCTCAACTGTGTGCGGCGCAGGAAGAGGTTGCACCTGCATCTGCTCAGCACATCCTGGACTGAATATTGAGATGCGGTATGCATGGGCATGCACTTACTTGCGCCACATACACATTACTGATGAGCCCGGTGCATCGAGTTTGTTACGCTCACTTTCCCTTTTGAATATCGCACTGGGGTGCCTCAGTGGGTGCAGCATGGTGCACTGTGTTGCGCCATGTGCAACCCTTCAGAATATCTCACCCAATAGTGTCTAAACCTAGATGAGTAGCCTGATCTCCCAACATTTCCTTACTCTCTACCTATCATATACATTTGTCACATATTAACATATCAGCATATAAATAGAAGAGACTCTAAGACCATTGTGTCTTCTTCCCCTACTCATTAAGGTATGAAAAAGTATGCTGTGTAAATATGTATGAAATAAAAGGTGTTTCCTACCCAATCTACTACCCAGTGTAGCAACAAATTCCCTTGTCCCCTGAGATTTCATCCAATAATGTACACAGAAACCTGTTGTGGGTGCCCTGATTGGCAAACAGTTTATTAACAAATGTCCAATTTGTTCATCCAAATTATCATCATGTTTATCATTACTTCCAATACATTTGATTACAAGCTTTCTTTCTTTTCAAACATTCCCTATATCCACTTTGTTTGTACATATATATATTATTTCATTTTTATCGACCACTCTTAATTCTTAATTCCTTTTCTTCTTTCCCCAGATGTAGACCTGTGGGGCTGCTCTCATTTCTTCTTTCTTCTCTGGGCACTAGTGTACACTAGCTGCCCTTCTTCTTCCAGTCATTGTGGCCTTCTGGTCCACCTGCCCCCTTCCCCCATCCCTTCTTTATTTTCTTCCACTAGACCTGCCTCCAACTTGCTACAGATGGCAGGTCTCCCACTAGGCTGTCTCCTTCCACCATGCTAATATGCAGTCCTCAATCCCAGTGCTGAACATGTAATTTCCTAATCCTGACAAGTGCCTTGTCATCCCTAATATAGTTGTCATCCCTCTTGTCTATGCTCCTCTAATAACCTATCCTCTCATACTTATGAACCATGTCCCCTCTCTGATTCATTCTGTGCCTGGCCTTATCTATATCCCTGTGGCTCAGTGCAAGTCTTCAAACTCTCCTGGGCACTATATCTGAACCAAACCAGGGTAACCTCTGGCCACCACTTCGTAATTTTGTTAATGTCATGTTTGATATCATAAAAGATGTCCAGCCAGGGTCTGGACCCCAGGTCATTCCCTCCCAGGTGTATGATCAACATATCTGGCTCCGGGTGTGTCTCCCTCATCTTCCGTTATGTCGACAGAAGCTGCATCTACTTCATTCCTATGATTCCTCTCCATGTGAGCATATATTGCCTGGGATCCTGATACAGTTGCTGTCCCCCTGGGCCTCCATACTGCTCTCCTCTGAGCCCAATAAATAAATATGTGCCCACATATCTAGCAATGGTCGGAGTGCCTTAGAGCAGCTCACACAGCTTATGAAGATTCCAAGAGCCAACGAATACAACTGAAAATCCTCCTCAGGTGGTATAGAACTCCCACAGTTCTTCATAGCCTCAGGATTATACCACAGGACCAATGTTGGAGATGTCACTCTTCCCCTGCCCACTTACTTCATATTCTGTGGACTTGCCCAGCCTTACAGAACTTCTGGATGTAAGTCCTAGCTGACTGCTCCAGGATAATAGGTAAACCACTTTCGCTGCAACATTACTCCCTCCTGCTAAGAGACACTTCAGCACTAAACCTACTTACCCCCTCCAGCACAGCTTGGGTCTTAGTGGCTATCATGGAGGTGAAGAGGGCATTCTAGTGAGGTGGAGACAGCCCGCACCTTCAGTATTCTCGCAATAGCATTCTGCTATGGTCAGGCTGCTACCTTCGAGAGGCTAACGGCGGTAGCCAAGGGTAGGCTTGATAGATACTACAAGATATGGGGGCATACTAGCATTCTCATATCTGTTCGGTTGCACCCCACCATTGCAAAACCCCAGAATCCTGACTTATAACATGCTCGTTTGCACTGTAATGTGCTGTTATTGACTGGTTCCACCACCTCTTTATATACACTATATTCTCCTCTCTTCTCCACCTGTCTCCTCCTGACAATATGTGGACCTATATATTAGAATATTTGATAGATACAACCTCTATGAATCTACTGTAGCTTAATACATACCTGTACTGGCAGTTAGTGGGCTGATCTGATCTGATCTGTTGGGTAATATTTTGGCAACTCCAATTAGGTGTAGGAAGAGTATGAAAGTTAACTTTCCTCTTGTATAAAATTTACGTTTCTACCTAGAGTGTATAAGAACCACTACCCATGTCAGACTGTATCTGTCATGCATAGTTCCACTGGTGAGTCAACAGAGTTTTTTGAGATCAATTATCTTTGTATAATGCTATATGGATTTATTGTTCTGCTTGGTGTATGAGGGCTGTCTTCGTGGCTTAATGTAAGTAAAAAACTTCAATAAAATCTTAAATTATAAAAAAATATGCGCCCACATATCCAGACCTCTAAGCTCCTCTTGTGCCCGTTAAAAATAAAAAACTCATGAGAATAACTCCATTTCTCCCACCCCAACCCTTGCCCTTAAACTTTGCTAACTTTTACCTGTATAGAAAAACAGAGAAACAGTTAGCATCTTAATCAATAAGTCTTACATATCTCTTATAGCAATCAGATGACCAGTGCCCGCGCATCTTCAATTCCTCCTGGGACCTTTGCCACAGCTTCTGAACCCACCCCAATCCAAAATGAATGTGAGGAAAACCTCCTAGGATCTTCCCCCAGGAAGTCAATACCTTTCTTTACCACTACAACCACTTGAATGCTTGTTACTGCTTTCGCATCCCCATGTTTAAATAACAGCCCCGTCCTTTTTCTCTGCCTGTGACTTACGCCCACAGGGCCTGGACTGGACAGATGCTTTGATTCTGATATTCTTTTAACACTACCTTGACTCCCCAACATTTCTGATCAGTCTGATCTAATTATAACAAGGTGCACCTCTCCCTGTTTCCAAGTCAGGGTCTCCCAATGCAATCCCCTTGATGTGTCGCCCTTTCCATAACCTACTAGTTCACTAACTCTGAATGCCCCATGCCACATTACTGTGTATATGGCAGCAAATAATATTGCTTCTGTCCTGGACCTGCACACATGTGGTATTACCTGTACCAAGACCCTAAGCTTTGCCTTGGTAATAGGTCTTGAATTGTCCTCCAACCTCCCTTTAGTCCTAATCCACCCTTGCATCATTCTGTGTATTAACATGCTCCTTGCTGGGACCCCTATCTTTTCATGTTACACACTAAACTGATGGTGGACAGGTGCACTCTCATCATAGAATGAGCCATTCCTGTCTGCCACTACTGTACTACAAACTTCCCTACTTGGTCCTCTGTCACTGCCCCACTTACCTCCATGTGGTGGCCCTCCCTGAAGGCCTGAAAAACTTATCATGAGCCCTTGTATGTCTTTAGGGTCCTAGGGGCCAATGAGCTATGAAACAGCATCTTGGCTCCTTCCAGCAAAATTCCCATATGAACACTTGTACTGGTGTCCTCTGTGCCTCTGCCCAGCTGCAGATGGGAGAGGCTGTCAGGGATTTCGGTCTGCAACCCTTCAATGTGCCTAGCCCTAAATGACATGTTAAGCCTGAGACTCTGCAACACTAGCTGACGTAGCACCTGCATAACTGTCTCAGACATGGCCCCCCTTTTATTCAGTACCTCCACCACTGCCCTGTTGTCACACCAAAAAGTGACTTTTTGGTCTCTAAGCTCCTCCCCCCAGATTAACGTACTAAACAATATCGGTAAAATTTCCAAAAGGATGATGTCCTTTGTGAAGCCCACCATCTTCCATTCCTCTGGCCATGCCTCTGAAAACCATCTTCCCTTACAATAAGCCACCATGGCCATCCCCCAGCTATGTTGGTGTATAACTCCAGATTTGTATTAAATACCCAATCATCTTGTCAAAATGTCATCCCATTAAATTCCCTTAAAAATTGTTCCCATACCACTAGGTCAGCTCTGGTGCCCTTTTTAATGTCCACACAGTGGTACAGTTTTGTAACCCTTTTTGTTACCCTGGTGAGCCACTGTGTAAATGCCTGTCCTGGCCCTATTGATCTGCAGGCAAAATTTAAATGTCCCAAGAGCTGCTTCACCTGCTTCAACTGTACCCACAACCTCCTCCCTGTGGCCTGTAGTAGCTGTTTCAACTTTTCCACTTTCTGATTTTGTAAGTGAAATAGCTCCTGTTCTGCATCAATTTCTATGCCCAAAATTTGATTCATCAGCTAAGCCCCTCCATCCTGTCAGTGGCTAATGGTACCTCCACCTCTTAACACATACCTTGGAAGCATGTCAACATGCATCCGTCTCACCCTGCCATTCTCCTGTCAGCATGAAATCATTCAAATAGTGAATCACCCTGGTGTACCCGAATCTCTTCTGATACACCCACTGGAGCCAGTTGCTAAACAGCTCAAAGGTTGCACAAGCAATGGAGCAACCCATCAGCATGGCCTTGTCAAAATACTATTCTCCTCTGACTTTAAAAACCCAGTGGATCCCAATCACTTGGGTGGACTGGCAGCAACTGGAACATGTCCTCTATGTAACTCTTCACCAGCCATGCTCCTCTGGTGGCCCTAATGAGCTGCACCATCTATACTAGTGTGGCATAAGTGACTTTACTGTCCTCCTCATTGATCACATCATTTACCAATTCCTCTTTTGGAAAAGACAGATGGTGTATCACTCAGAACTCCCCTGGATGCTTCTTTAGCACCAATCCCAGGGGGGAGACCCACAGATTCTCCAATGCGGCTCCCTGGAACAGACCCTCTATCCTCCCTGGTAATACCTCTTTCTTTATTTTGAGACCTAACACATCCTCCTTCCCTTTCACTGCCCCCAAATTCTTTGCTGACCTGCTTTCCCTAGTGCATTGAAGCATAGTCTAAAATCCTCCTTAAAACCTGTTACCATTGTCCTGGCTGCCCCCCCTATCGGCATATTCTTTTGCCCATTCCTCTATCACTTCTTGTTTTATCGGAGTCGTTGCCATATAAAATTGTCCTTACCATGTCATCTCGGCCCTCTTGCTTGAAGGACTACTGATTGTATCCTCTACCACCTCGAACCCTTTCTCCTATTACCCTCCCCACTGCTGCCACAAAACTCCCTGCAGTACCCTGAAAGGAGAATGCTCTGTTGGCTGGTCATCCCACATTGCTTGGATTGAACCAATTGGTCCTACATTTTGCAGCTGGGTGGCTCCCCGCATTTTGAACATCGTGCCTGAAGCGGGATTGGGGCCAGGAACAAAATGCTCTGTTGTACCCCAGCAGCATTTCTGCATCATGCTCTGTTTTTCTTCCCTCTCACTGTTCCTGCCAGTCAAACAATCCAGCCACAAGTCAGACTGTCTTGTGTCCCATCTCACATCTCCAAATGCAGTTATCCATGAGGGACCCTGGTTTTCCATTTTACGGTAACACGGTAACAATCCATGGAATCCTGCTTGGTTTGCGGATTTTGAATTCTTGTACCGGTGCCTCACGGAAATTGCATGTCACTACACAGAATCTCTAAGATTTCAGTATCTTTTTAATTTTTTTTTATTTTCTCTTTTTATGTCCTATTCTCACAGCATCAGTCTCCACTTTTCAGAGATCCCTAGGCTGGGTATCCCCTAGCTTCATCCCCAGGTAATGCTCAGGAGCTCCTGTGGGCCTGCCCCTATCCTGACTGGACTGTACCCCCCCAGGTGGGAAGGGAGGGGACCCCAGGTCACCCCTCCACACTCACTTAGTGTGTGTCGGGCAGCTCAGTGGGCCCCTCATGGAGCCTGATTATGAAAAAACTGGGAGACACCCTTTTCACGGACACCAAGTTAAAAAAAAAAGCATCCACATGTCTGGGAGATGCATGAATCCATTTTAATGTCCTCCACTAATCACTTGTGGATTTTTTAGGTGAAGACACTTTATTTCAAAGAAGCAAATTCAAGCAGTTGTTTTTTTGCTCCTCTTACCCCCTGGTCATCCACTCCTTCAGGCCTGCCAAGGCCCACACCTGCTGAGTCCGACCACCATCCACTGACCCATACTGCTGTGCTACCAGGTAACCCAAAGTAACCCTTCATTGAGTGGGCCTACCCTGTTGGAGGCTACCAGGGAAGACAATTGCCCAAAAAGCTTCCTGTGTATCCTCAGCATGGCAAGTCAGACCAGACACATGTCAGGGGCTTCTGGCTATGGAGGGACCAACAGCCACATCCTTGGTTGGTCAGCGGGTGTTTTCCCTTTGGGGCGTGACAGGCCACATGATGTCAAGGCATAAGTTGGCGTCCGTCATGCTCCCTCCTGCAGTGAGGGCTGACATGTTCTGCCTCTGGCCTCCACCAAGGGCCAGCAAATGCTGAGCTATGAACACATCCTCGCTCCCAGGAGAAGGTGAGTGGTTGTTGGGCACTCAAGCCTTCACCCACCAGCTGGCCCTCCAACACCCAAGTCTGTTCCCTAACCCTGGTCAGTAATGTCACAGGCAGAAATCCATTTCAGGCAGTTAAATTATAGATGAGACAAAATAAAGGTAGTCCACCTTAACAGTGATAGTTCAGATTAATTCACTTCTGAGTTCTAACAAGCAAAGAGACAAATTAATTTGTTACTTGTGCATGTGGGGTGTGGGTGTTGAAGAAGGGATCATAGTGCTGTCACTACTGCCATCACCCTGAGGGATGTGGACTGCATTGCTGCTACTGCCATAACACCGAGGCGGGGCTGTAGTGCTTCTGCCATCACCACTGGTGGATGGGGATTGTAGTACTGCTGCCGTCCCACCTGAGGGATGGGGGCCATAGTGCTGATACTGCCATCACACATGAGGAATGGTGAACGTAGTACTGCTGCTTCTGTCACACCTGAAGGAGGGAGGGAGGGAGGTTGTAGTGCTGTTTCTGCTGCCATCGCACCAGAGGTATGGGGGCCGTAGTGCTGCTTCCATCACACATTAGGGATGGGGGCTGTAGTGTTACTGCTGCCATCATATCTTGTACTTAAAATAACTTTAAATTGGTACAAGGATGGAAGGATGTGCAATAGTGGAGGTCAAAACTGCTAAAATGCATGTTAGCAGAGTTAAAAACTGCTAAATAAAGTACACAAAACCAAACACCGGTAAAACCAGATTTTGACTTAGCAGACACTGGTGACAATACCGTTTTTTACAATGTGCAAAATGGAATATGCCCTTTCTCAATCCCAGTAAACCAGTGTCCCTGGTTATCCTCTGTCTAAATTGCTCATTATATTGGACCCAATTATTTCCACCCCACGTCTTTACCTTTCTGATTATCAAAGAGTAGTTGAGAAGGGGTATCACCTTTTTTTCTCAATGACTATTGCAGTATAAAGCATAAAACCCACCAACCAGGAGTCCCATGACTTCCCCTACTTCCCTTTCTCTTCTTCCCCTTTTTGCAACAGTACCACTGCCACTGCCATGTCCTTTTTGGCTATGCTTTCCTTCTTAAAGTATTTTGTGATGGCCTCCTTACTTACCAAAGCAAAGATGTCCACATACTCTCCCTTCCAAATTTTTTCTTTCATTGCTAAAGGTACACGTTTGCCTATGCGCATGCCTGGACAACCTATCTCCCTTGTGCTCTTGCCTTCTCAATGTGACATTCCCTGGCCATGTCTTTCCCACCTGCTTGCCCTTTTAATTTTGGCTAAATCCTTTTTAAACTGTCCCACCCCATTCTCCCTAGCATTTGTTCCACATATTCTTTAATGCTACTACCCAGGTTAGGGGCCTCATTACCTGTTTTGGGGGTAGATTCTGGGCCTGGGCCAGGCTCCAATGGAACCAGTTCAGCTGGTGTATTGTTGTCCATTGGTGTCAGAGGTCCCACTGGGTTGTCAGGTTGCAGTGGAATCGGGGTGGGCAAAGGCAGAGGGGTAAGTTCAGGCACTGAGATTGGTGGCTGAGGTACCGGGGCTGGTGTTGGCACCATTGCGGTGGGTGCCCCAGGCTCTTCCTCTACAAGACATGCTGGCCCCCTTGGAGGCTTCTTGTAGCCCTTATCCTTCCCCTTCCTCTTCCCAGCAGTCCACTTTTCCCCTCTCCTATCCTCCAGGCCTTCTGCCAGCTCCTATATTTTATTTGCCTTGTCCACCAGGTCCACTATGGCCTGGTATGCATCCTCCTTGGTCATTGTATTCTTTCTGTGGGCCATTCTTGAACCTGGAATGTGGCTGCAAGAAGTTCAACAGTTAATCATTAAATAATGCTGCATATAATTTTGGGCCTATAAAGCCCCAACCTCCGCTAACATTAGTCCCTTATTAGTCATCCCCCACGATGAGGCTGTTTCTCCTCTGTCTTACCGATGGCCAGACCCCCACACCCCAAAATGGTGCCCATGCACCCTGCCAATGCGGTATGCAGGCCTTATTGCTGAAGGGAGTTTTAGAGGCCCAAATATTCCCAACATCAATCCAGCCCTGTATGGTGCTCGCCGCCCTTCAGCCTAATTTGTATATTCCTTAGGCTTGCTGGTTTCTAATCCACTTTTCTAAATGGACCTCATGCTCCTCATTCCATCATTTCCTGATTCCACCTCCCCCATCCAGTCCAAACACTGACTAGGCCTTACTCTGCTCCTCATTGACCCCTGCTTCGCAGCCCAACCCCTTGCAACTGACGAGCAACCAACATAAAAATCAATTAATATGTTTTCCTTTTGGTTTTTTGCTTTGTTTTTTTGCTTTAAAATCAGCCATCACCCATTCAGACCTGGTAAACACCCCTTTTTCCCCTGTTCCAGCAGTAAATGCCATAGTATAGTAGTAAAAATGTTATTCAATTGACAAGCAAAAGAATAGGAAGTTCGACTGAGACAAGCTCATTTCCAGCGAGGTCCTTGACATGATTACTCCAAGTTACAATATGCAAAATTTCAGACGTCAACATGTATTACAAAAATATATAATAAATAACAGAATAAATGTTGACTTACAAGCTAGAAATGGAAATACCACATCAATAAAAAAATCACAAATACTTAATTACAATTAACTTGTTTAGATGACTGTTTAATGTAAATCTACAAAGTGGAGCCACATTCAAATTCATTACTATACATGTGAATTTCTCAACTTGTTTACTCTGTAATACCTTATGTTCATGGTGAATCTGTATTCAGCCTCTTTATTACTTCATCTTTGAATCATCTTTTGATTTCTCCTATATGTGGATTGGTATTAACTGGCCTAAGAGAAAGTGGGAGCGTATTCCATATAAGGGGTCACAAAAAAAGAAATGTGCTCTGCCTAGTTCCATCCTTTGCCTAGGAAGGGCATATTCTATTCCTTTAGCTGAGTGCAATCCATTTTTTACTGTCCTAGTTTGAAGTCCATCAATAACAAACACACTGTCTTGATGTTCTTTTTCCCTTAAATGGAACTACAGCACCACATCGCCTTAGCACACCATGCCCCATGTGGTCAGACTCTTATCGTGGCAGCCCATTCTGAGCTATGTTGCCCTTAGTCCCACATGGCTCTGATTTTCTGTTGCTTCTCTTTTTCTTGTCCATGGGGCATCACCAACCCCCATAACTCCATCCATTTGTTCTCCAACATAGCTTGGCATTCCACCTTCTGAGGCAGCTCTCGGGCCCACTAAAGAAGCTAATCCAAAACTCCCTTTCACTCCCCTTTTCCTTTCCTGGTTGCCTTTTTCCTACCTGCAACTAAAGTGTCATTATCTTTTTTTTTTAAATGGAGCTGGGCATGCTCACTTCCCAGATAGGCCACAAAAATCTCCCACATGTATGACATTGTGAACCGACCGCTCCTTGGATCACCATCCTCACTCCAAACACCAGATGCCCCTTTCTTTCCATATCAAACTCCCATTGCCCCTAACAAACAGAACAACAATTAACTCATGCTTGCTCTCAGTATCCAATTTTGACAAAACCCCATTTGGTGCCAATTGATTCACCAACAACTATCCACTCGTTGCCTCAAACACATTGCTCAGCTAGCAAAATCAAATGGGACCACATGATGAAAACAATTTTCCTACCTGCCATAACAGGTCCCCTGCTTAAAAAAATTACTATACCTTACCTTATTCTCTGGACTCCTCAGCAGGCAGGCTAGCTTGCAATTGACCCACTGCAGATGCTTAAAATTATGTTTATTTGACCCTTTTCCTTTTCTTTTTTTTACGCGCTAAAAACTGTATTGCACCATGCCAATCAATTTAATTAAAAGTGGCCTGATAATTACCGCTTACTGTGGCCAATCAGACATGCTGAATAGCTAAAAATTCCTGGAAGCAGCAAAAGTGAGGTCTGGGCCTCCTGCAGCTTCTTTTTATCCCTGTAGCCCCTCCTCTCCCTGTCCTACCCTTTGGCCAATCTCATTCTTTCTCTCTCACTCCCCAGTCTTTCCCCTTTTTAGACCTCACTTACGAGGTCACCAGCTCCCCTGTCTGCCATTGGGAAACCCCCATTAGTTGTGGCCCAGGGGACAACAGGGCTTGCCCTATAAACTGGAAAGCCTCATTAGTAAGCATACACTTGTACAGGCTCACTTGAAAGGCTTGTATTCTCTTCATGTCTACTGAAAGTCTCATTCCCATGATCATTTTGGTGGTGCTGCACTACACCACTTCGACAGTCTCAATGTATTGTTTGTATTGAGAAGCCAAGGACTATGTGAAACACTTCAGGTTAGCTCTGAATAAGTCCTTGTAAAGAAGGAGGATACATTTCCTCCCATGCTGAAACCCCACTTGAGATGGCAACCTCCGAACAACAGGTGTATCTCCTCAACCTGCAGAAGGACAGAAGATCAAAGTTTGCTATCTACTTAGTCCAGTCAGTAATATGAAAATGCAGAAAAATACAAGTCTTCACTCAGCCTTCACTTCCCCAATGTGAGAATGCTATCTTCAGCCAGCATCTCCCTTTAGCTTTGACATTCCACTTCATTGATCAGTTAGGTGTCCCTGCATTGCACCCTCTTTATAGCCTCAATATATTGAAGTGGAGGAGCACAGAACTACTGTAAATAATGTACTTCAGGTGGTGCTAGACTAAATCTCTTTCAATGTTAATTTCAACATCCATACTGAACACTTACCTACTGTATTCTTTTCTTGAAATTTTTTATCCTCCTGGTGAATCAGCCCAGCCATCTAGTCAGGATTACATTTAGCAATTATCCATACCTGATCTTCATTGCAACACTTTTTACTATCGTGTGTTTTCCTGAATACAAAGAGATAATGTTGAAGAATTTACGTAATTTACATTTATATAAATGACAGTTAAATCCAGTTTAAAATTCCAATATGTTAATCTCAGATTGCATGTATACAGCAGACTCCACACATTTGGTAGATAGCAGAGGGAGGTGGTAGGTTGGAGAAAAAACCCAATGACGACATTAAAAATGCAATGAGAACTGCAAGGTTTCTTAAGTAAAAGCAATTAGTAATGGCATTCCTTATGTTAAGTATATGTAAAGCAGTATTTGTTTAAGGAACTCACTGTCTGTTGTTCTTCCTTCTTTTTCATTAGCTATAACTACTCCAACCACAACCAAAACAACAACTACAACAAGTAAGAGTGCATAAATAACCAAAAGTAAATTATTGTGAGAAATACATCTTAGATATGATTTATAAATTTATATTCCATTTTGAAATCAAAACACATGTCTAAAACTAGATGAGTACACTGCTCTCCTAGCATTTCTTTACTCTCAACCTATCATATACACTTGTAACATATTAGCATATAAATGGAAGTGACTCTAAGAAGACTGTGTCTTCCTCTACTCATTAGCAGGTATGAAAAAGTATGCTGTGTAAACATATATGAAATACAAGGTGTTTCCTACCGAATCTACTACCCAGTGTATTAATTGATTCCCTTAGTAAGCATACAGTTCTACAGGCTTACTTTGAAGGCTTGTATTCTCTTTGTGCCTACTGACTGTCTCATTCACTTGATCATTTTGGTGGTGCTGCACTGCACACTAAGACAGCCTCAATGTATTTTTTATATTGAGGACCCAAGGACTACATGAAGCATTTCAGGTCAGCTCAGACTAAGCCCTTGTAAAGAGGAAGGATTCAGTCCCCTTTTATTCTGAACACCCACCTATTTCTTCCATGAAATTTATTAAACTACAGGCCAACTTGCCCATTCATCAAGTCAAGCTTTTGCATGGAACTTAATCAGACCTGCAATTCATACCAAAACTTCTTAATATGCTTATGACTGAATAAATATTTAAAATAGCCATATTGTTAAAATAGTTTTAAAGAACATCATTCTTGATATTTCTCTGTGCTGTAACAAAATAAGAGAGCATTCTTTTTCCTGAATAGGAGCTCCTCTATAGTGTGAAATCATTTTTTACTGCAGCCCCCTATGGAAGCAAAGGGATCATAATTTGCCCCAAGGGTCTAGCAGCACAATACCTTTTCACTTCCTACTAGCCCACGTCACCCTCTTTCTGTGATATTTTATGATGTCTGTCTAGGCAGAGTGCAGGGGAGCACTCCATTCACTTCTGTAGAGCTTTGTTTATAATGCAGATTTACCAATTTTAAACATAACTGAAAATTAAACATCCTTTTAAGTTAACTCATATACAATTAGCAATGTAATTACTTAAGTATGCAAACTATAGATAAGCATTTACATAAAAAAATGTGGAACTGTATATTTCCTTGAAATTAAAATCATACAAAGTAATTAGCAATAGCATTCTGTAAGTTAGGTACTGTATATGTAGAGATGCATTTCCTTGGGGAAACTAATTATGTTGTGCTTCCTCCATTTTAATTAGCTACAACTACTCCAACCACAACCAAAACAACAACTACAACAAGTAAGAGTGCATAAATAAAGTAAATTACTGAGAGAAATACATCTTTGATACGATGTATAAATGTATATTCCATTTTAAAATCAAAACACAGTGAGTGGGATATTCAGAAATGCGCCAGGCAGGGATGCAAGCTGGGCGCAGCACAACTGAGATGCGCCAATTGAGTGTGCTGGGTCTTATTCAACAGTGCTGCACCATGGCTCAGCACTGTTGAATATGGTAATGCAGCATTGTGCATGGCGCAGTGGCATTGTACCAGTGCAAGTGGCAAGAGAGGAGCAGGGGGGATGTGCCAGCGCTAGTGCAGTTGTGCTAGGTGCAGGAACTGCAATATTCAGTGGTGGATATGCAAATGGGGCCATAATGCATGCAAGGTGCAACTGGGGCCATTAGCATGTCATTATGGCCCCATTTGCATGCAGGTACGCTGATCCTTGGTGACTTGCACCTGGCGCCCTGCCAGGCTGCAGCTGTCGGGGACCAACGCCCCATGCACAGCATGGCAAAGTGCCTCAATGCCCGATCGTAGGCAAAAGTAATAAATAAATAACATCCAATATCCCTGGTGGTCCAGTGGACCGCTTTCAGCCTGATCGCGGGCAAAAAATATACTAAATACAGTTAAAATTAACCCTGGTGATCCAGTGGTACCCCCCTCCCCACCTGCCCACTGAGCCCTGCCACCCTGCTCCCCCAGTCAGTGACGGGTGGCAGCACCCTACCCGCAAGCCACCCGCCAACTGACCGCATACAGTACGGATGTACGCCCTTTGGTCCACAGTGTGGGCCAATGGGCGTGCAGACCATACCCAACTACACAGTCCAGATATGTGAATGAATCCTTTCACATATCTGGACTGTGTAGTATGGTATGGTCTGCACTCCCATTGGCCCACATTGTGGACCAATGGGCATATAGCCATACTGTATGCAGTCAGTCAGCGGGCGGCCGAGTGGATTGGGTGGGTTGCTGCCACCCGCAGCTGACCGGGGAAGTGGGGTGGCGGGGCTCAGTGAGCGGGTGGGGAGAGGGTACTGCAGGACCACCAGGGTTCATTTTAACTGTATTTAGTATACCTATGCAGGTGATCCAGCTGGAAGCGGTCCACTGGACCACCAAGGATATAGGACATGTTTTATTTATTACTTATGCCCGCGATCAGGCTGGAAGTGGTCCACTGGACCACCAGGGATAGTGGACGTATTTTATTTATTACTTATGCCCATGATTGGGCTGGAAGAGATCCACTGGACCACCAGAGATTTTGTGTCTAGTACAATGCCTGTGATCGGGCATGGGGGGTGCAACACCAACAGACCCTGGCTCCGGAGCTCGGGTGACCACCCACAGCTGGCGGCTGCCATGTTTCACCCTGCAATACAGCAGTTCACCAGTGAGTGGCCAGCCCTTGCTCCTATTTCTTTGTGGCTCAACTTTGAGCACCAGCATGCGGCACAAGTAGGGGTTGCTCTAGCATATGTGCTGTACATCCTAGGCTGAATATCAGGATGTATGGAATATGCATGAGCATGCCCCTCACATTTGCACTGCATACATTACTGGTGCACCCTGGTGCATCGGGATCTGTGCGGTGTGACATCCCCTTTTGAATATCACGCCGGGGTGCATCAGTGGGTTGTGCATGGCACAACAATGTTGCTCCATGTGCAACCCCTTTGAATATCCCACCCAATGTCTCTAAACCTAGATGAGTCACCTGCTCTCTTAACATTTCTTTACTCTCAACCTAACATATACATTTGTCACATACTGCGTTATGATCATACACATGGAAGAGACTTTAAGACCATTGTGTATTCCCTTACTCATTAGCAGGTATGAAAAAAGTATGCTGTGTAAACAAGTATAAAATAAAATGTGTTTCCTACCCAATTTACTACCCAGCATATCAGTAGATTCCCTTAGTAAGCACGCAGTTGTACAGGTTTACTTGGAAGGCTTGTATTCTTCATGTCTACTGACTGTCTCATTCCATTGATCATTTTAGTGGTGCTTGCACTACACTGCTCTGACATTCTCAATGTATTGTTTGTATTGAGCAGTAAAGGACTACATGAAGCACTTCAGGTTGGCTCAGACGAAGTCCTTGTAAAGAGGAGGATACATTCTCCTTCCATGCTGAACACCCACCTATTTCTTTCATGAATCTTATTATACTATACTATAGGCCAACCTGCCCATCCATCAAGACAAGCTTTTGCCTGGAACTTACTCAGACCTGAAGTTCATACCAAAATGTCTTACTAGGCTTATGACTGAGTAAATATATTAAATAACCATATTGTTAACATCATTTTAGAGAACAACATTCTTGATATTTCTTACTGCTTGTAACAAAATAACAGAGCACTCTCTTACCTGACTAGGAGCTCCTCTGTAGTGTGAAATCATATTTTACTGCAGCCCCTTAAGGAAGCAAAGGGATCATAATTTGCACCAAGGGGCTGGCAGCACAATACATTTTCACTTCCAACTAGACCACCCACACTCATTTTGTGATGTTTTATGATGTCTGTGTACAGAGCTTTATTTCTACAGCAGATTTATTGATTTGAAACATAACTGAAACTTAAACATCCTTGTAAGTTAACTCATACAATGCAATTAGCAATGTAATTAATTGAGTATGCATACTATAGACAAGCATTTTCTTACACAAATTGGACCTGTAAAGTTCCTTGAATTGAAATCATACAAAGAAATTAGCAATAGCATTCTATAAGTTAGGTATACATAGAAACTATGTGTTGTGCTTCATCCATTTCAGTTAGCTACAACTACTCCAACCACAATCAATTATCTCTGATATGGATAATATTTTAGATCTATTTTGCAAAATGTTTAAATGTAGAATATAAGACTACTCTCCTAACATTTCATTACTGCATTCTATTACCTACAGTAGTCACATTTTAACATTCAATGATTAGAGATTCTAGGTCGATCATGCCTTCCCCCTCTTATTCAGCATGTATTAATACAAATGCTGCATGATAATGTACAAATTTAAAGGGGTTCCATACCCACTCTTCTTCCCAATGTTTCCAGTGATTCCTTTGGTAAGCACAACATTGTACAAGCTTAATTTAAAGGCATGATTTATCCTCATGAGCTTGGTTTCTGCTGATATTATATTCCATAGGTTCACAGCCATCTGGAGGAGAAATGCTTCCTAATGTTACCTCTGAGCATCAGGTAGATCCCAACATCCTGCAGAAGGACAGAAGATCAAAGTTTGCTGTCTATTCAGTCAAGTCAATAACATGATAATGCTGAAAAATGCATGTCTTCTCTAAGCCTTTACTTCTCCAATGTGAAAATGTTATGGTGTACCAGTCTCTCCTGTACAGTAGCTTTGGCCTTCCACTTTATTGATCATTTAGGTGGCCCTGCATTGTACCCTTGTTACAGTCTCAACATATTGTAGTACAGCAGCAAAGAACTGCAGTACATGATGCGCAGCAGGTGGTGCTGGACTATGTCCTTTTAAAGTATGATAGTTTCCCCTTCCATACTGAACAGTTACCTACTTTATTCTTTTCTTGAAATCATATCCTCCTGATCAATCAGTCCAACCATTTAGTCAGGCTTTTGTTTAGCAATTATCCATACCTGTCCTTCATTACAACACGTTTTACTATGCGTGTATTTGTCTGATCATAAAACAGCCATAATGTTGAAAAATTTTTATAATTTACATTTACTTAATTCAAAATAAAATCCATCTTAATATTCCAACATGTTAATCTTAGATTGGATGTTTACAGCAAACCCCATTTGATAGATAACAGAGGGAGGAAGTTGGTTGGAAAAAAAAAGTCAATGATGATTTTAAAAATGCATTGAGAACTGCAAGGTTCCTTAAGTAAAAGCAATTAGTGATTGCATTTCATATGTTAAGTATATGTAAAGGAGTATTTGTTTAAGGAAACTCACTAGATGTTGTACTTCCTTCTTTTCTATTAGCTACAACTATTCCAACCACAACCAAAACAGCAACTACAACAAGTAAGAGTGCATAAATAAATAAAAGTAAATTACTGATATAAATATATCTTTGATATGATTTATAAATGCATATTCTATTTTAAAATCAAAACACAATTTCTCTAAACCTAGATGAGTCACCTGCTCTCCTAACATTTATTTATTTATTTATTTGTTTTTGTAACCGGGTAAGTGCACTAGGCATAGCAATGCCTATTTTCAGGCATGACCAGGGAGGGTACAAGAATTACAGAGATGGCAACAAAACAGTTTGTGAAGTACAACAATAGGTGGAAAACAGTGAATAGAGGTCAGTACAGTTTACAAACAAATGTGCAGTATATGCAAGTCAACAATAGATAGCAAGTAAAACATAAAAGTAAATGAGTTATCAAGTGCAGGTTCACCCATATTAGGGATACAAACTGGGAGAGATAGCTAACTAGATACAAAAGTAAGGTCCTACTAGGAGATGCAGCTTGCAAACACAAAAACAATCAGCTTGAATAGAAGCCAGTGGACTAGAGGTCCAAGGATGGTAGAGGAGTGACAGTTCCAGGGGGAAAAAACAGACAGAGAACAGGGAAGTAACTGCTTTGCTTTTGTACAGGGCAAGAAAGAGCAAGGGAGAAAAGGGACCCGAGAGAGAGAGAGAGAAAGGAGGGAGAGTGGGAGAGTGAGAGAGTATAAGGGGTGAGCAAGACAGGGCTAAGGCAGAAAAGAAGAAGTGGGAAGAGAAAGTAGTGGAAAGGTGGAGATGAGTCAGCCAGGGGAGGAGGAGGATAGGAGGGTTTGCGGAGGTTGAAAGTAGGCACAGGGAGTTGAGCCAAATAGATGTATGTAGTGCAACCTCTTGAAGCAAGCATGGGTGGCAGTGAGACAAACTGCTTGTGGAAGACAGTTCCAGTATTTTGGTGCTGGATGCGAGAAAGCCCATATACCCATTGCAGTTTTGTATCTAGGGATGTGGAGGGGCACTTGGTCAGTTGATCAAAGCTAATAGGAGACAGCTTGTGCATTCAACATTGAGGCTAGGGATTGGGGCAAACCTGGTCTGGTAATGCTGTCAGTGAGAGATCCAAGGGACTGGAGCCGATGTGCTGAGAGGGCCATTTTAGGTCAGCATAGAACTGGCACTGGGGCTTGCAATGAGTGGATGCAGAAGCATATCTGCAGATATTATTATAGGTGGTGTCTACTTGTGAAGAGAAGTTTTTGAAGCACCAAGGTAGGTGACCTAGCCATAGGATTGTGCCAGAAGCAGAATGCCTTGTGCAATAGTGAGCCTGGCTGATGGGGTAAGGGCATAACTAGTCCAATAGGCACTACTGAGTTTAGGGTTTATGGACTTGCAGGTGGTATTGATGTGCTGATCAAAAACCAGACATTTATCAAGCAGGATGCCCAGGTATTTGAAGGAGCTAGTGTTGACCAGTAGTGAGCCATCGGAGCAAGAGATTTTGAGGTTTTTTTGTTCGTTCTGAGTCTGACTGGGAGCTGTAAAGCATTAAGTGTATCTTACCCATGTTTAGAACAAGGTCATTTTCAGTGAGCCAGGACTAAAACTTGTTAAAGTTTGAGGAGAGAGAGCAGCTTTTGTCCATGATGTTCTTAGCACTGAAAAGAGAACAAGGTCATCAGCATATAGCAAAGATGAGCAGGCAGGGAGAGAGGGGTGATCATTTACAAAGATAGAAAAGTAGAGGGCCCAGAACAGACCCCTGAGGAACACCAGGATTTATGGTAGAGAGGTTGGAGAGGACAGCTCAAACTCTTGGCGTGCTCATCAAGCCTATTACAAAACTATTTAACAAATCCCTGACCTAGCACATTCCTACCACTGAAGCAAGCACTGGTCAGTCCTACCACAAAAGCGGTGATGAGGACCAATGTGTCAATTAGAGGCCAACCTCAATCACTATACCTATTCCAAGGCCCTTGAGAAGATTTTGTGGACCAACTAACGAACTATATCAGCAAATACTAACTGCAATTACCCCCAACCAGAATGTGTTCAGGCAGGTGCATAGTACCACGACACCCCTTATGGGGGTTCACCGACTATGCTCACAAAGCTATGGATGAAGGCAAACTAGTGGGGTGGTATTCATAGACTAACAAAGCCTTCTTACCGTCAACCACACCCTCTCTAACTGGCCCAGCTTCAAAGCCTGGGGGTGCCTATGATACAACACTCTGGTTCGAGACTACCTGTCCTTCAGGTCTAGCAGATAAAAATAGGACAAAAGTATCTGATTCAGGAAGTGTGCTAGGGGAGTCCCAGGGACCACTGCTCTTCAGGGTATTCTTGATAATCTCCCTCAAGCCTGTGATACCAAAGAATCTATATATGGATGACATGTCATCTTCAACAGCAACTCTCAAATTGAGCCAATCCAAGCAGCACTTCAGCACTCCTTCAGTAAAACAGAAGACTGGTTCTGTGAGCACAAACTTCTGCTCAATTACAAAACAACCAAAACCATGCTCCTATCCAGCCTCCAGCTCAAGAGAAGGTTCCCCACCATAAACATCACCAACAATGTGGCCACCCCCTTGGAACAAGTACACTCCTTCAAATACATTGGAGTCACCCTGGACTACATCTTATCCTGCGCTCAACATATTGACCAGGTGGTCAAGACAGTCAACACCAAGCTACATGTGCGTTACAGGCACAGAAAACACCTTGCCATGGCAGCCATCTGCCTGTAGATCCTGAAACTCCAACCTCTTCATCATTGACTGGGGCCTGGTTGTCTGATTGACCGCCTCAGACTCTGTGGCAGGGGTGCACGTAGCTCTCAACAAGGCCTGCAATCATCTGAACTGCGATCAAATGTCCCACACCTGTTCCCTCTATGAACAGACACACCTGCTATCTTTTGGGTGCAGGACTAAATTCCTCACATGCCTCCTAGGCATAACAGCATTACTGGGGAAAGCATTCCCATGTGTAGCAAGCATCTTCTCCCTCCCAGGCTCAGAATATATGACCAGAAACAGAACGCAGGGGGCTCTCATGGTGCCATTCTGATGCACAGCTCTCAGACAGCATGGCTTCTCCTACAGAGACCCTCTCTGGCTTAACGAGGTACCCGAGTCTATTCAGAACTCCACTAGCCTGTCTGGTTTCAAATCAGACCTTAAGCACTACCTGACCTCCAGCTCTGTATGCACCTGCTTCTCCAACAGCTGATAGACTCTGGATGACAAGACCTGGCTCTTTTAACAGCAACTATTCTCAGCACAAGACAGAAGCCACCCTCCCACATGCTCCTTGACAATACCTCTGAATCACTCTATGGGGCTGCTCCTCTACACCCCTCCCCCCGTCTCCACACTAGGATGGGTCTATGCCTCCCTGGCTTCAGCCCTGCCTCCTTGAGCACTTTTACTAGAGGTCCCCCCTCCTCCTCTACCAAAATTCTGTCCTTACTGACCCTCTGCGCAACCTAACCTAACCTCTAGTGCCTCTGCACCTTACCTGCACTTATAATCAACTAAAGTTGATGTCCATATGCTGTATAGCGTACTGTATTAAATGACTAAGAAACTCTATAACCGTTTCCTGATTGTTGTGCTGTTCAGTGTCTCAAATGTCCTAAAAGTCTATAACCTTCTTGATTGAATGTCTATACTCTGTTCACGTGACGTGGAACCTTTGTAAAAGTGCCTTGGCTCAAAGGTTATTTTCCGAATACCAAATAAATAAGACATACAAAAATAAAATAAAGGGCCCTGGTTTCAGACAGTTGGTTATAAGAAAGGAACAGGGCTTTAGAAATATGATTAAAACTAATGAAAAGAGTTGTAATATACCTTTTCTTATTGATTTCAGGGAGTGTGAATGATAATTTAGTGCAAGTAGGAAAAGTATAGAAAAGGTTTCTAATTGAAATTAAATATGATTACTGTGCATGCTAACATAGTCTGTAACTGAAATTACTTAAATTTTATGTCTAGGAAAAACAGATAGATCCTGATATAATTGTTCTTACTACATCTTTTTTTTTTCAGCTCCTTTTTCCCTCTGGTCATGGTCTACGAGGCCTCTCTCAGGCATCCTGCCTGATTCTTGCCCTGCCTGAAGTCCTCCGATCTGTGCCTTCTCTCTTCCCACTTCATCCCACAAGTGCAGCCCCAACCCACCCCCCTCTGGGGTGGGGCCGCCCCTCTCCTTGGGTGCTCTTTACAGACAAACTCCGGCTGTTGGTGAGGGGCCCGGGTCGAGGAACTTGAGAGGCCAGGCAGGATGGACCTGGCTATGGGCATGGGGGCAGGGGCCATCACCTACCCCACAGACTGGGCTTTTCCTTGTTCTGGTGCTTGCTTCCCCCCATCCCATGCGAGGTGCATACCCTGACACAATGGTACACGGCAACCCTGCCAAGCGTCAGCCTTGCAATAACGTGCTGCCCTACATGCTGTAGCACCCCCGGTCTCCACTGGGAGCTGTGGCATACCAGGCAGTCTCCAGCCCTTCCACCCAACCCCTGCTGACCCTGGCATCTGAGCTTGCTTCCAAAATCGGGTCACTGGCATGGCATGAGTTGTGGTGTCCAGTGCCTCAACCCTCAGTGCTACCGGGCCAGAGTTCTTAGTACTGTACATCTTGATTAAGATATGATTTAGCTACAGTATGGCACTAGATTCATATCAGCCTTACAGAGCATAAAGGATTAATATTCTAGGGTGTGATTTTGAGTTTGCATTTCTGGCACTGAATCGTATATTGAGCGGTGGCAAGAATCTCAAGATTGTAGCCATATATAGTCATCTAGGTAGCTTAGTACAGTGTTTGGATTCTTTTACTGGATGTATCGGGCAGTTAAACATTAACCACAAAAATTATACTTGGTGATTTTAATTCAATGTAGAAAGTTGTCTGGCCTTTTCAGAGGTGATACAAGTTCCCAGAGCCAACATGGTTAGGAAGAAAAGGTTATACAAGTTCATTGACTGACTGAGGAGCTATTGCAGGGAGGAAAGGTTCAAATAGATTGGAGACTGAGGGAAACATCCACCCAGGTAAACAAAAACTAAATAAATAAAGTAAAATAAAATGCAGTACTCAGCAGATGGACTACACCGCAATAGAGGGGCTGAAATGTACTCAGGGACAAACTGGGGGAGTACATAGCTAACAAGCTGAGTTTAAACTAATGAGGGGGTGGTGGGCTGGCAGGCCCAGGGATTCCAGGATGAGGAGGTCCATATACCTGTGCCCCATGCTGACAGTTGTAATCAGGAGGGTGGGTGTGAAGTGGAAGAGGAGAAATTAATAATGGGTGTGAGAGGGAGAGTACAGAAGGGAGGCATGTCAGAAAAAGAACAGAAGGAAGGGAAGGAGGTGTAGAGACGGGGTGGAGAGTGGTGTCATTGAACACTTGTAGTCTCAGTAACAAGATGGCAGACCTGCAGGCACTGTTTGCTGAGGAGAAGGCAGACAAAGCAACAATAACCGAGACCACACACCACACGATGATGGGGACCGCTCTTTCTTGGGATTCAAACTATATAGGAGGTGCAGAGCAATAGGCAAAGGGAGGAGGTAGAAGTTTGTAAAAGAGAAAGGATAACATGCAAAAGGCAGGAGACCGAAGAGGGAAGGACACTATGGATTCAACTACAATGCAGTAGAGGGAGAAGGGTGAGGTTGGGGTGGTCAGCTGACCACCAAATCAAGAAGAGGAAAGGGACAGGGAGCTGAGTTCACAATTGCTGGAAGGTGCAGGGAAGGGAAAGGTGGTAGTGGTGGGGGACTTTAACCTGCCCAACATGAACTGAGGCATACCAGCCACATTCTGTGCCAGGAGCCAGGTTATCCTAGATGCAATACAGAGTGGATTCCTGACACGGGGCATCACTGAGCCCACCAGAGAGGAAGCAATCCTTGATCTAGTGCTCACAAATTGGGAGCACATACAAGAGATAACAGTCAGGGAACACTTTAGTGGTAGCGAGCATAATACAGTATGGTTTACATTGGATATGGGCAGGGAAAGCAGCCACACTAAGACCAGAATCCTGGATTTCAGGAGGGTGGACTTCAGGAAGATGGGTGAGGTGCTATGGATGCCCCTAGTGGGGTGTCAGAATGGATATGGGGGTAGACCAAAAATGGACCATCATCAAAGAGGGAATACTGGCTGCCACCACAGTGTGTGTTAGGCTCCAGGGAAATAACTCAGTGGCCACAGCACCCAACTGGTTCAGCTCTGAGATTGCTTTTGTGGTGAGGGAAAAGAGGTCAGCCTACAGGAGATACAGGAAGACCACGAGTGAGGTGGATAAGGAAAACTACCTAAGGTTGGCCAATGTAGCAGGCAGGGTAGTGTGTCAGACTAATGCACAAAAAGAACTCCAAATAGCCGATGGAATCAAAAGGGGGGAAAAGAAGGGCTTCTTTTGTTACATAAGCAATAGAAGGGACAAGGAGGATGATATAGTTAGGCTTAGGAAAAAGGATGGATGGGTAGAGAAGAATGGGGGAAAGGCTGAGGTACTGAACAAATACTTCTGTTCTATTTTCACTATGGAAAAAGACAGACCGGTGCCTACAGGAGGGAGTGGGATGAAAGAGGGGGAAGAGATTTTTGATAGAGGAGGCTAGAGTGAGGGAGGGGCTGCTAGCACTAAAGGTGGAGAAGTCATTGAGACCAGACAGGATACACCTAAGGGTACTGAGAGACCTATCAGGGGAGCTTGGGGGCCACTGGCGGACTGCTCCAGTGGTACTCTGGAGTCAGACGTGGTGCTGCAGGATTGGAGAATGGCACATGTGGTATTCCTCCATAAGAGCGCTGCCAGGATGATCCAGAGAACTACAGGCAGGTCAGTCTGACCTCAATTGTGTGCAAGCTCATGGAGACCATACCTTAGGAAATGTTGGTAAGATACCTAGAAGAGAATAGTCTCCAAGATGAGAGCCTGCATGGATTTCTGGAGGAAGACGATGACAAATAAATCTGATTAATTTCTTTGACTGGGTCACCAGGTCAGTGGACAGTGGCCAAGTGTTGGACATCCTTTACCTGACTTCAGCAAAGCCTTCAACTCTTTATCCTACATGAGGTTGATCTTGGTGTTGGGGACAAAATGACCAGATGGGTAGAAAGCTTGCAGGGGGACAACCAAATAGAGGTACGCAGAGAAGTGGAAGGAAAGGATGTGGAGGTTAGCCAAGAAGGTGACCTCAGCGGGGAATGCAGTGGACCCCAGAGGAGGAGGAAGTGAATCCTGGTGGGGGACTCCATCATAAGAGGGAATCAGCTAGGAACACAGGAGGGGGAGGACAGGGAGGTGAGGTGCCTACCAGGTGCCACGGCATGGAGGGATGGAAGGAAGATCCTGGGGATCACTGGGAAGACAAGACGGGAGGGTGAGCTGGATGTCATTATTCACCCAGGTACTAATGACCTGGCAAATGGGGAGCCAAAGGAAGTTCAGGAAGAGTTTAGGAAATTGGGAGGGTCTCAAGCAAGTAGCTACTTCTGTCACTTTCTCAAGTACTACCTGTGAGAGGCAAGAGAGAGCATGGGGTGCATGCACAGGAACTTTAACTCATGGTTGAAGAACTGGTGCTGTGAGGAAGGTTTGGATTCATTGGTGACTGGGGACCCACCTGGAGGGATGGAGGTTTGTTCAAGCCTGATGCCTGCATCCATCCTGGAGGGAATCAAGCACTCAATGATAAGTTTAAATGCTACATTGACAAGCATTTAAACTAGCAAAGGGGGGTGGCAGGCCAGCAAGGAGGGTACCTACTTGCTCACCCCCCACAGCTAGCAGTGGAACCAGTGAACCAGAGGAGTTGCTATCTCTACAAAGCAGTGTGCAAAAGATGGAGATTAGCACTCAAGAGGTGGATAGGGAGAAAAGGGGCAAAATTCAGCAGAAGGGCAGACAGCAAGGAGAACCAGGGATAAAGGACAACCAAGGAAGGGGCTGAAGTAGAACAGCGAAACAGTCTAGGGAGGTCAAATCATGGAAAGCCATGTGTGCAAATGCCAGGAGCCTTAGCAACAAGATGGAAGATCTGGAGGCTGTCATGGTGCAGTCAGACCTGGACATTGTGGCCATCACTGAAACCTGGTGTAATGATAACCATGACTGGGAGATGGCCATACCTGGCTACAACATATTCAGAAGAGACAGAGCAGGCAGGAAGGGAGGTGGCACTGTATGTGAAAAATGACATAAGGGCCACAGAGATCCAGGAGGAACAAAATGGGGAGAGATACTGTGGGTTAAGCTGGAAAGGAAAATGGGGCCAGCCATCCGCACAGGTGTGGTCTATAGACCACCAGCCCAGGAGGAAGAAACAGATAGGGAGCTGATGCTAGCCATCAAAGGATGGCAGACAAAAGTGAGGTAGTACTGGTTGGAGACTTCAATATTCCAGGCGTGGACTGGAGCATCCAGCAGCAGCATCAACTAGAAGCAGATTTATCCTGGACTCCCTTCAGGTGCCTTCCTCAAGCAACTGGTCATGGAACCAACTCGGCAGAAGGCAATACTGGACCTTGTGCTCACAAACAGGGACAGTGTGATGGGGTAACAGTGGGGAGCACCTGGGGAACAGTGACCACCAGTCATTGTGGTTTGAAATCACAGAAAGAGCAGAACCAAACCACACAAAAACACGTATCCTGGATTTTAGGGGCAGACTTTGGGAAAATGGGAGATACTTGAAAAGAGGCATTAAGGGAATGGGACAGGAATCAGGGGTTGAGGAACAGTGGGCAGTATTTAAAATGGGGATTACAAGAACAACAGAATTATGCATTAAGCAGGTTAGCAAGAGGAAAAGGAAGGGAGACCATTATGGTTTTCAAAGAGGTAGCAAGAAAGTGAAAGCCAAAAGATGCATTCAGGCAATACAAAAGACACAGGCAGAAGGGGATAGGGAGAAGTACCAGGAGAAGCAAGGGAGGCAGGGAGGTCAGTAAGGAAGCCAAAGCTCAGACAGACAGAAGAACACATTGCAAAATCAGTAGGTAGAGGGACAAAACCTTTACAGGTACATAAGTGAAAAAGAAAGGCAAAGGAGGATAGTGAGACTGAAGGGGAGGATAGGGCCGCGTGGAGGATGACAACAGTAAAGCTGACATATTGAACAGGTATTTCTGCTCAGTCTTTACTGAGGAAAGAGGAGGGTAATGGGTCTGAAGGAGTACAAGGGGTGAGAATGGTGCAGAAATGGACACAAGTCCCTTTACAGAAAAGGGTCCTGAAGGAACTGGAAGTAATAAGAGTTGATAAAGCAATGGGGCCAGATGGGGTGCACCCAGGGTCATAAGAACTAAGAGGTGGTGGCTGAACCTCTGGCTATCCTGTTTAGCCGATCACTGGAAACAGGAGGTACCCAAGACTGGAGGACAGCAGATGTAGTCCCCTTATACAAAAGTGGGAACAAAGAGGAAGCAGGGAACTACAGACCAGTCAGCCTCACCTCGGTAGTGGGAAGAGATCATGGAAGCACTACTGAAGGAGAGATTGGTGGAACATCTGGTTGTCAATGGACTACAGGACCCAAGGCAGCATGGTTTCACCAGGGGGAGGTCATGTCAGACCAACCTCATTGAATTTTTTGACTGGGTGACTAGGGAGGTGGATCAGGGAGGGCAGTGGACATGGCCTATCTGGACTTCAGCAAGGCCTTTGACACTGTGCCACATAGAAGACTATTACACAAACTGGGGAATATGGGTGTGGGCAGGACAGTAGTGTGGTGGGTAGGTAACTGGCTGGGTGGCTGGACACAGAGGGTGGTGGTAAATGGCTGTCACTCCACAGAGGGAAGAGTGACCAGTGGGGTACCACAGGGATCAGTGCTGGGACCGGTCCTATTCAACATCTTCATCAGTGACATTGTGCAGGACCTAGAAGGCAGAATTTCACTGTTCGCTGATGACACAAAGCACTGTAACAGAGTAGACACACCAGAGGGTGTAGACAGAATGAGAAGGGACCTGCAGAAACTTGAAGAATGGTCAGGGTTTGGCAGTTGAAATTCAATGCAAAGAAGTGCAAGATAATGCATATGGGGCACAAAAACCCTGGCACAATATATCAGTTGGGGGGTGAGGATATAGCATGCACCAAGCAGGAAAGGGATCTTGGGGTTATCATCGCTGATGACCTGAAGGTAGGGAAACAGTGTGACAAGGCAGCAGGTAAAGCAAATAGGATGCTGGAATGCATAGGCAGGGGCATCACCAGCAGG
This sequence comes from Neoceratodus forsteri, assembly GCA_016271365.2. Taxonomy (NCBI): domain Eukaryota; kingdom Metazoa; phylum Chordata; order Ceratodontiformes; family Ceratodontidae; genus Neoceratodus; species Neoceratodus forsteri. The sequence continues at coordinate 933,814,707 of CM028133.1, forward strand.
AAAAGGGAGGTCATAATTCCACTATACAAGACACTAGTGAGGCCTCACCTGGAGTACAGTGTACAGTTCTGGAGACCTTACCTATGTAAGGACATAGACAGGGTAGAGAAGGTTCTGAGGAGGGCAACAAAGATGGTGAATGGATTGCATCACAAGTCCTATGAAGACAGGTTGAAGGAACTGAACATGTACTCCCTGGAGGAGAGGAGGGAGAGAGGGGATATGATAGAGACATACAAGTATCTTACAGGGAGGAACAGGGTGCAGGAATACACTATTTTTAAGTGAAAAAGATGTTCCAGGACTAGAGGGCATGGGATGAAGTTGGAGGGAGGACGATTCAGAGGAAACATGAGGAAGAATTTCTTCACAGAACGGGTGGTGGACAAGTGGAACACCCTGCCAGAGGAAGTGGTGGGGGCTGAAACAATCGCGGGATTTAAGAATGCATGGGATAGACATAAAGGAATTCTGGAGGTCAGAGGTAAGGAGCAACAGACTTCTAGGAAAACATAAACTGAACTTACATGCTCAAATGGGCAGACTGGGTGGGCCATAGACCCTTATCTGCCGACACTGTCTATGTATCTATGTATCTATCTAACTCAGAGGGTGGTGGTAGGGGGAGAGTTATTCTGCACCAGGGAAGTTACCAGCAAGGTCCCGCAAGGCTCTGTGCTGGGACTGGTGTTGTTCAATGTCCTCATCAATGACATTGGGGAGGGCCAGCCTGGTGGCGCAGAGAGCTGAGGCACTGAACGCCTTTCCTTATGGTACACTGGTGACCCAAGTTCGGGAGCGAGTGCGGGCTTCTGGGGGTCAGCAAGGGAGGGCAGTAGTGAGCATCCAGAGGATGGCTCTCCTGTTCTGGGAGTGAGGGGGTCCAAGATGCCAGGCAATGGTGGCTCCTGGTGGAGACTGGAGGCACAGCAGCCTGTGGGTCCTAAAGCCATGGGGATTGGCTGCCGCAATAATCTTGTGTACGTGCTCGGGACTGAGCATGCCCATGCTAGACTCATTGCACATTCACGCCAACAAGAAGCGTGGAACAAAGAAAAGCCCTGTAGACTTGGTATTTGAAGGTGGAATGAGTGCAACACCACCACGCTCAGCACTGTGTCCTCCAGCCTGCCTCTGGAGCTCTCCTGCAATTCCTGATCCACCCATTAGATGACAGAAAGGTCGCCAAGATGGAGTCAGCGGTCCCACCCCGGGGGGGTTTAGATGAGGGAGGTCGGTGGTCTGTGATGAAGCGGAGTGGAGTCCTCTCGCCTCTGGCAGGTAGGCTGGGAATTTCAGGTGGGCAGGATAAGGTGTGTCGGGTGCCCCCGGAGATAGTCGAAGGCCACAGAGAAGAAAATTAAAAAGAGTTAAAAAAATGGCATTGGGGAAGACATTAAAGGAAAAATGTTTTTATTTGCAGCTGACCCAAAACTCTGTGGAAGGGTGGACGCAGTGCAAGGGATATAAAACCTTAGGAATGACCATAGAAAACTTGAAAGATGGTGTTGGATCTCACAACTTGGCTTCAATGCAAAGAAATTTATAGTTATGCACATTGCAGCCAGGAACCCAAGCACCGAGAAGTACTGGGGAGGGGGTGGAGAGGCCGAGCAACAGCAATAGAAGAGGAAAAGGATCTGGAATTGATAATAACTAGCAACCTGAAGCACTGCTTGCAGTGCAAAAAGGCTGCAGGAAAGGCAAACAGGATGCTGGGGTGTAAAGTCAGAGGAATCAGCAGTAGGGCAGACAAAAATTATACTGCTCTTTTACAGGTCAGTGGTGAGACCACATCTAGAGTATGGGGTAAGATTCTGTTGTCCATACCAGAAGAAGGACCTTGACCTACTGGAGAAGGTCCAGAGGAGGGCAACTAAGATGTTCTCAGATCAGAAGGGTAGGACTTATGAGGAGAGGTTGGGGGCCCTGAGGATGTATTCCCTGGAGGAGAGGAAGGAGACAGGGGACATGATGGAGACTTTTAGATACTTGAATGGGATAAATAGGGTTGATAGTGAGGGTCTCTTCAAGATATGTGGCAGCCAGACCACGAGAGGTCACAGTCTAAAGCTGGAAGTGGGAGGGCAAGGAAGGATGTTAGGAAGCACTTCTTTAGAGAGAGGGTAGTGGCCTATTGGATTGAGCTGCTGGAGTAATGGTCTCAGAGAAGTCACCGAGCAGCTTTAAGAAAGACTGTGATAGACATAAAGGGAAACCAAGGGGCTTGGGGTTCCAGATATTCAGGAAGGGGGACTGAAGAGGGGGTAAATGGTTAGTAGTATAAACTGACAACCTTGCAATATAAGCAGACAGGAGAAATGAAATGGCCTTCCATTGCTGGCTTCCTTGTGTGTTTGTACAATAAAATGTCTAGCAATTGTGAGTTGCTGGATATATGTACAGGCCCAGTTTGCTCTGACTGACCCTCCATTTTATTTTAGGGCAAGGCAAAGCAACTCAAGGCAATTTTATTTATATTGTGCCCATTCCTAAGGGCTCTAGGCACCTTACAATAAAACAGAATGCAATTGACTATTACAAAACAAAAAAGATATAATTGAATATATATGAATCTTAAGGCAAGAATGGGTAGCAACTGCATTGACATGAATTGGTCAAAAATGGCAACTACTGGATTTGTGGTTCCAGCAGCAAAGATTTTGAATATTTTCTTATTTATGAAGGAAATATCAGAGATATGGCAAAACAGTGAAAAAAAATGGATGCACCCACATCCAACTGTTGACACTTTGGACAAAATAACTCCACATAGAGGTGCCTTCAGAGGACTCGTACTTTATTTCTCCATCAAGCAGTATTCAGAATGGGTGGACACATACAATAACAAAGTACAACAGCTGCTCCCAATGTCTACTTTGTCCTAACTTAATGTCAACAGTTGGAGGTGAGAACATCCATTTTTCACTATGCTGTACTTAGCTAAGGATAGCACCACCATGACTATGGTGCAAGCAGTTTTTTGTTATGTTGTGGCAGAGATTATGAAACAAATAGTAGAGGACCCAGATTTTAAAGGACATTGTCATGCAACAGTAAATAGTTATACACTGATTTCTGTCTTCTTCCCATTGTCCAAGGGACTGGGAGCATACTGTATCATTTATGAGGAGTTAAGTTCTGACAGTGAGAAAATGGGATTGAGTGAGATGCACAGCATGTTTTCTTGAAAGACATCAGTACGGTAACTGCTTTGAAGGGATTTACTGAGTTTCTCGCATGGTGTCTTGTACAGTGAAGACTGGACCGGGGTGGTCCTTGCAGACTTAATGGAAAGCATGAATTTGTTGGATTACCAATTTTTTGTTGAACAGACTGAGTAGACTGTGTTTGTCAAAAGCAACGTACAACTGGGTATCATAGACCTGGTTCTACTCCCAAAGGTTGCTACTAAACTACAAGAAAAAAACAATATGATGCTCCTCTCTAGCCTCCAGCTAATAAGGAGATGCCCAGAACTAGCAATTACAAATCACCTGAGTGCCCCACTGGAACAGGTTCACTCCTTCAAGTACCTAGGTGTCATTCTGGATGATACCCTCTTGTATGTTCAGCACATTGACATGGTGGTGAAAGCTGTGAACATTAATTAGGGATCCTGTTTAGGCACAAGAAAAGCCTAACTGCTGAAGCCCTCTGGCTCTCAGTCTCCAGCTCTGTCCTCTCCCTGTTCGACTACGGGCTAGTGATTTATGGCACTGCCACTGATAGGACCCTCAAAAGGGTTGCCACTGCCCTTAACAAGGCTTGCAGACTATTGCTAAATGCTGACCGCTTCATGCACACTTGTACCCTCTGTGGTCTGGCCTACATACTACCGCTTCAATCCAGAATCAGGTACCAAACTAGCCTGTTAGGGTGAAAGGCCATGCTCTCCCTAACCCCTACCTGCATTTAAGATCTGGTAAGGGAAGCAAGCTCCGAATACAACACACAAAGAACAGTGACAATACAGCTTGATGTCCCATTTTGTAGAACTTGCCTAGGAAGAAGATCCTTCATGTACCGTGCTCCACTATGGCTAAATTTAGCAGTGTCAGTGGCTCAGTAGGTAGCATACTTGCCTCTGAGGCCGGGAGATCAGAGGGCTGTGGGTTCAGTTCCCACACCTGGCACTTGGGTTAATGTCCCAGTAATGACACTGTAGTGCAGCATGAGAGGGGTGCTGCACTTCTGAGGTGCCGTCTTTCGGATGAGACGTTAAACCGAGGTCCCATCTGCCTGGATTGGTGGTAGTTCAGGTGGATGTTAAAGATCCCATGGCACTTCTCGAAAAGAGTAGGGAAATTGCCCCGATGTCCTGGCCGAATTTCCCTCATTCACTAAAAATACCACCAACAGCTTAATCTGGTTCAAGGTCAGTTGGCATTCATCTGTATCCCCCTCCCCCCGGGTCGTGCCTGAAAATAGGCAGGATTTGTCCAGTGCACTTACCTGGTCAACAAAAACTAAATAAAAAAATAAAAATCAATGAGATCCCGGCTGCAACTCTTAATACAACAAATGTTTGGTCCTTTAAAAGAGAACTGAAGCAATACCTGCTGAACTCAAACACCTGTGACTCCCTTACCTGAGTCCATATCCTCAACCCGGATACCACCCTCATCTGTCTGAGCTTCCTTCCTGTTTTACCTACCCAGGACTCCCACCTGCCATTCCATGACACCCCCCCCAGCTCCCTCCAACTCCCTCCCCTTCACACTCCCCCAAAACCTCCCCTTTCCACCCACTCCTCCCCCCCTAAATATTCTTCTCCCCAATCCCTTTCTCTCTCTCTCTCACCCCCCCTCCTCTCCTTCTCTCTCTCTCTCTCTCTTTAATCTACCCTCGTTCCTCTCTCCCCTTTCTTTCTCCTACCCTTTCCAATACTCTACCTTGACAGGTCCCGGGGCAGCTATGCCATATGTTGCTAACTGGGAATCTCCTCCCACTGTTTAATTTCAGTTGTCTCGGTTACTCAAATGTATTATTTATCTGTTTTCTGTATAACATAGGAATCTTATGTTTTGTGTCAACTGTCAAGTTTTTGTTATGTCTCTGCTGTTTTACATCCTGATGTGGAACCTTTGTAAAAGAGTGTATTCTCAAAGGTTGTATCCTTAATTACCAAATAAATACATAGAAAAAGTTTTGTCTGGCCATGTTTTGTCTCTTCAGCATCTTAACGTGTCAAGGCCATGTCCATTGTAGCATGCTGACATTTTGCAATCAGGCTTTCTCAGTGCATTATAGTGGGTGTGGCTATGACCTGCCAATAAACTGAAGGGCCTGGCCAAAACAAGGCCATCTGATAGGAAAAGTTACAGCTATTGGTCAGTCTTGATGTAGCTTTAGCTAGTGGAGATTAAAGTCAGGTTTGACAGCACAGAGTATTTTCTCCCCCCAAGAAAAAACATGCAGCAGCAGTTTTGTCAGCAAATTATGTAAGCAGGATTGATGGTTTGTGTTTTTGTTTTAAAATCTGGCAATCAAGAGGGGTTTAAAGTGAGGGACCATTATTGAAAGCTAAAATGGAACAGTAAGCCTTTTTTGAAAGGAGTTGCTGGTGAAACTATTTGAGCTCTAAACTTCATGAAAATGTACCATCTGCACTGCTTTTGAAAAAACATTCCTGGGGAGGATATGGACCCCTAAGCATTAAGCACTATCCTTGTTGTTATTGTCTCCCCTTCCCTTGCTTATGAATTCTGTGTTGTTGCTGTATTAATGGCAGTGTTTTGAACATTTAGCTAACCTTGCTAGCTTCTCCAAGCACTTCAATGGAAAGAAGATTGTTAATGTCATTAGGATTATTCTGGCATGCAAAGGTTTACAAAATCAATTAATCAGTCATGCAATCAATATTTCTGGCTACCCTACATATGTACTGCAGAATGACAGTTACTATTCTCTTTCAAGAATACGGAGGAAGGAGCACCAAAAGCACTGTCACAATCCTGCTTTTCTTTCATGGTAGTTTTTCTTATATTGCTCATCTCATACTGCAGAGGTTTTGCACTTACACTGCCACTACTTTTGTTATTCAGACAAGGTAATCCAGTTCCTAAAAGGGATAGCATTTAGAGGTAGTTGTCAGGGACTGCGACTGAGACTGAAATAATTTTCTGCAAACCTAATTATGTCCCCTGGAACCATATGGGCCCCTACAATGAAAACTTACAAGGATTTGATTACATTAACAATTTGGTGGGGGGTGGGTGGGGCAGAAATTTAGCATCCTCTTTAATTCTGGTGAAATTACACCACTGTTTCTAGAATGATTCTCTTAGTGCATGCAGTGTAACATCTTCTTCTAAGACAGTTCAGGCAGATACAGATATGCTAGGCTCAAGATCAGCAATATAAGAAATTAATTTTGGAATGTTGGCCTGAGTTAAGGTAAACCATTTTTTTATTTTTATTTTTATATGAACATACGAACATATTTGCCAGCAGATAAAGGCCTAGAGGTCTATCAAGTCTGCTCGAATGTGCAGCTAGAACCCCTTATTCTGCAGCTGCCCCTTCCTTCCACCCTTCCCCTTCATTAACCCTCCCTCTTGTCCTGTCCCATCCTCGTTTGAAGCAGTCCACTGTTCTACTGCATACCACTTCTGCAGGTAACGATTCCACCCAGCCACCACCCTCTGTAAAAAGTGTCTCCTCATCTCCCTCCTGAACCTTCCTCGCTCCAGTCTCATATCATGGCCCTGGTGGCCCCTCCTCCTTACTTTGAACAGCCCTCTGTACCTGTCTTGTTTATTCCTTTCATGTATTTAAAGGCTTCAATCATGTCCTCCTATCTCTCCTCTCCTCCAGTGAGTACATGTTCAACTCCTTCAACCTCCTCTCATATGATAAGTCCCCCAGACCCTTGATCATCTTTGTCGCCCTCGCGCACTCCTCCAGTAACTTAATGTCCCTTCAGATACGGACGCCAGAACTGCATGCAGTACTCAGGTGTGGTCTAACTAATGACCTATACAGTGGCAGAATCACCTCCTCCTCCTCGAGGATATACCCTTGCAATACAACCCAGCATTTTGTTGGCCTTTGCAGCTGCCTTCCTACACTGTGCCGAGTTGTTCATTGACCCTGTGATGAGCACACCCAGATCCTTCTCCTCCTCTGTCTGGGCTAGCTGCACCCCCTAGCTGGTAAGTCCTCCTTGGGTTCTTCATCCCAAAATGCATCACCTTGCACTTTTGGCATTAAAGCCAGTTGCCAGGTGTCTGACCAGGTTTCAAGCTTTGCCAGATCATCCTGCAACCCCTGCCATCCCCTAGGTCATCCACCACTGCGCCAACCTTGGTATCATCAGCAAACAGACTGATCTTGCTCTTGATGTCCCATGATATGTCTGCAATGAATATACCAAACAACACTGGTCCCAACACCGAGCCCTGTGGGACACACGCTCATCACTGCCCTTGATTGTTGAAACCCCACCCACCACCACCTCTGTTGCCTTCCCTGTAGCCAGTTTCCTACCCATCTCACCAGCATTGCACCTGCCCTGTGCCTACTAACTTCCTTCCCAGCCTTCCATGTGGCACTGAGTCGAATGCCTACTGAAGTCCAGATACAGGACATCACTGCATGTCCCTGTCCAGTTGCCTAGTTACCCAGTCATAGAACTCGACCAGGTTGGTTTGGCAGGATCGCCACGTATGAAACCATGCTGTCTGTTGTCCTGTAGTCCTTTGGCCTCTAAGAGGCCACCAGCCTCTCCTTCAGGATAGTCTCCATTAGCTTACCCACGATGGATGTGAGGCTCACTGGTCTGTAGTTCCTCGGTTCATCCTTGGCCACTCTTGTGGAGGGGCACCACATGAGCCATCCTCCAGTCCTGAGGTACACACCCGAATGTAGTGAGGCATTAAATAGGTCTGCCAAGGTCCTGCAGGACCTCTGCCAGCTCCTTCAGTACCCTGGGGTGGATGCCATCTGGGCCTGGTGCCTTGTCCACCCTCAGTGCCTTCAAACCCTCTCAACTCTGCCTCCATGATTTCCCATCTGTCACCACTTTCCCCTCGTCTGCCATTTCTCCCATCTTGGGTGTCACCCCCCTCTTCTCTTTAGTAAATACTGAGCAGAAGTACTCATTTAGTGCTTCCGCCTCTTATCTACTCCTGCTTCCACCCAACCCTCCTTCCTAATCCTTACTATGTGGTCCTTACAGCTCCTTTTCTCCCGGATGTACTTAAAGAGTCCTTCTCCTCTTCTTAGTGCCTTGTGCCAGCCTGAGTTCCGTAGATGCTTTGGCTCCCTTACTGCCCTTGTCACCTCCTTGATTCTGTCAAGTACTCTCTGTCCTCCCCTCCCTGTTTTCTTGTATTTCCAAAGGCAGCTCTTTTCCTCCTTACCTTTTCCATGACCTCCTTGCTCAACCAGCTCAGTTTCTAGCCTAGCCTTCTTGCTCTGGGCTTTGCAGCAGGTTTTGGTTGCCTCCACTATCCCAACTTTATGAGCTCCCATCTCTGGTTAGTATCCATACTAGATTGAATTCTGGCCAGGTACCCTTTACCACTTCCCCATCCTCCCAAAGTCAGCCCTCCTGAAGTCCAGCACTCTTGTGCCAGATTCCTCCTTCCTTGCCCATATCCAATGTGAGCCATACTGAGTGGTGGTCACTCCTGACAGCAGTTCCTCCACTGTAAGTTCTCTCACAAGTCCCCATTTGCCAGCACAAGGTCAGGGTATTCCCAACCTGGTTGGTTCACTGACCATTTGCAGCAGGAAGCTGTCCTGAGAGCATCCAGCAGTACCTGCTCTCTCTGTTCCTGGTTGTTGGGTGCTCCAGTCCACTCCTGGCATGTTGAAGTCCCCACAATCACCACACTACCCTTCCTGAGGTCCTCCTGATCTGTTCCCTAGTTCCTGTCTGACTCCTCCATCTGAGATGGTGGCCTGTACACCACTCCCATTCTAAGACTCTATTCTTGGAATCCTGGATTTGCACCCAAAGTGACTCTGTACTACCCTCCTCCCTTCCTCCTTACACACTTCAGTCCTTCCTTCACATATAGTGCCACCCCCTCCTTTCCCAGTCACCCTGTCCCTACGAAGAATAACCTGTACCCTGGTACAGACAGGTCCCAGTCATTATATTGGGTGGCCCATGTTTCTGTGATGGCTGCAATGTCCACCTCTCCCTCTGCCATGAGAACCTGCAACTCTGCAGCTTTCCTCCCAAGGCTCCTAGCATTAAGGGTAACCACCTTCCACTTTCCCCCCCTCCCATCCTGCCCTCCTTTCCTAGCATCACCAATAGTACTTGCCATTTGTCCTTTGTCACTGTTATGGGGGGTAAGCTCATATGATTTCCCAACCTGTGGTCTCTGCATATCTCTTCCCAACTGCCCCCACTCCTAGTTTAAACTCCCAACTTCCTCTTTATATTCTTCAATCCTCTGCTTCAACACTTTCTTTCCTTCCTCACTCAAAGTAGTCTGTCCTTGGCATAGAGACTACTGTCCTCCCAGGTCCCTCCCACCCCCCAACAGCCCATGCCCTTTAGCACAACACCAGGTTCTTAGCCATCTGTTAAATTCCTCTATTCTCAGCTTTCTTGTGCTTGCCTTTGGCACCGGAAGTATCTCGGAAAAAGTTATCGATCTTCCTGCCCCCTCACATAATTGTGCTAGTTCCTCAAACCTCCTCTGGACTATATCCACTGTCTTGACAGCCAGGTCGTTTGTCCCAAGATGTATAATTAAATGAGGCTTGTCCCTACCCCTTCTAGCATATTTCAGAACAGACTGTCCCACCGTTTCCGCTGTCATTCCTGGCATGGCCTCCACCCAAATTCGACTATGCCTCTCCCCTTGCTACCCACCTAACTCCTCTTAGTATTGAGTCCCCAGCACTAAGATTCCACCCTCTTACTCCCTGCTTGCTTTCTTTCATCTCCTCCCTCATTTCCAGCTCCTCTTCTTCCTCCTGCACATTATTATGCCCTTTTACCCTGTTGCAGTTCTCCCAGCAGAACTTCCCCGCCCAGTTTGGTCCAGGCATTTATCAATTACTCCTCTAATTTCATCACTTCCCTCCTCCACCTTCTTCCTCTCTAGCAGTGCAAAACTATTTTCTGAAGATCCTTCACAAATGCCTGCTCCCTCTCTCTGCATAGTACCCTGTTCTCTCCTTTCCACTCCATGACTTTTGCCACTTCTTCGCCTCCCCTCACAAGTCCCTATTGCCTCCTTCCATTTGACTTTTGTCTCCTGACCTGGTTTCCCCGGCAATCGTTCTTCCTGGCCTGGGCCCCTTTGTCTCTGCTTCCTTTCTTCTGAGCCTCTCCTCACCACTGTTGGCTTAAATTGCCCTCCCTCATCTCCCCTTCTTCCTCCCTCCAGTATTGGGCTAAACCCACCCCCAATCTGCCTTGCCTCTCTTAGTTCCTCCTGCAGACCCTCAATCTCCTTTCTAAGTTTTTCTATGTGGTTGCACACTAAACATCCTCCCACTCTCCAGGCAATGTTTAGAAAGATTGGTGCACCGCAGTTGTTGCAGCCTACCACCCTACCCATTGCTGTCGTTGCCCACCAGCGACCCCCCACCCTTCCAGATGCAGGATACCAAACACTCCCCCAAGTCCCCACTCTCCCCCCTCTATCAGTGCAAAACATTCTTTATTTCCCTTACCTCCTTTGTTGCACACATTTAGATATGTTGAGCAACTGCTTTTTATATTCTATCCACACTCAAAATACTTCTGAATAGCCATTGCACAACCTTCTTCAACTCCTACTCCTCCTTTACCCAATGCAATAACTATGTGAAGTAGTAATGATGAAAGCGCCTAGATTTGCATTTACTTCCCTTCCACTGAGAGAGCAGTCACCTCTTCACTTGCTGCAATTCCTTTCCTGGATGCCTGCTTCTGTTATGACAGGTGCAAATCCTTTGCCTGTTTGAGGAAGTGATGTCAGAACCCCTAGTACAAAGGGAATAATTGACCAGGGGTAGGTGGGGTGAGCCCAAGTCTTCCGGAAACAATCAGGTAGCTGAGGCCTCTAGTCAGACAATTAGCACCCTTCCCCCACTCAAAACTTTGCAGTTAGTGAAGCCAGCAACAATGAATCAATTCTACTCAAAGCCCCAACATAGGTTTGCTACCCAAAGAAACAGGACACCAATTCAAACAGCTTCACCAACAATACATCAAAATAGGTTTGGAATTATAAGATATAGGTCTCAATTCAAAGAAACAGACCAGTTAAATTACACCAATTATGTTTAAAAGAGAAGAAATAGGCCTCTACAAATGTAGCCTGCCACATCAGAACCAAACAAATGAGCCCCTTTTAGCTACCAAAACAGGTTTCAAAATTCCAACAGCCCCAAACAATACCCTGCTAGCCCCTTAGTAGTAAGAAAGAAAATAAACATTCTGCCAAGTAGAATCCATGAAAAACAATGTAAAACAAGAAGCTACTGTACTGTAGATCTGATCCTGTCCCCCTTCTAGTTCCTTCTGAGAAGCCAAAGCACTGACAAATGAAGCCAAAGCACTTATAAATGAAGTCAGAAAAGCATAGGAGCAAGCAAATCATAAAACCTATAGTGTATGATTTTTAGTGAAACAGAATTATTTAAAAGACACTAAAACATTTTCAGAATTATTTTACCTTCTGTTGTAGCTGTAGTTGTGGACTGTGTAGTACTTGCAATAATAAGTACATATCATTTTTCACTGTGCTGTTGTACTATATTCTTTTCATATATAGGTAGCTGCTTCCAGTCAGTCACCCCCTTGAGACAGAGCCAGCTCTCATACCTGACAACCACATTTACCTTCACCTATGATAAGAGGGATCCCCTGTGGTTGTCCCCAGTCCTACTGCATGGCACCAGATCAAACATCGTTGTTCAGTTTTGTCAAGCTGTTGATACCTTTTGCATGAGCAGAAGACTGAGCTCACATCCTATCTCACTCTCTCCTTCTCCAGGGTTAACATGCTGTAGGCCTTCAACCTCACCTCTTAGCTTTAATCTCTGATAACACTGATCATTTGCTAGCTCTTTGTTGTACCCTCTCGACTGCCTCAGTATTGCTTCCCTATTGAGAAGAAAAAACCTGCATGCGGTACTCCAGGTGGAGCCTGATCAGGGATTTGTAAAGTGATATGATTGCTTCACCTGCTCTACTGGTTACCTAGTTTTGATACACCCAGCATTCTGCTGACCCTCCTTTTATGTTCACTTTCAAAGCATGTGCTCATAGTGGTATCAGTCTGAACTGTGAGTGGACTTTTAGGGATGTGCCCTTCTTCCACCAATCACAGCTCCAGAATATTGAATCTCTTTCCTAATTCCACCCACTCTCTGCCTTGCCTTTCTTCTCCATTTCCATTTGAAGTCCTAAAGACTAGAAAATACAAATATGGGTTTCCATGTGCAACCCCTAATTCCTGCTCGACATCTTACTTCTGTTTTTAATTCCACATATATTACTATTTATTACTTTCACATGTTCTACTGTTTACAACTTTGTTTTGTAGGGAATTGCAGCCATGTTGTACAACCCATATTATTTGCATACCCATGATGCTGTCTGCCCTGCTCCATGTTGTACAACCCATATTATTTGCATACCCATGGTGCTATCCACCCTGCTCCTACTAAGCCCAGTACACTGAAACTGAAATTCAAATTGCCTGCCACTCCTCGAAATTTTCAGCCTGAGTGGGACAACTCTATTGGCTGGGCCTCCTCGCTGTGCCCTGCTGATTGGCCCATTTCTGAACTATGACTTTGGATGCTGCTTTCTAAGCTAGTATTTGCCACAGCTTAATTTAGCTAAGTTTAGGTGCATTAGTGCCTGCTGATCTGTAGGACACCGCACAGTTCCTTCTCCAATAATACTAGCTGCTCGAGCTTCCCTCTCCATTTATGTGTCTGACACCTGTCTCTTCACAGATGACACCAAGCTCTGTGAAGAGTGGATATTGCAGAGGGAATTAGAGAACTACAAGAGAACCTGCAGAGGCTGGAGAGATGGTCGAGGGTCTGGCAGTTGAATATTAAAGCCAAAACATCTAAGGTAATGCACCTAAGGAAAAAGAACCCCAGGATAGAATACTGGATGGGTTGGGTAAAACTCAGTACTACAACTGAGGAGTATGACCTTAGAGTCATTAATAGTGACACCCTTATTCAGGGCTAGTCATGTGACAAGGCTTACAGTAAGGCAAACAGGATGCTGGCTTGTATAGGGAGAGGTATTGACAGTAGGAGGAAAGAGGTGATAGTCCCCCTGTACTGATACTTGGTGAGGCCACATCTGGAGTACTGTATCCAGTTTTGGAGCCTTCACCTTGGAAAACATAAGGATAGGTTGGAGTCAGTTCAGTGCAGGGTAACAAAGATGATCAGGGCCAACAAGGAAAGTTCCATGAGGAAACAACTTACGGCACTGAATATGTATTCGTTGGAGACCAGAAGGGAGACAGAGGATATGATAGAGACATTCAAATTCCTGAAGAGAATAAACAAAATGAGCTCCAAGAAACTGTTTACCTGGAGCACCAGCTTGACAACACATTAGCATGATTGGAAGCTGAAAGGGGAAAGGTTCAGGAGGGATGTGTGAAAGTATTACTTTACAGAGAGGGCTGTGGAACCATGGAACTGTCTGCTGACTGACATGGTGATGGCTGAAACCATGGGTAGGTTCAAGTGTGCTTGGGACAGAATGAAAGGTGTTGTCATCAATGCTAGTGACAAGGAAGGGGGAAGGAAATAGGATTACCATTGAGAAAGAGTTAAACCCTGACCGACACCAGTTCATAGGGTTCTATAGAGACCTGTGGGTAGACTGGATGGACCATTGGTCTTTTTCTGCCATCACTTTCTATATTTTTAAGTAAGGCCATGTAACTGTCATGTACTATGATATCCTCAAGGTAGACAGCCACATTCAGAATTCCCACTACTGGTATTGCCATTATTTTTTTAAAGCAACCGGGGCCAAAACATAACCCCAAAGCATTAGTGTACTGTATAATAGCACATCCCCTTGTGTGTCACAAAATATGTTAGTTTCTCAGCTGGCAGTGCCAGAGTGACTGGTATTCACCCTTACTGTAGTTCAGGTGTAGCTTAGAAAACACTGTCCTTTCAAGAACTGGACCACACATACTTCCAACCAAGGACAGTGGGGAACAATTGAGATGGATGGCCTTATTCACCTGTCAAAGGTCAATACACAATCAAAGGTACTATCCTTCTCTGCTACCACAATATTATTGCTTCATGGATATGTCTGCATTGGTTCAATAATACCATCTGAAAGCAACCAGTCAAGTCCATTTTAAAATTTATCTCACAGGATGAATGGCAGTTAGTGCAAAGGTCGTATTCTTGCTGTCAGATCTGCTGCAGTAGTCACAGATGCATCCCACTAAATATCTAGATATATCCAGATAAATTACAGGAAATTCCATTAAAATAGAAACATAAAAACATAGAATATGTCGGCAGATAAAGGCCACCTGGCCCACGTAGTCAGTCCATTTCCATACCTACTGTATAAACTCCAGATCTAATTGATCCGCAGCCTGCCTCCTCCTTCCTACCTACCTACCTCTACTGTTGACTTCTGCCTGTCCCATGCATTCTTGAATTCACCAACCATTTTTGTTCCCACAACATCCTCTTGGAGGCTGTTCCATGTACCCATCACCCTTTCTGTGAAAAAACATTTCCTCACATTGCCTCCGAGACTTCCCCCCTCCAGTCTCATTTTGTGACCCATTGTTCTTGCCTATCTCCTTTTCTAAAAATAAATACTACCTTCTTGAACTCTTTAGATCCCATTGAGGTTGTTGAATGTGTATCATTTCCCACCCCTCCCTCCTGTTCTCCAGAGTATACACATTGAGTTCTCTCAATCTCTCTTTATATGGTTTCCGGTGTAGCCCCAGCACAACTTTTCTTGCCCTTCTCTGGACTTCTTCCACCCTGTCAATGTCCTTTCAGAGATGAGGTCTCCAGAACTGCATGCAGTACTCTAGATGAGGCCTCACTAACTGCCTGTACAGCGGCATCACAACCTCCTGTTTTCTACTGGTGATACCTCTCTCTATGCACCGCGCAGCATCCCACCAACTTTCCTCACCACCTTCTCACATTGTTTGGCTACTTTTAGATTATCTGTTATGACTGCTCCCAGGTCTATTTCCATCTTAGTCATTGTTAGTACCGTCCCACATTGTGTATTCCTCCCCAGGGTTTTTGCTCCCCTAGTGTATAATTTTGCACTTGTTGGCATTGAATCCAAGCTGCCACACTGTTGACAACTCCTCCAACTTGCCGAAGTCTCTCCTCATTTGTTCCCCTCCCCCCGGAGTGTTAATCCTATTACAGATCTTGGTGTCATCTGCAAAGAGGCATACATTTCCTTCAAGTGCCTCTGCAATATCACTTATAAAGACATTAAAGAGGACTGACCCCAGCACTGAACCCTGTGGCATCCCACTGGGATATCCCCCTTTCTTCAGATTGAACTCCGTTTACCACTACCCTCTGTGTGCTGTTGCTAAACCAATTAGGGCTGTCAGTGGTGTCAGTAGCACCTCTCTGAGTTCTTTTAGGATTCTGGGATATATCTGGATAGCTCAGGGGCAATGTGAAGAAATGTTTTTTTCACAGAGAGGGTGGTGGATGCATGGACAGCCTTTCCGAGGAGGTTGGGGGATCAAAAACAGTGGGGGAATTCAAGAATGCATGGGACCGACATAAGACAATTATAATGGGGGGTAGGAGGGGGGTAAGGAAGAAGTAGGCTGCTGGTTAACTAGGATCTGCAGCTAATCCAATAGGTAGGAAAATGGGCTGACTAGGTGGGCAAAGTGGTCCTTATTTACCATCAAAGTCTGTTTCTATGTGTCTAAGTTTACCACATTTGTACCCACTCCCAGATTGCCCAACTTTTTAACTAACCTATTTGTGTGGGACTGTGTCAAATGCCTTGGTAAAATCTAGGTAAGCCATGTCCACCAACCCTCCCTGATCTACTACCCTGGTCACCCAGTCAAAGAAATTTATCTGATTCATTTGGCAAGACCTTCCTTTTGTAAATACATGTTGCTTTGGGTCTTGTGCCCCGCTGGCTTCTAGATATTCCACAATCCTTTCCTTTAATAGTGATTCCATCATCTTTCCAACCACTGAGGTCAAACTGACTGGTCTATAGTTTTCCACTTCTACCTTGTTCCACTTTTGTAAAGGGGTATCACGTTCACCCTCCTCCAGTCCTTTGGTATTTCTCCCACCTTCAATGATTTGTTGAATAGGGCTGTCAGTGGTGTTAGTAGCACCTCTCTGAGTTGTTTTAGGATTCTGGGATGTATCCAGTATGGCCCCATTGCCTTGTCCACCTTCAGTTTCAAGAGTTCCTTTAGTACCCTCTTTTCTGTGAATGGACTGGTGTCCACCCCTCTTTCTTGTGTGTGTCTGCCAGCTATTTTAGTCCCTTTCCTTCTTCTGTGACTACTGAGAAAAATTCTCATTCAGTATCTCATTTTTTTCCAGGTTCCCCTCTGTCCTCTCCCCCCCTCCTTTACTTAACCTTACTATCCCTTCCTTGGCCTTTCTTCTTTCCCTTATGTACCTGAAGAAGGTTTTGTCCCCATCCTTCACTATTTGGGCTATCTTTTCTTCTGTTTGTGCCTTTGCACTTCTGATGGCTTTACCCACCTCCCTCGGCTTTGTCTGATACATTTCCTTGTCTTCCTCCTTCTGTGTTTCCTTATACTTTCTGAATGCCATTTTTTCCCCTCTAACATTCCCTGCACTTCTTTCAAAAACCATAATGGTTTTCTTTTTCTTCTGGCTTTGTTCACTAGTTTCACACGAAGGCTTACTGCCTCTGTTATGGCTCTCTTGAGGGTCTCCCATTGTAGCTCTACTCCCTCTTCCTGACCTCTTGTCAGTGATGTCTTGAAGCATTCTCCCATTTTAGCAAAATCTGTCCTCTGAAGTCTAGGACTCATGCTTCTGTATGGCTTGATTCTTCAACTGTTTTTACCGTGAACCATACTGTATGGTTGTCACTGGACCCCAGATGACTTCCCACTGATACGTTTGTTATTCTGTCTCCATTTGTGAGCACATGGTCCAATACTGCCCACTCATGAGTGGGGTTCTCCAATAGTTGCATGAGGCATGCTCCTTGCAGGGCATCCATGATGACTTTGTTCCTGGATGTGGCTGCAGCATAAGTGTTCCAGTTAACATCAAACATATTTAGGTTCCCTACCACTCACACTTCCCTTTCTCTGCCATTTTAAGGATATTATCTACCATGACCCTATTGGTATCCTCCCCTTGCATGGGGGGTCTATAGATAACTCTGTGTGGACAGTGGTGCCCTGGTTGTGTCTAAAAATAGTCATTCATTTGGCTAGTGCACCTCACCTGGTCAATAAAAACAAATAAATAAATACATTTCCTGACTCCAGGGTGACCCGCAGTGCTTCCGCTCCTCCCTGCTTTCCCTCTATCTCTGTCACCTTGATCCCTTCTTTGATGCAGATCGCTACCCTTTCTCCCTTTTTGCCCTCCCTTTCTTTCCTGTAGATTGTGTACCCCCGGTATATTAACATTCCAACCATGGCTTTCTGTATACCATGTTTCAATGACTGCCACAATTTCCAGGTCTTCCTCCACCATCAAGGCCTCTAGATCAGGGATCTTGTTACCCAGGCTATGGGCATTTGTACACATGTCCCTCCATGTTTTGATGGCATCGCCCTTATTTTTTCCCATCCCATCCTTTCCCCCAGTACCTCCCCTGACATTATCCCCTGTTTCAGTCCATTGTGTTTCCTCATCCTTAGTATCTTCTTTTCTGACTAACTTGACCTGTGAGAAGGCAGTTCAGTTCTTGCTACAAATTCCTCCCACCCCCTTGATAGTTTAAATGTCTGCCAATGAAACATTCAAGACTTTTACTCAGGATCTGCTCCCCCCAGACAGATGCATGCCATCCCTGGTGTACAAGCCAACATCTCTCTGGTTGGACCCCCAGTGCCCAACAAGCCAAACTTCTGTGCTCTGCACCAGTTCTTCAGCCATTTGTTGAATCCCATGGGGGCTGTCAGGAAAACATCTAGACATATCTAGGACTCTGCCTACCACTGTATGTGTAGTTCATGGACAGACTCTTTAACACAATTTAAGCCATGAAACAGATCAGGAACACTGCTGATCCCAGTGCCTGGGAGTAAAGCTAGCCACACACTGGAGGTGATCTATCATAACTAATTTTAATGCCCTGAATGACTAGTCCTAATAAAAGCACATCTCTACATCTCTATGTATCACCAAAACTAGAAAAATCTTCAGGTGATATTCCTTATGCATGATATTCAGGTGGATCATACCCTTCACCGCTCTCAAAAGTATTCTTATTTATGATGTATACATTTGCCCCAATACTCACCATAAGAGGCACAGTCTAGTTGGAATGTACACATTGTGTGTACCACATTACTCATTGCATGTCTTTCCTATATCAAGTAAAAGTCCTCAGCCTGCTCATGTGCCAGTGGTAGAAATGCCAGTCTTGTAAAGTGCTCTCGCCAGCTGCAGTGCCTGCATGTCTTTCCCCTGTGATACATATGCAGGACTTCTGAGTCACATCAGGTGTGGTGTGAATATATACTTCAGTTTGCACTTTGCTGGCCTCCAACTCTCGCTGATCCACCAGTCTTACAGATTCTGCAGCTCTTGCAAGCTGCTTTGGCTGGCTTAGGGCCAGCTCTATCTGTAAGGCAATTTGTAGTGCTTTGCCCAGTGTGAGGGTTTCCAGATCTAAAAGTAGCTTCTGTCAGATGAGTGACCACAACACCAACTCAAGTAAATTATCACAGATCATTCAGTCTAATAGGTGACCAGTTTTGCAGATGGCTGCTAAAGTACATAGCGAGGCTTCATACTGCTCTGATGGATAGCACTGTGTGAGGATTCTAACAGTCTTATCAAAAGTAGATTTTTTCCCCCCAAGTGGGCCATACACACAGTGTCACTCTAATCCCAAGCAATGCATTGCGATTATTTTTTCCAGGAATATGATATATTTGCTAGTCCTACTGCATTAAGGTATACATTAAAGGAGTTCAGCCACTTTATCCATGGCATGACTAACTGCCTTAACTGCAGAACTGAAGCCAGCACCACCAACACCATATGCATCTTTAACATCAAATGCCAATGTTGAGTTCAGAATGAGTCACTCAGAGTAAGTGATAACATTCAGTGGCCTTACTGCACTGCAGTATCCAACCACTCTAGCTGCCCAGAGAACAGTCAGGATCTTTCCTTGAACAGGCCCTTGTCAACCATTGCTTACACCATCCTGCAGAGCCAAAGCCTCAGGAATGTAACCTATTAGTACTACAGAATGTAATTGAAGACTACCCTGTAAACTGACTGCTGCTGTCCCAAACAATGCATGTTCCCCCAGAAATTAAGTGTGATACTGTACAAGAACCATGTGGGAAAGTGAGTAATGGGCCTTCAACTCCATCTACTGTAGCCATAACATTGATGGGCTTACATGACGAGGGATATGATGGTGTGACACATTCAAGTGGTACCAAAGGTGGGAGATACCAAGTCAGGGTGGAAGATTATGACTTTTCCTCTGGTGTCTCCACATACACACATCTGGAAACCAGTAGTAGTAGTAATGGCTAAAACTGGAATTCCAGTGGTAAGATAGGTTGGGCCATGGATGAAAAAGGGCAGTTCAAGGATAAATGATGCTGCCATATTTTCTGCACCAAAAGTACCCAATTTCCTTGTTATCATTGGTCTCTGGCAGTGCAGTTTATGGATTATCTATCTTCAAATTATCTATACGATAAATATCTGTTGGGGTTTCGTAAGTCCCATGGTACGGTAGTCTCCATGTCGGGGGTCTTGGATGACATCAACGAAGCAATCAAAAAGGGCCATTTAACTGGAGCCATCTTTGTTGACCTTTCCAAGGCCTTCAACATGGTAGACCATCATAATTTGCTGTCAAAGTTGAGGGATA
Source organism: Neoceratodus forsteri (assembly GCA_016271365.2). Lineage (NCBI taxonomy): Eukaryota > Metazoa > Chordata > Ceratodontiformes > Ceratodontidae > Neoceratodus > Neoceratodus forsteri. Next base: position 933,834,757 of record CM028133.1, read on the forward strand.
TAGGACTGTTTTTATCTGCCCTGAAATGGTTTGCCTCTTACCTGGTAAGGAGATCTCAGGTTAAAACTGTTAACCATGTGACCTCAGATCTTTGCCCATTTTTTTGTGGGGTCCCGGATCTGTGCTTGGCCTTCTGCTATTTTTGTTTTACTTAGGTAAATCTGGAGACATAGTTAATAGATCGACATACCAGCTGTATGTCGATTATACAGTTATTTATACATCGGCATGTACCCTGCATGAGATAGAGGAACATTTACAATCAGTTTTGATGACGTTCAAGAATTTTTGTTAAATCAAAGTTAAAAATGAATATCAGTAAAACAAAATTTATGGTCCTATGGTCTGACTGAAAATTACAAAATTGCTTGGAACTGAATATAATGCATTTAGAGGGAGTCAGGCTTGAGCAGGTCTCTCACTATAAATACTTAGGTTATTGGGTAGACACATCAGCATGAGGTAATACCCACATGGATAAACTTACAGGGTCCATACATAAAAGAGTGGGGGAATTATATTGCTACAAAAATTGTTTGGGGAGTAGTGTGATAAAGTTGTCGAGACAGAGGTTCTTCCACTGTTTGATTTTAGCGATATTCTTTATGATTATGTAAGTCAGGGCAAATTGCAGAAGTTGGAGATTTTGTGTAATAGACTGGCAAGGCTAATTCTTCAATGTCCAAGACATACCCATCATTGTTGGATGTATGCTAAATTGGGTTGGCTCTCCTTAGCTGATAGCAGGCAACTACAGAAGGTGGTTTTCGCCTGTAAGAGTGTTCAGGGTGGTATACCTAACTACTTTCGAGGTACATTAAAATTTAAGTAGTTGAATCCAACCCTTAGGAAAGCAGTGTATAGGGAACTAGTTGTCCCAAAATCTACAACTCAAAGAGCTAAGAATTTTTTTCAGTTACGTGATCCCTCAGTTGTGGAATAATCTTCCCTCAAGGTTTGATTGGTAAATATAAAACCTCTTGTCATTAAAAATACTCAAACAATGGTTTGTTGATACTATTACTACACAAATTAAACCCTGCTGTGTCTAACTTGATTATATATGTCTGGTATATATAATGTCTCAACAGAAATGCTGCTCCCTCATGATGTGCAATATATTTATATGTTCTATGTATTGTTTCTGTATTTATGGGCTTTTGTATGTTTTGTATTTTTGAAATATTTTATTTGTTATGCCATGGGTCACCATTTTAAATGAGTTATTTAAATAATTAAAACCCGATCCCAAACACTCTGCCTCCTTCCCTTGCTGCCTGTGGCTCATCCTGTCGAGGCACGGCAGCTGCTCTCTGGCCCTACCTCCCAGCACAGGTCTCATCCTCTACCTGGGAAGAGTGAGAGGATGCACTACCATATTTATACCCTTTCACAGTTTTGCATCCTCTCACTCTAGCCTACTATGCTGTTCCTGTTGTGTGGTTCTAATGTACGCTATTAAGCGTATGAGATACTGACCCGGTAGGTGCGAAAGGTAATGCAGGCAGTACTTTTATGTTTCAAAAAGAACAGCATTTGGCAATAATGGATAGTGGTGAACAAAACAGCCTCAATGTTTTGGTACTGGGTCAATACCGTTCATGTAAGACATTGCGGTATTAACCACGCAGTATAGACAGTGCCTAGGTTTACAGCAACAAGGGTAGAACAGTGGTAAGGGGAATACAGCTGTCCATGTCACTGCATGCTTTTTTGTTCAACTCTATTTTATCACCTTCGAGCCAGGGCATCTCTTAGGGGTGCCCTTTCGATCTGCCCTCTTCTTCCCACCCGAGTCCCTCCTCCTTAGACCCTTCCACCAGGACTTCCCAGCCCCCTGGATAACCCCTGGAGGAGGGCCCACCTCACTTACCTGGTGGCTCTTTCCAGTAATTAGAGGGTCCATGCTGTGTGGGTGGCACCTGGGACCTTCAGAGGAGAGGTCAAGTATTGGTGGAGGTGGGGCCAGATCCCTGGAACCCCCATTACCTCCCCAGTCCTCTGGGGATTTTCTATGAAGTTGTACTCCCTCAGAGCAAGAATGAACAATGGTGACTTATGGCACTGATGCCCCAAAGCTCTGCCCCCCCACATCTGCAAATGCTGCATGTTCTGGCACTGCCCCTAGCTACCAACAGGAGCTGTGCAGGAGTGGTGCTATCCCCAGATCCCTCCCCAGGAAGGCAGAGCAGTTCTCCAGATGCTCAGTCTTTTCCCTCTCCTGCCAACCCCTGGTGGCCTGAGCCTGCTCCTGAACCTGGGTCGCCAGTGTGGTGTGAAGTGTGGCATCCATTGCCTCAACCCTCAGTGCCACCAGTCTGACTTATATCGCAGCATGCTGAATGGGAGAGTGTACACATTGCTGTGTGCTGGGTGCCTGGTCAAGCCTCTCCCATGGAGGAGTGGTTAGGGTATCAGTACAAAGCACAGTCAGGAGACCTGGGACCATGGTTTGGTTCCTCCCAGGTCTCCACTGCTACAACTATTGCTGATGATTTCTAGAAAAAAAAAAAACTTCATCCCTCCTCGAGTTTTTCCGCATCCCCAAGGTCCCCCCCAGAGTTAGTTATTTAAGTTCCAGGGGTGTGGGTGTAAAGTCCCCCATATGGGAGGTGCTGTGGGCAAAGCCCCCTGCAAAAAAAAATAAAGCCCCATTGTTTTCAATGGGCAAGGTGTTCAAAACAGGTTGGTGTTTTGCCCGACTCTGTTTTTGTTCAGCACTCTTTGGCTGTGGCATTTTTAGCCACGCTGTTTTATCCTGCAGCAGAATGACCCGATGCTCAATGTTTTGCATGCCAACTGCTTTTTCAAGAGACTTGGTGTGCCCCCTGCTGTCACTCTATTAATGCACATCAATTAAAGGGACAGTACAGGGAGGTGGGCATACAAACTGCTATTAACAAAAGTGCTTAGTTGAAATGACTCTGATAATACAAATAAAAACAAACTGTACAAACTTAGACTAAGTCACAACAAGTCAAGTAGCTCAGAGCACCATTGCAGCATTCCACTGAAGTGAGACTTCTTCTTCTGAATTACTTCCCTGAATAGGGTCTTTAAATTGCAATAGCTAAGCCATCACTAATTCTAACCCAATCCTGAAGGGAAGATGACACAATCTTTAGATCCGAAAAGGTTTCCTCCCTTAAATAAGGTTAATTTCTTCTGCTCCATGCTGAAGGACATAAAAATGTGATAGTTTTCACAGACGGAGCTGGTTGGTGATTCTCCAGGTCGGGGTCTCCATCTGGAGACATCTTTCTTCTCTTTGGAAAACGTGCTTGTCTGTTTTCTGTTGTGGTTTTTGGCCATCTTCCTTAAGGTGCCTTTCATTCTGGGAGCTTGTTACTGTAACACCTTGAGGAGGTTGGAACTTTTCCTCAGGGTTTCCATATCCTTATGACACCCTGCCAGGGTGGAATTTCCCATAGCAGGGACAGAGGGAATGTAAGCCAAAGTATAGAGCTGCACAAGCATCACATATTGCTGTCTTCAATCATTGTAAACCATACTCATAAGAGCCCGATGGCTATGAATTAAAAGGTTTTGCATGTGGTTCAGAGGAGCAGTGGGTGACAGATACCATGCCCATCACTGTGGTATACAAAACCATGCATATCCAAATGTCCCTTGGATGCTCAGAGTTTTAGTTTCCACCTCCCTCCCTCCCTCCTCCTCCTCCTCCTGCACCTCTCTTGCCATGGGGGGTGTGCCTTCTTCCCTAAGGAACCCTAGGTCTTGGAATCTTACCCATGTGACACCTTCAGGGGGTTAGAACCCTTTACTGGAGTTCCAGTGTCCTTATGACATCCTGATATGGTGGTTGTCACCATAGCAGGGACATAGGGGGTGAAAGTCAAAGAATACAATAGCAAAAGCTTCACATACTACTTAGTCTTCAATTATCCTAAACCATATTCATCAGGACCAGATTACCTAATAAACCATGTTGCAGGAGAAAGAGGGAGTAAAATTAGTTCCAAGAAGAGACTTAGGGAAGGTGTGAGAGAGAGGAAGCCAGAAAAAAGGGATGATATTTTAGAGATTAGTGAGATGATATAGAAGGCAGACTGGCCCACATTGGTTTGACAGTGATAATAAGAATCAGGCATCAGAGTAGTGGAGGGCATGGGTAGATAGGATGGAGTGTCATGGAGAGCAGAAAGGTAAGTGAGATGGGTAGAGTGCTAGTATTTTGCTAGAAAGGAGGAGCAATGGAGAAGGCTCCAAGAGTTAAGGGACAGAAAAAGAGCAAAAAAGCATAAGGTACTGAAAGCAGTGGTAGGTGATAGATAGGATATTTAATAGTAAATGGTAAAAGACATAAAAGAGGGGGGTCCAGTCTGGCAAGGATGTTCGGCAGGCAACACTGCATATCATATCTGCATACTCAGACACTGACAGCAGCATGATGATGATGATCTTGTGGAAGACCATTAGAGGATGGAAGAGTTTGTTGCAGTGCTGTGCACCAAACATGGATCATAAAATTTTGTATCGCATCAGCAGGTTCACCCCTATTGGTGTTGCAATCATTTTGTCAACACCGATATGGATACAGGTATTACACCATCTGGCTCTGCAGCACCATGCATTGTGGCTCCCTGGAGCCAGAGCACCAAAGCACCATCCTAGAAAATAACCACCCCACAACTACATATATCAAACTCTGGGGTGGTCATGCCCCAAAAGGGAGGAAAATTGTCAGGGTGCCGAAGACGATGTGAGTGCAGGGCGATCAAAAATTAAGATTCCTCATGTCACTCTCGCCCTTGTTATGACACCCTAATTGTGGCACCAAACTTTAATCACCATGTTAATGAGCTTCTGTATGAGCATGGGAAAACTCAAGATTTCAATCTAGCCACTCACAGGTGTACTTGTAGGGGATCCATTTTCAAGACTGTCACATTTAGGTTCCTCAATGCTGGGTTTGATTGGAACCTGATAAGAGTCTGCTTGCTGCTAAAGCTTTAGTATACATGCTGTACATTATATAGTTTAAAATTGGTACTTTTCATTGATGTGGAAATCAGAAACATCCACTGAGTTGATAATAGGCCCAGGAAGATGGAACAACAATAGAATTGGAACCAATGTATAAAACAGATGTCTACATGAAAAATAAATTGTAGACTCAGCACAGTTCCAGAAAACATATACTGTAGTTTAATAATATCATTTTTATATCATTTTTTCTAGCAGTCCAGAGGAGGGCTTTGAAAATGGCACAGTGGTTGTATGGGAACCCATGTGAGGAGAGGCTATGGGATCTCAGCGTCTACTCCCTGGAGGAGGGGAGGGGAGAGTGAGAAGGGACATGACTGAGATCTGTACGTACCTCACGGGGTGAACAAGGTGCAAGTGGGGAGTCCCATTCAGAGGAGGAAAAACACCAGAACCTGGGGGCATGCAATGAAGCTGGGGGGGTAAAGAGGGATGTGAGGAAATACCACAAAAGACCTGGACCATGAAGGATATGGGTGAGCAAACTCCAACTCTTAAACTGTGATTTGTGTGATCTTCCACCGGGCAGTACTGTTTGTAAGCTGGGAACATATACCGTAGGTCTAACTACTGGGAATGTACAGTTCTTGTAGTCTACTCCTGTTTAGTAATCCATGCCCTGGACCTGAGGATATTGCAATGTTGCATAGTCTAAAACAGTTACATTCATAAAATGAAAACATAACATGATGGCAGGATGCCTATTAGAAAGTAGAATTTATTTGGACTTTTGGTGTAAAACTGTTTTCTGATTTCATCAGTTTATTTTTTTAAGAACAGGTACCTGTGCTTTCAGTAGACACATCAGGTTGGGTAGTAGCTGTTGCTTCTGTGAAGGGAATAAAAGTAAAAAATATCACAAATACAAATACATTCGGTTTTTAGTATTTACCTTAGTAAACCTCTCTATAGCTATCCAACATAGCTCAGATTTTGACATTGTGTTATTAGTTAACTGGTTGCTTTCCTAACTAATGGAAAGTTACCTAACTCTTCAAACTTTACATTTCATTTGCAGATGTGCTGCACGTTTTGTGGACCTTTGTAGCAAATGTTTCAATGGCTCATAATCTGGAAAGGAGTCCAAGAATAGCTTCATGATTCTTGAAACATGTTATTATTATTTGTCCGGCAGCATTATAACCTTCACAAGCCCACCCACTACAAAGGTCCACATGCATGAGAACTGCACTCTACAAGAGCCTGGAACTGCTTCCCCACAAATAAGAAAACAGTAACAATGACTCAGCCTGGTCCTTCAGGAACACCACTGTATGTTAGTTCCCAGTGACTTAGCAACAGATAGTCACTGCAGTTTTTCAACATATGATTTCTGTCAGAATTACAACTTGGATTTTTTTATCTTCTTCAGAATAACTTTGTTGTGAGTTAAGCATGTTCAACCTGGAAATGCCCATTGTCATTGTATCAGATGTGTTAAGTTTTAATTTTGTCATAAATAACACACCAACAGCAGCTACTTCGTATAACTATCCTCAGCATGCCATGCTCTGTGTTCATGCCAACAATTTACCCATCAGTACCACCCATTTACTTTTCAGTTGGAGTAGCTTTCGTTTGTAGAACTTCTGAGTTCCTTTTTTTTTACAACGTACACACCCCATCACCCAGCTGGGTGGCTGGCAACCTTCTTTTTTGCCTACGTTATATGCTGAAGTGAGTACATGTACTACCTAATACACCAACTTTGTTCTCTGAGGAAGCGTGGATGTTATGATTTTATAATAATTGACTACCGCTTTTTCCCATAGGGAAACATGGTTATAATTTGCTATTATAACCAGCTGGTTATAACGGCAAACATGTGCCGGGTTTCCCTTGGACCACCCATGTGTAAGTCGCCTGTCTGTGATGTTCACATTCCCTGGAGCAATCCCATATTGTCACACACTTTGTAGTCCCTCACATTTCGGCAGTAATTTACTTTTTTATTTTAAAAAATAAATTAACTCTCTTTCTTCACTGACCCAGGAAACAAAAGGAAAATTAAAATGAAACCTGTGCCTGTGTTTCCCCATCAGCATGCCTTCGCAACCGAGTCCATGCCACAGACTGTCCCTGCCTCTTCAAGCTGGGAAGGACGCCGCAACCGCCGCTTGGTGGTAAGTTTATCTTTAAAAATGTACACAACCATAGATTTTTTTAATCAAAATATCCACTTACTTTTGCCCCCAACAAGTGGAGCACTGTAATCTGGAAGTCCATGGACTGCACATAATCCAGATTGGTCCACGACTTCCTGAACACCAATCTGTTAGCTTATTTAATTTTTTATTATTGCTGAAGTGAAAAAGCGCACACCAACAATTACAAAAAATAAAATATGGGGTGGTGTGTGTAAAACTCAATTTTACACACTTCCTTAATTGTGGGATGCATTTCATAAACCCCTTGGGCTTCACCCTCAGGGTTTATGTAGCATCCCAGAACTCGAGTGTGTAAAATCTTGTTACACACACCACCCCATATATTTTTCTCTGTGTTATTGTATTTCTTTTGATGTTCGATTATAACTAGGTCATATGGCTGCACTTAGAACTTGTTGTAATGCAAATAAGAATACAATTAATACATTTAACTAACTCCTGTGGCAGCACTTAGAATTTTTTATAATGCCAGTAAGAATATGCTGAATACAAATGAACCTTAATCATCACTTAATCACTCTGGTGCAGGCAGGAGAAACCAGAGCCATAACTCAGATTTGAATCTGATGTAAGAATCTACCCTTTTAGTCTCTTTGAATGCTTTTGCAGGCAGGAGCAATCCTGGCATACAGCCAATCTCTCCCATGTCATTTGCCTGAAAAATACTTTCCATTTCCTCCCTAAACATCTAACAGAAATTGTGATTTTGCATGAGTTAGGCATGCAGAGGTCACCTTTTAAGCCTATCCTTGCAGGCTTTGAGTTTAAAAGTATACATGACTGCAGCATGGTCTAATGTGACCTTCAGTTGTATGTTGACCAATAATCAGATCTCCAGGGCCCTCCTTGCCCATGAAAGATCCAGTCTACTCTAGCTGTCATGAGCCACTAAATAGAATGTAGAATCCTCTCTTTCAGGTGACCCAGTCTCCACGCATCCTGCAGGGCCCCCTCCTACACCCATTAGTGCCTGTTCCACTCTCTTTTCAACCCCCCCATGTCCCACTCTTTTCCAATTGCCTGTATAGAACCACAATGGAAGAAAGTGTTTCATGTGGCATCATTTCTGTTAAATCTAAGGTGAAGCAGTTGTAGCTATGGTGAGTAACTTTTCTAATGTATCCTTACATAGTCAGGCTCCTCCATAGAGCTTCACCCCTTTGGCCAGTTGAAGAAAGTGAAAAGAACATGAGAGGACAAAGAGGAACCAGTGGTCAGGCTCCAGTTGAACTTGTGAACTGCACCACTAAAATGCAAAAAACAGGAACATTGAGACGTCAGGGATCCTAACAGGCTGAGACTGCAGTACACAAGCAGACAAAGGGTCCATGGGGGACAGTTGAGGAGGGGTGACTGTGAAACAATCTGGAGCAGAGCAAGGCAGACAATAAGAACTAATACTGGGACTCTGAAAGAAATGCTCAGAGTGCTCCAAAGCAAAGATATGCCCTGGAAGGGGGAAAGTAGAATCTGATGCTTATGAGGGGGATCCAAGAGAGAGAGAGAATAACAAAGCATGCTGCGAGGTATGCATCTGTCCCTTCTCAAGCTAGCTGAAGATAAAGTTTGGAGGAGACCATACGAGGGTACTCTATATCTTAAAATAAAAATAAATAAATAAATAGTGGTCTTATGTGGGCTCTCCATTAGAGTGGAGATTGTTGCATTTGTACAAGTACAAAGAGTCAGCCTATAAGAAGGCACAATAGATTCAGTTTTGGCAATGTGGATAGCCATGACAGCTGACTCAGGAGTCATAGGACCAGTTCCATTAAGCATAGATCCTGGAGTATTCAGGAGAAGTTGGCGTACAGTACACATCTTTCTATTCAAAAGCACTGAGGGGAGATGAGTGACCTGAATCTCCTTGGGAAACCACATAACAAGAAGTAGAGACTATTACTGGAAACAATGCAAATGGGATGTCTGGCTGACCTAGTGAAGGCTTCAAGGCATAAATACAGGGCGTACAAAATAAGTGTTGTGTCCTCGGTGTCCCAAATGGGCAGGAAATCACTATGAGAGTTTCCTGACAAAGCTCCTGCCATAGGACATTGTAGAGTCCAAAATACTTCTTCATATAAGGCTAAAGCACTGGAAATCATCATCTTTCACAGGGAAGGATGGATTAAAGTCCCCTGAGTCAATGGAGGTGGTAGAGTAAAATCCTATTAGGAGGCTGAGGGATAGCACTGGTTGAGAAAGAGAATCAGGTGACTGTCTCTCAAAACAAACCCCAATCATCAACAGCCAAGTGGCAAAGTGAGACTCAAAGAGAAAATCCAGAGGTTACAGCCTCTCCAAGATGGATTGAAATGAAGAGGGAGCAACTAAGGGTGAAGATACAAGACTAGGTATAAAACCTAGTGTAGAGAAGTTGCCACATGAAAGATCAGACAAATCCAAAGTAGGATAATAAGCAATCTTGTAAAAGATGTAATGCTGTGAGGTTGTGAGTAAATGAGGGGCATGATAGAAAGGCCCTCATTGTAAAGAATTCCTATAAAGTATAGACTGAACACCCCAGCAACTGGAGAAAAAATACTGAGACTGAGGAAGAGCTCATCATGTGGATGGAAATTCCAGTAGTGCGGTTAACATTGAGAAGGATGTCAAGGGCCAGCCCATCAGTAAAGTGGTAGCATTACTGCTACGCATAAGACCAGTGACCCAGGATTGGGAGCACATCTAGTTCACTGTGGGCCAGCTGGGGGAGGAGGACTGATCATCCTAGAGTGCACTCTTCTTCCAGGAGAGTCAGCAGAAAGTTCAGCTGCAACATCCCTACTTAGGTGATCATAGATGGTGATATGCGCTGATGCAGCAGTTGGTTAGGGGGACAATCTCCAACAGACATGCTCAGCATGCACACATCATACTTTCAGCTTCATGGGGCATCCGAAGCTTGGGAAGAAAACAGGATGAAAGGGTGCAGACTGCTGCAGGATCATGCCCCATGTTCCTCTGCAGACCCACATTGTCTACTGGGTGGTGTAACCATCAACTGGTCAATGCATCTGGAGGTGGCTTGATGTACACTCAATGGCCCCATCACAGAGGGTAAGCTGTGGAGGTACAGGTACTTCTCATGGGTAAGTCCCAGAGATTATAGGTAATGGGGCTGGGGGACTGTAGGCAGAAGGGGCTGTCTGGTAAAGGTGGGAAAAAATAAAAGTATTCCAAAGGTAGCAGTGACATTGGTATCCAGGTTAGCATTGAACTCAGTGGAAATAATGGTGCCGAGGATGATATCAAGAAATATGTCATCAGGGACTTAGAACATCTCAAAGTGAGAAGTCAGCATGAGGATGCAGTCTAATGCATTGATGATAGTGTCACAGTTTATTTTTATAATGATGTCCCAAGGGGTATTCAGTGACATGAGTGAGTCAAATTGAATGACTCAATATGAGTCACTCAGTTTGACCGCCCATAATAAAAGTGAGTATGAAAGAATAGCTAGTGGCGGAATAGTGAGGGTCCGTAACAAGAATAGCGAATGTAGGAATAGAGTGAGAGTGGGATAGTGGGATGGTGTTAACATGATATAGGAGTCAGACTGGTTGGGAAAATTTGAAGTGGTCATCTGGTACAGTGGTAGGATGTATGCCACTAGTGCAGAAGGCTGTGGGTTCGCTGCCTGTGTTGTGTACAAGAACTTTTGGTGAATTGTCTTTGTTTTGCATTTGGTGAGATGCCCCCATCTGATGGTTTCCCTTTTCCCTTGTGTCAGACCCCCCTCAGAGTTGATTATATTAATAATGGAAGGGGTGTGGGGGGTATAGCCCCCTGCATAAAAACAGTGTTCGACATGAGGCCGATCCTCGTTTTTGTCTTTGGTGTTGTGCAAGTCACTGTTGCGGTTTTCTGTGACTTGCACTCATTGTAATGTTTGCTACTGTTAAAAAGTCACTAATGTCACATGAAACCTGTCCATGTTGGCAGAAATGTCATCATAGAGGCTAGTACCTCACTAGTGGAAAAGACAGCTCCCTGAACAATGTTGAGAGAAAGTGTGCTCAGTACTAAGATATATTCCTGGAGGGATGGGGTCAGCCCTAGAGACACTAGTGCCAACATTAATAACCATGTGGAGAGGCATGAGAAAAAGAGACAGACACTCAGGAAGAGTCATCATGCTGCCCAAAAGGCAAAGAGGACTTCACTATGTCACACTACATGGAGGTATTGCCCCTAAACCTGAGAGAACTAACAGTAGTAAACAACAAATCTGTGTTCTTTGCACAGTGGTGAGTTTAGCTAGGACCTTTATAGATAGAGGATGCCAGCAGAGGGCTTCTCTGATTCTTTTGGACCTGCTACAGAGCGTCTGCAAAGTCATCATTGGTACCCGAAGACTGGAGGAAGGCGGATGTGATTCCCCTTCACAAAAGTGGGACCAAGACAGAGGCAGGAAACTACAGACCTGTCAGTCTGACCTCTGTGGTTGGGATGGTGATGGAGTCACTTCTGAAGGAAAGAATAGTTGAGTACCTAGAGGCCAGTGGAACACAGGACCCAAGGCAGCATGGGTTCACAGCGGGAAGGTCATGTCAGACGAACCTAACAGATTTCTTTGACTGGGTGACCAAAGTAGTAGACCACAGAGGGGCTGTGGACATGGCCTCCCTAGACTTTAGCAAGGCATTTGACACAGTCCCACACAAAAGATTAATAGTCAAATTAACCAGCCTGGAGTGGGACCCAGGGTTGTAGCCTGGGTAAAACATTGGCTGGACAACAGGACACAGAAGGTAATTGTAAATGGAGTCCACTCTGAAGAAAGGGGGTTACTAGTGGGTACCCAGAGGTTCAGATCGGGTCCAGTCCTTTTAATGTCTTTATCAGTGACATTGCAGAAGGACTGGAAGGAAAAGTATGCCTTTGCAGATGACACAAAGATCTGCAACAGGGTTGATACACAGGAGGCGTGGAAAGGATGAAAAGGACTTGGCAAGGTTGGAGGAATGGTCAGAAGTATGGCAGCTAAGTTCAATGCAAGAAGTGCAAAATAATGCGCCTGGGAAACAAGAACCCAAGGGAAGAATACACAATGGGTGGGAGGTAGTAACAACAACGAAAAAGGAAAGGGACCTGGGGGTAATCATATCAGATGACCTTAAGGTTAGCAAGCAATGTGAGAAGGCAGTAGGGAGGGCTGGGGGTATACTGGGATGTACAAGGAGAGGCATCATCAGCAGAAAACAGGAAGTTGTTATCCCTCTGTACAGACAGTTGGTGAGACCCCATCTGGAGTACTGTGTCCAGTTCTGGAGACCCCATCTCCGCAAGGACATAGACAGGATAGAGGCAGTCCAGAGGAGGGCAACTAAAATGGTGCAGGGTCTGCAAGAGAAGCCGTATGAGGAGAGACTAAAGGAGCTTAATATGTATACCCTTGAGGAAAGAAGGAGAGGGGGGACATGATATAAACTTTTAAGTACCTCAGTGGAATCAACAAAGTCCAAGAGGGTAGCATCTTTCAGAAAAAGACCTGCAAGAACAAGGGGACACAATTTAAAGACAGAAGGAGGCGGTTCAGGGGCAATGTGAGGAAGTATTATTTCACAGAGAGGGTAGTGGATGCATGGAACAGCCTTCCCGAGGAGGTTGTGGGGTCTAAAACTGTGGGAGAATTCAAGAATGCATGGGACAGACATAAGGCAATTCTTGTGGGGGGTAGGAAGAAATAGGCTGTTGGTTAACTAGGATCTGCGGCCTATCCTGTAGATAGGGAAATGGGCAGACTAGATAGGCCTAGCGGTCCTTATCTGCCGTCAAAGTCTATGTTTCTGTGTTTCTATGTTTCTATCTGTAGACAGCAGCAACAACTACAGTTAGGGACAGTACAGGCAACACAAACATCATGCTATGCCTTCCTCTTTATGTTGTTGCCAGATAGACAACAAGTGGAAAAGTGGACCTGGCATGGCTTTTGGAGAAATAAAACAAAGACTACACAGAAAAAAAAAATAAAACAGGCCTATGCAGGCATATCTTAATGTCCTGCCTCTAGAGGGAAAATGTGTTTTTTTGATGGTGGGGAATAAAGGAACTAATGCAGATGGGTGTGAAAATGTCTTTTGTACAGGGCACTGTATGTCTGAATCCTTTCTCCTTAAAGTTCTGACTCCTGGAGGATCCTAGCTCCTCCATGCACTATGATCAAAGAACAGGGCTTTATGGTGAAAATTGACTCTGCAAAGATTCCCCATTACAAAATTTCATGGAATGGCATTAATTACTGTACAGAACAAAACACAGCTCAGTAGAGAAATAGAAAATGTATTAAGAGCTGAGTTCAGTTTGATTATACTGTATTTAGTACATAGCTTAAATGTTATTTTCATGATATAAATAATATATTTTATAGATGGATATTTTGACCTACTCTAGCTTAGGTAACTAACCTTTAATCAGGTAATAGGAAAAAGACTGTATTAACTTTTAGGAGTTTATTTTCTATCAGAAATATTACAGTATATATGCTATTTTTAGCCAGCTATAAAAAGGTTCTGTTGGGATAAAATTTAAGTGAATGAAGGATGCAGTGAGCTATTAATTATCAAGTGACTGTACATTTAATTTTAGTCTTTATATGATAAAGTGAATTTCTTCAAGAGAACCCCAGATTAAGTTTTTGAAATTGTCAATACTGTATGTCTATGGGGAATGATGTTAATAGAGAAATATTTATTTATAAGAAACCTGTCTAGACCCAGATCCCGGTATGACATATTCAAATACAAGGTTATGTATTTTATAATACTGTATATTGTAAGGATTGTTTTTGTGATATTTACTGCACAGTTTCTGTTCACCCAGAAATGATACCCTTGCCACATGTGTATGAATTAACAAGGCCTTTGTACTGTGGTTATATTAACAATAAAAACAGATAAAACTCCTCTCATTGTGTGTTTTTTATCAGTGAGTTTACATAGATCTTGGTTAGAATAGACTTCTCTCACTGTGATTTCTACTTAAAGAGGCACTGTCAACCCCATTAGACCTTAAAGTGTCTCCAGTTAAAACATTTTTTTATGACTGACCGCATTCTGTAGAGATTGATGTTGTAGCTATTAGTTTAATCCTGATTTCTTTTTTCCTTTTAAAAGTGAAAAACACATTGTTTACCGTACAGGTGTTACCACACAAAACCATGTTTTTTACATTATATACTAAAGGAATATTTCTTCTCACACTTAGCTATGAGCTCACAACCTTTCCCCTTGCTACAAAACCCAGCCTTGTCAAGTGAAATGTGGCCTATAATAATTTTTGCCACTTTGCCCGTGCTGTCCCTCAACTCACCCATCACTGTGAGTTATATGGAAAACTTCACTGGTTGTCCTTGAGTAGCTTTCGCTCTTTTCACCTAGGCTGGTTCATTGATAAAATAATCTATACTGCCACCCGCCTACCCTCTCCAAACTCCTTAAACCAGCTCAACCATTATACCTACTTAGGTCCACTGACTCGTTGTCCCTCCTGGTCCCTGACCCCATACTTTGTCAGGCGACTGTGCCTTTGCTGTCTGTGCCCCCAAATTCTGGAACTACCTTCCGGTGCTCAGCAGATGTACATTACTCCCACCCACAACACGTTTATAGGTGAAATGTAATAAAAATCCTTTAAAACATTTCTTGTGTAAAAGTGTCTTTTTTGCTACTGGTTAACATGTAGTAACACATAGTCAAACACATTATAACACTCTGCCTATTTGTTTGTCCTGCCATTGTTATTGAAACAAAATTAGTATTAAATTCAGCCAGCCCAAAACACTGACAGTTTGGCAGCCTGTTGGGAATGATCAGTATCTCGAGACTGCATTATGTCAGTAACCATGCTTGCTGTCAGCGCAACTCAGAAAAGCTGTCAAAGCTGCTCTGCTGTCAGATCTTCCTGTCAGTGTATAAGGAAACACAGTGTGATGAGGAGTTTGACAGGCAGCACTATCAAGGGTATTGGGGTAAACAGTTTCAAAGTATACTGATGTCACTACAGGTCAGAGGGGATAGAATATAACGTTTAATTACAGCAGGACCCCGATATAATGAACCCCAGTCATCCATAACTCCTTGTCTAACTCGATCCTTGTCACCTGTTTCTTTCTAGAGTATTTCCCTATGCAAAATAAAGGTAAAGGTATAGTATATTGTAAAGAAATCAGCATTTTCAGCAGACAGAGAGTTAGTGGAGCCACAGCTTGGGAAAGCAGTACCCCACTATAGGGGAGCATAAACCCTTGGGAGATAGACTGTAGTGAATTTCAGGGACCACAGGGAACAGAATAGGCAGGCTGGGAAGACCTTTGTGGATTTTTTAATAGCAGACACCTCAGGAAGGAAGTATTTGATAATGCCTAGTTAAATGACAGGTCTAGATAAGGTGGAGTAGAAGCCGTAAGTAGAACCTAGTTTAAAGTCAGGTGATGTGTCAGAAAGATAGAAAGATTCAGAATACACATTCAGAAGAAAGGAGGGGTTACTAGTGGAGTACCTCAGGGCTCAGTACTGGGTCCAGTCCTCTTTAACGTCTTTATAGGTGACATTGCAGAGGGTCTGGAAGGAAAGGTATGCCTCTTTGCAGATGACACACAGATCTGTAACAGAGTTGATACACAAGGGGGGGGTAGAAAGGATGAGAAGGGACTTGGCAAGGTTGGAGGAATGGTTAGACATATGGCAATTTAGATTCAATGCAAAGAAGTGCAAAGTAATGCACCTGGAAATAACAATCCAGGAGAAGAGTACACAATAGCAGGGGAAGTACTAACAACAACAATAATGGAAAGGGATCTTGGTGTAGTCATATCAGATGACCTAAAGGTGGGTAAGCAATGTGAGAAGTCAGTAAGAAGAGCCAGGGGATACTGGGATGCATAGGAACAGGCATCACAAGTAGAAAAAGGGAAGTGGTTATCCCTCTGTACAGACAGTTGGTGAGACCCCATCTGGAGTACTGCGTGCAGTTTTGGAGACCTCATCTACACAAGGACATAGACAGGATGGAAGCAGTCCAGAGGAGGGCAACTAAAATGGTGCAGGGTCTACATCAGAAACCATATAAAGAGAGGCTGAGAGAGCTTAATATGTAAACCCTTGATGAAAGGAGGGATGGGGGGACATGATAGAAACTTTTAAGTACCTCAAGGGAATCAACAAAGTCCAGGAGGGTAGCATCTTTCAGAAAAAGAGATGTGTAAGAACAAGGGGGCACAATTTAAAGTTAGAGGGGGGACGGCTCAGGGGTAAAGTGAGGAAATTATTTTTCATGGAGAGAGTGGTGGATGCATGGAACTGCCTTCCTGGAGAGGTTGTGGGGTCTAAAACAGTGGGGGAATTCAAACATGCATGGGACAGACATAAGGCAATTATAGTGGGGGTTGCAGGAAGTAGGCTGTTGATTAACTAGAATCTGCAGCTTATCCAATAGGTAGGGAAATGGGCAGACTGGGTGGGCCAAGTGGTCCTTATCTGCTGTCAAAGTGTATGTTTCTATTCTTGCCCTTTGAGTTGTGCTGGCTTAGAAATAGTGCCCTCAAGTGGCAGAGATGTATAACTTACAAATGAGAAAGTTAAGGAATTCTAAGCAGTAAAATTCATTACAGGAGTAGTCCACCCAGAACTTGCAAAACATATATGTTGTGCAGAGTGTTTTAATTTGTATGTGAAGTTCTAGTGTTTCCTTCCCTCTGACTGCTATTAGGAATTTTTCCTAAATTAGCCTGCTAGCTTTAGGGTAGTTTTATGACCCCTGAAGATCTCCATATGAGACAGCTTAATTGTATTCCTTGTTCCCACAGTGCATCTTGTCTCATGTGACATTTATGTAGCAAAGACCCAACATTCAGCACACACACATGCCAAACAAACTAAATATCTTGGAAGCTTTACAAGCTGCTCAAAAATTACCAGCTGCAAAGTTCTTCAGGACAGTAAGACCTTTACGATGAGGGTAGTCACTAAGCTAAATTCTATAGATTTTAATGGTCTCTGCTACATCACTGTCACATGAAGCAAGGTGCATTGTAGGACAAAGGAATACAATTAAGCTGTCTCATATGGAGATCTCCAGGGGTCGTCAAACTACCCTAAAGCTAGCAGGCTAATTTAGGAAAAACTCTTAACAGCAGACAGAGGGAAGGACACACAACAATTTAACATACAAATCAAATCACTCTGCACAACATATGTTTTTTGCAAGTTGTGGGTGGACTTCTCCTTTAAAAAGCTATGCGGTAGCTAACTGAGCAAAACAGTCACTGTATCCAAGTTAAGACATTCTTGTCCCTGGGCAGAAAAGCAACAAGTTTAACAGGCAGACAGAGCTTCACTGGCTGGAAGACCTCGGAGGGGTCTCTGCTGTGTGTCTCAGCAGTACCTGCAGTTTCGGTCAGAGGTGGAGAACGGCCGACTTGAAGCTGCAATTTCAGTCAGAGGGGGAGAGTGGCCAGCTCTGGCACAGTGGGTGGTCTCTGCAGCCAATTTAATTTAACTTGAAGCTGCAGTTTCAGTCAGAGGGGGAGAGTGGCCAACTCTGGCAAAGCAACAGGTGGTCTCTGCAGCAAATTTATCCTGAAGCTGCAGTTTCGGTCAGAGTGGGAGAGTGGCTGACTCTGGCACAGTTGGTGGTCTCTGCAGCCAATTTCACTTGAAGCTGCAGTTTCAATCAGATGACTGCTGTGCTCTTTTGACTACACTCCTGCATGAAGCATTCCTACATGAAGCCATGACTGTTTGACTTTGGAGGTGCACAGAATTCATTTGAGGAGTATGTTACGCTTGGGTTATGCCCCTATCATCCCACATACACCTCACATGCACCTCACACTGTATTCCTGGTTTATTGTACTGTGATACTGCTATTTTTCACTAACCTATAGTTATGAGCACCAATCATATAAGCATGGGCGCTAGGAATGTGCTTTGCTGCTAAGATATGCTAATATTGTCATGCATGATTTATTATACCTCACTATAATACATTTATTTAGATTATGTTTGTCTTTTACATATATTCCATATATTATCTACCTAATCATTGATAAGATGACTTAGAGGGATCATCAGTGATTATTGTATACTTATATTCACATATAATTATATGTAGTGTATTTTACACTCAGATATGCCATGTAATAGGCCTGTCAGCAGTTCTCTTTGTCTCTAAGCAAGCTGACAGAGAAAGAAGGCATTTGTTATGTCTCTATGTTTTATATTGTACATAAGCAAGAAATGTAGTTTGAACTGTCAGCATTTCTTTTGTCCAAGCTATAATGCTAATGGAAGCATATTCTGTATCATATGATACTCATTAGTAATTCTGTCTCCTAAGTCATTCTCCAGTGGAGAATGACTTAGGACCAATACATATTGTTTCTCATATCTGTAACTATGTTGTAATCTCTGTTGCTATGCTGTTATCTGTAGTATATAGTTGTCGGCAACCCACTGTAGCACGCTCGAGGCACTACTGTAGCTGCTCTAAAAGGGCAGAGAGCTGAAGCACAGGGAGAGATAAAACAAGATCTTAGAGAAAGTAAGATCTACAATTCTGGAGATTATGTACATTCTTCAGGAATGGTGAGAAACCCATCTCCCTTGTGATTTTCTCTGTCACATGCTTGGTGTAAGTAGCATAATAAACTTTATTAGTACTCCTTGCTTGTTTACAAATGTTTCTTGGCAGACTCCGAGACACAATAATCTGTATTATTATTATTTTTATTGTTTACCCTACACACCAAGAGTGTTTAGACAACAAGTAGATCAAGGACTGTGGTCTGAAGACACCAGAGAACACAAGTTACCTAATGGATGGGGAGGTGCTGAGTTTGCCTGTTCATTGACAACTGTTGTCTTGCCAATTGTGCATTCTCTGAAGCCAGCTTTGACTTTCTCTGGGGCACTATTCTTTGACTGGGGAGTGGTGGCCCTGCCAATGTTTTCCTGTGGGGAGGTGGCAGGGATGCTTGCCAGAGGGTATAGTGCTCCTACCTGCCTTGGGGGCCATCTGGTGTGCATTGATCACAGGACAACTGCATCACTTGTACCCTAGTCCTCAGACCTGGGTAGGGATGTCCACTTGCCATGTTGAACTTAGAGTTCCAGTTTTGTTGAAGCCCTTCTGTGATCTTTTTTGGGACTATTTCATTATTTTACCACCATGAACTTGGGCTGCAGTTGCTGACTGGGGACGACTGTTTGGGGCAGATGGCCCTATAGTGTGGCATCAGGGAGCACTCTGCTGGTGGGCCATGTGGCCTCCATCGCCTGTGGGTGTTCTTGAAGTGGGAGTCAGTGGGCTTGCACTTTAGGACCCCCAATCCTGAGGGTCCGTTTCTGTTCTGAATTGCCGAACTCTGGGGGACATCTTATTTGTGGCTATTTGGATAAAGTGGAGCTATGCTATTTCTTGGTTTTGGACATTGTCAGAAGAAACTGTGGACATCTTTAAACTGATCATGGCTTTGTGCAGTTTCAAGTGTAAAGAGCTTTGAATGGTGAGGCTTTTCCCTATTTACTGAATGCTAATGTTTAATCACTAGTGAACCTGGACCTTATATCTTTTTAAGGGACTGGTTTTCTTTTGGGGGATAGTGGCATACTGGGTTATTTTTTATTTGTTTGTGTTATTTTTGTTTTGTTTTATTGCATTGTGTTGTATTTGTTTGGTAGATTTGTTTCTTAACTGCTGTAGTGACTTTTATAGTTATGTGTTGGCAGTGATCTCTCCCAGTGAGGTACTACTCTCCCTCTGAACTCCATGGCCTCCATACTTTTAACTATCCCTCATTGCCCACCAAGGAGTATGGGTGGTGTCCTGCTCTGGGGATAGTAGGGAAGAGGCAAAATGGCAGGGGTCTTGGACCTGGGGGGAGAGAGAGGAATCAGTGAGTGGATTGGGTTAGAGGGGTCTAGAAGACAACCTGGGGCAAAATGGGGTCTAGAGAGGGGTCCTCCCTGTCTGGTCTTTATACCCATGTGCTCCACAGCTGGCCTCAGTATCCTGTCCTACTTAGCTGGTGTTATGCAATGCCAGGTCTGTTAAAAACAAGACAGGGGGCACTAATGAGCAGCTAGCTGAAAGGACATGAATCTTCACACTGCTCCCTCCTTACAGCCTAAAAAGTAAAATAAAATAGAGAAAAAGGGCCCGAGACCACAGAAACCTTGTACCTTGCTGTGTATGAGATAAGGATGGATGAGTATCTAACTCCGGGAGTCTCAGAAAGCCAGAGGACTGCAGCAAAAAATGCAAAGAAAGAGGGAGATGGCGGTGGCCTGGTTTCACTGTCGGCGGTGGAGGTTGCTGCATTGGGGAGAGAAGTTACAGGGTAAGTTATTGCAGCATTGGAGCCACATTTAATAAAGTTGGAAGGGAAGATGGATTTAAAACTCCAGGAAATTCAGGAGCAACAGGTGGTGCAAGTGGGCAGAATCTCAGAGATGGAGGAGAGAGTTTTGCATGTAGAGGACGAGTTGCTGGCGACCCCTGGGCAGGTAGTGGCCCTCCAAAAGGAACTGAATGATCTAAAGGAAGCCTTTGATTATCAAGAAAATTATCATAGGTGTTTAAATCTGCAGCTGAGAGGTTTGCCTGAGGGTACAGAGGGGGAGAATGTGTTTGATTTCTGTGCGCGAGTACTGCCTAGATTACTGGGCCTCCAGCCCTCGAAAGGAAAGTTTAAGCTTGAGAGGGCTCACAGGGCTGTGATGCCCAATCCAGCAAAAGATCAGCCACTGAGACAAATAATATTCCGTTTCCACCATTTTCAAGACAGATAATTGGTATTGAAGGCTTTTTGAGAAAAGGGGAAGGTGGAATATGAGGGCCACCATTTGTAAACATCACAAGATTACTCAGCCTGATTACAAAGAGAAGGAAATCATTCAACAACTCTATGTAACAATTACATGACCTGAAGATTGAGAACTTTTTGGTGTATCCGGCTACTTTAAAAATAAAACATGAGGAGGCCACATACTCCTTCTGGGAGGCTGAAAAAGCAGAGGAATTCATGAAGAGTCTGAAGCAAAAGTTGCACTGAGTAATAGCCCAAAAATTGTGTTAATGGGTCTGGAACGCAATATGAGAGCGTAAGCAAAAGGAGGAGAGACTGTATTCGCAGTTGATGTTTGTTTGTGATATGAACCGCAGTTCTGATGTTTAAGTTCATGCTGGAGGGAAAAGGGGGACTGTTGCATGGTTTATTTTGTCACCACTGCTCGTTGAAATGGACTGGGGCCCTGTGGAACTACAAGACCAGTGGACTGTCCTAACAATCATGGAGATGACTGAAGGGGGCATGTATAAAGGCTGTATGAAGCACCATCACAGGACTGGAGCCAATGCCACGTGGCAGAAATACCCAGATGGTTGAGAGGAAAGCCTGGGATGTCTGAAAAGAGAGGGACTGACTGAAAATGTGTATGGGTGTAGGTAGGAGTGCGAGCGGGGAGAAGGGCTTAGCCTGGTGGTTTTTAAGCACGGCCTAACCTCCCTGTTTGTCTATACTTCTAGCCTCAACCATTTATTTTGGAGCACCTGTTTGGTTGTGAGCAAGGGGGATGCCAAGTAGGGTAAGGGATAAAGGAAGGGAAGGGCTCCAGAATAAAAGATAAGTGGGGCTCCATGGAAGACAGCAATGGGGTAGAGACAATGATGTGAGTGGGGGATGAAGTAGTGGAGATAACGACAAGGAGGGGATAGCTGAAAGAGATGGGTTACAGTGTAAGGGAAATCAAACTAAAGTGGCTGTGGAGGGAGGTGGAGTGTCATTTTCAGTATCTGGGGATGAGGCAGCACTTGAGTCGGGAAGACTAATAGTGTCTAAGAGACGAGGGGAAATACAAGGGATGGGGAGAGGAAAGGAAGGAGCACGTCCGGATGGGGGATGTTTTGAAGGAGAGATGGAGGGGTGGGAGCGCTGGAAGGGAAGTAAGAAATATGAGAGACAGGGAGTTGTACGGGAGGGAGGGAGGAATGTATCAGCTCTGGGATAGAGGGAGGGAGAAAGCAGCTAATGGGCTGGGGTGAGGTATGGTAGGTGCTGGGGGAGTGTGGGCAAGGGGAAGTGAAATAGAGGAAATATGTACAAAGTTATATGTTTGAACTGTAGTTGAGACTGTCTGTTTTGATTCTGTTGTTTTCTGTATGTGCAAAGTGCAGCTAACGAAATTAAGTATACAAGGTTATTATGCTCTCAGTGATAAAAGTGAAATTGAAAGGGAAAGAACAACATATTTCAATGTCTGTTAGCAAAAGTATTAATTTGATTATTTGGAATGTTCAGGGTATTATAAATCCAGTAAAGAGGTCTATGTTGTTGACAGCCCTCAAAAGAGGGGGAGCCCAAATAGCCCTATGACAAGAAACGCACCTAACAGAGGTACAGCATGCCAAATTGGCCCGAGGGTGGGTAGGAAAATGTTATGCGCCATCTGCCTGGGTGTGTAAAAGAGGAGTAGCCATTTTGATGCATAAAGACCTGAATTTGGAGGTTCAGAGGGTAGTTAGGGACACTAGGGAGGGGAAATATATTTTTATTTCGGGAACCCTGGATGGGGAACAGATCACCCTGGGGTCAGTATATGCCCCTGTGGTACATGATTACCAATTTTATGGCTCTTTGCTGGATTTATTGGGTCAGGAACAATTCCCGGGGTTAATAATGGGGGGGGGATCTGAACTGGGCAATGGACCTGAAATTGGACCATTCTGAAGGGAAAGGGAGGACTTCGGGAGGGATGCAACAATGGCAAGAGGGAAAGGCAGAACTAGATTTAGTGGATGTATGGCGAACGGCAAACCCGTGAGTGAGGGAGTATACTTTTTAATCGAACCCCCACAAAACGTGGACACAGAAAGATTACATTTATGCAACAAGGGAATGGTATGCTCGGTTATGGGAGATTCAAAACAGCCCTATACATATATCGGACCACGCAATGGTTGTGATGAAAGTACAAGCGAGGGAGAAGCAGGGATCCTCTCCCTCATGGAAATTTCCCATATATATGTCTCAGAATGAGAAATTTAGAAAGCATTTGGAGGAGAGCTGGGATCTTTTATGGCAACAAATGATAAAGAGGGATCTCAAAAAGAAATACTGTGGGAACGGGTAAGGTGTTTATGAGGGAGCAA
Organism: Neoceratodus forsteri; assembly: GCA_016271365.2. Lineage (NCBI taxonomy): Eukaryota > Metazoa > Chordata > Ceratodontiformes > Ceratodontidae > Neoceratodus > Neoceratodus forsteri. The sequence goes on from CM028133.1 coordinate 933,858,084, forward strand.
TTATTGAGTACATGTCACAGATAAAGAGGAAAGCGGGCACAAAGAAGAGAACTAGAGAACAAACTAAATGAGTTAGAAATGAGGGTGGCTCATGGAGAACAGGTGGATGCCGTCCTTTGTTGGACATGGTGAGAGAGGCTTTGAATGCACACTTCATGATCAAGCTAGGAGAGCTTTGTTTATTTAATAAGAGATTCATATTTGAATGGGGGAATAAGCCAGGCCAATGGTGGTTAATCTTATGAAGGAGGTAAGAGGGTGAACAGAATTGTGGGGTCCGAGATGAACAGGGTACTCTGTAGAGCAAGAATAGGAGATGCAGAAGCCCTTTGGTCCTTCTTTCACCGGTTATATCAGGCAGGTGACACAGGAACAAAAGAAAAGATGTTTGAATTCTAGGAAAATTAAAGTACCAAAAGCTACACAGTCATGGTGGGGAGGTGATGCAAGCTATCCAAAAGTTACAGAAGAGGAAAGCTAGTGGGCCGGATGGTCACTCGGTGGAATATTACAAACTGATGGGGGCCTGAACTGCGAGGGTGCTGTGTAGAGTGTTCCAACAGAAAGAAGAAACGGGGGAGATTAGCTTGCCAGATACATGTTATTATGCTGTTATATGCCTCATACCAAAGGAGGGGAAGGATCCACAACTATGTGCCTCGTATAGACTGATATCGCTGTTAAATTGTGATTTGAAGATAATGGTTAAGGTACTGGCCTGTAGGCTAGAGGAGATACTCCCAGAGATGGTTCACCTGGACCAAAAGGGGTTTATTAAAGGAAGACAGTCATATCATAATATGAGGCAGCTGCTTAATATACTTTGGAGAGTGAACAGGGGAAATGAAGATATAGGGATCCTTTCAATGGACGCAGAAAAAGTGTTTGACAGGGTAGAATGGAACTACCTGTTTGAAATGTTGGGGAGGTTTGGACTGGGTGAGTCATTTCTGGGATGGTGAAGGCGATGTACAGGCAGCCTTGGGCACAGGTGGTAGTAAATGGCAGTAGATCAGAGAGGTTTAATTTTGAGAGAGGAACGAGGCAGGGTTGCCCGCCTCCCCTACTGTTTGCGCTTGTGATAGAACCTTTGGCTGTAGCAATTAGAGACTGTGGGAGAATACAGGGGGGGGGGAAGGTTGGACACAACACAAATTGGCACTAAATGCGGATGATATATTGCTGTTCCTGAAAGACCCAAAGTGATTGGTATCCTCTTTTGTCATTGGTAGAGGAGTTTGGGACATTCTCGGTTACAAGATTAACTTAGGAAAGTCGAAGTAATCTGTATAAGGGAGCTGGAGAAAGATAAGACAATGGGGCTCAAGATGGTGGGGACAAGTCTGACATTTAGAACTCAGGTAGGCAGATCCTTGGGATCCTTATATAACTGAACTACGCCAAACTGATAAAAACTATTGAGGCAGATTTAAAAAGGTGGATGCAGCTACCCGTGTCATGGCTGGGCAGAATTAACATTATAAAAATGAACATGCTGCCTAGGATCTTGTAGTTGCTGCAAATGCTGCATTTAGGGCTGACTAGGGAGGACGTACACAGGATGGAGAAGGACTTCACTACCTTTATCTGGAAAGGGAAGCACCCGAAGGTTAGTTTGGAGAGGCTGAAGGCAGATAGAGAGAAAGGAGGCCTAAATTGTCCAGATTTGGGAAACTATTTATTGGCTATACAGCAAAAATATGTGGTGGACTGGGTACATAGACCCAAGGTAGCCAGCTGGGTCAAATTGGAGCAGGGGATGGCCCAGAGTAAGCTAACTGCGTATCTCCATAGTAAAGGGCTAAGTGTGTATAGGATGGGAAAAGAAGTCAACCCTCTGGTAGTGCAAGTATGATTAGCCTGGAAGGCATTAAGGAGAAAAGGTTGGACACAAGGAAAGGATACATTCCTAATGCCTGTGGTGGGTAACCCCTATTTTTTACCAGGGTTGGAAGATTCAAGCTATGGGAAATGGGAGCGAAAAGGAATAAGGAGCCTGGGGCACCTATTAGTAGGAGGGCAGATCTGCTCAATGCAGGAATTGCAGGAGATGGTAGGAGGTGGTAAGAGTGACAGGTTTAGGTATTTGCAAACAAGGGCATATATGGAAAGTTTGGAAAAGGAGAATAAGGGGATATTTGAGGTTGACCCAGTGGAGGCAATGATATATGCAACTCAAAATCAAGAGAAAGGGATTATAGGTCGGGCGGTGAAGAGAGGGAAGGTTATACTTTCTGATAGGATGCTAAGAACAAAGAAATTGTGGGAAAGGGACCTCAGCAGAGGCATAACGGATAAAAATTGGAAATTATTGCTCCTGATGCACTCTGGGATTATGGCATGCAATAAATATAAGGAGGCATATTTTAAATTTATTCACAGGGTGTACCATCCACCGGTGATTGTACATAAGGCGCATCCTGAAGTATCACCTTTATGTGGAAGGTGTGGAATGGAAAGGGGGACGTATATGCACTGTTTCTGGGAATGCCCGATACTGCAGAAATATTGGAAGGAGGTGGTGTCTAGAGTGGGAAGGATTGCTGGGAGGAAGTTGCCTTTAGATCCTTTGGGATGCCTTTTTGGGGTGGAAGATGGAGAAGAGGAGGAATGGATGCTACTACCTAGGTGGATCAGGGTACTATATGTTATGGCTTGTCATGGGCTCCAGAATACCTGGGTTTCACTAGTTACACCAACAGTCCAAGGGTGGTGGAGGATGGTGCTACAGACATTGGGGTTGGAGAGGCTAACTTATGTGATGGGGGGAGGGAGGAAGGATTTACAAGGAATTGGGCCCCTTTCTTAGCTTCTCTCTCAGGGGAGGAAAGTTGTATATTATGGGAAGGCATAGTAAGTTGAGAGAGAGGAGGCAGAAAAGAGATGGCGTATGGATGGGGGAAAATATGATTTATAAAGGAAATGGAAATGCCAGTTAAAGTTTAAAAGGGAAGAAAATAATAATGAATGAAGCAGATGTAGGAAGAAAAATAAGAAAGAGACAAGGGGTGGATGTAAAGAGCATGAGTATACTGGTTGCACTTTCATACCAATCTAATTTAATTTAATTTAATTTAAGTTAATTTAATGTAATTTAATTTAACCTGAATGGAATATAGCTGGAAATGAAGTGAGGTTGTTGATTATTATAATTTATGATATTGTTAGTAGGACGAATAAGTTGTTTTACTTGTTTGTTTGAAATTTCTGAAAAGCAAATAAAAAATATTATACAAAAAAACAAAAAAAACAAGACAGCAGTGATTAATGATCTTTTGGGGACATCTGATCTGGCGTGCATCACCGAGACCTGGCTGGATGATAGCACTGGCCCAGATTTGGTTTCAGCGATTCTGGGCAGGTTCTCAGTGATACACCACCTGAAGATGGATCATAGGGGTGGGGTGTAGTCATATGCTTTAAATCAGAACTGGGCCTTGTAGATGTGCCAGTGGGGGAGACCAAATCCTTCAAGTGTATCATTGACGCAGGTGTAGGTTGCCTGGTTCTTCTCATCTACTGTCCACCTGGGGGTGAGAAGCAGATCCTGCAGGAAACCATGGACTTCATCATCTATATGGTGTTGGAGTTCCCTGGATGGATGGTTCTGGGAGACTTCAATGCCATGGTTAATGGCAAACTCTCATAATTTGGCCAGGACCTCCTCCAACTTATAATTTGTTGGGCTTCACATAGGTTATTACCTCTGTGACCCATATTCATGGTCACTCATTGGGACTTGGTTTTCCTATTGGGTAAGAAGACCTCTGACTTGGCGGTGGAACCAGATGGATGGTCTGACCATCACACTATAAGGTTCAATTTCCAGGCTCCTGTCTATAGTTCTGCCCCTACGGAGATGGTTCACTACTGCCCTTTAAGGGGTTTGACTCTAGATGGCCTGGCAGCGATGCTGGACCTATCAGGTTTTCTGAGTGCAAACATGGACCCAGACAATCTGTTATTGACCTACAACAAGGCTATGACCATGGCTTTGGATTCCAATTTTTTCTGTCTGCATTCACCCCATCACCCTCTGCCCTCGGTCCCTCTGATTCGATGGGACCTTGAGGGAGCTGAGGTGAGAGGGGCAAAGGACAGAACACTGCTGGTGAAAATTGGGCCTTGATGCCAAAAGACTTAGATTGAAGGTCCATTACATGGACTAGCAATTGGCCATCTCCCGTAAGAAGGCAGAGTTCCTGCCCAGGGAGATCGCCGCTGCATAGAATTTACCAGCTCAACTCTTCTGAACTGTCCACAGACTGTGCAATCCAGTCTGTCTGCAGTCTTGGAGAGAGTTGTTGCAGGATAAGTGTGATGAGTTTGCTTGATTCTTTGTTGATAAGGTCACCGACATCAGGTCTGACATCTGCTTAGCTCATTCCAATGGGTGTAATGGTGGTTGGTGGTTGGTTGCAGACCCTAGATTTGTCTGGTCTGACTCTGACTAGTTGGCGAGTGTGGATATTATGAGGAACACCCAGAGTATATGGCCTACCTGCTGTAGATTGGATCTGGGCCTGACTCACCTCCTTGTGGGGTGCATTGATGTTATTGGCCCAATCCTGGCTGAGATAGTATAGGGCTCAATAGTTACAGGTGTGTTTCCTGACACCCAGAAGGAGGTGGTGGTGACTCCCCTTCTTAAGAAACCATCTCTTGACCCAGACTATCTCTCTAACTACAGATCTGTCTCTAACCTTCCCTTTGTGGGTAAGGTTATTGAGATGGTAGTTGCACTGTAGGTGGAGGATCATCTTACCTTCCACAATGTCTATGATCCTCTCCAGTCAGGATTCTGGAAGAGACATAGTAATGAGATGGCCCTAGTTTGAGTACTCAATGTTCTCCTTATAGTAAGGTATTGAAAGAGCCATTCCAATCTTGGTTCTCATTGATCTCTGTGTGGACCATAAGGTGTTACTGGAGCACCAGCAGCTGATCTGTGGACTGTCTGGTACAGTCCACAGATGGCTCCATTCTTTCCTCACAGGCAGGTCACAAACAGTGGCGTTGGGGATTTATTCCCTTGACCCAGTCTCCTGTCTTGTGGGGTGCAGCAGGACTCCATTCTTTCACTCATGTTGTTTGCAGTGTATATGCTGCTGTTGGGAGACATTGTAAGATGGTATGGGCTGAGTTTTCACTGCTATGCAGATAATACTCAGCTATACATGTCTTTTGTGGCAGATCAGGATAGCGCTGTCTTGACTCTTAACAACTGTCTCACTGAGATCCGGGACTAGATGAGTGCCAACTAGTTGAAGTTGAATGCTGACAAGACCGAGGTGTTGGTTGTGGACCCAGGTTGTCGGGTAGAGGGTCTTCAGCTGGGAGGCCATCCATGCTTTGGCTTGGTGGCAGCCAGCTGGTGACCTCTAACTGGGTTGAAATCTGGGTGCTATTTTTGACAAGGGGCTGATGCTGAGATTTCAGGTGTTGTCCGTCATCAAGACCTCATTTTATCATCTGAGGAATATCGCCTGGATTAAGCACCTTGTTCCTCCTGGTGACCATCCAATGTTGGTCCACACCTTTGTGACTTCCTGCCTTAACTACTGAAACTTCCTCTACCTAGGGCTACTGGGGGTGGATATCTGCCATTTGCAGCTGGTGCAGAATGTAGCTGCCAGGCTGTTGACTCGTTTATCTTGATCAAGCCATGTTATGCTTGTGCTCTGCAGTCTGCACTGGCTGCCTATTCAGTGGCAGATCACCTTCAAGTTTGGTTTGCTGATCTTTAAGGCCCTTCACAGACAGGAACCACGTTATCTGCAAGATTTTCTCTGTCACTAATGCCCCCTCTGCCCACTCCACTCCACCAATGAGGGATTGCTAGAGGTTCCCAGAGTTCGTTTGAAGACCTTGTTTGTGGTCTCTACCTTGTGGAACTCTATACCTTGCCCGATAAGAGAGTGCATGACCATGGAGAGTTTCAAATCTGCACTGAAGCCGCACCTTTTTAATCTTGTCTTTCCTGAACATTGTTGTTTCTAGAAGAAGTAGATGTGTATTTTAATACCTACTGATATTTTAACTTGATTTTATAATTAATTGTACAGGTGTTTTGATACTTCTGTGAATTGTGCCTTTTTATAAATTGTTGAAAAATACATTTTTGATACAACACTACACCTTCTTCTTTCTTTCCCACCCTATCATAGAAACATAGATTGTGACAGCAGATAAAAAAACTTGACCCACAAAGTTTGCTTATTTTTTCTTTCCATTTACCACAAACCCACTAACAAGTTCTGTTACCTGCATAATTACAGCTTCCTCCCCAAGCACATAAAACATTCCATCATCTGCAGTCAAGCTATATTGCACTGTCAAACATGGTCTGACACAGAAGACTAAGAAAGACATATCTTCAGCCTCAGAGATGCCTTTACAAATCAAAGGTACCAGCCACAGATCATAAAAAAACAGATCTTCAGGGCAGCAAGAATACCCAAAAATAATTTAATTGAATAAAAGAAACAACAGAAGACTGATTGCACACCACTGCTTGTCACATACATCCCCCACACTGAACACCTGAGCAAGATCATTAATGATTGAAATCCTATTCTCCAACTGGATGAAAGACTGAAAACTGTCTTTCCACAACACTCACTTCTGGCATATAGGAAACACCATGGTCTGCGGCAGCTTATTATATGATGCAAGATGTCAGCAGATAAGAATATATCTTGGACATTCTGCTGCTAACAAAAAAGATGCCAAACATATATTCATATCATTACAACAGAGACAATCCCCAATACTCTTGAGAAACAGGACAAGTAAATCCTGGATAGGCTGGCCTGGTGGTGCTGAGGGCTGAGGCACTGGATGCCTTACCTCCCGTCATGCTGGTGACCCGGGTTTGAGAATGAGCCTGAGTTGTTGGGAGCTGGCATGGAGGGCAAGACTGAGCATTCGAAAGGCAGCTCTCCTCTTCCAGGGAGGACCCTGTTGCCTGCTGTAGTTCAGCTGCCCCAGGATGAAAGTCTGAGGACTGTGCAGGCAAGTGGGTGACAAGCAGTGGGAGGGCATCCTGATACTGTGGTGTATGTATGTCTCCACATACGCGCAGGCAACCAGAACATGGTCATGTGTAAACGGGGAAACAATTAGGGCATAACAAAAAAATATATCCAGGGATCATTCATCTTCCTCTCTGCTAATATTATATATGTGTTCATGTGCTCAACATGCTCCAACACAAATCTTTATGTGGGGGAAGCAGAACAGACTCTTAGGAAGTGAATGAACCTGCACCGTTACAATATAAAACATTAGATCATGGGTACACCAGTGGTGAGCATTTCTCTGGTGTGGGACATGTACTTGGTGACATGCAATTGGCAGTCCTGAAAGGCTACTTCAGAACATAGAGAGAAAGCAGGGCTTCAGAGTTCAAATGATGCATACAAATCTTTAACACCCTGCAGTATAGCCTCAAGAAGGAGAGAGAGAGATTTCATGTCTCACTGCTTAACCTGGTCTTTTAACTTAGCACAGATCAACACTTCCCTTACTATTAAAAAAGACAGCAATACTTGATTGCTACACAACAAAATATATATATGTATATAAACAGTTTCATAACACCTTATGCTCAGCGATTGTTTGATGTGAATCAGCATTGTAAAGCCTGTTTTATCTCTAATGTTTTAAAATCTCAGTAGTTTTTCAAGTGCATATTTTTTTTAAAAAGAACTTCCTATTTATACTGCATCAATGGCTAGAATGTAAATATTGACATTATTCATACTGCTTTAGTATTAGTTAGTACTGTACTTCAAAGTTTGTTGAAATCTCTGCAGTTCTTTTCAGGTTTTTTTCTGTTTTTTTTTGTAGAGCACAAATGGTGCCTAAACCTACATTGTAACATACCTAAAGAAGAGGCAGTACTATAGGCCTCAAAAGAGTACATCTTTAATTTTTTGTTAGCCTAATTAAGGTATTAATAGCAAACTATTTTCTTAGTGTTTCTTTCCTTGTTTTGTGTGGGCTAACACAGCATGATCCTACCTTGATCTGAAAAAGTTACAATATTTCTCAGCATAGAGTATATTCATTTTATTAGTGCAATAACACACTCTGGGGAGTGGGTTATGCTCATAAAGTAAACCCTCAGGCAGTGGCCTCATGCCTCAATATGCCCTGCTGTGTATTTATTAGGAGTATAACCCACACCCCGAAGAATGTTATTGCTTACTCTACATGCATGTTTTTTTTTGCCATAAAGTAAATGAAGTCTGAAGGGCAAAGATTCTAATCCATGGAAATGTCATTAGTAATAAAGAATACAAGAGAGATTAAAACATGAAATATATGAACTGCAACTAATATTAGGCATTTTTTTCCAAGTTGTCCTAAAGGCAACAAAGACTTTTGACTTTTTTAAACTATACAGTCAGTCAGTGATGTATATTTACTGGTTAGTGATATTTATGAACTGGTGGCAGTGTATGGTAAATTCCATTATTCAATCGTATGGATAACGAACTGTGAATAATGGAATTTGCCCAAGCATCTTTCTCAAAGGTTCTGCCAAACTTCTCATGGCAGGTGAGCAGCTGCACGTCTGCCTTCCTTCATGCTCTGAAGTCACTCGGGACACTCCTGGAAACCGCCAATGTGACGAATTGCTACCCCCTCAGGCACCACAAATGAAAATCATATTGTTGTAGTTTAAATAAATCTTAGCTAAAAACAATAAAAACATGACAACCTCTTCTTGATTTATACCAGGGACTGAATCAACTAGTAAGAAAAAAAATATGGAAGTGATTAAATTTGGATTTTATACACACCCTCGGTGTCCGATGCCCTCATGGCATCACACACCTTCAGTGTGCATAAAACCTCATTATACACGCTTCTCATGTATTATTCTATTTATTATTATGGACTATTATAGACATTTTTGAAACAATTATTTATATTTAATTGTTTAAATTGGGATGAAATACAAACACAAAGAGGAGGGGAAGGGGCAGACTAGATGGACCGATGTAGTCCTCTTCTGCCGACACACTTCTATGTTTCTAAATATATACTATGAAAACTGATATTTTTTTATTGAAAAATACACTTCATTCTTGAGAGCTTTCATTATGAAATATTGTATTTAAGTGATAACCCATAAGAGGCCATGCGTTTCTATAGAATTAATGCAAGCCACAGGTGAATTGGAAGGAATGAGGCCAACAGCTGAGTCACTTTCAATGCACACAGGAAGTCCATTAATTCTCCAGGAACCCCTGCCCTGGAGTGGGTTACAGTGTATGGTGAAATGCGAGTGTGTATGGAAATCCATACACTTTAGAAAGTCATTCTGCTGCATAGTGATGTCCTCACTAACACAGAACAACATTTCATTCTGTGTTAGTGAGGATGTCATAATACAAGGGACCCCATCAGCACTCCTCATTGGTCAGTGGCTGGTGGAGAGTCAGACGTGTGTGCTGGCCAGCAAGTGGTTGTGTTCAAGGGCGGTCGGCAAACCTAAACAAAGCTAAGTAATTCTGGGCTTTGAAAACAACAGGCTAAACAGTTGTAGTGCTCAACAACCTATGTAAGGTGCTTAAGGGACTGTGGAGTGATTGTAACTCCAGAACATCAGCACATTGTTGCCATGTTCTGCACCTCGAAGAAGATGCAGTCAGGAAAGCAGTTGCACTGAAAGAAGCTGGAGCCTAATAGTGTGTACTAATGGCCACCTGTTAAAACAAAGTTTGAAACCTTTATTTCTTCAGTTTTGCAGCATATTTCATAGGGAGGACACACTGTGAATTAAGCAATTCAGCTGAGAAGGCAAAGTACACCTTTGCTGTGACTCTACTGGCAAGCTGACATTTTGTAAAAAGGTAGAAAAGAAAGATAAAATAGGATACTATTTGGAGAGCTGAGAGCTGAGATAAGTAGTGCATTTCATTTCAATCTCAGTCACACTAGCCATTTCATGTTGAAAATTTCAGAAAACAGTGGATAGATCTTATTAATAAAACTTGTCATGCAACTTGAAAGCATTTAAAGCTTGTTGTTTTTTAAGGAGTGTACAACAATTTTACTGTGAGAACAGTGAACTGTAGTTTTAATTCTGGGCTGTTATTGTCTTCATGAAGGCTGAGATGATCATGGTTCACCATACATTATATAGAATAGTGTATAGAAAACCATATACAACATGTTTAATCTTTTTCCTTGTGGATACCATGCCAACTGAGGGATCTCTCACTTCACTCTTAAGGTAATCAGTCATCATGTATCCACTTGGGAAGGACTATCTTTGTTGTGTATGGTTTTCCATACACTATCCTATATATTGTGCTTATAAAATAGAAAACTTTTGTTTGGAAAAGGTTTTAGCAAATAAAATATGTGAGCTTGGTAACAAATAAAGAGCTCCTTTGATTAAACTAGAGAAGTATATTTCTTGGGATGAAACCCTACTCCTGCTGTGCATTTTGAGTTTAAAAAGTGTAAAAGTTTGTATTTTATTGGGAAAGTTTAAATGTTTCTTTAACTAGGCTGTTGCTAGGTAGAGTATGGTGTACCCAGTTAGAACAGCACTACCAGAATAGCTCAAAGAAAAGGCGCTTCTCTGAATAGCCCTGTCATGGACAGCAGAGGATTTACAGAACTTGCAGTAAGCGTACCCCAGGAATCTGTCTATGGTGCTGCCACAGGACAAGGGAAAAAGAATTTGGTGGGCTAACTGAGCTGCTCCCATGGCATGGAGGGCTGAGGCATAGAGCAGCTCAGCTGAGTGGCAGTGGAGATCAAGGTTCTAATCCTGGTCTTCCTGCTTTTGCTGATCGGGACTTCTGTTTTGTTTACAAGAGGCAGTAGAAATGAGTATTCCATGGCACCATACTTTCTTTCCCCGTATTCTGCTCCCACCTGGAGATGGTATATTTAAGTAGGGGAGTGTGGGGGGTAGAACCCCCATCAGGATGCTGGGGCAGAGCTCCTTACCAAAAAAAAAAAAAACAGTGGCATTTTGCAGGTGTGATTGTTGCTTGTGCTGTTCTTGTTGATGCTATTATGGCCTAATGCCGATTAGGGCAAATTTGTTCCAAACTGTGCACATACCAGAGTTTAATGAAAGTCAGGTGATGTGCTTAGACCAGTGATATTTCTATGATTCTGAATGATTCTGATGTCCATTTTATAATAAAAGAATCCAGTCTTGAAATATATATTGTTAAATATTAAACTGTATTCCATTCTTACAGATATATTACCAAATAGATAATTTTTTTGCTTATTATGCACCTCACTTACTTGCTGTTATCGTTTATGTTATTTTAGGAGTAGTTGACCGATAGCGTAAAAGTGTAACAGGTAGTTTCCACAGAACTTATTAGTTTATCTATGGTAATAATATTAAGTATTTTTCTGTAACATGCAGATAACCTTTTTATAAAACAGATAATAAATATTTAAAATGGCAGGCGGGTTTGAAATTGTTACTGAAAACAAATGATATACCACACTGGAGAGTAAACAGAGACATCTACAGCACAGAATACTTATCACACTTATTTATTATTTATTGAATTTTGATGACGGGTGAGCCCGCTGGGCCGGAGGTCCTTTTCAGGGGCGACCGGTGAAACAACACATACAGGTAACAGACCAGTACAGTCAGGAGATTGAAATGGTTTTAACAGTAGGAATACATATGTTTACGGGCAGCAGGGAGGAAGACATGCAGGCTGTAAGGACAAAGAGGTTACACATATTGAGACAATTATACATCACTAGTTAGAAATTAGATAAAAAGTGCTCTGGAATGGTGATCAGAAGCTAAAGACCTAGGGTTAGCTGCTGTGTGGGCAAATCGGAAGGGGGATAAGTTGGGACATAAGTGCACCCCGTCTGGAGGGGGAGGACCATTATGCTGCCAGGATGGCGAGGTTGACAGGGTCTATTGAGCTACCAGAGTGGCTATATGTGGTCAGGTACTGTGGCAAAGATGTATGCTCCTATTGAGCAGGTGTCCCTTAAGCTTTGTCCGGAAGCTGGTAGCGGTCTTGGCCTCCGTACCTCAAGGGAGGTTGTTTCAGATGGAAAGAGCGGTGTCGCAAAGGACCTAGACCTGGCTTTAGTCCTAGTCTTGGGAACTGCGAGGAGAGTTTGGCCTGATGAGCGCAGGCACCGTGGGTTGGGTTTCACCCTGACAAGACCATTCAGGCTGGGGGGAGGTGAGGGACCCAGTAGCTTGAAAGTAAGACAGAGGGTTGGGTAGGAGAGGTGAGCTTCCAGAGACGGCCACCTGAGCCTGGATTGGGCCTCACAGTTGTGAGTCCTCGGGTGTGACATGGTGGCAAAATGGACTATCTTATTGTACAAGGTCTGCAGCCTTCCTAACTCTGTCGCGGCCACGGCCTGGAGAATCGGGGCCGCGTATGTGAGGTTTGGGAGGAGTATGCTAGCGGCAATGGCTACCCTAGCTTCTGGGATAATCTGGTCCTTTAGTCTATAGAGGATTCCAAGTTTCCCATGGATGAATTTGGTGATTTGATCAACGTGATTCTTTAGTGTGAAGCCTTGGTCCAGGGTAAGGCCAAGGTATTTGGTGGAGGTGACCACCTCAAGTTTTACACCCCCCCTGGACTGGAGTTGTAGGAGATGTGACCTCTCAGTTCCCAGGGATCTAGGGCCAAAGAGCATTACCTTCATTTTGTTGGTGTTTAAAACCATTTTGTTCAGAGTGAGCCAGTCCTCCATCTGATGGATGTCTTCTTGGAGGGCTGTCTCCAACTCTGGTAAGTTAGGGGAAGCTCTGTAAATGACCGCCTGTCCGTGATACTGGATGGCACTGCTACTCCTGCAGTGTTTATGCAGATCATTTATGAACAGTGTAAAGAGAAGGGGCTGAGGATTGACCCTTGGGGTACCCTTCTTTGAGTGGACCTAGCTTGGAGACTTTATCCTCCCACTTAACCCTCTGGTGCGCTCCAGAGAGATAGCTCTTGAACCATCCCAGTGAGTGGGTGTCAAGGCCAAGTGAGCGATTTTTGTAGTAGGAGGTTGTGATTTACCAAGTCTGAATGCTTTAGATAGGTCAATGAAGACCACCCTGTGCTGACCCTCTGTCATTATTGCTCAGTATTTCTGCTGAGAATTTAGTTAGCGCGGTGTCCATTCCATGCTTGGCCCTAAACCCGTGCTGTGATGGTGAGATTGCCCGGTGGATTTCTAGGTAATCTCAGAGTTGGGAGTAGACTAGCTTCTCCTGTACTTTTGCTATGACACACAACAAAGAGATAGGCCTGTAGTTCTCAATGGGCTCTGCTGATCCTCCCTTGTGTATGGGAATCACTAGAGCCTGTTTCCAAAGCTTGGGTACAGACCCCTCCATTATGGACCGGTTGATCAGCCAGGTTAGGGGTTTAACTAAAGCTGGGGCTCCCTCCTTGAGGATTCTGGTTTGGATCCCGTCGGGGCCCCCAGATCCTCTTGAGTGTAGGAATTTAAGGGTGATCAAAACTTCCTTTTCCCTGACCAGCCTCAAGTGAAACAAAGGGTGGTCAAGGTCCAGGGCTGTTGTGCAGCCTGCTCACTCCTCCTGTCAGGGGGTCCCCGCCTGTATGCATCCAGGTTCATGAAGTAACTGTTAGGGTCCCAGCAATGAGAGATCCTCATCGATTAGTTGCCCATTAGCCAGGATCTACTTGTTGTAGTTGCTGCTGATTGAGAAAAAGAAACTTATTAGAAGATAAATCTTCAAAGAAAAATTACACAACAGCAAGAAGAAAACCTGCATCCTGATTTGCCATTGTCCCCTACAGCAGTGTTATTATCCCAGCATAACATCCTTGTAAAGGTCTTGATTGATTGTTGCCTACTTTGCAGTGTGTGAATCTTCGCCAGTCTTAAGAAACAAAGATGTGAGACCAGAAGGGGGGACATATTAGAAACATTCAAGTATGTGAAGAAGATTAATATAGGTGGGGAGAGCATATTCGTGGGAAAAGTAGGTGCTAGAACTAAGGGTCATGGACTGAGGGTGCAGGGGAAAGTTTAGGAATAATGTGATGTGGCATTACTTCACTGAGAGGGTGGTGGAGCCCTGGAACAGTTTGCCAGAGGAGGTGGTGGAGGCTGAAATGGTGGAGGGGTTCAAGAGGGTATTGGACAGACACAAGGGGTTGTCCAGGGGATAGTGGGGGGATCTCTGGGTGTGGGGGCAAGTAGGGAAGAGGGGAAGCGGCAAGAGGGTCCTTTCTGCCATCACATTTCTATGATTCTATGTGCTTCCCCTGATGAAAATGAACTAAAACAATTTAAAATTATTTTTCATTGTATTTTTAATTTGTATAAAAATTAACCACTGTGTAATATCATGAATCACTGCAGTGTGTATCATGATGATAACATCACTTTTTTTGAGATGGATGCCCACAGTCTGCCATCATGTACAACTTTCTGAGGTATTATATAATCCCAGCATAGCACACACCTCTGTTGTTTATTATTGCTTTATTAATTTAGTTATTGCTATTAGACAGACTCCTATTAAATATATTAATATGGCTTCCAAGGAATGTCTCACAATATACAGTAAGGGACTTTGAACATGAGGTTTGGCAAGATGACCATGAAGAGGAACTAAGCAGTTCTGTCTGCCTAAACCTCATGAGAGGAGTATATTATTCAATAAGAGATATCCCCCAGAGATCCAATTGCCTTATTATAAGTCACTGGAGTACAGTTCAAGTGATTTCTAATAAATTTAGATTTTTTGGTGTCATTATACCATTTTTCTTCCTGTTGCTGAAGTTAATATTAGGTAGTTTTCTGTTATGTGCAGTAAAACCTTTTTGCAAAACAGGTAAAGCCTATGTATGCAATAAGACATATTTTACCACATGGCAAGAGGAATAATAAGGCATCAGACCATAGGCCATGCGACTTTAGCTGCCAGCTGTGCAGTGAAATAGATTCCATGCAAACCCTGGAGTGTCTTATTGCACTTATAACACAGGCTCCATTATTTTTCTTTTTACTTTTTACTCTTAGAAGATGGATTTCTCACAATAATTTACTTTTGGTTATTTATGCACTTTTACTTGCTGTAGTTGTTGTTTTGTTTCTGGTTGGAGCAGTTGTAGCTAATGGAAAAGAAGGAAGTACAACAGATAATGAGTTTCCTTAAACAAATACTCCTTTACATATACTTTACATAAGGAATACCATTACTAATTCTTTTACTTAAGGAACCCTACAGATCTCATTGCATTTTTATCGTTGTCATCGACTTTTTTCTCGAACCAACCACCTCCCTCTGTTATCTTCCAAATGTGTGGAGTTTGCTGTATACATCCAATCTAAGATAAACATATTGGAATATTAAGCTGGATTTCATTGTCAATTAAGTAAATGTAAATTGCTTAAAATTCTTCAAGATTATGGCTCTTTTATGTTCAGACAAATAGACGCATAGTAAAAAGTGTTGTAATGAAGGACAGGTATGGATAATTGCTAAGCATAAGCCTAACTAGATGGCTTGGCTGATTGACCAGAAGGATAAATGATTTCAAGAAAAGAATAAAGTAGGTAAGTGTTCAGTATGGAAGGGGAAAGTATCCTTCTTTAAAGAGATTTAGTCTAGCACCACCTGAAGTACATCATGTACAGTAGTTCTGTGCTCCTCCACTAGAATATGTTGAGGTTGTAAAGAGGGTGCAATGCAGGGTCACATAATTGATCAATAAAGTGGAAGGCCAAAGCTATTAGGAAAAGGCTTGTTCACCATAGCATTTTCACATTGGAGAAGTGAAGGCTAAGAGAAGACATGCATTTTTCTTCATTATCATCTTATTGACTTGACTGAATAGAGAGCAAACTTTGATATTCTGTCCATCTGCATGACATGGGGCTACACTTGCTGCTCCAAGGTACAAATCTCAGGGGTAACATTTTCAAGCATTTCTCCTCTCAGAAGGCTAAAACCTATGGAACATCATGCCACCAAAGACCAAGGACATGAGGATAATACATGCCTTTAAATTAAGCTTGTACAATGGTGTGCTTACCAAGAGAATCATTGGACACACTGGGTAGAAGAGTGCATGGGGAAGCACCTTTAAATTTGTACATTATCATACAGCATATGTATTCATACCTGCTTATGAAATGGGGGAAGATATGGTGGACCTAAAATTACTAACAATTATATGTTAAATTGTTAATACTGTAGGTAATAGAATGCAGTAATGAAATGTTTGAAGAGTAGTCTTACCTTCTAGGTTTAAATACTTGTAAAGTAAATGTAAAATGATAAACCATTTCAGAAATGATTTCTTAGGAAAATATACATTTAAATAGTAATGCAAAGCAACACTTACTTGTTGTTGTTTTGGTTGTGCTTGGAGTAGTTGTAGCTAATTGAAATGGAGGAAGCACAACACATAGTTAGTTTCACTAAGGAAATGCATCTCTATGTAAACCTAACCTATAGAATGCTATTGCTAATTTCTTTGTATGATTTTAATTCCAAGGAATTTTATAGTTCCAATTTTTCTAAGAAAATGCTCATGTATAGTATGCATACTTATGAA
Organism: Neoceratodus forsteri; assembly: GCA_016271365.2. NCBI lineage: Eukaryota > Metazoa > Chordata > Ceratodontiformes > Ceratodontidae > Neoceratodus > Neoceratodus forsteri. The sequence continues at coordinate 933,874,655 of CM028133.1, forward strand.
ATTACATTGCTAATTGCATAATATGAGTTAGCTTACAAGGACGTTTAAGTTTCAGTCACATTTCATCAGTAAATATACTTTAGAAATAAAGCTCTGTAGAAGTCAACTGAGTGCCTCCCTGCTCTCTCCCTATACAGTCATTATAAAACATTACAGAATGTGTGTGGGGTGGGCTAGAAGGAAAGGTATTGCTCTGCCAGCCCCTTTGGGCAAATTATGATACCTTCACTTCCTTAGAGTGCTGCAGTAAGAAATGTTTTCACACTGCAGAGGAGCTCCTATTCAGGTAAGAGAGTACTCTGTTACTTTGTTACAAGCTCTAAGAAATATGAAGAATGGTACTCTCCAAAATGATTTTAGCTGTACAGTTATTTAATATATTTACTCAGTGATAAGCATAGTCAGACATTTTGGTATGAACTGCAGGTGTGAGTAAGTTCCAGGCAAAAGCTTGACTTGATGGATGGGCAGGTTGGCCAGTATTATGCGATTCTTGAAAGAAATAGGTGGGTGTTCAGCATGGAAGGGGAATGTAGCCTCCCTCTTTACAAGGAGTTAGTCAGAGCTGACCTGAAATGATTGCTGTAGTCCTTGGTTCCTTAATAAAAACAATACATTGAGACTGTCAAAGCAGTGCAGTGCAGCACCATGAAAATGATCAAGGGAATGAGACAGTCAGTAGAGATGAAGAGAATACAAGCCTTCCAGGAAAGACTGTACAACTGTATGCTTAGTAAGGGAATCTATTGATACACTGGGTAGTAGAATGGGTAGGAACTCAATATATTTCATGCATGTTTACACAGCATACTTTTTCATATCTGCTAATAAGTAGGGGAAGACACAATGATCTTGTCTTCCATGTTTTTGCTAATATGGTAATATGTGACAAATGTAAATGTTAAGTTGAGAGTAAAAAAATGTTAGGAGAGCAGGCTACTCATCTAGGTTTGACATGTTCTGTGTGTGTTGTGATTTTAAAATGGAATATACCTTTATAAATCATATCAGAGATGGATTTCTCTCAATAATTTACTTTTGGTTATTTATGCACTCTTACTTGTTATAGTTGATGTTTTAGTTGTAGTTGGAGTAGTTGTAGCTAAAGGGAAAAGAAGGAAGTACAATATATAATGAGTTTCCTTAAACAAATACTCCATTATATATACATAACATAGGGAATACTATTACTAATTGCTTTTACTTAAGGAACCTTGCAGTTCTCATTGTGTTTAACAACGTCATTGGCTTTTTGCTCCAACCAACCATCTCCCTCTGTTATCTACCAGACGAGTAGTTGAAATGGAGGAAGCACAACAGATAGTTAGTGTCACTAAGGGAATTCATCTCTATGTAAACATAACTTACATAATGCTATTGCTAATTTCTTTGTATGATTTTAATTCCAAGGAATTTTATAATTCTAATTTTTCTAAGAAAATGCTCATGTATAGTATGCATACTTAAGTAATTACATTGCTAATTGCATAATATGAGTTAACTTAGAAGGACGTTTACGTTTCAGTTACATTTCAAATCAGTAAATATGCATCAGAAATAAAGCTCTGTAGAAGTCAATGGAGTCACCCCGGTCTCTCCCTATACAGTCATCAGCAAATGTCACAGAATGGCTGTGGGGTGGGCTAGTAGGAAGTGAAAAGGTATTGCACTGCCAGCCCCTTGGGGCAAATTATGACACCTTCACTTCCTTAGGGGCTGCAGTAAGAAATGTTTTCACACTGTAGATGAGCTCCTATTCAGGTAAGAGAGTGCTCTGTTACTTTGTTACCAGCTCTAAGAAATATGAAGAATGGTACTCGCCAAACAGATTTTAGCAACACAATTATTTAATATATTTACTGAGTGATAAGCATAGTAAGAAGTGTTGGTATGAACTGCAGGTGTGAGTAAGTTCCAGGCAAAAGCTTGACTTGATGGATGGGCAGGTTTGCCAGTATTATAATAAGATTCTTAAAAGAATTAGGTGGGTGTTCAGCATAAAAGTAAAATGTATCCTCCCTCTTTACAAGGACTTAGTCAGAGCTGACCTGAAATGTTTGATGTAGTCCTTGGTCCATAATAAAAGCAATACATTGAGACTGTCAAAGCAGTGCAGTGCAGCACCATAAAAATGATCAAGGGAATGAGACAGTCAGTTGAGATGAAGAGAATACAAGCCTTCCAAGAAACACTGTACAACTGTATGCTTAAGAAGGAAATCTATGGATTCTCTGGGTAGTAGAATTGGTAGGAAACACATTGTATTTCATGAACATTTACACAGCATACTTTTTCATATCTGCTATTAAGTAGGGGAAGACACAATGATCTTAGAGTCTGTTCCATGGTTATGCTTATATGGTAATATGTGACAAAAGTATCTGTTAGGATTTGAGTAAAGGAATGTTAGGGAAGCTGGCTACTCATCTAGGTTTAGATACGTTGTGTTGTGATTTTTTTTTTCAATTAAACCTTTATTAAAATTTCAAAAACCACAAATACATCTAGCCATAACAAAATTATAATCATAGAACAGTCGGTAAACCTACTGGATGCAAACCCCCCACCCCCACACCCCCCAGACCTACTAACCCATATGCACAGCACACCAAATATAACATATAAAATATATTACCGAGAAATAGCACAGTCCAATGCAGCATAACAGGAGTATAATGGGCCCCAAATACGATCAAATTTAGATAAATTATTGTGCAGACTTGCAATAGTCCTTTCTGTTCTAAGACTAGCCAGAAGTTCCTGAAACCATTCGCCATACGAAATCACATGGGTATCTTTCCAATGTTTCAAAACCACTACTTTAACAGAAGCAGAGATCAAACTAATATAATATTTCCTATTTTGAACATCAATAGTGGTCATATCTCCCAAAATACAAATCTCTGGAGTGAACAATTTGGTCAAACCCAAAAAAGGGTCCAACCTATCTTTAATAGTATCCCACAAAACCATTATTTTAGGACAAAACCAAAAAACATGAAGTAAGTCCCCATCCTTATCCTGACATCTAAAACAACAAGAGGATGTAATCATGCCAAGGTTAAGTAATGTTACAGGAGAGTAATAAATATTATGCAACAACTTAAACTGCAATAGTCTAAGTCTATCTTGTAACAAAAATTCATGACAAGATTTCCATATACCTGCCCAGTCGAAATTATGTGATGGAAACAGACGGGCCTAATATTGCTTTGGAGCTAAAACTTGAGGATGAACCCACGACAAAAGAGTGTTATAAATGGCAGAAACTGCATGGGCCTTTCCTGCCAATGGTTCTAAAGTATCACAAAATCAGGAATTATCTTGTTAGAGGAGGAAAACTAAATTTACTGGCCAATAAATGCCGGAGTTGAAAAACTTTAAATATCATAGTTTGAGAATTTGAAATTTATCCAAAATCTCAGCTGAAGAGAGTAATATCCCCTCAGGCGTATACAAATCCTTAACCAGAACTTGGGCCAGTAATGGTAACCAAGTAGAATTGATAGACTTCCCCTCTATTAAAAAATTAGGGTTACCCATTAAGGGCTGGGAGGGATCTAAAGTATGGGAATATTTTAGAAAGCCGCATAGTTGCATATGAACTTTAAGGGAAATTTCAATGGGAGAGCCGCACAAGGGAAGGGGAAGGGCTTTAGAAGAACAATACAGCAGTACCCGAGAAGTAAGTCCAGAGTCCCTTATCCGGGAAATCTCTAAATTCAACCACAAGGGTATATAGCTATTATTATGAGAAGAATCACTTATTGCAAGCCATCAAAGATATTTACTAGCATGACTAGCCCAATAATACATACCCAAGTGGGGGAGCCTCAAGCCACCGAAAAGCTTAGAGGCGGTTAATTTGTAATAAGCCAATCTAGGTTTCTTATAATTCCAGATAAAAGCAGAAATGATACCATGAACTTTCTTAAACCATTTAAGTGGGAGCCAAACATTTAGCATATTCAAAGGGTAGAATAACCGAGGAAAGACATTCATCTTTACTAAGTTAACTCTGCCCCAAATAGATAAGGAAAGCAACGCCCACCTTTTCAGGTCGACTTGAATAGATTGTAGTACCGAATCAAGGTTATACTTAACAAGATGAGAAGTCGACCTGGACAAGGTGAGACCCAAATAGCTAATAGTCTCCGAGCTCCACACCAAACCAAAGGGGGTAATATCATGAGCATGTGCTCTATAATTTAAAGGGAAAACCACAGATTTACCCGTATTAAGCCTATAATTAGCAATAGAGGTGAAAATATCGATTATTTCAAGTAAGGGCGGGATAGACGTAGACGGATAAGAGACCTGCAAAAGCAGGTCATCTGCATAGGCCATGACTTTCAGAGTGTGATCCCAAACCTGCATGCCCTGAATTCGCTGCTCTTTGATAATTCACCTTATGAGAGGTTCTATATATAAATTGAAAAGTAACGGGGAGAGCGGGCAGCCCTGTCTGGTACCAACAGAAAGTTTGAAAGGAGGTGAAATTATCCCATTACAATGAATTCTTGCAGTTGGAAAACTGTAAGTGGCATTTATCCAGGAACAAAACAGCTGAGGGAAACCAAATGTTTCCATGACCCTGAACAAATATTTCCAATACACCCTATCAAAGGCCTTCTCGGCATCCAAGGAAACCAACATCATCGGATGGTCCGAGTCCCTAGAGGCCGAGAAGGCGTCAGCTAATAGCCTTAAGTGATCTGTCGAGACCGTTCTTTCATAAACCGACCTGTTCAGGTCCGATTAAACCCGGGAGGACCCCACTAATATGGTCTGCCAACAATTTAGTAAGAATTTTAATATCTTGATTCAAAAGTGAAATGGGCCGGTAATTAGAAACCAAGTCACGAGACTTACCCGGCTTAGGGAGGAGAACAATGAGAGCTTCAAAAAGAGAAGAATCTGTAGCTCTCCCCTCCAAGATGCAGTTAAACAATCTCAACAAAAATGGAACTAGATCTTTACTAAAAGTTTTATAGAAATTAGCCGAGAAGCTGTCAGGGCCTGGTGTTTTATCGGGGGGGGAGTATTAATAACCTGAATAATTTCCAGTTCCGTGATAGGAACCGAGAGTAAGGCCTGTTGAGACTGGTCCAACGAGGGAAGATTTAACCCATTTAAAAAGGTATCTATCTTATCTGATGATGGAGGATTTTCCATAGGAGCATAAGTCTCCTTAAAGTATTTATAAAATTCCTCCAATATGTCCTTGGGGGACGTTCTAAGTGAACCATCACCCGATGATTGGATAACTGGAACCAGCCTAGAAGATTCTAAAACCTTAACCCTTCTAGCTAATAAGCGACCAGCCTTTCTCCTGGTCCGTATATACTGCCCCAGTTTTGATAATCGCCCATTCTGCCTGTTCCCTAAACACCTGAGATATGAGTCCTTTAACCTAGCTAGTTCCTGTCTATATTCCTCCTCCAAGAAACCGAAGTCCATCCTCTTTTGCCCGAATCTGGTTAAGCAAATCTGACATAAATAGCTGCTTTTCTTTCTTTCTTTTAGAGGCAAGCCCGATCAAAACACCCCTTATAAAAGCTTTGAATGCACCCCACTCCATGTCAGGGCGACTAGTAGGGTTATGATTAAACGAGAAAAATTCTGATATCTGAGAAGAGATATACGTAACCAGGTACGGGTCCTTTAACAGCCGGTTATTAAGTTTCCATCTATTGCCAAACTTGGGCAGAGATGAAAAGGTAATAAAACAGGTTACCATGGAATGATCAGAAGGAAGTCCAGGAAGTATATCGGCATTCAAAACCCCAGGTAAAAGACTATTAGAAATGAAGACATAGTCAATTCTAGAAAAAGTATTATGAACCTGGGAAAAAAAGGTATACTTCCGATCATTAGGATGCAAGATCCTCCAGACATCACATAAACCCAAATGCTCAATCATTTCTCTTAAAGCCCTGTTCGCTGGAGATAATCCTTTCCTACTCGAACCAGACTTATCCAAAGAAAAATCCAATACCAGATTTAGGTCTCCCCCCATTACAATAGGTAAACTATAGTAGGGGGCGAGTAAATCTGCCAACTGAACAAAAAATCCTGGGGAATCATTATTGGGACCATATACTGAACCTAGGATAACCTCTGTAGTATGTAACGTACCTCTAACAAAAATGTACCTCCCAAAGCTATCCTTGAATGTTTGAATCGGGTTAAAGGTACAAATCTCCGCAACATAATCATAACTCCTCTACTATGAGAATTACCTTCTGAAGCAAAACTTGCCCTATCTGCAGCCTCCGCAACTGAATGGATTCAGTATCTAATAAATGAGTCTCCTGTAAAAATAATATCGGCCCTCACATGAGATAAATATTTTAGAACCTTGTATTGTTTCAACTTATGGCGAATCCCATGTACATTCCAACTTACAATATTTAACTCTCTAGCCATTTAGAAAACTTATGGTATCAAAAAAAAATACACAAGTCCACTACGCCCGTATAATTATCCAAAACTAAAAATAGGTGTGCTGTGCAAACCCCAATAGCAGTCCCCACGTAAGAATAATACAAAACCCCCAGAAAACACAAGGAACACCAAAAACCCCAGATCCCCGATGCCCACAACCCTCCCGATCTACCATAGAACATGGTTACAGCTCAAAACAGCTCTCTGCCTCTACCCCTCCCACCTAGCAACCCCAACGACTGATAGTCGGTCCCAAAACTAAGAAAATAACGAGGATATTATCTAATAAGCCCTATAGGTAGAACAACAATTAAAGAAAATAAATAAAGAGCTATTACATAATGTTATAGTACACAGTAAGACCAGGTAACATGGCTGATGTGGAAATAGCCCAATAAACTACCGTAAAAAAAAGAGGAAAAAATATATAATGTATGAGGATACAAAACCATCACCTTCACACCACGCAGTAAACAAGATAAGCGTGAAGCTACAAGATGGAATTGTAAAAAAGAGGGCCAACTTCAGCCATGATACCAACATATATTGAAACACCGTGTTAATTTATATCAAAAGCAGATTATCAACATTACCCCAATAGGGCGATTGACCTAGGCGAATATAGAACCAGCAAGTTCACTTATATCTAGAAGCAACAAAAAAAAAAAAGGGAAGGGGGAGGAAAGGAAGGGAATAAGGGAGGGAAGAAGGAAGGAAGAGGGAAGGGGGAAGGAGGAAGTGATAGCGGGAATAATTGGGAGAAGGTTAGAAAGATAAAGCAATCCGAACCCCCATTAAGGTAGACTAAAGAGAGGATAAATTAATATTAGCGGGATAATGTCCGACTCAGAGTCCAACATATATGCTGCCAAGTCCAGGTATCTAGAATACAGTCAACGAGAAGTAGGCCGGTAAGAAAGGTATCATAAAGGTATCAATGATAAGTCTCAGGGCTCCTTGAAAGATCAGGAAAGCAAGCTTTTAAGTCAGTAACAGCCTGATCATAGTTCTCAAAGTTACATCAGACCCTGCCACCAAAACTTGAAAGCGTGCAGGATAACCCATTTTAAATCTGATATTGGCAGCAATGAGTTTCTTAATAATGGGGTGGAACGTAGCTCTCCTTTGGCGGATTGAATATGGCAAATCTTGGACCACCCTCAAAAGAGAGCCTTCCCAGAAGATTTCTTTCAACCCTTGGCTTTCAGAAGAAAATGCTGGAGTTCCAAATAGTTGAGAAATCTCATAATAAATGATCGTGGGGGGGCCCCTGATGCTGGCACCACTCTTAAAGCCCGGTGAGCCCTCTCAATGATATAAGTAGCCCCAAAGGACGAGGGTCCCGCTATTTTTTCCACCAGGCGACAGGCGAATTTAATAGGGTCGAGTCCTTCCTCCTTCTCAGGGAGACCCAGAATAACAACATTGTTTCTGCGCGAATGCCCCTCTAAATCCTTGACTTTATTTTCCAGCTTTACAATCTTCTGTCTCACTCCTGTTAACTCTGGGACGAGCTTATCATGCTTGCGCTCCATAGAGGAAATTCGAGCTGCATTATCAGCTGTTCGGCGATTTAACTCTTCAATGGCCCGAGATATATTTTTAACTTCTGCTGTTAAGTCACGCATCTCCTACTTAAACGTCTGGAATTCTTTTAAAAAAACCACCAGAGTAAGCGGTTCCCGTTCCGACTCCCCGGATGCCTCCACCGCCGAGTAATGAGTAGCCAAGGCCCGTGCTTTCTTTGGGGCCTTCTCAGGGGTGTTCGGAGGGGTATGGTGAGGTAATGCTTCTTTACCGATGATCTCCATATGACAAAATGTGCATCTCCCGTGCCTGCCTGCCTTCAACAAAGCAATCCGATGAAAATTGCAGCGATGGGGACGCAAAAAGACGCTGATTTAGAGCTGGGTAGAGGGAGCATGAGAACGGAGCAGCTAGCTCATGCTCTGCACCACGTGATCTCCCGTGTTGTGATTTTAAAATAGAATATACATTTATAAATCATATCAAAGACAGATTTCTCACAATAATTTACTTTTGGTTATTTAAGCACTCTTACTTGTTGTAGTTGTTGTTTTGGTTGTGGTTGGAGTAGTTGTAGCTAATGGAAAAGAAGGAATTACAGCAGAAAATGAGTTTCCTTAAACAAATACTCCTTTACATATACTTAACATAAGGAATGCCATTACTAATTCTTTTACTTAAGGAACCCTACAGTTCTCATTGCATTTTTATCATTGTCATCGGCTTTTTTCTCGAACCAACCACCTCCCTCTGTTATCTTCCAAATGTGTGGAGTTTGCTGTATACATCCAATCTAAGATAAACATATTGGAATATTAAGCTGGATTTCATTGTCAATTAAGTAAATGTTAAGTGCTTAAAATTCTTCAAGATTATGGCTCTTTTATGTTTAGACAATAGACTCATAGTAAAAAGTGTTGTAATGAAGGACAGGTATGGATAATTGCTAAGCAGAAGCCTAACTAGATGGCTTGGTTGATTGACCAGAAGGATAAATGATTTCAAGAAAAGAATAAAGTAGGTAAGTGTTCAGTATGGAAGGGGAAAGTATCCTTTCTTAAAGAGATTTAGTCTAGCACCACCTGAAGTACATCATGTACAGTAGTTCTGTGCTCCTCCACTAGAATATGTTGAGGTTGTAAAGAGGGTGCAATGCAGGGCCACCTAATTGATCAATAAAGTGGAAGGCCAAAGCTATTAGGAAGAGGCTTGTTCACCATAGCATTTTCACATTGGAGAAGTGAAGGCTAAGAGAAGACATGCATTTTTCTTCATTATCATCTTATTGACATGACTGAATAGATAGCAAACTTTGATATTCTGTCCTTCTGCATGACATGTGGATACACGTGATGCTCTGAGGTACAAATCTCAGGGATAACATTATCAAGCATTTCTCCTCTCAGAAGGCTAAAATCTATGGAACATCATGCCACCAGAGACCAAGGACATGAGGATAATACATGACTTTAAATTAAGCTTGTACAGTGGTGTGCTTACCAGAAGAATCATTGGACACACTGGGTAGAAGAGTGCATGGGTAACACCTTTAAATCTGTACATTATCTTATTACACATGTATTCATACCTGCTTATGAAAAGGGGAAGACATGGTGGACCTAAAATCACTAACAATTATATGTTAAATTGTTAGTACTGTAGGTAATAGAATGCAGTAATGAAATGTTTGAAGAGTAGTCTTACCTTCTAGGTTTAAATACTTGTAAAGTAAATGTAAAATGATAAACCATATCAGAAATGATTTCTTAGGAAAATCTACTTTTAAATAGTAATGCAAAGCAACACTTACTTGTTGTCGTTTTGGTTGTGCTTGGAGTAGTTGTAGCTAATTGAAATGGAGGAAGCACAACACATAGTTAGTTTCACTAAGGAAATGCATCTCTATGTAAACCTAACCTATAGAATGCTATTGCTAATTTCTTTGTATGATTTTAATTCCAAGGAATTTTATAGTTCAAGTTTTTCTAAGAAAATGCTCATGTATAGTATGCATACTTAAGTAATCACATTGCTAATTGCATAATATGAGTTAATTTACAAGGACGTTTAAGTTTCAGTTACATTTCAAATCAGTAAATATGCCTTAGAAATAAAGCTCTGTAGTAGTCAATGGGGTGCCCCCCTGCTCTCTCCCTATACGGTCATTATAAAACATTACAGAATGTGTGGGAGGTGGGCTAGTAGGAAAGGTATTGCGCTGCCAGCCCCTTGGGGAAAATTATGATACCTTCACTTCCTTAGAGTGCTGCAGTAAGAAATGTATTCACACTGCAGAGGAGCTCCTATTCAGGTAAGAAAGTACTCTGTTACTTTGTTACAAGCTCTAAGAAATATGAAGAATGTTAATCTCCAAAATGATTTTAGCTGTATGGTTATTTAATATATTTACTCAGTGATAAGTATAGTCAGATGTTTTGGTATGACGAGCAGGTGTGAGTAAGTTCCAGGCAAAAGCTTGACTTGATGGATGGGTAGGTTGGCCAGTATTATAAAATTCTTGAAAGAAATAGGTGTTTGTTTAGCATGAAAGGGGAATGCATCCTCCCTCTTTTCAAGGACTTAGGCCCTGTACACATCAGGCTAGTTAAAACATTTTAAGGTGCTTAAAATGTTTTAAGTAGCGCAAACATGGCACCCATCCACATTTAAGCACGGTTTCAAAGTGTGTTAAGAAACCGTGCTTAAACCCTGCTGCGAACTTTTCTCAAGTTTGTTTTTAAAAACTGTTGTATGAGAGAAAGCATGTTACCTTGTAGTGTGGACTGGCGTCTGCATATTGCTCCTCCAGGAAACGTGTTAAGGGTTGTGGAGAACCCGTTTTAAAAAATGTTACTGGAGCCAGATGCAGACTGGAGTCGGCTGTGGTATAACCAAGTTAAAACTTGATTGAAGACTGATCTGGATGGGCTGCTGTGGTGAGTTTCAAAAAAATTTTAAAACGCTTTTTAAACCGGTGCAAATCTTCAGCTCTAATGTGTACAGGGCCTTAGTCAGAGCTGACCTGAAATGATTGATGTAGTCCTTGTTTCCTTAATAAAAGCAATACATTGAGACCGTAAAAGCAGTGCAGTTCAGCACCATGAAAATGATCAAGGGACTGAGACAGTCAGTTGAGATGAAGGGAATACAAGCCTTCCAGGAAAGACTGTACAACTGTATGCTTTGTAAGAATCTATTGATACACTGGGCAGTACAATGGGTAGGAACTCATTATATTTCATTCATGTTTACACAGCATACTTTTTCATTTCTGCTAATAAGTAGGGGAAGACACAATCATCTCAGAGTCTCTTCCATCATTTTGCTAATATGGTAATATGTGACAAATGTAAATGTTAGGCTGAGAGTAAAAAAATGTTAGGAGAGCAGGCAACTCATCTAGGTTTAGACATGTGTGTGTTGTGATTTTAAAATGGAATATATATTTAAAATCATATCAAAGATGGATTTCTCTCAACAATTTTCTTTTGGTTATTTATGCACCCTTACTTGTTGTAGTTGTTGTTTTGGTTGTAGTTGGAGTAGTTGTAGCTAACGGAAAAGAAGCAAGTACAATATATAGTGAGTTTCCTTAAACAAATACTTTTTTATATATACTTAACATAGGGAATACCTTTACTAATCGCTTTTACTTAAGGAATCTTGCAGTTCTCATAGCGTTTTTAAAGTCGTCATTGACTTTTTACTCCAACCAACCATCTCCCTCTGTTATCTACCAGATGTGTAGTTAAAATGGAAGAAACACAACACATAGTTAGTTTCACTAAGTTAATGCATCTCTATGTAAACATATCTTATAGAATGCTATTGCTAATTTCTTTGTATTATTTTAATTCCAAGGAATTTTACAGTTCCAATTTTTCTAAGAAAATGCTCATGTATAGTATGCATACTTACGTAATTACATTGCTAATTGTATAATATGAGTTTACTCATGTGGACATTTTAGTTTCAGTTACGTTTCAAATCAGTAAATATGCTTTAGAAATATAGCTCTGTAGAAGTCAATGGAGTGCCTCCCTGCTCTCCCCCTATACAGTCATTATAAAACATTACAGCATGTGTGTGGGGTGGGCTAATAGGAAAGACATTGCGCTGCCAGGCTCTTGGGGCAAATTATTATACCTTCGCCCCCTTAGAGTGCTGCAGTAAGAAATGTTTTCACACTGCAGAGGAGCTCCTATTCAGATAAGAGAGTATTCTGTTACTTTGTTACAAGCTCTAAGAAATATGAAGAATGGTACTCTCCAAAATGATTTTAGCTGTATGGTTATTTAATATATTTACTCAGTGATAAGTATAGTCAGACGTTTTGGTATGACCTGCAGGTGTGAGTAAGTTCCAGGCAAAAGCTTGACTTTTTGGATGGGCAGGTGGGCAAGTATTATAAGATTCTTGAAAGAAATAAGAGTGTGTTCAGCGTGGAAGGGGAATGTATCCTCCCTATTTACAAGGACTTAATCAGAGCTGACCTGAAATGACTGATGTAGTCCATGGTTCCTTAATAAAAACAATACATTGAGACTGTCAAAGCAGTGCAGTGCAGCACCATGAGAATGATCAAGGGAATGAGACAGTCAGTAGATATGAAGAGAATACAAGCCTTTCAGGAAATACTGTACAACTGTATGCTTAGTAAGGAATCTATTGATACACTGTGTAGTAGAATGAGTATGAACTAATTATATTTCGTTCATGTTTACACAGCATACTTTTTCATATCTGCTAATAAGTAAGGGAAAACACAATGATCTTAGAGTCTCTTCCATGTTTTTGCTATTTAGGTATTATGTGACAATTGTAAATATTAGGTTGAGATTAAAAAATGTTAGGAGAGCAGGCTACTCATCTAGGTTTAGACATGTTGTGTGTGTTGTGATTTTAAAATAGAATATACATTTATAAATAATATGAGAGATGGATTTCTCACAATAATTTACTTTTGGTTATTTATGCACTCCTACTTGATGTAGTTGTTGTTTTGGTTGTAGTTGGAGTAGTTGTAGCTAACGGAAAAGAAGGAAGTACAATATATAGTGAGTTTCCTTAAACAAATACTCCTTTATATATACTTAACATAGGGAATACCATTACTAATTGCTTTTACTTAAGGAACCTTGCAGTTCTCATTGCATTTTTAACGTCATCATTGGCTTTTTACTCCAACCAACCATCTCCCTCTGTTATCTACCAGATGTGTAGTTGAAATGGAGGAAGCACAATACATAGTTAGTTTCACTAAGGGAATGCATCTCTATGTAAACATAACTTATAGAATGCTATTGCTAATTTCTTTGTATGGTTTTAATTTCAAGGAATTTTACAATTCCAATTTTTATAAGTAAATGTTTATGTATAGTATGCATACTTAAGTAATTACATTGCTAATTGCATAATGTTAGTTAACTTACATGGACATTTAAGTTTCAGTTACATTTCAAATTGGTATATATGCTTTAGAAATAAAGCTCTGTAAAAGTCAATGGAGTGCCCCCCCCACACTCTTTCCCTATGCAGACTTCAAAAAACATCACACAATGGCTGTGGGGTGGGCTTGTAGGAAGTGAAAAGGTATTGCGCTGCCAGCCCCTTGGGCAAATCATAACATCTTCGGTTCCTTAGGGGGCTGCAGTAAGAAATCTTTTCACTCTGCAGAAGAGTTCCAATTCAGGTAAGAGAGTGGTCTGTTACTTTGTTACAAGCTCTAAGAAATTTAAAGAATGGTACTCTCCAAACTGATTTTAGCAATACGATTACTTAATATATTTATTGAGTGATAAGCATAGTAAGAAGTTTTGGTATGAACTGCAGGTGTGAGTAAGTTCCAGGCAAAAGCTTGACTTGATGGATGGGCAGGTTTGCCAGTATTATAATAAGATTCTTAAAAGAATTAGGTGGGTGTTCAGCATAAAAGGAAAATGTATCCTCCCTCTTTACAAGGACTTAGTCAGAGCTGACCTGAAATGTTTGATGTAGTCCTTGGTCCATAATAAAAGCAATACATTGAGACTGTCAAAGCAGTGCAGTGCAGCACCATAAAAATGATCAAGGGAATGAGACAGTCAGTAGAGATGAAGAGAATACAAGCATTCAAAGAAAGACTGTACAACTGTATGCTTAGTAAGGGAATCTATGGATACCGTGGGTAGCAGAATGGGAAGGAAACACATTATATTTCATGCATGTTTACACAGCATACTTTTTCATATCTGCTATTAAGTAGGGGAAGACACTATGATCTTACTGTCTCTTCCATGTTTATGCTTATATGGTAATATGTGACAAATGTATATGTTAGGTTTTGTGTAAAGGAATGTTAGGAGAGCAGGCTACTCATCTAGTTTTAGACATGTTGTGTATGTTGTGATTTTAAAATAGAATATACATTTATAAATCATATCAAAGATGGATTTCTCACAATAATTTACTTTGGATTATTTATGCACTCTTACTTGTAGTTGTTGTTTTGGTTGTGGTTGGAGTAGTTGTAGCTAATGGAAAAGAAGGAAGTACAACAAATAATGAGTTTCCTTAAACAGATACTCCTTTACATATACTTAGCATAAGAAATGCCATTACTAATTCTTTTACTTTTGGAACCCTACAGTTTTCTTTGCATTTTTATCGTCGTCAACGACTTTTTTCTCGAACCAACCACCTCCCTCTGTTATCTTCCATATGTGAGGAGTTTGCTGTATACATCCAATCTAAGATAAACATATTGGAATATTAAGCAGGATTTCATTGTGAATTAAGTAAATGAAAATTGCTTACAATTCTTCAAAAATATGGCTCTTTTATGTCCTGACAAATAGATGCATAGTAAAAAGTGTTGCAATGAAGGATGGGTATGGATAATTGCTAAGCAGAAGCCTAACTAGATGGCTTGGCTGATTGACCAGAAAGATAAATGAGTTCAAGAAAAGAATAAAGTAGGTAAGTGTTCAGTATGGAAGGAGAAAGTATCCTGCTTTAAAGAGATTTAGTCTAGCACCTCCTGAAGTACATCATGTACAGTAGTTCTATGCTTCTCCAGTATAATATGTTGAGGTTGCAAAGAGGGTGCAATGCAGGGCCCCCTAATTAATCAATAAAGTGGAAGGCCAAAGCTATTAGGGAGAAGCTTGTTCACCAAAGCATTTTCACATTGGAGAAGTGTAGGTTAAGTGAAGACATGCATTTTTCTTCATTATCATCTTATTGACTTGACTAAATAGACAGCAAATTTTGATATTCTGTCCTTCTGCATGACATGGGGATACACCTGAAGCTCAGAGGTAGAAATCTCAGCGGTAACATTACAAAGCATTTCTCCTCCCAGAACGCTGGGAACCTATGGAACATCATGCCACCAGAGACCAAGGAGATGAGGATAACACATGCCTTTAAATTATGCTTGCACAATAGTGTGCTTACCAAGGGAATCTTTGGACACTGGGTAGAAAAGTGGGTAGGGAACCCCCTTTAAATTTGTACATTATCAAACAGCATATGCATTCATACCCGCTTATGAAATGGGGGAAGGCATGGTGGACCTAAAATCACTAACAATTATATGTTAAATTGTTTGTACTGTAAGTAATAGAATGCAGTAAAGAAATGTTTGAAGAGAAGTCTTACCTTCTAGGTTTAAATACTTGTAAAGTAAATGTAAAATGTTAAATCATATTGGAAATGATTTCTTAGGAAAATCTACATTTAAATAGTAATGCAAAACAACACTTAATTGTTATTGTCATTTTGGTTTGCTTGGCATAGTTGTAGCTAATTGAAATGGAGGAAGCACAACACATAGTTTCACTAAGGAAATGCATCTCTATATAAACCTAACCTATAGAATGCTATTGCTAATTTCTTTGTATGATTTTAATTCCAAGGAATTTTATAATTCCAATTTTCCAAGAAAATGCTCATGTATAGTATGCATACTTAAGTAATTACATTGCTAATTGCATAATATCAGTTAACTTACAAGGACGTTTAAGTTTCAGTTACATTTCAAATCTGTAAATATGCTTTAGAAATAAAACTCTGTAGAAGTCAATGGAGTGCCCACCTGCTCTCTCCTTATACAGTCATTATAGAACATCATAGAATGTGTGTGTGGTGGGCTAGTAGGAAAGGCATTGTGCTGCCAGACTCTTGGGGCAAATTATGATACCTACGCCCCCTTAGATTGCTGCAGTAAGAAATGATTTCACACTGCAGAGGAGCTTCTATTCAGGCAAGAGAGTACTCTGTTACTTTGTTACAAGCTCTAAGAAATATGAAGAATGGTACTCTCCAAAATGATTTTAGTTGTATGGTTATTTAATATATTTACTCAGTGATAAGCATAGTGAGACATTTTGGTATGAACTGCAGGTGTGAATAAATTCCAGGCAAAAGCTTGACTTGATCGATGGGCAGGCTGGCCAATATTATAAGATTCTTGAGAGAAATAGGTGGATGTTCAGCATGGAAGGGGACTGTAGCCTCTCTCTTTACAAGGATTTAGACAGAGCTGACCTGAAATGATTGATGTAGTCTTTGGCTCCTTAATAAAAATAACAGGTTGCGACTGTCAAAGCAGTGCAGTGCAGCACCATGAAAATAATCAAGGGAATGAGAAAGTCAGTAGAGATGAGGAGAATACAAGCCTTCCAGGAATTAATGTATGACTGTATGCTTAGTATGGAAATCTAGTGATACACTGGGTAGTAGAATGGGTAGGAACTCATTTTATTTCATGCATGTTTACACAGCATATTTTTTCATATCTGCTAATAAGTAGGGGAAGACACAATGATCTTAGAGTCTCTTCCATGCTTTTTCTAATATGGTGTATATGTGACAAATGTAAATATTACATTGAGAGTAAAAAAATGTTAGGAGAGCAGGTTACTCCTGTAGGTTTAGACATGTTGTGTGTGTTGTAATTTTAAAATGGAATATACATTTATAAATCATATCAAAGAAGGATTTCTCACGATAATTTACGTTTTAGTTATTTATGCACTCTTACTTGTTGTAGTTGTTGTTTTGGTTGTAGTTGGAGTAGTTGTAGCTAACGGAAAGAAGGATATACAATATATAGTGAGTTTCCTTAAACAAATACTACTTTTTATATACTTAACATAGGGAATACCATTACTAATTGCTTTTATTTAAAGAACCTTGCAGTTCCCATTGCATTTTTAACATCGTCATTGGCTTTTTATTCCAACCAAACATCTGCCTCTGTTATCTACCAGATGTGTAGTTGAAATGGAGGAAGCACAACACATAATTCATTTCACTAAGGGAATGCATCTCTATGTAAACATAACTTATAGAATGCTATTGCTAATTTTAATTCCAAGGAATTTTACAATTCCAATTTTTCTAAGAAAATGCTTATGTATAGTATGCATACTTTAGTAATTACATTGCTAATTGCTTAATATGAGTTAACTTACTTGGACGTCTAAGTTTCAGTTACATTTTGAATCGGTATATGTACTTTAGAAATAAAGCTCTGTGGAAGTCAATGGAGTGCCCCCCTGCTCTCTTTCTATACAGTCATTATAAAACATTACAGAATGTATGTGGGGTGGGCTAGTAGGAATGGTATTGAGCTGCCAGCCCCATGGGGCAAATTATGATACCTTTGCTTCCTTAGAGTGCAGCAATAAGAAATGTTTTCACACTGCAGAGGAGCTCCTATTCAGGTAAGAAAGTACTCTGTTACTTTGTTACAAGCTCTAAGAATTATGAAGAATAGTACTCTTCAAAATGATTTTTGCAGTTCGGTTATTTTATATACAGGTATTTACTCAGTAATAAGCATAGTCAGATATTTTGGTATGAACTGCAGGTGTGAGAAAGTTCCAGCCATAAGCTTGACTTGTTGGATGGGCAGGTTGGCCAGTATTATAAGATATTTGCAAGAAATAGATGTGTGTTCAGCATATAAGGGGAATGTATCCTCCCTCTTTACAAGGACTTAGTCAGAGCTGACCTGAAATGATTGATGTAGTCCTTGGTTCCTTAATTAAAACAGTACACTAAGACTGTCAAAGCAGTGCAGTACAGCACCATGAAAATGATCAAGGGAATGAGACAGTCAGTAGAGATGAAGAGAATACAAGCCTTCCAGGAAGGACTGTACAACTGTATGCTAAGTAAGGGAGTCTATTGATACACTGGGTAGTACAATGGGTAGGAACTCATTATATTTAATTCATGCTTACACAGCATACTTTTTCATATCTGCTAATAAGTTGAGGAAGACACAATGATCTTAGAGTCTCTTCCATGTTTTTTGCTAATATGGTAATATGTGACAAATGCAAATGTTAGGT
The DNA here is from genome assembly GCA_016271365.2 of Neoceratodus forsteri. Taxonomy (NCBI): domain Eukaryota; kingdom Metazoa; phylum Chordata; order Ceratodontiformes; family Ceratodontidae; genus Neoceratodus; species Neoceratodus forsteri. Next base: position 933,892,972 of record CM028133.1, read on the forward strand.
TGAGAGTAAAAAATGTTAGGAGAGTAGGCAACTCATCTAGGTTTAGACGTGTGTGTTGTGATTTTAAAATAGAATATACATTTATAAATCATATCAAAGATGGATTTCTCACAATAATTTACTTTTGGTTATTTATGCACTCTTACTTGTTGTTGTTTTGGTTGTAGTTGGAGTAGTTGTAGCTAAAGGAAAAGAAGGAAGTACAATATATAATGAGTTTCCTTAAACAAATACTCCTTTATGCATACTTAGCATAGGGAATTCCATTACTAATTGCTTTAACTTAAGGAACCTTGCAGTTCTCATTGCATTTTTAACGTCGTCATTGGCTTTTTTACTGCAACCAAACATCTCCCTCAGTTATCTACCGGATGTGTAGTTGAAATGGAGGAAGAACAATACATAGTTAGTTTCAGTAAGGGAATGCATCTCTATGTAAACATAACTTATAGAATGCTATTGCTCATTTCTTTGTATGATTTTAATTTCAAGGAATTTTACAGTTCTAATTTTTCTAAAAAAATCCTTATGTATAGTTTGCATACTTAAGTAATTACATTGCTAATTGCATAATATTAGTTAACTTACATGGACATTTAAGTTTCAGTTACATTTCAGATCAGTATATATACTTTAGAAATAAAGCTCTGTAGAAGTCAATGCAATGCTCCCCCATGCTCTTTCCTATGCAGACATCATAAAACATCACAGAATGGCTGTGGGGTTGGCTAGTAGGAAATGAAAAGGTATTGCGCTGCCAGCCCCTTGGGGGAAAATTATCACACCTTCGCTTCATTAGGGGGCTGCAGTAAGAAATGTTTTCTCACTGCAGAGGAGCTCCTATTCAAGAAAGAGAGTGCTCTGTTACTTTGTTACAAGCTCTAAGAAACATGAAGAATGGTACTCTCCAAACTGATTTTAACAATACGATCAGTTAATATATTTACTCAGTGATAAGCATAGTAAGAAGTTTTGGTATGAACTGCAGGTGTGAGTAAGTTCCAGGCAAAAGCCTTAATTGATGGATGGGCAGGTTTGCCAGTATTATATAAGATTCTTGAAAAAAATTAGGTGGGTGTTCAGCATAGAAGGGGAATGTATCCTCCCTCTTTACAAGGACTTACAGCTGATCTGAAATGCTTAATGTAGTCCTTGGCTCCTTAATAAAAGCAATACATTGAGACTGTAAAAGCAGTGCAGTGCAGCACCATGAAAATGATCAAGGGTATGAGAGAGTCAGTAGAAATGAAGGGAATACAAGCCTTCCAAGAAAGACTGTACAACTGAATGCTTAGTAAGGGAATCTAAAGATACACTGGGTAGTAGAATGGGTAGGAAATACATTATATTTCATGAACGTTTACACAGTTTACTTTTTTCATATCTGCTATTAAGTAGGGGAAGACAGAATGATCTCTGAGTCTGTTGCATGTTTGTGCTTATATGGTAATATGGGACAAAAGTATCTGTTAGGTTTTGAGTAAAGGAATGTTAGGGGAGCTGGTTACTCATCTAGGTATAGACACGTTGTGTTGTGATTTTAAAATAGAACATACATTTATAAATCATATCAAAGACAGATTTCTCACAATAATTTAGGTTTGGTTATTCATGCACTCTTACCTGTTGTAGTTGTTGTTTTGGTTGTGGTTGGAGTAGTTGTAGCTAATGGAAAAGAAGGAAGTACAACAGATAATGAGTTTCCTGAAACAAATACTCTGCTACATATACTTAACATATGGAATGCCATTACTAATTCTTTTACTTAAGGAACCCTACAGTTCTCATTGCATTTTTATCATTGTCATCGGCTTTTTTCTTGAACCAACCACCTCCCTCTGTTATCTTCCAAATGTGTGGAGTTTGCTGTATACATCCAATCTAAGATTAACATATTGGAATATTAAGTTGATTTCATTGTCAATTAAGTAAATGTAAATTGCTTAAAATTCTTCAAGATTATGGCTCTTATATTTTCAGAGAAATAGATGCATAGTAAAAAGTTTTGAAATTATGGACAGGTATGGATAATTGCTAAGAGTAAGTATAACTAGATAGCTTGGCTGATTGCCCAGAAGGATAAATGATTTCAAGAAAAGAATAAAGTAGGTAAGTGTTCAGTATGGAAGGGGAAAGTATCCTTCTTTAAAGAGATTTAGTCTAGCACCACCTGAAGTACATCAGGTACAGCAGTTCTGAGCCTCTTCACTAGATTATGTTGAGGTTGTAAAGAGGGTGCAATGCAGGGCCACCTAATTGATCAATAAAATGGAAGGCCAAAGTTATTAGGGAGAGACTTGTTCACCATAGCATTTTCACATTGGGGAAGTGAAGGCTAAGAGAAGACATGCATTTTTCTTCAATATCTTCTTATTGACTTGACTGAATAGAAAGGAAACATTGATATTCTGTCCTTCTGCATGACATGGTGATACACCTGATGCTCAGAGGTAGAAATCTCAGTGGTAACATTACAAAGCATTTCTCTTTCCAGAAGGCTGGGAACCTATGGAACATCATGCCACCAGTGACCAAGGACATGAGGATAATACATGCCTTTAAATTAAGCTTGTACAATGGTGTGTTTACCAAGGAAATAACTGGACACCCTGGGTAGAAGAGTGGATGAGTAACCCTTTTAAATTTGCGCATTGTCATACAACATATGTATTCATACCTGCTTATGAAATGGGGGTAGACACGGTGGACCTCAAATCATTAACAATTATATCTTAATTTGTTAGTAATGTAGGTAATAGGATGCAGTAATGAAATGTTTGAAGAGTAGTCTTACACTGTAGGTTTAAATACTTGTAAAGTAAATGTAAAATGTTAAACCATATCAGAAATGATTTCTTAGGAAAATCTACATTTAAATAGTAAAGCAAAGAAACACTTACTTGTTGTCATTTTGGTTGTGCTTGGAGTAGTTGTAGCTAATTGAAATGGAGGAAGCACAACACATTGTTAGTTTCACTAAGGAAATGCATCTCTATGTAAACCTGATCTATAGAATGCTATTGCTAATTTCTTTGTATGATTTTATTTAATACCAAGGAATTTTATAGTTCCAATGTTTCTAAGAAAATGCTCATGTATGGTACGCATACCTAAGTAATTACATTGCTAATTGCATAATATGAGTTACCTTACAAGGATGTTTAAGTTTCGATTACATTTCAAATCAGTAAATATGCTTTAGAAATAAAGCTCTGTAGAATTCAATGGAGTGCCCCCCTGCTCTCTCCCTATACCGTTGTTATAAAACACTACAGAATGTGTGTGGGGTGGGCTAATAGGAAAGGTATTGCGCTGCCAGCCCCTTGGGGCAAATTACTATAATTTCACTTCCTTAGAGTGCTGCAGTAAGAAATATATTCACACTGCAGAGGAGCTCCTATTCAGGTAGGAGAATACTCTATTACTTTATTACAAGCTCTAAGAAATATGAAAAATGGTGCTCTCCAATACGATTTTAGTTGTTGGTGCTCTCCAATACTATTTTGCTGTATGGTTATTTAATATATTTACTCAGTGACAAGCATATTCAGATGTTTTGGAAAGAACTGCAGGTGTGAGTAAGTTCCAAGCAAAAGCTTGACTTGCTAGATGGGCAGGTTGGCCAGTATTATAAGATTCTTGAGAGAAAGAGGTGTGTGTTCACAATGGAAGGGGAATGTATCTTCAATCTTTACAAGGACTTAGAGCTGACCTGAAATGATTGATGTAGTCCTTGGTTCCTTAATTAAAACAATACACTGAGACTGACAAAGCAGTGCAGTGCAGCACCTTGAAAATTATCAAGGGTATGAGACTGTCAGTAGAGATGAGGAGAATACAAGCCTTCCAGGAAGGAGTGTACAACTGTATGCTTTGTAAGTATACACTGGGTCGTAGAATAGGTAGGAACTTATCATATTTCATTCATGTTTACGCAGCATACATTTTTATATCTTCTAATAGGTAGAGGAAGACACAATGATCTTAGAGTCTCTTCCATGTTTTTGCTAATATGGTAATATGTGACAAATGTAAATGTTAGGTTGAGAGTAAAAAATTATTAGGAGAGTAGGCTACTCATCTAGGTTTATACATGTTGTGTGTGTTGTGATTTTAAAATAGAATATACATTTATAAATCAATTCAAAGATGGATTTCTCACAATAATTTACTTTTGGTTATTTATACACTCTTACTTGCTATAGTTATTGTTCTTGTTGTAGTTGGAGTAGTTGTAGCTAACGGAAAAGAAGGAAGTACAATATGTAATGAGTTTCCTTAAACAAATACTCCATTATATATACTTAAGATAGGGAATACCAATACTAATTGCTTTTTCTTAAGGAACCTTGCAGTCCTCATTGCATTTTTAAAGTCATCATTGGCTTTTTACTCCAACCAAGCATCTCCCTAAGTTATCTACCAGATGTGTAGTTGAAATGGAGGAAGCACAACACATTGTTAGTTTCACTAAGGGAAGGCATCTCTATGTAAACAGAACTTGTGGAATTCTATTGCTGATTTCTTTGTATTATTTTAATTCCAAGGAATTTTACAGTTCCAATTTTTCTAAGAAATCCTTATGTATAGTTTGCATACTTAAGCAATTATGCTGCTAATTGCATAATATTAGTTAACTCACATGGGCATTTAAGTTTCAGTTACATTTCAAATCAGTATATATGCTTTAGAAATAAAGCTCTGTAGAAGTCAATGCAATGCTCCCCGATGCTCTTTACTATGCAGATATAATAAAACATCACAGAATGGCTGTGGGGTAGGCAAGAAGGAAGTGAAAAGGTATTGCACTGCCAGCCTCTTTGGGGCTAATTACGACAGCTTCGCTTCCTTAGGGGGGCTGCAGTAAGAAATGTTTTCACACTGCAGAGGTCTCCTATTCAGGTAAGAGAGTGCTCTGTTACTTTGTTACAAGCTCTAAGAAATATGGAGAATGGTACTCTCCAAACTGATTTTAGCATTACGATTATTTAATATATTTACTCTGTGATAAGCATAGTAAGAAGTTTTGGTATGAACTGCAAGTGTGAGTAAGTTCCAGGCAAAAGCCTTAATTGATGGATGGGCAGGTTTGCCAGTATTATAATAAGATTCTTGAAATAATTAGGAAGGTGTTCAGCCTAGAAGAGGACTGTATCCTCCCTGTTTACAAGGACTTAGAGCTGACCTGAAATGCTTAATGTAGTCCTTGGCTCCTTAATAAAAGCAATAAATTGAGACTGTAAAAGCAGTGCAGTGCAGCACCCATGCAAATGATCAAGGGAAGGAGAGAGTCAGTAGAGATGAAGGGAATACAAGTCTTCCAAGAAATACTGTACAACTGTATGCTTAGTAAGGGAATCTATGGATACCCTGGGTAGTAGAATGGGTAGGTAAGACATTGTATTTCTTGAAGGTTTCCACAGCATACTTTTTTCATATCTGCTATGAAGTAGGGGAAGACACAATGATCTTAGAGTCTGTTCCATGTTTATGCTTATATGGTAATATGTGACAAAAGTATCTGGTAGGTTTTGAGAAAAGGAATGTTAGGGGATCTGGCTACTCATCTAGGTTTAGACACATTGTGTTGTGATTTTAAAATAGAATATACATTTATAAATCATATCAAAGACAGATTTTTCACAATAATTTAGTTTTGGATATTTTTGCACTCTTACTTGTTGTAGTTGTTGTTTTGGTTGTTGTTGGAGTAGTTGTAGCTAATGGAAAAGAAGGAAGTACAGCAAATAATGACTTTCCTGAAACAAATACTCCTTTAGATACACTTAACATACAGAATGCCATTACTAATTCTTTTACTTAAGGAACCCTACAATTCTCATTGCATTTTTATTGTCGTCATCGGCTTTTTTCTCGAACCTACCACCTCCCTCTGTTATCTTCCAAATGTGTGGAGTTTGCTGTATACATCCAATCTAAGATTAACATATTAGAATATTAAGCTGGATTTCATTGTCAATTAAGTAAATGTAAATTACTTAAAATTCTTCAAGATTATGGCTCTTTTATTTTCAGACAAATAGATGCATAGTAAAAAGTGTTGAAATGAAGGACAGGTTTGGATAATTGTTAAGCATAAGCATAACTAGATAGCTTGGCTGATTGCCCAGAAGGATACATGATTTCAAGAAAAGAATAAATTAGGTATGTGTTCAATATGGAAGGAGAAATTATCCTTCTTTAAAGAGATTTAGTCTAGCATCACCTGAAGTACATCAGGTACAGCAGTTCTGTGCCTCTCCACTAGATTATGTTGAGGTTGTAAAGAGGGTGCAATGCAGGGCCACCTAAATGATAAATAAAGTGGAAGGCCAAAGCTATTGGGGAGAGGCTTATTCACCTTAGCATTTTCACTTTGGGGAAGTGAAGGCTAAGAGAAGACATGCATTTTTCTTCAATGTAGTCTTACTGGCTTGACTGAATAGACAGCAGACTTTGATATTCTGTCCTTCTGCATGACATGGGGATACATCTGATGCTCAGAGGTAGAAATCTCAGGGCTAACATTACAAAGCATTTCTCCTTCCAGAAGGCTGGGAACCTATGGAACATCATGCCACCAGTGACCAAGGACATGAGGATAATACATGCCTTTAAATTAAGCTTGTACAATGGTGTGCTTACCAAGGAAATAATTGGACACACTGGGTAGAAGAGTGGGTTAGGAACCCCTTTAAATTTGTACATTATCACACAACATATGTATTCATACTTGCTTATGAAATGGGGAAGACACGGTGGACCTCAAATCACTAACAATTATGTGTTAAATTGTTATTACTGTAGGTAATAGGATGCAGTAATGAAATGTTTGAAGAGTAGTCTTACCTTGTAGGTTTAAACAATTGTAAAGGAAATGTAAAATGTTAAACCATATCAGAAATGATTTCTTAGTAAAATCTACATTTAAATAGTAATGCAAAGCAACACTTACTTGTTGTCATTTTGGTTGTGCTTGGAGTAGTTGTAGCTAATTGAAACGGAGAAAGCACCACACATAGTTAGTTTCACTAAGGAAATGCATCTACATGTAATCCTTAGCTATAGAATACTATTGCTAATTTCTTTGTATGATTTTAATACCAAGGAATTTTATAGTTCCAATTTTTCTAAGAAAATACTCATGTATAGTATGCATACTTAAGTAATTACATTGCTAATTGCATAATATGAGTTAACTTACAAGGACATTTACGTTTCAGTTACATTTCAAATCAGTAAATATGCTTTAGAAATAATGCTCTGTAGAAGTAAATGGAATGCCCCCCCGCTCTCTCCCAATACAGTCATTATAAAACATTACAGAATGTGTGTGGGGTGGGCTAGTAGGAAAGGTATTGCATTGCCATCCCCTTGGGGCAAATTATGATGCCTTCACTTCCTTAGAGTGCTGCAGTAAGAAATGTTTTCACACTGCAGAGGAGCTGCTATTCAGGTAAGGGCGTACTCTATTACTTTATTATAAGCTCTAAGAAATATGAAGAATGGTAATCTCCAAAATGATTTTAGCTGTATGGTTATTTAATATATTTACTGAATGATAAGCATAGTCAGATGTTTGGGTATGAACTGGAGGTGTGAGTAAGTTCCAGGTTAAAGCTTGACTTGATGGATGGGCAGGTTTGCCAGTATTATAATAAGATTCTTGAATGAACTAGATGGGTGTTCAGCATAGTAGGGGACTGTATCCTCCCTCTTTACAAGGACTTAGAGCTGAACTGAAATGCTTGTTGTAGTCCTTGGCTCCTTTATAAAAGCAATACATTGAGACTGTAAAAGAAGTGCAGTGCAGCACCATGAAAATGATCAAGGGAATTAGACAGTCAGTAGAGATGAAGAGAATACAAGCATTCAACGAAAGACTGTACAACTCTATGCTTAGTAAGGGAATCTATGGATACCGTGGGTAGTAGAATGGGAAGGAAACACATTATATTTCATGCATGTTTACACAGCATACTTTTTCATATCTGCTATTAAGTAAGGGAAGACACAATGATCTTAGTGTCTCTTCCATGTTTATGCTTATATGGTAATATGTGACAAATGTACTGTATATGTTAGGTTTTGTGTAAAGGAATGTTAGGAGAGCAGGCTACTCATCTAGTTTTAGACATGTTGTATATGTTGTGATTTTATAATAGAATATACATTTATAAATCATATCAAAAATGGATTTCTCACAATAATTTACTTTGGGTTATTTATGCACTCTTACTTGTTGTAGTTGTTGTTTTGGTTGTGGTTGGATTAGTTGTAGCTAATGGAAAAGAAGGAAGTACAACAAATAATGAGTTTCCTTAAACAGTTACTCCTTTACATATACTTAACATAAGAAATGCCATTACTAATTCTTTTACTTTTGGAACCCTACAGTTTTCTTTGCATTTCTATCATCGTCAATGGCTTTTTTCTCGAACCAACCACCTCCCTCTGTTATCTTCCAAATGTGAGGAGTTTGCTGTATACATCCTATCTAAGATTAACATATTGGAATATTAAGCAGGATTTCATTGTCAGTTATGTAAACGAAAATTGCTTACATTTCTTCAAAAATATGGCTCTTTTATGTCCTGACAAATAGACGCATAGTAAAATGTGCTGTAATGAAGGACGGGTATGGATAATTGCTAAGCATAAGCCTAACTTGATGGCTTGGCTGATCAATCAGAAGGATAAATGATTTCAAGAAAAGAATAAAGTAGGTAAGTATTCAGTATGGAAGGGGAAAGTATCCTGCTTTAAAGAGATTTAGTCTAGCACCTCCTGAAGTACATCATGTACAGTAGTTCTGTACTTCTCCAGTATAATATGTTGAGGTTGCAAAGAGGGTGCAATGCAGGGCCACCTGATTGATCAATAAAGTGGAAGGCCAAAGCTATTAGGGAGAGGCTTGTTCACCATCGCATTTTCACATTGGAGAGGTGTAGGTTAAGTGAAGACATGCATTTTTCTTCATTATCATCTTATTGACTTGACTGAATAGAAAGCAAATTTTGATATTCTGTCCTTCTGCATGCCATGGGGATACACCTGATGCTCAGAGGTAGAAATCTCAGGGGTAACATTACAAAGCATTTCTCCTTCCAGAATGCTGGGAACCTATGGAATATCATGCCACCAGAGACCAAGGAGATGAGGATAATACATGCCTTTAAATTATACTTGTACAATAGTGTGCTTACCAAGGGAATCTTTGGACACTGGGTCGAAAAGTGAGTCGGGAACCCCCTTTAAATTTGTACATTATCAAACAGCATACGTATTCATATCTGCTTATGAAATGGGGGAAGGCATGGTGGACCTAAAATCACTAACAATTATATGTTAAATTGTTTGTACATTAGGTAATAGAATGCAGTAAAGAAATGTTTGAAGAGTAGTCTTACCTTCTAGGTTTAAATACTTGTAAAGTAAATGTAAAATGTTAAATCATATTGGAAATGATTTCTTAGGAAAATCTACATTTAAATAGTAATGCAAAGCAACACTTAATAGTTATTGTCGTTTTGGTTTGCTTGACATAGTTGTAGCTAATTGAAATGAGGAAGCACAACACATAGTTAGTTTCACTAAGAAAATGCATCTCTATATAAACCTAACCTATAGAATGCTGTTGCTAATTTCTTTGTATGATTTTAATTCCAAGGAATTTTATAATTCCAATTTTTCCAAGAAAATTCTCATGTATAGTATGCATACTTAAGTAAATACAGTGCTAATTGCATTGTATCAGTTAACTTACAAGGACGTTTAAGTTTCAGTTACATTTCTAATCTGTAAATATGCTTTAGAAATAAAGCTCTGTAGAAGTCAATGGAGTGCCACCTGCTCTCTCCCTATACAGTCATTATAGAACATCACAGAATGTGTGTGTGGTGGGCTAGTAGGAAAGACATTGTGCTGCCAGACTCCTGGGGCAAATTATGATACCTACGCCCACTTAGATTGCTGCAGTAAGAAATTATTTCACACTGCAGAGGAGCTTCTATTCAGGTAAGAGAGTACTCTGTTCTTTGTTACAAGCTCTAAGAAATATGAAGAATGGTACTTTCCAAATGATTTTAGTTGTACGGGTTATTTAATATATTTACTCAGTGATAAGCGTAGTGATACATTTTGGTATGAACTGCAGTTGTGAATAAATTCCAGGTGAAAGCTTGACTTGATCGATGGGCAGGCTGGCCAATATTATAAGATTGTTGAAAGAAATAGGTGGGTGTTCAGCATGGAAGGGGACTGTAGCCTCTCTCTTTACAAGGATTTAGACAAAGCTGACCTGAAATGATTGATGTAGTCCTTGGCTCCTTAATAAAAACAACAGGTTGCGACTGTCAAAGCAGTGCAGTGCAGCACCATGAAAATGATCAAGGGAATGAGAAAGTCAGTAGAGATGAAGAGAATACAAGCCTTCCAGGAATGAATGTACAACTGTATGCTTAGTATGGAAATCTATTGATACACTGGGTAGTAGAATGGGTAGGAACTCGTTTTATTTCATGCATGTTTACACAGCATGTTTTTTCATATCTGCTAACAAGTAGGGGAAGACACAATGATCTTATTGTCTCTTCCATGCTTTTTCAAAGATATTATATGTAACAAATATAAATATTACGCTGAGAGTAAAAAAATGTTAGGAGAGCAGGTTACTCCTGTAGGTTGAGACATGTTGCGTGTGTTGTAATTTTAAAATGGAATATACATTTATAAATCATATCAAAGAAGGATTTCTCACAATAATTTACATTTGGTTATTTATGCACTCTTACTTGTTGTAGTTGGAGTAGTTGTAGCTACTGGAAAAGAAGAAAGTACTATATATAGTGAGTTTCCTTAAACAAATACTCCATTATATATATTTAACATAGGGAATACCATTACTAATTGCTTTCATTTAAAGAACCTTGCAGTTCTCATTACATTTTTAACATCGTCATTGACTTTTTATTCCAACCAACCATCTGCCTCTGTTATCTACCAGATGTGCAGTTGAAATGGAGGAAGCACAACATATAATTCGTTTCACTAAGGGAATGCATCTGTATGTAAACATAACTTATAGAATGCTATCGCTAATTTTAATTCCAAGGAATTTTACAATTCCAATTTTTCTAAGAAAATGCTTATGTATAGTATGCATACTTTAGTAATTACATTGCTATTTGAATAATATGAGTTAACTTACTTGGACGTTTAAGTTTCAGTTACATTTTGAATCGGTATGTATGCTTTAGAAATAAAGCTCTGTGGGAGTCAATGGAGTGCCCCCTTTTCTCTTTCTATACAGTCATTATAAAACATTACTGAATGTATGTGGGGTGGGCTAGTAGGAATGGTATTGTGCTGCCAGCCCCATGGGGCAAATTATGATACCTTTACTTCCTTTGAGTGCTGTAGTAAAAAATGTTTTCACACTGCAGAGGAGATCCTATTCAGGTAAGAAAGTACTCTGTTACTTTGTTACACGCTCTAAGAATTATGAAGAATAGTACTCTCCAAAATGATTTTAGCAGTACAGTTATTTTATATATTTACTCAGTAATAAGCATAGTCAGATATTTTGGTATGAACTGCAGATGTGAGTAAGTTCCAGCCAAAAGCTTGACTTGTTGGATGGGCAGGTTGGCCAGTATTATAAGATATTTGCAAGAAACAGGTGTGTGTTCAGCATATAAGGGGAATGTATCCTCCCTCTTTTCAAGGACTTAGTCAGAGCTGACCTGAAATGACTGATGTAGTCGTTGTTTCCTTAATAGAAACAATACATTGAAACTGTCAAAGCAGTGCAGTGCAGCACCATGAAAATGATTAAAAGAATGAGACAGTCAGTAGAGATGAAGAGACAACAAGCCTTCCAGGAGATACTGTACAACTGTATGCTAAGTAAGGGAGTCTATTGATACACTGGGTAGCACAATGGGTAGGAACTCATTATATTTCATTCATGCTTACACAGCATACTTTTTCATATCTGCTAATAAGTAGAGGAAGACACAATGATCTTAGAGTCTCTTCCATGTTTTTGCTAATATGGTATTATGTGACAAATGTAAATGTTAGGTTGAGAGTAAAAAAATGTTAGGAGAGCAGGCAACTCATCTAGGTTTAGACATGTGTGTATTGTGATTTTAAAATAGAATATACATTTATAAATCATGTCAAAGATGGATTTCTCACAATAATTTACTTTTGGTTATTTATGCACTCTTACTTGTTGTTTTGGTTGTAGTTAGAGTAGTTGTAGCTAATAGAAAAGAAGGAAGTACAATATATAATGAGTTTCCTTAAACAAATACTCCTTTATGCATACTTAACATAGGGAATTCCATTACTAATTGCTTTTACTTAAGGAACCTTGCAGATCTCATTGCATTTTTAACGTCGTCATTGGCTTTTTACTCCAACCAAACATCTCCCTCAGTTATCTACCAGATGTGTAGTTGAAATGGAGGAAGAACAATACATAGTTAGTTTCAGTAAGGGAATGCATCTCTATGTAAACATAACTTATAGAATGCTATTGCTCATTTCTTTGTATGATTTTAATTTCAAGGAATTTTACAGTTCCAGTTTTTATAAGTAAATGCATATGTATAGTATGCATACTTAAGTAATTACATTGTTAATTGCATAATATTAGTTAACTTACATGGACATTTAAGTTTCAGTTACATTTCAAATCGCTATATATGCTTTAGAAATAAAGCTCTGTAGAAGTCAATGGAGTGCCCCCCCCACGCTCTTTCCCTATGCAGACATCATAAAACATCACAGAATGGCTGTGGGGTTGGCTAGTAGGAAATGAAAAGGTACTGCGCTGCCAGCCCCTTGGGGGCAAATCATGACACCTTCGCTTCCTTAGGGGGCTGCAGTAAGAAATGTTTTCACACTGCAGAGGAGCTCCTTTCAGGCAAGAGAGTGCTCTGTTACTTTGTTTCAAGCTCTAAGAAATGTGAAGAATGCTACTCTCCCAAACTGATTTTAACAATACGATTAGTTAATATATTTACTCAGTGATAAGCATAGTAAGGAGTTTTGGTATGAAGTGCAATTGTGAGTAAGTTCCAGGCAGAAACTTGACTTGCTGGATGAGCAGATTTGTCAGTATTATCATAAGATTCTTGAAAGAATTAGGTGGGTGTTCAGCATAGAAGGGAAATGTATCCTCCCTCTAAACAAGGACTTAGAGCTGATCTGAAATGCTTGTTGTAGTCCTTGGCTCCTTAATAAAACAGTACATTGAGACTGTAAAAGCAGTGCAGTGCAGCACCATGAAAATGATCAAGGGAATGAGACAGTCAGTAGAGATGAAGAGAATACAAGCCATCCAAGAAGGACTGTACAGCTGTATGCTTAGTAAGGGAATCTATGGATACCGTGGGTAGTAGAATGGGTAGGAAACACATTATTTTCATGCATGTTTACACAGCATCCTTTTTCATATCTGATATTACATAGGGGAAGACACAATGATCTTAGAGTCTCTTCCATGTTTATGCTTATATGGTAATATGTGAAAAATGTATCTGTTAGGTTTTGAGTAAAGTAATGTTAATGGAGCTGGCTACTCATCTAGGTTTAGACACGTTGTGTAGTGATTTTAAAATAGAATATACATTTATAAATCATATCAAAGATGGATTTCTCACAATAATTTACTTTTGGTTATTTATGAAGTCTTACTTGCTGTAGTTGTTTTGGTTGTGGTTGGAGTAGTTGTTGCCAATGGAAAAGAAGGAAGTACAACTGATAAAGAGGGTTGCCCAAATTAAGAAGGGCAGGCCCCATTGTCCCATGGCCCAGCCCAATCAAAGGGAAGCTCAGAAAGAAAGGAAGAAAGGGGGGATGGGGTAAGGTGTGGGGTTTAGAAGGGGGAGAACCTGTGACAACACAAGAACAATGATGTTGCAGCAGCTGAATGGGCAAAGGGATTAAGGGGTGGGGAAATGTAGCAGGTAAAAGGGGCTGCACACAAGGGGAGCTCACAATTTTGCTACATAAGGAAATTTCCTGTGGATGCACATCAGTAGTAGGCAGTATAAAATTGAGCCATTGGGCATCTGATTTGGTTTTTGAGTTTAAAATTTGTGGTGAGTAGTAATAGTAAAACTTAAAAAAAACCAAAAACAATGAGTTACTGAATAACAGCGAGAGGACAATCAGGAACCTGAGGTAAGGTGATGTGAAATGATGGTAGAGGTAGGCAGAGAGTGTGTGGAGGAAGAAAAAAATATGACAATGCGTGGAGGATGCACTGAGAGTGGTAGTTTAAGAGCACCTGTTGTGGGTGTTGCAACTGACTGCGTTGTGGTGAGGACCGCGAGAGTAGTGAGGGGACAGGAATTTGTCCAGGGGCTGCGGTTGGTGCAGCATTTCAGGAAAAGAAGGGCGAGGACACAGAGCTGGGAAAAGGCGGTTGGTTGTAGGGGGATCGCTTTCAGTAGGTGAACAAGTAAAATCTCCAAAAAGTCTGAAATGTGTTCGTAAACTTTCCAGTATTGAAAATATGCTCCGAATGGCTGGAGGAGCAGTGCAAAGCAGTCCAGTGGGAACAGGAAGTGAGACATGGTAGCGTGGTGGGCGCAAGCTCTGAATGGGGGGGATAAGGTGAATGGGGTTGGCGAGTGGTAGGCAAGGTGGCAGGCCCACGGAAGGTAGGGGCAGAAGGCCCCATTTGTGAAAGTAGAGTCTCTTAGAAGGAGGTTTGGTTGCAAGGGTTGGAGTGCAAATGGGCAAAGTCTCTAGAAATAGGGGCTACTGTAATGGCTGTGGGTCAATGAGCTTGGGGTTTGGGTCACAGTGGGGGCTAAAGAGTTTTTTTTTGCATGCAAACGGGCGAAGCCCACAAGAAAAGGGGCTACTTTAGTGACTGGGAGTCGAGGAGCTGGTGGTCTGGGTCACAGCATGGCCTAAGAGGGGAGGCCTACCATTTGAAAGTGGGTTAGTGGACTGCAGGATGCAGTTTTTGGCCGGGAAGGAGCTGGGCTGGAAAGAAAGAATGGAGGCACAAGAAAAGAAAGAAGGGGGGGTTTGTTGGTCAGAAGGAGCATGGCAAAAGTGGAAAGAAATGGAACGTAGGGAAGGGCCCCAAGAGACAGGGGCCTGACCGCGTGGCGATGGCATGTGACGTCATCGTCATGTGGGGTGGAAGGAGAACGTGGTACTGATGATGGGGGGAGGGGGAAAAGAAAAAGATATAGTGTGCAGCAAGCAAGAGGGCGGAAACGGCTGAGGCCATACACAACTGCAACTGTAGCCGTTTTTTCATGCCTAATCAGCACTGAAGCCCGGCCAAGCACTGTTTTTTGTTTTGAAGAGGCATGTGGAGGGCCAAAGGCGGGTGACGGAATGGCTGATCACAGGACAATGACAAATGTTGCCTGGGTAATGTAGGCCTGAAGGGGAGCCAGGAAGCAGCGTGGTGTAGGGAGCGCAAATAAAAGAAACATCGAGGCATCAGGAGAAGCAAGCGGAGTGGTGGGGAAGAAGTAAAAAAAATACTTTGGGGGGACATTCAGGATGGAATACCATTGTCGCTGCATTACAAGTGGGTAGGCAGTGGTTTTTGAATCAAAAGTGTGGTGTCCAGGTACACCGGAGACCAGTTGACTGTTTTTTTTTGTGGATGGTGTGTTTGGGCATGGCTCAAAGACGTGTAAGCAGGGGTATAATGGGTGAAAAGATAGGGTTGAAGAAGGCCACAAAGGGGGCCGGGAAGACAGAGAGCGGGTGGGGGAGGGGCAGCAAGTTAAACACAGCTGGCAAGGGCAGTAGGAACAAGCCCCCGAAGGTGGGGGAGACTCAAAAAAAAATATTATGATATAATAATAGATATATAACAAGAGAGTGGACACGTGGAAGGCAGTGTTTTGTTAACAGATGTTTGTTGTTGTAGATACAGATGCAGGATGGCACCAAGAAAAACAAAGCCCAACAAAGAGGAGTGCTTCAAGGTGGTGATGGATTTGGTGGAGAAGTCTAATTGGCTGCTGGAGGTGGCAGAGCCCGAGGGTGTGGAAAAGGGAAAAAAGCGAAAAGGGAAGATGGGGAATGGTAAGGAGACTAACAAGAGGGTACTGGTGCAGGTCACCAATAGGGAGCCCAGTGGGGTGATTCTGGTGACAGAACCATGGACCCCTTCCCCTGAGAGACCCATACCTGAGCCATTCCTGGACCACACCCTGGCGCCAGAGGGAAGAGCAGACCCAGCAGTACCGAGGTGCCAGCTGAACCTACCAGTAGCAAGCTTAGCGCCATCACCACAGCAAACAAGTGGTCCCCAAGTAACAGAAATACTGACGCCGGGGTTTGGTCCTTCACAGACAACTGCACCAGGTAATCAAGGGGTGACAGTGGAGAGCAGTATAAAAGAATATATAGCACAAATGTTAAAAAGTATGGGGAGAGTGGCATTGGCCAATTAGAAAAGGCATTGGGCGAGCTAAAGGGGAGGAATGAGGTGGGGGAGGGCGATGGGGTAATCAAGGGTAAGGAAGGAGTTAGGGGCTCTGGGAGTCCACCTAGCAGACCATGTTCCATCAGCAGTAAAAGAGAAGATATGGAAAGGGAATATGTGGATATTTTGCATTAGCAAATGTAGATAGCATGGAAAATATGAAGAAAAAGATAGCTTGAGAAGAAAGACATGGCAGCGCAGTAGTGCTGCTCAGAAAGGAAGAGGAGGATAAAACATGGAAGGGAAAAATGTGGGATAACTGGTCCACTGGTTTTATGTATTTCACAGCCATTGTGATAGAAGCGGGCGAATTAGCTATCCCCTGCTCACCTTACTCCCTCATCATAAAAAATGCATACAAGATGGGGGGGGGCATAGCTGGTTACTGTACGATGAAAAATTTAGGAAGAGAATGGCACATTTTGGGGATGTGCAATGGGATGCCAGACAAATAGATTTGTGGTTGGAGATTTACACGGGGCCTTCGGACAAAGAAACAGAAGCTGAGAAAAGGGCATTGGCAGCAATGAAGGCATGTTGGGGATACAATAGGGCAGCCTGTTCTTGGCCAAACTGCCAATTTCGGCAACTGTGCTCCAAGTGCGGGGGCATCACCCAGCAGCCAAGTGCAGGTACAGCTGGGAAAAAGGGATGAGCAGTCAGGACAGCTCACATCAGCCATCCTTTCGTAGCAGGCAGAATCTCTTTCGGGGGCAGCACTGGGGGGAGAGGGAATAGGGGTAGAGGAGCAGGAGGAAAATGGCAGGGCAATCAGCCCTGACAGCAGGACACATAGGGGGACCATGAAAGTTTGGTTCCAGCTGGCATGGACACCCATAAACATAGGAAGGTTGAAGAAATGGTTGGGGGGATATCCGGACAGGTTCACGGCAAAAAAATTGGGAGAGGGTTTTGATTACGGCTTTAGCTTGTAGTTTAAAGGGCGCAGGAAAAAGACAGTAGCAAAAAATTTAAAATCAGTACAGGGAAAAGAAGGGGTGTTGGCACAAAAAATTCAGAAGGAAGTAAGGAAGGGTAGGGTCGAAGGTCCATTCATGGCCCTGCCACTACCCAGACTAAGGGTTTCGCCTTTGGGTTTGGTACCCAAAAAACAAGAGGGGGAGTACTGGGTAAGACACCACTTGTCTTATCTAGAAGGGGATTCGGTCAGTGATTCCATAATGAAGGAGGACAGCAGAGTCACATACGCCACACTGGAGGATGCTGTAAAAATGATTAGAACAAAACGGGAAGCGTTAGTGGCAAAAACAGACGTAGAATCAGCTTTTTGCCTCTTACTGGTTAGGCTGTAAGACTGGGAATTACTGGGCTTCAGGGTGGAGGACAAGTATTATTTTGATAAAGCTATGCCAATGGGGTGTTTAATAGCATGTGCGATGTTCAAAATGTTTAGTACCTGGCTACAATGGGTTTATCAGAGCAGGTTCAGGTACTGGACAGTGGTGGACTACCTGGATGATTTCCTGTTAATTGGGGGAGGAAAGGCAGAGACACAGGTCATGCTTAAGAGTTTCCAGAGATTATGTCAGGAGGTGGGTGTCCCATTAGCCGTAGACAAGACAGAGGGACCGAGTCGCAAGATTGAGTTTTTGGGACTGGAACTGGATATGGAAAAGGAGTTGTTCCGGCTGCCCGAGCAGAAGGTTAAAAAACTGAAGGAACTATTTAAGGCAGTAAGAAAGCACAGAAGGGTAACGCTGCAGCAGGCACAGTGGTTACTGGGTGACTTGAACTTCGCATGTAGGGCGATCACACCAGGGTGAACATTTACATGGTGTTTAGCCTGGGCCACGTGGTGGGCCACACGGCCTCACCACTGGGTGGATCTGAATAAAATGGCTAGGGAGGACATGGCAGCATGGGAGCAATTTCTGCAAAAATATAATGGCATACATTCTGGCAGGATGAATGGGTGTATAACACGGACTTACAGCTATACACAGATGCAACGGGGGGAATAGGGATTGGAGGGTACCTCCAAGGAAAATGGTTTGCAGAACCATGGCCGGTGGTCTGGAGACAGAGTGGGGTGACAAAAGACATCACCTTTCTGGAACTATTTCCCATATGGGTGGCTATGATAATATGGGGGGGGTGAACTCAGGAACAGGCAGGTCACATTTTGGAGTGACAACAGAGCGGTCGTGGAAGTACTGAACAAAAAACGGACACTTTCAGAGAGAGTTATGAGAGTATAGAGCAGAATGGTGTGGTTGGGATTGTCCTTGAACATGTCTTTCAGGGCAAAACACACCAAGGGAGTTGACAATGTGATAGCTGATTGCCTCTCCCGATTGCAGATGGACAAATTCAGGACCTTTGCACCAAGAGCAGAGACAAAACAGACTGCCATTCCAGATCACGTATGGTCGATTGGATTTGGGGAGCTGAGGCATTGTTCTGCAACTCCTGGGCCCCTTGGAACCTGAGAGCATATGAAACCTCCTGGAGGGCTTTTCAAAAGTTTCAGGATGAGTACTTTGGGCAGGTAAGTGGTCCAGCAATGGGGGAACAAGTGGCGCAATTTATTATCAAGGGTTGGAATCAGAACATAGCACACTCAACCATGGGGTGCATTTGGCAGCCATAGGTCAAATCTGCACATTAAGGGTTGGGAGGACCTACAAAACTAACCTTATTAGGAGAATGATGCAGGGATGGATGAGAGGGAATGAGAAGAGGCAAGATAGGAGAAAGCCGATATCAGAAGGGCTGAAGGTAAGGTTACTGGGGGCATTAGGACACATATGCATGTCCATGGGGGAGACGGTGTTATTTCTGGCACTATACACCACCATGTACAGTGGGGCCTTCAGGCTGAGTGAGATACTGGGCCACAACAAGAAGATGGAAGGTGGGGGTTTACGATGGAAGGACATGGAATGGATGAGTGAAGCCATAATAGTCAAGTTACGGGAGTCCAAAACCGATCAGACAAAACAAGGGAGGAAGGTGTGGTTGTGGACACACCAAAATAAATCCATATGCCCAGTGGCGGCACTGCACATGTATGTGGCAGACCGCAAAAAAACAGGGTAATGGAAGGATATTTATACATGGGAATGGCAGGCCAGTCTCGGGGTACTAGGTGGCTGTGGTATTGAACAAGGTACTCCGGTTTGTTGGGGAGTTAACAGAGGGATATTCTTTGCATTCATTTAGAATTGGGGCAGCGTCAACCATGTCTGCACAGGGCAAAGGAGCTGAGGAGATCAAAGAGAGAGGAAGATGGTCATCAGGATATTATAAAAAATACATACGAGAATTAAAATGCTAAAATGATTGTTTTCTCCCCCATAGCAGGTGCATCAAGAAGAGAAATAAGAAAAGGGGGGGGAATGAAGGGCATGGACAGATATTCATTCTTTGTGTTTTCAGTCAACCAGGTGCAACTAAGAAGCTCAAGGCATGGATTTGCGGGCACTCTTTTGTGCATTGGGCAGAAAAATGGGCAGCCCGGAGGCAAGGGGGAAAACAGTGGTACCTGGATATTGACACAATAAGGCTGGTGTGAAAAGGCCGATGGGGCATGAAATGGGTGCAGCTGCTGCCAGAGCTCAGTGAAATCAGGAGGGATCATAGGTGACCAGACCTGATTGTGGTACATCTTGGGGGCAATGACTTGGGAACAAGGCCCTGGTTGGACATTTTTTATCAGATAGAACATGATGTTAAAGTAATAAAAAATGGTGGCCAGAGGTTACTTTGGCATGGTCAGACATCACTCCTCGCAGGGTATGGAGGCAGGCAGTGAGCCACAAGAGCATAGACAGGGCCAGAAAATGTATGAATTTGAGAGTGGGGAGGGTATTCCAGGGGATTGGGGGAATGGTGATAAAACACAGGATCACGGAAGGGGTAGATGAGTACTACAGAGAGGATGGGGTGCATTTGTCGGGTCTCGGCCTGGCCATGTTCAACACCGAGATTTCGAATGCAATAGAGTCATGGTTGGTACAGAAATAAGGGTAAAAAAAAAGAAGCATTTTGGAGAGGGAAGGGAGAAGAAGAAAAGTGGGGAAAGTCCACCGTCCATCGCAAGCTGGAGGTGGACTAGTGGAAATAAGAAGCAGGGGCATGGTGTACGCCCATGCCCTTGGTGCAGGATATAAGAATATGAGGCCAGGATACCCCCTCATGATGTACGTCGGGGGGCAGCAGAGATTGAAAGACCTGGCTATTAATTAAGAGAACAACAAGACAAAATGATATAATGTATGCACCAAATGGAAATGTAAAGTTTATGTACATATAATGTGGAATATGGGAAAAAGTGTAACAAGGTGAAAAATGGTGAATGATTACAAATATATCAAATCAGTAAAATTATTGCCAAGACTGAGCAACCTCTCACTACTGGTCCATGTATTTATTGGTGGGGTTCTGTG
The DNA here is from genome assembly GCA_016271365.2 of Neoceratodus forsteri. NCBI lineage: Eukaryota > Metazoa > Chordata > Ceratodontiformes > Ceratodontidae > Neoceratodus > Neoceratodus forsteri. Next base: position 933,913,861 of record CM028133.1, read on the forward strand.
GACAAAGAGGGTTGCCCAAATTAAGAAGGGCAGGCCCCATTGTCCCATGGCCCAGGCCAAGAAAAGGGAAGTTCAGAAAGAAAGGAAGAAAGGGGGTGGGGTAGGGTGGGGTTTAGAAGGGGAGAACCTGTGACAAGACAAGATCAATGATGTGGCAACAGCTGAATGGGCAAAGGAAGTAAGGGATGGGGAAAGGTAGCAGGTAAAAGGGGCTGCACAAAGGGAAGCTCACAATTTTGCTCCATAAGGAAATTCCCACCCTCGCACCCAGAAGAAAGGACAGCAAGGCACTGTGTAAGGTGGAGCACAATGCGTCACTGGGAAAGGTGGACCACAGTGGCTGGCTATGAAAATATTGCTGAAGGTGGACAGCAAGAGGAAAAAGGGGGGAGCAAGAGAACAAAATAAAATAAGAGGCAAGGCATAGTACTTGCCCTATGCGGAAATAGAAGCAGGGCACGGTGTGTACGCTCCGTGCCCGTGGTGATATAAGAATAAGAGGCTTAGGACACCCCCCATGATGTACATTGGGGCAGCAGAGATTGAGAGATCTGGCTATTAATTAAGAGAACAGCAAGAAAAAATGATATAATGTATGCACCAAATGGAAATGTAAAGTTTATGTACATATAATGTGGAATATGGGAAAAAGTGTAACAAGGTGAAAAATGGTGAATGATTACTAAAATATCAAATCAGTAAAATTATTGCAAAGACTGAGCAACCTCACACTACTGTCCCGTGTATTTATTGGTGGGGTTCTGGGGACAAAGAGTATCCTTAAATAAATATTCCTTCACCTATACTTAACATAAGGAATGCCATTACTAATTCTTTTACCTAAGGAACCCTAAAGTTATAATTGAATTTTTATCATCGTCATTGGCTTTTTTCTCGAACCAACCACCTCCCTCTGTTATCTTCAAAATGTGTGGAGATTGCTGTATACATCCAATCTAAGATAACATATTGGAATATTAAGTTGGATTTCATTGTCAATTAAGTAAATGTAAATTGCTTAAAATTCTTCAGGATTATGGCTCTTTTATGTTCCGACAAATAGACGCATAATAAAAAGTGTTGTAATGAAGGACAGGAATGGATAATTGCTAAGCATAAGCCTAACTAGATAGCTTGGCTGATTGACCAGAAGGATAAAAGATTTCAAGAAAAGGATAAAGTAGGCAAGTGTTCAGTATGGAATGGGAAATTATCCTTCATTAAAGAGATTTAGTCTAGCACCACCAGACGTACATCAGGTACAGCAGTTCTGTGCTCTTCCACTATATTATGTTGAGGTTGTAAAGAGGGTGCAATGCAGGGCCACCTAATTGATCAATAAAGTGGAAGGCCAAAGCTATTAGGGAGAGGCTTGTTCACCATAGCATTTTCACTTTGGGGAACTGAAGGCTAAGAGAAGACATGCATTTTTCTTCAATATCGTCTTACTGACTTGACTGAATAGACAGGAAACTTTGATATTCTGTCCTTCTGCATGACATGGGGATACACCTGATGCTCAGAGGTAGAAATCTCAGGGGTAAAATTACAAAGCATTTTTCCTTCCAGAAGGCTGGGAACCTATGGAACATCATGCCACCAGTGACCAAGGACATGAGGATAATACATGCCTTTAAATTAAGCTTGTACAATGGTGTGCTTACCAAGGAAATAATTGGACACACTGGGTAGAAGAGTGGATGGGGAACCCCTTTAAATTTGTACATTATAATTCAGTACAACATATGTATTCATACCTGCTTATGAAATGGGGGAAGACACGGTGGATCTCAAGTCACTAACAATTATGTGTTAAATTGTTAGTACTGTAGGTAATAGGATGCAGTAATGAAATGCTTGAAGAGTAGTCTTACCTTGTAGGTTTAAAGACTTGTAAAGGAAATGTAAAATGTTAAACCATATCAGAAATGATTTCTTAGGAAAATCTACATTTAAATAGTAATGCAAAGCAACACTTACTTGTTGTCGTTTTGGTTGTGCTTGGAGTAGTTGTAGCTAATTGAAATGGAGGAAGCACAACACATAGTTAGTTTCACTAAGGAAATGCATCTCTATGTAATCCTAACCTATAGAATGCTATTGCTAATTTCTTTGTATGATTTTAATTCCAAGGAATTTTACAGTTCCAATTTTTCTAAGAAATCCTTATGTATAGTTTGCATACTTAAGTAATTACATTGCTAATTGCATAATATTAGTTATCTCACATGGACGTTTAAGTTTCAGTTACATTTCAAATCGGTGTATATGCTTTAGAAATAAAGCTCTGTAGAAGTCAATGCAATGCTCCCCCATGCTCTTTCCTATGCAGATATAATAAAACATCACATAATGGTTGTGGGGTTGGCAGGTAGGAAGTGAAAAGGTATTGCACTGCCAGCCTCTTGGAGGCAAATAATGACACCTTCGCTTCCTTAGGGGGCTGCAGTAAGAAATGTTTCACACTGCAGTGGAGCATCTATTCAGGTAAGAGAGTGCTCTGTTACTTTGTTACAAGCTCTAAGAAATATGAAGAATTGTACTCTCCAAACTGATTTTAGCAATACGATTATTTAATATATTAACCGAGTGATAAGCATAGTAAGAAGATTTGGTATGAACTGCAGCTGTGAGTAAGTTCCAGGCAAAAGCCTTAATTGATGGATGGGCAGGTTTGCCAGTATTATTTATTTATTTATTTATTTTAACATCAGTTTAATAACCTTTGAGCAGGAGGCTCATTTACAAAGGTACCTCATCACAAAGAGGACAAAGACATACATATATGAGACAATCAGCAATACAGTACAGCAATAAGGCACAGTCAAGTTACAAGTAATGTGATACAATCAGCAACACAGTTCAACAATAAGGCACAGTCATGTTACAGATGATGAGTGACACAGCACTGTTATCCACAAAAGATTAGGATAAGCAATCCCTTTTTTTTTTTTTTTTGATTAGGAGGTCGGGTAGAATAGTTGAAAGGAGTCGCAGCAGGGGGAGAGAGCTGGATAGAGAGAAGTGCAGCCCAGAGAGCTTTGTCATGGGGTGAGGTGGGGGGTCAGGGCAGTGGCAGGAGTGTGATGAGCAGGAGTGATTTCAGTCCTGTATTTGAAGCTAGCGGTGAGGGGCATCAGTGATGCCAGCAGGGAGGAGCTTGTACCAGGAGGGGGCTCCTAGGGGAAAGCCCTTTGGCCTGGGTGGTCCATGCCCTTGAATGACCAGAGCAGCTTTGCTGGAGGCAGTGTAACGCTAAGGAGTTAGATCGGTGAATAGAGTTAGCAAGGCCAGCTGGGGATAGACCATGGAGAGCTTTATAGGTAACTTGGCAGGTTTGGAACAAGACGCGTTCATCAAGGTTGAGTAGGGTCGACATGAAGTAAAGATGACAGGTATGGGTGAGTCTATGGGCACTGGTAATAAGTCAACATGCTTTGTTGAGTGTTAGGCATACCTTGTGGAAGGCCGTCTGGTCTGCCGCGCCATATACAGGAAGGCTGTAGTCAATTAGGGATAGAACCGAGGAGGTGACAGCCAAGCGGAGGGAGTTTGGGGAGGTATTTTGTGCGGTAGAGGATAATCCACCAACCCTCCCCTGATCTACTACCCTGGTCACCCAGTCAAAGAAATTTATCTGGTTCATTTGGCAAGACCTTCCTTTTGTAAATACATGTTGCTTTGGGTCTTGTGCCCCGCTGGCTTCTAGATATTCTACAATCCTTTCCTTTAACAGTGATTCTATCATCTTTTCAACCACTGAGGTCAAACTGACTGGCCTATAGTTTTCCACTTATACCTTGTTGCCACTTTTGTAAAGGGGTATTACGTTCGCCCTCCTCCAGTCCTTTGGTACTTCTCCCGCTTTCAACGATTTGTTGAATAGGGCTGTCAGTTGTGCTAGTTGCACCTCTCTGAGTTGTTTTAGGATTCTGGGATGTCTCTGGTATGGCCCCATTGCCTTGTTCACCTTCAGTTTCAAGAGTTCCTTTAGTACCCTCTTTTATGTGAATGGAATGGTGTCTATCCCTCTTCCTTGTGTGTGTCTGCTAGCTATTTTGGTCCCTCCCCTTCTTTTGTGACTACTGAGAAAAATTCTCATTCAGTATCTCATTTTTTTCGGGGTCCCCCTCTGTCCACTTCCCCCCTCCTTTACTTAACCTTACTATCCCTTCCTTGGCCTTTCTTCTTTCCCTTATGTACCTGAAGAAGGTTTTGTCCCCATCCTTCACTATCTGTGCTATCCTTTCTTCTGTTTGTGCCTTTGCACTTCTGATGGCTTTACCCACCTTCCTCGGCTCTGTCTGATACATTTCCTTGTCTTCCTCCCTTTGTGTTTCCTTGTACTTTCTGAATGCCATTTTTTCCCCTCTAACATTCCCTGTACTTGTTTTGAAAACCATAATGGTTTTCTTTTTCTTCTGGCTTTGTTCACTAGTTTCACACAAAGGCTTACTGCCTCTGCTATGGCTCTCTTGAGGGTCTCCCATTGTATTTTTTTTTTTGAAATTTAAGTTTATTAGTTTAAAGATAATACAACCAAAAAACCATAATGATTAAGGTAACAAACCAGTAAACCCAAATCAACCCCCTCACCACCCTCCCTTTAATCAATATATGAAACATTAAGGCACATCCAAGATTAAGACAAATATAAAATATCTATCTATCAATCTATGTGCCAAAGATAACCCCACCCCTCCCCTCCCAAGGTGCACCGCTAAAACCATAAGCTAACAGTTCTTAACATCTGGATATCACCCTATTAAACAGCCCATCTACTATTCGGATTCACCATCCAAGTTATACTAAGAAAACATGACTTAATATCACCACAAGTCGGTATACTGAGATAGCAACTATTACACTATATAATGTGAGGTCCAGGGGTTAGGTCACCATACTTATCCTAAGGTAAGCAAAGAGACTGAAGCTTACCCATCTTCTATAAAATGAGTCCATACGGTTCTTATAACTGGCAATCAAATTTTCAGACTGAAGATATGACACCAACTCCTTTAGCCAGTCCGCATAGGATAGGACCAATTGATCCTTCCAGTGCCGTAAAACCAACTTTTGACTGCCATAGATATCAGAGCCATATGGTACCTACGCTCCACACTGTCTATTGGAGAAAATCACCCAGTACACAAATTCCTGGGGAAAAATCTGCTCAGACCCAGAAGGGGATCTAGGGTCTCGGATCAAAGTCTAGAAAGGGGTAACCCTTGATACATTCCCAAAAATATGAATTAAAGTGCCCTCATCTTGAGAGCACCTGAAACACACTGGGACAGGAATCAGCTTATGTTGAAAAAGCTTGACCGAGAAGAAGTATAGGTTAGTAAGTAATATTGTATTGAACTTAGCAGAACCTGTCCTCATGGTGATACCTGTAGGATTAGGCAAAAAGGATCTCCACAGTGGTACTTCCTCGGAAGAAGATGCATCAGACAGAGGACCACCACACCTCCTCCCCAGCATTAAAAGACAGCAGGAGGTAGGAGTATATCTGCGAAATGGAGTGGGGTTGGGCCTAGCAGAATAATATTGGAGAAAAGGGGTGAACTGCAGATTGTTTAAACACCGCTCCAAACATACTGTTCAGCAAATGCGGAGCTGAAACACCTTGAAAATCTCTCGACTTGGAATATCAAATCTGGTTAAAATATCACTTGATGTGAAATGAAGCCTGGTTGTACAGATACTCCAACCCTAGAATCTCTTTAAGTTGTGTGGAGCCAGGTTGTTTCCCAACCAAGAACCCCTAGAATAATATTAGGGTTAAGAGAAATCAGCTGCCCTAAGTCCATATGGTTAGAGATCCGGAAAGACTCTAAGGCATTGGGCCCAGACTTTAAGAAGTTGCCACCGTATCGTCCAAGATCAATCGTGAGAGGGTTTTCGAGGTGAAGATAAGGGAGAGTAAATATATCAAATTTAAGCTCAGAGAAGAGAAGCCGATTCTACCTGAAGCCAAATTGGGAAGGGCTTCAGGCTCCACAGAGAACCACCTACCCAACTTGGATAGGTGAACTGCAGTAATATAACTGAAAGTTGGAAGTCTTAAGTCTCCTTTATCTTTTGGGACGTGACAGAGAGGCGTATGAATATCCACCTTTCCCTCTCCAAATGAAAGTGGAAAACAAACTATGAAGCTGTGCAAAAGGAAAGAGGAAGCCAAGGTTGGTAAGGTTCTAGTGGGTAAAAATACAGGGGAAGAATGTTCATCTTGATAATATTATTCTACCCACAAAGAAATAGGAAGGGATGCCTAACGTTGCAAATCTTGAGTAATCGAGTCTCTGATCTTAATTAAATTCAATTTTTTGAGCAGTAGCAGATCCGTAGAAAGTGGATCCTAAATATTTAATTGATTTGGAAGCCCATCTCATACCAAAAGAAGAAAACATCTCTTAAAGATATAATGATTTAAAGGAAAGATCTCACATTTAGAAATATTTAATTTATAACCGGAGAGGGAACTAAACTGTTTGATAATGTCGAGGCTCACGTCTAATGATGCTACCGGTCTGACAGATGTAGAAGAACATCATCTGCATACGTGAAAGAACTAACTCGATTATGCAATCCGACCCTCTTACCCAAGGGAGGACTTAAGACTAATCAATAGGGGCTCTAAGTATAAATTAAATAATAAAAGAGAGAGGGCAGCCCTGCCTAAGTGCCGACAAGAAAGACTGAAAGAGGGGGATAATACCCCATTGCAAAAATTTTGCAGAGGGCATCTATAAAATACCGAATCAGGTTCAAAAAGGAAGTCGAAGCCCATTTCTTCCATGACGGTCCATAAAAGGTCCAATCAACCCGATCAAATTGTTTCTCAGCATCTAAAGAAACTAAAACTAATGGCTCGAAACCGATCGGGCATGTTACGTAGATATGCGATAAAAGTCCTCAGATGGTCAGCTGCTGATCTTCCGAGACAAATCCTGCCTGTTCAGGGCTCAAAAGCTTCATCCAGACCTTTTTAATCCTCTCAGCAAGTATTTTGGCTAATATCTTAACATCGTAGTTCTGAAGAGAAATGGGACGGTAGCTAGCTTGGTCAGAAGGGTCCTTATCCACTTTAGGAATTAAAACTATAGTGGCCTCAAACAAAGTGGGATCAAGATCCACTGCAACCGGAAGGTAATTATATAATTTAAGCAAAATGGGAACTAAATCTTTGTAAAAAACCTTGTAGAATTCGGCTGGGAATCCATCTGGGCCCGGTGCTTTGTCCGAACCAGGAGAGGCAATAATGCTCCGGACTCCTTTCAGTTGAAATAGGGAGCCAATAGTTTCGCTTTGTTGGCCTCCAGTATACTCGGGACACTAATACTCTAATATAATTAAGGACTCTCTAGCCTCATATGAGATGTCGGGAGAGGACTGTAGAGATTGGAATAGTATTCCCTAAAGATCTGAGCAATCTCTCGGTGAGGAAAACAATACTTCCAGATGAGGAAACCAGGGAGGAATAAGCCTTGATCCTTCTATCCTCACGAAGCGCGAGGGCCAATAATTTACCGGACTTCTCACCAAGATCAATGTATTTAGCCTGTGTCTAACCAGACAGTATTCTATCTTTTCTTTCAGAAGGTTGAGTATTCAGTCTTAACTGAAAGGAGCTCTTTAAGGTTCGAAACCGAAGAGTCGAGGAGTACCTACCTTCTAACTCCCTAATCCTACCACCAACTCTAACGACTTAGCCAGCAGGGTTTTTTCCTAAGGGAGGCCATCTTGATAAGGTCACCTCTAAGGTAACACTTTAAAGCTCCCATATCATGTCCACTCTAGAGGTGGAGTCCATGTTATCAGCCAAAAGAAGCGAAATTTTAGCTCTTATCTCCAAACACAATGCCGGTCCTTTAATAATTGTGTATTTAATCTCCACATGGAGTCTCGAGAATAATCAGGACTTGAAGAAAGGTGTAGTCAAACCAGCGCATGATCTGACACTATAATCGGCTCTATACAGATAAAGACACACTCGGAGAGAGGATAAACTAACTAATATCATATCCAATCTTGATTTAGTGCCATGTGACTGGGATTGGAAAAGAAAAGGCCCGACAAGACAGATTGGCAGTCGCCATGGATCACCTAAACCTAACATTGAGAACCATTTCACAGAGAGCCTTCTGGGCGGGAGGCGCCACGCCTGTCCAGGGGCTCTCTATCCAATGACGAGGGAAAGGCACATTCAGTCCCCTAACACATATTAAGGTTTGGCAAAAAACCAGCCATCTCTCTGTCAATTTCATGAAAAAATTCAGGATTACCTCCCACGGTCATCCTACCGAACCTAGAACTACACTCACTCCTTTCAAGCTCCTTTAACTAGAATGAATCTCCCCTCTGGGTCTGAGCATACCAAATCCATAGTAAACAAGACATGTAGTTTGATGAGAATCTACCCCTTTACTAAAATGAGAATTCCCAGACAGGTAAACTTGGGAAAACCCAGACCGAGAAAGCAACTTAGCTTCATCTCTGCCTAAATGTGTTTCTTGCAAGAACAAAATGTCCGTCGGAGCAGGGCAATGATTAAAACCTGCAGACGCTTGACCCGATCCCTGAGCCTCTCACATTCCAGGATGCTATTTTGATTGATACTCATGGCCGCTTTTAACTTTATCTCACAGCAATTGGATATCCAGAGAAAATAGCCCAAACATACCATAGCAGGGTGCACTCCCTTATAAAAAGTTAAAAACCCCATTACAAACCTTCCCTCCCTTCCCTATACAAGCATACCCCAAACCGGAATGAATATTAGATGCAACATCAACATAACAACCTCTCTCCCATACCCCCAACCCCAGATTCTAAAATGATTTAACAGGTAACCATCCTAAAAAGCCCCCCAGACAGGACTGTTGTACTCAATGCTATATTTAACAACATAGACCTTCCCCTCCAGAACACCCAAAATACAAACCCCACAAAAACTATGTACAAATAGGGGGTTCACACAGCCATAGACAAAAAACAATCTAATACTCCAAATTACTGAACCCACCAACCCCAAATGCGAATCTCCAACCCCAGAGCCAAAAGGTGAAAACAAGATATTGTCAAAATCCAAATCCCCTCAGCATGGATATAACCCTCATAATTATCAACCAACCCCCACTATCAGTTGGCCCAGGGCAGAGATTAGCTACCCCCACACACGACTAACTGATCCCACATCCAGCATGCAGATTCACCAAGCCTCCCCATAGCCGCCTCCGCCCCTCCAGCCCCCACATACCATTATTACAAGGAGTTGAGAAACCTCAGAAAGGGGGTAAGGGGAAAACTAATAGAAATACCTAAACCTCCCAAGCCCCAATATCAGCCATTCTCTAGGGTGGCCTTCCCCAGACAGCCCACAACAGACCTCCCACACCTCAATAATCTAATAGTCACCTACCAGACCATCTCCAGATGAGGAAACAGGAAAATGCCAGCACCCACCACTCAGCCAAGGACAGCAAGGTGGATCCCTGGAGACTGTGATTGCAGTTGCCCATTTCCCCAGGGGGCCCATATTAGCGCTGTACCATTACTGGTCCGCCTCCCAAAAATTCCCTCCGGAAACCACTCCCGGAAAAACGTTCCGCCCCAGCATATGCACAGCAACACGGCCGACTCACGTGAACCCGGCCCAGACCTAGCGACCCATCTTGCTCCACCTACCTGCGCGTCCATCCGAGTGGAAGAGCCCGCAGAGAGGTCTAAACAGCCAGACCAGACCAGAGGAAAGACCACCACAGGCACAGCACAAGGTAGGTAGCGAGAGGGATGGGAGAGAGGTGACACAGAAAGTCAGGGGGATGTCCACGACAACCAACAAAATCAATGACAAAACATACTATAACACAAAGGAACATTAAGAACAGGCATTAATACAGTCTCAAAAGTCTTTTTAGGTACAGTTTTCCTTGAATCCCTTAAACAGGTCCAGGCAGTCTGCTTATAAGCCCTTTTGTGGCCGCTTCAGGGTGTTGGAACCGTGGCTGAGCCTCCCAGTCACTTTTAGGGTTGCGGGATAAATCATTCTAGAAAGAGTATAGCTACTACGATGAGCTTCTGGACTATTTGGTGTGCTGCCCTCTTCTCCCGTATTTCCTTAGGAAGGTCCTGGGCAATCCGAATCCTCGAGGTACCCCACAGAACTTCCCTGAGCTCTGGGGCCTTGGGATACACATGCTGCCTTTCCAGGTAACAAAAATTTGATAATAATTGGGCGTGGAAGAGGCACCAGCTGTAAGTCGAGGCACTTCTGAGCAATGAGCCCTTTCAAGATGCTATAAGGCATTTATAGGAGAGCAGGCCACTATCTTCACCAAAAACTTGCAAGAAGGCCATAGGTCTGGGCCTTCCTCCATCTCTGAAAGACCTATTATACAAATTATTTCATTGCCTCTACCCCTCTAGGTCCTCAGTCTTAAGTTGGAGTTTCTTCACTTGTTGCTTTAAATCAAGCTATCTCATTTCAGCCCTGGATCTCCAGTTTTCAACGAGAAGCCACCTTAACCTCCCATCAACGAAACCTTTTGCCAACATCCAGGTGTCCGTAAGATTAAGCTCCCTATAAGATCAACAAGCAGCTCTTTCAGAGGTTTCAAGTTCCTTGGAGGAATTTATCCTCCGATAGCAGCGTAGAGCTGAGGTGTTTTATCACTTCCACGATCCGGCCTAGCTGGGACCTGGTTTATCTGTTTCTTTGTGGCCTTCTCAGGGAAGCTGGAGGGTATTAGCAGAGAGGCCTGCCTTGAATCCCACCTCCATCCAACTCCAGTTAAGAGCTTAAAAGTCAATACTAGAATTTCTATCAATAGTGAGAGTTACAGCACTTACTTTTTAGCTTTATTTCTAAAGAAAACGCATCCAAATGCACTTAAAATTGCAGATTAGGCGGCCACAGGGGGGAGCTCAGGATTTCAGCTGCTGCTCAGATGGATGCCATCACGTGACCGGGTCTCCCATTGTAGCTCTACTCCCCCTCCCTGATCCCTTGCCAGTGATGTCTTGAAGCATTCTCCCATTTTAGTAAAATCTGTCCTCTGAAGTCTAGGACTCATGCTTTTGTGTGGCTTGATTCTTCAACTGTTTTTACCGTGAACCATACTGTATGGTTGTCACTGGACCCAGATGACTTCCTACTGATACATTTGTTATTCTGTCTCCATTTGTGAGCATATGGTCCAATACTGCCCCCTCATGAGTGGGGTTCTCCAATAGTTGCGTGAGGCATGCTCCTTGCAGGGCATCCATGATGACTTTGCTCCTGGATGTGGCTGCAGCATAAGTGTTCCAGCTAACATCAGACATATTTAGGTTCCCTACCACCCACACTTCCCTTTCTCTGCCATTTTAAGGATATTATCTACCATGACCCTATCTGTATCCTTCGCTTGCATGGGGGTCTATAGATAACCTCTGTGTGGACAGTGGTGCCCTGGTTGTGTCTAAAAATAGTCATTCATTTGGCTAGTGCACCTCACCGGGGTCAATAAAAACAAATAAATAAATAAATAAATACATTTCCTGACTCCAGGGTGACCCGAAGTGCTTCCTCTCCTCCCTGCTTTCACTTTATCTCTGTCACCTTGATCCCTTCTTTGATGCAGATCACTACCCCTCCTCCCTTTTTGCCCTCCCTGTCTTTTCTGTAGACTGAGTACCCCAGTATATTAATGTCCCAATCATGGATTTCTGTATACCATGTTTCAGTGACTGCCACAATTTCCAGGTCTCCCTCCACCATCAAGGCCTCTAGATCAGGGATCTTATTACCTAGACTAGGGGCATTTGTACACATGTCCCTCCATGTCTTGATGGCATCACCCTTATTTTTCCTCATCCCATCCTTTCCCCCAGTACCTCCCCTGACATTATCTCCTGTTTCAGTCCATTGTGTTTCCTCTTCCTTAGTATCTTCTTGTCTGACTATCTTGACCTGTGGGAAGGCAGTTCAGTTTTGCTGCAAATTTCTTCCACCCCCTTGGCTAGTTTAAATGTCTGCCAAAGAAACATTCACGACTTTCACTCGGATCTGCCTCTGACAGATGCATACCATCCTGGTGTACAAGCCACATCTCTGGGTGGACCCTCAGTGCCCAACAAGCCAAATCCCTGTACTCTGCACCAGTTCTTCTGCCATTTGTTGAATCCCATGAGGCTGTCGAAACATCTAGACATATCTAGGACTTGCCTACCACTGTATGTAGTTCATGGACAGAATCTTTTTAACTAATTTAAGCCATGAAAAGATCAGAAACTCTGCTGATCCCAATGTGCCTGGGAGTAAGGCTAGCCACACACTGAGGTGATCTATCACAATTAATTTTAATGCTCTGAATGACTGAGTCCTAATAAATGACATCTCTGTGTATCACCAAAACTAGAAAATTCTTCAGGTGATACTCCTTATGCATGATATTCTAGGTGGATCTTTTCCTTCAGCACTCTCAAAAGTATTCTTATTTATGATGTATACATTTGCCCAATATTCACCATGAGAGAGGTACAGTCTAGTTGAATGGACACACTGTGTGTACCATATTACATTGCATGTCTTTTTTCTTCAAACCAAAAGTCCTCGGCACCTCATGTGGTATTGAAAATGTCAATTGTAAAGTACTCTAGCCGCTGCGACCATGTCTTTCCTGTGATACATATGCAGGACTTCTGAGTCACAGCAGGTGTGGTGGGAATGGCATACTTAAGTTTGCACTTTGCTGGCCTCCAACTATCGCTGATCCACCAGTCTTATAGATTCTGCAGCTTTTGCAGTTGCTTTGGCTGGCTTAGGCCAGCTCTGATCTGTAAGGGCAATTTGTAGTGTTTGCTCAGTGTAAGGGTTTCAGATCTAAAAGTAGCTTCTGTCAGATGAGTGACCACACACTAACTCAAGTAAATTATCACAGATCATTCAGTCTAATAGGTGACCAGTTTTATGATGGCTAGCTAAAGCACATGTGAGGCTTCATACTGCTCTGATGGATAGCACTGTGTGAGGATTCTAACAGTCTTATCAAAAGTAGATTTTTCCCCCCAAGTGGGCCATACTCACAGTGTCACTCTAATCCCAAGCAATGCATTGCGGTTATTTTTTCCAGGAATATAATATATTAGCTAGTCCTACTGCAATAAGGTATACATTAAAGGAGTTCAGCCACTTTATCCATGGCAAGACTAACTGCCTTAGACATGGCAGAACTGAAGCCAGCACTATCAACACCATATGCATCTTTAACATCAAATGCCAACGCTGTGTTCGGAAAGAGTCACTCAGAGCAAGTGATAACATTTAGTGGCCTTATCGCACTGCAGTATTCAACCACTCTAGCTGCCCAGAGAACAGTTAGGAACTTTCCTTGAACAGATCCTTGTCAACCATGGCTCACACATCCTGCAGAGCCAAAGAACATACCTGTTTAAATATGGGGGTCCATCAACGAGCAGATGCAGGATGACATGGTCAGGGTCAAGGATCTGAGGGGCAAGGTCAGGTCAGCAGTTTTGGGAAGAGCAGGGATAAAGGGCAGACATGGATCAGTGGGAGGGTAGAGGACATACAAATGAAGTCAGAATGACCAGCAAACCGGACATCAACCAGAGGAGACGGAGAAAAAGAAATGAGACAAAGAGCAATTTAAAAAACAAGAACCCCATCAGGATACATGCATAGAAAGTAGTTGACAGATACCCAGATAAAGAAAACCATGAAATGATTAAAGGGTTTCCCACAGGTTTTCATTGCAATATGAGGCCCAAAGTGATCAGAAAAGTACAATGGGTTCCAGTGAGGGAGGGAAAATGTTAAGACATAAAATAGAAGGAAAAGGCAGCAGGGAGAATGAAGGACCATATGATACCAATTGCAGAATATAATTTATCCATTGGGTTTGGTCCCAAAAAAGGAAGGTGAACACAGGTGATTATCACCTATCCTTTCTGGAAGGTGATTCAATGAACAATTTTATCACGAAGATATAGTAAAATAATATTCCATTCTAAGTCACAGTCAGTTATCAGCAACTACTGAGTATATGGATGGCAAGACAGACATAAAGTCACTTTCAGAACTGATTGAAGAAGTTGGGACCTGTTGGGTTTAAAATTGGGATGGTACTCTTTTGACCAGCCATGTACTGTCTAATACATATCGACATTCAAACATTCCTGTTTGCACAGTATTCAAGAAGAACTAGTTATAAAACAGTGATTCCTGTTGGATGATTTCCTTTTTATAGGCAGTGGAAAGAGACAGAAAAATGTTGTGCTTAAGGCTGTGTGATGAACTACGGTCCCATTGGCACTGAAAAAAGGGAAGGGCCAGTAAGGTGTTAGGTTTAGGTATTAGATAGATGCCCAAGGAAATATTTCATGCCAGACAAAATGTGAAAAAATTGAAGGAAATTCAGATACATACCAGTGAAGAAGGTACAACTGAAACAAATACAACAGATATTGGAACATCTGAACGCATGAGAAGGGCTATTGGGCCAGGAGAACTCACAAGGTTAGCTAGGGTCATGCGGGTGACAGACCATACCATTAGTAAGCATGACAAAAGACCAAGGAGGATTTTAAAGTATGATTCCTGGGGAATATAATAACTGCTCTTTCTAGAGGAATGATGTATACAGACCTCAATCTTTACACAGATGCAGCAGGAGACAAACTGGGGGCTACCTGAGGCGTGATGGTTTACAGAACTAGCCATTAAACTAGGTAAAGATGGTAGTAAGATATAACTGAGATCATACCCATCTGGGCATACACCTAGTGGGGAAGAATTACAGGATCAAAAGTGACATTTGGTGTGACAATAGAGCAATGGTAGGGTGAACAACAGAAACCAGGTCAGAGATAGTCATACAAGTTTGCAACTTCAAATTATAAGTGCATTGCAGTTGAACATGTCATTCAGAAAACATAAAGAAGGGTACAATACCTGGCTGACAGCCTTTCAAATCGCCAGCTGGGTTCCAGACAACAGCGGAGAAAACAACCAATGAACACATGGGACAGCAAATGAGCAAAATATTGTTCCAGTTCATGGGCACCAAGACTCGAGGCCTATGATGGGGCCTGAGTGTTCAAACCTCAGGGCAACACCATGGAGGAAGTGAGCCACTCACAGAAGACAATTGGGAGTTCACCATAGAGCAATGGTGAAAAGAACAGCACACAATGGGGATCTACTTAGCAGGATTAGTGTTATCTGCAATTAAAAGGATGGAAGGACCCAACAAAATAAATATTCATTAGAAGATGAGGAAGGGATGGGGTGGTTAAAATAAGGACGGTGGATAATAGAGACAATAGAGAACAGTGGCTGGTGAAACTGAAAGGAGTGTGTTGCCAACAATATGCAGATCAAGACTGAACAGTATTTCACATACTTTATGTAGTAATATTGCAGGGTCTTAGAAAGTGCTAATATGAAGCCACAGCAAGCAAACAGGAAAGAGATTAGAATGGGAAGATATAAGCTGGGGATGAAGGAGATGCAGTACGATTAAGAGTCAAAAATGGATCAAAGACAAGGTTGCATGGTAACATTAAAGAAACATGTAGGCGCAGTGGCCCAATACAGGCTTTATGAGCTTCACAGCAAGAACAGGACTAGGACGATTATTTCTGCATAGTGATGAAGCAGAGTCCAGTTATCAAGTCACAGCATTGCTAAAGAAGGCATACAATTCTAGGGGATTCAAATAAGTATTCTTCCCATCCTTACGAATAGGGGCTGCCTCACAGTGGGCAGCGGCAAGTAAGACAGTGTATTTGGAGAAAGGGCTGGGCAATTATAAAATCATTGAACATTGCAATGTGGAGACTAACGGATCACCTATGTTTTATTAAGATATGGAGCCACAGGGGATAGGGAGGTGACATGATGGTAAAACGAACCATATATAAGATATTTATTCTGTTTAAACACCATAGGAAGAGGAGGAACGGTCTGAATCTGTAGCCTCTTATATTTGGGCAGAAGGCAGAGAAAAGGCTGGAAGCAACTTTACCAGGATGTAAGCAATGTAAATTGGCATGGCGTGGCATCCGAGAATGAGATGAGCACAACTCCCCACCGAAAAGTTAAATGCCCATTCAGACTTAATTATTATACATTTAGGGATAACAACCTTAGAACAAGCCATGGGTGGACACATACAGGCAGATAAGGACTAGACAATACAGAAGTGGTGGCCTGAAGTATGCCTTGCCTGGTCGGATATAAGTAGGAGGTTTGGAACATGAGCACAGCCATAGAAGCTTGAATATAGCCAGGAAAAGATGAACAGAAGGTAGGGACACTGGTAAGAAAAATGGGAGACAAAATATACTCAGGGTGTGGAAGAGTGGAAAAAATTTCGGTCGTGGCCTGCCTGTGAATCTGCATAATATGTTCAATACGAAATTACGGGTTTTATAGAGCATGGAGGCATACAAAAACAGATAAAAGGGGAAGAAATGATTGGAAAGTGGGTTCCCAGTATGGAGACAGTACCTAGTGAAAGACAAGCTCAGCACAAGCTGGACACAGGCTAGTCAGGAAGGAGGAGGGAAGAAAGGAATAAACAAAAAGAGGAAAGAAGCTGAGGAAAAGCAGTCCAGTTTCACCAGTACTAACAGAAAGGAAGAAGAAGGCAGGTTTTGACCTGGAGACAAAAGGAAAAAGAAGGATGATCAGGATATATGGATGAAAAAATTAATTGTGATATAAAATAAAAGATGATAAAATGGAACATGATTATGATATAAATAAATTAATTGCCGATCTGAGCACAACAAACATGGTCTCTGTCTTTGGCAGGGGAAAAGGAATCGGGACAATAGGTTGCTCTTTAAGGGCAGACAAGGTTATCCTGGTACCTTCCCTTCCATCAGATGGTGTATAGAAGGGAGGGAAGGAAGGGGAGGGCCAGGGGATAGAACAATGGGCAAGCAACAGGAAGGGAAGAAAATGGAACACAAGGGACAGGACAGAAGTGGGTTGCTACTTTTGCTGGAGTTTGACACCCACCCCCTACCACAGAGGAAGAGGAAGACAGTTAACAAGGACTGTGGTAAGTCTGTCAAGGTGGATGACAGATGTGTCCAGTAGGACGATTATTGGACGCAAGGTGATGGCGAAAACAATAGTTATTCAAGTACGAAAAGTGGATGGCAGAGAAAAGGAAGGGAAAGGAGGAGGAAAAAAAAAGAAGACAAAAAGGAAGAAGCTGAAAGAAAAGCAGTCTTGGTTTCACGTTACCTAACAGGAGAAAAGAACCCAGGTTTCACCTAGAACAGGAAGAAGAGGATGATCAGAAGTTGATATGGATGAAATAAAGAAATAGAGAGATAGAAGAAAAAAGATGATAAAATGGAATATGGATGTGATATAAATAAATTAATTGCCATTAAACTCAACAACAAACAATAGTCTCTATCTTTTCTGAGGAAAGGAAATCGGAAAATAGAGTTATTGGTCTACATAGGGTCATATTTAGATCCTCTTGAATAAAGAAAAGCCCCTTTATTCAGTCTGATTGACAACGGACTGGATAGTGCCGCAAACAAACAAGTCAGAACTTCTACCAAATAACATGTAAAAAAGCTTCAGCTGGGACACCATCAATCCTGGGTGCCATATTTCTTGTGTTTAGCTTCCCTTACTTACATGGGGAATATAAATGATTCTACCACATACCCTCAACTATACTACTAAATCCATCTTCGATTACTAGCATAAATTTTACTAAATAATTCACCCATTGTTCTTCTGATATCATCTAATGTATTGAATAGAATGCTCTCTCACAAAAAGCCACTAAAAACAAACCAATCATATCTTTAAAATTGACTCTTGTAATTTATCCACAGTAATAAATTATGAGAACCTTTCTTTTTATAGATCATAGTCTATTTCTACACAGAATCCAAAAGCCTTCAGTACAACAAGGAAATTTGTACCTAAACACCCAATTTTAATCTAATTTCTTAGACACGACAATCGATCAAACCAGGATTGGGAGCTACTGATAATAGTTTTATCTTGTTTCTTTTCTAGAACTCAACTACAAATATATATATAAAATTAAAATATTCAATTTGTTTATTGCCCTAGCGATCATCTATTCCTGTTTGTTTATCACATTATGATCTTGAATTAGCTTATCAATATTCTTTTATACTCATTCCATATAATTTTTTTCCATATTGTGCATAGCATCTGCCTTCTCTCCTTGTAGTTCTTAATTTTGATTAATATTTAATAGATAGACAAACCTCTCTCATTTTAATCTAAATACTTTACTCTCCATATATAATACTTCTACAATTCTAGATCTAAACACTACCCTTTAATTGAGAATGATATCTCCCTTGTATTCTCTTGTTCTACCATTTAAAATCAACAAGTGCATTTGTCAAAATGGAAATAATATCTTAGCTTTTGGTACATGTCCCATCTTTTGACTGATGCAGGATATTTAAACAATCATCTATTCCCATTCAAGCCATATTTCATATTTTGCCCTACATTAAAATCACAAATAAATATATCACTACAAACACAACTTTCAAGTTCTATATCTTAGCCTATCAGTTAAAGATCTGTATTTCTCCTTTAATAGTTGGAGGAATATATATATTGAAAAGACAATACATCCTCTCTGACCCATAGTAACAATGTACATATAAAAACCCATAATACAACTTTAAGGGTTCATAAACTCAAAGACACACTAGACATAAGCTAGACCACCTTAGCTCTACATATTTGAGGATTGTGGTGGAAAGAAGTTGTGTAACCATTCAACATATTTCATCCAATTTGCTCATCAAGTTTCTTGAAAAGTAGTATTTAAATTCAGAAATCAATCTAAACAAACTTTATCCTCAATTTTCTCTTTCAAACCAGCAAGTAACCATCTTGTCTCCCACTTGTCAGTATGTTAGTGGTGCACAACACATCATATTTCTTTTGTACTCAGTCTAGGTTCCCTATTCCTCTGGTGTGCACTGTCTGCCAGTCTGGGTGGAAATGACGCCCTGCATCTCATTCCACAGGCAGATGGAAATTTCCTCTTTTATCAGTCTTGTTTAGCTTCGAGCAGTGCATATGTACCCTGTCTCCCAGATAACTCTTAATCATGCAGAAATGGTCTGAAATTTGATGTTTTCTCAAAAGCACTTTCAAATAGAATACAGTGTCTGGCCTCTGTATCTCTGGTAGGTAATCATGATTGAGGTAGTTTGGAAACCAAGTATTTCTTTGGAACAAACTCGTAATATATCCTCATAACTTTGTACTTTATAACTGGATCTAGGATGCATAGGTCAGTTGACTTTTACAGTGAGTGGTGTGTCTTCAATTCGTAGAGCATATATAGACAAGAATTCAGAACATCTCTGAAGATTTTAAACAACTCTACCATTGGATACATTCATCCTTCCCTCAGACCATAGATTCTAGGTTAACTCTCATGATCTACTTTCCAGATCGAGGTTTGACATATAACTGCTGTTTATTGAAGGTAAGCCAGACCTTCCCAGTTGTGTGATCCTCACGGGTTGCCATCCATTCCTCCATCTGATCCATGCAGGCTTTTAATTTTATAAGTTTATAAGAAATACTTTAGTTCTTCAATTTTCTATTCTGGGCACTGTATTTCACTGAGCAAAAGTCAAATCTACCATGAGAATTCTAGCTCTCATCTGTATAGTGCCAGAGCCTAATGATGAATGAAGTCTGCTTCTCTCCTTCAGGCCTCAGCCTCTATTCAATCTGTCAGCATCCTCAACACAAGCCTTTTTGGGTCATTTGACACCTCCTACTCTGGACCGCTCATTTAACCAGGTTGGATGAATTAGCTTTTAAAGTGAGGTTTTTAATTAATTAATTGAGTCAGGTGACAGAGCCATGCTAAGTGTTTACAGGTGATGCCCGGAGTCCCATATATGCTGCACCTCAGCCCTCAGCACCACCAGGCAGCTACTTTGCGTAGTATTTAAAGTAGATTTTCAAGAAATCATCAGTGAAAACGTTCGTCTTTAGATATATTTTTCCAAGTTTTTAAACCTAGAAGGTAAGACTACTCTAAAACATTCCTACCATCCTATTATCAGTAATCCATTTAACATACAACTGTTGAAATTCTTGACCCATGTCTTCCCAATTCATAAGTAGTATGAATACATATACTGTATGATATTATAAATTTAAAGTGCTCCTACACACCTTCTACCTCATCTATTGATATTCCCTTGAAGCCAACGTGTACAATTAATTTAAAACTTGTATTATCTATATCCTCTATCTTTGCTAACATGATCCCGGGTTCCTAGCCATCAGGAGAACATTCTTCCTATTTCCTGCTGGATAGCTACTCCAGGCTCAGGTGTATCCCATATCCTGCTAAGGACAGGATAATGTTTGCTCTCTGACAGTAAAGTCAATAACATGATATCAGAAAAATGCATGTCTTCTCTCAGCCTTCACTTCTCAATATGAAAATACTGTAGTGAACAATCCTCTCCTAATAACTGGCCTACTGTAGTCATAACAGGTAGCCTGTACCCTCTTTATAACCTCAACATATTGTAGTGGAGGCACAATACTTAATTATACTTCAGGTGGTGTAGTAAGTCCCTTTAAGAAGATAGTTCCCTTCCATACTGAACCTTACCTACTCTTCTTTTCTTGAAATATTTTATACTTTTTGTCAATCAGCCAAGATATGCTTAGCAATTATCCATACCTGTCCTTCATTACAAAACTTTACTATGTGTGAATTTATAGAAGTAAAGAACGCGTCATAGAATTTTAAGCAATTTACATTTACTTAATTGACAATGAAACCCAGCTTAATATTCCAACATGTTAATCTTAGATTGGATGTGTACAGTAAACTCCATACATTTGGAAGATAACAGAGGGAGGTGGTCGGTTGGAGAAAAAAGCGGATGTCGATGTTAAAAATGCAAAGAGAACTGCAAGGTTCCTTAAGTAAAAGCAATTAGTAATGGCATTCCTTATGTTAAGTATATGTAAAGGAGTATTTGTTTAAGGAAACTCACTATCTGTTGTACTTCCTTCTTTTCATTAGTTACAACTACTCTAACAACAACGACAAGAAGTAAGCGTGCATAAATAACCAAAAGTAAATTATTGTGAGAAATACATCTTTGATATGATTTATAAATGCACATTCCATTTTAAAATCGCAACATGTGTCTAAACCTAGATGAGTAGTTTGCTCTCCAAATATTTCTTTACCCTCAACCTACATATACATGTGTCACATATTACAATATGAGCATAACTATGGAAGAGGCTCTAAGATCATTGTGTCTTCCCCTACCCATTAGTAGATATGAAAAAGTGTGCTGTGTAAACATGCATGAAATATGTGTTTCCTACCCAAGCTACTACCCAGTGTATCAGTAGATTCCCTTAGTAAGCATACAGTTGTACAGACTTTCTTGGAAGGCTTGTATTCTCTTCATCTCTACTGACTGTCTCATTCCCTTGATCATTTTCGTGGTGCTGCACTGCACTGCTTTGACAGTCTCAATGTATTGTTTTTATGAAGGAGCCAAGAACCACATTAAGCATTTCTGGTCAGCTCTGACTAAGTCCTTGTAAAAAGGAAGGATACATTCCCCTTCAATGCTGAACACCCACGTATTTCTTTCATTAATCTTATAATACTGGCCAACCTGCCCATCCATCAAGTCAAGCTTTTGCCTGGAACATACTCACACCTGCAGTTCATTCCAAAACCTCTTACCACGCTTATGACTGTGTAAATATATAAAATAACCATATTGCTAAAATCATTTTGGAGAGTACCATTCTTCATATTTCTTAGAGCTTGTAACAAAGTAACACTGCACTCTCTTACCTGAATGGGAGCTCCTCTGCAGTGTGAAATCATTTTTTACTGCAGCACTGTAAGGAAGCGAAGGTATCATAATTTGCCCCAAGGGGCTGGCAGCTCAATACCTTTTCACTTCCTGCTAGCCCACTCCACTCCCATTTTGTGATATTTTATGATGTCCATATAGGGGGAGAGCAGGGATCACTCCATTGTCTTATACAGAGCATTATTTCTAAAGCCTATTTACCGATTTGAAATGTAACTGAAACTTAAACATCCTTGTAAGTTAACTCATATTATGCAGTTAGCAATGTAATTACTTAAGTATGCATACTATAAATAAGCATGTTCTTAGAAAAATTTGAACTGTAGAATTCCTTGGAATTAAAATCATACAAAGAAATTAGCAATAGTATTCTATAAGTTAGGTTTACATAGAGATGCATTTCCTTAGTGAAACTAATTATGTGTTGTGCTTCCTCCATTTCAATTAGCTACAACTACTCCAAGCACAACCATAATGACAACAACAAGTAAGTTTCATTTTGCATTATTATTTAAAAGTAGATTTTCCTAAGGAATCATCTCTGATATGGTTTAACATGTTTAGATCTATTTTGCAAAATGTTTAAACCTAGAAGGTAATACTACTCTCTTAACATTTCATTACTGCATCATATTACCTACAGTAGTCACATTTTAACATACAATTGCAAGACATTACATAGAAACATAGAATTTGACGGCAGATAAGGACCGCTTGGCCCACCCAGTCTGCCCATTTCCCTACCTACTGGATAAGCTGCAGATCCTAGTTAACCAGCAGCCTACTTCTTCTTACCCCAACCCCCCAGAATTGCCTTATGACTGTCCCATGCATGCTTGAATTCCACCACTGATTTTGACTCCACCACTGATTCCTTGCATCCACAACCCTCTCTGTGAAAAATACTTCCTTAAATTACCTCTGAGCCGCCCCTATCTTCAAATTGTGCCCTCTTGTTCTTGCACACCTCTTTTTTGAAAGATGCTACCCTCTTGGACTTTGTTGATTCCTTGAGGTACTTGAAAGTTTCTATCATGTCCCCCCTCTCCTCCTTTCCTCGAGGCTATACATATTAAGCTCCTTAAGTTCTCTTCATATGTCTTCCGGTGCAGACCCTGCACCATTTATTGCCCTCCTGGACAGCTTCCATCCTGTCTATGTCTTTCGGAGATTGGGTCTCCAGAACTGCACACAGTACTCCAGATGGGGTCTCACCAGCTGTCTGTACAGAGGATAATAACTTCCTGTTTTCTACTGGTGATGCCTCTCCTATGCATCCCAGTATCCCCCAGCCCTCCTTGCTGCCCTCTCACATTGCTTGCCCACCTTTAGGTCATCTGATATGACTACCCCAGGTCCCTTTCCATTTTTGTTGTTGTTAGTATCTCACCCCCCATTGTGTACTCTTCCCCTGGGTTTTTGTTTCCCAGGTGCATTACCTTGCACTTCTTAGCATTGAATCTAAGCTGCCATACATTTGACCATTCCTCTAACCTTGCCAAGTCCCTTCTCATCCTTTCCACCCCACCCTGTGCATCAACTCTGTTGCAGATCTTAGTGTCATCTGCAAAGAGACATACTTTTCCTTCCAGTCCTTCTGCAATGTCGCTTATAAAGACATTGAAGAGGACCGGTCCTAATACTGAACCCTGCGGTACCCCACTAGTAACCCTCCTTTCTTCTGAGTGGACTCCATTTACTATTACTCTCTGTGTCCTATTCTCCAGCCAATTCTTTACCCAGGCTGTCATCTTGGGACCCACTCCCAGGCTGGCTAACTTGTATATTAATCTTTTGTGTGGGACTGTGTCAAATGCCTTGCTAAAGTCTAGGTAGGCCATGTCCACAGCCCCTCCCTGATCTACTACTTTGGTCACCCAGTCAAAGAAATCTATCAAATTTGTCTGGCATGACCTTCCCGCTGTGAATCCATGCTGCCTAGGGTCCTGTGCCCCTCTGGCCTCTAGATACTCGACAATTCTTTCCTTCAGAAGTGATTCCATCATTTTCCCTATCACTGAGGTTAAACTAACAGGTCTGTAGTTTCCTGCTTCTGCCTTGCTCCCACTTTTGTGAAGGGGAATCACATCTGCCCTCCTCCAGTCCTCGGTACCACCTCATCCTCCCATGATTTGTTAAAAAGGGTAGTCAGTGGTGTCACTAGTTCTACCCTTAGTTCTTTTAGAATTCTGGGATGAATCCCATCAGGCCCCATTGCTTTGTCCACCTTCAGTTTTAAGAGTTCTTTCAGAACCCTTTCTTCTGTAAATGGGCTGGTATCAACTTCTGTATCCAGAGTGTTACTACTGTTTGTTTTATGTACCTCCCCCTCTTCATTTGTAAATACTGAGCAAAAATATTTGTTTAGTATCTCTGCCTTTTCACAGTCTCCCTCTGCCCACCCTCCTCCCTTTATTAAGCCTCACTATCCCTCCCTTGGTCTTCCTTTGCTCCCTGATGTACCTATAAAAGGTTTTATCCCCCTTCTTAACTGAGTTGGCTATCTTTTCCTTGGTTTGGGCCTTTGCTGTTCTGACTGCCTTCCCAGCCTCCTTTTGCTTTAACTGATACAGTTCTCTGTCCTGCTCCTTCTGCGATTCCTTGTACTTCCTGAATGCTTTCTTTTTCTCTTGACTACCACTTCCTTTGAGAACCATAGTGGTTTCTTACATCATCTTGTTTTGTTTATTTGCTTCACACAAAGGCTTGTTACCTCTGTGATGGCAGTTTTTATTATTCCCCATTGTTCTTCCACCCCTCCTTCCTGCCCATTTGCTAGTGCATTCCTTAGGCACTCACCCATTTTGGCAAAGTCAGCCCTCCTAAAGTCCAGTACTTTTGTCTTTGTATGGCTTGACTCTATTGCTGTGTTTATTGTGAACCATACTGTTCGATGGTCGCTAATTCCCAGATGGCTACCCACTTCTACATCTGTGATCCTCTCTCCATTTCCATTTGAGAGAATCAAGTCTAATATTGCTCCTCTCAAGTGGGCTCCAGTACTAGTTGTCTAAGGCATGCCCCCTGTAGGGCATCTAGAATAACTGCACTCTTCAAGTGGCAGCTGCAACTGCACTCCAGTTAACATCTGGCATATTCAGATCACCCATCAGCAATATCTCCTCTTTTCTGCCATTCTAAGTATACTTTCTATCATTTCCTGTCCATTTCCTCCCCTCAAAAGGGGATCTGTATACAACCCCTGTGCATATTGTGGCCATTGCCTGTCTCCAAATTTACCTACAGTGCTTCTTCTCCTCCCTGTTTACCCTTTTGTTCTGTTGCTTTTATTCCTTCCCTTATGTAAAGAACTACTCCTCCTCCTCTTTTACCCTCCCTGTCCCTCCTGTAGATAGTGTATCCTGGTATGTTTATGTCCCAGTCATGGTTTTGTGTGTACCATGTTTCTGTGACTGCCACGATATCCAGATGTTCCTCCTCCATCAAGGCCACTAATTCAGGAAGCTTGTTACCCAGACTACGGGCATTAGTACTCATTGCTCTCCATTTTTTGATGGCTTTACCTTCTGTTGCAGCATCCCCCACTGACCGTTCTACCTCAGTCTTTTTCTCATTTAGTACCCTGTTTTGTAGGGAGAGGCTGGGATTTTCCTGCTGCTTGTTAGTGCCTCCCCCTTTGACTAGTTTAAAAGCTTGCCAATGAAGCATTTAAACTGATTGCTCTAAAGACTTGTTCCATTCCTGGACAGATGCAGACCATCCTGCCAGTATAGGCTGGTGTCCCTCCAGGTGGAACCCCAGTCCCCAATGAAGCCAAACCCCTGTGCTCCGCACCATTTTTTCAACCATTCATTAAACTGCATGGTGCCAATTACCCTTGCCTCCCCCATGCTTTTGACAGGCAGCACCTCTGAGAAGGATACTGTGCGTGCTACTTGTCTTAGGTCCCTCCCAACTCTGCAATGTCCTCCTGCACTGCTCTAATCTCATGATGAGCCAAGTCATTTTGTCCCTAGGTGGACAATTATGTCCAGCTAGGAATACCTTGCAGCTGTTCTCGTGATCCTGAGGATGCACTTCCTGTCCCTCCAAGCCATGGCACCAGGCAGGCACCTTACTTCAGTTTTCCCAGCTCCCCCCAGTTCTATACCCCTAATAATTGAGTCCCTCACCAGGAGCTGTTTCCTTTTCCTGTGGTGTCCTCTGCCTCCTTCCTGTGGGCCTCCCTTGTGACAGTTATCATCAGTCTTCTCTGCGAGTGCATCCATAGGGGAGCTATGCTCCCCCAGAATGGTGCATGGATTGTGGAGTCTAACAGTTGACTGGGTGTGCCTCTGTTCCACCCTCCTCACCCTCCCTGAGCCAACTGTGGTCCAACTGCTGTGCTTTCTTTGCAACCTCTGAGATAGTGGTGGTGGCGCCAGTGCTCCTGGATGGGGGAGGTTCCCTTCCTACTGTCCAGTGTGGCCTGGGGAAGTTTTCCTTACTACTGTCCAGTGCAGCCTGAAGATGGGCAACTTCCTCCCTCAGGGCAGATAGTTGTCTGCAAATAGGGCAGCATCTCAGCTTCCAGAAAGACTCCCAGAAGACTGCTGCCCCACAGCCATTACATTGCACTACTCCCCACATGTTTATCTTGTTTTTTTATTGTTTTGTGTGTGTGTGTGTGTGTGTGTGCGTGCATGTGTGATTTGTTATATAGAAATATATATATAATACAATGTGTATGCTTATATTGTCAGTGCAGTGTGCTAGAGAGGATATGACAGTGAAATGCACCTTGCACTTGAGGAAATGATGTCAGAACCTCAGGTATAAAGGAACTATCTCCGGGGGTGGGTGGGGTGAGGTTGGAAGGGGTTGGGCCTAAACTGTGTCCTCACAAAACAATCAACTAAAGCTCTCATCCACCACTGCGATGAGTGCCTTCCTGTCAGCAAGATACCCTACACAACAATTTGACAGAGAAAGTACCCTGCTAATCAAACAGAGAAAAATACAGACATCCAAGTCAGACACAGGTAAACCTCTCCAGCCCCAAAACAGCCTGGTGGTTTGTTAGCCACAAAGGAAAATCAAATATGCAGTTATTTCAGCCCTTCTGAGGATGCTGACAAGATAAGCAGTTTTAAAAAAAACCTTCCTGAATTAAAAACTAAAACAAACACAAAGCAATACCACTTTAAAAGTGAAGAAAACTTCTCTCAGATGTAAACCCACCAAAAGTTGCAAAATATATTGATGCAGATTCTCACAGAATTCTAGTAATCAGTCCAGTTAGCCACAAAGGAAAATCAAATATGCAGAAGATAAGCAGTTTTAAAAACCCTTCCTGAATTAAAAACTAAAATAAATACAAAGCAATACCACTTTAAAAGTGAGGAAAACTTCTCTCAGATGAAAGCAAGAGAGAGAGAGAGATATTAGTTACAGATATTTAGTCCAAAATAGTATATCCCACGCAGCTTCTCAGTTGTTTCCAAGCACTCCTGTACACAACTTGGAAGAAGATGGACATTCTCGGTCCATCATGTCTTCCCCTCTTCATACGCAGGTATTAATACTTATACTGTATGATAATGTACACATTTAAAGGGGTCCCCACCCATTCTTCTACCCAGCATGTCCAATGATTCCCTTGGTAAGCACACTATTGTACAAACTTAATTTAAAGGCATGTATTATCCTCATGTTCTCGGTCTCTGGTGGTATGATGTTCCATTGGTTCCCAGCCATCTGGGAGGAGAAATGCTTCCTAATGTTACCCCTGAGATGGCTACCTCTGAGCATAAGGTGTATCCCCACGTAATGCAGAAGGACAGAATATCAAAGTCTGCTGCCTATTCAGTCAAGTCAATAAGATGATAAAGAAAGAAAAATGCATGTCTTTTCTCAGTCTTCACTTCTCAATGTGAAAATGCTGTGGTGCACCAGCCTCTCCTATAGCTTTGGCCTTCCACTTCATTGACCATTTAGGTGGCCCTGCTTTGTACCCCCATTACAACCTCAACATATTGTAGTGGAGGAGCACAGAACTGCTGTACATGATGTACTTCAGGTGGTTCTAGACTATGTCCTTTTAAAAACCATAGTTTCCATGTCCATATTGAACACTTACCTACTCTATTCTTTTCTTGAAATCTTTTATCCTTCTGTTCAATCAGCCCAGCCATTTTGTCAGGCCTATCCTTAGCAATTATCCATACCTGTTCTTCATTTCAACACTTTTTACTATGCATCTGTTTGAACATAAAAGAGCCAAAATGTTAAAGAATTTAAAGTAATACATTTTTGCTTAATTGACAATGAAATCCAGTTTAAAGTTCCAACATGTTGATCTTAGATGGTATGTATTCAGCAAACTCCACACATTTGGTAGATAGCAGAGGGAGGTCATTGGTTGGAAAAAATGCTGATGATGTTAAAAAATGCAATTAAAATTGCAAGGTTCCTAAAGTAAATGCAAATAGTAATGGCATTCCTTATGTTAAGTTTATGTAAAGTAGTATTTCTTTAAGGAAACTCACTGTCTATTCTACTTCCTTCTTTTCCATTAGCTACAACTACTACAACCACAACCAAAACAACAACTACAAGTAAGAGTACATAAACAACCAAAAGTAAATTATTGTGAGAAATACATCTTATATATGATCTATAAATGCATATTCCATTTTGAAATCAAAACACAACATATCTAAACCTAGATGAGTACTCTACTCTCCTAACATTTTTTACTCTCAACCTATCATGTACATTTGTCACATATTAACATATAAGCATATAAATGGAAGAGACTCTAAGACCATTGTGTCTTCCTCTACTCATAAGAAGGTATGGGAAAATGTGCTGTGTAAATGTGTATGAAATAAATAAGGGTATATACAATAGAGAGCTGCCCCAGAGAAAGTCAAAGCTGGCTTCAGAGAATGCACAATTGGCAAGACAATGGTCTGGAATCATCAATGAACAGGAAAACTCACCACCTGCCTGTCCACTAGGTAACTGGTGTTCTCTGGAGTCTTCAGACCATTGCACTTGATCTACTCCTCAAATGAATTCTGTGCACCTCCAAAGTCAAACAGTCATGGCTTCATGTAAGAACACCTCGTGCAGGAGTGTAGTCAAAAGAGCACAGCAGACATCTGACCGAAACTGCAGCTTCAAGATAAATTGGCTGCAGAGACCACCTGCTGCTTTGCTAGAGTTTGCCACTCTTCCCCCTGACTGAAACCGCAGCTTCAAGTTAAATTGGCTGCAGAGACCACCCGCTGTGCCAGAGCTGGCCACTCTCCCCCTCTGACTGAAACTGCAGCTTTAAGTTAAATTGGCTGCAGAGACCACCCACTGTGCCAGAGTCAGCCACTCCACCTCTTACCGACTGCAAGGTACTGTTGAGACACACAGCAGAAACCCCTCCAAGGTCTTTCAGCCAGCGTAGCTCTGTCTGCCTGTTAAACTTGGTGCCTATTCTGCCAGAGGGACAAGAATGTCTTAACTTGGATACAGTGACTGTTCTGCTCAGTTAGCTACCACATAACTGTTTAAAGGAATAGTCCACCAACAACTTGCAAAAACATATGTTGTGCAGAGTGTTTTGATTTGTATGTTAAGTTGTTGTGTGCCCTTCCCTCTGTCTGCTGTTAAGAGTTTTTCCTAAATTAGCCTGCTAGCTTTAGGGTAGTTTACGACCCTGGAGTTCTTCATATGAGACAACTTAATTGTATTCCTTTGTCCTACAATGCACCTTGTTTCATGTGACAGTGATGTAGCAGACACAATAAATCCAGCAGAAAGCATTGCTTTACAATCAGGTAACAACAGTAGATATGGTTATATTTTAAAATCTATAGAATTCATCATAGTGACTACCCTCATCGTAAAGGTCTTAGTGTCCTGAAGAACTTTGCTGCTGGTAATTTTTGTGCAGCTTGCAAAGCTTCCAAGATATTTAGTTTGTTTTGTATGTGTGTGCTGAATGTTGGGTCTCTGATACATTAGGAAAATTAGGAAAAACTCCTAATAGCAGTCAGAGGAAAGGAAACACTAGAACTTCACATGCAAATTAAAACACTCTGCACAACATATATTTTTTGCTAGTTATGGGTGGACTACTCCTTTAATGAATTTTACTGCTTAGGATTCCTTAACTTTCTCATTTGCAAGTTATGCATCTCTACCACTTAAGGGCATTGTTTCTAAGCCAGCATGACTCAAAGGGCAAGAATCTTTCTATCTTTCTGACACATCACCTGATTTTAGACTTTGTTCTACTTACGGCTTCTACTCCACCTTATCTAGACCTGTCACTTAACTAGGCATTTTCAAATACTTCCTTCCTGAGGTGTCTGCTGTTAAAAAAGCCACAAAGGTCTTCCCAGCCTGCCTATGCTGTTCCCTGTGGTCCTTGAAATTCACTACTGTCTATCTTCCAAGGATTTTGCTCCCTATAGTGGGTTACTGCTTTCTCAAGTTGTGGCTCCACTGACTCTCTGTCTGCTGAAAACACTGCTCTCTTTACAATATACTATACCTTTACCTTTATTTTGCATAGGAAATACTCTAGAAAGAAACAGGCGACAAGGATCGAGTTAGACAAGGAGTTGTGGATGACTGGGGTTCAATACATGCTGCTGTCTAGCTGTAATTAAACTTTATAATCTATCTCCTCTGACCTGTTCACTCACGGTCAAAAATGAGTGACATCAGTATACTTTGAAACTGTTTACCCTGATATCCTTAATAGTGCTGCCTCTCAAACTCCTCATCACACTGTGTCCCCTTATACACTGACAGGAAGATTTGATAGCAGAGCAGCTTTCACAAATTTTGTGAGTCGCACTGACAACAAGTATGGTTACTGACATAATGCAGTCTCGAGACACTGATCATTCCCAACAGGCTGCCAAACTGTCAGTGTTTTGGGCTGGCTGAATTTAATACTAATTTTGTTTCAATAACAATGGTGGGACAAACAAATAGGCAGAATGTTATAATGTTTTGATTATGTGTTACTACATGTTAACCAGTAGCAAAAAAGACACTTTTACACAAGAAATGTTTGAAAGGATTTTTATTACATTTCACCTTTAAAACATGTTGTGGATAGGAGTAATGTACATCTGCTGAGCACCAGAAGGAAGTTCCAGAATTTGGGCACAGACTGCAAAGGCACAGTCACCTGACAAAGTACGGGATTGGGGACAAGGAGGGATAACGAGTCAGTGGACCTAAGTAGGTATAATGGTTGAGCTGGTTTAAAGAGCTTGGAGAGGGCAGGAGGGGTGGCAGTATGGATTATTTTTATCAATAACCAGCTTAGGTAAAAAGAACGAAAGTTACTCGGGGACAACCAGTGAAGTTTTTCATATAACTCACAGTCATGGGTGAGTCGAGGGACAGCAAGGACAAAGCAGCAAACATTATTATAGGCCACGTTTCACTTGCAAGGCTGACTTTTGCAGCAAGGGGAATGGCTGTGAGACCATAACTAAGTGTGGGAAGAAATATTCCTTTAGCATGTAATGTAAAAAACATGTTTTTGTGTGGTAACACCTGTACAGTAAACAGTGTGTTTTTCACTTTTAAAAAGAAAAAAGAAATCAGAATTAAACTAATAGCTACATTGGACCAGCATAACATTATGTGGTGATTTGCATATGCAGCCCATGATGCTTTGCATTGTGGGGGCATGTGTGATTTTGTATTTTCTAATAGCTACAACATCATTCTCTACAGAATGTGGTCACTAATAAAAAGAAATTAAATTAGAGACACTTTAAGGCCTAATGGGGTTGACAGTGCCTTTTTAAGTAGAAATCCCAATGAGAGAAGTCTGTTCTAAACAAGAACTATGTAAATTCACTGATAAAAACACACATAATGAGAGAGATTTTATCTGTTTTTATTGTTCATATAACCACAGTACAAAGGCCTTCTTAATTCATACACATGTTGTGGCAAGGGTGTCATTTCTGGGTGAACAGGGACTGTGCAGTAAATACCACAAAAACAATCCTTACAATATACAATGTTATAAAATGCATAACCCTATATTTGAATATGTCATACTGGGATCTGGGTCTAGAAAGGTTTCTTAGAAATAAATATTTCTCTATTAACATCATTCCCCATAGACATACAGTATTGACAATTTCAAAAACTTAATCGGGGATTCTCTTGAAATTCACATTATCATATAAAGACTAAAATTAAATGTACAGATACTCGATAATTAATAGCTCACAGCATCCTTCACTCACTTAAATTTTATCCCAACAGAACTTTTTTATAGCTGGCTAAAAATAGCATGTATACTGTAATATTTCTGATAGAAAATAAACTCCTAAAAGTTAATACAGTTTTTTTCCTACTACTGTACCTGTTTTAAGGTTAGTTGCCTAAGCTACAGTAGGTCAAAATATTGACATAATCCACAAAATATGATATTATTTATATCATGAAAATAACATTAAAGCTCTGTACTACATACAGTATAATCAAACTGAACTCCGCTCTTAATACATTTTCTGGTTCTCTACTAAGCTGTGTTTTGTGCTATACAGTAATTAATGCCATTCCATTAAATTTTGTAATCGGAAATGTTTGCAGAGTCATTTTCCACCATAAAGCCCTGCTTTTTGATCTTAGTGCATGGAGGAGCTGGGATCCTCCAGGAGTCAGAACTTTAAGGAGAAAAGATTCTGACATACAGTGCCCTGGACAAAAGGCATTTTCACACCCATCTGCCTTAGTTCCTTTATTCCCTGCCATCAAAGAACACCTTTTCAACCTAAAGACAGGACATTATGATATGCCTGCATAGGCCTGTTTTTTTTTTTCTCTATGTAGTCTTTGTTTTATTTCTCCAAAAGCCATACCAGGTCCAGTTTTCCACTTGTTGTCCATCTGGCAGCAACATAGAGAGGAAGGAGTGGCATGATGTTTGTGTTGCCTGTACAGTCCCTAACTGTAACACCTGTAGTTGTTGCAGCTGTCTACAGATGACTTTGCAGATTCTCTGTGACAGGTCCAAAAGAATCAGAGAAGTCCTGTGCTGGCAGACTGTATCTATAAAGGTTCTGGCTAAACTCATCATTGTGCAAAGAACACAGATTTTTGTCTACTACTGTTAGTTCTCTCAGGGTTAGGGGCAATGCCTCCATGTAGTGTGACTTAGTGAAGCCCTCTTTACTTCTGGACAGCATGATGATTCTTCCTCAGGCCTGTCACTTTTTTCATGCCTCTCTGCATGGTTATCAATGTTGGCACCAGCGTCCCTAGGGCTGACCCTTCCCTTCAGGAATATATCTTAGTATTGAGCACACTTTCTCTCAACATTGTTTGGGGAGCTGTCTTTTCCACTAGTGTGGTACCAGCCTCTGTGATGACATTGCTGCCAACTTGGACAGGTTTCATGAGATATCAGTGACTTTTTAACAACAGGAAACATTACAATGAGTGCATCACCGAAAACTGCAGCAGCGACTTGCACAACACGGAAGACAAAAACAACAAGGATCGGCCCCATGTCGAACGCTGTTTTTTTTATGCAGGGGGCTATACCTCCTGCACCCCTCCATTATTAATATAGTCAACTCCGAGGGGGGCCTGACACAAGGAAAAAGAGAAACCATCAGAAGGGGGCATCTCACCAAATGCAAAATGAAGAAAAGTCACCAAAAGTTTTTGTACGCCACAAGCTGTGAACCCACAGCCTTCTGCACTAGTAGAATACACTCTACCACTGTGCTAGATGGCCAGCTCAAATTTTTCCCACCAGTCTGACTCCCATATCATGTTAATACCCTCCCACCATCCCACACTCACTCTCTTCCAACATTCACTATTCTTGTTCCGGACTCTCACTATTCCACCACTAGCTATTCTTTCATATTCACTTTTATTATGGGTGGTCAAACTGAGTCATTCATATTGAGTCACTCAATTCGACTCACTCATGTCACTGAATACCCCTTGGGATATCATTATAAAAATCAACTGTGACACTATCATCAGTGCATTAAACTGCATCCTCATGCTGATTTCTCACTTTGGGATGTTCTAAGTCCCTGATGACATATTTCTTGATATTGTCCTCAGCACTATTCTTTCCACTGAGTTCAGTGCAAACCTGGATACCAATTTCACTGCTACCTTTGAGATGCTTTTCTTTTATTTCTTTCCCACCTTTACCAGACTGGTCCCTTCATCCTACAGTCCCCAGCCCCATTACCTCCCATCTCTGGGACTTACCCATGGGATGTACCTGTACCTCCACAGCTTGCCTTCTGTGATGGAGCCATTGGGTACCCCAAGCCACCTCAGATGCCTTGACCAGTTGATGGTTACACCACCCAGTAGACAATGTGGGTCTGCAGAGGACCATGGAAATGATCCTGCAGCAGCCTGCAGCCTTTCATCTTGTTTTCTCCCCAAGCTTCAGATGCCCCATGAAGCTGAAAGTATGATGTGTGCATGCTGAGCATATCTGTTGGAGAGTGTCCCTCCAACCAACTCCTGTATCAGCGCACATCACCCTCTATGGTCACCTAAGTAGGGATGTTGCCGCTGAGCTTTCTGCTGACCCTCCTGGAAGAAGAAGAATGCACTCTAGGATTCTTAGTCCTCCTCCCCCAGCTGGCCCACAGTGAACTAGATGTGCTCCCACTCCTGGGTCACTGGTCTTGTGAGCAGTAACGCTACAATTTCACTGATGGGCTGGCCCTTGACATCCTTGTCAATGTCAACCGCACTACTGAAATTTCAGTCCACATGATGAGCCCTTCCTCAGCCCCAGTATTTTTCCCAGTTGCTGGGGTGTTCAGCCTATTCTTTACAAGGATTTCTTTACAATGAGGGCCCTTCTATCATGTCCCTGATTTACTCACAACCTCACAGCATTACATCCTTTTAAGAGATTGCTTGTTATCCTACTTTGGATTCTTCTGATGTTTCATGTGGCAACTCCTCTATACTGGGATATACCTAGTCTTGTATCTTCACCCTTAGTTACTCCCTCTTCATTTCAATCCATCTTGAGAGGCTGTAACCTCTGGATTTTTCTTTGAGGCTCAGTTTGCCAGTTGGCTGTTGATGATTGGGGTTTGTTCAGAGGGACAGACACCTGAGTCTCTTTCTCACCCAGTGCTATCCCTCAGCCTCCTAATAGGATTGTACCCTCTACAACCTCCATGAACTCAGGGGACTTTATTCCAGACTTCCCTATGAAAGATGATGATTTTCAGTATTTTAGCCTTATATGAAGAAGGATTTTGGACTCTACACAGTCCTATGGCAGGAGCTTTGTCACGAACCCTCATAGTAATTTCCTGCCCATTTGGGACACAGAGGACCCAACACTTATTTTGTACACCCTGTACTTATGCTTTGAAGCCTTCACTAGGTCAGCCACACATCCCATTTGCATTGCTTCCAGTAATATTTTCTACTTCTTGTTATGTGGTTTCCCAAGAAGATTCAGGTCACTCATCTTTCTCAGTGCTTTTGAACAGAAAAATGTGTGCTGTACACCAACTTCTCCTGAATACTCCAGGATCTATGCTTAATGGAACTGGTCTTATGACTCCTGAGTCAGCTGTCATGGCTATCCACATTGCCAAAACTGAGTCCACTGTGCCTTCTTATAGGCTGACTCTTTATACTTGTGCTAATGCCACCTTCTCCAGTCTCCAGGAGAGCCCTCATAAGACCGCAATTTATTTATTTGATTATTTATTTTTATGTTAAGACATAGATCACCCTCATATGGTCTCCTCCCAACTTTACCTTCCTCTAGCTTGAGAAGGGACAGATGCATACCTAGCAGCATGCTTTGTTATTCTCCCTTTCTCTCAGATCCCCCTCATAAGCATCAAATTCTACTTTCCCCCTTCCAGGGCATATCTTTGCTTTGGAGCACTCTGAGCATTTCTTTCAGAATCCCAGTATTAGTTCTTATTGCCTACCTTTTTCTACTCGAGTGTTCCACAATCATCCCTCCTCAGCTGTCCCATATGGACCCTTTGTCTGCTGTGTACTGCAATCTCAGTCTGTTAGGATCCCTGATGTCTCACTGTTCCTGTTTTTTGCATTTTAGTGGTGCAGCTCACAAGTTCAATTAGAGCCTGTCCCCTGGTTCCTCTTTGTCCTCTCATGTTCTTTTCACTTTTTTCAACTGACCAAAGTGTGAAGCTCTATGGAGGAGCCTAACTCTGTAAAGATACATTAGAAAAGTTACTTACCATAGCTACAACTGCTTCACCCAGGATTTAACAGAAATTATGCCACATGAAACACTTTTTTCCAATGTGATTCTATACAGACAACTGGAAAAGGGTGGGACATGGGGGGTTAAGTAGAGGGTGCAACAGGCACTGGTGGATGTAGGGGGGGCCTGCAGGATGTGTGGAGACTGGGTCACCTGAAAGAGAGGATTATACATTCTGTTTAATGGCTCATGACAGCTACAGTAGACTGGATCTTTTGTGGGCAAGGAGGGCCCTGGAGATTTGATTATTGGTCAACATACAACTGAAGGTCATATCAGACCATGCTGCAGTCATGTATACTTTTAAACTCAAAGCCTGCAAGGATAAGATAAAAGGTGACCTCTGCATGGCTAACTCATGCAAGATCACAATTTCTGTTAGAGGTTTAGGGAGGAAATGGAGGGTATTTTTCAGGTAAATGATATGGGAGATACTGGCTATATGCCAGGATTACTCCTGCCTGCAAAAGCATTCAAAGAGACTAAAAGAGTAAATTCTTACAACAGATTCAAATCTGAGTTATGGCGCTGGTTTCTCCTGCCTGCACTAGAGTAATTAAGTGGTGATTAAGGTTCATATTCTTACTGGCATTATCAAAAATGTTAAGTGCTGCCACAGGAGTTAGATAAACGTATTCATCGTATTCTTATTTGCATTACAAGAAGTTCTAAGTGCAGCCATGTGACCTAGTTATAATCGAACATCAAAAGAAATACAATAACATAGAGCATAATATACGGGGTGGTGTGTGTAATGAGACTTTACACATACCCAAGTTATGGGATGCTACATAAACTCCGAGGGCAAAGCCCAAGGGGTTTATGAAATGCATCCCACAATAAGGGTGTGTGTAAAATTGAGTTTTACACACACCACCCCATATTTTATTTTTTATAATTGCTGGTGTGCCCTTTTTCACCACAGCAATAATAAAAAGTTAAATAAGTAAACAGATTGGTGTTCAGGCAGTCATGGACCAATCTGGATTCTGTGCAATCCATGGTCTTCCAAGTTACAGTGCTTCACTTGTTGGGGGCAAAAGTAAGTGGATATTTTGATTAAAAAAAATCTATATTTGTGTGCATTTTTAAAGATAAACTTACCGCCAAGTGGCGATTGCAGCATCATTCCCGGCTTGTCGAGGCAGGGACAGTCTGTGGCATGAACTCGGTTGCAAAGGCATTCTGATGGGGAAACATGGCATGGGTTTCACTTTTATTTTCCTTTTGTTTCCCTGGGTCAGTGAAGAAAGAGAGTTCATTTCTTTTTTTTAAATAAAAAAGTAAATTACTGCCGAATTCAAGGGACTACAAAGTGTGTGGCAATATGGGATTGCTCCAGGGAATGTGAATATCACAGACCGGTGACTGACGCATGGGTGGGTGGTCAAGGGGAAACCTGACGTGTGTTTGTCATTATAACCAGCTGGTTATAATGGCAAATTATAACCGTTTCCTATTGGAAAAAGCGCTAGCCAGTAATTATAAAATCATAACATTCACTCTTCCTCGGGAACAAAGTTGGTGTATTAGGTAGTATATATACTCGCTCCAGCATATAAAGTAGGCAAAAAAGAAGGTTGCCAGCCACCCAACTGGGTGATGGAGTGTGTAAGTTGTAATAAAAAAAAGAACTCTGAAGCTCTACAAAGGAAAACTAAGCCAACTGAAAAGTAAACGGGTGGTACTGGTGGGACAAAATTAAAATTTAACACATCTTATACGATAACAATGGGCATTACCAAGTTGAACATGTTTAACTCACAACAAAGTTATTCTGAAGAAGATGAAAAAAATCCAAGTTGTAGTTCTGTCAGAAATGATATGTTGAAAAACTGCAGTGTCTATCTGATGCTAAGTTATTGGGAACTAACATACAGTGGTGCTCCTGAAGGGCCAGGCAGAGTCATTGTTATTGTTTTCTTATTTGTGGGGAAGCAGTTCCAGGCTCTTGTAGAGTGCAATTCTCATGCATGTGGACCTTTGTAGTGGGTGGGCTTATGAAGTTTATAATGCTGCCAGACAAAATATAATAACATATTTCAAGAATCATGAAGCAATTCTTGGACTAGTTTTTAGATTAAGAACCATTGCTACATTTGCTACAAAGGCCCACAAAATGTGCAGCACATCTGCAAATCAAATGTAAAGTTTGAAGAGATAGGTAACTTCCCATTAGTTAGGAAAGCAACCAGCTAACTAATAACACAAATTCAAAATCTGAGCTATGTTAGATAGCTATAGATAGGTTTACTAAGGTAAATACTAAACAAGCATTTGTCAATGCCGAATGTTGTCGCACTGGCATTGACTTTGGTAGTGTAGTGCAGAAATGCATTTTGGGCAGGATACGAAAAATGACAGCTGTACTGTTCATAAGAAGGTGTAAAAAAATGGCAGTGTTGAAAATGTGGCATGTAAATATTGCAAATTTGCGAAGTTACAAGGGTGTGTAGAAACTGCGGAATGCACGCCTGTAACACAGTCACTTTATGGACTTTCGGCACCAAATTTTCAAGATAGGCATTTTAGCACCTCTGCTCATGTACAGTGTCACTGTCATTTCCTCAAACTGTCCCAAAAAGTGATTTCGCTCAGCGACCACGCAATTCTATGCCGCCATGCGAAACACATTTTGGGCAGGATATGTAAAATGACAGCTGTACTGTTCATCAAAGATGTGGAAAATGCCAATGGTGGAAATACAGAGTGAAAATATTACAAATGCACAATGTTACGAGCATGCATGCAAACTGTGCAACGAACGCTCATAACACAGTCATTTTATGAAGTATAGTCACCAAATTTTCAACATAGGCATTTTAGAACCTGTGCTCATAAACAGTGTCACTGCCATTTTCATAATCTGCCCCAAACACTGATTTCCCACAGCAACTGCGCTTTTGTGTGCCAGAAGTGCGAAAACACATTGCAGCCAGGATGTGAAAAATGATAGGTTTATGTTCACAAGGAGGTGTAGAAAAATGACAATGTTGAAAATCTGGCGTGAAAATATTGTGAATGCATGACGTTATGAGCATGCATAGCAGCTGTACAATGCACGCTAGGAAACAGCTCATGTTTTGATTGCCACTAATTTCAACATAGGCTTTTTGAGAGCCCACCTCATGAACACTACCACTGTCCTTGTTTTAATCAGTCCCAAAAGGTGATTCCACACAGTGACTGTGAAATTACCTTTTGGGACCGATTAACATCATAACAGTGCCAGAATTCATGAGGAGGGGTCCCAAAACCCCATGTTGAAAATTTGGTGCAAAAATTCCAAAAATGCCCGAGATATGCATCAAAGTTGAAAAAACCCTATTTATGTTATTATACAGCTTACCAGCATTTCCTCAGTCCGCGGTCAGCTTTGAAGAGTGCAGACGTGTTCCCAGTCAAATGAAGATCATCACGCCGAGCTCCAGAGGTAAGTATGGGGTGAGGGGGGTGTGGTGAGGCACAGTGCGCAGTGGGTGGGTGCGGGTGGTGAGAGGTGGGTAGGGAGACTACGATGGACCGTTTCCTGTTTACAGGTGTTAAAAAAAAATATCACGGACGGTTTTCTTTTTTAAAGGTTTTTTTGGGGGGGGCATACAGTAGTTGACAGGGGATTGGGCACCCCCATCAGCATGTAGGGAGTGGGGGGACGTCATACCAATGGGGAGTGGGCTCCCCTGTCAGCACATTAAAGTGCAAAAGGGGGGTATGGATGCCGACAGGGACTGGGCACCCTCATCAGCAAACAACGAAAGTAGGGGGTGCATGAGTCGAGGGGATTGGGCAACCCCTTCTGCAAGCAAAAAAGAAGAGGGGGACACATTATGCTGATGGGGAGTGGACCCTCCCCCCTGTTGGCACATACATGAGGGGCAGGGTAAGCCGACCGGGGGATTGGGCACCCCTGAAGTTGGCAGTTTAGCAACCACTGTGCCACCATGTTTGTAGCTGGCGAAGCATGTAGGAAGGTCCACTGCATGTGACGAGCTTTGCTTGCATTGCAGCGGACTTTCCTTAGATGTGCTCACCCAGGTGGTGTGGTGCTGGCATGCAGGCTGATTGGGGAATGAGGGACGCACCTACTGGTGCATGCCCTGCATTCGCCCAACAGCGACCGCGCTCCAAGTCTCCACTAACACAAGATGTTGGTTGCGCAAGCTCCAACGTAAAAACAGAATGTATTTGTATTTGTGATATTTTCTGCTTTTATTCCTTTCACAGGAGCAATAACTCCTACCATACCTGATGTGTCTACTGTAAGCACAGGTACCTGTTCATAAAGAAATAAACTGATGAAATCTGAAAAGTTATACACCAAAAGTCCAATTAAATTCTATGGCATCCTGCCATCATGTTATGTTTTCATTTTATGAATTTAAGTGCTTTAGCCTATGCAACATGGCCATATCTTCAGGTCCAGGACATGGATAACTAAACAGGAGCAGACTACAAGAATTTTACATTCCCAGTAGTTAGTCCTTCTACAGTATATGTTTCCAGCTTACAAACAGTACTGTGTGGGAGAAGATCACACAAATCACAGTTTAAGAGTTGGAGTTTGCTCATCCATATCATTTATGGTCCAGGTCTTTTCTGGTGAGAAAGAAGTTGAGATGCCACTAGATAGAAAGGGGAAGTGGTAAATCAAAACAAAAAAGTATGGTTCAGAACAGAAGTAGAAAAATATTCAAACAGAATTTGTTGGCAGAAAAGGACCGGTAGTTCCATCCAGTCTGCAGTATTGTGCCCTGCCTAGTCCAACACCTTGGACCCTATTTGGTCAATGACATCCCTCCCACCTCCCTTTTCACTATTTGTCATGCCTCTGTACCTATCACATGCATGCTTGAAGCTCCCACTGTTTTGACCCCTACCACCTCTTCTGGCAGGCTGTTTCAGGCATCAACCAACCTTTCAGTGAAGAAGTATTTCCTCACATCCCTTTTATACCCCCACAGCTTCATTGCATGCCCCCAGGTTCTGGTGCTTTCCCTCCTCTGAACGAGACTCCCCACTTGGACCTTGTTCACCCCTGTGAGGTACGTACAGATCTCAATCATGACCCTTCTCACTCTCCTCTCCTCCAGGGAGTAGACATTGAGATCCTACAGCCTTTCCTTGGATGAGTTCCCATACAACCACTGTGCCAATTTCGAAGCCCTTCTCTGAACTGCTAGAAAAAATGATATTATTAAACTACAGTATATGTTTTCTGGAACTGTGCTGAGTCAACAATTCATTTTTCATGTAGAGGCTGTTTTATACATTGGTTCCAATTCTATTGCTGTTCCATCTTCCTGGCCTTTTATAAACTCAGTGGATGTTTCTGATTTCCACGTGAGAGAAAAGTACCAGTTTTAAACTGTATAATGTACAGCATGTATACTAAAGCTTTAGCAGCAAGCAGAATCTTATCAGGTTCCAAACAAACACAGCATTCTGAAACCTCAGTGTGACAGTCTTGAAAATATACCCCCTACAAGTACACCTGTGAGTGGCTAGATTTAAATCTCGAGTACTCCAATACCGATGCAGAAGTTCATTGACACGGTGACTGAAGTTTTATGCCACAATTATTGTGCCATAACAAAGGTGAGAGTGACAGGGAGAATATTGATTT
The DNA here is from genome assembly GCA_016271365.2 of Neoceratodus forsteri. Classification (NCBI taxonomy): domain Eukaryota; kingdom Metazoa; phylum Chordata; order Ceratodontiformes; family Ceratodontidae; genus Neoceratodus; species Neoceratodus forsteri. The sequence continues at coordinate 933,955,638 of CM028133.1, forward strand.
TTGATCGCCCTGCACTCACATCTTCTTTGGCACATTAACAATTTTCCTCCCTTTCAGGGCATGACCACCCCAGAGTTTGTTATATGTAGTTGCAGGGGGTGTTTTCCAGGATGGTGCTTTGACGCTCTGGCTCCAGGGAGCCACAATGCATGGTGCTGCAGAGCCAGGTGGTGTATTTCCTGTATCCATATCAGTGTTGACAAAATGATTGTCACACCAATGGGGATGAACTTGCTGATGTGATACAAGATATTATGGTCCTTGTTTGGTGCACAGCACTGCAACAAACTCTTCCATCCTCTAAAGGTCTTTCACGAGATCATCATCATGATGCTGCTGTCAGTGTCTGAGTATGCAGATGTGATATACAGTGTTGCCTGCCGAACATCCTGGCCAGACTGGACCCCTCTCTTTTATGTCTTTTACCATTTTCCACTAAATGTCCTATTTATCACCTACCACTACTTTCAGTACCTTATGCTTTTATGCTCTTTTTCTGTCCCTTAAGTCTTGGAGCCTTCTCCATTGCTCCTCCTTTATAGTAAAATACTAGCACTCTACCCATCTCTCTTACCTTTCTGCTCTCCCTGACATTCCATCCCATCTTCCTATGCCCTCCACTACTCTGATGTCTGATTCTTATCGCTGTCAAACCAATGTGGGCCAGTCTGCCTTCTACAACATCTCACTAATCTCTAAAATATCATCCCTTTCTCTGGCTTCCTCTCTCTCTCTCTCTCTCTCACCTTCCCTAAGCCTCTTCATGGAGCTAATTTTACTCCCTCTTGCTCCTGCAATAAGGTTCATTGGGTCATCTGGTCCTGATGAATATGGTTTATGATAATTGAAGGCTAAGTAATATGTGATGCTTTTGCTATTGTATACTTTGGCTTTCACTCTCTCTGTCCCTGCTATGGTGACAACCACACTGTCAGGGTGTCATAAGGACACTGGAACCCCAAATGAAGGGTTCTAAACCCCTGAAGGTGTCACATGGATAAGATTCCAGGACAAAGAGTTCCTTAGGGAAGAGGGCACCCCCTGCCATGGAGAGAGAGGAGCAGCAGAAGGAGGAGGAGGGAAGGGAGGTGGAAACTAAAACTCTGAGCATCCAAGGGACATTTGGATATGCATGGTTACATATGCCACAGTGGTGGGCATTGTGTGAGTCACCCACTGCCACCCTGAACCAAACACAAAACGTTTTAATTCATAGCTATCGGGCTCTTATGAGTATGGTTTAGGATGACTTGAAGACAGCAGTACGTGATGCATGTGCAGCTCTGTACTTTGGCTTACATTCCCTCTGTCCCTGCTACGGGAAATTCCACACTGTCAGGGTGTCATAAGAACATGGAAACCCTGAGGAAGAGTTCCAACCTCCTCAATGTGTCACAGTGACAAGCTCCCAGCATGAAAGGCACCTTAGGGAAGATGGCCAAAAAGCACAACAGAAAACAGAAAAGCATGTTTTCCCAAGAAGAGGAAAGATTTCTTCAGATGGAGACCCGGACCTGAAGAACCACCAACCAGCTCCAACGCCTGTGGAAACTATCAAATCCTGCAACATGAAGTAGAAGAAATTAACCTTGTTTAAGGGAGGAAACCTTTGTGGATCTAAAGACTATGTCATCTTCCCTTCAGGACTGGATTAGAATTAGTGATGGCTCAGTTACTGCAATTTGAAGACCCTATTCAGGGAAGTAATTCAGAAGAAGAGGTCTCACTCCAATGGGGATGCTGCAAGGGTGCTCTGAGCTATTTGACTTGTTGTGACTTAGTCTAAGTTTGTACAGTTTATTTTTATTTGTATTATCAGAGTAATTTCAACCAAGCACTTTTCTTAATAGCAGTTTGTATGCTCACCCCCTGTACTGTCCCTTTAATTGATGTGCATTTATAGAGTGACAGCAGGGGGCACATCAAGTCTCTTGAATAACCAGGTGGCACGAAAACATCACAAGATGGGGTAATTCTGCTGCAGGACAAAACAGACTGGCTAAAAATGCCGCAGCCAAAGATAGGTGAACAAAAACAGAGTGGGCCAAAACACCAATCTGTTTTGAACACCTTGCCCATTGAAAACAATGGGTCTTTATGTTTTTGTTGCAGGAGAATTTGCCCCCAGCACCCCCTGTATGGGGGACTTCACACCCCACTCCTCCCAGAACTTAAATAACTAACTCTGGATAGGGACTTCAGGGATGGGGAGAAACTTGGGAGGGATGAATTTTTTCTTTTTTTTAGAAATCATCAGGAAAAGTTGTAGCAGTGGAGACCTCGAGGGAACTAAACCATGGTCCCAGGTCTCCTGACTGCGCCTTGTGCTTATACCATAGCCGCTCCTCCATGGGAGAGGATTGACCAGGCACCCAGCACACAGCAACTTGTCCACTCTCTCATTCAGCATGCAGCGACATAAGTCAGCCCAGTGGCACTGAGGGCTGAGGTGCTGGATGCCACACTTCATGCCACACTGACAACCCAGGTTTGGGAGCAGGCTCAAGCCACCAGAGGTTGGCAGGAGAGGGAAAAGACTGAGCACCTGGAGAAATGCTCTGCCTTCCTGGGCAGGGATCTGGGGTTAACACCACTCCTGCTCAACTCCTGTTGGTAGCTAGGGGCAGTGCCAGAACATGCAGCATTTGCAGATGTGGTGGGTGGAGCTTTAGTGCATCAGTGCCATAGTCGCCATTGCACATTCATGCTCATCGGGGGTGCAACTTCATAGAATAACCCCAGTGGACTGGGAGGTGATGGGGCCCCTGGGATCTGGCCCCGCCTCCTCCAATACTTGACCTCTCCCAGGCACCACCCACACAGCATGGATCCTCTAATTACCAGAAAGAGACACCAGGTAGGTGAGGCGGGCCCTCCTCCAGGGGTTATTCGGGGGGCTGGTAAGTCCTGGTGGAAGGGTCTAAGGAGGAGGTCCTCTGTGGGAAGAAGAGGGCAGATTGAGAGGGCACCCCTGAAAGATGCCCTGGCCCAAAGGCCATAAAATAGAGTTGAAAAAAAAATATACAGTGACATGGATAGTGGTATTTCCCTACCACTGTTCTACCCCTGTCACTGTAAACCTAGGCACCGTCTATACTGCGTGCTTAATACCACAATGTCTTACCTGAACGGTATTGACCCATTACCAAAACACTGAGGCTGTTTTATCCACCACAATCCATTGTCACCAAATGCTGTTCTTTTGAAACATAAAAGTACTGCCTGCATTACCTTTTGCACCTACTAGGTCAGTATCTCATACGCTTAATAGCGTATGTTAGAACCATGCAACAGGAACAGCGTGGTAGGCTAAAGCTAGAGGGTGCAAAACCATGAAAGGGTATATATGTGATAGTGTACCCTCTCACTCTTTTCAGGTAGGGGATGAGACCTGTGCTGGGAGGTAGGGCCAGAGAGCAGCTGCCGTGGCTCGATGGGATGAGCCACAGGCAGCAAGGGAAGGAGGCAGTGTGTTTGGGACCAGGTTTTAATTTTCTGGTCCCAGATGCAAATAATTTTTTTATTTTTCACACTTTGTGCGAAGTTAAGTGTAAATCCCCCCCAAGTTGGTTATTTTAATTGTGGGGATTCAGGGGGTGTGGGGGCTCTAAGACAGACATGTGCTGCTTGCAATATACCATGCTGCGGCATAATGTCTTGTGACATTATGACCCTATGCCCCTTTTGCAGAATCTCAACTCCTTTATGTATAAGCTGTGTGTGTGTGTGTGTGTTGTGTGTGTGTGTTTTCAAGTTCAAGTTTATTTCATCAGTAAAACTCCATTGAGCATTTTCATTTACAAGGAGGTCCTGCATAGGACAATGAGGAACATCCAGATTAAAAAGTATAAGAATTGGTAATACAATACGCATTACAGAAAAACATGATGGTACACAAGTAGACAATACTTTTTCATACAGCATTACTAGCACAACTATTTGTCAGAAATACATAGCTAGGGGTATAATTGGTTGGGGGAAAGAGGGACATGGAGGGAGGATTAAGTGCTAATTGTTGGGTAGTAGCACCATATTAGGGGGGTATATTAGCTAGTGTGACAATGGTATGCATCCTTGAGGGATTTGCAAATTAATGATTTGAAAAAGTTAAAAGAGACTAGATTTGGGAGCTTAAGGGAAGACTGCAATTTATTCCAGATGAATGGGATAGCCTAGCAGATGGCAGCTTTCCTGAAACAGGTTCAGAATTTTGGCACATCTAATAAGAAAATGGCATTTTTTCTAAGGCAGTAGCAGCTATGGGAGCAATGGAATATGGTCGATATATAAAGGGGGAGTTTATTTAGCAGGAATTTATAGGCCCAGGTACAACTATGGATCAACCTTCTGGTGGTTAGGATCGTCCAACCCACTATCATATAAGGGTAACAATGGTGGGTTCTGGATGGGTTGTTTGAAATAAAATGAATAGCTTGATGGAATAGCATGTCCAACTTGTGTAGATAAGATGCTGTGCGGCTGCTATATATTATGTCCACATAATCAATAAGGGGAAGGAAGGTGGCTTATGCAAGGCTTTTCTTATGTCAGTGGGGAAGAGAGATTTATTCCTGTAAAAATCCCTAATCTAGTTATTAGTTTCCTCATAAGGGATTAAAGGTGAGTCATGAAGGAAAGGTTATTGTCTAGTGAAAGTCCTAGATATCTGAATTTGTCTACCACCTAGAGTGTATCCCCTAAAAAGGTTGTAATGGGTGGACGAGTGCCATGTTTGAGCTGTGTGATTGAGGAGTGTCGGGGCAAGAAGCGCATTCTTTTTTTTTTAAACATGAGACATTTTTTTTGACTTCCGGTTCCTCCAAGGACAGCTAGACAGCACAGCAAAGGAGCTCCTCCTCGCTCACGTAAAACAAAAATTAATTAAACACCATCAAGAGTCTCAAAACCTGCAATATCGCTCAGAATGTCTAAGGAAACCAGAAAGAGAGATAAGGGAGGCACTCCGAAGATCAGACACATACCTAAAGCAAGAGATGCAGACAGATTAGAGATGGAGCATAGGCTGCAAAGCCGCAGTCGCCCACCAAGCAGCACCCGTGGTTGTGATTATGACATAGAAGGGGAACAAGATAAGCTATTGAGGACATGCTTTGAGATGATTTTGAGAGAAATCCACAGTTCAAGGCTAGAAAGAAAAAGACCTGCAAGGACTCTCACAGCAGATAGCGATACTCGATAACAGGATAGAGGAGGTTGACATTAGGATTTCAGCGTAGAGGATACCTCGACTGAACTCAACCAAGCAGTGGGGCTTTGATCCAACAAATGATCCATCTACAGGTGAGAAGCACAGATCTCAAAGCAGATCTCACCGTAATAATTTGAGACTGTATGGACTGGCAGAAGGTGCAGAGACAGCTCCGATGTCAGCATTTATAGAAAATCTGCTCAGAGACATGCTAGAGCTTCCACCAAATTACAATTTAAAAATAGAACGTATCCACCGGTCACTCGGACAGAAACCCCAGGACCCAAAGGCTCGCCCTCGCTCTGTAATATTTTTGGTCTCAAGTTATCAAACCAAGGAGGACTTACTTTGCAGAGCATGGGCAGAAAAAGAAATGACTTACTTAACGTCCAAACTTATGATGGATCATGACTACCCAGTGGAAATCCAGCAGGCACGACAGCAGTACTCCCCAATCCTGAGGGCGGTAAAGAAAAGGGAATTAGATTTCAGACACCATTCCCAGCGAATCTGAGGATTCTCTGGCCGGAGGGTGCACAACTGTACTGGTCCCCGAGCAAGGCGATGGAAGCAATAAAACAAAAAGTAATATCCCTAGCTATGGATTAATGGGAACTGATCACCAGAAGCCAGATGTTTCTATCGGACGTTTTTCAAGTGGCAGCCCAATGCAGGGGAACATCTCCAATGAAGACACTCAGGTTGCCAGGTTGTTGATGGGACAGCCTAAATACTGTCCCATCACCGCTGTGCTGCGTGAACTGCACTGGCTGCCTGTTCAATGAAGGGTACTCTGCAGGGTGGGCTTGCTCACTTTTAAGGCCCTACATGGACTGGGCCCTGGCTACCTGTTGGACCTTCTAACATCTGCTGCCCCGGTCCACTCCTTTCGATCCCCCCTCTAGGGGCCTGTTTGCGATTCCCCAGACGAGGTTGAAAACTGCCGGCAACAGAGCTTTTAGTATCACCGTTCCTGTCCTCGGGATTTCACGGCTTCTGTCAGTAAGGGAGGCCCCTTCAGTTGAGGCATTTAAAGCCCGCCTTAAGACCTGTCAATTTAGCCATGCATTTCTGGACACAGTTTGGTATTTTGATCATGTCAGCCTTTTAGAATTATAGGGTTTTTTCTGTAAACATTAGTTGATATTAAACCCTAAGTTTATTGTGTTTTAAGTATTTATTGTATATTATTTTATGGTGTTTTAATTGTGTATATTTGTTTGTATGGTGCCCAGAGCCTCTGGGATTGGGTGCCAGAAAAATAAAAGTTGCCTTGCCTTGATATGGAGCAATGTATTTGGCTGTTTGATGCTGTACTAGATGTTCTTTTGGGTGCACTGTACCTCCCTATAGGGAGACTATAAGGTCTCATTGTTTTCATCTCTTATATGATATAACACTATTATGAAGTCCTGTGATGTGTTGTCAAAACTGAAAACTAATAACATTTTTCATGTTTTTTTTTTATACTTCAGCTTTATTTTCTTCAACTGTGGAGAATCATACATTACATCTCCATCAAATACAGACATATCAGTATTTCCACATTTCCAGTATTCAGACATTAATTTATCTTACATATCAACCTTTTCTATATTGTGAACTATAGCCTAAATTCCATTTACTTAATCATATTTCTTATCTTGTTTATGTTTACTCATCTATGAGAACTAAATGCATTATACTTTAATCTATAACATACTTATTTCTCTTATATTCTGCTGCCTCTAACCTGCCATTCATATCCTTCTTGCAGGTATTGATATCTCTATTGAAAAAAGCAAAGGGGAAGAGGAAAAAATAGGAAGGAAGGAAGGAAGCATCTCATCTCCTCCCATCCTGCTCACCTTCACTCTACTTCGTTTCCCAATTTCTCACCCATCTCCACCCAGTTTCCCGATTCCCCTCTTACTGTCAATAAATCAATCGTATTCTATTCTTTATGTTTCCAGTTTTTATTTCCATTTCCACTTTTGTTTTTTAAAATGTTTATATTTAATCCTGTCTAATTTTATAGGAGGAAAGGAAAGCCAAGACATCGGCCCCATTATCTCTACTAGGTCCATCCCTATTCCATATCAACTTTTCTTATATACCCTCAGTTCAATTTTATTTTTCCCCTTTGTATTTTAAGTTCCTACCCTTTAATTTTTAAATCTTTTAAATTCTTCCCCCATCCTGCTCTCCTATCCTGAACAATTCCCATCTTGTCCATCTATTTTGATACTGTGGTAGATTTTGTCTCAGGGAATAGGTGATTCTTTCCTATGTTTTTATCCTTTCCACCACCTCCCTCCATTCCTCTACTGTGGGGGCATTTGGGGTGAGCCATCTTCTGGCAATTGCTTTACCAGCTGCAGCTATCAATATGTTCCAGAGGTATATAGTCTCCCTCCCTCTGAGCTCCGTTGGACACAACCCTAATATCATGTGTTCTGGCCCTAATATTGTCATTATACTAAATATTGCCCTCATATCTCTCTGTATCCCTTCCCAGAAATCCTTTAGGTTTGGGCATTCCCAAAAAACATGTGCTTGGTTGGCTGTCCTGACTCCACAGTTTCTCCAACAACTACCAGATATTGCTTTATGCCATTTAGCCATCTGCATTGGCACCTGAAATACCTAGATCTTATTTTCCACATAAATTCCTCCATTCTGGGGATGATGTGGTACTCCAGGTGTTTTGCCAAACTGTCGCCTCACTCCTTGTTATTTAACTTAATCCGTAATTCTTGTTCCCATTTTACTTTTATATAATCTATTGTATACTGGAGATCTTCTATATAATTCTGATATAGAATCAAAATAGTCCTTCCTCTGCTCGAGTTCCAAATTGTCTCGAATACATTTGGAGCTCAATAGCCTCTAGCTCTTTGAATTGAGTTGTTCATGTGTTCCCCTATGAAATCTCTGATCTGGTAATAATGAATGAGCTCTCTCCCTGTCCAACTAAATTTGGTTTGGGCCTCTGCAAATGAAATTACGTGATCCCCATTAAGGAATTGCCATGGAGCTCTACACCCTTGCCTTTCCTGCTTTTTATGCCAGGGGTCGGTAGCTGCTGGGTTATTCTCTATATTCATAGACCACCATATATACTTCCAAAGGTATACTTTGGTAGCACCTTTAGACAGTCCCTGTCTATATCCCTGTATTGCTGTTTCTGTCCCCAAATAGGGTGTATTCGTCCACTCCTCTCTGGAGTTTAAAGTAGTACATTGTGCTAATATTGAAGGAGACGAAACAGCCTCTAGGTCAATTTCCTTCCATCTAGCCATATAGTCCGTATGTTGCAATAATAGTATTATTCTAGTCTGGGTTGCTATCCAATATCCAGCCAGTAGGGGAACTGTGAGTCCTCCTAATCTCTTGGGGAGATATAGAGTTTGTTTTTTAACTCTAGGTTTTTTATTCAACCAAATAAAGCTCCATATCATTTTTTGCCATGTCCCTAATTGTTTAAGAGATACTGGGGCAGGTATGCATTGAAATAAAATTAAAAAACGTGATAAGACATTCATTTTAACTGCCTGTATCCTTGTGGATAGAGACATTGGCAGAAGCCTCCACCTTTGTATATCCTCTTGTATCTGTTCAACCAATGTAGGGTAGTTTATCTGGGTTAATTGGGTAACTGTAGTATCTAATTTTATCCCTAAATATTTCATACAGGAAAGTTCCCATCTCATTGGGTACTGATTTTTCAACTGAGGGGTCAGGGTATAATTTAGTTTCAGTACCTCTGTTTTAGTGTCATTTAATGTATATCCTGAGTAGTTTGAAAATATTTTCAAGTACTTGAATAAGCTTGGGATAGATTCTGCTGGATTAGTTAAATAAAGTAAAATATTGTCTGCATATAAAGCTAATTTTTGCTGCATTCCCCCAAGTTGTATCCCCTTAATTTCATGATTATCCCTAATTCCTTGGGACAAGGGTTCTAAATATTGGGCAAATAACAGTGGGGAAAGTGGGCATCCCTGCCTAGTTCCCTCTCTAAACCAAATGGATTTGAGTGATGTCCATTTGCTCTTACATAGGCTTTGGGGGCCTCATAAATTTTTCTAATAAAGTTAATAAATTGCTCTGGAAACCCAAACCTCCCCAATACTGCCCTCAAAAATGCCCAGGAGACTTTATCAAAAGCCTTCTCGGCATCTCGGCTAAGAAGGGCTACAGGCTGCTTAGTGTGATTTAAATGATCTATTATATGTGTGGTTCGCCTTAGGTTATCCTGCGCCTGTCTCCCTGGGATAAATCCAGTTTGATCTGCTTTTATTAACAGTGGGAGAATTTGTTGTAATCTATGGGACAAAACTGCCATAAATAGCTTGTAATCCATATTAAGGAGGGAGATTGGCCGGTAAGAGGGACACATTTTGGATCTTTACCTCCCTTGGGAATTACTGAGATAACTGCCTGCGACCATGATTCTGGGGGGCATCCCTCTGTTGTAAGGGTTTCATTGAAGACTTTTAATAATAGGGGGGATGAGCTGTTTCTGAAAATGTTTATACATTTCAGCTGGATAGCCATCCATTCCAGGGCATTTATTTGCTTTAAGTCTAGATATCTCTTCCACCAATTCCTCTCTAGCCACAGGCTTCACCAGCTGCCTTTTTGCCAATTCTGGGACTTTGGGCAGTGGGATACCTCATAAATATTGTTCCACATCCATCTCATTTTGGGTTAGGGGGGCGTATATAATTCTTTATAGTATGTTCTAAAAATTTCTACAATCTCTGGTGTATTTTGTAAAACTCTTTTATTCTGCAGTTGTATTAACTTAGCAATGTGGGCTTTCGCCCTTTGGATACGTAGTCTGGCTGCTAACAACCTGGTGGCTCTTGGCCCTCCTTCGTAATATCTCTGCTTCATAAATAATAATTTTTGTTCAATATAAAAGTCCAATTCTCCATTCAGTTCTTGTTTAATTTTATTTTAACTTTTGAAAGTCTCTTTATTATATTTCTTTTTAAGTTGGTTTTCCAAATTATCTATTTCTCCCCTTAAACTTTTATTTTCTTTTCTCTTTGCTTTTTCTTGTATGCCACTATAGATATCAATCTCTCTTTCAGTATAGCTTTTAATGTATCACATAGTAGGGATGGTGTTACATCTAGTGTTGTGTTTTCCTCTATAGCCTGTTAAATGGCACCTATCACTTGTTGTTTGATTTCTTTGTCCTGTAACAGAGACATTCAGTCTCCAGAATGTTCTCTTCTGGAAATCCTCTAAATTTATTTGAAGGAATATTGGTGCATGATCCAACAATACAGTGTTGCCTATCCAGCTATCTTTCACCTCTATCATTGTTTCTTTTGGTAAGAGGAAATAATCCAATCTTGAATAGCTTTTGTATGGCGGGGAAAAGAATGTGAAATTTCATTGCTTAGGGTGACCCACTCTCCATGCATCCACATATCCTATCTCCCCCAACAGTTTCATCAACTTTTTTGAGGTCCCCCTCTCCTTACGCTCATCCAAAGCTGTACTGTCCATATGAGGGTCTATGGTTATAATTAAATCCTCCAAGTATAACTTGTTCTTCAGCCCATTCCTGTAGTTTCAGTAATATTATTCTATATATCTTATAGTTTGAACCAGGGGGTATATATACCGATGCTAACATTAGCAGTTTCCTTTGAAATTTGCCCTTGAGAAATACATATCTCCCCTCTCTATCAATGCACTTATCTATTACTTCAAATACTGTTTTATTTGGTATTAATATAGAAACCCCTCACCTTCTGCCCTGCCCATAAGAGGCACTGACTTCGTAATTAAAGCCCATTTTCCCTAGTTTATTATGTACTATAGGGGTAAGGTGCGTCTCTTGCAACAAAATAAAATCAGGGCCCTCCTTTTTCATTGCTGCTAGTACCTTGCTCCTCTTAATAAGGTTTGTCAATCCATTAACATTAAATGAACAAATTAATGTTGTTTTATCCATTTTCATATTCCTTCTTATCCCTTTGTTTCCCACCAATACCTCCCCATTCTTTCATACAGATCATCACAGAGGTGGTAAATCTTAGGCAGCTTTGATAATATGCATTCGCTCTCCTCTCCTTTTCATGCATTTTAGGCTTATTTGACTTCTGTAAAAACAATAAACTACTTCCAAACCTATCAGGGGATCTTAACATCCCAATCTCCCAACACTTTAGTAATCCAACAAGTATTTCTATAAACATATAAAATAATGACATTGAAAACCAACTAGTTAACACAACTTTTAAACTGTGGTTGCTTCCAAAGTAGGGGATCCCAACTCAGTGGGTCCCTTTCTCTGTCCTCCAGAAATGGTGTTGAGGACAGGCTCGAATGGAAATAGTCCCATATTCACAGGTTGTCTCCTCAAGAAAGCTCTCTCTATAGAGTAGCTTTTAGCTCAATTATCACCTTCGAACTGCTCAGCAGTGCAGCTATGATATTTTATTGTAGTTAGCTCCCATTTCCTACCCTCCCTCCCTTGCCAAATTCAACTATATTTATCTCTTTCCCCCGTCATATAGTGTTTAATATGTGAAACCCCCTATTTCCTGTTCACATGCTTTGTATGTGAGAAACCCCCACAATGGGGCAAGTTCACCATATCTCCTCCTTTTCCCTACTATGCTATATTTCCTCTCTTTATTTTATTACTTTTTTATTTTCTTTTATTTGGGGGCAAGAAATCTTACCACACAATAGCCCCTCACAAGCCCCCTTGGCCCCAGCTAATATCTTATTTTTATATAGGTATCCCTTCTCTTTGTATCCGGGTCACCTCACTTAGTTTTTGTCTCAAGCGACCAAAGCCCATACATAGAGGTCTTGACTAGGTCTATCTCTTGCCTTTCTTTCAACTAATCGTGGCTCCAATCATAAGCCCAGGAAGTCTTAAGTTTGAGAGGCCTATTTCAGTAAAAGCGTGTCTTCCCCATCTCTCCAAAATGGAGAAGACTCCAGAAGAGACTCTACACCACTATATGAAATTTTGTAATAGGTCTTAAACACGGACGCTCCCCCTTTTGCTCTGCATAAACTTCCCATCTATTACTGCTTTAGCTTGGACATTCTCAGTTAGGCTGGGCTTCCTTATTTATTTATTGTATTTTTGATTTTCACAAGGATCTCCCTCACGCCCAAATCAATTGGTGATTCAGCAGCTTTTCAGTGAGTGGGATTTTTAAACACATCCTCCGATCTATTTAAACTCATCCCTTAAATCGCCCCCAACAACTTGTTTCAGTAATATAGGAGTACCATTTCCCTAATACCCCAAATTTTGTTTCACCCTTATGTACATGTTGTTTGATTTCTTTAATTCTGTCCCACTTTTCGAACTTTTCTTAACTCAGGTTCTGTATACACTGCTTCTTTCTGGGCGCACATTCCATTCCCTCCAGCGGGTAGTTCTTAAGTTCCTGACTGCACGGAGTATTTACAGGTATTTTGCCTAAGATCAAGAGACTCGGCTTCCATAAAAAAAAGCCAATAGAAAGTACCTGCAAGTACTTTCTTCCTTGTCCATGTTTCAGCCTTCCATCTCGGACCCTTCTCAAATATCTCTCTGTGCGTTGCTCTTCTCCACCTTTTTCATCTTCTCAAGTGCTTCCCTGAGTGTCTTCATTGGAGACGTTCCCCTGCATTGGGTTGCCACTTGAAAAACATCCGATTGAAACATACAGCTTCTGGTGATCCGTTCCCATTAATCCATAGCTAGGGATATTCCTTTTTGTTTTAGTGCTTTCATTGCTTTGCTCCAGGACCAGTACAGTTGTGCACCCTCCAGCCAGAGAATCCTCAGCTTTGCTGGGAATGGTGTCTGAAATCTAATTCCCTTTTCTTTTAATGCCCTCAGGATTGGGGAGTACTGCTGTCGTGCCTGCAGGATTTCCACCGGGTAGTCATGATCCATCGTAATTTTGGACATTAAGTAAGTCATTTCTTTTTCTGCCCATGCTCTGCGACGTAAGTCCTCCTTGGTTTGATAACTTGAGACCAAAAATATTATAGAGCGAGGGCGAGCCTTCGGGTCCTGGGGTTTCTGTCCGAGTGACCGGTGGATATGTTCTATTTTTAAATTGTAATTTGGTGGGAGCTCTAGCATGTCTCTGAGCAGATTTTCTATAAATGCTGACATCGGAGCTGTCTCTGCACCTTCTGCCAGTCCATACAGTCTCAAATTATTATGACGAGATCTGCTTTCGAGATCTGATGCTTCTCGCCTGTAGATGGATCATTTGTTGGATCAAAGCCCCCACTACTTGGTTGAGTTAAGTCGAGGTATCCTCTACCGCTGAAATCCTAATGTCAACCTCCTCTATCCTGTTATCGAGTTTCGCTATCTGCTGTGAGAGTCCTTGCAGGTCTTTTTTTGTTTCTAGCCTTGAACTGCGAATTTCTCTCAAAATTATCTCGAAGCGCCTCCTCAATAGGTTATCTTGTTCCCCTTCTGTGTCATAATCACAACCATGGGTGCTGCTTGGCGGCTGACTGTGGCTTTGCAGCCTATGCTCCATCTCTAATCTGTCTGCATCTCTCGCTTTAGGTATGTGTCTGATCTTCAGAGTGCCTCCATTATCTCTCTTTCTGGTTTCCTTAGACATTCTGAGCAATATTGCAGGTTTTGAGACTCTCGATGGTGTTTAATTAATTTTTGTTTTACGTAGCGAGGGAGGGAGCTCCTTTGCTGTGCTGTCTAGCTGTCCTTGGAGGAACCGGAAGTCAAACAAAAGTTTCATTTTTAAAAAAAAAAAAGAATGCGCTTCTTGCCCCGACACTCCTCAATCACACAGCTCAAACATGGCACTCGTCCACCCATTACAACCTTTTTAGGGGATACACTCTAGGTGGTAGACTAATTCAGATATCTAGGACTTTCACTAGACAATAACCTTTCCTTCATGGCTCACCTTTAATCCCTTACGAGGAAACTAATGACTAGATTAGGGATTTTTACAGGAATAAATCTGTCTTCCCCACTGACATAAGAAAAGCCTTGCATAAGCCACCTTCCTTCCCCTTACTGATTACGTGGACATAATATATAGCAGCCACACAGCATCTTATCTACACAAGTTGGACATGTTGTTCCATCAAGCTATTCATTTTATTTCAAACAACCCATCCAAAACCCACCATTGTGACCCTTATATGATAGTGGGTTGGACGTTCCTAACCACCAGAAGGTTGATCCATAGTTGTACCTGGGCCTATAAATTACTGCTAAATAAACTCCCCCGTTATATATCGACCATTTTCCATTGCTCCCATAGCTGCTACTGCCTTAGAAAAAATGCCATTTTCTTATTAGATGTGCCAAAATTCTGAACCTGTTTCAGGAAAGCTGCCATTAGCTAGGCTATCCCATTCATCTGGAATAAATTGCAGTCTTACCTTAAGCTCCCAAATCTAGTCTCTTTTAACTTTTTCAAATCACTAATTTGCAAATCCCTCAAGGATGCATACCATTGTCACACTAGCTAATATAACCCCCTAATATGGTGCTACTACCCAACAATTAGCACTTAATCCTCCCTCCATGTCCCTCTTTCCCCCAACCAATTATACCCCTAGCTACGTATTTCTGACAAATAGTTGAGCTTGTAATGCTGTATGAAAAAGTATTGTCTACTTGTGTACCATCATGTTTTTCTGTAATGTGTATTGTATTACCAATTCTTGTATTTTTTAATCTGGATGTTCCTCATTGTCCTATGTAGGACCTCCTTGTAAATGAAAATGCTCAATGGAGTTTTACTGATGAAATAAACTTGAACTTGAAAACACACACACACACACACACACACTCACAGCTTATACATAAAGGAGTTGAGATTCTGCAAAAGGGGTATAGGGTCATAATGTCATAGACATTATGTCAAGAAGCATAATACCACGCCTGCCAATGCAGCATGGTATATTGCAAGCAGCACATGTCTGTCTTAGAGCCCCACACCCCCTGAATCGCCACAATTAAAATAACCAACTTGGGGAGGGATTTACACTTAACTTCACACAAAGTGTGAAAATTAAAAAAATTCTTTGCATCTGGGACCAGAAAATTAAACCCGGTCCCAAACACACTACCTCCCTCCCTTGCTGCCTGTGGCTCATCCCATCGAGCCACGGCAGCTGCTGTTTGGCCCTACCTCCCAGCACAGGTCTCATCCCCTACCTGGAAAGAGTGAGAGGGTGCACTATCACATATATACCCTTTCATGGTTTTGCACCCTCTAGCTTTAGCCTACCATGCTGTTCCTGTTGCACAGTTCTAACATACACTATTAAGCGCATGAGATACTGACCCGGTAGGTGCAAAAGGTAATGCAGGCAGTACTTTTATGTTTCAAAAGAACAGCATTTGGTGATAACGGATTGTGGTGGACAAAACAACCTCAATGTTTTGGTAATGGGTCAATACTGTTCAGGTAAGATATTGTGGTTTTAAGCATGCAGTATAGCGGGTGCCTGGTTTACAGTGACAAGGGTAGAACAGTGTTAGGGAATACCATTATCCATGTCACTGTATGTTTTTTTTCAACTCTACTTTATTGTCTTTGGGCCAGGGCATCTCTCGGGTGCCCTCTCAATCTCCCTCTTCTTCCACAGAGTCCTCCTCCTTAGACCCTTCCACCAGGACTTACCAGCCCCCCCGAATAACCCCTGGAGGAGGGCCCGCCTCACCTACCTGGTGTCTCTTTCTGGTAATTAGAGGATCCATGCTGTGTGGGTCGTGTCTGGGAGAGGTCAAGTATTGGTGGAGGTGGGGCCAGATCCCAGGGGTCCCCATCACCTCCCCAGTCCACTGGGGTTATTCTATGAAGTTGCACCCCCTCAGAGCATGAATGTGCAATAGTGACTATGACACTGATGCACTAAAGCTCCACCCACATCTACAAATGCTGCATGTTCTGGCACTGCCCCTAGCTACCAACAGGAGCTGTGCAGGAGTGGTGCTAACCCCAGATCCCCTGCCCAGGAAGGCAGAGCATTTTTCCAGATGCTCAGTCTTTTCCCTCTCCTGCCAATCTCTGGTGGCTTGAGCCTGCTCCCAAACCTGGGTTGTCAGTGTGACATGAAGTGTGGCATCCAGCGCCTCAGCCCTCAGTGCCATTGGGCTGACTTATGTTGCTGCGTGCTGAATGGGAGAGTGGACAAGTTGCTGTGTGCTGGGTGCCTGGTCAAGCCTCTCCCGTGGTGGAGTGGCTATGGTATAAGCACAAGGCGCAGTCAGGAGACCTGGGACCATTGTTTGGTTCCCTCTAGGTCTCCACTGCTACAACTTTTCCTGATGATTTCTAAAAAAAAGGAAAAAATTCATCCCTCCCAAGTTTCTCCCCATCCCTGAAGTCCCTACCCAGAGTTAGTTATTTAAGTTCTGGGGAGAGTGGGGTGTGAAGTCCCCCATACAGGGGGTGCTGGAGGAAAATCCCCCTGCAACAAAAACATGAAGACCCATTGTTTTGATGCCACATTTTGTCCCTGGCCCTAATCCGTGTGAGTAGGTCTTTTGTGAGCCACTTCATCTGAGATCCGCGGATCCAACGAGTGACACAGGGAGCATGGGTGTCTTGGAGCACACGAAAATGGGCCAGGAAATGGTCTAACGCCCACTGGGCATTAGCTGAAGTATAGATGGGAGACCAGTCAGTCAGTGTGAGATCGTGTAAGAATTTTTCTTGGTTAAAGTTAGCCAGGTTTTGAAGGTGATAAGTTTTGAGGTGGGAGATGGTTTACTGGTAGCACGCCAGATGCAGTAGATTGGGAGTGATCACTTATTGAGTCAGCTGGGATCCTGCACATGCTATACTATCCGGCAGTTTGTGGGGACCCAGTCAATAAGAGTACTAGCCCAAGGAGGGGCATGATTCTGGTAGGGTCAGTGATTAGTTGGTGGAGGTTTCGCCTTGGACCATGGTATGAGAGGACTGGTTTGATTTGCTAGTCCAGTTCAGGTTCAGGTCCCAAGTATGAGGACTTCATTTCAGCCAATGGTCTTATCCACCTGGGATAGCAGTTCTTCAAGCCCAGCTCTACCACCAGTCGAAGGGTTATAGGTGCAGACCAAGTGAAGATTTCTTGAGCCAAGCTGTAAGGTTGCATGAGATCGCTTTGCAGCAAGATAGTGTAGGTTGGGCATTATGGGATATTAACAAGTGAGGTTTAAAGAAAATGGCACCCACCTCCGGTTTGATGAGGGCCTATCTTGCTAATGAGGTTGTAGTTAGGTAGAGATCAGAGTGGATCAGGGGTGGAGGGTTTTAACCAGGTTTCAGATATGCACAGGATATCTGGGTTTATGTTGTACAACCCACGCCGAGTTCAGCCTTGTTGTGAAGCAGGCTCTGATATTCAGGTGGGCAATGCGGAGGTCCTTTGTATCGTACCAGTTTACATCCTTACATGATAAGTTACTTGCAGGCCCTGGGTTTTTCTCAATATCCCTGGCTAACATCAGGGTTAAACGTAACAGGTACCAGAGCTTGGGTGGATGTAGGGGGTGGACAGGGTTAGGTTAGGTGGTGGAGATTTGTTCAGAGTGTAGAATAAATGGCAGGTGAATTTATAATGAATGAGAAGAGGAAAGGTAGCAGGAGGCAGACGCATATAAGAAAGCCTAGAGTTGTCAGGGTAGGAGTTATTATAATTACTGGATTTAGGTAGTATAATATATGGAGCCATATAAGGGTAAAAGCTGTAGAAGCTATTAAAAGTATGGTACTGGGAGTAATGGCTATATTTGGTTTTCTTAACAGTATCATACTAAACTTCTCTACTGGGACTATATTGCCCTCCTCCCCCACCCAAAGGCAGTTCTACTTTTATAGGCACAGGATTTGACTGACAACAGGAACTTCCTGTTTGGAAGCAGGAAGAGAGTGATCACAGAGCCACCAAAGACTCACTATCCTAGAAGGGCAAGAGTAGCTCTCCATCCCCCCCAGCTGCTGGAGGTCTGACTCTGAGCAAGTAAAGAGACTACTGAGAAATATAGGAACTTCCAGTCTCAGAACAGGAAGATCAGGAGCTAAAAGGGCACAGAGGCAGTAAGTAAGTAGGAAGAGAAAAAAAAATAAACAAACAAACAGAGGAAAGAGTAAGTATTCCAAACAACAGTTAGGGGTCCAGAAATAAGACATGATTGGAGTGGTGCAGTGCAGTGGCTGTGGAGCAGCAGTCTTCCGGGAGACGTTCTGGAGGATGGGGTGTTGTCCCACCTGCAGGCTCCTCTCTGGGCTGAGGGAGGAGGTTACTCATCTCCAGACTGAGTTGGCCAGGATTTGTGGGACCTCCTCTCCCACCCAGGGACCACCAGGGCCACTGCCGTTGCCTCAGAGGTGCCAAGAAAGAGGAGCAGTTGGACCACAGTGAGCTCAGGGAGGGTGGGGGTGGTGGAACAGAGGTGCATCCCTCCAGTTGTACCTCTCCACAATTTCTATCCATTCTGGAAAAGTGTGGCTCCTCTATGGAGGCACCCACAGTGGAGATCAAGGAGGATGCTGGGAACCTCCACAAAGGAGACCCACAGGAGGGTGGCATGGGGCCCCACAGGGGAAGGAAATGACTCCTGGTGGGGGACTCCATTGTTAGGAAGGTAGAACTGGGGGATGAAGGGGAGAGGTAGGTAAGGTGCCTGTCTGGTGCCATGGCTTGGAGGGACAGGGAGCGAATCCTCAGGATCGCAGTAGCAGCTACACAGGGGAGGGAGCTGAATGTCATTGTCCACCTAGGGACAAATGACCTGGCTAGGAAAGGGATCAGAGCATTGCAAGAAGCATTTGTGGTGAAGGGGAGGGGTGTTAGACAAATAGCACACATGGTAACCTTCTCGGAGGTGCTGCCTGTCTATGGCACGGATGAGGATAGGGTGCTCCACACCATAGGATTCAATCAGTGGTTGGAAAAACTGGTGCAGAGCTCAGGGAATTGGCTTCATTGGGGACTGGGGGTCCACCTGGAGGGATGTAGGCCTATAATGGCGTGATGGTATGCATCTGTCCAGGAGGGGAACCAGGATCCTAGGTGATCAGTTTAAATGCTTCATTGGCAAGCATTTAAACTAGCCAAGGGGAGGCACTGAGAGAGCAGGAAATCCTAGCCACCCCAGAAAAATCAGGGTACTAAGTGAGGTAGACACCAACATAGAGATGTCAATAGGGAGAAGGCTGGGGTAAATGGAGAAAGTGACAATTGCAATACTGACAGGGATGGGGCAAAAGGGGTAAGGCCATCAAGAAATATAGAGTAATGAGTACCATGCCCATAGTCTGGACAACAAGCTCCTGAACTGGTGGCCTTGATGGAAGAGGATGCTGGATATCATAGCAGTCACAGAAACATACCAGGGTACACTACCTACAGGAGGAGACAGGGAGGGAGAAGAGGGGCAGAGTAGCTCTCTAGGTAAGGGAAGAGATAAAAGCAATTGAAAAAAGAGTAAGCAGGGAGGAGAGGAGGCACTGTGAGTCACCGTAGAGACTGGAAATGGCACCGCAGTTTGCACAGGGGTTGTATACAGACCCCCAAGACAGGGGGAGGGAATGGACAAGGATATGATAGAAGACATACTTAGGATGGCAGAGAACCGGGATATACTGTTGATGGGGGTCCTTAACATGCCAGATGTTAACTGGAGCATCTTTGCTGTAACCACATCCAAAAGCAGGGCCAGTCTAGATGCCCTTCAGGTGGCATCACCTTTAGGTCATCTGATAAGACTACCCCCAGGTCCCTTTCCATTTTTGTTGTTGTTAGTATCTCACCCCCCATTGTGTACTCTTCCCCGGGGTTTTTGTTTCCCAGGTGCGTTACCTTGCACTTCTTAGCATTGAATCTAAGCTGCCATACATTTGACCATTCCTCTAACTTTGCAAGTCCCTTCTCATCCTTTCCACCCCACCCTGTGCATCAACTCTGTTGCAGATCTTAGTGTCATCTGCAAAGAGACATACTTTTCCTTCCAGTCCTTCCACAATGTCGCTTATAAAGACATTGAAGAGGACCGGTCCCATACTGAACCTCATGCGGTACCCCACTAGTAACCCTCCTTTCTTCTGAGTGGACTCCATTTACTATTACTCTCTGTGTCCTATTCTCCAGCCAATTCTTTACCCAGGCTGTCATCTTGGGACCCACTCCAGGCTGGCTAACTTGTATATTAATCTTTGTGTGGGACTGTGTCAAATGCCTTGCTAAAGTCTAGGTAGGCCATGTCCACAGCCCCTCCCTGATCTACTACTTTGGTCACCCAGTCAAAGAAATCTATCAGATTTGTCTGGCATGACCTTCCCGCTGTGAATCCATGCTGCCTAGGGTCCTGTGCCCCTCTGGCCTCTAGATACTCGACAATTCTTTCCTTCAGAAGTGATTCCATCATTTTCCCTATCACTGAGGTTAAACTAACAAGTCTGTAGTTTCCTGCTTCTGCCTTGCTCCCACTTTTGTGAAGGGGAATCACATCTGCCCTCCTCCAGTCCTCGGGTACCACCTCATCCTCCCATGATTTGTTAAAAAGGGTAGTCAGTGGTGTCACTAGTTCTACCCTTAGTTCTTTTAGAATTCTGGGATGAATCCCATCAGGCCCCATTGCTTTCTCCACCTTCAGTTTTAAGAGTTCTTTCAGAACCCTTTCTTCTGTAAATGGGCTGGTATCAACTTCTGTATCCAGAGTGTTTCTACTGTTTGTTTTATGTACCTCCCCCTCTTCATTTGTAAATACTGAGCAAAAATATTTGTTTAGTATCTCTGCCTTTTCACAGTCTCCCTCTGCCCACCCTCCTCCACTTTATTAAGCCTCACTATCCCTCCCTTGGTCTTCCTTTGCTCCCTGATGTACCTATAAAAGGTTTTATCCCCCTTCTTAACTGAGTTGGCTATCTTTTCCTAGGTTTGGGCCTTTGCTGTTCTGACTGCCTTCCCAGCCTCCTTTTGCTTTAACTGATACAGTTCTCTGTCCTGCTCCTTCTGCGATTCCTTGTACTTCCTGAATGCTTTCTTTTTCTCTTGACTACCACTTCCTTTGAGAACCATAGTGGTTTCTTACATCATCTTGTTTTGTTTATTTGCTTCACACAAAGGCTTGTTACCTCTGTGATGGCAGTTTTTATTATTCCCCATTGTTCTTCCACCCCTCCTTCCTGCCCATTTGCTAGTGCATTCCTTAGGCACTCACCCATTTTGGCAAAGTCAGCCCTCCTAAAGTCCAGTACTTTTGTCTTTGTATGGCTTGACTCTATTGCTGTGTTTATTGTGAACCATACTGTTCGATGGTCGCTAATTCCCAGATGGCTACCCACTTCTACATCTGTGATCCTCTCTCCATTTCCATTTGAGAGAATCAAGTCTAATATTGCTCCCTCTCAAGTGGGCTCCAGCACTAGTTGTCTAAGGCATGCCCCCTGTAGGGCATCTAGAATAACTGCACTCTTCGAAGTGGCAGCTGCAACTGCACTCCAGTTAACATCTGGCATATTCAGATCACCCATCAGCAATATCTCCTCTTTTTCTGCCATTCTAAGTATACTTTCTATCATTTCCCTGTCCATTTCCTCCCCCTCAAAAGGGGATCTGTATACAACCCCTGTGCATATTGTGGCCATTGCCTGTCTCCAAATTTACCTACAGTGCTTCTTCTCCTCCCTGTTTACCCTTTTGTTCTGTTGCTTTTATTCCTTCCCTTATGTAAAGAACTACTCCTCCTCCTCTTTTACCCTCCCTGTCCCTCCTGTAGAAGTGTATCCTGGTATGTTTATGTCCCAGTCATGGTTTTGTGTGTACCATGTTTCTGTGACTGCCACGATATCCAGATGTTCCTCCTCCATCAAGGCCACTAATTCAGGAAGCTTGTTACCCAGACTACGGGCATTGGTACTCATTGCTCCCATTTTTGATGGCTTTACCTTCTGTTGCAGCATCCCCCACTGACCGTTCTACCTCAGTCTTTTCTCATTTAGTACCCTGTTTTGTAGGGAGAGGCTGAGATTTTCCTGCTGCTTATCAGTGCCTCCCCTTTGACTAGTTTAAAAGCTTCCAATGAAGCATTTAAACTGATTGCTCAAAAGACTTGTTCCTTCCTGGACAGATGCAGACCATCCTGCCAGTATAAGCTGGTGTCCCTCCAGGTGGAACCCCAGTCCCCAATGAAGCCAAACCCCTGTGCTCGCACCATTTTTTCAACCATTCATTAAACTGCATGGTGCCAATTACCCTTGCCTCCCCCATGCTTTTGACAGGCAGCACCTCTGAGAAGGATACTGTGCGTGCTACTTGTCTTAGGTCCCTCCCCAACTCTGCAATGTCCTCCTGCACTGCTCTAATCTCATGATGAGCCAAGTCATTTGTCCCTAGGTGGACAATTATGTCCAGCTGGGAATACCTTGCAGCTGTTCTCGTGATCCTGAGGATGCACTTCCTGTCCCTCCAAGCCATGGCACCAGGCAGGCACCTTACTTCAGTTTTCCCAGCTCCCCCCAGTTCTATACCCCTAATAATTGAGTCCCTCACCAGGAGCTGTTTCCTTTTCCTGTGGTGTCCTCTGCCTCCTTCCTGTGGGCCTCCCTTGTGACAGTTATCATCAGTCTTCTCTGCGAGTGCATCCATAGGGGAGCTATGCTCCCCCAGAATGGTGCATGGATTGTGGAGTCTAACAGTTGACTGGGTGTGCCTCTGTTCCACCCTCCTCACCCTCCCTGAGCCAACTGTGGTCCAACTGCTGTGCTTTCTTTGCAACCTCTGAGATAGTGGTGGTGGCGCTAGTGCTCCCTGGATGGGGGAGGTTCCCTTCCTACTGTCCAGTGTGGCCTGGGGGAAGTTTTCCTTACTACTGTCCAGTGCAGCCTGAAGATGGGCAACTTCCTCCCTCAGGGCAGATAGTTGTCTGCAAATAGGGCAGCATCTCAGCTTCCAGAAAGACTCCCAGAAGACTGCTGCCCCACAGCCATTACATTGCACTACTCCCCACATGTTTATCTTGTTTTTTTTATTGTATTTGTGTGTGTGTGTGTGTGTGTGTGTGTGTGCGTGCATGTGTGATTTGTTATATAGAAATATATATATAATACAATGTGTATGCTTATATTGTCAGTGCAGTGTGCTAGAGAGGATATGACAGTGAAATGCACCTTGCACTTGAGGAAATGATGTCAGAACCTCAGTTATAAAGGAACTATCTCCGGGGGTGGGTGGGGTGAGGTTGGAAGGGGTTGGGCCTAAACTGTGTCCTCACAAAACAATCAACTAAAAGCTCTCATCCACCACTGCGATGAGTGCCTTCCTGTCAGCAAGATACCCTACACAACAATTTGACAGAGAAAGTACCCTGCTAATCAAACAGAGAAAAATACAGACATCCAAGTCAGACACAGGTAAACCTCTCCAGCCCCAAAACAGCCTGGTGGTTTGTTAGCCACAAAGGAAAATCAAATATGCAGTTATTTCAGCCCTTCTGAGGATGCTGACAAGATAAGCAGTTTTAAAAAACCTTCCTGAATTAAAAACTAAAACAAACACAAAGCAATACCACTTTAAAAGTGAAGAAAACTTCTCTCAGATGTAAACCCACCAAAAGTTGCAAAATATATTGATGCAGATTCTCACAGAATTCTAGTAATCAGTCCAGTTAGCCACAAAGGAAAATCAAATATGCAGAAGATAAGCAGTTTTAAAAACCCTTCCTGAATTAAAAACTAAAACAAACACAAAGCAATACCACTTTAAAAGTGAGGAAAACTTCTCTCAGATGAAAGCAAGAGAGAGAGATATTAGTTACAGATATTTAGTCCAAAATAGTATATCCCACGCAGCTTCTCAGTTGTTTCCAAGCACTCCTGTACACAACTTGGAAGAAGATGGACATTCTCGGTCCATCATGTCTTCCCCTCTTCATACGCAGGTATTAATACTTATACTGTATGATAATGTACACATTTAAAGGGGTCCCCACCCATTCTTCTACCCAGCATGTCCAATGATTCCCTTGGTAAGCACACTATTGTACAAACTTAATTTAAAGGCATGTATTATCCTCATGTTCTCGGTCTCTGGTGGTATGATGTTCCATTGGTTCCCAGCCATCTGGGAGGAGAAATGCTTCCTAATGTTACCCCTGAGATGGCTACCTCTGAGCATAAGGTGTATCCCCACGTAATGCAGAAGGACAGAATATCAAAGTCGCTGCCTATTCAGTCAAGTCAATAAGATAAAATGCATGTCTTTTCTCAGTCTTCACTTCTCCAATGTGAAAATGCTGTGGTGCACCAGCCTCTCCCTATAGCTTTGGCCTTCCACTTCATTGACCATTTAGGTGGCCCTGCTTTGTACCCCCATTACAACCTCAACATATTGTAGTGGAGGAGCACAGAACTGCTGTACATGATGTACTTCAGGTGGTTCTAGACTATGTCCTTTTAAAAACCATAGTTTCCATGTCCATATTGAACACTTACCTACTCTATTCTTTTCTTGAAATCTTTTATCCTTCTGTTCAATCAGCCCAGCCATTTTGTCAGGCCTATCCTTGTAATTATCCATACCTGTTCTTCATTTCAACACTTTTTACTATGCATCTGTTTGAACATAAAAGAGCCAAAATGTTAAAGAATTTAAAGTAATACATTTTTGCTTAATTGACAATGAAATCCAGTTTAAAGTTCCAACATGTTGATCTTAGATTGTATGTATTCAGCAAACTCCACACATTTGGTAGATAGCAGAGGGAGGTCATTGGTTGGAAAAAATGCTGATGATGTTAAAAAATGCAATTAAAATTGCAAGGTTCCTAAAGTAAATGCAAATAGTAATAGTAATGGCATTCCTTATGTTAAGTTTATGTAAAGTAGTATTTCTTTAAGGAAACTCACTGTCTATTCTACTTCCTTCTTTTCCATTAGCTACAACTACTACAACCACAACCAAAACAACAACTACAAGTAAGAGTACATAAACAACCAAAAGTAAATTATTGTGAAAATACATCTTATATATGATCTATAAATGCATATTCCATTTTGAAATCAAAACACAACATATCTAAACCTAGATGAGTACTCTACTCTCCTAACATTTTCTCTCAACCTATCATGTACATTTGTCACATATTAACATATAAGCATATAAATGGAAGAGACTCTAAGACCATTGTGTCTTCCTCTACTCATAAGAAGGTATGGGAAAATGTGCTGTGTAAATGTGTATGAAATAAATAAGGGTATATACAATAGAGAGCTGCCCCGAGAAAGTCAAAGCTGGCTTCAGAGAATGCACAATTGGCAAGACAATGGTCTGGAATCATCAATGAACAGGAAAACTCACCACCTGCCTGTCCACTAGGTAACTGGTGTTCTCTGGAGTCTTCAGACCATTGCATTGATCTACTCCTCAAATGAATTCTGTGCACCTCCAAGAGTCAAACAGTCATGGCTTCATGTAAGAACACCTCGTGCAGGAGTGTAGTCAAAGAGCACAGCAGACATCTGACCGAAACTGCAGCTTCAAGATAAATTGGCTGCAGAGACCACCTGCTGCTTTGCTAGAGTTTGCCACTCTTCCCCCTGACTGAAACCGCAGCTTCAAGTTAAATTGGCTGCAGAGACCACCCGCTGTGCCAGAGCTGGCCACTCTCCCCCTCTGACTGAAACTGCAGCTTTAAGTTAAATTGGCTGCAGAGACCACCCACTGTGCCAGAGTCAGCCACTCTCCACCTCTTACCGAAGCTGCAGGTACTGTTGAGACACACAGCAGAAACCCCTCCAAGGTCTTTCAGCCAGCATAGCTCTGTCTGCCTGTTAAACTTGGTGCCTATTCTGCCAGAGGGACAAGAATGTCTTAACTTGGATACAGTGACTGTTCTGCTCAGTTAGCTACCACATAACTGTTTAAAGGAATAGTCCACCAACAACTTGCAAAAACATATGTTGTGCAGAGTGTTTTGATTTGTATGTTAAGTTGTTGTGTGCCCTTCCCTCTGTCTGCTGTTAAGAGTTTTTCCTAAATTAGCCTGCTAGCTTTAGGGTAGTTTTACGACCCCTGGAGTTCTTCATATGAGACAGCTTAATTGTATTCCTTTGTCCTACAATGCACCTTGTTTCATGTGACAGTGATGTAGCAGACACAATAAATCCAGCAGAAAGCATTGCTTTACAATCAGGTAACAACAGTAGATATGGTTATATTTTAAAATCTATAGAATTCATCATAGTGATTAACCTCATCGTAAAGGTCTTAGTGTCCTGAAGAACTTTGCTGCTGGTAATTTTTGTGCAGCTTGCAAAGCTTCCAAGATATTTAGTTTGTTTTGTATGTGTGTGTGCTGAATGTTGGGTCTCTGATACATTAGGAAAATTAGGAAAAACTCCTAATAGCAGTCAGAGGAAGAAACACTAGAACTTCACATGCAAATTAAAACACTCTGCAACAACATATATTTTTTGCTAGTTATGGGTGGACTACTCCTTTAATGAATTTACTGCTTAGGATTCCTTAACTTTCTCATTTGCAAGTTATGCATCTCTACCACTTAAGGGCACTGTTCCTAAGCCAGCATGACTCAAAGGGCAAGAATCTTTCTATCTTTCTGACACATCACCTGATTTTAGACTTTGTTCTACTTACGGCTTCTACTCCACCTTATCTAGACCTGTCACTTAACTAGGCATTTTCAAATACTTCCTTCCTGAGGTGTCTGCTGTTAAAAAAGCCACAAAGGTCTTCCCAGCCTGCCTATGCTGTTTCCTGTGGTCCTTGAAATTCACTACTGTCTATCTTCCAAGGGATTTTGCTCCCATATAGTGGGTTACTGCTTTCTCAAGTTGTGGCTCCACTGACTCTCTGTCTGCTGAAAACACTGCTCTCTTTACAATATACTATACCTTTACCTTTATTTTGCATAGGGAAATACTCTAGAAAGAAACAGGCGACAAGGATCGAGTTAGACAAGGAGTTGTGGATGACTGGGGTTCAATACATGCTGCTGTCTAGCTGTAATTAAACTTTATAATCTATCTCCTCTGACCTGTTCACTCTCGGTCAAAAATGAGTGACATCAGTATACTTTGAAACTGTTTACCCTGATACCCTTAATAGTGCTGCCTCTCAAACTCCTCATCACACTGTGTCCCCTTATACACTGACAGGAAGATTTGATAGCAGAGCAGCTTTCAAATTTTGTGAGTCGCACTGACAACAAGTATGGTTACTGACATAATGCAGTCTCGAGACACGATCATTCCCAACAGGCTGCCAAACTGTCAGTGTTTTGGGCTAGCTGAATTTAATACTAATTTTGTTTCAATAACAATGGTGGGACAAACAAATAGGCAGAATGTTATAATGTTTTGATTATGTGTTACTATGTTAACCAGTAGCAAAAGACACTTTTACACAAGAAATGTTTGAAAGGATTTTTATTACATTTCACCTTTAAAACATGTTGTGGATAGGAGTAATGTACATCTGCTGAGCACCAGAAGGAAGTTCCAGAATTTGGGGGCACAGACTGCAAAGGCACAGTCACCTGACAAAGTAAGGGATTGGGGACAAGGAGGGATAACGAGTCAGTGGACCTAAGTAGGTATAATGGTTGAGCTGGTTTAAAGAGTTTGGAGAGGGCAGGAGGGGTGGCAGTATGGATTATTTTTATCAATAACCAGCTTAGGTAAAAAGAACGAAAGTTACTCGGGGACAACCGGTGAAGTTTTTCATATAACTCACAGTCATGGGTGAGTCGAGGGATAGCAAGGACAAAGCAGCAAACATTATTATAGGCCACGTTTCACTTGCAAGGCTGACTTTTGCAGCAAGGGGAATGGCTGTGAGACCATAACTAAGTGTGGGAAGAAATATTCCTTTAGCATGTAATGTAAAAAACATGTTTTTGTGTGGTAACACCTGTACAGTAAACAGTGTGTTTTTCACTTTTAAAAAGAAAAAAGAAATCAGAATTAAACTAATAGCTACATTGGACCAGCATAACATTATGTGGTGATTTGCATATGCAGCCCATGATGCTTTGCATTGTGGGGGCATGTGTGATTTTGTATTTTCTAATAGCTACAACATCATTCTCTACAGAATGTGGTCAGTCATAAAAACAAATTAAACTAGAGACACTTTAAGGCCTAATGGGGTTGACAGTGCCTTTTTAAGTAGAAATCCCAATGAGAGAAGTCTGTTCTAAACAAGAACTATGTAAATTCACTGATAAAAACACACACAATGAGAGAGATTTTATCTGTTTTTATTGTTCATATAACCACAGTACAAAGGCCTTCTTAATTCATACACATGTTGTGGCAAGGGTGTCATTTCTGGGTGAACAGGAACTGTGCAGTAAATATCACAAAAACAATCCTTACAATATACAATGTTATAAAATGCATAACCCTATATTTGAATATGTCATACTGGGATCTGGGTCTAGAAAGGTTTCTTAGAAATAAATATTTCTCTATTAACATCATTCCCCATAGACATACAGTATTGACAATTTCAAAAACTTAATCGGGGATTCTCTTGAAATTCACATTATCATATAAAGACTAAAATTAAATGTACAGATACTCGATAATTAATAGCTCACAGCATCCTTCACTCACTTAAATTTTATCCCAACAGAACTTTTTTATAGCTGGCTAAAAATAGCATGTATACTGTAATATTTCTGATAGAAAATAAACTCCTAAAAGTTAATACAGTTTTTTTCCTACTACTGTACCTGTTTTAAGGTTAGTTGCCTAAGCTACAGTAGGTCAAAATATTGACATAATCCACAAAATATGATATTATTTATATCATGAAAATAACATTAAAGCTCTGTACTACATACAGTATAATCAAACTGAACTCCGCTCTTAATACATTTTCTGGTTCTCTACTAAGCTGTGTTTTGTGCTATACAGTAATTAATGCCATTCCATTAAATTTTGTAATCGGAAATGTTTGCAGAGTCATTTTCCACCATAAAGCCCTGCTTTTTGATCTTAGTGCATGGAGGAGCTGGGATCCTCCAGGAGTCAGAACTTTAAGGAGAAAAGATTCTGACATACAGTGCCCTGGACAAAAGGCATTTTCACACCCATCTGCCTTAGTTCCTTTATTCCCTGCCATCACAGAACACATTTTCCCCCTAGAGACAGGACATTATGATATGCCTGCATAGGCCTGTTTTTTTTTTTCTCTATGTAGTCTTTGTTTTATTTCTCCAAAAGCCATACCAGGTCCAGTTTTCCACTTGTTGTCCATCTGGCAGCAACATAGAGAGGAAGGAGTGGCATGATGTTTGTGTTGCCTGTACAGTCCCTAACTGTAACACCTGTAGTTGTTGCAGCTGTCTACAGATGACTTTGCAGATTCTCTGTGACAGGTCCAAAAGAATCAGAGAAGTCCTGTGCTGGCAGACTGTATCTATAAAGGTTCTGGCTAAACTCATCATTGTGCAAAGAACACAGATTTTTGTCTACTACTGTTAGTTCTCTCAGGGTTAGGGGCAATGCCTCCATGTAGTGTGACTTAGTGAAGCCCTCTTTACTTCTGGACAGCATGATGATTCTTCCTCAGTGCCTGTCACTTTTTTCATGCCTCTCTGCATGGTTATCAATGTTGGCACCAGCGTCCCTAGGGCTGACCCCTCCCTTCAGGAATATATCTTAGTATTGAGCACACTTTCTCTCAACATTGTTTGGGGAGCTGTCTTTTCCACTAGTGTGGTACCAGCCTCTGTGATGACATTGCTGCCAACTTGGACAGGTTTCATGAGATATCAGTGACTTTTTAACAACAGGAAACATTGCAATGAGTGCATCACCGAAAACTGCAACAGCGACTTGCACAACACGGAAGACAAAAACAACAAGGATCGGCCCCATTCGAGCGCTGTTTTTATGCAGGGGCTATACCCCTGCACCCCTCCATTATTAATATAGTCAACTCCGAGGGGCCTGACACAAGGGAAAAGAAACCATCAGAAGGGGCATCTCACCAAATGCAAAATGAAGAAAAGTCACAAAAGTTTTTGAGCATACAAGCTGTGAACCCACAGCCTTCTGCACTAGTAGAATACACTCTACCACTGTGCTAGATGGCCAGCTCAAATTTTCCCACCAGTCTGACTCCATATCATGTTAATACCCTCCCACCATCCACATCACTCTCTTCCAACATTCACTATTCTTGTTCCGGACTCTCACTATTCCACCACTAGCTATTCTTTCATATTCACTTTTATTATGGGTGGTCAAACTGAGTCATTCATATTGAGTCACTCAATTCGACTCACTCATGTCACTAGAATACCCCTTGGGATATCATTATAAAAATCAACTGTGACACTATCATCAGTGCATTAAACTGCATCCTCATGCTGATTTCTCACTTTGGGATGTTCTAAGTCCCTGATGACATATTTCTTGATATTGTCCTCAGCACTATTCTTTCCACTGAGTTCAGTGCAAACCTGGATACCAATTTCACTGCTACCTTTGAGATGCTTTTCTTTTATTTCTTTCCCACCTTTACCAGACTGGTCCCTTCATCCTACAGTCCCCAGCCCCATTACCTCCCATCTCTGGGACTTACCCATGGGATGTACCTGTACCTCCACAGCTTGCCTTCTGTGATGGAGCCATTGGGTGTACCCCCCAAGCCACCTCCAGATGCCTTGACCAGTTGATGGTTACACCACCCAGTAGACAATGTGGGTCTGCAGAGGACCATGGGAATGATCCTGCAGCAGCCTGCAGCCTTTCATCCTGTTTTCTCCCCAAGCTTCAGATGCCCCATGAAGCTGAAAGTATGATGTGTGCATGCTGAGCATATCTGTTGGAGATTGTCCCCCTAACCAACTGCTGCATCAGCGCACATCACCATCTATGGTCACCTAAGTAGGGATGTTGCAGCTGAGCTTTCTGCTGACCCTCCTGAAGGAAGAACAATGCACTCTAGGATTCTTAGTCCTCCTCCCCCAGCTGGCCCACAGTGAACTAGATGTGCTCCCACTCCTGGGTCACTGGTCTTGTGAGCAGTAATGCTACAATTTCACTGATGGGCTGGCCCTTGACATCCTTGTCAGTGTCAACCGCACTACTGAAATTTCAGTCCACATGATGAGCCCTTCCTCAGCCCCAGTATTTTTTTCCCAGTTGCTGGGGTGTTCAGCCTATTCTTTACAAGGATTTCTTTACAATGAGGGCCCCTTCTATCATGTCCCCTGATTTACTCACAACCTCACAGCATTACATCCTTTTAAGAGATTGCTTGTTATCCTACTTTGGATTCTTCTGATGTTTCATGTGGCAACTCCTCTATACTGGGATTTATACCTAGTCTTGTATCTTCACCCTTAGTTACTCCCTCTTCATTTCAATCCATCTTGGAGAGGCTGTAACCTCTGGATTTTCTCTTTGAGGCTCAGTTTGCCAGTTGGCTGTTGATGATTGGGGTTTGTTCAGAGAGACAGACACTCTTTCTCACCCAGTGCTATCCCTCAGCCTACTAATAGGATTGTACCCTCTACAACCTCCATGAACTCAGGGGACTTTATTCCAGACTTCCCTATGAAAGATGATGATTTTCAGTATTTTAGCCTTATATGAAGAAGGATTTTGGACTCTACACAGTCCTATGGCAGGAGCTTTGTCACGAACCCTCATAGTAATTTCCTGCCCATTTGGGACACAGAGGACCCAACACTTATTTTGTACACCCTGTACTTATGCTTTGAAGCCTTCACTAGGTCAGCCACACATCCCATTTGCATTGCTTCCAGTAATATTTT
The DNA here is from genome assembly GCA_016271365.2 of Neoceratodus forsteri. Classification (NCBI taxonomy): domain Eukaryota; kingdom Metazoa; phylum Chordata; order Ceratodontiformes; family Ceratodontidae; genus Neoceratodus; species Neoceratodus forsteri. Next base: position 933,987,608 of record CM028133.1, read on the forward strand.
CTACTTCTTGTTATGTGGTTTCCCAAGAAGATTCAGGTCACTCATCTCCCTCAGTGCTTTTGAACAGAAAAATGTGTGCTGTACACCAACTTCTCCTGAATACTCCAGGATCTATGCTTAATGGAACTGGTCTTATGACTCCTGAGTCAGCTGTCATGCTATCCACATTGCCAAAACTGAGTCCACTGTGCCTTCTTATAGGCTGACTCTTTATACTTGTGCTAATGCCACCTTCTCCAGTCTCAGGAGAGCCCTCATAAGACCATAATTTATTTATTTGATTATTTATTTTTATGTTAAGACATAGATCACCCTCATATGGTCTCCTCCCAACTTTACCTTCCTCTAGCTTGAGAAGGGACAGATTCATACCTAGCAGCATGCTTTGTTATTCTCCTTTTCTCTCAGATCCCCCTCATAAGCATCAAATTCTACTTTCCCCCTTCCAGGGCATATCTTTGCTTTGGAGCACTCTGAGCATTTCTTTCAGAATCCCAGTATTAGTTCTTATTGCCTACCTTTTTCTACTCGAGTGTTCCACAATCATCCCTCCTCAGCTGTCCCATATGGACCCTTTGTCTGCTGTGTACTGCAATCTCAGTCTGTTAGGATCCCTGATGTCTCACTGTTCCTGTTTTTTGCATTTTAGTGGTGCAGCTCACAAGTTCAATTAGAGCCTGTCCCCTGGTTCCTCTTTGTCCTCTCATGTTCTTTTCACTTTTTTCAACTGACCAAAGTGTGAAGCTCTATGGAGGAGCCTAACTCTGTAAAGATACATTAGAAAAGTTACTTACCATAGCTACAACTGCTTCACCCAGGATTTAACAGAAATTATGCCACATGAAACACTTTTCCAATGTGATTCTATACAGACAACTGGAAAAGGGTGGGACATGGGGGGTTAAATAGAGGTGCAACAGGCACTGTGGATGTGGGGGGCCTGCAGGATGTGTGGAGACTGGGTCACCTGAAGGAGGATTATACATTCTGTTTAATGGCTCATGACAGCTACAGTAGACTGGATCTTTTGCGGGCAAGGAGGGCCCTGGAGATTTGATTATTGGTCAACATACAACTGAAGGTCATATCAGACCATGCTGCAGTCATGTATACTTTTAAACTCAAAGCCTGCAAGGATAAGATAAAAGGTGACCTCTGCATGGCTAACTCATGCAAGATCACAATTTCTGTTAGAGGTTTAGGGAGGAAATGGAGGGTATTTTTCAGGTAAATGATATGGGAGATACTGGCTATATGCCAGGATTACTCCTGCCTGCAAAAGCATTCAAAGAGACTAAAAGTAAATTCTTACAACAGATTCAAATCTGAGTTATGGCGCTGGTTTCTCCTGCTGCATAGATAATTAAGTGGTGATTAAGGTTCATATTCTTACTGGCATTATCAAAATGTTAAGTGCTGCCACAGGAGTTAGATAAGCGTATTCGCATTATTCTTATTTGCATTACAAGAAGTTCTAAGTGCAGCCATGTGACCTAGTTATAATCAGAACATCAAAAGAAATACAATAACATAGAGCATAATATACAGGGGTGGTGTGTGTAATGAGACTTTACACATACCCAAGTTATGGGATGCTACACTAAACTCCGAGGCAAAGCCCAAGGGGTTTATGAAATGCATCCACAATAAGGTGTGTGTAAATTGAGTTTACACACCACCCCATATTTTATTTTATAATTGCTGGGTGCCCTTTTCACCACAGCAATAATAGAGATTAAATAAGTAAACAGATTGGTGTTCAGGCAGTCATGGACCAATCTGGATTCTGTGCAATCCATGGTCTTCCAAGTTACAGTGCTTCACTTGTTGGGGGCAAAAGTAAGTGGATATTTTGATTAAAAAAAATCTATATTTGTGTGCATTTTTAAAGATAAACTTACCACCAAGTGGCGATTGCAGCATCATTCCCGGCTTGTCGAGGCAGGGACAGTCTGCGGCATGAACTCGGTTGCAAAGGCATTCTGATGGGGAAACATGGCATGGGTTTCACTTTTATTTTCCTTTTGTTTCCCTGGGTCAGTGAAGAAAGAGAGTTCATTTCTTTTTTTTAAATAAAAAAGTAAATTACTGCCGAATTCAAGGGACTACAAAGTGTGTGGCATTATGGGATTGCTCCAGGGATATGAATATCACAGACCGGTGACTGGCGCATGGGTGGGTGGTCAAGGGAAACCTGACGTGTGTTTGTCATTATAACCAGCTGGTTATAATGGCAAATTATAACCGTGTTCCCTATTGGAAAAGCTAGCAATGTAATTATAAAATCATAACATTCACTCTTCCTCGGGAACAAAGTTGGTGTATTAGGTAGTATATATAAAGCTCCAGCATATAAAGTAGGCAAAAAGAAGGTTGCCAGCCACCAACTGGGTGATGGAGTGTAAGTTGTAATAAAAAAGAACTCTGAAGCTCTACAAAGGAAAACTAAGCCAACTGAAAAGTAAAGGGTGGTACTGGTGGGACAAAATTAAATTTAACACATCTTATACGATAACAATGGGCATTACCAAGTTGAACATGTTTAACTCACAACAAAGTTATTCTGAAGAAGATAAAAAAAAATCAAGTTGTAGTTCTGTAGAAATGATATGTTGAAAACTGCAGTGTCTATCTGATGCTAAGTTATTGGAACTAACATACAGTGGTGCTCCTGAAGGGCCAGGCAGAGTCATTGTTATTGTTTTCTTATTTGTGGGGAAGCAGTTCCAGGCTCTTGTAGAGTGCAGTTCTCATGCATGTGGACCTTTGCAGTGGGTGGGCTTGTGAAGTTTATAATGCTGCCAGACAAAATATAATAACATATTTCAAGAATCATGAAGCAATTCTTGGACTAGTTTCTAGATTAAGAACCATTGCTACATTTGCTACAAAGGCCCACAAAATGTGCAGCACATCTGCAAATCAAATGTAAGTTTGAAGAGATAGGTAACTTCCCATTAGTTAGGAAAGCAACCAGCTAACTAATAACACAAATTCAAAATCTGAGCTATGTTAGATAGCTATAGATAGGTTTACTAAGGTAAATACTAAACAAGCATTTGTCAATGCCGAATGTTGTCGCACTGGCATTGACTTTGGTAGTGTAGTGCAGAAATGCATTTTGGGCAGGATACGAAAAATGACAGCTGTACTGTTCATAAGAAGGTGTAAAAAAATGGCAGTGTTGAAAATGTGGCATGTAAATATTGCAAATTTGCGAAGTTACAAGGGTGTGTAGAAACTGCGGAATGCACGCCTGTAACACAGTCACTTTATGGACTTTCGGCACCAAATTTTCAAGATAGGCATTTTAGCACCTCTGCTCATGTACAGTGTCACTGTCATTTCCTCAAACTGTCCCAAAAAGTGATTTCGCACAGCGACCACGCAATTCTATGCCGGCCATGCGAAAACACATTTTGGGCAGGATATGTAAAATGACAGCTGTACTGTTCATCAAAAGATGTGGAAAAATGCCAATGGTGGAAATACAGAGTGAAAATATTACAAATGCACAATGTTACGAGCATGCATGCAAACTGTGCAACGAACGCTCATAACACAGTCATTTTATGAAGTATAGTCACCAAATTTTCAACATAGGCATTTTAGAACCTGTGCTCATAAACAGTGTCACTGTCATTTTCATAATCTGCCCCAAACACTGATTTCCCACAGCAACTGCACTTTTGTGTGCCAGTGCGAAAACACATTGCAGCCAGGATGTGAAAAATGATAGGTTTATGTTCACAAGGAGGTGTAGAAAAATGACAATGTTGAAAATCTGGCGTGAAAATATTGTGAATGCATGACGTTATGAGCATGCATAGCAGCTGTACAATGCACGCTTGTAAAACAGCCATGTTTTGGATTTTTTCCACAAATTTCAACATAGGCTTTTTGAGAGCCCACCTCATGAACACTACCACTGTCCTTGTTTTAATCAGTCCCAAAAGGTGATTCCACACAGTGACTGTGAAATTACCTTTTGGGACCGATTAACATCATAACAGTGCCAGAATTCATGAGGAGGGGTCCCAAAAACCCCATGTTGAAAATTTGGTGCAAAAATTCCAAAAATGCCCGAGATATGCATCAAAGTTGAAAAAACCCTATTTATGTTATTATACAGCTTACCAGCATTTCCTCAGTCGCGGTCAGCTTTGAAGAGTGCAGACGTGTTCCCAGTCAAATGAAGATCATCACGCCGAGCTCCAGAGGTAAGTATGGGGTGAGGGGGGGTGTGGTGAGGCACAGTGCGCAGTGGGTGGGTGCGGGTGGTGAGAGGTGGGTAGGGAGACTACGATGGACCGTTTTCTGTTTACAGGTGTTAAAAAAAAATATCGCGGACGGTTTTCTTTTTTAAAGGTTTTTTTGGGGGGGGCATACAGTAGTTGACAGGGGATTGGGCACCCCCATCAGCATGTAGGGAGTGGGGGGACGTCATACCAATGGGGAGTGGGCTCCCCTGTCAGCACATTAAAGTGCAAAAGGGGGTATGGATGCCGACAGGGACTGGGCACCCTCATCAGCAAACAACAAAAATAGGGGGTGCATGAGTCGAGGGGGATTGGGCACCCCTTCTGCAAGCAAAAAAGAAGAGGGGGACACATTATGCTAATGGGGAGTGGACCTTCCCCCCTGTTGGCACATACATGAGGGGCAGGGTAAGCCGACCGGGGGATTGGGCACCCCTGAAGTTGGCAGTTTAGCAACCACTGTGCCACCATGTTTGTAGCTGGCGAAGCATGTAGGAAGGTCCACTGCGTGTGATGAGCTTTGCTTGCATTGCAGCAGACTTTCCTTAGATGTGCTCACCCAGGTGGTGTGGCGTGGCATGCAGGCTGATTGGGGAATGAGGGACGCACCTACTGGTGCATGCCCTGCATTCGCCCAACAGCGACCGCGCCTCCAAGTCTCCACTACCACAAGATGTTGGCTGCGCAAGCGCGCCAACGTAAAAACAGAATGTATTTGTATTTATGATATTTTCTGCTTTTATTCCTTTCACAGGAGCAATAACTCCTACCATACCTGATGTGTCTACTGTAAGCACAGGTACCTGTTCATAAAGAAATAAACTGATGAAATCTGAAAAGTTATACACCAAAAGTCCAATTAAATTCTATGGCATCCTGCCATCATGTTATGTTTTCATTTTATGAATTTAAGTGCTTTAGCCTATGCAACATGGCCATATCTTCAGGTCCAGGACATGGATAACTAAACAGGAGCAGACTACAAGAATTTTACATTCCCAGTAGTTAGTCCTTCTACAGTATATGTTTCCAGCTTACAAACAGTACTGTGTGGGAGAAGATCACACAAATCACAGTTTAAGAGTTGGAGTTTGCTCATCCATATCATTTATGGTCCAGGTCTTTTCTGGTGAGAAAGAAGTTGAGATGCCACTAGATAGAAAGGGGAAGTGGTAAATCAAAACAAAAAAGTATGGTTCAGAACAGAAGTAGAAAAATATTCAAACAGAATTTGTTGGCAGAAAAGGACCGGTAGTTCCATCCAGTCTGCAGTATTGTGCCCTGCCTAGTCCAACACCTTGGACCCTATTTGGTCAATGACATCCCTCCCACCTCCTTTTCACTATTTGTCATGCCTCTGTACCTATCACATGCATGCTTGAAGCTCCCACTGTTTTGACCCTACCACCTCTTCTGGCAGGCTGTTTCAGGCATCAACCAACCTTTCAGTGAAGAAGTATTTCCTCACATCCCTTTTATACCCCCAGCAGCTTCATTGCATGCCCCCAGGTTCTGGTGCTTTCCCTCCTCTGAACGAGACTCCCCACTTGGACCTTGTTCACCCCTGTGAGGTACGTACAGATCTCAATCATGTCCCTTCTCACTCTCCTCTCCTCCAGGGAGTAGACATTGAGATCCTACAGCCTTTCCTTGGATGAGTTCCCATACAACCACTGTGCCAATTTCGAAGCCCTTCTCTGAACTGCTAGAAAAAATGATATTATTAAACTACAGTATATGTTTTCTGGAACTGTGCTGAGTCAACAATTCATTTTTCATGTAGAGGCTGTTTTATACATTGGTTCCAATTCTATTGCTGTTCCATCTTCCTGGGCCTTTTATAAACTCAGTGGATGTTTCTGATTTCCACGTGAGAGAAAAGTACCAGTTTTAAACTGTATAATGTACAGCATGTATACTAAAGCTTTAGCAGCAAGCAGAATCTTATCAGGTTCCAAACAGACACAGCATTCTGAAACCTCAGTGTGACAGTCTTGAAAATGTACCCCCTACAAGTACACCTGTGAGTGGCTAGATTGAAATTTTGAGTACTCCAATACAGATGCAGAAGTTCGTTAACATGGTGACTTAAGTTTTATGCCACAATTAGTGTGCCATAACAAGGGTGAGAGTAACAGGGAGAATCTTGATTTTTGATCGCCCTGCACTCACATCATCTTTGGCACCTTAACAATTTTCCTCCCTTTCAGGGCATGACCACCACAGAGTTTGTTATATGTAGTTGCAGGGGGTGTTTTCCAGGATGGTGCTTTGACGCTCTGGCTCCAGGGAGCCACAATGCATGGTGCTGCAGAGCCAGGTGGTGTATTACCTGTATCCATATCAGTGTTGACAAAATGATTGTCACACCAATGGGGGGATCTTGCTGATGTGATACAAGATATTATGGTCCTTGTTTGGTGCACAGCACTGCAACAAACTCTTCCATCCTCTAAAGGTCTTTCACGAGATCATCATCATGATGCTGCTGTCAGTGTCTGAGTATGCAGATGTGATATACAGTGTTGCCTGCCGAACATCCTGGCCAGACTGGACCCCTCTTTATGTCTTTTACCATTTTCCACTAAATGTCCTATTTATCACCTACCACTACTTTCAGTACCTTATGCTTTTATGCTCTTTTCTGTCCCTTAAGTCTTGGAGCCTTCTCCATTGCTCCTCCTTTATAGTAAAATACTAGCACTCTACCCATCTCTTACCTTTCTGCTCTCCCTGACATTCCATCCCATCTTCCTATGCCCTCCACTACTCTGATGTCTGATTCTTATCGCTGTCAAACCAATGTGGGCCAGTCTGCCTTCTACAACATCTCACTAATCTCAAAATATCATCCCTTTCTGGCTTCCTCTCTCTCTCTCTCTCTCTCACCTTCCCTAAGCCTCTTCATGGAGCTAATTTTACTCCTTTGCTCCTGCAATAAGGTTCATTGGGTCATCTGGTCCTGATGAATATGGTTTATGATAATTGAAGGCTAAGTAATATGTGATGCTTTTGCTATTGTATACTTTGGCTTTTCACTCTCTGTCCCTGCTATGGTGACAACCACACTGTCAGGTGTCATGTAATGAAACTGGAACCCCAAATGAAGGGTTCTAAACCCCTGAAGGTGTCACATGGATAAGATTCCAGGACAAAGAGTTCCTTAGGGAAGAGGGCACCCCCTGCCCCATGGAGAGAGAGGAGCAGCAGAAGGAGGAGGAGGGGAGGGAGGTGGAAACTAAAACTCTGAGCATCCAAGGTGACATTTGGAGATGCATGGTTACATATGCCACAGTGGTGGGCATTGTGTGAGTCACCCACTGCCCCTCTGAACTAAACACAAAACTTTTTAATTCATAGCCATCGGGCTCTTATGAGTATGGTTTAGGATGACTTGAAGACAACAGTATGTGATGCTTGTGCAGCTCTGTACTTTGGCTTACATTCCCTCTGTCCCTGCTATGGGAAATTCCACACTGTCAGGGTGTCATAAGGACATGGAAATGCTGAGGAAGAGTTCAAACCACCTCAAGGTGTCACAGTGCCAAGCTCCCAGGTTGAAAGGCACCTTAGGGAGGATGGCCAAAAACCACAACAGAAAACAGACAAGCATGTTTTCCCAAGAAGAGGAAAGACATCTTCAGATGGAGACCACCAAAAGAACCACCAACCAGTTCCAACGCCTGTGGAAACTATCAAATCCTTCAGTATGAAGTAGAAGAAAATAACCTTATTTAAGGGAGGAAACCTTTGTGGATCTAAAGACTATGTCATCTTCCCTTCAGGACTGGATTAGAATTAGTGATGGCTCAGTTACTGCAATTTGAAAACCCTATTCAGGGAAGTAATTCAGAAGAGGAGGTCTCACTCCAATGGGGATGCTGCAAGGGTGCTCTGAGCTATTTGACTTGTTGTGACTTAGTCTAAGTTTGTACAGTTTATTTTTATTTGTATTATCAGAGTAATTTCAACCAAGCACTTTTCTTAATAGCAGTTTGTATGCTCACCCCCTGTACTGTCCCTTTAATTGATGTGCATTTATAGAGTGACAGCAGGGGGCACATCAAGTCTCTTGAATAACCAGGTGGCACGCAAAACATCGCGCATGGGGTAATTCTGCTGCAGGACAAAACAGACTGGCTAAAAATGCCGCAGCCAAAGATAGGTGAACAAAAACAGAGTGGGGCAAAACACCAATCTGTTTTGAACACCTTGCCCATTGAAAACAATGGGTCTTTATGTTTTTGTTGCAGGAGAATTTGCCCCCAGCACCCCCTGTATGGGGGACTTCACACCCCACTCCTCCCAGAACTTAAATAACTAACTCTGGATAGGGACTTCAGGGATGGGGAGAAACTTGGGAGGGATGAATTTTTTCTTTTTTTTAGAAATCATCAGGAAAAGTTGTAGCAGTGGAGACCTCGAGGGGAACTAAACCATGGTCCCAGGTCTCCTGACTGCGCCTTGTGCTTATACCATAGCCGCTCCTCCATGGGAGAGGATTGACCAGGCACCCAGCACACAGCAACTTGTCCACTCTCTCATTCAGCATGCAGCGACATAAGTCAGCCCAGTGGCACTGAGGGCTGAGGTGCTGGATGCCACACTTCATGCCACACTGACAACCCAGGTTTAGGAGCAGGCTCGAGCCACCAGAGGTTGGCAGGAGAGGGAAAAGACTGAGCACCTGGAGAAATGCTCTGCCTTCCTGGGCAGGGATCTGGGGTTAACACCACTCCTGCTCAACTCCTGTTGGTAGCTAGGGGCAGTGCCAGAACATGCAGCATTTGCAGATGTGGTGGGTGGAGCTTTAGTGCATCAGTGCCATAGTCGCCATTGCACATTCATGCTCTGCGGGGGTGCAACTTCATAGAATAACCCCAGTGGACTGGGGAGGTGATGGGGGCCCCTGGGATCTGGCCCCGCCTCCTCCAATACTTGACCTCTCCCAGGCACCACCCACACAGCATGGATCCTCTAATTACCAGAAAGAGACACCAGGTAGGTGAGGCGGGCCCTCCTCCAGGGGTTATTCGGGGGGCTGGTAAGTCCTGGTGGAAGGGTCTAAGGAGGAGGTCCTCTGTGGGAAGAAGAGGGCAGATTGAGAGGGCACCCCTGAAAGATGCCCTGGCCCAAAGGCCATAAAATAGAGTTGAAAAAAAAATAACATACAGTGACATGGATAGTGGTATTTCTCTACCACTGTTCTACCCCTGTCACTGTAAACCTAGGCACCGTCTATACTGCGTGCTTAATACCACAATGTCTTACCTGAACGGTATTGACCCATTACCAAAACACTGAGGCTGTTTTATCCACCACAATCCATTGTCACCAAATGCTGTTCTTTTGAAACATAAAAGTACTGCCTGCATTACCTTTTGCACCTACTAGGTCAGTATCTCATACGCTTAATAGCGTATGTTAGAACCATGCAACAGGAACAGCGTGGTAGGCTAAAGCTAGAGGGTGCAAAACCATGAAAGGGTATATATGTGATAGTGTACCCTCTCACTCTTTTCAGGTAGGGGATGAGACCTGTGCTGGGAGGTAGGGCCAGAGAGCAGCTGCCGTGGCTCGATGGGATGAGCCACAGGCAGCAAGGGAAGGAGGAAGTGTGTTTGGGACCAGGTTTTAATTTTCTGGTCCCAGATGCAAATAATTTTTTTATTTTTCACACTTTGTGCGAAGTTAAGTGTTAATCCCCCCAAGTTGGTTATTTTAATTGTGGGATTCAGGGGTGTGGGGCTCATAAGACAGACATGTGCTGCTTGCAATATACATGCTATCAATATGCTGCATAATGTCTTGTGACATTATGACCCTATGCCCCTTTTGCAGAATCTCAACTCCTTTATGTATAAGCTGTGTGTGTGTGTGTGTGTGTGTGTGTGTGTGTTTTCAAGTTCAAGTTTATTTCATCAGTAAAACTCCATTGAGCATTTTCATTTACAAGGAGGTCCTGCATAGGACAATGAGGAACATCCAGATTAAAAAGTATAAGAATTGGTAATACAATACGCATTACAGAAAAACATGATGGTACACAAGTAGACAATACTTTTTCATACAGCATTACTAGCACAACTATTTGTCAGAAATACATAGCTAGGGGTATAATTGGTTGGGGGAAAGAGGGACATGGAGGGAGGATTAAGTGCTAATTGTTGGGTAGTAGCACCATATTAGGGGGGTATATTAGCTAGTGTGACAATGGTATGCATCCTTGAGGGATTTGCAAATTAATGATTTGAAAAAGTTAAAAGAGACTAGATTTGGGAGCTTAAGGGAAGACTGCAATTTATTCCAGATGAATGGGATAGCCTAGCTGATGGCAGCTTTCCTGAAACAGGTTCAGAATTTTGGCACATCTAATAAGAAAATGGCATTTTTCTAAGGCAGTAGCAGCTATGGGAGCAATGGAATATGGTCGATATATAAAGGGGGAGTTTATTTAGCAGTAATTTATAGGCCCAGGTACAACTATGGATCAACCTTCTGGTGGTTAGGATCGTCCAACCCACTATCATATAAGGGTAACAATGGTGGGTTCTGGATGGGTTGTTTGAAATAAAATGAATAGCTTGATGGAATAGCATGTCCAACTTGTGTAGATAAGATGCTGTGCTGCTGCTATATATTATGTCCACGTAATCGATAAGGGGAGGATGGTGGCTTATGCAAGGCTTTTCTTATGTCAGTGGGGAAGAGAGATTTATTCCTGTAAAATACCCTAATCTAGTTATTAGTTTCCTTGTAAGGGATTAAAGATGAGCCATGAAGGAAAGGTTATTGTCTAGTGAAAGTCCTAGATATCTGAATTTGTCTACCACCTAGAGTGTATCCCCTAAAATGGTTGTAATGGGTGGATGAGTGCCATGTTTGAGCTGTGTGATTGAGGAGTGTGGGGGCAAAAAGAGCATTCTTTTTTTTTTAAACATGAAACATTTTTTATGACTTCCGTTTCCTCCAAGGACAGCTAGACAGCACAGCAAAGGAGCTCCCTCCCTCGCTACGTAAAACAAAAATTAATTAAACACCATCAAGAGTCTCAAAACCTGCAATATCGCTCAGAATGTCTAAGGAAACCAGAAAGAGAGATAAGGGAGGCACTCCGAAGATCAGACACATACCTAAAGCAAGAGATGCAGACAGATTAGAGATGGAGCATAGGCTGCAAAGCCTCAGTCGCCCACCAAGCAGCACCCGTGGTTGTGATTATGACATAGAAGGGGAACAAGATAAGCTATTGAGGACATGCTTTGAGATGATTTTGAGAGAAATCCACAGTTCAAGGCTAGAAAGAAAAAGACCTGCAAGGACTCTCACAGCAGATAGCGATACTCGATAACAGGATAGAGGAGGTTGACATTAGGATTTCAGCGTAGAGGATACCTCGACTGAACTCAACCAAGCAGTGGGGCCTTTGATCCAACAAATGATCCATCTACAGGTGAGAAGCACAGATCTCGAAAGCAGATCTCACCGTAATAATTTGAGACTGTATGGACTGGCAGAAGGTGCAGAGACAGCTCCGATGTCAGCATTTATAGAAAATCTGCTCAGAGACATGCTAGAGCTTCCACCAAATTACAATTTAAAAATAGAACGTATCCACCGGTCACTCGGACAGAAACCCCAGGACCCAAAGGCTCGCCCTCGCTCTGTAATATTTTTGGTCTCAAGTTATCAAACCAAGGAGGACTTACTGCAGAGCATGGGCAGAAAAAGAAATGACTTACTTAACGTCCAAACTTATGATGGATCATGACTACCCAGTGGAAATCCAGCAGGCACGACAGCAGTACTCCCCAATCCTGAGGGCGGTAAAGAAAAGGGAATTAGATTTCAGACACCATTCCCAGCGAATCTGAGGATTCTCTGGCCGGAGGGTGCACAACTGTACTGGTCCCCGAGCAAGGCGATGGAAGCAATAAAACAAAAAGTAATATCCCTAGCTATGGATTAATGGGAACTGATCACCAGAAGCCAGATGTTTCTATCGGACGTTTTTCAAGTGGCAGCCCAATGCAGGGGAACATCTCCAATGAAGACACTCAGGTTGCCAGGTTGTTGATGGGACAGCCTAAATACTGTCCCATCACGCTTGCAATGGCGTGAACTGCACTGGCTGCCTGTTCAATGAAGGGTACTCTGCAGGGTGGGCTTGCTCACTTTTAAGGCCCTACATGGACTGGGCCCTGGCTACCTGTTGGACCTTCTAACATCTGCTGCCCCGTGCCCTCCTTCGATCCCCTAGGGGCCTGTTTCATTCCTAGACGAGGTTGAAAACTGCCGGCAACAGAGCTTTTAGTATCACCGTTCCTGTCCTCGGATTTCACGGCTTCTGTCAGTAAGGGAGGCCCTTCAGTTGAGGCATTTAAAGCCCCTTAAGACCTGTCAATTTAGCCATGCATTTCTGGACACAGTTTGGTATTTTGATCATGTCAGCTTTTAGAATTATAGGGTTTTTCTGTAAACATTAGTTGATATTAAACCCTAAGTTTATTGTGTTTTAAGTATTTATTGTATATTATTTTATGGTGTTTTAATTGTGTATATTTGTTTGTATGGTGCCCAGAGCCTCTGGGATTGGGTGCCAGAAAATAAAAGTTGCCTTGCCTTGATATGGAGCAATGTATTTGGCTGTTTGATGCTGTACTAGATGTTCTTTTGGGTGCACTGTACCTCCCTATAGGGAGACTATAAGGTCTCATTGTTTTCATCTCTTATATGATATAACACTATTATGAAGTCCTGTGATGTGTTGTCAAAACTGAAAACTAATAACATTTTTCATGTTTTTTTTTTATACTTCAGCTTTATTTTCTTCAACTGTGGAGAATCATACATTACATCTCCATCAAATACAGACATATCAGTATTTCCACATTTCCAGTATTCAGACATTAATTTATCTTACATATCAACCTTTCTATATTGTGAACTATAGCCTAAATTCCATTTACTTAATCATATTTCTTATCTTGTTTATGTTTACTCATCTATGAGAACTAAATGCATTATACTTTAATCTATAACATACTTATTTCTTTATATTCTGCTGCCTCTAACCTGCCATTCATATCCTTCTTGCAGGTATTGATATCTCTATTGAAAAAGCAAAGGGAAGAGGAAAAATAGGAAGGAAGGAAGGAAGCATCTCATCTCCTCCCATCCTGCTCACCTTCACTCTACTTCTTTTCTCAATTTCTCACCCATCTTCACCCAGTTTCCCGATTCCCCTCTTACTGTCAATAAATCAATCGTGGTATTCTATTCTTTAATTTTACAGTTTTTATTTCCATTTCCTCTTTTGTTTTTTAAAATGTTTATATTTAATCCTGTCTAATTTTATAGGAGGAAGGGAAAGCCAAGACATCGGCCCCATTATCTCTACTAGGTCCATCCCTATTCCATATCAACTTTTCTTATATACCCTCAGTTCAATTTTATTTTTCTCCTTTATATTTTAAGTTCCTACCCTTTAATTTTTAAATCTTTTAAATTCTTCCCCCATCCTGCTCTCCTATCCTGAACAATTCCCATCTTGTCCATCTATTTTGATACTGTGGTAGATTTTGTCTCAGGGAATAGGTGATTCTTTCCTATGTTTTTATCCTTTCCACCACCTCCTCCATTCCTCTACTGTGGGGCATTTGGGTGAGCCATCTTCTGGCAATTGCTTTACCAGCTGCAGCTATCAATATGTTCCAGAGGTATATAGTCTCCCTCCCTCTGAGCTCCGTTGGACACAACCCTAATATCATGTGTTCTGGCCCTAATATTGTCATTATACTAAATATTGCCCTCATATCTCTCTGTATCCCTTCCCAGAAATCCTTTAGGTTTGGGCATTCCCAAAAGACATGTGCTTGGTTGGCTGTCCGTACTCCACAGTTTCTCCAACAACTACCAGATATTGCTTTATGCCATTTAGCCATCTGCATTGGCACCCTGAAATACCTAGATCTTATTTTCCACATAAATTCCCTCCATTCTGGGGATGATGTGGTACTCCAGGTGTTTTGCCAAACTGTCGCCCACTCCTTGTTATTTAACTTAATCCGTAATTCTTGTTCCCATTTTACTTTTATATAATCTATTGTATACTGGAGATCTTCTATATAATTCTGATATAGAATCAAAATAGTCCCTTCCCCTCTGCTCGAGTTCCAAATTGTCTCAAATACATTTGGAGCTCAATAGCCTCTAGCTCTTTGAATTGAGTTGTTCATGTGTTCCCCTATGAAATCTCTGATCTGGTAATAATGGATGAGCTCTCTCCCTGTCCAACTAAATTTGGTTTGGGCCTCTGCAAATGAAATTACGTGATCCCCATTAAGGAATTGCCATGGAGCTCTACACCCTTGCCTTTCCTGCCTTTTATACCAGGGGTCGGTAGCTGCTGGGTTATTCTCTATATTCATAGACCATATATACTTCCAAAGGTATACTTTGGTAGCACCTTTAGACAGTCCCTCTCTCATATCCCTGTATTGCTGTTTCTGTCCCCAAATAGGGTGTATTCGTCCACACCTCTCTGGAGTTTAAAGTAGTACATTGTGCTAATATTGAAGGAGACGAAACAGCCTCTAGGTCAATTTCCTTCCATCTAGCCATATAGTCCGTATGTTGCAATAATAGTATTATTCTAGTCTGGGTTGCTATCCAATATCCAGCCAGTAGGGGAACTGTGAGTCCTCCTAATCTCTTGGGGAGATATAGAGTTTGTTTTTTAACTCTAGGTTTTTTATTCAACCAAATAAAGCTCCATATCATTTTTGCCATGTCCCTAATTGTTTAAGAGATACTGGGGCAGGTATGCATTGAAATAAAATTAAAAAACGTGATAAGACATTCATTTTAACTGCCTGTATCCTTGTGGATAGAGACATTGGCAGAAGCCTCCACCTTTGTATATCCTCTTGTATCTGTTCAACCAATGTAGGGTAGTTTATCTGGGTTAATTGGGTAACTGTAGTATCTAATTTTATCCCTAAATATTTCATACAGGAAAGTTCCCATCTCATTGGGTACTGATTTTTCAACTGAGGGGTCAGGGTATAATTTAGTTTCAGTACCTCTGTTTTAGTGTCATTTAATGTATATCCTGAGTAGTTTGAAAATATTTTCAAGTACTTGAATAAGCTTGGGATAGATTCTGCTGGATTAGTTAAATAAAGTAAAATATTGTCTGCATATAAAGCTAATTTTTGCTGCATTCCCCCAAGTTGTATCCCCTTAATTTCATGATTATCCCTAATTCCTTGGGACAAGGGTTCTAAATATTGGGCAAATAACAGTGGGGAAAGTGGGCATCCCTGCCTAGTTCCCTCTCTAAACCAAATGGATTTGAGTGATGTCCATTTGCTCTTACATAGGCTTTGGGGGCCTCATAAATTTTTCTAATAAAGTTAATAAATTGCTCTGGAAACCCAAACCTCCCCAATACTGCCCTCAAAAATGCCCAGGAGACTTTATCAAAAGCCTTCTCGGCATCTCGGCTAAGAAGGGCTACAGGCTGCTTAGTGTGATTTAAATGATCTATTATATGTGTGGTTCGCCTTAGGTTATCCTGCGCCTGTCTCCCTGGGATAAATCCAGTTTGATCTGCTTTTATTAACAGTGGGAGAATTTGTTGTAATCTATGGGACAAAACTGCCATAAATAGCTTGTAATCCATATTAAGGAGGAGATTGGCCGTAAGAGGGACACATTTTGGATCTTTACCTTTGGGAATTACTGAGATAACTGCCTGCGACCATGATTCTGGGGGCATCCCTCTGTTGTAAGGGTTTCATTGAAGACTTTTTAATAATAGGGGATGAGCTGTTTCTGAAAATGTTTATACATTTCAGCTGGATAGCCATCCATTCCAGGGCATTTATTTGCTTTAAGTCTAGATATCTCTTCCACCAATTCCTCTCTAGCCACAGGCTTCACCAGCTGCCTTTTGCCAATTCTGGGACTTTGGGCAGTGGGATACCTCATAAATATTGTTCCACATCCATCTCATTTTGGGTTAGGAAGCGTATATAATTCTTTATAGTATGTTCTAAAATTTCTACAATCTCTGGTGTATTTTGTAAAACTCTTTATTCTGCAGTTGTATTAACTTAGCAATGTGGGCTTTCGCCCTTTGGATACGTAGTCTGGCTGCTAACAACCTGGTGGCTCTTGGCCCTCCTTCGTAATATCTCTGCTTCATAAATAATAATTTTTGTTCAATATAAAAGTCCAATTCTCCATTCAGTTCTTGTTTAATTTTATTTTAACTTTTTGAAAGTCTCTTTATTATATTTCTTTTTAAGTTGGGTTTCCAAATTATCTATTTCTCCCCTTAAAGCTTTTATTTTCTTTTCTCTTTGCTTTTTCTTATATGCCACTATAGATATCAATCTCCCTTTCAGTATAGCTTTTAACGTATCACATAGTAGGGATGGTGTTACATCTAGTGTTGTGTTTTCCTCTATAGCCTGTTAAATGGCACCTATCACTTGTTGTTTGATTTCTTTGTCCTGTAACAGAGACATTCAGTCTCCAGAATGTTCTTTTCTGGAAATCCTCTAAATTTATTTGAAGGAATATTGGTGCATGATCCAACAATACAGTGTTGCCTATCCAGCTATCTTTCACCTCTATCATTGTTTCTTTTGGTAAGAGGAAATAATCCAATCTTGAATAGCTTTTGTATGGCGGGGAAAAGAATGTGAAATTTCATTGCTTAGGGTGACCCACTCTCCATGCATCCACATATCCTATCTCCCCCAACAGTTTCATCAACTTTTTTGAGGTCCCCCTCTCCTTACGCTCATCCAAAGCTGTACTGTCCATATGAGGGTCTATGGTTATAATTAAATCCCCTCCAAGTATAACTTGTTCTTCAGCCCATTCCTGTAGTTTCAGTAATATTATTCTATATATCTTATAGTTTGAACCAGGGGGTATATATACCGATGCTAACATTAGCAGTTTCCTTTGAAATTTGCCCTTGAGAAATACATATCTCCCCTCTCTATCAATGCACTTATTTATTACTTCAAATACTGTTTTATTTGGTATTAATATAGAAACCCCTCACCTTCTGCCCCGCCCATAAGAGGCACTGACTTCATAATTAAAGCCCATTTTTCCTAGTTTATTATGTTCTATAGGGTAAGAGGCCTTGCAACAAAATAAAATCAGGGCCCTCCTTTTTCATTGCTGCTAGTACCTTTGCTCCTCTTAATAAGGTTTGTCAATCCATTAACATTAAATGAACAAATTAATGTTGTTTTATCCATTTTCATATTCCTTCTATCCCTTTGTTTCCACCAATACCTCCCCATTCTTTCATACAGATCATCACAGAGGTGGTAAATCTTAGGCAGCTTTGATAATATGCATTCGCTCTCCTCTCCTTTTCATGCATTTTAGGCTTATTTGACTTCTGTAAAACAATAAACTACTTCCAAACCTATCAGGGATCTTAACATCCCAATCTCCCAACACTTTAGTAATCCAACAAGTATTTCTATAAACATATAAAATAATGACATTGAAAACCAACTAGTTAACACAACTTGTTAAACTGTGGTTGCTTCCAAAGTAGGGGATCCCAACTCAGTGGGTCCCTTTCTCTGCCCTCCAGAAATGGTGTTGAGGACAGGCTCGAATGGAAATAGTCCCGTATTCATGGGGTGTCTCCTCAAGAAAGCTCTCTCTATAGAGTAGCTTTTAGCTCAATCATCACCTTCGAACTGCTCAGCAGCGCAGCTATCATATTTTATTGTAGTTAGCTCACATTTCCTACCCTCCCTCCCTCGCCAAATTCAACTATATTTATCTCTTTCCCCCGTCATATAGTATTTAATATGTGAAACCCCCTATTTCCTGTTCACATGCTTTGTATGTGAGAACCCCACAATGGGGCAAGTTCACCATATCTCCTCCTTTTCCTACTATGCTATATTTTCTCTTTATTTTATTACTTTTTTTTTTTTTATTTGGGCAAGAAATCTTACCACACAATAGCCCCTCACAAGCCCCCTTGGCCCCAGCTAATATCTTATTTTTATATAGGTATCCCTTCCCTTTGTATCCGGGTCACCTCACTTAGTTTTTGTCTCAAGCGACCAAAGCCCATACATAGAGGTCTTGACTAGGTCTATCTCTTGCCTTTCTTTCAACTAATCGTGGCTCCAATCATAAGCCCAGGAAGTCTTAAGTTTGAGAGGCCTATTTCAGTAAAAGACGTGTCTTCCCCCCCATCTCTCCAAAATGGAGAAGACTCCAGAAGAGACTCTACACCTCTATCTGCAATTTTGTAATAGGTCTTAAACACGAATGCTCCCCCTTTTGCTCCGCATAAACTTCCAGTCTATTACTGCTTTAGCTTGGACATTCTCAGTTAGGCTGGGCTTCCTTATTTATTTATTTATTGTATTTTTGATTTTCCCAAGGTTCTCCCTCATGCCCAAATCAATCGGTGATTCAGCAGCTTTTCAGTGAGTGGAATTTTTAAACACATCCTCCGATCTATTTAAACTCATCCCTTAAATCGCCCCCAACAACTTGTTTCAGTAATATGGGAGTACCATTTCCCCAATACCCCAAATTTTGTTTCACCCTTATGTACATGTTGTTTGATTTCTTTAATTCTGTCCCACTTTTTCGAACTTTTCTTAACTCAGGTTCTGTACACACTGCTTCCTTCTGGGCACACATTCCCTTCCCTCCAGCGGGTAGTTCTTAAGTTCCTGACGCACAGAGTATTTACAGGTATTTTGCCTATGATCAAGGGACTTGGCCTCCATAAAAAAAAAAAGCCAATAGAAAGTACCTGCGAGTACTTTCTTCCTTGTCCATGTTTCAGCCTTCCATCTCGGACCCTTCTCAAATATCTCTCTGTGCGTTGCTCTTCTCCACCTTTTTCATCTTCTCAAGTGCTTCCCTGAGTGTCTTCATTGGAGACGTTCCCCTGCATTGGGTTGCCACTTGAAAAACATCCGATTGAAACATACAGCTTCTGGTGATCCGTTCCCATTAATCCATAGCTAGGGATATTCCTTTTTGTTTTAGTGCTTTCATTGCTTTGCTCCAGGACCAGTACAGTTGTGCACCCTCCAGCCAGAGAATCCTCAGCTTTGCTGGGAATGGTGTCTGAAATCTAATTCCCTTTTCTTTTAATGCCCTCAGGATTGGGGAGTACTGCTGTCGTGCCTGCAGGATTTCCACCGGGTAGTCATGATCCATCGTAATTTTGGACATTAAGTAAGTCATTTCTTTTCTGCCCATGCTCATGACGTAAGTCCTCCTTGGTTTGATAACTTGAGACCAAAAATATTATAGAGCGAGGGCGAGCCTTCGGGTCCTGGGGTTTCTGTCCGAGTGACCGGTGGATATGTTCTATTTTTAAATTGTAATTTGGTGGGAGCTCTAGCATGTCTCTGAGCAGATTTTCTATAAATGCTGACATCGGAGCTGTCTCTGCACCTTCTGCCAGTCCATACAGTCTCAAATTATTATGACGAGATCTGCTTTCGAGATCTGTGCTTCTCGCCTGTAGATGGATCATTTGTTGGATCAAAGCCCCCACTACTTGGTTGAGTTAAGTCGAGGTATCCTCTACCGCTGAAATCCTAATGTCAACCTCCTCTATCCTGTTATCGAGTTTCGCTATCTGCTGTGAGAGTCCTTGCAGGTCTTTTTTTGTTTCTAGCCTTGAACTGCGAATTTCTCTCAAAATTATCTCGTAGCGCATCCTCAATAACTTATCTTGTTCCTTCTGTGTCATAATCACAACCATGGGTGCTGCTTGGTGGCTGACTGTGGCTTTGCAGCCTATGCTCCATCTCTAATCTGTCTGCATCTCTCGCTAGGTATGTGTCTGATCTTCAGAGTGCCTCATTATCTCTCTTTCTGGTTTCCTTAGACATTCTGAGCAATATTGCAGGTTTTGAGACTCTCGATGGTGTTTAATTAATTTTTGTTTTACGTAGCGAGGGAGGGAGCTCCTTTGCTGTGCTGTCTAGCTGTCCTTGGAGGAACCGGAAGTCAAACAAAAGTTTCATTTTTAAAAAAAAAAAAGAATGCGCTTCTTGCCCCGACACTCCTCAATCACACAGCTCAAACATGGCACTCGTCCACCCATTACAACCTTTTAAGGGGATACACTCTAGGTGGTAGACTAATTCAGATATCTAGGACTTTCACTAGACAATAACCTTTCCTTCATGGCTCACCTTTAATCCCTTACGAGGAAACTAATGACTAGATTAGGATTTTACAGGAATAAATCTCTCTTCCCCACTGACATAAGAAAAGCCTTGCATAAGCCACCATCCTCCCCTTATCGATTACGTGGACATAATATATAGCAGCACACAGCATCTTATCTACACAAGTTGGACATGTTGTTCCATCAAGCTATTCATTTATTTCAAACAACCCATCCAAAACCCACCATTGTGACCTTATATGATAGTGGGTTGACGCTCCTAACCACCAGAAGGTTGATCCATAGTTGTACCTGGCCTATAAATTACTGCTAAATAAACTCCCCGCTATATATCAGCCATTTTCCATTGCTCCCATAGCTGCTACTGCCTTAGAAAAATGCCATTTTCTTATTAGATGTGCCAAAATTCTGAACCTGTTTCAGGAAAGCTGCCATTAGCTGAGCTATCCCATTCATCTGGAATAAATTGGCAGTCTTACCTTAAGCTCCCAAATCTAGTCTCTTTAACTTTTTCAAATCACTAATTTGCAAATCCTCAAGGATGCATACCATTGTCACACTAGCTAATATAACCCTAATATGGTGCTACTACCCAACAATTAGCACTTAATCCTCCCTCCATGTCCCTCTTTCCCAACCAATATATACCCTAGCTACGATTTCTGACAATAGTTGAGCTTGTAATGCTGTATGAAAAGTATTGTCTACTTGTGTACCATCATTGTTTTTCTGTAATGTGTATTGTATTACCAATTCTTGTATTTTTAATCTGGATGTTCCTCATTGTCCTATGTAGGACCTCCTTGTAAATGAAAATGCTCAATGGAGTTTTACTGATGAAATAAACTTGAACTTGAAAACACACACACACACACACACACACTCACAGCTTATACATAAAGGAGTTGAGATTCTGCAAAAGGGGTATAGGGTCATAATGTCATAGACATTATGCCGCAGCATAATACCACGCTGCCAATGCAGCATGGTATATTGCAAGCAGCACATGTCTGTCTTAGAGCCCCCACACCCCCTGAATCCCCACAATTAAAATAACCAACTTGGGGATTTACACTTAACTTCACACAAAGTGTGAAAAATAAAAAAATTCTTTGCATCTGGGACCAGAAAATTAAAACCGGTCCCAAACACACTACCTCCTTCCCTTGCTGCCTGTGGCTCATCCCATCGAGCCACGGCAGCTGCTCTCTGGCCCTACCTCCCAGCACAGGTCTCATCCCCTACCTGGAAAGAGTGAGAGGTGCATATCACATATATACCTTTCATGGTTTTGCACCCTCTAGCTTTAGCCTACTATGCTGTTCCTGTTGCACAGTTCTAACATACACTATTAAGCGCATGAGATACTGACCCGGTAGGTGCAAAAGGTAATGCAGGCAGTACTTTTATGTTTCAAAAGAACAGCATTTGGTGATAACGGATTGTGGTGGACAAAACAACCTCAATGTTTTGGTAATGGGTCAATACTGTTCAGGTAAGACATTGTGGTTTTAAGCATGCAGTATAGACGGTGCCTAGGTTTACAGTGACAAGGGTAGAACAGTGTTAGGGGAATACCATTATCCATGTCACTGTATGTTTTTTTTTCAACTCTACTTTATTGTCTTTGGGCCAGGGCATCTCTCCGGGGTGCCCTCTCAATCTGCCCTCTTCTTCCCACAGAGATCCTCCTCCTTAGACCCTTCCACCAGGACTTACCAGCCCCCCGAATAACCCCTGGAGGAGGGCCCGCCTCACCTACCTGGTGTCTCTTTCTGGTAATTAGAGGATCCATGCTGTGTGGGTGGTGCTTGGGAGAGGTCAAGTATTGGTGGAGGTGGGGCCAGATCCCAGGGGCCCCCATCACCTCCCCAGTCCACTGGGGTTATTCTATGAAGTTGCTCTCCCGCAGAGCATGAATGTGCAATAGTGACTATGACACTGATGCACTAAAGCTCCACCCCCAACATCTACAAATGCTGCATGTTCTGGCACTGCCCCTAGCTACCAACAGGAGCTGTGCAGGAGTGGTGCTAACCCCAGATCCCTGCCCAGGAAGGCAGAGCATTTTTCCAGATGCTCAGTCTTTTCCCTCTCCTGCCAATCTCTGGTGGCTTGAGCCTGCTCCCAAACCTGGGTTGTCAGTGTGACATGAAGTGTGGCATCCAGCGCCTCAGCCCTCAGTGCCATTGGGCTGACTTATGTTGCTGCGTGCTGAATGGGAGAGTGGACAAGTTGCTGTGTGCTGGGTGCCTGGTCAAGCCTCTCCCGTGGTGGAGTGGCTATGGTATAGACACAAGGCGCAGTCAGGAGACCTGGGACCATTGTTTGGTTCCTCAGGTCTCCAGCTACAACTATTTCCTGATGATTTCTAAAAAAGAAAAATTCATCCCTCCCAAGTTTCTCCCCATCCCTGAAGTCCCTACCCAGTTAGTTATTTAAGTTCTGGGGAGAGTGGGTGTGAAGTCCCCCATACAGGGGTGCTGGAGGAAATCCCTGCAACAAAAACATGAAGACCCATTGTTTTGATGCCACATTTTGTCCCTGGCCTCTATCCGTGTGAGTAGGTCTTTGTGAGCCACTTCATCTGAGATCCGCGGATCCAACGAGTGACACAGGGAGCATGGGTGTCTTGGAGCACACGAAAATGGGCCAGGAAATGGTCTAACGCCCACTGGGCATTAGCTGAAGTATAGATGGGAGACCAGTCAGTCAGTGCGAGATCGTGTAAGAATTTTTCTTGGTTAAAGTTAGCCAGGTTTCGGAAGGTGATAAGTTTTGGAGGTGGAGATGGTTTACTGGTAGCACGCCAGATGCAGTAGATTGGGGAGTGATCACTTATTGAGTCAGCTGGGATCCTTGCACATGCTATACTATCCGGGCAGTTTGTGGGGACCCAGTCAATAAGAGTACTAGCCCAAGGAGGGGGCATGATTCTGGTAGGGTCAGTGATTAGTTGGTGGAGGTTTCGGCCTTGGACCATGGTATGAGAGGACTGGTTTGATTTGCTAGTCCAGTTCAGGTTCAGGTCCCCAAGTATGAGGACTTCATTTCAGCCAATGGTCTTATCCACCTGGGATAGCAGTTCTTCAAGCCCAGCTCTACCACCAGTCGAAGGGTTATAGGTGCAGACCAAGTGAAGATTCTTTGAGCCAAGCTGTAAGGTTGCATAGATCGCTTTGCAGCAAGATAGTGTAGGTTGGGCATTATGGGATATTAACAAGTGAGGTTTAAAGAAAATGGCAACCCCACCTCCCGGTTTGATGAGGGCCTATCTTGCCGAATGAGGTTGTAGTTAGGTAGAGATCAGAGTGGATCAGGGGTGGAGGGTTTTAACCAGGTTTCAGATATGCACAGGATATCTGGGTTATGTTGTACAACCCACGCCTCGAGTTCAGCCTTGTTGTGAAGCAGGCTCCTGATATTCAGGTGGGCAATGCGGAGGTCCTTTGTATCGTACCAGTTTACATCCTTACATGATAAGTTACTTGCAGGCCCTGGGTTTTTCTCAATATCCCTGGCTAACATCAGGGTTAAACGTAACAGGTACCAGAGCTTTCGGTGGATGTAGGGGGTGGACAGGGTTAGGTTAGGTGGTGGAGATTTGTTCAGAGTGTAGAATAAATGGCAGGTGAATTTATAATGAATGAGAAGAGGAAAGGTAGCAGGAGGCAGACGCATATAAGAAAGCCTAGAGTTGTCAGGGTAGGAGTTATTATAATTACTGGATTTAGGGTAGTATAATATATGGAGCCATATAAGGGTAAAAGCTGTAGAAGCTATTAAAAGTATGGTACTGGGAGTAATGGCTATATTTGGTTTTCTTAACAGTATCATACTAAACTTCTCTACTGGGACTATATTGCCCTCCTCCCCCACCCAAAGGCAGTTCTACTTTTATAGGCACAGGATTTGACTGACAACAGGAACTTCCTGTTTGGAAGCAGGAAGAGAGTGATCACAGAGCCACCAAAGACTCACTATCCTAGAAGGGCAAGAGTAGCTCTCCATCCCCCCCAGCTGCTGGAGGTCTGACTCTGAGCAAGTAAAGAGATTACTGAGAAATATAGGAACTTCCTGTCTCAGAACAGGAAGATCAGGAGCTAAAAGGGCACAGAGGCAGGAAGTAGGAAGAGAAAAAAAAAACAAACAAACAGAGGAAAGAGTAGTATTCCAAACAACAGTTAGGGGTCCAGAAATAAGACATGATTGGAGTGGTGCAGTGCAGTGGCTGTGGAGCAGCAGTCTTCCGGGAGACGTTCTGGAGGATGGGGTGTTGTCCCACCTGCAGGCTCCTCTCTGGGCTGAGGGAGGAGGTTACTCATCTCCAGACTGAGTTGGCCAGGATTTGTGGGACCTCCTCTCCCACCCAGGGACCACCAGGGCCACTGCCGTTGCCTCAGAGGTTACCAAGAAAGAGGAGCAGTTGGACCACAGTGAGCTCAGGGAGGGTGGGGGTGGTGGAACAGAGGTGCATCCCTCCAGTTGTACCTCCACAATTTCTATCCATTCTGAAAAGTGTGCCTCTATGGAGGCACCCACAGTGGAGATCAAGGAGGATGCTGGGAACCTCCACAAAGGAGACCCACAGGAGGGTGGCATGGGGCCCCACAGGGGAAGGAAATGACTCCTGGTGGGGGACTCCATTGTTAGGAAGGTAGAACTGGGGGATGAAGGGGAGAGGTAGGTAAGGTGCCTGTCTGGTGCCATGGCTTGGAGGGACAGGGAGCGAATCCTCAGGATCGCAGTAGCAGCTACACAGGGGAGGGAGCTGAATGTCATTGTCCACCTAGGGACAAATGACCTGGCTAGGAAAGGGATCAGAGCATTGCAAGAAGCATTTGTGGTGAAGGGGAGGGGTGTTAGACAAATAGCACACATGGTAACCTTCTCGGAGGTGCTGCCTGTCTATGGCACGGATGAGGATAGGGTGCTCCACACCATAGGATTCAATCAGTGGTTGGAAAAACTGGTGCAGAGCTCAGGGAATTGGCTTCATTGGGGACTGGGGGTCCACCTGGAGGGATGTAGGCCTATAATGGCGTGATGGTATGCATCTGTCCAGGAGGGGAACCAGGATCCTAGGTGATCAGTTTAAATGCTTCATTGGCAAGCATTTAAACTAGCCAAGGGGGGGAGGCACTGGAGAGGAGCAGGGAAATCCTAGCCACCCCAGAAAAATCAGGGTACTAAGTGAGGTAGACACCAACATAGAGATGTCAATAGGGAGAAGCGCTGGGGTAAATGGAGAAAGTGACAATTGCAATACTGACAGGGATGGGGCAAAAAGGGGTAAGGCCATCAAGAAATATAGAGTAATGAGTACCGATGCCCATAGTCTGGACAACAAGCTCCCTGAACTGGTGGCCTTGATGGAAGAGGGATGCTGGATATCATAGCAGTCACAGAAACATACCAGGGTACACTACCTACAGGAGAGACAGGGAGGGGAGAAGAGGGGGCAGAGTAGCTCTCTAGGTAAGGGAAGAGATAAAAGCAATTGAAAAAAAGAGTAAGCAGGGAGGAGAGGAGGCACTGTGAGTCACCGTAGAGACTGGAAATGGCACCGCAGTTTGCACAGGGGTTGTATACAGACCCCCAAGACAGGGGGAGGGAATGGACAAGGATATGATAGAAGACATACTTAGGATGGCAGAGAACCGGGATATACTGTTGATGGGGGTCCTTAACATGCCAGATGTTAACTGGAGCATCTTTGCTGTAACCACATCCAAAAGCAGGGCCAGTCTAGATGCCCTTCAGGTGGCATGCCTCAGACAGTTTGTTTTGAAGCCTACTCATGAGGGAGCAATCTTAGACCTCATACTCTTAAATGAGGACAGTGAGAGGATCTCAGATCTAAAGGTGGGTAACCATTTGGGAACAAGTGACCACCAAATAGTGTGGTTCATGATAAACTCAGCTACGGAGTCAAGCCATACAAAAGTGAGAGTTCTGGCCTTCAGGAGGGCTGACTTTGGCAAGATGGGAGAGTGCCTTAGAAAAGCACTAGCAAACAGGCTAGAAGGAGGGATGGAGCAACAATGGGGAAATATCAAAACTGCCATCACATAGGCAACAAGCCTTTGTGTGAAGCAAACAAATCCAAATGAAAGAAAAAGTCACTATGGTTCTCAAAAGAGGTGGCAGTGAAGATTAGGGAGAAAAAGATAGCATTTAGGAAGTATAAGGAAACACAGAAGAAGCAGGACAGAGAACTGTACCAGTTAAGGCAGAAGGAAGCAGGGAGGGAAGTAAGAATAGCAAAGACCCAAACTGAGCCAAACTGAGGAAAAGATAGCCAACTTGGTTAAGAAGGGGGATAAAACCTTTTATAAGTATATCAGGGAGCGTAGAAAGACAAAGGGAGGGATAGTGAGGCTGAATAGAATGGATGGTGGGTGGGCAGAGAGGGACAGTGAAAAAGCAGAGATACTGAATGAATACTTATGTTCAGTATTCACAAAAGAGGAGGTGGGAGAGGTGCCTAATGTAGTTAACAGAAGCACTCAGGAGACGGGGGTAGATCCCAGTCCTTTCACAGAATAAAGGTTTCTGAAAGAACTCCTAAAACTGAAGGAGGACAAAGCAATGGGGCCAGATGGAATTTACTCCAGAATTCTAAAAGAATTAAGCAGAGAACTAGTGACACCACTGGCTTCCTTTTTAAGAAATCATGGGAGGATGGTGTGGTACCTGGGGACTGGAGGAAGGCAGATGTGATTCCCCTTCACAAAAGTGGGACCAAGACAGAGGCAGGAAACTACAGACCTGTCAGTTTGACCTCTGGAGTAGGGAAAGTGATGGAATCACTTCTGAATGGAAGAATTGTTGAGTACCTAGAGGCCAGTAGGGCACAGGACCCAAGCCAGCATGGGTTCACAGCAGGATGGTCATGTTAGATGATTCTAATTGATTTCTTTGACTGGGTGACCAAAGTAGTAGACCAGGAAGGGGCTGTGGACATGACCTACCTAGACTTTAGGAAGGCATTTGACACAGCCCCACACAAAAGATTAATAGTCAAATTAACCAGCCTGGGAGTTGGTCCCAGGGTGGTAGCCTGGGTAGAACATTGGCTGGACAACAGGACACATAAGGTAATTGTAAATGGAGTCCACTCTGAAGAAAGAGGGGTTACTAGTGGGGTACTGCAGGGTTCAGTACTGGGTCCAGTCCTTTTTAATGTCTTTATAAGTGACATTGCAGAGGGACTGGAAAGATAAGTATGCCTTTTTGCAGATGACACAAAGATCTGCAACAGAGTTGATACACAAGGAGGCATGGAAAGGATGAGAAGGGACTTGGCAAGGTTGGAGGAATGGTCAGAAGTATGGCAGCTTGGATTCAATGCAAAGAAGTGCAAAATAATTCACCTGGGAAACAAGAACTCAGGGGAAGATTACACAATGGGGGGGTAGTAACAACAACAAAAATGGAAAGGGACCTGGGGGTAATCATTTCAGATGACCTTAAGGTTAGCAAGCAATGTGAGAAGGCGGTAGGGAGGGCTGGAGAGATACTGGGATGTATAGGGAGAGGCATCACCAGCAGAAAACAGGAAGCCGTTATCCCCTGTACAGACAGTTGGTGAGACCCCATCTGGAGTTCTGCGTCCAGTTCTGGAGACCCCATACTGCAGGGACATAGACAGGATGGAGGAAATTCAGTTGAGGGCAACTAAAATAGTGCAGGGTCTGCAATAGAAGCCATACGAGGAGAGACTAAAGGAGTTTAATATGTATACCCTTGAGGAAAGAAGGGAGAGGGGGACATGATAGAAATGTCTAAGTACCTCTGTGGAATCAACAAAATCCAGAGGGTAGCATCTTTCAGAAAAAGAGATGTGCAAGAACAAGGGGACATAATTTAAAAATAGAGTGGGGACGGCTCAGGGGCAATGTGAGGAAGTATTATTTCACAGAGAGGGTAGTGGATGCATGGAACAGCTTCCTGAGGAGGTTGTGGGGTCTAAAACTGTGGGAGAATTCAAGAATGCATAGGACAGACATAAGGCAATTTTTGTGGGGAGTAGGAAGAAATAGGCTGTTTGTTAAACAGGATCTGCAGCTTGTCCTCTAGGTAGGGAAATGGGCAGACTAGGTGGGCCAAGCGGTCCTTATCTGCCATCAAAGTCTATGTTTCTATGTTTCTATTTATGGATTTGGTTTTGGTTAGAACATGAAAACCTCTCGAAAATGGCCAGCTTCGCCAGTGTGGAGTGCCAGATCAGAACGAAAGGGGGTTAAGGTTGTCTCCATCTCATCAGTATGGCATGTTTAGCTTCCAGCAGGGCAGTCAATACCCAGCTCTTATGCATGGCCGGGAGGGGTTCCAAAGGAGAAAAGTCACACAATAGCAGCAGAAGATGTAGATGACCTATCATTCTACCCACCACTCTGGAGCAGTCCTCTAGAACTGACTTCCAGAAAGACGCCAACGACGGGCATTGCCAGAGTACGTGCAACAAATGTGAAGGGCTCTGTCAGTACCTCCAGCACAGTGAGTGACTGAGTAGCCCCATGGATTGGAGCACACCCGGGGTTCTATACCACCACAGCAGAAACTTTAACTGAATTATTTGGCTTCTAGCATCTCTGACATGTATGCTGCCCTGATGTAATGACCCCATGTTTTATGGGGGATGGTCACCTGGATATTCACCTCCCACTGCTATTTGCACTTCTCAGTACGATCTGGTTGAGAGTCTCGCAGTGTCTGGTAGACTTTTCCTGCCAATCGCCGTTGTTTGTCAGGCTTTTGGAGCATAAACAACCAGTACTCTTGGTGTCTGGGGCCTGGTGGGTCTGGAGCGCATGGACAGCACTACAAATCTGGAGATATCTCCAGAAGTCCTGAGTAGGGAGGTCAAACCATGCCTTCGGCTGTTCAAAGGACATCAACACCTTCATGATGGGCATGTAGAGATCCCTGATCAGCCTTATACCTCTGTTGACCCAGGTTGGCCAGGTGAGCGGTTTATTATCTACAGGGATGTGTCAGTTATTCAAGAAGTGAGTAAACTCAAAAGGTGGGTTCCAAGCAGTCTTTGGGATGTAGGAAGCTGCCAGGGCAGCCTGCCAGGCTCTCCCTATTTCCATCATGATAGGGGTGGCCTTAGAGAGGGAAGGGTGACTTGAGAAGATGAGGGCACACAAGGTATTCTTCCACACCAGGGAGGCTTCCAGTCTGACCCACAAGGGGGGGATGGGGAGAGAAGGAGTGAACCATTTAGTTGCTTGTGCTACCTTATATGCCAACTGATATCCCTGGAACCAGGGAGCTCTAGACCCCCTCTGGACCAATGGGCCTGGAACTTAGACCTGATCCAACAAGCAGCTTTACCTTCCCATAGCAGGAAAGTGATTAGTTTATCCAAGGATTGGAATAGCTTTAGGGACAGGCAGATGGGGAGGTTGTGGAAGAGGCAAGAAACTCTTGGAAGGATGAACATCCGCATCGCCTCGATCCATGCCCTTAAGGGATAGGTTAAGTTTGTGCCAGCGGCCAGTTTCAGCCATTAATGATGCAAGTAAGGAAGTGAAGTTGGCACTTTCCAACTCTCTCCTTCTGGTAGTAATAGTTACCCCCAGATAAGAGAAGCCCTGGGGGGCCCAGGAGATGTCTGTTCCCTGAAGACAGTCCTTGGGGCAGGCTAGGTTTAAGGGAGAGAGAGTCATCTTTTTTTTGGTTCACCAGGAGCCTGGGAAGTCTCACTAAGTCCTGAAGTATTTCTAGGGTCTTGAGCTGTGATTGTCTTGGGCTGGATATGGTGAGGAGGAGATCATCTGCATAGAAATTCACCAGGTATGTTTTTTCTCCCACCTGGATCCCTGAAATGTCCATGGAGGCCATGAGTGTGCTCACTAGTGGATCTACAGCAATAAGAAATAGCAGGGGGGAGAGGGGACAGCCCTGATGGGTGCCCCTCTAGAGGAAAAAAGGAGGCAAGACATTTCTACTGGTTACAATCTTGGCAGAGGGCAAATTATACAGAGCGGATACCCTCCCCCAGAAATAAGGACCGAAGCCGTATAGATTTAAGACTCCGTGAAGGTAGTTCCACTCCACAGAGTCGAAGGCCTTAGAGAAGTCTATAGCCAAAGCTGCCATAGGCAGAGGTGATTGCAACACTAACTATTTAATGTTGAGTATCAGCCTTAGACTATCCACCCTAGGCTTCCCTTTGGAGAACCCCGCCAGTGAAGGGCAAATCAGGAAGGGTAATATATCCACCATTCTATTGGCTTGCACCTTTGCCACTATCTTGGTGTCTACAGACAGCTGTGAAATGGGGCAAACATTGGCACAGTTGAGGAGGTCTGAAGACTTCTTTGGAAGCATGGTGATCAGCGCTTCTTTCATAGTTGTGAAAGGGAGCCCTTACTATGGGCTTCCTGTAGGGCTTGAAGGAGTAGCACTGAGATTTCCTCCTGCAGTAGTTGGCAGAGCTCTACCATCATCCCATCTGGCCAAGGCGCCTTAACCTTAGTTAGTTGGGACAAGGCAGTGTGGAGCTCAGCTGCGGAGATGGGGTTGTCTTGGTATTGGGCTAGCTCTGGAGAGAGTTGGAGATGTGAACAGAGCTGCAGAAGTCCTCTAGCTCCCTTGATATGCTCGAGTCATCCAAGGGAGTTTTGGACTGGTATAAGGACTGGTAAAAAAGCAGCATGACTTCATTGATACATTTAGGATCAGAGACCACCTTCCCAATGAGGTCCAGTAGGTCATGTATCCTGGATGCAGCATGCTGCTTCCTGAGGTGGTAGGTGAGCAGTTTGCCACTCTTGTCACCCCCCTCCCAGAACTTATGTTTAGTTTAGTTGCCACTCTGCCTTACACTGCAGCAGGGTGTTGATTCAATATTTGAGCCCGAGTATAGAGCTCAGGAGGGTATTGTCTGTGGAGGGGAGCACTTGAACCTCAACTCTAGATCACTAAGTTTTGTTTGCAACTTAGCGATCCCCTCCATGTGGGCCTTATTCTTTGCTACCATGTAGAAGATGATATCCCTTGTAGGACCACCTGGAAGGCCTCACAGACAGTACCTGCTCCCACTTCCCCACTGGAGTTGTTTAGGAAATAGGCCTTCGCCTCTTCCACCATTATGGAGCAGAATTCCTTGTCCTGGAGGAGTAGAGGGTTGCATCTCCACCTTGGAGAGGACATGCTTTGTCCAGGGAAAAAAAAACAGCAAGTGATTGGTGCATGGTCCAAGATCAGTATGTTGCCAATTCTAGTGTCACTGCTACCTCACACCACCTCCTGATTCACCAGCCAATAATTGACATGGCTATGAGTATTATGTTCAGGAGAGAAGAATGTATAGTCCCTTCCCATGAGGTTATCGCTTCTCCATGGATCCATCAGCACCGTTCTTCTATTAGCTCCTGCTGTGCCGCTCTGGCCTTGCCATGAGCCTGAGGGGGTAGGGTGGGACTTGTCCAAGAAGATGTCAGATGCAAGATTAAAATTTAACTCGGTGGTGCTGAGGAGTGAGGCGCTTAATACCATACCTCGCACCATGCCAGCAACCCAGGTTCGGGAACGGACTCAGGTCAATTGGTGGTCGGCCAGGGAGCAAGTGGATTGAGCATCCGCAGGCTGTTCTCCTCTCCATGGAGTGCGTTCTCGGTTCACACTGCACTGCAGCAGCCCCCAATAGAGATCAGCGGCTATACAGTCATGATGAACAGAGAGGGAGGAGTGCGTCTGACATTGGCATGGTGTGCACAGATGTCATTGCACATCCAAACTCCAAAGGTAGAGTAAAAATATGGTAGAAAATGGAGGTCGGCCTTGGCAGCTTGATGGTCAGTCCTCTGCATATCCTTGGACCCGTGCAGAATAGCACCTTGGTATTGGATCCATGCCTGGCAGCCAGATTGGGGGTTTCACCGTGGGCACTGCATGTGTGCCAGCCTTGTGCAAGTGAGCTGCCATGGACCGAATGGGATGCAGAGGATGGTGGTCTGATGATGGCAGAACAAGCCACAGGGGAGAAATAATGATATAGAAAAAAATAATCTCCCTCTATTACAATTGGTATGCCTTGTTGCCCTTTGACAAGGGAGGTGAGTGCCTGGCTGTTTTCAGTGAGGAATTCAGCTGAGTGTGAGTTGGATCCATATACATTCACAACTATCGCTCTCCCTGCCAGGTACGTGAAGTGTACTGCTATCCATCTGCCCTAAACGTCTATCTTGATGGCTTCCTTGATCCATGGGCATGCACTATGGAGCAGAATGGCTGCGCCTTTCAATTTGGAGGAGGCGGAGTTCGCCATAACCCTTCCCACCCACAATTATTTTGCCCATTGTACCATCATGGCAGTGAGGTGTGTTTTCTGGAGGAGGGCAATGTCTGTGCTCAACAATCAGAGATGTTGCAGTACATTATGGTTAAGCCCCTTAATGTTCCAGGAAATGCACCTCCACCCATGCTCAGTGTTGCCTGACATGGCCTCTCTGCAACAATGACCAGATTGCACTTACCTCTAGGTGACCAATCAGAGCGGGGTCTATGGTCACCTGTCTCTGGGCAGGCTCTTGAGGTATGCGCTCCTCAGCATCGGCGGAAGCTGGGATGTGTAAAGGGGTACTGTTCTTGTATATGATGTTTTCCTAGTGCTGGGTGCACAGATGTCCTGAGAATAAGATGAATAACAAAACAAACTTAATGAGATATGCCAGAACAATGAAAAACAGACTAAGGCAAGTGGTAGTAAGACAATCTGTCACCTAGCCTTATCTTCCTGGAGGTTCCTGTTGTTCCTGGTTGGGGTAGCTTGTGCTGCTGATAGGGTAAGCTCGAGGGGCAAAAGGATCGCAGTGGTCTGTAAGGAAGGATAGGTGAGGGTGCCTTAACCGCAACCCCAGGGGGGTGATAGATAATACAAAGAGATCAGGCCATCTGATGCAGCTAGGTGATGATACAGACTCCTGTAGTATCAGTCAGGGTTGTAGATCCATCAATGTAGTAAATGTGATTACACAAAGGGTGTGGAGTTGGTCACGTATGGGAGTCCACACAATAGCCAAGACTCCTAGATATGTTAGCTCACACTCCCAGACGAGGTGATGGATAGGTCGACCATGGATGGCAGCCCATCCTGCCCTGGACAGTTCACCATTAATAGGTAATCCAGGGGAAAGGGAAGGGAAGATCCCTGAATTTTGGGATCCAAGGAAAGGGTCTGGGGGAGTGGAGGGAGGGGGGCCCACCTCCTAGCAGCTTGCCAGAACCAATAACCTAAGTAAGATTAATGGAAACATGGCTATATAAAAACAGTTTGGTAACTCTGAAAGATTAATTAAACATGCACTGAACAAGCTCACTTTTCCACATGGTTCTTGTACAGTATCACACTGAATTTCTGGTGAAACATGTATTGTTTAGAACAGCAGCAGTCTGTTTATAGGTTAGTTTTCAATTACCTTCTGTAGTACTAATAGGTTACGTTCCTGAGGCTTTGGCTCTGCAGGATGTGTGAGCCATGGTTGACAAGGGCCTGTTCAAGGAAAGATCCTGACTGTTCTCTGGGCAGCTAGAGTGGTTGGATATGGCAGTGCAACAAGGCCACTGAATGTTATCACTTGCCCTGAGTGACTCATTCTGAACTCAACATTGGCATTTGAGGTTAAGGATACATATGGTGTTGGTGGTGCTGGCTCCAGTTCTGCCATGTCCAAAGCAGTTAGTCATGCCATGGATAAAGTGGCTGAACTCCTTTAATGTATACCTCATTGCAGAAGGTCTAACTAATATATTATATTCCTGCAAAAAATAATCGTAATGCACTGCTTGGGATTAGAGTGACAATGTGTGTATGGCCCACTTGGGGGGAAAAATCTGCTTTTGATAAGACTGTTATAATCCTCACACAGTGCTATCCAGCAGAGCAGGATGAAGCCTCTCTATGTACTTTAGCAGCCATCTGCAAAACTGGTCACCTATTAGACTGAATGATCTGTGATAATTCACTTGAGTTGGTGTTGTGCTCACTTATCTGACAGAAGATACTTTTAGATCTGGATACCCTCACACTGGGCAAAGCACTACAAATTGCCATACAGATAGAGCTGGCTCTAAGCCAGCCAAGCAGCTTGCAAGAGCTGCAGAATCTAAGACTGGTGGATCAGCGAGAGTTGGAGGCCAGCAAAGTGCAAACTTTAGTGTACATTCCAACCACACCAGCTGTGACTCAGAAGTCCTGCATATGCATCACAGGGAAAGACATGTGGATACTATAGTTGGCTAAAGCACATTACAAGACTGACATTTTCTACCACTGGCACATGAGCAGGCTGAGGACTTTTGCTTGATATAGAAAAGACATGCAATGTGTAATGTGGTACACACAGTGTGTCCATTCCAACTAGACTGTGCCTCTCATGGTGAATATTGGGGCAAATGTATACATCATAAATAAGAATACTTTTGAGAGTGGTGAAGGGTATGATCCACCTAAATATCATGCATAGGGAGTATCACCTGAAGATTTTTCTAGTTTTGGTGATACACAGAGATGTCCTTTTATTAGGACTCAGTCATTCAGGGCATTCAAATTAGTTATGATACATCACCTTCAGTGTGTGTG
This sequence comes from Neoceratodus forsteri, assembly GCA_016271365.2. Taxonomy (NCBI): domain Eukaryota; kingdom Metazoa; phylum Chordata; order Ceratodontiformes; family Ceratodontidae; genus Neoceratodus; species Neoceratodus forsteri. The sequence continues at coordinate 934,022,688 of CM028133.1, forward strand.
GTTAGCCTTACTCACAGGCACTGGGATCAGCAGAGTTCCTGATCTGTTTCATGGCTTAAATTGTGATAAAGATACTGTCCATGAACTACACACACAGTGGCTGCCAGAGTCCTAGATATATCTAGATGTTTCCCTGACAGCCCCCATGGGATTCAACAAATGGCTGAAGAACTGGTGCAGAGTACAGGGGTTTGGCTTGTTGGGCACTGGGGGGTCCGCCCAGAAAGATGTTGGCTTGTACACCAGGGATGGTCTACATCTGTCTGAGGAGGGGCCCAGATCCTGAGTGAAAGTCTTGAATGTTTCATTGGCAGACATTTAAACTAGCCGGGGGAAGTGGAAATTTGCAGCAAGAACTGAAATACCCTCTCACAGGTCAAAGTAGTCAGACAAGAAGATACTAGGGATGAGAAAATACAACAGACTGAAACAGGTAGTAATGTCAAGGGAGGCACTACGGGAAAGGATGAGATGGGGACACATAGGGGTGAAGCCATCAAAACATGGAGGGACATGTGTACAAATGCCTGTAGCCTGCGTAACAAGATCTCAGACCTAGAGGCCTTGATGGTGGAGGGAAACCTGGAAATTGTGGCAGTCACTGAAACATGGTATACAGAAAGCCATGAATGGGAGGTTAATATACTGGGGTACACAGTCTATAGGAAAGACAGGGAGGGCAAAAAGGGGTACTGATCTGCATCAAGGTGACAGAGATAAAGGGAAACAGGGAGGACAGTAGGCACTGCGGGTCACCCTGTAGTCAGGAAATTTATTTATTTATTTATTTATTTATGTATTTTTATTTATTTGTTTGTTTGTTTGTTTGTTTTTATTGATCGGGTGAGGTGCACTAGCCAAATGAATGACTATTTTTAGACACAACCAGGGCACCACTGTCCACACAGGGGTTATCTATGGACCTGCCATGCAAGGGGAGGATACAGATAGGGTCTTAACAAGGTGAAAGAGTCTAACATGTTCAATATAGCAGGACAAGAGGACACAGCATGAGATTAGAGTGAGGCTGATTAAGGAGGAATGTGAAGAAGTTCTTTTTCACTGAAAGGGTAGTGGATGCACGGAATGGCCTAGCTCAGGAAGTGGTGGATATGAATAGAGTGCAGGGCTTCAGACAGGCATGGGACAGGCATAAGGGAGTAATAAAGATTAGTATGAGTAGACAGGCCATTGACAGAGTACAGGCCTATGGCATATTCACGAGGGAGAAAAAAAATGGGCAGACTGGATGGGCCTTGCAGTCCTTTTTTCTGTCGTCAACTTCTATGTTTCTATGGCTACCAGCAAACCCCTCCTTTCACCTCTTTGTGCAATTGCTGTCTAACTGTCAGTGATTTGAGTCAGTAAGGATACAATCTCATAAATGGGACTCACCAATACAAATTTCACTTTAGGAGAGGTTGCTTAAGCAAACTGGAGCAAAAATGTTGTTTTTAAAATGGATACAGATTTCTTTTTAATTGCAAATTATTAAAGTGCATAGAGTTTACAGATTCTCACATTGGTAAACTATAATTCAGATAGATAACATTCACAGCATATTGTGATTTGAAAGGTGAGACCTAGGTATCTTAACCATTTTAGTCTGTCAACTTTTTGTATGAATATATGTATTGCAAATGCACACAGTAAAATAAAATATTTATCTTTAATAGGTACAGCTCAGCCTGAGATGACATCAGTTCTACTGCCAACAGGTAAACAAATTCATACATTTTGAACCATGATAGCTTACATCAGGCACTCTGGAAACAGAAACATAGAAATTGATGGCAGATAAGGACCGCAAGGCCCATCCTGTCTGCCCATTTCTTTTTCTACCTTATGAATGTGCCATCTGCATTTGCTCTGTCAATTGCCTATCTATTCATACTTATCTGTATTGCTCCCTTATGCCTATCCCATGCCTGTTTGAAGCCCTGCATTGTATTCATATCTACCACTTCCTGAGGTAGGTGATTCCATGCATCCACCACCCTTCTGTGAAAAAGAACTTCCTCACATTCCCCCTTAATCGGCCTCCCTCTAATCTCATGCAGTGTCCTCTTGTCCTGCTATTTTTCTTATATTGAAACATGTTAGACTCTTTCACCTTGTTAATGCCCTTAAGGTGTTCGAATGTTTCAATCATATCACTTCTCTCCCTCCTTTGCTCCAGGGTATACATATTGAGTTCTGTTAATCTGTCCTTATATGTTTTCTGATGCTGTCCCTGCACTATTTTGGTTGCATTCTCTGGACTGCCTCAGTTTGATTAATGCCCTTGTGAAGGTTGTGGCCTTCAGTACTGCACGATATACTCCAGATGGGGCCTAACCAGTGTCTTGTAAAGAGGGATTATTACCTCCCTCTTACGACTTGTGATATCCCTACTAATACACCCCAACATCCCCCTTGCCTTACCTACTGCTTTAGTGGTCTGCTTGGATGATTTTAGGTCATCTGTGATGATGATGCCCAAGTCTCTTTCTTCCCTTGTGACTGCCAGCAACTTTCCTCCCAACCTATAGGTGGCTTCAGGGTTTCTCTTCCCTATGTGCATGATTTTGCACTTCTTTGCGATAAACCCCAGTTGCCACCGTTCCGACCATTTTGCCAGTTTATCCAGATCTCTTCTCATTCTGCCCACCCCATCTGGATCATCTACTCCGTTGCAGATCTTGGTGTCATCTGCAAACAGAAAACCTTGCCCTCCAGTCCATCTGCAATGTCACTGATGAAGATATTGAAGCCCCAGGACTGATCCCTGAGGTATCCCACTTGTGACTTGCACCTCTTCTGACTGTTTACCACTACTCTCTGTTTTCTGCCCAACAACTAGTTTGCCACCCAGTTGACCAACTTCTGACCCACCCCGAGCCTACCCAGCTTATTAGTTAATCTTCTATGTGGAACAGTATCAAAATCTTTGCTAAAGTCAAGGTAAGTGACATCACCTGCTCCCCCTTGATCCACCACTCTGGTTACCCAGTCAAAGAATTCGATGAGATTAGTTTAACAGGATCTTCCTGTTGTAAACCCATGCTGTCTTGGATCCTGTGCTCCTATGGATTCCAGGTGTTGCACTATCCTTTCCTTAAGAAGTGTCTCCATAATCTTGCCCACTACTGAGGTGGGGTAGAAAGGATGAAAAGGCACTTGGGAAGGTTGGAGAAATGGTCAAATATATGGCAGTTCAGATTCAATGCAAAGAAGTGCAAGGTAATGCTTCTGGGAAACAAAAATCCAGTGGAAGAGTACACAATGGGGGTGAGATAATAACAACAATAAAAATCAAAAAAGACCTAGGAGTAATTCACTGTGCGGGTAGAATGTTATGAATTATGCTTGGTGCCACTTGTATATATTGATTTGTTTTGGCCTTACTCGTTCCCACCTTGAGTATGAGCTGATAGCTGGAAGGCCCTAAAGATGGGAAGAGTGCCGGAGAAGGAGGAGGGGAGGGTGGAGGAAGCTGTGAACACTAGACAGGAGGGGCTGAGCATGTAGGAATGTTATGCAGAAGGGAATCCCCACCCATTGAATTATGGGCGGGCCCTTCAATTCACTGTGTTTGAATAATGTTATAAATTGTGCTTGGTGCCACTTGTATATATTGATTTGTTTTGGCCTTACTCATTCCCACCTTGAGTATGAGCTGATAGCTGGAAGGCCCAAAAAGAATAGTATCCACCTCCTCCAACTCACGGAGAGTATACCTGGCAGCACTCAGGAGAGGAAAAAACCCCTTTAACAGAGGAAACCTCTGAGAAACCATGGCTACCAAGTTGTCTTCCTTCTAGGCGTACTACGAGGAGATGGAAAGAAAAGCTGAATGCATTTCTGCTTCAGGGTTAGGAATGTATGTCTCAAAACAAGATGATGTCCATCTTCCCAGACATTTTATGATGTAAGCTGGAACTTTCTTTCATGAAGCAGAAGTAGCAGCACTGATTCTAAATGAATGGCCAGAATCAGCGAAAGGATCAAGTCCCAGGCATTGTAGTAGTGAACGAATTGAATCCACAAATTCTTTGGTGGTTAGAGGTACATTATTATGAGAAGTTAGTAGAGGAGATTCAGGACTGGATTGACTATGAAAACTGCATAGCTGGTTCAAGAAGTAGACGGGGGACCAAGTAGTATTTGTAGGAAAATATTGAATGTCCACGCCTTCTCGTAGCCTGTCTGATTTTGATGCAGGAAGATGGAGAACATAGTAATCAGCCCGCTTGGTAAGATGTTTGACCTTGGGAAAGGATGTTGCAGAAAGTGATGAAACTGTGAATTCTCCAGGATGTAGAAATCCATAAAAAGCCAGACATATAGCTGCAAGTAGGATGGTGGAGTGTGAAGTAGGAGGTTCGGACTTCAGTAGATTAATTAGCTGTTTGAAGACGGTATCATCGATGGGCAAACGAGTAGGCATCCTTTTGAATGAGAGTTTTTGGATTGCTGTAAGAAGGAGCTTAACTGCAGGATATGATGTCAAGGAGACAGAAGCTGGATCTTGTAAGCAAAGGTGAAATTAAATGCCAGCTAAGTATTGTTGAATGGTAGAGTAAGAAAATTTACTGGTTGTATGACAATAGGTTGTGAAAGCTAATATGGTAGGCAGAGAAATCGGAAATGCAGAGGAGGCTGACATGGAGCAGAATGCATTGTATTTTCTCCAGGCTGTTTTGTAAGCTGATTGTGTGCTGATCGATAAGGTTGACCACATGAGGTTTTGCACTGTAGTAAGATAATTAATCATGGCATGACTAGATTATTGAACTGAGGAGCTGAAGTTGGAAGAGGATCTGCAATAGGAAGGAGAGTACGAAATTTCTGAAATTGAAAACGGGAAAGGTAGTCATCGGCTGTATTGAGATGACCAGGAATATGAAAACATTGTATTTTCTTGAAACTTGGCTTCCCAGCCAAATGCCCTTTGGGGTAACCCTTGCCTCAGTGTTTACGCACAGAGGTTCTTTGTCTATTGAATGCAAAAATTATGAATCAGAGAAAGCCATGTTTATCTCCGCAAGAATAGCATAATTGTAGGAGAAGATGATCTGCCTTTGTTAATAATATCTACTGTTGTTTGATTATCTGTATATACTAACACTGTAGACAAAGACCATCGATGACCCCAAGTAAAAGCTGCTGCAACTACTGGATATATTTCAAATAAAGGGGAAGAGGTCATGGCTGCAGGCAATTGTAGAAATTCGGAAGGCCATGTAGAAAAGATCCATGATTGATGGAAAATAGCAGCGAATCCATGAGTAGGTGAAGCATCCGTTAATGTTCTAGGTGAAAAATCTTGAGAGATGTCTTTGTAGAACATAGAGTGACCATTCCATTGGTTTAGGAAGAGGAACCACATGGCAAGGTCGGATTTTGCAGTAGCTGTAATGGAAATGTGATGGTGGAGAGCTGACGCCGAAGGAAGCAGACCAAGCAGATATGCTATGAAGGTACGTCCTTGAGGAATTATACATGTAGCAAAGGAGAGGTAACCTAGCAGGGACAAGAGTTCGTGTTCCGTGCAGGATGAGCGATTGGAGAATGATAGAACCAGAGTCTTGATTCTGCGTAGCTTGTCCATAGGGAGTCTGGCTTCCATGCGAACGGAATTGAGAATGATGCCCAAAAATTCCAGAGAAGTGACAGGACCAGAAGTCTTTTCCTCCAAGACAGGTACATCTAATTGATGAAATAAATGGCGTAAGGCAGAAAGGGCTGCAGCTGGAGGCGCAGAAGGAGGTTCGATGAGAAGAAAATCATCAAGCAAGTGGATCACTGAGGTTACCCGACAATGATTCAACAACAACCAGCAAAGGGTAGAAGAAAAGATATCGAATAGTTTCGGACTGCTTTTGCAACCGAAAACTACCCGCACAGCAAAGTAGTAGGAATCTTCCCATTTGATGCCATAGAGATGCCAAAGGGACGGATGAATTGGAAGGAGTTTAAATGCATTGGCAATGTCAGCTTTAGAGAGCCATGCACCTCTGCCCATTTGTTTGATAGTCAAGATAGCATTTTCAATCTTGGCATAGGCCAGAGAAAAATCCTGAGAAGGGATAAGAGAGTTGATACTGGGAACGTAAGTGGCACGTGGAGTGGATAAATCAAAAATAAGGTGCTGTTTTCTTGAGAATTTGCGAGTAGCAATGCCAATAGGACTGACACGAATGAGAGGAAATGGCAGATGGAGAAATGGTCCGATGAGATATACTTTGTCCAGCTCCTTCTGAAAAAGGGAGGAGACCAAGTCCAGTTGAGTGAGAGCTGTTTGTAAATTAGGAGATTCGTATGAGTCCTGAGGAAGAGAACGGATGCCAATATAGAATCCAAAAGTAAATCCTAAGATGAGAAACTGCACTAAAGAGCGAGATGGATGAGCGACGAGCAGATGGGACAGTTCGCTGATGTTGACAGGAGTAGAAGGATGACGCAATAGTCAGGGTCTGCTTCATAAATTAGGGCAGATGGATTTTGCATGAGCTTCACCACAATGGCTGCAAACGTGCAGCAGATAGCAGGGATGAAGGGAGCAACCAATATCGTTGAAATTATTACAAACAGATCTGCCAGCCACAAAAGTAATAGGACGACCATGTTTATCATAGGACAAGTGAGGTATAGCAATATGATTATGTATAGTCCTGGTAATAGTGGAGCCTGAAGTGGTAATATGGGATGTAGATGAATCAGGCATGGATTAAGGGCAGAAAGAGGCAGCATGGGAAAGGGAGCCACAGATCTGGCAAGTGAGAGCCTGTTGACCAGCGAAATGGCGGCAAAACAACTCATTGTCGAGCGAGCCTCAGTGAAGGTGGACATTCAGGTGAGAGAGAGCAGCAGCAGCAGCTTTAGCTGAAAAAGATTTATGGTAGTCGAAAAAATGAGTATCACCATTGCGGACACCAAGGTCAACAACTAGATACAGGTAGGTATCCAGTTCCTCCCTGCGAGATGGAAAAGTGGGACATAAAATGTCTCTGAACAGACTAAAGGCCAAAATAAATTCAGGAATAGTCCAATTTTTGGAAAGCCTAGGGTCCTTAGAACGAAGAACGACAGAAAAATCACCACAGGAGACGACTCTGTTTTCGATGGTATCGTGGGAAGAAATAAGCAATGATATAAGGTTGACATCTTTCCCTTCGATGATATCCTTGCGGAGATGAGTGGGAACTAGATGAACAGGTGAGACAGTAGGCACAGAGGAACTTGAAGCTAGAATACCTGAGGTGGAAGCAATGGCAGGCACAGAAGAAGACGGTTGAGGCATCGGGGCTGGAGCAGGCTGAGGGGCAGCCAGAGCTTGGCGATGTTCCATAACATCCAGACGAGTGGAAATATCAGACACAGAAGAGGCCAGGTGAGAAATGAGATCCTTCAATTCAGCAAAGGCATCAGGAACAGGTGTAGCAGGAGCTGGCATAGGATGCAGAGGGCAATCCTGATTCTCGAGCCATAAATCATACAGCTCCTGCTTCTTGGCACCAGCAGGAACAGGAACCCCCAAAGTCTTCAATTCAGCCAGGAGATGAGGAATGGTCCAGTCTCTAAGAGAGTGCTTAGAATTTGCAGACTTATTCTGAGGAATGGGAAGGGGGGGCCTTCAGGTGGAGCAGGAGGATCCATGGAGGCTACGAACAGGCTGAATCACAGGCAGAAGGCTGAGAGCTGGAACAGTAATGGCAACAACACAGCCCAAAGCCAGAATATATGAGGGAAACCAGCAGGGAGTCCCAGAAGAATGCCAAAAGGGAGTCCAGGATAAGTGCAGGCAAAAGGAGGAATGAACCCAGAGCAAGCAAGGAACCACGAGGAAAGCGGCACAGTAAACAAGGGAGCCAGCAGCAGTCAGACCAAACAGCAGCTGGATCAGGAAGGAAGCAACTGGGACACACTTCAGGATGGGACGGGCGACGTGGAAGAGGAGAGAGAGAGAGAGAGAGAGAGAGAAGGAGCGAACCAGGTGACCAACACCCGGATCCGCAGAGTAGAGGGAAAGGGGGGGGAGAGAGGAGGAAATGGCAGAAGCACCGAAAAGTCACCACAAGCGGCGAGAAGAAATGCCAGCAAAGTACAAGGCAGCAGGTAAGTACCAGTGAGGGAGAAAACCACACACCTGGCCCAGCCCTCAACTGTGAACGCTAGACAGGAAGGGCTGAGCGTGTAGGAATGTTATATAGAAGGGAATCCCTGCCCATTGAATTACGGGCGGGCCATTCAATTATATCAGATGACCTAAAGGTGGGCAAGCAATGTGAGAAGGCAGTAAGGAGGGCTGGGGGGATACTGGGATGCATAGGGAGAGGCATCAACAGTAGAAAGCAGGAAGTTGTTACCCCTCTGTACGGACAGTTGGTGAGACCCCATCTAGAGTACTGTGTGCAATTCTGGAGACCCCATCTCCGCAAAGACATAGGCAGAGTGGAGACTGTTCAGAAGAAGGCAACTAAAATGGTACAGGGTCTGCACCAGAAGACATATGAGGAGAGACTAAAGGAGCTTAATATGTATACCCTTGAGGAAAGGAGGGAGAGGGGGGACATGATAGAAACTTTCAAGTATCTCAAGGGAATTAACAAAGTGCAAGAGGGTAGTATATTTCAGAAAAAGAGGTGCAAGAAGAAGGGGGCACAATTTGTAGATAGCGGGGGGACGGCTCTGAGGTAATGTTAGAAAGTATTTTTTCACAGAGAGGGTTGTGGATGCATGGAACAGCCTTCCAGAGGAGGTTGTGGAGTCAGGAACAGTGGGAGAATTCAAGAATGCATGGGATAGACAAAAGGCAATTCTAATGGGGGTAGGAGAAAGTAAGCTGTTGATTAACAAGAATCTGCAGCTTATTTATCAGGTAGGGAACTGGGCAGACTGCGTGGGCCAAGCAGTGCTTATCTGCCATCAAATTCTATCTTTCTATGTTTCTCTGGAATGCTGGTACCTGTTTTTGTGTGCTTATTACATGAGGCTGCTTCACCTGGATTTCTAGTTATAAACCAGGTCCAGATCTTGATGTCTTGAATATTTAAAAATATCACAGAAACACTTGCGGCTATTTTTATATCCACTTTTGTTTTTTTATGAAGTACATGAATTGAAGTATAATTAAAAAACTTCATTTGTTGTACATGTCACATACAGTAGATTACAGAGAGACAATCATTATAAAAAGACTTTAAATGGACAAATACGTTTATAATAAGACTTTGTTTATAAATGACTTTGTCACTTCAAATCAGTTATCACTGTAAGCCCTTACTTAAACTTTCCTAACCCCCTAATCCTCCTCACCCTCACCCTCAACCCAGTACACTTTACTCTGTGATTACTTCTCTCATGTCTGGTCTTTCACCTTACCCTGTTCTCACATCTCTGCCAATTATTCTCCTTAATATTTATCCTTATTAACCTTTTACTCTTGATGGACTTTACTCTCTCAGTTATGGTTTTGTATACCCTGCCTTGCTTAAATTGCTTTTTCTGGCTGCCCATTCCTAGTTTACATGATTCTAATCACTCTCCACACAGAATACCATTCCTTTGCTGCTGACTCCTGCTTGTTTTTTGTGTTTTATACTATTTTATTGCAATTTTAAAACCTTTAGTACTCTCACCTTGCACAGGATGTTTCACTACTAGCCACTGTTTTTACCTTACCTTTTTGCTCTTTGTTTGCAACATAAAGTTGTTTTTTTTTGCCCTCCCCTGTACCCTTTCCCCAGAATACATCCGGAAATTGGGGCTTCCTAGTTCAGTGCATGTTTTCATGGTGTAAACTTTAAATAACTACATTAATAAATAAAAAATTCATAATCTGATGTTATACTTATTCCAGAATATATTTATAGCATATAGCAACTTTATGATTTGAAAGACAAGAAGACTCATTGACATGTCAAGCTCTGTTTTCTTCATCATATTGGAGGATGTGTTGGAAAATCACAGTAAAGATAACATTTATATTTTACAGGTTCCTCTTCATTGGCTTCCACTGAGTTTCCATCAACATCCGGTAAACCACATATTAAAAATGTCCAGCAGTATCTTTTTTTTCAATTGTTTCTCTGCCACCCATCCTTGGTCCCAGTGCCATCCCTCTGACACCATCACTGACCTGTCAAGTGGACTTATGGATTATCTACCACTTACATAGTGCTGTATTGGTGGGTTGGCAGTCACATAGGGTTTTGTGGTTTCTGCAGGGGATGTCAGAGCCGGGGCATTGTCCTGGATTCTCCCACCCACCACAAACAGGACAGACAATTTGTGTGTTGTGCTCAGATTGGCAATCAATTTATTCTGTTTCACATTTGCATTTACAAATTCCATCACCATTCATCATTATAGTCTTTACAAAAATTCCATGTTTAAATTGCAATGCATATCAATATCTGTTCACCCATCCTTTTCTTTCTCTTCTTCTTGCCTCCCCAGGTGAAAACCTGGGTGACTTCTTCTTCTTCTTCTTCTCTTCCTTTCTTGCAGGTAAAAACAACGAGACCGCATTTCTCTCCTTCTGTTGCTTCTTTTTCTCCTCATATTCCTTTATCATTCCCCCCTCCCCTCCTTCCTCACCCTTTTTCCCCTTAGCCTGTCTCAACCTTGCATTTGATGACTGTCCTTCCCCCTTTCTTTCACTCTCCACCCCATCTTGCTGCCTGTCTCCTCCAGGCCTCAATAAAGCATATCATCTCAGTATTGAACATGTCTATAGCTAGGTCTGACAAATGTACAACATCTGATCTGCAAAAATCCTCTACCCACTCTTCCACCCCTCCTCAATATTACATGCCCTCCCATGTTCCTTATCAACATCCCCACCCTCCTATTCATCTTCCTTCTGGCCCTATTGACTGCCACATGGCTGTGTTCGTGTCTTCACACCCTCCTTGGTATCATGTCTGACCATGCTATGCTCACCTTCGGCCACCATTGTTTTATCTTCTCCAGATCCCATTTGACCTGTAAATATGAATCAACCCATGGCTTCCCCCCAGTGTCATTACCCCCAAGATATATAATAATTAGATCTGGGGTGGGTCACCTCTCTCTCATCTCTATCAGGGTTGGGAGTAATTGAGCCCATTTCATCCCTCGAATGCCACGCCATACTAGCCTACATTGTCTGACATCTTGATAAAGCTTCTTTCCCCCGGCTTTCCTTTCCATTCTCCTTTCTGCCCAGTAAATGTAGAAGTGCCTGCAGATCCATACTTCTGTGTTCCTCCCTCCACCTATTGAATCAAGCAAAATATCTTATTCTCTGGCACCACCTTATTTCAGCTCATTATTACTGAACCATTTTTTCCCAGTCTACTTATCCCCCCTACTCACGCTCTTGGTTCTGTTCCTGCAAAACAAAACAAATGCCAAGTTAATATCAAACTTTGAAAGCCTGAATCTACCTCTTGTAACTGGCCGACTTCCAGCAACCCATTTGCAATATTCTAGTCGCTGACTCCCCTTCCACCACCATTTTGATGCTGCTTCTATCCAAAAAGAATGGGAGAAATACCTATCTGGGTCCTCCCCCATGAACTCTATGCCTTTTTTAAGTATGGCCGTCACCTGGTAACTTGTCACCTTCTTCCCATCTCCATGTACAAATAGCCTCCCTTCCTTATTATAACGATCTGTGACATAAGCCCACAAAGCCTTTATCCAGCACAGGTACCTGTCAAGGTGCAACTTGATGGATACTGCACACCCCTTCCCTTCTTGGTCCATCTTGGACCTCCTACTCATGAGTTATGTTGCCCTTGTCCCCCAGGTTATGTCCTCTCATTCCAATCATCCCTCGTCTCCTATCCTGCCATGTCCAACTGCTTTGCTCACTCTCAAGGCCCCTGCAAACATCACAAGGTAAATTGTATGCCAGCTGTGCTTCATCCTTGGATTTACATATTGCAGGAAATATCCCCCATAGATTTGTCCAGCAAATGGTCTGCTATCAGATGCCAACCATCCTTGGTCCCTTGTTTTAACCTACTCCAACCTTGCATCATCCTCCTTATCAGCATTGACTTCGTGGGGTCCTTCCATTTTTTCAGACTGCAAACTAAACTGATCCCTGCTAGGTACACGCCCATCGTGGTGTGAACCAAATTTTTTGCCACTGCTCCACTGTGAATTTTCCTAACTGCTCTTCTGTAATTGGCCCACTTACCTCCATATGGTGTACTTCCCTGAACATTTGCAATACCCGCCATGCCCCTTAATAGGCCCTCAAGTCTGTGGTGCCCATGAGTTGCAAAACAGCATTTCAGCTCCCTCTCGCCAATTTCCCAGCTGTTCATTAGAATGGGCATTTTCTGCTCCTCTGCTGTTGGTGTCAGCATCTGGAAAGATAGAGCTGCAGACAACAAAGGCTGTCAGCTAGGATATTTCTCACCCTTTCTATGTGCCTGTCTCTGAATGACATATTCAATTGTATGCCTCTTAGTACTAGCTGTCTCAGCACCCGCATGACTGTATCGGATCTCACCCCCTGGTGTTCAGAACATCCACCACTGCCTTATTGTCACACCAAAATGTAACTTGCTGATTATGCAATTCTTCCCCCCATACCAGGGTGCAGGCTTAAATTGGAATGATTTCCAGCAATCAATCGATCAATCAATTAATCAATCAATCAGCTTTATTTTTTAAAAGCGCCTTTCCAAAGCCAAGGTGCTTTTAAAGTAGATAAAACAAATACATAACTTAAAACAACAGCCTAAAACTAATCATTAAAATATACTTAGAAGTCTGAATAGGGCAAACTAAATAAATGTATTTTTAAAGCTAATTTAAAACTTTGGACAGTCAGGCAATTTCGCACCCGATGAGGTAGAGAATTCCACAGGGTTGGGGCCATAAAACTAAATGATCTGGCCCCTAATGTCTTTAAACATACCCTGGGAATTTCCAGAAATCCCTCATCGGTGGATCGGAGTGGACGGGAGGGACAGTAGGGATGCAGAAGATCTTGCAGGTAGCTAGGTCCCTGATCGTGTAGGGCCTTATGGGTCAGCAAACCGACCTTGAAGGTAATCCGCCACTGTACAGGCAGCCAGTGCAGTCCGCGGAGGACAGGCATTATATGACTGGTCCTAGTAGTACCAGTCAAAAGCCTGGTAGCCGCATTCTGCACTAACTGCAAGCGGCGGATATCCATCCCCGGTAGCCCTAGGTACAGGGCATTGCAGTAGTCCCGGCGAGAGGTAACGAAGGTGTGGACCAACGTTGGAAGGTCATCAGCAGGAACCAGATGCTTCACCCAGGCTATGCTCCTCAGATGATAAAAAGAGGTTTTAACAACAGCCAATGGGATGTCTTTCGTCCTTCCTTTTCTTACTCAGTCTGGTGGCCATGGTTCTGCAAACCATTTTCTTCTGAAATACCCCCCATTCCTAGCCCACTTGCCCCATCCATATACAATTCTAAGTCCATGTTAAAAAACCCACTCTTGCTGAAAACAGAACAGCCATTATAACTTCTTAGAAATTCCTCCTACACCTTGAAATCTTCCTTCACCCCCTTTGTTATATCCACACAATGATGTGATCTTACTACCCCTGCCATGGCCCTTGCTAGCCACCTTGTAAATGCCCTTCCCAGCTCAATTGCCCTACAAGCAAAATTCAAATGCCCCAATACTTGTTGCACCTGCCTTAACTGCACCCACCTTTTGCTAGTATGTACCTGAATCAGGCCTCTTAGCTTCTGAACTTTACTGTCTGGTAACCAAAATACTTCCCTCAGCACATCTATCCCTAGAAACTTCATGGTCTTACTGGGTCCTTCTGTTTTGTCCAGCACCAGTGGCACTTCGAGTTCCTCACCCAGTTCCTGATAGCTAGCTAGCATCTTTTCTGTCTCCAGGCATCCACTGCCTGCTAGGAAGAAGTCATCCAAATAGTGTATGACTGACTTGTAATCTGTTTTCTGCTAGAATATCCACTGCAGGCAAGTGCTACATTTTTCAAATGTAGCACAGGCTACTGAACAACCCATAGACATGGCCTTGTGAAAGTAATACTGGTTCTCCACTTTAAACCCAAATAAGTCCCAGTCCTCTCTTCTAACTGGGAGCAAATGGAAAGATGATTCTTTATCTGTCTTGGCCAGCCATGCATCTGGGGTCACCTGAATAATTTGCACTGCCTCTTTCAACTTGACAAAGGTCACCCTACTGTGCTGTTCCCCAATAAAGTCATTGACTGAGTCTCCCTCTGGAAAAGACAGATGGTGAATCACTCTGTATTCCCCTTTCTGTTTTTTGGGGACCAATCCCAAAGGGGAAATTCTCAGGTTGTCCAAAGGAGGGACCGAGTACGGCTCTTCCACCCTCCCTGTGTCTTTTTCCTTCTCTATTTTCCTTCTCAAAATGTCTTCCTTTCCCCTGACTGAGCCCAGGTTGTTAGCCTCTCTTGCCTGTCTTGTGCCTTTGCACTGTAGTGGAAAACCTGTTATAAAGCCCTGTTTAATAACTTCTGCCATCTTGCTATCTGGATACTGTCTGAGCCACTGTTCCCAGGCTTCTATCTTGATGGGGGGTTTTGCAGCCTTAAATTGTTCCCTTCCCCTGATACCTCCCATCTCCCAAAAACCTTTAACCCACCGGACTGTTTTTCTTGTCCTCCTCTCCTCAATATGACTGGGCCTCCCTAGCCCCATAACCCCTGCATCTCCGCCCTCTGTTCCATGGCTGTCCCAGGTAACCTGGCCGTTCTCAAAAGGGCTGCTGGCCTGTACCCTGTGCTCCTCCCACCTGGGCCCCTTGGGTCCATGTGTTCCTGCATCTGGATGCTGGGTGGGCACCCCCACATCTCGAGCATGCATGTCGGAATTGACATTGGGGCCATGAACAAAATGCCATTATATCCCTAGCAAAACTTCTGGAGTAGCCCCCTCTTTCCAATTTCCCCCTCCAGAATGGATTGATCCATAACATAATCAGTCCACAAGTCCAGCTGTTTTGTGTCCCATCTCACATCCCCATAAGCTGCCATCCTTCGACAGAAGAAGTCGTCATAATATATCCATCCCACCCCCCCTTTTGCCTTTGCTCTCCATATGATCAGGGAGTACGTGATGAGCGTGATGCCCAGCTCTGGCTTCTTTTCCATAACTAAGGCTGAATATGTGCCAAACCCCATGAACCACCCATTCCATGTCTTTCTTTTCATAAATTTATCCTCCTCCTTCTTACCTAATAAAACCACAGCCGCTGCCACCTCACTCTTCCCTATGTTCTCTGTCTCCTTATATTTGGCTGCCGCCTTCCTACTCACTAAGGCAAATATGTCCACATAGTCTCCCTTCCACATTTTCTCCTTTGTGGCCAGTGGCATGTGCTCCCCTATTCTCATACCTGGGGCTCCTAATTCCCTAGTTCCTTTTCCTATACATTCTGCCACTTTTTCCACCCCCTAGCATTTCCTTGTCAACTTGATCTCTGCCAGTGCAGTTTCCATCTGCCCTAAGCCACCTGTCCCAAGAGCAGCTATAATTTGCCTGATGTACTCCTTGACACTATCACCTACGGAACCTGATACATGACCTGCAGGCTTGTCTACTCCTTGTGGCCTGATGGCCCTGGGATGAGCATGTCCAGGTTCCTGTGGTGGGACAACTGGCTGAGGCATCGGGGGCAGTGGAACCACTACAGCTGGAGGCTGCAGCCTGGGTTCTGATGTTGGAACCCCAATCAGCTCTAGGGGAGGTACTAATGGCTCTGGTACACAGGGTTGCGGTGGTACTGGACTGACCGCCCGAGGAGGAACCACTGGTGAAGGCTGCAGCTATTTGGGGCTGTGTGGCCTCCCCATCAGTCATTTCCCATCACCCCCTTTACCTTTCTCCACTTTCCTCTTTTCCCCCAACCTCTCTGGTTCCTCTCCCTCCGCCTGCTGCCACATCATGTTGGCCTTCTCCACCAACTCCATGATTGCCTTATAGACTTCCTCTTTTGAAGGCCTGTTCTTCTTCAGTGCCATTCTTCTCACAAATGACTGCACAAAACTTGATTAAAACTGACAAATTATCTCTGTTAGTGCCACTCAGATCATCATACCACACTATGACAGTCTTGCCCTACAAATTATGCTTCTTCCCCAACTCCTTTGTCCCATACACATTCCCACTTGTGGGAAGGTGGGTTGGATGAAGACACAGAAGGCGAGACAAGTTCTTTTAAAATGTCCCATAGGGCAGTGCACTTTATTACAGAAGGACTTCACACATTTGGCAATACCATAAACAGTTCAACAATGCAGATCTGGAATGTCTGTGTAGCTCATACTGATTGACTAGTCAGGATGATCTTTAGCAACTGTAATAAAACATGGCTTATAGGGCTGTTGGTTCCCACTCAGCCAGTAGGTTCGCAGGGACAATTCCAGTGCCTGAGGGTGGTCCTCACTTGTACCTGCAGTTTTGCAGCCAATACTTTAGGAAGATCAATCACCCCTCTAGCTTCTCAACTCAGCTCTGGTTCAAAACATCCCAGCCTTGACTAGAACCACCACTGGTCAGTCTTTCTGAGACTGCTTCCACCTCTTGCATCAGCCAGTTTCACTCCTACAGAGGACTGCTCTCTCCACAGCTCAGATCTTATCTGCCAGACTCTGCCCAGCCAGCCCTTTTATAGGGCTGAAGATCATGTGACCTGTCAATCATAGTTTTAAATGTTAATTAAATGTTTGCAACAATTTTAAATATGTCTATTTCATACAGAAAAGTAAGCAAACATGAAAATAATAGTTTAACACAGATCAGCATTTAAACAATCAAAAATAAAGCAATAAGAAAATAAAGAAAGGAACTTCCTGGCAGGAAATCCCACCTTTCTTGTTCCCAGACTCCCTCATGCTAGAGCTCTATCAAGCCCACAGATTTCAGCCGACCTGAGCCCCCTAGTAATCTACAAAATGGATGCCAGCAAACTAAAGCACATGGAGTCAGGCATTTCCCAAACAGGTAAATGTCCTCAACATATAGAAATGTGTACAGTTTTGGCTTAAATAAACATTTCATCTAATATCAGGAAAATACAAATGAAACCAATATAAAGCAAAAGACACTGCTAATTCATTATTTGGTAGCAGTTTGTAAAACATGTGTTTGGTACATTTCAAACAGCAAGAACTCTGAGATTCCTAATACTTTCCATACCAAACTAAAGCTGGTTGATTGTAGTTCTTTAGTACTTTATATTTTATAGGGCCAAAAACCACTTTCTTCCCCAGGTTCACTACTTTGCACATGGAAATTTAACAGGGGAATGCAGCACCAAAGTACACAACATTTCTTTCACCTTAACAGTGCTAAGACAGCTCTTCTATACGTAATGCTAGCTGTGTATGTGTATGTGGGGTGGGGGCAGAAAGAGAAAAGGAAAGAGTATTAAAGTTTCAGTGCTGGGTGATCAGTCCAGCAAAGACAAGATAGAATAGTAGCATAGAAGAAAGGCTGCAGCCAAAAGGATAGGAAAGAAACATTTATTTTGACATGTTGCATGACTATTCCTGCACTGAATATTTCAGATCTCAACAGGCTCTCATTTTTATTTGATACCTTAAATCAGACTTATTGTGGCTGCAAGGCTTTTCTGCAGCCCTTTAAAAATTGATTCTCTATTTTCATTAATCCAAAATACAGTAGGAGGATTTCACCCTGCTATCCTGCTGTATGTTCCCTTCTTGTAGCCCCCAGCTCCCCACCCCATGTCATATAAGAAACACCCCCGCTCCACCATTTACCCACATCATTTGTCAAAAACCCTTGTCCCTTGCCCCACCACTCCTTCTCCAAGCTTGAACCCCCCCAGCGCCCCCTCTGTGGAAACAATCACTATCACCCACACCCAGGCTACAGTGTGCCCTTACCCAGGCAGGCCCCACACTTGTGCCATGATGTCACATGCAAGGGCCAGGCCACATGGCTTCTGCTCCCCCACTTCCAGTTATCAAAAAACAAAAAATTGCTAAAGTACTGCCCCTTAAACCATAGCCGTCCAACCCAAAAACACCAATAACCCAAGGGCCATTACTCTGGACTTCCCTCATCACTGCCATTGCCCAGTAGACCAACATCACACCATGCAAGGATTTTCTAGCAAAATCCCTAAAAACAGCTTAAGTTTGGCAAAATCACCCATCAATGCGAGTAAAAAACTCCAAAGCTGCTTCCAGACACTCCTTTTTTGCTTATCACCCCCAAAGCCTTGAAGCCTTCTGTCCATGTGGCCACATGGTGTGACATCAGACTCCGTTCCTGAAACAGCATGGCCTCCCTCACTGGGCCCCTCTTGTTGGCCGTTTTTTGTCCTCCCCCCCCCCTTCATTACAAAAACTGCCTGGTATGGGATTTAAGTGCCTCTTTTCCTTTGTTTGGGACTCCTTCCATACCACTCCCTGACCCCAATTAGCCATGGCTAAGTCACCTCCAGGTATCGCCTGCCTCTGTATCACCTCTCACTTCCATAACCTCACCCCCCAAACTGCACGTGTGCCCCCCGCTCTCCTCTCTTGATTCTGATTACAGGATGATAACAATGCCTCCACAAAGCACTACAGGATGTTAATGATGCCTCCACAAAGCACAAAAAATCCCCAGCTAGCTCCTTTCTAACCCTGCCTCTCACTGCTCCCAGCCTCTCTTTATAGGCCATTCATTCAGTCACTCCCTTCAGCCACGGCTCTCGTTGACTTCTGTGAGCCTTACATTAAATACTTTTTTCCTTCATAGCAGCAACTCTCCTATATTGCTTCTGCTATGCAAGACTCCTCCAAGCCCCAGCTCTTAAACCAACGCCAGTAATTTGCGCTTGCCACTACAACTTCTGATAATGATATATAGTGCCTCTACTTTTTTTTTTTAACTTACCTTCTGCAATACCTCTAGGTACACAAATCTTACCAGGCTGGTGCCTCAAAAACATCCATCAAACAAGATCCAGAAAACAAAAAGAGCCAATCTGATGTGCTGTAGTTCTATGGATTTTAAAACACAACAAAACTTCAGCAAAAGAGGCTATATCCCTCTGTGCTGATGCTTTAATACCCTGTAACTTCTGTCCCTCCTCCTTCATTTACCACCTATCCCTATTCTGTTTCCATTATTTGGCTCCACCCTTTCATATCTGCCCTGTTCCTTATCCTATGACTCCCTCTCCCCCCATCCTCCCCTCCGAGCAAACCCATCTCTGCCACAAGGGGAGGGGCTCACCCAGGACAACTTGGTCTGTCCCTTAAAGGGAAAACTCCATTATCCTCCATTTCATCCACAGAGCATCTGTGAGTGATACATGCACACATGTGCATATTGATGCACATGCTTACTGCATTAGTGCACCCCACCACCAGCAACAACAACAGCATCTACTGATCTTACTGGTACTGCCACCCTGCCTCCACTGGGTGGCAGGCAAGCAGCAGGACTCAGGATAGAGCCATCCTGGGACACATAATCTGCCCTTACCCGGCTGGCCCCAGAGATACCATCACCTTTTCCCAAATCTGGGAGGAGAAGAAGAAGAAGAAGAAGAAGAAAAATCAACATTTATGTAGCACTTTTCATACATACAGTAGTGGATCCAAAAACAATTAACATGCAGTGCTAGACTGGTAGTGAAGTGACTGATGCATAGTGGCAGCCATTTTGCACATCAACACTCACAAACAGACTTGAACAAATATACAAACCAGTTTTATGCGAAAAGGAATAATGTCCAGTGCATCAGGAAAAATCCCCTGTTCTTGCAAGAAGTGCCTTGGGTTCTTTTACTTTCACTTGGACACCCACCAGGACAGCACAAGAGGTGGGAATAAGGGATCATGGTTCAATGTCTCATCTAGAGGATGGCATGCCACGACAGTACAGCACCCCCTAGTACTGCACTTTGGTGCCAGCATTGATGATATGAGCCCAATCTCAGAATGTGACCAGAACCCACAACCTTCTGGCCCAGAGGCAGATGTGCTACCAGCTGAGACACACTGACACCTCATGTGTGTGACTGGGTGTTAGGTGCCAGTGCTTAAGCCCTCCATGCCACAGGGATAGCTTCTTCCTGCAATATCTTAACATACAGTATAAACAGTACATGCTATGTTCTGACCCACTGAAAAATGAAATAGAATTTTGGCATCAGACAGTCCCTGCCATCATGATATTTTGTGTTGAGATAATTTAAAAAAAACAAGTAAAGTCTTTGCCTTACCTGGAACACACTGCAGACTGCAAACTCGTTAAACAAGAATGCCATTAAGGATCATAATCCATATTGGAAATCATTTGACAAGTATAGATGCGAGAAACTTCAAGAACACACAAAAAATCTGTCTTAGAGAAGGAAAACTGTTTTGAGCTTATAAGTCTTTTTTTTTTGGCAGACACTCTTTTTAAATATTGTTCCAGATCTTTTATTGTTCCAAATTTTCTGGTGTTTTTGATAACCTTCTGAGGTACACAGAGCTTGTCAGTAGCATTACAAAACTGCATAATGTAGTTTATATTGCTTCCAACCACAGACTTCTGTCATAGAACTCTAATGCACTGGGACAACAATGAAAAACCTTAGCATGGATATGTTGTAGTAGTAGTAGTAAGATACACTCATACCATGGAGGATGAATAACAGAACTGTATAAATAGGAGATATTCCATAAGTATGCATGAATAAGCCTCATATGTCCTCTTGAATGTTATCAACAATGGGGAATTAACATAAACTACAAGGGAAATAACATGTTACTCACCTAATAGCTGAAAAATATAGCTGAATATCAATTTATAATCTGCTCTGTAATTCTCTCTGATTGTATACATGTATTTTACTATGACTAATATTAATAATGCATGTCCTTGCTAAGTTCATACTTAACATGTTGTTCATATAGCACACATTATTTTCCCTGTAACTGTCAAACATGTTGGATCTCCTGCTATATTAATTTGGGCTTTGGCCCATGTTATAATTAAGACATTCCATAGGTCATCTAGGAATAAAGATTTTTATTCGCTCATGCACTATATGTTGTTAATACTGTAGCCATAGTAGTCTTAGTTTTGCTTTGCTCTGCCACTAATTGCAATGCAGCATTGTTTAAACATTTCAGAATGGATGAAAAGCTTATTTCTGCATTTGCAGCAATTGACATGCTCAGATATTTCCTGAAATTTCGGTAATATATTTAGATAAATTGTTTTCCTGCATGCAGTGGTACCCCATTTCAACCAGAGAAAATCTCTTAGACGTTATGTCAGATAACTAGAAGTATCTGACCAGGCCTACTGATGTAACTGTACATGCCCTATGGAATATCCTATATTTACTATGGAGAGTCAGTGAAGCAGATGTTCAGTTTCAGCAGTTTCCAAATAATGCATAAGTTAACTATAAAAGTTGCAATACTATAAATAGAAAACAATGTATTAAGAGAACATAGTATATTTAAAAGGATAACTCTCCAGGAAGGCATATAATTACATAATTGAAGGGGCATCAGAATTCAGTAATACAGTTCAATAATATAAAAGGTCCAAACTTCCAAACATAGCTACCATCAGGTTTGCTGTCTTATCAGTTTTATGTTGACCTACTGTAAAGTATATAACCACTGCCATGCAAGTAGTTGCAATACATGTCCCCTGGTAATATATACATTATTCCTAGCACTGAGGTATATGATTTCTAAAAGTTTGATGCTGTACTGTACTGTACTTCTAATTCCTTTGTACACCCCTAATATTCTGTTCTGCAGTGAAAACAGTTCTAGTAAATATAGCCTTTCTCATAGTTCATGTCTCCCACCAAAATCCTTTACTATGTTAGTAGCCCTCCATTGAATGCTTTCTGTTCTACTGTAGCTATATCTCCCCATGACATGGCAACCAGAACTGGACACAGTACTCCAGATCCAGTCTCACTAAGGAGAAGTAGTGTGGCATTACCACCTGATTTTCCCTACTGACAAAATTCTCCCTAATTCTTCCAGGATAGAGTTTGCAGCTGAACACCAGTAGATCACATTGTGCTCTGTTCTGAAAACTGCTGGATACATTACAATCACACCTAGATCGTGTTCCTGTTCATGTGGTTCTGTTACCTTACTTTTAATAAAATATGCCCCATTAGTATTTTGTTTTTTGCCAATATACAGTTCTGCACATATAACCAGATTACTTTTCATACCTGTTGAAATGGCACAGCCTGCCCATGTGTTCAGACTTGTTTCCTACTGTTATATTTGAACTTGATTTTCCATAGTTTTCCAAATATTAGTACTATCTGCAAATTTGTTTAATCAACTCTTACAGCCACTTCTAACTGCACTGACAGAGATTTTGGAAAGTAAAGGCCCCCACAATGTTCCCTGTGTGATCCCATTTGTAGCCTGACTCATCTGGAATAAATGTCTATTAACACCTACTCTTTGACTTCTACCATACTGCCAGTTTCCTACCCTCTTAAGTTCTATTTCAGTCTTCGGTTTATCAAGTTCTGAGTTAACAAGCTGTGTGTGACAGAGTCAAATGCCTTACTCAGACCCAGATACACCACATCCACTGGTTTCAGTCACCAAGAGCTGTGCTTAGGAGCTCAAATAAATGTATCAGTTTGGTCATATACAGTATGATCTGCTTTGTTGGATGCTATGTAGAGTTTTATCCATCATAGTTGCTGTTTTTATGGTCAATATCTAATTAACAATTTTCATATCGCTGATGCCAGACTAACTGATTTGTAGTTTGGTGTGTTTTTGGTATTGCATTTTGTATGGAGTGGGTTGGCAGTCACTGTATATCTCTCCAATCTTTAGGCATAGCCCCATCCTTGAAAGATGCAGTAGACTGATTTGTTTTGTTAGTAATTAGTCCTTCCCACTCTAAAGTAAGTTTCTTAGACACACTAGCATGGAGGTGCAGTTTTGTGGCCTAAAGAGCTAATAATTTTCAGCTTTTAAGACCTTGTAAAAATTTTCTGTATTTCCCTTGCATGTTTGCCATTACTCTTACAAACAGAGGCTCTTATCCCATATAAGTCTCTCATGCCATGTACTGAGCAAATATATTGATTTAGTGCTTCTGCTAATTCCATCTCTTCATTTGTTATTTTATTCCCTGAACAAATGAGCCCACTATTTTATTTAACCTCCATTTTGACTTAAGGTAGCAGTAAATTGTCTTTTGATTATCTTTGGCCTTTACCGATACCCAACTATTTATTCACTCCTTATTGTCCTATCATGCTATTTTAAGATTCCTAAACTCTTCTGTTGCTTCCATTGCCAAAACTACTTTTTGACCTTAACACACTTTATTTTCTTAGCACTTTAGAGCCTGTTAGTTAGCAATAATTTCTTTACCTGCTTTGTAACAACAGTGTTTTGGATACCCATAATTTCCTTATGCACTTTACAACTGTTAACCGCAATGTGTAGTTGTCTTTGTTATTGTATTTTGTTTGTGGCAGTATACACTCATCTTCAAATGATTAAATTGTGTTTACTAGTATATTGTATTTATCCTCTGGGTCAGGACCCTGAAACACTGCTGTCCAGTTCCAAACACTCTGCTTTTACCTCATACAGTTAAATTTAACTTTTTGAATATACAATGCACTGTATTTACCTTTTGTATTATCTTGTAAGTTTGAATGATAAAAAAACTGCTTCATCTTGTGATCGCTATTTCTTACTGGTATTTGTATTCCATAAATAGAGGATATATACATGAGTTCCAGTGCATGAGAAGACTTGATTTTCAGATATACTGTTCAATTATTATCTTAAATAGAGAAAAAATATCTTTGGAAAAATGAATACCTCTTCTGGTTTATTCTTTCCTATCAGCTACAACTATTCCTACCACAACATCAACAACAACAAGCACAACAAGTAAGCATTACTTTTTTTTTTAATTCAGTATACTTTATTGACCATGGTACATTTGGACAGGTACTAAACATAGTTGTTTAAGGTAAGCATTACTTTATATTATATTGTAAAACGTAATTCTAGTAACTTCATATAGTATTGCATGACTAGAAAACTTTTTTTTAGTGTGGTTAATTGATACCACTTTTGCTTCTTCCCTTTCAAACAGCCACTACTACTCCTACCACAACAACCACCACCACAATAAGTACGTATCTATATTATAATCAGAAATTGTATTTGTATTACTTCATATAGTGTTATACAGCTAGAAAAACATTATTTTTGAGATAATTAATAAGACTTCTATTTCATCCCTTCCCATCAGCTACAACTACTCCTACTACAACAAAAACCACCACTACAAGTAACTATCACTTTATAATAACTTATACATTCTGATATTGACAGAAATCACACTATATCAAACCAGCTTGCTGTATCTATGTTGTCACAGAAACATTCATCTTTCTGTTAACTCATTATGTCAGTCTATCAGAAGTGTTGTAAACAGCTCAGTTAACAGTTTTTTGAAAAATATGCTGACATTTCTTAGTCATAATCTGTGGTTTGCCAGTCCCACAACAGCTGCTGATCTCCAGATCAGTATGTCCCAAAACTATGTCCTTGAAGTGGAAGATGCAATGTAACTTGCTTAGTGAGTAAAAAGAGCATCCTTATGGGCTTAGACTAGGGCAGCATTGGTGTTACCTCAGCCACCTACTCATGCAGTGCTAATTCCAAAGTGCAGACATTGCCATAAGACATGACAGTTGTATGAACAAGACATCACAGATCCTCCTTTCCCATAGCTACTTGAGTAATTTCAACTTCTTCCTCTTCTGCAGTTTGAAATAGTCGATGCTCTTAGTGTTTGTTATGGGAACATGACCAATATGTTTTATGATTAAAATAATTAACTTTTAAACAGTTTGCATAATATGTTTTCCGTAATTTTAGGTATTCTGTTTCATAATAGACACAGACTGATAAAATAAACTATGTGTGACTATGTAACAATCTTATTAATTCACAGTGGGTAATCCAGCTTAATGTGTTGTGCCTGTATAAACCACATTGCCTTCAGTCTCATGTGGCAAAACACACCTCAGGTGTGTGAAACAAACTCATATTACACAGTCACTCATGCATTATTCTATATACAATATCTGAGATTGGAAGATATGATTCTACTTATTTCATATAGTATTACAACACTAGAAAACATTTTTGTTGAGAAAAATCAAACCTTTTTTGTTTCATTCTTTCTAATCACTTACAACTACTCCTACCACAACAAAATCAACCACCATAAAATGTTAGTATGGCTTTTATTGTAGTGGAAAATTAGATCCTGTTTTAAAAGACATACAGTATATGTTGGACTGGTCTAATACAGTAGCTCAAGTATGAGTGATGCCACTGTGGAGAACTGGATTCCAAAAGCAAATATTTGACACAATTCAGCATATATTTTAAATCTTGCATGTATTTATCTTCACTTTTTTCTTTAGTACTTGATTAATAATGTATGCATAAAACCACGATCCTTGTTTCCTGAAGTCCATCTGCTTCTGCTGATTAATCTTATTTATTTATTCAAATGTTTCACCAGGAAGGCACGTTGAGCAACAAGTTGCTTATCTCCCGGTATGACCTGGGGGGTAGGGAACAATGGGATATAATACAGAGAAATGTTAGTGTTGGAATACAATTTGCTTACTTGCATACAATAAGAGCAGGAGGGATCACAGGTGGATAACATTGGCTAACAATACAACAGTTAAGTATAGTAGCTATGAAGACACATATAGAAAATTGGAAACAGTTGGTGACAGTTGGTAACACTGGAACACATATAATAATTTAGCAACAGTATGTAGTACTAGATGGTAAGGTGACCCAATGGTAATTGGTAGCCATTAGTGTAACATAGGTATTCAAGATTTACAGTGATTGGAGTAAAGAGAGGAAGAATGGAAGAAGAGAATGAAACATTGTGGAGGATAGAATGGAAGAAGGGAAGGAAATTTATGGAGAGACATAGACAAAACACAATTCTTGAGGCAAACAGAGATGACAGGATAGACTAACCTGTATATAAGAGGGATACAGGTGTAGGTTATCAGTGCTTAATTGAGTGTAGGGGTATGCCAGTGTTAGGCAACATTAATCATAAGAGGGGTAGGAGGAGAGGAGCAGTAGAGTGTGGCAGGGTGAATGAGAGAGAGAGATATTGTAGGTCGGGGATATATAAGTGAGGGAGTTGAAATTCAACAGTGTCCTGTTATCCCTATTTGGGCAGAATGGTGGACAGCCCTACTGATATGACACCAGTTATAGGCAATGAGAGTTATTTGTATATAGTGATGTGAGACGGGGTGTTGGGGAAGGGATGCTTAGGAGGGGGTAGCAAAGGTCAATTGTAGTTGGAGGCTAGTACCCCACTAGTGTGCTGGGTGACCCTGCCTGCACAAGGCAATGATCGAGCAGTGACTGAGGGGGTGCATTAAAAGGAGAAATAGGGGAAAGGGGGTAGGGCTGTTACCCTCTATACACAATGGATCCTGCCTGCACAAGGCAGTGATTGAGCTCACAGGAGGGAGATACATTAAGGATAGAGAAAGAAGTGGGAGGAAGACTTTAGGAGGTTGAAGAGTAGTGGACAGGAGGAGCATAATCAGAGGGAAATAGGAGTGGTGGGGAGTAGGCATATGAGCGTAAGCAGAGGTCAACTAAAATAAGGGGTAGAACCCTACCAGTGTGCTTTGTGACCCTGCTTGCACAAGGCAGTGATCTAGCAGTGACTGAGGGGTAAGTAAAAAGGAGAAATAGGGGAAAGAGGAGAAAGTTGTTGCCCACCGTGCGTTATAGATCCTGCTTGCACGGGGGGCATGGCTACCACCCAAGTCGAATGGACGCTTGAGTTCTGAGCTCCTGCCTAACCCCTGAAAATCTGTCTGTTTATCCACAGTTCTTCTACCTAACTCGACGCGATTTGTTTGGTATACATGGGGTAATTCATGTATGGTAAGATTTGAAGTTTTCACTTTCAACCGCTTTGGTCCATGACTATCTCTCTCCATGGTCTGGATTTGCACAATGAGGCCTACTGCTCGAGTAGATGGAGACTGTAACTCAGGTTAACCTGCACCAGGGCGATATGCCCAAAATTCACCAAATGTTCTATGAGATTCTACAATGCATGGACAATTTAGATGTGGTGGCTAAGCAGAATGCATATGACATTGTTAATTTGGCTCAACGGGCTTGTGTTACTGAGCACAGATTAGCTGAAGCAGAGGATGGATGGCATAAAGTGAGCACCCGGCTCTGGGAACAGGAGCACCTTATTCAGCTACTTTGGGGCAGGGTGTTGGATTTGGAGAATCAAAGTTGTTGCAATAACTTGCGGTTAGTGGGCTTTCCGGAGGGGTGTGAAGGATCCGACACCATCACGTTTCTACAAAAAGAGTTGCCTGCATTGTTGGACTGGCCTGAAAATGCCCCTATTGAAATTGACAGAGCCCATAGAACTCTGATGCCTCGCCCTGAGGCTGGGGCTCACCCGCGCACAATACTGGCTCACTTTCTCCAGTTTCAAGATTGAGAGTTGATTACTAAACTGGCTCATACTAAAAAGGAGCTATACTGAAAAGGTCATAGAATACAGATTTTTGCAGACTACTCTCAGGAGGTTACAAATAGATGTCGGGCCTTCACTGCTGCCCGCAGAGCCTGTGCTGAATTGGGGCTCGAATATTCCCTCCGATACCCTGCTTCACTTAGAATAATTTACAATGGTGCTCCCAGAATCTTTGACAACCCCGCTGCTGCGGAGCAGTTCCTCTCTGAGCAGGCCCCTAAACTATCTTGGGGCTGCATGCGCGCACCCTCTGGCTCACTGGCTACTCGTAATCAGCTCATGCTGATGGAAGTAACACCACAGGACCCAGGCCTTAATCCCCAGATGCACAGTTCGACCCAGAGTACCCATAACTGCCTGTCTTCATCTCCATCTAAGTCCTTGGGTGGTAGTAGTAAACGAAGAAATAGAAAACGACAAAGGCATGAGGGGTTGCACATTGATATGACCCCTCATCTCTGGTCAAGGAGCCACAGTGGAAGCTCAGAGTCCTCGGCTTCTCGGGATTCTTACAAACCTGATATGAGTAATAATAAATTTCAGCCACTGATGGATCTGCCAGTGGAAGACTCTGGCCAACTCTTCCTTACCTCCCCAGTCTTTTCCTCCAGGGCCACTGGCTGAAAGGTCTCAGGCCCTAAGCTCAGACGTTCAAGACCCCTGGGTACACTCCACTAAGCCTGGAACAAGCCACGGATTGTACACCTATGGAAGAAGTGCTCCCTGTGAAGAAGGCCGTGTGCTGATGCCCCTCCAGTTCTTTTTTTTTTTTGCGGCCATATCGTTGGACTGGCACATGCTACTGAGGATGCCCTGGTGGTATTAGTCCACAACCAACCTGCTCCACCAAGATCTCATTCTTGTTCTGTTCTCTCTCTCTATTTGAACTCTGGCCAACTTGGGGAGCATTTTCAATATCTGGTTTCTCTGTGGTTTTCTGATCAGGACAGTGTTGGACCTTTCCTGGACTGCTGAGTGCATTACTTCCTATATGATCATCCGATCCTGTGTGTGGACTAACTGTTACTATAATGTGTATCTCACCACCCAGACCCCAGTGTGGGGTGCGGGGGGCATCTCGCTTTTTTTTCTTTTCTCTTTCTAGCTGTGTCTTGTGGGTAGAAGGACTATATTGAAGGCAGAGGATCGGGGGTGGGTGATCTTGAATCTGGAGAGTCCTTTTTTTTAGTGTAGTCTCTGGCTACACTACCCCCAGTGACCTCCACTGGTATCTGGACCTCTGCTGGTCGATACAGTCAGCGGTTGCTGGTCTGTGATGGACTTGTGTTTGGGATTGGGTAGGGGGTGGGAGAGGGTTCAGGGACTGGGTGTTTTTTGGATAGTTACAAATTGGTTATTTACCTATTTGTTAGGGGCACTTGTTGCCCGTGGACACTTTGTTACATTATGTGGTTTTATGTTTTTCTATGGCAATCTGAAACTTAGGGCTATTTATGCTACTACAGGAGTAGCTAGGGGGTCTGGGTTAACTGGGCACAGTGTACTTGGGTGGGGCTTCCTCCTGTATTCCCCTTTAGCCATGATAGTAAATTGGACGCATGGGGACTAGATTTGTCTCTTGGAACGTGAGGGGGCTAAATTCACCAGTTAAGCGCAAGAAAGTCTTGCTCCACTTAAAGAAATTGCAGCCGATGGTGGTGTTTCTCCAAGAGACAAGACTGTCCTCATGTGAAGCTATGAAGCTCAAGCAGATTGGGTTGATGTGGAGCTCCATAGTGCAGCTAAGGGACAAAAGGGGGGAGTCTCTATTTTACTTCACATGAACCTGGGGTGGAAAGTGAAGCATCACAAACAGGATAAGGAGGGAAGATAGCTCCTGGCTGAGTTAGAGACTTCTGAGGGGTCCTTGATTCTTGCCAACCTATATGCCCCCAATCAAGACTGCCCTCAGTTCTTTTTCACTCTGAATCAGGCCCTTACCGATTTCAATAGTCCCAATGCTCCGGTGGTCATAGGGGAGGATTTCAATTTAGTTTTAGACTCTGCCATGGATAGAAGTAACAAAACTCTTGAACCTCACAGGCAGGCTCTCAAAGCAATTCAGGCACTAATGTCAGAGCATGCTCTGCTGGATGTGTGAAGAACTATGCACCCAGGGGTTTATGACTACTCTTGCTATTCCCAGGTCTATGGTTCTTCTAGCAGGATTGATTTTTGGCTCCTCTCATCAGGCCTATATGAGAAAGTTACCAGTACTGATATGCACTCCATTTTTGTCTCTCACCACATGCCCATAGAGCTCAGGTTCCAATTGGGTGCTGACTCTACTCCAACCCCCATGTGGTGGTTGGATCCCCTGTTAATTGAGGATGCTGATTTTGCTCACTGGTTGGGACCTGTGGTACAGGAACATTGGGAGTCCAATGATAATGGGGAGGTGAATGATTCAATGCTTTGGGAGGCCTTTAAGGCCACCATTAAGGGCAGAATTATTGCTTATGCCTCTGCTAGGTGGATACGGCATCAAGTGGACCAAAGGGCTTTGGAACAACAACTAGCTTCTTTGGAGGCCCAGTATAAGTCCTCAACTCCATCACAGTCATTATTAGCTCAGTTGAATAGCTCTAGGATTTCTCTGAATGACCATTTGACCCAGCAGGCAGAACTAAATCTTAGATGGCTACGCCACTCCTATTGGGAAGGGGGGGAAGCTAGTAAACTTTTGGCTTATCAGCTTAAGCAACAACAGGCATCTCTCACCATTCATGCACTGAAAGATGTACACAGGGTCTTGACCTACTCTCATAAGGGGACAAACAAAATTATGGCTCAGTTCTATGAGGCTCTTTATTCTGATTCCCACCCCCATCCGTCCTCTAGTATTCAAAATTTTGGGGGACCTTCCTATTCCCTGGCTAGCAGCCTCCAATGCTAAACTTCTGGAGATGCCTATCACCGGAACAGGCCATTGCTTCACTGAATTCTCAAAAAGCCCCACGTAAGGACGGCCTCCCCATGGACTTTTACAAACTTAAGGAACTTAACTTGGCCCCTTTCTTGAATAGGATTTTTTGGCATTCCTTACAGGTGGGTTCTTTCCCTCCATCCCTGAGGGAGGCCACCATCACAGTGCTACCGAACAAGGGGAAGGACCCTTCACTTCCTGCTTGTTACTGCCCTATATCCCTTATTAATGCGGATGTTAAAATCCTGGCTAGGCTCCTTGCTAGTACGCTAGAGTGCCTTATGAGTGATCTGATTCACCCTTCCCAAGTGGGGTTTATACAGGGGCGCCTAGGGTCTGATCATCATAGATCGCTGATGTCACTGGTACATCAGACTACAGTATCTGGTAAACCCTCCGTAGCCCAAGCAATCGATTTTGAAAAAGCATTCAGTTCTGTACAGTGGCCCTTTTGGTTTCACACTCTTTCTAGAATGGGCTTCGGCCCTGGCTTTACCTCTTGGGTTAAGCTGCTATACTCTTCCCCCATGGCCTCAGTCTTAACAAATGGGATCATGTCCCCATCCTTCTCTCTCCCCAAAAAGGTACCAGGCAGGGGTGTCCCCTTTCCCCTCTCCTTTCCGTATTGGCTATTGAACCATTGGCCATTGCACTTAGGGAATCACCTCACATTCCCCGGATACGAATGGGTAGTAGCATTTTTAAAACTTTTTTATATGCTGATGACTTGCTCATTACAATGGAGGCCTCTGCTGGAGTGATTGACAGTATTCTTGAGATTCTTGCTACCTTCGCTGAGGTATCGGGACTTAGGATCAATCACTCCAAAACTGAAGTGCTCCCATTGAATTCCAAGACCCCTGGGACCGACTTCATAAATAGAGGCCTCCGCTGGTCCCCTAATGGTATAAAATATTTGGGTATTATTCTTCATTTTAATATTGGGAAAATGGTCACTGCCAATTTCATGATGCTGTTAGAGTCTCTTAAACAGGACATGGGGAGGTGGAAGGCCTTAAGGCTGTCATTGGCCGGTAAAATTGATTCCATCAAAATGATGGCTGCCCCCAGGGTACTATACCTATTAGCTCACCTGCTGGTAGTTATCCCCCAAAGATGGTTTCAGAAAGTAGATGCATTAGTGGGGAATTTTTTATGGGAAGGGGCCATGCCCCGGTTTAGTAAACATAAGCTTTGTCAGCACTGGAGTAAGGGTGGATGGGGCCTTCCCTGGTTTAAAAGATATAATATGGCCTTCATTACCTTTCAAACTATCAGATGGCTTGCTAAGATTGGTCTATCCTCCCCAACTTGGCTGCATTTAGAGGCATCACTGGCCCAGGCCCCTTCACCAGCGGTGGTGCTCTATAACAAAACCAAAGTATTTCAGGTCCTTTCTCCTCCCATGCAGGTTTTGATTCTGTATTGGAAACAAGCTCTCTCTCAATCCTGGGACAGGACCTTACTCTGTGGAGATATATGCCCTTGTGGAACAACCCAGGCCTCCAGATAGGGAGGTCTCCCATTTACTGGAAGTACTGGGAGGCCCAAGGCATCACCAGGGTTCAGGATCTGTTGCTCCCTAACAAAATCACCATAGATACTTTTGAGTCATTGAAAGAAAGATTTAGTCTCCCTCAATCTCATTTTTGGAGATACCTGCAGATTAGGGATGCTATTATCCACCTGCCTAATGCTCCACGAGCTGGAGGGGGGCAGCTTTTATCCCACCCATTAGATGTCTGGGGGAAGAGATGCAAGGGCCAGGCCAGCTTGCTATATTCTGCACTTAGGGCTGCAGCTGCCAATCCCACTCAGCTGATTAAAGGGCAATGGGAAAAGGACCTTCAGGTCTCAATCTCGGACAGGCAGTGGAGACATAGCTGGTTCAGGGCACATAAGGCTTGTCAGGATGGGCGTACCCAGCTCATTATGAACAAGGCCAGTCATAGGTATTATAGGGACCCTGCTAAGCTCCACAAGATGGGTCTTCTCCCCAATGATAATTGCTGGAGATGTGGCAAGGGTGGGGTGCATTTGTTTCATGTTCTTTGGGACTGCCCTATGCTGCATTCCTTTTGGTCTTCAGTTAGGAGTATGTGCTGACAAATATTCCCAGACATTAACCCAGACCCACCTCTTCTGCTTCTCGGATGTGCACAACAGAATGTCCCTAAACTTAATCCTGGGGCCATATGAGTTACGGCTGTTGGGGCGGTTGTCAAATGACTCATTTTAATTAATTGGAAATCCTCTATGATGCCTTCCTTTCTAGATTTTTTATTGGCACTAGGCCAGGGGGTCATATTTGAAAGGATCTCTAGCTTTGCGGCTGGTTCTATATCCTTTTTTGAGAAATGCTGGTCGCCCTTCTTGCAATCTAAATTCTGGCACAATGTTTCCTCTCGTATAACCCCCCAACATGTTGATCCTACTGGCTCAGCTTGCTAACTGGTTGTGGAGGTGGTGCCCCCTCATTCTCATGACTCCTGGCTATTCCTTTCATTGCCCTTCTGTTAGTGAAGATTGCCATTCTGTATATAGTTGTTATGGTCACTGGACCCTGATTAGGCACACTCATGTATTTGCTACGGTGATGATCCTGCTTTTTATCTTATTTTATCCTTGCTGGACAGCTTTTATGTGTATCATGTACCGTCTGTGCATTATTCGAGGTGCAACTTCCCTGGCTGTTTCTGTATTAACTGTTTTTCTTTTTTTTTCTTTTTATTTTTAATTTATGTGGCTAGATTCTCCTATGTACTTCCACGGTTTGCACCTATGGACTCTTGTATATACTGTATGCAGTGTTAAGTTTATCCTAGTGGTCCTGCCCCCTCCTATAGCCGGGGTCTGGACGGGCTCTGATCTGTCATGTGTAATGTGTGTGTGTGTGTGTGTCTAGTGATTATTTCAAAACAATAAAAATTGTTGAACAATAGATCCTGCTTGCACAAGGCAGTGATTGAGCTCACAGGAGGGAGATAAGTGAAGAGTAGAGAAAGAAGTGGGAGGAACACTTTAGCAGCAATTTTTATTCTGAAGTCAAAGTCTTCTGTGACAACAAATTTTATTTCAGTGAAAATCAGAAAGGTTTCCTAAACAGAGGATTGAGACTATTAAAAAGCAAATGTCAATGAACTGTAGGGGGGAAACGATCCTGGTACAATATAAATAAATCTAATAATGGAGAAGAAGATAACTAGAAATACAGAAAACTTATAATATAAAATGAGGTTCCTCTATGGAGGCACCTGTAGTGGAGACCAAGGAGGATGCTGGGAACCTCCACAAAGGAGACCTACAGAAGTGTGGAATGGAACCCCATGGAGGAAGGAAACAACTACTGGTTGGGGGACTCCATTGTTAGGGGGGAAGAATGGGGGAAGAAAGGGAGAGGGAGGCAAGGTGCCTGCCTGGTGCCATGGCTTGGAGGGACAGGGAGCTAATCTTCAGGATCGCTGGAGCAGCTGTATGGGGGAGGGAGCTAGATATCATTGTCCACTTAGGGACAAATGACCTGGCTGAGAAAGGGATTGGAGCAGTGCAGGAAGAGTTTGTGGAGTTGGGAAGGGGCCTTAGACAAGTAGCATGCATGGTAACCTTCTCAGAGGTGCTGCCTGTCTATGGCATGGGTGAGGCTAGGGTGCTCCACAGCATGGGATTCAATCATTTGTTGAAAAACTGGTGCAGAACTCAGGGATTTGGATTCATTGGGGACTGGGGGTACACCTGGAGTGATGCAGGCCTGTACTGGCATGATGGTCTGTATCTGCCCAGGAGGGGAACTAGGATACTAGGTGATAGGTTTAAATGCTTCATTGGCAAGCATTTAAACTAGCCAAGGGGGGAGGCACTTGAAAGGAGCAGGGAAATCCTAGCCACCCCAAAAAAAATCAGGGTAGTGAGTGAGATAAACACTGAGATTGATATGTCAATAGGGAGAAGGGCAGGGGTGAATGGAGAAATGACAAAGGTAACAAGGACAGGGATGGGGCAAAAAGGGGTAAGGCCATCAAGAAATGGAGGGTAATGAGTATCAATGCCCATAGTCTGGGCAACAAGCTCCCTGAACTAGTGGCCTTGATGGAAGAGGGATGCCTGGATATCATAGCAGTCACACAAACATGGTACACAGAGAACCATGACTAGGATGTTAACATACCAGGGTACACGACCTACAGGAGAGACAGGGAGGGTAGAAGAGGGGAAGGAGTAGCTCTCTATGTAAGGGAAGGGATAAAAGGAATGGAACAAAAGAGTAAATGGGGAGGAGAGGAGGCACTGTGGGTCACCTTAAAGACTGGAAATGGCACCACAATCTGCACAGGGGTTGTATACAGACCCCCATGCAGGGGGAGGGAATGGAAAAGGATATGATAGAAGGCATCCTTAAGATAGCAGAGAAAGGGGAGACACTGTTGATGAGGGACCTAAATATGCCAGATGTTAACTAGAGCACCTTTGCTGTAGCCACATCCAAGAGCAGGGCCATTCTCAATGCCCTTCAGGTGGCATGCCTCAGACAGCTTGTTATGGAACCCACTCATGCAGGAGCAATCTTAGACCTCATACTTTCAAATGGGGACAGTGAGAGGATCTCAGATCTAGAAGTGGGTTGCCATCTTGGAACAAGTGACCACCAAATAATGTGGTTCACAATAAATTCAGCTACAGAGTTAAGCCATACACAAGTGAGGGTTCTGGACTTCAGGAGGGCTGTCTTTGGCAAGATGGGAGAGTGCCTTAGACAAGCACTGGCAAACAGGCTAGAAGTAGAGGTAGAACAACAATGGGGAAACATCAAAACTGCCATCACAGAGGGAACAAGCCTTTGTATGAAGCAAATTAACAAAGCAAAATAAAAGAAAAAGCCACTATGGTTCTCAAAAGAGGTGGTGGGAAAGGTTAGGGAGAAAAAGATAGCATTTAGGAAGTATAAGGAAACACAGAAGGAGCAGAACAGAGAACAGCACCAGTTAAGGCAGAAGGAAGCAGGGAGGGAAGTTAGGATAGTAAAGGCCCAAACTGAGGAAAAGATAGCCAACTCAGTTAACTCATTCAGGCCTAGAAACGTCTGTAGGCGGTGTCTGAAAGCATGGCCCCTCAGGACAATAACGCCTGTAGATGTACTCAACTGACTTTCACTCAGGCCCAGAAACATCTGAGGAAGTCAGCAGTTTTTACCTAACTATTAAACAAACCAAATTGCTTAGAATTGAATGCATAGCACCATTAGAAAGGCAATTTTGCTCTGAACAATTTTGCTGCAGATACTTTGTGTCTATTATGTATACTTTAGGAGTTATTCATATTTGTTTAAGGTATGGTGTGCATGGCTAACATTTGTCTCTCAAGCCTCACCTAAGCACCTTGAATAAATCTGAAAAAAAAACAGTTGTTTGGTATTTCAGCTACTATAAAATAAAAACTAAACGGATTACAATTGATTGCATAGCACCATTAGAAAGGATATTTTGTGCTGAATAATTTTGCCACTGATACTTTGTGTCTACCACATATACTTTAGGAGTTATTTGCATTTGTTTAAGGTATGGTGTGCATGGCTGACATTTGTCTCTCATGCATCACCTAAGCACCTTGAAAAAACTGAAAAATCAGTTGTTTGGTATTTCAGCTAGTATAAAATAAAAACTAAATTGATTACAACTGATTGCATAGCACCATTCGAACGATAACATTGTGCTGAACAACTTTGCCACTCATACTTTGTGTGTAGCACTTACGGTTCAAAAAGTAGTCACATTTGTTTGTGGCATGCTGATTATGGCTTGATTTTGCTTAGAAAGGCCCAGGATGCAGTGCTAAGAGTATACAGGGCACAAGTGGCAGAAGTCTCAAAGAGCTGTTGTGGTGTGAATGAGTTAAGAAAGGGGATAAAACCTTTTATAGGTACATCAGGAAGCGTAGAAAGACAAAGGGAGGGATAGTGAGGCAGAATAGAATGGATTTTGGGTGGGTAGAGAGGCACAGTGAAAAAGCAGGGATACTGAATGAATACTTCTGCTCAGTATTCACAAAAGAGGAGGAGGAGGTGGAGGTGCCTAATCCAGTTAACAGAAGCACTCTGCATAGGGGGGTCGATCCCAGTCCTTTCACAGAAGAAAGGGTTCTGAAAGAACTTCTAAAACTGAAGGTGGACAAAGCAATGGGGCCTGATGGAATTCACCCCAGAATTCTAAAAGAATTAAGGGAAGAAACTAGTGGCACCACTGACTACCATTTTTAACAAATCTTGGGAGGATGGTGTGGTACCTGAGGACTGGAGGAAGGCAGATGTGATTCCCCTTCATAAAAATAGGAGCAAGACAGAAGTAGGAAACTACAGACCTGTCAGTTTGATCTCTGTGGTACAGAAAGTGATGGAATCACTCCTGAAGGAAAGAATTGTTGAGTACCTAGAGGCCAGTGGGACACAGGACCCAAGGCAGCATGGGTTCACAGTGGAAAGGTCGTGCCTGATGAATATAATTGATTTCTTTGACTGGGTGACCAAAGTAGTAGACCAGGGAGAGGCTTTGGATAAGGCCTACCTAGACTTTAGCAAGGCGAGAGGGAGAAGGGAGACATGATAGCAACTTTTAAGTACCTCAGTGGAATCAACGAAGTCCAAAAGTGTATCATCTTTCAGGAAAAGATATATGCAAGGGCAAGGGAACACAATTTGAAGATAGAGGGAGGATGGCTCAGAGGCAATGTGAGGAAGTATTTTTTTCACAGAGGGGTGGTGGATGCATACAGCAGCCTTCCTGAGGAGGTTTTGGGTCTAAAACTGTGGGAGATTTCAAGAATGCATGGGACAGACATAAGGCAATTCTTGTGGGGGTAGGAAGAAATAGGCTGTTGGTTAACTAGGATCTGCAGCTTATCCTGTAGGTAGGGAAATGGGCAGACTAGGTGGGCCAAGCAGTCCTTATCTGTTGTGAAAGTCTATGTTTCTAAGCTGTGCATATCTAAATATTATGTTTTTCAGTTTTTCCAATAGTGACAAACTATTTTTAAGAGTATAAAGTGGTAACATTTAATGATTAATTTGACTTTGTCAGCTGAAGCGGACAGCCTATGTGAAATCATTACAATGATGTAGCAGTGCTAGAATTGTTAGATACATATATGTACTATATTTCATGTATTAAAAGCAGCAGTGCATGACGGCGGTAAAAAGTTTGACCCATACTTTTTATTCTATTTTAAATTGCACGTGCAACAGGAGATTTTGCACACTCACACACACACTTATACATACATACACAAACACAGGGAAAAATCTATTGCAGGAAGAATAAGAAACAGCTTGGAAAAGTGCTCTGAAGTGCTGAACAAAGAAGCGGGAACAGCTTTAGAGCTAGCTTTATGTAGACAGATGTACGCTCTCTAAACTTTGGGCAAAGAAATTAATTTAAAAAGGTGAAGTCACGCTGGAAAGGTGATCCATGTGGTAATAAAATGACTGTGGAATAGGCAATTGAGCCATGAAGTGAAACAGCATGCCAAAAGAATTAACACAGTAAAAGACACATGGTAAAGTACAAGTTTGAAAATAAGTATGACTGAAATGAGATTGTTCTAAGTGGTAAATTACAACTGAAGAAATTGTTTTAAGCACAGGTTGAAGAATAAAATAAAATAAGTTATATAGAAGAATTCCCAATGGATGATTTTTTTTAAGAGGAAACAAACAAAATTGGAAGGGGAGTGCAGGTGGACAGCACCCAGAGGCTTAGGAGGCATGCAATTTTTTAAACAGGCAAAAATATATCTGAACTCCCAAAAAATGAAGCATAACAATATATTTATTTGTTACTCATACTTCATACAGTTCAAAAGCTAAAGCTGCAACCCCAACATAGCCTCCAAGGTCCCCAACCCATTTTATACCTGTCTAGGTACTTTCCCATGGGGGAATCATAGCCATATCCCAGTGTGTTAGTTTAAATTATTTTTCAAGGTATGACATAATCACATAGGGCACATGATAGATTATTTAAATAAAAAAACACTATATAACAATCTAATATAAAAGTTCCATATACATTATCTATAAAAAAAAATCCTAACTGCATGCAAACATAGAGTGAACAGAAAATATTAACATTAAAAATAGTTGCCAGCCCATATCATATCTGTGTGATCAACAAAAAAAGAAATATGTTTACCAAATTTTCTATAAGCATTGTTCATATCCCACCTACTCTCATTAAACACAATTCAAAATTAAAACCTAAATAACTAACTAAAAATATTATTAAACTCCTAAAAAAAGAAAATAATCTTCAAGAAATATCAAAAACACAAGTCTTCCCATCTGGAAGCTCTTAAACAGATTTAAAAAAATATGCAAAAAGCAAATCAAGAACACCAAAAAAACAGCAGAACAGACTTTAACAAAACAATCAAATCAGAGCAAAAGCAAAATATTCTTGAGTTATATAAATTCATTAAAAAACATAATTATAAGGTTAGACCATTACTTATTAATAACAACACTGTAAACATGTTATTTATTTATTTGAATTGAGGTAATGGGTGGCATAGAAACAGTACAGTCCCTTTTTCAGGGGTGACCCGGGACAAGCAAAACATACACCAAACATATACTGTACATGATAAATAAGAAACAAACTCTGGCCAGAGGCGACTGGGCTGCAGGAGAGGAATCTAAGTTAAAAATATTGAAAATATTTTTTTCTGGATTTTTACAAATAAAGATGATGGTAAGGCACCGTAGAAATATAATGCAGACAGGATAATTCCATTTTCATGACTTCTTTCTTTTATTGTATAAAAATGGCAGAAAACTCAACGTTTCACCTATGGTGTAGGCTTTATCAAGAGTTGCCTTCCTAGAAAATACATAAATAAAATTAATTAAAAAATACTGTCTGCATCAAATTTAAAACATTAATCAACCATAGTTATGTATAATTCAAACTGTATTGTCTCCCAATGGTGCTACTCACAGGGAATGATTCAAATGAAATCTCTTATCACGAGACAAATTCTCTAAGAATGGATTTCATTCAAAATTGACCTAAAAATACATAATATCAACTTTATATTTCATTCCCAACTTTTTTAGTATTAATTTGAATATTTCATGAACCTTTACATTCATAATGAGTCATAAAAATATTCAATTACCCCACACATCCTTTATTTCAGAAAATGAACTTGTTTCAAAGTCATAGTGGTCTTCCAAACTAGTTTGCATATTTCACAAATATGTTGTCCCTTAGGTTCCTTTTTCTTAAAAAAGAAAAACGCAAAAATTAATAACATCTCATTTCTAATAGTGCAAAATATTGAAAATGATGCTTATATGCACATATACTGTTTTAACATATTTTTTAGTTACAGGTAGTTCCTTTATAACCACAATATCCTGCTTATTCCCAACATGATCATACGTGCATCCATTCATAAATAATCTGCAAATATGCCACTATCCTTATAAAATAAGGATTCATATAATTTAGTGTGTAAAAGACAATTCACATAAGTATCTAGCTTTTAAACAATACAGCAAACTCTTATATTCCATTTAAGTTCAACATATACTGAGTTGCATTCCTTTTTTAATTGCTTACACATAATGCATAATGCCTCAATATATTTCTAAAGGTAAAATGGATCATTTCAACTTATCCATACTACTAATCAACTTAAAGCAAAATCAATCATTTCAGCTTTTATATACTACTAACCAGATTGGTATTTAGGCAACAATAAAAACCAAGGATCTGTCATCTCTTCAAATCTCCAGATTTACCCTGTTTTGAATTTTATGTGCATTGTACATCAATTAAAAAGTGTTTTATTATACTTTTAGATTCTTATAATTGATAAAACATCTGCATTTTCCCTTGCATATATGCAGGACGCCTGTCAATTAAATGCTGTGCTGACCATGCTTTTATATTTTAATAGCACGTTAGACGTAAGCTTGTAACTTACGGTCTTTTTTATAAACTAAGGACACTCTACAAATAACATCGCTCATTTTCTTTAGGAGTTTAGACTGTACCAGCCATTATTCTCTTTCAAAAAATCGTGTCGTTTCAAAAGACGCCTATCTATTAAATGCTATGCTTACCATACTTTCATATTTTAATAATGCGTCAAACGCCAGCTAATAACTTGCAGTTTCTTTTTCAATTCTAGAGCTGCTCTACCAGTAACATCACTGGTTTAAAAGTTTCAATTATGCTAGCCATTAATCCCTTCTCAGAAATTCTGCCATTTCAAATATAAAGACATCCAACCGTTAACATTACTCATTGTTTTAAACAAAGCCTGCAAAAATCTCTATGTTCATTTCATGCACCAAAATTACTAGTCCGACTACTTTAAATCACTCCAGAAAGCAAAGTGTGTAGTGCCTCTCAGGTTTTTGAAACAGTGCGCTTCAAAATTAATCATGTTGGTGAAATTTATAAACATTTTTTACTTTCAAATAGTTCACCACACTCCCCCTGCTTTCACAATGTATTAGATGTTAACATTCTCACAGCTTAATAACCGTATACCTCAGCATACCTCACATATGGTTATAAGCTGCATCTCATCTCTAACCTCTTTCATTTTGAGCCTTAATATGTTTCAGTCACCTTTTTTAGATCATTCTAGCTGCTTTACATCTACGTAGCAGTTGAACTACAGCGCTTCACTGGAA
The DNA here is from genome assembly GCA_016271365.2 of Neoceratodus forsteri. Lineage (NCBI taxonomy): Eukaryota > Metazoa > Chordata > Ceratodontiformes > Ceratodontidae > Neoceratodus > Neoceratodus forsteri. Next base: position 934,063,886 of record CM028133.1, read on the forward strand.
GTATACTTCAGCATATTCACTTTATTTTAATGATAACTCAGTTTGATACATCAACTTCTATGAAATAAAATACTACACTTACCAAACGTTTAAGCCTTCATGATAAGTAGAATGCCAACTAGTTCCCCTTGTGTGTACTGCTAGTAGTGGCCGCTTTTTCAAACCCAGAGACGCTCTGTCAATTACGTCACCCATTTTTTACTTAAAGCTGTATAGTCCTTTACACCCATTGAAAACAATCAGCTGTCTCTATTGCTGTTTCATTCATTACAAAATGCCATTTCGACCAGTCTAGTCAGAAAGATAAGTTGTTTATAAGGGAAAATATACTATACCTCCTAACATATACCCATTTAGAACAATCAGATGTCTCTAATGCTGTTTCATTCTTTACAAACGCCATTTTGACCAGTCTAGTCAGAAAAATGAATTGTTTAAAAGAGAAAATACACCATACCTCCTGACATATTAGTCATTATAGTTTAAGATGAACTGAATAACCAAGCTTAATTTCCTGAATTCACCCTTTCTGGTTTTATCGCAAATCTAAACAGGAAAACACGTGGGGAACCAGGAGATGTTGTCCCAACTATATTTAATACTAGATTAGAACCCACCTGTTAGTTTCACAACTCATACTATAAAATTAACATTACAAGAATGATTCCATAACTTAATTGCTGGAATGTACTTATCAATACAATTATTTACTCAGCCCATAAGACCATCTTACAATTTAGCAGACTATACCCTTTTTCTTATTTTGAAATGCAGGTTATGCATCTTAATTACTAAGATGTCTTGACACTCCAACCCATAGGATCATCTTATAACTTAGCTGGTTATATCCTTTTTCCTTATTTTAAGATACAAGTTGTGTATCTTAATTACTAGGATGTCCTAAACACTCCAGTATCTCAATTCCTGTGTAGTCCTTTACCATCCATTTAAAGATGTCAGATTTGATGAATTTTCATCAAAGAAAGGATTTTTTCAAATATACGCTACTATTTCCTACAACAATTCCAATTTAATTCTTTATTCAAACCTATTCATGGTTGTAAGGCATTCATGTTGAAAATCCAATGGGTTTCAATTTGTTCAACTGTTTTGTTAAAATCTTCCCCTCTTAAAGGGGGCTTCACAGTTTCTAACCCCCAGAATCTTAATGATGCTCCAGTGTGTCCTGCTTCTAAAAAATGATCTGATACGGGCGTGGATTTTTTATTCCAGATGCTTAATTTAAGTTTCTGAATCCGCTGTTTCAGTGGTCTAATAGTTTTACCAATGTAAATCTTATCACAAGGGCATTGTAAAATATAGATAACTCCTGCTGTATCACATGTTATGGACTGTCATATTTCATATTCCTCGTTAGTAAATGGATGTCTGTATTTTAATTTTTCACTAGTGCGACTACTAACAGAACATTTACCACAAGGCACCATAACAGGATGTAGAGGTCCTAGCAGTAACTGTTTGTTATCCTCCTGGTGTCCCTGTCTGTGGTTTGTATGGACCAATTTATCCCGTGAAGGCATAACTTTCCTTTCTGCTATCAATGGTACTGTACCAAACACATTATTTTCCATAGGTAAATCTTTTAGTATTGACCAATGTTTATGCATAATATTCCTAATCTCCTTCATTTTATGATTATATCTAATACTAAGGACCACAGATCTCTCTTGTTGTCTATTTTGTTGTCCCATGAGGGCATCCCTCTGAGTGATTTCCCATACACGTGCTGTAGCCTGATATAAAGTTTTCTTCTTATATCCCCTCTCTTGAAATCTATATGTAGCTGCATTCATTTCTTTATCAAAATCCCTATCATGTCCACAGTTCCTTCATATATGTAGGAATTGGGAATAGGGAATACTTTCTATTAGGCGTCCAGCATGAAAGCTGTCAGCATGTAGTATAGTATTCCGTGCTGTTTCTTTCCTATATAAACTAGTCATAAGTTTTCCATTTTCAATATTCACTGTGACATCTAAATATGGGACAAATACTGTACTATAATCCATTGTAAACTTCAAATTCGAATCACAGGCATTAATATACTGTTTAAAGGTATTAAGATCCTCAACTGTGCCTATCTGTAACATAAATAAATCATCTATGTATCTTTTGTTCAACTTAATACACCAACTTTACAACACAGACATGAGATGACCCTGCCTCAGAAAGAAGGGCATATAAAATGTTCAACTCCTGACTTAAAGGTAATGTTGTACAGGGACTGCAAAATCAAATTTTGGACACAAACACACATTCTGGGCAGGAGTTGAAAAATGACATCGGTCCCATTCATGAGTCCCTGTACCGAAATGGCTATATTGAAAATTTGTGGTAAGAATATTGAATATTACCATAGTTAGGAGCCTGCATTTGCAAAATGTAATGTAGCCTCATAACTTAATAGGTGAACATATTAGAATCATAGAGCACAAGAAAGTACAAAGTATAATACCATAGATACATAGACAGTGTTGGCAGATAAGGGCCCACGGCCCAACCAGTCTGCCCATTTGAGCTTATAAGTTCACTTTATGTTTTCCTAGAAGTCTGCTGCCCTTTAACCCTGACCTCCAGAATTCCTTTATGTCTATCCCATGTTTCAGCCCCCACGACTTCCTCTGGCATGGTGTTCCACTTGTCCACCACCCATTCTGTGAAGAAATTCTTCCTCATGTTTCCTCTGAATTGTCCTCTCTCCAACTTCATCCCATGCTCTCTAGTCCTGGAACATCTTTTTCACTTACAAATAGTGTATTCCTGCACCCTATTCCTCCCTGTCAGATACTTGTATGTCTCTATCATATCCCCTCTCTCCCTCCTCTCCTCCAGGGAGTACATATTCAAGTCCTTCAACCTGTACTCATAGTACTTGTGATGCAATCCATGTACCATCTTTGTTGCCCTCCTCTGAACCTTCTCTACCCTGTCTATGTTCTTACATAGGCAAGGTCTACAGAACTGTATACTGTACTCCAGGTGGGGACTCACTAGTGTCTTGTATAGTGGAATTATTATTATGCCACCCCATATTAAATGTACACAAGCCCAGGGAATGCATTGTTAGTCTTATTTTGGCATTGAAAAAGTTTCACTTGGTCCACGGGGAGGAAATTTGGATACAGCTTTACTTAAACCCTAAATATCATGGTATCTGGGCAGAAAGGAAGTTAGGGTGCACTCAGATGGAAGTGAGGATAAGGTCAAGAAAATGTATTATGGTGCTGTACTCTTATAAAAACCCTGCTGAAAGAATGCAGCACATATGACTAGCAGAGAAACATCAGCTTGGCATAGATGCTGAATTTGTTGGTGTAGTGTTATACTGTAGCAAGTTAAATTGTGTCAATATTCAATTTTGAGTGGTGGATTGTGAAAAATGTCAGATGGTAGTCAGTTGGAACAGTAGCAGTTGGAACAAAACTGCTGCTTTAGGAAAATGGGCTCTGCAGACCATTACGATCCATCATATTTTCAATAAACCCAACTTTTTACACCCTGTTGGTCACTGTCCCACATAGCAAAACTCATCTTCTCACTCTGAGTGCAGACCAAGCCCCCTTTTTCTGTTGACAAATCCACCTCCCATCAGCCACTTGCTTAGTGGCAGTGAATTTATGTAGCATTTTTTTAATTCTGCATATCTTTGCAGTTGCATAAAATGCCTACTGACATCCATTTTAAGCTTCTCTCTATTAGCTTCTATCAGTTTTTTCATATTTCCTCCAGTGTTTACATTTACTGCAGCAGTAAAGAGAATGTGACCGGTACTAGAAATATTTGCTGGTGGGCTTTCTGTTTAGATATCACTGTTAAAGGGAAGTTGCAGTTTCAAAACAGGAATACCTGGAAGGATCTAACAGATAATATCCACATTAATGTTTACTAGTAGTTGTCACTTTCTTCTCTCTGTGGAACAGCAGGCTGAAATGGGACATGATCTCAGTCTTCCCATTCTCAGGGGTATTGACAGGATTGAACATACTTTATGGACATGTTCTCCAGCAAGACAGAGGGACAAGCACTGAAGTTCACAGATGGCAAGATTAGGGGTAACATAAGGAAGCATATTTTGTCCCAGAAGGTGGTGGCTTTCTAAAATGACTGCCAATAGAGACTGTGGACATGAAGACAATAGAGTGGTCCTCAGTGTTGCCCATCCCTTAGCTTTTGCCAGCACTGAAACTATCAGTGTGAAAACCATCAGTGTGAGCACCTTTCCCCCCAAGATTCAGAAACTTCACCTTGAAAACAGTGAACCACACCTACTGGAAAACAGAATGGCCTGATACATGTATCTGTCACTGTGTCTGACCATTCAGTTCCATGTGGGTCACTGACAACATTGGCAGTTTGCCCTCCTGTGGACTTTCTGTTATTGTTTCCTTTTGAGACAACATGTTTACTTCATTTTGAAGTTGGAATAAAGATGTTGACACTCTGATTACACTTTTTTTGGTCATATGCTGCTTGAAATTGAATACAAGCCTGGCATTTTTCTTCTTATTTTGCCTTGAGCGGTTGACATTGTTTTTTCCCCAGATTTTCCTGTTTATGACACTTGATTGTGTTTCATCAATTTTCTCAAGATTACCACTTGCGCTTGTATGATTTTCATCTTGTCTGTATGTAATTACATCACTGCTATACTATGATGTTGACACCAACAGTAAAGGTGTTTTTTGGCAGGAGGGCATATTTCTATTACCGCTCCTTGTATGTGTCAGATCAGGAACACATTTTCTTTCATCCACTGCTGACTCAAATTACAGTTTGTTCAAAGATTTCCCTCCTTGATTTTTATATTCATTTACTGCTACGTGCCTTAATTTATACTTTTCATTGTACTGTGTAGTTCTGCAGTGACTTTGTTTGACTCACCAATGGATATGGAGTTTGGAATAATGTCAGGTTCATCATTTGGTACTAAATCTAGCACCAAACCATTTTTTCAGACATTCTGTTCTCTGTGTCCTGCATTTTTATATTACTGAGAACTGGACAAAATACAGGCAATTTGGAGCAGTCTTGACTCACTGCTTCCTACAAAGATTCTTGTGGATATTGTTTATAATTAATATCCCTTTTTATAAGGGGTTATTGCAATTACCACTGTTACCAAAGTATTAAATGCAAGTCTGTTTGTCATAAATCCCCCCCCCACACACACACACACACACATACACACACCAATCTCTGGAAATAAATGTAGTTTCAGTTTGCATTTGGGGTGTAATTTCATTATTTTGATTGCTTGCAGAGGCAGTTGATTCTATTTTTACTTCAAAACTGGCAGATGCCTGCGTGTGTAAAAAAATAGAAGTTTGTAATATTTATGTGGCACTTGGAACCTCAGATACAGCTTTTCTTGCCTTTTGCTTTTACCCATACTTCTGTTGTTTCACTTAATTGTTTAGATGCATACTATTTTAGGATGCAGCATGGGTTGCTGGTGTAGATCCTTTGTGAGGCTATGTATGAAAATCAGGCTACTGAATGTTTTATTTCCATGAAATAATCACGCTTTATATTCAAACATTGTTTTTCCACTTATGCTGTATTGTCAGGCTGGTACAATCCATGTAGTTATTTGCACCTGGTTAGCACAGCTTATCATAGCGTTCACAGAATTACTGTAGCTTTACTTTTGGGAGCCTTCATACAGCCAACTTACAGGTATGTACAGTCGTACCTTATTAGTAAAACCTGTTGATTCTGGATGCATATAAAAAATGCACAGTTTAGTTTTAGTATTTTGTGTAATACCTCCTTTCGATTGCATTCAGTAGATATGGTGTGCAGTGCCATATGAGAACTTAAGCTGGCAATGCTTATGAGAAAGTGGACTTACAATGATGATTTGCTTGCTGCAAAAAAACTCCATTTGTTTCTAGAAATGTACCATTTGCACACATAACCAAAGCATATTCTGTCAATGTGAGCTACTCAAGGTATGCAAATGAGCTATGGCATTCAAACTGCAGCAAGCAAATCAACATTGAAAGCCTTTCTCTCTATCATTGCCAGCTCCTGTTCTTATATATCAATGTGCTTGGGACATGCAGAACTCGATCTGCAGTACCTAATAAGTAAAACATTGAACTACACTGTGCTCCACACTCACATCTTTCACATGTTATTTCTGAAATTATGCAGCATTTTTAAAATAGTCAGCAATAAAACAGAGAAGCTTTAAAATACAGAGCTGTTATTTCAGAACTCCATGCACTTGAATCTTTGGTGTTGACACAGCTCATTTCAGTTATAGTACAGACTTCATCTACTTGTAAAAACTCATATTTTGCACAAATTGCAATAAAAGCTCATTTTCACAGTATGGAATTCCTAAGCTATGCAAATTAGCTGGACACTGTAAAACATATTTAAACAGTATGGAGTTCTTCAGCAGCAATCTGGTACTGTGATGCCTTTCATGTTTTATCATTCTGTTACAATTTACTGCTGTTTATTGAAATGCCTCAGAGTAAGTGTAAATTATATTTACCAAGTCAGATTCAAAAGAGAACATGTGTCTTTTGTACTCACTGATGCACTACAAGGTGGGGGAGAAGAACTGATTGTCCATAGCATTTCTTTCTTAACCCCTAGGCTGCCAAAAGAACTAGAATGAATCTATTTGACTGAGCTCTGGACAGATGTTCAGTCTGCAGCCCTCCAAGGGTTAAATTGAAGGAATGCAAAGAGCAGTAGGCTCCTTCAAAAACTCCAAAGGAAGTGTTCCATTTGATTGCACTCTGGACAGATGTTCAATCTGCAGCCCTGCAAGGGTTAAATTGAAGGACTGCAAAGACCGTAGAAGTACCCTTCGAAAACTCCAAAGGAAGTGTTCCACAGGCTGAATCTGGTAGCTCATTTTTAGAGCTAATGTAAGAGGGCTGCAGGCTCCACCTACCTGAAGCACTAACAAGTACATATAGAAGTGGTATCAATGAATAATTAATGGACAACATATCAAATAGGTGAGCCAAACAAGACAATTCTATATACAACAGTAAAGGCCTAACAGGCTGCTAGGTAAAGTGTAGAGTTGCAGCTGTTCTTAAGGTTACAACAAAATAAATAATCCTACAGATGTGACAAATTCCTTTAATGACCATTTTTGCAAAGCGTTTAACTCCCTTTATTCATCTCCTGTGGTACCTACAATTTCTAACCCTACCGTTGTGGAATTCTCAACTGAGGAATTTAACAAGAAACTCTCTAACATCAAACCAGGATCCTCACTAGAGCCCAACGGGTATTACTAGTGACATGATCAGAATAATGAGAGATCAGCTTGTACTCCCATTGAAGTTATTTGATAGACACGTACAGTTAGGCAATGTATCAGCTGAATGGAGAAAGGCCAACATGATACCTCCATTTAAAAAGTAAGAATGAGGTGATAGGGATAACTACCATCCTTTTAACTTAACCCCTATTTTTCTGCAAAATTATGAAAGGTCTAATTAAAGATAGAATGGCTGTAGACTTCGTTAAGTATACATACTATAGATAAGGATGTTCTTAAAAAACTAAGAACTTTAAAGTTCAGTTTTAAAAGGGCTCTAAAGTCCTTTTTATGGGATAAGGCTTTTCCATCTATATTGTAATTGGTTTTTATTGTATTTTTGATGTTTGGTGTTTATGAATTTTTGTACAGTGCCTTGAAAATTTGAAAGGCGCTTAATTAAATAAATTTTATTATTAACTTTAAAGTTCCTTGGAATTAAAATCATACAAAGAAATTAGCAACAGCACTCTCTAACTAAGGTATACATAAAGATGCATATCGTTAGAGAAATTGTTTTGTGCTTCCTCCAATTCAATTAGCTACAACTACTCCAACCAAAACAACAACAAGTAAGTGTGGCTTTGCATTAATATTTAAAAGTATATTTTCCTGAGAAATACATCTCTGATATGGTTTAACATTATAGATATATTTTGCAAAATGTTTAAACCTAAAAGGTAAGACTACTCTCCTGACATTTCATTACTGCATTCTAGTCAAATTTTAACATACAATTGTAAGAGACTCTAGGTCCATCATGTCTTCCACCAATTCATAAACAGGTAAGAAAACATGTACTGAATGAAAATGTACAAATTTAAAGGGGTTCCCTACCCAATTTTCTACCCAGTGTGTCCAGTGATTCCCTTGGTAAGCACAACAATGTGCAAGCTTAATTTGAAGGCATGTATTATCCTCATGTCCTCTGTGTCTAACTGGTAGGATGTTCCATAGGTTCACAGTCATCTGGAAGGAGAAGTGCGTCCTAATGTTACCCTGTTACTTCTGAGAATCAGATGTATCCACATGTCCTGCTGAAGGAAACAACATCAATGTATCAGTGTCAGTGGCTCAGTACAGTAGCAGCCACAGACACTGCCAGCTATTTCCTGAAATTTCGGTGATATTTCCAGAAATATCTCATGCTTTCTCCATTGCCACAGTAGGGGCAGCAGACAGAAACGCTTTAGAAATTTTGCGAAATGTCTGGAAATAGCTGGCAATGTCTGTAGCTACTACTGTAGGTAGCACATTCACCTCTAAGGCCAGATCAGAGGACTGTGGGTTCAGTTCCTACATCTGACACTTGGGTTAATATCCCAATACTGACACTGCAGTGCAGCATGGGGACTACACCTCTGAGGTGCCATCTTTCAGATGAGATGTTAAACTGAGATCTCATCTGCCTGGATTATTGGTAGTTCAGGTGGATGTTAAAGATCCCATGGCACTTATTGAAAAGAGCTGGAGATTTTTTATTCAAGAACCACAACCAAATCACTTCAAGAATACATAACACCACAAATTAAAACAAAAACCTGACACTTAAGTATAATACAAAACAAACTTTCATATCTGGAACTAAATACCCCACTACACCCCCCCCCACACACACACACACCAAAAAAAACTGTGCAGCCAACAATTATTACCTTTCTTTCTAACAAATTCCTTTTGCTTTATCAACCTTTCATTTTACCCTTCTTTGAGGTTACACTTTATGCATAATGTTTTCATTCTTCCTTGTGCCTTTTTTCTTTCTATCTTGACATTGATACTTTTTTTGTTATTACAAACTCTATTCATATTTCACAAAATATGTTAGTCCGTTTCACCACATCTCCACCTTTTCCTTGGGTGGAACTTATAATCCCTTCTATACACCTCTTTTATTCCTAGAGCACACATTTTTCCTATTCCTGCATTTGATACCTCTTTTTGTTGTGATAACAACTTGCAGTGACTTTGCCATATGTAATATTTTATACTTGCAAAAAGAACATGTAATGTTGCCCAGTGATAGCTGTCTACCAACTCAGGAAAAATAAAAGACCACGTTTTCATATCTAATTGTCTTCATCCAAGGAAACTTCCACTCTTTCTCCAAAAACTTCCACAGCCTCTTAGCATAAGGGTACTGGAACAAAAAATGCTCTTGTGACTCTAAATCATTTCCATCCTACATATAAGCAACTACGTTCCGCTAATGATTTCCTTACTTCTATTTTTCTGTAAGCCATCATCCATTGAACATCCTTCATTTTCTAGAGGACTCTGGGGTTATTTAACATTTTATATACTAATTTATTTTCTTTCGGGGTCCCATCTTTGAATTCTGGTTCACCTTCTCCATTTCCACCATTATTTTTCCCATATATTTTTCCTAGACAAGTTCTTTATTTGAGGCCTGGAAACATTCCATTTCTGAATTTGTTTAAAATTGATGCATAGAACTTCAGAATCTCCTTCTTATTAAACCCTTTGGAATTTCATCCCTCCACCCTTCCACCCATTCACCTAATACATTTTCCTCCATAAACCTGCTATATTCCTATTCTCTTCAAAAATGTTGCTTATGTTTCTATACCAAAACAGTGTATGAAAAAATACTATTGGATTTATCATCCCTAAACCACCTTGATTTTGTTATTGCTGCAGTGGGTGTAGCCTGAAGACATATTGCTTTGAGAAAAGGACTACCTGCATAATTACCTTCCAAACAACATGGTAGAGTTTTAAAAATAGTGTCCTCCAATGAAGCCTTATTACTACACTGCCTGTGTGTGTATGGGATTTAGAGAGCACTATTTTTCCTCTGGCTCATGTTCCCTCAATGCAAGGCATCCAAGGAGGCAGGACTTTGTCTAGGGGCATGACCAGAACACCTAGATGGACAGGTTTTGGAGAGCAAGGCAAGCAGGCGCCACCCACTAGGGGCAGGCAGGTGTTCCAAGGATGGAGGGAACTTGCATCCAGGAATAGGGGGGAGATACCTCATCATTTCTACCTTTCCTAGGTTGCAAGAACAGCCTCAGAGGAACACACACACAGCAGAACACAGTTTCAAAATGATTAGACTTGTCTACATGTACTGTCTTAAATGCAAGACACAAGCAATTGAATCAAAAGTCCATACACACACCAGAAAACAGCAGCAACATGAGTCAGTTTGTCTGCAAGCATTGTCTTCTATGCAAGACACAAGCAATTGAATCAACACACACACACACACACATATGCACACAATCATGTAGTTTTCCTTTAACTGAGCTATCCCCAGTACTGCTTTTTACAAGCTGAAACCTCCGCTATAATGGTCTTTCTGTGCTAAGTTTCAGTGCTTAATTTATAACCATTTACAAACTGAGAAACTTGTTGTGCTGGTATCCCTTCCCCACTCACCACAGAGCATCAATTCATAGTTTGATAAACATGTTGATTGATCTTACTTGCTTAGGGCAACATATTATTATTTGCAATAGTTTACATTAAAAGGATCAAGGGAGATAATCAATGATGACAAGCAAGATGGCTAAATGAGGATGTGAAGAAAGTGACTCAACAACAACAAACAACAAAACAGATAAACATGCAATAAAATATCTGAAATCAAAAGCCATGACATAACCACATGGTCAGATTATGAAACATTTTTAAAGAAACATAAACACAAAAGTAACTATTTCAAAAATAAAATGGAACTCAAATGCAACAAATGCAGACAAAAGAAACAGCAAGCAATTGTGCAGTTACATCAATAGCCTAAACAAACTAACAAAAAATATGTAACTATATTAATATTTATTTTATGTTTTTGGTAACCAGGTAAGTGCACTGATCCGAGGACCATTTTCAGTCATGACCTAGGCCACAGGGTGGCAATACAGTGAGAAAAATCAGCAGACAATAAGTTACATTAGGTAACCAGTCAGGTGCAAACAGTTATGGACAGTAGAAGAAATACAGACATAAATTATTATTTACATATTGGTCTAGTCAATACAAAAAAAGAAACTACAAGGAGCGAGTACAGAGGAGAGAGTAGTTAAGCATTTGCCTTCAATGAACCATAGGTGCTCATTAGATTTATGCAATTACACACAAATGTACCTAGGTAATTGGTCAGTTTACACTAAGGTAATAATCAAACTGCAAACAGTTTATTCTGGGGAAAAAGACCTAGATGACATACAGGCATTTGCAGATAAAAGAGAATAGGGGGCTCCCCCCTGGCCAGCGCGATCTGTGGGGTTTATTTTGTCCCGAGTACCTGCAGTCTTGGGTTATTGCTCAAGCTTGATGCTACCATTGTTATTGGCCTGAATGGATTAATATTTTGCAGCAATGAATGGGGAATAACTGGTATCCCGTTTACCCATGAAGAGGTCTTCAATTTACTATTTTGCATATTTTTGACTTGCTTGTATTGAAGACTTATTTTATCCATCGAGGTGACTGTAGATCGATCCTTGGTGATTGGACTATTTTATCATTTCTCTGGATGTTTTTCTGAACTGAAACCTTCTCTCTGGACCTAAATACTTTGTCCGTGCAGTGAGAGTGCTCAGCTATCGTGCATTCGTGGGGAGTGTGAGTCCCTGCCAACTCACAAATGTTTATTTTATTATTTTGAAGTATTATATGTTATTTTATTTTCAGGTAGTGAGAGTGCCTCGTGCTAATTAAGCTTGTAGTGGGAGTACATGTTTTCTTGGCAAATTTATTATTTTATTTTGGGTTTTTTATGGTTTTGTATGTGTTCTTCTTTTGTTTTTGGTTTTTTGATTTTATGACAGGATATCCTTGTGAGAGGAGGGTCTCCCATCTGTATTTATTATTTATTATTATTCTTTAGTTTATTTTATTGTTAGTTATTTTTTGTTTATTTTTTGGGTTCCGGAAAGTAGGTTTTGATTCTGAGAAATAGGGGGTAATTGGGATTAATTTTATTTTTTGCCTATGTTATTTGGCAGATTTGGTTTTAATTTTATGGGGTTTGTTTCCTGCACTGATTTGTGAGAGTAGGACTTTATTAGTTTTTGTTGAAGGATGTAGATATGTGTTATTATCCCCCCCTCCCCGTCGTGCACTACTCATCCTCTGCTCTTCGGGCCCTCCACCCTTTTTCTCCCCCCTCCTTTATTGTTTTCCATCTATCAACATTGTAGGGCTTTGGAGATTGCCCGAAGGAGGAGGGGATGGGTGGGGGGCCTGAACAGTGGAGGATGGATTAGGGAGCACTCAAATTGGGATTGTTAGGTCCAGAAGATGCCCTGGGCAAATGGAGGTCAGAACATGGGTTTCCTTGTCTGATCCCCATACCCAAGGGCACCACTGCTAATAACGGCGGGCAGGTGGCTGGGGGATCCTCAGAACTCTGTCCAACTCGGGCTGTTTTGTGCAATGCCAGATCTGTTGTAAACAAGACTGCCATTGTGGCAGACTTGGTGGGAACGGTGGATCTGGCTTGCATCACCGAAACCTGGCTGGATGGTAATGCTGGTCCCATTCTTGAGGCAGCTGTTCCAGCCAGGTATTCGGTGATACACTGCCCGAGATTGGATCGCACGGGTAGGGGAGTTGCGGTCTGCTTTAAGACAGAATTGGGTCTCACTAGTGTTCCAGTTGAGGAGACCAGATCTTTTGAATGTGTTGTAGTGGCAGGTGGGGCTATAGAGTGGCTCTCATCTACCATCCACCCGGGATGAGAAGCCATTCCTTAAGGAAGTAGTGGACTTCATTGTTGACCTGGTATTGGAGTCTCAAGTTGATGCTGCTGGGTAACTTCAATGCCTGGATCGATGATGAACTCTCGCATTTGGATAGCACATCCTCCAATTGATGAATTCATTGGGCCTCTCACAGGTTGTTACCTCTGCCACTCATAAATGTGGCAATTCCCTTGATCTGGTTTTCCTCCTGGGGATGGAAGCCTCCGTGATGAGGTGGAACCTGTCGGATGGTCTGATCATCACACTGTGAGATTCAATTTCAGCACCCTTGCATAGACCTACCCCTGTGGAGATAGTCAAGTACCACCCTTTACGGGATGTGACTCCGATGGTCTATCTGGGTGCTTGACCTATCAGAATTCTGATGATGGACATGGATCCTGAGTCCTTGGTTCTGGCCTATAATAAGAACATTACCAATGCCCTGGATTCTATTGCTCCCATCAGTCCCCATCCTCTCTCCTTGCCCCCAGTCCCCATGGTTCAATGGGGACTTGAGGGAGATGTGCCAACTTGGACACAGGTTAGAGAGGTGTTGGCAGAAATCCGGCTTAGATGCCGACCACTTTAGACTGCTAGAGCATTATCAACTCTGCCAGTCAGCAATCACCCGTAAGAAGGCAGTATTCCTGTCCAGGGAAATTGCTGCTGCTCAGAACTGACCGGTTCAGCTCTTTTGAACCGTAGACAGACTGTGCAACCCAGCCTGTCTGCAGGTTCATAGAGCTTTTTCACAATTTCAGTGCGAGGAGCTCGCTCGGTTCTTTGCAGATAAGGTGGAAGACATCAGGGTGGAGACCTGCATGACACTCTCTATGGGAGCGGCCTTGGACCTGGCCCCAGTCACATGCCCTCTTTTTTCCTGGAGTTTCTTCAAGTGGCCAGAAATCGAGGATGTTATGAGGATTGTCCATGGTATGCGCACTACATCCTGTAGTTTAGATCCGGGCCCCACAGCCTTGGTTATGGGCTGTGGGGAGATTATCTTCCCGTTCTGACAAGGATAGTCTGGTGCTCCTTAGATCTGGTGAATATCTTTGCTCCCTGAAGGAGGCAGTGCTGACACCAGTGTTGAAGAAGGCTTCTTTGGACCCTGACTTCCTCAGTAACTACTGGCCTATCTCAAACCTTTCCTTTGTTGGGAAATAATTGAGAAAGTAGTGGCTACCCAGTTAGACAACCACTTGACCATCCATAGCATCTACTATCCCTTCAATCAGGTTTTGAAAGAGGCACAGTACTGAGACTACGCTGGTTCGGATGCTCAATGATCTCCTGATGGTGAGAGACTAGAAAAATGGTCCATTTTGGTCCTTTTGGACCTGTTATCAACATTTGACACTGTAGACCATGGGGTTGCTTGAGCACCTGAGAATCATCTGTGGGCTTTCAGGTTTAGTCCTCAGATGGTTTACATCTTTCCTCACTGGTAGAACTCAGAGGGTGGTATCAGGAGTGTTTCTTCTGATCCTTTCTCTCTGTCATGTGGGATGCCTCAGGGCTCTGTGCTGTCTCCCATGTTGTTTGCAGTGTACATAGCTTCCTCTCAGAGACATTGTAAGATGGTATGTGCTGGAATTTCACTGTTATGCCAATGATACTCAGCTCTACCTGTCTTTTGCACCTGACCAGAATAGAGCACTCTCGGTGTTTAATAGTTGCCTCGGTGAAATCCAAGGTTGGATGAGGTCCAGCTGGTTGAAGTGAAATCCCAGGAAGATGGAGGTGATGGTTGTGGATCCTGGTCACCAGATAGGGGGGTGGAGATAAACCATCCCTCAGGTTTATTCCTGTGGGGTGTGGAGCTCCCTACCTCTGAATGGGTGCGGAACCTAGGGGTGATTCTTGATGATCGGCTGACACTACATGATCAAGTGTCAGCCATCATTAAAGTTTCCTTTTACCATCTTAGGAACATCACTAGGATCAAGCACCTTGTTCCGTCTGGGGACCTACCTACGCTGATCCATGCCTTTGTGATCTTGCGTCTGAACTACTGCAACTCCCTTTACTTTGGGCTTCCTGAGGTTGATATCCACCACTTGCAGCTGGTGCAGAACTCTGCAGTCCGATTGTTAACTGGGACTTCTCATTTTTCCCATGTTACACCGGTGCTGTGGAAACTGCACTGGCTGCCGGTTCAGTGGCAGATCACCTTTAAAGTTGGTCTGTTGACCTACAAAGCCCTGCATGGTATGGGCCCTGACTACCTGAAAGAGCGACCGCTCAGCTTGGCCAGTGAGGGGTTGCTGGAGATTCTGAGGGTTATTTTGAAATCACGGGTGCTCGGCCTTCTGCTTGTGGCTCTGACCCTCTGGAACTCTCTACCACATCGGATTAGAGAGAGGCGATAGTGGGGTTTAAACAAGCCTTAAAATCTTTCCTATGGATTAAGGCTTATGGGGAAGAGACTGACTGATTTGGTTTGACTTTATTATTGTCTCATGCTGTTTGATGTAATGTATTAATAATTTTTATTGTAATTTGTATTGTAATGTTTTATTGTGATGTGATCCTATAACTTGTTCTGCGCTTTGATTTTTGAAAAGTGCATTAAAAATAAAGAATATTATTATTATACAGGCAGACAATTTCAGAGGAAAGGTAGTAAACCATTTGTGCAAGCTAGCCCAGTGGCCATTGAAGGAATAAGCAGAAACATTGACAAGTTGGCTAGAGTAGACTTGTCTATGTCCTGGCATATTGTCAGAGCAGCCTGAGTTGAGAGAAACCTATCTGGTAAGCTGAGTGAGACAGAAAGAGGGCTGCACATGGGGTGGTGTCCTGGACAGTTGAGGGCTTTAGGCAGAGAGACAGAAAAGGGGGCTATAGCAGCTGCTGACTTGGTAGGTTTAAGGTGGTTTGGGGTTCCTGTGCATCCCAACGAGCATTTGCAGGTGGACTCTTCCAGTAGCTAGGCCTTCAGGCTAGCATTAAAAGATGCATGGGATGGAGATGCACAAATGGATGCAGGAAGATGGTTCCAGAGGGAGGGGGCAGATACAGTGAAAGCCTTACTACCCATCACTGTAGAGACGTGAGAGATTTCCAGGGTGGAAGTGGAGGAGGCCCTAAGAGGTCTGGTGGCCACTCTGTTTGTGAGAAGGTTTTTATAGGGGGTAGTTCATATTTTCTGAGGGCACTGTCCACCAGGCAGCCAGTGACATAGTCAAAGTGTGCCTGGAGAGGGAGCCATCCTAATGACTGGTAGAGAGTACAGTGGTGGGTAGATGAGGAGGCTTTGAGAACAAAGCAACAGATAGCATTGTATGTCATGGAGAGATGGGTGTGTTGCTTCATGGATGTGACAGAGTAGGTGGGTGAGCAGTAGTCAAGGAAAGGGAGAAGGTTTCCCTGCACAATGGCAAGATGAGCTTCTGGTGAGAGCAGGTGGGCTATGTGGTACACTGCTCCTAGCTTCTGGTTTATCTTTATTACAGTCAGGGTTGTATGGTCATTGAAGGTGAGGGAGAGGTCAAGAGTAATGGTGAGATAGTTGAAGGAGGTGACCTCCTCGAGTTGGGGGCCTGCAAGTGTGCATACGGTGAGGAGGGATTTTGACTTTGTGGCCTTATTTAGGAAGGGCTTTGATCCAAAGAGCATAGCATTAGTCTTTTTCCTATTTACTAGGAGTTTTCTGCATGCAAACCAGCTTTCTGCTGCAGCGTATTCAATGGTGAGGGCAGAGGAGATGGCTTGCAAAGACTTATCGCTGTGGTACAGGACTAGGTCATCTGCATAAAGGAGTGCTTTGCAGTTTAAACATTCAGCCAGTAGAGCATTGATAACATGGAGAAGAGAAGGGGACCAAGAATAGATTAGTAGGAAGGGAAGCTGAGGCTGCTTTGCCCATGAGCATGGATTGAGACCTGTTTGTGAGGTAGCTTTGGAACCATGCTACAGGTCCAGGAACACAGCCAAAAAGTCGAAGTGTGGAGAGAAGGAGATGATGGTCTATGAGGTCGAAAGCCTTTGACAAGTCAACAAAGACTGCACCCGTGTCCTTACCTATGTCCATATTTTTGAGGACATGATTTAGAAAAATGGCCAGGGCAGAGGAGGTGCTGTGATGCTTATGGAAGCCATGCTGGAGGGGACATAGGAGGTTGCATTCTGAGCTATGGTGCCCTTACTCCCACATGGCTCTAATTTTCTGTTGCTTCTCTTTCTTGTCCGTGAGGCATCAACAACCCCGTAACTCCATCAGTTTGTTCTCCAACATAGCTTGGCAATCCTCCCGAGGCAGCTGTTGGTCCCACCAAACAAGCTAATCCAAAACTTCCTTTCACCCCCTTGTCCTTTCCTGGTCACCTTTTTCCTACCTGCAACCAAAGTTTCATTGTCTTTTTTCTTTTTTTAAAATGGAGCTGAGCATGCTCACTTTCCAGATAGGCCACAAAAATCACCCGCATGTGTAACATTTTGAACCGACCACTCCTTGGATCACCATTCTCACTCAAAGCACCAGATGTCCCTTTCTTTCCATATCAGACACCCTTGTCCTAACAAACAGAGCAACAATTAACTCATGCTTGCTCTCAGTATCCAATTTTGACAAAACCCCATTTTTTGACAATCAATTCACCAACAACTACCCACTTGCTGCCCCAAATGCATCGCTCAGCTAGCAAAACCAAATGGGACCATATGATAAAAATCATTTTCCCACCCGCCATAACAGGTCCCCTGAGTAAAAAAATTTACAAAACCTTACCTTATTCTCGGGACTCCTCGGCAGGCAGGATGCTTGTAGTTGACCCACTGCAGATGATGAAAATTATGTTTATTAAACCCTTTTCCTTTTCTTTTTTTTTAAGCACTAAAAAACATATTGCACCATGCCAATCAATTTAATTAAAATTAGCCTGATAATTATGGCTTACTGTGACAAATCAGATATGCTGAAAAGCTAAAAATTTCTAGATACAACAAAAGTGAGGTATGGGCCTCCTGCAGCTCCTTTTAACCCCTGTAGCCCCTCCTCTCCCTGCCCTACCCTTTGGCCAATCCCATTCTTTCTCTCTCTCTCTCTGTAGTCTTTCCCCTTTGTGACCTCACTTATGAGGTCACCCAGCACCCCCTGCCTGCCTTTGAGAAACCCCCATTGGCTGTGGCCCAGGGACAACAGGCTTGCACTTCAAACTGGAAAGCCTCATTATTAAGCATACACTGTACAGACTCACTTCAAAGGCTTGTATTCTCTTCATGTCTACTGACTGTTTCATTCTGATGATCATTTCAGTGGTGCTGCACTGCACCACTTCGACAGTCTCAATGTAGTGTTTGTATTGAGGAGCCAAGGACTACATGAAGCACTTCAGGTTGGCTCAGAATAAGTCCTTGTAAAGAGTAAGGATACATTTCCCTTTTATTCTGAACACCCACCTATTTCTTTCATGAACCTTACTATACTACAGGCCAACCTGCCCATTCATCAAGTCAAGCTTTTGCATGGAACTTAATCAGACCTGCAATTCATATCAAAACTTCTTACTATGCTTATGACTGAATAAATATATACAATAGCCATATTGTTAAAATAATTTTAAAGAACATAATTCTTGATATTTCTCTGTGCTGTAACAAAATAAGATAGCATTCTTTTTCCTGAATAGGCGCTCCTCTATAGTGTGAAATCATGTTTTACTGCAGCCCCCTATGGAAACAAAGGGATCATAATTTGTCCCAAGGGCATAGCAGAGTACTCCATTCACTTCTATAGAGCTTTGTCTGTAATGCAGATTTACCAATTTTAAATATAATTGAAAATTAAACATCCTTGTAAGTTAACGCATATCATACAATTAGCAATGTAATTTATTAAGTATGCATACTATAGATAAGCATTTTCATAAAAAAAATTGGAACTGTAAATTTCCTTGGAATTAAAATCATACTAAGCAATTAGCAATAGCATTCTATAAGTTAGGTACTGTATATGTGGAGGTGCATTTCCTTAGGGAAACCATGTTGTGCATCCTCCATTTTAATTGGCTATAACTACTCCAACCACAATCAAAACAACTACAACAAGAAAGAGTGCATAAATAAAGTAGATTACTGTGAGAAATACATTTTTGATATGATATATAAATGTATACTCTGTTTTAAAATCAAAACACAATGGCCCAGATATTCAAACTGCACCCAAAAAGTGCACAATAGCAGGAGCAAGCGCAAGTCCATTGCACCCATGTGCAAGAGATGCGATATTCAAAAACTGAGCCGGCCAAACTGTGCCTACAGCCGATGACTGAATATCGCACCACCTGCACCATAGCAGGGTTAGGGAGGGGAAGCTGAGCAGATCAGATGCACCATAGCGCAACAAGGGATGTTCAGCTGAGCAGTCCAGAGGTGCCGTAGCACAACCAGGGACGCCCCCCAGCATCAGGGCGGCAATGCAACTGCACAACCAGGGAGGTAGGGGCCCACCACCCATGCCACAGATGGGCACAGGAACACACAGCAGAACAGACATCATCCCCCCACACCCCATGCACTGCACAACTGGGGAAGGGCTGGAATAACCACTGGCCCATGGAGACAAGCAACCAACCCACAGCTGGGCCATGGTGCCCCATCACACCCCCCGGCAAGCTGTGACTGGCACACAAGGAGGGCTGACCATCCCGTGCCACACCATCCCCCCAATGCAGAGCACACCCTGCACCGTGACCCCCAGACACCCTGCCCAGGAGCAGCATCCACCACTGCAGGAAACCCCATGCATGCCACCACCCCCACTGTGACAATGCAACCCTGTGCACCACAGAACCATGCAAGGCAGCCCCACCATGAGCACCCATCAGCGGGTGGCAGCACACAGCGATGCAACAACGGCATACACAGTGCCACCACGCACAGCCCCCCCCAGGTACTGAGAGACCAACCATGCGTCGGCACACGAGGTACCCCACATGGGACAGAGCATGCCCCAGACCCCACCAGTGGTACAGCACCCTGCACAATCTCCCAATGATACACCCCGACCCAGCACTGGCCACAACAGCCAGCGCAGACACCCACAGTGGTGTGTGGAAGCATGCACCACACCAGATGCCACACAGTGCATAGACAGACACCCACCCATACCCAAGGGCACCACAACAACACAGGGACACAGTAGCGGGGCAACCAAGCCACCAGCGTGGGCCCATGTAAACTGTGTACACACAACCTGCAGTCCTCCATGGCACAGGAGTGCCAGCCACCTGCGCAGGCACTGTGGACCTGTACACCACCAGCATTTGCCCATAGCACAAGTCACAGACAGTGGTGCACATCTCCTGTGACACACACAAGCCACAGCATGGAGGTGGGTCAACAACTGTGGAGGCCACAGTGTCACCCGAGGCAGATATGCACCACACCAGTGACAAGAGGCAACCCAGCATTGTGACAGGTACAGTGGCTGCCCTGCATGGACTGCCACCACTGACATGCCAGCAGACCGTGCAGGTCACAGACATGCACAGGTGTCAGCTGCACAGGCCATGGACGGGCTGACAAGGGTGCCATGGACACAGAACATGCACCATGGACCACTGCACACAGTCATTCAGTGCACAGGGCACAACACACACACACCACAGACACTGACTGATAGCTACCCCCACACCACAGTCACCTCCCCATGGACACACACACATACCCATGACTGCACCACCCCTGACGCCATGCACACTACTGCAGCTGAGCACCTATAGCCCACTGCAAATCAGAGACCACCACAGTATTCATATCAAAAGATCTGTATTCAAACAAAATATACAAGTGAACTATATACAATAATATATATACAAAGTTGGGGGGAGGGCCACAAACAAGGTGGGGTTGGGCAAGGGGCAGGGGTGAACAAATGGGACAGGAAAGGAGGGGTGTGAGGGTGGGTCCAGGGGGTAGGAGATATCAGGGGCAGAGGGACTGTCAACAGGAGCCACAATCCCCGCTCTGGCTTCTCCTCCGCCGGTGCCTCCTGGGGACCCCAATCTGGTTGATTCTTTGTAGTATGTCCAAGGACACCCTTGCCACATGCAGTATCTCCCGCAACACCTCCCTGATGTCAATCAGCTGGCGGACACCTAGGACAAGGGAGCACAGTCAATAGGTGTGAATGCACAGCCCCATACAGCCCACCCACTGTGCATGGCATATAGCCATGGGACATGCCTCTGTGATGGTGTGTGACCACCCACAGTGATCACGTCGACATGACCTGCCCACCCAGGTGCATACAGCTATGCGGAACGCTGCACACACCCACTGGCCAAGTCACGCACAGCACCACCGTGGCCATTTAGTGACATGGCTATGTGGTGCACAGGCAGTGGCACAGCCATGTACCTGGTGCACGAATGGACCACCATCGATGCACTCCACCGCAGGTCAGCATACCTGTGGCGGCACTGCTCTGCTGTCCGCCCCCTTCCAGTGGCCTCCTGAAGTGCAGTGGCCACCTTTTCCCACACCTGGCTCCTGGACCTGTCCAGGGGTGCCTCCCTAAATAGTGGTCCATGGTGTGGCTCCACTATGGCCACTAGGTTGGCCAGTTCTACCTGGCTCCATTGTGCAGTCCTCCTGTGCCCCATTCTCATAGCTCAGTCTGCAAAAATGGCGCTCTGCAGCGTGTCTCCCCACGTGCAGATGCTGCGCAGTACAGCACTGCCATTCCCTATCACGCTGTCACAGAACTGCACGATAGTGGTGCACCCATGCCTGATGCACGGCGCCTAGGGGGCAAAGGTCAAGCACAGGGGCAAGGGGCTCTGGTGCACAGACAGGCACAGCGCCATTGTAACCCATTGTGTGTAGCATGATTGGCTGCCTGTGTGTTACCTCCAGTAGTGGCCTACCATGCTGTTGCCCCAGTGCGCCTATGATGGCCCAGTGCCACAGCGCCATGTAGGTGAATATCGCTGTAGCGCCAATGGCACAATGGTGGCCGTGCCCTGCATTGCTTCCCATGCACAGCACGTCAGCAGTGTGGCAGACACCTGAGTCAGCAACCCGGGCATGTGCAGTGAGGTGTGTACTGCGCATGTCACAGAACTATGCCCTTGGCTCAGCACATTCAACACAATTGCTCAAAGTGCAACAGCACGATATTCAGTCGTCATATGCAAAACAGCTAATCAGCCATTCAATGATGCAGCACTGCAATTTGCATCCACTTAAAGTTGTGCCTCACCTCATTTGCATGGGTTGCACTATAAAAATGTGACATTGGGCTGCACTGGCCATAGTCGGTTACTGCAGTCTATTGGTGAGTTGCATGCTGTTTGGGTGTGTGGACTGTGGATTTAGGGACATGCATGGGACTGCACAGTCACAGGTAACAACTGTCATTCTTACAGGCTAAAGAATGACCAAGCGAGTTGTGGGAGAGGAGGAACACAGTGGTGGGAGGAGGAGGAGACCTAATTTTACCAAGGCCGAGACAGATGCCCTGTTTGAGGCCTACCTGAATCAGGAGCCGCTTCTCAGCAGATGGCAGGGAACACCTCAAGCCCGTGCTGCTGCATGGGAGGAGGTGGCACATGCAGTGAACCTGCATGACAGCCACTAGCGCTCCGTGCAGGAGTGCAAGAAGAAGAAGATGGGCACAGTCAGGAGGAGGATAAAGGAGAAGGGGGCTGCCATCAGGGCAGCACAAGCTGTGACAGGTGGGGGACAGCCGGAGGTGGTACACCTGAAGCCACAGGAGGAGAGGGTTGCTGGAAGCATGCAGTGTTGTGCCATTGAAGGTGTTCCAGGTGGTGGCTTCCAGATGGGTGGTAGCCCATCACTGCATGGTAGGTCATGGTCTCTCTATGGGGGGCAGGGTAGGTCACATGCAGTAACGTGACTTTGTTTTCCCTTACAGATCCTGAGCATCTGCATGGGTCAGTGGTGGTGGGCCTGTCCATTGAGGGCAGTCAGCTGGAGATGGAGGAGGGCCCATCCACCTCCACAGGTATACATGGCTCAGTGCAACAGTGGGCCCACCTGGCTGTCCACATTGATGTTGTTGGAACAGGTGCAGAGGATGCCCTACCCATGTCCCAGCGTACCAGCATCCACAGATGCCAGCATGCTGTGACTCGGTCCGGTGCCGGGTCTGTCACTGATGATGATGTCACTAACGGCATGGGCAGTGACACGTGTGTGCCATGGGATGGCCACACAGCAGGTAACATCGCGGCCATGGCTGTGGGTGGTGCTGCCATGGAGGCCTGCTTGTCAGCACAGTCCCAGCCTGTGCCTGTCAACACCAGTGGGGCAGCACTGGTGTGCGTTCAGGACAGTGGGACTGTTGCAGCCACTGCGGCAGCACCACTGAGCCCTGGGGAGTGGCAGCCAGAGGGGCAGCATCAGCAGTCGGCCAATGGGCTTGGAGGTACAGGGTCAGGTGGCGGAGTCTGTGCACCGCCTGTGGATATGCCCAGACCTGGTCCTGGTGTGCAGTGCCCACCCTCTAGGGGTGCTGAGCATCAGGGCCATGCACACCCTGAGGGACAGGATGCCGAGGAGGCAGATGACCTCTTGGACGAGCACACCCACCTACTGCAAGCATCATTCCAGCAGCAGATGCGGCTTGCGACATCGGTGGATGCACTGCACATGGCTCTGGAGTGGGCAGAGGAGCGTCGCAGCAGAGACACCGCTCTGATCCTGGCAGGGATGGACCAGTTGTGGGAGGATGTGACCGCTGCCATTGACAGGCAGACACAGGCATTCACTTCTGTCATGGCCACAATGGGCAACAGTCATGTGCCCATGTGTCGCAGACACCACACAGTGCACTGTCCACCCCCCATTCCCGGTGCCGTGCGACACCCTCCCTGATGACATCGGGTTCAGCTGTGGGCATCCTGAGCATGCCTGACACAGGCATGTTTGGTGTGCTGCAGACCCCTGCACAAGCACAGTCGCGTTCACACAGTGGAACCCCTGGGGGACCATCGGTGCCACCCCATGAGGCCAGTGGTCAGCCTATCAGTGCTGGCAGGTCTCAGCGGGGCCGCCCACGCATCCGTGGTGGCAGGGGCACTGTGTCACATGACTGACCTGTCTCCCAATGCGGTTACTGTCTGGTGCTGCCCTGTGTGCAATGTGTCCTTCAGTGGGCAGTGCACGGGTGGGTACCCGGCCTTGCACGCAGACATACAGTCCATCTGCACACCCTCCTGGCTGCTGTCCACAGTTGCATATGCTTGATGATGCCTGCATTGTGCTGTACACCAATGTGCAATGGTCCTCAGCATCTGACACATGCACATGGACAGGCAGTGGGCGTGGTGGGCTGTGGATATGTGTGTGGCTAGGGGTGGTGTTCTGGGTTGGTGTGCCTCCTACCCTTTGTGCATGTTTGGTGCATTGTGTGTGTGTGCATGTATGTGTGTCCATCTGCATGGCATGTTAGACCTCACCCATCCCTGGCTGTGTGTGTGGTTCCATGCCCTGCCACTTCCCTTGATGGCATGCACCCCTGGTGTGTGTCCATGCGTGTTTGTGGGTTGTGCCTTAGCCACTGTTGGCTGCACATGGCCCCATGACTTACCTGGGTTGGCTGAAGTGCTCCTCTGTGATGGTGTCCCGGTGCAGCTGTGCCAGCCGGAGCAGTCGGGGTTCCCGTTGCCCAAGGGGGGTCTGCCCATTACCATCATCACCGGCGTGTTCATCGTCCCCATCGCTGTCCCCCTCTTTGACCTGTACGGCTATCCCACATTCGTTCTCCATGTTGTGCAGGATGCAACAGGCCAGGAATAGCCTGCAGGCCTTTGAGGGGCTGTACTGTAGGGCACCGCCGGAGGTATCCAGGCAACAGAAATGTGCCTTCAGCATCCTGAACACCCGCTTGATGACATTATGTGTGGTGGCGTGGGCCTCATTGTAGCATTACTGTGATGGGGTCACAGGCCACTGGTAGGGTGTGACCAGCCAGGGACGGAGTGGGTATCCACTATCACCTGTGTGTAGAGGGTGGAGGTGAGTTTGGTGATCAGCATCATCCTTCCCCGGGCCATGAAGGCCACTACCCATGTCACCTCTGACCATGCCCCCCCAGGCCCTATGATTGTCCATGTGGTTTGCATACTCACCCACTAGGTGGCCAGTGGGGATATCCCCACTCTCAAATCTGTGGCACAGTGCCAACTGGTGCCAGATGAAGGTATTGTGTGCTCCTCCAGGGTGCATGGCACAGACATTGATTATGCATCCCCTGGCATAGCACACCACCTGGCAGTTGATGTGGCATAGCCCTTGCGATTGATGTATGCGGCCCCCTAGGGGCCAGGTGGTGTGCGGATGGCCACATGGGTGCAGTCTATTGCTCCTAGCATGCCAGGCATATGTGCTACCCTGTGGAACTCCTGTATGTTTACTGTGTGCTCCACCGCTGTGCTGGGGAAATGGATGTACTCCGCAGCATGTGGCAGCAGTGCGCTGAGGAATTGGGTGAGGTGGCATGATGTGGCTGACTGGGTTATGCCTGTGGTGTCCCCAGTTGGTCTCTGGAAGGTACCCATGGTGAGCAAGCACATGCAAGCTGTCACTTTGGTCTCCACTGACAGGTAATGGCACCATTGTGTGGGTGCCTGCATCACATCACTGCACAGCTCACAGAGCCACCTCAGAATTGCCTGATTCAGGCGGTACCGGACCACAATCTCGGTATCACTGTACAGCTCAAAACTGGTGTGGGCTCAGTACTGCCTGTTGGGGCATACCACCGATGGGACCTTCCATGGCCATGCCCCCCTGCTGCCCACCTTCTCACCCCCCTCATAACGGCCTCCATCTGGAAGGTGGCACTGGCCATGTCCCTGGCTTGTGTTCACCCCCCCCGGCAGCTGTTACTGTATTCCCCCCAGCTGTCCTCACTGCTACTTCCTCTGCACCAGGAACACCTGCCTGTGCTTGCCTCACTGCTGTGTGGTGTACCTCCCCCTTCTGCACTGTCTCCCACACCTTTCCTGTGGCTGTTGCTTCCAGCCCTCTCCTTCCTGGCCTGTGTGTCCCTGCTGCCCAGTGTGTCCTGCTGTATTTTGCTCTCATGTGGCTTCCTGTGGCGTTCTTACCCCTCTCTTGCTCCCTTTTATTTTGGCTCATTTCCGCTATGGCGCAACTTCCGCTTGCTCCCCTATTGCGCATGGAGCAAGTTGTTGAATATCGCACTGCGCCATTTATGCATGGTTTCTCCCCCTTCAGTTGTGCATGCCTTCATTATCATTGCACTGTTGCTCAGCGTGATTTGGGGGGCGCAACTGCCTCCTGCTGAATATCGCAGAATGGCGCATTTTCGGACTTGCGCAGGCACAACCCTATTGCGCATGGCTCAACTCTTTTGAATATCTGGGCCAATGTCTCTAAACCTAGATGAGTCACCTGCTCTCCTAACATTTCTTTACTCTCAACCTAACATATACATTTGTCACATACTGCGATATGATCATATACATGGAAGAGCCTTTAAGACCATTATGTCTTCCCCTACTCATTAGCAGGTATTAAAAAAGTATGCTGTGCAAACATCTATGAAATAAAATGTGTTTCCTACCGATTTACTACCCAGTGTATTGGTACATTTCCTTAGTTAGCATACAGTTATATAGGCTTACTTGGAAGGCTTGTATTCTTTTCATGTCTACCGACTGTCTCATTCCCTTGATCATTTTGGTGGTGCTGCATTACACTACTCTGGCATTCTCAATGTATTATTTGTATTCAGGAGCAGAGCACTACATGAAGCACTTCAGGCTGTCTCAGACTAAGTTCTCATAAAGAGGGAGGATACATTTTCCTTCCATGCTGAACACCCACCTATTTCTTTCATGAGTCTTATTATACTATACTATAGGTCAACCTGCCCATCCATCAAGACAAACTTTTGTCTGGAACTTACTCACACCTGCAGTTCATACCAAAATGTCTTACTATGTTTATGACTGAGTAAATATATAAAATAACCATATTGTTAAAATCATTTTAGAGAACAGCATTCTTGATATTTCTTACTGCTTGTAACAAAATAGCACAGCACTCTCTTATATGAAAAGAAGCTCCTCTGTAGTGTGAAATAATATTTTACTGCAGCCCAATAAGGAAGCAAAGGGATTATAATTTGCCCCAAGGGGCTGGCAGCACAATACATTTTCACTTCCTACTAGCCCACTCCACACTCATTCTGTGATGTCTTATGATGTCTGTATACGGAAAGCACAGAGGATCACTCTATTCACTTCTACAGAGCTCTATTTCTACAGCAGATTTACCAATTTGAAATATAACTGAAACTTAAACATCCTTGTAAGTTAACTCATATAACGCAATTAGCAATGTAATTACT
This sequence comes from Neoceratodus forsteri, assembly GCA_016271365.2. Taxonomy (NCBI): domain Eukaryota; kingdom Metazoa; phylum Chordata; order Ceratodontiformes; family Ceratodontidae; genus Neoceratodus; species Neoceratodus forsteri. The sequence continues at coordinate 934,091,265 of CM028133.1, forward strand.
TAAGTATGCATACTATAGATAAGCATTTTCTTAGACAAATTGGAACCGTAAAGTTCCTTGGCATTGAAATCATACAAAGAAATAAGCAATCGTATTCAATAAGTTAGGTATACATAGAAATGCATTTCCTTAGGGAAATTAACTATGTGTTGTGCTTCATCCATTTCAATTAGCTACAACTACTCCAACCATAACCAAAACGACAACAATAAGAAGTGTTGCTTTGCATTAATATTTAAGAGTAGATTTTCCTAAGAAATCATCTCTGATATGGTTTAATGTTTTACATCTATTTTGCAAAATGTTTAAACGTAAAAGGTAAGACTACTCTCCTAACATTTCATTACTGCATCCTATTAACTACAATAGTAACATTTTAACGTACTGTACAATTGTTAGAGATTCTAGGTCTATCATGCCTTCCCCCTCTTCATAAATAGGTATTAATACAAATGCTGCATGACAATGTACAAATTTAAAGGGGTTCCACACCCACTCTTCTACCCAATGTTTCCAGTGATTCCCTTGGTAAGCATAACATTGTACAAGCTTAGTTTAAAGGAATGTTTTATCCTCATGACCTTGGTCTCTGCTGATATGATGTTCCAAAGGTTCACAGCCATCTGGGAGGAGAAATGCTTCCTAATGTTATCTCTGAGCATCAGATGTATCCCCACGTCCTGCTGAAGGGCAGAAGATTAAAGTTTCCTGTCTATTCAGTCAAGTCAATAACATAATAATGCAGAAAAATGCATGTCTTCTCTAAGTCTTCACTTCTCCAATGTGAAAATGTTACGGTGTACCAGCCTTTCCCTATAGCTTTGGCCTTCCACTTCATTGATCAATTAGGTGGCCCCTCATCGTACCCTCATTACAGCCTCAGCATATTGTAGTACAGGAAAACTGAACTGCAGTACATGATGCACTTCAGGTGGTGCTAGATTATGTACTTTTAAAGTATAATAGTTTCCCATTCCATACTGAACACTTGCCTACTCTATTCTTTTCTTGAAATCTTATATCCCCCTGGTCAATCAGCCCAGCCATCTAGTCAGGCTCATGTTTAGCATTTATCCATACCTGTCCTTCATTACAACACTTTTTACTATGTGTGTATTTGTCTGAACATAAAAGAGCCATAATGTTGAAGACTTTTAAGTAATTTACATTTACTTAATTGACAATGAAATATAGCTTAATATTCCAATGTGTTAATCTTAGATTGGATGTATACAGCAAACCCCACAAATTTGGTAGATAATAGAGGGAGGTGGTTGGTTGGTTCTAGAAAAAAGCCAATGATGACATTACAAATGCAATGAGAACTGCAAGGTTCCTTAAGTAAAAGCAATTAGTAATTGCATTTCATATAATAAGTATATGTAAAGGAGTATTTGTTTAAGGAAACTCACTAGCTGTTGTACTTCCTTCTTTTCCATTAGCTACAACTACTCCAACCACAACCAAAACAACAACTACAACAAGTAAGAATGCATAAATAAATAAAAGTAAATTACTGTTATAAATATATCTTAAATATGATTTATAAATGTATATTCCATTTTAAAATCAAAACACAATGTCTCTAAACCTAGATGTGTCACCTGCTCTCCTAATCTTTATTTATTTATTTGTTTTTGGTACCCAGGTAAGTGCACAAGGCATAGCAATGCTTATTTTCAGGCATGACCCAGGAGGGTACAAGGATTACAGAGATATCAATAAAACAGTTTGTGGAGTACATAAATAGGTGGAAAACAGTGGGTAGAGGTCAGTACAGTTTTCAAACAAATGTGCAGTGTATACAAGTCAACAATAGATAAGTAAAACATAAAAGTAAATGAGATATCAAGTGCAGGTTCACCCATATTAGGGATACAAACTGGAAGAGATAGCTAACTAGGTACAAATGTGAGGTCCAACTAGGAGATGAGTTTGCAAACAAAAGAATGATCAGCTTCAATAGAAGCCAGTAGACTAGAGTTCCAAGGATGGTAGAGGAGTAACAGTTCTGGGGGAGAAAACCAGACAGAGAACAGGGGAGTAAGTACTTTGCTTTTGTACAGGGCAAGGAAGAGCAAGGAAGAAAAGGGACCTGAGAGAGAGAAAGGAGGGAGGCTGGGAGAGTGAGAAAGTATAAGGGGTGAGCAAGACAGGGGTAAGGTAGAAAAGGAGAGGTGGGAAAAGAAAGCAGTGGAAAGGTGGAGATGAGGCAGCCAGTGGGAGAAGGAGGAGGAGGAGGATAGGAGGGTCTGTGGAGCTTGAAAGCAGGCACAGAGAGTTGAGCCAAGTAGATGTACATGGTGCAACCTCTTTAAGCTGGCATGGGTAGGAGCGAGACAAACTGCTTGTGGAAGAGAGTTCCAGTATTTTGGTGCTGGTTGCAAAAAAGCCAGTGTGCCCATTGCAGTTTTGCATCTCGGGATGTGGAGAGGCACTTGGTCAGTGGTTTGAAGATAATAGGAGACAGCTTGTGCATTCAACATACAGGCTAGGGACTGGGACAGACCTGATCTGGCAATGCTGTCAGTGAGAGGTCCAAGGGACTGAAGTCAATGGGCTGAGGGGAAGGGCCACTTTAGGTCAGCATAGAACTGGCAGTGGGGCTTGTAATGAGGGGATGCAGAAGCATATCTTCAGATATTATTATAGGTGGTGTCTCACTTGTGAAGAGAAGTTTTTGAAGCACCAAGGTAGGTGAGGGAGCCATAGGACAGTGCCAGAAGCAGAATGCCTTGTGCAATAGCAAGCCTGGCTGATGGGGTAAGAGCATAACTAGTCCAGTAGGCACTACCAAGTTTAGTGTTTATGGACTTGCAGGTGGTATTGATGTGCTGATCAAAACACAGACATTTATCAAGCAGGATGTCCAGGTATTTGAAAGAGCTAGTGTTGACCATTAGTGAGCCATCAGAACAAGAGATTTTGAGGGGGTTTTGCTTTGTTCTGAGTCTGGCTGGGGAGCTGTAGAGCATTGACTGCCTCTTACTCATGTTTAGAACAAGGTCATTTTCAGCTAGCCAGGACTGAAACTTGATAAAGTTTGAGGAGAGAGAGAGAAGTTTATGTCCATGATGTTCTTTGCACTGGAATAGAGAACAAGGTTATCAGCATATAGCAGAGATGAGCAGTCAGGAGCGAGAGGGGGAGAACGTTTACAAAGATAGAAAAAAGTAGAGGGCCTAGAATAGACCCCTGAGGAACACCAGTATTTATGGTAGAGAGATTGGACAAGATGGAGTTATAAATTACTGCCTGCCTTCTGATTGTCAGTTATCTATTGAACCAGGCCACTGCCTCCATGGAGAAGTCAAGGGACAAGAGCTTATTGAGGAGAAAGGAGTGGTTCACAAGGTTGAACGTCTTAGTTAGGTTGATAAAGACCGTTCTGCTGAGGAGGCCTTTGTCCACTGCGGTATAGATGTCATTTGTGAATTTCAGGAGAACGGTGACGGTGCTGTGGCCTTTGTAGAAGCCATGGTGGGAACAGGAGGGAATATTGTGTTCTTGTAGAAAAGAGATGGTTTGGGTGACTACTACTTTTTCAAGTATTTTGCTAAGAACAAAGACCATTGTGTATTCCCCTACTCATTAGCAGGAATAAAAAAGTATGCTGTGTAAATATGTATGAAATAAAATGTGTTTCCTACCCAGTCTACTACTAAGTGTATCAGTAGATTCCCTTAGAATGCATACAGTTGTATAGGCTTACTTGGAAGGCTTGTATTCTCTTCATGTCTACTGACTGTCTCATTACCTTGATCATTTTGGAGGTGCTGCACTACATTACTTCAACATTCTCAATGTATTGTTTGTATTCAGGAGCCAAGGACTACATGAAGCACTTCAGGTTGGCTCAGACGAAGTCCTTGTAAAGAGGGTGGATACATTCTCCTTCCATGCCGAACACCCACCTATTTCTTTCATGAGTCTTTTTATACTATACTATAGGCCAACTTGCCGATCCATCAAGACAAGCCTTTGCCTGGAACTTACTAAGACCTGCAGATCATACCAAAACTTCTTACTATGCTTATGACTGAGTAAATATATAAAATAACCATATTGTTAAAATCATTTTAGAGAACAACATTCTTGATATTTCTTAGTGCTTGTAAGAAAATAACAAAGCACTCTCTTACCTCAATAGTAGCTCCTCTGCAGTGTGAAATCATTTTTTTACAAAAGGGATCTTAATTTGGGCCAAGGGGCTAGCAGCACAATACATTCTCATTTCCTACTAGCACATCCCACTCCCATTCTGTGATGTTTTATGATGTCTGTATAGGGAGAGCACAGGGGACCATTCTATTCACTTCTACAAAGCTTTATTTCTACAGCAGATTTACTGATTTGAAATATAATTGAAACTTAAATGTCCTTGTAAGTTAACTCATATAATGCAATTAGCAATGTAAATACTTAGGTAAGCATTTTCGTAGAAAAATTGGAACTAAAATTCCTTGGAATAAAAATCATACAAAGAAATTAGCAATAGCATTCTATAAGTTATGTTTACATAGAGATGCATTCCCTTAGGGAAACTAACTATGTGTTGTGCTTCACACATTTCAATTAGCTACAATTACTCCAACCACAACCAAAATGACAACAACAATGAGTAAGTGTTGCTTTGCATTAATATTTAAGAGTAGATTTTCCTAAGAAATCATCTCTGATATGCTTTAGCATTGTAGATCTATTTTGAAAAATTATTAAACCTAGAAGGTAAGACTACTGTCCTAACATTTCATTACCTCATCAATAGTTAGAGATTTTAAGTCCATCATGTCTTCCCCCTCCTAATAAGCAGGTATTAATACATATGCTGTATGAAAATGTACAAATTTAAAGGGGTTCCCTACCCAGTCTTCTACTGAGTGTTTCCAGTGATTCCCTTGGTAAGCACAACATTGTACAAGCTGAATTTAAAGGCATGTTTTATCCTCATGACCTCGGTCTCTGCTGATATAATGTTCTATAGGTTCACAGCCATCTGAGAGAAGAAATGTTTCATAATGTTACCCCTGAGCATCAGGTGTATCCTCACATCCTGCTGAAGGACAGAAAATCAAAGTTTGCTGTCTATTCAGTTAAGTCAATAACATGATAATGCAGAAATATTCATGTCTTCTTTAAGCATTCACTTCTCCAATGTGAAAATGCTATGGTGCACCAGCCTCTACCTATAGCTTTGGCCTTCCACTTCATTGATCATTTAAGTGGCCCTGCATTGTACCCTCATTACAGCCTCAACATAGTGAAGTACAGGAGCACAGAACTACAGTACATGATGCACTTCAGGTGGAGCAAGACTATGTTCTTTTAAAGAATGATAGTTTCCCCTTTACTGCACACTTACCTGCTCTGTTCTTCTCTTGAAGTCTTGTATTCTCCTGATCAATCAGCAAAGCCATTTGGTCATGCTTATGCTTAGCAATTATCCAAACCTGTCCTTCATTACGACACTTTTCACTAAGAAAGTGTTTGTCTGAACATAAAAGAGCCATGAGGTTGAAGAATTTTAAGTAATCTGTGTTTACTTAATTGATAATGAAATTCAGCTTCAAACTACAACGTCAATAAGTTGATATTGAAGAAAAATGCATATCTTCTCTTAGACTTCACTTCCCCAATGTGAAAATGCTATGGTGGACAATCCTCTCCCTAATAACTTTGGCCTTCCACTTTATTGATCAATTAGGTGGCCCTGCATTGCACCCTCTTTACAACCTCAACATATTCTAGTGGAGGATCAAGGAACTACTGTACATGATGTACTTCAGGTGGTGTTAGACTAAATCTCTTTAAAGAAGGATACTTTCCCCTTCCATACTGAACACTTACCTACTTTATTATATTCTTGAAATTATGTATGCTTCTGGTCAATCAGCCAAATCATCTAGTTAGGCTTATGCTTAGCAATTATCCATACCTGTCCTTCATTACAATACTTTTTACTATGCGTCTATTTGTCTGAAAATAAAAGAGCCATAATCTTGAAGAATTTTAAGCAATTTACATTTATTTAATTGGCAATGAACTCCATCTTAATATTCTGATATGTTAATCTTAAATTGGATGTATATAGCAAACCCTACACATTTGGAAGATAACAGAGGGAGATGGTTGGTTCAAGAAAAAAGCCGATGACGACGATAAAAATGAAATTAGAACTGTAGGGTTCCTTAAGTAAAACCAATTAGTAATGGTATTCCTTATGTTAAGTTTATGTAAAGGAGTATTTGTTAAAAGAAACTCATTATCTGTTGTACTTTCTTCTTTTAGATTAGCTACAACTACTCTAACCAGAACCAAAACAACAACTACGTGTAAGAGTTCATAAATAACCAAAACTAAATTATTGTGAGAAATATGTCTTTGATATGATTTATAAATGTATATTCTATTTTAAAATCACAACACAACACAACATGTCTAAGCCTACATGAGTAGCCAGCTCCCCTAACATTCCTTTACTCAAAACCTAACACATACATTTGTCACATATTACCATATAAGCATAAACATAGATCATTGTGTCTTCCCCTACTTAATAGCAGATAGGAAAAAGTATGCTGTGTAAACGTGCATGAAATATAATGTGTTTCCTACCCATTCTACTACTCAGTGTATCCATAGATTCCTTTCTAAGCATACAGTTGTACAGTCTTTCTTGGAAGGCTTGTATTCCCTTCATCTCTACTGACTGTCTCATTCCCTTGATCATTTTAATGGTGCTGCATTGCACTGCTTTTACAGTCTCAGTGTATTGCTTTTAATTAAGGAGCCAAGGACTACATTAAGCATTTCAGGTCAGCTCTAAGTCCTTGTAAAGAAGGAGGATACATTCCCCTTCTATGCTGAACACCCTCCTAATTCTTTCAAGAATCTTATTATGATAGTGGCAAACCTGCCCATCCATCCATTAAGGCTTTTGCCTGGAACTTACTCACACCTGCAATTCATACCAAAACTTCTTACTAGGCTTATCACTGAGTAAATATATTAAATAATCATATTGCTAAAATCAGTTTGGAGAGTACTGTTCTTCATATTTCTTAGAGCTTGTAACAAAGTAACAGAGCACTCTCTTACCTGAATAGGAGCTCCTCTGCAGTGTGAAAACATTTCTTACTGCAGCCCACTAAGGAAGTGAAGGTGTCATAATTTGCCCTCAAGAGGCTGGCAGTGCAATACCTTTTCACTTCCTACTTCCCTACCCCACAGCCATTCTTTGATGTTTTATTATGTCTGCATAGGAAAGAGCTTGGGGGAGCATTCCATTGACTTCTACAGAGCTTTATTTCTAAAGCATATATACCAATTTGAAATGTAACTGAAACTTAAATGTCCATGTGAGCTAACTAATATTATGCAAACAGCAATCTAATTACTTAAGTATGCAAACTATACATAAGGGATTTTCTTAGAAAAATTGGAACTGTAAAATTCCTTGAAATTAAAATCATACAAAGAAATTAGCAGTAGCATTCTAAAAGTTATGTTTACATAGAGATGCATTCCCTTAGTGAAACTAACCATGTGTGTGCTTCCTCCATTTCAACTACACATCTAGTAGATAACAGAGGGAGATGGTTGGTTGGATAAAAAGCCAATGATGACTTTAGAAATGCAATGAGAACTGCAAGGTTCCTTAAGTAAACGCAATTAGTAATGGCATTCCCTATGTTAAGTATATATAAAGGAGTATTTGTTTAAGGAAACTCACTATATATTGCACTTTCTTCTTAAACGTAAGCTACAACTACTCCTACTAAAAGCAAAACAATAACTACAGCAAGTAAGAGGGCATAAATAACCAAAAGTAAATTATTGTGAGAAACCCATCTTTGAAATGATTTATAAATGTATATTCTATTTTAAAATCTCAACAAACCCAGCATGTTTAGACCTAGATGAGTAGCCTGCTCGCCTCATAGATTTTAACTCTCAATTTAACATTTACATTTGTCCCATAATACCATATTGGCAAAAACATGGAAGAGACTCTAAGGTCATTGGTCATTGTGTCTTCACATACCTATTAGCAGATATGAAAAAGTATGCTGTGTAAACAAGAATGAAATATAATGAGTTCCTACCTATTCTACTACCCAGTGTATCAATAGATTAACTTACCAAGCATACAGTTGTACAGTCCTTCCTGGAAGGCTTGTATTCTCTTCATCTCTACTGACTGTCTCATTCCCTTGATCATTTTCATGGTGCTGCACTGCACTACTTTGACAGTCACAATGTACTGTTTTTATTAAGGAGCCAAAGACTACATCAATCATTTAAGGTCAGCTCTGAATGAGTCCTTGTAAAGAGGGAGGATAAATTCCCCTTCCCTGCTGAACACACACCTGTTTCTTTAAAGAATCTTATAATACTGGCCAACCTGCTCATTAAAACAAGTCAAGCTTTTGCCAGGAACTTACTCACACCTCCAGTTCATACCAAAACATTTGACTATGCTTATCACTGAGCAAATATATTAAATAACCATACAGCTAAAATAATTTTGGAGAGTACCATTCTTCATATTTCTTAGAGCTTGTAATTAACTAATAGAGTACTCTCTTATGTGAATAGGACCTCCTCTGTAGTGTGAAAACATTTCTAACTGCAGCACTCTAAGGAAGAGAAGGTAACATAATTTGCCCCAAGGGGCTCGCAATGCAATACCTTTCCTACTAGCCAACTCCACACACATTCTGTAATGTTTCATAATGACTGTATAGCGAGAGAGAAGGGGGGCACTCCATTGACTTCTACAGAGCTTTATTTCTAAAACATATTTACTGATTTGAAATGTAACCGAAACTTAAACGTCCTTGTAAGTTAACTCATATTATGGAATTAGCAATGTAATTACTTAAGTATGCATACTATACATGAGCATTTTCTTACGAAAAATTGGAACTATAAAATTCCTTGGAATTAAAATCATATCAAGAAATTAGCAATAGAATTCTATAGGTTAGGTTTACATAGAGATGCATTTCCTTAGTGAAACTAACTATGTGTTGTGCTTCCTCCATTTCAATTAGCTACAACTACTCCAAGCACAACCAAAACGACAACAACAGGTAAGTGTTGCTTTGCATTACTATTTAAATGTAGATTTTCCTGAGAAATAATTTCGGATATGGTTTAACATTTTTTATTTCCTTTACAAGTATTTAAACCTACAAGGTAAGACTTCTCTTCAAACATTTCAATACTGCATCCTACTACCTATAGAACTAACAATTTAACATATAATTGTTAGTGATTTTAAGTCCACCATGTCTTCCCCATTTCATAAGCAGGTATGAATACATATGCTGTATTATAATGTACAAATTTAAAGGGGGTTCCCCACCCACTCTTCTACCCAGTGTGTCCAATGATTTACTTGGTAAGCACATCATTGTACAAGCATAATTTAAAGGCATGTATTATCCACATGTCCTTGGTCTCTGGTGGCATGATGTTCCATAGGATCCCAGCCTTCTGGGAGGAGAAATCCTTTGTAACGTTACCCCTGATATTTCTACCTCTGAGCATCAGGTGTACTCCATGTCATGCCGAACGACAGAATATCAAAGTTTTCTGTCTATTCAGTCAAGCCAATAAGATGATATTGAAGAAAAATGCATGCCTGCTCTAAGCCTTCACTTCCCCAATATGAAAATGCTATGGTGAACAAGCCTCTCCCTAATACCTTCGGCCTTCCACTTTATTGATCAATTAGGTGGTCCTGCATTGCACCCTCTTTACAACCTCAAAATAAGCTAGAGGAGGAGCACAGAACTGCTGTACCTGATGTACTTCAGGTGGTGATAGACTAAATTTCTTTAAAGAAGGATACTTTCCCTTCCATAATGAACACTTACCTACTTTGCTCTTTTCTTGAGATCATATATCCTTTGGTCAATCAGCCAAGCTATCTAGTAAAGTAAAAGAAATAGTAATGGCATTTCTTATGTTAACTATATGTAAAGGAGAATTTGTTTCAGGAAACTCATTATCTGTTGTACTTCCTTCTTTTCCATTAGCTACAACTACTCCAACCACAACCAAAACAACAACTACATCAAGTAAGAGTGCATAAATATCCAGAACTAAATTATTGTGAAAAATCTGTCTTTGATATGATTTATAAATGTATATGCTATTTTAAAATCACAACACAGCATGTCTAAGCCTAGATGAGTAGCCAGCTTCCCTAAAATTCCTTTACTCAAAACCTAACAGATACATTTGTCACATATTATCATATATGCATAAACATGGAAGAGACTCTAAGATCATTGTGTCTTCCCCTACTTAACAGCAGATATGAAAATGCATGTTGTGTAAACGTGCATGAAATATAATGTGTTTCCTACCCATTCTACTACCCAGTGTATCCATAGATTCCCTTACTAAGCATATAGTTGTACAGTCTTTCTTGGAAGGCTTGTATTCCCTTCATCTTTACTGACTGTCTCATTCCCTTGACCATTTTCATGGTGCTGCACAGCATTGCTTTTGCAGTCTCAATGTATTGCTTTTATTAAATACAACATTAAGCATTTCAGGTCAGCTTTAACTAAGTCCTTGTAAAGAGGGGAGGATACATTCCCCTTCTATGCCGAACACCCTCCTAATTCTTTCAAGAATTATTATTATAATACTGGTAACCCTGCCCATCCATCAAATAAGGCTTTTGCCAGGAAATTACTCACACCTGCAGTTCATACCAAAACTTCTTACTATGCTTATCACTCAGTAAATATATTAAATAATCGTATTGCTAAAATCAGTTTGGAGAGTACCATTCTTCATATTTCTTAGAGTTTGTAACAAAGTAACATAGCACTCTCTTACCTGAATAGGAGCTCCTCTGCAGTGTGAAAACATTTCTTACTGCAGCCCACTAAGGAAGTGAAGTTGAAATAATTTGCCCCCAAGAGGCTGGCAGTGCAATACCTTTTCACTTCCTACTTGCCAACCTCACAGCCATTCTGTGATGTTTTATTATGACTGCATAGGAAAGAGCATGAGGAAGCAATGCATTGACTTCTACAGAGATTTATTTCTAAAGCATATATACCAATTTGAAATGTAACTGAAACTTAAACGTCCACGTGTGTTAACTAATATTATGCAATTAGCAATGTAATTACTTAAGTATGCAAACTATACATACGGATTTTCTTAGAAAAACTGGAACTGTAAAATTCCTTGGAATTAAAATCATACAAAGAAATTAGCAATAGCATTCTATAAGTTATGTTTACATAGAGATGCATTCCCTTAGTGAAACGAACTATGTGTTGTGCTTCCTCCATTTCAACTACACATCTGGTAGATAACAGAGGAGATGGTTGCTTGGAGTAAAAGTCAATGATGACTTTAAAAATCCAATGAGAATTGCAAGATTCCTAAAGTAAAAGCAATTAGCAATGATATTCCTATGTTAAGTATATGTAAGGAGCATTTGTTCAAGGAAACTCACTATTTATTGTACTTCCTTCTTTTCCGTTAGCTTCAGTTACTCCAACTACAACCAAAACAATAACTACAGCAAGTAAGAGTGCATAAATAACCAAAAATAAATTATTGTGAGAAACCCATCTTCGAAATGATTTATAAAGGTATATTCTATTTTAAAATCACAACACACACAGCATGTTTAAACCTAGATGAGTAGCCTGCACTCCTAATAAATTTTTACTCTCAACCTAACATTTACATTTGTCACATACTACCATATTAGCAAAAACATGGAAGAGACTCTAAGATCATAGTGTCTTCCCCTACTTATTAGCTGATATGGAAAAGTATGCTGTGTAAACAAGAATGAAATATAATGAGTTCCTACCTATTCTACTACCCAGTGTATCAAAAGATTAACTTACTAAGCATACACTTGTACAGTCATTCCTGGAAGGCTTGTTTTCTCTTCATCTCTACTGACCTGTCTCATTCCTTTGATCATTTTCATGGTGCTGCACTGCACTACTTTGACAGTCTCAATGTACTGTTTTTATTAAGGAACCTAGGAATATATCAACCATTTCAGGTCAGCTCTGAATAAGTTCTTGTAAAGAGGGAGGATACATTCCCCTTCCATGCTGAACATACACCTATTTCTTTCAAGAATCTTATAATACTGGCCAACCCGCCTACTAAAATAAGTCAAGCTTTTGCCTGGAACTTACTCACACCTCCAGTTCATACCAAAACATCTGACTATGCTTATCACTGAGTAAATATATTAAACAACAATACAGCCAAAATCATTTTGGAGAGTACCATTCTTCATATTTCATAGACCTTGTAATAAAGTAATAGAGTACTCTCTTACCTGAATAGGAGCTCCTCTGCAGTTTGAAAACATTTCTTACTGCAGTACTCTAAGGAAGATAAGGTATCATAATTTGCCCCAAGGGGCTCGCAACGCAATACCTTTCCTACTAGCCAACCCCACACACATTCTGTAATGTTTCATAATGACTGTATAGGGAGAGAGCAGAGGGGCACTCCATTGACTTCTACAGAGCATTATTTCTAAAACATATTTATTGATTTGAAATGTAACCGAAACTTAAATATCCTTGTAAGTTAACTCATATTACGCAATTAGCAATGTAATTACTTACGTATGCATACTATACATAAGCATTTTCTTAGAAAAATTGGAACTATAAAATTCCTTGGAATTAAAATCATACAAAGAAATTAGCAATAGTATTCTATAGGTTAGGTTTACATACAGATCCATTTCCTTAGTGAAACTATGTGTTGTGCTTCCTCCATTTCAATTAGCTACAACTACTCCAAGCACAAACAAAATGACAACAAGAAAGTGTTGCTTTGCATCACTATTTAAATGTAGATTTTCCTAAGAAATCCTTTCTGATATGGTTTAACATTTTACATATACTTTACAAGTATTTAAACCTACAAGGTAAGACTACTCTTCAAACATTTCATTACTGCATCCTATTACCTACAGTACTAACAATTTAATAAATAATTGTTAGTGATTTTAGGTCCACCATGTCTTCTCCCATATCATAAGCAGGTATGAATACATATGCTGCATGATATTGTACAAATTTAAAGGGGTTCCCCACCCACTCTTCTACAAAGTGTGTCCAATGATTTCCTTGGTTAGCACACTATTGTACAAGATTAATTTAAAGGCATGTATTATCCTCATGTTCTTGGTCTCTGGTGGCATGATGTTCCATAGGTTCCCAGCCTTCTGGGAGCAGAAATGCTTTCTAATGTTACCCCTGACATTTCTACCTCTGAGCATCAGGTGTATCCCAAGTCATGCAGAAGGACAGAGTATCAAAGATTCCTGTCTATTCAGTCAAGTCAATAAGATGATACTGAAGAAAAATGCATGTCTTCTCTTAGGCTTCACTTCCCCAATGTGAAAATGCTATGGTGAACAAACCTCTCCCTAATAGCTTTGGCCTTCCACTTTATTGATCAATTAGGTGGCCCTGCATTGCACCCTCATTACCACCTCAACATAATCTGGTGGAGGACCACAGAACTGCAGTACTTGATGTACTTCAGGTGGTGTTAGACTAAATCTCTTTAAAGAATGATACTTTCCCCTTCCATACTGAACACTTACCTACTTTACTCTTTTCTTGAGATCATTTATCCTTTGGGTAATCAGCCAAGCTATCTAGTTAGGCATACGTTTAGTGATTATCCATACCTGTCCTTCATTTCAACACTTTTCACTATGCATTTTTTTGTCTGAACATAAAAGAGCAATAATCTTGAAGAATTTTAAGTAATTTACATTTACTTAATTGACAATGAAATCCAGATTAATATTCCAATATGTTAATCTTAGATTAGATGTATACAGCAAACTCCACACATTTAGAAGATAACAGACGGAGGTGTTGGTTCGAGAAAAAAGCCGATGACAACGATAAAAATGCGATGAGAACTGTAGGCTTCCTTAAGTAAAAGAATTAGTAATGGCATTTCTTATGTTAAGTATATGTAAAGCAGTATTTGTTTCAGGAAACTCATTATCTGTTGTACTTCCTTCCTTACCATTAGCTACAACTACTCTAACCACAACCAAAACAACAACTACAACAAGTAAGAATGCATAAATATCCAAAACTAAATTATTGTGAAAAATCTGTTTTTGATATGATTTATAAATGTATATTCTATTTTAAAATCACAACACAACGTGCCTAAACCTAGATGAGTAGCCAGCTCCCCTAACATTCCTTTACTCAAAACCTAACAAATACATTTGTCATATATTACCATATAAGCATAAACATGGAAGAGACTCTAAGATCATTGTGTCTTCCCCTACTTAATAGCAGATATGAAAAAGTATGTTGTGTAAACTTGCATTAAAAATAAAATGTGTTTCCTACCCATTCTACTACCCAGTGTATCCATAGATTCCCTTACTAAGCATACAGTTGCACAGTCTTTCTTGGAAGGCTTGTATTCCCCTCATCTCTACTGACTGTGATGTTTTATTATGCCTGCATAGGAAAGAGCATGGGGGAGCATTGCATTGACTTCTACAGAGATTTATTTCTAAAGCATAGATACTGATTTGAAATGTAACAGAAATGTAGACGTCCATGTGAGTTAGCTAATATTATGCAATTAGCAATGTAATTACTTAAGTATGCAAACTATACATAAGGACTTTCTTAGAAAAATTGAGACTGTAAAATTTTGTGGAATTAAAATCATACAAAGAAATTAGCAATAGCATTCTATAAGTTATGTTTACATAGAGATGCATTCCCTTAGTGAAACTATGTGTTGTGCTTCCTCCATTTCAATGACTCATCCGGTAGAAAACAGAGGGGAGATGGTTGGTTGGAGTAAAAAGCCAATGATAACTTTAAAAATGCAATGATAACTGCAAGGTTCCATAAGTAAAAGCAATTAGTAATGGTATTCCCTATGTTAAGTATATATATATAAAGGAGTAATTGTTTAAGGAAACTCACTATATATTGTACTTCCTTCTTTTCCGTTACCTACAACTACTCCAACTACAAACAAAACAATACCTACAGCAAGTAAGAGTGCATAAATCACCAAAAGCAAATTATTGTGAGAAACCATTATTGTGATAAACATTGTTAGAAATGATTTATAAATGTATATTCTATTTTAAAATCACAACACACACAACATGTTTAAACCTAGATGAGTAGACTACTCTCCTAATAATTTTTTTACTCTCGTCCTAACATTTACATTTGTCACGTATTACCATATTAGTAAAAACACGGAAGAGACTATAAGATCATTCCGTCTTCCCCTACATATTAGCTGATATGAAAAAGTATGCTGTGTAAACATGAATGATATTTAATTACTTCCTACCTATTCTACTACCCAGGGTATCAATAGATTCCCTTACTAAGCATTCAGTTGTACAGTCCTTCCTGGAAGGCTTGCATTCTCTTCGTCTCTACTGACTGTCTCATTCCCTTGATCATTTCCATGGTGCTGCACCACACTACTTCGACAGTATCAATGTATTGTTTTTATTAAGGAACCTAGGAATACTTCAATCATTTCAGGTCAGCTCTCAATAAGTCCTTGAAACGAGGGAGAATACATTCCCCTCACGTGCTGAACATACACCTCTTTCTTTCAAAAATCTTATAATACTGGCCAAACTGCCCATTAAAACAAGTCAAGCTTCTGCCGGGAACTTACTCACAACTCCAATTCATACCAAAACATCTGACTATGCTTATCACTGAGTTTATATATTAAATAACCATTCAGCTAAAATCATTTTGGAGAGTACCATTCTTCATATTTCTTAGAGCTGGTAATAAAGTAATAGAGTACTCTCTTACCTGAATAGGAGCTCCTCTGCAGTAAGATGATATTGAAGAAAAATGCATGTCTTCTCTTAGCCTTCACTTCCCCATGTGAAAATGCTATGGTGAGCAAGCCTCTCCCTAGTAGCTTTGGCCTTCCACTTTATTGATCTATTAGGTGGCCCTGCATTGCACCCTCTTTACAACCTCAACATAATCTAGTGGAGCAGCACAGAACTGCTGTATCTGATGTACTTCAGGTGGTGCTAGACTAAATCTCTTTAAAGAATGATACTTTCCCCTTCCATACTGAATACTTATCTACTTTACTCTTTTCTTGAGATCATTTATCCTTTGGGTAATCAGCCAAGCTATCTAGTTACGCTAACGTTTAGCGATTATCCATACCTGTCCTTCATTTCAACACTTTTTACTATGCATTTTTTTGTCTGAACATAAAAGAGCAATAATCTTGAAGAATTTTAAGCAATTTACATTTTCCTAATTGACAAAGAAATCCAGCTTAATATTCCAATATGTTAATCTTAGATTAGATGTATACAGCAAACTCCACACTTTTGGAAGATAATAAAGGGAGGTGTTGGTTCGAGAAAAAAGCCGAAGGCGACAATAAAAATGTGATGATAACTGTACGGTTCCTTAAGTAAAAGAATTAGTAATGGCATTCCTTATGTTAAGTATATGTAAAGGAGTATTTGTTTCAGGAAACTCATTATTTGTTGTACTTCCTTCTTTTCCATTAGCTACAACTACTCCAACCACAACCAAAGCAACAACTACAAGTAAGAGTGCATATACACTCCACTGTACTGCTTTTACAGCCACAATGTATTGCTTTTATTAAGGAGCAAATGACTACAGTAATCATTTCAGGTCAGCTCTAACTAATTCCTTACTGAAGAAAAATGCATGTCTTCTCTTAGCCTTCACTTCCCCAATGTGAAAATGCTATGGTGAACAAGCCTCTCCCTAGTAGCTTTGGCCTTCCACTTTATTGATCAATTAGGTGGCCCTGCATTGCATCCTCTTTACAACCTCAACATAATTTAGTGGAGGAGCTCAGAACTGCTGTACCTGATGTACTTCAGGTGGTGCTAGACTAAATCTCTTTAAAGAATGATACTTTCCCATTCCATACTGAACACTTACTTACTATACTCTTTTCTTGAGCTCATTTATCCTTTGGGCAATCAGCCAAGCTATCTAGTTAGGCTTACGCTTACCAATTATCCATACCTGTCCTTCATTTCAACACTTTTTACTATGCATCTATTTGTCTGAACATAAAAGAGCCATAATCTTGAAGAATTTTAAGTAATTTATATTTACTTAATTGACAATGAAATCCAGCTTAATATTCCAATATGTCAATCTTAGATTAGATGTATACAGCAAACTCCACACTTTTGGAAGATAACAAAGGGAGGTGTTGGTTCGAGAAAAGAGCCGATCACGACTATAAAAATGCAATGAGAACTGTACGGTTCCTTAAGTAAAATAATTAGTAATGGCATTCCTTATGTTAAGTATATGTAAAGGAGTATTTGTTTCAGAAAACTCATTATCTGTTGTACTTCCTTCTTTTCCATTAGCTACAACTACTCCAACCACAACCAAAGCAACAACTACAAGTAAGAGTGCATAAATATACAAAACTAAATTATTGTGAAAAATCTGTTTTAGATATGATTTATAAATGTATATTCTATTTTAAAATCACAACACAATGTGTCTAAACCTAGATGAGTGGCCAGCTCCCCAAACATTCCATTACTCAAAACCTAACAGATACATTTGTCACATATTACCATATAAGCAGAAACATGGAAGAGACTCTAAGATCATTGTGTCTTCCACTACTTAATAGTAGATATAAAAAAGTATGCGGTGTAAACATGCATGAAATATAATGTGTTTCCTACCCATTCTACTACCCAGTGTATCCATAGATTCCCTTACTATGCATACAGTTGCACAGTCTTTCTTGGAAGGTTTATATTCCCTTCTTTTTTACTGACTGTCTCATTCCCTTGACCATTTTCATGGTGCTCCACTGCACTGCTTTTACAGTCTCAATGTATTGCTTTTATTAAGGAGCCAAGGACTACATTAAGCATTTCAGGTCAGCTCTAAATAAGTCCTTGTAAAGAGGGAGGATACATTCTCCTTCTAAACTAAACACCCTCCTAATTTTTTCAAGAATCTTATTATAATACTGGCAAAACTGCCCACCCATCAATTAAGGCTTTTGCCCAGAACTTACTCACACCTGCAGTTCATACCAAAACTTCTTACTATACTTATCACTGAGTAAATATATTAAATCATCATGTTGCTAAAGTCAGTTTGGAGAGTACCATTCTTCATATGTCTTAGCGCTTGTAACAAAGTAACTGAGCACTCTCTTACCTGAATACGATCTCCTCTGCAGTGTGAAAACGTTTCTTACTGCAGACCCCTAAGGAAGTGAAGGTGCCATAATTTGCCCCCAAGAGACTGGCAGCTCAATACCTTTTCTCTTCCTACTTGTCAACCCCACAGACATTCTGTGATGTTTTATTATGTCTGCATTGGAAAAAGCATAGGGGAGCATTGCATTGACTTCTACAGAAATTTATTTCTAAATCATATATACCAATTTGAAATGTAACTGAAACTTAGACATCCATGTGAGTTAACTAATATTATGCAGTTAGCAATGTAATTACTTAAGTATGCAAACTATACATAAGAATTTTCTTAGAAAAACTGGAACTGCAAAATTCCTTGGAATTAAAATCATATAAAGAAATTAGCAATAGCATTCTATTATTAATGTTTCAATAGACATGCATTCCCTTAGTGAAACTAACTATGTGTTGTGCTTCCTCCATTTCAACTACACATCTGGTAGATAACAGAGTGAGATGGTTGGTTGGAGTAAAAAGCCAATGACGACTTTAAAAATGCAATGACAACTGCAAGGTTCCTTAAGTAAAAGCAATTAGTAAAGGTATTCCCTATGTTAGGTATATATAAATTAGTATTTGTTTAAGGAAACTCACTATATATTGTACTTCCTTCTTTTCCATTATCTACAACTGCTCCAGCTGCAACCAAAACACTAACTGCAGCTAGAGAGCATAAATAACCAAAAGTAAATTATTGTGAGAAACCCTTCTTTGAAATGATTTATAAATGTATATTCTATTTTAAAATCACAACACACACAACATGTTTAAACCTACATGAGTAGCCTGCTCGCCTAATAATGTTTTACTCTCAACCTAACATTTACATTTGTCACATATTACCATATTAGCAAAAACATGGGAGAGGCTCTAAGATCATTGTGTCTTCCCCTACCTATTAGCAGATATAAAAAAGTATGCTGTGTAAACATGAATGAAATATAATCACTTCCTACCTATTCTACTACCCAGTGTAGCAATAGATTCCCTTACTAAGCACACAACTCTACAGTCCTTCCTGGAAGGCTTGCATTCTCTTCTTCCCTACTGACTGTCTCATTCCCTTGATAATTTTCATGGTGCTGCACTGCACTGCTTTGACAGTCTCAATGTACTGTTTTTAATAAGGATCCTAGGGATACATCAATCATTTCAGGTCAGCTCTGAATAAGTCCTTGTAAAGAGGGAGGACACATTCCTCTTCTGTGCTGAACATACACCTATGTCTCTCAGGAATCTTATAATACTGGCCAACCTGCCCATTAATACAAGTCAAGCTTTTGCCTGGAACTTACTTACACCTCCAGTTCATACCAAAACTTCTGACTATGCTTATCACTGAGTAAGTATATTAAATAACCATACAGCTAAAATCATTTTGGAGAGTACCATTCTTCATATTTCTTAGAGTTTGTAATAAAGTAATAGAGTACTCTCTTACCTGAATAGGAGCTCCCCTGCAGTTTCAAAACATTTCTTACTGCAGCACTCTATGAAAGTGATGGTATCATAATTTGCCCCTAGGGGCTGGCAACGCAATACCTTTCCTAATAGCCCACCCCTCACATTCTGTACTGTTTTATAATGACTGTATAGGGAGAGAGCAGGGGGGCATTCCATTCACTTCTACAGAGCTTATTTTCTAAAGCATATTTACTGATTTGAAATGTAACCAAAACTTAAACATCCTTGTAAGTTAACTCATATTATGCAATTAGCAATGTAATTACTTACGTATGCATACTATACATGAGCATTTTCTTAGAAAAATTGGAACTATAAAATTCCTTGGAATTAAAATCATACAAAGAAATTAGCAATAGCATTCTATAAGTTATGTTTACATAGAGAAGCAGTCCCTTTGTGAAACTATGTGTTGTACTTCCTCCATTTCAACTACACATCTGGTACATAACAGAGGGAGATGGTTGGTTGGAGTAAAAAGCCAATGACGACTTTAAAATGCTATCAGAACTGCAAGGCTCCTTAAGTAAAAGCAATTAGCGAAGGTATTCCCTAGGTTAAGTATATATAAAGGAGTATTTGTTCAAGGAAACTCACTATATATTGTACTTCCTTCTTTTCCATTAGCTACAACTACTCCAACTACAACCAAAACAATAACTACAGCAAGTAAGACAGCATAAATAACCAAAAGTAAATTATTGTGAGAAACCCATCTTTGAAATGATTGATAAATGTATATTCTATTTAAAATCACAACACACACAACATGTTTAAATCTAGATGAGTAGCCTGCTCTCCTAATAATTTTTTACTCTCAACCTAACATTTACATTACTCACATATTACAATATTAGCAACAACATGGAAGAGACTCTAAGATTATTGTGTCTTCCCCTACCTATTAGCTGATATGAAAAAGTATGCTGCGTAAATATGAATGAAATATAATCAGTTCCTACCTATTCTACTACCCAGTGTATCAATAGATTCCCTTACTAAGCATACAGTTGTACAATCCTTCCTGGAAGGCTTGTATTCTCTTCATCTCTACTGGCTGTCTCTTTCCCTTGATCATTTACATTGTGCTGCACTGCTCTGCATTGACAGTCTCAATGTACTGTTTTAATTGAGGAACCAAGGACTACATCAATCATTTCAGGTCAGCTCTGACTAAGTCCTTGTAAAGAGGTAAGATACATTCCCCTTCCATGCTGAACACACACCTATTTCACGCAAGAATCTTATAATATTGCCAACCTGCCCATCCAACAAGTCAAGCTTTTGCCTGGAACTTACTCACTCCTCCAGCTCATACCAAAACATCTGACTATGCTTATCACTGAATAAATATATTAAAGAACCACACAGTTAAAATCATTTTGGAGAGTACCATTCTTCACATTTCTTAGAGCTTGTAATAAAGTAATAGAGTACTCTCTTACCTGAAAAGGAGCTCCTCTGCAGTGTGAAAACATTTCTTCCTGCAGCACTCTAAGTAAGTGAAGGTATCATAATTTACCCCAAGGGGCTGGCAGCACAATACCTTTCCTACTAGCCCACACCACACACATTCTGTAATGTTTTATAACGACTATATAGGGAGAGAGCAGTGGGGCACTCCATTGACTTCTACAGTGCTTTATTTCGAAAGCATATTTACTGATTTGAAATATAACCGAAATGTAAACGTCCTTGTAAGTTAACTCATGTTATGCAATTAGCAATCTAATTACTTAAGTATGCATACTATTACTTGAGCATTTTCTAAGAAAAATTGGAACTATAAAATTCCTTGGTATTAAAATCACACAAAGAAATTAGCAATAGCATTCCATAGGTTATGATTACATAGAGATGCATTTCCATAGTGAAACTAACTTTGTGTTGTACTTCCTCCATTTCAATTAGCTACAACTACTCCAAGCACAACCAAAACGACTACAACAAGTAAGTGTTGCTTTGCATTACTATTTAAATGTAGATTTTCCTGAGAAATAATTTCTGACATGGTTTAACATTTTACATTTCCTTTACAAGTATTTAAACCTACAAGGTGAGGCTATTCTTCAAACATTTCATTACTGCATCCTATTACCTACAGTACTAACAATTTAAAATATAATTGTGTGTGATTTGAAGTCCACCGTGTCTTCCCCCATTTCATAAGCAGTTATGAATACATATGTTGTATGATAATGTACAAATTTAAAGGTGTTCCTCACCCACTCTTCTACCCAGTGTGTCCAATGATTTCCTTGGTAAGCACACCAAAGTTCAAGCTTAGTTTAAAGGCATGTATTATCCTCATGTCCTTCGTCACTGGTGGCATGATGTTCCATAGGTTCCCAGCCTTCTCTAAGGAGAAATGCTTTGTAATGTTACCCCTGATATGTCTACCTCTGAGAACCAGGTGTATCCCCTTGTCATGCAGAAGGACAGAATATCAAAGATTCCTGTCTATTCAGTCAAGTCAATAAGATGATACTGAAGAAAAATGCATGTCTTCTCTTAGCCTTCACTTCCCCAGTGTGAAAATGCTATGGTGAACAAGTCTCTCCCTAATAGCTTTGGCCTTCCACTTTATTGATCAATTAGGTGGCCCTGCATTGCACCCTCTTTACAACCTCAACATAATCTATTGGAGGAGCACAGAATTGCTCTACCTGATGTACTTCAGGTGGTGCGAGACTAAATCTCTTTATAGAATGATACTTTCCCATTCCATACTGAACACTTACCTACTTTACTCTTTTCTTGAGATCATTTATCCTTTGGGCCATCAGCCAAGCTATCGAGTTAGGCTTACGCTTAGCAATTATCCATACCTGTCCTTCATTTCAACACTTTTTACTATGCATCTATTTGTCTGAACATAAAAGAGCCATAATCTTGAAGAATTTTAAGCAATTTACATTTACTTAATTGTCAATGAAATCCAGCTTAGTATTCCAATATGTTAATCTTAGATTAGATGTATACAGCAAACTCCACACTTTTGGAAGATAACAAAGGGAGGTGTTGGTTCGAGAAAAGAGCCGATCACGACTATAAAAATGCAATGAGAACTGTACAGTTCCTAAAGTAAAATAATTAGTAATGGCATTCCTTAAGCTAAGTATATGTAAAGGAGTGTTTGTTTCAGGAAACTCATTATCTGTTGTACTTCCTTCTTTTCCATTAGCTACAACTACTGCAACCACAACCAAAACAACAACCACAAGTAAGAGTGCATAAATATACAAAACTAAATTATTGTGAAAAATCTGTTTTTGATATGATTTATAAATGTATATTCTATTTTAAAATCACAACACAACTTGTCTAAACCTAGATGAGTGGCCAGCTCCCCTAACATTCCATTACTCAAAACCTAACAGATACATTTGTCACATATTACCTTATAAGCAGAAACATGGAAGAGACTCTAAGATCATTTTGTCATCCCCTACTTAATAGCAGATATGAAAAAGTATGCTATGTAAACATGCATGAAATATAATGTGTTTCCTACCCATTCTACTACCCAGTGTATCCATAGATTTCCTTATTAAGCTTACAGTTGCACAGTCTTTCTTAGAAGGCTTGTATTCCCTTCATGTTTACTGACAGTCTCATTCCCTTTACCATTTTCATGGTGCTGCACTGCACTGCTTTTACAGTCTCAAAGTACTGCTTTTATTAAGGAGCCAAGGACTACATTAGGCATTTCAGGGCAGCTCTAACTAAGTCCTTGTAAAGAGGGAGGATACATTCCCCTTCCATGCTGAACACCCTCCTAATTCTTTCAAGAATCTTATTATAATACTGGCAAAACTGCCCACCCATCATTTAAGGCTTTTGCCCAGAACTTACTCACACCTGCAGTTCATACCAAAACATCTTTCTATGCTTATCACTGAGTAAATATTTTAAATAATCGTATTGCTAAAGTCAGTTTGGAGAGTACCATTCCTCATATTTCTTAGAGCTTGTAACAAAGTAACAGAGCACTCTCTTACCTGAATAGGAGCTCCTCTGCAGTGTAAAAACATTTCTTACTGCAGCCCTCTAAGGAAGTGATGGTGTCATAATTTGCCCCCAAGAGGCTGGCAGCGCAATACCTTTTCACTTCCTACCTGCCAACCCCACAGCCATTCTGTGATGTTTTATTATGTCTGCATAGGAAAGAGCATGGGGGAGCATTGCATTGACTTCTACAGAGATTTATTTCTAAAGCATATATACCGATTTGAAATATAACTGAAACTTAGACGTCCCTGCGAGTTAACTAATATGCAATTAGCAATGTAATTACTTAAGTATGCAAACTATACATAAGGATTTTCATAGAAAAATTTAAACTGTAAAATTCCTTGGAATTAAAATCATACAAAGAAATTAGCAATAGCATTCTATAAGTTATGTTTACATAGAGAAGCATTCCCTTTGTGAAACTATGTGTTATACTTCCTCCATTTCAATTACACATCTGGTAGATAACAGAGGGAGATGATTGGTTGGAGTAAAAAGCCATTGACGACTTTAAAAATGCTATCAGAACTGCAAGGCTCCTTAAATAAAAGCAATTATCAATGGTATTCCCTATGTTAAGTATATATAAAAGAGTATTTGTTCAAGGAAACTCACTATATATTGTACTTCCTTCTTTTCCGTTAGCTACAACTACTCCAATCACAACCAAAACAATAACTGCAGCAAGTAAGGGTTCATAAATAACCAAAAGTAAATTATTGTGAGAAATCCATCTTTGAAATGATTTACAAATGTATATTCTATTTAAAATCACAACACACACATCATGTTTAAACCTAGATGAGTAGCCTGCTATCCTAATAATTTTTTACTCTCAACCTAACATTTACATTTCTCACATATTACAATATTAGCAAACACATGGAAGAGACTCTAAGATTATTGTGTCTTCCCCTACCTATTAGCTGATATGAAAAAGTATGCTGCGTAAATATGAATGAAATATAATCAATTCCTACCTATTCTACTACCCAGTGTATCAATAGATTCCGTTACTAAGCATACAGTTGTACAATCCTTCCTGGAAGGCTTGCATTCTCTTCATCTCTACTGACTGTCTCTTTCCCGTGATCATTTACAAGCGTAAGCGTAACTAGATAACATTGACTGCATTGACAGTCTCAATGTACTGTTTTAATTGAGGAACCAAGAACTACATCAATCATTTCAGGTCAACTCTGACTAAGTCCTTGTAAAGAGGGAAGATTCATTCCCCTTCCATGCTGAACACACACCTATTTCTCTCAAGAATCTTATAATATGCCAACTTGCCCATTCAACAAGTCAAACTTTTGCCTGGAACTTACTCACACCTCGAGTTCATACCAAAACATTTGACTATGCTTATCACTGAATAAATACATTAAATAACCACACAGTTAAAATCATTTTGGAGAGTACCATTCTTCACATTTCTTAGAGCTTGTAATAAAGTAATAGAGTTCTCTCTTACCTGAATAGGAGCTCCTCTGCAGTGTGAAAACATTTCTTCCTGCAGCACTCTAAGTGAAGGTATCATAATTTACCCCAAGGGGCTGGCAGCACAATACCTTTCCTACTAGCCCACACCACACACATTCTGTAATGTTTTATAACGACTGTATAGGGAGAGAGCGGGGGGGGCACTCCATTGACTTCTACAGTGCTTTATTTCGAAAGCATATTTACTGATTTGAAATATAACCGAAACGTAATCGTCCTTGTAGGTTAACTCATATCATGCAATTAGCAATCTAATTACTTAAGTATGCATACTGTACATGAGCATTTTCTAAGAAAAATTGGAACTATAAAATTCCTTGGTATTAAAATCATACAAAGAAATTAGCAATAGCATTCTATAGATTAGGATTACATAGAGATGCATTTCCTTAGTGAAATCTACCTATGTGTTGTGCTTTCTCCATTTCAATTAGCTACAACTACTCCAAGCACAACTAAAATGACAACAACAAGTAAGTGTTGCTTTGCATTACTATTTAAATGTAGATTTTCCTAAGAAATAATTTCTGATATGGTTTAACATTTAACATTTCCTTTACAAGTATTTAAACCTACAAGGTGAGACTACTCTTCAAACATTTCATTACTGCATCCTATTACCTACAGTACTAACAAATTAACATGTAATTGTTAGTGATTTGAAGTCCACTGTGTCTTCCCCCATTTCATAAGCAGGTATGAATACATATGTTGTATGAAAATGTACAAATTTAAAGGGGTTCCTCACCCACTCTTCTGCTCAGTGTGTCCAATGATTTCCTTGGTAAGCACACCATTGTACAAGCTTAATTTAAAGGCATGTTTTATCCTCATGTCCTTGGTCACTGGTGGCATGATCTTCCATAGGTTCCCAGACTTCTGGAAGGAGAAATGCTTTGTAATGTTACCCCTGAGATTTCTACCTCTGAGCATCAGGTGTACCCTCATGTCATGCAGAAGGACAGAATATTAAAGATTCTTGTCTATTCAGTCAAGTCAATAAGATTATATTGAAGAAAAATGCATGTCTTCTCTTAGCCTTCAGTTCCCCAATGTGAAAAAGCTATCTTGAACAAGTCTCTCCCTAATAGCTTTGGCCTTCCACTTTATTGATCAAATAGGTGGCCCTGCATTGCACCGTCTTTACAACCTCAACATAATCTAGTGGAGAGGCACAGAACTGCTGTACCTGATCTACTTCAGGTGGTGCTAGACTAAATCTCACTAAAGAAGGATAATTGCCCCTTCCATACTGAACACTTACCTACATTATTCTCTTCTTGAAATTATTTATCCTTCTGGTCAATCAGCCAAGCTATCTAGTTATGCTTACGCTTAGCATTTATCCATACCTGTCCTTCATTTCAACACTTTTTACTACGCATCTATTTGTCTGAAAATAAAAGAGCCATAATCTTGTAGAATTTTAGGCAATTCACATTTACTTAATCGACAATGAAATCCAGCTTAATATTCCAATATTTTAATCTTAGATTGGATGTATACAGCAAACTCCACACATTTGGAAGATAGCAGAGGGAGGTGGTTGGTTCAAGAAAAAAGCCGATGACGATGATAAAAATGCAATGAGAACTGTAGGGTTCCTTAAGTAAAAGAATTAGTAATGGTATTCCGTATGTTAAGTATATGTAAAGGAGTATTTGTTTCAGGAAACTCATTATCTGTTGTATTTTCTTCTTTTCCTTTAGCTACAACTACTCCAACCTCAACCAAAACAACAACTACAACAAGTAAGAGTGCATAAATAACCAAAACTAAATTATTGTGAAAAATCTGTCTTTAATATGATTTATAAATGTATATTCTATTTTCAAATCACAACACAACGTGTCTAAACCTAGATGAGTAGCCAGCTCCCCTAACATTCCTTTACTCAAAACCTAACAGATACTTTTGTCATATGTTACCATATAAACATAAACATGGAACAGACTCTGAGATCATTTTGTCTTCCCCTACTTAACAGCAGCTATGAAAAAGTATGCTGTGTAAACGTTTATGAAATATAATGTTCTTCCTACCCATTCTACTTCCCAATGTATCCATAGATTTCCTTACTAAGCATACAGTTGTACAGTCTTTCTTGGAAGGCTTGTATTCCCTTCATCTCTACTGACTCTCTCATTCCCTTGATCATTTTCATGGTGCTGCACTGCACTGCACTGCTTTTACAGTCTCAATGTATTGCTTTAATTAAGGAGCCAAGGAATACATTAAGCATTTCAGGGCAGCTCTAACTAAGTTCTTGTAAAGAGGGAGGATACATTCCCCTTCTATGCTGAACACCCACCTAATTATTTCAAGATTCTTATACAGAAAGCTGCCGACCACGGCAGGTGCAGGAACAAAGGAAGCTCCAGCTGCTACTACCTCCAGGTAGGTCACCCCCCCCACAGAAATCTGCCGACCGCAGCGGGTGCAGGAACAAAGGAAGCTCCAGCTGCTACTACCTCCAGGCAGGTCACCTCCCCCACAGAAAGCTGCCGACCACAGCAGGTGCAGGAACAAAGGAAGCTCCAGCTGCTACTACCTCCAGGTAAAGAAAGCCTCCAACATCGTGGCTTCTGGGGGTTATTGACGGCCGTGTTCTGCTAAACTCTTGGCTACCTAGCTCCACAGCCCACTGATTGTTACTGTGGACTCGGCTGTGGGGTTCTACCTGTAAGGGTGGCTGGGTCGCTAAACGATACCAAACCTAGGCTAGACAAGACTGCGCTTGTTAATAGACTGTTCAGCCGCTGCACTGATTTGTTGCTGCCTACTATGATTACATGTCACATCCTAGGTCTATTTGTAGTCAATGCTGTTGATTTGTTTATATTCAGTTGTAAGCCTGACTGTAATAGATTTGCACTGTTCCAGTTTGTGGACATCAGTGGATGCTGTAAAATCATTTTTCCCCTGGTTTAAAGCCTGAATGTAATAGTTGTGCAATCATTCATTTAAGTGGGCATCAAGCATAACTGCATTGCCCTCTGCAGCACTATATTTAGCAACCTTTCTGTGTAGAACTGTATGGATTTAGTTCGTTGTATAGCTCTGTACTGTGATATAATAGCAGGGTGGGGGTTTACTGTGCTATGCTCTGCGTTGTGCTGCCTATGTATCTGTGCAAGTGCAGTCTGCTACCCAAACTAGCCACACTCCATTCTCCCGCTGCATACTAATTACGCCCTTCCTACCTTTCAGGCAGGTCACCCCCCCCCCCACAGAAAGCTGCCGACCGCGGGTGCAGAAACAAAGGAAACTCCAGCTGCTACTACCTCCAAGTAAAGAAAGCATCCAACATCGTGGCTTCTGGGTGTTATTGACAGCCATGTTCTGCTAAACTCTTGGCTACCTAGCTCCACAGCCCACTGATTGTTTCTGTGGACTCGGCTGTGGGGTGCTAGCCCACCCACCCCCCAACCACCCCCCCATCCAGGGGCGGCCCTTGTCTGATTGGCTCTGGCCGCCTACGTACCTTCCTGTGTCATCACCTCCGGGTCTCTAAACTGCCCACCCTCCCCAACCACCACCCCCACCCAGGGGCGGCCCTTGTCTTATTGGTTCCGGCCGCTTACGTCACTTCCTGTGTCATCACCTCCCAGGTCCCTAAACCTAAGTCCCCACTTTCCCATTTCCAGATTATACCGGGTGGCCACTAGGTGGTGCTTGATTCCTCTCATCACTTCCCAGATCCTTAAACCTTACCTCCCTATACTACCTCTGTGTTCACCCACTGGGGCTCCAAATCCATTTCTGTCTCTCTCTCTCTGCAATCCCCTCCCCAATCCTAGCATGGCGGTCATCCCTGGTCCAGCTTGTTCCCCACTCCCTCTCCTCCTTATTATATTCCTTGCCTCTCCTAGGGCTACCTTCTGCCCACTACTCAGCTACACCTGTGCCCCCAGTTGCCCCTGCCCTCCCTCCCCAGCCCCACCCCATCCTCCTTCACACACCCTACTCCCTCCCTCATCACTACTGTCCCCTTGGCCTCCCCTCTCCACCCCTGCTCACTCTTGTATCTTATCACGCTAGCATCCCTGCCTGTGCTTCCCTGCCTACCCCTTATACCGCCTCACCCCCCCAAACCCCTTCCCCTAACTGGCGTAAACTTCCCTTCTGCCACCTCCTTCCTAGGGCTGCTCTCCTTCTTATGCTCCTATCTGACAACATCCATCCCTATCCTGGGCCTGTCTTCAATGGTTCCCCTCTGAAATCAACTGGACTTCGTATCACTTCCATAAATATTTGTAGCCTCCCCAAAAAACTGGACTCCCTACAATGCTGGGTGACTGTTCATAATCCTGATGTGATTGCCTTAGTTGAAACCTGGCTGTCTGGCTCCACCTCTGATGCCCAGGTCTCTCTCCCAGGCTACTCCCTCCACCAGCTGAGCTGGATTGGCAGGAGAGGTGGTGGATGTGCCATCTATGTTAAAGACCCACTCATTGGTCTAGCCCTTCCCCCCCATTCTTGATTGTAATGCCCAGGCCGTAACACTAAAATTATCACCTAACCCCTCCAGGGGTCCAATCTTCCTGACTACAGCTTACATACCCCCAAAAAACCAAGCCCAGGCACTGGGCCCCCTAATTGACTATATTACCTCCCTACCTAACTCCTCTGACCAAATCCTGGTAGGTGATCTGAATATCAATTGGCTTTCTCCCAAGGAGTCCACCTCCCGTGAGGTGTTCTCTGCTATTGATCTAACACAACTAGTCTCCCAGCCTACCAGGTTAAATCCTAGTAGGGGGCACTTGCACTCTTCTGGATGTGGTCCTCACCAACAGGCCTAGCCGCATCCACAACATTCAAATCCTCCCTGACTGCCTTAGTGACCACTCCCCAGTTCTCTTCTTCTGGGCGACCTCCTTGCCCAAGCCCTCTGTTCACATCACCCATCGTCGTTGACTTAGACCTGGTGGGCTAAAAAGTCTTAAAACTCTACCTAGCCTGCACTGATTGGTCCCCGCTACTAACCACCCCCGATATTGACAAGGCACTTGCCTTCTTTGTTTACACCTTTAACTCTGCCTGTGACATCTACGCACCCTTAACCCCATGTAGATCTAAAGTAAGACACACACCCTGGATTACCCCTGCCTTACACACACTTCTTAAGCAGCGGGATAACTTATGACACATCGCTGTTGATACAGGCTGCCCTGCTGACAGACAGGCCTATGCAGCTGCCCAGAATAAGTGTACGTGGGCTGTCCACAAAGTAAAGGTCGATTATTACCAAGCTTCTCTTACCTCTTCCTGGGGTAACCCCAGGTCCTTCTGGGACAATGTCAAGCAGCTAAATGGTGGAGCACACTCCCCCCCATCACTTCTTGACATCGAAGGGACTACCTCCACTGACTCCGCCCTCATTGCAACACACCTCAATAACTCCTTCACTGACCTTAGTGCAGTGCTCCCATGCAACTTCTTCAATCCTCCTCCCCATG
This sequence comes from Neoceratodus forsteri, assembly GCA_016271365.2. Lineage (NCBI taxonomy): Eukaryota > Metazoa > Chordata > Ceratodontiformes > Ceratodontidae > Neoceratodus > Neoceratodus forsteri. The sequence continues at coordinate 934,122,012 of CM028133.1, forward strand.
TCTGCCCCTCCCATCTCCGCCCCATTCCACCTTCACTCTGTCACCACCCATGATGTCAGACCCTACTTACTAAAAGCCCTAAAGTGCAACTCTATTGGCAATGACTCCCTTGATCCCTGTCTCCTACGCCAGGTCCTGGATCAGGTCATCTCACCCATCACTTGCCTCTTTAATAAGTCCCTCTGCCCAGGGCAATTCCCCTCTGTCTGGAGGGTCACCACTGTTACCCCTATTCACAAGGGTGGTGATAGGATGCTCCCAGGCAACTACCGGCCTATCTCTATCCTCTCTCCCCTCTCTAAAGCCTTAGAGAAAATTGTTGCTAGCCAAATATCTAATTACCTCATGAAATATGATGTCCTTTGTCCAGAACAGCATGGATTCAGAGTCGGTCATAGCACCAATACTGCTCTCCTGGAGTTTGCCAACTTCCTTCATAACTCACTTGATGCTGGCTCCCTCGCTGTTGCGGTATTTATAGACCTATCAAAAGCCTTTGATACCATCTCACAACCTCTCCTGTTAGCTGCCCTTGCCAGTGTGGGCTTTGCCTCTGGTCCAGTCTCCTGGTGTGCCAGCTACTTAACCAACCGTTCTCGACGTGTGAGGCTTGGTGGCACTCTTTCCAGCACCTGCCCAATCCACTCAGGAGTTCCCCAGGGCTCCACAGTCGGGCCCTTACTCTTCTCTCTCTTCCTCAACTCCCTGCCCAATGCATGTGCAGGAAATGTCCTACTCTATGCTGATGATGCAGTACTCTTTGCTTCTGACAGTAACCTCGTCTCACTCTAGAACTCCCTTCAGCGTGCCTACACCTCAGCTGAAATCTGGTTCTCTGACCACCGTCTCATCATCAACCTTAAGAAAATGAAATCTATGCTTTTTACACACCCTCAAAATAAGTCCAGCAACTTTCCTCTCTCTGTCCACTCTGCCCATAATCACCCTATAGAACTTGTACGCTCCTATAAATACCTTGGCATAATCTTCGATTCTGCTCTCTCTTTTCATAACCATATCACTGCTTTGACCACTGCCTCCAATGCATGGCTGGGTATCCTCTACCGCACAAAAAATACCTCCCCCAAACTCCCTCCGCTTGGCTGTCACCTCCTCGGTTCTATCCCTAATTGACTACAGCCTTCCTGTATATGGCGCGGCAGACCAGACGGCCTTCCACAAGGTATGCCTAACACTCAACAAAGCATGTTGACTTATTACCAGTGCCCATAGACTCACCCATACCTGTCATCTTTACTTCATGTAGACCCTACTCAACCTTGATGAACGCGTCTTGTTCCAAACCTGCCAAGTTACCTATAAAGCTCTCCATGGTCTATCCCCAGCTGGCCTTGCTAACTCTATTCACCGATCTAACTCCTTGGCGTTACACTGCCTCCAGCAAAGCTGCTCTGGTCATTCAAGGGCATGGACCACCCAGGCCAAAGGGCTTTCCCCTAGGAGCCCCCTCCTGGTACAAGCTCCTCCCTGCTGGCATCACTGATGCCCCTCACCGCTAGCTTCAAATACAGGACTGAAATCACTCCTGCTCATCACACTCCTGCCACTGCCCTGACCCCCCACCTCACCCCATGACAAAGCTCTCTGGGCTGCACTTCTCTCTATCCAGCTCTCTCCCCCTGCTGCGACTCCTTTCAACTATTCTACGACCTCCTAATCAAAAAAAAAAAAAGGATTGCTTATCCTAATCTTTTGTGGATAACAGTGCTGTGTCACTCATCATCTGTAACATGACTGTGCCTTATTGTTGAACTGTGTTGCTGATTGTATCACATTACTTGTAACTTGACTGTGCCTTATTGCTGTACTGTATTGCTGATTGTCTCATATATGTATGTCTTTGTCCTCTTTGTGATGAGGTACCTTTGTAAATGAGCCTCCGGCTCAAAGGTTGTTAAACTGATGTTAAAATAAATAAATAAATAAATAATACTGGCAAACCTGCCCATCCATCAATTAAGGCTTTTGCCTGGAACTTACTCACAGCTGCAGTTCATACCAAATCTTCTTACTATGCTTATCACTCGGTTAATATATTAAATAATCGTATTGCTAAAATCAGTTTGGAGAGTACAATTCTTCATATTTCTTAGAGCTTGTAACAAAGTAACAGAGCACTCTCTTACCTGAATAGATGCTCCACTGCAGTGTGAAACATTTCTTACTGCAGCCCCCTAAGGAAGCGAAGGTGTCATTATTTGCCTCCAAGAGGCTGGCAGTGCAATACCTTTTCACTTCCTACCTGCCAACCCCACAACCATTATGTGATGTTTTATTATATCTGCATAGGAAAGAGCATGGGGGAGCATTGCATTGACTTCTACAGAGCTTTATTTCTAAAGCATATACACCGATTTGAAATGTAACTGAAACTTAAACGTCCATGTGAGATAACTAATATTATGCAATTAGCAATGTAATTACTTAAGTATGCAAACTATACATAAGGATTTCTTAGAAAAATTGGAACTGTAAAATTCCTTGGAATTAAAATCATACAAAGAAATTAGCAATAGCATTCTATAGGTAGGATTACATAGAGATGCATTTCCATAGTGAAACTAACTATGTGTGGTGCTTCCTCCATTTCAATTAGCTACAACTACTCCAAGCACAACCAAAACGACAACAAGTAAGTGTTGCTTTGCATTACTATTTAAATGTAGATTTTCCTAAGAAATCATTTCTGATATGGTTTAACATTTTACATTTCCTTTACAAGTCTTTAAACCTACAAGGTAAGACTACTCTTCAAGCATTTCATTACTGCATCCTATTACCTACAGTACTAACAATTTAACACATAATTGTTAGTGACTTGAGATCCACCGTGTCTTCCCCCATTTCATAAGCAGGTATGAATACATATGTTGTACTGAATTATAATGTACAAATTTAAAGGGGTTCCCCATCCACTCTTCTACCCAGTGTGTCCAATTATTTCCTTGGTAAGCACACCATTGTACAAGCTTAATTTAAAGGCATGTATTATCCTCATGTCCTTGGTCACTGGTGGCATGATGTTCCATAGGTTCCCAGCCTTCTGGAAGGAAAAATGCTTTGTAATTTTACCCCTGAGATTTCTACCTCTGAGCATCAGGTGTATCCCCATGTCATGCAGAAGGACAGAATATCAAAGTTTCCTGTCTATTCAGTCAAGTCAGTAAGACGATATTGAAGAAAAATGCATGTCTTCTCTTAGCCTTCAGTTCCCCAAAGTGAAAATGCTATGGTGAACAAGCCTCTCCCTAATAGCTTTGGCCTTCCACTTTATTGATCAATTAGGTGGCCCTGCATTGCACCCTCTTTACAACCTCAACATAATATAGTGGAAGAGCACAGAACTGCTGTACCTGATGTACGTCTGGTGGTGCTAGACTAAATCTCTTTAATGAAGGATAATTTCCCATTCCATACTGAACACTTGCCTACTTTATCCTTTTCTTGAAATCTTTTATCCTTCTGGTCAATCAGCCAAGCTATCTAGTTAGGCTTATGCTTAGCAATTATCCATTCCTGTCCTTCATTACAACACTTTTTATTATGCGTCTATTTGTCGGAACATAAAAGAGCCATAATCCTGAAGAATTTTAAGCAATTTACATTTACTTAATTGACAATGAAATCCAACTTAATATTCCAATATGTTATCTTAGATTGGATGTATACAGCAATCTCCACACATTTTGAAGATAACAGAGGGAGGTGGTTGGTTCGAGAAAAAAGCCAATGACGATGATAAAAATTCAATTATAACTTTAGGGTTCCTTAGGTAAAAGAATTAGTAATGGCATTCCTTATGTTAAGTATAGGTGAAGGAATATTTATTTAAGGATACTCTTTGTCCCCAGAACCCCACCAATAAATACACGGGACAGTAGTGTGAGGTTGCTCAGTCTTTGCAATAATTTTACTGATTTGATATTTTAGTAATCATTCACCATTTTTCACCTTGTTACACTTTTTCCCATATTCCACATTATATGTACATAAACTTTACATTTCCATTTGGTGCATACATTATATCATTTTTTCTTGCTGTTCTCTTAATTAATAGCCAGATCTCTCAATCTCTACTGCCCCAATGTACATCATGGGGGGTGTCCTAAGCCTCTTATTCTTATATCACCACGGGCACGGAGCGTACACACCGTGCCCTGCTTCTATTTCCGCATAGGGCAAGTACCATGCCCTTGCCTCTTATTTTATTTTGTTCTCTTGCTCCCCCCTTTTTCCTCTTGCTGTCCACCTTCAGCAATATTTTCATAGCCAGCCACTGTGGTCCACCTTTCCCAGTGACGCATTGTGCTCCACCTTACACAGTGCCTTGCTGTCCTTTCTTCTGGGTGCGAGGGTGGGAATTTCCTTATGGAGCAAAATTGTGAGCTTCCCTTTGTGCAGCCCCTTTTACCTGCTACCTTTCCCCATCCCTTACTTCCTTTGCCCATTCAGCTGTTGCCACATCATTGATCTTGTCTTGTCACAGGTTCTCCCCTTCTAAACCCCACCCTACCCCACCCCCTTTCTTCCTTTCTTTCTGAACTTCCCTTTTCTTGGCCTGGGCCATGGGACAATGGGGCCTGCCCTTCTTAATTTGGGCAACCCTCTTTGTCCACAGAACCCCACCAATAAATACATGGACCAGTAGTGAGAGGTTGCTCAGTCTTGGCAATAATTTTACTGATTTGATATATTTGTAATCATTCACCATTTTTCACCTTGTTACACTTTTTCCCATATTCCACATTATATGTACATAAACTTTACATTTCCATTTGGTGCATACATTATATCATTTTGTCTTGTTGTTCTCTTAATTAATAGCCAGGTCTTTCAATCTCTGCTGCCCCCTCCGACGTACATCATGAGGGGGTATCCTGGCCTCATATTCTTATATCCTGCACCAAGGGCATGGGCGTACACACCATGCCCCTGCTTCTTATTTCCACTAGTCCACCTCCAGCTTGCGATGGACGGTGGACTTTCCCCACTTTTCTTCTTCTCCCTTCCCTCTCCAAAATGCTTCTTTTTTTTTACCCTTATTTCTGTACCAACCATGACTCTATTGCATTCGAAATCTCGGTGTTGAACATGGCCAGGCCGAGACCCGACAAATGCACCCCATCCTCTCTGTAGTACTCATCTACCCCTTCCGTGATCCTGTGTTTTATCACCATTCCCCCAATCCCCTGGAATACCCTCCCCACTCTCAAATTCATACATTTTCTGGCCCTGTCTATGCTCTTGTGGCTCACTGCCTGCCTCCATACCCTGCGAGGAGTGATGCCTGACCATGCCAAAGTAACCTCTGGCCACCATTTTATTATTACTTTAACATCATGTTCTATCTGATAAAAAATGTCCAACCAGGGCCTTGTTCCCAAGTCATTGCCCCCAAGATGTACCACAATCAGGTCTGGTCACCTATGATCCCTCCTGATTTCACTGAGCTCTGGCAGCAGCTGCACCCATTTCATGCCCCATCGGCCTTTTCACACCAGCCTTATTGTGTCAATATCCAGGTACCACTGTTTTCCCCCTTGCCTCCGGGCTGCCCATTTTTCTGCCCAATGCACAAAAGAGTGCCCGCAAATCCATGCCTTGAGCTTCTTAGTTGCACCTGGTTGACTGAAAACACAAAGAATGAATATCTGTCCATGCCCTTCATTCCCCCCCCTTTTCTTATTTCTCTCTTCTTGATGCACCTGCTATGGGGAGAAAACAATCATTTTAGCATTTTAATTCTCGTATGTATTTTTTATAATATCCTGATGACCATCTTCCTCTCTCTTTGATCTCCTCAGCTCCTTTGCCCTGTGCAGACATGGTTGACGCTGCCCCAATTCTAAATGAATGCAAAGAATATCCCTCTGTTAACTCCCCAACAAACCGGAGTACCTTGTTCAATACCACAGCCACCTAGTACCCCGAGACTGGCCTGCCATTCCCATGTATAAATATCCTTCCATTACCCTGTTTTTTTGCGGTCTGCCACATACATGTGCAGTGCCGCCACTGGGCATATGGATTTATTTTGGTGTGTCCACAACCACACCTTCCTCCCTTGTTTTGTCTGATCGGTTTTGGACTCCCGTAACTTGACTATTATGGCTTCACTCATCCATTCCATGTCCTTCCATCGTAAACCCCCACCTTCCATCTTCTTGTTGTGGCCCAGTATCTCACTCAGCCTGAAGGCCCCACTGTACATGGTGGTGTATAGTGCCAGAAATAACACCGTCTCCCCCATGGACATGCATATGTGTCCTAATGCCCCCAGTAACCTTACCTTCAGCCCTTCTGATATCGGCTTTCTCCTATCTTGCCTCTTCTCATTCCCTCTCATCCATCCCTGCATCATTCTCCTAATAAGGTTAGTTTTGTAGGTCCTCCCAACCCCTTAATGTGCAGATTTGACCTATGGCTGCCAAATGCACCCCATGGTTGAGTGTGCTATGTTCTGATTCCAACCCTTGATAATAAATTGCGCCACTTGTTCCCCCATTGCTGGACCACTTACCTGCCCAAAGTACTCATCCTGAAACTTTTGAAAAGCCCTCCAGGAGGTTTCATATGCTCTCAGGTTCCAAGGGGCCCAGGAGTTGCAGAACAATGCCTCAGCTCCCCAAATCCAATCGACCATACGTGATCTGGAATGGCAGTCTGTTTTGTCTCTGCTCTTGGTGCAAAGGTCCTGAATTTGTCCATCTGCAATCGGGAGAGGCAATCAGCTATCACATTGTCAACTCCCTTGGTGTGTTTTGCCCTGAAAGACATGTTCAAGGACAATCCCAACCACACCATTCTGCTCTATACTCTCATAACTCTCTCTGAAAGTGTCCGTTTTTTGTTCAGTACTTCCACGACCGCTCTGTTGTCACTCCAAAATGTGACCTGCCTGTTCCTGAGTTCACCCCCCCCATATTATCATAGCCACCCATATGGGAAATAGTTCCAGAAAGGTGATGTCTTTTGTCACCCCACTCTGTCTCCAGACCACCGGCCATGGTTCTGCAAACCATTTTCCTTGGAGGTACCCTCCAATCCCTATTCCCCCCGTTGCATCTGTGTATAGCTGTAAGTCCGTGTTATACACCCATTCATCCTGCCAGAATGTATGCCATTATATTTTTGCAGAAATTGCTCCCATGCTGCCATGTCCTCCCTAGCCATTTTATTCAGATCCACCCAGTGGTGAGGCCGTGTGGCCCACCACGTGGCCCAGGCTAAACACCATGTAAATGTTCACCCTGGTGTGATCGCCCTACATGCGAAGTTCAAGTCACCCAGTAACCACTGTGCCTGCTGCAGCGTTACCCTTCTGTGCTTTCTTACTGCCTTAAATAGTTCCTTCAGTTTTTTAACCTTCTGCTCGGGCAGCCGGAACAACTCCTTTTCCATATCCAGTTCCAGTCCCAAAAACTCAATCTTGCGACTCGGTCCCTCTGTCTTGTCTACGGCTAATGGGACACCCACCTCCTGACATAATCTCTGGAAACTCTTAAGCATGACCTGTGTCTCTGCCTTTCCTTCCCCAATAAACAGGAAATCATCCAGGTAGTCCACCACCGTCCAGTACCTGAACCTGCTCTGATAAACCCATTGTAGCCAGGTACTAAACATTTTGAACATCGCACATGCTATTAAACACCCCATTGGCATAGCTTTATCAAAATAATACTTGTCCTCCACCCTGAAGCCCAGTAATTCCCAGTCTTACAGCCTAACCAGTAAGAGGCAAAAAGCTGATTCTACGTCTGTTTTTGCCACTAACGCTTCCCGTTTTGTTCTAATCATTTTTACAGCATCCTCCAGTGTGGCGTATGTGACTCTGCTGTCCTCCTTCATTATGGAATCACTGACCGAATCCCCTTCTAGATAAGACAAGTGGTGTCTTACCCAGTACTCCCCCTCTTGTTTTTTGGGTACCAAACCCAAAGGCGAAACCCTTAGTCTGGGTAGTGGCAGGGCCATGAATGGACCTTCGACCCTACCCTTCCTTACTTCCTTCTGAATTTTTTGTGCCAACACCCCTTCTTTTCCCTGTACTGATTTTAAATTTTTTGCTACTGTCTTTTTCCTGCGCCCTTTAAACTACAAGCTAAAGCCGTAATCAAAACCCTCTCCCAATTTTTTTGCCGTGAACCTGTCCGGATATCCCCCCAACCATTTCTTCAACCTTCCTATGTTTATGGGTGTCCATGCCAGCTGGAACCAAACTTTCATGGTCCCCCTATGTGTCCTGCTGTCAGGGCTGATTGCCCTGCCATTTTCCTCCTGCTCCTCTACCCTATTCCCTCTCCCCAGTGCTGCCCGAAAGAGATTCTGCCTCCTCTGAAAGGATGGCTGATGTGAGCTGTCCTGACTGCTCATCCCTTTTCCAACTGTACCTGCACTTGGCTGCTGGGTGATGCCCCCGCACTTGGAGCACAATTGCCAGAAATTGGCAGTTTGGCCAAGAACAGGCTGCCCTATTGTATCCCCAACATGCCTTCATTGCTGCCAATGCCCTTTTCTCAGCTTCTGTTTCTTTGTCCGAAGGCCCCGTGTAAATCTCCAACCACAAATCTATTTGTCTGGCATCCCATTGCACATCCCCAAAATGTGCCATTCTCTTCCTAAATTTTTCATCGTACAGTAACCAGCTATGCCCCCCATCTTGTATGCATTTTTTATGATGAGGGAGTAAGTGAGCAGGGGGATAGCTAATTCGCCCGCTTCTCTATCACAATGGCTGTGAAATACATAAAACCAGTGGACCAGTTATCCCACATTTTTCCCTTCCATGTTTTATCCTCCTCTTCCTTTCTGAGCAGCACTACTGCGCTGCCATGTCTTTCTTCTCAAGCTATCTTTTCTTCATATTTTTCCATGCTATCTACATTTGCTAATGCAAAAATATCCACATATTCCCCTTTCCATATCTTCTCTTTCACTGCTGATGGAACATGGTCTGCTAGGTGGACTCCCAGAGCCCCTAACTCCTTCCTTACCCCTTGATTACCCCCATCGCCCTCCCCCACCTCATTCCCTCTCCCCTTTAGCTCGCCCAATGCCTTTTCTAATTGGCCAATGCCACTCTCCCCCATACTTTTTAACATTTGTGCTATATATTCTTTTATACTGCTCTCCACTGTCACCCCTTGATTACCTGGTGCAGTTGTCTGTGAAGGACCAAACCCCGGCGTCAGTATTTCTGTTACTTGGGGACCACTTGTTTGCTGTGGTGATGGCGCTAAGCTTGCTACTGGTAGGTTCAGCTGGCACCTCGGTACTGCTGGGTCTGCTCTTCCCTCTGGCGCCAGGGTGTGGTCCAGGAATGGCTCAGGTATGGGTCTCTCAGGGGAAGGGGTCCATGGTTCTGTCACCAGAATCACCCCACTGGGCTCCCTATTGGTGACCTGCACCAGTACCCTCTTGTTAGTCTCCTTACCCTTCCCCATCTTCCCTTTTCGCTTTTTTCCCTTTTCCACACCCTCGGGCTCTGCCACCTCCAGCAGCCAATTAGCCTTCTCCACCAAATCCATCACCACCTTGAAGCACTCCTCTTTGTTGGGCTTTGTTTTTCTTGGTGCCATCCTGCATCTGTATCTACAACAACAAACATCTGTTAACAAAACACTGCCTTCCACGTGTCCACTCTCTTGTTATATATCTATTATTATATCATAATATTTTTTTTTGAGTCTCCCCCACCTTCGGGGGCTTGTTCCTACTGCCCTTGCCAGCTGTGTTTAACTTGCTGCCCCTCCCCCACCCGCTCTCTGTCTTCCCGGCCCCCTTTGTGGCCTTCTTCAACCCTATCTTTTCACCCATTATACCCCTGCTTACACGTCTTTGAGCCATGCCCAAACACACCATCCACAAAAAAAAACAGTCAACTGGTCTCCGGTGTACCTGGACACCACACTTTTGATTCAAAAACCACTGCCTACCCACTTGTAATGCAGCGACAATGGTATTCCATCCTGAATGTCCCCCCAAAGTATTTTTTTTACTTCTTCCCCACCACTCCGCTTGCTTCTCCTGATGCCTCGATGTTTCTTTTATTTGCGCTCCCTACACCACGCTGCTTCCTGGCTCCCCTTCAGGCCTACATTACCCAGGCAACATTTGTCATTGTCCTGTGATCAGCCATTCCGTCACCCGCCTTTGGCCCTCCACATGCCTCTTCAAAACAAAAAACAGTGCTTGGCCGGGCTTCAGTGCTGATTAGGCATGAAAAAACGGCTACAGTTGCAGTTGTGTATGGCCTCAGCCGTTTCCGCCCTCTTGCTTGCTGCACACTATATCTTTTTTTTTTCCCCTCCCCCCATCATCAGTACCACGTTCTCCTTCCACCCCACATGACGATGACGTCACATGCCATCGCCACGCGGTCAGGCCCCTGTCTCTTGGGGCCCTTCCCTACGTTCCATTTCTTTCCACTTTTGCCATGCTCCTTCTGACCAACAAACCCCCCCTTCTTTCTTTTCTTGTGCCTCCATTCTTTCTTTCCAGCCCAGCTCCTTCCCGGCCAAAAACTGCATCCTGCAGTCCACTAACCCACTTTCAAATGGTAGGCCTCCCCTCTTAGGCCATGCTGTGACCCAGACCACCAGCTCCTCGACTCCCAGTCACTAAAGTAGCCCCTTTTCTTGTGGGCTTCGCCCGTTTGCATGCAAAAAAAAACTCTTTAGCCCCCACTGTGACCCAAACCCCAAGCTCATTGACCCACAGCCATTACAGTAGCCCCTATTTCTAGAGACTTTGCCCATTTGCACTCCAACCCTTGCAACCAAACCTCCTTCTAAGAGACTCTACTTTCACAAATGGGGCCTTCTGCCCCTACCTTCCGTGGGCCTGCCACCTTGCCTACCACTCGCCAACCCCATTCACCTTATCCCCCCCATTCAGAGCTTGCGCCCACCACGCTACCATGTCTCACTTCCTGTTCCCACTGGACTGCTTTGCACTGCTCCTCCAGCCATTCGGAGCATATTTTCAATACTGGAAAGTTTACGAACACATTTCAGACTTTTTGGAGATTTTACTTGTTCACCTACTGAAAGCGATCCCCCTACAACCAACCGCCTTTTCCCAGCTCTGTGTCCTCGCCCTTCTTTTCCTGAAATGCTGCACCAACCGCAGCCCCTGGACAAATTCCTGTCCCCTCACTACTCTCGCGGTCCTCACCACAACGCAGTCAGTTGCAACACCCACAACAGGTGCTCTTAAACTACCACTCTCAGTGCATCCTCCACGCATTGTCATATTTTTTTCTTCCTCCACACACTCTCTGCCTACCTCTACCATCATTTCACATCACCTTACCTCAGGTTCCTGATTGTCCTCTCGCTGTTATTCAGTAACTCATTGTTTTTGGTTTTTTTTAAGTTTTACTATTACTACTCACCACAAATTTTAAACTCAAAAACCAAATCAGATGCCCAATGGCTCAATTTTATACTGCCTACTACTGATGTGCATCCACAGGAAATTTCCTTATGTAGCAAAATTGTGAGCTCCCCTTGTGTGCAGCCCCTTTTACCTGCTACATTTCCCCACCCCTTAATCCCTTTGCCCATTCAGCTGCTGCAACATCATTGTTCTTGTGTTGTCACAGGTTCTCCCCCTTCTAAACCCCACACCTTACCCCATCCCCCCTTTCTTCCTTTCTTTCTGAGCTTCCCTTTGATTGGGCTGGGCCATGGGACAATGGGGCCTGCCCTTCTTAATTTGGGCAACCCTCTTTATCAGTTGTACTTCCTTCTTTTCCATTGGCAACAACTACTCCAACCACAACCAAAACAACTACAGCAAGTAAGACTTCATAAATAACCAAAAGTAAATTATTGTGAGAAATCCATCTTTGATATGATTTATAAATGTATATTCTATTTTAAAATCACTACACAACGTGTCTAAACCTAGATGAGTAGCCAGCTCCATTAACATTACTTTACTCAAAACCTAACAGATACATTTTTCACATATTACCATATAAGCATAAACATGGAAGAGACTCTAAGATCATTGTGTCTTCCCCTATGTAATATCAGATATGAAAAAGGATGCTGTGTAAACATGCATGAAAATAATGTGTTTCCTACCCATTCTACTACCCACGGTATCCATAGATTCCCTTACTAAGCATACAGCTGTACAGTCCTTCTTGGATGGCTTGTATTCTCTTCATCTCTACTGACTGTCTCATTCCCTTGATCATTTTCATGGTGCTGCACTGCACTGCTTTTACAGTCTCAATGTACTGTTTTATTAAGGAGCCAAGGACTACAACAAGCATTTCAGATCAGCTCTAAGTCCTTGTTTAGAGGGAGGATACATTTCCCTTCTATGCTGAACACCCACCTAATTCTTTCAAGAATCTTATGATAATACTGACAAATCTGCTCATCCAGCAAGTCAAGTTTCTGCCTGGAACTTACTCACAATTGCACTTCATACCAAAACTCCTTACTATGCTTATCACTGAGTAAATATATTAACTAATCGTATTGTTAAAATCAGTTTGGAGAGTAGCATTCTTCACATTTCTTAGAGCTTGAAACAAAGTAACAGAGCACTCTCTTGCCTGAAAGGAGCTCCTCTGCAGTGTGAAAACATTTCTTACTGCAGCCCCCTAAGGAAGCGAAGGTGTCATGATTTGCCCCCAAGGGGCTGGCAGCGCAGTACCTTTTCATTTCCTACTAGCCAACCCCACAGCCATTCTGTGATGTTTTATGATGTCTGCATAGGGAAAGAGCGTGGGGGGCACTCCATTGACTTCTACAGAGCTTTATTTCTAAAGCATATATAGCGATTTGAAATGTAACTGAAACTTAAATGTCCATGTAAGTTAACTAATATTATGCAATTAACAATGTAATTACTTAAGTATGCATACTATACATATGCATTTACTTATAAAAACTGGAACTGTAAAATTCCTTGAAATTAAAATCATACAAAGAAATGAGCAATAGCATTCTATAAGTTATGTTTACATAGAGATGCATTCCCTTACTGAAACTAACTATGTATTGTTCTTCCTCCATTTCAACTACACATCTGGTAGATAACTGAGGGAGATGTTTGGTTGGAGTAAAAAGCCAATGACGACGTTAAAAATGCAATGAGATCTGCAAGGTTCCTTAAGTAAAAGCAATTAGTAATGGAATTCCCTATGTTAAGTATGCATAAAGGAGTATTTGTTTAAGGAAACTCATTATATATTGTACTTCCTTCTTTTCTATTAGCTACAACTACTCTAACTACAACCAAAACAACAAGTAAGAGTGCATAAATAACCAAAAGTAAATTATTGTGAGAAATCCATCTTTGACATGATTTATAAATGTATATTCTATTTTAAAATCACAATACACACATGTCTAAACCTAGATGAGTTGCCTGCTCTCCTAACATTTTTTTACTCTCAACCTAACATTTACATTTGTCACATAATACCATATTAGCAAAAACATGGAAGAGACTCTAAGATCATTGTGTCTTCCTCAACTTATTAGCAGATATGAAAAAGTATGCTGTGTAAGCATGAATGAAATATAATGAGTTCCTACCCATTGTGCTACCCAGTGTATCAATAGACTCCCTTACTTAGCATACAGTTGTACAGTATCTCCTGGAAGGCTTGTTGTCTCTTCATCTCTACTGACTGTCTCATTCTTTTAATCATTTTCATGGTGCTGCACTGCACTGCTTTGACAGTTTCAATGTATTGTTTCTATTAAGGAAACAACGACTACATCAGTCATTTCAGGTCAGCTCTGACTAAGTCCTTGAAAAGAGGGAGGATACATTCCCCTTATATGCTGAACACACACCTGTTTCTTGCAAATATCTTATAATACTGGCCAACCTGCCCATCCAACAAGTCAAGCTTTTGGCTGGAACTTACTCACATCTGCAGTTCATACCAAAATATCTGACTATGCTTATTACTGAGTAAATATATAAAATAACTGTACTGCTAAAATCATTTTGGAGAGTACTATTCTTCATAATTCTTAGAGCGTGTAACAAAGTAACAGAGTACTTTCTTACCTGAATAGGATCTCCTCTGCAGTGTGAAAACATTTTTTACTACAGCACTCAAAGGAAGTAAAGGTATCATAATTTGCCCCATGGGGCTGGCAGCACAATACCATTCCTACTAGCCCACCCCACATACATTCAGTAATGTTTTATAATGACTGTATAGAAAGAGAAAAGGGGGCACTCCATTGACTCCCACAGAGCTTTATTTCTAAAGCATACATACCGATTCAAAATGTAACTGAAACTTAAACGTCCAAGTAAGTTAACTCATATTATTCAAATAGCAATGTAATTACTAAAGTATGCATACTATACATAAGCATTTTCTTAGAAAAATTGGAATTGTAAAATTCCTTGGAATTAAAATTAGCGATAGCATTCTATAAGTTATGTTTACATACAGATGCATTCCCTTAGTGAAACGAATTATATGTTGTGCTTCCTCCATTTCAACTGCACATCTGGTAGATAACAGAGGCAGATGGTTGGTTGGAATAAAAAGTCAATGACGATGTTAAAAATGTAATGAGAACTGCAAGGTTCTTTAAATGAAAGCAATTAGTAATGGTATTCCCTATGTTAAATATATATAATGGAGTATTTGTTTAAGGAAACTCACTATATATAGTACTTTCTTCTTTTCCAGTAGCTACAACTACTCCAACTACAACAAGTAAGAGTGCATAAATAACCAAATGTAAATTATTGTGAGAAATCCTTCTTTGATATGATTTATAAATGTATATTCCATTTTAAAATTACAACACACGCAACATGTCTCAACCTACAGGAGTAACCTGCTCTCCTAACATTTTTTTACTCTCAGCGTAATATTTATATTTGTTACATATAATATCTTTGAAAAAGCATGGAAGAGACAATAAGATCATTGTGTCTTCCCCTACTTGTTAGCAGATATGAAAAAACATGCTGTGTAAACATGCATGAAATAAAACGAGTTCCTACCCATTCTACTACCCAGTGTATCAATAGATTTCCATACTAAGCATACAGTTGTACATTCATTCCTGGAAGGCTTGTATTCTCTTCATCTCTACTGACTTTCTCATTCCCTTGATCATTTTCATGGTGCTGCACTGCACTGCTTTGACAGTCGCAACCTGTTGTTTTTATTAAGGAGCCAAGGACTACATCAATCATTTCAGGTCAGCTTTGTCTAAATCCTTGTAAAGAGAGAGGCTACAGTCCCCTTCCATGCTGAACACCCACCTATTTCTTTCAACAATCTTATAATATTGGCCAGCCTGCCCATCGATCAAGTCAAGCTTTCACCTGGAATTTATTCACAACTGCAGTTCATACCAAAATGTATCCACTCGCTTATCACTGAGTAAATATATTAAATAACCGTACAACTAAAATCATTTTGGAAAGTACCATTCTTCATATTTCTTAGAGCTTGTAACAAAGTAACAGAGTACTCTCTTACCTGAATAGAAGCTCCTCTGCAGTGTGAAATAATTTCTTACTGCAGCAATCTAAGTGGGCGTAGGTATCATAATTTGCCCCAGGAGTCTGGCAGCACAATGTCTTTCCTACTAGCCCACCACACACACATTCTGTGATGTTCTATAATGACTGTATAGGGAGAGAGCAGGTGGCACTCCATTGACTTCTACAGAGCTTTATTTCTAAAGCATATTTACAGATTAGAAATGTAACTGAAACTTAAACGTCCTTGTAAGTTAACTGATACAATGCAATTAGCACTGTATTTACTTAAGTATGCATACTATACATGAGAATTTTCTTGGAAAAATTGGAATTATAAAATTCCTTGGAATTAAAATCATACAAAGAAATTAGCAACAGCATTCTATAGGTTAGGTTTATATAGAGATGCATTTTCTTAGTGAAACTAACTATGTGTTGTGCTTCCTCATTTCAATTAGCTACAACTATGTCAAGCAAACCAAAACGACAATAACTATTAAGTGTTGCTTTGCATTACTATTTAAATGTAGATTTTCCTAAGAAATCATTTCCAATATGATTTAACATTTTACATTTACTTTACAAGTATTTAAACCTAGAAGGTAAGACTACTCTTCAAACATTTCTTTACTGCATTCTATTACCTAATGTACAAACAATTTAACATATAATTGTTAGTGATTTTAGGTCCACCATGCCTTCCCCCATTTCATAAGCAGATATGAATACGTATGCTGTTTGATAATGTACAAATTTAAAGGGGGTTCCCGACTCACTTTTCGACCCAGTGTCCAAAGATTCCCTTGGTAAGCACACTATTGTACAAGTATAATTTAAAGGCATGTATTATCCTCATCTCCTTGGTCTCTGGTGGCATGATATTCCATAGGTTCCCAGCATTCTGGAAGGAGAAATGCTTTGTAATGTTACCCCTGAGATTTCTACCTCTGAGCATCAGGTGTATCCCCATGGCATGCAGAAGGACAGAATATCAAAATTTGCTTTCTATTCAGTCAAGTCAATAAGATGATAATGAAGAAAAATGCATGTCTTCACTTAACCTACACCTCTCCAATGTGAAAATGCGATGGTGAACAAGCCTCTCCCTAATAGCTTTGGCCTTCCACTTTATTGATCAATCAGGTGGCCCTGCATTGCACCCTCTTTGCAACCTCAACATATTATACTGGAGAAGTACAGAACTACTGTACATGATGTACTTCAGGAGGTGCTAGACTAAATCTCTTTAAAGCAGGATACTTTCCCCTTCCATACTGAACACTTACCTACTTTATTCTTTTCTTGAAATCATTTATCCTTCTGATTGATCAGCCAAGCCATCAAGTTAGGCTTATGCTTAGCAATTATCCATACCCGTCCTTCATTACAGCACATTTTACTATGCGTCTATTTGTCAGGACATAAAAGAGCCATATTTTTGAAGAAATGTAAGCAATTTTCGTTTACATAACTGACAATGAAATCCTGCTTAATATTCCAATATGTTAATCTTAGATAGGATGTATACAGCAAACTCCTCACATTTGGAAGATAACAGAGGGAGGTGGTTGGTTCGAGAAAAAAGCCATTGACGATGATAGAAATGCAAAGAAAACTGTAGGGTTCCAAAAGTAAAAGAATTAGTAATGGCATTTCTTATGTTAAGTATATGTAAAGGAGTAACTGTTTAAGGAAACTCATTATTTGTTGTACTTCCTTCTTTTCCATTAGCTACAACTAATCCAACCACAACCAAAACAACAACTACAACAAGTAAGAGTGCATAAATAACCCAAAGTAAATTATTGTGAGAAATCCATTTTTGATATGATTTATAAATGTATATTCTATTATAAAATCACAACATATACAACATGTCTAAAACTAGATGAGTAGCCTGCTCTCCTAACATTCCTTTACACAAAACCTAACATATACAGTACATTTGTCACATATTACCATATAAGCATAAACATGGAAGAGACACTAAGATCATTGTGTCTTCCCTTACTTAATAGCAGATATGAAAAAGTATGCTGTGTAAACATGCATGAAATATAATGTGTTTCCTTCCCATTCTACTACCCACGGTATCCATAGATTCCCTTACTAAGCATAGAGTTGTACAGTCTTTCGTTGAATGCTTGTATTCTCTTCATCTCTACTGACTGTCTAATTCCCTTGATCATTTTCATGGTGCTGCACTGCACTTCTTTTACAGTCTCAATGTATTGCTTTTATAAAGGAGCCAAGGACTACAACAAGCATTTCAGTTCAGCTCTAAGTCCTTGTAAAGAGGGAGGATACAGTCCCCTACTATGCTGAACACCCATCTAGTTCATTCAAGAATCTTATTATAATACTGGCAAACCTGCCCATCCATCAAGTCAAGCTTTAACCTGGAACTTACTCACACCTCCAGTTCATACCCAAACATCTGACTATGCTTATCATTCAGTAAATATATTAAATAACCATACAGCTAAAATCATTTTGGAGATTACCATTCTTCATATTTCTTAGAGCTTATAATAAAGTAATAGAGTACGCCCTTACCTGAATAGCAGCTCCTCTGCAGTGTGAAAACATTTCTTACTGCAGCACTCTAAGGAAGTGAAGGCATCATAATTTGCCCCAAGGGGATGGCAATGCAATACCTTTCCTACTAGCCCACCCCACACACATTCTGTAATGTTTTATAATGACTGTATTGGGAGAGAGCGGGGGGGCATTCCATTTACTTCTACAGAGCATTATTTCTAAAGCATATTTACTGATTTGAAATGTAACTGAAACGTAAATGTCCTTGTAAGTTAACTCATATTATGCAATTAGCAATGTAATTACTTAAGTATGCATACTATACATGAGTATTTTCTTAGAAAAATTGGAACTATAAAATTCCTTGGTATTAAAATCATACAAAGAAATTAGCAATAGTATTCTATAGCTAAGGATTACATGTAGATGCATTTCCTTAGTGAAACTAACTATGTGTGGTGCTTTCTCCGTTTCAATTAGCTACAACTACTCCAAGCACAACCAAAATGACAACAAGTAAGTGTTGCTTTGCATTACTATTTAAATGTAGATTTTACTAAGAAATCATTTCTGATATGGTTTAACATTTTACATTTCCTTTACAATTGTTTAAACCTACAAGGTAAGACTACTCTTCAAACATTTCATTACTGCATCCTATTACCTACAGTAATAACAATTTAACACATAATTGTTAGTGATTTGAGGTCCACCGTGTCTTCCCCATTTCATAAGCAAGTATGAATACATATGTTGTGTGATAATGTACAAATTTAAAGGGGTTCCTAACCCACTCTTCTACCCAGTGTGTCCAATTATTTCCTTGGTAAGCACACCATTGTACAAGCTTAATTTAAAGGCATGTATTATCCTCATGTCCTTGGTCACTGGTGGCATGATGTTCCATAGGTTCCCAGCCTTCTGGAAGGAGAAATGCTTTGTAATGTTAGCCCTGAGATTTCTACCTCTGAGCATCAGATGTATCCCCATGTCATGCAGAAGGACAGAATATCAAAGTCTGCTGTCTATTCAGTCAAGCCAGTAAGACTACATTGAAGAAAAATGCATGTCTTCTCTTAGCCTTCACTTCCCCAAAGTGAAAATGCTAAGGTGAATAAGCCTCTCCCCAATAGCTTTGGCCTTCCACTTTATTTATCATTTAGGTGGCCCTGCATTGCACCCTCTTTACAACCTCAACATAATCTAGTGGAGAGGCACAGAACTGCTGTACCTGATGTACTTCAGGTGATGCTAGACTAAATCTCTTTAAAGAAGGATAATTTCTCCTTCCATATTGAACACATACCTAATTTATTCTTTTCTTGAAATCATGTATCCTTCTGGGCAATCAGCCAAGCTATCTAGTTATGCTTATGCTTAACAATTATCCAAACCTGTCCTTCATTTCAACACTTTTTACTATGCATCTATTTGTCTGAAAATAAAAGAGCCATAATCTTGAAGAATTTTAAGTAATTTACATTTACTTAATTGACAATGAAATCCAGCTTAATATTCTAATATGTTAATCTTAGATTGGATGTATACAGCAAACTCCACACATTTGGAAGATAACAGAGGGAGGTGGTAGGTTCGAGAAAAAAGCCGATGACGACAATAAAAATGCAATGAGAATTGTAGGGTTCCTTAAGTAAAAGAATTAGTAATGGCATTCTGTATGTTAAGTGTATCTAAAGGAGTATTTGTTTCAGGAAAGTCATTATTTGCTGTACTTCCTTCTTTTCCATTAGCTACAACTACTCCAACAACAACCAAAACAACAACTACAACAAGTAAGAGTGCAAAAATATCCAAAACTAAATTATTGTGAAAAATCTGTCTTTGATATGATTTATAAATGTATATTCTATTTTAAAATCACAACACAATGTGTCTAAACCTAGATGAGTAGCCAGATCCCCTAACATTCCTTTTCTCAAAACCTACCAGATACTTTTGTCACATATTACCATATAAGCATAAACATGGAACAGACTCTAAGATCATTGTGTCTTCCCCTACTTCATAGCAGATATGAAAAAAGTATGCTGTGGAAACCTTCAAGAAATACAATGTCTTACCTACCCATTCTACTACCCAGGGTATCCATAGATTCCCTTACTAAGCATACAGTTGTACAGTATTTCTTGGAAGACTTGTATTCCCTTCATCTCTACTGACTCTCTCCTTCCCTTGATCATTTGCATGGTGCTGCACTGCACTGCTTTTACAGTCTCAATTTATTGCTTTTATTAAGGAGCCAAGGACTACATTAAGCATTTCAGGTCAGCTCTAAGTCCTTGTAAACAGGGAGGATACAGTCCTCTTCTAGGCTGAACACCTTCCTAATTATTTCAAGAATCTTATTATAATACTGGCAAACCTGCCCATCCATCAATTAAGGCTTTTGCCTGGAACTTACTCACACTTGCAGTTCATACCAAAACTTCTTACTATGCTTATCACAGAGTAAATATATTAAATAATCGTAATGCTAAAATCAGTTTGGAGAGTACCATTCTCCATATTTCTTAGAGCTTGTAACAAAGTAACAGAGCACTCTCTTACCTGAATAGGAGACCTCTGCAGTGTGAAAACATTTCTTACTGCAGCCCCCTAAGGAAGCGAAGCTGTCGTAATTAGCCCCAAAGAGGCTGGCAGTGCAATACCTTTTCACTTCCTTCTTGCCTACCCCACAGCCATTCTGTGATGTTTTATTATATCTGCATAGTAAAGAGCATCGGGGAGCATTGCATTGACTTCTACAGAGCTTTATTTCTAAAGCATATATACTGATTTGAAATGTAACTGAAACTTAAATGCCCATGTGAGTTAACTAATATTATGCAATTAGCAGCATAATTGCTTAAGTATGCAAACTATACATAAGGATTTCTTAGAAAAATTGGAACTGTAAAATTCCTTGGAATTAAAATAATACAAAGAAATCAGCAATAGAATTCCACAAGTTCTGTTTACATAGAGATGCCTTCCCTTAGTGAAACTAACAATGTGTTGTGCTTCCTCCATTTCAACTACACATCTGGTAGATAACTTAGGGAGATGCTTGGTTGGAGTAAAAAGCCAATGATGACTTTAAAAATGCAATGAGGACTGCAAGGTTCCTTAAGAAAAAGCAATTAGTATTGGTATTCCCTATCTTAAGTATATATAATGGAGTATTTGTTTAAGGAAACTCATTACATATTGTACTTCCTTCTTTTCCGTTAGCTACAACTACTCCAACTACAACAAGAACAATAACTATAGCAAGTAAGAGTGTATAAATAACCAAAAGTAAATTATTGTGAGAAATCCATCTTTGAATTGATTTATAAATGTATATTCTATTTTAAAATCACAACACACACAACATGTATAAACCTAGATGAGTAGCCTACTCTCCTAATAATTTTTTACTCTCAACCTAACATTTACATTTGTCACATATTACCATATTAGCAAAAACATGGAAGAGACTCTAAGATCATTGTGTCTTCCTCTACCTATTAGAAGATATAAAAATGTATGCTGCGTAAACATGAATGAAATATGATAAGTTCCTACCTATTCTACGACCCAGTGTATACTTACAAAGCATACAGTTGTACACTCCTTCCTGGAAGGCTTGTATTCTCCTCATCTCTACTGACAGTCTCATACCCTTGATAATTTTCAAGGTGCTGCACTGCACTGCTTTGTCAGTCTCAGTGTATTGTTTTAATTAAGGAACCAAGGACTACATCAATCATTTCAGGTCAGCTCTAAGTCCTTGTAAAGATTGAAGATACATTCCCCTTCCATTGTGAACACACACCTCTTTCTCTCAAGAATCTTATAATACTGGCCAACCTGCCCATCTAGCAAGTCAAGCTTTTGCTTGGAACTTACTCACACCTGCAGTTCTTTCCAAAACATCTGAATATGCTTGTCACTGAGTAAATATATTAAATAACCATACAGCAAAATAGTATTGGAGAGCACCAACAACTAAAATCGTATTGGAGAGCACCATTTTTCATATTTCTTAGAGCTTGTAATAAAGTAATAGAGTATTCTCCTACCTGAATAGGAGCTCCTCTGCAGTGTGAATATATTTCTTACTGCAGCACTCTAAGGAAGTGAAATTATAGTAATTTGCCCCAAGGGGCTGGCAGCGCAATACCTTTCCTATTAGCCCACCCCACACACATTCTGTAGTGTTTTATAACAACGGTATAGGGAGAGAGCAGGGGGGCACTCCATTGAATTCTACAGAGCTTTATTTCTAAAGCATATTTACTGATTTGAAATGTAATCGAAACTTAAACATCCTTGTAAGGTAACTCATATTATGCAATTAGCAATGTAATTACTTAGGTATGCGTACCATACATGAGCATTTTCTTAGAAACATTGGAACTATAAAATTCCTTGGTATTAAATAAAATCATACAAAGAAATTAGCAATAGCATTCTATAGATCAGGTTTACATAGAGATGCATTTCCTTAGTGAAACTAACAATGTGTTGTGCTTCCTCCATTTCAATTAGCTACAACTACTCCAAGCACAACCAAAATGACAACAAGTAAGTGTTTCTTTGCTTTACTATTTAAATGTAGATTTTCCTAAGAAATCATTTCTGATATGGTTTAACATTTTACATTTACTTTACAAGTATTTAAACCTACAGTGTAAGACTACTCTTCAAACATTTCATTACTGCATCCTATTACCTACATTACTAACAAATTAAGATATAATTGTTAATGATTTGAGGTCCACCGTGTCTACCCCCATTTCATAAGCAGGTATGAATACATATGTTGTATGACAATGCGCAAATTTAAAAGGGTTACTCATCCACTCTTCTACCCAGGGTGTCCAGTTATTTCCTTGGTAAACACACCATTGTACAAGCTTAATTTAAAGGCATGTATTATCCTCATGTCCTTGGTCACTGGTGGCATGATGTTCCATAGGTTCCCAGCCTTCTGGAAAGAGAAATGCTTTGTAATGTTACCACTGAGATTTCTACCTCTGAGCATCAGGTGTATCACCATGTCATGCAGAAGGACAGAATATCAATGTTTCCTTTCTATTCAGTCAAGTCAATAAGAAGATATTGAAGAAAAATGCATGTCTTCTCTTAGCCTTCACTTCCCCAATGTGAAAATGCTATGGTGAACAAGTCTCTCCCTAATAACTTTGGCCTTCCATTTTATTGATCAATTAGGTGGCCCTGCATTGCACCCTCTTTACAACCTCAACATAATCTAGTGAAGAGGCTCAGAACTGCTGTACCTGATGTACTTCAGGTGGTGCTAGACTAAATCTCTTTAAAGAAGGATACTTTCCCCTTCCATACTGAACACTTACCTACTTTATTCTTTTCTTGAAATCATTTATCCTTCTGGGCAATCAGCCAAGCTATCTAGTTATACTTACTCTTAGCAATTATCCATACCTGTCCATAATTTCAAAACTTTTTACTATGCATCTATTTCTCTGAAAATATAAGAGCCATAATCTTGAAGAATTTTAAGCAATTTACATTTACTTAATTGACAATGAAATCCAGCTTAATATTCCAATATGTTAATCTTAGATTGGATGTATACAGCAAACTCCACACATTTGGAAGATAACAGAGGGAGGTGGTTGGTTCAAGAAAAAAGCCTATGACGATGATAAAAATGCAATGAGAACTGTAGGGTTCCTTAAGTAAAAGAATTAGTAATGGCATTCCATATGTTAAGTATATGTAGCAGAGTATTTGTTTCAGGAAACTCATTATCTGTTGTACTTCCTTCTTTTCCATTAGCTACAACTACTCCAACCACAACCAAAACAACAACTACAACAGGTAAGAGTGCATGAATAACCAAACCTAAATTATTGTGAGAAATCTGTCTTTGATATGATTTATAAATGTATGTTCTATTTTAAAATCACAACACAACGTGTCTATACCTAGATGAGTAACCAGCTCCCCTAACATTCCTTTACTCAAAACCTAACAGATACTTTTGTCCCATATTACCATATAAGCACAAACATGCAACAGACTCAGAGATCATTCTGTCTTCCCCTACTTAATAGCAGATATGAAAAAGTAAACTGTGTAAACGTTCATGAAATATAATGTATTTCCTACCCATTCTACTACCCAGTGTATCTTTAGATTCCCTTACTAAGCATTCAGTTGTACAGTCTTTCTTGGAAGGCTTGTATTCCCTTCATTTCTACTGACTCTCTCATACCCTTGATCATTTTCATGGTGCTGCACTGCACTGCTTTTACAGTCTCAATGTATTGCTTTTATTAAGGAGCCAAGGACTACATTAAGCATTTCAGATCAGCTGTAAGTCCTTGTAAAGAGGGAGGATACATTCCCCTTCTATGCTGAACACCCACCTAATTTTTTTCAAGAATCTTATATAATACTGGCAAACCTGCCCATCCATCAATTAAGGCTTTTGCCTGGAACTTACTCACACCTGCAGTTCATACCAAAACTTCTTACTATGCTTATCACTGAGTAAATATATTAACTGATCGTATTGTTAAAATCAGTTTGGAGAGTACCATTCTTCATGTTTCTTAGAGCTTGTAACAAAGTAACAGAGCACTCTCTTTCTTGAATAGGAGCTCCTCTGCAGTGAGAAAACATTTCTTACTGCAGCCCCCTAATGAAGCGAAGGTGTGATAATTTTCCCCCAAGGGGCTGGCAGCGCAATACCTTTTCATTTCCTACTAGCCAACCCCACAGCCATTCTGTGATGTTTTATGATGTCTGCATAGGAAAGAGCATGGGGGAGCATTGCATTGACTTCTACAGAGCTTTATTTCTAAAGTATATATACTGATCTGAAATGTAACTGAAACTTAAATGTCCATGTAAGTTAACTAATATTATGCAATTAGCAATGTAATTACTTAAGTATGCAAACTATACATAAGGATTTTTTTAGAAAAATTAGAACTGTAAAATTCCTTGAAATTAAAATCATACAAAGAAATGAGCAATAGCATTCTATAAGTTATGTTTACATAGAGATGCATTCCCTTACTGAAACTAACTATGTATTGTTCTTCCTCCATTTCAACTACACATCCGGTAGATAACTGAGGGAGATGTTTGGTTGCAGTAAAAAGCCAATGACGACGTTAAAAATGCAATGAGAACTGCAAGGTTCCTTAAGTTAAAGCAATTAGTAATGGAATTCCCTATGCTAAGTATGCATAAAGGAGTATTTGTTTAAGGAAACTCATTATATATTGTACTTCCTTCTTTTCCTTTAGCTACAACTACTCCAACTACAACCAAAACAACAACAAGTAAGAGTGCATAAATAACCAAAAGTAAATTATTGTGAGAAATCCATCTTTGATATGATTTATAAATGTATATTCTATTTTAAAATCACAACACACACGTCTAAACCTAGATGAGTTGCCTACTCTCCTAACATTTTTTACTCTCAACCTAACATTTGCATTTGTCACATATTACCATATTAGCAAAAACATGGAAGAGACTCTAAGATCATTGTGTCTTCCTCAACTTATTAGCAGATATGAAAAAGTATGCTGTGTAAGCATGAATTAAATATAATGAGTTCCTACCCATTGTACTACCCAGTGTATCAATAGACTCCCTTACTTAGCATACAGTTGTACAGTCCTTCCTGGAAGGCTTGTATTCTCTTCATCTCTACTGACTGTCTCATTCCCTTGATCATTTTCATGGTGCTGTACTGCACTGCTTTGACAGTCTTAGTGTACTGTTTTAATTAAGGAACCAAGGACTACATCAATCATTTCAGGTCAGCTCTGACTAAGTCCTTGTAAAGAGGGAGGATACATTCCCCTTATATGCTGAACACACATCTATTTCTTGCAAATATCTTATAATACTGGCCAACCTGCCCATCCAACAAGTCAAGCTTATGGCTGGAACTTTCTCACACCTGCAGTTCATACCAAAATATCTGACTATGCTTATTACTGAGTAAATACCTGTATATAAAATAACCGAACTGCAAAAATCATTTTGAAGAGTACTATTCTTCATAATTCTTAGAGCTTGTAACAAAGTAACAGAGTACTTTCTTACCTGAATAGGAGCTCCTCTGCAGTGTGAAAACATTTCTTATTGCTGCACTCTAAGGAAGCAAAGGTATCATAATTTGCCCCATGGGGCTGGCAGCTCAATACCATTCCTACTAGCCCACCCCACATACATTCTGTAATGTTTTATAATGACTGTATAGAAAGAGAGCAGGGGGGCACTCCATTGACTTCCACAGAGCTTTATTTCTAAAGTACATATACCGATTCAAAATGTAACTGAAACTTAGACGTCCAAGTAAGTTAACTCATATTAAGCAATTAGCAATGTAATTACTAAAGTATGCATACTATACATAAGCATTTTCTTAGAAAAATTGGAATTGTAAAATTCCTTGGGAATTAAAATTAGCAATAGCATTCTATAAGTTATGTTTACATAGAGATGCATTCCCTTAGTGAAATGAATTATGTGTTGTGCTTCCTCCATTTCAACTACACATCTGGTAGATAACAGAGGCAGATGTTTGGTTGGAATAAAAAGCCAATGACGATGTTAAAAATGCAATGGGAACTGCAAGGTTCTTTAAATAAAAGCAATTAGTAATGGTATTCCCTATGTTAAATATATATAATGGAGTATTTGTTTAAGGAAACTCACTATATATTGCACTTTCTTCTTTTCCGTTAGCTACAACTACTCCAACTACAACCAAAACAACAACTACAACAAGTAAGAGTGCATAAATAACTAAACGTAAATTATCGTGAGAAATCCTTCTTTGATATGATTTATAAATGTATATTCCATTTTAAAATTACAACACACGCAACATGTCTAAACCTACAGGAGTAACCTGCTCTCCTAACATTTTTTTACTCTCAATGTAATATTTACATTTGTCACATATACACCATATTAGAAAAAGCATGGAAGAGACTCTAAGATCATTGTGTCTTCCCCCTACTTATTAGCAGATATGAAAAAATATGCTGTGTAAACATGCATGAAATAAAATGAGTTCCTACCCATTCTACTACCCAGTGTATCACTAGATTTCCATACTAAGCATACAGTCATACATTAATTCCTGGAAGGCTTGTATTCTCCTCATCTCTACTGACTTTCTCATTCCCTTGATTATTTTCATGGTGCTGCACTGCACTGCTTTGACAGTCGCAACCTGTTATTTTTATTAAGGAGCCAAAGACTACATCAATCATTTCAGGTCAGCTCTGTCTAAATCCTTGTAAAGAGAGAGGCTACAGTCCCCTTCCATGCTGAACATCCACCTATTTCTCTCAAGAATCTTATAATATTGGCCAGCCTGCCCATCGATCAAGTCAAGCTTTTGCCTGGAATTTATTCACACCTGCAGTTCATACCAAAATGTCTCACTATGCTTATCACTGAGTAAATATATTAAATAACCATACAACTAAAATCATTTTGGAGAGTACCATTCTTCATATTTCTTAGAGCTTGTAACAAAGTAACAGAGTACTCTCTTGCCTGAATAGAAGCTCCTCTGCAGTGTGAAATCATTTCTTACTGCAGCAATCTAAGGGGGCGTAGGTATCATAATTTGCCCCAAGAGTCTGGCAGCACAATGCCTTTCCTACTAGCCCACCACACACACATTCTATGATGTTCTATAATGACTGTATAAGGAGAGAGCAGGTGGCACTCCATTGACTTCTACAGAGTTTTATTTCTAAAGCATATTTACAGATTTGAAATGTAACTGAAACTTAAACGTCCTTGTAAGTTAACTGATATTATGCAATTAGCAATGTATTTACTTAAGTATGCATACTATACATGAGCATTTTCTTGGAAAATTGGAATTATAAAATTCCTTGGAATTAAAATCATACAAAGAAATTAGCAATAGCATTCTATAGGTTAGGTTTATATAGAGATGCATTTCCTTAGTGAAACTATGTGTTGTGCTTCCTCCATTTCAATTAGCTACAACTATGCCAAGCAAACCAAAATGACAATAACAATTAAGTGTTGTTTTGCATTACTATTTAAATGTAGATTTTCCTAAGAAATCATTTCCAATATGATTTAACATTTTACATTTACTTTACAAGTATTTAAACCTAGAAGGTAAGACTTCTCTTCAAACATTTCTTTACTGCATTCTATTACTTACAGTACAAACAATTTAACATATAATTGTTAGTGATTTTAGGTCCACCATGCCTTCCCCCATTTCATAAGCGGGTATGAATGCATATGCTGTTTGATAATGTACAAATTTAAAGGGGGTTCCCTACCCACTTTTCTACCCAGTGTCCAAAGATTCCCTTGGTAAGCACACTATTGTGCAAGCATAATTTAAAGGCATGTGTTATCCTCATCTCCTTGGTCTCTGGTGGCATGATGTTCCATAGGTTCCCAGCGTTCTGGGAGGAGAAATGCTTTGTAATGTTACCGCTGAGATTTCTACCTCTGAGCTTCAGGTGTATCCCCATGTCATGCAGAAGGACAGAATATCAAAATTTGCTGTCTATTTAGTCAAGTCAATAAGATGATAATGAAGAAAAATGCATGTCTTCACTTAACCTACACTTCTCCAATGTGAAAATGCTTTGGTGAACAAGCTTCTCCCTAATAGCTTTGGCCTTCCACTTTATTGATTAATTAGGGGGCCCTGCATTGCACCCTCTTTGCAACCTCAACATATTATACTGGAGAAGCATAGAACTACTGTACATGATGTACTTCAGGAGGTGCTAGACTAAATCTCTTTAAAGCAGGATACTTTCTCCTTCCATACTGAACACTTACCTACTTTATTCTTTTCTTGAACTCATTTATCTTTCTGGTCAATCAGCCAAGCCATCTAGTTAGGCTTCTGCTTAGCAATTATCCATACCCATCCTTCATTGCAACACTTTTTACTATGCATCTATTTGTCAGGACATAAAAGAGCCATATTTTTGAAGAATTGTAAGCAATTTTCATTTACTTAATTCACAATGAAATCCTGCTTAATATTCCAATATGTTTATCTTAGATTGGATGTATACAGCAAACTCCTCACATATGGAAGATAACAGAGGGAGGTGGTTGGTTCGAGAAAAAAGTCGTTGACGACGATAAAAATGCAAAGAAAACTGTAGGGTTCCAAAAGTAAAAGAATTAGTAATGGCATTTCTTATGCTAAGTATATGTAAAGGAGTATCTGTTTAAGGAAACTCATTATTTGTTGTACTTCCTTCTTTTCCATTAGCTACAACTACTCCAACCACAACCAAAACAACAACTACAAGTAAGAGTGCATAAATAATCCAAAGTAAATTATTGTGAGAAATCCATCTTTGATATGATTTATAAATGTATATTCTATTTTAAAATCACAACATACACAACATGTCTAAAACTAGATGAGTAGCCTGCTCTCCTAACATTCCTTTACACAAAACCTAACATATACATTTGTCACATATTACCATATAAGCATAAACATGGAAGAGACAGTAAGATCATAGTGTCTTCCCCTACTTAATAGCAGATATGAAAAAGTATGCTGTGTAAACATGCATGAAATATAATGTGTTTCCTTCCCATTCTGCTACCCACGGTATCCATAGATTCCCTTACTAAGCATACAGTTGTACAGTCTTTCTTTGAATGCTTGTATTCTCTTCATCTCTACTGACTGTCTCATTCCCTTGATCATTTTCATGGTGCTGCACTGCACTGCTTTGACAGTCTCAATGTATTGCTTTTATTATGGACCAAGGACTACATCAAGCATTTCAGGTCAGCTCTGACTAAGTCCTTGTAAAGAGGGAGGATACATTTTCCTTTTATGCTGAACACCCACCTAATTCTTTTAAGAATCTTATTATAATACTGGCAAACCTGCCCATCCATCAAGTCAAGCTTTTGCCTGGAACTTACTCACACCTGCAGTTCATACCAAAACTTCTTACTATGCTTATCACTCAATAAATATATTAAGTAATCGTATTGCTAAAATCAGTTTGGAGAGTACCATTCTTTAAATTTCTTAGAGCTTGTAACAAAGTAACAGACCACTCTCTTACCTGAATTGGAACTCTTCTGCAGAGTGAAAAGATTTCTTACTGCAGCCCCCTAAGGAACCGAAGATGTTATGATTTGCCCAAGGGGCTGGCAGCGCAATACCTTTTCACTTCCTACAAGCCCACCCCACAGCCATTGTGTGATGTTTTTTGAAGTCTGCATAGGGAAAGAGTGTGGGGGGGGCACTCCATTGACTTTTACAGAGCTTTATTTCTAAAGCATATATACCAATTTGAAATGTAACTGAAACTTAAATGTCCATGTAAGTTAACTAACATTATGCAATTAGCAATGTAATTACTTAAGTATGCATACTATACATAAACATTTACTTATAAAAATTGGAATTGTAAAATTCCTTGAAATTAAAACCATACAAAGAAATTAGCAATAGCATTCTGTAAGTTATGTTTACATAGAGATGCATTCCCTTAGTGAAACTAACTATGTATTGTACTTCCTCCATTTCAACTACACATCTGGTAGATAACAGAGGGAGATGGCTGGTTGGAGTAAAAAGCCAATGATGATGTTAAAAATGCAATGAGAACTGCAAGGTTCCTTAAGTAAAAGCAATTAGTAATGGTATTCCCTATGTTAAGTATATATAAAGGAGTATTTGTTTAAGGAAACTCACTATATATTGTACTTCCTTCTTTTCCGTTAGCTACAACTACTCCAACTACAACCAAAACAACAACAAGTAGGAGTGCATAAATAACCAAAAGTAAATTATTGTGAGAAATCCATCTCTCATATTATTTATAAATGTATATTCTATTTTAAAATCACAACACACACAACATGTCTAAACCTAGATGAGTAGCCTGCTCTCCTAACATTTTTTAATCTCAACCTAATATTTACAATTGTCACATAATACCTAAATAGCAAAAACATGGAAGAGACTCTAAGATCATTGTGTTTTCCCTTACTTATTAGCAGATATGAAAAAGTATGCTGTGTAAACATGAACGAAATATAATTAGTTCATACTCATTCTACTACACAGTGTATCAATAGATTCCTTACTAAGCATACAGTTGTACAGTATTTCCTGAAAGGCTTGTATTCTCTTCATATCTACTGACTGTCTCATTCCCTTGATCATTCTCATGGTGCTGCACTGCACTGCTTTGACAGTCTCAATGTATTGTTTTTATTAAGGAACCATGGACTACATCAGTCATTTCAGGTCAGCTCTGATTAAGTCCTTGTAAATAGGGAGGATACATTCCCCTTCCACGCTGAACACACTCTTATTTCTTTCAAGAATCTTATAATACTTGCCCACCTGCCCATCCAAAAAGTCAAGCTTTTGCCTGGAACTTACTCACACCTGCAGGTCATACCAAAACGTCTGACTATACTTATCACTGAGTAAATATATTAAATAACCATACAGCTAAAATCATTTTGGAGAGTACCATTCTTCATATTTCTTAGAGCTTGTAACAAAGTAACAGAATACTCTCTTATCTGAATAGGAGCTCCTCTGCAGTGTGAAAACATTTCTTACTGCAGCACTCTAAGGGGGCGAAGGTATAATAATTTGCCCCAAGAGCCTGGCAGCGCAATGTCTTTCCTATTAGCCCACCCCACACACATGCTGTAATGTTTTATAATGACTGTATAGGGGGAGAGCAGGGAGGCACTCCATTGACTTCTACAGAGCTATATTTCTAAAGCATATTTACTGATTTGAAACGTAACTGAAACTAAAATGTCCACATGAGTAAACTCATATTATACAATTAGCAATGTAATTACGTAAGTATGCATACTATACATGAGCATTTTCTTAGAAAAATTGGAACTGTAAAATTCCTTGGAATTAAAATAATACAAAGAAATTAGCAATAGCATTCTATAAGATATGTTTACATAGAGATGCATTAACTTAGTGAAACTAACTATGTGTTGTGTTTCTTCCATTTTAACTACACATCTGGTAGATAACAGAGGGAGATGGTTGGTTGGAGTAAAAAGTCAATGACGACTTTAAAAACGCTATGAGAACTGCAAGATTCCTTAAGTAAAAGCGATTAGTAAAGGTATTCCCTATGTTAAGTATATATAAAAAAGTATTTGTTTAAGGAAACTCACTATATATTGTACTTGCTTCTTTTCCGTTAGCTACAACTACTCCAACTACAACCAAAACAACAACTACAACAAGTAAGGGTGCATAAATAACCAAAAGAAAATTGTTGAGAGAAATCCATCTTTGATATGATTTTAAATATATATTCCATTTTAAAATCACAACACACACATGTCTAAACCTAGATGAGTTGCCTGCTCTCCTAACATTTTTTTACTCTCAGCCTAACATTTACATTTGTCACATATTACCATATTAGCAAAATGATGGAAGAGACTCTGAGATGATTGTGTCTTCCCCTACTTATTAGCAGAAATGAAAAAGTATGCTGTGTAAACATGAATGAAATATAATGAGTTCCTACCCATTGTACTGCCCAGTGTATCAATAGATTCTTACAAAGCATACAGTTGTACAGTCTTTCCTGGAAGGCTTGTATTCCCTTCATCTCAACTGACTGTCTCAGTCCCTTGATCATTTTCATGGTGCTGAACTGCACTGCTTTTACGGTCTCAATGTATTGCTTTTATTAAGGAAACAAGGACTACATCAATCATTTCAGGTCAGCTCTGACTAAGGCCCTGTACACATTAGAGCTGAAGATTTGCACCGGTTTAAAAAGCGTTTTAAAATTTTTTTGAAACTCACCACAGCAGCCCATCCAGATCAGTCTTCAATCAAGTTTTAACTTGGTTATACCACAGCCGACTCCAGTCTGCATCTGGCTCCAGTAACATTTTTTAAAACGGGTTCTCCACAACCCTTAACACGTTTCCTGGAGGAGCAATATGCAGACGCCAGTCCACACTACAAGGTAACATGCTTTCTCTCATACAACAGTTTTTAAAAACAAACTTGAGAAAAGTTCGCAGCAGGGTTTAAGCACGGTTTCTTAACACACTTTGAAACCGTGCTTAAATGTGGATGGGTGCCATGTTTGCGCTACTTAAAACATTTTAAGCACCTTAAAATGTTTTAACTAGCCTGATGTGTACAGGGCCTAAGTCCTTGAAAAGAGGGAGGATGCATTCCCCTTTCATGCTAAACAAACACCTATTTCTTTCAAGAATTTTATAATACTGGCCAACCTACCCATCCATCAAGTCAAGCTTTTGCCTGGAACTTACTCACACCTGCTCGTCATACCAAAACATCTGACTATACTTATCACTGAGTAAATATATTAAATAACCATACAGCTAAAATCATTTTGGAGATTAACATTCTTCATATTTCTTAGAGCTTGTAACAAAGTAACAGAGTACTTTCTTACCTGAATAGGAGCTCCTCTGCAGTGTGAATACATTTCTTACTGCAGCACTCTAAGGAAGTGAAGGTATCATAATTGTCCCCAAGGGTCTGGCAGCGAAATACCTTTCCTACTAGCCCATCCCACACATTCTGTAATGTTTTATAATGACCGTATAGGGAGAGAGCAGGGGGGCACCCCATTGACTTCTACAGAGCTTTATTTCTAAGGCATATTTACTGATTTGAAATGTAACTGAAACTTAAACGTCCTTGTAAATTAACTCATATTATGCAATTAGCAATGTGATTACTTAAGTATGCATACTATACATGAGCATTTTCTTAGAAAAACTTGAACTATAAAATTCCTTGGAATTAAAATCATACAAAGAAATTAGCAATAGCATTCTATAGGTTAGGTTTACATAGAGATGCATTTCCTTAGTGAAACTAACTATGTGTTGTGCTTCCTCCATTTCAATTAGCTACAACTACTCCAAGCACAACCAAAACGACAACAAGTAAGTGTTGCTTTGCATTACTATTTAAAAGTAGATTTTCCTAAGAAATCATTTCTGATATGGTTTATCATTTTACATTTACTTTACAAGTATTTAAACCTAGAAGGTAAGACTACTCTTCAAACATTTCATTACTGCATTCTATTACCTACAGTACTAACAATTTAACATATAATTGTTAGTGATTTTAGGTCCACCATGTCTTCCCCTTTTCATAAGCAGGTATGAATACATGTGTAATAAGATAATGTACAGATTTAAAGGTGTTACCCATGCACTCTTCTACCCAGTGTGTCCAATGATTCTTCTGGTAAGCACACCACTGTACAAGCTTAATTTAAAGTCATGTATTATCCTCATGTCCTTGGTCTCTGGTGGCATGATGTTCCATAGATTTTAGCCTTCTGAGAGGAGAAATGCTTGATAATGTTATCCCTGAGATTTGTACCTCAGAGCATCACGTGTATCCACATGTCATGCAGAAGGACAGAATATCAAAGTTTGCTATCTATTCAGTCATGTCAATAAGATGATAATGAAGAAAAATGCATGTCTTCTCTTAGCCTTCACTTCTCCAATATGAAAATGCTATGGTGAACAAGCCTCTTCCTAATAGCTTTGGCCTTCCACTTTATTGATCAATTAGGTGGCCCTGCATTGCACCCTCTTTACAACCTCAACATATTCTAGTGGAGGAGCACAGAACTACTGTACATGATGTACTTCAGGTGGTGCTAGACTAAATCTCTTTAAGAAAGGATACTTTCCCCTTCCATACTGAACACTTACCTACTTTATTCTTTTCTTGAAATCATTTATCCTTCTGGTCAATCAGCCAAGCCATCTAGTTAGGCTTCTGCTTAGCAATTATCCATACCTGTCCTTCATTACAACACTTTTTACTATGAGTCTATTGTCTGAACATAAAAGAGCCATAATCTTGAAGAATTTTAAGCACTTTACATTTACTTAATTGACAATGAAATCCAGCTTAATATTCCAATATGTTTATCTTAGATTGGATGTATACAGCAAACTCCACACATTTGGAAGATAACAGAGGGAGGTGGTTGGTTCGAGAAAAAAGCCGATGACAATGATAAAAATGCAATGAGAACTGTAGGGTTCCTTAAGTAAAAGAATTAGTAATGGCATTCCTTATGTTAAGTATATGTAAAGGAGTATTTGTTTAAGGAAACTCATTTTCTGCTGTAATTCCTTCTTTTCCATTAGCTACAACTACTCCAACCACAACCAAAACAACAACTACAACAAGTAAGAGTGCTTAAATAACCAAAAGTAAATTATTGTGAGAAATCTGTCTTTGATATGATTTATAAATGTATATTCTATTTTAAAATCACAACACGGGAGATCACGTGGTGCAGAGCATGAGCTAGCTGCTCCGTTCTCATGCTCCCTCTACCCAGCTCTAAATCAGCGTCTTTTTGCGTCCCCATCGCTGCAATTTTCATCGGATTGCTTTGTTGAAGGCAGGCAGGCACGGGAGATGCACATTTTGTCATATGGAGATCATCGGTAAAGAAGCATTACCTCACCATACCCCTCCGAACACCCCTGAGAA
This sequence comes from Neoceratodus forsteri, assembly GCA_016271365.2. Taxonomy (NCBI): domain Eukaryota; kingdom Metazoa; phylum Chordata; order Ceratodontiformes; family Ceratodontidae; genus Neoceratodus; species Neoceratodus forsteri. The sequence continues at coordinate 934,157,647 of CM028133.1, forward strand.
GGCCCCAAAGAAAGCACGGGCCTTGGCTACTCATTACTCGGCGGTGGAGGCATCCGGGGAGTCGGAACGGGAACCGCTTACTCTGGTGGTTTTTTTAAAAGAATTCCAGACGTTTAAGTAGGAGATGCGTGACTTAACAGCAGAAGTTAAAAATATATCTCGGGCCATTGAAGAGTTAAATCGCCGAACAGCTGATAATGCAGCTCGAATTTCCTCTATGGAGCGCAAGCATGATAAGCTCGTCCCAGAGTTAACAGGAGTGAGACAGAAGATTGTAAAGCTGGAAAATAAAGTCAAGGATTTAGAGGGGCATTCGCGCAGAAACAATGTTGTTATTCTGGGTCTCCCTGAGAAGGAGGAAGGACTCGACCCTATTAAATTCGCCTGTCGCCTGGTGGAAAAAATAGCGGGACCCTCGTCCTTTGGGGCTACTTATATCATTGAGAGGGCTCACCGGGCTTTAAGAGTGGTGCCAGCATCAGGGGCCCCCCCACGATCATTTATTATGAGATTTCTCAACTATTTGGAACTCCAGCATTTTCTTCTGAAAGCCAAGGGTTGAAAGAAATCTTCTGGGAAGGCTCTCTTTTGAGGGTGGTCCAAGATTTGCCATATTCAATCCGCCAAAGGAGAGCTACGTTCCACCCCATTATTAAGAAACTCATTGCTGCCAATATCAGATTTAAAATGGGTTATCCTGCACGCTTTCAAGTTTTGGTGGCAGGGGTCTGGCGTAACTTTGAGAACTATGATCAGGCTGTTACTGACTTAAAAGCTTGCTTTCCTGATCTTTCAAGGAGCCCTGAGACTTATCATTGATACCTTTATGATACCTTTCTTACCGGCCTACTTCTCGTTGACTGTATTCTAGATACCTGGACTTGGCAGCATATATGTTGGACTCTGAGTCGGACATTATCCCGCTAATATTAATTTATCCTCTCTTTAGTCTACCTTAATGGGGGTTCGGATTGCTTTATCTTTCTAACCTTCTCCCAATTATTCCCGCTATCACTTCCTCCTTCCCCCTTCCCTCTTCCTTCCTTCTTCCCTCCCTTATTCCCTTCCTTTCCTCCCCCCTTCCCCTTTTTTTTTTTTTTGTTGCTTCTAGATATAAGTGAACTTGCTGGTTCTATATTCGCCTAGGTCAATCGCCCTATTGGGGTAATGTTGATAATCTGCTTTTGATATAAATTAACACGGTGTTTCAATATATGTTGGTATCATGGCTGAAGTTGGCCCTCTTTTTTACAATTCCATCTTGTAGCTTCACGCTTATCTTGTTTACTGCGTGGTGTGAAGGTGATGGTTTTGTATCCTCATACATTATATATTTTTTCCTCTTTTTACGGTAGTTTATTGGGCTATTTCCACATCAGCCATGTTACCTGGTCTTACTGTGTACTATAACATTATGTAATAGCTCTTTATTTATTTTCTTTAATTGTTGTTCTACCTATAGGGCTTATTAGATAATATCCTCGTTATTTTCTTAGTTTTGGGACCGACTATCAGTCGTTGGGGTTGCTAGGTGGGCGGGGTAGAGGCAGAGAGCTGTTTTGAGCTGTAACCATGTTCTATGGTAGATCGGGAGGGTTGTGGGCATCGGGGATCTGGGGTTTTTGGTGTTCCTTGTGTTTTCTGGGGGTTTTGTATTATTCTTACGTGGGGACTGCTATTGGGGTTTGCACAGCACACCTATTTTTAGTTTTGGATAATTATACGGGCGTAGTGGACTTGTGTATTTTTTTTTGATACCATAAGTTTTCTAAATGGCTAGAGAGTTAAATATTGTAAGTTGGAATGTACATGGGATTCGCCATAAGTTGAAACAATACAAGGTTCTAAAATATTTATCTCATGTGAGGGCCGATATTATTTTTTTACAGGAGACTCATTTATTAGATACTGAATCCATTCAGTTGCGGAGGCTGCAGATAGGGCAAGTTTTTGCTTCAGAAGGTAATTCTCATAGTAGAGGAGTTATGATTATGTTGCGGAGATTTGTACCTTTTAACCCGATTCAAACATTCAAGGATAGCTTTGGGAGGTACATTTTTGTTAGAGGTACGTTACATACTACAGAGGTTATCCTAGGTTCAGTATATGGTCCCAATAATGATTCCCCAGGATTTTTTGTTCAGTTGGCAGATTTACTCGCCCCCTACTATAGTTTACCTATTGTAATGGGGGGAGACCTAAATCTGGTATTGGATTTTTCTTTGGATAAGTCTGGTTCGAGTAGGAAAGGATTATCTCCAGCGAACAGGGCTTTAAGAGAAATGATTGAGCATTTGGGTTTATGTGATGTCTGGAGGATCTTGCATCCTAATGATCGGAAGTATACCTTTTTTTCCCAGGTTCATAATACTTTTTCTAGAATTGACTATGTCTTCATTTCTAATAGTCTTTTACCTGGGGTTTTGAATGCCGATATACTTCCTGGACTTCCTTCTGATCATTCCATGGTAACCTGTTTTATTACCTTTTCATCTCTGCCCAAGTTTGGCAATAGATGGAAACTTAATAACCGGCTGTTAAAGGACCCGTACCTGGTTACGTATATCTCTTCTCAGATATCAGAATTTTTCTCGTTTAATCATAACCCTACTAGTCGCCCTGACATGGAGTGGGGTGCATTCAAAGCTTTTATAAGGGGTGTTTTGATCGGGCTTGCCTCTAAAAGAAAGAAAGAAAAGCAGCTATTTATGTCAGATTTGCTTAACCAGATTCGGGCAAAAGAGGATGGACTTCGGTTTCTTGGAGGAGGAATATAGACAGGAACTAGCTAGGTTAAAGGACTCATATCTCAGGTGTTTAGGGAACAGGCAGAATGGGCGATTATCAAAACTGGGGCAGTATATACGGACCAGGAGAAAGGCTGGTCGCTTATTAGCTAGAAGGGTTAAGGTTTTAGAATCTTCTAGGCTGGTTCCAGTTATCCAATCATCGGGTGATGGTTCACTTAGAACGTCCCCCAAGGACATATTGGAGGAATTTTATAAATACTTTAAGGAGACTTATGCTCCTATGGAAAATCCTCCATCATCAGATAAGATAGATACCTTTTTAAATGGGTTAAATCTTCCCTCGTTGGACCAGTCTCAACAGGCCTTACTCTCGGTTCCTATCACGGAACTGGAAATTATTCAGGTTATTAATACTCCCCCCCCGATAAAACACCAGGCCCTGACAGCTTCTCGGCTAATTTCTATAAAACTTTTAGTAAAGATCTAGTTCCATTTTTGTTGAGATTGTTTAACTGCATCTTGGAGGGGAGAGCTACAGATTCTTCTCTTTTTGAAGCTCTCATTGTTCTCCTCCCTAAGCCGGGTAAGTCTCGTGACTTGGTTTCTAATTACCGGCCCATTTCACTTTTGAATCAAGATATTAAAATTCTTACTAAATTGTTGGCAGACCATATTAGTGGGGTCCTCCCGGGTTTAATCGGACCTGAACAGGTCGGATTTATGAAAGAACGGTCTCGACAGATCACTTAAGGCTATTAGCTGACGCCTTCTCGGCCTCTAGGACTCGGACCATCCGATGATGTTGGTTTCTTGGATGCCGAGAAGGCCTTTGATAAGGTGTATTGGAAATATTTGTTCAGGGTCATGGAAACATTTGGTTTCCCTCAGCTGTTTTGTTCCTGGATAAATGCCACTTACAGTTTTCCAACTGCAAGAATTCATTGTAATGGGATAATTTCACCTCCTTTCAAACTTTCTGTTGGTACCAGACAGGGCTGCCCGCTCTCCCCGTTACTTTTCAATTTATATATAGAACCTCTCATAAGGTGAATTATCAAAGAGCAGCGAATTCAGGGCGTGCAGGTTTGGGATCACACTCTGAAAGTCATGGCCTATGCAGATGACCTGCTTTTGCAGGTCTCTTATCCGTCTACGTCTATCCCGCCCTTACTTGAAATAATCGATATTTTCACCTCTATTGCTAATTATAGGCTTAATACGGGTAAATCTGTGGTTTTCCCTTTAAATTATAGAGCACATGCTCATGATATTACCCCCTTTGGTTTGGTGTGGAGCTCGGAGACTATTAGCTATTTGGGTCTCACCTTGTCCAGGTCGACTTCTCATCTTGTTAAGTATAACCTTGATTCGGTACTACAATCTATTCAAGTCGACCTGAAAAGGTGGGCGTTGCTTTCCTTATCTATTTGGGGCAGAGTTAACTTAGTAAAGATGAATGTCTTTCCTCGGTTATTCTACCCTTTGAATATGCTAAATGTTTGGCTCCCACTTAAATGGTTTAAGAAAGTTCATGGTATCATTTCTGCTTTTATCTGGAATTATAAGAAACCTAGATTGGCTTATTACAAATTAACCGCCTCTAAGCTTTTCGGTGGCTTGAGGCTCCCCACTTGGTATGTATTATTGGGCTAGTCATGCTAGTAAATATCTTTGATGGCTTGCAATAAGTGATTCTTCTCATAATAATAGCTATATACCCTTGTGGTTGAATTTAGAGATTTCCCGGATAAGGGACTCTGGACTTACTTCTCGGGTACTGCTGTATTGTTCTTCTAAAGCCCTTCCCCTTCCCTTGTGCGGCTCTCCCATTGAAATTTCCCTTAAAGTTCATATGCAACTATGCGGCTTTCTAAAATATTCCCATACTTTAGATCCCTCCCAGCCCTTAATGGGTAACCCTAATTTTTTAATAGAGGGGAAGTCTATCAATTCTACTTGGTTACCATTACTGGCCCAAGTTCTGGTTAAGGATTTGTATCGCCTGAGGATATTACTCTCTTCAGCTGAGATTTTGGATAAATTTCAAATTCTCAAACTATGATATTTAAAGTTTTTCAACTCCGGCATTTATTGGCCAGTAAATTTAGTTTTCCTCCTCTAACAAGATAATTCCTGATTTTGTGATACTTTAGAACCATTGGCAGGAAAGGCCCATGCAGTTTCTGCCATTTATAACACTCTTTTGTCGTGGGTTCATCCTCAAGTTTTCGCTCCAAAGCAATATTGGGCCCGTCTGTTTCCATCACATAATTTCGACTGGGCAGGTATATGGAAATCTTGTCATGAATTTTTGTTACAAGATAGACTTAGACTATTGCAGTTTAAGTTGTTGCATAATATTTATTACTCTCCTGTAACATTACTTAACCTTGGCATGATTACATCCTCTTGTTGTTTTAGATGTCAGGATAAGGATGGGGACTTACTTCATGTTTTTTGGTTTTGTCCTAAAATAATGGTTTTGTGGGATACTATTAAAGATAGGTTGGACCCTTTTTTGGGTTTGACCAAATTGTTCACTCCAGAGATTTGTATTTTGGGAGATATGACCACTATTGATGTTCAAAATAGGAAATATTATATTAGTTTGATCTCTGCTTCTGTTAAAGTAGTGGTTTTGAAACATTGGAAAGATACCCATGTGATTTCGTATGGCGAATGGTTTCAGGAACTTCTGGCTAGTCTTAGAACAGAAAGGACTATTGCAAGTCTGCACAATAATTTATCTAAATTTGATCGTATTTGGGGCCCATTATACTCCTGTTATGCTGCATTGGACTGTGCTATTTCTCGGTAATATATTTTATATGTTATATTTGGTGTGCTGTGCATATGGGTTAGTAGGTCTGGGGGGTGTGGGGGTGGGGGGTTTGCATCCAGTAGGTTTACCGACTGTTCTATGATTATAATTTTGTTATGGCTAGATGTATTTGTGGTTTTTGAAATTTTAATAAAGGTTTAATTGAAAAAAAAAATCACAACACAACGTATCTAAACCTAGATGAGTAGCCAGCTTCCCTAACATTCCTTTACTCAAATCCTAACAGATACTTTTGTCACATATTACCATATAAGCATAACCATGGAACAGACTCTAAGATCATTGTGTCTTCCCCTACTTAATAGCAGATATGAAAAAGTATGCTGTGTAAATGTTCATGAAATACAATGTGTTTCCTACCAATTCTACTACCCAGAGAATCCATAGATTTCCTTCTTAAGCATACAGTTGTACAGTGTTTCTTGGAAGGCTTGTATTCTCTTCATCTCAACTGACTGTCTCATTCCCTTGATCATTTTTATGGTGCTGCACTGCACTGTTTTGACAGTCTCAATGTATTGCTTTTATTATGGACCAAGGACTACATCAAACATTTCAGGTCAGCTCTGACTAAGTCCTTGTAAAGAGGGAGGATACATTTTACTTTTATGCTGAACACCCACCTAATTCTTTTAAGAATCTTATTATAATACTGGCAAACCTGCCCATCCATCAAGTCAAGCTTTTGCCTGGAACTTACTCACACCTGCAGTTCATACCAAAACTTCTTACTATGCTTATCACTCAGTAAATATATTAAATAATTGTGTTGCTAAAATCTGTTTGGCGAGTACCATTCTTCATATTTCTTAGAGCTGGTAACAAAGTAACAGAGCACTCTCTTACCTGAATAGGAGCTCATCTACAGTGTGAAAACATTTCTTACTGCAGCCCCTAAGGAAGTGAAGGTGTCATAATTTGCCCCAAGGGGCTGGCAGTGCAATACCTTTTCACTTCCTACTAGCCCACCCCACAGCCATTCTGTGACATTTGCTGATGACTGTATAGGGAGAGACCGGGGAGACTCCATTGACTTCTACAGAGCTTTATTTCTGATGCATATTTACTGATTTGAAATGTAACTGAAACGTAAACGTCCTTCTAAGTTAACTCATATTATGCAATTAGCAATGTAATTACTTAAGTATGCATACTATACATGAGCATTTTCTTAGAAAAATTAGAATTATAAAATTCCTTGGAATTAAAATCATACAAAGAAATTAGCAATAGCATTATGTAAGTTATGTTTACATAGAGATGAATTCCCTTAGTGACACTAACTATCTGTTGTGCTTCCTCCATTTCAACTACTCGTCTGGTAGATAACAGAGGGAGATGGTTGGTTGGAGCAAAAAGCCAATGACGTTGTTAAAAATGCAATGAGAACTGCAAGGTTCCTTAAGTAAAAGCAATTAGTAATAGTATTCCCTATGTTATGTATATATAATGGAGTATTTGTTTAAGGAAACTCATTATATATTGTACTTCCTTCTTTTCCTTTAGCTACAACTACTCCAACTACAACTAAAACATCAACTATAACAAGTAAGAGTGCATAAATAACCAAAAGTAAATTATTGAGAGAAATCCATCTCTGATATGATTTATAAAGGTATATTCCATTTTAAAATCACAACACACACAACATGTCAAACCTAGATGAGTAGCCTGCTCTCCTAACATTTTTTTACTCTCAACCTAACATTTACATTTGTCACATATTACCATATTAGCAAAAACATGGAAGAGACTCTAAGATCATTGTGTCTTCCCCTACTTATTAGCAGATATGAAAAAGTATGCTGTGTAAACATGCATGAAATATATTGAGTTCCTACCCATTCTACTACCCAGTGTATCAATAGATTCCCTTACTAAGCATACAGTTGTACAGTCTTTCCTGGAAGGCTTGTATTCTCTTCATCTCTACTGACTGTCTCATTCCCTTAATCATTTTCATTGTGCTGCACTGCACTGCTTTGACAGTCTCAATGTATTGTTTTTATTAAGGAACCAATGACTACATCAATCATTTCAGGTCAGCTCTGACTAACTCCTTGTAAAGAGGGAGGCTACATTCCCCTTCCATGCTGAACACCCACCTATTTCTTTCAAGAATCGCATAATACTGGCCAACCTGCCCATCCATCAAGTCAAGCTTTTGCCTGGAACTTACTCACACCTGCAGTTCATACCAAAATGTCTGACTATGCTTATCACTGAGTAAATATATTAAATAACTGTACAGCTAAAATCATTTTGGAGAGTACCATTCTTCATATTTCTTAGAGCTTGTAACAAAGTAACAGAGTACTCTCTTACCTGAATAGGAGCTCCTCTGCAGTGTGAAAACATTTCTTACTGCAGCACTCTAAGGAAGTGAAGGTATCATAATTTGCCCAAAGGGGCTGGCAGAGCAATACCTTTCCTTCTAGCCCACCCCACACACATTCTGTAATGTTTTATAATGACTGTATAGGGAGAGAGCAGGGAGGCACTCAGTTGACTTCTACAGAGCTTTATTTCTAAAGTATATTTACTGATTTGAAATGTGACTGAAACTTAAACGTCCTTGTAAGCTAACTCATATTATGCAATTAGCAATGTAATTTCATAAGTATGCATACTATACATGAGCATTTTCTTAGAAAAATTGGAACTATAAAATTCCTTGGAATTAAAATCATACAAAGAAATTAGCAATAGCATTCTATAGGTTAGGTTTACATAGAGATGCATTTCCTTAGTGAAACTAACTATGTGTTGTGCTTCCTCCATTTCAATTAGCTACAACTACTCCAAGCACAACCAAAACAACAACAAGTAAGTGTTGCTTTGCATTACTATTTAAATGTATATTTTCCTAAGAAATCATTTCTGATATGGTTTATCATTTTACATTTACTTTACAAGTATTTAAACCTAGAAGGTAAGACTACTCTTCAAACATTTCATTACTGCATTCTATTACCTACAGTATTAACAATTTAACATATAATTGTTAGTGATTTTAGGTCCACCATATCTTCCCCCATTTCATAAGCAGGTATGAATACATATGCTGTATGATAATGTACAAATTTAAAGGGGTCCCCATGCACTCTTCTACCCAGTGTGTCCAATGATTCTCTTGGTAAGCACACCATTGTACAAGCTTAATTTAAAGGCATGTATTATCCTCATGTCCTTGGTCTTTGGTGGCATGATGTTCCATAGGTTTTAGCCTTCTGAGAGGAGAAATGCTTGAAAATGTTACCCCTGAGATTTGTACCTTGGAGCAGCAAGTGTAGCCCCATGTCATGCAGATGGACAGAATATCAAAGTTTGCTCTCTATTCAGTCAAGTCAATAAGATGATAATGAAGAAAAATGCATGTCTTCTCTTAGCCTTCACTTCTCCAATGTGAAAATGCTATGGTGAACAAGCCTTTTCCTAATAGCTTTGGCCTTCCACTTTATTGATCAATTATGTGGCCCTGCATTGCACCCTCTTTACAACCTCAACATATTCTAGTGGAGGAGCACAGAACTACTGTACATGATGTACTTCAGGTGGTGCAAGACTAAATCTCTTTAAAGAAGGATACTTTCCCCTTCCATACTGAACACTTACCTACTTTATTCTTTTCTTGAAATCATTTATCCTTCTGGTCAATCAGCCAAGCCATCTAGTTAGGCTTATGCTTAGCAATTATCCATACCTGTCCTTCATTACAACACTTTTTACTATGCGTCTATTTGTCTGAACATAAAAGAGCCATAATCTTGAAGAATTTTAAGCAATTTACATTTACTTAATTGACAATGAAATCCAGCTTAATATTCCAATATGTTTATCTTAGATTGGATGTATACAGCAAACTCCACACATTTGGAAGATAACAGAGGGAGGTGGTTGGTTCGAGAAAAAAGCAGATGACAACGATAAAAATGCAATGAGATCTGTAGGGTTCCTTAAGTAAAAGAATTAGTAATGGTATTCCTTATGTTAAGTATATGTAAAGGAGTATTTGTTTAAGGAAACTCATTATCTGTTGTACTTCCTTCTTTTCCATTAGCTACAACTGCTCCAACCAGAAACAAAACAACAACTACAGCAAGTAAAAGTGCATAAATAACCAAAAGTAAATTATTTGAGAAATCCATCTTCTAAGAGTAAAAGTAAAAAGAAAATAATGGAGCCTGTGTTATAAGTGCAATAAGACACTCCAGGGTTTGCATGGAATCTATTTCACTGCACAGCTGGCAGCTAAAGTCGCATGGCCTATGGTCTGATGCCTTATTATTCCTCTTGCCATGTGGTAAAATATGTCTTATTGCATACATAGGCTTTACCTGTTTTGCAAAAAGGTTTTACTGCACATAACAGAAAACTACCTAATATTAACTTCAGCAACAGGAAGAAAAATGGTATAATGACACCAAAAAATCTAAATTTATTAGAAATCACTTGAACTGTACTCCAGTGACTTATAATAAGGCAATTGGATCTCTGGGGGATATCTCTTATTGAATAATATACTCCTCTCTTGAGGTTTAGGCAGACAGAACTGCTTAGTTCCTCTTCATGGTCATCTTGCCAAACCTCATGTTCAAAGTCCCTTACTGTATATTGTGAGACATTCCTTGGAAGCCATATTAATATATTTAATAGGAGTCTGTCTAATAGCAATAACTAAATTAATAAAGCAATAATAAACAACAGAGGTGTGTGCTATGCTGGGATTATATAATACCTCAGAAAGTTGTACATGATGGCAGACTGTGGCATCCATCTCAAAAAAAGTGATGTTATCATTATGATACACACTGCAGTGACTCATGATATTACACAGTGGTTAATTTTTATACAAATTAAAAATGCAATGAAAAATAATTTTTAAATTGTTTTAGTTCATTTTTTCATGTGGAAGCACATAGAATCATAGAAATGTGATGGCAGAAAAGGACCCTCTTGCCGCTTCCCCTCTTCCCTACTTGCCCCCCACCCAGAAATCCCCCCACTACCCCTGGACAGCCCCTTGTGTCTGTCCAATGCCCTCTTGAACCCCTCCACCATTTCAGCCTCCACCACCTCCTCTGGCAAAATGTTCCAGAGCTCCACCACTCTCTCAGTGAAGTAATGCCACATCACATTATTCCTAAACTTTCCCCTGCACCCTCAGTCCATGACCCTTAGTTCTAGCACCTACTTTTCCCACGAATATGCTCTCCCCACACTATATTAATCTTCTTCACATACTTGAATGTTTCTAATATGTCCCCCCCTTCTGGTCTCACATCTTTGTTTCTTAAGACTGGCGAAGATTCACACTGCAAAGTAGGCAACAATCAATCAAGACCTTTACAAGGATGTTATGCTGGGATAATAACACTGCTGTAGGGGGACAATGGCAAATCAGGATGCAGGTTTTCTTCTTGCTGTTGTGTAATTTTTCTTTGAAGATTTATCTTCTAATAAGTTTTCTTTTTCTCAATCAGCAGCAACTACAACAAGTAGATCCTGGCTAATGGGCAACTAATCGATGAGGGATCTCTCATTGCTGAGACCCTTAACAGTTACTTCATGAACCTGGATGCATACAGGCGGGGACCCCCTGACAGGAGGAGTGAGCAGGCTGCACAACAGCCCCTGGACCTTGACCACCCTTTGTTTCACTTGAGGCTGGTCAGGGAAAAGGAAGTTTTGATCACCCTTAAATTCCTACACTCAAGAGGATCTGGGGGCCCCGACGGGATCCAAACCAGAATCCTCAAGGAGGGAGCCCCAGCTTTAGTTAAACCCCTAACCTGGCTGATCAACCGGTCCATAATGGAGGGGTCTGTACCCAAGCTTTGGAAACAGGCTCTAGTGATTCCCATACACAAGGGAGGATCAGCAGAGCCCATTGAGAACTACAGGCCTATCTCTTTGTTGTGTGTCATAGCAAAAGTACAGGAGAAGCTAGTCTACTCTCAACTCTGAGATTACCTAGAAATCCACCGGGCAATCTCACCATCACAGCACGGGTTTAGGGCCAAGCATGGAACGGACACCGTGCTAACTAAATTCTCAGCAGAAATACTGAGCAATAATGACAGAGGGGTCAGCACAGGGGTGGTCTTCATTGACCTATCTAAAGCATTCGACTTGGTAAATCACAACCTCCTACTACAAAAATTGCGCTCACTTGGCCTTGACACCCACTCACTGGGATGGTTCAAGAGCTATCTCTCTGGACGCACCCAGAGGGTTAAGTGGGAGGATAAAGTCTCCAAGCTAGGTCCACTCAAAGAAGGGGTACCCCAAGGGTCAATCCTCAGCCCCCTTCTCTTTACACTGTTCATAAATGATCTGCATAAACACTGCAGGAGTAGCAGTGCCATCCAGTATGCGGACGAAGCGGTCATTTACAGAGCTTCCCCTAACTTACCAGAGTTGGAGACAGCCCTCCAAGAAGACATCCATCAGATGGAGGACTGGCTCACTCTGAACAAAATGGTTTTAAACACCAACAAAATGAAGGTAATGCTCTTTGGCCCTAGATCCCTGGGAACTGAGAGGTCACATCTCCTACAACTCCAGTCCAGGGGGGGTGTAAAACTTGAGGTGGTCACCTCCACCAAATACCTTGGCCTTACCCTGGACCAAGGCTTCACACTAAAGAATCACGTTGATCAAATCACCAAATTCATCCATGGGAAACTTGGAATCCTCTATAGACTAAAGGACCAGATTATCCCAGAAGCTAGGGTAGCCATTGCCGCTAGCATACTCCTCCCAAACCTCACATACGCGGCCCCGATTCTCCAGGGCGTGGCCGCGACAGAGTTAGGAAGGCTGCAGACCTTGTACAATAAGATAGTCCATTTTGCCACCATGTCACACCCGAGGACTCACAACTGTGAGGCCCAATCCAGGCTCAGGTGGCCGTCTCTGGAAGCTCACCTCTCCTACCCAACCCTCTGTCTTACTTTCAAGCTACTGGGTCCCTCACCTCCCCCCAGCCTGAATGGTCTTGTCAGGGTGAAACCCAACCCACGGTGCCTGCGCTCATCAGGCCAAACTCTCCTCGCAGTTCCCAAGACTAGGACTAAAGCCAGGTCTAGGTCCTTTGCGTACACCGCCCTTTCCATCTGAAACAACCTCCCCTTGGAGGTACGGGAGGCCAAGACCGTCACCAGCTTCCGGACAAAGCTTAAGGGACACCTGCTCAATAGGAGCATACATCTTTGCCACAGTACCTGACCACATATAGCCACTCTGGTAGCTCAATAGACCCTGTCAACCTCGCCATCCTGGCAGCATAATGGTCCTCCCCCTCCAGACGGGGTGCACTTATGTCCCAACTTATCCCCCTTCCGATTGGCCACACAGCAGCTAACCCTAGGTCTTTAGCTTCTGATCACCATTCCAGAGCACTTTTTATCTAATTTCTAACTAGTGATGTATAATTGTCTCAATATGTGTAACCTCTTTGTCCTTACAGCCTGCATGTCTTCCACTCCCTGCTGCCCGTAAACATATGTATTCCTACTGTTAAAACCATTTCAATCTCCTGACTGTACTGATCTGTTACCTGTATGTTGTTGTTTCACCCGGGTCGCCCCTGAAAAAGGGACCTCCGGGGCCCAGCGGGCCTACCCGGTCATCAAAATTCAATAAATAATAAATAAGTGTGATAAGTATTCTGTGCTGTAGATGTCTCTGTTTACTCTCCAGTGTGGTATATCATTTGTTTTTCAGTAACAATTTCAAACCCGCTCTGCCATTTTTAAATATTTATTATCTGTTTTATAAAAAAGGTGTATCTGCATGTTACAGAAAAATACTTAATATTATTACCATAGATAAACTAATAAGTTCTGTGGGAAACTACCTGTTACACTTTTACGCTATCGGTCAACTACTCCTAAAATAACATAAACGATAACAGCAAGTAAGTGAGGTGGTGCATAATAAGCAAAAAAATGTATCTATTTGGTAATATATCTGTTAAGAATGGAATACAGTTTAATATTTAACAATATATATTTCAAGACTGGATTCTTTTTATTATAAAATGGACATCAGAATCATTCAGAATCATAGAAATATCACTGGTCTAAGCACATCACCTGACTATTCATTAAACTCTGGTATGTGCACAGTTTGGAACAAATTTGCCCTAATCGGCATTAGGCCATAATAGCATCAACAAGAACAGCACAAGCAACAATCACACCTGCAAAAATGCCACTGTTTTTCTTTTTTTGGTAAGGAGCTCTGCCCCCAGCATCCTGATGTGGGGGGTTCTACCCCCCACACTCCCCTACTTAAATATACCATCTCCAGGAGGGAGCAGAATACAGGGAAAGAAAGTATGGTGCCATGGAATACTCATTTCTACTGCCCCTTGTAAACAAAACAGAAGTCCCGATCAGCAAAAGCAGGAAGACCAGGATTAGAACCTTGATCTCCACTGCCACTCAGCTGAGCTGCTCTATGCCTCAGCCCTCCATGCCATGGGAGCAGCTCAGTTAGCCCACCAAATTCTTTTTCCCTTGTCCTGTGGCAGCACCATAGACAGATTCCTGGGGTACGCTTACTGCAAGTTCTGTAAATCCCCTCTCGCTGTCCATGACAGGGCTATTCAGAAAAGCGCTCTCTTTCTTTGAGCTATTCTGGTAGTGCTGTTCTAACTGGGTACACCATACTCTACCTAGCAACAGCCTAGTTAAAGAAACATTTAAACTTTTCCCAATAAAATACAAACTTTTACACTTTTTAAACTCAAAAATGCACAGCAGGAGTAGGGTTTCATCCCAAGAAATATACTTCTCTAGTTTAATCAAAGGAGCTCTTTATTTGTTACCAAGCTCACATATTTTATTTGCTAAAAACCTTTTCCAAACAAAAGTTTTCTATTTTATAAGCACAATATATAGGATAGTGTATGGAAAACCATACACAACAAAGATAGTCCTTCCCCAAGTGGATAACATGATGACTGATTACCTTAAGAGTGAAGCGTGAGAGATCCCTCAGTTGGCATGGTATCCACAAGGGAAAAGATTAAACATGTTGTATATGGTTTTCTATACACTATTCTATATAATGTATGGTGAACCATGATCATCTCAGCCTTCATGAAGACAATAATACAGCCCAGAATTAAAACTACAGTTCACTGTTCTCACAGTAAAATTGTTGTACACTCCTTAAAAAACAACAAGCTTTAAATGCTTTCAAGTTGCATGACAAGTTTTATTAATAGGATCTATCCACTGTTTTCTGACATTTTCAACATGAAATGGCTAGTATGACTGAGATTGAAATGAAATGCAGTACTTATCTAGGCTCTCAGCTCTCCAAATAGTATCCTATTTTATCTTTCTTTTCTACCTTTTTACAAAATGTCAGCTTCAGTAGAGTCACAGCAAAGGTGTACTTTGCCTTCTCAGCTGAATTGCTTAATTCACAGTGTGTCCTCCTATGAAATATGCTGCAAAACTGAAGAAATAAAGGTTTCAAACTTTGTTTTAACAGGTGGCCATTAGTACACACTATTAGGCTCCAGCTTCTTTCAGTGCAACTGCTTTCCTGACTGCATCTTCTTCGAGGTGCAGAACATGGCAACAATGTGCTGATGTTCTGGAGTTACAATCACTCCACAGTCCCTTAAGCACCTTACATAGGTTGTTGAGCACTACAACTGTTTAGCCTGTTGTTTTCAAAGCCCAGAATTACTTAGCTTTGTTTAGGTTTGCCGACCGACTGAACACAACCACTGGCCCCTTTCACACGTCTGATTCTCCACCAGCCACTGACCAATGAGGAGTGCTGATGGGTCCCTTGTATTATGACATCCTCACTAACACAGAATGAAATGTTGTTCTGTGTTAGTGAGGACATCACTATGCAGCAGAATGACTTTCTAAAGTGTGTGGATTTCCATACACACTCACATTTCACCATACACTGTAACCCACTCCAGGGCAGGGGTTCCTGGAGAATTAATGGACTTCCTGTGTGCATTGAAAGTGACTCAGCTGTTGGCCTCATTCCTTCCAATTCACCTGTGGCTTGCATTAATTCTATAGAAACGCATGGCCTCTTATGGGTTATCACTTAAATACAATATTTCATAATGAAAGCTCTCAAGAATGAAGTGTATTTTTCAATAAAAAAATATCAGTTTTCATAGTATATATTTAGAAACATAGAAGTGTGTCGGCAGAAGAGGACTACATCGGTCCATCTAGTCTGCCCCTTTCCCTCCCTCTTTGTGTTTTGTATTTCATCCCAATTTAAACAATTAAATATAAATAATTGTTTCAAAAATGTCTATAATAGTCCATAATAATAAATAGAATAATACATGAGGAAGCG
The DNA here is from genome assembly GCA_016271365.2 of Neoceratodus forsteri. Taxonomy (NCBI): domain Eukaryota; kingdom Metazoa; phylum Chordata; order Ceratodontiformes; family Ceratodontidae; genus Neoceratodus; species Neoceratodus forsteri. The sequence continues at coordinate 934,173,592 of CM028133.1, forward strand.
TGTATAATGAGGATTTTATGCACACTGAAGGTGTGTGATGCCATGAGGGCATCGGACACCGAGGGTGTGTATAAAATCCAAATTTAAACACTTCCATATTTTTTCTTACTAGTTGATTCAGTCCCTGGTATAAATTGAGAAGAGGTTGTCATGTTTTTATTGTTTTTAGCTAAGATTTATTTAAACTACTGCAATATGATTTTCATTTGTGGTGCCTGAGCAGGAAGCAATTCGTCACATTGGCGGTTTCCAGGTGTGCCCCAAGTGACTTCAGAGCATGAAGGAAGGCAGCCGTGCAGCTGCTCATCTGCCATGAGAAGTTTGGCAGAACCTTTGAGAAAGATGCTTGGGCAAATTCCATTATTCACAATTCGTTATTGATACGAGTGAATAATGGAGTTTACCATACACTGCCACCAGTTGATAAATATCACTAACCAGTAAATATATATCACTGACTGACTGTATAGTTTAAAAAAGTCAAAAGTCTTTGTTGCCTTTAGGACAACTTGGAAACAAATGCCTATATTAGTTGCAGCTCATATATTTCAACTTTTAATTTCTCTTGTATTCTTTATTACTAATGACAATTCCATGGATTAGAATCTTTGCCCTTCACACTTCATTTACTTTATGGCAAAAAAAACATGCATGTAGAGTAAGCAATAACATTCTTCGGGGTGTGGATTATGCTCTAATAAATGCACAGCCAAGTGCATATTGAGGCATGAGGCCACTGCCTGAGTGGTTTACTTTCTGAGCATAACCCACTCCCCAGAGTGTGTTATTGCACTAATAAAATGAATATACTCTATGTTGAGAAATATTGTAACTTTTTCAGATCAAGGTTGGATCATGCTGTGTTAGCCCACACAAAACAAGGAGAGAAACATTAAGAAAATAGTTTGTTATTAATACCTTAATTAGGCTAACAAAAAATGAAAGGTGTACACTTTTGAGGCCTTTAGTACTGCCTCTTCTTTAGGTATGTTACAATGTAGGTTTATGCACCATTTGTGTTCTACAAAAAAAAACAGAAAAAAAACTGAAAAGAACTGCAGAGATTTCAACAAACTTTGAAGTACTAACTAATACCAAAGCAGTATGAATAATGTCAATATTTACATTCTAGCTGTTGATGCAGTATAAATAGGAAGTTCTTTTAAAAAAAAAAATATGCACTTGAAAAAGTACTGAGATTTTAAAACATTAGAGATAAAACAGGCTTTACAGTGCTGATTCACATCAAACAATCGCTGAGCATAAGGTTTTATGAAACTGTTTATATATATATATATATATATATATATATATATATTTGTTGTGTAACAATCAAGTATTGCTGTTTTTTTTACTACTAAGGGAAGTGTTGATCTGTGCTAAGTTAAAAGACCAGGTTAAGCAGTGAGACATGAAATATGCCTCTTTCTTGAGGCCATACTACAGAGTGTTAAAAATTTGTGTGCATCATTTGAACTCTGAAGCCCTGCTTTCTCTCTGTGTTCTGAAGTAGCCTTTCAGGACTACCAATTGCATGTCACCCAGCATATGTCCCGCACCAGAGAAATACTCACTACTGGTGCACACATGATCTAATGTTTTATATTGTAATGGTGCAGGTTCATTCACTTCCTAAGAGTTTGTTCTGCTTCCCCCACATAGAGATTTGTGTTGAAGCATGTTGAGCACATGAACAAATATATAATACTAGCAGAGAAGAAGCTGAATGATCCCTGGATATATTTTTTTGTTATGCCCCAATTTTTTCCCCGTTTACACCTGACCCTGTTCCGGTTGCATGCGTGCATGTGGAGACACACATACACCACAGTATTGGGATGCCCTCCCACTGCTTGTCACCCACTTGTCTGCACAGTCCTCAGCCTTTCATCCTGGGACAGCTGAACTATAGCAGGACACAAGGTCCTCCCTGGAAGAGGAGAGCTGCCTTTCAAATGCTCGGTCTTGCCCCCCCATGCCAGCTCCCAATAACTCAGGCTCATTCTCAAACCTGGGTCACCAGCATGACGGGAGTTAAGGCATCCAGTGCCTCAGCCCTCAGCACCACCATGCTAGTCTATCCAGGATTTACTTGTCCTGTTTCTGAAGAGTAATGGGGATTGTCTCTGTAGTAATGATATGAATATATGTTTGCCATCTTTTTTGTTAGCAGCAGAATGTCCACGATATATTCTTATCTGCTGACATCTTGCATCATATAATAAGTTGCCACAGACTGTGGTGTTTCCTATATGTCAGAAGTGAGTGTTGTGGAAAGACAGTTTTAAATCTTTCATCCAGTTGGAGACTAGGATTTCAATCTTTAATGATCTGGCTCAGGTGTTCAGTGTGGGGGATGTATGTAACAAGCAGTGGTGTGCAATCAGTCTTCTGTTGCTTCTTTTATTCAATTAAATTATTTTTGGGTATTCTTGCTGCCCTGCAGATCTGTTTTTTTAATGATCTGTGGCTGGTATCTTTGATTTGCAAAGGCGACTCTGAAGGTGAAGATATGTCTTTCTTAGTCTTCTGTGTCAGACCATATTTGACAGTGCTATATGGCTTGACTGCAGATGATGGAATGTTTCATGTGCTTGGGGAGGAAGCTGTAATTATGCAGTTAACAGAACTGGTTAGTAGGTTTGTGGTAAATGGAAAGAAAAAATAAGCAAACTTTGTGGGTCAAGTTTTTTATCTGCTGTCACATTCTATGTTTCTGTGATAGGGTGGGAAAGAAAAGAGGAGGTATGGTGTTGTATCAACAATTTATTTTTTCAACAATTTATAAAACAGCACAATTCACAGAAGTATCAAAACACCTGTACAATTAATTATAAAATCAAGTTAAAATATCAGTAGGTATTAAAATACACATCTACTTCTTCTAGAAACATCAATGTTCAGGAAAGACAAGATTAAAAAGGTGTATCTTCAGTGCAGATTTGAAACTCTCCACAGTCATGCACTCTCTTATCGGGCAAGGTACAGAGTTACACAGGGTAGAGACTACAAATGAGGTCTTCAAACAAACCCTGGGAACCTCTAGCAATCCATCCTTGGTGGAGCAGAGTGAGCAGAGGGGGCAGGAGCAACAGAGAACGTCTTGCAGATAACATGGTTGCTGTCTGTGAAGGGCCTTATAGATCAGCAAACCAAACTTGAAGGTGATCTGCCACTGAATAGGCAGCCAGTGCAGATCGCAGAGCACAAGCATAACATGGCATGATCAAGATAAATGAGTCAACAGCCTGGCAGCCGCATTCTGCACCAGCTGCAAATGGCACATATCCACCCCCAGTAGCCCTAGGTACAGGAAGTTGCAGTAGTCGAGGCAGGAAGTCACAAAGGTGTGGACCAACATTGGATGGTCACCAGGAGGAACATGGTGCTTAATCCAGGTGATATTCCTCAGATGATAAAATGAGGTCTTGATGACGGACAACACCAGAAATCTCAGCATCAGCCCCTCATCAAAAATAGCACCCAGATTTCAGCCCTGTTAGAGGTCACCAGCTGGCAGCCACTGAGCCAAAGCCTGGACGGCCTCCCAGCCGAAGGCCCTCTACCCAATGACCAGGGTCCACAACCAACACTTCGGTCTTGTCAGCATTCAATTTCAGCTAGTTGGCACTCATCTAATCCTGGATCTCAGTGTGACAGTTGTTAAGAGTCAAGACAGCGCCATACCGATCTGCCACAAAAGACATGTATAGCTGAGTATCAACTGCATAGCAGTGAAAACTCAGCCCATACCATCTTACAATGTCTCCCAACAGCAGCATATACACTGCAAACAACATGAGTGAAAGAATGGAGTCCTGCTGCACCCCACAAAACAGGGAGACCGGGTCAAGGGAACAAATCCCTGACACCACTGTCTGCAACCTGCCTATGAGGAAAGAATGGAACCATCTGTGGACTGTACCAGATAGTCCACAGATCAGCTGCTGGTGCTCCAGTAACACCTTTTGGTCCATGGTGTCAAACACTGTGGAGAGATCAAGAAGAACCAAGACAGAATGGCTCTTTCAATACCTAGCTATAAGGAGAACATTGAGTACTCAAATTAGGGCCATCACAGTACTATTCCTCTTCCAGAATCCTGACTGGAGAGGATCATAGACATTGTGGAAGGTAAGGTGATCCTCCACCTACAGTGCAACTACCATCTCAATAACCTTACCCACAAAGGGAAGGTTAGAGCAGGTCTGTAGTTAGCGAGACAGTCTGGGTCAAGAGATGGTTTTTTAAGAAGGGGAGTCACCACCACCTCCTTTTGAGTGTCAGGAAACACACCTGTAACTAATGAGCACCAGACTATCTCAGACAGGATCAGGCCGATAACATCAATGCACCCCACAAGGAGGTTTGTCAAGCCCAGATCCAATCTGCAGCAGGCAGACCACATACTCTGGGTGTTCCTCATAATATCCACACTCGCCAACTAGTCAGAGTCAGACCAGACAAATCTAGGGTCTGCAACCAACCACCGACCACCATTACACCCATTGGAATGAGCTAAGCAGATGTCAGACCTGATGTCAGTGACCTTATCAACAAAGAATCAAGCAAACTCATCACACTTATCCTGCAACAACTCTCTCCAAGACTGCAGACAGACTGGATTGCACAGTCTGTGGACAGTTCAGAAGAGTTCAGCTGGTAAATTCTGTGCAATGGCGATCTCCCTGGGCAGGAACTCTGCCTTCTTATGGGAGCTGGCCAACTGATAGTCCATGTAATGGACCTTCAGTCTAAGTCTTTTGGCATCAAGGCCCAATTTCTGCCAGCAGTGTTCTGTCCTTTGCCCCTCTCACCTCAGCTCCCTCAAGGTCCCATTGAACCAGAGGGACTGAGGGCAGAGGGTGATGGGGTGAACGCAGACAGAAACAATGTAATCCAAAGCCATGGTCATAGCCTTGTTGTAGGCCAATAACAGATTGTCTGGGTCCATGTTTGCACTCAGAAAACCTGATAGGTCCAGCATTGCTGCCAGGCCATCTAGAGTCAAACCCCTTAAAGGGAAGTACTCGACCATCTCCGTAGGGGCAGGACTATAGGCAGGAACCTGGAAACTGAACCTTATAGTGTGATGGTCAGACCATCCATCTGGTTCCACCACCAAGTCAGAGGTCTTCTTACCCAATAGGAAAACCAAGTCTGAGTGACCATGATTATGGGTCACAGAGGTAATAACCTACATGAAACCCAACAAATTCATTAGTTGGAGGAGGTCCTGGCTAAATTATGAGAGTTTGCCATCAACCATGATATTGAAGTTTCCCAGAACCATCCATCCAGGCAACTCCAACACCATATAGACGATGAAGTCCATGGTTTCCTGCAGGATCTGCTTCTCAACCCCAGGTGGACAGTAGATGAGAAGAACCCTGCAACCTACACCTGCATCAATGATATACTTGAAGGATTTGGTCTCCCCCACTGGCACATCTACAAGGTCCAGTTCTGATTTAAAGCATATGACTACACCCCACCCCTATGATCCATCTTCAGGTGGTGTATCACTGAGAACCTGCCCGGAATCGCTGAATCCAAAACTGGGCCAGTGCTATCATCCAGCCAAGTCTCGGTGATGCACACCAAATCAGATGTCCCAACAAGATCATTAATCACTGCTGTCTTATTTTTTTTTGTATAATATTTTTATTTGCTTTTCAGAAATTTCAAACAGACAAACAAGTATACAACTTACTCGTTCTACTAACAATACCATAAAGTATAATAATCAACCACTTCACTTCATTTCCAGCTATATTCCATTCAGCTTAAATTAAATTACATTAAATTAACTTAAATTAAATTAGATTGGTATGAAAGTGCAACCAGTATACTCATGCTCTTTCTTATTTTTCATCCTACATCTGGTTCATTCATTATTATTTTCTTCCCTTTTAACCTTTACCCAGCATTTCCATTACCTTTATAAATCATATTTCCCCCCATCCATATGCCATCTCTTTTCTGCCTCCTCTCTTTCAACTTACTATGCCTTCCCATAATATCCAGGTTTCCTCCCCTGAGAGAGAAGCTAAGAATGGGGTTCAATTCCTTGTAAATCCTTCCTCCCTCCCCCCATCACATAAGTTAGCCTCTCCAACCCCAATGTCTGTAGCACCATCCTCCACCACCCTTGGACTGTTGGTGTAACTTGTGAAACCCAGGTATTCTGGATCCCTTGATGAGCCATAATATATAGTACCCTGATCCACCTAGGTAGTAACGTCCATTCCTCCTCTTCTCCATCTTCCACCCCAAATAAGCATCCCAAATTATCCAACGGCAACTCCCTCCCAGCAATCCTTCCCACTCTCGACACCACCTCCTTCCAATATTTCTACAGTATCGGGAATTCCCACAAACAGTGCATATATGTCCCCCTTCCTGTTCCACATCTTCCACATAAAGGTGATATTTCAGGATGCCAATCACCAGTGGATGGTACACCATGTGAATAAATTTAAAATATGCCTCCTTATATTTATTGCATGTCATAATCCCAGAGTGCATTGGGAGCAATAATTTCCAATTTTTATCCATTATGCCTCTGCCGAGGTCCCTTTCCCACAATATTTTGTACTTAGCATCCTATCAGAAAGTATAACCTTCCCTCTCTTCACCACCCGACCTATAAACCCTTTCTCTTGATTTTGAGCTGCATATATCATTGCCTCCACTGGGTCAACCTCAAATATCCCCTTATTCTTCTTTTCCAAACTTCCCATATATGCCCTTGTTTGCAAATACCTAAACCTGTCACTCTTACCCACTCCTACCATCTCCTGCAATTCCTGCATTGAGCAGATCCGCCCTCCTACTAATAGGTGCCCCAGACTCCTTATTCCTTTTTGCTCCCATTTCCCATAGCCTGAATCTTCCAACCCTGGTAAAAAATAGGGGCTACCGGCCACAGGCATTAGTAATGTCTCCTTTCCTTGTGTCCAACCTTTTCTCGTTAATGCCTTCCAGGCTAATAGTTCTTGCACTACCATAGGGTTGACTTCTTTTCCCATCCTATATGCACTTAGCCCTTTACTATGGAGACACACAATTAACTTACTCTGGGCCATCCCCTGCTCCAATTTGACCCAGCTGGCTACCTTGGGTCTATGTACCCAGTCCACCAAAAATCTTTGCTGTAGAGCAAAAAAATAGTTTCCCAAATCTGGAAAATGTAGGCCTCCTTTCTCTCTATCTGCCTTCAGCCTCTCCAAACTATCCCTTGGGCACTTCCCTTTCCAGATAAAGGTAGTGAAGGCCTTCTCCATCCTGTGTACGTCCTCCCTAGTCAGTCCTAAATGCAGCATTTGCAGCAAATACAAGATCCTAGGCAGCACGTTCATTTTTATAATGTTAATTCTGTCCAGTCACGACACAGGTAGCTGCATCCACCTTCTTAAATCTGCTTCAATAATTTTTATCAGTTTGGCGTAGTTCAGGTTATATAAGGATCCCAAGGATCTGCCTACCTGAAGTTCTAAATATGTCAGACTCGTCCCCACCATCTTGAGCCCCCATTGTCTTACCTTTTCTCCAGCTCCCTTATACCAGATTACTTCCGACTTTCCTAAGTTAATCTTGTAACCCGAGAATGTCCTGAACTCCTCTACCAACGACAAAAGAGGGGGTACCAATCACTTTGGGTCTTTCAGGAACAGCAATTTATCATCCGCATATAATGCCAATTTGTGTTGTGTCCTACCTTCCCCCCCATCCCCTATATTCTCCCACAGTCTCTAATTGCTACAGCCAAAGGTTCTATCACAAGCGCAAACAGTAGGGGGGGAGAGCGGGCAACCCTGCCTCGTTCCTCTCTCAAAATTAAACCTCTCTGATCTACTGCCATTTACTACCACCTGTGCCCGAGGCCGCCTGTACATCACCTTCACCATCCCAGAAATAGCTCACCCAGTCCAAACCTACCCAATATTTCAAACAGGTATTTCCATTCTACCCTGTCAAATGCTTTTTCCGCTTCCATTGAAAGGATCCCTATATCTTCCTTTCCCCTGTTCACTCTCCAAAGTATATTAAGCAGTTGCCTCATATTATGGTATGACTGTCTTCTTTTAATAAACCCCATTTGGTCCAGGTGAACCATCTCTGGGAGTATCTCCTCTAGCCTACAGGCCAGTACCTTAGCCATTATTTTCAAATCACAATTTAACAGCGATATCGGCCTCTACGAGGCACATAGTTGTGGATCCTTCCCCTCCTTTGGTATGAGGCATATAACAGCATAATAACATGTATCTGGCAAGCTAATCTCCCCCGTTTCTTCTTTCTGTTGGAACACTCTACACAGCACCCTCACAGTTCGGGCTCCCATCAGTTTGTAATATTCCACCGGGTAACCATCTGGCCCACTAGCTTTCCTCTTCTGTAACTTTTGGATGACTTGCATCACCTCCCCCACCATGACTGTGTAGCTTTTGGTACTTTAATTTTCCCTAGGAATTCAAACATCTTTTCTTTTGTTCCTGTGTCACCTGCCTGATATAACCGGTGAAAGAAGGACCGAAAGGTCTTCTGCATCTCCCTATCCTTGCTCTGCAGAGTACCCTGTTCATCTTGGACCCCCAATTCTATTAACCCTCTTACCTCCCTTCATAAGATTAACCACCATTGGCCCTGGTTTATTTCCCCATTCAAATATGAATCTCTTATTAAATAAACAAGCTCTCCCAGCTTCTGATCGCAAGTGTGCATTCAGAGCCTCTCTCACCATGTCCAACAAATGGACGGCATCCACCTGTTCTCCATGAGCCACCCTCATTTCTAACTCCTTGAGTTTGTTCTCTAGTTCTCTTCTTTGTGCCCGCCGTTTCCTCTTTATCCATGACACGTACTCAATAATTGCTCCGCACATTTCTTTTGAGATCCCCTCTTTATCATTTGTTGCCATAAAAAGATCCCAGCTCTCCTCCAAATGCTTTCTAAATTTCTCATTCTGAGACATATATATGGGAAATTTCCATGAGGGAGAGGATCCCTGCTTCTCCCTCGCTTCTACTTTCATCACAACCATTGCGTGGTCCGATATATGTATAGGGCTGTTTTGAATCTCCCATAACCGAGCATACCATTCCCTTGTTGCATAAATGTAATCTTTCTGTGTCCACGTTTGTGGGGTTCTGAGTAAAAGTATACTCCCTCACTCCCGGGTTTGCCGTTCGCCATACATCCACTAAATCTAGTTCTGCCATTCCCTCTTGTCATTGTTGCATCCCTCCCGAAGTCCTCCCTTTCCCTTCAGAATGGTCCAATTTCGGGTTCATTGCCCAATTCAGATCCCCAATTATTAACCCCAGGAATTGTTCCTGAACCAGTAAATCCAGCAAAGAGGCATAAAATTGGTAATCATGTACCGCTGGGGCATACACTGTCCACAAGGTGATCTGTTCCCCATCCAGGGTTCCCGAAATAAAAATATATCTCCCCTCCCTGGTATCCCTAACTAGCCTCTGCACCTCCAAATTCAGGCCTTTATGAATCAGAATGGCTACTCCTCTGTTACACACTGAGGCAGATGCCGCATAACATTTCCCTACCCACCCTTGGGCCAATTTGGCATGCTCTACCTCCGTTAGGTGCGTTTCTTGTAATAGGGCTATTTGGGCTCCTCCTCTTTTGAGGGCTGTCAACAACAGAGACCTCTTTACTGGATTTATAATACCCCGAACATTCCAGGTAATCACATTAATACTTTAGCTAACAGACATTGAAATAAGTTGTTTTTTCCTTTTCAACTTCACATTTACCACTGAGAGTATGATAACCTTGTATACTTAATTTCGTTCGCTGCACTTTGCACATACAGAAAAACAACAGAATCAAAACAGACAGTCTCAACTACAGTTCAAACATATAACTTTGTACATATTTCCCTCTATTTCACTTCCTCCTTGCCCACACACTCCCCCAGCACCTACCATACCTCCACCCTCAGCCCATTAGCTACTTTCTCCTTCCCCTCTATCCCAGAGCTGATACATTCCTCCCTCCCCACACAACTCCCCCTGTATCTCATATTTCTTACTTCCCTTCCAGCGCTCCACCCCTCCATCTCTCCTTCAAAACATCCCCATCCGGACGTGCTCCTTCCTTTCCTCTCCCCATCCCTTGTATTTCCCCTCGTCTCTTAGACACTATTAGTCTTCCCGACTCAAGTGTCTGCCTCATCCCCAGATACTGAAAATGACACTCCCATGCACTCCCTCCACAGCCACTTTAGTTTGATTTCCCTTACACTGTAACCCATCTCTTTCAGCTATCCCCCCTCCTTGTCGTTATCTCCACTACTTCATCCCCCCACTCACATCATTGTCTCTACCCCATTGCTGTCTTCCATGGAGCCCCACTTATCTTTTATTCTGGAGCCCTTCCCCTTCCTTTATCCCTTACCCTACTTTGGCATCCCCCCTTTGCCTACACCAAACAGGTGCTCCAGAAATAAATGGTTGGGGCTATAAGTAAAGACAAGCAGGGAGGTTAGGCCGTGCTTAAAAACCATTGCGCTAAGCCCTTCTCCCCTCTCGCCCTCCTACCTGTGCCCATACACATTTTCAGTCAGTCCCTCTCTTTCAGACATCCTGGGCTTTCCTCTCAACCTTCTGGGTATTTCTGCCACATGGCATTGGCTCCAGTCCAGTAAAGGCACATCATACAGCCTTTATACATGCCCCCTTCAGTCATCTCCATGATTGTTAGGACAGTCTGCTGGTCGTGTAGTTCCACAGGACCCCAGTCCATTTCAACAAGCAGTGGTGATAAAATAAACCATGCAACAGTCCCCCTTTTCCCTCCAGCATGAACTTAAACATCAGAACTGCGGTTCATATCATAAACAGCAACTGCGAATACAGTCACTCCTCCTTTTGCTTACACTCTCATATTGAGTTCCAGACCCATTTACACAATTCTTGGGCTATTACTCAGCGCAACTTTTGTCTCAGACTCTTCACGAATTCCTCTGCTTTTTCAACCTCTCAGAAGGAGTACATGGCCCCCTCGTGTTTTATTTTTAAAGTAGCTGGATACACCAAAAAGTTCTCAATCTTCAGGGCACGAAATTGTTACATAGAGTTGTTGAATGATTTCCTTCTCTTTAGCAATCAGGCTGAGTAATCTTGTGATGTTTACAAATGGTGGCCCTCATATTCCACCTTCCCCTTTTCTGGAAAAGCCTTCGTTACCAATTCTCTGTCTTGGAAATGGTGGAAACAGAATATTATTTGTCTCAGTGGCAGATCTTTTGGTGGTTTGGGCATCATGGCCCTGTGAGCCCTCTCAAGTTTAAACTTTCCTTTCGTGGGCTGGAGGCCCAGTAATCCAGGCAGAACTCGCGCACAGAAATCAAGCACATTCTCCGCATCCATGCCCTCAGGCAAACCTCTCATCCACAGATTTAAATGCCTATGATAATTTTCTTGATAATCAAAGGCTTCCTTTAGATCATTCAGTTCCTTTTGGAGGGCCACTACCTGTCCAGGGGTCGCCAGCAACTCGTCCTCTACATGCAAAACTCTCTCCTCCATCTCTGAGATTCTGCCCACTTACACCACCTGTTGCTTCTGAATTTCCTGGAGTTTTAAATCCAGCTTCCCTTCCAACTTTATTAAATGTGGCTCCAATGCTGCAATAACTTGCCCTGTAACTTCTCTCTCCAATGCAACAACCTCCGCCGCCGACAGTGAAACCAGGCTGCTGCCATCTCCCCCTTTCTTCACATTTTTTGCTGCAGTCCTCTGGATTTTTGAGGCTCCTGGAGTTAGATACTCATCCATCCTTATCTCATACACCGCAAGGTACAAGGTTTCTGTGGTTTCAGGCCCTTTTTCTTTATTTTATTTTACTTTTTAGGCTGTAAGGAGGGAGCAGTGCGGAGATTCATGTCCATTCAACTAGCTGCTCATTAGTGCCCTCCTGTCTTGTTTTTTAACAGACCTGGCATTGCATAACACCAGATGAGTAGGACGGGATACTGAGGCCGGCTGTGGAGCACATGGGTATAAGGACCAGACAGGGAGGACCCCTCTCTAGACCCCATTTTGCCCCAGGTTGTCTTCTAGACCCCTCTAACCCAATCCACCCACTGATTCCTCTCTTCCTCCAGGTCCAAGACCCCTGCCATTTCACCTCTTCCCTACTATTCCCAGAGCAGGACACCACCCATACTCCTTGGTGGGCAATGGGGGATAGTTAAAAGGATGGCGGCCACAGAGTTCAGAGGGAGAGTAGCACCTCACTGGGAGAGATCACTGCCAACACATAACTATAAAAGTCACTACAGCAGTTAAGAAACAAATCTACCAAACAAATACAACACAATGCAATAAAACAAAACAAAAATAACACAAAACAAATAAAAAAATAACCCAGTATGCCACAATCCCCCCAAAAGAAAACCAGTCCCTTAAAAAGATATACGGTCCAGGTTCACTAGTGATTAAACGTTAGCATTCAGTAAATAGGAAAAAGCCTCACCATTCAAAGCTCTTTACACTTGAAACTGCACAAAGTCATGATCAATTTAGAGATGTCCACAGTTTCTTCTGACAATGTCCAAAAAACAGAAATAGCACAGCTCCACTTTATCCAAATAGCCACAAATAAGATGTCCCCCGGAGTTTGGCAATTCAGAACAGAAATGGACTCCCAGGATTATGGGGTCCTAAAGTGCAAGCCCACTGACTCCCACTTCAAGAACACCCACAGGCAATGGAGGCCACATGGCCCACCAGCAGAGTGCTCCCTGATGCCACACCATAGGGCCATCTGCCCCAAACAGTAGCCCCCAGTCAGCTACTGCAGCCCACGTTCATGGTGGTAAAATAATCAAATAGTCCCAAAAAAGATCACAGAAGGGCTTCAACAAAACTGGAACTCTAGGTTTAACATAGAAAGCAGACACCCCTACCCAAGTAGCCTGAGGGCTAGGCACTAGTGATGCAGTTGTCCTGTGATGAATGCACCCCAGATGGCCCCCAAGGCAGATAGGAGCACTATACCCTCTGGCAAGCATTCCTGCCACCTTCCCACAGGAAAACATTGGCAGGGCCACCAATCCCCAGTTAAAGAATAGTGTCCCAAAGAAAGTCAAAGCTGGCTTCAGAGAATGGACAATTGGCAAGACAATGGACATCAATGAAAAGGCCAACTCACCACCTCCCTATCCATTAGGTAACTTGTGTTCTCTGGTGTCTTCAGACCATGGCCCTCGATCTACTTGTTGTCTAAACACTCTTGGTGTGTAAGGTAAACAATAAAAATAATGATAATACTGATTCTCATGTCTCAGAGTCTGCCAAGAAACATTCATAAACAAGCAAGGAGTACTAATAAAGTTTATTATGCTACTTACGCCAAGCATGTGACAGAGAAAATCACAAGGGAGATGGGTATCTCACCATTCCTGAAGAATGTACATAACCTCCAGAACTGTAGATCTTAGGTTCTCTAAGATCTTGTTCTATCTCTCCCCGCGCTTCAGCTCTCTGCCCTTCTAGAGAAGCTACAGTAGTGTCTCGAGCGTGCTACAATGGGTTGCGGTCAACTATATACTACAGATAAAAGCATATCAACAGAGATTGCAACATAGTCACAGATATGAGAAACAATATGTATTGGTCCCAAGTCATTCTCCATTGGAGAATGACTTAGGAGAAAGAATTACTAGTGAGTATCATATGATACAGAATATGCTTCCATTAGCATTATAGCTTGGACAAAAGAAATGCTGACAGTTCAAAGTACATTTCTTGCTTATGTACAATATAAAACATAGAGATATCACAAAGGGCTTCTGTCTTTGTCAAGTTGCTTAGAGACAAAGAGAACTGCTGACAGGCCTATTACATGGCATATCTGAGTGTAAAATACACTACATATAATTATATGTGAATATAAGTATACACTAATCTCTGATGATCCCTCTGAGTCATCTTATCAGTGATTAGGTTGACAATATATGGAATATATGTAAAAGACAAACATAATCTAGATAAATGTATTATAGTGAGGTATAATAAATCATGCATGACAATATTAGCGTATCTTAGCAGCAAAGCACATTCCTAGCACCCATGCTTGTATAATTGGTTCTCATAACTATAGGTTAGTGCAAAATAGCAGTATCACAGTACAATAGACCAGGAATACAGTGTGAGGTATATGTGGGATGATAGGGGCATAACCAAAGTGTAACATACTCCTCAAATGAATTCTGTGCACCTCCAAAGTCAAACAGTCATGGCTTCATGTAGGAACACTTTAAGCAGGAGTGTAGTCAAAAGAGCACAGCAGTTGTCTGAATGAAACTGCAGCTTCAAGTGAAATTGGCTGCAGAGACCACCCACTGTGCCAGAGTCAGCCACTCTCCCACTCTGACCGAAACTGCAGCTTTAGGATAAATTGGCTGCAGAGACCACCTGCTGCTTTGCCAGAGTTGGCCACTCTCCCCCTCTGACTGAAACTGCAGCTTCAAGTTAAATTGGCTGCAGAGACCACCCACTCTGCCAGAGTTGACTACTTCCCCCCCTGACCGAAACTGCAGCTTCAAATTAAATTAAATTGGCTGCAGAGACCATCTGCTGTGCCAGAGCTGGCCACTCTCCCCCTCTGACTGAAATTGCAGCTTCAAGTTGGCCATTCTCCACCTCTGACCAAAACTGCAGGTACTTCTGAGACACACAGCAGAGACCCCTCCGAGGTCTTCCAGCCAGCGAAGCTCTGTCTGCCTGTTAAACTTGTTGCCTTTTCTGCCCAGGGACAAGAATGTCTTAACTTGGATACAGTGACTGTTTTGCTCAGTTAGCTACCACATAGCTGTTTCAAGAGAAGTCCACCCACAACTTGCAAAAATCATATGTTGTGCAGAGTGTTTTTGATTTGTATGTTAAGTTGTTGTGTGTCCTTCCCTCTGTCTGCTATTAAGAGTTTTTCCTAAATTATCCCGCTAGCTTTAGGGTAGTTTTACGACCCCTGGAGATCTTCATATGAGACAGCTTAATTGTATTCCTTTGTCTTACAATGCACCTTGTTTCATGTGACAGTGATGTAGCAGAGACCATTAAAATCTATAGAATTTAGCTTAGTGACTACCCTCATCAGAAAGGTCTTACTGTCCTGAAGAACTTTGCTGCTGGTAATTTTTGTGCAGCTTGTAAAGCTTCCAAGATATTTAATTTGTTTGGCATGTGTGTGTGCTGAATGTTCGGTCTCTGCTACATCACTATCACATGAGACAAGATGCACTGTGGGAACAAGGAATACAATTAAGCTGTCTCATATGGAGATCTGCAGGGGTCATAAAACTACCCTAAAGCTAACAGTCTAATTTAGGAAAAACTTCTAAGTGCAGTCAGAGGGAAGGAAACACAAGAGCTTCACATACAAATTAAAACACTCTGCACAACATACATGTTTTGCAAGTTCTGGGTGGACTACTCCTGTAATAAATTTTACTGCTTAGAATTCCTTAACTTTCTCATTTGTAAGTTATACATCTCTGCCACTTGAGGGCACTGTTTCTAAGCCAGCACAACTCAAAGCGCAAGAATCTTTCTATCTTTCTGACACATCACCTGACTTTAAACTAGATTCTACTTACGGCTTCTACTCCACCTTATCTAGACCTGTCACTTAACTAGACATTATCAAATACTTCCTTCCTGTGGTGTCTGCTATTAAAAAAGCTACAAAGGTCTTCCCAACCTGCCTATTCTGTTCCCTGTGGTCCCTGAAATTCACTACAGTCTATCTCCCAAAAGTTTATGCTCCCATATAGTGGGGTACTGCTTTCCCAAGCTGTGGCTCCACTAACTCTCTGCCTGCTGAAAATACTGCTCTCTTTACAATATACTATACCTTTACCTTTATTTTTCATAGGGAAATACTCTAGAAAGAAATAGGTGACAAGGATTGAGTAAGACAAGGAGTTATGGATGACTGGGGTTCATTATATCGGGGTCCTGCTGTAATTAAACTTTATATTCTATCCCCTCTGAC
Organism: Neoceratodus forsteri; assembly: GCA_016271365.2. Lineage (NCBI taxonomy): Eukaryota > Metazoa > Chordata > Ceratodontiformes > Ceratodontidae > Neoceratodus > Neoceratodus forsteri. The sequence goes on from CM028133.1 coordinate 934,189,618, forward strand.
CTCTAGTGACATCAGTATACTTTGAAACTGTTTATCCCAATATCCTTGATAGAGCTGCCTGTCAAACTCCTCATCACACTGTGTTTCCTTATTCACTGAAAGGAAGATCTGACAGCAGAGCAGCTTTGACAGCTTTTGTGAGTTGTGCTGACAGCAAGCATGGTTACTGACTTAATGCAGTCTCGAGACACTGACCATTCCCAACAGGCAGCCAAACTGTCAGTGTTTTGGGCTGGCTGAATTTAATACTAATTTTGTTTCAATAACAATAGCGGGACAAACAAATAGACAGAGTGTTATAATGTGTTTGACTATGTGTTACTACACGTTAACCAGTAGCAAAAAAGACACTTTTACACAAGAAATGTTTTAAAGGATTTTTATTACATTTCACCTTTAAACGTGTTGTGGGTGGGAGTAATGTACATCTGCTGAGCACCGGAAGGTAGTTCCAGAATTTGGGGGCACAGACAGCAAAGGCACGGTCACCTGACAAAGTATGGGATTAGGGACAAGGAGGGACAACGAGTCAGTGGACCTAAGTAGGTATAATGGTTGAGCTGGTTTAAGGAGTTTGGAGAGGGCAGGTGGGTGGCAGTATGGATTATTTTATTAATGAACCAGCCTAGGTAAAAACAGCGAAAGCTACTCAGGGACAACCAGTGAAGTTTTTCATATAACTCACAGTGATGCGTGAGTTGAGGGACAGCACAGGCAAAGTGGCAAAAATTATTATAGGCCACGTTTCACTTGACAAGGCTGGCTTTTGTAGCAAGGGGAAAGGTTGTGAGCCCATAGCTAAGTGTGAGAAGAAATATGCCTTTAGCATATAATGTAAAAAACATGGTTTTCTGTGGTAACACCTGTACGGTAAACAATGTGTTTTTCACTTTTAAAAAGAAAAAAGAAATCAGAATTAAACTAATAGCTACAACATCAGTCTCTACAGAATGTGGTCAGTAATAAAAAATGTTTTTTAACTGGAGACACTTTAAGGTCTAATGGGATTGACAGTGCCTTTTTAAGTAGAAATCACAAAGAGAGAAGTCTGTTCCAACCAAGATCTATGTAAACTCACTGATAAAAAACACACACAATGAGAGGGGTTTTATCTGTTTTTATTGTTAATATAACCACAATACAAGGGCCTTGTTAATTCATACACATGTTGTGGCAAAAGGTGTCATTTCTGGGTGAACAGGGACTGTGCAGTAAATATCACAAAAACAATCCTTACAATATACAATGTTATAAAATGCATAACCTTATATTTGAATATGTCATACTGGGATCTGGGTCTAGAAAGGTTTCTTAGAAATAAATATTTCTCTATTAACATCATTCCCTATAGACATACAGTACTGACAATTTCAAAAACGTAATTTGGGATCTCTTGAAGAAATTCACATTATCATATAAAGACTAAAATTAAATGTACAGTCACTCGATAATTAATAGCTCACTTTATCCTTCACTCACTTAAATTTTATCCCAACAAAACCTTTTTAGAGCTGGCTAAAAATAGCATATATACTGTAATATTTCTGATAGAAAATAAACTCCTAAAAGTTAATACAGTTTTTTTTCCTATTACCTGATTAAAGGTTAGTTGCCTAAAGCAACAGTAGGTCAAAATATCCATCTACAAAATATATTATTTATATCATGAAAATAACATTTAAGCTATATACTAAATAGAGTATAATCAAACTGAACTCAGCTCTTAATACATTTTCTAGATCTCTACTGAGCAGTGTTTTGTTCTATACAGTAATTAATGCCATTCCATGACATTTTGTAATGGGGAATCTTTGCAGAGTCAATTTCCACCATAAAGCCCTGCTCTTTCATCTTAGTGCATGGAGGAGCTAGGATCCTCCAGGAGTCAGAACTTTTAAGGAGAAAGGATTCCGACATACAGTGACCTAGACAAAAGACATTTTCACACCCATCTGCATTAGTTCCTTTATTCCCCACCATCAAAAAACACATTTTCCCCCTCGAGGCAAGACATTTGGATATGCCTGCATAGGCCTGTTTTATTTTTTTTCTGTGTAGTCGATGTTTTATTTCTGCAAAAGCCATGCCAAGTCCACTTTTCCACTTGTTGTCTATCTGGCAATAACATAGAGAGGAAGGAGTGGCATGATGTGTGTGTTGCCTGTACTGTCCCTAACTGTAGTTGTTGCTGCTGTCTACAGATGACGTTGCAGACTCTCTGTGACAGGTCTAAAAGAATCAGAGAAGTCCTCTGCTGGCATACTCTATCTATAAAGGTCCTAGCTAAACTCACCACTGTGCAAAGAACACAGATTTGTTATTTACTACTGTTATTTCTCTCAGGTTTAGGGGCAATGCCTCCATGTAGTATGACATAGTGAAGCCCTCTTTGCCTTTTGGGCAGCAAGACGACTCTTCCTGAGTGTCTGTCTCTTGTTCTCATGCCTCTTCACAAGGTTATCAATGTTGGCACCAGTGTCTCTAGGGCTGACCCCCTCCCTCCAGGAATATATCTTAGAACTGAGCACACTTCTCTCAACATTGTTCGGGGAGCTGTCTTTTCCACTAATGAGGTACTAGCCTCTGTGATGACATTGCTGCCAAAATGAACAGGTTTTATATGAGATCAGTGACTTGTTAACAGTAGAAAACATTACAATGAGTGCAAGTCACTGAAAACCACAACAGCGACTTGCACAACACCAAGGACAAAAACAACGATGATCGGCCTCATGTCGAACACTGTTTTTTTATGCAGAGGACTATACCCCCAACACCCCCTCCATTATTAATATAATCAACTCTGAGGGGGATCTGACACAAGGGAAAAGGGAAACCATCAGATGAGGGCATCTCACTAAATGCAAAACAAAGAAAATTCAGCAAAAGTTCTTCTACACAACACAAGCAGCAAACCCACAGCCTTCTGCACTAGTGGCATACATCCCACCACTGTGCCAGATAACCATTTCAAATTTTCCTCACCAGTCTGACTCCTATATCATGTTAACACCATCCCGCTATCCCACTCTCACTCTATTCCTACATTTGCTATTCTTGTTGCGGACCCTCACTATTCCACCACTAGCTATTCTTTCATATTCACTTTAATTATGGGCAGTCAAACTGAGTGACTCATATTCAGTCACTCAATTTGACTCGCTCATATCACTGAATACCCCTTGGGACATCATTATAAAAATCAACTGTGACACTATTATCAGTACATTAGACTGCATCCTCATGCTGACTTCTCACTTTAGGATGTTCTAAGTCCCTGATGACATATTTCTTGATATCATCCTCAGCACCATTCTTTCCACTGAGTTCAATGTTAACCTGGATGCCAATTTCACTGCTACCTTTGGGATGCTTTTCTTTTCTTTTTTTCCCACCTTTACCAGACTGGCCCCTTCTGCCTACAGTCCCCAAGCCCCATTACCTATAATCTCTGGGACTTACCCATATGAAGTACCTGTACCTCCACAGCTTACCCTCTGTGATGGGGCCATTGAGTGTACATCAAGCCACCTCCAGATGCCTTGACCAGTTGATGGTTACACCACCCAGTAGACAACGTGGGTCTGCAGAGGAACATGGGCATGATCCTGCAGCAGTCTACACCCTCTCATCCTGTTTTCTCCCCAAGCGTCGGATGCCCCATGAAGCTGAAAGTATGATGTGTGCATGCTGAGCATATCTGTTGGAGAATGTCTCCCTAACCAACTGCTGCATCAGCGCATATCACCATCTATGGTCACCTAAGTAGGGATGTTGCAGCTGAGATTTCTGCTGACTCTCCTGGAAGAAGAGTGCAGTCTAGGATGATCAGTCCTCCTCCCCCAGCTGGCCCACAGTGAACTAGATGTGCTCCCAATCCTGGGCCACTGGTCTTGTGAGCAGTAATGCTACCACTTTACTGATGGGCTGGCCCTTGACATCCTTCTCAATGTTAACCGCAGTACTAAAATTTCCGTCCACATGATGAGCTCTTCCTCAGCCTCAGTATTTTCTCCCCAGTTGCTGGGGTGTACAGTCTATACTTTATAGGGATTTCTTTACAATGAGGGCCTCTTCTATCATGCTCCCTGATTTACTCACAACCTCACAGCATTACATCCTTTTACGAGATTGCTTATTATCCTACTTTGGATTCATCTGATCTTTCATGTGGCAAAACTTCTCTACACTAGGTTTTATATCTAGTCTTGTATCTTCACCCTTAGTTGCTCCCTCTTTATTTTAATCCATCTTTGAGAGACTGTAACCTCTGGATTTTCTCTTTGAATCTCAGTTTGCCAGTTGGCTGTTGATGATTGGGGTTTGTTCTGAGAGACAGTCACCTGATTCTCTTTCTCACCCAGTGCTATCCCTCAGCTTCCTAATAGGATTTTACCCCTCTACCACCTCCATTGACTAAGGAGACTTTATTCCATCCTTCCCTGTGATAGATGATGATTTTCAGTGCTTTAGTCTTATATGATGAAGGATTTTGGACTTTACAATGTCCTATGGCAGGAGCTTTGTCAGGAACCCTCTTAGTGATTTCCTGCCCATTTGGGACACCGAGGACCCAACACTTATTTTGTACGCCCTGTATTTATGCCTTGAAGCCTTCACTAGGTCAGCCAGTCATCCCATTTGCATTGCTTCCAGTAATAGTCTCTACTTCTTGTTATGTGGTTTCCCAAGGAGATTCAGGTCACTCATCTCCCTCAGTGCTTTTGAATAGAAAGATGTGTGCTGTGCGCCAACTTCTTCTGAATACTCCAGGATCTATGCTTAATGGAACTGGTCCTATGACTCCTGAATCAGCTGTCATGGCTATCCACGTTGCCAAAACTGAGTCCATTGCACCTTCTTATAGGTTAACTCTTTGTACCTGTGCAAATGCAACTATCTCCACTATAATGGAGATCCCACATAAGACCATCATTTATTTCTTTATTTATTTTTATTTTAAGATATAGAGTACCCTCATATGGTCTCCTCCAAACTTTATCTTCAGCTAGCTTGAGAAGGGATAGATGCATACCTCACAGCATGCTTTGTTATTCTCTCTCTCTCGGATCCTCCTCATAAGTATCAGATTCTACTTTCCCCCTTCCAGGGCATATCTTTGCTTTGGAGCACTCTGAGCATTTCTTTCAGAGTCCCAGTATTAGTTCTTATTGCCTGCCTGGCTCTACTCCAGATTGTTCCACAGTCACCCCTCCCCAACTGTCCCCCATGGACCCTTTCTCTACTTGTGTACTGCAATCTCAGCCTGTTAGGATCCCTGATGTCTCAATGTTCCTGTTTTTTGTATTTTAGTGGTGCAGTTCACAAGTTCAATTGGAGCCTGACCCCTGTTTCCTCTTTGTCCTCTCATGTTCTTTTCACTTTTTACAACTGACCAAAGGGTGAAGCTCTATGGAGGAGCCTGACTCTGTAAGGATACATTAGAAAAGTTACTTACCATAGCTACAACTGCTTCACCTAGGACTTAACAGAAATGATGCCACATGAAACACTTTTTCCAGTGTGATTCTATACAGGCAATTGTAAAAGAGTGGGACATGGGGGGGGTGAAAAGAGAGTGGAACAGGCACTAATGGGTATAGGAGGGGGACCTGCAGGATTTATGGAGACTGGGTTACCTGAAAGAGAGGATTCTACATTCTATTTAGTGGCTCATAACTGCTACAGTAGATTGGATCTTTTGTGGGCAAGGAGGGCCCTGGAGATCTGATTATTGGTCAACATAGAGTACAACTGAAGGTCACATCAGACCATGCTGCAGTCATGTATACTTTTAAACTCAAATCCTGCAAGGATAGACTTAAAAGGTGGCCTCTGCATGCCTAACTCATGCAAGATCACAATTTCTGTTAGATGTTTAGGGAGGAAATTGAGGGTATTTTTTTGGGTAAATGACATGAGAGAGATTGGCTCTATGCCAGGCTTGCTCCTGCCTGCAAAAACATTCAAAGAGACTAAAATGGTAAATTCTTACATCAGAATCAAATCTGAGTTATGGCTCTGGTTTCTCCTGCCTGCACCAGAGTGATTAAGTGGTGATTATGGTTCATTTGTATTCAGCATATTCTTACTGCCATTATAAAAAATTCTAAGTGCTGCCACAGAAGTTAGTTAAATGTATTAATTGTATTCTTATTTGTATTACAACAAGTTCTAAGTGCAGCCATATGACCAAGTTATAATCGAACATAAAAAGAAATACAATAACAAAGAGAATCATTTGTGGGGTGGTGTGTGTAACAAGATTTTACACACCCAAGTTGTGGGATGCTACATAAATCCTGAGGGTTTATGAAATGCATTCCACAATGAGGGAGTGTGTAAAATCGAGTTTTACACACACCGCCCCATATTTTATTTTTTATAATTGTTGGTGTGCACTTTTTCACCTCAGCAATAATAAAAAATTAAATAAGCTAACAGATTGGTGTTCAGGAAGTTGTGGACCAGTCTGGATTCTATGCAGTCCATGGACTTCCAAGTTACAGTGCTCCACTTGTTGGGGGCAAAAGTAAGTGGATATTTTGATTAAAAAATCTATGGGTGCATACATTTTTAAAGATAAACTTACCACAAAGTGGCGGTTGAAGCGTCCTTCCTGGCTTGAAAAGGCAGGGACAGTCTGTGGCATGGACTCGGTTGCAAAGGCATGCTGATGGGGAAACACGGCACAGGTTTCACTTTTATTTTCCTTTTGTTTCCTGGGTCAGTGAAGAAAGAGAGTTAATTTATTTTTTAAAATAAAAAAGTAAATTACAGTCGAATGCGAGAGGCTGCAAAGTGTGTGACAATATGGGATTGCTCCAGGGAATGTGAACATCACAGACAGGCGACTGACGCATGGGTGGTCCAAGGAAAACCCGGCACTTGTTTGTCGTTATAACCAGCTGGTTATAATGGCAAATTATAACCATGTTTCCCTATGGGAAAAAGCGTTAGTCAATTATTATAAAATAATAACATCCACTCTTCCTTAGAGAACAAAGCTGGTGTATTAGGTAGTATATATACTCACTCCAGCATATAAAGTAGGCAAAAAAGAAGGTTGCCAGCCACCCAGCTGGGTGATGGGGTGTGTATGTTGTAATAAAGAAAAAGAACTCGGAAGTTCTACAAACGAAAACTACTCCAACTGAAAAGTAAATGGGTGGTACTGATGGGTAAATTGTTGTCATGCACACAGAGCATGGCATGCTGAGGATAGTTATACGCAGTAGCTGCTGTTGGTGTGTTATTTATAACAAAATTAAAACTTAGCACATCTGATACAATGACAATGGACATTTCCAGGTTGAACATGCTTAACACACAACAAAGTTATTCTGAAGATGATAAAAAAAAATCCAAGTTGTAGGTCTGACAGAAATGATATGTTGAAAAACTGCAGTGACTGTCTGATGCTAAGTCACTGGGAACTAACATACAGTGGTGCTCCTGAAGGGCCAGGCAGAGTCATTGTTATTGTTTTCTTATTTGTGGGGAAGCAGTTCCAGGCTCTTGTAGAGTGCAGTTCTCATGCATGTGGACCTTTATAGTGGGTGGGCTTGTGAAGTTTATAATGCTGCCAGACAAATAATAATAACTTGTTTCAAGAAACATGAAGCTATTCTTGGACTATTTTCTAGATTATGAACCATTGCTACATTTGCTACAAAGGTCCACAAAATGTGCAGCACATCTGCAAATTAAATGTAAAGTTTGAAGAGTTAGGTAACTTCCCCATTAGTTAGGAAAGCAACCAGTTAACTAATAACACAAATTCAAAATCGGAGCTATGTTAGATAGCTATAGAGAGGTTTACTAATGTAAATACTAAAAACCGAATGTATTTGTATTTGTGATATTTTTTACTTTTATTCCTTTCACAGAAGCAACAGCTACTACCCAACCTGATGTGTCTACTGAAAACACAGGTACCTGTTCTTAAAGAAATAAACTGATGAAATCAGAAAACAGTTTTTAACCAAAAGTCCAATTAAATTCTATATTCTAATAAGCATCCTGCCATCATGTTATGTTTTCATTTTATGAATTTAACTGTTTTAGACTATGCAACATTGCAATATCCTCAGGTCCAGGGCATGGATTACTAAACAGGATTAGACTACAAGAACTATACATTCCCCGTAGTTAGACCTACGGTATGTCTTCCCAGCTTACAAACAGTACTGCCCGGGGGAAGATCACACAAATCACAGTTTAAGAGTTGGAGTTTGTTCACCCATATCCTGCATGGGCCAGGTCTTTTGTGGTGAGAGAGAAGTTGAGATGCCAGTGAATAGAAAGGGGAAGTGGTAAATCAAAACAAAAAAGAATGGTTCAGAATAGAAGTTGAGAAACATTCAAACAGAATTTGTTGGCAGTAAAGGACCGGTAGTTCCATCTAGTCTGCACTATTGTGCCCTGACTAGACCAACACCTTGAACCCTATTTGATCAATGACATCCCTCCCACCTCCCTTTTCACTATTCGTCATGCCTCTGTACCTATCACATGCATGCTTGAAGCTCCCACTGTTTTGACCCCTACCACCTCTTCTGGCATTCTGTTTCAGGCATCCACCACCCTTTCTATGAAGATGTATTTCCTCACATCCCTCTTATACCCCCCCAGCTTCATTGCATGCCCCCCGGTTCTGGTGCTTTTCCTCCTCTGAATGAGTCTCCTCACTTGCACCTTGTTCACCCCCTGTGAGGTACATACAGATCTCAATCATGTCCTTTCTCACTCTCCCCTCCTCCAGGGAGTAGACGCTGAGATCCCACAGCCTCTCCTCACATTGGTTCCCATACAACCACTGTGTCATTTTCGAAGCCCTCCTCTTGATTGCTAGAAAAAATTATAAAAATGATATTATTAAACTGCAGTATATGTTGTCTGGAACTGTGCTGAGTCTACAATTCATTTTTCATGTAGAGACTGTTTTCTACATTGGTTCCAATTCTATTGTTGTTCCATCTTCCTGGGCCTTTTATCAACTCAGTGGATGTTTCTGATTTCCACATCAATGAAAAGTACCAATTTTAAACTATATAATGTACAGCATGTATACAAAAGCTTTGGCAGCAAGCAGAATCTTATCAGGTTCCAAACAAACCCAGCATTGAGGAACCTCAGTGTGACAGTCTTGAAAATGTATCGCCGACAAGTACACCTGTGAGTGGCTATATTGAAATCTTGAGTTCTCCCATGCTGATGCAGAAGCTCATTAACATGGTGACTAAAGTTTCGTGCCACAATTAGGGTGTCATAACAAGGGCGAGGGTGACATGAGGGAATCTTAATTCTTGACTGCCCTGCACTCACATCATCTTCGGCACCCTAACAATTTTCCTCCTTTCTGGGGCATGACCATCCCAGAGTCTGTTTTATGTAGTTGTGGGGTGGTATTTTCCAGGATGGTGCTTTGGTGCTCTGGCTCCAGGGAGCCACAATGCATGGTGCTGCAGAGCCAGGTGGTGTAATACCTGTATCCATATCAGTGTTGACAAAATGATTGCAACACCAATAGGGGTGAACCTGCTGATGCGATACAAAATTTTATGATCCATGTTTGGTGCACAGCACTGCAACAGACTCTTCCATCCTCTAATGGTCTTCCACAAGATCATCATCATGATGCTGCTGTCAGTGTCTGAGTATACAGATGTGATATACAGTGTTGTCTGCTGAACCTCCTCGCCAGACTGGACCCCCCTCTTTCATGTCTTTTACCATTTGCTACTAAATGTCCTATCTATCACCTACCACTGCTTTCAGTACCTTCTGCTTTTTTGCTCTCTTTCTGTCCCTAAAGTCATGGAGCCTTCTCCATTGCTCCTCCTTTCTAGCAAAATACTAGCACTCTACTCATATTGCTTACCTCTCTGCTCTCCATGACACTCCATCCCATCTACCTATGCCCTCCACTACTTTGATGCCTAATTATTATTATCACTGTCAAACCAATGTGTACTAATCTGCCTTCTACATCATCTCACTAATCTCTAAAATATCATCCCTTTTTTCTGGCTTCCTCTTTCTCACACCTTCCCTAAGTCTCTTCTTGGAACTAATTTTACTCCCTCTTTCTCCAGCAACAAGGTTCATTAGGTCATCTGGTCCTGATGAATATGGTTTAGGATAATTTAAGACTAAGTAGTATGTGATGCTTTTGCTATTGTATACTTTGGCTTACACTCTCTCTGTCCCTGCTATGGTGACAACCACCATATCAGGAAGTCATAAGGATACTGGAACCCCAATGAAGGGTTCTAACCCCCTGAAGGTGTCACATGGGTAAGATTCCAAGACCTAGGATTCCTTAGGAAAGAAGGCACACCCCCATGGAAAGAGAGGTGCAGCAGGAGGAGGAGGAGGAGGAAGGAGGGAGGGTGGTGGAAACTGAAACTCTGAGCATCCAAGGGACATTTGGATATGCATGATTTTGTATGCCACAGTGGTGGGCATGGTGTCTGTCACCCACTGCTCCTCTGAACCACATGCAAAACCTTTTAATTCATAGCCATCGGGCTCTTATGAGTATGGTTTATGATGATTGAATACAGCAGTATGTGATGCTTGTGCAGCTCTGTACTTTGGATTACATTCCCTCTGTCCTTGCTATAGAAAATTCCACCCTGACAGGGTGTCATGAGGACATGGATACTCTGTGGAAGGGTTCCAACCTCCTCAAGGTTTTCACAGTGACATGCTCCCAGGATGGAAGGCACCTTAGGGAAGATGGCCAAAAACCACAACAGAAAACAGACAAGCATGTTTTCCCAAGGAGAGGAAAGATGTCTCCAGATGGAGACCTGGACCTGGAGAACCACCATCCAGCTCCAACGTCTGTGGAAACTATCACATTTTTATTTCCTTCAGCATGGAGTAGAAGAAATTGACCTTATTTAAGGGAGGAAACCTTTGCGGATCTAAAGATTGTGTCATCTTCCCTTCAGGATTGGGTTAGAATTAGTGATGGCTTAGCTACTGCAATTTAAAGACCCTATTCAGTGAAGTAATTCAGAAGAAGAGGTCTCACTCCAATGGGAATGCTGCAAGTGTGCTCTGAGCTACTTGACATGTTGTGACTTAGTCTAAGTTTGTACAGTTTGTTTTAATTTGTATTTTCAGAGTCATTTCAACTAAGCACTTTTGTTAATAGCAGTTTGTATGCCCACCTCTCCTGTACTGTCCCTTTAATTGATGTGCATTAATAGATTGACAGCAGGGGGCACACCAAGTCTCTTGAAAAAGCAGTTGGCAAGCAAAACATAGAGCATCGGGTCATTCTACTGCAGGACAAAACAGTATGGCTAAAAATGCCACAGCCAAAGAGTGGTGAACAAAAACAGAGTCGGGCAAAACACCAACCTGTTTTGAACACCTTGCCCATTGAAAACAATGGGTCTTTATGTTTTTTTTGCAGGGGGCTTTTCCCACAGCATTCCCCATATGGGGGACTTTACACCCCACACCCCCGGAACTTAAATAACTAACTCTTGGGAGGGGACCTTGGAAATGGGGAGAAACTCGGAAGGGATGAATTTTTAATTTTTTTTTTAGAAATCATCAGCAATAGTTGTAGCAGTGGAGACCTGGGAGGAACCAAACAAACCATGGTCCCAGGTCTCCTGACTGTGCCTTGTGCTGACACCCTAACCACTCCTCCATGGGAGAGGCTTGACCAGGCACCCAGCACACAGCAACGTGTCCATGCTCCCATTCAGCATGCTGTGATATAAGTCAGACTGGTGGCGCTGAGGGTTGAGGCGATGGATGCCACACTTCACTCCACACTGGTAAGCCAGGTTTGGGAGCAGGCTTGGGCCACCAGGGGTTATCAGGAGAGGGAAAAGACTGAGCATCTGGAGAACTGCTCTGCCTTCCCAGGGAGGGATCTCGGGATAGCACCACTCCTGCACAGCTCCTGTTGGTAGCTAGAGGCAGTGCCAGAACATGCAGCATTTGCAGATGTGGAGGGCAGAGCTTTGGGGCGTCAGTGCCATAGTCACCATTGTACATTCATGCTCTGAGGGGTGCAACTTCATAGAAATATCCCAGAGGACTGGGGAGGTAATGGGAGCCCAAGGATCTGGCCCCACCTCCACCAATACTTGACCTCTCCTCTGAAGGTCCTAGGTGCCACCCACACAGCATGGACCCTCTAATTACTGGAAAGAGTCACCAGGTAGGTGAGGTGGGCCCTCCTCTAGGGGTTATCCAGGGGGCTGGGAAGTTCTGGTGGAAGGGTCTAAGGAGGAGGAGGAGGGACTCAGTGGGAAGAAGAGGGCAGATCGAGAGGGCACCCCTGAGAGATGCCCTGGCCCAAAGATGATAAAATAGAGTTGAACAAAAAAGCATGCAGTGACATGGACAGAGGTATTCTCCTACCACTGTTCTACCCCTGTCGCTGTAAACCTAAGCACTGTCTATACTGCGTGGTTAATACCGCAATGTCTTACATGATCGGTATTTACCCAGCACCAAAACATTGAGGCTGTTTTGTCCACCACAATCTGTTATTGCCAAATGTTGTTCTTTTGAAACATAAAAGTACTGTCTGCATTACCTTGCGCACCTACCGGGTCAGTGTCTCACACGCTTAATAGCGTACGTTAGAACCACACAACAGGAACAGCATGGTAGGCTAGAGCAACAGGATGCAAAACTGTGAAAGGGTATATATATATATATATGATAGTGCACCCTCTCATTCTTCCCAGGTAGAGGATGAGACCTGTGCTGGGAGGTTGGGCCAGCGAGCAGCTGCCGTGGCTTGACAGATGAGCCACAGGCAGCAAGGGAAGGAGGTAGTGTGTTTGGGATTGGGTTTTAATTCCCAGTCCCAGATGCAAGGAATTGTTTTATTTTTTACACTTTATGCTAAGTTATGTTAATCCCCCCTCCCGGAGTTGGTTATTTTAGTTGTGGGGGTTCGGGAGTTGTGGGGGGCTCTAAGACAGACGTGTACTGCTTGCAATATATTGTGCTGTATTGGCAGTATGGTATTATGCTGTGGCATAATATTTTGTGACATTATGACCCAGTGCCCCTTTTTTAGACTCTTTTTTTTTTTTAATGGTGCTTATTTCTTCCTAGAGACTCCAGTCTGCCAATCCGTCTTTGCTTCCTTTTCTCCGGTCACCATACGACCTGCACCGGACTCCCAGGACGGACCACCTCCAGTTGCCCCATGGCTAACCCCCCATGGTGGAGTGGTAGAAGCTGGCCAACTTACCCATCTAGAATGGATCCACACCTACTTGGTGGTCTCCCCCAGAGCCGGCACAGGTGCTCACAGACAGCCATCAAGCCACTGTGACTGGATTCCCTATTTTTTGCTTTTCTCCCCTGTGGGTTCACAGTGGGCTCACAGGGTGCAATGATGCCGGCAACTAGGTGCTTGCACGCTCCTGTGCGTGCTTCTGTCAAGCGTCTACTGCGTCCCACTTCCCTTGATGTGTGGCTCCCTGTCGCCAAGCCCCAGCCTTAGCTAGGGGTCAGGTGAACATCGGCCACTGTAAAAAAACCCTCCCCGGAGATGGAGAGCAGACCTTTAGACACTCAATCCATCTCCTCCCTGCTGACTCACGGCAACCCGTGCTCACTCCCAAACATGGGTGGCTGGTGTGGAGCGAGGTGTGGCGTCCAGTGCCTCAGCCCTCAGCGCCACCGGCCAGCCTCCTTTGCAGACTCTTATCTTGTGTGTTGTGTGTGTGTGTGTGTGTGTGTGTGTGTGTGTGTTCAAACTCAAGTTTATTTCATCAGTAAAACTCCATTGAGCATTTTCATTTACAAGGAGGTCCTGCATAGGACAATGAGGAACATCCAGATTAAAATATATAAGAAATGGTAATGCAATACACATTACAGAAAGACATGATGGTACACAAGTAGACAATACTTTTTCAGAGAGCATTTCAAGCACAACTGTTTGTCAGAAGTACATAGCTAGGGGTATAATTGGTTGCAGGAAGGAGGGACGTGGACTGGGGATTAAGTGCAAATTGTTGGGTAGTAGGACCATATTAGGGGGGGTATATTGGCTAGTGTGACAATGGCATGCATCCTTGAGGGATTTGCAAATTAATGATTTGAAAAAGTTAAGAGACTAGATTTGGGAGCTTAAGGGAAGACTGCAATTTATTCCAGATGAATGGGATAGCCCAGCTGATGGTAGCTTTCCTGAAACAGGTTCGGAATTTTGGCACACCTAATAAGAAAATGGCATTTTTTCGAAGGCAGTAGCAGCTATGAGAGCAATGGAATATGGTCGATATATAACAGGGGAGTGTATTTAGCAGTAATTTATAGGCCCAGGTACAACTATGGATCAACCTTCTGGTGGTTAGGGACGTCCAACCCACTATCACATAAGGGTCACAATGGTGGGTTCTGGATTGGGTGCTTGAAAGAAAATGAATGGCTTGATGGAACAGCATGTCCAACTTGTGTAGATAAGATGCTGTGCAGCTGCTATATATTAAGTCTGTGTAATTGAGAAGTGACAAGAAGGTGGCTTGTACAAGACTTTTCTTATGCCAGTGGGGAAGAGAGATTTATTCCTGTAAAAAAGCCTAATCTAGTTATTAGTTTCTTCATAAGGGATTAAAAGTGAGCTATGAGTCATTGTCTAGTGAAAGTCCAAGATATCTGAATTTGTCTACCGCCTTGAGTGTATCCCCTAAAAAGATAGTAATGGGTGGAGGAGTGCCAAGTGTAAGCTGTGTGATTGAGGAGTGTCGGGGCAAGAAGAGCATTTTTTTATACATTTATTTCTTCACCCCTAGCCAGAGGAACTCTCTCCAGCATCTACCCACCCAGCTCTCTATCTCCCTGCTGTGGCAGCCTCAACTACTTCTTTATTCAGACCAGGCTACACCCCTGAATCTAAGCCCCCACAGGGAAGAGCTGCCCTATCCACCCAGAGCACTCTATCTTATAGTGTAGTGTAGTGAGCCTTAAATCAGAGTGTGGGGCCAGGGAGACTGAGGAGCCCAGCAGTGAGAGTTTGGAGCCAGCAGCAGTGCCTTCGCCTATCCTCCGGAGGATTTTTTTCCATTTTCTGTTTCCCCCCATGCTCGGTCATTCAGTGACATCAGTGGCATGAATGCCAATGCCTGCTGCAGCATCTCCCCTCGCAATGCGTAGTGATGCAATCTTGGCATTCCCCCTTGTCTTCCAACAGAGGTCGCCCCTGTGCGACGCATCCCCTAGAACCCACCCTGGGAAGAAAGAGCAGTCCTCAGGATGCTCAATCTCTTCCTTCCCCTGCCAACCCCTGTTGGCCCAAGCTCGTTCCTGAACTCGGGTCGCTGGTGTAGCGTGAGATGTGGCGTCAAGCGCCTCAACCCTCTGCACCACAGGGCCAGCAGCATTTTTTTTTAACATAAAAAATGTTATTAGTTTTCAGTTTTGACAACACATCACAGGACTTCATAATAGTGTTATATCATATACGATGAAAACAATGAGACCTTATAGTCTCCCTATGAGGAGGTACAGTGCACCCAGAAGAACATCTAGTACAGCATCGAACAGCCAGATACATTGCTCAATATCAAGGCAAGGCAACTTTTATTTTTCTGGCAGCCAATCCCAGAGGCTCTGGGTGACATGCAAACAAATACAGGAAATTAAAATATCATAAAATAATATACAATAAATACTTAAACACAATAAACTGAGGGTTTCATATCAACAAAAGTTTACAGAAAAAAAATATAATTCTAAAAGGCTGACATGATCAAACTACCAAACTGTGTCCAGAAATGCATGGCTAAAGAGATAGGTCTTAAGGCGGGCTTTAAAAGCCTCAACTGAAGGGGCCTCCCTTACTGATAGAAGCAGCAAAATCCCCAGGATGGGACCGGCGACACTAAAAGCTCTGTCGCTGGCAGCTTTCAACCTCATCTGAGGAATCACCAGCAGGACCCTAGAGGAGGATTAAAGGGAGGGGACCGGGGCAGCAAATGTTAGAAGATCCAACAGGTAGCCAGGGCCCAGTCTGTGTAGAGCCTTAAAGGTGAGCAAGCCCACCCTGAAGAATACCCTTCATTGAAAAGGCAGCCAGTGCAGTTCATGCAGCACCGGGGTGATGTGACAGTATTTAGGCTGTCCCATCAACAATCTGGCAGCTGCATTCTGCACTAGCTGTAGTCAACGGAGGGTACCCCCTGAATCCCAGAGGTAGGGCGCATTACAGTAGTCAAGCCTAAATATCACGAAAGCATGTACCAAGTTGGGGAAGTCCAGGGGTGGAACCAGGTGTTTGATCCTAACAATATTCCTAAGATGGAAAAATCTTGACCAGACAATGGACGATACCTGATATTCAAAATTCAACCTGCTGTCAAAGAAAATGCCAAGATCGTGGACCCTGGAGGAGGCCTTCAATGGGACAGACCCCCTTGAACTAATTCTGTATCTGCCCCAGAGGTCATCCTATCATGGCTCTTGTTTGACTCCACCACCAGTACCTCCGTCTTATCGGGGTTCAGTCACAGCCAGCTAGAGGGCATGCAGTCATTAATCTCAGCCAGGCAGTTGTTAAGTACTTCCATCGCAATGGATGTCCCAGGGGCAAAGGATAGATACAGCTGGGTATCATCGGAATAACAATGAAACTCCAAGCTTTACTTCCTAATGATCTCACCCAGAGATAGCATATACATGGCAAACAGCATTGGTGACAAGACTGAACCCTGAGGTATGTTGGTCCGGTGGTGCTGAGGATTGAGGCTCTAGATGCCACACCTCACACCACGCCGGTGACCCAGATTCAGGAATAGACTCAGGTCATTGGCGGTCAGCTGGGAAGCGAGTGGACTGAGCATCCGCAGACTGTTCTCCTCTCCCTGGGGTGGGTTCTGGGTTCACACTGCACTGCAGCAGCCCCCGATGGAGATCAGGGGCTATACAGTCATGATGAATGGAGAGGGAGGCGTGCGGCTGGCATTAACATGGTGTGCGTGGATGTCATTGCCTGTCCACACTCCAAAGGGGGAGTAAAAATATGGTGGAAAATGGAGGTCGGTCTTGGCCGCTTGATGGCCAGTCCTCTGCATATCCTCGGACCCATGCAGAATCACACCTTGGTATTCGATCCAGACCCGGTGGCCAGATTGGGGGTCCCACAGTGGGCACTGCATGTGTGCCAGCCTTTTTGCAAGTGATCTGCCCGGGACCAAATGGGATGCAGAGGGCAGTGGGCTGATGATGGCAGACCAAGCCACAGGGGAGAAATAATGATATGGAAAAAAATAATCTCCCCCTATTACAATCGGTATGCCTTGTTGATCTTTGACAATGGAGGTGAGTGCCTGGCTGATTTCAGTGAGGAATTCAGCAGAGTCGGAGTTGGGTCCATACATATTCACAACTATCGCTCTCTCTGCCAGGTACGTGAAGCATATTGCTATCCATCTGCCCTGAGCATCCACCTTAATGGTTTCCTTGACCTATGGGCATGCGTTATGGAGCAGAATGGCTATGCCTTTCGATTTGGGGAGGCAGAGTTCACCAGAACACTTCCCACCCACAATTGTTTTACCCATTGTACCATCATGGCAGTGAAGTGTGTTTCCTGGAGGAGGGCAACGTCTGTGCTCATCAATCAGAGATGTTGCAGTACCTTAGTTTTCTTTAACAGATGGTTAAGCCCCCTGATATTCCAGGAAATGCACCTCCACCCATGCTTAGTGTTTCCAGACATGGCCTCTCTGCCACAATGACCAGATTCCACTTACCTCTAGGTGACCAATCTGAGTGGGACAATGGTCACCTGTCTCTGGGCAGGCTCTTGAGATATGTACTCCTCAGTGTCGGCAGAAGCTGGGATGTGTAAAGGGGTACTGATCTTGTATATGATGTTTTCCTAGTGCTGGGTGCACAGATGTCCTATGAATAAGAATAATAACAAAACAAACTTAATGAGATATGCTAGAACAATGAAAAGCAGGCTAAGGCAAGCTGTAGTAAGACAATCTGTCACCTAGCCTTATCTTCCTGGAGGCCTCAGTGGTTGTTGGTTGGGGTAGCTTGTGCTGCTAATAGGGTAAGCACAAGGGACAAAAGGATCACAGTGGTCTGTAAGGAAGGGTAGGTGAGGGTGTCTTAACCACACTCCTGGGGGTGTGATAGGTAATACAAAGAGATCCAGCCACCTGATGCAGGTAGGCAATGATACAGACTCCTGTAGTCTCAGTCAGGGTTGTAGATCCAGCAATACGGTAAATGTGTTTACACTAAGGGTGTGGAGTTGGTCACATATGGGAGTCCACACAATAGCCAAGACCCCTTGATACGTTAGCTCACACGCCCAGATGAGGTGATGGATAGGTCGACCGTGGATGGCAGCCCATCCTGCCCTGGACAGTTCGCCATTAATAGGTGATCCAGGTGAAAGAGAAGGGAAGATCCCTGAATTTTGGGATCCAAGGGAAGGGTCTGGGGGAGTGGGAGGAGGGCAGCCCACCTCCTAGCTGCTTGCCAGAACCAATAACCTAAGCAAGATTAATGGAAACATGCCTATATAAAAACAGTTTGGTAACTCTGAAAGATTAATAAACATGCACTGAATGAGCTCAACTCAACCAGCTTCACAAAATAAGTGAGTTCTAGTCTGGCCTGCTTAAGGAACTCTCCCCGTAATCCAAAGGCTGGGGTATATGCAGGTTGGGCCTAATGAAGGTGAACCAGGGGTGTCTCTCTGACCTCACCCCAGTGGGTGAGGTGTGGGGAGGAGGGGTTAGGGTGGGAGGGGGTACAACTATATGGTGTATTCAAATGTTCCCACCTGGGAGCAGTTTTCTGGGGGGTCCGTGAAGTATATCAAGTCTCACCCCCTGGGTGGCCCATCCAAATAAGTGTTAATCCCAGTCTGCCCTGCTCACTAGTTCCCTATCGGGGGGGGGTGCCATAGTATGAAGCACCTAGAGATATTGCATCCCCAAGTGCTCCCCGGCATGTTTTGTTAAAGGTGGGGCTGTCTGGGCCAGGGGTCAGCCTGGCAATTGTAATCATCTGGGCTCTGTGGCCTCCCCATATGAATCCCCAATACTGGAAGGTTGAAGTAGATAGCTTATGGCAAAATCAGTCAAAAGCCAAATATAGTTCAGTAAGAAAAGTCCACAGCTTAGCCTTGTAAGAAGAAGATATCCTCGTGCTGCAGAGGAATTTCTCTTAGTCAGTCTTCTTTTCCTGGCACATAGGAAGTGATGGAGCTGCCTACTGCTTCCATTTGCGGTAGCAGACCATCTGCCACTACCACAGTAAAGGATTTCAGTTCTGGTTTAACCAGCAGTTGCTGCTGCTCGTGGTTCTCCGCCTCCAGGTCCGATGGTTCAGTGGCCCAGTCCAGTGGGTCAGCAGTGTCCATCAAGTTAACCATCGGACCTATGGACTCGGCTTGCCTTTCATCACTGGAGGAATCCTCTCTGAGGAACTTCGTAGGAGGAGAGACAGAAAACTGATGGTGCCCCTGTCGGTGGCGGCTCTGTGATCTCAGCCTTGGGTGGGACACTTGGTGGGCTTTTTCTGTCTCACTGAACAGTGTGGAGGGGTTTCTGCCTCATCTCAGGAGAGCCATTCATTGTGCAACTGTGTGCAAGGAGATCCTTCTTTCTGTGCAATCGGGGCCTGGGGCACACATCTGCAGTGGGACTGGTCTGTCCACAATTACAGTCTCTGTGAAACTGCTTCCCTTTTATTCCTGTTCTGCTTGTACAGACCCTGATCACCTGACATCCAGAGGCATCTAGGAGATGTAGTACTATTTAAAGCCACGGGTCAATATTTGTTGAGCAGGCCTCGGCCTCTTGCAGAGATTCA
Source organism: Neoceratodus forsteri (assembly GCA_016271365.2). Classification (NCBI taxonomy): domain Eukaryota; kingdom Metazoa; phylum Chordata; order Ceratodontiformes; family Ceratodontidae; genus Neoceratodus; species Neoceratodus forsteri. The sequence continues at coordinate 934,209,454 of CM028133.1, forward strand.
GCCAGGAAGTCCTTGCCATCTTTAAATATCAAAAGGGTTGTTAAATCTTTGAAGCAGTACTTGAATTGGCTGTCCTGGAGACTCTTTTTATAGGGGTACAGATGCCTTGCATTGGATCATAACCTCATGGGAGAAGTACAGTTCCTACAGAACGAGATGTGTGCCCCTCTCCAAGTGAGGTCCCTAAGGTCTCTGGCTGCCGGCAAAACCTGTTCTTTCATGGAGTACCCCAGTAGGTAAGCAATAATAGGTCTGAGTTGGGAGTTGGGTTGGCCAGCTTTGCCATGGACTCTGTGTGCCCACTCCACCTTAACTGGGCCCCTCCAGTATTTACCAAGCAGTTTGGGGATAAAGTCATAGAGGAAGCATTCCATCCTCTGGCCCTCTGTGCCCTTGGGGATGCCCAGGATTCTGATATTGTTGCTGAGTCTTTTGTTTTCCTGGTCTTCTGCCCACTACTCCCAGAGCCTAGCCAATTTTGCCTCATGGTCGCATAGGCATTGCCAGACTAGGCCCTGTTGCCTCTCTAATTCCTCCATCCATTGTTCAGTCATGTTAAGCTTGTCCCCTAACCGGCAGATGTCAGCCACATTGCCCGTTAACGCCGTGCTGTTGCCGTCCACTCTGACTAGGAGGGCTTCCAACATTTTTGTGATATAATGCAGGGAGTCCGCAACCAGGGTTTGCGGTACTGTAGGTCCTTCTGGATACCCCTGGGTGTTGGAAGGGAGGGAGGGAGATGAAAAAGCAGCCATCCTTCTGGCCTGAAGTTGCAGGAGTGTGCCAGGTGACCCTAAAAAAGAGCGGAGCCCTTTTAACGGTGAGTTGAAGTCTTCTGTCTATCCTGCTCAGTTTGAGAAGAGACACCTGTGGCTAGGTCTGGGAGGCAGCTTGGCCTGTTCGGTAGCTGATGTGATGCGGGAAGTGCAGGCTGAGGCCTGAGCAGCCTGTCATACTCAGCACGCTGGTATTGCAAGTGCTGACATGTTCTGCTGTAGTGAGCTGGAGCATTCAAAATTGGTGCTTAGTAAGTGGCAAGGGTTCATCGGTCACCCCACTGACAGTATTGTGGCAAATTAGTCACTGATCACATCTCTGCAATGAGGATTGTGTCCAGGTAAGGACAGAGCAAACACTTTTGGCAGCTATCACATTGGCGCTCAAGTCATGCCTCCATTTCTTTTTTTAGTTTAATAGTAGTCTAGTTCTTAGTAGGTTGTGTTGAAGCTCATTAAAGTTGGATTGTAATTCGATACCAGCATCTGACAGGGAAGGTTTTGATATGTAGAGAACAGTGTCATCTGCAAAGAATTGCAGTTTGGCTTTCCGGATGCTGTCACTTAGGGAAGTTAATATAAATAGAAAATAGTTGAAGGCCTAGGATGGGTCCCTGGGGTACTCCTTTTGCAAGTGGTAGAGGAGAGGGCAGGAGCCCTTCAGCTTTGATGCATTGATGCATTGGAGACTTCCTGAGAGGTACTGTAGCTGTAAGACAAGTATAATTATTTAGGGCAGGTGTTTTGAGTTTGGATAGAAGTCTGTCATGATCTACCATGTCAAAAGCTTTGCTTAGATCAAGGATGATGGCTCAGGTTGGCTGTTTGTTGTCTAATGTGATAAACAAGTAATTTGTCATCTTAGCCAAGTTCAAAACTGTACTGTGGTTTTGCCTAAAACCAGATTGCAGTGAGTCGATTCACTTCAAAGTTTCAAGGTAGTCCCTTAATTAGGTGTTAACTAACTTCTCCAAAGGTTTAGATAACAGAGGTGGTATGGAGATAGGCCCAACGTTATTTAGGTCACATGGCCCACCAGATTTAAACAGGGGCAGTATATGTGCTGTTTTCCAAGGGGTAGGGACTGTACTGGTAGCAACAGTCATATTGAACATGTGGGCTACTGGAGTGGTTAGGGTGTAATATCCTAGCTATAGGAATTAAGAAATTTGTGTGTGTGTGTGTGTGTGTGTGTGTGTGTGCGCGCGACGCAGCGCATGTGTGTATGTGCCCTTTTTTCACTGTTTTCTTTTGTATATGAATCTATAGAATGAAAGACAGATAAAACATGCAGGAAATAAAATAAAGCACAATGTAAATAGTGCCTGAACAATTTTATAGAAAAATACATGTCATTAGACTAACTGCTTTGGTATAATGTTCCAAAGGCCATGAAATTCTGTGATTTGTTTTACAAGTTCATGGGTCATTTCAGGATTTTATCCTCTGTTTACAGTAGACACATAAATGAGTCACCCTGACCAAGACCTGCCATCCTTCCCTATCATCACAAACCATCTCTCTTGTTTTTGGTGTGACGACTAATGGTGTGGAAACCTGCACAATCTCATGATAGGCTGGATGGACATATCAGGGTCAGGGAGTCTGTGGGAGATTAAATTAATTTCATTTAATTTTATTGAAGGGTTAGACCACTGAGAATTAACTCATTTAAAATGGTGACCCATGGCATAACAAATAAAATATTTCAAAAATACAAACCATACAAAAGCCCATAGATACAGAAAAAAATACATAGAACATATAAATATATTGCACATCATGAGGGAGCAGAATTTATGTTGAGACATTATATATACCAGACATACATAATCAAGTTAGACACCGCAGGGTTTAATTTGTGTAGTAATAGTATCAACGAACCATTGTTTGAGTATTTTCAATGACAAGAGGTTTTATATTTACCAGTTGAAACCTTGAGGGAAGATTATTCCACAACTGAGGGATCACGTAACTGAAAAAAATTCTTAGCTCTTTGAGCTGTAGATTTTTTGACAACTAGTTCCCTATACACTGCTTTCCTAAGGATTGGATTCAACTACTTAAATTGTAATGTACCTCGAAGGTAGTCAGGTATACCACCCTGAACACTCTTATAGGTGAAAACCACCTTAAGTAGTTGCCTCCTATCAGCTAATGAGAGCCAACCCAATTTAGCATACATCCAACAATGATGGGTATCTCTTAGACATTAAAGAATTAGCCTTGCCAGTCTATTATAGAAAATCTCCAACTTCTGCAATTTGGTCTGACTTGCATAATCATAAAGAATATCACTAAAATCAAACAGTGGAAGAATCTCTGTCTCGACTACTTTATCACACTACTCCCTAAACAATTTTTGTAGCAATATAATTCCCCCACTCTTTTATGTATGGACCCTGTGAGTTTATCCATGCGGGGTGTTAGCTCATGCGGATGTGTCTGCCCAATAACCAAAGTATTTATAGTGAGAGAACTGCTCAAGCCTGACCTCCTCTAAATCCGTTATATTCAGTTCCAAGCAATTTTTTAATTTTCAGTCAAACCCTAGGACCATACATTTTGTTGTACTGATATTCATTTTTAACTTTGATTTAACAAAAATTCCTGAATGTCATCAAAACTGATTGCAAATGTGCCTCTGTCTCATGCAGGGTACATGCTGATGTATAAATAACTGTATCATCGACATACAGCTGGTATGACGATCTATTAACTATGTCTCCAGATTTACCTAAGTACAACAAAAATAGCAGTAGGACAAGTACAGATCCAGGACCCCACAAAAAATGGGCAAAGATCTGAGGTCACATGGTTAACAGTTTTAACCTGAGCTCTCCCTACCAGGTAAGAGGCAAACCATTTCAGGGCAGATAAAGACAGTCCTATATCCCTCAACCTTGATAGCAAATATGATGGTCTACCATGTTGAAGGCCTTGGAAAAGTCAACTAAGATGGCTCCAGTTAAATGGCCCTTTTTGATTGCTTTGTTGATGTCATCCAAGACCCACGACATGGAGACTACCGTACCATGGGACTTACGAAACCCCAACAGATATATATCGTATAGATAATTCGGAGATAGATAATCCATAAGCTGCACTGCCAAAAGCCTTTCAAATAAATTTGGAGACCAAAGATAACAAGAAAATTGGGTAATTTGGGTACGAGAAAATATGGCAGCATCATTTATCTTTGAACTGCCCTTTTTCATCCATGGCCCCACCTATCTTACCACTGGAATTCCAGTTTTAGCCACTACTACTACTACTACTGGTTTCCAGATGTGCATGTGGAGACACCAGAGGAAAAGTCAAAATCTTCCACCCTGACTTGGTATCTCCAACCTTTGCTACCACTTGAATGTGTCACACCATCATATCCCTCGTCATGTAAGACCATCAATGTCATAGCTACAGTAGATGGAGTTGAAGACCCATTGCTCACTTTCCCACATGGTTTTTGTACAGTATCACACTTAATTTCTGGGGGAACATGCATTGTTTGGGAAAGCAGCAGTCAGTTTACAGGTTAGTCTTCAATTACATTCTGTAGTACTAATAGGTCACATTCCTGAGGCTTTGGCTCTGCATGATGTGTGAGCCATGGTTGACAAGGGCCTGTTCAAGGAAAGATCCTGACTGTTCTCTGGGCAGCTAGATTGAATGAATACTGCAGTGTGATAAGGCCACTGAATGTTATCACTTGCTCTGAGTGACTTGTTCTGAACTCAACGTTGGCATTTGATGTTAAAGATGTATATGGTGTTAGGGGTGCTGGCTTCAGTTCTGCCATGTCTAAGGCAGTTAGTCATGCCATGGATAAAGTGGCTGAACTCCTTTAATGTATACCTTAATGCAGTAGGACTAGCTAATAAATTCCTGGAAAAAATAATCGCAATGCATTGCTTGGGATTAGAGTGACACTGTGTGTATGGCCCACTTGGGGGGGAAAATTTACTTTTGATAAGACTGTTAGAATCCTCACACAGTGCTATCCATCAGAGCAGTATGAAACCTCTCTATGTACTTTAGCAGCCATCTGCAAAACTGGTCACCAATTAGACTGAATGATCTGTGATAAGTTACTTGAATTGGTGTTGTCGTCACTCATCTGACAGAAGCTACTTTTAGATCTGGAAACCCTCACACTGGGCAAAGCACTACAAATTGTCTTACAGATAGAGCTGGTCCTAAGCCATCCAAAGCAGCTTGCAAGAGCTGCAGATTCTGTGAGACTGGTGGATCAGCGATAGTTGGAGGCCAGCAAAGTGCAGACTTAAGTATACATTCCCACCACACTTGCTGTGACTCAGAAGTCCTGCATATGTATCACAGGGAAAGACATGCAGGCACTGCAGTTGGCTAGAGCACTTTACAAGACTGGCATTTTCTACCACTGGCACATGAGCAGGCTGAGGACTTTTTGCTTGATATAGAAAAGACATGCAATGAGTAATGTGGTACACACAGTGTGTACATTCCAACTAGACTTTGCATCTCATGGTGAATATTGGGGCAAATGTATACATCATAAATAAGAATACTTTTGAGTGTGGTGAAGGGTATGATCCACCTTAATATCACGCATAGGGAGTATCACCTGAAGATTTTTCTAGTTTTGGTGATACACAGAGATTTCCTTTTAATAGGACTCAGTCATTCAGGGCATTAAACTTAGTTATGATAGATCACCTCCAGTGTGTGGCTAGCCTTACTCCCAGGCACTGGGATCAGCAGAGTTCCTGATCTGTTTCATGGCTTAAATTGTGTTAAAAGATTCTGTCCATGAACTTCACATACAGTGGTAGGCAGAGTCCTAGATATGTCTAGATGTTTCCTTGACAGCCCCCATGGGATTCAACAAATGGCTGAAGAACTGGTGCAGAGTACAGGGGTTTGGCTTGTTGGGCACTGGGAGTCCACCCAGAGAGATGTTGGCTTGTACACCAATGATGGTATGCATCTGTCTGGGGGGGCAGATCCTGAGTGAAAGTCTTGAATGTTTCTTTGGCAGACATTTAAAATAGCCAAGGGGGTGGGAGGAATTTGCAGCAAGAACTGAACTGCCCTCCCACAGGTCAAGGTAGTCAGACAAGAAGATACTAAGAATGAGGAAACATAATGGACTGAAACAGGAGATAATGTCAGGGGAGGTACTGGGGGAAAGGATGGGATGAGGAAAAAATAAGGGCTGATGCCATCAAAACATGGAGGGACATGTGTACAAATGCCCATAGCCTGGGTAACAAGATCCCTGATCTAGAGGCCTTGATGGTGGAGGGAGACCTGGAAATTGTGGCAGTCACTGAAACATGGTATACAGAAAGCCATGATTGGGATGTTAATACACCGGGGTACACAGTCTACAGGAAAGACAGGGAGGGCAAAAAGGGAGAAGGGGTAGCTATCTGCCTTAAAGAAGGGATCAAGGTGACAGAGATAAAGGGAAAGCAGGGAGGAGAGGAAGCACTGTGGGTCACCCTGGAGTCAGGAAATGTATTTATTTGTTTGTTTTATTGACCAGGTGAGGTGCACTAGCTAAATGAATGACTATTTTTAGACACAACCAGGGCACCACTGTCCACACAGAGGGTTATCTACAGACCCCCCATGCAAGGGGAGGATACAAATAGGGTCATAGTAGATAATATCCTTAAAATGGCAGAGAAAGGGAAGTGTGGGTGGTAGGGAACCTAAATATGTCTGATGTTAACTGGAACACTTATGCTGCAGCCACATCCAGGAGCAAAGTCATCATGGATGCCCTGCAAGGAGCATGCCTTACACAACTATTGGAGGACCCCACTCATGAGGGGATCAGTATTGGACCATGTGCTCACAAATGGAGACAGAATAACAAATGTATCACTGGGAAGTCATCTGAGGTCCAGTGACAACCATACTGTATGGTTCACGGTAAAAACAGTTGAAGAATCAAGCCACACAAAAGCATGAGTCCTAGACGTAAGAGGACAGATTTTGCTAAAATGGGAGAATGCTTCAAGACATCACTGGCAAGGGGTCAGGGAAGGAGGGAGTAGAGCTACTATGGGAGACCCTCAAGAGAGCCATAGCAGAGGCAGTAAGCCTTTGTGTGAAACTAGTGAACAAAGCCAGAAGAAAAAAAAGAAAACCATTATGGTTTTCAAAAGAAGTGTGGGGAATGTTAGAGGGGAAAAAATGGCATTCAGAAAGTACAAGGAAACACAAAGGGAGGAAGACAAGGAAATGTATCAGGCAAAGCCGAGGGAGGTGGGTAAAGCCATCAAAAGTGTAGAGGCACAAATGGAAGAAAGGATAGCTCAGATAGTGAAAGATGGGGACAAAACCTTCTTCAGGTACATAAGGGATAGAAGAAAGACCAAGGAAGGGATAGTGAGGTTAAGTAAAGGGGGGGAGTGGACAGAGGGGGACCTGGGAAAAAATGAGATACTGAATGAGAATTTTTTTCAGTAGTCACAAAAGAAGGGGAGGGACCAAAATGGCTGGCAGACACACACAAGGAAGAGGGGTGGACACCAGTCCATTCACAGAAGGGAGGGTACTAAAGGAACTCTTGAAACTAAAGGTGGACAAGGTAATGGGGCCATACCGGATACATCCCAGAATCCTAAAACAACTCAGATAGGTGCTACTAACACCACTGACAGCCCTATTCAACAAATCGTTGAAGGTGGGAGAAGTACCAAAAGACTGGAGGAGAGCGAACGTGATACCCCTTTACAAAAGTGGGAACAAGGTAGAAGTGGAAAACTATAGACCAGTCAGTTTGACCTCAGTGGTTGAAAAGATGATGGAATCACTGTTAAAGGAAAGGATTGTAGAATATCTAGAAGCCAGCAGGGCACAAGACCCAAAGCAACATGTATTTACAGCAGAAAGGTCTTGTCAAATGAATCAAATTTATTTGACTGGGTGACTAGGGTAGTAGATCAGGGAGGGGTGGTGGACATGGCTTACCTAGATTTTACCAAGGCATTTGACACAGTCCTGCACAATAGGTTAGTTAAAAGGTTGGGCAATCTTCGAGTGGGTACAAATGTGGAAAACTTAGAAACATAGAAACAGAATTTGATGGTAAATAAGAACCACTTTGCCCACCTAGTCTGCCCATTTTCCTACCTATTGGATTAGCTGCAGATCCTAGTTAACCAGCAGCCTACTTCCTCCTTACCCCCTCCTACCCCCCAATGTAATTGTCTTATATTGATCCCATGCATTCTTGAATTCCCCCACTGTTTTTGATCCCACAACCTCATCAGAAAGGCTATCCATGCATCCACCACCCTCTCTGTGAAACATATTTCTTCACATTGCCCCTGAGCTATCCAGATATATCCCAGAATCCTGAAAGAACTCAGAGAGGTGCTACTAACACCACTGACAGCCCTAATTGGTTTAGCAACAGCACACAGTGGGTAGTGGTAAACGGAGTTCAATCTGAAGAAAGTTGGCTATCCAGTGGGATGCCACAGGGTTCAGTGCTGGGGCTAGTCCTCTTTAATGTCTTTATAAGTGATATTGCAGAGGGACTTGAACGAAATGTATGCCTCCTTGCAGATGACACCAAGATCTGTAATAGGATTGACAGTCTGTGGGGTGGAACAAATGAGGAGAGACTTAGGCAAGTTGGAGGAGTTGTCAACAGTGTGGCAGCTTGGATTCAATGCCAACAAGTGCAAAATTATACACTTGGGGAGCAAAAACCCTGTGGAGAAATACACAATGTGGGGAGGTACTAACAATGACTGAGATATAAATAGACCTGGGAGTAGTCATAACAGATGATCTAAAAGTAGCCAAACAATGTGAGAAGGTGGTGAGGAAAGTTGGTGGGATGCTGCGGTGCATAGAGAGAGGTATCACCAGTAGAAAACAGGAGGTTGTGATGCCACTGTACAGGCAGTTGGTGAGGCCTCATCTAGAGTACTGCATGCAGTTCTGGAGACCTCATCTCTGAAAGGACATTGACAGGGTGGAGGAAGTCCAGAGAAGGGCAAGAAAAATGGTGCTGGGGCTACACCGGAAACTATATAAAGTGAGATTGAGAGAACTCAATGTGTATACTCTGGAAGACAGGAGGGAGAGTGGGAAATGATAGATATTCAACAACCTCAATGGAATTTAAAGAGTTCAAGAGGGTAGTACTTTTTTTTAGAAGAGGAGATAGGCAAGAACAATGGGTCACAATATGAGGCTGTAAGGGGGAAGTCTCGGAGGCAATGTGAGGAAATGTTTTTTCACAGAAAGGGTGGTGGATACATGGAGCAGCCTCCAAGAGGATGTTGTGGGAGTAAAAATGGTTGGTGAATTCAAGAATGCATGGGACAGGCAGAAGTCAACAGTAGAGATAGGTAGGTAGGAAGGAGGAGATAGGCTGTAGATCAATTAGCTCTGGAGTTTATACAGTAGGTAGGGAAATGGGCTGACTATGTGGACTAGATGGCCTTTATCTGCCGACATATTCTATGTTTCTATGTTTCTATTTTAATGGAATTTCCTGTAATTTATCTGGATATATCTAGATATTTAGTGGGATGCATCTGTGACTACTGCTGCAGATGTGACAGCAAGAATACGACCTTTGCACTAACTGCCATTCATACTGTGAGATAAATTTTAAAATGGACTTGACTGGTTACTTTCAGATGGTATTATTGAACCAATGCAGATATACCCATGAAGTAATAATATTGTGGTAGCAGAGAAGGATAGTACCTTTGATTCTGTATTGACCTTTGGCAGGTGAATAAGGCCATCCATCTCAATTGCTCCCGATTGTCCTTGGTTGGAAGCATGTGTGGTCCAGTTCTTGAAAGGATAGTGTTTTCTAAGCTACACCTGAACTACAGTAAGGGTGAATACCAGTCACTCTGGCATGGCCAGCTAAGAAACTAACATCTTTTGTGACACACAAGGGGATGTGCTAATATACAGTACACTAATGCTTTGGGGTTATGTTTTGGCCCGGTTGCTTTAAAAAAATAATGGCAATACCAGTGGTGGGAATTCTGAATGTGGCTGTCTACCTTGAGGATATCATAGTACATGACAGTTACATGGCCTTACTTAAAAATATAGAAAGTGATGGCAGAGAAGACCAATGGTCCATCCAGTCCACCCACAGGTCTCTATAGAACCATATGACCTGGTGTCGGTCAGGGTTTAACTCTTTCTCAATGGTAATTCTATTTCCTTCCCCTTTCTTGTCAGTAGCATTGATGACAACACCTTTCATTCTGTCCCAAGCACACTTGAACCTACCCATGGTTTCAGCCATCACAACGTCAGTCAGCAGACAGTTCCATGGTTCCACAGCCCTCTCTGTAAAGTAATACTTTCACACATATCCCTCCTGAACCTTTCTCTTTTCAGCTTCCAATCATGCTCATGTGTTGTCAAGCTGGTGCTCCAGGTAAACAGTTTCTTGGAGCTCATTTTGTTTATTCCCTTCAGGAATTTGAATGTCTCTATCATATCCTCTCTCTCCCTTCTGGTCTCCAATGAATATGCATTCAGTGCCGTAAGTTGTTCCTCATGGGACTTTCCTTGTTGGCCCTGAATCATCTTCGTTACCCGGCACTGAACTGACTCCAATCTGTCCTTATGTTTTCCAAGGTGAAGGCTCCAAAACTGGATACAGTACTCCAGATGTGGCCTCACCAAGTATCAGCACAGAGGGAGTATCACCTCTTTCCTCCTACTGTCAATACCTCTCCCTATACAAGCCAGCATTCTGTTTGCCTTACTGTAAGCCTTGTCACATGACTAGACCTGAATAAGGGTGTCACTATTAATGACTCTAAGGTCGTACTCCTCAGTTGTAGTACTGAGTTTTACTCCACCCATCCAGTATTCTATCCTGGGGTTCTTTTTCCTTAGGTGCATTAACTTAGATGTTTTGGCTTTAATATTCAACTGCCAGACCTTCGACCATCTCTCCAGCCTCTGCAGGCTCTCTTGTAGTTCTCTAATTCCCTCTGCAATATCCACTCTTCACAGAGCTTGGTGTCATCTGTGAAGAGACATAGCCTACCACGGATCCCTTCTCCAATGTCACCGATGAACATGTTTAAAAAGGACTGGACCCAGGACAGACCCATGAGGTACCCCACTCGTGACTTCCCGATTATCTGATTCTACTTCATTTACCACTACTCACTGCTGTCTCCCACTTAGCCAGTTCCCCATCCATCTAACTACATCCTTAGCCACCCTGAGGTCCCCCAACTTCTTCAGCAGGCATCTGAAAGACACAGAGTTGAAAGCCTTGCTGAAGTCAAAATACAGTAGATCCCTTGGCATGGCCTTTATCCAATTCCTTCATAACCCAGTCAAAAAAGACTATTAAGTTTCTGGCATGACTTTCCTGCCACAAAGCCGTGCTGCTTACTGTCCTGGAGACCATTACACAAGGTCTGCTTTGATAAGTGACTAGATCAGCTTCCCAACAATAGAGGTTAGACTGATGGGTCTCTATTTGCCTGGCTGTTCTGTCCCCCTTTATAGAGCAGAACTATGTCCACCACCCTCCAGTTCCTCAGGACAACGCCGCCTTTCGAAATGAGCTATGGTAAAGGCCTGCCAGAGGTTCAGCCAGTACATCTAGCAATTCTTTGAGCAGTGTTAGATATATCCTATCCAGTCCCATGACCTTGTCTGTCTTGAGTGCTGCCAGACCCTCTTGTACCCTACACCTAGTAAATAGGTTTTTTTGTGACTTTATTTACCCTCCTTGGCAGGCCTCTGCAATTTCTCAGCCACCCTACCAGACTCAGGGTCATTCGGGAACTTGCCTACACTACGCACATCCCGGCGGAACTCCCGAGCTGGCCCAGAGGCTTCATCGGGTGGAAACCCCCGCACATGCCACAGTTTTCTCCCTTCCTAGCCCCGGAGCCCCGGAAGCAGTAACTATGTGTGGGTGGAGGCCACATGAGCACTGCAGCTCCAGTCAGCTCCTATTTCCTCCTGGCCTTTGCACCCAGGTTTCGAAGCTGCACTGCCACCCAGCCTCCACTGGGTGGCAAGCCAGCCTCAAGAGCCCCATATGTCCCTCCCGGTGGAGTGCTTGCAACTGCCAGCCCCTCACAGTCCTCCCTCCCTCGCTGACCCCCGCTGACCCAAGCTTGTTCCCAAACCCGGGTCACCAGCGTGGCGTGAGGTGTGGCATCCAGTGCCTAAACACTCAGTGCCTCTGGGCGAGCCCTATCCCTAGTAAATGTTGGTTTCTCCCTCTCTTTGACCAACCCTTACAATGGTGCTGAACAAAATTGCAGCAAGCCAAAATTACACTAAATCCAAGTAAATGAACTTTGAACCAGCTGGTTCCTGACATTGTAAGAAATTGGATTTCAACTACTGGGATCTTCTGGGCACAGTAACCCAGTGCAGTATACAGTAGATAAGATATACACAAGCTGAATTGTTGATTGCTTTGAGGAAGAAGCTGGTGACGGCTGGGCACTACCTTGACTGGAGAGCAGTACTCAGCAGTGCCTCTGAGGGAGTGGTGCTGGGTCCACCAGTCTTTGACATCTTCATCAATAATTGAGAATATGGTCTCCGTAAGTTTGTGGTTAACACCAGGTTAGCCAGAGTAGCAGACTTGCTAGAGATAAAGGACCTAAATAAGCTGAGTGACTGGTCTGACTCCTGGAGCCTTAGAGTCAATGTAGCCAAAACAGGACTATACACTTGGAGAGGAAATGCTGGGGTAGTAGTTGCACACTGTGTTGGACTCTTCTTGCTGTACTGGAAGAAGAAAAGGACCTGGAATAATAATAATAGACAAGAGGCTGAAGCAGAATATGCAGTGTATGGCAACTATCAAACGGGCCAGCAGGGCTACTGTAGTGGCCCAGTAGATAAGGTGATCACCTTCTGCTAGAGTGTGGGCCATTTGTTCACATCATGAGCCTATGGTCATTATTCACTATGGCAAGAATCAGACAGGAAGTCCAGCAGATGCACTTTTCACTCCAGGTACTGCTCCAGCACTCCTTGCAGAATGACACCTCACAAATGTTCTAGGAGAAGGAAATCATTCTGCAAGAAGAACTCTTCTTCCACTTACATCACATGGCCACTGGCTGGGAGGGGCTTTTGCTGAGAGGGAGTAGATATGTCAAAACTTGGCCTGCTCCCCTGAAAAATGGTGTATGAGGCATTTAGTTGCAGGCATTGGTGGCAACTGGTTCCCTCTGTGTATCAATGACAGCTAAGGGCAGGAGTTGGCAGGATAGCAAAGAAAACAGCAAAAAGATAATAAGCAGAACAACAAACAAGTATTGGCCAACACAAAATGTGTGCTTGCTTGTATTTGCTTTTTTGTTTTTTGGGCACAAATAGTATAACAGTTAACATTAACAAATTATAATAGTGAAATTTTCATGACTGTGAAATGAAGAGGATCACAGAAAAGATTGTTGATTTCTTAGATTTTTACTTCTGTACCATGGAATTGGGAAGGGTTAATGAGAAAAAGAGAAGAATGCAACAAATAAGCAAAACTAGGGAGCAAATGCATTATTCTGATGCAGTAACAAGGGAAAAGTAGGCATCCCCCAAACCCTCTCACAGTTTAACCTGATAGCAGTTTACAAGCAAATATTATCAGCTTGGTTCCAAAAATATATTTGTTGATCCTTATTTACTTATGTTGTGTTGATCAAAACACCATAATTATGGTGTTCAAAACACAGGTAAGCAGACCAACACAGCTCCTTACCTACAGTAAAGTGATCCATAATGGTAGGAACATGTTGGAATATCTGTTTTCCTCACTTTTTATCATGTATGAGAATATATTAATTCCATGAGTTGCAAGCACTGCAATCAATCAAACTTTATTTAACCAGGCAGTTACATCATGAGCAAGCTCATTTTCAAGATGGTCCTGGACACATAGGACAAATTTGTCTACAGTAGGCAACAATTCATAGTACAGCAGACAGTAATACAGGCTGTTATAGGATAGAAGGTCAGTATTAGCTGTAGCAGAATATCTAAGACAAGTGCAAATACAGACATTGAAAGTGCAGTGTATGCAGGTTGAAGTCTGTAGAGTACAAAGTGAGGAGAGGAAGAAAGGACACAGAGGAGGGCAGTGGGAAGAGAAGGTGTCAGGCACATAATGGAGAGGGAAGAGGGCAGCCTACTTGAGGAAGGCCCCCAGAGAAATTAACTCGGGTAAGGGGGGGAGGTAGTTGGGGGGGTTACCCTAGAGAGATGCCAGCAGACAGGGGGAATAAGAAGGCTAGGGATATCCAGAAGTTTAGGGGACTCAGTCCAGCAGGGTAATGCTTTAACTGAAGCAGTCACATGCCATTTTCAGGCATCTGTAGAGCAGCCATCTGAATGCATAGTGGCTGGGCAGTAGGGAGGTTTTAAGTGATTTTTGCATGTTATTCCAGAGCACTGATAGAAAGGAGCTAATGGCAGTTGAGCCAAGATGTGTCCTTGACCGTTGTAGCTTAAGGAGGACAAAGGATGAGTTCCTTAGTCCATAGGCACCTTTCGAATGTTCAAACAGGTCACAGATATAGGGAGGTAGTTTATTAGACATAGCCAAGAAGAGCCACATGAGGGCATTTATTTGCCTCCTCATTGAGAGGGACGGACACTCTAACGCTTGGTACAATGAGCAGTGATGAGTCTGCAAGGGCAAGTCAAGAACAAATCTCAATGCTCGATGATAAGAGTGTATCAAGTTTTTGGAGCACATACTGGGGGCAATGGCTGTATGGGAAGTCAGCGTAGTCAATCGGGGAAGAAAGGTTCTTTGAACCACCCGCTTTCTAGCTTCCAGGGTGAGTAGGCATCTTATGCGATAGAATATACCGAGGCACTGCCTTAGCTTTTTTGTTAACTCATTTAGATGAGCAATGAAGGTGAGTTTGTTATCCAGCCAGACTCCCAGATATTTAAATTTATTCACTAGCTTTAATGGTTCATTAAGGTGGGTGATAATCTGTGGGGTACCAGGAGTCCCTGTACTGTGGGAGGAGGATGGAGATTTTATGGCTTTTGTATTTTTGGCATTTAACAAGAGCTTCAGATTCAGCAGTTTGTGTTGGAGGATGATAAAATCCAGCTGTAGCTCCTTGTTAGCAAAGTCTATAGAGGGGTTGGTTGTATAAAGGACTGTGTCATCTGCGAAGAGATGAACATTTCCTGCAAGCAGGCCAGAGTCAATGCAGTTGATGTAAAGAGTGAAGAGGACAGGCCCCAAAATGGAACCTTGCAGGATGCCTCAGGGCAGTAATTTTATAGGGGAGAATTCACCTTGAGCTTTAATTTGCTGTTTACGATTTGTGAGGTAGCAGCGGAACCACTTTACTGCAGCAGAGGTTAGACCAATGCTACCCAGAGTGTCAAGAAGTATGGAATGATCAACCATGTCAAATGCTTTGCTGAGGTCAAGGAAGAGTGCATAGATGTGCTGTTTACTGTCCAGGGCTTTTAGCCAGTCATTCGACACTTTGGCAAGAGCCAACACAGTACTGTGCTTAGATCTGAAACCCAATTGGACTGGGTTAAGGATGTTTTCATGATCCAAGTACTCCCTTAGTTGAGAGTTGACAATTTTTTTCAAGTAGCTTGGATAAAATAGGAAGCAGTGAAATTTGCCTACAGTTATTCAAGTCAGTGGGGTCTCCTGATTTGAACAGAGGGATAACGTGCATGGTTTTCCAACTAGACGGCAATTCCCCTTGGATTAATGAACTATTAAATAGATGGGCAATTGGTGCTGTCAGATAATTAAAACCTGCTTTTAGGAAGAAGGGTTTTATTGAATCGGCAACAGCGCTCTTTTTGGTATCCAACATGAGGAGAAAGTCCTCCACCTGTTTAAAGGAAACTAGCTGGAACTTGAAGAGGGGGTAGCAGTACAGTGGGCTGAGGCAGGGCTAGTAACTATGCTGGTGGTACTTGTGGTGCTCAGTGTACTAAGAGGTGACGCATCGAATGCGAGGCCTGCAGTAGTGAAGTGGTTATTGAACTGATCGAGGATTCCAGACCTGTCTGTGTAGGAGGTGTTATTTGCCACAATTTTGGCTTGGAGTGGGATGGCAGGAGAATGTCCTTCGACCTCTCTCAGGATTTGTTAAAATTTGGCAGAACAGTTTATGTTTACCTCCAGGGCTGAATGGAAGAACTGTGATTTTTCCAACCTGACCATTTTGGTGCAGGCATTCCTGTCTAGCCAGAAAGAGAGCAAGTCTGAGTCAGACTGTGACTTCCTAGTCCTTTTCCAAAGGGTGTCTCTATACCTCAAGGCCCTCTTCAGTTCTAAGCTGAACCAATCAGGTGCACATTTCCTAGATTTTACTTTTCTTAAGGGTGCGTGTTTGTTGGTAACCTTTAATAACAGATCCTGGAAGATACAGAATGCTTCAGACACAGAGGGTGCAAGGTAGAAATCCTGCCACTTTATATTCCCAAGATCTGTCAGGAAAGCATGGAGACAGAAGTATTTTAGGCTGTGCTTAAACTTGAAGGTAGAGGTGGAAAGGAGGTCTGGGGAGCACCTGACATGGGCGACTGCACAGTGATCACTCAGGTCATTGTGGAAGACCCCTGTATGTGAGATATTATGTGGCTTGCTGACAAGCATAAGGTCCAGTAGTGAGCTTTGGTCAGGGTTCTTCTTCTTAGGTTGGGTAACCTCAGGGGTAATCTCAGTTAGCCTGTGCTCGTCGTAGAAGTTCTTAAGCCTGTTGGCGCTGGCATCATTACAGTTAAGATTAAGGTCACCCATAATGATGCTTTCTGTGTTCACTTTTTCCAGGAGGGAGTGAATATGAGGCAGTATACACAGGCCAGTTGCAGGCGGTCTATAGCATGCAGCTACCAGTAAGGCTATTCCAGGCGATAGGGCAATTTTATGGGCAAGACATTCCAATTATTTGGGCATTGATGTACAGACTATATCAGTGGTTAGGAATTTATCTTTAATATATATGGCAGCACCACCACCTCTGGTCAACCTATCACACATTGAACAGGATGTATCCAGGGATGTTAAGCATTTTGTCAGGTACGGTATTCTTCAGCTAGGTTTCTGAGAACATTGCAACATCTGGCATGGAGTGTAGCACCCAGGCTTGGACCTGGTCAGATTTAGTGGCAAGGCTGCATGTGTTCATATGCCGGAAGCTCAGTCTCTTTAACTGTGGGAGTTCCCCAGGGGCAGTTAGCAGATGGGGGGAGCCGGGTTTAGTTCCAAATTACCTGCTCAGAGTAGCAGCAGTACTAATAGTTTCCTGAGACATCTTACCAGGAATCTTAGGAAGGCTTTGTTAGGTTGCTTAACCTGGAAACTGCCTAGTGCAGCAGAACGGGAGTTTGATGGGCAGTGAAAGTTGTTCAGAAAGGCAGGGGAGCTTTAGGAGAGGGAGATAGCAAAATAATAGAATTTAAACTTGGAGACAGTTTACAAAACGTTTGTGCAGGAGCAGGGAAAATTAAGCAACAGTATTATGAAATTCATTTGTATATGACAGACTATCAAGATAAGCAAGCATACTACTGGATTTCTAAACAAGCTATGGAATCCGACTTTAGCAGTCAGACAGGGTATTACAGGTTAAATATATGCAGCCAGCTTAGTAGCTGTAATTACAGTTTCAGTAAATATATGTTTAGCACAACAATCTAATTGATCAGCAAAAATTACTCGCTTAGCTTCTATTAAATCGAATATAATTCAAATAATCAAATAGCTCAGAATTAACACAGCAGGAAGCTTGAGCAGTAAGAGTTGAATGCAATTAATTTGTATTTCATGTAGACAATTCAGATCTGACACAGTCAAAAGCTTGAGCAGCTATTATTATTGAAGAAGGAGCTGAGTGGTGTCCTACAGATCAGCAGGCACCAATGCACCTAAACTTAGATAAATTTAGCTGTGGCAAATACTAGCTTAGAAAGCAGCATCCAAATACATAGTTCAGAAATGGGCCAATCAGCAGGGCACAGTGAGGAGGCTCAGCCAATAGAGTTGTCCCACTCAGGCTGAAAATTTTGAGGAGTGGCAGGCAATTCGAATTTCAGTTTCAACTTACCGGGCTTAGTAGGAGCAGGGTGGATAGCACCATGGGTATGCAAATAATATGGGTTGTACAACATGGAGCAGGGCAGACAGCATCATGGGTATGCAAATAAGATGGGTTGTACAACATGGCTGCAATTCCCTACGAAACAAAGTTGTAAACAGTAGAACATGTGAAAGTAGTAAATAGTAATTTATGTGGAATTAAAAACAGAGGTAAGATGTCGAGCAGGAAATAGGGGTTGCACAGGGAAACCCATATTTGTATTTTCTAGCCCTTAGGACTTCAAATGGAAATGAAGAATAAAGACAGAGAATGGGTGGAATTAGGAAAGAGATTCAATATTCTGGAGCTGTGATTGGTGGAAGAAGGGCGCATCCCAAAAAGTCCACTCACAGTTCAGACTGATACCACTACGATCACATGCTTTGCAAGTGAACTTAAAAAGAGGGTCAGCAGAATGCTGGGTGTATCAAAACTAGGTAACCAGTAGAGCAGGGGAAGCAATCATATCACTTTACAAGTCCCTGATCAGGCTCCACCTGGAGTACTGCATGCAGGTTTTTTCTTCTCAATAGAGAAGCAATACTGAGGCAGTCGAGAGGGTTCAACAAAGAGCTAGCAAATGATCAGTGTTATCAGAGATTAAAGCTAAGAGGTGAGGTTGAAGGCCTACAGCATGTTAACCCTGGAGAAAGAAAGAATGAGAGAGGATGTGAGCTCAGTCTTCTGCTCATGCAAAAGGTATCAACAGCTTGACAAAACTGAACAAAGATGTCTGATCTGGTGCCATGCAGTAGGACTGGGGACAACCCCAGGGGATCCCTCTTATCATAGGTGAAGGTAAATGTGGTTGTCAGGGATGAGAACTGGCTCTGTCTCAAGGGGGTGACTGACCAGGAGCAACTACCTATATATGAAAAGAATATAGTACAACAGCACAGTGAAAAATGATATGCACTTATTTTTGCAGGTACCACACAGTCCACAACAACTACAACCACAACAGAAGGTAAAATAATTCTGAAAATGTTTTAGTGTCTTTTAAATAATTTTGTTTCACTATAAATCATGCACTATAGGTTTTATGATTTGCTTGCTCCTATCCTTTTCTTGACTTAATTTATAAAAATAAAAATAAAAAAATGGTTTACCTTAACCCAGGCCAACATTCCAAAATTAATTTCTTAGATTGCTGATCTTGAGCCTAGCACACCTGTTTGTGCCTGAACTGTCTTAGAGGAAAAGATATTACACTGCACGCACTAAGAGAATCATTCTAGAAACAGTGGTGTAATTTCACCAGAATTAAAGAGGATGCTAAATTTCTGCCCCACCCACGCCCAACCAAATTGTTAATGTAAACAAATCCTTGTAAGTTTTCATTGTAGGGGCCCATATGGTTCCAATGGACATAATTGGGTTTACAGAAAATGATTTCAGTCTCAGTCGCAGCCCCTGACAACTACCTCTAAATGCTATCCATTTTAGGAACTGGATCACATTATCTGAATAACAAAAGTTGTGGCAGTGTAAGTGCAAAACCTCTGCAGTATGAGATGAGCAATATAAGTAAAACTACCATGAAAGAAAAGCAGGATTGTGACAGTGCTTTTCATGCTTCTTCCTTCGTATTCTTGAAAGAGAATAGTAACTGTCATTCTGCAGTACATATGTAGGGTAGCCAGAAATATTGATTGCATGACTGATTAATTGATTGATTTTGTAAACCTTTGCATGCCAGAATAATCCTAATGACATTAACAATCTTCTTTCCATTGAAGTGCTTGGAGAAGCTAGCAAGGTTAGCTAAATGTTCAAAACACTGCCATTAATACAGCAACAACACATAATTCATAAGCAAGGGAAGGGGAGGCAGTAACAACAAGGATAGTGCTTAATGCTTAGGGGTCCATATCCTCCCCAGATATGTTTTTTCAAAAGCAGTGCAGATGGTACATTTTCATGACGTTTAGAGCTCAAATAATGTCACCAGCAACTCCTTTCAAAAAAGGCTTACTGCTCCATTTTAGCTTTCAATAATGGTCCCTCACTTTAAACCCCTCTTGATTGCCAGATTGTAAAACAAAAACACAAACCATCTATCCTGCTCACATAATTTGCTGACAAAACTGCTGCTGCATGTGTTTTCTTGGGGGGAGAAAATACTCTATGCTGTCAAACCTGACTTTATTCTCCACTAGCAAAAGTTATATCAAGACTGACCAATAGCTGTAACTTTTCCTATCAGACAGCCTTGTTTTGGCCAGGCCCTTCTGTTTATTGGCAGGTCATAGCCACACCCTCTATAATGCACTGAGAAAGCCTGATTGCAAAATGTCAGCATGCTACAATGGACATGGCCTTGACACGTTAAGATGCTGAAGAGCCAAGACATGGCCAGACAAAACTGTTTCTATGTATTTATTTGGTAATTAAGGATACAACCTTTGAGAATACACTCTTTTACAAAGGTTCCACATCAGGATGTAAAACAGCAGAGACATATCAAAAACTTGACAGTTTGCACAAAACATAAGATAGCTGTGTTATACAGAAAACAGATAAATAATATATTTGAGTAACCTAGACAACTGAAATTAAAAAGCAGGGAGGAGATTCCCAATTAGCAACATATGGCATAGCTGCCCCAGGGGGGCCTGTCAAGGTAGAGTATTGGAAAGGGTAGGAGAAAGAAAGGGGGGAGAGTGTGAATGAGGGGTAGATTAAAGACAGAGAGAGAGAAGGAGAGTGGAGGGGGGGGAGAGAGAGAAAGGGATTGGGAAAGGGAGATATTTAGGGGGGAGAGTGGGTGGAAAGGGGAGGTTTGGGGGGAGTATGGAGGGAAGGGAGTTGAAGGGAGCTTGGGAGGGTGTCATGGAATGGCAGGTGGGAGTCCTGGGTAGGTAAAACAGGAAGGAAGCTTAGACAGATGAGGGGGTATCCAGGTTGAGGATATGGACTCAGGTAAGGGAGTCAGAGGTGTTTAAGAGGGGGTATCCAGGTTGAAGATATGGATTCAGGTAAGGCAGTCACAGGTATTTGAGTTCAGCAGGTATTGCTTCAGTTCTCTTTTAAAGGACCAAACATTTGTTGTATTAAAAGCTGCAGCAAGGATCTCATTTAGCCATAGTGGAGCACGGTACATGAAGGATCTTTGTCATAGGGAAGTTCTACGAAAAGGGACATTAAGCTGTGTCGTCACTGTTCTTTGTGTGGTGTATTTGGAGCATGCTTCCTTTACCAGATCTGAAATGCAGGTAGGGCTTAGGGAGAGCATGGCCTTTCACTCTAACAGGCTAGTTTGGTATCTGATTCTGGATTGAAGCGGTAGTATGTAGGCCAGACCATACAGGGTACAAGTATGCATGAAGTGGTCAGCATTTAGCAATAGTCTGCAAGCTTTGTCAAGGGCAGTGGCAACCCTTTTGAGGGCCCTATCAGTGGCAGTGCCATAAATCACTAGCCCGTAGTCAACCAGGGAGAGGACAGAGCTGGAGACTGAGAGCCAGAGGGCTTCAGCAGTTAGGCTTTTCTTGTGCCTAAACAGGATCCCTAAATAATGTTCACAGCTTTCACCACCATGTCAACGTGCTGAACGTATGAGAGGGAATCATCCAGAATGACACCCAGGTACTTGAAGGAGTGAACCTGTTCCAGTGAGGCAGTCAGGTGATTTGTGATTGCTAGTTCTGGGCATCTTATTATTAGCTGGAGGCTAGAGAGAAGCATCATATTGCTTATTTTGTAGTTTAGTAGCAACCTTTGGGAGTAGAGCCAGGTCTATGATACCCAATTGTACGTTGCTTTTAACAAACACAGTCTACTCAGTCTGTTCAACAAAAAATTGGTAATCCAACAAATTCATTGATTCCATCAAGTCAACAAGGACCACCCCAGTCCAGTCTTCACTGTCCAAGACACCATGTGAGAAACTCAGTAAACCCCATCAAAGCAGTTACCGTACTGATGTCTTTCAAGAAAACATGCTGTGCATCTCACTGAATCCCATTTTCTCATTGTCAGAACTTAACTCCTCATAAATGATACAGTATGCTCCAGTCCCTTGGACAATAGGAAGAAAGACAGAAATTGGTGATAACTATTTACTATTGCATGACAATGTCTTTTAAAATCTGGGTCCTCTACTATTTGTTTCCTAATCTCTGCCACAACATAACAAAAAACTGCTTGCACCATAGTCATGGTGGTGCTATCCTGAGCTAAGCACAGCATAGTGAAAAATGGATGCTCTCACCTCCAACTGTTGACACTAAGTTAGGACAAAGTATACATTGGGAGCAGCTGTTGTACTTTATTATTGTATGTGTCCACCCATTTTGAATGCTGCTTGATGGAGAAATAAACTATGAGTCATCTGAAGGCATCTATATGTGGAGTTATTTCGTCCAAAGTGTCAACAGTTGGATGTGGGTGCATCCATTTTTTCACTGTTTTGCCATATCTCTGGTATTTCCTTCATAAATAAGAAAATATTCAAAATCTTTGCTACTGGAACCACAAATTCAGTAGTTGCCATTTTCAACCAATTCATGTCAATGCAGTTGCTACCCATTCTTGCCTTAAGATTCATATATATTCAATCATATATTTTTTGTTTTGTAATAGTCAATTGCATTCGGTTTTATTGTAAGGTGAATAGAGTCCTTAGGAATGGGCACAATATATATAAAATTGCCTTGAGTTGCTTTGCCTTGCCCTAAAATAAAATGGAGAGTCAGTCAGAGCAAACTGGGCCAGTACATACATCCAGCAACTCACAATTGCTAGACATTTTATTGTAAAAGGACACAAGGAACCCAACAATGGAAGGCCATTTGGTTTCTCCTGTCTGCTTATATTGCAGGGTTGTCAGTTTATACTACTGACCATGTACCCCCTCCTCTGTCCCCCTTCCTGAATATCTGGACCCCAAACCCCTTGGTTTCCCTTCATGTCTATCACAGCCTCTCTTAAAGCTGCTCGGTGACTTCACTGAGACCATTACTCCAGCAGCTCAATCCAATAGGCCACTACCCTCTCTCTAAAGAAAGTGCTTCCTAACATCCTTCTTTGCCCTCCCACTTCCAGCTTTAGACTGTGATCTCTTGTGGTCTGGCTGCCGCATAGCTTGAAGAGACCCTCGCTATCAACCCTATTTATCCCATTCAAGTATCTAAAGGTCTCTATCATGTGCCTTCTCTCTCTCCTCACCTAGGATGGACCCTCCCTATCAACCCTATTTATCCCATTCAAGTAGTTGAAGGTCTTGTTCATGTCCCCTCTTTCCCTCCTCAGCTTGAAGAGACCCTCCCTATCCACCCTATTTGTCCCTTTCAAGTATTTTGGAGGTCTCTATCATGTCCCCACTCTCCTTCCTCTCCTCCAGGGAGTACATCCTCAGGGCCACCAACCTTTCCTCATAAGACCTACCCTTCCGATCTGAGAACATCTTAGTTGCCCTCCTCTGGACCTTCTCCAGTAGGTCAAGGTTCTTCTTCTGGTATGGACATCAGAATCTTACTCCATACTCTAGATGTGGTCTCACCACTGACCTGTAAAAGAGCAATATAATTTTGGCTGCCTACTGCTGATTCCTCTGACTTTACACCCCAGCATCCTGTTTGCCTTTCCTGCAGCCTTTTTGCACTGCAACCAGTGCTTCAGGTTGCTAGTGATCATCAGTTTCAGATCCTTTTCCTCTTCCATTACTGCTATTCGCCCCCCCTCCCATAGTATTCGGTGCTGGGTTTCCTGGCTGCAATGTGTATAACTATAAATTTCTTTGCATTGAAGCCAAGTTGTCAGATCCAACACCATCTTTCAAGTTTTCTAAGGTCATTCCTAAAGTTTTGTATCTCTTGCACTGTGTCCACCCTTCCACAGAGTTTGGTGTCATCTGCAAATAAACACATTTTTCCTTTAATGTCTTCCCACTTCCCTAGTGCAGACTAAATCTCCCCCTACCACCACCCTCTGAGTTCTGTCCCCCTGCAAGCTTTCTACTCATCTGGTCATTTTGTTCCCAACACCAAGATCAACCTCATGTAGGGTAAAGAGTTGAAGGCTTTGCTGAAGTCCAGATAAAGGATGTCCATCACTTGGCCATTGTCCACTGACATGGTGACCCAGTCAAATAAATTAATCAAGATTTATTTGTCATCATCTTCCTCCAGAAATCCATGCAGGCTCTCATCTTGGAGACTATTCTCTTCTAGGTATTTTACCAACCTTCCTAAGGTATGGCCTCCATGAGCTTGCACATGATTGAGGTCAGACTGACCTGCCTGTAGTTCTCTGGATCATCTCTGGCAGCCCTCTTATGGAGGAATAACACATGTGCTATTCTCCAATCCTGCAGCACCACGTCTGACTTCAGAGTACCACTGGAGCAGCCCATCAGTGGCCCCCAAGCTCCCCTTGGGTGTATCCTGTCTGGTCTCAATGACTTCTCCACCTTTAGTACTAGCAGCCCCTCCCTCACTCTAGCCTCCTCTATCAAAGCATTTCTTCCCCCTCTTTCTCCCCACTCCCTCCTGTAGGCACTGGTTTGTCTTTTTCCATAGTGAAAATAGAACAGAAATATTTGTTCAGTACCTCAGCCTTTCCCCATTCTTCTCTACCCATCCATCCATTTTCCTAAGCCTAACTATACCATCCTTCTTGTCCCTTCTGTTGCTTATGTAACAAAAGAAGGCCTTCTCTTCCCCCCTTTTGATTCCATCAGCTATTTGGAGTTCTTTTTGTGCATTAGTCTGACACACTACCCTGCCTGCTACATTGGCCAACCTTAGGTAGTTTTCCTTATCCACCTCACTCATGGTCTTCCTGTATCTCCTGTAGGCTGACCTCTTTTCCCTCACTGCATGAGAAATCTCAGAGCTGAACCAGCTGGGTGCTTTGGCCACTGAGTTCTTTCCCTGGAGCCTAACACACACTGTGGTGGCAGCCAATATTCCCTCTTTGATGATGGTCCATTTTTGGTCTACCCCCATATCCATTCTGACAGCCCACTAGGGACATCCGTAGCACCTCACCCATCTTCCTGAAGTCCACCCTCCTGAAATCCAGGATTTTGGTCTTAGTGTGGGTGCTTTTCCTGCCCATATCCAATGTAAACCATACTGTGCTATGGTCGCTACCACTAAAGTGTTCCCTGATTTTTATCTCTTGTATGTGCTCCCAATTTGTGAGCACTAAATCAAGGATTGCCCCCTCTCTGGTGGGCTCAGTGATGCCCCGAGTCAGGAACCCACTCTGTATTGTGTCTAGGATAACCTGGCTCCTGGCACAGAATGTGACTGGTATGCCTCAGTTCATGTTGGGCTGGTTAAAGTTCCCCACCACTACCACCTTTCCCTTCCCTGCATCTTCCAGCAATTGTGAACTCAGCTCACTGTCCCTTTCCTCTTCTTGGTTTGGTGGTCAGTTGACCACTCCCAACCTCACCCTTCTCCCTCTACTGCACTGTAGTTGAATCCATAGTGTCCCTCCCTCTTTGGTCTCCTGCCTTTTGCATGTTAGCCTTTCTCTCTTATAAACGTCCACCCCCTCCCTTTGCCTGTCACCCTGCACCTCCTATATAGTTTGAATACCAAGAAACAGCAGTCCCCATCATCATGTGGTGTGGCCCAGGTCTCAGTTATTGTTGCTTTTCTACCTTTTCCTCAGCAAACAGTGCCTGCAGGTCTGCCATCTTGTTACTGAGACTACAAGTGTTCAATGACACCACTCTCCACCCCGTCTCTACACCTCCTTCCCTTCCTTCTGTTCTTTTGCTGACATGCCTTCCTTCTGTTCTCTCCCTCTCACACCCATTATTAATTTCTCCTCTTCCACTTCACACCCACCCTCCTGATTACAACTGTCAGCATGGGACACAGGTACTGTAGATGGACCTTCTCATCCCAGAATCCCTGGGCCTGCCAGCCTATCACCCCCTCATTAGTGCAAACTCAGCTCATTGGCTATGTACTCCCCCAGTTTGTCTCTGAGTACATTTCAGCCTCTCTATTGCGGTGTAGTCCATCTTCTGAGTACTGCATTTTATTTTACTTTATTGATTTAGTTTTTGTTTACTGGGATGGATGTTTCCCTCAGTCTGCAATCTATCTGAACTTTTCCTCCCTACACTAGCTCCTCAGTCAGTCATTGAACTTGTATATGTCCTTTTCTTCCTGACCATGCTGGCTCTGGGAACTTGTATCACCTCTGAAGAGCCAGAGAACTTTCTACACTGAATTAAAATCACCAAGTATAATTTTTGTTGTTAATGTTTAACTGCCCAATACATCCAGTAAAAGAATCCAAACACTGTACTAAGCTACCTAGATGACTATATATGGCTACCATATTAAAGTTCTTGCCAAAGCCCAATATACGGTTCAGTGCCAGAAATGCAAACTCGAAAGCACGCCCTAGAATATTAATCCTTTTTGCTGCATAAGGCTGAAATGAATCTAGTGCCATGCTGTAGCTAAATCATATCTTAATCAAGATGTACAGTACTAAGAATGCTGGCCCGGTGGCACTGAGAGTTGAGGTACTGGACACCACACCTCATGCCATGACAGTGACCTGTGCTTGGAAGTGAGCTCTGGTGCCAGGGGTCAGCAGGGGTGGGGGGAAGGGCTGGAGACTGCCTGGCATGCCACAGCTCCCAGTGGAGACTGGGGGTGCTGCAGCATGTTGGGTAGCATGTAATTGCGAGGCTGACACTTGGCAGGGTTGCCGTGAGCCATTGTGTCAGGGTATGCTCTTCACGTGGGATGGGGGGAAGCAAGCACCCAAACAAGGAAAAGCCCAGTCAGTGGGGTAGGTGATGGCATCTGCCCCGTGCCCATAGCCAGGTCTGTCCTGCCTGGCCTCTCAGGTTCCTCCACCCGGGCCCCTCTCCAACAGCCAGAGTTTGTCTGTAAAGAGCACCCAACAGTAGGGGTGGCCCCACCCCAGAGGGGTTAAGCTGGAGCTGCCAGTTGTGGGAAGAGGTGGGAAAGAGAGAAGGCACAGGTCGGAGGACTTCAGGCAGGGCATGAATCAGGCAGGAAGCCTGAGAGAGGCCTCATAGTCCGTGATCAGAGGGATAAAGGAGCTGAAAAAAAGATGTAATAAGAACAATTATATCAGGATCCAATTGTTTTTCCTAGACACAAAATTCAAGCAATTTCAGTCACAGACTATGTTAGCATGCACAATAATCATATTTAATCTTAATTAGAAACCTTTTCTATGCTTTTCCTACTTGCCCTAAATTATCATTCACAGTCCCTGAAATCAATAAGAAAAGGTATATGCAACCCCAACCCCTCTGCCTTTTTGCAAATGACAGGTGGTATGCTGTTTGAATCTGACAGCAGTACCAGGTGGGAACTGGGTTCGGGGAGAAATGTGTTACTTGGCACAAGGGCTAGGTTTGGCTACTCTGCACAGGGGCACCCAAGTAATTCCGAACACAGGCAGCAATAACTGTAATGTCCAATGCCAGGAATGGGATTCTAAAGTGTGGCTTTTATTCACATCCAAGCAGAACAAACAAAGCATAGACGGACACCCACAGGGCTACACTTCTGGTAATGCAGATTAATAGAAACAAGAACCCTTCTTCAACACTCCAGCCCTCTGGCTTTGAACCCACCGGGCACACAGCCCGGACTTGCACGCTGCTTTGGGTACACAGCCTGAACTTGTACACTATCTGGGATTTCCCAGGCTCAGCTCCCTTGCCGGCCACTCGGATACCTTCCATACGTCATGGAAGCCTTTTGTTGGTGGCACCCTAAACCACCTAAGAGCACCTCAGCTCTGTTAGGGAAACTTCCTTTTACTCCCACATCTGGGTAATTTCCTCAGGCACTGGCCAAGTACCTGAGAGAAAGTAAAGGTGCCACAGAGCAAATCCGTAGAGGTGAATTTGGTTACTACTGATGGGGGTGTCTCCCACCTCTCGCTTCCACAATTCATACCTGGCCATTTCTCTGGACATTAAACATCTCATTCTGTAAAGCTTGGCAATGTAGATTAAGGCTAAATGTATGTCACATTTCCTCTACTTGTTGCTTTCGATTACTGGACTTGAACATACTTTTACTTAAGCTTAGCCCATTGCTCTAGGCCTCCCACTGATTAAGCAGTCCATTCCCCACTTTACTTTACTCTTTGTGCTGGACTTGAACCTACTTGAATTAACCGGCACTGTCTATTACATTAGACATCCTACAAATTAAGTAGTCCAATCCCCACATTTCAACAGTTCAGGTGAAAACATAGGCCCTCTGTCAGAGCGAACTCACCCTTTGGTTGCAGGTGCCCCACAGTTGATTCCTCACAGGAATTTCTCTCCCACAGCTTCTGGTGCCACAACACAGCTTGAAATAAGGCAGCTTCTTCCTTAGCCGGAACAAGGAGGGTTGCCCCTGAAAGAGAGGCAAACCTTTCTACCCCATCCCCTCAGGGATGGGGCGCATGGACCAGTAACAGCGGTCTCCACCACTTCACAATCAGCTTACTGTGTTCCTCTTTTGGTGGAAACACACACCTCCCTTAAAGTAGCTCTAAAACAGAGCTTAAGGCTCTGAGAGCCTGTACACAGACTGCTGTGCTGCTGCTCTCTTCAAGACTGCACACAGACTCTATTCAAAAAAATCCCCAACATTCTATCCTAACTTCCAACTGTAGCACTCCAGTGTGGCTCATGCAGCTGCGAGAGTTCTATGGTGATGTCATCCCTCAGTCTCAGCTGAGACTGAGAACAGAGTGAGACAGTGTTAAATCCATTTCACAGGAGTTTCACAAGCTGTCTTCCCTGCCTAGCACTAGGTCTTACTGAGATTCTAGTTACCCCGGGTAACAAGGGGGTTACATATATTACAACTCTTTTCATTAGTTTTAATCATATTTCTATAGCTCTGTCCCCTTTTCTTATAACCAACTGTCTGAAACCAGAGCCCTATATTTTATTTTTGTATATTTTATTTATTTGGTATTCAGAAAATAACCTTTCAGCCAAGGCTCTTTTACAAAGGTTCCACATCATGTGAACAGAGTTTAGACATTCACTCAAGCAGGTTGCAGAGTTTTAGAACATTTGAGACACTGAACAGCACAACAATCAGGAAAAGGTTATAGAGTTTCTTAGTCATTTAATACAGTACACTATACAGCATATGGACATCAACTTTAGTTGATTACAAGTGCAGGTAAGGTGCAGAGGGACTAGAGGTTAGGTTAGGTTGTGCAGAGGATCAGTAATGACAGGATTTTGGTAGGGGGGGACCTCTAGTAAAAGTGCTCAAAGAGGCAAGGCTGAAGCCAGGGAGGCATAAACACATCCTGGCGTGGAGACGGGGGAGGGGAGTAGAGGAGCAGCCCCACAGAGTGATTCAGAGGTATTGTCAAGGAGCGTGTGGGAGGGTGGCTTCTGTCTTGTGCTGAGAATGGTTGCTGTTAGCAGAGCCAGGTCTTGTCATCCAGAGTCTATCAGCTGTTGGAGAAGCAGGGGCATACAGAGCTGGAGGTCAGGTAGTGCTTAAGGTGTGATTTGAAGCCAGACAGGCTAGTGGATTTCCAAATAGACTCGGGTACTTCGTTAAGCCATCGAGGGTCTCTATAGGAGAAGACACGCTGTCTGAGAGCTGTGCATCAGAATGGCACCATGAAGGCCCCCTGCATCTGTTTCTGGCCATATATTCTGAGCCTGGTAGGGAGAAGATGCCTGCTACACGTGGGAATGCTTTCCCCAGTAATGCTTTTATGCCAAGGAGGCATGTGAGGAATTTAGTCCTGCGCCCAAGAGATAGCAGGTGTGTCTGTTCATAGAGGGAACAGGTGTGGGTCATTTGATCACAGTTCAGGATGAGCCTGCAGGCCTTGTTGAGAGCTACATGCACCCTCTTGAGCACAGAGTCTGATGTTGCACTGTAGACAACCAGGCCTTAGTCAATGATGGAGAGGTTGGAGCTCATGACTGATAGGAAGATGGCTGCCATGGTAAGGTGTTTTCTGTGTCTGTAAAGCACATCAAGCTTGGTGTTGACTATCTTGACCACCTGGTCAATATGTTGAGCGCAGGATAAGATGTAGTCCAGGGTGACTCCAATGTATTTGAAGAGTGTACTTATTCCAAGGGGGCGACCACATTGTTGGTGATGTTTATGGTGGGGAACCTTTTCTTGAGCTGGAGGCAGGATAAGATCATGGCTTTGGATGTTTTGTAATTGAGCAGAAGCTTGTGCTCGCAGAACCAGTCTTCTTGTTTTACTGAAGAAGTGCTGAAGTGCTGCCTGGAGTGGCTCAATTTGAGATTTGCTGTTGAAGATGACAGCATCATCTGCATATAGGATTATTTTGGTATCAGAGGCTTGAGGGAGATTATTTAGGAATAGGCTGAAGAGCAGTGGTCCCAAGATGGATCCCTGGAGGACCCCCAGCATGACTTCCCTGGGCTCAGATACTGTTTGTCCTATTTTTACCCGTTGTGACCTGAAGGACAGGTAGTCTCGGAACCAGAGTGTTGCATTGGCAGGCACCCCCAGGCTTTGAAGCTGAGCCAGTTAGAGGGTGTGGTTGACGGTGTTGAAGGATTTTGTTAAGTCTATGAACACCACCCCTACTAGTTTGCCTTCATCCATAGCTTTGTGAGCATAGTCAGTGAACTCTACAAGCGTAGTCATGGTACTATGCACCTGCCTGAACACATGCTGGTTGGGGCCTTGCAGTTGGTATTTGCTGATGTAGTCTGTTAGTTGGTCCACCAAAATCTTCTCAAGGGCCTTGGATAGGGGGGAGAGGATTGAGATCGGTCTGTAATTTGACACATTGGTCCTGCCCCCACCTTTGAGGACAGGACTGACCAGTGCTTGCTTCCAGGTGGCAGGGAATTGTGCCAGGGTCAGGGATTTGTTAGTTTTGTAATAGGCTTGATGAGCATGTCAAGAGTTTGAGACACCAGCTTCATGTCTTCTCCATCGCTACCCATTCTGGTCTTCCGAAGCACTTTTTTTATGTAGAATGCTGCCTCCTTTATAGTAACTCTCTTGACATAGAAAGTAGGGTGAGAGGTACTGGGTGCTTTGTCATCTGGGGGAATCTTGGAGGGGTGTAGGTAGTCAGGAGGGAGTATTGTGCATAGATCTGTCAAGGCAGAGTTGAAGGACTCTGCGATGAGGTGTAAGTCTGTAGTAGAGCCACTAATGTGGAGCAGTTGTGGGTTTCTCTTTTCTTCTTCCCCCAAGAGATTCTATATGTTTTCCCAGAACCTTTTGCTGTCATCCCAGCTTTTATTGAGCAGTTCCTTGTGGAGATCTGCTTTAACCCTCCATATTACATGCATGCAGCAGTTTCTAGCTGCCCGGTACAGCTGGTGGTCATGGTCTTTACCCGAGGCCCTGGCTTTTATCTAGAGGTTGTCCCTCTCCTTCATCATATGAACATACAAAATTTGCCAGCGGATAAAGGCCTAGAGGTCTATCAATTCTGCTTGAATGTGCAACTAGCACTCCTTATTCTGCAGCTGCCCCTCCCTTCCACCCTTCCCTTCATTGACCCTCCCTTGTCCTGTCCCATCTCTTTGAAGCAGTCCACTGTTTTACTGGATACCACTTCTGCAGGTAACGGATTTCACCCAGCCACCACCCCT
Source organism: Neoceratodus forsteri (assembly GCA_016271365.2). NCBI lineage: Eukaryota > Metazoa > Chordata > Ceratodontiformes > Ceratodontidae > Neoceratodus > Neoceratodus forsteri. Next base: position 934,240,926 of record CM028133.1, read on the forward strand.
GTAGAAAAGTGTCTCCTCATCTCCTCCTGAACCTTCCTCCCTCCAGTCTCATGTCATGGCCCCTGTGTCCCTCCTTACTTTGAACAGCCCTCTGTACCTGTCTTTTTCCTTTCATGTGCTTAAAGGTTTCAATCATGTTCCCCTGTCCCTCCTCTCCTCCAGCAAGTACATGTTCAACTCCCTCAGCCTCCTCTGTATGATAGTCCCCAGCCCCTTGATCATCTTTTGTCACCTTGCATTGCACCCCTCTAGTAACTTAATGTCCCTCTTCAGATATGGGCGCCAGTACTGCAAGCAGTACTCCAGGTACGGTCTAACTAATGACCTATACAGTGGCAGAATCACCTCCATTAGCTTACCCATGATGGATGTGAGGCTCTCTGGTCTGTAGTCTCTGGGTTCATCCTTTAGGGTCACTCTTGTGGAGGGGCACAACATGAGCCAGCCTCCAGTCTTGAGGTACACACCCCGAATGTAGTGAGGCATTAAATAAGTCTGCCAAAGGTCCTGCAAGGATCTCTGCCAGCTCCTTCAGTAACCTGGGGTGGATGCCATGTGGGCCTGGCACCTTGTCCACCCTCAGTGCCTTCAAACCCTCCTGAACTTTGCCCTCCATGATTTCCCCATCTGTCACCCCTTCCCCCCATTTCTGCCATTCCTCCCCCCTTGGGTGTCGCCCCCTCTTCTTCTTAGTAAATACCGAGCAGAAGTAATCATTTAGTGATTCTGCCTTATCACACCCTGCTTCCACCCAACCCCCTCCTTCCTAACCCTTACTATGTGGTCCTTACAGCTCCTTTTCTCCCTGATGTACCTAAAGAAGTCCTTCTCCCTCTTCTTAATGCCTTGTGCCAGCCTGAGTTCCATAGATGCCTTGGCTCTCCTTACTGCTCTTGTCACCTCCTTCAATTCCATCAAGTACTCCTCCCTGTCCTCCCCCTCCCTGTTTTTTTGTACCTCCTAAATGCAGCTCTTTTCCTCCTTACCTTTTCCATGACCTCCCTGCTCAATCAGCTCGGTTTCTTAGCCCTAGCCTTCTTGCTCTGGGCCTTGTAGCAGGTTTTGGTTGCCTCCACTATCCCCAGCTTTATGAGCTCCCACCCTTGGTTAGTGTCCATATGAGACTGAATTCTGGCCAGGTACCCTTTTACCACTTCCCCCATCATCCTAAAGTTGGCCCTCCTGAACACCAGAACTCTTGTGCCAGATTCCACTCTTTCCTTGCCCATATCCAATGTGAGCCATACTGATTGGTGGTCACTCCCTGACAGCGGTTCCTCTACTGTAAGTTCTCTCACAAAGTCCCCATTTGCCAGCACAAGGTCAAGGGTATTCACTAACCTGGTTGGTTCACTGGTTCACTGACCATTTGCAGCAGGAAGCTGTCCTGGAAGGCATCCAGCAATACCTCCTCCCTTCTGTTCCCCTTCTTGGATAGGAGCTCGCCTGTGATCCAGCCATTAGTGGTTCCCAGCACTTTTCTCCTTTTTAACAGCATGTATCAGTTGTAAATATTGTTGACTCAATCTGTGAAGTACTTCAGGGCCTCATCCTGGTCTGGCAGAGTGTCAATGTATGACCAGTCATGGTGGGATAGGACATTTTTAAGCAATCCTACTCTTTTCAGGATGTATAGTGATGGGATCTGTTTTGAACTTATTTGACCATCTGAGGGTGACAGGGGAGTGGTCGCTCAGCATATCCAGTAGCACCTTGACCTCAGATATTCGTGATGGGGAGTTTGTCAGGATCCAGTCAATGAGGGAACACTTGCTGTCTTGTGGTTCCTTCTAGTTGGTTCCACGACTAGTTCTGTGAGGTATGTGCTTGCTACAGTATCCTTGAGTGGCATGGAGTTGTCACTTTCCCAGTTTATATTGAAATCTCCTGTGATAATTAAATAACTGTCCTTGGGTAGGGAGGCCACTGCATCCAGCACCTTGGGCACACTGTCACATGATTTTATGGGGGGCAGGTAAACTGATGCAATGGTCAGTGTCTTACTCAGCTGTCTGACCTGTATTTTCACAACAAGGAGCTAGTGTCTCTGGCCATCCTGGAGATAGGGAGGACGGAGCCATGGAAGGAGTCTTTTGTGTAGGTAAGACAGCCCCCACCCTTCTTGCCATGCCTGTCGCTCCTGAATACCTGGTATCCAGGTTGCGCTATTTCACTGTTGTTTATATTGCCTGTCAGTCAAGTCTCTGTTAGGCATGCTATGTTCAATTTGTGTTGGGCCATGCAGGCCTGTAACTGTGTAAACTTTGCTGTTAGGCTGCAAATATTCATTGCAGCTATTGTTAGGCCCTTTGTCTTGATACCCATAGATCCAGGTGACAGCGGAGGGCCAGGATTTGGGAGCTCATTCCCAGATGACAGGAGGAGCATTAGGATAAATATCCTCACTGTGATGCAGAGGGTCATAGAGAGATTTGTGACTTGTGTTTCCTTATTTTACCTTGGGGAGGCTTCTCCGCTTTCTGAGGGGTGTGTGTGTGAGAGGTGGTAGCCTGATGGAGCTGTGGTGTGTGTCAGATGCATTCTCTCTTGTTGTGGTCCCATTGTAGTAGGACTGTTGGTATGCCCCCTCTGTAGAGGTTGCTCCTGGTGCTGTTAGCCAGTGGCTGCTTCCTAGGCAGTGTTCTGGGTAGACTGAAGAGGGGGGCAGGAGACCTGAAGGGCACCTGGGCCCACTGACACAATTGTGATAGCAATGAGTAGGAGAGTAGTGCAGCTCATGTTGTTTGTTGATGTCAAGGGTTAGGTTTGGAATCAGGAAGATCAGAAGACTAATACATATGGCGGAAATATCACCTAAATACTATGATGAGAACTTAGTTCAGGAGCAGGGGGTGCAACACAATGAATGAGACTTAAAAAGTTAAGATTAACACCGACAAATGTTGGGCCCTATAACTGCATTCTGTATCATTAAGGGGAGTTGCAGTATTAGTGCGATGAGAGGCTGAAGATTGTCTAGGGGCGGTGCCACTGGGAGAGGCAGAGTATTTAATAAAGGCTGGAGGGGGGAGGGGTGTGGGTGAATAAAATGTAAGCCGGAAGGAGAGAAAGTGAAACAAAAATGGGGTTATTTGCGGGTCATAGCTACAACTGTGTCACAAATAAAACCTGGTCTACACAAAGAAGTGTTCACAAAATGCTGTATCACTTTACTCTTAGTTTCTGTTCCAGGGCACAGTACCACTGGACCTGAAAAGAAAGAGACCTGTAATACTTTAAAACTTGAAAAACCTGCACTCTAAAGGATCATGCACTGCAAACAACCCTCGAGTGCAAAATTGCTGTAAACAGGCTTAGATTCACATTTAAGTTGACATTCACAGGACAGTTTGGAGAAACTTAACCAGTACCAGAATCAGTAAATAAAATTAGCTTAAAGTCCAAAAGGAATAGGAGTAGCAAAGAATTCAAAAAGTGTAGCAGCCAATCAGCAGGCAGAGCCGATGGATCCAGCCAGTCAGCGTGGATATGCCAGAAGTTTCAGCAGCGTTCCTTCAATCTGGTGGTCTGAGGGCAGTACAGTGAGGAGGCAGCCAGTGGACAAAGGGGACCCACCAGGCTTCTTACTGCAGCAGAGGCACCCTTGTCAGGGGTGAAGTTTCGGTCTGGTGGTCTATGGGAAGTACAGCGAGGAGACAGCCAGTGGACAGAGGGAACCCACTGGAGGCACCCTTGTCAGGGGTGAAGCTTTGGTCTGGTGGTCTGTGAGCACTACAGCAAAGAGGCAGACAGTTGACAGAGGGGACCCACTGGGCTGCTTGCAGCAGCAGAGGTACCCTTGTCAGGGGTTAAGCTTTGGTCTCATGGTGGGCAGTACAGTGAGGAGGCAGTCAGTGGACAGAGGGGACCCACCGGGCTGCTTGCAGCAGGAGAGGCACCCTTGTCAGAGGTGAAGCTTCAGTCTGGTGGGCTGCAGGCAGTACAATGAGGAGGCAGCTGGTGGACAGAGGAGACCAACCATATTTCCTCTTCATGTTTTAAGTTTCTTTAGCTAAATACCTCATATATTTCTTGGGAAATTTTAATAATTATAATTTCTGTTGTAATTAGAGTAAAATGTGATGTCAGAAGATGCATAGGAGATACCTACATAATGAGGCCCTATATGAGTGTACCAACCACACCCCTGGACCTCATCTTGATTTGTCAACTGGCTAACCTCGCAAAAAAAATAATAACCTTTTTATTAATAATTGATTTTCTTGCCAGCCATATTAAAAACAAAATTATGAATTCAGATGAGCAAGAGAGAGAAAAGGAACAGGCTAAGCTGAAAGTTTAAAAGTTGGAGAAAAAGATACATTGATGACTATAATGAGAGAGGTGTTTTTCAAGACATGAACAGCAGTGAAATTAGGAAACAACTCTCACTGCAGTCAGGGAAGACTTGAGAATGGGAAAAGAAGGATGTCAGCAAAGTACCAAAGATATAAATCTGGGCGGTAGATTAAAGACAGAATAAGAGAGGAAGGAAGCAAGACCATAAAGAGATTTAACAAAAGAATGGGCAATCATATACATTATTTGTATACATAAAGAGAAAAGGAGGCTGTGTGGGTTTTGAGGACAGGTGTGATGTGTTCACATTTCCTTATGTAGGTTAGGAGATGGAGATGGGTAGAGCATTTTGCATGTATTAATGTTACTGAAGCCAATTTTGGAAGACAAAAATAGGAGAAATATTGAAAAAATGTGCATCTCATGTTATTCACACAAAACCATGAGAGAAAGATGTAATATTGTTGTTAGGTATCTACTGAATGCAACTGCTATCATATTGGTTTTTGTTCTGGAGCATTCTTGTTCCACCACTCTGGTTACCCAGTCAAAGGAATATATGAGATTAGTATGACAGGATCTTCCTGTTGTAACCCCATGCTGTCTTGGATCCTGTGCACCTATGAATTCCAGGTGTTGCATTATCATTTCTTTAAGAAGTGGCTCCATAATCTTTCCCACTACTGAGGTAAAACTGACTGGTCTGTAATTCCCTGGCTCCTTCCTGCTACCACTCTTGTAGAGTGGGATCACATGAGCCCTTCTGCAGTCTTCTGGGATCTCTCCTGTGCTGAGAGACTCACTAAACAGTTCTGATCATGGCTCTGCTAGACCACCCTTAGCTCCCTTAGTACCCTGGGATGTATGCCATCAGATCCCATTCCCTTGTCCACCCTGAGCTTATCAAGCTCTTGTAGGATCCTTTCTTTTGTGAAGGGACTAGTGCACACCTCCCTCCCCCGTGTCTATGGTGCTGAGCTGTGGGACCTGCCCTACCTTCTCCTCAGTAAATACTGATCAGAAGTATCTATTTAGGATAGATGCTTTTACATGGTCCTCCTCCTCACACACCCCTTTATCCCCTCTGATCTTAGCAATACCCCCTCAGGACTTTCTCCTTTCACTAATGTATCTACAGAAAGTCTTGTCACCTTCTTTTCTGTTCGTGCTAGTGTTTCCTCAGTGTGGGCCTTTGTCTGCTTTACTGCCTTCCCTGCTTCCCTTAGGGAAGTTTGGTGTGCCTCCCTATCTTCATCCTGGTGTGTTTCTTATATTTCCTGAAGGCCAACCTTTTGGTTCTGACCTTTTCTGCTACTGTTTTTGAGAACCAAAGTGGTTTCTTTCTTCTTTTGCACTTTCTTTTCTCTCTAAAAAAGAGGTTTCCTTCTTCTTTTGCACATCCTTTTCTCCCTAATATAATGGGATGTTGCTTCAAGTATTGCATCCTTAATACTTGCCCACTTTGCCTGTAACCCATCACCTGTATTTCTTCCTTCCAGGGCTAGCTTGACTCTGTTGGCCAGCTTATCAAAGTCAGCTCCTCTGAAGTCCCATATTTTTGCCTTGGAATGGAAAGATTTAGTTCTAGTTGAATTTTGAATCAAATTGAATCACAGCATGTGATGGTTACTGGCCCTCAGATGATCTTCTACCTGGAGATCTGTGATCCTTTCCCTCTTAGTCAGGACTAAATCTAGGATAGCCCTGTCTCTTGTGCGTTGTTGTACCAGTTGTTTGAAGCCCTCCCCCTGCAAGGAATCCACTGTGTGTCAAGTTCTGGCAGATGTTCCTGCTGGCATTGACCAATCTATATCTGGCATGTTGAAGTCTCCCATTAGCTATCATGTTTTGTATATCTTTTAACTGTAATGTGCCTGTGTCCTCCCCCTGGTCTGGAGGCCTGTAGACAACCCCATTTCTTATGGCTGTCCCATTTCCTGTTTCCCGGGTGACGCACAGTTCTTCTGGCTCCTTATGTGTATTCTGAATTACTGTAGCTTTTATATTTTGATTGACATAAAGGGCCGTTCCAACCCCCCCTTTTTTGCACTTCGGTCTCTTCTGAACAGTACATAGCTGGGTACTGAAGTCTCCCAAGTGTGGTTATTGGTGAACCATATCTCGCTAACGGCTACTATGTCTAGTTTAGCTTCTGTCATTATTGCCTGCAGGGTTGGGATATTGTTTCCCAGATTGCAAGCATTTGTGTACATGATTTTTCACTGGCCAGATTTTAGTGTGTTGGTAGTTGGGTGAGGTCTGGCATTTCCCCTGTGCATCATATGGGAAGCCAGACCTTTTTCCTTACCTGGTGATGCAAAGTCTCCTTAAATTCATCCAGTGATGATTGTTCAATGTTTTTTTTTTTTATTTGGTTTCCTGAACACATGATGGACTTAATCCTAAATCAGACCCCTGTCCTCTGACAAAGCCCTTACGCGCGAAGCGCCAGGGCAGTCTGATTGAGACAGAACTCGTACCTGTCTTGCTTTGCATTGGGGAAAATTCCCCCAAATAAATTTACGATTTGCATCATCTAAAATTGTATGAACCTCCTTCATTGGTGTTTAAATGTTTTAACTCCTGGCTCTGGAGTGCTGGTACCTGTTTTTGTGTGCTTATTACATGATGCTGCTTCACCTGGATTTCTAGTTATAAACCAGGTCCAGATCGTGATGTCTTGAATATTTAAAAATATCACAGAAACACTTGCGGCTATTTTTATGTCCACTTTTGTTTTGTTATGAAGTACATGAATTGAAGCATAATTTAAAAACTTTATTTGTTGTACATAGTTTCATAGTTTGGAAACAAGTTCAGAAAGACTGTGGTCCACGAATGAACTTGCCACCATTCCATTTTCAAATGGTGGAACAAAAAAACTTTCTTTCACCCATAAAAATATCAAGGCTACATTTGAAGGATATCATGTTTTCACTTTCTACCACATGTCTGGTAAGCGTATTCCAAATGTTAACAACTCTTTATGTAAACCAATGACTTCTTTTGACAGTTTTGTTGTTTTCTCCAAGCAATCGGAGGTTATGCCACCTTGTGTCTTTATGATGCATTATACTTTTATTAAAACCTATTAGTCCAAATAATTCTGGATTGTTGAAGGCTCTGAATATCAGACATAAGTCACCCCTCATTCTTCTATATTTCATAGAGTAAAGCTGTAAATGCTTTAATCTATCATGATATTGTAAACCTCTGAGGGCCGAAATATATCTAGTGGCTTTTTTCCTGAACCCTTTCTCGTCTGTTTCTTCCCCGGACAGAGTAGGGGGCACAAAAAGGTGAACAATATTCCATATGCAGGGTGTACAATTGTTGTATACAAGGGAAGAATAACTGCAGAATCTCTGCTGCTCATGGATCTCAGAATACAACGTATGATTTTATTGCATTTCCTAAAAGTTATATCTGTATGGTAGTCAAACTTTAGGCTATTTGTAACCCAGATTCCAAGATCCATTTCATTAGTACTGACTTCCAATAAAGAATTATTAATTTTATATTGATAATTTAGGTTATGAATTCCAAAGTGCATAATTTTACACTTTTTCTCATTAAACTCTAAGTCCATGTGCCCAATTTACCAGCTGGTCTAAATTATGTTGAAATATTTTGGCAGTTTCCATATTATAGACTATATCACCCATTTTGCAATTGTCTGCGTATTTGCATAACGAAGAGCCTGATAGGATCTGCATAGTGGATAAGAGGATGTTAAATAGAATAGGGCCTAATACAGAGCCCTGTGGAACTCCACTTGTTACCTCTCCCCAATGTAATTTATAACCCCTTATTGATACACATTGAGTTATATTATTAAGCCAGGAGTTAATCCACCTTCTTATATTTGGGTGTAGCTGGAGTTTTCTCAATTCTTGGACAAGGATTTTAATAGAGACAGAATCAAAAAGCCTTAGAGAAGTCGAGGAGCACCATATCCACTGGCATTCCCATATCCAAAGCAGCACTAATTGGTTCAAAAAAGCATAGTAGGTTAGTCAAGCATGATCTACCAGATGTGAAGCCATGTTGTGTCAAGTCTATTTGTTTTATATTTATTAAATGTTGTGTTATACTTTTCTGTAATAATCTTTCAAATACTTTACCTAACACAGATGTGAGGCTTATAGGCCAATAAATTTTGGTGTTAAGTTTTCTTCCTCCTTTATGAATTGGGGTAACAAAGGCTTTATTCCAAATTTTAATGGAATTCCCCACTTTTCAAGGAGGTGTTAAATAAAACTGAAGGAGGCCCAGCTAGGTGGTTAATTAATTCCTTCAAAACGTTTACTGGTATACCATCAGGGCCAACAGAGCTATTATTTTTCATTGATTTAACTGTTTGTATAATATCAGAGGGACTAAATATAGGATGATCAGATTGTAATACTGGCAATTCCCCAAGAAATACCTCCTTCTCTCTATGTACACTTAAGAACTACTGATTAAATACAGAAGCCATATCAAGTTCAATGCTTATTAGTCCAGTTTCTGTTAAAACCGGTCCCACAGTATTGTTATTTTTTATTCTTTTTCAAGGATCCAATGTAATTAAAACATTTCTTTTTGTTATCTGTTACTGATGTATCTAACCTTAATTCAGCCAGTTTTTTAGCATTTTTGATTTTTCTATTAACGTCTTTCACAGATTTCTTACATACTGATATATTATCAGTAGTGGATTGTTTTTTCACCTTTTTATATCATTTCTTTTTTTTTTCATTTGGACCTTTCTGGTCCACCAAACAGGAACCCTATGTTTATTCATATATTTAATCCTTACAGGTATCCAAGATTTGATACATATAGTTAACATACAGTCACATACAGTAGATTACAGAAAGGAGAGACAATCATTATAGAAAGACTTTAAATGGACAAATATGTTTATAATAAGGCTTTGTTCATAAATGACTTAGTCACTTCAAATCAGTTATCACTCTAAGCCCTTTCTTAAACTTTCCTAACCCCCTGATCCTCCTCACCCTCACCCTCAACCCAGTACATTTTACTCTGTGATTACTTCTCTTATGTCTGGTCTTTCACCTAACCCTGTTCTCATATCTTGATGGACTTTACTCTCTCAGTTATGGTTTTGTATACCCTGCCTTGCTTAAACTGCTTTTTCTGGCTGCCCATTCCTAGTCTACATGATTCTAATCACTTTGCACACAGAATACCATTCCTTTGCTCCTGACTCCTGCTTGTCTTTTGTGTTTTACATTGTTTTTTGCAAGTTTAGAACCTTTAGTACTCTCACCTTGCACAGAATGTTTCACTACTAGCCACTGTTTTTACCTTACCTTTTCCTCATTGTTTTGCAACATGAAGTTTTTTTTTTTGCCCTCCCCTGTACCCTTTTCCCAGAATACATCTGGAAATTAGGGCTTGAACGTTCGGTGCATATTTTCATGGTGAAAACTTTAAATAACTACATTAATAAATAATAAAGACATAATCTGATGTTATACTTATTCCAGAATATATTTATAGGGCCTGATATTCAGAAATGAGCCAAAGGCCGGCACAACCCCAGCACAGTGCAACTGTACTATGGTGAAGTGACTGAGATATTCAACAGTTGCGCACTGCGACATGCACCAGTGCAACACAGCTGAATATCATGGGGCTGCACTATGGTGCAGTCAGAGGTGCACCAGACAGAAACACTGACATACACCATAGCACAACCAAGGATGCACAAGGGGCTGAGAAAGATGTGCCAAGGCACAGAAGGACCAGACACAGGCACATCAGGAAACATTGCTCTGGGGAAGGGGGGAACAGCACGAGGAGGCAGTAGAACCAGGCCAGTAACTCTGGCAGGGATGCACAGCTGGCCCATAGGAAACCACCACCCATGGAGAGCAGACATGCAGCTAGCCAGCCACCCCCCCAGCACCGGAGCAGTGGATGCATGGAACAGGTGCACCAATGTCCAAGGGTGAGCTTCCACTGGCCACCCCCCACTTGATGGCATTCTCCTGCCCACCCAGACCACACCAAGCCACACTCTGGCACATGGCACCCAACACACACACTACACAGCTTGTACAGCCAGCCCATGGCCACCCCAAGGCACAGCCACAGACTGAGGGGCAGGCACCACCATGCATGGCCTGCACAATGACACAGGTGCACCACACAGCCACCCACCACACCACTGCAGCATGGCTCCACTCGCCAGCTGCAAAGCAGACATGGACACAGCTGGGTAAGCAAGGAAAATATATATTGGGAAACTATATACAGTACAAAACAAGGAATAGGTAGGTGAGTAAGGGATGGGGACAGGAGACAGGGTCTGTACAGTAGTATGGCAGATGGTATGGAAAGGGAGGCCAGGGGCCAGAAGGCAGTCCTGTGTCCACTACGGGTGGCCATAGCCTGCCACCACCTGGCACCTTCCCCTGCACCAGTCCCTCAGTAGGATCTGCCTGGTCTGGTCCGTGATCTCTATTGTCATTGATGTAATTAAAATTATCTGTCACAGGAGGTGACAGTGCAGAGACAGCCGCGATCCCCTCTGGACACCTAAAGCAAAGGAAGGGACAGGTGATCAGTGCACATCCATAGCACCCAAGCCCTCCCACTGTGCACAGCGGACAGTGGCAACACATGTCCTTGGAGTGGCACTCTGGCCACCCACAGTGGGTGGGCTGATGCCTACCACCAACCCAGCATGCCACGACTGTGCACAGCACTGAACACCACAGCCCAAGGGCCACCTGACCACACAGTGGAAGGCAGGTGGCACAGTGCTGCAGCAGAACCACAGCAGCACTGGTGGCAGCCGGAAGCACACCCAGCCAACCAACAACTGCCACACATGTACAATGGCTGCCCAACAGTGCCATGTACACCACACCATGTGCTGCACACAGCTGACATGGCACAAGGCACAGGAGGCCATGGCCATATGCCCACCCCCACTGAACACCCTGTACAGTGTAGAGTGAATGAACAGTGCCTACCTGCCTGCCGTCATGCTACATGCACTGCTCCTGCAGCTGCTCCTCCACCACCACTGGGTCCAGCTCCCTCTGTCAAAGGGCACAAAGTGGCCTGCTGTGGCCCGCCAGGCACCCCTGCCACCCTGGCATGCCTCCTTTCTCCAGGCCCTAGGACAGGAACACAGACAGGCACACATCAGTACACAGCCAGAGCATGAGCCCACCACCCCCACCCCAAAGCACAGTGTGTACCCCAGCCAGGCATGAGCTGCAGGGTGGTGGTGCAGCACACCCAGTGACAGGCAATTGCCACACCACAGGGTACAGGTCACCAGGGCTCATCCCCCCACATGGCATGCAGCCCTGCCAACACCATGGTACAGTGATCATGCACAGACACATCATGTGCCCACTTAGCTGCCATGGCACAGCCCCCCCATGGACATGCACCTGCAGTGCCTTCAGCCACTCCAGGTCCCTCCTCACCAGGTTTCCGTACCTGTGGTGGCACTGCTCCCCAGTGCGCTGCACCCCTGTGGCCTGGACCAGGCCAGCAGCTATGGCCTGCCACATCTCAGTCCTGGGCTGCTGCCTGAACAGTCCAGTGGCATGGGGCTCCACCCAAGCCACCAGGTTCACCAGCTAGACCTGGCTCCAATTCTTGGCCTGTCTTACACCACGGTACACCATGCTGCTATTGCTATAACTGAATCAAAATAGTGCCCAGTAGCACAAGTGCACAACTTGCTGGGATGTGAGCCTCGTGGACGGTTGTGCGGTCTCCGGCATTCGTGCATGTCTGGAGATGCATGGCATGGGCGTGACCACACCGGTATGTGTAGCAGAAGTCCCAAGGGGGCATAGGGAAGGATGGGGGTCAGCACATACAAGGTGCACATGAGTGCCATAGGGCCTATGATGCAAAATGTGCAATAGGGCCCACATCGCACTATGCCCCATTGGTCCTGTAGCACTCAAGCACCATAGGCCCAGTAGCGCCCGAGTGCCATAGGCCCTATAGCACTCAAGCACCATAGGCCCAATACTTCCTGAGCACCATAGGCCCTATAGCACTCGAGTGCCATAGGCCCAATAGGATCCGAGTGCCATAGGCCCCATGGTGCTTGGGTGCCATAGGGTCAATGGCACATAGGGTGCCATGGACCCCAATAGTGCTTCAAGCCCATGGTGTGCAATAGGTGGTAGCACAATGCCATGGCACATGCGTGTTGTCAAGGGTGCAAGTCCATTGCACAAGGTGCAATAGCGCAATAGTCAGTCACATGCAAATGGGCTCATCAGCCTATCTTCAGTGCACTGGGGATATTTGCATGTCATTACTGTTGCGCAACAGCTCATTTGCATGTGATACGCCATTAAGACGCCTCGCAACAGCACAGACCACAGACCGGTATTGCAACCTTCTAAGGTAAGTTGCACCTGCTGTGGGGATGGCCAGCACAGTGGAAGGGATGGATGGGTTAGGATGGGCCGCTGCAGCCAGTAACTATATGTCCATGTCCACAGGTGGCAATATGTCTGAGCATGTGGAGGGTGAGGAGCAGGCCCAACTTTACAAAGGTGGAGGCTGATGCCTTGTTCGTGGCATACCTTGACAGGGAGCCATTGCTGAGTGGTGCCACTGGCACACCCCAAGCCAGGGCCATGGCCTGAGTGGAGGTTGCAGTGGCTGTGAACCAGCAGGGCAGCCACCAGCATTCTGCACAGGAGTGCAGGAAGAAGGCGGGCACCGACAAATGCCGGATTAAGGAGAAGGTGGCAGCCATTCAGGCTGCCAGGATGGCTACTGGTGGGGACCAAGCTGCCATGCCACAGCTCATGGCACAGGAGGAGCTGGTGATGGCCACCATGTGGCACAGCTCAGTCGAGGCTGCCAGGTGGTGGCTTCCAGACTGGTGGGAGCCCATCACTGCTTGGTAGGTATAGTGGAGGGTGGCTGGTACAGTGGCACTAACATATCTGTGTTCCCTTACAGCACCGGCTCACCAGCATGCAGTGGCAGAGGTACATGATGCATGCCATGGGGGCAGGTCCAGCCCCAGATGACCAGCCATCCACCTCCATTGGCATCTGGGGGCCAATCGGCTGCAGCACACCACCACCATCCAGCCAGATATCCTGGTCATGGTCGTGGATGAGTCCCTTGCTGTGTTCCAGCAGGACTCCAGCCATGGCATGCTCTGTGCAGAGACACTGATTGGGCCGGGGTCCAACACCAATGATGACGTGACCATAATCCTGGACATCGAGGGTCTTGTCATTGGGGAGACACCCATATCATCCACCATCACTGGCAGCATGGCCAATAGCCTGTTGGTGGTGGAACAGCTGCTCATCACTGCCCCTGGTTCCTCTGTGTACACAGGCACAGTGGCACTGGGTGGCGGTGGTGGTGCAATGCCCAGGCACTGGCCAGTGCACGGGGGTCAGAGGAGCGGCAACAGCAGATTGCTGGGGATGTTGGGTGGCCTGGTGCAGTGTCCACCACTGGTGCACCTGACATTGACCAACCCCATGGGGACCCCACTGTGCAGTGCCCACCTGAGGGGGGCCATGCAGCACAATTGTATGCCACTGTTGGGATGGTGACATGCCCATGCACTCCTGGGTGCCAACCCCTTGACTGAGCACACCCAGTTGCTCCAGGCTCTGTGGAGCAACAAGTGATGCTCATAGCTGGGGTGCATGCGCTCCATACAGAGGTGCACCAGGCAGCCGAGCAGAGCGAGAGGGGCACCACACAGGTCCTGAAGGTTGTACAGCACCTGTGGGAGAACAACACCGCATCCCTGGACTGCATAACCAATGCGATCATGGTCGGCCTTGCACCACTGGCTGCCACAGGGCATGGCCACCTATCACAGACACTGTGGAGTGCAATGTCCACCCCACAGCCCCATTGTCAGGTGACTCCCTCAGTGTCGATGCTGGGCTCTGCTGTGGGAATCCCAGGCACAGCTGGAGCAGGCCTGTTTGGGTGTCTGCAGATCCCTGTGAGGACCTGGTCGTGTTCCTGCAGTTTGCATACTGTGTGACCCTAAGCAAGTCACATAACTTCCTTGTGCTCCCAGGTTGCACCTGTAAACAAGCATTCAACTTAGTGTGTCTCACCTGGTTAAACAATTGGAGAGAGGTTTGCTGTTGTATCAGTTTTATGTTGATCTGCTGTAAAGTATATAACCACTGCCATGCATGTGGTTGCCATACATGTCCCTGGTAATGTATACATTACACCTAGCACTGAGTTATATGATTTCAAAAAGGTTCTATACTGGCACTTCTAATTCCTTTGAACACCCCCTAATATTCTGTTCTGCAGTGAAAACAGTTCTAGTAAAGATAGCCTTTCTCATAGTTCATGTCTTCCACCAAAATCCTTTACTATGTTAGTAGCCCTCCATTGAATGCTTTCTATTCTACTGCAGCTATATCTCCCCATGACATGGCAACCAGAACTGGACACAGTACTCCAGATCCAGTCTCACTAAGAAGAAGTAGTGTGGCATTACCACTTCATTTTCCCTACTGACAATATTCTCCCTAATTCTTCCAGGACAGAGTTTGTAACTGAACACCAGTAAATCACATTCTGCTCTCTTCTGAAAACTGCTGGATACAACCACACCTAGATCGTGCTCATGTTGTGGTTCTTTTTTTTTTCCAGTTGTTTAACCAGAAGTAGCACACTAAGCTGAAAGCTTGTTTACAGGTGCAACCTGGGAGCACAGGGAAGTTAAGTGACTTCCTCAGGGTCACACAGTATGCAAGTGGAGGCTATGGGATTCAAACCCAGGTCTAGTCTGCAGGATGTCTCCAGATTTGCTCATAGTCACACAGTATGCAAGTGGAGGTTGTGAGAGTAAAATTCAGGTCTGGTCTGCTTGATGTATCAAGCTCGTTCACACCTCGTTCCACTAACCTCCAGGCTATACTGCCAGCCCATACTTGCTTTCCCATAATATTAAAAATATTAGTATTATCTGCCAATTTGTTTAACCAACTCTTACAGCCACTTCTAACTGCACTAACACAGATTTTGGGAAGTAAATGCCCCCATAGTGTTCCCGTGTGATCCCATTTGTAGCCTGACCCATCTGGAAAACATGTCTATTAACGCCTACTCTTTGACTTCTACCATATTGCCAGTTTCCTACCCTATTAATTAAGTTCTATTTCAGCCTTTGGTTTATCTGAGTTACAGTAACTAGCTATGGGTTACAGAGTCAAATGCCTTACTCAGACACAGATACTGGTTTCAATCACCAAGAGCTGTGCTTAGGAGCTCAAATAAACTGATCAGTTTGGTCATATACAGTATGGTCTGCTTTGTTGGATGCTACAGTATGTAGAGTTCTATCCACCATAGTTGCTGTTTTTAGGGTCAATATCTAATTAACTATTTTTCATATCACTGATGCCAGGCTAACTGATTTGTAGCTTGGTGTGTTTTTTATATTGCATTTTGTATGGAGTGGGATGAAAGTCACTGTATATCTCTCCAATCTTTATGCACAGCCCCATCCTTGAAAGATACAGTAGACTGATGTGTTATGTTAGTAATTGGTCCCTCCAACTCTAAAGTAAGTTCCTTAGACACACTAGCATGGAGGTGCGATTTTGTGGTCCTAAAGAATTAATAGTGTTTCGGCTTTTAAGACCTTGTAAGAGTTTTCTATATTTCCCTTGTATTTTTGTCATTACTCTTACAAACAGAGACTGTCATCCCATGTAAGTCCCTCATGCCATGTACTGAGCAAATATATTGATTTAGTCATTCTGTTAATTCCATCTCTTCATTTATTTTATTCCCTGAACAAATGAACCCACTGTTTTATTTAACCTCCATTTTGACTTAAGGTAGCAGTAAAATGTCTTTCGATTATCTTTGGCCTTTACCAATACCCAACTAGTTATTCATTCCTTATTGTCCTATTATCTCATTTTAAGATTCATAAACTCTTCTGTTACTTCCATTGCCAAAACTGCTTTTTGACCTTAACACACTTTATTTTCTTAGCACTTTAGAACCCTGTTAGTTAGCAATAATTTCTTTACCTGCTTTGTAACAACAGTATTTTGGATAATCATAATTTCCTTATGCACTTTACAACTGTTAACCACAATGTGTTGTTGTCTTTGTTATTGTATTTTGTTTCTGTCAGTATACACTCATCTTCAAATGATTTAATTTTGTTTACTAGTATATTCTATTTATCCTCATGGGTCAGGACCCTGAAAAACTGCTGTCCAGTTCCAAGCACACTGCTTTTACCTCATACAGTTAAATGTAACGTTTTGAATATACAATGCACTGTATTTATCTTTTGTATTATCTTGTAGGTTTGAGTGATAAAAAAAACTGCTTCATCTTATGATCATTATTTCTTAGTGGTATTTGTATTCCATAATTAGAGGATATATACATGAGTTTCAGTGCACGAGAAGACTTGATTTTCAGATATATTTTTCAATTATTATCTTAACTAAAGAAAAATTATCTTTGGAAAAATTAATACCACTTCTGATTTATTCTTTCCTATCAGTTACAACTATTCCTACCACAGCATCAACAACAAAAAGCACAACAAGTAAGCATTACTTTTTTTTAATTCAGTATACTTTATTGACCATGGTACATTTGGACAGGTACCAAACATAGTTGTTTAAAGTAAGCATTACTTTATATTATATTGTAAAATTTAATTCTAGTAACGTCATATAGTATTGCACGACTAGAAAACATTTTTTAGTGAGGTTAATTGATACCACTTTTGCTTCTTCCCTTTCAAACAGCCACTACTACTCCTACCACAACAACAACAACAAGTAAGTATCTATATCATAATCAGAAATTGTATTTTTATTACTTCATACAGTGTTATGCAGCTAGAACAACATTATCTTTGAGAAAATTAATAAGACTTCTATTTCATCCCTTCCCATCAGCTATAACTACTCCTACTACAACAAAAACCACCACTACAAGTAACTATCACTTTATAATAACTCACACATTCTGATATTGACAGAAATCACACTATAACAAACCAGCTCGATGTCTTTGTGCTGTCACAGAAACATTCATCTTTCTGTTAACCCATGATGTCAATCTATCAGAAGTGTTGTAAACAGCTCAGTTAACAGTTTTTGAAAAATATGCTGACATTGCTTAGTCATAATCTGTGATTTGCCACTCCCACTACGGCTGCTGGTCTCCAGATCAGTAGGTCCCAAAACTATGTTCTTCCAGTGGATGATGCAATGTAACTTGCTTAGTGAGTAAAAAGGGCATCCTTATGGGCTCAGACTAGAGCAGTGTTGGTGTTACCTCAGCCACCTACTCATGCAGTGCTAATTCCAAAGTGCAGACATTGCCATAAGACATGACAGTTGTATGAACAAGACATCACAGATCATCCTTTCCCATCGCTACTTGAAATAGTTGATGCTCTTAGGGTTTGCTATGGGAACATGACCAATATGTTTTATGAATAAAATCATTAACTTTTAAACAGTTTGCATTATGTTTTTTCAATAATTTTATGTACTCTGTTTCATAATAAACACAGACTGATAAAATAAACTATGTGTGACTATGTAACAATCTTATTACTTCACAGTGGGTAATCTGGCTTAAAGTGTTGTGCCTGTATAAACCACATTGCCTTCAGTCTTGTGGCTCCTGTGGCAAAACACACCTCAGGTGTGTGAAACAAACTCATATTACACAGTCACTTATGCATTACTCTATATACAGTATCTGAGATTGGAAAATATGATTCTAGTTATTTCTTATAGTATTACAACACTAGAAAACATTTTTGTATGGGAAAAGTCAACCTTTTTATTGTTTCATTCTTTCTAATCACCTACAACTATTCCTACCACAACAAAATTAACCACCACAAAATGTTAGCATGGTTTTTATTGTAGTGGAAAATTAGATCCTGTTTTAAAAGACATGCAGTAAATGTTGGACTGGTCTAATATAGTAGCTCAAGTATGAGTGATGCCACTGTGGAAAACTGGATTCATACCGTAAACCTAGGACAGCTGTAACAGACACACAGGAGGATAAAACAGAGACAAGTAGAAAGTGTTTGGTGATTCATGTATCTTGTTACTTTTATAAAGACTGAAAAAAACAAATATTTGACACAATTCAGCATATATTTTAAATCTTGCATGTATTTATCTTCACTTTTTTCTTTAGTACTTGATTAGTAATGTATGTATGGAACCACGATCCTTGTTCCCTGAAGTCCATCTGCTTCTGCTGCTTAATCGTATTTATTTATTTATTGAAATGTTTCACCAGGAAGGCACACTGAGCAACAAGTTGCTCATCTCCTGGTATGACATGGGGGTAGCAGAGAAATGTTACAATGTTGGAATACAATTTGCTTACTTGCATACAATAAGGGCAGGAGGGATCACAGGTGTAAAACATTGGCCAACCATACAACAGTTAAGTATAGTAGATATGAAGACACATATAGAAAATTGGCAACAGTTGGTGACAATTGGTAACATTGGGACACATATAATAACTTAGCAACAGTATCTAGTACTAGATGGTAAGGTGACCCAATAGAAATTGGTAGCCATTGGTGTAACATAGATATTCAAGATTTTCAGTGATTGGAGTAAAAAAGAGGAAGAATGGAAGGAGGGAAAAAAATTGTGGAGGGTAGAATGGAAGAAGGGAAGGAAATATATGGAGAGACACAGACAGAACAGAATTTTTGAAGCAAACAGGGATGATAGGGTGGACTAAAGTGCATGTAAGAGGGGTATTGGTGTAGGTTATCAATGCTTAATTGAATGAAGGGGTAGGCCAGTGTTAGGCTACATTAACCAGAAGAGGGGTAGGTGGAGAGGAGCAGTAGAGTGTGGCAAGGTGAATGAGAGAGAGGTATTGTAGGTGGGGGGTATATAAGGGGGGAAGTAAAATTCAACAGTGTCCTGTTATCCCTATTTGGGCAGAACAGTGAACAGCCCTTCTGGTAGGACATCGGTTATAGGTGATGAGAGTTATTATGTTAGATGGGGGTGTAGGGGGAGGGATGTTTAGGAGGGGGTAGCAAAGGTTAATTATAGTGGGGGGCTAGAACCCCACCAGTATGCTGGGTGACCCTGCCTGCATAAGGCAGTGATCTAGCAGTGACTGAGGGGGGGTGCAGCAAAAGGAGAAATAGGGGAAAATGGGTAGGGCTGTTGCCCACCATACGCAATGGATCCTGCCTGCACAAGGCAGTGATCAAGCTCACATGAGGGAGATACATAAAGGGTAGAGAAAGAAGAGGGAGGAACACTTTAGGAGGTGGGAGAGTACTGGACAGGGAGGAGCATGATCAGAGGGAAATAGTAGTGGTGGGGAGTAGGCATATGAGTGTAAGCAGAGGACAACTAAAATAGGGGATAGAACCCTACCAGTGTGCTAGGTGACCCTGCCTACACATGGCAGTGATCTAGCAGTGACTGAGGGGGTGAGAAAAAAGAAGAAATAGCGGAAAGAGGATATAGTTGTTGCCCACCATGTGCTATGGGTCCTGCTTGTACAAGGCAGTGATTGAACTCACAGGAGGGAGATAAATTTAGGGTAGAAAAAGAAGAGGGGAGGAACACTTTAGGAGCAATTTTTATTCTGAAGTTAAAGTCTTCTGTGGCAAAAAATTGTTATTTCTGTGAAAATCAGAAA
The DNA here is from genome assembly GCA_016271365.2 of Neoceratodus forsteri. Lineage (NCBI taxonomy): Eukaryota > Metazoa > Chordata > Ceratodontiformes > Ceratodontidae > Neoceratodus > Neoceratodus forsteri. The sequence goes on from CM028133.1 coordinate 934,260,918, forward strand.
GGTTTCCTAAACAGAGGATTGAGACTATTAAAAAGCAAACATAAATGAACTGTAGGGGGACATGATCCTGGTACAATATAAATAAATCTAATAATGGAGAAAAAGATAACTAGAAATACTGAAAACTTACAATATAAAGTGTGGTTCCTCTAGGCAGGCACCCGCAGTGGAGACCAAGGTGGATGCTGGGAACTTCCATAAAGGAGACCCACAGGAGGATGGAATGGGACCCCAGAGAGGAAGAAAACAACTCCTGGTTGGGGGACTCCATTGTTAGGGAGTAGAACTGGGGGAGGAAGGGGACAGGGAGGTAAAGTGCCTGCCTGATGCCATGACTTGGAGGGACAGGGAACAAATCCTAAGGATCACTAGAGCAGCTGCATAAGGGAGGGAGGGATGTCATTGTCCACCTAGGGACAAATGACCTGGCTGAGAAATGGATCAGAGCAGTGCAGGAAGAGTTTGTGGAGTTGGGAAGGGGCCTTAGACAAGTAGCATGCATGGTAATCTTCTCAGAGGTGCTGCCTATCTATGGCATGGGTGAGGCTAGGTTGCTCCACAGCATGAGATTCAATCAGTGGTTGACAAACTGGTGCAGAGCTCAGGGATTTGGGGACTGGGGGTCCACCTGGTGTGATGCAGGCCTGTACTGGCATGATGGTCTGCATCTATCCAGGATGGGAACCAGGATCCTAGGTGATAGGTTTAAATGCTTCATTGGCAAGCATTTAAACTAGCCAAGGGGGAGGGCACTGGAAAGGAGCAGGGAAATCCTAGCCCCCCCAAAAAAATCAGTGTAGTAAATGAGGTAAACACCAAGATAGAGATGTCAATAGGGAGAATGGCTGGTGTAAATGGAGACAATAACAAAGGCAATAAGGACAGGGATGGGGCAAAAAGGGGTAAGGCCATCAAGAAATGGAGGGTAATGAGTACCAATGCCCTTAGTCTGGGAAACAAGCCCCCTGAACTGGTGGCCTTGATGGAAGAGGAATGCCTGGATATCATAGCAGTCACAGAAACATAGCAATCAGAGAACCATGACTGGGATGTTAACATACCAGGGTACACAACCTGCAGGAGAGACAGGGAGGGTAGAAGAGGGGGAGGAGTAGCTCTCTATGTAAGGGAATGGATAAAAGCAATGGAACAAAAGAGTAAACAGGGAGGAGAGGAGGCATTGTGGCCACCTTAGAGACTGGAAATAGCACCACAATCCACACAGGGGTTACATACAGACCCCCATGTCAGGGGGGAGGGAATGGACAAGGACAACGATCAAGGATATGATAGAAAGCATAATTAGGATGGCAGAGAAAGAGGAGATACTGTTGATGAGGAACCTGATTATGCTAGATGTTAACTAGAGCACCTTTGCTGCAGCCACTTCCAAGAGCAGGGCCATTGTTAGTGCCGTACAGGTGGCATGCCACAGACAGCTAGTTCTGTAACCCACTCCTGAGGGAGCAATCTTAGACCTCATACTCTCAAATGGAGACAGTGAGAGGATCTCAAATCTAGAAGTGGGTAGCCATCTTGGAACAAGTGACCACCGAAAAGTGTGGTTCATGATAAACTCAGCTACAGAATCAAGCTATTCAAAAGTGAGGGTACTGGACTTCAGGAGGGCTGACTTTGGCAAGATGGGCGATGCCTTAGAAAAGCACTAGCAAACAGGATAGACGAAGGGGTGGAGCAACAATGGGGAAGCATCAAAACTGTCATCACAGAGGCAACAAGCCTTTGTGTGAAGCAAATTAACAAATCAAAATGAAAGAAAAAGACACTATGGTTCTCAAAAGAGGTGGTGGGAAAGGTTAGGGTGAAAAAGCTGGCATTTAGGAAGTATAAGTAAACACAGAAGGAGCAGGAAAGAAAAATGTACCAGTTAAGGCAGAAGGAAGCAGGGAAGGAAGTCAGAATAGTAAAGGCCCAAACTGAAGAAAAGATAGCCACCTCTGTTAAGAAGGGGGATAAAACCTTTTATAGGTACACCAGGGAGTGTAGAAAGAGAAAGGGAGGGATAGTGAGGCTGAATAGAATGGATGGTGGGTGGGCAGAGAGGGACAGTGAAAAAGCAGGAATACTGAATGAATACTTCTGCTCAGTATTCACAAAAAAGGAGGAGGGGGAGGTGCCTAATCCAATTAACAGAAGCACTCTGGATGGGGGGGTCGATGCCAGTCCTTTCACAGAAGAAAGGGATCTGAAAGAACTTCTAAAACTGAAGGTGGACAAAGCAATGAGGCCTGATGGAAATCACACCAGAATTCTAAAAGAATTAAGGGGAGAACTAGTGACACCAATGACTATCCTTTTTAATAAATCATGGGAGGATGGTGTGGTACCTGAGGATTGGAGGAAGGTGGATGTGATTTCCTTTCACAAAAGTGGGAGCAAGATATAGGCAGGAAACTACAGACCTGTCAGTTTGACCTCTGTGGTAGGTAAAGTGATGGAATCACTTCTGAAGGAAAGAGCTGTTGAGTACCTAGAGACCAGTGGGGCACAGGATCCAAGGCAGGATGGGTTCACAGTGGAAGGTCATGTTAGAGGAATCTAATTGATTTCTTTCACTGGGTGACCAAAGTAGAAGACCAGGTAGGGGCTTTGGACATGGCCTACCTAGACTTTAGCAGGGTATTTGACACAGTCCCAGGCAAAAGATTAATAATCAAATTAACCAGCCTGGAAGTGGGTCTCAGGGTGGTAGCCTAGGTAAAACATTGGCTTGATAACAAGACACAGAAGGTAATTGTAAATGGAGTCCACTCTGAAGAAAGAGGTGTCACTAGTGGCGTACCACAGAGTTCAGTACTGGGTCCAGCCCTTTTTTAATGTCTTTATAAGTGACATTGCAGAGGGACTGGAAGGAAAAGTATGCCTTTTTGCAGATGACACACAGATCTGCAACAAGGTCAATACACAAGGAAGCGTGGAAAGGATGAGAAGGGATTTGGCAAGGTTGGAGGAATGGTCAGAATTATGGCAGCTTGGATTCAATGCAAGAAGTGCAAAATAATGCACCTGGGAAACAAAATCCCAGGGGAAGATTACACAAAGGGGGAGGTAGTAATAACAACAACAAAAATTGAAAGGGACCTGGGAGCAATCATATAAGATTACCTTAAGGTTAGCAAGCAATGTGAGAAGGCAGTAGGGCGTGCTGTGGGGATACTGGGATGTATAGGGAGAGGCATCACCAGCAGAAAACAGGAAGTTGTTATCCCTCTGTACAGACAGTTGGTGAGACCCCATCTGGAGAATGCAACCAGTTCTGGAGACCCCATCTCCGCAAGAGAATAGACAGGATGGAGCCAATCCAGAGGAGGGCAACTAATATGGTGCAGGGCCTGCAAGAGAAGCCTTATGAGGAGAGACTAAAGGAGCTTAATATGGAGCCATGGAATGCGCTGCCTAGGGGGCTGGTGCAGGCAGAGATGGTGGAGAGGTTCAAAAGGGGGTGGAACAGATACAGGGGAAGGGTTCCGGAAGCAATATCCAATGCAGCTAGAATATCCAGAACTGGGAAGGGAGAAGCCAGAGAAGGCGAGGAGGGCAGCAAGGTCAGCTCCCAGGGTGGGTGCTGACCAAACGAGCAGACACAAAAGACCATTAGGCCTATTCTGATGGCATTTTAGTATGTTAGTATGTGTTCTCGTCAGGAAAGGAGGGAAAGGGGGGACATGATAGAAACATTTAAGTACCTCAGTGAAATCAACAAAGTCCAAGAGGGTAGCATCTTTCAGAAAAAAAGATGTGCAAGAACAGGGGGACACTATTTGAAGATAGAGGGGGGACAGCTCAGGGGCAATGTGAGGAAGTATTTTTTCATAGAGAGGGTGGTGGATGCATGGAGCAGCCTTTCTGAGGAGGTTGTGGGGTCTAAAACTGTGGGAGATTTCAAGAATGCATGGGACAAACATAAGGCAATTCTTGTGGGGGGGTAGGAAGAACTAGGCTGTTGGTTAACTAGGATCTGCAGCTTATCCTGTAGGTAAGGAAATGGGCAGACTAGGTGGGCCAAACAGTCCTTATCTGCCATGAAAGTCTATGTTTCTATGATTCTAAGCTATACATATCAAAATGTTTTGTTTTTCAGTTTTTCCAATAGTTACAAACTAATTTTAAGAGTATAAAGTGGTAACATTTAATGATTAATTTGACTTTGTCAGCTGAAGAAGACATCCTACTGTGAAGACATTACAATGATGTAGCAGTGCTAGAATCATTAGATACATGTATGTACTATATTTTATGTATTGAAAGCAGCAGTGCATGACGGTGGTAAAAATTTTGATCCATACTTTTTATTCTTTTTTAAATTGCACGTGCAACAGGAGATTTTGTGCACGCTCACACACACACACACTTAAACATACACACACAAACACAGGCAAAATTAAATCTGAACTCCCAAAAGATGAAGTATAAAAATATATTCATGTGTTACTCATATTTCATAAAGTTCAAAAGCTAAAGATGTAAACCTAACATAGCCTCCAAGGTCTCCAACCCATTTCATGTCTGCCTAGATACTTTCCCATAGGGAATCATAGCAATATACCAGTGTGTTAGTTTAAATTATTTTTCAGGGTATGCCATCCTTATATGGGGCACATGATATATTATTTAAATAAATAAAAAAACACTATATAACCAATCTAATATAAATGTTCCATGTAAATTATCTATAAAAAATCCTAACTGCATGCAAACATAGAGTGAACAGAAAATATTAAAATTAAAAATAGTTGCCAGCCCACATCGTATGTATGTGATCAAAAAAATAAATACGTTTTCCAAATATTCTATATGCATTGTTCAAATCCCACCTACTTTCATTAAACACAATTCAAAATTAAAACCTAAATATCTCACTAAAAATATTATTAAACTTATAAAAAAAGAAAATAATCTTCAAGAAACATCAAAAACACAAGTCTTCTCACCTGGAAGATCTTAAACAGATTAAAAAATATGCAAAAAGCAAATTAAGAACACCAAAAAAAAAACACCAGAACAGACTTTAAAAAAAAAACAATCAGCTCAGAGCAAAAGCAAAATATTCTTGAGTTATATAAATTCATAAAAAAAACATAATTGTAAGGTTGGACCATTACTTATTAATAACAACACTGTAAACATTTCATTTATTTATTTTAATTTTGGTAACGGGGGGACATAGAGACAGTATGGTCTCTTTTTTCAGGGGTGACTCTGGACAAGCAAAACACACACCAAACATATACTGTACATGGTAAATAAGAAATAAACTCTGGCCAGAGGAGACAGTGCTGCAGGAGAGGAATCTGGGTTAAAAATATTGAAAATATTTTGTTTTCTATATTTTTACACCAAATTTACAACACAGCCATGTGATGACCCTGCCTCAGAAAGAAGGGCAGATAAAATGTTCAACTCCTGACTTAAAGGTGATGTTGTGCAGGGCTGCAAAATCAAATGCTGGGCCACAAACACATTCTGGGCAGGAGTTGAAAAATGACAGCTGTCACATTCATAAGTCCCTGTACCAAAATGGCTATGTTGAAAATCTGTGGTAAGAATATTGAATATTACCAAAGTTAGGGAGCCTGCATTTGCAAAAGTAACATAGCCTCATAACTTAATAGGCAAAAATATTAGAATAATAGAACACAAGAAAGTACAAAGTATAATACCACCCCATATTAAATGTATGCAAGCCCAACGAATGCATTGTCAGTCTGATTTTGGCATTGAGAAAGTTTCACTTGGTCAACTGGGAGTAAATTTGGATACAGTTTTAATTAAGCCCTAAATATCATGATATCCAGGCAGAAAGGAAGTTAGGGTGAAACTCAGATGGAAGTGAGGATAAGGTCAAGAAAATGTATTATGGTGTTATACTCTTATAAAGACTCTGTAGAAAGAATGCAACACATATGACAAACAGAGAAACATCAGCTTGGCATAGATGCTGAACTCCTTGGTGTGGTCTTATACTGCAGGAAGTTAATTTGTATTGATATTGAATTTTAAGTGGTGGTTGTGAAAAATGTCAGATGGTAGTCAATCTGACACACCTTTTTTTCTTCCTTGATGACAAAACTGCTGCTTTAAGAAAATGGGCTCTGTAGACCATTATGATCCATAATATTTTCAATAAACTCAAATTTTTACACCCTGCTGGTCACTGTCTCACATAGGAAAACTGATCTTCTCACTCCGAGTGCAGACCAAGCCCCCTTTTTCTGTTGACAAATCCACCCCCCACCCACATCTGCCACTTGCTTGGTGGCAGTGAAGTTATGTAGCATTTTCTAATTCTGCATATCTTTGCAGTCACATAAAATGCCTACTGAGATCCATTTTAAGCTTCCCTCTATCAGCTTCTCTATCAGTTTTTTTCATATTTTCTCCAGTGTTTACATTTACTGCAGCAGCAAAGAGAATGTGACCAGTACTAAACCTATTTGCTGGCGGGCTTGCTGTTTAGATATCACTGTTAAGGGGAAGCTGCATTATCAAAACAGGAATACCTGGTAGGATCCAACAGATAATATCCACATTTATGTTTACTAGTAGTTGTTACCGTCTTCTCCCTGTGGAACAGCAGGCTGCAATGGGACATGATCTCAGTCTTCCCATTCTCAGGGGTATTGACAGGATTGAACATACTTTATGGATATGTTCTCCAGCAGGACACAGGGACAAGCACTGAAATTCACAGATGGCAAGATTAAGGGTAACATAAGGAAGCATATTTTGTCCCAGAAGGTGGTGGCTTTCTAAAATGACCGCCAATAAAGACTGTGGACATGAAGACAATAGAGTGGTCCTCAGTGTTGCCCATCCCTTAGCTTTTGCCAGCACTGAAACTATCAGTGTGAGAACCCTGCATTGTCCCTTCCCCAAGATTTAGAAACTTCACCTCGAAAGCAGTGAACCACATCTACTGAAAAACAAAATGGCCTGATACATGAATCTGTCACTCTGTCTGACCATTCAGTTCCATGTGGGTCACTGACAACATTGGCAGTTGGCCTTCTGTGGACTTTCAGTTACTGCTCCCTTCTTGAGACAACATGTTTACTTCATTTTGCAGTTGGAATATACTTTGTCACTCTAACTACACTCTTCTTGGTCATATGCGTTGCTTGAAATTTAAGACAAGACTGGCATTTTGTTTCTATTTTGCCTTGAGCGTTTGACATTGTTTTTCCCCAGATTTTCCTGATTTGTGACACTTGATTATGGTTCATCAATTTTCTCAAGATGTCCACTTGCCTAGTATGATTTTCATGCCATCTGTATGTAATTACATCACTGCTACACTATGATGTAGACACAGACAGTAAAGGTGTTTTTTTGGCGGGAGGGCATATTTCTATTATCGCTCCTTGTATGTGTCAAATCAGGAACACATTTTCTTTTGTCCACTGCTGATTCAAATCACAATTTGTTCAAAGATTTCCCTCCTTGATCTTTATATTCCTTTACTGCTACTTGCCTCAATTTATACATTAGATTTTTACTGTGTAGTTCTGCAGTGACTTTCTTTGATTCACCAATGGATGTGGAGTTTGGAATAATACTCAGGTTCATCATTTGGTAATAAATCCACCACCAAACCATTTTTTCAGACATTCTGTTCTCTGTGTCCTACATTTTTATATTACTGAGAGCTGGCCACAATACGTCCGTATCTGCTTCTGGATCACTGCTACTTTCACTGGCTGTTGGATCATCAGTGTAAGTAAAAATATCCTGTAAAGCCTCCTGAGCTGTCTTTAGTGGCTTTCCTGATCATATTGTATGTTTTTCCACATAAATATTCTAAAGCTCTCTGAGGTGTTATGTTCTGAGAGGCAACAGATTATTTACCAATACTGTACAATAAAAGAACAAATAAAACTGTATTCTCGGGTTACATGGAATTTTATTGAAATGCATGTATGAATAATGATTCTGACATAAAACCAATGTAATTTTTATAATTCTTATGAATGCTGAACTAAAAAGAACACTTATCTGCTGTACTTTGCTTCTCTGTCAAGCCAGCAGAATTACAATAGACATGAGAGGGAGGGAGTGACGGGGAAGAGTGTTTCAAAACTACTCCTAGCAGCTCACTTTTTGCATAGTTGTTAAGTACTAACCGCTCATGTGGAATAACTTCAGGCTTTATGCTATCTGAACTAAAGTTCAACAAAGAAAACCCACAGTATTTTCCCATGGACTACTGTACACCAAAGATACATGACCGGCCTAAAATGTGTGAATCATGAAGATAGTAACAAAGGGACAACCTTGAAAATGAGTTATGCTCAATGGAGTTCTTATCCTTGTTCACATGAATAAACGTTTTTACTACTACTGCTACCATATCAATGTGGATTACATCTGGGTCTACAAACTAGACTGAAAGGTATTTATTTGTTTTATGTAATTCTGAAGTCTGAGAAACTTTGCAAAATACAGCAGAGAGAGGGGGGGTATTCTGCTGTATCCTTACTTTGGCAAGAACGTGTTTTATAATAAGGGTAATGACTAAATGTTTGAAAGGGCAATGTGTTTGCAATAGTAATAGAAAACAATATAAATATATAAAAACAGAAAGAGTTGTGAATTTACTTGGAGTTCTGTAAAACTGCAGGCAATTTGGAGCAGCCTTGAATCACTGCTTTCTGCAAAGATTCTAGTGGATATCATTTAGAATTAATATCCCCTTTTTATAAGGGTTTATTGCTGTTACCACTGTTACCAAAGTATTAAATGCAAGTCTGTTTGTCAAAAAGCGCCCCCTCCCAACACACACACACACGCCAGTCTCTAGAAATAGATGTAGTTTCAGTTTGCATTTGGGTTGCAATATCATTATCTTGATTGCTTGCTGAGGCAGTTGATTCTACTTTTACTTCAAAACTGGCAGATGCCTGCATGTGTAAAAAAAAATAGAAGTTTGTAATATTTGTGTGGCACTTGGAACCTCAGATACAGCTTTTCTTGCCTTTTGGTTGTATCCATACTTCTGTTGTTTCACTTCATTGATTAGATGCATACTATTTTAGGATGCAGTGTGGGTTACTGGTTTGGGTCCTTTGTGAGGCATTGTATGAAAATCAGGCTACTGAATGTTTTATTTCCAAGAAATAATCATGCTTTATATTCAAACATTGTTTTTCCACTTGTGCTGCACTGTCAGGCTGGTACAATCTATGTGGTTATTTGCACCTGGTTAGCACAGCTTATCATGGCTTTCACAGAATTGTTGTAGCTTTACTTTTGGGAGCCTGCTTACAGCCAACTTACAGGTATGTAAGGAAGTACCTTATTAGTAAAACCAGTTGATTCTGGTTGCATATAAAAAATGCACAGTTTAGTTTTAGTATTGTATGTATTACCACCTGTGGATTAAGTTCAGCAGATCTGGTGTGCAGTGCCATATGAGAACTTAAGCTGGCAATGCTTACGAGGAAGGGGGCTTACAATGATGATTTGCTTGCTGCAAAAAAACTCCATTTGTTTCTAGAAATGTTCCATTTGCGCACATAACCAAAGCATATTCTGTCAATGTGAGCTACTCAAGGTATACCAATGAGCTGTGGCATTCAAACTGCAGCAAGCAAATCAACAATGAAAGCCTGTCTCTCGTATTGTTGCCAGCTCCTGTTCTTATACAGCAATGCACTCAGGACCTGCAGAAGTCGATCCACAGTACCTAATAAGTAAAACATTGAACTACACTGTGCTCCACACTCACATCTCTCACATGTTATTTCTGAAATTATGGAGCATTTTTGAAATAGTCAGCAATAGATCAGAGAAGCTTCAAAATACAGAGTTATTTTAGAGCTCCATGCATTTGAATCTTTGGTGTTGTTACAGCTCATTTCAGTTATATTACAGACTCCATCTACTTGTAAACAACTAATATTTTGCACAAACTGCAATAAAAGCTCATTTCACAGTATGGAATTCCCGAGCTATGTCCTGTACTGCTTATGTTTTGTAAGCTGAAACCTCTGCTATAGTGATCTTTCTGTACTAAGTTTCTAGACCTAATTTACAACTATTTACAAACTGCGAACCTTGTTTTGTTGGTATCCCCTTCCCCACTCACCACAGAGGCATCAATTCATTGTTTGATAAACATGCTGATTGATCTTACTTGCTTAGGGCAACATATTATCATTTGCAATAGTTTACATTAAAAGGATCAAGGGATGTAATCAATGATGACAAGCAAGATGGCTAAATGAAGATGTGAAGAAAGTGACTCAACAACAATAACAAACAACAAAAAAGCTAAACATGCAATAAAATAGTGAAATCAAAAGCCATGACATAACCACATGGTCAGAATATGAAACATTTTTAAAGAAACATAAACACAAAAGTAACCATTTCAAAAAGAAAATGGAACTCAAATGCAACATATGCAGACAAAAGCAACAGCAATCAATTGTGCAGTTACATCAATAGCCTAAACAAACAAACAACAAATATCTAAGTATGTTAATATTAAAGGGGATGCAGTAGAAATCCAGTGCAGGTAGTAAAGCAATGTAATGAATATTTGTGTTCCACACACACACACACACACACACACACACACACACACACACACACATATGCACACACAGCAGAACACAGCTGGATAAAGTATTAATATTTAGAACACTTATTAGTTAAGCTGTACATACCCTAAGATTCAAAGTGTGACTCCGCTGGCTGCCATGCTCTCTCTTCTGTGGTTAATTTGAAACAAAAGACAATGTAACAAGACACTGGCCTCCAGCTGCAGCTAGTAAACAATAGAGCAACGTGCACTCTGGTAAGATTGACTGGGACAAGATGCAATAGCAAAACCCTGGATAGCAGGTTCCAGGAGGCATAAAACTACCAGGAATGTTAGGAAAACAATCCCCCTCCTCCCCACTCATTCACAGGTGTCAATGTATTTGCTAAACATGCTGGTTGATCGTTCTTGTTTCCCTCACAGTAAGAATGTGGAACTTACATTTGTGCTATTTTAAATGACTGATAAAGTGGCATGTGCAGTTTTCATCAATTGGGGATGAAGCTGTGTTCCTTTAGCTGTGTGGAGTAATTCTCTTGGCACCAGCTGTAAAAGACATCATGCATGTATGAATGGGTGAAGCCAGGAATTTTAAACTTGTACTCTAGATGAACGATGATGGAACTGTTGCCTATGGGGGTACAGACTCAGGAAGTTAAGTATGTATTTTGTAGAAAAAAGAAGGGAAAGGGGAGACATGATAGAAACATTCACATGCTTCAAATGTATCAATAAGGTAAAGGAAGATTCAATTTTGCTGAGAAAGAGATGTTCAAGGACAAGGGGACATGATATGTAGCTAGAAGGGGAAAGACTTAGAGGGGATACAAGGAAATACTTCTTTAGAGGTAGGGTGGGGGACACATGGAACATCCTGTCAGCAGAGGTAATGGGTACCAAAATGGTTACAGATTTCAAGCATGCATGGGATACACATAGGAAGACCTTGATAACAGGGCTGGAGCACGGGGGGAGTGGTAAAGGGGGAGATCAGTTATGGTCCATGACATAACCACATGGTTAGAATATTAAACATTTTAAAATAAACATAAATGCAAAAGTAACCATTTCAATAAGAAAATGGAACTGCAAATGAAAGCAACAACAAGCAATTGTGCAGTTACATCAAAACCCAAACCAGCCAAATCAAATGAAGATTCATCACTGTAAGTCTTCTGTATTATGCAGACTGTGACACTTAACAGTTGTAGGGCAAGGTAGCCTATCTGGACTTATTTGCTGCATACACATCTAAATTGCTAAGGGGTCCTGACCATGTTCACCCTTTCTCAAGCCAAGCAATCTACAGTGTGTCTAGCAATAACATGGATGGAAAGATTATGCCATATTTTCAACAAGAATTAACATTTTAAAAAGACAGTGCTGTAGACTGAGAAGCAGCTTGTGTAGATGAATCATCATGCTAGCCAAGATATGTTCTGGTTGCGTTCCATAAGGCTAACTAGTGGCAGCAGTAGGGGAAAGGGACAGAAATCTAAAATAGAACCATTTAACCCATTTGTGATTTAAAGTTGCTTGATGGAATTGTGGCTTCCAGAACTGGACACCATATTCCAAATGAGGCCTCACCAGTGATCTACACAGTGGCATCACCACCTCCTTACTTCTGCTGGTAATACCCCATCCTATGCACCACAGCATTCCACTGGCTCTCCCCACAGCTTTGGTACATTGTTTAGCTGACTTTTGGCCATCCAATATGATTACCCCAAAATCCCTTTCCATATTTATGACCATCAGCACCCCCCCCCATAATCCTTTCCTGGGTTCCTGCAACCTAGATGCATGATTTTGCACTTTTTTGCATCAAATCTCAGCTGCAACATTTTGCACCATTCTTCTAGTTTCCCTAGGTCCCTCTTCATTTTTCCACTTTTCCCAGAGTGTCCATCCTGTTGCAGATCTTAGTGTTATTCACAAACAGGCACACTTTCCCCTCCAGCCACATTGCAATTTCATTTGTGAAGACATAGAAGAGGACTGGCCCAGGATTGATCCCTGTTGCACCCTGCTGGTTACAATTCTTTCCTTTGACTGAACATCTTTACCATGATTCTCCATATTCTATCATTCAACCAGTTCCTAACTCAGTTTATCACCTTGTGATCCACTCCCAGGCAGCCCGGCTTGTTTGCAAGTCAAAATTGGAATGGTATCATAGGCCTTACTAAATGCAATTTGTGTTTATGTTTAAGCCCATGAAAACACCCTTATCAAGTTAATGGCATTTCTAACCTTAGTGTTGTTTCTCCATGCCTCCTTAACAATTCTAGACAACTTCACAAACTTCATTATGCAGCCATGGGTGGATCTGACCAGGTTTTGTTTTTTGTATCTTATTTCTCTCCTCACCGGGTTCAATCTGCTGCCCCACAATACTTGAAAAAAGACAGGCTTAATATCTTAGTTTCTAACACTGATGGCAAGGGGAATACTCCTGCAATATATAAAAAACAGGGTAATGGATACTGCTTAACCACAAATGCCCATTTATATTTAGACATTTTCCATGTCTTCCACCTTGCCACTTTTCTTTCCCCAATCTTGAGTGCATCATTCAAATTTTCTAATGCCAAATACCCTTCACCATACTGTAGTCCAGAATTTTCCATCTTTCTGTTGAAATTTTTATTTTCTTATATATCATATCCCCCTTTCCTGGGCTACCCAACCACAATCCGTTACTTTTATTTAGATTAACCACTGACCCCGAAATTTGGGAGCATTTTTCTATTTGTTCCATTACTCTTGGAACCCCAGTCTGGGATGCTAAATATATATTTAACTCATCTGTGCATGCTGTCTCCTGTTTTTTGATTTTGCTGCTACTGGCAGGGGAGGGGCTGGGCATTGGGTTTTCCTCTTCCTGTGGCACTCCTGGTTCCTCTCTTGGTCTCCCTTGTTGGGCTTTATTTATTAAAGCTTCAGGATTTATACTGCAAGTGTTATTTTTGGCAGCCCAAGGACAGTTTTGGTACAAGTGGCCATGCTCCTCACAAAGGTCGCACCTCACATTGTTACAACACTGTGAGTTGCTGTGTCCAGCTTCCCCACAAAACCCACATCTGATGATATCACATATGTTAGACAGGTGGGATCTGGACCAGCACCTTTAGCAAGCTTTTGGCTGTCCAGGGTAAAGAACCACACCCCTATCCCTCCCAAGGTAAAAGCTGTTTGGTATGTGGTCTATTCCTTTGTCTGTTTGATTTAGCCTTACTTTAAATTTCCAGCCCCCTGTCCACAGGATCTCTGAATCTGTTATTGCTTCTGGGGGACTCAGCACCTCACATCTCAAGCTTAACCATTGCTTTATATCCCCCACACGTACACATTCATTTTGGAACAGCACAGTTATAGTTTTCAGTGTTGGCTTGGTAAGGGGTATGGCTAAGAAGAGGACCCATGCTGGGAGAATTTTACCAAACTTTATTTCTGCCAAAGTCTGTCCACCCCTTTAAAGAATGGAAGCTGATGTCAAAAACATCCTCTCCAGAAACATGAATTAATGCATATATCGTAGAGGACATGAATCCCATGGACTCTTTTAACAGAGTTCTTCCAACATACTCTCTGTCTGGGAAAACTTCCAGGCCTCCCTTATACCTTAACTGAACTGCAAATCTCCTGGTTGGGGGTTTGATATAACTTGTTTTAGGGCTGGGGAGCTTATTCTATCCCTACTCCTGGGGGGTTGAGCCTTGATTCTCTGCTCCTTCTCCCTGTTTCTGCTCCTATGCACCTCCAAGTACAACCTAGGCAGACTCATCTTCGGACTATGCTGCACATACAGAGGAGGGGTCCTCCCTACCCCGAGCATCGGTCACCCCATTCTGTTTCCCCTTCTGTCAATAACCTCATCTAAAGTTAAATCTCTCCTTCTGCCTTCTTTTTCCAATTCTGTAGTAGCTTCTGTCTCCACCAGTGGACTCTGCCCAATCACCCTCTCCACCTCCTGCTCCCCAAAAAGGCTGGGCTCTGCATCTTCAAAATTTGAATTATTAGTGTTATACATTGTTTTTGCCAGTACTTTACCACTGTGGGGGTGGGAGTATACTCCTCCTATGGTTACCATCTGCCACTAGCTGCTTCCATCCAGGTCCCTGCAGGGCAGGCCCCAGATAGACTATTACTGTCCTGTATTCCCTTCTTTTTCATTTAACCTGAAAGCATGCACAGGTCACTTCCCTTGTTGGTTTGTTTAGTCCTGAAATATTTTCTTTCCCCCCAGTCTTTTCCATTTGTTGTCTGCCTGTATTCCTGCTGTTTCCTGCTTCTGGGCTAACTCTTCAACTTAGTTCACATCTGCATTCCTCCATGTGCCAATAATCATCCTCTTCAAGCTGCTTAATGGATCAGTAGTCACTTTGCCTCAATTATTTGCTCCAGGTGAGATGTAGCAAAGTTCTTATCTTTCTCCATTGTCGGGTGCAAATCCACCCCGAACGTCTTTACCTGCCTCTGTATCTGGGTCAAGTAAATCCTCCAATAAATCAGTCACAGGTGCCGATTCAAAACAGTCTTCATCTTCTGACACCCTGCTGACTGCTTGTTCTGACTCCATATGTTCGACAATATTTTCCTTTGCCATTTTCTTATTTCCATTCTTCTCTACTGAGTGTAGCTCCAAACTGGCCGTCTCCCTCAGCCTCACAGGTCCCCCTACTGACAAGTAGGGACATTTTTATTGTAAGAACTCTATTACATACATCTCATCATAACATAATTCCCATCAACAAACACCCACACTGTGTCTCTTAATCTCCTCTCTTATCTACCCAAACCAAAGTAATGCACCTTAAATATTTATGTTTCTAAATTATTTATCCATATTTTAAAATAAAAGAAAAACCCCTCCACCACAACAGCACCCGTGCCTTTGGGTGAACATTCAAATCTCTATGGTACACTTCTCGTAGAGCATTTTCACAATGTAAACAGAAAGTCTGGTATACCATAATTTTCTGCTGATACAAAAATTGTCATTTGCTTTGCAATAAATAACACTTAATACAAGCAAAAAGAACATGTAAAATGCTTGGATCATACCTTGTTCGCCAGCTGGGGAAAATCTCCCAATGTTATCATATTATATGTCACCTTCCTCAACCATGGCATCTTCCACTTGACTGCAAGATATTTCAGAGCTTCTGTAGAATATGAACAGTGTAATGCAGGCTGTCTGACCATGCCCCCTCACACCCCACCATTTACTTTAGTATGTCTTCTCCACTCAGCCTCCCGTCGCCCCACCATTTATCTCTATACCTTATCGCCCTTCTTCCCCCACCCTTCACCTCCACTGCCTTACATACCTCTCTCTCTCTCTCTCTCTCTCTCTCATACCTCCTTTCTTCACTCCACTGCCAGCTATCCCAGTCCCTCTGAACTGCTGACAAGGCACTCCACCTCTGCTTATTCAACATCCCATAAAGTGTTTTAATTGTTATTTTAACTTGTACCTATGTTTTGAGTTATTTTGTAAGTTCTGAATCCAAGCTGTATCGTTCATTGTAATGTACCTTTGCTTTCTCCTATTGTTCTTTGTTTTGCAATCTATGACGTGGAACCTTTGTAAAAAAGCATGCTCTCAAAGGTCTTTTCCGAATCACTAAATAAATAAATAAAAATTAAAAAAATGCTCCTAGCTTTTCAGTTGTTTTTCACTGGGTATAAACAATTCCTATCCTCTAGTGCTTTATGCGTATGATTGTCCCTGAAACTAATCCTCCCATGTTCACACAACCACTGGACAGCCCACATCCTTGTTGGGATTCTTGGGTCTGTTGTTATTCGTTTAATCACCTCCAATTGCTTTCCTTCCCAACACTATTTAAACTCTGGTTCCTCTGGCCCCAGGCTTCTTCACATCTCTTGGTACAAATATGTCCTAGTTTTTTGTAAAAATCATTTGTTCTGTCACCTTCCATTTAAAATTTTTTTGAAATGAACTTTTTAAATATTCTGGTACTGTTTTACCTCCAACCAATCTGACCAACTGATTTACCCATATGGGTAGAATACCCTTACTATTTTGAGCAAGCCAAATCCTTGCCAAATTTGTTTTACTCATGAAACACATTTTTAATATTCACTGCCCAGAATATGCAGTGAAAAAAACTACCAGGTTTATCATCCCAACACCCATTTTTTATCAGTAAATACATTATTTCCTTTCTTATGGGGTTAAGCTAACTCCTCCCAAAAAGCTGGAAAAATGCTCAAAATATTCTTGCTTCCAAACACACTGTAAGGGGAAACACCGCACTCACATATAGAAATATGGGTATCAGGAACTGTTTTATGACATACACCTTTATTTGTTTTCACATCTTCCACCCCTTCCTTCTTGCCACTTTCCATTCTCCTACCTGTAAGGAGTTCTCACAAATAAATTTACTCATATCTCATGGTCTGTAATATACCCCCAAGGTTTTTATAGGTGTAGTCATAATCTCTATCCCATGCACCTCCTGTTGATCATATATTCCTCCTTCTCCTAATACCATGTCTTTGCTTTTCTGCAGATTTAAGCTGTCCCCTGATACCATACCATATTCCTCCATTTCCTGGAGGATATGTCCTTCCCCATTTTCACTCTTAACCATTACACACACGTCATCTGCATGTGCTGTTATTTTTATTTCTGACCTCTCAGATAATTCTGTGATTCCCTGTATATCCTGGTTGAGTACAATCTTTCTCCCAGCAAATTTGGTTGATAGGCCTTCTCTCCAAGGATTCAAGTGGGGCCTCAAAGTGTACCTTCTGGAACTAAGCTGATGTGGCTACAATCGCTAGTCCCTCATTCTCCTGCCCATTCTTATGAATGTGTCAACCATGGCCACTGTATTCAATGCTCACTCCAGCAATTGTGTCAACTGTAATTATCTTTATTCCAGTGTATTGTGTCTCATGTAAATTCTTGTAAATTATTGACTGTCTACTGTAATTATTGTCACTCCAATGTATGTTACAATTTTAACCACTGTATTATTGTCCACTGTACATAATTTTCTGCTGTATGTATCTAATACGGGTCACCCCTGAAAAAGGGACCTCTGGTCTCTGTGGGCTTACCTGGTTACCAAAATCTAAATAAATAAATAATAAAAGGGTCTAACACAAAAATATATAATATTGGACTCAGTGGGCACCCCTGTTTTACCCCTTTCCTAATTACAAACGGTTTTCCTTGAGGGCCTGCTATATTGGACATTATGTCATTTGAATACAATACCAGTATCCATATTCTCAGTCTTGGAGGTTCACCTTATATATCTAATGCTTTAAACAGAAACTCATGGCTCACTCTGCCAAAGACTTCATGTTGATCCAATGATAGTAAAAACACTGATATCCTTTGCAATGCTCAATAATGAAAAAGGTCTCTCAAGACGCTTAGATTTTTCTGGATGTGTCTGACAGGTAGGGCACAAGTTTGCACTGGGTGAATAACCACAGAAGCTATTACTTTTAGTCGATTTTGTAAAATAAAAGTCAGAATTTTGAAATCTGCATTCAATAAGCAGATTGGTCTCCAATTTCCTATAAATTCTCTATCCCCTGGTTTAAACAGATACATCACTAGACCCATAGTAAATTAATTTGGGAATGTATCTTGTGTCAATAAAAATTTAAAAACCTTCCTCAGTGTAACTGCCATGATGTCTGGAAAAAGTCTATACCATTCATTTGGGATCCCATCTGCTCAGGGGCTATATTTAATTTCAAAGCTTTTATTGCTTATAATATTTCTGCATCCTGAACCTCTGTTTCATCTATATCCTCAAACTGTTTCCCTAAATCCAGACCCTGTAATCCCTCTAAATATGCTCCCATTCTATTTAAATCTAAATTTTCACTTTGTGTGAAGTCATATAATTGTTTTTCTACTATTGGTAATATACCCTGAATTTCCTCATGTCTTCTCCTTTCCTCATCCCACAAAGCTGAAAATTGTAAGGTCGCTATCCTTTCTTTGCTGGCCTCACACTGATTACTCATTGGTGTTCTTTGTTTCCCATAGCTAAGTTCTACCTGTAATGAATTAGCCCTATTATATTGTACCTCTGCCATTTCTTGTTTGACCTTCCTGATTTGTTCTCCTAGAGCCACTTTTTGTTCATAAGAAATAGTTAATAATTTATATAACTGGTTCCTCGGTGTAGTGTATAGTACCTTAAACTTCTCTCATTTTTTTTTCCAATTGTTTAACCAGGTGAGACACACTAAGCTGAAAGCTTTTTTACAAGTGCAACCTGGGAGCACAGGGAAGTTAAGTGACTTGCTCAGGGTCACACAGTATATGCAAGTGGGGGCTGCGGGATTCAAACCCAGGTCTCCAGATTTGCAGCTCAGAGCCTTAAACCACTGCACTATACTGCCTCCCTAAATGCTAATCCATTTGTTTTTGCTTTCCCAAACTCCTGATACCATTTCCCAATGTCTGCTTTTGTATCCAACCACCACCTCCCTAAATCCTCATATAATGTTATCACTGATGTTCTAAAAATTAGAATATCTAACATTCCCTTTTGTGCTTCAGGCACTGTAATCTTGATTCAGTTTCCATCTGTTCTGCCTCGGTACCCCCAACCCCCCAATTACTGGTTCTATATATGAAATGATTGCTAGGTGATCTGAGAATTCCAGTGGTATACCCCTAGTCTTTTGTATTCGGATATGTTTAGATCCAAATATATAATCTATTTTTGAAGAAAGTGACCTTTTACAAATGTATAATTAATATGTGGGTTAGCCTCCTTGCTGTAATCTATCAGGCCTGCATGCTCAATTCACGTTTTTAGTGTGTTGGAGTCACAATATATTTTTATTTTCCTTGTGCCCTTCATGCAGAGACATCCAGGGAGCAACTGAAGTCCCCTACTAAGTAAATGTCTCTTGCAGTAGCCAGAAATGCATTTAAATCCTTCCAGTAGCTGTATTCTCTTTGCTTTAGTCTGAGGACTATACACCACTAGCAACCTGCTTGACCTGCCTTTCCAGATCCCATCCAAGATTAACACCCTACCAAAAACTAAATCCACTGTTTTCTGAAACTTAAAACCAGACCCTGTAAACAATGTACCCACACCATCTGCCCTGTCCTCACCAAATGACCAATACGAGGGTCCCCAAATCCATTCCTTACTAGACAGAGAACTTATTCTTGCAGTAGAGAACCATGTTTCTTGGAAAAAATACCCATCAATATTCATGTCATGCAAATAAGTAAATACTGCCCATCTTTCACTATCATTAACTATGCTATGTACATTTAAAGATATGATGTAAAACACAGTCATGATCAGATATTTTTATAAACACAAGAATATCTTAGGCTTTTTTCTTCTTCTTCTTCTTTTTCTTTCCCTTTCTTTTTCACCTGAGCTGTCCTTTCAATCACAGGAGGTAGTGAACGTAAGGAGGAAGTGTCAGAATCTTGGTCTTCCAAATCCATCAACCCCCCCCCGGAGGATCCCAAGACATCACAAGGATTATCCATATCTATTTCCACCGAGGTATCTTTTTGCAATCTTAAGCTCTGTCTTCTGGGCAAGGGAGTTTTCCATTTAAGGGAAGCTGGCAGGATGTCCTGCTCCTTACTTTTTCCCAGTGTGTTTTCTTGAGACTCCTGAACTGAGTCATCAGCAACAGTGTCTCCTTTATTATTTCCAGGTTTCTCCATTGGTTGTGTGGTGGACTTGTTTGGGCCTAATAAGTCTGCTTGCATAGGAGTGTCATTATCTGCCAAGGCAGAATCTGCAACTGTGATCATTTCCTTTACAGGAGGCTCTGTGGTGCCTGCTGTCCCAGTAGTTCGGGAGGTGGAAGGGGGAGCTTCATTTGGGGTGTGAGCTTGAGAAGGTGTATTTTCCATTTGTTGAGCTTTTTTATAATGTTGTCCTGGTTTACATTTCTGGTTTTATTATTGCAGCCCATGGGCAATTTTGGAAAATGTGACCAAATTCATCACATAGGATAACACCTTGCATGATTTGCACATTGCATGCTAACATGCCCCATCTCATTACATATACCACATCTCACCTTGTCGCATACACTTGCTAAATGCATTCTGTCCCCACATTTGTGGCATGCCTTTGGTTGTCCGGCATAGAAAAGGACTCCTCTGTCCCTCCCAATAAAGAAACTATTTGGTAGATGCGCAGTTCCCTCCACCTCTTTTCTCTATTTCACTCTGAATTTCCATGCCCCAGTCCAGAAATGTTCCTCATCTATGACAGCCTCAGGGGCACTCAAGACCTCACACTTGTGCTGTAACCAGTGTATGATGTTGCTCATATGTACCCACTCCTTACGGAGCATAACCGTAATAAATTATATTGTGGGTCTTGACAATGGAATACATATAAAGGGGGTCAAAAGGGGTGAACATTTTAACTGGTTATACTTTGTCCAGAATCTGTCCAAGGCATGAGGAGATCTAAAACTCATATCAAACTTCTCCATCCCTGATATGTGAGTTAAGGCATAAACCTCAGAAGCTAGAAAATGCATTGAATCTTTTATCAATTTTTTACCCACATAGAACCTGTCTAGGGTAAAATCTAATCCTCCCCTGTTCCTAATTTGTACTGCATTTCACCTAGAGGCTGGTGCTTCAGATGAAAAAATATCCACAAACCTCTGTCTTTGAGGCCTACGGGGCTTCATCTTGGTAAATCTCCTAGGTTTCTTCTAGGGGATCCTGTAAGTTCTGGGGGAATTTGGGCATATTTTGGTTATTTTTCTCTTGCTGTTCTTGCCCAGAGTCACTAAACTGAGGAACCTCCTCAGGGTTCATAGCCTTTGCTGCCCGTGTCATACCTTTTTTTCTTAACACCTCCTGAATCTCTCCTCCTTTGTAAGCCTGTACCAGTTTGTTTGCTGGAGTCGTACATGTAGCCCCATTTTCCCCCAATCTCTTTCTG
The DNA here is from genome assembly GCA_016271365.2 of Neoceratodus forsteri. Classification (NCBI taxonomy): domain Eukaryota; kingdom Metazoa; phylum Chordata; order Ceratodontiformes; family Ceratodontidae; genus Neoceratodus; species Neoceratodus forsteri. The sequence goes on from CM028133.1 coordinate 934,282,440, forward strand.
GTACCTCTGCTTACCTCCTTTCCCCTCCCGAGTCTGATCTACCTCTTTCTGCTTAAGACCATTTCTCATTTCATTTGTTATGTCCCATACCTGGGACTCCTGTCATCAGACAGGGTCCTTCTCCACTCCTCCATGGTTTTCTGCCATTCTGCTTGCATCCAAAAATGTTGTATCTGTGTCAGGTATCCATCATCCTGAAGGTACTTTCTGCCACCCTGCCTCTTGCAGGGCTTTCTCTGGGGATCACTGCTGTGCACTGTCTGGTTCTGCCTTGACTCCAAAAACTTGCCAAATACTTTCCTGTACAGGTAGAAGCCTTGCTGGTTCATCTGTGATACTCATTTGCCTTTTGTCATCAGCGCAACTTGCTCATGCTTTGGATCTCTTGCTGCCACTCCCATTGCTCTGCTCCAGGCTCTTTTCTGGAAGTTTTCTTATCGTATATCTTTCTTCATCTTCAGCTAATAGCTGAAATAACACAGTGCATCTCACATCCAGCTCTTTTTCCAGTTGTGATCCTGCTGTCACTATATCCTCAGGGTTAGTCCCTAAAGTGCTGCAATCCATATGTTCCTGCTCAATCTCTTCACATGAGTCATCTGACTCTAAATCCATAACACCCTCCTAGGCTTCGCTCATATCATCATGTTGCTCTTCTGCTGTTTCAAAGGTCCGAAACCCAGCCTGCTTCTCCTTGCACTGCTCAGACTCTACTGAGCTCTCCATTCTGCTCACAGGAAGTCTGGCCCCCTACTAGAAGAGTAGGGGCATTTTTATTGTGCAACAAAAGCAGATACAGAAAAATAAAGGCACAGTACTCAAAAGAACAAAACTGAAAACTCAAATGAAAAAACAAACAGTCATGACAAAATACAAAAATGAACAGTAAGGAAAAAGCCATATAATGCAGCAAAAGTAATGAGTATTTTAAAAATAAAACAATATACCATATCATGAAATTCCATACGGGGAAAAAAAAAACAGTAAGGTGAAGGAACTGGAAGGATTTTCTTTCTTACTACTAAGGGGCTAGCAGGGTATTGTTTGGGGCTGTTGGAATTTTGAAACCTGTTTTGGTAGCTAAAAGTGGGCTCATTTGTTTGGTTTACGGTGTGGCAGGCTGCATTTGTAGAGGCCTATTTCTTCTCTTTTAAACATAATTGGTGTAATTTAACTGGTCTGTTTCTTTGAATTGAGACCTATATCTTATAATTCCAAACCTATTTTGATGTATTGTTGGTGAAGCTGTTTGAATTGGTGTCCTGTTTCTTTGGGTAGAATTTATTCATTGTTGCTGGCTTCACTAGCTGCAAAGTTTTGAGTGGGGGAAGGGTGCTAATTGTCTGACTAGAGGCCTCAGCTACCTGATTGTTTCCAGAGGACTTGGGCTGGTCCCACCACCCAAACCCCTCACCCACCCACCCTGGTCAATTATTCCTTTGTACTAGGGGTTCTGACATCACTTCCTCAAACAGGCAAAGGTTTGCACCTGTCATAACAGAAGCAGACATCCAGGAAAGGAACTGCAGCAAGTGAAGGGTGGCATTCTCTCAGTGGAAGGAAGTAAATGCAAATCTAAGGCGCTTTCATTATTACTACTTCACATAGTTATTGCATTGGGTAAAGGGGAGTAGGAGTTGAAGAGGTGTGCAATGGCTACTTAAAGTATTTTTAGAGTGGATAGGAATATACAAAGCAGTTGCTCAACATATCTAAACGTGTGCAACAAAGGAGGTATGGGACATAAAGAATGTTTTGCACTGATAGAGGGGGGAGAGTGGGGACTTGGGGGAGTGTTTGGTATCCTGCATCTGGAAGGGTAGGGGGTCGCTGGTGGGCAACGACAGCAATGGGTAGGGTGGTAGGCTGCAACAACTGCGGTGCACCAATCTTTCTAAACATTGCCTGGAGAGTAGGAGGATGTTTAGTGTGCAACCACATAGAAAACTTAGAAAGGAGATTGAGGGTCTGCAGGAGGAACTAAGACAGGCAAGGCAGATTGGGGGTGGGTTTAGCCCAATACTGGAGGGAGGAGGAAGGGGAGATGAGGGAGGGCAATTTAAGCCAACAGTGGTGAGGAGAGGCTCAGAAGAAGGAAAGCAGAGACAAAGGGGCCCAGGACAGGAAGAACGATTGCCGGGGAAACCAGGTCAGGAGACAAAAGTCAAATGGAAGGAGGCAATAGGGACTTGTGAGGGGAGGCGAAGAAGTGGCAAAAGTCATGGAGTGGAAAGGAGAGAACAGGTTACTATGCAGAGAGAGGGAGCAGGCATTTGTGAAGGATCTTCAGAAAATAGTTTTGCACTGCTAGAGAGGAAGAAGGTGGAGGAGGGAAGTGATGAAATTAGAGGAGTAATTGATAAATGCCTGGACCAAACTGGAGCGGGGGGAAGTTCTGCTGGGAGAACTGCAACAGGGGTAAAAGGGCATAATAAGGTGCAGGAGGAAGAAGAGGAGCTGGAAATGAGGGAGGGAGATGAAAGGAAGCAAGCAGGGAGTAAGAGGGGTGGAATCTTAGTGCTGGGGGACTCAATACTTAGAGGAGTTAGGTGGGGTAGCAAGGCGGAGAGGCATAGTCGCATTTGGGTGGAGGCCTTGCCAGGAATGACAGCGGAAAGGGTGGGACAGTCTGTTATGAAATATGCTAGAAGGGGTAGGGACAAGCCTCATTTAATTATACATCTTGGGACAAACGACCTGGCTGACAAGACAGTGGATATAGTCCAGAGGAGGTTTGAGGAACTAGCACACTATGTGTGAGGGGCAGGAAGATCAGTAACTTTTCCGAGATACTTCCGTTGCCAAAGGCAAGCACAACAAGAAAGCTGAGAATAGAGGAATTTAACAGATGGCTAAGAACCTGGTGTTGTGCTAAAGGGTATGGGCTGTTGGGGGTGGGAGGGACCTGGGAGGACAGTAGTCTCTATGCCAAGGACAGACTACACTTGAGTGAGGAAGGAAAGAAAGTGTTGAAGCAGAGGATGGAAGAATATATAGAGGAAGTTTGGAGTTTAAACTAGGAGTGGGGGTGGCAGTTGGGAAGAGATATGCAGGGACCACAGGTTGGGAAATCATATGAGCTTACCCCCATAACAGTGACAAAGGACAAATGGCAAGTACTATTGGTGATGCTAGGAAAGGAGGGCAGGATGGGAGGAGGGAAAAGGGTGGAAGGTGGTTACCCTTAATGCTAGGAGCCTTGGGAGGAAAAACTGCAGAGTTGCAGGTTCTCATGGCAGAGGGAGAGGTGGACATTGCAGCCATCACGGAAACATGGGCCACCCAATATAATGACTGGGACCTGTCTGTACCAGGATACAGGTTATTTCAGGGACAGGGTGACTGGGAAAGGAGGGGGTGGCACTATATGTGAAGGAAGGACTGAAGTGTATGAGGGAGGAAGGGAGGAGGGCAGTACAGAGTCACTTTGGGTGCAAATCCAGGATTCCAAGAATAGGAGTCTTAGAATGGGAGTGGTGTACAGGCCACCATCTCAGATGGAGGAGTTAGACAGGAACTAGCGGGACAGATCAGGAGGACCTGCGAGAAGGGTAGTGTGGTGATTGTGGGGACTTCAACATGCCAGAAGTGGACTGGAGCACCCCAACAACCAGGAACAGAAGGAGCAGGTACTGCTGGATGCCTCCAGGACAGCTTCCTGCTGCAAATGGTCAGTGAACCAACCAGGTTAGGGAATACCCTTGACCTTGTGCTGGCAAATGGGGACTTTGTGAGAGAGAACTTACAGTGGAGGAACCGCTGTCAGGGAGTGACCACCACTCAGTATGGCTCACATTGGATATGGGCAAGGAAGGAGGGAATCTGGCACAAGAGTGCTGGACTTCAGGAGGGCTGACTTTGGGAGGATGGGGAAGTGGTAAAAGGTACCTGGCCAGAATTCAATCTAGTATGGATACTAACCAGAGATGGGAGCTCCATAAAGTTGGGGATAGTGGAGGAACCAAAACCTGCTGCAAAGCCCAGAGCAAGAAGGCTAGAGCTAAGAAACCGAGCTGGTTGAGCAAGGAGGTCATGGAAAGGTAAGGAAGAAAAGAGCTGCCTTTAGGAAATACAAGAAAACAGGGAGGGGGAGGACAGAGAGGTACTTGACAGAATCGAAGGAGGTGACAAGGGCAGTAAGGGACCAAAGCATCTACGGAACTCAGGCTGGCACAAGGCATTAAGAAGGGGAGAAGGACTTCTTTAAGTACATCAGGGAGAAAAGGAGCTGTAAGGACCACATAGTAAGGATTAGGAAGGAGGGGTTGGGTGGAAGCAGGGTATGATAAGGCGGAAGCACTAAATGAGTACTTCTGCTCAGTATTTACTAAAGAGAAGAGGGGGGTGACACCCAAGATGGGTGAAATGGCAGACGCAGGGGGGGAAGTGGTGACAGATGGGGAAATCATGGAGGACAGAGTTCGAGAGGGTTTGAAGGCACTGAGGGTGGACAAGGCACCAGGCCCAGATGGCATCCACCCCAGGGTACTGAAGGAGCTGGCAGAGGTCCTTGCAGGACCTTTAGCAGACCTATTTAATGCCTCACTACATTCGGGGTGTGTACCTAGGACTGGAGGATGGCTCATGGTGCCCCTCCACAAGAGTGGCCCCAAGGATGAACCAGAAACTACAGACCAGTGAGCCTCACATCCATCGTGGGTAAGCTAATAGAGACTATCCTGAAGGAGAGGCTGGTGGCCTCTTAGAGGCCAAAGGACTACAGGACAGCAGACAGCATGGCTTCATACATGGCCGATCCTGCCAAACCAACCTGGTCGGGTTCTATGACTGGGTAACTAGGCAACTGGACGGGGACATGCAGTGGATGTCCTGTATCTGGACTTCAGTAAGGCATTGACTCAGTGCCACATGGAAGGCTGGGAAGGAAGTTTAGTAGGCACAGGGGCAGGTGCAATGCTGGTGAGATGGGCAGGAAACTGGCTGCAGGGAGGCAACAGAGGGTGGTGGTGGTGGGGCTCTCACACCCAAGGGCAGTGACAAGTGGTGTCCCCAGGGCTCGGGTGTTGGGACCAGTGTTGTTTGGAATATTCATTGCAGACATATCATGGGACATCAAGAGCAAGATCAGTCTGTTTGCTGATGATACCAAGGTTGGCGCGGTGGTGGATGACCTAGGGGATGGCAGGGGTTGCAGGATGATCTGGCAAAGCTTGAAACCTGGTCAGACACCTGGCAACTGGGCTTAATGCCAAAAAGTGCAAGGCGATGCATTTTGGGATGAAGAACCCAAGAGGACTTACCAGCCAGGGGAGTGCAGCTAGCCCAGACGGAGGAGGAGAAGGATCTGGGTGTGCTCATCACAGGGTCAATGAACAGCTCGGCACAGTGTAGGAAGGCAGCTGCAAAGGCCAACAAAATGCTGGGTTGTATTGCAAGGGGTATATCCTCAAGGAGGGAGGTGATTCTGCCACTGTATAGGTCATTAGTTAGACCACACCTGGAGTACTGCGTGCAGTTCTGGCGTCCGTATCTGAAAAGGGACATTAAGTTACTGGAGGGAGTGCAGCGCAGGGCGACAAAGATGATCAAGGGTCTGGGGGACTTATCATATGAGAGGAGGTTGAAGGAGTTGAACATGTACTCACTGGAGGAGAGGAGAGACAGGGGGGACATGATTGAAACCTTTAAATACATGAAAGGAATAAACAAGACAGGTACAGAGGGGCTGTTCAAAGTAAGGGAGAGGAGGACCACCAGGGGCCATGATATGAGACTGGAGCGAGGAAGGTTCAGGAGGGAGATGAGGAGACACTTTTTTACAGAGAGGGTGGTGGCTGGGTGGAATGCGTTACCTGCAGAAGTGGTATGCAGTAGAACAGTGGACTGCTTCAAACGAGGATGGGACAGGACAAGGGGGAGGGTTAATGAAGGGGAAGGGTGGAAGGGAGGGGCAGCTGCAGAATAAGGGGTGCTAGCTGCACATTCGAGCAGACTTGATAGACCTCTAGGCCTTTATCTGCTGGCAAATTTCGTATGTTCGTATGTTCGTAAATCAGAACATGACTAGAAAAAGCATCCAGAGGGCACTAAGAAAACATCATCTCACCCAGTCCACCTCTTCCCAAAAATGGCTGCAAACCAGCTCACCCATAGTATGAAATTCATATTGATAAACTGTATCCAATTCCAGTTGCACTTGATATAACATATCCCAAACAGTTATCACCTTCTACTGTAAAACCCTAAGGCATCGTGTTTGCCAAATTACCCATTTCAAACAGGCCAATATTACCCAGACTGTGTTCTTCTGCCATTTTCTCCATCCCACCCACAGTTGCCCTAAGATCAAAACATCATAACACATTTGCTCAAATAAAGGTTCTCCCCACAAAGCAGCTAAAGAAACCCAAAAACTCTGAGAACAGGAGCATTCAAAACACAAATGATGCATAGTTTCCACATGTCCAGTACAAGTCCCCAATGTACAAAATCTGTCTCCCTTAACCTTATGTGTCTGGTTTCCCTTAACATTTAATTTCTGATGCCCACACAACCAAACCACATCTTGCATTTTTAAGGGAATCCGAGGCTCTACAATGCTATCCAGTAAAAGCTGGCAATCAAGCTGGGAAGAGATATGAAATATAGGATCTTCAAAAAAACAATATGTAAGTATGGTCCTGTAAAATTTCTTCCTGTCAGCATCTAGAAACCAATGTAGCACAATTTTCCACAATCTGACATATTTCAAGACAGTCTGAACATAGAAAGGTAAGTTTTTATCTGCAACATACCACTTACCCCTCCCCAATGCCTCCAGAAACTGAGGCTCCCAATTTTTCATACTAACGACACCACTACCTGTTCCCCCAACCAACAAAGGACAAATATTACTATAAAAGAAATTACAAAACAAGTACACCAAAGGCTGAACCATATCAAGCCCACCTTCCTTTCAAGGTCGATATGTATGCACATGCTTCACTTGATTCAATCGACTCCCCCAAAGTAATAAAAAAAAACAATCCCATCAGTTTAACATGCATATGAAACAGCACAGGATAAATATGTAATACATACAAATAAATGGGCAATATATAAGTTCTGAGCAAAAAACCCTCTTTTTAAGTGTCATCTTACATGATTTCCAAGTCATAATTTTCCTGTGTGCAGTATCATATACCATGTCCCAATTCAGTTGTTCTGCCTGTCGTGTACCAAAAAATAGTCCTAATAATTTAAGCTCTTCCCACTCAACTGGCATAGAAAAATGCAAAGGTACAGTCACATTCCCTAAAAAAAGCAACTTACATTTCGATAGATTCAGGGTAATTCCCGATAGAGCATACAAATCTATCAGGACATCCAGAGCTCTCTGTCCAGATTCCAAATCCCTAACCAAAAGGGTACAATCATCTGCATATGCAGATACTTTTTGATACACAGCACCAACAGTAGTACAAATAGGCCTAATCCCTGCATCCAGTTCTATTAGCCGCAATAGGGGGTCAATAGCAAAAACATACAGAAGCGGGCTAAAAGGACAACCCTGCTGCACACCATTCTGAAGTTGTACCAGGGTCCCTAAGTGCCCATTAAGTAATGGTATCATCATTGCCTTCTCATACAAACACTGAAGGACACAAACAAAACAAGGCAGTATCCCATACATTTTTAAAGTATCCCATAAATAATCATGCCTAACAGCATCAAAAGCAGTTTTCTGATCCAAAGATAGTAAATAACCATGCAAAGAACCAGCCAGACCTTGATCAACCACTTCCCTGATAAAAATTAAATTCTGCTGAATACACCTACCAGGGATGGCACACGTCTGATGTGTAAGTATAACATACTGTGCCACCTTAGGCAAACGTGATGTTAATATTTTGGTAAAAATGTTATAGTCTGAATTCAGGAGACTCAAAGGTCTCCAATTCTTAATATATTTTGGATCACCCCTTTTATACAAAAAGATCATCACTCCTTGCATACTAGAGGTTAAAGCTCCACCATTCAGAATTTCCTGAAACACATCCCATAAGACAGCCAGTTTTAAAACTTTTATAAAATTCATTAGAAATGCCATTCCCACCAGGGGCAGTATGGGCTGATAACCGCTCAACTGTCCAACCAATTTCTTCCTCAGTAACAGGACCAAGCAGAGAGTCCAGTTCAGACTGCAGAATCTCTGCAAAGGCCCAATATTCAGAAAAGGAGCCCGTGTCTGACCTCCAGTTCTCTGATAAGTGCTGTACAAATGATCTGTAACAATCTGTTGGAGACCAGTATGTGTGGTGTACAAAAACCCATCCTGCCCCTCCAAAGCCTTCAGAATTAACTTCTGTATACCCTGGAGTTCTACCGCATAGGGGTTAACCAACTCCGTCCTCCTTTGTGTAGCAAAGTGTTGATTTTTCACAGCATCCCCCCCTCTCTCTTCAGATGATATTCACAAATTTGTGCTTTAAGATGGTGCAACAATGTATGATTATCAACACCGTCATCCATGCTTTAGTTAAGTGTTTCAAATATTGTGCTCTAAGATTGTAAATATGCCAGATACTTCAAGGTAGCAAAGGACCCAGATACCCACTTCAAGAAATCCCTCACATCCCTTTTTGTACCCTCCCACCATGCTCCCCAAGAATCATATAAACTATGAACATCATCCTGTCGTAAAGTAATCAAGTGAATCACCCCCTGTTGTACTATCTCTTGTTGTAAAACAGTCATGTTCAATTTCCAATAGGCTCTACCAAAAGAAATGTCATGTCCCAAACCTATCCTGGCCTGCACTTGGACGTGATCTGAAGTCTTCCAGAGGTACAATGTGAACCACTGAAACTGGCAAGCGAGGAGAGGCAAACCAAAAGTTAATACGAGTGAATAAACTGCCCCTATAAAAGGTATGTTCTGGAACCTTACCCTCAAGATCATAAATATCACTGAGGCCTGCAGTACCCAAAATATTTGTCAATGCCTTAGTATCGCAATACACCTTTTGAGTCTAACGACCCCAATCCCTAGCTGTTAAACCACAATTAAAATCTCCACCCCATAAAATAATTTTGGAAGTGGAGAGATAAGGTTTAATAAGATGGAACAAAGTCACTCTATCAGCCTTAGATTAGGAAGCATACAAATTAATCAAACGATATATTAGACCACCAAGAAGTATATCCACCAGTAACACCCTGCCAGGAGCAAGATCAAGAACTTTCAGAACAGTAACTGGCAAAGCAGAAAACAAAATCCCAACACCAGAACAAAGCACTTCCCCCACTGACCACAAGGATGGTCCCCACCTCCAATCACGTTTAGCTTGCTCAGCTTGCTCAATGTCTACAATAGTGTGTAACCTAGTGTCTTGTAAAAAAAATAATCTGTCCCAAGACAGCATGTAAACTAGAAAAAGTAACAATACACTTGTGGCTATTGTGAATACTGTTCACATTAACAGTAGAGATAAGAAATTGATTTTGCATGGTAAAAAATTAAGCAAACAAAAACAATAGCAAATCATTTCCTTTTTTTTGTCTTAGGCTTGTTAACCACACTAGACTTAAGGGAGGGTTCAAATTGTGAGCCGGTCACAAAGGAGTTTTCAGACTCATCACCCCCATCACTGTCTGGGACATCCATAAGGACTTCAAAAGGATTCTGGACCTCAAGGGGTTCCACCAAAGGAGTAACCTTCTGAGCCAACTTAGACCTCATGAACCTCCAAAAAGGCAGGTCTTCCCCCACCCAGGAGAGGGCATTACATCCTCCACTACATCCGGAAGCACCTCAAGGCCTGGACCAGGATCAGCAGTTTGCGGTACAGTAAGTGCAGTATCCTGATCCATCTGTGCCTGAGGCTGCAGGGGCTCTAAAGTCATGGGATCTTGAGTAGCAACCTGGGAGGGTGGATAAGAAACAGGATTGGCATCAGGAACCTCCACTGGCACTATTACAGGAGCATCGGGTGAGGGCATAACAGGGACTGTCACAGAGACCTGCTCTCCAGCAACCACTTGAGACATTAAATTACTAACTTTCAATTTCTTTTTCTGAGCAGTAGTGACATAAACCTTATGTTCTGCATAGGCTGACTGATCAAGCCCATTACGCGATGCCCAGAGACAATTCCAAAAATTATAACCCCTCTCTTCACACAGATTACATTTCTGCGGCTGCCTACAATGATCAGCAATATGTCCAAAGTCACCACAAAGTCCAAATTTCAGTTTTTCACACACATTACTCAAGTGACCCAGTACACCACACTTATAACAGGCTCTGGGCTGACCTGGATATAACAAAACTCCCCTGTCATGGCCTAAAAAGAAACAGTTAGGTAGGTGTTGAATAATACCATGTTCCTGGTTAAGGGTAACCTTAAACTTCCATCCCCCAGTCCAAAGGTGTTCCTCATCCAGAATCGGGTCAGGGTAGCCCATAACCTGACAACATTATTTCATCCAGTACATAATATCTGCCACGTTTACCTCTTCATTACGAAAGAGCAGAGTAATAGTTTTAGACAGGGGCTTAGTCAGTGGAATAGCAAGGAAAGGCCACCATACCGGTCCATTTTTAAGTAAATTATACTGAGTCCAAAAACATTCCAGACCATTAGGGTGCTTAAAACTAACATCATAGATAGTATCTCCAGGCATATGGATCAAAACATAGATTTCATATGCATAAAATTTCATACTGTTTTTAAGGAGTGCACGCAGCACAAACAAATGATCGGGCACATCAGAGGCAGCACCCCTGAATTTTTACCACTCTGCATTATGACGCATAGCTGGTTCAGAAGGACAACACACATGAGATGGAAATAACTTTTCCTGCACCCCACCATGCCAGACCAAAGGGAGCACCTCTTTTAAAGCAGTAGTATCAGGAATTGGTGAAGCAGATTCAGTAACAGCTAAGTCTGCAGGTGCTGCCTGCACCCAGCTACGGGGAGACCAGCTGTGGAGAGAAAGAGACTGGGGATGGTGGGGGGAATCAGACCCTAAAACTGGAACAGAAGCATCCCCCTCTAACTCTGTAATTGTTTTTAGGAGGTCCCCTTACACAGTAACTTCAGGGGACTCAAAACTGACCAGAATCTTACCAGGCATGATTTGAGAGGGGGTAGCCTGAAAGTTAGAGCCAGGACCAGGGCCACCAAGTCAGGAGACATCAGTAGTGGGTCCCATAACATGAAAATTCACATCCCAGCCAGAGCCATCTGTTTTTTTCACCCACCCACCCCGCAGCCTCCAAAGTAGGAGAGACCCAGTTGACAGGGGGGAGACAGGATCAACTTTCCCAACATTAGCATCAGGCATAAACATACAGGGTGGAGGATGAGCCTCCCCATCAGAAAGACAGTTATGACTTGGCAACTGGTCAGTGAGACCCTGTGGTGAGCGTCACCCAGGGGACTCACGCGAGGAGACTACAACAGGGAAAAACTGTTTGCTCAGCAAGATCAGAAGCTGTGAACAAAGCAGAAACAGGCACACTACAGCCTACATGTACCTTTGTTGCTTCTGAAACAGGAAGAGCAGTAGTTCCAGCAAAACCTGATATATCCACTTTTTTGTCCAAAGTATGCTGACCATGTACCTGCAGCAGTATCACTGGAGAGGCTGAGCAATCCAAAGCAGCTGCTGGAGCTTCCAAAACCACATCCATAATCCCCACAGTTTCCCGAGTCATTTCCACCTCCATGTGTGCCACCGAAGGAGCAGCCTGAACACAACCATCCAGCACTGCACCAGTCCAAGCATGCTCCAAGAGCAACAATTTGAGTTCCACCTTCCTTGCAAGAAAGAGTCATTCCTCAACAGCAAGCAGCTCCCGAATCTGTGCATCAGGGGCATCAACAGACAAATTGTTCCACGGCAGTTCCCAAACAGGTAAGGAGCACTCCAGCTCAACATCATCGGAACCACCCATCACAGGTTCAGCCTGAAATCAGCCCAAGACCGGGGAATATGCCTGTTCCCTGGGCCCCTGCACTTCCAAACTCCTGGACATCTTGGGCAGAGTGGCCATTGCAGCACCAGTCACAGTGCCATCTCTGAAGAGTAGGGGACATTTTTATTAGAAAACAAAAATAAACAAAGACCATATACTTCAAAATAGAAAACACAAACATTAGGAACAAAAAGGAATCAGGATAACAGAAAAATAAGGAAACCAGATAAATCAGCAAGTGTCTCACATAATGCAAAAAATATACCTATCCTACCACTTCACACCCTTCCAAAAGTCCTGACAGAATACCGCCCTCAGAGTACGGTATTCATACTAATAAATTTTGTCCAATTCCATTTGTATTTGATATAACATATCCCACTCAGTAATTTCCTTTGATTGTAAAACTCTGAGACGTTTGGAATGCAAAATCACCCATTTTAAACATGCCAAAATTACCCATACTGTACTCTTTTTCCATTTTGTCCATCCCATGTCTAACTGCCCCAAAACCAAAACATCATAAGACATATGAGAAAACAGACATTCCCACCATAATGCACCCAAAGAATCCCAAAAACCCAGCATATAAGTACAATCAAAGAACAAATGTTCAGCAAGTCAAAGTTTGTCCTGTGTCATTTTATGTTTCTGATTGCCTTTTACGTTCAATTTTTGATGTCCACACAGCCAAATAACATCTTGCATTTTTTTTTGGAATTTGTGGTTTAATGATACTAGCTATGAGAAGTTGGCTGTCGGTCTGAGTTGGAATAGCAAATATTGGATTCTCTAGATAACAGTGAGCCACAATTGTATTATAAAAAAGTAATTTGTTTGAATCTACAAACCAATGTAAGACAATTTTCCATAGCAGGACATATTTCAATCTGGTCTGAATATAAACAGGAAAACTTTTATCTGAAACATGCCATTTCTCTCTTCCCCATGCAGTCAAGAATTGAGCTTCCCAGCGCTTTATTCCAACAACCCCCAAATTAATTTCACCTAGGAGCAGTTGTCGAATATTACTATAGAAAAAATTACTAAATAAGGAAACCAATGGTTGTATCATTCCCATCCCTCCCTCTTTTCTAGTTCTGTATGTGTGTGCCCTCTTGACAGGATTTAACTGACTACCCCATAAAAACAAAAAGAAAAGCCCCATAATCTTAGTATGCATATGAAAAGGTACCGGATAAGCATGAGGTACATATAAAAACAACAGGCAAAATGTATGCTTTCAACAAATAAATAAGTTTTTTTTCTTGTCATCTTCCAGGATTTCCAGGACTCGACTTTCCTATGTGAAATATTATACACATGATCCTAATTCATCTGTTCAGCACAGAGTGACCCAAACCATAAACCCAAAATCTTTATTTCACCCTAGGCAACCGGAATAGGAAACTGTAGAGGAACTATAACAGTGCCCAAAATAAACAAAGTACTTTTACCTACATTAATTTTAATCCCTGCAACAGTACGCATGGTAGTTAAAACATCAAGCACAACTCTCCCAGAACATTCATCCCGTACCAAGATTGTACAATCATCTGCATACGCCAGTACTTTAGGATACTGCGTACCAAAAACATTACAAATCAGCTTGATATTCTCTGACTGTTCAATAAATCTCAACATAGGGTCAATAGCAAACACATATAAAAGTGGACTTAAGGGACACCCTTGCCTGACCCCATTCCGTAACTGAACTGGGGTCCCTAAATGGCCATTAATTAATGGTATCATCAGTGCCTTAACATATAAATGCTGTAATACACCCACAAAATCAGAGGAAATACTTTAGTGCAACAACGTTTTCCAAAGATGACCATGTTGTACCACATCAAACACTTTCTCCAGGTCTAGAGACAGCAAATAACCATCCAATTGCATATTCATACCCTGTTTCACTATTTCTTGAAGAAAAAACAAATTTTGATGTATGGACCTCACTGGTATGGCACAGGATTGACAGGACAATATTACATGAGTTGCAACCCTAGCCAACCAAGACGTCAAGATTTTTGAAAGTATTTTATAATCTGAATTTAGTAAACTCAGAGGAACTCCAATTTTGGATTTTTCGCGAATCACCTTTTTTAAACAAAAAGGTCATGACACCGTCTTGCATACTTGGGGTCAAATCCCAACCCTCAAGAAATTCCTGATACACTGACTAAAGAATCTTTAGAAGTTATAATTTAAACAATTTGTAAAATTCATTAGAGAGGCCATCTCAGCCAGAAGTTGTATTAGTCAATAAACGATCTATAGCATGACAGATTTCTTCTTCCGAGATAGGGTTCATTAAAGCCTCTACCTCACTAAATGGAATCCCTGGCAATACGCCAGATGTTAGCAATACTGACTGCTGAGCGTCATCATCAGTCTGATAAGTAGACCATAAATATTCTGTAATTACTCTATTAATACCATAATATGTGGTATACAAAGTCTCATCCTGTCCAAACAGGGCACCCATTGTCAACTTCTGCACTCCTTGTAGCTTTAAATCATAGGGATTAACATGGTTCTTTTTCCCTTTTGTAACAAATGTTTGGCAGTGAGCCTTCTCACACTCCCTTTTAGTGTGATAAGCACACATCTGATCTCTTAAAATTTGAAGTTATGCCTGCAAGTCCTTACCAGTCTCCCACACCTGAGTTGAAAGTTTCAAGTATTTAGCTCTCAATGACAAATAATCCAGATATTTAGAAGATGCCAAGGAGCCAGAAGTTTTCTGTAAAAAAAGTCTAACATCCTTTTTGGAATCCTCCCACCATTCACCCCAGGTATCATATAAAAAATGAACATCAAGCCTGTTCTGCAAGATATCTCCTAGGTCCCTTTGCACCATTTCATTTTGCAATATGAAAGTATTTAATTTCCAATAACCTTGTCCAAAAGTAATATTATGAACTAAACCAATCTCAGCATGAACCTGAACATGATCAAAGGTTTTTAGTGGGAAAATCTTAACATCAGAGCAATTTATCATTTTGGAGGTAAACAAAAAATGTATGCGGGTGGATATCTTCCCTTTATAAAAGGTGTGTACAGGTGTCCTTTCCAGTATGTTATAAATATCACACAAGCCAGTATTACTCAATATAGTTAACAGTGCATTCGTGTCACTAAACACTTTTGTGGTCAGTCTACCCTAATCCCTAGTAGCTAATCCACAATTAATGTCCCCCCCACAAAATCAACTTAGAAGTATATAGGAATGGTGCAACCAGGTGAAACAAGGCCACTCTTTCTGCCTTAGTTTGTGGTGCATATATATTAATTAGCCTGTATGCTACACCTCCAAGAACAATATCCACCAATAGCACCCTACCAGGAAAAAGATCCAATATTTTCAGTACTCGAAAAGACAAATTAGAAAACAAAATACCCATCCCAGAACACATAACTTCACCCATCAACCACAAAGAAGGCCCCCACCTTCAATCTTTTTTTGCACATCCCAACTCAGAAATAGTATGCAATCTAGTATCCTGAAGGAAGATAATCTGACCAGTTTTACCATGTAAACTTGCAAAAGTAACTACGTTTCTTGGGATTGAGAATACAATTACCATTTATAGTAGTAATAAAAGTAGATGCATGTATCAGAAAGCAAAAAAAGAGAGCATGACAGAAGTCACTTTATTTTCTCTTCGTCCTTTTCTTTGGTTTGCACTTCCCAGCTTTTCCTATTCCATCTGGGGGGTCTAAGGATATGGAAGCCAATGAGGAGTCATCAGACTCACCCTCCCCTTCCTCACCAGGTACATCCATAAGAATGCCAAAAGAATTATGAACCGAAATATCAATGTCCACACAAATGCCCTTTGAGGCTGCCTTGGAATGGGTGACTCTTTGAAATGGTATATCCTTCCTAGCTTCAGGAGGAGGCATTACTATAGTAGGATTCTCCCCAACCGTATCACCAGATGTTTGTACTTTTACTTCCATTGGTGTGTCCTAAGACTGTGCACATGCTATTGTGTCACAATCTAGAACCCTAGAAGGAGTGTCACTCATCATGTTTAGTGAGGAGTCCAAAGCAGGCTGTATAGAAACAGGGAGACTGCCCAAACCTTCCCCTCCTACTACTACCGTGGGAGCTCCATAAGAGTACAGGCTTTTAATTTGTCCTTTTGTGCAGTTGTTACGTAGGCCTCGTGTTCTGCCTGAATAGACTGGTCCAGGCTATTATGGGAAGCCCAAACACAGTAATGGAAAATATGTCCAGTTTCTTCACACAAATTGCATTTTTAGGCTGTCTACAGTGTGCCCCAGTATGGCCTAATTCACCCCATAATCCAGATTTTAACTTTTCACATACATTACTGAGGTGCCCAAGCTCTCCACATTTGTAACATGCACTCGGTTGTCCTGGATAAAAAATCACACGTCTCTGCCCGGCCAAAAAAAACAATTAGGTAAGTGTTTAATTACCCCTTGTTCCTGTTTCAGTTTAACTTTATATTCCCAGTCCCCTGTCCAGAGGTGTTCTTCATCCAGAATGGGATCAGGATAACCATTAATCGTGCAATGTTGATTCAGCCAATAGTTTATGTCCACTACATTTACTCCTTCATTTCTAAAATAGAATCATGGTCATTTTTGTCATAGGTTTGGTCAGGGGGATAGCCATAAAAGGATGCCATATTGGAACATGTTTTAGAAGATTATATTGCTTCCAAATAGGCCATAAGGATGTTTAAAGCTTATATCATATGTGGTGTCCCCAGGCATATGAATAATTGCGTAAATTTCATATGCAAAAAATGTCATACTATTCTTTAACAAAGCCCGTCCTACAAACAAACGATCAGGTGCATTAGAGACATCACCCCGAAAATGCAACTGAACCGCATTCCATCTCATAGCTGGCTCAGAGGCATTTCTAACAGAAGAGAAAAACAACTTAGCGCCTGCCTCATGATGCCAAACCCCTAAGTTTGTGGATACAGGATCTATGGGGGTAGTAAGAGAATCTGATTCTTTAGAAACAAGAAGTGCATATTGTATAGGTGAAATATCTGCTCCAGAGGAAGATGTAACTAACTGTCAGGGGGCTGGAGCAAGAGGGGAGGGAGCAGCAAGATTATCAGATTCCCCTTCCATTTCCCTAATATCAGACATGATATCCATTGGTGAATGGACATTAGAGGAGGCAGCAACATTTACATGCTGACCAGGTTTTATCTGGGAAGAGGTCAAAACTGAGGGCATATCAGTAGGCCCAGCCAGGCCCTTTGTACTGTCAACTAATTTAGAGTTATTTGCATCCCAACCCGAATCATCTGCATTTCTCACCCACCCAGCTGCCTTCAGGAAATGAGAAACCCAGTCCATGGGAGGGGGGGGACCGAAAGGCTGCACTGACAAAAGGGCTGTCAAAGACAGTAAGGAGGGTACAAACCCTTTCCCACTAATCCCACCCTTCTTCCCATGAGATTTTTTCATTTTTTTAGGACTTTTAATTTGTATCCCCCACAGAGAAAACCCCAATAGAGAAGGAAGCCTTAGGGTAGCCTGTAACAATTTCATCTGAATTCCCAGAAAAAAGCACCACAGCATGGCTACTTTGTCCAACCGTAATCCCTATGTCCAAACCATCTGACACTGTTTGTTGAGGAGTCGGAGATGTAGAAACTAAATCCCCATCCATTGAGTCAGTAATCTGTACATCTCCATCAGTAAATACCTGAACAGCTGAAATCAGCTGTGATGAATCCTCCATCCGACCTGTAACATCTCCCATAGCTGCTTCAGGAAGCAGAGCAATGCTGTCCCCTCGCTGTGCACCCACAACAGTAGAATGGGTTGAATTGTCCCTCACTTCCTCCCATTGTATACAGTCATGCAGTTGAGACTCCAGTTCCCTCTTCTGTGCAGCAAATCTGCACTCATCAGCTACTAGCAGCTCGAGGATGTCCTCCGCCATGTCAGTATCCAGTATGAATCCGTACTTCCCTCAACTTTCCATATTCAGGTAGGGAAACCTCACCCATGGCAACCCCAAAGGAATCAATTACAGGAACGGCCTCATTATAATCCAAGACTGGGGGCGAGGCCTGTTCCCCGGCTCATTGCACATCCGTCCTCATTGGAGTCTTGGGCAGACTGGCCATTGCAGCACCAGCACAGCACCACCATCCAAAGAGTAAGGGGATGTTTATTGAAATAGAGGACTCCAGTGCAAAGAAAAACAAGTGATAATCAACAGGCTATACAGAAAAAACAACAGAAACAACAAAAAGAGCATGATGTACAAAAATAAGTCAAATATCCGCCACCCAATATTCACAATTAACCCACAGGTATCTCCCTTTCACCACACCTTGATTTGTAAAGTTCATAATCCTAATACTCTGCAGTGTTTTTCACACGTTGCCTAGAATTTCATCATACAATACTCGTTTCTGTTGCAGAACCCATGAACATCGAGATTGCCAAATATAGTATCGAAGAATGGAAAAAACAAGCAATAAAGTAGCAACGTGAAATTTGGACCATTCCCCATCATGGACCCCATACATTAATGTACAATAATTTAGAGATGCAAACAAGGGTCCATTCCATTGTGTTGACAAATATAACCCAAATTTCTGAATATAATGACAATCCAAAAAAAGGTACTTCTTCGTTTCTAAAATAGCAACACAAAATTCCCTTTAACATACCCTATCACTAAGCTGTTTATGTTTATGATTATTACCTACCGGTAACCTATCATAGTTACTCAACCACACACTATCCCAAACAAAGTCAGGCAATCATCTATTAGTAGGAAATTTGAGGGCTACAACCATGGAGTCCAGTGGGCATTCCGGAAAAGGAGCAACTTCTGAAAAATCCAAACAGACAGTATGATTGTATAATTTTTCTGATCCATGCTTTTCTAATTAGATACAGTAACACCCCATTTCAATAGGTTTTTAAAACTTTCCAATCCATATTTCGGAAAAAATTCAAGTTTTTTTCAATTATAAAGGTTTATTTTCTCTCAAAAGAGGCAACCCCTTCGAGAACCAAGTCCATACAAAAGGATGCCAGTTCTTCCCCCGATGCTGTAAAAGAGGACTCAAGTTGTAGGCCACAAAAATACTAACATAAAAGGCTATAGGATGTAACATAGCTATACCACCTTCCTGAATACTTCTATACGTGTATCCCCTTTTAATGGGGTTCAACCTGCTCCCCCAAAAAGCTTGAAAAAAATAATAAATAAAGCTGTATATAAAGAAACAGGAGGAGGAAACACATAACTGACATACAGAAAAATAGAAATTAATAAAGACTTAATCAATAAAACCCTTTTGCTTTTGGAAATCTGTCTCCCTTTTCTTCTTGCCACCAAATGCTTGGCCTTTTCAAGCCCCAGACTCCAGTTAGCACAAGCCATATCACCAGAACCAAACTCAACCCCTAGAATGGTAAGTGGAGCCCTACTAATTGCAATACCTGCAATACATTCCTGATCCGGCACAAGGGTATCCCCCAAAGGGACACCTCTGCTTTTATCATAATTAATCTTTGAACCTGAACAGGTAGAAAATAAAGACAAAACATCTCGCACAAATGGCCCTTCCTGGATATTAGAAAGACAAAGTACTAAATCATCAGCATAAACCAAAATTATCCTGGTGGAACATCAAAATCTATGCGTAACCCACTGTATGCGCATGGTTAACTATCATTTGAAACAAAATATCTATCGAGAAGACATACAAGAGAGGGCTTAGGGGACAACCCTATCGCACACCCCGGTTCACCAATATGGGGTTACCAATCCAACCATTAACATTAGGAAGTAAAGAGGCCGATCGGTACATAGTAAGTATCCAACCCACAAAACCGTCTGGAATACCATAAGCCTTTAAAACAGAAAATAGAAACTCATGCAAAACCTGATCAAACGCTTTCTCCTGATCCAGTCCCAGGACAAAACCTACTATCTTTCCATCTCATGCAACATTAAAGATTTCTCTCAACACCAATAAATTATCATATTGAGTTCTACCTGGAACAGAACATTTGTTCCAGACTGATCAAACCATCTGCAAAAGTCGATAACCTGTTAAGTAAAACCTTGCTCAACACCTTCAAGTCTGTATTCAACAAACTAAGCATTCTCCAATTCTTCAAATCCTCTTTAGGCCCCTTCTTATATCATAAGAGCACTAAAGCCTGATTCAATGAATCAGCCAATGAAGAATTAGACAGCATATCATTAAGAACATGTGTAAAAACAGGAACAATATCATCCTGAAATGACTGATAAAAACCAGCACCCAAACCATCAGTACCAGGGGCCGAGTCTGGATTCAAGGAGGAAATAGCATTACGTACTTCAGCAACCGAAATTTCATCTAACAATTGTTGTTTAACCAAATCATTCACTTTAGGTAAATGCAAGTCATCTAAATTAATAGCTGAAGCATCTAGTCCAGTGTCTTCCTGAAAGAGAGAACCCAAATACTGCTCCACCACACGTACTAATTCCTCTGGGGAAGTAACAATATCTCCCGTTGCCATTTCCAACTGTGTAACAATTCTATGATGTATTCTGTCACTACAATCTTGAAAGGGATCTAAACAGCCTTTACGTAATTTCAAGCCAAATCGTTGTTCATGTTCCAAGGATTTTGCCCTATCATATTGATAGTCAAACATCTGCTTCTTAACAATTTGGATTTGGGCACAATAATCATGTGTTTCAGTTTCAGTTAAAGAAATCAATTTCTGCAACTAACTCCTAAGACTCAAATACTCAAAATATCGATTAGTAGCTAAGAACCGAGACCGAGATTGAAAAAAAACTTCCCAATCAGATTTGGTATTCTCCCACCATGAGGCAAGATTGTCATACATATCAATAACAGAGAGCCACACAACCCATTCCCTTTTCCATGCCTTTCGGATCGCCTCCTCATTTAACAAAGTGTTATTAAGCCACCATAGATTTTTTTTACTCCTAGGTGTCATACCCCAGGCAATTTAAACAGTAAGAGATCTGTGGTCAGTAAATTCCCAAGCCTGCAAGGTGACAGAAGAAACATGTAGAATAGCAGAAAGCAATACAAAATCAATCCTGGTAGACAGTGACAACTTAAAAAAGGTACTTCCCCCAGAGGAATAAATACGTTTGTACAGATCTACCAACTTTGCAGTACTAATTATGTCAAGAAGCTTATGGGAATCACAAAATAATTTTGGTGTTTTCAACCCTCTATCAGTGGAACTCAATGCACAATTGAAATCGCCTGCCCAAATAATCAGTCAAGGAATATGAAGAAAAGGCTGAATATCTGTCAATAATCCAATCCTTTGTGCCTTGGTCTGCAGAACATATATGGTTATCAGTCTAAATCTTTCACCCTAAAATTAATATCCAATAACAAGGCCCTGCCGGGGTAAATATCAACCAGCCTGGAGACTTTCAAATCAGAATTTGCAAACAATATCCAAACCGCATCACAAGTAGATTCTCCAATAGACCAGAAGGTGGCACCCTTAGACCATAGGTTATCAGCAAGCCTAACATCAAGAGTTGTTTTTAGTCTAGTGTCTTGAATACAAAATATATCACCTGTAGTTGTTTTAAAAGGGTTAATGTTGTCACCATTTTCATACGATTCTTTATACTATTAACATTAAGAGTAGTAATGGTCAAGGATGCCATAAATTAAAAAAGGGAAGAAAAGCAAACCTAAAAAACATAAATCAAGAATTCTTAACTATCTGTGTATGCCTAGACCTATGTAGAGTAGAGTAGACTCCACACCCCTGATTTCTCCCTCCTCACCTTCTGAAGTAAAATCAGTAGCAGATGAAGCTTTGGAAGAGTGGTCAGACTCTTCACCTTCAGACTCTTCCCTAGGAGTCAATATTGCAAACTTATTACCAGACTTCCAAGAATCAGGGTTTTCCTGGCTAGTAGATTTGGAGGAAACAGCCTTCCCAGACCTATTACATTTTTTTGATAAAACCTTCTTAAACATGTGCTGTGAATCAGGAGGAGGAGGGGGAGGGGGAGGCATATCAGATACGCCGGGATCCTTCTGGGCAGCAAGAGCAGAGACAGATGGTACAGGAGAACCAGAAGGGACTCCTGAAGTCAATGGGTCAGTAGGTAGACCCTGCTCAGTTGTACCAACTGTAACGTCCTCATTCACTGACTTGTCCTCTAGAAGGGGCTCCTGGAGACTATGAGAGTCAATCTCCTTAGTGGCCACTACTTTTGTGGCCTGTAAATGTTGGGTAATATTAATCAATCCTTCATGAGAAGGACAGTCATCCCTATTATGGGACGCCAAAGGACACTTTGCACACCCATGTCCAGTTTGTTCACATAAATTACATTTGAACAGATTGAGACAATCTGATGCATGGTGACCAAACTCAAAACAGTGTGTACATTTAGGTGTATCACAGGCTGTATAAAGATGAGTCTGAGACCCACATTTAAAACAAGACTTGGGCTGCTCAAGATAAAACAAACTCCCCCTGTCGTTCCCCAAAAAGAAAACTATTGGGAAGATGTACAGGACCATTATTGGTAGAATATAGTTTAACCCGTAATTTCCACCCCCCGTTCCAGATTTGTTCACTGTCAAGAATGGGCACAGGTTTATCCAACACTTCACACCGTTGCCTCATACAAAATAAAATGTCTTCAAGATTAACACCTTCGTTCTGGAACATAATGGTAAACAACTTAACAGCAGGTTTAGTTAAAGGGACAGCCAAAAATGGAACCCACAGAGGTGTATTTTTAATCTTCTGGTAGTCTGCCCAGAATCTGTCCAAATTAAAGCTAATATCATAATTTGAATTCACAATGTGAATAAAAGCAAAAATCCCCAAAGAAAAAAAATCATAGACCCCTTCAGTAGTTGTCTGGCAACATACAATCTGTCTGGTTGTTCCTCCAGGCCCCCTTTATAGATCAACCTAACAGCATTCTTCCTGGGGGCTGGTTCACCTTTAGTAGGAAATAAATCTGCCAATTTAAACATAGGATTAAGCCAATCAGATTTCCTGGGGTCTTGCAAAACCTGAACTGAAGGACCTATATGAAAACCATCATCACTAGATTTGTGAAGAATGTCTGTACCAGGATTAGTTAAATCATCGACTTGCTGGCCCTTCATACACATATCGAATGCCATGCCATCCACAGTCTTCTGCAATGGAGGGGCAAGCAGCTCAGAAAGACAAATTCGGTTTTGCAGGAATCAAATTCAATGGAAAACCGTACCACTGAATTGCATCAGCAATAGGGTCTGGAATCCAGCTCCCATCAGACTGCTGTAACCACCCAGCCCCTGCAATAGCTAATTCAGGACACCAGCCTGCCTGAGGAAGGGGGATATCAGGGAGCACTCCCCCAACAGCGTCTACAGTACCCAAAGATGGAGAAGTCACAACAGGTACTGACCTTAGAGGTGTACTATCCTGCCCCTGCACACTCGTAGCGAGATTAACTGTACCAACTATGGCACTGGCAATCCCCTTTGCCTGCTTAGAGGACCCATGCATACCCAAGCATCTAGTGACCATAAGGGAATCACAGTCAGTCAAACCTGGAAGATTTTCAGCAATCGGTGTCAGACTCACATATTCTCAATGCTCACCACTGCCAGACATCGTCGAAGTCACAGACTCAATCACCACAGACCAGTCAGGAAAACCATGCATATCACTGACATGCGATGAAACAGAGCAGGAGGTGGATGGAACCAACAAGGAAGCAGATTACATCGTAGCAATTTAGGAAACCAAAACTTTTTTCCAAAGCATACAACACTCTTCCTCAGCCAAGATAAGTTCCAATAATTTTTATTTTCAGACAATGCTACACAGTCAATTTTCAGGGAGCCAGGTTCGAGACCTGCAGCAGGGAGCTCAATACCATGCACATACTCCATTTCAGAATCAAAAAAGCTCCCCAGGCATATCGTGAAAAACTAGGTCCTCCTCAGAAACAGCAGCCTCTTGAGTTACAGTGACAGAGGAGGAGGCCTGCTCCTCTGCCCTTACGACATCCATCTCTCCCATGGTTTGCTCAGAAGTGGCCATCTCAAACAGACAGCCAAAGGTTCCCCCTCCGAGAGAGTAGATGATTTTTTTATTGAAAACTGAACAAATCATAACAAAGTTGTACAAATCAATATTATATCATACATAATCATAATAAAGAAAAAACAAAAACATAAATAAGTATTCATTTATACAAATACCCTAAACAGAAGAGAAACAGTATAAACCCACCCTTCCCCCCTACTATAAGAGTAGGGGTGATTTTATTTACAATAGAACATAATACAGATATTTCAAATTATAAATGAAAGCAAAAAAGGAAAAGCATTGCAATTTCATGAAATCAAACTCACCATTACAATATCCAAAAAAACACAAAGAAAACTAAACACAGGGAACCAATGTACACAGTTCCTAATCTTCTGTAAAAGGCATATAAAGTTCTCTATTAATACCTGATGGTATGTGAAAACCATTTCCACCAAATCTGAACTTTCTCTACATTATAAAGTTGCATATCCTTCAGGTATACTTTTTGTAATTAATTTGATACATATAAGCAGTACCCCTCAAAAGAAGTTTTCTTTTGATATAAAACCCATTGGCATCGTACCTGCCAGAGACAAAATCACAAACATGGGGAAAAAAAAAACACAGTGTACTTTTCTCATATATGTTTAGTCTGGGAGGAAAATTTCCTATAACAAATATATCTTAAGTTAGTTTATCCAACCAAGCCAATGTCCATTTCTTTGTCAAATAGGCCCACAAAGCTTTCGAATAAGAACAAAACAGAAAAATTTGTTCCATGGATTGCTCCTGGTTAAGACATTCCAAATGAGGACAATTCCTTTCCTCCTTGGCCTTGTATTTCGCAGTCCCTCTAATGTTCAAACGCCCATACATAATCAACCATTGAACCTCCCACATATGTGAAGGTAATCTGGAATTATTTAACTGATTCAGAATATTAGTATTCAATGCCACCGGGCAGTTTTTAAAACAAGGAATTAAGCGATAAATTGTTCTCATACTGATCTGACTTTTGGTCACTTGCCATTTATATAGTTTCTGAGCTGCAGGCCTAAAATAGGTTGGTAAATAGATGTGGAGATTCAGTTTTGGAGCACAATGCAGCCAAACTGATAAATATCATCCTAATGCTTCACTAAACCAGAGTCCCTCATTACCAACTGTAACTATCAAACTTAATTTTAAAGAATGGGAAAAAAACCAAGATAAAACAGAAGACAACCGGGTCAACCATTCCTAAACCTCCCTTATTTGTTTTCAGATATGTAAAACATCTCTTTACTGGGTTTAGTCTATTGCCCCACAATATCTGAAAGCAAATACTATAGAGTCTGGTTTCAAATTGGGATGGCAGGGGAAAGATTAAAGCCACATACTGCAGACAGGGCAAAATAAATTGTTTTAGAATACAAATTCTTTTTATTTTTGTAAAACAGAACTGTTTCCATCTAGAAATTTTTGATTCCACCTTTTTTAACACACAATCCCAAATACAATCAGGGAGATTTTGAGACCCAAAAACTATTCCTAAAGTAGTAAGAGGTTCAATTGATATTTGAATGGTATTGTATTGAAAGGGGACCTGAACAATACCTCCTATTCACAGACCTCTAGATTTAGAATAAATTAATTTTGCATTAGAGAGACCAGTGTAATGCTGAAATTCTTTAAAAAATTCTCCTATTTGCTCAGTGTGTTTGAAAAAAGGACATACATCATCTGCATATGCCTGGACTGTCAAAAAATAATCCATCAGTGGTATCCTAAAACCATCCCATTTAGGAATTATACTTAAGGCTCTTATTAGGGATTCTAAAGAAAAAATATACAATAGCGGACTTAAAGGGCAATCTTGATGTACCCCAGTTCTGATAGTAAACCCTTTCCCTGCTGTACCTTTTAGTACTGGATAAACTTTATATGATTCATACAGTGATTTAATAGGTTTGATTATCTCCTCCGGAATTCCAAAATATTCAAGTGTTGTAAATACAAATAAATGATTAACCCTGTCGAAAGCTTTTTCTAGATCTAAAGAAAGAAGACAGCCAGATCTACCATTTACAGTCAAATACTCAATCAAATCCTGTATAGTAGCTAGAGCTGCCTGAATTCTGTTGTGTAACCCGCAATACCGAACTGGTGAAATTACCCTGTTTGCCATAGTTTTAATTCTATTATTAATTAGAGTAGTAAAGATTTTATAGTCAGTATTCAACAGTGTAATTGTTCTCCAGTTCCTTATATTCCCTTTATTTCCAGATTAAAAAATGTAAATCTGAAGCCCTTCAGAAAAAAACACTGGGATAGATTCTCCAGCCATAAATCTGTGAAAAAACAAATTTAAACAAGACACTAATTCTGCCTGAAAAATTTTGTAAAAGATGTTAGACAGACCATCTAGGCCCAGGGAAATGTTATCTTTTAAGCAATTAATAACCACTTCAGTTTCTTGTGGGAGAAAAATGTTTCTTCATATTAGAAATCATAACTTGATCTAAATGAAGGGGGCTAAATAATTGTTTATATCCTGTAAAGAGGGGTAAGACTCTGGTTGTAAAGCCTGGAAATGTAAATCAATAATATCATTAATGGAGTCAACTTCCTCAACTCTACTGTTATTATGTTCTAAAAAATCTATAGAAGAAGAGTCTGTAAGTGTTTTGCATAATGCATAAGGGTCTCCTATAACAGATTTATTTAAATGGTTATTAATAAGTGCTTGATGTGTTCTAGCTCTATCATATTGTAGTTGCCGCATTTGCTGCTTTATTGTATCAATTTGTAAAGAAAAATCCTATCTAGAAGACTTAGCTACTGAAATTAAATGTTGCAATTGAGATCTTAATTTTAAATAAGAAAAACATTAGAATTCCTTTGACGTGTCCCATAACATTTAAACCACTTTTTACAGTTATTTTATGTCTCCCTCCACCATACCCCAAGATCAGGGTACAAGAAAGCCACTGATAACCTGGCTTTTAATATTAGTTTGACCAAATTTATTACCATCTTTTCTTGCAAAATGGAAGTATTCAATTTCCATCTTTTCCCCTTATCGTGCTGTTGAAAAATGTCCACCACCTCTACCTGAATCAATAAATGGTCTGAGAACTCCACTGGGACTCTATTAAAAGATTTAACAGGGAGGTTTTTAGATGTAAAAAGGTAATCTATTGTCGATCCATTTCTCTCCTTCAAAAAGGTACAACCAGCGCCCTGTTTATCTAACAAATTACTTGCAGTTAAATCTGCAGTTTGAACAATTGTCTACAAGCAGTTAGAATTAAAATAAATGTTCCTAGAAGAGGCACCCTTTAAATATAAACTACAATTGAAATCTCCTCCCCAGAGAATGTGTAAGGAGGTGAGCAAATAAGGCTGAATGTCCTTCATACAATCAATTCTAGCTGCCTTTGTCTGGGGGTTATAAATATTAATACATCTATAATCACTAGAATGACATTTCCCACCTATAATTAAAACACTACCCGGGACTAAGTCAATTAGTTTGTATAGAACAAATTGGAAAGAATTAAAAAGAATCTCAATGCCATCGTCTTTCTCTCTCTACCAAAGGACCAATACAAAGGTCCCTATGGTCAATCTTTTTTAAAAGAAAACTTTGCTTCCAGGAGAACATTCAGGTTTCTTATAGATAACATATTGAAATATTCCTGTCATGCACAAGTTGGAAAACTGCCTGTATTTTCTTACTATTCAGAATACTGTGTGTATTTAGAGAGCCCCAAAGTCGTCCCACCATGAAAACCAATTAGAGAAAAAAAAAAAAATTTTTTTCTTCTTTTCTTATTCTTTTCTTTATAATCCTCTGTAGGGACCCCTAGGGAATCCTGTACAAATTTCTGGGAATCTGAGTCCCCAACCTCCGTTTCCGAATTACCCCAAAAAAGGGCAGCATATGAATTCTGAGCTTCAATCGGTTCCATTGAGGGAATTGAAGCTGTTTTTAGGTTCCTACTAGACCTTCTTGGGGGTAATGGAGACTGTCGGGTAGACACACCTGCTGACTTGTCTTCAGGATCCACATAGCAAACTGGCACCATCAGATCAGGCTTTTGTATCATTGCATCTATTATAATTAGTTGATGTTTTAACCCGGGGGGGGGATCGGGGGACAAGTAGTGAGAACCACCGAGTTGGTGTCCACTAATCTGGGGGCCAAGGGGGGTCCCAAATCAATATGAGTACCACTATTTTTCTCCACAGCCTCTTGGGCCTGCTGGATAATTAAGTCAGGGCTCCCACAAGAGGCCTTGTTCTTAGCTGCCCATGGACACTCCCTAAAAGCATGGCCATACTCTTCACAGAGGTCACATCTTGTATGATCAGCACATTGCATCTTAACATGTCCCACCTCCCAACAATTATCACATCTAGGCTGGTCAGAGGTGCTTGAAAGATGTGTTTTAGCACCGCATATATAACAGGCCCATGGCTGTCCACTGTAAAACCAAACCCCTCTATCCTTACCCAATAAAAAAGAATTAGGAATATGTTCAATACCTAAGTCAGACTGACTCAATTTCACTTTAAACTTCCACCCTCCTGTCCAGAATTGCTCGGAATCTAAAATAGGTTCAAGGTCACTTTGCACATTGCATTTTTGAGATAACCAATAAGTAATATCCTCAACATGGACTCCTTCATTCCTGAACATCACCATGACATTTTTAATTAAAGGTTTAGTCAAGGGAATCACTAAAAAGGGAGTCCATGATGGGGAGAACTTCACTTGGCCATAACTTTCCCAGAACAAGTCCAGTAAATAGGCAGAACAAAAGCTAATATCATAATTGTCTTCTCCCGAGATGTTGATAAAAGCCAACACATCTCTAGGAAACAAATGCAATGATTCTTTTATCAGGAATTTTCCCACATAATATCTGTCTGGTCTCTCTGCCAAACCACTCTTATACATACAGTGTTGCGTCGAGGCACAGCCTCCCTTTAAGCTTGTGAAAACAATACAGACATTAAGGGCTTATCAGTAGATTGCTTTTTGTCTAATTTGTTTACCACAGAATCATGAATAATACTAGAAACCAGACAATCTGTAGAAGCAGGACCCAATGGTACTTCCATTACAGTAGGTCCCTATTCTTTAATACCATCTGTTCTAACCCCTTTTGTTACTCCTGGTTTCCACTCTGGGGAGTCTTTATGGAGATTGAGCAAGGGATCCCATGCCAGATCAGGAGTCCAGACCCCATTAGCTGTTTTCTCCCAGCCCACAGCTAAAAGGGCACTCTGGGCTGACCAGTTCTTGTCATGAACTTGCAAGCCAGGCACTGCCATATGGAGAACTTTAGGTACCTCATCATTCAGTTTAAAGTTTGTTATGTCCCCATCTCTAGAAACAGTGTTTTCTTGCATCATGTTCATTTGTGGGGTTGTTGGCTTACAGAAGCTAAATTCTGTCACCCTGTCTTGTTTATTAGCTGCAGTCTGATATGTAATATTTTGCAGTGTCAGTGGCTCAGTAGGTAGCACACTCGCCTCTGAAGCCAGGAGATCAGAGGGCTGTGGGTTCAGTTCCCACATCTGGCACTTGGATTAATATCCCAGTACTGACACTGTAGTGCAGCATGAGAGGGGTGCTGCACTTCTGAAGTGCTGTCTTTCAGATGAGACGTTAAACCGAAGTCCCATCTGCCTGGATTGGTGGTAGTTCAGGTGGATGTTAAAGATCCCATGGCACTTATCGAAAAGAGTAGGGGAATTTCCCCGGTGTCCTGGCCAAATTTTCCTCATTCACTAAAAATACCACCAACAGCTTAATCTGGTTCAAGGTCAGTTGGCATTCATCTGTATTTTCCTCCCCTGAGTCATACCTGAAAATAGGCATGATTTGTCTAGTGCACTTACCCCAGTCAACAAAAAAAAAAAAAAATAATAGGCAGTTTTGGGGCTGTATCAATGTCGTTTACCCCCGTAGGTTTAAAAACAAAACCAGCTTCTTTAGATAATGCACCGCTTTGACTGCAGTTGTAGAATATGTTGTACTCACTGTTACCGATGTAGGAGATACCAGAGGAACAGCATTTGATCCGACCCACAGAACCGGAGCCTCCGGTAAAGTTATTGGCTTTTGGCACTCTCCACTTCCAGAGAGAATACTGCCAGCCACACTGGAAACACTTGTATTGTTGTAAGATGCAGCTACAGGCTTTGGCTCACCCGAACCCTGCAAGACAATTTTCAGCTTTACTTCCGCATTCCCACTGTCAAGCTGAATGCCTTGCTTGACAGGGGAGTTGGTCACCAGATGAGTTGCTTCAGCGCAGGTAGCCATATCATTAGAACACACAGGATCCTCCACTAATGAAGCATTAAAGGAACTCCCTTCATTTTTCTCCACCTTAGTCAAGGGTTGTGGTAAAGTAAACAACTCATTTGTTGATATTTCTTCATGAAAGATCTCATCTCTCTCCATATATAGAAATGCTGTTAACTGTGAATTTGACTCTGTGAGCAGCGCGGTCTCCCCACCTGCTACACCCACCTCCTTCTCCTCCAAATGATCTCCTACAGTGGCCATCTTGCAGTAAGACAGCCTGACCCCCCTACTGGCCAAACAGTAGGGGAATTTCCCTGGTGCTCAGGCAAAATTTCCCCATTCACTGGAAATACCACAAACAGCTTAATCTCATTCAATCTCACTTGGCATTCATCTGTGTGGGGGGTAATTGTGAGGGGAAGGGACACCTTCAAAGTTAGCTACTAGCTGCACACTCGAGCAGACTTGATAGACCATGTGGCCTGTATCTGCTGGCAAGTAGTAAGTAGCATTTGCTGTCAATTACATCAGTTCAGTAACATGATAATGCAGTAAAATGAATGCCTTCTCAGCCTTCACATCTCTGAAGTGAAAATGCTATGGTAAACCAGTCTTTCACTATAGCTTTGGCTTTCTACTCCTTTGATCATTTTGGTGGCCCTGCATTACACCCTCTTTACAGCATTAGCATAATGTAGTGGAAGACCACAGAACTACTATGCATAATGTAGTTTAGGTGGTGTTAGACCAAGTCCCTTTAAAAAAGGGCGATAGTGTCCCCTTCCCCGCTGAATGCTTATCTGCTGTATTCTTTTCTTGAAATCCTTTATCCTCCTGGTCAATCAGCCAGCCATCTAGTCAGGCTGATGCTTTGCAATTACCCAGACATGTCCTTCATTACAGCTCTTTTTATTATGCGTATGTCTGTCTGAACATAAAAGAGCTTTAATGTTAAAGAATTTTAAGTAATTTGCTTTGAATTAATTGACAGTGAAATACATCTTAAAATTCCAACATGTTTATCTTAGATTGGATGTATGCAGCAAACTCCACACATTTAATAGATAGTAGAGGGAGGTGGCTGTTTGGAGAAAAAAGCCAGTGAAGACGTTAAAAATGCAGTGAGAACTGTAAGGATCCTTAAGTAAAGCAATTAGCAATGACATTCATCATGTTAAGTATATGTAAAGAAGCATTTGTTTAAGGAAACTCAATATCTGTTGTACTTCTTCTTTTCCATTAGTTACAACTAACCCAACCACAACCAAAACAACAACTACAACAAGTAAGACTGCATAAATGACCAAAAGTAAACAATCATGAGAAATACATCTCTGATTTGGTTTATAAATTTATAATCCATTTTGAAATCAAACACAATGTGTCCAAACCTAAATGATTAGCTTACTTTCCTAACTTTTCATTACGGCCAATCTATCATATACATGTCACATATTAACATATTAGAATATAAAAGGAAGAGACTCTAAGACCATTATGTCTTCCCCCTACTCATTAGTAGGTATGAAAAAGTATTTGTGTAAACATGTAGGAATTAAAAGGTGTTCCCTACCCAATTCATTACCCAGTGTAGCAATAGAATCCCTTGGTAAGCATACATTGTCCCCTGAGACCCCAACCAATGTATGACATAGAAACCTGTGTGTGGGTGTTCAGATTGGCAAACAAACTTTACTATATAAATAATATTTCTTTACATTACTTTTATCATCATCATCATCAAGTTTCATCAACTCCTTTCTTCTCCACATTTTACTCCTTTTTTCGTATAAGTTAACAATCCCCTTTTTCAATATTCACCATTACATTATACATCTCTTTCCTTTAAAACTTTCTCTTTTAATCAGCATTCCTCATTTTATTCCTTTTACTTTTTCTTCCCTCAGATGTACACCTGTGGGACTGCACTCCTCCTTTTCTTTTCTTCACCAGACACTAGTGTACACTAGTGCCCTGCTTAATTTTGCTGTATTTTATGGCCTTTTGTGTCCTCTTGTGCACCCTTCCCCCATCCATTTTTCTTGCCTTCCACTGGCCTGCCTTCAGCTTGCGAAGGACAGCAGGACTCCCCCCTTTTTATCTTAATCTTTCTTTTCTCCAACCCACAACAGAGTCCTCTATCCTGGAGTTAAACACGTCATTGCCCAACCCTGACAGGGGTTCTATGTGATAACAGCAAAAGCCTAAAGGCAATCACCATTATCTCGAAGTCAAAGTGCCAAAAATATTTTTTGTCATTCTGACACCCCAGCACACAGCAAAACAGCACTGGGGACTTAGTTTTTTAATGTCTTCTGTTGGGGGCTCTGCTGTCGCTATACTCACCCACCCTCCATCCGGCCACCCTACCGTCCTGTGGCCAACCCTGGAATGTGCTGGGAAAGGGGTCGATATTATTGTAGGTGCCCTTCACCCAGCATCAATATCAGGGGATACCCTGACAGGTGAACTCCATCTTCCCAATAGAATTCATTGTCTCTCTCTCTTCGATTCCCCTCGTAATAACCCTCCCCCATAGCTAAGGAAAAATGCCCCAACCCTTTGATTCATCCTCTTCCTGTCCTTATTGATAACCCTGTGGCTGTGGGCATACCTCCAAATCTTTCTGGGCACCATGTCCAACCACACCATGGTGATCTCAGGCCACCATAGTTTAATATTTGTGACGACATGTTTAATTTCATAAAAAATGTTCAGCCCGGGTCTGGAACCAATATCATCCCCTCCCAAGTGGATGATAAGCATATCCGGTTCTGGGTGTGTTTCCCTCATCTCATGTAGTGTCAGTGGAGGCTGTGCCCATTTCATGCCTCTGACTCCTTTCCATCTCAATTTACATTGCCTGGGATCTGACAGCTGCCGACCCCCTGGTCTCCTTATTGCTCTCCTCTCTGCTCAGAATATGCATGAGTACCCACAAATCCAGAACTCTAAGCTCCTTTTGTTCCCTGATAAGGACAAAGCAATTGTGAGAATAGACCTGGCTCCTACCCACACCTCACCCCCCACCAATTACTCTCCCCAATCTGTTTTTCTTTTTATACTTACACCTTTGTAAGAGAAAACAGAAACACTGTTAAAGCATTACTCATGTAAAGGTTTCTATTATCTTTTATAACAATTTGAGGAACAGCAGCCGAGTGTTTTCAACTCCTCCTGCGATCTCCCTCTTGCTGTAGCAATGGAGGCTGCACCAGTGTTGAAGGAGTGTTATTAAAATCTTTTAGCAACTTCCCCCAAAAATTCAATGTCCCATTTTAGCACTGCAACCACTAGCATGCATGTGAGCATCTTTTCATCCCCATGTTTAAACAAAATACTAGTCCTAGTCCCATGAACTACAGTGTAGATGCACACAGTTCTTGAGTCAGGCAAATATTCAAGTTCATCTGTTGTTTTAGTACAACCCTGGCTCTGGTCCTGTCTGCTCTGTCTTGGACCTTCTAATCAGCAGCTCTATCTCTCCCTTGCTCCAGGTTATGTCTTCCCACTGTATACCTCTTAGGTTGTCTCCCCTGCTATACCTCACTATCTCACTTACTGGAAAGGCCCTGTGCCACATCACTGTATATATTGTGGTGAATAATGCAGCGTGCTCCTTACATCTACAGACTCAAGGCATTGTCTTTATCAAAGCCATTAGCATTGCCTCCAAAATCATCCTTCTCTTATCCCCTGTATTCCCTTTAATCCTTAGCCATCCCAGCATCATCCTCTTACAAAAATGCTTCTTGTGGGATCTACCCATCATTTAATGCTACAAATTATTTGACAAACAGGCAGCTAAAGCAAGGAAGTAAGGCACTAAGCAAAGGTTACTCACAGTATTTGTTGACAGGAGCTCGGCTTCACAAACACCACATATAAAAGATGCGTAGTAACAAGATGCTTCGGGATAAAATCCAGTTTTATTTTTGCCATGGAAGCCAGCAGCCTGATGCAGGTACTCCTCCCTCTAGCTAGAACTGTTAATCTTAGATTGGGAAGGGGGGAACGGGATGATGTTTAACCAGAAAGGCACACTAGGCTGGATCTTGTTTTCAGGTAGAATCTGGGAGCACAAGGAAGTTAAGTGACTTGCTCAGGATCACACAGTGTGCAACTGGAGGTTACGGGATTCAGGTATCCAGGATTGCAGCTCAGTGCATTAACCAGTAAACTATACTACCTCCTACTGATTGGATAGATGCAGCAAACTCAGCACATTTGGTAGGAAGCAGAGGGAGTAGATTGGTTGTAGAACAAACCCAATCACGATGTTAAAAATGCAATGAGAACTGTAAGGTGAAAGCAATTAGCAATGGCATTCCTTATGTTAAGTATATGTATAGAAGAATTTGTTTAAGAAAACTCAGTGTCTGTTGAACTTCCATCTGTTCTATTAGCTACAATTACCCCAACCACAACAAACATGACAACAACAAAAAGTAATAGTGCATAAATGACCAAAAGTAAATTATGGTGAGAAATACATCTCTAATATGGTTTATAAATTTATAATCCATTTTGAAATCAAAACACAATGGCCCAGATATTCAAACTACGCCCAAAAAGTATGCAGTAGCAGTAGCAAATGCAAGTCTATTGCGCCCATGCACAAGAGACGCGATATTCAAAAATGGAGCAGGCCAAATTGCACCTACAGCTGATGACTGAATATCGCACCACCTGAGCCATAGCGCAACTAGGGAGGGGAAGCTGAGAAGATCTGATGTGCCATAGTGCAACAAGAGATGTTCAACTGAGCAGTCCAGAGGCTCCATAGCACAACCAGGGACACCCCCCAGCAGCAGAGCAATGTAACTGCACAACCAGGGAGGTAGGGGCTCACCACCCATGCCACAGATGGGCACAGGAACACAAAGCAGAACAGACATTGTACCCCCACACCCCAAGCACTGCACAACTGGGGAAGGGCTGAAATAACCACTGGCCCATGGAGACAAGCAAACAACCCACAGTCGGGACATGATGCCTCATCACACCTACTGGCAATCTGTGACTGGCACACAAGGAGGGCTGACCACCCCATGCCACACCACCCCGCAATGCAGAGCACACCCTGCACTGTGACTCCCAGACACCCCCCCATGAGCAGTGACCACCACTGCAGGAAACCCCATGCATGCCACCACCCCCACTGTGACACTGCAACCCTGTGCACCACAGAACCATGCAAGCCAGCCCCACCACGAGCACCCATCAGTGGGTGGTAGCACACAGCAATGCAACAATGGCAGACACAGTGCCACCATGTAGAGTCCCCCTGAGGTACTGCTGAGAGACCAACCATGCATTGGCACAAAAGGTACTCCACACGGGACAGGGCGTGCCCTTGATACCATCACCAGTGGTACAGCACCCTGCACAGTAGTCCAGTGACACACTCCGACCCACCACTGGCCACAACAGCCAGCACAGTCACCCACAGTGGTGCATGGAAGCATGCACCACACCGGATGCCACACAGTGTATGGACAGACACCCACCCATACCCAAGGGCACAACAACACAGGGACACAGTAGTGGGCAACCAAGCCCCCATTGTGGGCCCATGTAAACTGTGTACACACAACCCGCAGGCCTCCATGGCACTGGAGTGCCAGCCACCCTGTGGAGGCTCTGTGGACCCATACACCACCAGCAGTCACCCAGAGCACAAGTCACAGACGGTGGGGCACATCCCCTGCAACACACACAAGGCACAGCATGGAGGTGAGACAATGACTGTGGTGCCCACAGTGCCACCCGAGCCAGGCATGCACCACACCCGTGACAGGAGGCAACCCAGCAAAGTGACGTATACAGTGGCCACTCTGCAGGGACTGCCACCACTGACATGCCAGCGGACCATGCAGGCCACAGACATGCATGTGTGTCAGCTGCACAGGCCATGGATGGGCCAATGGGTGCACCATGGACACAGAGCATGCACCATGGCCCACTGCACACAGTCAGCCAGTGCACAGGTAACAACACACACACACACCACAGACACTGACTGATAGCTGTCCCCACACCATAGTCACCTCCACACTAACACACACACACACCCCCATGACCGCACCACCCCTGACGCCATGCACGCCACTGCAGCTGAGCACCTATAGCCCGCTGCAAATCAGAGACCACAACAGTATTCATATCAAAATTAAATCTATTGAAAAACTATATAACCATCAGCTATATACAATAACACAAACTATATACAATAAAACAGTGGAACTATATACACGGTTGGAGGGGCCACAAACAAGGTGGGGGTGGGTAGAGGGCAGGGGTGGACAAAAGGGATGGGGAAGGAGGGGTGTGAGGGTGGGTCCAGAGGGGTATGGGAAAACTGCCAGCCATCAACACTAGTGGGTGCGCCTCTCCCTGCTTTGGCTCCTCCGGGGTCCTGTGCCTCCTCAGAACCCTGGTCTCATCTAATCGACGCAGGATTTCAAGTGATGCCTGTGCTACCACTAGGATCTCTCGCACTGCCTCCCGTATCTCTCAAAGATGGCAGGTACCTAGGACAAGGGAGCACAGTCAATAGGTGCGAATGCACAACCCCATACAGCCCGCCCACTGTGCATGGCATATGGCCATGGGACATACCACTGTGATGGTGTGTGACCACCCGCAGTGATCACGTCCACAGGACCTGCCCACCCAGGTGCATGCAGCCATGTGGAACACTGCACACACCCACTGGCCAAGTCACGTATAGCACCACCGTGGCCGTTTAGTGACATGGCTATGTGGTGCAAAGGCAGTGGCACAACCATGTACCTGGTGCATGCATGGACCACCATTGACACACTCCCAGACATGCATTGCCACTGGACAGTGTTGACTGTAACAAGTTGCGTGCATGACAGTGGTGTCGATGGATGGTGGCCATGCCCTGCTGCCCACCCTGTCACACAGCATGCAATAGTAATCATGGATGTATGGAACTCACCCTCATTGAGCCAGTCAGGTGGGCGGTGATGATCCTTGCCCCGCCTGGCTGCACCATCCTCCTCCCTCCACCGCTTCTCCCTCACACGGTGGCATTCTCCCAAGCCTGTGAGACAAACAAGGAAAGAAGAACATCAGTACAATCCTGAAACAAAGTCCCCCTGCCCCCAGGTGTGTGCCCTCCCACCCAGCCAGAACCACTCACCCCACACCCTGTGAACACCACCACAGCCAACCCCAGATGGTCCCTCCCCTATGTGCTGGACACATACAACACTGTTACCCATATGGATGATAAAAGTGTGCTGACAGAACCCCTACCTGGCCATGGCAGTGTGCCCCTCCTGGCACGTGCTTGCAGTCATGCCAGTAGCTCCGTCTCCCTCCTCTGCAAGTCCCTGTAGTGGTGGCTGCACTGCTCCATGCTCCTCCCCATCCAGTGGCCTTCTCCAGGGAAGTGGCCACCTCCTGCCACACCTGGGTCCTGGCCCTGTCCAGGGGCGCCTCCCCGAAGAGAGGCCCATGGTGTGGCTCCACAATTGCCACCAGATTGGCTACTTCTATTGCAGACCACTGCGCTTCCCATCTGCATACCATTCTCTCAGTAATAGTAGGCAATATGGCCTCTGCAGTGTGGTTCCCCATGTGCAGATGCTGCGCGGTACAGCGCTGCCATTCTCTATCGTGCTGCTACCGAACAGCACGATAGAGGTGCACCCATGCCTGATGCATGGCGCCTAGGTGGCAAATGTTGGGCACAGGGTCATGGGTCTCTGGTGCATGGCCACACACAGTGCCATTGGAACACAATGCATGTAGCGCAATTGTCTGCCTGTGTGCCAGTGTCATAGCGGCCTAGCATGCAGTTGGCCCATTGCGCCTATGATGGCCCAGTGCCACAGCGCCATGTAGTAACCATCGCTATAGCTCCACTGGCACAATGGTGGCCATGCCCTGCATTGCCTACCATGCACAGCATGTCATCAGTGCGGCAGACACCCTGCGTCAGCAACCCGGGCATGCGCAGTGAGGTGTGTACAACGCATGTCACAGAACTGCGCCATTGGCTCAGCACGTTCAACACAATTATGCAAAGTGCAACAGCACAATATTTAGCCATCATATGCAAATCATCTAATCAGCCATTCAATGGTGCAGCACTGCAATTTGCATCTACTTAAAGTTGCTCCTCACCTCATTTGCATGGGTTGCGCTATAAAAGTGTGAAATTGTGCTGCAGTGGCCATAGTCAGTTACTGCAGTCTATTGGTGAAGTGCATGCTGTTTGGGAGTGTGGACTGTGGATTCAGGGACATGCATGGGACTGCACAGTCACAGTTAACAACTGCCGTTCTTACAGGCTACATAATGACTGAGCAGGTTGTTGGAGAGGAGGAACACAGTGGTGGGAGGAGGAGGAGGCCTAACTTTACAAAGGCCGAAACCGAGGCCCTGTTCGAGGCCTACCTGGATCAGGAGCCACTTCTCAGTGGATGGCGGGGAACAACTCAAGCCCGTGCTGCTGCATGGGAGGAGGTGGCACGTGCTGTGAAACTGCATGGCAGCCACCAGCGCTCCATGCAGGAGTGTAAGAAAAAGATGGGCATGGACAGGAGGAGGATAAAGGAGAAGGTGGCTGCCATCATGGCAGCACGTGCTGCAACAGGTAGGGGACAGCCGGAGGTGGTACAGCTGACCCCACAGGAGGAGAGGTTTGCTGGAAGCATGCAGCGCAGTGCCATTGAGGGTGTTCCTGGTGGTGGCTTCCAGACGGGTGGTGGCCCATCACTGCATGGTAAGTCATGGTCTGTCTATGGGGGGGCAGGAAAGGTCACACGCACTAACGCGACTTTGCTTTCCCTTACAGATCCTGAGCATCTGCATGGGTCAGCAGTGGTGGGCCTGTCCACTGCGGACAGTCAACTGGAGTTGGAGGAGGGGCCATCCTCCTCCACAGGTATACGTGGATCATTATGACAGTGGAACCGTTTGGCTGTCCACACTGATGTAATTGTAACAGATGTGGAGGAAGCCCTGCCTGTGTCCCACCATGCTGGCATCCATGGATGCCAGCATGCTGTGACTGTGGCTGGTGCAGAGTCCATCACCGGTGATGATGACACGACCGTCATGGGCAGTGACACGAGTGTGCCATGGGATGGCCACACAGCAGGTCAATTTGCTCCTATGTCTGTGGGTGGTGCCACCGTGGAGGCCTGCATGTTAGCACAGTCCCAGGCTGTGCCTGTCAGCACCAGTGGGGCAGCACTGGTGTCTGTTCAGGACAGTGGGACTGTTGTGGCCACTGCAGCAGCACCACTGAGCCCTGGGGAGCGGCAGCCGGAGGGGCAGCATCAGCAGTCGCCCAATGTGCTTGGGAGTACAGGGTTCAGTGGCAGCATAGAAACATAGAAACATAGAAACATAGAAACATAGAAACATAGAAGTTGACGGCAGATAAGGACCGCAAGGCCCATCCAGTCTGCCCATTTCTTTTTCTACCTTATAAATGTGCCATCGGCCTTTGCTCTGTCAGTGACCTATCTACTCATAGTCATTTGTATTGCTCCCTTATGCCTATCCCATGCCTGTTTGAAGCCC
The DNA here is from genome assembly GCA_016271365.2 of Neoceratodus forsteri. Classification (NCBI taxonomy): domain Eukaryota; kingdom Metazoa; phylum Chordata; order Ceratodontiformes; family Ceratodontidae; genus Neoceratodus; species Neoceratodus forsteri. The sequence continues at coordinate 934,322,314 of CM028133.1, forward strand.
TGCACTGTATTCATAGCCACCACTTCTTGTGGTAAGCCATTCCATGCATCTACCACCCTTTCTGTGAAAAAGAATTTCCTCACATTCCCCCTTAATCGGCCTCCCTCTAATCTCATGCTGTGTCCTCTTGTCCTGCTATTTTTATATTTAAACATGTTAGACTCTTTCACCTTGTTTATGCCCTTAAGGTGTTTAAATGTCTCGATCATATCACCTCTCTCCTCCTTTGCTCAAGGGTATACATATTGAGCTCCGTTAATCTGTCCTCATATGTCTTCTGATGCAGTCCCTGCACCATTTGGTTGCCCTTCTCTGGACTGCCTCAATTTGGGTAATGTCCTTGTGAGGTGTGGCCTCCAATACTGCATGGTACTCCAGATGGGGCCTAACCAATGTCTTGTACAGAGGATTATTACCTCCCTATTACGACTTGTGATACCCTACTAATACACCCAACACCCCCTAGCCTTACCTACTGCTTTAGAGGTCTGCTTGGATGATTTTAGGTCATCAGTGATGATGATGCCCAAGTCTCTTTCTTCCTTTGTGACTGCTAGCAACTCCTCCCAGCCTATAAGTGGCTTCAGGGTTTCTCTTCCCTATGTGCATGATTTTGCACTTCTTTGCATTAAATCCCAGTTTCCACTCTTCTGACCATTCTGCTAGTTTATCCAGATCTCTTCTCATTCTGCCCACCCATCTGGATCATCTACTCTGTTGCAGATCTTGGTGTCATCTGCAAACAGACAAGCCTTACCCTCTAGTCCATCTGGAGGTCACTAATGAAGATGTTGAATAGGACTGGCCCCAGGACTGATCCCTGAGGTACCCACTTGTGACTTGCATCTCTTCTGACTGTATACCATTTACCACCACTCTCTGTTTTCTGCCAGTCAACCAGTTTGCCACCCAGTTGACCAACTTCTGACCACCCAGAGCCTACCTAGCTTATTTATCAATCTTCTATGTGGAACAGTGTCAAAAGCTTTGCTGAAGTCAAGGTAGGCGACATCAACTGCTCCCCTTGGTCCACCACTCTGGTTACCCAGTCAAAGAAATCTATGAGATTAGTTTGACAGGACCTTCCTTTGTAAACCCATGCTGTCTTGGATCCTGTGCCCTATGGATTCCAGGTGTTGCACTATCCTTTCCTTAAGGTGCCTCCATAATCTTGCCCACTACTGAGGTAAGACTGACCGGTCTGTAGTTCCCGCCTCCTCCCTGCTACCACTCTTGTGAGTGGGATCACATGAGTCCTTCTCCAGTCTTCTGGGACCTCTCCTGTGCTCAGAGACTCACTAAACAATTCTGCTAATGGCTCTGCTAGTTCCTCCTTTAGCTCCTTAAGTACCCTGGGATGTATGCCATCAGGTCCCATTGCCTTATCCACCCTGAGCTTAGCAAGCTCTTGTAGGACCCTTTCTTTTGTGAAGGAGTAGTGCTCCTCCCTCCCCCTGTGTCCATGATGCTGGAGCTGTGGGCCCTGCCCTACCTTCTCTTCAGTAAATACTGAGCAAAAGTATCTATTTAGGATAGATGCCTTTACAGGGTCCTCCTCCTCACATGCTCCTTTCTCCATTAAGCTTAGCAATACCCCTCTGGACTTTCTCCTTTCACTAATGTATCTATAGAAAGTCTTGTCACCTTCTTTACTGTTCGTGCTAGTGTTTCCTCAGTTTGGGACTTTGCCTGCCTTACTGCCTTACCTGCTTCCCTTGGGCAGTTTGGTATGCCTCCCTATCTTCATCCCTCTCGTTCCTTATTTTCTGAAGGCCAGCCTTTTGGCTCTGACCTTTTCTGCTACTGTATTTGAGAACCAAAGTGGTTTCCTTCTTCTTTTGCACTTCCTTTTCTGTCTAACACAATGGGATGTTGCTTCAAGTATTGTATCCTTAATGCTTGCCCACTTTGCCTGTACCTCCTCACCTGTGTTTCTTTTGCCAGGGCTAGCTTAACTCTGTTGGCCATCTTATCAAAGTCAGCTCCTCTGAAGTCCCATATTTTTGCCTTGAATGGGATGATTTAGATGTAGTAGCCAAATTGAACCATACCATGTGATGGTCACTGGCCCCAGGTGACCTTCTACCTGGAGATCTGTGATCCCTTCTTTGTTAGTCAGTACTAGATCTAGGATAGCCCTGTCTCTTGTGGGTTGCTGTACCAGTTGTTTGAGGCCCTCCCCCTGCAGGGAATCCACTATGAGTCTAGTTCTGGCAGATGTTCCTGCTGGTATTGACCAATCTGTATCTGGCAGCGTCTGTGCATTGCCTGTGGACATGCCCAGACCTGGTCCTGGTGCTCAGCACCCACCCTCAAGGGGTGCTGATCATTGGGGCCATGCACACCCTGAGGGACAGGATGCCGAGGAGGCTGATGACCTCTTGGATGAGCACACCGGCCTACTGCAAGCATCGGTCCAGTAGCAGATGCGACTTGCAATGTCTGTGGATGCACTGTGTGTGGCTCTGGAGTGAGCAGAGGAGCATCGCAGCAGGGACACCGCACTGATCCTGGCAGGGATGGACCGTTTGCGGGAGGATGTGACCACTGCCATGGACAGGCATGCACAGGCATTCATTGCTCTCATGGCCACAATGGGCACACAGTCAGGTGCCCATGCATCATGGACACCACTCAGTGCACTATCCACCCCCCATTCCTGGTGTCATGTGACTCCCACCCTGTCGATGCCAGGTTCAGCTGTGGGCATCCTGAGCACACCTGGCGCAGGCATGTTTGGTGTGCTGCTGACCCCTGCTTGAGCAGGGTCGTGTTCACGCAGTGGAACCCCTGGGGGACCATCGGTGCCACCCCATGAGGCCAGTGGTCAGCCTGTCAGTGCTGGCGAGTTCCCGCGGGGCCGCCCATGCATCTCTAGTGGCCGGGGCACTGTGTCACGTGACTGACCTGTCTCCCAGCTTGGCTACTGTCTGGTGCTGCCCTGTGTGCATTGTGTGTTTCAGTGGGCAGTGCACGGGTGGGTACTCGGCCCTGCATGTGGACACACAGTCCACTTGCACACCCTCCTGGCTGCTGTCCACAGTTGCTTGTGCATGATGATGCCTGCATTGTGCTGTACACCAATGTGCAATGGTGCTCAGCATCTGACACACGCACATAGAAACATAGACTTTGACGGCAGATAAGGACCGCTTGGCCCATCTAGTCTGCCCATTTCCCTACCAAAAGGATAGGCCGCAGATCCTAGTTAACCAACAGCCTATTTCTTCCTACTCCCCACAAGAATTGCCTTTATGTCTGTCCCATGCATTCTTGAATTCTCCCACAGTTTTAGACCCCACAACTTCCTCAGGAAGGCTGTTCCATGCACATCCTCTACCCTCTTTGTGAAATAATACTTCTCCACATTGTGCCCTAGACCACCCCCTTCTATCTTTAAATTGTGTCCCCTTGTTCTTGCCGTCTCTTTTTCTGAAATATGCTACCCTCTTGGACTTTGTTGATTCCACTGAGGTACTTAAAGTTTCTATCATGTCCCCTCTCCTTCTTTCCTCAAGGTATACATATTAAGCTCCTTTAGTCTCTCCTCATATGGCTTCTCTTGCAGACCCTGCACCATTTTAATTGCCCTCCTCTGGATTGCCTCTATCCTGTCTATGTCCTGAGGAGATGGGGTCTTCAGAACTGGACACTAGTACTCAGATGGGGTCTCACCAACTGTCTGTACAGAGGATAACTTCCTGTTTTCTGCTGCTGATGCCTCTCCCTATACATCCCAGTATACCCCCAGCCCTCCCTACTGCCTTCTCACATTGCTTGCTAACCTTAAGGTCATCTGATATGATTAACCCCAGGTCCCTTTCCTTTTTTGTTGTTGTTACTACCTCCCCACCCATTGTGTATTCTTCCCCTGGGTTCTTGTTTCCCAGGTGCATTATTTTGCACTTCTTTGCATTGAATCCTAGCTGCCATACTTCTGACCATTCCTCCAACCATGCCAAGTCCCTTTTCATCCTTTCCACGCCTCCTTGTGTATCAACCCTGTTGCAGATCTTTGTGTCATCTGCAAAAAGGCATACTTTTCCTTCCAGTCCCTCTGCAGTGTCACTGATGAATACATTAAAATGGACAGGCAGTGGGCGTGGTGGCCTGTGGACATGTGTGTTGCTAGGGTTTGCGTTCTGGGTCGGTGTGCCTCCTGCCTCCTGTGCACGTGTGTTGCATTGTGTGTGTGCATGTGTGTGTGTGTGTCTCCATCCGCGTGACATGTTAATCCTCACCCATCCCTGGTTGTGTGTGTGCTTCTGTGCTCTGCCACTTCCCTTGATGGTATGCACCCCTGGTGTGTGTCCATGCCTGTATGTGGGTTGTGCCTTAGCCACTGGTGGTTGCACATGGCCCCATGACTTACCTAGGTTGGCTGAAGTGCTCCTCCGTGATGGTGTCCCAGTGCAGCTGTGCCAGATGGAGCAGTTGGGGGTCCCGTTGGCCAAGGGGGGGCTGCTCATCATCATCATCACTGGCGTCCCCATTGTCCCCGTCATTGTCCCCCTCTTCAACCTGTACGGCTATCCCACATTCGTTGGCCATGTTGTGCAGGGTGCAACAGGCCAGGAATAGCCCACAGGCCTTTGAGGGGCTGTACCATGAGGGCACCGCCAGAGATGTCAGACAGCGGAAGCGTGCCTTCCAGCATCCAAACACCCGCTCAGTGACATTATGTGTGGTGGCATGTGGCCTCATTGTAGCATTGCTGCGATGGGTCGCGAACGCCGGTAAGTGTGAGCAGCCAGGAACAGTGGTATCCACTGTCACCTGTGTGTAGAGGGCGGAGGTTGGTTTTGTGATCAGCATCATCCTGCCCCAGGCCATGTAGGTCACTACCCATGCCACCTCTGGCCATGCCCCCCAGGACCTATGATTGTCTATGTGGTTTGCATACTCACCCACTAGGTGTCCAGTGGGGATGTCCCCACTCTCGAATCTGTGGCTCAGTGCTGACTGGTACCAGATGAAAGAATTGTGTTCTCCCCCAGGGTGCGTGGCACAGACATTGATTATGCACCCCCTGGCATCGCACACCACCTGGCAGTTGATGCTGGCATAGCCCTTGTGATTTATGTATGCAGCCCCCTCGGGGCCAGGTGGTGTGCATATGGCCAAATGGGTGCAGTCTATTGCCGTTAGCATGCCAGGCATATGTGCTACCCTGTGGAACTCCTGTATGTTTGCTGTGCGCTCCGCTGCTGTGCTGGGGAAATGGATGTACTCCGCAGCATGTGGCAGCAGTGCGCTGAGGAATTGGGTGAGGTGGCGTGATGTGGCCGACTGGGTTATGCCTGTGGTGTCCCCAGTTGGTCTCTGGGAAGTACCGCATGGCGAGCAAGCACATGCAGGCTGTTACCTTAGTCTCCACTGACAGGGCATGGCTCCGTCGTGTGGGTACCTGCATCACTTCACTGCACAGCTCACAGAGCCACCTCAGAATTGCCCTATTCAGGTGGTACTGGCCCACAATCTCAGTATCAGTGAACAGCTCAAAGCTGGTGTGGGCTCGGTACTGCCTGCTGGGGGCATACAGCCGAGGGGCCCCTCCACGGCCATGCCCCCCTGCCACCCACCTTCTCACCCCCCTCATAACTGCCTCCATTTGGAAGGTGGCACTGGCCATGTCCCTGGCTTGTGTTCACCCCCCCTGGCAGCTGTTGCTGTATTCCCCCCGCCGTCCTGGCTGCTACTTCCCCTGCACCGGGTACACCTGCCTGTGCTGGCCTCTGTGCAGTGTGGCTCCTCACACCTTCCCTGTGCCTGGCTGCTCAGAGTACCCTTTCCCTGGCCTGCCCTGTTTGTGCCTCCTGCCCTGTCTGTCTGGCTATAGTTTTGCCTCATGTGGCTTCCCTGTAGCATTCTTGCACCTCTCCCTTCCTCCTTTTTATTTTGGCTCATTTCCACTATGGCGCAACTTCCGCTTGTTCCCCTACTGCGCATGGCGCAAGTCGTTGAATATCGCACTGTGCCATTTATGGATGGTTCCTCCCCCTTCAGTTACGCATGCCTTCATTATCATTGCGCTGTTGCTCAGCATGATTTCAGTGGTGCAACTGCCTCCTGCTGAATATCGCAGAATGGCGCAATTTCGGACTTGCGCAGGTGCAACCCTATTGCACATGGCTCAACTCTTTTGAATATCTGGGCCAATGTGTCTTAACCTAGATGATTAACCAACTCTCTTAACATTTGATTACTTCAAAACTATCATATATATTTATCACATACTAACATACTAGCATATAAAAGAGACTTTAAGACAATTGTGTCTACCCCTACTCATTGGCAGGTATGAAAAAGTATGCTGTGTAAACATATATAAATTAAAAGATGTTACCTACCCAATCAACTACCCAGAGTAGTAACAGATTCCCTTGGTAAGCATTCACTTATACAGGTTTACTTGGAAGGCTTGTAGTGTCTTCATGACTACAGAATGTCTCATTCCCATGATCATTTCGGTGGCCCAGCACTGAATTGCTTCCACAATCTCAAAGTATTGTTTGCATTGAGTAGCCTAGGACTTCATGAAGCACTTCAGGTCAGCTCAGACTAAGTCCATGTAAAGAGGGAGGATACATTTCCTCCCATGCTGAACACCCAAGTATTTCTTTCATGAATCTTATTACGCTATAGGCCAACCTGCCCGTCCATCAAGTCAAGCTTTTGCCTAGAACTTACTCAGATGTGCAATTCATACCAAAACTTCTTACTTATGACTGAGTAAATATATAATACAGCCACATTGTTAAAATGATTTTAAAGTACAACTTTCTTGATATTTCTCAGTGCCTGTAACAAAATAAGAGCACTCTCTTACCTGAATGGGAGCTCCTCTGTAGTGTGAAATCCTTTTTACTGCAGCCCCCTAAGGAAGCGAATGGATCATAATTTGCCCCAAACAGCTGGCAGCACAATACCTTTTCACTTCCTAATAGCCCACTCAAAACTCTTTTTGTAATGTTTTATAATGTCTATATATGGAGAGAGCAGGGGAGCACTCCATTCACTTCCATTGAGCTTTTAAACATAATTAAAACTTAAACATCCTTGTAAGTTAACTCATGTTATGCAATTAGCAATGTAATTACTTAAGTATACATACTACAGATAAGCATGTTCCTTGGAATTAAAATCATACAAAGAAATTAGCAATAGCATTCTATAAGTTAAGTATACATAGAGATGCATTTCCTCAGGGACACTAACTATGTGTTGTGCTTCCTCCATTTCAATCAGCTACAACTACTCCAACCACAACCAAAACAACAACTACAACAAGTAAGTGTGGCTTTGCATTAATATTTAAAAGTCGATTTTCCTGAGAAATCTTCGCTGATATGGTTTAACATTTTAGATCTATTTTGCAAAATGTTTAAACCTAGAAGGTAAGATTACTCTCCTAACACTTCATTACTGCATCCTATTACATACATTAGTTGCATTTTAGCACACAAGTGTTAAAGATTATGGACCAGATATTCAAAACTTTGCCCCTGGGCTAAAGTAGCACTGCCCAGTGGGCAAACTTAGCCCAGAGCACAAAGCAAGCTATATTCAAAAGGGATAGCCCGGGGCACTCAGCTTCTGAATATAGCATGGGAATCAGGCTGGGCAAACTAGGTTGGGAGTGCAGGGCAAACTTAGCCCTGGAATAAGACAGCTTTGAATATAGCAACCAGAAAGTGCAGACCACAACAGCAACACAGTGCTCAGTGATGTGAAGGTAGCTAGAGGTGACCTATGTGGCCAATGTGTGTTCCAGCAAATGCGTGGACCCAGTACAGCTGCAGTGAGCAGCCTATGGGAAAGTACAGTGTACAAAACAGTATAATATTCCCCATATCATTTGCATGGAGCTAACTCATTTGCAAGGGATTAGCGCTGAGCTAAGCTGTTTGCCCGGTACTAAACTTTGCCATATTCAAAAGGAACATGCAATGAGCCTACTCAGGTAGTCTCTGAGCAAACATCTAGATTACCATCCCATTATGCCCTGATTTGCATGCAGTTTGCCCAGTGTTACTGCGGGGTCTCACAGAGCCACCTGTAGGTCAGTCTTGAAGTACAGGAGCTGGCCAGGTCCAACCACAGCTCCACCTGTAGGTTTGTCTGGCAGTGCTTGATGATAGCTGCAGGTTACATGTAGTCAGTACTGCACAGCATAGCATATTGCACCCCAGGGGACAAGACAGCATAGGCACAGGTGGTAGTGGTGCTGCATGCAACTGTCACACTGTAGGGCATGCTACTGTGCACAGCAGACACTACAGTAGCTAGGGGGCCAGTAGTGTGAGGGACACAGCACTGCTTATGGTGTGTAGGGCAGGGATGCCAACTGCACTGTACACAGTGACAGGCCCAATGTGCAGGTGTTTACTGACTGTGGACATTACTGTTACGCTGTTGTGTGATCCACAGATGCTGCACCTGTGGCATGGGATGCACACAGTGACTTATACATGGTGGGCTGTATGTGCTGTGGCATCTGTACAGTTGTGCTGTATGTGGTGGGGGGGCATGTAGGATCCGACAAGCACATGGGTGGTGGGGTATTCCCACTGCTGGCCCCTGTGCACTGTGTGCTGTGTCCCAGTCATGTGGCCACATCTGGGCTGTGGTGAGGTTTGGCCAACAGTACACCCTCCCCTCATGGCCACCTTGCCCTCAGTGCTGCCTGTGTGTGCTGGCATCTGTTGGGCACCACAGACTTATGGTCTGCAGTAGTGTGCTGCATGGACACACTACCATTATGTCCCCTGTGGGCCCAATCACCCCTTACTGCCTGTGCATCACTGGGACCTGTGGCAGCAGTTGGCATCATGGTGGTGCCTTCAGTGAGCAGCATGTGTCTTCCATGTCTGCCAGTTTCTAAGTGTCAGACTCATATGTTAGGGTCATGCAAGCAGTGCTAATGCCGCGCTAACACAGCGCAAAGCAACAATGTCGCACAAAGCTGTTTTCCCAGGGTTAAGACCAGCTTTTTCTGGGAAGTAATTTGTACCATGCTATGGGTCACACTAAGTCATGCTAAACACCTTGGCGTGACGCTAGTCGGTGAATATCTCATAGCGCCTGTATTCATGTTCTCTTTGCTCCTTGCATATAATTATGGTTTGCCTTTGGCCTTTTGAATATAGCAGACCCGCGCTAATCCCGTGCTAAGCCAGCACAAACATTTTTTGCCCAGTGAAAAGCTTTGAATATCTGGACCCATAGGTCTATCATGTTTTCCCCCACTTCATAAACAGGTATGAATAAATGTGCTGTATGATAATGTACAAATTTAAAGTGGCTACCTACCCACTCTTCTAGCCAGTGTCTTCAGTGATTCCCTTGGTAAACACAACACTGAACAAGCTTAATTTAAAGGCATGTATTATACTCATGTCCTCCATCTCTGCAGGTATGATCTTCCAAAGGTTCCCAGCCATCTGGAAAGAGGAACTGCTTCCTAATGTTACCCCTGAGTTGGCTACCTCTGAGCATCATGTGCCTCCCCACATCATGCTGAAGGACAGAACATCAAAGTCTGCTGTCTATTCAATCAAGTGAAGTAACATGATAATGCAGAAAAATGCATGTCTTCTGTCAGCCTTCACTTCTCCAATTGGAAAATGCAATGGTGAACCAACCTCTCCCTATAGCTTTGGCCTTTCACTCTATTGATCATTTAGGTGGCCCTGTATTACACCTTCTTTACAGCCTCAACATATTGTTGTGGAGGAGCACAGAACTACTGTACATGATATACTTCAGGTGGTGCTAGACTAAGTCCCTTTAAAGAAGGACCCTGTCCCCTTCCATAACGAACACCTACAATACCTATTGTATTCTTTTCTTGAAATCCTTTTATCCTCCTGGGCAATCAATTATTCATATCTCTTCTTAATTACAACACTTTGTACTATGCATATCTTTGTCTGAACATAAAAGAGCCATAATGTTGAAGAATTTCAAGTCATTTACGTTAAATTAATTGACAATGAAATCCAGTTTAAAATTCCAACATGTTAATCATAGATTGGATGTATACAGCAACCTCCACACATTTGGTAGATAGCAGAGGGAGGTGGCTGGTTGGAGAAAAAAAGCAGATGCCGACATTGAAAATGCAATCAGAACTACAATTTTCCTTAAGTAAAAGCAATTAGTAATGGCATTCCTTATGTTAAGTATGTAAGATGTATTTGTTTAAGGAAACTCACTATCTGTGGTATTTCCATCTTTTCCATTAGCTACAACTACTCCAACCACAACCAAAACAACAACTACAACAAGTAAGAGTGCATAAATAACTGAAAGTAAATCATTGTGAGAAATGCAGCTTTGGTATGATTTATAAATTTATATTCTATTTTGAAATCAAAACACAGTGGGTGAGATATTCAGACTGCGCCAGGCTGTGGCGCAAGCCTGGGTGCAGCGCAACTGGGATGTGCCAGGGTGTTGACAGGGTAATATTCAATGGTGCTGCGCCATGGCTCAGCACCATTGAATATCGTTCCATGGCCACCCCCATAGCACATGGCGCAGTGGCACTGCATCAGTGCAAGTGGCCAGAGAGGGGCAGGGGAATGTGCTAGTGCAGGTGTCATTGAGCTAGGTGCATCAACCATGATATTCAGAGGTGGACATGAAAATGGGGCAATAATGCTTGCAAGGCACAAATGGGGCCATTTGCATGTCATTAAGACTCCATTTGCATTCAGGTGCACTGATCCCAGGTGACTTGCACCTGGTGCCCTGCCAGGCTGCAGCCATCGGGGACCGACACTCCCTGCAAAAGTGGCAAAGTGTCCCAATGCCCGATCACAGGCATAGGTTGCAAAACAAAATATTCCAATATCCCTGGTGGTCCAGTGGACCGCTCACAGCTCAGTCATGGGCAGAAGTATAATAAAATGAATAAATCCCTTCCCTGGTGGTCCAGTGGACCGCTTGCAGTCCAACCGTGGGCAGAAGTATAATAAAATGAATTAATCCCTTCCCTGGTGGTCCAGGAGACTGCCTGCAGCCTAATTGTGGGCAGAAGTATAATAAAATGAATAAATCCACTGGACCACCAGGGAAATTGGACTATTATTTCTTGAAACCTATGCCTGTGATAGGGTGGGGAGGCGCTATCAAGATGGATGGTGCCGCCGGAGCTCTGGTGGCCACCCACAGCTGGCAGCTGCTGTGTTGCACCCTGCAATATGGCAGCTGACCTGTGGGTGGCCAGCTGTTACTCCTGTTTTTTTTGGCTCAACTGTGTGCTGCGTAGGTAGACGTTGCACCTGCATCTGCTCAGCACATCCCGGGCTGAATATTGGGATGTGCAGCGTATGCATGGTCACACCCCCCCCACTTGCACCACATACATTACTGATGGGACCCGGCGCATTGGGATTTGTGCCTCGCACGTTCCCTTTTTGAATATCGCACTGGGGTGCATCAGTGGGTTATGCATGGTGCACCTGTGTTGCACCATGCGCAATCCTTCAGAATATCCCACCCAATGTGTCTAAACCTAGATGAGTAGCCTGACCTCCCAACATTTCCTTACTCTCTACCTATCATATACATTTGTCACATATTAACATATCAGCATATAAATGGAAGAGACTCTAAGACCATTGTGTCTTCCCCTACTCATTAGCAGGTATGAAAAAGTATGCTGTGTAAATATGTATGAAATAAAAGGTGTTTTCTACCCAATCTACTACCCAGTGTAGCAATAAATTCCCTTGTCCCCTGAGACCCCATCCAATAATGTACGCAGAAACCTGTTGTGGGTGCCCTGATTGGCAAACAGTTTATTAACAAATGTCCAATTTGTTCATCCAAATTATCATAATCTTTATCATTACTTCCAATACATTTGATTACAAGTTTTCTTTCTTTTCAAACATTCCCTATATCCACTTTGTTTGTACATATATATATTATTTCATTTTTATCGACCACTCTGAATTCTTAATTCCTTTTCTTCTTCCCCCAGATGTACACCTGTGGGGCTGCTCTCATTTCTTCTTTCTTCTCTGGGCACTAGTGTACACTAGCTGCCCTTCTTCTTTCAGTCATTGTGGCCTTCTGGTCCACCTGTCCCCCCTCCCCCATCCCTTCTTTATTTTCTTCCACTAGACCTGCCTCCAGCTTGCTACAGATGGCAGGTCTTCCCCCTCCTTACTAGGCTCTCTCCTTCTGCCATGCTAATATGCAGTCCTCAATCCCAGTGCTAAACATATCATTTCCTAATCCTGACAAGTGCACCTTGTCACCTCTATTATAGTTGTCGTCCCTCTCATCTATGCTCCTCCTAATAACCTATCCTCTCATACTTATGAACCATGTCCCCACTCTCTGATTCATTCTGTGCCTGGCCTTATCTATAGCCCTGTGGCTCAGTGCAAGTCTCCAAACTCTCCTGGGCACTATATCTGACCAAACCAAGGTAACCTCTGGCCATCACTTCTTAATTTTGTTAATGTCATGTTTGATATCATAAAAGATGTCCAGCCAGGGTTTGGACCCCAGGTCATTCCCTCCCAGGTGTATGATTAACATATCTGGCTCCGAGTGTGTCTCCCTCATCTTCCATTATGGCGACAGAAGCTGCATCTACCTCATTCCTATGACTCCTCTCCATGTGAGCATACATTGCCTGGGATCCTGATACAGTTGCTGTCCCCCTGGCCTCCATGCTGCTCTCCTCTGAGCCCAATAAATAAATATGTGCCCACATATCTAGCAATGGTTGGAGTGCCTCAGAGCAGCTCACACAGCTTATGAAGATTGTAAGAGACAACTAATACAACAGAAAATCCTCCTCAGGTGGTATAGAACTCCCACAGTTCTTCATAGCCTCAGGATTATACCACAGGACCAATGTTGGAGATGTCACTCTTCCCCTGCCCACTTACTTCGTATTCTGTGGACTTCCCCAGCCTTACAGAACTTCTGGACGCAAGTCCTAGGTGACTGCTCCAGGATAATAGGTAAACCACTCTTGCTGCAACATTACTCCCTCCTGCTAAAAGACACCTCTGCACTAAACCCACTTACCCCCTCCAGCACAGCTTGGGTCTTAGTGGCTATCATGGAGGTGAAGAGGGCATACTAGTGAGGTGGAGACAGCCCGCACCTCCAGTACTCTTGCAATGGTGTTCTGCTATGGTCAGGCTGCTACTTTCGAGAGGCTGACAGCGGTAGCCAAGGGTAGGCTTGATAGATACTACAAGAAATGGGGGGCATACTCGCATTCTCACATCTGTTCATTTGCACCCCCACCATTGCAAAACCCCCCACCATCCTGACTTATAACATAGCTCGCTAACACTGTAATGTGCTGTTATTGTTGACTGGTTCCACCACCTCTTTATATACACTATATTCTCCTCTCCTCTCCACCTGTCTCCTTCTGACAATAAGTGGACCTATATTAGAATATTTGATAGATACAACCTCTGTGAATTTACTGTAGCTTAATACATACCTGTACTGGCAGTTAGTGGGCTGATCTGATCTGACCTGTTGGGTAATATTTTTGCAGCTCCAATTAGGTGTAGGAAGAGTATGAACGTTAACTTTCCTCTTGTATAAAATTTATGTTTCTACCTAGAGTGTATAAGAACCACCACCCATGTCAGACTATACCTGTCTTGCATAGTTCCTCTAGTGAGTCTACTGAGTTTTTTTAGATCAATTATCTTTGTATAATGCTTTATGGATTTATTGTTCTGCTCTGGTGTATGAGGGCCATCTTCGCAGCTTAATGTAACTAAAAAACTTCAATAAAATCTTAAAAGATAAAAAGAATATATGTGCCCACATATCCTCTTGTGTTCTGCTAAAATTAAAAAACTCATGAGAATAACTCCATTTCTCCTCCGCCCCAACCCCCTTGCCCTTAAACTTTGCTAACTTTTACCTGTGTGAGAGAAAAACAGAGAACAGTTAGCATCTTAATCCAACAGAGGTCTTACATATCTCTTATAGCAATCAGATGACCAGTGCCCGAGCACCTTCAATTCCTCCTGGGACCCCCTTTTGCCGCAGCTTCTGAACCCACCCCAATCCAAAATGAATGTGAGGAAAACTTCCTAGGATCTTCCCACAGGAAGTCAATACCTTTCTTTACCACTACAACCACCTGCATGCTTGTTACTGCTTTTGCATCCCCATGTTTAAATAACAGCCCCATCCTTTTTCTCTGCCTGCGACTTACTGCCACAGGGCCTGGACTGGACAGATGCTTTGATTCTGATGTTCTTTTAACACTACATTGACTCCCTGACATTTCTGATCAGTCTGATCTAATTATAACCAGGTGCACCTCTCCTTGTTTCCAAGTCAGGGTATCCCAACGCAATCCCCTTGATGTGTCGCCCTTTCCATAACCTACTAGTTCACTGAGTCTCAATGCCCCATGCCGCATTACTGTGTATATGGCAGCAAATAATATTGCTTCTGTCCTGGACCTGCACACATGTGGTATTAGCTGTACCAAGACCCCAAGCTTTGCCTTGGTAATAGGTCTTTGATTGTCCTCTGACCTCCCTTTAGTCCTAATCCAACCTTGCATAATTCTGTGTGTTAACATGCTCCTTGCTGGGTCCCCCATCTTTTCATGTTACACACCAAACTGATGGTGGACAGGTGCACTCCCATCATAGAATGAGCCATTTCCGTCTGCCACCCTTGTACTACAAACTTTTCTACTTGGTCCTCTGTCACTGCCCCACTTACCTCCATGTGGGAAGGACTGAAAAACTCATCATGAGCCCTTGTATGTCTTTAGGGTCCTAGGGGCCAATGAGCTATGAAACAGCATCTCGGATCTTTCCAGCAAAATTCCCATATGAATGCTGGTGCTGGTGTCCTCTGTGCCTCTGCCCAGCTGCAGATGGGAGAGGCTGTCAGCGATTTCGGTCTTCAACCCTTCAATGTGCCTAGCCCTAAATGACATGTTAAGCCTGAGACCCTGCAACACTAGCTGACATAGCACCTGCATAACTGTCTCAGACATGGCCCCCCTTTTGTTCAGTACCTCCACCACCGCCCTGTTGTCACGCCAAAAAGTGACTTTTTGGTCTCTAAGCTCCTCTCTCCAGATTAAGGTACTGAACAATATTGGTAACATTTCCAAAAGGGTGATGTCCTTTGTGAGGCCCACCATCTTCCATTCCTCTGGTCATGCCTCTGAAAACCATCTTCCCTTACAAAAAGCCGCCATGCCCATCCCCCAGCTATGTCGGTGTATAACTCCGAATTTGTATTAAAAAAACAATCATCTTGTGAAAATGTCGTCCCATTAAATTCATTTAAAAATTGTTCCTGTACCACTAGGTCAGCTCTGGTGCCCTTTTTAATGTCCGCACAATAGTGCAGTTTTGCAACCCTTTTTGTTTCCCTGGTGAGCCACTGTGTAAATGCCTGTCCTGGCCCTATTGATCTGCAGGCAAAATTTAAATGTCCCAAGAGCTGCTTCACCTGCTTCAACTGTACCCACAACCTCCTCCCTGTGGCCTGTAGTAGCTGTTTAAACTTTTCCCTTTCTGATTTTGTAAGCAAAATAGTTCCTGTTCTGCATCAATTTCTGTGCCTCAAAATTTGATTCATCAGCTAGGCCCCTCCATCCTGTCAGTGGCTAATGGTACCCCCACCTCTTGATACATACCTTGGAAGCATTTCAACATGCATTCAATCTCACCCTGCCTTTCTCCTATCGGCATGAAATCATTCAAATAGTGAATCACCCTGGTGTACCCAAATCTCTTATGATACACCACTGAAGCCAGTTGCTAAACAGCTCAAAGATTGCACAAGCAGTGGAGCAACCCATTGGCATGGCCTTGTCAAAATACTATTCTCCTCTGACTTTAAAACCCAGTGGATCCCAATCACTTGGGTGGACTGGCAGCAACCAGAACATGTCCTCTATGTAACTCTTCACCAGCCATGCTCCTCTGGTGGCCCTAATGAGCTGCACCATCTATACTAGTGTGGCATAAGAGACTTTACTGTCCTCCTCATTGATTGCATCATTTACCAATTCCTCTTTTGGAAAAGACAGATGGTGTATCACTCAGAACTCCCCTGGATGCTTCTTTGGCACCAATCCCAGGGAGATACCCACAGGTTCTCCATTGCAGCTTCCTGGAATGGCCCCTCTATCCTCCCTGGTAATACCTCTTTCTTTATTTTGAGACCTAACACATCCTCCTTCCCTTTTACTGCCCCCAAATTCTTTGCTGACCTGCTTTCCCTAATGCCCTTGAAGCGAAGTCTAAAATCCTCCTTAAAACCTGTTACCAGTGTCCTGGCTGCCTCCCTATCAGCATATTCTTTTGCCCATTCCTCTAACACTTCTTGTTTTATCAGAGTTGTTGCCATATAAAATTGTCCTTACCATGTCATCTCTGTCCTCTTGCTTGAAGGACTACTGATTGTATCCTCTACCCCCTTCGAACCCCTTTCTCTTATTACCCTTTCCCCACTGCTGCCACCAAAACCCCCCCTGCAGTACCCCGAAAGGGGTGAATGCTCTGTTGGCTGGTCATCCCCACATTGCTTGGATTGAACCAATTGGTCCTACATTTTGTAGCTGGGTGGCTCCCCCGCATTTTCAACATGCGTGCCTGAAGCAGGATTGGGGCCGGGAACAAAATGTCCTGTTGTACCCTAGCAGCATTTCTGCATCATGCTCTGTTTTTTCTTCCCCTCTCCACTGTTCCACTGCCGGTCAAGCAATCCAGCCACAAGTCAGACTGTCTTGTGTCCCATCTCACATCTCCAAATGCACTTATCCGCTGTCTGAATTGCTCATCATATTGGACCCAATTATTTCCACCCCAAGTCGTTACCTTTCTGATTATCAAAGAGTAGTTGAGAAGGGGTATCGCCTTTTTTTTCAATGACTATTGCAGTATAAATCATAAAACCCAGCAACCAGGAGTCCCATGACTTCCCCTTCTTCCCTTTCTCCTCTTCCCCTTTTTTGCAACAGTACTACTGCCGCTGCCATGTCCCTTTTGGCTATGCTTTCCTTCTTTTAGTATTTTGTGATGGCCTCCTTATTTACCAAAGCAAAGATATCCACATACTCTGTCTTCCAGATTTTTTCTTTCATTGCTAAAGGTACATGTTTGCCTATGCGTATGCCTGGTGAACCTATCTCCCTTCTGCTCTTGCCTTCTCATTGTGACATTGTGACATTCCCTGGTAAAACCTTTTTAAACTGTCCCACTCCATTCTCCCCATTGCCCCTAGCATTTGTTTCACATATTCTTTAATGCTACTACCCAGGTTAGGGCCTCATTACCTGTGCTGGGGGTAGGTTCTGATCCTGATGCAGGCCCCAATGGAACTGGTTCAGCTGGTGTATTGTTGTCCATTGGTGTCAGAGGTCCCACTGGGTTGTCAGGTTGCAGTGGCATCGGGGTGGGCAAAAGCAGAGGGGTAAGTTCAAGCACTGGGATTGGTGGCTGAGGTACTGGGGCTGGCACTGGCACCATTGGGGTAGGTGCCCCAGGCTCTTCCACTACAAGACATGCTGGCCCCTCGGAGGCTTCTTGTAGCCCTTATCCTTCCCTTCCTTTTCCCAGCCTTCCACTTTTCCCCTCGCCTATCCTCCAGGCCTTCTGCCAGCTCCTATATTTTATTTGCCTTGTCCACCAGGTCCACTATGGCCTGGTATGCATCCTCCTTGGTCATTGTATTCTTTCTTGGGGCCATTCTTGAACCTGGAATGTGGCTGCAAGAGAATTTCAACAGTTAATCATTAAATAATGACGCATATAATTTTGGACCTTAAAATCCCCCAATCTCCACTAATATTAGTCCCTTATTAGTCATCCCCCACGATGAGGCCATTTCTCCTCTGTCTTACCCATGGCCAGACCCCCCCCTCAAAATGGTGCCCATGCACCCTGCCAATGCGGTATGCAGGCCTTATTGCTGAAGGGAGTTTTAGAGGTCCAAATATTCCCAACATCAATCCAGCCCTGTATGGTGCTCGCCACCCTTCAACCTAATTTGTATATTCCTTAGGCTTGCTGGTTTCTAATCCCCTTTTCTAAATGGACCTCATGCTCCTCATACTGTCATTTCCTGATTCCACCTCCCCCAACCAGTCCAAACACTGACTAGGCCTTACTCTGCTCCTCATCAACCCCTGCTTCGCAGCCCATCCCCCTGCAACTGACAAGCAACCAACATAAAAATCAATTACTACGTTTTCCTTTCTGTTTTTTGCTTTGTTTTTTTGCTTTTAAATCAGCCGTCACCCATTCAGACTTGGTAAACACCCCTTTCTCCCCTGTTCTGGCAGTAAATGCCATAGCGTAGTAGTAAAAATGTTATTCAATTGACAAGCAAAAGAATAGGAAGCTCGACTGAGACAAGCTCATTTCCAGCAAGGTCCTTGACATGATTACTACTAGTTACAATATCCAAAATTTCAGACATCAACATGTATTACAAAAATATATAATACACAGAATAAATGTTGACTTACAAGCTAGAAATGGAAATACCACATCAATAAAAAAATCACAAATACTTAATTACAATTAACTTGTTTAGATGACTGTTTAATGTAAATCTGCAAAGTGGAGCCAAGTTCAAATTCATTACAATACATGTGCAATTTCTCAACTTGTTTACTCTGTAATACCTTATGTTCATTGTGAATCTGTATTCAGCCTCTTTACTACTTCATCTTTGAATCATCTTTTGATTTCTCCTATATGTGGATTGGTATTAACAGCCTAAGAGAAAGTGGCAGTGTATTCCATGTAAGGGGCCCCAAAAAAAGAAATGTGCTCTGCCTAGTTCCATCCATCACCTAGGAAGGGCATATTCTATTCCTTCAGCTGAGTGCAATCCATTTTTTACTCTCCTAATTTGAAGTCCATCAATAACAAACACGCTGGCCCCCGACCTCCAGTCCTTAGTATACCATGCCTATGTAGTTGGGCTCTTATCATGGCGGCCCATTCCAAGGCCAATTCTACACCCAACAAAATGTTCTTGATGTTCTTTCCCTCTTAAAATGCAACTACAGTGCCACATCACCTAGTTCAAAAACACTCTTTGCCTCCACCTGCTCAAACAGTGTCCCCAATATGATGGT
Organism: Neoceratodus forsteri; assembly: GCA_016271365.2. Taxonomy (NCBI): domain Eukaryota; kingdom Metazoa; phylum Chordata; order Ceratodontiformes; family Ceratodontidae; genus Neoceratodus; species Neoceratodus forsteri. Next base: position 934,341,440 of record CM028133.1, read on the forward strand.
CTCAGCGCCTCTCATCAGGCCTTGCCATGCCATAACCATGTGGTCTGGCCTTTGGCATGGTTGCCTCTCCAACTTCCTACCATGAGCCTTACCAATGGCCCATTTTGAGGCCAACTCTGCACCCCATAAAACGTTCTTGATGTTCTTTTTCCCTTAAATGAAACTACAGCACCACATCACCTTAGCACACCAGGCCTTAGCACACCAGGCCTTAGCACACCATGCCCCATGTGGTCAGACTCTTATCATGGCAGCCCATTCTGAGCTATGTTGCCCTTAGTCCCACACGGCTCTGATTTTCTGTTACTTCTCTTTCTCTTGTCCATGGGGCATTACCAACCCCCATAACTCCATCCATTTGTTCTCCAACATAGCTTGGCATTCCACCTTCTGAGGCAGCTCTTGGGCCCACTAAAGAAGCTAATCCAAACCTCCCTTTCACTCCCTTTTTCCTTTCCTGGTCACGTTTTTCCTACCTGCAAGTAAAAAGTCATTGTCTTTTTTTTTTTTTTAATGGAGCTGGGCATGTTCATTTCCCAGATAGGCCACAAAAATCACCCGCATGTATGACATTGTGAACCGACCGCTCCTTGGATCACCATCCTCACTCCAAATACCAGATACCCCTTTCTTTCCATATCAAACTCCCATTGCTCTAACAAACAGAACAACAATTAACTCACGCTTGCTCTCAGTATCCAATTTTGACTAAACCGCATTTGGTGCCAATCGATTCACCAACAACTTCCCACTCGCTGCCTCAAACACATTGCTCAGCTAGCAAAACCAAACAGGACCACATGATAAAAACAATTTTCCTACCTGCCATAACAGGTCCCCTGCTTAAAAAAAATTACCATACCTTACCTTATTCTCTGGACTCCTCAGCAGGCAGGCTAGCTTGCAGTTGACCCACTGCAGATGCTTAAAATGATGTTTATTTGACCCTTTTCCTTTTCTTTTTCTTAAGCACTAAAAACTGTATTGTACCATGCCAATCAATTTAATTAAAAATAGCCTGATAATTACCACTTACTGTGGCCAATCAGACATGCTGAATAGCTAAAAATTCTAGAAGCAGCAAAAGAGAGGTCTAGGCCTCCTGCAGCTCCTTTTCATCACTGTAGCCCCGCCTCTCCCTGCCCTACACTTTGGCCAATCTCATTCTTTCTCTCTCACTCCCCAGTCTTTCCCCTTTTTAGACCTCACTTACAAGGTCACCAGCAGCCCCTGTCTGCCATTGGGAAACCCCCATTAGCTGTGGCCCAGGGGACAACAGGGCTTGCACTATAAACTGGAAAGCCTCATTAGTAAGCACACACTTGTACAGGCTCACTTTGAAGGCTTGTATTCTCTTCATGTCTACTGAAAGTCTCATTCCCATTATCATTTTGGTGGTGCTGCACTACACCACTTCGACAGTCTTAATGTATTGTTTGCATTGAGAAGCCAAGGACTACATGAAACACTTCAGGTTGGCACTGAATAAGTCCTTGTAAAGAGGGAGGATACATTTCCTACCATGCTGAAACCCCACTTGAGATGGCAACCTCTGAGCAACAGGTGTATCTCCTCAACCTGCAGAAGGACAGAAAATCAAAGTTTGTTGTCTACTGAGTCCAGTCAGTAATATGATAATGCAGAAAAATACATGTCTTCACTCAGCCTTCACTTCCCCAATGTGAGAATGCAATCGTCAGCCAGCATCTCCCTTTAGCTTTGACATTCCACTTCATTGATCAGTTAGGTGGCCCTGCATTGCACCCTCTATATAGCCTCAACATATTGTAGTGGAGGAGCACAGGAACACCTACCTAGTGTATTCTTTTCTTGAAATCTTTTATCCTCCTGGTGAATCAGCCCAGCCATCTAGTCAGGTTTACATTTTTACATTTAGCAATTATCCATACCTGATCTTCATTACAACACTTTTTACTATGTGTGTGTTTTCCTGAACACAAAAGAGAGATAATGTTGAAGAATTTTACATAATTTACATTTACATAAATGACAGTTAAATCCAGCTTAAAATTCCAATATGTTAATCTCAGATTGCATGTATTCAGCAGACACCACACATTTGGTAGATAGCACTGGGAGCTGGTAGGTTGGAGAAAAAACGCAATGATGACATTAAAAATGCAATGAGAACTGCAAGGTTTCTTGAGTAAAAGCAATTAGTAATGGTATTCCTTATGTTAAGTATATGTAAAGAAGTATTTGTTTAAGGAAACTCACTGTCTGTTGTTCTTCCTTCTTTTCCATTAGCTATAACTACTCCAACCACAACCAAAACAACAACTACAACAAGTAAGAGTGCATAAATAACCAAAAGTAAATTATTGTGAGAAATACATATTTGATATGATTTATAAATTTATATTCCAGTTTGAAATCAAAACACATGTCTAAAACTAGATGAGTACCATGCTCTCCTAACATTTCTTTACTCTCAACCTATCATATACACTTGTAACATATTAGCATATAAATGGAAGCGACTCTAGGAAGATTGTGTCTTCCCCTACTCATTAGCAGGTATGAAAAAATATGCTGTGTAAACATGTATGAAATACAAGGTGTTTCCTACCGAATCTATTACCCAGTGTATTAATTGATTCCCTTAGTAAGCATACAGTTCTACAGGCTTACTTTGAAGGCTTGTATTCTCTTTGTGCCTACTGACTGTCTCTTTCCCTTGATCATTTTGGTGGTGCTGCACTGCATGCTAAGACAGCCTCAATGTATTTTTTGTATTGAGGACCCAAGGACTACATGAAGCAATTCAGGACAGCTCAGACAAAGCCCTTGTAAAGAGGAAGGATACATTCCCCTTTTATTCTGAACACCCACCATTTCTTCCATGAACTTTATTATACTACAGGCCAACTTGCCCATTCATCAAGTCAAGCTTTTGCATGGAACTTAATCAGACCTGCAATTCATACCAAAACTTCTTAATATGCTTATGACTGAATAAATATTTAAAATACCCATATTATTAAAATAGTTTTAAAGAACATCATTCTTGATATTTCTCTGTGCTGTAAGAGAGCATTCTTTTTCCTGAATAGGAGCTCCTGTATAGTGTGAAATCATGTTTTACTGCAGCCCCTATGGAAGCAAAGGGATCATAATTTGCCCCAAGGGCCTAGCAGCACAATACCTTTTCACTTCCTTCTAGCCCACGTCACCCTCTTTCTGTGATGTTTCATGATGTCTGTCTAGGCAGAGTGCAGGGGAGCACTTCATTCACTTCTGTAGAGCTTTGTTTATAATGCAGATTTACCAATTTTAAACATAACTGAAAATTAAACATCCTTGTAAGTTAACTCATATCATACAATTAGCAATGTAATTACTTAAGTATGCAAACTATAGATAAGCATTTTCATAAAAAAATTGGAACTGTATATTTCCTTGTAATTAAAATCATACAAAGCAATTAGCAATAGCATTCTATAAGTTAGGTACTGTATATGTAGAGATGCATTTCCTTAGGGAAACTAATTATGTTGTGCTTCCTCCATTTTAATTAGCTACAACTACTCCAACCACAACCAAAACAACAACTACAACAAGTAAGAGTGCATAAATAAAGTAAATTACTGAGAGAAATACATCTTTGATATGATGTGTAAATATATATTCCATTTTAAAATCAAAACACAGTGAGTGGGATATTCAGAAATGCACCAGGCAGGGGCGCAAGCCGGGCACAGCTCAACTGGGATGCACCAGGGGGTGTGCTGGGCAATATTTAACAGTGCTGCACCATGGCTCAGCACTGTTGAAGATGGTAATGTGGCCTCCTGCATTGTGCATGGTGCAGAGGCATTGTGCCAATGCAAGTGGCAAGAGAGGAGCAGAAGGATGCGCCAGTGCAAGTGCAGTTGTGCTGGGTGCAGGAACCGCAGTATTCAGTGGTGGATATGCAAATGGGGCCATAATGCATGCAAGGTGCAACTGGGGCCATTAGCATGTCATTATGGCCCCATTTGCATGCAGGTGCGCCGATCCCCGATGACTTGCACCTGGCACCCTGCCAGGCTGCAGCCGTAGGGGACCGACGCCCCATGCACAGCACGGCAAAGTGCCCTAGTGCCTGATCGCGGGCAAAAGTAATAAATAAATAACATCCAATATCCCTGGTGGTCCAGTGGACCACTTCCAGCCTGATCGCGGGCAAAAGGTATACTGAATACAGTTAAAATTTACCCTGGTGGTCCAGTGTTACCCCCTTCCCACCCATCCACTGAGCCCTGCCACCCCACTCCCCTCCAGTCAGTGAAGGGTGGTAGCACCCCACCCACAAGCCGCCCACCAACTGACCACATACAGTATGGCTGTACACCCTTTGGTCCTGGCGTGGGCCAATGGACATGCAATCCATACCCTACTACACAGTCCAGATATGTGAATGGGTCCATTCCCATATCTGGACAATATAACAAAAATAAGTCTCCTCCATTGGCCCACATTGAGACCAATGGGTGTATAGCCATCATCTCTTGACGGTCAGTTATCAGGGAGATCTGGTGGCTTCTTGGATGAGTTGCTGCCACCTGCCGCTGACCGGGGGGGAGCGGGGTGGTGGAGCTCAGTGAACAGGTGGGGGGGTACTGCTGGACCACCAGGGTTCATTTTAACTGTATTTAGTATACCTGTGCCAGCGATCTGGCTGGAAGCTGTCCACTGGACCACCAGGGATATAGGATGTGTTTTATTTATTACTTATGCCTGCGATTGGGCTGGAAGCAATCCACTGGACCACCAGGGATAGTGGACGTGTTTGATTTATTACTTATGCCCATGATCGGGCTGGAAGAGGTCCACTGGACCACCAGGGATTTTGTATCTAGTACAATGCCTGTGATCGGGTGTGGGGGGGGGTGTGACGCCAACAGATCCTGGCTCCAGAGCTCGGGTGGCCACCCACAGCTGGTGGCTGCCATGTTTCACCCTGCAACATGGCAGCTCACCTGTGGGTGGCCAGCCCTTGGTCCTATTTCTTTGTGGCTCAACTTTGAGTACCAGTATGCGGCGCAAGTAGGGGTTACACCAGCATATGTGCCGCACATCCCAGGCTAACTATAAGGATGTGCGGAATATGCATGGGCACACCCCCCACACTTGCACTGCATATATTACTGGCACATCGGGATATGTGCAGTGCAGCATCCCCTTTTGAATATCACGTCGGGGTGCATCAGTGGGTTGCGCATGGCACAACAATGTTGTGCTATGTGCAACGCCTTTGAATATCCCACCCAATGTCTCCAAATCTAGATGAGTCACCTGCTCTCTTAACATTTCTTTACTCTCAACCTAACATACACATTTGTCACATACTGCGATATGATCATATACATGGAAGAGACTTTAAGACCATTGTGTATTCCCTTACTCATTAGCAGGTATGAAAAAGTATGCTGTGTAAACATGTATAAAATAAGATGTGTTTCCTACCCAATTTACTACCCAGCGTATCAGTAGATTCCCTTAGTAAGCACGCAGTTGTACAGGCTTACTTGGAAGGCTTGTATTCTCTTCATGTCTATTGACTGTCTCATTCCCTTTATCATTTGGTGGTGCTGCACTACACTACTCTGACATTCTCAATGTACTGTTTGTATTGAGCAGCAAAGGACTACATGAAGCACTTCAGGTTGGCTCAGACGAAGTCCTTGTAAAGAGGGAGGATACATTCTCCTTCCATGCTGAACACCCACCTATTTCTTTCATGAATCTTATTATACTATACTATAGGCCAACCTGCCCATCCATCAAGACAAGCTTTTGCCTGGAACTTACTCACACCTGAAGTTCATACCAAAACGTCTTACTAGGCTTATGACTGAGTAAATATATTAAATAACCATATTGTTAACATCATTTTAGAGAACAACATTCTTGATATTTCTTACTGCTTGTAACAAAATAACAGAGCACTCTCTTACCTGAATTGGAGCTCCTCTGTAGTGTGAAATCATATTTTACTGCAGCCCCTTAAGGAAGCGAAGGGATCATAATTTGCCCCAAGGGGCTGGCAGCACAATACATTTTCACTTCCAACTAGACCACCCACACTCATTTTGTGATGTTTTATGATGTCTGTGTACAGAGCTTTATTTCTATAGCAGATTTACTGATTTGAAACATAACTGAAACTTAAACATCCTTGTAAGTTAACTCATACAATGCAATTAGCAATGTAATTAATTGAGTATGCATACTATAGATAAGCATTTTCTTAGACAAATTGGAACTGTAAAGTTTCTTGGAATTGAAATCATACAAAGAAATTAGCAATAGCATTCTATAAGACAAAGAACCTCTGTGCGCAGACACTGAGGCAAGGGTTACCCCAAAGGGCATTTGGCTGGGAAGCCAAGTTTCAAGAAATTACAAAATCACACATGCCCACACAATGCAAAGCATCATGGGATGCATATGCAAATCACCACAGAATGTTTTGCTGGTCCAACTTTAAGCAGAATTGCATGGTGCCGAAAGGCCTCTCACACAGTTTGCAAAGGGTGCTAACAGAAGACATAGACACGTGTTTCATCCTACCAGGACTCATCAGTATGCCTCGTCTGTTTGACACCCCAGTGGAATGGACCAGCTACACTAAGACAGTGTGTCTTGGATATGTTGTGGTGAACCCATTAAAGTAAAAAAATATTTAAAAGATAAAGAACCCCTGTGCACAGACACTGAGGCAAGGGTTACCCCAAAGGGCATTTGTCTGGGAAGCCAAGTTTCAAGAAAATACAAAATCACACATGCCCACACAATGCAAAGCATCATGGGATGCATATGCAAATCACCACAGAATGTTATCCTGGTCCAACTTTAAGCAGAATTGCATGGTGCCGAAAGGCCTCTCACACAGTTTGCAAAGGGTGCTAACAGAAGACATAGACACGTGTTTCGTCCTACCAGGACTCATCAGTATGCCTCATCTGTTTGACACCCCAGTGGAATGGACCAGCTACCCTAAGACAGTGTGTCTTGGATATGTTGTGGTGAACCCATTAAAGTAAAAAACTATTTAAAAGACAAAGAACCTCTGTGCGCAGACACTGAGGCAAGGGTTACCCCAAAGGGCATTTGGCTGGGAAGCCAAGTTCTATAAGTTAGGTATACATAGAAACTATGTGTTGTGCTTCATCCATTTCAGTTAGCTACAACTACTCCAACCACAACCAATTATCTCTGATATGGATAACATTTTAGATATATTTTGCAAAATGTTTAAATGTAGAATATAAGACTACTCTCCTAACATTTCATTACTGCATTCTAGTATCTACAGCAGTCACATTTTAACATACAATTGTTAGAGATTCTAGGTCGATCATGCCTTCCCCCCTCCATCAGCAGGTATTAATACAAATGCTGCATGATAATGTACAAATTTAAAGGGGTTCCATATGCACTCTTCTTCCCAATGTTTCCAGTGATTCCTTTGGTAAGCACAACATTGTACAAGCTTAATTTAAAGGCATGTTTTATCCTCATGACCTCGATTTCTGCAGAAATGATATTCCATAGGTTCACACCCATCTGAATGAGAAATGCTTCCTAATGTTACCCCTGAGCATCAGATATACCCCTGCGTCCTGCTGAAGCACAGCAGATCAAAGTTTGCTGTCTATTCAGTCAAGTCAATAACATGATAATGCAGAAAAATGCATGTCTTCTGTAAGCCTTTACTTCTCCAGTGTGAAAATGTTATGGTGTACCAGTCTCTTCCTGTACAGTAGCTTTGGCCTTCCACTTTATTGATCATTTAGGTGGCCCTGCATTGTACCCGTGTTACAGCCTCAACATGTTGTAGTACAGCAGCACAGAACTGCAGTACATGATGCACAGCAGGTGGTGCTGGACTATGTCCTTTTAAAGTATGACTGTTTCCCCTTCTATACTGAACAGTTACCTACTTTGTTCTTTTCTTGAAATCTTATATCCTCCTGATCAATCAGTCCAGCCATTTAGTCAGGCTTATGTTTAGCAATTATACATACCTGTCCTTCATTACAACACATTTTACTATGCATGTATTTGTCTGATCATAAAACAGCCATAATGTTGAAGATTTTTTTATAATTTACATTTACTTAATTGACCTTGAAATCAATCTTAATATTCCAACATGTTAATCTTAGATTGGATGTATACAGCAAACCCCACACATTTTGTAGATAACAGAGGGAGGTGGTTGGTTGGAGAAAAAAGCCAATGACGATGTTAAAAATGCATTGAGAACTGCAAGGTTCCTTAAGTAAAAGCAATTAGTGATTGCAGTTCATATGCTAAGTGTATGTAAAGGAGTATTTGTTTAAGGAAACTCACTAGCTGTTGTACTTCCTTCTTTTCCATTAGCTACAACTATTCCAACCACAACTAAAACAACAACTACAAGTAAGAGTGCATAAATAAATAAAAGTAAATTATTGATATAAATATATCTTTGATATGATTTATAAATGTGTATTCTATTTTAAAATCAAAACACAATGTCTCTAATCCTAGATGAGTCACCTGCTCTCCTAACATTTTTTTATCTGTTTATTTGTTTTTGGTAACCGGGTAAGTGTACTAGGCATAGCAATGCCTATTTTCAGGCATGACCAAGGAGGGTGCAAGGATTACAGAGATGGCAACAAAACAGTTTGTGGAGTACAACAATAGGTGGAAAACAGTGGGTAGAGATCAGTACAGTTTTCAAACAAATGTGCAGTGTATGCAAGCCAACAATAGATAATAAGTAAAACATAAAAGTAAATGAGTTATCAAGTGCAGGTTCACCCATATTAGGGATAAAAACTGGGAGAGATAGCTAACTAGATACAAATGTGAGGTCCAACTAGGAGATGGAGCTTGCAAACACCAAAACAATCAGCTTGAATAGAAGCCAATGGACTAGAGGTCCAAGGATGGTAGAGGAGTGACAGTTCCAGGGGGAAAAAACAGACAGAGAACAGGGAAGTAAGTACTTTGCTCTTGTACAGGGCAAGGAAGAGCAAGGGAGAAAAGGGACCTAAGAGAGAGAGAGAAAGGAGGGAGTGTGGGAGAGTGTGAGAGTATAAGGGGTCAGCAAGACAGGGGTAAGGTAGAAAAGGAGAAGTGGGAAGAGAAAGCAGTGGAAAGGTGGAGATGAGTCAGCCAGGGGAAGGAGGAGGAGGATAGGAGGGTCTGCGGAGGTTGAAAGTAGGCACAGGGAGTTGAGCCAAATAGATGTATGTGGTGCAACCTCTTGAAGCAAGCATGGGTGGCAGTGAGACAAACTGCTTGTGGAACAGAGTTCCAGTATCTTGGTGCTGTATGCGAGAAAGCCCGTATGCCCATTGCAGTTTTGTATCTAGGGATGTGGAGAGGCACTTGGTCAGTGGATAAAAACTAATAGGAGACAGCTTGTGCATTCAACATTGAGGCTAGGGACTGGGGCAAACCTGATCTGGCAATGCTGTCAGTGAGAGATCCAAGGGACTGGAGCCGATGTGCTGAGGGGGAGGGCCATTTTAGGTCAGCATGGAACTGGCATTGGGGCTTGTAATTAGGGGGTGCAGAAGCATATCTGCAGATATTATTATAGGTGGTGTCTCACTTGCGAAGGGAAGTTTTTGAAGCACCAAGGTAGGTGACCTAGCCATAGGATTGTGCCAGAAGCAGAATGCCTTGTGCAATAGCGAGCCTGGCTGATGGAGTAAGGGCTTAACTAGTCCAGTAGGCACTACCGAGTTTAGAGTTTATGGACTTGCAGGTGGTATTGATGTGCTGATGAAAAACCAGACATTTATCAAGCAGGATGCCCAGGTATTTGAAGGAGCTAGTGTTGACCAGTAGTGAGCCATCGGAGCAAGAGATTTTAAGGGGGTTTTGGTTTGTACTGAATCTGACTGGGGAGCTGTAAAGCATTAAGTGCATCTTACCCATGTTTAGAACAAGGTCATTTTCAGTGAGCCAGGACTGAAACTTGATAAAGTTTGAGGAGAGAGAGCAGTTTATGTCCGTGATGTTCTTTGCACTGGAATAGAGAACAAGGTCATCAGCATATAGCAGAGATGAGCAGTCAGAAGAGAGAGGGGGGTGATCATTTACAAAGATAGAAAAAGTAGAGGGCCAAGAATAGACCCCTGAGGAACTCCAGTATTTATGAGACAGAGGTTGGACAGGACGGAGTTATAATTTATGGCCTGCCTTCTGGTTGTCAGGGAGCTATTGAACCAGGCCACTGCCTCCATGGAGAAGCCAAGGGACAAGAGCTTGTTGAGGAGAAAGGAGTGGTTCACAAGGCTTGAACGCTTTAGTTAGGTCGATAAAGACTGCTCTGGTGAGGATGCCTTTGTCCGTTGCAGTATAGATGTCATTTATAAATTTTAGGAGAGTGGTGACAGTGCTGTGGCCTTTGCAGAAGTCATGCTGGGAAAAGGAGAGAAGATTGTGTTCGTGTAGAAAAGAGACGGTTTGAGTGGCTACTAGTTTTTAAAATATTTTGCTAAGAACAGAGAGAATGGCTATAGGCCATTAGATGGATTTGTGGGGTCTCCTTTTTTAAGTATGGGAGTGACTTTTGCTATTTTCCAAATGTTGGGGACAGAGCTGTGGCATAGTGATAGGTTGAAGATTCTGGCTAAGGGTGAAGCAATTATGGGGCACCAAGTTTCAGGAGCTTAGCACAAGACCATCTGAGCCAGTAGCGGTACTATTGGGGATGCCTACTAGCATCTTTAGGGCTTCCTGCCTAGTGATAGTTCAAAAATTGAAAATGTGGTAGTTATATTGTGATCCATTGTCTGTGGTAGGGGAGGACTGCATGGCAGTGGTGGTGGGGAGGAAGACAAATATTTAGATAAGTCTGAGAAATGGAGATTAAAGGAGTTTGCAATGGTGGATGGATTGTTGCAAGGCACACCATCTATAATCATATAGTTGGAAATTCTGTTGTGTTTGGCTCCTAGGAGAGTCTTGATATGAGCCCAGAACTTTCTGGAGTCACCTGCCACATTTATTAATAAGCCTTTGAAGAACAAACTTTTTCAAGGTGGATGTTCATTTTACATGAGTTTCTTTGTGTTCTGTAGTCCTTATAGTCAGATGAGAGGCCTGAGACCTTGTATCACTGACAGCTCTTGTCTCTGGCCCTGATTTTGGTGAATAGGTCCTTGTTGAGCCATTTGGTGTGAGTTCTACTTACACGACATGTGGTGAGGGACACATGGATGTTTTGGATAGACCCAAACCGGGTAAGGAAGTGGTCTAGAGCTGCTTGGACATCGGTGGCAGAGTAGATGCAGCTCCAATCAAGCACGGTGAGATCACTCTGAAACTGGGCTAGATCAAGGTTGGCTAGATTATGAAAGGTGATGAATCATGGTGGAGGGATGGGTTGTCTAGTAGAGAGCCAGACACAATATATTGGGAAGTGGTCACTTATAACATCAGCAAGGGTACCTGCTGAGACTATACAGTTAATATTATTGGTCAACGCCCAGTCAATTAGAGCACTGGGTCTTGGGGGAGGCATGACCCTAGTGGGTTCAGTGATAAGCTGGCAGAGATTGTCCGCCAAATTCAAAAGTGTTGAAACAGAGTCTGTACTGCAGTTCAGAAAGGCACATGGAAAGCTATACCTTGCAGCTGTGTGTCCTCTGGATGGGTTGAGAGCTGCTCCTGAGGGCAGAGAAATGCTGTCCCTGTAGCCAAGGCTTGCAGCTGTGTGTCCCCTGGAGAAGTGCAGGGCTGCTCCTGAGGGCAGGGAAATGCCCTCCCTGTAGCTGAGACTACCATATACATTTGTCACATATTACGATATGATCATATACATGGAAAAGACTTTAAGACTATTGTGCATACCCCTACTTATTAACAGGAATGAAAAAGAATGCTGTGTAAACATGTACAAAATAAAATGTGTTTCCTACCCAATCTACTACCCAGTGTAACAGTAGCTTCCCTTAGTAAGCATACAGTAGTACAGGCTTACATGGAAGGCTTGTATTCTCTTCATATCTACTGACTGTCTCATTCCCATTGATCATTTTGGAGGTGCTGCGCTACACTACCTTCACATTCTCAATGTATTGTTTGTATTAAGGAGCCAAGGACTACATGAAGCACTTCAGGTTGGCTCAGTCTAAGTCCCTGTAAAGAGGGAGGATGCTTTCTCCTTCCATGCTGAACACCCACCTGTTTCTTTCATGAGTCTTATTATACTACACTATAGGCCAACCTGCCCATCCATCAAGACAAGCCTTTGCCTGGAACTTACTCAGACCTGCAGATCATACCAAAACTTCTTACTATGTTTATGACTGAGTAAATATATAAAATAACCATATTGTTAAAACAATTTTAGAGAACAACATTCTTGATATTTCTTAGTGATTGTAACAAAATAGAGCACTCTCCTACCGGAATAGGAGCTCCTCCATAGTATGAAATCATTTTTTACTGCAGCCCCTTAACTCATTACCTCCAGCAGCTCCTCAGATGTCCAAACTATCCAATGTTTACCTGACATGAAATGGCCACCCAGGATATCATGAGTTAAGGAAGGGATAATAATTTGCCCCAAGGGGCTAGCAGCACAATATATTTTCACTTCCTACTAGCCCACTCCACACCCATTATGTGATGTTTTATGATGTCTGAATAGGGAGAGCACAGGAAGCCATTCTATTCACTTGTACAAAGCTTTATTTCTACAGCAGATTTACTAATTTTAAATATAATTGAAACTTATACGTCATTGTAAGTTAACTCATATAATGCAATTAGCAATGAAAGTATGCATACTATAGGTAAGCATTTTCTTAGACAAATTGGAACTGCAAAGTTCCTTGGAATTGAAATCATACAAAGAAATTAATAATAACATTCTATAAATTAGGCATACATAGAGATGCATTTCCTAAGGGAAACTATGTGTTGTGCTTCATCCATTTCAATTAGCTACAACTACTCCAACCACAACCAAAATGACAACAACAACAAGTAAGTGTTGCTTTGCATTAATATTTAAGAGTAGGTTTTCCTAAGAAATCAACTCTGATATGGTTTAACATTTTAGTTCTATTTTGCAAAATGATTAAACCTAGAAGGTAAGACTACTGTCCTAACATTTCACTACTGCATCATATTACCTACAGTAGTCACATTTTAACATACAATGGTTAGAGATTCTAGGTCCATCATGTGTTCCCCCTCTTCATAAGCAGGTTTTAATACATATGCTGTATGACAATGTACAAATTTAAAGGGGTTCCATACACACTCTTCTACCGAGTGTTTCCAGTAATTCCCTTGGTAAACACAACATTGTACCAGCTTAATTTAAAGGTGTGTGTTATACTCATGTCCTCTGTCTCTGCTAGTATGATGTTCCATAGGTTCCCAGCCATCTGGGAGGAGGAATACTTTTTAATGTTACCTCTGAGATTGCTACCTCTGAGAATCAGCTGTATCCCCATGTTCTGCTGAAGGACAGAAGATCAATGTTTGCTCTCTATTCAGTAAAGTCAATAACATGATAATGCAGAAAAATACATGTCTTCTCTCAGCCTTCACTTCTCCAATGTGAAAATGTTATGGTGAACAAGCCTCTCCACTATAGCTTTGGCCTTCCACTTCATTGATCAGTTAGGTGGCCCTGCATTGCACCCTCTTTACAGCCTTAACATATTGTAGTGGAGGAGCACAGAACTACTGTACATGATGTACTTCTAGATGAAGTCCCTTTAAAGAAGGATAGTTTCCCCTTCCATACTGAACACTTACCTATTCTATTCTTTTCTTGAAATCTTTCATTCTCCTGGTCAATCAACCCAGCTATGTAGTCAGGTGTATGCTTAGCAATTATCCATACCTGTCTTTCATTACAACACTTTTTACTATGTGTGTATTTGTCTGATCATAAAAAGAGTCATAATGTTGAAGAATTATACGTAATTTACATTTACTTAATTGACAATGAAATCCATCTTAATATTCCAACATGTTAATCATAAATTGGATGTGTACTGTAAATTTCACACATCTGGTAGATAACAGAAGGAGATGGTTGGTTGGAGTAAGAAACCAATGATGACATTAAAAATGCATTGAGAACTGCAAGGTTCCTTAGGTAAAAGAAATTAGTAATGGCATTCCTTATGTTAAGTATATGTAAAGGAGTATTTGTTTAATGAAACTCACTATCTGTTGAACTTCTTTCTTTTCCATTAGCTACAACTACTTCAACCACAACCAAAACAACAACTACAATAAGAGTGCTTAAATAACCAAAAGTAAATTATTGTGAGAAATACATCTTTGATATGATTTATAAATGTATATTCCATTTTATTTTTATTTTTAACTCTTTTTTTTGATAATTCATGTTCAACATATAAAGCATACATTACAAACAGTATGACTTCTTTCAATTCCTAAGGCAACATGCCTCCTCTTTTCTTATTACATAGTGACATGGAATAACTTGTAGATTGACAAATTATATAGTCATTTAATTTCAGACTTAAGCATTAAAGATCATAAAAGAGCTTTTAATTTAACATAACTAAAAAACAATCTAAACAACTCTAGGCTACCAATATTTCTTTCCTTATACCATCTCTTTGGATCTACATCTAAACAAATATTTTAAGTTTAAAATATACTTTCTGATCATATTTTTATTTTATACATGGGGTTTAAATCTTAAACATAAACTTAAGTTAATTGGCATAGCTCCTGCCATAAATTAACCACCCTTATTATTAAGACAAATATATATGCTTTGTCCCATTATTTCACTCTCCTAATAGTTAATTATCTAATGGAGCAGACAATTCCCATCTTTTCCAGATATTATTGAACTGATCCTCTCTTTGGTTTATTTTCCATGTTATTCTCTCTGATATTTGTATTTGGCATACAATATCCATCCACTCTGCTCTATCTGGGGGATTCTCCTGTAATCATTTTCTCATTATAGCCTTTAAGGTGGCAGCTACAAGAATATGCCAGAGATGCTTCTCATCCCTTCCCTTCATTTCCCTAGGGGACAACTCCAGCACTAAGTGTTCAGGGCCCAAATGTGTATGAAATGTGAATACTGTCTGCAATTTATCTATCACTTGGGCCCAAAAAGAGCTCAGTTTGGGTCAATGCCAAAAAACATGAGCCTGTGTGGATCTATCTGCCCCACATCCTCTCCAGCAAGATGGGGGGACTGCCTAGCATAATGAGTCATCTGCACAGAAGCCAAGAAGTACCTAATTCGTACTTGCCAACAGAACTGTGTCCAATTTGGGGAGGAGGTGGTCACCCATGTGTATGTCCATACTTTAGTCCATTCTGTCTCAGTGAGGGTGATGTTCAAATAATTCTCCCACTTTTTCAAAATGGGCAAAGTGGAGACCGAGCCTTTTGTGATATATGCATTATATAGTAAAGTAATTGCTTTCTCACCATGTATTGTATTCCATATATCTCTGAAATGGATTTTTATTTTCCCAACCTCCTCTGCCTTTGCTCCCTGTTTTTGCAGTTCTTTAATGTAATTTCTAATTTGATAGAATCTCAATAAATCAGTATGTACCCAGTCAAAGACATTCTGGGCCTGTTCAAAATAAATGATCTGTGTGCCCTGTGATATGGGGATATAATCCCTATTACTGCTTGTTTCAAAAACCACTTGTCTTGTGCTGCTGGTGGAAATGTAGGATCATATACCCACCACTGGAATACCCACATAACTCTTTGTATTTTTCCTCCCCTAATGCCTCTTCTCCATCCCTCTAGTACCATCTTGGTACCTGAAAAATATGTATGGCAACTGAATGTAATTCTAGGCTGAAAAATGAAGGCTATTAATGGGGGATTTGTCTGATCTATAATATCTATTCTTTTCCATAGCATATCATAATTTCTATTTCCCCACAAAAAAGCTGTTCACATCTTGGAGGCTATCCAATATCCGGCTAAGTCAGGGAAAGCTATGCCACCTCCCTCTTTGGTAGATATCATACTTTTTTTTAACTCTAGGATGTGTTTTCCCCCATGCAAAGGAAAGAAAGATTTGTTGCCAATTTGCTAGTATTGATTGTGGGACCTCACGGGGACACACTGAAACAAACACAAGAGTCGAGGTAATGCATTCATTTTCAATGCCTGCACTTTTGCACCAAATGTCAAAGATAGGAATTTCCATGTTAGGATGTCTTTTTTTTTAATTGGGTGACTAGGGGTGGGTAGTTTAGATTATATAGTTAATCTGAAATTCGCCCTATAAGAATCCCCAAATATCACATGCTAGGAAGGTCCCATTTCATGGGATACATTCCTCGGAGTGTTGATGTAGGAATATAGTGGAGACACAGTGTTTCTGTTTTGTCTTTATTTAATATATACCCAGATACTACCAAGAACGCATCTAGCTGCCTCATCAGCTGTGGTAGGGAAACTTCGGGTATGGACATGTAGACCAAAATATCATTGGCGTACAGGGCCACTTTATTCTTCCTATCCTTCACCTGTACACCATGTATCTGAGCGTTCTGATGAATACTCTCTGCTAAGGGTTCGATGTACACAGCCAAAAGGAGTGGTGAGAGGGGACATCCCTGTCTTGTACCCCTCTCCAAAGTAAACCCTGTGGAGATATGTCCATTTGCTCATACATATCCAGTGGATCTCTTATATAGCTTGAATAGATTTGTGATAAAGTCTTTCAGGATGCCAAATCCAGAAAGGACCCTCCTCAGAAAAGAAAAAGAGACTTTATCAAAAGCTTTTTCTGCATCTAGACTCATGAGCAAGGATGGGATTTTACAGAAGTTAATATGGTCTACTATATGTATAGTTCTTTTAAGGTTATCCTGGACCTGCCTGCCCAGCATAAATCCCATCTCATCCAGCTGAACCAAAGATGGTAAGATTTCTTGGAATCTACAGGCAATTATAGAGGTATATAATTTATAGACATTGTTTAGTAAGGAGATGGGATGATTGGCTGGGCATTTGGAGGGGTACTTTCCAGGCTTGGGAATCACTGAAATAACAACCTGTGCCCAAGAAGGGGGTGGCTCTCCCTCTCCTTTAAAAAATTCCTGCATAGTTTGAAACAATAGAGGTTGCACTAGTTCTGTAAAAGTTTTATAGAACTCAGCTGCAAGGCCATCATGGCCTGGGCATTTTCCTTTTTCATCCTCCCTTTTTCTGTTTTAAGCTCATGATATGTAAGGGGTTTAGTAAGATTTATTCTCTGCTGTTCTGTAAGTGTTGGAAGCATTATTTTCCCCATAAAATCTTCTGTCAGGGTATCTGGAACTGAAGGGCCAACCTTATATAATTTAGCATACTATTCTTGAAAAGCTTCCACAATGTCCTTTGTTCTTGTCAAAATCTGACCCATATTTGGGTGCATGAGTTGGCTAATCATAGCTTTCGCACATTGTGCTCGCAGTCTAGCCACCAATAACTTTAATGAGTGTGGGCCACCTTTATAAAATTTCTGCCTCATAAAAAACTGTTTTTGTTCCACCTGGTAGTCAAGCAGGTTTCCTAATTGCTTTTTAAGATTCTGTAATTCTTTGTGTCTGTCCCATTATACTGTTGCTTTTGTTCTTCTTCTAAAAGTTTTATTTTATTCTGTAAGTCAAATTTGGTAGCTTCTCTATCTCTTTTTTTTTTTTTGCTAATATTTCGATAAACTTTCCCTTTGGGTGGCCTTCACCGTGTCCCACAATACACTTGCTGTAATTTTTGGGATAGTGTTTTCCTCTAACTATCTCTTATATGTGTCTTTCATTATTTTCTAAGTCTCTTCATCTTTCAGAAGAGATATATTAAGCCTTCAAATCATGTTTTTTTTTAAATCTCCTAGGTCCATGGAAAGAAAAATGGGGGCATGGTCAGATAAGACCATGTCTCTGATCCAGGTTGAATCCACTCTCTGCATCTTCTCTCTATGTAAAAAAAATAATCAAGCCTAGAATATGTCTTGTGAGGATTTCAAAAATATGTATAGTCTTTTCTGGTCTTATATATCTGCCGCCATACAACTATCATCCCTAGTTCCACCAGCAGCTTATGCAACTTTCTAGCTATTGTATTTCAATGTCTCAAGGCCTTAGATGTGGTGTCCAGAATGGGGTTGAATGCTAGGTTGAAGTCTTCTCCACAAATCAGCATTCCCTCCACCCAGTTCTGTAGCTTTAACAAAAGCACTTTATAATCATTATATTCAGAGCTTGGGGGGAAGTACACTGATGACAGGGTATTCCTCTGGCCCCTATACAGGCCCTTCAACACTGTGTATCTACCTTCCCTGTCAATCCAGATGTCCTCCTTTTGGAATTGTGCCATCTTCAAACCTGCACTAGAGTCCCTTGTCATTTCCCCTTTTTATAAGTAGAGGCAACCACCTCCTCAAACCCCATCCTAGACAACTTCTCATGTTCACTTTGTGAGAGATGTGTCTCATGCATGAGTGTGAAATCTGCCTTTGTCTTTTTAATATATGCCAATATTTTACTCCTTTTATTAGAGTTATTTAGTTCATGGACATTGTAAGAGCAGATCAACATGTTCCTGTTAGTCATTCTACTGGGTAAAAATATGCTGCTCTGCTCTCACATTGAACCATTCCCCCACAGTGAATCTGCTGTTTTTTGCATTGAAGTTGGTCCTTTCCAGGATTATAATATTTGGTAGCCTTTAACTTACAAACCAAGTGAACATCAATCAAACAATAACCAATTGGAACTCCTTTAGCCAACCGGACCATTCAGAATTCCCAGAAACTAGATTACTCCCAAGGTAGGAAACCCTACTATTTGGGTTTCCATTCTTAGTGAGACCCCCTCACTGCTAGGGTATGAATGTTTTTCCTCAGACAGAGGATCTCTCCCTGAGAGGGTTGCTTTTTGTAAAATCAGCTCTTATGTAACTGACAATGCATCACTGACCCTTACAGTAATTTAATTTGCTCATGTTCCCTTCCGTCATCCCCATCCCGACCCACTTAACTGTTTATGAATACTTTATGTTCTATTTCCCCAATAAGTTTTTATCTGAAAAGACAGATTACCATTTCAATTTAAATTAAAATAAAAAATAATGAGTTATATTCAACTTGTCATCATTTCACCTAACTCAGTTCAACTTCAAACAAGTGGTTCCCCATCTTCCTGCCAAGAAAGTTTTTGGGTAAGGAGAGTGATAACTCACACATCGAGGAGCTCAATCATGTCCATTAAGGAAAAGTCCTCTTCTGTGAACCCTTTTTATACACAGAAACATGTCCACATAAAGTTCTGAGACCAAATGTCCCACAATGTTATGAAATTTATGGTACACTTGTTGCAGTTTTAAAAAGGGCTGACTAAGCAATGGTGCATGTTCACTTCTCCTAGCTCCCCTCCCCCCCAGGATTGAAAGCCTCACTCAGCAACCAGAGCTTCCAAAGCTCTTTAATGAGGCAGATCCATGGGGATCATTTATTTTCAGTACCTTTACTTGCTGGCTTAAGTACAGACTCCATCTCCCATTCTAGTAGGCATCTTCTTTTTCCAAGTTCAAGTTTCAAGTTTATTCATGCAAAGATGTATAAAAACCATACAATTTATCACATCACATCAAAAATACATATAAAATATTCATCATTCAGTAACAATAAAAATTATAGGAGAATTATATAAAAGATTATACTCAAAAATCACTTTTTCATCTTATTGGCAAAAGTTGCCATCCCATACATTGTTTTAATGTTTCTCAGACCAAGTAAACACATTGCACAATTGTCCCTATCTTCCAGGTTTTCCACTATAAGTAATGGTGTAATCCTTTAATCTCTCTCTTTCTTCAGTTCTTCACAGTCCAATAATTTATGATGTAAACTTTCTATATTTCCATTATTGCAATTACATCTTCTTTTCTTTCCAAGATGTCCCCTCCATGTATTATAGTGGAGATTCACAATACCTAAACTTTCAAGCCTCATATTACAAAGGTTATTCCTATGCTTCTTATTTTCACAATTTATCAGATATGCCTCTATATACCAATTAGTTTTTATCTTGGAGTAAAACCCATATCTATCTAGCTCATACAGTCTTGCAAAATCAAGCCGTATTGACATATCAGTAAATCTTTGGGTAGCAGTCTTTGCAAACAAGTTTGGATTCAACAAAGCCTTATCTGACCATATCTCCCCCAAGCCAGAATTCCTTAATAAACAGTTTAGGCTTTGAAACCACCCACTCATACAATGACCATCCTGTAGTCTTGCCAGATCGTCAACCCAGCATAAATTTGGGAGTCTCTCTGTAGGCATCATTACCATTTCTTCTCAATATTTAATAGATCTAATTTTAATTTTAACATTTAAAGGGAGCATATCTACTTCCAGTCCAGATGAATCCCTAGCCAGAAGATCCCAAAGTTCACAACAATATAATGTTTGGGAAATTGTCTTTGCTTCAAATGCCCTTCTATGAGCCATAAAAGAGTTATTTGCAATCCTTTTTTTAATGTTATTTTCTTATTTATTTATTCCTCCTTCTCCACCTCGGCTATGGTCTCCTCAGGAGCACCAAGGAGTCATCCCCCTGTGGTCAGCT
The DNA here is from genome assembly GCA_016271365.2 of Neoceratodus forsteri. Classification (NCBI taxonomy): domain Eukaryota; kingdom Metazoa; phylum Chordata; order Ceratodontiformes; family Ceratodontidae; genus Neoceratodus; species Neoceratodus forsteri. The sequence continues at coordinate 934,362,055 of CM028133.1, forward strand.
CCTACCTGGTTGGTCCTCCTTTACTCATGTAGCCTCAGTTTACCCCCCCAAGTGGGGATGAGGTGGGCTCCAACACCCCAACAGTGTAGTAACATCAGTTGGAAGGGTTCAGGAGGCGACACACCATCAAGAGCAGCTCTGGTGTTCCATCTCCACTGGAGCTGAGATGCATTTTCCCCTTTTTCCTGGGAAGTAGCCAGTGCCCTGATGCCAAGGCGTTGATTCCAACATCCGACATCCATCACTCCCCCCCTACTCCTACTTCTGCTCCTTGGTACCTGCTTCTGCCAGAGAGCAGCCGAGCACCATACAGGGACCCTGTCCCTCCTGGTAGATGAGAGCTGTCCTCCAGATGCTCAATCATCTCCCTCCCCTGCCAACCCCAGCAACCCAGGCTGGTTCCCAAATTTGGATCACCGGTGTGGTGCGAGGTGTGGTGTCCAGTGCCTCAACCCTCAGTGCCACTGGGCTGGCTCAGTTATTCACAATCCTGCTTGCAATGGCACCCACAGCAGACATTGAACTATAACATTTACTTTTTATCTCACACAGGTGTTTATTCCACCTCAAATTCTTTTCAAATGTAATTCCCAGATGTCTAAAGGATTTCACTTCTTCTATATTTTTATGATTAATTTCCCAAGAAGCCTTTAACATCTTTTTTACCAAATGATATAATCTTTGTTTTTTCTATAAATTTAGCTCTAATTTCAGTTCAGAAAATGAATCCATCAAGCTTAGGATCACTCTATTTAGACTGAGAGGTGTCTGAGAGATAACTAAAATATTGTCTGCATATAATAATATGTGGATTTTTTTTCCTTGTTTATTAAAGGTGCAAATGTATCAATTTTGGCCATATCCCTAATTACTGTTTCAGTATTCAAGTTAAATAATAAGGTGGCTAGTAGACAGCCTTGCTTAACCCCCTTCTCCACTTTTATTTCTCTTGTAAGTGCACCGTCTCTAGAATATCGGACCACAACAGTAGTATTACAATGTAACCTCTGCAGTATCCATAGTAGGTATTCATCTATATTTAACATTGCCAGGATTTCCCACAATTTATTTCTATCTATGGAATCAAAAGCAACACATATATCAACAAAACAAACATATAATGGGCATTTCTTCCTGATTACATAAAGTTCTAACAAATAATTCAATGTAAAAACCAAATCTAAAGTATTACAATTTTTCTTAAAACCACATTGGAACTTGGAAATCAATTTGTTTTCTTCTACCCAGAGTGATAACCCTTGCAACAATAAATGTGTAAAAATCTTTTGAGAAACTGACAATGGATTTTGCCCTTTAAGGGGCAGACCAGGTTGTCCTGGTGCACCCCTTCCCTTTCCGTCAAGATGGTGTGCCCAGAAGGGGAGGGGGAAGGAAGGGGAGGGCCAAGGGATAGAACAATGGGCAAGCAAGAGGAAGGGGAGTGGCAAGTACAGGTACATAAGGGACAGCACAGAAGTGGTTCAGCCACTTTTGCTGGAGTGTGGATGAAATTGAAACTGCAGCACATCAGATTGGCAGATTAATTGGAAGGTGTGTGCACTAAGAAAAAGAGGTAAGAAACAAAATAATGTAGACGAGGTTGTTTGTTTTAAAAAAAAGAAAGAAAGAATATATATAATAGACATATATACCACACAATAATCTATATAATAATCACATTAGCTAGAAAGTTTCTGAGAAGCTGAATAGTTGGTAATGTGAGAAAGATGCATAGTTTAAGGTAGTTTGCATATTTCAGTGATAAATAACGCTCTTTGTGGAAGCAGAGGTGAGAACTACAGTACCTCAATGATTTTAAATAGTAGGGTTGTGGAGTAGAGGAAGCTTGCAGCAGGAGGCTGAATTTCATTGTAAGAGGCATAGTTTTATTGGGTTTGCTACAGCAGTGGCTGAATTTTGTTATAGAGGCATAATTTGATCGAGTTGCCTATAGCGCTGATAGAAATGTGTGGAGAAGCAGTGAGGAAGAGCTGCTGGCAGGGGGATGAGCCTGAGTGGCATTGCCAGCACAGCAGCGGCTTCCTGCCACTGAAAATTTCAGAAGCACAGCTACAAGGGCTTTTGGGCAGAAAGGTGGTGTTAGTAGGGGCAGCTGATTGGGAAAGTTTGAGGCTTGTTGCAAATTGTGGGGGCCAGGGGAATGGCCATTCAGTTAAAAAGATGTGTTTATTTGTGGCGAAACCTGATTGTGCAAGAAGCTGGTTGACTAAGGACTCCACGGGGCCTTTAAAATTAATGGTTGAGTGGAGCTGGTGCTCGGTGATGGGAGCAGAATGTTTTTGAAGTCTTGCATTGTTGGGAGGCTCTTATTTCTTAATCATTGAGGGAATTCAGAGGTTTTGGACACCAGGAAGTTGATTGGAAGAGGGCCCCCTGGTCTGCAGGTACGACAGAGCATCACTCGCTCCCTATAATAGAACCCCCCCTTTTTGTACCAGTTTTCCCCTGAATGAGTCCCAGAGTGGCCAAGGCCAGGGAGAATCTCTCCTTTGAAGAGTACCGTCTGGGGCTGAGCAGTTCTCCACGGAGCTCTACACATGTCAGCTTGAACACGTGGCTTGGAAATGGACACCTCCCTTCCCCTCCCTCAACTCCCTGCTACCTCCTCGTGTCTTCAGGAGGAGATTACACCCCCCATGTTTTTCTAGGGCTCTTCTGGCTTCTCCCACTGAGGAGGTGACTCAGAAGCCAGCAGCAGTCTCGCTGCCCCATTAGGGTGGTGCGTTTAGAGCCACACGGCCTGAAAGGTCCTACGCATGTGGAAAGGCTGAACAGAATGAGGACTAGTGCTAAAAAGGGACAGTAAAGTGCTGCAGAGCATTTCAGAAGGGAACAGGGAATGCTCTACTGAACCAGTAGGGCTAGGTCAGGCCTATGACAAGGCATAGCAGGGGGGTGATGAGCAGCCACGTGGCGTGACATCACATGCCAAGGGGGTAGGCTGGAAGCGAGCAGCTAGGCCATTTTCTGAGGCAGGGGAAGGTTTTTTGCACTAATGGCAATGGGAAATGGGTTTTGGTCCAGATACTGGACAGGGAGTCTCTTGGGGAAAGAATGAAGCACATGGGTGCCATGAGGCAGGGATGAGTGGAAGCAGGTCAGAGGCCTGGTAATGGGAGGCCTGGTCATGTGGCATGACGTCACATGCCAGGAGGGCCAAGTGACAGAAGGCAGCCCAGGGAAAAAACATTTTTAGTAGGGAACAGGGATCAATGGTGAGAGAGAGAGAGAGATCAGCCACAGAAGGAGATTGTGGCCTGGGGTTGGGGTAACATTTTTGGGGACAACTAGCACCTGGCATGAGGACTGGGGGCAGAGGAAGGGAAGGAGAATGGGAAGGCCTGTGAAGTCTTAGCAGTCATAGCAATGAAAAGACGTGCAAGGGGAGCAGAGTTAGGCCTGGACAGCCATAGGAGGCAACGTTTAAAGTGTTTTTGAGGCCTGAAGGGGCACTAAAAAAAAGAAGGGGGGCACTTTGTGGTGCCATGGGTCAACTGTTTATCTTAGGAAATGGGGCTGGGTCATAGGGGGAGTATTTTGCGCTAAGAGATTTAATGAAATTCTCTTTTCTTTCTTCGGTGTTTCCACAGCTGACTGACAGAAAGGAACATGACTCCAAAGAAAAACAGGCCTTCAAAGGAGGATGCCTACAGGGCTATAGTGGAGCTGGCAGAAAAAACCAATACAATGTGGGAGCTGGTCAAAGGGGAGGAATGGGGGAGGCCTGGGGAGAAAAGGAAAGTGGACAAGGGAAAAGGGGGCAGAGGGAAGCGACCAGCCAAGAGACCAAGCAGCCCAGCCAGGACACAGCCCCTGATAGAGGGACCCAATAAGGTGGCTAGTCCAGCACCCCTGCACCCTGCTAATCCGGTGCCACCAGTACCTCCCCAGGACCAGTTTGGTTTCCCCCAGCAGAACCCAGACCAGATTCCCAGCTCACAGTGGTTCCTCCACAGCCACTAGTAGAGCAACCACCCCTCCAACCACAAGGCACCATACTCAGGTGTCGGGAGGATGGCAGGCAACCCGGAGCAGACAAGGCCACAGGTAACACACCTGGCTCCGTGGGGTACAGCATCAAAGAGTATATAAATCAAATTGTTTTGGCACTAGGGACAGGGGGACTGGGGCAGATGAAGTCAGCACTAGCAGAGATTAGGTCAGAAAAGAAAAAGCTGAAAGAAAAAGAGGGAGGGTGGAGAAATAAGGAAAAGGAAGGAGGGAGATTGGGCTCCTGGGATGAGGCCAGGCGAACACGTACCATTGGCCAAGAAAGAGAAAATATGGAAGGGAGAGTATGTGGATATCTTCGTCTTAGTAATCCATGAAGCTGCAGCAAAATATGAGGAGACAGAAAACATAGGGAAGAGTGAGATGGCAACAGTGGTAGTTTTGTTAGGAAAGAAGGAGGAGGACAAATTCACAAAAGGGAAGACCTGGGCGGGATGGTTCATAGGTTTCTCCACATTCTCAGCCATAGTTTTGGAAAAGAGACTGGAGCTGGGCATTCCACTCATCACATACTCCTTGATAATAAGGAGAGAAATAGCAAAAGGGGGTGTGGGGTGGATATACTATGATGAATTCTTTCAGCAGAGAATGGCGACATATGGGGATGTAAGATGGGACACGAAACAACTAGACTTGTGGACAGACTACATAACAGATCTGTCCACACCAGGGGGGGAGTTTGGGAAGAAGGGTGCCACGCCACAGAGATACTGCTGGGTCTACAATAGGGCCTTTTGCTCCTGGCCTCAATGCTGTTTCTGGTGTGCCTGTTCAAAATGTGGGGGATCACATCCAGCGAGCAGATGCAAGATGACATGGGTCCAGGGAGCCCAAGGATCTGGGGGGCAAGGGTCAGGTCAGCAGTTTTTTTGGGAAGGGCAGGGATATAAAGGGCAGACATGGAATAGAGGTGGGAGGGGTAGGGGACATGCAAATAGAGGCAGTTAGAATCATTGAACAGCAAGGCCAGACATCAACCAGAGGGGGAGACCTTGGCAGAGAAAAAGAAATGAGGACAAGGGAGCAATTTAAAGAAGCTAGAACCCCCATCAGGATAGAGGCATGGAGACAGTGGTTAGACAGATACCCAGATAAGAAAACAGCAGAAATGATTAAACAAGGTTTTTCCACAGGTTTTTCTTTGCAATGTGAGGGCCCAAGGAGAGCCAGAGAAGCGTACAATCTGGGTTCAGTGAGGGGGAGAGAAGACAAGTTAAGACATAAAATAGAGAAGGAAAAGGCAGCAGGGAGAATGGAATGACCATATGATACCCCCCCATTGCAGAATATGAGGATTTCCCCATTGGGTTTGGTCCCCAAAAAACAGGAAGGGGAATACAGGGTGATTCATCACCTATCCTTTCCGGAAGGTGATTCAGTGAATGATTTTATCAGCGAGAAATATAGTAAAGTGACATATTCCACTCTGGAAGATGCAGTCCGGATTATCCAGGCAACTGCAGATGCATGGATGGAAAAGACAGATATAGAGTCAGCTTTCAGATCACTTCTGGTTAGAAGAGAGGATTGGGACCTGTTGGGTTTTAAAATTGGGGGACAGTACTATTTTGACAAAGCCATGCCCATGGGCTGTTCAATAGCATGTGTGATATTTGAAGCATTCAGCACATGTTTGTAGTGGATATTTCAAGAAAGAACTGGCTATAAAAGAGTAATTCACTATTTGGATGATTTCCTTTTTATAGTCAGTGGGAGAAGAGAGACAGAAACAATGTTGGCCAGCTTTCAAGAGCTGCGTAAAAAACTAGGGGTCCCATTGGCACCTGAAAAGACGGAAGGGCCCAGTAAGGTTTTAGAGTTCCTTGGTATTGAGATAGATGCCCCGGGGGAAATATTTCAGCTGCCAGACAAAAAAGTTAGAAAATTGAAGGAACTGATTCAGATACATACCATTAGAAGAAGAGTACAACTGAAACAGGTACAACAGGTATCTGCACATCTGAACTTTGCGTGCAGGGCTATTGGACCAGGAAGGGCTTTCACCAAAAGGTTAGCTAGGGTCACAGCCAGAGTGACCAGACCATACCATTGGGTAGGCATGACAAAAGGAGTCAAGGAGGATTTTAAAGTATGGGAGGAATTCCTAAGGGAATATAATGGCTGCTCCTTCTGGCAAGAGGAATGGGTGTATAACACAGACCTCGATCTTTAGACAGATGCAGCCAGGGGCCTAGGCATGGGGGGCTACCTGAGGGGCAGATGGTTTGCAGAACCATGGCCATTAAACTGGGTAAGGGATGGTAAGGTAAAAGTTATAACATTGTTAGAGATCATGCCCATCTGGGCTTGCACCCTGGTGTGGGGGGAAGAATTACGGGATCAAAAAGTCACATTTTGATGTGACAGTAGAGCAGTGGTAGAGGTCCTGAACAACAGGGTAGCCAGGTCAGAGAGGGTCATGCAAGTTTTGCAACTTCTAGTGCTAAAGGCATTGCATTTGAACATGTCATTCAGAGTGAAACACATAGAAGGGGTACACAATACCCTGGCTGACAGCCTTTCCCGTTGCCAGCTGGAATATTTCTGGAGGCTGGCACCAACAGTGGAGGTGCAAAAAATGCCCATACCAATGAACATATGGAATGTTGGCAGGAAGGAGCAGAAATGTTGTTCCACAGTTCATGGGCACCACGGACTCTGAAAGCCTATGATGGGGCCTGATGAGTGTTTCAAACATTCAGGGTAACACACCACATAGAGATAAGTAAGCCACTCACAGAAGAACAATTGGGGAAGTTCATCATAGAGCAATGGCAAAAAGGAACAGATCAAGCCACAATGGGGGTCTACTTGGCAGGGATTAGAGTTATCTGCAGTCGAAAAGGATGGAAGGACCCAACAAAATCAATGTTCATTAGAAGAATGATGCAGGGATGGGGTAGGTTAAAATAAGGGACGGTGGATAATAGAAGACCAATAGGGGAATAGTGGCTGGTGAAACTGAAGGGTGTGTTGCCAGCAATATGCAGATCAAAGCGAGGCCCAGTTATTTCACACGATTTATGTGGTAATGTTTGCAGGGCCTTGAGGTGAGTGAGGTGGTAGTCCACAGCAAGCAAGACAGGGAAGGGGGATTAGAATGGGAAGATATAAGCTGGGGGATGAAGGTGATACAGCTCATGATTAAGAGGTCGAAAACAGATCAAAGGGGACAAGGTTGCATGGTAACATTAAAGAAACATGTAGAAGGCACAGTGTGCCCAGTGCAGGCTTTGTGGGCTTTTGCTGCAGAGTGTGGGAATAGGACAGGGAGATTATTTCTGCATGGTGATGGAAGTAGAGTCATAAGTTATCATGTCATAGCATTGCTCAAGAAAGGCATGCAATTCCTGGGGGAGGATCCAATTAATTATTCTTCCCACTCCTTATGAATAGGGGCTGCCTAGCAGTGGGCAGCGGCAGGTGAGAAGGTGAATAATATTTTGGAGAAGGGGCACTGGCAGTTGGCCAGTTATAAAAGATACATTCAAACACTGCAGTGTGGAAACTAACGGATCACCTATGTTTTTTGTTACAGATATGGAGCCATGGGGGGGAATAGGGAGAGGTGATATGATGGTAAGAAACTAAGACCATATATAAGATATTTATTCTGTTTAAACCCTATAGGAAGAGGGAGGAGCACAGAAGTCTGGATCTGCGGCCACTCTTATATTTATTGGGCATAAAGGAGAGCTGAGAAAAAGGCTGGGGGAAAGCAATTTTACCAGGATGTGAAACAATGTGAATTGGTATGGCGTGGCATCCAAGGGATGAGATGAGCACAACTGCTTCCCACCCTGAAAGAGATGAAGTAGCGGCAATCCATTCCAGACTTAATTATTATACATTTAGGGGGTAATGACCTTGGGGGCAAGCCATGGGTGGATACATACATGCAGATAAAAAAGGACTGAGACAACTACAGCAGTGAGTGGCCTGAGGTAGTACCTTGCCTGGTCCAGACCATGATACCAAGGAGGTTTGGAGATATAAGCACAGCCATAGAGCTGTGGATAGGGCCAGGAGAAAGATGAACAGAAGGGTAGGGACACTGGTAAGAAAAATGGAAGGACAAGTAATATTGTGGGGAGTGGAAGAGTGGACAGAAGATTTCTACAGGTCAGATGGCATGCACCTGTCAGATCTAGCCATAGATATGTTCAATACAGAAATTATGGATTTTATAGAAGCATTTAGAAGGCATGCAAAAAACAGTTTAAAAAAATGGGAGGAAGAGAAGAATTGGAAAGTGGGTTCCCCAAGGTATGGGGAAACAATACCCTAAGTGAGGGGAAAGCCAGTCATCCAACACAAGCTGGACACTGGCTAGTGGGGAAAAAGGGGAGGAGGGGAAGAAAAAGGAATAAGATGAAAAGTGGAAGAAGCTGAAGGAGAAAAACAGTCTCGGTTTTCACCGTTACCTAACAGAAAAGAGGAGGAGGCACCCAGATTTTCACCTGGGGGAAGCAAAAAGAGGAAGAAAGAGGGATGATCAGAGATTGATATATGGATGAAAATAAATGAAATTGAGAGAGATATAAGAATAAAAGATGATAAAATGGAACATGGAATTATGATCTGAGCACAACAACAAACAATGGTCTCTGTCTTTTTGTGAGGGAAAGGGGGGAATCTGTGACAATAGAGTTACTGGTCTGTAACACATAGGGTCATATTTAGATCCTTTCTTGACTAAGGGAATAATGACCCCTTTATTCCAGTCTGATTGCAAGACAAGGGACTGGAGGATTGCTGCAAACAAACAAGTCAGAACTTCTACCCAATGACTAACATTATGTAAAAAGACTTCAGCTGGGACACCATCAATCTCGGGTACCTTATTTCTTTTTTGTACTTGTATTGCTTCCCTTACTCACATGGGGGAAAATATAAATGGATCCTTAACCACTATACCCTCACCTATACTACTAGAAAATCGATCTTTATGATAACTAGCATAAATTTTACTAAAGTAATTCACCCATTGTTCTTCTGATATAATCCCTAATGTATTGAATTGAATGTTGCTCTCACAGCATTCGAGAGCCAGTAAAGACCAAAATGTTGGATTATCTTTTTTTTAAAATTGACTCTTGTAATTTATCCCATAGTAATAAATTATGAGACCTTTTCTTTTTATGGATCATAGATCTATATTCTAATTTTAGATTCTTAAAAGCCTTCAGTACAACAAAAGAGGAATTTCTTACCCTAAGCTTACCCAAATTTTTTATCTCATTTCTTAGACACAGACAATCATGATCAAACCAGGGTTGGGAGCTACTGATATTGGTTTTTATCTTGTTTCTTTTTCTAGAACTCACCAACTGAAATAACTGCTGCATATAAAATTTAAAATATTCAATTTGTTTTATTGCCCCTACAGCAATCATCCTATCCACTGGTTGTTCTATCATATTATGATCTTGAATTTGCTTATCAATACACTCTTTTGTATATTCAACCCATATAATATTCTTTCCATATTTAATGCACATATTAGCATCTGCTGCCTTCTCTCCCTTGTGATTTCTTAATTTTTGATTAATATTTAATAAGATAGAACAAACCTCAGGAAAATGATTGTGCTCTCCTCTTTTAATAATCCTAAAATACTTTACTCTAGCATATGCTAATGCTTCTACAATTCCTAGATCTAAAACACTACCCCCTTTAATTGTTGGGAATGATATATCCCTTATGTAATTACCTCTTGTTCTACCATTTAAAATCCTTAAATTGAATTTGTCCAAAAATGGAAATAGTACCTTGGTTTTGGGTGCAATGTCCCATCTTAAGACTGATGCACCTTGATATTTAAACAATCATCTATTCCCCATTCAGAAGCTGTATTTTCAATACCTTTGCCTACCCGTACATTAAAATCACAAAATAAATATATCACTACCCCTGGAAACCTAGCTTTCAAGAATTCTATATCTTGGCCTATACAGTTAAGGATACCTGTCATTTCTTTAGCTTTAATAGTTGGAGGAATATATATATATATATATATATATATATTGAAGAATGCAATACATTCTCTCTGACCCATAATAACAACGTACATATAAAACTCATTATACAAACTAACTTCAGAGTTCATAAACTCAAGGAACACACTAATACATACAGCTAGACCACCTTTAGCTCTACCATATTTTGAGGATTTATAGGCTGGTGAAGACCAAGTTGTGTAACTATTCAACCATATTTCATTCAGTTTGTCCATCCAAGTTTCTTGAAAGGGCAGTATTTAAAATTCGGAAATCCAATTTAGCAAACTTTATCCTCAATTTTCTCTTTCAAACCAGCAAGTATGTGTCTTGTCTCCTTGCTTGTCAGTGTGTTGAAGTGGTGCTGCAATGCATCATGTTGCTTCTTTAGCGCTCAGTCTAGAAGTTCCCCTATTCCTCTGGTGTGCCACTGTCTGCCAGTCTTGGTGGAAATGATGTCCTGCAGCTCTCCGTTCCATAGGCAAAACGGGAATTTGCATTCCTCTTTTTATCAGATCTTGTTTCGCTTCTTGAGCAGGTGCACATATGACAGCTCCTGTCTCCCAGATAACTTTTAATCATGCAGGAAATGGAGTCTGAAATTTGATGTTTTGTTCTCAAAGCACTTTCAAAATGGGAGAATACCATTGTCTGGCACTCTGTATCTCTGGTGGGTAATCATGGTTGAGAGTAAGTTTGGAAACCAAGTATTTCAGGGTTTTTTGAGACTAAGCTAGGTGCAATATGTCCTCCTTAACTTTGTAACATGCACACTCTAGGATGCACCTCTGGGTCAGTTGGCTTCCTTACCAGTAAGTGGTGTGCTCTTTCAATTCGTAGAGCATATCCTGAGAGGAGGTTCAGTACATCTCTGAGAAGATTTTCAAAAAACTCTGCCACTGGACACGTTTCCGCTCCTTCCCTCAGACCATAGATTCTAAGGTTATCTCTCCTTGATCTACTTTCCAGATCGAGAGTTTTGACATGTAGCTTTGCTGTTTATTGAAGGAGTAGCTCCAGGACACTTCCCAGTTGTAGTCCATCTGATCCATGCAAGCTTCTAATTTTATAAGCTTATCTGAAATACTTTTGAATTCCTTCCAATTTTCTATTCTGGAGCACTCTATTTCACTGAGCAAAATCTCAAATATACTACATGAGAGATGTTCTAGCTCTCCATCTGTATGGTGCCCAGAGTGCCTAGTGCTGGATGGGGATCAGCTTCTCTCTCTCTGGGCCCTCAGCCTCTATTCAATCTGTCAGCATCCTTAAACACAAGCCCTTTACTGGGAGTCATTTTAGAGCACCTCCAGCTCTTTGGACTACCACTCGACATTTTAACCAGTTTGGATACCGATTAGCTTTTCAGTGGGGATTTTTTAATTAGATTAATTGAGTCAGGTAGCATGGAGCCACTGCTTCCAAGTGTTTACAGGTCCGTGGTGGAACTGGAAGTCCCATCTATTCCTGCACCTCAACCCCTCAGCATCACCAGGCCGGTTACTTTGCATTAGTATTTAAAAGTAGATTTTCCAAAGAAATCATCAGTGATATGGTTAAACATTTTAAATATGTTTTCCAAGATTTTAAACCTAGAAGGTAAGACTACTCTACAAACATTTCACTACTGCATCCTATTACCTACAGTAGTCACATTTTAACACACAATTGTTAGAAATTCTTGGTCCACCATACCTTCCCCCATTTCATAAGCAAGTATGAATACATATACTGTATGATATTGTACAAATTTAAAGATGCTCCCTACACACTCTTCTATCTCACGTGGCCAGTGATTCCCTTGGTAAGCATAACATTTTACAAGGTTAATTTAAAAACATGTATTATCCTAATATCCTCTGTTTTTGCTGGTATGATGTTCCCATAGGTTTCCAAACATCTGAGAGGAGACATTCTTCCTAATGTTCTGCTGAGATGGCTAACTCTGAGCATCAGGTGCATCCCCACATCCTGCTGAAGGACAGAAGATCAATGTTTGCTCTCTGTTCAGTAAAGTCAATAACACGATAATGCAGAAAAATGCATGTCTTCTCTCAGCCTTCACTTCTCCAATGTGAAAATGCTGTGGTGAACAATCCTCTCCGTAATAGCTTTGGCCTTCCACTTTATTGATCAAGTAGGTGGCCCTGCATTTCACCCTCTTTACAACCTCAACATATTGTAGTGGAGGAGCACAGAACTACTATGCATTATGTACTTCAGGTGGTGCTAGACTAAGGCCCTTTAAAGAAGGATAGTTTCCCCTTTCATACTGAACACTTACCTACTCTGTTCTTTTCTTGAAACCTTTTATCCTTCTGGTCAATCAGCCAAGATATCTAGTTAGGCTTATGCTTAACAATTATCCATACCTGTCCTTCATTACAACACTTTTTACTATGTGTGAATTTGTCTGAAAATAAAAGAGTCATAATCTTGTAGAATTTTAAGCAATTTACACTTACTTAATTGACAATGAAATCCAGCTTAATATTCCAACATGTAAATCTTAGATTGGATGTGTACAGCAAACTCCACACATTTGGAAGATAACAGTGGGAGGTGGTCGGTTCGAGAAAAAAGCAGATGACGACGTTAAAAATGCATTGAGAACTCCAAGGTTCCTTAAGTAAAAGCAATAAGTAATGGCATTCCTTATGTTAAGTATATGTAAAGGAGTATTTGTTTAAGGAAACTCACTATCTGTTGTACTTCCTTCTTTTCCATTAGCTACAACTACTCTAACCACAACCAAAACAACAACTACAAGAAGTAAGAGTGCATAAATAACCAAAAGTAAATTATTGTGAGAAATACATCTTTGATATGATTTATAAATGCATATTCCATTTTAAAATCACAAAACGTGTCTAAACCTAGATGAGTAGTCTGCTCTCCAAACATTTCTTTTCCCTCAACCTACATATACATTTGTCACATATTACAATATGAGCATGAATATGGAAGAGACTCTAAGATCATTGTCTTTCCCTACCCATTAGAAGATATGAAAAAATGTGCTGTGTAAACATGCATGAAATACATGTTTCCTACCCAATCTACTACCCAGTGTATCAGTAGATTCCCTTAGTAAGCATACAGTTCTATAGACTTTCTTGGAAGGCTTGTATTCTCTTCTCTCTATTGCCTGTCACATTCCCTTGATCATTTTGTGGTGCTGCACTGCACTGCTTTGACAGTCTCAATGTATTGTTTTTATTAAGGAGGCAAGTACTACATCAAGCATTTCAGGTCAGCTCTGTCTAAATCCTTGTAAAGAAGGGGGAGAATACATTCCCCTTCCATGCTGAACACCCACCTATTTCTTTCATGAATCTTATTATAATACTGGCCAACCTACTCACTCATCAAGTCAAGCTTTTGCCTGGAACTTACTCACATCTGCAGTTCATACCAAAACTTCTTACTATGCTTATAACTGAGTAAATAAATAAGATAATCATATTGCTAAACTAATTTTAGAGAGTACCATTCTTCATATTTCTTAGAGCTTGTAACAATGTAACAGAGCACTGTCTTACCTGAATAGGAGCTCCTCTGTAGTGCAAAATCATTTTTTATTACAGTCCTCTAGGGAAGCAAAGGTATCATAATTTGCCCCAAACAGGCTGGCAGCACAATACCTTTTCATTTCCTACTAGCCCACCCTACACCCATTAGGTGATGTTTTATGATGTCTGTATAGGGAGAGAGCAGGGGGGCACTCCATTGACTTCTACCGAGTCTTTATTTCTAAAGCTTATTTATTGATTTGAAATGCAACTGAAACTTAAACATCCTTGTAAGTTGACTCATATTATGCAGTTAGCAATGTAATTACTTAAGTATGCATACTATAGAGAAGCATTTTCTTAGAAAAATTGGAACTGTAAAATTCCTTGGAATTAAATCATACAAAGAAATTTGCAATAGCATTCTATAAATTAGGTTTATATAGAGATGCATTTCTTTAGTGAAACTAACAATGTGTTGTGCTTCCTCCATTTCACTTAGCTACAACTATTCCAAGCACAACCAAAATGACAAGTGTTGCATTGCATTAATATTTACAAGTAGATTTTCCTAAGCAATCATCTCTGATATGGTTTAACATTTTCAATTTATTTTACAAGTATTTAAACCTAGAAGGTAAGACTACTCTTTGAACATTTCATTACTGCATCTTATTACCTACAGTAGTCACATTTTAACATATAATTGTTAGCGATTCTACATCCACCATGTCTTCCTCCATTTAATAACCAGGTATGAATACAAATGCTGTATAATAATGTACAAATTTAAAGGGATTCCCTATCAACTCTTCTACACAGTGTGTCCAGGGATTCCCTTGGTAAACACAACATTGTACAACCTTAATTTAAAGGCATGTATTAAATTCATGTCCTCCGTCTCTGCTGGTACGATGTTCCATAGGTGCCCAGCCATCTGGAAGTAGGAATGCTTCATAATGTTACCTCTGAGATGGCTACCTCTGAGCATCAGCTGCATCCCCACGTCCTGCTGAAGGACAAAGGTTCAAAGTTTGCTGTCTATTCAGTAAAGTCAATAATACGATAATGCAGAAAAATGTATGTCTTCTCTCAGCTCTCACTTCTGCCAATGTGAAAATGTTATTTTGAACAAGCCTCTCCCTATAGCTTTGGCCTTCTACTTAGTAGGTGGCCCTGCATTGCTCACTCTTTACAGCCTTAACATATTGTAGTGGAGGAGCACAGAACTACTGTACATGATGTACTTCAGGAGGTGCTAGACAAAGTCCCTTTAAAGAAGGATAGTTTCCCCTTCCATTCTGAACACTTACTCACTCTATTCTTTTCTTGAAATCTTGTATCCTCCTGGTCAGTCAGCCTAGCTATCTAGTCAGGCTTTATGCTTTGCAATTATCCATACCTGTCCTTCATTACAACACTTTTTACTATGTGTGTATTTGCCTGAACATAAAAGAGCCGTAATGTTGAAGTATTGTAAGTAATTTACATTTACTTAATTGACAATGAAATACATCTTAATATTCCAACATGTTTTGTTTTGTTTGTTTCTTCAAAAATAGTTTATTGTGTGATTCAGGGAGTACAGGTAAAATACAACATAATGACATTCTGACTCATGCCTTAATAAAAGGAAAAACATTTGTTGATCACAATTTCAACATCACTTCATACAAAAATTATATTCTGTATCAGGTATATCAACAGACATTACTGAGGATCACTGCTAGGAGTTTCTTACAAATAGAGAGGGGAACTATCTAAATTGCACTATTAATCATAGTGTTCGGATTTTATGCAAATACAGAAGCAAGCAGTGATATCTGCAACTGTAAAATAAGAGTTTGTCACATAGGAACACAAATGGGCACATATGCTGTTATGGCTGTATTGAGGATTCTGTTACATAACGTCCAACTTTTTGTTGTGCCACAGACTATGTAGGAAACCAGCCCTCCTCCACTACTCTGATCAGGGGCTCCAAATCTCCTTAAATGTACAAACCTGGTCCAAGGTGCCCATTTGAGCTTTCTCAAGACCCAGACAACAGGGCAGGTTATTAGATCATCTGCTCACAGTGGGGGGGAGGGGCGAAGACATCCAGAACTGAGTTATGGTCCTTCTAGCATTTATTAAGGCTATATTCCATAATGGGTTACTCATGGACCTGCTGGGATGATTCGGGTCAGCCCCCATGAGAAGCTCAAGAGGGGACTTTGATGGTGCATAACCCCAGACCTGGGACATAATTCTGTGAATACTATGCCAAAAGGGGCAACATTTGCACAGATCAGAGCCATGTGGAGGCAGTCTCCAGTTTCTATGTTACATTTGGGACTTAAAATTGTCCACATCATGCAGCCTAGCTGGTGTTATATAAGCCTGATGCAGGAAATGAAGTTGTATTTGCCAGAGCTTATTGCTGAATGAGCAATGTACATAATGGGAGCACACCAGTTTTCATGCATAGGAGTCAATATGTAAAGAAAGGTCCTCAGACCACCGCTCCCTGCTCAATTCTAATTTCTCCCCACTTCCCCCCACAATGGTGCAGTAAAAGATGGAGAGTGGCTTTCAGCCTGGTTGTGGCTTGTAGATTTCATCTTCAAATGGTGAGGGTGAAGCCCCCCTCTACAGCTGACAGAGAAGTCCCAATCAACTATCGAGTATGAAGGCACACAAAAAACACCCCAGGATGGAGGCCCCAATGTGCACATAGGGTCTGAAAACTACAGATCATTCCACCCTCATATAACTGAGCCACATTAAACAGGTCCAGTTTCCTCCAATGCCACAGCCACTGTATAAGTTGCAAGGAACAAGATCCCCTCTGCCTCACAGCACATATCAGACTCACATATGGCAAGACACCCCCCTGCCATCCAATGTGCCAATGTTCATGCATCCGTATCCCCATTGTAGTATTAGTAAATGTATTTGGAACCAGTTGTTTGGGCTGGGAAGCAAGGCTACCAATTAATAAGTCATTTTTTAAACTACCCTCCAACATCACCTCCTCAAGTCTCATCCAGGTGAGGATATCCCCTTCAGGCCTGCAGTAAGAATGCCAGCTGGGTGGCCCAGTAATACATCTTGAAATCTGGTAGTCCAACACCACCCCTCCCAGGGGTTTAAAAGATCATTGCTCTATGGATTCTTGCACCTTCCCATATGAATCTGTGTAACATTGTGATACACCTAAAATGACACTGTGGCACTCTGATGGGAAGAGATTGGTACAGGTATAGGCAAGGTGGGAGTATGGTGATTTTTATGATGCCAACCCTACCCAGCAAAGAAATGGGAAGAGCAGTCTGACGCTCACAATCCTCAGAGAGTCGGGCAAGCAGAGGCCTATAATTGAGGGCATAAAGGCGACAAATTGCGGGCAATATCTGGATCCTAAATATTTTATCAGTGCAACTAACTGCGGTCCCCTCAAGTTGGCAATTAATTGTGCTCTATCACAAGTACCTATTGGGAGGATCTTACTCTTTGTCCAGTTAACTTTATGACCTGTTGAAGCACCAAATTCTCTCATAAGCTTATGAACTGCAGGGAGATCTTGTGCAGGATTTTGTAGGTATAACAGTTGGTCATCTGCATACATGGAGATCTTGTGTTCTGAGCCTCCCCCCACATAGCCAGCAATGTTAGTTTGTGCCCACAGGACCACAGCCAAGGGCTCCAGGCATATAAGACAGGGATAAGGGGCACCCCTGATGTGTGCCTCATTCCAAAATAAAGGAGTTAGATAGACAGCCATTAACCACCACTTGAGCCTGAGGGTTAGTATATGAAATGTGCACCCACTGGCAGAAATTCAGGCCCAACCACATCCAAGGTCTCAAAGAGGTAGCCCCACTCCACATGGTCAAAGGCCTTTTCTGCATCTAACACAACTACGGCTGCCCCATTTGAGGTTTTCATCTGCCCCATCTGTAAATTATATTTAGGATACGTCTGACATTGTGTTTCCCCTGACAGCCTTTTACAAACCCTGTTTGATCCTGTTGTATCAGCAGTGGCAACACAGATTCCAACCGAGTGGCCATCACTTTAGCCAAGATCTTGTAATCCACTGTTAATAAAGAGATGGGCCAGTGGGAAGCATATTTAGTCAGATCTTTCCCAGGTTTAGGGATAATTGTAATCACTGCAGACCATGTGGAGGTGGGCAGAACACCCCGAGATAATCCTTCCTCTAACATATCAGACAAAGGGTCCAACAATAAGGGGCAAAACACTTTATAAAAATCTATGGGGATGCCATCTGGGCCAGGAGCTTTCCCCCCCTTTAGGGCCTTTATCGCTTGTTATATTTCTTACCTAGTCAGGGGGACATCCAACATTTTGGAGCCATCTTCTGTCAGTGTGTTCAGAGGGGCTTGCCTAAAGAAAGATGCCATTTCATCACCGGTGCGTTGACACACTGATGTGTATAATTCTTTTTTAGAAAGTTCCAAATACTTTCCCGATACCATCTGTACCATGTGTTGTGCCCCCACTCGAGTCAATTATCCTTCCCACCCTCCTCTCTGCTTCTCTATGTTTAATCTGCCAGGCAAGCAGTTTACCACCTCAATATCCATCAAAATAGGCACCTACATTGACCAATAATATTGAACACTTCAGTTTAGCATTGTTTAATATGTTAAATTGATATTTTAGATGTTGAATAATATTGTATAACTCTTTAGAGGGCTTGCTTTTATATGCCATCTCACATGCTGAACTCTTTTTCATGCTTACGATGGGAGACAAATGGAATAGTCTGGCCCCTGATATAGGCCTTCAAGGCCTCCCACCTAGTCCCATGACATGTGTCACCCCTAGCATTATAAAGTAGAAATTCCTGTATGAGCTCCCTCATCTGTTCAACATATGTTCGATCCTTTAAAAGTAACGGATCCTACCTCCAGCTGCAAGGAGACGTAGTGGAGCCCAATTGACTGAGATAGATATAGTCAGGGCATGATCAGACACCAAAATTGGAAGATACTTTACCTCTCCAATCCCCAACAACAGCAAGGTAGAAACCAACAAGTCTGTCTATTCTAGCATATGATTGATGGGAATGGGAGAAGAAACCATAGTCCCTGTCAGTGGGGTGAAAGTGGTGCCAGGCATCTATTAGTCCCATATCCCTTTGAATCTGCTCCAAAGCTTTGGTATTTCTGGACAATGGAAATACAGTGGTCTTAGAACGTTCTAGTACAGTATCTAATATACAATTGAAATCCCCCCTGACCACCCATGTTTCATCCCATCATGACATATCTAGTGCCAGCCTTTGAAAAAATCTCGGATCTTCAATGTTAGGGGCATAAACAGACCCAAGTAAAAGAATACTACCCCCAGGCATACAAACTTTTGCAAGGGCTTAGTGTCCTGCAGTGTCCACCAATGACTCCATTAATTCAACTGGACAGCCCCTGGGAAGCCAAAATGAAGTGCCACTGGCCTTGGATGAATACATGGAAGAAATCCATGAACCCCCAATTCCCCCCCATAAAGGCAGCAGTCCTGCAGGCTTCAGTAACAGAGAAGTGTGTCTCCTGCAATAATAATATCTGTTCCTTCATCCGTGTTACCTCAGTCATGATTTTCCTATGCTTAAGAATCATTTTTAGGTAATTTATGTTCCGTGTGACTATCATAATATCAGATGCCATAGCAACTACCCATGCATGGCAATACCCAACCTAATTCTGACAAATGTACACCCCGAACCAACTTTTTTAACATGAAGTAAAACCAGAAACCCAAATGATTCCTAATCATCCCTCCCACCAGACCTGACCCCCTCATTTAACCTCCCATCATAAAAACACAGACAGAAACTAAGAGGCTTCAGCATCATCCTGAACTGAGAGTATGAGACAGAGAGATGTAACTCTCCCAGGTTAGCACCAACTAGCCCTCCGAATCCAGCCACACAAACAGCTTCAAATAGTCGCCCTTCCAAATGAACAAACCCAACATTATAGAATGCATTTCCCCCTCTCAATGAGCCCCACCTTCCCTCTCCCACTCTGCATCAGAATGCCAGATAGTGACCCAACATGAAGTTCCCCACAACCCTCCCCACAATTACCACAGGACAGAAAAAAACCTGCCCAAAACCCCACTGCTAACAATTGACAGAAAAATATTATTTCCATCGCTAACATTTTAACATGAAGCACCACATAGCTTAATACAATGTATACTCAAAGCTGTAGTGTGCAACAATTATACTAATAAACTTCTGAAAATCTTTAAATTAAACAAGTTTGGCTCATTAAAAAGAGCCAGCCCAAAAAAAATATTGAAGGATCTGTCCATTCTGAAACACTGATCATGAAAACAGAATATTTATTGCTTCCTCAGCTGATAGAGTCAGGAGTCAAAGCAATAACAGTAACCCCCTTAACAGTGGGATTTTTACCCTACCAGCCGATAACCATGTCCGCAGACATGGTCAGGAGGCTTGTTTCACATGAAAATTAACATAGATGGCATTCCAAATCTCCAAAACTGCCACAGCGGGCATGCAAAAGGAGATAGTATCCCACATAGGTGATTTCAATAGGCCACAAAATATTTTTTGCTAGATTGGTTGCTGTGGACATAAGATCTCCAGAGAGAGAAGGACAAGGAAATAAGGATACTACTTAGCTTAGTTCAGGTGTCTCCAGCTTGTACTCTGTCTCTCCTGGTCTCCTCCGCAGCAACCAATTTTTCTGCAGCTTTAGGACACATGCAGAAAAGTGGCACTTGACCCGGGCAATCGATCAGCAGGAGAGCTAGGTAGCGAAAACTAAAGGCCTATCCCATGGTATGCAGCTTACTTTTTATCTGAGAAAATTTCTGCCGTTGTGCCTGCAAATCTCTACTGTAATCTTGATATACATGCACTTTGCCGTTGTTAAACGAAATGGGCCCTACTTGTTTGGCTTTTTGAAGAATCTTCTTTTTGTCTGTAAAGCAGAGATATTTGACCAGGCAGTGTCTCACCCACTCTCCTGGCTTGGGTGGAGGTCCCACTTGATGAGCTCATTCTATTTAAAATTCTTCATACTCTTTAGGAAGATCGAGCTGTTTCACTAACCATTTTTGCAGGCCTCATGCCATATCTCTACCCTCAGTCCCTTCAGGTAGGCCTATTAAACAGAGATTGGATCTCCACAACCTGTTCCCTTGGTCATCAATCCTCACCATCAGTTCCTCCAGGGATGTTTTTAGTCCATTTCTTTCAACTGAAACTGCTGCTAGCGTCTCCTACAGGGTGTTCACTCTTTGCTCAAACTCAGCAATCTGGGACACATGCTCTGCAGAGGTTTTGGAGAGCCCAGTTACAACTCCCTGGAGATAGGTAAGCTGTGCTGTTAGATTAATGAAACCAGATTTCATTTCTTGATGCATTTGTAATAGGGTAGAGGGAACACCTGCTAAAGATTTAGATAGTGTCTTCATCTCCAATCGGTCTCTCATTCCCACGTTCTCCAAATTCAAGGCCTGCGATTTAGGAATAGCCGCAGCTTTACCGGCTCAGGATGAATTTGCTGCATCAAACTAAAGTTTACCCTGACAGTTTTTCTGTTTTCTGTATGACATGTACCTTAAATACTATAGGCAATGTTTTTCAGAAAGATTTTTAAACAAAAACACAGCTTTGAAGGCAGTTTATAACTCGATGAACCAAGGAGCTTACTAGCACATGTCTGCCATGTCTAGAGGCTAGCCATGCCCCGTAATATTCCAAAATGTTAAACTTAAATTGGATGTATACAGCAAACTTCACACATCTGGTAGATAACAGAGGGAGATGGCTGGTTGGAATAAAAAGCCAATGACGACATTAACAATGCAATGAGAACTGCAAGGTTCCTTATGTAAAAGTAATTAGTAATGGCATTCCTTATGTTAAGTATATGTAATTGAGTATTTGTTTAAGAAAACTCACTGTTTGTTGTACTTCCTTCTTTTCCATTAGCTACAACTACTACAACCACAATCAAAACAACAACTACAACAAGTAAGATTGCATAAATAACTGAAAGTAAACTATTTTGAGAAATACATCTTCGATATGATTTATAAATGAATAGTCCATTATAAAATCAAAACACGTGTCTAAACCTAGATGAGTAGCCTGCTCTTCTAACATTTCTTTACTCTCTACCTCACATATACATTTATCACATATCACCATATGAGCATATTCATGGAACAGACTCCAAGATGATTGTATCTTCCCCTACTCATTAGCAGATATGAAAAAGTATGCTGTGAATTTGGTAGGCCAGGTTCGGCTCAGCCCAGGCAGGAGGATGTCCAGCAGTTGGAGTGTGGCTATGAGTGGTGGTGATGTCGCCTATCAGTGTGGATGGGGATTTTCTGTGTAACTGTTTCTCTTGGGGGTGTGGCATGTAATGACATCCATGCATGGCTTTCCTGATAATCACTGCCTAACTCCCAACCCCTATGACACGTCTGGTGATCCTGTAGTGCCCCCGATGTCCATCGGCGGTTGCTAGGACACCAAGCCACCTCAGGATCCCTCCCAGAGAAAGAGAAGAGAGGTCCTTCAGATGCTCAGTCCTCTCCCTCCTCCACTGACCCCTGGCTCCCCATGTCTGTCACTAAACTCGGGTCACCGGCATGGCACGAGGTGTGCCGTAATGTGCCTCAACCCTCAGCGCCAACAAGCCAGCTACTTTGCATTAGTATTTAAAAGTAGATTTTCCAAAGAAATCATCTGTGAAATGGTTTAACATTTTAGATTTATTTTCCAACTTTTTAAACCTAGAAGGTAAGACTACACTCCAAACATTTCACTACTGCATCATATTACCTACAGTAGATACATTTTAACATATAATTGTTTGAAATTCTTGGTCCACCATGTCTTCCCCCATTTCATAAGCAAGTATGAATACATATGCTGTATGATAATGTACAAATTTAAAGGGGCTCCCTACCCACTCTTCTACCCCATGTGTCCAGTGATTCCCCTGGTAAGCACAACATTATACAAGCTTAATTTAAAGGCATGTATTATCCTCATGTCCTCTGTCTCTGCTGGTATGATGTTCCATAGGTTCCCAGCCATCTGGAAGGAGAAATGCTTCCTAAAATTACTCCTGAGATAGCTATATCTGACCATCAGGTGTATCCCCACATCCTGCTGAAGGACAGAAGATCAATGTTTGCTGTCTGTTCAGTAAAGTAAATAATACGATAATGCAGAAAAAATGCATGTCTTCCCTCAGTCCTCCCTTCTCCAATGTGAAAATGTTATGGTGAACAAGTCTCTCCCTAACAGCTTTGGCCTTCCACTTTATTGATCAATTAGGTGTCCCTGCATTGCACCCTCTTTACAACCTCAACATATTGCAGTAGAAGAGCACAGACCTACTGTCCATGATGTACTTCAGGTGGTGCTAGACTAAGTCCCTTTAAAGAACAATAGTTTCCCCTTCCATACTGAACACTTACCTATTCTATTCTTTTCTTGAAATCTTTTATCCTTCTGGTCAATCAGTCAAGCCATCTAGTTAGGCTTATGCTTAGCAATTATCCATACCTGTCCTTCATTACAACGCTTTTTACTATCTGTGTATCTGTCTGAACATAAAAAGAGCCATAATCTTGAAGAATTGTAAGCAATTTACATTTACTTAATTGACAATGAAATCCAACTTAATATTCCAGGATGTTAATCTTTGATTGGAAGTATACAGCAAACTCCACACATTTGGAAGATAACAGAGGCAGGTGGTCGGTTCAAGAAAAAAGCTGATGATGACATTAAAAATGCAATGAGAACTGCAAGGTTCCTTAAGTAAAAGCAATTAGTAATGGCATTCCTTATGTTAAGTATATGTAAAGCAGTATTTGTTTAAGGAAACTCACTATCTGTTGTAATTCCTTCTTTTCCATTAGCTGCAACTACTCCAACCACAACCAAAACAACAACTACAACAAGTAAGAGTGCATAAATAACCAAAAATAAATTATTGTGAGAACTCCATCTTTGATATGATTTATAAATGTATATTCCATTTTAAAATCGCAATACAATGTGTCTAAACCCAGATGACTAGCCTGCTCTCCTAACATTTATTTACTCTCTACCACACTTATACATTTGTCACATATTACCATATGAGCATATTCATGGAAGAGGCTCTAAGACCATTGTGTATTCCCCTACTCATTAGCAGGTAAGAAAAAGTATGCTGTTTAAACATGTATGAAATAAAATGTGTTTCCTACCCAATCTACTACCCAGTGTATCAATAGGTTCCCTCAGTAAGCATACAGTTGTACAGGATTACGTGGAAGGCTAATATTCTCTTCATGTCTGTTGACTGTTTCATTCCCTAGATTATTTTGGTGGTGCTGCACTGCACTACTTCAACAGTATCAATGTATGGTTTGTGCTGAGGAGATAAGGATTACATGAAGCACTTCAGCTTGGCTCAGACTTAGTTCTTCTAAACAGGAAGGATACATTACCCTACCATGCTGAACACCCATCTATTTCTTTCATGAATCTTATTGTACTATAGGACAAACTGCCCATCCAGCAAGTCAAGCTTTTGCATGGAACATATTCAGACCTGCAATTCACACCAAAACTCTTACTATGCTTATGACTGAGCAAATATATAAAATAGCCATATTGTTAAAATAATTTTAAAGAACACCTTTATTGATATTTCTCAGTGCTTGTAACAAAATACAAGAGCACTCTTACCTGAATAGGAGCTCCTTTGAAGTGTGAAATCATTTTTTACTGCAGCCCCCTAAGGAAGCAAAGGCATCATAATTTGCCCCAAGCGACTGACAGCATAATACCTTTTCACTTCCTACTAGCCCACTCCACTCCTTTTCTGTGATGTTTTATGATGTCTGTGTAGGATTAGTGCAGGGGAGCGTACCACATTCACTTCTATACGGCTTTATTTCTAAAACAGATTTACTGATTTTGACATGTAATTGAAACTTAAACATCTTTGTAAATTAACTCATACAATGCAATTAGCAAAGTAATTACTTAAGTCTGCATACTATAGATAAGCATTTTGATAGAAAAACTGTAGGTGTAAAGTTCCTTCGAATTAAAATCATACAAAGAAATTAGCAATAGCATTCTACAAGTTAGGTATACATAGAGATCCATTTCCTTACTGAAACTAATTGTGTTGTGCTTCATCTATTTTAATTAGCTACAACTACTCCAACCACAACCAAAACTACAACAACAACAAGTAAGTGTTGCTTTGCATTAATGTATTTTTTGTATGTTCTATTTTTGCACCGTCCTACGAGGATCTCTCCCAGGCATCCACTGTTGCCTCCAGCTCTACCTCCTTGCCTGAAACAACTCTCACTCCTGGCACAAGCCCGGCGATCTCCACTGCGGCTCTGAGGCCCCTGAGGTAGTGCCACCCTCTCCACCCAGAGCACTCTATCTAGAATTTGGCAGGCCAGGTTGGGCTCAGCCCAGGGGAAGCGGATGTCCAGCAGTTGGAGTGTGGCTGCGAGTGGTGGTGCTGTTGCCTATCCATGTGGATGGAAATTTTCTGTGTAACTGTTAACCCCTGGGGTGTGGCGTGCATTAACGTATGTGCATGGCTTTCCTGCTGATGTCTGCCACACTCTCTGCCCTATGATCTGGAAAGTTATCTTGTAGTACCTCTGATCTCCTTCAGGGGTCTCTAGGACGCTGAGCCACCCCAGGATCCCTCCCAGAGAGGGGAGACTGGTCCTCCAGATGCTCAATCCTCTCCCTCCCCCACTGACCCCTGTCTCCCAGAGTCTGTCACCAAACTCGGGTTGCTGGCGTGGCAAGAGGTGTGGAGTCCTGTGCCTCAACCCTCACCTCCACTGGGCCAGCTACTTTGCATTAGTATTTAAAAGTAGAGTTTCCAAAGAAATCATCTGTGATATGGTTTAACATTTTAGATTTATTTTCCAAGTTTTTATATTTAGAAGGTCAGGCTACTCTCCAAACATTTCACTACTAAATCCTATTACTTACAGTAGTCACATTTTTACATACAATTGTTAGAAATTCTTTGTCCACCATGTCTTCCCCCATTTCAAGGGGCTCCCTGCCCATCTCTTCTACCCAGTATGTCCAGTGATCCCCTTGGTAAGCACAACATTGTACAAGCATAGTTTAAAAACATGTATTATCGTCATGTCCTCTGTCTTTGCTGGTATGATGTTACATAGATTCTTAATGTTACCCCTGAGATGGCCACCTCTGAGCTTCAGGTGTATCCCCACATCCTGCTGAAGGACAGAAGATCAATGTTTGCTGTCTGTTCAGTAAAGTAAATAACATGATAATGCAGAAACATGCATGTCTTGTCTCAGCCTTCACTTCTCCAATGTGAAAATGTTATGGTGAACAAGCCTCTCCCTAATAGCTTTGGCCTTCCACTTTATTGATTAATTAGGTTACCCTGCATTGCATGCTCCTTACAACCTCAATATATTGTAGTGAAGGAGCAGAGAACTACTGTACATATTGTACTTCAGGTGGTGCTGGAGTAAGTCCCTTTAAAGAAGGATAGTTTACCCTTCCATATTGAACACTTACCTACTCAATTCTTTTCATCAAATCTTTTATTCTTCTGGTCAATCAGCCAAGCCATCTAGTTAGGCTTGTGCTTGGCAATTATCCATAACTGTCCCGCATTACAACACTTTTTACTATGCATGTATTTGTCTAAACATAAAAAGAGCCATAATCTGGAAGAATTTTAAGCAATTTACATTTACTTGATTGACATTGAAATCCACCTTAATATTCCAGCATGTAAATCTTAGATTGCATGTATACAGCAAACTCCCAAACATTTGGAAGACAACAGAGGGAGGTGGTCGGTTCGAGAAAAAAGCAGATGATGCTGATAAAAATGCAATGAGAACTACAATGCTCCTTAAGTAAAAGCAATTAGTAATGGCATTCCTTTTGTTAAGTATATGTAAAGGAGTATTTGTTTAATGAAACTCATAATCTCTTGTACTTCCTTCGTTACCATTAGCTACAATTACCCCAACCACAACCAAAACAACAACTACAACAAGTAAGAGTGCATAAATAACCAAAAGTAAATTATTGTGAGAAATCCATCTTTGATATGATTTATAAATGTATATTCCATTTTAAAATCACAACACAACGTGTCTAAACCTAG
The DNA here is from genome assembly GCA_016271365.2 of Neoceratodus forsteri. Classification (NCBI taxonomy): domain Eukaryota; kingdom Metazoa; phylum Chordata; order Ceratodontiformes; family Ceratodontidae; genus Neoceratodus; species Neoceratodus forsteri. Next base: position 934,388,800 of record CM028133.1, read on the forward strand.
ATGAGTAGCCTACTCTCCTAACATTTCTTTACTGTCAACCTAACATATACATTTGTCACATATTACCATATAAGCATAAACATGGAAGAGACTCTAAGATCATTATGTCTTCCACTTCTCATTAGCAGATATGAAAAAGTGTGCTATGTAAACATGTATGTAATATAATGTGTTTTCTACCCAATCTACTATCCAGTGTATCAAAAGATTCCCTTACTGAGCATACAGTTGTATAGGCTTTCTTGGAAGGCTTGTATTCTCTTCATCTCTACTGACTGTCTCATTCACCTTGATCATTTTCATGGTGCTGCACTGCACTGCTTTGACAGTCTCAATGTATTGTTTTTATGAAGGAGCCAAGAACTACATTAAGCATTTCTGGTCAGCTCTGACTAAGTCCTTGTAAAAAGGGAGGATAAATTCCCCTTCAGTGCTGAACACCCACATATTTCTTTCGTTAATCTTACAATACTGGCCAACCTGCCCATCCATCAAGTCAAGCTTTTGCCTGGAACTTACTCACACCTGCAGTTCATACCAAAACTTCTTACTATGCTTATGACTGTGTACATATATAAAATAACCATATTGCTAAAATTATTTTGGAGAGTAACATTCTTCATATTTCTTAGAGCTTGTAACAAAGTAACAGAGCACTCACTTACCTGAATGGGGAGCTCCTCTGCAGTGTGAAATCATTTTTTACTGCAGCACTGTAAGGAAGCGAAGGTATCATAATTTGCCCCACTGGGCTGGCAGCACAATAGCTTTTCACTTCCTACTATCCCACCCCACACCCATTTTGTGATGTTTTAAGATGTCTATATAGGGAGAGAGCAAGGGGCACTCCATTGTCTTATACAGAGCTTTATTTCTAAAGCATATTTACCAATTTGAAATGCGACTGAAACTTAAATGTCCTTGTAAGTTAACTCATATTATGCAATTAGCAATGTAATTACGTAAGTATGCATACTATAAATAAGCATTTTCTTAGAAAAATTGGAACTGTAGAATTCCTTGGAATTAAAATCATACAAAGAAATTAGCAATAGCATTCTATAAGTTAGGTTTACATAGAGATGCATTCCCTTAGTGAAACTAATTATGTGTTGTGCTTCCTCCATTTCAATTAGCTACAACTACTCCAAGCACAACCATAATGACAACAAGTAAGTTTTGCTTTGCATTAATATGTTAAAGTAGATTTTCCTAAGAAATCATCTCTGATATGGTTTAACATGTTTAGATCTATTTTGCAAAATGTTTAAACCTAGAAGGTAATACTATTCTCTTAACATTTCATTACTGCATCATATTACCTACAGTAGTCACATTTTAACATGCAATTGCTAGACATTCTCGGTCCATCATGTCTTCCCCTTCTTCATAAGCAGGTATTAATACATATGCTGCATGATAACATACACATTTAAAGGGGTCCACACCCATTCTTCTACCCAGCATGTCCAATGATTCCCTTGGTAAGCACACTATTGTACAAGCTTAATTTAAAGGCATGTATTATCCTCATGTTCTCGGTCTCTGGTGGTATGATGTTACATTGGTTCCCAACCATCTGGGAGGAGAAATGCTTCTTAATGTTACCCCTGAGATGGCTACCTCTGAGCATAACGTGTATCCCCACATCATGCAGAAGGACAGAATATCAAAGTTTGCTGTCTATTCAATCAAGTCAATAAGACGATAATGAAGAAAAATGCATGTCTCCTCTTAGCCTTCACTTCTCCAATGTGAAAATGCTATGGTGCTCCAGCCTCTTCCTATAGCTTTGGCCTTCCACTTCATTTGCCATTTAGGTGGCCCTGCTTTGTACCCCCATTACAACCTCAACATATTGTAGTGGAGGAGCACAGAACTACTGTACATGATGTACTTCAGGTGGTTCTAGACTATATCCCTTTAAAGAACGATAGTTTACATATCCATATTGAACACTTACCTACTCTATTCTTTTCTTGAAATCTTTTATCCTTCTGTTCAATCAGCCCAGCCATTTTGTCAGGCCTATCCTTAGCAATTATCCATACCTGTTCTTCATTTCAACACTTTTTACTATGCATCTGTCTGAACATAAAAGAGCCAAAATGTTAAAGAATTTGAAGTAATACATTTTTGCTTAATTGACAATGAATTCCAGTTTAAAATTCCAACATGTTAATCTTAGATTCCATGTATTCAGCAAATTCCACACATGTGGTAGATAGCAGAGGGAGGTCATTGGTTGGAAAAAATGCTGATGATGTTAAAAAATGCAATTAGAATTGCAAGGTTCCTTAAGTAAATGCAAATAGTAATGGCAGTCCTTATGTTAAGTATATGTAAAGTAGTATTGCTTTAAGGAAACCCACTGTCTGTTCTACTTCCTTCTTTTCCATTAGCTACAACTACTACAACCACAACCAAAACAACAACTACAAGTAAGAGTGCATAAACAACCAAAAGAAAATTATTGTGAGAAATACATGTTTGATACGATCTATAAATGCATATTCCATTTTGAAATCAAAACTCAATATGTCTAAACCTAGATGAATACCCTACTCTCCTAACATTTTTTACTCTCAACCTATCATGTACATTTGTCACAAATTAACATATAAGCATATAAATGGAAGAGACTCTAAGACCATTGTGTCTTCCCCTACTCATAAGAAGGTATGGGAAAATGTGCTGTGTAAACATGTATGAAATAAATAAGGGGATAAACAATAGAGAGCTGCCCCAGAAAAAGTCAAAGCTGGCTTCAGAGAATGCACAATTGGCAAGGCAATGGTCTGGAATCATCAATGAACAGGCAAACTCACCAACTGCCTGTCCACTAGGTAACTGGTGTTCTCTGGAGTCTTCAGACCATTGCACTCGATCTACTCCTCAAATGAATTCTGTGCACCTCCAAAGTCAAACAGTCATGGCTTCATGTAAGAACACCTCATGCAGAAGTGTAGTCAAAAGAGCACAGCAGACATCTGACTGAAACTGCAGCTTCAAGTAAAATTGGCTGCAGAGACCACCCACTGAGCCAGAGTCAGACACTCTGCCACTCTGACTGAAACTGCAGCTTCAAGATAAATTGGCTGCAGAGACCACCTGCTGCTTTGCTAGAGTTGGCCACTCTCCCCCTCTGACTGAAACTGCAGCTTCAAGTTAAATTGGCTACAGAGACCACCTGCTATGCCAGAGCTGGCCACTCTCCCCCTCTGACCGAAACTGCAGCTTCAAGTTAAATTGGATGCAGAAACCACCCACTGTGCCAGAGTTGGCCACTCTCCCCCTCTGACCGAAACTGCAGCTTTTAGTTAAACTGGCTGCAGAGACCACCCGCTGTGCCAGAGTTGGCCACTCTCCACCTCTTACTGAAGCTACAGGTACTGTTGAGACACACAGCAGAGACCCCTCTGAGGTCTTCCAGCCAGTGTAGCTCTGTCTGACTGTTAAACTTGGTGCCTTTTCTGCCAGAGGGACAAGAATGTCTTAACTTGGATACAGTGACTGTTCCACTCAGTTAGCTACCGCATAGCTGTTCAAAGGAATAGTCCACCAACAACTTGCAAAAAACATATGTTGTGCAGAGTGTTTTGATTTGTATGTTAAGTTGTTGTGTGCCCTTCCCTCAGTCTGCTATTAAGAGTTTTTCCTAAATTAGCCTGCTAGCTTTAGGGTAGTTTTACGACCCCTGGAGTTCTTCATATGAGACAGCTTAATTGTTTTCCTTAGTCCTACAATGCACCTTGTTTCATGTGACAGTGATGTAGCAGAGACCATAAATCAAGCAGAAAGCATTGCTTTGCAATCAGTTCACAACAGTAGATATGGTTATATTTTAAAATCTATAGAATTCATCTTAGTGACTACCCTCATCGTAAAGGTCTTGCTGTCCTGTAGAACTTTGCTGCTGGTAATTTTTGTGCAGCTTGCAAAGCTTCCAAGATATTTAGTTTGTTTTGTATGTGTGTGCTGAATGTTGAGTCTCTGCTACATCACTGTCACATGAGACAAGATGCACCATGGGAAAAAGGAATACAATTAAGCTATCTCATGTGGAGATGTCCAGAGGTCGTAAAACTACCCTAAAACCAGCAGGCTAATTTAGGAAAAACTCCTAATGGAAGTCAAAGGGAAGGAAACACTAGACCTTAACATGCAATTAAAACACTCTGCACAACATATATTTTTTGCAAGTTATAAGTGGACTACTCCTTTAATGAATTTTACTGCTTAGGATTCCTTAACTTTCTCATTTGCAAGTTATGTATCTCTACCATTTAAGGGCACTGTTCCTAAGCCAGTATGACTCAAAGGGCAAGAATCTTTCTAACTTTCTGACACATCACCTGACTTCAAACTAGGTTCTATTTACATCTTCTACTCCACCTTTCTAGACCTGTCACTTAACTAGACATTTTCAAATACTTCCTTCCTGAGGTGTCTGCTGTTAAAAAAGCTGCAAAGGTCTTCCCAACCTGCCTATTCTGTTCCCTGTGGTCCTTGAAATTCACTACTGTCTATCTTCCAAGGGTTTTTGCTCCCATATAGTGGGGTACTGCTTTCCCAAGCTGTGGCTCCACTAACTCTCTGTCTGCTGAAAACACTGCTCTCTTTACAATATACTATACCTTTACCTTTATTTTGCATAGGGAAATACTCTAGAAAGAAACAGGCAACAAGGATCGAGTTAGACAAGGAGTTGCGGATGGCTGGGGTTCATTACATCGGGGTCCTGCTGTAATTAAACTTTATAGTCTAGCCCCTCTGACCTGTTCACTCTCGGTCAAAAATGAGTGACATCAGTATACTTTGAAACTGTTTACCCCAATACCTTTGATAGTGCTGCCTGTAAAACTCCTCATCACACTGTGTCCCCTTATACACTGACAGGAAGATATGACAGCAGAGCAGCTTTGACAGCTTTTGTGAGTCGCACTGGCAACAAGTATGGTTACTGACATAATGCAGTCTCGAGACACTGATCATTCCCAACAGGCTGCCAAACTGTCAGTGTTTTGGGCTGGCTGAATTTAATACTAATTTTGTTTCAATAGCAATGTCAGGACAAACAAATAGGTAGAGAGTTATCATGTTTTGATTATGTGTTACTACACGTTAACCAGTAGCAAAAAAGATACTTTTACCCAAGAAATGTTTGAAAGGATTTTTATTACATTTCACCTTTAAAACGTGTTGTGGGTGGGAGTAATGTACATCTGCTGAGCACCGGATGGAAGTTCCAGAATTTGGGGGCACAGACAACAAAGGCAGAGTCACCTGATGAAGTACGGGATTAGGGACAAGGAGGGATAATGAGTCAGTGGACATAAGTAGGTATAATGATCGAGCTGGTTTAAGGAGTTTGGAGAGGGCAGGAGGGGTGGCAGAATGGATTATTTTATCAATAACCAGCTTAGGTAAAAAGAACGAAAGTTACTTGGGGACAACCAGTGAAGTTTTTCATATAACTCACAGTCATGGGTGAGTCTAGGGACAGCAAGAGCAAAGCGGCAAACATTATTATAGTCCACGTTTCACTTGCAAGGCTGGCTTTTGTAGCAAGGGGAATGGCTGTGAGCCCATAACTTAGTGTGGGAAGAAATATTCCTTTAGCATGTAATGTAAAAAACATGTTTTTGTGTGGTAACACCTGTACGGTAAACAATGTGTTTTTCACTTTTAAAAAAGAAAAAAGAAATCAGAATTAAACTAATAGCTGCAACATCAATCTCTGCAGAACGTGGTCAGCCATAAAAAAAAAATTAAACTAGAGATACTTTAAGGCCTAATGGGGTTGACAGTGCATCTTTAAGTAGAAATCACAATGAGAGACGTCTGTTCTAACCAAGATCTATGCAAATTCACTGATAAAAACACACACAATGAGAGAGATTTTATCTGTTTTTATTGTTCATATAGCCACAGTACAAAGAACTTGTTAATTCATACACATGTTGTTGCAAGGGTGTCATTTCTGGGTGAACAGGGACTGTGCAGTATATATCACAAAAACAATCCTTACAATATACAATGTTATAAAATGCATAACCCTATATTTGAATATGTCATATTGGGATCTGGGTCTAGAAAAGTTACTGAGAAATGAACATTTCTCTATTAACATCATTTCCCACAGACATACAGTATTGACAATTTCAAAAACCTAATCGGGGATTCTCTTGAAATTTATATTATCATATAAAGACTAAAATTAAATGTACAGTCACTCAATAATTAATAGCTCACTGCATCCTTCACTCACATAAATTTTATCCCAACAGAACTTTTTTAAAGCTGGCTAAAAATAGCATATATACTGTAATATTTCTGATGGAAAATAAACTCCTAAAAGTTAATGCAGTTTTTTTCCTACTACCTGTTTTATGGTTAGTTGCCTAAGCTACAGTAGGTCAAAATATCGACATAATCCACAAAATATGATATTATTTATATCATGAAAATAACATTAAAGTTCTGTACTACATACAGTATAATCAAACTGAACTCCGCTATTAATACAATTTCTGGTTCTCTACTAAGCTGTGTTTTGTGCTATACAGTAATTAATGCCATTCCATTAAATTTTGTAATCAGGAATCTTTGCAGAGCCATTTTCCACCATAAAGCCCTGCTTTTTGATCTCAGTGCATGGAGGAGCTGGGATCCTCCAGGAGTCAGAACTTTAAGGAGAAAAAGGATTCTGACATACAGTGCCCTGGACAAAAGGCATTTTCACACCCATCTGCCTTAGTTCCTTTATTCCCTGCCATCAAAGGACACATTTTCCCCCTAGAGACAGGAAATTAGGATATGCCTGCATAGGCCTGTTTTTTTTTTCTGTGTAGTCTTTGTTTTATTTTTCCAAAAGCCATACCAGATCCAGTTTTCCACTTGTCCATCTGGCAGCAACATAGAGAGGAAGGAGTGGCATGATGTTTGTGTTGCCTGTACAGTCCCTAACTGTAACACCTGTAGTTGCTGCTGTCTACAGATGACTTTGCAGATTCTCTGTGACAGGTCCAAAAGAATCAGAGAAGTCCTGTGCTGGCAGACTGTATCTATAAAGGTCCTGGCTAAACTCATCATTGTGCAAAGAACACAAATTTTTTGTCTACTACTGCTAGTTCTCTCAGGGTTAGGGGCAATGCCTCCATGTAGTGTGACATAGTGAAGCCCTCTTTGCCTTCTGGGCAGCATGATGATTCTTCCTGAGTGCCTGTCTCTTTTTCTCATGCCTCTCTGGATGGTTATCAATGTTGGCACCAGTGTCCCTAGGGCTGACCCCTCTCTTCAGGAATATATCTTAGTACCGAGCACACTTTCTCTCAACATTGTTCGGGGAGCTGTCTTTTCCACTAGTGTGGTACCAGCCTCTGTGATGACATTGCTGCCAACTTGGACAGGTTTCATGTGATATCAGTGACTTTTTAACAACAGGAAACATTACAATGAGTGCATCACCGAAAACCGCAACAACGACTTGCACAACACGGAGGACAAAAACGAGGATCGGCCCCATGTCGAACACTGTTTGTTTTATGCAGGGGCCTATATCCCCTGCACCCCCTCCATTATTAATATAATCAACTCCGAGGGGGGTCTGACACAAGGGAAAAGCTAAACCATCAGAAGGGGGCATCTCACCAAATGCAAAATGAAGAAAATTCACAAAAAGTTCTTGTACGCCACAAGCTGTGAACCCACAGCTTTCTGCACTAGTGGAATACACTCTACCACTGTGCTAGATGGTCAACTTAAACATTTCCCACCAGTCTGACTCCCATATCATGTTAACACCCTCCCATCATCCCACACTCGCTCTACTCCAACATTCGCTATTCTTGTTCCAGACCCTCACTATTCCACCACTAGCTATTCTTTCATACTCACTTTTATTATGGGCGGTCAAATTGAGTTTGAGTCAAATGCTCGTATTGAGTCACTCAATTTGACTCACTCATATCACTGAATACCCCTTGGGACATCATTATAAAAATCAACTGTGACACTATCACCAGTCCATCAGACTGCATCCTCATGCTGATTTCTCACTTTGGGATGTTCTGTGTCCCTGATGACATATTTCTTGATATCATCCTCAGCACCATTCTTTCCACTGAGTTCAGTGCTAACCTGGATACCGTTTTCACTGCTACCTTTGGGATGCTTTTCTCTTATTACTTTCCCACCTTTACCAGACTGGCCCCTTCATCCTACAGTCCCCCAGTCCCATTACCTACCATCTCTGGGACTTACCCATGGGATGTACCTGTACCTCCACAGCTTGTCTTCTGTGATGGAGCCATTGGGTGTATCCCAAGCCATTTCCAGATGCCTTGACCAGTTGCTGGTTACACCACCCAATAGACAATATGGGTCTACAGAGGACCATGGGAATGATCCTGCAGCAGCCTGAAACCTTTCATCCTGTTTTCTCCCCAAGCTTCAGATGCCCTATGAAGCTGAAAGTATGATGTATGCATGCTGAGCATATCTGTTGGACAGTGTCCCCCTCCCCAACTGCTGCATCAGCGCACATCACCATCTATGGTCACCTAAGTAGGGATGTTGCAGCTGAGCTTTCTGCTGACCCTTCTGGAAGGAGATGAGTGCACTCTAGGATTCTCAGTCCTCCTCCCCCAGCTGGCCCACAGTGAACTAGATGTGCTCCCACTCCTGGGTCACTGGTCTTGTGAGCAGTAACACTACAATTTCACTGATGGGCTGGCCCTTGACATCCTTCTCAATGCCAACCGCACTACTGGAATTTCAGTCTACATGATGAGCCCTTCCTCAGCCCCTGTATTTTTTTCCCAGTTGCTGGGGTGTTCAGCCTATTCTTTATATAGATTTCTTTCCAATGGGGACCCTTCTATTATACCCCCTGATTTACTCACAACTTCACAGCATTACATCCTTTTAAAAGATTGCTTATTATCCTACTTTGGATTCTTCTGATCTTTCATATGGCAACTTCTCTACACTAGGTTTTATACCTAGTCTTGTATCTTCACCCCTAGTTGCTCCCTCTTCATTTCAATCCATCTTGGAGAGGCTGTAACCTCTGGATTTTCTCTTTGAGGCTCAGTGTGCCAGTTGGCTGTTGATGATTGGGGTTTGTTCAGAGAGACAGACACCTGAGTCTCTTTCTCACCCAGTGCTATCCCTCAGCCTCCTAATAGGATTGTACCCTCTACAACCTCCATGGACTCAGGGGACTTTATTCCAGCCTTCCCTGTGAAAGACGATGATTTTCAGTGTTTTAGCCTTATATGAAGAAGGATTTTGGACTTTACACAGTCCTATGGCAGAATCTTTGTCAGGAACCCTCATAGTGATTTCCTGCCCATCTGGGACACAGAGGACCCAAAACTTATTTTGTACACCCTGTACTTATGCCTTAAAGCCTTCACTAGGTCAGTCAAACATCCCATTTGCATTGCTTCCAGTAATATTTTCTACTTCTTGTTATGTGGTTTCCCAAGAAGATTCAGGTCACTCATCTCCCTCAGTGCTTTTGAACAGAAAAATGTGTGCTGTGCACCAACATCTCCTGAATACTCCAGGATCTATGCTTAATGGAACTGGTCCTTGTGCTATTGCCACCTTCTCCACTCTCCTGGAGAGCCCTCATAAGACCTTGATTTCTTTCTTTCTTTATTTATGTGATTATTTATTTTTATGTTAAGACATAGATCATCCTTATATGGTCTCCTCCCAGCTTTACCTTCCTCTAGCTTGAGAAGGGACAGATGCATACCTAGCAGCATGCTTTGTTATTCTCTCTCTCTCTCTCTCTCTCTCTGATCCCCCTCATAAGCATCAAATTCAACTTTCCCCCTTCCAGGGCATATCTTTTCTTTGGAGCACTCTGAGCATTTCTTTCAGAGTCCCAGTATTAGTTCTTATTGCCTACCTTGCTCTACTCGAGTGTTCCACAATCACCCCTCCTCAGCTGTCCCCTATGGACCTTTTGTCTGCTTGTATACTGCAATCTCAGTCTGTTAGGATCCCTGATGTCTCAATGTTCCTGTTTTTTGCATTTTAGTGGTGCAGTTCACAAGTTCAATTGGAGCCTGACCCCTGGCTCCTCTTTGTCCTCTCATGTTCTTTTCACTTTTTTCAACTGACCAAAGGGGCTCTATGGAGGAGCCTAACTCTGTAAAGATACATTAGAAAAGTTACTTACCATAGCTACAACTGCTTCACCCAGGATTTAACAGAAATGATGCCACATGAAACACTTTTTTTCCAATGTGGTTCTATACAGACAACTGGAAAAGGGTGGGACATGGAGAGATTAAATAGAGGGTGCAACAGGCACTGATGGGCGTGGGGGGGGCTGCAGGATGTGTGGAGACTGGGTCACCTAAAAGAGAGGATTATACGTTCTGCTTAGTGGCTCATGACAGCTACAGTAGACAGGATCTTTTGTGAGCAAGGAGGGCCCTGGAGATTTGATTATTGGTCAACATACAACTGAAGATCATATCAGACCATGCTGCAGTCATGTATACTTTTAAACTCAAAGCCTGCAAGTATGGGATAAAAGGTGGCCTCTGCATGCCTAACTCCTGCAAGATCACAATTTCTGTTAGAGGTTTAGGGAGGAAATGGAGGGTATTTTTCAGGTAAATGACATGGGAGAGATTGGCTGTATGCCAGGAGTGTTCCTGCCTACAGAAGCATTCAAAGAGACTAAAAGGATAAATTCTTACATCAGAATCAAATCTGAGTTATGGCTATGGTTTCTCCTTCCTGCACCAGAGTGATTAAGTGGTGATTAAGGTTCATTTGTATTCAGCATATGCTTACTGGCATTATCAAAAATTCTAAGTGCTGCCACAGGAGTTAGTTAAATGTATTTATTGTATTCTTATTTGCATTACAAGAAGTTCTAAGTGCAGCCATGTGACCTAGTTATAATCGAACATCAAAAGAAATACAATAACATAGAGCATACTATATGGGGTGGTGTGTGTAACGAGATTTTACACATAGCCGAGCAGGGCTGGATTAACAAGTTATGGTACCCTGGGCATTTGGAATTGTGTGGCCCCCTGTGACTTAATCAAGATGCCAGGGTTTTGGGGGCCATGTAGGGCTCTGAAAGCTGATCAGTTTTTGATGTTTTAAAATGCATTTGGAGTGTTTTCCTGCTATTCTGCATGCCATTCTTGGGGTGGAAATACTAGTTTACTGTTGAATGGCTAGAATACATTCACACAGAGTGTCAGCACTAAAGCACAATCATGCATTACTGGCCCCTCCACACCAATATTCCACTGCCTGATCAGACCGTAGCCTTCCCTGTGGCTGGGAGCAATCCTGATGCCCAAGGTCTTCAACCTGGAAGTGGATGCAGACCTGCAGAGTTCGAGATGGATAAATGGAAGTGAGTGAAAGAAAGGGGATTTGGAAGTTACAGCCACAGATGAAGGCAGTACTAGTGACCAGGGAAGAAAACATTTAAGGAATTAGTTGCTATAATGTGATACACACTAGATCAAACAGAACACTAGGAGTCATAATTTAAAATAAAAAAAATGTTTATTATACACAACACCTACACATTTACGCTTCTAGCATTATTGCATTTTCTAGACAAAACTGCACACTATTTTCTAGACACACCACCACCCCATTTGAAAATTTAATTACAACAAGCTTCTGAACCATTTGTAACACTTTGAGAGAACAGAGCACGTTTAGATGTTGCAGCTGTATGGATAGGGACCAAATCAACTGGTAGCAGCGTATCATTTTTTCTGTACTATAGATGCTTCCTTCTGCTTTTCAATGCTGCAAAGTCATCAATAAGATTAATAAAATCCAACTGCTGAACAAAGTCACTCTCGATGGACATTAGTGTCAATGCATTTAGTCTTTGCTGTCCCATGGCCGCTCTCAGTTAAATTGGCTGCAGAGACCACCCGCTATGCCAGAGTCGGACACTCTCCACCTCTTACGGAAGCTGCAGGTACTGTTGAGACACACAGCAGAGACCCCTCTGAGGTCTTCTAGCCAGCATCGGTTTTTAATCAGAGCAAGTTTGGAAAAAGAGCGCTCACCTTCACAGTTTGTGACAGGGAGAGTCAGGTAGATTCTAAGAGCAATATCCACATTGGGAAAACTTGACTGTAGGCAGTTTGATCTTAAAATTTTGCATAGATGGATCGGAGACGTGTCCTTCTCCTCTTTTATGAATTCACAGAACTGGACACATTCATTGATAAATTCTGACTCCAAGTCCACAGAGTACTTTGCTTGTAGATTTGCTGCTGCAGCACGAATATCATGTTGTGACAACTGATTAAATTTTGAAAGGAATGCAAACAGATTACTTGTTCTGTCATATGCTGACTGGTGATGCTTCAGTTCTGTAACCAGTTTGTCGATTATGACATTGTAGACCTCAACACAAAATTGAATGCGACCTATCAGCTGTACATCTGGTTCAGTGGAGTCATCAGCTTGCCTTTTTCTTTTCTTGATCCAAGATCCCTCAGTCCTGTAGCTTTGTGTTATCACGTCTGTTGTGGATTTAGCTTGGAGCTCAGAAGTATCAAAGTGATCTCGGAGTCCAGACATGAAGCATAATAATGAATCTATCAGCTTCACTGTATTCAATAGATCCAGCTCAACTGCCTGAAGTGCTGCACTGGTTGCCTGGAATCTCTGTAAAATAGTGTTCCAAAAGATTGCCATGAATGCAAAATGTGGTACATCTTATTGCATGCACCCAGTGTCTTTTTGTGCAAGCAAAGCACTGCTTCAGGACAGAGCATGGGTTTCTAGAGATTGACCATTTCCAGTGCTCTTGCAACAGTGGTGTAGCTAGGGATTTCAGATCTGCACACCAACTGGACTCACTGCTTACCCCCCCTTGTTAGGGTGAGCTCCCCCCACCCTGGGTGTAGCCAGACAATATACAAATGTACACTAGGTCTGTGTTTGTTGCCTCATTTGTCACAATAAATACAACTGTTGTATCTCATGACAGTGGTTGTTGCCATGCATGGGTAAATACAAATGCCATGCATTGTTCCTAAGACACCCACATACCAGCCCAGAGCCTGTAAAGTTGTATTGTCCTTGGGATGTAAAGAGAGTATTAATGGCCAGTCCTAGTTTCGACTCCTATGACTAAAATTACAGAAAGGTTCAGTATTTTCTTTGTTAGTTTTCATGGAAAAAGGAAGCAGTTCAGAGCCTATTTGCTACCCCCCTTACATAAAATTGCACACCATGGAGTGCTTGGAGTATGCCTGCCTACACCCATGCTAGGCAACACTGGGTTCCAAGATCCTCTGCCAGTGGCAGCCAGGCTTCTGGATATTTTGCAGTGCACATTTCCAAATCAGATGCAGCACCATCTTCAAGGTCAGGGTTACTGCAACACTTCAGAAGCAGACACCATGTTGAAACACAATGACTTTCTCCAAAGGAGACCCTTGGAAAACATACCTGCCAAAAAAAAAATATATACAATCACTGCAGGAAGCACACAACTAGACTTTAGATTTCACTTCAGTTGAAGGAATAGGTGGCAGTTAGCACCTCTAATGGCAGGATCTGTCAGTTGGAGACTGCTATTGTCACCAACTGTGTTGTAACTGCCTGATAACTTGTAAGTGTTATCAAGTAGTTACACAGCACAGTTAGTGACAATAGTGGACAACTGCCTCTTGGAAAATGTGAGGTGCCAAGGGCTATGGTTAAATATATCTTAATTTCTTTTTTGGCTATTTAGGGGGTCTCTGCCCTGACTCTTTGGGATCCCCTGTAGGGACTGTCCCATGCATGCTTGAAAAACAGTGGTGGAATTCAAGCATGCATGGGACAGTCATAAAGCAATTCTAGGGGATGGGGGTAGGAAGAAGTAGGCTGCTGGTTAACTAGTATCTGCAGCTTATCCAGTAGGCAGGGAAATGGGCAGACTGGGTGGGCCAATCGGTCCTTATCTGCCGTCAAATTCTATGTTTCTATGTAGTCTCCAACAGACTCTTCTTGCCATGAGAGGTGCTAATTGGCACCTATTAAGATACATGAAGCAGCTGCTTATTATAACCCAAGTAGACTTAGTCACATTTTGTCACACATTGGTTTGTTATGGCCATACTAATTTCCTAGAAGCAAGTTTTTTTTTCCAATTTATGTTTTTGTTGCAAGGCCCAGGCCACCTCATTGTCAGGGTTCTCACCTTCTTCCCATAGCCAACTTAAACCCACCCTGTATTCTAATTCTGTTTGCTATTTCGGGGTCCCTGCCCTGACTCAAAGAACAGGGGATCCCAAAGAGTCAGGGCAGAGACCCCCTAAATAGCCAAAAAAGAAATTAAGATATATTTAACCATAGCCCTTGGCACCTCACATTTTCCAAGAGGCAGTTGTCCATGTACAGTGCACAGTCAGGATCCACACCTCTTACTGGCCGCTGTCCAATAAAGATGCTGGCTCTGAAAGTGAAGGGGAAGCAGAGCTTTGCAGGACAGCAACCATATTTTGATTCAATATGCTTCTACAAAGCCCACCCCCACACACTCTCAGAATCAGCAGGTTTGTTAGACTACAGTCATACACTCCACTTTTTATGTTACCAACTTGCCGAGTTCACTGTGTGCTAGTTACACTGGACCCCCATTGCCTTTTGGGAAGAAATGTACCATGGCAGGTGCAGCAGCTTCTTCTGAACAATGGTGCTCCCACAGTGTCACAGCAGCTATCCCCAAAGACTTTCAAGTGTGGAGACAAACAGAATGTCAGCTTTGTTCGTGGAAGGGAAAGGGTGGGGTTGCTATCCAGTAATAGAGCAGATATATTTTTTTGTCTACAGTATTCTGACCAATAGCCTGAGCGTTATGTACATATTTCAAACAGCAGGGTCATTGCACCGAGGTGCTGTGGGCTCATGTGGAAATATTAGCAAGGGAGGGCCCCTGACCAGTGTGACACAGTCACATTCTTATCAGTATTCCAGTTATATTGGATGCACTGGCTCTATGTTTGCATTTTTAATGTAGTTGCAGTGCCCAAACTACACCATTTAATTATACTTTTAAGAGTTCAGAGGGTAGTAAGGAACCCAGATTGAGGGAGGACTTCTGGCCACCTGCAAATTTCCATCTAGGTGGGCTGTTATACTCTGTTTAACAACGTGTATGTGCTCTG
Source organism: Neoceratodus forsteri (assembly GCA_016271365.2). NCBI lineage: Eukaryota > Metazoa > Chordata > Ceratodontiformes > Ceratodontidae > Neoceratodus > Neoceratodus forsteri. The sequence goes on from CM028133.1 coordinate 934,403,979, forward strand.
AAAAATGTGGCCATTGTTTCAGTTAGAGTGGAAAGGGGGAGGGGAATTGTTTAACCAGGGTAAAGGTACACTAAGCCAGACATTTTTTTCAGTGTAAAAGCTGGGACAACAAAGAAGTTAATATGACTTGCTCAGGGTCATACAGTATGCATCATGCATGTGGGTACTGATGGGGTTCAAACCAAGGTCTGCAGGCTTGCAGTTCAGTGCTCTTAACCACCAGGATACTGCCTAAAGTACAGCTCTGTGAACCAAGAGACTGAAACCACAACTGCTAGTGACACAATGACACATGTGATTCTTAGCTAACTAACCTTCCTATGCCAAATTGTGTAACCTCCACAGTTTGACATTAAGCAGGTTCTGGTTGGTTTGAATGCCTTGTGTCCTCAAAATGTCAGCAGCCCCCCCCACACACACCCCGGACTGTAAAGCACCTTGGAATACAAGGTATGAAAGAAACTAAAACCAAATTCCATTTCTTTCCCATTTTCTCTACTCACAATGGTGAAATCTGGCCAGTGCAACTCTTTAGTAGGTGGCAAATGTTGTCACTCCACAACCTAACTTTCACTGCAGTGCACAGAAGTCCACAATGACTGACACACAAGTTGGCTCATAAAGAATTAAATTCTGCACTGGCAGTACAGGACCCACCTGTAGTACTTTTCCCCCCAATTGTTTAATCAGGTGAGACACACTAAGCTGAAATCTTGCTTACAGGTTGCCTGGGAGCAGAGGGAAGTTAAGTGACTTGCTCGTGGTCACACAGTATGCAAGTGGGGATTGTGGGATTCAAACCCAGGTTTACAGATTTGTAGCTCAGAGCCTTAAACCACTGCGCTATACTACCTCCCTACTTCATCCAGTTCCTATAATAACCTCCAAGGCACTTGTGGAGGACACTGGACCCGTGGTCCGCTTTTCTGGAAAAAACACACACACACACACACCCCTACTTCACACACACACAGTATGTCATTGGTGCCACAAGTAAAAGTTCAGTTTTTATGGTTTTGTTTATGTTTTGTAATATTCAATGCTATTATTCTTCCTGTGGGGGTGCTCCACCCCCCCACCCTGGGGTGCACCGATAAAGTTGTATTTTTTATTTATTTATTTTTTTTACCCAGGGTGTGTGGAGGGTGAAGCGCACCCACAGAAAGAACATCACTGAATATTACAAAACATAAGAACTCTAACTTCGAGTTAGAACAGAATTCCAGATTTGTAGCTCAGAGCAACCTCACACAGAAAGCACTGCAGCACATTTAATATTTTATTATGTTAAAGTTTTCAATGTTCTGCATGCAAAACTATTAGCTGGTAATACTTGGAAACCTAGGTGAAAATAACAGTATAATGAATATTGTCAAAGAAAGGCAGGCATTATAGTAGTTTATAAAATGGGTCTCCAATTTTCATTGTCCTGATTGGCTAAGACGCATCCATGCCCGTGTCCTTATCAGCATGTATTGTGCCAACTGGCACTTCTTCACCCAGTCAGGATGGACAACAGCACATATCACTGTGCCAACCTCTACCCTTACAGTACAGATTTACTGTACAACACTCCCTGCCCACACCCCCGACACACATTTACTGTCTTTCGGTGACTGTATTTAACTGCAGACAGACAAATCCCCAACAGAACCACTTCAAAAACAAATTTGAACCTGCCATGTCAGACGATGAGCAACGGATCAACTGACCCGCATGCCTTCCTGTGATCCACCCTTCATGCCGCCACGAAACGAAAGGAAACCTCAGACCCGCGCCTCCTACACTCTAGTGGCAGTACTGTTGTTACGCTTATATACTGCCATCACCACAAACGGCTTGTTTCCTCATCCAGTATCGCAATGCCATGCCATTAGTTTGAAACTCTCTACAGCTGCCGCTGAGGGACACACTCGCTCCTCATTCCACTTACAAACACAGACGCACTCCCACTCACTTTTCTTAAAATTGCTGCTTACTCCCTCAAACAAAAAATTTAGGAAAGTAATGAATGTAAAAATACTTTCCATGATTATCTGTGTGTGTGTGTGTGGACCAGGGGCAAACAAGCTCGCTTTCTCGTTACATCATGCAGCACAAACCGCCAGCTTTCTCTCAAGCTTGCTCACACTAAAACCACCCACTCCCTCTGAGTAAAATAAAACTATATTCTATCTGTTTGGTATGCAGATGCTGCACAAGTCAGAATCACTGTGTTGGTGTGGGGCGCCCTCTAGTGGCCATCACATAGTTATAATACTTGTACAATGGACTATTTTCATTATTACCACTGCTAAAAGCTCATTTTTTTAAAAAAAGAATTGATGGTTTTTCTTTCTTGTTCTTTTTTTTTAATTTACTAGTAAGATCCATTTTATAAGCGCAATAAGACACTCCGAGGTGTGGGTTATCACCTGATAATAGCACACCCAGGTGCATAAGGCACTCGGCACAAGCACCTCGTGCCTAACAACGCACCTGGGCATCCTCTTATCAGGAGATAACCCACACCTCGTCATGTCTTATTGCTTGCTTAGTCTGACCTACTCCATTTAGTTCAGAGGTACCAACCATCACTAACACAGATCAGTATTTAGACTGCCATTTGTCACTACACTACTCAGCAGTATTATACTGCTTAGTAGCGAGGAGACAAATGCACAGTAGCTGTCACAGAATAGCCCAGTATAAAAGCAGCAAAAGGGGTGACAGACATTTGCAATAAAACAGCCAACCATAAGATAGCTACTATTTTAAAATAAGGCTGGTCAGATTTTACCCACGTTATCTTGTTATAACCTATTAATTCACAGGCTATATAACCAGTAGTGGCTCCAAGTCTCCCACATTTTGCTGGGGTCTACAGTATCACTGATAACTCAGATGCCCCCATCAGCATAAGGAACAATGACATACACAATTTGAGGGGAGGTTTAGAAACAACAAAAATGGAACGAGAGCTAGGGATAGGCATATCAGATGACCTAAAGGTAAACAAGCAATGTGAGAATATATTAGAGGTGGCTAGGGGGATATTGGGATGTATAGGGAGAGGCATCAACAGTAGACAACAGACAAGCACCGAGCATCAAAACCCCCAGTTCCCCTGTTATATAATTGGGGGGGGGTTACATACCAGAGGTTAACAAACACATAAATAACAAATAAATGCCCAGCCCACTGCAGACACAATCATCATAATTTAAATAACCAAAAAAAAAAAAAACAGCAAAATGAATCCATGAATCAGCAAAGGCTGCAAGCATATACTGACACTGTAGGTGGACACACACTGGTCAGGAATATGAATATGCTGTCATGAGCCCTTCCAGACCAGATCTTAAATCTTACTTACCTCAGACAAGAAGTAAAATTATTATCTGGCTCCTGTTTTCATTCTCTCTCCCGTTTGCTGGTGGTCAAGGACACTGCTGGCACTCACTTGTTGCTGCTGCTCCCTCACTGGCTCCGGCTACTAGTCTGTGCTGCTGCTGGTCAAGACAGTATTTTAGTTAAATAAAAATGAAGTTACAGCTCTGTCTTGCACAGCTAGTGGCATTAAAGGATGCGAATGGTGAGGTCGAGGAAGGGAAAGTCGGTGACAAAACTGGAGGCAATCAGCGGCGAACAGACAGTACGGCACGGCAGTATCCAGCAGTAAATCTCTAAAATGAGAGCAGACAGCAGCTTCTCAGGTGATTTTTCTCTCCGGTGCTCTGGGAACTGTCCTCAGCTGTAGTTGTTCCCAGAGTGCTGGAGAGGCTCCTTTTAAGTCTAGCCCATGGACCTGAGGTGGGACGGAAAAGTTTAGGTTCTGGGGGCGGAGGTGCCAAAAACAAGAACGGACCCAGCAGGCAGCTCTAATTGGTAGTAGCTGGGTCTTACATCTGACTGCTGGTGGGGTCCAACTGAAAAAAGCACCCATAAGGCCCAGGAAACAAAGGACAGCAGTAAGGCGCAGGCTATTGGGATGGGATTAGTGAGCGGAGCAACCGATCCAGGCATCACCGACTGTACGGGTCTGGGATGCAGAAATACGCAGCGCCAACAGATGCATGCATGTCATCGACAGTCCAGGAGCCGAGGATCGAGTGAAACGGAGTCAGACTGGCCTGCAAACACTGTCTGGAAGGCTATGGCTTTAAGAGATGAGATACTGTACTATAGATAGCATTTTTAATCGTGTTAGGGAATCACGGATATGCATGGCGTGCCATGGCCTGCGGCGCCCCCTCGCCCGCACCAGTGTATATTTTGGCATGGCAGCAGATGGCAGCTGCAGGAAAAATAAAACATTGGACCCCCGTAAAAAAAATTAAGAAAATCCTGGGGCCTGCATAGAAAACTTAAGGGCCTGTGGCCCTGGGCAACTGCCCTGTCTGCCCAATGGTTAATCTGGGTGTGTACCCAAGTTATGGAATGCTGCATAAACCCCGACGGCAAAACCCAAGGGGTTTATGAAATGCATCCCACACTGAGGGTGTGTGTAAAACTTGAGTTTTACACACACCACCTCATATTTTATTTTTTATAATTGCTAGTGTGTCCCTTTTCACCACAGCAATAGTAAAAAGTTAAATAAGTTAACATATTGGTGTTCAGGCTGTCGTGAACCAATCTGGATTCTGTGCAGTCCATGGTCTTCCAAGTTACAGTGCTTCACTTGTTGGGGGCAAAAGTAAGTGGATATTTTGATTAAAAAAATCTATATTTGTGTGCATTTTTAAAGATAAACTTACCGCCAAGTGGCGATTGCAGCATCATTCCCGGCTTGTCAAGGCAGGGACAGTCTGTGGCATGGACTCGGTTGCGAAGGCATTCTGATGGGGAAACACGGCACAGGTTTCACTTTTATTTTCCTTTTGTTTCCCTGGGTCAGTGAAGAAACAGAGTTCATTTATTTTGTTTAAATAAAAAAGTAAATTACTGCCAAATGCAAGGGATTACAAAGTGTGTGGCAATATGGGATTGCTCCAGGGAATGTGAATATGACTGACGCATGGGTGGGTGGTCAAGAGGAAACCTGGCGTGTGTTTGTCATTATTACCAGCTGGTTATAATGGCAAATTATAACTGTGTTTCCCTATTGGAAAAAGTGCTAGTCGGTAATTTTAAAATCATAACATTCACTCTTCCTTGGAGAACAAAGTTGGTGTATTAGGTAGTATATATACTGTACTCACTCCAGCATATAAAGTAGGCAAAAAAGAAGGTTGCCAGCCACCCAACTGGGTGATGGAGTGTGTAGGTTGTAATAAAAAAAGAACTCTGAAGCTGTACAAAGGAAAACTACTCTAACTGAAAAGTAAATGGGCGGTATTGATGGGTAAATTGTTGGCATGCACACAGAGCTTGGCTTGCTGAGGATAGTTATATGAAGTAGTTGCTGTTGGTGTGTCATTTATGACAAAATTAAAACTTAACACATCTGATACAATAACAATGGGCATTTCCAAGTTGGACATGTTCAACTCACAACAAAGTTATTCTGAAGAAGATAAAAAAAATCCAAGTTGTAATTCTGACAGAAATGATATGTTGAAAAACTGCAGTGGCTGTCTGATGCTAAGTCACTGGGAACTAACATACAGCAGTGCTCCTGAAGGGCCAGGCAGAGTCATTGTTATTGTTTTCTTATTTGTGGGGAAGCAGTTCCAGGCTCTTGTAGAGTGCAGTTCTCATGCATGTGGACCTTTGTAGTGGGTGGGCTTGTGAAGTTTATAATGCTGTCGGACAAAATATAATAACATGTTTCAAGAATCATGAAGCTATTCTTGGACTCCTTTCCAGATTATGAACCATTGCTACATTTGCTACAAAGGTCCACAAAACGTGCAGCACATCTGCAAATGAAATGTAAAGTTTGAAGAGTTAGGTAACTTTCCATTAGTTAGGAAAGCAACCAGTTAACTAATAACACAAATTCAAAATCGGAGCTATGTTAGCTATAGAGAGGTTTACTAAGGTAAATACTAAACAAGCATTTGTCAATGCCAAATGTTGTCGTGCTGACATTGGCTTTGATAGTGTAGTGCAGACTCTCATTTTGGGCAGGATGTGAAAAATGACAGCTGTACTGTTCATAAGGAGGTGTAAAAAAATGGCAGTGTTGAAAATGTGGCATGTAAATATTGCAAATTTGCGAAGTTACAACGGTGTGTGAAAACTGCAGAACGCACACTTGTAACACAGTCATTGTATGGACTTTGCGCCAAATTTTCAACATAGGCATTTAGCACCTCTGCTCATGTACAGTGTCACTGTCATTTCTCAAACCCTAAAAGTGATTTAAGACAGCATCTATGCACTCTGCACGCCAAGTAAAAAACACATTTGGGTAGGATATGTAAAATGACAGCTGTACTGTTCATCAATAGGTATGGAAAAATGCAAATGGTGGAAATCCAGGGTGAAAATAATACAAATGCACAATGTTATGAGCATGTGTGCAAACTGCGCAACGAACGCTCATAACACAGACATTTTATGGAGTATCGTCACCAAATTTTCAACATAGGCATTTTAGAACCTCTGCTCATAAACAGTGTCACTGTCATTTTTGTAATTTGCCCTGAACACTGATTTCCCACAGCGACTGAGCTATTGTGTGCCAGAAGTGTGAAAACACATTTCAGCCAGGATGTGAAAAATGACAGCTTTATGTTCACAAGGAGGTGTAGAAAAATGACAATGGTGCAAATCTAGCATGAAAATATTGTGAATGCATGAAGTTACGAGAGTGCATAGCAACTGCGCAACACACTGTCATAAAACAGCCATGTTTTGGATTTTTTCCACCAAATTTGCAACATAGGCTTTTTGAGAGCCCACCTCATGAAAACTGCCACTGTCCTTGCGTTAATCAGTCCCAAAAGGTGATTCCACGCAGTGAGTGCGAAATCACCTTTCAGGACTGATTAACATCAGAACAGTGCCAGAATTCATGAGGAGGGGTCTCAAAAACCCCATGTTGAAAATTTGGTGCAAAAATTCCAAACAATGCCCGCGATATGCATCAAAGTTGAAAAAACCCTATTTATGCCATTATACAGCTTACCAGCATTTCCTCAGTTTGTGGTCAGCTTTGAAAAGTGCAGACATGTTCCTGGTCCACTGAACATCGTTGCACCAAGCTCTGGAGGTAAGTATGGGGTGAGGGGGGTGTGGTGAGGCAGGGTGTGCAGTGGGTGGGTGCAGGTGGTGGGAGGTGGGTAGGGAGACTACGAGGGACCATTTTCAGTTTACAGGTGTTAAAAAAAAACATTGCGGACGGTTTTATTTTTTTAAAGTTTTTTTGGGGGGGCATACAGTAGCTCACAGGGATTAGGCACCCCGCCAGCACATAGAGTGGGGGACATCATACCGATGGGCCGTGGGCTCCGCCTGCACATAAAGTGGAAGGGGATGGATGCCGACAGGGACTGGGCATCCCTGTCAGCAAACACCGAAAGTAGGGGGGTGCATGAGCCAAGGGGGAATGGGCACTCCTTCTGCAAGCAAAAAAGAAGGGGGGGACACATTATGCTGATGGGGAGTGGGCCTTCCCTCCCCATTGGCACATACATGAGGGGTAGGGTAAGCCAACCGGGGGATTGGGCACCCCTGAAGTCAGCAGTTTAGCGACCACTGTGCCACCATGTTTGTAGCTGGCGAAGCATGTTGGAAGTTCCACTGTGTGTGACAAGCTTTGCGTGCATTGCAGCAGACTTTCCTTAGATGTGCTCACCCAGGTGGTGTGGTGCCGACATGCAGCCTGATTGGGGAATGAGGGACGCACCTACTGGTGCGTGCCTTGCATTCGCCCAACAGCGACCGCACCTCCAAGTCTCCACTACCACAAGATGTTGGCTGCGCAAGCACGCCAACATAAAAACAGAATGTATTTGTATTTGTGATATTTTATGCTTTTATTCCTTTCACAGAAGCAATAACTCCTACCATACCTGGTGCGTCTACTGCAAGCACAGGTACCTGTTCATAAAGAAATAAACTGATGAAATCTGAAAAGTTATTCACCAAAAGTCAAATTAAATTCTATGGCATCCTGCCATCATGCTATGTTTTCATTTTATGAATTTAAGTGTTTTAGCCTATGCAACATGGCCATATCATCAGGTCCAGGGTATGGATTACTAAACAGGAGCAGACTACAAGAATTTTACATTCCCAGTAGTTAGTCCTTCTACAGTATATGTTTCCAGCTTACAAACAGTACTGTGCGGGGGAAGATCACACAAATCACAGTTTAAGAGTTGGAGTTTGCTCATCCATATCATTTATGGTCCAGGTCTTTTCTGGTGAGAGAGAAGTTGAGATGCCACTAGATAGAAAGGGGAAGTGGTAAATCAAAACAAAAAAGTATGGTTCAGAAAAGGAGTAGAGAAATATTCAAACAGAATTTGTTGGCAGAAAAAGACCGTAGTTCCATCCAGTCTGCACTATTGTGCCCTGCCTAGTCAACACCTTGGACCCTATTTGGTCAATGACATCCCTCCCACCTCCCTTTTCACTATTTGTCATGCCTCTGTACCTATCACATGCATGCTTGAAGCTCCCACTGTTTTGACCCCTACCACCTCTTCTGGCAGGCTGTTTCAGGCATCAACCAACCTTTCAGTGAAGAAGTATTTCCTCACATCCCTTTTATAACCCCTGCAGCTTCATTGCATGCCCCAGGGTTCTGGTGCATTCCCTCCTCTGAACAAGACTCCCCACTTGGACCTTGTTCACCCCTGTGAGGTACGTACAGATCTCAATCATGTCCCTTCTCACTCTCCTCTCCTCCAGGGAGTAGACACTGAGATCCCACAGCCTCTCCTTGGATGAGTTCCCATACAACCACTGTGCTAATTTCAAAGCCCTTCTCTGAACTGCTAGAAAAAATGATATAAAAAATTATATTATTAAACTACACTATTTGTTTTCTGGAACTGTGCTGACACTACAATTCATTTTTCATGTAGAGGTTGTTTTATACATTGGTTCCAGTTCTATTGTTCTTCCATCTTCCTGGGCCTTTTATAAACTCAGTGGATGTTTCTGATTTCCACATGAGAGAAAAGTACCAGTTTTAAACTGTATAAATGTACAGCATGTATACTAAAGCTTTAGCAGCAAGCAGAATCGTATCGGGTTCCAAACAAACACAGCATTCTGAAACCTCAGTGTGACAGTCTTGAAAATTTACCCCCTACAAGTACACCTGTGAGTGGCTAGATTGAAATCTTGAGTTCTCCAATACAGATGCAGAAGTTCATTAACATGGTGACTGAAGTTTTATGCCACAATTAGTGTGCCATAACACGGGTGAGAGTGACAGGTGGAATCTTGATTTTTGATCGCCCTGCACTCACATCATCTTTGGCACCTTAACAATTTTCCTCCCTTTCAGGGCATAACCACCCCAGAGTTTGTTATATGTAGTTGTAGGGCGGTTTTTTCCAGGATGGTGCTTTGGCGCTCTGGCTCCAGGGAGCCACAATGCATGGTGCTGCAGAGCCAGGTGGTGTATTACCTGTATCCATATCGGTGTTGACAAAATGATTGTCGCACCAATAGTGGTGAACTTGCTGATGCGATATAAAATATTACAGTCCATGTTTGGTACACAGCACTGCAACAAACTCTTCCATCCTCTAAAGGTCTTCCACAAGATCATCATCATGATGCTGCTGTCAGTGTCTAAGTATGCAGATGTGATATACGGTGTTGCCTGCTGAACATCCAGGCCAGACTGGACCCCCCTCTTTTATGTCTTTTACCATTTGCCACTAAATGTCCTATTTATCACCTACCACTGCTTTCAGTACCTTATGCTTTTATGCTCTTTTTCTGTCCCTTAAGTCTTGGAGCCTTCTCCATTGCTCCTCCTTTATAGTAAAATACTAGCACTCTACCCATCTCTCTTACCTTTCTGCTCTCCCTGACATTCCATCCCATCTTCCTATGCCCTCCACTACTCTGATGTCTGATTCTTAGCACTGTCAAACCAATGTGGGCCAGTCTGCCTTCTACATCATCTCATTAATCTCTAAAATATCATCCCTTTCTCTGACGTCATCTCTCTCTGTCACCTTCCCTAAGTCTCTTCTTGGAGCCAATTTTACTCCCTCTTGCTCCTGCAAGAAGGTTCATTGGGTCATCTGGTCTTGATGAATATGGTTTAGGATAATTGAAGACTAAGTAGTATGTGATGCTTTTGCTATTGTATACTTTGGCTTTCACTCTCTCTATCCCTGCTATGGTGACAACCACCCTATCAGGGAGTCATAAGGACACTGGAACCCCAATGAAGGGTTCTAACCCTCTGAAGGTGTCACATGGGTAAGATTCCAGGACAAAGAGTTCTTTCGGGAAGAAGGTACCCCCCATGGAGAGAGAGGTGCAGCAGAAGGAGGAGGAGGGGAGGGAGGGAGGTGGAAACTAAAACTCTGAGCATCCAAGGGACATGTGGAGATGCATGGTTACATATGCCACAGTGGTGGGCATTGTGTGAGTCACCCACTGCCCCTCTGAGCCAAACGCAAAACTTTTTAATTCATAGCCATCGGGCTCTTATGAGTATGGTTTAGGACGACTTGAAGACAGCAGTATGTGATGCTTGTGCAGCTCTGTACTTTGGCTTACATTTCCTCTGCTCCTGCTATGGGAAATTCCACACTATCAGGGTGTCATAAGGACATGGAAACCCTGAGGAAGAGTTCCAACCTCCTCAAGGTGTCACAGTGACAAGCTCCCAGGATGAAAGGCACCTTAGGGAAGATGGCCAAAAAGCACAACAGAAAAACAGACAAGCATGTTTTCCCAAGGAGAGGAAAGATGTCTTCAGATGGAGACCTGGACCTGAAGAACCACCAACCAGCTCCAACGCCTGTGGAAACTATCAAATCCTTCATCATGGAGTAGAAGAAATTAACCTTATTTAAGGGATGAAACCTTTGTGGATCTAAAGAATATGTCATCTTCCCTTCAGGACTGGATTAGAATTAGTGATGGCTCAGTTACTGCAATTTGAAGACCCTATTCAGGGAAGTAATTCAGAAGAAGAGGTCTCACTCCAGTGGGAATGCTGCAAGGGTGCTCTGAGCTACTTGACTTGTGACTTAGTCTAAGTTTGTACAGTTTGTTTTTATTTGTATTATCAGTCATTTCAACTAAGCACTTTGTTAATAACAGTTTGTATGTCCACCCCCCTGTACTGTCCCTTTAATTGATGTGCATTAATAGAGTGACAGGAGGCAGCACACCAAGTCTCTTGACAAAGCAGTTGGCATGCAAAACATTGAGCATTGGATCATTCTGCTGCAGGACAAAACAGTGTGGCTAAAAATGCCACAGCCAAAGAGTGCTGAACAAAAACAGAGTCGGGCAAAACACCAACCTGTTTTGAACACCTTGCTCATGGAAAACAATGGGTCTTTATGTTTTTGTTGCAGGGGGATTTGTCCCCAGCACCCCCCATATGGGGGACTTCACAACCCACACCCCCCAGAACTTAAATAACTAACTCTGGGTGGGGACCTCAGGGATGGGGAGAAACTTGGGAGGGATGATTTTTTTTTTTTTTTTAGAAATCATCAGGAAAAGTTGTAGCAGTGGAGACGTAGAGGGAACCAAACCATGGTCCCAGGTCTCCTGACTGCACCTTGTGCTTATACTCTAGCCACTCCTCCACAGGAGAGGCTTGACCAGGCGCCCAGCACACAGCAACTTGTCCATTCTCCCATTCGGCATGCAGCGACATAAGTCAGCCCAGTGGCACTGAGGGTTGAAGTGCTGGATGCCACACTTCATGCCATACTGACAACCTAGGTTTGGAAGCAGGCTCGAGCCACCAGGGGTTGGCAGGAGAGGGAAAAGACTGAGCATCTGGAGAACTGCTCTGCCTTCCTGGGCAGGGATCTGGGGTTAGCACCACTCCTGAGCAGCTCCTGTTGGTAGCTAGTGGCAGTGCCAGAACATGCAGCATTTGCAGATGTGGAGGGCGGAGCTTTAGTGCATCAGAGCCATAGTCGCCATTGCACATTCATGCTCTGAGGGGGTGCAACTTCATAGAAACACCTCAGTGGATTGGGGAGGTGATGGGGGCCCCAGGGATCTGGCTCCACCTCCACCAATACTTGACTTCCCCTCTGAAAGTCCCAGGTACCACCCACACAGCATGGATCCTCTAATTACTGGAAAGATACACCAGGTAGATGAGGATGGCCCTCCTCCAGGGGTTATCCAGGGAGGCTGGTAAGCCCTGGTGGAAGGGTCTAAGGAGGAGGGTCTCGGTGGGAAGAAGAGGGCAGATTGAGACGGCACCCCTGAGAGATGCCCTGGCTCGAAGGCGATAAAAAAGAGTTGGAAAAAAAAGCATGCAGTGACATGAATAGCGGTATTCCCCTACCACTGTTCTACCCTTGTCACTGTAAACCTAGGCACTGTCTATACTGTGTGGTTAATGCCGCAATGTCTTACATGAACGGTATTGACCCAGTACCAAAACATTGAGACTGTTTTGTCCACTACAATCTGTTATCACCAAATGCTGTTCTTTTGAAATATAAAAGTACTGCCTGCATTACCTTTTGCACCTACCGGGTCAGTATGTCGTACGCTTAATAGCGTATGTTAGAACCATGCAACAGGAACAGCATGGTAGGCTAAAGCAAGAGGGTGCAAATAATGTAAGGGTATATATGTGATAGTGCACCCTCTCACTCTTTCCTGGTAGGGATGAGACCTGTGCTGGGAGGTAGGGCTAGAGAGCAGCTGCTGTGGCTTGACGGGATGAGCCACAGGCAGCAAGGGAAGGAGGCAGTGTGTTTAGGACTGGGTTTTATTTTTCTGGTCCCAGATGCAAAGAATTTTTTTATTTTTCACACTTTGTGCGAAGTTAAGTGTTAATCCCTCCCCAAGTTGGTTATTTTAGTTGTGGGGATTCAAGGGATGTGGGGGCTCTAAGACAGACATGTGCTGCTTGCAATATACCATGCTGTATTGGCAGTGTGGTATTATGCTGCAGCATAACGTCTTGTGACATTATGACCCTATGCCCCTTTTGCAGAATCTCAACTCCTTTAAAGCTGTGTGTGTGTGTGTGTGTGTGTGTGTGTGTGTGTTTTCAAGTTCAGGTTTATTTCATCAGTAAAACTCCATTGAGCATTTTCATTTACAAGGAGGTCCTGCATAGGACAATGATGAATATCCAGATTAAAAAATACAAGAATTGGTAATACAATACACATTGCAGAAAAACATGATGGTACACAAGTAGACAATACTTTTTCATAAAGCATTACAAGCACAACTATTTGTCAGAAATACATAGCTAGGGTTATAATTGGTTGGGAGAAAGTGGGACATGGAGGGAGGATTAAGTGCTAATTGTTGGGTAGTAGCACCATATTAGGGGGGTATATTAGCTAGTGTGACAATGGCATGCATCCTTGAGGGATTTGCCAATTAATGATTTGAAAAAGTTAAAAGAGACTAGATTTGGGAGATTATGAGAAGACTGCAATTTATTCCAGATGAATGGGATAGCCTAGCTGATGGCAGCTTTCCTGAAACAGGTTCAGAATTTTGACACATCTAATAAGAAAATTGCATTTTTTTCTATGGCAGTAGCAGCTATGGGAGCAATGGAATATGGTCGATGTATAACGAGGGAGTTTATTTAGCAGTAATTTATACGCCCAGGTACAATTATGGCTTAACCTTCTGGTGGTTAGGAACGTCCAACCCACTATCATATAAGGGTCACAATGGTGGGTTCTGGATGAGTTGTTTGAAATAAAATGAATGGCTCGATGGAATAGCATGTCCAACTTGTGTAGATAAGATGCTGTGCAGCTGCTATATATTATGTCCACGTAATCGATAAGGGGCAGGAAGGTGGCTTATGCAAGGCTTTTCTTATGCTAGTGGGGAAGAGAGATTTATTCCTGTAAAAAACGCCTAATCTAGTTATTAGTTTCTTCATAAGGGATTAAAGGTGAGCCATGAAGGAAAGGTTATTGTCTAGTGAAAGTCCTAGATATCTGAATTTGTCTACCTCCTCGAGTGTATCCCTTAAAAAGGTTGTAATGGGTGGACGAGTGCCATGTTTGAGCTGTGTGATTGAGGGGGGAGACCCTGAGCATGAGCTCCACCATGTAATGATCGGACAAAATGACCCAATTAGTCTTGAGGTTGTCAATCTCAAGCCCCAGCAAGAAGACCAAGTCCAACGTGTGACCACCCTGGTGAGTCACGGTAGTAACTGCTTGCGACAGGCCCAGAGATGTCATCTATTTTTTTTTTTACTTATTTATAGAATTCGGAATTTACAACTTTGAGTCATGGACTCATTTACAAAGGCACCTCATCGCAGGTAGGGTAGACAACAATTGGCAGTGTGGTACAACAGTGGAGAACAATACAGGTGTAGCACAATAAACACAAAACAATTCCAATGTTACACTGATACACTGAGAAGAAAAGATGCTTACAAGTAGTTCCGTTCTATTCCATCTAGAGGAAGTGATAACCCAACCTAGATGATTCATTGTCAGCTCAAACATTGAAGTCCCCCAGGACCAAACACCTGGGGGCCTCCAATGTTTCACCGAAGACAAAATCTGCTACTTCCTGCAGGAAATCTTTAGCCATGCCAGGTGTGTGGTTGATCAGAAGAATCCTGCAACCTGCACCCGAGATCACCACGGATGGCTACACATTCAAAGGAGCTAGGTGTTCTCACTATCAGGATATCAGGAGTCAAGAATGGTTGGTTACCTCATAATACATCTCTATCAGGGGGCTTGGTATCTGACAGTACACTCAGGACAGCAAAGCAGATTTCGATGTGTAGTTACCTCTTAACCCCAGCCCCATGGAGGACTGGGGAGTATGGGGGAGCCCCCAGAGCCTGGCCAGAAAACACCAGGGTGGAAGAGGGAAGTGACTCAGTAGCCACCTGATTCATGAGAATCTGCAGTCAGGAGTCCATGTGGTCTGCCTACTATGCTTAGTATTGTGGAATAGGTCAAGAGGTCCCTTAAGCAGGAGAGTTGCCAGGCGGAGTGAGTTGAACTGAGCACAGATGTGAATGTAAGTAGGTGTCCCATTTCCTATAGCTTCTGCCAGAGAACAGGCAGAGCACCAGGAGGAAGGAGCTGCTGGTATAACTAAACTTCTCTACTGGGACTAAGAACTAGAACTCTTGTACTGGGACCTTCAATTTGGGGTAAAAAAAAAAGTTAGGGTGTTTGTCAGAGTTAGTTGAAGTGAATTATTATCTGTGTATCTGTTATCTGCATTATCTGTGTAGTTATCTAGGTGCTTGTCACAGGTGGCTGAAGGGAATTGTTATCTGTGAAATTAAATAAGTGTAGAAAAATTTGCAAAGTAGGGGGAGTGGCTTAGCTAGAAGGAGCCAGGTTAGAGCCAGATTTAAACACTGCCCTAGACAGCTTCTGCCAGAGAACAGGCAGAGCACCAAGAGGAAGGAGCTGCTGGTATAACTAAACTTCTCTACTGGGACTATATTGCCCTCATTCCTTCCCCCCACCCAAAGGCAGTTCTACTTTTATAGGCACAGGATTTGACTGACAACAGGAACTTCCTGTTTGGGAGCAGGAAGTGAGTGATCACAGAGCCACCAAAGACTCACCATCCTAGAAGGGCAAGAGTAGCTTCCATCCCCCAGCTGCTGGAGGTCTGACTCTGAGCAAGTAAGAGACTACTGAGAAATATAGGAACTACTTGTCTCAGAACAGGAAGATCAGGAGCTAAAAGGGCACAGAGGCAGTAAGTAAGTAGGAAGAGAAAAAAAAAGAAATAAACAAACAGAGGAAAGAGTAAGTATTCCAAACAACAGTTAGGGGGCCAGAAATAAGACATGATGGGAGTGGTGCAGTGGCTGTGGAGCAGCAGTCTTCTGGGAGATGTTCTGGAGGATGCGGTGTTGTCCCATCTTCAGGCTCCTCTCTGGGCTGAGGGAGGAGGATGCTCATCTCCAGGCTGAGTTGACCAAGATTTGTGAGATCTCCTCTCCCACCCAGGGACCACCAGGGTTACTGCCGTTGCCTCAGAGATTGCCAAGAAAGAAGAGCGGTTGGACACAGTGAGCTCAGGGATGGTAAGGGTGGTGGAACAGAGGTGCATACCTCCAGTTGTACCTCTCCACAGTTTCTATGTCATTCTGGAAAAGTGTGGTTCCCCTATGGAGGCACCCACAGTGGAGACCAAGGAGGATGCTGGGAACCTCCACAAAGGAGACCCAGAGGAGGGTGGCATGGGACCCCACAGGGGAAGGAAACAACTCCAGGTGGTGGACTACATTGTTAGGAAGGTAGAACTAGGGAAGGAAGGGGAGAGGTAGGTAAGGTGCCTGCCTGGCACAATAGCTTGGAAGGACAGGGAGTGAATCCTCAGGATTGCAGGAGCAGCTACACAGGGGAGGGAGCTGAATGTCATTGTCCACCTAGGGACAAGTGACCTGGCTAGGAAAGGGATCAGAGCAGTGCAAGAAGTGTTTGTGGTGATGGAGAGGGGCATTAGACAAATAGCATGCATGGTAACCTTCTTGGAGGTGCTGCCTGTCTATGGCACGGGTGAGGATAGGGTGCTCCACCCCATGGGATTCAATCAGTGGCTGAAAAACTGGTGCAGAGCTCAGGGATTTGGCTTCATTGGGGACTGGGGGTCCACCTGGAGGGATGCAGGCCTATACTGGTGTTATGGTCTGCATCTGTCCAGGGGGGGAACCAGGATCCTAGGTGATAGGTTTAAATGCATCATTGGCAAGCATTTAAACTAGCCAAGGAGGGGGAGCACTGGAGAGGAGCAGAGAAATCCTAGCCACCCCCAAAAAATAAGGGTACTAAGTGAGGTAGACACCAACATAGAGATGTCGATAGGGAGAAGCGCAGGGGTAAATGGAGAAAGTGACAAATGCAATAAGGACAGGGATGGGGCAGAAAGGGGTAAGGCCATCAATAAATGGAAAGTAATGAGTACCAATGCCCGTAGTCTGGACAACAAGCTCCCTGAACTGGTGGCCTTGATGGAAGAGGGATGCCTGGATATCGTAGCAGTCACAGAAACATACCAGGGTACACAACCTACAGGAGAGACAGGGAGGGGAGAAAAGGGGGTGGAGTAGCTCTCTAGATAAGGAAGAGATAAAAGCAATTGAAAAAAAGAGTAAGCAGGGAGGCGAGGAGGCACTATGGGTAACCTTAGACACTGGAAACGGCACCACAATCTGCACAGGGGTTGTATATAGACCCCCAAGTCAGGGGGAGGGAATGGACAAGGATATGATAGAAGACATACTTAGGATGGCAGAGAAAAGGGACATACTATTGATGGGGGACCTTAATATGTCAGATGTTAACTGGAGCACCTTTGCTGCAGCCACGTCCAAAAGCAGGGCCAGTCTAGATGCCCTTCAGGTGGCATGCCTCAGACAGCTTGTTTTGAAACCTACTCATGAGGGAGCAATCTTAGACCTCATACTCTCAAATGGGGACAGTGAGAGGATCTCAGATCTAGAGATGGGTAACCATTTGGGAACAAGTGACCACCAAACAGTGTGGTTCATGATAAACTCAGCTACAGAGTCTAGCCATACAAAAGTGAGAGTTCTGGCCTTCAGGAGGGCAGACTTTGGCAGGATGGGAGAGTGCCTTAGAAAAGCACTAGCAAGCAGGCTAGAAGGAGGGGTGGAGCAACAATGGGGAAATATCAAAACTGCCATCACAGAGGCAGCAAGCCTTCGTGTGAAGCAAATAAACAAATCCAAAAGAAAGAAAAAGTCACTAAGGTTCTCAAAAGAGGTGGCAGTGAAGGTTAGGGAGAAAAGGATAGCATTTAGGAAGTATAAGGAAACAAAAAAGGAGCAGGACAGAGAACTGTACCAGTTAAGGCAGAAGGAAGCAGGGAGGGTAGTCAGAATAGCAAAGGCCCAAACTGAGGAAAAGATACCCAACTCGGTTAAGAAGGGGGAATAAAACCTTTTATAGGTATATCAGGGAGCGTAGAAAGACAAAGGGAGGGATAGTGAGGCTGAATAGGATGGACAGTGGGTGGGCAGAGAGGGACAGTGAAAAAGCAAGGATACTGAATGAATACTTCTGTTCAGTATTCACAAAAGAGGAGGTGGCGGAGGTGCCTATTCCAGTTAATAGAAGCACTCTGGAGATGGGAGTTGATCCCAGTCCTTTCACAGAAGAAAGGGTTCTGAAAGAACTCCTAAAACTGAAGGAGGACAAAGCAATGGGACCAGATGGAATTCACTCCAGAATTGTAAAAGAATTAAGCAGAGAACTAGTGACACCACTGACTACCTTTTTAACAAATCATAGGAGGATAGTGTGGTATCCGGGGACTGGAGGAAGGCAGATGTGATTCCCCTTCACAAAGGTGGGACCAAGACAGTGGCAGAAAACTAAAGACCTGTCAGCTTGACCTCTGGAGAAGGGAAGGTGATGGAATCACTTCTGAAGGGAAGAATCATTGAGTACCTAGAGGCCAGTAGGGCACAGGACCCAAGACAGCATGGGTTCACAGCAGGACGGTCATGTCAGACGAGTTTAATTGATTTCTTTGACTGGGAGACCAAAGTAGTAGACCAGGAAGGGGCTGTGGACATGACCTACCTAGACTTTAGCAAGGCATTCAACACAGTCCCACACAAAAGATTAATAGTCAAATTAACCAGCCTGGGAGTGGGTCCCAGGGTTGTAGCCTAGGTAAAACATTGGCTGGACAACAGGACACAGAAATTAATTGTAAATGGAGTCCACTCTGAAGAAAGAGGGATTACTAGTGGGGTACCGCAGGGTTCACTACTGGGTCCAGTCCCTTTTAATGTCTTTATAAGTGACATTGCAGAGGGACTGGATAGAAAAGTATGCCTCTTTGCAGATGACACAAAGATCTGCAACAGGGTTGATACACAAGGAGGCGTGGAAAGGATGAGATGGGACTTGGCAAGGTTGGAGGAATGGTCAGAAGTGTGGCAACTTGGATTCAGTGCAAAGAAGTGCAAATAATGCACCTGGGAAACAAGAACTCAGGGGAAGATTACACAATGGGGGGGTAGTAACAACAACAAAAATGGAAAGGGACCTGGGGGTAATCATATCAGATGACCTTAAGGTTAGCAAGCAATGTGAGAAGGCAGTAGAGAGGGCTGGGGAGATACTGGGATGTATAGGGAGAGACATCCCCAGCAGAAAACAGGAAGCTGTTATCCCCTCCGTACAGACAGTTGGTGAGGCCCCATCTGGAGTACTGCATCCCGTTCTGGAGCCCCCATCTCCGCAAAGACATAGACAGGATGGAGGCAGTTCAGTGGAGGGCAACTAAAATGGTGCAGGGTCTGCAAGAGAAACCATATGAGGAGAGACTAAAGGAGCTTAATATGTATACCCTTGAGGAAATGAGGGAGAGGGGGGACATGATAGGAATGTCTAAGTACCTCAGTGGAATCAACAAAATCCAAGAGGGTAGCATCTTTCAGAAAAAGAGATGTGCAAGAACAAGGGGACACAATTTAAAGATAGAGGGGGAAGGCTCAGGGGCAATGTGAGGAAGTATTTTTTCACAGAGAGGGTGGTGGACACATGGAACAGCCTTCCTGAGGAGGTTGTGGAGTCTAAAACTGTGGGAGAATTCAAGAATGCATAGGACAGACATAAGGCATGTTTTGTGGGGAGTAGGAAGAAATAGGCTGTTGGTTAAATAAGATCTGCAGCTTGTCCTCTAGGTAGGGAAACGGGCAGACTAGTTGGGCCAAGTGGTCCTTATCTGCTGTCAAAGTCTGTGTTTCTATGTTTCTATTTATGGATTTGGTTTTGGCTAGAATATGAAAGCCTCTCGAAAATGACCAGCTTCGCCAGTGTGGAGTGCCAGATCAGAACGAAAGGGGGTTAAGGTTGTCTCCATCTCATCAGTATGGCACATTTAGCTTCCAGCAGGGCAGTCAATACCCAGCTCTTATGCATGGCCGGGAGGGGTTCCAAAGGAGAAAAGTCACACAATAGCAGCAGAAGATGTAGATGGCCTTTCATTCTACTCACTACTCTGGAGCAGTCCTCTAGGACTGACTTCCAGAAAGACGTCAACAATGGGCATTGCCAGATTACGTGCAACAAATGTGAGGGTCTCTGTCTGTACCTCCAGCACTGTGAGTGGCTGAGTAGCACCATGGATTGGAGCACACCTGGGGTTCTATACCACCACAGCAGAAACTTTAACTGAATTATTTAGCTTCTGGCATCTCAATATGATGTGTATGCTG
This sequence comes from Neoceratodus forsteri, assembly GCA_016271365.2. Lineage (NCBI taxonomy): Eukaryota > Metazoa > Chordata > Ceratodontiformes > Ceratodontidae > Neoceratodus > Neoceratodus forsteri. The sequence continues at coordinate 934,424,257 of CM028133.1, forward strand.
CCCTGATGTAATGACCCCATGTTTTGTGGGGGATGATCACCTGGATATTCACCTCCCATTGCTGTTTGCACTTCTCAGTATGATCTGGTTGAGAGTCTCACAGTGTCTGGTAGACTTTCCCTGCCAATCCCTGTTGCTTGTCAGGCTTGTGGAGCATAAACAACCTGTACCCTTGGTAGATGGGGCCTGGTGGGTCTGAAGCGCATGGACGGCACTACAAATCTGGAGATATCTCCAGAAGTCCTGAGTAGGGAGGTCACACCATGCCTTCAGCTGTTCGAAGGACATCAACACTTTCATGAAGGGGCATGTAGAGATCCCTGATCAGCCTTATACCTCTGTTGACCCAGGTTGGCCAGGTGAGCGGTTTATTATCTACGGAGATGTGTCAGTTATTCAAGAGGTGAGTAAACTCAAAAGGTGGGTTATAAGCTGTCCTTGGGATGTAGGAAGCTGCCAGGGCAGCCTGCCAGGCTCTCCCCATTTCCATCATGATAGGGGTGACCTTAGAGAGGGGAGGGTGACTTGAGAAGTGGAGGGCACTCAAGGTGTTCTTCCACACCAGGGTTTTGGGATGGGGAGAGAAGGAATGAATCATTTAGTTGCTTGTGCTACCTTATATGCCAACTGATACCCCTGGAACCGGGGATCCCTAGACCCCTATGGACCAGTGGGCCTGGAACTTAGACCTGCTCCAACAAGCAGCTTTACCTTCCCATAGCAGGAAAGTGATTAGTTTATCCAAGGATTGGAATAGCATTAGGGACAGGGAGATAGAGAGGTTGTGGAAGAGGCAAGAAACTCTTGGAAGGATGAACATCCACATCGCCTTAATCCTGCCTTTAAGGGATAGGTTAAGTTTGTGCCAGCGGCCAGTTTCAGCCATTAATGATGCAAGTAAGGGAGTGAAGTTGGCACTTTCCAACTCTCTCCTTCTGGTAGTAATAGTTACCCCAAGATAAGAGAAGCCCTGGGGGGCCCAGGAGATGTCTGTTCCCTGGAGACAGTCCTTGGGGCAGGCCAGGTTTAAAGGAGAAAGAGTCATCTTTTTTTGGTTCACCAGGAGCCTGGATAGTCTCACAAAGTCCTGAAGTATTTCTAGGGTCTTGGGCAGTGATTGCCTTGGGCTGGATATGGTGAGGAGGAGATCATCTGCATAGAAATTAACCAGGTATGTTTGTTCTCCTACCTGGATCCCTGAAATGTCCATGGAGGCCATGAGTTTCCTCACTAGTGGATCTACAGCAATAAGAAATAGCGGGGGAGGGACAGCCTGACGAGTGCCCCTCTAGAGGAAAAAAGGAGGCAAGACATTTCTATTGGTTACAATCTTGGCAGAGGGCAAATTGTACAGAGCGGATTCCCACCCCCCAAAAATAAGGACCGAAGCCGTATAGCTTTAAGACTCCGTGTAGGTAGTTCCACTCCACAGAGTCGAAGGCCTTAGAGAAGTCTATAGCCAAAGCTGTCATAGGCAGAGGTGATTGCAACACCAACCATTTAATATTGAGTACCAACTTTAGACTATCCACCCTAGACTTCCCTTTGGAGAACCCTGCCAGTGATGGGTGAATCAGGGAGGATAATATATCCACCATTCTATTGACTTGCACCTCTGCCACTATCTTGGTGTCTACAGACAGCAGTGAGATGGGGCAAACATTGGCACAGTTGAGGAGGTCTGAAGAATTCTTTGGAAGCAGGGTGATCAGCACTTCTTACTTTGGGCTTCCTGTAGGGCTTGTAGGAGTGGCACTGAGATTTCCTCCTGCAGTAGTTGGCAGAGCTCTACCAACATCCCATCCGGCCAAGGTGCCTTAACCTTAGTTAGCTGGGACAGGGCAGTGTGGAGCTCAGTCACAGAGATGGGGTTGTCTTGACATTGGGCTAGCTCTGGAGAGAGTTGGGGGATTTGATCAGAGCCGCAGAAGTCCTCTCGCTCCCTTGACATGCTTGAGTCATCCATGGGAGTTTTGGACTGGTATAAGGACTGGTAAAAAAGCAACATGACTTCATTGATACAGTTAGAATCAGAGACCACCTTCCCAATGAGGTCCAGTAGGTCATGTATCCTAGATGCGGCTTGCTGCTTCCTGAGGTGGTAGGTGAGCAGTTTGCCACTCTTGTCATCCCCCTCCGAGAACTTATGTTTAGTTTAGTTGCCACTCTGCCTTGCACTGCAGCAGGGTGTTGATTCAATATTTGAGCCTGAGTATATAGGTCAGGAGGGCATTGTCTGCGGGGGGCGGGGGGGCACTTAAACCTCAACTCCAGATCAGTAAGTTTTGTTGCAACTTAGTGATCCCCTCCCTGTGGGCCTTATTCTTAGCTACCACATAGAAGATGATATGCCCTTGTAGGACCACCTGGAAGACCTCACAGACAGTACCTGCTCCCACTTCCCCACCGGAGTTGTTTAGAAAATAGGCCTTTACCTCTTCCACTATTATGGAGCAGAATTTCTTGTCCTGGAGGAGTAGAGGGTTGCATCTCCACCTTGGAGAGGACATGCCTTGTCCAGGGGGAAAAAAACAGCAAGTGATCGGTGCATGGCCCGAGGTCAGTATGTTGCCAATTCTTGTGTCACAGCTACCTCACACCACCTCCTGGTTCACCAGCCAATAATTGACATGGCTATGAGTATTATGTTCAGAAGAGAAGAACGTATAGTCCCTTCCCATGAGGTTATCCCTTCTCCATGACTCCATCAGCCCCATTCTTCTATTAACTCCTGCTGTGCCGCTCTTGCCTTGCCATGAGCCTGGGGGGGTAGGGTGGGACTTGTCCAAGAAGATGTCAGATGCAAGATTAAAACCCTCCCCCTAGGTTGGCCCTGGTGGTGCTGAGGAGTGAGGTGCTTAATGCCATAGCTCACACCATGCCGGCGACACCGGTTCGTGAACAGACTCAGGTCATTGGTGGTCGGTCAGGGAGCGAGTGAATTGAGTGTCCGCAGGCTGTTCTCCTCTCCATGGGGGGGGTTGTGAGTTCACACTGTGCTGAAGCAGCCCCCAAAGGAGATCTGTGGCTATACAGTCATGTTAAATGGAGAGGGAGGAATGTGTCTGACATCGGCAAGTGCGCATAGATGTCATTGCACATCCAAACTCCAAAGTGGAGCAAAAATATGGTAGAAAATGGAGGTCGGCCTTGGCGGCTTGATGGTAAGTCCTCTGCATATCCTCGGACTCATGCAGAATAGCACCTTGGTATTAGATCCATGCCTGGCAGCCAGATTGGGGGTCTCACCATGGGCACTGCATATGTTCCAGCCTTGTGCAAGTGAGCTGCCATGGACCGAATGAGATGCAGAGGATGGTGGCCTGATGATGGCAGACTAAGCCACGGGGGAAAAATAATGATATAGAAAAAAATAATCTCCCTCTATTACAATTGGTATGCCTTGTTGCCCTATGACAAGGGAGGTGAGTGCCTGACTGTTTTCAGTGAGGAATTCAGCTGAGTCCGAGTTGGGTCCATATACATTCACAACTATCGCTCTCCCTGCCAGGTACGTGAAGTGTTCTGCTATCCATCTGCCCTGAGCGTCCATCTTAACGGCTTTCTTGACCCATGGCCATGCATTATGGAGCAGAATGGCTACGCCTTTCGATTTGGAGGAGGCGGAGTTCACCAGAACCCTTCCCACCCACAATTATTTTACCCATTGTACCATCATGGCAGTGAGGTGTGTTTCCTGGAGGAGGGCAATGTCTGTGCTCATCAATCAGAGATGTTGCAGTACATTATGGTTAAGCCCCTTAATGTTCCAGGAAATGCACCTCCACCCATGCTCAGTGTTGCCTGACATGGCCTCTCTGCAACAATGACCAGATTCCACTTACCTCTAGGTGACCAATCAGAGCGGGGCCTATGGTCACCTGTCTCCGGGCAGGCTTTTGAGGTATGTGCTTCTCAGCATCGGTGGAGGCTGGGATGTGTAAAGGGGTACTGTTCTTGCATATGATGTTTTCCTAGTGCTGGGTGCACAGATGTCCTGAGAATAAGATGAATAACAAAACAAACTTAATGAGATATGCCAGAACAATGAAAAACAGGCTAAGACAAGTGGTAGTAAGACAATGTGTCACCTAGCCTTATCTTCCTGGAGGCCCCTATGGTTCTTGGTTGGGGTAGCTTGTGCTGCTAATATTGTAAGCACGAGGGACAAAAGGATCACAGTGGTCTGTAAGGAAGGGTAGGTGAGGGTGCCTTAACCACATCCCCAGGGGGGTGATAGATAATACAAAGAGATTCGGCCACCTGATGCAGCTAGGCGATGATACAGACCCTGTAGTCTCAGTCAGGGTTGTAGATCCATCAATACAGTAAATGTGATTACACTAAGGGTGTGAAGTTGGTCGCGTATGGGAGTCCACACAATAGTCAAGACCCCTAGATATGTTAGCTCACACACCCAGACAAGGTGATGGGTAGGTCGACTGTGGACAGCAGCCCATCCTGCCCTGGACAGTTTGCCACTAATAGGTAATCCAGGGAAAGGGAAGGGAAGATCCCTGAATTTTGGGATCCAAGGGAAGGGTCTGTGGGAGTGGAGGGAGGGGGGACCACCTCCTAGCAGCTTGCCAGAACCAGTAACCTAAGCAAGATTAATGGAAACATGGCTATATAAAAACAGTTTGGTAGCTCTGAAAGATTAATAAACATGCACTGAATAAGCTCACTTTCCCTCATGGTTCTTGTACAGTATCACACTGAATTTCTGGGGGAACATATGTAGCCCTCCCCACCCCTGTCCTTTTACCAAAACAATGACGGGTGGCATGCTGTTGGCATTTGGCAGCAATACCTGGTGGGGAGTGTATATCTACGGGTTCGGGGAAGGATGAGGCTACTTGGCACAAGAGGCCTAGGTTTGGCTACTCTGCACAGGGGCACCCAAGTAAATCCAACTACAGGAAGCAATAACTAATGTCCAGAACCAGAACTGGGATTTTTCAGTGTGGCTTTATTTATTAACTCACTGAACATAAACAAAGCTCTGTATGGTCCCCCACAGGGCTATGTAACTGTAATGCAGATTAGAGGCTAAACACAGTGGTCCATTTGAAGAATGAACACTTTACAACAGTTGTCTGGCTTTGGACCCACCAGGCACTTAGCCCGGACTTCGCATGTGCATTGGATACACAGCCCGACTGGCCCGGCTCCCCTGCCGGCCACTCTACTGACGGTCCACTTGGCGAATGAACCCAAACTCTACTTGGAAAGACATCCCATCAAACAAGGAGGCTCCCAAACTGTGGCTCCCCACACCACTTGAATTCTGTGACTCCTAGAGAGATTTTCAAGTTGCGACCCATGTCTGGGTACCCACCCCATCACTGGCCAAGAGCATGAGGCGAGTAGCAAAAACAGAAGAAATCCATAGAGGTGGACCTGGTTACTAAAGATGGGGATCTATCCACCTCCAGCTCCCACAGCCCATACCCGGCCATTTCTCTGAACACACAGAAACTTCAGGACTGTAAAACTGTAGATTGCATGGTGGATGAACTGATGCACCCTCTACTGTGAACTCTAAATCCATTTAAACTTTAAACTGACTGCTCCATTTGTTCGTCCTAGTGTATATAGTGCTCCCAAACAGCAGTCCCCAATAACATTTCCTGACTGAAAAACAGTTGTTTGCCCCTTAAACTGGAGCCAAACACTCACCCAATCATTTCAGGTGCCCCACAGGTAAAGTCCTTTAACCTTTTCTGTATACCCAAACAGACAAAGTAATTTCAGGCAGCTTCTTTCCTTGGTGGGAAAAGGGGATTGCCCCTGGAACCCACAGAGACCTTTTCCTACCCCCCCCCCAGAGGGAGGGAGCACTGAGACCGAGGGGACAGTCTCCACCACTTGAAGAATGGTGAAACACAGAAAAACTTCCTTCTGTGTGGAGGCAAAACTCAGACTACGGTCTGATGCTTCCTTCTTGCTCAAGGACAAACGGAAGACTCTCTTTCTTTGAGAGAGAAATCACACTGCACAATAATGCTTCCTTCTTGCTTAAGGACAAATGGAAGAATGTCTTTGAATTCCCAAGGTTCTAGAACTACTCTGAGCTGAAGATTCCAAATGTGGCTCATGCAGCTGTAACAATTCTATAATGATGTCATCTCTCCAGTCTCAGCTGTGACTGAGGACAGAGTGAGACAGTGTGAAACCCATTTAACTGGAGTTTCACAAGCTGCCTTCCCTGCCTACCACTAGGTCTTACTGGGATTCTAGTAACCCCGGGTAACAAAGGGGTTACACATGTATTGTTTGGAACAGCAGCAGTCAGTTTATAGGTTAGTTTTCAATTACCTTCTGTAGTACTAATAGGTTACGTTCCTGAGGCTTTGGCTCTGTAGGATGTGTGAGCCATGGTTGACAACAACCTGTTCAAGGAAAGATCCTGACTGTTCTCTGGGCAGCTACCGTGGTTGGACACTGCAGTGCAACAAGGCCACTGAATGTTATCACTTGCTCTGAGTGACTCGTTCTGAACTCAATGTTGGCATTTGAGGTTAAAGATGCATATGGTGTTGGTGGTGCTGACTCCAGTTCTGCCATGTCCAAGGCAGTTAGTCATGCCATGGATAAAGTGGCTGAACTCCTTTAATGTATACCTCATTGCAAAAGGACTAACTAATATATTATATTCCTGGAAAAAATAATCGTAATGCACTGCTTGGGATTAGAGTGACAATGTGTGTATGGCCCACTTGGGGGGAAGAAATCTACTTTTGATAAGACGGTTATAATCCTCACACAGTGCTATCCAGCAGAGCAGGATGAAGCCTCTCTATGTACTTTAGCAGCCATCTGCAAAACTAGCCAACTATTAGACTGAATGATCTGTGATAATTTACTTGAGTTGGTGTTGTGCTCACTTATCTGCCAGAAGATGCTTTTAGATCTGGACACCCTCACACTGGGCAAAGCACTACAAATTGCCATACAGATAGAGCTGTCCCTAAGCCAGCCAAAGAAGCTTGCAAGAGCTGCAGAATCTGTAAGACTGGTGGATCAGCAAGAGTTGGAGGCCAGCAAAGTGCAAACTTAAGTGTTCATTCCAACCACACCAGCTGTGACTCAGAAGTCCTGCATATGCATCACAGGGAAAGACATGCAGGCACTGCAGCTGGCTAGAGCACTTTACAAGACTGACATTTTCTACCACTGGCACATGAGCAGGCTGAGGACTTTTACTTGATATAGAAAAGTCATGCAATGTGTAATGTGGTACACACAGTGTGTACATTCCAACTAGACTGTGCCTCTCATGGTGAATATTGGGGCAAATGTATACATCATAAATAAGAATACTTTTGAGAGTGGTGAAGGGTATGATCCACCTAAATATCATGCATAGGAAGTATTACCTGAAGATTTTTCTAGTTTTGGTGATACACAAAGATGTCCTTTTATTCAGGGCATTAAAATTAGTTATGATAGATCACCTGCAGTGTGTGGCTAGCCTTACTCACAGGCACTGGGGTCAGCAGAGTTCCATGGCTTAAATTGTGTTAACGATTCTGTCCATGAACTAAACATACAGTGTCCTAGATATGTCTAGATGTTTCCCTGACAGCCCCCATGGGATTCAACAAATGACTGAAAAACTGGTGCATAGTACAGGGGTTTGGCTTGTTGGGCACTGGGGGTCCACCCAGAAAGATGTTGGCTTGTACACCAGGGATGGTCTGCATCTGTCTGAGGTTGGGGGGGCCCAGATCCTGAGTGAAGGTCTTGAATGTTTCATTGGCAGACATTTAAACTAGCCAAGGGGGGGTGGGGGTGGAAATTTCCAGCAAGAACTGAACTACCCTCCCACAGGTCAAGGTAGTCAGACAAGAAGATACTAAGGATGAGGAAATACAACAGACTGAAACAGGTAGTAATGTCAGGGGAGGCACTGGGGGAAAGGATGAGATGGGGACAAATAGGGGTGAAGCCATCAAAACATGGATGGATGTGTACAAATGCCTGTAGCCTGGGTAACAAGATCCCTGACCTAGAGGCATTGATGGTGGAGGGAGACCTGGAAATTGTGGCAGTCATTGAAACATGGTATACAGAAAGCCATGATTGGGAGGTTAATATACCGGGGTACACAGTCTATAGGAAAGACAGGGAGGGCAAAAAGGGAGGAGGAGTAGTAATCTGCATCAAAGAAGAGATCAAGGTGACAGAGATAAAGGGAAACAGGGAGGAGAGTAGGCACTGTGGGTCACCCTGGAGACAGGAAATTTATTTATTTATATGTATTTATTTATTTGTTTGTTTTTATTGACCGTGTGAGGTGCACTAGCCAAATGAATAACTATTTTTAGACACAACCAGGGCACCACTGTCCACACAGGGGTTATCTATGGACCTGCCATGCAAGGGGAGGATACAGATAGAGCCTTAACAAGGTGAAAGAGTCTAACATGTACAATATGGCAGGACAAGAGGACACAGCATGAGATTAGAGTGAGGCCGATTAAGGAGGAATATGAAGAAGTTCTTTTTCACTGAAAGGGTAGTGGATGCATGGAATGGCCTCTCTCAGGAAGTGGTGGATATGAATAGAGTGCAGGGCTTCAAACATGCATGGGACAGGCATAAGGAAGCAATAAAGATTTGTATGAGTAGACAGGCCATTGACAGAGTACAGGTCTATGGCACATTCATGAGGGAGAAAAAAATGGGCAGACTGGATGGGCCTTGCAGTCCTTTTTCTGCTGTCAACGTCTATGTTTTTAATGGCTACCAGCAAACCCCTCCTTTCACCTCTTTGTGCAATTGCTGTCTAACTGTCAGTGATTTGAGTTGGAATGAATACAGTCTCATAAATGGGACTCACCGATACAAATTTCACTTTAGGAGAGGTTGCCTAAGCAAACTGGAGGAAAAATGTTGTTTTTAACATGGATACAGATTTCTTTTTAATTGCAAATTATTAAAGTGCATAGAGTTTACAAATTCTCACATTGGTAAACTATAATTCAGAAAAATAACATTCACAGCATATTGTGATTTGAAAGGTGAGACCTGGGTATCTTAACCATTTCAGTCTGTCAACTTTTTGTATGAATATATGTATTGCAAATGCACACAGTAAATAAAATATTTATCTTTAATAGGTACAGCTCAGCCTGAGGTGACATCAATTCTACTGCCAACAGGTAAACAAATTCATACATTTTGAACTATAATAGGTTACATCGGGCACTCTGGAAACATAGAGACGTAGAAGTTGATGGCAGATAAGGACCGCAAGGCCCACCCAGTAGGCCCACTTCTTTTTCTACCTTATGAATGTGCCATAGGCATTTGCTCTGTCAATGGCCTCTCTATTCATACTTATCTGTATTGCTCCCTTATGCCTATCCCATGCCTGTTTGAAGCCCTGCACTGTATTCATATTCGCCACTTCCTGAGATAGGCAATTCCATACATCCACCACCCTTCTGTGTAAAATAACTTCCTTACATTCCCCCTCAATCGGCCTCCCTCTAATCTCATGCTGTGTCCTCTTGTCCTGCTATTTTTCTTATATTGAAACATGTTAGACTCTTTTACCTTGTTATTGCCCTTCAGGTGCTCAAATGTTTCAATCATATCACTTCTCTCCCTTCTTTGCTACAGGGTATACATATTGGGTTCTTTTAATCTGTCCTTATATGTTTTCTGATGCTGTCCCTGCACCATGTTGGTTGCCCTTCTCTGGACTGCCTCAATTTGGTTAATGCCCTTGTGAAGGTGTGGCCTCCAGTACTGCATGCAGTACTCCAGATGGGGCCTAACCAGTGTCTTGTAAAGAGAGATTATTACCTCACTCTCACGACTTGTGATATCCTTACTAATACACCCCAACATCACCCTAGCCTTACCTATTGCTTTAGTGGTCTGCTTGGATGATTTCAGATCATCTGTGATGATGATGCCCAAGTCTCTTTCTTCCCTTGTGACTGCCAGCAACTTCACTCTCTACCTATAGGTGGCTTCAGGGTTTCTCTTCCCTATGTGCATGATTTTGCACTTCTTTGCGATAAACTCCAGTTGCCACCGCTCCATCCATTTTGCCCGTTTATCCAGATCTCTTCTCATTCTGCCCACCCCATCTGGATCATTTACTCTGTTGCAGATCTTGATGTCATCTGCAATTAGAAAACCTTGCCCTCTAGTCCATCTGCAATGTCACTGATGAAGATATTGGAGAGGACTGGCCCTAGGACTGATCCCTGAGGTACCCCACTTGTGACTTGCATCTCTTCTGGCTGTATACCGTTTACCACCACTCCCTGTTTTCTGCCTGACAACCAGTTTGCCACACAGTTGACTGACTTCTGACCCACCTGAGCCTACCCAGCTTATTAATCAATCTTCTATGTGGAACAGTATCAAAAGCTTTTCTAAAATCAAGGTAAGCGACATCACCTGCTCCCCCTTGGTCCACCACTCTGGTTACCCAGTCAAAAAATTCTATGAGATTAGTTTAACAGGATCTTCCTGTTGTAAACCCATGCTGTCTTGGATCCTGTACTCCTATGGATTCCAGGTGTTGCACTATCCTTTCCTTAAGGAGTGCCTCCATAATCTTGCCCACTACTGAGGTAAGACTGACCGGTCTGTAGTTCCCTGCCTCCTTCCTGCTACCACCCTTGTGGAGCGGGATCACATGAGTCCTTCTCCAGTCTTCTGGGACCTCTCCTGTGCTCAGAGACTCACTAAACATTTCTGATAATGGCTCTGCTGGTTCCACTCTTAGCTCCCTTAGTACCCTGGGATGTATGCCATCAGGTCCCATTCTCTTGTCCACCCTGAGCTTATCAAGCTCTTGTAGGATCCTTTCTTTTGTGAAGGGACTCATGCACATCTCCATCCCCCATGTCCATTGTGCTGAGTTGTGGGCCTTGCCCTACCTTCTCCTCAGTAAATACTGAGCAGAAGTATCTATTTAGGATAGATGCTTTTACATGGTCCTCCTCCTTACACACCCCTTTATCCCCTTTGACCCTAGCAATACGCCCTCAGGACTTTCTTCTTTCACTAATGTATCTATAGAAAGTCTTGTCACCTTCTTTTACTGTTTGTGCTAGTGTTTCCTCAGTTTGGGCCATTGCCTGCCTTACTGCCTTCCCTGCTTCCTTTAGGGAAGTTTGGTATGCCTTCCTGAAGGCCAGCCTTTCTGCTCTAACCTTTTCTGCTACTGTTTTTGAGAATCAAAGTGGTTTCCTTCTTCTTTTGCTCTTCCTCTTCTCCCTAAAAAAGTGGTTTCCTTCTTCCTTTGCACTTCCTTTTCTTTCTAACACAATGGGATTTTGCTTCAAGTATTGCATCCTTAACACTTGCCCACTTTGCCTGTACCCCCTCACCTGTATTTCTTCTTGTCAGGTCTAGCTTAACTCTGTCAGCCATCTTATCAAAGTCAGCTCCTCTGAAGTCCCAATGTTTTGCCTTGGAATGGGATGATTTAGTTCTAGTGGCCAAATTGAATCATATCATGTGATGGTCGCTAGCCTCCAGGTGACCTTCTACCTGAAGATCTGTGATCCTTTCCCTCTTAGTCAGTACTAGATCTAGGACAGCCCTGTCTCTTGTGGGTTGTTGTACCAGTTGTTTGAGGTGCTCCCCCTGCAGGGAATCCACTGCGTGTCTAGTTCTGGCAGATGTTCCTGCTAGTATTCACCAATCTGTATCTGGCATGTTGAAGTCTTCCATTAGCTGTCATGTTTTGAATATCTTCTAACAGTAATGTGTCTGTGTCCTCCCCCTGGTCTGGAGGCATGTAGACAACCTCAGTTTGAATGGCTGTCCCATTTCCTGTTTCCAGGGTGACCTACAGTTCTTCTGGCCCCTTATGTGTATTCTGAATTACTGTAGCTTTGATATTTTCATTGACATAAAGGGCCACTCCAACCCCTAGCACCCCTTTTTTGCACCTCGGTCTCTTATGAACAGTACATAGCCGGGTACTGAAGTCTCCCAAGTGTGGTTACTGGTGAACCATGTCTCATTAATGGCTACTATGTCTAGTTTAGCCTCTGTCCTTATTGACTTCAGGGTTGGGATCTTGTTTCCCAGACTACAAGTATTTGTGTACATGATTTTCCACAGGCCAGATTTTGGTGTGTTGGTCGTTGGGTGAGGTCTGGCGTTTCCCCTGTGCATCGTATGGGAAGCCAGACCTTTTTCCTTACCTGGTGATGCAAAGTCTCCTTAAATTCATCCAGTGATGATTGTTCAATGTATTTTTTCTTTTATTTGGTTTCCTGAACACATGATGGATTTATAAAAAGGTTTTTTTCATAAAATGTTTTACAATAACGCTGCAACTAGGTGATTTAAGTTGAAACTTTTTTTAGTTTAACTGAGTTATATTTTTTATTTCTTAGCCCTTGAATACTGGATATTTGACATGTTTCTACAAAAAGGGAATAATTATGTAATGAACTGTGATGTAACAATGATGTCATTGGCTTGAACTAGTATTGAAAGGGTAAACCTAAATCAGACCCATGCCCTCTGACAAAGCCCATACATGGAGAAGCACCAGGGCAGTCTGATTGAGACAGACCTCATACCTGTCATGCTTTGCATTGGGGAAATTTCCCCCGAATAAATTTATGATTTGCAACATCTAAAATTGTATGGACCTCCTTCATTAGAGTTTAAATGTTTAAACTCCTGGCTCTGGTTGAGTACCTAGAGGCCAGTGGGGCACAGGACCCAAGACGGCATGGTTTTACAGCAGGAAGGTCATGTCAGATGAACCTAATAGATTTCTTTGACTGGGTGACCAAATTAGTAGACCAGGGAGGGGCTGTGGCTATGGCCTACCTAGATTTTAGCAAGGCATTTGACACAGTCTCACACAAAAGATTAATATACAAGTTAGCCAGCCTTGGAGTGGGTCCCAAGGTGGTAGCCAGGATAAAAAAACTGGCTGGACAACGGGATGCAAAGGGTAATAGTAAACAGAGTCCACAGTGAAGAAAGGAGAGTAACTAGTGGGGTACTGCTGGGTTTGGTACTGGGACATGTCCTCTTTAATGTCTTTCTAGGTGACACTAGAGATCACCTGGAAGGAAAAGTATGTCTCTTTGCAGATGACACAAAGATCTGCAACAGGGTTGATACACAAGGTGGGGTAGAAAGGATGAAAAGGCACTTGGGAAGGTTGGAGGAATGGTCAAATATATGGCAGTTCAGACTCAGTGCAAAGAAGTGCAAGGTAATGCATCTGGGAAACAAAAATCCAGGGGAAGAGTGCACAATGCAGGGTGAGATAATAACAACAATAAAAATCGAAAAAGACCTAGGAGTAATTATATCAGATGACCTAAAGGTGGGCAAGCAATGTGAGAAGGCAGTAAGGAGGGCTGGGTGGATACTGGGATGCATAGGGAGAGGCATCAACAGTAGAAAGCAGGAAGTTGTTATCCCTCTGTACAGACAGTTGGTGAGACCTCATCTAGAGTACTGTGTGCAATCCTGGAGACCCCATCTATGCAAAGACATAGAGTGGAGACTGTTCAGAAGAGGGCAACCAAAATGGTGCAGGGTCTGCACCAGAAGACATACGAGGAGAGACTAAAGGAGCTTGATATGCATACCCTTGAGGAAAGGAGCGTGAGGGTGGACATGATAGAAACTTTCAAGTATCTCAAGGGAATTAACAAAGTGCAAGAGGGTAGTATATTTCAGAAAAAGAGATGCAAGAAGAAGGGAGCACAATTTCTAGATAGAGGAGGGGGACGCCTCTGAGGTAGTGTTAGAAAGTATTTTTTTACAGAGAGGGTTGTGGATGCATGGAACAGCCTTCCTCAGGAGGTTGTGGAGTCAGGAACAGTGGGAGAATTCAAGAATGCATGGGATATACATAAGGCAATTCTAGTGGGGGGTAGGAGGAAGTAAGCTGTTGATTAACAAGAATCTGCAGCTTATTTATCAGGTAGGGAACTGGGCAGACTGGGTGGGCCAAGCAGTCCTTATCTTCCTTCAAATTCGATGTTTCTCAGGAATGCTGGTATCTGTTTTTGTGTGCCTATTACATGAGGCTGCTTCACCTGGATTTCTAGTTATAAACCAGGTCCAGATCTTGATGTCTTGAATATTTAACAATATCACAGAAACACTTGCGGCTATTTTTATATCCACTTTTGTTTTGTTATGAAGTACATGAATTGAAGTATAATTAAAAAAAATGGTATTTGTTGTACATGTCACATACAGTAGATTACAGAGAGACAATCATTATAAAAAGACTTTAAATGGGCAAATACGTTTATAATAAGGCTTTGTTCATAAATGACTTTGTCACTTCAAATCAGTTATCACGCTAAGCCCATACTTAAACTTTCCCTAACCCCCTGATCCTCCTTACTCTCACCCTCAACCCAGTACACTTTAGTCTTTAATTACTAATCTCATGTCTGGTCTTTCACCTTACCCTGTTCTCACATCTCTGCCAATTATTCTCCTTAATATTTATCCTCATTAACCTTATACTCTTGATGGACTATACTCTCTCAGTTATGGTTTTGTATACCCTGCCTTGCTTGAACTGTTTTTCTGGCTGCCCATTCCTAGTCTACATGATTCGAATCACTTTGCACACACAATACCATTCCTTTGCTGCTGACTCCTGCTTGTCTTTTGTATTTTATACTGTTTTTTTTTCAATGTTAGAACCTTTAGTACTCTCACCTTGCACAGAATGTTTCACTACTAGCCACTGTTTTTACCTTACATTTTGCTTATTGTTTGCAACATAAAGTTTTTTTTTTGCCCTACCCTGTACCCTTTCCTCAGAATACATCCGGAAATTAGGGCTTCCTAGTTCAGTGCATGTTTTCATGGTGTAAACTTTAAATAACTACATTAATAAATAATGAGACATAATCTGATGTTATACTTATTCCAGAATATATTTATAGCATATTGCAACTTTATGATTTGAAAGACAAGAAGACTCATTGACATGTCAAGCTCTGTTTTCTTCATTATATTGGAGGATGTGTTGGAAAATCATAATAAAGATAACATTTATATTTTACAGGTTCCTCTTCTTTGGCTTCCACTGAGTTTCCATCAACATCTGGTAAACCACATATTAAAAATGTTCAGCAGTATATTTTTTTCAGTTGTTTCTTTGCCACCCATCCTTGGTCCCAGTGCTATTTCTCTGACACCATCACTGACCTGTCAAGTGGACTTGTGGGTTATCTACCACTTACACAGTGCTGTATTGGTGGGTTGGCAGTCACATAGGGTTTTGTGGTTTCTGCAGGGGATGTCAGAGCCGGGGCATTGTCCCGGATTCCCGCACCCCCCTCAAACAGGACAGACAATTAGTGTGTTGTGCTCAGACTGGCAATCAATTTATTCTATTTCACATTTGTATTTACAAATTCCATCATCATTCATCATTATAGTCTTTACAAAAATTCCAGGTTTAAATTGCAATGCATATCAATATCTGTCCACCCATCCTTTTCTTTGTCTTCTTCTTGCCTCCCCAGGTGAAAACCTGGGTGACTTCTTCTTCTCTTCCTCTCTTGTAGGTAATGGTGAAAACCGAGACCACATTTCTCTCCTTCTTTTGCTTCTTTTTCTCCTCATATTCATTTATTTCCCCCCCCAACTTCCTCACCCTTTTTCCCCTTAGCCTGTCTCAACCTTGCATTTGATGACTGTCCTTCTCCCTTTCTTTCACTCTCCCCCCCTTCTTGCTACCTGTCTCTTCCAGGCCTCAATAAAAAAAAAAAATCATCTCAGTATTGAACATGTCTATACCTAGGTCTGACAAATGCACACCGTCTGATCTGTAAAAATCCTCTACTCACTCTTCCACCCCTCCTCAATATTACATGCCCTCCCATGTTCCTTACCAACGTCCCCACCCTCCTATTTATCTTCCTTCTGGCCCTATTGACTGCCACATGGCTGTGTTCATGTCTCCACACCCTCCTTGGTATCATGTCTGACTATGCTATGCTCACCTCCGGCCACCATTGTTTTATCTTCTCCAGATCCCATTTGACCTGTAAATACGAATCAACCCATGGTTTCCCCCCAATGCCATTACCCTCAAGATGCATAATAATTAGATCTGGGGAAGGTCGCCTCTCTCTCATCTCTATCAGGGTCAGGAGAAATTGAGCCCATTTCATCCCTTGAATGCCATGCCATGCCAGCCTACATTGTCTGACATTTTGGTAAAGCTTCTTTCCCCTGGCTTTCTTTTCTTTTTTTATACTCAAGTTTATTGCATATTTTGGCACAAATATACATTCATCACATTTCATTCCCAAACATATACACATTGTCAAGCCATCATGTAGTTACAGATATTGATTTCAAACTTTATCTAGTTTGTTGGCGCTTTAATTCTATTGGCTTATTTCATTTTGCTTTCCATTTTATAAACCATTTTTTATGAATCATTTTATATGAATCATTTTATATAGATCATTTTATATAGATCATTTCATATGAGGAGCGACCTGGAAGAATTTTCCTCTCTTTCTGTTTATATAGTTATCTGATCCTTGTTCCTCATTCCCCTTCCCTCCTTCTATTCCTTCTCACTTATATCTGCTAGCATCAACCAGGGCGTCCATCTCTCCCTCCATGTTTGTGACCTCAAATTTATTTTGTACATCAGTTCCTCCATGTCTTTGATTTCAGTGACAGTTGCCACCCAGTCATGAACTGTCAGTGGGTTTGGGGTAAGCCACTTTCTGGTTAATGCCTTGTGTGAGGCAACAATCAGAATATTCCATAAGTATGTTTTATTTGCTCCTCTAATCTCTTCTGGTTTCATCCCCAGTATCAAGTTCGGTGGGCCTAATCTAGTTTGTATCAAGAGTATCCTTTTTATTTTCTGTTGTATTCCCTCCCAATATTGTAAGATCACCTGGCATGACCAAATCACATGCAGATAGTTTGCTTTATTTACCCCGCACCCCCGCCAGCACCCTCCCGTACAGTTTTTGTCCCACTTACTTTGCGTCTCAGGTGCCCAGAAAAATCTCACATGTACCTTCCACTTGTACTCCCTCCAGTGCGGGGAGGAAGTAGTTCTAAGTGCTATTGCCAAGGATGAGGTCCATGCTTCCTCCTCAATAAGGTCCCCCAGTTCTCTTTCCCAGCTTCTCTTAATGTGTATTGTCTGATCCCCCCTTCTGTCCCTCAGAGCTCCATATAGAGCTGAAATTAGGCCCTTAACCCTTGTTGAGGATAATATATCAGCTATGGTGTCCCGCAGTCTTGTTGGTGAGATGGGGTTATTATAGGTGGCCTGTAGGGTATGTATATAGGATCTTATTTGGAGATATCTGAAGTAATCTACCTGTCGTAGTGAGAACTTTTCTTTGATCTGGGTGAATTCTAGGATGGTATTTCCCTGGAGGAACTGGTTTAGGGAATATAAACCCAATCTACCCCAGTTTCTGAAAGTGAGGTCCTGCCCAGCTGGAGGGAAGTCTGGGTCCCAGGCAATCCACCTCAGCATCCAAACCTCCTCCTCTATTTTATGATTATTCCATAGCCTTTTAAGGGAGCTCAGTGTATTTTTAACTGTCATTAAGGGGGATATTCTGGTCTTTATTAAAATCTCTGGCCGCATAACTCTGGCTCCTAATGGCTTTCCATCTGATAAGGCTATCTCTATTGTTTTCCATCTCGCCCCACATGTTCCCACCGACCACAAGAGGTCCCATTTTAACTGAGTGGCTAAGAAGTAATCTTCTAAATTAGGAAGACTACGACCTCCTCACTTCTTATTGGCCTGCATGGCCAGAGTTTTAAGACTTGGTTTTCTGTTGTTCTAAATATATTTTGTGAGCATCCGCTGCCACAACTGGAATTGATTTTTGTGTAGTTTTATGGGGAGACATTAAAACAAATAAAGAAACCTGGGGAGTATGTTCATGGATACTGACTGTATCCTTGAATTCAGAGGTAGATTAAGGGCTTCCCATCTTTTAATATCTTGCTTAATCTGATTTATTGTAGATTCAAAATTGCTCATGTACAACATCGTTAGGTTTTTAGGAATTTGGATACCCAGGTACCTAATTTTCCCCCATTCCATTGCATGTCCAGGATCTGTAAGATATCAATAGAGGGGCTGTAATGAAATTTCAGCACTTCTGTTTTATTTTTATTCAGTGTATAACCTGATATTGACTGAATTTGTCAATGACATCCCAAATTCTGGGGATTGATCTGTCTGGGTTGGTTATATAGAGAAGAACATCATCCGCGTATAAAGATATTTTATGCTCATCCCCCCCAACCTCCACCCCCTTAATTTCCTTCGATTCCCTTATCACTTGGGCAAGAGGTTCCATGTATATCTCAAAAAGGAGGGGTGGCAGAGGGCAGCCTTGCCTTGTACCACGGCCTAAGTTAAATCTCCGTGAAATGCCCCCATTGACCCTTACAAATGCCTGAGGAGATGTGTACATGGCTTTAATTGCCTCTACAAATAGTGATGGGAACCTCATTCTCCCAAGTACCAGGAAAAGGAAGTTCCAGTGAACTTTGTCGAATGCCTTTTGTGCGTCCAGACTCATGAGGCAGGCGGGTATGTTTCTTTTGTTAATGATGTCAATTATGCTAATTGTTCACCTTCTCTCTGGGCCTGTCTCTTCCACAAATCCCATTTGGTCGTGTGTAGAGGTCTGTGAGGAAGGATTGCAGGCATTTGGCAATGATTGCCGTAAAGATTTTGTAGTCTACGTTAAGTAAAGAGATCGGTCTATATGACCCACACTCCTTCGGGTCTTTACCCTCTTTGGGAATCACTGATATGGCGGTGTAGTTCCAGGATGGGGGGACCGCAGCTCCCTCCAGCCATATCTGACTATAAACCGAATCCAACATGGGGTTCAAGTCTGCCTGAAATACTTTATAGAATTCCCCCCAAACCCATCCGGGCCCGGACATTTGCCTCCCTTTAACTTCCCTATCGTACTTATAATTTCTTTTTGTGTAATTGGGTGTTCCAAGGTCTGTTTATGGGCCACAGTGAGTCCAGGTAGTTGCAGAGCTTCTAGAAAATGCGTCGCCTCCTCAGGCTTTGTGTTCTGTTGGGGCCAATATAAGTTTTTGTAGTAGTCTGCAAACGTTTCAGCTATTTGCTCCCATCCACAGAGAACAGAGCCCATGGACGGGTGTCGGATACCTGCGACACTTGCCCTAGCCGATTATTGTTTAAGGCGATATGCTAGGAGACATGTAGCTCTTGGGCCACCTTCATAGTATGCCTGTTTGGTGTGTACTGACATCTTTTCAATCTCCATGAGCTGTATCCTCTGAAGTCTTTGTGTTAGGTCTCTTATCTCCCCTATTCTTTTTTTATCAAATTTTATTTTCTGTTGTCTTTCTAATTTCTGTAGCTCCTGTTTAAGTTGCTGTCTTTGTTTTTCCCTCTCTCTCTTTTTTTAAGTAGCTATTGAGATCAGTCTCCCCCTTATCATTGTTTTAACTATATCCCAGAGAATTTGAGGTGTAACCCCTGAGCCTTCTTTTGACTGAATGGTATGCTTTATTGTTTCTCTTATTTCCTCCCTCACCTTTTCATCCCTAAGTAAGCTAGTGTTAAGCCTCCAGTACGTGGGCTTTTTTGGGAGTTGAAGGTTTAAATAGGCATATAATGGTTTATGGTCTGATATAGTCTCTGTCTCCACCCAAACCGAATCAAAAATTGGTATGTCGCGACCATATGTGAAGTACATATCTATTCTTGAAAAGATATGGTATCTAGGAGAATAATATGTGTAATCTCTTGCCCTGGGGTATTTTTCTCTACAAATATCTATTATACCCTCATCTTTCATTAGTTCTTTCAGCAATTTAGAGACTTTTTGGTTTGAGGCCAGAATGCTAGAGGTGGTGTCCAAGGCCCTATCTAGAACAACATTCCAATCCCCCCTGCGAGTAAGACCCTTTTTGCCTTTCAGCTACCAGTTTGAATAGGTCTACAAAAGGTATGTAGTGCAGTTCGTGGGCATACATTTAGCAGAGATACTTGAAGGTCTTGGACATGCCCCACCACCATCACATATCTGGCCCCCTCATCCTTTATCACCTCCTCTTCCACGAATGGGAGCGAAGCTGAAATCATGATAGCCACCCCTCTCTTTCTTCCTTTGGGCAAAGATGACTGATAAACAGATGGGAACTCTTGAGTTTTAAGCTTAAGAGCTTCTTTGGGGGATAGGTGTGTCTCCTGTAAAAATTGTATATCAGACTTCTGTCTCTTTAAGAATTTCGGGAGACGTTTTCTCTTTATGGTTTTTTTATCCCATTTACATTCAGAGATTATTTTGGATTTATCTTATCCATAGTTAAAGTTTCTAATCCATTTAAATGGTCCATGTTCCTGAATGTTTCCAGGGAGTTTCCGCCTCTCCCCCCCCCCCACCTTCTTCCTCCAGGTCGCCCCTCCAGTTCAGTTCTTCTTCCTCATTTAGAGTATAGTGGATTTTATTATCAGTTTTGTGCCTTCTATATTGTCTATAAAATATTAACATTAAACATTTGCTGGCCCAAACCCACCAGTCAACTTGTATGTATTCGTTAACTCTCATAGTAACAGCCCCCTTATATGAGGCTTCGAATAACCTAACAACATAAACCCCTAAAATAACAGGGTTCCACTCTAGTGATCTACAAACTCTGTAACACAACATTATCGGAAAAATCTGTAACTCCCCTTTTTCACTCTCATATTTGGTAGCTTTTCTGTTTAAAAGTGCAGAATCCTCTGAGAGCACAGACAGTTTATGGTGTGTAGTCCAACTTCCTAGGTCAGACCACTCTTCTGTGGGTGGACTGGGTCATGCCTCCCTTGGGGCACTATGCCCTGTATGATTTTCTGGGCTTGACCAGGTCAGGGCTTTGTTTTGGGGTCTTAGCCCCTCGCCCTGCAGTAAACTCGGTGTCAGCAGAACTATTAGGCAGGTGATGGCTCCTTTAAAGTTCATATTCCCATGGTGTAAGGAGCTTAATATGTATAGCCTCGAGGAAAGGAGGGAGAGGGGGGACATGATAGAAACTTTCAAGTACCTCAAGGGAATCAACAAAGTCCAAGAGGGTAGCATCTTTCAAAAAAAGAGGTGTGCAAGAACAAGAGGTCATAATTTGAAGATAGAAGGGGGGTGGCTCAGAGGTAATTTAAGGAAGTATTTTTTCACAGAGAGGGTTGTGGATGTATGGAATGGCCTTCCAGAGGAAGTTGTGGAGTCAAAAACAGTGGTGGAATTCAAGCATGCATGGGACAGTCATAAGGCAATTCTAGGGGGTGGGAGTAGGAAGAAGTAGGCTGCTGGTTAACTAGGATCTGCAGCTTATCCATCAGGTAGAGAAATGGGCAAACTGGGTGGGCCAAGCAGTCCTTATCTGCCGTCAAATTCTATGTTTCTATGTTTCTTTGTTTCTATGCCTCCAGCCTAAATTTATTTTGGAGGGGGGGAATCTCCCAACCTCCTTACTCACATTCATGGGCCTCTCCTATTAAATTGTTCTGACCCTTTTCCCTGGAGAGGGGTCTAGAGCCTCTACACCAGTGACCCGCCCGCCCCCAGGCACCAGATGTTCCTGCATATCGGACCCCTCCCCAACCCCTCCATGCTCTCATATATTTATTTATTGTTTCTCAGAACTCATATAGTCATACAGCAGAGAATATACCTCTCTCCTCCTCCCCTAGAATCACCAAGGCCAGGTATTTTAGAGTGGGGGAAGGGAGGAGAGGCCCAACGACTTCCTCCCCGGCTAGGGTTAACTTCCCAGCTGTCACCAAGAGGGGTCTGAGCAGAACCAAGGACGAATCCCCAACCCCCTTCAGGCTCAGTCCTTTCAGGGCTCCATTATGATAATGCTCAGGCTGCCATGTATCTATGCCCCTTCCCCACATTCAAATGTACTTCAGTCCCCCACCCCCGGCCTCGGTGTACCCATCAAGCAAGACCTTCCTACCTCAGTTTCCATGTTTTCCATCTGATTAGCAATTTCCTTTTTCCCCCTCTTTTTTTTTTCCTCCCCCCAAAGGATCTAATAGTTCAGTACCAAACCTCGCTTCACCTCAAGGGCTCTTTAAACTTCCCCGTATATCTCAATATCATTTGATTTAGCAATCACTCCGATGGTGTTCGGTCGCCTTGAGAAGCTGTTGTTTGTGTCCGATCATTCTCTGAGTCTTCATCGTTTGCGTTAAGTCCGTTTAACTGAATTGTTGACACATATGGCCTAAGGAGTGCGACAACATCTGCTCTCAAACTGGTAGAGTGGGGTCTCGAGTGATTCGTTACCCCTCTGCGTGCCAGTGACCAGGCCAATCTCTTTAATTCTTTCTCCAATCTCTCCTTTTCCAGTCCTGGAGCCGAAATTCCGTTTTCTTCTAGGAAGGGCTTGGCTGCCAGTAGATCCTCAAAGGTTTTTATTCCTTGCCTTGTCTCCACTCTAAGTCTTGCTGGAAATAGCATTTGTGCTTTTAGTTTGCGGGCCCTGAGCTGCTTCACTATAGGCCACATGGTTCATCTCGCCTCCTGTACTCCGGTGTTATAATCATTATCTATTACAATTCTGTGTGCTCCAAACATTAACTTTTTAGATTTCCAAGCTCTTTGAAGAATCTCTTCTTGGAAGCGTAGCTGGTCATCTGCACTACAAAGTGAGTGGTCGCTCAGGTCTGCAGGTCTTGCTAGGGAACGTGTGCCCTGTCCATGGAAAATTCCAACTCTGGGCGTAGTTTCAGCAGGTCTGTTAGTAACTTCTGTAAAAAGGCTATCAGATCTGAGGTGCCCTCCTCCAACCCCTCTGAAACGCCATGTATCCTCAGGTTCTGTCTCCTGCTGCGCCCCTCAATGTCCTCCAGTTTGGCTTGCAGTTCCCTTTCCCGGGCCATCAGGTAAAACAATAGGTGGTCTTGTCGTTCTGCTTGCTCCATGACCGTTGTAATCCCCAATTCCAGCTGGTCTGTCCTATGCTCAATTCTTCCAATATCCGCTTTTATTTCAGTTAGCGTAGAGTCTATCTTCTGGACCATTTTCGCGGTTTGCAGAATTAAGGCTATTAGTTGAGGGTAGTCATCTTATTCAGTGCCCGTCTCCATTGCGGAGGGACTATCATACTCAGCAGGCCCCGAATTTTTCAAGGCTTTTTCTCCTTGTAGCAGGAGCTGTAGTTTCTGTGCTGGGGTTTGGCTGTTCCTCGGGTTCCCCACTCTTGATCCCATGGTCTTAGCTGGGGATTGCATGTTTGCTCACAGTGGATGCCGATTGATTTTATTTCAGGGTGGAAGGCTCCTCAAACTATGCTGCCATCTAGGCTGCTGGCATCACCAGAAGCCCCTCAGCTTTCTTATCCATTCTCCTTTCTGCCCAGTAAATGTAGGAGTGCCTGCAGATCCATACTTCAGTGTTCCTCCCTCCACCTATTGAATCAAGCAAAATATATCTTATTCTCTGGCATCGTCTTATTCCAGCTCATTATTTCTGATCCATTTTTTCCCAGTCTATGTATCCCCCCCCTAACTCACACTCTTGGGTCTGTTCCTGCAAAACAAAACAAATGCCAAGTTAATGTCAAACTTAGAAAGCCTGAATCTTCCTCTTGTAACTGGCTGACTGCCAGAGTCCATTTCCAACATTCTGGTTACTGACTCCCTTTCCACCACCCATTTTGATGCTATTCCTATCAGAAAAGAATGGGAGAGATACCTTTCTGGGTCCTCCACCATGAACTCTATGCCTTTTTTAAGTATGGCCGTCACCTGGTAACTTGCCACCTTCTTCCTATCTCCATGTACAAACAGCCTCCCTTCCTTATTATAACGCTCTGTGGCGTAAGCCCACAAAGCCTTTACCCAGCACAGGTACCCGTCAAGGTGCAACTTGATGGATACTGCACACCCCTTCCCTTCTTGGTCCATCTTGGACCTCCTACTCATGAGTTATGTTGCCCTTGTCCTGCAGGTTATGTCCTCCCATTCCAATCCTCTCTCCTTTCCTTTCCTGCCATGTCCAACTGCTTTGCTCACTCTCAAGGCCCCTGTAAACATCACAAGGTAAATTGTATGCCAGCTGTGCCTCATCCTTGGATTTACATATTGCAGGCAATATCCCCCCTAGATTTGTCCAGCAAATGGTCTGCTATTGGACGCCGACCATCCTTGGTCCCCTGTTTTAACCTACTCCAACCTTGAATCATCCTTCTTATCAGCATAGACTTTGTGGGGTCCTTCCATTTTTTCAGACTGCAAACTAAACTGATCCCTGCTAGAAACACACCCATTGTGGTGTGAACCATCCCTTTTTGCCACTGCTCCACTGTGAATTTTCCTAACTGCACTTCCATAATTGGCCCACTTACCTCCATATTGCGTACTTCCCCGAACATTTGCAATGCCCGCCATGCCCCTTCATAGGCCCTCAAGTCCATGGTGCCCATGAGTTGCAAAACAGCATTTCAGCTCCCTCTTGCCAATTTCCCAGATGTTCATTGGAATGGGCATTTTCTGCTCCTCTGCTGTTGGTGTCAGCATCTGAAAATGATAGAGCTGCAGACAACAAAGGCTGTCAGCTAGGATATTTCTCACCCCTTCTATGTGCCTGTCTCTGAATGACATATTCAATTGCAAGACTCTTAGTACTAGCTGTCTCAGCACTCGCATTACTGTATCGGATCTCGCCCCCCTGTTGTTCAGAACATCCACCACTGCCTTATTGTCACACCAAAATGTAACCTGCTGATTATGCAATTCTTCTTCCCATACCAGGGTGCAGGCTCAAATTAGCATGATTTCCAACAATCAATCAATCAATCAATCAATCAATCAGCTTTATTTTTTAAAAGTGCCTTTACAAAGCCAAGGTGCTTTTACAATAGATAAAACAAATACATAAGTTAAAACACCAGCCTAAAACTAATCATTAAAATATACTTAGAAGTCAGAATAAGCAAAACTAAATAAATGTGTTTTTAAAGCTAATTTAAAACTTTGGACAGTCAGGCAATTTCGCACCCGATGAGGTAGAGAATTCCATAGGGTTGGGGCCATAAAACTAAATGATCTGGCCCCTAATGTCTTTAAATGTACCTTGGGAATTTCCAGCAATCCCTCATCAGTGGATTGGAGTGGACAGGAGGGACAGTAGGAACGCAGAAGATCTTTCAGGTAGCTAGGTCCCTGATCATGTAGGGCCTTATAGGTCAGCAAACCGACCTTGAAGGTAATCCGCCACTGTACAGGCAGCCAGTGCAGTCCACAGAGGACAGGCGTTATATGACTGGTCCTAGATATACCAGTCAAAAGCCTGGCAGCTACATTCTGCACTAACTGCAAGTGGCGGATATCCATCCATGGTAGCCCTAGGTACAGGGCATTGCAGTAGTCCAAGCGAGAGGTAATGAAGGGTTGGACCAGTGTTGGAAGGTCATCAGCAGGAACCAGATGCTTCACCCGGGCTATGTTCCTCAGAAGATAAAAAGAGGTTTTGACAACAGCCAATGGGATGTCTTTCATCCTTCCTTCTCTTATCCAGTCTGCTGGCCATGGTTCTGCAAACCATTTTCCTCTTAAATACCCCCCCATTCCTTGCCCACCTGCCCCAACCATATTCAAGTCTAAGTCCATGTTAAAAACCCACTCTTGCTGAAAACAGAACAGCCGTTATAACTTCTTAGAAATTACTTCTACACCTTGAAATCTTCCTTCACCTCCCTTTGTTATATCCACACAATGATGTGATCTTACTACCCCTGCCATGGTCCTTGCTAGCCACCTTGTAAATGCCCTTCCCAACCCAATTGCCCTACAAGCAAAATTCAAATGCCCCAATACTTGTTGCACCTGCCTTAACTGCACCCGCCTTCTGCTAGTATGCACCTGAATTAGGCATCTTAGCTTCTGAACTTTACTGTCTAGTAACCAAAATACTTCCCTCAGCATGTCTATCTCAATCCCTAGAAACTTAATGACATTAGTGGGTACTTCTGTTTTGTCCAGCACCAGTGGCACTTTGAGTTCCTCACACAATTCCTGATAGCTAGCTAGCATCTTTTCTGTCTCCAGGCATCCATTGCCTGCTAGGAAGAAGTCATCCAAATAGTGTATGACCATCTTGTAACCTGTTTTTTGCTGGAATATCCACTGCAGACAAGTGCTAAATTTTTCAAATGTAGCACAGGCTACTGAACAACCCATAGACATGACCTTGTCAAAGTAATACTGGTTCTCCACTTTAAACCCCAATAAGTCCCAGTCCTCTCTTCTAACTGGGAGCAAACGGAAAGCTGATTCTATATCTGTCTTGGCCAGCCATGCATCTGGGGTCACCTGAATAATTTGTATTGCCTCTTCCAACTTGGCATAGGTCACCCTACTGTGCAGTTCCCCAATAAAGTCATTGACTGAGTCTCCCTCTGGGAAAAACAAATGGGGAATTATCTTGTACTCCCCTTTCTATTGTTTGGAGACCAATGCCAAAGGGTAAATTCTCAGGTTGTCCAAAGGAGGGACTGGGTATGGCCCTTCCACCCTCCCTGTGACTTTTTCCTTCTCTATTTTCCTTCTCAAAATGTCTTCCTTTCCTCTGACCGACCCCAGGTTGTTAGCCTCTCTTGCCTGTCTTGTGCCTTTGCACTGTAGTGGAAAACCTGTTCTAAAGCCCTGTTTAATAACTTCTGCCATCCCGCTATCTGGATACTATCTCCACCACTGTTCCCAGGCTTCTATCTTGATGGGGGTTTTTGCAGCCTTAAATTGTTCCCTTTCCCTGATACCACCCATCTCACAAAAACCTTTAACCCTACGGACTGTTTTTCTTGTCCTCCTCTCCTCAATATGACTAGCCCCCCCCAGCCCCATAACCCCTGCCTCTCGGCCCTCTATGCCATGGCTGTCCCAGGTAACCTGGCCCTTCTCAAAAGGGCTGCAGGCCTGTACCCTGTGCTCCTCCCACCTGGGCCCCATGGGTCAATTTGCTCTTGGATCTGGATGCTGGGTGGGTACCCCCACATCTCGAGCATGCATGTTGAAATTGACATTGGGGCCATGAGTAAAATGCCATTATACCCTTAGCAAAACTTCTGGAGTAGCCCCCCCTTTCCAATTTCCCCCTCCAGACTGGATTGATCCATAACATAATCAGTCTACAAGTCCAGCTGTTTTGTATCCCATCTCACATCCCCATAAGCTGCCATCCTTTGACAGAAGAATTCATCATAATATGTCCATCCCACCCCCCCTTTGCCTTTGCCCTCCATATGATCAGGGAGTATGTGATGAGAGTGATTCCTAACTTTGGCTTCTTTTCCATAACTATGGCTGAATATGTTCCAAACCCCACGAACCACCCATTCCATGTCTTTCCTTTCATAAATTTATCCTCCTCCTCCTCCTTCTTACCTAATAAAACCACAGCCGCTGCCATCTCACTCTTCCCTATGCTCTCTGTCTCCTCGTATTTGGCTGCCACCTTCCTACTCAGTAAGGCAAATATGTCCACATATTCTCCCTTCCATATTTTCTCCTTCGTGGCCAGTGGCACGTGCTCTCCTATTCTCATACCTGGGGCTCCTATTTCCCTAGTTCCTTTTCCTATACCTTCTGCCACTTTTTCCACCCCCTAGTATTTCCTTGCCTGACCTGATCTCTGCTAGTGCAGTTTCCATCTGCCCTAAGCCACCTGTCCCAAGAGCAGCTATAATTTGCTTGATGTACTCCTTGATACTATCACCTAAGGAACCTGATACATGACCTGCAGGCTTGTCTGCTCCTTGTGGCCTAATGTCACTGGGATGAGCATGTCCGGGTTCCTGTGGTGGGACAACTGGCTGGGGCATCGGGGGCAGTGGGACCACTACAACCAGAGGCTGTGGCCTGGATTCTGGTATTGGAATCCCAATCAGCTCTAGGGGAGGTACTAATGGCTCCAGTACACAGGGTTGTGGTGGTACTGGACTGACCACCTGAGGAAGAACCACTGGTGAAGGCTGCAGCCATTTGAGGATGTGTGGCCTCCCCATCGGTCATTTCCCATCACCCCCTTTTCCTTTCTCCACTTTCCTCTTTTCCCCAACCTCTCCACTTCTTCTCCCTCCACCAGCTGCCACATCATGTAGGCCTTCTCCACCAACTCCATGATTGCCTTATAGACTTCCCCTTTTTAAGGCCTGTTCTTCTTCAGTGCCATTCTTCTCACAAATGTCTGTACAAAACTTGGATAAAACTGACAAATTATCTCTGTTAGTGCCACTCTGATCATCATACCATGCCATGACAGCCATGCCTTACAAATTATGCTTCTTCCCCAACTCCTTTGTCCCATACGCATTCCCGCTTGTGGGAGGGTTGGTTGGAAGAAGACACAGAAGGCGAGACATGTTCTTTTAAAATGTCCCATAGGGCAGTGCACTTTATTACAGAAGGACTTCACACACTTGGCAATACCATAAACAGTTCAACAATGCAGATCTGGAACTTCTGTGTTGCTCATACTGATTGACTAGTCAGGATGATCTTCAGCAACTGTAATAAAACATGGCTTATTGGGCTGTTGGTTCCTACTCAACCAGTAGGCTCACAGGGACAAATTCAGTGCCTGAGGGTTGTCCTACTTGTACCTGCAGTTCTGTAGTCAATACTTCAGGAAGACCAATCACCCCTCTAGCTTCACAACTCAGCTCTGGTTCAAAACATCCCAGCCTTGACTAGAACCACAATTCACCCAGAATTCTAAAGGGGAGAACTAGTGGCACCACTGACTACCTTTTTTAGCAAATCATGGGAGGATGGTGTGGTACCTGAGGACTGGAGGAAGGCGGATGTGATTCCCCTTCATAAAAGTAGGAGCAAGACAGAAGTAGGAAACTACAGACCTGTCAGTTTGACCTCTGTGGTACAGAAAGTGATGGAATCACTCCTGAAGGAAAGAATTGTTGAGTACCTAGAGGCCAGTGGGGCACAAGACCCAAGGCAGCATGGGTTCACAGTGGAAGGTCATGCCAGATGAATATAATAAATTTCTTTGACTGGGTGACCAAAGTAGTAGAACAGGGAGAGGCTTTGGATATGGCCTACCTAGACTTTAGCAAGGCATTTGACACAGTCCCACACAAAAGATTAATAATCAAATTAACCAGCCTGGGGGTGGGTCCCAGGGCAGTAGACTGGGTAAAACATTGGCTTTACAACAGGATACAAAAGGTAATTATAAATGGAGTCCACTATGAAGAAAGAGGGGTTATTAGTGGGGTACCACAGGGTTCAGTACTGGGTCCAGTCCTTTTTAATGTCTTTATGTGACATTGCAGAGGGACTAGAAGGAAAAGTATGCCTCTTTGCAGATGACACAAAGATCTGCAATGGGGTGATATACAAGGAGGCATGGAAAGGATGAGAAGGGACTTGGCAAGGTTGGAGGAATGGTCAGCAGTATGGCAGCAAGGATTCAATGCAAAGAAGTGCAAAGAAAGGCACCTGGGAAACAAAACACAAGGGGAAGATTACACAATGGGTGGGAGGTAGTAATAACAACAAAAATGGAAAGGGACCTTGGAGTAATCATATCTGATGATCTCAAGGTTAGCAAGCAATGTGAGAAAGCAGTAGGGAGGGCTGGAGGGATACTGGGATGTGTAAGGAGAGGCATCACCAGCAGAAAACAGGAAGTTGTTATCCATCTGTACAGACAGTTGGTGAGACCCCATCTGGAGTACTGCGTTCAGTTCTGGAGACCCCATCTCTGCAAGGACATAGACAAGATGGAGGTAGTCCAGAAGAGGGCAACTAAAATGGTGCAGGGTCTGCAAGAAAAGCCAAAGGAGGAGAGACTAAAGGAGTTTAATGTGTATCCCCTTGATGAAAGGAGGGAGAGGGGGGACATGATAGCAACGTTTAAGTACCTCAGTGGA
This sequence comes from Neoceratodus forsteri, assembly GCA_016271365.2. NCBI lineage: Eukaryota > Metazoa > Chordata > Ceratodontiformes > Ceratodontidae > Neoceratodus > Neoceratodus forsteri. Next base: position 934,454,173 of record CM028133.1, read on the forward strand.
ATCAACAAAGTCCAAGAGGGTAGCATCTTTCAGAAAAAGATATGTGCAAGAACAAGAGGATACAATTTGAAGATAGAGGGAGGATGGCTCAGATGCAATGTGAGGAAGTATTTTTTCACAGAGGGGTGGTGGATGCATAAAGCAGCCTTCCTGAGGAGGTTTTGGGTCTAAAACTGTGGGAGATTTCAAGAATGCATGGGACAGACATAATGCAATTCTTTTGGGGGTAGGAAGAAATAAGCTATTAGTTAACTAGGATCTGCAGCTTATCCTGTAGGTAGGGAAATGGGCAGACTAGGTGGGCCAAGCGGTTCTTATCTGTTGTGAAAGTCTATGTTTCTAAGCTGCGCATATATAAATGTTATGTTTTTCAGTTTTTCCAATAGTGACAAACTAATTTTAAGAGTATAAAGTGGTAACATTTAATGATTAATTTGACTTTTTCAGCTGAAGAAGATATCCTATGTGAAGTCATTACAATGATGTAGCAGTGCTAGAATTGTTAGATACATGTATGTACTATATTTCATGTATTAAAAGCAGCAGTGCATGACGGCGGTAAAATGTTTGTCCCATACTTTTTATTCTATTTTAAATTGCATGTGCAACAGGAGATTTTGCACACTCACACACACTTACACATAGACACACACACACAGAGGCAAAAATCTATTGCAGGAAGAATGAGAAACGGCGCAGAAAAGCGCTCTGAAGCACTGAACAAAGAAGAGGGAGCAGCTTTAGAGCTAACTTTATGTAGACAGATGTACGCTTTCTAAATTTTGGGCAAATAAATTAATTTAAAAAGGTGAAGTCACGCTGGAAAGGTGATCCATGTGGTAATAAAATGACTGTGGAATAGGCAATTGAGCCACAAAGTGAAACAGCATGCCAAAATAATAAATTAACACAGTAAAAGACACATGGTAAAGTACAAGTTTGAAAATAAGTATGACTGAAATTAAATTGTTTAAGTGGTAATTATAACTGAAGAAATTGTTTTAAGCACATATTGAAGAATAAAATAAAAAAAGTTATATAGAAGAATTCCCAATGGATGATTTTTTTAAGAGGAAACAAACAACATTGGAAGGGGAGTGCAGGTAGACAGCACCCAGAGGCTTAAGCAGTGTGCAATTTTCTAAACAGGCAAAAATATATCAGAACTCCCAAAAAATGAAGTATAATAATACATTTATTTGTTACTCATATTTCATACAGTTCAAAAGATAAAGCTGCAACCCCAACATAGCCTCCAAGGTCCCCAAGCCATTTTATACCTGTCTAGGTACTTTCTCATGGGGAATCATAGCAATATCCCAGTGTGTTAGTTTAAATTATTTTTCAAGGTATGACATAATCACGTGGGGCACATGATAGATTATTTAAATAAAAAAAACACTATATAACCAATCTAATATAAAAGTTCCATATACATTATCTATACAAAATCCTAACTGCATGCAAACATAGAGTGAACAGAAAATATTAAAATTAAAAATAGTTGCCAGCCCATATCATATCTGTGTAATAAAAAAAAAGAAATATGTTTACCAAATTCTCTATAAGCATTGTTCATATCCCACCTACTTTCATTAAACACAACAATTCAAAATTAAAACCTAAATAGCTAACAAAAAATATTATTAAACTCATAAAAAAAGAAAATAATCTTCAATAAATATTAAAAACACAAGTCTTCTCATCTGGAAGCTCTTAAACAGATTAAAAAAATATGCAAAAAGCAAATTAAGAACACCAAAAAAAACAGCAAAACAGACTTTAACAAAACAATCAACTCAGAGCAAAAGCAAAATATTCTTGATAAATTCATTAAAAAACATAATTATAAGGTTGGACCATTACTTATTAATAACAACACTGTAAACATGTTACTTATTTATTTAAATTTTGGTAACAGGTGGCATAGAGACAGTACAGTCCCTTTCAGGGGTGACCCGGGACAAGCAAAACATACACCAAACATATACTGTACATGGTAAACAAGAAATGAACTCTGACCAGAGGCAACAGGGCTGCAGGAGAGGAATCTGGGTTAAAAATATTGAAAATATTTTTTTCTATATTTTTACACCAAATTTACAACACAGTCATGTGATGACCCTGCCTTAGAAAGAAGGGCATATAAAATGTTCAACTCCTGACTTAAAGGTGATGTTGTGCAGGGACTGCAAAATCAAATTTTGGGCACAAACACACATTCTGGGCAGGAGTTGAAAAATGACAGCAGTCCCATTAATGAGTCCCTGTACCAAAATGCCTATGTTGAAAATTTGTGGTAAGAATATTGACTATTACCATAGTTAGGAGCCTGCATTTGCAAAATGTGATGTAGCCTCATAACGTAATCAGTGAACATATTAGAAACATAGAGCACAAGAAAGTACAAAGTATAATACCATAGATACATAGACAGTGTCAACAGATAAGGGCCTACGGCCCAACCAGTCTGCCCATTTGAGCTTGTAAGTTCACTTTATGTTTTCCTAGAAGTCTGTTGCCCCTTACCCCTAACCTTCAGAATTCCATTATGTGTATCCCATGTTTCCACCCCCACCACTTCCTCTGGCATGGTGTTCCACTTGTCCACCACCCATTCTATGAAGAAATTCTTCCTCATGTTTCCTCTGAATTGTCCTCCCTCCAACTTCATCCCATGCCCTCGAGTCCTGGAACATCTTTTTCACTTACAAATAGTGTATTCTTGCACCCCATTCCTCCCTGTAAGATACTTGTATGTCTCTATCATATCTCGTCTCTCCTTCCTCTCCTCTCCTCTCCTCCAGGGAGTACATATTCAGGTCCTCCAACCTGTCCTCAAAGTACTTGTGATGCAATCCATGTACCATCTTTGCTGCCCTCCTCTGAACTTTCTCTACCCTGTCTATGTCCTTACATAGATAAGGTCTACAGAACTGTATACTGTACTCCAGGTGGGGCCTCACTAGTGTCTTGTATAGTGGAATTATTATTATACCACTCCGTAATAAATGTATGCAAGCCCAGGAAATGCATTGTTAGTCTTATTTTGGCATTGTAAAGTTTCACTTGGTCCATGGTGAGGAAATTTGGATACAGCTTTACTTAAGCCCTAAATATCATGATATCTGGGCAGAAAGAAAGTTAGGGCGCACTCAGATGGAAGTGAGGATAAGGTCAAGAAAATGTATTACGGTGCTGTACTCTTATAAAAACCCTGCTGAAAGAATACAGCACATGTGACAAGCAGAGAAACATCAGCTTGGCATAGATACTGAATTATTTGGTGTGGTCTTATACTGCAGCAAATTAAATTGTGCCAATATTCAATTTAGAGTGGTGGATTGTGAAAAATGTCAGATGGTAGTCAATCTGACACACCTTTTTTTCTTCCTTGATGACAAAACTGCTGCTTTAAGAATATGGGCTCTTTAGACCATTATGATCCATCATATTTTCAATAAACCCAACTTTTTACACCCTGCTGGTCACTGTCCCACTTAGGAAAACTCAGCTTCTCACTCTGAGTGCAGACCAAGCCCCCTTTTTCTGTTGACAAATCCAACCCTCATCTGCCACTTGCTTAGCAGCAGTGAATTTATGTAGCATTTATTAATTCTGCATATCTTTGCAGTCGCATAAAATGCCTACTGACACCCATTTTAAGCTTCTCTCTATTAGCTTCTCTCTATCAGTTTTCTCATATTTCCTCCAGCGTTTACATTTACTGCAGCAGTGAAGAGAATGTGACCAGTACTATAAATATTTGCTGGTGGGCTTTCTGTTTAGATATCACTTTTAAGGGGAAGTCACATTTTAAAAACAGGAATACGTGGAAGGATCTAACAGATAATATCCACATTTATGTTTACTAGTAGTTGTTACTGTCTTCTCTCTGTGGAACAGCAGGCTGAAATGGGACATGATCTCAGTCTTCCCATTCTCAGGGGTATTGACAGGATTGAACATACTTTATGGATATGTTCTCCAGCAGGACAGAGTGGCAAGCACTGAAGTTCACACATGGCAAGATTAGTGGTAACATTAGGAAGCATATTTTGTCCCAGAAGGTGGTGGCTTTCTAAAATGACTGCCAATAGAGACTGTGGACATGAAGACAGTAGAGTGGTCCTCAGTGTTGCCCATCCCTTAACTTTTGCCAGGACTGAAACCATCAGTGTGAGAACCATCAGTGTGAGGACCATTCCCCCAAGATTCAGAAACTTCACCTTGAAAGCAGTGAACCACACCTACTGGAAAACAGAATGGCCTGCTACATGTATCTGTCACTGTGTCTGACGATTCAGTTCCATGTGGGTCACTGACAACATTGGCAGTTTGCCATTCTGTGGACTTTCTGTTATTGTTTCCTTTTGAGACAACATGTTTCCTTCATTTTGCAGTTGGAATATAGACGTTGTCACTCTGATTACAGTCCTCCTGGTCATATGCTGCTTGAAATTGAATACAACCCTGGCATTTTGCTTCTTATTTTGCCTTAAGCAGTTGACATTGTTTTTTCCCCACATTTTGCTGTTTTGTGACACTTGATTGTGGTTTATCAATTTTCTCAGGGTGACCACTTGCCCTTGTATGATTTTCATCCCATCTGTATGTAATTACATCACTGCTGTATTATGATGTTGACACAGACAGTATAGGTGTTTTTGACAGGAGGGCATATTTCTATTACCACTCCTTGTATGTGTCAGATCAGGAACATATTTTATTTTATCCACTGCTGACTCAAATCACAGTTTGTTCAAAGATTTCTCTCCTTGATTTTTATATTCCTTTACTGCTACTTGCCTCAATTTATACTTTTCATTTTACTGTGTAGTTCTGCAGTGACTTTGTTTGACTCATCAATGGATATGGAGTTTGGAATAATGTCAGGTTCATCATTTGGTACTAAATCCACCACCAAACCATTTTTCAGACATTCTGTTCTCAGTGTCCTGCATTTTTATATTACTGAGAACTGGACACAATACGTCCGTAACTGTTTCTGAATCACTACTACTTTCACTGGATGTTGGATCATCAGTGAAAGTAAAAATATCCTCTAAAGCCTCCTGAGCTATCTTTAGTGGCTTTCTTGATCATATTGTGTGTTTTTCCACAGAATTATTCTAAAGCTCTCTGAGGCGATATGTTTTGAGAGGCAACTGATTGTTTACCAATATTGTACAATAAAAGAATGAAAAAAACTGTATTCTGGGAATACATGGAATTTTATTGAAATGCATGTATTTATAATGATTCTGACAAAAAAAATGTTATTTTTGTAATTATTATGAACGCTGAACTAAAAAGAACACTCTACTGTACTTTGCGTCTCTGTCAAGCCAGCAGAATTACAATAGACATGAGAGTGAGGGTGGTGAAAGGGAAGGGTCTTTCCAAGCCACTCCCAGCAGCTCACTCTTTGCATAGTTGTAAAGGACTAACCACTCAGGTGGAACAACTTTATGCTTTACATTATCCGAACTAAAGTTCAACAAAGAAAACACACTGTATTTCCAATGGACTACTGTACACCAAGGATTCATGCCTTCCTAAAATGTATAAATCATGAAGAGAGTAACCAAGGGACCCCCTTGAAAATGAGTTATGCTCAATGGAGTTCTTACTCCTGTTCATATTTTTATATGAATAAATGTTTTTACTACTACTACTACTATGTCAATGTGGATTACATCTGGGTCTGCAAACTAGATTGAAAGATATTTATTTGTATTATGTAATTCTGAAGTCTGAAAAATTTTGCAAAATACAACAGAGAGATGGGGGCATTCTGCTATATCCTTATTTGGCAAGAAAGTATTTTATAATAAGGGTAATGACTAAATGTTTTGGAAGGGCAATGTGTTTGCAATAATAATAGAAAACAATATAAATGTATAAAAACAGAGTTGTGAATTTACTTGGAGTTCTGTAAAAATGCAGTCAATTTGGAGCAGTCTTGACTCACTGCTTTCTAGAAAGAGTCTTGTGGATATCATTTATAATTAATATCCCTTTTTATAAGGGGTTATTGCAATTACCACTGTTACCAAAGTATTGAATGTAAGTCTGTTTGTCATAAAGCCCCCCACACACACACACACATATACACACACACCAGTCTCTGGAAATAAATGTAGTTTCAGTTTGCATTTGGGGTGCAATTTCATTAGCTTGATTGCTTGCAGAGGCAGTTGATTCTACTTTTACTTCAAAACTGGCAGATGCCTGTGTGTGTAAAAAAATAGATGTTTGTAATATTTATGTGGCACTTGGAACCTCAGATACAGCTTTTCTTGCCTTTTGCTTTTACCCATACTTCTGTTGTTTCACTTAATTGTTTACATGCATACTATTTTAGGATGCAGTGTGGGTTGCTGGTGTAGGTCCTTTGTGAGGCAATGTATGAAAATCAGGCTACTGAATGTTTTATTTCCATGAAATAATCATGCTTTATATTCAAGCATTGTTTTTCAACTTGTGTTGTATTGTCAGGCTGGTACAATCCATGTAGTTATATACACCTGGTTAGCACAGCTTATCATGGCATTCACATAATTATTGTAGCTTTACTTTTAGGAGCCTTCTTACAGCCAACTTACAGGTATGTACAGTAGTACCTTATTAGTAAAACCTGTTGATTCTGGATGCATATAAAAAATGCACAGTTTAGTTTTAGTATTTTATGTATTACCACCTTTGGATTGAGTTCAGTAGATATGGTGTGCAGTGCCATATGAGAAATTGAGCTGGCAATGCTTATGAGAAAGTGGGCTTACAATGATGATTTGCTTGCTGCAAAAAAAATCCATTTGTTTCCACAAATGTACCATTTGCACACATAACCAAAGCATATTCTGTCAATGTGAACTACTCAAGGTATGCAAATGAGCTATGGCATTCAAACTGCAGCAAGCAAATCAACATTGAAAGCCTGTCTCTCTTATCATTGCCGGCTCCTGTTCTCATATAGCAATGTGCTCAGGACATGCAGAACTCGATCCGCAGTACCGAAGTAAAACATTGAACTACACCGTGCTCCACACTCACATCTCTCACATGTTATTTCTGAAATTACGGAGCATTTTTGAAATAGTCAGCAATAGAACAGAGAAGCTTCAAATTACAGAGTTGTTATTTCAGAGTTCCATGCATTTGAATCTTTGATGTTGTTACAGCCCATTTCAGTTATATTACAGACTTCATCTTCTTGTAAAAACTCATATTTTGCATAAATTGCGATAAAAGCTCATTTTCACAGTATGGAATTCCTGAGCTATGCAAATTAGCTGGACACAGCAAAGCAGATTTAAACAGTATGGAGTTCTTCAGCAGCAATCTGGTACTGTGATGCATTTCATGTTTTATCATTCTGTTGCAATTTACTGCTGTTTATTGAAATGCCTCAGAGTAAGTGTAAATTATATTTACCAAGTCAGATTCAAAAGAAAACATGTGTTTTTTGTACTCACTGATGCACTACAAGGTGGGGGAGCAGAGCTGATTGTCCATAGCATTTCTTTCTTAACCCCATGGCCGTCAAAAGAACTAGAATGAATCTATTTGACTGAGCTCTGGACAGATGTTCAGTCTGCAGCCCTGCAAGGGTTAAATTGAAGGACTGCAAAGAGCAGTAGGTTCCTTCCAAAACTCCAAAGGAAGTGTTCCATTTGATTGAGCTCTGGACAGATGTTCAATCTGCAGCCCTACAAGGGTTAAATTAAAGGACAGCAAAGATGTAGAAGTACCCTTCGAAAACTCCAAAGGAAGTGTTCCAAAGGCTGAATCTGGTAGCTCATTTTAGAGCTAATGCAAGAGGGCCACAGGCTCCACCTCCCTGAAGCACTAACAAGTACATATAGAAGTGGTATCAATGAATAATTAGCGGACAACATATCAAATAGGTCAGCACAACAAGACAATTCTATATACAACAGTAAAGACCTAACAGGCTGCCAGGTAAAGTATAGAGTTGCAGCTGTTCTTAAGGTTACAACAAAATAAATAATCCTACAGATGTGACAAATTCCCTTAATGACCATTTTTGCAAAGCGTTTAACTCCCTTTATTCATCTCCTGTGGTACCTATAATTTCTAACCTTACCGTTGTGGAATTCTCGACTGAGGAAATTAACAAGAAACTCTCTAACATCAAACCAGGATCCTCACCAGGGCCCAACGGTATTACTAGTGATATGATCAGTATAATGAGATAGCAGCTTGCACGCCCATAAAAGTTATTTGATAAACGCATACAGTTAGGCAATGTATCAGCTGAATGGAGGAAGGACAACATGATACCTCCATTTAAAAAGTAAGAATGAGGTGATAGAGATAACTACCATCCTTTTAGTTTAACCCATATTTTTCTGCAAAATTATGGAAAGTCTAATTAAAGATAGAATGGCTGTAGACTTTGTTAAGTATACATACTACAGATAAGGATAAGAGGGCAGCATACCACCAAATAGTCCAGAAGCTCATCACAGCAGCTATACCTTTCAGAATGATTTATCCCGCAACCCTAAAAGTGACTGTAGGAGGCTCAGCCATGAGTTTCAACACCCCTGAAGCGGCCCACAAGGAGCTTACTAGCAGACTGCCTGACCTGTTTAAGGGATCCAGCTGAAAACTACCCAAAAGACTTTCGGAGACTGTATTAATGCCTGTTCTCAATGTTCCTTTGTGTTTAGTATGTTTTGTCTTTGATTTTGTTGGTCGTCATGACATCCCCTGACCTTCTGTGTCACCTCTCCCATCCCTCTGCCACCTACCTTTGTGCCAGCCTGTGGTGGTCTTTCTCTGGTCTGGTCTGGCTGTTTGAACCTCTCTGCGGGCTCTTCCACCGGATGGACGCGGGTAGTGGGCAAGATGGGTCTAGGTCTGGGCCGGTTCCACGTGGTCGGCTTGCATGCTATGTGTATATGCTGGGGCGGAACGCTTTTTTCCGGGAGGGTTTCCGAGGAATTTTTGGGAGGCGGACCAGTAATGGTACAGCGCTAATATGGGCCCCTGGGAAACGGCAACCAAAATCACGAATCCCGAGAGCCACCTTGCTGTCCTTGCTGGAGTGGTGGGTGCTGGCATTTTCCTGTTTCCTCATCTGGAGATGGTCTGGGTAGGTGACCTATTAGATTATTGAGGTGTGGAGGTCTGTTGTGGGCTGTCTGGGGAAGGCCACCTAGAGAATGGCTGATACTGGGGCTTGGGAGGTTTAGGTATTTCTATCAGTTTTCCTCCCCTTACCCCTTTCTGAGGTTTCTCAACTCCTTGTAATAATGGTATGTGGGGCGGAGGGGCGAGGCGGCTATGGGGGGCTTGGTGAATCTGCATGCTGGATGTGGGATCATGAGCCAGCGTGGGGTAGCTAATCTTTGCCCTGGACCAACTGATAGTAGGGGGTTGGTTGATAATTATGAGGGTTATATCCATGCTGAGGGAGTTTGGATTTTGACAACATCTTGCTTTCACCTTTGGCTCGGGGTTGGATATTCGCATTTGGGGTTGGTGGGTTCGTAATTTGGAGTATTAGATTGTTTTTGGTCTATGGCTGTGAACCCCATTTGTACATAGTTTTTGTGGGGTTTGTATTTTGGGGTGTTCTGGGGGAAGGTCTATGTTGTTAAATATAGCATTGAGTACAACAGTCCTGTCTGGGGGCCTTTTTAGGATGGTTAGCCTGTTAAATCATTTTAGAATCTGGGTTGGGGGGGGGAGGGAGGTTACATGTTGATGTTGCATCTAATATTCGTCCGGGTTTGGGGTATGCTTGTATAGGGAAGGAGGAAGGTTTCGTGCAATGGGGTTTCGAACTTTTATAAGGAGGTGCACCTGCTATGGTATGTTTGGGCTATTTTTCTGGATATCCAATTGCTGTGAGATAAGTTAAACGGCCATGAGTATCGTCAAAATAGCATCCTGGAATGTGAGAGGGCTCAGGGATCGGGTCAAGCGTCTGCAGGTTTTTAATCATTGCTCCCTGCTCCGCACGGACATTTTGTTCTTGCAAGAAACACATTTAGGCGGAGATGAAGCTAAGCTGCTTTCTCGGTCTGGGTTTTCCCAAGTTTACCTGGCTGGGAATTCTCATTTTAGTAAAGGGGTGGCGATTCTCATCAAACGACATGTCTTGTTTACCATGGATTTGGTATGCTCAGACCCAGAGGGGAGATTCATTCTAGTGAAAGGGAGCTTGAACGGAGTGAGTGTAGTTCTAGGTTCGGTATACGGACCGGTGGGAGGTAATCCTGAATTTTTCATGAAATTGACAGAGAGATTGGCTGTTTTTTTGCCAACTCAATATGTGTTAGTGGGGGACTGGAATGTGCCTTTCCCCTTGTCATTGGATAGAGAGCCCCTGGACAGGCGTGCGCCCTCCCCGGCCCAGAAGGCTCTCTGTGAAATGGTTTCAATGTTAGGTTTAGGTGATCCATGTGCGACACAATCCGTCTTGTCGGGCCTTTCTTTCCAATCCCAGTCACATGGCACTAAATCAAGATTGGATATGATATTAGTTAGTTTATCCTCTCTGAGTGTGTCTTTATCTGGTATAGAGCCGATTATAGTGTCAGATCATGCGCTGGTTTGGTTACACCTTTCTTCAAGTCCTGATTATTCTCGAGACTCCATGTGGAGATTAAATACACAATTATTAAAGGACCGGCATTGTGTTTCGGAGATGAGAGCTAAAATTTCGCTCTTTTTGGCTGATAACATGGACTCCACCTCCAAAGTGGACATGATATGGGGAGCTTTAAAGTGTTACCTTAGAGGTGACCTTATCAAGATGGCCTCCCTTAGGAAAAAAACCCAGCTGGCTAAGTCGTTAGAATTGGTGGGTAGGATTAGGGAGTTAGAAGGTAGGTACTCCTTGACTTCTTCGGTTTCGGACCTTAAAGAGCTCCTTTCAGTTAAGACTGAATACTCGAACCTTCTGAAAGAAAAGGTAGAATATTGTCTGGTTAGGACACAGGCTAAATACATTGATCTTGGTGAGAAGTCCGATAAATTATTGGCCCTGCGCTTACGTAGGATAGAAGGTTCAAGGCTTATTCCCTCCCTGGTTTCCTCATCTGGAAGTATTGTTTCCTCACCCAGAGAGATTGCTCAGATCTTTAGGGAATACTATTCCAATCTCTACAGTCCTCTCCCGACATCTCATACGAGGCTAGAGGTCAGCAATTATGTTAGAGGTATTGGTGTCCGAGTATACTGGAGGCCCAAAGCGAGCTTATTGGCTCCTATTTCAGCTGAAGAGGTCCGGAGCATTATTGCCTCTCTGGCTCCGGACAAAGCACCGGGCCCAGATGGATTCCCAGCGAACTTCTACAAGGTTTTTGCCAAAGATTTAGTTCCCATTTTGCTTAAATTATATAATTACCTTCCGGTTGCAGTGGATCTTGATCCGACTTTGTTTGAGGCCACTATAGTTTTAATTCCTAAAGTGGATAAGGACCCTTCTGACCCAGCTAGCTACCGTCCCATTTCTCTTCAGAACTACAATGTTAAGATATTAGCCAAAATACTTGCTGAGAGGATTAAAAAGGTCTGGATGAAGCTTTTGAGCCCTGAACAGGCAAGATTTGTCTCCGGAAGATCAGCAGCTGACCATCTGAGGACTTTATCGCATATCTCGCAACATGCCCGATCGGTTTTGGAGCCATTAGTTTTAGTTTCTTTAGATGCTGAGAAAGCATTTGATCGGGTTGATTGGACCTTTTTATGGACCGTCATGGAAGAAATGGGCTTCCCGACCTCCTTTTTGAACCTGATTCAGGTATTTTATAGATGCCCCTCTGCAAAAATGTTTTGCAATGGGGTATTATCCCCCTCTTTCAGTCTTCTTGCCGGCACTAGGCAGGGCTGCCCTCTCTCTCCTTTATTATTTAATTTATACTTAGAGCCCCTATTGATTAGTCTTAAGTCCTCCCCTCGGGTAAGAGGGGTCGGATTGCATAATCGGGAGTTAGTTCTTTCCGCGTACGCAGATGATGTTCTTCTACATCTGTCAGACCCGGTAGCATCATTAGACGCAGCCCTCAACATTATCAAACAGTTTAGTTCCTCTCCGGTTATAAATTAAATATTTTGAAATGTGAGATCTTTCCTTAAATCATTATATCTTTAGAGATGTTTCTCTTCTTTGGTATGAGATGGGCTTCCAAATCAATTAAATATTTAGGGATCCACTTCTCACGGATCCGCTACTGCTCAAAAATTGAATTTAATTAAGATCAGAGACTGGATTACTCAAGATTTGCAACGTTGGGCATCCTTCCTATTTCTTTGTGGGTAGAATTAATATTATCAAGATGAACATTCTTCCCGGATTTTTACCCACTGAACCTTACCAACCTTTGGCTTCTCTTTCCTTTTTCAGCAGCTTCATAGTTTGTTTTCCACTTTCATTTGGAGAGGAAAGGGTGCAATGTTCATACGCCTCTGTCACTTCCCAAAGATAAAGGAGGCTTAAGACTTGAACTTTCAGTTATATTACTGGGCGGTTCACCTATCCAAGTTGGGTAGGTGGTTCTCTGTGGAGCCTGAAGCCCTTTCCCAATTTGGCTTCAGGTAGAATCGGCTTTCCTCTCTGAGCTTAAATTTGATATATTTACTCTCCTTATCTTACCTCGAAACCCTCTCACGATTGATCTTGGACGATACGGTGGCAACTTTCTTAAAGTCTGGGCCCAATGCCTTAGGTCTTTCCGGATCTCTAACCATATGGACTTAGGGCAGCCGATTTCTCTTAACCCAATATTATTCTAGGGGTTCTTGGTTGGGAACAAACTGGCTCCACAACTTAAAGATTCTAGGGTTGAGCATCTGTACAACCAGGCTTCCTTCACATCAAGTGATATTTTAACCAGATTTGATATCCCAAGTCGAGATTTTCAAGGTGTTTCAGCTCCGCATTTGCTGAACAGTAAGTTTGGAGCGGTGTTTAAACAATCTGCAGTTCACCTCTTTTCTCCAATATTATTCTGCTGGCGTCCCAACCCACTCCATTTCGCAGATATACTCTACCTCCTGACTTTTAATGCTGGGAGGAGGTAGGTGGTCCCCGTCTGGATGCATCTTCTTCCCGAGGAAGTACCACTGTGGAGATCCTTTTGGCCTAACCTACACAGGTATCACATGCAGGACAGGTTTCATTTAGTTCAATACAATATTGCTAATAACCTATACTTTACTCCGGTCAAGCTTTTTCAACATAAGCTGATTCCTGTCCCAGTGTGTTTCAGGTGCTTTCAAGATGAGGGCACTTTAATTCATATTTTTTGGGAATGTATCAAGGTTGCCCCTTTGTGGACTTTGATCCAGGAGACCCTAGATCCCCTTCTGGGTCTGAGCAGATTTTTCTCCCCAGGAATTTGTGTACTGGGTGATTTTCCAATAGACAGTGTGGAGCGAGGTACCATATGGCTCTGATATCTATGGCAGTCAAAAGTTGGTTTTAGGCACTGGAAGGATCAATTGGTCCCATCCTATGCGGACTGGCTAAAGGAGTTGGTGTCATATCTTCAGTCTGAAAATTTGATTGCCAGTTATAAGAACCGTATGGACTCATTTTATAGAAGATGGGGTAAGCTTGTCTCTTTGCTTACCTAGGATAAGTATGTGACCTAACCCTGACCTCACATTATATAGTGTAATAGCTGCTATCTCAGTATACCGACTTATGGTGATATTAAGTCATGTTTTCCTTAGTATAACTTGATGGTGAATCTGAATAGTAGATGGGCTGTTTAATAGGAGTGATATCCAGATGTTAAGAACTGTTTGCTTATGGTTTAAGCGGGTGCACTTTGGGAGGGGGTGGGGTTTATCTTTTGGCACATAGATTGATAGATAGATATTTTATGTTGTCTTAATCTTGGATGTGCTTTAATGTTTATTATATTGATTAAAGGGAGGGGTGGGGAGGAGGTTGATTTGGGTTTACTGGTTTGTTACCTTAATCATTATGGTTTTTTGGTTGTATTATCTTTAAACTAATAAACTTAAATTTCAAAAAAAAAAATACTACAGATAAGGATGTTCTTAAAAAAGCTATGATCTTTAAAGTTCCTTGGAATTAAAATCATACAAAGAAATTAGCAACAGCACTCTCTAACTAAGGTATCCATAAATATGCATATCGTTAGAGAAATTGTTTTGTGCTTCCTCTAATTCAATTAGCTACAACTACTCCAACCAAAACAACAACAAGTCAGTGTGACTTTGCATTAATATTTAAAAGTAGATTTTCCTGAGAAATGCATCTCTGATATGGCTTAACATTATAGATCTATTTTGCAAAATGTTTAAACTTAAAAGGTAAGACTACTCTCCTGACATTTCATTACTGCATACTATTACTTATATTAGTCACATTTTAACATACAATTGTAAGAGATTCTAGGTCCATCATGTCTTCCACCAATTCATAAACAGGTAAGAAAACATGTACTGAATGAAAATGTACAAATTTAAAGGGGTTCCCTGCCCAATTTTCTACCCAGTGTGTCCAGTGATTCCCTTGGTAAGCACAACAATGTACAAGCTTAATTTGAAGGCATGTATTATCCTCATGTCCTCTGTGTCTAACTGGTAGGATGTTCCATAGGTTCACAGTCATCTGGAAGGAGAAGTGCTTCCTAATATTACCCTGCTACCTCTGAGAATCAGATATATCCACATGTCCTGCTGAAGGAAACAACATCAATGTATCAGTGTCAGTGCCTCAGTACAGTAGCAGCCAAGACACTGCCAGCTATTTCCCAAAATTTCTGTGATATTTCCAGAAATATCTCATGCTTTCTCCATTTCCACAGTAGGGGCAGCAGAGAGAAACTCTTTAGAAATGTTGCGAAATGTCTGGAAATACCTGGCAATGTCTGTGGCTACTACTGTAGGTAGCACACTCGCCTCTAAGGCCAGATCAGAGGGCTGTGGGTTCAGTTCCCACATCTGACACTTGGGTTAATATCCCAATACTGACACTGCAGTGCAGCATGGGTGGGCTACACCTCTGAGGTGCCATCTTTCAGATGAGATGTTAAACTGAGGTACCATCTGCCTGGATTGGTGGTAGTTCAGGTGGATGTTAAAGATCCCATGGCACTTATTGAAAAGAGCTGGGGAGTTTTTATTCAAGAACCACAACTAAACCACCTCAAGTATACATAACACCACAAATTAAAACAAAAACCTGACACTTAAGTATAATACAAAACAAGCTTTCATATCTGGAATTAATTACCCCACTACATCCCCCGCCCACACACACACACACCAAAAAAAAACTGTGCTCCCAACAATTCTTACCTTTCTTTCAAACAAATCCCTTCTGTTTTTATCAACCTTTCCTTTTACCCTTCTTTGAGATTACACCTTATGCATAATGTTTTCATTCTTCCTTGTGCCTTTTCTTTCTATCTTGACATTGATAATTTTTTTGTTATTACAAACTCTATTCATATTTCACAAAATATGTCAGTCCCTTTCACCACATCTCCACCTTTTTCCTTGGGTGGAACTTACAATCCCTTCTATACACTTTTATTCCTAGAGGACAAATTTTTCCTATTCCTGCATATGATACCTCTTTTTGTTGTGATAACAACTTGCAATGACTCTGCCATATACAATATTTTATACTTGCAAAAAGAACATGTAATGTTGCTGAGTGATAGCTGTCTACCAACTCAGGAAAAATAAAAGACCAAGTTTTTGTATCTAATTGTCTTCATCCAAGGAATCTTCCACTCTTTCTCCAAAAAACTTCCACAGCCTCTTAGAATAAGGGTACTGGAACAAAAAATGCTCTTGTGACTCTAAATCATTTCCACATCCTACATATAAGCAAGTACGTTCCTCCACAGCCTTATGCTTATGATTTCCCCTTACTTCTATTTTTCAATAAGCCATCATTCATTGAACATCCTTCATTTTCTTGGGGACTCTGGGGTTATTTAGCATTTTATATAATAATGTATTTTCTTTCAGGGTCCCATCTTTGAATTCTGGTTCACCTTCTCCATTTTCTACCATTATTTTTCCCATATATTTTTTCCTAGACAAGTTCTTTATTTGAAGCCTGGAAATATTCAATTTCTGAATTTTTTTTAAAATTGATCCATACAACTTCAGAATCTCCTTCTTATTAAACCCTTTTGGAATTTCATCCCTCCACCCTTTCACCCATTTATCTAATACATTTTCCTCCATAAACCTGCTATATTCCTATTCTCTTCAAAAATGTTGCTTATGTTTCTATACCAAAACAGTGTATGAAAAACTACTATTGGATTTATCATCCCTAAATCACCTTGATTTTGTTACTGCTGCAGTGGGTGTAGCCTGAAGACATATTGCTTTGAGAAAAGGACTACCTGCATAATTACCTTCCAAACAACATGGTAGAGTTTTAAAAATAGTATCCTCCACTGAAGCCTCATTACTACACTGCCTGTGTGTGTGTGGGATTAAGAGAGCACTATTTTTCCTCTGGCTCATGTTCCCTCAATGCAAGGCATCAAAGGAGGCAGGACTTTGTCTAGGGGCATGACCAGAACACCTAGATGGACAGGTTTTGGAGAGGAAGGCAAGCAGGCACCACCCACTAGGGGCAGGCAGGTGTTCCAAGGGTGGAGGGAACTTGCATCCAGGAATAGGGAGGAGATACCTCATCATTTCTACCTTTCTTAGGTTGTAAGAACAGCCTCAGAGGAACACACACACAGCAGAACACAGTTTCAAAATGATTAGATTTGTCTAAATGTACTGTCTTAAATGCAGGACACAAGCAATTGAATCAAAAGTCCATACAAACACCAGAAAACAGCAGCAAAATGAGTCAGTTTGTCTGCATCACTGTCTTCTAAGCAAGACACAAACAATTGAATCAACATACACACACACACACACACACACACACATATGCACATAATCATGTAGTTTTCCTTTAACTGAGCTATCCCCAGTACTTTTTTTTTTTTTTTGCAAGCTGAAACCTCCACTCCAGTGATCTTGCTGTGCTAAGTTTCAGTGCTTAATTTACAACCATTTACAAACTGTGAAACTTGTTGTGCTGGTATCCCCTTCCCCACTCACCACAGAGGCATCAATTCATTGTTTGATAAACATGCTGATTGATTTTACTTGCTTAGGGCAACATATCATTTGCAATAGTTTACATTAAAAGGATCAAGGGATATAATCAATGATGACAAGCAAGATGGCTAAATGAGGATGTGAAGAAAGTGACTCAACAACAACAAACAACAAAAAAGATAAACATGCAATAAAATATCTGAAATCAAAAGCCATGACATAATCACATGGTCAGAATATGAAGCATTTTTAAAGAAACATAAACACAAAAGTAACTATTTCAAAAGAAAATGGAACTCAAATGCAACAAATGCAGACAAAAGTAACAGCAAACAATTGTGCAGTTACATCAATAGCCTAAACAAACTAACAAAAAATATGTAAGTATATTAATATTTATTTTATGTTTTTGGTAACCAGGTAAGTGCACTGATCCAGAGGACCATTTTCAGTCATGACCTGGGCAACAGGGTGGCAATACAGTGAGAAAAGTCAGCAGACAATAAGTTACATTAGGTAACCAGTCCAGTGCGAACAGTTATGGACAGTAGAAGAAATACAGACATAAATTATTATTTACATATTGGTCTGGTCAATACAAAGAGAGAAACTACAAGGAGTGAGTACAGAGGAGAGAGTAGTTAAGCATTTGCCTTCAATGAACCATAGGTGCTCAGTAGATTTATGCAATTACACACAAATGTACATAGGTAATCGGTCAGTTTACACTAAGTTAATAATCAAACTGCAACAGTTTTTCCTAGGGGAAAAAAACCTAGATGACATACAGGCATTTGCAGATAAAAGAGAACGGGGGAGATACAGGCAGACAATTTCAGAGGGGAAAGATAGTAAACCATTTGTGCAAGCTAGCCCAGTGGCCATTTAAGAAATAAGCAGAAACATTGTCAAGTTGGCTAGAGTAGACTTGCCTATGTCATGGCATATTGTCAGAGCAGCCCGAGTTGAAAAAAACCTATCTTGTAGGCTGAGTAAGACAGAAAGAGGGTTGCATGTGGGGTGGTCTCCCGGACAGTTGAGGGCTTTAGGCAGAGAGACAGAAAAGGGGTGGGTATAGCAGCTGCTGACTTGGTAGATTTAAGGTGGTTTGGGGGTTCCTGTGCATCCCAGTGAGCATTTGCAGGTGGACTCTTCCAGTAGCTAGGCCTTCAGGTTAGCTTTAAAAGATGCATGGGATGGAGATGCACGAATGGATGCAGGAAGACAGTTCCAGAGGGAGGGGATGGATAAAGAAAAAGCTTTATTGCCTATCACTGTAGAGATGTGAGGGATTTCCAGGGTGGAAGTGGAGGAGGCCCTAAGAGGTCTGGTAGCCACTCTGTTTATGAGAAGGTTTTAATAGGTGGATACTTCATATTTTCTGAGAGCACTGTCCACCAGGAAGCCAGTGGCATAGTCAAAGTGTGCCTGGAGATGGAGCCATCCTAATGACTGATAGAGAGTATAGTGGTGGGTAGAAGGGGGGGCTTTGAGAATAAAGTGACAGATAGCATTGTATGTCATGGCGAGATGGGCGTGTTGCTTCATGGATGTGACAGAGTAGATGGGTGAGCAGTAGTCAAGGAGAGGGAGAAGGTTTCCTTGTGCAATGGCAAGATGAGCTTCTGGTGAGAGCAGGTGGGCTATGTGGTACACTGCTTCTAGCTTCTGGTTTATCTTTTCTACAGTCAGGGTTGTATAGTCATTGAAGGTGAGGGAGGGGTCAAGAGTAATGCTGAGATAGCTGAAGGAGTTGACCTCCTCGAGTACGGGGCCTGAAGGTGTGCATATGGTGAGGAGGGATTTTGACTTTGTGGCCTTATTTAGGAAGAGCTTTGATCCAAAGAGCATAGCCTCAGTCTTTTCCCTATTTACTAGGAGTTTTCTGGATGCAAAGCAGTTTTCTGCCACAGCGTATTCAATGGTGAGGGCGGAGGAGATGGCTTGCAAGGACTTATTGCTGTGGTACAGGACTAGGTCATCTGCATAAAGGAGTGCATTGCAGTTTAAACATTCAGCCGGTAGACCATTGATAAACATGGAGAAGAGAAGGCGACCAAGAATAGATTAGTAGGAAGGGAAGCTGAGGCTGCTTTGCCCATGAGCATGGATTGAGACCTGTTTGTGAGGTAGCTTTGGAACCATGCTACAGGTCCAGGGACGCAGCCAAAAAGTCGAAGTGTGGAGAGAAGGAGATGATGGTCTATAAAGTCGAAAGCCTTTGACAAGTCAACAAAGACTGCACCTGTGTCCTTACCTATGTCCATATTTTTGAGGACATGATTTAAAAAAATGGCCAGGGCAGAGTAGGTGCTGTGATGCTTATGGAAGCCATGCTGGAGGGGACATAGGAGGTTGTATTCTGAGCTATGGTGCCCTTACTTCCACATGGCTCTAATTTTCTGTTGCTTCTCTTTCTCTTGTCCATGGGGCATTGTCAACCCCAGTAACTCCATCAATTTGTTCTCCAACATAGCTTGGCATTCCCCTTTCCAAGGCAGCTCTTGGTCCCACCAAACAAGCTAACCCAAAACCCCCTTTCACTCACCTTTTCCTTTCCTGGTCAACTTTTTCCTACCTGCAACCAAAGTGTCATTGTCTTTTTCCTTTTTTTTTAAATGTAGCTGAGCATGCTCACTTTCCAGATAGGCCACAAAATAATCCTCATGTATGGCATTTTGAACTGACCACTCCTTGGATCACCATCCTCACTCAAAGCACCAGATGCCCCTTTCTTTCCATATCAGACACCCTTTTTCTAACAAACAGAACAACAATTAACTCATGCTTGCTCTCAGTATCCAATTTTGACAAAACCCCATTTGGTGGCAATCAATTCGCCAACAACTACCCACTTGCTGCCCCAAATGCATTGCTCAGCTAGCAAAACCAAATGGGACAATATGATAAAAATCATTTTCCCACCTGCCATAACAGGTCCCCTAAGTAAAAAAATTTCCCAAACTGTACCTTTAAAATAATTTTAAAGAACATCATTCTTGATATTTCTCCATGCTGTAACAAACTAAGAGAGCATTCTTTTTCCTGAACAGTTGCTCCTCTATAGTGTGAAATCATAATTTTCTGCAGCCCTTTATGGAAGCAAAGGGATCATAATTTGTCCCAAGGGCCAAGCAGAGCACTCCATTCACTTCTATAGAGCTTTGTTTATAATGCAGATTTACCAGTTTTAAACATAATTGAAAATTAAACATCCTTGTAAGTTAATTCATATCATACAATTAGCAATGTAATTTATTAAGTATGCATACTATAGATAAGCATTTTCATTAAAAAAATTGGAACTGTAAATTTCCTTGGAATTAAAATCATACTAAGCAATTAGCAATAGCATACTATAAGTTAGGTACTGTATATGTGAAGATGCATTTCCTTAGGAAAACTATATTGTGCAGCCTCCATTTTTTTTTTTAACCAATTATTTTACCAGGTGAGACACACTAAGCTGAAAGCTTGTTTGCAGGTGCAACCTGGGAGCACAAGGAAGCTAAGTGACTTGCTCAGGGTCACACAGTATGCACCTAGGGGGCTGTGGGATTCAAACCCAGCTCTCCAGATTTGCAGCACAGAGCCTTAACCCACTGCGCCATACTGCTTCACATTTTAATTAGCTATAACTACTCCAACCACAACCAAAATAACTACAGCAAGTAAGAGTGCAAAAATAAAGTAAATTACTGTGAGAAATACATTTTTGATATGATGTATAAATGTATATTCTGTTTTAAAATCAAAACACAATGGGCCGGATATTCAAACTGCACTATTTTGTGGCGCAAGCCCTTGCGCTGCACAAAATAGTTGCGCAGGGGTGTGGCCGGAGCAATATTCAAAGGAGTTACGCTATTGAGCAACTCCTTTGAATATCACCCCCCAGACACAGCCACTGTGCATGGCGCAGTGGAACCTGCACCACCACAAGTGGTCAGAGTGGAGCATTCAACTTGCGGTGGTGCAAGTACCATTGCGCCATGTGCAAATTTCTGATATTCAAAGCATGACATGCAAATGGGGCCATAATTCATTCAAGGCATGGGGGGGCCATTTGCATCTGCTTATGGCCCCATTTGCATGCCATTAGCATGCAGGTGAGCCGATCCAGAGAACTTGCACATCTGGCGGCGCCCGGCAGCAGCCATTGGGGATCGACGCTCCTGCAGCCCGATCGCTGGCAAAGAGTAAAATCCTCACTCCTCCACTGGCTCGATCGGGCGCAAGCATCAAACTCCTCCCCCACGGCCTGATCATGGCAAAGCGAATAACCTCACCCACCAGCCCATCAGCGGCAGCAAAGTGTCCCCCACAATGATTTTCGAGGAGTCTAGTGACCGATAAGCCACATGGTGGCAACTGTCTGAACATATTGGATCATCTGGTGGTCCAGTGGACCGACAGTTCGTACATGAGGTAGCAAATGTCCAACATGCTTCTCTCCCTGGTGCTCTAGTGCGATCTTCACTCCCACCCACTCACCACGGCTGCCTTTACCACCATTTGCGCAGCCGCAGGCGGCAAGCATCCTCATTTGCCCTGTCGCCCTACCCCACCACCCACGCTGACTGCCCGGCTGTATGCCCATTGTTGCAGAGCAAGAGCTTGGTGTAGCCATAGCTATAAGGCAGTCCAGATTTAGAAAGAATTTAATTCACAAATCTGGACCGCCTTGTACGGTATAGCGGGTATGCCCACTGACTTTGCTCTGCACCAATGGGGGTGCAGCCCTATCAGGCAGTCAGTCGGCGGGTGGCGGGGCGGCAGGCGGGTGGATGCTGCCGCCGCCGCCGCGGGGAGCGGGTGGTGGTGCTTCATGGGCGGTGGGATGGGGGACACTAGATCACCAGGGATGTGTTCTTGGGGGTTGTTTAGACATTTGCTACCCGTAGTTGGGCTTATTGGTCCACTGACCACCAGGGATATGTTTAGGGGGTGTTTAGACATTTGCTGCCCGCTGTTGGGCTTATCGGTCCACTGGACCACCAGAGATATGTCTGGGGACACTTTTCTGCCCACGATCGGGCTAGTGGTGGGGTTATTTCAGCTTTTGCCCATGATTGGGCAAGTCGGGGGGGGACTTAATGGCGCTTGCCTACGATCGGGCCAGTCGGGGAGGTGGGGGACTTTGCACTTTGCCCACGATCGGGCTGCAGGGGGCATGGAGTAGGGTTGAGGGCCAGCCAAAGGTGGAGCTGCAGTGTTGTGCCCTGCAATCGTGCAGCTCACCTGTGGGTGGCCTCGACTTAATCGTTTTTTTGGGCTCAAAGTTGTGCAGGCGCAGGGTTGGGGGTGCGCCTGTTCATCTCTGCACAGCCCGGCTGAATATCGGGCTGTGCAGTTTATGCATGGTTCCTCCCCCTCCAGTTCAGCATGCATTCATTTGCATTGTGCTGTTGCTCAGCATGTTTTCAGTGGCGCAACTGCCTCCTGCTGAATATCGCAGAATGGCGCAATTTCAGACTTGCGCTGGCGCAATCCTATTGCACATGGTGCAACCCTTTTGAATATCTGGGCCCATGTCTCTAAACCTAAATGAGTCACCTGCTCTTCTAACATTTCTTTACTCTCAACCTAACATATATATTTGTCACATAATGCAATATGATCAGATACATGGAAGAGCCTTTAAGACCATTATGTCTTCCCCTACTCATTAGCAGGTATTAAAAAGTATGCTGTGTAAACATCTGTGAAATAAAATGTGTTTCCTACCCAATTTACTACCCAGTGTATCGGTAGATTCCCTTAGTTAGCATACAGTTGTACAGGCTTATTTGGAAGGCTTGTATTCTCTTCATGTCTACTGACTGTCTCATTCCCTTGATCATTTTGTTGGTGCTACACTACACTACTCTGGCATTCTCAATGTATTATTTGTATTCAGGAGCAGAGGACTACATGAAGCACTTCATGTTGGCTCAGACTAAGTCCTCATAAAGAGGGAGGATACATTCTCCTTCCATGCTGGACACCCACCTATTTATTTCATGAATCTTATTATACTATATTATAGGCCAACCTGCCCATCCATCAAGACAAGCTTTTGTCTGGAACTTACTCACACCTGCAGTTCATATCAAAATGTCTTACTATGTTTATGACTGAGTAAATATATAAAATAACCATATTGTTAAAATCATTTTAGAGAACAGCATTCTTGATATTTCATACTGCTTGTAACAAAATAGCACAGCACTCTCTTACGTGAAAAGGAGCTCCTCTGTAGTGTGAAACCATATTTTTCGGCAGCCCATTAAGGAAGCAAAGGGATCATAATTTGCTCAAAGGGGCTGACAGCACAATACATTTTCACTTCCTACTTACCCACTCCACACTCATTCTGTGATGTTTTATGATGTCTGTATACGGAAAGCACAGAGGATCACTCTATTCACTTCTACAGAGCTTTATTTCTACAGCAGATTTACCAATTTGAAATATGACTGAAACTTAAACATCCTTGTAAGTTAACTCATATAATGCAATTAGCAATGTAATTACTTAAGTATACATACTATAGATAAGCATTTTCTTAGACAAATTAGAACTGTAAAATTCCTTGGAATAGAAATCATACAAAGAAATTAGCAATAGTATTCAATAAGTTAGGTATACATAGAAATGCATTTCCTTAGGGAAATTAACTATGTGTTGTGCTTCATCCATTTAAATTAGCTGCAACTACCACAACCATAACCAAAATGACAACAACAACAAGAAGTGTTGCTTTGCATTAATACTTAATAGTAGATTTTCCTAAGACTTCATCTCTGATATGGTTTAACGTTTTCAATCTATTTTGCAAAATGTTTAAATGTAGACGGTAAGACTAATCTCCTAACATTTCATTACTACATCCTATTAGCTACAGTAGTAACATTTTAACATACTGTACAATTATTAGAGATTCTACGTCTATCATGCCTTCCACCTCTTCATAGGCAGGTATTAATACAAATGCTGCATGATAATGTACAAATTCCACACCCACTCTTCTACCCAATGTTTCCAGTGATTCCCTTGGTAAGCATAACATTGTACAATCTTAATTTAAAGGAATGTTTTATCCTCATGACCTTGGTCTCTGCTGATATGATGTTCCAAAGGTTCACAGCCATCTGGGAGGAGAAATGCTTCCTAATGTTACCTCTGAGCATCAGGTGCATCCCACATCCTGCAGAAGGACAAAAGATTAAAGTTTGCTGTCTATTCCTTCAAGTCAATAGCATAATAATGAAGAAAAATGCATGCCTTCTCTAAGCCTTCACTTCTCCAATGTGAAAATGTTATGGTGTACCAGCCTTTCCCTATAGCTTTGGCCTTCCACTTCACTGATCATTTAGGTGGCCCTGCATTGTACCTTCATTACAGCCTCAGTATATTGTAGTACAGAAGAACAGAACTGCAGTACATGATGTACTTCAGGTGGTGCTAGATTATGTACTTTTAAATTATAATAGTTTCCCCTTCCATACTGAACACTTACCTACTCTATTCTTTTCTTGAAATCTTGTATCCTCCTGGTCAGTCAGCCCAGCCATCTAGTCAGGTTCATGTTTAGCATTTATCCATACCTGTCCTTCATTACAACACTTTTTACTATGCGTGTATTTGTCTGAACAAAAAAGAGCCATAATGTTGAAGACTTTTAAGTAATTTACATTTACTTAATTGACAATGAAATATAGCTTAATATTCCAACATGTTAATCTTAGATTGGATGTATACAGCAAACCCCACAAATCTGGAAGATAACAGAGGGAGGTGGGTGATAGGTTGATTCTAGAAAAAAGCCAATGACATTACAAATGCAATGAGAACTGCAAGGTTCCTTAAGTAAAAGCAATTAGTAATTGCATTTCATATATTAAGTATATGTAAAGGAGTATTTGTTTAAGGAAACTCACTAGCTGTTGTACTTCCTTCTTTTCCATTAGCTACAACTACCCCAACCACAACCAAAACAACAACTACAACAAGTAAGAATGCATAAATAAAAAAAAGGAAATTACTGTTATAAATATATCTAAATATGATTTATAAATGTATATTCCATTTTAAAATCAAAATACAATGTCTCTAAACCTAGATGAGTCACCTGCTCTCCTAACATTTATTTGATTTTGGTAACCAGGTAAGTGCAAATGGCACAGCAATGCTTATTTTCAGGCATGACCCAGGAGTGTACAAGGATTACAGAGATATCAACAAAACAGTTTGTGGAGTACATAAATAGGTGGAAAACAGTGGGTAGAGGTCAGTACAGTTTTCAAACAAATGTGCAGTGTATATAGGTAAGTAAAACATAAAAGTTAATGAGATATCAAGTGCAGGTTCACCCATATTAGGGATACAAACTGGGAGAGACAGCTAACTAGGTACAAATGTGAGGTCCAACTAGGAGATGAGTTTTCAAACAAAAAAATGATCAGCTTCAGTAGAAGCCAGTAGACTAGAGTTCCAAGGATGGTAGAGGAGTGACAGTTCCGGGGGGAGAAAAACAGACAGAGAACGGGGAGTAAGTACTTTGCTTTTGTACAGGGCAAGGAACAGTAAGGCAGAAAAGGGACCTGAAAGAGAGAAAGGAGGGAGGGTGGGAGAGTGAGAGAGTATAAGGGGTGAGCAAGACAGCGTAAGATAGAAAAGGAGAGGTGGGAAGAGAAAGCAGTGGAAAGGTGGAGATGAGGCAGCCAGTTCAAGGAGGAGGAGGATAGGAGAGTCTGTGGAGGTTGAAAGCAGGCACAGGGAGTTGAGCCATATAGATGTACATGGTGCAACCTCTTTAAGCTGGCATGGGGGGAGTGAGACAAACTGCTTGTGGAAGAGAGTTCCAGTATTTTGGTGCTGGATGTGAGAAAGCCAGTGTGCCCATTGCAGTCTTGCATCCAGGGTCATGGAGAGGCACTTGGTCAGTGGATCGAAGATAGTAGAAGACAGCTTGTGCATTCAACATAGAGGCTAGGGACTGGGACAGACCTGATCTGGCAATGCTGTCAGTGAGAGGTCCAAGGGACTGAAGTCAATGGGCTGAGGGGGAGAGCCATTTTAGGTCAGCATAGAACTGGCAGTGGGGCTTGTAATGAGGGTATGCAGAAGCATATCTTCAGATATTATTATAGGTGGTGTCTCACTTTTGAAGAGAGGTTTTTGAAGCACCAAGGTAGGTGACCGAGCCATAGGACAGTGCCATAAGCAGAATGCCTTGTGCAATAATAAGTCTGGCTGATGGGGTAAGAGCATAACTAGTCCAGTAGGCACTACCAAGCTTAGTGTTTATGGACTTGCAGGTGGTATTGATGTGCTGATCAAAACACAGACATTTATCAAGCAGGATGTCCAGGTATTTGAAGGAGCTAGTGTTGACCATTAGTGAGCCATCAGAGCAAGAGATTTTGAGGGGGGTTTGGTTTGTTCTGAGTCTGGCTGGGGAGCTGTACAGCATTGACTGCATCTTACCCATGTTTAGAACAAGGTAATGTTCAGCTAGCCAGGACTGAAACTTGATAAAGTTTGAGGAGAGAGAGAAGTTTATGTCCATGATGATCTTTGCACTGGAATAGAGAACAAGGCCATCAGCATATAGCAGAGATGAGCAGTCAGGGGAGAGAGGGGGAGATCATTTACAAATATAGAAAAAAGTAGAGAGCCTAGAATAGACCCCTGAGGAACACCAGTATTTATGGTAGTGAGATTGGACAAGATGGAGTTATAAATTACAGCCTGCCTTCTGATTGTCAGGTAGCTACTGAACCAGGCCACTGCCTCCATGGGGAAGCCAAGGGACAAGAGCTTATCGAGAAGAAAGGAGTGATTCACAAGGTTGAACACCTTAGTTATGTCGATAAAGACCGCTCTGGTGAGGAGGCCTTTGTCCATTGCGGTATAGATGTCATTTGTGAATTTTAGGAGAACAGTGGCAGTGCTGTGGCCTTTGCAGAAGCCATGGTGGGAACAGGAGGGAAGAGTGTGTTCCTGTAGAAAAGAGATGGTTTGGGTGACTACTAGTTTTTCAAGTATTTTGCTAAGAACAAAGACCATTGTGTATTCCCCTACTCATTAGCAGGAATGAAAAAGTATGCTGTGTAAACATGTATGAAATTAAATGTATTTCCTACCCAGTCTACTACTCAGTGTATCAGTAGATTCCTTTAGAATGCATACAGCTGTACAGGCTTACTTGGCAGGCTTGTATTCTCTTCATGTCTACTGACTGTCTCATTCCCTTGATCATTTTGGAGGTGGTGCACTACATTACTTCAACATTATCAATGTATTGTTTGCATTCAGGAGACAAGGACTACATGAAGCACTTCAGGTTGGCTCAGATGAAGTCCTTGTAAAGAGGGAGGATACATTCTCCTTCCATGTTGAACACCCACCTATTTCTTTCATGAGTCTTATTATACTATACTATAGGCCAACTTGACAATCCATCAAGACAAGCCTTTGCCAGGAACTCACTAAGACCTGCAGATCTTACCAAACTTCTTACTATGCTTATGACTGAGTAAATATATAAAATAACCATATTGTTAAAATCATTTTAGAGAACAACATTCTTGATATTTCTTAGTGCTTGTAAAAAAATAACAGAGCACTCTCCTACCTCAATAGAAGCTCCTGTGTAGTGTGAAATCATTTTTTTACAAAAGGGATCATAATTTGTCCCAAGGGGCTAGCAGCACAATATATTCTCATATTCTACTAACACATCTCACACCCATTCTGTGATGTTTTATGATGTCTGTATAGGGAGAGCACAGGGAAACATTCTATTCACTTGTACACAACTTTATTTCTAAAGCAGATTTACTGATTTGAAATATAATTGAAACTTAAACGTCATTGTAAGTTAACTCTTATAATGCAATTAGCAATGTAAATACTTAGATATGCATACTATACATAAGCATTTTCGTAGAAAAATTGGAACTGTAACATTCCTTGGAATTAAAATTATACAAAGAAATTAGCAATAGCATTCTGTAAGTTATGTTTACATACAGACACATTCCCTTAGGGAAACTAACTATGTGTTGTGCTTCATTTCAATTAGCAACAACTACTCCAACCACAACCAAAATGGCAACAACAACAACAATGAGTAAGTGTTGCTTTGCATTAATATTTAAGAGTAGATTTTCCTAAGAAATCAACTCTGATATGGTTTAACATTTTAAATCTATTTTGCAAAATTATTAAACCTAGAAGGTAAGACTACTCTCCTAACATTTCATTACTGCATCAATAGTTAGAGATTCTAAGTCCATCATGTCATCCCCCTCTTCATAAGCAGGTATGAATACATATGCTGTATGAAAATGTACAAATTTAAAGGGGTTCCCTACCAGTCTTCTACCGAGTGTTTCCAGTGATTCCCTTGGTAAGCACAACATTGTACAAGCTTAATTTAAAGGCATGTTTTATCCTCATGACCTCGGTCTCTGCTGATATGATGTTATATAGGTTCACAGCCATCTGGGAGAAGAAATGCTTCATAATGTTACCCCCAAGCATTAAGTGTATCCCCCACATCCTGCTGAAGGACAGAAAATCAAAGTTTGCTGTCTATTCAGTCAAGTCAATAACATGATAAGGCAGAAAAATACATGTCTTCTCTAAGCCTTCACTTCTCCAATGTGAAAATGCTATGATGCAACAGCCTCTACCTATACCTTTGGCCTTCCACTTCATTGATCATTTAGGTGGCCCTGCATTGTACCCTCATTACAGCCTCAACATAGTGAAGTACAGGTGCACAAAACTGCAATGCATGATGCACTTCAGGTGGAGCTAGACTATGTTCTTTTAAAGAATGATAGTTTCCCCTTCACTGCACACTTACCTGCTTTATTCTTTTCTTGAAGTCTTGTATTCTCCTAATCAATCAGCCCAGCCATTTGTTCATGCTTATGCTTAGCAATTACCCAAACCTGTCCTTCAGTATGACACTTTTCACTAAGAAAGTGTTTGTCTGAACATAAAAGAGCCATGATGTTGAAGAATTTTAAGTAATCTGTGTTTATTTAATTGACAAAGAAATTCAGCTTCAAACTCTGACATGATAATCTTAGATTGGATGTATACAGCAAACTAAACAAATTTAGTGGATAGCAGAGGGAGGTGGTTGGTTGAAGAAAAAATTCAATGATGATGTTAAAAATGCAATGATAACAGCAATGTTCCTTAAGTAAAAGCAATTAGTTATGGCATTACTTATATTAAGGATATGTAAAGAAGCATTTGTTTATGGAAACTCACTGATTGTTGTACTTCCTTCTTTTCCATTAGCAACAACTACTCCAATCACAACCAAAATAACAACTACAACAAGTAAGACTGCATAATTAACCAAAAGTAAACTATTATGAGAAATGCATCCTTGATATGATTTACAAATGTATATTCCATTTTGAAATCAAAACACGTCTAAACCTAGATGAGTACCCTATTTGCCTAACATTTCTTTACTCTCAAAATATCATATATATTTGTCACATATTAAACTATTAGCATATAAATGAAAGAGACTCTAAGATCATTGTGTCTTCCCTACTCATCAGTAGAGTATGAGAAAGTATGCTGTGTAAGCAAGCTTGAAATAAAAGGTGTTTTCTATCAAATCTACTACCCAGTGTAACAATAGATTCCCTTAGTAAGCATATAGTTCTACAGGTTTTCTTGGAAGGCTTGTATTCTCTTCATCTCTGCTGTCTCTATCATTCCCTTGATCATTTTCGAGGTGCTACACTGCACTACTTTGGCAATCTCAATGTATCGTTTTTTTATTGAGGACCAAAGGACTACATGAAGCATTTCAGGACAGCTCAGACTAAGTCTTTGCAAAATGGGAGGGTACAATCCTCTTCTATGCTGAGCACCCTATTTCTTTCATGAATCTTATTATAATTTTTTTTTTATTAGTTGTTTTTTTAACCAGGTATAGCACACTAGGCTGAAAGCTTTTTTTAGGAGCAACCTGGGAGAACAAGGAGGTTAAGTGACTTGCTCAGAGTTACACAGTATGCAAGTGGAAGCTGTGGGATTCAAACCCAAGTCTGGTCTGCTGGATGTCACCAGATTTGCAGCTCAGAGCCTTAGACCACTGCACTATACTGCCTCCATAATACTGGCCTACCTCCCCATCCATCAAGTGAAGCTTTTGTCTGAAACTTACTCACACCTGCAGTTCATACCAAAACATCTTACTATGCTTATGACTGAGTAAATATATAAAATAACCTTATTACTAAAATCATTTTGGAGAATACCATTCTTCATATTTCTTAGAACTTGTAACAAAGTAACACTCTCTTACATGAATAGGAGATCCTCTGCAGTGTGAAATCATTTTTTACTGCAGCCCTCTAAGAAAGCGAAGGTATCAAAATTTGCCCCAAGGGGCTAGCAGCACAACATCTTTTCACTTCCTACCAGCCCACCCCACACCCATTCTGTGATGTTTTATGATGTTTGTATAGGAAGAGAGCAGGGGGGCACTCCATTGACTTCTATAGAGCTTTATTTCTAAAGCATATTTATTGATTTGAAATGTAACTGAAATTAAACGTCTTTGTAAAAGAACTCATTTTATGCAATTAGCAATATAATTACTTAAGTATGCATACTATGCATGAGCATTTTCTTAGAAAAATTGGAACTGTAAAATTCCTTGGAATTAAAATCATACAAAGAAATTAGCAATAGCATTCTATAAGATAGGTTTACATAGATATGCATTTCCTTAGTGAAACTAAGTGTTCTGCTTCCTCCATTTCACTTAGCTACTTCTACTCCAAGCACAACCAAAACGACAACAAGTAAGTGTTGCTTTGCATTACTATTTAAACGTAGATTTTCCTAAGAAATCATTTCTGATATGGTTTAACATTTTACACTTACTTTACAAGTATTTAAATCTACAAGGTAAGACTACTCTTCAAACATTTCATTACTGCATCCTTTTACCTACAGCACTAACAATTTAACATATAACTGTTAGTGATTTTAGGTCCACCATGTCTTCTCCCATTTCATAAGCAGGTATGAATACATATGCTCTATGATAATGTTGAAATTTAAAGGGGTTCCCCGCCCACTCTTCTACCCAGTGGGTCCAATGATTTCCTTGGTAAGCACACCATTGTACAAGCTAAATTAAAAGGCATGTATCATCCTCAAGTCCTTGGTCTCTGGTGGCATGATGTTCCATAGGTTCCCAGCCTTCTGGGAGGAGAAATGCTTTGTAATGTTACCCCTGAGATTTCTACCTCTGAGCATCAGGTGTATCCCCATGTCATGAAGAAGGGCAGAATATCTAAGTTTCCTGTCTATTCAGTTAAGTCAATAAGATGATATTGAAGAAAAAATGCATGTCTTCTCTTAGCCTTCACTTCAGCAATGTGAAAATGCTATGGTGAACAAGCCTCTCCCTAATAGCTTTGGCCTTCCACTTTATTGATCAATTAGGTGGAACTGAATTCTACCCTCTTTACAACCTCAACATGTTCTAGTGGAGGAGCACTGAACTACTGTACATGATGTACTTCAGGTGGTGCTAGACTAAATCTCTTTAAAGAAGGACAATTTCACCTTCCATACTGCACACTTAGCTACTTTATTTTTTCTTGAAATCATTTATCCTTCTTGTCAATCAGCCAAGCTATCTAGTTAGGCTTATGTGTAGCAATGATCCATACCTGTCCTTCATTACAACACTTTTCACTATGCATCTATTTGTCTGAACATAAAAGAGCCATACTCTTGTAGAATTTTAAGCAATTTACATTTACTTACTTGACAATGAAATCCAGTTTGATATTCCAATACATTAATCTTAGATTGGATGTATACAGCAAACTCCACACATCTGGAAGATAACAGAGGGAGGTGGTTGGTTCGAGAAAAAAGCAGATGACAATGATAAAAATGCAATGAGAACTGTAGGGTTCCTTAAGTAAAAGAATTAGTAATGGCATTCCTTATGTTAAGTATAAGTAAAGGAGTATTTGTTTAAGGAAACTCATTTTCTGTTCTATTTACTTCTTTTCCATTAGCTACAACTACTCCAACCACAACCAAAACAACAACTACAACAAGTAAGAGTGCATAAATAACCAAAACTAAATTATTATGAGAAATCTGTCTTTCATATGATTTATAAATGTATACTCTATTTTAAAATCACAACACAATGTTTCTAAACCTAAATGAGTAGCCAGCTCCCCTAACATTCCTTTACTCAAAACCTAACATATATATTTGTCACATATTACCATATTAGCAAAAACATGGAAGAGACTCTAAGATCATTGTGTCTTCCCCTACTTATTAGCAGATATGAAAAAGTATGCTGTGTAAACATACATGAAACATAATGAGGTCCTACCCATTCTACTACCCAGTGTACCAATATATTCCCTTACTAAGCATACAGTTGTATAGTCTTTCTTGGAAGGCTTGTATTCTCTTCATTTCACCTGACTGTCTCCTTGTATTCTCTTCATTTCACCTGACTGTCTCATTCCCTTGATCATTTTCATGGTGCTGCACTGCACTGCTTTTACAGTCTCAATGTACTGCTTTTATGAAGGAGCCAAGGACTACATCAAGCATTTCAGGTCAGCTAGGTCCTTTTAAAGAGGGAGGATACATCCCCTTCTGTGCTGAACACCCACCTAATTCTTTCAAGAACCTCATTATAATACTGGCAAACCTGCCCATCCATCAAGTCTAAAAGTTATGTTTACATAGAGATGCATTCCATTAGTGAAACTAACTATGTATTCTTTTTCCTCCATTTCAACTACACATCTGGTAGATAACAGAGGGAGATGGTTGGTTGGAGTAAAAAGTCAATGACAACGTTAAAAATACAATGAGAACTGCAAGGTTCCATAAGTAAAAGGAATTAGTAATGGTATTCCCCATGTTAAGTATATATAAAGGAGTATTTGTTTAAGGAAACTCACTATATATTGTACTTTTCTGTTAGCTACAACTACTCCAACTACTACCAAAACAACAACGAGTAGAGTGCATAAATAACCAAAAGTAAATTATTGTGAGAAATCCATGTTTGATACTATTTATAGATGTATTTTCTATTTTAAAATCACAGCACACACAAACATGTCTAAACCTAGATGAGTAGCCTGCTCTTATAACATGTTTCACTCTCAACCTAACATTTACATTTGTCACATATTACCATATTAGTAAAAATGTAGAAGAGACTCTAATATCATTGTGTCTTCCCCTACTTATTAGCAGATATGAAAAAGTATGCTGTGTAAACATGAATGAAATATAATGAGTTCTTACCCATTCTACTTCCCAATGTATTAATAGATTCCATTACTAACCATACAGTTCTACAGAATTTCCTGGAAGGCTTGTATTCTCTTCATCTCTACTGACTGTCTCATTCCCTTGATCTTTTTCATGGTGCTGCATTGTACTGTTTTAACAGTCTCAATTTATTGTTTTTATTAAGGAACCAAGGACTACATCAGTCATTTCAGGTTAGCTCTGACTAAGTCCTTGTAAAGAGGGATGATACATTCCAATTCCATGCTGAACACACACTTATTTCTTTCAAGATTCAACTTGCCAATCCAACAAGTCAAGCTTTTGCCTGGAACTTACTCACACCTGCAGTTCATACCAAAACGTCTGACTATGCTTATCTCTGAGTAGATATATTAAATAACCATATAGCTAAAATCATTTTGGAGAGTACCATTCTTCATATTTCTTAGAGCTTGTAACAAAGTAACAGAGTACTCTCTTACCTGAATAGGAGCTCCTCTGCAGTGTGAAAACATTTCTTACTGCAGCGCTTTAAGGAAGTGAAGGTATCATAATTTGCCCCACTGGGCTGGCAGCGCAATACCTGTCCTACTAGCCCACCCCACACACATTCTGTAATGTTGTATGATGTCTGTAATGGGAAAGAGTGGGGGGGCACTCCATTGACTTCTACAGAGCTTTATTTCTAAAGCATATATACTGATTTGAAATGTAACTGAAACTTAAAAGGCCATGTAAGTTAACTAATATTATGCAAATAGCAATGTAATTAGTTAAGTATGCATACTACACATAAGCATTTACTTATAAAAACTGGAAGATTAAAATTCCTTGAAATTAGAATCATACAAAGAAATTATCAATTGCATTCTATAAGTTATGTTTACATAGAGATGCATTCTCTTAGTGAAACTAACTATGTGTTGTGCTTCCTCCATTTCAACTACACATCTGGTAGATAACAGAGGAGATGGTTGGTTGGAGTAAAATGCCAAAGACTTTGCTAAAAATGCAATGAGAACTGCAAGGTCCCTTAAGTAAAAGCACTTAGTAATGGTATTATCTATGTTATCTATATATAAAGGGGTTTTTGTTGAGGGTAACTCACTATATATTGTACTTTCTTCTTTTCTGTTAGCTACAACTACTCCAACTACAACCAAAACAACAACTACAACAAGTAAGAGTGCATAAATAACCAAAGTAAATTATTGTGAGAAATCCATCTTTGATTTGATTTAATAAATGTATATTCCATTTTAAAATCAAAACACACACAAGATATCTAAACCTAGATTAGTAGCCTGCTCTCCTAACATTGTTTTTTTACTCTCAACCTAACATTTACATTTGTCACATATTACCATATCAGAAAAATAAGGGAGAGACTCTAAAATCATAGTGTCTTCCCCTACTTATTAGCAGATATGAAAAAGTATGCTGTGTAAACATGCATGAAACATAATGAGTTCCTCCTCATTCTACTCCCCAGTGTATCAATATATTCCCTTACTAAGCATACAGTTGTACAGTCTTTCTTGGAAGGCTTGTATTCTTTTCCTTTCACCTGAATGTCTTTTTCCCTTGATCATTTTCATGGTGCTGCACTGCACTGCCTTTACAGTCTCAATGTATTGCTTTTATTAAGGAGCCAAGGACTACATCAAACATTTCAGGTCAGCTCTGCCTAAGTCCTTTTACAGAGAGAGGATACATTCCCCTTCTATGCTGAACACCCACCTAATTCTTTCAAGAATCTTATTATAATATTGGCAAACCTGCCCACCCATCAAGTCAACCTTTTGCCTGGAACTTATTCAGACCTGCAGTTCATACCAAAACTTCTTACATGCTTATCACTAAGTAAATATATTAAATAATCATATTGCTAAAATCAGTTTAGAGAGTACCATTCTATGTATTTCTTAGAGCTTTTAGCAAAGTAACAGAGCACTCTCTTACCTGAATAGGAGCTCCTCTGCAGTGTGAAAACATTTCTTACTGCAGCCCCCTAAGGAAGCAAAGTTGTCATAATTTGTCCCAAGGGGCTGGCAGTGCAATACATTTCACTTCCTACTAGCCCACCCCACATTCATTCTGTGACATTTTATGATGTCTGCATAGGGAAAGAGTGGGGCGGGCACACCATTGACTTCTACAGAACTTTATTTTTAAAGC
Organism: Neoceratodus forsteri; assembly: GCA_016271365.2. Taxonomy (NCBI): domain Eukaryota; kingdom Metazoa; phylum Chordata; order Ceratodontiformes; family Ceratodontidae; genus Neoceratodus; species Neoceratodus forsteri. The sequence goes on from CM028133.1 coordinate 934,489,780, forward strand.
ATATATACCGATTTGAAAAGTAACTGAATCTTAAATGTCCATGTAAGTTAACTCATATTATGCAAGTAGCAGAGTAATTACTTCTGTATGCATACAATACTTAAGCATTTTCTTAGAAAAATAGGAACTGTAAAATTCCTTGAAATTAAAATCATACAAAGAAATTAGCAATAGCATTCTATAAGTTATGTTTACATCGAGATGCATTCCCTTAGTGAAACTATGTATTGTTCTTCCTACATTTCAACTACACTTCTGGTAGATAACACAGGGAGATGGTTGGAGTAAAAAGCCAATGACGATGTTAAAAATACAATGAAAACTGAAAGGCTCTTTAAGTAAAAGCAATTAGTAATTTTATTCAATATGTTAAGAATATATAGAGGAGTATTTGTTTAAGGAAACTCACTATATATTGTATTTCCTTCTTTTCCTTTAGCTACAACTACTCCAACTTCAACCAAAACAACAACAAGTAAGAGTGCATAAGTAACCAAAAGTAAATTATTGTGAGAAATCCATCTTTGATATTATTCATAAATATATTCTATTTTAAAATCACAACACCCACAACATGTCTAAACCCAGATGAGTAGCCTGATCTCCTAACATTTTTTTTACTCTCAACGTAACATTTACATTTGTCACATATTACCATATTAGCAAAAACATGGAAGAGACTCTAAGATCATTGTGTCTTCCCTTACTTATTAGCAGATATGAAAAAGTATGCTGTGTAAACATGAATGAAATATAATGAGTTCCTTCCCATTCTACTTCCAAGTGTATCAATAGAGTCCCTTACCAAGCATACAGTTGTACAGTCTTTCCTGGAAGGCTTGTATTCTCTTTATCTCTACTGACTGTCTCATTCCCTTGATCATTTTCATGGTGCTGCTCTGCACTGCTTTGGCAGTCTCAATGTATTGTTTTTATGAAGAAACCAAGGACTACATCAATCATTTCAGGTCAGCACTGATAATCCTTGTAAAGAGGGAGGATACATTCCCCTTCCGTTCTGAACACACACACCTATTTCTTTCAAGAATCTTGTAATACTGGCCATCCTGCCCATCCATCAAGTCTAGCTTTTGCCTGACACTTACTCACACCTGCAGTTCATACCAAAATGTCTGACTATGCTCATCACTGAGTAAATATATTAAATAACCATACAGCTAAAATCATTTTGGAGAGTACCATTCTTTATATTTCTTAGAGCTTTTAAGAAAGTAACAGAGTACTCTGTTACCTGAATAGGTACTCCTCTGCACTGTGAAAACATTTCTTACTGCAGCACTCTAAGGAAGTATAGGTATCCTAATTTGCCCCCACAGGGCTGGCAGCGCAGTACCTCTCCTACTAGCCCACCCCACACACATTCTGTAATGTTTTATAATGACTGTATAGGGAGACAGCAGGTGTGGGCACTCCATTCTCTTCTACAGAGCTTTATTTCTAGAGCATATTTACTTATTTGAAATGTAACTGAAACTTAACATCCTTGTAAGTTAACTCATATTATGCGATTAGCAATGTAATTACTTAAGTATGCATACTATACTTGAGCATTTTCTTAGAAAAATTTGAACTATAAAATTCCTTGGAATTAAAATCATTCAAAGAAATTAGCAATAGCATTCTATAGGTTAGGTTTACATAGAAATGAATTTCCTTAGTGAAACTAATTATGTGTTTTGCTTCCTCCATTTCAATTAGCTACTACTACTCCAAGCACAATCAAAACAACAACAAATAAGTGTTGCTCTGCATTACTATTTAAACGTAGATTTTCCTAAGAAATCATTTCTGATATGGTTTAACATTTTACATTTACCTTACAAGTGTTTAAACCTTGAAGATAAGACTACTGTTCAAACATTTCATTACTGCATTCTATTATCTACAGTACTAACAATTTAACATATAATTGTTAGTGATTTTAGGTCCACCATGTCTTCCGCAATTTCATAAGCAGGCATGAATACATATGCTGTATGATAATGTACAAATTTAAAGGGGTTCCCCACCCACTCTTCTACCTAGTGTGTCTAATGATTCTCTTGGTAAGCACATCATTGTACAAGCTTAATTTAAAGGCATGTATTATCTTCATGTCCTTGGTCATTGGTGGCACGATGTTCCTTAGGTTTTAGCCTTCTGGGAGGAGACATGCTTTGTAATGTTACCCCTGAGATTTCTACCTTGGAGCATCAGGTGTATCTCCATGTCATGCAGAAGGACAGAATATCAAAATTTGCCAACTATTCAGTCAAGTCAATAAGATTAAAATGAAGAAAAATGCATGTCTTCTCTTAGCCTTCACTTCTCCAGTGTGAAAATGTTATGGTGAACAAGCCTCTCCCTAATAGCTTTGGCCTTCCACTTTATTGATCAATTAGGTGGCTCTGCATTGCACCCTCTTTACAACCTCAACATATTCTAGTGGAGCAGCACAGAACTATTGTACATGATGTACTTCAGGTGGTGCTAGACTAAATCTCTTTAAAGAAGGATACTTTCCCCCTTCCATACTCAGCACTTACCTACTTTATTCTTTTCTTGAAATCATTTATCCTTCTGATCAATCAGCCAAGCCATCTAGTTAGGCTTATGCTTAGCAATTATCCATACCTGTCCTTCATTACAACACTTTTTACTATGCATCTATTTTCTGAACATAACAGAGCCATAATCTTTAAGAATTTTAAGCAATTTACATTTACTTAATTGACAATAAAATCCAGCTTAATATTCCAATATGTAAATCTTAGATTGGATGTATACAGCAAACTCCACACATTTGGAAGATAACAGAGGGAGGTGGTTGGTTCGAGAAAAAAGCCAATCACGATGATAAAAATGCAATGAGAACCGTAGGGTTCCTTAAGTACAAGAATTAGTAATGGCATTCCTTATGTTAAATATATGTAAAGGAGTATTTGTTTAAGTAAACTCATTGTCCCAAATTCCCCACTTTTCCCTCACAAAAGACTGATACCATTGTTTGTTGTTGTGCTCATATTGACAATTAATTTATTTATATGTCATAATTCCATGTTCCATTTCATCATCTTTTGTTATTATATCTCTCATAATTGCATTCATTTGCATCCATATATCAATCACTGATCACTCCTCTTTCTCCATCTTTATGCTCCCCCAGGTGAAAACCTGAGTGCCTTTTTGTGTGTCTAATGTTGTGTGAGATGTACATCCAATCCCAAGGCATTTAGCTTCACAACAAGCCCCTTTTCATACTATTTTTCAGAATTCTAAGGAAATGGTAATGGATGACTTGGGAATTAAGCAGAGTAGTACTTCCTATACTAAACAGGGACTGGGATTAATACATTTAAATTCCAGGAGTATGTTAAATAAAATGGATTTGATTGGCCCTTGGGTTATCGATCATGACCCTGAGATTGTGATAATTTCTGAAACCTGTCTAAACCATAAAATTGAGGATACTTACTTAAACATACAAGGATACAACATATGGTGAAATGATAGAAAAAAGGGGGGAGGACATTTGATTTATGGGAAATCTAATTTAATTTTGACACAATTATAAATAAAAAAAGATATGGAGGGTTTGGAGATATAGGCCCTAGAATTAAAATTGCCATATTTAAAGAAAATATTGATTGTGGGGATATATTGTCCTCCTAAGACTAAAGCCTTGGCTATTAATTGTCTGCAGGACTGGTTGTTTGACTACAGGGATAGCCATGAAATATTGATGGCAGGAGACTTCAATTTTATTTGGCAAAATATTAACAAGTCTCACCCCTTGATTGATTTGCAAAATAATATCTGTTTAACTCAATTAATCTGAGAGCCCACAACAATAAATATGGCATCAGTTTCAACTTCTTCAGTTTTGGATTTGATCTTTACTAATACTGTGGACAATATTATTGATAGTGGGGTTTTATCAGATACAATCTCAGACCACCAATTTATATTCTGTAACAGGACTTATCGTAAAGACTTGGATAAGAAAAGGAAAAGTAGTTGGTGTAGCTTCAGATACTTTGATTATATTGATTTTATGTTGGACCTAGGTGCTATTTATTGGGATTGTATGCACTTGATTCCTTCTGTGGATGATTTATGGAATTATTTTCTTGGAGAATTCATGAAGATTTGTAATAAACACACTCCAATTAAAACCAGGATTTTGAAACAAAATTCTACATTAAGGTATTCAAAGGAGCTTAGAAAGTTAAAATTACTAAGGGATAAGGCATGGCACCAGGCCAGACAAAAAGGTAGTAAACAGGACTGGGATAGATTTAAAAAGTTACACAATAATTATGTTAGAGAAGTTTGAGGGGCAAAACAACACCATTATTCTCATTTGTTGGATAAAAATAATTTAAAAAATCCCAAAGATTTTGGAAAACAATAAATACTTTGGTTAAGGGTCAGGGGGTTGATGAAACAAAAGTGTTGAACATTGATGGCCAGGTGTTGCCATTATCTCAACATGTGTTGGATCGGCTGAACGAGAACTTGAGTAATAGTGGTAGTGACTAGTTCAGCCAGTCCACCCTGTTTCCCTGGTGCCTGTCACCTACCTCAGTTGATTGATTATGAGTCTACTAAATCATTTTTATTTGAAGAAATAAAAGTTGAAACTGTGATTAGTGAATTAATACATTTAAATAATGCTAAAGCTGTGGGCTTGGATAATATTTTGCCTAAATTGCTTAAATATGCTGCTCCAATTATAGCTTACCCCTAACATATCTGTTTAATAAATCATTAACTTCAGGAGTCTGTCCACTAGTTTGGAAAAAATCCATGGTTATACCCATATTTAAAGGTGGAAAAAGGACAGAGATGGACATTTATAGGCCTATTTCTCTTTTGTCCCAGGTATCTAAAATACTGGAAAGATTGGTGGCTGCACAATTAAGAAAATACTTGGACTCCTCTGATTTACTGAATGCTATGCAGTCTGGTTTCCGGAAATGGCACAGTACAACTTCTGCACTTGCTAAAGTTGTGGGTGATGTGCAAACAGCCCTAGACAGGCGGACACTAGTGGGGGCCATTTCTGTGGATTTATCCAAAGTTTTGATTCTCTGGACCACCATGTCCTTCTGTCTAGGGCAACATCCCTTGGGGTGGTGGGTTTGAGTGGAAAGTGGTTGGAATTATATTTGATGAACAGGAGCCAAAAGGTTTCATTGGGAGGACAGGAGTCATGTTTTTTACCTGTTGGATTGGGGTTCCCCCAGGGCTCCATCCTAGGGCCATTGCTGTTCAACATATATGTAAACTGCCTGTCTTTTCTAGATCCTGAAATAAAGTACCATATTTATGCTGATGATACTATTATTTATACATCACATAAATCTATTAAGGTGTTACAAAATAGGCTGCAGTTAGCCTTTGATGATCTGCAGAGCTTTTTAAGAGATAGCAGGCTGGTTCTAAACGTAAAGAAAACACAGACCATGTTGATACATTGAAAAAGCGATAGGTTGGAGAGCATGGCCCTGGGATTGGTTGCCCATTGGGGGGCCCCAATCCAACAGACAAACATGTATAAATATTTGGGTCTTTGGATCGACAGCTTATTATGTTGGGACATACATATTGGTAATTTGACAAGGAGTGTAAATAAAAGAATAGGGGCTCTTTATAGGGTTAGATCATTAATGAGCATGGAAGTAAGGAAAAAAGTAGTAAACACAATGATTATCCCTATGATTGATTATGGGGATGTATTTTATTCATGTGGGAGAAAACAGGACTTAAGAAAGTTGGAAGCAAGTTATAACAGTTTAGCCAGGTTTATTCTAGGGGCCCCCAGATTAACCCATAGATGTTTGCTTTATGATCACTTAAAGTGGCCAACGCTCCATGAGCGTAACCATGAACATTTACTAGCCTTTGTCTGTAAAGGACTGAAACGGAAGTATCCTGAGTATGTTGTAGAAAATCTGATCTATAGGGACAAGATGGCCTCCTTGAGAAAATGTCAAGTGCCTAGCTTGGAGCTGCCTAGATGTAATTTGTACATAGGATGACAATCTATATATTATAGAGGGGTATTGTGTTGGAATGCAATTCCTGAGACCTTGTTCCTGTCTAACGTAAAAAACTACTGGCCTTTGATACAACGCTGGTATCATATCAGCTCATGTCAAAAAAGGCAATGCTGTATTTGATATATAAAGGGCATATGTATATTTACATTACGGATTGTTATTATTAATTTAGAGTATGTTGTATTACAGGGATGTTTTATTTTTTATTTTATTTTATGTTTTTTAATTTTATCCTTTTTCTATGTATTTTCTGTTTAGTTTTCTTCTTTGTTTTTTTTAGTAATTCCTTTTCCCTTTTTTAGTCAAATGTTATTTAGTGGTACTGAATGTTGAAGTTAACATTTTCCTTTTATATTGTCCTTTTTTACTGAATGGGACCTCATTGAAAATGAGCTTTGCTCAATCGAGTTTATCCTTTATTCATTTGTATTTAAAATGAATGAAAAAAAAAACATTTTACTACTACTATTTCTTCTTTTTTCTGTTAGGTGATGGTGAAAACCGAGACCACTTTTCTCCTTCAGCTTCTTCTTATTTTCATCTTATTCCTTTTTCTTTCCCCCTCCCCCCATTTTTTCCCTCTCTGCCATCCACCTTTGGCAGTCCAATAACCATACTATTTACTGCCATCCACCTTTGGCAGTCCCAAACCATCTTACTGGACACTTCTGTCATCCGCCTTTGACAGCCATAGTATACAGTCCCTATTTGACTGTCTTTCCCTCTTGCTCTCTATATCCAGGTTGGGTGGGAGGGATCAAAACTCCAGCAAAAGTGGCTGAGACACCCCTGTGTTGCCCATTATGTATCTCCTCTTGCCCCTCCCCTTCCTGTTGCTTGGCTATTGTTCTAACCCCTGCCCTTCCCCTTCCATCCCTCCTTCCCTTCTGAGCACACCATCTTAATGAAAAGGGAAGGGGTGCACCAGGACAACCTGGTCTGCCCCTTAAAGGGTAAACTCCATTGTCCCGAATTCCCCCCTTTTCCATCACAAAAGACAGAGACCATTGTTTGTTGTTGTGCTCAGATTGGCAGTTAATTTATTTATATATCATAATTCCATGTTCCATTTCACCATCTTTTATTATTATATCTCTCATAATTGCATTTATTTGCATCCATATATCAATCACTGATCATCCCTCTTTCTTCATCTTTTTTTGCTCGCCCCAGGTGAAAATCTGGGTGCCTTCTTCTTCTCTTTTTCTGTTAGGTAATGGTGAAAACTGAGACCGCTTTTCTCCTTCAGCTTCTTCTTCTTTTCAACTTATTCCTTTTTCTTTCCTCTCTCCTCTCCTTCCCCCTTTCCCCACTAGCCAGTCTCCAGCTTGTGTTGGAAGACTGGCTTTTCCCTCAATTTAGGGCATTGTTCTCTCTTACCTCAAAGGAACTTCTTCCCAGTCCTTCTCTCTCCCCCCTTTTTTTTTAGTTTCCATTTTCCACATGCCTCTTCCATGCTTCTATAAAACCCATCATTTCTGTATTAAACATGTCTATGGCTAGATCTGACAGATGCACGCAATTTGACCTGTAGAAATCTACACCCACTCTTCTACACCCTGCAATATTGCCTGTCCTACCCTTTTCCTTATCAGTGTCCCTACCCTTCTGTTCATCTTTCTCCTGGCCCTATCCACAGCTCTATGGCTGTGCTCATGTCTCCAAACCCTTCTTGGGATCATATCCGACCAGGCCAGGCATACTCTAGGCCACCACTGTTGTATTGTCTCTAACTTCCTTTTTACCTGAATGTATGTGTCCACCCATGGCCTACTCCCAAGGTCATTACCCCCTAAATGTATTATTATTAGGTCTGGAATGGGGCACCGCTCCTTCAGCTCTTTCAGGGTAGGAAGCAGTTGTGCCCATCTCATCCCCCAGATGCCATGCCAAACCAACCTACATTGTCTCACATCTTGGTACAGTTGTTTTCCCCTAGCCTTTTTCTCAGCTCTCCTTTCTGCCCAATAAATATAAGGGTGGCCACAGATCCAGACTTTTGTGATCCTCCTTCTTCCTGTAGGGTTTAAGCAAAATAAATATCTTATATATGGTCTTAGTTTCCTTTTCCACAATATCATCCTTCCCTGTTCCCCCCATGTGGCTCCAAATCTGTAACAAAAAGCACAGTTGATACATTAGTCTCCATACTGCAGTGCTCTAATGTATCTCTTGTAACTGGCAGACTGCCAGCACCCCTTTTCCAAAATATTATTCACCGTTTCACCTGCCGCTGCCCACTGTGAGGTGGCCCCTATCTGTAAGGAATGGGATGAGTAATTAGCTGGATCCTCCCTAAAGAATTGCATGCCTTTTTTGAGCAACACTGTGACTTAGTAACTTGTGACCTTCCCTCCATCTCCATGCACAAATAATGTCCCTGTCCTATCACTTGCTCTGCGGTGAATGCCCACAAAGCCTTCACTGGGCATACTGCACCCTCTGCATGCTTCTTTAGTGTTACCATGCAGCCTTGCCCCCTTTGATCCATCTTTGACCTCTTAATCAGGATTTGTATCTCCTTCATCCCCCAGCTTATATTTTCCATTCCAATCCCCCTTCCTTTTCCTTACTGCCATGCCCCACCACTTCACTCACTCTCATGGCCCCTGCAAAAATTACCACATAAATCGTATGGAATAGCTCGGTTTCGGCTTTCAATCTGCAGATTGTCGGTAAAGCATCCTTTAGTTTTGCAAGCCACTGCTCCCCTATTGGTCTTCTATTATCCATGGCTCCTTATTTTAACCTACCCCACCCCTGCATCATCCTTCTAATGAACATTGATTTTGTCGGGTCCTCCCAAACTTTTAAGCTACAAACTACACTAATCCCTGCCAAATAGACCCCCGTTTTGGTGTGGGCTGTTCCTTTTTGCCATTGTTCTACAGTGAACTTCCCTAGTTGCTCTTCTGTGAGTGGCCTACTTACCTCTATGTGGTGTGTTGCCCTCAATGTTTGAAACACTCGCCAGGCCCCATCATAGGCCTTCAAAGTCTGTGGTGCCCATGAACTGTGAAACAACAGTTCTGCTCCTTCTTGCCAATGTCCCAGATGTTCATTGGTATGGGCATTTTGTGCTCCTCCGCTGTTGGTGCCAACTTCCAGAAGCGATCCAGCTGCAGATGGGAAAGGCTGTCAGCCAAGGTATTGCGTACCCCTTCTATGTGTTTTGTTCTGAAAGACATGTTCAATTGCATGGCCCTTAGCACCAAAAGGCACAAGACCTGCATGACCATTTTTGACCTGGCTCCCCTGTTGTTTAATGCTTCTACTACTGCTCTATTGTCACGTCAAAATGTCACTTTTTGATTCCATAATTTTTCCCCCCAAACCAGGGTGCAGGCCCAGATGGGCATGATCTCGAACAATGTTATATCTTTTACCTTACTGTCCCTCACTTAAATCAGTAGGCCACAGTTCTGCAAACCATCTGCCCCTCAGATAACCCCCATGCCTAGGCACCCTGCTGCATCTGTGTAAAGATCGAGGTCTGTGTTATAAACCCATTCTTCCTGCCAGAAAGAGCAGTCATTATATGCCCTGAGGAATACCTCTCATACCTTAAAATCATCCTTGACTCCTTTTTGTCATGTCTATCCAGTGGTGTGGTCTGGTCACCTGCTGTAGCCCTTGCTAACCTTTGGTGAAAGCCTCCTGGCCCTATAGCCCTGCATGAGAAATTCAGATGTCCCAATACCTGTTGTACCTGTTTTAGTTGTACTCTTCTTCTACTGGTATGTATCTGAATAAGTTCCTTTAGTTTTTCCACTTTTTTGTCCAGCAGCCTAAATATTCCCCCAGAGCATCTATCTCAATACCCAGAATTCTAAAACCTTGCTGGGCCCTTCTGTTTTTTCCGGTGCCAATGGAACCCCCAGTTCTTTGCACAGCTCTTGAAAGCTGGCCAACATTCTTTCTGTCTCTCTTCTCCCACTGCCTATAAAAAGGAAGTCATCCAAATAGTGAATAACTGTTTTGTAACCCATTTTTTCTTGAAATATCCACTATAGACAGGTGCTGAATGCTTCAAATGTCGCATATGCTATAGAACACCCCATGGGCATGCCTTTGTCAAAATAGTACTGTTCCCCAATTTTAAACCCCAACAGGTCCCAATCTTCTCTCCTAACTGGAAGTAATCTGAAAGTGGACTCTATATCTGTTTTTTTCACCCATGCATCGGCAGTTGCCCGGATGATCCGGACTTTATCTTCTAAAGGGGCATATGTCACCTTACTGTATTTCTCACTGATAAACTCATTCACTGAATAGCCTTCAGGAAAGGATAGGTGGTGAATCACCCTGTATTCCCCTTCCTGTGTTTTGGGGACCAAGCCCAATGGAGAAATCCTCATATTCTGCAATGGGGAGAGTATCATATGGTCCTTCTACTCTCCCTGCTGCTTTTTCCTTGTCTACCTTTTGTCTTAACATTTCTTCCTTCCCTTTTACTGAACCCAGATTGTTTGCCTCTCTCACCTGCCTTGGGCCTTCACACTGCAATGAAAAACCTGTGCAAAAATCTATTTTAATCATCTCTGCCATTTGTATATTTGGGTATCTGTCTAACCATTCTTTCCATGCCTTTATCTTGATGGGGATACTAGCTTCTCTAAATTGCCCCCTTGCCTTCTTTCTTTCTCCTCTGCCAAGGTTTCCCCTTCTGCTCTATGTCTGGCTTTTGTGGTCTGTGATTCTTGCTCCCTCTACTTGCATGCCCCCTGCTCCCCCATTTCATGTCTGTCTTTTATATCCCTGGCTTTCCCAAAAAAACTGTTGACCTGATCCTTGTCCCCCAGCTCCTTGGCCTCCCTGGACCCATGTCATCCTGCATCTGCTCACTAGATGTGATCCTCCACATTTCAAACATGCATGCCGAAAGCGGCATTGAGGCCAGGAACAAAAAACCCTATTATAAGCCCAGCAACATCTTTGTGGCATGGCACCTTTTTTCCCCAACTCCCCTTCAAGGGTGGACTGATCAGTTACATAGTCTGTCCACAAATCAAGCTGTTTCATGTCCCATCTTACATCCCCATATGTCGCCATTCTCTGCTAAAAGAATTCATAATAGTATATCCACCCCACACACCCTTTTGCCTTTGCACACCTTATTATCAGGGAGAATGTGATGAGTGGGATGCCCAACTCAGGCCTCTTTTCCAGTACTATGGCTGAGAATGTGGCTAAACCTACAAACCACCCTTCCCAAGTCTTCCCTTTTGTGAAGTTGTCCTCCTCTGTCTTGCCTAACAAAACTATGGCTGCTGCCATTTCACTCTTTGCTATATTTTCTGTTTCTTCATATTTTGCTGCCGCTTCTCGGCTTATTAAAGTAAAAATATCCACATACTCTCCCTTTCATATTTTTTCTTTTGTGGCCAATAGGACTTGTTCCCCAACTCTCATCCCAGCAGCTCCTATCTACCTAGTTCCTTTTCCCTCTTTCTCTACTCCTTCTCCTTCATTTTCTTTTGGCACCTCTTTTACCTACCCTAATCTCAGCCAGTGCTGATTCCATCTGGCCCAAACCCCCTGAGCCAAGTGCCAAAATGATTTGGCTTATGTACTCTTTGATGCTGTCACCAGCAGAGCCTGGTGCATTACCTGTGGCCTTGTCCACTCCTTGCTGCCTGCTGTCCTCTTGGTGCCCCAGTATATTTCCCTCTGGGTGAAGGGTTGGTTGCTCTACTAGTGGCTGTGGAGGAACCACTGTGTGCTGGGGATCCAGTCTGGGTTCCACTGGGGGAACCACAACCTGGTCCTGGGAAGGTACTGGCAGTACCGGGTCAATTGGTTACAGAGGTACTGGATTAGCCACCTTGGTAGGTTTCACTATCAGTGGTTGTACTCTGGATGGGCTGTGTGACTTCTCAGCTGGACGTTTTCCTCCACCATCCTTACTCTTCACCGCTTTCCTTTTCTCCCTGGATCTCCCGGGTTCCTCCCCTTCCACCAACTCCAACATTCTATTGGCTATCTCTGCCAGTTCCATTATAGCCCTGTAGGTGTCTTCCTTCAAAGGCCTGCTCTTTTTTAGTGCCATGTTCCTTGCTTCTAGAAACTGTGAAGTCAACTGAATAAAGAAAAGAAAAATTCAATATTAAAAACTACCTCGGACAGTTTCTCAAGTGGCCAGGCCCGCTTCCCCCAGAGGCAGCCACCTAAAACATGCCCCTTTTTTTTATATACCCCCTTATACTCCTGGATGCTGGATTATTAATTGCCCCCAGCCTTGTTGCTGGGTGCTGGCTGCCCCCAAATTTTTGACCCTCCCTCAATACCATGATCTCTTTCTGTTGCTGAAAAATCTCTCTGGGCCTTCTGCTTCATTTTCCTCTTCCCCTCATCCATCCCTGTTCCCCGACATCCTTCTTCTGGGTCTCCTTCCATTGCTCAAACCTCCAGGCATGTGATGTCATGCTGCATGGCCCGGCCCCTTTTTACCAGACCTCTGGCCTGCTCCTGCTTGCCCCTGTCTTGTGGCTCCCCTGAGTCCTCTATCTCAAAAGGCCAACTGCCTTGTATCCCACCCCAAAAGAAACTTAATCTGTTTGTCTTTAGGCAACCTTCCCTTGCCCCAGAAACATTCCCACTGCTCAGTTACAGCCTATTGCCTTGACGTGTGACATCACGCCAGATGGCCGCTCATCATCCCCACTTGCTAGGCCTTCTGGTAGGCCTCCCCTTGCTTGCTAGTTTCACTGTATGTGAATGTCCCCCCTTTTTGAAATGCTAGCCTGGCCCCATTCCTGCCAGGCCAAATTGCCCATCTTTTTACTCTCGGCCTGTTCCCCTCGGTGTGTGATGTCACACCGCATGGCCGTTCGTCACTCGCATCAGCTAGACCTTATTATAGGTCTTATTATATGCTTTCCTAGTTTGCAACATGCGAGTGCTCCCCCCGAAGCACTAGTCCCTGTATACTGCCACCAGGCCAAATTGGCCAGCTGCTCATTTTTTTGGCCTGCTCCGTTGGTGTGTGACATCACACCACGTGGCTGCTTCATCACTCCTACCAGCTAGGTCTTTCGAAGACCTCTCCTTGCTCTACTAGCTCACAGCAAGCAAATGTCTCCCCTGTCCTCCCCATTTCAAAGTGCTACTCACCATATTCCATCAAGTCCTTATACCCCTACTGCCTAGCTAACGTTATGCCCCTTCCAGCTGCATGGCTCCTGCAATGCCACCACCTGGGGCAGCGAGACTGATGCTGTCCATCCCATCAGCCTCCTTGATATGTGGAAAGCCAGAGCGGTAAACCCCCACATGGAATGGGGGGTGATGCAATTTCCCGCTTAGGGATGCGAGGAGGTAGCAGGGAGGTGGGAGGGAGGGGTGGGATTCATTTCAAGGCCACACGGTAAAGCTGGCATGTGGAAACCATTCTGTGGAAAGCTGCTGAGCTCAGCTATTTGGAAGCATCAGAAAAGATTTTTCTCCCCCGATTTTTCCACTTTTTTTGGGCCTCTTAGGTAAAACGAGTACAAAGAAGTTATGTAGGGAGCCTACCACATCCTGTAAGGCCTCAAAACCTGTTTCAATTGCTTTTGTGATTCCCCTCAACCAGCAATGCTAAAGGCCAGTGGAGGCCCCAGTCAACCCAGCTTCTTAGACTCTCACACTTTCCCTTACAATCAACCTCAGTTTTTCTAAATAAATGACCCTCCTCTGGGCCAAAAGCACTTTTCCAACAAAACTTCTCTTATCTGTGCCTAATCACCTCATGATTTTAAAACCAGGTATACATCTCAGTGCAGCTGCAAAATTCCTACAACCACTAAAACACATATCCTTGAACCAGCAATCCTAAAAAATTTCCCTCAAACCGAAGCCTAATGAACCAGTCACCTACAATCCAAGGCATACAACCTCAGTACAATTGTGACTTTCTCTAACCAATAGAAACACATTTGTCCAGGCCAGCAGTGCTAAAACTTCCCTCAAACAGAAGCCTATTGAAAAACAGTCACAAACAATATACCTCAAAATGATTTTTTTTGAGTAAAGTAATGCTATCATTATATATTATTATGTGTATATATATATATATATATATATATATATATATATATATATATAAATATATAGATATATATATATTAGAGGCAAAAAATCAATTTAATGCATTAGTTAGGGTTGTTCCATAGCGACAAAAGTGAGGAAGTTTAGTGTTAGTGTTGAAAACCCCCTTGGACCCCCTGCCCACCAACTGGCATTGGTGTGCACATTGGGGTCATCAGCCTAACTCACCCATCACATGTGGCAAAGCAGCAGAAGTATAGGAGAATGGGGTGAGAGTTGGGACCGATGACCCAATGTACACTAATGCGGTTAGAGGTGAAAACAAGGGATTTCAACCTAACACCAATTTCCTCACTTTTGTCACTGTGGAACAACCTAACTAATGCATTAAATGAGTTTTTGCCTCTAATTTCCTTCTTTTTGAGAATGATAACGAGAAATGAGTATGAATATGCAGCGGTGGGAGGCGTGGGGCCCAGCGTTCCCGCCACGTGATGTCTTGTGGCATAGTAACAGGAACAGCAATGCAAACAGAAGTGATAACAGTGGCGCACATAGTAGCATAAGTGTGAATGAGAACAGAAAGAGTGCGCACAGGTGGCGTGAAGCTAGAACGTGATCTGCCACATGATGTGTTGTCACATAGTAACATGGTGCCTGCAAATGGAAATGTCAATGGGCATGGTGACACAAAGTGAAGCACAATAAGAAACAGTACTGTAGACACAAATGGCAAAAAATAACAGAAACGCAAGCAAAAATGAAAACACAAAGGATAATGCACATAGTGGCATAGACGTCAACGGTAAGTGAAATGTCTACTGAACCAAAAGCGGAAAGAGCAATGGTAACAGTAATGTAAGCACACAGGCTGGTTTTCCCCAAAACCTGCATAGAGAAAGACAGTGAGTACAAAGAATGTATGCATAATAATGGGTATCGGAGCAGGAAATGAGGACTTGGAATACTAAATAGGTTATATCTCAGGAGCCGTACGACGTAGAAAAGAAATTTAAAAGTCATATGATTTAAGACTGTTCAGACTAGTTTTGTACTTAGTATTTTTCTGACGAAAAGTCTGTATCTCACACCGTTTCCGAGATACGGGCCCTGAAAGGTGCCGCAAACGCTGAAATGTTATACTATGGGAAAAAAAAAGAAGTTCGGAGCTCCATAACTTTGCCTTCCTGTAATATTTTTTCATTAAACCACTGAAAGCCACATCTGTGGGCTGTTGGCTGTCTTCCTTCCAAATTTCTGGAAAAAAGACCAAACTGTTATTTTGCAGCAGGGTGCCAAAGGATTCCTGTAATGCGTCGGGCGCTGTAATGTTATCCTACGGGAAAAAATGTCAACTTTGGAGTGCCATAACTTTGCCGCCATGTAATATTTTTTGAACGCAACACTGAAAGGCACATCTGTGAGATGTTGGCTGCGTTCCTTCCAAATTTCAGCCCAAAACTCCCAACCGCTCTTTTGCAGCGCAGTGCCAAGGAATTGCTGTCATTTTACCACAGACTAGAAAACTACTTTCGCAAAAATTTCGACACTTTCGTGAGCGCGAAAGTACTTTTTCCAGAAATTTGAAAAACATATTTCTGGGGTGTTTTACTCCAAAATAAAGATATGGCTAGCATCCTCAGGGTCCGACTACGTGAATATAAAAATAATTAGGTTGCTAGAGGGTCCCAAATTAAAATGCCAAGCATTTTTCTGATCACTAACTGAAAACAAAATGGCAGATTTGCGAAAGTAACAGGGCCATTTGCGAAAGTAAAAATGCATTTGCGACACTGTCGAACTTTTTGTTAACTTTTCCCATTGACTTATAATGGGAAATTGTTTTTTTGAATAACTTTTGAACCCTTTAATATTTTTTCACCAAATCTTTGAAAGGCACATTGTGGACCCCAGCTGCACGTTCCCTAAAGATTTTGGGCTGGTCGCACAAACCGTGTGACCTGTACGCGCGACCATAGAATTCCAGAAAAAGCGTGAACACATGTGCAGATCACGCTTAATAACTCTGCCGCCATGCATCCAACTGGTACAAAACTTGACAGATCTCAAGGCCTATGGTTCTTGATCATGTATTCCAAATTTCAGCCAAATCTATCAAACGGTTGCAAAGTTATTAAGGTGCAAAATTTTGGGTTTAACATAGAAATGGCTCCTCAACCCTAACTATGGTAGCACTACCGTGCTACCATAATATATATTATTTCTTTAAAACATAATTCATTGGAAGCTATCTTACTTGCTGTACCTGGTGCACAAACCTCTCCAATTGCTCAGCCAATCTGATGTGCTGCAGTTTTTAAATAAATCAAAACTCCAGCAAAAGTGGCTCAGCCACCCCTGTGCTGCCCATCATGTACCTCCTCTTGCCCCTCCCCTTCCTGTTGCTTGGCTGTTATTCTAACCTTGCCTTCCCCTTCCCCCTTCCCCCTCTCCTCCCCTTCTGAGCACACCATCTTTATGAAAAGGGAAGGGGTGCACCAGGACAACCGGGTCTGCCCCTTAAAGGGCAAACTCCATTATCTGTTGTACTTCCTTCTTTTCCATTAGCTAGAACTACTCCGACCACAACCAAAAACAATAACTAAAACAAATAAGAGGGCATAAATAACTAAAAGTAAATTATTGTGAGAAATCTAACTTTGATATGATTTATTAATGTATATTCCATTTTAAAATCACAACACAATGTGTCTAAACCTAGATGAGTAGCCTGCGTTCCTAACATTCCTTTACTCAAAACTTAACATATACTTTTGTTACATATTACCATATAAGCAGAAACATGGAACAGGCTCTAAGATCATTGTGTTTTCCCCTACATAATAGCAGATATGAAAAAGTATGCTGTGTAAACATGCAAGAAATATAATGTGTTTCCTACCCATTCTACTACCCAGTGTATCCATATATTCCCTTACTTAGCATACCATTGTACGGTCTTTCTTGGAAGGCTTGTATTCTCTTCATCTCAACTGACTGTCTCATACCCTTGATCATTTTCATGGTGCTGCACTGCACTGCTTTTACAGTCTCAATGTATTGCTTTTATTAAGGAGCCAAGGACTACATCAAGCATTTCAGGTCAGCTCTGACTAAGTCCTTGTAAAGTGGGAGGATACATTCCCTTCTATGCTGAACACCCACCAAATGCTTTCAAGAATCATATTATAATACTGGCAAACCTGCTCATCCATCAAGTCAAGCTTTTGCCTGCAACTTACTCACACCTGCAGTTCATACCAAAACTTCTTACAATGCTTATCACTGAGTAAATATATTAAATAATCGTATTGCTAAAATCAGTTTGGAGAGTACCATTCTTCATATTTTTCAGAGCATGTAACAAAGTAACAGAGCACTCTCTTATCTGAATAGGAGCTCTTCTGCAGTGTGAAAACATTTCTTACTGCAGACCCCTAATGAAGTGAAGATGTCATAATTTGCCCCAAGGGACTGGCAGCGCAATACCTTTTCACTTCCTACTAGCCCAAACTACAGCCATTCTGTGCTGTTTTATGATGCCTGCATAGGGAAAGGGCGGGGGGTACTTCATTGACTTCTACAGAGCTTTATTTCTAAAGCATATATACCAATTTGAAATGTAACTGAAACTAAGACGCCCATCTAAGTAAACTCATATTATGCAATTAGCAATGTAATTCCCTAAGTATGCATACTATACATAAGCATTTTCTTAGAAAACTTGGAACTGTAAAATTCCTTGGAATTAAAATAATACAAAGAAATTAGAAATAGCATTCTATAAGTTACGTTTACATAGAGATGAATTCCCTTAGTGAAACTAACTATGTGTTGTGCTTCCTCCGTTTCAACTACACATCTGGTAGATAACAGAGGGAGATGTTTGGTTGGAGTAAAAAGAAAATGATGACATTAAAAATTATATAAGAACTGCAAGATTCCTTAAGTAAAAGCAATTAGTAATGGTATTCCCTATGTTAAGCATATATAAAAAAGTATTTGTTTAAGGAAACTCACTATATATTGTACTTCTTTCTTTTCCGTTAGCTACAACTACTCCAGCTACAACCAAAACAACAACTCCAACAAGTAAGAGTGCATAAATAACCAAAAGTAAATTATTGTGAGAAATCCATCTTTGATATGATTTATAAATGTATATTCCATTTTAAAATCACAACACACACATGTCTAAACCTAGATGAGTAGGGGAGGTACATAAAACAAACAGTAGTAACACTCTCGATACAGAAGTTGATACCAGCCCATTTACAGAAGAAAGGGTTCTGAAAGAACTCTTAAAACTGAAGGTGGACAAAGCAATGGGGCCTGATGGGATTCATCCCAGAATTCTAAAAGAGCTAAGGGTAGAACTAGTGACACCACTGACTACCCTTTTTAACAAATCATGGGAGGATGGGGTGGTACCCGAGGACTGGAGGAGGGCAGATGTGATTCCCTTCACAAAAGTGGGAGCAAGGCAGAAGCAGGAAACTACAGACCTGTTAGTTTAACCTCAGTGATAGGAAAATGATGGAATCACTTCTGAAGGAAAGAATTGTCAGTATCTAGAGGCCAGAGGGCACAGGACCCTAGGCATCATGGATTCACAGCAGGAAGGTCATGCCAGACAAATCTGATAGATTTCTTTGACTGGGTGACCAAAGTAGTAGATCAGGGAGGGGCTGTGGACATGGCCTACCTAGACTTTAGCAAGGCATTTGACACAGTCCCACACAAAGATTAATACACAAGTTAGCCAGCCTGGAGTTGGTCCCAAGATGACAGCCTGGGTAAAGAATTGGCTGGAGAATAGGACACAGAGGTAATAGTAAATGGAGTCCACTCAGAAGAAAGGAGGGTTACTAATTGGGGTACCGCAGGGTTCAGAATTAGGACCGGTCCTCTTCCAATCTTTATAAGTGACATTGCAGGAAGGACTGGAAGGAAAAGTATGTCTCCTTTGCAGATGACACTAAGATCTGCAACAGGTTAATGCAGAAGTGAGGTGGAAAGGATGAGAAGGGACTTGGCAAGGTTAGAGGAATGGTCAAATGTGCAGCTTAGATTCAATGCTAAGAAGTGCAAGGTAATGCACCTGGGAAACAAAACCCAGGGAAGAGTACACAATGGGGGTGAGATACTAACAACAACAAAATGGAAAGGACCTGGGGTAGTCGTATCAGATGACCTAAAGATGGGCAAGCAATGTAGAGGGGCAGCAAGGAGGGCTGGGGGTTACTGGGATGCATGGGAGAGGCATCACCAGTAGAAAACAGGAAGTTATTATCCCTCTGTACAGACAGCTGGTGAGACCCCATCTGGAGTACTGTGTGCAGTTCTGGAGACCCAATCTCCACAAAGACATAGACAGGATGGAAGCTGTCCAGAGGAGGGCAACTAAAATGGTGCAGGGTCTGCACCGGAAGACATATGCAGAGAGACTTAAGGAGCTTAATAGGTATAGCCTCGAGGAAAGAAGGGAGAGGGGGGACATGATAGAAACTTTCAAGTACCTCAAAGGAATCAACAAAGTCCAAGAGGGTAGCATCTTTCAAAAAAAGAGGTGTGCAAGAACAAGAGGCACAATTCGAAGATAGAGAAGCGGCTCAGAGGTAATTTAAGGAAGTATTTTTTCACAGAGAGGGTTGTGGATGCATGGGCAGCTTCGGAGGAAAGTTGTGGAGTCAAAATCAGTGGTGGAATTCAAGCATGCATGGGACAGTCATAAGGCAATTCTAGGGTGTGGGGGTAAGAAGTAGGCTGCTGGTTAACTAGGATCTGCAGCTTATCCAGTAGGTAGGGAAATGGGCAGACTGGGTGGGCTAAGCGGTCCTTATCTGTCGATAAATTCTATGTTTCTATGTTTCTATGAGTAGCCTGCTCTCCTAACATTTTTTTACTCTCAACCTAACATTTTCATTTGTCACACATTACAAAATTAGCAAAAACATGGAAGAGACTCTAAGATCATTGTGTCTTCCACTACTTATTAGCAGAAATGAAAAAGTATGCTGTGTAAAATGAATGAAATATAATGAGTTCCTACCCATTTTACTACCCAGTGTATCAATAGATTCCCTTACTAAGCATACAGTTGTACAGTCTTTCCTGGAAGGCTTGTATTCCCTTCATCTCAACTGACTGTCTCATTCCCTTGATCATTTTCATGGTGCTGCACTGCACTGCTTTGACAGTCTCAATGTATTGTTTTTATTAAGGAACAAAGGACTACATCAATAACTTCAGGTCAGCTCTGACTAAGGCCCTGTACACATTAGAGCTGAAGATTTACACTGGTTTAAAAAATGTTTTAAAAACATTTTTAAGCTCACCACAGCAGCCCATCCAGATCAGTCTTCAACCAAGTTTTAACTCGGTTATACCACAGCCAACTCCTTTCTGCATCTGCCTCCAGTAACATTTTTTAAAACGGATTCTCCATGACCCTTAACACGCTTCCTGGAGGAGCAATATGCAGACACCCATCCACACTACAGTGTAACACGCTTTCTCTCATAAAACCATTTTTAAAAATAGACTTGAGACTAGCACGCAGCAGGGTTTAAGCATGGTTTCCTAACACGCTTTGAAACCATGCTTAAATGCAGATGGCAGCCGTGTTTGTGCTAGTTAAAATGTTTTAAGCACCTTAAACTGTTTTAACTAGCCTGATGTGTACAGGGCCTAAGTCCTTGTAAGGAGGGAGGATACATTCCACTTCCATGCTGAACAAACACCTATTTATTTCAAGAATCTTATAATACTGGCCAACCTGCCCATCCATCGAGTCAAGCTTTTGCCTTGAACTTACTCACACCTGCAGTTCATACCAAAACGTCTGACTATGCTTATCACTGAGTAAATATATTAAATAACCATACAGCTAAAATCATTTTGGTGAGTACCATTATTCATATTTCTTAGAGCTTGTAACAATGTAACAGAGTACTCTCTTACCTGAATAGGAGCTCCTCTGCAGTGTGAAAACATTTCTTACTGCAGCACTCTAAGGAAGTGAAGGTATCATAATTTTCCCCAAGGGGCTGGCAGAGCAATAACTTTCCTTCTAGCCCACCCCACACACATTCTGTAATGTTTTATAATGACTGTATAGGGAGAGAGCAGGGGGGCACTCCATTGACTTCTACAGAGCTTTATTTCTAGAGCATATTTACTGATTTGAAATGTAAGTGAAACTTAAACGTTCTTGTAAGTTAACTCACAGTATGCAATTAGCAGTGTAATTACTTAACTATGCATACTACACATGAGCATTTTCTTAGAAAAATTGGAACTATAAAATTAATTGGAATTAAAATCATACAAATAAATTAACAATAGCATTCTATAGGTTAGGTTTACATAAAGAAGCATTTCCTTAGTGAAACTATGTGTTGTGCTTTCTCCTTTTCAATTAGCTACAACTACTCCAAGCACAACCAAAACGACAACAACAAGTAAGTGTTGCTTTGCATTACTATTTAAACATAAATTTTCCTAAGAAATCATTTCTGATATGGTTTAACATTTTATGTTTACTGTACAAGCATTTAAACCAAGAAGGTAAGACTACTCTTCAAACATGTCATTACTGCATGCTATTACCTACAGCACTAACAATTTAACATATAATTATTAATGATTTTATGTCCACCATATCTTCCCCATTTCATGAGCAGGTATGAATACATATGCTGTATGATTACGTACAAATTTAAAGGGGTTCCCCACCCACTCTTCTACCCAGTCCGTTCTATTATTCCCTTGGTAAGCACACCATTGTACAAGCTTAATTTAAAGGCATGTATTGTCCTGATATCCTTGGTCTCTGGTAGCATGATGTTCCATAGGTTCCCAACCTTCTGGGAGGAGAAATGCTTTGTAATGTTACCCCTGAGAGTTCTACCTCTGAGGATCAGGTGTATCCCATGTCATGCAGATGGACAGAATATCAAAGTTTGCTGTCTATTCAGTCAAGTCAATAAGATGATAATGAACAGAAATGCATATCTTCCCTTAGCCTTCACTTCTCCAATGTGAAAATGCTATGGTGAACAAGCCTCTCCCTAATAGTTTTGGCCTTCCACTGTATTGATCAATTAGATGGTCCTGCATTGCACCCTCTTTACAACCTCAGCATATTCTAGTGGAGGAACACAGAACTACTATAAATTATGTACTTCAGGTGGTGCTAGACTAAATCTCTTTAAAGAAGGATACTTTCCCCTTCCATACTGAACACTTACCTACTTTATTCTTTTCTTGAAATCATTTATCCTTCTGGTCAATCAGCCAAGCCGTCTAGTTAGGCTTATGCTTAGCAATTATCCATACCTGTCCTTCATTACAACACTTTTTACTATGCAGCTATTTGTCTGAACATAAAAGAGTCATAATCTTGAAGAATTTTAAGCGATTTACATTTACTTATTTGACAATGAAATCCAGCTTAATATTCCAATATGTTTATCTTAGATTGGAAAATACAGCAAACTCCACGCTTTTGGAAGATAACAAAGGGAGGTGGTTGGTTCGAGAAAAAAGCTGATGACAACGATAAAAATGCAATGAGAACTGTAGCATTCCTTAAGTAAAAGAATTAGTAATGGCATTCCTTATGTTAAGTATATGTAAAGAAGTATTTGTTTAAGGAAACTCATTATCTGTTGTACTTCCTTCTTTTCCATTAACTACAACTATTCCAACCACAACCAAAACAACAACTACCAGAAGTAAGAGTGCATAAATAACCAAAAGTAAATTATTGAGAGAAATCCATCTTTGATATGATTTATAAATTTATATTCCATTTTAAAATCATAACACACACACATGTCTAAACCTAGATGAGCAGCCTGCTCTCCTAAAATTTTTTTACTCTCAACCTAACATTTACATTTGTCACATATTGCCAGATAAGGATAAACATGGAAGAGACTCTAAGATCATTGTGTCTTCCCCTACTTAATAGCAGATATGAAAAAGTATGTTGTGTAAATGTGCAAGAAATATAATGTGTTTTCTACCCATTCTACTACCCAGTGTATCCATAGATTCCCTTACTAAGCATACGGTTGTACAGTCTTTCTTGGAAGGCTTGCATTCCCTTCATCTCTACTGACTGTCTCATTCCCTTGATCATTTTTGTGGTACTGCACTGCAATGCTTTGACAGTCTCAATGTATTGTTTTTATTAAGGAACCAAGGACTATATCAATCATTTCAGATCAGCTCTGACTAAGGCCCTGTACTCATTAGAGCTGAAGATTTGCACAGGTTTAATAAATGATTTAAAAATGTTTTTAAACTCACCACAGCAGCCCATCCAGATCAGTCTTCAACTGAGATTTCACTCGGTTATACCACAGCTGACTCCCGTCTGCATCTGCCTCCAGTAACTTTTTTAAAACGGGTTCTCCACAACCCTTAACACGCTTTCTGGAGGAGCAATATGCAGACACCCATCCACACTACAGGGTAACATGCTTTCTCTCATAAAACCATTTTTAAAAATGGACTTGAGACTAGCTCTCAGCAAGGTTTAAGCTCGGTTTCCTAACATGATTTGAAACCGTGCTTAAATGCAGATGGGAGCCGTGTTTGCACTAGTTAAAATGTTTTAAGCACCTTAAAATCTTTTGACTAGCCTGATGTGTACAGGGCCTAAGTCCTTGTAAAGAGGGAGGATACGTTCCCCTTCCATGCTGAACAAACACCTATTTATTTGAAGAATCTTATAATATTGGCCAACCTGCCCATCCATCAAGTCCTCCTCCCTTCGCCAATGTCTTTCCGTGCACTTCCCCTGCTTGCCTTGAACGGCCATGTCAGCATCTCCTATGCTCTGATTAGATGTACCTCAATGACTGAACACCACACAAGAACCCATACGAAAAGAGTCCACTTCTACCTGATAAATGCCCTCAAGAAAATGTTTCTAATTCTCCTTTTCTGTTCAGGCAATGTTGAAATGAATCCAGGTCCCCCAACTCAAATCTCTTCTCTGTCGGAGTTTGTAGCTGCTCCTGGGATGAAACTGATGATGGTCAATATTCTAAGCCTGCTCAAAAAACTTGCTCATCTTCAAGTTTGGGCAGCCCACACTGACCCAGATCTGATTATAATTACTGAGCCATGGCTAAAAAAGACCAACACTGATCCACAAATTACTATATCGGGCTTCAAGCTCTTTAGGGCTGATAGGAATTCTGGGGGGGGTGGTTGTATATGCCAAATCAAAATTTGGTGTTCGTCGAATTTCCTGTAAAACTAAGCCCAAGGAATATGAGATTATCTCACTTAAACTTCACCTTCCATCCTCAGAGTGCATCACAATCTTTTGTGGCTATAGAACCCCATCAGGAGGCACAGAAATTCTTAACATGTTGAAATCCATAACTTTGGCTGCTAACACAGAAAGGATAATCTTAGCGAACTTCAGTATGGATTGGCTCACTGCTAAATCCCACTCCCTAAAAGCCATCTGTGATGAGCTGGGTCTTACAGATAGTAACTGAACCCACAAGTCAATACTTCTAACTCTGCCAACAGCTCACTCTTAGATGTCATCTTAACCTCGTCTTAACTTCGCATCCCCATAAAATCTCACATTCTGCAGTTTTCCATAATGACATGAGTGATCATAGTATCGTTGTATGTACAAGATTCCAATCTAAAACCCAGCAGCACCCTAAATTCAGAATCAAACGTTCGTTCCATAAATTCAACTCAGTAAACTTCCTAACCGATCTAGCTACGATCAGGTGGCAAGACCTATATCTTGCCAAATCTGCTGATGCCGCCGTCTCTTTCCTAAATGACAACCTCACCACCCTAATTAACAAGCATGCTCCTCTTATTAAAATGAGGGTGTGGAAAATCTCACATCCGTGGTTCACCCAAGAGCTCAAATCTGCACTTACCAATAGAGACAAGCTATGGGCTAGGGCCAGGTCACAAAGAACCCGGCAGACTGGCAGGCATTTAGAACTGCCAGAAATGCCTGTATTAAAAGTGTACGTGCTACTAAAGCAAACTTCTACGTCTCCACTCTGGAGCAGGCCAAAGGGAACTCCCAAAAAATCTGGAAGACACTGAGATCCATTGAAGGCCATCCTGCTGCTTCCTCCCTTCCCACCAAGATTCTGGCCAAGGATGGGATGGTTGAAAATAAATTGTGAATCCTCGAAGAATGTAACCTTCACTTTGCCACTGCCAGGTTGGCATTTGACTCCTCCCCTTACACTAGCCGAGTGAATAGCAACACTAGCCCAGATTCTACACATGCTACTCCACCTCATCCCTTCCAGTTGTGCCTGTTTAGCTACAAAGAAGTCGAAGACATAATTCTTAGCCTTGACAACAAGAAAAGTGCAGGAGAAGATGGCCTTGAATAATTTTTCTTGTGGTTAGGCTATGCCCAGCTCACAGCCCCCATCCTTCACATCTTCAACCTCTCTATTACCCCAGCCACTGTTACATCCTGCTGGAAATCTGCCCATGTTCTTCCTCTCTTCAAATCAGGAGATCTTTGTGACTCAAACAACTACCGTCCTATCTCTATCTTGCCCGTTCTCTCTAAAGTGCTGGAAAAACTTATATACAACCAACTAAAAAATCACCTTGAAGCACACTCATTCCTAAACCCAGCCCAATCTGGCTTCAGGTCAAAGCACAGTACCATCTCAGCCTTGGCTAAAGTCTCTAATGACTGAATCCATGCTATGGACACCAAGAAGGTAACTGGTGCAGTCTTTCTAGACCTCAGCAAGGCCTTCAACACTGTAGACCATCATCTCCTAATCACCTGTCTTGCCTACATAGGTGCCACTCCACTTACCTTACTGTGGTTTAACAGTGATTTCACAGGAAGGATACAAAAAGTCAAAGCTGATGGCCTACTATCTGCCCCCTTCCAATTGCCAGAGGAGTCCCTCAAGGCTCTATCCTAGGACCAATCCTTTTTTCCCTCTACATCAACAACCTTGACTCCCACATAAAGAACTCTAGCATACATTTCTTTGCGGATGATACGGTTTTGTACGCATCAGGCTGGTCCTTAACTGAAGTCATGGAAGCACTCCAAGCTGACTTTATCCAGTTAGAAAGCAACCTTATCAATGCCAAGCTTCTCTTAAATGCCAAAAAAAATCAAGGCAATGATTTTCTCGAGACTTGCCTTGTCTGGTACCCTACCTACCCCACCTAAAAACTTTATAGTTACCTCTGTAGGTGAACCCTTGGAAGTCGTACCTAAATTTAAATACATAGGTATGTGGATAGACAACAAGCTTTCCTTCAATGACCACATCGAGGATTGATTAAAGAGGCTTAAAGCACGCATGGGTTTCTTCTTTAGAAATAGGACCCTCTTTCCTCTCGCGACCGGCAAAAGACTTGTCCAAGCAACATTCCTTCCCTTGCTTGACTACGGAGACATTATCTTTATCTCCTCCCCCACCTTGAGCTTATCTAAACTGATCATACTCTATCACCATGCTCTTTGCTTCATTACTAACTCTGCATACAGGACCCAACACTGTGATCTTTATGCAGCAGTTAGGTGGACCTCTCTTGCCACCAGACGCCTCCTGAATGCTGGCATGTGGACCCTCAAATTACTACTCCACAAACTGCCTGTCTATTTAACGTCTCTCATGCACATCTCACATAGCATCTACTCCCTAAGGAAATCTGACCTTATCCTACTAGATGTTCCCAGGACTCGTGCCACAGCTGGACAAAGAGCTGTCTCATATGTGCTCCCAAACATTTGGAACCAACTACAAGCCATGATGAAGCTAAACAGCATCGTAGCAATTAACTTGTACAAAACACTAGCTATCTCTAAATTAAAAGACATATGTAGGTGCTACTAGGCCCCCAACACTAAGTCAACTTCCTAGGTACCAACTGGCCCTCTACTTATTAAGCAGAAATGTGTTGCATAATTAGGGCAAGGTTAAAGCTGGAATGTACTGCATATATAGCATAAGGACTTCTATTATGTATACCTCTTGTATTATATATCTTTTCTTTGTTGTTATACATTTTATATCTCCTGTCTATGTAATTGCGAACTCTATGTTTATGTGCCTCAGGACCTCCTTGTGAATGAGCTTGCTCAACCAAGTCTTTCCTGCAATAAACTTGAATTGAATTCCTCTCAACCTAACATTTACATTTGTCACATACTAGCATATTAGCAAAAACAAGGAAGAGACTCTAAGATCATTGTGTCTTCCCCTACTTATTAGCAGATATCAAAAAGTATGCTGTGTAAACATGCATGAAATATATTGAGTTCCTACCCATTCTACTACCCACTGTATCAATAGATTCCCTTACTAAGCATACAGCTGTACAGTCTTTCCTGGAAGGATTGTATTCTCTTCATCTCTACTGTCTGTCTCATTCCCTTGATCATTTTCATTGTGCTGCACTGCATTGCTTTGACAGTCTCAATGTATTGTTTTTATTAAGGAACCAAGGACTACAGCAATCATTACAGGTCAGCTCTGACTAACTCCTTGTAAAGAGGGAGGCTACATTCCCCTTCCATATTGAATACCCACCTATTTCTTTCGAGAATCTTATAATACTGGCCAACCTGCCCATCCACCAAGACCGGCTTTTCCCTGGAACTTACTCACACCTGCAGTTCATACCAAAATGTCTGACTATGCCTATCACTGAGTAAATATATTAAATAACCATACAGCTAAAAACATTTTGGAGAGTACCATTCTTCATATTTCTTAGAGCTAGTAACAAAGTAACAGAGTACTCTCTTACCTGAAAAGGAGCTCCTAGGCAGTGTGAAAACATTTCTTAGTGCAGCGCTCTAAGGAAGTGAAGGTATCATAATTTGCCCCAAGGGGCTGGCAGCGCAATACTTTTACTACTAGCCCACCTCGCACACATTCCGTAATGTTTTATAATGACTGTATAGGGAGGCACTCCATTGACTTCTACAGAGCTTTATTTCTAAAGCATATTTACTGATTTGAAATGTAACTGAAACTTAAACGTCCTTGTAAATTAACTAATAGTATGCAATTAGCAATGTAATTACTTAAGTATGCATACTATACATGAGCAATTTCTTAGAAAAATTGGAACTATAAAATTCCTTGGAATTAAAATCATACAAAGAAATTAGCAATAACATTCTGTAAGCTATGTTTACATACAGATGCATTCCATTAGTGAAACTAACTATTTGTTGTGCTTCCTCCATTTCAACTACACATCTGGTAGATAACAGAGGGAGTTGTTTGGTTTGAGTAAAAAGCCAATGACGACGTTAAAAATGCAGCGAGAAATACAAGGTTCCTTAAGTAAAAGCAATTAGTAATAGTATTCCCTATTTTAAGTATATATAAAGGAGTATTTGTTTAAGGAAACTCACTATATATTGTATTTCCTTCTTTTCCGTTGGCTACAACTACTCCAGCTACAACCAAAACAACAACTACAACAAGAAAGAGTGCAAAAATGACCAAAGGAAAATTATTGAGATAAATCCATCTTTGATGTGATTTATAAATGCATATTACATTTTAAAATCACAACACACTCAACATGCCTAAACCTAGATGAGTAGCCTGCTCCCCTAACATTTTTTTTACTCTCAACCTAACATTTACATTTGTCACATATTATCATATTAGCAGAAATATGGAAGAGACTCTCAGATCATTGTCTCCTCCCCTACTTATTAGCAGATAACAAAAAGTATGCTGTGACAACATGCATCAAATGTAACATGCATGAAATATATTGAGTTCCTACCCATTCAACTACCCAGTGTATCAACTGATTCCCTTTCTAAGCATACAGTTGTACAGTCTTTCCTGGAAGGCTTGTATTCTCTTCATCTCTGCTGACTGTCTCATTCCCTTGATCATTTTCATTGTGCTGCACTGCACTGCTTTGACAGTCTCAATGTATTGTTTTTATTAAGGAACTAAGGACTACATCAATTATTTCAGGTCAGCTCTGACTAACTCCTTGTAAAGAGGGAGGCTACATTCCCCTACCATGCTTAACACCCTTCTATTCCTTTCTAGAATCTTATAATACTGGCCAATCAGCCAACATCCATCAAGTCAGGCTTTTGCCAGGAACTTACTCACACCTGAGTTCATACCAAAATGTCTGACTATGCTTATCACTGAGTAAATATATTAAATAACCATACAGCTAAAGTCATTTTGGAGAGAACCATTCTTCACATTTCTTAGAGCTTGTAACAAAGTAACAGATTACTCTCTTACCTGAATAGGAGCTCCTCTGCAGTGTGAAAATATTGCTTACTGCAGCACTCTAAGGAAGTGAAGGTATCATAATTTGCCCCAAGGGGATGGCAGCACAGTACTTTTACTCCTAGCACACCCCACACACATTCTGTAATGTTTTATAATGACTGTATAGGGAGAGAGCAGTGGGGCACTTCATTCACTTCTACAGAGCTTTATTTCTAAAGCATATTTACAGACTTTAAAAGAAGCTGAAACTTAAACATCCTTGTAAGTTCAATCATATTATGCAATTAGCAATGTAATTATTTAAGTAAGCACGCTATACATGAGCATTTTCTTAGAAAAACAGGAACTCTAAAATTCCTTGGAATTAAAATCATACAAAGAAATTATAAATAGCATTCTATAGGTTAGGTTTACATAGAGATGCATTTCCTTAGTGAAACTAACTATGTGTTGTGCTTTCTCCATTTCAATTAGCTACAACTACTCCAAGCACAACCAAAATGACAACAAGTAAGTGTTGCTTTGCATTACTATTTAAATGTAGATTTTCCTAAGAAATCATTTCTGACATGGTTTAACATTTTACATTTTCTTTACAAGTATTTAAACCTACAAGGTAAGACTACTTTTCAAACATTTCATTACTGCATTCTACTATTTAGAGTACAAACAATTTAATATAAAATTTTTTAGTGATTTTAGGTCCAACATGTCTTCCCCCATTTCATATACAGGTATGAATACATATGCTGTATGATAATGTACAAATTTAAAGGGAGTTCCCCATACACTCTTCTACCCAATGTGTCCAATGATTCCCTTGGTAAGCACACCATTGTACAAGCTTAATTTAAAGGCATGTATTATCCTCATGTCCGTGGTCTCTGGTGGCGTGATGTTCCATAGGTTTTAGCCTTCTGGGAGGAAAAATGCTTTATAATGTTACCCCCCCGGAGATTTCACCTCAGAGCATCAGGTGTATAACCATGTCATGCAGAAGGACAGAATATCAAAGTTTGCTGTCTATTCAGTCAAGTCAATAAGATGATAATGAAGAAAAATGCACGTATTCTCTTAGCCATCACTTCTCCAATCTCAAAATGCTATGGCGAACAAGCTTCTTCCTAATAGCTTTGGCCTTCCACTTTATTGATCAATTAGGTGGCCCTGCATTGCACCCTCTTTACAACTGCAACATATTCTAGTGGAGGAGCACAGAACTACTGCACATGATGTACTTCAGGTGGTGCTAGACTAAATCGTTTTAAAGAAGAATGCTTTCCCCTTCCATACTGAACACTTACCTACTTTATCCTTTTCTTGAAATCATTTATCCTTCTGGTCAATCAACCAAGCCATCTAGTTAGGCTTATGCTTAGCGAGTATCCATACCTGTCCTTCATTTCAACACTTTTTACTATGCGGCTATTTTGTCTGAACATAACAGAGCCATAATCTTGAAGAATTTTAAGTAATTTACATTTACTTAATACACTATGAAATCCAGCTTAATATTCCAATATGTTTATATCAGATGGATGTATACAGCAAACTCCACACATTAGGAAGATAGCAGAGGGAAGTGGTTGGTTCGAGAAAAAAGCCAATGACAACGATAAAAGTGCAATGAGAACTGTAGGGTCCTTAAGTAAAAGAATTAGTAATGACATTCCTTATGATAAGTATATGTAAAGGAGAATTTGTTTAAGGAAACTCATTATCTGTTGTACTTCCTTCTTTTCCATTAGCTACAATTACTCCAACCACAACCAAAACAACAACTACAGCAAGTAAGAGTTCTTAAAATCATTTATCCTTCTGGTCAATCAGCCAAGCCATCTAGTTAGGTTTATGCTTAGCAATTATCCTTACCTGTCCCTCATTACAACAATTTTTACTATGCGTCTCTTTGTCAGAACATAAAAGAGCCATAATCTTGAAAATTTTAAGCCGCTTACATTTACTTAATTGACAGTGAAACCCAGCATAATATTCCAATATGTGAATCTTAGATTGGATGTATACAGCAAGCTCCACACATTTAGAGGATAACAGAGGGAAGTGGTAGGTTCAAGAAAAAAGCCGATGACTACGATAAAAATGAAATGAGAACAGTCGGGTTCCTTAAGTAAAAGAATTAGTAAAGGCATTTCTTATGTTAAGTATGTATAAAGTAGTATTTGTTTAAGGAAACTCATTATCTGTTGTACTTCCTTCTTTTCCATTAGCTACAACTACTCCAACCACAACCAAAACAACAACTACAACAAGTAAGAGTGCATAAATAACCAAAAGTTAATTATTGGTGAGAAATCCATCTTTGATATGATTTATAAATGTGTATTCTATTTTAAAATCATAACACAAAGTGTCTAAACCTAGATGAGTAGCCTGCTCTCCTAACATTCCGTTACTCAAAACCTAACATACACAGTTGTGACATATTACCATATAAGCATAAACATGGAAGAGTCTCTAAGATCAATGTGTCTCTCCTACATAATAGCAGATATGAAAAAGTATGCCGTGTAAACATGCATAAAAAGTAATGTGTTTCCTACCCATTCCACTACTGCGTGTATCCATAGAGTCCGTTGCTAAGCATACAGTTGTACAGTCTTTTTTGTAAGGCTTGTATTCTCTTCATCTCAACTGACTGTTTCATTCCCCTGATCATTTTCATGGTGCTGCACTGCACTGCACTGCTTTTACAGTCTCAAAGTATTGCTTTTATTAATTAGCTAAGGGCTACATCAAGCATTTCAGGTCAGCTCTGACTAAGTCCTTGTAAAGAGGGACAACACTTTTCCCTTCTATGCTGAACACCCCCACTGATTCTTTCAAGGTTCTTATTGTAATACTGGCAAACCTGCCCATCCATCAAGTCAAGCTTTTGCATGGAACTTACTCACATCTGCAGTTCATACCCCAACTTCTTTCAATGCTTTTCACTCACTAAATATATTAAATAATCGTATTGTTAAAAACAATTTGGAGAGTACATTCTTCATATTTCTTAGAGCTTTTAACAAAGTAACAGAGCACTCTCTCACCTGAGAAGGAGCTCCTCTGCAGTGTGAAAACATTTCTTACAGTAGCCTCCTAAGGAAGCAAAGGTGTTATAATTTGCCCCAAAGGTCTGGCAGCGCAATACCTTTTCATTTCCTACTAGCCTTCCCCCACAGCCATTCTGTGATGTTTTATGATGACTGTATAGGGAGAGATCAGGAGGGCACTCTATTTACTTCTACAGAGCTTTATTTCTGATGCATATTTACTGATTTGAAATGTAAATGAAACTTAAATGGCTTTGTAAGTTAATTCATATTACGCAATTAGAAATGTAATTTCTTAAGTTTGCTTACTATACATGAGCATTTCCTCAGAAAAATTAGAACTATAAAATTCCTTGGAATTAAAATCATACAATGAAAATAACAATAACATTCAAGTAATGTTTACATAGAGATGCATTCCCTTAGTGAAACTACTTATCTGTTGTGCTTCCTCCATTTCAACTACACATCTGGAACATAACAGAGGGAGATGGTTAGTTGGAGTAAAAAGCCAATGATGACTTTACAAATGCAATGAGAACTGCAAGGTTCCTTAAGTAAAAGCAATTAGTAATGGTATTCCCTAGGTTAAGTATACATAAAGGAGTATTTGTTTAAGGAAACTCAGTATATATTATACTTCCTTCTTTTCCGTTAGTTACAACAACTAAAACTTCAACCAAAACAACTACAACAAGTAAGAGAGCATAAATTACCAAAAGTAAATTATTGAGAGAAATCCATCTTTGATATGATTTATAAGTGTATATTTCATTTTAAAAAATCACAAACACACAATATGTCTAAACCTAGATGAGTAGCCTGCTCTCCTAACATTTTTTTTTACTCACAGACTAACTTTTACATTTGTAGCATAAAACCATATTAGCAAAAAGATGGAAGAGACTCAAAGATCATTGTGTTTCCCTTACTTATTAGCAGATATCAAAATGTATGCTGTGTAAACATGCATGAAATATATTGAGCTCCTACAAATCGGACTACCTATTGTATCAATATATTCCTTCACTTAGCATACAGTTGTACAGTGTTTCCTGGAAGACTTGTATTCTCATCATCTCTACTGACTGTCTCATCCACTCCCAGTGGGCTTTCATTTAAGCTGCACTGCACTGCTTTTGTGTTCACATAATGCTGTTATTTTAATGAAGACCAAGGACTACAGCAACCATTTCAGTTCAGCTCTGACTAACTTTGTAAAAAGGGAGGCTACATTCCCCTTCCATGCTGAACACCCACCTATTTCTTGATAGAATCTAATAATGCTGGCCAACCTGCCCATCCATCAAGTCAAGATTTTGCTTTGAACTTACTCACACCTGCAGTTCTTACCTAAACATCTGACTATGCTTGTCACTGAGTAATTATATTAAATAACCAAACCGCTAAAATAATTTTGGAGAGTACCATTCTTCATATTTATTAGAGCTTGTAACAATGTAGCAGAGTACTCTCACACCTGAATATCAGCTGATCTGCAATGTGAAAGCATTTCTTACTGCAGCACTCTAAGGTGTCATGATTTGCCTAAAGAGGCTGGCAGTGCAATACCTTTACTACTTCCCAACCCCACATACATTCTGTAATGTTTTATATGATCTGTATAGGGAGAGAGCAGGTGGTCACTCTATTGATTTCTACAAAGCTTTACTTCTAAAGCATATTTACTCATTTGAAATGTAACTGAAACTTAAACATCCTTGTAAGTTAAATCATATTATGCAATTAGCATTGTAATTATTTAAGTATGCATACTATACATGAGCATTTTCTTAGAAAAATTGGAATTCTCAAAATTCCTTAGATTAAAATCACCTGAAATTAATATAGCATTCTGTAGGTGGGGTTTACATTGAGGATGCATTTCCTTGATGAAACTAAGTATGTCTTGTGCTTTCTCCATTTCAATTAGCTACAACGACTCCAAGCACAACCAGAACGACAACAAGTAAGTGTTACTTTGCATTACTATTTTATTGTACTGTAGATTTTCATAGGATATCATTTCTGATATGGTTTAACATTTTACTATTACTTTACAAGTATTTAAACTTAGAAGGTAAGACTACTCTTCAAACATTTCAGTACTGCATTCTATTACCTAGAGCATTAACATTTTAACATGTAATTGTTAGTGATGATAGGTCCACCATGTCTTCCCCCATTTCACAAGCAGGAATGAATACATATGTTGAATGATAATGTACAAATTTAAAGGGGGATCCTCATGCACTCTTCTACCCAGTGTGTCCAATGATTCTCTTGGTAAGCACACCATTGTACATGCTTAATTTAAAGGCATGTATTATACTCATGTCCTTGGACTGGTGGCATGATGTTCCATAGGCTTTAGCCTTCTGGGAGGGGAAATGCTTTGTAATGCTACCCCTGAGATTTCTAACTCATTGCATCAGGTGTATTCCCAAGTCATGCAGAAGGAAAGAACATCAACTTTGCTGTCTATTCATTCAAGTCAATAAGATGATAATGAAGAAAAATGCATGTCTTCTCTAAGCCACCTCTTCTCCAATGTGAAAATGCTAAGGTGAATAAGCCTCTTCTCAATATCTTTGGTCTTCCACTTTATTGATCAATTCAGTGGCCCTGCATTGCATCCTCTTTACTTCCTCAACATGTACTAGTGGAGGAGCACAGAACTACTGTACATGATGTACTTCAGGTGGTGCAAGCCTAAATCTCTTTAAAGGAGGATTCTTTCCCCTTCCATACTGAACACTTACCTACTTTATGCTTTTCTTCAAATCATTTATCCCAGCCAGAGGTCGACTCAGACAAGCCATCTAGATAAGCTTATGCTTAGTAAATTATCCATACCTGTCCTTCATTACAACAATTTTTACTATCGTCTATTTGTCTGAACATAAAAGAGCCTTAATCTTGAAAATTACAGTTATACATTTATTTAATTGATTAGAACTCGTGTAATACTGCTTAGTATGACATTCTTAGATTGGATGTATACAGCAAGCTACACACATTTAGAGGATAACAGAGGGGAGGTGGTTGGTTCAAGAAAAAAGTCGATGACAACAATAAAAATGAAATGAGAACTGTAGGGTTCCTTAAGTAAAAGAATTAGTAATGGCATTTCTTATGATAAGTATATATAAAGTAGTATTTGTTTAAGGAAACTCATTATCTGTTGTACTTCCTTCTTTTCCATTAGCTACAACTACTCCAACAACAACCAAAACAACAACTACAACAAGTAAGAATACATAAATAACCAAAAGTAAATTATTGTGAGAAATCCATCTTTGATGTGATTTATAAATGTATATTCTATTTTAAAATCATAACACAAAGTGTTTAAACCTAGATGAGTAGCCTGCTCTCTTAACATTCTGTTACTCAAAACCTAACATACACATTTGGGACTTATTACCATATAAGCATAAACATGGAAGAGTCTCTAAGATCAGTGTGTCTCCCCTACATAATAGCAGATATGAAAAAGTATGCTGTGTAAACATGCATCAATTGTAATGTGTTTCCTACCCATTCCACTACTCAGTGTATCCATAGAGTCCCTTGCTAAGCATACAGTTGTACAGTCTTTCTTGTAAGGCTTGTATTCTCTTCATCTCAACTGACTGTTTCATTCCCCTGATCATTTGCATGATGCTGCACTGCACTGCTATTACAGCCTCAATGTATTGCTTTTATTAATTAGCCAAGGGCTACATCAAGCATTTCAGGTCAGCTCTGACAAAGTCCTTGTAAAGAGGGACAATACATTTCCCTTCTATGCTGAACACCTCCCTAATTCTTTCAAGGATCTTATTGTAATACTGGCAAACCTGCCCATCCATAAAGTCTAGCTTTTACCTGGAACTTACTCACAGCTGCAGTTCATACCCAAACTTCTTACTATGCTTTTCACTCACTAAATATATTAAAGAATCGTATTGTTAAAATCAGTTTGCAGAGTACATTCTTCATTTTTCTTAGAGATTTTAACAAACTAACAGAGCACTCTCTCACCAGAGTAGGAGCTCCTCCGCAGTGTGAAAACATTTCTTACAGTAGCCCCCTAAGGAAGTAAAGGTGTCATAATTTGCCCCAAAGGTCTGGCAGCGCAATACCTTTTCATTTCCTACTAGCCCTCCCCACAGCCATTCTGAGACATTTTATGATGACTGTATAGGGAGAGATCAAGAGGGCACCTATTTACTTCTACAGAGCTTTATTTCTGATGCATATTTACTGATTTGAAATGTAAATGAATCTTAAATGGCTTTGCACGTTAATTCATATTATGCAATTAGCAATGTAATTTCTTAAGTTTGCTTACTATACATGAGCATTTCCTTTGAAAAATTAGAACTATAAAATTCCTTGGAATTAAAATCATGCAAAGAAATTAACAATAACATTCAAGTTATGTTTACATAGAGATGCATTCCCTTAGTGAAACAAATTATCTGTTGTGCTTCCTCCATTTCAACTACACATCTGGGAGATAACAGAGGGAGATGGTTGGTTGGAGAAAAAAGCCAATGATGACTTTACAAATACAATGAGAACTGCAAGGTACTTAAGTAAAAGCAATTAGTAATGGAATTCCCTAGGTTAAGTATACATAAAGGAGTATTTGTTTAAGGAAACTAAGTATATATTTTACCTTCTCCTTTTCCGTTAGTTACAACAACTAAAACTTCAACCAAAACAACTACAACAAGTAAGAGAGCATAAATTACCAAAAGTAAATTATTGAGAGAAATCCATCTTTGATATGATTTATAAGTGTATATTCCATTTTAAAAACACACTCAACATGTCTAAACCTATATGAGTAGCCTGCTCTCCTAACATTTTTTTACTCACAACCTAACTTTTACATTTAGAGCATATTACCTTATTAGCAAAAACATGGAAGAGACTCTATGGTCATTGTGTTTTCCCTTACTTATTAGCAGATATCAAAATGTATGCTGAGTAAACATGCATGAAATATACAGAGTTCCGACAATTTCTTCTATCACGTGTATCAATATATTTCCTTACTTAGCATACAGTTGTACAGTCTTTCCTGGAAGGCTTGTATTCTCTTCATCTCTACTGACTGTCTCATCCCTTTGATCATTTTCATTGCACTGCACTGCACTGCTTTGACAGTCGCAATGTATTGTTTTTAATAAGGAACCAAGTACTAAAGCAATCATTTCAGGTCAGCTCTGACTAACTCCTTGTAAAGAGGGAGGCTACATTCCCCTTCCATGCTGAACAACCACCTATTTCTTGATAGAATTTTATAATACTGGCCAACCTGCTCATCCATCAAGTCAATCTTTTGCCTGGAACTTACTCACACCTGCAGTTCTTACCAAAACATCTGACTAAGCATGTCACTGAGTAATTATATTAAATAACCATAAAGCTGAAATCATTTTGGAGATTGCCATTCTTCATATTTATTACAGCTTGTAACAAAGTAACAGAGTACTCTCACACCTGAATAGCAGCTGATCTGCAATTCGAAATCATTTCTTACTGCATCACTCTAAGGTATCATAATTTGCCCCAAGAGGCTGGCAGCGCAATACCTTTACTACTTCCCCACCCCGCACACATTCCACAATGTTTTATCAGGACTTTATGGGGAGAGAGCAGGGGGTCACTCGATTTCAACAAAGCATTATTTCTAAAGTATATTTACTCATTTGAACTGTAACTGAAACTTAAACATCCTAGTAAGTTAAATCATATTATGCAATTAGCAATGTAAATAATTAAGTATGCATACTGTACAAGGGCATTTTCTTAGAAAAATAGGAGCTAAAAATTCCTTGGAATTAAAATCATACAAATAAATTAGCATTAACATTCTATAGATTAGGTTTACATTGAGATGCATTTCCTTAGAGAAACTAACTATGTCTTGTGCTCACTCCATTTCAATTAGCTACAACTACTCCAAGCACAACCAAAACGACAACAAGTAAGTGATGCTTTGCATTACTATTTAAATGTACTGTAGATTTTCTTAAGAAATCATTTCTGATATGGTTTAACATTTTACAATTACTTTACAAGTATTTAAACCTAGAAGGTAAGACTACTCTTCAAACATTTCATTACTGCATTCTATTACCTAGAGTACTAACAATTTTACATTTAATTGTTAGTGATGATAGGTCCACCATGTATTCCCCCATTTCATAAGCAGGTATGAATACATATGTTGTATGATAATGAACAAATTTAAACGGGGTTCCCCATGCACTCTTCTACCCAGTTTGTCCAATGATTCTCTTGGTAAGCACACAATTATACATGCTTAATTTAAAGGCATGTATTATCCTCATGTCTTAGCTCTGGTGGCATGATGTTCCATAGGCTTTAGCCTTCTGGGAGGAGAAATGCTTTGTAATGCTACCCCTCAGATTTCTAACTCATAGCATCAGGTGTATCCCCAAGTCATGCAGAAGGAAAGAACATCAAGTTTGCTGTCTATTCATTCAAGCAACAAGATGATAATGAAGAAAATAAATGTCATCTCTAAGCCATCTCTTCTCCAATGTGGAAATGCTATGGTGAACAAGCCTCTTCTCAATAGCTTTGGTCTTCCACTTTATTAATCAATTCAGTGGCCCTGCATTGCATCCTCTTTACTACGTCAACATTTTCTAGTGGAGGAACACAGAACTGCAATACATGATGTACTTCAGGTGGTGCAAGCCTAAAACTCTTTAAAGAAGGATACTTTCCCCTTCCATACTGAACACTTACCTACTTTATTCTTTTCCTGAAATCATTTATCCTTCAGGTCATTCAGACAAGACATCTAGATAGGCTTATGCTTAGCAATTATCCATACCTGTCCTTCATTACAACAATTTTTACTATGCGTCTGTTTGTCTGAACATGTAAGAGCCTTAATCTTGAAAAATTTTAAGCAGCTTACATTTACTTAATTGACAGTGAAATCTGGATTAATATTCTAATATTTTTATCTTAGATTGGATATATACCACAAGCTCCACACATTTAGAGGTTAACAGAGGGAGGTGGTTGGTTCGAGAAAAAAGCCCATGACAATGATAAAAAGGAAATGAGAACTGTTGGGTTCCTTAAGTAAAAGAATTAGTAATGGCATTTCTTAAGTTAAGTATATCTAAAGTAGTTTTTGTTTAAGGAAACTCATTATCTGTTGTACTTCCTACTTTTCAGAAACTTCTTCAATCCAACCACAACCAAAACAACAACTACAACAAGTAAAGAGCATAAATAACCAAAAGTTAATTATTGTGAGAACTCCATCATTGATATGATTTATAAATGCATATTCTATTTTAAATTCATAACACAAAGTGTCTAAACCTGGATGAGTAGCCTGCTTTCCTAACATTCCACTCAAAACCTCAATAGACATAAGTTGTAACATAATACCATATAAGCATGAAACATGAAAGAGTTTCAAGATCAGTGTGTCTCCTCTACATAATAGCAGATGAAAAGTATGCCGAGGTAAACATGTATCAAAAGCAATGTGTTTTACCCTATCCTCTACCACTAGTATCCATAGAGTCCCTATGCTAAGCATACAGTTGTACTTTCTTGTACAGGCTTAGTCTCTTCATCCAAACTGACTGTTCAATCTCTGATCATTTCATGGTGCTGCACTGCACTGCTTTTACAGTTGCAATGTATTGCTTTTTACACTAGCCAAGGCTACATCAAGCATTTCAGGTCAGCTCTGACTAAGTTCTTGTAAAGAGGAACGATACATTTCCCTTATGTGTTGAACACCCCCCTAATCCTTTCAAGGATCTTATTGTAATACTGGCAAACATGCCCATCCATCAAGTCAAGCTTTTGCCTGGAAAGTACTCACACCTGCAGTTCATAACCAAAATTCTTACTATGCTTTTCACTCACTAAATATATTAAACAGTCGTATTGTTAAAATCAGTTTGAATATACATTCTTCATATTTCTAGAGCATTAACAAAGTATGAGCACTCCTCTCAACAGTGGAGCCTCTGCAGTGTGAAAACATTTCTTACAATAGCCCTAAAGTAAGAGTTTCATAATTCTGCCCAAAGGTCTTTCAGCATGCAATACCTTTTCATTTCCTACTAGCCCTCCCACAGCCATTCTGCAGTGTTTAAGATGACCGTAGGAGAGACTAGAGGCACTCTATTTACATCTACAGAGCTATATTTGATGCATATTTACAGATTTGAAAATGTAAATGAAACTTAAATGGATTTAACAAGTTAATTCACATTATACAATTAGCAATGTAATTTTAAGCTCACGCACTATACATAACATTTCCTTGAGAAAATTAGAACTATAAAATTCCTTGGAATTAAAATCATACAAAGAAATTAACAACAACATTCAAGTTATGTACACAGAGATATATCCTTAGTGAAACTAATTATCTGTTGTGATTCCTCCATTTCAACTACACATACTTAGAATAATCAGGGGAGATGGTTGGTTGGAAAAAAGCCAACCATGACTTTTAAAATGCAACATGAGAACTGCAAGGTTCCCTAATAAAAGCAATAGTAATGGTATTCACTGGGTTAAGTATACATAGAGTATTTGTTTAAGGAAACTCAGTATATATTATAGTTCCTTCTTTTCAAGTTAGTTACAAAGAATAAAACTTCAAACCAAAACAACTACAACAAAGAGAGCATAAACACCAAAAGTAAATTATTGAGAAATCCATCTTTGATGATTTATAAGTGTATTCCATTCTAAAAACACAATCAATATGTCTAAACCTAGATTATAGCCTGCCTCTAACATTTTTACTCACAACATCTTTCTACATTTAGAGCACACCTTATTAAAAAAACATGGAAGAGACTCTGAGACCATTGTATTTTCCTTACTTATTAGCAGATATCCAAAACAAATGCCAAGTAAAATGCATGATGAAATAAGAGTTCCTACAATTTCTACTACCAAGTGTATCAATATATTCCCTTACTTAGCATACAGTTGTACGTCTCTCTGGAAGGCTTGTATTCTCTTCCATCTCTACTGACTGTCTCTATCCTTGATCATTTTCATTTGCACTGCACTAACTTTGACAGTCGCAATCGCTGTTTTTAACAAGGAACCAAGTACTACAGCCATCATTTCAGGTCAGCTTCGACTAACTCCTTGTAAAGAGGGAGGTTACATTCCCCTTCCATGCTGAACACCCACCTATTTCTTGATAGAATCTTATAATACTGGCCACCCTGCCCATCCATCAAGTCAAGCTTTTGCCTGGAACGTACTCACACCTGCAGTTCTTACCAAAATGTCTGACTATGCAAGTCACTGAGTAATTATATTAAATAACCATGAAGCTGAAATCATTTTGGAGAGTACCATTCTTCATATTTATTACACCTTGTAACAAAATAACAGAGTACTCTCACACCTGAATAGCAGCTGATCTGCAATGTGAAAACATTTCTTACTGCAGCTCTCTAAGGTATCATAATTTGTCCCAAGAGGCTGGCAGCGCAACATCTTTACTACTCCCCACACACACATTCTGTAATGTTTTATATGACCGTATAGAGAGAAAGGTGTCACCTACTGATTTCTACAAAATTTATTTCAGCAGTTATCATTTAAAACGTAACTGAAACTGAAACATCCTTGTAAGTTAATCATATTACATAATTAGCAATGTAATTATATGTAACTATGTTTTGAGTTATTCTGTAAGTTCTGAATCCAAGCTGTATCATTCATTGTAATGTGCCTTTGCTTTCTCCTATTGTTCTTTGTTTTGCAATCTATGATGTGGAACCTTTGTAAAAGAGCTTGCACTCAAAGGTCTTTAGCGAATCACTAAATAAATAAAAATAAAAAATGCTACTGACTTTCCAGTTGTTTTTCACTGTCTGGGTATAAACAATTCCTATCCTCTAGTGCTTTATGTGTATGATTGTCCCTGACACTAATCCTCCCATGTTCACACAACCACTGGACAGCCCACATCTTTGTTGGGATTCTTGGGTCTGTTGTTATTTGTTTAATCACCTCCAATTGCTTTCCTTGCCAACACAATTTAAACTCTGGTTCCTCTGGTCCCAGGCTTCTTAACACTTCTTGGTACAAATCTTTCCTAGTTTTTTGTAAAAATCATTTGTTTTGTCACCTTCCATTTAAACATTTTTTGAAATGAACTTTTTAAATATTCTGGTACTGTTTTTACCTCTGACCAATCTGACCAGATGATTTACCCATATGGGTAGAATACCCTTAATATTTTGAGCAAGCCAAATCCTTGCCAAATTTGTTTTACTCATGAAACACGCTTTTAACATTCACTGCCCAGAATATGCAGTGAAAAAAACTACCAGGTTTATCATCCCAACACCCATTTTTTATCGATAAATACATTATCTCCTTTCTTATGGGGTTAAGCTGACTCCCCCCAAAAAGCTGGAAAAATGCTCAAAATATTCTTTCTTCTAAACACACTGGAAGGGGAAACACCGCACTCACATATAGAAATATGGGTATCAGGAACTGTTTTATGACATACACCCTTATTTGTTTTGACATCTTCCACCCCTTCCATCTTGCCACTTTCCATTCTCCTATCTGTAAGGAGTTCTCCCAAATAAATGTACCCATATCTCATGGTCTGTAATATACCACCAAGGTTTTTATAGGTGTAGTCATAATCTCTATCCCATGCACCTCCTGTTGATCATATATTCCTCCTCCTAATACCATGGCTTTGCTTTTCTGCAGATTTAAGCTGGCCCCCTGATACCATACCATATTCCTCCATTTCCTGGAGGATATGTCCCACTCCATTTTCGCTCTTAACCATTACACACACGTCATCTGCATGTGCTGTTATTTTTATTTCTGACCTCTCAGATAAGCCCATGATTTCCTGTATATCCTGGTTGAGTGCAATCTTTCTCCCAGCAAATTTGGTTGATAGGCCTTCTCTCCAAGGATTCAAGTGGGGCCTCAAAGTGTACCTTCTGGAACTAAGCTGATGTGGCTGCAATTGCTAGTCCCCCATTCTCCTGCCCATTCTTAT
Source organism: Neoceratodus forsteri (assembly GCA_016271365.2). Taxonomy (NCBI): domain Eukaryota; kingdom Metazoa; phylum Chordata; order Ceratodontiformes; family Ceratodontidae; genus Neoceratodus; species Neoceratodus forsteri. The sequence goes on from CM028133.1 coordinate 934,533,272, forward strand.
GAATGTGTCAACCATGGCCACTGTACTCAATGCTCACTCCAGCAATTGTGTCAACTGTAATTATCTTTATTCCTGTGGTTTGTGCCACATGTAAATTCTTGTAAATTCTTGACTGTCTACTGTAATTATTGTCACTCCAATGTATGCTACAATTTTAACCATTGTATTATTGTCCACTGTACATAATTTTCTGCTGTATGTAACTAATCTGGGTCACCCCTGAAAAAGGGACCTCTGTTCTCAGTGGGTTTAAATGGTTACCAAAATTTAAATAAATAAATAATAAAAGGGTCTAACACAAAAATATATAATATTGGACTCAGTGGGCACCCCTGTCTCACCCCTTTCCTAATTACAAAATATTTTCCTTGAGGGCCTGCTATATTGGACATTATGTCATTTGAGTACAGTACCTGTATCCATATTCTTTATCTTGGAGGTACACCATATATATCTAATGCTTTAAACAAAAACTCAAGGCTCACTCTATCAAAGGCTTTATGTTGATCCAATGATAGTAAAAACACTGATATCCTTTGCACCACACAATAATGAAAAACATCTCTCAAGATGCTTAGATTTTTCTGGATGTGTCTGCCAGGTAGGGCACAAGTTTGCACTGGGTGAATAACTTCAGAAGCTATTACTTTTAGTCAATTTTGTAAAATAAAGGTCAGAATTTTGAAATCTGCATTCAATAAGCAGATTGGTCTCCAATTTCCTATAAATTCTCTATCCCCTGATTTAAACAGATACATCACTAGACCCATAGTAAATTAATTTGGGAATGTATCTTGTGTCAATAAAAATTTAAAAACCTTCCCCAGTATAACTGCCATGATGTCCGGAAAAAGTCTATACCATTCATTTGGGATCCCATCTGCCCAGGGGCTATATTTAATTTCAAAGCTTTTATTGCTTGTAATATTTCTGCATCCTGAACCTCTGTTTCATCTATATCCCTAAACTTTTTCCCTAAATCCAGACCCTGTAAACCCTTTAAATATGCTCCCATTCTATTTAAGTCTAAATTTTCACTTTGTGTGAAGTCATATAATTGTTTTTCCTCTATTGATAATATATCCTGCATTCCCTCATGTCTTCTCCTTTCCTTATCCCACAAAGCTGAAAATTGTATGGTCTCTATCCTTTCTTTGCAGGCCTCACATAGATCACTCATTGGTGTTCTTTGTTTCCCATAGCTAAGTTCTGCCTGTCATGAATTAACCCTATTATATTGTACCTCTGGCATTTCTTGTTTGACCTTCCTGATTTGTTCTCCTACATCCACTCTTTGTTCATACGAAATAGTTAATAATTTATATAACTGGGTACTCAGTGTAATGTACAGTACCTTAAACTTCTCTCATTTTTTTTTCCAATTGTTTAACCAGGTGAGACACACTAAGCTGAAAGCTTTTTTACAGGTGCAACCTGGGAGCACAGGGAAGTTAAGTGACTTGTTCAGGGTCACACAGTATATGCAAGTGGGGCTGTGGGATTCAAACCTAAGTCTCCAGATTTGCAGCTCAGAACCTCAAACCACTCTGCTATACTGCCTCCCTAAATGCAAACCCATTTGTTTTTGCTTTCTCACATTCCTGATACCATTCCCCAATGTCCAGGGACACTGGTTTACCGGGATTGAGAAAGGGCATATTCCGTTTTGCACATTGTAAAAAATGGTATTGTCACCGGTGTCTGCTAAGCCAAAATCCGGTTTTACCGGTGTTTGGTTTTGTGTACTTTATTTAACAATTTTTAACTCTGCTAACATGCATTTTACCAATGTTGACCTCCACTATTACACATCCTTCCATCCTTGTACCAATTTAAAGATATTTAGGTACAAGATGTGATGGCAGCAGCAACACTACAGCCCCCATCCCTAAGGTGTGATGGAAGCAGCACTATGGCCCCCATCCCTCTGGTGTGACAGAAGCAACAGCACTATGGCCCCCATCCCTTAGGTGTGATGGCAGCAGTACTATGGTCATCATTCCTCGTGTGTGATGGTGTATAGCACCTATGGCCCCCATCCCTCAGGTGGGACAGCAACAGGCCTACATTCCCCATCCACCAGTGGTGATTCTGAAGCACTCACAGCCCACCCTTCGGTGTGATGGCAGTAGCAACAATGCAGTACACATCCCTGTGGGGTGATGGCAGTAGTGACAGCACTATGATCCCCTTTCAACACTCACACCCCACATGCGCAAGTTACAAATGACTTGGTCTCTTTGCTTGTTAGACTCAGATGTGAATTAATCTGAACCATCACCACTAAGGTGGACTACCTTTGTTTTTTCCTATCTATAATTTAACTGCATGAATTGGATATCTGCCTGTGACACCACTGACCAGGGTTAGGGAACAGACTTGAATGTTGGAGGGCCAGCTGGTGAGTGATGGCTTGAGTGTCCAATGACCACTCACCTTCTCCTGGGAGGGAGGATGGGTTCATGGTTCAGCATTTGCTGGCCCATGGTGGAGGCCAGAGGCATGACAATATGTCAGTCCACACTGCGGGAGGAGTGTGACGGATGTCGGCTTGTGCCTTGACATCATGTAGCCTGTCACGCTCCCAAGAAAATGGGAAAAACCCCCGCTGGACAACCGAAGGATGGCTGCTCTTCCCGCCATACACCAGAAGCCCTAGACATGTGTCCATTCTGACCCCTGACATGCCTAGGATACACAGAAAGCTCTTTGGGGCAGTTCTTCTCCCCTGGTAGCCTCTTACAGGGGTAGGGGCCCACTCAATTAAGGGTTTCTTTGGGTTACCTGGTAGCACAGCAGTAAGGGGCAGTGGATAATGGTCGGGACTCAGCAGGCCAGAAGGAGTGGATGGTCAGGGGGTAGGAGGAGCAAAAAAAAACCTGCTTAAATTTGCTTCTTTGAAATAAAGTGTTTTCACCTAAAAAATCCACAAGTGATTAGTGGAGGACCTTCAAATGAATTAATGCATCTCCCAGACATGTGGATGCTTTTTTTTTTCTACTTGGTGTCCATGAAAAGGGAGTCTCCCAGTTTTCATGTCTCTGTTCAGATGTGAATTGAGTACTGCTCTGCCCACCAGCATCATACAGCCCTGGGGTCTTACCTTGTTAAGTACTTTTAAACACTTAACATTTGCTTTTTGTTGAAGCAGTCTATCAGAAAACATGTTGTTGTCAGAGACAGAACCAGCAGGTGGGAGAAAAGGTGCAAATGATTCAATTCACCTAAATGGAGTGCTAACTGTGAAGTTTTTCATAAATAGTAAGGCAGTTTCTTCTTTGTGAACATACTTTCATTCAGACTACTTTTCATTAAAACAGCTGAGGATTTTGGATGGCCCTACTGATTATAAACTTGAATAAGTTAGTTGGTAACAGTGGTCCTGCGTTTAGCAATCTACAACCTAGATGCTTATATGCAAAAAATACAATAAAAACCTGACTAAAATCTAAAAACAAGCTTATAAAATGTATCTGAATATTTATCTTTACCTATACAAAATCATTGCAGCCCAAGTAAAACTCAAGTAAATTATGTGGTACCCTGACTTCTATTCTATGATGTAGTAAATATATATTGGTATTTTTTTCATATTCTTTGTAAAGCAGGTAAGGCCCACTAGGCAGAACTGTTTGTTTTAAGGAGTGACCTACAAGCACTTGGAAGGTTAAGTGGCTTGCTTGGATGCAAGTGGAGGTTGTGGGACTCAAACCCAAGTCTGCTAGATGTACCCAGTTCAATCACCGCTTGTTACTCTAACCACTAGGCATGGGTGGTTAAACTGAATGGCTGATTACAACAAAGCAGTGCAGGTGATTTCCTTACTGTTTCTATACGCAGTAAAGCAGAAAGAATGCAAAGCACAGCAGCATTCATTTTAAGATGCTGAAATCTGGGTCGGCCCACTGGCGCTGCAGTAGCACTACTGACTTGCAATGCCAGTGACCTAGGGTCAGAAGCAAACTCGGGTTGCTGGTGGTCTGGCCAGGAGAGTAGGATTGAGCACCTGGGGGACTGCTCTCCTCCTCTAGGGAGGGTGGGCTGCAGGTCCTGCTTCTTTACCACCACTGGTGTCACCACGGGTGGTGGTGCAATGGTGCTGCAGAGTGACCAGGAGGGGAGGACGCTAGCCAGGATCTGGAGCAGTGGCATGTCTCTATGTGACCTACCTCCTTGGATCTCTAGTGCTGGTGCCCTTCAGGAACAGAGACCAGAAAACCAGGAACAATCACCCTACATCAGCCACTGGCAGAAGGGACCCAGGTGCCCCAGACTACATAACCAGGCTCCATAAGGGACCCACTAGGCTGCCTGACACACAGTAAGGGAGTGTGGAGGGGTGACCTAGGATCCGCTCCCTTCCCACCTGGGGGAGTACAACCCAGGCAGGATAGGGGCAGGCCCACAGGAGCTCCTGAACATTACCTGGGGGTGAAGCTAGGGAATACCGATGCTGTGAGAAGGGGACATAGAAAAAGAAAATAAAAAAAATGTAAAAAGATACTGAAATCTTAGAGATTCTGTGCAGTGACATGCAATTTCCATTAGGCACCAGTACAAGAATTCAAAATCCGCAAGCCAAGCAGGATTCCGTGATCGTTACCGGTGTTACCGGTAAAAAATGGAAAACCAGGGTCCCTGCAGGCAATGTCTGCTTCTATATCCAACCACCACCTCCCTAAATCCTCATATAATGTTATCACTGATGTTCTATAAATTAGGATATATAACATTCCCTTTTGTGCTTCAGGCAATGTAATCATGATTCAGTTGCCATCTGTTCTGCCTCGGTACCCCCTGCCCTCCCATTACTGGTTCTACATATGAAAAGATCGCTAGGTGATCTGAGAATTCCATCGGTATACCCCTCATCTTTTGTATTTGGATATGTTTAGATCCAAATATATAATCTATTTTTGAAGAAAGTGACCCTTTTACAAATGTATAATTGATCTGTGGGTTAGCCTCCTTGCTGCAATCTATCAGGCCCGCATGCTCAATACACGTTTTTAGTGCATTGGAGTCTAAATATATTTTTATTTCCTTGTCCCTTCATGCAGAGACATCCAGGGAGCAACTGAAGTCCCCTGCTAAGTAAATGTCTCATGCACTAGCCAGAAATGCGTTTAAATCTTCCAATAGATGTATTCTCTTTGCTTTAGTCTGAGGACTGTACACCACTAGCAACCTACATGACTTGCCTTTCCAGATCCCATCCAAGATTAACACCCTACCCAAAACTAAATCCACTATTTTCTGAAACTTAAAACCAGACCCTGTAAACAATGCAACCCACCCCATCTGCCCTGTCCTCACCAAATGACCAATATGAGGGTCCCCAAATCCATTCCTTACTAGCCAGAAAACTTATTCTTGCAGTAGAGAACCATGTTTCTTGTAAAAAACACACATCAATATTCATGTCATGCAAATAAGTAAATACTGCCCATCTTTCACTATCATTAACTATGCTATGTACATTTAAAGATATGATGGAAAACACAGTCATGATCAGATGTTTTTATAAACGCAAAAAAATCTCAGGCTTTTTTCTTCTTCTTCTTTTTTTCTTTCCCTTTCTTTTTCACCTGAGCTGTCCTTTCAATCTCAGGAGGCAGAGAACGTAAGGAGGAAGTGTCAGAATCTTGGCCTCCCAAATCCATCGACCCCCCTCCCACTGGAGGACCCCAAGACATCATAAGGATTCTCCATATCTATTTCCACCAAAGTATCTTTTTGCAATCTTAAGCTCTGTCTTCTGGGCAAGAGAGTTTTCCATTTTAGGGAAGATGGCAGGCTCAATGTGAGAAGGCAGTAGGGAGGGCTGGGGGTATACTGGGATGCATAGGGAGAGGCATCATCAGCAGAAAACAGGAAGTTGTTATCCCTCTGTACAGACAGTTGGTGAGACCCCATCTGGAGTACTGTGTCCAGTTCTGGAGACCCCATCTCCACAAGGACATAGACAGGATAGAGGCAGTCCAGAGGAGGGCAACTAAATTAGTGCAGGGTCTGCAAGAGAAGCCGTATGAGGAGAGACTAAGGCAGCTTAATATGTATACCCTTGAGGAAAGAAGGGAGAGGGGGGACATGATAGATACTTTTAAGTACCTCAGTGGAATCAACAAAGTCCAAGAGGGTAGCATCTTTCAGAAAAAGAGACTTGCAAGAACAAGGGGACACAATTTAAAGATAGAAGGAGGGCGGTTCAGGGGCAATGTGAGGAAGTATTATTTCACAGAGAGGGTAGTGGATGCATGGAACAGCCTTCCTGAGGAGGTTGTGGGGTCTAAAACTGTGGGATAATTCAAGAATGCATGAGACAGACATAAGGCAATTCTTGTGGGGGGTAGGAAGAAATAGGCTGTTGGTTAACTAGGATCTGCGGCCTATCCTGTAGGTAGGGAAATGGGCAGACTAGATGGGCCTAGCGGTCCTTATCTGCCGTCAAAGTCTATGTTTCTATGTTTCTATGGCAGGATGTCCTGTTCCTTATTTTTTCCCAGTGTGTTTTCTTGAGACTCCTGAACCGAGTCATCAGCAACAGTGTCTCCTTTATTATTTCCAGGTTTCTCCATTGGTTGTGTGGTGGACTTGTTTGGGCCTAATAAGTCTGCTTGCATAGGAGGGTCATTATCTGCCAAGGCAGAATCTGCAACCATGGACATTTCCCTTACAGGAGGCTCTGTGGTCCCTGCTGCCCCAGTAGTTCGGGAGGTGGAAGGGGGAGCTTCATTTGGGGTGTGAGCTTCAGGAGGTGTATTTGCCATTTGTTGAGCTTTTTTTATAATGTTGTCTGAGTTTACATTTTTGGTTTTATTATTGCAGCCCATGGGCAATTTTGGAAAATGTGACCAAATTCGTCACATAGGTTACACCTTGCATGATGCATGCTAACATGACCCATCTCATTACATATACCACATCTCACCTTGTCACATACACTTGCTAAACACATTCTGTCCCCACATTTGTGGCATGCCTTTAGTTGTCTGGCATAAAAAAGGACTCCTCTGTCCCTCCCAATAAAGAAACTATTTGGCAGATGCGTAGTTCCCGCCACCTCTTGCCTCTATTTTCTGGAAGTTTTCTTCTCGTATATCTTTCTTCATCTTCAGCTAATAGCTGAAATAACACAGTGCATCTTGCATCCAGCTCTTTTTCCAATTGTGATCCTGCTGTTGCTATATCCTCAGGGTTAGTCCCTAAAGTGCTACAATCCATATGTTCCTGCTCAATCTCTTCACATGAGTCATCTGACTCTAAATCCATAACACCCTCCTAGGCTTTGCTCATATCATCCCGTTGCTCTTCTGCTTTTCAAAGGCCCAAAACCCAGCCTGCTTCTCCTTGCACTGCTCAGACTCTACTGAGCTCTCCATTCTGCTCACAGGAAGTCTGGCCCCCTACTAGAAGAGTAGGGGGAATTTTTATTGTGCAACAAAAGTAGATACAGAAAAATAAAGGCACAGTACTCAAAAGAACAAAACTGAAAATTCAAATGAAAAAACAAACAATCATGACAAAATACAAAAATGAACAGTAAGAAAAAAAGCGATACAATGCAGCAAAAGTAATGAGTCCTCTAAAAAGAAAATTATATACCATATCATAAATTCCATACAGGAAGAAAAAAAAACAGTAAGGTGAAACTCAAATCAGAGCATGACTAGAAAAGCATCAGAGAGCACTAAGAAACATCATCCCACCCAATCCACACTTCCCAAAATGTCTGCAAACCAGCTCACCCATAGTACGAAATTCATATTAATAAACTATCCAATTCCAGTTGTACTTGATATAACATATCCCAAACAGTTATCACTTTCTATTGTAAAACCTTAAGGCATCGTGTTTGCAAAATTACCCATTTCAAACAGGCCAATATTACCCAGATTGTGTTCTTCTGCCTTTTTCTCCATCCCACCCCAGTTGCCCTAAGATCAAGATATCATAAGACATTTGCTCAAATAAAGGTTCTCCCCACAAAGAAGCTAAAGAAACCCAAAAACCCTGAGAACAAGAGCATTCAAAAAACAAATGATGCATTGTCTCCACATGTCCAGTACAAGTCCCCAATGTACAAAATCTAGCTGCCTGCACCTTATGTGTCTGGTTTCCTTTAACATTCAATTTCTGATGCCCACACAACCAAACCACATCTTGCATTTTTAAGGGGATCCGAGGCTCTACAATGCTATCCAGTAAAAGCTGACAATCAAACTGGGAAGAGATATGAAACACAGGATCTTCAAAAAAACAATGTGCAAGTATGGTCCTGTAAAATTTCTTCCTATCAGCATCTAGAAACCAATGTAGCACAATTTTCCACAAGCTGACATATTTCAAGACAGTCTGAACATAGAAAGGTAAGCTTTTATCTGCAACATGCCACTTACCCCTCCCCAATACCTCCAGAAACTGAGGCTCCCAACGTTTCATACTAAGAACACCACCACTACCTGTTCCCCCAACCAACAAAGGACAAATATTACTATAAAAGAAATTACAAAACAAGTACACCAAAGGCTGAACCATATCAAGCCCACCTTCCTTTCAAGGTCGGTATGTATGCACATGCTTCACTGGATTCAATCGACTCCCCAAAGTAATAAAAAAATCCCATCAGTTTAACTTGCATATGAAACAGCACAGGATAAATATGTGATACATACAAATAAATGGGTAATATATAAGTTCTGAGCAAAAAACCCTCTTTTTACGTGTCATCTTCCATGATTTCCAAGACATAATTTTCCTGCCTGCAGTATCATATACCATGTCCCAATTCAGTTGTTCTGCCTGTTGTGTACCAAAAAATAGTCCTAATAATTTAAGCTCTCCCCACTCAACTGGGATAGAAAAATGCAAAGGTACAGTCACATTCCCTAAACAAAGCAATTTACATTTCAATAGATTCAGGGTAATTCCCGATAGATCATACAAATCTGTCAGGACATCCAGAGCTCTCTGTCCAGATTCCAAATCCCTAACCAAAAGTGTACAATCATCTGCATATGCAGATACTTTTTGATACACAGCACCAGCAGTAGGCCTAATCCCTGCATCCAGTTCAATTAGCCACAATAGAGGGTCAATAGCAAAAACATACAGAAGCGGGCTCAAAGGACAACCCTGCCGCACACCATTCTGAAGTTGTACTGGGATCCCTAAGTGCCCATTAAGTAATGGTATCATCATTGCCTTCTCATACAAATACTGAAGGACACAAACAAAATGAGGCGGTATCCCATACATTTTTAGAGTATCCCATAAATAATCATGCCTAACAGCATCAGAAGTAGTTTTCTGATCCAAAGATAGTAAATAACCATCCAAAGAACCAGCCAGACCTTGATCAACCACTTCCCTGATAAAAATTAAATTCTGTTGAATACACCTACCAGGGATGGCACACGTCTGATGTGGAAGCATAACACACTGTGCCATCTTAGACAAACGTGACGTTAATATTTTGGTAAACATTTTATAGTCTGAGTTCAGGAGACTCAAAGGTCTCCAATTCTTAATATACTTCGGATCACCCTTTTTATACAAAAAGATCATCACTCCTTCTTGCAAACTAGAGGTTAAGCTCCACCATTCAGAATTTCCTGAAACACGTCCCATAAGACAGCCACCAAAACAGTTTTAAAACTTTTATAAAATTCATTAGAAATGCCATCCAAACCAGGGTCAGTATGGGCCGATAACCGCTCAATTGCCCAACCAATTTCTTCCTCAGTAACAGGACCAAGCAGAGAGTTCAGTTCAGACTGTAGAATCTCTGGGATAGGCCCAATATTCAGAGAAGGAGCCCGTGTCTGACCTCCAGTACTCTGATAAGTGCTATACAAATGATCCGTGACAATCTGCTGGAGACCAGTATGTGTGGTGTACAAAAAACCCATCCTACCCCTCCAAAGCCTTCAGAATTAACTTCTGTACACCCTGGAGTTCTACCACATAGGGGTTAACCAACTCCATCCTCCTTTGTGTAGCAAAGTGTTGATTTTTCGAAGCGTCCCCCTCTCTCTTCAGATGATATTCACAAATTTGTGCTTTAAGATGCTGCAACAATGTGTGATTATCAACAACATCATCCCATGCTTTAGTTAAGTGTTTCAAATATTGTGCTCTAAGATGTAAATATGTCAGATACTTTGAGGTAGCAAAGGACCCAGATACCCACTTCAAGAAATCCCTCACATCCCTTTTTGTATCCTCCCACCATGCTCCCCAAGAATCATATAAACTATGAACATCATCCTGTCGTAAAGTAATCAAGTGAATCACCCCCTGTTGTACTATCTCTTGTTGTAAAACAGTCATGTTCAATTTCCAATAGCCTCTACCAAAAGAAATGTCATGTCCCAAACCTATCCTGGCCTGCACTTGGACATGATCTGAAGTCTCCAGAGGTACAATGTGAACCACTGAAACTGGCAAGCGAGGAGAGGCAAACCAAAAGTTAATACGAGTGAATAAACTGCCCCTATAAAAGGTATGTTCTGGAACCTTACCCTCAAGATCATAAATATCACTGAGGCCTGCAGTACCCAAAATGTTTGTCAATGCCTTAGTATCACAATACACCTTTTGAGTCTAACGACCGCAATCCCTAGCTGTTAAACACACTAAAATCTCCACCCCATAAAATAATTTTGAAGTGGAGATAAGGTTTGATAAGACGGAACAAAGTCATTCTATCAGCCTTAGATTGGGGAGCATACAAATTAATCAAACGATATATTAGACCACCAAGAAGTATATCCACCAGTAACACCCTGCCAGGAGCAAGATCAAGAACTTTCAGAACAGTAACAGGCAAAGCAGAAAACAAAATCCCAACACCAGAACAAAACACTTCCCCCACTGACCACAAGGATGGTCCCCACCTCCAATCATGTTTAGCTTGCTCAATGTCTACAATAGTGTGTAACCTAGTATCTTGTAAAAATAATCTGGCCAAGATAGCATGTAAACTAGAAAAGTAACAATACGCTGTGTTATTGTGAATACTGTTCACATTAACAGTAGAGATAAGAAATTGATTTTGCATGGTGAAAATTACAAACAAAACAAAAGCAAATAATTTCCTTTTTTCCTTTTTTTTGCCTTAGGCTTGTTAACCACACTAGACTTAAGGGAGGATTCAAATTGTGAGTCGGTCACAGAGGAGTCTTCAGACTCATAACCCCATCACCATCTGGGACATCCATAAGGACTTCAAAAGGATTCTGGACCTCAAGGGGTTCCACCAAGGAGTAACCTCTGAGCCGACTTAGACCTAGTGATCCTCCAAAAGGCAGGTCTTCCCACCCAGGAGGGGCATTACATCTCCACTACATCCAGAAGCACCTCAAGGGCTGGCCCAGGATCAGCAGTTTGCAGTACAGTAAGTGCAGTATCCTGATCCGTCTGTGCCTGAGGCTGCAGGGGATCTAAAGTCACGAGATCTTGAGTAGCAGCCTGGGAGGGTAGAGAAGAAACAGGAGTGGCATCAGGAACCTCCACTGGCACTATTACAGGAGCAGCGGGTGAGGGCGTAACAGGGACTGTCACAGAGACCTGCTCTCCAGCAACCACTTGAGACATTAAATTACTAACTTTCAATTTCTCTTTCTGAGCAGTAGTGACATAAACCTCATGTTCTGCATGGACTGACTGATCAACCCCATTATGTGATGCCCAGGGACAATTCCGAAAATTATGACCCCTCTCTTCAAAATGATTACATTTCTGCTGCTGCCACAATGAGCACCAATATGTCCAAAGTCACCACAAAGTCCACATTTCACTTTTTCACACATACTCAAGTGACCCAGTGCGCCACACTTATAACAGGCTCTGGGCTGACCTGGATAGAACAAAACTCCCCTGTCACGACCTAAAAAGAAACAGGTAGGTGTTGAATAATGCCATGTTCCTGATTAAGGGTAATCTTAAACTTCCATCCCCAGTCCAAAGGTGTTCCTCAACCAGAATCAGGTCAGGGTAGCCCATCACTCGACAACATCATTTCATACAGTACTTAATATCTGCCACATTTACCCCTTCATTACAAAAAGAGTAGAGTAATAGTTTTAGACATGGGCTTAGTCAGTGGAATAGCAAGGAAAGGCCGCATACCGGTCCATTTTTAAGTAAATTATACTGAGTCCAAAAACACTCCAGACCATTAGGGTGCTTAAAACTAACATCATAGATAGTATCTCCAGGCATATGGATCAAAACGTAGATTTCATAAGCATGAAATGTCATACTGTTTTTAAGGAGTGCACGCCTCAAAAACAAATGATCAGGCGCATCAGAGGCAGCACCCCTGAATTTTAACCACACTGCATTACGATGCATAGCTGGTTCAGAAGGACCACACACATGAGATGGAAATAACTTTTCCTGCACCCCACCATGCCAGACCAAATGGTGCACCTCTTTTAAAGCAGTAGTATCAGGAATTGGTGAAGCAGATTCAGTAACAGCCAAGTCTGCAGGTACTGCCTGCACCCCAGCTACAGGGAGACGGCTGTGGAGAGATAGGGACTGGGAGGGTGGGGGAATCAGACCACAAAACTGGAACAGAAGCATCCCCCTCTAACTCTGCAATTGTTTTTAGGAGGTCCCCTTGCACAGTAACTTCAGGGGACTCAGAACTGACCAAAATCTGACCAGGCATGATTTGAGAGGGGGTAGCCTGAAAGTTAGAGCCAGGACCAGGGCCACCAAGTCAGGAGACCTCAGTAGTGGGTCCCATAGCATGAAAATTCACATCCCAGCCAGAGCCATCTGTTTTTTTCACCCCACCCTGCAGCCTCCAAAGTAGGAGAGACCCAGTCGACCGGGGGGAGACAGGATCAACTTTCCCCACATTAGCATCAGGCATAAACATACAGGGTAGAGGATGAGCCTCCCCATCAGAAAGACAGTTATAGCTCGGCAACTGGTCATTGAGACCCTGTGGTGAGCGTCATCCAGGGGACTCACGCGAGGAGACTACAACAGGAAAAACAGTTTGCTCAGTAAAATCAGAAGCTGTGGACAAAGCAGAAACAGGCACTCTACGGCCTACATGTACCTTTGTTGCTTCCAAAACAGGAAGAGCAGTAGTTCCAGCAAAACCTGATAAACCCACTTTCGTGTCCAAAGTACGCTGACCATGTACCTGGAGCAGTACCGTTGGAGAGGTTGAGTGATCCAAAGCAGCCACCAGAGCTTCTGAAACCACATCCATAATCCCCACTGCTTATCAAGTCATTTCCACCTCCATGTGGGCCACCGAAGGAGCAGCCCAAACACAACCATCCAGCACTGCACCAGTCCAAGTACGCTCCAAGAGCAACAATTTGAGTTCTACCTTACTTGCAAGAAAGCGTCATTCCTCAACAGCAAGCAGCTCCCGAATCTGTGCATCAGGGGCATCAACAGACAAATTGTTCTGCGGCAGGCAAAATGTATGCTTTCAACAAATAAATATATTTTTCTTGTCATCTTCCAGGATTTCCAGGACTCAACTTTCCTATGTGAAATATCAACACTTGATCCTAATTCATCTGTTCAACACAGAGTGACCCAAACAATAAACCCAAAATCTTTATTTCACCCTGGGCAACCAGAATAGGAAACTGTAGAGGAACCACAGCAGTGCCAAAATAAACAAAGTACTTTTACCTACATTAATTTTAATCCCTGTAACAGTACACATGGTAGTTAAAACATCAAGCACAACTCTCCCAGAGCGTTCATCCCACTACAAGATTGTACAATCATCTGCTATACGATACTTTAGGATACTGCTTACCAAAAACATTACAAATCAGCTTGATATTCTCTGTCTGTTCAATAAATCTCAAAATAGGGCCAATAGCAAACACATATAAAGTGGACTTAAGGGACACCCTTGCCTGACCCATTCCGTAACTGAACTGAGGTCCCTAAATGGCCATTAATTAATGGTGTCATCAGTGCCTTAACATATAAATGCTGTAATACACCCACAAAATCAGAGGAAATACTTTAGTGCAATAATGTTTCCAAAGATGACCATGTTGTACCACATCAAACACTTTCTCCTGGTCTAGAGATGGCAAATAACCATCCAATTGCATATTCATACCCTGCTTCACTATTTCTCAAGAAAATCAATTTTGATGTATGGACCTCACTGGTATGGCACAGGATTGACAGGACAATATTACATGAGTTGCAACCCTAGCCAACCAAGATGTCAAGATTTTTGTAAGTATTTTATCATCTGAATTTAGTAAACTCAGAGGCCTCCAATTTTGAATTTTTCGTGAATCACCTTTTTTATACAAAAAGGTCACGACACCGTCTTGCATACTTGGGGTCAAATCCCACCCCTTCAGAAATTCCTGATACACTGACTAAAGACTCTTTAGAAGTTGTCATTTAAACAATTTGTAAAATTCATTAGAGAGACTGTCTCAACCAGGAGTTGTATTAGTCGATAAATGATCTATAGCATGACAGATTTCTTCTTCCAAGATAGGATTCATTAAAGCCTCTACCTCACTAAAGGGAATCCCTGGCAATATTCCAGATGTTAGCAATACAGACTGCTGAGCATCACCATCCATCTGATAAGTAGACCATAGATATTCTGTAACCACTCTATTAATACCATAATATGTGGTATACAAAGTCTCGTCCTGCCCAAACAGGGCCGCCATTGTCAACTTCTGCACTCCTTGTAGCTCTAAATCATAAGGATTAACACAGTCCTTTTTTCTTTTGTAACAATGTTTGGCAGTGAGCCTTCTCACGCTCCTTTTAGTGTGATAAGCACACATTTGATCTCTTAAAATTTGATGTTGTGCCTGCAAGTCCTTACCAGTCTCCACACCTGAGTTGAAAGTTTTAAGTATTTAGCTCTCAATGACAAATAATACAAATATTTAGAAGACGCCATGAGCCAGAAGTTTTCTGTAAAAAAGTCTAACATCCTTTTTGGAATCCTCCCACCATTCACCCCAGGTATCATATAAAAAATGAACATCGAGCCTGTTCTGCAAGATATCACATAGGTCCCTTTGCACCATTTCATTCTGTAATATGGAAGTATTTAATTTCCAATAACCTCATCCAAAAGTAATATTATAAACCAAACCAATCTCAGCATGAACCTGAACATGATCAAAGGTTTCTAGTGGCAAAATCTTAACATCAGTGCAATTTATCCTTTTGGAGGTAAACAAAAAAATTATGCGGTGGATATCTTCCCTTTATAAAAGGTATGTACAGGTGTCCTTTCCAGTATGTTATAAATATCATACAAGCCAGAATTACTCAATATAGTTAACAGTGCATTCGTGTCACTAAACACTTTTGTGGTCTGTCTACCCCAATCCCTAGTAGCCAATCCAGCAATTAAAGTCCCCCCCACAAAATCAACTTAGAAGTATATAGGAATGGTGCAACCAGGTGAAACAAGGCCACTTTTTTCTGCTCTTAGTTTGGGTGCATATATGTTAATCAGCCTGTATGCTACACCTCCAAGAACAATATCCACCAATAGCACCCTACCAGGAAAAAGATCCAATATTTTCAGTACTCAAAAAGACAAATTAGAAAACAAAATACCCACCCCAAAACACATAACTTCTCCCATCAACCACAAAGAAGGCCCCCACCTCCAGTCTTTTTTGCACATCCCAATTCAGAAACAGTATGCAGTCTAGTATCCTGAAGGAAGATGATCTGACCAGTTTTATCATGTAAACTTGCAAAAGTAACAGTACGTTTCTTGGGATTGAGAATACTATTATCATTTATAGTAGTAATAGAAGTAGATGCATGCATCAGAAAACAAAACAAGAGAGCATGACAGAAGTCACTTTATTTTCTCTTCTTCCTTTCTTTGGTTTGCACCTCCCAACTTTCCTGTTCCATCTGGGGGTCTAAGGATATGGAAGCCACTGAGTAGCCATCAGACTCACCTCCTCTTCCTCACCAGGTACATCCATAGAAACATAGAAGCTGACTGCAGATAAGGATCGCAAGGCCCATCCAGTCTGCCCATTTGTTTTTCTACCTTATAAATGTGCCATCGGCCTTTGCTCTGTCAGTGGTCTATCTATTCATAGTCATTTATATTGCTCCCTTATGCCTATCCCATGCCTGTTTGAAGCCCTGCACTGAATTCATAGCCACCACTTCTTGTGGTAAGTCATTCCATGCATCCACCACCCTTTATGTGAAAAATAATTTCCTCACATTCCACCTTAATCGGTCCCTCTAATCTCATGCTGTGTCCTCTTGTCCTGTTATTTTTCTTATATTTAAACATGTTAGACTCTTTCACCTTGTTAATGCCCTTAAGGTGCTTGAATGCCTCGATCATATCACCTCTCTCCCTCCTTTGCTCAAGGGTATACATATTGAGCTCTGTTAATCTGTCCTCATATGTCTTCTGATGCAGTCCCTGCACCATTTTGGTTGCCCTTCTCTGGACTGCCTCAATTTGGTTAATGTCCTTGTGAAGCTGTGGCCTCCAATACTGCACGCAGTACTCCAGATGGGGCCTAACCAGTGTCTTGTAAAGAGGGATTATTACCTCCCTCTTACGACTTGTGATACCCCTACTAATATACCCTAACACCCCCCTAGCCTTACCTACTGCTTTAGAGGTCTGCTTGGATGATTTCAGGTCATCAGTGATGATGATACCCAAGTCTCTTTCTTCCTTTGTGACTGCTAGCAACTCCCCTCCCAGCCTATAGGTGGCTTCAGGGTTTCTCTTCCTTACGTGCATGATTTTGCACTTCATTGCATTAAATCCCAGTTGCCACTCTTCTGACCATTTTGTCAGTTTATCCAGATCTCTTCTCATTCTGCCCACCCCATCTGGATCACATACTACGTTGAAGATCTTAGTGTCATCTGCAAACAGACAAGCCTTACCCTCTAGTCCATATGCAAGGTCACTAATGAAGATGTTGAAGAGGACTGGCCCCAGGACTGATCCCTGAGGTTCCCCACTTGTGACTTGCATCTCTTCTGACTGTATACCATTTACCACCACTCTATGTTTTCTGCTCGTCAACCAGTTTGCCACCCAGTTGACCAACTTCTGACCCACCCTGAGCCTACCACATATTTATCAATCTTCTATGTGGAACAGTGTCAAAAGCTTTGCTGAAGTCAAGGTAGGTGACATCAACTGCTCCCCTTGGTCCACCACTCTGGTTACCCAGTCAAAGAAATCTATGGGATTAGTTTGACAGGACCTTCCTTTGTAAACCCATGCTGTCTTGGATCCTGTGCCCTATGGATTCCAGGTGTTGCACTATCCTTTCCTTAAGGAGTGCCTCCATAATCTTGCCCACTACTGAGGTAAGACTGATTGGTCTGTAGTTTCCACCTCCTCCCTGCTACCACTCTTGTGGAGCGGGATCACATGAGCCCTTCTCCAGTCTTCTGGGACCTCTCCTGTGCTCAGAGACTCACTAAACAGTTCTGCTAATGGTTCTGCTAGTTCCACCTTTACCTCCTTAAATACCCTGGGATGTATGCCATCAGGTCCCATTGCCTTATCCACCCTGAGCTTAGCAAGCTCTTGTAGGACCCTTTCATTTGTGAAGGGAGTAGTGCTCACCTCCCTCCCCCCTGTGTCCATGATGCTGAGCTGTGGGCCCTGCCCTACCTTCTCTTCAGTAAATACTGAGCAAAAGTATATATTTAGGATAGATGCCTTTACAGGGTCCTCCTCCTCACATGCTCCCTTTTCTCCATTAACCGTAGTAATACCCTTCTGGACTTTCTCCTTTCACTAATGTATCTATAGAAAGTCTTGTCACCTTCTTTTACTGTCTGCACTAGTGTTTCCTGAGTTTGGGACTTTGCCTGCCTTACTGCCTTCCTGCTTCCCTTAGGGCAGTTTGGTATGCCTCCTATCTTCATCCCGCTGTGTTCCTTATATTTCCTGAAGGCCAGCCTTTGGCTCTGACCTTTTCTGCTACTGTATTTGAGAACCAAAGTGGTTTCCTTCTTTTGCACTTCCTTTTCTGTCTAACACAATGGGATGTTGCTTCAAGTATTGCATCCTTAATGCTTGCCCACTTTGCCTGTACCCACTCATCTGTGTTTCTTTTGCCAGGCTAGCTTAACTCTGTTGGCCATCTTATCAAAGTCAGCCTCTGAAGTCCCATATTTTTGCCTTGGAATGGGATGATTTAGATGTAGTAGCCAAATTGAACCATACCATGTGATGGTCGCTGTATAGAAATAGGGGACTGCCAAACCTTCTCCTTCCACTACCATGGGAGCAGGTGAGGATGCTAGAACTGGTTGCTGGTCCCCCTTCTTCAACTGCTCCATAAGAGTACAGGCTTTTAATTTGTCATTTTGTGCAGTTGTTAAGTAGGCCTCCTGTTCTGCCTGAATAGACTGGTCCAGGCTATTATGGGAAACCCACACACAGTAACAGAAAATATGTCCAGTTTCCTCACACAAATTGCATTTTTAGGCTGTCTACAGTGTGCCCCAATATGGCCTAATTCACCACATAATCCACATTTTAACTTTTCACATACATTACTGAGGTGCCCAAGCTCCCCACATTTATAACATGCTCTCGGTTGTCCTGGATAAAAAACACACCTCTGTCTCAGCCCAAAAAAAAACAATTAGGTAAGTGTTTAATTACCCCTTGTTCCTGTTTCAGTTTAATTTTATATTCCCAGCCCCTCGTCCAGAGGTGTTCTTCATCCAGAATGGGATCAGGATAACCATTAATCATACAATGTTGATTCAGCCAACAGGTTATGCTCGCTACATTTATGCCTTCATTTCTAAATAGAATCGTAATCATTTTTGTTATAGGTTTGGTCAGGGGGATAGCCATAAAAGGATGCCATATTGGACCATTTTTAGAAGATTATATTGCTTCCAAAATCACTCTAGGCCATTAGGATGTTTAAAACTTATCATATATGGTGTCTCCAGGCATATCGAATAAGCGTAAATTTCATATGCAAAAAATGTCATACTATTCTTTAACAAAGCCTGTCCAACAAACAAACGATCAGGTGCATTAGAGGCATCACCCTGAAAATGCATTTGAACTGCATTCCATCTCATAGCTGGCTGAGAAGCATTTCTAACAGAAAAGGAAAACAACTTAGCGCCTGCCCCATGATGCCAAAACCCTGGGTTTGGGGCTACAGGATCTATGGGGGTAGTAACAGAATCTGATTCTTTAGAAACAGGAAATGCAGATTGTATAGGTGAAATATCTGCTCCAGAGGAAGATGTAACTAACTGTCAGGGGGCTCGAGCAAGAGGGGAGGGAGCAGCAAGATTATCAGATTCCCCTTCCATTTCCCTAATATCAGACATGATATCCATTGGTGAATGGACATTAGAGGAGGCAGCAACATTTACATGCTGACCAGGTTTTATCTGGGAAGAGGTCAAAACTGAGGGCATATCAGTAGGCCCAGCCAAGCCCTTTGTACCGTCAACTAATTTAGAGTTATTTGCATCCCAACCGAATCATCTGCATTTCTCACCCACCCAGCCACCTTCAAGGAATGAGAAACCCAGTTCACAGGAGGAGGAGGACCGAAGGCTGCACTGATAAAGGACTGCCAAGATGGTAAGAGAGGTTCAAACCCTTCTCCACTAATCCCACCCTTCTTCCACGAGATTTTGCATTTTTTAGGACTTTTAATTTGTGTCCCAGAGAAAACCCCAAGAGAGAAGAAGCCTTAGGGTAGCCTGTAGCAATTTCATTTGAATTCCCAGAAAAAGCACTAGAGCATGGCTACTCTGTCCAACCGTAATCGCTATGTCCAAACCATCTGATGCTGTTTGCTGAAGAGTCAGAGATGTAGCAACTGAATCCCTATCCATTGAGTCAGTAATCTGTACATCTCCATCAGTAAATACCTGAACAGCCAAATTCAGCTGTGATGAATCCTTCATCCGACCTGTAACATCTCCCATAGCTGCTTCAGGAAGCAGAGCAATGCTGTCCCCTCACTGTGCACCCACAACAGTAGAATGAGTTGCATCATCTCTTACTTCCTCCTGTCATATACAGTCACGCAGTTGAGACTCCAGTTCCCTCTTCTGTGCAGCAAATCTGCACTCATCAGCTACTAGCAGCTCAAGGATGTCCTCCACCATGTCAGCATATCCAGTATGAATCCGTACTTCCCTTGACTCTCCACATTCAGGTAGGGATACCTCACCCAAGGCAACCCCAAAGGCATGAATTACAGGAACAGCCTCATTATAATCTGAGACTGGGGGTGAGGCCTGTTCCCCGGCTCATTGCACATCCATCCTCATTGGAGTCTTGGGCAGACTGGCCATCGCAGCACCAGCACAGTGCCACCATCCAAAGAGTAGGGGATTTTATTGAAATAGAGGACTCCAGTACAAAGAAAAACAAGTGATAATCAACAAGGTATACATAAAAAACAACAGAAACAACAAAAGGAGCATGATGTCCAAAAACAAGTCAAATATCCGCCACCCAATGTTCTCAATTAATCCACAGGTATCTCCCTTTCACCACACCTTGATTTTTAAAGTTCATAATCCTAATACTCTGCAGTGTTTTTTGCACATTGCCTAGAATTTCATCATACAATACTCATTTCTGTTGCAGAACCCATGAACATCGAGATTGCCAAATATAGTATTGAAGAATGGAAAAAACAAGCAATAAAGTAGCAACATGAAATTTGGACCATTCATCATCATGGACCCCATACACTAATGTACAGTAATTTAGAGATGCAAACAAGGGTTCATTCCATTGTGTTGACAAATATACCCAACATTTCTGAATATAATGACAATCCAAAAAAAGGTGCTTCTGCATTTCTAAAATAGCAAAACAAAATTCCCTGGAACAGAACCTATCACTAAGCTGTTTATGTTTATGATTATTACCTGCCGGTAACCTATCATAGTTACCCAACCACACACTATCCCAAACAAAGTCAGGCAATTGTCTATTAGTAAGAAATTTGAGGGCTACAACCATGGAGTCCAGTGGGCATTCAGAAAAGAGCAACTTCGAAAAATCCAAATGGGCAATACGATTGTATAGTTTTTCTGATCCATGCTTTCCAAATTAGATACAGTAACACCCATTTCAATAGGTTTTAAAAGTTTCAATCCATATTTCAGAAAAATGGAAATTTTTTCAATTGTAAAGGTTTATTTTCTCTCAAAAGAGGCAACCCTTCAAGAACCAAGTCCATACAAAGGATGACAGTTCTTCCCGATGCCGTAAAGAAGACTCAAGTTGTAGGCCACAAAAATACTAACATAAAAGGCTATAGGATGTAACATAGCTATACCACCTTCCCGAATACTTCTATACATGTATTCCCTTTTAATGGGGTTCAACCTGCTCCCCCAAAAAGCTTGAAAAAATCCATTAAATAAAGCTGTATATAAAGAATCAGGAGGAGGAAACACATAACTGACATATAGAAAAATAGGAACTAATAAAGACTTAATCAATAAAACCCTTTTGCGTTTGGCAGCCTGTCTCCCTTTCCATCTTGCCACCAAACTATTGGCCTTTTCAAGCCCCAGACTCCAGTTAGCACAAGCCATATCACCAGAACCAAACTCAACCCCTAGAATGGTAAGTGGAGCCCTACTAATTGCAATACCTGCAATATATTCCTACTCTGGGCACAGGGGTGTCCCCCAAAGGGACACCTCTGCTTTTAGCATAATTAATCTTTGAACCTGAACAGGTAGAAAATAAAGACAAAACATCTCGCACAAACATCCCTTCCCTGATATTAGAAAGACAAAGTACTAAATCGTCAGCATAAACCAAAATTTTCACTGGTGGAACATCAAAACCTATGCGTAACCCAACTATATGTGCATGGTTAACTATCATTCGAATCAAAATATCTATCGAGTAGACATACAAGAGAGGGCTCAGAGGACAATTCTACTGCACACCCCGGTTCACCAATATGGGGTTACCAATCCAACCATTAACATTAGGAAGTAAAGATGCCGATCGGTACACAGTACGTATCCAACCCACAAAACCGCTTGGAATACCATAAGCCTTTAAAACAGAAAATAGAAACTCATGCAAAAACCTGATCAAACGCTTTCTCCTGATCCAGTCCCAGGACAAAACCTTCTATCTTTCCATCTTGTGCAACATTAAAGATTTCTGTCAACACCAATAAATTATCATATTGAGTTCTACCTGGAACAGAACAAGTTTGTTCCAGACTGATCAAACCATCTGCGAACAGTCGATAACCTGTTAAGTAAAACCTTGCTCAACACCTTCAAGTCTGTATTCAACAAACTAAGCATTCTCCAATTCTTCAAATCCGCTTTAGTCCCCTTCTTCTATAGTAAGAGCACTAAAGCCTGATTCATCGAATCAGCCAATGAAGAATTAGAGAGCATATCATTAGAACCCATGTAAAAACTGGAACAATATCATCCTGAAATGACTGATAAAAACCAGCACCCAAATCATCAGTACCAGGGGCCGAGTCTGGATTCAAGGAGAAAATAGCATTACGTACTTCAGCAACAGAAATTTCATCTAACAATTGTTGTTTAACCAAATCATTCACTTTAGGTAAATGTAAGTCATCTAAACTAATAGCTGAAGCATCGAGTCCAGTGTCTTCCTAAAAGAGAGAACCCAAATACTGCTCCACCACATTACTAATTCCTCTGGGGAAGTAACCATATCTCCCGTCGCCGTTTCCAACTGTGTAACAATTCTATGATGTATTCTGTCACTACAATCTTGAAAGGGATCTAAAGAGCCTTTACATAATTTCAAGCCAAATCATTGTTCATGTTCCAAGGATTTTGCCCTATCATATTGATAGTCAAACATCTGATTCGCAACAATTTGGATTTGGGAACTATAATCACGTGTTTCAGTTTCAGTTAAAGAAATCAATTTCTGTAACTAACTCCTAAGACTCAAATACTCAAAATATCGATTAGTGGCTAAGAACCGAGACTGAGATTGAAAAAAAACTTCCCAATCAGATTTGGTATCCTCCCACTATGAGGCAAGATCATCATACATATCAATAACAGAGAGCAGCGCAACCCATTCCCTTTTCCATGCCTTTTGGATCGCCTCCTCATTTAACAAAGTATTATTAAGCCGCCATAGATTTTTTTTTTTTTACTCCTAGGTGTCATACCCCAGGCAATTTGAACAGTAAGAGATCTGTGGTCAGTAAATTCCCAAGCCTGCAAGGTAACAGAAGAAACATGTAGAATAGCAGAAAGCAATACGAAATCAATCCTGGTAGACAGTGACGACTTAAAAAAGGTGCTTCCCCCAGATGAATAAATATGTTTGTACGCATCTACCAACTTCGCAGTACTGATTATATCAAGAAGCTTATGGGAATCACAAAATGATTTTGATGTTTTCAAACCTCTATCAGTGGAACTCAATGCACAATGGAAATCTCCTGCCCAAATAATCAGTCGAGGAGTATGAAGAAAAGGCTGAACATCTGTCAATAATCCAACCCTTTGTGCCTTGGTCTGCAGGGCATATATGGTTATCAGTCTAAATCTTTCACCCCTAAAATTAATATCCAATAACAAGGCCCTGCCGGGGTAAATATCAACCAGCCTGGAGACTTTCAAATCAGAATTTACAAACAATATCCCAACTCCATCACAAGTAGATTCTCCAATAGACCAGAAGGTGGCACCCTTAGACCATAGGTTATCAGCAAGCCTAACATCAAGAGTTGTTTTTAGTCTAGTGTCTTGAATATGAAATATATCACCTGTAGTTGTTTTAAAAGGGTTAATGTTGTCACCATTTCCTTATGACTCTTTATACTATTAACATTAAGAGTAGTAATGGTCAAGGATGCCATAAATGAAAAAAGGGAAGAAAAGCAAACCTAAAAAACATAAATCAAGAATCCTTAACTATCCGTCTATGCCTAGATCTACGTAGGGTAGACTCCACACCCCTGATTTCTCCCTCCTCACTTTCCGAAGTAAAATCAGTAGCAGATGAAGCTTTGAAAGAGTGGTCAGACTCTTCACCTTCAGACTCATCCCTAGGAGTCAATATTGCAAACTTATTACCAGACTTCCAAGAATCAGGGTTTTCCTGGCTAGTGGATTTGGAGGAAACAGCCTTCCCAGACCTTTTACATTTTTTTGACAAAACCTTCTTAAATATGTGCTGTGAATCAGGAGGGGAAGGGGAGGCATATCGGATACACCGGGATCCTCCTGGGCAGCAAGAGCAGAGGTGGATGGTACAGGAGAACCAGAAGGGACTCCTGAAGTCAAAGGGTCAGTAGGTAGACCCTTCTCAGTTGTACCAGCTTAACATCCTCATTCACTGACTTGTCCTCTAGAAGGGGCTTCTGGAGACTATGAGAGTCAATCTCCTTAGTGGTCACTACTTTCGTGGCCTGTAAATGTTTGGCAATATTAATCAATCCTTCATGAGAAGGACAGCCATCCCTATTATGGGATGCCCAATGACACATTGCATACCCATGTCCAGTTTGATCACATAAATTATATTTAAACAGATTGAGACAATCTGCTGCACAGTGACCAAACTCAAAACAGTGTGTACATTTAGGTGTATCACAGGCTGTATTGAGATGTGTCTGAGACCCGCATTTAAAACAAGACTTGGGCTGCCCAAGATAAAACAAATTCACCCTGTCTTTCCCCAAAAAGAAACTATTGGGAATATGTACAGGACCATTATTGGTAGAATATAGTTTAACCTGTAATGACCTCCCCCCCATTCCAGATTTGTTCACTGTCAAGAATGGGCACATGTTTATCCAACACTTCACACCATTGCCTCATCCAAAATAAAATGTCTTCAATATTAACACCTTCATTCTGGAACATAATGGTAATCAACTTAACAGCAGGTTTAGTTAAAGGGACAGCCAAAAATGGAACCCACAGAGGTGTATTTTTGATCTTCTAGTAGTCGGCCCAGAATCTGTCCAAATTAGAAACAGATTCAAAGCTAATATCATAATTTGAGTTCCCAATGTGAATAAGAGCAAAAATCTCCAAAGAAAAAAATGTCATAGACCCCTTCAGTAATTGTCTGGCAACATACAATCTGTCTGGTTGTTCCTCCAGGCCCCCTTTATAGATCAACCTAACAGCATTCTTCCTGGGGGCTGGTTCACCTTTAATAGGAAATAAATCTGCCAATTTAAACATAGGATTAAGCCAAGCAGATTTCTTGGGGTCTTGCAAAACCTGGACTGAAGCACCTATATGAAAACCATCACTAGTAGACTTGTGAGGAATGTCTGTACCAGGATTAGTTAAACCATCGACTTGCTGGCCCTTCATACCCATATGAATGCCATGCCATCTACAGTCTTCTGCAATGGAGGGAAAGCAGCTCAGAAGACAAATCTGGTTTAGTGGGCATCAAATTCAATGAAAACTGTACCGCTGATGCGTCATCACTAGGGTCTGGAATCCAGCTCCCATCAGACTGCTGTAACTGCCCAGCCCTGCAATAGCTCATTCAGGAGACCAGCCTGCCTGAGGAAGGGGGCTGTCAGGGAGCACTCCCCCAACAGCATCTACAGTACCCATAGACAGAGAAGTCACAACAGGTACAGACCTTAGAGGAATACTATCCTGCCCCTGCCCACTCGTAGTGGGATTAACTGTACCAACTACAGCATTGGCAATTCCCTTTGCCTGCTTAGAGGACCCATGCATACCCAAGCATCTAGTGACCATAAGGGAATCACAGTCAGTCAAACCTGGAAGATTTTCAGCAATCGGTGTCAGACTCACATTTTCTCGATGCTCACCACCGCCAGACATTGCCAAAGTCACAGACTCAATCACCACAGACCAGTCAGGAAAACCACGCACATCACTGACATATGATGAAACAGAGCAGGAGGTGGATGGAACCAACAAGGAAGCAGATCGCATCGCAGCAATCTAGGAAACCAAAACTTTTTTCCAATGCATACAATGCTCTTCCTCAGCCAAGATAAGTTCCAATAATTTCTATTTTTCAGACAGTGCTACACAGTCACCTTTCAGGGAGCCAGGTTCGAGACCTGCAGCAGAGAGCTCAATACCATGCACATGCTCCATTTCAGAATCAAAGAACTCCACAGTGACAGAGGAAGAGGTCTGCTCCTCTGCCCCTACGACATCCATCTCTCCCGAGGTTTGCTCAGAAGTGGCCATCTCAAACAGACAGCCAAAGGTTCCCCCTCCTAGAGAGTAGGGGAATTTTTAATTGAAAACTGAACAAATCATAACAAAGTTGTACAAATCAATATTATATCATACATAATCATAATGAAGAAAAAACCAAAAAAAACATAAATAAGTATTAATTCATACAAATACCCTAAACAGAAGAGAAACAGTATAAACCCACCGCTCCTCTCCCCACTATAAGAGTAGGTGTGATTTTATTTACAATAGAACATAATACAGATATTTCAAATTATAAATGAAAGCAAAAAAGGAAAAGCATTACAATTTCATGAAATCAAACTCACCATTACAATATCCAAAAAAACACAAAGAAAACTAAACACAGGGAACTAATATACACAGTTCCTAATCTTCTGTAAAAGGCATATAAAGTCCTCTATTTATACTTGATGATATATGAAAACCCTTTCCACCAAATTTGAACTTTCTCTACATTATAAAGTTGCATATCCTTCAGGTATACTTTTTGTGATTCATTTGATACCTATAAACAGTACCCTTCAAAAGAAGTTTTCTTTTGATATAAAACCCATTGGCATCGTTCCTGCCAGAGACAAAATCTCAAACACGCCAAAAAAGACCACAGTGTACTTTTCTCATATATGTTTAGCCTGGGAGGAAAATTTCCCATAACAAATATATCATAAGTTAGTTTATCCAACCAAGCCAATGTCCATTTCTTTGCCAAATAGGCCCACAAAGCTTTCAAATGAGAACAAAACAGAAAAAAAAATGTTCCATGGTTTCTCCCAGGTTAAGACATTCCAAATAAGGACAATTCCTTTCCTCCTTGGCCTTGTATTTTGCAGTCCCTCTAATGTTCAAACACCCATACATAATCAACCATTGAACCTCCCACATATGTGAAGGTAATCTGGAATTATTTAACTGATTCAGAATATTAGTATTCAATGCCACCGGGCAGTTTTTAAAACAAGGAACTAAGGGATAAATTTGAGATATAACCGAATTATAAAGGTTTTGTGATGTGCTCATACTGATCTGACTTTTGGTCACTTGCCATTTATATAGTTTCTGAGCTGCAGACCTAAAATAGGCTGGTAAATGGATGTGGGGATTCAGTTTTGGAGCACAATGCAGCCAAACTGATAAATATTGTCCTAATGCTTCCCTAAACCAAAGTCCCTCATTACAAACTGGAACTATCAAACTTAATTTTAAAGAATGGGAAAAAACAACGAGGTAAAACAGAATACAACCGGGTCAACCATTCCTAAACCTCCCTTCTTTGTTTTCAGATATGTAAAAAGGCAGTATAGCGCAGTGGTCTAAGGCTCTGAGCTGCAAATCTGGTGACATCCAGCAAACCAGACCTGGGTTTGAATCCCACAGCTTCCACTTGCATACTGTGTAGCCCTGAGCAAGTCACTTAACCTCCTTGTGCTCCCAGGCCACTCCTGTAAAAAAGCTTTTAGCTTAGTATGCTATACCTGGTTAAACAACCAAATAAAAAAAAAAAAAAAAACATCTCTTTACTGGGTTTAGTCTATTGCCCCACAACATCCGAAAGCAAATACTATAGAGCCTGGTTTCAAATTGGGATGACAGGGGAAAGATTAAAACCACATACTGCAGACAGGGTAAAATAAATTGTTTTAGAATACAAATTATTTTTATTTTTGTAAAACAGAACTGTTTCCATCTAGAACTTTTTGATTCCACCTTTTTTATCACACGATCCCAATTACAATCAGGGAGATTTTGAGACCCAAAAACTATTCCTAAAATAGTAAGAGGTTCAATTGATATTTGAATGATATTATATTGAAAATGGGCTTGAACAATACCTCCTATTAACAGACCTCTAGATTTAGAATAATTTAATTTTGCATTAGAGAGACCAGCGTAATGATGAAATTCTTTAAAATATTCTCCAATTTTCTCAGTGTGTTTGAAAAAAAGACATACATCATCTGCATATGCCTGGACTGTCAAAAAATAATCTGTCAGTGGTATCCTAAAACCATCCCATTTAGGAATTATACTTAAGGCTTTAATTAGGGGTTCTAAAGAAAAAATATACAATAGCGGACTTAAAGGGCAACCTTGACATACCCCAGTTCTGATAGTAAACCCTTTCTCTGTTGTACCTTTTACTACCAGATAAACTTTATAGGAATCATACAGTGATTTAATAGGTTTAATTATCTCCTCCAGAATTCCAAAATATTCAAGTGTTGTAAATACAAATAAATGATTAACCCTGTTGAAAGCTTTTTCCGGATCTAAAGAAGACTGCCAGATCTACCATTTACAGTCAAATACTCAATTAAATCCCATATAGTAGCTAGAGCTGACTGAATTTTTCTGTTGTGTAACCCGCAATACTGAACTGGTGAAATTACCCTGTTTGCCATATTTTTAATTCTATTATTAATTAGAGTAGTAAAGATTTTATAGTCGGTATTCAACAGTGTAATTGGTCTCCAGTTCCTTATATCCCCTTTATTTCCAGATTTAAAAATGTAAATCTGAAGCCCTTCAGAAAAAACACTGGGATAGATTCTCCAGCCATAAATTTGTGAAAAAACAAATTTAAACAAGACATTAATTCTGCCTGAAAAGTTTTGTAAAAGAGGTTAGACAGACCATCTAGGCCCGGGGAAATGTTATCTTTTAAGCAATTAATAACCACCACTTCAATTTCTTGTGGGGAAAAAGGTTTCTTCATATTAGAAATCATAACTTGATCTAAATGAAAGGGAGGGGGGCTAAATAATTGTTTATATCCTGTAAAGAGGGGTAAGAATCTGGTTGTAAAGCCTGGAAATGCAAATCAATAATATCACTAATGGAGTCCACTTCCTCAACTCTACTGTTATTATGTTCTAAAAAATCTATAGAAGAAGAGTCTTTAAGTGTTTTGCATAATGCATAAGGGTCTCCTATAACTGATTTGTTTAAATGGTTATTAATAAGTGCTTGAAGTGTTCTAGCTCTATCATATTGTAGTTGCTGCATTTGCTGCTTTATTGTATCAATTTGTAAGAAAATCCTGTCTAGAAGATTAGCTACGAAATTAAATGTTGCAATTGAGATCTTAATTTTAAATAAGAAAAAAATTAGAATTCCTTTGACGTGTCCCATAACATTTAAACCACTTTTACAGTCATTTTGTCTCCCTCCACCATACCCCCAAGATCAGGGTATAAGAAAGCCACTGATAACCTGGCTTTTAATATTAGTTTGACCGAATTTATTACTATCTTTTCTTGCAAAATGGAAGTATTCAATTTCCATCTTTTCCCCTTATCATGCTGTTTAAAAATGTCCCCCACCTCTATCTGAATCAATATGTGGTCCGAGAACTCCACTGGAACTCTAGTAAAAGATTTAACAGGGAGGATTTTAGATGTAAAAAGGTATTCTATTGTAGATCCATTTCGCCCCTTAAAAAAGGTACAACCAGAGCCCTGTTTATCTAACAAATTACATGTAGTTAAATCTGCAGTTTGAACAATTGTCTTCAAGCAGTTAGAATCACAATAAATTTTCTTAGAAGAGGCACCCTTTAAATATAAACTACAATTGAAATCTCCTCCTCAGAGAATGTGTAATGAGGTGACCAAATAAGAGTGAATGTCCTTCATACAATCAATTCTAGCTGCCTTTGTCTGGGGGTTATAAATATTAATACATCTATAATCACTAGAATGCCATTTCCCATCTATAATTAAAACCCTACCAGGGACTAAGTCAATTAGTTTGTATAGAACAAATTGGAAAGAATTAAAAAGAATCCCAATGCCATCGTCTTTCTCTCTACCAAAAGACCAATACGAAGGTCCCCACGGCCAATCTTTTTTAAAAGAAGAAATTTGCTCCCAGGAGAACATCCAGGTTTCTCGCAGATAACATATTGAAATATTCCTGTCATGCACAAGTTGGAAAACGGCCTGTCTTTTCTTACTATTCAGAATACTGTGTGTATTTAGAGAGCCCCAAAGTCATCCCACCATGAAAACCGATTAGAGAAAAAAAAGTCATTTTATCTTTTTTTTCTTTTCTTTTTCTTTTCTTTATAATCCTCTGTTGGGACTCCTAGGGGATCCTGTACAGATTTCTGGGAATCTGAGTCCCCAACCTCCATTTCCGAATCACCCCAAAAAAGGGCAGCATATGAATTCTGAGTTTCAATCAGCTCCATTGAGGGAATTGAAGCTGTTTTTAGGTTCCTACTAGACCTTCTTGGGGGTAATGAGGACTGTCGGGTAGATGCACCTGCTGACTTGTCTTCAGGATCTACATAGCAAACTGGCACCATCAGATCAGGCTTTTGTATCATTGCATCTATTATAATCAGTTGATGTTTTAAATCGGGGGGATCAGGGGACAAGCAGTGAGAACCACTGAGTTGGTGTCCACTAATCTGGGGGCCAAGGGGAGGTCCCAAATCAATATGAGTACCACTATTTTTCTTGATAGCCTCTGGGGTCTGCTGGATAATCAAGTCAGGGCTCCCACAAGAGGCCTTGTTCTTAGCTGCCCATGGACACTCCCTAATAGCATGGCCATACTCTTCACAGAGGTCACATCTTGTATGATTGGCACATTGCATCGTAACATGTCCCACATCCCCACAATTATCACATCTAGGATGGTCACAGGTGCTTGAGAGATGTGTTTTAGCACTGCATTTATAACAGGCCCATGGCTGGCCACTGTAAAACAAACCCCTCTATCCTTACCCAATAAAAAAGAATTAGGAATATGTTTAATACCCAAGTCAGACTGCCACAATTTCACTCTAAACTTCCACCCTCCCATCCAGAATTGCTTGGAATCTAAAATAGATTCAGGGTCACTTTGTGCATCGCATTTTTGAGATAACCAATAAGTAATATCCTCAACATGGACTCCTTCATTCCTGAACATCACTGTAACATTTTTAATTAAAGGTTTAGTCAAAGGAATCACTAAAAAGGGATGTGTGGCGTATGCATGGGCACGCCCCCCTTACTTGCACCACATACATTACTGATGAGTCCATGTTGGGGAGAACTTCACTTAACCATAGCTTTAACAGAACAAGTCCAGTAAATAGGCAGAACAAAAGCTAATATCATAATTGTCTTATCCCGAGATGTTGATAAAAGCAAACACATCTCTAGGAGAAAAATGCAATGATTCTTTCATAAGGAATTTTCCCACATAATATCTGTCTGGTCTCTCTGCCAAACCACCTTTATACGTACAGCGTTGCGCCGAGTCGCAGCCTCCCTTTTAGCTTGTGAAAACAATGCAGACATTAAGGGTTTATCAGTAGTTTGCTTTTTGTCTAATTTGTTTACCACAGAATCATGAATAATACTAGAAACCAGATAATCTGTAGAAGCAAGACCCAATGGTACTTCCATTACAGGAGGTCCTTTTTCTTTAATACCATCTGTTCGAACCCCTTTTGTTACTCCTGGTTTCCACTCTGGGGAGTCATTATGGAGATTGAGCGAGGGATCCAATGCCAAATCAGGAGTCCAGACCCCATTAGCCATTTTCTCCCAGCCCACAGCTAAAAGGGCACTCTGGGCCAAACAATTCTCATTGTGAACTTGCAAGCCAAGAACTGCCATATGGAGAACTTTAGGTACCTCATCATTCAGTTTAAAGTTTATGTCCCCATCTCTAGAAACAGTGTTTTCTTACACTATGTTCATTTGTGGGGTTATTGGCTTACAGAAGCTAAATTCTGTCACCCCGTCTTGTTTATTAGCTGCAGTCTGATATGTAATAGGCAATTGTGGGGCTGTATCAATGTCGCTTACCCCCGTAGGTTTAAAAACAAAACCAGCTTCTTTAGATAAATGCACAGCTTTGAATGCAGTCGTAGAATGTGTTGTACTCACTGTTACTGATGTAGGAGATTCCAGAGTGGCAGCATTTGATCCACCCGTAGAACCGGAGTCTCCGGCAAAGTTATTGGCTTTTGGCACTCTCCACCTCCACAGAAAACACTGCCAGCCACACTGGAAACACTTACATTGTTGTAAGATGCAGCTACAGGCTTTGGCTCACCCGAACCCTGAAAGACGATTTTCGTCTTTACTGCTGCATTCCCACTGTCAAGCTGAATGCCTTGTTTGACAGGGGAGTTGGTCACCAGCTGAGTTGCTTCAGCGCAGGTAGCCATATCATTAGAGCACACAGGATCCTCCACTAACAAAGCATTAAAGGAACTCCCTTCATTTTTCTCCACTTTAGTCAAGGGTTGTGGTAAAGTAAACAACTCATTTGTTGATATCGCTTCATGAAAGATCTCCTCTCCGTCCATAACTAGAAACGTTGTTAACTGTGAATTTGACTCTGTGAGTAGCGCGGCCTCCCCGCCTGCTACACCCACCGCCTTCTCCTCCAAATGATCTCCTACAGTGGCCATCTTGCAGTAAGACAGCCTGACCCCCTACTGGCCAAACAGTAGGGAAATTTCCCCTGGTGCCCTGACAAAATGTCCCCCATTCACTGGAAATACCACTAACAGCTTAATCTCATTCAGTCACACTTGGCATTCATCTGTGTGGGGGGTAATTGTGAGAAGGAGGGGCACCTGCAAAGTTAGCTGCTAGCTGCACACTCGAGCAGACTTGATAGACCATGTGGCCTGTATCTGCTGGCAAGTAGTAAGTAACATATGCTGTCAATTACATCAGTTCAGTAACATGATAATGCAGTAAAATGAATGCCTTCTCTCAGCCTTCATATCTCCAAAGCGAAAATGCTATGGTAAACCAGCCTTTCTCTATAGCTTTGGCCTTCTACTCCATTGATCATTTTGGTGGCCCTGCATTGCACCCTCTTTACAGCCTTAGCATAATGCAGTGGAGGACCACAGAACTACTATGCATAATGTAGTTTAGGTGGTGTTAGACCAAATCCCTTTAAAAAAGGGGGATAGTGTCCCCTTCCCTGCTGAACACTTACCTACTGTATTGTTTTCTTGAAATCCTTTATCCTCCTGGTCAATCTTCTAGCCATCTAGTCAGGCTGATGCTTTGCAATTACCCAGACATGTCCTTCATTACAGCTCTTTTTATTATGCGTATGTCTGTCTGAACATAAAAGAGCCACAATGTTGAATAATTTTAAGTAATTTACATAAAATTAATTGACAATGAAATCCAGCTTAAAATTCCAACATGTTAATCTTAGAGTGGATGTATACAGCAACCTCCACACATTTGGTAGATAGCAGAGGGAGGTGGCTGGTTGGAGAAAAAAAGCAGATGACGACATTGAAAATGCAATCAGAACTTCAATATTCTATAAGTAAAAGCAATTAGTAATGGCATTCCATATGTAAAGATGTATTTGTTTAAGGAAACTCACTATCTGTGGTATTTCCATCTTTTTCATTAGCTACAACTACTCCAACCACAACCAAAACAACAACTACAACAAGTAAGAGTACATAAATAACTGCAAGTAAATTATTGTGAGAAATGCATCTTTGATATGATTTATAAATTTATATTCTATTTTGAAATCAAAACACAGTGGGTGAGATATTCAGACTGCACCAGGCTGTGGTGCAAGCCTGGGCGCCAGCGCAACTGGGATGTGTCAGGGTGCTGACAGGGTGATATTTAATGGTGCTGTGCCATGGCTCAGCACCATTGAATATCACTCCATGACCACCCCCATAGCACATGGTGCAGTGGCACTGAATCAGCGCAAGTGGCCAGAGAGGGGCAGGGGGATGTGCTAGCGCAAGTGTCATTGTGCTAGGTACATCAACCATGATATTCAGCGGTGGTCATGCAAATGGGGCCATAATGCTTGCAAGGCACAAATGGGGCCATTTGCATGTCATTATGACCACATTTGCATGCAGGTGCTCCGATCCCCGGCGACTTGCACCTGGCACCCTGCCAGGCTGCAGCCATCGGGGACCAATACCCCCTGTAAAAGTGGCAAAGTGCCCCAATGCCCAATCGTAGGCATAGGTTGCAAAACAAAATATTCCAATACCCCTGGTGATCCAGTGAACCACTCACAGCCCGATCGTGGGCAGAAGTATAATAAAATAAATAAATCCCTTCCCTGGTGGTCCAGTGGACTACTCACAGCCTGATTGCGGGCAGAAGTATAATAAAATAAATAAATCCACTGGACCACCATGGAAATTGGACTATTATTTCTTGAAACCTATGCCCGTGATTGGGCGGGGAGGCGCTACCAAGACGGATGGTGCCACCGGAGCTCTGGTAGCCACCCACAGCTGTCAGCTGCCGTGTTGCACCCTGCAATACGGCAGCTCACCTGTGGGTGGGCAGCTGTTGCTCCTGTTTTTTTTGGCTCAACTGTGTGCGGCGCAGGAAGAGGTTGCACCTGCATCTGCTCAGCACATCCCGGGCTGAATATTGGGATGTGCGGCATATGCATGGGCATGCCCCCCCTTACTTGCACCACATACATTACTGATGAGCCCCGGTGCATCGGGATTTGTGCCACGCACTTTCCCTTTTTGAATATCGCACTGGGGTGCATCAGTGGGTGCAGCATGGTGCACTGTGTTGCGCCATGTGCAACCCTTCAGAATATCTCACCCAATGTGTCTAAACCTAGATGAGTAGCCTGATCTCCCAACATTTCCTTACTCTCTACCTATCATATACATTTGTCACATATTAACATATCAGCATATAAATAGAAGAGACTCTAAGACCATTGTGTCTTCTTCCCCTACTCATTAGCAGGTATGAAAAAGTATGCTGTGTAAATATGTATGAAATAAAAGGTGTTTCCTACCCAATCTACTACCCAGTGTAGCAACAAATTCCCTTGTCCCCTGAGACTTCATCCAATAATGTACACAGAAACCTGTTGTGGGTGCCCTGATTGGCAAACAGTTTATTAACAAATGTCCAATTTGTTCATCCAAATTATCATCATGTTTATCATTACTTCCAATACATTTGATTACAAGCTTTCTTTCTTTTCAAACATTCCCTATATCCACTTTGTTTGTACATATATATATATTATTTCATTTTTATCGACCACTCTTAATTCTTAATTCCTTTTCTTCTTCCCTAGATGTAGACCTGTGGGGCTGCTCTCATTTCTTCTTTCTTCTCTGGGCACTAGTGTACACTAGCTGCCCTTCTTCTTCCAGTCATTGTGGCCTTCTGGTCCACCTGCCCCCCTTCCCCCATCCCTTCTTTATTTTCTTCCACTAGACCTGCCTCCAGCTTGCTACAGATGGCAGGTCTCCCCCCCCCCTTTACTAGGCTGTCTCCTTCCACCAGGCTAATATGCAGTCCTCAATCCCAGTGCTAAACATGTAATTTCCTAATCCTGACAAGTGCACCTTGTCATCCCTATTATAGTTGTCATCCCTCTCGTCTATGCTCCTCCTAATAACCTATCCTCTCATACTTATGAACCATGTCCCCACTCTCTGATTCATTCTGTGCCTGGCCTTATCTATATCCCTGTGGCTCAGTGCAAGTCTTCAAACTCTCCTGGGCACTATATCTGAACCAAACCAGGGTAACCTCTGGCCACCACTTCGTAATTTTGTTAATGTCATGTTTGATATCATAAAAGATGTCCAGCCAGGGTCTGGACCCCAGGTCATTCCCTCCCAGGTGTATGATCAACATATCTGGCTCAGATGTGTCTCCCTCATCTTCCGTTATGTCGACAGAAGCTGCATCTACTTCATTCCTATGATTCCTCTCCATGTGAGCATATCTTGCCTGGGATCCTGATACAGTTGCTGTCCCCCTGGCCTCCATGCTGCTCTCCTCTGAGCCCAATAAATAAATATGTGCCCACATATCTAGCAATGGTCGGAGTGCCTCAGAGCAGCTCACACAGCTTATGAAGATTCCAAGAGCCAACTAATACAACTGAAAATCCTCCTCAGGTGGTATAGAACTCCCACAGTTCTTCATAGCCTCAGGATTATACCACAGGACCAATGTTGGAGATGTCACTCTTCCCCTGCCCACTTACTTCATATTCTGTGGACTTGCCCAGCCTTACAGAACTTCTGGATGCAAGTCCTAGCTGACTGCTCCAGGATAATAGGTAAACCACTCTCGCTGCAACATTACTTCCTCCTGCTAAGAGACACCTCAGCACTAAACCTACTTACCCCCTCCAGCACAGCTTGGGTCTTAGAGGCTATCATGGAGGTGAAGAGGGCATTCTAGTGAGGTGGAGACAGCCCACACCTTCAGTATTCTTGCAATAGCATTCTGCTATGGTCAGGCTGCTACCTTCGAGAGGCTTATGGTGGTAGCCAAGGGTAGGCTTGATAGATACTACAAGATATGGGGGGCATACTTGCATTCTCATATCTGTTCGGTTGCACCCCCACCATTGCAAAAAAACCCAAAATCCTGACTTATAACATAGCTCGTTAGCACTGTAATGTGCTGTTATTGTTGACTGGTTCCACCACCTCTTTATATACACTATATTCTCCTCTCCTCTCAACCTGCCTCCTCCTGACAATATGTGGACCTATATATTAGAATATTTGATAGATACAACCTCTATGAATCTACTGTAGCTTAATACATACCTGTACTGGCAGTTAGTGGGCTGATCTGATCTGATCTGTTGGGTAATATTTTGGCAACTCCAATTAGGTGTAGGAAGAGTATGAAAGTTAACTTTCCTCTTGTATAAAATTTACGTTTCTACCTAGAGTGTATAAGAACCACTACCCATGTCAGACTATATCTGTCATGCATAGCTCCACTGGTGAGTCAACAGAGTTTTTTGAGATCAATTATCTTTGTATAATGCTATATGGATTTATTGTTCTGCTTGGTGTATGAGGGCCGTCTTCGTGGCTTAATGTAAGTAAAAAACTTCAATAAAATCTTAAATGATAAAAAAATATGCGCCCACATATCCAGACCTCTAAGCTCCTCTTGTGCCACGTTAAAATTAAAAAACTCATGAGAATAACTCCATTTCTCCCCCACCCCAACCCCCTTGCCCTTAAACTTTGCTAACTTTTACCTGCGTATGAGAAAAACAGAGAAACAGTTAGCATCTTAATCCAATAGAAGTCTTACATATCTCTTATAGCAATCAGATGACCAGTGCCCGCGCACCTTCAATTCCTCCTGGGACCCCCTTTTGCCACAGCTTCTGAACCCACCCCAATCCAAAATGAATGTGAGGAAAACCTCCTAGGATCTTCCCCAAGGAAGTCAATACCTTTTTACCACTACAACCACCTGAATGCTTGTTACTGCTTTCGCATCCCCATGTTTAAATAACAGCCCCGTCCTTTTTCTCTGCCTGTGACTTACGCCCACAGGGCCTGGACTGGACAGATGCTTTGATTCTGATATTCTTTTAACACTACCTTGACTCTCCAACATTTCTGATCAGTCTGATCTAATTATAACAAGGTGCACCTCTCCCTGTTTCCAAGTCAGGGTCTCCCAATGCAATCCCCTTGATGTGTCGCCCTTTCCATAACCTACTAGTTCACTGACTCTGAATGCCCCATGCCACATTACTGTGTATATGGCAGCAAATAATATTGCTTCTGTCCTGGACCTGCACACATGTGGTATTACCTGTACCAAGACCCCAAGCTTTGCCTTGGTAATAGGTCTTGAATTGTCCTCCAACCTCCCTTTAGTCCTAATCCACCCTTGATTCATTCTGTGTATTAACATGCTCCTTGTTGGGACCCCTATCTTTTCATGTTACACACTAAACTGATGGTGGACAGGTGCACTCTCATCATAGAATGAGCCATTCCTGTCTGCCACTCCTGTACTACAAACTTCTGTACTTGGTCCTCTGTCACTGCCCCACTTACCTCCATGTGGTGGCCTTCCCTGAAGGCCTGAAAAACTTATCATGAGCCCTTGTATATCTTTAGGGTCCTAGGGGCCAATGAGCTATGAAACAGCATCTCGGCTCCTTCCAGCAAAATTCCCATATGAACACTTGTACTGGTGTCCTCTGTGCCTCTGCCCAGCTGCAGATGGGAGGCTGTCAGCATTCGGTCTGCAACCCTTCAATGTGCCTAGCCCTAAATGACATGTTAAGCCTGAGATTCTGCAACACTAGATGACATAGCACCTGCATAACTGTCTCAGACATGGCCCCCCTTTTATTCAGTACCTCCACCACTGCCCTGTTGTCACACCAAAAAGTGACTTTTTGGCCTCTAAGCTCCTCCCCCCAGATTAACGTACTGAACAATATAGGTAAAATTTCCAAAAGGATGATGTCCTTTGTGAAGCCCACCATCTTCCATTCCTCTGGCCATGCCTCTGAAAACCATCTTCCCTTACAATAAGCCGCCATGCCCATCCCCCAGCTATGTCGGTGTATAACTCCAGATTTGTATTAAATACCCAATCATCTTGTCAAAATGTCATCCTATTAAATTCCCTTAAAAATTGTTCCCATACCACTAGGTCAGCTCTGGTGCCCTTTTTAATGCCCACACAGTGGTACAGTTTTGTAACCCTTTTTGTTACCCTGGTGAGCCACTGTGTAAATGCCTGTCCTGGCCCTATTGATCTGCAGGCAAAATTTAAATGTCCCAAGAGCTGCTTCACCTGCTTCAACTGTACCCACAACCTCCTCCCTGTGGCCTGTAGTAGCTGTTTCAACTTTTCCACTTTCTGATTTTGTAAGTGAAATAGTTCCTGTTCTGCATCAATTTCTATGCCCCAAAATTTGATTCATCAGCTAAGCCCCTCCATCCTGTCAGTGGCTAATGGTACCTCCACCTCTTAACACATACCTTGGAAGCATGTCAACATGCATTCCGTCTCACCCTGCCATTCTCCTATCAGCATGAAATCATTCAAATAGTGAATCACCCTGGTGTACCGGACTCTTCTGATACACCCACTGGATCAGTTGCTAAAAGCTCAAAGGTTGCACAAGCAATGGAGCAACCCATCAGCATGGTCTTGTCAAAATACTATTCTCCTCTGACTTTAAAACCCAGTGGATCCCAATCACTTGGGTGGACTGGCAGCAACTGGAACATGTCCTCTATGTAACTCTTCACCAGCCATGCTCCTCTGGTGGCCCTAATGAGCTGCACCATCTATACTAGTGTGGCATAAGTGACTTTACTGTCCTCCTCATTGATCACATCATTTACCAATTCCTCTTTTGGAAAAGACAGATGGTGTATCACTCAGAACTCCCCTGGATGCTTCTTTAGCACCAATCCAAGGGGGGAGACCCACAGATTCTCCAATGCGGCTCCCTGGAACAGACCCTCTATCCTCCCTGTTAATACCTCTTTCTTTATTTTGAGACCTAACACATCCTCCTTCCCTTTCACTGCCCCCAAATTCTTTGCTGACCTTCTTTCCTAGTGCATTGAAGCGTAGTCTAAAATCCTCCTTCAAACCTGTTACCAGTGTCGTGGCTGTCCCCCCTATCGGCATATTCTTTTGCCCATTCCTCTATCACTTCTTGTTTTATTGGAGTTGTTGCCATATAAAATTGTCCTTACCATGTCATCTCGGCCCTATTGCTTGAAGGACTACTGACTGTATCCTCTACCACCTCCGAACCCCTTTCTCCTATTACCCCTCCCCCACTGCTGCCACCAAAAACTCCCTGCAATACCCTGAAAGGGGAGAATGCTCTGTTGGCTGGTCATCCCCACATTGCTTGGATTGAACCAATTGGTCCTACATTTTGCAGCTGGGTGGCTCCCCCGCATTTTGAACATGCGTGCCTGAAGCGGGATTGGGGCCAGGAACAAAATGCTCTGTTGTACCCCAGCAGCATTTCTGCATCATGCTCTGTTTTTTCTTCCCCTCTCCACTGTTCCTGCCAGTCAAACAATCCAGCCACAAGTCAGACTGTCTTGTGTCCCATCTCACATCTCCAAATGCAGTTATCTTATCCGCTGTCTAAATTGCTCATTATATTGGACCCAATTATTTCCACCCCACGTCTTTACCTTTCTGATTATCAAAGAGTAGTTGAGAAGGGGTATCACCTTTTTTTCTCAATGACTATTGCAGTATAAATCATAAAACCCACCAACCAGGAGTCCCATGACTTCCCCTTCTTCCCTTTCTCTTCTTCCCCTTTTTGCAACAGTACCACTGCCACTGCCATGTCCTTTTTGGCTATGCTTTCCTTCTTATAGTATTTTGTGATGGCCTCCTTACTTACCAAAGCAAAGATGTCCACATACTCTCCCTTCCAAATTTTTTCTTTCATTGCTAAAGGTACATGTTTGCCTATGCGCATGCCTGGACAACCTATCTCCCTTGTGCTCTTGCCTTCTCAATGTGACATTCCCTGGCCATGTCTTTCCCCTGCTTGCCCTTTTAATTTTGGCTAAATCCTTTTAAACTGTCCACCCCATTCTCCTAGCATTTGTTCACATATTCTTTAATGCTACTACCCAGGTTAGGGGCCTCATTACCTGTTTTGGGGGTAGATTCTGGGCCTGGGCCAGGCCCCAATGGAACCAGTTCAGCTGGTGTATTGTTGTCCATTGGTTTCAGAGATCCCACTGGGTTGTCAGGTTGCAATGGCATCGGGGTGGGCAAAGGCAGAGGAGTAAGTTCAGGCACTGAGATTGGTGGCTGAGGTACCGGGGCTGGTGCTGGCACCATTGGGGTGGGTGCCCCAGGGTCTTCCTCTACAAGACACGCTGGCCCCCTCGGAGGCTTCTTGTAGCCCTTATCCTTCCCCTTCCACTATGGCCTGGTATGCATCCTCCTTGGTCATTGTATTCTTTCTGTGGGCCATTCTTGAACCTGGAATGTGGCTGCAAGAGAATTTCAACAGTTAATCATTAAATAATGCTGCATATAATTTTGGACCTATAAAGACCCCAACCTCCACTAACATTAGTCCCTTATTAGTCATCCGTCACGATGAGGCCGTTTCTCCTCTGTCTAACCGATGGCCAGACCCCCCCCCAAAATGGTGCCCATGCACCCTGCCAATCCGGTATGCAGGCCTTATTGCTGAAGGGGTTTTAGGGCCCAAATATTCCCAACATCAATCCAGCCCTGTATGGTGCTCGCCGCCCTTCAGCCTAATTTGTCTATTCCTTAGGCTTGCTGGTTTCTAATCCACTTTTCTAAATGGACCTCATGCTCCTCATTCCATCATTTCCTGATTCCACCTCCCCCATCCAGTCCAAACACTGACTAGGCCTTACTCTGCTCCTCATTGACCCCTGCTTCGCAGCCCAACCCCTTGCAACTGACGAGCAACCAACATAAAAATCAATTAATATGTTTTCCTTTTTGTTTTTTGCTTTGTTTTTTTGCTTTAAAATCAGCCATCACCCATTCAGACTTGGTAAACACCCCTTTTTCCCCTGTTTCAGCAGTAAATGCCATAGTATAGTAGTAAAAATGTTATTCAATTGACAAGCAAAAGAATAGGAAGCTCAACTGAGACAAGCTCATTTCCAGCAAGGTCCTTGACATGATTACTCCAAGTTACAATATCCAAAATTTCAGACGTCAACATGTATTACAAAAATATATAAAAATATATAATAAATAACAGAATAAATGTTGACTTACAAGCTAGAAATGGAAATACCACATCAATAAAAAAATCACAAATACTTAATTACAATTAACTTGTTTAGATGACTGTTTAATGTAAATCTACAAAGTGGAGCCACATTCAAATTCATTACTATACATGTGCAATTTCTCAACTTGTTTACTCTGTAATACCTTATGTTCATGGTGAATCTGTATTCAGCCTCTTTATTACTTCATCTTTGAATCATCTTTTGATTTCTCCTATATGTGGATTGGTATTAACTGGCCTAAGAGAAAGTGGCAGCGTATTCCATATAAGGGTTCACAAAAAAAAGAAATGTGCTCTGCCTAGTTCCATCCTTTGCCTAGGAAGGGCATATTCTATTCCTTTAGCTGAGTGCAATCCATTTTTTACTGTCCTAATTTGAAGTCCATCAATAACAAACACACTGGCTTGATGTTCTTTTTCCCTTATATGTAACTACAGCACCACATCGCCTTAGCACACCAGGCCTTAGCACACCATGCCCCATGTGGTCAGACTCTTATCGTGGCAGCCCATTCTGAGCTATGTTGCCCTTAGTCCCACATGGCTCTGATTTTCTGTTGCTTCTCTTTTTCTTGTCCATGGGGCATCACCAACCCCCATAACTCCATCCATTTGTTCTCCAACATAGCTTGGCATTCCACCTTCTGAGGCAGCTCTCGGGCCCACTAAAGCTAATCCAAAACTCCTTTCACTCCCTTTTCCTTTCCTGGTCGCCTTTTCCTACCTGCAACTAAAGTGTCATTGTCTTTTTTTTAAATGGAGCTGGGCATGCTCACTTCCCAGATAGGCCACAAAAATCTCCCACATGTATGACATTGTGAACCGACGCTCCGGATCACCATCCTCACTCCAAACACCAGATGCCCCTTTCTTTCCATATCAAACTCCCATTGCCCTAACAAACAGAACAACAATTAACTCATGCTTGCTC
Organism: Neoceratodus forsteri; assembly: GCA_016271365.2. NCBI lineage: Eukaryota > Metazoa > Chordata > Ceratodontiformes > Ceratodontidae > Neoceratodus > Neoceratodus forsteri. Next base: position 934,576,014 of record CM028133.1, read on the forward strand.
TCAGTATCCAATTTTGACAAAACCCCATTTGGTGCCAATCAATTCACCAACAACTATCCACTCGTTGCCTCAAACACATTGCTCAGCTAGCAAAATCAAATGGGACCACATGATAAAAACAATTTTCCTACCTGCCATAACAGGTCCCCTGCTTAAAAAAATTACTATACCTTACCTTATTCTCTGGACTCCTCAGCAGGCAGGCTAGCTTGCAATTGACCCACTGCAGATGCTTAAAATTATGTTTATTTGACCCTTTTCCTTTTCTTTTTTTTATGCACTAAAAACTGTATTGCACCATGCCAATTAATTTAATTAAAAGTGGCCTGATAATTACCGCTTACTGTGGCCAATCAGACATGCTGAATAGCTAAAAATTCCTGGAAGCAGCAAAAGTAAGGTCTGGGCCTCCTGCAGCTTCTTTTTATCCTGTAGCCCTCCTCTCCTGTCCTACCCTTTGGCCAATCTCATTCTTTCTCTCTCACTCCCCAGTCTTTCCCCTTTTTAGACCTCACTTACGAGGTCACCAGCTACCCCTGTCTGCCATTGGGAAACCCCCATTAACTGTGGCCCAGGGGACAACAGGGCTTGCCCTATAAACTGGAAAGCCTCATTAGTAAGCATACACTTCTACAGGCCATGGGTGTAGGCAGGCATATTCCAAGTACTCCATGGTGTGCAATTTTATTTAAGGGGGGTAGAAAATAGGCTCTGAACTGCTTCCTTTTTCCATGAAAACTAACAAAGAAAATTCTGAACCTTTCTGTAATTTTATTCATAGGAGTCAAACCTTGAAGGACTGGTCACTAATACTCTCTTTGCATCCCAAGGACAATACAACTTTAAAGGCTCTGGACTGGTATGTGGGTGTCTTAGGGAACAATGCATGACATTTGTATTAACCCATGCATGGCAACAACCACTGTCATGAGATACAAAAGTTGTATTTATTGTGCCAAATGAGGCAGCAAACATGGTCCTAGTGTACATTTGTGCATTGTCTGGCTACACCCGGGGGGGGTAGCTCAACCTAACAAGGGGGGGGTAGCAGTGAGTCTACTTGGTGTGCAGATCTGAAGTCCCTTGCTACACCCCTGGTACAGGCTCACTTGAAAGGCTTGTATTCTCTTCATGTCTACTGAAAGTCTCATTCCCATGATCATTTTGGTGGTGCTGCACTACACCACTTCGACAGTCTCAATGTATTGTTTGTATTGAGAAGCCAAGGACTATGTGAAACACTTCAGGTTCGCTCTGAATAAGTCCTTGTAAAGAAGGAGGATACATTTCCTACCATGCTGAAACCCCACTTGAGATGGCAACCTCCGAACAACAGGTGTATCTCCTCAACCTGGAGAAGGACAGAAGATCAAAGTTTGTTATCTACTTAGTCCAGTCAGTAATATGATAATGCAGAAAAATACATGTCTTCACTCAGCCTTCACTTCCCCAATGTGAGAATGCTATCTTCAGCCAGCATCTCCCTTTAGCTCTGACATTCCACTTCATTGATCAGTTAGGTGTCCCTGCATTGCACCCTCTTCATAGCCTCAATGTATTGTAGTGGAGGAGCACAGAACTACTGTAAATAATGTACTTCAGGTGGTGCTAGACTAAATCTCTTTCAATGTTAATTCAACGTCCATACTGAACACTTACCTACTGTATTCTTTTCTTGAAATTTTTTATCCTCCTGGTGAATCAGCCCAGCCATCTAGTCAGGTTTACATTTAGCAATTATCCATACCTGATCTTCATTGCAACACTTTTTACTATGCGTGTGTTTTCCTGAATACAAAAGAGAGATAATGTTGAAGAATTTTACGTAATTTACATTTACATAAATGACAGTTAAATCCAGCTTAAAATTCCAATATGTTAATCTCAGATTGCATGTAAACAGCAGACTCCACACATTTGGTAGATAGCAGAGGGAGGTGGTAGGTTGGAGAAAAAACCCAATGACGACATTAAAAACTCAATGAGAACTGCAAGGTTTCTTAAGTAAAAGCAATTAGTAATGGCATTCCTTATGTTAAGTATATGTAAAGCAGTATTTGTTTAAGGAACTCACTGTCTGTTGTTCTTCCTTCTTTTTCATTAGCTATAACTACTCCAACCACAACCAAAACAACAACTACAACAAGTAAGAGTGCATAAATAACCAAAAGTAAATTGTGAGAAATACATCTTAGATATGATTTATAAATTTATATTCCATTTTGAAATCAAAACACATGTCTAAAACTAGATGAGTACACTGCTCTCCTAGCATTTCTTTACTCTCAACCTATCATATACACTTGTAACATATTAGCATAAAAATGGAAGTGACTCTAAGAAGACTGTGTCTTCCCCTACTCATTAGCAGGTATGAAAAAGTATGCTGTGTAAACATATATGAAATACAAGGTGTTTCCTACCGAATCTACTACCCAGTGTATTAATTGATTCCCTTAGTAAGCATACAGTTCTACAGGCTTACTTTGAAAGCTTGTATTCTCTTTGTGCCTACTGATTGTCTCATTCACTTGATCATTTTGGTGGTGCTGCACTGCACGCTAAGACAGACTAAATGTATTTTTTGTATTGAGGACCCAAGGACTACATGAAGCATTTCAGGTCAGCTCAGACTAAGCCCTTGTAAAGAGGAAGGATACATTCCCCTTTTATTCTGAACACCCACCTATTTCTTCCATGAAATTTATTAAACTACAGGCCAACTTGCCCATTCATCAAGTCAAGCTTTTGCATGGAACTTAATCAGACCTGCAATTCATACCAAAACTTCTTAATATGCTCATGACTGAATAAATATTTAAGATAGCCATATTGTTAAAATAGTTTTAAAGAACATCATTCTTGATATTTCTCTGTGCTGTAACAAAATAAGAGAGCATTCTTTTTCCTGAATAGGAGCTCCTCTATAGTGTGAAATCATTTTTTACTGCAGCCCCCTATGGAAGCAAAGGGATCATAATTTGCCCCAAGGGTCTAGCAGCACAATACCTTTTCACTTCCTACTAGCCCACGTCACCCTCTTTCTGTGATATTTTATGATGTCTGTCTAGGCAGAGTGCAGGGGAGCACTCCATTCACTTCTGTAGAGCTTTGTTTATAAAGCAGATTTACCAATTTTAAACATAACTGAAAATTAAACATCCTTGTAAGTTAACTCATATCATACAATTAGCAATGTAATTACTCAAGTATGCAAACTATAGATAAGCATTTACATAAAAAAATGTGGAACTGTATATTTCCTTGTAATTAAAATCATACAAAGTAATTAGCAATAGCATTCTGTAAGTTAGGTACTGTATATGTAGAGATGCATTTCCTTGGGGAAACTAATTATGTTGTGCTTCCTCCATTTTAATTAGCTACAACTACTCCAACCACAACCAAAACAACAACTACAACAAGTACGAGTGCATAAATAAAGTAAATTACTGAGAGAAATACATCTTTGATATGATGTATAAATGTATATTCCATTTTAAAATCAAAACACAGTGAGTGGGATATTCAGAAATGTGCCAGGCAGGGATGCAAGCTGGGCGCAGCACAACTGAGATGCGCCATTGAGTGTGCTGGGTGATATTCAACAGTGCTGCACTATGGCTCAGCACTGTTGAATATGGTAATGCGGCATTGTGCATGGCGCAGTGGCATTGTACCAGTGCAAGTGGCAAGAGAGGAGCAGGGGGATGTGCCAGCGCAAGTGCAGTTGTGCTAGGTGCAGGAACCGCAATATTCAGTGGTGGATATGGAAATGGGGCCATAATGCATGCAAGGTGCAACTGGGGCCATTAGCATGTCATTATGGCCCCATTTGCATGCAGGTACGCTGATCCTTGGTGACTTGCACCTGGCGCCCTGCCAGGCTGCAGCTGTGGGGGACCAACGCCCCATGCACAGCATGGCAAAGTGCCCAATGCCCGATCACGGGCAAAGTAATAAATAAATAACATCCAATATCCCTGGTGGTCAGTGGACGCTTCCAGCCTGATCGGGGCAAAAAATATACTAAATACAGTTAAAATTAACCCTGGTGATCCAGTGGTACCCCCCCACCTGCCCACTGAACCCTGCCACCCTGCTCCCCCAGTCAGTGCTGGGTGGTAGCACCCCACCCGCAAGCCACCCACCAACTGACCGCATACAGTATGGATGTACGCCCTTTGGTCCACAGTGTGGGCCAATGGGCATGCAGACCGTACCCTACTACACAGTCCAGATATGTGAATGAATCCTTTCACATATCTGGCCACTGTAGTATGGTATGGTCTGCCATAACCCACATTGTGACAATAGGCTATAGCCATACTGTATGCAGTCATCAGCGGCGGCCGAGTGGATTGCAGGTGGGTTGCTCCACCGCCGCTGACTGGGGAAGCGGGTGGCGAGAGCTCAGTGAGCGGGTGGGGAAGAGGCTGCAGGATCACAGGGTTAACTAACTGTATTTGTACATGCTGGTGATCTGGCTGGAAGCGGTCCACTGAACATGACTAGGACGTGTTTGTTTATTACTTATGCCCACGATCAGGCTGGTAGCGGTCCACTGGACCACCAGGGATAGTGAACGTATTTTATTTATTACTTATGCCCATGATTGGGCTGGAAGAGGTCCACTGGACCACCAGAGATTTTGTGTCTAGTACAATGCCTGCGATCGGGCATGGGGGGTGCAACGCCAACAGACCCTGGCTCCGGAGCTCGGGTGGCCACCCACAGCTGGCAGCTGCCATGTTTCACCCTGCAATACAGCAGTTCACCAGTGAGTGGCCAGCCCTTGCTCCTATTTCTTTGTGGCTCAACTTTGAGCCCACCAGCGGCGGCACAAGTAGGGGTTGCTCTAGCATATGTGCTGTACATCCTAGGCTGAATATCAGGATGTATGGAATATGCATGAGCATGCCCCCACTACACTGCATACATTACTGGTGCACCCGGTGCATCGGGATCTGTGCGGTGTGACATCCCCTTTTGAATATCACGCCGGGGTGCATCAGTGGGTTGTGCATGGCACAACAATGTTGCGCCATGTGCAACCCCTTTGAATATCCCACCCAATGTCTCTAAACCTAGATGAGTCACCTGCTCTCTTAACATTTCTTTACTCTCAACCTAACATATACATTTGTCACATACTGCGATATGATCATACACATGGAAAAGACTTTAAGACCATTGTGTATTCCCTTACTCATTAGCAGGTATGAAAAAGTATGCTGTGTAAACAAGTATAAAATAAAATGTGTTTCCTACCCAATTTACTACCCAGCATATCAGTAGATTCCCTTAGTAAGCACGCAGTTGTACAGGCTTACTTGGAAGGCTTGTATTCTCTTCATGTCTACTGACTGTCTCATTCCATTGATCATTTTGGTGGTGCTGCACTACACTGCTGTGACATTCTCAATGTATTGTTTGTATTGAGCAGCAAAGTACTACATGAAGCACTTCAGGTTGGCTCAGATGAAGTCCTTGTAAAGAGGGAGGATACATTCTCCTTCCATGTTGAACACCCACCTATTTATTTCATGAATCTTATTATACTATACTATAGGCAAACCTGCCCATCCATCAAGACAAGCTTTTGCCTGGAACTTACTCAGACCTGAAGTTCATACCAAAACGTCTTACTAGGCTTATGACTAAGTAAATATATTAAATAACCATATTGTTAACATCATTTTAGAGAACAACATTCTTGATATTTCTTACTGCTTGTAACAAAATAACAGAGCACTCTCTTACCTGACTAGGAGCTCCTCTGTGAGTGTGAAATCATATTTTACTGCAGCCCCTTAAGAAGCGAAGGGATCATAATTTGCACCAAGGGCTGGCAGCACAATACATTTCACTTCAACTAGACCACCCACACTCATTTTGTGATGTTTTATGATGTCTGTGTACAGAGCTTTATTTCTACAGCAGATTTACCGATTTGAAACATAACTGAAACTTAAACATCCTTGTAAGTTAACTCATACAATGCAATTAGCAATGTAATTAATTGAGTATGCATACTATAGACAAGCATTTTCTTAGACAAATTGGACCTGTAAAGTTCCTTGGAATTGAAATCATACAAAGAAATTAGCAATAGCATTCTATAAGTTAGGTATACATAGAAACTATGTGTTGTGCTTCATCCATTTCAGTTAGCTACAGCTACTCCAACCACAACCAATTATCTCTGATATGGATAATATTTTAGATCTATTTTGCAAAATGTTTAAATGTAGAATATAAGACTGCTCTCCTAACATTTCATTACTGCATTCTATTACCTACAGTAGTCACATTTTAACATTCAATGATCAGAGATTGTAGGTCAATCATGCCTTCCCCCTCTTATTCAGCATGTATTAATACAAATGCTGCATGATAATGTACAAATTTAAAGGGGTTCCATACCCACTCTTCTTCCCAATGTTTCCAGTGATTCCTTTGGTAAGCACAACATTGTACAAGCTTAATTTAAAGGCATGATTTATCCTCATGAGCTCGGTTTCTGCTGATATTATATTCCATAGGTTCACAGCCATCTGGAGGAGAAATGCTTCCTAATGTTACCTCTGAGCATCAGGTAGATCCCAACATCCTGCAGAAGGACAGAAGATCAAAGTTTGCTGTCTATTCAGTCAAGTCAATAACATGATAATGCTGAAAAATGCATGTCTTCTCTAAGCCTTTACTTCTCCAATGTGAAAATGTTATGGTGTACCAGTCTCTCCCTGTACAGTAGCTTTGGCCTTCCACTTTATTGATCGTTTAGGTGGCCCTGCATTGTACCCTTGTTACAGTCTCAACATATTGTAGTACAGCAGCAAAGAACTGCAGTACATGATGCGCTGCAGGTGGTGCTGGACTATGTCCTTTTAAAGTATGATAGTTTCCCCTTCCATACTGAACAGTTACCTACTTTATTCTTTTCTTGAAATCATATCCTCCTGATCAATCAGTCCAACCATTTAGTCAGGCTTTTGTTTAGCAATTATCCATACCCGTCCTTCATTACAACACGTTTTACTATGCGTGTATTTGTCTGATCATAAAACAGCCATAATGTTGAAGAATTTTTATAATTTACATTTACTTAATTGACAATAAAATCCATCTTAATATTCCAACATGTTAATCTTAGATTGGATGTGTACAGTAAACTCCATACCTTTGGAAGATAACAGAGGGAGGTGGTCGGTTGGAGAAAAAAGCAGATGACAATGTTAAAAATGCAAAGAGAACTGCAAGGTTCCTTAAGTAAAAGCAATTAGTAATGGCATTCCTTATGTTAAGTATATGTAAAGGAGTATTTGTTTAAGGAAACTCACTAGATGTTGTACTTCCTTCTTTTCTATTAGCTACAACTATTCCAACCACAACCAAAACAACAACTACAAGTAAGAGTGCATAAATAAATAAAAGTAAATTACTGATATAAATATATCTTTGATATGATTTATAAATGCATATTCTATTTTAAAATCAAAACACAATTTCTCTAAACCTAGATGAGTCACCTGCTCTCCTAACATTTATTTATTTATTTGTTTGTTTTTGGTAACCGGGTAAGTGCACTAGGCATAGCAATGCCTATTTTCAGGCATGACCAAGGAGGGTACAAGGATTACAGAGATGGCAACAAAACAGTTTGTGGAGTAAAACAATAGGTGGAAAACAGTGAGTAGAGGTCAGTACAGTTTACAAACAAATGTGCAGTATATGCAAGTCAACAATAGATAGCAAGTAAAACATAAAAGTAAATGAGCAGTAAATGAGTAAATGGAGGAGGTTGTGGAGTCAAAATCAGTGGTGGAATTCAAGCATGCATGGGATAGTCATATGGCAGTTCTGGGGGTTGGGGGTAGGAAGAAGTAGGCTGCTGGTTAACTAGGATCTGCAGCTTATCCAGTAGGTAGGGAAATGGGCAGACTGGGTGGGCCAAGCGGTCCTTATCTGCCATCAAATTCTATGTTTCTATGTTTCTATGAGTTATCAAGTGCAGGTTCACCCATATTAGGGATACAAACTGGGAGAGATAGCTAACTAGATACAAAAGTGAGGTCCTACTAGGAGGTGCAGCTTGCAAACACAAAAACAAGCAGCTTGAATAGAAGCCAGTGGACTAGAGGTCCAAGGATGGTAGAGGAGTGACAGTTCCAGGGGAAAAAACAGACAGAGAACAGGGAGTAAGTGCTTTGCTTTTGTACAGGGCAAGAAAGAGCAAGGGAGAAAGGGACCAGAGAGAGAGAAAGGAGGAGAGTGGGAGAGTGAGAGAGTATAAGGGGTGAGCAAGACAGGGCTAAGGCAGAAAAGGAGAAGTGGGAAGAGAAAGTAGTGGAAAGGTGGAGATGAGTCAGCCAGGGGGAGGAGGAGGATAGGAGGGTCTGCAGAGGTTGAAAGTAGGCACAGGGAGTTGAGCCAAATAGATGTATGTGGTGCAACCTCTTGAAGCAAGCATGGGTGGCAGTGAGACAAACTGCTTGTGGAAGACAGTTCCAGTATTTTGGCACTGGATGCGAGAAAGCCCATATACCCATTGCAGTTTTGTATCTAGGGATGTGGAGGGGCACTTGGTCAGTTGATCAAAGCTAATAGGAGACAGCTTGTGCATTCAACATTGAGGCTAGGGACTGGGGAAAACCTGGTCTGGCAATGCTGTCAGTGAGAGATCCAAGGGACTGGAGCTGATGTGCTGAGAGGGCCATTTTAGGTCAGCATAGAACTGGCACTGGGGCTTGCAATGAGTGGATGCAGAAGCATATCTGCAGATATTATTATAGGTGGTGTCTACTTGTGAAGAGAAGTTTTTGAAGCACCAAGGTAGGTGACCTAGCCATAGGATTGTGCCAGAAGCAGAATGCCTTGTGCAATAGCGAGCCTGGCTGATGGGGTAAGGGCATAACTAGTCCAGTAGGCACTACTGAGTTTAGGGTTTATGGACTTGCAGGTGGTATTGATGTGCTGATCAAAAACCAGACATTTATCAAGCAGGATGCCCAGGTATTTGAAGGAGCTAGTGTTGACCAGTAGTGAGCCATCGGAGCAAGAGATTTTGAGGTTTTTTTTGGTTTGTTCTGAGTCTGACTGGGGAGCTGTAAAGCATTAAGTGTATCTTACCCATGTTTAGAACAAGGTCATTTTCAGTGAGCCAGGACTGAAACTTGATAAAGTTTGAGGAGAGAGAGCAGCTTATGTCCGTGATGTTCTTTGCACTGGAAAAGAGAACAAGGTCATCAGCATATAGCAAAGATGAGCAGTCAGGGGAGAGAGGGGGGTGATCATTTACAAAGATAGATAAAGTAGAGGGCCCAGAACAGGCCCCTGAGGAACACCAGGATTTATGGTAGAGAGGTTGGACAGGACAGAGTTATAATTTACAGCCTGCCTTCTGGTTGTCAGGGAGCTATTGAACCAGGCCACTGCCTCCATGGAGATGCCAAGGGACAATAGCTTGTTAGGAGCAAGGAGTGGTTCACAAGGTAGAATGCCTTAGTTAGGTCGATAAAGACCGCTCTGGTAAGGAAGCCTTTGTCCATTGCAGTATAGATGTCATTTATGAATTTTAGGAGAGCGGTGACAGTGCTGTGGCCTTTGCAGAAGCCATGCTGGGAAAAGGAGAGAAGAGTGTGTTCTTGTAGAAAAGAGATGGTTTGAGTGGCTACTAGTTTTTCAAGTATTTTGCTAAGAACAGAGAGAATGGCTATGGGCCATTAGTTGGATTATGGGGTCTCCTTTTTTAAGTATGGGAGTGACTTTTGCTATTTTCCAAATGTCGGGGACAGAGCTGTGGCATAGTGATAGGTTGAAGATTCTGGATAAGGGTGAGGCAATTATGGGGGCACCAAGTTTCAAGAGCTTGGGCACAAGACCATCTGAGCCAGTAGCGGTACTATTGGGGATGCCTAGTAGCATCTTTAGGGCTTCCTGCCTAGTGATAGTTCAAAAATGAAAAATGGGGTAGTTATATTGTGATTCATTGTCTGTGGTGGGGGAGGACTGCATGATGGTGGTAGTGGGGAGGAAGACAAATATTTAGATAAGTCTGAGAAATGGAAATTAAAGGAGTTTGCAATGGTGGATGGATGGTTGCAATGCAAACCATCTATAATCATATCATTGAAAGTTCTGTTGTGTTTGGCTCCTAGGAGAGTCTTGATATGAGCCCAGAACTTTCTGGAGTCACCTGCTGCATTTATTAATAAGCCTTTGCAGAACAAACTTTTTCAAGGTGGATGTTTCTTTTACATGAGTATCTCTGTGTTCTGTAGTCCTTATAGTCAGATGAGAGGCCCGAGACCTTGTATTGCTGACAGCTCTTGTCCCTGGCCCTGATTTTGGTGAGTAGGTCCTCATTGAGCCATTTGGTGTGAGTTCAACACACAACATGTGGTGAGGCGCATGGATGTTTGGATAGACCCAAACAGGGTAAGGAAGTGGTCTAGGGCTGCTTGGACATCAGTGGCAGAGTAGATGCAGCTCCAATCAAGCACAGTGAGATCATTCTGAAACTGGGCTAGATCAAGGTTGGCTAGATTATGAAAGGTGATGAGTCATGGTCAGGGCCACTGGAAAATTGTGGGCACAATTTCTCTGCAATTTCCACAATTTTCACCCTTGTCTGCACAAAATCCGCAATTTCTTGCAGTTTCTTACATTTATAAAATTGTTGACTGAAATTGTATAAAAATATTTAAATTCTCAAGGAAATCTACTCAGATATGGTACATAGACTTGGATTTGACCAAAATAGTACAGTGTGAGGTGAGAAGGGGTCAAATGTGACTCTGCTTTCATGTGATTCACTTACCTGCTTTGGTTTCAGAATCCTCTGGTCATGTATATGTAGACTGGGACACTTAAAATCTGTGTTAACGCAGATTATCAGAGAACTTTTTGCTGACACAGAGACTGAAACAATAGTTGTGAGAAGAGGTGCAAAGTGCCCCATTCACCTAAATGAAGCATTGACCACAATGCTTGTTTTTTGAATGGTAGGGTAGATTTTCCTTGTATAAGTACTTTCAATCTGAAAGGATTTTGATTCAAATGTGTCAAGAGTTTGGATGGCCCTGCTCATTATAAACTTGAATGTGCTTCTGAGGGGGTTGGTGACAGTGATTTCTTATATGTCAGTCTGCCACAACTGCATACTCACATACAAAGCCTACAAAAAGCAAACATTTCTGAAAACATGCTGAACAGGTTAAGTATAGTTAAACAGTTGCCTTCAAATAGACAAAATAATTGCAACCCAAGTAAAATCACTGCAAACAGAGTAGAACAAAAGTACAATGTATTAAAACTATTGTGTGATGTAATGAAAAGCTATTGTTATGATTTGATACTTTTATCATGTGATTTTAAAATGTACTTACAGTGCTGATTAAGAACAGTAATCATTTTAATAAAATAAATATTTTTTTACTAGACCTTTATTAGGCACCCTGGTTATCTGTTTATTTTTTTCTTGCACCAAAGCAAGTAGTTTAAACAGGCTTCATTATTTAACATCTAGAAACTGGCAAAATATGTTGTTTCAGGATGTAGTCAGTACAGACTAACTGTAAATTACTGAATAAAATCTAGTTAGCACTGCATGACTTAGATATCTTGATTTTTAGAAGATTGCTACATAATGATTAGTTTACAGTGCATTTCAAAAACACACATCTTTCTTCATATTAAAAGCATTTACAAGTGGCAATACATTTATCTAACAATTTATGTGATCAATACATGCTGCAACAAACAAAAAATATTTATTAGGGGGCAGTGGGGATTTATAATGAACCCCCTCAATTTTCCCGAAATTTTTGCAAGAAAATCCCCACATTTTTGGGTAAAATTTTCTGCAGTTTTCCAGTGGCCCTGGTCATGGTGGAGGGATGGGTTGTCTAGTAGAGAGCCAGACACAATATATTGGGGAGTGGTCACTTATAACATCAGCGAGGGTAACTGCTGAGACTACATAGTCAATATGATTGGTCAGAGCCCAGTCAAGTAGAGCACTGGGTCTTGGGGGAGGCATGACCCTAGTGGGTTCAGTGATAAGCTGGCGAGATTGTCCATCAAATTCAAAAGCGTTGAAACAGAGTCTGTACTGCAGTTCAGGAAGGCACATGGAAAGCTGTACTTTGTGGCTGTGTGTCCTCTGGGTGGGTGGAGAGCTGCTCCTGAGGGCAGAGAAATGCCCTCCCTGTAGCCGAGGCTTGCAGCTGTGTGTCCTCTGGAGAAGTGCAGGGCTGCTCCTGAGGGTTGGGAAATGCCTTCCCTGTAGCTGGGACTACCACATACATTTGTCACATATTACGATATGATCATATACATGGAAGAGACTTTAAGACTATTGTGCATTCCTCTACTTATTAACAAGAATGAAAAAGAATGATGTGTAAACATGTACGAAATAAAATGTGTTTCCTACCCAATCTACTACACAGTGTAATAGTAGATTCCCTTAGTAAGCATACGGTTGTACAGGCTTACATGGAAGGTTTGTATTCTCTTCATGTCTACTGACTGTCTCATTCCCATTGATCATTTTGGAGGTGCTGCACTACACTACCTTGACATTCTCAATGTATTGTTTGTATTAAGGAGCCAAGAACTACATGAAGCACTTCAGGTTGGCTCAGACTAAGTCCCTGTAAAGAGGGGATACATTCCCTTCCATGCTCAACACCCACCTATTTCTTTCATGAATCTTATTATACTATACTATAGGCCAACCTGCCCATCCATCAAGACAAGCCTTTGCCTGGAACTTACTCAGACCTGCAGATTATACCAAAACTTCTTACTATGTTTATGACTGAGTAAATATATAAAATAACCATATTGTTAAAATCATTTTAGAGAACAACATTCTTGATATTTCTTAGTGCTTGTAACAAAATAGAATACTCACCTACTGGAATAGGAGCTCCTCTGTAGTGTGAAATCATTTTTTACTGCAGTCCCTTAACTCATTACCTCCAGCAGCTCCTCAGAAGTCCAAATTATCCAATGTTTACCTGACATGAAATGGCCACCCAGGGTATCATGAGTAAAGGAAGGGATAATAATTTGCCCCAAGAGGCTAGCAGCACAATATATTTTCACTTCCTAATAGCTCACTCCACACCCATTATGTGATGTTTTATGATGTCTGTATAGAGAGAGCACAGGGGACCATTCTATTCACTTCTACAAAGCTTTATTTCTACAGCAGATTTACTAATTTTAAATATAATTGAAACTTAAACGTCATTGTAAGTTAACTCATATAATGCAATTAGCAATGTAAGTATGCATATTATAGATAAGCATTTTCTTAGACAAATTGGAACTGCAAAGTTCCTTGGAATTAAAATCATACAAAGAAATTTGTAATAACATTTTATAAATTAGGCATACATAGAGATGCATTTCCTAAGGGAAACTAACTATGTGTTGTGCTTCATCCATTTCAATTAGCTACAACTACTCCAACGACAAGCAAAATGACAACAACAACAAGTAAATGTTGTTTTGCATTAATATTTAAGAGTAGATTTTCCTAAGAAATCAACTCTGATATGGTTTAATATTTTAGATCTATTTTTCAAAATGATTAAACCTAGAAGGTAAGACTACTCTCCTAACATTTCATTACTGCATCATATTACCTACTGTAGTCACATTTTAATATACAATGGTTAGAGATTCTAGGTCCATCATGTCTTCTCCTCTTCATAAGCAGGTATTAATAAATATGCTGTATGACAATGTACAGATTTAAAGGGTTCCATATCCACTCTTCTACCAAGTGTTTCCAGTAATTCCTTGGTAAACACAACATTGTACCAGCTTAATTTAAAGGTGTGTATTATACTCATGTCCTCTGTCTCTGCTATACGATGTTCCATAGGTTCCCAGCCATCTGGGAGGAGAATACTTGTAATGTTACCCTGAGATTGCTACCTCTGAGCATCAGCTGCATCCCCACGTTCTGCTGAAGGACAGAAGATCAAAGTTTGCTGTCTATTCAGTAAAGTCAATAACATGATAATGCAGAAAAATGCATGTCTTCTCTCAGCCTTCACTTCTCCAATGTGAAAATGCTATGGTGAACAAGCCTCTCCCTATAGCTTTGGCCTTCCACTTCATTGATCAGTTAGATGACCCTGCATTGCACCCTCTTTACAGCCTTAACATATTGTAGTGGAGGAGCACAGAACTACTGTACATGATGTACTTCTAGATGAAGTCCCTTTAAAGAAGGATAGTTTCCCTTCCATACTGAACACTTACCTACTCTATTCTTTTATTGAAATCTTTTTCCTCCTGGTCAATCAACCCAGCTATGTAGTCAGTCTTATGCTTAGCAATTATCCATACCTGTCCTTCATTACAACACTTTTTACTATGTGTATTTGTCTGATCATAAAATAGTCATAATGTTGAAGAATTATAAGTAATTTATGTTTATTTAATTGACAATGTAATCCATCTTAATATTCCAACATGTTAATCATAAATTGGATGTATACTGTAAATTTTACACATCTGGTAGATAACAGAGGAGATGGTTGGTTGGAGTAAAAACAATGATGACGTTAAAATGCATTGAGAACTGTAAGGTTCCTTAAGTAAAAGAAATTAGTAATGGCATTCCTTATGTTAAGTATATGTAAAGGGTATTTGTTTAATGAAACTCACTATCTGTTGTACTTCCTTCTTTTCCTTAGCTTCTTACTTCAACCACAACCAAAACAACAACTACAATAAGAGTGCTTAAATAACCAAAAGTAAATTATTGTGAGAAATACATCTTTGATGTGATTTACAAATGTATATTCCATTTTATTTTTATTTGTAACTCTTTTTTTGATCATTCATGTTCAACATATAAAGCATACATTATAAACAGTATGACTTCTTTCAATTCCAAAGGCAACATGCCTCCTCTTTTCTTATTACATAGTGACATGGAATAACTTTTGTAGATTGGCAAATTATATAGTCATTTAATTTCAGACTTAAGCATTAAAGATCATAAAAGAACTGTTAATTTAATATAACTAAAGACCAATCTAAACAACTCTAGGCTACCAATATTTCTTTCCTTATACCATCTCTTCGGATCTACATCTAAACAAATATTTTAGGTTTAAAATATACTTTCTGATCATATTTTTATTTTATACATGGGGTTTAAATCTTAAACATAAACTTAAGTTAATTGGCATAGCTCCTTCCATATATTAACCACACTTATTATTAAGACAAATATCTATGCTTTGTCCTGTTATTTCACTCTCCTAATAGTTAATTATCTAATGGAGTGGACAATTCCCATCTTTTCCAGATATTATTGAACTTATCCTCTCTTTAGTTTATTTTCTATGTTATTCTCTCTGATATTTGTATTTGGCATACAATATCCATCCACTCTGCTCTACCTGGGGGATTCTCCTATAACCATCTTCTCGTTATAGCCTTTAAGGTGGCAGCTACAAGAATATGCCAGAGATGCTTCTCATCCCTTCCCTTCATTTCCCTAGGGGACAACTCCAGCACTAAGTGTTCAGGGCCCAAATTTGTATGAAATGTGATTCCTGTCTGCAATTTTTCTATCACTTGGGCCCAAAAAGAGCTCAATTTGGGGTAATGCCAAAAAACATGAGCCTATGTGGATCTATCTGCCCCACATCCTCCAACAAGATGGGGACCGCCTATCACAATGAGTCACCTGCACAGGAGCCAAAAGTACCTAATTCGTACTTGCCAACAGAACTGTCTCCAATTTGGGGAGGTGGTCACCCATGTGTATCTCCTTACTTTAGTCCATTCCGTCTCAGTGAGGGTGATGTTCAAATAATTCTCCCACTTTTTCAAAATGGGCAAAGTGGACACTGAGCCTCTTGTGATATATGCATTATATAGTAAAGTAATTGCTTTCTCACCATGTATTGTATTCCAGATATCTCTGAAATGGATGTTTATTTTCCCAACCTCCTCTGCCTTTGCTCCCTGTTTTTGCAGTTCTTTAATGTAATTTCTAATTTGATAGAATCTCAATAAATCAGTATGTACCCAGCCAAAGACATTCTGGGCCTGTTCAAAATAAATAATCTGTGTGCTCTGTACTATTTCATATGGGGATGTAATCCCTATTACTGCTTGTTTCAAAAACCACTTGTCTTGTGCTGCTGGGGGAAATGTAGGATCATATACCCACCACCAGAATACCCACATAACTCTTTGTATTTTTCCTCCCCTGATGCCTCTTCTCCATCCCTCTAGTACCATCTTGGTACCTGAAAAATATGTATGGGAACTGAATTTAATTCTAGGCTGAAAAATGAAGGCCATTAATGGGGGATTTGTCTGATCTATAATATCTATTCTTTTCCATAGTGTATCATAATTTCTATTTCCCCACAAAAAAGCTGTTCACATCTCGGAGGCTATCCAATATCCGGCTAAGTCAGGGAAAGCCATGCCCCCCTCCCTCTTTGGTAGATATCATACCTTTTTTTTAACCCTAGGATGTGTTTTCCCCCATGCAAAGGAAAGAAAGATTTGTTGCCAGTTTGCTAGTATTGATTGGGGACCTCACAGGGACACACTGAAACAAACACAAGAGTCAAGGTAATGCATTCATTTTCAATGCCTGCACTTTTGCACCAAATGTCAAAGGTAGGAGTTTCCATCTTAGGATGTCTTTTTTAATTGGGCGACTAGGGGTGGGTAGTTTAGATTATATAGTTCATCTGAAATTCACCCTATAAGAATCCCCAAATATTGCATGCTAGGAAGGTCCCATTTCATGAGATACATTCCTCAGTGTTGATGTAGGAATATATTGGAGACACAGTGTTTCTGTTTTGTCTTTATTTAATATATACTCAAATACTACCAAGAATGCATCTAGCTGCCTCATCAGCTGTGGTAGGGAATCTTCAGGTATGGACATGTAGACCAAAATATCATTGGCGTACAGGGCCACTTTATTCTCCCTAGCCTTCACCTGTACACCATGTATCTGAGCGTTCTGATGAATAGTGTCTGCTAAGGGTTTGATGTACACAGCCAAAAGGAGTGGTGAGAGGGTCAGCCCTGTCTTGTGCCCCTCTCCAAAGTAAATCCTGTGGAGGTATGTCCATTTGCTGGTACATATCCAGTGGATCTCTTACATAGCTTGAATAGATTTGTGATGAAGTCTTTCAGGATGCCAAATCCGGGAAGGACCCTCCTCAGAAAAGAAAAAGAGACTTTATTAAAAGCCTTTTCTGCATCTAGACTCATGAGCAAGGATAGGATTTTACAGTAGTTAATATGGTCTACTATATGCATAGTTCTTCTAAGGTTATCCTGGGCCTGCCTGCCCAGGATAAATCTCATCTGATCCAGGTGAACCAAAGATGGTAGGATTTCTTGGAATCTACAGGTAATTATAGAGGTATATAATTTATAGTCATTGTTTAGTAAGGAGATGGGATGATAGGCTGGGCATTTGGAGGGTCCTTTCAGGCTTGGGGATCACCAGAAATAATAGCCTGTGCCCAGAAGAGGTGGCTGTCCATCTCCCTTAAAAACTTCCTGCATAGTTTGAAACAAGAGGTTGCATAGTTCTATAAAAGTTTATAGAACTCAGCTGCAAGACCATCATAACCTAGGCATTTTCCTTTTCATCCTCCCTTTTTCTGTTTTAAGCTCATGATATGTAATGGGTTTAGTAAATTTATTCTCTGCTGTTCTGTAAGTGTCGGGCGTTATTTTACCATAAAATCTTCTGTCAGAGTATCTGGAACTGAAGGCCAGCTTTATATAATTAGCATACTATTCTTGAAAAGCTTCATAATGTCCTTTGTTCTTGTCAAAATCTAACCATATTTGGGTGCATGAGTTAGTTAATCATAGCTTTCACACTTTGTGCTAGTAGTCTAACCCGCCAATAACTTTAATGCGTGGGCCACCTTCATAAATTTCTGCCTCATAAAAACGTTTTTGTTCCACCTGGTAGTCAAGCAGGTTTCCTAATTGCTTTTTAAGATTGTGTAATTCTGTGTGTCTGTCCTATTATACTGTTGCTTTTGTTCTTCTTCTAACAGTTTTATTTTATTCTGTAAGTCTAATTTGGTAGCTTCTCTGTCTCTTTTTATTTTTGCTCATATTTCGATCAACTTTCCCCGTAGGATGGCCTTCACCGTGTCCCACAATATACTTGCTGTAATTTCTGGGATAGTGTTTTCCTCTAAGTATCTCTTATATGTGTCTTTCATTATTTTCTGAGTCTCTTCTTCTTTCAGAAGAGCTATATTAAGCCTCCAAATCATGTTTTTTTTTTAAATCTCCAAGGTCCATTGAAAAAAATAGGGCATGGTCAGATAAGACCATGTCGCAGATCAGATTGAATCCTCTCTGCATCTTCTCTCTGTGTAAAAAAAAATAATCAAGCCTAGAATATGTCTTGTGAGGATTTCAAAATATGTATAGTCTCTTCTGGTCTATATATCTGCCGACACATCTATCATCCCTAGTTCCACAGCAACTTATGCAACTTTCTAGCTATTCTATTTCAATGTCTCAAGGCCTTAGATGTGGTGTCCAGAATGGGGTTGAAAGCTAGACTGAAGTCTCCTCCACAAATCAGCGTTCCCTCCACCCATTTCTGTAGCTTTAACAAAAACACTTTATAATCTTTTATATTCAGAGCCTGGGGAAGTACACTGATGCCATGGTATTCCTCCAGCTATACAGGCCCTTCAACATCTATCTGCCCTCCTGTCAATCCAGATGTCCTCCTTTTTGGAATTGTCCCCTTGAAACCAACTAGATCCTCATCATTTCCCTTTTTATAAGTGAGGCAACCACCTCCTCAAACCCTATCCTAGACAACTTCTCATGTTCACTTTGTGAGAGATGTGTCCTCCTGCATGAGTCTGAAATCACCTTTGTCTTTTTAATATATGCCAATATTATACTCCTTTTAATAGCGTTATTTAGCCCATGGACATTGTAAGAGCAGATCAATGTGTTCCTGCTAGTCATTTTACTGGGTAAAAGATGCAACTCTGCTCTCATTACCATCCCCATAGTGAATCTGCTGTTTTTGCATAAAGTTGGTCCTTTCAGGATTATAATATTTAGTAGCCTTTAACACAAACCAAGTGAACAACAATCAAACAATAACCAATTGGAACTCCTTTAGCCAACAAGCCATTCAAATTCCCAGAAACTAGATTACTCCCAAGGTAGGAAACCCTACTATTCAGGTTTCTATTCTTAGTGAGACCCCTCCTGCCAGGGTATGAGTGTTTTCCTCAGACAGAGGATCTCTCCCGAGATGGTTGCTTTTTGTAAAATCAGCTCTTATATAACTGACAATGCATCACAGACCCTTACAGTAGTTTAATTCATTCACTTTCCCTTCAATCATCCCCACCCGACCCCTCAACTGTTTATGAATATTTTATGTTCTATTTCCCCAATAAGTTTTATCTGAAAAGATAGATTACCTTTTCAACATAAATTAAAATAAAAATAATAGAGTCATATTCAACATTCATCATTTCACCTAACTCAGTTCAACTTCAAACAAGTAGTCCCCATCTTCCTGCCAAGAAAGTTTTCAGGTAAGGAGAGTGATAACTCCACACTATTGAGAGCTCAATCATGTTCATTAAGGAAAAATCCTCTCCTGTGAACCCTTTTATACATAGAAACATGTCACATAAAGTTCTGAGACCAAATGTCACAATGTTATGATATTTATAGTACACTCGTTGCAGTTTTAAAAAGGGCTGACTAAACAATGGTGCATGTTCATTTCTCTAAGCTCCCCAGGATTGAAAGCCTCACTCAGCAACCAGAGCTTAAAGCTCTTTAATGAAACAGATCCATGTGGATCATTTATTTCGGTACCTTTACTTGCTGGCTTAGTTCAGACTCCATCTCCCATTCTAGTAGGCATCTTCTTTTCAAGTTCAAGTTTCAAGTTTATTCATACAAAGATGTATAAAAACCATACAATTTATCACATCACATCAAAATACATATAAAATATTCATCATTCAGTTACAATAAAATCATAGGAGAATTATATAAAGATTATACTCAAAAATCACTTTTTCATCTTATTGGCAAAATTTGCCATCCCATACATTGTTTAATGTTTCTCAGTCAAATAAACACATTGCACAATTATCCCTATCTTCCAGTTTTCCACTATAAGTAATGGTGTAATCCATTTATCTCTTTCTTTCTTCAATTCTTCACAGTCCAATAATTTATGATGTAAACTTTCTATATTTAAATTATTGCAATACAACTTCTTTATTTCAAACTGTCCCTCCATTTATTATAATAAGTTCACAATACCTAAACTTTCCAAGCCTCATAATACAAAGTTATTCGATGTTCTTATTTTCACAATTTATCAGATATGCCTCTATATACAATTAGTTTTTATCTTGGGTAAAACTCTCTATCTAGCTCACAGCGTTGCAAAATCAAGCCATTGATATATCTGTAAATCTTTGGGTAGCAGTCTTTGCAAACAAGTTTGATTCAGCAAGCCTTATCGACCCTTCTCCAACCAAATTCCTAATAAACAGTTTAGGCTTTAAACCCACACTCATAAAATGACCATCCTGTAGTCTTGCCGATAGTCAACCCAGCATAAATTGAAAATTCTCTGTAGGTATCATACCATCTCTTCCCAACATTTAATAGTTCTAATTTAAATTTTAACAAAAAGAAAGGATACCCTTCCAGTCTTATAAAACTGCTGGACAGTCCAGGATGAATCCCCAGCCAGAAGATCCCAAAATTCACAACCATATAATGTCTGAAACAATCTTTGCGCTGCCTACTAAGAGCTGTAAGTTTTATAACCTTTTTTGGTTATTTCTTATTTATTCCTCCTTCAAGACCTCATCTAGTCTCCTTGAGAGCACCAAAGAGTCATCCCAATGGTCAACTCCTATCTAGTTAGTCCTCCTTTACCTTCAGTTTACCCCCAGTGGGGAGAGGTGAGCCCCCACCGACAGTGCAATAACGTTGGTCGGAAGGGTACCAGGAGGCAGCTGCAAATCAAGGCAGCTCAGTGTCACATCCTGGAGCAGAGAGGCCTTCCCTTTTCTGGGAAATAGCCAGTGCTCTGATGTCAGGTGATTCAACATCAGACATCTGCCATTCCCCACTCTACATCACCTGGCTGCTTCACCAGGGCAGCCCAGACGGGACCCTGTCCCTCCTGGGAAGAGTTGATCCTCTGGATGCTCAATCATCTCCCTCCCCTGCCAACCCCAGCAATCCAGGCTCGTTCCCAAACTTGGATCACCAGTGTGGTGTGAGGTGTGGTGTCCAGTGCCTCAACCCTCAGCATCACTGGGCTGGCTCAGTTATTCACAATCCTGTTTGCAATGGCACCCACAGCAGACATTGAACCATATGATTTACTTTTTATCTCACACAGGTGTACATTCCACCTCAAATTCTTTTCAAATGTAATTCCCAGATGTCTGAAGGTTCACTTCTGTATCTTTTTAGATTAATTTCCAGAAGCCTTTCACATCGTTTGCAAATTATATAATCTTTGTTTTCTATATATTTAGCTCTAATTTCAGTTCAGAAAATAGTCATCAACGAGATCACTCTTTTAGACAAGAATTCTGAAATAACTAAAACATCTGCATATAATAATATTTGGTTTTTCCTTGTTTATTAAAGGTGCAAATGTCAATTTGGCCATATCCTAATTACTGTTTCAATATCAAGATAAATAATAAGGGGCTAATGAACAGCCTTGCCCCTTTCTTACCTTTACTTCTCTTGTAAGTGCACCTCTCTAGAATATCGGACCAACAGTAGTATTACAATGTAACCTCTGCAATATCCATGTAGTATTCATCTATATTTAACATGGGATTTCCCGTATATTTCTATCGAAGCAAAAAAAGCAGCATGTATATCAACAAAACAAACATATAATGGGCATTCTTCTGATTATAAGTTCTAACAAATAATTCAATCAAAAACAAATCTAAAATATACAATTTTCTTAAAACCACATTGGAACTTGGAAATCAATTTGTTTCTTCTACCCAAGTATACAACTTAACAAATGTGTTAAAATCTTTTGGAAGTGACAATGAGTTTGCCCTTTAAGGGCAGACCAAATTGTCCTAGTGCCCTGCCCTTCATCAAGATGGTGTGCTCAGAAGGGAGGGGAAGGAAGGAGGCCAGGACAGAACAATGGGCAACCAACAGGAAGGGAGGGGCAAGTGGAGGTACATAAGGGACAGCACAGAAATGGTTCAGCCACTGCTGGTGTTTGATGAAAGTGAAACTGCAACACATCGGATTAGCAGATTAATTGGGTTTATGCACAAGATAAAGGGTGAAACAAAATAATATGGATGGTATGTTTGTTTAAAAAGAAAGAAGAATATAAAGACATATACCACATATATACAGTATAATAATCACAATAGCTATAAAGTTTCTGAAGCTGAATAGTTGGTAATGTGAAGATGCTAGTTTAAGGTAGTTTGCATTTCAGTGATAAATAATGCTCTTTAGCAAGAGAAAGTGAGAACTACAGTGCAGATTTAAAATAGTAGGGTTGTGGGTAGGAAGCTTGCACAGGAGGTAATTTCATTATAGAGCATAGTTTTATCGGTTCCTACAGCAGTGGCTGAATTTCATTGTGAGGCATGGTCAGTCGAGTTGCCTATAGCGGTGATGAGGAGAAGAAGCGAGGAGCTGTGGCAGGGGAGGAGCCTGAATGGCATTACCATGCAACAACGACTTTCTGCCACTGAAAATCACAAACACAGCTACAAGGGCTTTGGGCAGAAAGGTGAAAAGCTAGAGAGGGGCAATGATTGAGAGCTCTAGGCTTGTTTCCAAAGTCGTGGGGCAAGGAAGGCCATTCAATTAACTTGTTGTTGTAGCGATCTGATTGTGCAAAACTGGTTGACTAAGGACTCACGGGGACTGGAAATTGATGGTTGAGTGGAGCTGAATTCACCGCGATAGAAGCAGATGTTTTGAAGCCTTGAAGTGTTGGGAGCTCTTATTTCTGAATCATTGAAATTCAGGTTTAGACACCAGGAGGTTAATGGAGAAACCCCTGGTCTGCTGGTACAATAGAGCATCACTCCTCCTAAGAACCACCTTTTGTACAATTTTCCCTTAATAGGTCACAAGTGGCCACGGCCAGGAGATCTCTCCTTTGAAGAAGTACAGTATGGGGCTGAGCAGCTCTCCACGGGCTCTACACCGTCAGCTCGATGCGGCAAATGGACCCTCCCTCACCAACCTCCCTACCTCCTCATGTCCTCAGGAGAGATAGTACCATGTTTTCAGGATCTCTGGCCCCCACTGAGGAGGCAACTTGGGCCAACAGCAGTCACTGCCCATTAAATTATACGTTAGAGCCACACAGCGACCTAAAAAGGACCCTCGTGGAAAGCTAAACAGAATGAGGACTAGTGCTAAAGGGCAGTAAAGTGCTGCAGAGCATTTCAGAAGGGACAGGGATATACTAAATCAATAAGACTGGTCAGGCCCTACGACAAGGCATAGTGAAATGGCGGCGGCCATGGCGTGACATCCTACACCAAGAGAAGAGCTGAGCAGAGCATGCCATTTTCCAAGGCAGGAGAAGGTTTTCATACTAATGGCAATGGGAAAGGTTTGGTGAATATGAACAGGAGTCTTGGGGAAAGAAAGAAGCAAGTGGGTGCCACAGGCAGGGACAGTGGGACAGAACCAGGGCCTGGTAATGAAACCTGGTTATGTGGCGTGACGTCACACACCAGGGCCAAGGTAGAAGAGGCCAGGAAAGAACATTTTGTAGGGAACAGGATCTATGATGGGAGAGAGGGATCAGCCACAGAAGGATCGTGGCCTGGTTAAGTAACATTTTCAGGGACAACCAGCACCCAGCATGAGGACTGGGGGCAGGTAAGGAGGGAATGGAGCCTGTGAGTCTTAGCAGCCACAGCAATCTGAAGGACAAAGAGGCAGAGTTAAGCCTGGACAGCATAGGAGGCAACATTTAAGCATTTTTGAGACCTGGGGAGCACTAAAAAGAGACACTTTGTGGCACCATGGGTCGACTGTTTATCTTGGGGAAATGGGCTGGGTCATGGGGGTATTATGGGCTAAGGGTTTCATGAAATTCTCTTTTCTTTCTTCAGTGTTCCACAGTTCAGCAAAGACATGGCTCAAGAACAGGTCTTCAAGGAGGATGCCTACAGGGCTATAGTGGGCTGGCAGAAAAAGCCAATACAATGTGGGAGCTGGTCAACGTGGAGAACAGGGGGCCTGGAGAAAGGAAAGTGGAGAGGAAAGGGGCAAGAGGAAGTGACCAGTGGAGGACAAGCATGGCGGGACAGCCACTGATAGAGGCCCAACAAGGTGCTAGTCCAGCACCTGCACCTGTTAACAGTACCACCAGTACCTCCCCAGGACCAGTTTGGTTCCCCAGCAGAACAGACAGATTCCATCACAGTGGATCCCACAGCCACTACGTGACAACCACCTCAACCACAGGCACCATACTAAGATTGTCAGGAGGATGGCAGGCAACCTGGGCAGGAAGGCAACAGGTAACACAAGCGTCCATAGGATAGCATCAAGAAAATAAATCAAATTGTTTTGTATAGGGACAGGGGTGGAGCAGAAGAAGTTGGCACTAGCAGAGATTAGGTCAGAAAGGTGCAGAAAGAAAAGAGGAGGGTGGAGAAAGAAGGAAAGAATGAGGAGACTGGGGCTCCTGGGATGAGGGCAGGAACCACATGCCATTGGCCATGAGAAAAAATAAGGTAGAGTATGTGATATCTTCATCTTATGTAATCTGAAGCTACAGTATGAGAGACGAAAACATAGGGAAGAGTGAAATAGCAGCAGTGATAGTTTGTTAGGAAAGGAGGACAAATTCACAAAGGGGAAGACCTGGGAAGGATGGTTGGTAAGTTTCACCACATTCTCACCATATGTAGAAAAGAGATCGAGTTGGTCATTCCATATCACACCACATAATAATAAGGAGCAAAAGCAAGGTGTAGGGTGGATATACTATGATGAACTCTCAGCGGGAATGGTGACATATGGGGATGTAGATGGGACGACACAACTAGACTTGGACAACTATATAACAGATCAGTCACGCCAAGGAGAAGTTTGGGAGAAGGTGCCACACCACAGAGATATTGCTGGAGCCTAATAAGACCTTTGCTCCTAGCCAAGCTGTTTCCAACATGCCTGTTTGAAATGTGAGGATCACATCTGGCGAGAAGATGCAGGACAACATGGGTCCAGGGTCCAAGGATCACAGGGAAAGGGTCAGTCAGCAGTTTTTTGAGGAAAAACAGGGATATAAAGGCAACACGGAATCGAGGTAGGAGGAGTAGGGGACATGCAAATGAGGGTCAGAATCTTGACCAAAACAGGACATCAACAGAGGGGCCTTGGCAGAGAAAAAGAAAGACAAAGGAGCAATTTAAAACAGAACCCCATCAGGATACATGCTGGAAAGTGGATGACAGATGAATGAAAACACGAAATGATTAAAAAGGGTTTCCACAGGTTTTCATTGCAATATGAGGGCCCAAAGTAGGTCAGAGAAAGTACAATCTGGGTTCAGTGAGGAGGGAAGAAATGTTAAGACATAAATAGAGAAGGAGAATAGAAGGACCATATGTACTAATTGCAGAATATGATTTATCCATTGGGTTTGGTCCCAAAAACAGGAAAGTGAATGAAGGGTGATTCATCACCATACTCTGAAGGTGAGTCAATGAACAATTTTATCAGCGAGGAATATAGTAAGTGACATATTCCATTCTGGAGTACGTCGGATTATCCAGACAACTGCAAATGTATGGATGTGAACAGACATAAGTCAACTTTCAGAATACTTCCAGTTAGAAGAAGTTGGGACCTGTTGGGTTTTAAAATTGGGGATGGTATCTTTTGACAAAGCCAACCCATATGCTGCTCTATTGCATATCGACATTCAAAGCATTCAGCACATGTTTGATGGTATTTAAGAAAAGAACTGGTTATAAAACAATGATTCACTATTTGAATGATTTCCTTTTTATAGGCAGTGGGAGAAGAGAGCAGAAAAAATGTTGGCCACTTCCAAAAGAGCTGTGTGATGAACTAGAAGTCCCATTAGCACCTAAAAAATGGAAGGGCCCAGTAAGGTATTAGGTTTCTGGGTATTGAGATAGATGCCCCGAAATATTTCAGCTGCCAGACAAAATGTGAAAAAATTGAAGGAACTGGTTCAATACATACCAGTGAAGAAGAGTACAACTCAAACAGGTACAACAGATATTGGAACATCTGAACTGCATGCAAGATATTGGGCCAGAGGCTTTCACCAAGGTTAGCTAGGGTCATAGCCAGGGTGACACTACCATTGAGTAGGCATGAAAAAAAGTCAGAGGATTTTACAATGGAGAATTCCTGAGGAATATAAAAACGCTCTTTCAGAGAAGGAATAGGTGTGTAACACAGACCTCAATCTTTACACAGATGCAGCTGGGGCCTAGGCATGGGGGGCTACCTGAGGGGCGATGGTTTGCAGAACCAGAGGCCATTAAACTGGGTAGGGATGGTAAGTAAAGATATAACATTGTTAGAATCATACCCATCTGGGCATGCACCTAGTGGGAAAATACAGAATCAAAGTGACATTTGGTGTGACAATGACAGTGGTAGAGGTCCTGAACAACAGGAGCCAGGTCGAGATGGTCACCAAGTTTGCAACTTCTAGTGCTAAGTGCATTGCAGTTGAATGTCATTCAAACGAGAAACATAGAGAAAACACAATACCTGGCGACGCCACACATGCAGCTGGAGCGTTCGAGGCTGCCACCAACAGCCGAGGAGAGAAAACCGCCCACCAAGGAACATATGGGATGTTGGCAGAATAAGCGAAATGTTGTTCCACGATTCATGGGCACCACGGACTCTGAGGGCCTATGATGAGCCTGGCAGTGTTTCAAACCTCGGGCAACACACCACATGGAGTAAATGGCCACTCACAGAAGTACAATTGGGAAGTTCACCGTAACCCAATGGTGAAAAAGCGCCACAATGGGATCTACTTGGCAAGGATTAGTGTTATCTGCAGTCTAAAGGATGGAAGGACCCAACAAAATAAATGTTCATTAGAAGAATGATGCAGGGATGAGGCAAGTTAAAATAAGACGATGGATAATAGAACAATAGGGAACGTGGCTGGTGAAACTGAAGGTGTGTTGCCAACAATATGCAGATCAAAGACTGAGGCCAGTTATTTCACATGCTTTATGTGGTAATGTTTGCAGGGGTCTTAGGAGTGAGTGAGGTGGAGCCACAGCAAGCAAGACAGGAAGAGGTAGAATAGGGATATAAGCTGAGGATGAAGGAGATACAGTTTTGATTAAGGGTCAAAAATGGATCAAAGGGACAAGTTGCATAGTAACATGAGAAACATATGAAAGCAGTGTGCCCAATGCAGGCTTTATGAGCCTACACAGCAGGTGTGGGATAGGACAGAATTATTTCTGCATGGTGATGGAGCAGAGTCTGAGTTATCAAGTCAGGCGAAAAGGCATACAATTCCTAGAGAAGTTCAGTAATTATTCTTCCCTCTTATGAATAGGGCTGCCTCACAGTGAGCGGCGGCAGGTGGACAGTGAATAATATTTTGAGAGAATTGCTGGAAGTCGGCAGTTATAAAGATGCATTCGAACATTGGTGTGGAGACTAACGGATCACCTATGTTTTTGTTACAGATATGGAGCCACAGGGGATGGGGAGGTGACACAGTGGAAACTAAGACCATATATAAGATATTTATTCTGTTTAAACCCTATAGGAGGGAGGAGCACCAGTCTGAATCTGTAGCCCTCTTATATTATTGGGCAGAAAGGAAGCTGAGAAAAGGCTGGGGAAAGCAACACCAGGATGTGAAGCAATGTAAATTGGCATGGCGTGGCATCGAGATGAGATAAGCACAACTGCTCCCCTGAGGTTGAAGTAGCAACCCATTGACTTAATTATTATACATTTAAGAATAACAACAGGAGCAAGCCATGGGTGGACACATACAGGCAGATAAAAGCTTAGAACAATACAAAGTGGTGGCCTGGTATGCTTGCCTGGTCGGATATGATACAGGAGGTTTGGAACATGAGCACAGCCATAGAACTTTAACAAGCGGAGAAAGATGAACAGAAGGGTAGGACACTGGTAGAAAATGGGAGGACAGTAATGGGGTGTGGAAGAGTGGGAAAAAAGATTTCACGGTCAGATGGCCTGCACCTGTTAGATCAAACATAGTATATTCAATACAGAAATGAAGGTTTTGAAACATGGAGAAGGCATACAAAAACAGATAAAAAAGGGAAGAGAATGATTGAAGTGGGTTCCAAATTGGAGAACAGTACTAAGTGAGGAAAGCCAGTCATCAACAGAAGCTGGACACAGGCTAGTGGGGAAGGAGGGGAGGAAAGAAGAAACAAAGAGGAAGAAGCTGAAGGAAAAGCGGTCAGTTTTCCATTACTAACAGAAAGGAAGAAGAAAGCCTAAGTTTTGATGGGAAAAAGAGAAAAAGGATGATCAGAGATTGATACATGGATGAAATGAACCTGAATATGATCAAAGGTTTCTAGTGGCAAAATCTTAACATCAGTGCAATTATCTTTTTGGAGGTAAACAAAAAATTATGCGGTGGATATCTTTCCTTTATAAAAGGTATGTACAGGTGTCCTTTCCAGTATGTTATAAATATCATACAAGCCAGAATTACTCAATATAGTTAACAGTGCATTCATGTCACTAAACACTTTTTGTGGTCTGTCTACCCCAATCCCTAGTAGCCAATCCAGCAATTAAAGTCTCCCCACAAAATCAACTTAGAAGTATATAGGAATGGTGCAACCAGGTGAAACAAGGCCACTTTTTCTGCCTTAGTTTGGGGTGCATATATGTTAATCAGCCTGTATGCTACACCTCCAAGAACAATATCCACCAATAGCACCCTACCAGGAAAAGATCCAATATTTTCAGTACTCAAAAGACAAATTAGAAAACAAAATACCCACCCCAAAACACATAACTTCTCCCATCAACCACAAAGAAGGCCCCCACCTCCAGTCTTTTTTGCACATCCCAATTCAGAAACAGTATGCAGTCTAGTATCCTGAAGGAAGATGATCTGACCAGTTTTATCATGTAAACTTGCAAAAGTAACAGTACGTTTCTTGGGATTGAGAATACTATTATCATTTATAGTAGTAATAGAAGTAGATGCATGCATCAGAAAACAAAACAAGAGAGCATGACAGAAGTCACTTTATTTTCTCTTCTTCCCTTTCTTTGGTTTGCACCTCCCAACTTTCCCTGTTCCATCTGGGGGGTCTAAGGATATGGAAGCCACTGAGTAGCCATCAGACTCACCCTCCTCTTCCTCACCAGGTACATCCATAGAAACATAGAAGTTGACGGCAGATAAGGACCACGAGGCCCATCCAGTCTGCCCATTTGTTTTTCTACCTTATAAATGTGCCATCGGCCTTTGCTCTGTCAGTGGTCTATCTATTCATAGTCATTTATATTGCTCCCTTATGCCTATCCCATGCCTGTTTGAAGCCCTGCACTGAATTCATAGCCACCACTTCTTGTGGTAAGTCATTCCATGCATCCACCACCCTTTATGTGAAAAATAATTTCCTCACATTCCACCTTAATCGGTCCCTCTAATCTCATGCTGTGTCCTCTTGTCCTGTTATTTTTCTTATATTTAAACATGTTAGACTCTTTCACCTTGTTAATGCCCTTAAGGTGCTTGAATGCCTCGATCATATCACCTCTCTCCCTCCTTTGCTCAAGGGTATACATATTGAGCTCTGTTAATCTGTCCCCATATGTCTTCTGATGCAGTCCCTGCACCATTTTGTTGCCCTTCTCTGGACTGCCTCAATTTGGTTAATGTCCTTGTGAAGGTGTGGCCTCCAATACTGCACGCAGTACTCAGATGGGGCCTAACTAGTGTCTTGTAAAGAGGGATTATTACTCCCTCTTACGACTTGTGATACCCCTACTAATATACCCTAACACCCCCCCCCCAGCCTTACCTACTGCTTTAGAGGTCTGCTTGGATGATTTCAGGTCATCAGTGATGATGATACCCAAGTCTCTTTCTTCCTTTGTGACTGCTAGCAACTCCCCTCCCAGCCTATAGGTGGCTTCAGGGTTTCTCTTCCCTACGTGCATGATTTTGCACTTCATTGCATTAAATCCCAGTTGCCACTCTTCTGACCATTTTGTCAGTTTATCCAGATCTCTTCTCATTCTGCCCACCCCATCTGGATCACATACTCAGTTGAAGATCTTAGTGTCATCTGCAAACAGACAAGCCTTACCCTCTAGTCCATATGCAAGGTCACTAATGAAGATGTTGAAGAGGACTGGCCCCAGGACTGATCCCTGAGGTTCCCCACTTGTGACTTGCATCTCTTCTGACTGTATACCATTTACCACCACTCTATGTTTTCTGCTCGTCAACCAGTTTGCCACCCAGTTGACCAACTTCTGACCTACCCTGAGCCTACCCAGCGTATTTATCAATCTTCTATGTGGAACAGTGTCAAAAGCTTTGCTGAAGTCAAGGTAGGTGACATCAACTGCTCCCCCTTGGTCCACCACTCTGGTTACCCAGTCAAAGAAATCTATGGGATTAGTTTGACAGGACCTTCCTTTTGTAAACCCATGCTGTCTTGGATCCTGTGCCCCTATGGATTCCAGGTGTTGCACTATCCTTTCCTTAAGGAGTGCCTCCATAATCTTGCCCACTACTGAGGTAAGACTGATTGGTCTGTAGTTTCCCACCTCCTCCCTGCTACCACTCTTGTGGAGCGGGATCACATGAGCCCTTCTCCAGTCTTCTGGGACCTCGCCTGTGCTCAGAGACTCACTAAACAGTTCTGCTAATGGTTCTGCTAGTTCCACCTTTACCTCCTTAAATACCCTGGGATGTATGCCATCAGGTCCCATTGCCTTATCCACCTGAGCTTAGCAAGCTCTTGTAGGACCCTTTCTTTGTGAAGGAGTAGTGCTCACCTCCCTCCCCTGTGTCCATGATGCTGAGCTGTGGGCCCTGCCCTACCTTCTCTTCAGTAAATACTGAGCAAAGTATATATTTAGGATAGATGCCTTTACAGGGTCCTCCTCCTCCATGCTCCCTTTCTCCATTAACTGTAGCAATACCCTTCTGGACTTTCTCCTTTCACTAATGTATCTATAGAAAGTCTTGTCACCTTCTTTTTACTGTTCGTACTAGTGTTTCCTGAGTTTGGGACTTTGCCTGCCTTACTGCCTTCCTGCTTCCTTAGGGCAGTTTGGTATGCCTCCTATCTTCATCCCGCTGTGTTCCTTATATTTCCTGAAGGCCAGCCTTTTGGCTCTGACCTTTTCTGCTATTGTATTTGAGAACCAAAGTGGTTTCCTTCTTTTGCACTTCCTTTTCTGTCTAACACAATGGGATGTTGCTTCAAGTATTGCATCCTTAATGCTTGCCCACTTTGCCTGTACCCACTCATCTGTGTTTCTTTTTGCCAGGGCTAGCTTAACTCTGTTGGCCATCTTATCAAAGTCAGCTCCTCTGAAGTCCCATATTTTTGCCTTGGAATGGGATGATTTAGATGTAGTAGCCAAATTGAACCATACCATGTGATGGTCGCTGTATAGAAATAGGGGGACTGCCAAAACCTTCTCCTTCCACTACCATGGGAGCAGGTGAGGATGCCAGAACTGGTTGCTGGTCCCCCTTCTTCAACTGCTCCATAAGAGTACAGGCTTTTAATTTGTCCTTTTGTGCAGTTGTTAAGTAGGCCTCGTGTTCTGCCTGAATAGACTGGTCCAGGGTATTATGGGAAGCCCAAACACAGTAACAGAAAATATGTCCGGTTTCCTCACACAAATTGCATTTTTAGGCTGTCTACAGTGTGCCCCAATATGGCCTAATTCACCGCATAATCCACATTTTAACTTTTCACATACATTACTGAGGTGCCCAAGCTCCCCACATTTATAACATGCTCTCGGTTGTCCTGGATAAAAAACACACCTCTGTCTCGCCCAAAAAAAAAACAATTAGGTAAGTGTTAAATTACCCCTTGTTCCTGTTTCAGTTTAATTTTATATTCCCAGCCCCCTGTCCAGAGGTGTTCTTCATCCAGAATGGGATCAGGATAACCATTAATCATACAATGTTGATTCAGCCAACAGGTTATGCTCGCTACATTTACTCCTTCATTTCTAAATAGAATCGTAATCATTTTTGTTATAGGTTTGGTCAGGGGGATAGCCATAAAAGGATGCCACATTGGACCATTTTTTAGAAGATTATATTGCTTCCAAAATCACTCTAGGCCATTAGGATGTTTAAAGCTTATATCATATATGGTGTCTCCAGGCATACGAATAAGCGCGTAAATTTCATATGCAAAAAATGTCATACTATTCTTTAACAAAGCCTGTCCAACAAACAAACGATCAGGTGCATTAGAGGCATCACCCTGAAAATGCATTTGAACTGCATTCCATCTCATAGCTGGCTGAGAAGCATTTCTAACAGAAAAGGAAAACAACTTAGCGCCTGCCCCATGATGCCAAACCCCTGGGTTTGGGGCTACAGGCTCTATGGGGGTAGTAACAGAATCTGATTCTTTAGAAACAGGAAATGCAGATTGTATAGGTGAAATATCTGCTCCAGAGGAAGATGTAACTAACTGTCAGGGGGCTGGAGCAGGGGGGGAGCAGCAAGATTATCAGATTCCCCTTCCATTTCCCTAATATCAGACATGATATCCATTGGTGAATGGACATTAGAGGAGGCAGCAACATTTACATGCTGACCAGGTTTTATCTGGAAAGAGGTCAAAACTGAGGGCATATCAGTAGGCCCAGCCAGGCCCTTTGTACCGTCAACTAATTTAGAGTTATTTGCATCCCAACCCGAATCATCTGCATTTCTCACCCACCCAGCCACCTTCAAGGAATGAGAAACCCAGTTCACAGGAGGGGGGGAGGACCGAAAGGCTGCACTGATAAAGGGACTGCCAAAGATGGTAAGAGAGGTTCAAACCCTTCTCCACTAATCCCACCCTTCTTCCCACGAGATTTTTGCATTTTTTTAGGACTTTTAATTTGTGTCCCCCAGAGAAAACCCCAAGAGAGAAGGAAGCCTTAGGGTAGCCTGTAGCAATTTCATTTGAATTCCCAGAAAAAGCACTACAGCATGGCTACTCTGTCCAACCGTAATCCCTATGTCCAAACCATCTGATGCTGTTTGCTGAAGAGTCAGAGATGTAGCAACTGAATCCCCATCCATTGAGTCAGTAACCTGTACATCTCCATCAGTAAACACCTGAACAGCCAAATTCGGCTGTGATGAATCCTTCATCCGACCTGTAACATCTCCCATAGCTGCTTCAGGAAGCAGAGCAATGCTGTCCCCTCACTGTGCACCCACAACAGTAGAACGGGTTGAATCATCTCTCACTTCCTCCTGTCATATACAGTCACGCAGTTGAGACTCCAGTTCCCTCTTCTGTGCAGCAAATCTGCACTTATCAGCTACTAGCAGCTCAAGGATGTCCTCCACCATGTCAGCATATCCAGTATGAATCCGTACTTCCCTTGACTCTCCACATTCAGGTAGGGATACCTCACCCAAGGCAACCCCAAAGGCATGAATTACAGGAACAGCCTCATTATAATCTGAGACTGGGGGTGAGGCCTGTTCCCCGGCTCATTGCACATCCATCCTCATTGGAGTCTTGGGCAGACTGGCCATCGCAGCACCAGCACAGTGCCACCATCCAAAGAGTAGGGTGATTTTTATTGAAATAGAGGACTCCAGTACAAAGAAAAACAAGTGATAATCAACAAGGTATACAGAAAAAACAACAGAAACAAAAGGAGCATGATGTCCAAAACAAGTCAAATATCCGCCACCCAATGTTCACAATTAATCCACAGGTATCTCCCTTTCACCACACCTTGATTTTTAAAGTTCATAATCCTAATACTCTGCAGTGTTTTTTGCACATTGCCTAGAATTTCACCATACAATACTCGTTTCTGTTGCAGAACCCATGAACATCGAGATTGCCAAATATAGTATTGAAGAATGGAAAAAACAAGCAATAAAGTAGCAACATGAAATTTGGACTATTCCCCATCATGGACCCCATACACTAATGTACAGTAATTTAGAGATGCAAACAAGGGTTCATTCCATTGTGTTGACAAATATACCCAACATTTCTGAATATAATGACAATCCAAAAAAAGGTGCTTCTGCATTTCTAAAATAGCAAAACAAAATTCCCTGGAACAGAACCTATCACTAAGCTGTTTATGTTTATGATTATTACCTGCCGGTAACCTATCATAGTTAC
Organism: Neoceratodus forsteri; assembly: GCA_016271365.2. Lineage (NCBI taxonomy): Eukaryota > Metazoa > Chordata > Ceratodontiformes > Ceratodontidae > Neoceratodus > Neoceratodus forsteri. The sequence goes on from CM028133.1 coordinate 934,610,471, forward strand.
CCAACCACACACTATCCCAAACAAAGTCAGGCAATTGTCTATTAGTAAGAAATTTGAGGGCTACAACCATGGAGTCCAGTGGGCATTCAGAAAAGAGCAACTTCTAAAAATCCAAATGGGCAATACGATTGTATAGTTTTTCTGATCCATGCTTTCCAAATTAGATACAGTAACACCCCATTTCAATAGGTTTTTAAAAGTTTCCAATCCATATTTCAGAAAAAATGGAAATTTTTCAATTGTAAAGGTTTATTTTCTCTCAAAAGAGGCAACCCCTTCAAGAACCAAGTCCATACAAAAGGATGACAGTTCTTCCCCCGATGCCATAAAAGAAGACTCAAGTTGTAGGCCACAAAAATACTAACATAAAAGGCTATAGGATGTAACATAGCTATACCACCTTCCCGAATACTTCTATACATGTATTCCCTTTTAATGGGGTTCAACCTGCTCCCCCAAAAAGCTTGAAAAAATCCACTAAATAAAGCTGTATATAAAGAATCAGGAGGAGGAAACACATAACTGACATATAGAAAAATAGGAACTAATAAAGACTTAATCAATAAAACCCTTTTGCATTTGGCAGCCTGTCTCCCTTTCCATCTTGCCACCAAACTATTGGCCTTTCAGCCCCAGACTCCAGTTAGCACAAGCCATATCACCAGAACCAAACTCAACCCCTAGAATGGTAAGTGGAGCCCTACTAATTGCAATACCTGCAATATATTCCTACTCTGGCACAGGGGTGTCCCCCAAAGGGACACCTCTGCTTTTAGCATAATTAATCTTTGAACCTGAACAGGTAGAAAATAAAGACAAAACATCTCGCACAAACATCCCTTCCCTGATATTGGAAAGACAAAGTACTAAATCGTCAGCATAAACCAAAATTTTCACTGGTGTAACATCAAAACCTATGCGTAACCCAACTATATGTGCATGGTTAACTATCATTCTAATCAAAATATCTATCAAGAAGACATACAAGCGAGAGCTCAGGGGACAACCCTACCGCACACCCCAGTTCACCAATATGGAGTTACCAATCCAACCATTAACATTAGGAAGTAAAGATGCCGATCGGTACACAGTACGTATCCAACCCACAAAACTGCTTGGAATACCATAAGCCTTTAAAACAGAAAATAGAAACTCATGCAAAACCTGATCAAACGCTTTCTCCTGATCCAGTCCCAGGACAAAACCTTCTATCTTTCCATCTTGTGCAACATTAAATATTTCTGTCAACACCAATAAATTATCATATTGAGTTCTACCTGGAACAGAACAAGTTTGTTCCAGACTGATCAAACCATCTGCAACAGTTGATAACCTGTTAAGTAAAACCTTGCTCAACACCTTCAAGTCTGTATTCAACAAACTAAGCATTCTCCAATTCTTCAAATCCGCTTTAGTCCCCTTCTTCTATAGTAAGAGCACTAAAGCCTGATTCATCGAATCAGCCAATGAAGAATTAGAGAGCATATCATTAGAACCCGTGTAAAAACTGGAACAATATCATCCTGAAATGACTGATAAAAACCAGCACCCAAATCATCAGTACCAGGGGCCGAGTCTGGATTCAAGGAGGAAATAGCATTACGTACTTCAGCAACAGAAATTTCATCTAACAATTGTAGTTTAACCAAATCATTCACTTTAGGTAAATGTAAGTTATCTAAATTAATAGCTGAAGCATCGAGTCCAGTGTCTTCCTAAAAGAGAGAACCCAAATACTGCTCCACCACATGTACTAATTCCTCTGGGGAAGTAACCATATCTCCTGTCGCCGTTTCCAACTGTGTAACAATTCTATGATGTATTCTGTCACTACAATCTTGAAAGGGATCTAAAGACCTTTTACATAATTTCAAGCCAAATCATTGTTCATGTTCCAAGGATTTTGCCCTATCATATTGATAGTCAAACATCTGATTCTCAACAATTTGGATTTGGGAACTATAATCACGTGTTTCAGTTTCAGTTAAAGAAATCAATTTCTGTAACTAACTCCTAAGACTCAAATACTCAAAATATCGATTAGTGGCTAAGAACCGAGACTGAGATTGAAAAAAAACTTCCCAATCAGATTTGGTATCCTCTCACTATGAGGCAAGATCGTCAAACATATCAATAACAGAGAGCCGCGCAACCCATTCCCTTTTCCATGCCTTTTGGATCGCCTCTCATTTAACAAAGTGTTATTAAGCCACCATAGATTTTTTTTTTACTCCTAGGTGTCATACCCCAGGCAATTTGAACAGTAAGAGATCTGTGGTCAGTGAATTCCCAAGCCTGCACGGTAACAGAAGAAACATGTTGAATAGCAGAAAGCAATACAAAATCAATCCTGGTAGACAGTGACGACTTAAAAAAGGTGCTTCCCCAAGAGGAATAAATATGTTTGTACGCATCTACCAACTTCGCAGTACTGATTATATCAAGAAGCTTATGGGAATCACAAAATAATTTTGAGTTTTCAAACCTCTATCAGTGGAACTCAATGCACAATTGAAATCGCCTGCCCAAATAATCAGTCGAGGAGTATGAAGAAAAGACCCTTTGTGCCTTGGTCTGCAGGGCATATATGGTTATCAGTCTAAATCTTTCACCCCTAAAATTAATATCCAATAACAAGGCCCTGCCGGGGTAAATATCAACCAGCCTGGAGACTTTCAAATCAGAATTTACAAACAATATCCCAACTCCATCACAAGTAGATTCTCCAATAGACCAGAAGGTGGCACCCTTAGACCATAGGTTATCAGAAAGCCTAACATCAAGAGTTGTTTTTAGTCTAGTGTCTTGAATATGAAATATATCACCTGTAGTTGTTTTAAAAGGGTTAATGTTGTCACCATTTCCTTACGACTCTTTATACTATTAACATTAAGAGTAGTAATGGTCAAGAATGCCATAAATGAAAAAACGGAAGAAAAGCGAACCTAAAAAACATAAATCAAGAATCCTTAACTATCCGTCTATGCCTAGACCTACGTAGGGTAGACTCCACACCCCTGATTTCTCCCTTCTCACTTTCTGAAGTAAAATCAGTAGCAGACGAAGCTTTGAAAGAGTGGTCAGACTCTTCACCTTCAGACTCATCCCTAGGAGTCAATATTGCAAACTTATTACCAGACTTCCAAGAATCAGGGTTTTCCTGGCTAGTGGATTTGGAGGAAACAGCCTTCCCAGACCTTTTACATTTTTTTGACAAAACCTTCTTAAATATGTGCTGTGAATCAGGAAGGGGAGGGGAGGCATATCGGATACATCGGGATCCTCCTGGGCAGCAAGAGCAGAGGTGGATGGTACAGGAGAACCAGAAGGGACTCCTGAAGTCAAAGGGTCAGTAGGTAGACCCTCCTCAGTTTTACCAGCTTAACATCCTCATTCACTGACTTGTTCTCTAGAAGGGGCTTCTGGAGACTATGAGAGTCAATCTCCTTAGTGGTCACTACTTTCGTGGCCTGTAAATGTTTGGCAATATTAATCAATCCTTCATGAGAAGGACAGCCATCCCTATTATGGGACACCCAATGACACATTACATACCCATGTCCAGTTTGTTCACATTAATTACATTTAAACAGATTGAGACAATCTGCTGCACAGTGACCAAACTCAAAACAGTGTGTACATTTAGGTGTATCACAGGCTGTATTGAGATGTGTCTGAGACCCACATTTAAAACAAGACTTGGGCTGCCCAAGATAAAACAAACTCACCCTGTCTTTCCCCAAAAAGAAACTTTTGGGAAGATGTACAGGACCATTATTGGTAGAATATAGTTTAACCCGTAATGTCCTCCCCCCCATTCCAGATTTGTTCACTGTCAAGAATGGGCACATGTTTATCCAACACTTCACTCCGTTGCCTCATCCAAAATAAAATGTCTTCAATATTAACACCTTCATTCCGGAACATAATGGTAATCAACTTAACAGCAGGTTTAGTTAAAGGGACAGCCAAAAATGGAACCCACAGAGGTGTATTTTTGATCTTCTGGTAGTCGGCCCAGAATCTGTCCAAATTAGAAACAGATTCAAAGCTAATATCATAATTTGAGTTTCCAATGTGAATAAGAGCAAAAATCTCCAAAGAAAAAAATTTCATAGACCCCTTCAGTAATTGTCTGGCAACATACAATCTGTCTGGTTGTTCCTCCAGGCCCCCTTTATAGATCAACCTAACAGCATTCTTCCTGGGAGCTGGTTCACCTTTAATAGGAAATAAATCTGCCAATTTAAACATAGGATTAAGCCAAGCAGATTTCTTGGGGTCTTGCAAAACCTGGACTGAAGGACCTATATGAAAACCATCACTAGTAGACTTGTGAGGAATGTCTGTACCAGGATTAGTTAAACCATCGACTTGCTGGCCCTTCATACCCATATCGAATGCCATGCCATCTACAGTCTTCTGCAATGGAGGGGCAAGCAGCTCAGAAGACAAATTTGGTTTAGTGGGCATCAAATTCAATGAAAAACTGTACCACTGAATTGCGTCATCACTAGGGTCTGGAATCCAGCTCCCATTAGACTGCTGTAACTGCCCAGCCCCTGCAATAGCTCATTCAGGAGACCAGCCTGCCTGAGGAAGGGGGCTGTCAGGGAGCATTCCCCCAACAGCGTCTACAGTACCCATAGACAGAGAAGTCACAACAGGTACAGACCTTAGAGGCATACTATCCTGCCCCTGCCCACTCATAGTGGGATTAACTGTACCAACTACGGCATTGGCAATCCCCTTTGCCTGCTTAGAGGACCCATGCATACCCAAGCATCTAGTGACCATAAGGGAATCACAGTCAGTCAAACCTGGAAGATTTTCAGCAATCGGTGTCAGACTCACATTTTCTCAATGCTCACCACCGCCAGACATTGCCAAAGTCACAGACTCAATCACCACAGATCAGTCAGGAAAACCACGCACATCACTGACATGCGATGAAACAGAGCAGGAGGTGGATGGAACCGACAAGGAAGCAGATCGCATCGCAGCAATCTAGGAAACCAAAACTTTTTTCCAATGCATACAATGCTCTTCCTCAGCCAAGATAAGTTCCAATAATTTCTATTTTTCAGACAATGCTACAGTCACCTTTCAGGGAGCCAGGTTCGAGACCTGCAGCAGGGAGCTCAATACCATGCACATCCTCCATTTCAGAATCAAAAATCTCCTCAGCTATATTGTGAAAAACTAGGTCCTCCTCAGAAACAGCAGCCTCTTGAGTTACAGTGACAGAGGAAGAGGCCTGCTCCTCTGCCCCTACGACATCCATCTCTCCCGAGGTTTGCTCAGAAGTGGCCATCTCAAACAGACAGCCTAAGGTTCCCCCTCCTAGAGAGTAGGGGGAATTTTTATTGAAAACTGAACAAATCATAACAAAGTTGTACAAATCAATATTATATCATACATAATCATAATGAAGAAAAACAAAAAAACATAAATGAGTATTAATTCATACAAATACCCTAAACAGAAGAAAAAAAGTATAAACCCACCCTCCCTCCCCACTATAAGAGTAGGTGTGATTTTATTTACACTAGAACATAATACAGATATTTCAAATTATAAATGAAAGCAAAAAAGGAAAAGCATTACAATTTCATGAAATCAAACTCACCATTACAATATCCAAAAAAACACAAAGAAAACTAAACACAGGGAACTAATATACACAGTTCCTAATCTTCTGTAAAAGGCATATAAAGTCCTCTATTTATACTTGATGATATATGAAAACCCTTTCCACCAAATTTGAACTTTCTTACATTATAAAGTTGCATATCCTTCAGGTATACTTTTTGTAATTCATTTGATACATATAAACAGTACCCTTCAAAAGAAGTTTTCTTTTGATATAAAACCCATTGGCATCATTCCTGCCAGAGACAAAATCGCAAACACACCAAAAAAGACCACAGTGTACTTTTCTCATATATGTTTAGCCTGGGAGGAAAATTTCCCATAACAAATATATCATAAGTTAGTTTATCCAACCAAGCCAATGTCCATTTCTTTGCCAAATAGGCCCACAAAGCTTTCAAATGAGAACAAAACAGAAAAAAAAATGTTCCATGGTTTCTCCCAGGTTAAGACATTCCAAATAAGGACAATTCCTTTCCTCCTTGGCCTTGTATTTGCAGTCCTCTAATGTTCAAACACCCATACATAATCAACCATTGAACCTCCCACATATGTGAAGGTAATCTGGAATTATTTAACTGATTCAGAATATTAGTATTCAATGCCACCGGCAGTTTTAAAACAAGGAACTAAGGGATAAATTTGAGATATAACCGAATTATAAAGGTTTGTGATGTGCTCATACTGATCTGACTTTTGGTCACTTGCCATTTATATAGTTTCTGAGCTGCAGACCTAAAATAGGCCGGTAAATGGATGTGGGGATTCAGTTTTGGAGCACATTGCAGCCAAACTGATAAATATTGTCCTAATGCTCCCCTAAACCAAAGTCCCTCATTACAAACTGGAACTATCAAACTTAATTTTAAAGGATGGAAAAAAAAAACAAGGTAAAACAGAATACAACCTGGTCAACCATTCCTAAACCTCCCTTCTTTGTTTTCAGATATGTAAAAAGGCAGTATAGCGCAGTGGTCTAAGGCTCTGAGCTGCAAATCTGGTGACATCCAGCAAACCAGACCTGGGTTTGAATCCCACAGCTTCCACTTGCATACTGTGTGACCCTGAGCAAGTCACTTAACCTCCTTGTGCTCCCAGGCCGCTCCTGTAAAAAAGCTTTTAGCTTAGTGTGCTATACCTGGTTAAACAACCAAATAAAAAAAAAACATCTCTTTACTGGGTTTAGTCTATTGCCCCACAACATCCGAAAGCAAATACTATAGAGCATGGTTTTAAATTGGGATGGCAGGGGAAAGATTAAAACCACATACTGCAGACAGGGTAAAATAAATTGTTTTAGAATACAAATTATTTTTATTTTTGTAAAACGGAACTGTTTCCATCTAGAAATTTTTGATTCCACCTTTTTTATCACACGATCCCAATTACAATCAGGGAGATTTTGAGACCCAAAAACTATTCCTAAAATAGTAAGAGGTTCAATTGATATTTGAATGATATTGTATTGAAAGGGGGGCTTGAACAATACCTCCTATTAACAGACCTCTAGATTTAGAATAATTTAATTTTGCATTAGAGAGACCAGCGTAATGTTGAAATTCTTTAAAATATTCTCCAATTTGCTCAGTGTGTTTGAAAAAAAGACATACATCATCTGCATATGCCTGGACTGTCAAAAAATAATCTGTCACTGGTATCCTAAAACCATCCCATTTAGGAATTATACTTAAGGCTTTAATTAGGGGTTCTAAAGAAAAAATATACAATAGCGGACTTAAAGGGCAACCTTGACATACCCCAGTTCTGATAGTAAACCCTTTCTCTGTTGTACCTTTTATTACCAGATAAACTTTATAGGAATCATACAGTGATTTAATAGGTTTAATTATCTCCTCCAGAATTCCAAAATATTCAAGTGTTGTAAATACAAATAAATGATTAACCCTGTTGAAAGCTTTTTTCTGGATCTAAAGAAAGAAGACTGCCAGATCTACCATTTACAGTCAAATACTCAATTAAATCCCATATAGTAGCTAGAGCTGACTGAATTCTTCTGTTGTGTAACCAGCAATACTGAACTGATGAAATTACCCTGTTTGCCATATTTTTAATTCTATTATTAATTAGAGTAGTAAAGATTTTATAGTCGGTATTCAACAGTGTAATTGGTCTCCAGTTCCTTATATCCCTTTATTTCCAGATTTAAAAATATAAATCTGAAGACCTTCAGAAAAAACACTAGGATAGATTCTCCAGCCATAAATTTGTGAAAAAACAAATTTAAACAAGACATTAATTCTGCCTGAAAAGTTTTGTAAAAGAGGTTAGACAGACCATCTAGGCCCAGGGAAATGTTATCTTTTAAGCAATTAATAACCACTTCAATTTCTTGTGGGGAAAAAGGTTTCTTCATATTAAAATCATAACTTGATCTAAATGAAAGGGAGGGGGGCTAAATAATTGTTTATATCTTGTAAAGTGGGGTAAGAATCTGGTTGTAAAGCCTGGAACTGCAAATCAATAATATCACTAATGGAGTCCACTTCCTCAACTCTACTGTTATTATGTTCTAAAAAATCTATATAAGAAGACTCTTTAAGTGTTTTGCATAATGCATAAGGGTCTCCTATAACTGATTTGTTTAAATGGTTATTAATAAGTGCTTGAAGTGTTCTAGCTCTATCATATTGCAGTTGCTACATTTGCTGCTTTATTGTATCAATTTGTAAAGAAAAATCCTGTCTAGAAGAATTAGCTACCGAAATTAAATGTTGCAATTGAGATCTTAATTTTAAATAAGAAAAAAAATTAGAATTCCTTTGACGTGTCCCATAACATTTAAACCACTTTTTACAGTCATTTTTTGTCTCCCTCCACCATACCCCAAGATCAGGGTATAAGAAAGCCACTGATAACCTGGCTTTTAATATTAGTTTGACCGAATTTATTACTATCTTTTCTTGCAAAATGGAAGTATTCAATTTCCATCTTTTCCCCCTTATCATGCTGTTTAAAAATGTCCCCCCCCCCATTCTGAATCAATATGTGGTCCGAGAACTCCACTGGAACTCTAGTAAAAGATTTAACAGGGAGGTTTTTAGATGTAAAAAGGTAATCTATTGTAGATCCATTTCGCCCCTTAAAAAAGGTACAACCAGAGCCCTGTTTATCTAACAAATTACGTGTAGTTAAATCTGCAGTTTGAACAATTGTCTTCAAGCAGTTAGAATCATAATAAATTTTCTTAGAAGAGGCACCCTTTAAATATAAACTACAATTGAAATCTCCTCCTCAGAGAATGTGTAATGAGGTGACCAAATAAGAGTGAATGTCCTTTTCATACAATCAATTCTAGCTGCCTTTGTCTGGGGGTTATAAATATTAATACATCTATAATCACTAGAATGCCATTTCCCATCTATAATTAAAACCATACCAGGGACTAAGTCAATTAGTTTGTATAGAACAAATTGGAAAGAATTAAAAAGAATCCCAATGCCATCGTCTTTCTCTCTACCAAAAGACCAATACGAAGGTCCCCACGGCCAATCTTTTTAAAAGAAGAAATTTGTTCCCAGGAGAACATCCAGGTTTCTCGCAGATAACATATTGAAATATTCCTGTCATGCACAAGTTGGAAAATGGCCTGTCTTTTCTTACTATTCAGAATACTGTGTGTATTTAGAGAGCCCCAAAGTCATCCCACCATGAAAACCGATTAGAGAAAAAAACTCATTTTTTCTTTTTTTTCTTTTTTTTTTCTTTTCTTTATAATCCTCTGTTGGGACCCCTTGGGGATCCTGAACAGATTTCTGGGAATCTGAGTCCCCAACCTCCATTTCCGAATCACCCCAAAAAAGGGCAGCATATGAATTCTGAGTTTCAATCAGCTCCATTGAGGGAATTGAAGCTGTTTTTAGGTTCCTACTAGACCTTCTTGGGGGTAATGGAGACTGTCGGGTAGATGCACCTGCTGACTTGTCTTCAGGATCTACACAGCAAACTGGCACCATCAGATCAGGCTTTTGTATCATTGCATCTATTATAATCGGTTGATGTTTTAAATCGGGGGGATCAGGGGACAAGCAGTGAGAACCACTGAGTTGGTGTCCACTAATCTGGGGGCCAAGGGGAGGTCCTAAATCAATATGAGTACCACTATTTTTCTTGACAGTCTCTGGGGTCTGCTGGATAATCAAGTCAGGGCTCCCACAAGAGGCCTTGTTCTTAGCTGCCCATGGACACTCCCTAATAGCATGGCCATACTCTTCACAGAGGTCACATCTTGTATGATTGGCACATTGCATCGTAACATGTCCCACATCCCCACAATTATCACATCTAGGATGGTCACAGGTGCTTGAAAGATGTGTTTTAGCACTGCATTTATAACAGGCCCATGGCTGGCCACTGTAAAAACAAACCCCTCTATCCTTACCCAATAAAAAAGAATTAGGAATATGTTTAATACCTAAGTCAGACTGCCACAATTTCACTCTAAACTTCCACCCTCCCATCCAGAATTGCTTGGAATCTAAAATAGATTCAGGGTCACTTTGTGCATCGCATTTTTGAGATAACCAATAAGTAATATCCTCAACATGGACTTCTTCATTCCTGAACATCACCGTAACATTTTTAATTAAAAGGTTTAGTCAAAGGAATCACTAAAAAGGGAGTCCATGTTGGGGAGAACTTCACTTAACCATAGCTTTAACAGAACAAGTCCAGTAAATAGGCAGAACGAAAGCTAATATCATAATTGTCTTATCCCGAGATGTTGATAAAAGCAAACACATCTCTAGGAGAAAAATGCAATGATTCTTTTATAAGGAATTTTCCCACATAACATCTGTCTGGTATCTCTGCCAAACCACCTTTATAACTTATACGTACAGCGTTGCGCCGAGTCGCAGCCTCCCTTTTAGCTTGTGAAAACAATGCAGACATTAAGGGTTTATCAGTAGTTTGCTTTTTGTCTAATTTGTTTACCACAGAATCATGAATAATACTAGAAACCAGATAATCTGTAGAAGCAAGACCCAATGGTACTTCCATTACAGTAGGTCCTTTTTCTTTAATACCATCTGTTCGAACCCCTTTTGTTACTCCTGGTTTCCACTCTGGGGAGTTATTATGGAGATTGAGCCAGGGATCAATGCCAAATCAGGAGTCCAGACCCCATTAGCCATTTTCTCCCAGCCCACAGCTAAAAGGGCACTCTGGGCCGAACAATTCTCATCGTGAACTTGCAAGCCAAGAACTGCCATATGGAGAACTTTAGGTACCTCATCATTCAGTTTAAAGTTTATGTCCCCATCTCTAGAAACAGTGTTTTCTTACACTATGTTCGTTTATGGGGTTATTGGCTTACAGAAGCTAAATTCTGTCACCCCGTCTTGTTTATTAGCTGCAGTCTGATATGTAATAGGCAATTGTGGGGCTGTATCAATGTCGCTTACCCCCATAGGTTTAAAAACAAAACCAGCTTCTTTAGATAAATGCACAGCTTTGAATGCAGTCGTAGAATGTGTTGTACTCACTGTTACCGATGTAGGAGATTCCAGAGTGGCAGCATTTGATCCAACCCGTAGAACCGGAGTCTCCAGCAAAGTTATTGGCTTTTGGCACTCTCCACCTCCACAGAAAACACTGCCAGCCACACTGGAAACACTTACATTGTTGTAAGATGCAGCTACAGGCTTTGGCTCACCCGAACCCTGAAAGACGATTTTCGCCTTTACTGCTGCATTCCCACTGTCAAGCTGAACGCCTTGTTTGACAGGGGAGTTGGTCACCAGCTGAGTTGCTTCAGCTCAGGTAGCCATATCATTAGAGCACACAGGATCCTCCACTAACAAAGCATTAAAGGAACTCCCTTCATTTTTCTCCACTTTAGTCAAGGGTTGTGGTAAAGTAAACAACTCATTTGTTGATATCACTTCATGAAAGATCTCCTCTCCGACCATAACTAGAAATGCTGTTAACTGTGAATTTGACTCTGTGAGTGGCGCAGCCTCCCTGCCTGCTACACCCACCTCCTTCTCCTCTAAATGATCTCCTACAGTGGCCATCTTGCAGTAAGACAGCCTGACCCCCCTACTGGCCAAACAGTAGGGGAGTTTCCCCTGGTGCCCTGGCAAAATGTCCCCCATTCACTGGAAATACCACAAACAGCTTAATCTCATTCAGTCACACTTGGCATTCATCTGTGTGGGGGGTAATTGTGAGAAGAAGGGGCACCTGCAAAGTTAGCTGCTAGCTGCACACTCGAGCAGACTTGATAGACCATGTGGCATGTATCTGCTGGCAAGTAGTAAGTAACATTTGCTGCCAATTACATCAGTTCAGTAACATGATAATGCAGTAAAATGAATGCCTTCTCTCAGCCTTCACATCTCCAAAGTGAAAATGCTATGGTAAACCAGCCTTTCCCTATAGCTTTGGCCTTCTACTCCTTTGATCATTTTGGTGGCCCTGCATTGCACCCTCTTTACAGCCTTAGCATAATGTAGTGGAGGACCACAGAACTACTATGCATAATGTAGTTTAGGTGCTGTTAGACCAAATCCCTTTAAAAAAGGGGGATAGTGTCCCCTTCCCTGCTGAACACTTACCTACTGTATTGTTTTCTTGAAATCCTTTATCCTCCTGGTCAATCTTCTAGCCATCTAGTCAGGCTGATGCTTTGCAATTACCCAGACATGTCCTTCATTACAGCTCTTTTTATTATGCATATGTCTGTCTGAACATAAAAGAGCCACAATGTTGAAGAATTTTAAGTAATTTACATAAAATTAATTGACAATGAAATCCAGCTTAAAATTCCAACATGTTAATCTTAGAGTGGATGTATACAGCAACCTCCACACATTTTGTAGATAGCAGAGGAAGGTGGCTGGTTGGAGAAAAAAAGCAGATGACGACATTGAAAATGCAATCAGAACTTCAATATTCCATAAGTAAAAGCAATTAGTAATGAAATTCCTTCTGTTAAGTATGTAAAGATGTATTTGTTTAAGGAAACTCACTATCTGTGGTATTTCCATCTTTTTCATTAGCTACAACTACTCCAACCACAACCAAAACAACAACTACAACAAGTAAGAGTGCATAAATAACTGCAAGTAAATTATTGTGAGAAATGCATCTTTGATATGATTTATAAATTTATATTCTATTTTGAAATCAAAACACAGTGGGTGAGATATTCAGACTGCACCAGGCTGTGGTGCAAGCCTGGGCGCAGTGCAACTGGGATGTGTCAGGGTGCTGACAGGGTGATATTTAATGGTGCTGCGCCATGGCTCAGCACCATTGAATATCACTCCATGAACACCCCCATAGCACATGGCACAGTGGCACTGCATCAGCACAAGTGGCCAGAGAGGGGCAGGGGGATATGCGAGCGCAAGTGTCATTGTGCTAGGTACATCAACCATGATATTCAACGGTGGTCATGCAAATGGGGCTATAATGCTTGCAAGGCACAAATGGGGCCATTTGCATGTCATTATGACCACATTTGCATGCAGGTTCTCCGATCCCCGGCGACTTGCACCTGGCGCCCTGCCAGGCTGCAGCCATCGGGGACCAATACCCCCGGTAAAAGTGGCAAAGTGCCCCAATGCCCAATCACAGGCATAGGTTGCAAAACAAAATATTCCAATACCCCTGGTGATCCAGTGAACCACTCACAGCCCGATCGTGGGCAGAAGTATAATAAAATGAATAAATCACTGACCACCATGGAAATTGACTATTATTTCTTGAAACCTATGCCCGCGATCGGGCGGGGAGGCTCTACCAAGATGGATGGTGCCACCAGAGCTCTGGTGGTCACCCACAGCTGTCAGCTGCCGTGTTGCACCCTGCAATACAGTAGCTCACCTGTGGGTGGGCAGCTGTTGCTCCTGTTTTTTTTGGCTCAACTGTGTGCGGCGCAGGAAGAGGTTGCACCTGCATCTGCTCAGCACATCCTGGACTGAATATTGAGATGTGAGGCGTATGCATGGGCATGCCCCCCCTTACTTGCACCACATACATTACTGATGAGCCCCGGTGCATCGGGATTTGTGCCACGCACTTTCCCTTTTTGAATATCGCACTGGGGTGCCTCAGTGGGTGCAGCATGGTGCACTGTGTTGCGCCATGTGCAACCCTTCAGAATATCTCACCCAATGTGTCTAAACCTAGATGAGTAGCCTGATCTCCCAACATTTCCTTACTCTCTACCTATCATATACATTTGTCACATATTAACATATCAGCATATAAATAGAAGAGACTCTAAGACCATTGTGTCTTCTTCCCCTACTCATTAGCAGGTATGAAAAAGTATGCTGTGTAAATATGTATGAAATAAAAGGTGTTTCCTACCCAATCTACTACCCAGTGTAGCAACAAATTCCCTTGTCCCCTGAGATTTCATCCAATAATGTACACAGAAACCTGTTGTGGGTGCCCTGATTGGCAAACAGTTTATTAACAAATGTCCAATTTGTTCATCCAAATTATCATCATGTTTATCATTACTTCCAATACATTTGATTACAAGCTTTCTTTCTTTTCAAACATTTCCGACCACTTTTTCTAATTCTTTTCTTCTTTTCCCAGATGTAGACCTGTGGGCTGCTCTCTTTTTTCTTCTGTACTAGTGGCACTAGCTGCCTTCTTCTTCCAGTCATTGTGGCCTTCTGGTCCACCTGCCCCTCCCCATCCCTTCTTTATTTTCTTCCACTAGACCTGCCTCCAACTTGCTACAGATGGCAGGTCCCCCCCACTAGGCTGTCTCCTTCCACCATGCTAATATGCAGTCCTCAATCCCAGTGCTGAACATGTAATTTCCTAATCCTGACAAGTGCACCTTGTCATCCCTATTATAGTTGTCATCCCTCTTGTCTATGCTCCTCCTAATAACCTATCCTCTCATACTTATGAACCATGTCCCCACTCTCTGATTCATTCTGTGCCTGGCCTTATCTATATCCCTGTGGCTCAGTGCAAGTCTTCAAACTCTCCTGGGCACTATATCTGAACCAAACCAGGGTAACCTCTGGCCACCACTTCGTAATTTTGTTAATGTCATGTTTGATATCATAAAAGATGTCCAGCCAGGGTCTGGACCCCAGGTCATTCCTCCCAGGTGTATGATCAACATATCTGGCTCGGGTGTGTCTCCTCATCTTCCGTTATGTCGACAGAAGCTGCATCTACTTCATTCCTATGATTCCTCTCCATGTGAGCATATATTGCCTGGGATCCTGATACAGTTGCTGTCCCCCTTGGCCTCCATACTGCTCTCCTCTGAGCCCAATAAATAAATATGTGCCCACATATCTAGCAATGGTCGGAGTGCCTTAGAGCAGCTCACACAGCTTATGAAGATTCCAAGAGCCAACGAATACAACTGAAAATCCTCCTCAGGTGGTATAGAACTCCCACAGTTCTTCATAGCCTCAGGATTATACCACAGGACCAATGTTGGAGATGTCACTCTTCCCCTGCCCACTTACTTCATATTCTGTGGACTTGCCCAGCCTTACAGAACTTCTGGATGTAAGTCCTAGCTGACTGCTCCAGGATAATAGGTAAACCACTTTCGCTGCAACATTACTCCCTCCTGCTAAGAGACACTTCAGCACTAAACCTACTTACCCCCTCCAGCACAGCTTGGGTCTTAGTGGCTATCATGGAGGTGAAGAGGGCATTCTAGTGAGGTGGAGACAGCCCGCACCTTCAGTATTCTCGCAATAGCATTCTGCTATGGTCAGGCTGCTACCTTCGAGAGGCTTACGGCGGTAGCCAAGGGTAGGCTTGATAGATACTACAAGATATGGGGGGCATACTCGCATTCTCATATCTGTTCGGTTGCACCCCCACCATTGCAAAAACCCCAGAATCCTGACTTATAACATAGCTCGTTTGCACTGTAATGTGCTGTTATTGTTGACTGGTTCCACCACCTCTTTATATACACTATATTCTCCTCTCTTCTCCACCTGTCTCCTCCTGACAATATGTGGACCTATATATTAGAATATTTGATAGATACAACCTCTATGAATCTACTGTAGCTTAATACATACCTGTACTGGCAGTTAGTGGGCTGATCTGATCTGATCTGTTGGGTAATAATATTTTGGCAACTCCAATTAGGTGTAGGAAGAGTATGAAAGTTAACTTTCCTCTTGTATAAAATTTACGTTTCTACCTAGAGTGTATAAGAACCACTACCCATGTCAGACTGTATCTGTCATGCATAGTTCCACTGGTGAGTCAACAGAGTTTTTTGAGATCAATTATCTTTGTATAATGCTATATGGATTTATTGTTCTGCTTGGTGTATGAGGGCTGTCTTCGTGGCTTAATGTAAGTAAAAAACTTCAATAAAATCTTAAATTATAAAAAAATATGCGCGCCCACATATCCAGACCTCTAAGCTCCTCTTGTGCCCCGTTAAAAATAAAAAACTCATGAGAATAACTCCATTTCTCCCCCACCCCAACCCCCTTGCCCTTAAACTTTGCTAACTTTTACCTGTATATGAGAAAAACAGAGAAACAGTTAGCATCTTAATCCAATAGAAGTCTTACATATCTCTTATAGCAATCAGATGACCAGTGCCCGCGCATCTTCAATTCCTCCTGGGACCCCCTTTTGCCACAGCTTCTGAACCCACCCCAATCCAAAATGAATGTGAGGAAAACCTCCTAGGATCTTCCCCCAGGAAGTCAATACCTTTCTTTACCACTACAACCACTTGAATGCTTGTTACTGCTTTCGCATCCCCATGTTTAAATAACAGCCCCGTCCTTTTTCTCTGCCTGTGACTTACGCCCACAGGGCCTGGACTGGACAGATGCTTTGATTCTGATATTCTTTTAACACTACCTTGACTCCCCAACATTTCTGATCAGTCTGATCTAATTATAACAAGGTGCACCTCTCCCTGTTTCCAAGTCAGGGTCTCCCAATGCAATCCCCTTGATGTGTCGCCCTTTCCATAACCTACTAGTTCACTAACTCTGAATGCCCCATGCCACATTACTGTGTATATGGCAGCAAATAATATTGCTTCTGTCCTGGACCTGCACACATGTGGTATTACCTGTACCAAGACCCCAAGCTTTGCCTTGGTAATAGGTCTTGAATTGTCCTCCAACCTCCCTTTAGTCCTAATCCACCCTTGCATCATTCTGTGTATTAACATGCTCCTTGCTGGGACCCCTATCTTTTCATGTTACACACTAAACTGATGGTGGACAGGTGCACTCTCATCATAGAATGAGCCATTCCTGTCTGCCACTACTGTACTACAAACTTCCCTACTTGGTCCTCTGTCACTGCCCCACTTACCTCCATGTGGTGGCCCTTCCTGAAGGCCTGAAAAACTTATCATGAGCCCTTGTATGTCTTTAGGGTCCTAGGGGCCAATGAGCTATGAAACAGCATCTTGGCTCCTTCCAGCAAAATTCCCATATGAACACTTGTACTGGTGTCCTCTGTGCCTCTGCCCAGCTGCAGATGGGAGAGGCTGTCAGCGATTTCGGTCTGCAACCCTTCAATGTGCCTAGCCCTAAATGACATGTTAAGCCTGAGACTCTGCAACATTAGCTGACGTAGCACCTGCATAACTGTCTCAGACATGGCCCCCCTTTTATTCAGTACCTCCACCACTGCCCTGTTGTCACACCAAAAAGTGACTTTTTGGTCTCTAAGCTCCTCCCCCCAGATTAACGTACTAAACAATATCGGTAAAATTTCCAAAAGGATGATGTCCTTTGTGAAGCCCACCATCTTCCATTCCTCTGGCCATGCCTCTGAAAACCATCTTCCCTTACAATAAGCCACCATGGCCATCCCCCAGCTATGTTGGTGTATAACTCCAGATTTGTATTAAATACCCAATCATCTTGTCAAAATGTCATCCCATTAAATTCCCTTAAAATTGTTCCCATACCACTAGGTCAGCTCTGGTGCCTTTTAATGTCCACACAGTGGTACAGTTTTGTAACCCTTTTTGTTACCCTGGTGAGCCACTGTGTAAATGCCTGTCCTGGCCCTATTGATCTGCAGGCAAAATTTAAATGTCCCAAGAGCTGCTTCACCTGCTTCAACTGTACCCACAACCTCCTCCCTGTGGCCTGTAGTAGCTGTTTCAACTTTTCCACTTTCTGATTTTGTAAGTGAAATAGCTCCTGTTCTGCATCAATTTCTATGCCCCAAAATTTGATTCATCAGCTAAGCCCCTCCATCCTGTCAGTGGCTAATGGTACCTCCACCTCTTAACACATACCTTGGAAGCATGTCAACATGCATTCCGTCTCACCCTGCCATTCTCCTGTCAGCATGAAATCATTCAAATAGTGAATCACCCTGGTGTACCCGAATCTCTTCTGATACACCCACTGGAGCCAGTTGCTAAACAGCTCAAAGGTTGCACAAGCAATGGAGCAACCCATCAGCATGGCCTTGTCAAAATACTATTCTCCTCTGACTTTAAAACCCAGTGGATCCCAATCACTTGGGTGGACTGGCAGCAACTGGAACATGTCCTACCTACCCTCTGGTGGCCCTAATGAGCTGCACCATCTATACTAGTGTGGCATAAGTGACTTTACTGTCCTCCTCATTGATCACATCATTTACCAATTCCTCTTTTGGAAAAGACAGATGGTGTATCACTCAGAACTCCCCTGGATGCTTCTTTAGCACCAATCCCAGGGGGGAGACCCATAGATTCTCCAATGCGGCTCCCTGGAACAGACCCTCTATCCTCCCTGGTAATACCTCTTTCTTTATTTTGAGACCTAACACATCCTCCTTCCCTTTCACTGCCCCCAAATTCTTTGCTGACCTGCTTTCCCTAGTGCATTGAAGCATAGTCTAAAATCCTTCTTAAAACCTGTTACCATTGTCCTGGCTGCCCCCCTATCGGCATATTCTTTTGCCCATTCCTCTATCACTTCTTGTTTTATCGGAGTCGTTGCCATATAAAATTGTCCTTACCCTGTCATCTCAGCCCTCTTGCTTGAAGGATTACTGATTGTATCCTCTACCACCTCCGAACCCCTTTCTCCTATTACCCCTCCCCCACTGCTGCCACCAAAAACTCCCTGCAGTACCCCGAAAGGGGAGAATGCTCTGTTGGCTGGTCATCCCCACATTGCTTGGATTGAACCAATTGGTCCTACATTTTGCAGCTGGGTGGCTCCCCCGCATTTTGAACATGCGTGCCTGAAGCGGGATTGGGGCCAGGAACAAAATGCTCTGTTGTACCCCAGCAGCATTTCTGCATCATGCTCTGTTTTTTCTTCCCCTCTCCACTGTTCCACTGCCAGTCAAACAATCCAGCCACAAGTCAGACTGTCTTGTGTCCCATCTCACATCTCCAAATGCAGTTATCCGCAGGGACCCTGGTTTTCCATTTTTACCGGTAACACCGGTAACAATCACGGAATCCTGCTTGGTTTGCGGATTTTGAATTCTTGTACCGGTGCCTCACGGAAATTGCATGTCACTACACAGAATCTCTAAGATTTCAGTATCTTTTTAATTTTTTTTTATTTTCTCTTTTTATGTCCTATTCTCACAGCATCAGTCTCCACTTTTCAGAGATCCCTAGGCTGGGTATCCCCTAGCTTCATCCCCAGGTAATGCTCAGGAGCTCCTGTGGGCCTGCCCCTATCCTGACTGGACTGTACCCCCCCAGGTGGGAAGGGAGGGGACCCCAGGTCACCCCTCCACACTCACTTAGTGTGTGTCGGGAGCTCAGTGGGCCCTCATGGAGCCTGATTATGAAAAACTGGGAGACACCCTTTTCACGGACACCAAGTTAAAAAAAAAAGCATCCACATGTCTGGGAGATGCATGAATCCATTTTAATGTCCTCCACTAATCACTTGTGGATTTTTTAGGTGAAGACACTTTATTTCAAAGAAGCAAATTCAAGCAGTTGTTTTTTTGCTCCTCTTACCCCCTGGTCATCCACTCCTTCAGGCCTGCCAAGGCCCCCTACCACCTGCTGAGTCCCGACCACCATCCACTGACCCATACTGCTGTGCTACCAGGTAACCCAAAGTAACCCTTCATTGAGTGGGCCCCTACCCCTGTTGGAGGCTACCAGGGGAAGACAATTGCCCCAAAAAGCTTCCTGTGTATCCTCAGCATGGCAAGAGTCAGACCAGACACATGTCAGGGGCTTCTGGCTTATGGAGGACCAACAGCCACATCCTTGGTTGGTCAGCGGGTGTTTTCCCTTTGGGGCGTGACAGGCCACATGATGTCAAGGCATAAGTTGGCGTCCGTCATGCTCCCTCCTGCAGTGAGGGCTGACATGTTCTGCCTCTGGCCTCCACCAAGGGCCAGCAAATGCTGAGCCATGAACACATCCTCGCTCCCAGGAGAAGGTGAGTGGTTGTTGGGCACTCAAGCCTTCACCCACCAGCTGGCCCTCCAACACCCAAGTCTGTTCCCTAACCCTGGTCAGTAATGTCACAGGCAGAAATCCATTTCAGGCAGTTAAATTATAGATGAGACAAAATAAAGGTAGTCCACCTTAACAGTGATAGTTCAGATTAATTCACTTCTGAGTTCTAACAAGCAAAGAGACAAATTAATTTGTTACTTGTGCATGTGGGGTGTGGGTGTTGAAGAAAGGGGATCATAGTGCTGTCACTACTGCCATCACCCTGAGGGATGTGGACTGCATTGCTGCTACTGCCATAACACCGAAGAGGCGGGGGCTGTAGTGCTTCTGCCATCACCACTGGTGGATGGGGATTGTAGTACTGCTGCCGTCCCACCTGAGGGATGGGGGCCATAGTGCTGATACTGCCATCACACATGAGGAATGGTGAACGTAGTACTGCTGCTTCTGTCACACCTGAAGGAGGGAGGGAGGGAGGTTGTAGTGCTGTTTCTGCTGCCATCGCACCAGAGGTATGGGGGCCATAGTGCTGCTTCCATCACACATTAGGGATGGGGGCTGTAGTGTTACTGCTGCCATCACATCTTGTACTTAAAATAACTTTAAATTGGTACAAGGATGGAAGGATGTGCAATAGTGGAGGTCAAAACTGCTAAAATGCATGTTAGCAGAGTTAAAAACTGCTAAATAAAGTACACAAAACCAAACACCGGTAAAACCAGATTTTGACTTAGCAGACACTGGTGACAATACCGTTTTTTACAATGTGCAAAATGGAATATGCCCTTTCTCAATCCCAGTAAACCAGTGTCCCTGGTTATCCGCTGTCTAAATTGCTCATTATATTGGACCCAATTATTTCCACCCCACGTCTTTACCTTTCTGATTATCAAAGAGTAGTTGAGAAGGGGTATCACCTTTTTTTCTCAATGACTATTGCAGTATAAAGCATAAAACCCACCAACCAGGAGTCCCATGACTTCCCCTACTTCCCTTTTTCTTCTTCCCTTTGCAACAGTACCACTGCCACTGCCATGTCCTTTTTGGCTATGCTTTCCTTCTTAAAGTATTTTGTGATGGCCTCCTTACTTACCAAAGCAAAGATGTCCACATACTCTCCCTTCCAAATTTTTTCTTTCATTGCTAAAGGTACACGTTTGCCTATGCGCATGCCTGGACAACCTATCTCCCTTGTGCTCTTGCCTTCTCAATGTGACATTCCCTGGCCATGTCTTTCCCACTCCTGCTTGCCCTTTTAATTTTGGCTAAATCCTTTTTAAACTGTCCCACCCCATTCTCCCTAGCATTTGTTCCACATATTCTTTAATGCTACTACCCAGGTTAGGGGCCTCATTACCTGTTTTGGGGGTAGATTCTGGGCCTGGGCCAGGCTCCAATGGAACCAGTTCAGCTGGTGTATTGTTGTCCATTGGTGTCAGAGGTCCCACTGGGTTGTCAGGTTGCAGTGGAATCGGGGTGGGCAAAGGCAGAGGGGTAAGTTCAGGCACTGAGATTGGTGGCTGAGGTACCGGGGCTGGTGTTGGCACCATTGCGGTGGGTGCCCCAGGCTCTTCCTCTACAAGACATGCTGGCCCCCTTGGAGGCTTCTTGTAGCCCTTATCCTTCCCCTTCCTCTTCCCAGCAGTCCACTTTTCCCCTCTCCTATCCTCCAGGCCTTCTGCCAGCTCCTATATTTTATTTGCCTTGTCCACCAGGTCCACTATGGCCTGGTATGCATCCTCCTTGGTCATTGTATTCTTTCTGTGGGCCATTCTTGAACCTGGAATGTGGCTGCAAGAGAAGTTCAACAGTTAATCATTAAATAATGCTGCATATAATTTTGGGCCTATAAAGCCCCCAACCTCCGCTAACATTAGTCCCTTATTAGTCATCCCCCACGATGAGGCTGTTTCTCCTCTGTCTTACCGATGGCCAGACCCCCACACCCCAAAATGGTGCCCATGCACCCTGCCAATGCGGTATGCAGGCCTTATTGCTGAAGGGAGTTTTAGAGGCCCAAATATTCCCAACATCAATCCAGCCCTGTATGGTGCTCGCCGCCCTTCAGCCTAATTTGTATATTCCTTAGGCTTGCTGGTTTCTAATCACTTTTCTAAATGGACCTCATGCTCCTCATTCCATCATTTCCTGATTCCACCTCCCCATCCAGTCCAAACACTGACAGGCCTTACTCTGCTCCTCATTGACCCTCGTCAGCCCAACCCCTTGCAACTGACGAAGCAACCAACATAAAAATCAATTAATATGTTTTCCTTTTGTTTTTGCTTTGTTTTTTGCTTTAAAATCAGCCATCACCCATTCAGACCTGGTAAACACCCTTTTCCCTGTTCCAGCAGTAAATGCCATAGTATAGTAGTAAAAATGTTATTCAATTGACAAGCAAAAGAATAGGAAGTTCGACTGAGACAAGCTCATTTCCAGCGAGGTCCTTGACATGATTACTCCAAGTTACAATATGCAAAATTTCAGACGTCAACATGTATTACAAAAATATATAATAAATAACAGAATAAATGTTGACTTACAAGCTAGAAATGGAAATACCACATCAATAAAAAAATCACAAATACTTAATTACAATTAACTTGTTTAGATGACTGTTTAATGTAAATCTACAAAGTGGAGCCACATTCAAATTCATTACTATACATGTGCAATTTCTCAACTTGTTTACTCTGTAATACCTTATGTTCATGGTGAATCTGTATTCAGCCTCTTTATTACTTCATCTTTGAATCATCTTTTGATTTCTCCTATATGTGATTGGTATTAACTGGCCTAAGAGAAAGTGGCAGCGTATTCCATATAAGGGGTCACAAAAAAAGAAATGTGCTCTGCCTAGTTCCATCCTTTGCCTAGGAAGGGCATATTCTATTCCTTTAGCTGAGTGCAATCCATTTTTTACTGTCCTAGTTTGAAGTCCATCAATAACAAACACACTGTCTTGATGTTCTTTTTCCCTTAAATGGAACTACAGCACCACATCGCCTTAGCACACCATGCCCCATGTGGTCAGACTCTTATCGTGGCAGCCCATTCTGAGCTATGTTGCCCTTAGTCCCACATGGCTCTGATTTTCTGTTGCTTCTCTTTTTCTTGTCCATGGGGCATCACCAACCCCCATAACTCCATCCATTTGTTCTCCAACATAGCTTGGCATTCCACCTTCTGAGGCAGCTCTCGGGCCCACTAAAGAAGCTAATCCAAAACTCCCTTTCACTCCCCTTTTCCTTTCCTGGTTGCCTTTTTCCTACCTGCAACTAAAGTGTCATTATCTTTTTTTTTTAAATGGAGCTGGGCATGCTCACTCTCAGATAGGCCACAAAATCTCCCACATGTATGACATTGTGAACCGATCGCCCTTGGATCACCATCCTCACTCCAAACACCAGATGCCCCTTTCTTTCCATATCAAACTCCCATTGCCCTAACAAACAGAACAACAATTAACTCATGCTTGCTCTCAGTATCCAATTTTGACAAAACCCCATTTGGTGCCAATTGATTCACCAACAACTATCCACTCGTTGCCTCAAACACATTGCTCAGCTAGCAAAATCAAATGGGACCACATGATGAAAACAATTTTCCTACCTGCCATAACAGGTCCCCTGCTTAAAAAAATTACTATACCTTACCTTATTCTCTGGACTCCTCAGCAGGCAGGCTAGCTTGCAATTGACCCACTGCAGATGCTTAAAATTATGTTTATTTGACCCTTTTCCTTTCTTTTTTTCTGCGCTAAAAACTGTATTGCACCATGCCAATCAATTTAATTAAAAGTGGCCTGATAATTACGCTTACTGTGGCCAATCAGACATGCTGAATAGCTAAAATTCCTGGAAGCAGCAAAAGTGAGGTCTGGGCCTCCTGCAGCTTCTTTTTATCCCTGTAGCCCCTCCTCTCCTGTCCTACCCTTTGGCCAATCTCATTCTTTCTCTCACTCCCAGTCTTTCCCTTTTAGACCTCACTTACGAGGTCACCAGCTCCCTGTCTGCCATTGGGAAACCCCCATTAGTTGTGGCCCAGGGGACAACAGGGCTTGCCCTATAAACTGGAAAGCCTCATTAGTAAGCATACACTTGTACAGGCTCACTTGAAAGGCTTGTATTCTCTTCATGTCTACTGAAAGTCTCATTCCCATGATCATTTTGGTGGTGCTGCACTACACCACTTCGACAGTCTCAATGTATTGTTTGTATTGAGAAGCCAAGGACTATGTGAAACACTTCAGGTTAGCTCTGAATAAGTCCTTGTAAAGAAGGAGGATACATTTCCTCCCATGCTGAAACCCCACTTGAGATGGCAACCTCCGAACAACAGGTGTATCTCCTCAACCTGCAGAAGGACAGAAGATCAAAGTTTGCTATCTACTTAGTCCAGTCAGTAATATGATAATGCAGAAAAATACAAGTCTTCACTCAACCTTCACTTCCCCAATGTGAGAATGCTATCTTCAGCCAGCATCTCCCTTTAGCTTTGACATTCCACTTCATTGATCAGTTAGGTGTCCCTGCATTGCACCCTCTTTATAGCCTCAATATATTGAAGTGGAGGAGCACAGAACTACTGTAAATAATGTACTTCAGGTGGTGCTAGACTAAATCTCTTTCAATGTTAATTTCAACATCCATACTGAACACTTACCTACTGTATTCTTTTCTTGAAATTTTTTATCCTCCTGGTGAATCAGCCCAGCCATCTAGTCAGGATTACATTTAGCAATTATCCATGCCTGATCTTCATTGCAACACTTTTTACTATGCGTGTGTTTTCCTGAATACAAAAGAGAGATAATGTTGAAGAATTTTACGTAATTTACATTTATATAAATGACAGTTAAATCCAGTTTAAAATTCCAATATGTTAATCTCAGATTGCATGTATACAGCAGACTCCACACATTTGGTAGATAGCAGAGGGAGGTGGTAGGTTGGAGAAAAAACCCAATGACGACATTAAAAATGCAATGAGAACTGCAAGGTTTCTTAAGTAAAAGCAATTAGTAATGGCATTCCTTATGTTAAGTATATGTAAAGCAGTATTTGTTTAAGGAACTCACTGTCTGTTGTTCTTCCTTCTTTTTCATTAGCTATAACTACTCCAACCACAACCAAAACAACAACTACAACAAGTAAGAGTGCATAAATAACCAAAAGTAAATTATTGTGAGAAATACATCTTAGATATGATTTATAAATTTATATTCCATTTTGAAATCAAAACACATGTCTAAAACTAGATGAGTACACTGCTCTCCTAGCATTTCTTTACTCTCAACCTATCATATACACTTGTAACATATTAGCATATAAATGGAAGTGACTCTAAGAAGACTGTGTCTTCCTCTACTCATTAGCAGGTATGAAAAAGTATGCTGTGTAAACATATATGAAATACAAGGTGTTTCCTACCGAATCTACTACCCAGTGTATTAATTGATTCCCTTAGTAAGCATACAGTTCTACAGGCTTACTTTGAAGGCTTGTATTCTCTTTGTGCCTACTGACTGTCTCATTCACTTGATCATTTTGGTGGTGCTGCACTGCACGCTAAGACAGCCTCAATGTATTTTTTATATTGAGGACCCAAGGACTACATGAAGCATTTCAGGTCAGCTCAGACTAAGCCCTTGCAAAGAGGAAGGATTCAGTCCCCTTTTATTCTGAACACCCACCTATTTCTTCCATGAAATTTATTAAATTACAGGCCAACTTGCCCATTCATCAAGTCAAGCTTTTGCATGGAACTTAATCAGACCTGCAATTCATACCAAAACTTCTTAATATGCTTATGACTGAATAAATATTTAAAATAGCCATATTGTTAAAATAGTTTTAAAGAACATCATTCTTGATATTTCTCTGTGCTGTAACAAAATAAGAGAGCATTCTTTTTCCTGAATAGGAGCTCCTCTATAGTGTGAAATCATTTTTACTGCAGCCCCTATGGAAGCAAAAGGATCATAATTTGCCCCAAGGGTCTAGCACACAATACCTTTTCACTTCCTACTAGCCCACGCCACCTCTTTCTGTGATATTTTATGATGTCTGTCTAGGCAGAGTGCAGGGGAGCACTCCATTCACTTCTGTAGAGCTTTGTTTATAATGCAGATTTACCAATTTTAAACATAACTGAAAATTAAACATCCTTTTAAGTTAACTCATATACAATTAGCAATGTAATTACTTAAGTATGTAAACTATAGATAAGCATTTACATAAAAAAATGTGGAACTGTATATTTCCTTGAAATTAAAATCATACAAAGTAATTAGCAATAGCATTCTGTAAGTTAGGTACTGTATATGTAGAGATGCATTTCCTTGGGGAAACTAATTATGTTGTGCTTCCTCCATTTTAATTAGCTACAACTACTCCAACCACAACCAAAACAACAACTACAACAAGTAAGAGTGCATAAATAAAGTAAATTACTGAGAGAAATACATCTTTGATACGATGTATAAATGTATATTCCATTTTAAAATCAAAACACAGTGAGTGGGATATTCAGAAATGCGCCAGGCAGGGATGCAAGCTGGGCGCAGCACAACTGAGATGCGCAATTGAGTGTGCTGGGTCTTATTCAACAGTGCTGCACCATGGCTCAGCACTGTTGAATATGGTAATGCAGCATTGTGCATGGCGCAGTGGCATTGTACCAGTGCAAGTGGCAAGAGAGGAGCAGGGGGATGTGCCAGCGCTAGTGCAGTTGTGCTAGGTGCAGGAACTGCAATATTCAGTGGTGGATATGCAAATGGGGCCATAATGCATGCAAGGTGCAACTGGGGCCATTAGCATGTCATTATGGCCCCATTTGCATGCAGGTACGCTGATCCTTGGTGACTTGCACCTGGCGCCCTGCCAGGCTGCAGCTGTCGGGGACCAACGCCCATGCACAGCATGGCAAGTGCCTCAATGCCCGATCGCGGGCAAAAGTAATAAATAAATAACATCCAATATCCCTGGTGGTCCAGTGGACGCTTTCAGCCTGATCGCGGGCAAAAATATACCAAATACAGTTAAATTAACCTGGTGATCCAGTGGTACCCCCCTCCCACCTGCCCACTGGGCCCTGCCACCTGCTCCCCAGTCAGTGCGGGTGGCAGCACCACCCGCCAAGCCACCCGCCAACTGACCGCGCCAATGCGGATGTCGCCCTTTAGTCCACAGTGTGGGCCAATGGGCATGCAGACCATACCCACTACACAGTCCAGATATGTGAATGAACCTTTCTCACATATCTGACTGTGTATGGTATGAGCCCACTCCCATTGGCCCACATTGTGACCAATGGGCATATAGCCATACTGTATGCAGTCAGTCAGCCGGGCGGCCGAGGGATTGGTGGGTGCTGCCACCCGCAGCTGACCGGGGAGGCAAGTGGCGGGCCCAGTGAGCGGTGGGAGAGGGTACTGCAGGACCACCAGGGTTCATTTTAACTGTATTTAGTATACCTATGCAGGTGATCCAGTTGAAGCGGTCCACTGGACCACCAAGGATATAGGACATGTTTTATTTATTACTTATGCCCGCGATCAGGCTGGAAGTGGTCCACTGGACCACCAGGGATAGTGGACGTATTTTATTTATTACTTATGCCCATGATTGGGCTGGAAGAGATCCACTGGACCACCAGAGATTTTGTGTCTAGTACAATGCCTGTGATCGGGCATGGGGGGTGCAACACCAACAGACCCTGGCTCCGGAGCTCGGGTGACCACCCACAGCTGGCGGCTGCCATGTTTCACCCTGCAATACAGCAGTTCACCAGTGAGTGGCCAGCCCTTGCTCCTATTTCTTTGTGGCTCAACTTGAGCACCAGCATGCGGCTAAGTAGGGGTTGCTCTAGCATATGTGCTACATCCTAGGCTGAATATCAGGATGTATGGAATATGCATGAGCATGCCTCACATTTGCACTGCATACATTACTGGTGCACCCTGGTGCATCGGATCTGTGCGTGTGTGACATCCCCTTTGAATATCACGCCGGTGTATCAGTGGGTTGTGCATGGCACAACAATGTTGCTCCATGTGCAACCCCTTTGAATATCCCACCCAATGTCTCTAAACCTAGATGAGTCACCTGCTCTCTTAACATTTCTTTACCTCAACCTAACATATACATTTGTCACATATCATGCTATGATCATACACATGGAAGAGACTTTAAGACCATTGTGTATTCCTTACTCATTAGCAGGTATGAAAAAGTATGCTGTGTAAACAAGTATAAAATAAAATGTGTTTCCTACCCAATTTACTACCCAGCATATCAGTAGATTCCCTTAGTAAGCACGCAGTTGTACAGGCTTACTTGGAAGGCTTGTATTCTCTTCATGTCTACTGACTGTCTCATTCCATTGATCATTTTGGTGGTGCTGCACTACACTGCTCTGACATTCTCAATGTATTGTTTGTATTGAGCAGTAAAGTACTACATGAAGCACTTCAGGTTGGCTCAGACGAAGTCCTTGTAAAGAGGGAGGATACATTCTCCTTCCATGCTGAACACCCACCTATTTCTTTCATGAATCTTATTATACTATACTATAGGCCAACCTGCCCATCCATCAAGACAAGCTTTTGCCTGGAACTTACTCAGACCTGAAGTTCATACCAAAATGTCTTACTAGGCTTATGACTGAGTAAATATATTAAATAACCATATTGTTAACATCATTTTAGAGAACAACATTCTTGATATTTCTTACTGCTTGTAACAAAATAACAGAGCACTCTCTTCCTGACTAGGAGCTCCTCTGTAGTGTGAAATCATATTTTCTGCAGCCCTTAAGGAAGCAAAGGGATCATAATTTGCACCAAGGGCTGGCAGCCTATCATTTTCACTTCCAACTAGACCACCCACACTCATTTTGTGATGTTTTATGATGTCTGTGTACAGAGCTTTATTTCTACAGCAGATTTATTGATTTGAAACATAACTGAAACTTAAACATCCTTGTAAGTTAACTCATACAATGCAATTGCAATGTAATTAATTGAGTATGCATACTATAGACAAGCATTTTCTTACACAAATTGGACCTGTAAAGTTCCTTGAATTGAAATCATACAAAGAAATTAGCAATAGCATTCTATAAGTTAGGTATACATAGAAACTATGTGTTGTGCTTCATCCATTTCAGTTAGCTACAACTACTCCAACCACAACCAATTATCTCTGATATGGATAATATTTTAGATCTATTTTGCAAAATGTTTAAATGTAGAATATAAGACTACTCTCCTAACATTTCATTACTGCATTCTATTATCTACAGTAGTCACATTTTAACATTCAATGATTAGAGATTCTAGGTCGATCATGCCTTCCCTCTTATTCAGCATGTATTAATACAAATGCTGCATGATAATGTACAAATTTAAAGGGGTTCCATACTCCACTCTTCTTCCCAATGTTTCCAGTGATTCCTTTGGTAAGCACAACATTGTGCAAGCTTAATTTAAAGGCATGATTTATCCTCATGAGCTTGGTTTCTGCTGATATTATATTCCATAGGTTCACAGCCATCTGGAGGAGAAATGCTTCCTAATGTTACCTCTGAGCATCAGGTAGATCCCAACATCCTGCAGAAGGACAGAAGATCAAAGTTTGCTGTCTATTCAGTCAAGTCAATAACATGATAATGCTGAAAAATGCATGTCTTCTAAGCCTTTACTTCTCCAATGTGAAATGTTATGGTGTACCAGTCTCTCCCTGTACAGTAGCTTTGGCCTTCCACTTTATTGATCATTTAGGTGGCCCTGCATTGTACCCTTGTTACAGTCTCAACATATTGTAGTACAGCAGCAAAGAACTGCAGTACATGATGCGTAGCAGGTGGTGCTGGACTATGTCCTTTAAAGTATGATAGTTTCCTTCCATACTGAACAGTTACCTACTTTATTCTTTTCTTGAAATCATATCCTCCTGATCAATCAGTCCAACCATTTAGTCAGGCTTTTGTTTAGCAATTATCCATACCTGTCCTTCATTACAACACGTTTTACTATGCGTGTATTTGTCTGATCATAAAACAGCCATAATGTTGAAAATTTTTTATAATTTACATTTACTTAATTCACAATAAAATCCATCTTAATATTCCAACATGTTAATCTTAGATTGGATGTTTACAGCAAACCCCATTTGATAGATAACAGAGGGAGGAAGTTGGTTGGAAAAAAGTCAATGATGATTTTAAAATGCATTGAGAACTGCAAGGTTCCTTAAGTAAAAGCAATTAGTGATTGCATTTCATATGTTAAGTATATGTAAAGGAGTATTTGTTTAAGGAAACTCACTAGCTGTTGTACTTCCTTCTTTTCTATTAGCTACAACTATTCCAACCACAACCAAAACAGCAACTACAACAAGTAAGAGTGCATAAATAAATAAAAGTAAATTACTGATATAAATATATCTTTGATATGATTTATAAATGCATATTCTGTTTTAAAATCAAACACAATTTCTAAACCTAGATGAGTCACCTGCTCCTAACATTTATTTATTTATTTATTTGTTTTGGTAACCGGTAAGTGCACTAGGCATAGCAATGCCTATTTTCAGGCATGACCAGGAGGGTACAAGAATTACAGAGATGGCAACAAAACAGTTTGTGAAGTACAACAATAGGTGGAAAACAGTGAATAGAGGTCAGTACAGTTTACAAACAAATGTGCAGTATATGCAAGTCAACAATAGATAGCAAGTAAAACATAAAAGTAAATGAGTTATCAAGTGCAGGTTCACCCATATTAGGGATACAAACTGGGAGAGATAGCTAACTAGATACAAAAGTAAGGTCCTACTAGGAGATGCAGCTTGCAAACACAAAAACAATCAGCTTGAATAGAAGCCAGTGGACTAGAGGTCCAAGGATGGTAGAGGAGTGACAGTTCCAGGGGGAAAAACAGACAGAGAACAGGGAAGTAACTGCTTTGCTTTTGTACAGGGCAAGAAAGAGCAAGGGAGAAAAGGGACCCGAGAGAGAGAGAGAAAGGAGGGAGAGTGGGAGAGTGAGAGAGTATAAGGGGTGAGCAAGACAGGGCTAAGGCAGAAAAGAAGAAGTGGGAAGAGAAAGTAGTGGAAAGGTGGAGATGAGTCAGCCAGGGGGAGGAGGAGGATAGGAGGGTTTATGGAGGTTGAAAGTAGGCACAGGGAGTTGAGCCAAATAGATGTATGGTGCAACCTCTTGAAGCAAGCATGGGTGGCAGTGAGACAAACTGCTTGTGGAAGACAGTTCCAGTATTTTGGTGCTGGATGTGAAAGCCCATATACCCATTGCAGTTTTGTATCTAGGGATGTGGAGGGGCACTTGGTCAGTTGATCAAAGCTAATAGGAGACAGCTTGTGCATTCAACATTGAGGCTAGGGATTGGGGCAAACCTGGTCTGGTAATGCTGTCAGTGAGAGATCCAAGGGACTGGAGCCGATGTGCTGAGAGGGCCATTTTAGGTCAGCATAGAACTGGCACTGGGGCTTGCAATGAGTGGATGCAGAAGCATATCTGCAGATATTATTATAGGTGGTGTCTACTTGTGAAGAGAAGTTTTTGAAGCACCAAGGTAGGTGACCTAGCCATGGGATTGTGCCAGAAGCAGAATGCCTTGTGCAATAGCGAGCCTGGCTGATGGGGTAAGGGCATAACTAGTCCAATAGGCACTACTGAGTTTAGGGTTTATGGACTTGCAGGTGGTATTGATGTGCTGATCAAAAACCAGACATTTATCAAGCAGGATGCCCAGGTATTTGAAGGAGCTAGTGTTGACCAGTAGTGAGCCATCGGAGCAAGAGATTTTGAGGTTTTTTTTGGTTTGTTCTGAGTCTGACTGGGGAGCTGTAAAGCATTAAGTGTATCTTACCCATGTTTAGAACAAGGTCATTTTCAGTGAGCCAGGACTAAAACTTGTTAAAGTTTGAGGAGAGAGAGCAGCTTATGTCCATGATGTTCTTAGCACTGGAAAAGAGAACAAGGTCATCAGCATATAGCAAAGATGAGCAGGCAGGGGAGAGGGGTGATCATTTACAAAGATAGAAAAGTAGAGGGCCCAGAACAGACCCCTGAGGAACACCAGGATTTATGGTAGAGAGGTTGAGAGGACAGAGTTATAATTTACGGCCTGCCTTCTGGTTGTCAGGAGCTATTGAACCAGGCCACTGCCTCCATGGAGACGCCAAGGGACAATAACTCGTTAGGAGAAAGGAGGGTTCACAAGGTAGAATGCCTTAGTTAGGTCGATAAAGACCGCTCTGGTAAGGAAGCCTTTGTCCGTAGCAGTATAGATGTCATTTATGAATTTTAGGAGAGCTGTGACAGTGCTGTGGCCTTTGCAGAAGCCATGCTGGGAAAAGGAGAGAAGATTGTGTTCTTGTAGAAAAGAGATGGTTTGAGTGGCTACTAGTTTTTCAAGTATTTTGCTAAGAACAGAGAGAATGGCTATGGGCCATTAGTTGGATTTGTGGGGTCTCCTTTTTTAAGTATGAGAGTGACTTTTGCTATTTTCCAAATGTCGGGGACAGAGCTGTGGCATAGTGATAGGTTGAAGATTCTGGCTAAGGGTGAGGCAATTATGGGGGCACCAAGTTTCAAGAGCTTGGGCACAAGACCATCTGAGCCAGTAGCGGTACTATTGGGGATGCCTAGTAGCATCTTTAGGGCTTCCTGCCTAGTGATAGTTCAAAAATGAAAAATGGGTAGTTATATTGTGATTCATTGTCTGTGGTGGGGAGGACTGCATGATGGTGGTAGTGGGAGGAAGACAAATATTTAGATAAGTCTGAGAAATGGAAATTAAAGGAGTTTGCAATGGTGGATGGATTGTTGCAATGCAAACCATCTATAATCATATCATTGGAAGTTCTGTTGTGTTTGGCTCTAGAAGAGTCTTGATATGAGCCCAGAACTTTCTGGAGTCACCTGCTGCATTTATTAATAAGCTTTGCAGAACAAACTTTTCAAGGTGGATGTTTCTTTTACATGAGTATCTCTGTGTTCTGTAGTCCTTATAGTCAGATGAGAGGCCGAGACCTTGTGACAGAGACCATTATTTGTTGTTGTGCTCAGATCGGCAATTAATATATTTACTATATCATAATTCCATGTTCCATTTCATCATCTTTTATTCTTAATCTCTCACAATTTCATTTATTTTCATCCATATATCAATCTCTGATCATCCCTCTTTCTTTCTCTTTTTTCTCCCCAGGTGGAAACCTGGGTGCCTTCTTCCTCTCCTTTTTCATTAGGTAGCGGTGAAAGCGGAGACCGCTTTCTCCTCCAGCTTCTTCCTCTTTTGTCTTATTCCTTTTCCTCCCCTCTCCTTCCCCCTTTTCCCATTAGCGGTCTCCAGATTGCGTTGGATGACTGGCTTTCCCTTACCAAGTATTGTTCTCCCATACGGAAACCTCCTTTCAAGTCCTTCATTTCTCCCTTTTTTTTATCTTCTGTTTTTGCATGCCTTCTCCATGCTTCTATAAAACCCATCATTTCTGTATTAAACATGTCTATGGCTAGATCTACAGGTGCATGCCATCTGACCTGTAAAATCATCTACCCACTCTTCCACACCCCACAGTATTACTTGTCCTCCCATTTTCCTTACCAGTGTCCCTACCCTTCTGTTCATCTTTCTCCTGTCCCTATCCACAGCTCTCTGGCTGTGCTCATGTCTCCAAACCCTCTTTGGTATCAAATCCGACCAGGCAAGGCTTACCCTAGGCCACCACTGCTGTATTGTCTCTAGGTCCCTTTTTATCCCCGTGTATGTGTCCACCCATGGCTTTCCCCCAAGGTCATTACCCCCTAAATGTATAATAATTTAGTCTGGAATGGGTCACTGCTCCTTCAGCTCTTTCAAGGCGGGGAGCAGTGGTGCCCATCTCATCCCCGGATGCCACGCTAAACCAGTCTACATTGTTTCACATCTTGGTAAAGCTGCTTTCCCCCAGCCTTTTTCTCAGCTCTCCTTTCTGCCCAATAAATATAACAGTGGCCACAGATCCAAACTTCCATGCTCCTCCCCCTTCCTATAGGGTTTAAACAGAATAAATATCTTATATATGGTCTTAGTTTCTTACCATGATATCACCTCTCCCTGCCCCTCCATATGGCTCCATATCTGTAACAAAAAACATTGGTGATACGTTAGTCTCCACACTGCAGTGTTCGAATGTATCTCTTCTAACTGGCAGACCGCCATTGCCCCTTTTCCAAAATATTATTCATAGTCTTGCCTGCCGCTGCCCACTGTGAGGCAGCCCCTATCCACAGGGAGTTGGGGGAATAATTAATCGGATCCTCCTCCAGGACTTGCAAGCCTTTCTTGAGTAATGCTGCGACTTGGTAACTTGTGACCCTACTTCCATCATCATGCAGAAATAATCTCCTGTCCTATTCCCATGCTCTGCGGCAAAAGGCCCTAAAGCCTGCACTGTGCACACTTCACTCTGCATGTTTCTTTAGTGTTATCATGCAACCATGTCCCTTTTGATCCTTCTTTGACCTCTTAATCTTGATCTGTATCTCCTTCAACCCCCAGCTTATAGCTTCCCATTCTAATCCCCCTTCCTTGTCTTGCCTGCAATGGCCTACCACCTCACTCACTCTCATGGCCCCTGTGAACATTACAGCATAAATCATGTGAAATAGCTGGGCCTTGGCCTTTGATCTGCATATTGCCGATAACACACCATTTAATTTCGCCAGCCACTGTTCCCCTATTGTCTTCTATTATCCACCGTCCCTTGTTTTAACCTCCCCCATCCCTGCATCATTCCTCTAATGAACATTGATTTTGTCAGGTCCTTCCATCCTTTTAGACTGCAAATGACACTAATCCCTGCCAAGTAGACCCCCACTGTGGTGTGGGCTGTGCCTTTTTGCCATTGCTCTACAGGGAACTTCCCAAATTGCTCTTCTGTGAGTGGCCTACTTACCTCCATATGGTGTGTTGCCTTGAATGTTTGAAACACTCGCCAGGCCCCATCGTAGGCCCTCAGATTCCATGCTGCCCATCATCTGCAGAACAACAGTTCTGTTTCTTCTTGCCAATGTCCCATATGTTCATTGTTATGGGCATTTTTTGCTCCTCCACTGTGGGTGCCAGCCTCCGGAAATGATCCAGCTGCAGACAGGAAAGGCTATCAGCCAGGGTATTGTGTACCCCTTCTATGTGTTTCGCTCTGAATGACATGTTCAACTGCAATGCTCTTAGTACCAGAAGACACAAAACTTACATGACCATGTCTGACCAGGCTCCCCTGCTGTTTAGGACCTCTACCACTGCTCTATTATCACACCAAAATGTCACTTTCTGGTCCAGTAATTCTTCCCCCCACACCAGGGTGCATGCCCAGATAGGCAAGATTTCTAGCAATGTTATATCTTTTACCTTACTGTCCCTCACCCAGTCTGTTGGCCATGGTTCTGCAAACCATCTGCCCCTCAGATAGCCCCCCATGCCTAGGCTCCCAGCTGCATCTGTGTAAGATCGAGGTCTGTGTTATACATCCATTCCTCCTGCCAGAAGGAGCAGCCATTATAGTCCCTGAAGAATTCCTCCCATACTTTAAAATCCTCCTTCACTCCCTTTGTCATGTCTACCCAATGGTGTGGTCTGGTCACTTTGGCTGTAACCCTTGCTAACCTTTTGGTGAAAGCTCTCCCTGACCCAATAGCCCTGCATGCGAAGTTCAGATATCCCAATACTTGTTGTTCCTATTTTAGTTGTACTTTTCTTCTACTGGTATGTATCTGAATCAGTTCCTTCAGTTTTTCCACTTTTTTGTATGCCAGCCAAAATATTTCCCCCAGAGCATCTATCTCAATACCCAGAAATTCTAAAACCTTACTGGGCCCCTCTGTTCTTTCAGGTGCCAATGGAACCCCTAGTTCTTTACACAGCTCTTGGAAGCTGGCTAACATTTTCTCTGTCTCTCTTCTCCCACTGCCTATATAAAGGAAGTCATCCAAAAAGTGAATCACTGCTTTATAACCATTTTTTTCCTGATATATCCACTGCAAACATTTGCTGAATGCTTCGAATGTCGCACATGCTATAGAACAACCCATGGGCATGGCTTTGTCAAAATAGCACTGTCCACTGATTTTAAAACCCAACAGGTTCCTGTCTTCTCTCCTAACCAGAAGTAATCTGAAAGTGGACTCTATGTCTGTTTTTGCCTCCCATGCATCTGCAGTTGCCCGGATGATCTGGACTGCGTCTTCCAAAGTGGAATATGTCACTTTACTATATTCCTCACTGATAAAATCATTCACTGAATCACCCTCCGGAAAGGATAGGTGATGAATCACCCTATATTCCCCTTCCTGTTTTTTGGGCACCAAGCCCAATGGAGAAATCCTCATATTCTGCAATGGGGTGTTATCATATGGTCCCTCTATTCTTCCAGCTGCCTTTTCCTTCTGTATTTTTTGCCTTAACATTTCTTCCTTCCCTATTACTGAAGCCAAATTGCTTGCCTCTCTTGCTTGCCTTGGGCCCTCACACTGCAATGAAAAACCTGTGCCAAAACCTTTCTTAATCATCTCTGCTGTTTTCCTATTCAGGTATCTGTCTAACCATTCTCTCCATGCCTCTATACTGATGGGGGTTCTAGCTTCTTTAAATTGCTCCCTTGTCTTCTTTCCTTCTTCTCCACCCAGGTCTCCCCCTCCGCATGATGTCTGACCTTGCTGATCAGTGATTCTGAAACCCTCTACTGGCATGTCCCTGTCCCTCCCTCC
Organism: Neoceratodus forsteri; assembly: GCA_016271365.2. Taxonomy (NCBI): domain Eukaryota; kingdom Metazoa; phylum Chordata; order Ceratodontiformes; family Ceratodontidae; genus Neoceratodus; species Neoceratodus forsteri. Next base: position 934,647,294 of record CM028133.1, read on the forward strand.
TCTATTCCATGTCTGCCCTTATATCCCTGCCCTTCCCAAAAAGCTGTTGACCTGACCCTTGCCCCCATGTCCCTGGGCTCCTGGCCCCATGTCATCCTGCATCTGCTTGCTGGATGTGACTCCCATTTTGAACATGCATGCGAGAAACAGCATTGTGGCCAGGAGCAAAAGGCTCTATTGTAGGCCCAGCAACATCTCTGTGGCATGGCACCTTTTTCCCAAGCTTCCCTCTGGCATGGACTGATCAGTTACATAGTCTGTCCACAGGTCCTGGTTCTTTAGTGTCCCATTTCACATCCTCATACGTTGCCATTCTCTGCTGAAAAATTATCATAGTATATCCACCCACTCCCCCTTTGGTTTCATTCTCCTGATTATCAATGAATATATAATGAGTGGATGCCCAACTCAGGCCTCTTCTCCAATACTATTGCTGAGAATGTGGAAAAACCTACAAACCACCCTTCCCAAGTCTTTCCTTTAGTGAATTTGTCCTCCTCCTTTCTTCCTAACAAAACTACCACTGCTGCCATTTCACTCTTACCTATATTCTCTGTTTCTTCATATTTCACTGTCACTTCCTGGCTTACTAAAGCAAAAATATCGACATATTCTCCCTTCCATATTGTTTCTTTTGTGGCCAACAGGACATGTTCCCCCACTCTCATCCCAGGAGCTCCTATCTCCCTTGTTCCTCTTCTGTCTTTTTCTACTCTCCCTTCTTTTCCTTCCAGCTGCTCTTTTCCTAGCTTGATCTCAGCCAGTGCTGACTCCATTTGCCCCAAACCCCTTGTCCCAAGTGCCAACACAATTTGGCTTATATACTGTTTAATGTTGTCACCCATGGAGTTGGGTGAGTTACCTGTGGCCTTATCCGTTCCTTCATGCCTGTTGTTCTCCTGGTTTTCAAGCATGGTCCCCATTGGTTGAATTGGTGGTTGCCCTAAATGTGGCTGGGGAGGAACCACTGTGCACTGGGAATCCAGTCTGGGCTCCACTATGGGAACCCCAACCTGGTTCAGGGGAGGTACTGATGGTACTGGGTCAACAGGCTGCAGAGGTACTGGAAAGCAGCCCTGGTAGGTGCCACTGTTGGTGTCTGCACCTGGTTGGGCGGTGGCTCAGCTACTCATTTCCCTCTGACCCCTTTTCCTTCCCTGCTTTGCTTTTCTCCCTGGATCTCCCAGGCTCCTCTCCTTCCACTAGCTCCCACATTCCATTAGCTTTCTCCTCCAGTTCCACTATTGCCCTGTAGGCGTCCTCTTTTGAAGGCCTGCTTTTCCTTGGTGCCATGTTCCTTCCTTCTTGCTCCTGTGAGATATAACTGAAGAAAAGGACAAGAAAATTCCGTTATTAACAGTTCTGCCCATAAAAGTCTCTCACCAGGGCCAGTCCTGCTTCCCAAAAACCCCCGACTAATAGTTGAAAACATGCCTTTTCACCTAAACTGCACTTCAGGCCCTTGAATTGTTTATCCTCCGCTGTAATACCAGTGGCCTGACATTATGCCCTGGTTATATCTCCCCATCTATGGCAAGTAATGCCAAACCTCCCTTCATGTGCCCCTCTGGCCTATATTCATGGCCACTAAAACCTCATGCGCCACCTACTGTGGCCTTCCAGGCCTGGACATATCCTCCCTGCATATACCAAATTTGGGGGTGCGCATAAAACTTCCCAGCATGTGACGTCACACCATGTGGCCAGGCACTTCCACACTATTTCCCGGCCCACTGCATCTCCATGCTTCACGTACTCGCAAGTCATCTCCTTCCCCCCACCATAACATAGCGCTCTCACTCTAGCACCAAACAGGGCTAAATTCAGGAACACCCCCTTCTGCATTTCACTCCCCAAAAGCCCAGCCATTGCCTGAAATTCATTCGGCCTGCTCCTCACGAGGAGTGACTTGCAGGCCACATGGATCCTCACGATAGCCATGCATGGTGGGTGAGACTGATGCTGGCTCAATGCAGTATGTGGTGGGTGCAGGAACCCCACAGAAAGGGAGGTATGCCATGTGGCCAGGTAATCTCCCCATGGAGTCACAGGATGTACATGGACTGGGGGAGGAGGTTGCATCACAACACGTGGTGAGGCGGGCCTCTGCTGTCCTCTGTGCTCCGATGAGCGCTGCTCCTCATTTGATAGCAAAGCATGAAAGGAGAGGTTTTTTTCTTTCCCTGGACTTGGCCCCTTGGAACTCCTCAGGAAATTGCAAGCACACAAGCTTCATAAAGACAAAGGAGCTAGTGATGCTCCTGTGTATCTGCCGCCTGGGGTGGGGTGTGGGTTGCTCCTTTCCTTAGCAAATGCATGGTGTAAACTGCCAAAAAACTCCACAACAATTTAAAGCCAAAGTATCCCAAATGCAATACAGCTTCAAATCTCATTCCAAAACCACCCAAAACTCCTCAATGATTTAAAGACAAGGTATCCCATATGCAAATAAAGCTTCAAAGCTTGTTCCAAAACTTCTGAACACAGACAACTGATTTTAAAGACAAGGTATACCATACTTCAGCAAAGCTTCAAAGCTTGTTTCAACCACTAAAATCAACTCCCACTCACTCCAACAATGTTAAAGGCCAGCGGAGGCCTAGTCCAGCCAGCTGCCCTAATGGTTTGCATTTAAAGAGTAAAGTAGGCTCAGATTTTGACTAGCTTGCAGAAAAACTCCTCCTCAATACTCAGCATAGCATGCTCGAGGTCTTTCCATTTCAATCCACCACTGGCTTATTTTAAAACTCAGACAATTCTTCTGCCCAAACAGAGTCATTGCCAGGCAGGCTCACCTCCCTTGAGCTCAGCATGCTTAAATCCTTCAGCCCCCATGCTCATTCTGCTGTATCCAACAATGCCCTGGAAATGGCTCCCTCTCTTGAAAAACCTAATCACCTCTTATACTTCTGCCCCTTTGTGCTAAAGCCCCACAGGAAAGCATCACAAAGTTTAAATGTTCAGCATTTTTGAACCACCTACCCTTGTCCAAAACCACTTTCACAACTTTTCAGCATAAATCATCTCCTTCCAAGTTTCATTAAATGACAAACAAATACATTTCTGTTCTTACCTGCTGTATGCTAGTGCACAAACCTTCCAAACGATATGCAAATCTGATGTGCTGTAGTTTCATGTGATCAAAACTCCAGCAAAAGTGGCTGAACTACCTCTGTTCTGTCCCTTATATACCTCCCCTTGCCCCTCCCCTTACTGTTGCTTGGCCATTGTTCTATCCCCTGGCCCCTCCCCTTCCTTCCCCTTCCCCTTCTGAGCACACCATCTTGATGGAAAGGGAAGGGGTGCACCAGGACAACCTGGTCTGTCCCTTAAAGGGGCAAACTCCATTGTGCTATAGTCCAACTTGCAAATCCATCAAGTCAAGCTTTCGCATGGAACATATTCAGAACTGCAATTCACACCAAATCTTCTTACTATGCTAATGACTGAGCAAATATGTAAAATAGCCATATTGTTAAAATAATTTTAAAGAACACCATTATTGATATTTCTCAGTGCTTGTAACAAAATAAAAGAGCACTCTCTTACCTGAATAGGAGCTCCTCTGAAGTGTGAAATCATTTTTTACTGCAGCCCCCTAAGGAAGTGAAGGCATCATAATTTGCCCCAAGTGACTGGCAGCATAATACCTTTTCACTTCCTACTAGCCCACTCAAATCCCTTTCCGTGATGTTTTATGACGTCTGTATAGGGTGGGGTGCAGGGGAGCACACATTCACTTCTATAGAGCTTTATTAATAAAACAGATTTACCGATTTGACAAGTAATTGAAACTTAAATGTCCTTTAATTAAACTCATATAATGCATTTAGTACAGTAATTAAGTGTGCATACTACAGATAAGCATTTTGTTAGAAAAACTGTAGGTGTAAAGTTCCTTGATTAAATCGTACAAGGAAATTAGCAATAGCATTCTACAAGTTAGGTATACATAGAGATCCATTTCCTTACAGAAACTAACTGTGTTGTGCTTCATCCATTTCAATTAGCTACAACTACTCCAACCACAACCAATCACGACAACAACTACAAGTAAGTGTTGTTTTGCATTAAAAATTTTTTGTGTGTGTTCCATTTTGTACCCTCCCTCGAGGAACTCTCTTAAGCATCCACCAATGCCCCCAGCTCTACCTCCTTGCCTGGAAACACCTCTTGCTCCTGGCACCAGCTTAGCGATCCCTGCCCCAGCTCTGAGCCCCAGGTAGGCTGCACTCTCCGCCCAGGGCACTCTACCTAGAATTTGGCAGGCTGCGTTGGGCTCAGCCCAGGAGAGGAGGATGTCCAGAAGATGAAGTGTGGATGCAAGTGGTGCTGCTGTCACCAATCCATGTGGATGAGGATTTTCTGTGTAACTGTTTTCTCCTGGGGGTGTGACATTAAATGACATCAACACATGACTTTCCTGCTGATGTCTCCACTCACCCAGCCCTTGTGATCTGGCTGGTTATCCTGTAGTGCCCCAATCTGTATGGGGGGTCACTAGCACACCGAGCACACTCACTCCATCCTCCGCTAAGCTCTGGCTTCCCGAGTCTGTCTCCAAACTTGGGTCGTCGGCATGAGATGACATGTGGCGTCCAGTGACTAAACCCTCAGTGCCACCGGCCCGGCTACTTTGCATTAATATTTAAAAGTAGATTTTCCAAAGAAATCATCTGTGATATGGTTTAACATTTTCGATTTATTTTCCAAGTTTTTAAACCTAGAAGGTAAGATTACTCTCCAAACATTTCACTACTGCACCCTATTACCTACAGTAGTCACATTTTAACATACAATTTTTAGAAATTCTTGGTCCACCATGTCTTTTCCATTTCATAAGCAGGTATGAGTCCATATGCTGTATGATAATGTACAAATTTAAAGGGGCTTCCTGACCACTCTTCTACCCAGTGTGTCCAATGATTACCTTGGTAAGCACAACATTGTACAAGCTTAATTTAAAGTCAAGTATTATCCTCATGTCCTCTGTCTCTGCTGGTATGATGTTCCCTATGTTCCCAGCCTTCTGGGAGGAAGAATGCTTCATAATGTTACTCCTGAGATGGCTGCCTCCGACCATCATCTATATCCCCACATTCTGCTGAAAGACAGAAGGTCAAAGTCTGCTGTCTATTCAGAAAAGTAAATAACACGATAATGCAGAAAAATACTTGTCTTCTCTCAGCCTTCACTTCTCCAATGTGAAAATGCTATGGTGAACAAGCATCTCCCTTTGGCCTTCCATAGAAACATAGATACATAGAATTTGATGGCAGATAAGGGCCACAATGCCCATCCTGTTTGCCCATTTCTTTTTCTACCTTATGAGTGTGCCATAGGCCTTTGCTCTGTCAATGGCCTATCTATTCATACTCACCTGAATTGCTCCCTTGTGCCTACACCTTGCCTGTTTGAAGCCCTGCACTGTATTCATATCCACCACTTCCTGGCGTAGGCTGTTCCATGCATCCAACACCCTTTCTGTGAAAAGGAACTTCCTCACATTACTCCTTAATTGGCCTCCTTATTCCACCTTACTGATCAATTAGGTGGCCCTGCATTGCACCCTCTTTACAACCTCAGTATATTGTAGTGGAGAAGCACAGAACTACTGTACATGATGTAATTCAGTTGGTGCTAGACTAAGTCCTTATAAAGAAGGATAATTTCCCCTTCCATTCTGAACACTTACCTATTTTATTCTTTTCTTGAAATCATTTATCCTTCTGGTCAATATAGCAAAGCCATCTAGTTAGGCGTCTGCTTAGTAATTATACATACTTGTCCTTTATTACAACACTTTTACTATCGTCTATTTGTCTGAACGTAAAGAGTCATAATCTTGAAGAATTTTAAGCAATTTACATTTACTTAGTTGACAATGAAATCCAGCTTAATATTCCAATCGTTAATCTTAGATTGGATGTATACAGCAAAGTCCACAAATTTGGAAGATAACAGAGGGAGGTGGTTGGTTCGACAAAAAAGCCAATGACGACAATAAAAATGCAATGAGAATTGTAGGCTTCCTTAAGTAAAATCAATTAGAAATTTCATTCCTTATGTTAAGTATATGTAAATGAGTATTTGTTTAAGGAAACTCATTATCTGTTGTACTTCCTCCTTTTCCATTAGCTACAACTACTCCAACCACAACCAAAACAACTACAACAAGTAAGAGTGCATAAATAACCAAAAGTAAATTATTGTGAGAAATCCATCTTTGATATGATTTACAAATGTACATTCCATTTTAAAATCACAACACAGCATGTCTTATCCTAATGAGTAGCCTGCTCTCATAACATTCCTTTACTCAAACCTAATATATACATTTGCCACATATTACCATATATGCATAAAATGGAAGAGACTCTAAGATCACTGTGTCTCCCTACTTAATAGTAGATATGAAAAAGTATGCCGTGTAAACATGCATGAAATATAATGTGTTTCCTACCCATTTTACTACCCAGTGTATCAATAGATTCCTTGACTCAGCATACAGTTGTGCAGTGTTTCTTGGAAGGCTTGTATTCTCTTCATCTCAACTGACTGTTTCATTCCCTTGATCATTTTTGTGGTGCTGCACTGCACTGCTTTGACAGTCACAACTTATTGTTTTTATTAAGGATCCAAGGACTACATCAAGTATTTCAGGTCAGCTCTTACAAAGTCCTTGAAAAAAGGGAGATACATTCCCTTTCCATGCTGAACACATTATTTCTTTGATGAATCTTATACTGGCCAACCTCCCCATCCATCAAGTCAAGCTTTTGCCTGGAACTTACTCACACCTGCAGTTCATACCAAAACGTCTTACTATGCTAATGACTGAGTAAATATATTAAATAACCATATTGTTAAAATCATTTTAGAGAGTACCATTCTTCATATTTCTTAGAGCTTGTAACAAAGTAACAGAGCAGGCTCTTATCTGAATAGGAGCTCCTCTGCAGTGTGAAATCATTTTTACTGCAGCCCTCAAAGGAAGCAAAGTATCATAATTTGCCCCAGGGCTGGCAGCACAATACCTTTTCACTTCCTACTAGCCCACCCCACTCCCGTTCTGTGATGTTTTATGATGTCTCAATAGGGAGAGCAGGAAGGCTCCATTAACTTCTATAGAGATTTATTTCTAAAGCTTATTTACCAATTTGAAATGTAATTGAAACTTAAATGTCCTTGTCAGTTAACTGATATTATGCAATTAGCAATATAATTACTTCAGTATGCATAGTATAGATAAGCATTTTCATAGAAAAATTGGTACTGTAAAATTCCTTGGAATTAAAATCATACAAAGAAATTAGCAATAGCATTCTATAAGTTAGGTTTACATAGAGATGCATTTCCTTAGAGAAACTAACGTGTTCTGTTTCCTACATTTCAATTAGCTACAATTACTCCAAGCACAACCAAAATGACAACAAGTAATTGTTGCGTTGTCTTTATATTTAAAAGTAGATTTTCCTAAGAAATCACCTTTGTCATGGTTTAACATTTTAAATTTATTTTACAAATATTTAAACCTAGAAGGTAAAACTACTCTTCAAGCATTTCATTTCTGCATCCTATTACTTACTAGGAATACTTGTATTCTCGTCATGTCTATTGACTTTCTCATTCCCTTGATAATTTTGGTGGTGCTGCACTGCACTACTTCAACAGTCTCAATGTATTGTTTCTACTGAGGAGACAAAGACTACATGAAGCACTTCAGGTTGGCTCAGACTTAGTTCTTCTAAACAGGAAGGATACATTACCCTACTATGCTGAACAATCATCTATTTCTTTCATGATTCTTATTGTACTATAGGCCAGCTTGCCCGTCCATCAAGTCAAGCTTTCATATGGAACAAATTCAGAACTGCAGTTCACACCAAATGTTCTTACTATGCTAATGACTGAGCAAATATATAAAATAGCCATAATTTAAAATAATTTTAAAGAACACCATTATTGATATTTCTCAGTGCTTGTAACAAAATAAAAGAGCACTCTCTTTCCTGAATAGAAGCTCCTCTGAAGTGTGAAATAATTTCTCACTACAGCCCCATAAGGAATTTTACTGTTCCAATTTTTCAAAGAAAATGCTTAAGTATAGAATGCATACTGAAGTAATTGCATTGCTAATTGCGTAATATAAGTTAACTTACATGGACATTTAAGTTTCAGATGGATTTCAAATCAGTATATATGCTTTAGAAATAAAGCACTGTAGAAGTCAATGTAGTGCCCCCCAGCTCTTTCACTTTGCAGACATCATAAAACATCACAGAATGGCTGTGGGGTGGGCTAGTAGGAAGTGAAAAGGTATTGTGCTGATATTCCATGGGTTCCCAGCCTTCTGGGAGGAGAAATGCTTTGTAATGTTACCCCTGAGATTTCTACCTCAGAGCATCAGGTGAATCCCCATGTCATGCAGTAGGACAGAATATCAGAATTGGCTGTCTATTCAGTCAAGTCAATAAGATGATAATGAAGAAAAATGCATGTCTTCTCTTAGCCTTCACTTCTCCAATGTGAAAATGCTATGGTGAACAAGCCTCTCCTTATAGCTGTGGCCATCCACTTCATTGATCAGTTAGGTGTGTCTCTGCATTGCAGTCTCTTTACAGCCTTAACAAACTGTAGTGGAGGAGCACAGAACTACTGTACATGATGTACTTCAGGTGGTGCTAGACTAAGTCCTTTTAAAGAAGGATACTTTCAGCTTCTATACTGAACACTAACCTACTCTACTCTTTTCTTGAAATCATTTATCCTCCTGTTCAATCAGCCCAGCTATCTAGTCAGGCTTATGCTTAGCAATTATCCATACCTGACCTTGATTACAACACTTTTTACAATGCGTGTATTTGTCTGAACATAAAAGAGCCATAATATTGAAGAATTATAAGTAATATACATACTTAATTGACAATGATATCCAACTTAATATTCCAACATATTAATCTTAAATTGGATGTATACAGCAAACATCAAACATCTGGTAGATAACAATGAGAGATGGTTGGTTGGAGTAAAACACCAATGACGACGTTAAAAATGCAATGAGAACTGCAAGGTTCCTTAAGTAAAAGCAATTAGTAATGGGAATCCCTATGTTAAGTATATGTAAATGAGTATTTGTTTAAGGAAACTCACTATCTATTGTACTTCCCTCTTTTCTGTTAGCTACAACTACTCCAACCACAACCAAACCAACAACTACAACTAGATAGAGTGCATAAATAACTAAAATTAAATTATTATGAGAAATACATCTTTAATATGATTTATAAATGTATATTCCATTTTAAAATCAAAACTGTTGTCTAAACCTAGATGTGTAGCCTGCTCTTCTAACATTTCTTTACTCTCTACCTCACATATACATTTGTCACATATTACCATATGAGTATATTCATGGAAGAGACTCTAAGACCATTATGTATTCCCTTACTCATTAGCAGGTATGAAGAAGCATGCTGTGTAAACATGTATGAAATAAAATGCTTCTCTTACTCAATCTACTAACCAGAGTATCAATAGACTCCCTCAGTAAGCATACAGTTGTACAGCCTTATTAGGAAGACTTGTATTCTCTTCATGTCTATTGACTTTCTCATTCCTTGATAATTTCGGTGGTGCTGCACTGCACTACTTCAGCAGTCTCAATGTATTGTTTCTACTGAGGAGCCAAAGGCTACATGAAGCACTTCAGGTTGGCTCGGACTTAGTTCTTCTTAACAGGAAGCATACTTTACCCTACAATGCTGTACAATCATCTATTTCTTTCATGACTCTTATTGTACTATAGGCCAACTTGCCCATCCATCAAGTCAAGCTTTCGCATGGAACATATTCAGAACTACAATTCACACCAAATCTTCTTACTATGCTAATGACTGAGCAAATATATAAAATAGGCTTATTGTTAAAATAATTTTAAAGAACAACATTATTGATACTTCTCAGTGCTTGTAACAAAATAAAAGAGCACTCTCTTTCCTGAATAGAAGCTCCTCTGAAGTGTGAAATCATGTTTTACTGCAGCCCCCTAAGGAAGTGAAGGCATCATAATTTGCCCCAAGCAACTGACAGCACAATACCTTTTTGCTTCCTACTAGCCCACTCCACCCCCGTTCTGTGACGTTTTATGATGTCTTTATAGGGTGGGTGCAGGGGAGCACTACATTCACTTCCATAGAGCTTTATTCCTCAAATGGATTTACGATTTGACATGTAATTGAAACTTAAATGTCTTTGTAATTAAACTCATATAATGCAATTACTAAAGTAATTACTTAAGTGTCATACTATAGATAAGCATTTTGTCAGAAAAATTGTAGGTGTACAGTTCTTTGAATTCAATTCCTACAAGGAAATTAGCAAAAGCATTCTACAAGTTAGGTATACATAGAGATCGATTTCCTTACAGAAACTAACTGTGTTGTGTTTCATCCATTTCAAATAGCTACAACCACTCAACCACAACCAGAATGACAACAACAAGTAAGTGTTGTTTGCATTAATATTTAGTGTGTGTGTGTGTGTGTGTGTGTTCTATTTTTGCACCATCCTCGAGGAACTCTCTCAGGCATCCACCATTGCACCCAGTTCTACCTCCTTGCCTGAAACATCTCTTGCTCCTGGCACCAGCCCAGCGATCCCCCCAGCTCTGAGGAGGTGGGGCTGTCCTCACACCCTGGGCACTCTACCTAGCATTTGGCAGGCTGGTTTGGGCTCAGCCCAGGAGAAGAGGATGTCCAGCAGATGGAGTATGAATGCAGTGGTGCTGCTGTCACCTCTCCATGTGAATGGGAATTTTATGTGTAGAGTTTCCACCTTGGGTTGTGATGTTAAATGACATCCCACATGGCTTTCCTGCTGAAGTCTGCACTCTCCCTACCCTATGATCTGGCTGGTGATCCTGTAGTGCTCCTGATCTTCATCAGGGGTCACTAGCACACCGAGCACATACTCCCTTCCCCACTGACCACTGGCTCCATGAGTCTGTCTCCAAATTTGGGTCGTCGGCATGAGATGACGTCTGGCGTCCATCGCCTCAACCCTCAGTGCCACCGGGCTGGCTACTTTGCATTAATATTTAAAAGTTGATTTTCTAAAGAAATCATCTGTGATATGCTTTAACATTTTAGATTTATTTTCCAAGTTTTTAAACCTAGAAGGTAAGATTACTCTCAAACATTTTACTACTGCACCCTAATTAGATACAGTAGTCACATTTAACTTCAATTTTTAGAAATTCTTGGTCCACCATGTCATCCCCATTTCATAAGCAGGTATGAGTCCATCTGCTGTATGATAATGTACAAATTTAAAGGGGCTCCCTGCCCACTCATCTGCCCAGTGTGTCCAGTGAGTCCCTTGGTAAGCACAACATTGTACAAGTTTAATTTAAAGGCATGTATTATCCTCATGTCCTCCGTGTCTCTGCTGGTATGATGTTCCATAGGTTCCCAGCCTTCTGGGAGGAAGAATGCTTCATAATGTTACTCCTGAGATGGCTACCTCTGAGCATCATCTATATCCCCATGTCCTGCTGAAAGACAGAAGGTCAAAGTCTACTGTCTATTCAGTAAAGTAAATAGCACAATAATGCAGAAAAATGCATGTCTTCTCTCAGCCTTCACTTCTCCAATGTGAAAATGCTATGGTGAACAAGCCTCTTCCTTTGGCCTTCCATAGAAACATAGAAGTTGATGGCAGATAAGGACTGCAAGGACCATTCAGTCTGCCCATTTCTTTTTCTACCTTATGAGTCTGCCATAGGACGCTACTCTATCAATGGTCTGTCTATTCATAGTCACCTGTATTGCTCCCTTATGCCTACCCCTTGCCTATTTGAAGCCCTGCACCATTTTCATATCCTCCACTTCCTGAGGTAGGCTGTTCCATGCATCCACCACCATTTCTGTGAAAAAGAACTTCCTCACATTACCTCTTAATTGGCCTCCTTATTCCACCTTATTGATCAATTAGGTGGCCCTGCATTGCACCCTGTTTACAACCTCAACATATTGTAGAGGAGGAGCACAGAACTACTGTACATGATGTAATTCAGGTGGTGCTAGACTAAGCCCTTTTAAAGAAGGATATTTTCCTCCTGCATACTGAACACTTACCTACTTTATTCTTTTCTTGAAATCATTTACCGTTCTGGTCAATCACCCAAGCCATCTAGTTAGGCTTATGCTTAGCAATTATCCATCCCTGTCCTTCATTACAACATTTTTTACTATGCATCTATTTGTCTGAACATAAAGAGTCATAATCTTGAAGAATTTTAAGCAATTTACATTTACTTAATTGACAATGAAATCCAGCTTAATATTCCAATATGTTAATCTTAGATTGGATGTATACAGTAAACTCCACTTATTTGGAAGATAACAGAGGGAGGTGGTTGGTTTGTGAAAAAATCCAATGATGACAACAAAAATTCAATGAGAATTGAAGGGCTCCTTAAGTAAAAGCAATTAGTAATGGCATTCATTATGTTAAGTATATGTAAAGGAGTATTTGTTTAAGGAAACTCCTCATCTGTTGTACTTCCTCCTTTTCGATTAGCTACAGCTACTCCAACCACAACCAAAACAACAACTACAACAAGTAAGAGTGCATAAATAACCAAAAGTAAATTATTGTGAGAAATCCATCTTTCATATGCTTTATAAACGTATATTCCATTTTAAAATCACAACACAACATGTGTTAGCCTAGATGAGTAGCCTGCACTCATAACATTCCTTTACTCAAAACCTAATACAGTATATACATTTGTCACATATTACCATATAAGCATAAACATTGAAGAGACTCTAAGATCATTGTGTCTCCCCCTACTTTATAGCAGATATGAAAAAGTATACTGTGTAAACATGCATGAAATATAATGTGTTTTCTACCCATTCTACTACCCAGTGTACCAGTAGAATCCCTTACTAAGTATACAGTTGTACAGTCTTTCTTGGAAGGCTTGTATTCTCTTCATCTCAACTGACAGTCTCATTCCATTTATCATTTTCATGCTGCTGCACTGCATTGCTTTGACAGTCGCAATGTATTGTTTTTATTAAGGATCCAAGGACTACATCAAGCATTTCAGGTCAGCTCTGACTAAGTCCTTGAAAAAAGGGAGGAAACATTCCCCTTCCATGCTGAACACCTTCTTTCTTTGATTAATCTTATTATAATACTGGCCAACCTCCCCATCCATCAAGTCAAGCTTTTGCCTGGAAATTACTCACACCTGCAGTTCATACCAAAACTTCTTACTATGCTTATGACTGAGTAAATTTATTAAATAACCATATTGCTAAAATCATTTTGGAGAGTACCATTCTTCATATTTCCTTGAGCTTGTTAGAAAGTAACAGAGCACTCTCTTACCTGAATAAGAACTCCTCTGCAGTATGAAATCACTTTTTACTGCAGCCCTCTAAGGAAGCAAAGGTAACATAATTTGCCCCATGGGGCTGGCAGCACAATACCTTTTCACTTCCTACTAGCCCATCCCACACCCATTCTGTGATGCTATATGATGTCTCTATAGGGAGAGAGCAGGGAGGCACTCCTTTGACTTCTACAGAGATTTATTTCTAAGGTTTATTTACCAATTTGAAATGTAACTGAAACTTAAATGTCCTTGTCAGTTAACTGATATTGAGCAATTAGCAATGTAATTACTTCAGTATGCATACTATAGATAAGCATTTTCATAGAAAAATTGGTACTGTAAAATTCCTTGTAAATAAAATCATATAAAGAAATTAGCAATAGCATTCTATAAGTTAGGTTTATGTGGAGATGCATTTCCTTAGTGAAACTAACAATGTTTTCTGCTTCCTACATTTCAATTAGCTACAATTACTCCAAGCACAACCAAAATGACAACAAGTAATTGTTACATTGCCTTTATATTTAAAAGTAGATTTTCCTAAGAAATCACCTCTGACATGGTTTAACATTTTAGATTTATTTTACACGTATTTAAACCTAGAAGGTGACTTCTTTTCAAGCATTTCATTTCTGCATCCTATTACTTATTAGGAAGACTTGTATTCTCTTCATTTCTATTGACTTTCTCATTCCTTGATAATTTCAGTGGTGCTGCACTGCACTACTTCGACAGTCTCAATGCATTGTTTCTACTGAGAGCCAGGACTACATCAAGTATTTCAGGTTGGCTCAGACTTAGTTCTTATAAACAGGAAGGATACATTGCCCTACTATGCTGAACAATCATCTATTTCTTTCATGATTCTTATTGTACTATAGGCCAACTTGCCCATCCATCATGTCAAGCTTTCGCGTGGAACGTATTCAGAACTGCAATTCACACCAAATCTTCTTACTATGCTAATGACTGAGCAAATATATAAAATAGCCATATTGCTAAAATCATTTTAAAGAACATCATTATTGATATTTCTCAGTGCTTGTAACAAAATAAAAGAGCACTCTTACCTGAATAGGAGCTCCTCTGAGGTGTGAAATCATTTTTTACTACAGCCCCTAAAGAATTTGTTTGTTCCAATTTTTCTAAGAAATGCTTAAGTATAGTATGCATACTGAAGTAATTACATTGCTAATTGCATAATATGAGTTGCCTTACATGGACATTTAACTTTCAGTTGGATTTCAAATCAGTATATATGCTTTAGAAATAAAGTTCTGTAGAAGTCAATGTAGTGCCCCCCGGCTCTTTCCCTATGCAGACATCATAAAACATCACAGAATGGCTGTGGGGTGGCTAGAAGGAAGTGAAAAGGTATTGCGCTGATGTTTCATAGGTTCCCAGCCTTCGGGGAGGATAAATGCTTTATAATGTTACCCCTGAGATTTCTGCCTATGAGCATCAGGTGTATCCCAATGTCATACAGAAGGACAGAATATCAAAATTTGCTGTCTATTCAGTCAAGTCAATAAGATGATAATGAAGAAAAATGCATGTCTTCTCTTAGCCTTCACTTCTCCAATGTGAAAATGCTATGGTGAACAAACCTCTCCCTAATAGCTTTGGCCTACCACTTTATTGATCAATTAGGTGGCCCTGCATTGTACCCTCTAAAACCTCAACATATTCTAGTGGAGGAACACAGAACTACTGTACATGATGTACTTCAGCTGGTGCTAGACTAAATCTCTTTAAAGAAGGATACTTTCCCCTTCCATACTGAACACTTACCTACTTTATTCTTTTCTTGAAATCATTTATCCTTCTGGTCAATCAGCCAAGCCATCTAGTTAGGCTTATGCTTAGCAATTATCCATACCTGTCCTTCATTACAACACTTTTTACTATCGTCTATTTGTATGAACATAAAAGAGCCATAATATTGAAGAATTTTAAGCAATTTACATTTACTTAATTGACAAGGAAATCCAGCGTAATATTCCAATATGTTAATCTTAGGTTGGATGTATACAGCAAACTCCACACATTTGGAAGTTAACAGAGGGAGGTGGTTGGTTCGAGAAAAAAGCCAATAACGATGATAAAAATGCAATGAGAATTGTGGGGTTCCTTAAGTAAAAGCATTT
The DNA here is from genome assembly GCA_016271365.2 of Neoceratodus forsteri. Lineage (NCBI taxonomy): Eukaryota > Metazoa > Chordata > Ceratodontiformes > Ceratodontidae > Neoceratodus > Neoceratodus forsteri. Next base: position 934,662,852 of record CM028133.1, read on the forward strand.
AGTAATGGCATTCCTTATGTTAAGTGTATGTAAATGAATATTTGTTTAAGGAAACTCATTAGCTGTTGTACTTCCTCCTTTTCCATTAGCTACAACTACTCCAACCACAACCAAAACGACAACTACAGCAAGTAAGAGTGCATAAATAACCAAAAGTAAATTATTGTGAGAAATCCATCTTTGATATGATTAGTAAATGTATATTCCATTTACAATCACAGCACAACATGTATTAGCCTAGATGAGTAGCATGCTCCTAACATTCTTTTACTCAAAACCTGATATATACATTTGTCACATTTTACCATATAAGCATAAACATGGAAGAAACTCTAAGATCATTGTGTCTCCCCCTTCTTAATAGCAGATATGAGAAAGTATGCTATGTAAACATGCATGAAATATAATGTGTTTTCTACCCATTCTACTACCCAGTGTATCAATAGATTCACTGACTAGGCATATAGATGTACAGTGTTTCTTGGAAGGCTTGTATTTTCTTCATCTCAACTGACATCCTCATTCCCTTGATCATTTTAGTGGTGCTGCACTGCACTACTTCGACAGTCTCAATGCATTGTTTCTACTGAGGAGCCAAGGACTACATCAAGTATTTCAGGTTGGCTCAGACTTAGTTCTTCTAAACAGGAAGGATACATTACCCTACTATGCTGAACAATCATCTATTTCTTTCATGATTCTTATTGTACTATAGGCCAACTTCCCCATCCATCAAGTCAAGCTTTTGCATGGAACATATTCAGAACTGCTATGCACACCACATCTTCTTACTATGCTAAAGACTGAGCAAATATATATAGCCATATTGTTAAAATAATTTTTAAGAACACCATTAATGATATTTCTCTGTGCTTGTAACAAACTAAAAGAGCACTCTCTTACCTGAATAGGAGCTCCTCTGAAGTGTGAAATCATTTTTTACTGCAGCCCCCTAAGGAAGCGAAGGCATCATAATTTGCCCCAAGCGACTGATTGCACAATACCTTTTCTCTTCCTACTAGCCCACTCAACCCCCTTTCTGTGACATTTTATGATGTCTGTATAGGGTGGGTGCAGGGGAGCACTACATTCACTTCTATAGAGCTTTATTCCTAAAACAGATTTACCTATTTGACATGTAATTGAAACTTAAACGTATTTGTAATTAAACTCATATAATGCAATTAGTAAAGTAATTACTTAAGTGTGCATACTATAGATAAGCATTTTGTTAGAAAAATTGTAGGTGTAAAGTTCCTTCGAATTAAAATCATACAAGGAAATTAGCAAAAGCATTCTACAAGTTAGGTATACATAGAGATCCATTTCCTTACAGAAACTAACTGTGTTGTTCTTCATCCACTTCAATTAGCTACAACTACTCCAACCACAACCAGGACGACAACAACAGCAAGTAAGTGTTGTTTTGCATTAATGTTTTTTGTGTGTATGTGTGAGTTCTATTTTTGCACCATCCCTCGAGGAACACTCACAGGCATTCACCATTGCCCCAGCTCTACCTCCTTGCCTGAAACACATCTTGCTCCTGGCATCAGCCCAGCGATCTCTGACTCCAGCTCTGAGCACCCAGAGTTAGTGCTGCCCTCTCCGTCCAGGGCACTCTACCTAGAATTTGGCAGGCTGGATTGGGCTCAGCCCACTAGAGGAAGATGTCCAGCAGATGGAGTGTTGATGCAAGTGATGCTGCTGTTGCCTATTCATGTGGATGGGGATTTTCTGTGTAACTGTTTCCACCTGGGGGTGTGATGATAAATGACATCCATGGATGGCTTTCCTGCTGATGTCTGCACTCTCCAACCCCCTATGATCTGGCTGGTGATCCAGTAGTGCTCCAGATCTTCATCAGGGGTCACTAGCACATCGAGCACACACTCCCTCCTTGCTGACCCCTGGCTCCCTGAGTCTGTCTCCAAACTCAGGTCACCGGCGTGAGATGACGTGTGGAGTCCAGTGCCTCAACCCTCAGTGCCACCGGGCCAGCTACTTTGCAATAGTATTTAAACGTAAATTTTCCAAAGAAATCATCTGTGATATGGTTTAACATTTTAGATTTTATTCCAAGTTTTTAAATCTAGAAGGTAAGATTACTCTCCAAACATTTCACTACTGCATCCTATTACCTACAGTAGTCACATTTTAACATACAATTTTTAGAAATTCTTGGTCCACCATGTCTTCCCCATTTCATAAGCAGGTATGAGTCCATATGCTGTATGATATTGTACAAATTTGAAGGGGCTCCCTTCCCACTCTTCGACCCCGTGTGTCCAGTGATTCCCTTGGTAAGCACAAAATTGTACAAGCTTAATTTAAAGGCTTCTATTATCCTCATGTCCTCTGTCTCTGCTGGTATGATGTTCCCTAGGTTCCCAGCCTTCTGGGAGGAAGAATGCTTCATAATGTTACTCCTGAGATGGCTATCTCTGAGCATCATCTATATCCCCACATTCTGCTGAATGACAGAAGGTCAAAGTCTGCTGTCTATTCAGTAAAGTACATAGGACAATAATGCCGAAAAATGCATGTCTTCTCTCAGCCTTCACTTCTCCAATGTGAAAACACTATGGTGAACAAGCATCTTCCTTTGGCCTTCCAGAGAAACATAGAAGTTGATGGCAGATAAGGACCGCAAGGCCCATCTACTCTGCCCATTTCTTTTTCTACATTATGAGTGTGCCATAGGCTCTGCTCTGTCAATGGCTTATCTATTCATACTCACCCGTATTGCTCCCTTATGCCTACTCCTTGCCTGTTTGAAGCCCTGCACTGTTTTCATATCCACCACTTCCTGAGGTAGCTGTTCCATACATCCACCACTCTTTCTGTGAAAAAGAACTTTGTCACATTACCCCTTAATTGGACTCCTTATTCCACCTTATTGATCAATTAGGTGGCCCTGCATTGCATTTTCTTTACAACCTCAACATATTGTAGTGGAGGAGCACAGAACTACTGTACATGACGTAATTCAGGTGGTGCTAGCCTAAGCCCTTTTAAAAAAGGATATTTTCCCCTTCCATACTGAACACTTACCTACTGTATTCTTTTCTTGAAATCATTTATTCTTCTGGTCATTTAGCCAAGCCATCTAGTTAGGCTGGTGCTTAGCATTTATCCATACATGTCCTTCACTGCAACACTTTTTACTATGTGTCTATTTGTCTGAACATAAAAGAGTCATAATCTTGAAGAATTTTAAGCAATTTACAATTACTTAATTGACAATGAAATCCAGCTTAATATTCCAATTTGTTAATCTTAGATTGGATGTATACAGAAAATTCCACACATTAGGAAGATAACAGAGGGAGGTGGTTGGTTCGAAAAAAAAGCCAATGACGACAATAAAAATTTAATGAGAATTGTAGGGTTCCTTAAGTAAAAACAATTAGTAATGGCATTCATTATGTTAAGTATATGTAAAGGAGTATTTGTTTAAGGAAACTCATTATCTGTTGTATTTCCTTCTTTTCCATTAGCTACAACTACTCCAACCACAACCAAAATGACAACTACAACAAGTAAGAGTGCATAAATAACCAAAAGTAAATTATTGTGAGAAATCCATGTTTCATATGCTTTATAAATGTAAATTCCATTTTAAAATCACAACTCAACATGTCTTAACCTAGATGAGTAGCCTACTCTCCTAACATTCCTTTACTCAAAATCTAATATATACATTTGTCACATATTACCATATAAGCATAAACATGGAAGATACTCTAAGATCATTGTGTCTACCCACTTAATAGCACATATGAAAAAGTATGATGTATAAATATGCATGAAATATAATGTGTTTCCTACCCATTCTACTACCCAGTGTACCAACAGATTCCCTTACTAAGCATACAGTTGTACAGTCTTTCTTGGAAGACTTGTATTGTCTTCATCTGAACTGACTGTCTCATTCTAGTGATCATTTTTGTGGTGCTGCACTGCACTGCTTTGACAGGCACAATTTATTGTTTTTATTAAGGATCCAAGGACTACATCAAGCATTTCAGGTCAGCTCTGACTAAGTCATTGTAAAAAGGGAGAATACATTCCCCTTCCATGCTGAACACATCATTTCTTTTATGAATCTTATTATAATACTGGCCAACTTCCCATCCATCAAGTCAAGCTTTTGCTGGGACTTACTCACACCTGCAGTTCATACCAAAATGTCTTACTATGCTTATGACTGAGTAAATATATAAAATAACCATATTGTTAAAATCATTTTGGAGAGTACCATTCTTCATATTTCTTAGAGCTTGTAAGAAAGTAACAGAGCACTCTCTTACCTGAATAGGAGCTCCTCTGCAGTGTGAAATAACTTTTACTGCAGCCCTCTAAGGAAGCAAGTCATAATTTGCCCCAAGGGGCTGGCAACACAATTCCTTTTCACTTCCTACTAGCCCACCCCACACCCATTCTGTGATATTTTATGATGTCTGTATAAGGAGAGGGCAGGGAGGCACTCCATTGACTTCTACAGAGATTTCCTTCTAAAGCTTATTTACCAATTTGAAATTTAACTGAAACTTAAATGTCCTTGTAAGTTAAGTGATATTATGCAATTAGCAATGTAATTACTTCAGTATGCATACTATAGATAACATTTTCAAAGAAAAATTGGAACTGTAAAATTCCTTGTACATGATTTACTTCAGGTGGTGCTATACTAAATCTCTTTAAAGAAGGATACTTTCCCCTTCCATTCTGAACACTTACCTATTTTATTCTTTTCTTGAAATCATTTATCCTTCTGGTCAATCAGCCAAGCCATCTAGTTAGGCTTATGCTTAGCAATTATCCATACCTGTCCTTCATTACAACACTTTTTACTTTTCGTCTATTTATCTGAACATAAAAGAGCCTTTAATATTGAAGAATTTTAAGCAATTTACATTTACTTAATTAACAATGAAATCCAGCTTAATATTCCAATATGTTAATCATAGATTGGATGTATACAGCAAACTCCACACATTTGGAAGTTAACAAAAGTAGGTGGTTGGTTCTAGAGAAAAGCCAATGACGATGATAAAAATGCAATTAAAACTGTAGGGTTCCTTAAGTAAAAGAATTACTAATGGCATTCCTTATGTTAAGTATATGTAAAGGAGTATTTGTTTAAGGAAACTCATTGTCCCAGATTCCCTCCTTTTCCCTCACAAAAGACAGAGACCATTGTTTGTTGTTGTGCTCTGATTGTCAATTAATTTATTTATATGTCATAATTCCATGTTCCATTTCATCATTTTTTGTTATTATATCTCTCATAATTGCATTTATTTGCATCCATATATCAATCACTGATCATTCCTCTTTCTTCGTCTTTTTGCTCACCCCAGGTGAAAACCTGGGTGCCTTTTTGTTTGTCTAATGTTGTGTGGAGATGTACATCCAAACCCAGGGCCTTTGGCTTCACAACAAGTCCTTTTGCATACTATTTCTCAGAATTCTAAGGAAATGATAATGGATGACTTGGGAGTTAAGCAGAGTGGTACTTCCTATTCAAAACAGGGACTGAGATTAATACATTTAAATGCCAGGAGTATGTTAAATAAAATGGATTTGATTGGCCCTTGGGTTATTGATCATGACCCTGAGATTGTGATAATTTCTGAAACCTGGCTAAACCATAAAATTGAGGATACTTACTTAAACATACAAGGATACAACATATGGCAAAATGATAGAAACAAAAAGGGGAGGACTTTGATTTATGGAAATCTAATTTAATTTTGACACAATTGGAAATAAAAAAGATATGGAGGGTTTGGAGATATTAGCCCTAGAATTAAAATTGCCCTATTTAAAGAAAATATTGATTGTGGGGATATATTATCCTCCTAAGACTAAAGCCTTGGCTATTAATTGTCTGCAGGATTGGTTGTTTGACTACAGGGATAGCCATGAAATATTGATGGCAGGAGACTTGAATTTTAATTGGAAAAATGTTAACAAGTCTCACCCCTTGATTGATTTGCAAAATAATATGATTTTAACTCAATTAATCTGAGAGCCCAGGAGAATAAATATGGCATCAGTTTCAACTTCTTCAATTTAGGATTTGACCTTTACTAATACTGTGGACTATATTATTGATAGCAGGGTTTTATCAGATGCAATCTCAGACCACAATTTGTATTCTGTAACAGGACGTATCGTAAAAACTTGGATAAGAAAAGGAAAATTAGTTGGTGTAGCTTCAGATACTTTGATTATATTGCTTTTATGTTGGACCAAAGGTGCTATTGATTGAGATTGTATGCACTTGATTCCTTCTGTGAATGATTTATGAAATTATTTTCTTGGAGAATTCATGCAGATTTGTAATAAACACACCCCAACTAAAACCAGGATTTTGAAACAAAATTCCACATTATGGTATTCAAAGGAGCTTAGAAATTTAAAATTACTAAGGAATAAGGCATGGCATCAGGCCAAACGAAAAGGTAGTAAACAGGACTGGGATAGATTTAAAAAGTTACGCAATAATTATGTTAGAGAAGTTCAAGGGGCAAAACAATGCCACTATACTCATTTGTTGGATAAAAATAGTTTAAAAAATCCCAAAGATTTTTGGAAAACAATAAATATTTTGGTTAAGGGTCAGGGGGTTGATGAAATAAAAGTGTTGAACATTGATGGCCAGGTGTTGCCATTATCTCAACATGTGTTAGATCGGCTGAATGAGAACTTGAGTAAGGTGGTAGTGACTAGTTCAGCCAATCCACCCTGTTTCCCTAGTGCCTGTCACCTACCTCATTCAAGTGATTATGGGTCTACTAAATCATTTGTATTTGAAGAAATAAAAGTTGAAACTATGATTAGTGAATTAATAAGTTTAAATATTGCTAAAGCTGTGGGCTTGTATAATATTTCACCTAAATTGCTTAAATATGCTGCTCCAATTATAGCTTACCCTCTAACGTATCTATTTAATAAATCATTAACTACAGGAGTCTATCCATTAGCTTGGAAACAATCCAAGGTTATATCCATATTTAAAGGTGGCAATAGGACAGAGATGGACAACTATAGGCCTATCTCTCTTTTGTTCCAGGTATCTAAAATACTGGAAAGATTGGTGGCTGCCCAATTAAGAAAATACTTGGACTCCTCTGGTTTATTGAATGGCATGCAGTCTGGTTTCCAGAAATTGCACAGTATGACTTCTGCACTTGCTAAAGTTGTGGGTGATGTGCAAGCAGCCCTGGACAAGAGGACACTAGTGGGGGCCATTTTTGTGGATTTATCCAAAGCTTTTGATTCTCTGGACCACCGTGTCCTTCTGTCCAGGCAGCATCCCTTGGGGTGATGGGTTTGAGTGGAAAGTGGTTGGAATCATATTTGATGAACAGGAGCCAAAAGGTTTCATTGGGATGACAGGAGTCATGGTTTTGCCTGTTGGATCGGGGGGGGGCCCAGGGCTCCATCCTAGGGCCATTGTTGTTCAAAATATATGTAAACAGCCTGTCTTTTCTAGATCCTGAAATAAAGTACCATCTTTATGCTGATGATTCTATTATTTATACATCACATGAATCTATTAAGTGTTACAAAATAGGCTCCAGTTAGCCTTTGATGATCTACAGAGCTTTTTAAGAGGTAGCAGGCTGGTTCTGAATGCAAAGAAAACACAGACCGTGTTGATACATCAAAAAAGCAATAGGTTGGAGAGCATAGCCCTGGGATTGGTTGCCCATGGGGGGCCCCGTCCAACAGAAAAACATGTATAAATATTTGGGTCTCTGGATCGACAGCTTATTATGTTGGGACATACATATTGGTAAGGAGTGTAAATAAAAGAATATGGGCTCTTTATAGGGTTAGATCATTAATGAGCATGGAAGTAAGAAAAAAGTAGTAAACACGATGATTATCCCTATGATTGATTATGGGGACATATTTTATTCGTGTGGGAGAAAACAGGACTTAAGAAAGTTGGAAGCAAGTTATAACAGTTTAGCCAGGTTTATTCTAGGGGCCCCCAGATTAACCCATAGATTTTTGCTTTATGATCACTTCAGGTGGCCAACGCCTATGATCGTAACCTTGAACATTTACTAGCCTTTGTCTTTAAGGACTGAAAGAAGTATCCTGGTATATTGTAGAAAATCTGATCTAAGGGAAAGGTTGGCCTCCTTGAGAAATTGTCAGGTGCTTAGCTTGCAGCTGCCTAGATGTAATTTGAACATAGGATGACAGACTATATATTATAGAGGGTATTGTGTAGGGAATGCAATTACTGAGACCTTGTTCTGTCTAATTTAAGAAACTACTGGCCTTTGGTATAGCTTCAGTATCGTATCAGCTCACGTCAAAAAAGGAATGCTGTATTTGATATATAAAGGACATATGTATATTTACAGTATGGATTGTTATTATTAATTTAGGTATGTTGTATTACAGGGATGTCTTATTTTTTATTTTTATTTTTATGTATTTTTTTAATTTTATCCTTTTTCTATGTATTTCCTGTTTAGTTTTCTTCTTTGTTTTTTTTTTTATAATTCCTTTTCCCTTTTTTAGTAAAATGTTATTTGGTGGCACTGTATGTTATTGTAACATTTTCCTTTTATATTGTACTTTTTTACTGAATGGGACCTCATTGAAAATGAGCTTTGCTCAATCGAGTTTATCCTTTATTCATTTGTATTTAAAATGAATAAAAAAACATTTTACTACTACTACTTCTTCTTCTCTTTTTCTGTTAGGTAATGGTGAAAACTGAGACCGCTTTTCTCCTTCAGCTTCTTCTTCTTCTTTTCATCTTATTCCTTTTTCTTTCCCCCCCTTCCTAACCCCCCATTTCCCGCTCTCTGCCATCCACCTTTGGTAGTCCAATAACCATACTATTTACTTCCATCCACCTTTGGCAATCCCAAACCATCCTACCGGACACTTCTGTCATCCACCTTTGACAGCCGTAATATACAGTCCCTTTTTGACTGTCTTTCCCGCTTGTTCTCTATTTCCAGGGTGGGTAGGAGGGATCAAAACTCCAGCAAAAGTGGCTGAGTCACCCCTGTGCTGCCCATTATGTACCTCCTTTTGCCCCCCTTCCTGTTACTTGGCTATTGTTCTAACCCCTACCCCTCCCCTTCCCTCCCCCTTCCCTTCTGAGCACACCATCTTGATGAAAAGGGAAAGGGTGCACCAGGACAACCTGGTCTGTCCCTAAAGGGCAAACTCCATTGTCCTGGATTCCCCCCTTTTCCCTCACGAAAGACAGAGACCATTGTTTGTTGTTGTGCTCATATTGGCAATTAATTTATTTATATAGCATAATTCCATGTTCCATTTCATCATCTTTTATTATTATATCTCTCATAATTGCATTTATTTGCATCCATATATCAATCACTGATCATCCCTCTTTCTTCGTCATTTTGCTTCCCCCAGGTGAAAACCTGGGTGCCTTCTTCTTCTCTATTTCTGTTAGGTAATGGTGAAAACTGAGACCACTTTTCTCTTTCAGCTTCTTCTTCTTTTCATCTTATTCCTTTTCCTTTCCCCCTTCCCCTCTTCCCCCCATTTTCCCCACTTGCCAGTCTCCAGCTTGCGATGGAAGACCGGCTTTTCCCTCAATTTAGGGCATTGTTCTCTCTTACCTCAGAGGAACTCCTTCCCAGTCCTTCTCTCTCCCCTTTTTTTTATGTTCCATTTTCCACGTGCCTCTTCCATGCTTCTATAAAATCCATCATTTCTTTATTAAACATGTCTATGGCTAGATCTGACAGATGCACACCATCCGACATGTAGCAGTCTTCCACCCTCTCTTCTACACCCTGCAATATTGCCTGTCCTACCATTTTCCTTATCAGTGTCCCTATCCTTCTGTTCATCTTTCTCCTGGCCCTATCCACAGCACTGTGGCTGTGCTCATGTCTCCAAACCTTTCTTGGGATCATATCCGACCAGGCCAGGCATACCCTAGGCCAACACTGTTTTATTGTCTCTAAGTCCCTTTTTACCTGTATGTATGTGTCCACCCATGGCCTACTCCCAAGGTCGTTACCCCCTAAATGTATTATAATTAGGTCTGGAATGGGGCACCACTCCTTCAGCTCTTTCAGGGTAGGAAGCAGCTGTGCCCATCTCATCCCCAGATGTCATGCCAAACCAACCTACATTGTCTCACATCTTGGTACAGTTGTTTTCCCCCAGCCTTTTCTCAGCTCTCCTTTCTGCCCAATAAATATAAGAGTGGTCACAGATTCAGACTTCTGTGATCCTCCCTCTTCTAATAGGGTTTAAGCAAAATAAATATCTTGTATATGGTCTTAGTTTCCTTTTCCACAATATCATCCTTCCCTGTCCCCCATGTGGCTCCAAATCTGTAACAAAAACACAGTTGATACGTTAGTCTCCATACTGCAGTGCTCAGATGTATCTCTTGTAACTGGCAGACGCCAGTGCCAATTTTCCAAATATTATTCACCATTTCACCCACCACTTCCCACTGTGAGGTGGCCCTTATCTGTAAGGAATGGGACGAGTAATTAGCTGGATCCTCTTCCAAGAACTGCATGCCTTTTTTGAGCAACACTGTGACTAAGAAACTTGTGACCTTCCTTCCATCTCCATGCACAAATAATTTCCCTGTCCTGATCACTTGCTCTGCAGCGAAAGCCCACAAAGCCTTCACTGGGCATACTGTGCCCTCTGCGTGCTTCTTTAGTGTTACCATGCAGCCTTTCCCTCTTTGATCGGTCTTTGACATCTTAATCAGGATTTGTATCTCCTTCATTTCCCAGCTTATATCTTTCCATTCCAATCCTCCTTCCTTTTCCTTACTGCCGCGCCCCACCACTTCGCTCACTCTCATGGCTCCTGCAGACATTACCACATAAATCATATGGAATAGCTGGGCTTCGGCTTTCGATCTGCAGATTGTCGGTAAAACATCCTTTAGTTTTGCAAGCCACTGCTCCCCTATTTGTCTTCTATTATCTACGGCTCCTTCTTTTAACCTACCCCACCCCTGCATCATCCTTCTAATGAACATTGATTTTGTCGGGTCCTCCCAACCTTTCAAGCTGCAAACTACACTAATCCCTGCCAAATAGACCCCCATTGTGGTGTGGGCTGTTCCTCTTTGCCATTCTTCTACAGTGAACTTCCCTAGTTGCTCTTCTGTGAGTGGCCTACTTACCTCCATGTGGTGTGTTGCCCTCAATGTTTGAAACACTCGCCAGGCCCCATCATAGGCCCTCAAAGTCCATGGTGCCCATGAACTGTGAAACAGCAGTTCTGCTCCTTCTTGCCAATGTCCCAGATGTTCATTGGCATGGGTGTTTTGTGCTCCTCCACTGTTGGTGCCAGCTTCTGGAAGCGATCCCGCTGCAGATGGGAAACGCTGTCAGCCAGGGTATTGCATACCCCTTCTATGTATTTTGCTCTGAATGACATGTTCAATTGCATGGCCCTTAGCACCAAAAGTCACAAGACCTGCATGACCATTTTTGACCTGGCTCCCCTGTTGTTTAATGCCTCTACTACTGCTCTATTGTCACACCAAAATGTCACTTTTTGATTCCATAATTTTTCCCCCAAAACCAGGGTGTAGGCCCAGATGGGCATGCTCTCCAAATATGTTATATCTTTTACCTTACCATCCTTCACCCAGTCAGTAGGCCATGGTTCTGCAAACCATCCACCCCTCAGATAGCTCCCCATACCTAGGTCCCCTGCTGCATCTGTGCAAAGATTGAGGTCTGTGTTATAAACCCATTCTTCCTGCCAGAAAGAGCAGCCATTATATGCCCTGAGGAATACCTCCCATAGCTTAAAATCATCCTTGACTCCTTTTGTCATGTCTACCCAGTGATGTGGTCTGGTCACCCCCACTGTAGCCCTTGCTAACCTTTTAGTGAAAGCCCTCCCTGGCCCTATAGCAAAACTCGTGAAATTCAGATGTCCCAATACCTGTTGTACCTGTTTTAGTTGTACTCTTCTTCTACTGGTATGTATCTGAATCAGTTCCTTCAGTTTTCTACTTTTGTCCGGCAGCCTAAATATTTCCCCTAGAGCATCTGTCTCAATACCCAGAATTCTAAAACCTTGCTGAGCCCTTTGTTTTTTCTGGTGCCAATGGAACTCAGTTCTTTGCACAGCTCTTTAAAGCTGGCCAAACATTCTTTCTGTCTCTCTTCTCCCTGCTTATAAAAGAAGTCATCCAAATAGTGAATAATTGTTTTGTAACCCATTTTTTCTTGAAATAACCACTGTAGACAGGTGCTGAATGCTTGAATGTCGCATGCTGTAGAACACTCCACAGGCATGGCTTTGTCAAAATAGTACTGTTCCCAATTTTAAACCCAACGCGGATTATTATTATTATTATCTTCTCTCCCAACCAGAAGTAATCTGAAAGCGGACTCTGTATCAGTTTTGTCATCCTTGCATCGGCAGTTGCCCAGATGATCTGGACTGCATCTCCTAAAGAAGCATATGTCACCTTCACCGTATTTCTCACCGATAAAATCATTCACTGAATCCCTTCAGGAAAGGATAGGTGGTGAATCACTCTGTATTCCCCTTCCTGTTTTCAGGATCAAGCCCAATGGAGAAATCCTCATATTCTGCAATGGGGGATATCATTGGTCCTTCTACTCTCCCTGCTGCCTTTTCCTTCTCTATCTTTTGTCTTAACATTTCTTCCCTCCTTTTACCGAACCCAGATTGTTCGCCTCTCTCACCTGCCTTGGGCCCTCACACTGCAAAGAAAAACCTGTGCGAAAACCTATTTTAATCACCTATGCCATTGGTCCATTTGGGTATCTGTCCAACCATTCTTTCCATGTCTGTACCTTGATGGAGGTTCTAGCTTCTCTAAATTCCTCCTTGCCTTCTTTCCTTCTCCTCTGCCAAGGTATCCCCTTCTGCTTGATGTCTGGCTTTTTTGATCAGTGATTCTGGCTCCCCTACTTGCATGCCCCTGCCCTGCCCCTCTATTTCATGTCTGCCTTTTATATCCTGGCTTTCACAAAAACTGTTGACCAGATCCTTGCCCCCCAGCTCCTTGGCCTCCCTGGACCCATGTCGTCCTGCATCTGCTCGCTGGATGTGATTCCCCACATTTCAAACATGTGTGCTGAAAGTGGCATTGAGGCCAGGAACAAAAAGCTCTATTATAAGCCCAACAACACCTCTGTGGCATGGCACCTTTTTTCCCCAACTCCCATTCGGGGGTGGACTGATCGATTATAGTCTGTCCACAAATCTAGCTGTTTGTGTCCCATCTTACATCCCCATATGTCGCAATTCTCTGCCAAAGAATTCATCATGGTATATCCACCCCACACCAACTTTTGCCTTTGCACACTTTATCATCAGGGAGTATGTGATGAGTGGGATGCCCAACTCAGGCCTCTTTTCCAATACTATGGCCGAGGATGTGGGAAACCTACAAACCACCCTTCCCAAGTCTTCCCTTTGTGAATTTGTCCTCCTCTTTCTTGCCTAATAAAACTACCGCTGCTGCCATTTCACTCTTTGCTATATTCGCTGTTTCCTCATATTTTGCTGCCGCTTCCCAGCTTACTACAGTGAAAATACCCACATAGTCTCTCTTCCATATTTTTTTTTGTGGCCAATGGGATGTGTTCCCCAACTCTCATCCCAGGAGCTCCTATCTACCTAGTTCTTTTTCCCTCTTTCTCTCCTCCTCCTCCTTCTTTTTCTTTTGGCACCCCTTTTTCTACCCTAATCTCAGCCAGTGCTGATTCCATCTGGCCCAAACCCCCGAGCCAAGTGCCAAATGATTTGGCTTATGTACTCTTTGATGCTGTCACCAACAGAGCCTGGTGCATTACCTGTTGCCTTGTCCGCTTCTTGCTGCCTGCTGTCCTCCTGGTGCCCCAATATGTTTCCCTCTGGTTGAAGGTTGGTTGCCCTACTAGCCTGCTGTGGAGGAACCACTGTGCACTGGGGATCCAGTCTGGGTTCCACTGGGGAACCACAACCTGGACCTGGGGAGGTTCTGGTGGTACCGGTCAATTGGTTACAGAGGTACTGGATTAGCCACCTTGGTAGGTTCCACTATCAGTGGTTGTACCCTGGTTGGTCTGTGTGGCTTCTCAGCTGGCTGCTTCCCTCTGCTCTTCTTACCCTTCACCTCTTTCCTTTTCTCCCCGGATCTCCCTGGTTCCTCCCCTTCCACCAACTCCAACATTCAATTGGCTTTCTCTGCCAGTTCCATTATAGCTCTGTAGGCATCTTCGTTCAAAGGCCTGCTCTTCTTTGGTGCCATGTTCCTTGCTTCTTGCAAATGTGAAGACAACTGAATAAAGAAAAAAAATTTAATATTAAAACTCTGCCTCGGACAGTTTCTCAAGTGGCCAGGCCCACTTCCCCAGAGGCAGCCACCTAAAATGTGTCCTTTTAATACCCCTTATACTCCTGGATGCTGGATTATTAATTGCTCCCAGCCTTGTTACTGGGTGCTGGCTGCCCCAAAATATTTGACCTCCCCATACCACGATCTCTTTCTGTAGCCAAAATCTCTCTGGGTCTTCTGCTTCATTTTCTCTTCCCTCATCCATCCCTGTTCCCCAGCATCCTTCTTCTGGGTCCCCTTCCATTGCTCAACCTTCCAGATGTGTGACATCATGCTGCATGGCCTGGCCCTCTTTACCAGACCTCTGGTATGCTCCTGTTCACCCCTGTCTTGTGGCTCCCCAAGTCCTCTTTCTCAAAAGGCCAACTGCCTTGTATCCACCCCAAAAGAAACTTCATCCCTTGCCTTTAGGCAACCTTCCCTTGCCCCAGAACATGCCGCTGCTCGGTTACAGCCTATTCCTTGGCGTGTGACTTCACACCAAGAGCCGCTTCTTCATCCCCACTTGCTAGGCCTTTCTGGTAGGCCTCCCTTGCTTTCTAGCTTCACCATATGTGAATGTCCCCCATTTTGAAGTGCTAGCTTGGCCCCATTCCTGCCAGGCCAAATCATCCATCTTTTCACTCTTGTCCTGTTCCCCTAGGCATGTGACATCACACCGCTTGGCCATTCGTTCACTCGCATCTGCTAGACCTTTTTATAGGCCTCTCCTTGCTCTCCTAGTTTGCAACATGCAAGTGCTCCCCCCAAAGCGCTAGTCCCTGTATACTGTCTCCAGGCCAAATCAGCCAGCTGTTTGTTGGTTCAGCCTACTCTGTTGGTGTGTGACATCATGCCACATGGCCTCTTCATTGCCCCTACCAGCAAGGCCTTTCGTAGGCCTCTCCTTGCTCTACTAGCTCACAGCAAGCAAATGTCTCCCCGATCCTCCCCCATTTCAAAGCACTACTCGTCATATCCCATTGTGTCCCTATACCCTACTGCCTGGCCAACATATATGCCCCTTCCAGCCGCATGGCTCCTGCAGCACTGCCACCTGGGGCAGAGAGACTGATGCTGTCCATCCGATAAGCCTCCTTAGTGTGGAAAGCCAGGCGGTAAACCCTTGTGGAAAGGGGGGTGGTGCAATCTCCACTTGGGGATGTAAGGAGGTAGCAGGGAGGTGGGAGGGAGGTAGGGGTGGGGATTTGTTCTAAGGCCACATGGTAAAGCTGGCATGCAGAAACCATTCTGTGGAGACCTGCTCAGCTCAGCAATTTGGAAGCATCAGAAAAGACTTTTCTCCCCTGATTTTGCCACTTTTGGGGGGTCTCTTAGGTAAAACAAGTACATAGAAATTATGTAGGAGCCTACCACATCCTGTAAGGCCTTGAAATCTGTTTCCATCACTTTCGTGATTCCCCTCAACCAGCAATGCTAAAAGCCAGTGGAGGCCCCAGTCAACTCAGTTTCTTAGACTCTCAGGCTTTCCCTTACAATCAACCTCAGTTTTTCTAAATAAATGACCCTTCTCTGTGCCAAAAGCGCTTTTCCAACAAAACTTCTCTTATCTGTGCCTAATCGCCTCATAATTTTAAAACCAGGTATACATCTCAGTGCAGCTGCAAAATTCCTACAACCACTAAAACGCATGTTCTTGAACCAGCAATCCTAAAAAAATTCCCTCAAACCAAAGCCTAATGAACCAGTCACCTACAATCCAAGCATACAACCTCAGTACAGCTGCGACTTTCTCTAACCACTAGAAACACATTCATCTGGGCCAGCAGTGCTAAAACTTCCCTCAAACAGAAGCCTATTGAAAAACAGCCACAAACAATGTACCTCTGTGTTCACTAGGGAGGGGGGTGGGATATCTACAAAGCAAGGCACAATGGGGATAGAAGTGGCAGTGAGTAGGATCGGGGAGCAACAGAAATGGAGCAAGAGGGAGGGAGAGGTACCCCAGGGGTGTCACATCAGGATAAGTATAAAAAGGCCAGTAAGGTGGAGGGGACAGATGATGCTATCTCCACTGAAAGGGTGTGGATAGCCCTCAAGGCCCTAAAGAAAAACAAATCTCCTGGGATGGATGGCATTCCTCTGACACTACTATGGGAATTGGTGGACATACTGGTTGCACCCCTGGTGGAGCTCTTCAACAGGTCGCTTGAGACAGGGAGGGTACCTAGGGATTGGCAAGAGGCACTTGTGGTGCCAATCCATAAAGGTGGGGTCAAGGGAAGTGCCAGGTAACTATAGACCCATCAGTCTGACCTCGGTGGTGGTAAAATTAATGGAGAGTATACTAAAGGAATAATTGGGGGTGTACTTGGAGGAGGTGGGAGGTCTGGATAGTCAGCAACATGGGTTTGTGCCAGGTAGACCATGTCAAAACAATCTTGTGGAGTTCTACAAATGGGTAACATCAGAACTGAATGGGGAAAGCCTGTGGATGTATTATTCTTGGACTTCAGAAAGGTGTTTGACTCTGTCTCCCACAATGGTCTGGTGGAGAAACTGATGGGGTTGGGAGTAGGCCCTTTGATGGTCAGATGGATTGAAAACTGGCTAGCTAGGCACACCCAGAGAGTAGTGGTCGGTGGGTAGCTCTCGAACCCTAGCGAGGTCAGTAGTGGGGTACTGCAGGGCTCGGTCCTGGGTCCAATCCTGTTTAATGCATACATATCGGACATCAGGGAGGGTATAGGGTGTGAAATGAGTCTCCTTGCTGCTGACTCCAAGATGGGAGCAGTAGTTGAGGGGGAAGAGGGGAAGTTGGCCCTGAAAGGGGACCTGGACACCCTGGAAAGCTGGGCTCACACATGGAAATTAAATTTCAATATCACCAAGTGCAAGGTGTTATATCTTGGGTGGGGAAACCCTAAACACAGGTACACCCTGGGAGGGGAGGTGCTGGAGGCCTCAATACTGGAAAAAGATCTAGGGGTCATGGTGGATGCATGTAAGAATAATTATGAGCACTGCAAGAGACCAGCTAGCAAGGCAAACAGGATGTTGGGATGCATCTTAAGGGGGATCACCTTTAGGAGCAGGGAAGTGATTCTGCCACTGTACAATGGACTGGTTAGACCACACCTTGAGTACTGTGTACAGTACTGGAGACCACACTTGAAGAGGGACATACAACTCCTGGAGAGGGCAGAGGAGGGCAACTAAGATGATATGAGGACTAGGGGATTTGATGTATGAGGACAGACTTGAGAAGCTCTGGCTGTTTTCATTGGAGGAGAGGAGAGATGGGGGGGCATGAGTGAGGTCTTCAAGTACCTCAAGGGAAAAAATAGGGTAAACATGGAGGGGATCTTTAGACTAAAGCAGGGAGGTATCACCAGAGGGCATGGTTTGAAGTTGGAAGGTGGAAGGGTGAGGGGGGAAAGAGGAGGAGGTTTTTCACTGAGAGGGTGGTGGACCCTTGGAATGCACTACCTGACGAGCTGGTTCAGAGATCCACAGTGGAGGGCTTAAAGAGAGGGTGGGACAGTCAAAGAAAGTGGATGTATCAGATGATGGCCTGGCCCGGGGGTGGGTGGGGATGGATAATAAGGGTTTCTGGAACACAAGGGGGGAGGGCCTCTACACCCAACTAGAGATCTGAGGTTCGAGCAGACTTGATAGACCGTAAGGCCTAATCTGCTGGCAATTAGTATGTTAGTATGTTAAAACATTTTTTTTGAGTAAAGTAATACAGCTATCATTATATACTATTATTAACTATTTATCTATATATTATGGTAGAGGAGTCATTTCTATGTTAAACCCCAAAACTTTGCACCTTAATAACTTTGCAACCGTTTGACAGATTTGGCTGAAATTTGGAATACAAGATCAAGAACCATAGGCCTTGGGATCTGCCAAGTTTCGTAGTGGTCGGATATACGGCTGCAGAGTTAATAAGCGTGATCTGTGCGCACGTTTACTCTTTTTCTGGAATTATACAGTCGCGCCTACAGGTCGTACGGTTTGTGCGACTGGTCCAAAATCTTCAGGGAATGTGCGGCCGGGGTCCCCGATGTGCCTTTCGAAGATTTCGTGAACAAATATTAAACGGTTCGAAAGTTATTCAAAAAACAGTTTCCCATTATAAGTCAATGGGAAAAGTTAAAAGTTCAACACTTTCACAAATGCATTTTTACTTTCGCAAATGGGCCTGTTACTTTAGCAAATCGGCCATTTTGTTTTCAGTTGGTGATCAGAAAAATGGTTGGCATTTAAATTTGGGACCCTCTAGCAACCTAATTCTTTTTGTATTCACCTAGTCGGACCCTAAGGATGCTTGCCATGTCTTTATTTTGTGGTAAAACACCCCAGAAATATGTTTTCAAATTTCTGGAAAAAGGCCTTCCATAATTACTTTGTGCTCATGAAAGTGTCGAACTTTTTTGCGAAAGCTTTCGCAAATTGCGACAGTAGTTTTCCATCTGTGGGACAGTGACAGCGATTCTTTGGCACTGCGCTGCAAAAGAACCGTTGGGAGTTTTGGGCTGAAATTTGGAGGGAACGGAGCCGATATCTCACAGATGTGCCTTTCAGTGTTGTATTGAAAAAATATTACACGGCGGCAAAGTTACAGCACTCCAAATTTGACAGTTTTTCCCATAGGATAACATTACGGCGCCCGACGCATTACAGAAATCCTTTGGCACCCTGCTGCAAAATAACGGTTTGGTCTTTTTTCCTGAAATTTGGAGGGAAGACAGCCAACAGCCCACAGATGTGCCTTTCAGTAGTTTGGTGAAAAAATATCACACGGCGGCAAAGTTACGGCACTCCAAATTTGACAGTTTTTCCCATAGGATAACATTACGGCGCCCGACACATTACAGAAATCCTTTGGATCCCTGCTGCAAAATAACGGTTTGGTCTTTTTTCCTGAAATTTGGAGGGAAGACAGCCAACAGCCCACAGATGTGCCTTTCAGTGGTTTGGTGAAAAAACATTACAGGGAGGCAAAGTTATGGAGCTCCGAACTTTTCTTTTTTTCCCCATAGGATAACATTACAGTGTTAGCCGCGCCTTTCAGGGCCCGTATCTCGGAAATGGTGCGAGATATGGACATTTCGTCTGACAATTTCTTAGCCCCCTGATTCAAATTAGCCAGGACAGTTGTAAATAATATGACTTTTAAATTTTTTTTCTACGTCGTACGGTTCCTGAGATATAATGTATTTAGTATTCCAAGATCTCATTTTCTGCGCCGATACTCATTATTATGCATACATTATTTGTACTCACTGTCTTTCTCTATGCAGGTTTTGGGGAAAACCAGCCTGTGCGCTTACATTACTGTTACTGTTGCCCTTTCCGCTTGTGGTTCCGTACCCGTTTCACTTACCGTTGACGTCTGCGCCACCATGTGCGTTATCCTTTGCTTTTCATTTGCGCTGCGTTTCTGTTATTTTTGCCATTTCTGTCTACAGTACTGTTTATCTTTCTGTTTCACTTTACGTCACCATGCCCATTGACATTTCTGTTTGCAGGCACCATGTTACTATGTGACAACACATCACGTGACAGACCATTCCTGTCTACGCCATCATGTGCGTTACCCTTTCTGTTCTCATTCGTGCTTGTGTTACCATGTGCGCCACTGTTAGCATTTCTGTTTGCGTTGCTGTCCCTGTTAGTATGCCACAAGACATGATGTGGCTGGAGCATGGGGCCCAGAGGGCCCCGTGCTTCTGCCACCGCATTATGCGGTGGGAGCGTGGGTCCCAGAGGGCCCCGCACTCCCGCCGCTGCATTACATTCACTATTTCTCATTATCATTCTCAAAAAGAAGGGAAATTAGAGGCAAAAAACTCAGTTTAATGCATTAGTTAGGGTTGTTCCACAGTGACAAAAGTGAGGAAATTCGCTAATTAGGGTTGAAAACCCCCTTGCACCCCACCCACTCCCCAACCGGCATTGGTGTGTGCATGGATCATGGGTCCTAACTCTCACCCCATTCTCCTATACTTCTGCTGCTCTCAACATGTCATGGGGTGAGAGTTAGGGCTGATGATCCCAATGCACACCCCAATGCCACCACGTGCATCATCCTTTGCGTTTTCATTTGCGCTTGTGTTTCTGTTACCTTTTTGCCATTTGTGTGTACTGTACTGTTTCTCTTTCTGTTTCACTTTGCGTCACCATGCCCATTGACATTTCCATTTACAGGCACCATGTTACTATGTGACATGACATCACGTGGCACACCATTCCCATCTATGCCACCGTGTGCGTTACCCTTTCTGTTCTCATTTGCGCTTGTGTTACCATGTGTGCCACTGTTAGCATTTCTGTTTGCATTGCTGCTCCTGTTACAATGCCACAAGACATCATGTGGCGGGAGCACGGGGCCCTTTGAGCCTCAGCTCCTGCCACCGCATAATAACATTCACTATTTCTCATTATCATTCTCAAAGAAGGAAATCAAACAAAAACTCTGTTTAATGCATTAGTTAGGGTTTTTCCACAGCGACAAAAGTGAGGGATTAAGCTTTTAGGGTTGAAAACCCTAACTCTGAATTCACCCCCAGAACCACACACACAGACACACACACACACATTCAGGTATGGGGAGGACCAAGTCAACACAACCAATGACAGACATCCAGCAGCAGGTGACAGAAATAACAAACAATTGTCTAAATATACTACGAGACATCCCCACCCACCTGACCAGGTACTGCATGCTCAGTGGAGATCAACAGCAAACTGAGGCCATGTACACCAAACGTACACATCCCTGATTGCAGCTGCACACAACATACCACACTTAGTAGTTGCATGGCTCTTACCTACCGATGCCCCACACCAGACCACACCACTTGTGGTGGGCCACCTGAGCAATAGAGTTCAGCAAAACCAAGGAGTTGTACAGGTATAATATCTCTGATTATAACAAGGGTTTGAGAAATGCAGCTTTCTAATTGACTGTAAACATTGTAACAGCCTTATGTTTAGTTTTTATTAACATACATGTAGAGCTAACTCATATGATGAACATGGTTTAATGTTGTTTAAAAACAGTTTTATTATGATAGCAATAAGCCACTCCCAGGTATTATGTTAATGGTCAGTTTATCACTGTCTAGCGACATGTGGCACTCAGCTATGCCTCATTCAACATTAAACCCTACAGGGTGATTAACAGACCATTTAACATAACTGCTGGTCATGCCTTATTGTTAATTGTCTTTATGAGTAGAATTCTCCCTCTGCTAGGCACTGCAGCAGCTTTGCAACACAGTGTCCCACCCAGTTACACCATACACTGTCTAGTTACTGGAGAATGGCTGTGAATATGAACTCATGAAGATGAACAGTGTAACTTGATCATTACAGTCATTGAAACCCTAGTGTGATTATAACTGACAGAGTCAGTGATAGAGGATAACCCCTACTGTCCTAGTACACTTACCCCATTGTGAGTTAAATCAATACTAAAAGACATTCTGTTTATACCTACACCATACCTACTTGATTCCTGTTGTACCACAATTAACATGCTTATCACTTTGATAGCATCAGTGACAGAAGTGTGGCAACCCAAACAGTAGGCATACAGCCTGAGTATGAAAACAACTGTTAAAAAAAATCACACTGTGTCCATAAGTGGCATAGATCACTCATTGCAACAATAGTAAATGTATTACTATTTGAATAAGTTAGTCATCACAGATGCAATGAGATTGTCTTTATCAGATACAACATACTCAGTAGTGCCTACAGGAAAATCTATCCTATATACATCTCTGATACAGGTACATCATTGTTGGCTCAGTAGTGCTATTATATTTAGAAGTTGCTTGGCCTGATCCATGCAATTACAATGTTTCTTACAAAGAATACTTACTGCATCTTTAGTATTGAAACACACTGAAGGTCTATGTATGTACATCAGCAGTACACCTTCATCAGTAAGAATGCATGTGATACTGGCAGTACGAATTTCACAGCGTTGAACAGGCAATGCTTTTCTATATGTTTACATCAGCCTCTCTATGTTGAGTAAACCACTGCAGTAAATGTACTACTATGTAAATCACCTACTAAATGTATCACTACTTTTATCTTGAGCATGCTAGTGTCTTGTAGTTAATTTATGTGCTTCTCTTAATTAATGTATACTCACTAGTGTTAAAACCTTTCTACAACTGTCATCATGCACCTTCAGCATTTATAGTGAATAACGGCACAGTACCAGTTGTGGTGTGGTGTGGGGCATCGGTAGGTAAGGCCATGCAACTACTAAGTGTGGTACGTTGTGTGCAGCTGCAATCAGGGATGTGTACTTTTGGTGTACATGGCCTCAGTTTTGCTGTTGATCTCCACTGAGCATGCAGTACCTTGGTCAGTTAGGTGGGATGTCTGTAGTACATTTAGACAATTGTTTGTTATTTCTGTCACCTGCTGCTGGATGTCTTTCATTGGTTGTGTTGACTTGGTCCTTCCCCATACTTGAATGTGTGTGTGTGTCTGTGTGTGTGTGGTGCTGGGGGGGTGAATTCGGAGTTAGGGTTTTCAACCCTAACAGCGAATTTCCTCACTTTTGTCGCTGTGGAACAACCCTAAGTAATGCATTAAACAGAGTTTTTTGCCTCTGATATATATATATATATGTTTCTTTTTTCTTTAAAACTTTATTCATTGGAAGCTATCTTACCTGCTGTACCTGATGCACAAATCTCTCCAATTGTTCAGCCAATCTGATGTGCTGCAGTTCCAATTAAATCAAAACTCCAGTAAAAGTGGCTCAGCCACCCCTGTGCTGCCCTTTATGTAGCTCCTCTTGCCCTTCCCCTTCCTGTTGCTTGGCTGTTGTTCTAACCCCTACCCTTACCCTCCCCTTCCCCCTCCCCTCCCTTCTGAGCACACCTTCTTGATGAAAATGGAAGGGATGCACCAAGACAACCTGGTCTGCCCCTTAAAGGGCAAACTCCATTATCTGTTGTACTTCCTTCTGTTCCATTAGCTACAATTACTCCAATAACAACCAAAACAACAACTACAACAAGCAAGAGTGTAAAAATAACCAAAAGTAAATTATTGTGAGAAATCCATCTTTGATATGATTTATAAATGTGTATTCTATTTTAAAATCACAACACAACATGTCTAAACCTAAATGAGTAGCCTTCTCTCCTAACATTCCTTTACTCAAAACCTAACATATACATGATCTGACTAAGTCCTTGTAAAGTGGGACATATATCCTCTCTATGCTGAACACCCACCTATTTTTTCAAGAATCTTATTATGATACTGCCAAATCTGCCCATCCATCAAGTCAAGCTTTTGCCTGGAACTTACTCACACCTGCGGTTCATACCAAAACTTCTTACAGTGCTTATTACTCAGTAAATATATTAAATAATCGTATTGCTAAAAGCAGTTTGGAGAGTACCATTCTTCATATTTCTTAGCGCTTCTAACAAAGTAATAGAGAACACTTTTACCTGAATAGGAGCCCTTCTGCAGTGTGAAAATATTTCTTACTGCAGCCCCATAAGGAAGTGAAGGTGTCATAATTTGCCAGAAAGGGGCAGGCAGTGCAATACCTTTTCACTTCCTACTATCCCACCCCACAGCCATTCTGTGATGTTTTATGATGCCTGCATAGGGAAAGAGCAGGGGACACTCCACTGACTTCTACAGAGCTTTATTTCTAAAGCATATATACCGATTTGAAATGTAACTGAAACTTAAACGTCCTTGTAAGTTAACTCATATTATGCAATTAGCAAAGTAATTACTTAAGTATGTATACTATACATGAGCATTTTCTTGGAAACATTTGAACTATAAAATTCCTTGGAATTAAAATCATACAAAGAAATTAGCAATAGCATTCTATAGGTTAGGTTTACATAGAGATACATTTCCTTAGTGAAACTAACTATGTGTTGTGCTTCCTCCATTTCAATTAGCTACAACTACTCCAACCACAACCAAAACAACAACTACAACAAGTAAGAGTGAATAAATAACCAAAAGTAAAAAATATTGTGAGAAATCCATCTTAGACATGATTTATAAATGTATATACTATTTTAAAATCACAAAACAATGTGTCTAAACCTAGATGAGTAGCATGCTCTCCTAACATTCCGTTACTCAAAACCTAACATATACATTTGTCACATATTACAATATAAGCATAAACATGGAAGAGACTTTAACTCTTAGAAGACTGTGGACATATACTGTATATACGTCCAGAATCTGTATACGTTCTCACATATTCAGTTCTCAAATTAAGAGCATTGTGTCTTCCCCTACTTAATAGCAGATATGAAAAAGAATGCTGTGTAAACATGCATCAAATGTAATGTGTTTCCTACATATTCCACTACTCAGTGTATCCATAGATTCCCTTACTAAGCATACAGTTGTACAGTCTTTCTTGGAAGGATTGTATTCTCTTCATCTCAACTGACTGTCTCAGTCCCTTGATCACTTTCATGGTGCTGCACTGCACTGCTTTTACAGTCTCAATGTATTGCTTTTATTAAGGAGCCAAGGACTACATCAAGCATTTCAGGTCAGTGCTGACTAAGTCCTTGTAAAGAGGGAGGATACATTTTCCTTCTATGCTGAACACCCACCTAATTCTTTCAAGAATCTTATTATAATACTGGCAAACCTGCCCATCCATCAAGTTAAGCTTTTGCCTGGAACTTACTAACACCTGCAGTTCATACCAAAACTTCTTACTATGCTTATCACTCAGTAAATATATGAAATAATCGTATTGCTAAAATCAGTTTGCAGAGTACCATTGTTCAAATTTCTTAGAGCTGGTAACAAAGTAACAGAGCACTCTCTTAGCTGAATAAGGCTCCTCTGCAGTGTAAACATTTCTTACTGCAGCCCCTAAGTGAAGGTGTCATAATTTGCCCCAAGAGGCTGGCAGCCGCAATGCCTTTTCACTCTTTCTAGCCCAACCCACAGCCATTCTGTGAGGATTTATGATGACTGTATAGGGAAAGACCAGGGGGGCACTCCATTGACTTCTACAGAGCATTATTTCTGATGCATATTTCCTGATTTGAAATGTAACTAAAACTTAAACATCCTTGTAAGTTAACTCATATTATGCAATTAGCAATGCAATTGCTTAAGTATGCATACTATACATGAGCATTTTCTTAGAAAAATTAGAACTATAAAATTCCTTGGAATTAAAATCATACAAAGAAATTAGCAATAGCATTCTGTAAGTCACGTTTACATAGAGATGCATTCCCTTAGGGAAACTAACCATCTGTTGTGCTTCCTCCATTTCAACTACTCATCTGGTAGATAACAGAGGGAGATGTTTGGCTGGAGTAAAACGCCAATGATGAAGTTAAAAATGCAATGAGAACTGCAAGGATCCTTAAGTAAAAGCAATTAGTAATGGTATTCCCTATGTTAAGCAAATATAAAGGAGTATTTGTTTAAGGAAACTCATTATATATTGTACTTCCTTCTTTTCCGTTAGCTACAACTACTCCAACTACAACCAAAACAACAACTACAACAAGTAAGAGTGCATAAATAACCAAAAGTAAATTATTGAGAGAAATCCATCTTTGATATGATTTATAAATGTATATTCCATTTTAAAATCACAACACACACAACATGTCTAAACCTAGATGAGTAGCCTGCCCTCCTAACATTTTTTTACTCTCAACCTAACATTTACATTTGTCACATATTACCATATTAGCAAAAACATGGAAGAGACTCTAAGATCATTGTGTCTTCCCCTACTTATTAGCAGATATGAAAAAGTATGCAGTGTAAACATGCATGAAATATATTGAGTTCCTACCCATTCTACTTCCAAGTGTATCAATAGATTACCTTACTAAACATTCATTTGTACATTCTTTCCAGGAAGGCTTGTATTCTCTTCATCTCTAATGGCTGTCTCATTCCCTTGACCATTTTCATGGTGCTGCACTGCACTGCTTTGACAGTCTCAATGTATTGTTTTTATTATGGAACCAAGGACTACAGCAATCATTTCAAGCCAGCTCTGACAAACTCCTTTTAAAGAGAGAGGCTACATTCTCCTTCCATGCTGAACATCCACCCATTTCTTTCAGGAATCTTATAATTCTGGCCAAACTGCCCATCCATCAAGTCAAGCTTTTGCCTGAAACTTACTCACACCTGCAGGTCATACCAAAACGTCTGACAATGCTTATAATTGAGTAAATATATTAAATAACCGTACAGCTAAAATCATTTTGGAGAATACCGTTCTTCATATTTCTTGGAGCTTGTAACAAAGTAAGAGAGTACTCTCTCACCTGAATTGGAGCTACTCTGCAGTGTGAAAAAATGTCTTACTGCAGCACTCTAAGGAAGTGAAGGTAACATAATTTGCCTAAAGGGGCTGGCAGTGCAATTCCTTTCCTACTAGCCCATCCCACAAACATTCTGTAATGTTTTATAATGACTGTATAGGGATAGAGCGGGGGGGGGTACTCCATTGTCTTCTACAGAGCTTTATTTCTAAAGCATATTTACCAATTTGAAAAGTAACTGAAACTTAAACATCCTTGTAAGTAACTCATATTATGCAATTAGCAATGTAATTACTTATATATGCATACTATACTAGAGAAATTTCTTAGAAAAATTGGAACTATAAAATTCATTGGAATTAAAATCATACAAAGACACTAGAAATAGCATTCTGTAGGTTAGGTTTACATAGAGATGCATTTCCTTAGTGAAACTAACTTTGGGTTTTGCTTCCTCCATTTCAATTAGCTACAACTACTCCAAGCACAACCAAAACGACAACAAGTAAGATTTGCTTTGCATTACTATTTAAACATAGATTTTCCTAAGAAATCATTTCTGATATGGTTTAACATTTTATATGTACTTTACAAATATTTAAACCTAGAAGGTAAGATTACTCTTCAAACATTTCATTACTGCATTCTATCATCTACAGTACTAACAATTTAACATGTAATTGTTAGTGATTTTAGGTCCACCATGTCTTCCCCCATTTCATTAGCAGGAATGAATACATATGCTGTATGATAATCTACAAATTTAAAGGGGTTCCCCATGCACTCTTCTACCCAGTGTCCGATGATTCCCTCAGTAAGCACACCATTGTACAAGCTTAATTTAAAGGCATGTATTACCCTCATGTCCTTCATCTCTGGTGGCATGATGTTAATTAGGTTTTAGTCTTCTGGGAGGAGAAATGCTTAGTAACGTTATCCCTGATATTTGTACCTCAGAGCATCAGGTGTATTCCCATGTCATGCAGAATGACAGAATACCAAAGTTTGCTGTCTATTCAGTCAAGTCAATAAGATGATAATGAAGAAAAATGCATGTCTTCTCTTAGCCTTCACTTCTCCAAGGTGAAAATGCTATGGTGAACAAACCTCTTCCTAATAGCTTTGGCCTTCCGTTTTATTGATCAATTAGGTGGCCCTGCATTGCACCCTGTTTACAACCTCAACATATTTTGGTGGAGGAGCAAAGAACTACTGTACATGATGTACTTCATGTACTAAATCTCTTTAAGGAAGGAGACTTTCCCCTTCCATAATGAACATTTACCTACTTTATTCTTTTCTTGAAATCATTTATCCTTCTGATCAATCAGCCAAGCCATCTAGTTAGGCTTTATGCTTAGAAATTATCCATACCTGTCCTTCATTACAACACTTTTTACTATGAGTCTATTTGTCTGAACATAAAAGAGCCATAATCTTGAAGAATTTTAAGCAATTTACATTTATTTAATTGACAATGAAATCCAGCTTAATATTCCAATATGTTTATCTTAGATTGGATGTATACAGCAAACTCCACACATTTGGAAAATAACAGAGGGAGGTGGTTAGTTTGAGAAAAAAGCCGATGACAATGATAAAAATGCAATGAGAACTGTAGGGTTCCTTACGTAAAAGAATTAGTAATGGTATTCCTTATGTTAAGTATTTGTAAAGGAGTATTTGTTTAAGGAAATTCATTATCTGTTGTACTTCCTTCTTTTCCATTAGCTACAACTACTCCAACCACAACCAAAACAACAACAAGTGAGAGTGCATAAATAACCAAAAGTAAATTATTGTGAGAAATCCATCTTTGATATGATTTTTTTATTTAACATACTTTATACAGTTTAACCAAGCAGAGTATGAACAATAGATAGTATGCCACATAAGCTAATAAGAAGAAAAGTAAACCAGATGTGATTTATAAATGTATATTCTATTTTATTTTAAAATCATAACACAATAGATCTAAACCTAGATGAGTAGCCTGCTCTCCTAACATTCCGTTACTCAAAACCTAACATATACATTTGTCACATATTACCATATAAGCATAAACATGGAAGAGACTTTAAGATCATTGTGTCTTCCCCTACTTAATAGCAGATATGAAAAGTATGCTGTGTAAACATTCATCAAATGTAATGTGTTTCCTACCCATACCACTACTCCAGTGTATCCATAGATTCCCTTACTAAGCATACAGTTGTAGTCTTTCTTGGAAGGAGTGTATTTCTTCATCTGAACTGACTGTCTCAGTCACTTGATCACTTTAATAATGCTGCACTGCACTGCTTTTACAGTCTCAATGTATTGCTTTTATTAAGGAGCCACGGACAACATCAAGCATTTCAGGTCAGTGCTGACTAAGTCCTTGTAAAGAGGGAGGATACGTTTTCCTTCTATGCCGAACACCCACCTAATTCTTTCAGGAATCTTATTATAATACTGGCAAACCTGCCAATCTATCAAGTTAAGCTTTTTCCTGGAACTTAGTCACTCCTGCATTTCATCAAAAACTTATTACTATGCTTATCACTCAGTAAATATATGAAATAATCATATTGCTAAAATCAATTTGGAGAGTACCATTCTTCATATTTCTTAGAGCTGGTAACTAATTAACAGAGCAGTCTCTTACCTGAATAAAAACTCCTCTGCAGTGTGAAAACATTTCTTACTGCAGCCTCCTAAGGAAGCGAAGGTGTCATAATTTGCCAAAGGGGCTGGCAGCGCAATACCTTTTCAATTCCTACTAGCCCAATGCACAGCCATTCTGTGACATTTTATGATGACTATATAGGGAGAGACCAGGGGGGCACTCCATTGACTTCTACAGAACTTTATTTCTGATGCATTTTACTGATTTGAAATGTAACTGAAACTTCAACCTTCTTGTAAGTTATCTGTATTATGCAATAAGATGTAATTACATAAGTATGCATACTATACAAGAGTATTTTCTTAGAAAACTTAGAACTATAAAATTTCTTGGAATTAAAATCATACAAAGAAATTAGCAATAGCATTCTGTAAGTTATGTTTACATAGAGATGCATTCCCTTAGTTAAACTAACTATCTGTTGTGCTTCCTCCATTTCGACTACACATCTGGTAGATAACAGAGGGAGATGTTTGGTTGGAGTAAAAATCCAATGACAATATTAAAAATGCAATGGGAACTGCAAGGTTCCTTAAGTAAAAACAATTAGTAATGGTGTTCCCTATGTTAAGTATATATAAAGGAGTATATGATTAAGGAATCTCACTATATATTGTACTTCCTTCTTTTCCGTTAACTATAACTACTCCAACTACAACCAAAACAACAACTACAACAAGTAAGAGTGCATAAATAACCAATAGTAAATTATTGAGAGAAATCCATCTTTGATATGTTTTATAACTGTATATTCCATTTTGAAATCACAACACACACATCAAGTCTAAACCTAGATGAGTAGCCTGTTCTCCTAACATTTTTTTACTCTCAACCTAACATTTACATTTGTCACATATTACCATATTAGCAAAAACATGGAAGAGACTCCAAGATCATTCTGTCTTCCCCTACCTATTAGCAGATATGAAAAAGTATGCAGTGTAAACATGCATGAAATATATTGAGTTATTACCCATTCTACTGCCCAGTGTATCAATAGATTCCCTTACTAAGCATACAGTTGTACATTCTTTCCTGGAAGGCTTGTATTCTCTTCATCTCAACTGACTGTCTCATTCCCTTGACTATTTTCATGGTGCTGCGCTGCACTGCTTTGACAGTCTCAATGTATTGTTTTTATTAAAGAACCAAGGACTTCAGCAATAATTTCAAGCCAGCTCTGACATACTCCTTTTAAAGAGGGAGGTTACATTCCCCTTCCATCCTGAACATCCACCTATTTCTTTGAAGAATCTTATAATACTGGCCAACCTGCCCATCCATTAAGTCAAGCTTTTGCCTTGAACTTACTCACACCTGCAGTTCATACCTAAACGTTTAACTGTGCTTATCACTGAATAAATATATTAAATAACTGTAGAGCTAAAATCATTTTGGAGAGTTCCATTCTTCATATTTCTAAGAGCTTGTAACAAAGTAACAGAGTACTCTCTCACCTGAATAGGGGCTCCTCTGCAGTGTGAAAACATTTCTTACACCAGCACTCTAAGAAAGTGAAGGTATCATAATTTGCCTAAAGGGGCTGGCAGTGCAATACTGCTCCTACTAGCCCACCCCAGACACATTCTGTAATGTTTTATATTGATTGTATAGGGCAGAGCAGGAGGCACCTCTGACTTCTACTGAGTTTTATTTCTAATGCATATTTACTGATTTGAAATGTAACTGAAACTTAAATGTCCTTGTAAGTTAACTCATATTAAGCAATTAGCAGTGTAATTACTTAAGTATGCATACTATACATGAGCTTATTCTTAGAAAAATTGGAACTATAAAATTCCTTGGAATTAAAATCATACAAAGAATTTAGCAATAGCATTCTGTATGTTAGGTTTACATAGAGATGCATTTCCTAAGTGAAACTATGTGTTTTGCTTCCTCCATTTCAATTAGCTACAACTACTCCAAGCACACAAAAACAACAATAAGTAGCATTGCTTTGCATTACTATTTAAACATAGATTTCCTAAGAAATCATTTCTGTTATGGTTTAAGATTTTATACGTACTTCACAAATATTTAAACCTAGAAGGTAAGATTACTCATCAAACATTTCACTACTGCATTCTATTACCTACAGCACTAACAATTTAACATATGATTGTTAGTTATTTTAGTTACACCATGTCTTCCCCAATTTCATAAGCAGGTATAAATACATATGCTGTATGATAATGTACAAATTTAAAGGGGTCCCACATGCACTCTTCAACCCAGTGTGTCCAATGATTCCCTTGGTAAGCACACCATTGTACAAACTTAATTTAAAGGCATGTATTATCCTCATGTCCTTTGTCTCTGGTGGCATGATGTTCCATAGGTTTTGGCCTTCTGGGAGGAGAAATGCTTTGTAATGTTACCCCTGAGATTTGTACCTCAGAGCATCAGGTGTATCCCCATGTCATGCAGAAGGACAGAATATCAAAGTTTGCTGCCTATTCAGTCAAGTCAGTAATATAATAATGAAGAAAATGCATGTCTTCTCTTAGCCTTCACTTCTTCAATGTGAAAATGCTATGGTGAACATGCTTCTTCCTAATAGCTTTGGCCTTCCTCTTTATTGATCAATTAGGTGGCCCTGCATTGCACCCTCATTACGACCTCAACATATTCTGGTGGAGAAGCACAAAATTACTGTACATGATGTACTTCAGGTGATGCTAGACTAAATCTCTTTGAGGAAGGATACCTTCCCCTTCCATATTGAACACTTAGCTACTTGATTCTTTTCTTGAAATCATGAATCCTTCTTATCAATCAGCCAAGCCATCTAGTTAGGCTTACACTTAGCAATTATCCATACCTGTCCTTCATTACAACACTTTTTACTTTGCGTCTCTTGGTTTGAACATAAAAGATGCCATAATCTTGAAGAATTTTAAGCAATTTACATTTATTTAATTGACAATGAAATCTAGCTTAATATTACAATATGTTTATCTTAGATTGGATGTATAAAGCAAACTTCACAGATTTGGAAGATAACAGAGGGAGGTGGTTAGTTCGAGAGAAAAGCCGATGACAACAATAAAAATGCAATGAGAACTGTAGGGTTCCTTAAGTAAAAGAATTAGTAATGGCATTTCTAATGTTAGGTATATGTAAAAAAGTATTTGTTTAAAGAAACTCATTATCTGTTGTACTTCCTTCTTTTCCATTAGTTACCACTACTCCAACCACAACCAAAACAACAACTACAACAAGTAAGAGTGCATAAATAACCAAAAGTAAATTATTGAGAGAAATCCATCTTTGATATGATTTATAAATGTATATTCTCTTTTAAAATCACAACACTATCTGTCCAAACCTAGATGAGTAGCCTGCTCTCCTAACATTCCGTTACTCAAAACCTAACATATACATTTGTCACAAATCGCCATATAAGCATAAACACTGAGGAGACTTGAAGATCATTGTGTCTTCCCTACTTAATAGCTGATATGAAAGTATGCTTGTAAACATGCATCAAATGTAATGTGTTTCCTACCCATTCCACTACTCAGTGTATCCAAAAGATTCCTTACTAAGCACACACTTGTACAGTCTTTCCTTGAAGGCTAGTATTCTCTTCATCTCAACTTACTGTCTCAGTCCCTTGATCACTTTCATGGTGCTGCACTGCACTGCACTTACACTCTCAATGTATTGCTTTTATTAAGGAGCCATGGTGTACATCAAGCATTTCAGGTCAGCGAAGACTAAGTTCTTGTAAAGAGGGAGGATACATTTCCCTTCTATGCCGAACACCCACCTAATTCTTTCAAGAATCTTATTGTAATATTGGCAAACCTAACTGTCCATCAAGTTGCTTTTGCCTGGAACTTACTAACACCAGTTCATATAACAAACTTCTTATCATATAATACCAGTAATTATATTAAATAATCGTATCTAAAATCAGTTTGGAGAGTACCATTCTTTATATTTCTTAGCTAGTAATAAAGTAACAGAGCACTCTCTTACCTGAATAGGAGCTCCTATTAGTGTGAAAACATTTACTGCAGCCCCTTAGGAAGCTAAGGTGTCATAATTGGAACAAGCTGGCAGCGCAATACCTTTTCACTTCCTACTAACCCACCCCACAGCCATTCTGTAACGTTTATGATGACTGTATAGGACTGACCAGGGGACACTCCATTGACTTCTACAGAGCTTTATTTCTGATGCATATCTACTGATTCAAATGTAACTGAAACTTAAATGTCCTGTAAGTTAACTCATATTATGCAGTTAGCAATGTAATAACTAAGTATGCATAATATACATGAGCATTTTCGGAAAATTAGAACTATAAAATTCTTGGAATTAAAATCATACAAAGAAATAACAATAGCATTCTGTAAGTTATGTTTACATAGAGATGCATTCCCTTTAGTGAAACTAATCATCTGTTGTGCTTCCTCCATTTCAACTACACATCTGGTAGATAACAGAGAGAATGATTGGTGGTAAAAAGCCAATGATGATGTTAAAAATGCAATGAGAACGGCAATGTTCCTTAAGTAAAAGCAATTAGTAATGGTATTCCCTATGTTAAGTATATAAAAAGGAGTTTTTTTAAGGAAACTCACTGTATATTGTATTTCCTTCTTTTCCATTAGCTACAACTACTCCAACTGCAACCCAAACAACAATTACAACAAGAGTGCATAAATAACTAAAAGTAAATTATTGAGAGAAATCCATCTTTGATATGAATTATAAGTGTATATTCCATTTTAAATCACAAAACACACAACATGACTTAACCTAGATGAGAAGCCTGCTCTCCTAACCTTTTTTTACTCTCAACCTAACATTTACATTTGTCACATATTACCATATTAGCAAAAACGTGGAAGAGACTCTCAGATCATTGTGTCTTCTCCTACTTATTAGCAGACATGAAAAAGTATGCTGTGCAAACGTGCATGAAATATATTGATGTCCTACCCATTCTACTACCTAGTGTATCAATAGATTCCCTTACTAAGAATACAGTTGTACAGTCTTTCCTAAAAGGCATGTATTCTCTTCATCTCTTCTGACTGTCTCATTCCTTGTCCATTTTCAAGATGCTGCACTGCACTACTTTGACAGTCTCTATGTATTGTTATTATTAAGGAACTAAGGACTACAGCAATCATTTCAAGCCAGCTCTGACTAACTCCTTTTAAAGAGGAGGCTGCATTCCCTTCCATGCTGAACAGCCACCTCTTCTTTCAAGAATCTTATAATCTGGCCAACCTGCTCATCCATCAAGTCAAGGTTTGCTGGAACTTACTCACACCTGCAGTTCATACCAAAACATCTGACAATGCTTATCACTGAGTAAATATATTAAATAACTGTACAGCAGAAATCATTTTGGAAAGTACCTATCTTCATATTTCTTAGAGCTTGTAACAAAGTAACAGAGTACTCTCTTACCTGAATAGGAGCTCCTCTGCAGTGTGAAAACATTTATTACTGCAGCACTCTAGAAGTGAAGGTATCATAATTTTCCTAAAGGGCTGGCAGCACAATACCTTCTACTAGCCCACCCCACAGACATTCTGTAATTTTTATAATCACTGTATAGTGAGAGAGC
The DNA here is from genome assembly GCA_016271365.2 of Neoceratodus forsteri. Classification (NCBI taxonomy): domain Eukaryota; kingdom Metazoa; phylum Chordata; order Ceratodontiformes; family Ceratodontidae; genus Neoceratodus; species Neoceratodus forsteri. The sequence goes on from CM028133.1 coordinate 934,697,765, forward strand.
AGGGGCACTCCATTGACTTCAAGACTTATTCTAAAAGCATATTTACCAATTTGAAATGTAACTGAAACTTAAACGTCCTTGTAAGTTAACTCATATTATCATTTAGTAATGTTATTACTTAAGTATGCATACTATACATGAGCATTTTCTTAGAAAAATTGGATTTATAAAATCCTTGAAATTAAAATCATACAAAGACATTAGCAATAGCATTCTATAAGTTACTTTTACATAGAGATGCATTCCCTTAGTGAAATTAACTATGTGTTTTGCTTCCTCCATTTCAATTAGCTACAACTACTCCAAGCACAACCAAAATGACAACAAGTAAGTGTTGCTTTGCAATACTAGTTAAACATGGATTTTCCTAAGAAATAATTTCTGATATGGTTTAACATTTTATATGTACTTTACAAGTATTTAAACCTAGAAGGTAAGATTACTCTTCAAACATTTCATTACTGCATTCTACTATCTACAGCACTAACAATTTAACATATAATTGTTAGTGATTTTAGTTACACCATGTCTTCCCAATTTCATAAGCAGGTGTGCATACATATGCTGTATGATAATGTACAAATTTAAAGGGTTCCATGCACTCTTCTACCCAGTGTGTCCAATGATTCCGTTGGTAAGCACTCCATTGTACAAGCTTAATTTAAAGGCATATATTATCCTCATGTCCTTCGTCTCTGGTGGCATGATGTTCCATAGGTTTTAGCCATCTGGAAGGAGAAATGCTTTGTAATGTTACACCTGAGATTTTTACCTCAGAGCATCAGGTGTATCCCCATGTCATGCAGAATGACAGAATATCAAAGTTTGCTGTCTATTCAGTCAAGTCAATTAGATGATAATGAAGAAAAATGCATGTCTTCTCTTAGCCTTCACTTCTCCAATGTGAAAATGCTATGGTGAACAAGTCTCTTCTAATAGCTTTGGCCTTCCATATCGATCAATTAGGTGGCCCTGCATTGCACCCTCATTACAACTCAACATATTCTTGTGGAGAAGCACAGAACTACTGTATGATGTACTTAGGTGGTGCTAGATCTAAACTCTGTAAGGAAGGATACTTTCCCTTCCACACTGAACACTTACCTACTTTATTCTTTTCTTGAAATCATTTGTCCTTCTAATCAATCAGCCAAGCTTATTTAGTTAGGCTTATGCTTAGTAATTATCCATACCTGTCCTTCATTAAAACTCTTTTACTATCCATCTCTTTGAACCTAAAAGAGCCATAATCTTGAAGAATTTTAAGCAATTTGCATTTATTTAATTAACAATGAAATCAGCTTAATATTAAAATATGTTTATGTTAGATTGGATGTATACAGAAAACTGCACATTAGGAAGCTAACAGAGGAGGTGGTTAGTTCTGAAAAAAGCAGATGACAAAGATAAAATGCATTGAGAACTATAGGGTTCTTAAATAAAAAAATTAGTAATGGCATTCTTTATGTTAAGTATATTTTAAGGAGTATTTGCTTAAGAAAACTCATTATTTGTTGTATGTCCTTCTTTTCCTTTAGCTACAACTACTCCAACCACAACCAAAACAACAACTACAAGTAAGAGTGCATAATAATCAAAGTAAATTATTGTGAGAAATATGTCTTTGATATGATTAATAAATGTATATTCTATTTTGAAATCACTACACAATGTGTCTAAACCTAGATGAGTAGCCTGTCTCCAACATTCCATTACTCAAAACCTAATATATACATTTGTCATATTACCATATAAGCATAAACATTGAAGAGACTTTAAGATCATAGTGTCTTCCCTTCTTAATTGCAGATATGAAAAAGTATGCTGTGTAACATGCATCAAATGTAATGTGTTTCTACCCATTCCACTACTCAGTGTATCCATAGATTCCTTACTAAGCATACAGTTATACAGTCTTTCTTAGAAGGATTGCATTCTCTTCATCTCTATTGACTGTCTCAGTCCCTTGATCACTTTCATAGTGCTGCACTGCACTGCTTTTACAGTCTCATTGTATTGCTTTTATTATGGAGCCAAGGATCACGTCAAGCATTTCATGTCAGCGCTGACTAAGTCCGTGTAAAGAGGGAAAATACATTTCCCTTCTATGCCGAATAGCCTCCTAATTCTTTCAAGACTCTTATTATAATATTGGAAAAACTGCCCATCCATCAAGTTAAGCCTTTGCCTGGAACTTACTCACACCTGCAGTTCATACCAGAACATCTTACTATGCTTATCACTCAGTAAATATAATAAATAATCGTATTGCTAAATTCAGTTTGGAAAGTACCATTCTTCATATTTCTTAGAGCTGGTAACAAAGTAACAGAGCACTCTTTTACCTGAATAGGAGCTGCTCCACAGTGCGAAAACAATTCTTACTGCAGCCCCCTAAGGAAATGAAGGTGTTAAAATTTACCCCAAGGGGCTGGTAGCTCAATACCTTTTCACTTCCTACTAGCCCACCCCACAGCCATTCTGTGATGTTTTATGATGACTTTATAGGGAGAGACCAGGGTGGCACTCCATTGACATCTACAGAGCTTTATTTCTGATGCATATTTACTGATTTGAAATGTAACTGAAACTTAAACGTCCTTGTAAGTTAACTCATATTATGCAATTAGCATTGTAATTACTTAAGTATGCATACTATACATGAGCATTTTCTTAGAAAATTAGAACTATAACATTCCTTGGAATTAAAATCATACAAAGAAATTAGCAATAGCATTCTGTAAGTTATGTTTACATAGAGATGCATTCCCTTATTGAAACTATCTGTTGTGCTTCCTCCATTTCAACTACACATCTGGTAGATAACAGAGGGAGATGGCTGGTTGGAGTAAAAGCCAATGATGATGTTAAAACTGCAATGAGAACTGCAAGGTTCCTTAAGTAAAAGCAATTAGTAATGGCATTCCCTATGTTAAGTATATATAAAGGAGTATTTGTTTTAGGAAACTCACTATATATTGTATTTCCTTCTTTTCCGTTAGCTACAACTACTCCAACTACAACCAAAACAACAACTACAACAAGTAAGAGTGCATAAATAACCAAAAGTAAATTACTGACAGAAATCCATCTTTGATATGATTTATAAATGTGTATAACAAAACAAAAAAACTGTGTGTTTGTCTGAGTTAACTGAACTAAATGGTTATCTGAACAGTTATCTAGGTGTAAATCTCAGGTGATTGAAAATACTTAATAGCTGTGAGGTTTAAATTACTTGTAGAAAGATCTAGTAAGTAGGGGGAGTGGCTTAGCTAGAAGGAAGCTAGATTTAAAGACTGCCTTAGAAAGATTCTGCTAATAGCTTGGCAGAGGACGCCAGGAGAAAGGACTGCTGTGTGACTGGACTTCTCTGTTGGGACTAAAGCAGAAGAACTTTTGTACTTGGACCTTTAATTTAGGGTAAAAAAAACTAACAAACAAAACAAAAAAAGTGTGTGTTTTTCTGAGTTAACTGAACTAAATGGTTATCTGAACAGTTATCTAGGTGTAAATCTCAGGTGATTGAAAGGACTTAATAGATGTGAGGTTTAAATTACTTGTAGAAAGATCTAGTAAGTAGGGGGAGTGGCTAAGCTAGAATGAAGCTAGATTTAAAGACTGCCTTAGAAAGATTCTGCTAATAGCTTGGCAGAGGACACCAGGAGAAAGGACTGCTGTGTGACTGGACTCTCTACTGGGACTTTATTGCCTCCTTCCCTCTCCACCCCCACCCAAAGCTAGTTCTATTTTTTATGCAAAGGATTTGACTGATAACAGGAACTTCCTGTTTGGGAGCAGGAAGTGAGTGATCACAGAACCACCAAAGATCCACCATCCTAGAAGGGCAAGAGTAGCTCTCCAGCCCCCCTAGCTGCTGGAGGTCTGCCTCTGAGCAAGTAAGGGGTCTACTGAGAAATATAGGATATTCTTGTCTCAGAACAGGACAATCAGGAGCTTAAAGGGCATACAGAAAGAAAGTAAGGAGAGAGAGAGAGAGAGAGAGAGAGAGAAAACAGAGGAAAGAGTAAGGATTGCAAACAGTTGAGGGGCCAGAAATAAGACTTGATTGGAGTGGTGCAGTGCAGTGGCTGTGGAGCAGCAGTCTTCTGGGAGATGGTCTGGAGGATGCGGTGTTGTCCCAACTGCAGGCACCTCTTTGGGCTGAGGGAGGAGGTTGCTCATCTCCATGCTGAGTTGGCCAGGATTTGTGGGACCTCCTCTTCCATCCAGGGACCACCAGTGCCGCTGCCGTTGCCTCAGAGGTTGCCAAGAAAGAGGAGTGGTTGGACCACAGTGGGCTCAGGGAGGTGAGGTGGTGGAACAGAGGTGCATCCTCCAGTTGTACCTCTCCACATTCCTATGCCATTCTGGAAAAGTGTGGTTCCTCTATGGAGGCACCCACAGTGAGACCAAGGAGGATGCTGGGAACCTCTCAAAGGAGACCCACAGGAGGGTGGCAGGGACACTGCAGGGAAGGAAACAACTCCTGGTGGGGCCTCCATTGTTAGGAAGGTAGAACTGGGGGAGGAATGGGAGAGAGAGGTAAGGTGCCTGCCTGGCGCCATGGCTTGGAGGGACAGGGAGCGAATCCTCAGGATTGCCAGAGCAGCTGCACAGGGGTGGGAGCTGGATGTCATTGTCCACCTAGGGACAAATGACCTGGCTAAGAAAGGGATTAGAGAAGTGCAGGAAGAGTTTGTGGAATTGGGGAGGGGCCTTTATCAAGTAGCACGCACGGTAACCTCCTCGGAGGTGCTGCCCATCTATGACATAGGAAAGGCTCGGGTGTTCCACACCATGGGATTCAATCAGTGGTTGAGAAACTGGTGTGGAACTCAGGGATTTGGCTTCATTGGGGACTGGGGGTCCACCTGGAGTGATGCAAGCCTATACTGGCATGATGGGCTGCATCTGTCCGGGAGGGAAACCAGAACTTAGGTGATAGGTTTAAATGCTTCATTGACAAGCATTTAAACTAGCCAAGGGGAGGCACTGGAAAGGAGCAGGAAATCCTAGCCCCCAAATAATCATGGTAGTAAGGGCAGCAAACACCAACATAGAGGTGTCGATAGGGAGAAGGCAGGGGTAAATGGAGAACATGACACAGGCAAGAAGAACAGGGATGGGGCAAAAGGGAGTAAGGCCATCAGGAAATGGAGGGTAATGAGTACTAATGCCCATAGTCTGGGCAACAAACTCCCTGAGCTGGTGGCCTTGATGGAAGAGGGATGCCTGGATATTGTAGCAGTCACAGAAACATAGTACACAGAGAACCATGACTGGGATGTTAACATACCAGGGTACATAACCTACAGGAGAGACAGGCAGGGGAGATGAGGGGAAGGAGTAGCTCTCATGTAAAGGAAGGGATAAAAGCAACTGAACAAAAGAGTAAATAGGGAGAGGAGGCACTGTGGGTCACCTTGGAGACTGGAAAGGCACTACAATCTGCACAGGGTTGTGTACAGACCCCATGTCAGGGGAAATGGAAAAGGATATGATAGAAGGCATTCTTAGAATGGCAGAGAAAGGGGAGATACTGTTGATGGGAGACCTGAATATGCCAGATGTTAACTGGAGCACATTTGCTGCAGCCACATCCAAGAGCAGGGCCATTCTTGATGCCCTACAGGTGGCAGGCCTTAGACAGCTAGTTCTGGAACCTACTCATGAGGGAGCAATCTTAGACCTTGTACTCTCAAACGGGGGCAGTGAGAGGATCTCAGATCTAGAAGTAGGTTGCCATCTGGGGACAAGTGACCATCAAACAGTGTGGTTCACGCTAAACTCAGCTACAGAGTCAAGCCAACAAAAGTGAGGGTACTGGACTTAGGAGGGCTGACTTTGGCAAGATGGAGAGTGCCTCAGAAAAGCACTAGCAAACAGGCTAGAAGGAGGTGTGGACCAACAAAGGGGAATCATCAAAACTGCCATCACAGAGGTAACAAGCCTTTGTGTGAAGCAAATAAACAAATCAAAATGAAAGAAAAAGCCAGTATGGTTCTCAAAAGAGGTGGCTGTGAAAGTCAGGAAGAAAAAGACAGCATTCCGTAAGTATAAGGAAACACAGAAGGAGCAGGACAGAGAGCTGTACCAGTTAAGGCAAAAGGAAGCAGGGAGGAAGTCAGAATAGCAAAGGCCCAAACTGAGGAAAAGATAGCCAACTCAGTTAAGAAGGGGGATAAAACCTTTTATAGGTACATCAGCGAGCGTAGAAAGACAAAGGAAGGGATAGTGAGGCTGAATAAAATGAACGGTGGGTGGGCAGAGGGGGACAGTGAAAAAGCAGGGATACTGAATGAATTTTTCTGCTCAGTATTCACAAAAGAGGAGGGAAAGTGCCTAATCCAATTAACAGAAGCACTCTTGATAGGGGGAGTCGATCCCAGTCCTTTCACAGAAGAAAGGGTTCTGCAAGAACTCCTAAAACTGAAGGTGGACAAAGCAATGGGTCCTGATGGAATTCACCCCAGAATTCTAAAAGAATTAAAGGAGGAACTAGTGAAACCACTGGCTACTCTTTTTAATAAATCATGGGAGGATGGTGTGGTACCCGAGGACTGGAGGAAGTCGGATGTGATTCCCCTTCACAAAAGTGGTACCAAGACAGAGGCAGGAAACTACAGACCTGTCAGTCTGACCCTCTGTGGTAGGGAAAGTGATGGAGTCACTTGAAGGAAAGAATAGCTGAGCACCCAGAGGCCAGTGGGGGCACAGGACCCAAGGCAGCATGGGTTCACAGTGGGAAGGTCATGTCAGATGAATCTAATAGATTTCTTTGACTGGGTGACCAAAGTAGTAGACCAGGGAGGGGCTGTGGACATGGCCTACCTAGACTTTAGCAAGGTATTTGACACAGTCCCACACAAAAGATTAATAGTCAAATTAACCAGCCTGGCAGTGGGTCCCAGTGTGGTAGCCTAGGTAAAACATTGGCTGCACAACAGGACACAGATGATAATTGTAAATGGAGTCCACTCTGAAGAAAGAGGGGTTACTAGTGGGGTACCGCAGGGTTCAATATTGGGTCCAGTCCTTTTTAATGTCTTCATCAGTGACATTGCAGAGGGACTGGAAGGAAAAGTATGCCTTTGCAGATGACACAAAGATCTGCAACAGGGTTGATACACAAGGAGGCGTGGAAAGGATGAAAAGGAATTGGCAAGGTTGGAGGAATGGTCAGAAGTATGGCAGCTAGGATTCAATGCAAAGAAGTGCAAAATAATGCATCTGGGAAACAAGAACCCAGGAAGAATACACAATGGGTGGGAGGTAGTAACAACAAAAGGAAAGGGTCCTGGGCTAATCATATCAGATGACCTTAAGGTTAGCAAGCAATGTGAGAAGGCAGTAGGGAGGGCTGGGGGTATACTGGGATGTATAGGGAGGGGCATCAGCAGCAGAAAACAGGAAGTTGTTATCCCTCTGTACAGACAGTTGGTGAGACCCCATCTGGAGTACTGTGTCCAGTTCTGGAGACCCCATCTCCGCAAAGACATAGACAGGATAGAGGCAGTCCAGAGGAGGGCAACTAAAATGGTGCAGGGTCTGCAAGAGAAGCTGTATGAGGAGAGACTAAAGGAGCTTAATATGTATACCCTTGAGGAAAGAAGGGAGAGGGGGGACATGATAGAAACTTTTAAGTACCTCAGTGGAATCAACAAAGTCCAAGAGGGTAGCATCTTTCAGAAAAAGAGACTTGCAAGAACAAGGGGACACAATTTAAAGATAGAAGGAGGGTGGTTCAGGGGCAATGTGAGGAAGTATTATTTCACATAGAGGGTAGTGGATGCATGGAACAGTCTTCCTGAGGAGGTTGTGGGGTCTAAAACTGTGGGAGAATTCAAGAATGCATGGGACAGACATAAGGCAATTCTTGTGGGGGTAGGAAGAAATAGGCTGTTGGTTAACTAGGATCTGTGGTCTATCCTGTAGGTAGGGAAATGGGCAGACTTGATGGGCCAAGCGGTCCTTATCTGCCATCAAAGTCTATGTTTCTATGTTTCTATTCCATTTTGAAATCACAACACACACACATCAGGCTGGATATTCAAACTGCGCCATTCTGTGGCGCAAGCCCTTGCGCTGCACAAAATAGTTGTGCAGAGGTGTGGTCAGGGTGATATTCAATGGAGTTGCGCTATTGAGCAACTCCTTTGAATATCACCCCCCGGCCACAGCCACTGTGCATGGCAGAGTGGAACTTGCGCCACCACAAGTGGTCAGAGTGGAGCATTCAAGATGCGGTGGCACAAGTTCCATTGCGCCATTCATAAATTTCTGATGTTCAAAAGGTGATATGCAAATGGAGCCATAATTCATGAAGGCAGGGGGCCATTTGCATCTTTTATGGCCCCATTTGCATGCCATTAGCATGCAGGTGCACCGATCCCGAGGACTTGTGCCAGGTGCCCTGGCAGGCAGCAGCCGCCGGGACCCATGTCCTGCAGCCCGGATCACGGGCATAATAGAAGAAACCCTCCCCAACTGGCCCGATCAAGGCATAAGTGTAAAACCCCTCCCCGACTGGTCCGCTCACGGGCATAATTGTAAAAACCCTCCTCCGACTAGCCCAATCATGGGCATAAGTGTATCCCACCCCCGACCAGCTTGATCATGGGCGCAAGTGACAAAATCTCTACCTTCACTAGCTTGATCAGGCAGAACAGATTTCAACCTCCCAAGAACATATCTCTGGTGGTCCAGTGACCACGGCCTAATAGGCAGTTAGAGTTCTCACTCCCCCAAGATCCACTTTGCCTCGGTGATCTGTGGTTTCCCAACCCACCCACCCACTGAGCCCCACCACCCCGCTTCCCCTGTCAGCGGGCGGCAGTATCCCACTCCACCTGCCACCTCGCTGCCTATCGACTGACTTGCCGGTGGAGACCTACATTGGTTCAGAGCAAGAACAATGGGCATGTAGCTTCATATCAGAAGGTAGTTCAGATATGTGAATATAATTCATTCATATCTGACTGCCTGAGAGTGGTTGCACACCCATTGGTTCTTGCTCTGAACCAATGGGTGTGCAGCCCTACCGAGCAGTCAGTCGGTGGGTGGCAGGCAGGATGCTGCCGCCCACTGGCTGATGGGGGAGGTGGTGGGGCTCTGTGGGTGGGTGGGGAAGGGTCCACTAGATCACCATGGTAGCTGGACCTTGGGGAGTGGTGGACTCTAATGCTCGCGATCGGGTTTCATGGTCCACTGGACCACCAAGGATATGCTCTTGGGGGGGTTGAAATCTGTTCTGCCCGCGATTGGGCTGGTTGGGGGGGTGGGATTTTTTTTAAACTTATGCACGCGATCGGGCAAGTCGGGGAAGGGGTTACTATATGCCTACGATTGGCCTGCAGGCAGGGCACAGGGAGAACGTCGATGGCACCCAAAGGTGGCAGCAGCTGTGTTGCGCCCTGAAATGCGGCAGCTCTCATGTGGGCGGCCCTCTACTTACTCCTTTTTTTTTTTTTGCTCAAAGTAGTGCAGGCGCAGGTTGGGGATTGTGCCTGCACAAATCTGCAAAGCACGCTGAATATCGGGCTGTGCAGTTTATGCATGGTTCCTCCCCCTCAGGTTGAGAATGCCTTCATTAGCATTGTGCTGTTACTCAGCTTGACTTGGGGCACAACTGCCTCCAGCTGAATATGGCAGAATGGCACAATTCAGACTTCATGTAGACTAACCCTTGCAGCATGGTGCAACCTCCTTTTGATTACCCAGCCAATCATGTCTAAACCTACATGAGTAGCCTGCTTCCTAACATTTTTACTCAACTTAACATTTACATTTGTCACATATTACCATATTAGCAAAACATGAAAGAGACTCTAAGATCATTGTGTCTTCCCTACTTATTATCAGATATGAAAAGTATGCTGTGTAAACATGCATGAAATATATTGAGTTCCTACCATGCGATACCCAGTGTATCAGTAGATTCACTTTGTAAGCATACAGTTGTACATTCTTTCCTGGAAGGCTTGTATTCTCTTCATCTCTACTGACTGTCTCATTCCCTTGACCATTTCATAGAGCTGCACTGCACTGCTTTGACAGTCTCAATATATTGTTTTTATTAAGGAACCAAGGACTACAGCAATCATTTCCAAGCCAGCTCTGACAATATCCTTTTCATGAGGGAGGCTACATTCCCTTCCATGCTGAACATCCACTTATTTTTTCAAGAATCTTATAATACTGGTCAACCTGCCCATCCATCAAGTCATGCTTTTGCCTGAACTTATGCACACCTGCAGTTCATACCAAAACGCTCTGACAATGCTTATCACTGAGTAAATATATTAAATAACCATACAGCTAAAATCATTTTGAGAGTACCATTCTTCATATTTCTTAGAGCTTGTAACAAAGTAATAGAGTACTCTTACCTGAATAGGAGCTCCTCTGCAGTGTAAAACATTTCTTACTGCAGCATTCTAAGGAAGTGAAGGTATCATAATTTGCCTAAAGGGGTTGGCAGCGCAATATCTTTCCTACTAGCCCACCCTCACACATTCAGTAATGTTTTATAATGACTGTATAGGAAAGAGCAGGGGGCACCCATTGACTTCACAGAGCTTTATTTCTAAAGCATATTTACAGATTTAAAATGCAACTGAAACCTAAACATCATTGTAAGTTAACTCATACTATGCATTTAGTAATGTAATTACTTAAGTATGCATACTATACATGAGCATTTTCTTAGAAAAATTGGAACCATAAAAATCCTTGGAATTAATATCATACAAAGAAATTAGCAATAGCATTCTGTACGTTATGTTTACATAGAGATGCATTCCCTTAGCGAAATTAACTATGTGTTTTGCATCCTCCATTTCAATTAGCTACAACTACTCCAAGCACAACCAAAACAACAACAAGTAAGTGTTGCTTTGCAATACTAATTAAACATAGATTTTCCTAAGAAATCATTTCTGATATGGTTTAACATTCTATATGTACTTTACAAGTATTTAAACCTAGAAGGTAAGATTACTCTTCAAACATTTCATTACTGCATTCTATTACCTATAGCACTAACAATTTAACTTATAATTGTTAGTGATTTTAGTTAAACCATGTCTTCCCCCATTTCATAAGCAGGTATGAATACATATGCTGTGTGATAATGTACAAATTTAAAGGTTCCTATGCACTCTTTTCTACCCAGTGTGTCCAATGATTCCCTTGGAAAGCACTTCATTGTACAATCTTAATTTAAAGGCATGTATTATCCTCATGTCCTTCGCCTCTGTGGCATGATGTTCCATAGGTTTTAGCCGTCTGGGAGGAGAAATGCTTTGTAATGTTACACCTGAAATTTTACCTCAGAGCATCAGGTGTATCCCCATGTCATGCAGAAGGACAGAATATCAAAGTTTGCTGTCTACTCAGTCAAGTAAATAAAATGATAAAGAAGAAAAATGCATGTCTTTTCTTAGCCTTCACTTCTCCAATGTGAAAATGCTATGGTGAACAAGCCTCTTCCTAATAGCTTTGGCCTTCCACTTTATTTATCAATTAGGTGGCCCTGCAATGCACCCTCATTACAACCTCAACATATTCTGGTGGAGGAGCACAAAACTACTGTACATGATGTACTTCAGGTGGTGCTAGACTAAATCTTTTTAAGGAAGGATACTTTCTCCTTCCATACTGCACACTTACCTACTTTATTCTTTTCTTGAAATCATTTGTCCATCTGATCAATCAGCCAAGCCATCTAGTTAGGCTAATGCTTAGCAATTATCCATACCTGTCCTTCATTAAAATACTTTTTACTATCTGTCTCTTTGTCTGAACATAAAAGAGCAATAATCTTGAAGAATTTTAAGCAATTTACATTTATTTAGTAGACAATGAAATCCAGCTTAATATTCCAATATGTTTATCTTAGATTGGATGTATACAGCAAACTCCACACTTTAGGAAGATAACAGAAGGAGGTGGTTAGTTCGAGAAAAAAGCCGATGACAATGATAAAAATGCAATTGGAACTGTAGGGTTCCTTAAGTAAAAGAATTAGTAATGGCATTCCTTATGTTAAGTATATGTAAAGGCGTATCTGTTTAAGGAAACTCATTATCTGTTGAACTTCCTTCTTTTCCATTGGCTACAACTACTTCAACTACAACAAAAACAACAACTAGAACAAGTAAGAGTGCATAAATAACCAAAAGTAAATTACTGTGAGAAATCCGTCTGTGATATCATTTATAAATGTATATTCTGGTTTTAAATCTCAACACAATGTGCCTAAACATAGATGAGTAGCCTGCTCTCCTAACATTCCGTTACTCAAAACCTAACATATACATTTGTCACATTTTACCATATAAGCATAAACAAGGAAGAGACTTTAAGATCATTGTGTCTTCCCTACTTATTAGGAGATATTAAAAGTATGTTTCTAAATATGCATCCAATGTAATGTGTTTCCTACCATTCCACTACTCAGTGTATCCTTAGATTGCCCTACTAAGCATACAGTTGTACAGTCTTTCTTGGAAGGATTGTATTCTCTTCATCTCAACTGACTGTCTCAGTCCCTTGATCACTTTCATGGTGCTGCACTGCACTGCTTTTATAATCTCAATGTTTTGCTTTTATTAAGGAGTCAAGGACTACATCAAGCATTTCATGTCAGCGCTGACTAAGTCCTTGTAAAGAGGGAGGATACATTTCCCTTCTATGCCAAACACCCACCTAATTCTTTCAAGAATCTTATTATAATACTGGCAAACCTGTCCATCCATCAAGTTAAGCTTTAGTCTGAAACCTTTCACACCTGCAGTTCATACCAAAACTTACTATGCTTATCACTCGAAAATATATTAAATAATCTTATTGCTAAAATCAGTTTGGAAAGTACCATTCTTCATATTTCTTAGAGCTGGTAACAAAGTAACAGAGCACTCTCTTACCTGACTAGGAGCCCTCCACAGCATAAAACAATTCTTACTGCAGCCCCTAACGAAGAGAAGGTGTCCAAATTTTCCCCAAGGCTGGTGAGCTCAATACCTTTTCACTTCCTACTAGCCCAACCCACAGCCATTCTGTGATGTTTTATGATGACTATATAGGAGAAACAGCGGGTGGCACCCATTGATGTCTCAAAGAGTTTTATTTCTGATCCATATTTACTGATTTGAAATGTATCTGAAACTTAAATGTCCTTGTAAGTTAACTCATATTATGCAATTAGCAATGTAATAACTTAAGAATGCATGCTATAAATGAGCATTTTCTTAGAAAAATTAGAACTATAAAATTCCTTGGAATTAAAATCATACAAAGAAATTAGCAATTGCATTCTGTAAATTATGTTTACATAGAGATGCATTCCCTTAGTGAAACTAACCATCTGTTGTCCTTCCTCCATTTCAACTACACATCTGGTAGATAACAGAGTACAATGTTTGGTCTAGTAAAAGCCAATGACGATGTTAAAAATGCATTGAGAACTGGAAGGTTCCTTAAGTAAAAGCAGTTAGTAATGGTATTCCCTATGTTAAGTATATAAAAAGTAGTATTTGTTAAAGGAAACTCACTATATATTGTATATCCTTCTTTCCGTTAGCTACAACTACTCCAACTACAACCAAAACAACAACTACATCAAGTAAGAGTGCATAAATAAAAAAAGTAAATTATTGAGAGAATCTATCTTTGATATGATTTACAAATGTATATTCCATTTGAAATCAGAACACTCACATCAAGTCTAAACCTAGATAAGTAGCCTGCTCTCCTAACATTTTTTTACTCTCAACCTAACATTTACATTTGTCACATATTACCATATTAGCAAAAACATGGAAGAGACTCTAAGATCATTGTGTCTTCCCCTACTTATTAGCAGATATGAAAAAGTATGCTGTGTAAACTTGCATGAAATATATTGAGTTCCTACCCATTCTACTACCCAGTGTATCAATAGATTCCCTTACTAAGCATACAGTTTGACACTCTTTCCTGGAAGGCTTGTATTCTCTTCATCTCTACTGACTGTCTCATTCCCTTGACCATTTTCATGGCACTGCACTGCACTGCTTTGACAGTCTCAATGTATTGTTTTTATTAAGGAACCAAGGACTACAGCAATCATTTCAGGTCAGCTCTGACTAACTCCTTTTAAAGAGGAGCTACATTCCCCTTCCATGCTGAACATCCACCTATTTCTTTCAAGAATCTTATAATACTGGCCAACCTGCCAATCCATCAAGTCAAGCTTTTGCCTGGAATTTACTCACACCTGGAGTTCATACCAAAACATTTGACAATGCTTATCACTGAGTAAATATATTAAATAACCGTACAACTAAAATCATTTTGGAGAGTACCATTCTTCATATATCTTAGAGCTTGTAACAAAGCAACAGAGTACTCTGTTACCTGAATATGAGCTCCTCTGCAGTGTGAAAACTTTCTTACTTCAGCACTCTAAGGAAGTGAAGGTATCATAATTTGCCTAAAGGGGCTGACAGTGCAATACCTTTCCTACTAGCCCACCCCACACACATTCTGTAATGTTTTATAATGACTGTACAGGGAGAGAGCAGGGGGCACTCCTCTGACTTCTACAGATCTTTATTTCTAAAGCATAGTTACTGATCTGAAATGTAACTGAAACTTAAACGTCCTTGTAAGTTTACTTATATTATGCAATTAGCAATGTAATTACTTAAGTATGCATACTATACATGAGCATTTTCTTAGAAAATTGGAACTATAAAATTCCTTGGAATTAAAATCATACAAAGAAATTAGCAATAGCATTCTATAGGTTAGGTTTACATAGAGATGCATTTCCTTAGTGAAACTAACTATGTGTTTTGCTTCCTCCATTTCAATTAGCTACAACTACTCCAAGCACAACCAAAACGACAACAAGTAAGTGTTGCTTTGCATTACTATTTAAACATAGATTTTCCTAAGAAATCATTTCTGATATGGGTTAACATTTTATATGTAGTTTACAAGTATTTAAACCTAGAAGGTAAGATTACTCTTCAATCATTTTTTTACTGCCCTCTATTACATACAGCTCTAACAATTTAACATTTAATTGTTAGTGATTTTAGTTACTCGATGTCTTCCCAAATTTCATAAGAAGGTATGAATACATATGCTGTATGATAATGAACAAATTTAAAGGGGTTCCCCATGCACTCTTATACCCAATGATTCCCTTGGTAAGCACACCATTGTACAAGCTTAATTTAAAGCTGTACTATCCTCATGTCCTTCGTCTCTGGTGGCATGATATTCCATGGGCTTTAGCCTTCTGGGAGGAGAAATGCTTTGTAATGTTACCACTGAGATTTGTATCTCAGAGCATTAGGTGTATCCTCATGTCATGCAGAAGGACAGAATGGCAAAGTTTGCTGTCTATTCAGTCAAGTCAATAAGATGATTAGGAAGAAAAATGCATGTCTTCTCTTACCCTTCACTTCTCCAATGCAAAAATGCTATGGTGAACAAGCCTCATACTAATAGCTTTGGCCTTCCACTTTATTGATCAGTTAGGTGGCCCTGCATTGCACCCTCATTACAACCTCATCATATTCGGGTGGAGGAGCACAGAACTACTGTACATGATGTACTTCAGGTGGTGCTAGACTAAATCTCTTTAAGGATGGATATTTTCCCCTGCCACACTGACCACTTACCTACTTTATTCTTTTCCTGAACTCATTTATCCTTCTGATCAATCAGCCAAGCCATCTAGTTAGGCTCATGCTTAGCAATTATACATACCTGTCCCTCATTAAAACTCTTTTTACTATGTGTCTCTTTGTCTGAACATAAAAGAGCCATAATCCTGAAGAATTTTAACCAAATAACATTTTTAATTGACAATGAAATCCAGCTTAATATTCCAATATGTTTATCTTAGATTTAATGTATACAGCAAACTATACACATTTTAAGAAAACAGAGGAGGTGGTTAGTTCGAGAAAAGCCGATGACAACATTAAAATGCAATGAGAACTGTAGGGTTCCTTAAGTAAAAGAATTAGTAATGGCATTCCTTTGTTAGTATATGTAAAGGAGTGTTTGTTTAAGGAAACTCATTTTCTGTTGTACTTCCTTCTTTTCCATTAGCTACAACTACTCCAACCACAACCAAAACAACAACTACAACAAGTAAGAGTGCATAAATAACCAAAAGTAAATTATTGTGAGAAATCTGTCTGTGATATGATTTATAAATGTATATTCTGTTTTAAAATCACAACACAATGTGTCTAAACCTAGATGAGTAGCCTGCTCTCCTAACATTCCGTTACTCAAAACCTAACATATACATTTGTCACATACTACCATATAAGCATAAATGTGGAAGAGACTTTAAGGTCATTGTGTCTTCCCCTACGTAATAGGAGATATTAAAAAGTATGTTTTCTAAATATGCATCCAATGTAATGTGTTTCCTACCCATTCCACTACTCAGTGTATCCTTAGATTCCCCTACTAAGCATACGGTTGTACAGTCTTTCTTGCAAGGATTGTATTCTCTTCATCTCAACTGACTGTCTCAGTCCCTTGATCACTTTCATGGTGCTGCACTGCACTGCTTTTACAGTCTCAATGCTTTGCTTTTATTAAGGAGCCAAGGACTACATCAAGCATTTCATGTCAGCGCTGACTAAGTCCTTGTAAAGATGGAGGACACATTTCCCTTCTATGCCAAACACCCACCTAATTCTTTCAAGAATCTTATTATAATACTGGCAAACCTGTCCATCCATCAAGTTAAGCTTTAGTCTGAAACCTTCTCACACCTGCAGTTCATACCAAAACTTCTTACTATGCTTATCACTCAGTAAATATATTAAATAATCGTATAGCTAAAATCAGTTTGGAGAGTACCATTCTTCATATTTCTTAGAGCTGGTAACAAAGTAACAGAGCACTCTCTTACCTGAATAGCAGCACCTCCACAGCATAAAAACAATTCTTACTGCAGCCCTCTAGGAAGCGTAGGTCCAAATTTGCCCCATGGTGGTGGCAGCTCAATAGCTTTTCACTTCCTACTAGCCCATCCCACAGCCATTCTGTGACGTTTTATGATGACTATATAGGAGAAACAGCGGGTGGGGCACTCCATTGATGTCTAAAGAGTTTTATTTCTGATCCATATTTACTGATTTGAAATGTATCGGAAACTTAAATGTCCTTGTAAGTTAACTCATATTATTGAATTAGCTATGTAATAACTTAAGAATGCATGCTATAAATGAGCATTTTCTAGAAAAATTAGAACTACAAAATTCATTGGAATTAAAATCATACAAAGAAATTAGCAATTGCATTCTGTAAGTTATGTTTACATAGAGATTCCTTAGTGAAACTAACTATCTGTTATGCTTCCTCCATTTCAACTACACATCTGGTAGATAACAGAGGTAGACGTTTGGTTGGAGTCAAAAGCCAATGACGATGTTAAAAATGCAATGAGAACTGGAAGGTTCCTTAAGTAAAAGCAATTAGTAGTGGTATTCCCTATTTTAAGTATATAAAAGGAGTATTTGTTTAAGGAAACTCACTATATTTTGTACATTCTTCTTTCCGTTAGCTACAACTACTCCAACTACAACCAAAACAACAACTACAACAAGTAAGAGTGCATCAATAACTAAAAGTAAATTATTGAGAGAAATCCATCTTTGATATGATTTATAAATGAATATTCCATTTTAAAATCACAATACACAGAACATGACTAAACCTAGATGAGTATCCTGCTCTCCTAACATTTTTCAACTCTCAAACTAACATTTACATTTGTCACACATTATCATATTAGCAAAAACATGGAAGAGACTCTAAGATCATTGTGTCTTCCCCTACTTATTAGCAGATATGAAAAAGTATGCTGTGTAAACATACATGAAATATAATGAGTTCCTACCCATTCTACTACCCAAAGTATCAATAGTTTCCCCTTACTAAGCATACAGTTGTACATTCTTTCCTGGAAGGCTTATTCTCTTCATCTCAACTGACAGTCTCATTCCTTGACCATTTTCATGGTGCTGCACTGCACTGCTTTGACAGTCTCAATGTGTTGTTTTTATTAAGGAACCAAGGACTACAGCAATCATTTCAAGCCAGCTCTGACAATCTCCTTTTCAGGAGGGAGGCTACATTCCCCTTCCATGCTGAACATCCACCTATTTCTTTCAAGAATCTTATAATACTGGCCAACCTGCCCATCCATCAAGTCATGCTTTGCCTGGAACTTACTCACACCTGCAGTTCATACCAAAAAGTCTGACAATGCTTATCAATCAATCAATCAATCAATCAAATCTTTATTTATTAAGGCAAACATCATTGAGCAAGGCTCATTTACAAGATGGACCTGATAAGGTCAAGGTTCAATAGTTGATACACAGCAAATACATCATACGCTTTATAAGACAGTTATACATACAGAGAAAAATAATGTTTATAACACAATGATGTACAGTGAATTCACATGTTAAAACTCGGTTAAAGGAAGGTTATGTTAATATCTACAGTATGTACAGTACATACATATCCTAATGGGGCCAGACAGACACACAACATAATGAATACTAGGATGGTGAAGGTATTATTGGGTGCCATAAGTCTGGGGTGTCTGACTGGAAGGAATACGTCATATATGATTGAAGCCAGATTTGTAGGATGACTAATCTAGCTCTAGCAGTAGCAACTGCATTTCTCTGTGAAGAAGGCTGTACAATGCTGTTTAAAGGATGCAAATGGAATGATAATGGACAGTTTTAGGGATTTTTGTAGGGTGTTCCATGCTATAGCTAGAGAATAGCTGATTGCTGCCCTCCCTAGTCTGGTGCTGACTTTGGGCAATTTGAGCAGGATGATATTGTTGCTTCTTAGGGCATAGGAGCTAGGAGTGGTCTGGTTGAAGCAGTCCAGGATATAGTTTGGGAGTTTTTTTGATAAAGCTCTGTAAATCCATAGAGCTGCATTTCTGCTCCTCCTGATATGAAGGGAAACCCATCCAACTGCATCATAAAGAGAGCAATGGTGGGTATTATATGGCAGATCTGTAATGAACCTTATTGCTCTATGATATAAGGTATCCAATTTGTGAAGGTAGGAGATGGGGCAGTGACTATAAAGGAAGTCTGCATAGTCAATAACTGATAGAAAGATGGCCTGGACTAACCTCATCTTTGAGTCTCTGTTAAGGAAGGGTTTTAATCTATAGAGGAGGCCAAGCCTTTGGTGAAGCTTTTTTAACAGTTCTTCTAGATGATGAGTGAAGCCGAGTCTGTTGTCAATCCACACACCTAGGTATTTGAAGTTTTCAACATACTCCAAATTTTCTCCAAGTATAGTGCATAGCTGGGGGAGAGTGATTGAAGAGGATGTGCTGGTGGAGTTTTGAGTTGTGAACATCATTGCTTTAGTTTTCTTTGCATTTAGAAGAAGCATTTTCTCGAGTAGCTGATGTTGTAACAAGGAGAATTCTGTTTGTAGGAGTTCATGAACAACTGTAGGCGAAGGGTTGCTGACATACAGAACAGTGTCATCAGCAAAGAGGTGTACTGAGGACTTGGTAAAGGTTGAATCAATGTTATTTATATAAATGGCGAAAAGGATAGGACCCAGAATAGAGCCTTGGGGGACTCCTCTTGACAGTGGTCTTAATGGGGATAGGTCACCTTCTGCTTTTACCTGCTGTGACCTACCAGAGAGGTAGCATCTGAACCACTTAAGGGAGGGTGGATCTAGGCCAAGGGAGTGCAGGGATGAGAGTAGCAGCTCATGGTCCACAGTATTGAATGCTTTGCTCAGGTCCAGGAATACTGCACAGACATTATTCTTTTTATCCAATTCGGTTTGCCAGTCATTTGTGACCTTGGCTAATGCAGTGATAGTACTATGTTTGGCCCTGAATCCAGATTGAGCTGGATTTAATAGGTTAGCATTGTCAAGATATTCCCTTAGCTGATTACTCACTAATTTCTCCAACATCTTGGATAGCACAGGCAGAATGGAAATGGGCCTGTAATTATTAAGATCCATTGGGTCCCCTGATTTTAGAAGGGGGACCACTTGGGCTGTCTTCCACAGTGTGGGAATAGAGTTTAGGGAAAGGTTAAAGAGGTGTGTTAAGGGGACTGCAAGTACATGGCACACAATCTTTAGAAAGAAGCTGTCCAGAGAGTCTGCTCCTGCACTTTTTTTGGTATCCAGATGCCATAATAGATCCTCAACTTGTTTCAACAGTATAGGTTTGAAGCTAAAGGAAGAGTCAACTCTTTGATCACCAATGTAGTGGGAGCTTAATTGGTCCCTCAGCAGGTTAGCTGGGGAGGTGTCAAAGGCAAGGCCAGCCATTGTGAAGTGGTTGTTGAATGCGTCCAGGATTTCCATTTTGCCAGTGATAGGGCCTTAACTATTGTGTAGTTGAGTTGGAAGGGGGTTGTTAGCGTCCTGTCCCATCATACCCTTGATGGTGCCCCAAAACCTAGCAGGATTATGGTAGGAGGAGTCGAGCTTGGCCAGGTAGAAGGCAGCCTTGCATCCCTAACTTTCCTGGCATCTATTCCTGGCTTTCCTAAAAATCATCCAGTCATTTGCATTCTTAGTTTTTCTTGCCACTTTCCAGAGTTTGTCTCTCTCCAACAGTGCAGCTTTGAGGTCAGCTGAAAACCAGTGACAGGATTTGTTTTTTATTCGGATACTAGAGATTGGGGCATGGGTG
This sequence comes from Neoceratodus forsteri, assembly GCA_016271365.2. Taxonomy (NCBI): domain Eukaryota; kingdom Metazoa; phylum Chordata; order Ceratodontiformes; family Ceratodontidae; genus Neoceratodus; species Neoceratodus forsteri. Next base: position 934,718,499 of record CM028133.1, read on the forward strand.
TTAAGGGCATTTATTATAATGCTATTTAGCACCTGCTGAGCTTTTTCTACAGAATGTGCTAGATAAAACTTTTGCCAGTGTGGAGAGTAAGCTAGATCATGCAGATATCCTTCAATATTGATGTTTTTCTTGGATCTCCTCATGAGGAATTTTGCAGGATTTGTTGTTATGCTGGTGGATCTTACCCTGTGATGGGGCAGTGATCACTTATATCGCATAGGAGCACTCCAGCGTGTGTGAATAGATGTGGTTTACTCACTAACATGATATCAAGTAGTGTGCTGTTACTACTATTCCTTGCATTTATTCTTGTTGGTTCATTACTTAACTGTGTGAGTCCATAGGTGTCACAGAATGATACCAGAGGTGTAGCTGCCTGGGTGAGCCAGTTGAAATTCAGGTCACCTGGAATAATGACTTCTTCAGTGCTGGGCTTGACCAGGTTCCCCAGGTGGGATAAGCGCTTGTGTTCAGCAGAGGGGGGTCTGTAGCATCCAATTAGTTGAAAAGCTGCTGTATTGGGGAGAGAGACTTTTAGAGATAGGCATTCAAACTCCTTGGGCATAGATGTTGGAGCAGTACAGGATACAGCTATACCAGCTTTTGCATATATGGCTACTCCACCTCCTCTTGTTTGGTGATCAGCTCTGAATAGCTGATAGTTAGGTAGGTTAACATCCCTGTCTGCTGTGGTGGGTTTGAGCCATGTCTCAGTTACCACAAGAAAGTCTGGCAAGGGATGGGCAACCCAGGCTTGTATCAACGTAAATTTTTTCAACAGACTGCATACATTAATATGCAGAAAACTGAGGCCTTTAATTGAGGTTAGGTCTGATGGAGAGGTGATACTTTCAAGAGGTCCAGGGTTGATTTCCACATTACCAATACAGAGCAATAGAAAGAGCAGTAGTTTCATGAGAGCTGCCAGTGATAGGGAGAGGGGGCTGTCTTTGGTCCTCCTTCTTTTATTCTGTTGCCACTCTTTTTTGGGGTGCTCCCTGTGGTTTTAAGGAAGTGTGTCAGGATACCAAGTAGCAGTTTGACGACTAGGCTTGGGGGGATCTATATATCCAGCAGTGGAGCCTTGGCTGAAATACATGTGTGGTGGTATGTGTCTCTTTATGGTGATTATACCACTGTAGTTGACGCAGCAATGGTAGAGCATATATGAGGGTTTGAGTGTCAGCCAAAGGGGATGGTTCAGAGAGACTGGGCGGATGGACCACTCTAAATTGTATGACAGGGACATCTTCTTTGTGGAACTCTATGGCTGATAGTGAAAGGAGTATCAGAATTAAGCTCCCCATTCTGAAAGAGATATTGGTAGTTGGCTGTGGGGGAGTATTGAAGTTGCTGATTGGTTGGATCAGCAAGCTGGTGTGACTCTCTGTTGGTTTAGAAAAAATGCTGAGGGCGGAGAAGAGATTTAAGCAGGAAGATGTCTATAAATTAACACACAAGAGGGGGAAGGGCAGGTGGGCAAAAATTTTGCGCCTTTCCCGACTGCTCCCTCACTGTTCCTCCCGGCCTCGTGGTTCCCTGGTTTGGCTAAGGTGCCTCCGACTGCCCGCTGGTGGAGCAAAGCCCCGGCGCTCAGCTGGGTGCTGTGGGGTGGGAGTTGCAGGCTGGAAAGAGAGACAGAGGAGGGTGCAGCAGTTAATAAAGGCAGTATCAAGCATTTCTGAGCATCACTGACTAAATCTGCACTACAAAAGGACTGTGGGGGGGTGCTATGGTGCCTCAGCATCTGGCCCACCTTACACATGCAAAAAAGGAGCTGTAATTACAGTAAAGAGCAGTAAAATGGCAATTTCCCCTTGCAATACAATAGTGTAAAACAGCACTTTTTAGGTAATTTACACAGTTAAAAATAGAAGGAGAGTGGTGCGTCAGTGTCTGGCCCACTGCTGTTAACAGGATCCAGCAGAATTCAAACAAAAGCAACCACAGATTCTCTCTACAGATGCCTCACAAGTTGGAAGCAGCTCTTTTGGAGTTTTTGCAGAAAAACAGGGGAAGAGTGAAAAGCAAAATCAAGTCCCACACAGATTTCGACAATGCAGGCTGAGCCAGTGTAAGTCAATGGGGCAGGAGAGCCAATCAGCTGCTGTGCCTGGAGGAGCGCTCGCCTACCAATTGGCTGCGCCTTTCCCGACTGCTCCCTCACTGTTCCTCCCGGCCTCGTGGTTCCCTGGTTCGGCTAAGGTGCCACCGACTGCCTGCTGGCGAAGCCCCGGCGCTCAGCGGGGTGCTGTGGGGTGGGAGTTGCAGACAATTGGCTGTGCCTTTCCCAACTGCTCCTTCGCTGTTCCTTCCAGCCTCGTGGTTCCCTGGTTCAGCTAGGGTGCCACAGACTGCCCGCTGGCGGAGCGAAGCCCTGGCACTCAGCTGGGTACTGTGGGGTGGGAATTGCAGGCGACAGGCATTCAGGTATGAAAAATATTCCATACTCTGTGTATTGATGCAATACCTTATTTTTCTTTCAGTATTATAAAATGTGTACATACAGTCCTAAATCATTGTTTCAGACTGTGTTACAGCCAATTTTTAGTTGTTTATAAAACACACAAAATAAAAAGGCACAGTAGAATAATTATGTCCTCTTTGTGCTGGTCACAGGGCTCTGTGTGGGCTTTTCACTGAGTAAATATATTAAATAACTGTACAGCTAAAATCATTTTGGAGAGTACCATTCTTCATATTTCTTAGAGCTTGTAACAGAGTACTCTCTTACCTGAATAGGAGCTCCTCTGCAGTGTGAAAACATATCTAACTGCAGCATTCTAAGGAAGTGAAGGTATCATAATTTGCCTAAAGGGGCTGGCAGTGCAATACCTTTCCTACCTAGCACACCGCACACACATTCTGTAATGTTTTATAATGACTGTACAGGGAGAGAGCAGGGGGGCACTCCTCTGACTTCTACAGATCTTTATTTCTAAAGCATAGTTACTGATTTGAAATGTAACTGAAACTTAAACGTCCTTGTAAGTTTACTTATATTATGCAATTAGCAATGTAATTACTTAAGTATGCCTACTATACCTGAGCATTTTCTTAGAAAAATTGGAACTATAAAATTCCTTGGAATTAAAATCATACAAAGAAATTAGCAATAGCATTCTATAGGTTAGGTAAACATAGAGATGCATTTCCTTAGTGAAACTATGTGTTTTTCGTCCTCCATTTCAATTAGCTCCAACTACTCCAAGCACAACCAAAACGACAACAAGTAAGTGTTGCTTTGCATTACTATTTAAACATAGATTTTCCTGAGAAATCATTTCTGATAAGGGTTAACATTTTATATGTACTTTACATGTATTTAAATCTGGAAGGTAAGTTTACTCTTCAAACATTTTTTTACTGCCTTCTATTTCCTACAGCTCTAACAATTTAATATGTAATTGTTAGTGATTTTAGTTACTCAATGTTTTCCCCATTTCATAAGAAGGTATGAATACATATGCTGTATGATAATGAACACATTTAAAGGGGTTCCCCATGCACTCTTATACCCAGTGTGTCCAATGATTTCCTTGGTAAGCACACCATTGTACAAGCTTAATTTAAAGGCGTGTATTATCCTCAGCTCCTTCGTCTCAGGTGGCATGATATTCCATAGGCCGTAGGCTTCTGGGAGGAGAAATGCTTTGTAATGTTACCACTGAGATTTGTATCTCAGAGCATTAGGTGTATCTTCATGGCATGCAGAAGGACAGAATATCAAAGTTTGCTGTCTATTCAGTCAAGTCAATAAGATGATAATTAAGAAAAATGCATGTATTATCCTAGCCTTCACTTCTCCAGTGTGAAAATGCTATGGTGAACAAGCCTCTTCCTAATAGCTTTGGTCTTCCACTTTATTGATCAATTAGGTGGTGCTGCATTGCACATGCTTTACAACCTCAACATATTCTGGTGGAGGAGCACAGAACTACTGTGCATGATGTACTTCAGGTGTAGCTAGACTAAATCTCTTTAAGGAAGGAAAACATATGCTGTGTAAAAATGCATTAAATGTAATGTTCTTCCTACCCATTCCACTACTCAGTGTATCCATAGATTCCCTTACTAAGCATACAGTAGTACAGTCTTTCTTGGAAGGATTGTATTCTCTTCATCTCAACTGACTCTCAGTCCCTTGATCACTTTCATGGAGCTGCACTGCACTGCTTTTATGATCTTGATATATTGCTTTTATTAAGGAGCCAAGAACTACATCAAGCATTTCAGGTCAGTGCTGACTAAGTCCTTGTAAAGAGGGAGGATACATTTTCCTTCTATGCCGAACACCCACCTAATTCTTTCAAGAATCTTTTTATAATACTGGCAAATCTGCCCATCCATCAAGTTAAGCTTTTGCCTGGAACTTACTCACACCTGCAGTGCATACCAAAACTTCTTACTATGCTTATCACTCAGTAAATATATTAAATAATCGTTATGCTGAAATCAGTTTGGACAGTACCATTCTTCATATTTCTTAGATCTGGTAACAAAGTAACAGAGTCCTCTCTTACCTGAATATGAGCTCCTCTGCAGTGAGAAAACATTTCTTACTGCAGCCCCCTAAGGAAGCAAAGGTGTCATAATTTGCCCCAGGGGTCTGGCAGCACAATACCTTTTCACTTACTACTAGCCCACCCCACAGCCATTCTGTGACGTTTTATGATGACTGTATAGGGAGAGACTGGGGGGCACTCCATTGACTTCTACAGAGCTTTATTTCTGATGCATATTTACTGATTTGAAATGTAACTGAGACTTAAATGTCCTTGTAACTTAACTCATATTAAGCAATAAGCAATGTAATTACTTAAGTATGCATACTGTACATGAGCATTTTCTTAGAAAAATTAGAACTATAAAATTCTTTGGAATTAAAATCATACAAAGAAATTAGCAATAGCATTCTGTAATTTACGTTTACACAGTGATGCATTCCCTTAGTGAAATTAACTATCTGTTGTGCTTCCTCCATTTCAACTACACGTCTGGTAGATAACAGAGGGAGTTGTTTGGTTGGAGTAAAAAGATAATGACAACGTTAAAAATGCAATGAGAACTGCAAGGTTCCTTAAGTAAAAGCAATTAGTAATGGTATTCCCTATGTTAAGTATATCTAAAGGAGCATTTGTTTAAGGAAACTCACTATATATTGCACTTCCTTCTTTTCTGTTAGCTACAACTACTCCAACTACGTCCAAAACTACAACTACAAGTAAAAGTGCATAAATAACCAAAAGTAAATTATTGAGAGAAATCCATCTTTGACATGATTTATAAATGTATATTCTATTTTAAAATCACTATACACACAACATGATTAAACCTAGATGAGTAGCCTGCTCTCCTAACATTTTTTTTACTCTCAACCTAACATTTACTTTTGTCACTGTCGTGGGGTGTAAGAAAAGACTTTTACAAGAGACAGCATAAGTGGTACAACATAGCTTGAATTGGTATGCTTTTTATTCAAAAAGAAATAATTTAAAATAATAAAAGTTAAAGACTCACTTTGTTCAAATTAAAGAAAAGAAATACAAAAAGCACAGGTTTGGCATGAACAATTAGAGCTATTCTACCACCATCAGACTGTGCCTGACCTCTCAGAGATCTCTCTGGGAGAACCAAACAGGTCATCTCCCAACAACTATCTGAATTACAACATCAAATCTGCCTTGATATAGGACTGTGATCCCACCCACAAATTGAAAACTCCACCTATCAATTAATACAAATACTGAATTTATACATATAATTCCAAGTATTAATTCCTTTTTTGCATACAATCTGACTCCCCTATATGAATAATCAATATAAACCATTATGTTTAATTTACACCTTGGATCTTGAGTGATTTATTCCTTAATTATGGGAATATGAGCTGTATTAGGCAAGGTACCGCCCTCTTAAATAGAAGGAGGGGTTTTGCTCATGTATAAAAATGACCAAGATGTGCCGCTCAATCCTTCCCTGTAGGACACACCTGGAGAGTCAGAAGGCTTCTTCATGCAGATACAGGGTTACCTAGCTTGCTAACAGGACTTGGCTCACAAAGAACAGTAATGTATTTCAACTTCCTTAATTCATGTACTCGCAACACAGAATGTACAAATGTGCACGGAAATACTACCGAGCTGTTTGAGATGTATAACATTCAAATTGGGATGAAAAACTCAGCACTTAATCTCTGCAGTTACTTAAAGCACTTTTTACTGATTTTAAAAGGGGTTCCTTGACCTCTTTTATGAGCAGGAGGTAAACTAAGCCTTTTTATACTAAAAATATCTAGTGGAAAGCAACAAATCTGCCGTTTGCAGTCTAATGGAACTGAAGCATACATGCTAGCCTCCTGTTCACTGGCAGAATTAACTCTTCCTGCTCCCAAATGGAACTATAAATAAAAACAAAACATCTTAACTGTTTTTCTATTTTCAGGGTATACTAGGAAGGTGGGTTTATCATTAATTTAGAGATACAAACAGTCCACTTTTCAAAAATAAACAAAAATGAAGTTTGGTGGAGTCATTTGTCTTGTAAGTCAGCTGTGCTCACTATGGAGTTAACCTTTCTTTTCTTTCCCAGACTATACAATCTTAAGGGAACTCATGCTTTTACCATAGGGATACAGGATAGACACAAGGTAAAATATTAGTATGGCATTATGAGCTTGTTAGCTTGCTCTGTGTCACCCATTTCCCTAGACTTTTCAGAAGGCACTGAAAAAACACCATACATTCATATTATTTCTTTCAGCTTCCCACATGGGTGTGGCAAGGGTTTTACTAAATAGATTTATCCCATTTTCTGTGTCCATAATCATGGAATGCACTAGGCTTTAGAATTAGCTGTTTTACATTACTGAAGAACCTGAAGAGGAATTGAAAGGAATAGATTTGATAGCGAGTGTCCAACACGCTATTTAATTAGGAAATAAGTACAGAAGTACAGACATAGAAGTAAGAGAAAAGGAAGGGGGAGAATTTAAACTAAATAAATATACTGTTACGCAACAGACTGAAAAAAATATATTTAATAGGAGAAAAAGAAAACTTCAGGTCTTAGTTCTGCACAAAGAGTTTTGCGGGGGGAAAAACACCAGCACAAATACCCCCTTCTCAAAAACAAACCAAGAGCAATTGGTTTGTAAGAAAAGTTACTATCCCCACATTCCTATAGGAATGGGATGAGGTTTCAACCCCCCTCAGAGAAACCCCACCCCAGGGCACCCTAAATAACACGAGTAGGATGTTATTTTAAACAACCTACATTCATCTGTTTTAAGTACATTAATTACTTCATTTTGCCCTGGGGTTTAATTGATCCATCATTACCATATCTGGACAAAAAATCTGCATTTTTATGCTTAGCTCCAGACCTGTGTTTAATCTCAAAGGAATAGGGTTGCAGAGCTAAATACCATCGAAGGATACAGGCATTCTTATCCTTCATTTGCTGTAGCCAGCATAAGGGATTATGATAAGTGACTAATGTAAAATGGTTACCCCATAAATTGAACTTTAAAGCTTCAATTGCCCATTTACTTGCCAAACATTCCTTCTCAATGGTAGCACATTTGAGTTCTCTTGGAAATAATTTACGGCTGACATAAAGGATTGGATGTTCTTCACCTTTGATGGTTTGACATAGTACAGCTCCCAACCCAGTGCCTGAAGCATCTATGTGAACTTCAAATGGTTGTGAAAAATTAGGTGAAAATAATATGGGTGATGAGTCTAAAGCAGCTTTTATGGAATGAAAAGCTTTATCACAATTCACTGACCATGGAATTTTGTTAGGTACAGTTTTCTTTGTTAACTCAGTGAGAGGTGTAGCAATTGTGGCGAAGTCGGGAATTAAACAGCGGTAGTATCCTGCAAGCCCCAAAAAAGATCTTACATCTGTCTTAGTTTGAGGGACAGGACAGTTTGCTACCGCTGCGACCTTGTTCACTTCAGGTCTAATGATCCCATTACAAAAGATGAAACCCAGCAATTTGGTTACTTGCATAGCTATACAACATTTGAAAGGGTTGATCGTAAGCCCTGCTTATTTTATAGTTTGTATAACTTTGCTTAACTGGACAAGATGGGATGGCCAATCCTTACTATAGACAACTACATCGTCCAAGTAAGCAGAGCAATACTGTAAATGCGGTGCCAATAACTGATCCATGTATCGTTGAAAAGTTGCTTGTGCTCCGTGTAGACCAAAAGGCATATATTTGAACTGAAATAAACCATAAGGGTTACTAAAAGCAGTTTTGTCTTTGGATTCAGGATCTAATGGAATCTGCCAATATCCTTTTGTAAGGTCTCAGGTAGTGATATATTGGGCTTGGCCAATTTGGTCAATAATATCATCTACCCTAGGTATAGGATAGCCATCGAATTGAGACATCAAATTTAGTTTCCTAAAGTCTAAGCAGAGGCTAATTCCTCCTTCCTTTTTGGGGACTATAACCATGGGAGATGACCATGGGCTTGCTGAAGATTCTATGATCTCTAAGGCTAATAATTTATCAATCTCTTGTTTTACCTCTGATCGAAGTTTTTCAGGTAATCTATAAGCTTTTTGTCTTATAGGTGAAGCAGTGGTTTTGATTTGGTGTGTTACATTTACAGCATGCCCTGGTTAAGTAGTGATTGTGGAAAATTGATCAAGAAGGTGATCAATATCTTTTGTTGTTCTTTGTTAAAGCCGGATTAATGATCACCATCTGTCTTTTCCCCTGTCATTTTCCAACCTTTGATATGCCAAGTCTAAGTCAGTATTCTGACCTTCATAGATATAACAACAGGGCTTTGGTTTTGCTTATCTTCTGCTCTTAACAAATTGGCATGGTATATTTTGTAAGGGGAACGTTTTCCTGGGTTTCAATTTGTATAACTTATCCAGTTTGTTCTAGAATATTGTAGGACCTTGCCACTCATTAGTAACTTGTTTTTGGATGATGGTAGAGAAGTAACCACCTTATACCCTGGTTTAAAAACCTTGTCACATGTTTTTATATCATACAAAGTTTTTTGTTTTACCTTGGCTTCTACAGCATTTTTATATGCCTGTTGGGTGTACAAAAGTAGTTTTTTCTGCATTTCCTTCATACATTATAAATCATTCACATGTTTGATGTAAAGATCACCTTCCCAAGCTTTCTTTATTACATCTAAAGCTCCACGGGGATTATGACCATACAACAACTGGAATGGTGAAAATCCAGTGGAGGTCTGGGGGACCTACCGATAAGCAAATAGGAACAGTGGAAGATAATGATCCCAATATTTCCCTTCGTCATCCACAAATTTTCGTAACATGCATTTTAATGTTTGATTAAACCTTTCTACAAGGCCATCTGTTTGTGGATGATAAGGGGTCATTCGTATGGCAGTAACACCAAGCAGTTTATAAAGTTCTGATAGAAAAGCTGCACAAAAATGTGCTCTCTTTCTGTTAATATTACTTTTGGTATTCCCAATCTGCTACAAAAATCAAGAACCTTTTCAGCTATTTTATCTGTAGTGATAGTCCGGAGAGGATAAGCCTCCAGATACTTGGTGGCATAGTCACAAATAACCAAGATGAACTTATTTCCTTTAGAACTTTTAGTCAAGGGGCGAACAATATCCATTGCTATTCTCTCAAAAGGCTGTGTAACGAGAGTAAAGGTCTGAGGGGTACTTGGTCCTTTCTGGTTACCTGGTTAATCTGTTGACATTCTGGGCAACTAGGACAGTATTCGGCAATGGAGTCATGGATACCGGGCCAATAAAACCATTGTAGGAGCCTAGCTAAAGTTATTTCCCTCCCTACATGACCAGCACTGGGCATATCATGAGCAAGAAATAATAAGTCAGACCTATTTTTCTTAGGGACTATTAATTGCTCAACCTGTTCTTGGGTGGTAGGATGGACACACATTCTGTACAAAATATTTCTTTTTGTTACTATAGGGTTTTTGGTTAGATTATCTGATCTTGCTTGTGTAAATATGGAAGTAAGAGAGGTATCTTCTATTTGCTCCTGAGTTACATTATACATCTGTAGTTCGGGCATCGATTCTAAAGGTGTTTTCTCTTTTTTCCATTGTTTTTGTATTTTCCTTTTTTCTGTCTTATTTTTCATATTTTTCCTTAACTTCCCAAAGATTTCATCCTGGAAGGAAAAAGGTAAATCATTCTGTTCAGGATTAGTAGCAATCTGAGATCTAGTAGCAACTGCAACTAAATTATCAACATTTACATTCTGACAGGAAGATACTATTTGTGAAAATCTGTCGTAATCTTGACCTAAAATAAAAGTAACAGGTAAAGTGGCTACTACCCCCACAGTAACAGTGTCCATAAGTTCATTTATGACAATTGGTACTGCAGTTGTTGGATATTGATGAATGTCTCCATGAATACAAATTATACCTGTTGTGGAAATGGGATTTGTCAAATGAACCAAATCTGCCCGAATGAGGCTTTGTTTGCTGCCAGAGTCTACAAGTCCATCAACAGTTTGTCCATTAACTTGTACAGGAATAACAAAGTTACCCAAGTCTATAGAAGCAAAATAGGCCAGTTCTTTTCTTTTTTTAGGACAGAACTGGGCAATACGTCCCAAACCATGACAATAATGACATTCTATTGTAGTTTCATTTTGTTTAAAATGAACAGTCATATTTTCTCTTCTAACACCCCCAATGTTATGATTAGTCGGAATAAAAGATCTTATTGGTGTTGTTGTAGTAGCAGGTCTAGTAACACAGTTACTGTCTGTCCTTTGAAATCCTTTCCACAGGTGCTGTCGGGCAACAAGAAAATCCTCAGCCAGCATGATGGCAAGATCTGCATTATCTGGATTATGTTCCCTGATCCATAGATGTACATTGGTGGGCATAATCTGTATGAACTGTTCCAAGATAAACATATCCATGATGGTCTTCACTGTCTTCCACTCTGGTTGGATCCACTTGCCTCAGAGGTCTTGGAGTCTGGTGTATGTTTCTCGAGGTGGAATATGAGACACATGTTTTAAAGATCTGAATCTTTGCCTATAGGTTTCTGAATTGATATTGAAACATTTCATAATCTCCAGTTTAACTGCAGTATAGTCTTTAACAGAAGCACTGTTCATGTTGGTATAAGCTAATTGTGCTTTTCCTGTTAAATAAGGGGCAAGATGAACCACCCATTGTGTTGGAGGCCAATTGCATGCATGTGCTCCCATTCAAATGTTGTTAGATAGGACTCAATATCATCTGATAGTGTCATTATAGTTAGTTTTTTGTCTTTTGTAGTGGTTTGAGTCCCCTGTCCTGCCCATAATGTCTGTAACAATTGTATGGTGTCTGCCCACCTCTGGTCCTGTCTTCTGCATTCCTGCTCCCATTCCTGGTACTCCCAATCTCTTTGTCTGTCCTGCTCTACTTGCCTTAGTGCCAACCAGCTTAACAGCTCCAGTAAGTCATCTGGGGGTACAGTATCAGGTTGTTCCCCTGGCTCCTCCATATTTACGGCCTGCATATGAACAGTAAGTTCCTCAATGTCATCAGGGACCATACCCATTTTACTCTTAGGTCTAACAACAGGAGAAAGTCCTGACAACAGTGGTTCCCCAGTTAAGAGTGTCTGGCTTCTTTTTACAGCCCCAGATGGCGCCTCCATTTTATGGGCCATGTACCTGCTGTTTCAAATTTAAGTCAGAGATACTAAAAACCAGTATCTACTTCTGGGATCTTTTAGTGTGAATCACCAGAGTACCCCACTTCTGGTACCAATGTGTCATGGGGTGCAAGAAAAGACTTTTACAAGAGACAGCATAAGTGGTACAACATACCTTGAATAGGTATGATTTTTATTCAAAAAGAAATAAATTTGAAATAATAAAAGTTAAAGACTCATTCCCTTAATGAAATTAACTATCTGTTGTACTTCCTCCATTTCAACAACACGTCTGTTAGATAACAGGGGGAGATGTTTGGTTGGAGTAAAAAGCCAATGACGACGTTAAAAATGCAATGAGAACTGCAAAGTTCCTTCAGTAAAAGCAATTAGTAATGGAGTATTTCTTTAAGGAAACTCACTATATATTGTACTTAGTTCTTTTCCGTTAGCTACAACTACTCCTACTACAACCAAAACTACAACTACAACAAGTAAGAGTGCATAAATAACCAAAAGTAAATTATTGAGAGAAATCCATCTTTGACATGATTTATAAATGTATATTCTATTTTAAAATCACTATACACACAACATGACTAAACCTAGATGAGTAGCCTGCTCTCCTAACATTTTTTTTACTCTCAACCTAACATTTACATTTGTCACTGTCGTGGGGTGTAAGAAAAGACTTTTACAAGAGACAGCACAAGTGGTACAACATACCTTGAATAGGTATGATTTTTATTCAAAAAGAAATAATTTAAAATAATAAAAGTTAAAGACTCACTTTGTTCAAAGTAAAGAAAGGAAATACAAAAAGCACAGGTTTGGCATGAACAATTAGAGCTATTCTACCAACATCAGACTGTGCCTGACCTCTCAGAGATCTCTCTGGGAGAACCAAACAGGTCCTCTCCCAATGACTACCTGAATTACAACATCAAATCTGCCTTGATATAGGACTGTGATCCCACCCACAAATTGAAAACTCCACCTATCAATTAATACAAATACTGAATTTATACATATAATTCCAAGTATTAATTTCCTTTTTACATACAATCTGACTCCCCTATATGAATAATCAATATAAACCATTATGTTTATTTTAAACATTGGATCTTGAGTGATTTATTCCTTAATTATGGGAATATGAGCTGTATTAGGCAACGTGCTGCCCACTTAAATAGAAGGAGGGGTTTTGCTCATGTATAAAAATGACCAAGATGTGCCTCTCACTCCCTCCCTGTAGGACACACCTGGAGAGTCAGAAGGTTTCTTCATGCAGATACAGAATTACCTAGCTTGCTAACAGGACTTGGCTCACAAAGAATAGTAATGTATTTCAACTTCCTTAATTCATGTACTCGCAATACAGAATGTACAAATGTGCACAGAAATACTACCGAGCTGTTTGAGATGTATAATATTCAAATTGGGACGAAAAACTCAGCGCTTAATCTCTTCAGTTACTTAAAGCACTTTTACTGATTTTAAAAGGGGTTCCTTGACCTCTTCTATGAGCGGGAGTTAAACTAAGCCTTTTTATACTAAAAATATCTAGTGCAAAGCAACAAATCTGCCATTTGCAGTCTAATGGAACTGAGGCATACATGCTAGCCTCCTGTTCACTGGCAGAATTAACTCTTCCTGCTCCCAAATGGAACTATAAATAAAAACAAAACACCTTAACTGTTTTTCTAATTTCAGTGTATTCTAGGAAGGTGGGTTTCTCATTAATTTAGAGATACGAAACAGTCCACTTTTCAAAAATAAACAAAAATGAAGTTCGTTGGAGTCATTTGTCTTGTAAGTCAGCTGTGCTCACTATGGAGTTAACCTTTCTTTCCTTTTCCAGACTATACAATCTTAAGGGAGCTCATGCTTTTACCATAGGGATGCAGGATTGACACAAGATAAAATATTAGTATGGGATTATGAGCTTGTTAGCTTGCTCTGTGTCACCCACTTCCCTAGACTTTTCAGAAGGCACGAAAAAACACCATACATTCTTATTATTTCTTTCAGCTTCCCACATGGGTGTGGCAAGGGTTTTACTAAATAGAGTTATCCCATTTTCTGTGTCCATAATCATGGAATGCACTAGGCTTTAGAATTAGCTGGTTTACATTACTGAAGAACCTGAAGAGGAATTGAAAGGAATAGAATTGATAGCGAGTGTCCAACATGCTATTTAATTAGGAAATAAGTACAGAAGTGCAGACATTGAAGTAAGAGAGAAGGAAGGGGGAGAATTTAAACAAAATAAATATGCTGTTGCACAACAGACTAAAAAAATATATTTAATAGGAGAAAAAGAAACTTCAGGTCTTAGTTCTGCACAAACAGTTTGGGGAGGGAACACCATCACAAATACCCTCTTTTTCAAAAACAAACCAAGTGCTATTGGTTTGTAAGAAAAGTTACTATCCCCACATTCCTATAGGAATGGGATGGGGTTTTCACCCCCTCAGAGAAACCCCACTCCAGGGCACCCTAAATAACACAAGTAGGATGTTATTTTAAACAACCTACATTCATCTGTTTTAAGTACATTAATTACTTCATTTTGCCCTGGGGTTTAATTGATCCATCATTACCATATCTGATAAAAAAATCAGCATTTTTATGCTTAGCTCCAGACCTGTGTTTAATCTCAAAGGAATAGGGTTGCAGAGCTAAATACCATCAAAGGATACGGGCATTCTTATCCTTCATTTGCTGTAGCCAGCATAAGGGATTATGATCAGTGACTAATGTATAATGGTTACCCCATAAATCGAACTTTAAAGCTTCAATTGCCCATTTAATCACCAAACATCCCTTCTCAATGGTAGCACATTTGAGTTCTCTTGGAAATAATTTACGGCTGACATAAAGGATTGAATTTTCTTCACCTTTGATGGTTTGACATAGTACAGCTCCCAACCCAGTGTTTGAAGCATCTATGTGAACTTCAAATGGTTGTGAAAAATTAGGTGATGCGCCTAAAGCAGCTTTGATTGAATGAAAAGCTTTATCACAATTCACAGACCATGGAATTTTGTTAGGTACAGTTCTCTTTGTTAACTCTTTGAGAGGTGTAGCAATTGTGGCGAAGTCGGGAATTAAACTGCGGTAGTATCCTGTAAGCCCCAAAAAAGATCTTACATCTGTCTTAGTTTGAGGGACAGGACAGTTTGCTACCGCTGCGACCTTGTCCACTTCAGGTCGAATGATCCCAGTACCTAAGATGAAACCCAGATATTTGGCTTCTTGCATAGCTATACAACATTTGGAAGGGTTGATCGTAAGCCCTGCTGATTTTATAGTTTGTATAACTTTGCTTAACTGGACAAATGGGATGGCCAATCCTGAATATAGACAACTACATCGTCCAAGTAAGCAGAGCAATACTGTAAATGCGGTGCCAATAACTGATCCATGTATCATTGAGAAGTTGCTTGTGCTCCGTGTAGACCAAAAGGCATATATTTGAACTGAAATAAACCATAAGGGGTACTAAAAGCAGTTTTGTCTTTGGATTCAGGATCTAATGGAATCTACCAATATACTTTTGTAAGGTCTCAGGAAATGATATATTGGGCTTGACCAATTTGGTCAATAATATCATCTACCCTAGATATAGGATAGCTGTCTAATTGAGACACCAAATTTAGTTTCCTAAAGTTTAAGCAGAGGCGAATTCCTCCATCCTTTTTGGGGACTATAACCATGGGAGATGACCATGGGCTTGCTGAAGGTTCTATGATCTCTAAGGCTAATAATTAATCAATCTCTTGTTTTACCTCTGATTGAAGTTTTTCAGGTAATCTATAAGCTTTTTGTCTTATAGGTGAAGCAGTGGTTTTGATTTGGTATGTTACATTTACAGCATGCCCTGGTTTAGTAGTAAATACTGTGGAAAATTGATCAGGAAGGTGATCAATATCTTTTTGTTGTTCTTTTGTTAAAGCCGGATTAATGATCACCATCTTGTCTTTTCCTGTCATTTTCCAACCTTGATATGCCAAGTCTAAGTCAGTATTCTGACTCTCTATAGAGATATAACAACAGGGCTTTGGTTCTGCTCATTTCTGCCATGCTCTTAACAAATTGGCATGGTATATTTTGTAAGGGGAACGTTTTCCTGGGGATTCCAATTTGTATGTAACTGGTCCAGTTTGTTCTAGAATATTGTAGGGACATTGCCACTTCATTAGTAACTTGTTTTCGGATGATGGTAAGAGAAGCAACACCTTATGCCCTGGTTTAAAAACCTTGTCACATGTTTTTATATCATACAAAGTTTTTTGTTTTACCTGGGCTTCTACAGCATTTTTATATGCCTGTTGGGTGTACAAAAGTAGTTTTTTCTGCATTTCCTTCATATATTCTAAAACATTCACGTGTTTGATGTAAAGATCACCTTCCCAAGCTTCCTATATTACATCTAAAGGTCCACGGGGATTATGGCCATACAACAACTGGAATGGTGAAAATCCAGTGGAGGTCTGAGGGACCTCCCAATAAGCAAATAGAAACAGTGAAAGATAATGATCCCATTATTTCCCTTCATCATCCACAAATTTTCGTAATATGCGTTTTAATGTTTGATTAAACCTTTCTACAAGGCCATCTGTTTGTGGATGATGAGGGGTCATTCGTATGGCAGTAACACAAAGCAGTTTATAAAGTTCTGATAGAAAAGCTGAACAAATATTTGCTCCTCTGTCTGTTAATATTACTTTTGGTATTCCCAATCTGCTACAAAAATCAAGATCCTTTTCAGCTATTTTATCTGTAGTCATAGTCCGGAGAGGATAAGCCTCCGGATACTTGGTGGCATAGTCACAAATAACCAAGATGAACTTATTTCCTTTAGAACTTTTAGTCAAGGGGCCAACAATATTCATTGCTATTCGCTCAAAATGCTGTGTAACTAGAGGAAAAGGTCTGAGGGGTACTGGGTCTTTTTTGGTTACCTAGTTAATCTGTTGACATTCTGGGCAACTACAACAGTATTCGGCAATGGAGTCATGGATACCGGGCCAATAAAACCATTGTAGGAGCCTAGCTAAAGTTCTTTCCCTCCCTGCATGACCAGCACTGGGCATATCATGAACAAGAAATAATAAGTCAGACCTATTTTTCTTAGGGACTATTATTTGCTCAACCTGTTCTTGGGTGGTAGGATGGACACAGATTCTGTACAAAATATTTCTTTTTGTTACTATAGGGTTTTTGGTTAGATTATCTGATCCTGCTTGTGTAAATATGGAAGTAAGAGAGGTATCTTCTTTTTGTTCCTGAGCTACATTGTACATCTGTAGTTCGGGCATGGATTCTACAGGTGTTTTCTCTTTTTTCCATTGTTTTTGTAGTTTCCTTTTTTCTGTCTTAGTTTTCATATTTTTCCTAACTTCCCATAGATTTCATCCTGGAAGGAAAAAGGTAAGTCATTCTGTTCAGGATTAGTAGCAATCTGAGATCTAGTAGCAACTGCAACTAAATTATAAACATTTACATTCTGACAGGAAGATACTATTTGTGAAAATCTGTCGTAATCTTGACCTAAAATAAAAGGAACAGGTAAAGTGGGTACTACCCCCACAGTAACAGTGTCCATAAGTCCATTTATGACAATTGGTACTGCAGTTATTGGATATTGATGAATGTCTCCATGAATACAAATTATACCTGTTGTGGAACCGGGATTTGTCAAATGAACCAAATCTGCCCGAATGAGGCTTTGTTTGCTGCCAGAGTCTACAAGTCCATCAACAGTTTGTCCATTAACTTGTACAGGAATAACAAAGTTACCCAAGTCTATAGAAGCAAAATAGGCCAGCTCTTTTCTTTTTTTAGGACTGAACCGGGCAATATGTCCCAAGCCATGACAACAATGACATTCTATTGTAGTTTCTTTTTGTTTAACAGGAACAGTCATATTTTCTCTTTTAACACCCCTGTTATGATTAGTTGGAATGAAAGGTCTTATTGGTGTTGTTGTAGTAGTAGGTCTAGTAACAGGGTTACTGTCTGTCCTTTGAAATCCTTTCCACTGGGGCTGTCGGGCAGCAAGAAAATCCTCAGCCAGCATGATGGCAAGATCTGCATTATCTGGATTATGTTTCCTGATCCATATATGTACATCGGCGGGCATAATCTGTATGAACTGTTCCAAGATAAACATATCCATGACGGCCTTCACTGTCTTCCCCTCTGGTTGGATCCACTTGCCACAGAGGTCTTGGAGTCTGGTGTATGTTTCTCGAGGTGGAATATGAGACACATGTTTTAAAGATCTGAATCTTTGCCTATAGGTTTCTGAATTGATATTGAAACGTTTCAGAATCTCCTGTTTAACTGCAGTATAATCTTTAACAGAAGCACTGTTCATGTTGGTATAAGCTAATTGTGCTTTTCCTGTTAAATAAGGGGCAAGATGAACCACCCATTGTGTTGGAGGCCAATTTCATGCTTGTGCTACCCATTCAAATGTTTTTAGATAGGACTCGATATCAACTGATAGTGTCATTTTAGTTAGTTTTTTGTCTTTTGGAGTGGTTTGAGCCCCCTGTCCTGCCCATAAAGTCTGTAACAATTGTATGGTATCTGCCCACCTCTGGTCCTGTCTTCTGCATTCCTGCTCCCATTCCTGGTACTCCTGATCTCTTTGTCTGTCCTGCTCTACTTGCCTTAGTGCCAACCAGCATAACAGCTCCCGTAAGTCATCTGGGAGTACACTATCAGGTCGTTCCCCTGGCTCCTCCATATTTATGGCCTGCATACAAACGGTAAGTTCCTCAATGTCATCAGGGACCATACCCATTTTACTCTTAGGTCTAACAACAGGAGGAAGTCCTGATAACAGTGGTTCCCCAGTTAAGAGTGTCTGGCTTCTTGTTACAGCTCCAGATGGCTCCTCCATTTTATGGGCCATGTACCTGCTGTCTCAAATTTAAGTCAGAGATACTAAACCAGTATCTACTTCGGATCTTTAGTGTGAATCACCAGAGTACCCCACTTCTGGTACCAATTTGTCGTGGGGTGTAAGAAAAGACTTTTACAAGAGACAGCATAAGTGGTACAATATACCTTGAATAGGTATGATTTTTATTCAAAAATAAATAAATTTGAACTAATAAAAGTTAAAGACTCATTCCCTTTGTGAAATTAACTATCTGTTGTGCTTCCTCCATTTCACCAACACGTCTGTTAGATAACAGAGGGAGATGTTTGGTTGGAGTAAAAAGCCAATGACGATGTTAAAAATGCAATGAGAACTGCAAGGTTCCTTAAGTAAAAGCAATTAGTAATGGTATTCCCTATGTTAAGTATATATAAAGGAGTATTTGTTTAAGGAAACTCACTATATATTGTACTTTCTTCTTTTCCGTTAGCTACAACTACTCCAACTACAACCAAAACTACAACTACAACAAGTAAGAGTGCATAAATAACCAAAAGTAAATTATTGAGAGAAATCCATCTTTGACATGATTTATAAATGTATATTCTATTTTAAAATCACTATACACACAACATGACTAAACCTAGATGAGTAGCCTGCTCTCCTAACATTTTTTTTACTCTCAACCTAACATTTACATTTGTCACTGTCGTGGGGTGTAAGAAAAGACTTTTACAAGAGACAGCATAAGTGGTACAACATACCTTGAATAGGTATGATTTTTATTCAAAAAGAAATAATTTAAAATAATAAAAGTTAAAGACTCACTTTGTTCAAAGTAAAGAAAAGAAATACAAAAAGCACAGGTTTGGCATGAACAATTAGAGCTATTCTACCAACATCAGACTGTGCCTGACCTCTCAGAAATCTCTCTGGGAGAACCAAACAGGTCCTCTCCCAACAACTATCTGAATTACAACATCAAATCTGCCTTGATATAGGACTGTGATCCCACCCACAAATTGAAAACTCCACCTATCAATTAATACAAATACTGAATTTATACATATAGTTCCAAGTATTAATTTCCTTTTTACATACAATCTGACTCCCCTATATGAATAATCAATATAAACCATTATGTTTATTTTAAACATTGGATCGTGAGTGATTTATTCCTTAATTATGGGAATACGAGCTGTATTAGGCAAGGTACTGCCCACTTAAATAGAAGCAGGGGTTTTGCTCATATATAAAAATGACCAAGATATGCCGCTCACTCCCTCCCTGTAGGACACACCTGGAGAGTCAGAAGGTTTCTTCATGCAGATACGGGGTTACCTAGCTTGCTAACAGGACTTGGCTCACAAAGAACAGTAATGTATTTCAACTTCCTTAATTCATGTACTCGCAACACAGAATGTACAAATGTGCACGGAAATACTACCGAGCCGTTTGAGATGTATAACATTCAAATTGGGATGAAAATCTCAGCGCTTAATCTCTACAGTTACTTAAAACACTTTTACTGATTTTAAAAGGGGTTCCTTGACCTCTTCTATGAGAGGGAGGTAAACTAAGCCTTTTTATACTAAAAATATCTAGTGGAAAGCAACAAATCTGCTGTTTGCAGTCTAATGGAACTGAAGCATACATGCTAGCCTCCTGCTCACTAGTAGAATTAACTCTTCCCACTCCGAAATGGAACTGTAAATAAAAACAAAACACCTTAACTGTTTTTCTAATTTCAGGGTATACAAGGAAGGTGGGTTTATCAATAATTTAGAGATACGAAACAGTCCACTTTTCGAAAATGAACAAAAATGAAGCTTGGTGGAGTCATTTGTCTTGTAAGTCAGCTGTGCTCACTAGGGAGTTAACCTTTCTTTTCTTTCCCAGACTATACAATCTTAAGGGAGCTCATGCTTTTACCATAGGGATGCAGGATAGACATAAGATAAAATATTAGTATGGGATTATGAGTTTGTTAGCTTGCTCTGTGTCACCCGTTTCCTTAGACTTTTCAGAAGGCACTGAAAAAACACCATACATTCATATTATTTCTTTCAGCTTCCCACATGGGTATGGCAAGGGTTTTACTAAATAGATTTATCCTGTTTTCTGTGTCCATAATCATGAAATGCAGTAGGCTTTAGTATTAGCTGTTTTACATTACTGAAGAACCTGAAGAGGAATTGAAAGGAATAGATTTGATAGCGAGTGTCCAACACGCTATTTAATTAGGAAATAGGAAATAAGTACAGAAGTACAGATCTTGACAGGCATTGACAACCTGGAACCTAAGCTTCTTAAGCTTGGTGCTGTTTACATTGCCTCTCCAGTAGCCCACATCTTTAATCTATCCCTTAGCTCGAGGATACTCCCTGATATCTTGAAGGAGGTGAGGACAGTCCCTGTTCTGAAGCAGGGCAATCCTAAACTACCAGACAACTATCGCCTGATTGCTATCCTCCCATCCCTTAGTAAACTCCTAGAAAAGGAGGTGGCCGAGCAACTCTCGGAGTACATCCACACCCATGAGCTGCTGTCCCCGGCCCAGCATAGCTTTCAAAAGGGTCATAGCACCACAACCACCTTGATTTGGTTACATCAAGCATCAGGTCAGCCAATGACCAGAGCAAACTCTCGGGTGCCATATTTATTGTCTTGTCAAAAGCCTTTGACCTTGTTGACCACAAACTACTTGGAGCACAGCTATGGACACTTGGACTCTCTCCCCATGCCATGAAATGGCTAATGGGCTACCTGAATGGTAGAAAGCAGCGTACCTGCTTCGACAAGGCCCTCTCTGAGCCCATGGCAGTGACCTCGGGAGTCCCCCAGGGCTCGGTGCTGGGTCCCCTCATATTCTCCCTCTTTATTAACTAACTACTGATGGTGCTCTCCCACTGCCAAGCCACCTTGTATGTGGATGACCTGGTGATAGTGGCTCATTCTCATAATGCCATCGCCCTAAACCAGTGCTTGTCTGATGATTTCAACAAAGTCTTGTCCTGGGTTATAAACCACAAACTGGTTCTGAACCTGAAAAAAACACAGGCTATGCTCTTTGGTTCCATGGCCAAAATCAAAGCCTCATCAGCCTTGCTCAACATTACTAGTGCGGATTGTCCCTCGCTGCCTACAGTGACCTCAATCAAATATCTTGGGGTTACTCTTGACCCCCAACTTGACATGGGGAGTCATATCCTAAACATCTGTAGGACAATGAATAACAAGCTTGGCCTGGCCTATAGGGCCAAGTACAACCTAACTCCCACAGCTAGACTCACCTTTGTGAGAGGAGTGCTTCTTCCCTCCCTCAGCTATGGACTTCACTTATTTGCTCGGTCCCCCCAAACTCATCTCACTCGGTGGAACATGGCATATAATAACATCTGTCATTTCACACTAGCTGCCCCCAGACTCACCCTCCGTTGTGAACTATACGATAAACTCTGCTGGCTCCCCCCAGCCAAATACCTGGAATTCGGGGTTGGAAGCTTCTCAGGGAAAGTGGTTATTTCTGGCATTCCGCAGGGACTGGCTCTGCTTCTTCCAAAAATGGACCCCACTCCCTACCACCTTAGGTCCCTGAATGCAGGGTTTCTGAAAGTCCCCCCCACCCGTACTCTTATGGGGGACCGTGACTTTGCTGCATATGCGCCCAGACTCTGGAACTCTCTCCCTGATCATGTCCATTCGGCCCCCTCCCATGGGAGTTTACGCACTTCCCTGTGGACTTTTCTGAAGCGAACATCAGTGTACGACTGCCCCAAGCCCCCTTAGAGTAATGAATCATGCTGACGGAATCCATCCAAGTT
The DNA here is from genome assembly GCA_016271365.2 of Neoceratodus forsteri. Classification (NCBI taxonomy): domain Eukaryota; kingdom Metazoa; phylum Chordata; order Ceratodontiformes; family Ceratodontidae; genus Neoceratodus; species Neoceratodus forsteri. The sequence continues at coordinate 934,740,872 of CM028133.1, forward strand.
ATTACTGCTACTGCTGTTGATACTTTCCGTAGCTTTAATTGATTAATATCTACTCTATTCTCAACTACTCATTTTCCCCAACTTGTGGGCATCTTCTGTGTCCACTGCACTGCTATATGGACAGGGGTTGCTCTGCCTACTCCCATCTGTACAGGTGGTACATTCCACTCCTCAGTACTTTGGTACTGCCAACTCGTATGTCTTAGTATACCGCTGACCTATATACATAACTGGAACTGAGTCTGCTTGTTTTCCCTGGTTTTGCCTTCCAAACACTTAAGTTACATGTTACTAAGCTGCACTGAGGATCATGCTGCACTCCTATCAAGTTGCTCCTATCGTCAATTATGTACTTTTTCCATATGTTGTATTATTGTTCAAGGGTGTCGGCGGGCATACGCACTGTACTCAGCAGAGTACAGTAAAAAAAAATCAGATGGGGCAACAAATCATTCAGGGGCAACAAACAGAGAAAAGCAAGGACACTGTGAGTCACATTGTGTCTGTGTTGCACTGAGATCTTTTGCCTTTGTTGTTCACTATGGGGCACTGATGCCACCAGCCAAATACACAAACAAGAACAACTTACCAGGCAGGCAGAAAAACAAAGGAAGGAGGACTACAGGAAGATACTGACTACGTGAACTAAGACATGACAAATGGGGGGGCAGGCCTATTGTTGGTGTAGCGTGGCAGCACATATTTTGGTTTATGTTTACATAATGGAGGGGCAACAGTGCATCAGTTTTGAGTACAAGTTTAAAATTCCTGGCTACACCCCTGTTATTGTTGATTGGTGATCTTCTTTTCCTCACATGTTTTATTATTTCATGTAATATGCTGTTCCATCCTTGTGTTACCCTATCTGTATTCCACATGTTGTACTCTCCCGGGTCGTTCCTGAAAATAGGCATAATACTTGTCTAGTGTACTTACCCGGTAAACAAAAGCTAAAAAAATAAAAGTAAGAGAGAGAAGGAAGGGGGAGAATTTAAACAAAATAAATATGCTGTTGCGCAACAGACTAAAAAATATATATTTAATAGGAGAAAAAGAAACCCCAGGTCTTAGTTCTGCACAAACAGTTTTGGGGGGGAAAACACCATCACAATCACATATTACCATATTAGCAAAAACATGGAAGAGACTCTAAGATCATTGTGTCTTCCCATACTTATTAGCAGATATGAAAAAGTATGCTGTGTAAACAAGCATGAAATATATTGAGTTCCTACCCATTAAACTACCCAGTGTATCAATAGATTCCCTTACTAAGCATACAGTTGTACAGTCTATCCTGGGAAGGCTAGTATTCTCTTCATCTCTACTGACTGTCTCATTCCCTTGACCATTTTCATGGTGCTGCACTGCACTGCTTTGACAGTCTCAATGTATTGTTTTTATTAAGGAACCAAGGACAACAACAATCATTTCAAGCCAGCTCTGACTAACTCCTTTTAAAGAGGGAGGCTTCATTCCCCTTCCATGCTGAACAGCCACCTATTTCTTTCAAGAATCTTATAATACTGGCCAACCTGCCCATCCATCAAGTCAAGCTTTTGCCTGGAACTTACTCACACCCGCAGTTCATATCAAAACATCTGACAATGCTTATCACTGAGTAAATATATTAAATAACTGTACAACTAAAATCATTTTGGAGAGTACCATTCTTCATACTTCTTAGAGCTTGTAACAAAGTAACAGAGTACTCTCTTACCTGAATAGGAGCTCCTCTGCAGTGTGAAAACATTTCTTACTTCAGCACTCTTTGGAAGTGAAGGTATAATTTGTCTTAAGGGGCTGGCAGCGCAATACCTTTCCTACTAGCCCACCCTACACACATTCTGTAATGTTTTATAATGACTGCATAGGGAGAGAGCAGGGGGGCACTCCTCTGACTTCTACAGACCTTTATTTCTAAAGCATAGTTACTGATTTGAAATGTAACTGAAACTTAAACGTCGTTGTAAGTTAACTCATATTATGCAATTAGCAATGTAATTACTTAAAGTATGCATACTATACATGAGCATTTTCTTAGAAATATTGGAACTATAAAATTCCTTGGAATTAAAATCATACAAAGAAATTAGCAATAGCATTCTATAGGTTAGGTTTACATAGAGATGCATTTCCTTAGTGAAACTAACTATGTGTTTTGCTTCCTTCATTTCAATTAGCTACAACTACTCCAAGCATAACCAAAGCGACAAGTAAGTGTTGCTTTGCATTACTATTTAAACATAGATTTTCCTAAGAAATCATTTCTGATATGGTTTAACATTTTATATGTACTTTACAAGTATTTAAACCTAGAAGGTAAGATTACTCTTCAAACATTTCATTACTGCATTCTATTACTTACAGCACAAACAATTTAACATATAATTGTTAGTGATTTTAGTTACACCATGTCTTCCCCCATTTCATAAGCAGCTATGAATACATATGCTTAATTTCTGGTTTCAAGAGGGAATAAAGAATCCTTGTTTTTTGATTACATGGATTACCTTGATTCCAAGGCTGGATAAGGACTTATTTTGTCCTGGAAGTTATCATCCGATATCGCTTCTTAATTCGGATGTTAAGATTCTTGCTAAAATTTTGGCAAACCGGTTAGCTCCTGTAATTGGATGAATTATTGGTAGAGAAAAAATTGGTTTTATGTGGGAGCGAACCTCAGCGGACCACATGGGGAAGCTAATGTACTTAATGGCAGCATCGAGGGATGCCAAGACCCCTGTGGCCTTGGTATCCCTTGATGCTGAAAAGGCTGTCAACCCAGTCTCATGACGCTTCCTCTTTGCATCTCTCTGGCAATTTGGAATGCCTAACAGTTTTGTACAATGGGTTAAAGTACTATACTCTTCCCCAAGAGCTAGGATATGGTGTAACAGTTGCTTATCTGACCCATTCATTCTTGAAAGAGACACCCGCCAGTGCTTCCCACTCTACCCACTTCTTTTTAACTGTTACTTGGAGCCCTTGATACATAAATTGGTATCTTCTCCCTCTTTGAAGGTTATTCAAATTCAAGGGGAGAGATACGCGATCTCAGCCTACGCTGATGATCTTCTACTGCATGTTGAGGACTCTAAGACTTTGATACCAGCCCTGCTTGAGGAATTAGATAGATTCTCTGTGGTGTCCTTGTATAAATTAAATCTCTCTAAAACAAAGGTTTTTCCATTAAATCACCTCTGCACTAGAGATACATGCACCTCTCTGTGACTGTAATGGGAGTCAAAGGCTCTTACATATTTGGGGATAAAAATTGCCAAGAATATTCCCTCGATGATTAATCTTAACCTGACCAATTTAGTGCATGTGGTGCAGTCTGATCTGGTGAGATGGAGTGCTCTCCCATTGTCGCTTTGTGGTTGGATAAATATTCTTAAAATGAATGTCTTGCCACGGCTGTTATATCCACTGGGTATGTTGGGCATATTCCTTCCCAAGTCCTGGTTCTTGAAACTTCAGAGAATATTTAATAATGTCCTATGAAGGGGAAAGGCAGTGAGAAGGGCATATTTTAAACTAACAGCACCTAAACTCAAGAGAGGCCTTTTCCTCCCATTTCTCTTTTTGTACTATGGGGCTAAACATTTAAGCAAGAAAGCTTATTGGATTAATGGTGAGGTACCTCGAGTGGAATATTCATATCTGCCAGCCTGGCTTGATATTGAATGCAGATTAGCTCAAGGTGCTGCAAGTTCGCTGCATGCCTTGGTATTCTCTAAACCTTCCCATCTTCCCAGCTAGCTTAAAACATCCCCAATAGCTTGGTCTCTCAAGGCTTTTCTGCAAATTCAAGTGCATTTTTCAGAAAACTGGTATACCTCACGGGCTCAACCTCTTTTCAATAACTAGCACTTTTAGAATGGACATCATCCTATTCTACCCACTTTTCTCCCACAACTCCAGCGCTATAATCTGGAGGATCTTCTCCAGGGCACAGATTTAGCCCCTTTCCAGGCATTACAGTGTCACTTTCAGTTAAGATCCCAGGAATTTTTTAAATATTTACATATTAAAGCGGCTATACTGGCATTTAAAGTTAATCAAGAGTGGACGACGCAATCAATGGATGGTCTCCTCAAGACCCTCCAGGATGCAAAGCAACCCAATGCAGTTTCCAATATCTATAAGCAACTCCAAGGCTTAGATTCATCTCTCCCTGAGGGTGTATGCTATTACTGGGTGCATGAATTGTCCCTTCCTGAGGACTCTGAGTACTGGGTGAAGGTATGGGGTGGGATCTATAAGAATATCAAGCAGGAAAAACTCTGATTAAATCAGTTTAACATTTTAAATAATATTTACAACACTCCAGATAAATTGTATAATATGGGTTATGCTTCTTCTCCCTTGTGTACCCATGGATGTCATGTTTCTGGGCTGTTGTATCATATGTTGTGGTCGTGTCCACATACCCAAATGTTTTGGAGTGTGATACAGCGAGTCCTGGACCCAAATCTGGGACTGGATCCCTTATTCACCATGGAGTGTTGCCTGCTGGCAATTTTCCCTTCTGGGACACCCCATATCTGCAAAGCACACATAACCTTAATCTCAGCTGCAGCAAAACTGGTCATGTTGTGCACTGGAAGGAGGAGCCCCTACCTACTAGTATTGAATGGTACAGAGAAATTTTATTAGCAATCCAGGTAGAGAAGCACATAGTATGTCTGTGTCATTTGTTTCATAAGTTCAAAAGCATCTGGGGGCCACTTTTGTCCCTGCTGATGTTGTTGAAACTCTAGTAAGAGTAGCTTATCACTGATCTGCGAGATTATGGCTATGCCCACGCTTGGGTGTGCCGGATATCTTCTTCAGAATAATTAGCAATATTTTGTATTGAGCACTGACGTGGGGGGGAGGGAGGGTGTTTGTTTATGTTATGTTTGTGTTTTTCTTAATGTATAACTCTGTTCAGTGATTATTGTTATGTAGTCACTGGAGTATAGTAAAAATACCAATAAAGTATACTGAATGAAAAAAAATGAATTCATATGCTGTATGATAATGTACAAATTTAAAGGGATTCCCCATGCACTCTTCTACACAGTGTGTACAATGATTCCCTTGGTAAGCACACCATTGGACAAGATTAATTTAAAGGCATGTATTATCCTCATGTACTTCGTCTCTGGTGGCATGATGCTCCATAGGTTTTAGCCTTCTGGGAGGAGAAATGCTTTGTAATGTTACCCCTGAGATTTATACCTTGGAGCATCAGGTGAATCCAAATGTAATGCAGAAGGACAGAATATCAAAATTTGCTGTCTATTCAGTCTAGTCAATAGGATGATAATGAAGAAAAATGCATGTCTTCTCTTAGCCTTCACTTCTCCAATGTAAAAATGCTATGGTGAACAAGCCTCTTCCTAATAGGTTTGGCCTTCCACTTTATTGATCAATTAGGTGGTCCTGCATTGCACCCTCTTTACAACCTCAACATATTCTAGGGGAGGAGCACAGAACTACTGTACATGATGTACTTCAGGTGGCGCTAGACTAAATCTCTTTAAGGAAGGATACTTTCCCCTTCCATACTGAACACTTACCTACTTTATTATTTTCTTGAAATCATTTATCCTTCTGATCAATCAGCCAAGCCATCTAGTTAGACTTATGCTTAGCAATTATCCATACCTGTCCTTCATTACAACACTTTTTACTATGCGTCTCTTTGTCTGAACATAAAAGAGGCATAATCTAGAAGAATTTTAAGAAATTTACATTTATTTAATTGACAATGAAATCCATCTTAATATTCCAATATGTTTATCTTAGATTGGATGTATGCAGCAAACTTCACACATTTGGAAGATAACAGAAGGAAGGTGGTTAGTTCGAGAAAAAAGCAGATGACAATGACAAAAATACAATGAGAACTGTAGGGTCCCTTAAGTAAAAGAATTAGTAATGTCATTCCTTATGTTAAGTATATCTAAAGGAGTATTTGTATAAGGAAACTCATTATCTGTTGTACTTCCTTCTTTTCCATTAGCTACAACTACTCCAACAACTACAACAAGTAAGAGTGCATAAATAACCAAAATTAAATTATTGTGAGAAATCTGTCTTTGATATGATTTATAAATGTGTATTCTATTTTAAAATCACAACACAATGTGTCTAAACGTAGAAGAGTAGCCTGCTCTCCTAACATTCCGTTACTCAAAACCTAACGTAGACATTTGTCACATATTACCATATCAGCATAAACATGGAAGAGATTTTAAGATCATTGTGTCTTCCCCTACTTAATAGCAGATATGAAAAAGTATGCTGTGTAAACATGCATCAAATGTAATGTGTTTCCAACCCATTCCACTACTCAGTGAATCCATAGATTTCCTTACTAAGCATAAAGTTGTACAGTCTTTCTTGGGAGGATTATATTCTCTTCATCTCAACTGACTGTCTCAGTCCATTGACCACTTTCAGGATGCTGCAATGCACTGCTTTTACAGTCTCAATTTACTGCTTTTATTTAGGAGCAAAGGACTATATCAAGCATTTCAGGTCAGTGCTGACTAAGTCCTTGTAAAGAGGGAGGATACATTTCCCTTCTATGCCAAACACCCACCTAATTCTTTCAAGAATCTTATTATAATACTGGCAAACTGGCCCATCCATCCAGTTAAGCTTTTGCCTGGTACTTACTCACACCTGCAGTTCAACCCAAAACTTCTTACTATGCTTATCACTCACTAAATGTATTAAATAATCGTATTGCTAAACTCAGTTTGGAGAGTACCATACTTCATATTTCTTAGAGCTGGTAACAATGTAACAGAGCACTCTCTTACCTAAATAGGAGCTCCTCTGCAGTGTGAAAACATTTCTTACTGCAGCCCCCTAAGGAAGTGAAGGTGTCATAATTTGCCCCAAGGAGCTGGCAGCGCAATATCTTTTCACGTCCTACTAGCCCACCCCACAGCCATTCTGTGATGTTTTATGATGACTGTATAGGGAGAGACCGGGGGGCACTCCATTGACTTCTACAGAGCTTTATTTCTGATGCATATTTACTGATTTGAAATGTAACTGAAACTTAAATGTCCTTGTAAGTTAACTCATATTATGCAATTAGCAATGTACAGTATTTACTTAAGTATGCATACTATACATGAGCATTTTCTTAGAAAAATTAGAACTATGAAATTCCTTGGAATTAAAATCATACAAAGAAATTAGCAATAGCATTCTGTAAGTTATGTTTATATAGAGATGCATTCCCTTAGTGAAATTAACTATCTGTTGTGCTTCCTCCATTTAGATACATAGATACATAGACAGTGTCGGCAGATAAGGGCCTATGGCCCACCTAGTCTGCCCATTTGAGCTTGTAAGTTCAGTTTGTTTTCCTAGAAGTCTATTTCCCCTTACCACTGACCTCTAGAATTCCTTTATGTCTATCCCATGCATTCTTAAATCCCGTGATTGTTTCAGCCCCCGCCACTTCCTCTGGCAGGGTGGCATTTCAACTACACATCTGGTAGATAACAGAGGGGGATATTTGGTTGGAGTAAAAAGCCAATGATGATGTTAAAAATGCAATGAGAACTGCCAGGTTCCTTAAGTAAAAACAATTAGTTATGGTATTCCCTATGTTAAGTACATACAATCGAGTGTTTGTTTAAGAAAACTCACTATTTATTGTACTTCCTTCTTTTCCGTTAGCTACAACTTCTCCAACTACAACCAAAACAACTACAACAAGTAAGAGTGCATAAATAACCAAAAGTAAAATATTGAGAGAAATCCATCTTTGATCTGATTTAAAAATGTATATTCCATTTTAAAATCACTATACATACAACATGACTAAACCTGGATGAGTAGCCTGCTCTCCTAACATTTTTTTTCTCTCAACCTAACATTTACATTTGTCACATATTTCCATATTAGCAAAAACATGGAAGAGAGTCAAAGATCATTGTGTCTTCCCCTACTTATTAGCAGATATGAAAAAGTATGCTGTGTAAACATGCATGAAGTATATTGAGTTCCTACCCATTCTACTACCCAGTGTATCAATATATTCCCATACTAAGCATAGAGTTGTTCAGTCTTTCCTAGAAGGCAAGCATTCTCTTCATCTCTACTGAGTGTCTCATTCCCTTGACAATTTTCATGGTACTGCAGTGCACTGCTTTGACTGTCTCAATGTATTGTTTTTATTAAGGAATCAAGGACTACAGCAATCATTTCAAGCCAGCTCTGACTAAATCCTTTTAAAGAGAGAGGCTACATTCCCCTTCCATGCTGAACATCCACCTATTTCTTTCAAGAATCTTATAATACTGGCCAACCTGCCCATCCATCAAGTCAAGCTTTTGCCTGGAACTTACTCACACCTGCAGTTCATACCAAAATGTCTGACTATGCTTATCACTGAGTAAATATATTAAATAACTGTATAGCTAAAATCATTTTGGAGAGTACCATTCTTCATATTTCTTAGAGCTTGTAGCAAAGTAACAGAGTACTCTCTTTCCTGAATTGGAGCTCCTCTGCAGTGTGAACATTTTTCTCACTGCAGCACTCTAAAGAGGTGAAGGTATCATAATTTGCCTAAAGGGACTGGCAGCGCAATACCTTTCTTTCTAGCCCACCCCACACAAATTCTTTAATGTTTTATAATGACTGAAAAGGGAGAGAGCAGGGGGGCACTTGATTGACTTCTACGGACCTTTATTTCTAAAGCATATTTACTGATTTGAAATGTAACTGAAACTTAAACGTCCTTGTAAGTTAAATGATATTATGCAATTAGCAACGTAATTACTTAAGTATGCAAACTATACATGAGCATTTTCTTAGAAAAACTGGATTTATAAAATTCCTTGAAATTAAAATCATACAAAGAAATTAGCAATAGCATTCTATAGGTTAGGTTTACATAGAGATGCATTTTCTTACTGAAACTAACTATGTGTTTTGCTTTTTTCATTTCAATTAGCTACAACTACTCCAAGCACAACCAAAACAAGTAAGTGTTGCTTTGCATTACTATTTAAACATAGATTTTCCTAAGAAATCATTTCTGATATGGTTTATCATTTTATATGTACTTTATGAGTATTTAAACCTAGAAGGTAAGATTACTCTTCAAACATTTAATTACTTGATTCTATTACCTATAGCACTAACAATTTAACATATAATTGTTAGTGATTTTAGTTACACCATGTCTACCCCCATTTCATAATCAGGTATGAATACTTATGCTATATTATAATGTACACATTTAAAGGGGTACCGCATGCACACTTCTCCCCAGTGTGTCCAATGATTCCCTTGGTAAGCACACCATTGTACAAGCTTAATTTAAAGGCATGTATTTTCCTCATGTCCTTCGTCTCTGGTGGCATGATGTTCCTTAGGTTTTAGCCTTCTGGGAGGCAAAATACTTTGTAATGTTACCCCTGAGATTTGTACCTCAGAGCATCAGGTGTATCCCCACATCATGCAGAAGGACAGAATATCAAAGTTTGCTGTCTATTCAGTCTAGTCAATAAGATGATAATTAAGAAAAATGCATGTCTTTTCTTAGCCTTCACTTCTCAAATGTGAAAATGCTATGGTGAACAAGACTCTTCCTAATAGCTTTTGCCTTCCACTTTATTGATCAATTAGGTGGCCCTGCATTGCACCCTCTTTACAACCTCAATATATTCTCTTGGAGGAGCACAGAACTACTGTACATGATGTACTTCAGGTGGTGCTAGACTAAAACTCTTTAAGGAAGATTACTTTCCCCTTCCATACTGAACACTTACCTACTTTATTCTTTTCTTGAAATCATTTATCCTTCTGATCAATCAGCCAAGCCATCTAGTTAGGTTAATGCTAAGCAATTATCCATACCTGTCCTTCATTACAACAATTTTTACTATTCTTCTCTTTGACTGAGCATAAAAGAGCCATAATCTTGAAGAATTTTAAGCAATTTACATTTATTTAATTGACAATGAAATCCAGCTTAATATTCCAATATTGTTTATCTTACATTGGATGTTTACAACAAACTATGCACATTTGGAATATAAGAGAGATCGGTGGTTAGTTCGAGAAAAAGGACGATTACAACGATAAAAATGCAATGAGAACTGTAGGGTTCCTTAAGTAAAAGAATTAGTAAAGGCATTCCTTATGTTAAGTATATGTAAAGGAGTATTTGTTTAAGGAAACTCATTATCTGTTGTACTTCCTTCTTTTCCATTAGCTACAACTACTCCAACCACAATCAAGACAACAACTACTACAAGTAAGAGTGCATACATAACCAAAAGTAAATTATTGTGAGAAATCCGTCTTTGATATGATTTATAAATGTATATTCTATTTTAAAATCACAACACAATGTGTCTAAACCTATTAGAGTAGACTGTTCTCCAACATTCCGTTACTCAAAACCTAACATATACATTTGTCACATATTACCATATAAGCATAAACATGGAAGAGACTTTAAGATCATTTTGTCTTCCCCTACTTAATAGCAGATATGAAAAAGTATGCCATGTAAACATGCATCAAATGTAATGTGTTTCCTACCCATTCCACTACTCAGTGTATCCATAGATTCCCTTACTAAGCATACAGTTGTACAGTCTTTATTGGAAGGATTGCATTCTTCATCTCAACTGACTGTCTCAGTCCCTTGATCACTTTCATGGTGCTGCACTGCACTGCCTTTACGGTCTCAATGTATTGCTTTTATGGAGCCAAGGACTACATCAAGCATTTCAGGAGAGCGCTGACTACGTCCTTGTAAAGAGGAAGGATACATTTTCCTTCTACCAGAACACCCACCTAATTCTTTCAAGAATCTTATAATAATAGTGGCAAACCTGCCCATCCATCAAGTTAAGCTTTTGCCTGGAACTTACTCACACCTGCAGTGCATACCAAAACTTCTTCCTATGCTTATCACTCAGTAAATATATTAAATAATCATTTGCTAAAATTAGTTTGGAAAGTATCGTTCTTCATATTTCTTAGAGCTGGTAACAAAGTAACAGAGAGCTCTCTTACCTGAACAGGAGCTCCTCTGCAGTGAGAAAACATTTCTAACTGCAGCCCCCTAAGGAAGCGAAGGTGTCATAATTTGCCCCAAGGGGCTGGCAGCGCAATACCTTTTCACTTCCTACTAGCCCACTCCACAGCCATTCTGTTAAGTTTTATGAAGACTGTATAGGGAGAGACCACGGGGGCACTCCATTGACTTCTACAGAGCTTTATTTTTGATGCATATTTACTGATTTGAAATGAAACTGAAACTTAAGTATCCTTGTAAGTTAACTCATATTATGCAATTAGCAATGTAATTACTTAAATATGCAAACTATACATGAGCATTTTCTTAGAAATATTAGAACTATAAAGTTCCTTAGAATTAAAATCATACAAAGAAATTAGCAATAGCATTCTGTAAGATATGTTTACATAGAGATGCATTCCCTTTTTGAAATTAACTATCTGTTGTGCTTCCTCCATTTCAACTACTCATCTGGCAGATAACAGAGGGAGATGTTTGGTTGGAGTAAAAAGCCAATGATGACTTTAAAAATGCAATGAGAACTGCAAGGTTCCTTAAGTAAAAGCAATTAGTAATGGTATTCCCTATGTTATGTATATAAAAAGGAGTATTTCTTCAAGGAAACTCATTATATATTGTACTTCCTTCTTTTCCATTAGCTACAACTTCTCCAACTACAACCAAAACAACAAATAAGAGTGCATAAATAACCAAAAGGAAATTATTGACAAAAATCCATCTTTGATATGATTTATAAATGTATATTCTATTTTAAAATCACTATACACATAACATGACTAAACCTAGATGAGTAGCCTGCTCTCCTAACATTTTTTTACTCTCAACCTAACATTTACATTTGCCACATATTACCATATTAGCAAAAACATGAAAGAGACTCTACGATCATTGTGTCTTCCCCTACTTATTAGCAGACATGAAAAAGTATGCTGTGTAAACATGCATGAAATATACTGAGTTCCTACCCATTCTACTACCCAGTGTATCAATATATTCCCATACTAAGCATAGAGTTGTTCAGTTTTTCCTAGAAGGCTAGTATTCTCTTCATCTCTACTGACTGTCTCATTCCCTTGACCATTTTCATGGTGCTGCACTGCACTGCTTTGACTGTCTCAATGTATTGTTTTTATTAAGGAATCAAGGACTACAGCAATCATTTCAAGCCAGCTCTGAATAACTCCTTTTAAAGAGGGAGGCTACATTCCCCTTCCATGCTGAACATCCACCTATTTCTTTCAATAATGTTATAATACTGGCCAACCTGCCCATCCATCAAGTCAAGCTTTTGCCTGGAACTTACTCACACCTGCAGTTCATACCAAAACATCTGACTATGCTTATCACTGAGTAAATATATTAAATAACTGTACAGCTAAAATAATTTTGGAGAGTACCATTCTTCATATTTCTTAGAGTTTGTAGTAATGCAACAGAGTACTCTCTTACCTGAATTGGAGCTCCTCTGCAGCGTGAAAATATTTCTTACTGCAGCACTCTAAGGAGTGAATTTATCATAATTTGCCTAAAGGGACTGGCAGCGCAATACCTTTCCTACTGGCCCACCCACGCACACATTCTGTAATGTTTTATAATGTCTGTATAGGGAGGTAGCAAGGGGGCACTCCAGTGGCTTCTACAGAGCTTTATTTGTAAAGTATATTTACTGATTTGAAATGTAACAGAAACTTAAACGTCCTTGTAGGTTAAATATTATGCAATTAGCAACGTAATTACTTAAGTATGCATACTATACATGAGCATTTTCTTAGAAAAATTGGATTTATAAAATTCCTTGAAATTAAAATAATACAAAAAAATTAGCAATAGCATTCTATAGGTTAGGTTTACATAGAGATGCATTTTCTTAGTGAAACTTTGTGTTTTGCTTCTTCCATTTCAATTAGCTACAACTACTCCAAGCACAACCAAAACGACAACAAGTAAGTGTTGCTTTGCATTTCTATTTAAACATAGATTTTCCTAAGAAATCATTTCTGATATGGTTTAACATTTTATATGTACTTTACGAGTATTTAAACCAAGAAGGAAAGATTACTCTTCAAACATTTCATTACTTCATTCTGTGCCTACGGCACTAACTATTAAATATATAATTGTTAGTGATTTTAGTTACACCATGTCTTCCCCATTTCATAAGCAGGTATGAATACATATGCTATATTATAATGTACAAATTTAAAGGGGTTCCCCATGCACTTTTAAACCCAGTGTGACCAATGATTCCCTTGGTAAGCACACCATTGTGCAAGCTTAATTTAAAGGCATTTATTATCCTCATGTCCTTCGTCTCTGGTGGCATGAAGTTCCTTAGGTTTTAGCCTTCTGGGAGGAGAAATACTTTGCAATGTTACACCTGAGATTTGTACCTCAGAGCATCAGGTGTATCCCCATGTCATGCAGAAGTACAGAATATCAAAGTTTGCTGTCTATTCAGTCAAGTCAATAAGATGATAATGAAGAAAAATGCATGTCTTTTCTTAGCCTTCACTTCTCAAATGTGAAAATGCTATGGTGAACAAGCCTCTTCCTAATAGCTTTTACCTTCCACTTTATTGATCAATTAGGTGGCCCTGTATTGCACCCTCTTTATAACCTCAACATATTCTCTTGGAGGAATACAGAACTACCATACATGATGTACTTCAGGTGGTGCTTGACTAAATCTCTTTAAGGAAGGCTACTTTTCCTTTCCATACTGAACACTTACCTACTTTATTCTTTTCTTAAAATCATTTATCCTTCTAATCAATCAGCCAAGTCATCTAGTTAGGTTAATGCTAAGCAATTATCCATACCTGTCCTTCATTACAACACTTGTTACCATGCTTCTCATTGTCTGAACATAAAAGAGCCATAATCTTGAAGAATTTAAAGCAATTTACATTCATTTAATTGACAATGAAATCCAGCTTAATATTCCAATATTGTTTATATTACATTGGCTGTAGACAGCAAACGCCACCCATTTGGAAGATAAGAGAGGGAGGTGGTTAGTTTGAGAAAAAAGCTGATGACAATGACAAAAATGCAAAGAGAACTGTAGGGTTCCTTAAGTCAAAGAATTAGTAAAGGCATTCCTAATGTTAAGTATCAGTAAAGGAGTATTTGTTTAAAGAAACTCATTATCTGTTGTACTTCCTAATTTTCCATTAGCTACAACTACTCCAACCACAGCCAAAACAACAACTACTACAAGTAAGAGTGCATAAATAACCAAAATTAAATTATTGTGAGAAATCTATGTTTGATATGATTTATAAATGTATATTCTATTTTAAAATCACAACCCAATGTGTCTAAACCTAGATGAGTAGCCAGCTCTCCTAACATTCCGTTACTCAAAACCTAACATATACATTTGTCACATATTACCATATAAGCATAAACATGGAAGAGACTTTAAGATCATTTTGCCTTCCCCTACTTAATTGCAGATGTGAAAAAGTATGCTATGTAAACATGCATCAAATGTAATGTGTTTCCTACCCATTCCACTACTCAGTGTATCCATAGATTCCCTTACTAAGCATACAGTTGTGCAGTCTTTATTGGAAGGATTGTATTCTCTTCATCTCAACTGACTGTCTCAGTGCCTTGATCAATTTCATGGTGCAGCACTGCACTGCTTTTACAGTCTCAAGGTATTGCTTTAATTATGGAGCCAAGAACTACATCAAGCAATTCAGGTCAGCGCTGACTAAGTCCTTGTAAAGAGGGAGGATACATTTTCCTTCTATCCCAAACACCCACCTAATTCTTTCAAGAATCTTATAATAACACTGGCAAACCTTCCCATCCATCAAGTTATGCTTTTGCCTGGAACTTACTCACACCTGCAGTGCATACCAAAACTTCTTACTATGCTAATCACTCAGTAAATATATTAAATAATCGGATTGCTAAAATCAGTTTGGAAAGTACCATTCTTCATATTTCTTAGAGCTGGTAACAAAGTTACAGAGGGCTCTCTTACCTGAATAGGGGCTCCTTTGCAGTGTGAAAACATTTCTAACTACAGCCTCCTAAGGAAGAGAAGGTGTCATAATTTGCCTCAAGGGGCTGGCAGCGCAATACCTTTTCACTTCCTACTAGCCCACCCCACAGCCATTCTGTGAAGTTTTATTATGACTTTATAGGGAGAGACCACAGGGACACTCCATTGACTTCTACAAAGCTTTATTTCTGATGCATATTTACTGATTTGAAATGTAACTGAAACTTAAATGTCCTGGTAAGATAACTCATATTATGCAATTAGCAATGTATTTACTTAAGTATGCATACTATACATGAGTATTTTCTTAGAAAAATTAGAACTATAAAATTCCTTGGAATTAAAATCATACAAAGAAATTAGCAATAGCATTTTGTAAGTTATGTTTACATAGAGATGCATTCCCTTTGTGAAATTAACTATCTGTTGTGCTTCCTCCATTTCAACTACACGTCTGGTAGA
Source organism: Neoceratodus forsteri (assembly GCA_016271365.2). Lineage (NCBI taxonomy): Eukaryota > Metazoa > Chordata > Ceratodontiformes > Ceratodontidae > Neoceratodus > Neoceratodus forsteri. Next base: position 934,756,432 of record CM028133.1, read on the forward strand.
TAACAGAGGGAGATGTTTAGTTGGAGTAAAAAGCCAATGGTGACTTTAAAAATGCAATTAGAACTGCAAGGTTCCTTAAGTAAAAGCAATTAGTAATGGTATTCCCTATGTTATGTATATAAAAAGGAGTATTTGTTCAAGGAAACTCACTATATATTGTACTTCCTTCTTTTCCATTAGCTACAACTTCTCCAACTACAACCAAAACAACAACTACAACAAGTAAAAGTGCATAAATAACTAAAAGTAAATTATTGAGATAAATCCATCTTTGATATGATTTATAAATGTATATTCCATTTTAAAATCACTATACACATAACATGACTAAACCTAGATGAGTAGCCTGCTCTCCTAACATTTTTTTACTCTCAACCTAACATTTATATTTGTCACATATTACCATATTAGCAAAAACATGGAAGAGACTCAAAGATCATTATGTCTTCCTCTACTTATTAGCAGATATGAAAAAGTATGCTGTGCAAACATGCATGAAATATATTGAGTTCCTACCCATTCTACTACCCAGTGTATCAATATGTTCCCATACTAAGCATAGAGTTGTTCAGTCTTTCCTAGAAGGCAAGTAATCTCTTCATCTCTACTAACTGTCTCATTCCATTGACCATTTTCATGGTGCTGCACTGCACTGCTTTGACTGTCTCAATGTATTGTTTTTATTAAGGAATCAAGGACTACAGCAATCATTTCAAGCCAGCTTTGACTAACTCCTTTTAAAGAGGGAGGCTACATCCCCCTTCCATGCTGAACATCCACCTATTTCTTTCAATAATCTTATAATACTGGCCAACCTGCCCATCCAGCAAGTCAAGGCATCTCCGGCATCTCAATCTCTGAGATCCTGCCAGTCTGGGAGAAGGGAGCAGATGGACGGAAGGTCAGAGAAGGGGAGATAGGGGAGCTAAACACGTGGCTCAAGGACTGGTGCCATGAAAAAGGACACAGATTTGTAGGGAACTGGCAACAGTTCTGGGAGTGAAAGTTCTTTAAATTTGATGGACTGCATCTGACTAAAGAGGGAGTCTGCATTGGGGCAGAAGTTTGACGTCTTTGCAGAATATTTAAACTAGCAATGGGGAGAGGGGTGCAGCACCTATTATCATTCAATGGGAAGAACACCCTCCCCTCAGCTAGTGGTCAAACAGGAATTCAGCGTGTTTATTGCTCATTTGTATCACCAGGTAAGAAAAAGGTTTGTCTCCACATCGATGCACAGGGTACTGCCAAACTTCACACCCAACAACTAACACACCAAAATCTGGGCCAATGGAAAATCATGTACATAAATGCTCTAGCCTGGGAAATAAGATCCTAGGACCTGCAGGCAATATCAACAGAGGGCCAAACTGACATAGTAGTACTAGTGAGACGTGGTTTACCAGTAATCCACACTTGGGAGACTTATACCTGGCTACACACCAGAAGACCAAGTGCAAAAGGGGAGGTATTCCTGTATGTTAATGAAAATATCAAAGCTACAGAAATTCAGAATACACATAAGGAGCGAAGAACTGTGGGTCACCCTGAAACAGGAAATGGGACAGCCATAAGAACTGGGTTGTTCCATATTCTCAGACCAGAGGTGAGGACATAGACACATTACTGTTAGAAGATATACAAAACATGACAGCTAAAGGGAGGTTCTGATAATGGAGACTTCAACATGCCAGATACAGATTGGTCACCAGCAGGAACATCTGCTTGAACTAGACTCATAGTGGATTCCCTGCAGGGGAGGGCCTCCAAACAACTGGTACAGCAACTCCACAAGAGACAGGGCTATCTAGATCTAGTACTGACTAACAAAGAAGGGACTCAGATCTCCAGGTAGAAGGTCACCTAGTCAGTGACCACTGGCATGGTATGGTTCAATTTGGCTACTACATCTAAATCATCCTATTCCAAAGCAAAAGCATGGGACTCTGGGGGAGCTGACTTATAAGATGGCCAACAGAGTTAAGTTTAGCCCTGGCAAAAGAACAGGTGAGAAAGGCATAGTAGCAAAGTGGGCAAGCATTAAGGATACAATACTAAAGCAATGATCCGGTGAAAGGACAGAAAAGTGCAAAAGAAGAAGGAACCACGGTTCTGCTAAATACAGTAGAAAAGGTCAGAGCCAAAAGGCTACCAGAAAATATAAGGGTCACATGGGATGAAGATAGGGAGGCATACCAACTGCTCCTAAGGGAAGCAGGTGGCAGTAAGGCAGGCAAAGTCCCAAACTGAGGAAACACTAGCACGTAATAGTAAAAAAGGCGTGACAAGATTTTCTATAGACATTAGTGAAAGGAGAAAGTCCAGAGGGGTATTGCTAGCTTAATGGAGAAAAGGGAGCTGTGTGAGGAGGAGGACTGTAAAGGCATCTATCCTAATAGATACTTTTGCTCAGTATTTACTGAAGAGAAGGTAGGCAGCCCACAGCTCAGCATCATGGACAGGGGGAGGGAGGTGAGCACCACTCCTTCACAAAAGAGTATCCTACAAGGCTTGCTAAGCTCAGGGTGATAAGGGACCTGATGCATACATCCCAGGGTACTAAGGAGCTAAAGGAGGTTCAGCAGAGCTATTAGAGAATTGTTTAGTGAGCTCTGAGCACAGGAGAGGTCCTGAAGACTGGAGAAGGGTTTATGTGATCCCACCAAGAGTGGTAGCAGGAGGAGGGAATCATAGACTGCTGTCCACTCAGTAGTGGGCAGATTATGGAGTACTTCTTAAGGAAAGGATAGCAACACCTGAATCTAGGGGCAGGATCCAAGAGAGCATGGGTTCAAAAGGAAGTCCTGCAAACTAACTTAGTGATTTCTTTGACTGGAACCAGAGTGGTGGACCAAGGGGAGCAGTTGATGTCGCTTACCTTTGACTTCAGCAAAGCTTTTGACACTGTTCCACATAGAAGATTGATAAACAAGCTAGGCTGGTGGTCAGAAGTTGGTCAAACTCGGTGGCAAAACTGCTGATCACAGAAACAGAGAGTGGTGGTAAATGGTATACAGTCAGGAAGAGATGCCAAGTGGGCACTCAGGGATCGTCCTGGGGCCAGTCCTATTCAACATCTTCTATTAGTGACCTCGTAGATGGACTAGAGGGTATATTTGTCTGTTTGCAGATGACACTCAAGAGTCTGCAACAGAGTAGATTATCCAGATGGGTGTAGAATGAGAAGAGATCTGGATAAACTAGCAGAATGGCTGAAGAGTGGCAACTGATTAATGCAGGCAAACGCACATAGGGAAGAGAAACCCCTGAAGCCACTTATAGCCAGAGGAGTTGCTACAGCTCAAAGGAAGAAAGAGATCTTTAACATCACTGATGACCCAAAATCCAACCACAGACCCCTGTATAAAGGGGGTATGAGAGGGTCTCAAGCGTAAGAGGGAGGTACAATCCTCTGTACAAGACACTGGTTAGCCCCATCTGGAGTACTGGCGCGGCAGTATTGAGGCCACACCTCAAGGATATTAACCAAATTGAGGCAGTCCAGAGAAGGCAACCAAAATGGTGCAGGGCTGCATCAGTTGTCATGAGGATAGATTAATGAGCTTAACATGTCTACCTTGAGCAAAGGAGGGAGAGGGTATGATCGAGACATTTAAATCTTAACATAAACAAGGTGAAAGAGTCAATATGTTTAAATATAAGAAAAATAGCAGGACAAGAGGACACAGCAGAGATTAGAGGAGGCCGATAAGGGGGATGTGAGGTTTTTCACAGAAAGGGTAGATGCAGAATGGCTATACAAGTAGTGGTGCTATGAATACAGGGGCTCAAACAGCATGGATAGGCATAGGAGCAAATGACTATGAATAGATAGTCACTGATAGAGGTATCATGGCACATTTATAAGGTAGAAAAAGCAACAAGTAGACTGATGGGCCTGTGGTCCTGTATTCGTCAACTTCATGTTTCTATGTTTCATAGTTTCGCTGTTTTGCCTGAACTTACCTACACCTTAAAGTTTAACAAACGTTCCGACTATGCTTATCACTGAGTAAAACATATTAAATAACTGCAGCTAAAATCATTTTGGAAGAGTAAATTACTCATATTTGTATTGTAGAAAGCAACTGAGTACTCTCTTACCTGACTTGAGCCTCTGCAGTGTGAAAATATTTCTTACTGCAGCACTCTAAGGAGGTGAAGGTATCATACCGGCCAGGATTGGCAGCGCACCTTCCTACTGGCCCACCCCACACATTCTGTAATGTTTTGTAATGACTGAATAGGGATGGCAAGGGGCACTCCATTGACTTCACAGAGCTTTATTCAAAGAATATTTACGATTTGTAATGAATGCAAACTAAATATCCTTGTTAAAGACTGATATTATGCACTAGTGGCATCTACTAAGTACCATGCATACTATACATGAGCATTTTCAGAAAATTGGATCTATAAAAATTCTTGAAATTAAAAATCATACAAAATTAGCAATAGCATTCTACAGGTTAGGTTTATATAGATTTATTTAGAAACTAATCATGTGTTTTGCTTTTTCATTTCAATTAGCTATAACTACTCCAAGCAACCAAACGATAACAAGTAAGTGTTGTTTTGAACTATTTAAACATAGATTTTCAAGAAATCATTTCTGATATGGTTTAATATTTTTATTCATTTTACAAGTATTTAAACTTATAAGGTAAGATTATCAAATATTTCATTACTTCATTCTATTACCTACAGCACAAAATAATGTATCTGTTAGTGATTTAGTTACACCATGTCTTCTCATTTATAAGCAGGTAAGACATGCTATACTGTACAATTTAGTGTCTATGCACCTTTAACCTAGTGTGTCCAAAGATTCTTTGTAAGCACCACTGTAAGCTTAATTTAAAGTATGTATTATCCCTGTCCTCGTCTTGGTGGCATGATGTTCCTTAGGTTTTAGCCTTCTGGAAGGAGAAATACTTGTAATGTTACCTGGAGATTTGGTACCTCAGAGCATCAGGTGTATCCCCTGCTGTCAGTAAAAAAGGACAATGCCATTCAGTCAAGTCAGTAAGATGACAATGAAGAGAAATGGTCTTTTCTCTAGCCACTTCTCAAATGTGAAAATGCTATGGTGAAGCTCTTCCTAATAGCTTTGCCTTCCACTTTATTGATCAATTAGGTCTCTGCAATGCAGCCTTTATAACCTCAACATATTTTGAGGAGCATAGAACTACTGTGTATGATGTACTTAGGTGGTCAAGACTAAATCTCTTTATGAAGGTTATCATTCCATACGGAACACTTACCACTTTATTCTTTTCTTGAAATCATTTATCCTTCTGATCAATCAGCCAAGCCATCTAGTGGTTTATGTTAGCAATTATCCATACTGTCTTCTTTAATACAACACTTTTACGTGTCTTTGTCTGAACATGTTCAGTCATAATCTTGAAAATTTTAAGCAATTTACATTTCTTTAATTGGCATGAAATCCATCTATTATTCCAATATGTTATCTAGATTGATAAGGCAACCCATACATTTGTAAGATAACAGAGGAGGTGGTTATTTCAGAAAAACTGATGACAGCGACAAAATCGAATAGAACTGTAGGTTCCTACAAAATAATTAGTAATGGCATTCTTATGTTATATATGTAGTGAGTATTTGTTAATTAAATTATCTGTTCTTCCTTCTCTCCATTAGCTGCAATTATCTAACCACAACCAAAAAAACAACTATAACAGTAAGATTGCTTAACCAAAAGTAAATTATTGTGAGAATCCATCTTTGATATGATTTATAAATGTATATTCTATTTTAAATCACAAATGTGTCTAAACTCAGATGAGTAGCCTGCTTCCAATATCTGTTACTCAAAACCTGATGATATACATTTGTCACATATTGCTATATAAGCATAAACATGGAAGAGACTTGAGATCATTGTGTCTTCCCTGTAATAGCAGGTATGAAAAGGCTATGTAAAATGCATCAAATGTAATGTTGCCTACCCATTCCACTACCAGTGTATCCATAGATTCCTTATTAAGAATACAGTTGTACAGTTTCTTGAAGTATTGTATTCTTCATTTCAACTGACTGTCTCAGTCCCTTGATCGCTTTCATGGTGCTGCACTGCACTGATTTTTATAGTCTCAATGTATTGCTTTTATTAAGGAGCCATGGACTACATCAAGCATTTCAGGTCAGCTTGAATAAGTCCTTGTAAAGAGGAGGATATGTTTCTCTCTATGCCAAACACACCTAATTCTTTTCAAGAATCTTATTATAATATTGCAAACCTGCCCATCTATCAGTTGCTTTTGCCTGAACTTACTCACACCTGCAGTTCATACCAAAACTTTACTATGCTTATTACTCAGTAAATTTATTAAATAATCATATTGCAAAATCAGTTTGAGTACCATTCTTCATATTTGTTTTGTTGGTAACAAAGCAACAGAGCACCTCTTACCTGATTAGAGCTCATCTGCAGTGTGAAACATTTCACTGCAGACCTCATAAGCGAAGGTGTTAATTTGCCCCAAGGCTGGCAGCGCAATACCTTTCACTTCCTACTAGCCCAGCCCACAGCCATCTGTGACATTTTATGATGACAGTATAGGAGAGACTTGTTGATTTCTACAGAGCTTTATTTCTGATGCATATTTACTATTTGAAATGTAACTGAAACTAAATGTCCTTGTAAGTTAACTATATATGACCTTGTTTCTAACAGTAACTATGCAGAAGAAGGCTACAGTTTTGTGTAGCATCATGTGGCCACAACAGTATATTGTGTGACTCCTGCAGTATGTAGGTAAAACAGCTGTCGTGTTATATACAGGATGTTTTGTATTTATTCATTTAAAGCATATTTTACCAGGTAAGCAGAGCCCCAAGGCTCGTTTCCAGTTAGTCCTGCCAAGGGGAGCATGCAATGGCACAATGAATGCTTATAGACAGTTACAGAATACATCATGCAAACGATAAACATTTGTACATACTGCAAGTGGGTACATTTACAACAAAGCCCTCTGGATGACTGCAGAAGACACATACTGGTGTACAGTGCAGGTAAGTTTGTATTGCATTCATAGTGATAGGACAAACGCATCTATAGTATCATAGCATAGAGATTATTTTACATATCAGACATGCATGACTGAGAAGCTAGTTTGTAGGATGCTTCAACAGTAAAAGGGACAAACAGATTACCTAGACTGAGCTTCTTGGGAAAATCATCGCTGAGTACAGTATTCATACACTTCAAATTCCATAGAGTTTTCATATTCATAATCATTCCACTGTCAGTAGTAAAATCTTCATTAGTTTATATGCCCATGATGTTGCACTGAACTAACTAAGAGACTGAACTAGCAGTGGAATGAGGTCTCACTGAATTTTCTTTGTCTTCTGTGGTGATCAAGTTTTTGACTGGAGTGCCTTTACTGCAACCTATATAATGATGTCGAATTTTCTTAGTCAACATCTGAAGATAAATAATGAAAATTCAAAAATAATTATGATATAAATGACATTACTTTGATTCATATACACATCTATGAGTATGTTATACAATATTGAAAAATAAATTCATTTTGTAAATTCAGAAACAATTTTGACACTCAATTCTCTTTGACTTTAACATTTATTATAAAATGAGCCACAAAAATCCTGTAATCTCATAGGATGAAACACGTTACCTGACCTTAGATTACTACTTGACAACAGCACACCTCGCCTGAGCTACTTAGTTTTTTTGCAATTAAAAGACAATTTTTAAGTGGAATAACACATTACAGGGTGTGCTGTGGTCATAATAAATAATGCATTTCTCTAGCAGTGTCAAGAATAGGCTGTGTCTTATGCTAACAACAGCCAGAGGCATGCATTATTCCCTTATAACACACACACACCATCATGTGTTACCACTCATCTAATATGTGTACCTATTAAATAAACAAATAATAGCTCTTATTAAACTTTAATAGCAAATGCAATATTTTGATTGGTTAGTCTCTGATATAATGACATATCTTGCCTAAGTATTATTGACACTTGCAATTAGCAACAGTAAATAGTACATAAAAATTTGCAATAGAACGCTGTCTGTTGGCATCAGTATTATGATATGTCAAACGTAACACTGTATACCGAATTGGAGATTTCAAAAGGCAAGAAAATCCCCAGTGAAAGTTGGCAGTGGTCTGGATTGTCAGACTTCAAATGTAATTGCCCATCGTTCAGGTGTTTTTAGATGACCCTAACTGTGAGTGAACCACCACACTCAAGCTCCTGACTGTAACTTCCATCCCCATTCACCCACCCAATTTTGTCCTCCTGCATGACTGTCTGTCCATCTTGTTATATGGCTACCAGTATTCACCATCTGCTCTTCCTCTTCTTCCTGGCACATTCTTATGCAAGTGTAATGACTTGTGGGGCTGACTGATTTAATCAATAAAGTCAGGCAAGCAAAAATCGTATATTGCCTGTGACTGTGGAAAGCAGCAGAGGTGAGCACATGGAAAATATGGGAAACATCTCATGATGGATGGGCATTGAAATCAGGTGCATGTTGGTGTCTGTTAATACCATCGTTAAGACCACTCTTACAGTTTTAAGTGTCGCTCACATGCCATTCTTAGGGTATGAGAACCGTGAATTAAAGGTGAGAGGTTATGTTGCATCTGAAATGTCATAATTAGACCTCAGGAGGTCCTTTCCCACATCAGCTACAGCATCTGCCTCAGAAGGCACTCTTGGTTAAGAATGTCTGGATTTGCTGTTGATGCTCAGCAGTCTATTCTAAATGCCCTTTCAGAGGATACAGGCTCTTCAGGGTGGATATGCAGGACATAGTCAGCGACCTGCAGGCATCAGGGAGAACTCTAAGGTCCATTCACTCCCAGTACCAAACCCAACCTAGGAGCAGACAGAGGACCTCCTTTATAAGGCTTCCCACAAGTCTGAGTCAGATGCAGACCCAGGGCAAATGTAGAGGCAGAGTCTGCTCTGCTGGCCCGTCTGCCCTACAGATGCCCACCCAACAGCCCAGAGGTGGAAGTGTGGCCCCAGCCATCGGGTCTGCTTCACAGTGACTCCTTCCTGACTCCTTCCCTCAGGAGATAATGGTTGGGGTCATTTCGCTCCACCTAGACCAGTGGAGGCACTCACTGTCGGTGCATGGGTCCTACAACTCATAGAACAAGGCCATGTTTGAGAACTTCTGGAGCTGCCTCCGCACCTTCACCATGTTCCTCAGTTTCCCCTCCAGGCCACATAGTTGTGCTCCAGAGGAAGTATGTACACTGTTGCAGAAGAGGGACATAGAACCAGTGCCTTGCTCTGAGAGAAACACAGGGTTCCATTTGCATTTCTTCCTCGTTCCAAAGGTCATAGGGGACCTGAGACCCATTCCAGACCTGAGAAATCTGAACTTCTACATGCAGTACAAGAAGTTCAGTATGATCCTCAGCAAGGTCTGCTGCCGCTCCTGAAACAAAGGAGATTGGATATGCTCCTAGGACATGCAGGGCCGCGCTGTGCGTATCAAGTGTGCCCTCCCCACAGTGGACACCTCAGATTTCTCTTCCAGGGAGCACTACCAGCTCAGGGTATTGCTCTTTGGCTTTGTCATGTGCGCCACGGTATTTACTAAATGTTTAGCAGTTGTGGCAGCAGCCCTCAGGGAGAGGGAATGTAAGTCTTTCTCTTTCTTGATGACTGGTTGCTCAAGCTCAAACCAAGGAACAACTGTCTCAGACCTTAGCGCATACCAGACAGTTGTTCAATGCCCTGAGATCCCTGTCAATCTACCCAAGTCTGTCTTGACCCCTGTCAGCACTGACAGTACATGGGGCAGTGCTGGACATGGCTCAAGACTTAGCCATCCTGCCCCAGGACAGGGCAGAATGCTTCATAGCTCAGGCCCAGATGGTATCCCAGAGCAGATATGTCACAGCCAGGACATTCCTGCACCTGTTGGATCTGATGGTGGCTGCTGTTGTTACCATACCCTTGTACAGCTGTGCATGAGGATCCTTCAGTGGATCCTGGGAGTTCAGTGGGATCAGCACCGACGACCAAGACCCAGCAGGTGACCTCTCCTGTTGGCAAGGTGCTCCAGTGGTGGATGGACCCCACCAACTGACTGAGGGGGTCCCATTCCTCATCCCATTCCCCAGCAGGTCCTCACCACAGGCGCTTAGGGGTTGGGCTGGGGGCATCTGGGTCCCCATCAGACCCAAGGAACGTGGTCCAACATGTAGACTTTCCTCCACATAAACATTCTAGAGATGAGGGCTATTCTGTATGCCTTGGAAGCCTTCTGGAACCATCTGTTCCCAGTGCCCCTGCAGATGCAGATGGACAACCTCAGTGTAGTATACTACATAAACAAGCAAGGGGAACACATTCTTACTCACTATACAGGAGGTGATGAAAGTTTGATTCTGGGCTCGAGAACACAGTCTACAACTGTCATCTGTCCATGTTCTAGGTATCCAAAACATCCTGGCAGACAGACTAACCAGGTCACAGTCTAGAATGCACAGTGGGAGCTGTTGACCCCAGTGGTAGAAAACCTGTTAGAGCAGGTGGGGTCAGCCCAGACTGGACCTTTTGCATCCCTGCTCCAACACAAACTGTCACTTTTTGTTCGCTCGATCCAGGGCCTGGGTTTCTGGTGAGATGCATTGTCCCTGTCTTGGAAAGGAGGTTTCTTACTTCCTTTCTTCCCTCTAATTCAGAGGATGCTAATCAAGCTCCAAATGTAGGGGGCCACTCTAATTCTTGTGGCACCCTTCTGGCCTCATCAGATCTGGTTTCTCTTACTGAAACAATTAGCAGTGGAACCTCCAGTGCCCTTCCCTGCGCGGGCTGCTATCACAGGAACAGGGAACCCTGGTCCATCCGGATCCTATGTCTCTTCATCTCCATGCTTGGCTCCTGAAGATATAGCTATCAAAGATTTGGGGTGTCCCAAAGGTGGTGGACATCCTAGTGGCTGTCAGGAAACCCTCCACTAGGGCCACATTCTCCATGAAGTGGAAGCAGTTTGTGCTCTGGCTGCTTCCCATCACCTGGATCCTTTCACTTATCCAGTGAACCAGATCCTGGAGTATAAGGGGGCATGGCAATTCAGACCTGTGACATCTTAAACCACATATTAACTACAGTACTGTCCAAGTCCCACTCCTGATGCAAGTGGGATGAGAAGCTTGTGGCATGGTCTAGAAGCACCAAGTTATGTGATTTTAGTTGTTCTCTAGATACATAGCTTGTTGCTCTGATAAGTATACCACATAGTCAGGGCCCTGTGTTCACTGCAGCAAACTGGATCTACATTCTGCGGCAGGACCTCATGCTTGGCTTGCTGTGGTCAGGCTATAAGCAATTCTGTGGTGATTCTGCAGCAATTCTGTGATGGGCTTCGTTCTTTGACAACTCATATGAGCCCCAAAATAAAATCTAGTTGCCAGAAGGAGCGCTCAGGACAAGCGGCTGGGGCAGTTTGACAGATGCACAGGCAAGGCAATGCAAAGCAATTCTGGCATCATGATTTGGACTGGATGTAGGGCATGGGGAATCGAAAGGTTATTATTAATTTTTTCTTACTGCAATCTGTTTTATTGTTCAGTGCTCCATCCCACATGCCCAGTGTTGCTTTACCAGGGCTATGCTCCTGAAAATTTCTCCGCTGCCTGCTTGGTTGCTTGAAGACCACTATTGCCTGGCTGCAAAACAGTGGTGCTCCAGTGGCTCCCTCCCATCCACTTGCTTGAAGCCTGGTGGTGATGGTTGTGCTGTGATGCTGCTTTAGTTGCTTCCTCCTGCTCAAGCAGTTCATCACCAGTGGTGTCATTGTGTCAATGCCACTTGGCTTCCATATCTTCTGTCCAACTCTGTAAAATTTACTGTGAGACTAGAGAGCAGATAGACCATTTTACATTCGGCAAAGATCAAGAAAGCCTCCAATTTTTGTCTGCAATAATTACTAATACTTTTTCATTCCACAACAGTTCTGCAGTTGGCTGAATAGAACCACCATTCTTTCTCATAAGATAGACTTCCTGGAGTTCCCCAGTGTTTGTAGAAGGCCATAATGGTCATCAGTTTTAGGGCTGAGTGCCAGTGGATTGGAAAGTGGTGGCCCCACTGACTGCTGCAACCGGGGGATGGATGTATAATAGAGCTGTCAACAACACACTGATGCCATTTTAAGCTTGCTCACAATCATTTTAGCAATTAAGTTGGGGTTTTCAGTGTTGACAGAACATTTTACTGCACCAAAAATAGCTGTTTTGCAGCACAGGCTTGTTTCTGTGGCGGACCATGTTTCTGTGGCAGTTGCTGCAACACGAATCACAGAAAACATGGGGCCCTGTACATGTTTTAGCACAGGTATGAAGACCACACAAATTTCCCAGTAGACTCTGAAATAGTATCAGAGGTTCATATCAGATTTACTCAAATGGGGTAACTTGTTATTTTAAAGGCTCTACGATGTTGGTTCGACAAATATTTTGTCGACCGATGTTCAACAACAGATTTATGTAAACCGTAATTGTGGTCAGCATAAATCTGGCGAATCCCATTTGTTTCTTTCAGGGCTTTTCCCCAACCCCCCATGGGACTCTGCCCCCCACACCCCCGAATTAATATAATCAACTCCGAGTTGGAGTTGATTTGGGAGGGGTGCAGGACCTCAGAAAGCATTGCCGGTGTCCCACGGTGACAGTACAGTGACCCGTCGCAGTGTCGGTGTACTGTTGTTCACGGAACAAGTGTCACTGTTCAGTCAGCATACGATTTTTAAATATGATGTACGGAATGGAATGACTTCTTTGGTCTCCTCAATCCACTACACTATTACTTTTCTTCTGTAAGTGGCCACTATGCAATGATTCACAATGGTTTGCCAAAATAATAGGCATAGCATGACAGCGCGTTAGGATTGGGAGGTAGTCAGATGAGATGCTGGACTATGAGTGGATACAGAGTCACATGTCACTAAGCCAGGCCGAATCTGACCATAAAACACCATTAAGACAGCAGCAATCTCAATGTAAGGTGTGTATGAGGGAATAACTGATTTAGTGCCTTGTCTTTTCTTTTTTAGGTTCACAAGGTATGGGAGGTTTTCCTAGATGAGACTGCATGCACTACATTCAAATAAATAACTGAATTCCAGCTCTGATTCTGCTTTCCACCTGGGTTTCATAATTGGATTTTGGCATTCAGTTCTGAAATTTTGAAAAAAAAAGAAAAAAAGGAATGACAATATTAAATCATTCAGATTCCAATAAACCCTTGCTGTTACCCAGACCTACCTGCACATACCACCCACTGTATCAAGAGTCATTTTCATGCCCTTTGGCCACAGTTACAGGAGTTGGGATACAAAACAAAATCAATTGTGACCACATTTCAGTTGTATTCTTTTAAATACAAAAAAATTATCATTACAAGACACTTGAATATATTTTCTAATTCATACTGTGGTTTATTCACTTTGTCACCTTGCACAGCATTTTCTTATATCAGCACCTCAACAAGAAATGTTGGGGACTGTAGTGGTGGAGGGGTTGTGTCCTGCTTCCAGGTCTATAGAAATATGATGGCCCTGGATAATTTCATTACAAAGTAAATAATACTTAGTTTACATTTTGTTTTATTTTAAATGGCATAGTAAAACAAATGCATAACTAACCTCTTGAGCATTGCATTTTTTTGAAGTATAAAAGGTCTTCTGGGCATGGGTGCCGAGTTTAATGGGATACTTCTTTGAACAGCGCTCTCCTCAAATCCAATCTATGGTAACTGCACTGATGAGCCAATTCAGATATAATAGTGAAAGCACTTTGTCAAAGTGATCTTCATAAATGACTGACATCACATGAATGCCAAATTAATTCACGCCTATATGTCTTTACCCAAGCATGTCTGTTTTTTTTCTTTTTTAATTTTTGGGAAACATGATGAATAGTTTTCTGTTTCTGTCATCATTCTTGCATAAGGGATATGTCCAATGAACCATTATTAGTTGAAAAAATATGAACATACAGAAGAACTGTTAGTGATGTATAAATTTATTAATATATAATAAAAAGAAAAGATGAGGAATATGCAGCAGGAAAATACAATATTTTCACAAACATTGGTGATTATGAGTGATGTAAGATGACATCAAAAGAACAAAACAGAACACATGTAAGTCACTGGCACAACGTTCAATCAGCTGCTGAGGAGAAAATTTGAATAATTTGATATTCCAAAATACAATGCCATACATGTAATTAGACTTGTCTACTGCTAGCAGATTCAAATGAAATGATATTGTGAAGTGTTCAAAACACGTAAATCCAGACTCTATTAAAAATACATTAGTTCTACAGTCATTACCATTTAGGGATGAAAACAAAATGCACAACACTAAATTAAAAGATTAATTAATTACAATTTACTTCTCATACACTTGGGTTGGGATTTGTTGAGAATATCAAAATGACTTTTGATTAATCTGCATCATAAAATCACTTATTCTGTGATGTTTGAATAGATTTTATTTTAATAAAAGACATTAAACAAAATTGACTCCAGTTTATCACAAACTAGCTAATCACTCCTCTTTTAATAAAGCATAACATCGAAACAATTACATAAGAATATTTTTTAACTAATGTTGGCAGTATACAGGAAAAGTCAGCTTGTGACAGAGAATATAATAAAAGTCTAAAATATGATATATATCAGTATTGCTGAGGTATATCGGCACATAGTTGTTTCTGATGTGACTGATGAATTTACAAAATTACCATTAAATAAGTTACTATTCTAAGAAGGCTTTTCAAAAATATAATAATATTTTGTCTTAAACTTAATTCAGGTTCATAGTAATATTTTCTCAAAACAGAGAACAAAATTATCTAAGATAGAGACAATTGTTTCAGACAGCGACTGTCATCGAATAAACAAACTCTGGTTGGAAGCAGTATGACTACTAATGCATTAGTCTGATGAGTGATATAGAATAATGTGCTGCTCAGTTGTAATTTACTGTTGTATTATTTTGATTTAAAATCCGCATTTACTGGACAACAGAGAAAAAGTTCATGGGGCATGGATTTAACTACCCTCTTGGAAGTACTTGAAATAAGAGTGGAAAATAACTGGTATGCAGTGCGATATATTCCTATGCATTCTATAGCAGTACTGTGCTGTGTTCAACACCCACTGACCTTTTCCCTCTGAATGGTTAAAGCGGTAAAGTTGCGTCTTTTCTGGTTTGGCCATACCCAGTTGACTGCTAACAAGAAGTCTGCTTTCAGTGTTGTAAATGGAAAGAATTCTCTGAGGGAACCCATCACCATTGATCTAGTATCTAATATATCTGACAATGCTCTGGGGATATGTTTCTTTATTAGTCAGAATATTAAATAACTAGCATAGCAAAATGCTATACAAATCAGAGAGTAGAAACCATTTTCTAAATTGCATAGCTCTGGACTGCTAAACATTGTTTGACATTTTATACAGGTTTACCTATTCAAAACACAACTAACGTTAAGCATTTTTAATTTTGTCAATTTGTGCCAACTGCAATGCATTTCACAGTTTATTAGCACTTCCTTATGCAAAACTGCTAATCAGTTTTGTAGGCTTATTTAATTTACCGTTAGTTGTTGTATTTTTACACTTGTCAGTTTTATTCCTTTGCTGAGCAGTCTTAAAATCTATCAGTTAGATTACAGGCACTGGAAGCAGCAAAATCTACTTGAGGATGTATCTTTCATTAGATCACATCTGTGGAACTATAGCCATCAAGCATTAGGACCACGGAACCTTTTTCAAGCAGTCCACTAGGGGCTGCTCACGACAATATCTGTTGGCTTTTCCTGTGAACATGGTGACCCCTTCCATTGGTGGATCCAGCAATTGACAGAAGGGGGTGCACTTGGCTACAAAAACCAAACCTTTCTAGGGGCCTGGGGGATGCCCCCAGAAATTTGAAAATGTAGGTGTAAAATGGTGCATATTGGTGCATTTTTGGCCCAGTTGCAGGAGCAAAGTGTTGACTACAACCTCAAAAAAATCTCCTAGTACCCTTTCCATCACAGAGTAGCTGCAAACAGTAATGGCTCCCTCACATGGATATATTGATTCTGGGGAGATGTCTGGTTGTTCAGCTAGAACAACCAGACATCTCCATCTTCTTCCTTCCCATCCCTGCTCCTTGGGAAGCAGCCACTATCAAGAATGGTAGCAGTCAACTTTTGTGTGCCACTCTGGCATGCAGCACAATTTCA
This sequence comes from Neoceratodus forsteri, assembly GCA_016271365.2. Classification (NCBI taxonomy): domain Eukaryota; kingdom Metazoa; phylum Chordata; order Ceratodontiformes; family Ceratodontidae; genus Neoceratodus; species Neoceratodus forsteri. The sequence continues at coordinate 934,772,706 of CM028133.1, forward strand.
GTTCAGTTGCATTAATACAATACTTAAATTTATGACTGTTGGCTGCCTGTGAGGTAGATCCTGTCACAAACGCACTCAGCAGGTCAGGCCCTCTGCTCCCACAGTGCCAACCTCAGAGTGCAATAGTGTGAACAGGTAACAGACAGGGTAACCCTCCTGTCTGCTTTGGGTCTGAATCACCTTTAGTCTCAAGTTCTGTGGGATTCAAACTATGAACCTTATGCTAGCATACCCAATGTACAGGCTCAGATCGTACCCTCTTCGGGATTGCGGTACAATCTTTTGCGGGGCACCCAGCCAGGCTTCCAAAATGAACCCTTTAACTCTATAAGAGACCTTAGGTATAATATTACTTTTTACTCAAGCTCAGTAACACCATCAAGCTGTTGAACAGTTTTGTCAGACTTAATCATCTATACATCACATGCAAAAGAACTTGGAAGACACCCAGGCGGTATCTTGAAAAAAGATTCTTTACTAAAAGATGATAAAAATATGAAACATGTAAACACAGAACAATATATCAAAGCACTCACAATCACATAAAAGAACAAGGAAAAGTACAACACAAAACTCCTACCACAATACATTTAGACCTTTGCTGCTGTCTAAAGTATTACCTCTGGAAGTGCTTATAGTTAGATCAGAGAGCTATGTCTCTCTAGAGTCCCAAAATTATATAACAACATTTCAGACACAAGTATTCAGTTTAAACTCAGGCCCTGATTCTAGAGTTTGTGACTTAGCTAAACACCATTTGCAACATGGACCCCTGCGCCCTATTCTAGAAGGGCAGGGTCCCCACGTCTAAGTCCTGTGACTTGCGACATACAGCCCGGTACCCGAACAGAGGCGTACCTGACGAGGATGTTGCAAGCCGCAACTGCTATCCTGCAAGGCACAAGTGCCCTCCATGCCTGATCCCCAGCAGAGCCCACACGGGCTAGAGGCCCCCTACCCACTGTCGTACCACCAAGGGTCCCCAACACCTATCCCGATCCCCATGGACTGGTGTACTGTGCAGTATGTACAGTACCGCCCGTCTGATATGAAATAGATTGGGAAAATTGTACCTGGTAGTTTAGTGGCCCCACCCCTCACCCAGCTGTGCCACTCCATCCAGCTCCTCACCCACCCCCCAGCCAGCGACTGGCACACCCCCTCTCACCTCCCCAGCCAGCCGCCGACTGAGTTCAGTAGGGGCGCTTACTATATATAGATGAGCTCAAGAAAGTAATGAATACTCATTCATTTTCTGAGTGCGTCTATGCAATAAGTGCTCTAATTCAATCGACGCTGGCAGTGGGCGTGAGAATGAAACTGCCAGCCTCATAACTGAGAACATGGGGCTGGGTGAGCCAGCACAGCAGGCAAGCTTCCTAGGCACCCCAGGGTTGTTGTGGTTGTTGTGCAGTGTGACAGTGTCTTGGGATCTGGACACAGGTGGAGGGTTGATAGAAACATAGAAACATAGACTTTGACAGCAGATAAGGACCGCTTGGCCCATCTAGTCTGCCCATTTCTTACCTACAGGATAGGCCGAGATCCTAGTTAACCAACAGCCTATTTCTTCCTACCCCCACAAGAATTGCCTTATGTCTGTCCCATGCATTCTTGAATTCTCCCACAGTTTTAGACCCCAAACCTCCTCAGGAAGGCTGTTCCATGCACCCACTACCCTCTCTATGAAATAATACTTCCTCACATTGCCCTAGACCGCCCCATCTTTAAATTGTGTCCTTGTTCTTGCACATCTTTTTCTGAAAGATGCTACCCTCTTGGACTTTGTTGATTCCACTGAGGTACTTAAAGTTTCTATCATGTCCCCTCTCCCTTCTTTCCTCAAGGGTATACATATTAAGCTCCTTTAGTCTCTCCTCATACGGCTTCTCTTGCAGACCCTGCACCATTTTAGTTGCCCTCCTCTGGACTGCCTCTATCCTGTCTATGTCCTTGTGGAGATGGGGTCTCCAGAACTGGACACAGTACTCAGATGAGGTTTCACCAACTGTCTGTACAGAGGATAACAACTTCCTGTTTTCTGCTGCTGATGCCTCTCCCTATGCATTCCAGTATACCCCAGCCCTCCCTACTGCCTTCTCACATTGCTTGCTAACCTTAAGGTCATCTGATATGATTACCCCCAGGTCCCTTTCCTTTTTGTTGTTGTTACTACCTCCCCCATTGTGTATTCTTCCCTGGGTTCTTGTTTCCCAGGTGCATTATTTTGCACTTCTTTGCATTGAATCCTAGTTGCAATACTTCTGACCATTCCTCTAACCTTGGCAAGTCCCTTCTCATCCTTTCTCGCCTTCTTGTGTATCAACCCTGTTGCAGATCTTTGTGTCATCTGCAAAGAGGCATACTTTTTCCTTCCAGTCCCTCTGCAATGTCACTTATGAAGACATTAAAAGGACTGGACCAATACTGAACCCTGCGGTACCCACTAGTAACCCCTCTTTCTTCAGTGGACTCCATTTACAATTACCTTCTGTGTCCTGTTGTCTAGTCAATGTTTTTACCCAGGCTACCACCCTGGGACCCACTCCCAGGCTGGTTAATTTGACTATTGTTTTGTGTGGGACTGTGTCAAATGCCTTGCTAAAGTCTAGGTAGGCCATGTCCACAGCCCCTCTCTGGTCTACTACTTTGGTCACCCAGTCAAAGAAATCCATTAGATTCGCCTGACATGACTCTGGCCAGAACCCATGCTGCCTTGGGTCCTGTGCCCCACTGGCCTCTAGGTACTCAACTATTCTTTCCTTCAGAAGTGACTTTCCCTACCACAGAGGTCAGACTGACAGGTTTGTAGTTTTCTGCCTCTGTCTTGGTCCCACTTTTGTGAAGGGGAATCACATCCGCCTTCCTCCAGTCCTCGGGTACCACACCATCCTCCCATGATTTATTAAAAGAGTAGCCAGAGGTTTCACTAGTTCCCCCTTAATTCTTTTAGAATTCTGGGGTGAATTCCTTCAGGCCCCATTGCTTTGTCCACCTTCAGTTTTAGGAGTTCTTGCAGAACCCTTTCTTCTGTGAAAGGACTGGGATCGACCCCCTATCAAGAGTGCTTCTGTTAATTGGATTAGGCACTTCCCCTCCTCTTTTGTGAATACTGAGCAGAAATATTCGTTCAGTATCCCTGCTTTTCAATGTCCCCCTCTGCCCACCCACGTTCATTCTATTCAGCCTCACTATCCCTCCCTTTGTCTTTCTCGCTCGCTGATGTACCTATAAAAGGTTTATCCCCCTTCTTAACCGTGTTGGCATAGCACTGCCTCTGCGTAACTTTAGCGGTGGGGGTTTGGGGCATGGGGTGTGTGGGCAGTTCTGCAGGGCTTTTACTGTTTGAGGGCAGGTTGTGTGTGCTGCCCTGTGGGCATGAACCATTGGGGGCCATGTTGTGAGATGCGGGCACCTACTGGGGTATTCTGGGCATGGGGAGGGCACATGGATTGCATGCTAGGCTGCTGGTGGGTCTACAGAACCCCTGGAGGGTGTATGTACAGTTATGCCAGCTAAATGCTGGTGTAACTTATGTTGATGGTTCTCCTCCGGGGTTCTTGTAGAATCCCAACATTGGGAACTTGTTGGAATAGAGCAACTGCTGCCATAAACCCCTAAGCGCCATGTCGCGGGGGGTTTAGGGCATAATTGGGCGTAACTACACTTTGGTGCAAGTGGCCTGTGGCATGTCACAGGCCACCTTGTAGAATACCTTTGTCGTAACTGCTGGCGTGACTTGCTACTTGTGCCATTCTTTTGGCGCAAGTGCAGTTCATCAGGCATCTAACTTCTAGCATCGGGCCCGTCTCCACACCCTCTATGAGTCATCTAGCTCCTCCGTTTAGAATAAAAAATACAAATATGGTGTCCTGTCAGAGTTATATTAAATAATGTGAACATCAGCAAAAAAAAACACTTCCTAAATATGACTCCTTAATTAAACATTTTCTCTTTGACCTTATGTGTTTCCTGTTCTCAAGGCAGATCAAAGGGTTTTACAACTTTAGCACCATATTGGTATCAAATGTTCTTCCTATAGAATCATAAAACTTACGAGCCCTATATCCTGGCAGCTGGATCAGTTCTAATTAAGACAAAAAAAACAGGAGACTGTTAATCCGGTCTCTCTGGTCTTTTAATACCTCCTTGTTTCAGGTCACTTGTCCCTACTCACACCTTGATGTAGGCCAATTTCTGACATCCTCTGGTCAGTGTAATATATGATGTAGCTTCACTGAAATGGGGGGCACCCATGGAAGCACAGGCTGTCTTATGTGAGACAATCACATACTATATTTTTTATTTTACAAATATCATACCATAATCATAATCAGCTGGCCAAACATCACAATCCTCCCACTTAGACTGAATTTGGGGATCTATCCCATGCATGGGATGAGCTCCACCAGTTCGTTCACTCCTCATATAGACGCCGACAGGCCTGTGCATTCTGATTGGTCGCTCCAGGCCTATGTAAGATCGTGCATGTCATACCTTGCAAGGCAAGACTCCATCTTAATAGTTTACCATTAGTTTTTCCCATTTGTGTCAGCCAGGCCAGGGGTTGTGGTCAGTTCATACCTCAAAATGCTGCCCGTATAAGTATGGTTCTAACTTCTTTAGGGCCTGCACTATATGAGACACTCTTTTTTCCACAGTAGAGTAAGCCTGCTCCCTGGGAAGTATCTTTTACTCAGGTACACTACAGGATGATCTTTACCTTGGTTGGATGTCTGACTCAGTACTGCCCCAATACCCACGTCTGAGTTGTTAATCTGGACTGTGAAGGGTCTGCTATAGTCAGGACTTGTCAATACAGGAGCACTGCACAGCGCCTCCTTCAGTCTGTAAAGGTTTTCCACAGGCTAGTTCCTAGGTAATTTTCTTAGGCATCTTTTCTTTACCAGATCAGATAGGGGGCAGCCAGGGCACTGTAATTAGGTACAAATTTCCTATAGTACCCTGCTGTCCTAGAAAACTCCTGACCTGCTTCTGCGTTTCTGGTCTTGGCCATGCCTTGATCACCTCTATTTCACTTGGTTGGGACGGAGCTGTCCCTGGCCTACAACATGCCCAAGGTATGCCACTTCAACCATGGCCACCTGGCACTTCTCAGCTTTGACAGTGAGCCCGCCCTCTGTATCCTGCCCAGCAATTCCCTAAGGTGGGACGGTGTTCCTCCCAGCTGGCACTAAAGATGGCAATGTCATCCAGGTACACCATGGCATACTCCTCAGCACCATTTAACACCTGGTTCACCAGCCTTTGGAAGCGGCGGGCGTTCTTCATTCTGATAGGCATTACTTTAAATTTAAATAAGCCTTTCAGAGTGATGAAGCCGACCTCTCTTCAGCTCTGTCAGTTAACTCTACCTGCCAATACCCTTTGTCAGGTCAGTAATCATAAGGTATGTTGCCCTCCCAACTTGTCCAGGAGTTCATCCGTCCGGGGCATCGGGTGGGCTTCTGACTTCGTGACTGCATTCAGTCCATGATAGTCCACACAGAAACAAGTAGAGCCATCTGGCTTGGGCACAAGGACTACTGGTGAGGCCCAGGGCTGTGGGATATCTGGATTACCTGTAAATCCAGCATTTCCTCCACCTCCTCCCTCCTAATGTACTTTTGGACAGCCTTTGAAACCAGATATGCTGTCTGCCATATGGGTGCCTGTGTCCCTGTCTCCACATGCGTGCATTGCTAAGGGAGTTAGTCCAGGCTTGGCACTAAACAGTGGGGCAAAGTCTGCTAAAACCTCCTTACTTCCTGAATCTTGTCTGAGTCAGCTGGGGTGACAGTTTAACTGCCTCCACAGAGGATTCCCACTTGCTTTCTTCCAGCAAGTCCAGAAGGGGTCTCCTTCGTCTGGCCCCTCCTCAGGACTACCTACTGCAAACACCATGTCAACCCTATTAGCATATGGCTTCATCGTGCTGACATAGTACATTCTTTCTGTATGTCTTCTGTCAGGTAATTCTATGATATAGTTCATGTCATTTGCCTTTCTGACTACTTTGTATGGTCCTGCCCACTCAACCTGCAACTTGTCTTTCGGACCAGAATAAGGACCATGACTTCCTGAACCACCGTGTATGAGTGAGTTCTGGCTCTGCAGTTGTACCACACTTTTCTTTTCTGTTGGGCAGCTGCCAGGTTTGCTCTGGGCTGTCCCCATAAGTTCCTTCAGCCTTTCCTAAACCTAAGGACGCAATCTACTATGGGAGTGTCTTGGGTGGTGTGCTTGCCTTCCAGTCCTCCTGATCAAGTCTAGGGCCCACGTACCTGGCGTCCATATAAGAGCTTTAAGAGGGAAAATCCTGTCGACTCTTGGGGCCCCTCCTGTATGCAAACAACAGGTGGGAAGGTATTTCTCCCAGTCCCTCCCATGGTGTTCAGCAAACTCTTGGAGCATTGACTCAGGGTACCATTAAATCTTTCCACAAGCCCATTTACTTGCAGGTGATAAGGTGTTGTGCCTTCCACCATACTTCTCCCACAAACATTTCATCAGGTCCAACATGAAGGACCCCTTGATCAGTGCTAACCTCCTGCAGAAACCCAACATGGGAGAAAATCCCAAGTAAGGCATCTGCCACTTTGTCTGTCCTCCGTGAGGATAGGGCGACTGCCTCTTGATACTGGGTGGCATGATCTACCACAGTCAGGATGAACCTCTTCCGGAGGAGCTGGGGTATTTAAAGGCCCACAATATCCATTCCCACCCTCTGAATGGCTCCTCCACTATGGGCAATGGAATTAGGGCAGCTTGGGTTTTCTTACCTACCTTTCCTATTTCTAGCACCAGTGACAAGACCTGCAATACTCCTTCACCTACTGGGTGGCGTTGGGCAATAGAAATTCTGGAGCCAACTGCTGCATAATGCGTCACGATTCACAGATGACCAGACAAGGGAATATCATGTGCAATCCTGAGCAACTGCTTATGGTATCCCTGGGGAATGACAAGCTGCCTGCCTATCACCCCTCCTCTGTCTTTTCGGCATGAGTATACATCAGTCCATTTTCCAATAAACCTTATGTTTCCGTCACCTCCTTGTACTCTGACAGAGTCTGCCCAAACTCTCAGCTTCTCTAGGCTAGGGTCACTTTACTGAGCAGCTGCAACTCCTCACACATTCCCAAGGCATGGGACAGGTCCCTTTCAGTCTCTAAACTAGGGTCCCTAGCTCTAGCATCAGGGCATTCAGTATCACTGTCATCCCTAACCCTCTGACAATGGGTCACCCTCCTTCTTGGAGTAACCCTCCGTAGCTGTTTGGTTAACTGCTACTGGGGAAATTTCTACTTCCCTTTCATTAGCCTCCATATCAGGGGACACAGGCTGGGGAACCAGCCTCCCAGTGGTTTCCACAATGACTTCTATGGGGTCCGGGAACTACAATTTCCCTTTCCTGCTTGGCTACAGGTTTCTGCACACCACGCCTGTTTGAGATTGTTGCCAGGATGACGTCAACTGCTAACTTTTGGGCTACAGCCACCTGTTGCACAGTTCCCCTGTCTCACCTCAGTCTAGGAGAACACTAGCAAGTGGCAATGTTGCTTCCTCCCAGTGAGCTCTGTACAGTTACAAATTTATTGTGTATAAGCTGACCAGGCTCTACCAGATCCCCTTTACAGATGTCAGGGATGCCCCTGTGTTTCTTAACCCTTGTGTCTGTACACCATTCACAGTGACTGGGTGCATGTGTTCCCTCATGTTCACAGGCATGCTTCCAGGGACACACAAACAACCCACTTCTTTCCTAGCCCCATTTGCATATTGCTCATCCTTTTGGGTCACTGTCTGGCAATATGCCCAGTTTCTTTGCCACCAACATTCATTTCTTTTCTCAGAAAAATCTTTCCTTTGAAACCTGGGGCTAACTGGTTTCGTGGAGGCAGTGAGGGTTTTAGCTGCCCTGAAGGCACACATTTCCCTTTCTGCACTGCCACACCTCCCCATTCACTCTCAGAGCAGGTCTGCTCTTGGCATAGCGATCTGAGAGTTCAGCAGCCTCTTGAACTGTTTTGGGATCTTGGTTCTCCAGCCAGGTTTTCAGCTCTGCTGGGCATGCCCAAAAACTGTTCTAACAATATAGCATTTTCAATTTTATCTACAGAGTTTGCTTCAATTCCTTCCACCAACGTTTTGAAAACTGACGTTTTTCATGGCTAGCTTCTTGTAGCTCATATCAGGGCCTCTCCAGAGCTTACGAATTTAGCTCCTGTATGCTTCTGCAGTTAAATCAAACTTTTAAAAGTGCAGCTTTAAGTTTGCTGTAATCAATACTGTCTTCATTGTCTATTTGACCTAATGCACCTGAGCTTTCCCGGTAAGTACTGGGGATAGCTGGAAACTCCAGTACCCTGTAGGAATCTTTGCTTGAATACAAACTTTTCAAAGGAATTTAAAAGGCATCCATATCCTCCCCTCTTTAAATTCAGCTATCAATTTGGAATTTAATTTGTAACCTAGTCCTGTAGTTCTAGTTAAACCCAAGCCACTTACCTGCCCTGGTGCTGGTGGTTGGAGTCGAGCTTCTCCAGTTCATGTTGTCTCTGGTGCTCACGTCATCTCAGTCTGCTTCTCACTGTTCATGCTCTGCTTCTAGCTGTTCCCGCTCCACCTCTCGCGTTCTCGTTCAGCCTCCCTCTGGAACTCCAGGTCCATTCTACACAACTCAATCTGCAGTCTGATTGCTTCTGGCTCCAGAAAGCTGGTGACCTTCCCTGCTGCTGTGACCCTTGGCTTGCACTGGCCCTGCTGTCCTCCTCACCAGATCTGGACACTGCACTGACCGCTGGCCTCCCATGCCCAAGGTTTGGTCCTTTACAGTCACAGTCTGTGACTCGATGCTCTGGGCATCTGCTGCCATCAGGGCATCCACGAGGTTCTGCTTGGTGGCTCTCCCTCATGCAGGACTCCTCTCCTTGCACAACTGCTTCAGGTAGTCTGCAGTGTGCTCTCTGTAGTTGGAAGGCTTCTATTTCTAACTACGGCTACTCTAACTTGCACTTTGAAAAAATAAAACAGGTAGGAACTTGACTGTAAGCAAATGATATAGTTCTGTTTCTCTTTTAAAAATAAATCACGGCCTTATTTTGCAAGTGACCTGTACAGTATTAAGCTGACACACTGAACAGTTAAAGCTTGTGTTACCAACATTTTTGCACCACTGCCAAGCAAATCTGTCACAAATGCACTCAGCAGGTCAGGCCCTCTGCTTCCACAGTGCCAACCTCAGAGCACAATAGTGTGAACAGGTAACAGACAGGTAACCCTCCTGTCTGCTTTGGGTACAAATCACCTTTACTCTCAAGTTCTGAGGTGGGGATTCAAACTGTGAACCTTATGCTAGCATACCCATGTACAGGCTGATACGTACCGTCTTTGGGGATTCTTGGTACAATCTTTTGGGAGCACCCAGCCAGGCTTCAAAATGAACCCTTTTAACTCTATAAGAGACCTTAGGTATAGTCTTACCTTTTACTCAAGCTCAGTAACACCATCAAGCTGTTGAACAGTTTTGTCAGACTTAATCATCTATACATCACATGCAAAAGAACTTGGAAGACACATCCAGGCAGCATCTTGAAAAAGATTCTTTACTAAAAAAATGAAAAATGTAAAACAACAATATATCAAAGAGCTCATAATCACATAAAAGAACAAGGAAAAGTGCAACACAAAACCCCTACCACAATACAGTTAGACCTTTTCTGTCTAAGTATTACCTCTGGAAGTGCTTATAGTTAGATCGAGAGCTGTGTCTCTAGAGTCCCAAAATGATATAACAACATTTAGGACACAAATATTCAGTTTAATCTCTGTGTCTCCGCACCCCTTCTATGAGTCATCTAGCTCCTCCTTTTAGAATAAAACAAAAATACAAACATGGGCCCAGATATTCAAAAGGGTTCCGTGAGGGTGAAACAGTGTTGCGCCATGCACAACCCACTGATGTGCCCCAGTGCGATATTCAAAGGGAAAAGTGGCGCAGAAATTGCATGCACCGGAGCTGTCAGTAATGTATGTAGCACAGGTGGGCGTGCCCATGCATAACCTGCACAGCTCCGGAGATTCAGCCCGGGATGTGCAGAGCCATGCATGCACAACCCCTATGCCAGCACAAAGTTAAGCCAAAAAAGGAACAGCTGATGGCCACCCACAGGTGAGCTGCCGATTGCAGGGCGAACACGGCAGCTGCCACCTGTGGGTGGCCACCCGAGCCTCGCTGCACCTGGCACTTCCCATGCCCGATCGCGTGGCATCTGTATAAAAATAAATAGAATTCCGTCCAATATCTCTGGTGGTCCAGTGGACCCTATCTGCCTGATCGTGGGCATCTGTAACAAAAATAGATATAAGTCCTATATCCCTGGTGGTCGAGTGGACCCTGTCTTCCCGATCATGGCATTTGTAACAGAAATAGATGTAAGTCTATTTTATTCACATATCTGGAATGTGTAGTATGGTAGGGCTGCATGCCCATTTGCTTACGCTGTGAACCAATGGGCGGCAGTCCTACCGAGTGTCAGTCGGCGGAGGCGGGGCGGCAGGCGGGTGGTGCTGCCATCGCCCGGCTGACTGGGGGTGGGAGGCGGTGGGGCTCAGTGGGCGGTGGGGGTACCACTAGACCACCAGGGATATTGGAATTAGTTTATTTTACAAATGCCGCTGATCGGGCAGATAGGTCCACTGGACCACCAGAGATATAGAACTTGCATCTATTTCTGTTACAAATGCCGCGATCAGGCAGATAGGTCCACTGGACCACCAGGGATATAGGACTTACATCTATTTCTGTTACAAATGCAGCGATCGGGCAGATAGCAGTCACACTGAGACCACCAGGGATCTAGGGCGAAATAGTTTTCTGTACTACAAATGCCCATGATTGGGCTGCAGGGGCATCGGTCCCCGAGGCGCCAGGCGCCAAGTCATCGAGGATTGGTGCACCTGCTTGCAGAAATGGGCCATAATGACACCAAATGGACCCATGTCGCCTTGCATACATTATGGACCCATTTGCATGTCAACTTTGAATATTGCGGTTGCTGTGCATGGCGCATGGAACTCCTCGCTTAGCCGCATCTCCATGCTGCACTCTGACCACTTGCGCTGGTGCAGTGCCACTGTGCCATGCACACTGGGTGGTTAGGTGTATTCAAAGCTGCTGAGCCATGGCGCAGCTCCTTTGAATATCGCTTAGTCCACACCCCTGCACAGCCAAGTTGAGCTGCGCCCTAAGCTTGCGCCACAGCTGGGTGCAGTTTGAATATCTGGGCCATGGTGTCCTATCAGGAGATATATTAAATAATGTGAACATCAGCAAAAAGCCCCAAAAACAGTTCTAAATATGACTCCTTAATTAAACATTTTCTCTTTGATCTTGTGTGGTTCCTGTTCTCAAGGCAGATCAAAGGGGTTTACAACTTTAACACCATGTTGGTATCATATGTTCTTCCTATTGGAATCATAAAACTTTATGAGCCCTATATCCTGGCAGCTGGATCAGTTCTAATTAAGACAAAAAAACTGGAGACCTTTAATCAGGTCTCTCTGGTCTTTAATTACCTCCTGGTTTCAGGTCACTTGTCCTGCTGACACCTTGGTGTGAGCCAATTCTCACATCCTCTGGTCAGTGTAATATTTCCTGTAGCTTCACTAAAACTGGGGCACCCATGGAAGCACAGGCTGTCTTATATGAGACAATCACATACTATATTTTTATTTTACAAATATCATACCATAATCATAATCAGCTGGCCAAGCATCACAGATCTTTCCTGTCTCACTTCCTTACAATGCCACAGCCAACAATCAGGAGATTTATAAAATAAAGACAAGTAGCTGTGACATTGCTAAAATACAGTAAGTTGCCTTTATAACAATTCTCCTTTAACAGCTCTGCTGCCAGTCCCACATGTAAAATGGGATGTATTTAAAAAGAAAACCCTGATTGTTGGGTCTTAGGGTGGTGGAAAAAGAAAAACTAAAAATAAAGGAGCCGGGGGACCTCAATAAAGTGAAGACAATGTATAAAAGTAATTATTATATTTGACCTTAACCATGCAACTGCCAACATTCTTCCTGATCCTACACTGGGGCTGGCTGGGGCAAAAGCATGCTAGGTATGTTCAAGTGTTGTGTCAACTGCAGAAGCAGAATGTACTACCAAACCTGAGAGGCTGGGTTTTGCAAGCAGCCTCTGAAATCTCATACTAGGGACAGAGAGAATGTTTTGTGCTCTGGCCACTGTGGGAAGCAGAGTGTAGTGCGGACCTGAGAAACTGAACTTTGTGAGTTGGAGTGGCACCTTTAATCGACATCCTGTGGCTGCCTGGGGCAGACATGTCATGTACTGGGGCTACTGTGGGAGCAGAATTTACAGACTGTTTTTGAATCGGGTGAGCGGAGGACACAGACTCACCATTCTGTACCAGGGCAAAGGCAGGAACAGAGTGGGAGCAGGACCAGAACAGCAGCAGTGAGCAGCAAGCTGACAAGTTTGATTCTGTGATGATAGGGATACTCAGCAGTGTCTCTTAGGTATCAGTGCTATGGCCACTGCAATTCAACATTTTCATCAGTGATCTGGAAGCTGGAGTTTCCTGCAAGATGCTTAACTTGACTGACAACACCAAGCCGGCCAGGAAGTGGACTCATTTAAGGATGGGAAAAACTTCAGGAGGACCTGTACAAGCTGAGTGATTGGTCAGTTTCATGGAACTCTAATGTAGTCAGATGCAAGGTGCTGCACTTAGTGAGGAAAATCAGAGGTAGGACTGCATACCATGCGGGGCTTTTCTGGTTGTAAGCGGGGTCATGTCCAAAGTATTGCAGAACGCTAGGGTGTATCAAAGGTGATAAGCAGAAGAAGGGATGTAACTCTGTCACTTTAAAGGCCTGGGCCCTGCCCTGTAATACTGGACACAGTTCTGGGCTCCTTAAGTTGAGCATTCATAAACTGGCCATCATAGTTTGAAAGGCAATGAAAAGCTCTCTTAAATGAATTACGGGTTTCTCTGTAGCTAGCAGCACTCCAGAGGTATCAATGATTAAGTATGACCCATTCTGATACTGTCTTCCTAACATTTTAGAACTGTGCGATGTCACTGACAGTGCTTAACTACAATAGGGCTAGCCATAGCTTGATAATCAGTGATATCAGCAGTGTAGTATCAGTATAGGGCAGCCTTCATCATCAGTATCACTGGATTGCTTCTAGCTTCACACAATTTTAAACAATCTTTTCCTGGACTTTCAAACTACAATGGACATTGTTTATAAATATTCACTTTAATACAAAGAGGACATTGATACAATTAAGAGAGGGACATTTAGGGACCCCAACAATGATCGGGGAGGATGGGAACAAAATCCATGAGAAGAAGCTGGTGGCCCTTGTGTGTTTATCTTGCAGAAAAGAAGGCTGAGAGATGATATGATCATGGTCTTCTACATATTCATGGGCACTGACAAGCTCAAACAGATGGAGATGTTTGATGTGACATCCTCCAGGAAGAAATTGGGGCATGCCCTGAAACTCAGAGGTGGTATGTTCTAGGGCATAGTAAGTAGGAACTACTTCTAAGAGAGTAGTAAACCTAGAGACCAGTCTATAAGTGTAAACGTGTTTATGAAAACAAAACAGTACAGGCCTTCAAAGTAAGCCTGGGCATAATCTGCTTATCACAGGAATCTACAGTACCCTTCATAGTACAGTGGGTGGGAATCCTTACAAGTTAGAACATGTTTGCACAGCATTCTTGTTCTTCTCTACAAAAGGGGTGGCATACCTGATAAATCTATAGCTCTTCTGTCCTTAAATTACTGTTATAGTAGATACACACACACACACACACACACACACACACACACAGTAACAGTATTATGCAAGTTAATACAGAACATCTAAATCATGCAGTTTTAGCACTGTAAAACATAGAAGCACCAGCAATTATTATACCATAGAATGGTAGATTGCCACATATTTAGAGAGAATAATTCCTCTTTAATATGGGACAATCTGCCATTCTTATGATATACCCTCTATAAAATGTGTCTGACCAATTCTGGCTCCTCATGGGTCTAGACCCTGTCACATGGTACACTAACATAGCTGCACATACCCAGCTCAGATAACTTCAAGTTACTGGAGGTACTGCTACACTACCTATCTATCTATACAGCACCAAATGAGATGGGAAAGTAGGGTAGAAACAATAGGCAGACTAGCCCAACCTGCACCTTTATGTGGAAAAGAAATGCGTTTAATCTGTACAGGACCAACGTGGGAAATAAGGTGAAGAAAGGAACCTCTAACTCAGCCAACCTCAAACACATTAATAGGAGAAACCATTTCCAGTCAGGGCCAAAGCAGCAGGAGACAACTCTAGGCTGGGCCATCTAAGGATAGTATCCTGAATATTGGAAGCTTCATGCCTAAGCTCCCGCAATTCCAGGCATGGATGGAATCAATCAAACCGGATGTTATTGCCCTCACCAAGATGTGGCTGTCTCCCAAGATCCCTGATACTGCAATAGCCCTTGATGGTTTCACCATATTAAGACAGGATAGGCTGTCCAAGAGGGTGGTGACTGCCTGGTCTACATCAAATCTGATATAAGGGTCAAGTTCTACTGGCTAGTCTGTGTAGCAAGAATGCGCAAATTCTCAGTATTAAACTCTGTATTGGTCAACAAAATAAGGTCCTCATGCTCTCAACAGCATATCTACTCTGGTAAACCGGGCCCGGACTGGATCATTTCTTTAGTAACAAGGGCTTATCAGTCATAACTGAAATAGCTGTGAGTCGGAGACTTCAATGTCAACTGGCAATCCCAAGATGCAGCAGCAGCTAGAGACAAAATATCTAGGCTCTACCTGCGCGATGGTCACACAAGCCACAAGGATAAATTATAGGACCAGCTCGAGTACACTTATCGATTGGCTCTATCCACCTGCCCGACCATATCACGGAGGGCTCTGTTCTACCTGACTCCCTAAGTGACCACTCCCCAGTTATGTGCACCTGGTCCAATAAGTTTGCAAAGCATTCACCTCAGATCACCAGAACTGCATGCTAAGACCCGGTCTGCCAGAATATTTCCGGACAGCAACTAAGGTTAATTGATTGGTCACCTCCGACACTGCCAGAGATAGTAATCAAGCCCTAGATTACTTCTGCTCAGTCTTTACAAGCACCTGTGATATTTTCACCCCTACAGCTCAAAAAAAGTAAGAGGGGTCAGTATCACTTGGCTTTTTGGAACCCTAATCTACCTTATGAGACTCCAGGACAACCTCTGCCATAGGGCCAAATCATCAGAGAATATGGTCGACCTCACTGCCTACAAAGCAGCCAGAAGTAAATGCACAACACTTATCAGGCAGGCCAGGGCCTCCTACTTCAAAGACCTTCTAAACAGGAGTTGGGGAAATGGAAAGGAATTCTGGAACTCAGTGAAATCTCTTACAGGCAGGACAACCAAGGCACACCCTGATCTTCTACTTACCCCATCAGGGAAACTCCAGGATCCAAGTGACATTGCGAATGCATTCAATACGCTTTCACTGACCTAAGTGCTGTGCTCCCCAGGGAATACCTCCTCCACCCAGTCTGACAGCTCCCTTACTTGAGCCCACCTCCCATTACACCTAGTGGCCTACTGCCTTTCTACTTCAGACACCTCTCCAAGGCTGAGACCAAATGGTACATCAAGTGGGTACTGGGCAAGACCAGGATGGGAGTGATGCCATTGACATGAAGCTAGTAGCCCTAACACTAAATGAGCTAGCTGGACCACTACAAAATCTTTAACACATCCTGAATAGGCATATCCCAGATAAGTGGAAGGCAGTGCACGCGTCCGCTCATTCACAAAAGTGAGACAGAGCTTGCCTCTCTAACTATCGCCCATCTCCATTTTACCACTTCTCCCAAAGCCCTGGATCATGCAGTATCTGACCAACTTACTGAGCATTTAGAGAAATATGACCTGCTAAGTATGCAGCAGCATGGCTTCATAAACATCACTCCACCCAAACAGCCCCAATAGACTACACTACACAGATCTATGAGGCTCTGGATAATGGAAGGGCAGTAGGATCTATATTCATTGACCTCACCAAGGCATTTGACACTATTAACCACCAACTCCTACTACAGTGTCTCCTCTCCATAGTCCTTTCATCTAGCAGTGTTACCTGGTTCAAGCTACCTCTCAATAGAACACAATGTGTGAAGATCCTTAACATTCTCTCTGAGCCTAGGGCGGTCAGACTTGGAGTCCCTCAGGGCTCCATACTGGATCCACTCTTATTTAGTCTATTTATAAACTCACTACCTGTTGCCTGCCCAGCAGAAATTGTGCTTTATGCTGATGAGGCGGTCATTTCTGCATCTGGTAGGGACATCACCACTATAACCACTGACCTACTGGCCAGTTTTAAATGGCTAGAATATTGGTTCTCCCATCATAAACTGTTACTCAACTATAAAAAGACCAAGTATATACTCTTCACAGTGCCACAAAACAGGAAAAGCATGGACCCCTACACAACAAGTCAAAAGGTGAGCTGCTAGAGCAGGTCAGCACCATCAAAAAGCAATGACCTACCTACTGAACTCCTTGGGTCCAGCAAAATCAGCCATTTCAGATCCGGACTCTGCAACCTGCTGGCACATGAGACCACCTGCAACAGTTAGCCCTTATCAATGCCACCAGAGGACTGTCCACATTACAACACCCATACTGCCCTGAACAGCTCCCCTACCCTTCTCCTCCCCACTTGACAATGCCTTCCTGGCTGCACCCCCAACTTATATAGTCCTTGTCCTGGATCTGTCTAGACCCTCTAATTCCCCTACGTGGCAATTCCTCACTATTGCAGACAAGTGGTTGCTTGCCATGCACTCTCTAATTGCTCTGCCTGTTTCTGCCCAATTGCATTTAGAAACCTGTTCATTGCACTTAGTAACCTGTATTTTTTTGTTATGTAGCCACCAGCTGTTTCACTTTTGTATGTTTACTGTTGTCTAGTGTCACACTTGTTCCTCTCTCTGTACAATGTTTTCACTGATGTAACTCAATGGCTCTGTATTGTGTCACCTGACTTGGAACCTTTGTAAACGAGCCTCTGGCTCAAAGGTATTAATCTGAATCTTAAATAAATAAATAGATTGGAAAGTCACCTCACTCCCTACCAGATAATAAGCAAGAAACTGTTTCTTTATAATTACTAAGTAAAACCAGAAAAATTCCAATCCTTTAAGAAAATCTCTCCTTCTTCAGGAATTCTGGTATTAATCTATAAAGTTAAAAATAAGTATGCATATAACGTGTTATAAATATTGTAAATAAATGTTAAATACACATATATGATTTTTAACTTTATAGATTAATACAAATTATTTACAATCTAAAGCATGACCTACACTTAGAGCTAGTACTCTAAATATATACAACTTGAGTAAATTTTTGCTTGAGCTGTACACTTACCTGCACTTGTGCCTAGGTGTAATGGATTCTGGCAACAGCTGCTAATGGGAAGCGGTTCGGCAGCAGGCAGCTTAGGCAGTCAGTGAAACAGGCTGTCTGCAGTGTATTGGGTGGAGCCAAATTCGGGGAGGAGCAAGTATTAGTATGGATGGAGCAGTACTGCAAACGGGTCAGCAACAGGCAGAGGCAGTCTCAGTGCAACGGACCAGCGGCACTCTATCAGACAGATCAGAATTTCGGGGCAAGCATCAGCAGTTAAGACTGAGCAGTCCTGGAAAAGGGTCAGCAGCAGGCAGAGACAGTCAGTAAGCGGGACCGGTGGCACTGTAGGAAAGTTCCAGAGTGGAATTTCAGGGATAAAGCAAGAAATGCAGCACTATGGATCAAGCAGTCCTGAGGTCAATTCTTATATACCTCAGGACTACTATCAGGCTGGGAATATAAAGAAAACATTCCTCAAGCCAGAAGTGGTCCATCCTCCAGTGTCCACGCATGTGCATGTGAAACACATGAGTGGAGTACTGGATCTATCCCTATATTAACAGGGTTGTAAATTTTGGGCTCTGTCAGCTGGAACCGACATGACTGTCACTGACCAGCGCCAACCCCTGCTACTTTTACAACATGCAGCTGGTATGTGTCTTTCCGCGTAAGTGTCTGTTGCTTATCTTTGCATTAAGTGGAGGAAGATTAGAGACATACCAGCTCAGTTCATTTAGTTCTATTCACCACTTTCAAATCACAGTGGTGGCGTGCGCCTCCGCTCATGAAAGGGGAGGCGTGCGCACATGTGCCAATGCATAAATCACCACTGCTTCCCTCCTCAGTTCTTTTCCTGCCATCGACCATTCTCTTCAGACCCTGCCACGGAAATGCTATTGCTGATATTGTTTTTTTTCACCGACTCACGAGCTATTTCATTTTTAGAGATGATTTTCTGTGGCATGTATGTTGTCTCCAGAGCCATCAGTATCCAGGCTCTTTAGATATTGTGAGTGTGGTGAAAAATTTGTTTAAAAGACTCGCATGACATCTATGTGTGTTGTCTCAGCCCAGACCATGATGTCAAGGCATGCTGATTTGTAAGGGCTTTAATACAGCCACCCAGTGATGCAGAAAGGGTGCTTTAGAAAAGCATTTGTTGAAATAGCGCTTAGCCGAATGGAGAAGAAGCTGCACCAGGAAACCCCACCGTGTCACGGCCTCCTCGGGATCGAAGGTTCAAGTGCTGGGAAAGACATCTGGGTCTCACCATCACAAATACAGTGATTGGCTGAAAAGAAAAGGCAAGGACCTCCCCCTATGCACTCCTAGGTCACCCAATTGCTCTGATGCGACTTTCCTTGGCCTGTTGACTGCTCCGGCAGCGTAGCCCATCACCCAGATGTCAACATGTCTGGGCTGACCTTTAGCACCTCTAGACTCATCACACCTGGTGTGTCACAGTTGATGTTGGAGCCCTTGCCTCCCCATCATCATCTGCCAGCATTCCCATCGACACAACCTCGGTGTCGATGTTCAGGCGATTCTAGTGTCCTTCATGGACACCCTTAAATGCCTGCTGCCTCCCCCTCCATCGATGAGCTTTCTGTCATTGGGGTCAAGAAAAATCCCCTGTGGAGGCGCCTGCCAGGTCAGCGTACCAGATAACCTCTAGGCCATCGATGGCTTCTTCATCTCCACCACTGCATCCTCAGACCATGTCCATGAGGACCACGAATTTAATCCAGAACTTGTGGATGACGAGGAGGAGGAAGAGGAAAGGAATTCGTGGACACCTGAGAGAACCAGTCCCACAGTCTCTACTGGGAGTGAAGACTCAGTGATTTATACCCCCAGGTCTCCCCTGAACCCTCCTTCATAACAGTGATGCAGGAGCTTCAGTCTGCAGTGGGATTGATGCAGAGGAGTGGACATTACTAAGAAGAACTTAGTGGCCTTCTTAAAACTGCCTGATACTCCACCAGTAGTCATTCCTTCCCTCCTGCCAGCCCTAGAGGATGTCACCTTGGCTGCCTGGCACAGACCTAACATGATACCTGCTATACCAAGGAAGGCAGATCAGCTGTACCAGACCCCTCAGGCAAGCGCTTTGCTGGCCAGCCAGAGGCAGATTCTGTGGTCATCAACCCAGCCCATGACAGATCTAAGTTTCCAAAGCACCTTAATTCCTTCCTCCTGACAGGAAGTCCAGAAAACTTGATGTCTTGGGCAAAGGATTTTGCTTCAGCATATCTAGGGCTAAGGACTGCAAATTACCAAGCACACATGGTAAAATGAAATTTAGAAAGGTGCACACAGGATCGGCAGGTGCCCAAGCAGAGCAGCCAGCTCAAATACAAACTCACACAAAGAAAAAAAGCTCGGCACATGTGGTTTGAAAAATATTGAAGCAAGTGCTGGTTTATTTGGTAAGGTGCCTGATGAAAAAACAGTAGTCCTAGCACCTCAGCCATTCAGCAGACCTTCAAATGGAGCACCCCCATTTTGAAGGCCAGCCTGAGGCTGAGTCACCAAAAGCTAATAACTTTTCATCAGGCACCTTACAAATCAACCAGCACTTGCTTCAATTTCCAACCGTTGCCGGCTTCTTCTTTACACTATTAAAATACCAGAACACTCTTTGAGGAAGGCCAAGGCAGCCACCTAGGCCCTCCCAGAGAGCACTGCTAAACAGGAGATACTGAATGCCCTGTCTGTAGGTGCCAACATAGGTAAACATCTCCTATGATCCACCTATGATATTTCTGATGCCCTGCCAGGGCAGCTTCCTCTGTTATTTGCCTCAGAAGGCACTCCTGGCACAGAGTGGCTAGCTTTACTAATGAAGATCAGCAGTCCATCCTCAATGCACCATTCAAGGGATACATGCTGTTTGGAGCAGATGTACAGGACATTCTTTCCAATCTGCTAAGCTTCAGGTAGAGCCTGAAATCAATACATTCTATGCACCATACCCAGGCTAGGCCTAGGCAGAGGGCACTTTCACCCAGCCACTACCAGATATAGATCTGCAACCAGACAGCAGAACAAGGCAAAGCAGCAGCAATCTTACCCCCACCATGCTCCACCCAGGTGCCCACTCAAAAGCCCCTAGAGGTGGCACTTCAGCAGCATCCACAGCAACTGGCTCTGCCTGACTCCTTCTTACACCCCCACCACCACTTGTGCCTCCAGTGGTGGTGGTTGGGATTCACCTTTCCCTCCACCTACACCAGTGGAGAAAGGTAACTTCAGATGCTTGGGTCCTGCAGATAATAGCACAAGACCATGCTCTGGAGCTTCTGGAACTACCTCCAGACCATGCACCAGTGCCTTCCGATTACCCTCCAGAACAAATTCCATTGCTGCTGGAGGAAATTCACCTGCTTCAAAAAGGGCAATAGAAACTGTCCCTTGGAACAAAGGAACACAGAGTTCTATTCTCGGTACTTCCTAGTCTCAAAATGGACTGGAGACCTGAGACCCATTCTAGACCTCAGTGATATGAACCTTTTATAGAATACAAGAAGTTCAGAATGGTCACACTGCAAGGCCTGCTTCCACTGCTGCAGATCGGACTGGATTTGCTCCCTAGATATGCAGGATGCTTATTTGCACATCAAGATTTGCAAGCTGCACAGGAAATTTCTAAGATTCCTGTTTCAGGAGAACATTAACAGTTCAGAGTACTGTCCTTTGGCTTGCTATCTGTGCCACGGATTTTACCAAATGTTTAGTAGTGTTAGCCGGCCCAGTGGCATGGAGGACTGAGGCATCCTGCCTTACCTCCTGCCACACCAGTGACCTGTGTTGATGTGCGAGCAGGTCGCGGGGTCAGCTGAAGTGGAGAGAATCGAGCATCTGGAGGGCAGCTCCCTCTTCCAGGGAGGGAGGGAAACTGAGGCCGGCATGCCTCTGACACTTAGCGGCGGCTGGATGTTGGAGTGCCTGGGTCTTGTATGTAATGGATAGATGCAAGTAGTCAGCCAGCATGCTGTGGGTGGGCAGCGCACTGCTCAACCATTGCCGATGCATACGCTCCTTCAGTCGGGCAAAAATAGGAGGAAGGAAAGGTTCTGGTGATGTCAGATGACTGCTGACCCCCACAAGTGCCGCCCCGATAAAAGCAGACACCTCCCAAACCAGATCCAAATTGGTGGCTTGATGGATTCCTGCTGCCTCACCATGGGGATAAGTCATGGGGAAGAATGGAGGTGGCGGGGCGGTTGGGTGGACAGGGCTGGGGGGTCGGCAAGAACATTGGCTGCCCAGGATAGGGATGAATACAGTTAAAAAAAGTTTAGCAGTGGTGACAGCAGCCCTCTGCAGGGACAGCCTGTATCTTCCCATGCCTGGACAACATGCTTCTCAAAGCTCCCTCCAAGAGCAGTATCCCCACCCTAGACCATACTAGACAACTGTTCAATGCTCTAGTGATTACTGTTAATGTACCAAAGTCAGTCCTGACCCCTTGCCAATGTCTGCAGTACATAGGGGCAGTCCTCAACACAGACCAAAGCATAGTCTTCCTGCCACAGGACAGAGCCAAGCGTCTGATAGCACAGGGCCAGATGGTCTATAACGACAGGTATGTCACAGCCAGAACTTTCCTGAGGCTTCTAGGCCTGATGGCAGCGACCATTACCACAGCACCACTGGCAAGGCTGACATAAGGATCCCACAGTGGACACTAAGAGTCCAGTGGGACCAACGACAGATGACCTAGAAACAAAGTTCTAGTAACCTCCCTGTCAGAAAAGTACTTCAGTGGTGGATGGAACCCACCTACTTGCTGAAGGGTGTTCCTTCTTAATCCCTGCCCTTCATCAAATTCCCACCACAGATGCCTCATGGATGAGCAGGGGCACATCTGAGGCTCATTAGACACAGGAACTTGGACAAAATGGAGACCACCCTCCACATAAA
Source organism: Neoceratodus forsteri (assembly GCA_016271365.2). Lineage (NCBI taxonomy): Eukaryota > Metazoa > Chordata > Ceratodontiformes > Ceratodontidae > Neoceratodus > Neoceratodus forsteri. The sequence continues at coordinate 934,795,125 of CM028133.1, forward strand.
CATCCTAGAAATGAGCTGTTCTGTACAGGCTGAAAGCCTTCCAGTCCCATCTTTCCCCAGGCCCTCTGTTAATTCAGATGGAAAACATAAGTGTGATGCACTACATCAACACGCAAGGAGGAACTAATTCCTATCCCTATGCAGGGACACAGTGAGGGTTTGGTATTGGGTAAAGCTACCAACTTTCCGAGGCCTAAAACTGGGACGGTCCATCCTGATAATGACCCTCACCCCACTCGTGTCACTCCCACAGGCACCGCCGCAGACAACGTGCACAATCAATTACATTTGCTGTTGGTCTGGCTATGCCACCCCACAGTAACACCAGTAGCAAACATTCAGATTAAAATAATACATCATTCTGCAGCAGCAAATTCCAAATCATGATATACAGAAAGTGCATTAGAAGCAACCCTGTGTTAAATTGTAATCAGACATTCGAGTTGCATGTATTGCTCCTCCTGACAGTCCCATCCCAACTAGCTGACACTCACCTCATTTGCTGAGCAAACTTCACTTCAGTGACTCTTACCACCACACCAGATTTTCACACACTTCCCTACAGTTGATCAGGTCCTGGTACCTTAGTACCCTGCTGCTGGTCTCTTCTCTTTCTGGAGTCCCTGTCAGCTGCTGGCAGGCAGAGGACAGTCCATATGTGCTTGTTTGCACTACTACCCAGTCTAATCTAACAGGAAGGAACATGCTTTACTATGCTCCACTGACATGCTTGTGGTGCAACACAGGCACAGGGTTGAATTTGCAAACTGCTGTCCAGCCTGAGCAGCACCACAGTGGTGCTGAAATTACTGTCACTCACAGATTAGCAGTCAGCAGGAAAAAAGGGACAAAACTGGGACAAGTAAGCAAAACCAGGACAAAAGTGACATTTTACAAAACTTGTGGAACACTGGGACATGCTGCCTAAAATAGGGACTGTCCTGGAAAATAGGGACTGTTGGTAGCTTTAGTATTGGGCTCTGGAACATGGTCTAGAACTATCAGCATTGTATGTTCCAGGGGCCCAAAACATCTTAGCAGACAGACTAAGGCAGTCACAGTCCAAGATGTACAGTGGGAACTGCTGACCTTGATCATAGAAGACCTGTTTGACAGATGGGGTTGTGCAGGTTGGACCTTTTCGCATCCCACACAATACCAAAACTGCCACTTTTCTTCTCACTCACTTCAGGGCCTGGAGTTTTTGGGCAAAAGCATTGACCCTCTCTTGGAAAGGGAGATTCCTGTATGCCTTTCCTCCCTTCCCTCTAATCCAGAAATACTAATCAAGTGTCAAACGGAGCTGGCAACTCTGATACTCAACTACTCTGATACTCAGCTACAGACCAGTCAGCCTCACATCGGTAGTGGGGAAGATCATGGAAGCACTACTGAAGTTAGGTGGAACATCTGGTTGTCAATGGACTACAGGACCCAAGGCAGCATGGTTTCACCAGAGGGAGGTCATGTCAGACCAACCTCATTGAATTTTTGACTGGGTGACTAGGGAGGTGGATCAGGGGAGGGCAGTGGGCATGTCTATCTGGACTTCAGCAAGCCTTTGACACTGTGCCACATAGAAGACTATTACACAAATTGGGGAGTATAGGTGTGAGCAGGACAGTAGTGTGTGGTGGGTAGGTAACTGGCTGGGTGGCAGGACACAAATGGTGGTGGTAAATGGCTGTCACTCCACAGAGGGATGAGTGACCAGTGGGGTACCACATTGATCAGTGCTGGGACTGGGTCCTATGCAACTATCTTCATCAGTGACATTATGCAGGGACCTAGAAGGTGGAGAATTTCACTGTTCACTGATGATACAAAGCTCTGTAACAGAGTAGACACACCAGAGGTGTAGACAGAAAGAAGGACCTGCAGAAACTTGAAGAATGGTCAGGGGTTTGGCAGTTGAAATTCAATGCAAAGAAGTGTGAGATAATACATATGGGGCACAAAACCCTGGCACAATATATCAAGGGGGGTGAGGATATAGCATGCACCAAGCCAGAAAGGGATCTTCGGTTATCATCTGATGACCTCAAGGTAGGGAAACAGTGTGACAAGGCATCAAGAAACGCAAATAGGATGCTGGAATGCATAGGCAGGGGCATCACCAGCAGGAAAAGGGAGGTCATAATTCCACTATACAAGACACTAGTGAGGCCCCACCTGGAGTACAGTGTGCAGTTCTGGAGACCTTACCTACGTAAGGACATAGACAGGGTAGAGAAGGTTCAGAGGAGGGCAACAAAGATGGTACATGGATTGCATCACAAGTCCTATGAGGACAGGTTGAAGGAATTGAATATGTATTCCCTGGAAGAGAAGAGAGAGAGGGACATGATAGAGACATATAGGTATCTTACAGGGAGGAACAGGGTGGAGGAATACACTATTTTTAAGCGAAAAGATGTTCCAGGACTACAGGACATGGGATGAAGTTGGAGGGAGGACAATTCAGAGGAAACATGAGGAAGAATTTCTTCACAGAACTGGTGGTGGACAAATGGAACACCCTGCCAGAGGAAGTGGTAGGGCTGAAATAATCATGGGATTTAGAATTAAGAATGCATGGGTAGACATAAAGGAATTCTGGAGGTCAGGGGTAAGGGCAACAGACTTCTAGGAAAACATAAACTAAATTTACAAGCTGAAATGGGCAGACTGGGTGGGCTATAGGCCCTTATCTGCTGACACTGTCTATTTATCTACGTATGTATCGACGTCATTACCCCACTGTGGCCTTGTCAGATTTGGTTCCTCTTACTACAGCAGCTGGCGGTGGAACCACCAGCTTATTTCAGGTCTTCTGTCACAGGAGCAGGGAACACTGGTCTATCCAGGCCTCAAGTCCTCCACCTTAATACATGGCTCCTGAAGATACATAGCCATTGCCAGGTTTGGAGTGCCCCAAAGGTGGCTGACATCTTGGTGACTGCCAGAATGCCCTCCACCAGAGCCACTTACTCCATGAAGTGGAAGCAGTTTACTTTATGGCCACTTCTCACCAACTGGACCCCTTACCTATCCAGTAAACCAGATTCTAGAGTATTTACTGTCCTTATCTGATGTAGGCCTACAATACTTTTCTATTTGGGAGGCAGTATAGCACAGTGGTTGAAGGCTCTGAGCTGCAAAACTGGAGACCTGGGTTTGAATCCCACAGCCCCACTTGCATACTGTGTGACCCTGAGCAAGTCATTTAACTTCCTGTGCTCCCAGGTTGCACCTGTAAATAAGCTTTCATCTTAGTGTGCCACTCCTGGTTAAACACTTGCAAACAAAAAGCAAACTTTTCTGTTAAGGTGCACTGGCTTCATTTCAGCCTTTCATGTGCCTATTGATGGTCATCTGGTTCCCAGCTGGAGGTGGCCCATATACGTTTTTGAGAGACATTCTGCACTTGAAGCCTCCTATCCACAATCCTGTCCTGGCCTGGGACATCAATTTTGTGTTAGAGAAGCTTACTTTGGCTCCTTTTACTAGCCAGTATTTAGGCCTATGCTTTCTGTTGTGAGCAAGTATTTTTGCAAGTTGTTACCTCAGCTCATAGAATTTCAGAGTTTCAGGCTCTAATGTGTGAGCCTTCTTATTTGATTTTTCACACAGACAGGGTATCTTTACATACCAGTCCTAAGTTTCTACCAAAGGTGGTGTCTGAGTTTACTCTGAATCAAATCATCCACCTGCCAGTTTATTTTCCTGAGTGTGCCAATCCAGGGAAGCATTGCTCCATACCTTAGATGTACATAGAATACTCAAGTACTATATACACAGTACAAAGGACTGCAGGAAATCCTCACAGATTTTGTTTCATTCACAAGAGGTATTCCTGTTTCTAAACAGTGTATGTCCAGATGGTTAGCCAGTTGTATTACTTTTTGTAATAGGAAGTACGGTAAGGAACTTCCTGGGGTTGTTTGTAGTCATTCGATAAGAGGCATGGCTACTTCTGTTGCCTGTTTCCGGAATGAGTTTGCTGCTGAAACATGTGCAGCTCCCACCTGGAGTACTGACCACATTCACTAACATTACAGTCTGGCCATTGCCTCCAGAAAAGGGCAAACTTTGGTGTAACTGTACTTCAAGGCAATCCTCCCCACTATGGCTGGCAGTATAGCCTAGAGGTTAGAGGAACGAGGTGTGAACAAGACTACATCCAGCAGACCAGACCTGAGTTTGATTCTCTCAACCTCCACTTGCATACTGTGTGACTCTGAACAAGTCCCTTAACCCCCAGTGCTCACAGGTCACCCCTGAAAACAGGCACTTGTGCTTAGTGGGCCTTACCCGTTACCAAAGTCTGAAATAAAAATGATTGAGGTTAACGGCTCCACTTTACAGGACCTCAAAGAAATAGCGGACTCCTTTAATCTCGCTTACTGATCTTAGCAGTGTCCTTCCCCCAACTTCTTTGACAACTCTACCCATCCCTGCCTCAATAATAAATCAATCTCCACAGTAATACCCCTGTTCTACTCTAAGAGGTATCTATGTCTGAGCTAAAAGATATCTTAACAAAGTGATAAGCAAAGCCAGTTTCAGCAGCAATACCCTTGACCTCAAACTCAGCTCTCTCTTCCTTGACGTTATCCTACAACCTCTCACTAAACTTCTGAATCTCTCGCTCTCTCATAAGCAGTGGTCGCACCTGTTCATAAAAGTAGTGATAGGTCTCTTCTGTCTAACTACTGCTATCTCTATCCTCCCACCACTCTCAAGGCATTGGAACAAATTGTAGCTGACCAGTTGTCTGAACACCTCAACAAATAAAACTTACTCTGCCCGCAACAACATGGCTTTAGAAAAGACCATAGTACTACCACTGCCCTGCTTGACTTCAGCCATATTCATAAGGCTATTGACACTGGCTACCTACTGGGTGCGGTGTTCATTGATTTAAACAAGGCATTTGACACTGTAGAACCACAGCTCCTGCTTCACTCACTTTCGCCTCCTTGGACTATCTAATGATGTAACAAATGATTTGAAAGCTACCTCTCGGCAAGGAGCCAAAAGTCAAAATCGTTGACTCTCTCAAGTGCCCTTCCTGTCCACGCTGGTGTACCCAAGGGTTCCATCCTTGGCCCTATACTTTCAGCCTTTTCATCAATACTCTTCCTGCAGCACACAATAATAACTTAATACTCTATGCCGATGATGCAGTCCTCTATTCCTCCCATACTGACCCCGTCTTGCTCTCCAAGGTGCTACAGACGGACTGTAGCCTAGTTGAAACCTGGCTTCTCCAACATAAGCTGTTGATGAATTACAAAAAAAACAAAGTCCATGCTGTTCTATAGCTCTCACAGCAAATACAGAACCATAAATTTCACCATACGTAATGAACTTGAACAGTCACTTGAGCAAGTGCAGGAGTTTAAATGCCTTGGTATTACCTTGATTGCACAATGTCTTTCAGCTCACATAGATACATACATAGATGCATAGACAGTGTCGGCAGATAAAGGCCTATGGCCCACCCAGTCATCCCATTTGAGCTTGTAAGTTCAGTTTATGTTTTCAAGAAGTGTGTTGCCCCTTACTCCTGACCTCCAGAATTCCTTTATGTCTATCCCATGAATTCTTAAATCCTGTGATAGTTTCAGCCCCACCACTTCCTCTGGAGGGTGTCCACTTGTCCACCACCCGTTCTGTGAAGAAATTCTTCCTCACGTTTCTTCTGAATCGTCCTCCCTCCAACTTCATCCCATGCCCTCTAGTTCTGGAACATCTTTTTCGCTTAAAAATAGTGTATTCCTTCACCCTGTTCCTCCCTGTAAGATACTTGTATGTCTCTATCATATTCCCTCCCTCTCCCTCCTCTCCTCCAGGGAGTACATGTTCAGTTCCTTCAACCTGTCCTCATAGGACTTGTGATGCAATCCATGCACCATCTTTGTTGCCCTCCTCTGAACCTTCTCTGCCTGTCTATGTCCTTACGTGAGGTAAGATCTCCAGAACTGTACAGTGTACTCCAGGTGGGGCCTCACTAGTGTCTTGTATAGTGGAATTATGACCTCCTTTTCCTGCTGGTGATGCCCCTGCCTATGCATCCCAGCATCCTATTTGCTTTACCTGCTGCCTTGTCACACTGTTTTCCTGCCTTGAGGTCATCAGAGATGATAACCCCAAGATCCGTTCCTGCTTGGTGCATGCTATATCCTCACCCCCCCCAACTGATATATTGTGCCAGGGTTTTGTGCCCATATGCATTATCTTGCACTTCCTTGCATTGAATTTCAACTGCCAAACCCTTGACCATTCTTCAAGTTTCTGCAGGTCCCTTCTCATTCTGTCTACATCCTCTGGTGTGTCTACTCTGTTACAGAGCTTTGTGTCATCAGCGAACAGTGAAATTCTGCCTTCTAGGTCCCTACGCAATGTCACTGATGAAGATATTGAATAGGACCGGTCCCAGCACTGATCCCTGTGGTACCCCACTGGTCACTCTTCCCTCTGTGGAGTGACAGCCATTTACCACCACCCTCTGTGTCCTGCCACCCAGCCAGTTACCTACCCACCACACTACTGTCCTGCCCACACCCATATTCCCCAGATTGTGCAATAGTCTTCTATGTGGCACAGTGTCAAAGTGTTGCTGAAGTCCAGATAGGCCATGTCCACTGCCCTTCCTGATCCACCTCCCTAGTCACCCAGTCAAAAATTCAATGAGATTGGTCTGACATGACCTCCCCTGGTGAAACCATGCTGCCTTGGGTCCTGTAGTCCATTGACAACCAGATGTTCCACCAATCTCTCCTTTAGTACTTTCATGATCTTCCCACTACCAAGGTGAGGCTGACTGGTCTGTAGTTCCCGCTTCCTCTTTGTTCCCACTTTTGTATAAGGGGACTACATCTGCTATCCTCCAGTCTTTAGGTACCTCCCGTTTCCAGTGATCGGCTAAACAGGATATCCAGAGGTTCAGCCAGCACCTCTCTTAGTTCTTAAGGACCCTGGGGTGCACCCCATCTGGCCCCCATTGCTTTATCAACTCTTATTACTTCCAGTTCCTTCAGGACCCTTTCACGTGTAAAGGGACTTGTGTCCATTTCTGCACCATTCTCACCCTTTGTACTCCGTTCAGACCCATTCCCTCCTCTTCCTCAGTAAAGACTGAGCAGAAATACCTGTTCAATATGTCAGCTTTACTGTTGTCATCCTCCACACAGCCCCCATCCTCCCCTTCAGTCTCACTATCCCTCCCTTTGCCTTTCTTTTTTCACTTATGTACCTGTAAAAGGTTTTGTCCCTCTACCCACTGATTTTGCAATGTGTTCTTCTGTCTGAGCTTTGGCTTCCCTTCACTGACCTCCCTGCCTCCCTTTGCTTCTCCTGGTACTTCTCCCTATCCCTTCTGCCTGTGTCTTTTGTATTGCCTGAATGCAATCTTTTGGCTTTCACTTTCTTGCTACCTCTTGGAAAACCGTAATGGTCTCCTCTTCCTTTTCCTCTTGCTAACCTGCTTAACACATAATTCTGTTGCTCTTGTAATCCCCATTTTAAATACTGCCCACTGTTCCTCAACCCCTGATTCCTGCCCCATTCCCTTAATGCCTCTTTTCAAGTATCTCCCATTTTCCCAAAGTCTGCCCCCTAAAATCCAGGATCGTGTTTTTGTGTGGTTTGGTTCTGCTCTTCTGTGATTTCAAACCACAGTGACTGTGGTCACTGTTCCCCAGGTGCTCCCCTGTTACCCCCATCACACTGTCCCTGTTTGTGAGCACAAGGTCCAGTATTCCTTCTGCCGAGTTGGTTCCATGACCAGTTGCTTGAGGAAGGCATCCTAAAGGAGTCCAGGATAAATCTCCTCTAGTTGATGCTGCTGCTGGGATGCTCCAGTCCACGTCTGGAATATTGAAGTCCCAACCAGCACCACCTCACTCTTGTCTGCCAGCCTTTGGATGGCTAGCATCAACTCTATCTGTTTCTTCCTCCTGGGCTGGTGGTCTATAGACCACACCTGTGTGAATGGCTGTCCCCATTTTCCTTTCCAGCTTAACCCACAGTATCTCTCTCCCCATTTTGTTCCTCCTGGATATCTGTGGCTCTTACGTCATTTTTCACATACAGTGCCACTCCTCCTCCCTTCCTGCCTGCCCTGTCTCTTCTGAATATGTTGTCACATCTCAAAATCAGTCAGCTCAAGAATTGGGGTCCTCTACCGCCACCGTCGCTGTCTCACTAAATAAGCTTATACACAGCCATAACTGCCCTCAGTCTACCCTTCATTGATTACAGGCTTGTCTTCTATGGGGCTGCCATTGATACCACCTAAAACAGATCGAGACAGCCCTTAACAAATGCTGGAGCTTCTCACTGGTGCAGGGAAGCATCGCATACCTGATGTCTCTTCAAGCAATCCAACTGGCTCAATCTAAATATACCAGACCTGCCTACTGGCTAAGAAAATTTGTCTTAACCTCACACCCTGCAGCTCATGCCTTAATGTTACCTGCAGTCACTGCACATTTCTGGCAGTTCCCTCAAACCAGCATTTATCATTCCATTCTGCTGTATCAATCAGGCCCATTGGCCTTTCCACACCAGGGCCCCCTGCTGCTAAACAACCTTCCCCCTGAGTGCAGCTGAAAACAAGCTTAGCCCATTCAAGCGTAAACTCCGCCAGCACCTCACTGACCTCAGCAGTTGTGACTGCTCTGCCTAAGCTTGTGGCTTTGTTTCACCTCTCCTTCTCTTCTCCTCTCCTCCCTTGCTACCCTCCCCGCTTCTCTCCACCCCTGCTACTGCCCATCTCTCTCTCCCACCCCACCTACCATTCTACCCCTCACTTCCCACCTATCATTCCACCCCTCTCCGCTCCTCTCCCTGTCTCCCTATCACCCTATCTCTTGTTGCTCCACCCAGACTACCTAGCACTTATCTTTCTGTTCTTGCACTTATGACAATGTCAAATCCTTGACTGCCTACCCCTTTTCCCCACCCCTCCTGCTCTTATCCCCACCCCTTGCTCCACTTATGTCACCTCTAGGATGGTTTTATTTGTATTTGTGTCTTGCTATTGTAACCCCTAGATGGCGCTATCCAGGGCTACTACCCCTGCCTGATTTGCCACTAACAGGTTGAGGGCCTGGATCCAATGGTGGGTGCCTCCACCCAGAGGTCAGGGTTTGTAATAGTTAAACTAACTTGGTCACAGCCCTCTGGGACACTGCAACCCCTTTCTTCCACTAGTGGCCCACACAATATATCAGAATTACCTTCACAGTATACACTTACCCCACGGTCTGGTTCCGGCACTGGGACCTCCTGTGAAATGAGATACAGTGCAACAATCACAGTACAGTACTTTAACATAGACAAATACCTCAGGCAGTATAACTTTGCTGAAACAAGCAGCTCTGATTTATTTAGGGGGCTATAACAAGGACAGGGGAAATCAGGTTAATTAGCTTATCACTCTAATAATCTACCTATGGCTCTGTGCACGGCCTATCCCTATAGTTACTGTCCCTGGTGCCCAAGCCCTAGTGGCTAGTCCAAACCGTGGCAGCTGGTAGGGCCCTTTCACACAGAGAAAGGAGAATTAAACAGTCAACAGTACAGTAATTCCATTTGGATTTAATGTGGCAATTCAACAGAGGCGACCTGAATTAGTACTCACGACCTCCAAATAAGATAAGGTCCTTCAATGTCAGCAGGGCTCACTTGAGGTACACAAACCTCTTCACACATCCATATAAAAGAAAGCACTATACCAGGCAGGCTGCATCTGTATCCCGATCGCAATTACTGCAAACACCCGGAGAACACACAGCAGATTCAGTTCCTGACAGACAGAGTGCAATTTTCAGCAATTCCTCCAGTCTTCTACAGGGTGAGCCTGGTTTCTACTCTTGAGATCCTTTGATTCTTTTCACAGGCGGATTCAGTCCTAATCAAGCTGCAGACCGGAACTCTGGGCCTTACACACGTTTTTGACTAAAACTGCACACTGAAAAAGCACAGGGCTCCTTCCTTCTTCACTGCCAAAGCTCAACTGAAACTCAACTGACAAAACTGGGCACTTCCTTTGAGTTCCTCCCAGTTCTTGACTGGATTGGCTGTCACTCACAATAGACTGCTGCTGTTGGTCAAAAAGGCACTGAAGTCTAAACTACATCTCCCAGAGTCACTGCCCATACAATCCTCTTGTGGCTGGCTCAGATTATGAGTCCAAGTTCTGATTCGTCCAAGGCACCATTTTAGAGCTAGCTTACCCCATACTGATTGGTCCAGTTCAGCAGTTCAAAACTAGAATGGGAACTAGCAGACACAGTTCTGACTGCAAAGAAAGCAGGTTAGACAAACTGTAATTTCATTATTACTCTAAATAATTTCTGGCAAACAGTTACATCTTTCAGATAGGTTCCCTTTGCACTCCTAGTGACTGCAAAATGAAGTGAATTGGCAGCAGCTCGAGTGGTACTCAGAGAAGCACACAGTCCCCCCATACAAACTAATTATGTCTGCAAGCAGACAGCTCTTAAAGAGACAGTACCAGAGGCTCTAAAAACACTCACTGATAAATGGCTTAAATGCCAAACACCATTCAGGCTTGGAGCATTCAAGCAAGCTCCTGAAGTCTTTTGGGAACCCCCATTTGCAGGGGGTTACACCCTTCCTGGCCTGGGAAAGCTTGACGTCCGCGTCAAGCAAGTACCCCATAAGTTTCAACTGCAACCATATACATTTGCATTAGGCTCGCACATGTAATCATCAGTCAATATATCATTTTACCAAGAATACATTTCTGAAACATTGCAGTACGTCACTCTTTACACAGTATTACATACACATTGTACCATAACTCAAGTTATTACCTCTTGTACATGAAACCTGAAGAGGGCCTTCCTATCAGTTACCTTGGGGCTGGATGGGGCAGGGCACCATATAGGAGGCAACACAAGTAACTTGGAGTTAGCACTGATGCTCAGTTTGGGCAATGAGCTCGGGACACATACACTCCTTTATGGACAACATTGAGAGGCAAGTCCACAGGCCTCCCAAGTGAATCATAACTGAGGTGCACCACAGGCTTTACAGCTCGACCAGTCTTTCTAGGGGAACTGTTATAGTCTCTGCACTCTGAGCCTCATTTTCAGCATTGTCCTCACTTGTCAGGAGTCTCCATGGGGGTGAGAGGCTAGAACTTGGGGCACTTTAGCCCAGGAGTTACAGTTTCTGAGTCCACAACATTTGGCTCGCATGGAGAGCTTTCGGACACTGGCAGTGGACTGTCAGGGCACTCAAAATACTCTTCTTGTTCGGGTGTATCACCAGTCTGCCCCAATCTATCATTTTCCTCCTAAAGCTCAAACAGTTCAACCATGCACAATGATTCCATTTCATCTGATCTGATGCTTTGCACTTCACTTTCTGGGAGCATTGACTCCAGGGATGAAGCTGGGGCTTAGACAGTCCAGAAGGCCCAGCTTTGTCTCCAGTATTGACTAGGGATTGCCCGAAACAATTGACTCAGTTCGATGAAGGATAGTATTCAAAGTCACTCTCACTTTCTTCCGATATGGACTGACAGTCATGCTCAACTGGGACTTGTGGAGGAACACTTTAACTTTGCTTCTGTAGGTGCAGACTTTCTTGATCTTTTCTTAGCAGCAGCTCTAGTCACTGGTCCAGAGGGGCATCTTCTAGGGCTCAGACTCAATTAAGATTTGTCCAATGGGCAGTAAATGATTTCTATGCATTGTTTTACATCTTTTGAATTATTCTCAGGCCTTACTTTGTACTGGCAGATCATCTAGTTTGCCCACTACAATGTGAGAGAGATGGTGCCATCTGTCAGCAATCTTGTGCTTGCCATGCAGTCCCAGATTTCTTAGCAATACCCGATCTCCTCCTGGAGTTCCTGTACTTACACCTTTTATCATTTTATTGGTAGTGCTTTTTGGCAGCCATGGTTTGAGCCAGTTAATACGCGCGGGTTGCTGGGCTACTTTTGCACATACATAATAGTTGTCAGCTTAACCATCCCACAGAGCCCCAAAACACATCTACAAGTAGCGACTTCTCTTCCAAACATCAAGCGATAGAATCAGTAGCATCACTTCTGGTGCAATTATAGCATACCAGGTGCTAGTTATTGGCTCCATCAAACTCATACAGGTGGTGCCTATATCTAGAAATCACAGTTGAAACATTCAGGCTATCAGGTCCCCCTAGGAATGGTAGGAATAGTTCTGGACTTTCGCTCCCACGGAAAAATCTCTTTGATCAGACGACTCTCAAAGTCTCCCTTGATCAGAATGGTTCTATGGGGAGCCCCATAATGAACAAAGTTTTCTACAATACTTTGGCCACAGTGGATACTTTCTAGTCTTTGGTAGGAAGCTTGGGCATATCTCGTCAAATGGTCAGTGACCACCAGCACATTACTGATATTTCTTTGATCTGCTCAAACTCAAATCAATACAGACCAGCTCCATAGGTGCACTGGTGATGATGTTAAGAGACACCCTCTGGAACAAAGCTTTCCTCTATGTGTGACTACAAGTTCAAATATGTTGTCCCATCGCCCCATCTTAAGCCAACAGATCTAGATCTCACCAAGTCAAGTGTTCTGCTATGCAAGATCCATGTGGTTGTACAGGACCTCAGTACAGGTCTCGAAGGCATGAAAGCTTTCGAGTTGTTGTCTACTTGTCCCCTCTGTCTACACTTTCCTTATAACAGTTTTATTGATCAGTTTCAACAGGACCTTCTTTGTATAACAGTGCAGTTCTCAAATCAGTGGGCGTAATTTGGACATCTTTTCACCATAGAAGCCTAAAGCTGCTTTGATCACGGGATCATGAGATTGGCCACTTGATCTGTCGTGTCAGCTGAGACAGTGCAAATGTCTGTGCGAAGGTGGCAATAAGCGCGAGTATACAATTCTCAGAAGTCCCAAGCAATCACCATGCAGTCCTAGTCCGTGAACTTTGTTCCTCCTGTCAAACTTCCGGAGGTCCCGATCTCAAGTTCTATAATCGGACCCAATCATTCTGGGAACAGACCTCGGGAGAGAGCATCAGCATCTATAGTTCAGACCTGCTCAGATGCCAGACATAGTCATATGTAGATATGCAGAAAGCCACCTGGCCAGTGGCATCCCAACAGCTGAGGTCACCACATGGTCAAGTTATTATCAGTTTTACCAAATATTTTGGCCCATACAAGTACTCATGGAATTGGTCGCAATAGCCCACTTCAGCTAGACCAACATACCAGGATAGTTCTTTTGGATGAGGTCAGGCTTCTACTGGCAAGGCCTGGTCTCAGGCCTTCTCATGCTCTTAGTACAACACAGCCAACCCTTGCAAGCTCATCAGTGTGGGATAAAGGTTTTCTTGGATCGGCATAGGCCAGCACTGGGCATGGGTAAGAACATATATGATCTCATGGCAGTCTCACAATCAGGGTCAGGGCCCCAAATACTTCACTCGGATGAAAATACACTCTTTCAGTCTGGAGGGACGCTGACTTTTGGTATTTTTGTGGGTTGGGGATACCCTTGAGTAAGGTTAAGTAAAGGAGCGGATCACTCTTGAATAGTCCTTGATGAAACACCGATAATAACCACAGAATCCCAGGAATCTTTGCAGTTCTTTTAGATTTTTGGGCTGCGCCAGGTGGTCAAGGCCTCAACTTTACTTGGGTCGGTCTCTATTCCCTCGGTGGATACTATGTGTCCACATACTTTACTGATGTTTGAAAGAATTGACACTTATCAATGGACAGTTTAAGGCCAAAGTCCTCCAGTCGGTCCAATACCTTAAATAATCTGCTCTCATGTTCCTCCAGTGAGCTGCCAAACACAATAACATCATCTAGGTATACCAGGCACTCTAGTAGTTCCTTGTCCCCACTGCACGCTCCATCAATCGTTGAAAAGTGGCTGGGGCACCTGAAATCCTGAGGCATCCTCATGAATTCATAGAAGCCAAGCCGGACAGATAAAGGCCGTCTTCTCACTGTCCTCTGGGGCCATCGGGATCTGGTAGTACCCCTCTGGAGATCCAGCACAGAGAACCACTTGCTCCCGTTTAGGCAGTCAAAGCATCCTGAATGCGGGCATTGTGTACTGATCAGGGATAGTCCGCCGGTTTAAGGTGCGATAATCCACACACATCCTTACTGTTCCATTCTTTTTCCTCACTACCACAATGGGGAAGCATAAGGGCTTCTGGATTCTTGTATTACACCAGCAGCTAACATCTCTTGCAGATGCCGTCTCACATCATCTATGTCAGCAGGTGCCAGGCGTCGAGACCTCTCACGAAATGGTCTTTGTCATGCAGCCGGATATTGTGCTCAAGCTCCTTGCGCATCCTACATCCCATTCCTTTAAAGAAAACACCTGGTCTCTCTGGGCAAGCTTCTCACTGATCCTCACTTTCCATTCAGCTGGCAGCGGGAGTCGCGAAATCAAACAAGTCAGGCGTTACTCTGTCATTCTTCCTTGAACTCTTGCTGCTGGGTAGCACTGCAGTGTCTGCACAATGCACATTAGCCAGGATGCAACCTCTGTTTACTCGAATGTCTCTTTCAGACACATTATGAACTTGGACCATTACCCTTCTGGCATAAGCATGGGCTCTAGCGGGCAAAATACTAAGCTTGACCAGCAGTCCCTCTGGCAATTTTCCATCGCCTGGTGCATCCAACATTAATATTTTATTCTTAACATCCTTTCTGATACGGACCTCTCCTGTAAGGTACACTGGGCATTTGGCGCCAGGATCAGAGACTCAGGATCCTTCTTCCATACAATTCCGACTGGTTCCTCTGGTTCTGTTTTTCAGCACTCTCTGTGCCTCATAGGCCTTCTTAATTAAAGCCGAACTCTTAAAGCTCTACTAGTCTTTGACCCTGTTTTCATAACACAACTGTGCCAGCCTTCCGAACATATGAGCATTTGTTCCAATCAACAAAGGACACCATCATACAGTCCAGTGGGGGACACACTAAGGCTAGGGTCTCTACTTGTTCGGCCACTCCAGCCACGGAGGTGGGGAGAAGACAGCCAAATTCGGATATACCCGAATAGGGTAGGCCTTCTCACTAACCCCCATACATGCAGTCCTTCTAATGGTTGTAAGGGTACATCTGACAAATGCTTCTGATACCAATCCTGGAACATAATTGTCACTTGGGAGCCACTGTCTAATACAGCTCTTTTAGACACTCCATTCACCTTTACAGTGGTCTCCATGGAGGACCCACTATTCTGGACCAGTCTGGAGAGGCGGTAGTGGGGGCCTGGGCAACTGACCTTGCCACAAAAGGACGTGAATTAGCATTTTTGGTGCCCTCACTGGGATCTGTCGTGCACCTCTTAACCACTGATTTCTTCTCCAAGCTCTCCTTGTAGCCTATATGCAACTTTGTCAGTGTCTTTTTGGGGACTGGCATTCCCTTTTCATGTGCCATCTTTCCCACAATTATAGCAAAACATACTTTCTGGAGTTTGAGCTGGCCGAGGCGCCACACTGGGAGCCAGGGCGGGGTATTACTAACTGGAAACCTGGGTGCCATCTCTGTCTGCGGCGTGATAAGCATTTGGAGACATCTCGTCAGTTTCTCCACTTCCATGGTCAAGGAATTGAGTTTGGAGCTGTTATCAGCAGGAGATACATGGGTGGGTACCCCCACCCCATAGCAGATGCAGTCGGATATAGGTCAGGGCCCTCATTTGCAGGTTGGCCTTCATAAAGGACTGTTTTTTGAATTCCTGGATCTCTCTCAACAGTTCGCCCCATTGTGGCATATCTTTTCCTTGTCAGAGCACTCATTGACTGTCAACCTCTGCCCCTGAACTTCCTTGATGGGTCACCCTCAGTCACTCGGTCGTAGCCACAGCTGTTGGTGCAGGTACCTCCCGAGGAGTCGCCTTTCTCAACTCCTCAGATTTCTCTCATTAACTCATCATAGGAGGGTGGGGATTCCAGTCGGTTTGCCAGGCGTAACTGAAGCAACAGCAGTTCTGAGAAGGGGCAGACTTAGGATTCTGTCCAGTCTGGTTTGGTCCAGTTCAATCGCTGGCAAACTACCCTTTCTGAGGCATTCTTGCAACAATTTTTCCAGCCGAGAGACATACACAGACAACAACTCCCTTGGTACTGTTGTGCATTTCTTACTCTCACCATGGTCCTCATCAGAATCTGGGCTCCCATACACATTCTCAAGGCCTCAAGATAGGCCTGTGCAGTCGCTTCAGGGTTACTGGCCCGTTTGCTTGCGGATGGTAGCCAGGGCAGGACCTCGGAGGCTCTCACTAACCCTCTTTGGCTTTCGCCTTCCGAGCATTGCCATTCTAGCACTTGGGGCAACATAGTCTATCCAGGTCTCCCAGTCATCCTCCCTTGGGGGTGGGAGGGTGCCAGAGAAGATCCTCAACCTCTGGTAAGAGTCGTGACTAATGGCAGGTGCAGAAATAGGAGTCTGCATTGGTTCAGCCACCATTACGGGCACTGGAGCAGGAGAGGGTGTTGGGGAGGAACACCCCAGGTGGCAAGAATAGTTTCTTCAAGTCCTCCACAGTTTTCCCTCTCCCAGCAAACCATTCAGCAAATTTCTCCTCAAAAGTTTCAGATAGTGGTGGGGCTGATTCCCCGGTCTTTACTGTCCTTAGTTATCACTCTCCAAGCAGTGAGGGCTCCTCTGGGGTAATGGTCTGGGCACTTTGGAGCTATCTATGGGATCCTTAAACTCTACTAGGGCCAGGAAAGTGTGGGTGAGCAGATTAGCATGCCGACCCACCACCACAGGGTTTTGTAAACCTTCCACCTTGGAAAGTACTCCCTGCACAGTGTCCGTATTGATACCAGGGGATGTCCAGGATAAGCATAGCATTTTGGGGTCGATCTCCTCCCCAGTACACCACTCCACCAGCCGGTGCACAGCCACTTCTGTCGGGTACCCATTTTTTCTTAACAGTGGTTCGTAAATATGGCCACTAGAGGACACACAATCCCAGCGGTGAGCCTCCAAGATGTAACCCTAGATGGCGCATCCAGGGGCTACTACCCCTGCCTGATTTGCCACTAACAGGTTGAGGGGCCTGGATCCAATGGCGGTGCCTCCACCCAGAGGTCAGGGTTTGTAATAGTTAAACTAACTTGGTCACAGCCCTCTGGGACACTGCAACCCCTTTCTTCCCACTAGTGGCCCACACAATATATCAGAATTACCTTCACAGTATACACTTACCCCCAGGTCTGGTTCCCGCACTGGGACCTCCTGTGAAATGAGATACAGTGCAACAATCACAGTACAGTACTTTAACATAGACAAATACCTCAGGCAGTATAACTTTGCTGAAACAAGCAGCTCTGATTTATTTAGGGGCTATAACAAGGACAGGGGAAATCAGGTTAATTAGCTTATCACTCTAATAATCTACCTATGGCTCTGTGCACAGGCCTATCCCTATAGTTACTGTCCCTGGGTACCCAAGCCCTAGTGGCTAGTCCAAACCGTGGCAGCTGGTAGGTGCCCTTTCACACAGAGAAAAGGAGAATTAAACAGTCAGCAGTACAGTAATTCCATTTGGATTTAATGTGGCAATTCAACAGGAGCGACCCTGAATTAGTACTCACGACCTCCAAATAAGATAGGGTCCTTCAATGTCAGCAGGGCTCACTTGAGGTACACAAACCTCTTCACACATCCATATAAAAGAAAGCACTATACCAGGCAGGCTGCATCTGTATCCCGATCGCAATTACTGCACAATACCGGGAGAACACACAGCAGATTCAGTTCCTGACAGACAGAGTGCAATTTTCAGCAATTCCTCCAGTCTTCTACAGGGTGAGCCTGGTTTCTACTCTTCAGAGATCCTTTGATTCTTTTCACAGGACGGATTCAGTCCTAACAAGCTGCAGACCGGAACTCTGGGCCTTACACACGCTTTTGACTAAACTGCACACTGAAAAGCACAGGCTCCTTCCTTCTTCACTGCCAAAGCTCAACTGAAACTCCAACTGACAAAACTGGGCACTTCCTTTGAGTTCCTCCCAGTTCTTGACTGGATTGGCTGTCACTCACAATAGACTGCTGCTGTTGGTCCAAAAGGCACTGAAGTCTAAACTACATCTCCCAGAGTCACTGCCCATACAATCCTCTTGTGGCTGGCTCAGATTATGAGTCCAGGTTCTGATTCGTCCAAGGCACCATTTTAGAGCTAGCTTACCCCATACTGATTGGTCCAGTTCAGCAGTTCAAAACTAGAATGGGGAACTAGCAGACACAGTTCTGACTGCAAAGAAAGCAGGTTAGACAAACTGTAATTTCATTATTACTCTAAATAATTTCTGGCAAACAGTTACATCTTTCAGATAGGTTCCCTTTGCACTCCTAGTGACTGCAAAATGAAGTGAATTGGCAGCAGCTCGAGTGGTACTCAGAGAAGCACACAGTCCCCCATACAAACTAATTATGTCTGCAAGCAGACAGCTCTTAAAGAGACAGTACCAGAGGCTCTAAAACACTCACTGATAAATGGCTTAAATGCCAAACACCATTCAGGCTTGGAGCATTCAAGCAAGCTCCTGAAGTCTTTTGGGAACCCCCATTTGCAGGGGGTTACACTATATATACACACCCGTATTGTTAATTGTGCATTGATATTTGCCACTGACTGTTTGCTACTGTGCTAGTCTATACACATGTACTGTCTTTGCTACTAAGTTAACCTCCTGACCTGAATTGTATCTTACTCCTGCTTACTTCTGTGTTAATCTCCTGACCCTGTACTGTATCTTACCACTGTTTTGCTTGCACCTATTGCTGACGCTAGAACCTTTGTAAAGAACCCTTAGTTTAAAGGTATTTGTGATCCTAGTAATAAGTAAATAAATAAATAAAAATACTTCAAGGCCTACTTTCTTAGGCCTGTAGGTACCAGTAACAGTAGAACATAGGAAAATAAAACTTTTTCTGGCAGAAGGAGACCGTGTGGTCCATCTAGTCTGCCCTTGATGTCTATCCCCCATCTACTGCTCTTGTTGAGGTGACTACATTGATTGTGCCACGCCCATTTGAATTCTCTGACAGTCTTAGGTCACCTCAGGTGGCAGGCTGTTCCAAGGGTCCACAACCCTCTCTGTGAAAAAGTACTTTCTAACATTGGTTCTAAATTTACCACCAACCAGGCGTAAGTTGTGCCCCTCTTGTAAGCGCAGTTCTATTTTCCTGAAAGAGTTTACTAGTGCATTTTCGTTTATCCTTTTAATGAATGTAAATGTTTCTATCATGTCTTCTCTGTTCCTTCTCTGCTCTAGGGAGAATAGATTTAACTGGCTGTGCCTATTTTCATAAGGATCGTGGTGTAGTCCTCACCATCTTGGTGGTTCTCCTCTGCATGGACTCCAGACAGTCAGTGTCCCTTTTAGGTGTGGTCTCTAGAACTGCATACAGTACTCCAAGTAAGGGGCCTCACCAAGGACCTATAGGTAATAAAATATTATAGGGTGTGCATTATGGTGAAATAATTGCACGCCTCAGGTGCTATGCCCGAGTGCCGCTAAATGCACCTTGAGAAGTGTGATTATTTCACCATAATGGCACACCCTGGAGTGTCTTATTGCTCTTATAAAATGGCATTTAAATATAACTTAAAATGAATGGAAATAAGAAAAGTATTTTAAAAAGATAACAATTAGACCTTTTATTGAAATATGTTTCCATTTTAACTCTGAATACAAAAATAGTTCCCATTCTGGTAACTGTGGGGTTAGCTAAAAACATAAAACATAATAAAACTGTGTGTGACACACATTTGTATTAGAAAAAATTTACCTTGCATTTTAAATCAATACAGTACTATTTCTTAAAGAACTCATAAACAAGTACGTGTGAAGCTCTTCAAAAACAGTGCCTTGTAGGTCAGGAGCTTATCTAAATACGAGCGTGTTCCATTTAGCTCTGAAATATATTATCCTACAGTCGCTAGTTCCAAAACGCCCTGCTGACATGTAAACAAATCCGAGCTCCTGTTTAAACCCCGCTGAAGTAGCTGCCTAAGATGGCCACTATGTGCAACATTGATTACCTTTAACCTTAACCTTAATGAGCGCTTCCTCCAAATCCTTTACCTGTGCAGGTTTGAAATTGGTGGCTACACCTGCACAGGTAAAGGATTTGGAGGGGAAGCGCTCATTAAGGTTATTTCATACTTTAATGTTAACTTCCCATTCAGCCTGTATTATCGCCTGGTCCGTCACACTAGAAGATGTAATCACGCTGCACGTAGTGGCCATCTTAGGCAGTTGCTTCAGCGGGGATTTAAACAGGAGCTCGGGTTTGTTTACATGTCGGCAGGATGTTTTGGAATTAGCGACTGTGGGATAATGTATTTCAGAGCTAAATGGAGCACATCATTGTTTAGGTAAGCCCCTGACCTCACGTAGACACTGTCTTTGAAGAGCTTCACACGCACTTGTTTATGAGTTCTTTAATGGAAATGTGGTCAAAACTTGAAACCTGCCAGGTTGCCTTTATTTGGTGTGGGGATAATAGATTTCACCGAAAAATACTCAGGTGTGATTCAAATGTATGTGTTTTATAAACTTCAGGAATGTATCTCAGCAGTTTGGATCTGCCTCTGCCTATGTAACTATGTTTCCCACTTGTGTTCTTTGTTTATGAAGTATTATTGCTTACTTTCTTCATCCTGTTTTTCCTCTGTTTTTCCTCACATTCAAGACATGGAATGTTTACCACTGAATGTTTGCTGTGGATTACCTCGCACTTTCTGGTAGTAATACCCTACCTATACACCAAGGATGCCACCCACCCTTAGTGCTGCTTTTCACATTGCTTTCCTACCTTTAAATTGTTCAATATCATAACTCCTAGATCCCGCTCCATCTTCGTCTTTTCCAATTGCTGCCCTTGCAGGACATACTTATTTCCTGGTTCCTCTTTTGGCGTTGAAGCTCAACTGCCAGTTTTGGAGCATTCCATTAGCTTTCTTAGATCTGCCTCAAGTTCCTTGGACCCCTTCCTGTGTGTCCACCCTGTTGCAGAGCTTTGTATCATCTGCGAACAGGCAGACTTTCCTTTCAGTCCCCTCAGCACTGTCACTGATGAATATGTTGAAAAGGATTGGGCCAAGCAATGATCCCTATGGAACCCCACTGGTTAATCTCCCTCCTGCAACAAGGTGTCATTGACCATAACTCTCTGCGTCCTGTTCTGTAGCCAGCTTTTTATCCAGTTGACCACTTCAAACCCCAGGAAATCTTACTGTATTCTGACTTCTGCAGTATGGTCTCACCATAAGACTGCCCCAGAGCCAAAATGGTTAATAGAACATATACTAATCTTGAAATGTTAGGCTCGAGCTTTCAAACCACTGTCCCTGGTAAACACTCTGCAACTGTCAGATTCTTTACTTCCTTGCCTAGCTACAGACTCCTTGGAGAGCCCTCCTTCATCTTTCTTGAAGATTTTATTTTCTCAGTTTTTGAAGTAAATTTTATTTCTGTTCATTTTTAAAGCATTGTCCTTGAGTTTACAGGTAGATTAGTCTAGATTTAGTGTTTTTCTGGTAAGTTTTTGTTTCTTCTCGGTCCATTTAACTGGAGGAAACCAGTCATTTCTTTGTATTTTATAAAGTTTTATTTCTAAATTTTAAACCCTTTGGGTCCAGTTGTTTGATCTTTGAGAAACCGGAGTCATTCTTGGTTCTCTCTCGGTCGCTAAACTGACCAAAAAAAAAAAAAAAAAAGTTAAAGGTTTATTTTAGTGGGCCTACTAAAAAACAGTTTTTAGGGTTTTTATTGGATATGTCACTTCCCAAGAGGTGAACTGGCCCAATAGGTTTTCAGCATTGCACAGAGTGTGGGGAACCATTTGCTAAAGCTGATCCTCACTTGGTGTGTGTTGTTTGTCTGGAGTTTGACCACCTTCAGGCAGATTATGAAATCTGGAAGAATTTTTCTCTGTCGCTTTATTGGCAATTGAACTGACTGAAGGAAAAAATATCTGAGAAGGCTGCTGACCCAGCTGTGGACAAAGATTTCTCCTCCTCTCAGAAGGAGAAACTGAAGAACTGGCTGAATAACCCTTTGACCATGGTGAAGGTTCCTCTGGAAAAGGAGAACCCGTCTCTGAACGGCAGGTTCTGCAAAAAGAAGAAAAAGGAAAAGCACCGGTTATGGAACCGCCAACCGACAATTCCATTGGTTCCAACTGTGGAGGCTATAACAAATGCTATAAGCGCTCTTCAGGCACTGCAGACCGGTACCACTGTTCCGGTTCAGCGTCCGATTCATATTCTTTGGTTCAGAACCTGGGTTCCTCTTCGGTTCCTGGTTCACTTGAGAGGTTGACTGAGGTTTATGTAGAAGAGGAGGATGATGATGATGAGATGAAGATTTCAGGGAACCTCTTGAGCCAGAGGTTTCTCTAATCCTCACCATCCTGTCGCCCCTGAGAAGGGAGCTGAGGATTTTACATCCCATTTTGCTTTTATGAAGCAAGTGGCTCAGACCCTGGACCTCTCCACCCAGGAATCCACAGATGACGGAGAGGAACCAGGCTATATGGAGATGATGGATGTGCCAGCAACAAAAAGCTGTTGTTGCCCATCCATAAGTCTCTAAAAAGACAAGCATCCAAAATCTTGCAGACCCCCGTCCATTCCCCAGTGGACAAGAGAATGAATAGAAAGTACTGGGTGGCCAAATCTAGGGCAGAATTCCTGTTTGGTCATCCCAGCCATGAAGAGGTGATGCAGGCTGCTGCATGTGATAAGGCAGGGATTCCCTGGCATCACATCCACCAGAAAAGGATTCCAAAGGATGGACTCCATTGCTAAGAAATCCTGTCTGGTGCCTTTCTAGCCATCAGGCAGACTACCTACATGGCCTATGTGTGCAGATACCAGAAGAGTCTCTGGAACACTGTTCTGGAAATATCCAAAGCTTGCCCTGGCCCCATGGCTTCAGACTTGCCTGAAGCTGCAAAGAGGCATAGAAGCCTCCAAATGTCAATTTCGGATGGCAGTGGATGCAAATGACATTACTGCCAGGCAAATGGCAACCTCAGTGTTCCTGAGGAAATTTGCCTGGTTAAGGGCCCCTAATTTGTCACAGGGCATGCAGACAAAGTCAATGGACTTCCTGTGAGCCTACATCTCTCTTTGGTGAGCAAAGAGAGGCTTACATGAAGAAGATAAATGAGTACAAGGTGGCTTACAGGAGTGCTGCTGCTAAGGAGGCAGGCAGCAATGCCACAAAAGTACCAAGGAAAAGGTAGGGGTAAAACCCACTACATGCCCTTTCTTTCAGGCTCAGGCATCACCAGCCTTCCAGCCACAGAAGGGTACTCAGAGGCAGGGGCAGAAGGGCAGCGGCCAGGCTGGCCCCAGCACTCAGCAGGCCATACAGACCAAGCAGACCCCCTGAGAGGTCTGCTAGGTCACCTCCCACTTCCAGTAGGAGGCAGGCTGGCCCACTATCTCCAGGCTTGGGAATCCATCACCACAGACAGGTGGGTCCTGGAGGTAATGGGCGGGGTCTTGCACTCAGCTTCAAGCTTCTTCCCAAGCTGAAGGCAAGATTTTCAGACCTTCAAGCCTAGCAAAGGCAAAGCTGTTGGAGGAGGAAGTAGCAAAGTTGATTCTGGAAAAGCAGCAGAGCCAGTTCCTTTGGCCCAGCAGGAAAGGGTCTCTACTCAAGATACTTCCTCATTCTAAAGAAAAAGGGGAGTGGTGACCCATACTGGATCTAGGACACTTAAACAAACATTTGACAAGCCAAAGTTCAAAATGGTCACTATGGCTACCATTCTCCCTACGCCCGAGACGGAGATTGGCTGGCATCTCTGGATCTAAAGGATGCCTACTTCCATATTCCCATCAGGCAATCACACAGAAAGTACCTAAGGTTCAGATTGCCATCTTGGCATTACCAGTTCAGGGCCATGCCTTTCGCCTGACATTAGCTCCCAGAGTGTTTACCAAGTGCCCTAGCAGTAGTGGTGGCATACCTAAGGAAAAGGGGTTACAGTTTTCCATATCTGGATGACTGGCTGGTGGTAGGTCAGTCATCTCAGCAGGTAAGACAAGCACTGACCATCACTCAAGATACCCTGAGTACTCTGAGCTTCCTGGTAAACCAGAAAAGTCAGTACTAACACCAGTACAACTCTTAGAGTTTATAGAGCGGAACTAGATACTTTGAAAGGAAAAGCCTTCCTCTCTAGAGAAAGGTAAACAGTTTGTTCAGCTTGCAGGCTCTTTTCAGCTTCATGCCCCCAGACCAGCAAGGCATTTTCTCCAGTTGTTAGGGCGGCTGCATCAACAGCAACAGTGTCAGGATTAAGATTCCAGATGGTGGCATTCAGTTCCATCTCAGGGCTCACTGGTCTCAAAAAGGGACTCCCTGTCAAAGATGGTTCCAGTCACAGGAACCCTGCTTCCAGCTCTGCAGCGGTGGCAGCAAAAGGACAACCTCAGGGAAGTCATGCCTTTCCTCCAATTGCCACCATCAGCAGTCTTGACAGCAGATGCTTCTCTCTCTAGGATGGGGCACCCACCTGGGGGAGCATACTGCCCGGTACCTGGCTCTAGCAGGAGTCTCTGCTTCACAGTAGCCTGCTGGAGCTCAGGGAAGATTACCTGGGCATTCAGTCCTTCACTTCAGTGTTGCAGGGCAAAGTAGTTCAGGTCAGGACAGACAATACAACCACAATGTACTACATCAACAAGCAAGGGGCACAAGATCTTCCCCACTGTGTCAGGAAAGCCATGAAAGTGTGGAACCTGGCTTATTCCCTGGGGATCTCCCTCTCAGCAGTTCATCTCCCAGGAAGGAAACGCCCTTGCAGATGCCCTCAGCAGGATCAACCAGAACCACCAAGAGCAGTCACTAAACAAGCAGAACCTACAAGTTGTGTTCAGAAGGTGGGGCACCCCAGATGTGGACCTCTTCACAGCCCCAGACAATCACCAACTGCAGCTGTTTTGTTGCTGGCCTCCTGCAGTGGGTACAGTGCCTCTAGTTGCATTACTGATGGATCGGATGGGGAAGTTTCTGTATGCCTTTCCCCATTTCCCCTACTACTAAGAGTACTGAACAAGCTCAGGGTTCAACCAGCAATAATGATCCTCATTGCTTCAGACTGGGCCAGGCAGCCTTGGTACTCCTACTCCTGATCCTGTCACTGCCCAGGAGGCACAACCTACTGACCTCATCTCAGGGCAGGGTTTTGTAACCCAATCTCCAGTTCCTCAGACTCAGAGCTTGGCTCTTGAGGACTTACAATATGCTGACCTACACATCTCGGAGGAGGTGTTGGAGGTCCTCAGGGTATCTAGAAAACATTCTACCAGAAGGACTTACTCATCTAAATGAAAGAGGTTCTCTGTTTGGTGCAGACAGAGACAGATAGATCACCATCAAGCTGGCTTGTCAGTAGTTTTATGACTATCTGGCACATTTGCATTCCCTAGGCGCTGACCTTCCATCCTTAAGGTGCATTTAGCAGCTGTTTCTGCTTACCTTTCTGCTGGAAAAGGGGCATTCCTGGCCTCTAACCAGGTGTAACCTCCCTACAAATGGGGGTTCCCGAAAAGTCTTCTTCATGCTTGCCTAAATGCTCACTGCCAGGCTGGTGTCCTGCATTTTAGCAGTTTAAATGTGATTGCCAGAGAGTGCCTGTATAGCCTCTGTGTACTGTCTTTTAAGAGCTGCCTGGATTGCAGTCATAAGTAATCTGAGACGGAGCTCTGTTGAAAGATGTAACTATTTGTTGAAAATCATTTAGAGTGCTAATGATAATATAGTTTGTCTAACCTGTCTTCTTTGCAGCAAGGACTGTTTTGTTTATCTCCACTATCTTGGTCCTGGACTGCGGTGGACTAATCAGTACTGATGGGACCTAAAATGGAGCCAGACTACTGGAGCTTTCTGGAGTCAAAATCTGTAGGAATTGTAGTCTGGGGCTTTTGCGCCTTTTTGCACCTGAAGGGGAGACTTTGTTGTGACTGACAGGAGGATCAGCCAACCAAACCTTTTGGATCTTGGGTAATTTCCCAGGCTGCTGCAGCTAGTTTCAGTTTTGAGCTGAGAAGTGAAGAAGTAACAGCTTAAGTGCTTTTGAGCAGCAGTTCTGTGTAGTTTGCATGGGAGAACTGTGAAAGGGCTGAGTTTTGGCCTGCCTGTCTGCCTGTTGTCCCTGAGAGGGAAAATAGAGTTTATTTGGACTGAATCTGAGTTGTGAGGACTATTTAAGCCACTGGACTGTGACCAGGCTTTAACCTGAAGAAGACCGAAGATTTGCTGAATGTGATCGACCTGTCAGGATTTCCAGCTGCTTTTGAATCCCGGTTTGTGCAGCTACTTTGCGATCGCGTGACGCGAGAGCGTTTTCCTGGTACAGTAGAATTTCCTTACATGTAAATGTATTGTGTATTGAAAGTGGGTCGTGATTTGTTTCCCACTGTGTGAACTGTGTTCTGCTTGCTGGAAGCTATATCCAGCCTAATTGGACTGAATCGCGTTCATCTCCATTTGGCCTGGGCTATGCCACATTGGCCTGCCAGACTACCCCACTGCACAGAGAAAGCCACCGATGAAAGACCTGCCTGGGGATCAGCCCCTGTTCCATGCTTGAACAGGAACGATGCCTCGCGAATCGTGTGGACCCTGCTTTCTCCTGGCACTCCAGATTAACCACCTGCTGTCTCGATTTTCATCCAGCCTGTGTCCAGTCTTGGGTATCGTGAGTAATCATCAGTGTAGCTCCTGCAACAACAGCCTAATCTAAAAGTGCATCATCTGATGGTCTTGTTGTTTTCTTTTCACGAACTGAGCCCCGCTCCGGATTACAAATAGTGTGTGTTGTGCATGTTGTTTCTTCCATCACAGGGCCCCAACCAGCTGCAACATTCCTGGCTAGCCCACCATTCTCCATCTGGGTACCCAGCGTGTGTGACTGTTTATGGACCCTGAAGTGCATGCATAACTGTTTGATTGATAGAGCCTTTAAGCAAATTAACCTGATTACGCCTCCCTTGTTCAAGCCCCTTAAATAAATCAGATCTAACTCTTTTTTGCATTTACCTAACTGTGGTTCCAGTTTGTGCAAGAGTACTGTACTGCTGTTATTTGCTGTGTATAACCTTGTTTACAGGGGTCCCCAGGACCGGGCCAGAGGAAAGCCCTGGTAAGTGCAAATAGTGTGGGTACTTGTGTAGTGTATCAGGGTATTGTGAGAGTGATTATTATATATTGTTCCAGCCACTAGTAAGGAAAGAGGGGGTTACAGTGTCCGGAGGGCTGTGCCCATGTTAGCTTAACCACTACCAATCCTGACCTCTGGGTTGAGGCACCCGTTTCAGAACTCAGGCCCTTAACCTGCTACTAGTCGAGCGGGGGTAGTAGCCCTGGGATAGCACCACCTAGGGGTTACATTTTGAGGCTCACCACTGGGATTTTGTGCCTTGTAGTGGCCAAAAATTATGAATTATTGCTAAAGATTAATGGCTACCCCAGTAGAAATGGCTGTACACCAGTTGATGGGGTGCTGTACTGAGCAGGAGATCGACCCCAAAATGCTCTACTTATACTGGATATTCCCTGGGTACCAGTAAAGACACTGTAGAGGAGCACTCTCCAAAGTTGAATGTTTGAAAACCCTGTGGTGGTGGGTCAACAGGCTGATTTGATCGCCCAAACTTTCATAGCCTTGGTAGAGTGTAGTGACCTTGTGGACAGTTCTAATGGGCCACAGACTATTGCCTCAGAAGGGTTCCAGCTGCCTGGAGAGTAATGACAAAAGACAATAAAGACCCTGGGGAGGATGAGCTCCCACCATTATCTGAGACTTTTGAGGAGAAATTTGCTAGTTGTTGCTGGAGGAAGGAAACCGTAGAGGATTTTAAGAAACTATTCCTGCCACCTGGGGTGTTCCTTCCCACATACCCCTCCCACTGCAGCACCTGTTACTACCCCACCTTCTGTGCCTGTGCCAATGCTGGACCCTATATCTGTACCTGTCATTAGTCACAACTCCTACGAGGCTGAGAATCTTCTTGGGCACCTCCCCACCCCCAGGGGAGGATGACTGGGAGACCTGGATAGACTATGTTGCCCCTCTAGTACTTGATTGGCAATGCTCAGAAGCAGAGAAATGAAAGAGGTTGAGTGAGAGCCTCTGAGGTCCTGCCCTGGCTACCATCCGTGCAAGTGGACCAATAACCCGAAGCAACTGCACAGGACTATCTTGATGCGTTAGAAAATATGTATGGGAGCCCAGATTCAGATGAGGATCTGTGGTGGAGAGTAAATGCTCAGCAGCACCCAGGGGAGTCATTGTCTTGTATGTACTTCTGCTTGAAAAGCTGCTACAAGAGTGCCTCAGAAAGGGTAGTTTGCCGTCAAATGAATTAGATCGAACTACAGCTGGACCGGATCCTTAAGACTGCTCCATTTTCAGAATTGTTGCTGCTTCAGTTGTGCCTTGCCGCCTGACTGGAATCGCCCGTCCTATGATGAGCTAATGAAAGAAATTTAGGGGGATTAAAACGAAAGCGACCCCGTAGGAAGTGCACCCATATCTGCTGCTGCTGCTGCATAGTGACCAGAGTGATCAATCAAGTGAGGCTCAGGGGCAAAGTCGGCACTTAACGGGCACTCTGAGAATGCAAAGGACTTTCCGCCCTGGGCCCAGCATTGGAAAGATGAGCTACTAAAGAAGTCTGAGAATTGAAGACGGTGCCTCTGCAAGAGTTTCCCCATGGAACAAAATTCTGGTCCCTTTCAGGATGTGACTGCCATAGGGTGGAGGTGCACCTCAGGCATCCACTGCCGAGGGTGGCTCAAAGCTGAGATCACTGGATTGACTGCCACTCTAAAGGAACTGTTAAGACCGTTGCACCACTCTCACTGCTGCAAGCAGATACTGAACCCCAATCTCTTACTACTGCTTCAGTTCCTCATATGATGTTCTCTCCCAGGATGACCCAGGATTCTATCATTTGTCACAACTGTGGAAAGGATGGCCATATGAAAAGAGAATGCCAGTCTCAGAAGAACTTAGAAAGAGTAATAAACAGACTCCAGGGAGCTCTGAAAAGCAGATCAATGGACAAGGGTGCCCAAAATTACCACACTGAGGGTTCGAGAAACCCAAACTCAAATTTCTTTGTGGCTAAATCATCTGTCCAGGCCTCTGCTACGCCTCTCCAGACTGGTTCAAAATAGTGGGCCCTTCAATGGAGACTCTGGTGACTGTGAATGGTATTCATACTCAGGCTGTGCTTGACAGTGGGTCACAAGTGACCATTGTATTCCAGGACTGGTATGACAAACACTTATCTGATGTGCCTTTGCAATCCCTGGAAGGCCTACATGTGTGTGGGGCCTGAGCGACAAGTCTTATCCCTACCTAGGGTATGTCCACCTCTGGTTGTCTTTTCCTACAACTGTAATGGGGTGTAGAGGAGGCGAGTAGAGACATTGGCCTAGTGTGTCCCCCACGGACTGTATGATGGGGTCCCCTATTAACTGGGACAAAGGGCTATATGTTTGGGAGACTGTCACAACTCTGTCACGAGAAACAAGGGTGATAGAATGGGAGGCCCTGAGAATTCAGGCTGTGATCAAGAGGACCTATGATCTGCAAAAAAACCCAAGGAAGTAGACCAGGATGAACCGATGGGGATCGTGTGGAAGAAAGATCCGATTCAATGGTACTGGCCCCTAGTGCCCAGTTTACCATTCAAGGGAGGTCCGCCCGGAAAGATGTCAAGAACAAAATACTGATGTTGGATCGCTAGGCGATGGAAAATTGCCAGAAGGATTATTGGTCAAGCCCAGCATCTTGCTTGCTCATGCCCATGCCTATGCACAAGTGATGGTCCAGATTCACAGTGTGTCAGATCGGAGATCCGTGTGAATGAGAGGGTGCACCCATAACTATGGTACACTGCGCAGGCACTGCAGTATTGCCCAGCAACAAGCACCCTGGTGAGAAGGAGAGAGTGACCCCAGACTTGTTTGATTTTTGACTCCCCATTGCCAGCTGAATGGAAGGCTCAAATTAGCAAGAGACTTGCCCAGAGAGACCAAGTGTTTTCAGTGAAGGAATGGGATGTGGGATGTGTCCAGGTGTGGAGCAACACATACGCCTGCATGATGAATGGCCATTTCAAGAGAGGTCCCGATGCTAGCCCCAGCAGATATAGACGATGTGAGAAGACACCTACAGGAAATGCTCGCTGCTGGTATGATACAAGAATCCAGGAGCTCATACACCTCTCCCATTGTGGCTGTGCATAAGAAGAATGGGTCTGTGAGGATGTGTGTTGATTATCGAACCTGAACCAGCGGACCATCCCAGATCAATACACTATGCCTCGTATACAAGATGCCCTGGACTGCTTGAATGGGAGCAAATGGTTCTTGGTGTTGGATCTTCACAATGGATACTACCAGATCCTGATGGCCCAAAAGACCATGAGAAAACAGCCTTCATCTGTCCATTGGAGTTCTATGAGTTTCTGAGGATGCCACAGGGATATGGTGCCCGGCCACCTTTCAGCGACTGATGGAACATGTGGTGGGAGATATGAATTTGCTGGAATGCCTGGTGTACTTGGACGATGTCTTTGTATTTGGAAGCACCTTAGAGGAGCATGAGAACTGACAGTTTAAAGTTCTAGACCGACTGGAAGACTTTGGCCTCAAGCTGTCCATTGACAAGTGCCAGTTTTCCAAACCTCCATGAAGTATGTGAGGCACATAGTATCTACAAAGGGATAGAGACTGATCCCAGTAAGGTTGAACACTGACTACTTGGCCCCAGCCCCATAATCTGAAAGAACTACAACGTTTCCTGGGTTCTGTGGCGCTCTCGCAGGTTCATAAAAGACTATTCCATGGTGATTCGCCCACTCTTGAACCTTACCCATGGTTACCTCCTTCCAATCGTAAATACAAAAAGGTGCCGTTAAAGAACCAGAAAAGTATACTTCTGCCCAGGTGAACTCTTCGGCCCTGCTGGATGCCCGACTGTGAAGTAGCCTTCCATAAGATCATATACCAGCTCACCCACGCCCCATCCTCGCCTATGCTGATCCCACCAAACCCATTGTACTGCATCACGGATGCTAGTCTGCAGGGTCTAGGAGCGGTGCTGTATCAAGACCATGAGGATGGCTTGAGACCGGTAGATTTCGCCAGTAGGAGCTTGACCCCATCTGAACAAAACTACCCTGTACATGAATTGGAGTTCCTTGCACTAAAATGGGCCATCATTGACCAGTTTCATAAATACCTCTATGGGGCAAAGATATTGGTGAAGACTGACAATAACCCGTTGACCTATGTATAGACTTCAGCTAAGTTAGACGCCACTGGGCACGGTGGCTTTCTGCATTATCAACCTGATTATGCCCAGATACAGACCAGGCCTGAACCATATTGATGCTGATGCCCTATCACAATGCCCCTCTTACAAGAGTGTTTGGATCAGGCTGTCTAAACCAGACATTCAAGCATTGTGCCAAAAGTTGGATGAGATGAACAGATGTCTGTGGACACAGTGGACAGTTTAGTAGATTGCTTGGGCCCTTCTGACACCTGCATACCAGCTGCTTATTGCCACTTCTCTGCTCTAGCTATTAGTACACTACCTCAATCTGACAATGACAGCATTCAGTGGGCTCAATCCCAAGATACTATGATTCAGCCAGCACTTGATGCCCTGCATGTGGGGAAAGATGTGTCTAAGTTACGTTCCACTGACTTGCGAACTGTTTTATTGTTTAAAGAAGGCCGCAGATTGAAGTTGCTCAATCAGTTGTTGTATAGAGAGACAGTAGATCGTAGTGGCAAAGTAGACAAGCAGCAATTGGTCCTGCCCACAGCCTTTAAATATTTGGTACTGAGGTCCCTCCACATTCACATGGGGCACCTCGGTATTGACAGAACCCTTGACCTGGTACGATCTCACTTCTACTGGCCCAAAATGGGGCCGATGTTGAGCAACATGTAAAGACTTGTAGTCACTGCCTGCAAAGAAAAGCCCTGCCTCAGAGGGCTGCCCCTTGTTAATATTGCTACCAGCCCCCATGGAACTAGTCTGCATAGACTTCTTGTGTTTAGAACCTGATCAGTGGAATATTGGCAATGTGTTAGTAGTTATGGATCATTTCACACGGTATGCACAAGCTTTTCCTACCAAAGATCAAAAGACATCTACCGTGGCCAAGGTGCTAGTGGAAAATGTCTTCGCTCACTATGGTGCTCCCCAGCGGATTAATTCTGATCAAGGCAGAGATTTTGAGAGTCAGCTAATCAAAGAAATGCCCTTTTGTAGGGAGGTGCGAAAGTCAAGAAGCACCCCTTATCACCCGCAGGGAGACCTCAACCAGAACGCTTTAACCGCACCCTTCTAGACATACTGGGCACCCTCCACCCAAAGACAAGCATAAATGGAGCCAGCAGATTAGCACCTTGGTACATGCATACAATGCACGAAAAATTATGCTACTGGGTTCTCCCCTACTGCCTCATGTTTGGGAGAGGCCCGGCTGCGGTTGATGTCTGTTTTGGGGTCTTTCCAGATGGGTCCAGCCAAAACTACTTGCAATATGTACAAAACTGAAAGCGTAATTGAACCATGCCTATCAACTGGCCCAGACAATGGTCACCAAAAGAAATCTAGCCAACAAAGAGAGGCATGATAAAGTAAAGGCTTAAGAGCTTCGACCTGGAGACCGTGTGTTATTACACAATTTGGGACTGCATGGTAA
The DNA here is from genome assembly GCA_016271365.2 of Neoceratodus forsteri. Lineage (NCBI taxonomy): Eukaryota > Metazoa > Chordata > Ceratodontiformes > Ceratodontidae > Neoceratodus > Neoceratodus forsteri. The sequence continues at coordinate 934,827,904 of CM028133.1, forward strand.
TCACAAAATTGCTGATCAGTGGCACCATCTTCTCCATGTAGTGGTTGGAAAGTTGGATGATTTACCTGTGTACAAGGTGCGCCCAGAGAACAACTCCAAAGCTGTCAAGACCATGCACTGTAACCACTTGCTACCTATCAGCCAAGTCATGATTGAGGCTGAACCCCATAAATTGAGCCCCTGGGCCGGTGACTCATGCTGCTGCAAGAAAGACAGAGTCAACCTACCCCAGTGGTAACAGATTTAAGTTTCCTCTGCAGCAGGCCCAGAATGATAGTGACTGCCAGTCCACTTCTGATGAAAGTGAATACGACCATGCGTATTACCCTTTTTATGAACTGAGTCAGCTGTTTCGAGGTAACCCCTGATAAATTGTGGGGATGAAGCTGGGCCTTCTGGACTGCCTTACCCCAGCTTCATCCTTGGAGCCAGTGCTCCCAGAAGGTGAAGTGCAAAGTATAATGTCTAAAGATGTTGAGTCTCTGTGTATTGTGGAACTGTATGATTTGCCTGAAGAAGAAGCTGAGGTTTGAGTCTTTTGGTGACATACCAGAACTTGAAGAACACTATGAGAGTGCTGACCATCCCCTTCAGTGCCTCAAAGCTTGATTGTTGCTGAGCCTTCCATAAAATGAGTCAAGTGTTGTAGAAACAGAGCCTGCAGAACAAAGGAGCCGACAGTGCCCCAAGTTTGGACGTTCCCACCCAGGCAGGCACTCCTCACAAGTGGCGCGTGTCCCAGACCAGTGATGAGAGTACAGAGACTGTGTTGTCCCCCTCAGAAGAGACTGGCCGAGCTGTCAAGCCAGTAGTCACGCCTCAGTTATGATTCTCCGGGAGGCCAGTGGATTTGCCTCTCAATGTAGTGCAAAGGTGTTTGTCTCACCAAGCTCACTGCCAAATTGAGCTTGACAGCCAATTCCAGGTTACTTGTCTCTCCTCTCATCATGGTGCCCCTGGCCCTCTAGCCCCAAGTTAGCTGATAGGAAGGGCCCCTCTTGCATTGTTTAAGGTACAAGAAGTTATTACCTGATTCAGTATAGTAATGTTCAATTTACCTGTGAAATATGCACAATGTGTTGTCAGAATGGATATAGTATCATGAAGTGTAGTGAATATGTATAGTAAAGTAGTAAGTTTATGTTAATTGATGCATAATGACACAGACTTGACGCGACGATAAGTTTTCTCCAGGCAGGGAAGGTGTAACCCCCTACAAATGGGTGGTCCCCTAAAGTCTTCCTCGAGCTTGCCTAAATGCTCACTGCCAGGCTGGTGTCCTGTGTTTTAGCAGTTTAAATGTGATTGCCAGAAGTGCCTGTATAGCCTCTCTGTACTATCTCTTTAAAGAGCTTCCTGGATTGCAGTCATAAGTAATCTGAGAGGGAGCTCTGTTGAAAGATGTAACTATTTGTTGAAAATCATTTAGAGTGCTAATGATAATGTAGTTTGCCTAACCTGCCTTCTTTGCAGCAAGGACTGTTTGTTTGTCTCCACTATCTTGGTCCTGGACTGCGAATTGGACCAATCAGTACTGATGGGACCGAAATGGAGCGGACTACAGGAGCTTTCTGAAGTCAAAATCTGTAGGAATTGTAGTTTTGGGCTTTTGCACCTTTTGCACCTGAAGGGTAATCTTTGTTGTGACTGACAGGAGGATCAGTAAACCAAACCTTTTGGATCTTGGGTAATTTCCCAGGCTGCTGCAGCTAGTTTCAGTTTTTGAGCTGAGAAGTGAAGAAGTAACAGCTCAAGCTCAAGTGCTTTTGAGCAGCAGTTCTGTGTAGTTTTGGGTGGAGAACTGTGAAAGGGAAGAGTTTTGGCCTGCCTGTCTGTCTGCTGTCCTTGACAAGGAAAATAGAGTTTATTCGGACTGAATCCGAGTTGTGAGGACTATTTAAACCACTGGACTGTGACCTGGCTTTAACCTGAAGAAGACCGAAGATTTGCTGAATACGATCGGCCTGTCAGGATTTCCAGCTGCTTTTGAATCCCGGTTTGTGCAGAGACTTGCGATTGTGACCGAAAAGTGGTTTGCCTGGTATAGTAGAATTTCCTTACATGTAAATGTGGTGTGTATTGAAAGTGGGTCGTGATTTGTTTCCCCACTGTGTGAACTGTGTTCTGCTTGCTGGTACTGTAGAATCCTTTACATGTAAATGTGCTGTGTATTTGAAAGTGAGTCGTGATTTGGTTCCCCATTGTGTGAACTGTGTTCTGCTTGCTGGAAGCTTTATCCAGCCTAATCAGACTGAATCCGCATTCATCTCCATTCGGCCTGGACCATGCCACGCTGGCCCTGCCGAGACTACCCCACTGCATAAAGCCACTGAGGAGAGACCTGCCTGGGGATCAGCCCCTGCTCACGCTTGAACAGGAACGATGCCTCGGCGAATCGTGTGGGCCCCCTTCTCCTGGCACTCCAGATTAACCACCTGCTGTCTCGATTTTTGTCCAGCCTGTGTCCAGTCTTGGGTATCATGAGTAATCATCAGGGTAGCTCCCTGCAACAACAGCCTAATCTAAAAGTGTGTCATCTGATTGTCTTGTTGTTTCTTTTCATGAACTGAGCCCTCTGGCTCCAAATTACAAATAGTGTGTGTTGTGCATGTTGTTTTCTTCCATCACAGGACCCCAACCAGCTGCAGCGTTCTGGATAGCCCACCATTCTCCATCTGGGTACCCAGAGTGTGTTAATGTTTATGGACCATGAAGTGCATGCATAACTGTTTGATTGATAGAGCCTTTAATCAAATTAACCTGATTATGCCCTCCTTGTTCAAGCCCCTTAAATAAATCAGATCTAACTCTTTTTGCATTTACCTAACTGTGGTTCCAGTTTGTGCAAAGTACTGTACTGCTGTTATTTGCTGTTATAACCTTGTTTTACAGGGGTCCACAGGGCCAGGCCAGAGGAAAGCCCTGGTGGTAAGTACAAACAGTGTGGGTACTTGTGTGGTGTATCAGGGGTATTGGAGGAGTGATTATTGTGTATTGTTCGGCCACTAGTAAGGAAAGGGGGTTACAGCGTCCCGGATTGCTGTGCCCAGGTTAGCTTAACCACTACCAACCCTAACCTCTAGGTGGAGGCACCCGTTTCTGAACTCAGACCCTTAACCTACTGTTGGCCAAGCAGGCAGGGTAGTAGCCCCTTGGGATAGTGCCACCTAGGGTTACACAGGTATTCAGAACATTCTTCAAGGGCCTACTGCACTTGCATCCCCTCACAGGGAACCCACTCCTGCATGGGACCTTAACATATGCATTGGCCAGCTAATGCAGCCACCATTGAATCCATGCCTTCAGCAGAGCTTAAGCATGTGACATGGAAAACAGTGTTCCTGGTAGCTATCACCTCTCAGCCAGGAGTTTCAGTGAATGCCAGGCCTTGTCCACAGAACCAGACTACATAGCAGTCCACAGGGACAAGGTGGTTCTGAGGACCAATAGGAAATTCCTCCCTAAGATGGTAACGGACTTTCACCTTAATCAGTCTATGACTTTGCTAGTCTTCTTCACTGACCATTCTACCTCAGCGAGCAAAGACTGCACAGTCTTGATGTCAAGAGAGCCATAAGCTACTACTTCAATCACACGAAAGGACACAGCCAGGATAGAATACAGCTCTTTCTGACCTGTGGAGATCGAGAAGGGCAAATCTGCTTCAAAGAGGACCATTGCCTACTGGATTGTGACCTGTATCCAATTTTGCTACAGCAAAGTGGGTAAAAAGCCCTCTGTGAGCATCAGGGCCTACTCTACAAGGGTACAGCTGCTTCTATAGCAGCTTGAGAGAATATCCTTTGTTGAAAATCTTCAAAGCAGCTACCTGGAAACAGTTCACACCTTTACCAAACACTGCAGTCTGGACACCCAGGCCAGAAGTGATGCCAGATTTGGCACAACAGCATTGCAGAGCCTGTTCCTAAATAGGTTCTCTACCCCCTCAAAGGTACTGCTTGGGCAGTCTGCAGAAATCAGAATACAGTATTTCCTGGGGTTTGAAGAAAAATTACTTACCATAGTAATCTTGTTTCTTCCAAGGAATCTTACTGTATTCTGAGCTCCCACCCTTCCTCCCTGCTAGAACCTATAGGCACTGCAACACTGCTGTTCATGCTGTTCAAATCCTATGGGTGTTTCTTTTTGGGCTCAATGACTTGAGTCTTAGTGTATTCCACATTTTTAGATGAAAGGAATAGTTGGCGTTGGGTGTTGTTAAATTGTTAGCTTGTTATTAGTATAGTTTAGATAGCTTGTTATTATGCATGCTCCATAAGAATCTGATGGTTGCAGTGTTTACCAGGGACAGTGGTTTGAAAACCGAGTTCAAGTCTAACAGTCCATGATTAGCATAGGTTCTAGTAACCATTTTGGCTCTGGAACAGTCTTATGGGAGACCATACTGCAGAAGTCAGAATACAGTAAGATTCCCTTGGAAGAAACAAGATTACTATGGTAAGTAATTTTTCTTTCTGACCTACGCCTGTTTGCTCCAGTTCATTTGCTAGCCTTCTGTGTGGAACCACATCAACAACTTTGCTAAAATCAAGATATACTGTGTCCACACGCATCTTGTTCCACTGCTCTTGTAACCCAGTCAAAGAATTCTGTCATATCTCTTTGGCATGGCGTCCTTCTGTGAAGCCATGCTACTTTGACAAGTCAACTAAGTTTCCCACTTTCTTTCAGGTACTCCACTACCCTTTCTTTAAGTAATGTCTCCATTACTTTACCCACCACTGAGGTCAGGCTTACTGGATGGTAATTTCCTGCTACCTCCTGCTGCCACTCTTGTGCAGTTGCACAACTGGCCCTTCTCCAGTCCTGTGGCACTATACCATCTTCAGTGACGTGTTAAATAGTTTTGGCTGAGTGGGGCTGCAAGTTCCTCCGCAGTTTCTTCATAACTCTTGGGTGTATTCCATCCAGCCCCATTGCCTTGCCCACCTTTAATTTAGACAGCTCCTCAATGACCCTTTCTTTTGTAAAGGGGCTGGTGTCTCCCCTGTTGTGGAGATGTGCCTTGACAAGTGCTGGACCATTACCTTTGTCTTCATGATGACCGAGCAGAAGAATCGTTGAGTACTTCCATCTTGTGTTTGTCATTCTCTACCAGCTGTCCCTCTTTAGTTGCTAACATGGTTATTACTCCCTTACACTTTCTTTTTCACGTATATAATAAAAGAATGTTTTGTTACCCTCTTCACTCCCTGTGCTATTCTTTCCTTCATCTGGGCCTTGGCTACCCTAATTGCTTTTCCTGGTTTCTGAGTTTAATCCTGTATTCTTCTCTATCCTTCCCAGATTTGGTCTCTTTGTACTTTCTATAAGCTTTTTCTTATCTCTAATTATAGTCGATACCTCTTTGGAAAACCAGAATAGGTTCTTTAATTTTCTGGATTTGTTTATTTGTTTTGCCATTGTGCGTGACTTTAGTTATAGCCCAGATATTCAAAGGAAATGCGCCTGGGCGCAACTGAGTTGCACTGGCGCATCTCCAATTGCAGTCCTGGGCCATATTCAAGGGAGGGAATGCACTGCAGAGCAAAGATAATGTATGTGGCGCATCCGGGGCGTTCCCATGAATGTGCGGCACAACCCGATATTCAGCGAGATGTGTATCTTGGCTGCCCGCACATCTTGGAGATGTGTTGCACAAGTTAGGCATGAAAGAAACATGCCTAAGTTGCTTCTCACCCACAGGCGGGCTGCTGTATTGCACAGCACAACACAACAGCTGCCAGCCCTGGGAGGCTACTTCCCCATCCCCAATCATGGGAGAAACTAACAAAATCCCTTATATTCCTGGTAGTCCAGTGGTACCCCTCCTATCCCCTTCATAAATAATAATAATATCCCTTGTATCCCTGGTAGTCCAGTGGTACCCTCACCCATTCCATTCATGAATAACAATAATAATATCCTGGTAGTCCAGTGGCACCCCTCCCATCCCCATTTGTGAATGTACTGTGGGATCAAATGGAGTCCAGCACACGGTCAGGATTGTAAAAATCAAACTTAAATTTATTCATACAGCAGGAAAAATAAACAGACTAAGGGCAAAAAATAAAATTACACTAAGCAGAATGAAAAGAAAATACAGTTACATTCACGAAAAAAGGTTTGCCCAGAAACTGGCTAGACAACTGGTAGGCTTACCTCCTACCACACACTGACTTAATACACTCTTTTGCCCTCAATATATACTGTGGTCAGATCACATGGTACAGGAAAACTCCTCCCTATACAGAATTAATCTAACTTTTTAACAGCAAACACAGTTTATATTTCACCTGAGTTTCAGTTTGGGCATTCATTTCACCAGCAAATGGTTTTCTGGTTCATTAAAGTTAAAAATTTCTAGTAATTTCATCTTTTACCCTTTTTCTGAGGGCAGCAGACTCCTCCATCAGCTTTCATCTTAAAAGACGTGGAGCAAGGCGGCTGGCACTATAGACAGATGAAAAGCTAAGAAGAGGCTGCTGAACAAACAAGCCATTTTCAGGTCAGTTGTTTTACGATTTACAACATTTGGAGCAAACAGCTTACACAGTGTGACTAGCTTAGCAAAATAAGCTACCTAATATAATTCAGCAAGGTGGCTTTACAAACATCAAACAGCTCAAATCCTGCTTTACTTTTGAATGTTTTGCACACAGTTTGCTGGCTACAAAGCTGTATTCGCTTCAGTGACTTCGCTTGCACTGAAGAAATACAAACCCTGAGGTTCTAAGCATCAGACTAAAGTGCTATTTCTCTGTTTCAGTACTGACATGGAAGTGCTCACTAAACAGTGCAAAAATTCACATAAAGTCTTAAAAACCTTCTATGTGAAACTATATGGGGATTTTCCACAGTCAAACAGCAGTTTTGGCAATATCTGGGTACAAAACAAGGAAAGATGACACAAAGGGAGACTAGGAGAGAGAGACTACTCACAGGTGGCCATTCCATGAGCAGAGGAACAGATGAAATAAACAAAGAATACAGTGACAGAAGAGAGAGAGCAGAGAGCTAAGTACTGTTGCAATAGGTTTCTACACAGAGGAAAAGTTCCTGTTTTCCAGCCCAAATAATTGAAAACTTTAGCTGCCATTTGACTGCAGATAGGTATTTATAAACACCCATTTAACACTTCAAAATACATGGGGATAGAGAGCAGACAGCCCCTACCACAGTGAATATCAATAATAATATCCCTTGTATCCCTGGTAGTCCAGTGGTACCCCAATCCCTGTCCGTGAATACATAGATACATAGACAGTGTCGCGCAGAGAAGGGCCTATGGCCCACCCAGTCTGCCCATTTGAGCTTGTAAGTTCAGTTTTATGTTTTCCTAGAAGTCTGTTGCCCCTTACCCTGACCTCCAGAATTCCTTTATGTCTATCCTATGCATTCTTAAATCCTGATTGTTTCAGCCCCGCCACTTCCTCTGGCAGGGTGTTCCATTTGTCCACCACCCGTTCTGTGAAGAAATCTTCCTCATGTTTCCTCTGAATCGTCCTCCCTCCAGCTTCATCACATGCCCTCTAGTCCTGGTACATCTTTTTCGCTTAAAAATAGTGTATTCCTGCACCCTGTTCCTTCCTGTGAGATACTTGTAGGTCTCTGTCATATCCCCTCTCTCCCTCCTCTCTTCTAGGGTACATGTTCAGTTCCTTCAACCTGTCTTCATAGGACTTGTGATGCAATCCATGCACCATCTTTGTTGCCCTCCTCTGAACCTTCTCTACCCTGTCTATGTCCTTACGTAGGTATGTACTCCAGGTGGGGCCTCACTAGTGTCTTGTATAGAGGAATTATGACCTCCCTTTTCCTGCTGGTGATGCCTGCCTATACATCCCAGCATCCTATTTGCTTTACCTGCTGCCTTGTCCACACTGTTTCCCTACCTTGAGGTCATCAGAGATGATAACCCCAAGATCCCTTTCCTGTTTGGTGCATGCTATATCCTCACCCCCAACTGATATATTGTGCCAGGGTTTTGTGCCCCATCGCATTATCTTGCACTTCTTTGCATTGAATTTCAACTGCCAAACCCTGACAATTCTTCAAGTTTCTGCAGGTCCCTTCTCATTCTGTCTACACCCTCTGGTGTGTCTACTCTGTTACAGAGCTTTGTGTCATCAGCGAACAGTGAAATTCTGCCTTCTAGGTCCTGCGTAATGTCACTGATGAAGATGTTGAATAGGACCGGTTCCAGCACTGATCCCTGTGGTACCCACTGGTCACTCTTCCCTCTGTGGGTGACAGCCATTTACCACCACCTTCTGTGTCCTTGCAACCAGCCAGTTACCTACCCACCACACTACTGCCCTGCCCACACCCATATTCCCCAGTTTGTGTAGTAGTCTTCTGTGTGGCACAGTGTCAAAGGCCTTGCTGAAGTCCAGATAGGCCATGTCCACTGCCCTCCCTGATCCACCTCCCCAGTCACCCAGTCAAAAAATTCAACGAGGTTGGTCTGACATGACCTCCCCTGGTGAAACCATGCTGCCTTGGGTCCTGTAGTCCATTGACAACCAGATGTTCCACCAATCTCTCCTTCAGTAGTGCTTCCATGATCTTCCCCACTACCGAGGTGAGGCTGACTGGTCTGTAGTTCCCTGCTTCCTCTTTGTTCCCGCTTTTGTATAAGGGAATACATCTGCTGTCCTCAGTCTTTGGGTACCTCCTGTTTCCAGTGATTGGCTAAACAGGATAGCCAGAGGTTCAGCCACAACCTCTCTTAGTTCTTTAAGGACCCTGGGGTGCACCCCATCTGGCCCCATTGGCTTTATCAACTCTATTACTTCCAGTTCCTTCAGGACCCTTTCTCGTGTGAAGGACTTGTGTCCATTTCTGCACCATTCTCACCCCCTTTGTACTCTTCAGACCCATTACCCTCCTCTTCTTCAGTAAAGACTGGAGCAGAAATACCTGTTCAATATGTCAGCTTTACTGTTGTCATCCTCCACGAGTCCCCATCCGCCCCCTTCAGTCTCACTATCCCTCCCTTTGTCTTTCTTTTTCACTTATGTACCTGTAAACGGTTTTGTCCCCTCTACCCACTGATTTTGCAATGTGTTCTTCTGTCTGAGCTTTGGCTCCCCTTGCTGACCTCCTGCCTCCTTTGCTTCTCCTGGTACGTCTTCCTATCCCATTCTGCCTGTGTCTTTTTGTATTGCCTAATGCAATCTTTTGGCTTTCACTTTCTTTGCTACCTCTTTGGAAAACCATAATGGTCTCCTCTTCTTTTCCTCTTGCTAACCTGCTTAATGCATACTTCTGTTGTTCTTGTAATCCCATTTTAAATACTGCCCACTGTTCCTCAACCCCTATTCCTGTCCCATTCCCTTAATGCCTCTTTCAAGTATCTCCCCATTTTCCCAAAGTCTGCCCCTAAAATCCAGGATACATGTTTTTGTGTGGTTTGGTTCTGCTCTTTCTGTGATTTCAAACCACAATGACTGGTGGTCACTGTTCCCCAGGTGCTCCCCACTGTTACCCCACATCACACTATCCCTGTTTGTGAGCACAAGGTCCAGTATTGCCTTCTGCCAAGTTGGTTCCATGACCAGTTGCTTGAGGAAGGCACCCTGAAGGAGTCCAGGATAAATCTGCTCCTAGTTGATGCTGCTGCTGGGATGCTCCAGTCCACGTCTGGAATATTGAAGTCTCCAACCAGTACTACCTCACCCTTGTCTGCCATCATTTGGATGGCTAGCATCAACTCCTATCTGTTTCTTCCTCCTGGGCTGGTGGTCTATAGACCACACCTGTGCGGATGGCTGTCCCATTTTCCTTTCCAGCTTAACCCACAGTATCTCTCCCCATTTTGTTCCTCCTGGATCTCTGTGGCCCTTATGTCATTTTTCACATACAGTGCCACTCCTCCTCCTTTCTGCCTGCTCTGTCTCTTCTGAATATATTGTAGCCAGGTATGGCCATCTCCCAGTCATGGTTATCATTACACCAGGTTTCAGTGATGGCCACAATGTCCGAGTCTGACTGCACCATGACAGCCTCAGATCTTCCATCTTGTTGCTAAGGCTCCTGGCATTTGCACACATAGCAATAGCAATAATAATATCCCATATCCCTGGTAGTCTAGTGCCCCCCGTTCAGAATCCTGTATAGTTCATAACAGGATCCACCGAGTCCCTGGTAGTCTAGTGGTACCCCTTCCGTTCCAACATGATTTATTTATTTATTTGTGCATATAATCGAATTACAATCCTTTGAGTCACAGACTCCTTTGCAAAGGCTCCACATCCGGTTACAGGGGTGGAGGGAGAACAAATACAAGGATACATACAGCAAACAAGCAGTATTCAAAAAAATACATAAACAAGCAGTATTCACAAACAAAGTACTGACAGTGCAGTCCAGGCTTTAACTTAGTTTTCCAGAGACAGTGGTAGGCAGCTTTCTGGGTATCATTTGTTAGAGATGTGTAGAATGCTGGATTCATGGGGTCTATGGATTGCAGTGTAACAGGATACATCCCAGTATCCCTGGTGGTTCAGTGGACCCCCAACCCCCACCCAGCGAGGGACCCACACCCCACCCTGCCCCCATCCCAAACTGGCCACTCAGCCCACGGAGTCAGCGGGCAGCACATCCCTCCACACACCACCACGGCTACCTGCCGACTGAGCTATTAGTGAATGACAGTGTACTGTACTCCTGTAAGCCCATTGGTAGACACTGTTGACCAGTGGGCTTGCAGTGTGTACTGTTCACTTTCAATCACAGTCAAGAGCCAGACTGACCTGTGGTCGCTGGTGCCCAGGTTGATCCCCACTTGCGTCTGATACCCTGGCACTGTTTGTGACTACCAGGTCCAGAATAGCAGATTCCTAATGGGTGACTCTACCAATTGATTAAGTCCTGCCCCATAGTGCAATGAAGAATTCTGTACTCCACTCTGAGGAGGCAGTGAAGGTGGACCAGCCTATATCTGGTAGATTGAAGTCCCCAACCATTAGTAACTTTACTTTGTTGGCCATCCACAGTATCTTTTACAGGATGTCTTTATCTCCAGGGTAGGGGGCCTGTAGATAACTCCTACCTGAATAGGGTCCCTGTTACCAGCTCCCAGAGCAGGGTTTTATTTAACTCCAAAATTGATTAAGCGTTTTGCTCATAAAAGTGCTAAAACATTGTGAAAATGCATAGACATGCCTCACTGTGTTTAACAAACATAACACTTCTAGAAAACCTGTATAAATACTTTCTGTACAGTTAGCATTGTCCCAAGAAAAACTGCTAATCAATTATTTAAAACCCTGTAGAGTGATCTATAGGGCCTCTGCATCGCTGTGCAGTCCCTGGATTTCAATTGCACTGATTCCATCTCACCACCCCACCCCCACCTTTCTTTCCTTGTGGTCTCTCCTGAAGAGAGTGTATCCAGGGTTAGTAATGTCCACGTGTGGTTCTCCACAAACCAAGTCTCCGTGATAGCGACCCAATCAAGGTGGGCCTTGGCCATCATGGCAGTGAGGTCTGGGATTTTGTTTGAAGGCTACGAGCATTAATGCACATTGCCTTCCATCCCTGGTTAGTCCCACTTGCTGCACAATTACTTTATTTACATTTTGTCCTTAGTGCATTTTCCATTTCTAGTGTGTATGAACATCTTTGTGTAATTCTCCAACCTTGTCACATGTGGTGTTTGTGATGTAGCATCCTGGTGCCATCGATGTGTTTGACAGGAGAGGGCATCAGCTGATCCATAAGATGCGATGGTTGCTGGTGCCCTTCCCCTCCTACTAGTTTAAACAACTGATGAAGGCGTCGAATATTTGGCGGAGAGCGCTGTCCCCTCCTTTGTAAGGTGCAGGCCATCAAATTTAAAGGATTCCCTTTCCCAGAAGTTCTGCCAGTTCCGATGTAGCCATGCCACTTATCCTGACACCAGTTTTTAAGCCAGATATTAAATCGCAGATGTCCCTTTCTGATCTTCTGCCTGCTGTGCCCCATACCCACACAGGCAGAATCTCTGAGAAGGAGATGCTGGATCAAAGGGAAGTTAGTTTTCACCGAGTTTTGTTAGATTTTGTTAGATCTTTGAGAGAGTCTCTTTCATCAAGCCATGCTGTCCCATCCTCCATCCTCCTACTTCCTGAGGGACTCCTTTTCCATAGGGCTTTGCCAGCAGTTTTCTGCCTCACCTGGTCTGCAGAGACATAGCTACCCTCCCAGTTCCCTATAGGAGGTCCTCCAAGCATAATCTCTTGAGGGGAGCTGAGGACAGACGTTTTGTATAGGAAGAGCCAACATAAGGCGTGCTCGTGGATGGCTCCAGTGCCTGATGGCTATAGTTCCATAGATGGGGCCTGATGAAAGAGATTCTCTTGAAGATCTACTGTGGTAGTATGTATGTAACTGTTCTCTCAGGTTCCAATCCCGACAGAACCACGTACTCACTGTTACCCTGAGCAACCTGCAGGAACTGTAAGTGGTAAGAGTTGAGGTATGCTTTATTAGCTATCCTGTTAAGTTCATCTGTCAAGCTATTATGTTAACTACATACTGTAGAACTTGAATTTATTACTGTAAAAAATTATCGCTATTATTGCGCTGTACCTTTAAGGCGTGACATTATGTTTACCACACTCATTGATGTTCTCTAGCGACCACGTGGTGCTGCTGTAACTCGCAACAAGAACCCTCAATTCAAAAACAACATGGGCGCTAGTGCTTATTCTTTTTTTGTATTTTTCTTGCTGCACAAACAATCCCCTAAAACCTAAATCACCCGAAGTCTACAACCCTAATACATTGCTACAGTAACTTCTGTAGCCTTGAGTCAGAGTCATTACGGACACCATCGCTGCTGTCATCGTCAAGCGTTGTTACCAGGTACAGCAGTCTGAAAAAAAAACGAAACATTATTTAGTCTCTGGATAGTAAGTGTGTTCTGATACTGTAGTTTTGATTTGTTTACCATCACTTCAGTTCTCCGTGACGGTGCCGGTAGAGGTCTCATGATTCTCCCCAGTGTCCTGGTTCTCAACCTGGGCATTCTGTTAGGGAGAAAGGTCAGTGGTAGCGGTTAACAGATACATTTTAGATACAGTAAGTAGACTTTCTCTGCCATGAGCCTCGAGACACCAGCAGTAACACTCCAGCAACTCAGCGTCAATGTTATCTGTATGCAGTGCTGAGTAGTCACGTTTTGTTGATTTTTTTTTTTTAATCTGGGTGTGTAACCACTTGAAGAGAGACATGTTTTGATGCGCTGGTCAGTAATCCAAAAGAACGGGCAACAAACAGAGCTATGCTGACCACAACATACTATTAGTACTGTATAAGACACCTATCAGATGAAAGCTATCTGTCAGCCAGTAGCGGAGCGATGGTAATTTGACGACTACTGCACAGGATAGTCAGACCGCTGATATAAGCTCGACGCGATATTAAATAGTTTTACAGTAATTGTGCATTACTGTATATTATTATGTTGTTTTATTGTACAATGCCCAGAGTCCTTGGAATGGGCTTTTATAAATAAAATATTTACCTATGAATTATGTTTTTGTAACAGGTTAAACTGGGACTTGCTTTGCTTCTATTAAGAAGCAGATGCTGAAGTGCACTTTCCGTTAAAACTATTGCACTAATTTTTATCCTTTCCATGCTCCATCCCCACAGCCACTGATTTCTGCCGAAGACATTGTGCATAACAATGGGGATCAAGTGCAGGTGTGACGTACTGTTAGAAGCATAATGAGAAGTGGAGCAAAAAATTTGGCCTATTCTGATGGAGGAATGTGTCACCTGTGTTAGTCCAGAACAAAAGAATTCCAGGAAATATGTTGTAGGTAATACCTTGAAGTGTTTTTGTGACTAGGTTTTGAGAGTTAGACTACCGTCATCAGGTCAGGGCCACTGAAGTGCTGAAGGAAGTCTGACTCTCAAGCAAGTCTCAAAACTATATTTTCTGGGCTGGATATTCAGACTCGCCAGGCAGGGGCGCAAGCCTGGCGCAGTGCAACTGGGATGTGCCAGGGTGTGGACAGGGCGATATTCAATGGTGCTGCGCCATGGCTCAGCACCATTGAATATGGCACCGTGACGCCTGCATTGCGCGTAGGCGCAGTGGCACTGCACCAGCGCCAAGTGGCAAGGGAGGAGCAGGGATGCGCCAGTGCAAATGCAGTTGCGCTAGGTGCAGGAACCACAATATTCTGCAATGTGTATGCAAATGGCACCATTATGCATGCAAGGCGCAAATGGGGCCATTTGCATGTCATTATGGCCCCATTTGCATGCAGGTGTGCCGATCCCTGAGGACTTCGCCTGGCGCGCCTGCCAGGCTGCAGCCGTCAGGGACTGACGCCACCTGCCCCTTGGCAGCAACGCACCCCAATGCCCATTCGTGGGCTTTGTACAAATGTAACTCCCTGGTGGTCCAGTGGACCTGCTCCCCCACCCGATTGCGGCGTAGTAACAATAATTGTAACACTGGTGGTCCAGTGGACGTATACCAGCCCAATCATGGGCTTTGTAAAATAAATTGTATCTCTGGTGGTCTAGTAGTGGACTCGAATCCAGCCCGATTGCGGGCTTTGTAAAGGAATTATCGGTGGTCCAACGGACCTAATCCAGCCGATCGCGGGCATGGTAAAGAATATGATCCCTGGTGGTCCAGTGGACTGAATTAAGCTTCGATCACAGGTTTGTAGCTGAAGAAATCGTTGGTCCAGCGGTACCCCTTTCAACCGCCCACGCAGACCACCACCGCCCCGGTCAGCGGCAGTGGCAGCCTCTCACCCACAAGCCGCCTGCTGACTGACAGCGTACAATGGCCGGATCGCCTATTGGTCCTGGCGTGAGCCAATGGACTTGCGAACTATACTGTACAACACAGTCCCAATGTGTGAATGGAACTCATTCACATATCGGGACATGTGTATACAGTATGGTCTGCACGCACATTGCACGCTGTGGACCAGTGGGCGATCAGCCGCATTTGTATACTGTCAGTCAGTGGCGGCCGGGCGGCTTGCGGTTGGGGAGCTGCTGCCTGCCGCTGCCGGGAGGAGCAGGGTGGCGGGTCTGCGTGGGCGGTGGGGGAGGGGTACCGCTGGACCACCAAGGATTTCTTCAGTTACAAAGCTCTGCGATCGGCTGGATTTGGTCCACTGACCACCAGGGATACATTTTCATTTACAAAGTCCGTGTTCGGGCTGGATTCGTCCACTGAACCACCAGGGTTTCTTTAGGGGTTACAAAGCCCATGAACGGGTGGGCGAGGGGCGATGACAACATTACCGTGGCTCTGGAGGTGGTGGCCACCCACAGCTGGCGGCTGCCGTGTTGCCCCTGCAATACATCAGCTCACCTGTGGGTGGCCAGGCCTTGCTCCTTTTTTTCGGCAGATCTTTGTGCCCCCTGTGCAGCGCAAGGCGGGTGGTGCCTGCATATGTGCCGCACATCCCGGGCTGAATATCGGGATGTGCTGAATATGCATGGGCACACCCCGCACAATGCCACATCCATACTATGCACCCGGCGCATTGGGATTTGGCGCAAACATCCCCTTTTGAATATCATGCGGGGCACAGCAGTGGGTTGCACATGGCGCAACACTGTTGCGCTGGCGCGCAACCCCTTTGCATATCCCAGCCTCAGTCTAATAAAAGATATCACCTGCAACATATGTGTTTTTTTCATTTACAGGACTCTTCTGATGCAAAGCAGTGTAATTACTTGTATTATGGTCTTGAAATGGTACAGATCCTTGATGATAGGGATCTGACATGCTGCCATCACAGTTCCAACTGACGAACCTTAGTTGTAAAGTGGGGGAGGTCCTTGGTGACTGATCCTAAGCCATGCAGCATTCACAATTGTAACCAGCTGAACTAGGTAGCGATTTTTTAGCTGTTAGGGACCTGACTCATTCTGCTTCTGCAGCTACACCTAAAACTGACTGACCTGTAGTAAGTCACAAAGTGGCAGAGTTTCTTTAGCTATGTTTACTTGACTGCACTGATGTTTTGGTGGTCCACTCCAGTCAGCCTCCGTCATGTACATCAGTGCAGAGACACATTTATACAACCCCTCTCTGCACTGATGCAGGCTGTGCCAGAGAGGTGCCGTGAGTCCAGGATCGGGTGGTTTTCTGCGATGTCAGCCATCACTCATGTAGCTGGGTGAGTGGGACTAAAAGAGGCAACAGTCGGATGGCAAAGGCAACTTCCAGATGGCAAAGGTGTGTAATCCCACAAGTTAAGGCCCTCACAAATTACAGAACATTTTACATGAAAGGGAAGGAAGGCACAGCCAGACAGCAAGGCATGCTGGTTGTAAGCAGAGACAACTTTAACCTGGTCTTACCAAAGCACTAGACCTTACACGGAGAAGATTCAAGAGTGCAGTCTAGGCAGGGAAACAGGATAGTATGCTAAGCACTTTTAGAAAAACAAACTACAGGCCATAAGAATTATGGTTGGGTGGGTGGAGGAGGATGCTGGGAGCTTCCATCTTGTATCAGAGCGAGTAGTACAGCCTGTGTACATAGCACCTTACACCCTTGCCCTGAAATGCATCCCCAACACTGCTGTGGCTTGGGAGAGGACAAGGGCTCAACTTACCCTGTCCAGGTAAGTGTCCACACTGCTGCATTTGCACCGTAGTAGTCCTAGTGCTCAGGTTGCTGCGGTGTACATGTGGTGGTATAAATAGGCCTTTATGATTGAGATGCTGCTGCAGGTTAGTCCAAATCAGAACTCAGGTTTCAGTTTACAGTGTAATTCTCTGCATACCTATGTACACTGGAGTCATTATCAGCATAATTTCTGCCTGTGCCTTTCTCCTCCTCTCCACCCTTTGTATGTTCTCTCAGTACTTAAAGGAAAAGTCCACCCAAAACTTGAAAAATATATGTTGTGCAGAGAGTCTTAATTTGTATGTGAAGTTCTAGTGTTTCCTTCCCTCTGACTGGTATTAGGAATTTTTCCTAAATTAGCCTGCTAGCTTTATGCTAGTTTTACAATCCCTGGGGATCTTCATCCCTGACAGCTTAATTGTATTTCTTGTTCCCACAGTGCATCTTGTCTCATGTGACTGTGATGTAAGAGGACCCAACATTCAGCACACACATGCTAAACAAACTAAATATCTTGGAAGCTTTACAAGCTGCACAAAAATTACCAGCAGCAAAGTTTTTCAGGACAGTAAGACCTTTACGATGAGGGTGGTCACCAAGCTGAATTCTACAGATTTTAAAATTTAGCTATCTCTACTGTTGTGAACTGATTGTAAAGCAATGCTTTCTGCTGGATTTATGGTCTGTGCTACATCACCATCATATGAAACAAGGTGCATTGTAGGACAAAGAAATACAATTAAGCTGTTTCATATGGAGATCTCCAGGGTCGAAAACTACCCTAAAGCTAGCATGCTAATTTAGGAAAAACTCTTCTTAGCAGACAGAGGGAAGGACACAAAACAACTTAACATACAAATCAAAACACTCTGCATAATATATGTTTTTGCAAGTTTTGGGTGGACTTTTCCTTTAATATGGAGGTAAAAGGTGTTTCTGCTATGTCAGATCTCTGTCAGTTGATGACAGAATTGTTCTTCGATCACTGACATGTCACCTGTTATATTAAAGAACTAGTGAATTCTGGCCACTTCATTATATGTTCTGTGGGGTATGTGGTTAAATGATAATAAAAGTTCATTGTTATTCCACAGTTAAGTTGTTTTTAATTCAAACTGCTTACTTTCAGGAGTCACTGTTTAGCTAGGTGGCTCTGAGTGGCTTCAGGCGGATGTTTACAACTGTCCAGGAAATGACGGAGCGGGAGGAAAGTCCTGCACTGAAAAGTCAGTTTAAGGAAATTATTTTATGGAGTTTCTAGCTGTTTAATTAAGACTATAGTCTAAACAACTGACTCAGTTTGATTTTTGAAAATATTTGTCAATAAAACAGTGGATACTTTGTGACTATGATCAATTTCTCTGTACTGTCATCTTGTCCAACAGGGTGTTTTTAATCAGGAGTCTGCACATGTCAAGCTTTGAAATCTCATGTCACTCCCAATTTAGCTTGGAAATTTATGTTTAGTATGAGCTGTACAATCCCACTGTTTCTGTGCCACAGAACATATGAAAGGACATACAATCTTTGTGCTGATAAATAAAAAAATTTACATTTGTATCACTTACTGTAAGCAGTTTGCTTCTGCTACTTCAGTTTTGAGTTTATTGTTGTGCGAGGTGCAGATGAACTGACTACTATAGAGGTGCTATACAGGGTGTGCCCAGTGGAGAGCTCGGGCAGGTCAGTGGCAGGCGAATTTGTTGTCAGGCTGGCGATGACTCCCTTTCAGCTCTTGAGGCAGAGTTGACAACTTTTCAAAGGACAGAGATGCACCAGTAGTGGTGCTGCTCGGTCCTTTGATGTTGCATTCCTTCATTGAATGCCTGGTTGCGTGTTCACACTGCTGTAGCTTACAGCAGTGTGAACGTGCTGAGCCCAGGCTATAGGCATGCCCCTCACCTGCAGTTAAAAACAAATAAACCGACGGGGTGCCCAATCCCCTGTTGGCATGCCCCTCCCAGTTCATTTGCCGATGGGAGAGCCCACTCCCGCTGGCATAATGTCCCACCCTTCAATTTGTTGTGTGCCATGAGGGGTGCCCAATCCCCTCGGCTCTTGTCCTCTCCCCAACACTCAGGTGGCATGCTGGGAGCCCACTCCAGCTGCACTAAATGTCCCTGTAAGAAAGAAAACCTTCCCACAATGTTTTTATTTTTAAAACCTGTAAACTAGAAAACAGTCCTCGTTGAGTGCGGTGGCCCCTCCGTCAAACCATGCCCACCCTCTGCGCATCTCACCTCCCCACACCTACCTCACCCCATAATGCATCGCGCAACAATCTTTGGTGGACTGGGAACATGTCTGCACTCTTCAAAGCCGACCGCGAACTGAAGAAATGCTGGTAAACTGTATAATGGCATAAATGTGTTTTTCTTTTCAACTTTGTGCATATCTCAGCCATTTTTGTGAATTTCGGCACCACATTTTCAACATGGGGTTCTTGGGACCCCACCTCATGAATTCAGTCACTGTCATGTGGTTATTGGGTCCCAAAAGGTGATTTTGCAGTCACTGCATTTAATCACATTTGGGACTGATTAATGAAATGACAGTGTCACTATTCATGATGTGGGCTCCCAAAAGCCTATGTTGAAAATCTCGATGAAAAAATTCCAAATGACACAATGTCTGGCGTGCATTCTTGGTTTCAATGCACTTTCGTAACATCGCGAATATGTAATATTTTCACCCAGATTTTCAACATTGGTATTTTTACACCTCCTCATGAACAAGTACAGCTGTCATTTTCACATCCTGGCTGAAATGTGTATTCACACTTCCAGCGCAGAATAGCGCGGTCGTTGTGGAAATCAGTGTTCAGGGCAGATCAGGAAATCACAGTGACATTGTTCATGAACAGAGGTCCCAAATGCCTGTGTTGAAAAGTTGGTGACAAAGTCCATAAAATGACTATTTTATGAGCGGTGTTTCGTTTCCACGCACACCCGTAATGTCGAGGATTTGTAATATTTTCACTCAAGAGTTTCAACATTGTCAGCTTTGCACACCTCCTTATGAACAGTACAGCTGTTATTGTTCGCATCCTGCCCAAAATGTGTTTTCGCACATCTGGTGCACAGTGGCACAGTCGCTGTGGGAAATCAATGTCCAGGACAGAGTAAGAAAATCATAGTGATAGTGTTCATGAGCAGAAGTCAAAAAATGCCTGTGTTAAAGTTAAATTATTCCACTAAATGACTGTTATGAGCATGCTATGTGCAGTTTCCACGTCGCGTCGAGCATTTTTTATATTTTCACTTCAGATGTTCAGCACTGCCTTCTCTTCACACCTCCCTATGAATGGTGCAGCTGTAATTTTACATCATGCCCAAACTGTTTTCGCACGTCTGGTGCAGAATGGTGCGTCGCTGTGAAAAATCAACATTCGGACAGATTAACAAAATCACAGTGCTATTGTTCATGAGCAGAGGTCCCAAATGCTTACATGAGGTGGGGTCACAAAAGGCCATGTTGAAAATGTGTAGTGCAAATACCAACAAGCGCCCAGGGCGTTAGGGTTTCTAACCATAATGTTCTCCCCAAACCCATGGTGGGGCTCCAGTACCCTCATCTTCTCTGAACTGCAGACACATCGTCACTCTTCAAAGCCAGATCACGAATTGAGGGAACAGGTATGCACTTCATTGTATTTCAACGGGAATGTGAACTTGGTGGCATAACTTGTTCTTCCTGCTGGAAACTGTAGTCCTGCCAGTCAGTGCGTATTAACAGCAATCCCCATGAAGAACTCTGGCATTGACAAATGCTTGTTATGTTTACCATGGGCACTTGAGCGCAGCAAGCAATCATCTTTGTATGACAGTGGCTTTTGAGGGCATGATACTGTCACTCCAATGCAGAGCATGGTCTAATGGGCAAGTCTATAGCAGACCAATTATCAGCCAGTCTAATTATGACAGAGTTTTAGCTTGGTGGGTGGAAACTGCATGGACTTCAAAATAAAAGCCGACCCAATCGTGGGTTTATGGTTTCCTCTGATGTAGTTGCCCAGCATGTAGACCTCTCTTATCAGACTGGCTAAGGTATTCCAAGCATCCATCAGCACAGTTCCAGGCAGCAGTTTTAAAATAATGTGTGTACAAGTATGTGTGTCTTTCTTTTTTCTTTCTCTACTCACCTGGTAAAGGTGATTATCCCTGCAACCTTTCAGTTTTACATGCCTCAGTAACATCCATGCTATATATTTATATTTGTAACAGCATTTATGCACTTCAAGTTGTAGCTAGTAGCATGCAGTATCCCGTTATTTTATAGTTGCTGCAGTATTAACATTGTTTACCTTTCAAGCAGCCAGCTTTATGTCTGCAATGATCCATGCAGGGTCAGATTAGGTTTTATTGCTACTAGCCAGCAGGGTAGTGACTTGCAAAATCCACTAGCACAACAGACTTTTCTACTGGCCCAGCTGATCTACTTATTGAAAAATTAACTTTTCCAGTACAAGCCTTCCTGGCTACTTAAAATATTTTGACTATCCCAAAAGAAAATCTAACAGCATTTGGCTAGTGAACTGGTGCCAGTTTCGACCCTGTCCATGAACATGTGGCCACACAGTTAACATTATAGGAATGGACAGCCAGGACCACCCTCCCAGTACACACACATACACACACACACACACACACACACCATGGCAAACATCTGGCATTGACAAATGCCTGTTTCTAATTGCAGGTGTCTGTTGAGTACAATATAGAGAGAGTTATCAACTTTCTGATTACAAGTGCATCAATGTATTCCGCAGTGTTTGGTGTATTCCAGTTATCTGTTTTAATTTAGATTATTTAGTTAGCAGTAGTGTTTTGTTGTATATTAGTATAGTTTTTAATGTAACACCCACCCCATCACTCAGGATGTCTTTGTTATTATCTGCTGAGGACTTGTTAGACAGTTTTAAATGCTTTATTTAAATTTGTGGCAATGTTAAAAGGCGGTGCATGAGAGCAGTGACAATTTTTACCTCTACTTTTTAAATTCCAGTTTAGATTTAAGCAATAATTGCCCGACAGGTGTGTGTATTGTTGGGATAACGTCACCTCAGGTAGTTGGGCATGAGGCCGCAGGCTGAGTGCGCCCAATACCTGAGGCGTGATGTTATCCCAGCACAACACACACCCTGGAGGGCATTATTGCTATTATACAATGGCTTGTTGTAATACAGAATAAAAAGCATTTTAAAGAATGTTTTTGTTATTGTGGAAGAATATTTTGTTTCTTAAGAGAAGATGCCAAAAAATATATCTAGCTCCAAACAACCCTCCACAGGTTCACAGTGAGGCTGAGACTAGACCCATGAAGTTGTATCACCTGACTTGTATGATACTCTTCTTTCCCAATTCTGAGTTTGTTTCAGCTCCTTTTTTAGTTTGAAATAATAGAAGAAGATCTCCTTTTAATACGTCTCAAAACAGGTTTTCATCTGTATTCTACGTTGTTTCTGTACACCTGGGGCCCGAAATTCAAATCTGGGCATAGCAGAGAGCAAAACTTTTGCTGCCCCTGCAGTTACACTGGTGCCCAAAACTGCTATATGCAGTATATAACGCTAAAATGTTACAAATAATGTTAGCATTCAAGAAGAGAGTCAGAGCCACCAACATGAAAAAGCACCTTTTGAGTTAGATACCATGGGCGTACTCTGCCTAGCCTTCCTTTGGAGGGGATCATTCTACCATTTTGGGTGATACAACTTTAGATACTGATTTTTACCTTAGACTTTACAGTCTCAGAAAAAGCAAGAGGAGACCGGAACATCAGGCAGTATAGTGCAGTGGTTTAAGGCTCTGAGCTGTAAACCTGAGACCTGGGTTTGAATTCCACAGCCCCTCTTTCATACTGTGTGACCCTGAGCAAGTCACTTAACTTGCTTGTGTTTCCTCAGGTCGCACATGTAAACAAGCTTTCAGCTTAGTGCTTCCTCTGGTAATTAAAAAAAAAAATCACTGAGGAGTAAAATAGTCCGGCTCCTTAAAGAAACATTGGAATTACAAATTGATGAAAATGACAGCAAGCAAGTGCATAGAGTGAACAATCATTTTATTATTTCTTTATTTGAATTCTGGTAACGGATAAGCCACTGAGACCATGTAGTCTCTTTTTCAGGTGCGACCCGGAGGGTACAGGGATAAGGAATACAAAAAGTATAAGCCAAGACATGTACATACAATAAATAAACATTGATATAAGAGTAATGCAAAATAAGGAAGCAGACAGGAATATATACAAAGCCATATACAATAAGATCACTGAATAGGAAGAAAATACCAAAACTAGGATCATAATGGGATCGTTGCTATGGTGAATGTGTGATTATTTATTGTACAGACAGAGAGTCACAAACTATATTTGGAGAAATGGAACAATGCTGGACAAATGGAATTTACACTAGAATTGGTAGAGAAGAATAAGCAAAAAGCAGGTTCCTGTACAAAGGAAAACTTATACGACCAGTAACACTAAATGCATTTGGATTTCCCAAAATACTTAAGGAGACAGTAAATTGACTATGACCATCTGCAATTTTTTCAGCAATATATTAAGTATTAGGTTAGATAGAAATGGCATTCTAGATGTCTAGCGACACAGAAGCTTAGGAGGGATAGTCAAGTAGACATGTTATGTAAAAATGCACTAATTGCACATAGGATCTTGAATAGCACTATTAGTTTGGATCAGATGCGGATATACATGGACAAACTGTGAAAGAAAGATGAGAGAGAGAACTGAAACAACAATTACCCCAAAGGAACCAGGAAATACAGGTTGATGCTGTACAAACTGCCCACAATTCTTTTAACTTAAAATAGATTCCAAATACTAGCTGGTCTTGATAAGTGACTTAGCACCCCTAGTGAACTATCAGACGCTAAGAAGCCACATAGTAGGGAGAATGGTTTATTAAACATAAAAGGAGATCCTCTGGATTATGAAATTTCCCTGATTTCTCGAATATAGCCAGATACAAGTCAAAAAATATGATACTATTTGGTTAGCTTTTATTAAAATGTTTGCAATCATATGCATATAATAAACATGGCATGATAAAACTGATAATGTAAGTCTCAATAGTTACATAACTTTTCATCGCTCAGGAAAAAGGTAGCTAAATTTGGCAGAAGGTCCTGTGCACTTACTGTATAATATACATTATAACATGGGCAGAAAGATTTCTGTGAGATGACTGGTGGAGAGTCACCAGGTGACCATACATTAATCTCTGTTAACCTCAGTGTCTGTGTGTGGTAAACAGTCCAGAGAAACACATATCAAGCACCTCACCAAACTAGTTATTACAGCCTCTGAATGTTTGTGAAAGGCAGACATGTTTTTCTGTAGCCAAGCGAGTGTCCCCAGCCACCCACCCACCCGGCTCACCTCGAGTATCCTAGTGACTCTTAATGTTAACGTAGTAACTGACATGTGCAGACTCGCAAAACGTTGCCTTTGCCTCCTGTCCAGTCGCTGTGTAGTTCAGCAGCAGGTCACCGCATTTCCCCGCCCCACACCACCAGCAATCCATGCCAGAACAGGGAGACACACGTGCAGAGTCCCAACATTTACGCCCATCGTGCCACAAGCTACCTACCTGCCTGTTAACTCGAACTCAGTTATCACCATGGGCAGCTGTTCTGTTCTCCATCATCAGATGACACTTCCACCCACCCACCCAGCGGAACTCCATGCTTCGCCGTGGCACACTAGCATTCAAGCAGCAGAGGACATACTGCTAAATAAATCATCCAGCCACCAGAAATTCTTAATATCTCCTGTATGCTCCAGACACTTCCCACCCACCCGCCCAGTGGAACTCCATGCTCCCCACTGAATTCAGTTACCCACAAATAATGGCAGAGATGTGAAACAGTTGTCAACACTCTGCATTCTATCCACAATAATTAAGGTTCCTCCCAAGTAACAAGTCGAATCCTGATTCCCGATCCAGCAGTGACAAGGAGTGCAGCAGTGTATGTGCTGCAGGAGAGAATCATTATTGTATTGCAGTGTCTGTGAAGCATCGGTGTTCGAGCTGGTGAATGTAAGGTGCCATTTTAAACAGACACCATTCTGTCTTCAGCTGTATAAACTAGGGATTTGTGTGGCTTCTGGATCTATAGGTACACAATAAGGAGAAATATATATGTGTCACCAAGTACATTGGGGTAGTATTAATTTGTTGTGCCATCGGTGTCGTCTTTACTCTCTCTCTGTGTATTAATTTGAAAGCAGCACACTGGGATAACTAAGCAGTTTTGACAGTATAAAAGATCAGTTTGCTCCTTGATCTTAACTTGCATGCCTGTTTACCACAAAATTCTGCTTGCAGAACTATTTTTCCTGTGGCAGAACACAGAAAAGTGTAGTACTACAACCAGAAAAAGTGGAAGAACACAAAAGAGTTACCACGTTTTTCCACTTATTCCACCTGTTTTTGTCCATTTCTCTCCACATATGGCCTATGTTATAGCTGCATAATCCACTCCAGGGTGTGTGGTTATTGGAGTACTTCAACACCCCATGCGCTGTGAGGACATTTGGACTGTGGCCTCATGCCTAACAATGCACCAGGGGTGTTGATTAATCCCTAGTAACCACACACCCTGTCGCGGGCTATTGCTTACTTAAATAGGGACCTTCATAAATATAGATGAAATAAGTGAAGCTGATTATTTTATAGCTATGAAGATAAAAACCCTTGACTTCAAAACTTTTGATATTGTGCTATATTCCACCAACACAATTGAAATTCTACTATGTTGGGGATGGGGGCATTACATTGGACACCAGAGGATATTTGTTACATATCTTCGGCAGATGATCAGGTGGGGGAGGGACCACTATACCACCAGGAATATATTTTTCACCTCTGAGCAGGACAGTGATTGGCATGGGGAGGGACCACTAGACCACCAGGGATCCATATGTTACCTCTGAACAGGACTGCGATTGGAAATGGAGAAGGGACCACTAAACCACCAGGGATATATATTTTACCTCTGAACGGGATGGTGATCAGCGATGGGGAGGACCATTAGACCACTAGGGACCACTTTGTTTGGGATCGGGTGCGGGCTGCCACACTTCCTCTGCCAACCACTAGGATTGTGTGGGAGTAAGTTGGGGGTTCAGTAGGCGGTATGTGCGCCTGCAAGGGGACTGTGCAAATGGCCTGTGCGGCACACATGCTCTGAGTGTTGGACTGCACCAATATTCAGGTCCCTGCCCTTCATTTACATTGTGCCACCTCTGCCTTTTGCCTGGGCACAAACAGAGTTTGCCCACACTAACTGGGCTTTTCAGTATTGCCTTCACACACAATGACTGGTTTGCGAGGCAAACTCGGTTTTTGTGCCAGGGCAAGATTTTGAATATCAGGCCCTCTTGTTTTATTAGGCCAGGAAGCAGTGTCTGCTGCATGGTAGTTCATTATAGTCACAAGACAAAATATCTTAAAAATGGGTTTTCGAAAACAACAGAGAATACTGAAGAAAACCTGGTCCAAGCCATATTAGAAAGGAGCACTCATTTATTATTTCAGTTGTTAAAAATCAGTTGGCAAAGCAGACTCAAAATGGGAGAAAAGGCACACACATCAGGAGATAAGGAAATCTACAAAACAATAAAAATGTATACGTCAAAATTGTCACCACTATCATGCATCTGTAAGAGAACACTACCTTTGCTCCTACATTATCCTTTCCACAGTGTTGCCAGCTTATCCCTGTCCACTGACCCACCACAGTGAGTCTCCACCTGCCCGCACCACAGCCAGCGCATTCCTCTACTCACTTCTGCAACTGCCAGCCATCTGAATGAGTGTCATCTAACGGTATAAACAGCTATTCATTCAAGCAGGGGTCATGAATGTGAAAAGTAATTCAGACAGTGGCCGCCACATAGGTGAGCGGAGGGATGTGCCGTTGCCATGTGGGCAGGGGATTCACTGTGGTGGGTGATGGATTTGGGGAGGCAGCGATGGTGGAGACTGGGCTGTGAACTGAGTGGGGGCTGTTTTCTTGTACAGGGTACTTGGGGAAGAAACACTTGACATTGCTTGCAGTGCACTGATGAAGGATGCTCATCAAATTGGCAAACTGTTGATTTTGCAGGGACAGTGGTGGAGAGGACTGTGTGGAGGGTGTAAAGTTGAGGTTATAGAAAAATCTGTAGAAGTGATTTTCTGTGTAAACTGCAATAAAACTCTATTTTCATCAAGGATATCTCTTGCATCAGGCCACACCTATAGAACTATAGCCACCAGGCACTAGGACCACCACGGAAACCTTTCTAGCTAGCAGTATACCAAGGTCCGCCCACGACAAGTCATATGCTGGTGATGTCCCTCCCATATAAACATGGGCAGCCGCCTTGTTCTTTTCCCACTGCCACCATCGCATATTGACTCCACGAAGACACTGGCGCTTCAGCTGACTGCAAAATTTCTACTTTTCAATTTTATTTTATTTTCTCACCCTAGTTTGTGTATCACTTTATTTTAAAATGATTTTGGATTTTCATTTATGTCGACCAATCCTCAAAAACTATTTTGCCATTGTAGATGCGGTCAGAAGATCTTCTAAAGGACCCCCATGATGCCTGCATACGCTGCCTAGGCCCAGACCATGACATTAAGGCCTGCGAAGTCTGCCGCAGATTTAACCAAGCAACCCAATGGTGCCATCAGAAGGCCCTAGAAAATTTCCTGCTGCAGCAGAAGGTCACCCAAATGCAGAAGGAGCTCCAGGCCAGAAGCTCCTCTGCTTCCCCAGCCCCATCCACATGCCCCTCATCCTTCAAGGCCTGGAACAAGTCGGCCAGGAAACACAAGCACAGAGAGAAGGACAGGAAGGCAGATCCTCCTTGGTTTGACTCGGTCACTGCTTGGGCACTGGCCATGATGGGGTTGTTGCCCACTTCACCAGCAACTCCCTCTGCCACCCACACCCTCTGCTACAGGGTCAGCTCTGGCAACACTTCCCACCAGTCTTTCCTTGGCTAGTGATGGCTGTTCAGCATTGAGTCTCCTTATGCCCCACTGACTCTCCAGCCCCTGCTGTTCGGACCCTCTTTCCTCATGCCACCAGACAGGGAGCTCCACCAATCCAGTCTTGGCTGGCATCGATGCGCAATCGGGGTCCAGTCTTCCCCAGTGATGACTTTGGCCTTTACCTCGACCTTTACTTTGGCACTGGGGATTCAGCCTCCTCCGTCACCACCCAGGCCACCATGTCATCATCGGGCCCCAGTCTACCCTGCCGACTTCCCAGGCTGCCATGTCGACACAGGGCCTCAGCCCCTCTTATCGACACCTCAGGCAACACTGCTGGCGCCAGGTCCCCAGCCTCCCGCTGGTGCCACAGGGCATTCTGATGCCGACTACTATCATTGTATAAGCCACGCTATACCCTTCTTGGAGTTCATGCACCACCTTGCCCCTCCACTGAGTCCAGCGCCATGTGCTCCAGCGCTGCCGCCTCCATGGCGCCGCACCCTGCTTTCTCTCAATCTTCAATGCCATCATTGACCATTTTGGAGCCAGGCAATGAGGATGAATACCATCCTGACCTCCTTCCACGGGATAAGGTGGAGGATGAGGAGGATGAGGAAGAGGGGATGGTAGCCCTGCTCATTCTTCTTCTACTGTCTCCTCAGGGGTGAGGACTTCTCCAAATATATGCCTAGACCCCCCAATGACCCATTCTTCATCTCAGTGATGAGGCAATTGCAAACTGCTGTGGAGTTTGATGCTGAGGAGCAGGATGTCATCAGGAGAAACCTGACAGAATACTTGGAGTTGCAAGATTCTCCACCTGTGATCATTCCTTTCTTGATGGCAGCATTTGAAGATGCCACCATGGCACCTGGTATAGGCCAAATTTGATCCCTGCCATGCTCAGAAAGGCAGACAAATTATACCAGGCTCCCTCAAGGAAATCATTCTTCTCATAGCAACCACAGGCAGATTTAGTGGTTATAAATGCTGCCCATATGTCCAAGAGACCTAAATATATCAGCTGTCTTCTACAGATAAGAAATCCAGAAAGCTGGACATTATGGGAAATGAGCATTTACCTCTGCTACCCTCTCCATCAGGGTTATGAATTATTTTGCCCATATGGTCAAATTTCAGAATACCCTCTGGGGAAAGGCCACAGCTGCAGCCCAGGCCCTTTCAGAGTGTTCCCAGGGCAGGAATTGCTCCAGGCCCTCCAGTCTGGGGCAGATGTGGCAAGCATCTTTTGAGGACTGCTATGATGCTGCTGATGCCTCTGTTAGAGCAGCTTGCGCAGTCAATTGCCTGAGAAGGCATTCTTGGCTCAGGGTGTCTGGATTTGCTACTGATGTACAACGCCCATCTTGAATGCCCCTTCAGAGGCTACAAGCTCTTTGGGGCAGATGTGCAGGACATACTTTCTGACCTGCAGGCCTTGAGCAGGACTCTGTGGTCAGTCCACTCTCTATACCACACCCGGCTAAAAGTGCCCTTTCATCATGCCATGCATAGGCCCAAATCTGCGCCCAACCTCAGGGCAAGCACAGGGCTGCAGCAGCCCTGCCTACCCCTTCCTCTATCGCAGGGAAAGCCCCAGAGGAGTGGTAGCCCCGGCCACAGGTGCTACCTCTGCATGACTCTCTAGCAGACCACCACCTCCAGCACTACAGGAGGTGGCGGTATGGGGTCATTTCTCCACCTGGACAGGTGCAGGGAGATCACAACAGATGCTTCAGTCCTGAAGCTCATAGAGCAACCTCATACTCTAGAACTTCTGGAGTGGTCTCCAAATCTACCTCCAGTTCATTCAAGCTATCCTCCAGACCACATTCCAGTGCTGCTGGGGAAATTGACATTGCTGCAGAAAGGGCCATAGAGCCAGTTTCCAGAGGAACAGGGGTTCTATTCTCATTTCTTTCTAGTCTCCAAATCCACGGGGATTTATAGCCCATCCTGAATCTGAGAAACCTGAATTTCTACATCCAGTACAAGAAGTTCAGGATGGTGACCCTCCATTGCCTGCTGCAATTTCTGTGCCAGGGAGCTTGGATATGGTCCTCAACATACAGGATGCATACCTGCATATCAGGGTGTTGCTTCACACAGGCAGTACCTCAGGTTCCAGTTCCAGGAGAGCACTACCAGTTTCAGGCATTACCCTTTGGCTTATCCTCTGCGCCACAGGTCTTTACCAAATGCTTGGTGGTGATAGCAACAGCCCTCAGGAGGGAGGGGCTATACTTCTTCCCTTACCTGGATGACTGGTTGCTCAAAGCACAGTCCAGGGAGCAACTGATCCAGACCCTAGTGCATACCAGGCAGTTATTCCATGCCCTGGGCATCACTTGAAGTCTGACCAAGTCAGTCTTGACCCTTTGTCAGCATCGACCCTTTGTCAGCATCTGCAGTACAGGGCAATACTGGACATGGTTCAGGACTTTGTGTTCTTGCTTGATGTTTAAGGCACAGCTGCTCTACTACAGCAGATATGTCATGGCCAGAACCTACCTGAGGCTCTTGGGCCTAATGGCTGCAGCCATCGTTATGGTACCCCTAGCCAGGCTGCACATGCAGATTCCCCAGTGGACATTGAGGGTCCAATGGGACCAATGTACTGATAACCTGGAATGGCAAGTTCTAGTCTCTTGTCCGGTCAAAAGGTGCTGCTGTGGTGGATGGAACCCAACAACCTGTTGAAAGCGGTTCCTTCCTTATTTCTCTCCGCAGCATATTCTTACCACAGATGCTTCAGGGTTGGACTGGTGTGAGGGGAGGGGCGCCATCTGAGGTCTCATCAGACTCAAGGATTTGGACCAGAGTGAAGACTGCCCCAACATCAACATCCTAGAGATGAGGGCCATTCTGTATGCTCTACAAGCCTTCCAGACCCATCTGTCCTCGGACCATCTGCTGGTGCAGATGGACAAAATCGTGTAGTTCACTACCTCAACAAACAAGGGGAAACCATTCGTCCCCTGTGTCAGGAAGCATAAGGTTCTGTACTGAGTTCTAGACCATAGTCTAGAACTGTTGTCTGTCCCTGTTCCAGGCATCCAAAACGCCCTGGCAGACAGGCTAAGCTAGTTGTAGTCTCAGATGCATAAGTGGGAGCTGCTGACCTCGCTTGTAGAAAACCTGTTTGACAGGTGGGGTCATCCAGAGTTTGACCTCCTAGTGTCCCCACTCAATGCAAAATTGCCAATTTATGCTTACTTGCTCGGGGCCTGGGTGTTCTGGCTAGCCATGTTGTCCCTCTCTTGGAAAGGGAGGTTTCTCTATGCCATTCCTCATTTCTCTCTACTCAGAGAGTGCTGATCAAGCTCAGATGGAAGAGGCAATGCTGATCCTAATTGTCCCTTTCTGGCCTCATCAGATGTGGCTCCTCTTACTATAGCAGCTGGTGGTGGAACCTCCAGTGCCCCTGCCCCTGTGCAAAGGCTTGCTATCACAGGAGCAGGGCACTCTGATCCATCTGGACTGCAAGTCACTGCACCTTCGTGCCTGGCTCCTGAAGACATAGCCATTGCTAGATTTGGGGTGTTCCAAAGGTGGCTAATATTCTGGTGGCTGCCAGGAAGCCTTCCACCAGGGCCACTTATTCTATGAAGTGGACACGCTTTGCTCTGTGGGTGGCTTCCCATCATTTGGACACTTTCACTTGTTTGGTGAACCAGATCCTGGAGCACTTACTGCCCCTTTCAGATTCTGGCTTGCAATACTTCTCCATTAAAGTACCTTGCCCAGTGGCGTTGAGGGTTGGCGCTGGATCGCACCTCACGCTATGCCGGCGACCCGAGTTCGGGAGCGAGCTCTGGTGCCGGGGGTCGATAGGTGAGGAGAGGACTGAGCATCCGATGGACTGCTCTCTCTCAGGGAGGGCACAGGGCTGTCTGGCATCCCAGCGGCCCCTGGTGCAGATTGGGGCACTGCAGAATGTGGAGCAAAGATGGGGAACTTGGCAGACGCGGCAGGGTTACCGTGAGCCATGGCGTCATTGCACACCATGCTTGGAAAGGAGAGGAGCGCAACAGAACAAGGAAAACAGCCAGCTCTGCAGGGTAGGTGACGGCACCTGACCCTTATGCCCACCGGCCGGATCTCACCCACCCGGCCTTCCAGTTCCTCCACCTGGGCCCTCATCTACAGCTTGGCCAGTCTATAAGAGAGCACCCAAAGAGGATGGCTGCCCCACCCCAGAGGGGTTAAGCCTGGGGTACTGGCTGCAGGAGGAGGTGGGAGAGAGGAGGCTCGGGATGGGGGACCTCAGGCAGGCAGGATCAGGCCAGGATGCCTGAGAGAGGCCCTGCAGGCTGTGACTGGAGGGGAAAAGAGGTTAAAAAAGTGCACCTGTCAGCCATTTCAGCCTTCCCTGTGCCTATTGACAGCTGTATGGTGGCACAAATAGAGGTGTCCCAAACATTTTGAGAGGCATTCTCCATCTGAAGCTTCCCATCCATAATCCAGCCCCACCTTGGGACTTGAATTGTGTGTTGGAGAAACTTAATTTGGCTCCTTCTGAGCCTGCTGTGACATGCAAGCTATGCCTTCCATCATGGAAGCATTAATCTTACTTCAAGAGGTTCCTTCAGTAGGTCATAACTTGTAGGACTACCGCCATCTGGCGTCAGGACCCAACAGCAGACTTTTCCAGCGATACCTGATGGGGATCGCCACCCAATGTCATGTGATGACATCAGCATAAGCCTATATAATGGGCGGTCCCCAGGCCCATCCTCCAGTTTTTCTGTCGCCTTTGCAGCTTCCTCTGTTAGACCTACTTCAGCGATCACTGGTAGTTCTTCATGTTTTTGTGATTCTAAATCATTTTTTTCCTCCAAGTTTTCAGTTCTTGATCTATGTCATCACCAAAGAAGTGTGAATCCTGTGGCACTCAGATCCCGCATAAAGATGGCCATCGATGGTGCGTTATCTGTCTAGGCCCAGACCATCCAGTGGCCACCTGTTTGGATTGTCTCCCATTTAATCAGGCCATCAGAAAACAGAGCCAGCAGGTTCTGGAGGCCCATCTGTTAAAGACCGCTTAACATCTTCGAAAACAGATGGAGAAGATCCAGATTCGCTTTGACTTCTTCATCTTCACCATCAAACATTAAAAGAAGGACAAACATTGGGAGAAGAAGCACTCCTCAGAGAGTAGGCCTAGAGGCCAGCGTCGAGCAAGGCTGGTCCTCGCCGCTACAGTAAAAGTCCAGGCTGTGTCTGGGGATGCGAAGGCTCAGACGCTTCCCCGGTCTCTGTATCAGGTAAGTCAGTCCTCGGCTCCTCCACGGACTGCACTGTGACTGCTGTAAGCTGCTCCTCTGGGGACCGCGATGGTGGCTGATGTCAGTTCCCACCCTTTGGGGTCCCACGTGACCAATGTTGCTAAATCAGGGGGCTTCTCCTCTCCTCACACAGTGCAGACGTCAGTCAGTCATCCCCATGGGGATTGCATGGACGAGCTCTCCTGTTGGGGACTAACGCTCACCCAACCTGACATCCGGCAGAGCATGGGGAAGACAGCCCTCTTCACCCTGCTCCTCTGCTGGTTGCAGTCTCTCCAAATCCGCTTCCTCAGCTGGAGATAGCGCTGGTCCACTGGACGTCATCCATTCTCCAGGGTCGCATCTGCTTTCCCCTTCAGGGGTCTCAGACCAGGAGGCCCTCCTCCTTTGCTGGAGTTTCCCATGGAGTTCCCTCCCATTCCCAATTTAGGAGTCCTTCCCGCCAGTGGTTAAGCTGATGCTAGACCCTACATCCCTCGTTGGACCCTGATTTTCTTCCTCCCACACCGCTCCGACGATGACAGTCTCCAGGCCGGAACCCGTGATGCCCCCCAATCTCGGCAGGAGTGGGTCCTTCGTCGACACCACACAATGGACTTCAATGCCAGATCTCATTCTGACGTTGGTCCCACCAACTCCGCTGATGGTGGTTCCAACACCAGCCTATCCAATACCAGATCCTATGAGTATTTACACAACTCCAGGTCCAATGTGGATGCTCCTGACGTTGGCTTCTCCGATGTTGGGAACATTTAGAAGACTCCATTATGTCCCTCATTACCTTTTGGGTTTCCTAGGACCATACCTTGGCTGGTCCTGTGCCAGACTGGCATAGTTTGGGGCATTTTACCGGTTACTCACAGTTTCTGGGCTATCCTCCACGGTGTACCATGGAGTGCAGCTTACCTCCTCCTCCTCTTCCTCCACCTCTCCCCTCTGCCTTCACCCCTCTGGCCTGTGACTGGATCCGAAACTGCAACCTGCACAGCCTGTAGTACAGCTTCATGGGGATACCAAGCAACCACACAGAAAGAGTGAAGAAAGACATACATTAAAGAAAATATTAACCTTTGCATAATAGCTATTTATCCCTGCAGGGTGTGGGTATACCGGAGGGCTTACACCGAGTGGTGTGGGTTGGTCAGTGGGCTGTGCCTCATGGCTGAACCACACTAGCTGTGAGAAATGTGGCAGTATTCCAGACCCTGGAGGGACAAATTGCTTAATTTCCAGCTTGTTACTTGATACTGTGCCTTATAAATTGCATTGCAGTTTCTTATGGGGCACTGAGTAGAATGTTTTGTTCCACTACATACACAGGACATGTACTGCATGTACCCCTCCTGTGGTGTACTTACAGTCTCTAAGTTACTGTAATGGTTGGTATGGCAGCATGTTGCACTGACAAAGCCATGTTGCATGTTGTCCTGTAGGCAACAGTCATGCAGAAGCATATTCTCCCCTGAACTTCAGGATACTCTGTACCAGCTTATGAAGAATGATATTAAGGTCACTGCCCAGTAGTTTTATTGTTCATAGTTATGTGCAGTGTTGTTGAGGGGAACCACATGAGTCATTTAAGCAATATACCACAAGAGAGTGTGGTATACGGCAGCAGGTTACCCATGCCTGGTGTATTCTTTGTTCACAAGGTGCAGTCAAGTTACCAACAGCACATGAGAAGTTGGATAACCGTGGAGTCACTAACACTCTCAAGTGGGATGTAGCAATTATATTATGTCTCTGGGGTGTGTGTGTATAATTAACAAAATAAATTTTATGTGTAGGTTTGTTTCATGTTAGTTGAAATAGGCACGTAATCTAGCTAGAGTTTGAAAGGTGTCAGTCGGGTGCTCGTACTGATACTGCACAGGGATCAGGTGGGCGTTCAGCTGGCATTTCTTCTGGTGGGGTACTATCAGGATTTACACATTGAAAATCCAGATAGGTAGCCAAGCACAAACCAGGATTTAAATTGCCCATTTAGTAACATGTAATTCTTAGGTATACACTGTGAGTGTACTGAGGCATGGTAGAAGTCTGGTATGGACCATGCTAGCAGCCTTGCCTCTTCCCTCAGTACCTAGGGCAAATGCCTCACTCCATTCAGACCTTTCTGTCCATGGCTTCCCTAGTGAATTATCTTAGCCATTCTCCTTTGTAAGGCCATGGTCACAGTGCACCATGGTTGCAAATCTCTGTTAACTCCCCAAAAAGACATGACTGCTGGTGTGTTTGATGTCAGGTCTCCAGATTGTTTGGAATTCATACCATGGGTTGATGGTATGAGGTACACATAACATATTAGTAGTATAAGTAGTGTCAACCAGCCAATCACGAACCAGCAGGGTCTTGACCAATGCAAAAATACTGTAATCGACTATGGTTGCCAGTGACTATTGCACTGGGTGCCCTACAGAATAGAAATCCATTGTGTAGTTTTTAGTTACTTCAAGTTATCCTCTTTTTATACAGCTGCTGCACTGTGTACTGATATGTGTTTGCAGTTAGCCCTTGCAGTACTGTTACAGACCGTTGTCTTATAATCTGTTTATGTTAGT
The DNA here is from genome assembly GCA_016271365.2 of Neoceratodus forsteri. Classification (NCBI taxonomy): domain Eukaryota; kingdom Metazoa; phylum Chordata; order Ceratodontiformes; family Ceratodontidae; genus Neoceratodus; species Neoceratodus forsteri. Next base: position 934,863,370 of record CM028133.1, read on the forward strand.
GAGGGTTGTTTGTATATTGACCCTCCAGCAATGCATAACACAGTCGTGGTGTGGCCAACTTTTGGAATTGTAAGGTGGCTTCAGCACCTCACTCCCTCAGCTGGTTGTCCCTTTCCCTAGGAATGCTTTTTTCCTGCTACATGTGTCAACTGACTGGCTGAACTGTATCATCACCCATGTATGGTAATCAGTGATGCAGACATGAAGTGCAAGAGTCTGTAATATAACTTATGTATTAGCAATGCATTGTTATTTTGTCTGACTGCTCATATATTCAGTTTCAGTAGGTGTTTTGTTTACACACATATAACTATTTTTCTCTTGTATTTTCACTTGCATAGGAGGTATAGATACACTGCTTATCGTCAGTTCGTAAGGTGGTGTTAGGGATACCTAGACTGCATGTGCATGTTGTTATACCTTCCTGTGCTGTTGTTGCCATCCGCAGTCGCTTTCAAGTGAAGAGTATCATGGCTTCAGTCTTCCGCCAATTTGAAAATGGCATTTCAAGTACAATGATACATGCATGATGCATTAACTGCTTTGCAAAGTTGTTTTATTGCTATTAAAGTTACTTGTCTGCTGCATTGCAAGCTGATTATGAAAGGAGTCCATAAATAAGCCTCTTATTCATGTTTGCTGGTTATGTTGTTCAGCTTAATACAACCATTTAGATACAGTATGGCTAAATGTTACTATTACTGAAGATTGTAAAGCATTTTAGATTGTGAAATAAACAGTATGTCTTGTAACTGTATATCAAATTTTTCAGCATGCATTAAAATGATTTTATGGAATAATTTGCCTAACAGGTAAACTTCTTTGGCATATACATATCAGCAGGTAGTAGTTCATGGACAAAGCTGATTGGGTATACCATCAATCTAATTTATGAAGTAATGGGCCTGCACTGTGCAGTGTAGTAAATATTTCTGTGGCACTGACTGTATGGGATCTAGTGGTTATCATTTGGGTGTATGCACATATCACTTGCAGTCACAATAAGAGTATGGAATATGTGGTACTTTCTGTGTTATGCTACATATTATTTTGCCCATTGCACACACAGGTGATCTTGAGCACGGCAGCGTTTTTACAAAACCAGTGGGAAAGTCACAATTCAGAGTTAACTAGGCAATAGAATAGTGCCTGCGCAGTTCATGGTGACAGCACTATGTAAAAAAAATGTAGTTTAAACATTTGTGTTGTGGTCTTCAAGTTCCAGGGTGCATTACTGTCAGCTACCATTGTTTGAGCCACAGAGACATTCTTGAGATCAACAGGTCTTTGCAACAAACAGTACAGATGAAACAGACATATTAGTAGCAAGAATATTAATGCTGCTCATAGTATGGTGGCTACCAGTACATGACAGTGGCACACTGCATAGCTGTGTAAAAGAATAACATAATATTGTTAATGGCAGAAGGCACAAATTGAGAGTTTATGTATTGTCTGAGAAAGCTATGTCCTTTCCACGGAGTTGCACTCAAGTTGTACAAATCATTCATTGCTGACCCATGTCACCGACCATGGGTTTATGCATTGCAGCACTGCAAGATCACTGCCAGGGATTAACAGTGACACTGTGCTTCTCTATTGTTTCTTGAGGGCTTCATGGTCAAGGCGTGCTCATGGATTACAGGTCACCTATGTGCACAGTAGCAGAAGGTATAATTCAATGCAAAATAGCAGATTGTGTCACAGGTGTCGCAAGGCTACCCAGAGAATTTGCTTACATTCATTTTATTAAGGAAGTGGTGACTGAATACTGGTTAACCTGACCTCCATGGGTAGAGATATAATTGTCCAGCACCAGAGAAGTGCTTCATGTATGGGCCCCATTACATCCCATGAACATATCAGTGTGTAAATGGTGTCCTACCCAAGGTAGCAGACCATGGCGTTGTTCTTCTCAGGGCCCCCCTCCCTCACCCCTTGTGGCACGACTGAATATGTCCATGGAGATGACTGTTACTCCTGTATCTTTCACAGTGCACACAACGATGCATTTTGTAATAACACTTCTAAATAGTGTAAGAGTTGATGTCTACTGCACAGCTGTACTGCAGAGTGACGTTAACAATCTGTATGCAATGGCAAGCTGTACAGGCAGTAGAACCACTGAAGACCTCTCTAAATAACAGTAGAATTCAGAAATGGAAAAAAGTTTGTGGACCAAACACTGAGACGATACATAACCTTATGTACTGCAACCAACAATTGTGAGAGTGAGCACTGCAACAGTAGAAGTTTGTCAAAACAACAGTATAACAACGTCTAATGTACTGTACTAATAGCATGCAACAAATAATGTCAGATTGCAGAAACCTGTCAAGGACTTGTGTTTTCTGATGTATGTTAAAATCAAGCTGGTGAAGGAGTCCAGATGCCTCATGGAAGGCGTTGTGGAAATGACTCAGTTTGAGTACATTACATGTGATGCAAAAGCTGTGTATGTGCTTCTCTTTTACACAGGAAGTGGGATACCTCAGTTGTTGCACTTAATGTCCAAAGCCACAGAAATCCCAACATAACAATCCCCAGTTAATTGTAGTGCTGTAGACTGCCACTTTTCTGTAGATGTGCAGAGAATTTTCTGTACTAGTTTGTTGCACTGCCAGCATGACAGTACAGAAGTCTGTTCACATCATGTGGAATTCTGTTCTGTACTCATCTGTGTTTGAAACAGCTTGTGTTCTCCTGACCAGCAGCTACTTTGTCCGGGTGAATAAACGTGGATCACAGTGGTGGAGGAATGTTACCATACAATTCCAATTTGATGCTGCATGCTATATGTAGATCTTGATCCCTGCATACATTCTAAGCCTCTTGGAGAAGGTATTGCACATACCCTGCAGAGGTAATAGGACAAACAACAACAGCTGGTACAGTATGTAGTTAGTAGAGCACAGTATGTCCCATCACAGGGTCAGGTCACTGAAGTACATTTTATTTTGGTGACTTAGAGCAACACAAACTTTAAAAGACCATCCCATCTGTATGCCACTGTGTACTGAATGCCTTGCTAAGCACTGGATGGCCCTGCTTCACATCTGTACCACATGGCAGTTTCTGCACATGGTATAATGAAGAAATGTACACAACCTGCCAGTGAATCACTGCTCAAGACTTTTCTTTGTAGAGATAGCATTTAAACAGTACATCATGACCAGGGGTTAGATTAAGAGTCTGTGAATCACCCTGTAGGGCTGCTATGTGGCATGAGGAATAGCTGAGTGACATGTTGTCCCTAGGGGTTATTCATTGATATCAACCTACGTCCTGGAAGTGCCTCTTTGCAATAAGTAACAAATTGCCCAATTACATAGTGTTACACATTTCTTTTTTGAATGGTTTCCTCAATTAAATGGAGATTTTTAATAACATCTTCCATCAAGAACTTAAAAATGCTGGTGCAAAATAAGATTGGAGCATGTCAGTCATGCAGCACTGTTGGTGGATGAAATGCTCACAGGAGAAGTTAATGTTCCGTGGGGATCTGGCTGTACATGACAGCAAAACATGGAGTACTGTTAGACTGTTGACACAGTGACAGCACATGAGATTGCTGCAAGTCTGAGAGCAAGCTGTAAAGTGCTGTGACATTATGTATTGAAATTGATGTGCGCAGCTGGATGAAAATGTTGCTCTGCCACTTAAAACTGTACAACAATGCCCCCTTAAAACAGACAGTAATGTAGGTTGAGCAATCCAGTCAGCAAATAAGTGCTGCAAGTGTAAATCTGCATTATACAATGACGAGAAAATGTCCTGGTCTCTGATTGGTCAGTCTGGGACTGGACCCGTGATGTTATCCCAGCACAACACCGGGTCCAGTCTCAACACTATGAACCAATATGGACATCATAGAGCTCTTTTGCATCTCCTCTTAAGAAACTAAAATATTTTCCCACCATAATAAAAACATTCTTTAAAATTATTTTATTTTATATATAACAACGAGCCATTGTATAATAGCAATAATGTCCTCCAGGGTGTGTATTGTTTGTGATAATGTCATGCCTCAGTTGTTGGACGCACTCAGCCTGTGACCTCATGCCCAACCACCTCATGCGTAACGTTATCCCAGCACGACACATACCCTGTCGGGTATTATTGCTTAATTCTTTTGATCATAGCTGGCTGAATGTCAATATGGCAGTATACATTTTGCAAATGTACATGCTGTGTGATTGCATTTTTCCTTTTGTTGAGACTGTCAGTTTGTGCTTTTACCCACTGATTCCTATGTGGCCAGCACACAGTGTAGGTGGGCATGACGAAAGCCAAGTTTCGTACAATGCCATCTGGTGCTTTGCACTTTCTGTTATACATTGTGTACTCTCAAGAGAACTGATTCCATTTGGTCATGCAGGTCAACAGTACTGGTACTGTACTGCTGCACAAATGACAATGTTGTGCAACAGTAAGGTAGCAGATGATGACTATTGGATGGGCAGATATGCACAACCAGTGTATTGTGCCACATAGAGGTTTTAGATGCCGTCTAACCTTGGAAGCACAGCGCAAGAGGTACACGGAAAGTAGAACCCCAGGATCAAAGAACACAGAGTTGCGTATATGGTTGTTCATCCTATACATTAGTAATATTGTATTCAACTGTGTGAAGTATGTGTGCATGACACTTCTGGCTTGCAAACTGAAAGTGCTGCATGCAGTCCCTAAAGGTTCTACAATGCAGTTCTGCAACAGTAGGGCACAATCAAATGCCATGACCTTTTGATCTGAGGTACAACAGCATTTTGAACCGAATGCAATGGTACACAGAACAGCAGTTTAATATGTACTGTACTGTGATTTGCTTGTACAGATATATTTTTACAGTTCATGAAATGTGCAGCACCATACTGGGTAGTGATGTAAAGTTCAGCATCTTTGGCTGTCATCCTGCCAAGCTGCACTGTATATCGATCTATATGTAATACTGGGTGTCTCACAGTGTGTAACGTTATGGTATCAGTGAATTCACCCTTGCTGAGCGGCAGACTGATAAATTACTCCTACATGTGTATACGTTTCGATTCTGTCACTATTTTTAGTGTTAGCACAGGCTGTACTGGAACAGGATTCTAAATGTCAGTGTAACTATGGATTGTCCTGTATGTGCCACACTGTGACAGAACTCTGAGAGGTGTTGTAACTGTCATGTGACCGCAGCTCTGCAACTGCTGCAGTATGTTTCTTCCAAAGGTGGTTGATTTTTTTCTGAAACCTTTGCTTCGCCACAAACATGCAGAGCTTCAGACACCACAAAACCATTGGGGGGGGGAGTGTTTAACCAGGAAAGGCACAGTAAGGCGCAGCTTGTGTACAGGTGCAACCTGGAATCACAAGGAAGTTACGTGACTTGCTCAGGGTCACACACTGTGCAAATGGGGGCTATGGGATTCACACCCCGGTCTCCAGATTTGTAGCTCAGAGCCCTAACCCACTGAGCTATACCGCTTCCACATTACTGAGGTGTTCAGTCCCCCCTCCCACCAGTAAGAGTCCTTCTCCTTCTCCTTCTAACTCGTGTTAGGAAATCACCAAGTGTGCAAAAGTTGCATGTGTGACTTTCGGTAAGCCAGCAATGCATGGGCCTTCTATGCCAATGGAGCATCCAATTATCTTAACATCAGACTGTATGATATAAGAATCATGTGTATGTCTGTAATATTATTTAGAAAGCCTATGGAGTAAGACACAATGCCACCTTTCAATGGAAATGTACTGAAAGTTGGTTTCACCAACACTTTCTTCACAACATGACCTCCCTTCTTGTATTTGGGAAAAAAATTGAGAATCTGCCTGTGCCATCTTCTGTTGAAGCTTGCAGTCTTCCTTTGTTCTCATTGTAATGCATGACCGCTAGTAGAGTTCTGCATGATGCTGGGAAGAATCACACAACATATTAAAATGAATAGTGTGGCATTATGGATATGTTGTAGCTGTGGATCATTGCTATTAGCAAAATTCCTAGGATTTGCCAAAACATCATGTTCCTGTCCTATGGGACCAGATGTAAATGTAGTAGCATAACATTAATATACAGCTTAGGAAGTGGGAGTGGCTGCCTGCTTGTCCACTCAATATTGGCCAAACCACCCAATGCAAAAACCTTTATGACAGACCACAGACATACTGATGTCAACTACCTGTGCACAGAATACTTCACATTCTGAAATCACATTTCAGGGCAAGTGTTGTGGCATGCCAATATCAACTGTTTGCATGTCAGACATCTCTTGAAGACCGTATCATCTAAGAACTCAGTATAGATAGTAGGTAGGAACAGTTCAGCTGTGAGGCGCGCGCGCACACACACACACACACACACACACACACACACACACACGGAATCTAATGTCCAGTTGCAAAAGTCCATGTGCTTGTTTACCTCACTGTGTTTGCTGATATGTCCATTCTTTCATCTACGATTTGTGCGTTTCACTTACTTTAGAAAGCAATATATAGGAGACATGTTGTACCTTTGTTTATCACACTCCCTCAAAACTTACCTGCATTTCATGCCTATGTACGAATGAATGTACATTTTGGGTGCAAAGTGATTTAAAATGCTGTCGAATGCCTCGATGTTTGAAGTTTTGTATAAAGGGGACATCCTTGACACGTCAGTACACAGTCTTGGGTTGTACACCAGTTCTTCCAGCTTTGCAGAAGCCTTTTCCCTAGATTAGAGAACATGAATCTGGTTTACATAGCAGTGTTTCAAACCTACTGTATGGTACCAATTGTGACCATTTGTGTAGAACCACCTTATGGCACTGACACCTGGATCTCTCAATAATCCAAGTCTGGCAAGTTCTGTCTTGCACTTGTGATATTACTCTTCTATCTGGCAGTAAGAGTTGGCCATACTGTAAATAGTTGACATATGTTTTGCTATGCGTGACAGTGGTTTAGGTGTCATTGACAGATGCTATATCAAACATACTATAGTTAGATGAGATGAGGTTGTGGAATTGTCTGGTAAAATGTCAGCAACAACAGTGTTGGTACCACTAGGTAGGAAGAATGAAACACTGTATTAACAGACAGGCTGTACTGAGTGGTTGGAATAATGAGTTGTTATGAAGGGAACAAGTGCAGAGTGCTGCTGACTTGTCAAGCTTTACACCATACAAGACTGATTATGTCTGTCTGCAGGTGGTCACGTGGATAGCAAACACTACAGGGTCTCTGTTGTAGCAGGTATCCCTGAATGCACAAACTGTTGAGGGTGCTGTTTCCTCTATGTCCTGCATGTGGCTGAACTGCACAGCCACAGATTGCAACAGTGAATTGTGATCTTATTTTTCACTACAGTCCTTCAGCGAGAAGGTAATGCAGTCTATGGAGGTCTGGCGAGGGTAGTCAATAAAACAGAATTACCTTGCATGCCTGATTGTCTGTGCTGACGTGGGTTACTGTAACAGTAAAGGGCAATTCAATGGATATCGGTCAAAGTACAGCACATTATGCATTTCTTACTGTCCATATAAGTTCAAGTTCAAGATAATTGCAGGAAAACTCCATTGAGCAAGCTCATTCACAAGGAGGTCCTGTGACATATAGACTTTCACAATGTACATACATAAATAGATAGTAAACAGTATATACATAAAGCACACATAACATAATAAAGGCAAAATATACATACAAGGACACCACATAGGATGACCGCAGGTGGTAGTCAACTAATGTAACACAGGGAAGCGACTTACAGATTGCCTACTGATAATTGAAACATGGTGACTGGTGTGTGCAATACATACATTTTGGCAGATGGATCAAACAACAGAATATAATGGATATGGAAGGTCGAAATGATTTGATAGTGTGATCAGTGGAGCGTATACATAGATAAAGCCAGGAGTAGAAGGGGAAGGGAAAGCAGTAGTTGGGTAGCTGCAGCAAGGTAGCAGGTATAAGCCAGGTGCCAGATAGTGGGATAATATTTTAATGTGAATGAAAGTGCAAGCAATAAGTAGTTAATATGAACAAAGCAATTATGTCTTACCAATGGAGGCACATGGCACACATGGGGAAGGAAGATGCTTAATGATAGTTACAGGTGTCTTTTATTTTGGTTGAGCTTAGCAATTTGTACGAGTTTATTGAAACTGTGCTAGTTCATTTCAGTACGGTTTGTAATTGGTTCCAAATAGAGGAAAGGACATGTGCAATAGCACGTTTATCAAAGGAGGTCCGTGTTCCCGGTATATTAAGCATAATAAAGTCAGATTTTCTTAAAGAGTATGCACTATGTGAAATACTAATGAGGGATGAGAGATAGCTTGGTAATTTCTGCAGAAGCAGTTTAAGAGTCCATAGCCCAGCACGGAGCAGGCGTCTAGTAGTAAGGGATGTCCAACCAACAGCTGCATGTAAGTGACAGTGCTGCGAACTGTAATGCACGGTGATAAAGGATGTCCAGTTTACTTAGATTTGCAAGAGTGGTGGAGGAATAGATTACATCGCCATAGTCGAGTAGGGGGAGAAAGGTGGCCTGGACAAGCTTATTTCGAGTTTCAAGGGGAAGAGGGCCTATTTCTATAGAAGAAACCTAACCTGGCTTTTAGCCTTCTAGAGACATCTTCGACATGGTCATTGAAAGATAGTTTATTGTCGATCCAGATACCCAGGTATTTAAATTTGGTTACAACTTCCAGAGGCTCATTTAGCGTGGAAACAATGAAATCTTGGGCAAGGGTATTGGGGGTGCCTGTGACAGCACTGCGGGAGAATATCATCACTTTAGTCTTTTTGGCATTAAGCAGAAGCTTTGCCTTTATTAGATTATGCTCAAGTTATGCAAAGTCTGCTTGAAGTACTCCGTTGACTTCAGATAGTGATGAGCCAGAAGTATACAGCACAGTATCATCTGCAAAAAAGTGCAGATTGGATGTAGATATGTTAGAATCTAGGTCATTAATGTATAATGAAAACAAAATAGGGCCTAGGATGGATCCTTGGGGGACTCCTCTTGCAACTGGCAAGGCAGCAGAAAAACAGCCTTCCACCTTTACTTTTTGGGATCTCCCAGTTAAGTAACTAGAGAACCACTAGGTGGTATGGTATGTGGCACTCAGCTTTGCAAGGCAATTGACTAATAGTTTGTGATCAACAGTATCAAAAGCTTTGCTTAGATCCAGAAAGACTGCACCAGTTACCTTCTTTGCATCTATAGCAGAGATCCAGTCGTTGGTTACTTTTGTAGCGCAGTGATTTGCTATGATTTGCCTGGAAGCCGGATTGAGCTGGATTGATGAGAGAGAAGGTTTCCAAGTGAGATTTTAACTGGATGTGGATCAGTTTTCGAGAACTTTAGAAAAGATAGGCAATATGGAGATAGGCCTATAGTTGTTTACATTGCATGGGTCACCAGATTTAATTAGAGGGAGGATATGTGCTGATTTCCAGCAGGACGGCACAGTAGCAGATGTAATGGAAAGATTGAAGATGTGGAGAATTGGGGCAGTGAGATGGGCATATCTTAACCTTAGGAAAAAGGATTCCAAGCCATCATCTCCTGAGCTTTTTTGTGTCTAACTAAGAAGAGAATCTTCTACTTCTTTGTGTTATCTTATGCAGTTGGAAGAGGCTAGGTGCAGGACTGGATATAGGGGGAGAGGTATGGTGGCTCACCGCAGAACCAGCATAAGGTGATGAGTCAAAAGCTAATCCAGCTGTGGCAAAATAGAAGTTAAGTTCCTCCAGGATTAGAAACTTGTTTTCCACAATCTTGACACTTGCAACTATCTTTGCTGGGATGGAGGGGGCCGTGGGCCTTCCTTCTATGGATTTGATAGGCTTCCATATTTTATGAGGGTTACCTTTAGCTTGTTCTAGAGTAGAGATATAATAGTTAGCTTTAACAGAGCATATACTTTTCACACAGGTATTCCTGGCTGTTCTAAAGGCCTGCCAATCCGAAGATTCTTTGGAACGTCTAGCTTTAGCCCAGAGCTTATCTCGGACTATGAGGTCTGCCTTAAGATCCGAGGTGAACCAGGGGTTGGAGTTGTTCCGTACCCTTACTTTGATGAAAGGGGCATGCTTATTTATTATTTTAGTAAGAATGTCATTAAAGGTGTAAGCTGCCCAGTGACATCTTTGGCTAGGTAGAGGTTCCTGCCATCTGATCATGCCCAGGTCAGAGGGAAGTTTACTGCACTGAACTTGTGAAAAGACCATTTTGTTATAAAGATGGGCTGCGGGCGGGCCTTGATTTGAGATCTTATGCAAGCAACAATCCCATGATCACTCATGTCATTGTGAAACACTGCTGAATGAGATATTTTATGTGGGTGGGTGGTTAGTACCACATCAAGGATGGAACTGTTGGCAGTATTTAGAATGTTTTTCCTAGTAGGTTCATTGACTAATTGCCCAAGACCTAGCTCGTCACAAAGGGATTTGTGGCAGTGTGATTTAGGTGATAGCCAATCCATATTTAGTTCTCCTAGAAATATTGTTTCAGTTTTTGCATCTATGAACATGGATTTCAAAAGATTAAGTACTTCATCATCACCAGACGGAGGTCTATAGCCACCTATGATAGTGATACATTCTGAGGAGGGGAGATGAAGGTTCAGAGAGACAAGCTCAAATTCCTTGGCTAAAGATTTGCAACTAATATTGGTGATCGAAAGTACTTAGATTTGGCGAGATAGCCACACCCCTGCCTCTAGACTCTCTATCTGCTCTAAATAATTTGTAGCCCTGCAGTGATATTTGCTGATCAGTATTTCTCTTTTTAACCACAACTCAGTAATTATGATAAGGTCAGGGTTAATATGTGTGGCCCAGGCTTGCAGTTGTTCAAGTTTTTTAGGCAGGCTTAGAATATTGACCATCATCATTTTGAGACCTGTGGCCTCAGCAAAATCGATAGGTGAGGTAAGTTGTGTGGGGGGGGGGCAGGGTTTAGCTCCACATTTCCTGAGCAAAGAAGAAGCAGTAGTATAATTTTCTTTAAGGAGCTTATAAGGATGGAGACTGCTTTTTTATTTCTTCGAGGTTGCCCATATCGTACTGCACAAGAGGTAGCACCACTGTAATGACAGTTTATCGTGATCAATGTAAGTGCTCAAATAGACATAAGCGAGGGCGGCATTTTCCAATTTTTCATGCCCAACAAACAGGGCGATACCATGGATACAAACCATTGGGAAGCTATGAAGGTTTTCAGTATCTCTCCCCCATTTTGTTCCTCCTGGATCTCTGTGGCCCTTATGTCATTTTTCACATAGAGTGCCACTCCTTCTCCCTTCCTGCCTGCTCTGTCTCTTCTGAATATGTTGTAGCCAGGTATGGCCATCTCCCAGTCGTGTACATATCTTTTGCTTTCCAAAAAAAGAGGGAGGAGGCAAAGCAGGTTAAATCACTGGAGGTGGAGCACAAGCAGAATGCCTCACCAGAGACATTGCATGATCTGGTCTTGGTGAAGGGAAAGCTAAATCAACTGGTCACTGCCCAGATAGAAAGTTCCCTTCTGCCTTGCCAAGCAACAGCATATTTTGAGGGGGGACAAGGTGGACAGGTGGGTGACCTGGCAGTTGAAAAGGAAGGAGGTGGACAAAGCAGATCTTCAACTAGCAGTATGAGGCAGTATAGCGCAGTGGTCTAAGGCTCTGAGCTGCAAATTTGGTGACATCCAGCAGACCAGACCTGGGTTTGAATCCTATAGCTTCCACTTGCATACTGTGTGACCCTGAGCAAGTCACTTAACCTCCTTGTGCTCCCAGGTCGCTCCTGTAAAAGCTTTCAGCTTAGTGTGCTATTAGTTAAACAACTAAATAAATAAATAAATAGCAGTGTATGGTATCCAGACTACCTCTGAAAAGAGTGAAATTGAGAGGTATTTAGAGAATTTTACTCTGATCTTTACTCCTCTGATGTCACATCCACCACCCTCTCCCAGATACTTTTCTGACACCCTCAACCTCCCTAGAATTCCTTGGGCTACAGAGGAATAGGAGCTGGGCAAAGACATCTCCAGAGCTGAAGTACACAAGACAGTCTAGGATCCCAGAGCAGGTGAGGACGCTGGCCCCAGTGGCATCCCAGCAGAGTTTTATAATTTTTTTCTGGAAGGTATTATAAGAGTCCATGGGGCCATGCTGCATGAAGCTCTTGATGGGATATTAAACCCCCTTCCCATTACTTAACCACAGTCACAATTCTGTCCAAGACTGGTAAGAACCCCACCCAGAGCAGCTCTTACCATCCCATATGTTACTCAATGCAGACTGCAAGATTGTAGTAAAACTCCTGGTTGAGCGACTGGATGTGATCCTGCCACACCTCATACATACTGACTGGGGGTGGTCATAAAGTGTAAACAAACAAAAAGTAACATCAGCAGATTACTTACTTTGATGTGGAGATGGGCAGGGAATGGAAGGGGAGGGGGGGGGTTGCTTGGCCCAGTCTGTTGGCATTATGTGTGGATAAAGCCTTTGACTGGGATGAGTGTCCCCTTCATGTTTATAACCGTGGAGAGGTATGGGCTATTTACTAGACTCTGATCATGGGTGAGGGCTCTGTACGTTTCCCTGGGGTCCAAGTGCTTACTAATTGACATCTCTCTGCCCCCTTGCAGCTTGGTCAGGCAACTTTCTAGGGATATCCTCTGTCCCAACTATTGTATGCCCTCACCATTGAAACCTGGCAGCAGGAATCTGAAAGCATCCCGACATAGCTGGGCTGCAAATTGAAGAAGACCACCATAAGATATCCCTTTTCATGGACAATGTCCTCCTATACCTATCCAATCTCCAGGTGTCCATACTTGCATTAATGAATGTCTTCCAGATCTATAGCACCCTATTGGGGCATAAGAGCAACTGTTTGAAGTGTGAGTGTTTGAAAATGGTGGGGGGGGGGGTCCCACTTCAAAAGGGGGTGGCAGTCCTTCCAGCTGCCACTTCCCTCAGATATCTTGGAGTCATCCTCCCAAGGAAACCTTCTACCATCTAGAAGCTGAATTATGATGACACTATCCTCAACAACATGAAACAAGACTGCAAAAGATGGAGGACATTGCCTCTAACCCTCAAGAGAAGAGTCAATATGGTTAAGATGCACCTTCTCTCACAATGTTTGTACATGTTTCAGGGGCTACCAACCCATATTAACATACTAACATACTAAAATGCCAGCAGAGTAGGCCTCATGGTCTATCGGGCCTGCTCGGAAGTCAATATCCTGAATGGGCACTGATACCATACTCCTGGCCCCTCCTATGATCCCCCTTCCCCGCCAGAGTTCCCCCCGCCACCTGTATCTGTCTCAGCCTCTCTTGAACCCATCCACCACAGATACCTCCACCAGCACCCCAGGCAATGCATTCCATGGTTCCAACACCCTCTCAGTGAAGTACCGCCTCCTCCTTTCCCCACCCCTCCAAGTCTCTCACCCTCAGCCTCCAACTGTGCCCCCTGGTGGCCCCTCCTACCTTCCTCTGAAAGACTCCATAAGGTTTACCTCATTCACTCCTTTTAGAAACATACAAACATAGAATTTGATGGCAGATAAGGACCGCTTGGCCCACCTACTCTGCCCATTTTCCTACCTAACAGATAAGCTGTAGATCCTAGTTAACCAACAGCTTACTTCCTCCTATCCCCCACTAAGACTGCCTTATGTCTGTCCCATGCATTCTTGAATTCCCCCACTGTACTGGACTCCACAACCTCCTCAGGGAGGCTGTTCCATGCATCCACAACCCTCTCTGTGGAAAAATACTTCCTCACATTACCTCTGAGCCGTCCCCCCTCTATCTTCAAATTGTGCCCCCTTGTTCTTGCACATCTCTTTTCTGAAAGATTCTACCCTCTTGGACTTTGTTGATTCCTTGAGGTACTTGAAAGTTTCTATCATGTCCCCTCTCCCTCATTTCCTCGGGGCTGTACATATTAAGCTTCTTAAGTCTCTCCTCCTATGTCTTCTGGTGCAGACCCTGCACCATTTTGGTTGCCCTCCTCTGGACAGCCTCCACTCTGTCTATGTCTTTGAGGAGATGGGGTCTCCAGAACTGCACACAGTACTCCAGATGGGGTCTCACCAACTGTCTGTACAGAGGGATAACAACTTCCTGTTTTCTACTATTGATGCCTCTCCCTATGCATCCCAGTATCCCCCAGCCTTCCTTTCTGCCTTCTCACATTGCTTGCCCACCTTTAGGTCATCTGATATAATTACCCCAGGTCCTTTTCAATTTTACTGTTGTCAGTATCTCACCCCATTATGTACCCTTCCCCTGGGTTTTTGTTTCCCAGGTGCATTACCCTGCACTTCTTTACATTGAATCTGAACTGCCATACATTTGACCATTCCTCCAACCTTGCCAAGTCCCATCTCATCCTTTGCACTCCATCTTGTGTATCAACCCTGTTGCAGATCATTGTGTCATCTGCAGAGAGACATACTTTTCCTTCCAGTTCCTCTGCAATGTTACTAAAGACATTAAAAAGGACCGGATCCAGTACTGAACCCTGCGGCACCCTGCTAGTAACCCTCCTTTCTTCACTGTGGACTCCGTTTACTACTACCCTTTGTGTCCTGTTGTCTAGCCAATTTTTTACCCAGGCTACCATCTTGGGACCCACTCCAAGGCAGGCTAACTTGTGTTTTAATCTTTTGTGTGGGACTGTATCAAACGCCTTGCTAAAATCTAGGTAAGCCATGTCCACAGCCCCTCCCTGGTCTACTACTTTGGTCACCCAGTCAAAGAAATCTATTAGATTCGTCTGACATGACCTTCCCATCGTGAATCCATGCTGCCTTGGGTCCTGTGCCCCACTGGCCTCTAGGTACTCAACAGTTCTTTCCTTCAGAAGTGATTCCATCATTTTCCCTACCACTGAGGTCAAACTAACTGTTCTGTAGTTTCTGGCCTCTGGCCTCTGTCCTGCTCCCATCTTTGTGAAGAGGAATCACATTCACCCTCCTCCAGTCCTCAGGTACCACCCCATCCTCCCATGATTTGTTAAAGAGACTAGTCAGCGGTGTCACTAGGTCTACCCTTAGTTCTTTTAGAATTTTTGGGTGAAGCCCCATTGCTTTGTCCACCTTCAATTTTATTAGTTCTTTCAGAACCCTTTCTTCTGTAAATGGACTGGTATCGACCCCTGTCTTCAGAGTGTTTCTCTTGTTTGGTTTAGGTACCTCCCCCTCCTCTTCCTTTGTGAATACTGAGCAGAGATATTCGTTCATTATCCCTGCTTTTTCACTGTCACTCTCTGCACACATTCCTTCCCCTTTATTAAGCCTCAGTATCCCTCCTTTGGTCTTTCTTCGCTCCCTAATGTACTTATAAAAGGTCTTATCCCCCTTCTTAACAGAGTTGTCTAGCCTTTCCTCGGTTTGAGCCTTGCTATTCTGACTGCCTTCCCTGCCTCTTTCTGCTTTAACTGATAAAGTTCTCTGTCCTGCTCCTTCTGTATTTCCTTATATTTCCTGAATGCTATCCTTTTCTCCTTAATTTTCCCTGTATTTCCTGAATGCCATCCTTTTCTCCTTAACCTTCCCTTTTAGATATTTGAAGACCTCAGTCATGTCCACTCTGTCCCTCCCTCTTCCAGTGAGAATAGAGGTTGAGCTCCTCAAGCCTCTCTTCATATGTCCTATCCCCAGTCCCTGGATCATCTTGGTTGCCCTCCTCTGAACCCGCTCCAGGAGTTGAATATCTTTCATTAGGTGAGGACACCAAAACTGCATGTAGTACTCTAGGTGTAGTCTCACCAGGCAATTGTACATTGGCAGAATCACCTCCTTGCATCTTGAGGTAATCCCCCTGGTGATGTAACCCAACATCCTATTTGGCTTGGTCGCAGCCCTTCTACATTGCTCAGAATTATTCATCTTGGCATCCATCAGCATCCCAGGTCCCTTTTCTCACTAGAAGCCTGCAGTATGTCCCCCACCAAAGGGTGTACACCTGGCCTGGGTTCCTATGCCCCAGGTGAAGCACCTTGCATTTCCTAGTGTTGAATTTCAGTTTCCGGTGTGTCACCATCTCTCCATAGTATCCAGGTCCCCTTGCAGGGCTGCCTTACCCTCTTCTCCATCTACTACCACCCCCAGCTTCAAGTTGTCCTCAAAGAGGCTAATTTTGCTCCTGATACCCTCCCAGATATTGGAGATGTAAGCGTTAAACAGGAGCAGCCCCTGAACTGATCCCTGTGGGACCCCACTTATGACCCCCTGGAAAACAAGACCAGCCCCCCACCACCACCTGCTGAGAATGCCCAGACAGCCAGTTCCCAATCCACCTAACCATCAGAGCCCCCAACCTCATCCTTCCTAGTTTATCTAGCAGACCAGTGTGGGGAACCAAATCAAATGCCTTGCTGAAGTCCAGAAAGAGGACATCCACCAGCCTACCCTGGTCAAGCACCATCATCACCCATT
This sequence comes from Neoceratodus forsteri, assembly GCA_016271365.2. Classification (NCBI taxonomy): domain Eukaryota; kingdom Metazoa; phylum Chordata; order Ceratodontiformes; family Ceratodontidae; genus Neoceratodus; species Neoceratodus forsteri. The sequence goes on from CM028133.1 coordinate 934,879,795, forward strand.
CATAGAACTCCACAAGGTTCGACTGACACAATCTGCCCAGGACAAAGCCATGCTGGTGATCATCTAGGTATCCCAGTTTCTCCAGGAACCCTCACAGCCTCTCCTTTAGGATGGCCTCCAACAATTTACCCACCACCAATGTCTGGCTGACAGGCCTGTAGTTCCCCGGCTCTTCCCACGAACCTCGTTTGTGGATGGGTACAATGTGTGCCTCTCTCCAATCCTTGGGCACCTTCCCTGTCTGTAGAAAAGCATTAAAAAGGTCTGCCAGGGGTGCAACCAGGACATCAGCCAATTCCCAAAGTACCATGGGATGGATTACATCAAGACCTGGAGCTTTTTCCTTTTTAAGGGACCCGAGGGTTTCCCACACCCTGCCAACAGGGATTTCAACATCCGTGCTTCCTTCCTCCCTAAGTCGAACCAGCATGTCCACTCCCATACGGAGCAGCTCTCCCAGCCCCCTGAGTAACAACAGGTACCTCAACATTTAATGTCTCTGCCACTTCTGCCCCTGCTTCCTCCTTTCCTGTGCCCCCCGTGCAACCTTCCTAGTGAAGACCGATGTAAAGTACTCATTTAGTACCTCTGCTTGTTCATCTGCCTCCTCTGTCCACTCCTTCCCCATCCTCAATCTACTCAACTGTCCCCTTACTCTCCTTATCTCCTCTATATATCTAAAGAACCCTTTCTCCCTCCACCTGATCCCCTGCATAAGCCTCTACTCCATCCTAGCCTTGGCCCCTCTCACCACCCTGGTAACCCTCCTGGCCATTTAGAGATACTTATCCCTATCCAAGACCCCACACAAATGCTTGAACCTACTGTATGCAGCCCTCTTTTCCTTTACCTCCTCCTGGACCTCCCTGGTCCACCAGCATGGCTTCTTCGACCTACCACACTTACACCTCACCCTTGCACAGGACCTGGTAGCCTCCTGTAACCCTTTCTTGATGATTTCTCACCTGCTTTCCGCATCCATGCCCAGCGTAATCCCATCCAAGTGGCCCTTAAGGTTTGTCCCATGCTCTTAAAGTCTGCTCCCTAAAATCAACTATCATTGTCCTTGTGTGATCCTCCCCAGGTCCAATACAAACCAGATTGTGGCATGATCACTTCCAGCTGGGTGTCCACCTTGAGTTCCTTAACTACGTCACAGTCAGCAAGGACTACATTGAGGATCGACCCTCTCATTGGGTCAACAGCCTGTTGAATTAGGAATGCATCCTGGAAAACATCCAGCAGCCTCTGCTCCTTGGACAATGGGGACGACATAGTTCCACATCAGTCGCTGGCATGTTAAGGTCCCCAATATCACCACCCACCCCTTCCTCACCACAGGTGGTCCTTTATATTAGCCAGCAGACTATCCTCCAGATCATCAGCCAGCATGGGGGGCCTGTAGACCACCCATTTTGACCGTCTTTTCCCCAGGGGTTTGCATGGTAACCCATAGGGCCTCCATTGCCCCCAATTCCAGCACTCTGCTTATCGATGTTGTCCTAATAAACAGTGCTACTCATCCCCACTGCCCTATCCTTTCTGAGCACAGTATACACCTCAGGTTTAGGTCCCAATCATGTCTGGGGTGGCCCAAGTTTCGGTCACAGCAGCCATGTCCACCTCGCCATCCACAAGCATTACCTGGAGCTCAGGCATCTTGTTTCCCAAGCTCCTGGCATTTATCAGGACCACCTCTAACTCTTATCCCTACCCAGTGTCTGGGTTTCACCCTGAGAGGTTACCGCAGCTGCCCTTGGCCCCGACGTACAACCTGCCACTCATGTGGATCATGCTAGGCTCCTCCACACAACCCTCCCCTTCACAAGTTTAAACTCCATGTTGTCCGGATAAATTTGGTCAGTTTCTGCTTTAGTACCTCCTTCCCCACCAGGTTGAGATGAAGCCTATCCATGTGTACAGACCCTTGTTCTTTAGGTGGCCCCCAATCGCCCACCACCCGTGCCCCACGGCTTCATCTCATCCCTTGAGCCACTCGTTAACTTCCTAATTTTCTGCCTGTTTTCCACAATGGCCCTCGGCACTGGCAGTATCTCCGAGAAGGAGACTGAGCAGCCATTGGCGTGACAGACCCTGGCAAGCTCATGAAACCTAGCCTGAATTTCCAGCACACTATTTCCAGCAATATCATTTGTGCCCAGGTGCACTAAGATGTCAGGTGAATCTCCATAACCCTGTGCCAGTGAACAAACCAGGTGCTTAGCCTTGTGTACAGTCAACCTGGAAATAATCTTGACTCCAACAGGACTGGGTTTCCCTCACCCTGCCCCTCCACTGAATACTCCTAATCATGGAGTCCCCAACAGGAGCACCCTAACTCCACTGGTATCCTTAGGCACACGCCCTTACAGGCCACCACCCCAACCCCTACCTCTTCCCCTACTCCAGCCCTGCCCTTCAACTGGGTGACTGATGGCTCCCCTATATGAGAGTCACTTACAGCCCTGTACCTCTTATCCCAATGCACTGCCCCAACTGTCTTGTCCACCCCTAGTGTTGCTTCGACATTGCTCCTGACCCTGGCTGACACATCAGCCCCAGGCATCCCCCACCCCTCAGACCCACCTGCACCAGTCACCCCTCCCCCTTCCGTGTCACACTGGCTGTTCCCTGGGGCTCTTTCTGCTGCCTCACCACCAACTCTTTCACCACCTGCTTTCATCATACGTGCTATTTCAAAATTTTTCGAGCCCTGAGACCCCCCCCAGTGGGAATTTTCTTCCTCAGCACTTGCTCTGCTTGCATAGGTCCCTCTATGTGCGCCCCTCCCAGTGTACTTCCCATTTCATTTTATACCTATTCCCCCTGCCAGTTGCACACTTTCCCAGTGCCAGCCCTCGAGCCCACAAAGGTTTTCACTTCAGTGAGGGCTACCTTAACTCCTTCTTGTAGTGGTGCTATAACCTACATCTGTACTACTTTGTATCCTACTTGTCCTGTTATTCCAGGTTGCCCTGAAAAGGGACCTCCAGGGCCCAGTGGGCCTACCTGGTCATCAAAATTCAATAAATAAATAAATAATAAACAGATGATTTTAGAAGCTCTGGAGAAGAGAGGGTGGGACTGCCGCACTTCTGTTTTATTACATGGCTTTTATAAAGGACATCCAATTTCAGGGAGCTGAGAGTTCACTGGGTGGCTCCCTTTTATCTAGCCTCCACTCCCTGCCACTAAGGGAAAGCATAATCAAGCAGATCAGCAACCTGTTCTTGAAAACAACTGCACATGTATGGTTGTCAAACTGCAGACAAATATCACACTTAAATTTCCTGTCTCTGGGCCAGGATCTCATGAGGACTGTGGTGGCACTCAAGGCCACCAGCTCAAAGAATCAGTGCTGCACCAATGGCATGAAAGGGCTGTCAACACTGGTTGATCTCTTTGAGTGGGGAGTTTTCAGCCCTTCCAAACCTGGTCCCATACCTATAAATTAAGCCCATGTGATTTATTTGCCTACCTACAAATAAGGCAAAGGATCCAACAGTATCTGGGGACAGTAAATTTTGAACCAAAACGTTCACCAGTAGAGGAAATAATCCTTCAGCACTCAACAGCAGAGTGCATCCCATTAAACAATTCTATACCCTTTTATGGGGGAGAGGTAGCCATAATGTAGTCAGAGAAAGGAGGGGGGCAGATCTAGGGGGCCTACACTGGTCCTCCGCAGAGTGGAAAGGGGCTTTTAAAAGGACCACATTGTGTTGGCTATGCCAGGCACATTTTAACTTTCTACATCAAGTTTGCCCTACCTTGGTTCTGGCCCACAGAATTGATTCAGAAAACCAGCACATGCCCTAAATGCTTAGAAGATGAGGGAACCCTTTTTACCTAGCATGGCAGTGCCCTAAAGTAGGACAATATTGGGGAGAGATAGTTCACATTCTTTCTCAGATATTACAGTTCCCATTTAAGGTCACTGAAGATCAAGTCCTGCTGGGTATCAGTCCTGGGGGGAGGCGGGGGCAACTTACAAACACCCTGTCTGGTTATTGAGTATGGCAGTGGAAAAATGAACCCTTGCATAGTCCTGGCTCACTGACCTCCTCTCCCCCACACTTTGTCAATACAGTAGTTGAGAGCATGAGAACTGAGCAAGCTGTATATAATGCTGTGAAAAAAACAAATTAATTCAGTAATGTGGGGCCCGCTGGAATGTGTGCTGGAAGATAGTATACTGCCAGTGGGGTGAATGCTCCCAGAGCTAGAACTAAAGTTGGGGTGAATGGGTGGGAGTGGCACCTGGATCAGGGGATGCAGAAGTGTATGTTCATTAGCTTATACCCCGGACATTCCATTAAGGACTCTATATGTACTGTATTGATCTGTTGCTGGTACAGTCAGCACCACTTATAACATCTGCCCTTACAGCGGACAGCCACTTATGGAGTGTTTCTCTCTACCCAAACCAACACCTAATACTTTTAATAGTAAAACTATGGTTTATAATGACCTACCTGCTGGAGTATAGCGGCTGCCAGAACCTACTTGATGTGACAATCAGAGCCATCAGTTGCTGACAGCTTTCAGTTACAGGAGTTATCTGCTGACTGTCCACTTCCAGTGGTTAATGGTTAAGAGTCAGCAGCTGATTCAGAGCCGATTCTCAGTTGATCATAGGCTACATAACATAGAAACATAGAAACATAGAATTTGATAGCAGATAAGGACTGCTTGGCCCACCTAATCTGCCCATTTCCCTACCTAATGGATAAATTGCAGATCCTAGTTAACTAACAGCCTACTTCCTCCTACACCATACTAGAATTGCCTTATGTCTGTCCCATGCATTCTTGAATTCCCCCACTGTTTTTGACTCCATGGCCTCCTCAGAAGAGCTGTTTCATGCATCTACAACCCATTCTGTGAAGAAATACTTCCTCAGCCGTCCCCCCTCTATCTTCAAATTGTGCCCCCTTGTTCTTGCACATCTCTTTTTCTGAAAGATGCTACCTTCTTGGACTTTGTTGATTCCCTTGAGGTATTTTAAAGTTTCTATCATGTTCCCTCTCTCCCTCCTTTCCTCGAGGCTATACATCTTAAGCTCCTTTAGTCTTTCTTCATATGTCTTCTGGTGCAGACCCTGCACCATTTTGGTTGCTCTCCTCTGGACAGCCTCCACCCTGTCTATGTCTTTGCTGAGATGGGGTCTCCAGAACTGTACACAGTACTCCAGATGTGGTCTTAGCAACTGTCTGTACAGAGGGTAAACAACTTCCTGTTTTCTACTGCTGATGCTGCTCCCTATGCATCCCAGTATCCCTCCAGCCCTCCTTACTGCCATCTCACATTGCTGGCCCACCTTTAGGTTGTTTAATATGACTACCACCAGGTCTCTTTCCATTTTAGTTGTCAGTAACTCACCCCCATTATGTTCTCTTCCCCTGGGTTATTGTTTCCCAGGTGCATTATTTTGCACTTCTTTGCACTGAATCTAAACTGCCATACATTTGACCATTCCTCCAACCTTGCCAAGTCCCTTCTCGTCCTTTAAACCCCACCTTGCGTATCAACCCTGTTGCAGATCTTTGTGTTATCTGCAAAGAGACATACTTTCCCTTCTAGTCCCTCTGCAATGTCACTTATAAAGACATTAAAAAGGACCGGCCCTAGTACTGACCCCTGTGATATCCCACTAGTAACCGCCCTTTCTTCATTGTGGAATCCATTTACTATTACCCGCTGTGTCCTGTTGTCCAGCCAGTGTTTTACCCAGGCTACCACCTTGGGACCCACTCCCAGGCTGGCTAATGTGTTTATTAATCTTTTGTGTGGGACTGTGTCAAATGCCTTGCTAAAGTCTAGGTAGGCCAAGCCCACAGCCCCTCCCTGGTCTACTACTTTGGTCACCCAGTCAAAGAAATCAATTAGATTTGTCTGACATGACCTTCCTGCTGTGAATCCATGCTGTCTTGGGTCCTGTGCCCCATTGGCCTCTAGGTACTCAACATGTCTTTCCTTCAGAAGTGATTCCATCATTTTCTCTACCACTGAGGTCAAACTTACAGGTCTGTAGTTTCCTGCCTCTGTCTTGCTCCCACTTTTGTGAAGGGGAATCACATCTGCCCTCCTCCAGTCCTCAGGTACCACACCATCCACCCATGATTTATTAAAAAGGGTATTCAGTGGTGTTACTAGTTCTTCCCTTAGTTCTCTAAGAATTCTAGGGTGAATCCCATCAGGCCCCATTGCTTCATCCACCTTAAGTTTTAAGAGTTCTTTCAGAACCCTTTCTTCTGTGAAAGGACTAATATCAACCCCCCTATGCAGAGTGCTTCTATTGACTTAATTATTTATCTCCCCCTGCTTTTCCATTGTGAATACTGAGCAGAAGTATTCATTCAGTATCCCTGCTTTTTCACTGTCACTCTCTGCCCAACCACCTTCCTCTTTATTCAGCCTCAGTATCCCTGCCTTAGTTTTTCTTTGCTCCCTAATGTACCTATAAAAGGTTTTATCCCCCTTCTTAACCGAGTTGGCTATCTTTTCCTCTGTTTGGACCTTTGCTATTCTGACTGCCTTCCCCACTTCACATAAGGTGTTCAGTCACTGATTGTTTCAGAGCTCGGTTCTCCCTGTGCGTCAAGCTGTTTCAGAAAATTTGTTTGAGATGTCAACCCCATAACCCTCAAGTTCTGCTGGCTCACAGGCTACAAAATGGATTGCAATCACACCCACAAAAAAAGTAGCAACTCACAGTAGCAATGTGTGAAAGAAAACAACAATTTTTTGATGCAGCCCATATGATGACAAGAGTGTGGGACTCTGTCTCGCAAGAGATCATAGTGCTGTGTTTAAGTAAAGCTGGCTTTCTTCGAAGACACCTGCCACACCAGACACCTCAGTGGAAATTTTGGTTCCTCCACCAGAAGGATCATCGGCTGCAGAGCCTGATGAGCAGTACCATCTGGGGGATGATGCTGAAGCGGAGATCAAGGATGACATAATCCAGGTGGTGTCAAGCATGAAAACCTGATGAAGTAACAGCTGACATTGACAAGGATGAGAACGAGGAGAGCAAGAAGCAAAGCAGACCGGTCACAGAAGGTGCCATTTGAAAGGCACTGCTAACCCTGAGGCAGACAATGGAGCAACGTCAGGACATTAGTCCAGATTGAGCTTTTCTGCATACAACAGAGAATGAAATGTATGCAGAAAAGCATAAGAGTCAGCAGAAGATTCCTGAGTTCTTAAAGGCTAAGCTGAAGCTGAGGTAAGAAGATACAGTACTGTAGCTGGTTGGAGGTGATCAGATGCTACAGTTCAGTTGCACACACGAGTCGATTGTGATACAATAATTTAATTTATTGTCTATTTATTTGTCTGCAAAAATATATTAAATACAGATCCGATGCAGCATTTAATGAGTTAAGAGTCTTTATTTGACACCACCACTACTGACTGTGTACCGCATGTCATAGGACACCATACTCTACACAACTATAGTACTGTTCTAGCAGCCTGATGTGTTACCAATCTGCAGATGCTTAACTCAGATGCTGCTTATAGCGGGCAAATTGGACTTTGCTGAATATGCCCACTATAAGCAAGGCTGACTGCCTTGTGCATGTACAGCCTTAGCTCTATTCTCAGCCTAGCCATCACTCTGCTAAGTTAATGCTAGATAATGTTGTATTTTTGACATGGTTACCTATAAACACATTTTACAAAAAAAGGAGACTCCATTAAATATAGCTGTCCCCGGGCTTTTATTAATATTCTCCACAGTATTTGAACATACAGTTAGCACCATCTTCATGGCAGTGAATTTAACAATCTTATTCAGAACACTCAGCATTTTGAATAAGTATTCTGGCCATTTAAATGGCAATATTACAAATACTGGGAAAGTATTATGAATTAGGCCTTTGCTCATTAGAATATAGGTAACTTAAAGGTGATATATGCCTTTTATATAGAGCATTCAACAATGGAGATTTATGGAAATGCATAGGGCTTAGTAGAAATATGATCAACAGAACTACCAGAACGCATAGGCTCCAGCTTAAGGGTGAGACATATAGATCCAAAAAGAGAGGGTGTTGGATCAACCAGGGTGTGGTATCAATGTGGAATGCTCTTCCCAAATCAGTAGTGCACAGCACCACAATGGAAGATTTTAAAAGATGCTTGGACAATTTTATGGGTGATGAATGTTCTAGACAGTACCACTGATAGGTGGCGAGTCATTTTTGGCTAGCGATGAAATCTATTAAATATTAATATTCAGTAGTGTTGCTTGGATAGTATCCTGTCAGGTGCCATCAGTTTGACCAGATTTTGGATGGCTCAAATGGCATATACATCAACCAAAGATCCAACCTCCTAGGATCCACAGTTAGTATCTGAAGTATCAGTGGATCTGGCCAGGATCCAGTGGATCTGGCCATCAGATCCAGTGATCCGACCTCAGATACATGGATCACACCTCAGATGCACAACTACTGTACCAGACTACAGATCTGAAATCCAGCTCTGGTCAGATTATGGTTTGATTTGGATGTGGATACCAGAACAGAGGTAGTTGGCTCACAGAAGCACTATCTGAGCACCACTAGTACATATTAATACGTATAGTGAGGGTGTCTTTTACAAGATAAGATGGTTATCTCATGCTGTTTTGGGCAAGAAGGCTGTTGAAGCTGAGCTGTTCTGCCAGCCCAAAACAGCCTGAGATAACCTTCTTATCCCATAAGAAACACCCTCACTATACATACTAATACAGTATGAAGCAGTGGAACTGCCTCCAACCCAAAATGGTACTTTAGTGTAGAAATTTTGCTGATAACGTTCCATTTATTTGTACCCTTATTGCTAGTCTCCCCTGTTCTTTTAATGGGGTAGTGGTACATTCTACGAGCAGTCGTTACTACACACTGTGTAATGGTGCTGCCAGGGTACTAACTGCTTTGCTATCAGCTGTGCTATCAGCTGTAATGGAGGGATAAAATGAAAACAAAACTTGTCAGCCTCAGGTATGAACAGCTTGACAGTCAAGGTGTCACTGCCATGCAAAAAAAGATTTGTGATTTATTTTACTTTACAGGACAGCAGCGCTTTGAGATATGTCAACTACTGTATCTGCTTTACATATGTGAGGGTACTTTCACCATCTGCCACAGTACCCCTTGTTGTCTTAGTAGAACAGAGTGCCATCTCCAAGCTGTGCTGCTGCTATGGACTCTAGAAAGACATTCTACTTTTTTTTTTAATCCAGGATTTGCCTCACAGCTGATTCCACTGCAGCGATTCTGACAGGAACTGTATGACAAGTCAGCGTCTCCATGCTGGGAATCCACTGTACAGAGGCGTGTGAGGCAGCATCTGTATGATGAATAAGAGATACAGTAGTGCTGTCCTCTGATTGGTGGAGGCAGTTCCACTGCTTTATAATATTCAAAATAATGCAGCAGGGATATTCTGCCTGTATTCTGAATATTAGTGGAATACGTGAGCAATAAGACATGATGAGACGTTGGTGGTACTAGGTTTACCATGCACCCTGGAGCATAGTAAAGAATAACACTGCAGGCTAAGTGCCTTCAGAACCTGGGCATGTGGTAAACCTAGTACAAACAACATCCTTGAAGTGTCTTATTGTTTATATAAAATGGGTTTGTACTGAAATAAAAATAAAGTCAAAAATACAAATAAAAACTTTCCCTAGTGCCATCAGTGCATGATACAGCACAATCATTAGTGGTAATAGGGCAGACTAGGTGGGCCTAAGGACCTTATATGCCAACAATTTCCATTTTTATGTTTCTAAGCATGGCTAAAACTAATTTACTTGCTTAAAATTATTGGTGCCAGTGATAATATCTTCACTGATAACATAGTTCTTTCTAACCTGTAAGCATGGTATCTTCATTGGAGCACCTCACAGTACTGCCAATTATGAGAAGATGTTTCTGTTGTGCTGATCATGGTGCAGCCAGACATGATGGTGAAGGCAGTTGCAGCATTTTGAGGGAAATCAACGCTTTCCATGTTAGCACTTTTATGTGTAAGTGATCAAGAATCAGTTTCAGCTGAACACACACAGACAGCATAGTGAGTGTACTTAGGAGCCTATCTTATGACATATTTTCCATTTTATTTAATTGTAGACACAGCAAAGTAAGATCTGTGAAACATACTATTTTACACTGTACATTAACATATGTACCAATGGTATACTGCTGTGTTTTGGGCTGTGTCGAATGGTAGCCGACTGGCTCCATGCAGACAGTTATTTATCATATTGCAGTTTAACATTACTCTCAGATGAATTACCTGTTTTATTGGTAGAGTGAGAGAATGTCACTTCAGAGAGACAGTGAGTAGCAAGCAGTTGGGGTAAGTGAGGCAGAAGCAGGATGGGAGAGAAAGACCATCAGGATGAGACCAGTAATACTTCAGAGCTCCTACAGATGGAGGCATACCTCTGATCAAGTGATCGGATGGACTAGTAAAAAAAAAAACACAGTGAGAAACCAGCTGGGCTGAGGAATGATTAACCAATATAATATCAATAAAAAAAAAACCTTTCCCTTTGGATGGGTAGATAGAGAAACAAGATACAGCAGGTATGTTGTTGGGGGGGAATGGCTGAGGGGGTTAAGTTGTGTGTGATGGGGAGGAAAACAATGGATGACATTTAAAAATTAACAGTACACATCTATAACACATAGATATGCAATCTTATAAGTCCAGATTGGCAGGGACTTGTTTTTAACCATTGGTAGTGCTCTCATAAGGCAATGGCTAGAACCAAGTCTCATCCAATCAGGGTACAGGGATATTGTTGCCCATTTTATATTATGCCCTGTAAACACAGTATTTGGAATATGCCCCAGCCTTAATGCCCTGAGCATGTGCATGACTTCTGACACATTCTTCTCACAGTGCCACTTAATAGCAGCCAGTGTACTGAGCATGCTTGATGAACTGCTTATTCAGAGTACTGCAACTTACATGGAAACAGAGAATACAGGTGGAATTTATATTCCACTGCCATGTAAATGCAGTGTTCATATTAGTTATTCAGAATGCTCACTAGTCCAAATACTGCAGTATTCTGAACACTAAGGCCACACTCAAGTCTTAGGTTTGTTTATTTAGGAAGAATGAACTACAGCTATTTGAGCTGAGATTTATTTACAAATGGTTCTTACAAACTGAGTATTTAAATTTAAATGGTCAACAAGTTCCAACAATGACATAATAAAAAGAACAGTTAGAAGATAATGATTGATCGTCAAGTTATACCAATGCTGACATTGCAACTCTTGACAACTGAGTAAGAGATGAATGGTAAGCCATTTCTTTCATTGAAGCAGAGAATGCAGTAGTACACATGCATGGTATAAAATCAAGAGGAGCATATTCCATGTATGTGGACCATCATAAGTAAAGGACTTCGCTACTAAAGGGAAGGACTCTCATTTAAACTGAGCGGGGTGGAATAGTAGGCACTAGCCTAGCTAGCACTCCCACATAATGGGGCAGATAGGGTGGCAGGGATAGCAGAAGGAGGGGTATATGGTGGAAAGGATTATCAGCAAATGCCAGGAGTTCAGGGAACAAAATGGTGGACCTGCAGGCCATAATGTGGGATGAGGGCCTAGACATTGTGGCTATAACTGAGACCTGGTGGTCAGAGTATCAAATTTGGGAGGTAGTTGTCCCAGGGTACAGGCTTTTCAGAAAAGACACGGTGGGAAAAAAGAGGAGGGTAGCAACGTACATCAAGGATAACAAGGTAACAGAAGGGCAGGGGGAGGTAGAGGTCCTGTGGGTCCCATTGGAAAAATAGTCTGGTGCATCATTAAGAGTGGGCATGATCTACTGACCTCCTATGTAGGGAGAAGAAGAGGACAGGCAGATGTTGCAGGTGGTTCAAAGGATGGCAGTCAGGGGGGGAGCTTCTGCTAGTGGGGACCTAAACTTCCCTGACGTGGACTGGGAAATCCCGATGGCAGCATCTGCCAGGAGCGAAGAGGTACTCAGTGCACTCCAACTTTCCTGCAGCAGCTGGTTAGGCAGCCCGCTGAGAGGATAACATACTGGACGTGGTCCTCCTCACCAATGGGGATAGTGTGGAAGAAGTTGCTGTGGGAGACAGTCTACGTACAATACAGTGAGTTCCCAGGGTAAGAACAGGAAGGAAACCAATTGGACCAGCATTAAGGTTCTGGGCTTCAGGCGGACAGACTATACTGGAACAAGAGAGATGTTCAAGGAAGAAATGGAAGGAAAGGAGAAAATAGGGATGTGGAGGAATTATGGAAATCTATTGGGGGTTACTGAAGCCACTGAACTTTGCATCAAGAAAGTAAAAATAACAAAAGGAGGAGGCCACTCTGGTTTGCCATTGAGGTGATAGGGGCAATTAGGGAAAAAGGGCATTCAGAACAAATAAGAAGACCGAGAGGAGTGAGGACAGGGAGACTTACAGAGAGAACCTGAGAGTGGCAGGGCAAAAGATTAGGAGGACAAAAGTGGATACAGAAAAGAAAATTGCTAGGCAGGCCAAATGAGGAGATACAACTTTTTTTAGGTATGTGGGAGGAAAGAGGAAGGTGAGGCAGGGGATAGTAGGGGGGAGTACATGTGAAGGGAGACTTTGAGAAGATGCTGAATAGCTACTTTTGCTCGTCTTTATGGTTGAGGAGGAAGGGACCTGAGATAATGGGGAGAGGAGGGAATATAAAAGAGTGGATCCTAGCCTGTTCAGTGAGGATAGGGTAAGGGAAGAACTAAGAAGGTTGAAGGTTTACAAGGCAATAGGGCCAGACAGCTTGCATCTTAAGGTAATCCAGGAACTAAGGGAGGAGCTGGCAGCACCTCTGACAAGGCTGTTTAATGTGTCCCTGGATACAGGGTGGGTAGCAAGTGACTGAAAGAGGGTGGATGTGCTGCCAATACATAAGGGGGTAGCAGTGAGGAGATGGAGAATTATCGCCCGGTCAGCCTCACCTCAGTGGTGGGTAAAGTGATGGAGGTACTTATTAAGGAAAGGGTGGTAAACTACCTGGTTGAAGCCAGCCCATCAGCGCAGCAGTTGGACTTCCACTTGTGACGCCGGCGACCCAGGTTTGGGAATGGACCAGGCTCGTCGGAGGGCCGGCCAGGGGAGAAAGATGGAGCATCCTGAGGACTGCTCTCCTTCTCTGAAGGGAGGGCTGGGAGCACACCCAGTGCATGACTGACCCCTGGTAGAGGCCGGGTACAACACATCCGAGTGTGCACAGAGGCAGGGCAGGCATGAAATCATTGCCGTCCCTGCCTCTAGAAAACACAGAAAATGATGCTGCTCATGCTAAATGATGCTGTCCCCGGCACCTGGCCTCCATAGCTCTCCACCGCACCATCCACTGACTCAGTCACAGTTCCATGGACACCACTGCAGGCCCTGAACCCCACCCTAGGGGGGAAGCCAGGGAGGCAATCTCGGGTTCGCTGACACCTTTCCCCATTGCAGATGGGCAAGCTAAGTGATGCCATGGCCCTACCATGGGGTAAGCCAAGGAATATCAATGGGGTGGTAGGTAGTCATTGGGGAGGGAGGCAGGAGTACGGCATGGGGGCTGAAGGTTGAGTGACAGGGGGAAAAAGGCATACTAAATAAATAAAAAAGGAAAAACTACCTGGTTGACAGCAGACTGCAGGATGACAGGCAATTTCTCAAATGGGAGGTCATGCCAGATGAACCTAATAGAGTTTTTCAACTGGGTGAAGAAGGTGGGTGATCGTGAGAGCAGTGGACGGGCTTATCTGGACTTCAGTAAGGCCTTCAATACTGTTCCTCACTGAAGAATGGTAAATAAGCTGGATAGCTTAGGGGTGGGACAGAAGATAACCTAGTGGATGGAAAACTGGTTGAAGGACAGAAACCAGAGGTGGTGGCAAATGGGGTGCAATCCAGGAGAGGGGGGTGACAAGTGGGATGCCCCAGGGGTTGGTACTGGGAACCATACTTTTTAACATCTATATCAGCAACATAGCAGAGGGACTGGAGGGGAAGGTGTACCTATTTATAGATATACGAACATTTGCAATAGAGTAGGCACACCGGGGGGTGGAGACCTTGAGGGAGGACCTGAGGATTCTGGAAGGGTGGGCGGACACATAGCAGCTGAATTTCTATGCCAAGAAGTGTACAGTAATGCACATGGGACGTAAAAACCCACGCCCATTTACACATTGGGCGAGGGGAGAAAATTAAGCAAACAGAGCAAGGGGGAGATCTGGGAATTATAATTTCAAACAACCTTAAGGTGGGTGACCAATGCAGCAAAGCGGTGGGCAAGGCAAATGGAATGCTGGTGTACATAGGAGGGGCAAAACAAGCAGGAGGAGGGAGGTGCTGATGCCTATATATAAAACCATGGTCTGATCTCACCTGGAGTACAGAGTCCAATTCTGCTGATCTCACCTACATAAAGACACAGAGGGATTTAAAGGTTCAGAGAAGGGCAACCAAGATGGTGTACGGTATGCATAGGAAGCCCTATGAGACAAGGTGGAGGGAATTGATCTGTACCCATTGGAAACTAGAAGAGAGTTGGGGGACATGATAGAAACATTCAAGTACATGAAGGGGATTAATACGGTGAGGGTAGGGGAGCTTATTTACAAGGAAAATGTGTGCTAAAATGAGAGGGTATAGTCTAAGATTAGAGGGCAATGATTTAAGGGCAATGTGAGGGATTGTTGCTTCACAGAGAGGGTGGTGGAGTCCTGGAACAGACTACCTGAAGAGGTGGTGGGGACTGAAATGGTGGGGGGATTCAAGAGAGCATGGGACAGACATAAGGAGTTAATCAGTGGATGGAAGGTGATATCCCTTGACAAAGGTGACGAGTATGGGGTTAAGGGGCAGACTTGATGGGCCTCAGAGGTCCTTTTCTGCCACCATATTTCTATGATTCTATGATTGCCTTCTCCACCTGTTTTCAAACAAGGTACTTTAAATTCCAAACTGCTGTAGGAACATGTGGTAAATACTGTAACTTGCTCTGTAAGGGATTCTGAAGATACCAGAAGCACAACCCTTTTGGACATACAAACAAAGATTCAGACAGTGGAGTCTCCTGCTCTCATTCAAAGGGAGCCAGTCAAGGTGCTGGTAAAGACTACACCTGTGGGTGTTTCTCAGGAAACTCAAAATAAATCTGGCTATCATATTAAATATACAGTCAAGGCCTGAAGCATGCTACTTTGCTGCGCCGTGGCCGTCATGGCAGATCATCACACTATATGGCATGGTGCACCGAAAGAACAAAAGGACCTGTATTGTCCCTTTGCTCTTTGAACTGCTTGCCACATTGTCTGTGATATGATCCACTGATCAGCCACATGGCTCTAAGTAACACGCTGCTGGTCTTAACTGTACTATCTACCTTATTTAGATGCAACTTTGCTGCATTCCCATAAAGATGGTTGCCATAATATGCAGCATTAGGTTTGAATAAACTATTTTATTCCACATGTCATTATTAAGAGTATATGTAACTCTATATAGACTTCTGATTTTTGGTCCCAAATTTTTAATGAAACTATCAATAAGTACATTCCACTCAAGATAAAAGTCCAGCCATACTCCAAAATATCTATAACTTGGAGAAATCTGAATCTCTGTTCTGCGTGTTGCCACAATAAGGAGCAGATTTCATTACCAGTTTTCCTTTTAGGTAAAAAATAGCATTATTTGGGTCTTTTTATTTAGAACTTACTCATTACAATTAAATAAAAAGTCTGAGTTTAATTAAAACTATGATTCAAGGGGGCATTGACTTCCTGAATTTTCTTGCCAGCACAGTACAGAATCATATCATCAGCATACAGATGGCAGTTTGTACCCTAAGCATGCCAATCTAAATTATTTCTATCAAGGGAGAAAAGCAGGGAGCCCAGTACTGACCCCTGAGAGTCTCCCCTTGTCACTTGGAGGAAAAATAAATTTCTCCTTGAATCCACCCAGCTGTGGCTGTTGTCCATCGCTCAAATAACTTGATACCCAGTTTAATGAATTTTCTACAAAGAAAGCCCTGTTTGTTTCATTTATCAGTGTACTGTAATACTATGGCTGATGGTGTTGAAAGCCTTGCAGCGGTCAATGAAAATAGATTAAACCGCTTTCCCACTATTCACAATACACTGGATTTCGTTTACAAATTCAGTTACTGCGATTATCAGGAAATGATTTTCCTGTATCCAGACTGACTTTTACTCAATGACAAAAACTTTATCTGCTTTACCGCAAGCCTCTCCAAGAATTTCTTCTTCACTAGCAAGAGTAAACTATGGTGGTAATTTACCAGAGTAGATTTTTGTTGCCTGTTTGAACACTGGAAAAACTTGAGCCTGTTTCCAAATCTGAAGGAACTATACCAGTAGCCGGTGATAAACTGTATAAGCAAGTTAAGGACTACAGTATAACTAATCAGGGCAGCATGTTTCAATAACGAAGCTTAGCCCATCCATCCCTCTACTTTCTTTCAAATTAAGTAATTGCAGGGGTTCACTGTGCATCCACAGTGCTCCACAATAAATCTTTTTATGGAGTTTTGTTTCTCTGGAGCCTGGTCAACCTCTCTGCCTTAACCTCCTCCAATGGACAGCCAGCCTCCTCAGTACTCACCAGCACATAATCCCTATGGCTGCCCCTGTGGTGGGGCCAGGAGAGGAGGCCGTCCTCCCTCCCCATGTCCACATCCAGATGCACTGGGAATACCGAGCCGCGGATGGTTCGGAGCAAGCCACTGGCTCAGTTTTCACTTGTTCCGTTCCCACGATCCATGGCTTGCATGATGCAACTGGGCATGCAGATGGAGGCAAGCATGCACAGCATGTCTCACTGCTGGCCACCTGCCAAGTTTCTGGCACACCAACTACCCTGCCACCATGCTTCTACATGGTGGCAGTATTAAAGTGGTGCAGTGAATCCCTCTCCCCCCGTGAAAAAAGGGAAGTTCATCAGACAGTGAACCTCACCGCACTCTGGCACCAGCCAACCCCAGCAACCCAAATCTGTTTCTCAACCCGGCTGCCAGCATGGCTAGAGGTGTTGCATCCGGTGCCTCAACCCTCTACCTCAGTAGACTGGCTCTCAATAAATCGTTCACTGTTTTCTGCAGCATGTATTGATCAACATAAATTGCTGAGTAAATACAGTGCCACTTGTATATGCTTTCACATGAAGAAAAGTTTGTGTTGTTGAACTGAATAGCAGATTCATCAATATGTAGCACATCTTCTAAAATCTTAAAACCTCTACCTCACGCAGTGCTAAATAGATTTATTTAGTAATTCACAGTCAGTCAATATTAAATAAATTATAAAGGCCACATATTTTGTCAGGTTCTAGATGTAAAATGATGAAGCCTGTTCAATAACTACTTACAGTGCTCATTGTATTATCTGCCTAGTTTGGTGCAAGAAAAAATAAGCAGATGACAAGAGGTGCTAATAAAGTTCTAGTAAAAAACAGCTTGTTTATTTTGTTCAAATGTTCTAGCTCTTAGTTTGCACTGTAGGTATAGAAGTTTGTAAAATATCATATTAAATGCATAAAACCATACCAATTTCTTGTACACAGCACCCTTGTTTTACTGTAGGGGTAGGCAGGCAGGTAAACATTCATAGAAACACAAGACACGGACAGTTTGGCCCACCCAGCCTACCAATTTCTTCCTGCCTACAGTATCACCACAGATCCTACTTGATCTCTGAACTGTTAACCCACCTCCCTCATCCTTTCCCCTAAGATTCCTTGTGCCTATCTCATTAATTCCTGAACCTTACTACTGCTGTTGCCCACCCACCTCTGCTGGAAGACTGCTCCAGGAATCTACCAGTCATTCTCTGAAGATGTACTTGCTCATATCTCTCCTGAATCTCCCCCCCCAGCTTCTTATCATGCCCCCTTGTTTTTGAGCAACTTTTTTCTGAAAAATACTTCCCTCCTGTATCTTATTTAACTCTATTAGGTATTTAAGGTCTCCAACACATCCCCCTTTCCCTCCTCTCTTCCAGTGTGCACATGTTCCAGGTCCTTCAGTTTCTCCTCATAGAACTTCTGATGCAGACCCTGAACCATTTTAGTTGCCCACCTCTAGACCAATCTCCACTCTGTTTATATCCTTCAGGAGATGTGGTCTCCAGAACTGCACACAGTACCTAGATAGAATATTATCAGTGAACTATACAGAGGCAACACTACATCCCTCTTTATGTTGGTGATATCCTTCCCTATACCCCAGCATCCCACTAGCCCTCCAAACTGCCTTGTTGCACGACCGACCACATAGGTAATCTGATCACGATTACTCCCAGGTCTCTTTTCTGTTTGGTGGTCATCAGTACCACCTCACCCATTTTGTACTCTGCTGCCAGTTTTCTGTGCCGCAAGCACAGCACCCTTGTTTTAATCTGGGGGTAGACAAGCAGGTAAGCATTCATAGAAACACAGGATAAGGACAGTTTGGCACACCCATCCTGCCTATTTCTTCCTGCCTACAGTATCACCACAGGTCCCACTTGATCTCCGGTCTGTTAATCCACCTCCCTCATCCTTTCCCCTAACATTCATTGTGCCTATCTCATTAATTCTTGAACCTTACCACTGCTGTTGCCCAATTACCTCCACTGGAAGACTGTTCCAGGAATCTGCCAGTCTTTCTCTTAAGATGTACTTCCTCATCTCTCTCCTGAATCTACCCCCCAGCTTCTTATTGTGTCCCCTTGTTCCTGAACAATTTGTTTTCTGAAAAATATTTCCCTCCTGTACCTTATTTTTACTATATGAGGTATTTAATGGTCTCTATCATATCCCTTTCCCTTTTCTCTTCCAGTGTGCACATATTCAGGTCCTTCAGTTTCTCCTCATAGAGCTTCTGATGCAGACCCTGAACCATTTTAGTTGCCCACCTCTAGACCATCTCCACTCTGTTTATATCCTTCTGGAGATGTGGTCTCCAGAACTGTACACAGTAGTCTAGATGGGGTCTTACCAGTGATTTATACAGCGGCAACACCACATCCCTCTTTCTGCTGCTGATAGCCCTCCCTATGTACCCCAGCATCCCACTAGCACTCCAAACTGCCTATGCATCCCAGCATCCTACTAGACCTGCAAACTGCCTTGTTGCACTGCCTGGCCACCTTTAGCTCATCTGATATGGTTACTCCCAGGTCTCTTTCCTGTTTGGTAGTCATCAGTATCACCTCACCCATTTGAACTCTGCTCCAGGTTTTCTGTGCCCCAAGTGCATTATTTTGCACTTTTGCATTGAAACCCAGCTGCCATACCCTTGATCACTCCTCTTGTTTTCAGGTCAGGTCACTACCATCCTGTCCACCCCCCACCCGAGTGTTCACACTATTGCAAGTTTTGGTGTCATCTGCAAAGAGGCAAACTATCCCTTCCAGCTCCTCTACAATATCACTTATAAAGACTTTAAAGAACACCTTTCCTAATCAGCAAAGTCTACCCTGAAAACTTACTGCAATGTGTGTACTGGTGTCCAAACTGAAGTACATGTATTAATTTTTGAGAACTGCGTCCTGTTTCTGACCGGCTCAGTGTTTTAGTTTTACTGTGCTTGGGTCTTGGCCAGCCGACAATCAGTCTGTTTAAATTCCCCAGGAGAGCTCTAGTGACATCATTATATGGAGCACTCTGCAGCTTCCCAGCATGCCTTCCTGTATCGTGGTCAGCACTCCTTCTGCACAGTACTGTAGTGTACCCTTTACCTGTCATAAACCATGTCAAAACCTTTTACTCATCTTTTCCCCAATTTCATTTGTCAGTTTTGTTTTTTCCTAGCTCTGTTCTGCTTGCACTGGATTCACCAAGTACACAAATGTTAGTATAAGTCAGAGTCTAAATTTGCAACAGAGTAAACAGATACAGCACTGAAAAGTTTTGAGTTTTGCCCACATTATGCCACTTTTCTGCAACAGAGACAAGCTGTTGATTTGTATACATTGGGAGGAAGTGTTTGTGAGAGACAAAGAGAAAAGGTTGGTTGCAGAGTCCTAATTAGCTATAATTAACTAGTGAATGTGGGCAATTATTTTACATCTCTGTGCACAGACTGTCTTGATGGAGTTACCCAAAACGTACCATTTGTTTCTGTAGCAGTGTCCTAATCCAGGTAGAATGTAATGCTACACTTATTTAAATGAAAAGCACTTAAATTTAAACACATTCCTTATAGTGGAGAACCCCCCATGGTCCACGCAGGTCTACCACACCACTCACCACATGCGGTCACTTCTTTAGAATGGCACTGAAGCACCAGAAGGATCATTCACGGCTCTGCATACCCAGTTCAGTTAAGCAGATTTCTGTGAAACTATGGAGAAAGATGAACTTAGGAAAGTGCAAGCAACATGAAATGAGGGCTAAAGTGATAGAAATTGGTGGAATAAATTCAAGTCGCGATACTGGGCATGTACATGCATTCTCACATGCCCAGTATCGTAACTAGTTTACTACCTGATTTCTGCCTTTAGCCCTTTTTCATGTCATGCATAGTCCCTGAGTTCAGCTTTCTTCTTTCAAAAACCTGCTTAGCTGAACTCAGGGGTGTGCAGAGCCATGAACGAGCCTTCACGCCTATGCGCCATTCTAGTGATGTGACCATGCATTGCAAGCAGTGCAGTAGACTTGCGTGGACTGCATGGGAGGTTCGCTATTATAAGGAATTTGTTTCAATTTAAGTACTTTTCATTTAAATAAGTCTGGTATTACATTTTACCTTGGTTAGAGCCTGTTACAGAAAAGAACAGTTATGTAAAAACTTACCATAAAGTAGATCTTCGAGGGGATCTCAGTCATCAGGTTACACCATAGGAACCTTCATCATCAGTGAAGGGAAATCCACATTGAAGATTTTCAGCAGTACAACTGGGGTCACCCACATCATTGACATCAGCTGACATCAGCAACCCTATATAGGCATAGGCAGCCCCACTCCCTCCTCAGTTCTCCCCCCCCAGAGACAAAGGGAACAAGGCTCACACCTTGGAGAACCAAGGAGAGAAAGAGGGATCCAGGTCTCAGTAAAAAAAATTGGATACTGCAGATAGCCAGGTCCTAGACAGGATCCCCAAGAAGGGGGATGGTGGGAGGGAAATATATCTGATGAATGAGATCCCCTTGAAGATCTACTGTTACCGTAAGTTCTTATGTAACTGTTCTATCTTCTTCGGGGGTATCTCAGTCATCAGGTTACACTGTAGGAATAAGTACCAAGCAGTAATAAGAGTAAACAGACAGTTTGGGTGGCTGGATCTCCGTAAACTAAAGACAGAAGTCCTTGTAATACAGTCCTGCCAAAATCTGCATGGGCTCTTGAGGTAATGTCCAGACTGTAATACTTGGTTAAAGTGTGGACTGTACTCCAAGTGGCTGCCACACAAATGTTAGCGGCTGAGACCCATTTGAAGCAAGCCATCAAGGTAGCCATGCCTCTAGTGGAATGAGTTTTGACAGCACTAGGAAATTCTTTGCCATACTTATTGTAGCAGAACACAATGCAATTTGCCAACCATTTGGACAAACTTTGCTTAGAAACTGAAGCTCCCTCCCTACCTGGGGCAAAGGAAACAAACAACTGACAAACAAGCTCATGAAAGGCAGAGATAGCCAAGGGGATCTTGAGTGAGGAATACTGGAGGCCTGAGTCAGACAAAGAAATCAGGTAGTCCAGGATATAATCCACCTACAGGAGAGACAGGCAGGGGATAAGAGGGGGAGGAGTAGCTCTCTATGTAAAGGAAGGGATAAAAGCAACTGAACAAAAGAGTAAACAGGGAGGAGAGGAGGCACTGTGGGTCACCTTGGAGACTGGAAAGGGCACCACAATCCGCACGGGGTTGTGTACAGACCCCCATGTCAGGGAGGAATGGACAAGGATATGATAGAAGGCATTCTTAGAATGGCAGAGAAAGGGGAGATACTGTTGATGGGAGACCTGAATATGCCAGATGTTAACTGGAGCACATTGCTGCAGCCACATCCAAGAGCAGGGCCATTCTTGATGCCCTACAGGTGCTGAGCCTTAGCAGCTAGTTTCAGAACCCACTCGTGAGGGAGCAATCTTAGACCCATTGCTCTCAGCGGGGCAGTGAGAGGATCTCAGATCTAGAAGTGGGTTGCCATCTGGGGACAAGTGACCATCAAACAGTGTGGTTCACGTTAAACTCAGCTACAGAGTCAAGCCATACAAAGTGAGGTTACTGGACTTTAGGAGGGCTGACTTTGGCAAGATGGGAGAGTGCCTCAGAAAACACTAGCAAACAGGCTAGGAGGAGGTGTGGAGCAACAATGGGGAATCATCAAACTGCCATCACAGAGGCAACAAGCCTTTGTGTGAAGCAAATAAACAAATCAAAATGAAAGAAAAAGCCACTATGGTTCTCAAAAGAGGTGGTTGTGAAAGTCAGGAAGAAAAAGATAGCATTCCAGAAGTATAAGGAAACACAGAAGAAGCAGGACAGAGAGCTGTACCAGTTAAAGCAGAAGGGAGCAGGGAGGGAAGTCAGACTAGCAAAGGCCCAAACTGAGGAAAAGATAGCTAACTCAGTTAAGAAGGGGGATAAAACCTTTTATAGGTACATCAGCGAGCGTAGAAAGACAAAGGGAGGGATAATGAGGCTGAATAGAATGAACGGTGGGTGGGCAGAGGGGGACAGTGAAAAAGCAGGGATACTGAACAAATATTTCTGCTCAGTATTTACAAAAGAGGAGGGAGGTGCCTAATCCAATTAACAGAAGCACTCTTTGATAGGGGTTGATCCCAGTCCTTTCACAGAAGAAAGGTTCTGCAAGAACTCCTAAAACTGAAGGTGGACAAAGAAATGGGTCCTGATGGAATTCACCCAGAATTCTAAAAGAATTAAAGGGAGGAACTAGTGAAACCACTGGCTACTCTTTTTAATAAATCATGGGAGGATGGTGTGGTGCCGAGGACTGGAGGAAGGAGGATGTGATTCCCTTCACAAAGTGGGACCAAGACAGAGGCAGAAACTACAGACCTGTCAGTCTGACCTCTGTGGTAGGGAAAGTGATGGAGTCACTTCTGAAGGAAAGAATAGTTGAGTACCTAGAGGCCAGTGGAGCACAGGACCCAAGGCAGCATGGGTTCACAGCAGGAAGGTCATGTCAGATGAATCTAATAGATTTCTTTGACTGGGTGACCAAAGCAGTAGACCAGGGAGGGGCTGTGGACATGGCCTACCTAGACTTTAGCAAGGCATTTGACACAGTCCCACACAAAAGATTAATAGTCAAATTAACCAGCCTGGGAGTGGGTCCCAGGGTGGTAGCCTGGGTAAAAACATTGGCTGCACAACAGGACACAGAAGGTAATTGTAAATGGAGTCCACTCTGAAGAAAGAGGGGTTACTAGTGGGGTACCGCAGGGTTCAGTATTGGGTCCAGTCCTTTTTAATGTCTTCATCAGTGACATTGCAGAGGGACTGGAAGGAAAAGTATGCCTTTTTGCAGATGACACAAAGATCTGCAACAGGGTTGATACACAAGGAGGCATGGAAAGGATGAAAAGGGACTTGGCAAGGTTGGAGGAATGGTCAGAAGTATGGCAGCAAGGATTCAATGCAAAGAAGTGCAAAATAATGCACCTGGGAAACAAGAACCCAGGGAAGAATACACAATGGTGGGGAGGTAGTAACAACAACAAAAAGGAAAGAGACCTGGGGTAATCATATCAGATGACCTTAAGGTTAGCAAGCAATGTGAAGGTAGTAGGGAGGGCTGGGGTATACTGGGATGTATAGGGAGAGCATCAGCAGCAGAAAACAGGAAGTTGTTATCCCTCTGTACAGACAGTTGGTGAGACCCCATCTGGAGTACTGTGTCCAGTTCTGGAGACCCCATCTCCGCAAGGACATAGACAGGATAGAGGTAGTCCAGAGAAGGGCAACTAAAATGGTGCAGGGTCTGCAAGAGAAGCCGTATGAGGAGAGACTAAAGGAGCTTAATATGTATACCCTTGAGGAAAGGGGGGGGACATGATAGAATCTTTTAAGTACCTCAGTGGAATCAACAAAGTCCAAGAGGGTAGCATCTTTCAGAAAAAGAGACTTGCAAGAACAAGGGGACACAATTTAAAGATAGAAGGAGGGCAGTTCAGGGGCAATGTGATGAAGTATTATTTCACAGAGAGGGTAGTGGATGCATGGAACAGCCTTCCTGAGGAGGTTGTGGGGTCTAAAACTGTGGGAGAATTCAAGAATGCATGGGACAGACATAAGGCAATTCTTGTGGGGGGGGGAAGAAATAGGCTGTTGGTTAACTAGGATCTGCGGCCTATCCTGTAGGTAGGGAAATGGGCAGACTAGATGGGCCTAGCGGTCCTTATCTGCCATCAAAGTCTATGTTTCTATGTTTCTAAGTAACTGCTTAGACTTCCTGGACTCTTTAGTCTGAAGCAGAAAGTACTTCAAAGTTCTATGCACATCTAATGTATGGAGCAGAGCTTCCCCTGGATTGGCACACTCAGGAAAGTAAACAGGAAGGTGGACAGATTGATTTAGTATGAACTCAGAGACCAGTTTGGGTAAAAACTTAGGATTTGTGCACAACAATACCCTGTCTTCGTGAAAAATCAAATAAGGCTCCTTGCACCAGAGGGCCTGAAGCTCTGAAATTCTTTGCGGAGAAGTAATTGCAACCAAAAACAGTGCTTTCCAGGAGAGAAAGCACAAATCGCAAGTTGGAACTGGCTCAAAAGGAGACAGGAACAATTTCTCCAAAATAAAATTCAAGTCCCAAGCCGGGACAGGGGAACGGATTGGAGATTTCAGGTGCAGGATGCCTCTGAGGAAAGTACAGGAGACATCCAGCTGAGTAATCGTGCGGTCACCCACAAGCTCATGAAAGGCAGAGATAGCCAAAAGGTGGATCTTGAGTGAGGAATACTGGAGGTCTGAGTCAGACAAAGAAATCAGGTAGTCCAGGATACAATTCACCGAACAGGTGAAAGGGTCTAGGGAATGTTTAGCAGTCCAGATGGCAAACAGCTTCCACTTCATGGCATATGTGGCACAGGTGGAAGGCTTGTGAGTGGCCACCAGGATATCCACCACCCAGTTAGAGACCTTGAATCTGACAATGGCTATATTCTCAGGAGCCAGGCATTCAGATGGAGGGACCTGAGGTTGGGATGGATCAGGGTCCCCTGATCCTGGGTCAGCAGATTTGTACAAAGGGGCAGAGGGACCGTCGGTTCCTCTACCAGCTGTTGAAGCAGGGGGAACCATATCTGGCAAGATCAGAACAGAGCCACTAGAATCATACTCCCCCGCCATTTGCAGTTTGATCAGCACCCTCTGTATTAGGGGAAATGGAAGGAATGCATACAGAAACCTCTGATTCCAAGAGAGGGACAACGCCTCTCACCAGAAAACTCCAGGCCCTGGATCTAGAGCAGGAGGTCTCGCCAATGTTCTATAGGGTGGCATCACCACCTCCTTCCTTCTGCTGGAGATACTCTCCATATGCACCCCAATAGTCCACTGGCTCTCCCTCACAGCCTCTCTCACATTGTTTGGTAACCTTTAGATCATCAAATATGATTACTCCCAGATCTCTTTCCTGTTTGGTGGCCATCAGTACCTCCCCCCATCATATACTCCTCCCCACATTTGTGTGCCCTAAGTGCATGATCTTGCACTTCTTTGCACTGAATCTTAGTTGCCAACTCTTGACCACTCCTCAAGCTTTCTTAGGCCCTTTCTCATTTCCCATACTCCTCCTGGAGTGTCAACTGTGTTGCAAATCTTTGTGTCATCTGCAAAGAGACACACATTCCCTTCCAGACCCTCTGCAACATTGCTTATGAAGACATTAAGGAGGACAGGTCCAAGCACAGTGATACCTGTTGATCACCCTCTCTCTTCAGACCAAACTCCATTCACTACCGCCCTCTGTGTCCTATCACTCAGCCAATTTTTGACCCAGTTTACCACCCCAGGACCCACTCCCAGGCTGCCCAGCTTGTTTACTAGCCTCCTATGTGGAACAGTGTCAAAGGCCTTGCTTAAATCCAAATAGGCCACATCCACCTCCACTCCCTGATTCACCTCCATAGTCACCCGTCAAATAAATCTATCAGATTTGTTTGATAAGATCTTCCCATTGTGAATCCATGCTGCTTTGGATCCTGTGCTCCACTGGATTTGAGATATATCACAAACCTTTCTTTTAGTAGTGATTACTTTAGTTTCTCCACCATTAAGGTCAGGCTGACTGGCCTGAAATTGCCAGCTTCCTCCCTGCTTCCACTTTTGTGGAGAGGGACTACATTCACCCTCCTCCAGTACTTTGGTACCACACCCGTTTCCAGTGAACTGTTGAACAGGGCTGTCAGTAGTGCTGCCAGCACCTCCCTGAGTTCTCCTGATGACTGAGATATCAGGGATGCATCCCATCCAGCCCCATTGCCTTGTCCACTTTCAGATTACTGAGTTTCTTTAAGACTCTCTCCTCCTTAAATGGACTGGTGTCCACTTCCTCCCAGTGGTGCTTCCATCACCTAACTTTGGTCCCTCCCGTCCCTTCTTCTGTGAATCCTGAACAAAATACTGATTCAGGATTCCTCCTTTCTTGGTCCCCCTCCCTTTAAGACTCTTTCCTCCAAGAACAGACTAGTGTCCACCTCCCTCCCCCACTGATCTTATTACTGATGTGTATTTATTTTTTAGCAAGCCACATTATTTTCAAAAAGGCACTGTAGTGGGAGGTAGTGGTGAGGAGAGTACACTCTGGCCCTTTCTAAGACGTTCTGGTGGGTGAAAAGGACTGTGGAACACAGGAGGTGTCCACTCCAGGATGTTCTCTTATTTTAAAATATCCACTGACTTTGTGTAGCCTTGTAAAGCCTGCTTTTCAGCAATGACAGTGGGCAACAAGCTCCTACGCATGAGTAGGGCTTTTCAATCTGTTTTGTAGACAATTTAGGCACCTAGTGGTAGCACTAGACCGGAAGCCAGAAGATACTTTACTTCCAGTTTCAGAGTTACTAAAGGAGCCCCATAGCGAGCGGGGCAAGCATGCACGGGGCCACGCACTGAGACACGTGACGAGACAAGCACTCTGCGTGTGTCGGCTGTGTCTGCTGGGGACGATAGGGGATCAGGGGTTGAGATCATATAAGTTTTAACAGGTAAACGATAACGGTGTTTTGTTTTCAAAATCGAGTACTACATATGACATGGAGGCTAAATCTGTTAATATGGATGAATATTACAATGTTTGTGTTTCTAATGATGTGTTCACTAGGGATAAACAAATACCATCTTTTAAATGTGATAAATGCCTACTTATTGCAACATTTCAGGAGGAAATCGAGCTTTTGACTAGACAGTTCATGGATAAATCTGAAATAGGCCTTCTAGAAGAGTAAATAGATAATGTTGCTAAAGACATTTCTCCCCAACCTCCTGCAAAAAAGCACTATGGAACAAACAAACTGTGTACAACGGGTCAGGATAAATGAAGAGATGGGATTTACAGAAAAATCAAACCAAACTATTAATGAATGGAGTTTAGTTCCAAATAAAACTACAAGAAGGAGGGGACGACAAGTTTACAATAGTGCCCAATAGTACTACAAAATAGGTTTGGGCTTTGAGTCAACAACATGACATGGAAAAAACATGGAGGACTATAGTAACATGACTGTACATGAGAAACAGATTGTTAAAGAAGGCAATGGTGGTAAAATGAAAGGGGTATAAAAATGGCAGAAAAAGACATGCTTCCTGGAAAGGGGGATAAAGGCACTGAATTAAAATTAGATTCAGAAAAAAAGGATGAGTATATTTTACAGTCTAAAACTAGTGAAAATCAAGATGATCCTCCTTTATAACAAAATTACCTTCCCTTACAAACACACAAAGACTAATGAATTATAGGTGACTCTATAATTAGGGGCGTGGATGTATCAATATGTAGAGGACGGAAGGAGTATACTACAGTTAGTACCCTTCCTGGAGCTTAAATAAGTGATGTCAGAGATTTTCTGGATGGCCTGATGGAAAACACATCAAAACCTTTGGTTGTTATCCATGCTGGAGTGAACGATGTGGGTAGAAGAAGTTTGCAGGATATGTACAGGGATCATGAGAATATAGCATACAGAATTAGGAATACTGGAGGTGTCATAATTATATTGCGGCTACTACCTGTTCATGGACACTATTATATTAAAAGCAGAGATGTAAATTATGTTAATGGCTGGCTAAAAAAATTGTGTGCTAAAGAAGGGTTTGGGTACATAGACAATTGGGATACTTTTAAAGACCAAAGGTTGTTTGGGCCAGATGGGTTGCATCTAAACAAATTTGGCTGTAGGATGCTGGCCCAGAGAATAACGAGAATATAACGATTCATTTAAACTAACTGATTGGGAGGCAAACCTCAGAGAATAAAAAGTACACAGTTAGGCAAACACATAAACTATCCAAACCAGGGTGGAATGGAGTTTTGATAAATGCTAGAAGCACTGTTAACAAATCTGAAGAACTTCAACTAATTTTGACAGAGCAAAAAATACAAATATGTGTGATTACTGAAACTTGGTGGGATAAAACTGATGATTGGGAACATGCTATAAAAGGCTACAACTTATATTGCAAATAGGGAATATAGAAAAGGAGGTGGGGTGGCAGTCTATGTATCTGAGAATATATAGTCAGAAAGAGAATTACGGACTCAAATAACCTAGAACAAGTATGGGTCAAAATAACACCTACAAAATCCCCCAATATAATATTAGGAGTGATGTACAGACCTCTATCTCTAAAGCCAGAGGACAATTTAGCTCTGTAAAATTATATTCAGGATCTTAATTCAGTCGACAGATTAATATTAATGGGAGACTACAACCTGCTAGGTATTACCTGGGAAAACTTGCAAGGTTCGTGTAAATTGGAAAATACCTATTTGGATACGTTCGATCAAGTGGGCTTGGAACAGATAGTAAAGCAAGGGACAAGAGGTGATAAAACCCTTGACTTGATTTTAACAAACTTGGGGGACATCATTTATGACCGTCAGCTACTGTACCACTCGGGTAGTGACCACCAGATGGTAACGTTCACAATAAAGGAAGTAAATTCAGCATGTACCAGAAACCTTATTACTAAAGAAGATCTTGGTAAGGCAGATTTTGCCAAAATGAGAACAGCCTTGGCTGAGTGGGATTGGTAGAAGGATTTAAAAAACAAAACACTGGCTAATATGTGGGACACCTTTGTAAGTAAATTGGACCAAATAACTAAAAATAATACACCAATTAAGATTAAGTATAGCAAAGGGGGAAAGTCACCATGTTGGCTGGCTCATAAAATTAAAAGGTTGATCAATAAAAAAACATAAGTTGTACAGGGCTGCAAAGAGCAATAAAAATGAAAATGGATGGGATAGATACAAACATTTATAAAAAAAAAAAAGTAAAAAAGGAAATAAAAGGCAGATTATGAGATGAAACTGGCTAGTAAAACAAAGGACAACTACAAAGCTTTTTATTGTTGACATAAAAATAAAAGAGCCACACAAAATGCTATTGGACCACTGTTGGATCAGAATGGCCCAAATGGCATCCTCAAATAGACAAATGGCAGATATTCAGACTAGGGATGGGATATTCAAAGGAGTTGCGAATGGCACAACAGTGTTGTGCCATGCGCAACCCACTGATGTGCCTGGCATGATATTCAAAAGGGGAATTTGCTCTGCGCAAATCCAAATGCTCTGAGGCGCACCTGTAATGTATGCAGCGCAATTGCGGGAGGCGTGCCCATGCATATCCGGCACATCCCGATATTCGGCCCGGGATGTGTGGTACATATGCAGGCACACACCTGCCTTGTGCCACACAGGAGGGTGCAAAGATGTGCCTTAAAAAAATAGGAGCAAGGACTGGCCACCCACAGGCCAGCTGCCGAATTGCTGGGCGCAACACAGTAGCTGCCAGCTGTGGGTGGCCTCACAAGCCCTGGTGGCACCATCCGGTGGCATAGCACCCCCCAATGCTTGATCGTGGGCTGTTTTACATAATAGCAGCCCTGGTGATCCAGTGGACCTAACCCCTTGCCCGATTGTGGGCTGTAATAATGATTTAACTCCCTGGTGGTCCAGTGGACCTAACACCTTGCCCGATCATGGGCTGTGATATTTTCTAACTCCCTGGTGGTCCAGTGGTACCGACCCACCCACTCATACTCACCACCCTGCTCCCCGGTCCAGTGGCGGGTGGCACCCCACCTGCAAGCCGCCCGGCCATCTGCTCACTGACAGTGTACAGTACGGCTGTACACCCATTGGTCCATGGTGTGGGCCAATGGCATGCAGATCAGTACTGTACTACACGGTCGATATGTAGAATGGATCCATTCACATATTGGAGACTGTGTAGTACAGTAGGAATTGCATGCCCATTGGCCCACATGTGACCAATGGGCATGCAGCTGTACTGTATGCGTCAGTCGGGCGGGCGGCCGGGCGGCTTGGTGGATGGGTGTTGCCACCTGCCGCTGACCGGGGAGAGCGGGGTGGTGGGTATGGAGTGGCGGGTTGATGGGAGTTTGGGTACTACTGGACCACCAGGGAGTTACAATAATATTACAGCCCGCGATTGGGCAAGGAGTTTGGTCCACTGGACCACCAGGGAGTTAAATCATTATTACAGCCGCGATCAGGCAGTGGGTTTGGTCCACTGACCACCAGGGAGCTAAATCAATGATACAGTGTGGATCAGGCAATGGGGCACATTGCCAGTGAGGGGCAGGGGGTCGGTCCCGACAGCTGTAGCCTGGCAGGGCGCCAGGCGCAAGTCACAGGGGATCGGCGCACCTGCATGCAAATGGGGTAATAATGACATGTAAATGGCCCCATTTGTGCCTTGCATATATTATGGCCCCATTTGCATGTCCACCGCTGAATATTGCGGTTGCTGCACCTAGCACAACAGCACTTGCGCTAGTGCATCTCCCTGCTCCTCTCTGGCCACTTTCGCTGGTGCAGTGCCACTGCAACATGTGCAATGCAGGTGGCCACGGTGCCATATTCAATGGTGCAGAGCCATGGTGCAGCACCGTTGAATATCTCCCAGACCTCACCCTGGCACATCCCAGTTGCACTGTGCCGGCTTGTGCTCCTGCCTGGCACAGTTCTGAATATCCACCTAGGTATTTTGCTTCGGTCTTCAATGCGAAACTAAAACAGGATTGTGGGATGAAACAGTTAAGTATTACAGAAAATCCAGTACAGCTATGCCAAATGGTATCAGGGACAATCTAAGTAAAATAAATCCAAACAAATCTCCAGGCCCAGATGGAGTTCATCTGAGAGTTATTAAAGAGCTTGCCAATGAAATTACCCCCCCCCCCAACCTAAACTGCAATAATTTGAATGACAGGACACAGCATGACTTTATAAAAGGCAGATCATGTCAGACAAACATGTTAGAGTTCTGTGATAGGGCAGGTAAGATCTTGGACTAGGGAAACTCAGTACATATTGTATTCTTGGATTTCACCAAAGCTTTTGAGAAGCTCCCCCATCATAAACTGGTGCAGGTACTCACAAAACTAGGTATTCATGGAAACATTACTTCATAGATTTACTCATGGCTAAGTAACAGAAAACAGAGGGTTGGTGTAAGGGAAGAGTACTCAGACTAGATGGAGGTATAAGTGGGGTTCATGAGGTCAGTTCTGAGTCTGTGTCTATTTAATATATATGTCAGCTTCCTAAAATATACACACGAAAAATTTTGGTTAACCAAGTTTCACGGATGACCATGAACTGGGAACTTAAGTATATAGTCAGAGGATAGACATATTCTTCAGGATGCTCTAACCCATATACACGATTGGTGCAACACATATA
The DNA here is from genome assembly GCA_016271365.2 of Neoceratodus forsteri. Classification (NCBI taxonomy): domain Eukaryota; kingdom Metazoa; phylum Chordata; order Ceratodontiformes; family Ceratodontidae; genus Neoceratodus; species Neoceratodus forsteri. The sequence goes on from CM028133.1 coordinate 934,911,725, forward strand.
GTGTATATTAACTTGGAAAAATGTACTGTAATGCATATGGGCAGGAAAAATCCCAACACTACATATTACTTGGGAATTCTATTCTTAGGAAGGTAATAGAGAGAAGATCTGGACATCAATGTAACAAATGACCTGCAGTTTAAGAAGCATTGCAAAAATTTAGTCCAGAAAGTAAATAGTGTTCTGAACTGTATCATCAGACACATTTATAGCAGGAGTAGAGAAGTATTCATGCCACTGTATTGCACTTTGGTGAGATCTTCCATGGAATACTGTGCTCAAGTATGCTCACCATAGAAAAAAGCAGAAGTTGACTTGATCGAGAGGGTGCAAAAGAGAGCAACAAGGGCTATTTCAGATCTCAAAGGGATGATTATGATTCTAGGCTGAGTGAGTTAAAGGGACACTAAACATTGTAGGGTCACTCAAATTGTGAAAGCCATGAAAAGAGCTTTCAAATGAGGTGTTGGGTTTACATATTTGGGAACAGGAGTCTTTAGATATAAATAGCTAAGTTAATGTGTAAATCAACTCATGGCAACAGCCATTTCATGCAGTCTTAAAAACAGGAAGTGATGTCACTGAGGGGCTAGCTTTATGTTGTTAATTACAGCTTGTCCCTCAGTGACATCACTTTCTGTTGTAAGACTGCATGAAAAGGCCGCTGCCTTGTTTTGAATTTAAGATCATTTAAATATTCGTATCTTGGGACATTTGACACATACAAGGAAGTCAAATACCTCGTTCTGGCATAACTTTTCATGGGCTTTCACAGTTTGAGCAATCCCTGCAATGTTTACTGTCTTTAAATCTGTTCACACTGGATTATAGGAGAATTAGGAGGGACATGTGCTTTTTGTATAAGGCTCAGACAGATGGTGATTTATGGGAAAGGCTGGGGCTAAACTTTAGAGATAAGATCTATAATACCAGCACACATACCCTTCAATTACGAGGCGAGACTTGAAATATGCTAAAGAGACAAAAGTGGTTCAACCAGAGGGTGGTACCGATCTGAAGTGGAAATAGTGGGGAGCTCATCTGTGGATGGTTTTAAATCCAAATTGGATATACATTATAGAAATAGTATGCTGTCTGGATAATTTTGAGGCGAGTATTATGGACGAAAGTTTTACAACTCTGTTGACATAAGTGATCACTGTGTCATTGCTTGCATCGGAAGTCTATCCAAACCACTCTCCTCTTCCACCTACATTTATAAAAGAAATCACCACGAATTTAACTGTATAGATTTCCTCTCGGATCTAAGTAATATTATGTGGCAAGACTTTTTCTTAAATCCCTCAGTGGAATTAGCTTATGCTACATTTAAATCCCTGTTATTAAATGTCATCAATAAACAAGCACCTTAAGTCAAAATCAGAACTAGAAAAATATCCTGCCCCTGGTTCAATGATGCTGTCAAGACAGCCCTACACAAAAGAGATGCCCTTTGGAAAAAGGCAAGGAAAACTAGATCACCTTCCGACTGGGAGGCCTTCAGAGCCTCCAGGAACCTTTGTACATAACTAATCAGAGCCAAAAAAGCAAATTACTTCCAGTCTGCCTTGGATTCCACCACCAAAGTTCCTAAAGAATTCTGGAAGACACTAAGAGAAATACAAGCCCATACCTCCCCCCTTCCTGCAAAGATCATTACCAGTAATACCTCCACTTTCAGCAAAGAAGATATCCGAAATCTTAATAATCACTTTGCGATGGTACGACTTGCATTCAGCACATCTCCAGCAAATGCATTACATGCATCTCTTCTTAGCTCAGATGCCTCAACCCCTCCATCAGGGCTCTTTCCCATGTCAACTCCTTCTGCTTCAAACCTGTCACCTTTAAGCAGGTGGAAGACCTGCTGCTAGCTCTTGATGTAAATAAGATAGCCAGGACAGGCTAAATGGATCCGTACTTCTTGAAACTTGAACACCACGTGCTGACTGCCACCATCACGCATCTTTTAACAAATCCTTTATGGAAGGTGTCATACCCATGACTGGAAAGTAGCACAATCGTACCATTATTCAAATCAGGTGACCCAAGTGACCTGAACAATTACAGAGCCCATTTCCTATTGCCAACCTCTCCAAACTCCTTGAAAAATCATTAAAACAGAAATTAGGACTATCTTGGAGTCACACATTATGCTGACCCCTGCAATCCGACTTTAGATCTTACCACAGCACCTTAACTGCCTAGCCAAAGCGATCAATGATTGGCAAACTGCACTTGATGCTAAAACCATATCTGTGCTTTATTCTTAGACTTTAGTAAAGCATTTGATCACGATGAACCATGAGCTTCTTCTGTACATATTATGTAACATTGGCATAAATGATACTTCTATCAAATGATTTACCTCTTATCTAGTAGGTCATCAACAGCAGGTGAAGTCTCAATGTGACCTCTCTCCCTCAAGACCCTTATGAGAGGAGTCCCCAGGGTCTATCCTTGGACCCTTACTATTTGCAATTTATGTAATTGACATCAACCTTAATATCTCATCCACCAATATACATCTCTCTGCGGATGACACCATCCTCTATATCAAAAGACCTTCCCTGGAACAGGCCTGCACTGACCTACAACAAGAATTCCAACTGTTGCAACATAACCTATTTCACCGCAAACTGCTTCTTAATGCCAAAAAAACAAAGGTAATTTTTCTCTCCCTCCAGACAAATTCTGCAATCACTCACCCCTCGGGAGTCAGACCCCAAATCTCTACTCTCCATGGTGAATTATTAGAGTCAGTTGTTAAATTTAAACACCTTGGGTTCTGGATCGACAACAGGCTCTCTTTTACACCCCATGTCGAAGAACTCTCCAAAAAGCTTATGCAAAGTCTAGGCATTTTTTTACAGGATCAAGCATCTTCTCACCTTTGAGGCTAAAATGAGATTACTGCAATCAACCTTCCTCCACTCCTCGATTACACAGATTTCATTTACAGCCATTGCTCGTCACCTCCTTTCCAATCTAAACACTTTATATCACAGAGCACTTAGATTCATCACCAATATGTCATATAATATGTACCATTGCTCCCTCTACCACTATTGGGATGGCAAACTCTAAAAACAATAAGGTTGAAAAACACGGCATTATGGACTTATCGAGCCCTTACAGAGCAAGCTCCCCGTTATATTTCCAAATTCCTAGTACTCTCCTCAGGGTTCTGTTCCCTTAGAAAATATTCCTACATTACCCTAGATACCCCAAGGATTATAACTCGGTATGGCACCTCTTCTTTAAGCAGCTCTCCCCATTCTCTTTGGAACAGGTTCCGAAAGTCCTTAAAGCCATCACAATTTGTTAACCTGGCATCCTTCAAAACGTTGATTCACCAGATATTAGCCAAAACTTGTAATTGTTTCCACAGGGCCTAGCAGCCCTTTACATGAGTCTACCTTCTCCATACCTATCAACTTGTATTGAGTAGTTCCAGTCATCCTCCTCCTGCCCTAACAGGCTTTATCTATATCTTAACTGTTTTGGGTTTACTTCTCTACCTTGCAATTCACGGCACCCCTTCCTCTCCTTTACCCTGCCCAAGCTAGTTCCCTCCTCACCTCACCTCCCCTTTTGTCCGGTGTGCTTACTTCCTCTTCCTCCATCTTCTTGCCACTCCTCATTACCTCAATGACTCTGACTCTCATGCTTGCTTTTAATCTGCACCTATGATTATATGGCTGTAATTTTACTTCTTATGTTCAGTCTGTATATAATTGTATATACTGTTGACTTGTTTGCTCCCATGCTTTATTACTACTGTATATCCTCAATGTTATGACTATTTTGCCTTACTTAATACTCTATGTTCCTATGGATTACTATCATTGATTACTATGCTTCCTTTGTAATGTCCACACAGGACCACCTTCTAAATGAGTGTATCTCAATGGTACTTCACTTGGTAAAATAAAGATTGATTGATAAACCTATGAAACCTATGATCTTTGTGGCTCTTCACTTCTCCCTCCTCTGTGAACACTAAACGAAAGTACTTGTTCAGGATGTCTGCCTTTTCCTGGTCCCCTCTGCCCATTCCCCTGTTCCTTTTAACCTTACCATCCTACCTGGTCTTCCTCTTTTTGCTTACATACCTAAAAATGTCTTGTCCCCTTTTGTTACTGCCTGGGCTATTCTCTCTTCTGTTTGCACCTTTGCACTCATTACTGCTCTCCCTGCTTCCTTCAGTTTCCCCCGATACACTTCCTTATCGTCCTCCCTTTGTATCTCCTTATACCTTTTGAATGCTACTCACTTAGCTTTCACTTTTTTGCCACCTCTTTGAAGAACCATAGCTGTCTTTTTATCTTCTTGCTTTTGCTTACTTGCTTGATGCAGAGGTTTGTTTCCCTCACCATGGCCCCTTTTATCTTTGCCCACTGTTCCTCCACCCCACCCAGGTCATCCCCCTGACAGGTTATCCTGAGTCATTCACTCTATCTCTATATAATCTGCTTTCCTGAGTGTGCAGTTAAATTCTGCAGCCATTCTTATATAGAACCACACTGTAAAGTGACCGCTGGTCCCCAGGTGACCTTTTACCTAGATGTCTGCAACACTGTCCCTGTTAATGAGTACCATGTCAGGTGTTGCCCCATCATGAGAGGGTTCACTGACTAGTTGCCTGAGTAATGCCTCCTGCAGGAAGTCCAGGATATCTCTGCTCCTAGATGAAGCAGCAGCTGGGAGGCTCCAATATACATCCAGCAGACTGAAGTCCCCCACAAGCAGTACCTCCCACTTCTCTGCCATTTTGCCAGTGGCTTCTACCAGTACCTTATCCAAATCCTCTCCCTGTGCCAGGGATCTGTAGATTACACCAGTGCGAATAGCAGCACATTCCCCATCTCTAGGGTGACTCACAATACTTCTGCCCCCCGCATTCCCTGTATCTGGCACTTTATGCTTTCCTCACATAAAGCACCACACCACCTCCTTTTCTTCCCATCTGTCTTTCTTAAACAAAGAATAGGCTGATATGGCCATGTCCCAGTCATGGTTTTCAATGTACCATGAGCCAGTAATGGACACAATATCCAAGTCGGCCTCTGCCATGGTTCCCTGGGGGTGGGCAATTTAGGACTAGAGGGGAGAGCTTAGGCACATAAATTGGCTTATGAGCATGCCCAGATTCACAGCTTTACTTCTTAGAGCCTGATTTAATATAGTTACACCACTCATTTTCATTTCAGGTTAACTTTACTAAGTTCTGTCTTAGAATGTTCAGGTGGACGGAAGGGTAATGGGACCTACTGTATGAGACAATAAAGGAGCCAACAAAGAATTGCAGCAGGAAGGGCATTGTCTGTGGGAACAACCTTGGCTGACACCTGAGCCAGCAGGTTAGTTAGGTAGATTTTCGCTAGAGGTGGGGTATAGGCAGGTAGGACTTCCCTGGAGCTGGACAGCTTAGGGCAGGAGGGAAGGATCTGAGATGCATAAATTGGCTAGCTTAGGAGAGATTCTTTGTCTTTGTCCTTACCCTCCAGTCAGAACCCACCCTCATAAAAGCATCGTGTGGAACTGTGTAGGGCATCAGGGAATTCACTGTCCTATTAGGGGACTTGCCTTGGGGGTCAAGGAGGAATTTTTCTCAATTGTTTCCCCATGAGGTTTTTTCTGGTGTTCACCTTCTCTAGTGAGGATTAAAAATTGGTACGTAAGGTATGACTAGAGTTAGGATGCCACAGCCATGTATTAAATGGTGGCACAGTAATCTTGCAAGGTTTGTACAAAGAGGTTAACAGGGAATCTCACATCTTTGTAGGCAGCATCTTGAGACTGGCAACAGGTGACACTGGATAGCTGGAGTTCCCTGTTCGGGGGCAATCAGTGGGACAGCTTCTTCGGACATTGCCCGTGGGTTTGCAGTGATCTCTGTTGAGGGAAGGTTCATCATCACTATGCCCAAAGGCCATTCCTCATGCCCCTGATGCTAGTTACCTCATGGTTGCTTGTACCCATTCAGTCAGCTTTTCTAGGAGTTAAGAGGATGGCCGTTATGGTGATGATCTGATTGATGAATGACTTGTCATGACTGACTTGCTATGCACATCATGCGGACTTGGCTGCAACTGTCATTACATACTGTTTAATAAAACATGACTGTGGCCATTTTTCTCCAAAACACGCCGTCTGTCTCAGTCTGTTCAGGTGGAGGGAAGGGTAATGGGATGTATAAGAAAATAAAACCAAACCATGAAATTGAATTAAATGAAAGCAGTCACATTGAACCCCGTTTCACCTCACACTATCGCTTTGGTCAACCTGAAGTCTTTATCCCAAATTTGCAGCATGTTTGAAAAAATCTTTGATGAGAATATTAATATTTTTACACAATTTCATTCACAACCGCAGTACATTGTAAGAAACTGCTGATCTTATTTACAGAAAAAAGGTGAAGTTGTGGATTTTTCAATTAAATTGGGGTACAATTTTCCAGTGGCCCTACTTTTATGGAACACTGGGTACATCAAGACTAATACCAAACTCTCAAAACTAAAGTTATGATTAACACAGGAAACATAAAATTAAACATGTCACCATATGAAGAGATCTGGAAACAAAATTAAGCTTGGATTTAGGTTTCAAGAACCACCTGTTCAAATCTCGAGACTCTGCTGCAGATCTCTGCAGAATTTTCAAATTACATTTCTATTGGAATACTGTTAAATTTTGGAAATTTTGCTTATTTCCAAAGAATTCCATTGGAAGCAGAATTCAGAAATTTCAAAAGTGAAATGTTAACCGTGGAATCTGGCTTACATAGAAATGCTTTTCTGAATTCCATGAAATTAAAATGAAATTCTCAAAAGCATTTGAAGCGGGACTGCCATTCCTACGTATTCCACCCTTGAGATTCTCGTTCCTCACACCTCAGCTGTACTAAGGCAATTTCAATGATTACAAATACCATATTTATTTGGGTAAGACACCATCAGCTACTAACAACTATGATTTGGGGTAGGCGATCAATCATGGGCAGCTTTAAATCAAGGGTGGCTTTAATTGAATCACAACGCTTATCTTTTAACAGTTTTTAAGCACCAGTCATCACTACATTTACATTAAGGATATAAACTCTGCATATTTGACCATCTACAGTATCTCACTTAGTGCCAGACCTACTGCCCCAATGCCCAAACAAAAGACATAAGATCTGTCCTTAAAGCTGCTGCAGAAAACCAAGCATGAAAGGATGGCTACTGTCCTGTTGCTGCAGAGCTTAAAGTGGATGAAAAACAGGCTAGAAAGTGGTGCAAAAAGCTTACAGAGATGGAAAGTAATCTGTCAGAGTCCACAGTCAATTGTACATGAGACAGTTGGATAAAGGTGGCCGTAAATCAGTGTTCCCAACCAAAACGATGGACTTGGTTTAATGGAGCCCTCTTCAGAGGAAGTGTCACCAGAGAGTAATCAGGAACATTATTTCCCACCCAGCCTCCAAAGTCTAAACAGGGGAGGTACCTTGTTTTACATCAAGGATCATCTAAATGTCTCCTTGGTGCCTTCCCTTCCACCAGCAAGGATGTAAAATTGGAATACTGCCATATTGAGCTACTACTGGGCCAGGTAAAGACATTGCACTTGCTCTGTGTATACATACCTCCCACTGGTGGCATCAGCACGGTTGAGAATCTAGCCAATATAGTTAATGCCCAGGTCAAGGAGAGGGCAGTCAGCATTCTGGGTGATTTTAATAAAGACGGGCCTGGAAAAAATAGGGCACCTATAGAACAACACTTGAATAAACTAAATGCCACCCAAATTATTGAGAACCCACTAGGTTGGCAATGGGTGGCATCATAGCTACTTTACTAGACTGGAACATTACAACCAGAAAGGAAAGAATCCTCCACTCTGGCATTCTCCCCAGTACACTCAGTGACCCTTCTCCCACCTATTGTGTTTGAAAGGCTAAGCTGCCCCCCCCCCAAGACTTATCAGCCTCCATGACTACTCTAAATTTGACTACCTGGCCATTAAATCAGAAACTGAGCATATAAACTGGTCCTATCTTTGATTCAATGATGCTGTCACATATTTCAATACAATATTTAGGAGACTTCAACACAAATATGCACCATTTACTACTAGGAGAATTAGGGGGTTCACCAACAAGTGGATTAACCATAATCTGCTAGCACTGAAAGAATAGTGATAAACAGTAGGGCATACACAGTATAAGGCAACCGGTAATGCTGTGAAGCGGAAAAAATAGAGGCAGCTCCTCACCCAGTGCAAAAAAGCCATAAAACAAATTAAAAGCAGCTACTATAAAAATCTTCTCTCTGCCACTGTGGGATCTCCACAACAATACTGGAAACAAATAAAACATATTCTAGGTCAGAATAATATCCCTGTATCTCCTGATATGAACGTCAATGGCATAAACTGCAACAATCCCACCACTATTGCTAGCACATTTAACGTGCAGTTCAATAATCTATCCATGTATACAGAACTTTTCTGCCATGTTAATTCCACTCCTGAGATTGACACCCCTCCAGTTGACAAGCAGATTGATCATCCTCGCTTTTACACATGAGTTGTCACAGTGTCCGAGGTGCGTAAATTGCTTCGTGCATCTCTACATCCAGATCTGCTGGTTCTGACGGACTGGAACCTAAACTGCTCCGGGTTTCTGCATCTGAAACAGATTCTGGTGTTACCAGACTGTTCAACCTATCTCTTATGAACAGGGTTGTGCCTTCTGCCTGGAAACTGTCACATTGTTCCAGTCTTCAAGACAGGGACCCCAAAACCCAATAACTATTGGCCAATTTCCATTCTATCTGTGCTGAAGAAACTACTGGAAAAACTGATAGCCACACAGCTAACTGAATACTTGCTCAACCATAAACTACTATCTCCCCACCAGCATGGTTTTAGGAGTGATCACAGTACCTCGACTGCCTTGCTTACACTAACCAACCACATAGGAACTCCAGTTGATAGAGGGGAGTACACAGGTATGGTTTTCATAGACCTCACCAAGGCTTTTGACCTTGTGGAGCACATCTTATTCTACACTAATCTTGGACTGTCAACCGATGCCCTAAGATGGTTTAAAAACTATCTTCAACATAGACAGCAACTGGCAAAATTAGGTACATATTTCTCAGAACCTTTATCATCTGGAATTGGGGTTTCCCAAGGCTCTACACTAGGACCACTCATATTCTCTCTACACATCAACAACCTGAAAGAGTGTCTGAAATACAGCACACCCATATTGTATGCTGATAACTTAGTACTTATTGCTAGTTCCAAAAATATCTGCAGTATAAATAACATGGTTTCCTATGATGTACAGGCTGTACAAAAGTGGTTACAGAAGAATAAGCTACTCCTTAATGTGTCAAAGACACAAACTATGCTTTTTGATTCTCTCCCAAAGCTTAGAAACTGTCAAACACCACTACATATCACATGTCTAGTTGGTGCCCTGCTGAAGCAGGCACATTGCTTCAATGGTCTGATAATGCACCCCACATATAACAATATGCATGTGCATCACATTATTTATAGATATGTGTCACCGCTATGGGGTCATCAATGGCCCCTGCTAAGCAAATTTATTTCTGGGATAGTAGGAGCTTGTGCATATACTGAGCAATATTAACAACCCATTTTATGAAAATATTACATACTGGTACCGTTTTGTAGATGACATCTTATGTGTGCGGAAGGGTGATGAACAAAGAATTGAGGAATTTGTAGCGTGGCTGCAAATTAATGACTACAATCTTATGCTCATTCACTATTCCGGCAAAGACAAACTCAATTTCTTAGATCTACAGTAACATTAGAGTCAACTACAGGACAGATAGTGAAAACTAAAAATTATAGGAAAGAGACTGCCACTAATGCTCTGCTTAGGTCAGGCAGCACTCATCCCACCTGATTTTAAAAAACTCCATACCATATGGTCAGTTTCTTAGACTATACAGAAATTGCAGCAACATAACAGATTTTGAGATACAGTCAGAAGAATAAATGAAACAGGTTTCTAAACAGAGGGAATGCAGAAGAATTATTAAATGAAGCTAAATTGAAAGCTGAGAATAGGAACAGGAAGGATTTAATAAATAAAATCAAGGACAAACAACAAATAGATGAAAAACAAGGACCAATAACCTTTATAATGCATGGACAGTGTCTATTAACCCTTGTTTTCAATCAGTTTATAACCTGATAATCCCATCGTTATGATATCAGTGTGCTGTAAACCTTTAAGTCATAATGATAGGATTACAGGATAGAATGTTACCACCTGTCAAAATTCTTGAAAGGAATGGTGATCTGCTGCTTGGACATTTGTTCAAAACAGACACATTCCATTCAGACAGTTTCAGACCCGCTGCAGTATAGATCGCAATGGTTAATTTCAGCATTTCAGTTGCTCAACATACAAACCAGAAGGCATTCAGAGCCGAGCAGGAGAACAAACACAGATTGGAAAAAACTGTATTTTCTTTTCCCACAATGCCTAGTTTTTCCATACACTATAAAATACAATGCCTGAGTAACGGTGGTCAGCCACGGATGTAATCACCTCTTGCGGTTGCATAATAACTGTGAACCTCCCAAATAGTAGAACCAAACAATGGCGTAAAAACAATGGCGTGTGCTGGTGGGGTGCAGCAAGCAGAGTAGCTGCTGAAAGAGTGACAGTACTGTGTGGAAGTACAACAGTACAACAGTGAGAATGGCAGCTGCATTGCTATGGTGACTCCCCAAGCAGCAAAACAGCAACAGGCAATGCCGACAAGCCCAGGCGGTAAGGAAGTGAGTGGCATGTGCTGGCTGCAAGGAAGGTGGCCGCCAGGAGACAGAGACCCACCAGGGCCCACAGCCGAACACCTTCCCGGCCCAGCACAACAGCAGCAGCAGAGTAACTCCCCACCCTGACACAGCCAGAGCACAGGCACTCACCTCATGGACAGCAGCTGCACAGCGGCACAACAGGTGACATCCACAAGATCTGGAACATAGTGCCACCAGGCACTGCCTCCTGGCATAGCTGCCATCTGCTGTGCAAAGCCTGTCATCCTGTGATCTGTACCTCTGCCACCTGTTGCCATGTAGCATGTGCACAGCAGGCAGCTCTAGTACCCAGCAGTGGAGCGGTGCCACCTGGCATGGACGCCCACTCATTTCCCATATCCTGCGGAGTTGCTCTTTTGATCCGCTTACCTGTCCCTCCCCTTGCGGCCACATGCCACCACAATGGTTGGCCATGTTAGTGCCCTGTCAGCTGCCCAGCCTGCCACTGGTTGGCTACTGCTGCACCACTGGTGTGCATGCAGCCTGCCTTTGCCCCACCCTGTACACTGCCCTTTGGTCTGGCTGGCCACCTTCTGTCACCCCGTACCACCTGTCTGCACCCTTTCACCCATGTTCCCAGGTCTTGTGCACTGCACCATGCTCGGCACGCCCTGTGCCATTTGCCTGACTGCGATTGCCCTTCTTCCTGGAACCTTGGCCCACTCATGCAAGTTCGCGCACCCATTCAGTCTCACCCTCCTTCCCGTGGTCTCACCATGTGTCACCATTCTGGACCCCTCGCCCTTCTAGTGATTTGCCTCCTGTACATGCCCACTGGGGACTTGCACAACTAGAGCCACCCATATCACATAAATCCTCTCAAACTGTACTCTCGAGGTTTACTTGGTTGTCCTGGTGACTGCTTGAGGTGATTACATCGTAGTTAACCACTGTTGCTCAGGCATTATCCTCTATCTTACTGAATACAACAATGTTGCAGGGCAAATAGGGCAACATAGTGTTCAGGAACTGGCTGAAATTAGCTGACACCAATGTTGTCATGGCAGTAGTAAAGAACCAAGAGTCTCCTTCAAGAGAGCTAGAAATCTGAGGGACAATCACACACAGTAGGCTAAAATGTAAACAGAACACTGGCAGAGGTTGGATGCCTGAAAAATCAAGTTTTTTAGATGCTCTAAATGTATAACATGCAAATATGAGAAAGTTGCTTAAGATTTGACAATCCTAGAGATCCACATCAAAAGGTGGATGTAAGAGAATGCATAACATGACACACATATTGTGTATTTTGTCTGTGGTGTACTTGGGATTGTTATCATGAGGGTGCACTATCAGACCATTGAAGCAACGAATACAAGAAACATGTAAGATCCATAATTAATAACAAAACTGACAAACCAATGGGATTACATTTTCAGCAAAACATAGGGAGACCCTAAAGATTTAAACTTCATTGGACTTGAACACATTGCTATTATGAACAAGCATTTGTCAGTGCTGAATGTTTGCTTGCTGATATTAGCATTGGATGTGCAGGAGTTAGACAGATGTAGAATAGGACTGGCAGTTAAGTATTGAACTCAAACCAGTCCCACCTCCACCCTGTAGAGAAGGACAGGCATTGGGGTGTGCCTGTGGGTCATTGCCCATAATGCTCATGGCATTTCACCTCACCCTGTCCTGTAAACACCAACAAGTGTTGAGGTGTGCCTTGGGGTGTTTGGCTTCACAGTCACCCCATTTCATAAGGACATGCACTGAATGGGTGCAGTACAGGAGAATGGGGTGAAGTCTGGGGCTGAAGAGTGCAAGGCACACCTCGATGCCTGTCACTGGCTGGCATGAGCATAACAGCCAGTGATCCAAAGTTACATCTCTGATGCCTCAGATCCAGAAACAAATGATTTGATACCTTTTATTGGACCAACATGGATGTTACAGAAAAGAACAAAGTGCTTTAGCTTTCGAACCAACCAGGTCCTTCTTCAGAAGCTTTGTGGCAGTTTTCAAATATCCAGTCTGGTGTTAATAGTATGGGATATTTGAAAAACTGCCACAAAGCTTCTGAAGAAGGGACCTGGTTGGTTTGAAAGCTAAAGCACTTTGTTCTTTTCTGTAACATCCATGTTGGTCCAATAAAAGGTATCAAATCAATTTTTTTCTGGATCTGTTCTTAAAAGGACCAATACGGCACCTACAACATTTTTTTGCATCTCTGATGCCTGTCAGTCTGTACAGGGTGTGACATTATGGTTAGAAACCCTAACGCCCCGGGCATGTGTAGGTATTTACACTACAAATTTTTAACATGGTCTTTTCGTGACCCCCACCACATGAAAGCATTTGTGACCTCTTCTCATGAACAGTGGCAGTGTGATTTTGTTAATGTGTCCCGAACTTCGAGTTCCCACAGTGACCATGCCATTCTGCACCAGATGTGGGAAAACACAGATCAGGCAGGATGTGAACAATGACAGCTGTACCATCCCTAGGGAGGTGTGAAGAGATAGCAATGTTGCAAATCTGTAGTGAAAATATTAAAAATGCTTGAAGTTTCGAGCATGCGTGGACACTGCGCAAACATGCATGTACCACAGTCATTTAGTGGAAGTATTTCACCAAATTTTCAACATAAGCATTTTGTGACCTCTGCTCATGAACACTGTTGCTATGATTTTCTTAATCTGTCCGAAACATTCATTTCCCACAGTGACCACGCCATTGTGCGCCAAATGTGCAAATGCATATTTCAGGCAGGATATGAAAAATGACAGCTGTACTGTTCATAAGGAGGTGTGGCAAAACATCTATGTTGAAAATCTGGACTGAAAATATTAATAAAATGCGCACTTCCGAGCATACGTGGAAACTGCGCAACACACGCTTGTAACACAGTCATTTTATGGACTTTCATCATCAAATGTTCAACATAGGCATTTTAGGACCTCTGCTCATGAACAGAGTCACTGCGATTTTCTTAATGTATCCCAAACACTGATTTCCCACAGTGACGGTGCTATTCTGTGCCAGAAGTGCGAAAACACATTTCGGTCAGGAAGTGAAAAATGACAGCTGTACTGTTCATAAGGAGGTGTGGAAAAATGCCAATGTTGAAAATCTGGAGTGAAAATATTACAAATTCGCGAAGATACGAGCATGTGTGGAAACTGCGCAACGCACGCTCATAAAACAGTCATTTTTTTGATTTTTTCCACCAAATTTGCAACATAGGCTTTTTGAGAGCCCACCTCATGAACACTGGCACTGTCATTTCATTACTTATCCCAAAAGGTGATTCTGCACAGTGACCACGATATCACCTTTCAGGACCGAATAACGCCATGACAGTGGCTGAATTCATGAGGAGGAGGAGTCCTAATAACCCCATGTTGAAAATTTGGTGTCAAAATTCCCCAAAATGCCTGAGTTATGCACCAAAGTTTAAAAACCTTATTTATGCCATTATACAGCTTACGGTATTTCTTCAGTTCACAGTCAGCTTTGAAGAGTGCAGACATGTTCCCGGTCCACCGAAGATCATCGTGCTGGGCTCCAGAGGTAAGTATGGGGTGAGGGGTGTGGGGAAGGCAGGGTGCACAGAGGGTGGGTGTGGGTTTGGGGAGGGGCCACCGAACTCAACGAGGGACCGTTATCAGTTTTACAGGTTTAAAAACAAACAAACAAAAAACATTGCGGGATGGTTTTTCTTTTACAGGGACATTTGGTACACTGGGATGGGCTCCCTGCATGCCACCTGAGTGTTTTTTTTTTCGCTGTTGCCGATGGGGGATTGGGCACCCCCATTAGCACATACCAAGGGGGGGAGCCGAGGGGGATTGGGCACCCACTTGGCACACAACAAATTGCAGGGGGACATTATGCCAACAGGGAGTGGGCTCCCCCATTGGCAAATTGAACTGGGAAGGGGGGACTGAAGCCAATGGGGATTGGGTCCCCCATTGGCAAAGAAAAACTGTTGCTGGGGGATACATGATGCTGAGGGATTGGGCACCCCATTGGCACACAACAAATGGGGGAGGAGTTACAGTATGCTGACAGGGAGTGGGCTCCCCCACCGGCAAATGAACTGGATTGGTGATGGCAAGGTACCGTCCTGCAGTGATGGGTCACTCCCTCATTGCAGTGGTGGATTCGTTTCGAGGTGGTGACATGCTGGCTGAACTAGTGTCAGCAGCAGCGTGCCACCACATTGGAGAAAGCGGGCCAAGCCTCAAAAGGCACTGGGGCCATTGTCCCCCGCATTGCCGCACCTCCAAACCCCCGCTTCTCTCCTAAGCTGTGACGAAATGTTTCTTGCACATGCGTGCAAGCAAATATAAAAATGGGGAAGACAGGAAAAATGCATTATTACAATGTGAAAGCTGCTGGATTTTCACTTTAAATACAGAGAAACCAGAGGGGTTAAATGAGAGCTGTGACTTCAAACCGCATCTGTTAAAAAGATGCAAACATTTACAGCAGAAGTTTTATAAGGTATCTTGACTAGTTATGTTATTATTATTTTCATATTACTATATATTCTGTTTTTATATTTTTAACAGAATAAGAAATGCATGGATACTTGGAGGAGTTTTGGCTTGATCCACGCACACTGAAGTGCAGAAGAAGTGTGATCACCAGGATTTTGAAAACTACTGTATGTTTCTCCTTCACTCATACATGTATCCTAAAAGGTTGTCAGACTGTATGTATGGTATATCTGCCTGTTTGATTTATGAGGTGTCACTTCCTATCTTTTTGAATGTCCTTTTATATACCGAAAATGTGGTCTTTATTTATTAGTTTATTTAAAGTGATATTATTTGACCTTATGCAATTTAAATTACCTCTGTATCCTAGAGTCTTGTATTTGTGTTTGTAAACATACTCAGCACATTTTTCAACCCCACATAAATTAGAACAGTAATTGCTTTAGAAATATTGTATAAATTTTAGGAGGAGTTTGCGCTAGTATTGACACATCCTTTTGTAAAAGATGCTTAGGACTGTAGTTGGATCTATTTTTCATTTATTTTTACTGTTTTGCTTTGGGATTTTGATTAGGATAAAAATAAAAAAATGAAATTTGACCTTTGCCGTCTTGACCTCCCACAAAGGTAATGTCTGTAAGCCAATTTGGGAGCTAATCATGAATTATCTCACTGGTCAAGATTTAGCAAACTGCATTACACATTTCTACGAGTATTAACAAAATATTTAAATGTATAAGTTTTTAGTTATTGTCTGTCTACTGACACACTAATACAAGCTATGATTGTTCATGTTATACAAAACCCAATGAAGGGATTTATGTTTAGTGCTACTAAGAAAATAGGCAGCTAACATTATTATTTTGATCCATGGATAGTTATTTGGTTGTATAAGACATTTTGAATGAAATATCTAGCTTGTATGAAAATACATTTTGTTTATTTTGAAAGTGTATTTATTCTTGCTTGAACTGTTCAAAACTTATTACACAGCACTAAGGGCACCTGTACTGTTAGAAATTAGTAGCAGTATTTAAAAGATGTGTGTGCTTGAATTACCACACCCCCTGAGGAAGGTCAGATTAGACCAAGCACGAGGAGAGACAAGGTCATCTTCTTCATCAAGTTGCATTTGTAGTTGGCTTGGTGGAAGCATATTCACAGTAAATGTATTTGGACACCACAATTGGGTCTGAAGAATTATTCTTTTGATAGAGTAAGTAAGACCCATGGCCAGAGCTATCAGCGGGTGTGCATTAACAAACTTTTGCACTTGTGCTTAGCAGCAAAGGCAGGCAGTTGTAAGCTGCCACCCATTACGGTCCTTAAGGGCAACTGGGTCCCAAAGATGCCAGCAGTTTTCCTGGTTCAGTGATCAGCATGTCGACAAAAAGGTGGATGAATGAGGAACCCACCCTGATATGGCTAGAAATGGTCTGTGGTGGGCTGTCATTCAACAAATGGAAGCCTGTGTGGGGCGATTACAGATGTCACATTTCTCCCAATGTAAAGCAGCATAATCAAAACAAAAATATACTGATTCCGGTCATAGCAGGGGGTGCACAACTCAGGCTGCAACCTACCGGCATATCTTGGAATGCTCCCTTCAAAAATGCCTACAGAGAACTGGATCCCTGACAGTCAGTTGACAAATTCATTGTCCACTGATGTTACAGTGACACATTTATGTTGACCACAATTGTGGTCAACATAAAGGCGGCAACTAGAAACTGTGTTTTCTTTGGGGGGCTTTGCCCCTTAACCTCCCATGCGGGGGGCTCTGCCCCCTGCACCCCTGTAACTACAATAATCAATGCCGAGCTGAAGTTGATTCGGGAAGGGGGTGCAAGACTCCCAAAAAGCAATGCCGGAGTCTCATGCCGACACTACAGCAACCTGTTGCTGTTGTTGCTGTTCTCAGTGTCAGTTCTTGGTACAATTAGCCATAGCAAGGGCAAATTCAGGGAATGCTACTATTTCACTGATAGTTGAGTACTGAGGAGCAAGAGCTGACAAGAGGTGGTAACCTGTGAACACTATCTAGGAGTGTACAAGTAACACACAGTATTTCCCAAATACAATGAATAACAGGCTATTTGTTACTCCACAAGAAAAACAAATGACTGATGCTATTAAGGGTTATTCAGCATTTTGCTACTTGGTGGGAGTTTAAGATCTCCCAAGACTTCCTATCCAATCAGAGGCCAGTTTGAAAGCTCACTAAAGGCAGGTCATGTGATCCATTTTTCCCCATAGAATTTAGTCAGGCTTGACTATAGTCAGTAAGATTTGTCAGTTCAGCATTGCTGGAGTGACTCAAGTGTCTTGATTTCATAATCAATATAATTTAAATTTAATAACAGACATCCTTCTGTGAGGAACTCATGTTTGGGTCCCTCCAATGCCACTTGAGCAACTGTGAGTGCACCATAGCTACTGCTGGTAGAGTGGGGCTAGTCAGCTGACTCCTGTTGCTTCAGTTGGCTGTTTTTCTATTCTGTGTGTGCATGGCTGTGCACTCAAGATATTTTTCTAATTTTGTGGACAAGTGCCCAAGAAGGAAATAAAGTTTTTCTGAGAATTTAGTCATGGTTGACTATAATGAGTGAGATTTGTCAGCTCAGCATTGCTGCAGTGACTTACGTGACTTGATTTCATAATAAATATAATTTGAATTTAATATCAGACATCTTCCTTTCAGGAACCTAGGCTTGGATCCCTGCATGGCCACTTAAGCAAGAGTGTGTACATGTACCTGGTAGGTTGGGACTAGTCAGCTGACCCCCACCACTTCAGATAGCAGCTTTTCTGTTATGTGTGTACATGGCAGTGCATGCAATACATTTTTCTAAGTTTGTTGCTTCTCTGCCCAAGAAGAAATTAAAAATATAATTGTTTTTTTTCTGAGAAAGTTTGTGGCTTTCTGCCCAGCACAACATTTTAATAATATATATTTTTTATTCTAAGAAAGTTTGTGGCTTTCTGCCCCACAAAATTTTAAAAGAATTATATTTTCTGAGAGTTTACTAGTCAGGCTTGCCTATAAGGAGAGAGACTTGCCAGTTCAGCATTGCTGCAGTTGCTTGAATGACTATATTGCATAATAATATAAGATAAATGCAATACATCTTCCTGTGAGGAATATAACCATGGCAGGCAGCAGAGGTAGTACCAGAAAATGTAGTTAGTCCTGCAGCTTCAGCAAAGCTGCAACAGATGTAGAGCAGCAAGCAGCAGGAGAGGGTGAGTGTACTGCAGAGTGATGCTCAGGGTGCATTCACCATACAAAATTATGCTTTGCCCCATCAAAGCCTGCAGTCTCCTCCAGCACAGCATCAGCTGACACCAGGGAAAAAAAGCAAAAGTACCATTCAGAGTACTACTAGTGCTGTCAGGAGACATTGTCATTAAAGATCAGGTACCTACTGTTGGACACCCAGCTCCCTCAAACATATATAATAGTAGATCTGCTCTACTGTTGAGGGGCATTAAAAATTCTATGTGCTTCCCTCTGGTTAAAGCATTATAGCACCCCAAATGTGCACCCTCATAAAAACAAAGCCTTGTCTAAACATATCCTTTTGTGATGTCAGAAAATGACGGCTGCTTGTGTGTGCTCCACAGCTCTATATTGGTGCCATTTGTCAATGATGTTTAGTACTATTTAGAGTTGCCACTTGGAACAATGAAAGTGACCGCTCCAGTAAACAGGGACTGTTACTCCAGCGGCTGCTTTGATTTGTCTACATGGCACCTCTAAATAGTACTAAATGTCATAGACATATTGCATACATATAGTTAATGACATGCACCCACAGTATTCATTTTCTGACATCACAAAATGAGGCGTGTCAGATAAGGCTTTGTTTATATGGGGGTGCAAATTTGGGTGCTATAACTTTTTAACCAGAAGGAAGTGCATAGAATTTTTAATGCCCCTCAACAGCAGAGCAGATCTATTATTATATATGTTTGAGGAGTGGGGTGTCTGACACTAGGTACCTGCTCTTTAAGGACCCCCCTTGTGCTCTAGGATAATTACGGCTTTCTATATCACTGCCCACAGTACCAGCGTGAAATGAAACAGAAGTAAAAAAAATACACGATTACTAACATTAAAATGCATAACGGGGTGGAGCCCCCCCCCCAATACAAAAAACAAAACAAAAGCACAGTGCTGTGGTAAAAATTTTGTTCTGTAATGCTGAAATTGAAATGCATACGGGAGTGTGGGAGTCAGAGCCACCCCAAATACAAATAAATAAAACAAAAACTCTGCGCTGCGGTACCAAAACTGAAGTGCATTCTGGCCTAGTTTTGTTGTAATAAACCAAGCTGTACTTTTGGCGGGAGTGCAATTTCATTACAAAAAAATCCTGTTAGAACATGAAAAAGACAGTTTACAATAAAATACAATTATGTGCTGACAACTTTGTTCCGAGAAGGTGGGTGGCCCTTAAAGATCAGGTACCTACTGCCAGGCACCCAGCTCCACTCAAACATATATAATAGTAGATCTGCTCTACTGTTGAGGGGCATTAAAATTACTATGCACTTCCTTCTGGTTAAAAAGTTAGAGCACCCCATAAAAACAAAGCCTTGTCTGACACACCTCCTTTTGTGATGTCAGAAAATGAAGGCTGCATGTATGTGCTCCATAAACCTATATTGGTGCCATTTGTCAAAGATGTTTAGTACTATTTAGAGTTGCCACCTGGAACAATGAAGTGACCATTCCAGTAAACAGGGACAGTTATTCCAGCGGCTGCTTTGATTTGTCTACGTGGCACCTCTAAATAGTATTAAATGCCATAGACATCGCATACATACAGGTTAATGACATGCACCCTCAGTATTCATTTTCTGACATCACAAAAGGAGGCATGTCAGACAAGGCTTTGTTTTTATGGGGATGCAAATTTCAGATGCTATAACTTTTTAACCAGAAGGAAGTGCATAGAAATGTTAATGCCCCTCAGCAGTAGAGCAGATCTACCTTTATATATGTTTGAGGGGAGCTGGGTGCCAGACAGTAGGTACCTGCATTTTAACTGCCACTGATACTACCAATTTGAATGTATCTCTTCATCTGTTATCACTGCCACCAGTACCACCAGGACAAGGACATCCTCCTTAATAACCACCACTGCTCTGATCCACCACCCATTTGTTGCAACTACTAGCATTCCAACTTTTCTGCTGCAACTGTGGCCTTGCCAGCCACTCCTGCTACTGTGACTGAGGTCACTTCTGCCACTGTGACTGAGGTCACTTCTGCCACTGTGACCCAGACTACGCTTGACACTGTAACCATGGCAACCACCAGAACTGCTGCGGTGACACTGGTCACTACTACCACTGTGGCCACAGCCAGTTACACAATTATTTTTAGTCCTGTGTTCACCTCTACTGTGATACCTAATGTTTCTTGGACTGTCTCCCATACTGTAAAACTTGTCAGTGTAGCTGAGGAACAGGCACACTCATCTGGGTCTGAGTACTTTCCAATGGGAGAGTTGACCACTGATACATCATTGTAAGAAGGCTAACCTTAGCAGTGTTAATGATGAGGCAGAGTATGGGGAGTACCTTGAGAGCCATAAAGTAAGAAAGTTGGGTGGCCAAAAAATCTCAACCTCTCAAGGTAGCAGTGGCAGGAGAAAGAAGGTGTAGGCCCCCCAAAAAAAACTCAGCAAGCTACTCTTCATCACTTTGTTCATCAGAATCCATCCCAGCCTGAACAGCCAAGAAGAGCAGGTGCAGGGACACCAGTGGTGGCAGTGTAAAATCCACAGATGCAGCATCAAACAAGAAAGACTAGTGGTGAGCAAAATAGTGGTAGTGGTATTGGTGACACTAGCTGCATGAGTGGTGTTAGAGCAGTAAGATCATGGTGTGGTTAAATTTCACACTTCTAAAGAAGATAACAGAAAAGCAGTTTTGCACTGTATTATGATTATCAGCATGGAGAATCTCTGATAGATTTAACGACCACCTCCTTAATGAACCACCTAATGGTAAAACATCTCCAGGTTTTAAAGCATCAGGATCTGTGCCTGTAGTGCCATTACACCCATCTCATGGTAATGATGCAGGTGGTGCTGTTGATGGCACTGGCAAAGCCACAGACTGTTCTGCCTCCCAAAAAATGCTGCTGTGCCTGTTGCTGCTACCACACAATCTCTCTCAGCACCAAAGGGTCCTCCATGTGCTCCCAGCACTCCTACCAGACACCAGTCCCCTGTTATTTGCATACCATCTGGCAAACATGGAGCATTCCCCAATCCATGGTCCATGCTAACAGTGAAAGCATTCCAGGCCAGAACTACATACCAGTCATCCCAACCACCAGCTCAACACATTTCACAGCTCATAGGTGAACTGATGGCATCAGATCTGCGAGCCTTTTCACTTGTGGAAGACGTTGGCTTTTAGAACTTCTGCAGCATTTGCAGCCACAGTACCAGCTCCCATCACGTTCCAAAGTTTCACGCTGTGATACCAAAGATATACGAGGATGTGAGAATGGTGATTGTCATACTACTGTCTGAGGTTGTAGGGGTGTTTTCCATTGCACCTCAGTCATCTGGAGCAGTACAAACTCCATGCATGAATGTCTCATTGACCACACACTTGTGTGTCAAAAGCCTATTTTGCATGTTGCAGATTTCTCCTCTCTCTCTGTGTCACTGGCTCTCAATTCATCCCTCCACAATCTGGCAGTCACTCTAGGTCTGTTATTCTAAATGTTGGGTTAATGGAGAAAGAACATACATCACCTAACGTCCTAGCATTCATTTATGACATGCTGCAGTTACAGACATTTGGTATCAATTTAGATGTTTTTTTTTCATCATGGATAATGGGACAAATATGATGAAAGCAGCTACTGATAGAAATGTTGTCAAAATTTCATGCTTTGCCCACACCTTGAATTTAGTGGTTAATTATATCTGCACTACATCACACTTTTGAGGCTAGCATGATTGTCTCCAAATCATGCTCCATCTGTGCTCATTTGCATCGCTCTCTAAAGGTGACTAACCAACTAAAGAGAAGTATAACAATTCCTTGGTCATCTGAACATCACTTGATACAGGATGTCAGTACCAGATGAAATTCATCATACCTGATGTTGTCTAGACTACTAGAACGCAAGTGTGCACTTCATGACATGACAATGGAGTTCAACATTGGGGAAGTCCAAGACCACCATGAGTGGTCAACAGTTGATGCCATGAGGAGATTACTTACGCCATGTGAGAGGAGTACCCATGATTTAAGTGTGTCCACTGCCACTCTGAGTCAGGTGATCTCAGCAGTGCATATACTGAAAGCATCAGTGGAGAGATATGTAGAGGGAAACAGGGAAATTCCAGATGGAGCAGCTGTGTTCATTGAGCAGCTGCAAGCTGAACTGGGTACAAGCTTTACAAAAGTATTCAATAATCACAACCACATTTTTGCAACTTTTTGCTGGATCACAGGTTCAAATGTGAGATCCTTCACATGGACATGGATATTCTAGAGTGATTCATTTTCAATAACTGCTGTAAGGAGGAGATCAGGAAGCACTTCTTCACAGAGGAGGTGGTGGACACCTGGAATGCACTGCCAGGAAAGGTAATCTTGTTGAAGACAGTGGGCAGCTTTAAGAGAGGCTGGGACAGGCATAGGGGGAGGGTAAGGGTCATGGGAAGGGAGGACGGGAGGAGTGGGGAGGGAGGGCAGGGACATTAGCTCAAGCTATGGACCCTGCAATATGAGCAGACTTGATAGACCAAATGGCCTTCTTCTGCTGGCTTCTTTGTATGTTCGTATGTGTGATGAGCTGACTGGTTGCATGCAGGAACTGGCTACATTGGTGAATGGCATAGAAGGTCACAATAGAGAGGGATCTCCATCTGGCAGGTCTGGTTCCACTGTTGGAGATGGGGAAGAAATACCTGTTACTGACAGTAGCACTAATGGGAGTGAGTGGGCACTTTTCAGCATGTCATTAATACATCAAGAGCAATAGAAGAGGACACAGTCACAGCCGTTTTCTGCAGTAAATATCTTGAACAGCTATTTTGCGGAGTCTCTTGAGCCATTTCAGGTAGATCCATTAGGTTACTGGGCACATATGCATTCATCTACTCACTTGGCGCAACTGACTGAAATACATCAGTTGCCCCTTCCCTCCATGAGGGTGCCATCTGAGAGGATGCTTAGCACAGCGGTGGTATTGTTGAGCCTCATGCTCAATGCTGGACCCAGAACACTTGTTTTTATTAAGCTTAACTTTCCATTACTTGGGTACAAATATTAGTTATCCCCCATGAAAATAGAAATATAGTTCCTCAAGTCTGTATTTGCTGTTTTTCTTCACAAAATTATCCTGTGCATTCCTCATCATTGCTTCCTTCCTTCCTGCAGTGTTTAATGCATGTACCTTCATTATAATATAAATACATTAACTTTTTCTGTACTAGATATAACTTCTTTTCTTCATGTTTTTAATACATGTTATTATCATTCATCTTAGAAACAGCAAGGATGCTGAACAAAAACAAAGCTATAACAGCCCCAAGGGAAATCTAAATCCAGTGGGTGCTAATAACTTGCTTCTCATGTTATGACTTCATAACAATGAGTCTATGAAACTGGGTGCACTGCACAGTCTACCACTCACCACTCTGCTTTTGCATTAAAGCCTACCAAAACAGCATTCCCCAAATCTTCTTGCTTGCAAGGTCTCACATCTCCCCAGTGTTTTGCAGATTGTTTAGGGGATTGCTTTGCTGCTTTCATCATTTTCTTATCCTTTTCTTGCTTAAAATTATTTATCTCACAAAAAAAAGTCTGCCTGCTTTTATTGCTCTTTTAAAATCCTTTCGTTTAAATTTCTGTTTTCACACATCTACTTTGCTCAGCTGCCACCTGACACTCAGCTTGTACTAGGGTGGTGCGGCAGTCCCACAGTGGGACCCTGTCTCTGCCCTACTTCCCAAGAGAAGAACCATCCGTAGACTGCTCAAACCTCTCTCTCCTGCCCTGGATGGCCCTGAAGTGACCAAGGTCCATTCAGAAACTCAGTTTGTCAGAGTAGTTAGCAGTACTGACGTACTGTAGCACTTTGTGGCTGGCTATTTCTTATCATTTTAAGAAAGCAGAACTCTTTTTATGATTTATCATTTTCCTTCTATGCTGTCCAACAGGGATATACCCTGTAATCAGACAGTGATGTACCCTCAAATCAGACAGGGCCCAGTAATCAGAAAGACAATGGGATATTCCCTGTTCAGGCTCAATGAGACATCACTGAGACAGTGTGGAGGTTTTTTTCCATTAGTCCCACTCCCTGACACAGCACCTGCCCAGCTCCATTTCTAAACCTGGCACATCGGAGTGGTCACACAACCAAAACATTTTGACTGCGCTGTGTTGGTCTTCTAAAGAGTTGGGGATCCCTATAAGGAGACCAACAAGGTGCTTCATAAAAAAATATTCTGTGAGGCCTTGCTCTTTGGCACTCCTTGAAAATGACATGAAAGGATGTAAAAAAAAAAAAAAGAGCCATAAAAGCAGGTGACCCTTTTAATTTATGTGATAAATAAATTATTATACATTTTTATTTATTTATTTGCTTTTGGTAACCGGGTGGAGGCAGCAGGCATCGGAATGCCTATTTTCAGGCACGACCCGGGAGAATACAGGTAGACAATACAAAAGCACACCATGGCAGATAAAGGGGAGATATTGTTGATGGGTGATCTGAATATACCAGATGTTAACTGGAGTGCAGCTGTAGCAGCCACTTCTAAGAGTGGGGTTATTCTAGATGCCCTACAGGGGGCATGCCTTAGACAACTAGTATTGGAACCCACTTGAGAGGGAGCAATCTTAGACCAGGTCCTCTCAAATGGAGATGGAGAGAGGATCACAGATGTAGAGGTGGGTAGCCATCTGGGAACTAGCGACCATCGAACAGTATGGTTCACAATAAACACAGCAATAGAGTCAAGCCATACAAAGGCAAAAAGTACTGGACTTCAGGAGGCTGACTTTGCCAAAATGGGTGAGTGCCTAAGGAATGCACTAGCAAATGGGCAGGAAGGAGGGGTGGAAGAACAATGGGGAATAATAAAAACTGCCATCACAGAGGTAACAAGCCTTTGTGTGAAGCAAATAAACAAAACAAAACAATGTAAGAAACCACTATGGTTCTCAAAGGAGGTGGCAGTGAAGGTTCAAGAGAAAAAGAAAGCATTCAGAAAGTACGAGGAATCACAGAAGGAGCAGGACAGAGAATTGTATCAGTTAAAGCAAAAGGAAGCTGGGAAGGCAGTCAGAACAGCAAAGGCCGAACTGAGGAAAAGATAGCCAACTCAGTTAAGAAGGGGGATAAAACCTTTTTAGGTACTTCAGGAGTGAAGAAAGACTAAGGGAGGGATAGTGAGGCTTAATAAAGGGAATGGGTGGGAAGAGGGTGACTGTGAAAAGGCAGAGATATTAAACAAATATTTTTGCTCAGTATTTACAAACGAAGAGGAGAGGTACCTAAAACAAACAATAGAAATACTCTGGATACAGAAGTTGATACCAGCCCATTTACAGAAGAAAGGGTTCTGAAAGAACTCTTAAAACTGAAGGTGGACAAAGCAATGGAGCCTGATGGGATTCATCCCAGAATTCTAAAAGAACTAAGGAAGAACTAGTGACACCACTGACTACCCTCTTTAACAAATCATGGGAGGATGGGGTGGTACCTGAGGACTGGAGGAGGGCAGATGTGATTTCCCTTCACAAAAGTGGGAGCAGGGCAGAAGCAGGAAACTACAGACCTGTTAGTTTAACCTCAGTGATAGGAAAATGATGGAATCACTTCTGAAGGAAAGAATTGTCAGTACCTAGAGGCCAGAGGGCACAAGACCCAAGGCAGCATGGATTCACAGCGGAAAGGTCATGTCAGACAGATCTAATAGATTTCTTTGACTGGGTGACCAAAGTAGTAGGTCAGGGAGGGCTGTGGACATGGCCTACCTAGACTTAGCAAGGCATTTGACTCAGTCCCACACAAAGATTAATATACAAGTTAGCCAGCCTGGGAGTGGGTCCCAAGATGATAGCCTGGGTAAAGAATTGGCTGGAGAATAGGACACAGGGTAATAGTAAATGGAGTCCACTCTGCAGAAAGGGGTTACTAGTGGGGTGCGAGGGTTCAGTATTAGACGGTCCTCTTCAATGTCTTGTAAGCTGACATTGCAGAGGGACTGAAAGAAAAGTATGTCTCTTTGCAGGTGACACAAAGATCTGCAACAGAGTTGATGCACAAGGGAGGGTGGAAAGGATGAGAAGGGACTTGCAAGGTTAGAGGAATGGTCAAATGTATGGCAGCTTAGATTTAATGCTAAGAAGTGCAAGGTAATGACCTGGGAAACAAAAACCAGGGAAGAGTACACAATGGGGGTGAGATACCATCACAACAAAAATGAAAAGGACCTGGGGTAGTCATATCAGATGACTTAAAGGTGGGCAAGCAATGTGAGAGGGCAGTAAGGAGGGCTGGGGGGATACTGGAATGCATAGGGAGAGGCATCACCAGTAGAAAACAGGTAGTTGTTATCCCTCTGTACAGACAGCTGGTGAGACCCCATGTGGAGTACTGTGTGCAGTTCTGGAGACCCAATCTCTGCAAGGACATAGACAAGATGGAAGTTGTCCAGAAGAGGGCAACTAAAATGGTGCAGGGTCTGCACCAGAAGACATATGAAGAGAGGCTAAAGGAGCTTAATATGCATAGCCTCAAGGAAAGGAGGGAGAGGGAGGACATGATAGAAACTTTCAAGTACCTCAAGGGAATCAACAAAGTCCAAGAGGGTAGCATCTTTCAAAAAAAGAGGTGTGCAATAACAAGGGGGCACAATTTGAAGATAGAGGCGGGGCGGCTCAGAGGTAATGTAAGGAAGTATTTTTTCACAGAGAGGGTTGTGGATGCATGGAACCGCCTTCCAGAGCAGCTTGTGGAGTCAAAAACAGTGGTTGAATTCAAGCATGCATGGGACAGCCATAAGGCAATTCTAGGGGGTGGGGGTAGAAAGAAGTAGGCTGCTGGGTAACTAAGATCTGCAGCTTATCCATTAGGTACAGAAATGGGCAGACTGGGTGGGCCAAGTGGTCCTTATCTGCTGTCAAATTCTGTGTTTCTATGTTTCTATGTGACGCAGCACATGAAATAGGTAATACAGTGAGAGGAGGGCAGAACAGTCGACATAAGAGGTTGAGTGAAAATACAGTTTAGAACAAGGTCAGGGTACAAGCAGTATAACATTAGACAAGGTAATAAGGTATGAACAAGTGCAAAACAACTGAAATACTGAGTACAAAAAATGGATGAGATAGACCAGATATATACAATATGCAATAAGTGCCTTTGTGGTAGTTAATCTTTAGAGAGAAGGGAGAGGAGGATGTGATAGAGGCAGGGGAGAAATGGGGTGAGGGTGGTGGAGAGTGTGCAAAGAGAGGGTTAACAGAGAGAGGTGATAAAGCAGATTGGAGGGGAGTAGATGCAGGGGGTAGTGAAGAAAATGGAGAGAGGGATCTATGGCGGGTGGAAGCAAGCCCAGGGGTTAGAAGCACGTAGCTGATCTCAGTGGAGTTTCTTGAAACTGGCATGGGTGGGAGCTAGGCGGCTAGCTTGAGGTATGGAGTTCCAGTGCCGGAGCTGAGTGAGAAAGCTTGTGCACCCATAGAGGTTTGCATCTGGGGATATAGAAGGGGCTAGGTCTATAGAGCGGAGCCCATAAGAGGGACTGAGTGAAGCATGGAAGCAAGGGATTGAGGAGACCTGATCTAACTATTCTGTCAATTAGGAGCCATAAGATTGAAATCGATTGGCAGTGGAAGAGGCCAGTTTAAGCCAGCATAGAGCTGGCAGTGGTGTTTAAATCTTGGTGAAGCAGAGGCGAGTGGCAGATGTTGTTATAGGTGGTGTCCCATTTGTGGAGGGAGGACTTAGTGGCACCTAGGAAGGTGACTGCGCCATATGCAAGGGCCGGGAGTAGGCCTTGTGCAACAGAAAGTCTGGCAGATGGGGTGAGGGCATAGCTAGTATGGTAGGCCCCTCCAATTTCCAAGTTGATGGACTTACAGGTGGTGGTAATATGTTGATCAAAATCCAGGGATTCATCCAAGAGAATCTCCAAGTATTTGAAGGATCTGGAAGTTGCAAGAGGGGAGCCATCTGCACACGAGATAATGAGGGAGTTTCAATTTCCTTTAAGTCTGACAGAAGAGCCAGAGAGCATAGAGTGAGTTTTGCTGAGACTGAGCACTAGTTTGTTCACTGTCAGCCACGATTGTATGCTTAAGAAGTCAGAGGCAAGAGAGTGGTTTATATCTGAGATGTTTTTGGCACTATAGTAGATGACAAGGTTGTCCGTGTAGAGAAGAGATGAGCAGGTTGGTGCTAGCAGCGGGAGGTCATTAATGAAGACAATGAAAAGCAGTGGGCCCAGTAAAGAGCCCTGGGGAACACCAACTTGAATGGAGGAGAGATACGACATGGCAGAATTGAAAACTACAGCTTGTTTCCTGTTTAAGAGGTGGCTCTTAAACCATGCCACCACTTCGGCAGAGAAACCAAGGAAGCAAAGTTTTGATAGGAGAAGGCTGTGGTTGACCAGGTCAAAAGCCTTGGTCAGGTCAATGAAAACCACGCCTGTCAAGAGACCCGCATCCATGGCAGCATAGATGTCATTTGTTAGTTTTAGGAGGGCAGTGAAGGTGCTGTGGCCTTTATGGAAGCCATGCTGGGCACCAGAGAGAGGTTAAATTTCTGAAGATAAGCTATGGTTTGAGTA
Source organism: Neoceratodus forsteri (assembly GCA_016271365.2). Lineage (NCBI taxonomy): Eukaryota > Metazoa > Chordata > Ceratodontiformes > Ceratodontidae > Neoceratodus > Neoceratodus forsteri. The sequence continues at coordinate 934,940,874 of CM028133.1, forward strand.
GCCATTAATTTTTCCAGGATTTTGCTGAGTATTGAAAGAATGGCAATGGGTCGATAATTGACAATTTCTTTTGGATCACCTTTTTTAGGAATTGGTGTTATTTTGTCTATTTTCCAGATATCAGGAAAGGTGCCGTGGCACATTGACAAGTTAAAGACTTTGGTTAAGGGGGAAGCAATGAGAGGGGCAGCTGCTTTCAGAAGCCGGGGTTCAATCCCATCAGACCCAGAGCTGGTGCTGTCCAGGATTGCAAGTAGTAGCTTTAGTACTTCAGTTCTTGTGACAACCTGGAACCGAAAAGGTGGATGAGTATGCATGGATTTTGTGTCTGTGGGGGAGGACGTAGTGCTCCCGGGGGGGAAGGATGCCACATGACTTGACAGATCAGAGAAGTGATGGTTAAAGAAATTGGCTTTGGTCACCAGGTTATTACAATGAGTGCCATTTAGCAGCATGTCATTTGAGGTGGCCTTGTGATCTGTTCCCAGGAGGGTTTTTATGACTGACCAGAATTTTTTTGAATCACCTGCAGCTTTCGTATAATAAGTCTTTGCAGAAAGTGCTTTTAACTAAGCAGATATTTCTTAATGACCTGTAGGATTCATGATCAGTTTGAAGTCCAGAGGCCTTGAAACACCTCCAACTTTTGTCTCTAGCTCTAATTTGGGAGAGAAGGTCCTTGGTTATCCACTTTGAGTTCCACGTATGCGGCGGGTGACTCTGGGAGCGTGGATATCCTGGAGAAATCCAAATCTTGCTAGGAAGAAATCAAGGGCTGACTGAGCATTAGAGGAAGTGAAAATTGGGGACCAGTCAGTCATAGAGAGATCATGCATAAACTGTGTCTGATTAAAACTACCCAGATTGCGGAAGGTAATACGTTTTGGGGGTGATGGTCGACTAGGGGTGTGCCAGATTCTGCTGAGAAGTGAGAAAAAAATTATCCTCTCCTCTAGTTTGGGATGTAGAAAATGAACAAAACTGTCAAGATTTCTGCTTTTTGGCTCTTTTTAATAAGTGCACAAAAGTAGATTGCTCTTTCACAATAAGTTATTGCAAGTAAGAAATGGATAGCAAAATGATGACAACAGTAACACTCATCTAAACAACTCCTATTGGCAACCAGGCCTAGTATTTAGAGAAAAAACACTCCCAGCATTTCTGAGAAACAATAAAAATGATCACACAAAAGTGTGACAAAAATTATATTACCCTCTCTAGCTTGGGATTTAGAGAGGAAACAAAACTGTTAACATTTCTGATTTTGTCTGGTTTTAACAAGTGGATAGAAGTAGATTCTCTGGAGCAGCTCAAGTTATCTGTCTCTCCTGCCTGAAGCTCCTGAAAGTGCAGGTTCACATAACCTGCCTTCAGTGAGCTTCCAAAATGGCCTCTGATTGGACAGGAAGTCTCAGTATTTCTTATAGTCTCACATCCAGTTCCAGAAGCCAAATAACGAAGCATGGATAATGAATAATTGGGACCCCAAATATGAATGCTTGATGAATATTCAAAATAAGGTAGTCTCACACCTCTAGCACCTTCTAAACAAAAAATGGTAGAAGGGGTTAAAGAAGCCAAGGCTACTGTGATCAAGAAAATAGTAAAATCACTTCAGATCTGTGGAATCATAAGCAATTATTCAGATACCATACACTACACAAGAGTGCACAGGGTAAGTTAGCGCAGCACAAGATGAAAGTAAGAGCATATCCACAAAACATGACACTACCAATGCAGCAAAATTTAATTTCACTGTCAAAATTTCCCACGAAATCGCGAATTTCACCATGTGAAATATTTTGTGAAGTTCGTGCATTCTGCAAAATATTTTGCAGGTGTGAAATATGGAATTTCACCTGTGAATTGTGGAATTTCACCTGCCAGTGGTAAAATTTCACTGTTAGGAAAAATTCCACATTTCACATGTGAAATTCTGCATTTCTCTGGCAGAATTTCACATTTCGCCCCTGCAAGATATTTTGCAAAATGAGTAAATTTCACAAAATATTTCACCGAACAAAATTTGCAGATTTCGCCCATCTCTACATGATACAGAAGAAAACTCTCAGACAATTGAAAATGTGGAAAAGGGAGAGGCCATGAACGGAGAAAGGGAAGGAGACCTTAACACCAAGGAGAAAGTTGATTAAAGGAAAATCACCACCTCCAGTGTTTTCTCCCCCCCTACCTGCTGTTTCAGTGACTTGATTTTGGCCACTGGCTGAGTAAAGAGATAAAGAAAGAGGTTAGGAGACCATGACTTTTTTCAAATACTTTGACAAATACTGTAATTTAATAAATAATTTGTCACAGTATACCGGTATTGTATTCTTTTTCTTTCTACTCAAGGAGAAAAAAATGTAGGAACAGACCTAACCATTCCAACATGGGCCCTGCTCTCAATACATTCAGGTCAAATTTAAACTGGAACTTGTTGTATGTAAACAAAACCAGACCTTGCAAGCAGAGATGGAGAACCACATCTCACATTGCACTCACTTTACATTTCTTCAAATAGCCTTGGTTACCAAATGGGGTGGCTTGTATTATGTTTATATTTCTTGGCAGCAGTCTTTAAGTTAGAGTGGCTTTTATTTGTGGTTGGCTACTATCTGAAAAAAAATATGATGTATATTTTTATATAAGGAATGTAATCGACACTATGGCAAATGTTCCTGAAGTACAGGGCTTCAGATTCAGCAGAACAGAAAGGGCAACCTGAGGGCACTCAAAACAACCCAGTCAGGAAAATCTAAAACTACTAGCCACTAATCTTCTATACACAGAGAGTAGCACGCTTATGGCATAAACTACCTTCTTCAGTAGTAGACTCTCCAAACAAGGAAATCTTCAAGAAACATTTGAATGTGCTGATTCTTGATGGGTACTGCAGCACAGTAAACCACCAAGTAGTGAGTAGGCAGCCTTGATGGACCTCATGGTCTACTTCTGCTTATAAAACTATAGTAAAACATAGAAACTGTGCTTCATATGTGGTTATATACGTGTCCTCTGTTTTCTATTTTTCCCTTTTACCCAGTGGATAAGGATCTCCTTCAGTCTACCCATAAGTCATGGTCCCACAACAACTGGTGCAGTCTCAGTGGTCCCAAGATATTTAGTATAAGTCCCTTGTATATTGTCTGCAACATACAGTTATATATTTTTGTTTATCCTATCTGTTTTCTCTCCTTCAGGCTTTCTGTGCCATTGCTCCTGCCCTGACTTATCGCTCACTGTCCATCTTGGAGTCCAGCCAGACCTCACCCCAACATCTGTGATGTTGGTGTGTCCCTGGCAGGGACCCTTTCTGTCACTGTCTAGTAAAATACACTTGGATTCCCACCAACCTGAATGTGATTGCCAGCCCATCTCTGATAGGGGCTTGCCAAGACTGAAAGGAGGAGATGCACAAACCACTGACTCAAGACTGAGGGGCTCTAAGATTGCTTTGCCGGGGGGATGGCATGGGGAGGTCTGGAGAGGACATCATTTGGCTGCATTTTCACCTTTTTCTGCCCCACCCCCTACACATCCAGCGGCTGGCCTGATGAAATGACTGATGGTACATGGACACCCACACTGTCATAGGAACTTCCACCATGTCACCACTGGGTGCCTCTTCAGAGTGGTGCAATATCCCACCCCTAGAGGAGAGTGTTCAAGAATTGATCTATAGCCCCCCTTGCTTGCCTCCACTTCTGATGTCCCAAGCTTGGAGCATAAACCTAGGTTGCCAGCATGACAAAGCAAGCCCCCATTGTGCAGCAGCATGGACCTGACCTATACATAAGTAATAACTCATGACAGGGCGTGCAGTAATGCTAAATTACAGCAGGCCCCAGGTAGGTTGTAAGTTGTAAGACACAAGTCACAATCTAGTGCTTTCAACCACCTGGGAAGTGCAGTCATTTATGGCATTATCAATACCCTGGAGTGGATTTGACTTATAAAATGTTTTAAAAGTTAAAGAAATCAAGGAAAAAGAAATTAAAATCTGAACTGTGGGAAATGTAAAATTAATGCATGTTCATGTGACCAGTCTTCACCAATCAGATAGCTTGTTTGTGCCAAGCAATTTTATGACGTTGAATTATAAAATGGAAATTAAGAATCCTGCATCCTGATTGACTTGACATTTATTCCTACCCATTGGATTGAGACAACACAGCCAAAGGGTATGCAAATGTACCGGCACCAGTGTTGCTCAATTACTAAAAGTATCTGTGATCAGCTCCTAGATGTTGCAATCCCAAGTTCTGGCTTCCCTTTCATTTATTTACTTATTTATTGAAATGTTTCTGCAGGAAGGCACACTGAGCAACAAGTCACTCATCTCCTGGTGCGATCTGGGGAAGGAGTACAATAGGAATGAGACATTAAAGATTCGAGTTACAAGATCAACATTAACATACAGTTGTAAGGCAGGTGTTACAAACAGTGTTGCGCATAATATGTAGAAAGAGTGGACAATAATAAGTGCCGGGTTAATAAGTAAACAAGTGCTTACATGAAAGAAAAGGGGAAAGGGGAGGGCTGGGTGAGGTGGGGAAGGGGGAAGAGACGTGTCCCTGGAGACCCCCTCAGGATGCAATGAACCCTACAAGGGGACTGGGGGGACCAGATAGAAGGGGATAAGGCAGTGTCCCAGAAAGACCACTTTAAGATGGTGGAGGAAGGGAGTAGATGAGAGATACAAGCCCCTTGGGCTACCTTAGTCCACTCAGTCACTGAACTAAAACACCTGAAGCCAATCTTTTCCCAATTCAAGTCCACAAAGTAAAACAATGTAAAGTATTTTTTCTATTCAATTTAAAGAAAGTGGAACAAAACTGGAAAGGGGGGCTTCAAGAGATAGTTCACATGCAAAGCACATACACCAAGAGTGGCTCACTAGTGCAACTCAGGCTAACACCCTGAGGTGACAGCCCATCTGTAAAGAGACTATTTTACACAAAACTACTGATTATTGAAACATTTTAAGTTTATTTCTACTTTTAACACACACTCCTTTTTATGTTGGCTTGTGCATCACAAGCAACATCTTGAAGCAGATAGCACTTTCAGAGGTGTCAGTGTTGTGGCCAATGCAGGGGACTCTTTAGTGGTGTGTCCCTCAGCTGACAATTAGTGAGCATGCTGGCAGTTTCAAAGAGAGCCACGGAGTTGAAAGAAATCGGTCACTCCAAAGAAGTATAGTTTCCTCATTGGAGCGTCAGATGAAAAGGCTCCATTACATGCCTTTCCTGGTGAAACATTCCAAAAATATGGCGGCTCCTGTCGCTGCCACACAATCCCCAAAAAGTCGACATCGGGGACACCCAATCTCCATGTTGGCATGCCCCCCAGTTCAATTTGTTTGCTGATGGGGGTACCCAATCCCGTCATCATCATGCCCCCCCACACACACACTTTCTTTGCCGATGGGGGTGCCCAATCCCTGTTGGCATCATGTCCCCTTCCCCCCCAAGCTTGTGGCACACTGGGAGCCCACCCCAGTGTGCCCACAATAATTTTTATTTACCTATAAATAAAGAAAACCTTCCCTGAGGTCTGTTTTTTTTTACTTGTAAAAATAAAACGATCCTGATTGTCCCACTGTGCCCTCTCTCCCAACCCACACCCACCCTCTGCACACCCCACCTCCTCGCACTCACCCTTACCAAATACATACCTCGGAGGACGGCGCTGTGATTTTCTGTGGAGTGGGAACACATCTGAACTCTTCAAAGCCAACCAGGAACTGAACAAATTGCTGTAAGTTTTATAATTGCAGTCAAAGGGGGTTCAACTTAAGTGGATATCTCAGCCACTTTTGGGAGTTCTGATACCAGATTTTCAACATGGGATTCTTGGGACCACACTTCATGGACACATGCACTGTCACCTCATTACTCTGTCCTGAAAGATGATTTTGCGGTCACTGCACAGAATCACCTTTTGGGACTGATTAATGAGACAACAGTGCCACTGTTCATGAGGTAGGGTCCCAAAAAGCCTGTGTTGAAAATTTGTTGAAAAAATTCCAAAAAATGACTGCGTTATGAGTGTGCAATGCGCAGTTTCCAGGCACGCTCGTAACGTCAACAATTTTTAATATTTTCGCTCTAGATTTTCAATATTGTCATATTTTCACACCTCCTTATGAACAGTACAGCTGTCATTTTTCATATCCTGCCCAAAATATGTTTTCACACTTGTGTCGCACAATGGCACAGTCACTGTGGGAAATCAACTTTCGGGACAGATTAACAAATTCACAGTGCCACTGTTCACGAGTGAGGTCCCAAAATGCCTGTGTTAAAAATGTAGTTAAACAAATCAACAAAATAGTTGCATTACGGGCATGTGTTGCATGGTTTCTATGCACCTTGTGACTTCACCAATTTTCATATTTCCACTCCAGATTTTCAACATTGCCATTTTTACACCTCCTCATGAACAGTACAGTTGTAATTTTTCACATCCTGCCTGAAATGTGTTTTGCACCTGTGGCGCAAATGGTGCAGTCACTGGCAAAATCACTTTTCTGCTAACAAACTGATATTGCCACTGTTCATGAGGTGGGGTCATAAAAGCCCATGTTGAACATCTGGAATGAAAATACCAACAAACGCCTGGGGCATTAGGGTTTCCAACCATAACACCCCACCCTTTAGAGACTGACAGGTGTCAGGGGTGTGACTTGGGATCATTGGCTGTAACGTTCATGCCATTCCACCCCCACCCCACTCTGCAGCCAGTGACAGGCATGAAGGTGTGCCTTGGAGTTTTCGGCCCAAAGTTCAGCCGTATTGGTCCTTGCAAGAATAGATACAGAAGCAAATGATTTGATACCTTTTAATGGACCAACATAGATGTAACAACAAGAATAAAGTACTCTAGCTTTCGGACCAACTGCCATGAGTTTCTGAAGAAGGACTGGTTGGTCCGAAAGCTAGAGCACTTTGTTCTTGTTGTTGATCTATGTTGGTCCATTAAAAGGTATCAAATCATTTGTTCTTGTATCATATGGAATGGGGTGATCATAAGGCCCAAAGACCTAAGACACACTGCAACACTTGTCAGTGTCTGCAGGGTAGGGTGAGGTGAAATGGCATAAGCATTATGGCTGATGACCCAAAGGCACACCCCAACACCTGTCAGTCTCTGCAGAGTGTAGGTGGGGTTGGCATCAGTTCAATACTTCACTGCCATTCCTATTATGCATCTCTCTAACTCCTGTACTACCAATGCCAATGCCAGCAAGACAACATTCGGCATTCACAAGTGCTTGTTTTAAGTGCAATAAGACACTCTGAGGTGTTGGTTCTGCTGCCTCCATCACACTTTCAGGGGCTGAAGACACTCAGCCTGTGGCCCTGTGCCTAACTATGCCCTTGGACATGTGTTTGTGGCAGCAGAACAACACTCCATCATGTCTTACTACTTATTTTAATCATCCCTTTATTTTGAAACCCATGTTCTTAATAGTTAAGATATTATTTTAGTATTCTGCTTTAGCCTTTTGGCTCGAGCATTAATAAAGAAATTGAAACTTGAAACTCATTTGCATACTTATGTACTGCAGCCTTCTGCTTTCCTGCAACTATGGAGCCTTTGCACAGCTGTAAATGTTTCATGCAGTACATTGAGCCCAGAGGCCATGATCTCTATCACAGCTTTTGATGTCAATGTAAATGGCTTGTGCACAGGGAAAAAAAAGTGAATTTCTTGCCCACCACAATCAAATTCTTTACAGACTCCAATACAAAGAGGTAATGATCAAACGGCTCTTTCCTTGGCTTATTTTCATTAAGAAAGATGAAAGATGCTTAAAACATTTCCCCTTTTTGAAGAAAGAATTTAATGCTGTGTCTGCAGATCCAGTCACACTGAGTTTAGATTTAATGAGATACCGGAGGGACTTTTTTCTGCTGAGTGGGGCGTTAATCTGAACTTGGAGATAATGCGACTCAGGGACAATGAGAGAAAGGAGAGTGAGAGATGCTAACTCCCAGTCAAAATGGAATAATGAATGCAGCAAAATGTACACTTTCATGCACTTTTAGGGCTTGTGTGTAATACTGACATCAAAAGCCCAGGGAACCTGCATTATGAGTTCAAATAAACAAATTGTCTACCTCTGGAAATCGATGTAGCAAGCAGGCAACTCAGAATAAGCCCAAAGGTATTTTGTGCATTTTCTTTGGACAATGGACTGGTGCCAGAGAATATTATATTGTTTGAGGAGAAAGCATTTTCTGCAATGAAATGCTGGGTCACACATAATTAGTATTGAAACGCCCCATGAAAACCATTCTCTTTGAATTTGGAGTTTAGGCCCTGTCCAGACAACAGAATAGCCATTTAGAACTGTTCCCAAAACTGGTTTAATTAATCAGTTTAGTGTATCCAGACCCGGAAACAGAGCAGAACCTAACTATAATGCAATGTTAGACTCACTGCTCTAGATCACTGTTACAGTTCATGCTCTGTTGCACTATGGGAATTCCCTTAATGATCCGAGGAAGCTCAGAGGACCCTTCTCAAGAACGGTAACAAAATCCTGTCCCGACTAGCGTAGAACCATTCTTACTAAATTAATGTAGTACAGAACTGTTTACCAGCCTATCTTCCCAGGTGGCCACAGAATAGTTATCAAGAATGGTTGTGTAAAGCCTCACAGTCTGAACATTAACCTTGTTAGACCCTTTTAAACTGGCTTATCTTTGCTAACCCGACTGAAAGGCTACAGTCTGGACAGGGCTTACTGATCTCTTCCATGTCGCTTGCTTTCCTGGAGCCAGGCACCCCATTTCTCCTTTCTTGTGTCATGCAGTGGCCACGAAGGAGGCCAGTGACGAGTCTCTTCTGATATTCAACCATGCTCTGCTCTTAAAGGGACACTGTCAGCCTTTTTTGCATCATATTATTTCTAGGTAAAACCCCACGTTTTATGATTGCTTACCTTCTCTAAAATTCATTGATGTTACTGGTTCTTTAATCTGCCTCCTTGCTTATTAGAATGGAAATGCATGAGAAGGTATAGTTATACACAGCTTTGTTTTGCTCCAAATTGTTTACCTAAGCATACTGCATACTTCCTAAACATTAGAAACACCCCCAAACAGTGCAGCCACTTGTGATACAATAGTCTCATCTACTCTTACTGCATAATGAGCAGCTAGATAGCGTCGGGGGAGTTCCTGAGTCCAGGAAAGATGCAGTTGTAGTTGGTCAAGAAATGTAAATAAACATGTTTTGGTGTGGTAACATCAGTTTGGCTGACACTCAGTTTTTTACTTTTTAAAAGGAAAAAGGAGTCTGAATCAAACAACCAGCTACATCAGCAGTATCTATAGAATGAGAGCAATCATAAAATGTGTTTTTTAAACTAGGGACACTTTGTGGCCAAATGGGGTTGACAGTGTCCCTTTAAAGAAGAACAGAAATATTGTAGCATTCACAATCCATATTTGCTTACCCTGTTTTTATTCTCCCTAATCTTTAACAAGCATTTGTCAATGCCAAATGTTGTTGCGCTGGCATTGGCAGTGGGAGTGGTGTAGCTAGAGATGCATAGTGCTGTGATTTTGTGAATGTGCCTCAAAAGGTGATTTTGCACAGCGATCACGCCATTGTTCGCCACAGCTGCGGAAACACGTTTTGGGCAGGCTGTGAAAAATGGCAGCTGGACTTTGTTGATAAGGAGATGTGCACAAATGACAGTGGTGAAAATGTGGTATGAAAATATTGCAGATTGACAAAGTTACAAGGGTGCGTGGAAACTGCACAATGCACCCTTGCAACACAGTCATTGAATGGAGTTTCGTCACCAAATTTTCAACATGGGCATTTTAGGACCTCTGTTATTGAATAGTGTCACCGTCATTTCCTAAAACTGTCCCAAAAACTGATTTCACAGCGGCCGTGCAATTCTGTGCCGGACGTGTGAAAACATGTTTCAGGCAGCTGCAGTGTTCATAAGGAGGTATGGAAAATGCCAATGATGAACAGCTGGAGTGCAAGTATTACAAATTCACAAAGTCATGAGTGTGCATGCAAACTGTGCAACGCACGCTCATAAAACACTCATTTTATTGACTTCATTCCCAAATTTTCAACATAGGCATTTTAGGGCCTCTGCTAATGAACAGTGTCACTGACATTTTCATCATATGTCTCGAACATGGACTTTCCACAGCGACCACACTATTCTGTGCCAGAACTGCGTAAACAGATTTTGGTCAAGATGTGAAAAATGACAGCTGTACTGTTCATTAGGAGGCACAGAACAATGGCACTGTAGAAAATCTGGAGTGAGAATATTAGAAGTTTGCGAACGTACGAGCGTGCATGCAAACTGCTCAATGCACGCTCGTAACAGTAATTTTATGGAGTATTGTCACCAAATTTTCAACACAGCCATTTTAGGACCTCTGCTCATGAACAGTGTCACTGTCATTTTCGTAATGTGTCCCGAACACTGATTTCGCACAGCGAACGCGCTATTCTGCGCCGAAAGTGCAAAAACACATTTCGGCAAGGATGTGAAAAATGACAGCTGTACAGTTCACAAGAAGGTGTAGTAAAATGCCAAACTTGAGAATCTGGCATGAAAATATTGCGAATGCACTAAGTTACAAGCATGCGTTGCGCAGTTGCTATGCACCTCGTAAAACAGTCATTTTATGGAATATTGTCATCAAATTTTCAACACAGGCATTTTAGAAACTCTGCTCATGAATAGTATCACTGCCATTTTTGTTATGTGTCCCAAACACTGATTTCACACAGCAACTGCGCTATTCTGCGTCGGAAGTGCGAAAACACATTTCGGTCAGGATGTGAAAAATGACAGCTGTACAGTTCACAAAGGTGTAGATAAAATGCCAATCTTGAGAATCTGCGCAAAAATATTCAAATTCGGCTAAACCACATGTGCGTTGCGCGGTTACTCGCGCTAAATGAAAACAGTCATGTTTTTGACTTTTCTCAATGCAGTAACATAGGGTTTCTGAGAGCCCCCATGAACAGTGGCACTGTCATTTCATTACGTGGTCCTGAAAGATGATTCCGCACAGTGACTGCGAAATCACCTTTCAGGACCGAATAACGCATAGACAGTGCAAGAATTCATGAGAAGGGGTCCCAAAACTCATGTTGAAAATTTCCGAAGCAAATTGCCAAAAATGCCTGAGATATGCAGCAAAGTTGCAAAACCCTATCTGTTACATTATACAGCTTACCGGCATTTCCTCAGTTCGCGGTCAGCTTTGAAGAGTGCAGACGTGTTCCAGGTCCACCGAAGATTGTCGCGCCAGACTACGGAGGTAAGTATGGGGTGAGGGGGGTGTGGGGAGGCAGGGTGCACAGATGGTGGGTGCAGGTGGGGGGGGGCATAGAAACTACGAGGGACCATTTTCGTTTTACAGGTTAAAAAACAGAAATAATCATTGCGGGACAGTTTTTGTTTTGCAGGGCATTTGGCATGCTGAGGTGGGCTCTCGGCATGCCACCTAAATGTTTGGAGGGGTGTCTGTAGCCAATGGGGGATTGGGCACCCTTGTCGGCAAACAACACGGGGGGGATTTATGCCGACAGGGATTGGGCACAGTTCTGGAGACCCCATCTCCGCAAAGACATAGACAGAGTGGAGGCTGTCCAGAGAAGGGCAACCAAAATGGTGCAGGGTCTGCACCAGAAGACATACGAAGAAAGACTAAAGGAGCTTAATATGTATACTCTTGAGGAAAGAAGGGAGAGAGGGGACATGATAGAAACTTTCAAGTACCTCAAGGGAATCAACAAAGTCCAAGAGGGTAGCATCTTTCAAAAAAAGAGATGTGCAAGTACAAGGGGGCACAATTTGAAGATAGAGGGGGGACGGCTCAGAGATAATGTGAGGAAGTATTTTTTCATGGAGAGGGTTGTGGATGCATGGAACAGCCTCCCTGAGGAGGTCGCGGAGTCAAAAACAGTGGGGGAATTCAAGAATGCATGGGACAGACATAAGGCAGTCCTAGTGGGGGTAGGAGGAAGTAAGCTGTTGGTTAACTAGGATCTGCAGCTTATCTGTTAGGTAGGAAAATGGGCAGACTGGGTGGGCCAAGCGGTCCTTATCTGCCATCAAATTCTATGTTTCTATGTTTCTATGTTTCAAAGAAGGGTGGGGGTGCAGAGCCGGGGGATTGGGAACCCCTCGGCATTAAACAATTGGGGGTGCTTTATGCCGGCGGTGGGCTCCCTCGTCGGCACATTCCTGAGGGACAGGGGCAGCTGACAGGGAGATAGGCACCCCAGAGACGGAGTTCTATGGCCAGTGTCTGCCATGTACATAATGGCAGTGAGCATGGCAAGAAAAGGACCGCTGTGCCTGATGAGCTTTGCTCGGATTGCAGCAGACCTGTTCTTAGATGTGCTCGCCACATTATGTATGCATGGTGTGGTGCCGGCATGTAGGCTGATTGGCAAATGCAGGACACCTAGTGGTGCATGCCCTGCATTCGCCTAACAGTGACCGTGCCTCTAAAGCTGCACTGTCCCACGATGTTGGCTGCACAAGCGCGCCAACATAAAAAGAATAGTTACCAAACATAATATATATCTTCAAGAAAATCTCATCTACTGAGCAACATCATGGAGCTGTAAACCATCAGGTGTCAGGATCACCCAGAAAGTTTTGCTGTCTGGGGCCATCCACTTCAACATGTCATGTCAGTGCCTATATAACTTTGGTGTCCCCAGTATGCCACAGTTCCACCAGAGACAAGACTGGAGGATCATCAGTCTGGCAGGGACTGATTGCAACCAACCCAAAACAGGCACACAGGAGAGGATATGGCAACCTGAGCAGAAATGCTACTTAAGGTTTCGGAGGAGAAGCAGCTTTTGAGAGCTGCCAGTATTGTCAGCGATTGTCACCCTTCACACTAACAAGGATGAAGGAGGGAGTGGGAGCTGTAGTTCAATGGAGGAGATTCTCCTGAAGAGCTACTGTTTTGGTAGGTAATTATTCTATCTTCTTCATGGATGTCTCCCTGCATTGAGCTACATCATGGACTGATTCCCAAGCAGTACCAAGGATGGTGGGAGGGTGGCAGGACCTAACGATCCTGAGTAAGGAGGCCTTGCAGAACACTTAGACAAAAGCCAGCATGTCTACCAGAGACAATGTGCAAACTGCTGTGTATAGTAAATGTGTGAATAGTACTCCAAATGGTAGCAGCAAAGATGTCAGCAGTGGACATATTTTAAAAACAAGCCACTGAGGTAGCCACCCCTTGGGTAGGGTGAGTATGTGTGGGACCAGGAAGCTGCTTACCATGCTTTTGGTAACAAACGTAATGCAACTTGCCAGACATTTGGATAAGTCCTGTTTAGAAACTGGTGAGCCCACCATCCAGGAGGCAAAAGTCATAAACAGCTGAGAGGATTTTGTACAGTCCTTTGTACAATCCAAATACCAAAGCAACCTCCTCTGCTTGAATCCCCAGTTTAGCATGAACCTGCTTCAGGAAGGCTTGAAATGAGGCATCCTCAGATGGAAACTTTGATGTGTTTACACTGTCCTCTGAGCAAGAGGACAGAGCAGAGCTTGAGCCCACCAATTATATCACCTCTTCTTCTTCATCCATGGCCTCCTCCTCTTCTCCTATATACTCTGGATTGTACTCCAGTTCATCAATGACATCTACCATCATTGACTGAGGGTCAACAAGGCAAGGAGACAAATGAAGAGAAGCTGTCAACTGGGCTCCTGTCATAGAAGGCTGTTCAGGGACTGGCAATGTGACAGGGACCAGAAACTGAATTGTCAACAGTAAAGTTGATGATGGCACAGCCAAGGGTACTGATGGAGCAAGCATTGACAGTGACAGTGGCAATACATGCTAGAACAGCTCAGACATCCTGTGATATAACAACTGTGCATTGACCAGCCCAGAAGGGGTTGATGATAGCTGAACCATTGAAAAGACAGTGTCCAACAGCAGTATGGGTTGTGAATCCCCCAGCGGAGGAGGCAAGCCACCACTGTACTCTGACCTTGGTGTCTGAGAGACCATTGGGGGGGGCAGAACCAGCAGCCATAGCCAGTGACCCATTTTTCAGTAGATTTAATTCTTCTTAGAGGCAAATGAGAAAAGTCAGGGAAGCAGCCTTATCCTTGAGCCATTTCTCCATCTCTGAGTGGTGGTGTTTTTGCTGGCATAGAGGACTTGTCCCTCTTCTTCCACACATCAGAGATGGATGCCATTGACTGCAGGACAATGGGTCAATGGTGAACTGGGAGCAGAAGCAGTTGATGATGCTGAAGCCGCCTTCACTGCTGCCTGTTTCTCCATTACTTTAAGCTTTAGATATACTTTCAAAAATTTCTTGCAATGTCTCCTGGCTAATTCTCTGGCAAATTTGGCAGGCCTTAACATCATGGTCTATGCTGAGGCAACAGATACAGAGTGGTCACTGTCTTTATAGATCTTATCAGCGCTACAGTGGCAATAGCGGAGCAACAGTTCCTTTCTGTAGGCTGCAGCATAAAATTAAGATTAAAATAACAAATTTGAAGTCAGTAGTAACAGTGAAACCTCCAAAGATCAATGGTATTCTTCAGCAGTGGTGGACCAATGAGTGATTGGCAGCAGAAGAAAGAACTGAAGCATGCTGGGGATGCACACATTACATAGGGGCCAATGATGTACGTCGATGTGGGCTGCCCCAGCCAGCAAAAATTTCCAGGTAGTCCTGATGCCTATGGCTTACAATTTCAAGATGTGGCTCAATGGAGGAAGATATCCTTGAAGAAGATCCAGTTCTATATGTAGTCATCTATTATTCAATTACAGGTGCTCCAACCATTGACATGATAGGCTGCAATTAATCAGTAACCCCTGATGTTGATACTTGCATAAGTTGCTACTGTAACCACCTCCCCCTTGAATGAGGAGCCTTCCTGTGGGCTCCACAGACAAGCCCAGATTGCTACCACCAGTAGTGTGTTCCTTCCAGCTGACAGGGACTTCGACTCTGTGGCTGAAGACCAGAGCAGGAGTAGTACAGCAGCAGGAGGGGGCTGCTGAAATCTTTGCTGTCTCCTGTGCCATAGTTAGTGTAGCTTTTTGCAACACATCAAAAGTTGCTCCACAACTACTGACAGAAGAGTGATCACTCTACCAATGAGTGGTGGAATTCCCTAACCAACACCCTGGCTGAACCTGTTACTGGAAAATATATGTAACACACCGGGGTGCTGAATAAATGTTTTAAGGGTAGAAGCCCTATTAAAATAAGACATTGGGGTCAAGTTATTTAAAACTACAGTCTGGCAGCCATGTTATTCCCTCTACCACTGACACCAAGGCCATTCAGGGTCAGAGGACAGTTCAGTTTTATTTGTTGGTCATAGACCATTACAATTTTGCAAATTCACAAGTCTATAAACATGCATAATAAATACATATATCATATACATTGTGATATATTTGCATATGTACAGCTCATCACTTCGTGCTACTTTATTCTCTTTATACAAAGATAAAACTTCTTACAGTCTCAAAAAATTCTCATATCTTAATTGTATTCACTCCTTACATAAGACAGTCATAAAATGTTATTCTGGTACAGCAAATAACTTAGGTATGTTTCATACGTATCAATGATATCACCTTAAGATATGACACCACTCTATTATTTGCTCATCATCTACAGTGAAGATTATGTTTAGCAAGAGGTCTTTGTTTTGTGTTTGTATGTCAGCCCATATTGGATTTAACCAGTCAGCTCTAGGTTTACTATACTACAAGCATAAGAACATGTTTTAGGTCATCCTTCTCTTTCTCTGAGTAGTTGCAAACTTTTTCTGACTACTCAGTCAATTTTTTACATCTCGCATTCAAAACATTACTATTGAAAAATCCCATTCTGTACCTGGGGTACAACTGCTTTTTAGTATGATCAGTGAGGATATCCAGATATAATCTGTAATCATGTTTAATATTACTCAGAGGACAAGAATCAGCCAATCAGACCTACAATCCTGAGCCAGAATCACTAGAGGGCTCCATGGATACTAAAGGACTTCACAATTCACTCAGGAGTTCAACATCAAATCAGGCATTGTGTAACAGCCAGGCAGCCCCTCCCATATGGCTGACAGGAGACATGTGCCCATAGGGAGGCAATCTGCTGTTGTGTGACTAAGTGATTTTCTAGCCTATCCTGTTGTGCGTGCATAGAAACAGACCTCTCATTTACTGGAGTCAAAACCTGCTTTGAGAGACAGGCAAGAGACAGGAAGGAGAGCAGACCTCCTGTCTGCAGAGGAGAGAGAAACTGTACAGATACTTTGGAGGAGAAGTGTACTTTTACAGCTACTAAGGGGGATATGGATACTTGCAGGAAGAGAGAGAGAAAGAAAGAGAAGAAATCTGTAGCTGAGGGTGCCAGCCTCCATGGGTAAGTTACCTTGTCGCTGATCATCACTGTATAACCTGAGAGACATTCTCTTATCAGACTTCTAGGGTCTGCAACTGCATCATCAACTGTGGAGAATCAGGCTAACTACTGTTCTACTTGTTACAGCAGGATGAGCTGGACAGCCTGGGATCCTCAAAACACCCAAAGGGGCTGAAGGAGCAAGGGTCCAGCTGAACCTTGGGTACCAGAAAAGCATGACTGACAAAGGAGTGCTAAGGTAGCTGTTGGGGGGAAATCAGGTTGTAGAATGGAGTGGGTACATGCAGCCTGGACTGCAACTGGAAACAGAGGCTTGTCAGATTCTGGGTAACCATAACTACTGAATCAGGACCCTGCAACATATTCCCTGTACATAGTTCCTTAAGGCCCCAAATAATGTTTAGTTTGATGGCTAGGCCATCTGGCCAGAGTTATATTTTTTTTTTTTGGGGGTTGCTACCAATTCACTGTTTAACTGAAGTACATCAGTGCCAACCAGCCACATGTAACTACAATAGCCCTACAACAATTCAACAGCTGAGTACCCAGGATTCCCAGGGATCTCCTAGGACTAGGGGTGTATTCATTGGTGCCCGAGGGTAGTGCTCAGACAGTGCAGCTTGGTAAGACATTGTTTGTTGTGGTGGCTGGCCACATTAAATTTGTTTGGCTGTGCCTAAAAGAGGCACGCAAAATACAGCCGGGAGGGGGGACTGCATCATTGTTTCCTTTACACTTGCTTTCTTTCCTTAGGACCTTATTCCTGATCCCTGATAAATCCTTGAAAGTATTTGTATGCAGGCCTTGTGATGTGTATGTCATTAGTAGAGTGTTAACTTTCACATATAGTCAAACTGTTGATTGCATTGTGTGAGATCTGGGTGGGCTGTGCTAGTGAGAACCATAGTGGGTTGTATTGAAATTCTGGAAGGTTGTCCATGCCCTATCCCCCCCCCCAATCTAATCCTCCTACTCCTCTCATCAAAGTAAACAGCTCACTAATATCTGAACATCCTATCATTGCAACAGAATTTAACTATTTCACATCCTGTGCCTCTGCTCTCCTGTCTTCCCTCCCCTCTCCTTCTTCAAATATGCCCCCACCAACATCCCTAATGCCCACCCCTATTTGAGAGATTTTCTTTCTCCTGAATCACCTCAACAGACACCCTGGCTGCCTTCCTTGCTCTCAACCCCTCAAAGGATAGCTCACCTGATGGACTAGACCCAAAGCTGCTTTACCTGTCTGCTTCTGCTATCTTCTCTCTGGTGTCTGATCTACTAACCTCTCCTTCTCTTCTGCATCTCTCATGGCAGCTTGGAAGCATGCCATTGTCCTCCCCTTACCTAAAGGTGGTGATCGATCCTTCGTCACATGGGAACTACCATCCTATATCACTTCTACCTACCCTTGCCAAGTTACAAGAGCACTTGGTCCTCTCTCAACTCTCCTCCTCTTTCTCAGACACCTGCTTCTTCACATCTTTCCAAGCTGGGTTTTGGAAAACAATCACTCAACCACAACCTCCCTACTTAGGCTCACAAATTCCATCCTCTCAGGGATGGACAGTGCCCTAATTACTTCTGCTATTTTTGTCAACCTCACCAAGGCCTTCGACACTGTCTCCCACACCCTCCTTCTATGCAACCTCACCTCAGCTGGCCTCTCTGACTCTGTCACAAATTGGTTCAGAGCCTACCTTGTTGGCAGGACTCAATCAGTTAGAATTGCTGATTTGTTATCCCCTCCACTCCCAATTAACACTTGTGTGGCACAGGATTCTGTGCTTGGCCCTCAATTATTCTCCATTCTTCTAAACAACATCCCCCCAATCTGCACCTCATCCTCCATCCACATGTATGCCGACGACACTGTCCTATTCACCTATGAACCTTCTCCCTTTGATGTACCAGCCAGACTACAGCATGACTTTGATAAGGTCCAGCTCTGGCTATGCTCTCACCAACTCTTTCTCAATGCCAAGAAGACAGTCTCCATGACCTTTGGGACAAGGCAGAGACTCGATATGCTACCCTCCATGCCCTCCTTCCACACCCTTGATGGGACAATCCTTGAGGATACCTCATCATTTAGATACCTCGGGGTTTGGCTCGACCAACACCTCAGCATCTCTGGTCATGTGAACGCCATCCTGAAAAAGCTGCTCCCCAAGCTTGGTGCCCTATACAGGAACTGTAGTTGTTTACCTCTATTGGCAAGGCACAAACCTGTCCAGAAGATGATACTCCCAATTTTTATGTTGATTGCGTGAAGCACAAGAAACATATTGGGACAGCTTGCTGAGAAGCAGTCTGTGGAGGCAGGGCACTTTTGTGGCCTGGCCAATGCCCCCACAGCCTGCAAAGGCTTGTCCCGCTTCCCCCAATGACATTGCAAGCTGCTGGTGACAGCAGTTTGGAATGTTGCCATCAAGTTGTGAGAATTTCGGCACTGCAATCAGATGCCGCCTCGTCATTGCAGTGTCAGCCATCCGCTGCAATGAGGGAGCTACCCATCATTGCAGGGTGGGATATAGAAGCCTTGATATTGTTTGTGAACATGGTAGTGGCTTGCCGCCATGTTCACAAACAATATCACCCCCCCCACCGTGTTTGTTGCCGGCGGGGACCCCAATCCCCACTCGGCAGACCTAATGTTTCTGTTGCTGACGGGGGAGCCTCTCAGTCGGCATTCTGTAAACCCCGCTTTCATTCCTGCCGACACGGTGCCCAATCCCTGGCGGCATATAATACTCTCCTTAGTGTACAACGGGGTACCCAATCCTGTTGGCTACTGCTGTCCCTCCAAAGCCTCTGGTGGAACACTGGGAGCCCAGCCCAGCGTGCCACATGCCCCTGTAAAGGTAAGCGGTCCCTTGACGTCGTTTTATTTTTGTTTCTCCTGCAAAAAGAAGCGGTCCTCTTAGTCTCCCAGCCCCCACCGCAACCCGCTCCCGCTGCACCTGCTTCCCACACCTCTCAGCCCAAACTTACCTCCAGAGCTAGAAACGCGTCTTCGCTGAACGGGAACATGTCTGCACTCTTCAAAGCCGACCGCGAACTGAGGAAGTGCAGTAAGCTGTATAATGTAATAAATAGGGTTTTCAACTTTAGTGCATATCTCGGGCATTTTGGAATTTTTCACCAAATTTTCAACATGGGGTTTTGGGACCCTCCTCATGAATTCTTGAACTGTCATGGCGTTAATCAGCCCCAAAGGTGGTTTGCGATCACTATGCGGAATCACCTTCCGGGGCCAATAGATGAAATGACAGTGCCAGTGTTCATGAGGTGGGCTTTCAAAAAGACCTACGTTGCAAATTTGGTGGAAAATCAAAAAATGACTGTTTTACTGAGTGTGCACTGTGCAGTTGCTACGCACGCTTGTAACTTTGTGAATTTGCAATATTTTCATGCCAGATTTTCAACATTGGCATGTTGTCACACCTCCTTGTGAACAGTACAGCTGTCATTGTTTACATCCTGGCGGAAATATGTTTTCGTACTTCTGACACAGAATAGCGCGGTCGCTGTGAGAAATCAGTGTTTAGGACAGATTAAGAAAATGACAGTGACACTGTTCATGAGTAGAGGTCCTGAAATGGCTATGTTGAAAATCTGGTAATGATACTCCATAAAATGAGTATGTTATGAGCGTGAGTTGCGCAGTTTGCACACACGCTTGTAACTTCACAAATTTATATTTTCACTCCAGATTTCCAACATGGCAATTTTCCCATACCTACTTATGAACAGTACAGCTGTCATTTTTCCCATCCTAGCCGAAATGTATT
Organism: Neoceratodus forsteri; assembly: GCA_016271365.2. Classification (NCBI taxonomy): domain Eukaryota; kingdom Metazoa; phylum Chordata; order Ceratodontiformes; family Ceratodontidae; genus Neoceratodus; species Neoceratodus forsteri. The sequence goes on from CM028133.1 coordinate 934,961,108, forward strand.
TTCACACTTCCGGCACAGAATAGAGCGGTCGCTGTGGGAAATCACTGTCTGGGACAGATTAAGAAAATGACAGTAGCACTGTTCATGGGAAGAGGTCCTAAAATGCCTATGTTGAAAATTTGGTGATGAAACTCCATAACAGACTGTTACAAGCGTGCATTGAACTGTTTCCACTTAACCTTAACTTCGCAATTTTGTAATATTTTCACACCACATTTTCAACAGTGGCATTTTCCACACCTCCTTATGAACAGTACAGCTGCTATTTTTCACATCCTGGCTAAAACATGTTTTGCACTCCTGCCACAGAATAGCATGGTCACTGTGGGAAATCACTGTTTGGGACACATTAAGATTGAACGAGTGAGGGGGGGAGTGACCGGGCTCAACTGAGCTCTGTCGGGACTGCTGTGGATTTGTTTGTGGACAGAGAAAGGGCCCAATGCAATAGCCCAGTACAAAAGGGCAGTCTGCAGCACTGAGAGAAACAGAATGAGAGAGTGAGTGACAGAGGGGGAGTGCACAAACTCACCAGAGTGCTGTCAGGACTGCAGCAGATTTCTTTGTGGGCAGAAAAAGGAATCAATGCAGGCAGGGGCCCAGTACAAAAGGCCAGTCTGCAGTGGTGGGAGAAAGAGTATGAGTGAGTGAGACAGGGGGACTGAGTGAGCTCAACGGAGCTCTATCAGGACTGCTGTGGATTTCTTTGTGGGCAGAAAAAGGTGCCAATGCAGGCAGGAGTACCATACAAAAGGGCCGCTTGCAGTGCCAGGACAAACAGAATGAGTGCGTGAGAGAGGGAGACTGAGTGACCTCAACGGAGCTCTGTCAGGGCAGCTGCAGATTTGTTTGTAGACAAACAAAGGTGCCAATGCAGCCAGGAGCCCCATACACAAGCACAGTCTGCAGCGCCAAGAGAAACAGAACGCATGAGTGACAGAGCAATAGTGAGCTAGCTCAACGGAGCTCTATTGTGACTGCTGCAGATTTGGATTTCTTTGTGGGCAGAAAATGCGGCAATGCAGGCAGGAGCCCAGTAAACAGGCCAGCTTGCAGTGCGGGCTGAAACGGAATGAGTGGGTAAGAGAGCTCAATTGTGTTGTGTTGGAACTCCTTCAGATTTCTTTCTGGCCAGAATAAGCCACCAATGCAGGCAGGAGCCCAGTACAAAAGGGCAGCCTGCAGCGGCAGGAGACACGGACTGAGCGAGTGAGGGGGGGAGTGAGTGAGCTCAATGGAGCTCTGTTGGGACTGCTGCAGATTTGTTTGTGGGCAGAGAAAGCCAGCAATGCACGCAGGTGCCCAGTATAAAAGGGCAGCCTGCAGTGGCAGGGAAACCAGAATGAGTGAGTGAGAGAGGGGGACTGAGCGAGCTCAACAGAGCTCTATTGTAACTGCAGCAAATTTCTTTCTGGGCAGAAGAAGGCGGCAATGCAGGCAGGAGCCCAATAGAAAAGGGCAGCCTGCAGCACCGGCAGAAATGGACTGAGCGAGTGACAGAAGGGGAGTAAGAGAGCTCAATGGAGCTTTGTCAGGACTGCTGCAGATTTCTTTGTGGACTGAAAAAGGCACCAACAGAGGCAGGAGCCCAGTACAAAAGGGCAGCCTGCAGCGCCAGGAGAAATAGAATGAGTGAGTGACACAGGGAGAGTGAGCAACCTCAGCGGAGCTCTGTCTGGACAGCTATGGATTTCTTTGTGGGCAGAAAAAGGTGCAAATGCAGGCAGGAGCCCAGTACAAAAGGACAGCCTGCAGCTCTGGAAGAAACACAACAAATGAGTGAGAGAGAGGGAGTGAGCGAGCTCAGTGGAGCTCTATCGTGACTGCTGCAGATTTCTTTGTTGGCAGAAAAAGGCGGGAAACGCAGGCAGTAGCCCAGTACAAAAGGCCAGCCCGGAGCGCCGGCAGAAACGGAATGAGTGAGTGAGAGGGGGGAGTCAGCAGGCTCCACAGACCTGTTTTGGGACTGCTGCATATTTCCTTGTGGGCAGAAAAGTCACCAACAGAGGCAGGATCCCAGTACAAAGGCAGCCTGCAGCACCAGGACAAACAGAATGAGTGAGTGAGAGAGAAGTGAACCACCTCAACGGAGCTCTGTCGGGACAGCTGCGAGTTTCTTAGTGGCCAGAACAAGGTGCCAATGCAGGCAGGAGCCCAGTACAAAATAACAGCCTGCAGCACTGGGAGAAACAGACTGAGCGTGTGACACAGGGCCAGTGAGCGAGCTCAACAGACCAATGCAATCAACATTCGGCATTGAGAAATGCTTGTTTATTACTGTGATATAATCTATAGTTCTGCTCCCAAGTCTTCTTAACCAAGCTGGACACCCTCTTCAACTCCTTCTGTCGCCACTCTGGACTCCGCCTCCCGCACTCATCACTGCACCCTCTACCACTCTCTTGCATTTTCCTCTCTTGATAACAGATGTCTCTCCCATTGTACGAAATTCATCTCCAAGTTTTGGTTTGGCTCTCTTCCCTCCTACCTCTCCTCCTGTCTAGCCACCCCTCCACCCTCCTCACACTACCTCAGATCAATTGACTCTTGCACTATGACAGTCCCTTGCCGAACTACCTCAGTAGGTCAAGTAATGTTCTTGCACTGCTTCCCTAAACTCTGGAACTCATTACACCATCGGATAAGACACTCATCTTCCCTCACTCCATTTCTACATTCCTGCAAAACTTCTCCTCTCCAAATTGTACCTGTTCCTAAGTTACCCCAACTCTCCTGTACTACTGTAACCAATATTTTAACAGAAGAACTCGAATCAACCTCTCGCAATTTGGAGCATTCAAGCGAGCAGCCAGCCTACAGATTCAGAATGAAGAAAGCAAAACTGAATGCACTTGTACTCAAAAAGGCTCAGAGCATAAATATACAAAGTGAAAAGAAATGTATTCATATAAACAGCTCAAGGAGCATATCATCAACAATTGCACACCAGCTAACCACCCAGTGCTTTGACTCCTCGTGAGTCTTCCTCTGAGGTGTGGCTAGAAGTAAAGGATAAACACTTTTAAGGCCAACAGCATCAATTTACATATCAAAATTTACATAATGATGTCGAAGTCTTCTTATTACTGATGTCTAATCTTCATATGATGTTATTGCAAAATTGCATCAAAGTCGATCCAAACTAGTTATAAAAGTGTTATATACAGTATGTAACAAAATGCAATCCCTAATAGAAAAGGACTCATTCAGGAAACAGTAGATAAATTATTTAGTCAAAATTTGAGTCGGGATACTGCTATAAAAGCATAAACTAAGTAGTTCATAACAAGCTAATATCCCTATAATTGCCCATATTCACATTAAGTAACATCATAAACCTGTGCAAACTAGCATATAATTAATGACAGTAAACGTGTTACAAAGTATGAATATCTTGTAATTTTGTATAAAAAGGAAGAAACTACATATGACACTAAATTCCAATACACTGGGATGTGCTCATATGGCACAAACTTAATTTAAATGCCCATGTCCTTATGGTTCCTTTCCTTTACAAAAGTAAAAAATATTAAGAAAAGCCTGGGATTCAGTCTCTGGCAAAGGACATTGTTCCTCTATAAAATAAGTAGCTACCATATTTTGATTCCAACCAACCGGCTTGTATCCAAGTACCAAAGTGTCCCAGGGTCTTCCACCTGCAAGAAAGAAAAAAGCAGAGTCAGTTCCAAAATAATTCCAAAAATTATAATTCATAAATAATTTCTAACCATTATAGAAGACGTTCATAAAATATATCTCTTAAGAAATGGTTTGAGGTTCCATTGTTCATTCAAGCTACTTGGTTTTACACTTTTCAGCATATAAATCCATTTGCTTTCTTTTTCCAACAGATTGGATCTGTCTCCCCCAAATTCAGTTTGGTCACTCATTAGAATGGACCAATTGCTGTACACATTATTGTGAGACAAAAGTGCTGGGATGTGTGTCAGATGTTTTATTCTTATCAATCAACAGATTAGTCCTGTCTAGCTCTTTAGCTCTTAGTTTCTGTTTATTTAAACGGTTATCTGTATAATCTGCTTGTGAAAATTGTTGCATAAGGTCATTAGCTTGTTATCAAATAAAACATCTGTATTACAATTTCTACATAATCTGACCATTTGCCTGTAAGATCTCTAGATCTCAGGGTGAATGAGGCATCCAATATAGAAGCATAGTGTTTTCACAAACCAGCAGCTACTAATTCTCTCTTACATGCTACAAGTGCACATTCCCAACATTTCAAAGATTCAATTCCTTACAGGCAAATGGTCAGATTATGTAGAAATTGTAATACAGATGTTTTATTTGATAACAAGCTAATGACCTTATGCAACAATTTTCACAAGCAGGTTATACAGATAACCGTTTAAATAAACAGAAACTAAGAGCTAAAGAGCTAGACAGGACCAATCTGTTGATTGACAAGAATAAAACATCTGACACACATCCCAGCACTTTTGTCTCACAATAATGTGTACAGCAATTGGTCCATTCTAATGAGCGACCAAACTGAATTTGGGGAGACAGATCCAATCTGTTGGAAAAAAAGCAAATGGATTTATATGCTGAAAAGTGTAAAACCAAGTAGCTTGAATGAACAATGGAACCTCAAACCATTTCTTAAGAGATATATTTTATGAGCGTCTTCTATAATGGTTAGAAATTATTTATGAATTATAATTTTGGAATTATTTTGGAACTGACTCTGCTTTTTCTTTCTTGCAGTGGTAGACCCTGGGACACTCTGTACTCTGGATACAAGCCGGTTGGTTGGAATCAAAAATATGGTAGCTACTTATTTTATAGAGGAACAATGTCCTTGCCAGAGACTGAATCCCAGGCTTTTCTCTAATATTTTTTTTTACTTTTTGTAAAGGAAAGGAACCATAAGGACATGGGCATTTAAATTAAGTTTGTGCCATATGAGCACATCCCATGTATTGGAATTTAGTGTCACTGTAGTTTCTTCCTTTCTTTATACAAAATTACAAGATATTCATACTTTTGTAACACTTTTACTGTCATTAATTATATGCTAGTTTGCACAGGTTTATGATGTTACTTAATGTGAATAAGGGCAATTATAGGGACATTAGCTTTCATGAACTACTTAGTTTGCGCTATAGCAGCATCCCGACTCAAATTTTGCCTCTAATAATTTATCTACTGTTTCCTGAATGAGTCCCTTTTCTATTAGGATTGCATTTTTGTACATACTGTATATAACACTTTTATAACTAGTTTGGATCACTTTAATGCAATTTTGCAATAACATCATATGAAGATTAGACATCAGTAATAAGAAGACGTCATTATGTAAATTTTGATATATAAATTGATGCTGTTGGCCTTAAAAAACTGTTTATCCTTTACTCTAGCCACACCCCAGAGGAAGACTCACGAGGAGTCAAAGCACTGGGTGGCTAGCTGGTGTGCACTGTTGGTGATATGCTCCTTGAGCTGTTTATATGAATACATTTCTTTTCACTTTGTATATTTCATGCTCTGAGCCTTTTTGAGTATGAGCGCATTCACTATTGTAACCAATACTGCTCCTATGTTACCCCAATTTCCCCAGTACTTTTGCAACCCCAATACGTTATATTTTTCCCAGCTTGATGATCAATGCCTAATTGTCTTGTCCTCTATAATCTATCTTGCCCTTTCTCTAGTTATAGCAAGTGTTCCTTTGCACTTCAAGGCATTTTCCTACATGTATTGATTATAATTTTGTGCCTCTCAATGTCGCGACATTACAAAATGTACATATTTTTCCAACCCTGTTCTACTGTGATTGTATTTACTTTGATTAATCATGCACTTAATATATACTCAGTTTACTCACTGTATGTAACATGCTTAAGCACTTCTTATGATTTGACATGTTGTATAATTTTCATTTTATGCATAATCTATTACCTGTCCTTAGCAAATGTGCTTGTACGATTGTTACTCCCTTACCCTCTCCCCCAGGATGAACTGGGAGATGAGCAATTTTGACTGCTCAGTGTGCCTTTCCTGGTGAAACTTTTTAATAAATAAATAAGTATTGTTTCCCAGGGTGCAGTGCCAACTTGTAATCTACCCACTTAATCTTTCCCTGGGTGAAGGCACCACAGAGCATATCATCAAAATACAACATTTTTGGATAACAAATTCTCATAAGAATTATTGGCCTAGGTCCCGTAACCTTTTTTGATAGGCAGGGGTAGTATACTGACATCTATGGTGATCCATTACACTAATTTGATGAAAGCTGTGTACATTTAGGGGCTACTCCATTTCCATCAATGAAGTGTAGTGCCCCAGGGAAATTGGGGGCACCACAGAAAATAGTGGAATTGGGGGCATCACAGAAAATAGGGGATCCTCAGAGATATGAGGGGTCAGACAGTTATGGAGACCCTAGCAGCTTAATGGGAAACCCTAGAAAAGCTTTGATGACCCTCTGAAACACAGAACAGGCCCCACTCCAGCAGACAGTCCTACCAGTCTAAAATCAGGGTTTTAAAAGAAAACCTTTTTTTTTCCTTCTCTCTTCCTTGATTCTCCCTTCCCCCTGCTCAAGACCAACACCTAGCCAGCCAAGGCCAAACCAGTTGGGCCACATTCCTGTCCCACAGTGGAGAAGGAATCCAGGCTGAGCACTCTCAGCCAATCCCTGTGGCCAGGGTAGATTCAAATTTGGAGATGGTTTTTAAGCCACTGACCCAGCCTCAAGAGGCTGACCTATGGATGAAGGAGCCAATCCCCTGGCAGGTAACCAGGACTGCCCCAACCTAGAGGAGGCTCTGCACAGGCTGAAGAGAGAGGAGAAATAGTTTGACCAGGGAGGGTGAAGGATAGTAGAGCAATAGGTGTCGGCTTCCCTGTTAGGAGGTTGAAGCGAATCCCCTGGGTTCCTTTGGTGTAACTCCTTCCAGAAGATCCCCAGTAGCAGCCTCAGTTTGTTTTTGTTTTTTTGCATAAATCTGCCCTCTAGTCGGGTCCCCCAGTGCATCGAGTAATTTTATTTGGCTGGGAAACAGACCCAGTGAACTTTTCATGCAGCAGTCTCCAGGAGAAGAGGCCTTATTACTCCTTTGTGGTTGTGAATTCCCCAGAGTACAGAAATCCTTGGTGAACTCCAGGGGTGAGTATGCTTGTTGGCCAGCATTTCCTTTAATAATTAGTCCTAGCTAGACCTGCTCCAGCCAGGGGAAGGATTGTTTGTTTAGAAATTGCATTGTTCCACTGTGTAATTATTGTTTAGATTGTTAAATTGCTTCCCTACCTGGTCCAATTGTAAAAAGAGAGAGAGAAAATGAGGATCAAGTAGGCAGAAGCTAGGAGGTTCAAACCAAATAATTGTTGGACCAAGATTAAAGGTGTTTCGAATTCCTCTCTTGAAAGAATCTCTGCTAGTCTAATTTATTCTAGGCAGTCTGTGCTCCAAATAGAGAGACTTGGGCACTCTCTCTCTCAGCCAAAGAGTCAATGAAGTGCTAGGTAAAGCCAGGTCAAAGTATTATTGGTGAGAATGTGCATTTCCTGCTGAATTTCTAATTGTTTAGCTGTAAGAAGCTATTTACTAGAGGTCTAGCAGAGCCTTCGTGCATTCTTCTCTTGGAGTTCTAGGGTAATCTGAGCTCCAGTAATGGGGAAACCTTAGTCCTTTGTCCATGTAGTAGAAGGGCAGGGCAGCCCATAGCTGGGACAAAGAGATTAGGTACCCTGGCTTCCATATTCAGAAGGCAACCAGAGCTGATCCATATTAACAAAGGGGTGGGTCATCAAACTGTTTCAATGACCATGAAGCAAACTGTATTTTCTTTATCTGCCTGCAATCTCCTGTTGCTTGCCCACCTCTCAGCTGTCCCTGATTTTGCTCAGAAATTTCTTCTGTCCCTCCTATGACTGGCATTTCTGGCACTAAAAAGTAGGGATTGGGATCACAGACTAATGCCAGCCATTGATGTTACAGTCTAGTTCTCATTAAGAAAGTGCTATTCACACTCAGAAACATGTTGTATACAGCTTCTGGGACTAATATTACTATTTTATCTGATGTGTTCCTGATTTTGGCCATTTGTCCCTGATTTGTAATGAGGGAGGTTGAGAGGTATGGTTGCCTGGACCCACTGCTTGCTGTGTCTGAACTGCTGTATTCAAACTGTTTTAAGTTGTTGAACTGCTTGCTGTGACTGAACTGCTACAGTATATTCAATTGAGTTTAAGTAACTGAACTACCTTATTCCTGGGGTATCATGACTGCATTGCCTTATTTTCTCAATTTCCTGTGTGATTACACTGCCCTGAGGGCATTGATTGCTGCACTTGCCTACTGCCACTTCCTCTGAAGGCATTTGGGGCCACCCCATCCCAAATGGTAGGGCTCTCGGTCATACAAAAAGGGGGAATTGCATTTCAGGTTTTTAATTTTGTTCTGTTCCAGGCTCTTACACACACCTCACACCTCATCTAGAATTCCTCTGGTGCCTCTTCTTCAACTCAGGGAGGGTCCTGGGAGCCCAGTATCACCTGCCCACCTCCAATGACCTACACCAACTCAAGTGCTCGCCCACGACACCCCAGGTTTGAGCTGTCGTCGTAAGTGGTAGCCAGCTGGCAGCTAGGCCCACCAAAGTGAGCGTCAGGTTAGGGGCCGCCCAGGCCCAGCTTGAGGTACTTAAGTCATCTGCTGAACTTGGAGTCACATTGCCCATTCTCCTGCATAGACATTGTCCCAAGGTGGCAATAGTACCGTGCCTACACCAAGGCCTTGCCGAGAATTGCCAGGCTCTGTGTCTCATTCCGAGGTGGCATAAGTACCGGTGACCCACACAGAGGCCACACCAAGGGTCACCACACCTTTGATTGTACTGCTCATAGGTGGCTTGTGTTCCAGTGATGCATCAAGAAGTCACACCGAAGATTGTCAGATTCTGAAGCTGCAGGGGTGAGGTGGTAAGGGTTCCGGGGACCTGCCCAGAGGTCGTCCAGTGGATCATCACATCCAGCATCGTTTCCTCAACTGGAGATCACCTGCCCGAGGTCACCATAGCTGACAACCCCAGATAAAGGGTTCTCTTCCCCACAACGGGTGTCATACCCATCCTCAACCAGGTGCTTCCTTTCAGTTATCTCAGTGACACCAGGAGTCACCTTCTTCCCAGGGCCAGGAGGCCTACAGTGTTCTACTTGGTTGCTGGTTCACTGGGGGACGCCCCATTTTATGGCCTGTATAGGAAGCACTTCCTTAGGTTCACCATCAGCAGTTGGCCAACCAAAATACTAGTAACCCAAGCTTGGTGCATCAGATTGCTACATCCTTAGGACTTGAATAACCTGGACTTTTGTAGGACATTAGTGGGGCCAGGTTGTGGTCCTGGTAATCTTATTCACTCCTTCTAATGTGTGATAGTGTTAGTGAATGCAAAGTCTTTTCTGCATGCTCCAACCATTGCTAATAAACCTTGCATCTTGGCTCTAGAGTATGCCTCCAGCCTGTCCTTCCAGATTTATCTGGCATCACCCTAAACTATAGGTGCGAACCACCAAGTTTGTCCACCACAAAAACTTGGCGTGAGTCGACAGGATCAGAGTCAACAAGGAGCCCAAAGTCAGAGCAACTCAAACCCAAGATGCCTTCAGATACTGAGGGCACCACTGCATCATCCTCACCTTCAGTTCAACCACCCAATAATGATGACTTATTACTTTGGGGCACCATGGCTACAGGTACGACGGAGAATGAAGCTCAGACACCTGCAGTCTCAATCAATCAATCAATCAAATCTTTATTTATTCAGGCGAACTTCATTGAGCAAGGCTCATTTACAAGATGGACCTGATAAGGTCAAGGTTCAATAGTTGATACACAGCAAATACATCATACGCTTTATAAGACAGTTAAACATACAGAGAAAAATAATGTTTATGCACAATGATGTACAGAGAATTCACATGTTAAAACTCGGTTAAAGGAAGGTTAAGCTAATATCTACAGTATGTACAGTACATACATATCCCAATGGGGGCCATGACAGACACACAACATAATGAATACTAGGATGGTGAAGGTATTATTGGGTGCCATAAACTGGGGGTGTCTGACTGGAAGAAATATGCCATATATGATTGGAAGCCAGATTTGTAGGATGACTATTCTAGCTCTAGCGGTAGCAACTGCATTTCTCTGTGAAGAAGGCTGTACAATGCTGTTTAAAGGATGCAAATGGAATGATAATGTACAGTTTAGGGATTTTGTAGGGTGTTCCATGCTATAGCTAGAGAATAGCTGATTGCTGCCCTACCTAGTCTGGTGCTGACTTTGGGCAATTTAAGCAGGATGATATTGTTGCTTCTTAGGCATAGGAGCTAGGAGTGGTCTGGTTGAAGCAGTCCAGGATATAGTTTGGGAGTTTTTTTGATAAAGCTCTGTAAATCCATAGAGCTGCATTTCTGCTCCTCCTGATATGAAGGGAAACCATCCAACTGCGTCATAAAGAGAGCAATGGTGGGTATTATATGGCAGATCTGTAATGAACCTTATTGCTCTATGATATAAGGTATCCAACTTGTGAAGGTAGGAGATGGGGCAGTGACTATAAAGAAGTTTGCATAGTCAATAACTGATAGAAAGATGACCTGGACTAACCTCATCTTTGAGTCTCTGTTAAGGAAGGTTTTAATCTTAGAGGAGGCCAAGCCTTTGGCTAAGCTTTTTAACAGTTCTTCTAGATGATGAGTGAAGTCGAGTCTGTTGTCAATCCACACACCTAGGTATTTGAAGTTTTCAACATACTCCAGATTTTCTCAAGTATAGTGCATAGCTGGGGAGAGTGATTGAAGAGGATGTGCTGGTGGAGTTTTGAGTTGTGAACATCATTGCTTTAGTTTTCTTTTGCATTTAGCAGAAGCTTTTCTCGAGTAGCTGATGTTGTAACAAGGAGAATTCTGTTTGTAGGATTTCATGAGCAACTGTAGGTGAAGGGTTGCTGACATACAGAACAGTGTCATCAGCAAAGAGGTGTACTGAGGACTGGGTAAGGTTGAATCAATGTTATTTATATAAATGGCAAAAGGATAGGACCCAGAACAGAGCCTTGGGAGACTCCTCTTGACAGTGGTCTTAATGGGGATAGGTCACCTTCAGCTTTTACCTGCTGTGACCTACCAGAGAGTAGCATCTGAACCACTTAAGGGAGGGTGGATCTAGGCCAAGGGAGTGCAGGGATGAGAGTAGCAGCTCATGGTCCACAGTATCGAATGCTTTGCTCAGGTCCAGGAATACTGCACAGACATTATTCTTTTATCCAATTTAGTTTGCCAGTCATTTGTGACCTTGGCTAATGCAGTGATAGTGCTATGTTTGGCCCTGAATCCAGATTGAGCTGGATTTAATAGGTTAGCATTGTCAAGATATTCCTTAGCTGATTACTCTCACTAATTTCTCCAGCATCTTGGATAGCACAGGTAGAATGGAAATGGGCCTGTAGTTATTAAGATCCATAGGGTCCCCTGATTTTAGAAGGGAGACTACTTGGGCTGTCTTCCACAGTGTGGGAATAGAGTCAGAGTTTAGGGAAAGGTTAAAGAGGTGTGTTAGGGGGACTGCAAGTACATGGCATGCAATCTTTAGAAAGAAGGGGTCCAGAAAGTCTGCTCCTGCACTTTTTTTGGTATCCAGATGCCATAATAGATCCACAACTTGTTTCAACAGTATAGGTTTGAAGCTAAAGGAAGAGTCAACTCTTTGATCACCAATGTAGTGGGAGCTTAATTGGTCCCTCAGCAGGTTAGCTGGGGAGGTGTCAAAGGCAAGGCCAGCTGTTGTGAAGTGGTTGTTGAATGCGTCCAGGATTTCCATTTTGCCAGTGATAGGGCCATAACTATTGTGTAGTTGAGTTGGAAGGGGGTTGATAGCGTCCCGTCCCATCATACCCTTGATGGTGCCCCAAAACCTAGCAGGATTATGGTAGGAGGAGTCGAGCTCGGCCAGGTAGAAGGCAGCCTTTGCATCCCTAACTTTCCTGGTGCATCTATTCCTGGCTTTCCTAAAATCATCCAGTCATTTGCATTCTTAGTTTTCTTGCCACTTTCCAGAGTTTGTCTCTCTCCAGCAGTGCAGCTTTGAGGTCAGCTGAAAACAACAGGATTTGTTTTTATTTGGATACTAGAGATTGGGGCATGGGTGTTAAGGGCATTTATTATAATGCTATTTAGCACCTGATGAGCTTTTTCTACAGAATATACAAGATAAAACTTTTGCCAGTGTGGAGAGTAAGCTAGATCATGCAGATATCCTTCAATATTGATGTTTTTCTTGGATCTCCTCATGAGGAATTTTGCAGGATTTGTTGTTATGCTGGTGGAGCTTACCCCTGTGATGGGGCAGTGATCACTTATATCGCATAGGAGCACTCCAGCGTGTGTGAATAGATGTGGTTTACTTACTAGCATGATATCAAGTAGTGTGCTGTTACTACTATTCCTTGCATTTATTCTTGTTGGTTCATTAATTAACTGTGTGAGCCCATAGGTGTCACAGAATGATACCAGAGGTGTAGCTGCCTGGGTGAGCCAGTTGAAATTCAGGTCACCTAGAATAATGACTTCTTCAGTGCTGGGCTTGACCAGGTTCCCCAGGTGGGATAAAAGCTTGTGTTCAGCAGAGGGGGGTCTGTAGCATCCAATTAGTTGAAAAGCTGCTGTATTGGGAGAGAGACTTTTAGAGATAGGCATTCAAACTCCTTGGGCATAGATATTGCAGCAGTACAGGATACAGCTATACCAGCTTTTGCATATATGACTACTCCACCTCCCCTTGTTTGGCGATCAGCTCTGAATAGCTGATAGTTAGGTAGGTTAACATCCCTGTCCGCTGTGGTGGGTTTGAGCCATGTCTCAGTTACCACGAGAAATTCTGGCAAGGTATGGGCAACCCAGGCTTGTATCAACGATAAATTTTTTCAACAGACTGCATACATTAATATGCAGGAAACTGAGCCTTTAATTGAGGTTAGGTCTGATGGAGGTGATACTTTCAAAAGGTCCAGGGTTGATTTCCACATTACCAATAAAGAGCAATAGAAAGAGCAGTAGTTTCATGAGGGCTGCCAGTGATAGGGAAAGGGGGCTGTCTTTGGTCCTCCTTCTTTTATTCTGTTGCCACTCTTTTTTTGAGGTGCTCCCTGTGGTTTTAAGGAAGTGTGTCGGGATACCAAGTAGCAGTTTGACGACTAGGCTTAGGGGGGATCTATATATCCAGCAGCGAGCCTTGGCTGAAATACATGTGTGGTGGTATGTGTCTCTTTATGGTGATTATACCACTGTAGTCGATGCAGCAATGGTAGAGCATATATAGGGTTTGAGTGTCAGCCAAAGGGATGGTTCAGAGAGACTGGGCGGATGGACCACTCTAAATTGTATGACAGGGACATCTTCTTTGTGGAACCCTATGGCTGATAGTGAAAGGAGTATCAGAAGTAAGCTCCCCATTCTGAAAGAGATATTGGTAGTGGGCTGTGGGGGAGTAGTGAAGTTGCTGATTGGTTGGATCAGCAAGCTGGTGTGACTCTCTGTTGATTTAGAAAAAATGCTGAGGGCAGGGAAGAGGTTTCGGTCTCTCGGTCTCAGTCTCACCAACTTCCGTGCGAAGCTGCAGGCTATGTTCCGTCTCTACCAAGTGCCAGAGCAACAGAGAGGGAAATCCTGATCGGGCAGCTGGGAGAGCTGCCAAATGGGAAGTTGAAAGCTGGTCAGATGGACAAAAGGACACTGCTGAACAGATCCTGATCTGGCTAAGCGACATCTTTGACAAGCGGAGTGCCTCAGACCTCAAAATGAAATTCTTCTCTTGCACACAGGGCCCCCAGGAGACATGGTGGGACTTTGCCTTGAGCCTGCAAGAGGCTCCTGCAAAATCGAGACCCAAGTGAGGACCATGACCCAGACCAAGTATTGATAGAGCGGTTCATTGAGGGGGCCTGGGGAGAGCCTCTACATCAGAAGCTGCGGATGTTGCACTGCCAAACCAAGATGCAAAGTTCGTAGACTTCAAAGAGGAAGCCAGAAGTCCTAGCTCTGGACGACTTGAGGAGGAGATGGTGGCCTTCCAGCAGATGGCTGGTGTCGCCGGAACCATGGCCACTGTGGGTCCAATGTCTGAACCCTGCTCATCTTGCAATGCCTTCACCAGATAGAGAGCAGAGAAGGATTTCAACCTCATTACACAGTTTTTATAATAAAAATCAGAGGACCCATTTTATAATCACAATAAGGCACTCCAGGGTGAGAATAATTGTTGGATAATGGCAGACCCAAGTGAGTAAGGTGTGTTGTTATCCCACAGTGAGGTAGACCCTGTCATACCTTACTGCTTAATTATATAATGGATAGGCAAAAATATGGAAGATGATTTGGTGAGGCAGTCTGACACATCATGATATCTTCGCATATCACCCTGTTACAAAACTTATTACAAAGTTCAGCCATTTCCTAACTCATTGTGGCATTTTATAATTGCAATAGCACACTCCTGGGTATTATATATCATATATCATATTATCACTTCTTGGGCAGTTCAAGGCACTGGGCATTGCCTCAAGCCTTATAACACACCCAAGGAGTAACAACAGTATCACATTGTATACCACACCTGTCATGAATTATTGCTTATGAGATACTGTAGCCCTGCTCCTCCCCAGCATGTTAATGCATCATCTCCACACTGTCCTTGCCCACCACCTCTCCCGTGAGCAGAGACCCAAAGCCCTCCCAAGCCTCTCAGAGTGCTGTTGCTGAGCTACTGAACCAGCCCTCTGTATTTATGTATGTATGTGTGGGCGTGTGAGCAATGTGGGAGGTGGTACTGTAGTAGCATGATATGATGTTGCCAGGGGCCTCATTCTCAGAGGATTGTCGAGAGGGTCCAATTACAGATGTAAGAAGCTGGCAGACTTCACTTTGCAAATTAATTTATTAAATTTCTGAATTTGCAAAGTGCCGACTTCATCTGTAAAAGTGCCAATTCCATAGCAAACCTCATTGAGAAGTAGTGAAGAGGGCAATTTGTAAATATTTTGCGAAGTCGAATTGTGGAACTTTGCCATTGACGTAACACTTCACAACATCTCCCAGTACAAGATGATGGGACAGGGCTCCAGGGTCGGGTCCTAAATGGTACATTTTCCCATTATTCATTGCAACTCTTTTCAAAAATACATCTCCTGAGCAAAAAACTAAAACATTGTGGGCTTGTGAGTGTGACCAGGGCTATGCTGAACAGGCCAGTGGTTTGGAGATTTTCATGCTGGGAGAGACATTGTTCAGACCTGAACTGGACCCAAACGTTTCACTGGGAAACAAGCAATAAAGGAGTGGGGTCTGACAAAAGATGTTAGGGAGCATGTTGATACAGATGCAGTGTCACAGCCCTCAGACTTGCTGCCCGCCGTCCTGGTGCTTGTATCTCTGAATTTATGGAATGGTCTCTTTGAATTATGATTGCTATTACTACTGCCACTGCTGCTTTGACAACTAGCACTCAGTCAGCCTCAGCCTAGTCTTACCCAATGCCTCAATTCTCCTCCTCCCACACAATGAAAGGGCCAGTCTTACATACAGTGGGCATTTCAGTTTCACAGAGCTGTCATGTACCTGAGAAGAACAACTCTTTTAGAGTGGCACTGCATTATGTGTTGAGAGTTGTCTTGTTCCGTTGGACAGATGTTACACTTGTTCAACTTCAAAGCTAACGGACACAGCTGCTGACCTGTGCCAAAACACAGAGCTTCATGAACCCTGCCTGGATTGTTTGAAACATAGAACCTAAAGCAGCAGCATTTAAACTGTCAAAACATTATTACATAATTCATTTTAGCAATATGCTTTATGTATTTCTTACATCCTTAGATTCAGCAGTGTATTTTTAATTCAGTTAGATATTTTTACATAACTTTTATTACTTGTTTGGTAAGTAATGATTTACATCCATAAATATGGCTGACACTAGGAATTAAAAAAAGTCTTTCACAAAACATTTTTATGTTGGCGTGCTTAGCAGCCAACATCGTGGGACCATGCAGCTTGGAGGTGGGGTGCTGTTGGGCGAATGCAGGGCATGCACCAGTAGGTGCGTCCCTCATTCCCCAATCAGCCATGCATGCCACCACACTATGTATACATAATGTGGTGAGCACATCTAAGAAAAGGTCTGATGAAATCTGAGCAAAGCTCGGCCATATGTAGCGGACCCTTCCTACATGCTCACCAGATATGAGCATGGTCGCAAGCCGGGCGTCATTTAACCATCGCTGACTTCGGGGTGCCAAATCCTCCTCGTCAGATAACCCCCACTTCTTTGTGTGCCAATGGGGAGCCTACTTTCCATAGGCATGAACCCCCCCAATTGTTGAATGCCGAAGTGCCCAATCCCCTAGAGCTCACCCCTCCCGCTTTCTTTGTGTGCTGACGGGGTGCCCAATCCCGTTAGCATTGCTTCCTCATCCCCCTCCACATGTGTGTGCAGATGAGGGTGCCCAATCCCCTGTTGGCTACAGACACCCCCTAAACAGTTAGGGTGGCACGCTGAGAGCCCACCCCAGCATGCCATCTCTGCAAAAAAAAAACTGTCCCAATGTTTTTTTTTTCTGTAAATGAAACGGTCCTCGTAGTCTCAATGCCCCCTTCCCCACCTGCACTAACCCTCTGTGCACCCTGCCTCCCTCAACCCATACTTACTCATGGAGTCTGGTACGACAATCTTGGTGGACCGGGAACACATTTGCACTCTTCAAAGCTGACCGTGAACTTAAGAAATACCGGTAAGCTGTATAATGGAATGAATAGGGGTTTTTCAACTTTAATGCATATCTCGGGCATTTTTGTGAATTTTGGCCCCAAATTTTCAACATGGGGTTTTTGGGACCCCTTCTCATGAATTCTTGCACTGTCATCGTTATTCGGTCTCGAAAGGTGATTTCACAGTCACTGCACGGAATCACCTTTGGGACCAAGTAATGAAATGACAGTGTCACTGTTCATAGAGAGGCTCTCAAAGCTTATGTGTTGTAAGTTTATGGGAAAAATCCAAATGATTGTTTTATTTAGCGTATTAGTAACCGCGCAATGCACGCTTCTTAAGTTAGTGCATTCGCGACTATTTATGCTAGATTCTCAAATTGGCATTTTACCATACCATCTTGTGAACCGTACAGCTGTCATTTTTCACATCCTTGCCAAAATGTGTTTTCGCACTTCTGCCTCAGAATAGCGTGGTCATTGTGCAAAATCACTGTTCGGGACACATTATGAAAATGACAGTGACAATGTTCTTGAGCAGAGGTCCTAAAATGCCTGTGTTGAAAATTTGGTGACAATACTCCATAAAATGACTGTGTTACGAGCGTGCGTTGCACAGTTTTCACGCACGCTTCTAAGTTTGCAAACTTATATTTTCACTCCACATTTTCAACAGTGCCATTGTTGTACACCTCCTAATGAAAAGTGCAGCTGTCATTTTTCACATCCTGACCAAAATCTGTTTTTGCAGTTCCAGCCACAATAGTTGCTGTAGAAAGCCCATGTTCTACACACATTATGAAAATGGCAGTGACACTGTTCATTAGCAGATGTCCTAAAATGCCTATGTTGAAAATTTAGGGACAAAAGTCAATAAAATGAGTGTTTTACGAGTGCGCATTGTGCAGTTTGCATGCACGCTCGTGACTTTGTGAAATTGTAATACTTTTACTCCAGCTGTTCATCATTGGCATTTTTCCATACCTCCTTATGAACAGTACAGCTGGCTGAAATGCGTTTTCGCCTGTCCTGTGCAGAATTGCACGGTCACTGTGCGAAATCACTTTTCGGGACACTTTGAGGAAATGATGGTGACACTATTCATCTGCAGAGGTCCCAAAATGCCTATGTTGAAAATTTGGTGGCGAAAGTCCAGACAATGGCTGTGTTGCAAGAGTGCATTTTGCAGTTCCCACACACCCTTGTAACTTCATCAATCTGCAATATTTTCATGCCACATTTTCACCACTGGCATTTGTGCACACCTCATTATCAACAGTTCAGCTGCCATTTTCCACAACCTGCCCAAAACGCATTTCGCAGCTCTGCCGCGCAGTGGCGACTGCTCACTGCACAAAATCACATTTTGACACATTAACTAACTTCACAGCACTATGCCTCTACACCTCCGCTTACTGCCAATGACAGCGCAAATAAATATTAGGCTTTGATAAATGCTTGGTTTTTATGTCATGGCAGCTGCCAGCTGAAGGGGTGTCTGGGAAAGGAGAGCTGTTGAATAGTGGCCTGAGTTTTCATAGTGTTTTCCATGGACACAGAGGAGGGGAAAAAGTCTGGGAAGCTGCTGTCCAACCAACAGCACACTATACTTTTATGTGTAGCCAGGGGAGACCATTACCACTTTGTGAATGAGAGGTCACTGGTGCGGTCACATCTGTTAAGGGGCAGGACATAAAAAAGTCTACAGAACTGCACATTGGGAACAATCAAGCTGAATAAGCCATGGATAACTGCTGACACAGCTCTGCATGTGTGCCTCCCTTCCCCCACTCACACCCACCACCTCTCACAGGAGGCTTTGCAGTTTAACCACTTCATTACTTCAGATGCAGTTAACGGTAATTACCATCAGATCCATATGCATTTCAATTGTGCAAGCCGTGATGAAACTGACAGCCAGGTAAATATTCACTGTAATATTTAGGGGAGAAATTGAAACTTTTAAGACCCCTGGCATTATTTATGGCACATATAACTGCTTGGGCACATACACCACTAGCTGTATTTGCTTCCACATTATGTGGTTCTGTGTATCTGCAGCAGTAAGCACATTAACCACTGTGCACACCTGAATTAATTTAGGCATGCCAGCATGCACCAGTAACTGTATTTGCTTCCATGTTGGTTTGTGTGTCGGCACCTATGAGCACATTAACCTTGTTGGGCAGCTGAATGCAAATAGACCTGGGTGCAAGCACCAGTAACTGTATTTGATTCCACGTGGGTCTATGCGCCAGCACAGTGAGCATGTTAACCTTTGCACATACACCTGAATGTATGTAGATCTGTGAGGCATGAACCAGTAACTGTAATTGCTTCCATGTTTGTGTATGTGTGCGTCTCCACCTGTCAGCATGTTTACCTTTGTAGGCCTGGCGGAATGCACCACTAACTGTATTTGCTTTCATGTGGGTCTGTGTGCCTGCACCTGTTAACACATTTATTTCTGTGGGCACCTGAATACGTGTAGACCTGGTGCATGTACCAGGATGGTGGACATGCACCCAGGTCTACACGCATTCAGGTGTCCACAAAATAAATGTGTTAACAGGTGCAGACACAGACCCACATGAAAGCAAATACAGTTACTGGTGCATTCTGCAAGCCTTCAAAGGCAAACATGCTGACAGGTGGAGACGCATACATACACAAACATGGAAGCAATTACAGTTACTGGTGCATTCTGCCAGGCCTTCAAAGGTAAACATGCTGACAGGTGCAGGGTCTGTATTTGCTTCCAGGTACATTAGGTCTCTGTGTCCTGCACTAGCGAGCACAATTACATTTTCTAGGCATTGGACTGTATGTAGACCTTGGTGCTTGTGTGCCTCCACATCTCCATGCATTTACCTCTATTTATCATTTCTACCCAAGTCAAACCAGCTAGTAAGCAATCCTGTCATATGCATGCAAGAGTCTCAGGTTCATATCCCCTGCACAGCACCACTGTAAGTCTAGCACGGTGTTGAAAGGGAGTCCAAGAGTCCTGTAACAGTACTTCCTGCATTATAGACTGATGTTTTTTGGGGAAGGGGGAGGCAGGGGAGAAAACCAGGGAACATGTCAGAAAGTCCAAGGCCAGATGAGGGTTGTTTCTCCTATGGAAGTTGGCAGAGGGATCCATGGAAAAAACAATTTAAAAGTGTATTTGTAGTGCCAGTGATTTTCTGATAAAATGGAAAAATGGACGTTGTCTTTTGGGAAAATAAACAGAACTGTGCATTATTACATTGTTGTTCTAAATTTAGACTTTAAGGCCCATTTCCATCCCAAACAACTCAATTTTTTGATGTGCAAAAAACATATTGTGCCAATCTTTATTGCAAAACTTGTTGATTTTCACTTAATTGGGGTGGGGGGATGATTTTAAGGATTGGGCAAATGGAGTTGGTTCAGTTCTGAAAATTGCAAATCAGTGACCCAACACTTGTATGGTTGCAGGCAGCAAAAGGAAAGGAGACGCTCAACTCTTCCCTTGAGTCTCTGTCATCAGTAGAAAGGCAAACCAGGACACACAATTAAGGTGCACACTGCAGATTTCCAAACAAGATGTTTTTTTTTTTAAACAAATCTCACACATAAGTTACTTGGTACTGTTACAAAATAACCTTTCGGCAGCACTTATATGATTGCTGCTATCTGTGGTTGTACTTCAGAACATTCACACATCTAGTATGTGTATATCTACTGAATTCATGTAACTGTCTGCGTGTTTCCTGTGCAAATGCATTTGACACACCTGCTGAAATATTTACTTGTGTTTTTTTTGTTTGTTTTTTACACCATTCTTCACATAAACTGTCATGTTCACACACCTGCATGCACTTGGAACCTTGTGAGCACATACCGTATCTACGTCTCTGAGTATCAGACTGTATTTGTATAACTATTGAGTAAATGGACACTGCTTTGTTCTTTAGAATGTTGTGTTTCCAACAATTTGATGTGTGTGTGAGTGTGTGCGTATATCTGTGTATGTGTATATAGCTTCAAGTCTATGTATGAGTATGCCTATTTCTGCATCAGTCCATCCTTCCATGTGAACACGTCACTCCTTCCAGTGTCGTAAGCTCTGTTTACACTGTCACATTTGCAACGCAGCCAGCATCCCAAGCACTCAGGTTGTTGCATAGCAAATGTGGCAGTGTGGAGACTTACCCAAATGTGTGGTAAGTTGCTCCTTACTCAGCTTCCAAGGCCTTAGAAGAGTTGGGTCTGTGAAGCGATATGAGCGGTGTAACCTGCCATGAGGACTGCCAGCACCGCTTGCATCGTTGCAGCACAGTTGGTTTCCACAATGCCTCATTTGTAAACAGGAAGTTGTGGACATGGGAACCATAAAAGAAACATTCTTTTGCCATAATATTACAGATCTTGCTTTCTCATAAAGTACAGTATCATGCTGAAGCCTCCTGACTGTGGAAATCCACTCATTACATGCTTTCACCAGCAGTTGTTGACAGTGCTTTCAGCATGAAACTGTACTTGGCAAAAAAGCATGGGCCCGATTCTCAAAAGGTCACGTCTGGCATAACCTGTCTTGTGCCCACCGAAAATGGCACAAGTAGCGAGTTACGTCAGCAGTTGTGACATACGGTATTCTACAAAGTGGCCTGCGACATGCCGCAGGCCACTTGCACCACAGTGGACTTATGCCAGCAATGACACCCTAAACCCCTGTGACATGGCGCTAGGAGATTTACGGCAGCAGTTGCACCCTATTCTGGAAGGGAAGCAACAAAGTCCCCAATGTTGCGATTCTGCAACAACCCCTGGAGGAGAACAGTCAACATAAGTTACACCAGCATTTAGCTGACGTAAGTGTACTTATGCCCTTCGAAGGTTGTGCAGACCTGCTAGCAGACTGGAACCCAAGCCATGAGCCCTCCCCATGCCCAGAACACCACAGTAGGGTGCCCATGAGGGTCATCTCTCACCCTAGCCCCCCAATCCCCACAGAGTACATGCCCTGCAGGCTGCTCACATCCCCACCCCTGAACCCCCACTGCCAAGGAGACCTACAGGCAGCTCTGTCCCCAGCCCGAAACACAGGTCCCTGCAGTGCCACTCTACTGTACAAATAGTAGCACATGCAAATATCCCTGGCAGTCTAGTGGCCCCATTCCCTCACCCAGTAGTGCCAGACCACCCACCCAACCCATCCCCAACTGGCAACTGGCACAGCCCACCTTTCACCACCACATTGGCCTGACTGAGCTCCATAGGAGCGTACTGTATATATGCACACAATGATGGACTGTACTCATTCATTCATTTCATTGAGTGCGTATATACAGTATGCACTCTATGGAGCTCAATCGGTGTGTGCCATGGTGATGATAGGTGAGCTGTGCCAGTCGCTGATTGGGAATGGGTTGAGGGTGGGGAAGTCTGGCACTACTGGGTGGGGGCTGAGAGACCACTAGACTGCCAGGGAATGTCAATTATGTGTACTGTACCTACTGTACAGTACACAGAAGATAATGGGGTGCCATCAGGAGTCGGAGTGAGGGGATTTGTGGTGCACTGGCAGTGGAAGGGGGGTTCTTCTAGCCCTGCAGGGCTGTGTCTGCACTGTCAGGGGGATCAGGGCATGGGGGCACTTGTGCCATGCCACTCAGTGGTTACAGCTTGCAACTACTCACCAGGTACGCCCTCTGTTCGGCATACCTGGCTAGATGTCACAAGCCATAGGGCTTAGCCGTGGGGACTCTGCCCCTTCTAGAATTGGGTGCAGGGTCCTTGTCACAACTGTGTTTGGTGCAAGTCGCCTTTGGCAGTGACTTGCGCCAATCTTCTAGAATCAGGCCCCATGTCTTTTTGCATGCCCAGTGGTTTTGGCATAGGCAAACCAGAATCAGACAAAGAAAATCAGGGTGAGCCGCTTACTTATATCTACCTGTAACTAAACAGCCACACTATCAATTGTGAGTGCCGGGCCATCAAACCTAGGTAGGTGCTTGCCACACCTAAGTGATAAGATGTCAAAACAACTGCCCACCCCAAACTCACATGGCTCTATTCAAGCGCAGCTGGAATCGGGCGCTGAAATGGTCCGTAGTTATGCTATTGGATCAACACTGGTGCGAGAAGCAATCGAGTGGAACTCTTTAACCACAGTAAAGGCCATGAAAATGCACCTTTAGATGTTGAGGGATGAGGGAGTCAGTATGGCCAACTGGTTTAAGCACAGAGCAGTGAACCTGGAGACCTCAGTTCAAATCCCACTACTGCAATTTTCTCACTGTGTAACTCAGAGCAAGCTGTGTAACCTGACAGTGCTTAACCTCCTTAGGCTGCATACTGATGGAATGCTGTGGAATTAGGTGTAGTGCTCCAGAATGTTGTGGAATTCCATTCTGTCTGAATCTGAAAATTCCACACAACCTGGATTCACCCCTGGTCTCAAGCCCAACCCATCAATCTGAGGTTGGCAATGGAAAGGGTTTCCTTTTTTTTTCATTTATTGTTTTCTCTGGTTTGTCTCCCTAGTTACTCCTCCCGGTGATGGAATTGCCACAGCTGCCCTTTCTGCTGCTGGGAGACTGGGTGAGTGGCTCTTTGCTGCCAATTCCACTCTATGGTCGGCTAGCAGGAGGCGTGCAAATGTCAAACAGGTGGCACTGCTCAGGGAGCCACATGACTAACCTCAGTGATGTGCACACCCCACAGCTGACCCCAGTGCTGGATTCCAGGACTCATCAGCAAACCCCAGTCCTCCAAGTGGCAGCATGAGGACACCTTGCCACTGAGCTGGCCAGAATGGATTTGTATCAGTTGTCCTTATATTGTAGCCAGCTCTTAAGGAGCACCTTTAATGCCCATTTTAAAAATTTCCCCCACAAGCACTGTAGGTGCCTTACCTGTCAGTATGTACATTGGCACCAAAGTAAATTTTAATCTTCTAGATTTTGACAGGAAGGGATTGTAATTTGATTCTGCAGAGCTGATCTGCCAATCCTTTTCACTTCCTTGTTTGCAGCACCATCCCAGCGCCTAGCCTGGTGTGTGGCAGTATTATATGCGAGCGTGGGGACGCGTTCCATAGACTTCAATAGGGGCTGACTTTTACATGTTTTTTTTCTATAGTTCATTTCCAATTGGGGTAAATAAAGGCCACCGCCCAACTAACAAGAGCCTTGTTAGTTAAGCGGTGGTCTTGTTTTATCCCCATCAAAACTATGAACTATAAAACAAAACGTAAAAGTCTGCCCCGATTGAAGTCTAAGGAACGCTTCCCATGCACTTCCACTGAAACGTCACTGTAGGTCCTAGCATGGGGGAGGTGCTGCAAACAAGGAAGTAGAAAGGGATCAGTGGCTAGATTCCAGGGAGCCAAATTATGATCCCTTCCTTTCTAAAATATAGCAAGATTAAAATTCTACTTTTGGTGCCTGTGGACTTACTGACAGGTAAGGCACCACTACAATTTTGTAATGAGCACCAGGTAAGGTACTCTTTAAAGAAGTACTGAATGCTAACCCAGATGGCTGCCATTTGCACTTCACTACCACTTTGCTGAGTGCTACCTCTCAGAAATGCAGTAACAATACCAAGCTTCAACCCCACTCGCAGGGCCCCAGCTCCAAAATCCCTGGGGTCGACAGCAGTGGTTATGTTTTTTGGTTTACTTTTAATTCCATGTTGTCTCTCCTGCTTTCCAACACAGCACTGCAGCCACCACTGAGTGAAGACAGCAGAGAGGAAAGAAAAGGAATTAGGCTTTGTATTGTACCTTTCATACACACTGCATCCCTATGTGCTTTGCAAGACACAGATTGTGGCAGCTGCTGTTGTGCATGCACAGTGAGGAAATGAGACTGATGGAAGCAAAGAAATGCTCAGGGAAGTTAAGCACAAGGGAGCGGGAGTAACTGGTGGTGGTGAAATTTAATCCATTCTTGGGACTCCAAGTTTACAACTTTGCACATGCCATGGAAGAAACATTCGTAGGGGTGTGTATTCTTGAAATTTTCACAAAGTTCCGCTACAAAGCTGGATTTTAACCAGAAAGTGTCTGACAGCCGGTACTGACTGCTATAATTCTGGACAGTGATCAGACAGGTAAAGCAAACATCGAGTCTCTATGGGTGCAATGGTTCACAGTAATCATGTGCTGTACCTGCAGCTTTGTACACCACTGATGAGTGATTATGTTTATAGTACATGACAGACAAAAAAGTGTGCACACGTGTGGCAGCTGTGCAGATGTGCATACGTGTGTGTGTGTGTGTGTGTATACAGAGAGAGAGAGAGAGAGAGAGAGAGAGAACCAGTGAGGACCTGTGTATATTTGAATTTTATTTATATTTGAACAGGATAGGACAACTAGGCGTGCAGCAAGCCCATTTACAGAGCACTGCTGCTTCTCGAATACTCGTTACTTTTTATATGTGTGTGTGCCTTACCCGAGTACGGACATGCAGTATCTCTGTGTCTATAACCGACTGGGCTAGCCTGCCATTGCCCAACAAAGAAAATTTGTGTAACTGAGGGCTGCCAGGTGCATTGATGTAAGACATTATGCAGAAAATGGGTTAACTGGCACCCTAGTCCCATCCTTTTTTAGACAGTTCTCTGTCAAGCTAGGCAAAGTAATGCACAACTTCTGCAACATTTAATCTAGTTTTCCTTTCAGATAAAAAGGAACATAAAAGTAAAACCAAAAGTATTTTGTTACTATTTAAGAGAACAGCTAAGGCACTCTCCCCAGTACAGAAGCTGCAAAGTGAGTAGACTGAAGTACAGTGGCATACCAGGATCAAGCACAGGACATGGCAGAATTCTGCAAAATTTGTAGATGTCTCCTGGAAACAGTGTTATTCAATGGCAGTTAATCCCTTTTGTCATGCAGGAATCTGTGACCACTGTATGACTGAGCTTGATCCTGGGAGACTCAGTGTTGCTTATCAGCATGCCTGTATATTGTTCTGGTCATGAATGGGTTAAGCAGTCTCTCTCTCTCTCTCTCTCTCTCTCTTTTCTCTCTCTCTCTCTCTCTCTCGCTCTCTCTGTTGTGTGCTCTCTCTCTCTCTCAAAACTCCACCTTTCCCATCCCCAATGAGGTCTCTAGTTAAAAAGTCTTACCGTCTGGTGAAGGTCAGAATCCCAATACGAAAGACCATCATACTGAAGTGTGAGTCTTCAGGCAACGAAGGTGAACGCTCCTTTATTTTGCGTGCAGAGGAGGAGGAGGTGGTCATGGTAGGGTTTGTGTTGGTGCTTGGCTTGTTGGTGGCAGGCGTGGGATTGTTCCTCCCGTCCTGTACTGTGTCCTCTCTTGAGCTGTCTGTATCCGACTCCCCTCCGGGGTATTCGGAAACACTCCGCTCTCCTCGCTGGACATGGGGCTCTGGGGCATCGTCAGGAAGGCGATTCAGCTGCCACATCACAGGACCAACTGCAAAGACAAGAGAAAGAGAGAAGGAGTGGATCATGCTGCTTCATTTCATGTTTCCTTAAAGAGGTATGCTTAACCATCTCCTCACCAAAGTATGCCAGGTGCATCACTGGAAGACAAAATGCAGAAATGAGCAAAAGGCAGTAAACTGCATGAATGGTATTTTTGGTGCTGGTGGTCATTTTCAACTGAACTTAACACCCTTAATTAAAAAGTTTCAGTGAGAAGCTACCTTCACTTTTACAGGGGAACATTGCCTGTTGCTGGAGCTCTTCTTACTTAAACAGCTTAAGAACGGGCTGTCCTCCGAATGGCATTGCACACTTGCAAATCAATGAGAGTCAGTCAGCAGCTTCCTACCTGCCTTCCTCTTTTTTTCCAGTCACTTTCAGCAAAAGCCCAGCATTTTTTGCTCTTTGGTTTTCTTACCAACGGCACTTTTACAAAAATAAGTACCCTAGATACCACAGAAATGCATGGGAGAAGACACGGGGCTATGACATTAAGCAGACTTTTAAGGTACATGACAAATGATGAAACCGTGTTGTCATGACAAAAGCACATTCCTGCAATTTTGTGCAGAATTAGAGTGTCTTGTTTAACCACATTTAGGTGTGGCCATGTGGTAGTCCATACCACATGAAGAACCACCCAACAAATCTAATGAACTGATGACTCCCCCATTATGTGCCGCTTTGTTAGGGTTGAGTTCGTGTTTGAGTCTAAGCCCCTGTATTTGGCAGCTTATATCTCTGTCGTCCAAGGACCCTAAGGCACTGACAAAGACTTTCATGCACCATTACAGATCTAGGGCCAGGTGTGTGTTCCAGATTTCAAAACCAAAAGTCTAGTAGTCAGTGGTACTTATAATCAATGATACTGAGGGCCAAAGTAAATACAAAACCCCAAATTAAGGGCCTTTTTTGCACACAGATAATACATACAAAAAATACACATAATCAAAACCTGAAACTTTAAATGTAGTTAGATATTGGCCTCAAATGAGGCCCTGCATTGGTTTTTCAATGAAACAAAGGCCAAATTAAAATGTATATGTTTCTATGATGCTGAGTGGGCATGCGCAATCAAAAATCTGATGAAAACATATAAGCACATGCCTTTTTCATTCATGGTTGTCTAAACAGGAAGTCAATCACAAATCAACAAAATAAAAAATAAAAAGTCTTTTGTTTCTTCAAGCTACCGCCATCCCCCACTCCTGCTGTATATTTTCCAACAACAGGTACCTGATCCCCATGTCAGAACTCGCGACTTTTCCAATACAGTTACCCAATTCCAGAATCAGGTTTTGCCTTTTTTTCTTTCTGTTTATAAATTTGTGTGGCCACCTAGTGCTAAACCCAGTGACTTGCTAACACCCTGCAGTTGAATTAAACTACTACACCCTCTGCCACCATCCTCCCCTTACATCCCCTCGAGGACTTCATAATAAAAGCCCTTCCTCCCACCCTCTGTTCAATTCTTCACACACCAGCTCATTTCTTTAAATTACCCCATGATCCATCCTCTGTCACCCATGCCAACACATAGCCCCCAGTACATACATAGAGTATTTTTACTTTTTTTTTACTACCCATAGCTTTAAGATCTTAAGACCAAATTATAGGGATTTTATTTTTCAGTAATTGTAGTTACCATACCTATCACTACTTCCAAGAGGCAACTTGCAGACCTGCTTAATAAATCCTTTGCTTATGTTATGGTCTGCAGGACCCTGCAAAGTAAGCTACAGATCTGATAACATTCATTATGGGGCTGTTGCCTCACGTAGAGCATGCAGAGCCCTTCATGAAGCAACCTATAGGTCATCTTGCAGGAAGCAACCCATAGGTCTGGTACCATTACAGAAAGATCTGCTGCTTCCCACAGGGTCCTAACCACATGACTCTAGGCTAAGATAATATTTGAGGCAATGCCTAATAGATGTACTACTAGATGTAGTACCACACACAAACAAGCAGTCTTCTGTGGCATCACTCAATACCTATAGCTTGCTTGGCAGTGCCAAAGGATCAGTGACAGAAACATGGTGTACAGACAGGACCTGTAGCTTGCATCATTGAGAGCCCTGATGGCCCCATCTAAAGCAACAAATGTGGTATATTGCCTCTGACCTGTCATGAGCTGCATGGAGGGCTTTACAAGTCATACATGAAGCAGCAAACACATGAGGCACAGTCTCAGTCAGACCTGTAGCAGGCTCTACATGAAATAACTGACCCATAGGGCACTGCCACAGACATACAGTTTGCTTCACACAGAGCCCTGTGGGCCCTACATGTGGCAACAGACCCATGTGGCACTGCCCCGGACCACTAGCTTGGCACTGGTCATGTGGGTAGGGACTAGGAATGGGGGCTGGAAGTTAGGACTGAAAACCTTATCACCACATTTCCATATTTTTATGGTTTTATGGCCTGTCTGATGGATTGATGTAGTTTTCCTCAATGAATTTCCTTAATTTGTTTAAGAAAGATATTTAACAGTCACACCTAAAGGTTTCTTTGTACAAGGCCCTGTAGGCCCTGCTTGAAGTAGCAGACACATGAGGCAGGGTGGGAGACCTGTAGCTTTCTTTGCAAAGTGAGCCTTACATGAAGTAGCAGACTTATTGGGGATGATGCCCAACCTGTAGCTTGCTCCACATAGGGCTCTGTAAGCCCTACACGAAGCAGCAGATCCATTGGCAGAATGCTAGATTTATAGCTTCACCCAGGGCCCTATGCAAAGTAGCAGACTCATCAGCCAGGGTGCCGGAGCTGTTGCTTGCTTGCTTCACACAGGGTCCTGTGAGCCTTACACAAAGTAGCAGACCTGCAGGGATAATTGCTAAACCTATGGTATATACTGCATAGGGCCCTGGTACCAACACAAAGTGGAAGACCCGTGGGGCCCAGTATCAGCCTGTGACTTGCTTCAGTTAGGGTCCTATGGCCAAACATGAAAGAGCATACTTGTATAGCAGGGTGCCTGACCAGTAGCAGATAAAGGCAGCAGTGTGGTAGTATTGGACACCAATGTCTATATCAGTGAATTGTTTCACCAACTGGGTGAAACCAATGTATACAAGAGATTGTTTAATGATCCTACTAATACCCTTAAAAATGTGTGGATGAACGTATACAAATGTGTATAGGGTCCATGTCCTATACAAATGGTCATATTGACTTAAAAAAAGAAAAGAATTTTTGATAGTGGATCACCCTCTCTGACCAGTCATCTGTTTACGGTGAACAAAACCCTCATTAATCCCCAGGGAAGCCCATCATATCTGGGGAGGTCTCTCTCCAGGAACCCATGTCTCAACATATAAATTGCCACATCTAGCAGATTGGGGCGGGGTTGAGATTAAATATCCATGACACCTGGGATATCCACATTGAGGAAATATGTTTACTTGTTACACTCAGTGTGGAATATGCCACACAAATTTGGTTTGGAGGCACTGGAATATTTTCTCAAAGAGAGACATGATCCCAAGAATCCCCCTACAAATGTTCCTGTAAAAACTGCAAAATGTGTGCTTGAATGCAATGCCTTTAACTTTAAAGGGGATTTATCATCCAACAGAGTGGCATTGCTATTGGGGCGACATCTGTCACCAATTACACCAACTTGGCTATGGGATGTGGGAGTAGTAATATATACTCTAACAGGGATCTGTTTCTTTAAAAAATTGAGTTGTGGAATTAGTATATATAAATGACTGTTTTATGATGTGGTGGGGGACAGTACAGCAACTTTTTGATTTCATGGCTTATTTGGAATATAGGGAACCAGGATTTAGGTTTCCTGTCACCTGAGATAAAGAAGAGTTTACCTTTCTGGATATTAAAATAAGAAGGGAGGCTAGTGGGGATATTAATACTACCATCTTCACAAACCTCACTGACTGTCACACCATCCTGGAAGCAGGAAGTTGCCAATGCCACTCCACCACACCATAACTAATATCCCCAAAGGTCATCTTATGGGGATCAACAGGAACTGCAGTCAATGGGATCAGTATCAGGAGGAGGAAACATCCAAGAAAGGGGCTGTCAGGTGTAATGTCAACAGAAAAGGGGAGGCAGTATAGCGCAGTGATTTAAGGCTCTGAGCTGCAAATCTGGTGACATCCAGCAGACCAGCCCTGGGTTTGAACTCACAGCTTCCACTTACATACCTTGTGACCCTGAGCAAGTCACTTAACTTCCTCTGCTCCCAGGTTGCACCTGTAAAAAACTTTCAGTTTAGTCTGCTAATCCTGATTAAACAACTGAAAAAAGTCAGGATGGAGGTAGATACACTTTCTAGAGAATCCCTTTTAATTCCTAAGGATATAGGGATGATCATACTAAAAATGTGTACATACAGTACTTAAGGCAGAACCCAAACTAAATAAGTGTGTTGGGAACCCTCCTAGAATCTTAGAGATACCATTGTTCACAGTATACAAGCCACTGAAAAAGGTTTCTGATTACCCAGGACATTAGGGTTCTACTGTTAAATCAGGGACTAATTTAGGTACTACTGTTAGCTTGATAAATTTCAGCTGGTTTTGCTCTCACTGCAAACCGCTGACCTGAAAGAGACCCCTAGGGCATTTAATCCTGTTGTGTGATCATGAAGTTATTTTATTTAACATTAAAATACATTCAAGAACTAAGCTACTTGGAATGCAACCTATTTTGTGAGGAAGTAAGGCCTATGAAATTGTGTAGACTTTCATCCTTTCAACTAGAAGTATACAACAGGTGTGGCCCTTTGATCACTCATTCCTTCTCATGGCATTTTGGACCACAGTATTTTTATTTTATATTATAAAAAATTTGCAAACATTTCCAGATGTATGCTTGTGAGGGGACTGAAAAGGGTGTTAAAGTGGGAGTTTTCACAGTGTATGAAATTGTGCTAATATTCCAGCCTGTATTCTGAATGGTATCAGAATTGCTTGAAACTGGCTATTTATCACTGCTGGAATGCGGATCATTCCATGTCCAGAAAACACAGTCCTTACTTATGAGTTATAGTCTCGCCACCTCACTCATGGAAATAAATTGCGTATCTTTTTCTGTCAGGTCATTGTATATTATATCTATATCTATTTATTCTTTGCAAAAAACTTCATTAATACACCAGTTAAGATAGCTTAATGCCACAAATGCAGAAATGGGCATTAGCTATCCATCCTTATTCCCCCCCAACCCCAAGCAGAAAAAGGAAAAACATTAGGTTTTGGCCTCCAGAGTCTTGGCAAATCAGTGGTGGGTCTTCCATGGGGTTACCAACCTAATGCCCACCCTATTCTGTCAGCATACAACATCACACATGATCTTTCTTCATGCAGGGCCCTGCATGAAGAAAGGTACAACCAATTATGTTGGCAGCCTGTGGTGACACATACTTCTCTGTCTTTGAAGCATGTATCATTATGAGGTAATTGCTTGGAGCTGTACCTTGTGCTTCGGATTGGAGGCTACAAGCTGGGGGGAGGGGTGAGCATTAGGGATGACGACCCCCAACGAAGACCCCACCACTGATTCACCAAGACTCTGGAGACCTAAACCCCTAATGTTTTTCCTTTTGCTGCTTGGGGTTGGGGGTGGAGTGTTAGAGTTGGAAACCCATACACCACATTTCCCTATGGATTTTGGCATTAAGCTACCCATATTGGTGCATTACTGAAGTTTTGCAAAGAATTTCCTTTCTTTGAGATAGTGGAATTGTATCCTCATTCACGCAGGTCCCTTTGGGACCTGATGCCCTGCACCAAGGGAAGACTATCAACCTACATAAGTGCAGGGTCCTGCAAATTGCAGGTGCTGAAGTTTGGGGCAATGACAGATGTGAAGAATTCATGGGGCTGTCTGGTGGGCTGCGGAAGTGCAGAGCCCTGTGTTCCCTGTACTTCTATGTGGTCATAGCTACAGATGCACAGGACAAAGAGTGCATCTGTCAGCCAATGCAGAGGGTCCTCAGCCACCCAAGGGGGAAGAGGTGCAGGGCCTTATGCCAAGAGAACAGTTGTTTTATTTATTTATTTAAAGATATTTGCCAGTAAAGGCACACTGAACCATGAAGCTCATTTCAAATGTGTCCTGGGGAGGGGTGAGGGATAAGTACAAACAAGCAGAAGCACAGTAATAACAATACACAGTATGTACAATAATATACATTACCAGTAATAATAATACACAGTATGTACAATAATATACATTACCAGTAATAACAATACAACCACACAAGTATGTACAATAATATACATTACCAGAGCAAATAATAATGTAGGTTAAATATCAGAAGTGCGAAGTACCCAGCAAACACAAGAAAGTAATGTTACAAATATAGGAAAGGGTAGGAGAGATAGTAAGTAGAGAAGAGTGATAAAGAGAGGCTGGGGGTGAAAAGTAAAGTAGTGGCAAGAGTAAAGAGAGAGGGAAGAGACAGATTATGGTGGGTAGGGTGGGGATAGAGTGTTGAGGATTAGGAAGGGGTGAAAGGGTGATTACTGGGAGAGAGAGGAGGAGTGGAGTGAGTGAGTGAGTGAGTGAGAAATAAGGGAGGGAGGAAGTGGTGGAGGGAAAGGGGAGAAGGGTGATGAGATGGGGTGGCTAGAATTTTAGAGGTCGGAGTAGATAATGAAAAGTGTAGGGCAATGGGGCTAAGGACATTTACAGGAGGGGCAGTGAGACCTTGGAGAAGAGAGGAAATACAGCATCTGGAGGTGGCAGAGCGATTTGTTAGTAGAAGGGGGTCTAAAGATTAGGAAGGTGAAAGGAGAAACCAGACTGGCCAGCTAGGGATTTATGAGAGGGAGCAAGCGAGAGAGGTGATAACTTGAGTTACAGAGAGAGTACATGGAGGGGAGTAGGGAGAGGATGGAACTGAGGTAAGGAGGAGTGAAGCCAGCCAGAATTTAGAAATAAAAGAAGCACAGTGATGAGACGGCAGTCATTCAAGGAAGGGAGGGAGGGAGAGATCAATATACAGAGAACAGTGGTGAGTTGGGGGGCAGGCAAAGGCAATATGGCAAAAGAAGTGAAAGAGGGGATCCAGGCTGGCCAGGGTGGATTTAGGTGCAGCACCATAGATTAAGTCACTATAATCAAAAATGGGAAGGATTATTTTAGTGATGATGTCCCGGCGGGCAGATATGGGGATACAGCTTTTGTTCCTATAAAGTACACGAGCTTAGGGTGGAGTTGTTTGTACATAGCATCTATGTGCTGAGAAAACCAAGGTGGCTGTCAAGCCAAACAACGAGATACTTAAATGGCTGTACATCATCAATTTTACCCCCATCGAGGGTGAGGAAGGTGGGGAGTGAAGGAGTCTAGAAAGCCTCTGCCATGTGCTGAAACACATGGAAACTGTTTTCTTAGCATTAAGGGATAGTTGATTAGCCCTGAACCATTTCTGGACAGTGTCAAAATCAAGTTGAAGCCTGGATGTTAACTCTGATGGAGAAGAGCCAAAGGAAGACAGGACCTGTCATCTGCTTACATGTGGCTGGATGCAGAGGAGCAGACTGGGGGTAGGTCATTGAGGAATATGGAGAAAGTAAGCTGCCAAGGACAGAATCTTGGGGAACGCCAGTGTGTATGGGTAGAGGGGAGAAGAGAGAGTTTCCAATTCTCACTGATTGAGATCTACCTACAAGGTAGGAGTTGACCTACCTGGTTACGGAGTGAGATAGACCTGTCTTGATTATATGGTACCTAGATTTGTGCAGTCAACCATGTGCCTTTCATTCCCTGGCTGGGGGGGATGATGCATAACAGCACCATCCCCCCACCATTACCCCATTCAGTTGGGTCACTGAGCTCACCCCTGAACTCATCTCACCAGCACAGGAACACAAATTATACCCATTGGGGTCAAGAGTGGCACTACACACAAAGTTGGTTAAAATTATGGTTTTTTTTTCCAATTTCGACCCCAAATTTTCAAGATACTTGTTTTATGATTTGACTTATAAACACAACATGAACCATATTATAGTATACTGGCCAAGCTGTCATTTCACACCAGAAATGCGAAAACACATCTTATCCAGGATTTAAAAAATTACAAGTCACTTTTATGAGGTGGTGTGGAAAAATGGCTATGTTTAAAGTTTTGAGTCAAAATAGTGACAATTAGTGTTTATGAGAGAATGCTGAAATACTGCAGTGTTCACTCATAACCTGGGCATTTTACTATATTTGTACACCAAATGTTAAGCATAGCCTTCTTATTATTGCTCCTCATGAACCAAATAGTGAACATTTTCAAATTCCTGCTGAAACGCCATTCTGCGACGTGGAAACGTCATTCCGCACCACAGGTGTGAAAACATATTTTGGCCAGGATTTGAAAAATGACAGATATATCACTTTCATGAAGTGGTGTGAAAAATGGCTATGTTGCAAATTTGGGGTAAAAATATTTAGAATTACCAAAGTTATGAGCGAGCGTAGTAAAATTTCAACATATGTGCATAACTTTGCCATTTTTACATATTTTGACCCCAAAGTTTCAACATAGCCTTCTTATGAGCCTACTTCATGAACAAGGGCAATACAAATGTTCAAATCCTGCCCAAAAGGTGATTTTATCACGTGAATGTGAAATCGCCTTTCAAGCTTGATTTGCATAATTCCTGCTGCCATTGGCCATGAGGTGGGGTCCCAAAAAGGCTATGCTGAAAATTCAGGTCAAAATTTGCAAAAATGACAAAGCTATACAACAAAGTTCAAAACCCCAGTGAAAAACATTGAACCTTAGTTTCTCATATTGCAGTTAGGTTCCAGCAGCAAGACGTGTCTGTGATTGGAGAGTGGATTTTTGCACTGTGACCTGTTTAGGTGAGTGAGGGTGTATGTGGAGTGTACTGCAGGTGTAGGGTGGTGGGTGATGAAGTGGGAAGAGGTGGTGGTGGAGAGTCCAGACCAGGGAGGGACTGTTTTCTTACCATGGTTTACAAATATATATATATATATATATATATATATATATATTTGTAAACCTGCAAAGAGAAAAACAGTTCCTCCTCAATCTATATATATATATATATATATATATATATATAAATAAAAGAATGGTTTTCTGTATTTCAGACCTGGGTGGTGATCAGATAACAGAGGGTAAAGGGCTGCCACTAGACACCAGGGAAGACAAAAGTATTGTGGGGATGGTGACTGGAAGGTGGGGGGCTGCCACTAGACACCAGGGAAGGACAAACACATTATGGGGACAGTGATTGGAGGATGGGTGGTGCCACTAGACACTAGGGAAAGTCAAGCATATTAAAGGGGCAGGGATCAAAGGGTGGGGGGATGCCACTAGACACCAGGGAAAGACAAATACATTATGGAGATGGTGATCAGAGGGTGGGGGTGCCACTAGACACCAGGGAAAGACAAGTATAATACAAGTGTAACCACCCCTGTTACCCGGGGTTACTAGAATCCCAGTAAGATCTAGTGGTAGGCAGGGAAGGCAGCTTGTGAAACTCCAGTTAAATGGATTTCACACTGTCTCACTCTGTTCTCAGTCTCAGCTGAGACTGAGGGATGACATCACCATAGAACTAGCGCAGCTGCATGAGCCACATTGGAATCTGCAGATGGGAGTTAGGTTAGAATGTTGGGAGTTTTTGAACAGTGAAAAGCAGTTGTGAGTGAGCAGTCTTGAAGAGAGGAGCACAGCAGTCTGTGCACAGGCTCTTGGAGCCTAAGCTCTGATATAGAGCTACTTTTAGGGAAAGGTGTGTGTTTCCGCCTAAAGAGGAACACAGTAAGCTGTTCTTGAAGTGGTGGAGACTGCTGTTACTGGTCTCTGTGCCCCATCCCTGAGGGGATGGGGGTGGAAGGTTTGCCTGTTATTCCAGGGGCAACCTCCTGGTTCCGGCTAGGGAAGAAGCTGCCTTATTTTTCTGAAATGTGTTGTGGCGCAAGAAGCTGTCAAGATTTGCCTGTGGGGCACCTGCAACCAAAGGCTGAGTTCTGCTCTTGTCAAAGGGCCTATGTTTCACCTGAACTGTTGTTAAAGTGGGGATTGGACTGCTGAATCAGTGGAAGGCCTAAAGGAATAGGCTTAGCCAAAGTAAAAGTATGTTCAAGTCCAGCACATGGGGAAAGTCAAGACATGTAGAGGAGATGTGCTATACATTTACCCTATAATCTACATTGCCAAGCTTTCAAAAAGAGTTGTTTAATGTCCAGAGAAATGGCCGGGTCTGGATTGTGGAAGCTGGAGGTGGGAGACCCCCCTCTTTAGTAACCAGGTTCACCTCTACGGATTTGCTCTGTGGCCCTTTTACTTTGCCTCAGGCACTTGGCCAGTGCTGAGGGAAGTACCCAGACATGGGATTGAAAGGAAATTTCCCTTAAGGAGTCGAAGGCTCTAGGGTGGTTTGGGGAGCCACCAGGAAAATATGGTTCACTGCCATATGGACCGGGTTCGAGTGGCTGGCAGGGAGCTGGGCCAGGAAAAACCCAAATAGTGTACAAGTCGGGCTGTGTACCCAAAGCAGCGTGCAAGT
Organism: Neoceratodus forsteri; assembly: GCA_016271365.2. Classification (NCBI taxonomy): domain Eukaryota; kingdom Metazoa; phylum Chordata; order Ceratodontiformes; family Ceratodontidae; genus Neoceratodus; species Neoceratodus forsteri. The sequence goes on from CM028133.1 coordinate 934,997,845, forward strand.
CCGAGCTGTGCCTGGTGGGTCCAGAGCCTGAGGGCTGAAGAGTTGAAAAAGTGTTCTGTATCTCTTATCTGCATTACCAGGAATGTAGCCCCATGGGGGTCCATCTATGCTTTGTTTGTTCAGTTTGGATGGGAATAAAAGCCACACTTTAGAATCCCATTCCTGGTATTGGACATTACAGTTATTGCTTCCTGTGTTCGGATTTACTTGGGTGCCCCTGTGCAGAGTAGCCAAACATTGGTCCCTTGTGCCGAGTAACCTAGTCCTCCCCGAACCCAGTCTCCACCTGGTACTTCTGTCTGCTTCAACAGCATACCACCTGTCATTTGCAAAAAGGCAGGGGTGAGGGCCTTACACAGGGATAGCAATTGGTGGGTGGCGGTGCTAGTGGACACCAGAAAAACAGTAAATAAATATGGGTAATGGTGATTTGAGGTTGAGGTTGCCACTGGACACCAGGGCAACATTACCTACATAAAGGGAGGTAATGGGGGGTGTCACTAGACACCTGGGAAATGGAGGCTCATTGCTTGTCTCTGCAGCCAGCAGCATGAGTTCCAGCTGTGACTGCAGAAGTCAAGAAAGTTCCACTGTTCTCATACAAACAATGGGGTGAATGGCTCTCACTAAGCTGGGCACCCTGGATTTTGGGTGCCCAGAAAAGGTATTTCTGTCAACTTTGTAAAAAACAAAACCACGGAATCTAGTTAAATGGGTCCCATTTAGCTAGGTTCAGGTGTTTGTTTTCATAAAAGACATAATTTGTAATGTATTTTTAAAGTTTGTAAGTTTATATTAAATATTTCTGCTGTTAGATTTCTCATTTTGTATTTCATTTATCTATAATGTATGCTGTATTTGCACATGTACTTTGTATCCCATGTCCTATTTCTATACCACTTTTGTAAATGTACTTGCCTAACTATTACCTATGTGCCATCTCTGTGGCCATGTCATGCCCTAAAATGGTCTCTGGGATCAGTGCACTTACCTGGTAAACAAATACATAAATAAATAAACAAATAAATGAACCATAAAAGAGCATGTCAGTCATCTTGACTGTTTTTTCCGTAACAAGTAAAGTATGCAAATAACCACTCACAATATGTTTTTTTTTACCTTTTGTCTCATATATATATATATATATATATACATACATACATATATATACATACAGTATATACACATGTATTTTTTTTACCAGTCGCAATGGAACTTTAACTCAAAAATAACTTTAAAACAGTATAATACTTTTCACCAAACCTTCCAAAGGCATGGGCACCTTCATCCCTAAAATTTCATGAACAAAATTCAACACGGTCTAGGCTGTAGGTGAGAGCAAAAATATCCAAAGTTAAAAATAGGAAACCAAATGTAGTTTTCAGTTTTTGGCACTTGTATCTCTCAAAACTGTGCAAGATGCTGTCACGAACTTTTCACATCTTGAGACGCTGGCAGCCTGACCGAGCTTGCCAAACTTTGGGTTATTTTGTCAAATGACACCAAAGTAATTAAAGTACAAAATGTGGAGTTTAACATTAAACATCCTACTCAACCCTAACTATAGGGCGCTACCATGCCCCTATAAATGACATTACAGTGCTGTGGTAGCTTATAACTTTAGCCCCTAGGACAGTGAAAACTGGCATACACTATCATAGTCCAAGAGGCTAATTGCCTACAGATTGCATAAGATTCATAAAATAACCCAATTATGAGACACTTTTTGAACATGAATAATGAAAGTAAAATAAAAAAGAGTTACATTTTTAAACTTGCAGATTGATTAGACCTTGTCACAGAATAAGGCCTTTTGCAGACTGAAGAATGTTTTTTGTCAGTATGATGTGATGTTTTAAGATTTGAGGGACTCACGCATGCATGGAACAAAATGGTCCACTGGGGAAAAAAATATGCATGAAAAAACTCAATTTTTGTCAAATTAAAGTTAGACATGAACAAAAATGTAAAACTACTAAAACACGAGAAATACTTGACAGTAAATGTTAACACTTGTGTAGTCAAGACAACAAGGTCTAATGAGAACTCTGGCTTTTTTTCCAGTATTTCAATAATATTAATATTTTAATTATTAAAGAAAGCTTGTGAATTCCATCACAAGGATTAAAAACCATTGAGCCCTACATTGTTTCAAAAGATACTGAGCATGCATGCACAAAGTACAGCATGGTGAAAATATTGGAAAGACATGAAGGCATTATAGAATGCATGTGTGCAGAGGTAATGCATGCTGCATCCAAACTGGGGCAGTAACCTGCATAACATGCACAGCATGATATTCAGTGTGATAGTGCAGCACAAATGAGATTGCACAGGTCACATAGTGCTACAAAATACCAGCTATAAAAAGGCCATCTTACACCAGGGCAAACCCTAGAGATGAGGGAGACACTGCAGTCACACACCAAGATGGCTTACATGGCGGCACAAATTGTTTACCTGATGCAGCAAGTAACAGAGGAAAGGAGAGGGTCAATGCCCACCCTGGACCCAGGCGCAGCCTATGGAGGTGCTATCCTGCAGACAGCATGGTCCACGAGCCACATTCAAAGTCCTCAGTAATGATCAGATCATGGGGTGGCAGAGTCTCAACAGGCCCATGCTCATGTAGCTGTGTGAGCTGTTGCATGACCAGCTCCAGACAGACACCAGGCGCAGCCTTGTGATGTCTGCAGAGCTCAAGGTGATGGCTGCACTGTGCTTCCTGGCCACCAGAACATTCCAGACGCCGGTGGAGGATACCATCGGTATCTCTCCCGTCAGCCACTGTGCCATTGACTGCACCCATGTTGCCATTTGGGCACCCACCAGCAGAGATGGATGCCTATGTGAGTAGAAAGTGGTACCACTCCACCAATTGCCAGGTGGTGTGTGATGCAACAGGGCACATCATCAGTGTCCTGGTACACCCATGACACCTACATGTGGTGCAACTCCATTCTGTGTCAGAGGTTTGAAAGTGGGTTTTGTTTTGTTTGGTGAGTATACCCCAAATGCTGCTTCATCCCATGTTGCAGGTGATGTCACTAACCAATGCCATTTACCTCCACAAGGGACAGTGCATATCCCCTGCATCCCTGTCTCTTCACATCTGTTCTGCAACCTGCATTGGTTGCAGAGGACAGGTATAATGTGGCACACAGAGCCACGGGCAACCTCATTGAGCATGCCTTTGGAATGCTCAAGATGCAGTTTAGGTACCTTGATCATTCCAGTGGTGCCCTACAATATACCCTTCAGAAGGCCTGTGCCATATTCCTTGCCTGTTATATACTACACAAGATGGCACTCAACTGTGGGATATGCATACCAGTCCCAGAAGACCAACATGCAGCAGATTCAGAGTCAGAAGACCAGGGGATACAGGAGCAGATGACCAGCCATGACCCCAGGATGGCCAGGAAGGCCCAGGAGTACACAGCCCACCTTATAGCAGGCCTCTTCAGACACAGAGAGTGAGTACAGACCACACAGGAGACCGTAATGTGTTTAGTCAATGTATTATCAAGCAAAAACAGGGTGGTTCCTCGGGTATATTTGTGCTGCGAACACAAGTATCAAACTAAAGCCAAAAATATCCAGCATCAAGAACAATAAATTACACATGGATAAATGCAGAAAATCTTTACTAAATGCTGTGTGTGCCTTGAAAAAGCACTACATTTCAGCGTGAAACATTGGTGGACTGTTGGAACAACTTGGGTCTGCAGTATGTGCAATTAATAAAGCTTTTTTGCATTTATCTATGTGCAATTTGTGATTCTTGGTGCCAGATATTTTTAACTATAGTTCCATGTATTATCACATAACAATACCAGTATATACGCAGAGGTGATGGGATGGGGGGGTGTTAATGAAAATACAGTCCATCCAAGCTGAGGGTAGCAAATAGGGCATACACACAGATACAGTCCATTCTGACAAGTGGAGTGTTCTAAAGAGGTGTAAATATAAATACTGTATATCTTTGAATAGAGGCAAACCTTGAATACTAGCTGCCCTCAAATTATAGCCACACCATAAAACAAATGTTTCATAGAATACACTGTTGAATAAAGACTGTGGCTAGTATGCAGTGCTGCTTCCATGTTGAAGAATCACACAGTTAGTGTGGTTTTACAGAATCAACTGCTCCTGCTGGATGCAGCGAGATGGTAAAACCACCATCCCTCACACCTAAAACATACAGAAAAGGTAACAAGACAAGATTCAATTTAAAGTGTACAATTTAATGTACAATTACATTTTAAGATATGCATTGCAGCTACTGGATGCTGAAGGGTAGAGGGAGTTGCCAGTCCATGCTGACCTGGCTTTAAATGGACTCTTCAATTTTCTTTTATTTTAATATGACTGTTCTAATGGCCTGGATGACTGGCTCCTCCCTATTAGTATCACAGTAGCACTGCAGGAGTAATTACAGGTACAGGGCTACACCTACAGTACCCTGCCCTCACCCACCATTGCACAGGAATGTCTCTTCTGCCCCGTCATACATGACCTAGTGTTCCATACATACAAATGTATTTATTTATTTAAAGGTTTTACCAGGAAAGGCATACTGAGCAGACTACCGCTCAGTTCCAGATGCGTCCTGGGGGTTGCTGGGGATGGGATGATACATATCAATACAGAGATACAAAATATAGAATACCAATATTTCACAGACTATATACAAAAGATATATATATATATATACAAGAATATAAACAGTATATGCAAATGCATACTATGAGGTGCACAGGGTCTGTAGCTGACATGTATGGATAATGAGTACAGGGGCTGGGGAAATGGCAGGATATGGGCACTACACGAAGCAGCATACACTGTGCCAGTCGATACCTATCACAGTGGGATGAATCACACCTGCTGCACCTGGGCCATGGCATGCCTGTGTGGGGTACCACAGCTGTTCACAGTGGTATAACGCAGCCCTGCCTGGACCTCTCCATCCGTATCATGCACATGTAGCAAGAGGAGCACAGTATCAGCATATGGATGTGTATACTGTGTAGGGTTTATGGTACAGTACTATGTGCTTCCACTAAACAATAGTGGTCATATCTCCCTTTCCTCCTCTACAGACCTCATCGGACAGCAGGGCCAGGCCAGGGCACAGGAACATCAGGGTCACACAGAGGCCCAGCATGAGGACTCGCCAGGCCATGATGGGGCCCAGCAGTCTTTCTACAGAGGCATCCACACAAATACCCTGTGTTGTGTGTGCACTCGGGGGTGCATGTCTACACTAGGCTGCAAGCTTCTGTGGTTGGTGACGGATGTCCATGAGTGACTGCCATGCTGCACCCATGCCTGTGGGGGTGTCACCTATGCAGTTGTGGTAAGGGATGCTCCCCATGCACTTGGGGCATTGTCCCACCAGTGACACTGTGCTGTGACATGATCTGTGACTAATAATAATAATAATAATTTTATTTATTAGCTGCATTCACATATCAAAGCGCTGTACAAATAAAACTGAAATTTAAACAAGGAATACAATCCTATAAGATTCTGCTAAATTGCTTAACTATTCATAAATACAAGATTAAATAGATGTATTTTTAATGCAGTTTTAACGTCTCCATGGTCTGGCACTCATGAACCAGACGAGGTAGGTTCCACAGGGTAGGAGCAGCATAAGCAAAAGAACAAGCTCCAGATGTTTTCAGCTGTACCCTGGGAACCTCTAGCAATCCCTTGTTGGTGGAGCAAAGTGGGCAGAGGGGCAGTAGTGGTGAAGAATCTCTTGCAGGTAACTCAGACCCTGACTGTGTAGGGCTCTATAGGTCAGTAAGCCGACCTTAAAGGTGATCCGTCATTGCATCGGCAGCCAGTGCAGCATCTGCACACAAGAGTAATACTACAAGATCAAGGTAGCCAGTTAGTAACCTGACTTATGCATTCTGCACTAACTGCAAATGGTGAAGATCAGCCCTGGTAGCCCTAGGTTGTGGGCGTTACAGTAATCCAGGTGAGAAGTCACAAAGCGTGGACTAGTGTTGGTAGATCGTGGGGTGGAACAAGGTGCCCAATCTGAGTGGTGTTCCTTAGATGATAAAATGAGGTCTTGACCACAGATGACTACTGTTGTGCACCTACATACAGCAGACATTGTGCCCTGTGTCTGTCTAGTGTGCTGTGGTATGTCCTACACTGTGCAGTGGTGTGTCCCTATGTCGTTGACCTGGTGCACCAGGGTGGTGATAGTAATATTTCCAGAAATGATAGCACTCAAGGATAACAGAAGCAAATAGAAAAGCAAATGTTCACCAAATCATCATTTATTGAAGCACAAATTCCAGCTTGAACCTCAAGCCTCAGCCTCAGTGCTTCAACTTCACAAGCCTTCATCAAGGGCGTCAATACTTACAACCCAAGTTGTTAAACCCATCAGAGTTGGTCAGGTCTGTTGACACATTCTCAGGACTATGTATGTATAGCTGTATTCCACAAGTAAGCATGGCCAGTGTCGTACTAGAACACCAGTGTGTCGCTGGGCCATGCATCACAAAGCACATGGTAGTCTGACTGCAGAGGTTCCATCTCCAGTGCCATATGTACTGTATCCCGCCATTGGATCTGAAACAGAGCTGGGCTTCTGTGACATGGGGTTAGCTGTGAGGTGGAGGAGACATTGTGGGTTTTGCAACTACCTTACCATATTTGATTGACATTATGATGCACTGTTGGTAGTATCTAACCAACACAGTGATGTCCAGAGTATGATTAGTCCACTGTACATGGGCAAGGACTTGCATACATTCAGGTATAATAGTGTATTTGCAGGGCTATTGTCCTTCACTGGCTCAGTATGTGCAGCAAAACTGTACCTAGGGTGATGCCAGCATCTGCTGGGGGATGCTCCAGGTGGCTCTGCATCTCACACCAGTGTTGTGCTGGAGAGGTATAGAGTGTATGGTGGCCACCCCGTAACACTACTCACTGCACTCACATGCTACCCAGCTGCTTTGCACAGTGCAGATGATGGTGCTGTCTGTATACCGCTGTGCTTTGGGTAACATGTGTATGCCTAGGCCTGCTCCTGTAGTGGCCGATAAGGGTGGATTACAGATGTTGGTCATCCTGCATACCTGTATTGGCCTGTGTTCTGGATGGCTGGTGTGTGGGGTGCTGGTTTTGTGTGTGCGTGTGTGTGTGGCTTCAAGCACCTAAGGCCATTACATGGCCTATTGTGCTCTGACTTGGTTCTGCTGCTGCTTGTTCTCGCGTTCCATATTTCTCAAACCGCTGTTGTTGTGTGTCCCTTGTAAGGCTCAGTCATGCTCCACTGCAACACAGTACACTCATTGTATCTGCAGACCTCTACTGTTTGGCTGCTGCTGCTGCTTGACTCCCTAGACTTATGGGTGGCATGTTTGCCTATGTATCATCTGGCTATATTTGTTTATGCCTTATGACAATCCTGTATCCATTATCCTGTGTGCACAGCTGATTAAGTTCAGTGTATTTTTCCATAGGTGCCCAGATTGCCACAGGATGGCAGCCTCTGGGAGGGGAGAGACAGTCTACATTACCGACAGGTCTGCCTGCTATGTCTGCTGGTCTCATGGGTGGGTGAACTGTCAGCTGCGATAACCATGGAGTTTTGTCAGCAGTAGCAACTGCCAGCACTACCACCTCCTGCTGTCCCTCAATGGGGCTGTTACTTTGGACTATACTTTTTTTTTTATAATGGGCAGGGTAGTTAGCAAGGTAAACACCAAGACAGAGAAGTTGATAGGGAGCAGGACAGGGGTAAATGGAGAAAAAGGCAGTAAGGACAGGGATGAGGCTAAAAGGGGCAAGGATATCAAAAAATGGAGGGTGATGAATACCAATGTCCGTAGTCTGGGTAACAACCTCCCTCAACTAATGGCCTTGATGTAAGAGGGACACCTGGATATCTTGGCAGTCACAGAAACATGGTACACAGAGAACCATGATTGGGATGTCAACATACCAGGGTACACAATCTACAGGAGGGACAGAGAGGGTAAAAGGTGGAGGAGGAGTAGCTCTCTAGGTACAGTAAGGGAAGGAATCAAAGCAATGTAACTAAAGGATAAACAGGGAGGAGAGGAGGCACTGTGTGTCACCCTGGAGAGAGGAAATGGTACCACAACTGGATGGGTGTTGTATACAGACCCTCATCTCAGAGGGAGGAAATGGACAAGGAAATGATAAAAGGCATCCTTAGGATGGCAGAAAAAGAGAGATATTGTTGATGGAGGACCTTAATATGCCAGATGTTAACTGGAGCACCTTTTCTGCAGCCACATCCAAGAGCAGAGTCATTCTCAAAGCCCTACAAGAGGTATGCCTTAGACAGCTATTGTTAAAACCCACTCGAGAGTGAGCAGTCTTAGACCTGGTACTCTCAAATGGGAACGGAGAGAGGATCTCAGATTTAGAAGTGTGTAGCCATCTGGGAACGACCACCAAACAGTGTGGTTCATGATAAACCACAGCTGTAGAGCACGCCACACAAAAGCGAGGGTATTGACTTTAGGTGGGGGTGATTTTGGCAAATGGGAGAGTGCCTCAGAAAAGCATTATCAAACGGGCCAGAAGAAGGTGGAGGAATAATAGGAAAATCAAAACTGCCATCACAGAGCAACAAGCCTTGTGTGAAGCAAAATAAACTAAACGAAGGAAAAAAAAAACACTATGGTTCTCAAAAGAGGTGGTGGGGAAAGTTAGGGAGAAAAAGATAGCATTCGGGAAGTATAAGGAAACACAGAAAGAGCAGACAGAGAACTGTACCAGTTAAAGCAGAAGGAAGCGGGGAAGGCAGTCAGAATAGCAAAGGCCCAAACCAAGGAAAAGATAGCCAACTCAGTTAAGAAGCGGGGATAAAACCTTTTATAGGTACATTATGGAGCGAAGAAAGACCAAGGGAGGGATAGTGAAGCTTAATAAAGGGGATGGGGTGAGCAGAGGGTGACAGTGAAAAAGCAGGGATACTGAATGAATACATCTGCTCAGTATTCACAAAAGCAGAGGAGAGAGAGAGGTACCTAAACCAAACAATGGAATCACTCTGGATAGTGGGATTGATAAAAGTCCATTCACAGAAGACAGGGTCCTGAAAGAATTTGTAAAACTGAAGGTGGACAAGGCAATGGTGCCTGATGGGATTCACCCCCAGAATTTTAAAAGAACTAAGGGGAGAACTAGTGACACCCACTGACTACCCTTCTAATAAATCATGGGATGATGGTGTGGTACCTGAGGACTGGAGGAGGGTGGATAGGATTCCCTCACAAAAGAGAGAAAGGCAGAAGCAAGAAACTACAGACCTGTTAGTTTGACCTCAGTGGTAGGGAAAATGATGGAATCACTCTGAAAGAAAGAATTGTTGAGTACCTAGAGGCCAGCGGGGCACAAGACCCAAGGTAGCATGGATTCACAGCAGGAAGGTTATGTCAGACGAATCTAATAGATTTCTTTGACTGAATGACCAAAGTAGTAGACCAGGGAGAGGCTGTGGACATGGCCTACCTAAACTTTAGCAAGGCATTTGACACAGACCCACACAAAAGATTAATAAACAAGCTAGCCAGCCTGGGAGTAGGTCCCAGGGTGGTAGCCTGGGTAAAAAATTGGCTGGACAACAGGACACAGAGGGTAATAGTAAACGGAGTCCACTCTGAAGAAAGGGGGTTACTAGCAGGGTACCACAGGGTTCAATGCTGGGATCAGTCCTCTTTAATGTCTTTATAGGTGACATTGCAGAGGAACTGGAAGGAAAAGTATGCCTCTTCACAGATAACACAAAGACCTGCAACAAGGTTGATACACAAGGGGGTGGAAAGGATGAGAAGGCACTGGCAAGGCTGGAAGAATGGTCAAAAGTATGGCAGCTTAGATTCAATGCAAAGAAGTGAAAAGTAATGCACCTGGGAAAGAAAAACCCAGAGGAAGATATACATCGGGGGGGGGGAGGTACTAACAACAACATAGAGTCATGTCAGACGACCTAAAGGTAGGCAAGCAATGTGAGAAGGCAGTAAAGAGGTCTGGGGGAATACTGGAATGCATATGGAGTGGCATCACCAGTAGAAAACAGAAAGTTGTTATCCCTCTGTAGAGACAATTGGTGAGACCCCATCTGGGGTGATGCGTGCAGTTCTGAAGACCCCATCTCTGCAGGGACATAGACAGGATGGAGGCAGTCCAGTGGAGGGCAACTAAAATGATGCAGGGTCTGCACCACAAGCCATATGAAGAGAGACTAAAGGACCTTAATAGGTATACCATCGAGGAAAGGAGGAAGAGAGGGGACATGATAGAAACTTTTAAGTACCTCACAGAAATCAACGAAGTACAAGAGGAAAGCATCATTCAGAAAAAGAGATGTGCAAGAACAATGGGGCACAATTTGAAGATAGAGGGGGGGATGGCTCAGGGGCAACTTGAAGAAGTATTTTTTCACAAAGAGGATGTGGACTCATGGAGGCCTTCCTGAGGGGTCCTGGGGTCAAAAACAGTGGGGGAATTCAATAATGTATGGGACAGACATAGATCAATTCTAGTAGGGGTAGGAGGAAGTGGGCTGTTGGTTAACTAGGCTCTGCAGCTTATCCAATTGGTAGGGTAATGGGCAGACTAGGTGGGCCAAATGGTCCTTATCTGCCTCAAAGTCTGTTTCTATGTTTCTGTGTTAACTGCCTTTGTTTTGTTTACAATTGACATGTGCCCTTTTGTTTAGTGTTTTTAATGGACAGCCCCTTATTCTTTTGTTACCCCACCCCATATGGGTGGTTGCCCTTATCTGGTCCCCCAATATGGGCAGTTGCCTTTTTCTTTTGTTTCTCCTCCAATATGGGTGGGTGCACTTTTTCTTTTATCCTCCCCAATGCAAGCAGTTGCCTTTTTTCTTGTGTTCCCCCCAACACTGGTGGTTGCCCTTTTTCTATTTCTCCCCTCATATAGGTGGTTGCCCTTTTTCTTTTGTGCCTCTCCATGGGCAGTTGCCCTTTGTATTTTTTCAGACACCCCTTACACCCATTGTTTTTGTTGGTTTTGTAGTGGTGGTAGTAATAGTAGCTGTTATTATTGTTCCTGTTGTATATATATATATTTTAATGGCCTGTTGCCCCTTTTTTATAGTAAAGTGTATTTTTTGATACATATCTGCATTGCTGTATGTCTTTCATCGGTGCCTTCCTCACACCACTGCTGCCCCTTTGTTCAGCGCTGTACTGAGTGCTATGTTCAGAGCTGCACAAATGCATTACAATGTGCCAGTGCTCTGCATTTGTGCACGTGCAGTCAGCCCCTACATTCAAAGCAATAGCACCAGTGCAATTTCTGAATAAACCCTGCAGAGTCTGACAGCAAGCGAGTACACTTACAGTGCTAGTGCAATTGACTGAATATGGGGCTCATGTAGTCATGACAAAAGGTCTAATTAGACCTCAGATGTCTTTATTTGAACAAAATATGTAATTAATGGTAATACTGTAGTTATTTTACAAAAATCATGAATTCCTTTGGCTCCACTAAAACAGTTGGCGTGGGTGAAAAATAAAATGGCATGTAGATGTCTTTAGCTTTGTGAATTTCTTGATTACTAAAAACATTGAGCACATGACATAAACTAAAACAATCTGGTAATTTTTTTATCCTTTGCAAATTTTTTCATTAGTACTAAAAACACTGAGCTAAGGGGAAAATTGAACAACATGTCAATTTCTTATCAAGTTAAAGTTATACATGATAAAATATTTGAAAGTACTTAAACATGATAATTACTTTACAGTAACTATTAAGAGTTATGCAGTTGTCTCAACAGGTTTCTTTTTTAGTATGCAATTATTTTTAATATTCTAATTATTAAAACAGCTGAATGTAAATTCCATTATGAATATTAAAAACTGCTGAGCAGTACCTTGTTTTAGGCCCTGCGTTAAGCAAGTTACTGGCTTAGTGCCATGCCTGACAGACACAGGGTCCTGTGCAAAGAAAGCTAAAGGTTTTAATTACAGTATTATATATATTTATCAAATTATATATATTTATCAAAAAGTAAACAAAATGGCCTGGTAGCGCTGAGAGTTGAGGCACTGGTTGCCACACCTCACGCTGCACCAGTGACTCAGGTTCACTGGGAGTTGGCTGAGGGAAGAGGAGCTGGATTCACCTGTCAATTGGCAACTCTCCACTCCTGGGGGTAAGATTAACCTGAGCCGGTCATGGGAAAAATGGCCTGGTAGCTCTGAGGGTTGAGGTGCTGGATGCACCGATGACTCGGCTTTGGGAAAGAGCCCGGGTCACTGGGGGTCAGCTAAAGGGGAGGGAGGAGCTGTATTGAGCTGCCAATTGGCAACTCTCCACTCCTGGGGAGGGTTTGGCACCACTCCAAAAAGCAGATGGTGTCAGGAGGGGCGGATGCTGTCAGGCCCTCGGTGGAAGCCATGTCTCAGCATGGCTTCTCACCTGAACATTGGTCCTTTGCGCTGGCATCCTTGGGGGTGGGATTAACTCAAGCCAGTCATGGGGAAAACTGTACTATAAAAAAAGTAAACAAAACATTTGGAAACTTATAGGTTCATTAGATCTTGTCTCAGTATAGGGTCATTTGGTGGCTGAAGCATAACATCTTTTTTCGTTATTAAGGTTTACACTTTAAAAAATATGTGCATCCACAGACCATAGTAAAAATTACCAGAAAAACATGACTATTTTTTTCAAGTTAAAGTTAGGCTTGAACAAAAATTAACAACTAGAAAAAAAATAATAGTAAATATTGACATGTATGTGGTCATGAGAAGATGGTCCAATATGACACAACAGTGTTGATTTTTAAACCCCCACCCCAAATTTGCACTTTAATAACCTTGCAACCATTCAATGGGGCAGATCTCTTGACATAATCAAGTTTCATTCTCGTTAGATGTGCTGATTCTGAGATACAGATAGTGCAAAAAGTGAATTTTTCAGAATTTATTTTCCCCATTGATTTGAATGAGTTTTCTGTCAACTTGCCTAGAGCTGTGACAGTTTAGAATTTTGGCCTGACATTTTCTAGGTATAAAGGGGATAGCCCACAGATGTGCCTTTTACTTGTTTGGTGAAAAAATATTAATCCTTTCCAAAGTTATTTAATTTTGAAATTTTGAAAACTTGGTTCTGCACATTCTCAGTAAGCACTGAAAAATAGCTGTATGAAACAAAAAAAAGAATATTTTTTCATACAGGGCCAGTCTTTTTTCATGAGGGGAATTATTTACGGTTTTATTTACCACTATCTTGTTTTCCCTTTTTCCATAAAACTTTACATCTGAAAAGCCACAAAAATGGCATTCCTGAGATCAACCTACACGTGTACAGTAGCTTGTTAATTGGGACCCCCTTAGCTGGATTCTGCACTTAACTGTTGCAGAAATGTCCTTAAAATGTTGTGTATTTGAGATTATAAATCTTGTTTCATGACTCATGATATGAAACAAGATTATTTGTATGATGACTCATGAAACAAGATCTTTTTGTATTGGGAATCAATGTATATCAATCAGTTTTTCAACTTTGGTGCATAACTTTGTAATTTTCAAGATTTTAACATTAAATTTTCCACATATCCTTTTTGATACCACACCTCTTGAACAATGCTGGTGTCATTTCACAAATCCTGCCCAAAAGGCGATATCACGTTCAGTTTGCAAAATCACCTTTCAGGTGGGATTTCAACATTTTGACATACTTGTTCATGAGGTGGGATCATAAGAAAGGTATGTTGAAAATTTTGGGTCAAAATATGCTAAAATGGCAAAGTTGTGCCATCTGTTGACATTTCACTATGTTTACTCATAACCTTCTTAATTTTCTATATTTTAACCCTCAAATTATCAACATGGCCATTTCTTTACACCACCTCATGAATGTTACAGCTCCATTTTTAAATCTTCAAAATGTCTTTTCATGTCCCCGCCGTGGAATTATACTGAGGTGGTGTACGGAGTGACATTTTGGTGGTGATTTGACAATTTTACTACCAAGTTGATGAGGTGGGGTAAAAGGAAGGCTATGTTGACAGTTTGGTTACTGTTGTCCTACAAATGGATGCCCTGTGCTTACCCATAAATAAATATATATATATATATATATATATACTCATCTATGAAAAATTCCAAAAGAGGTGTCACTCGTGTAGCTCCATGTAGAAAGTAACGGACACTTCATTGCAGTGTACCAAATTTTTTATTTCCATGGAGTACCAACAACACAGGGTGAGGGACTCCTCTTTTGGAATTTTGTTTTAAATCACGAGCTGGCTGCTTGTATCTGGTGAGCACCATTTAGACAGAGCCAAGTCACAGCATTCTTTGATATACTCATCTATGGAGGATGGACATTGCACGATCTCAAAAAATAGGGATGCATGGGAGCACAGGGCCCTCCAGGCCCTGCACTTCAATGGGTAAATAAGGATACCATTATACTATCTGAAAAGGTAAAGAAATTCTTTGCAAACAAAACTGCATTAATGCAACATCTAGGGTTCAGGCTAAAGTGACAAAAGTAGGGAAATGTGGCTTTAGGGTTTCCAATCCTAAAACCCCAATGCCACCCCTAAAGCACTCTGCCCTTGATTTGCTTTAGGGATGGCATCGGGATTTTAGGGTTGGAAACCCTAAAGCCTTATTTCCCTACTTTTTTGCTTTAGCTTGAACCATAAATGTTGCATTAACACAGTTTTCAAAGAATACACACATATATATATATATATATATATATATATATATATATATAAGACAAAGAACCTCTGTGCAAACACTGAGGCAAGGGTTACCCTAAAGGGCATTTGGCTGGGAAGCCAAGTTTCAAGAAAATACAAAATCACACATGCCCCACAATGCAAAGCATCATGGGCTGCATATGCAGATCACCACAGAATGTATATGGTTTTGTTTTACTTATGAAAATAGTTTGGCAATTGCTTTGTGAAGCCATTGAGAGCTAGTCCTGAAGTTCTTCAAACAGGTACAAAAACAAAGCATGGCAGGAAATACAAAACAATGCAAAATCTGTTGAGAACACATCTAAAAATAAAGCAAAACATCCTTTTCTTGACCTGAGTTGATTTATTTTCAAGTTGTGAAAGCAGTCAACACATGTTGAAACAGAAAACAACTTGTTGCCTTTTTGACTTTGCAAATTCTTTTTGTATTACAAACCTGTTGTGCACATGGCAAAAAAATAATACAACTCAACAGCTTCTTACTAAAATTAAAATTATTCACAAACAAAAATAAATGTGCTAAAGCATGAAAGTCAGTACAAAAACTAGAAGTCTTAAAGCTGCAATATTTATTAGTCACCATACTGTTTTTTTTTCAGAAATAATATTTTTCTGGCTAAATATCTAAAGATACTCGTTTTCTTTTCAATTTTCATTCATTCCTGAACCAAGACCAGAGGCAGATGACCAAGATGATCAGGGGATAGGAAAGAAACCCTATGAGGGTAGGTTGAGGAAATTCATCATGTACTTCCTGGAAGATAGAAGGGACAGGGTCAATATGATATAGATCTTTTAAGTATGTGAAGGGCATAAATATAATTAGTACTGAGGGCATGTTTCAACTGAAGAGGGAGAGGATCACAAGAGGGCATAGTCTGAAACTGGAGGGGAGTAGGTTCAGGAGGGGGATGAGGAGTCACTACTTCCCAGAAAGGGTGGTGGCAGCTTAGAACACACTGCCTGGGGAGGTGACCTCTCTGAAATCAGTGGGGAGTTTTAAAAGGGGGTGGGATAGGGTCAAAGATAGAATACAAGTCAACGGGAGTTGACTAGAGTGGGGAACTCAGTTTAGGGAAACAATGTGATATGGGGGCAAACGCATCCAGTGAATCAAGTAGCTGCACAACTGAGCAAACACGATAAACTGTGAGGCCTTTATCTGCTGGCATTTTTGTATGTTCATAAGATACATGAATTTGAAGTTTTAAAAGTCCCACTCCCATGCCATAACCACCATGAAAACATGAGTTATCTTGATATATTATAGTACATTTATGATTCCTCCTAGGTCCTTCTCTGTCTACTGACTTGGTTACCTGCATGCCACCCAGCCAGTATTCGGTCTCTGGGCTCTTTGCCCCAAATGCATTAACTTTCACTTTTAAGCCAACCTCAGCTGTCAAATGCCAGACCACTTTTCTAGCTCAGTCAGGTCTTCCCGAGGCTCTGTCTCCTCCTTCATGTCCACCATCCCACAGAGCTTAGTGTCATCTGCAAACAGGCAGATATTACCTTTACTCCCATCCACAATGTCACTGATGAAAATATTAAAACTACACTGGCTCAGAGCACTGAGCCCCTGTCGGACACCACTGGTCACTGGACTAGCCTCAGATTGTTTAGACAATCATGGATGAAAAAGAAATGGCTTATGTTACAGAAACATAGAATTTGATGCTGCTTGCCCACCTAGTCTGCCTTTTTTTCCTCCCTACTGTAACAACGCAGACCCTACTTGATCTCCGGCTTTACCCCCCATTTACCTGCCACTATGGTTCCATTAGCCTATCCCATGCATTCTTGAATCCCATTACAGTTTTTGTCCATACCATCTCCACTGGAAGGCTGTTCCAGTTATCCACCACTTTTTTGTGAAGAAGTACTTCCTTACATCTCCCTGAGTCTACTCCTCCAGCTTCAAAGCATGGCACCTTGTTCTTGAGCATTCTTTATTCTAAAAAGGCTTCCGTCCTTGAAACTTATTAATACTCATAAGGTATTTGAATGTCTCTAGTACATCCCTTTCTCTCCTTTCCTCCAGGGTGTACATATTGAGGTCTTTCAGTCTCTCCTCATAGGGCTTTTGATTCAGACCCTTCACCATTTTAGTTACTCTCCTCTGGACCGCCTCTACTCTGTCTATGTCCTTTCTGAGATGTGGTCTCCAGAATAGGACACAGTACTCTAGGGAGGTCTCACCAGTGATTTATACAGCGGTATTACACTCTCTCTTTCTGTTGGTGATACCCTCCCTGTCACCCTAGCATCCCACTGGCCTCCCAACTGCCTTGCCACACTATTTGACCACCTTTAAGTCATCAGATATGATTACCCCAGGTCTTTTCCTGTTTGGTGGTCATTATTACTATTCCCCCATTTGATACTCTGCCCTTTGTTTCTGCACTCCCAGGGCATGATTTTGCACTCTTTGCATTGAAATGTAGTTGCCACACTCTTGACCTCCTCAAGCTTTCCTAGACCTCTCTTCATCCCCCACCCTAGTATCTACCCTATTACAGATCTTCGTATAATCTGCAAAAGGCATACTTTCTCTTCTAGTCCCTCTGCAATGTCACTAATAAAGACTTTAAGGATGACCGATCCCAACACTGATCCTTGGCATGTTTTTCACATATTTTCTGTCTTTTTCATTTACACATTCATGTGCTTCAGCAATTTTAAAACACATGCAACTTTTAATTTGGCTTTTTCTTTGAAAAATCAACAACCCTGAAAGTTTTTAAGTCACTGTACATTTCCTTTAGTGCACAAATAAAAAAAGCATCTTAATTTTGTGTATTGTTTTGTAAACGTGGTTCTTAATGGCACTAAAACTAGTGTACCAATTATTTTGAAAACTGGACCGCTCTTAGCCTTTATGACTGGGGGGGTGTATGTCAGTACTTAAAGCCTTAGGTCCTAAGATGGGCACGTTATAAGTTGTTAACAACAGGGGCTGTGACACAGACATCTACTCGACCCAAATACAATGGCCCTACCACACCAGTATATGTGAGTAGACATTTTTTTCACCTTGCAAAGGTGCAAAACTGCCAGCCAGTATATGCAAACACTACCAATCAATCAATTATGATATCCCTGTGTAACACTGTATAAATTATTCAATTATGATATCATCAATTTGTAACAGCCAACTAATTTTATTTGACCTGTTATACCTACTATCAGTTATGTCTAATTTACAACTAATGAACACTATTTATATTACTGACACAATAGCTACACTGAAAAAGCAGTTCATTAATAAGAAGTTTCATAATACAATTTTTGTAAATTTCCTCAAACCCAGAGCTAGAAATATCATAAAAAGGCTTTCAATTAACATAAAAAAATGGCTTTCCTAACATGTTTGTTTAAAAACCCCATACCTCATTCCCCACAAAGCACAGCCTAAAACCATGAAATTACATTAAAAAAGGATTTCAAATGTTATTCCCTTGCCAGACACATGCACAAACACACACTAAACCTTGAACTACTGCCATTCTGTTCAGCTGGCACCACTATGTTTGTAATTCCTACACTGCCGGGGGAGGACTGCCAGAAAGTGGCACCCGGTAGTGAGCAAGGAGGATGTGACGCCCTCCAAAGGAGGATGAAGCAACTTCTAGTGAGGGACTCCAATTGTGAGGGGCTACATCTGAGAGTAGCAAAAGGGTGAGAAGCAGGTTATTGGGAGAATTGTCAAATTCTGTAGAATGGAATTTCCAGAATTATGCCAGAAATAGAATGGTAGAATTCTGCAACAGAAAATAGTTGCAGAATGATTTTCTGCAGAAAAAAGCTGTTCTGCAGAATATTATTCCATGGATCTCAATATTTTCATGTAAATTGTTGTGGAATAACTTTCTGTAGAAAAATGCTGTCCGCGGTAACTCCTAGATGGCGCTATCCCAGGGCTACTACCCCTGCCTGATTTGCCACCAACAGGTTGAGGGGCTGGATCCAATGGCGGGTGCCTCCACCCAGAGGTCAGGGTTTGCAATAGTTAAACTAACTTGGTCACAGCCCTCTGGGACACTGCAACCCCCTTTCTTCCCACTAGTGGCCCACACAATATATCAGAATTACCTTCACAGTATACACTTACCCCCAGGTCTGGTTCGGCACTGGGACCTCCTGTGAAATGAGATACAGTGCAACAGTCACAGTACAGTACTTTAACATAGACAAATACCTCAGGAGTATAACTTTGCTGAAACAAGCAGCTCTGATTTATTTAGGGATATAACAAGGACAGGGGAAATCAGGTTAATTAGCTTATCACTCTAATAATCTACCTATGGCTCTGTGCACAGGCCTATCCCTATCAGTTACTGTCCCTGGGTACCAAGCCCTAGTGGCTAGTCCAAACCGTGGCAGCTGGTGAGGGCCCTTTCACACAGAGAAAGGAGAATTAAACAGTCAGCAGTACAGTAATTCCATTTGGATTTAATGTGGCAATTCAACAGGAGCGACCCTGAATTAGTACTCACGACCTCCAAATAAGATAGGGTCCTTCAATGTCAGCAGGGCTCACTTGAGGTACACAAACCTCTTTCACACATCCATATAAAAGAAAGCACTATACCAGGCAGGCTGCATCTGTATCCCGATCGCAATTACTGCACAATACCCGGGAGAACACACAGCAGATTCAGTTCCTGACAGACCGAGTGCAATTTTCAGCAATTTCTCCAGTCTTCTACAGGGTGAGCCTGGTTTCTACTCTTCAGAGATCCTTTGATTCTTTTCACAGGACGGATTCAGTCCTAACAAGCTGTTACACAAGCTGCAGACCGGAACTCTGGGCCTATACACGTTTTTGACTAAAACTGCACACTGAAAAGCACAGGGCTCCTTCCTTCTTCACTGCCAAAGCTCAACTGAAACTCCAACCGACAAAACCGGGTACTTCTTGAGTTCCTCCCAGTTCTTGACTGGATTGGCTGTCACTCACAATAGACTGCTGCTGTTGGTCCAAAAGGCACTGAAGTCTAAACTACATCTCCCAGAGTCACTGCCCATACAATCCTCTTGTGGCTGGCTCAGATTATGAGTCCAAGTTCTGATTCGTCCAAGGCACCATTTTAGAGCTAGCTTACCCCACACTGATTGGTCCAGTTCAGCAGTTCAAAACTAGAATGGGGAACTAGCAGACACAGTTCTGACTGCAAAGAAAGCAGGTTAGACAAACTGTAATTTCATTTACTCTAAATAATTTCTGGCAACAGTTACATCTTTCAGATAGGTTCCCTTTGCACTCCTAGTGACTGCAAAAATGAGGTGAATTGGCAGCAGCTCGAGTGGTACTCAGAGAAGCACACAGTCCCCCATACAAACTAATTATGTCTGCAAGCAGACAGCTCTTAAGAGACAGTACCAGAGGCTCTAAAACACTCACTGATAAATGGCTTAAATGCCAAACACCATTCAGGCTTGGAGCATTCAAGCAAGCTCCTGAAGTCTTTTAGAACCCCCATTGCAGGGGTTTACGCTGATCACAGTATGCAAAATTCCACAGAAGAACCAGCAAAATCCTGGCAGAAATGCTACTGGTGGAATGATCATTCTGAGCTAATTTCACTGGCAAAAATCCAAACAGCACTAGTGTCTACCTAGGTCCATGGTCCGTAAGAATGGAAAGCAGATGCTGAGGATCATTAGGGCAGCAGGACAAGAGGGAGAGCTGGATGTCATTGTCCACCTGAGGACTAAATTACCTGGCTAGAGATTGGGTGGGAAAGTGAAGAGGGAATTTAGGGAGCTGTGAGGTGTCTTAGACAGGTAGCTTACTCAGTGGTTTTCGATAAGGGTGCTTCCTCTCTATGAGAGGGGACGGGAGAGGGATCTCCATATCAGATGCTTTAACTCATGGCTGAAAGAAGGGTGCAGAGAGAAAGGTTTCAGCTACATTGGGGACTGGAGGCCCAGCTGGGAGGATAAGGGCCTACACTGAGGTGATTTACTGCATCCATCCGGGAGGGAACTGCAGTTCAGTGGATGGTTTAAATGTTACTTTGATGAACATTTAAACCAGCTGGAGGTGTGGTGGAAGGAATCCTCCAGACCTAGAGGCCAACATGGATATTGTGGCACAACTGAGTCATGGTGCACTGAAAACAATGACTGGGACATGGCCATACCAGGCTATACTCTGTTCAGGAAGGAATGGGTGGGAAGAGAGAGAGTGGTGCTTTATGTGAGGAAAGCATAAAAGCAACGAAGATACAGAAAAACAGGGGAAGCAAAGGTACTCTGGATCACCCTGGAAATAGAAAAGGAGTCACTATTCCCACTGGAGTGATCTACAGACCTCCAGCACATGGGAGGAATTTGATAAGGTACTAGTGGAAGCCACTGCCAAAATGATAGAAAAGGGTAGATGCTGCTGATGGAGGACTTCAACCTGCCAGCTGTAGATTGGAGCCTCACAGCATCAGCTTCAGCTAGAAGCATGGACATGCTGGATGATCTGCAGGGGGCTTTCCTCAGGCAACTAGTCAGTGAACCCACTCATGATGGGGCAGTACTGGATCTATAACTCACTAACAGGGTTAGTGTTGCAGACATCAAAGTAGGAGGCCACTTGGGGACCAATGATCACTGTACAATGTGGCTCAATATATGGATGGACATACTTTTTTCAGCGTTAACAGAGGAAGGAGAGGGGAAGGGGGCCACAAAAAAGTAACAAAAGCTTTGGAAGGAGAGAGGTGGACACTAGTTCTTTTTTGGAGGAGAAAGTCCCGGAGGGACTTAATCTGAAGGTGGATAAAGCAATGGTGACAGATGGGGTGCATCCAAGGGTACTGAAGAAGCCTAGGGAAATACTGGCTGAACCTCTGCCAGTTCTATTTAACAGCTCACTGGAAACAGAAGTGGTTTCAGAAGACTGGGAAAGGGTGTACTGTATGTAGTCTCACTACACAAAAGTGGTAGCAGGTAGGAGGCTAGCAATTATAGGCCAGTCAGCCTGACATCAGTAGTGGGGATGTTAATGGAATTAGTTGGTTACAAGACCGAGGCAGCATGGTTTCATGGGATGAGGTCATGTCAAATGAATCTGATTGGCTTCTTTGACTGGGTGACCTAGGAACTAGATCAGGGTGGAGCAGTGGACATTGCCTACTTAGATCCCAGTAAGGCATTCAATACCGTTCCACTTAGGGGACTAGTAAGCAAGCTGGGTAGTTTAGAAGTGGCACCAAAGGCAGTGAACTGAATAAGAAATTGGTTAGGGGATAGGTGACAGAGGGTGGTGGTAAATGTAGTTCACGCCAAGGAAAGGAGGGTGACAAGTTGGGTGCATCAGGGATCAGTGTTGGGACCGGTTCTCTTTAATGTCTTTATCAGTGAAACTGCAGAGAAGCAGGCAGGAAGGTCCATCTCTTTGCAGAAACACCAAAATCTGCAACAGGGTGGGTGCTCCAGGGGGTGGAAAGGATGAGCAGAGACCTAGGAAAACTAGAGAATGATTAAGGGTATGACATCTGGGTTTGTATCGAGAAGTGCAAATTAATGCACTTAAAGCACAGAGACCCAAAGGCACAGTGCAAAATGGGTGGAGTGCTATTGATGACCACCAAGCAGGAAGGAGACCTGAGGATAATTATATCAGATTACCTAAAGGTGGCCAGGCAGTGGACAAGGCATTAGGAGGGTAAGTGGGATGCTGGCATGCATAGGAGAGGTATCACCAGCAGAAAGAGGGAAGTGGTGTTGTCTACGATAGATAGATGGTAAGACCCCAACTAGAATACTGTGTGCAGTTTTGGAGACCACATTTCAGAAAGACATAGACAGCATGCAGACAGTCCAGAGAAGGGCAACTAAAATAGTCCAGGGTCTCCATCAAAAGTTCTATGAGGATTGACTAAAGGACCTCAATATGCACACCCTGGAATAAAGGAGGGAGAGGGGGATATGACTGGAAAAATATAAATACCTCATATGGGTAAACAAGGTACAGGAGGGGAGTGTTCAGAGGTCCCAGAAGACTGAAGAAGGGCTCATGTGATCCCACTCCACAAGAGTGGCAGCAGGGAGGAGACAGGGAACTACAGACCAGTCAGTCTTACCTCAGTAGTGGGCAAGATTATGAAGACATTCCTTAAGGAAAGGATAGTGCAACCCCTGGAATCCATAGGAACACAGGATCCAAGACAGCATGGGTTTACAAAAGGAAGATCCTGTCAAACTAATCGCATAGATTTCTTTGACTGGGTAACCAGAGTGGCGGACCAAGGGGGAGCAGTTGATGTCGCCTACCATGACTTCAGCAAAGCTTTTGATACTGTTCCACATAGAAGATTGATTAATAAGCTGGGTAGGCCTAGGGTGAGTCAGATGTTGGTCAACTGGGTGGCAAATTGGTTTGGTTGACGGGCAGAAAACAGAGAGTGGTGGTAAATGGTATACAGTCAGAAGAGATGCAAGTCACAAGTGGGTACCTTCAGAGATCAGTCCTGAGCAAGTCCTCTTCAATATCTTCATCAGTGACATTGCAGATGGAGGAGGGAGGGGGTTTGTCTGTTTGCAGATGACACCAAACTCTGCAACAGAGTAGACGATCCAGATGGGGTGGGCGAATGAGAAGAGATCTGGATAAACTAGCAAAATGGTTGGAAGAGTGGCAACTGGGGTTTAATGTAAAGAAGTGCAAAATCATGCACATAGGGAAGAGAACCCTGAAGCCACCTATAGCTGGGAGGAGAGTTGCTGGCAGTCACAAGGAAAGAAAGAGACTTGGGCGCATCATCACAGATGACCTGAAATTATCCAAGCAGACCACTAAAGCAGTAGGTAAGGCTAGGGGAATGTTGGGGTGTATTAGTAGGGGTATCACAAGTCAGAAGAGGGAGGTAATAATCCATCTTTACAAGACACTGGTTAGGCCGCATCTGGAGTACTGCGGCAGTACTGGAGGCCGAGCACCTTCGCAAGGACATTAACCAAATTGAGGCAGTCCAGAGAAGGGTAACCAAAATGGTGCAGAGACTGCATCAGAAAACATATGAGGACAGATTAGCTGAGCTCAATATGTATACCCTAGAGCAAAGGAGGGAGAGAGGTGATATGATTGAAACATTCAAGCACCTTAAGGGCAGTAACAAGGTGAAAGAGTCTAATATGTTTCAATGTAAGAAAACTAGCAGGACAAGAGGACATAGCATGAGATTAGAGGGAAGCCGATTAAGGGGTAATGTGAAGAAGTTCTTTTTCACAGAAAGGGTGGTGGATGCATGGAACGGCCTACCTCAGAAAGTGGTGGATATGAATACAGTTCAGGGCTTCGGATAGGCATCAGGGAGCAATACAGATGAGTATGAATAGATAGGCCATTGACAGAGCAAAGGCCAATGGCACATTCATAAGGTAGAAAATGAAATGGGCTGACTGGATGGGCCTTGTGGTCCTTATCTGCCATCAGCTTCTATGTTTCTATGTTTCTCAAAAAGAAGGGGACATGTTATGAAGCTGGAGGAGGTAGATTCAGGAGAAATATGAGGAAGTACTTCTTCACAGAAAGAGTGGTGGATTCCAGAAACAACTTTCCCGATCAGGTGGTGGGGGCAAAAACTATGGTGGGGTTCAAGAATGCATGGGATAAGCACAAGGGAATCATAGTGGAAAGGAAAGGTAGAGGGAGAAAGAGCTGTAGATCGGGCATGATCTGTGGTAATAGTGTGGGTAGGGAGAAATGGGTAGACTGAATGGGCCAAGCGGTCTTTATCTGGCATCAATTTCTATGTTTCTGTAACAACACAACAGAAGGCCACCACCGAGTGGTAAGTTGTTTTAAGAACTACTATTCTGTGTCTATAGCAAAAGTTATTCAACTCTTCAAGGCAGCATTACAAAAAAAACAAAAACTGATCATCGGTTCAGCTAATCAACCAAAAATGAAATCAAACGTTCTCATGAAAAAAGGAATGGGGCTAAGCTATCCTGCACTCTGCTCAAACTACTTCTTTGAAAATGCATGTTGTCTGGAACACCCCACCACCACCATAACAGATGCGTGAGCGCGCACACACACACACACCAACGCACGCACGCACACACACACTATTCTTTTTCAATGGCAAAAAATATTCAAGCCTCCAAATCAGCATTTTAAATGAAGTAAAACTCATAACAACCATTGAGCTCACTGTGTCCCAGTTAGTGGTTTCTGCACCTTAGCCTGTGAATCTGTCACACACCCTCATACGGTACAGCAAGTCAACTGATTATCCCATTAACTAAGTCATCCCTTTGAACTCCACACATGATTATTAGAGACGCTTCCTCCTACATTGCAAATTTTTTAAAAGATCTCATTAAAAGTGAAAACTAAGCAGTATTTCACCACCCAAATGCACTCTATAAAACAAATGTAAGAAAAGTAACGTACTTAAAAAATAATTTCAGCTCGATGAGTCTAATTAGCTAACATGCCACTCATAGCTCATTGGACCCCTGTGATAGAAATAGCTAAAAATGTAAGCAATAACCCATGACAGGGAATGTGTTTCTACAGAATTATTGCATACCCTGGGTGAACTGTAAGGCATGAGGCCAACAGCTGAATGCCTTTCAACGCACATAGGAAGTGAATTAATTTTCAAGAAATGCATACCATGGAGGGGTTATTGCACATCTAGAATGGAAAATGCTGGGATTCCAGAGGTAAAAGGTTTAATTTGCATGTAGTTATTTGTTACTAGGTAGACTATGTAAGTTTGAAAATGAGGGCTAATTACCTTTAAATGCACCCAGAAAGCATGGTAATTTTAAAGAAACATATGCCCTGTCATGGGTTACTGAGCTAGAAAAATGTAAACAGTTGTAATGGAAAAAGGTTTTAATT
The DNA here is from genome assembly GCA_016271365.2 of Neoceratodus forsteri. Classification (NCBI taxonomy): domain Eukaryota; kingdom Metazoa; phylum Chordata; order Ceratodontiformes; family Ceratodontidae; genus Neoceratodus; species Neoceratodus forsteri. The sequence continues at coordinate 935,023,470 of CM028133.1, forward strand.
TCAGTTAGTAAGGACAGGGTTGGGGCAAAAGGGAGTAAGGCCATCAGGAAATGGAGGGTAATGAGTACCAATGCCCGTAGTCTGGGCAACAAGCTCCCTGAGCTGATGGCCTTAATGGAAGAGGGATGACTGGATATCGTAGCAGTCACAGAAACATGGTACACAGAGAACCATGACTGGGATGTTAACATACCAGGGTACGCAACCTACAGGAGAGACAGGCAGGAGAGAAGAGGGGGAGGAGTAGCTCTCTATGTAAAGGAAGGGATAAAAGCAACTGAACAAAAGAGTAAACAGGGAGGAGAGGAGGCACTGTGGGTCACCTTGGAGACTGGAAAGGGCACCACAATCCGCACAGGGGTTGTGTACAGACCCCCATGTCAGGGGAAGGAATGGACAAGGATATGATAGAAGGCATTCTTAGAATGGCAGAGAAAGGGGAGATACTGTTGATGGGAGATCTGAATATGCCAGATGTTAACTGGAGCACATTTGCTGCAGCCACATCCAAGAGCAGGGCCATTCTTGATGCCCTACAGGTGGCAGGCATTAGACAGCTAGTTTCGAACCCACTCGTGAGGGAGCAATCTTAGACCTCGTACTTTCAAACGGGGCAGTGAGAGGATCTCAGATCTAGAAGTGGGTTGCCATCTGGGGACAAGTGACCATCAAACAGTGTGGTTCACGTTAACTCAGCTACAGAGTCAAGCCATACAAAAGTGAGGGTACTGGACTTTAGGAGGGCTGACTTTGCAAGATGGGAGAGTGCCTCAGAAAAGCACTAGCAAACAGGCTAGAAGGAGGTGTGGAGCAACAATGGGGAATAATCAAACTGCCATCACAGAGGCAACAAGTCTTTTGTGAAGCAAATAAACAAATCAAATGAAAGAAAAGCCACTATGGTTCTCAAAAGAGGTGGCTGTAAAGTCAGGAAGAAAAGATAGCATTCAGGAAGTATAAGAAACACAGAAGGAGCAGGACAGAGAGCTGTACCAGTTAAGGCAGAAGGAAGCAGGGAGGAAGTCAGAATAGCAAAGGCCCAAACTGAGGAAAAGATAGCAAACTCAGTTAAGAAGGGGGATAAAACCTTTTATAGGTACATCAGCGAGCGTAGAAAGACAAAGGGAGGGATAGTGAGGCTGAATAGAATGAACGGTGGGTGGGCAGAGGGGGACAGTGAAAAAGCAGGAATACTGAATGAATATTTCTGCTCAGTATTCACAAAAGAGGAGGGGGAAGTGCCTAATCCAATTAACAGAAGCACTCTTGATAGGGGGGTTGATCCCAGTCCTTTCACAGAAGAAAGGGTTCTGCAAGAAATCCTAAAACTGAAGGTGGACAAAGCAATGGGTCCTGATGGAATTCACCCCAGAATTCTAAAAGAATTAAGGAGAAACTAGTGAAACCACTGGCTACTCTTTTAATAAATCATGGGAGGATGGTGTGGTACGAGGACTGGAGAAAGGCGGATGTGATTCCCTTCACAAAAGTGGGTCCAAGACAGAGGCAGGAAACTACAGACCTGTCGGTCTGACCTCTGTGGTAGGGAAAGTGATGGAGTCACTTCTGAAGGAAAGAATAGTTGAGTACCTAGAGGCCAGTGGAGCACAGGACCCAAGGCAGCATGGGTTCACAGCGGGAAGGTCATGTCAGACGAATTTAATAGATTTCTTTGACTGGGTGACCAAAGTAGTAGACCAGGGAGGGGCTGTGGACATGGCCTACCTAGACTTTAGCAAGGCATTTGACACAGTCCCACACAAAAGATTAATAGTCAAATTAACCAGCCTGGGAGTGGGACCCAGGGTGGTAGCCTGGGTAAAACATTGGCTGGACAACAGGACACAGAAGGTAATTGTAAATGGAGTCCACTCTGAAGAAAGGGGGTTACTAGTGGGAAACGTGAGGTTCAGATTGGGTCCAGTCCTTTTAATGTCTTCATCAGTGACATTGCAGAGGGACTGAAGGAAAGTATGCCTTTTGCAGATGACACAAAGATCTGCAACAGGGTTGATACACAAGGAGGCATGGAAAGGATGAAAAGGACTTGGCAAGGTTGGAGGAATGGTCAGAAGTATGGAAGCTAGGATTCAATGCAAAGAACTGCAAATAATGTACCTGGGAAACAAGAACCCAGGGAAGAATACACAATGGGTAGGAGGTAGTAACAACAACAAAAAGGAAAGGGACCTGGGGTAATCATATCAGATGACCTTAAGGTTAGCAAGCAATGTGAGAAGGCAGTAGGGAGGACTGGGGTATACTGCAATGTATAGGAGAGACAACATCAGCAGAAAACAGGAAGTTGTTATCCTCTGTACAGACAGTTGGTGAGACCCCATCTGGAGTACTGTATCCAGTTCTGGAGACCCCATCTCCGCAAGGACATAGACGGATAGAGGCAGTCCAGAGGAGGGCAACTAAATGGTGCAGGGTCTGCAAGAGAAGCCGTATGAGGAGAGACTAGAGGAGCTTAATATGTATACCTATGGAAAGAAGGAGAGAGGGGACATGATAGAAACTTTTAAGTACCTCAGTGGAATCAACAAAGTCCAAGAGGGTAGCATCTTTCAAAAAAGAGACTTGCAAGAACAAGGGAACACAATTTAAAGATAGAAGGAGGCGAGTTCTAGGGCAATGTGAGGAAGTATTATTTCACAGAGAGGGTAGTGGATGCATGGAACAGCCTTCCTGAGGAGGTTGTGGGGTCTAAAACTGTGGGAGAATTCAAGAATGCATGGGACAGACATAAGGCAATTCTTGTGGGGGTAGGAAGAAATAGGCTGTTGGTTAACTAGGATCATGCCAATCCTGTAGGTAGGGGAGGGCAGACTAGATGGGCCTAGCGGTCCTTATCTGCCGTCAAAGTCTATGTTTCTATGTTTCTATGTTTTCTAAGGCTGTTGCTAGGTTAGCAAATGAATGTCCATTTACTTGGAATTATTGAATTGTCAGGTAAAATCTTTAGACCAATGAATTGTTATATATATAGGCCTGGATCAAAATATGTAGTTTATTTTCAAGTGTATGGGGAAAGACCATAACTCATGAGTGGTGGAACCAGAGTGTGTTATGAATGCTTTGTCCTCACAAGTGATGATAAACTGTGCAATTTGAGTCAGGTTCTTGCATTACTGATTTATACAAAATCAGTTTACTAGTAGTAACTTTTAAATCTATTATTTGTGTGAAGGTTTAACAATGTTTTTTCTGAGTACTGGTCCAATACTGACTGTATGTACAGTGCTGGTCCAGTACTGGCATAACTAGTTAGGTTGAGAATACCCCCACACAGGTACCACTCTAAAACGAATGGTACCCACACTAATATCAGTCTTATACTGATGCTCCCCTCACCTGGACCAGCCTAACACTGACAGCATTGCACCAGTATCATTCTAATACTGATGGTACCTGCACAAGTACCATTCCAAGGCTGGTAGTACATACACTTGTACTGGTCCAATACTGATGGCATCCACAGTGGTACTAGTCCTACACTGACAGCACCAGCACCAGTACTGGTATGATACAAACAATAACCATACTGGCAGAGTTTCAGCATCCTTAGAACCAGTACAAGCCTAGTATCATCAGTATCAGTACAAGTCTTGTAACTTAAGCAACATTGCAGCTCTGATCTCATAATCACTGCTGTAGATTTGCTATTGTATCAGTATTGGTCCAGTAATTTCAGCACCAGCTCAGGTCTGATCTTATGGCTTTAAGTGTCAGCATATCTCAGCTGGTAGCTCATCTGCCAGTTGACCACAAGGTCATAGGTTCCAGACCCACACTAGGACATGGTCTCATACCCCAAACATTAGCAATCCAGTGGTGTACTGGTTGGGTGTACTGTACTTCAGAAAGAAATTAAACTGAGGTATTTTCTGATAATCATTAGTGCTGTGTGGGTGGTTGTCCAACTGGCAGTCAAATAATCTATGGCACTTTTTTAATGGGGGATTTTCCCCATTGTCCTGGCCAACATTCCTTTATCAATAAAACTAGTTTAGAAACATGTCCATGGGTTTTGATTAACTGGAATGGTGGCCACTACATGTATACAGTCAATTCACTACCCGTCTCTCACTACTTGTAAAGCACTTTGGAATGCAATGTGTTTGAAAACCACTATGCAAATGCAAATTCATCCTCTTGTCAGGACCAGTATTGGTTTAGTATTGTCAGTGCAGGAATAACTTCAGTCTCATCAGCACTGGAATAAGTCTGGTCTCATCAGCAACTGCAATATACTGATCCGGTCTCTTCAGCACTGGTATAGATCCAGTATTGTTAGCAGTGAACCAGTCTGGTATAGTGAAACCTATTCTTGTACTGATACAGTATTGAGTGATCTTGCACTGGTACAGACCTGATAACAATACCCACAGGACACTGTCACATGGGTCAGATTTTCAGAATCTGCAATAGCCACACAATAAGGATATGCGCCACACAGTACAGTAGTAGCGCCTAACTTTGTCAAGCAATTTTGTGAGATTCCTATTTATCCTTCACAACATCTAAGGGAAAAAATCTCTAAATTTCTTTTGTTATACCTACAGAAAGAGGCAAGTTCCTATTACAGTACTTAAGTGCTGTCTGGTAGATTTTCAGCTACACTATCAGATGAGACAAGCCTCTCTGTGTAGCAGTGAACATGTTAACAAAACAAAATCCCTAACTACAGGTTTCATAGTTCTCAATAGGGATTTTTAAAATTCCTTAAAAATCCCTTGACTAATTTGGTGCTACTGCTTTGTAATATTAGAGTGTCTGTGCAAATATCTGCTAAGCTAACCACCTGTACTTTTTATGACTACTTGCCCAGTGTAAAGATGGAGTCTGAAAGCAATGGGTACTCTTTAAAAATATACTTTAGTTGCTATTAAAGACAAAGTGTCCAAAGCTGCTTGTATGATAAAGTGGCTCATGAGAAGGGCCCTGTTTTATTATCCTGTTCTCTTTAGCATGCCTTCAGCTTATGTTATGTCAAATCATAGACAACAAGCCATCTATCAAAAGACCAGCACTTCAGATTACAGAAGTTATGGCTGCAAATGGTCTTTTAATACTGAGCTAGGTACAGTGAGAAAATGAATACAGTGGGGAGAGTCAGACTCATGCAGTAAACCATGTGAAATAGCTGACATTTCAATGTTTTGTTTTCCATGGTTCTGAATGTTCTAGGTGAACGGTCAGGGCTGCCATCTGCTTAGAAAAAATTACTGACATTCTCCAGTTTTATTTATTTATTTTGCTGACAAACACAAAGCATCTACAAAAAAGCCTTTCATGCAGTGAAAAACGCAATGCACCTCATGGCTTTCCCTTCTGTTATATCCTATGTATCATTGTTTTCTCACACTTATCCCATCCATGTCATCCATTTCTTTTTTATTGAACTAGAGCTGGAGAGGTGCAGTTTGGACAGAAGGACTGGAAAACCCCAAGCTTAGGTTAAAATGGTTCCACCCAGGAGATCCTGCCATCTTAGGGCTCCCAACACACTTGGCGATACCTGCTTGCTTGTAGGCATGTCACATGTTGGCATAAAGGTGAAAAAAGTGGGCCATTGCAAATTGCTTAAATTCGGTTGGAGCTGCAAGTTGGGCCCTGTGAATTTGGTTCGGTTTCTCACAAGTTCAGCAAACCACTCTGGTCACAATGCAGTAACTAGTATAAGTAAAGGAGACAACAAATGGGGGTGGTGTAATAAAAGCCTGAGGTCAGCAAAGAATATGTATTACTCTAGCTTCCCTGTAGGAGGTGGTGTTGGCATACCACTGCTGTGAATTGCTGTGTTTGTGGTGGTGTAACTGAGTCTCCAGCGCACTAAGAAAGTTGGGACCCAGTGCTGAGTTGCAATAATAATAATAGGAATTCATTGCTGACCTCAGATCTTAACCCTCTGTTTAGTCTCTGCTTTACCTCCATACTGATTCCAAAATTCCCCTGGCATCATAGATTTCTCAGAATATATCGTACCCCTCCTTCAAAAATAATGCAGAAACATAAAAACAAACAAAAAGAAATCAAATTTAGGGCATGATATTGCCCTTCACAATATTTTACCATCCAAGGATGAAATCATTTTCTTAGTTCTCTTTTTAATATTTTAATCTTTTTTTTTTACATTTTTTATATTGAACACAACCGTTTGCTGCTGCCAGTCAAAGTGGTAGTCAACCGACAAAGAGGAAAAGTGTGTGTCTATGCACAGTCACTCAGTACTGCCCCACTCTTAGTGGGGTCCTGCTTAAATGATGATAAATCTCTGTGAGTGACACACATGATCATATGAAGCTGGCAGGTGATTACAACATCAAACTTGTAATCTCATAAGCAAGTCTTGTGCTAGTGATGCTGCTCAGAGTAGTCCTTGTGCTGCCAATACTGTTGGGTTTGGTGATCTGACTGTGGCACCAGTGCCAGTGGAGTCTGGAGAGACTTGCATGTAGGAGGTATAGGGAGGGCAGGTACTAGTAGATATCACTTGTTGGACTTGTGACTAATCAAATGGATAGCATTAGTGAAAGTTGGTCGATAGTAAGTTGAGTGTTAGAAATGACAGGAATTCAAGATTCTCTGGATCTAGCCTACAACAATCTGTTGATGTAATATCAGCAGTTGTACAGAAACATTTGCCATATAGGATTGATGTTCAGTAGGAGAGCATCTGAGAAATTGCAAAGCCACTTGTCTTGCTCATCTTGCCAGAACTGAACTGAGTTAGTATTTCTACTGCACGGTGACTCTGCTGGATAGGTCTGTTAATGTACTGTGGTACCATGTTTGAGCCTTCCTCCAAAACAGCTGAATGGAGCCAGCAATCTGTATTCAAAAGTTCTCGAGTCTTCATTGTTGACACAGAATCATAACTATCCAAATCTTCCATGTCACACTCATGCCTAGCACTGGCAAAATGGGAAGAACACAGAAGAGGAGAAGCAGTATGACCAATGAGTTTATATATGCACTTTGCTGGTGGTTTCTTCAAACTACTTTTGCTGCTCCATCACACATGTATGCATCTGTTTCTGTGTGGATGCAGTCTATGCATCCCATATAAGTGAGTCCATCTATATAACTGAGATCCAGTAGTAGTGCCATGCCAAATGCCATCTCCAGTATAATGTTGTCAAACCTGTCTGTAACTTAAGTATGAAAGATCACTGCCACTTCTTTTTTTCTCCCAACATAGTTTACTGAATTTTTACACATTACAGTGTAAGGACGTCAGCGTTCAACAATGAGCATCTTGTGCAGTTGTTAATCTAAAAACCGTAATGTTCATTCTATGTTAGTACATTAAGAACATTACATGTTATTGCTAACCTTACAATTCACATAGCCAATGAGATAGCATAAACAATAAAAGGAAATGAAAAAGGAACAGTGTCTGCACTGATGTCAGGGATTATGTATTATTTGGCCAGTGTCATGTCCACCTTAATGTGCCAATGTCACCTTTGCTTCATTTCCAGGAGCCTCCATATGATAGGTCTATGGCCCTGCCTTAGGAACCATCTAGCGCTGGCACACGCCATGAATGATACTGTAGATCAGATAGTTCTCAAATGAGCCCTACAAACAATCATAAATGCATTCTCTCCCCCTTGCTATATAGACTAGTTTTCCAATTCATAAAGTCTGTCAAGGCTCTACACCATGCAGCAATAGCAGGGGACTGGCACTTTTCCAGTTTGATAGAATACCCAATTTAGCAGTGGAAATAGCCACAAATGCCAATTTATTTTGTCCTGATTAAAGGTTCTCCACCCTGGGTCCCACTCCCAGTCTCTCAATAAATACAATTTTGGAAGTAATATCTACTTGTTTACCTAATAAATATCTCAGTAGCAAATTCTTTTATTTCCGACCAAAATTCTGTCAGTTTATTTTTACTTTGTATGGCCATTTTCTACCCATTTTCTAGTAATTCAACCCAGTCTTCTGACATATCTATGGCCAGTGCTTCTTACCATTCTAGTCTATTAGATTCCCCTGTTTGAGGGACTGAGCTCACAAGATTCTGATAGAGTTTTATGACCAGACCTTTCTTGTTCCCATTAAAATACAAGGCACCACCGATGGTCTTTCTCTAATCTTCTTTGTAGGAAGTGTTTAATTTGCACCTATTGAAACAAACTTGTTGCTTGTAATCCATAAGTTTGCTGCAACATGTCAAATGTCGATCGTTGTCCCCAATTATACAAGTTGCCTAGTGTCAATATTCCCAGCTCTTCCCACACCTTGTATTCTGGGTAAAGTAGTAACTGAGGAAATGGTGGGTTGTCCCACAGAGACGTTAAGACTTTTCCCAGCTGCTGCCCTTTATATCGTGGTACTTTATGGCATACCCTTAGTAACTGCTATATGACTGGTTTTGTTTGGTACACACTGGGTTATTTAAAGAAGAGCTAAAGAGTAAATCAACAAGTCTGATTTAGTTACTTGAGCTTTTTCAAACAAAGCTCTTTATCTGACCCTGAGTACTACACTAATGTTCTCCCATGCAATACGTTTGTCTAGGTGGCTATGAACCTGATGTCTTTACTGTCCTCAGCTGTCTTATGGTTACCCTAATTGCTTTATTTTACATCCTTATTATAATCTATGCCTAAAATGTACCCTTATGTAACTATTACTGTGCTACCCAATGTATATCTTGTTTTGCTCCTGTACACCTATATTATGTCTGTGCAGTTCTGCATATTGTAACCAATGTTCTGTGCTCTCCCGGGTCGTGCCTGAAAATAGGCAGGTCTGTTGCCTAGCACACTTACCCAGTTACCAAAAGCTAATAAATAAATAAATAAATAAATATTACCATATTCTAGGTTATACCATTCTCTTATTTTAGCAAGCTGGTCTTCCCAAGAGTAATTTTTGAAGTGAGTTGCCCCCCCACCCCCAATCTATATAAGATGTTCTAGTTTAATTCTTGGAGTTTTATTATTCTGTAGCTAACTAATGGTACAGTATATTGTCGGAGTGTTTTAAAAAAGAACTCTGGAGCTGTCCCACCGGTGCAGTTGCAAGGTGTCCATTTGCAGCGCCAACATCCCAGGTATGGGAATGGACTCAGGAGTCAGAGGGCCAGCCAGAGGGAGAAGGATTGAGCATACTAGTAACAGCTCTCCTTCTTCAGAGGGAGAGGGTAGAGTGTCTGGCACTTTATGGACCCCTGGCAGAGGCTGAGGGTTCTGCTGCAGCCGGCATCATCAGTTAAAGGGGGTGGGGCAGATGTCGGGCTTGGCCCCTGTACATCACTGCACTCCTGGCCCCTGGGGACCAGCATCAAAAATGGCTGGTGATCCTACTATGATGCCTGACCAGGTCTCACTGTACCTACTGCGCTTCACAGTGCCTACCGAGATGGTGTTCTGTCAGTTGGCTCACCTCTGTGGCCCCACCCAGGGGGGCAAGCTCAGGGAGCCCTGCCAGTGGGAGTGATGCTGCTGGTAATCTGGACAAGTTTCCCAGGGGTGGTCCACTTGGTGGCCCTGCCTTGAGGTGGCAATTCAGGGCAGTGAGTAGTAGTGGCAGTCACGGTGGGGGCAAAGTCTGAGGGGTATGGGTGGAGGTTAGGGATGCCATGCCCCCAAAAAAAACAACTCTGGAATGGGAATAGGAAGAACCTGAAATAGGTATAAGAATTTCAAAATTATTATAATTTTAAAGACATTGGATCTCCCAGAAAAGATAAAGGCAAAAGTATGCCACTTGCTACATAATTCCTGTTATCTGCAACAGGGAGGTAGCTGGCAGCACACGTACTGTATAGTTTATCTTTCTGTTGGATGTTTACCCTTGGATACTTGAATTCTTCCTGGGTCCATTGAATGATAATTCTAGCTCGAGGGCAGCATGTTCACTAGAACACAGTGGTAGGACTACTGTTGTTGAGAGGTTTACTTTATACCCCGAAATGGCATCAAAAGAGGCGGGTCTGTCCACTAGTTTAGCTAAAGGTCTCTCAGGGTGGTGACACAAGTCAGTAAGCAGTCTGCATATAGTGAGACTTTTAGCATTGTGTTTGCAATGTTGACAACTTTGATGCCTTCATCAGACCAGATGGATTGTACCTGTTGCTCTAATGGCAAAGCTGAATAACAGGGGTGACAAGAGGACAACCCTACCAGCTGCCTCTACTCGGTAGAAATGGGTCAGATTTCTATATGTTAGTCTGCAGTGGAGCAGTGGGACCAGTGTATGCGGCATGGACCCATCCCAACAATTTAAGACTGAACCATATATGTTTCACCATGCCCCAGAGGTGGTCTTACTTAATCCAATCAAAAGCCTTTCCAGCATCAAGCAAGACCATCAGCAGGTAGTCATTAGAGTTGACCTGGCCGACTCTAACTAGCACCTACATCAGAATATGGAGGTTCAGTTCTGCACCCTCCCTCTCACAAACCTTGCTTGGTGCTCATTAACTAGCATTGGTAAGACCTTCTCCAATCCCTATGCCAGTACTTCTGCATGGATTTTAAAATCAGAATTTAGCAGGGAGATAGCTCTATAGAAGGATACCATATCTCAAGCTTTATCAGGATTTGGCAAGACTGAGATTCTGGCCTGTGTAAAAGTATCTGGTAGCTTACCTGTTGTAAAGGCATGTGTGAGAGCTGCAAACAGGGGCCCCATAATTGCCGGGGTTAGTTTTTATACAGATCTACAGGAAGGCCATCGGAGGCTATGCCAGTTGTTTGTTGCCCCATGGCCTGTAATACCTCTTGTTTAGTGAGCTCAATTTCTAATTCCTCTAATTCCAAAGCTGCTTTAAGCCCTCATAAAAATTATGTGTGACCTGTTTCTCAGGGTCTTCCAGGTTACCATATCCAAAGGAATAGAGCTGCCTGAAGTATTGTGTAAATTCAGCATTTACAGTATTTCCTTCTGTCCCAGCTTGATGTGCCCTTGACTATCTTTTATATTCTCAATATATTTTTTGCATGATTTCTTGTTTCAGCTGGTAGGCCAGAAACTTGACATATTTAGTTCTAGTTTCATATAATTTAGACCTCAGATACCCCAGGACTTGTCTTAAGTTTCTGGTGTTGATCTCATTACACTCCATTCTAAGGCTAAAAACTTAGTGTATTGCTTTGCATCCCTACTGCTCTATAAGGTTTTCTTCAACTCTTTAATCTTCAACTGGCCAACTAGTAAGGTTTCTATATTTACCTCACTGATAAGAGTTTACATCATACTAATTTATTCTCTATGTATGTGCCGACTGCCCTCCAGCTTTCTTGTCTTACATTTATAAAGAACCTTAAATATAGAAATAAATGAGGAATTGTGCAGGATCTGATTGAAGGGGTCACCATGAAGTAGTGGTTAAGCTTTCACAAATCTCTGCTATTTGTTAACAGCCTCTGTTAAAAGTATAATGAAAAGAAGAAATTAGTTAAATCTAAAAAACAAATTTTTGGATTTTTGTCCAGTTTGGGGTAGTATCTGTGGGGGTAGAGGCACACCTTGTTTGTTGACTAACCAGTTGGAACATTATACTTTAGTCCTGGTGAGAAAGGAGATCCAATGTTTGTATTTTTTGACTGGGTGAAGAAAAGCATGGTGGCAGCATCCAATTCAGCTCTACCACACTTTTGTCCTCCCCACCCATCCCACCTCTCAGGGAACAGCATGTCATGTGTCTTCTGGATTCTGTCCCCAGGAATTCTACATCAACATTTCAATTGATTGGGGAGCCTCAACTCCTCCTCTGCCCCACTTCAATGCCCAAATTTGCACTGCAGCAGGAGTGAGTATTGGACTGCATGGCTACCCCCACCGCAGGGTCTCCAAGAGGTTACCCATGTACCAGCAAGAGCCACAAGTACTCTACAAAGCAGTTGGACATCAGCTTGTCTCGAGGTGTGTGCCCCAAGTTTGGGGGCCATGAGCTCTGGTTTCTCACATAAGTAAACTTTTTTTATTTTTTTATTTTAGTCTTTGGTAGCTGGGTAAGGCCCACTAGGCACAAGTGCCTGTTTCAAGGGGTGACCTGGGAGCACTGGATGGTTAAGTGACTTGCTCAGAGTCACACAGTATACAAGTGGAGGTTGTGAGAATCAGACTCAGGTTTGGTCTGCTGGATGTATCAAGCTCATTCACACCTCATTCCTCTAACCTCTAGGCTAACATGCTTCCTACTTCACCTATGGGCTGCTAATTTTAAGCAGTTTTATGGAACAAATAGGGGAAAGGCATACTTTACCAACCAATCAGGCTTCCAGTTTCGGCAGGAGTGCCCTATTCTGTGCCCACTGCCCCTTGCCACCAAATGTCATTCATGATTTCTCTGAATTTAATTTTGTGCTTTTGGTCCCTGCTCAATAAAAGATTTCATTTCTCAGGATGTATCAGCGTCACTCCTCCTAGCTCTGCCTCTCCACACCATACATCTCAACCTCCTGCCTTGCAAATCAGGAACCCTGATTAAAAAAAAAAAGTCAGGCACGCATTATGAACCTTAGAGACACATCTTTAAAAAAAAAAATTGTAATATCCAGCCAGCCTACCTGGAATCAGGAATGAACCAGGGTCACTTGTGGGCCTTCTGAGGAAGAGAAATTTGAGTATCCCATGGAAAGATCTTCACTTTCTGGGAGGGGAGGACATTGTATCCTGCTGATTACCTATTGTCCAGCCAAGCACAGTAGAGAAATACATTAAGTGTGAGTGGGAGGGCTGGCTCCTACCCTTGGGTGGTGATATATGTGCGTAGATGCTGACATGTTTGTGTGCACCTCTGCATGCATGCTAACGCATTCTTGCCCAGTTACAGTCCTAGGGTGAATAACTTGTGCAGAAAACATCCCCACTGTGGCTGGAGGATACCCACACCCTTGCGGTCCCGCACCACTAACTAAGCACCTTCTCATCTGGATTGTGCTCCAGAGGAGTTAGGTAGCCACTCGCCCAGCCATGGGTGATAATCTGTGGGAATTCTTAAGAGGCAAGCCCTAAGGATGGTGGGTGACAGGACTGAAGGGATTGGTCAGAAAGGGTTTAGTCACAGGCAAGAGGCATAAACGGAAAATAAAAAAATAAAATAGCGATATGAACTCAAAAATACTGCTATATTGTGACTTAAGTGTACAAAGTGCTATAAGTATTACTCTGCTTTGTTCTACATTGATGTTGTACTGTATTCACGCTTACTCTGTAATCTCTTCACTTGTTACTGTCCCTGTTGATGCTGACTCTAAACCCTTTGTAAATAGGCCCTGCCTAAAGGGTTTGATTTATTAATAAATATATATATAAATAAATAATGTGAAAAGTATTTTCTGAAAGAGAACTAGAAATTACCATTTACAGTTCTATGTCTGGCATTATTTTATTCTTCAAATCCCTAGTCTTCAGAGCGAGACACACTAATTTTAGCATGGACAGAGGAAATTTAAGGGGAAAAACCTGGGACATTCCTGATGACAGTTCAGAACTATGCTCTCCACGCCTCTCTCCATTTGTGCTGGGTCTTCTCATCCCCTTTCCCTGCTTTCTTCTACACTCATGCTTACCTTGCCCCGCCCATTCCTCTCATTACATACAGCAGCCTCTTACTCTCTACTGCAGGAAATTTGGCAAGTGTGATAAGGTAACCGTAGAAACAGACACTGGGATAGATTTTATTATCCTGTTAAAAATGGATTCCAAGCAAGCTTACAGTATTTTGCTGGCATACACATTTGTTATGTTGCTTGGACGCATGTGCAAGAAACATAGTGCTATCATCAGCGATTTCGAGGTGTGTCACTCCTCTTCCAATTCAGTCAGTGTGCTGGAGGTTACGAGCTTGCAATGCATTTTGGAGCTGTGTATGACACGCCCAAAATGCAGTGGCATGAGCAGCTGAAAGGGGAGTTATGCTTTGTGAGCACCGATAAGATATCGGCTGCTCACGCGCAGCTCCCCCGCAGGCATGCGTGCCCCAGCATGCACTGTATAGCCGACGGGTGCCCAATCCCCTATAGGCTGAGCTGCGCCTGCCCCCCAGTAGTAGGTGCCATGCTGGGAGCCCACCCCAGTGTGGCAAGCAGTCCTTTGCCGAGGGGTGCCCAATCCTGTCGGCTGAACGCCCCCATCCTTGTGCCATGCTGGGAGCCCACCCCAGCGTGGCAATCACTTCATGGCCGGACGGGGTGCCCAATCCCCTGTCAGCTGAATGCCCCCAACGTCCTTGTGCCATGCTGGGAGCCCACCCCAGTGTGGCAAACGGTCCCACAATGTCTTTTTTTTTAACCTGTAAAACAAAAGCGGTCCCTGGGCTGGCTCTCCCAAACCCTCCCACAACCGCACCCACCCACTGTGCACCCAGTCTCCCCACACCCCACACCCCATATTTACCTCCGACTCCAGCGACGACATCTTCGTGGACTGGGAACACGCCTGCACTCTTCAAAGCCGACGCGAACTGAGGAAATGCCGTAAGCTGTATAGTGGGCCAGATAGGGGGTTTCAACTTTGTTGCATATCTCAGGCATTTTGGGAATTTTACACCAAATTTTCAACATGGGGTTTTGGGACCCCTTCTCATGAATGATGTCACTGTCATGGCGTTATTCGGCAATGGTGATTTCGTGCAGTGACTGCGGAAATCACCCTTTGGGCCTGAATACTGCCATGACAGTGACATCACTCATGAGAAGGGACCCCAAACCCACATTGAAAATTTGGTGCCAAAATTCCAAAAATGACTGTTTTACCAGCGCATGTGAGCCCAGTTCCTACGCAGGATCAAGTAGTTTAAATTTCAATATTTTCACTCCAGATTTTCAACACTGCCATTTTATCACACCTTCTTATGAGTAGTACAGCTGTCATTTTTCACATCTCACCTAAAATGTGTTTCCGCCCATGTAGCGCAGAATGGCGCAGTCGGTGTCCGAAATCAATGTATGGGACAAATTAAGAAAATTACAGTGACACTGTTCATGAGCAGAGGTCTTAAAATGGCTATGTTGAAAATTTGGTGAAAAAATTCCTAAAAATGACTGTTTTACGAGCATGCGCTGCGCAGTTCCTACGCAGGCTCGTAAGTTCGCAAATTTTCAATATTTTCACTCCAGATTTTCAACATTGCCATTTTACCACACCTCCTTATGAGCAGTACAGCTGTCATTTTTCACATCCTGCCCAAAACATGTTTCTGCCCATGTAGCATAATGGCGTAGACGGTATGCGAAATCAATGTATGGGACACATTAAGAAAATCAGTGTCACTGTTCATTAGCAGAGGTCTTAAATGGCTATGTTGAAAATTTGGTGAACAAATTCCTCGTAATGACTGTTTTATTTAGCGCAAGTTGCATAGCCCAGCCAGAGGGTTTTGGCGAATTTTCAATATTTCCACTACAGATTTTCAACATTGCCATTTTACCGCCACGCCCTTATGAGCAGTACAGCTGTTATGTTTCACATCCTTCCCAAAACGTAGTTCCTCATGTAGCATAATGGCGCAGTCGTAGTAAACTCAATGTATGGGACACATTAACAAAATCACAGTAACACTGTTCATGAGCAGAGGTCTTAAAATGGCTATGTTGAAAATTTGGTGAAAAAATTCCTAAAAATGACTGTTTTACGAGCATGCGTTTCGCAGTTCCTACGCAGGCTCGTAAGTTCGAAATTTTCAATATTTTCACTCCAGATTTTCAACATTGCCATTTTACCACACCTCCTTATGAGCAGTACAGCTGTTATTTTTCACATCCTGCCCAAAACATGTTTCTGCCCATGTAGCGCACAATGGCGTAGTCGGTATGCGAAATCAATGTATGGGACACATTAAGAAAATCAGTGTCACTGTTCATTAGCAGAGGTCTTAAAATGGCTATGTTGAAAATTTGGTGAACAAATTCCTAAAAATGACTGTTTTACGAGCGCATGCTGCAGTGCCTCATGCACGCCGTAGGTTTGTGAATTTTCAATATTTCCACTACAGATTTTCAACATTGCCATTTTACTACACCTCCTTATGAGCAGTACAGCTGTTATTTTTCACATCCTTCCCAAAACGTGTTTCCGCCCATGTAGCGCACAATGGCGCAGTCGGTGTGCAAACTCAATGTATGGGACACATTAACAAAATCACAGTAACACTGTTCATGAGCAGAGGTCTTAAAATGGCTATGTTGAAAATTTGGTGAAAAATTCCTAAAATGACTGAGCTGAAGCGCAGCCAGTTCCTACGCACGCCGTAAGTTCGCAAATTTTCAATATTTGCACTCCAATGACTTCCAAATACCTAAACAGCACATAGAAGCAAGCAACATTCGGCATTGACAAATGCTTGTTAGTGGTGGTGCAGACAGAGCATCCTCCAAGTAACTATCCTCATGATCTAATGAACTGAGCAGGAGCAGATCATTGTTTTTTTTCCTGTAATGGGCATAAAGAAATGTCAACTGAGTTAAAATGAGTGCACTGAAGTATTGCCAATAAAAAACTATAATTACCAGAGAGCCATTTTTTCCCTAACAAAAGCTAGTTTTGTTAGCTCAACTCTTGTGCCCTCCCTGCTGAATCAATGTAGCTAGCCTTTTTATGTTATCTCATGTAGTTTTAGCCCTCTGTTAACCCTATGTTAGTCACATCCTCTGGCTCAAGTTCTTCCCATTGCTTATTTATTGCAACATCTGTGTATTTTATGTTTATATTGTATATTGTTATATGTATGAATGTATAAAATATATATAATTGTATCTTGTACCTTCACCCTCTTCCCCGGGTCGCACCTGGAATCGAGCCTTGGTTCAGTGTGCCTTTCCAGATTATCAACTTTTAAATAAATAACATATTTGTGTGTAATTTTCCATTATAAGCAACTGGTTATAATGACGGTCATGTATCACATTCCCCTTGTTTTTAGTGTTGCACAACACCATGTTCCTAATGGCACACACAGTCGTGAAAACATACAGATTATACAGTGATGAATTACATAGTTCAGAGACAGTGAAGGAATGGAATAGGTGTAAGACTGGCATCTTAGGCACTGGCAGCCATCAGCAGAAGGAAGTGGAGAAGGAACTCTGCTGGTCAACTAAAGTAAGGCATCTGTTCACTCCTGCTGTTGAATTCACTGCTGGGAAGGGTGGAAGGTGAAAGGTAGGCCTAAACTGGGAATAGGAACAACACCCTATCTGGGGAAACAGTATAAGGGGAAGTACACCAGCCACAGGGGAACACAAGTAGCAACACGCAAAAAATAGGGGAAGCTAGGAACACTGTATCAGGAGTAAAGGTACATAAGTATTTCCAGGTAACACAGGGAGTATAGAAGCTGGAAATGCTAGGAATAATATACTTCAGTGGCTGTGGGGTGGCAGTTTTCAGAGGGACCTTCTGGAGACTGCACTGCTGCCACGTCTGCATGCACCTCTCTGGGTTCAGGAAGGAGATCACTAGACTCCAGGCCAAGTTCGCTGGGATTCAGGGGATGTTTTCCCCCACCTATGGGCCACTGAGTCTGGTACGTTACCCCAAAGGATGTCAGGAAGGAGGAATGGCTGACTACAGTGGACTCTGGAAGAGTGTGGATGGTGGGTCAGAGGCACATTCTCAACCTATACCACTATAAAATTCCTACACTGCTCTGGTGAGATGGAGCTGCCAGGAGCAGGCACCCATCTTAGTGGCCGGGGAGGATGTGGGGGTTCTCCAGAATGGAAACCCCAAGGAGGGAGAAAAAGAACCCTAGAGGAGGAGGAAACAACTTCTGGCGGGGGACTCAATTGTAAAGGGAATAGATTTGGGAATAGGAAAGTGAGGGGAGAGGGAGGTTATGTGCCTATGTGGTGCCATAGCCAGGAGGGATAGGAAGTGGATCTAGAGGCAGAACTGGGTGTCATCATCCACCTGCCATCCACCTGCCTAAGAACAGGGCTGGGACAGTGCAAGGGAGTTTAAGGAGCTGGGGAGGTGGTCTTAGACAGGTAGCATGCTCAGTGGCTTTCGCTGAGGTGCTACCTGTCTATAACGGGAGGAGGAGACAGATCATCGCAGCAAGATCTTCAACTCATGATTGAAGGAATGGTGCAGAGAAGGGGCACAGCTAATTTGGGGACTGTGGATCCACCTGGAGAGATAAGGATCTTTACAGGAGCGATGGCCTATATCCATCTGGGAGGAGAACTGCAGTTCTCAGTGGATGCTTAGACATTACTTTGATGAACATTTTAACTAGCCAGGGGAGGTGGCAGAAGAAATCAGGAAGGCAGTATTTCCCCACCGCCTCACAGGCTGAAGTAGAAAGTAGGAAGAACCGAGGGGATGTAATCCCCAGGGTGGATATTAATAAAGGATGCAAGGCGATAGAAATGAGGGGTGATGGGAACTGAAGCATTAAAAAGAGAGGTGGGAAGGAGAGAGGGCAAAAGGAAAGAAAGGGGGTAACAAGCTGAGTGATAACAAAATATGAAAGGCCATGTGTGCCAGTGCTAGAAGTCCAGGAAATAAGATTCCAGACCTAAATGCCATAATAGCAGAGGCTGACCTGGATACTGTGGTCATTATAGAGTCATGGTGCACTTTAAACCATGACTGGGACATGTCCATATCAGGCTATATTCTGCTCAGCAGGGACAGCGTGGGAAGGAAGGGGTGGTGCTGCTTTGTGTGAAGGAAGGCATAAAAGCAATGGAAATACAGGGACTACAGGGAGAGCAGAGGTACTGTGAGTCGCCCTAGAGATCGGGAATGGAACCCTATTCACACTAGCATGATCTACAGACCTACAGCACAGGGGAGGAGTAAAAGTACTGGTGGAAGCTCATGGTGAGATGGCAGAAAAGGAGGAGGATCTGCTGGTGGGAACTTCAGTCTGTTAGATGTAGATTGCAACCTCCCAACTGTGACTTCAGCTAGAATAAGGGACATAATGGACCCCCTGCAAGGGGCATTCCTCAATCACCTAGTCAGTGAACCCATTCTTGATGGGGAAATACTGGACCTGGTAGTCATTAACAAGGACAGTGTTACAGATGTCAAGGTAGGAGGCCACCTGGGGAACAGTAATCGCAATACAGCATGGCTCAATACAAGGATGGCTGTGGAACTGAACACAAGGGTGAGGGTGCCAGACATTGTTACACTGCTGATACTCGGCTCAACATGTCTTTCACACCTGGCAGACCTGATGCTGTTGATGTGCTGAATATATGCTTGGCCGAGATCCAGACTTGGACAGGGTCAGACTGGCTGGGACTAAACCCTGGGAAGGCCAAGGTACCAGTGGTAGAGCCAGTCAAGGGTTGGAGCCTCCAGTGATAGGATGGGCCTTTATAGGACCGACTAAAATGGAGGTTTCATTGAGGGTGAAGACTCTGCATATTGTTTGACATGATTCCCAGGTGTTGGCAATTGTCCGGACTGAATTCTGTCATCTCTAGAACATCACCTGTATCAAGCCCTTTGTCCCGCCAGAAGACCTGGTCACACTGGTCCATGCTTTTGTGACCTTGAGGCTTGACTACTGCAATGCCCTCTACCTCAGGGTCAGAGGTGGTGCACTGCGGTGCCTGCAGCTGCTGCAGAATGCAGCCGCGTGGGTGTTGACTGGTCATTCTAGATTCAGCCATATCATCCCAGTGCTGCGCGAACTGCACTGGCTGCCAGTGCGCTGGCACATCACTTACAAGATAGGTCTTCTGTCCTACAAGACCTTACATGGACTGGCTCAGGGTTATCTGAAGGATCTCCTGCATCCCTATGTCCCATCTTGCCCCCTCAGATCGGCTACTGCTGCTCTCCTGGAGATCCCCAGAGTAAGGTTGAAGAGCTCTGGGGACCAAGCATTTGAGGTAGCTGCCCCGGTGTTGTGGAGTCTGCTGCTGGGGCATCTCTGGGAGGCACAGTCTGCTGACATTGTTAAGCATCATTAAAAACATTCTTATTTATGGAAGCTGTTGGAGTCTGAGTAGGGCTGTTTTTAATGATTTGAATAGGATTGCCTATTTTAACTATATTTGAGATTTTATTGCTTAATTTTTATTATTCTTCCCTGTCCTCTTTATCTATATATGTATCTATCTGTAATTTTGTTGTAAGGGCATCCTGAGCCTTCAGACAAGGGCATCCCAAACAAAAAAAACTACTGCTACTACTTCAGGAAGGCAGATTTAAAAATATGGGTGAATGCCTCAGGAAGATATGGCAAGGGGAATGACTGGATGGGTTGGACGAACAATGGGTGAAGATAAAAAGGGCCATAGGGAAGACAATAAACCTCTGCATCAAGTGAGTGAGCAAAATCAAGAGGAAAAAGAGACTGCTTTGGTTCTCCGGAGAGGTGGCAGAAAAGGTAAAGGCTAAAAGGGTAGCATTCAGAAGGTATAAAGAGATGCAGACGGAGGAGGATAGGGAGGTATGTAAGGGAAATAGAGGAAGCAGGGAGAGTAGTAAGGAGTGCAAAGGAGAAAACTTAAGAGAGAATAGCCCAGGTGGTAACGAAGGGGGACAAAACATTTTTTAGGTATGTAAGTGAAAAGAGGAAGACCAGGGTTTGGACTGTAAGATTAAAAGGAAAGGGGGGAGACTGTGCAGAGGGAGCCCAGGAAAAGGCAGACTCACTGAAGAAACACTTTTGTTCAGTATTTATAGAGAAAGGAGAAGGAGATGGGCCACAAAAAAGTAATAGGAGCACTGGATAGAGGGAGGTGGACAAAAGTCCATTTTCAGAGGAGAATGTCCTGAAGGGACTAGCTAATCCAAAAGTGGACAAAGCAGTGGGGCCAGATGGGGTGCATCCAAGGGTATTGAGGGAGTTCCAGCATGTGCTAGCTGCACATCTGACAGTCCTATTTAACAGCTCATTGGAAACAGGAGTGGTTCTGGAGAACTGGAGGAGAGCAGATGAAGTCAAACTCTAGAAAAGTGGTAGCAGGGAAGAGGCTGGCAATTAAAGACCAGTCAGCTAGACTTCAGTGGTGGGAAAGTTAATGAGTCATTGCTGAAGGAAATGATTGTGGAATATCTTGAATCTAGTGGGTTACAAGACCTGAGACAGCATGGCTTCATGGTTTGGGGGTGGTCATCAAATGAATCTGATAGATTTCTTTGATTGGGTAACAAAGGAATTAGATCAGAGTGGTGCAGTGGATGTGGCCTTCTACATTTCAGAAAGGCTTTAACTTCGTTCAGACAGGAGGCTAGTAAGCAACCTGGGTAGCTTAGGAGTGGGTCACAAGGTGCTAAACTGGGTAAGAAATTGGTCAGGGATAGGTGATGGAGGTGGTAAACAAAGTTCATTCAGAGGAAGGAGGGTGACCAGCAGGGTGCCTTAGGGATCAGTGCTGGGACCAGTCCATCTTAATGTCTTTATAAGTGATATTGCAACTGGAAAGGAAAGTCTGCCTCTGTGGATGACACCAAAATCTGCAATAGGATGGGCACTCTAAGGGGTGGGGGTAGAAAGGATGAGCAGTGATCTGAGAAAACTCAAGGATGCTGGCCCAATGGCACTGGAAGTTGAGGCGCTGGTCACTACACCTCATGCCATGACGGCAACCTGGGTTCAGGAACAAGTCCAGGCCTCTGGGGGTTGCAGAGGGAAGAGAGAATTGAATGTCCGGAGGACTGCTCTCCTCTCTCAGGGAGAGGGAGACTTGTCATTCTGTTTGTTGATTGCCTTCTGGCTGCATCTAGAGTGCAATATAGGTTGGAAGGCACATACCGACATCCTTATGTCAGTAGGGAAGGGAGGATGAGAGAAAAGAGGAAAATGGAGCTTGGCAGGTTTGATGATGGACCCACATCCCCGAGTGCCACCCCCGGTGTCTGGACTGGGTCTTGAGGGGGAGCCTGTGCCCTCCTCCCTGGCCCCATCGTAGGGGACAATCCATGGAAGAATTTCAGGGGGTTGACAGAGCAGGAACGTGTAGGACAAGAGAAGTGAGTTCCCCGTGTGGAGGACCAGAGCCACCTGCCAGTGCTCATGGAGGAAAAAATCTATATGGAAAAAAAGGAAACTCAAGGAGTGGTCATGGGTATGGCAGCTGTCTTTCAACGTGAAAAAGTGAACAGTAATGCGCTTGGGGCACAGAAATACAGGGGCCGAGTGCAAAATCAGAAGGGTGGTATTGGCGACCACTGTGCAGGATAAAAGAACTGAGGGTGATCATATTGATGACCTAAAGGTGGCCAGGCAGTGCAACAAAGCAGCTAGGACAGCTAGTGGGATACAGGGGTGCATAGAGAGGAGTATCACCAGCAGTAAGAGGGAGGTGGTATTGCCTCCATACAGATCTCTAATAGGACCACACCCAAAGTACTGTATCCAGTTCTGGAGACCACATCTCTGGAAGGACATAGAGTGGAGGTGGTCAGAGGAGGGCAACTAAAATGGTGCAGGGCCTGCATCAGAAGCCCTATAAGGATAAACTTAGGGATCCATATATATACCTTAGAAGAGAGGGAGGGGATGTGATAGAGACCTTCAATACCTCACGGGGTAAATAAGGTACAGGAGGGAAGTAGTTCTAGGAAAAAGGTGTACAAGGACTAGGGGGCATGATAAGAAGTTGAGGGGGTAAATTCAGGAAAGTTGTGAGAATGTACTTCTTCACAGAAAGAATGGTGGATTCCTGGAATGGTCTTGCAGCAGAGGTGGTGAGGTGAAAACAGTGGCGGGGTTCAAGAACACATGGGATAGGCATAAGGTAATCTTAGGGAAATGGAAAGGGGGGTGTATGGGCTGAGATCAAGTAGGATCTCTGGTGATACTATAGGCAGGGCAAATGGGTAGACTAGGTGGGCCAAGTTGTCCTTTTCTCAGCAAATTCTATGTTTATATGACAGTAATCTCCCCTTCAGCTTTCTCACATGCCTAAGCACCTTGTTCTAATAATTCTCCTCTGTCTTGCATTGTCCACATTGTTGTTACCTTCTTTCTCTCATGCTGCATCCATCTTGTGCTTGTGCTTCTGCTCAGTTACTACTACTGCTGTGGCAAACAGGAGACAGAGAAAGGAGGCAGTGCCAGACTCAGTGCACATTCAGATACCTCAATCTGGTCTCTGGGCCAGCAATTATAAAAAATAAAGCATGGGGTGGTGCGTGAATTCAAAATGTATACGCACTCTCTCTAGATATAGCACTTACCCAAGCCTCCTGTGCCTCCATGGTTTGACCCGCTCCATAGTGAGAACCCCACGGGGTGACAACCCAACCAATGTGGTCAGAGGTTGAGGCAGGTGCCTAGTCAAAGGTGTAGGCCTGCTGGGGGCTAGTGTCATCTTGATGGTCGGGTTTTCTGCCATTTTCCACATTTTCACTCAAGGGTTGCCAGCCATATAAACATTAATGCATGTAGGCATTGGTGTACAATATGTATCAGCATCTGGCTACACCCTTGACTGCATCCCCCTGCTATGTGGCAGGCACATAGTAAAGGAGGATATTCCCTACTAAAGAGAGAGCTGTCCATGGGACACTAATTCTACCTTCCTACCAGGCCCCAACAACAAGAGTCGGATCCCAAACCCAGGTCACTGGAAGAGCAAGCAGAAGGATTACTGTTCCTGTACCTGTCCAGCCAGATATTTAGAATAGTTACAGAGAAACATTTTAAGGAAGTGTAACAGAATTATTTTACTGAACTGTTGCAAAGAAACATTTTATGGGACTGCTTCAAGTAACCATTTTATTGGACTTTTACAAATAAACAATTTATAAGACTATTGCAGGGAAATAAATGTCTTATGGTCGAATTGTGAAAGATAACTATGTTATGGGACTTTTGCAGGTAAACATGTTATCGGATTTTCAGGATAACATTTCATGGATCTGTTTCAGGAAATATTTTATGGGATTGTTACAGGAAAATATTTTATGGGATTGTAACAGAAAATATTTTGTGCAATTCTTACAAGGAAACATTTTATGGGATTATTTCAGGTAAACATCTTAGGGATTATTTGGAAACATTTTATGGGACTGTTACAGGCAAACACTATGGAATTGTTAACATTTTATGGGATTCTTATAAGTAAATATTTTATAGGATTGTTGCAGGAAAATATTTTTGGGATTGTTACAGAGAAACATTTGATACAGAGAAGCTTTTGATTTAGTTTAGCATCTGGCCTTCTTACGTTGGCTCTCTTCAGTCTTGGCATGTCACAAGATGCTATCAGGTGGTGTGGGAGTTATCTGACTAACTGCACTCAATCTACCAAAATTAATGGATGTTGTTCCTTTCCTGCTTCTATTACACTGGGTGTTCCTCAATATTCAGTTTTGGGTCCTCTTTTGTTTAATTTGTTTTTAAATACTTTACCCTTGGTTTGTTCTAAGTCTCAATTTTTTTTATATGCAGATCTGATGCAGTGATCCTCATGAGCGGATCCAGTTTTGACACTGTCCAAGATGACTTGGCATCAGATTTTTTGAAAATTCAAAAATGTTTTTGTACACACAAATTAGTCAAACAAAAAAGACTAAATCTATGTTGTTTTTTTTTAAATCATAGGAAAATGTTAAATGCTGAGCCTATTCTTTCATTGCACACAGTTACTGGGGCAGAAATAGAGCAGGTTAAATGTTTCAAATATTTAGGCCTTTGTAGACTCAGGTATGAGTTATGAGTATCACATTTCTAATGTGGTTAAAATGGCTCATTAACACTTGAAGCACTTTATAGACTGAATTCATTATTAATTCCTTCATCCAGATTACTTTTGTCTCAAAGTTTTTTATGACCAATTATTGACTATGGCCTGATCTTTTACTATTCTGCTGGTGATGGGCTATTATCAACGGTAAAAGATCTTCTGAACCAAATACCTCTATTTACGACCCAATTACCTCCCAAAACCCATAATTGTGTCCTATTTAAGCATGTAGGATGGCTTTCTCTAGAGCACAGATATAAATTGCAACTTGGGATTCTAGCAAAAAAAGGTAACTTTAAATGAGGTCCTTATCCTTCTTCAGTCAATTTAAAAAAATACATTAACTCTACAGTTATGTTCATCTGCTCACCACTTTTTCTCTGTCCCAAGAATGAAAACATCGGTTGGTCAGAAAACCATGCTTTATAATTTATAAGTATTTTAACACACTTTTGACAATGTTTGAATGTCTTGGAAGTCATTATGTTCAGCTTTATTCAGGCTTTGAGAAATGATTTTTCTTAGAGTGAATGCAAATGCTTTGTAAATTAGCATTCTTTTATACTAGTGTTTGTTACACTGCCAGGTTTGTGTTTTGCAATTATTATGTATTTACATGTATTCCACGTTATTCATTGTCAAGTATTTGCATGTTTTTATGTATTCTGGTCACACAAGAAAATGGGTCTTTGGATGGACCTACCAGATTAAATAAACAAAACAAACAAGCAAATAAACATTTTATGAGATTGTGTTAGGTAAAAACTGTATGGGACAGTTACAGGAAGTGTTTTATGGGATTGTTACAGGGAATGTTTTATAGGGCTACTACCTGGAAACATTAGTATATGTGATTGTTGCAGGGAAATGTTTTATAAGACTATTGCAGAGAAACATTTTATGGGATTGCTGGAGAGAAATGTTTAACAGGACTAATGCAGGGAAACATTTTATGGGATTGTTGCAGGGAAACATTTTCTGAGACTGTTAGAGATACATATTTTATGGGACTGTGTTTGATTTGTGTTTGCAGTTTATTTACGGAGGCTAGACCAGCTAAGATGTACCATCACATTCTCTCTAAGGTTGCTTGTAACCCATTGTTCAGCTGAGAGTGATGATGCACAGGAAATTAGAGAGATCTGCTCAGTGTCAAACAGTAAGTAAGTGTCTGCTGTGGGATTCAAACCTGGGTCTCCTGATGAGCAGTTCCTTGCTCTAACTTCTAGGCTACACTGCCTATTTGTTACCATGAAGTGTTACAGGGTGGCAACTTAAGTGATAACACATAAAAAAGCAAGTGTATCCATACACAACAGCAGTGTTATGTATTTCTATGTTTCTGGAATAAATGCTAGTAAAACAGTAGAACATAAGTAAAATAGTTCCATAAAGTAGGCAAACAAGAAAATAACCATGACATCAAAGCCTGCATGGCAACATTAGTTTGTTTGACTGTGAGATGGAATTATTTTACAAGTGTATTACCACATTCTAACTTTTATTTTTCGTAATAGATTTGGTTAGTCAAGAATGGCTTGATTTAAAGCACTGCTGACTCCTCAGGAAAACTGTGAAAAACAAAGTATAGACACAATCGCCCTTAATTAAGTGTATCTTCTTTATATTTCTCATCCTCATTATTAATTAATGATGAAATTTGCACAAACACAGGATCACTGTCTTTTAATGTTCATCAGTCTCACCAGCTCATTCCTCACTTGAAGTCACAATCCTCCATTATGACATCACAGTCTGTTGCCATGGGAATGACAGTGATGTAACAGAAAGAGTAGAATGACTGCAGGTAGAGAATAAGCAATTGGAATAACAAGGTGTAGTGTCAGTTTGTGGGCTAAAAATTAAAGAAAAAGGTACTATTAAATACGCACTGAAAATAGAAAATAGAGTTAGAACTGACACCTTGATCTTAGGTCTTCATCAGGAATTACTTACAAAGAAAAAGGCAAGTTAGTGGAGTGGTGAATTAGCAATAACGCACGACAGGGTGTGGGTTGTGTTGGGATAACCTCATGCCTGGGGTGGTTGGGCATGAGGCTGCAGGCTGAGTGTGTTCAACATCCCAGAAGTGAGGTTATCCCAGCACAACCCACCCTGAGTGCATTATTACTATTACATAATGGTCCATTTTTTTTATACAGGGAAAAATAAGAAAGCGATTATTTCTTAAATTGTTTTACTGTGTTTTTGAGTGTGGAAGCATTCTTACAGAAATAAAAGTTCCAATTTTTCCAATAGGTGGAGCTGTTGTGTGAAGCTCAGCCCTCAGCTCTGTTCATGGCATTCATTGTATTAGTTGCACTCCCCATATCCTGCCTGTGTTCCCCATGTAATACATAGTTTTCTTTCATTAGGAGAATGTATTTTCTGGCGTTACTTTTGGAGCGGGGTGGTGTCGGACGTTACTTTGTGGAGCAAGGCTGCTTTTGGGAAAGTCAGTATCAAAAGGAGCACTTTTAAAATCATCAGGCTATGAAACGAGGGGAAAGAAATGGATTGCAGTTTCATGTATGAAAAGCTGGCTAACCGGAAGAAATATTTTATATTTAAAATGTTGGCGCTGTTTTGCTACGAGGAGACTTCGGTTTTGTCGAATGGGTCATGCAAGTGGTCCTCAGCTTGTAAGTTGGAAAATTTGCTGGTTGTCATTTTATTTGCCATGGAGCAGGAAAACAACATAAAAAGAAAAAGAAAAGGACAGAAAAGATAGCCAGAACAGAGTTTTGGAGTGCACAGTGAGGGAGTGCACATGCTGCAAAATTTTTGAATCTGTTCGTAGCACCACTTTAAAAAAATAATTGAGATTTGGCTGTGTGGTAGTTTCTCCTTTGCTTTAATTGTAATGGAGGAGTGTTGACAGGTGTTGTGACTTTTTGTGGGTATTTATTTAATTTAAACAGCGACATGGTGGGATAGTGTTCGTACTCAGTTTGTGGGATCACTGAAGCTAGTTGCCAAATGGGGATCACTGAAGCTGCTGTATGTGGAGGGAGGCAGTGATTAAATGTTCATGCTGCAGTCATGTGTGTGTGGTCTTCATACAGTGGAGGTTATGCTCAGATAACCTCACTGTCTCAGGCACACACTGACCAATCAGAGACCAGGAAATGTTCTTGCAATTGTATAATAAGGATATATGTCTTGAAAGAAAATAGTGAGAGGATCTAGCAGAAAAGTGATAATAGGCAAGGTAAGAACAGAAGCTGAAAAGCAAAGAGGTGATGATGGGTATGAAGAGGCATAGTAGGAGCAAATGAGCCAAAGAGTACTCAACTGACAGCAATTAGTAGAACACTGGCAGATATTTTGCATGAAGCAGCTTCTCCTTAGTGATTGAAAAAAATAGTTCTCCCTCTTCAAAATGCCTGTGCATTGCTGACTTTCACACACATATGGCAGGTCTGCTTCTTTAGACAGAACAGAATGCATTAACTTAGCTAAGAAGATTCCATAGGGAAGAAACTCAGCAGGTGGTCTTCACACTGCATAACGTATGCTGTCAGTCACAGGGGAAACATGTACTGATTGGGTCCCTTAAAGACCAGTTAAATTGATGACATCCTCCTGAAGCCCATCAGTTCTTTTTATGGTTTTGAAGCAGGATCTGCAGTCTGACAATACTGGGCAATACTGAACCTGGTGCTCACTAACAGGGGACAATGTTGCAGACATCAAGGTGGAGGCCACTTGGGGACCAGTGATCACCGTGACAGTGTGGTTCAATATAAATATGGCTACGGAGTCGAACCACACAAGGCCAAGGGTTCAGGACTTTACGAGGGCAGATTTTAAAAAGATGGGTGAATGCCTAAGGGATGACCTAGCAGGGGTTGGTGACCTGGGTGAAACATAGAAACAGACTGACAGCAGATAAGGACCACTTGGTCCACCTAGTCTGCCCATTTGCCTACCTATTGGATAAGCTGCAGATCCTAGTTAACCAGCAGCCTACTCCCTCCCACCCCACTGTAATTGCCTTATGTAGGTCCCATGTTTTCTTGAATTTACCCACTGTTTTGACCTCAAAACCTCCTCAGGAAGGCTGTTCCATGCATCCACCACCCTCTTCATGAAAAAATACTTCTTCATGTTGCTCCTGAGCCATCCCCATCTATCTTCAAACTGTACCCTTGTGGGTGCAGAAACAGTGGCAAAGATAAAGTGAGCATGGTAAAGGCAACAAACCTCTGTGTCAGACAAGTGAGCAAAAGCAAGAGGAAAAGAGGCTGCAATGATTCTCAAAAGAGGTGGCTGAAAGGTAATAGCTAAAAGGGTAGCGTTCAGAAGGAATATGGAGACACACACAGAGGAGGATAGAGAGGTGTATCCTGGGAAACAGAGGGAAGCAGGGAAAGCAGTAAGGAGCACAAAGGTGCAAAACTGAAGAAAGAATAGCCCAGGAGGTAAAGAATTGGGCCAAAACATTTTTACCTAAGTGAAAGAGAAAGACCAGGGCTGGGGTTGTACGGTTCAAAAGGAAAGCGGTGACTGTGCAGAGGGACCAGGAAAAAGGCAGACATCATGAACAAATACTTTTAAGTGTTCACAGAGGAAGAAGAAGGGGTGGGGCCACAGAAAAGTAACAAAAGCTTTGGAAGGAGGGAAGTGAACAGTAGTCCTTTTTTGAAGGCAAGAGTCCAGAAGGGAAGGCTAATCTGAAGGTGGACAAAGCAATGGGGCCAGATGGGGTGCATCCAAAGGTATTGAGGGAGCTCAGGGAAATACTGGCTGCACCTCTAACAGTTCCTTTTACGAACATACGAACATACGAAATTTGCCAGCAGATAAAGGCCTAGAGGTCTATCAAGTCTGCTCGAATGTGCAGCTAGCACCCCTTATTCTGCAGCTGCCCCTCCCTTCCACCCTTCCCCTTCATTAACCCTCCCCCTTGTCCTGTCCCATCCTCGTTTGAAGCAGTCCACTGTTCTACTGCATACCACTTCAGGAGGTAACTCATTCCACCCAGCCACCACCCTCTCTGTAAAAAAGTGTCTCCTCATCTCCCTCCTGAACCTTCCTCGCTCCAGTCTCATATCATGGCCCCTGGTGTCCCTCCCCTCCCTTACTTTGAACAGCCCCTCTGTACTTGTCTTGTTTATTCCTTTCATGTATTTAAAGGTTTCAATCATGTCACCCCTGTCTCTCCTCTCCTCCAGTGAGTACATGTTCAACTCCTTCAACCTCCTCTCATATGATAAGTCCCCCAGCCCCTTGATCATCTTTGTCGCTCTGCGCTGCACCCCCTCCAGTAACTTAATGTCCCTCTTCAGATACGGACGCCAGTACTGCACGCAGTACTCCAAGTGTGGTCTAACTAATGACCTATACAGTGGCAGAATCACCTCCTCCCTCCTCGAGGATATACCCCTTGCAATATAACCCAGCATTTTGTTGGTCTTTGCAGCTGCCTTCCTACATTGTGCCGAGTTGTTCATTGACCCTGTAATGAGCACACCCAGATCCTTCTCCTCCTCTGTCTGGGCTAGCTGCACTCCCCTAGCTGGTAACGCCCTTGAGTTCTTCATCCCAAAATGCACCTTGCACTTTTTGGCATTAAAGCCCAGTTGCAGGTGTCTGACCAGGTTTCAAGCTTTGCCAGATCATCCTGCAACCCCTGCCATCCCCTAGGTCATCCATCTACTTACCTTGGTATCATCAGCAAACAGACTGATCTTGCCTTGATGTCACATGATATGTCTGCAATGAATATCCTAAACAACACTGGTCCCAACACTGAGCCCTGTGGAACCACTCATCACTGCCCTTGGGTGTGAGAGCTCCCCACCCACCACCACCCTCTGTTGCCTTCCCTGCAGCCAGTTTCCTACCCATCTCACCAGTTTTCACCGCCCCTGTGCCTACTAACTTCCTTCCCAGCATTCCATGTGGCACTGAGTCGAGGTTCTTTGTTTTTAAATGTTTTTTATTTTAATGGGTTCACCACAATATATCCAGGCACACTGCCTTAGGGGTAGCTGGTCTATTCCACTGGGGTGTTAAACAGACGAGGCATACTGATGAGTCCTGGTAGGACGTGAAACACGTGTCTATGTCTTCTGTTAGCACCCTTTACAAACTGTGTGAGAGGCCTTTTGGCACCATGCAATTCTGCTTAAAGTTGGACCAGCATAACATTCTGTGGTGATTTGCATATGCAGCCCATGATGCTTTGCATTGTGGGGCGGTGTGATTTTGTATTTTCTTGAAACTTGGCTTCCCAGCCAAATGCCCTTTGGGTAACCCTTGCCTCAGTGTTTACTTACCAGAGGTTCTTTGTTTTTAAATGTTTTTATTTTAATGGGTTCACCACAATATATCCCAGGCACACTGCCTTAGGGGTAGCTGGTCTATTCCACTGGGGTGTTAAACAGATGAGGCATACTGATGAGTCCTGGTAGGACGAAACACGTGTCTATGTCTTCTGTTAGCACCCTTTACAAACTGTGTGAGAGGCCTTTTGGCACCATGCAATTCTGCTTAAAGTTGGACCAGCATAACATTCTGTGGTGATTTGCATATGCAGCCCATGATGCTTTGCATTGTGGGGGCGTGTGTGATTTTGTATTTTCTTGAAACTTGGCTTCCCAGCCAAATGCCCTTTGGGGTAACCCTTGCCTCAGTGTTTACGCACAGAGGTTCTTTGTCTTTTAAATGGTTTTTTATTTTAATGGGTTCACCACAATATATCCCAGGCACACTGCCTTAGGGGTAGCTGGTCTATTCCACTGGCGTGTTAAACAGATGAGGCATACTGATGAGTCCTGGTAGGACGAAACACGTGTCTATGTCTTCTGTTAGCACTCTTTACAAACTGTGTGAGAGGCCTTTTGGCACCATGCAATTCTGCTTAAAGTTGGACCAGCATAACATTCTGTGGTGATTTGCATATGCAGCCCATGATGCTTTGCATTGTGGGGGCATGTGTGATTTTGTATTTACTGAGTCGAATGCCTTACTGAAGTCCAGATACAGGACATCCACTGCATGGCCCCTGTCCAGTTGCCTAGTTACCCAGTCATAGAACTCCACCGGGTTGGTTTGGCAGGATCTGCCACGTATGAAGCCATGCTGTCTGCTGTCCTGTAGTCCTTTGGCCTCTAGGAGGGCCACCAGCCTCTCTTCAGGATGGTCTCCATTAGCTTACCCATGATGGATATGAGGCTCACTGGTCTGTAGTTTCCCGGTTCATCCTTGGGGCCACTCTTGTGGAAGGGCACCACATGAGCCATCCTCCAGTCCTGAGGTACACACCCCAAATGTAGTGAGGCATTAAATAGGTCTGCCAAAGGTCCTGCAAGGACCTCTGCCAGCTCCTTCAGTACCCTGGGGTGGATGCCATCTGGGCCTGGCACCTTGTCCACCCTCAGTGCCTTCAAACCCTCTTGAACTCTGCTCTCCATGATTTCCCCATCTGTCACCACTTCCCACCCTGATTCTGCAATTTCTGCCATTTCTCCCACCTTGGGTGTCACCTCCCTCTTCTCTTTAGTAAATACTGAGCAGAAGTACTCATTTAGTGCTTCCACCTTATCGCACCCTGCTTCCACCCAACCCCCCTCCTTCCTAATCCTTACTATGTGGTCCTTACAGCTCCTTTTCTCCCTGATGTACTTAAAGAAATCCTTCTCCCCCTTCTTAATGCCTTGTGCCAGCCTGAGTTCCATAGATGCTTTGGCTCCCCTTACTGCCCTTGTCACCTCCTTCGATTCTGTCAAGTACTCCTCCTGTCCTCCCCTCCCTGTTTTCTTTGTACTTCCTAAAGGCAGCTCTTTCCTCCTTACCTTTGCCATGACCTTCTTGCTCAACCAGATCGGTTTCTTAGCTCTAGCCTTCTTGCTCTGGGCTGTCAGCAGGTTTTGTTGCCTCCACTATCCCCAGCTTTATGAGCTCCCACCTCTGGTTAGTGTCCATACTAGATTGAATTTTGGCCAGGTACCCTTTTACCACTTCCCCCATCCTCCCAAAGTCGGCCCTTCTGAAGTCCAGCACTATTGTGCCAGATTCCACTCATTCCTTGCCCATATCCAATGTGAGCCATACTGAGTGGTGGTCACTCCCTGACAGTGGTTCCTCCACTATAAGTTCTCTCTCTTTTAACAGATCACTGGAAACATGAGTGGTTCTGGAAGACTGTAGAAAGGCGAATGTAGTCCCACTACAAAAAAGTAATAGCAGAGAAGAGGCTCGCATTTATAGGACAGTCAGCCTGACATTGGTGGTGGGTAAGTTAATGGAATCACTGCTGAAAGAAAAGACCCAAGGCAGCATGGTTTCATAGGAAGGAGGTCATGTCAAATGAACAAATGAATCTAATAGATTTCTTTAACTGGGTGACCAAGGAACTAGATCAAGGTGAAGCGGTGCACATAGCCCACCTAGATAGCATTTGATACCACTCCACACAGGAGACTAGTAAGCAAGCTGAGTAGCTTAGGAGTGTGTCCAAAGGTGGTAAACTGAATAAGAAATTGGTTAGGTGACAGTGAGTAGTGGTAAATGGAGTTCACTCTAGGGAAGGGAGGGTGATCAGCATGGTGCTTCAGGAACCAGTGCTCGGACTGGTCCTCTCTAATGTCTTAATGAGTGACATTGCAGAGGAGCTGGAAGGGAAGGTCTGCCTCTTTCCAGATTACACCGAAATCTGCAATAGAGTGGACACTCGGGAGGGTGTGGGGATGTAGAAAAGATGAGAAAAGACCTGACAAAACTAGAGGAGTTGTGAAGGGTATGGCAACTGGGTTTCAATGTGAAGAAAAAGCAAAATAATGCACTTAGGGCACAGAAACCCAGGGGTGGAGTACAAAATGGGTGGAGTGGTATTGACAACCACCAAGTAGGAAAGAACCTGGGGGTAATCATATCAGATGCCCTAAAGGTGGCCAGGCAGTGCAACAAGAGAGTAGGGAGGGTGAGTGGGATGCTGGGTGCATAGGGAGGGACATCACTAGCAGAAAGAGGGAAGCACTGCTACCTCTATACAGGTCATTGGTAAGACCCCACCTAGAGTATTGTGTCCAGTGCTGGACACCACATCTCTGAAAGGACACAGACAGAGTGGAGGTGGTCCACAGGAGGCAACTAAAATGGTGCAGGGTCTGTATCAAATCCCCTATGAGAAGAAACTAAAGGGCCTCACTATGAACACACTGGAACAGAGGAGGGAGACAGGAAATATGATAGAGACATTTAAATACCTCATGGGGGTAAAAAGGTACAGAAGAAGAGTATATTTCAAAATGAATAGTGCTCAAGAACAAGAGGACATGCTATGAAACTGGAGGGGGGTAGATACGGAGAAATGTGGAGGAAGTACTTCTTCACAGAAAGGTGGTAGATTCCTGGAACAGCCTTCCAGTGGAGGTGGTGGAGGAAAAACAGTGGTGGGGCTCAAGAATACATGGGATAAATACAAAGGAATCATAGGGGAAGAGGAGAAAAGTTGTAGATCAGGCACAGTCTGCGGTAATAGTAGTGAGAAATGGGCAGACAGGATAGACCAAGTAGTCCTTATCTGTCGTCAATTTCTATGTTTCTATGTTTCTGACTGGTTGCTCGCTATCCTTTGACCCCAGTGGTCATGCTGAAATTGGGCCAGAGATGCAAAAGATAGTGGCAACCATCAATCCCATATGCACAATCTTCAAGTCATTTTCAAGGGAATCCAGTCAAGACAGCACCAGAAAAATGGCATTGTCAAAAATCACACTGTCATAACCGCGTGCATGGTTTTGGAGATGGTTTATTTTTATTAGCATGGTTTTTCACTCTGTATGATTTTTGGTATCCACGCAGTGCAATTTTTGACCATGCCATTCTGCTGCGCCATTTTGACTTAGTCCCATTTTCAAGAGGCACAGTCTCCCTGAAAAATATTTTTGTGCACCATCAAACATCCTGTGTGGTTAAGCGCACTAGCATCTAGTCAGCTAGGGCTGCAGTTTGGGAAAAGTCCCCACTTGTCAACAGCATTGGCCATGCTCTCTGTCAGCAGCAAAGAAAACTATACAGTGTATCATTGTAGTAAAACGTCTTGGCACAGGCAGCTCAAAGAAATAGCATTGCTGTTCATTTACTCTCTGCCCATGCGTTAACAGTCCACAGAGGTCATAAGGAGAATCAGTAACTGTCTACAGCATAACAGGGACCCATAGTAAAACAATCTAGGTAAAGTAAGCCTGACTTATGGGGGATTGCAGTTCTATTGGATTTAAATATCGTGCTTTTAGCCACAACGAAAATTGGCATCTAATGCTGGATTAAGCATAGTTAGGAGGGTTGTGGACGGCCGAGGCCGAGGGCCGTAGACAACAACCCAACCATGCATTAATCACATTAGATGCCACCGTCGGAGTGGCTTGCTGCTTTGAAACATGGGCCACCCGAGCACAGAGTTGCGAGGACAGTATTTGTATCAGAAGAACATTACACAGGGAGTCGTGTGTTTGGCACAGGTTTTACTGCACTTGAAACCGTGTAACAGAACAGCATTAATATGCTGATGCGGAGAAAACATTGACTAGCTCTACTTAAACAAAACAGTGCACCTCACAATGGCAGTCCACATAATTTAGCAGTCTATGTGGGTATTACTGTCCTACCGGTCACTGGAGGTCTGCAGTGGACAGCTGCCTCGCCATGTGTACGGCTCACTGAGAAATTAGCATGTTGCCTAGGCCACTTCTCCTTGCTTCCGTGAGGCTCCTCCGATGTCGCCCACTGTGTGCGCGGCTGCGCCTGGTGCTTCTGCCTCTATCGGACTGTCCTATCTATTGCTCCTGTGCGTGGCTGCTTCTTCTCCCTCTCCCGTTTCCGACTCTGTCTAGCTTGTCTCCTTGTCCCTGTCCCAGACTGGCCTCTCTCACACTCGATCCTCATCTCTGCCCAGTGCTGCTTACCTAGCTGTCTGGCTGCTGCTGGTACTTCACTTTTGAACATGGTGGGTATGCTGGATTAATCCCCGCTCCGACTTTGCCCTCGTGATGCGGTTCACCCAATCGCGGCTCCCGATTTCGCCATTCAGGTTATTGCCATGTTACAAAACATTTTTAAGACCAAATCAGGGAAATGGAGCTGCTAGACAGATATGAAATATAACTATTAAACACTTTGAAGACAATAAATTGAACTCTGTAACCCAGCATGGGTTTTATAAGGGGAAATATACAATGGCAAGAAAGAACCTGGACTCTGGTCGGTCAGTGTATGGGTTTTATAAGGAGAAATATACCAAAACAGTCTCACTGCATTCAGTAAACAGTGTAACCAAGGAATAAGATGTGAGAAAACCTGTTGACCTCATATATATGGGCATCAGTAAAGCATCTGAAACAGTACCACACAGGATGCTAAGTCATAAACAACAGAACCTAGGTATACCTGAGGGATGTGATGACATGGGTTCAGAACTGGTTGCAGTATATGAAACACAGGGAGATAGGTATATCAACATAGAAACAAGTGACCAGTGGGTCCCACAGAGGACTGTCCTGGGACCTACATTGTTGAATATGCTATATAACACCCCCTTCGGGTGGAGCTTATATTATCTGGCCCGTTGGGTGCTGCCTGTTCCACCCGCTGATTCACTGCCATAGGCCCCGGGTCCCTGAGTGTCCTCTGAGTCTCAGTCTGGCCCCACAATAAGTTCTTCTTTTCAGAAGGGGCTGGAGGAGCAAAGTTGTGGGACTGCCGTGCTGCCTGCTGCAGGAATGTGCAAGCTGCAGTCCATGCATGCACAGTAGCACACGGTCATTTTCTCGCCACTTTTGCATCAAAACAAAAGCCTCTCTGGTGCTCCCAACCCCAAAATCAGCTAGTCAGGGTCAAAGATATGGAGGAGATGCATAAGAAGCCCTAAGAAGTATTTATTTTAAAAGTGCTAATGAGTGCAATTGACTGGCCTCATAAATATTATTAATAAGGCACCTATAAATATTAATTAGCTCCTTTCTGCTTCCCTGGGGACAGTGTAAAATGGCTGCAGTGATAGGCTAAGGGAAGCATTTTAAATAAATGTGCAGCCAGATAGCAAATTAGGGGCTGCTAAAGGACAGTGGGCAAATGTTAATAAAGACAGTGCTGTTTGGCTGCAAGAGACCTAAGAATTGTTGACTCTATATAAACTAAATGTAACAGTATATTAAGCAGCCATATTGGTTACCCTTGACCACAGAACCAGAAAATCCAAATCTTAGGCACCCAAAATTTAAAGAAATGATGTCTGGGAGGAGGTGAACAATGTTCTTGGCGCCCAAACTAATTGCCGAACAACAATCGAAGGAACTTAATGTTTAAAAATTCTACTGACAAACAGCAAGTTTTAGCCAATTGGAAGCTGCCAATTCTGCAGTAAAACCCTAAGGATAGTTACAGCTGGAGTCAGTCTGGCTTGGGCTCTCAACGAGTCAGTCAGAGGGCTCAGATTGTGTTGGAGGAAAAGTTTGGAAGTCGGCCTAAGGGTTCCAAGGCCATTTGCCAGAGAACTTGCCAAGAGGTTTCCTACTGACTGGAGCACTTGTTTCACTGTGGAATCCTACAGCAAACCTGAAAAAGCCCTCAGAGCTTGGAAGAAGGGCTTGGACTGTCTGCTAGAGATTGCAGTTTGCCTAGTTTGGCTTGAAGCTGAAGCCAGTGGAAAGAAGTTGGTAAATGCTCCTGTGCCAGGGAGCCAGAGAATATTTGAAATCCTTCTGTTTGAAACCTGGGACTCTGCTAAGAGACTGTGTGCTGTTCAGCCTGGAGCCACTTCAAGTTGCCTGTAGAAGCATTTGCGATCAGGTCACTCTGGAGCCAGGCAGGGGACCTGCCAACCTTTATCAAGTGGGGTGGATTGGGACACAGGGAGCCACGGACGACGCCTCGAGTGCTAGGACACTCTTGACCTTCTGAGGGAGTTGTACCATGGTGTCACTCATTGGGTCTGGGCTCTGTGGATCAGAAACCTCGTGCAGTGCTCCTGCACTCCAGCAAAGAAGGTGACAAGCTGCCAAACTCTGCAAGTAAGGCAGAAGGTGACAAGCTGCCAGATCCTGCAAGCCAGCCAGAAGGTGTCAAGCAGCTAGACCAACCCACCACATCCAGCAAGCCTGCTGCTAATCCACTTTGCTGCTCAAGGTCCCAGCTTTCCAGCCTTCCTACATATGCTGCTTCAAACCCTGTGAACTGGGACTCCAGAACCGTGAATAAAACAGGGCCTGCTCTGACCTGGGAAGTTAGTTTAAAATTTGCATCAAGTTACAGTTTATTCAAAGTTTGCTCAAGGGCCAACCCATGGCAATGATCAGGCCTGCACTTAAATCTGGTACCCAGTTAGACTGTAGCTATTGCTGTTACAGTTAAATCTGTCTGTTAGCATATTATTAACTACAGTCATTAATTGTATGTATTATACAGTAGTACAGTTTAAAGTGTTATTCTGTGTGGTGGGGGGGGGGGACTGGAAGGGGAGGTGGACAAGTACAGCATCCCAAAGGGTTGTACTATGCAAACATCTGGCCCACTACAATTTTACTCTTGGTGGAGGCACTGTGCTATTTGTTTATATCTTTGGGAAAGAACCACTATTGTCAACAGAACAGAACCCATACCCCTTAACCTGTGTTGTAGTCATGAGGCAGGAGTAGCAGCCCACTGGTACATGGCATCCGGGTTACAACTAGAAGTGATCTAAGGGGGGTACCAGCAGCTGGATCACCAAGTTTGCCAATAACACCAAACTCAGGTATGCCTACTCCTGCAAACAGGAGAGGTTGAATTGAACCCTGGACCCTGTCCGAGGGTTATGCCCAACATCCTAACTCCCTGTCCAACCTGGTCTGATATAAAAGGGCTCAAAATAGCCCACATGATTATACAAAGTGTCAGACACAAAATGGCAGAACTGGAAACAGGCCTTACACTATAAGCTGGATGTGCTTTGCTTAATGGATTCCTGACTAAATTTGACCATCCAATCCCACAAAATCACCCTCCCAGGCTTCTCCTACTGCTGGGATCAGACCAGTAAAAGAGGAGGGGAGTACTGATCTATACTAGGTTGGGGCTGGTGGTAAGTGAGCTACCGAGCTTAAATCCTAATACAGACATTCATCACTATTCACATCAATCACCCCGCCAAACCATACATTTGACCATAGGTTGTATATACCTGCCTCCTAAATTTGTGACTACCACCTTCATGAACTTTTCACCAGTCTCGACACCCTCCCTCACAGAGATACCATACTTTGTGGTGACTTCAACCTCGACTGGTCAGGACCCAATGGAACACAATACCAATCAACCAAATCGGATGCCAAGCTTGAACAATTAATTGCTCAACCAACTAGACTTAATATAAGATCAGGCAATCATACCATGCTTGATTGGATGCTAACCAACAACAAGACCCACATCAAGGCATCAGAAGTCCTCCCTGACACATTAAGTTATCACTTCCCTATGTTCTGCATATGGAAGAACAACTTTCCTCACCCCCCAAGTAAAATCATCAAATCCAGAGACCTAACCAACTTTAGCATCTCAGGGTTCCTACAAAGTCTTGCTTCCACTGACTGGACCCCTATTACCTCACTTCCTGATATTAATCAGGCACTAGAATACTTAATCAACACCTTTACATCCATCCTTGACCTCTGTGCCCCTTTCAAGTTAAGAAGAGCCAAAGGAAAGCACTAACCCTGGCTCTCACAGGAGCTAAGGCTCCTAATGTGGTCCAGAGATAAAGCATGGCATTCCTGCAAAAGTTCTGGCCTCAAATCGGACTGGTAAACCTATCAACAGCTGATGAATGCATGTAAGACTAAAGCCAACAAATCAAAGTGGAACTACCTACAATCCCTGCAAGTAACGCATCTCGCTGACCCCAAATGCTTTTGGACGCAGTTCAATGCTCTACTTAAGGGCAACAAGAGGAATATCCCTCAAAATATGATCTCCAAAGACTCAGTGCTATCATCACACCCCCGAGATCGCCACTGAAATTAACCTCTTCTTCACTGACCTTGACATATACAAGGCAGGTCTACTGGCTACTCCCCGCCTCCTCAAGTTTCTCACCCTGATGGCCATCGACCCTCTTCCATGTAAACTCACCTCATGTAACGAGGTTCTAAATCTCTTATTGGGTCTCAACCCCAATAGTTCTCCTGGATTTGACACCCTGCTGCCTAAATTCCTTAGGATAGGAGCACATGCGTTGGCTCACCGATTGCTCAGTTGATTAACAGATTCTTTCTCACACAGTCCATCCCGGACAAATGGAAAACAGCAACGGTTGTCCCCTATACACAAAACTGGCCTGACTAACCTTATTGAGATCTACAGACCTATATCCATCCTGTGTCCTATTGCTAAAATCCAGGAAATAATCTTGTACAATCAGCTGTACTTCTTTCTTGAACGGACAAACGCTCTCACCATACATCAACATGGCTTCAGGAAATCACACAGGACTGAATCTGCTCTTCTGAAGGTCACCTCAGATCTCTTTCAGGCTATGGATCAGAGCCAAGCCACTGGGGCCATCTTTATATGCCTCAGGAAGGCCTTTGACCTTGTTAACCATCCATTACTCATTTCCAAGCTTCACTGTCTTAGCCTTGACTCCAGCTCGTTCTCTTGGATCACTAATTACTTATCAAACTGATTCCAGTGTGTCAAATTGGCCAGGGGTCACTCCTTCTTATCCCCAATTAAGGATGGGGTCCCCCAAGGTTCAATTCTTGGGCCTTTACTTTTCTCTCTCTTTATCAATGAACTGCCACTAAACTGTGGGGGAGCATTGGTCCAGCTGTATGCAGATGATGCAATTCTATACTGACCTAGAAGGGACATCTCCATCGTTAATTCTGACCTAGAAAAGGACTTCCAGCAACTGGAAGCCTGGTTCAAGAATAATCTGCTGGTGCTGAACACAAAGAAAACAAAACCATGATGTTCCATTATACGTCCTTTATCTTATCCTCCCAGCAACTCTGCTTGTCCATACATCTTCTGGTGCACCTCTTGAAGCGGTGAGTACCTTCAGATACCTGGACGTGACAATTAATGAGCATCTATCCTTCAACATACATGCAAATAAGATCATCAAAACAGCTAACCAAAAACTTAGACTCCTATCTTGCTGCCCCTACCTTACTCCTTGCGCAAGGAAGACGATCGCTTCGGCTACCCTCTTCTCTGGTCTATTTTATGGTGCACCTATAATTCACTCACCCAAGACCCCTATTCTGGCCAAACTTAAACAGGCTTGTCACAGAATCACTCGCTTTGCTGCCATGGCACCTGCTCGGGCCTACCACTGTGATGTACTCTAGTCCCTAGGCTGGCTGTTCTTTGAGCCTAAAATAGACTTCACCGTAACTTGCATCATCTTTAAACTCATCCACATTCCTTCCTTCCCCACCCATCCTCTCTGACCTGCTCCACTCAAATCCTTCACCAGGCCCCTCAGACACTCCCACCTACCAATACTAAGCCTACTAAACTCGCCAGCCATAGGCAAGCAGTCCTTCACATCCTCAGCAACTCAAAATGGAATGCACTCCCACACAGTATACTTTCCTGTACTTCTCTTCCCTGTTTAAGAGTTGCTTCAAGGAAATCTTCTTTCCCTCCATTTTGTGGTGGTAACTGTACTTAATAGCCCTCTCTTCCTGTGCCAATCCTCCCTTCACCATCACTTTATGATCTTCCTATCTTCTCTACCTCTCCCACTCTGACCACACCTCCTCTGCTCTTAACTTGTACTTATGTAAATGTGTGTATTATGTGATTGTATATGCTGTAATTGATACTTGGATATGTTTGCCTTATTTCTGTGTCTTGGTCTTCGAACCTGCAAAGGACTTTTCACCGTTGGACCTCAAGATTTAGGATGTGAGTCAAATGACTTGCTGCCAAATACAGCGCTCATTGTCCTTACTATAACATCTCTACACCTTTAAATTTGTCTGACCTCAGATTGTTTCAAACACTGTATATAATTGTCTCATGTTCACCAATTTATACTATGTATCACCATCCATCTACTCTTGGAATGTCTCCATTCTCCAGGTTGCCCCTGAAAAGGGGACATGTCTGTCTCAGTGGTCTCACTCGGTCATCAAAATTCAAATAAATAAATGTAACTCCCTTGTCCCCAGGGGTTACTAGAATCCCAATTAGAATCAGTGGTAGACAGGGAAGGCAGCTAGTGGAATGCCAGTTAAATAGATTTCACTCCGTCACTCTGTTCTCAGTCTCAGCTGAGCTCTAGAGGGATGATGTCATTTAGAACTGTCACAGCAGCATAAGCCACACTGGCCAGCAGCTGCTAGGGAGTGAGTTGGAATGTTCGGGGGGATCTAGAGTCTAGTGGATAAGCCTGCAGTGTTAGGCAGCTCTCAGTCAGCTCTCCAGAGAGCTACCTGTTTGTTTTCTTTAGTTTTCACCAGTGAGTGACAATTGTTCCAGCTTTTCAGAAGTGGCGGAGACCTGTGCCAGAGGGTTTCCTGTGCCCCATCCCAAGAGGGATGGGGTGAACTCCAGGATTCAGGGGCAATCTCCTGGTCCTTTCTGGACTTTTGAAGCTGCCTTGTAACCTTGTAAAAACTGCTCTGCGAGTACCTTGTTTTTCTGTATAAACCCAGGAATACTGCAATTCCTATATGGTGAATTCTCTGACAAAGGGACCCTGTCACTTGAGATTTTCTCTGTAGAAGTGTCTGCTTACATTTGGAGTCCAGTATGTGACTGTCCATGTACAGAATATTTAACTTCTGACACCTCTGTGACGGGTGGGTGTAGTATGTTAAGTGTGATATACATTTGAAACAACACCTACACTACAGTCTTCTACAGTTGTGTGGTGTTATTAACCAGATGAATGGCAGAGTATAAGCTTGGAAACAAAAGGTGGGAGATACCCCATCTGGAATAGCCAGTTTACCTCTACGGGTTCTGAAGGGCACCTATTACTTTTCTTCAGTGCAACTGGCCAATGCCTGAGAGAAGTATTTACCCCTGGATGTGGGTTATTTTCATTCAGTTTACCCCAGTATAGTGGATTTCTGAAAGTCCTGAGCCAGTATGTGCTCTGTTGTGGTCATGTGTACCACCTTCATTCTTCATGAAATA
Source organism: Neoceratodus forsteri (assembly GCA_016271365.2). NCBI lineage: Eukaryota > Metazoa > Chordata > Ceratodontiformes > Ceratodontidae > Neoceratodus > Neoceratodus forsteri. The sequence continues at coordinate 935,066,243 of CM028133.1, forward strand.
TGAGAAAGTGCTCTAGTACTGGCCAGATGTGCCTAGTCGATGGAAAATGTACCAGTACCTGGCCAGATGTGCCAATTTCCAGTAGGAACCAGTGTGTTAACCAGTGTGCATTTTCTTCATCCTATGCTACATGGGAATTCAGGAATGTCTGTATCTTGGTAATCTGCATTACCAGTGTGTGTAACCCTATGGGGGTCCATCTTCGCTTTGTGATTATTCCTACTCTGTTATGTGAATAAAAGCCACACTTTAGAATCCCAACCTGATTTGGACAGTAATGTTATTGCTTCTTTGTGTCTGGAGTTCCTTGGGTGCCCCTGTCCAGAAGTGAAAATCTAGCATAGTCCTGAGCAAATGTTTTCTCCTAGGGACCCAGGTTGTTGGCCATGGCAATTGGTCCCCACCAGGTGTGTGCCAGGTAGTTGCCAGACTTGGTTGGCTGTTTTGTATAACAGTCTAGTCCACCTTGTATAAGGTGGCTTTGGTGGTGTTTTTTCTAAAACTTCTTTGCAATTGTAAACCCGCACTCTCTCTTTACTCCCTAGATGTTTTGGTGAGAGGAGAAGCCCTACTAGTTAAAACAGGGGGCTGTGGGGGTTAGCATAAATAAATGTGAAAGGGTAGTTGCCTTGCAACAGGAGATAACCGAGATTCAGAATGCTCTGGACACACTCGAAAAGTAGGTGGAGAAATGGCAGAAGATCTTCAGGGTAGAGAGGTGATACATTTAGGAAAGAAGAACCTGAAGACAAGATGCTACCTAACCGCAAAAAGAGTACTGAAACCAAGCAGGAGAAGGACATGGGCTAATTGAACAGCAGTAATTCTTGTAGCATTCATCAAGAGAATGTTCATGAGGGCTGCCCCATGGTCCAGTGGGTAAGCACATTGTGCTGTTGTACCAGCGACCCGGATTCAGGAGTAAACTTGGAACCTGGATCAGGCAGGCCGAGGGCTGGGGAAGTGCTAACACACACCAGTGTTCCCAGCTGGGGAGGAAGGGTGTCAGATTCTAGCACTCTTCTGGCCCCTGCGATGAGCCAGGGAACTTGATGCTCCACCGGGAGGCCAGATGCAAAACCGACTGTGACCCCAGGGCATGCGCTCAGCTGGGGGAAGAGGGGTGGGAGTTGGGTGCTGCCAGAGGGGGATACTGTTTTGAAAAGATGGAAGATGGGTGCTGCCAGGGGAAATGTTGCTTTGAGAAGACATAAGCACTAAAGACGACAGAGCTGTTCATGGAAGCAAGCAGGTTATGCCTTCTCCTTCTTGGGATTTTTTTTTAAACATAAAATAGTGGGTGCCAGGGAGGATGGGACTATAATTATAGTAGAGGTGCAAGGAAAGAGGTTGTATGTTAAAGGATTGGGGAGGAATGAGGAGGCTGGTTTTAAAACATAAAATAGTGGGTGCCAGGGAGGTGGAACTATAATTATAGTAGAGGGTGCAAGGAAAGAGGTTGTATGTTAAAGGATTGGGGAGGAATGAGGAGGCTGTTTTTTTTTTTGTTTGTTTACAAATTGTATTTTGAATAAGTATAGGCACAAATAGTGCCATTTTTGTTATTACTATCCAAATAATGAATAGTGAATAGTGCATTATTTGTGGTATTCAGGAAATACTATTTATCACTCACACCCAAGACAGACTACAGACTAACAGTTAATTCAGTGTTTTCAAGTGTAATATATAGAATAATATATGGGGTGGTGTGTAACAAGAATTTACACTACACCGAGGTGTTGATGCCACATAAACCCTGAGAGCAGCTCCAGGGTTTAGCAAGGCATCAAACACCAAGGTGTGTAAAATCTGAGTTTCTGCACCACCCCATATTTTATTTTATATGATTGCTGGGTTTCACTATTTCACCATAGCAATTATATATGTTATAGCGGTCATGTCATGTGCCAAAAGTTAACTTGTTTTTCTGGTATTTTTTAATGTTTTTAGCAGTGATATTTTTTAATAACTTATAACTTACCACCGAGTCCATGTGGTGGTGCAGTTCCAGCAGCAAGCAAGCGGCCAGCATTTGAATGGAAGAGCTGCAGCTGGTGCTCAGGAGTGAGGGAAACCTGTCATATGTTTGCTGTTATAAACACTCCTTTAACAGCAAATTATGCAATGGGTTTCTATGGGAAAAAGCAAAACCCGTTATTAGATTAGTTTTAATTGGTAAAACTAGTCCCAAAAATGCAAAGGTGAAAGTAAAATGAACAGGTGTGATCACTAAAGTGTGGTCATTGGATAGGCAAGCAGGCTGGAATGGGTACCCTCCCCCGTGAGTTAGGCTGAGGTAAAATGTACAGGTACTAGTTTGTGTCAGTCAATCAGCAGCCAACATTCTTTGTACTGTACCTATTAGTCCAGATAAATGACAAACCAATTACCACACAACTCTTAATGGTCTTCCTAATTACTTCCTGGAAAAGACAAAGATAATTGGGTATACTTGCCAGGGTCTACTGTACCTTCTAACTAAACAAATATCTAAGATGCCAGGGGCTTATAAAATGTGTCCTTTAAAAAGTACTGTGAAGCTGATTTGGCACATTAAAAGCAGACTGGTGGACACATTGTTTCATTTCAGAGCCAGTGAGTTGCTTTTTGAAAAACAAGCATTTGTCAATGCTGAATGTTTGCTTACTGGCATTGGCATTGGTAGTGTAGAAGTTACAGAGCTGCATAATAGAAATGGCAGTGAAGTATTGAACTGAAGCAACCCCACCACCACCCTGCAGAGGGTGACAGGCATGGGGTGTGCCTTTGGGTCGTCAGGCATAACGGCCCGCCATTTCACTACCCTACCCTGCAGACACTGACAAATTATCACGGTGTTGTAGGGTCTTTGGCCCTCATGCGCACCCATTGCATCAGGAAATACGGTGAGATGGGTGGTATAGGAGAATAGGTGAACTTTGGGGCCGAAGAGTCCAAGGCATACCTCGATGCCTCTCACTGGCTGCTGGGTGTGGAATGGTATGAGCATTACAGGCAAGAATCCCAAGTCACACTCCTGATGCCTGTCATTCTCTACAGGGTGGGGCGTTATGGTTGGAAACCCTAACACGTCAGGCATTCATTGGTATTTTCACTCCAAATTTTCAACATGTTTTTTTTGTGACCCCCACCTCATGAACAGTGGCAATATGAGTTTGTTAGCGGAAAGCTGCTTATGCACAATGACTACGGCATTTAGAACCACAGGTGCAAAACACATTCGAACAGGATGTGAAAAATGACAGCTGTACTGTTCATGGGGAGGTGTAAAAAATGGCAATGTTGCAAATCTGCAGTAAAAATATTTAAAAAACTGGTGAAGTCATGAGCGTGCATAGAAACTGTGCAACGCACACCCGTAATGTAATTAGTCTGGGGATTTTTACAGCAGATTGTCAACACAGGCATTTTGGGACCTCCGATCATGAACAGTGTCACTGTGATTTTCTTTATCTGTCCCAACATTGATTTCCACAGCGACCATGCATCTCTGCGCCAAAGTGTGAAAACACATTTCAATCACGTTGTGAAAAATGACAGCTGTACTGTTCATAAGGAAGTGTGGAAAAATGCCACTGGTAAAAATCTGGACTGAAAATATTACAAAGTCATGAACTTACAGGTGCGTGGAAACTGCGCAAGCTCACTGCGTAACACAGTCATTTTATGGACTTTTGTTACCAAATTTTCAACATAGCCATTTTAAGACCTCTGCTCATGGACAGTGTAACTGTGATTTTCTTAATCTGTCCCAAACATTGCTTTCGCACACCAACTGCACCATTGTGCGCTACATGTGCGGAAACACATTTGGGGTGACGTGGAAAATGGCAGCTATACTGTTCATAAGGAAGTGTAATAAAATGGCAATGTGGAAAATCTGGAGTGAAAATATAGAAAATTCGCAAACTTACGAGCGTGCGTAGGAATTACATAGATACATAGATACATAGACAGTGTCGGCAGATAAAGGCCTATGGCCCACCTAGTCTGCCCATTTGAGCTTGTAAGTTCAGTTTGTTTTCATAGAAGTCTATTTCCTTACCCTGACCTCTAGAATTCCTTTATGTCTATCCCATGCATTCTTAAATCCCGTGATTGTTTCAGCCCCACCACTTCCTCTGGCAGGGTGTTCCACTTGTCCACCACCCGTTCTGTGAAGAAATTCTTTCTCATGTTTCCTCTGAATCGTCCCTCCTCCAACTTCATCCCATGCCCTCTAGTCCTGAAACATCTTTTTCGCTTAAAATAGTGTTTTCCTGCACCCTGTTCCTCCCTGTAAGATACTTGTATGTCTCTATCATATCCCCTCTCCTCCTCTCCTCCAGGGAGTACATGTTCAGTTCCTTTAACCTGTCTTCATAGGACTTGTGATGCAACCCATGCACCATCTTTGTTGCCCTCCCTGAACCTTCTCTACCCTGTCTATGTCCTTACGTAGGTATGGTCTCCAGAACTGTACACTGTACTCCAGGTGGGGCCTCACTAGTGTCTTGTATCGTGAATTATGACCTCCCTTTTCCTGCTGGTGATGCCCTGCCTATACATCCCAGCATCCTATTTGCTTTACCTGATGCCTTGTCACACTGTTTCCCTACCTTGAGGTCATCAGAGATGACAACCCCAAGATCCCTTTCCTCTGCTTGGTGCATGCTATATCCTCACCTCCAACTGATATATTGTGCCAGGGTTTTTGTGCCCCATATGCATTATCTTGCACTTCTTTGCATTGAATTTCAACTGCCAAACCCTTGACCATTCTTCAAGTTTCTGCAGGTCCCTTCTCATTCTGTCTACACCCCTCTGGTGTGTCTACTCTATTACAGAGCTTTGTGTCATCAGCGAACAGTGAAATTCTGCCTTCTATATCCTGTGCAATGTCACTGATGAAGATGTTGAATAGGACCGTCCCAGCACTGATCCCTGTGGTACCCCACTGGTCACTCTTCCCTCTGTGGAGTGACAGCCATTTACCACCACCCTCTGTGTCCTGCCACCCAGCCAGTTACCTACCCACCACACTACTGTCCTGCCCACACCCATATTCCCCAGTTTGTGTAATAGTCTTCTATGTGGCACAGTGTCAAAGGCCTTGCTGAAGTCCAGATAGGCCATGTCCACTGCCCTCCCCTGATCCACCTCCCTAGTCACCCAGTCAAAAAATTCAATGAGGTTGGTCTGACATGACCTCCCCCTGGTGAAACCATGCTGCCTTGGGTCCTGTAGTCCATTGACAACCAGATGTTCCACCAATCTCTCCTTCAGTAGTGCTTCCATGATCTTTCCCACTACCGAGGTGAGGCTGACTGGTCTGTAGTTCCCTGCTTCCTCTTTGTTCCCACTTTTGTATAAGGGGACTACATCTGCTGTCCTCCAGTCTTTGGGTACCTCCCCTGTTTCCAGTGATTGGCTGAACAGGATAGCCAGAGGTTCAGCCACCACCTCTCTTAGTTCTTTAAGGACCCTGGGTGCACCCATCTGGTCCCATTGCTTTATCAGCTCTTATTACTTCCAGTTCCTTCAGGACCCTTTCTCGTGTAAAGGGACTTGTGTCCATTCTGCACCATTCTCACCCCTTGTACTCCCTTCAGACCCATTACCCCCTCTTCCTTAGTAAAGACTGAGCAGAAATACCTGTTCAATATGTCAGCTTTACTGTTGTCATCCTCCACGCGCTCCCATCCTCCCCTTCAGTCTCACTATCCTCCCTTTGTCCTTCTTTTTCACTTATGTACCTGTAAAGGTTTTGTCCCCTTTAACCACTGATTTTGCAATGTGTTCTTCTGTCTGAGCTTTGCTTCACTGACTTCCCTGCCTCCCTTGTTTCTCCTGGTACTTCTCCCTATCCCCTTCTGCCTGTGTCTTTTTGTATTGCCTGAATGCAATCTTTTGGCTTTCACTTTGCTACCTCTTTGGAAAACCATAATGGTCTCCCTTTCTTTTCCTCTTGCTAACCTGCTTAATGCATAATTCTGTTGTTCTTATAATCCCCATTTTAAATACTGCCCACTGTTCCTCAATCCCTGATTCCTGTCCCATTCCCTTAATGCCTCTTTCAAGCAGCTCCCCATTTTCCCAAAGTCTGCCCCTAAAATCCAGGATCGTGTTTTTGTGTGGTTTGGTTCTGCTCTTTCTGTGATTTCAAACCACAATGACTGGTGGTCACTGTTACCCAGGTGCTCCCCACTGTTACCCCATCACACTGTCTCCGTTTGTGAGCACAAGGTCCAGTATTGCCTTCTGCCAGTTGGTTCCATGACCAGTTGCTTGAGGAAGGCACCCTGAAGGAGTCCAGGATAAATCTGCTCTAGTTGATGCTGCTGCTGGGATGCTCCAGTCCACGTCTGGTATATTGAAGTCTCCAGCCAGTACTACCTCACCCTTGTCTGCCATCCTTTGGATGGCTAGCATCAGCTCCCTATCTGTTTCTTCCTCCTGGGCTGGTGGTCTATAGACCACACCTGTGGATGGCTGGCCCCATTTTCCTTTCCAGCTTAACCCACAGTATCTCTCCATTTTGTTCCTCCTGGATCTGTGTGGCCCTTATGTCATTTTTCACATACAGTGCCCTCCTCCTCCCTTTCTACCTGCTCTGTCTCTTCTGAATATGTGTAGCCAGGTATGGCCATCTCCCAGTCATGGTTATCATTACACCAGGTTTCAGTGATGGCCACAATGTCCAGGTCTGACTGTACCATGACAGCCTCCAGATCTTCCATCTTGTTGCTAAGGCTCCTGGCATTTACATGGCTTTCCATGATTTGACCTCCTAGACTGCTTCACTGTTCTGCTCAGCCCCTTCCTTGGCTGTCATTTATCCCTGTTCTCCTTGCTGTCTGCCCTTCTGCTGAATGTTGCCCCTTTTCTGCTTATCCACCTTTTGGACACTAATCTCCATCTTTTGCACACTGCTTTGCAGAGATAGCCACTCCTCTGGTTCACTGGTTCCATTACTAGAATTGCACAACGCACACTCGTAAAGCAGTCATTTTAAGGAATTTTTTCACCAAATTTTCAACATAGCCATTTTAAGACCTCTGCTCATGAACAGTGCCACTGTGATTTTCTTACTGTCCACCATTGATTTCGCACACCGACTGCTATTGTATGCGCTTCATAAGGAAACAAGTTTGGGCAAGATGTGAAAAATGACAGCTGTACTGCTCATAAGGAAGTGTAATAAAATGTCAATGTTGAAAATCTGGGTAAAATATAGAGTTCATAAACTTACTAGCGTGCGTGGGAACTGTTGCACCACGCCATAAAACAGTCATTTTAGGAATTTTTCACCAAATTTTCAACATAGCCATTTAAGACCTCTGCTCGTGAACAGTGTCACTGTGATTTTCTTAATGTGTCCCATATATTGATTTAGCATACCATTTCCATTGTGCGCTACATGGGTGGACACACATTTTGGGCAAGATGTGAAAAATGACAGCTGTACTGCTCATAAGGAGGTGTGGTAAGAGCTGGAGTGACAATATTAATATTGAAAATTCGCGAACTTCACGAGCATGCGTGGAACTAACATACTAACATACTATTTGCCAGCAGATTAGGCCTTACGGTCCGTCGAGTCTGCTCGAACTTTAGATCCTTAGCTGGGTGCGGACCCTCCCATCCCTTGTGCTCCAGAAACCCGTATCATCCATCCCCACCCCTGGGACAGGCCATCATCTGATACATCCACTTTCTGTGTCTGTCCCATCCTCTCTTGAAGCCTCCACTGTGGATCTCTGAACTAGCTCACCAGACAGTGCATTCCAAGGGTCCACCACCCTCTCAGTGAAAACCTCCTCCTCTTCCCCCTCACCCTTCCACCTTCCAACTTCAAACCATGCCCTCTGGTGATACCTCCTGCTTTAGTCTAAAATCCCTCCATGTTTAACCTATTTATTCCTTGAGGCTTGAAGACCTCAATCATGTCCCCCTGTCTCCTCTCCTCCAATGAAAACAGGCAGAGTTCCTAAGTCTGTCCTCATACGCCAAACCCTGGCCCTCGATCATCTTTGTTGCCCTCCTCTGTACCCTCTCCAGGGCTGTATGTTCCTCTTCAAGTGTGGTCTCCAGTACTGTACACAGTACTCAAGGTGTAGTCTAACCAGTCCATTGTACAGTGGCAGAATCACTTCCTTGCTCCTAGGTGATCCCCTTCACGATGCATCCCAACATCCTGTTTGCCTTGCTAGCCACTCTCCTGCACTGCTCAGAGTTATTCATACATGAATCCACCATGACCCTAGGTCTTTTCCCTATTGAGGCCTCCAGCACCCTCCCAGGGTGTACCTGTGTTTAGGGTTTCCGACCAACATGCAACACTTGCACTTGGTGATATTGAAATTAATTTCCATGTGTGAGCCCAGCTTTCCAGGGTGTCCAGGTCCCCTTGCAGGGCCAACCTCCCCTCTTCTCCCTCAACTACTGCTCCCATCTTGGAGTCATCAGTGAAGAGACTCATTTCACACCCTATACCCTCCATGATGTCCGATATGTATGCATTAAACAGGATCGGACCCAGGACCGAGCCCTGTGGTACCCCACTACCAACCTCTCTAGGGTTCGAGAGCTCCCCACAGACCACTACTCTCTGAGTGCATCCAGCTAGCCAGTTTTCAATCCATCTGACCATCAAAGGCCTACTCCTAACCCCATCAGTTTCTCCACCAGACCATTGTGGGGACAGAGTCAAATGCCTTGCTGAAGTCCAAGAATAATACATCCACAGGCTTACCCTGTCCAGTTCTGATGTTACCCATTCATAGAACTCCACAAGGTTGGTTTGACATGATCTACCTGGCACAAACCCATGTTGCTGACTATCCAGACCTCCACCTCCTCCAAGTACACCCCAATCATTCCTTTAGTATACTCTCCATTAATTTTCCCACCACCGAGGTCAAACTGATGGGTCTATAAGTTACCTGGTACTTCCTCAACCCCCTTTATGGATTGGTACCACATGTGCCTCTCGCCAATCCCTAGGTACCCCTGTCTCTAGTGACCTGCTGAAAAGCTCCACCAGGGTGCAGTCAGTATGTCCGCCAATTCCCATAGTACTCTCGGATGAATGCCATCCGCCCAGGAGATTTGTCTTTCTTTAGGGCCTTGAGGCTAACCACACCTTTTGGCGGAGATAGCATCATCCGTCCCCTCCAACTACTGGCCTTTTTATCTTTACCCAGATGTGACACCCTGGGGTGCCTCTCTCCCTCTTGCTCCATTTCTGTTGCTCCCTGATCTCACTTACTGAGTTTCTTCCCTTCGTGCCTTGCTTTGTAGATATCCCATCCCCTCCCTAGTGAACACAGAGGCAAAGTACTGTTAAATACCTCTGCCTGGTCCCTCACCTCTTCCACCCACCCTCCTTCTGATCTCAATCTGCTGAGATGGCCCTTAGTTTTTCTCCGCTCCCCAATGTACCAGAAGAACCCCTTTTCCCCTCCATGTATCCCCTGTGCCAGCCGCTGCTCTTTACTGGACTTTGCTCCCCTCACCATACGGGTGACTTTTCTAGATGCAAGCTGGTACATTTCCTTATCCCTATCCCCTCTTGTTGTTTTATACTTTTTGTAGGCCGCCTTCTTTTCTCTGACTGCTACCTGTACCTCACTGGACCACCAGCATGGTTTATGTGACCTTGCTCCCTTACATTTCAACTTAGTGCAGATCCTGACTGCCTCATGAAGTCCCCGTTTTATGACCTCCCATCTCCTTTCCACACTTGTCATTGAGGTAATCCCCATCAAGTGATCCTTGAGAATATTTCCCATGCCCATAAAGTCTGCCCCCTGAGGTCCACTGCCAGTGTCCTAGATCATCCCTTCCCCCATGCTTATTTGAAACCAGACAGTATTGTGGTGCTCCCAGTCAGGGGTCTTGTACAACCATGTCCCTTACCAGATCCCCATCTGCCAGAACCACATCCAGGACATGCCCTCCCTTGTGGGCTCCATCACATGCTGTGTTAGAACACATCCTGGAAGCCATCCAGCAGCCTCTGCTCCTTGGCCACCTTAGGGACATGGTTCCTCAGTTTGTACCTGGCATATTGGGTCCCCATCAACACCACTCCTTCCCCTTTTGGTCCACACTGGGCAATGATGTTTTCCAGCAAACCATCCTCTAGAACATCACTCATCCTCTAGAACTGCGCAATGCACGCTCATAAAACAGTTATTTTTAGGAATTTTTCCACCAAATTTTCAACATAGGCTTTTTGAGAGCCCACCTTATGAACAGTGGCAGTGTCATTTTGTTACTAGGTCCCGAAAGGTGATTTCGCGCAGTGACTGCGAAATCACCCTTCGGGCCCGATTAACGCCATGACAGTGAGAACATTCATGAGAAGGGGACCCAAAAACCCCATGTTGAAAATTTGGTGCAAAAATTTCAAAAATGCCTGAGATATGCAGCAAAGTTGAAAAAACCCTATCTATCCCATTATACAGCTTACCGGCATTTCCTCAGTTCGCGGTCGGCTTTGAAGAGTGCAGGCGTGTTCCCAGTCCACGAAGATCGTCGGCGGAATCTGGAGGTAAGTATGGGGTGAGGGTGTGTGGGGAGGCAGGGTGCACAGTGGGTGGGGGCAGAGACTAAGAAGGACCATTTTTCAGTTTCAGGTTATTTTGTTGTTTTTTTTTAAATGACGACACGGGACGTTTGCCACGCTGGGGTGGGCTCCCAGCATGGCACAAGGACAGCTGGTGGGGGGCGTGGAGTCGACAGGGGATTGGGCACCCCCGTCGGCGATAGCATATGTTGCCATGCTGGGGTGGGCTCCTAGCGTGGGACCCTGTATTCTGGGTGGGGGTGGAACCAGTGGAGCCGACGGAGGATTGGGCACCCCCGTCGGCTATACGATGTGTGGCCATGCTGGGGTGGGCACCCAGTGTGGCATATGGAACACTGTTTTGGGGGGGTGCGCAGCACAGCTGACATGGGATTGGGCACCCCCGTCGGCTACACAGTGTGTGCATGGGGGGCGAGCATGCAGTATCGTGTGTGTGTGTGTGTGTGTCGGGGAGCACGATGAGCAGGCGATATCTTATTGCTGCTCACTGAAGTGTAGCTCCCCTTTCAACTGTACTCCACTGCATTTTGGACACTGTCATAAACAGCTCCAGCAGGCATTTGGAGAACTGCGGCAGCTCTGCAAACACACTGACTGAATTGAAGAGGCTGCCACACCTCCAAAACTCGATGATGGCACTATGTTTCTTGCATATGGCGTAAGCAAACATAATAAGCCTAAAAGCCCTATTTTAGGTTCTGTAGATCTAAATGTTCAAGGATCACTGATACAGACAAAAGCTTGAAATGGATAACACAACTTTCAGGGCAGCATTTTCCTTCCAAACATGACTAGCATTTTCATTTTAGGGATGAACAGAGATACAGCAGGTAGAGACAGGCAAACAGTTACACACTGAACTGTAGATAGGTCATCAAATGAGAAACAGACGGAGGGACAGATAGAGAAAAAACTGTGAGAGAACACATTTTGAGATTATTGATTTTAGCTGTAATCCTTGAGGTTTCAGGCAGCATCCATTTCAAGGGTTAAACTTCCCAGTTTCAGTAAGCCTGTACACAGAGGATTCTGCATATTTCCTCTATTGCTGTCAGGGCCAGTCAGAATAAATAATTTCATTAAAACCGTAGCTAATATAAATGTCAACTCCTAATCGGCTTTTAGCACTGAGCACTGACTTCTGCCTGCTTTCCTTCTCTTCTTTGAGCTGTCTGGATTCTTTTTCATGTTTGACACCCAGCAGCAGAAACTTCCTCTGATGTGACGTTGTCTCCCCTGTGAGAGACGTTGAAGAAGCTGACAGTACAGTAGTGCCTGCATCCTTGGAAAATCGACTTTGCCCAGCTTTCTGCTGGGACCCAAGGGAATTCCATTCAGCAGTGTGAGAGAGAAAAATCAGTCATGGACTGTGCATGCATGCATCTACGTACGCCAAGTGTGTCAACTCCTATTGCCTTTGAAATGGCCCGTGCTGCATGGGCCTGTATTGTAGGAGTGTAACTTTAAAGGGGTTCTAATTATTGAGAACTAGAGACTATATGCCACGTACCATCCCCTCTGGCACAGCTGACAGGCACCCTCTCCATGACACTTTGTAAACGATTTGCATTTTAAAGTGGATTTGAAATCTCTGCTCGAGTGCAAGTGAAAAGCTCCTCTCCGAAGCACTCCATTGAGATTTACTGCAATGTATTAGTTTTGCATACACAGGAGAGTCATCAGTAGACATGGAAAAAAAGGTCTGCTCCTGATGGATTATTCAAACATGTCAGAAGTCCAGTACAGCAGGGATTACATTTAAAATGATCTCCTAGGAAACTGTTGTTCTTCCTCTTACACATTTGTGTGGCAGTTCCTTTTCCTCTGTCACCTTTTCTATTTCAGCATTAAGGCTTGGCCAAGTGTTATGTTAATGGTCTATCAATCACACTCCAGGGGTGTAATGTGGCATGAAGCCTAGCGAGTGCCACTTGCCTCTAGAGGGTGATTAACTGACCATTAATATAATCCCTAGAAATGCTTTATTTCTATTATACTAAAAATGCATTTCTATGAACATACTAAATTACCAACAGATAAAGACCTTATGGTCTATCAAGCCTGCTCGATTGTGCAGCTAGAAGCCCTTATATTGCAGCTGTCCCTCCCTCCAGTGACCTTCCCCTACCCTGTCCCATCCCCTTTGAAGCAGCCCACTGTTCAACAGGATGCCACTTCCTCTGTCAATGCTTCCATCCAGATACCACCTCTCCATAAAAAGTGTCTCATTTCCTCCTGAACCTTCCCCTTCCAATCTCATATTGTACCCTTGAGTGTCCATCCCCCTCCTTAACTTAAACAGCCCTTCCATGCCCATCTTATTTATTCCCTTCATGTACTTGAAGGTTTCAATCATATCCCCCCATCGCTCCTCTCCTCCAGGGAGTACATGTTCAACTTCCTCAGCCTGCTCTTGTAGGGTAAGTTCCCAACTCCTGGATCATTTTGTTGTCCTCCACTGCACCTCCTTTATTATCCTAATATCCTTCTTCAGGTAAGGTTGCCAGAATTGCATGCAGTACCCAGATGTGGTATAACCAGTGACCTGTATAGCAGCAGGATCACCTCCCCCCTCCTGGAAGATATGCCTCTGGCAATACAACCCAGCATCCTGTTGGCCTTTGTAGCTGCCTTTCTACACTGTGCTGAGTTGTTCATTGCTCCCGTTATGATCACCCCCAGACCCTTCTCCTCTTCTGTCTTGGCTAGTTGAATCCCCCCAGCTGGTTTATTCTCCTTGGGTTTTTTGCCCTGAAATGTAGCACCTTGCATTTCTTGGCACAGAACCCCAGCTGCCAAGTGTCTGACCAGGCCTTCAATTTTGCCAGATCAACTTGCAACCCCTGCCACTCTTTTAAGTCATCCACTAATCCACTACTGCTCCCATCTTGGTATCATCTTGCAAACAGACTGATCTTGCTCTTGATGCCTATTGAGAGGTCTACCATGAAGATCCCAAAATCCCAAACAACACTGGACCCATTACAGAGCCCTGTGGCACCCTGCTTGTCACTGCCCTGGGAGATGAGGGCTCCCCTTCCACCATCATCACCCTCTGCTGTCTCCCTTGCAGCCAGTTCACTACCCATCCCACCATTTTCGCCCCCTCCCCTGTGCCTTACAGCTTACTTCCTAGCCTCCCATGCGGCGCTGAATTGAATGCCTTCATACAGTCTAGGTACAGGACATCCACCGCATGGCCCCAGTCTAATTGCCTGGTTACCCAGTCATAGTACTCCACCAGGTTGGTCTGACAAGATCTGCCTGAAACAAACCCATGCAGCCTGCTGTCCTGCAGCCCATTAGCCTCTAGGAGGGAAACCAGCCTCTCCTTCAGAATTATCTCCATCAGCTTTCCCACAATGGATAGGAGGCTTACTGGTCTGTAGTTCCATGGCTCATCCTTGGGGCCGCTCCTGTGCAGGGGTACCACATGCACCATCCTCCAGTCCTGAGGTCAGGGAGGCATTAAACAGGTCTGCCAAGGGTTCTGCCAGGACTTCTGCCAACTCCTTCAGCAACATGGGTGTGTGCCATCTTGCCCTGGTGCCTTGTCTACCCTCAGTGCCCTCAAGCCCTCCAGTACTCTGCCCACTGGGATTTCCCATCTGTCACCCTCCCCATGCCCCCTCCCACCCCCCACCGGCGTACAGCTCCCCTTTCTCTTTAGTAAATACTGAGCAGAAGTACCGTTTAATGCTTCTGTCTGTTCTGTCCCAGTTTCCACCACCCCCAATGCATCTTTATCCTTACTATTTGGTCCTTACTGCTTCTTTTCCCCCTGATGTGCCTGAAGAGGTCCTTCTCCACCTCTTTGATGCCCTGTGCTAGCCTGAGTCCCCTGGATGCCTTGGCTGATATGACTGCCCTTGTCGCCTCCCTCGACTCCTTCAGGTATTCCTCTCTGTCTTCTCCTCTACCTGTTTTTGTACCTTCTAAAGGTGGCTCTTTTCTTCCTTACTTTTTCCAGACCCCCTGCTCACCCGACTAGGCTTCTTGGCCCAAGCCCTCTTACTCTGAACCCTTGTCATGCGTCACATGTTGCCTCCTCAATTCCAGTTTAATGACCTCCTGCTTCTGGTTAGTGTCCATGTTTGGATGGATCCTGGCCAGATATTCCTGTACTATTTCCCTCATCCTCCCAAAGTCGGCCCTCCTGAAACATAGAAACATAGACTTTGACGGCAGATAAGGACCACTTGGCCCAACCAGTATGCCCATTTCCCTACATATTGGATTTTTTTTATTTATTTATTTGTATTTCAGAATTACCTTTGAGTCAGAAGCTCATTTACAGATGCTCCATGTCGTAACAAAAATGAACATGATTACAAACTGATCAAGAGATAACAGATTACATACATATAAGTAAGTTACAATGGGTTTTTATAGGGTGCAAATAAAATCACAATGTGCTAAGCATGCAGCAACACATGACGAGGTGTGGGTTATCTCCTGATAAGAGAATACCCAGGTGTAAAAGCACCTCATGCCTTATGCACCTGGGCGTTCTCTTATCAGGAGATAACTTACACCTTGGAGTGTGTCATTGCACTTATAAAATGGACCCCCCCCCATAAAGAAGTTGATAAAAAAATGGACATAAGTGTACATAAAACACATGAAGAAATATGATTATATCATTTGAAAAAAAGAAAAAAATAGTCCTTCTCAATGCTTTGGAATGGAGCTTTTTCATTAAAATTTACTAGAGAAGACTGGTGTCCCTCTGTGTCTCTAATGCCCCCCCCCCCACCTGGCACACAAAATGCTTAAAAGCATGTTTTTTTAATATTTATTACTTTGATCATGAGTTTTAGTTACATATAGGCAGCAGGATAGCTTGAGTGGGACTGAGTGTGTCACTCAGTGACTTCACACGGTGCTGTTTCCGGTTCACGGAATTGTGCGCCTTTAAACCTGTAACTGTTTGTGTTTTCCATAACACTCAAAGTTTTTTGTCCCCACCACACCAACAGTTTTTAATTTACTTTACTTTTGTTTTATTTAGTATTTAGGGTTGTTTTCGAGCTGCAGCCAGTTGCCCGCTTGACTCTGATCGAGCATGTACATTAGCAGTCACCAGCGCGTTTTTTTCTCGATGCTGTGTGCTATACTGAAAGCAGGAATGTTAAAAAGAACTCACCTAACAAGTGGTCCAGAACATCTGTGGGAGAAGTGGGACTCAATGGACATGGGTCTGTTGAGTTGTGGAGGAATGAGTATGGACTTTCCTTTGAAAGTCGCGTCATGCCTGCAAGCGCAGCACTCATCAGTTTCAGGGCCAATTTTCACAAGCAGCAGAGGTGAGATTGTCACTTAAATGAGGACAAATAAATATTTTGTACTGGTGTTGTGGTGTGTGAAAGGTTCCTGAAGTAATGTACATTGTGTGCAGTGGGGCGGGGGGGAAGACAGCCAGCTCGGTTAGGAGATCCTCATTGTTGGCAATCTTATTTTATTGATTTCTGTGGTGTGGTTACTGATGGTCATTGATATTTTGCTGTTGTTGGGTCAGTTTGGGGAAGTTACACAGATACATAGACAGTGTCGGCAGATAAGGGCCTATGGCCCACTCAGTCTGCCCATTTGAGCTTGTAAGTTCAGTTTATGTTTTCCTAGAAGTCTGTTGCCCCTTACCCCTGACCTCCAGAATTCCTTAATGTCTATCCCATGCATTCTTAAATCCCATGATTGTTTCAGCGCCCACCACTTCCTCTGGCAGGGTGTTCTACTTGTCCACCACCCATTCTGTGAAGAAATTCTTCCTCCGCTTTCCTCTGAATCGTCCTCCCTCCAACTTCATCCCATGCCCTCTAGTCCTGGAACATCTTTTCGCTTAAATAGTGTATTCCTGCACCCTGTTCCTCCATGTAAGATACTTGTATGTCTCTATCATATCCCCTCTCCTCCCTTCTCCAGGAGTACATGTTCAGTTCCTTCAACCTGTCCTCATAGGACTTGTGATGCAATCCATGTACCATCTTTGTTGCCCTCCTCTGAACCATCTCTCATCCTGTCTATGTCCCTACGTAGGTAAGGCTCAGAACTGTACACTGTACCCAGGTGGGGCCTTCACCAGTGTCTTGTATAGTGGAATTATGACCTCCCTTTTCCTGCTGGTGATGCCCTGCCTATGCATCCCAGTATCCTATTTGCTTTACCTGCTGCCTTGTCACACTGTTTCCTACCTTGAGGTCATCAGAGATGATAACCCCAAGATCCCTTTCCTGCTTGATGCATGCTATATCCTCACCCCCCAACTGATATATTGTGCCAGGGTTTTTGTGCCCCATATGCATTATCTTGCACTTCTTTGCATTGAATTTCAACTGCCAAATCCCTGACCATTCTTCAAGTTTCTGCAGGTCCCTTCTCATTCTGTCTACACCTTCTGGTGTGTCTACTCTGTTACAGAGCTTTGTGTCATCAGCAAACAGGGAAATTCTGCCTTCTAGGTCCTCAAGAATGTCACTGATGAAGATGTTGAATAGGACCAGTCCCAGCACTGATCCCTGTGGTACCCCACTGGTCACTCTTCCTCTGTGGAGTGACAGCCATTTACCACCACCCTCTGTGTCCTGCCAGCCAGCCAGTTACCTACCCACCACACTACTGTCCTGCCCACACCCATATTCCCCAGTTTGTGTAATAGTCTTCTATGTGGCACAGTGACAAAGGCCTTGCTGAAGTCCAGATAGGCCATGTCCACTGCCCTCCCTGATCCACCTCCCTAGTCACCTAGTCAAAAATTCAACCAGGTTGGTCTGACATGACCTCCCCCTGGTGAAACCATGCTGCCTTGGGTCCTGTAGTCCATTGACAACCAGATGTTCCACCAATCTCTCCTTCAGTAGTGCTTCCATGATCTTCCCCACTACCGAGGTGAGGCTGACTGGTCTGTAGTTCCCCGCTTCCTCTTTGTTCCCACTTTTGTATAAGGGGACTACATCTGCTGTCCTCCAGTCTTTGGGTACCTCCCCTGTTCCCAGTGATCGGCTAAACAGGATAGCCAGAGGTTCAGCCACCGCCTCTCTTAGTTCTTTAAGGACCCTGTGGTGCACTCCATCTGGCCCCATTGCTTTATCAACTCTTATTACTTCCAGTTCCTTCAGGACTCTTTCTCGTGTAAAGGGACTTGTGTCCATTTCTGCACCATTCTCACCCCTTGTACTCCCTTCAGACCCATTACCCTCCTCTTCCTCAGTAAAGACAGCAGAAATACCTGTTCAATATGTCAGCTTTACTGTTGTCATCCTCCACGCGGCCCCCATCCTCCCCCTTCAGTCTCACTATCCCTCCCTTTGCCTTTCTTTTTTCACTTATGTACCTGTAAAAGGTTTTGTCTCCTCTACCCACTGATTTTGCAATGTGTTCTTCTGTCTGAGCTTTGGCTTCCCTTACTGACCTCCCTGCCTCCTTTGCTTCTCCTGGTACTTGTCCCTATCCCTTCTGCCTGTGTCTTTTGTATTGTCTGAATGCAATATTTTGGCTTTAACCTTCTTTGCTACCTCTTTGGAAAACCATAATGGTCTCCTCTTCCTTTTCCTCTTGCTAACCTGCTTAATGCATAATTCTGTTGCTCTTGTAATCCCTTTTAAATACTGCCCACTGTTCCTCAACCCTGATTCCTGCCCCATTCCTTAATGCCTCTTTCAAGTATCTCCCATTTTCCCAAAGTCTGCCCCTCAAAATCCAGGATACATGTTTTGTGTAGTTTGGTTCTGCTCTTTCTGTGATTTCAAACCACAATGACTGGTGGTCACTGTTCTCCGGTGCTCCCCCACTGTTACTCCCATCACACTGTCCCTGTTTGTGAGCACAAGGTCCAGTATTGCTTTCTGCCGAGTTGGTTCCATGACCAGTTGCTTGAGGAAGGCATCCTGAAGGGAGTCCAGGATAAATAAGTTAGTTCCGGTTGGCATAGTTATCAGCTGATAAGACATGGCTGAGGAGTCCTTTCAGTCAATGAGATATAAGTATTTGATTTGTCCATTTTATAAACAGATATAAATGATGTGGTACAATAAGTGGTGCAGGGAACGTTGCAAGGCATGTTTTAACAACAGTTATTTTGTTAAGGTACTAAATAGGACAGCATAGCTAGGAAGTTGAGTGTTGGAGAGAAGAGTGTAAAGGAAGGGTAGGGTGAAGAGAGGGAGGTGGTATAGGTGAGGTGAGAGGGGAAGAAACTAGGCTGGTAAGGTGTCAAGATGGGGGATGGGGTGTGGAAGGAATGTCAAGATACTGGTAGAAGGGAGCTTAAAAAGGATGGGAGAGAGAAGGAGAGGGTGGAGAATGTTCAGAAAGGAAGCAGCAGAGATAGAGTGGGAGAGGACAAAGGCAGTAAAGAGGCAGTAGGAAATGGAGGGAGGCCTGATTAGAAGAGGGGTAAGGGAAGAGGCAGTGGTAGAAACTACATAGACAGGTCACATTGAAGAGGCAGTGCTAGATACTACATAGGCATTGGAGAGGTCAGCAGAGCTAGGGAGTTAGTTTCCACAGTCATGGTTACTGGTGGATGCTAGAAGCACACGTAGGTTTGCCTTAAATGGTCCCAGCTTAGTTTCTTTATAAAAGTCTTTACTCAGGGAGTTATGCTGGAGTGGCACCCAGTATTCAAATGAATGTTGGCTCCGAGAGGTACGGTAGAAGGGGATTTTAAGGGCATGGTTGTTCATGCCTAATATTTCTGGCTGTATTGGGAGAAGTGAGGATAGTTCACACTCCCAGGGGGTTAATATCTAGGGTGGATGTTTTAGCCAGGAGGCAGAGCTGGTATTTTAGTCTACACTCCAGATTGAGCCAGCCAGATTGGGCATATAAGGCACAAGCGTGAGACAGCCTGTCTGCCCCCAGAACAAGTCTACAGGCCTTGTTAAGTGTGGTCTTAATCCGTTGGAGTGCAGTATGGGTAGTGGCACCATATATTGCTAGGCTGCAGTCAGTTATTGACAATATTGAGCTAGCGACGGCAATTTTTAGTGCTTCATTGGTAAGGCAGTGCTTCTTATGGTATAATAGATCCAGTTTTGCATTTGCCATGTGAGCAACATTATCAATGTGGGACGTGTATGAGAGAGTGCAGTCAAGTGTTACATCAAGGTATTTGAAACTTAGTACCATTTCTAAGGGGAATACCAGTTATTGCGAATTTGTAGTTGATAAGATTTGTGTTTATTGTGGGCAGAAGCAAACAACATGGTTTTGGTTTTCTTGTAGTTAAGTAGTAATTTGGATTTGAGGAACCATCGTTCCACTGTGGTGAAATTAGCCTGCATCTGACGTTTGAGCACCACAGGGTCATGGTAGCTGGAATAGAGGACAGCATCGTCAGCGTAAAGTAACACATTGTCTTTCACTGCCTGGGGGAGGTTATTAATAAACAAACAGAAAAGAAGAGGACAAAGAATTTAGCCCTGCGGCACTCCTGTAGTAATGGGCAAACTATCTGAGAGAACTGACTGTATTTTCACTCTTTGTACTCTTTCTGATAGGTAGCTTCTGAACCAGGATACTGAGACAGCAGAAAGACCTAACCGTAAGAGTTGGTTAAGGAGCAAATCATGGTTAACAGTGTTGGAGGCCTTGGTGAGGTCTATAGAGGTTGCCCCCACCAAGAGCTCTCTGTTTAGCGTGTTGTTAATATTAGCCTTAAACTCAACAAGGGCAGTTGTAGTGCTGTGTTGTTTACTACAACCGTGTTGCTGATGGCATTGTAGTTGATATTTGTCCAGGTAGTCAGAGAGTTGGTCAGATACCATGCGCTCAAGTGCTTTTGGTGGGGGGGGGGAGAAGTATGGAAATCAGCCTATAGTTAGAATGGTGGGTGCACTCACCATTTTTTTTGACAGGAGTGACCACAGCTGCTTTCCATAGATGGGGGAATCTGCCAGTGATTAGGGATGGATTCAGGATTTTGGTCAGAGGAATAAGAATAATATTGAGTGTGAGCTTAAGGTGAAGCATGTCGCTACTGGCTCTGGTATTTCCGATCACATTAATTAGGTACTTTTTAGCCATAGCTGGAGTAATTATTTTCAAGTAGAAGGGTGGTGGATTGGTGATGGACATGGACTCCTCCTCAATATTGCCATTGCTAGGGGGTTGGAAGAAATCAGAGGGGATCACACTGCTGAGGTCAGTGAATGCCTTATTAAATGTATTAGCAATGACATTAGGGTCCTGGGTAGAGATGTGCAAAATTGGAAAATTTTGCCCAGCAAAATATTTCACATAATTAGCGCATTTTGTGAAATATTTTTTGCTCTGGATTAAATGTAAATTTCACCTGAGGTTGTTGACTGAAATTTTGCCCCAAGCCAGCGACATTTCGCACCTGTGAGTGAAATTTTGCTACCATGGAGTAATCAGCCCCACGGCGAAATGTTGTGCCACTACCAAAGTTCTCCCTGGTGTCTAGTGGCCCCCGCCTCTGGCCACCACTGGATGATTTTTTTTCCTGGCATCCAGTGGCCCCCGACACGTCCACCCAACAAAACTGCATTTATTAAGTATCCCCAAATTTCCTTGGCCCACCATTTGTTTTATTTAAAAAAAATAAATAAACAAATTCACCCTCAACTCCCTGGTGTCTTGTGGTCCCTCCCTGGCCGATCACTGGCCATAATTGCATTAAATAAAAGACCCCCTCCAAAGTTGCGGTGGGCCAATTGGGAGTCTGAGGAGAAGCTGAAGTGGGTGCTGCTATCTAATGATGGGTGGGAGTCCACTAGACACCAGGGAGTGGAGGGTGAATTTTGTTTTTAAATAAAACAAATGGAGGGGGCAGGGTAACTTTGTGGGGGCTTTTTAAAGCAATTACTGCCAGTGATTGCGGGGGCACTAGACACCAGGGAGTGGAGGGTGAATTTGTTTATTTTTTTAAATAAAACAAATGTGAGAGGACAGGATAACTTGTTTGTGAAGGGTTTCAATTTATGGACTTTGTGGTAGTGCATGCGGGGAGAAGTGCGGGTGAAACTGCAAAACTTTGCTGCAATTTTGTCCACAAAATTCTGATTTTGTAAGTACTTCACCAGCGTAAATTTTATTTTGCTGCATCTCTAGTCCTGTAGGAAAGCATACATTTAGTATGGTTGGGGGTATTTGGTTTACCTGATAGGTTTTAATGTTTTCCCAGACCCTTCTGCTATCTCCTCATGAGTTGGTTCAGTTCTGTAATGTTGGCTTTTGCTTTCCTGGTAGCCCAGGTGCATTCTTTCTGAGCAGTTTTGTAACACTGGATGTCTACTGGGGACCAAGTACTTTTAGCTTTATCCCATAAGTCATCTCTGTGTTTCATCAAATCAAGGAGTTGGGGAAGATCCAGGAATTGCAGGAGTCCTTAGCTTATGTTTGGTGTAGGGGCATAGATATTACAGGACTTGTACCAGAGTATGAATCCTTCTACAGCGATGTTCACATCCGCTGTGTTGGCTATGAAGCTCCAATCTTGATATTTAAGGTGTGTTTCAGGGCAGCCAGTTTCATTTTTTCAGTACTGTGTGACAGACTGTTCTAGTTGGTAATCTGGGGGCTTATTTGACCAATTAAATAGAGTGGGAGAATGATCGCTGAGACTATCCAGGAGAACAGTAGTGTGAGTTATTCTGTCTGGCTAGTTAGTGATAATCCAGTCGATAAGGATACTCTCAGGGCATCTCTATGGTGAACCCACTTGATCACAGCACTCAAGTCCCCACCTGAAACCTCCCTGGATGAATACCAAACTCCAGCTCCCTGACCACAGCTGATCCCCCGGGGCGGGACCACCCATCCACTTACCGGGTGTCCTCATCTGGAATTTAGACAGCCAGGACAGGAGCTGTGCAGGGCAGGGGGAAATCATCCAGGAGAGAATCTTATGTTGGGGATGTGGGCTGAAGTCACTCGGGCCGCCGTCGCCTCCACTGAGAGCCAGGGGTTTACTAGTTTGGTTCCCTCCCCTTGGCTTGGACTTGCAATACATCCAGGATGGGCACGTACACACCCATGCACACCTACAGGATCACCACTCGCAGTCAATCCCCTTGGTTGCTGGGTCTTGAGTTGCTGTGCCCCCAGCCACCGCTAGGAGCCACCAGAGCATGAGATCAGAGTCCCCTCCCTCCCAGGACAGGAGAGCAGTCCTCTGATTCTCAGTCCTGTCCTTCTCCTGCTGTCTCTGGTGGCCCAAACTTGCTCCCAAACCTGGGCTGCCAGTGTGGCGCCCAGCGCCTCAACCCTCTGCACCACCGGGCCAACTAGTTGAGTCATGTTAATGGCTAGTAGAGCATCTTTATAAGGTGCACATCAGGGGCAGCCAAATTAATATTAAAACTCCCATCATTATTATTTCTGAGTTCTGACGGTGGTCAGCAAGGTAGTCCAGGATGATTTTGAAACTGCAGGGTTGGTTCCTTGTGGGGGATACAGACCAATGCCACTGTTATTGTTTTGCCATTGATGCCAAGTAATGCTTTTAATGCTAGAAGTTGGGTGCTACAGTTGGAGGCTATGGATGATAGCATTTGAGCCTGTATGTGCTCATTCCGTAAAGAACGTAGTAGCCCCCATGCTTGCCTATTCTGTCAATCCTGAATGAGGTGTATCCTGGCATTTGGATGGCCGGTCTGCAATCCTAGGGTTGAGCTAGGTTTCAACTACAGATACAATATCCAGTTGGTGTGGGATAATCAAAACTTGAGACACCTAGTTTTGCCAAAAGGCTGCAGATATTGATGGAGGTGAGGGTGACCCCACTGTGCCTACTAGGTTGAGCCGTTGCAATCGGTTGTGCTGATGATTTGGCCAAGGGGCCAGGGTTGGGGTGGATATTCCCTGAGAGAAGCAAAAGTATCAAAGCCTGCCTCTTTAGGTTAGCTAGTAATTGAGCCCGGTATCATTTATTGGACATGTGGTATTTGACTATGGTGCTGGCGAAAACAATTTTTGTAATAGGTGGTGGGATGGGATGCACAAGACACTCCATGTCCACACTTGATGCAAGAAACGGTGAGGCACTGCAAGATGTAAATTGTACATAGGTGGAGGTTGATTTAGAGCAGTGTTGGTAGTAAGAAATACTGCTTATTATTGAAAATGTAAGATTTAAGGCAGTATATGGATGCTCAGTGATGATAGGTGCCAGTATTTGACACATTAATAGGAGGCAAGCAGTTTTTAAGAAGAGCATTTTGCTGGGCGAACCAGAAGATGTAGTAAAACTCAGAGAGGGTAGTTGAAAACAGTTATGGAGAGTTCACAAAGGACAGAGAGAAGAAGAGAATGCTTCAATGTTGCTGTGTAGAGCAGAGAGAGTGGAGGAAGAATTGTAGGATCCTGAGGATAGTGGACGGTGTCACACAAAGTCGATATGGGGATCCGAGAGTCAACAAATCACTTGTTTAACCTGGTGATTAAAATCACAAATGGCAGTAAAATGCTCTTAGAACATTATAAGGATGTAGAGGAAAGTGGTGAAAGTCATATAGAGCCATGAGGGAGGGTCAGTAGGAAAGGACCAATCAGGAAGGTTGGGAGGAGGTAGGAGTGTGGCTATACTGTATTTAATAGAGGCCGGGGTCAGGGCGGGTTCGAAAAAATATGAGAGTAGGAGCATAAGTGACAAAAAAAATTTGTGGCCCCAATTTAAAAGTTTCCTCCGAGGAGCTTGCCAGGAAGAGAGGTTTCTAAAAAGCAGCCAATCACCGGGAGCCTGATCTGGGAACAACCAGTGGCACAGCAGAGGTCTCCGGCAGCCAGGCAATGGTGGAAGGAGCCATCTAGGGCATTAGAAAGGCCCGAGTTAAGAGTGCTGAAATTACCTGAATCTCCTATGGCCGCTGGAAGGAGGGAATGGTGGCCAGTGAAGAGCCATGCTCCGAGGTGGCGGTATGCCGCTTCTGCTTCGGTGCAGCTGGGGCCTCTGTAGAAGACAGAACAAAGGTTGAGGGGATTAGATACAGAGCACAGCAATGGGAGAGCTGGGAGCAGACCAGGGCAGGGAGACTGAGTAGCAGCAGGTGGCAGGGAGGGCAAAGAGGTGATAAATGGTGGGAGGACCTCAGAGTGCAGCCTAGAGAGAGGAAGGGTTACAGAGGTGAAAGGAGGAGAAATAGTAGCAATGTCAGAGAGAAAATACAAGTTAATTTAAGTGAGAGAGATTGCCGTGGGAAGGGGAGCTAGCAAGGAATTAAGTTGAGCTAGAGGAAGATAAGTACAGCGAGGGGAAGAGACAAGAAGTTTTAATCTCTAGGTCAGAAAACATTAAGCAGACAGCTGCACTCGCATAAATCTTAGTCTAGGTCTACTGGATGGAAGTACAAAGAAACTAGGCAGAAAAGATCCGTTTTCACTTAGTAAAGTCCTGGCCCAACTAGTAATGCAGTAACCAAATTGAGGAACATTCAGTAAATGTCTGGATTGACTGAAATTATACAGATACCACAGACATAGAATAGTAAGAAATTCCTATCCTAAATTGAGAACAGCACATTAATGTGACTAGGTTGCTAAGGGTGCTACAAATCACAATTTTAAATTCCAGATTAGGTACATTAAAACTCATTCTGTCCTGATGACCATATGGTGTCATGGCACTTAAAGCTCCTAAGGTACTCCTCCTCTCCAACTCCCGCCTCTAGCTTAACCTTCCTACTACCTGCCTTTTACAGACTGCTCGCCAGAGGTCAATGTAACCCCTGAGTAAACTATATGCAAAGTACTACCAATTGCTTACATATCATGATGATAACCATGCCTGTACCCATGCCAGCATCCACTGCTTTTCTTTTACCGTGCCTTTAAGCCATGCCTGTATCCACTGCTTTTCTTTTACCATGCCTGTAACCATGCCTGTATCCACTGTTTTCTTTACTGTAACCACCTCATGATGTAACTCACAATGCCTCAAATGTTCCTTATGTCCTTGTTCATTCTTATAACCTTATTGTTATCCGGGTCGCCCCAAAGGGAACTTGGGCTCAGTGGGCCTACCGGTCACAAAATGTAATAATAATAATAATAATAATAATAATATGGTGTCATAAAACATACCTCTTTCCTGATGGCGCCATACATGGCGTCTAAATCATGTCTTGATGGCGCTGATGATGCCGATTGGCATCCATGTCTTTCTTGGTGCAGCTCAAGCATTTGTTTACATTTGATGAATTGAGTTGTACCAGCTAATAGGGGACAGCGTACCCTTACTGATTTTACCTAATATAATATGCATTCCATTGGCTATTTTTGAGAAAACAAGCCTTAACACATAAATAAATAAATTGACAATTTTTACATCTGCTGTGAAAAATGTTTATTACGTTCATTCTGCCATTAGTTTGTCTTGTAACAACAAATCATCTTGTTTTAGTGTAACATGTTAAGCTGATCAGGTTGACACTATAATTAATTTCATAACATATATTTTTTTTTTTAATTCAAGCACCGTCACCACTTTGGTGTATTTTTTTATGTCTTTGGGGTATTTTCTACAATAACATGTTGTCACTGATATCATGATTGTTATGACTATTAGTCCATTTATACCACTAAGTGAGCTGAATATTTCTGTATTTAAAAATTAAGCTCTGTGATTGGTCAGATTTCTGACATCATCAATTCTAATTTAATTGGTATAAAGGGATGCCTAGATGCAGGCACCATCCCCTGATGAAGCCTTAGTTGTTGAAGCACCAGAGAACCTGCACGCATGATCTTTTTGTTGTGCCTTCCACTATTCTATTCAATGTGTGCCTGAAACGTTAAACTAAATCCTTATTTAGCATTCAAGCAAGGACTCATATGTTTTTTACAGCCGTCACTAGAGGGAAAGTGGCTCTCTGGGCTCTGGAGTGTACAGTGATTTTTTTTTTTGATGCTTCAGTTAGGGCTTGCAGCCCTCACCTGCACCCACCCTAGCTCTGTAGTGTGGCACCATTTGGTCATATTGATCCTCACTGTTGCCCTGCTTCCTCTGTGCTTATTGTACATGTCACTATTTCCATTAACCAGTCAGAGCGCACATTGGTGCAGGAAGAGCGTGGTGACTGGAAGCTTAGTTTCAAGATGGAGGTGCTGCTCTCACCATAACCATTTTGGTGCCAAAACCTCGATTTGTAATCTGTATTTACTTTATTTGTTTTTATTTTTATTTATGATAAATGTTTTCATAGTTGTCACTTTGTTCATTTTGGGATAATTTCTGGTCATCCTGTGTGATCACATCTTATGGATCCAGCTGGCATTCCTAATGAGAGAGAGTGTTTCTTGTGCATGTACTAGATGAGTTCACATGAATTCAGCACTTTTTGTTACTTTTTAAAGAGTTTATGTTCGGATTAGGGTTATGTTAAAATCTATGTGGCATGTTGCTCCCTGCGTTATGGATGATAAGTGGGTTAGGGTCAGTAGCATGTTTGTCTCATGCTCTGCACTTGAGTTTTCTCCCTAATACGCAGTTGCTGATTGTTTAAAATGAAAAAAATAATGGTGTTGCCTTCAACTTATCTGGCATCAGTCCAGCCCCAATCTCTGATGCATTGTAAAGGCCAAATCAGTTTTGAATCCCTCCACAGTCACTGGTGTTGTCCATCGACTCATATGACGTCAGTCTAGACTCAACCTCTGATGCACTATAAAGTGTTCTTCAGGTTAAAATCCCTCCACAGCCGCTTGTAAGATCTAGCTCCTTACCATGCATCAGTCAAGCCCCAAACTGTAGTGAACAGTGAAGTGCATTTCAGGTTCAGATCCCTCCTCAACTGATGGTGTTGTCCATCGACTTACCATGCATCAGTCCAGACCAATCCCATAATGCACTGTGAAGTGCATTTACATTCAAAACCCTCCACATCCACTGGTGTAGCCCATCAATTCATATGACATCAGTTCAGCCCCAATCTGATGCACTGTAAAGTATTTTCAGGCGCAGATCCTCCACAGCCACTTGTAAAATCTATATCCTTATCATGCATCAGTCAAGCCCCAAACTGTAGTGAACAGTGAAGTGCATTTCAGGTTCGGATCCCTCCACTGCCAATGGTGTTGTCCATTGACTGATCTGGTGTCAATCCAGCCCCAACCTCTACTGCACTCTAAAGTGCTGTTCAGGTTCAAATCCCACCAGAGTCACTGATTTAGTCCATCTGTTCATCAGTCTTCAGTCCAACCTTTATCTGTGACACTCTGTGATGTGCATTACTGATATGGATCCCTCCTCAGTCACTATGGTGTAGTCCATTGTGCACATCAAGATTCATTCCAACACTAACCTCAGATGCACTGTAATGTTCTATTCAATTTTGAGTCATTCCACAAGCACTTGTTTAGTCCCTTGTGCTCATAATGCTTCAGACCAGCCCTTACCTCTGCTGCACTGTGATGTGAACAGTGCCAGTGTATGACTTATACAGTCCATTCAAACGAAACACAGCACATAGTACACATGTGCACCAATGTGCATCACTCCATGGTGCAGGCATACCCACACTCCTTCCCACCCACACAGTGCGCCATACTGAATGCTGCAACATATCACATGTGTATGCAGGCAAACCATGTGACATAGTACATAGTACACAACCTTTACAGGTGCCCATGTCATCACCCTGTATGTGTACCCACAGTGTCTCTGCATGGAATATGAACACCATTACCAGGTGCAGGCAGCCCCACCTGCTTCCCTACAACTGAGTATACCCCAAGGACGGGTGCCAATTCATGACACAAAATGACTGCAGTGCCTATGAGCATCATTCCTTGGTACAGGCACACCCACCCCTTTGCCCATGACACAGTATACCCCAAATTACCAGTGCCTTTTCAGCAATTTCATCATCCTATACATATACCCATAATGTATCTACAGCGTCTGTTAGCACCATTATTGCATGCATATAGCCCCTTTCATTTCCCCAGAACATATGAAGTGCATCTGAACATTTATTATGAATGCAGGACCCCCCCCCACCACATATCACAGTGCTTCATTATACAGTCACTCCCTCACCTTAAACCATCCCATAATATAACCCCCAAAATAAACTATGTCAGGAAATTAAATAATAACATTTATGTAACATGATGTTTACTGAAAGACTGTGAACCTTTACAAGAACATCATGCTTCATTTATAGTATGATAAAGCAAACAGCACAAATAAAATACAGTTTCCTATACTTATTATGGGATTTTATTACAAAATAAAATAAGATAGTTTATTTCAATGAAATTACACATTTAACTACAGCAAATATACAATTAATCATAGAGAGAGACCTCAGCACTAAAATATGTATCCATTTCCTATGTCAGCTCACTGGCCTACACTGGAAGTGTTCTTCCTATTTACATCACTTGACCTCACAAAGCACTTCATTCCTGCATCACTTCCTGATATGTCCTTCTAAGATAATGTGTAAATATGTTCCTACTAAACTAGAGGAAAAACAAAAAAATTATAATCAGATTCATAAACTAAAATCAGTGGGTAAGAAGAATTAAACACTGCAAAAATTCCAACCAGTGAAGTGGAACAAAAAACTCAAACTGTAATAACAAGAGATTCAGATATTGATTTCTGACTAAAAAAATTATAAAAAAAACTTGCAAAATTTATATTTAGACAATGACATATGTTTTTTGTATATTTCTAACAATTTTAACCAACAGTTTTACAGAAATGTAATATTTTTGTATGACTAAGTAAACATAGCATAATTATATTTAGATAAAATCATCAGAATTTATTAAAATATGAAAACAACCATACACAACATTAAATCCAGTTAAATAGACATTACCAAACCTCACTTATTTTCAAAACTTTTGTCCGAAAAGCTTTTCTTTTCACAGTTTTAAAATTGGATGTATGTTTTTTTAAGATATGTAGGTTTAAGCACAGTATGTTTGTATGAATGCTGCAGATCTAAAACCCCTTCAGGCACACAGGTGTTCTAGCAGCAGGCAGAGGGTACCTGAACATTCTAAGTGACAATAGGATAGAATGAGTTAAGCAAATACTGACATTGAATCCACTCTAATATTCCCGGTCAATAATTGAAATAAGGCAGTTTTAAACAGTGGCCCTTCAGGTAGGTTCGAAGAAGGCATAAATCAACTTTTAAAATATGAGAGTAGGAGCATAAGCGGCAAAAGAACAATGCAGTCCCAATTTAAAAGTTTCCTCTGAGGAGCTTGCCAGGAAGAAAGGTTTCTAAAAAGCAATCACTGGGATCCTGGTCTGGGAAAAACCAATGGTGCAGCCAAGGTCTCAAGATGGTAGCATCTTTCAGAAAAGAGATGCACAAGAACAAGGGGCACAATTTGAAGATAGAGGGGATGGCTCAAAGGTAATGTGAGGAAGTATTTTTCACAGAGAAGGTTGTGGATACATGGAACAGCCTTCCTGAGGAGGTAGGACTCAAAAACAGTGGGGAATTCAAGAATGCATGGGACAGACATAAGGCAACAGGGTTTTAAATAATTGATTACCAGTGTTTTTCCTGGGACAATACTTATTGTTCAGAAAGTATTTATATAGGTTTTCTAGAAGTGTTATGTTTGTTAAACACAATGAGGCAGGCAAGGTCACGAGGCAGCGTGGTGCAGGACTGACTGGAGTGGGAATAGCAGGAGAATGAGCCACCAGTACAGGGCATCCGTCTTCCAAGTGCTTGCCAAGCTCAGTCACCAGGAACCGAACAGTTATTTAGCATAATGTAGAAAGAACTCATGTATTCAATGCATTGGGTGTGGTTGCCTAAGCAGAAGATGGCAGCTTAATCTTATTCCTCCTGAGGAACTGTAGAATCAAACCCCATTCTTCCACTCTCAGACTGTTCCTCTTCTGTCAACCTTGAAGATCTAACAGCCAACAAGACCCTGCTAATATACTGTTAGTTATTTTGATCTCCAAACTACCTAAACCTGATATCTTGTCACCACTTTGAGCTGGGCCTACACAACCTCCGATATGGCAGACTCTCACACTCAATCCAGCTCAATTGCCAGAGTAGAAGCAATGTTCTCAAAAATAGTCTCAGATAACAATGATCTAAAAATAACTTCTCAGCAAACTATGACTACTTTAGAATCCCTTGATACACAAATCACCTTTGCTGAAACTAAATCATTATGTGCTGTATTAGATATGATCTTTCTCTTTAAATTGCCATCAAGATCACTGTACAGCCTTCATTATGAAAATACTGTTGCTCCCAGTAGATTGCAATTTCAGATGGCTGTACATCTTGGTTTATATAACATCCTAAGAAACCTAAACTTGTATTTTCCCATCACAAAGATGGCGTATCCCTTTGCAGTGGCTTGTATTTCCTGTCTATACCTATGCACTTAATCAATTTATAACCATTTTTTCAACATTTTGTTTTTCACTATAGTGATCAAACAAATGTTGATTATCATTATGTCCCACTATTGAAAATCTCATAGTTCTTTACCACTCGTTTACATGTCTTTTAATTCATGGTTTATCCGAACTATATGATCTGTTTTCTAATTATATATTCAATCACACATTTGGCATATCCTCTTTTCACACATAGATGATCTCTATATTCATATATATACATATATATGTATATGATGCCAGCAATTTTCGTGTACTGAGATAAGATACAATTCATATGATATAACATGTTTTACTCAAAACCCGATTTATAAGGGAGCCTCTATTTCTGGCTTCCCTTTGACTTGTGGATTTACCGGGTTTATTTTTTTAGACCTGGTTAACCTACCCTTTATTACATTAAGGCTATTTTAGAGTTCTAAATACATCTGAATACATATGTATTAAACATAATTTTTCATAAAACCCTATTATACTGAAGCTGACTCTTATTCACAATTTGTTCTAGATTACCAACTATTGGCATAACAAATCTATTACTTTGCCAAACATACATTCCAAATAAATAAACTAATATATAAATACATGTTCTAAATATTTTATTGCATTATTTCTTTTATACGTTCAGCTCAAACTTGATGTGCTGGTTACTGCAAAGCTATACTTTATATTATGTTTGGTTAGATACGCGGCTCCTCTGATTGTTCCTTTTTTTTGTGGCAACATAGATCTCTAATACAGTCAAGATAGTTAACCTTCTAAGTAGGTTGGCATATATTCTTTTAGTATACCTACAGGCTATTATACAGTTTGACTTTTTATTCCTTATACTCTATTTAAGAATTGTTTCTTTATAATGGGTTTATAACTGGTTCCCTACTTCTTTATAGATAACTGTTTACTGCTTGCACAATTATTGCAATTTCGTATTAACAGAGCTCATAAAGTTTAGTACTTAGAAGAACACAAGTCCTTTTTTTTCACTTGCTTGCTTCCTTAGGTCTATTTCCTTTATCACGCCTAAGTGTATTGAGAGAATCCTTGTATTGTGTACTGATTCACATCTTCGCCCACACACTTACAAGGAATCTCTTTTGTTAATTAATGACTTTTTATCTCTCTTTCTATTATTCTAAACATAGAAAGATATATGTGCTACTTATACTATATATATTTTATTTCAAATGCCTGAATGGACCAGCCACTTTTCTCATATACAAGTGTACCCTCTCTTATACTCCGATCATCCTGCACTTAATTTATAGGTCCCTTACCATTCCAACAACTATTTCCCTTCCTTTGTAAATCACCATGAATGACTTACGTCTATACACATGGGCCCAGATATTAAAAAGGGTTGCACCATGCGCAACAGGGATGCGCCAGCGCAAGTCCAAAAATGCACCATTTTGCGATATTCAGAGGGAGGCAGATGTGCCCCAAATAACAATGCGCAAGAGCGCAATAGTAATGAATGCATGTGCAACTGAAGGGGGAGGAACCATGAATAAATGGCGCAGTGCAATTTTCAACAACATGCACCATGTGCAATAGGGGAGCAAGCGGAAGTTGCGCGATAGCGGAAATGATCCAAAATAAAAAGGAACAAGAGAGAGGTGCAAGAACGCTACAGGGAAGCCACATGTTGCTGAACTGCAGGCAGCCACACATGCACACAGAAACTGTGAGCAGGACAGGGCAGGAGCAGGACAGAGCACCTGGAACCACCAGGAAAAGGGAAGGTGTGGGGAGCCTGTGCCACAGTGCAGGACAACATTGGGAAGTGCCACACAGCACTGAGGGCACAGACAGTGGGCAGTATGTCCACTACAGGGAGGTGTTCCCAGTGCAGGGGGAGTAGCAGTAAGGACAGTAAGGGGAACAGTAAAACAGCAGCCGGGAGGGGTAACAGAAGCCAGGGACATGGCCAGTGCCACCATCCAGATGGAGGCAGTAATGAGGGGGGTGAGAAGGCAGGCAGCAGGGGGGGCACGGCCGTGGAAGGGCCTGTCAGTGGTATGCCCCCACAGGCAATACCGAGCCCACACCAGCTTTGAGCTGTACACTGATACTGGAGATCATGGGCCAGTGCTGCCTGAACCGGGAGATCCTGAGGTGGCTCTGTGAGCTGTGCAGTGATGTGATGCAGGCACCCACACGACGGAGCCATGCTCTGTCAGTGGAGACCAAAGTGACAGCTGTCATGTGCCTGCTCACCACGGGTACCTTCCAGAGACCAACAGAGGACACGACAGGCATAACCCAGTCGGCCACGTCACGCCTTCTCACCCAATTCCTCAGCGCACTGTTGCCACATACTGCGGTGTACATCCATTTCCCCAGCACACCGGCAGAGCGCACAGCAAACATACAGGAGTTCCACAGGGTAGCACATATGCCTGGCATGCTCAGGGCAGTAGACTGCACCCATGTGGCCATCCGCATACCACCTACCCCTGAAGGGGCCGCATACATAAATCAGAAGGGGTATGCAAGCATCAACTGCCAGGTGGTGTGCGATGCCGGAGGGCACATAATCAATGTCTGTGCCACGCACCCTGGGGGAGCACATGATGCCTTCATCTAGTACCAGTCTGCACTGTGCCACAGGTTCGAGAGTGGGGACATCCCCACTGGCCACCTAGTGGGTGAGTATGCAAATCATGCAGAAAGACATGGAGCTTGGGAGGGGCATAGTCAGAGGTGACATGGTTACTGGCCTAGATGGCCCATGGCATGGGGACGCTGATCACCAGACTAATGTCCACCCTCTACACACAGGTGACAGTGGATACCCACTCCATCCCTGGCTGCTCACACCATACTGGTGGCCCACGACCCCATCGCAGCAACGCTACAATGAGGCACATGCCACCACATGCAATGTCATCGAGCGGGTGTTCGGGATGCTGAAGGCACATTTCCATTGCCTGGACACGTCTGGTAGTGCCCTACAGTACAGCCCCTCAAAGGCCTGCAGGCTATTCCTGGCCTGTTGCATCCTGCACAACATGGCCAATGACTGTGGGATAGCTGTACAGGTTGAAGAGGGGGACAGCGATGGGGACAATGAGGACGCTGGTGAAGATGGTGATGGTCAGCCCCTCTTGGTCGAAGGGACCCCTACTGATCTGGATGGCACAGCTGCACTGGGACACCATCACAGAGGAGCACTTCAACCAACCCAGGTAAGTCAGGGGGCCATGTGCAACCACCAGTGGCAAGGTCTCAACCCACAAACATGCATGGACAAACCCCAGAGGTGCATGTCATCAGGGAATTGGCCGAGCATGGAACCGCACATGAAATCAAGGATGGGCAAGGTCTAACACGGCACGCAGTCACACACACACACACACACACACACACACACACACACACACACACACAAGACATGCACAAAGGGTAGGAGGCACGCCAACCCCAACCGCCACCCCTAGCCACGCACACATCCACAGACCACCACGCCCAATGCCTGTCATTGTGCATGAGTCAGACGCTGGGCACCATTGCACAGTGGCAGACAGCGCAACGCAGACATCATCATGCACATGCCACAGCGGACAGCAGCCGGGAGGGTATGCAGATGGAACGTGTGTGTGTGTGTGTGTGTGTGTGTGTGTGTGCAGGGCGAGGTACCCCACCCGTGCATTGCACGTTGAACAACACACTGCACACAGGGCAGCATCAGACAGTAGCCTTGGTGGGAGACAGGTCAGTCACGCGCCACAGTGCCACAGCCACCACGGATGCATGGGCGGCCCCGCTGAGATCCACCAGCAGTGACAGGCTGACCAATGGCCTTATGGGGTGGCACTGATGGTTCCCTAGGGGTTCTGCTGCATGAACGCGACCGTGCTCACGCAGGGGTCTGCAGCACACTGAACATGCCTGCGCCAGGCATGCTTGGGATGCCCACAGCTGAACCAGGTGTCAACAAGGAGGGTGTCGCATGACGCCGGGAATGGGGGGTGGACATTGTACTGCGCGGTGTCAGCGATGCATGGGCAAATAACTGTGTGCCCACTGTGGCCATGGCAGCTGTGATTGTCTGTGTCAGCCTGTCAATGGCAGTGGTCACATCCTTCCATATCTGGTCCATCTCTTCCAGGAGCAGACCGGTGTCCCTGCTACACCGCTCCTCTGCCTGGTGCAGGGCCACATTGAGTGCATCCACTGCCATCACAAGCCGCAACTGCTGACTGACTGAATCTTGGAGTATGCGGGTATGCTCTTCTAAGAGGTCATCTGCCTGACCGGCATGCTGTCCCTCACAGTGTTCATGGCTCTGATGGGCAGCACCCCTTGAGGGTGGTGCTGCACACCAGGACCATGCCTGGGCATCTCCACAGGCAGTGCACTGACATCTCCCCCTGACACTGTACCCCCATGGCCACTGGCCAACTGCTGACACTGCCCCTCTGGCTGCCGCTCTCCAGGGCTCAACAGTGCCGCCTCAGCAGCTGCAATAGCCCCACTGTCCTGGACACACACCAGTGCTGCCCCACTGGTGCAGACAGGCACAGGCTGGGACTGTGATGTCAAGCAGGCCTCCACAGCGGCACCACCCACGGCCATGCCCGTGCTGTTACCTGCTGTGTGGCAATCCTGCAGCCCACACATATCACTGTCCATGAAGTGAGCTCCATCATCATCAGTGACGGATCTGGCACCAGCTCGAGTCTCAGCATGACGGCATCCATGGATGCTGGCATGCTGGGACACGGGCAGGGCCTCCTCCACACCTGCTCCACCAACATCAGTGCAGACAGCCAGGCGGGCCCCTGTCACCCTGACCTCGGACACCTGTGGAGGTGGACGGTCCCTCATCGATGTCCATCGATCATCCTCAGTGGACAAGCCCACCACCTCTGACCCATGTAGATGCTCAGGAGCTGTAAAGGAACACAGTAGCATTAATGTATCTGCCCTACCCTGTCCCCCCAC
This sequence comes from Neoceratodus forsteri, assembly GCA_016271365.2. Classification (NCBI taxonomy): domain Eukaryota; kingdom Metazoa; phylum Chordata; order Ceratodontiformes; family Ceratodontidae; genus Neoceratodus; species Neoceratodus forsteri. The sequence goes on from CM028133.1 coordinate 935,102,122, forward strand.
TGACGGAGATCAGGACCTACTATGCAGTGATGGGCTACCACCCATCTGGAATCCACCACCTGGAACACCCTTGATGACACAATGCTGCATGCTGCCAGCAACCCGCACTTCTTGTGGGGTCAGGCGTTGCATAGCCAGCTATCCCCCACCGGTCACAGCCCGTGCTGCCCTGATAGCATGCAACCTTGTCCTTGATCCTCCTCCTGTCCGTGCCCATCTTCTTTTTGCACTCCTGCGTGGACCACTGGTGGCTGCCATGCAGGTTGATGTACAGCGCCATCTCTTCCCATGCAGCAGCACAGGCCTGTGGTGTTCCCTGCTGTCCGCTGAGCAGCGGCTCCTGGTCAAGGCAGGCCTCAAACAGGGCATCTGTTTCTGCCTTGGTGAAGTTAGGCCTCCCTTCCTCCCACATCTCTGTTCCTCTTCCTCCACCTCATGATCGCTCATTCTTTATCCTGTGGGAATGTCAGGTGTTACCTGTGACTGTGCAGTCCCATGCATGTCCCACACACCACAGTCCACACTCCCAAACAGCAAGCAACTCACCACAATAGACTGCAATAACAGACTATTGCCACTGCAGCCCAATGTCTCATTTTTATAGTGCAACACATGCAAATGAGGTGAGGCACAATTTTAAGTGCATGCTAATGCAGTATCTGAGCCACTGAATAGCCAATTAGCTGATTTGCATATGCTGGCTGAATATCATGCTGTTGCACTTTGCGCAATTGTGTTGAACATGCTCAGGCAAGGGTGCATTTCTGTGACATGCGCAGTGGACACCGAACAGCACATGCCAGGGGTGCTGACACTGACGCATGCCATGCTGCTGACGTGCTGTGCATGGGAGGCAATGCAGGGCATGGCTACCATTGTGCCAGTGGTGCTACTGCGCTGTTCACATGTATGGTGCTCTGGCACTGGGGTGCCGTAGGTGCAGTGGGGCCACAGCACCATAGGCTGCTACAGGAAGTGGCACACAGATGCCCTACTGTGCTACACGCAGTGAGTACCAATCGCGCTGTGGCAGTCCGTGCGCAAGAGACCCCTGACCCTGAGCCGACCTTTGCCCCAAGGGCCATGCATCTGCATGGGTGCACCTCCATCATGCTGTTCAGTGACAGTGTGATGGGGAGTGACAGTGCAGTACCGTGCAGCATCTGCACATGGCGAACGTGCGCTACAGAGTGCCATTTTGACACTGAAACAGTACAGGATGAGCGGAGATGGGCACCATCTGGAGCCAACTGGAACTGGCCAATCTGGTCCAGTTAGTGGAGCCCCATGCTGCTGCCCTATTTGGGAAGGCACTCCTGGACAAGGCAAGGAGTGCAGTGTGGGAGGAGGTGGTGGTGGCCCTGGAGGAGGCCACAGGCATGGAGAGGACCACGGAGCAGTGCAGGCACTGCTATGGTGATCTGCAGCGCTGGGACCCAGAAAGGCTTTCCCGCCTGCAGGCACATGCCAGGAGGGGCACTGTGCCATGGCCAGGAAGGTGCCCTATCCATACATTGTTAACATCCATATGGATATCACGGTGGCATGTGTCCAGCACATGGGGGGGCCATCCAGTGTGGGCTGTGGTGGTGGCATCGGTGGGGGAGGATGGGTATGGCTGTGTGGGATTGCACACACAAGGGGTTGGGGGAACTTTGCTACCGGATTGTACTGACGTTCTTCTCTCCATGATTGCACCCTAGGTCCAGAGGAGTGCCGGCATGCGAGGGAGGGGAGGCTGCGCCGTGATCAACAGCAGGCCGAGAGGGCGGCCGGACCAGACAGGCACAGGGACCATCCTGATGATGGTGAGTGCCTTACATCCATTATTTTTGCATGCTGTGTAACAGGGTGGGCAGCGGGGCATGGCCACCATCCATTGACACCATTGCCATGCATGCAACTTGGTACAGTCAGCACTGTCCAGTGGCACTGCATGTCTGGGAGTACATCAATGGTGGTCCATGCATGCACCGGGTACATGGCTGTGCCACTGTCTTCGCACCACATAGCCATGTCACTGAACAGCCATGGTGCAGGACTTGGCCGGTGTGTGTGTGCAGCAACACATGGCTGTGTGCCCTGGGTGGGCAGGTCTTGTGGACGCGATCACTGTGGGTGGTCACACACCATCACAGAGGCATGTCCCATGGCCGTATGCCATGCACAGTGGATTGGCTGCATGGGGCTGTGCATTCACACCTATTGACTCTGCTCCTTTTCCTAGGTGGACAGCAGCTGCAGGCGATCAGGAAAGTACTAGGGAGATCCTACATGTTGCCAGGGCATCACTGGAAATCCTGGAAAGGCTGGGTGTCAGGACGGCGGCATGGTGGGAGGAGCAGCCGAGCGGGAGCGGGCTCCCGAGAGCCTACTGATGCCCCTGATGTCCCTTATTCCCTGGACCCACCATCACACCCCTCCTTCCCTCTACCATTTGTTCACCCCTGCCCCTTACCCACCCCCACCTTGTTTGTGGCCTCCCCAACCTTTTGTAAATATTTGTATATTGTTTTGTTTGCTGTTTTTCAATATATTTGCTTTGATATGCTTACTGTGGTGGTCTCTGATTTGCAGTGGGCTATAGGCACTCAGCTGCAGTGGTGTGCATGGCATCAGGGTGATGCAGTCATGTGCATGTGTGGGTGTCCGTGGGGAAGCGAGTATGGTGTGGGAGTAGCTATCAGTCACTGTCTGTGGTGTGTGTTTGTTCCTTGTGCACTGATGACTGTGTGCAGTGGTCCACAGTGCATGCTCTGTGTCCATGGCACACCTGTCAAACCGTCCATGGCCTGTGTAGCTGATACCCTTGCATGTCTGTGACCTGCACTGTCCACTGACATGTCAGTGGTGGCTGTCCATGCTGCTCAGCCACTGTACCCAGCACAATCCCGGGTTGCCTCCTGTCACAGGTGTGGTGTATGTCTGCCTCAGATTACACTGTGGCCTCTGCTGCTGTTGTCCCACGTCCATGCTGTCGCTTGTGTGTGTCGCAGGGGATGTGCACCACTGTCTGTCACTTGTGCTCTGGGTGCATGCTGGTGGCATACAGCTCCACGGTGCCTGCGCAGGGTGGCTGGCACTCCTGTGCCATGGAGGGGTGCTGGCCATGTGTACACAGTTTCCTGTGGCCATACGCTGGGGGCTTGGTTGCCCTGCTACTGGGTCCCTGTGTTGGTGTGCCCTTGGGTATGGGTGGATGTTTGTCCATGCACTGTGTTGCATCCTGTGTGGTGCATGCTTCCATGCACCACTGTGGGTGTCTGCGCTGGCTGTTGTGGCCAGTGCTGGGTTGGGGTGTGTCCTTGGGAGGGTGTGCAGGGTGATGTACCACTGGTGGTGGGGTCCTAGGCATGCTCTGTTATGTGTGGGTACCTTGTGTGCCAATGCATGGTCAGTATCTCAGCTGTACCTCAGGGGGGACATGTGTGGTGGCACTGTGTATGCAGTTGTTGCATCGCTGTGTGCTGCCACCCGCTGATGGGTGCTCATGGTGGGGCTGCTTGCATGGTTCTGTGGTGCACAGGGTTGCATTTTCACAGTGGGGTGGTGGCATGCATGGGGTGTCCTGCACTGGTGGATGCTGCTCCTGGGCAGGATGTCTGGGGATCATGGTGCAGGGTGTGCTCTGCATTGGTGGGATGGTGTGGCATGGGGTGATCGGCCCTCCTTGTGTGCCAGTCATAGCTTGCCAGGGGGTGTGCTGGGGCACCATGCCCCGGCTATTGGTTTGTTGCTGGTATCCAAGGGCTGGTAGTTATTCCAGCTCTCCACTGGTTGTGCAGTGCATGGGGTGTGGGGGGGCAATGTCTGTTCTGCTGTGTGCTCCTCTGCCCATCTGTGGCATGGGTGGTGGGCCCCTGTATCCTGTCCCTGTGCACCCCTGGTTGTGCTGTTGCTCTGCTGTCCTGCTCCACTGAGCATCCCTGGTTGTGCTATGGCTCATCTGAACTGCTCACTTAGCATCCCTGGTTGCACTGGCACATCTGGACTGCAAACTGCACAGCCCTGGTTGTGCTATGGCACAGGTGGTGCGATATTCAGTCGTGTGCTGCAGATGCATCTTGGCCTGCGCAGTTTTTGAATATCACGCTTCTTGTGCATGGGCGCAGTGGACTTGCACTTGCTCCTGCTGTTGCGCACTTTTTGGGCACAGTTTGAATATCTGGGCCAGGGAATGTGAAGGGACTTAATTCTTCCTGCAAGCAAAAGCAAATCCTTTCATATCTTAAAAAACATAAAACACAAATTGCTTTCCTTCAGGAAACAAAATTACTAATGGAGGATGTTAACAGACTTAAAAAGATTGGGTCGGTCAAATTTATGAATCATCTTTCTCCTCTAAAAATGAGGAGTAGCTATTCTCATCCACAAAAATCTCAAATGGTCCTTTATTAAATCCATTTCTGATAAAGAAGGTAGATGGGTATTGGTCAAATTAAACACCCATTCTGGTCCTCTCCTTTTTGTTAATGTTTATGCACCTAACTCTGACTCTCCAGATTTCTACCACCATCTAGCTCAACAATTACTATCTTTCAATACTGACAACACACCTATAATTCTTGGAGGCAATCTTAACCTAGCTTTATAAGCTAGTATAGATAGAAGTAACCTATCCATGGATGCCCACCCCAGAAGTGTTAAAGCTCTTTCCCTATTAATGAAAGATCTTGGTTTAACAGATGTCTGGTGTCTCTTTCACCCCCGTGACCGAGATTACACTTTCTGCTCTTCCCTGCACAAGACATATAGTAGAATTGATTATTGGTTATTATACAATGGGGTATGAATATCCTGTAACCTCACTGGTCAAAACACATCACATGACCGTGGTATATCCTGTAATGACCCACGGCTGAGAAATGGCATTTATAAAAAACATACTTAAACACATTTCAAATTTATTTTACACATGGGTCCATTGTATAATCGCAATAAGGCACTCCAGGATGTGGGTTATTGTGGGATTTACCCACTTCTTGTGTGGTTAGATCACTCGGCTGTGCCTCATGACACCATACAAGGCGTGGGTAAATCCTCCAACAACCCACCCTGTTGTGCTATATTGTTAAGTCTCTCCTGCTATAACAGAAAAAAACTATTGAATCATCTATTTGACCTATTACTATCTCAGACAATTCCCTGTTATGTTACAACTTTATAGGGTCCTCGACTCCAAATCTTCTTATTGGCGCCTGGATCATCTCCTCCTCAAAGACCCTGACTTTCTACCTATGGTTAAATCACAGATTCTGGAATTTCTTTCCATAATAACTCCCTGATACATCAGCGTGCATGGAACGGAAGCTTTAAAGGCCACAATTGTGGGAAAATTATTAGCTATGCTGCCCACAGGAAAAAAGTAAGAGAGCACCAACTAGCTGAGATGGAAAATTCTCTAAATCCAAAGAGAATATATATTTAAATCCAAAAACACAACCCCGACTCCCAGCTTCATCTTGAAATCCTTCAGCTCAGAATAAAAATAAACAAATTAATCTCCCGTAAAACTGAGCTTGCTATGTTTAAACTTAAACACAAATATTGGGAGCATGGCAACAAAATGGGAAGCTTGTTTCCTACCAACTTAAAGCACAGCAAATGGAGTGACACATTTTAGGTTTAAAAGACGCTCAGGGTACAATCCATTCTGATAATCCATCTATAAATAACATTATGAAATCCTTCTATCAAAAATTATATTCCAACTTACATCCCCACTCCAATATACAAATACAGCAGTTCCTAAAAAATCTATTTCTTTCTCATCTCTCTGCCTCTGAAATGAATAATCTAGACAAACCCTTTTCTCCTCAAGAAAATCAAAAAGCTTTATCCTCCCTGAAATCTGGTAAATCACCAGGTGGCGATGGATTTCCTATAGACTTTTATAAAATGCTTTCTGACACTCTCTGCCCTCTTCTGTTAACTGTCTTTCAAGAAGCCATCATTAATGGCAGTCTCCCGCCAACATGTACTGAAGCAATTATCACCTTAATCCCCAAGAAAGATAAAGACCCTACTCCTCCTGCAAGTTAGAGACCTATATCTTTATTAAATACAGACGGAAGATTTTTGATAAATTACTCACACTTAGACTTGAATCCCTGATCCCCAACTTAATTCATTGTTCACAAGCTGGCTTTATTAAGAATAGATTTGGCTCTGACCATTTACATTCTCTATTTAATTTAATGCATAAAGCTAAATTCCTTAAATCACCTATGGCTGCTATTGCCATCGATTTTGAAAAGGCTTTTGATACCTTACACTGGGACTACCTTTATGAAGTTCTGTCTCACTTTGGTTTCTCTCACAATTTCTGTTCCTGGCTCAAATTATTATATACCTCCCCTGTGGCAAAGGTTCTTACTAATTCTACTCTTTCTCTCACTTTCAATTGGCACGAGGAACTAGACAAGGATGCCCCTGTCACCCTCTCTGTTCATTTTAGCCATGGAACCCCTGACTGCTAGTCTTCATCAGTCCACAGACATTAAGAGAATCCTTGTTGGCAATTCAAGATATGTTTCCTTTCATATGCAGATGACCTTCTAATCTTATTTGAAAACCTAATGAAGCTGCCCTACCACTGGCTGACTTACTTAATAAGGTCACTAATATTTCAGGCCTTGCTTTGAATTATGGGAAATCAGAACAGATTGATGACAATTGTAAGTCCTCTATGAATATACCCCTGGGATTTTGTTGGTCCCCACAAGGCATCACATACCTAGGCATCAAAATAACCTGAAACTTGGAAACAATCTGGGACACTAATTTTAACCCTTATTTAACAACATTAGGATGATTCTCGACAGATGGAAACTTCTTAATCTTTCCTTCATGGGGAAAATTGCTGCCATTAAAATGTCCATCTCTTCCAAGATTCTCTACCTTTTTGCCAACATTCCCTTGATCTTACCGTCTTCTTTCCTAATTGGTATTTTTTATGGGATGGGAAACTACCAAGATTTAGCCATAATAAACTTTGGGCACAAAAGAAAAAGGAGGACATGGTTTAAAGGTTACCTATGGACCTTCCGAACCACTCAAACTATTAAGTGGTTTCAAAACCTTCATCTCACTCCCATTATGGGTTGCAATGGAATCTGCACTATGCCCTGGAGGAGTTCCACTTCCTTCATCTTTAATCCTCTCCTTCTAAGTTAAAATCTCACCCAACCACATCAGCCTCTGTTCTTTATTGGAAACTAATTCACAAATTTTTAAGTCTAACTTAACCCCTTGGCTGTATGCCCTCTCTGGGGCAACCTAACACTCTACTTTAGATAACCACCCAATCTTCTGCTGTTCCTGGAGAAACAAAGGTATTTTCTTTTAGGTGACATCTTGGACCAAAACTCATTCACTATCAAAATGTTCTCAGATCTACAGAGTATCTGGAAGGTCTCTAAACAAGACTTCTGGAAATACTTACAAATTAGAGCTGCTTATAACTCTTTCTTGTCATGTGTATAAACATACTCTCCAAGATCAATATGTTTCACAATGGGTTAACTTATCCATAAAATGGAACAGCTTCATTTATAAAGATATCATAAACAATTTACCTGACTATTCTATTCCAGCAAAGAACAAGTGGAGTGTACTACTTAACTGTAATATCACAGATGCACAATGGCACAACTGCTGGCGTTTATCCCACCATACACTCAAAGATGCCCGTAGTTCCTTAATACAAATAAAAATCCTTCATTTATGGTACAGAACTCCTGCTGTACTTCACTGCATGGGACTTTTAAATAACAATAATTGTTGGAACTGTAACTCACCTAATGGGGACACAATTCACATTTTGTGGTCTTGTACTCCCATTAATAAGTTTTGGTGCAAAGTATATTTATTAGCTACTAGAGTTACTCGACAAAATATCCCCTTAGATCCTAAACTCTTTTAATTAGTTATCTTGATCTCAAGTAACCCTCCCCTCTCACGTGCACATTTCAGATGGCTAAACATACTATTTCTTCTCGTTAAACGCCTGATTCTAATGAATTAGAAATCAACTTGTATCCCAGCCTTTTCAGATGTCCTTCAAAGTCCTTCCCAGTATGCATCCCTAGATCGACTATCCCATGTCATTCACGACTGACTCACTGTATAAGATAAATGCCGGCAGGACTATTTCAGGTATATTGAAACTTTTGGCTCCCCTAGACCTTAATTCATGAGTACTCAAGTCTCTTCTTTTATATTGGACTTTAGATTGGGTCTCCTTTGTTCCTATGCACAGATATCTCTCTCTTATCTCCTTCTTCTTCTGTCTAATTCTTTACTGTCATCTCCCTGTTTACTATCTCTCATGCATACATTACTCTTTTACTCTTTTCTTCATATATTGAACACCGACTGTAATGTCTTGAATGTCCTTTTATACATTTTACTTAACATTCAGGTTTTAAACACTTATTAGAATTCATTTTATATATGGTGGATCTTCTTGAATTAACAGTTACCCCATGCTTAATTATGACTCTGCCATTGTTCACCCACATATTTGTCTAAGTCTAAAATCCAATGAATAATTATGTAATGAAACCTCTGTAATTTTACAACTCATTTATTGCTATGCATAATATGATGTTTTTCTTTCTATATAATGGAGGATATTTTCCAATGTAATGTATGTTTTGTTCTTCTGTATATATTTTAAACACCAATAAAAGATAAAGTGAAAAAAACACAATGAGGCAAGTGCTATGCATTTTACAATGTTTTAGCACTTTTATGAACAAAAACGCTAATCAATTTTTAGAGTTAAATAAAACCCTGGGCAATTCTAGTGGGGGTAGGAGGAAGTAGGCTGTTGGTTAACTAGGATCTGCAGTCTATGCATTAGGTAGGAAATGGGCAGACTAGGTGGGCCAGCGGTCCTTATCTGCCATCAAATTCTATGTTTCTATGTCTCCGTAGCCAGCCAATGGTGGAAGGAGCCATACTCAGGGCATTAGAAAGGGCTCCAAGCTGAAAGTGATGAAATTACCTGAATCTTCTACAACTGCTGGAAGGAGGGACAGCAGCCAGTGAAGAGCCATGCTGTGGCGGTAAGTAACTTTGCTTCAGTGCCCACTGGGCTCCTGAATCTCCTATGGCTGCTGGAAGAAGGGACAACAGCCAGTGAAGAGCTGTGCCCCAAGGTAATGTTAGCTGCTTTTGCTTTGGAGCCTGCTGGGGCTCCTGAATCTATTATGGCCACTGGAAGGAGGAGACGGTGGCCAGTGAAGAGCCATGCCCAAGATGGTGGTAAACGCTTACTTCAGCACTTACGTCACAGGTAAAGCTAGGATCTGGATGAGCTGCAGATCCTAGTTTTACCAACAGCCTACTTCCTCCTACTTCCCACTAGAATTGCCTTATGTCTGTCCCATGCATTCTTAAATTCCCCATGGTTTTGACCCCACCCTTGTGCCCTTTCCTACTCCCCCTTTCCCCATGTTTATTGTGAACCACATCAAGTGGTGGTCACTCCCCACCAGCAGTTCCTCCACCCCTGCTCCCTCACAAACTTACCATTCACCAGATGAGGCCTACGGTGTTCCCTAACCTGGTTGGTTCATTGACCATCTACAATAGGAAGCTTTCCTGGAAGGCATTCAGAAGTGCTGCTTCCTCCTATTCGTGGTGGCTGGGGTACCTCAATCCACTTCAGGCAGGTTAAAGTCCCCCATAGTCACTGTGCTTCCCCTCCTACAGGTCCTTCTGATCTGGCCTGCTAGTTTCCTGTCTAACTCCTTAATCTGAGATGGTGGCCTGTACACCACTCCCATTCAAAGGGTCCTATTTGTGGAGTCCTGGAGCTGCACCCATAATGACTCCATGCTGCCCTCCCCCTTCCTCCCTTATACACTTCAGTCCTTCCCCTCACGTACAGCACAACCCCTTCTCCTTTATCCTGTCCTTTCAAAATATCTTATACCTTGGTATTGCCAAGTCTCAGTCATGGTACTGGGTGGCCCATGTCTTGGTGATGGCCACCATGTCCCACCTCCCCATCTGCCATGAGAGCTGCAACTCTGCTGTTTGTTTCTAGATTCCTAGCATTCAAGGTTACCGCCCTCCAAACAACTTCCTTCCTTACTCCCACTTGCTCTCCTTCCTAGCATCCCACCTGACCCTCCCCCAAGTCCCTTGCTGCTGGTATGGGGAAGTTTATTCGGCTTCCCTATCTGTGGATCCTGCCTGACTCCTGCCCACTTGCCACACCCCCTTCTAGTTTAAATTCTCACTATTTGCTAAGTATTCCCTCAGTTTCTATTTTAGTACCTTCCTTCCCTCCTAACTTAAGTGTAGCCTGTCCTTAGCGTAGAGATCATTGCTTTCTCAGGTCCTTCCCACCTCCCCATCCACCCATACCCTTTGGACTGACATAATTTTCTTAGCCATGTGTTAAATTCTTCTATCCTCAGCTTCCTTGCCGTGCTCTCCCTGGGTACAGGAAGCACCTCAGAGAAAGTTACTGATCATCCTGCCTCCTCACAAATCAGCCCCAGCTCCTCAAATCTCCTCTTGACTACATCTACCATATTTCACACCAAGTCATTTGTTCCCAAATGCAGAACTATGTGAGGTTTCTCCCTACCCCTTCTAGCATACTTCAAAACAGATTGACCCAACCTTTCTGCTGTCATGCCTGGCACGGCCTCCACCCATATGTGACTATGCCTCTCTCCCTTTCTTCCCCATCTGATCCCTTTCAGAACTGAGTCTCCCAGCACTAGGACTTCACCCCCATTTTCTTGTTCTACTCACCTTGTCTTTCCTTTATCTTGTCCCCTTCCTCTTCATTCCTCTAGCACAGTTGTTCCCCCTTCCACTCCTCTTGTAATGTCCCCCGTCTCTGCTCTAGCCTCCTTCTCCCCTTTCTCCTCTGATTTTACCTCCCCTCTCCACCGAGCTCCTCCTGCTTCCTCCCCGATGCATCCCTATCCCTTTCTTCTCATACCTCCTTTCCTCACAATCCCCTTACTTGACCTATCCCCCATACCATATCCCTTCAACCCCTTGGCCCCCATTCCTCCTCTCGCTTGGTCTGTCATCAGCTCTTCTGCCCAACACCCCTAACACATTCCCCAGTCCTGCCAGTACCGCAAACCTATTTTTGATGTCCTCACTACCACCTATTTCCATCCTTCCTTCTGCTCGCCACCCATCACTGCTGACTTTGTGACTGTTAGATATCTCCTTCCTCCCATCCTCGTGTGTCCTCTGAACTGGGACACCCTGTCTCCTTCCCCATCTGCCACCTTTTTCCTCTCCTCTCCTCCTCTCTTTGATCTGTTCTCCCTTCAGTTACCCTCCTTCCCTAGCCACTGAGTCATCCTCCAATCAGCTCACATTCCCTTCCTAAGCTCTATTTATAAATAGCTGATCTTGTTCCTAAGCTGCCTTATTTGCCTGCACACTAAACACCCCCCGCTCTCCACACAATTTTCAGAAAGATTGCCACTCTACAGTTGTTGCAGCCTACCACCCTTCCTATCTCACTCTTCACCCACCAGAGTCCCCCATCTTTTTCAGTAGAAGGATGCCCATATCACCCCCATGACCCTCACATCCAGCTTTTCCAGTTTTGTCCATGGTTCCACCAGCTCTCCGATACCTTACCCTCATGTAAAAGTTTGCCAACCAACAAAGTATGCCCCACCAATAAGTGCAGTCTGTCCCCAAAGCACAACCAAAAGCAATCTGCCCTTTAAAAGTTGATTACACTTCAGTAGTACAGCAAATCCTAACCTATAAACACTGTGCCAAAAATATCAATACTGGGTTTTTCAGACATGCCCTGCTAACACAAATAGTATAGGATGTATTTGCAAGCAATAATCACTGTGTCAAACGTGTCAACATCTGAGTTAACCTCACCTCACCTACTGTAGTAAGATACAATGCAATAACAGTATAGCATCTATTGCTGTTCTAGAACATTATCTTTTACTTGGTGTATCAGTCTTGTCCTGTATATTCTTTCTAGTTACCAGACTTGCTATGACTCATATCCTCCTGTGCAGTAACAGGATATGACGTGGGGGTAAACAGAAATAAAGGGGAAGTGAGCATTGGGGTGGGATTATACACCAGCCTCACCGGCCTGCTCAAGAAACAATCAGGCCAGCAATGCTCAGAGCACTAGAGCTCCATATGGTTCCCTGAGAACTCAGCAGTATCTAGATATTTGTGCCTCAGTTGCTAACTGCTCCTGTAGGGAGTGGAGCAAGTTTGCTCAACAACCTCCCAAAATTCCCCTGAGATGCCTTGAAGTCAAACACAAATGCTGCTGTTTTGAACTAACATCTGACTCTACAACTACGCCGTGTACCTGTAATAAAAGAAAGTAATAAAGAAAGAAGGGCAAGTATAGTAATAAATCCTAAATATTGTTAACTTAGAGTAGCACGTTCTGTTCCTCTGTGCATCCAGAAAAGTGTCCCAACACACCTTAAAATACTATAACAGAATACCTAGGGGAAAAAAAGCTAATAATCCCAACACCTGGAAGAACAAAAAAACAAAATATGTGTGTCTATATATATTTATAGACAGCAGTAACAAGGTACTTTCCTTTTCGTCCGAAGTCCTTGACTGCTCTTGGCTTCCTCCCATCCCTCTAGCCCAAGTCTCTGCTGCTGTTCATTGTCTTTATCCTTTTTAAGTTGATTGCGTGAATGCGCAAGAAACATATTGTGGCAGCTTTCCAGAAGCAGGTTGTGGAGGCGCGGCACTGTTGTGGCCAATGCCCCCACAGCCTGTAAAGGCTTGGCCTGCTTTCCCCAATGCAGTAGAATGCTGTTGCTGACACTAGTTTAGCCAGCGTGCCACAACCTTGAAATGTTTCAGCTACTGCAATCAGGGGCTGCCTTGTCATTGCAGCATCAGTAATTCACTGCAATGAGGGCGAACCGTCATTGCTGGGTGGAACGTTAGCTATAATATTGTTTGTGAACATGGCTGCCTACCACCATGTTCACAAACACATCATCTGGCCCCAGTGCCAACGGGTGCCCAATCCACCTCGGCAGCATGTGCCCCTCCCACAGCATGTTTTTGCTGACGGGGCCCCAATCCCCATTGGCTTCCATCCCGGTGCTAGTTGAGTTGCCGATGGGAGTGCATTCCCCATCAGCATTATGTCCCCTCCTGTTTGATGTGCCGACAGAGCCCCTCCCATCGGCATCCAGGTCCCAAAGAGTAGCGGGAGAGTTGTGCCGGGGTGCCCAATCCCCTCGGCTCTTGCACCCCCTTTTGTGCCAACAGGGTGCCCAATCCCCATCAGCTGCACCCCTCCAAAACATTCAGGTGTAAACCTGTAAAAAAAAAAAAAAAAAAGGTCCCTCATGGTCTCCTGCCCCCACAACCCGCTCCACCCACTCGCACACCTGCCTCCCCACCCCCCACCCATACTTACCTCCAGAGTCCAGTATGACAATCTTGTGGACTGGGAACATGTCTGCACTCTTCAAAGTTGACCACGAACTGAGAAATGCCAGTAAGCTGTATACTGGAATGAAAAGGGCTTTTTCAACTTTGATGCATATCTCAGGCATTTTTGGAATTTTGACACCAAATTTTCAACATGACCCCTCCTCATGAATTTTGTCACTGTCATGGCATTATTCGGCCATGAAAGGTGATTTTGTGGTCACTGCGCGGAATTCCCTTTCGGGACTGACTAACGAAACGACAGTGCCAGTGTTCATGAGATGGGCTCTAAAAAAGCCTATGTTGCAAATTTGGTGGACAATATCCAAAAAATGACTGTTTCATGAGCGTGCATTGCTCAATTGCTATGCACGCTCGTAACTTCACGAATTTGCAATATTTTCACACCAGAATTTCAACATTAGCATTTTTTTCCACCTCCTTGTGAACAGTACAGCTGTCATTTTTCACATCCTGGCTAAAATGTATTTTCACACTTCCAGCGCAGAATAGCATCTTCGCTGTGGGAAATCAGCATTTGGGACAGATTAAGAAAATGACAGTGACACTGTTCATGAGCAGAGGTCCTAAAATGCCTATGTTGAAAATTTGGTGACAATACTCCATAAAATGACTGTGTTACGAGCGTGCATTGTGCAGTTTCCATGCACCCTTGTAAGTTCGCAAATTAGTAATATTTACATGCCAGATTTTCAACACTTGCATTTTTTCACACCTCCTTATGAACAGTACGGCTGTCACTTTTCACATACTGGCTGAAATGTGTTTTCACGCTTCCGGTGCAGAATACCACAGTCGCTGTTGGAAATCAGTGTTTGGAACAGATTAGGATTGAGTGAGTGAGAGAGAGGAGAAGTGACTGAGCACAACTGAGCTCTGTTGGAATTGATGCAGTTTTCTTTGTGGGCAGGAAAAGGCACCATCGCAGGCAGGATCCCAGTACAAAAGGGCAGCCTGCAGCGGTGGGAGAAACAGAATGAGCGAGTGAGGGAGGGGGGGAGGAGGAGTGAGCTCAATGGAGCTCTATCATGACTGCTGCAGATTTCTTTGTGGGCAGAAAAGGAGCAATGCACGAGGGGCCACTACAAAAGGCAGTCTGCAGCGGGAGAAACAGAATGAATGAGTGAGAGAGGGAGTGAGTGAGCGAGTTCAATGGAGCTCTATCGTCACTGCTGCAGATTTCTTTGTGGGCACAAAAGGGGGCAATGCACACAGGGGCCCAGCAAAAGGGCAACCTGCAGCAGCAGGACAAACAGAATGAGCGAGTGAGAGAGGAGGGTAGTGAGCTCAGTGGAGCTCTATCATGACTGCTGCAGTTTCTTTGTGGGCAGATAAGGGTGGCAATGCTGGCAGGAGCCCAGTACAAAGGGCAGCCTGCAGTGCCAGGAGAAACATAATGAGCAAGTGAGACACGGGGTGGCGACCTCAATGGAGCTCTCTCAGGACAGCTGCAGATTTGTTTGTGGGCAGAGAAAGGTGCCAATGTAGGCAGGAGCCCAGTACAAAGGGCAGCCTGCAGCACCAGGAGAAACAGAACATGCGACTGAGAGAGGGGGAGTGAGTGAGGTCAATGGAGCTCTGTCGGGACTGCTGCAGATTTCTTTGTGGGCAGAAAAAGGTGCCAACTAAGGCAGGAGCCCAGTACAAAAGGGCAGCCTGCAGCGCTGGGAGAAACAGAATGGCCAGTGAAAAGAGGGGAGTGGCGAGCTCACGAGGGGTCTATTGTGACTGCTGTGGTTAAAGGTGGCAATGCAGGCAGAAACCCAGTACAAAGGCCAGCCTGCAGTGCCAGCAGAAATGGAACTAGTGAGTGAGAGGGAGTGAATGACCTCAACGGAGTTGTGTTGGGACTGCAGATTTCTTTGTGGGCAGAAAAAGCTGCCAACACAGGCAGGAGCCCAGTACAAAATGGCAGCCTGCTGCAGCGGAGACACGAATGAGTGAGTGAAGGAGGGGGTGAGTGCGCTCAAGCAGAACTCTGTTGGGACTGCTGCGGATTTCTTTGTGGGCAGAAAAAGGAGCAATGCGCAGGGAGCTCACTACAAAAGGCAGCCTGCAGTGGCGGAGAAACAGAATGAATGAGTGAGAGAGGGGAGTGAGCGAGCTCAATGGAGCTCTATCGTGACTGCTACAGATTTCTTTGTGGGCACAAAAGGTGGCAATGCAGGCGGAGCCCAGTACAAAGGCCAGCCTGCAGCGCCAGCAGAAATGGAATGAGGCGAGTGAGGAGGGTGAGCAAGCTCAAGCGGACCTGTGTCGGGACTGCTGCAGATTTCTTTGTGGACATAAAGCCGCCAACAGAGGCAGAAGACCAGTACAAAAGGGCAGCCTGCAGCGCCAGGAGAAACAGAATGAGCGAGTGAGAGAGGGGGAGTGAGCCACCTCAAAGGAGCTCTGTTTGGACAGCTGCAGATTTCTTTGTGGGCAGAAAAACATGCCAATGCAGGCAGGAGCCCAGTACAAAAGGGCAGCCTGCAGCGCTGGGAGAAACAGAATGAGCGAGTGAAAGAGGGGGAGTGAGCGAGCTCAACGGAGGTCTATTGTGACTGCTGCGGATTTCTTTGTGGGCAGGAAAAGGTGGCAATGCAGGCAGGAACCCAGTACAAAAGGCCAGCCTGCAGCGCCAGCAGAAACAGAACTAGAGAGTGAGAGAGGGGGAGTGAATGACCTCAACGGAGCTGTGTTGGGACTGCTGCAGATTTCTTTGTGGGCAGCAAAAGCCGCCAACACAGGCAGGAGCCCAGTACAAAATGGCAGCCTGCAGCAGCGGGAGACACGGAATGAGTGAGTGAAGGAGGGAGTGAGTCGCTCAACAGAACTCTGTTGGGACTGCTGCGGATTTCTTTGTGGGCAGAAAAAGAGCAATGCACGGGCTCACTACAAAAGGCAGCCTGCAGTGGCGGAGAAACAGAATGAATGAGTGAGAGGGGAGTGAGTGAGCGAGCTCAATGGAGCTCTATCGTGACTGCTACAGATTTCTTTGTGGGCACAAAAGGTGGCAATGCAGGCAGGAGCCCAGTACAAAGGCCAGCCTGCAGCGCCAGCAGAAATGGAATGGCGGTGAGAGGGGGTGTGAGCAAGCTCAACGGACCTGTGTCGGGACTGCTGCAGATTTCTTTGTGGACATAAAAAGCCGCCAACAGAGGCAGAAGACCAGTACAAAGGGCAGCCTGCAGCGCCAGGAGAAACAGAATGACGAGTGAGAGGGGGGTGAGCCACCTCAAAGGAGCTCTGTTTGGACAGCTGCAGATTTCTTTGTGAGCAGAAAACATGCCATGCAGGCAGGAGCCCAGTACAAAGGGCAGCCTGCAGCGCTGGGAGAAACAGAATGAGCGAGTGAGAGAGGGGAGTGAGCGAGCTCAACGGAGGTCTATTGTGACTGCTGCGGATTTCTTTGTGGGCAGGAAAAGGTGGCAATGCAGGCAGGAGCCCAGTACAAAAGGCCAGCCTGCAGCGCCAGCAGAAACAGAACTAGAGAGTGAGAGAGGGGGAGTGAATGACCTCAACGGAGCTGTGTCGGGACTGCTGCAGATTTCTTTGTGGGCAGCAAAAGCCGCCAACAGCGAGTGAGAGAGGGGGAGTGAGCCACCTCAAAGGAGCTCTGTTTGGACAGCTGCAGATTTCTTTGTAGGCAGAAAACATGCCAATGCAGGCAGGAGCCCAGTACAAAGGAGCAGCCTGCAGCACTGGGAGAAACAGAACAAGCAAGTGAGAGGGGGCAGTGAGCAAGCTCAACAGACCAACCAATCAACATTCAAAGATTACCGCAAGGCTGAAAGAATACTTATGGCCAATCAGAAAACTCTGTCTTTGCATTTAATGTTACAGAAAATTCCACCTTCTAGTAACACATGTCACTACCCTGAACAAATCTATGAGATAAGAGTTCTCCATCATAACTTTTCTATTTTAACTCCTGCAGTACAACGAGGATAGGACTTCAAAGTGTCATGCAGCTTACATGTGACCAGCTTCAATATCACAAGAACTGGTCTTCCTGGGCTCATTTTGCTTTTCTGACATCTCAGAAGAAATCTGGAAAATGGACACTTTTTTTTTAAAGATGTAATTCACCATAGATCCCATACATTTGCAGAATCTAGTTTCCCCTTGTTGTGTTGTCAATACAGAAATTAAATAGTTACATAGAATGTGTTGGCAGAAACTGACCAGTAGACCCATTTAGTCTGCCCTGTTTTCCCTATTACTACACCCTGGACCCTTTTCAGTCACATATGTCCCTTTCCGCCTCCCTTTCCTCTACCTATTATTCCCCATCTGCCTATTCCACACGTGCTTGATGCTCCCCACTGTCTTTGTCTCCACCACCTCTACTGGCAGGCTGTTCCAGGTGTCCACCACCTTTCTGTGAAGAAGTATTTCTTCACATCCTTCTTATATTCCCTCCCAAATCAAGTTTCATGGCATGCCACTCTGTTCTGGTGCACCTCCTCTGAAAGAAACTCTTCTTCTGCACTTTGTTCACCCCATGAGGTACTTACAGGTCTCAATCATGTCCCTTTCACTCTCCTGTCTTCCAGTGAGTACATGCATCCTCTCCTCTTATGGTTTCCTGTACAACCCCACATCATTTTGGTAGCCCTTCTCTGGACTGCTTTAACCCTGTCAATGTCCTTGCAGAGGTGCAGCCTCCAGAACTGGATGCAATACCACAGGTGAGGCCACCACTAGTGAGGCGATACTGGCAACACCCTCCCTGTCCTCACGAGCTAGGCATCTCCTCCTTCTTTGGCAGTGTGTTTTTCTATTTTTCTCCCAAGGGCTATCAACATGAAGTAACTCACCTTGCTTCTGTCATTGGTCCTTCTCACAGTTTGAGTGCCTCCAGCTGTGCTGCCAGTCAAGCAGTGGAGTACAATGTCCCCCCTCCCCGATGTAGGAGAACAGTTCCTTAGACACTCAATCCTTCTTTCCCTGGCAGCCCGAATGACTTGTGTCCACACCCAAACAGGGATTGTCGGCACAATGAGTGGTAGCAACGAGGGGATTTTACCTCACTTTGTAGGACCCTCCTTATCTCCACAGTATGCTCACATGTTAACGAATACCCTAGGAAGGGTGGTGGTCATCCATACCGCCAAGTGGCACTACCACCAACCCTCTCCTATGTGTCACTAGTAAAGTGGTACCACAAAGTCTACTCAGCCCAAGAGGAAAGTGTACATTTGGATTCCCACTACTTTCCTTGCCAGCCTCTGCTCCAGACATCTCAAGCTCATGATGCGAACAGATTACTACTGCACCAGACTGATACCACACTGCTTAGCCATGGAGCCAGCCAACATGTAAGTTCATGTTACATAATTCACTTGGGGGGGCACTCATCATAACCACTGGAATAAATTAAAACTAGGTATGAGTGGGAAACTGGGACAGATTAGGGTAAACAGGACCTGTCCTGCTCAAGTATATTTTTACAGAACAGGGTTTCAGCTAATCCAGTCATGGACCACTTTTTCCCCAAGATGAAAGTGTTGTTTATGACATCATGCTACCCAGGACACATTAAATGTTTGTGAGAATAACACTTGGATGCTTACTTGGCAAATCTGTTTCTTGTCCTGGTAGAATTTATCTATTTTTATGTTGGCTCACGCATCGCGCAGCCAACATATTACGGTAGTAGCAGATTTGGAGGCTTATCACTGCTGCGAATGCAGGGCACGCATCAGTAGCTGCGTCCCTCATTCCCCAATCAGCCTGCATGCCGGCACCACACCATGCATACTTAATGTGGTGATCACTTCAAAGAAAAGGTCTGCTACAATGAGAGTGAAGCTCTCATGCAGCAGGACCACAACATACCTCCTGACATCCATGCAACATGGCTGCAGTGTCTGCCGTCACCTCCTGTGACAATGCCGATGGGGAGCCCACTCCACATTGGCATAATGACCCCCATTTAAAATGTATGCCCAGAGGATGCCCAGTCCCCTCGGCATCATCGTGCCCCCAAAGTTGTTTTTGCTGGCCAGGGGCTCGATCCCAGTCAGCGTTTATCCCATCCCGTTTATTTTGCCGATGGGGAGCCCACTCCCCATCGGCATAATGTATCTCCCCGCTTTGTTGTTGTGTGCAGAGGGGGGTGCCCAATCCCCTCAGCTCATGTCTCACCCCCCACTTCAGTATGTGCCGACGGGTTACTAGTCCCCAACTACAGCATCCCCCAAAAAGACTTAGGTGGCATGCTGGGAGCCCACCCAGCATTCCAAATCCCAGCAAAAAAACCCTGTCCCCATTGTTTTTATTTTTAAACCTGTAAAAGAAAATGGTCTCTGCAGTCTCCCTGCCCCACTCCCACAATCCGCACCCACCTGTGCACCCTGCCTCCCCACACCCCCTCACCCCATACTTCCTCCGAGTCTGGCGCGATGATCTTTGGTGGACTGGGAACACGTCTGCACTCTTCAAAGCTGACCACAAACTAAGGAAATGCCGGTAAGCTAAATAGGGTTTTCTTTTTTTTTTTTTTTCTTTCTTTTTTTTTTTAACAGATGTTTATTGAATATTATTATAGAGAAAAGGTAGACATACAGACATACATTCAGGGAAAACCCTGAGTCCCAGCCCTAAACTGGCTGTGGCTACAATCAACAACTAGAACTATGTACATGCACAGCTGTGTAAACCATTCATAAGGTGTAGGTGTTTGCAACTGGACAATCGATACATAAAGCAAAGTAGGTAAGTGTTAGGCGCTATGAGACATACTGGGTCATCTGACTGTAACCCCCTGTTACCTGGGGTTACAAGAATCCTAGTTAGACCTAGTGGCAGGCAGAGAAGGCAGCTGGTGAAACTCCAGTTAAATGGATTTCACACTGTCTCACTCTGTTCTAAGTCTCAGCTGAGATTGAGGGATGACATAATTTTAGAACTGTCACAGCTGCATAAGCCACACTGAAATGTTGCAGCTAGGGAAGTTAGGATAGAATATTGGGGAATTTGAAGACAGTTCAGTAGTGGCTCAGTAGAGTAAAGAGGTGTGCTGCAGCTGCAGGCCCTCATAGCCCTCAGCTCTGATAAAGAGCTATATTTTTGTTTGAGTGTGTGTTCTCACTGAAGAGGAACACAAGAAAAGCCAAGTGAAGTGGTAGAGACTGCTTCCAGTGGTTCAGGGCCCCATCCCTGTGGGGATGGGGGGACAAATCAGCCTACTTCCAGGGCAATCCCCTGGTCCGGCTAGGGAAAGAAGAAGCTGCCTAATTTTAGGTTCATGCTGAGGCACCAGAAGTTTTGGATGAGATTTCTTTGAAGAAGAAAAGCTGTGGGGCACCTGCAACCAAGGGGCAAGTCTGCTCTGATAAAGGGCCAATGTGTTTTCACCTGAGACAAGATGAGTTAGGAGACTGTTACTAGGGGGTCAGGAAAAGACAGCCAAGTACAGTTTGAAAGTTGTGGGAATTAGACTGCTTAACTCTTTGGGGTCTAGAGCAGTGGACACAGCCACTCTTTAAGTATGTTTCAAGTTCAGCACAAGTGGGATGGAAGAACAGTAGATTAAATGTGACATACATTTAAAGAGAATCTACACAGTAAAGTGTTTTCAAAGGATGAGGTGTTAAAGTCAAGAGAAATGGCTGGGTATGAATTATGGGAGTGAGAGGGGGGAGACCCCCCATCATCAGTAACCAAATTCACCTCTACGGGTTTGCTTTGGGACACCTGTTGCTTTCTCTCAGGTACTTGGCCAGTGCCTGAGGAAAGTATCCAGACGTGGGATTGATGAAGAAGATTCCCTGATGGAGCCAGAAGTGCTCAGAGGTGGTTTAGGGAGCCACCAAGAAATGATCCATGCTATATGGAAAGTAGTCCAAGGGCTGACATGAGAGCCAAGCCATGGAAGGAAGGTAGTCCAGAGGGCTGGCAAGGGAGCCGAGCCAGGGAAACGGAAAAAAAGTTGAGTTAGAGCTGAATGCCCAGAGGGTCGAAACCTGAGGGTTTCAGTGTAAAGAGGATGTGTTCTGATCTCCATAATTCTGCATTACCAGGTGTGTAGCCGTGTGGGGGTCCACCTATGCTTTGTTATTCTGTTGGATGTGATTAAAAGCCACACTTTAGAATCCCAACTTCTGCATTGGACATTACAGTTATTGCTTCCTCTGTCCAGAGTTATTTGGGGCTCCCTTTGCAGAGTAGCCAAACCTAATCACCATGCCAAGTGACACCTTTCTCTTCAGGTTTCAACTTATAAAAATGGAGGCACCGTGTCATAGGACCAGGCCCCTCAACCTGTTCACTAGCTACACAGGCAGGGATAGTAGCCCTCTCAGTTTAGCGCCAACTGGGGGTTACACACTATACACTTCATAATATACCTAAAAAGGCAGTACACCTAGTTCCAAAGAGCAGCAAAAGATAGGATGCACAGCTGTGTCCCTGGTATAGAGAGAGAGAGTCCCCCACCCCATAATATTGGTAGATCATTTCATTCCAATTCAATCAGCTGCTCTAGGTACATGTAAAAACATGTATAAGCCTCCTCTGAAGTCTGTAAGCAAAGACAAACTAATGATTTTGAGCCTGATTCAACCACTGTACTCAGACAGACAGACCACTGTTGTGGGGGCTTAAATTGTGTTGAGTAAACAGCATCAAGAGACAGCCACCTTTTATCGTACAGATCTTTCCTGCCATCTCCAAACATCTGGTCATACTTATATGTGAAGTGATCTTTCCAGTGCTTCAAGACGAAAGATTTAACCAAGGCAGTTAACAAGGAAAGATGATGCAAAGAGCCTGAGCTCTAGGTGGAAGGTGTCTGACCGACGTAGAATCTCGCTCTCTCACTTTGTGGAGTAAAGGGGAGAAGCAGGGAGACTTTGCTGGTTATTATTTTACAACAGGTATGCCACTGTTGCCTGTGTATGTTTGTCTCCTTACCAGCAAGTTCAAGTTCAAGTTTATTGCAGGAAAGCTCCATTGAGCAAGCTCATTCTCAAGGAGGTCCTGGGTGCATGGTTACAACAAATATACCAAATATACAGTGCAGACAATAACATAACAATACATAAATGGCGGACCAGGTCCTACAAGGTACATGGGTAAACAGTCCTGGGTGAAAAACAAAAACCAAAAAAAATTTAGTATAAGTTGTTTAAGGAAGGCGGCGTAGTGAGAACAAACTAAGGAAGTAAGGAGAAAGCTAGGGAGGGAGTTCAGAAACAGTTACAGGTGTCCTTTATTTTTGAAGTCAACAGTTTTTTGAAGAAATTTACTGAGACTACACTGGATAGTTTCAGAGTGGATTGCAGCTGGTTCCAAATAGTTGGTAGGGCACTTGAGAAGGCTCATCTGCCAAAGCAGGTACGAGTCCTAGGTGCGTTGAGTAGGATAACATCTGATTTCCTAAGGAGATAAGATCTGTGGGCAGTACGGATAAGTGCTACTAAATAGCTTGGTAATTTATTCAGAAGAAGTTTTAGAGTCCAAATGCCAGCATGGAGTGTGTGTCTAATGGTAAGTGAAGTCCAACCAACAGCTGCGTATAGTTCGCAATGGTGGGTTTGGTATGGGTAGTTTGTAATGAAGCGCAGGGCAGGTTGGTAGATAATGTTCAATTTGTTTAGGCTAGTAATTGCTGCAGAAGTGTATAATATGTCCCCGTAGTCAAGTAAATGGAGGAAGGTGGTCTGAACAAGCCTGAGTCTGGTTTCCAGGGAAAGAGAGACCTATTTCGGAGAAGAAGCCTAGTCTAGCTTTTAGTCTTCTGGACAGGTCGTCAAAGGTCAGTGTGCTCATTGAAGGAGAGCTTGTTGTCTAACCAAAAGCCGATGTATTTAAATTTAGAGACAACTTCCAGTGGTTCACCTAGGGATGTAAAGATGAAATCTTTAGGTGGGAGAGTGAGGGTGATGGAGGAAGTATTAGGGGGGAAAATCATGGCTTTAGTTTTTTTTTAGCATTTAGGAGGAGTTTGGTATTGATGAGATTTGTTTCTAGCTGTGTGAAATCAACTTGAAGTATATCCCTGACTTCCGATATTGTATTGCTGGATGTATACAAAACTGTATCTTCTGCAAAGAAATGCAAGGTTGACCTGGTTATTTGAGAATCGAGGTTGTTGATATATAGGGAGAAGAGTATAGGACCTAAGATGGAACCTTGCAGGACTCCCCTAGTAACTGGTAAGGAGGGAGAGAACAGCCCACCAGCTTTGACTTTCTACATCCTACCTGATAGGTAACTGGAGAACCATTTGGTAGTAGCTAGGGTAACACCAATATTGGTGAGGCTGTTCACAATTAGAGTATGGGCAATGGTGTCAAATGCTTTACTCAAATCTAAGAATACTGCACCTTTTTTAGCATCCTTGGCTGAGATCCAGTCATCAGTGACTTTAGCTAGTGCAGTAACGGTGCTATGATTAGAGCGAAAGCCTGATTGGGCTGGATTGAAGAGAGAATAGGTTTCCAGATGATTCTTCAATTGTATATAAATCAATTTTTCAAGGACTTTTGAAAGGATAGGCAAGATTGAGACTGGTCTGTAATTGTTTAAGTAGCATAGGTGCCGGATTTAAATAAGGGTATGATATGAGCGGATTTCCAACATAGTGGAACTACGGCAGAAGAGATAGAGAGGTTGAATATATGGAGAATGGGAGCAGTAAGATAGTAGTAGCCAACTTTTAAGAAAAATGGTTCTAAGCCATCGTCTCTGGCACTTTTTGTGGTATCTAAATTGATGAGTGAATCCTCAACTTCTTTGAAGCTGAGGGGGAGCAGTTGGAAAGGATGGTCTGTAGCTTTCAGAACAGTGATAGGGCTAGCATGGATACTAGTTCGAGATGCATACGGTGAAACAAGTCTTAAATTCTGCCTTGTATTGGTCGGAGTTTTTCATGGTGCCTTTGTCTTTTTCCCCCGCAGAGAAGAAAGGAAAAAAAAGGAATGCGGAGTGTGGAGGTGTCTACTAGACCGTGGCAGCCAGGACGGTCTTCCGAGGTGGATTCCCCAGCCAGGGGGTTAGACAATAGCCAGTCGGAATGGCTTTGCACCAAAGGGAAAGAAAGCTTCGATCCCATTTGCAAATTGTGTATTCTTCTGCCATAGATGTTACCGATGCCTGTGTTTTTGTTCTACAGCATTAATCACTGCAAAAAATCTAAGGGAGGTAGATTTTTATGTTTTATATGTTTATATCATATCTTACATTTTATGCTCTATGATCTACGTTTTATACTCTAGTCTTTATGGTTACTTAAAAAAAAAGAGATAACTAAGATTAATTAAGTACACTTTTAAAAAAAAAAAGAAGTTTATTTTTATTTTTCACGCCAAAAGCACATCTCACTCAGGTGAGCTAGGTATTTATAATGCATGGTGTTTTACTCAGATTTATCTCTTGCGTGTAAAGATTCATCACATCCTTTTGAATGCTGCCGAGCAAAATACGCTTTTATATCTTGAACTTCCAATTTCTAGCTTTTGCTTTTGCCCCAAGTCGGGCCTTTATTATCTCTGAGTTTCCTATGAGGAAAATGCTCATTTGCCTGATTGCCCGATCTCTTTTTCTGTAAAATTAGTGGAATGAAAGTGGCCATGAACCTTAAGCCTTGTTGCCATTGCTTATGTGGATCTATTCGCAGAAACTTCTGTGTTTTTCAGATATATTTGTCTGCTTCTACTCCAAGAAGTAGGTTTCAAAAAAATTTCATAGATTTTGAATTTATGGTACAATTGATTTCAATTATCGGGTGCTTATGTCTAATATTTTATATTATATAAAGAGATATTACAATTTTAATCAGCCATAAAGCAGTAAAGCCATAGGCCTTCTGTGAGAAATTTTTGACTGAGTAGTACTGCTACTGTGGCTGCTGCCATCTGTAGTCACTTATTAATTGTTGCATTGTAGTATCACATTTTGTTGTTTGCTTATACACTTCCTTTTTGTGTTTTGCTTGTTTCAGTGCTCAGTTTGGATTCAACGAATACTGGAGATTTTGTTGTATTGCATTTACAAGAATTCTCCAACTGACTTTTTGAGGGATTTTGGCTGGAAGCGAACTTCTGAATTAATAGTGGACCTTGACAAGTTCTGGTTATTAAGTCAAAGATTCTGCCTCTATACAAAACTTTGGGCTGAGAAGTTTAAAACATCGCCTTTACAGGATTTCAGACTTTGAGACTTAACAACATAGATTGTGAAGTTTGAAGCGTTTGTTTTTAGGGGAAGAACTGACAGAAACTAAAACCTCGTTGTTTAGAACATGTAACCGCAATAATCAAGGATTTGAATTTTGTCTTTTTTCTCTTCCTTCTTTCCTTTCTGACATGCCTCCTACTACCAGAAGTAAAATGCCTCTTAGTGATAAACCAATTTTGGCTGAAAATACATTTAAGAAAGTTAAACAAGGAGAGTTTTCTAAGGGTATTCAAAAAACCCACTTTCTTAAAAAAAAAATTAGCTGCAAAGTCACTTAGCAAAAAACAAAATTTGTTTAATGTCAAGTTTGTATTGCAAGAAAACAGTAAGAAAATTAAGGAGAAAAAAAGGGTTGCTACCCAATTAGCATCTACCCCGAATGAAGGTATTTTGAAATTTTTAAACATTGTCTCGCTACAAGATAAAAAAGACAATCTAATGTCTACAACAGTAGATTTTGCATCTCTTACAAGCAAAGAGGGATAGCATGTCACTCTCCTAGTAATAATAAGGTAGAAAGGTCTAGCCCACTTAAACAAGGGATCAGCGAGGAGCCTGAAAAGACTCATTATACTAAAATTGATTTTTCTGATATTTTTCACAATTTGACCATATTAGAAACGGAGGTGAAAAGTATGAGAGAAACCTTAAGGTCAGATTTTAGTGACTCTGTGCAAAGAAAAGTTGTCCAGTCTGGGAAAAAAGGTCTTATAAATAAAAGAGACACAAAGGGAAATGTATCAGTGAAGTACCCAGAGGGAGAATCAGATAAT
This sequence comes from Neoceratodus forsteri, assembly GCA_016271365.2. Classification (NCBI taxonomy): domain Eukaryota; kingdom Metazoa; phylum Chordata; order Ceratodontiformes; family Ceratodontidae; genus Neoceratodus; species Neoceratodus forsteri. Next base: position 935,128,530 of record CM028133.1, read on the forward strand.
GCAGGATTTAGATCACTCTATTGGGGATGAATACACCTGTACATCATGGACAATGAGTCCTTGAATAGAAGTGTTCAGATTTTGAAGGATTAGCCAGAGACATTATCAATGTATTGAGAGATCCACTTAATTCTTGCATATTTTGTTTAAACAGCTATCGGATATTAAACATGACCTTTCTTTATTAAAGGGGATATGTTTGGAAAACAAAAATAGGTAAGATTTGATGGGGAAAGGACATGAGGAAGAGGATGAAGGAGAGGTTGTGATCACTCAATGCATTAGAGATAATCTAACTTTAGATCAAAGCATGATTAATCTCCCCTTGGGCCAAACTTTGGGTTATAGTGGTCAGTTTTATCAGGAGTCCTATATCTCAGAATCCAATGATACTTCAAGAGTGAAAGCTGACAGTTTTTCAAAACAATCAACTATCAGCAATGGCTCTGAGTGTATAATGCTACCCAATAAGATTTTAAGAGATACCAGCATTTGCAAAGAAATGGCAGAGAAGTTTCCAATTCTGTGGAAAAGGGAGAGAAGCAAGAAGGCTCTAGAGAGATTTCTAAGGCTAGTAGAGGCAAGTGTAAATGCAAACACAAGAGTATGTATAAGTGCAAGAGTGTTAAGGGAGTAAGATAAAAACTGGTGGGCAAAAAAAGAAAGGAAAATAAAATGAAAAAATAGTGAAGCTTTAGTAAAACTTAAAGAATCTTTGAAACAACTACAAGTCAAACAAAAACTAACACTGTCCTATTACCAATAAGTGTTGCAGGTGTTAGTTCATATTTAAATGAACACCAGGGATAAGGGAAAGAAAATAAGTGAGGACAGCACCAAAAAGGAATTAGTTTAGAAAGTTGAAGAAATCAAAGACAAGTAAGAAAATGCAAAATAAAAACCCTGTATCAATAAATAGGGAAATGCTATTAAACGCAAGAATCTAGTTTACTGGATAGTCATCAGGATAGAGCGACTCAAGAGGATAGTAATGCTTTAGAAGTTTTTGTTAAAAACTTTAGGAAGTGATTTTGTGTTACCATTATTTAATGTGTCATGTATTCCACAAGAAACACAGGATAAATTAACTGAACTAATGAGTGACTTATTAACAAATTTATTGGATGGTTGTACTCTAGTTAAATATTGTACCAGCATAATTAGATCAGTCTCAACCCTGGTGTTGGTCTTGCTGGTTTCTAATCAGTATTATCTTTTAAAGACAGTTGCAAAAAAAAAAAAAAAACTAAAGAGTTTAAGAGGATGGAATTCAACTTGGGGTTTGTGACCATGAATGAATTGTTTCTGAATTTTACACTGACAATGGATATGCAGTAATCCAATAGGAAACATTAGTTTCTATTTTGGGACTAAAACAATTGTATAAAGAGAATAAATTCAATCTAAAAGAAAACTGACAGACTTTTGGGCTCCTGTTTGGGAATTTTGATGGTAATTCCGACATTGATAGTGTTAAGAGACTAGAATATGAAGGACAGGTTGTATTCAAGGTTGAACAAGAAAGTCTGGTCAGTGAATTAAACAGGAATCAGTTCATTTTGGATCAGTTGGTATTTATGAAGTATCGAAAATACCAGAAGTAAATCAATAATATTTTTATCTATACAGCAGAAGGGACAATGCTGGAGACTTTATTGAGACAGCCAGTAGATATAAAATGTTATCTTCATTGAATCAATGACAAACAGATTCTGTTAGAAGGAGGCCACAGGGATCAATTTCTAATTTTTATATATTACTGACATAATAGACTCGATATGTTTTATAAATAATCATGATCGCTCAATATTTTGTCATGGAATCTAGCAGGACTTAGGGGAAAAAGTTAAGGGATCTGGAAACAACTCAATATTTGAATTTATTTGATCTGATCTGTGTACAAGAAACATGGGCATTTTCTAATTCTTATTTAGATGGATATGTCTTAATAAATTGGCCAGTCGAATTAGGAAATTTGGGAGGGATCTAGAGGGTTAACAATCTACATTAAATCGGATATCGACATAAAACTGAAGAATTAAGCAGTAATAGCAATAGTCCACAGGTGGTTAAAATAATGGATAGAGAAAATAATTCATGGTTTATAATTAACATTTACCACAATCTTGCTGGAAACAAATATGGAGACTCAGACCTTTTTGGGACCCTTAATGATGTAGTGACAAGCATTCAAAGTGATATCCCTGAATGTGGATTGTTAATTATGGGGGACTTTAATACTAGATTAGGTAACTTAAAGGCCTGTAACAAAGATATAGAGTCGGTTTTGTCCTTAAATGAAAAATACAAAGTACAAATTACAAGAAAAGCAAAGGATTTGGTTATAAATAAACATGGAATTGAGCTGCATAGGTTAATGATTGACAGGAATTTATGTCTTTTGAATGGAAGGATATCGCTGGACTTAGAGGGAGAATATTCATTTGGGGGGGGTAATGGTTCATCAACTACTGACTTTGTTTGGATAGATTTAAACCTGATTGATCAATGTTATACATTATATTTGAATCCAAGACCTGAGAGTCAGCACCTAGAAGTTGAACTTAGCTTAATCAGGAAATCTGGTACCAATAAACTAACTAAACATGAACCATTATCGATCCAGTTGAAAAAGAATAGAGTTGAGTGGGATATGATTGAAGCTCCAAATTTTGAAGAGATTCTACAAAATGCAGGTATTCTAATGAGATTATCAGAATCAGTGGATAATGTTTGTGCTAATCAAAGAATATCTGACTATAATTTTATTATAAATGCAGTAGCTTATCTAATAACGAAAGAGATAAAGATAAAGAAGAAAGAAGGACAACCCTGGTACAATGCAGAATGCAAACAAGCTAGGAAACATCTCAATAAACAATTTAGATTATTAAAACTGAACCCGAATAAAGAGAATAATAAAAAAAATTAATCAAATAAGGAGAACTTATAAGTTGGTACTAATTAATAATAAAAGAAAATACACCAAACAGTTACGGATGGAATTAAAAAGGGCGGTCCACTCAAAGGACAACAAATTATTTTGGCATATTGTTAGAGTTGGAACTAAAACTTTTGATAAAATTGAGGCACATATTGAGCCCAGTACTTGGGAAACTTATTATAAACAAATCTTTAGCAGGGATGAACCTGATTATCTCCTAAAAACAACACAGTTGAAGATTAGTGAACAAATATATAGACCCACTGATGAGATAACCATATTAGAGACAGGAAATGCGATGGACTCATTCAAAAGAAGAAATTCTCCAGGCGCTGACGGGGTTCCTTTGGATGTTATAATCAGGACTAAGCACCATTGGATTCCTTTTCTTCACAAATTGTTTAATCATGTATGGATAACTGGGCTATTTCTGAGAAGTTGGAATTTAAGTATTATTGTACCAATTTTCAAAAAGGGTGACAGAAAGGATCCTGGTTATTATAGGCCAATTAGTTTACTTGATAATTTGGGAAAATAATTTACCAAAATTATTAACAGAAGACTGTATTTATGGGCAGAGTCCAATAATGTAATTGATGAAGCACAAGCTGGATTCAGAAAAATATTCAACAATAGATCAGACTTTTGTCTTGGATTATCTTATTCATAAATATAAAGTAGTAAAAAAACAAAAACTATATTGTGCGTTTATTGATCTTAAGCCAGCATTTGACAAAGTCAATAGAATTCTCCTTTGGGAAAGACTCTCGGGCCTTCGAGTATATCCCTCATTGTTGGAAACAATCAGGCTAATGCACCAGTACAATTATGTCAGTATTAGATACAATAATAAAGGTGAAATTAGTAAATGGTTTAGTTCTAATATAGGAGTTAAACAGGGTTGTTCATTGGCACCAAAGTTGTTTAATCTGTTTTTCTGCACTGTATTAAACAAAATGTATAACGAAGAATTTCATTTGCCTAAAATTGGACTAAGAGTATTACCTTATCTGGCTTATGCCGATGATGTAGCTTTACTTTCAACTAGTCATTTATGCATGACAAGAAGCTTGGACAGGTTCTATGCAGAATGCTTCAGTGCAGATTTGCAGATAAACTATAAAACAACTAAGGTATTGGTATTTGGGGAGAATAAGAACAATTATAAATATTACATAAATCAGAATAGAATAGAAGAGGTAAAGTTTTTGTTACCTGGGAATAACCTTTAGCAAAAATAGGAACTGGTATGAACACTTGAGGAAATTAGATAAAGGCAGAAGTTTTTCCTGCCATTTTGTCATTTTTCAAGATTCGGAGAGAACTCTTATTTAATTTATTTATTTATTAAGCCTAGGATAACAAATACCTTTGTGCCTCGGCTCTTTTACAAAGGTTCCACATCAGAGAAATACAAATTATGGGGAACATCAAGACAGACATTACAACAATGTGGACATTGCAAACAGAGTACAGATTAATACAATTAAAGGGTAGCATTGTAACAAGGTAGCTAGCGGCATTTGTCAGAGAAAATAGACAACATCTAAGAAGTGCTAGAGTCATAGGGAGAGGGAAGGGGGAATGTAGGAAGGGTGGGGAGAGGGTGAAAAGGCAGCACTGGGTATACCAAGATGTGAGGGTAGAATCCAGTGAGGAGTTGGGGGGGACCACTAGAGCAGGAAGGGAAGTGGAGAAACAAGGTTAAGTTGGGCAGTCACAGGAGCTGTTGGTAGTGAGATAACTCTATTAAGGGGAATCTGATGGTTGTTGATGCCAAAATCAGATTCCATCTTCTTTATGGAGCTGAGATCTGGGGCATCAATTACAACAGTAAATTAGGACTTGATCCAAGCTTGAATAAACTCTACAAGAAGATGTTGGGACTTCCAATCTCTGTCCTATCCTAGTTAGTGAGGGCAGAGCTCATTAAGGTTTCAATTGAATGCCAAATACAGCAAAGATTGGTAAACTATTGGTTAAAAGTGTTCACAATGAATCAGAGTAGACTCCCTAGGGTTTGTTTGGAGGAAGGTTTAACATAGTTTCATTCTCAAATAACCTTCCCTTGTATGAAAGTAGTAGAAGAAATTATTAAACGACTTGGTCTGATGTCAATCATAACAGATTGTTTAAGACTTCCCTTAGTCCAAAAAAGAGAACAAGTCTATTCCAGAATAAATAACATCTATATATACACAAAAGTATTTAGAGACCTGTAGATTGTCCAAAGCATGCCCATGGTAAGCTAAAAACAAGAGATCTCATAAATTTGAATTATATTTGGAGATTTTACAAAATCCCAAACATAGAAAAGCAGTTACTAGATTTCGCTTTGAATGCTTTTCAAGTAATGTTAGGAAAGGAAAATTTGAGAAAAGTAAAATGAAGAACTTTATTGCAAATGTGGGTTAAGCAAAGATAACTTATTACATGTAGTCTTGCTTTGCTCCTTGTATGAAAAATGAGGACTTCCCTTTTGAGTGGCCTAATTCAACAACTTACATATCAACCATCTCACATATTGACTTTTCTATTAAAAACCTGGAAAGAAGAGGTGCTTGTCCCTGTGACCTCCCTCCTAAGATATATGGAAGCAAATGTTTCCACCTAAAACGTCCCTATGTAAAAGAATCATGATTCTTGTGTAAATGGATGGTAAAAAAGGTATATATTTTGTATCTTATAACTAAATTATGGTAAACATAAGAAAGATTTTATGGCAAATGGATTTAAATTGTAAGATTAAGACAGTGTTGTAATGGGTATGTGATGATTTGACACTATGCTGCTTTTGGGTATTGTAAATGTGATTTTATATTACTGAAAACTGTTCCTAATAACATGTCAGCTTGACATGATTTTTATTAATTTAATATTTATGTCTGAATTTGTAATGGCATGATATGCTGAGCAATAAACTTGAACTGAACTGAACTGAAACAAGGAAAGATGATATTTAGCCTTGGTCCCTAAGACTTGAGACAAGTCCCCCAACACATAAATCAAAGGTGTTATAAACTCAGAATAATCTAGAATGGGGTCCATGTTTTGTTTAATTGCATCCCAGAGGACCTGGATTTTGGAGCATTCCACATAACATGCAGGATGTCTCATGATTTATCTCCACATCTAAAATACAGTTCTGTCTGTCTAGGCATCTGTCACATATCTTAGTAGGAGTGTAGTACATATTTGAGGAGATAAACCACTGCATATTCTTAAGTTTGGGAATAGAAATAAATTTACAGCTTTTCCATACATTTAACCAGTTAGGCCTTAGGGGAGCTAGAGCCTTGTCCCAGTAAAGGGTCTGAGCTGGGAGGCCTGTACCACTGAAATCCAGGAGCACCCTGTAAACTTTTGAAATAGGATTATGAGTGAGATCAATCTCCCGTAACCTCTCCCATGAAAACAGGATCTCTGGAAGGTTCTCTGACCCTCTCCTCACTTTGTCTAACAGATTAGAAATCTGCATCCTCTTTAAAAAATATAAACTCTTGCAACTGGAGGGAAAAACAATTCTGTTTTCTTTTATGAAGTCTGATAATTTGAGGTCCTCTAATTGCGTGGCCCACCATTGTGGTATAACTTGCTGTCCCATATGAAAGTTAGGGTTTCCTAACACTGGTTGATCCCATGTTTTTAATTGGTTTCTTTCTTTGTGCCAGGGTTAGAAATGATCACCAGGCATCAAGGGTTTTAACCAGTGGAGATGTTTTGCTCTGCCTAGCTAATCCTTCTGGGCTGGAAAAAGTAGAGCTTCAGGGTGATACCTATGTCTTTTAGGGCCTGCCTCTCAATCTGGAGCCATGTTGGCACATAACCCTCATTCTCACTTTGTTTACCCCATCTTTCCAATAAACCCAGCTGTCCCGCCACATAATATAACCAAAGATCTGGAAGTTTGAAGCCCTCCATATCATAGGGAGACACAAAATAGAGTGTTTTATCCTGGGTGGCTTGGGTTCCACAGGAATTCAAGCACTTTCTGGATTTTAATAAACCATAAGTTGGAAATAGTATATGGAGCTAAATGAATAGGATACAGTAACCTAGGCACCAGGTTCATTTTAACCAATCCTAATGTGGCCGTGAAGTTCAAAGGGAGTTTGTTCCATCTTAGTATATCCCCTTTAATTGCTGGTAGGTGTTTTCCCATGATCAGTTCGGCCCCTTCCTCTACTTCCATCCCTCTTTAGGCACCCATCCTGAAAACTGTATTGGACTGTGAGCTCTCGGGCATGGATTGAACCAAATTTGACTCAATTCACTCTCTCCCTCCCTCCCTCCCCTTTTTGGGGCAATCCAGATGCCCAAATATTTAATTGTCTTTGGTGCCCAGAGAATTTGCAGCAGTTCAAAATCTGCCCTATACGTGAAAGGGGTAAGGGGGAGGACTTGTGTTTTATTCAAAATTAGTTTATAATTTGAAACCTTTGTATATTGTTGTATAATATTTATAACACATCTAAACTCTCAGCGGGTTCATGCAAATGCAAAAGCATATCATCTGCAAAGACAGAAGCTTTGAGTTCTCTTCCCCCTACTCTTATTCCCTGAATCATTGGTTCTGAATTGATTGCTTGTAGCAAGGGCTCCAAATAAATATTAAACAAAACAGGGGATAAGGGACATCCTTGCCTGGTTCCATTTTCTAGTTTAATTTCTTGTGAAAGGTATCCATTACATAACACCTTGGTTGTGGGAGCCACATACAAGTTTTTTATTCCCTTAATCAGATCCTCAGGAAACTCCATCCTCCTCATAGTGGCAAATAAGAAGGCATGAGAGACCCTGTCGAAGGCCTTCTCAGCGTCTAAAAGAGTGTGCCATAGGGCAACTGTGAATCAGTCGTGGGAGCTGAGAAATGGTGAAGCTTCTAAGCATCATGTGCCCCTCTGCCTGGCATAAACCCTACCTGTTCCTGACTGATCAGAAGGGAGCTACCTTGAGGATTCTATTGGCCAGGATTCTAGTCAGTATTTTAATGTCTTGGTTCATCAGTGATACTGGTCTATAGCTCTCCGGCAATTCTTTTAGCTTATCAGGCTTTGGGATAAGGGTAATATAAGCCTGATAGAGTGGAGAATGAGGCACTCCTTCCTGCATTATCATGGTAAATAAGTCTTTTAGGAGGAGGAGTATCGTTGATATATGGGATTTGTAAAATTGAGCCCTGAGACCATCCGGCCACAGGGTTATACCACTCGGCAATAGTTTAACCACACTCAAGATTTCCCATCTGTTATTGAGCTGCCAAGTTCTTGACCAGGTCAATATCCAACACAGGGACAGTAATGCCATCCAGGAATGATTGTTATCCTGCTCAATATTAGTTCCTCCCTTTGATAGATCCTTGTAACAGTTCACAAAGACATCAGCCATTGCTTGAGGATCAGTTATATTTTCCTCACCTTAATTATATTAATAGTTTGGGATGCTTTCCATTCCTTCACTCTTGCCATTAAAAGGCAGTCAGGCACATCTCCTGTATTAAATATTTGGCCTGTATCTTTTTCTAGCCAATGATCCACCCTGCCATAAACTATATCGGCCATCTCCTCTCTGAGATTTTAAGCTCTGCATCTATTTCAGAGATGATCCTTCTAAGGGAGCAAGGGAGTCTATGGCACCTAAAATAAACTCCTGTTTAGCTTTTTTCAGCTGTTTCTTCTAGTGCAGTATATCTTTGGGCTATTCTGCATATAGAACTCCATATGTAGGCTATGTTTATTATCCTGTAGCATGGGAGTTGATTCTGGATGATGTCTGTGAGGGCATCATCAAGCTTGTCTTTCATTTTGGTATCAATCAGAAGAGATTCATCCAGTCTCCATCTATAGGGTCTGGGAGGGTCTCTTAATCTCCCATATCAACTGTATTGGGGAGTGGTCAGATGAGACTCTACTATGGATAGTTATCTCTTTGACTCCACCAAGTGCAATCTTGTTGACCAGGAAAAAATGTATCCGGAGAGTGGGATTTGTGGCCCCTGAAAAGAAAGTCGCTATTAGCTCCCAAATTGAGGGACCTAGGGATCCACCATACCAGTGGCATCGAGAAATCTATTCATGGCAAGCTTGGCACTAGATAATGGCTTTTAGAAGGTGGTACCCTGTTCTCCAATTATTCAAGCACAGATTCCAATCCCAGCTAGGATAAGAGGGTGCTCTGGTAACATTGCTAAGTCTACTTCTAGTGAGGCAAAAAATCAGGTTTAGAGGGAGTAGGACCATAAATGGAAGCAATTGAGAGGTCTATGCCCAGAATGGTGCCAGAGGTAAAATCCCTCTTATCCTCTCTACTTACCACCTATCTCACGGTGTAGAGCAAACTTTCCCACCAAAATTGTTACACCCCAGAGGACATTGCACCTCCCACTCCTATTACCTGTGCTACCCACAGCCTTTCCAAGAGGTCTAGCTCCTCCACTCAGTGTCCCCTCTGTTGCAGAGTTTTGTGTCATCTGCAAAAAGGAAAACCTTTTCCTTCAAGTCATTTGCAATATCCCTGATAAATATGTTAAAGAGAATAGGTCCCAGCACAGACCCCTGTAGAACATCACTGGTCACTTTGCCTTCCCTTGATAATGATCCATTGACAAGAATTCTCTGCATTCTGTCTTGCAGCCAGTTGGTGAGCCAGTTCAATATCTTATGACCGACTCCTGTATGCTTTAATTTGTTAGCTAGCCTTCTGTAGGGGACAGTGTAGAATGCTTTGCTGAAGTCCAGGTACAAAATGGCCACTGCTCCTCCCTGGTCAATTGCTCTGGTAACCCACTTGAAGAAGTCAATCATATTGGTTTGACAGGAGTGTCCTGCTGTGAAGCCATGTTGCCTGGGGTCAGTCTTTCTGCTATACTCCAGGTACTTCGCTATCCTCTCCTTTAGCAATGACTCCATAATTTGTCCTACTACCGTGGTCAGACTGACCAGTCTGTAGTTTCCTGCCTCTTCCCTGCTTCTCCTACTGTGTAAAGGTACTACTGTTGCCCTTTTCCAGTCCTGAGGTATTATTCCGCTTTCCAGTGACATGCTGAAAGCTCAGGCAGTGGTGGGGTGAGTTCTTCCCAAAGCTCCTTTAGTATCCTAGGGTGGATGCCATCTGGAACCATTGCTTTATTTACCTTGAGCCTATTCAGCCCTTCTAGGACCCTTTCCCTTGTGAAGGTGGGTCTTGTGTCTGCTCCTGTGGTGTTGTGTAGTGACCTACTTAGTGTAGGACCCTTCCTGCTGTCTTCTATGGTGAAGACAGAGCAAAAGAAATCATTTAGTAATTCAGATTTGTTTTTGTCTGTCTCGGCCATCTTGCCTTCCTTTGTTGCTAACCTGACTATTCCTCCCTTACTCTTTCTTTTGTCCCTTATATATCTGAAGAAGGTTTTGTCTCCCTTCTTGACCCCCTGTGCTATTTTCCCCTCCATCTGCGCTTTTGGTCTCCTAATTGCCTTCCCTGCCTCACTCAGCTTTTTTTTGCATTCTTCTGTATCTAAATCACTTTTAGCTTGTTAATATTTAACAAAAGCCCTCCTTTTTTCCTTGATTTTGGCTGCAAATTCCTTGGTGAACCAGAGTGGATGTTTCTTTCTTTCGGTTTGGTGATCTGCCTAGAGCATCTAGCTGTAGCTGTATTTAAAGCCGTTTTAAGACCTCTCAACAGTCTTCTACATCTTCCAGTTTCTGCCATCTAGCATGGATGTGACTATATGTTTCATTCAGGAAAGTTAGCTCTCCTGAAATCTAGAACCTTGGTTTTAGTCTGACTGGTATCTTCTACCTTGTTCACAGTTAGCCAGATTGTCCTGTGGTCACTGGTCCCCAAATTGACCCCTGCTTGCACATCTGAGACTTTTGCGCTATTTGTGAGCACTAAGTTCAGTATTGTTTTGCCTCTGATGGGGGAATTCAACAGCTGTTGTAAACCTGCTGCTTGCAGTGGAAACAGGAAATCTTTGCTTCATTCAGAGGATGCTGTGTATGAGGATAAAGTCCACATCTGGCAGATTAAAGTCCCATACTAGCAGCAACTCTCCCTGTCTGCCATCATCAAGATGGTCTCCATGAGCTCTTTATCTATATCAGCTTCCTGGGATGGGAATATGTAGATAACTCTGATCTGAATTGAGGGCCTTCTGCTAGCCCGAAGGTAATCAAAGTGCCTCTGCCTTGCTTTGTTTCCTTTAGTTTTCTTTTTTTTTTTGCCCCTGTCTTTATGGATGTCACTTTCTTCTGGGGTATTCTCTGCTCACTCTGCCCACCTCTGGTACCTCCCAGAGCTACCGCCATGCTGCCTCAGCCTACCCCCCAGGTGGGAGGAGAGGATCCCAGGATGTGCCCTTCCAGTTTATGGTGTGTGTCGGGCAGTCTGGACAGTCCTCAAGAGCCAGCTTATGGTGTCTGGGAGCTTGGATCCCATCTATACTGGTATCCGTGAGGTCCTTTTTCCATGTTATTGGTGCCATCCCTGAGGGACGTAGGCATGCAAGGGGGCCATGGGGCAGGCTGCGTTGTGACATGCAGATGCTCTGGCTCCAGGCCTATGTCCTCCTCCACTGGCTGTCCCAGTTGCACTGCCACCTGCGGTCACCCAGGTGGCGGTAGAGTGGCAGGAGGCAACCCTCCCTCTTGGAGAAGGAGAGCAGCTGATGGGTGCTCGATCCTTCTCCCCTGACCTTCTACCCCGGCTGGCCCTCCAGCTGCCCAAGTCCATTCCCAAACCAGGGTCACTGGCACCATGAGTGGTAAACCTACTGCTCGCCAACAAACGGTTCTTCCTTTGGTTTCTGTTGCATTGATGTCCTCTTTGCATGCAGTGCTACCTCCCTCCCTTTTACCTTCTCGATCCTTCCGGAATAGTGTGTACCTGGGATGCTGACATCCCATGTATGGTTCCTGGTGAACAGTGTTTCCATAATGGTGACCAAGTCTAACTGTGCTTCTGCCATCATGGCCGTGAAATCAGAAATGTTGTTTGTCAGGCTACAAGCGTTGACACACATTGCCTTCCAACACTGTTTATTCTGGTTAGTTGAAGCCTTACCCTGGCTCTGTTGTGTGTGTGTGTTTTGTGTTGCTTGTTGTGTGTATGATAGGAGCATGCTGAATTAGCTGGTGATTGGGGGAGGGCCACAAGGCGACCCTTGTGGTGAAAGTGATGCCTGTGCCACCTCCCCATCCACTAGTTTAACTGACCATTATGGACTTTAACCTTTTGACCAACCTCTCATGTACCTTCTTTAGAGAGGTGCAGGCCATCAAATTTAAAAAACTCCCTTTCCCAGAAGTCCTGCAAATTACCGATATTCCAGTGACCTTTTTCCTGGCACCAGTTTCTCAAGCAGGTGTTAAAGTCAGTGATGTCCTTTTCCTGCTATCTCCTTTATTCCAAACAGACAGAATCTCTGACAAGGTGAGACAGATTGAAAGGAAGAAAGTTTATCGCCCAGCCTGGAGATATTTTATTTGGTTCCATGTCATAATAGCGAATGCAAAACAGTGATCATTATTATTATGGCGAGTGTATATGGCTGAAAAGCAATTCAGCGATGTACACATAATAAAACTACATCTGGCCAGTTCTTATCAATGTGTATGTGGGGGGGGGTTGTGCCCCCCACACACCCACCTTACCCCCCTACTGAAGGATTATCAACTCTAGGGGGGTGCATGTCAGGAAGGGGGTGAGATTCCAGAAAAGGAAAAAAAAACAAGAGCCGCAGGTAGCAGCAAAATATTTCTGCCTGTCCTTGAACCCAGATCCTCCTATGTCAGAGCCAGCCACCTTCACCACCACACCACATGGGCTGGCTTGGCAGCACCAGGGACACTGCCCCACAGAAACCCTCTATTCTATCCCTCCCCTTCCCCCGCTATTCCTGCCTTCCGGTTGACCTTCTGAATGGTCACCTTCGACCAGGTCGCTACCCTTGCAGGGTAGCCATTAACCATTTCGGTCAAAATGATTTGTTCATTTGTGAGCCGCTAATTTGTAGTCTCTGCCACTGATCTACCGGCTAGGTCATTTGTACCTATGTGGAGAATGACATGAGTGTTGTGGTCCACTGCATATATCACACCTCACCTTGTTTCCCTCCATGCTGATGTCCCTGGATGTATCTGACTACAACGGAAGCAGGCATGGTCCTGCTGGAGGTGAGGTTCTATACCCCTAATCATTGAGTCACCTATTATTAGAACAGGTTTTCTTTTCTGATTTAGCATGTTTAATGGTGGGCTGCATCTACTTGCGCTGGTTTGGATGTGGAGAATGTTCAACGCCTGTTACACAAGTTGGAGAATTATCAATGCCATCCCATAAATCACCCTGGAAGATAGTGGTGCGTATCTGTTCAATGTCAAAATAGGATTGGAGCTCCCCTTAGCAGAGGATTTTTGGTAGCTCTATGGTTCCTGACTATCTGTCAGCCCTCTGGCCTGCTTGTCCTTTGAGGTAGGGGTGCTTGTGCAGCGTGTCTAGGACCTGTAGGTTCTCTGACGTTCTGCAGTGGGGCCCTGATGTATGATAGCATGGGTATTGTATCTCTACCCATACTGCATGCAGCTGAGATTTAAGCTTCCTGATGTGAAGCATGTTGGACAGTGCCCCCACTCTGAGGATAAAAGCCTTGCTAAACAGAGTGCCACAGCAATTCAGTTTACAAGATCCATAGTGGCTGTATTACTCTATATAGGCTTTTAGGTGAGAATAGCTGATTGCTTTACAGCAATACTTGGATGAAAGACAAGTAGATGTGACTTCTGGCTGAGAGCTTTCTATTAGCTGACCACTATTTCAGTAGTGGGTACATCAGTCAGTGAAGATTAGTGAAGCTCAGCAGACAGTAAGGTTAAGGGCTGGACCGCTCTTGGTGTATGCTTCAAGGGGTGACTTTTGTGTCTGAGCTGTTGCTTCTCGTCTGAGAGCTTTCTATTAATGACCACTGTTTCTTGTTTCTGCTACCTGTAAAGCAATCAGTGATGTTCTGCCTTTAAATGTACCAAGCTCTTGTTACATCAACTGCACATATAGTAAAACCAAAGTACATACAGAACTGATAGAATGGAAAAAACTTGTTTTATGTTAAGAAGGGTGTGGAGTAAGTGTTCCAACAGCTCTTATGCTGAGAGAGCAGCCTCTGTCTGGGTATGAGCAGAAAAACAGAGGAGAGAAGCTGCCTCAGCAGAAAAAGGAGCCCGGACTGTGTACTCCAAGAGGGATTCAAGGAATCCCTGCTTCTGCACCTGCTGGAGTCTGCCTTCCCTCCATGATTGGCCTCTCTCCCAGTTGGTGAAGCTCAGTGAAGCCCAGCAGACAGTAAAGCTTGGGGCTGGACTGCACTTGGCATATGCCTTCTAGAATTGCCCTTTGTGTCTGAGCAGTTGCTTCTGGTTGTTTCTGCCTGACAGCTTTCTATTAGCTGACCACTATTTCCTTAGTGGGTACAGCAATCGGTGAATATCAGTAGAGAGTAAGGCTAGGGGGTGGACCGCTCTTGGTGTATGCCTCCTAGGGGTGCCCTTTGTGTCTGAGCTGTTGCTTCCAGCTGAGAGTGTTCTATTAGCCAATCACTAGTTCAGTAGTGGGTACAGCAGTACAAATGCTGATTTACATACAGCAGCCAGGAATTCTGGGTAAGTGTTCCAACAGCTTTGTATGCTGAGGAGAGCAGCTGCTGGCTGGGTCTGAGCAGAACGAGCAAGGAGAGAAGCTGCCTCAGCAGAGAAATGATCCCTGACTGTGCACTTCAAGGGGAATTCAGGTAGAACTGCTGTCAAGGAATCCCTGCTTCTGCAGCTGTTGGAGTCTGCCTTCCCTCCGTGATTGGTAAAGGAATTTTAGTTTATTGTGCTCACTCTCTTTGAGAAAAGAGAGGACGGGGTCACAATACAAGATGGTGGGTAGTAGGATACTGTTTGCTATGGATACCCTAGCTTCTGTCAAGAGGTAAGGATTCAGCCGATAAAGGAGCCCCAGATTTTGATTAAAAGGTTTGGTTGCTCTATCAACATGAGGCCTGAGTGAGAGCTCCTGGTTCAGGATGACACCAAGGTACTTCAGTGAGCTTACCGTCATAATGGATTCACCTCTTAGGGAGGTGATTTTTAATAGCTTGCTCCTATCTGTGCCTAAATGACTAAGGCCAAACAGGA
Source organism: Neoceratodus forsteri (assembly GCA_016271365.2). Taxonomy (NCBI): domain Eukaryota; kingdom Metazoa; phylum Chordata; order Ceratodontiformes; family Ceratodontidae; genus Neoceratodus; species Neoceratodus forsteri. Next base: position 935,143,629 of record CM028133.1, read on the forward strand.
TGGACTTGGTTTTTTAACGTTTAGTAACAGGTTGTTTGCCTTAAGCCATAATTCCAACAGGAGGGGGTCAGCTTTGAGGACCCTCTCAATTAAGATGATGTAAGAGAGGCTTTTGTAGAGCACTGCATCATCAGCATAGAGAATGACACTAGCACTGCCACAGTGCTCTGTTAGGTAATTTATAAAAAGAGAGAACAGTAGCAGGCAGAGGATGGAACCATGAGGGACCCCATCTGTGATATCTCATAGAGAGGAGAAGTGCCCTCTCCACTTTACTAATTGCTTATGACCAGTTAGGTAACTAGTGAACCAAGAACAGGACAAGATATCAAACTCATGTTTTTTGAGTTTGAGGAGGAGCAACTTGTGATTGACCAAGTCAAAAGCCTTAGTCGAATCTATGAAAACTGCTCCGGTTGCTCTCTTAGACTCCAGGGCCTCAGATATGTTAGTTGTCAATCAGACTAGGGCAGTGTTGGTCCCATGGTTCCTGCAGAAGCCATGTTGGGCAGCAGTAGCAAAAGAGTGTACTTCAGTGTACTCATGGATCTGATTGAAAATCAGGCTCTATAGAATTTTAGATAGGATACATGGTATGAAGAATTTGGGTCATTAGCTTTCAACAGGGTCCCTAGCACTACCTCTGAGTATGGGAACTACATAGGTAACCTTCCAGTCACTTGTAAGCTCACCATGCAGTAGGGACAAGTTGAATAAAGTGGCTATCATGTTCAGTCTGCTACTGACATTTCATAGATTACACATTTTCAAAATCAGCTGTCGTTTCTAGTCATCTCTTTAAATGTGTGATATGTTATTCATGGAAGGTGTGTTCTAATTGATAATTCACATATTTATGTTATCTCAGTACTTGCCAAAGGTGCCAGAAGCCGATGTCACAAATACTGAGCTGAAACCAAGAACTTGGATAATTATAGGCCAGTGAGCATTACATCAGCAGTAGAGATGCAGCGAAGTAAAATTCTGCCTGCGAAGTGGCCGCGAAGTGGCCACTTCATGTTAGTGTTCCGCTACATGGAGTGCCTATTTTAAACCCTCACCTCGCCACTTCACATTGTGATTATGACTTTGCATTGTGCACTCTGCCTTATTCTGCTTTAAGGTGGAGTGAAAATTCACAGGCAGCCCACACACATCACATGGCTTACACAGTATAGGTCACATGCTTCAGGCAGACAGGCATGCATGAGGTTATGGGCAAAAGCACTCTCCAACGTGGGCTGACTTACATGTTTTGCATGGGGTGTGATAAATGGCTCGGCTCTGCGAATGGCCAGGGTGGGGTGTGGACATTTGATGAAGGAGGGTGCACAGGTTACAAGTCCACAAATGAAGTTATTTTCCCATTTACATACAGGGTTGATGTACCACTACACTAGACATACTGCATTGACCACCACCACCACCTGCTACTCCTGACCACCACTTGACAAGATTTGTGAATCATAATCCTTCCCTCATCATGCCTGTAGTAATCCTCTGGTGTTATTTCATCACTACTGCAGATATTCCTACTTGGTCTTACACTCATGGAAGGGGATAACATGCTCAGTAAGGTTGATTATGAGGATGAATGCCCCACTATGGCATTAGCTGCCATCTGACGTCAGGTCCACAGTACCATGTGCCTGTTCTTAAAATATGTATGCTGGACCCCATGCCCAGATGACTCCCTATTTTACCTCGACTCACACACGTATGGCAAAGCTGGCAGATTGCAACTAACCCATCATTTGCATTTTGGACAAAAAAAATCCCAAACAAGGGACTGTGATCCCCTACTTTTAACATGTCCCTGATGCTTATTGGACTCCTGTTTTTAACCCCTGAAATGGGAGTGTGCTACATGATTTTTCAGGCTGGACACACTTGGACTCCAACTGACCACCACGACTACCTATGATTATTACGGGGTCATCATCATTATCATCAACAGGAACTGCTAAATCACAACTTTTTGGGGGTTAACGCCAGCAGACCCAGACACAGCCACCTTGACTTTCTTTTTCTCAAGTTCTCAACAGGGGTCACTGACATCATTATCGTATTCATCAACATCATCCGCATCCACATTTTCAGCTTGGATGCTGTCATGTGGAGAACATGTTCCAACCATAGCATCATCATCACCATCATCACCATCATCACCCGATATTTTTGCACCACACTTTGAATCATTGGATGGCAAAGGCATGACCTCAACAATGCTGGAAGAAATGTGACATTGTGAGTTATTGTTGCCAGGATCAGAACCATGTGCAACTACCATGGAGATGTTAATGGGGAGTATGACATCATCTAGACTGACAGTCACAGCTTCAGACTCAACTCTATTTTTTTTAAATGGTTAACTGGTCAGAAATGAAACTTGAGGCAAATACTCATACCAGCAGAAACTGCAATAACACCACCAGCTGGGACAACATCATCTCCTCCAACTATAACAGAAGCTACAGATTGCACTGTAAAAACATTGATGGAGAAATCCCTTTACTGACATCAACTATGCAGTTCTGCATACTACCACGTCCATGGACAATGGTGCAGCACCCCATACGTTGCATGGGAAGAACACCCCTTCCCCCTCAGCTAGTGGTCAAACAGGGATTCAGCATGTTTGCAGTTCATTTGCATCACCAGGTAAGAAAAAAGTTTTGTCTCCCCATACGACGCACAGGGGTAATGACAAACCTCACCCAACAACTAACACACTGAAATCTGGCCAATGGAAAATCATGTACACAAATGCTCACAGCCTGGAAATAAGATCCCAGACCTGCAGGCAATAATAGTCAGAGGCTAAACTGGACATAGTAGCAATTAGTGAGACGTGGTTTACCAGTAACCACACTTAGGAGACTTCAGTACCTGGCTATGTATTGTTCAGAAGAGACCGAGGTGCAAAAGGGGAGGAGTGGCCCTGTATGTCAATGAAAATATCAAATCTACAGAAATTCAGAATACACATAAGGAGAAAGAACTGTGGGTCACCCTGGAAACAGAAATGGGACAGCCATAGAACTGGGGTTGTCTACAGGCCCCAGACCAGGAGGAGGACATAGACACATTACTGTTAGAAGATATACAAAACATGACAGCTAAAGGGGAGGTTCTGATAATGGGAGACTTCAACATGCCGGATACAGATTGGTCAATACCAGCAGGAACATCTGCCAGAACTAGACACATAGTGGATTCCCTGCAGGGGGAGGGCCTCAAACAACTGGTACAACAACCCACAAGAGACAGGGCTATCCTAGATCTAGTACTGACTAACAGGGATGGGATCACAGATCTCCAGGTAGAAGGTCACCTGGGGGCCAGTGACCATCACATGGTATGGTTCAATTTGGCCACTACATCTAAATCATCCCATTCCAAGGCAAAAATATGGGACTTCAGAGGAGATGACTTTGATAAGATGGCCAACAGAGTTAAGCTAGCCCTGGCAAAAAGAACACAGGTGAGGGGGTACAGGCAAAGTGGGCAAGCATTAGGGATGCAATACTTGAAGCAACATCCCATTGTGTTAGACAGAAAAGGAAGTGCAAAGAAGAAGGAAACCACTTTGGTTCTCAAATACAGTAACAAAAAGTTCAGAGCCAAAAGGCTGGCCTTCAGAAATATAAAGGAACACAGCGGGATGAAGATAGGGAGGCATACCAAACTTCCCTAGAGGAAGCAGGGAGCATGATAAGGCAGGCAAAGTCCCAAACTGAGAAACACTAGCATGAACAGTAAAAGAAGGTGACAAGACTTTCTATAGATACATTAGTGAAAGGAGAAAGTCCAGAGGAGTATGCTAAGCAATGGAGAAAAGGCATGTGAGGAGGAGAACCCTGTAAAAGTATCTATCCTAAATAGATACTTTTGCTCATATTTACTGAAGAAGAAAGTAGAGGCAGGTCCCACAGCTCAGCATCATGGACACAAGGAGGAGGTGAAGCACTATTCCTTCACAAAAGAATCCCCAAGAGCTTGCTAAGCTAAGAGTGAATAAAACAGATAGAGACCTGATAGCATACATCCAAAAATACCAAAACTAAAAGTAGAACATAGAAACCATGCTAGAAACTATTTAGTAAATCTCTAAACACAAGAAAATCCAAAACTAGAAGAAAAAGGCTCATATAATCCCCTCACAGAAATAATATAAGAAGAAAGCAAAGAAACTACAAACCAATCCAATCTTACCTCAATAGTCATCAAAATTATAAACACTCCTTAAGAAAGGAATAGTACAACACCTACACAAATCCAAAAGACTACAGAATCCAAAAACAAAATTTACAAAAGAAAATCCTATCAAACTAATCTCACCAAATTTCTTTGCTACAAGTAACCAAGTAGTAGACAAGAAACAGGTAATATACTACACCAACTTCAACAAAGCACTTAACACTATTCCACAGAAAGGTAATAAACAAACTGGCCAAACTCAAAAAGTAAATCCAATTAATCAACTAAATGCAGCAAACTGGTGTAAACAAAAAACAGAAAGTAGTATTAAATAGTACTCACAGTCAGAAAAGATACAGAAGTCACAAGTAGAACCTCAAGGAATCAATCACAAGGCAATCCTCTTCAACATCTTCATTAGTGACACTTGCAGAATGAACTAGAAAAGTAAACATCTGTTTACAAACGCACCAAAATCTACAACACGTAAATAACAAATAAGTAAACAGAAATAAAGAAAAATAGATAACTAATAAAAATAATCAGAAAAGTAGCAACTAAGAATTTAATACAAAAAGTACAAAATCATACACACAAAGAAAAAAACCTAAACCACCTATAAGATAGAAATTTACTAATCACAAAAAGAAAAACTTACATCATCATCACTGTTAACCTAAAATCATCCAAGCAAACCTCTAAAAGCAGCCGTAAAACTACCGAAATGGCCAAAATATATTAGCCAAAATATCACAAATACATGAAAATATAATCCCTCTTTACAAAACACATTCCAAACCCCATCTAAATACAATGCCACATGTCAAATCACACCTTCACAAGAACATCAACAAGTGAAAACAATCAGAAAAACATAAATAGTACAGGAACTACATCAAAACATATAAAGAACAAATTAGAAAACTCATATATATACCCATAAAAAGAAAAGTAATATAATGAAAACACCATAAAAACATGCTAAAAATGAAAAATCTAACATATTTAAATATAAAAAAAAAAAAACAAGAACAAAAGACACAACACAAAATTAAAAGCAGTAAAATAGCAAAAGCTCTTTTTTCACAAAAAAAGTAGTGAATACATGAAACACTTACCCCTAAAAAATAATAAAACACAATGCAAAACCTTAAACAAGCATAGAATAAACATAAAACATAAGCAAGCAAACAAACAAACACAACAGAAACAAAAAAACCCCGATAACACATTATAAATTGCAAAAAAAAAAAACCGGCAAAACTAGGTAAACACCCCGTCTTATCTACTATCACTTCTATATTTCTATATTTCTATATTTCTATCACTACTAACAGCAATGCCAAAACAAAACCATTACTTACACATCTCTTTGCAAACAAAGTCCACCAAAAAAATTCTAAACAATTTAAAATTTTTCAAACTTTCATCTAAACTTAAAAAATGAATATAAGCAAAAAACAACAACAACACAAATAGAAACACAAACACACTAAAATACAAAAAATACACAAGCAATTAAAATTACACATACACCATCAAGAAAATACAAATACCATCCACAACAACCACCTTATCAATACTCACAATTACATCCATCTAGAAAAAAATACACTTTTACCGGTGAAAGTACAATACACACAATAACAATCAAAAGCAAAATACACAAAGCAGCCACAAAAATCACACAAATACGGCCAAACAAAATTCTAGACAGTCCAGATTTCACAAAATTTGGAAATCTGGACTGTCATGGAATGGTGTGGGCTGCACGCCCATTGGCTGTAGCTCTGCACCAATGGCGGCAGCCCTACCGACAGTCAGTCGGCGGGCGCGGGCGGCAGGCGGGGGGATGCTGCCGCCACGGGCTGCGGGGGAGCGGGTGGAGGGACTTTGTGGGTGGGTGGGGAGGACACTAGACACCAAGGAGATGTTTGGGGGTTGTGATGTGACATTCTGCCCGCGATCGGGCTTTACGGTCCACTGGACCACCAGGGAGATATTCGGTTGGGGAGGGATTACATTCTGCCCCGATCGGCACTGGGGGGTTCATACGCTCTGCCCGCGATCGGGCTGTGGGAGATGTGTGTGGGGGGGTTTCATGTACCTGTACTGCCTGCGATCGGGCTGTGGATATGTGTGGGGGGTTTCAGTACCGTACTGCCCGCGATCGGCTGTGGGATATGTGTGGGGGTTTATGTACCTGTACTGCCTGCGATCGGGCTGTGGGATATGTGTGGGGGTTTCATGTACCTGTACTGCCCGCGATCGGGCTGTGGGATATGTGTGTGGGGGTTTCATGTAACTGTGATGCCCGCGATCGGGCTGCATTGTGCGTGTGGTCCCCGACGGCTGCTGCCTGGTAGGGTGGCCAGGAGCAAGTCCTCGGGGATCGGCGCACCTACATGCAAATGGCATGCAAATGGGGCCATAAATAGATGCAAATGGCCCCCCCTGCGCCTTGCATAAATTATGGCCCCATTTGCATGTCACCTTTTGAATATCGGAAATTTGAGCATGGCGCAATGGTACTTGCGCCACCGCAAGTTTAATGCTCAACTCTGGCAACTTGCGGTGGTGCAAGTTCCACTGCACCATGCGCAAGTGCTGTGGCTGGGGGGTGATATTCAAAGGAGTTGCTCAACAGCGCAACCCTTTTGAATATCACCCCTGCCACACCCCTGCGCAACTATTTTGAGCAGTGCAGGGGCTTGCGCCTCAGAATGGCGCAGTTTGAAAATCTGGGCCCAGGAGTTTAGAAACAAAGGCCCCAAAATCAAACAAAACCAAAGACACACAAACACAGAACAGGAAACAAAGAAAGAAGAAGCACACATGCAGCCAAGACAAAATACAAACCAGAAGCAGGAAAATAAACAGAAATCCAGAAAACAAGCAAAGCAGCAGGGCAGCCAGTCCTGCAGGCCCCAACCAGCTCAGAGGACAGAGCCTTCAGCTGCAAAGAAAAAGTGCTTCATAATGAGGCTGAGAGGAACTGCTTATACAGCAGGAAGTGGAGTGGCTGGCTGTTGGCCATCGAACTCCAGGCATAGCCTTTCCAATTAAATGAGACCTGTAGTGCACTCTAAAGAAGTGCAATTCCAACCTTGATCATAGCATTAAATTGTCTGTTAGCTCTGCCCCTTAAAATATTCTGCTGCCACAGTGCCAGACAGTGATCTCAGCCTTGAGCAACAGTAATGCATGGAGGTCAAAACGTTTGATAATCATGAAACTTTTTTTAATAACAAATAGCTTATGCATGAAAGTGCTCCAGACCTCAAAGGCCTCTATATCAGGTATGTTAAATGTTTTACTGAAAATAAAGTAGCATGAGTGTGTGTTGCGTGTGTGAATCACTCCCAGAGCCAAGAAAGTTAACCACTAGTTAACAGGGACTCTCCTAACAGGGATGTCTTAGTATCCAAATCAGATTTCATTATAAATAGGAGCTATATACAGTACACTATATTCTGTAACAGATTTTTTTTTATCGTTTAGGGATCCAATTTACAGGTGTTCAGATGAGTAGCCCATGATAGCATGAGTTTTAATAGGAACTAGTTACCTCCAGGTAAGGGACCCCTTTTTCAAAGGATTGTGGGTACTCCCGCAGCAGCCTCTCCTCATCCAGGAATTTGGCATCTCGGCCATTGGTTGCCGGGCTGGAAAAGGCCGTAGTTCAAAACGCCTTTGAGACTCTCATTTAAGGTGCAGAGGATCTGCTGCTTTGCTATCCAAATCGTTGCATCGGGGTTAAACCGTAGACATTTCTGGAAAATAAATAGAAAAACAGACATAACTAAATTTAAAAGACACAAAATCTTTCTTAAAAATATCTTTTCATGTCAGCAAATAGTGTTGCTCAGACAGTGTGCTTGTGGATCCTACCACTATCTGTCAGATAGTGTTGGTATCCTACCTAGGATCCTACCAAAAACAGATGTAGGATCCAGGGTCAGATAGTGATGGATCCTAGTTAGGATCCAGGGATCCTAGGTCAGATCCAGGAATCCTAGTGTAACCCCTAGGTGGCGCTATCCCAAGACACTAGCCCTTCCCTGCTTGGCTAATAGCAGGTTAAGGGCCTGAGTTCTGAAACGGGTGCCTCCACCCGGAGGTCAGGGTTGGTAGTGGTCAAACTAACCTGGGCACAGCCTTACCGGGACACTGTAACCCCCCTCTTTCCCCTCTAGTGGCCTAAACACTGTACAACAATCACTTTCACAACACCCCTGGTACATCACACAAGTACCTACACTGTCTGCACTTACCACCAGGGCTGGTTCCTCTGGCTCGACCCTGGGGACCCCTGTAAAACAAGGTTAAGCACAGCAAATAGCAACAGTACAGTACTTTGAGCACAAACTGGAACCAAAGTCAGATTACATGCAGAAAAGTTAGATCTGATTTATTCTGGGGACTTGAACAAGGGAGGGGCAAAATCAGGTTAATTAGCTTAAAGGTTATAGCAATCAAGCAGTTATGCATGGGCTTTGAGTCCCCCCACACAGTCCACCTCTGGGTACCCAGGTAGAGAAGAGATGGGCTAGCCAGGACAGTTGCCCGGGGTTGCAGTTGGTTGGGGCCCTGTGATGGAAAATACAACATGCACAGTACACAATATTTGTAATGCGGAGCCAGAGGGCTCAGTTCGTAAAGAAAATAAACAACAAGACAATCAGATGATACACTCAGATTAAACTGTTGTTGTAGGGAGCTACCCTGGTATTTACTCATGATACCCAAGACTGGACACAGGCTGGATGAAAATTGAGACTGCAGGTGGTTGATCTGGAATGCCAGGAAAAGCAGGGCCCACACAAGTAGCAGAGGAGTCATTCCTGTTCAAGCGTGGAGCAGGGGGCTGATCCCCAGGCAGGTCTCTCGTCGATGGCTTCTCTGTACAGTGGGTGGTCTGGCTGGGCCAGTCTGGCAGAGCCCAGACCACATGGAGACAAGTTCGGAAGCAGTCCATTTTGGGATGGATACAGCTTCCAGCAAGCAGAACACAGTTTACACAGTGGGGAACTAACTCACAACCCACTAGCAGCTCTATAGCACATTTACATGTACTGGAATTCTACTGTACCAGGCAGCGCCCCGGCACAATCGCAAAGTCTCTGCACACACCGGGAGCTTAGGGGTAGCTGGAACTCCTGACAGGCCGATTGCATTCAGCAAAAATATTCCATCTTCTTCAGGTTGAGCCTGGCCCACTTCAGTAGCTTACTTTAGTCACACAAACTTGGATTTAGTCCAAAATAATTCTCTTCTCTCCCTCTCAGGAGCAACACACTGGCATACAGGCCAAAAACTTAGCCTTTTCAGAGTTCTCCCATGCGAATCCACTAAGGATTGCTGCTCAGAAACACTTCAGCTCCTTCTTGCTCAGCTTCCAGCTTAGTTCTAACTGAAAACTGCAAGCAGCCCGGGACTTCCCCAAGATCCAAAATGTTTGGTTGGCTGAATTTGGCTGTCAGTCAAAGCAAGAGCTCCCCCTTAAGTTGCAAAAAAGGCACAAAAACTCAGACCACAGTTCCTATAGATTTTGAATTCAGACAGCTCCTGTAGTCCGGCTACATTTTAGGTCCCACCAGAACTGATTGGTCCAATTTGAGTCCAGGACCAAGATAGTGAGACAAACAAAACAGTCCTTGCTATAAAGAAAGCAGGTTAGACAAACTACATTATCATTATCATTCTAAATGGTTTTCAGCAAATAGTTACATCTTTCAACAGAGCTCCATCTCAGATTATTTATGTTGCAATCAAGCAGCTCTTAAAGAGACAGTACACAGAGGCTATACAGATTGGTAATCACATGTAAACTACTAAAAATGCAGGACACCAGCTTGGCAGTGAACATTTAGGCAAGCTCAAGGAGACATTTTGGGAACCCCATTTGTAGGGGTTACACCTTCCCTGCCTGGGAAAACTTGGCATCCAGCCAAGTCTGTACCATCATAACATTGAAAATGCAACATATACAAGACATTTATACCATTAGCATGGTATACAAGTACTATCTCATTCATCAATTGGCATAACTTGTCACTTTACTATACATTTCAATGTACTCCACTATATCATTTCCATTCTGACAATACATTATGCATATTTCACACAGGTAAATTGAACATTACTATACAGAATCATGTAATAACTTCTTGTACTCTAAACAATGCAAGAGGGGGCCCTTCCCTATCAGCTAACTTGGGTCTGGATGGGGCAGGGGCACCATGGTGAGAGGGCAAAACAAGTATCCTGGAATGGGCCTTCAAGCTCAATTTGGGCAGTGAGCTCTGAGAGACATAAACACCTTTGTGGACTACATTGAGAGGCAAATCCACTGGCCTCCCGGGGGAATCTTAACTGAAGCGCACCACTGGCTTGACAGCTCGGCCAGTCTTTCTGGGGTGAACAACCACAGTCTTTGTACTTTCAGCAATGGTCTTGGAGCTTTCATCACTTGTGAGGGGTGCCTCGCATGAAGGGGATTGTCCAAGCTGGGAGCACTGTCAGCTCCTTGCTCTGTAGTCTCTGTTTCTACAACACTTGGCTCATTTTGAAGACACTCTGGCACTGAAGGGGGGTTGTCAGCACTCTCATAATGTTCCTCAAGTTCTGGCATGTCACCAGAAAGACTCATACCATCTGCCTCTCCTTCAGGCAAATCATACAGTTCCACTATACACAAAGACTCAGCATCCTCAGATGTGATACTTTGCATTTCACCTTCAGGGAACATTGTCTCCAAGGATGATGTCGGGGCATTAGGCAGTCCAGAAGCTCCAGCTTCATCCCCATAATTCAACATAGGATTTCCATGAAACAACTGACTCAGTTCATATGAGGGGTAATAGGCATTATCACACTCACTGTCATCCGAGTTACACTAGCAGTCGCTATCATTCTGGGCCTGCTGCGGGGGAAGTCTTAAATCGGCAACCATGGGAGCAGGCTGACTCTGTTTCTTTCTTGCAGCAGCACGAGTAACTGGTCCAGGGAATCAATCTCATGAGTTCAGCCTCAATTATAACTGACCAATAGGTAGCAAGTAGTTATGGTGCATAGTCTTGACAACTTTGGAGTTATTCTCTGGGCGCACTTTGTAGACTGGCAAATCATCCAACTTTCCAACTATGACATGGGGAAGATGGTGCTATCGTTCAGCAATTTTGTGTTTACCATGCAATCCTAAATTTCACAACACACGGTCTCCAGGCCTAAGCTCTTGAGCCTTTACTTTTCTATCATGTCTCTCTTTGGCGGCTAGATTTCTTTTGGCGGCCATTGCCTGAGCCAGTTGACAGGCATGTTTCAATTGAGCTTTCAGTTTTTGTACATATTGCAGGTAATCTTCGGCTCGGACCCCATCGGGAGAAACCCCAAAACAGACATCAACAGGCAGTCGGGCCTCTTTCTCCTGAACATGAGGTGGTAGGGAGAGAACCCAGTCGCATCATTCTTCGTGCAATTGTATGCGTGTACCAAGGTGCTAATCTGCTGGCTCCATTTATGCTTATCTTTTGGGTGGAGGGGGCCTAGCATGTCTAGCAGGGTGCAGTTAAAGCGTTCTGGTTGAGGATCCCCCTGTGGGTGATAAGAGGTGGTTCTTGACTTTTGCACCCCCCATAGAGAGCATTTCTTTGATTAGCCGACTCTCAAAGTCCTGGCCCTGATCAGAGTGAATTCGTGGGGGGGGGGCACCATAGTGGATGAAGAAATTTTCCACTAGCACCTTGGCTACGGTAGATGTTTTTGATCTTTGGTGGGAAAAGCTTGTGCATACTGTGTGAAATGGTCCATAACCACTAACACATTGCCAATGTTTCTCTGATCAGGCTCTAAACTCAAGAAGTCTATGCAGACTAGTTCCATTGGGGTGCTGGTAGTAATGTTGACAAGTGGGGAAGCCGTCTGAGGCAGGGCTTTTCTCTGCAGACAGCGACTACAAGTCCTTACATGGTGCTCAACATTGGCCCCCATCTTGGGCCAGTAAAATAGAGATCATACTAGGTCAAGGGTCCAGTCGATACCAAGGTGGCCCATATGATTGTGGAGGGACCTCAGTACCAAATCTTTAAAGGCTGTGGGCAGGACCAATTGTTGCTTGTCTATCAGAATATCACATACAAGAAACACGTGGACCAGGTCACCAGGACCCTACATCGGAAACTTAGTACCCTGTACCGACTCAGGGACCAACTCATCCCTGAAGCCAGGCTCTCCATAGCTACCAGTGCCCTTCTACCCAACCTGACCTTTGAGGCCCCTATTATGAAGGGCATGGCTAAACAAGAGATTACCAGGATGCAAACCCTATATAATAACATAGCTCATATCGCAACCTTAGACAACCCGAGACATCACCACTGTGACACTTTGCATCACCTGGCTCCACATTGCTGCCCGCCTCCAACACCCCTTGCTTGTCCAGGCCTACAAGCTTCTCAAACCCCATGCTCCGCCAAGCATTGCCGGGACCATAACCCTCAAACACAACCCAAGGAACCTAAGGACCTCAGATAGAACGCTATTAGAAGTCCCTAGGGTAAGGAGAAATGCTGGCGGAAGATCCTTTTCCTCCCAAGCAGCCTGCCAATGGAACAAGCTCCCTCCCCAGGTCCAGGCCTTCTCCTCACTCATGAACTTCTGCACCAGGCTTAAGTCCCATCTGCTGACCTCAAGCGTATGCCACTGTCATGGCACTTAAAGCTCCTAAGGTACTCCACTCCTCTCCAACTCCTGTCTCCTAGCTTAACCTTCCTACTACCTGCCTTATACAGACTGCTAGCCAGAGGCCACATGTAACCCCCGAATAAACTATATGCAAAGTACTACCAATTGCTTTCATGTCATGATGATAACCATGCCTGTACCCATGCTTGCATCCACTGCTTTTCTTTTACTGTACATGTAAGCCATGCCTGTATCCAATGCTTTTCTTTACCATGCCTGTAACCATGTCTGTATCCACTATTTTTCTTTACCGTAACCACCCATGATGTAACTCACAATGCCTCAAATGTTCCTTATGTCCTTGTTCATTCTTATAACTTGTATTGTTATCCCGGGTTGCCCCTGAAAAAGGGACCTTCAGGGCTCTGTGGGCATACCCGGTCACCAAAATTTAATAAATAAATAAATAAATATTTGGCCAACTTGATCTACAGTCTCTCTATACAACAACTGATTAAGTAGCTTCAACCTAGGGCCTTCTTTAAACAACAAAGCGGTTTGCAGATCAGAGGAACGTAACTTGGACACATCCTTTCCTGCACAAAGGGCATCAAGTGCTGGCTGAATCATAGAATCTCTGGATTGAGCCCATTGAATGCTGTCATTGTCAAACTGAGGTAGTGCACTAATATCTAGAGCAGAAAAGTGGCAACACGCAGCCAGTATGCAGGTGTCAGAGGGGCCAAGCAATCTGCTAAGCAGTCCACTGTGTCTGTAGACATCTGTTCATTTCTATCAAACTTCTGGCACAATGCACGGATGTCAGGTTCAGACAGCCTGACCAAGTCGTTCTTGGAAATGGGCCTCCAGAATAGGGCGCCAGCATCAATATGATTCAGGCCCGGTCTGTATTCGACAGCATAATCATATGTTGACAATTCAGAAAGCCACCAGTGCCCCATGGCATTTAACTTAGCTGAAGTCTGTACATAGGTCAACGGGTTATTGTCAGTCCTCACTAATATTTTCGCCCCATAGAGGTAATCATGAAACTGATCGACAATGGCCCATTTTAACGCAAGGAACTCCAACTTGTGCACAGGGTAGTTTCGTTCTGACGGGGTCAAGCTCCTACTGGCGAATGCCACTGGTCTCAAACCATCCTCATGGTCTTGATACAGTCAAGCTCCTAGACCCTGCAGACTGGCAGCCAGTATGCAGCACATAGGGTTTGGTGGGATTAGCATTTGCGAGGATGGGGGCATGGGTGAGCTGGTATATGACTTTGTGGAAAGCTGCTTCACAGACAGGCATCCAACAGAACCCGGAAAGTTCACCTGGATGGAAATATGCTTTGTCTGGTTCTTTGACGGACCTTTTTGTATTTTCGATTGGTAGGAGGGCAACCCTGGGTAAGATTCAAGAGTGGCCAAATCACTTTAGAATAGTCCTTTATGAACTGGCGGTAGTAGCCACAGAATCCCAGGAAATGTAATAGTTCTTTCAAATTGTGGGGCTGGGACCAAGTAGTCAAGGCTTCAACTTTACTAGGATCAGTCTCTATCCCCTCTGTAGACACTATGTGCCCCACATACTTCACAGAGGTTTGGAAAAACTGGCACTTGTCAATGGACAGCTTGAGGCCGAAATCTTCCAGTTGGTCTAGTACCTTGAACAGTCAACTCTCATGTTCCTCTAGGGAGCTCCCAAACACAAAGGCATTGTCTAAGTATACCAGGCGTTCCAGAAAATTCATGTCTCCCACCGCTCATTCCATCAGTCACTGGACGGTGGCTGGCTCGATATCCCCTGTGGCATTCTCAGGAATTCATAGAGCCCCGAAGGAACAGATGAAGGCTGTCTTCTCATGGTCCTCCGGAGCCATCAGAATCTGGTAATATCCACATGCGAAGATCCAACACCGAGAACCATTTGCTCCCATTCAAACAATTCGGATCATCTTGTATACGGGGCATAGTATATTGATCAGGGATGGTTCACCTGTTGAGGGTCTGATAATCTACACACATTCGTATTTTTCCATTCTTCTTATGCACAACCATAATGGGAGAAGCATATGGACTTCTGGATTCTTGTATCACACCAGCTGCGAGCATTTCCTGCAAGTGTCTTCTCACATCATCTATGTCTGCAGGGGCTAGGCATCGAGACCTCTCTTGAAATGGACATTCATCATGCAGGCGTATGTGATGCTCCACACCCTGGACACATCCCACATCCCATTCCTTCAATGAAAACACTTGATCTCTCTGGGCAAGTTTCTGGCTAATTCTAGTCTTCCAATCAGCTGGTAATGGGGAGTCACCAAAATCAAACAAGTCGGAAGTCACTCTATCTGTCTTGCCAGGGTGCTTGTTGCTGGGCAACACTGCAGTGTCTGCACAGTGTACCATAGCTAGGGTGCATCCTCTGTTCACCCGGATCTCCTGATCTGATACATTATGAATCTGGACCATCACTCGTTGTATAGGCATGAGCACGAGCTGGCAAGATGCTGGGCTTAACCAATAATCCTTCCGGTAATTTTCTATCACCTGACGCTCCAACATCAGTATTTTATTCTTGACATCTTTGTGAGGCAGACCTCCCTTCAATGGTACACTGGGCGTTAGGGGCCAGTACCATTGAATTGGGATCCTTCTTCCACACGCACTCCTACCGGTTCATCCTGGTCCACTCCCTTGGGGTTCTGTTGCAAATCATAGGCCCTCTTGATCAGAGCGGGAATTCTAGGACCTCCCAGTCCGTCACCCTTGTTTCTCATGACAGAGTTGTGCCAGTCTCCCAAACATATGGGCGTTCGTCCCAATTAACAGGGGAACTCCATCATACAGTCCAGTAGGGGGACACACTAAGGCCAGTGTCTCGACTTGCTCCTCTACACCAGTTACAGCTGCAGGAAATGACACCCAGAGGCGGACATATCCTAGGTAGGGATAAGACTTGTCACTCAGCCCCCACACGTGTAGGCCTTCCAGGGATTGTAAGGGCACAACAGATAAGTGTTTGTCATACCAGTCCTTAAATACAATGCTCACTTGCGACTCACTGTCCAGCACAGCCCGAGTAGGAATACCATTCACAGCCATGGTAGCCTTCATTGAAGGGCCCACTATTTTGGACCAGTCTGGAGGGACAGCAGCAGGGGCCTGGACAGAAGATTTAACCACATAGGGATTTGAGTTACTACTTGAACTCTCACTGCGGTCATTTTGGGCACTCCTCGACCGCTGATTCGTTCTCCGAAGCTCACCTTGAAGTCTATATACAACTTTATCTAGGTGTTTTGTGGACCTGCAGTCTCTCTTCATGTGCCCATCCTTCCCACAACTATGGCAAAATATGTTTTCTGGGATTTGGGGTGGCCGAGGCATCACACTGGGAGCTGGGGCAGTGGTACTACCAACTGAGAACCTTGGTGCCATCTCTGTCTGCTGTGTGGTGAGCATTTGGAGACATCTCAATTCTCTTACTTTCATAGTCAAGACATCGAGTATCGAGCTGCTGTCAGCAGGAGATGCCTGAGTGGACAACCCGACCCCCATAGCAGATACAGTTGAATAAGGGTCGGTGCCTGTACTTGCAGGAGCAGCCTTCATAAAGAGACTGTTTTTTGTTTCCCAGAACTCCCTCAGCAGTTCATCCCATGGTGGCACACCCTCATTGGTCCCCACTTCGGAAGAGTCTTCCAATGCCGTGATCACTTAGGCTGCGCTCACCCTAGAATTACAATCCCCCTCTTCATCTTCAACCTCCCGGAGTTCTTTTATCAAGTCACAATAGACTGGTGGGTTACCCCTTCTATCTGGGAGCCTTAATTGAAGGAGCTGCAATTTAGAATGCTTTGCATGTTGCAATATGTGCCCAAACCTCACATGGTTTAAGTCACTGGCAGCTACTGCACCTTTTCGGTAAGCCTTCTGCAGCGCTCTTTCCAGACGAATAACATATGCAGACAAACTTTCCCCTGGCCATTGTTTTGTACCTTGAAATTTCCACATCAAGTTCTCCCCTGACTCAGTGCTCCCAAAATTGCCTTCGAGTGCAGATAGGTGCTTCTGGACAGATGCATCAGGGTTTGTGGACCTCAGAAATGTAATGGCCTCTAGGGCAAGACCCCTCAAACTTTCTATGATACTTTTCCATTTCTCAGCCTCCGCACACTGCCATTCAGGTACCAAAGGGGCAACACAATCTATCCAGGTCTCCCAATCATCCTCCCTTGGGGGTGGGGAGGGTGCCGGAGAAGATTCTCAACCTTTGGTAAGAATCGTGACTAATGGCAGGTACAGACATAGGAGCCAGTATTGGCACGGGCACAGAAGGAGGGGCACAATGGGTGCTGGAGAGGGAGGGGTGTTGGGGAGGAACACCCCAGGTGGCAGGAATAGTTTCTTTAAGTCCTCCACAGTTTTCCTTCCTCCAGCAACAACTTACCAAATTTCTCCTCAAAAGTCTCAGATAGTGGAGGGCTCATTCTGCCTGGGGTCTTTACTGTCTTTAGTTATCACTCTTCAGGCAGTGAGTGATCCTTCGGGGGTGATAGTCCGTGGCACTTTGGAACTGTCTACTGGATCCTTATACTTTACTAACGCCATGAAACTTTGGGCTAGCAGATTAGCCTGTTGACCCACCATGCAGGGTTTTGTAAACATTCAACCTTGGAAAGTACTCCCTCTACAGTGTCCTTATCGGTACCCAGGGGAATATCCAGGATAAGTATAGCAAATCGGGGGTCAATCTCCTGCCCAGTACACCACCCCACCAACTGGTCTACAGCCACTTCTGTTGGGATAGCCCTTTGCTTTTAACAGCAATTCATAAATCTGGCCACTAGAAGACACAAAATCCCAGCAGTGAGCCTCCAAAATGTAACCCCTAGGTGGCGCTATCCCAAGGGCTACTACCCCTGCCTGCTTGGCTAGGAGCAGGTTAAGGGGCCCGAGTTCTGAAATGGGTGCCTCCACCCAGAGGTCAGGGTTGGTAGTGGTCCAGCTAACCTGGGCACAGCCCTCCGGGACACTGTAACCCCCCCTCTTTCCCCTCTAGCGGCCTGAACACTGTACAACAATCACTTTCACAATACCCCTGGTATACCACACAAGTACCCACACTGTTTGCATTTACCACCAGGGCTGATTCCTCTGGCTCGACCCTGGAGACCCCCTGTAAAACAAGGTTAAGCACAGCAAATAGCAACAGTACAGTACTTCGAGCACAAATTGGAACCACAGTCACATTACATGCAGAAAAAGTTAGATTTGATTTATTCAGGGTACTTGAACAAGGGAGGGGCAAAATCAGGTTAATTAGCTTAAAGGTTATACTGTAGCAATCAAGCAGTTATGCATGCACTTTGAGTCCCCCCACACAGTCCACCTCTGGGTACCCAGGTAGACAAAAGATGGGCTAGCCAGGACAGTTGCCCAGGGTTGCAGCTGGTTGGGGCCCTGTGATGGAAAACATAGCATGCATAATACAATATTTGCAATGCAGCCAGAGGGCTCAGTTCGAAAAGGAAACGAAACAACAAGACAATCAGATGATACACTCAGATTAAGCTGTTGTTGTAGGGAGCTACCCTGGTATTTACTCACGATACCCAAGACTGGACACAGGCTGGATGAAAATTGAGACTGCAGGTGGTTGATCTGGAATGCCAGGAGAAGCAGGACCCACACAAGTAGCAGAGACGTCATTCCTGTTCAAGCGTGGAGCAGGGGGCTGATCCCCAGGCAGGTCTCTTGTCGATGGCTTCTCTGTACAGTGGGTAGTCTG
Source organism: Neoceratodus forsteri (assembly GCA_016271365.2). Lineage (NCBI taxonomy): Eukaryota > Metazoa > Chordata > Ceratodontiformes > Ceratodontidae > Neoceratodus > Neoceratodus forsteri. Next base: position 935,162,313 of record CM028133.1, read on the forward strand.
GCTGGGCCAGTCTGGCAGAGCCCAGACCACATGGAGACAAGTTCGAAAGCAGTACATTTTGGGCTGGATACAGCTTCCAGCAAGCAGAACACAGTTCACACAGTGGGAACTAACTCACAACCCACTAGCAGCTCATAGTATATTTACATGTACAGGAATTCTACTTCCAGGCAAAGCTCCCGCGGTACAATCGCAAAGTCTCCTGCACATCGAGCTTAGGGGTAGCTGGAACTCCTGATAGGCCGATCGCATTCAGCAAAATATTCGGTCTTCTTCAGGTTGAGCCTGGCCCACTTCAGTAACTCACTTTAGTCACACAAACTTGGATTTGTCCAAAATACTCTTCTCTCCCTCTCAGGAGCAGCACACCAGCATGCAGGCCAAAAACAAAGCCTTTTCAGAGTTCTCCCATGCAAACCACTCAAGGATTGCTGCTCAGAAACACTTCAGCTCCTTCTTGCTCCGCTTCCAGCTTAGTTCTAACTGAAAACTGCAAGCAGCTTGGGACTTCCCAAGATCAAAATATTTGTTTGGCTAAATTTGATTGTCAGTCAAAGCAAGAGCTCCCCCTTCAGTTGCAAAAAAGGCACAAAAACTCAAACCACAGTTCCTATAAATTCTGAATTCAGACAGCTCCTGTAGTCCGGCTACATTTTAGGTCCCACCAGAACTAATTGGTCCAATTTGCTGTCCAGGACCAAGATAGTGGAGACAAACAAAACAGTCCTTGCTACAAAGAAAGCAGGTTAGACAAACTACATTATCATTATCATTCTAAATGGTTTTCAGCAAATAGTTACATCTTTCAACAGAGCTCCATCTCAGATTACTTATGCTGCCATCAAGCAGCTCTTAAAGAGACAGACACATGGGGCTCTACAGACTGGTTATCACATTATTAAATTGCTAAAATGCAGGACACCAGCCTGGCAGTGAGCATTTAGGCAAGCTCAAGGGAGGCTTTAGGGAACCCCCATTTGTAGGGGGGTTACACCAGGTCAGATAGTTAGGATCTGGGGTCAGACAGTGATAGATCCTAGGTCAGATAATCAGGATCCAAGCTGGATCTGTTGCTGGGATCAACAGGATCCACAACGTTAGTTGCTTGGTCCCACAGGATCCACAGTATTTGTAGGATCATTGCACTGGATCCTAGGGGGTAGGATCCATGGTCAGATAGCACTGCTATCCTCCCACAGTAACTATCTGGCCAAATAGGAGGTATCTGTTGGTATCTTAGTTTCTAGGAAACTATCTGAGCAACACTATCAGCAAACTAAAGCAGGTGAGGACTGTGACTGCTGGTATTTCAGATGCTGGAAATGGAAATGCCAAGTCTGAAAGTGCAGCATATTTAGAAATGCATTGATCACAGATAACATGAAGTAATACAATCAAGATGTTAAAAGTCATCCTTTAGTTATAATGTCACTCACCATCTCCACAGACCTCTCCACTGTTCATCATTTAATGGGACATCTCAGTTTTATCCTCCCAGAGTCCCTGTCCCTCATGGAGAGGGTGCACTGTTTTTTTTTCTGTACATGTTAGTAGAATGTATATCCCTCAGTAAGTGGCGAGCCTTCCTCTTTACCCTCCATATTTCCACATGTGCTATATGGAAAGGGTGCTGTCACCCACTGCACAGTAGATCACTTCTGTTAAGGGGGACAGGAAACTAGTTTTAAAGGGCCACTGTAATACTCCTGTTTCTGGAAATTACATTAATCCATGTTTTAACAGTACCCAAATAAAATCTGATGTTGAAAACTGCATTTTGTATTGTTTTCTTTTAATGGACAACACTTTACAGTCCTGTACACAGAACCAGTAAATTTGGAGTTTTGCTTATCACTGCATTGATTCAGAACCCTGAACACTGCTCTGAATTGATAGGTCAACAGCTTGTGGTGAGAGTTCTGAATCCAAGCCATGTAAAGTTAAACCTTTTTGGGTCCCCTGCACAGTTACAGTTCATGGTGGTGCAATTTTGGGGTGCAACACGCCGCCCCCTTGCCCCCACATCACAAACTACCATACTTAATTGCCAGGTTGGGGGGAGAGAGAAGTTTCCCCTGTGACTAAGTTGTAGTGCAAATGACAATAACCAGATGTTAGTAGCCACAAATTGGGCTTCTGACCACTAATAATATGAAATGCAATAACGACTACTAAGGAGAATCTATACCTGCAATGCACTGTAATTATAATAACAGATATTCCTTTAGATCAATATCTGTACATTCCATATACAGTGCATAAAGGTAAGGGGAAGGAGGGGGGAGGAGGACAACGGAAGTGTTAAAGAGCAAGGCAAAGGTATCGTAAACAAATATCAGTCTACAGATACAACAAAGACATTACATCATTCTAAAATGAAGCAACACCAATACAATGTAAAACATATTTAAGTAGATAAATGTCTATCTCAAAGGGAAACAACCCTATTTAAGGATTTAACTATTTAAGAAAAGGAGCTAATTCAAATTTCTCATTAAATCCATGGTGTTCCATAGCTCTCAATTTGAAAATCCATAGGGCCTGCCTACATTGACCCCCCCACCACAAACTTCCATACTTTGTTGCGATGGGGGGGGGGCCAGAGGAGTTTCCCCTATGACTAAGTTGCAATGGAAATGGCAGTCTCCAGATGTTAGTGGCCACAAATGAGGTTTCCGACCACTAATATATGAAATGCAACAACCCTGAAGGACTTATGAGTATAGTGCACATTGCATGCCACTAAGCCATTCCATGTGCCCAATGAAAGTGGCACTACTCCCATGGTCTTCCCACCACCCACCCGATCTGCACCTTTAGGTCCACATCTGGGCCAACGAAACTGTTAATTTTCCTCCATCCATTCCAGATTGTCAAGTGACCCATCCTGTCACTCCCAAGTCCATCTGTAGTTCCTGCCATTTAGTGGTACCCCTCCATTGCCTAGTTCCCTTGCACAGATACTTTCTTTGTTCTTCATGGATCTGTGTTCTCAGTGGGATAATTGGTTTTGTGCTGCAAGCCAGCACAGTAGAACTACTTCAAACAGTTCTACACATTGCAGTAGTGTTGTGGTGTACAGCCAAGTATGCAAGTGCCAGTGGGTATCTTTGCAATAGAACAGCGCATCATTGCCATGCCAGCCCTCACCTTTTTCCGTGTGCCATCAGGATGTCCTGTGTGACTGTGCAGGGAAGGCTACTTTATATAGCACAGCAGGGTGCCAAGTAAGTCAGTGGTGCAAGATGGCCAAGGTGACCACTTAATTGCCACTGTGTATGCACTCCTAATTTTTTTTCCCCCATAAAAGAGAACAGTACAGAATCCTGCCCATAAAAAGAAGCTATACAAGCCATATTTTTACATCAGGGTTTATTCATGTACAATTAAATATGGATAATTTGGTGAGGAATATCATTTCTGAGAATGGGAGCACTAAACACAGCTGAAAATGTGCATACATTTCCAGTCCCCTTGAATTGCCCCTTATAAGTGTTCTGTCCCATTTTTATCACCCTAAAACTAGAGCAATGGAGTTGTTGATCAGGGTGGAGGCGTGAGCAGCTGGTTAGGATGAAAGCTATAATGCTATAGTTTGCTGCTACTGATGCTTTGCACTAGGTGCCTTCTATATATGTAAGTAATAAGCCATTGGATTTTAATGCACAAAATAGGGGTGTAGTAAAGCATGCGGCCAAAGGCTGAGTGTCCTTACACCCCTGGGAAGTGCATTCAAATCCTATGATGTACACCCTGGAGGGATTTATTACATTTATAAAATGGCTCTATTTATTTTTTATTATTATTTATTTCAATCTAGGATTACAACAATACCTTTGAGCTGAGGCTCTTTTACAAAGGTTCCACGTCAGCGTGTACAGTATACATCTTATCAGTTACAGACAAACGCATTTGACTAACAAGACAAGTAATTAACAGGTCACAGAGTATAGCTTGGACTAATGCCAGAAGCAAGACTGGAGAAAAGGAGGGGTGGTAGGGAGAAGTGGGGTTGAGGTTGAAGGAGGAAGGAGATGCAGGGAGAGAGGGAGAGTGCGAGCGGTGAGGGAGGAGAAGGGAGCAGGAAGGGTGATACAGAGGAGAGGTGAATGAGGGTGTGGCTTGGTGCAGCCGGGGTCCTTGTTGAAGTAGACAGGTAGAGGTGCTGGGGCAGAGATTGTTATAAGTGCTATGTGGGGCATGGGCAGTAGGAATGGGGTAATGCTAGACTGGGCAGTTACAGGAGCAGGAGGCAAGCAGTGAGGAGATGCAACGGACTTGAAAGACTGAGTGTGGGGCAGGTATTCTATCGCTGCCAGGGAGTTAGCCAGCTGGTTTGCCCAATAGGTGAATGATCTTTGTCAGCTTGGTTTGTGCGACCGGGGAATTTGCAGGAATGAGGTTTGGACCTTCTTGTAGTGACGTTACTGTGTCTTGGCGTAAGGAGGTCACAGACTCCAGGTGGAGCAAGCCCCATTGTAATTTTCTTGGTTGTGATGCAGGTTTGGTATTTTATGCGACAGTCAAGTTGAAACAACCCAGTTTGGGAATAAAGGTCACATGTGTGGGTGCGGCAATGGGAACCAGTGATGAGTTGACAGGCTTTATTCAGGGAGGTCACGATAAGTTTGAGAGAGGTGGTAGTGGCAGAGCCATATATGATAAGTCCACAGTTGATAATGCTTATGATGGAGCTTTGCACGGCCATTGACAGCGCTTCTGGGGTTAGGTGTTTCCTGTGCCGGAACAGTAGGCCTAACTGGGTATTGGCAGACTTTGCAACATTGTTGATATGGACAGAGTAGGAGAGGTGTGGGTCAAGGGTGATGCCAAGGTACTTGAAAGATTGTGTTTGTTCTAGGGTGACTCCTTGCTTGGTTACAATGGAGAGGTGGCATTGCTAGTTTTTGTTGTGGTGGCTGCTGAAGACCACAGACTTGTTTTTTTTCTGATTGAGAAGCAGTTTATGACTTAGAAACCAGGATTCAATGGAGGAGAAGTAGGTTTTAAATGGGATCTAAGTAGGTTTTATGGGGGAAAAATTGAAATTCAGCACCTAACTCTGCATTTCTAGAGATTTAATGCACAGTCTGGTGATGTATTTTGGCCAATGATATTTCTAGATTTTTTCTTGCCATTTTATGAATGTAATTATATATTGCACATAGGTTTTTACTTTGTAGTCGTGTTGCTATATATTTTTATTACTCAATTCCAATCATTTTATTCATTGTATATAATTATATTACTGTTGTTTAACTGAATTAATTACATTTGTTCCTCCCCTCTGTAATCCCCTCCCCCTGGGTTACACTTAGAAATGAGCTTCAACTTAGTGTGCCTCTTCTGTTTACTTTTCAAAGAAGTAAATAAATATTTGGAGAGGCACTGCGCTGCCCTATTATGCACTGTGTAATAAATATCTCTTAAACATCTCTAATTAGGTGGGATGTCCTACTTCTTACAACTTCTGCTCCATATGGTGAAGGAGCTATCCCTCTGCAGAATAATATGTTGAAGCTGAAATTGAAATATACCTTTTCAGGGAAAGAGAATGTAAGAGAGAGAAAGAGAGAGCACTACAGTGCCTTGGGTAGTCTTACCCAAAGCAACCTACAAAAACTCCATTCCACTTATCACTGCATCATTTGCTTTGTCACTGGTCTCCCCAGACTGACCCACCACTGTGACCTCTACAGAATCTCTAAATGGACCTCCCTCGAGGACAGACTTAACAGCAGAATACTTATTTTTTTCCACAAACTACCCCAGGGCCTCCTCCCTGACAGCATTATCTCCCTCTTCCCTACGTCTTCCCTTCCCCAGCCCGCCAGAAAGTCCTCCTACCTCTCCTTCTCCATCCCTTTCTGCCGGACCTCACATGACCAAAACACCCTCTCCCACAATGGCCCTGTCCACACTGGGGATCATAAAACATTATAGATGCCTTGTAATGTTTTAAAATTGGGGAACCTGGTTTGTGTCCACACTGGTAACATTACCGAACCGTGTTTCAAAATTGTGCTTAAACCCTGATACAATCAGGGTTTTAGCACAATTTTGAAAATGGTTTAAGTGAGTAACGTTTTCATTTACCAGTGTGTATGGGTGTTCGATCTGTGTTCCCTGCTGGTGATGCTTTTGATGCCCACCACGCTGCATCTGATCTACACTTGCAAGCCAGCTGACGGTGTGTTTAAACACGCCTACATTTTGGGAGGTGTGGACAGGCACATAGCTGTGTTAATACACGGATTCCACTATTGTGGATGCAGCTGCACAGTAAACTATAATGGTTTGAAAACTATTACCACATTTTAACTGTAAGTGTGGACAGGGCAAGTGGTGCCAAACTGTTCAACAATCTTCCTCCTGCTGTCACTGAATGCCCCTCCAGCATCCCTTAAGTATAACCTTAAATCCCACCTTCCCGGCCACCATCTGCAGGTGTTTCACCAGTGACACTCCAACTTGGTGCTCTCTCACTCAACCGCCTCCACAACATCTGAACCTCATCCGTATATAATGGAGGCAGGATCCCCTTGATCTGACAGTGCCTATCACTTTCCTACAATGTTCTTGTAAATGTTTATATTACAGTATATTGTTTAGTATCATTTATGCTAATTTGTCTTAAGTCTAGTTTAGCACCTATCTTGCCGATGCACTTGTAAATGCTTTTTTCATACTGTTAAGTATCATGTCAGTGCACAATTGTCCTTTATCTTATGAACATATGAATTTGCCAGCAGATAAAGGCCTTATGGTCTATCGAGTCTGCTCAAGTGTGCAGCTAGCAACCCTTAAACTGCAGCTGACCCTCCCTCCCCTCCCCTCTCCTGACCCTCCCTCTTACCCTATCCCATCCCATCCTCTTTTGAAGCAGTCCACTGTTCTACAGGATACCACTTCCACAGGCAATGCGTTCCACCCAGACACCACTCTCTCTCTGTAAAAAAGTGTCTTCTCATTTCCCTCCTGAACCTTCCCCCCCAATCTGAGATTGTGAGATCAAGTGTTCCTAACCCCCCCTTAACTTGAATAGTCCCTCAATGCCTGTCTTGTTTATTCCCTTCATGTACTTGAAGGTTTCAATCATATCCCCCTGTCTCTTCTCTCTCCTCCAGTGAGTACATGTTCATCTCCCTCAGCCTGCTCACTTAAGGCATGTCCCCTAGTCCCTGGATCATCTTTGTTGCCCTGTGCTGCACCCCCTCCAGTAACTTAATGTCCCTCTTCAGGTATGGGCACCAGTATTGCATGCAGTACTCCAGGTGTAGCCTAACCAGTGACCCATACAATGGCACGATCACCTCCCCTCTCCTTGAAGATATACTTGACAATACAACCCAGCATTTTGTTGGCCTTGCAGCTGCCTTCCTGCATTGTGCTGACTTGTTCATTGAGCATGTTATAATCACCTCCAGATCCTTCTCCTCCTCTGTCATGGCTAGTTGAACTCCCCTCCCCAAGCTGGAAGCTCCTTCTTGGGTTTATACCCAAATGTAGTACCTGCACTTTTGGCATTGAACCCCAACTGCCAGGTGTCTAACCAGGTGTCCAATGTTGACAGATGATCCTGCAACCCATGACACCCTCCTAGGTCATCTACTACTGCTCCCATCTTGGTGTCATCTGCAAACAAACTGATCTTGCTCATGATGCCCTTTGAGATGTTTGTTATGATCAACACAAACAACACCAGTCCCAGCACTGAGCCCTGTGGTACTCGACTTGTTACTGCTCTTGGAGATGACAGCTCCCCTCCCACCATCACCCTCTGCTGCCTTCCCTGTAACCAGTTTACTACCCATCCCACCATTTTCACCCCTGCACCTGTACCTGCCCGCCTACTACCCAGCCTCCCATGTAGCACCGAGTCGAATGCCTTACTGAAGTCCAGAAACAGGACATCCACTGCATGGCCCATGTCTTACTGTCTACTTACCCAGTCATAGTAATCCTCCAGGTTGGTCTGACAGGATCTGCCCGTGACAAACCCATGCTGCCTAATTTACTGCAGTCCACTGGCCTCCAGAAGGGGCACCAGACTCTCCTTCAGGATTGTCTCCATCAGTTTTCCCATGATGGATGTGAGACTTACAGGCCTCCCAGTTCATCTTTTTGGGACCGCTGTTATGTAGGGGTACCACGTGAGCCATCCTCCAGTCCTGAGGTACACTTCCTGAGACCAGGGAGGCATTGAGCAGGTCTGCCAAGGACCCCACCAGGATTTCTGCCAGCTCTCTCAGTACCCAGGGGTGAATGTCATCCATCCCTGGTGCCTTCTCCAGCCTCAGTGCCCTCAAGCCCTCCAGTACTCTGCCTCTGTGATTCCCCATCTGTCACCTCCTCCACCCTGAGCCTGACCTCCCCGGTAGTGCCCCTTCTTTCTCCTTAGTAAACACTCGAGCAGAAGTATTTATTAAGTTTTACTGTCTGCTCTGCCCCTGTTTCCACCCACCCCATCCCTCTTAATCCTTACTGTTTTGTCTCTACAACTCCTTTTCTCCCTGATATAGCCTGAAGAATTCCTTCTCCCCCTTCCTGATGCCCTGCACCAGCCTGAGCTCCTTAGATGCCTTGGCTGCCCTTACTGCCTTTGTCACCTCCTTCACTTCCTTTAGGTAATCCTCTCTGTCCTCTCATCTCCCTGTTTGTTTGACCTCATAAAGGTGGCACTTTTCTTTCTTACTTTCTCCATGACCCACTTGCTCAATCAGCTGGGTTTCTTGGACCTAGTTGTCTTACTCTGGACCCTGATGCAGGTTTTGGTTGCCTCCTCAATCCCCAGTTTTATGACATCCCACCTCTGGTTAGTGTCCATATTAGTTTGGATTCTGGCTAGATACTCTTTAACTACCTCCCCCATCCTCCCAAAGTTGGCCTTCCAGAAGTCCAACACTCTTGTAACTGTTTCTATTCCTTCCTGACCCATTTTCAATGTGAACCACACTGAGTGGTGGTCACTCCCTGCCAGCAGTTCTTCCACCCCCAGCTCCCTCACAAACTCCCTATTTGCCAGCACGAGGTCTAGGGTGTTCCTTGTCTCCTTGTTCCCCATTTGTAATCCATTACTATATTGCCTGTTTATGTAATCTCCTGTTGTATTTGTCCAAAACTGGACGCGTGTGAAAACAGGCAACTTATGCTCACATGCCTTTCCAGCATAATAAATAAATTGAACTGAAATGGAGAACTGTCACAGGAGACATCTGCTGCCAGGGCTAGCTGCTGCAGAAAGGAGAAAGTGCAGGAGAGAAATTTTGATAGGATGGATTTTGAAGGGATATTTTGTTAGAGAACTAGAAGTGGTTTCCAGGAAGATGTAGTTATTTCAAGATAAATGGAGTTAGTGCTTGGAGAGAGTGCTGGAAGCAACTGCTAGGGTAGGAGGTGCTTTCTGCTGTTGGGGTTGAAAGCTGTGGTTGGGGTGGGTGGGAGCTGTTTGGGTTGGATGTTGTTGCAGGGATGGGTTTCTGTTACTAAAATGATGCAGCTCTTGCTAGATGAAATTTGCTGATTGCAGCTAAGATGTTTATTGGGTGAGGAACTGCTGCTGGGCTGGGTTATTTTGATGTGGGGTGGTAGGAGCTGTTGCTAGAAGTGGAAGCTATTGTTGCAATGCTGTTGCTGAGTGGTGGTGGTGTTACTGGAGAGACCGAGCTCTGACTAAAGGATAGAGTTGTTGCTATGGAGGGCCAGTTGCTGGGGATGAGTGGTTATTGATGAGAAGCCGGGTTTATCTATAATTTAACTAAGAGATTGCAATGAAAATAAAATCACACTTGAAAGGGAGACCTGGCTGAGAGGTAACTTTTCTTATAACTGCTGCTGGGTGGTGGCAGCCTTACATATAACATCTATAGTAACATAATTACAGCAATGCAGCAAAACATGTTTTCCAAACTCTAGTTTCAGCTACAATGAATAAAAATATTACTATACTTGTCAAATCTACTTTTCTAGGTACTTCCTGTGCCATACACTATATGTTTTTTGGTTTGTTTGTTTTCTCAGCTCAAACCCTTGCTAGGTCTGCAATGCTATTTCTAAGTCAAAAGTGGTGAACACCTTTTATTCTTGAGGAACAACTAAATTAAAACATTTACGCACTGCTCCAGTTTTGATAGAGCTAGAAAACGTTATCACCAAATAAAAGTGGGAGAGGCATGAAATCTTCTAAAGTAAAAAAAAAAGAGGGCCACATTATTTGCTCAGTTTCACTGCACTGTTGCTTTAAGGTCAAAAGGACTCAGGGTCCATCAGATCTGCCCCCTTGCTTCATATGCAGTGAGCCGTTAGAATGATGTTTGTCCATTAGTGGGGGAATGACAGCGTATTCACCCATTATTTAGCAAAAAGATCTCACTGAGATCAAAGTCTCATTCGCAACGTAGACTTATCCAAAGTCAGCAAGGCCTACAGTTGCTGTTGTGGTGTGGGAGCTGTTTCCCCAAGGCCTGGTACCCATGCTACAGGGAAGGAATTGTTAATGAGAATGGGAGAACCTACTGGGGTGTGGGATCTGCTTGCAGAAAGATGGAGTCATTTATAGAGGTATAAAACCTGTGTGTGGGGGGGGGGGCTGCTTGTGAGGTGGGTCCTGTATGGAGCTTGTGTGCAGCAAGGACGTGTGTATTATGGTCTGTTGTTACTTTAACGTGCTTCTTACTGATTTAGATATTTTTATACCCATACTGATGAACTCAACTGATGGTATCTCATTAGTTCTAGTTCTTCAGACTGGCATTTGTTTACACTGGAAATGACAGTTAGATGATAATTACTGTATAAACTAATTAAGAACACCACAGAGAGACCCCCACAGCAAACATCCTCTGTTACCTGTCTGCCTCCCATGAATAAAACAAATACAAGTGAAGTATGTAGCTGTCAACACAGGGCCCTGCAGGATCACCCTAAACCTGATGATAGTGCATAAATCCCAATGTGAGGCACTAGCACTGTATGCCACAGACTCTCCAGACAGTGACATGCAAGGCTTTCACATGTCTGACTATACAAAGAGCATTGCTCAGAACGACTGACCTCTTAAACAGCAATGAACACATACAGCTTTAGTCTGTCTTGCATCGGATCAAACATGAAGCCCATCAGAGAATTAATGTCAATGTTTATAAACTGGCACCTGCTTAAAGGTGTGGAGTTCAGACTTTTACTCCTTTCCAACACATCAGCCAACCAGGACTAACTCAGTGAGTTAAAGTGCAATAACTTTTATTCAATACACTTGAAGTGTTAAAACAACTCACGAATAGCAACAAAGGACAAGTAGAAGCAGTAAGGTGGTTCAAATTCAAGTCCAAGTCCATAAATCCACAAGTGAAATACAAGTCAATCAATCAATCAATCAAGTCTTTATTTAACCAGGCGTTCATCGTTGAGCAGAAGCTCATTTGCAAGATGGACCTTGGCGGAGCATGAACAATTGTATATATAGGTATTTACAAGGCAATACAGATAATACTCTTTACAGAGAGGAAGAAAAAGAAGTTCATATGTACATAGAATTAGACAGATATTGTACAGATTACACGGTATTTACATACATAGAAGTGTCTATAGGAAGATAAAGCAGGTTATCTAAGGTTGCAGGAGGAAGGAACGAAGGAAAAAAATAAAAATATACACCAGGTAGAGGTGAAGGTAGGGGGGAAGGGAGGGAAGTAGGGGGAGAAAGGATAGGAGGGCACGGTGCACAGAAAGGAGTTGGTAAAATGGGATGTAGAGAAGGTGGATGGAGAAAAGGAGTATGTGTGAGCCAAGGGATTGAATGCTATAAAGTACGGGGCATGGTAGGATGTCACAACCCAGGGTAGTGAGCTCCTATCCGAGGTTAGGAAAGGAAGAATAAGGGGATGGACGGGCCTAGTGTTGATAAGACAGGGGGATAAGAGACAGAGAGAACAATTAGGCTGGTGAGGAGCAAGCTGGGGGGTCAGTACTAAAAATTGGGTCTAGGCGTGGCTATATACCAGTGCAGTCCTGGTTGTACGGCTGGGAAAACAAACTGCTCCCAACAGTTTAGTTGCTCAGGTGTCACCTGACACATTTTGCTCCAATGAGCTTTTTCAACAGTGAACCAGCAATCACCATAGTGTCAGCTATATACAGAATTGAGGAGTCATGTGATATAGGCTACTGCTTAGCAGCTTCTCTGGTGGGCTCCGGGCTTTCTGCTCACAAAATGTTGTTTCTGGAGATTAATTTCCATTTATTTTAACACCTACCACTCCTATGGACTTCTGGGTCTAGCAGTGTACAGGTTTTGAGGAACTTTACACCATGGACGCCGAGATGAAAACAGCTTCTCCTTGGCACACCCCACCTCCCACTCTGGACAAAGCAAGCAAGTGCTCCAAGGCCCAATCTACTACTGGCAGCCATCCTGCTACTGCTACACTGGGCCAGACACTTCTGACCAAAGAACATTTCCTAGTGGAGTTTTTACCTTTCAGAGAGTAGTTGCAATCACTAACCAAAGAGCTAAAATCCATTACTGTTTCTCTGGAGGATCTGAATAAATGCACTGGTGACTGTGAAGCATGGATCCTTTCTCTGTAAAAAAAAGAACACCCATATGGAACCTGGACTGGTGGCATCGAGGCACAAGCCTTCCCAGGTGGAGGCAAAGATTGAGGACTTAGAGGGTCGGAGAAATAATGCAGTGATCATCGGCCTCCCAGAGATAGAGGAGGGCTCTGACCCCATCTTGTTCATACAAAAACTAGTGCAAAAACTGACTGGTCCTTTGCCCTATGGTGCTGTTTACTCCATAGAGCAGGCGCATCATGCACTGAACCGCATGCCTCCCACTGGTGTCCCACTATAATCCTTCATCTTTCTTTTTTTAAATTACCTGGAACAACAGCATTTCTTGACTAAGGTGTGGGAGCTGCAGGAGGTTGCGTGGGAAGGCAAGCACAAGATCGCCCAGGATTTACCAGGATCAGAGAGGCAGCGGCGCACAGCCTTCCACCCGTTAGTGACAAAAATCATTGCAGCAGGCATCAAATTTAGGATGGCTTTCCCTACTCGCTTCAATTTCTGCTCTGAGACACTTGGCAAACCTATGAGGAGGTGGAGAAAGCACATGCAGAGTTAAAAACTGCCATGCTGGAGCTGTTTAAGGACTGTTGATAGGCTCGCGGTAGCAGTCTACTGGCACCGTTCTCCAAATGTTGGACAGTATGAAACCACATTTTATTTAGACTACTGCTCATCAGGAGTTTGGTTTTTGGTGTGCCATTCATTTTCACTGGTGTTTGGAGTTCCAGTTTCTCCACCCTGGTAGTGAGTATGTTATTTTTATTTGATTTGGACATACAATGTCACTGTCCTGGGGCTCGCCTGCCTTACAAACTTTGCATTTTGAGATCTAAACAAGACAATATGTAGCAAATGATAGTTTAATTTTGGAGTGGGAGTGGGGCAACTGGTCTTTCTACAAGGCTGTTTTGATTGCTGACAGCACTTCTCTACTGGGTTCAGTCCTCAGTTGTTAAAGGAGCTTATCTGGACTTTGACTGGCGTTTTGCCCTTATCATTGACTTTTTCTGCCCTTTGCCTCCGTCATTTTCTTGCAGCAGGCCTAATCAGTCATAGGGCTGAAACTGATGCTCACGTCGACAGAGACAGACCTGGTATGGATGCCTGGATTGCCTACTGTTTTTGCTATAACTAGCCAAGGAGATGCCACGCCATGCTTACCAGCTGCCTTCTTGAGGAAGGAGTGATCGGCACCAATCTCCTAGCAACAGGACAGATACTTTATTTGCAGTCAACGGGCTGGGGGAGTTTTCTTTTATCAGCAGCATAGCTCCTCAGCTGGTATACAGCCCTTCTATGAGTTTGCCGGCTCAGCTTACTTCCTGCTCCACTAGCACTCTACTCGATCAGTGACCGGTTTTCTTTCATATTTGAAAGTTTCTGCATAGTCAATGATGGACACTGCAGCATCTGTACTATGTATATGTATTACTGTTGTCTCCTAATGGTCCCCATCAGGCTGTTTTTCAGACTGGTGAAACCTGAATCACAAGTTCTCTGTTTACCTTGTTTTATTGTAGCATGTTTACTGCTGGGTAGGGAATAATTGGGGAACATTTCATGATTTGCAATTCCTTCTGGTATCTAGCCAGACAGGCAATATATTGTGTTATAGTGTTTCTAGCTTTTGCAGGCTCCTTTTCTCATATTCTTTGACTGATTTAAAGGGTATGGGTGTTTCACATTGATCTGTGCTACTGTGCTGGGAGTATGGTGGGTGGGGAGGGGCTCCTTTACAATGCTTTGTTGTTTGATGGTACCTGTTTAGGAGTGATCAAGGAGCCTTCACCATACGGTTGATGTTTTTTTTGGGGAGCAGGAAGGAATGGGGAACTAAGCAGTTGGGACTGATTCATCATGGGCTGTGAATGGTATTATTTGGAGGAGGGGTTTGGGGACTTGGAATTTTAAAGTGTTACTCTGGTTTGTAGTATTTTGAGTTGTTACAGGAGGGTTGAATGGGAGGGTGGTACTGGATGTATTACAAAGTCAATTTCAGTGCATGATGTTGCTGTTATGGGGTTTAGTTGGTTTGTTGCAGGCTATGTTAATATTTGGGGGAGGAGTAGAGGGATGCTGTTGGGTGGTTGGGGGGGGACAGTAGAGTGGCCTTTTCTGTTTGTTTACTGGTACTTAATATTTATATTAAATGCACGCTGAAAATAGAAAATAGAGTTAAAAATCTACGTTTCGGCCTTAGGTCTTCTTCAGGAAATATCTAAAAGAGAAAAAAAAACAAGTTAGTGTAGAGGAGAGGTAAAATGAGAGAGATATATATGTGGAGAAAGAAGAAGGGGAGGCAAAGAGAAGAAGTGATAAATGGTAAGATTAAGAGAGAGTCTGAGAAACAAAAGGTGATGATGGGAAAGATAAAACATAATGGAGAGAAAGAGCTGGGAAGTTCCCAGGTAGAGATAGATTAACAGGGCCTTGTAAGAAGGTTGAAAGGTGACAAATGTGTGAGAAGGAGACAGAAATGGAGACATATGGTGAAAATGAAAAATAAATCAGTACAAAACAAATTGGCTTTAGGAAAAAAAAAAAAAGGGGGAGGCTGAAAGATGTTAGTGGAAAATAAGTTCTATCATTTAAACCAGAGGCTGCTGGGAGCCAAGGCGGATGATCAGTTTGGCTTCCATGTTTTTCTATGGTTAGGATCCCGAAGCCCTGCTGAAGGACACAAACAGAAAGGTCATTGACATTGTGGTCCCTGGAGATAAAGTGGGATACAATGGGTTTAGCAGTTTCACCATTCCTGACGCCTCTGTAATGTTCCCTGAAACGGTCAGCAAGACGCCTACCAGTTTCTCCGATGTAAATAGCTGAACACCTCCTGCAAAGAATACAGTACACTACATTAGTGGAGGTGCATGAGAACTCTTGGATGTGAAAAACACCTGTAGGCCCCGAATCTCAGTTACACTGGAAATAAATTTGCAGGTGTAGCAGAGCCCTGTTGCAAGGTTTGGTACCTGGGGAAGAACCGTTAGAGTGGGTAGGCTGCTTTTTACCAGGAGATTGCGCGAGGGTTAGGTGGTCAGGTAGGAGGCAATAGGTGGTTCTGTAAAGGAAGCACCAATGTTAGGGTCAGTTTGCAAAATGGGAAAGTTACTAGTGATGATCCTGTAAGAGAAGGTGTGCTTGATGGAAAGGAAGAACTAGTGGAATTCGCCGTTGTTCTTGTGTGACAGTATCCCTCCTCGGGGTCAAGGTTAGGGCATGTTACTGACCGGGAGAGTGCTCTGTCCACTGTGCTTTTAGGGTATCCCTGTTGATAAAAAACTATGCATTATTTGGGTCTGCTCAGCAAAATCATCCTCTTCACTGCATAACCTCAGAAGTCTAAGAAACTGTGAATAAGGCAGGCCATTCTTGACATGTTTAGGATGGAAGGAGCTATGGAGGAGGAAACTGTGAGAGTCAGTGGTTTGTAATAGACTGATGTCTTCAGACCAGTGTTCTGGACTGAGAGCTGGATATCCAGGAAAGGCAGTGTAGAGGAGGATACTTCAACAGTGTACTGGAAGGGAAGGATGAGCCGTGGTGAATTTGTCAAGGAAGACTTGGAGGGTCTCCCTGGAGCAGGAGGTGGCCCCACACAGTCATCAATGTAAGCGTTTAGAGTTCAGGCACAGTCCCTGTGAATGAGAGAAAAAACATTCTCCACCCAACCCACAAACAGATTAGCAAAGCTGGGACCCATTTTGGTACCCATGGCAACTCCACTGACCTGCTGAAAAAATTGTTATTAAAAGAAAAGCATTGAGTGTTAGAACCAGTTCTGCCAGACGAGTTAGTGTGTATTGGGTGGCTGCTGGACTTCCCGCTTGTTCAAGAAATGCTGCAGAGCTGTCAGACCATCATCAGGGGGATCACTGTGTAAAGAGATTTGATGTCCATGGTGAAGATGGAGCTGATGAGAGTCACTGAATCTGAACCTGTCAAATAACTGGAGAGCATGGTTAGTGTCTTTAACATAGGAGGGCAGGGACTCAACAAGGGGTCTCATGAGGCCATCCAAAAATGCAGAGATGTGGGATGGGGGCGAGGACAGGCAGACACTATGGGACGACCCGGTTACCTTGTTTGTGGATTTTGGGAAGAAGATAAAACCTAGATGTCTGGGGATGCTGGACTATGAGTCTCTTAGCAGAAGCAGGGAGCTCATTGTTTTCAATAGCAGAGGTGATGGTGGTGGTGACCTCCGTCTGATAGTCAGCAGTGGGGTCCTGTGGAAGAGAAGAATAAAACCTGGTGTCAGAGAGTTGCTGTGTGGCTTCCGTGATGTATAGCTCCTTTTGCCAGACCACAACAGCACCTCCCTTATCAGCTGGTTTAATAACAATGTCATTCCTACATTGTAGAGATCTGAGGGCTGCAAGCTCACCAGGTGTCAGGTTGGAATGGTTGTGCCTGCAATGAAGATTAAAGTTAGTGGTGTTTTCCATGCATTGGTTAACAAAATAATCAACAGCAGCAAAACGTCCTGGAGGGGGTGTCCATGCACTTCGCTGGGGATTGATGTCATTGATAGTTCTGGTGATACCGTCATCATCTGTGGGAAGAGGAGTCATATTAGAAAAATGAGCTGCAAGGCGTACTCTACGATAGAAGCACTGTAGATCAACTTGAACCTGGGGTGCATCAAGATATCTGGTGTGGGCACAAAGAGAGACTTTGCTAAGGAGTGAGTGCTCATCTTGTGTCAGGGGAAGGTCTGGAGGAATACAAATACCAAATTGTTAGGTTGTGTCTGACCGAGGGCTCATGCTGGTTGTTTATCTGCTGGGTGAGAGACTGGAGTTTTGCAGCTTGGTGTCCTTGAGAACTGAAAGAGAGTGGAGTTAAGGTTTTGGATGCAGTGCTTAATAAAAGGAAGGTTATGTGGAGCCGTTCGCTGCAGGAAATCCTTTTGCCTTTGAATGGTTTTGTCCACAGAGATCAGCTGTGTTTTGATAGAGAGAATGGTGTGCACGATAAGTTTCCTAGAGAAAGTTTTCAAAAGCTTGTTAGTAGAGGAAACATGTGTCTCAGATCCAAATGAACAAGGATGAAATTTCAAACAGAAACCTTTAGGAATAATACCCAGGTGGCGGCATTTGGAAAGAAACTGTAAGTGACTGCAGAGTTTAGTCTTAGAGCAAATGGCAGAAAATAATTCAAGAGAAGGCTTAGAAATATGAGAAGGAAATGCAGACATAGAAGAAATGAAGGAGCATTGCAGAGAATTCAGAAGAAACAGGTAACCCGGGTCGTCCCATAGTGTCTGCCTGCTCCTGCCCCACATCCCACATCTCTGCATTTTTGGATGGCCTCATGAGACCCCTTGTTGAGTCCCTGCCCTCCTATGTTAAAGACACTAACCATGCTCTCCAGTTATTTGACAGGTTCAGATTCAGTGACTCTCATCAGCTCATCTTCACCATGGACATCAAATCTCTTTACACAGTGATCCCCCATGATGATGGTCTGACAGCTCTGCAGCATTTCTTGAACAAGCGGGAAGTCCAGCAGCCACCCACATACACACTAACTCGTCTGGCAGAACTGGTTCTAACACTCAATGCTTTTCTTTAATAACAATTTTTTCCAGCAGGTCAGTGGAGTTGCCATGGGTACCAAAATGGGTCCCAGCTTTGCTAATCTGTTTGTGGGTTGGGTGGAGGAATGTTTTTCTCTCATTCACAGGGACTGTGCCTGAACTCTAAACGCTACATTGATGACTGTGTGGGGCCACCTCCTGCTCCAGGAGACCCTCCAAGTCTTCCTTGACAAGTTCACCACGGCTCATCCTTCCTTCAGTACACTGTTGAAGTATCCTCCTTACACTGCCTTTCCTGGATATCCAGCTCTCAGTCCAGAACACTGGTCTGAAGACATCAGTCTATTACAAACCCACTGACTCTCACAGTTTCCTCCTCCATAGCTCCTTCCATCCTAAACATGTCAAGAATGGCCTGCCTTATTCACAGTTTCTTAGACTTGCAGGTTATGCAGTGAAGAGGATGATTTTGCTGAGCAGACCCAAATAATGCATAGTTTTTTATCAACAGGGGATACCCTAAAAGCACAGTGGACAGAGCACTCTCCGGTCAGTAACATGCCCCAAACCTTGACCCCGAGGAGGGATACTGTCACACAAGAACAACGGCGAATTCCACTAGTTCTTCTCTTCCATCAGAGCACACCTTCTTCACAGGATCATCACTAGTAACTTTCCCATTTTGCAACTGACCTAACATTGGTGCTTCCCTTTACAGAACCACCTATTGCCTCCTACCGCCGCCACCTAACCCAAGCTACCTGGTAAAAGCAGCCTACCCACTCCTAACGGTTCTTCCCCCAGGTACCAAACCTTGCAACAGGGCTCGCTGCTACACCTGCAAATTTATTTCCAGTGTAACTGAGATTCGGGGCCTACAGGTGTTTTTCACATCACCAAGGAGTTCTCATGCACTCCACTAACTGTAGTGTACTGTATTCTTTGCAGGAGGTGTTCAGCTATTTACATCGAGAAACTGGTAGGCTCTTGCTTGACCGCTTCAGGGAACATTACAGAGCGGCCAGGAATGGTGAAACTGCTAAACCCATTGTATCCCACTTTATCTCCAGGGACCACAATGTCAATGACCTTTCTGTTTGTGTCCTTCAGCAGGGCTTCCGGGATCCTAACCATAGAAAAACATGGAAGCCAAACTGATCATCCGCTTATTCTAAAGAGCCTCTGGTTTAAATGATAGACTTTATTTTCCATCATAACATCTTTCAGCCTCCCCTTTTTTTTTTTTGTTTTCCTAAAACCAATTTGTTTTTGTACTGATTTATTTTTCATTTTCACCATATGTCTCCATTTCTGTCTCCTTCTCACACATTTGTCACCTTTCAACCTTCTTACAAGGCCCTGTTAATCTATCTCTACCTGGGAACTTCCCAGCTCTTTCTCTCCCATTATGTTTTATCTTTCCATCATCACCTTTTTGTTTCACAGACTCTCTCTTAATCTTACCATTTATCACTTCTTCTTGCTTCCCCTTCTTCTTTCTCCACATATATATCTCTTCATTTACCTCTCCTCTACACTAACTTGTTTTTTTTTTTTAGATATTTCCTGAAGAAGACCTAAGGCCTAAAACGTAGATTTTAACTCTATTTTCTATTTTCAGCGTGCATTTAATATAACCATTTTGTTTTGCTTTTAGACCACATGCTGACGCAGCGCCTTGTCTTAATATTTATGGCACTTTACATGGTTCTCCGACCTTTGTTTATTGTGGATAATGGCTAGTTCTAATACTTTTATTACTTGGAATGTTAGGGGGCCTCACATTAAAACCAAGAGATACCAAATTAAATAGCACATACAGCATCTCAAAGGAGACATCTGCTTCTTACAGGAGACTCATCTCCTTGAAAGTGAAGAATATATATTCAAGAGACAGAATATCGGTCAGGTTTTTGCAGCTGGGGATAGTATGTAGAGCAGAGAGGTGGCTATCCTATTTTCCTGGAGAGTCCCCATTGTGTGTTTGCAGTGCTTGAAGGACCCAAGGGGTGGATTCCTCTTCCTCAGGGAGATCCTGGACCAGGCAGAGGTATTACCCGCTGTATTTATGGACCCAACGTGGATGCCCCTCCTTCTTCACGGTTTGGTTTCCATGTTGTCTCCTTTCCTTTCTCTCCTATTATTCTGGGGGTGATTGGAACCTCCCATTTGCGCCGGACTTGGATAGGTTGGACAGACATCAGGTTGGCTTGTCTCCTGCACAGCCTCGCTCCGTGAACTGGGAGACTTTCTGGTATATGCACCCATCAAGAGTATTGAACCCTGACTCAAGAGAATTTACTTTTCATTCACCAGTTCATGGGTCCCCATCCTGGATTGACTGTCAGTCAGTCTTCACTGGCGGGGGTGCTAGGGTGCGGGATAGACCCTGGCGTCATCTCTGACCATTCCTTGGTCTGGTGCAAAATCGTGTTATCTCTTCATGCAAAGGAAACCATTTGGAAACTAAACAACCAGCTTTTGAAGGACGACTGAGTGGCGGCACATATACAAAGAGCATATTGATCTCTTTTCCTCCACCAATTTGGGTTCGGTTGGTAAGGTGGAATGGGAGTGGTGTGCCTTAAAATGCCATCTTTGAGGGGAATTCACATGTGTAGCCTCGACTAGGAAACATCTAGCAGGAGAAATTGGCATTTGAACTACCTACCCACATTAGGGACTTAGAAAAATACTTGTCAACTGATACCCTGATTCTACCTGGCAGAACTCCTGGTGTTATAAGATCAATACGGGAGTTATTATGGGAAAAGGTGGGTTTGTCATCCTTAAGACTTGCTAATGATATATTGATCAGGGTGAAAAGGCTGGTCATATTTTTGCATTGTGGGTTAAGAAGCTAGAAGCTCCGCAATACACGCCATTTGTTCCCCTATGGATGGATCCCTAAAAACAGCTTCTAAGGATATTGCAGTTGAATTTGAGTGGTACAGTCTTATCCTGTGTAGTCCGATGTCCACTCTCCCCTCCCCACAATTGGTTATGGAGTATCTCTCCGCTATCCCACTCCCCACCCTGACTGATGTCCAAAAGGGTCAACTGACTTCCCGCTAATGGAAACTGAGATTTTGGCAGTGATTAAATCACTCCTGACAAAAAAGGCAGGTCCGATGATTACTTCTCCCAATTTTTTACAAAACGTTGGCAAAAATTGGTGCCTTGGCTGTCTGGGTTGTATCAGTGTATTCTCACCTTTGAACTCTCAGACAGATCTGTCCTGAAGCTCTGATAGTGTTGCTCCACAAACCAGACAAAGCCCCAGAGAACATTTCAACTTATAGATCAATATCACTTCTGAATTACATTAAAATGTTAGGAAAAATTCTGGCCGATAGGCTCAGAAAGGTTTTGCCAACACTTGCAGACCCCAAGCAGCTCAGCTTTATGGCTACTTGTTCATCTTCTGACCACTTTCGAAGTTTGCTCATATCTTCTGTGCATCCAGGAACTCCTAGAATCCAGTGGCTCTTGTCTCCCTGGATGCAGAGAAGGTCTTTGATAGGGTAGATTGGCAGTTTTGTTTGGTGCCTTACATCGTTTTGGTTTTCTGTCTCAATTTATCAACTAGATTCAGACCCTTTACTTCTTCCCTAGTGCCGGTATATACTGTAACAGGGTTTTCTCCTCTCGCTTTCCTCTATATTTGGGCACTAGGCAGTGATGTCCCGCAATACCTTTATTATTAAACCTCTACATTGAACCCTTGCTCATCAAACTCAGGGGGAACCTAGCTATAACTGGAATCTAGATAGGTACCCAAGACCTGAAGCTGTCTGCATATACTGATGACATCTTGCTCTATCTCTCGCATTACCGCACGACTATCCCTGCTGTACTTGAGGCAATCAGGGAGTAGCTCATTTTTAAATTACAAACTTAGCCTGGAAAAGCCTAAGGTAATGCCTTTAAATTCCCCAAGTTCTTAGCGCAGAGATAAAGGGGCTTGGTCTGTCCTGGTCCCCCAAATGCCTTAAGTACTTAGGAATTTACCTATCCAGAAGTGAGGCCAAAATGAGTCAACTCAATTTGATGGATTTGGTTCATCTGTTACAACAAGATCTCTCCCGGTGGAATATTTTACCCTAGACCCTTTGGGGATGTATCAGTCTTATTAAAATGAATATTTTATCCCGGCTTTTTTACATAATTAATATGCTGAATATTTTGTTACCCCTCTCCTGGTTTAAAACTATATACCCTATTATCTCCAATTTTATTTGGTTAGGCAAACCCCAGAGACAAGAGTACTACAAGTTGGCGTCACCCAAGGAACAGGGTGGGCTTTGACTTCCCCATTTTGGATTGTACTACTGGGCTAGCCACATGAGCAAATACCTACGGTGGCTCTCCACTTCATCAGGGAATGCCTCTTGCTCTGCATAACTCTCTGATAGCATTGTCAGTTAAGGTTTACTCCCAGTTATGTGCCTTCCTGAAACATAATCATAAATGGGATCTTTCACAACTGATTTTCTGAAACCCAAATTTCAAAACTTGAGGGTATACCTATTCCCATTTCATGGCTTCCTTAGCTCGCGGAAATGAAGGTTTGCGATTTGCTCAGGGAAGGGGCTTGTCTTTCCTCCATAGATATGCAGATATACCTCTTGGGTAACTCCCTTATATTTAAAGTCTATCAGCTCTGACATTTGGTGGTACACAGTTGTGTGGCAAATTTTGATCATGCAAATGCCAATGAGTTCCTGCATTCACTTCACGACTTGGTCAAATCACCTCACTCAGTCTCTAAACTATATGCTAGTTTACATACTAAGGCCTTTCCACAAGCAGACAGGGTTTCTGAGTATTGGAACTTGCAATTTCCGCAGTCTACCTTCAATTGGCACGGAGTCTGGAAGGATAACTACACCTATATTACGCAGGACTGTTTACGACTCATGCAGTTTCAAATTCTTAATAATCTATATCATACTCCAGCTAAATTAGCCAAAATGGGTAGGTCCCAATCTTCTCTATGTGTGAGATGGGAGATCAGGAAGAAGGTACTCCTTACCACAATTTTTGGGCTTGTTCCAAAGTTGCCCCACTATGGTCACTCATTAGACAATGGGCTGATCCCTTATTAGGAATCGGTGACCACTTTTCACCGGAGACCTGTGTCGTGGGTGATTATTCTACTGTGGAGGTATGGGAACGTAGATATTTCCTGGCCTTAATCATACTATCTACTAAAAAACTGGTCCTGCTTCATTGGTATGACTCGATGAATTTATCCTACACTGAGTGTTTGCAGGAGCTCCTTTTTAATATTTGTACTGCGCGTCTGATCGCTGGCCTACACAACCACGTCCAGATGTTTGATAAAACCTGGGACAAGTTGCATGATCTTTACATTTTGCAGGCTGGACCAGGTTTCCCATTATGATTTTGTATGCTTTATATTCAGTGCATTGCGTAGTACCACTCTGCTGTAAGGGAAGGGAGATGGGAAGTTATGAGTATGTGTGTGTGGGGGGGGGTTGTATTGTATTTGTTGTTGGAGTTTGTTAATTGTTGTTATTATTATCTTGGGAATTAAATAAAACATATTCAATTAAAAAAAGCTTTATACAAAATCCCTTAAACTGACAGTGCAAGCAATGGCATTACATGTAAAGAGTTTTGAAAGTTCTCAATATGGAGTCATATCGGAAGGAGCTAAGTGTAGTAAAATTCTTTAATCTTTCTTGCAAAATAGACCTCTGAAGGAGGAACATAGATAATATAATCCTGATTTAGAAAGGCGCTTAATAAGAACTTTATTTCATAAAATATTTGGAACAAAGTAACCCAAATATTAAATTCAGTGTGAATTTCAATAAAACTGATATATCCTTTCTGGATCTTATCATCAAGAAATATGGGGGGGGCACTGATCACTGACCTTTTTAGAAAGGCTACCGACTGCAACACACTGCTTTTGCCAAGTAGTTGCCATCCGGGACACATGATTTTGGCTATCCCAAAAGGGCAGTTCATAAGAACAAAAAGGAACTGTGGCAATACTAGAGAATATCAAAAAGGGACTAATGAACTGGCCAATAAATTGAGTGAAAGGGGCTACAACCAAAAATTGATTGATGGGGCTATGGTAACAGTTGACAGTATACCTAGACAGGATCTGTTAAGCAAAAAAACAATTCTTAAAAAATGTGACCCCCAAACTACACTAGTCACCACGTATAGCCCACAATCACAACAGAGTAGGTCCATCTTAAACAAACATTGGTACCTCATTTCAAAAGATCCAGGTTTGAAAGATTTAAATATGGGGCAGCCCAGAATAAGATACGGAAGTGGGAAAAATATCAGGGACATTTTTCTACATTCAGTGCAACCAGTGGAGGATAAACCATGTACATGGCTCCCTGCCAGAAGTGATTGTTGCCACAAATGTGGCAACTGTAAATTTTGTCCCTTGGTATAGAATGCAAAATCTTTCAAGAACCCAATCACACAAAGTGATGCAAAGTAAGAGGATTCAATACTTGTAGTACCCCTGGCCTTATCTATCAAGTCACAGGTACTTGCAGTTGCTATTATGTGGTCAAAACAAAAAGAATGTCTAAACTACAGATTGGGGAGCATGCCAGAGCCATTGAAAATGGAGATAAATCAAATGCCCTGGCTATGCACATTTTAAAGTCCAGAGATTGGGGGCACCACTTCAGAGTCATTGGGATAGAAAAACAGTTATGCCATTGGGGTAACTATGACAACATACTGTTGTGTGGAGAGCAATACTGAATTTTCTCACTGAAAGCAATGAAAAAGAAAGGTCTTTATGATAGAACTGAAGTGAGTCCCTTCCTGAAGAAAAAAGAAAATATAAATGTATATAGGTTGTTGTCACTTAGGTTTGAACTGATCTTATATTTTTCATAGTGAATGTGTTAGGATAGCAAGGGTTTTAAATGCACTTTGTGGTTTGGCCATACTTTAGTAACGTACTCTGTTGCTTCCTTTCACTTATATTATAATAATAATAATAAACTTTATTTGTATGGCGCCTTTCAAAAACCAAGGCACCTAACAAGTTAAAATCACAAAATTTCCAACAGCAAAATCAACAGAACATATATAAACAACAACATATGATCGTAAAATCTTTCCATCAGTTAAATACCATAAATGTGGCTCCATAACCAGGTTTTCAGTGCTTGTTTAAAACCCTCCACGGTCGTGTGCTCATGTAGACAACAGGGTAGAGAATTCCAGAGGGTAGGGGCAGCATATATAAATGTTCTAGCCCCAGAAGATTTCAAACACACCCTCGGAATCTCTAGCAACCCCTCGTTGGCTGAGCAAAGTGATCGCCCGAGGCAATGAGGGACCAGGAGCTCTTTCAGGTAATCCAGACCAAGTCCGTGTAGGGCTCTGAAAGTCAGAAGACTGACTTTAAAGGTGATCCACCACTGAACTGGCAGACAGTGCAGTCTGTGCAGCACCAGGCATCGGATTTCCATCCTAGGTAGCCCTAGATACAGGGAGTTGCAATAGTCCAAGCGTGAGGTCACAAAGGCCTGGATCCAGTAGCGGCTCTAGCCACAAATGGTTACCAGGGCACAGCTAGGGCACAACCGATGGCAGCCTGGGCACTGATATATTGCTACTATGGGGGAAGCTCTGCACCATATGGGGCACCAACTGGGGCACAGCATTTTTTTTACCAGGGCACGTGCCCTGGCAGGCCCTGGTGTACAGCCGCCCATGCGTGGATCAGAGTGGGAAGGTCGCCGGATGGAACAAGGTGCTTAATCCTGGCAATATTCCTCAGATGGTAAAATGAGAATTTGATGACAGCTGACACCTGAGAATGCAGGGTCAGCTCATCGTCAAAAACTACCGCCAGGTTTCGCACCCATTCAGAGGTCAGGAGAGGCTCACCCCCAAGATATAAGCCAGAGGGTGAATCCCCACCTAGCCTCTCTGTCCGGTGACACAGATCTACTACCAATACCTCGGTCTTATTAGAGTTCAACCTTAACCAACTGGCATTCATCCTTTCCTGGATTTCAGCAAGGCAGTTATTAAAGACTGTGAGAGCTCCATCGTGATTGGGGGCCAAAGAGAGGCAGAGCTGGGTATCATCTGCATAGCAGTGAAACCTCAGCCCGTACCTTCTTACAATGTCTCTTAGGGGCAGCATGTACACTGCGAACAACATGGGGGACAGCACTGAGCCCTGAGGGACTCCACACGACAAAAGGACCAGGTCTGAGGGAAAACCCAGACACTACCCTCTGAGATCTTCCTGTGAGGAATGATGTAAACCACTTGAGGAACATACCCGACAGTCCACAAATGAATCTCAGGCGATCAAGCAGTACCACAAGGTCCACAGTGTCGAACTCTGATGAGAGATCTAGGAGGACCAAGATGGAGCGGCTCCTCCTGTCTCTAGCCATCAGAAGATCATTGAGCACCCGAACCAGCGCTGTCTCAGTACTATGCTTCTTTTGAAATCCGGATTGGAGGGGTTCATAGATGACATGGATGGTCAAATGGTCCTCCAGCTGTGTGGCCACTACTTTCTCAATCACCTTCCCTACAAAGGGAAGGTTAGAGATTGGTCTGTAGCTAGCAAGGCAGTCTGGGTCCAAAGAAGCTTTCCTCAAGAGTGGTGTTACCACCGCCTTCTTCAGGGAGCTTGGAAACTCACCTGTCTCCAAGGAGCACCAAACTATCTGATCTAGGACAGGGCCAATGACATCAATACAACCCAAAATTAGAGAAGTAGGTCCTGGGTCCAAACTACAGCATGTAGGGTGCACACTCTGGACAATCTGCATGACATCCATGAAAGCTGGATGGTCACAGGTACTCCAAAAAAGACCAGGATATATGAATCTACATTGGTCTATGGCAGTGCCCATAGAGTGTGCTGGATGGAAAGCCGATCTGATGTCGGCCACCTTATTTGCAAAAAATCGAGCAAGTTCATTGCACTCTTCTTATGAAAAGGCTTTCCGAACTTGTAGACAGGCTGGATTGCACAGTCTTTCCACAGTTCGGAACAGCTGACTAGTCGATTTTGAGCAGCCGTAATCTCCCCGGACAGGAACTCTGCCTTCTTATAGGAGATTTCAAATTGACAGACTTGATAATGATCCATCAATCTAAGACGGTCGGCATCAAAAGCGGACTTACACCAGCAACTCTCCAACCTTCATCCAAGTGGCAGCATCTCCGTCAGAGTCCCATCAAACCACGGGGATCGAAAGCAAAGGGATAGTGGACAAACATGGACAGGAGCAATGACATCTATAGCCACTGTAATGGCTGAATTATAAGCCACCACAAGGGCTCCTGGGTCATTATTTGCCTCTGAGAAGGATGAGAGATCAAGGACCGCCATTAGGCCTTGAGAATTTATGTCTCGCAAAGGCGGTCCCGAATCACACAGCGTTGGCCTACAAAGGGGAGCACTAAAACTAAATCCCACAGTATAATGATCAGCCATCCAACTGGTTCCACCCCACGCTGGAGGCCTCAATCTCCAGGAGGAAGATTAAGTCAAGAGAGTGGCCCGATTGTGAGTGGCAGTGGAAACAACCTGTGTGAGGCCCAGAGATGTCATCAACTGCAGGAAGTGCTGACCAAAATGCGAGAGTTCATCATTGACCTAGGCATTAAAGTTGCCCAGGACCATCAGCCTAGGCAACTCAAACGCCATGTCGACAACGAAATCTGCATCTTCCTGGAGGAATCATTTCTCATCACCTGGTGGACAGTAGATGAGAACGATCCTACAACCTGCACCTGCCACCACGGTACACTCAAATGACTCAGTCTTCCCCACTGGTACATTTGTGAGGTTAAGTTTGGACTTGAAACAGACTGCTACCCCCCTCCTTGCAACCCAATCTTGGGTGGTATATCACAGAGTACCCAGCAGGAACTGCAGCCTCCAAAATGGGGCCAGAATTCTTGTCCAGCCAGGTCTAGGTGATGCAAGCCAGGTCCACGAATTTAACAAAATCTGCAATAATTGCAGTCTTATTTTTAATGGACATAGCACTGCATAACACCGCCAGAGTTGGGTGAACTTCCTGGGCTGCCCGGACCACCTGCCTACCATTACCTGTAGTGCCCTTGGGTATGGAAACCAGACATGGCGAACCACACTCCTGGTTCCATTTTGCACCAGGGTGTCTCCTGGATCTCACTACCCCGATGCAGTGGCCCCCCTCATTCGTCCCCCACTGTTCATGCCCCCACATCCCCCCTCAAATTCTCTGCACAATACCCAATGCCCTACAGTGTAGGTAGGTTGTAAACTGTACTGGGGGAAGGGGAAAAGGGTGGAGGGTGCAAAGGACGGAGGGTGAATAGCACACAGCCATTGAGGTAAAGCCCCAACACATTTTAAAAACAAGGAACCCTCCTCAAACTATCAAACTGTTCAAACAAAAATCAAAACCTAAACACAATCAATAAAATAAAATAAACCAATACAGAGTCCTACCAAATCCTACTAATAACTATTTTTAACCTCCCCCAATAGTTACCATAAGACTAGGAAAAATAAATTCAATAAACACAATATAAAAAACTAAAAACTAATAAAACGTAAAGCCATTTAGGAAGAGATTTCCCATGTCCAAGTCCAGAGGTCCACTCACCACCAATCAGGAAAGGACATTTCTCTCGGGAGCTGTCACCTCCCAAGATAGGTAGATGTAAACAAATTAGGAATTCTTCCAACAGAAACAGAACAAAACCCAATTCCAGCCCTCATGTACTCTCACCACTAGAGTCTGAAAAGTTATTGTTTGACACTCTCACTGTCAATAAATAAATGAAATAAAAACACTCTGACCATAAATCATGATAAAGAACAGGAGAACAGGAGTCCAAAGTTCCACTGATAAAAAGTTCCTCTGATAAGTAGACACCACTCTGAGACCAGAACAGCCCAAATAGATTGACCTGGTGGATGCTTGCCACAGCAGCTACTACGGAGATCCCTGGAAGCACCCATCAAATGATTGGCCCCCCTGGAGAACCCTAGGGCTTGACCCTCAGCACTGACTCCCTGGTGAACAAGAGCAGAAACCCTGTGCCACTACAGCCCACCGCGCAAAATGCCAGACAGCTCAGGGCAACTCCGCTTAGTCCCAAATCGAGTTTCTGTTGACCTTAAATCCACCAAACACTCTGGTGATGGTTATCCACACAGCCAAGTCCTGTTTGCTTCCGCTTACAACCTGTGTGATGAAAAGCCGTCAGCAGAAAAGACCGGACCGTAACTTAATTAATTAAATTATATCCTAAGGGCATTCTCCAACTTAGCCCCACTGTCAGCTTGCAGAACCCTTTGTCCCTGTGCACAGATGCCTTTCAACAAATAGGTGGTCGAACAAACAAATCAAATCCTTCTCCATACAGACGAGAAAACCAAAATCCACTCCACAGCACAGGGAGACATACAGGACCCTCCAATAGTTCCAGCAACGTTCTCTGCTCTCAGTCTTAGAACACTTAAAACTTCAATACCCATCCAAAATTAGCACAGAAACAAGCAGACCGGATTCCGCTCCGCAACACAGGGGAGCGTACAGAAACCTGCCAACAGTTCCAGCAGTGTTCTCGAATTCCAGTTCAGCGTATTTGCAGCACACTTGCAACGCGCTCAAATTCAGGTGGTCAAATTTGGCGAAAGAGCGAAAAAATTTTGAAAAAACTCACTAGATATCAATCAGAACTTTCAGCATCTGAACATTTAATGCTAAAAATCGATAAAATATTATCTAAAACACACGAAAACTATGGAGCAGCTCAGAAAGTAGTTCACAGCATGGCCAGCCTGGTAGGCCATCGTCACTATTAGATATGCACCTCTCAACCACAAGAAGCCTCTGTGAGTAGACTGCAGTTTAACATTGGAAGCATATTTGCTGACTGTGTTTACATTGTGCATCCCCCCCCCCACACTGATATCCAAACCCTGGTGCCTCTTGACTCTATTCTTGGTGGCACAGGGCTGGATATTTTACCTGTAGACATATACCCTGGAGAATGTTTTATCTATAAATTAAAGAATCTTAATACACAACTCCTTCCACTAGATCTCCATGTTGAGAAATGTCAAAACTCTTTACATGTAATGCCATTGCTTGCACTGTCACTTTAAGGGATTCTGTACAAAGCTGACACTATGGTGATTGCTGGTTCACCTTTGAGAACGCTCATTGGAGTGAAACGCATCAGGTGACACCTGAGCAACTGAACTATTTGGAGCAGTTTGTTTTCCCAGCCACACAACCTGGACTTGCATTTCACTTGTGGATTTATGGACTTGGACTTAAATTTGAACCATCTTAATGCTTCTACTTGTCCTTTGCTGCTCTATGTGAGTTGTTTTAACACTTGAGTGTATTCAATAAAAGTTTTACACTTTAACTCACTGATTTGGTCCTGGTTGGCTGATCTGTTGGACGGGAGTAAAAGTCTGAACTCCACACCTTTAAGCAAGTGCCGGTTCCATAGACATTGACATTCCTTATTTTTTACCTGGCACTGCTTTCCATGGTTGCAGTCACTGCCTTACACTGAACCATCAGAGAGTTGCCTGCATCCTAGACCAGTGACATGCAAGTCTTCTCTGCGTCCTTCATGATATCCATATTTTCTTGTCTCCATGATGGCTGCTTTATATCTGGTTTCTCTGACCAGTACCTCTCAGTGCCAACACCCCTTGTTTACATTAGCATCTCTCATGGCTCTACCCCCTCCCATGGAAGGTTCTCCAGGGGCATCCACCATCTGGTGCCCACATCCAGTGCGGTTAAATTAGATGCAGGGCCTGTGAGTAGCAGGGGGCACCTCACATTCAACTGCCACCATTTTCCCCAGAATTCCTCCTTCACTTCACCCACTGGTTTTATTGCCTGCTTCAGCTCCGCAGAGAACCTGTGGAGCAGGGATGCATGGATGCATCCTACCTGCTGCTCCTCATCCTGCAAATGGATCACTATGGAAGCAACAATACAGTGCCTCCATTCCTGAGCCAGGTAGCATACCCAGCTCTTAGGCTGCAGACAAGTGGGGGCCTGGGTTTCCTTTCAAACCCAAGTGACCTGCATGATAAGCACAACCTACTACCACTGGGCCATAGTGTTGGCACCTACTGTGCATAAGAGGACACTATAGTCCAAAATGAAATAAGTATTAGGGCCTGAAACAAACACATAGAATTTTACGGACAGATAAAGACCAGTGGTTCATCCAGTTTGTTCGACCCCCTACCTCGGTGTAGATACTTAGTAGTCTAACATTATATGAACATACGAATCTGCCAGCAGACAAAGGCCCTATGGCCTATCAAGTCTGCTCAAATGTGCAGGTAGCAGACCTTATACTGCAGCTGCCTCTCCCTCCCCTCCTTCTCTCATGACCCTCCCCATTACCCTGTCCTGTATTATAGGTTACCACTTCCTCTGGCAATGCGTTCCAACCCACCTCTACTCTCTCCATGAAAAAGTGTCTCCTCATTTCCCTCCTGAACCTATCTCACACCTCCCCATCAAAAAACGCTACATGACTACTTAACTGCTTAACCCTTAATCCCGGGAATCTATCCTACACGTGTTTAAAAGCATTTGCTGTTTGATCATCAACAAGTTCTTGTGGAAGCTGGTTGCATTTGTCCACCACTCTTTCAGTAAAACAGTATTTCCTAAAATCCCCTTTGAACTTACCACTCACTAGCTTCATGTTATGCCCCCTTGTAATATTACTTTTGCTAAGTGTAAACTGCCCATGTCTATCCACCCTACTGATGCCTTTTAGGTATTTAAATGTCACAACATGGTCTGAGGGCAGGGTTACAAGGGTGAGAGATTTGTTTTGATGGATTCAGATGTCTCATGTCTTTTGGGGAACTATAATAGCAGTATTCCTTACCTGCTCCTCTCCACTGGAGATATCTTCAGTTGCAGCATCTATTGCAGTCAATATTGTGGAGGTCCCTCACTCTGCCCTCTGAGTCTAGGTGGGTGGAGGTATTTGGTAGGTTAGGAAGTGCTCAGGGGATTTTGATTTCTCCTAAATTGGGAAGGATTTATAAGGTATCACTGGAGGAATGTACCTCAGATCTGCAATGAGTGCATCAGAGGTGGGTGCGCCTGGTAAATTATTCCCTCTCCATAGAGGATTGGAGTCAGGTTTGGGCAAATGCATATGGGGACTGTAGGGATACTGCAAGTCACTTGATGCAGCTTAAAACTCTACTTCTGTGGTATCAGACTCCTTCCACTTTGTATTCTATGGGTTTGGCAGAGCACCCTTGGTGCTGGCGTTGTGATGCTGCTAGAGCAATTAATTCACTTACTTTGGGACTGCCCAAGAAAAACAGTGTGGTGGACCGTTGTTTTGATTACAATGGAAGATGTGTTGGGGTCCAGGATTCACTGGATGTTTCACTTTCGGTGTTGGGTAATACTTGGAAGCTTCCATTTGTTACCATACCACAGTGAGTATGGTTTGTGGTAGCAATTGTGGAGGCTAAGCACCTTCTGTTATGTAGATTTATTTATTTATTTACAGTAGTTAGCTTTTGTTGACCAGGTAAGCACACTAGACAAACAAATGCCTATTTTCAGGTGTAACCCAGAAGAATTACATGGAACATCAAACAGTGTCAGTGGCTCAGTAGGTAGCACACTCGCCTCTAAGGCCAGGAGATCAAAGGGCTGTGGGTTCAGTTCCCACATCTGGCACTTGGGTTAATATCCCAGTACTGACACTGTAATGCAGCATGAGAGGGGTGCTGCATTTCTGAGGTGCCGTCTTTTGGATGGGGCGTTAAACCGAGGGTCCCATCTGCCTGGATTGGTGGTAGTTCAGGTGGATGTTAAAGATCCCATGGCACTTATCGAAAGAGTAGGGATTCCCGGTGTCCTGGCCAAATTCCCTCATTCACTATAAATACCACCAACAGCTTAATCTGGTTCAAGGTCAGTTGGCATTCATCTGTATCCCCCTCCCCCGGGTCGTGCCTGAAAATAGGCAGGATTTGTCTAGTGCACTTACCCGGTCAACAAAAGCTAAATAAATAAAAATAAATATGCAGACAAAAGAATAGGATTGCACAGAATTAAGCAAGATTTCGAGGGATATACAACAATGCAGAGTACAACAATAGAGCAAGCTTAGACAAAATAAAGTTAAATAATTAGACACTGTCACACCATAATAGCATAGCAGTCAATAAAGGAATAATGCCCGACAGGGTGGATGATATGCTGGGATAACATCCCACATCGGGTGGTTGGGCCCGAGGCCACTGGCGAGGGCATCTAACACCCGAGAAGGATGTTATCCCAGCATAACACCTCACCCTGGAGGGCATTATTCCTATTATACAATGGCCTGTTGTTTTATACAGAAAATAAATAATTTTAAATAATTTTGTTTAGTGATTAAAAATATTTTTTAAGAAAAGATGCAAGCAATCCTCTAGCCTATCAGCCTATCATCATCTAGTTGATCAAGCAGGGATGTTATGCCAGGATAACATCCCTGCTGTGATAACTCAACTGATGAATCGGAGCCAGGATTCTTTCTTGCCATTGTATAATTCAGGATACCATGGCACTCAGTAAAGATTCCTACGCATGATGAGTGGGTGGAGGGAATGCTGCACCTCACGAGCTTTCAGAGGCTATCTTATAACGCTGCTGGGAAATATGGGAAGCTGTTGCAGATTTGGCAAGATTTCTTGTCTTATTGTGGTGCCTCTCTCAGCCAGAGTCAGTTACTTATATCTCCCCGTGCATAAACTGTATTACCTGGGACTACAGCCAATAGCAGACTCTGCTGTCAGTTTGATAAGTGTATGTGGATTCCATGGGTGCAGTCTTTCCCTCTCCTATTTCCTTCCCCTTCCTCAGTGGCACAGTATATGTTAGTTAGCACACATAAATGTCCTATATGGTACTTAGAATAGTTTAGCCTTGGTTATGATATTTATATGCAATATTGTTTTATTTATTTAATATTTTAGATAACACCTTTGAGCCAAGGATCTTTTACAAAGGTTCCATGTCAGATGATGAGAAGATAAAACACAGTCAGGAATACATCAGAACAAGTAAGACATGTCCAGGCAGCCAGAGGCATTGTCAGGTACCACAAGTGGATGGCATTTACACATCAGGTCACATATTAATTAACAATTTCAGGGAGATGTGGTATTAGGAGAAAGGGCAGGTAAAGGTGGAATTAGCCAGAGGGGCAGGAGAAAAGGAGATAGGGGTGAGGTAAGAGGGGGGAAGAGAGCAAAAAAATATAGGGGCCATTGGCCGGGTGGGGAGAGGGGGAATGGAGAGGAGGAGGTGATGAGAGAAAGGGCTGGAAGGGGAAGAAGGGCGGGAGGAAAGGGTGGAAAGAGAGAGAAAGGAGACATTATTGGGTGGCAGGAGAGGGGTAGAGAGGGCTAGTTTAGGAGAAGCAGTGACATAGTAATAATAATAATTTTATTTATAAAGGGCCTTTCAATTGCCAAGGCGACGTACATCAATACAGATTAAAAATGCAAATCATTAAAAAATACAACTTTGTCAAAACAATTTTTATAATCAATATTCTAAAAACGCAGTTTTCCATTAAAAAAGTCTTCAAACCTCTCTTAAAGGCCTCCACAGAAGTGCACTCCCGCAATCGATGGGGTAGAGAATTCCAAAGGGTGGGGCCCACATATGCAAAAGCCCGAGCACCCGAAGATTTCAAATTCACCCTTGGAACCTCTAGCAACCCCTCGTTGACTGAGCAGAGTGATCGATTAGGGTGATAGGGAACCAGAAGTTCTTTCAGATAGACTGGTCCCAAATCATGTATTTTATTTATTTAATTTATTTAGTTTTTGTTGACCGGGTAAGTGCACTAGGCAAATCCTGCCTATTTTCGGCACGACCCGGGAGGGGATATAGATGAATGCCAACTGAGCTTGAACCAGATGAAACTGTTGGTGGTATTTTCAGTGAATGAGGGAAATTTGGCCAGGACACCGGAGAAATTCCCTTACTCTTTTCGAGAAGTGCCATGGGACCTTTAACATCCACCTGAACTACCACCAATCCAGGCAGATGGGACCTCGGTTTAACGTCTCATCCGAAAGACGGCACCTCAGAAGTGCAGCACCCCTCTCATGCTGCATTACAGTGTCAGTACTGGGATATTAACCCAAGTGCCAGATGTGGGAACTGAACCCACAGCCCTCTGATCTCCCGGCCTCAGAGGCGAGTGTGCTACCTACTGAGCCACTGAAAGTCAGCAATCCGACTTTAAAGGTGATCCACCACCGAACTGGCAGCCAGTGCAGTTCGCGCAACACCAGAGTAATGTGACAGGACCTACTAGAACCTGTCAAAAGCCGGGCTGCAGTGTTCTGCACTAGCTGCAGGCGATGGATTTCAACCCCAGAAAGCCCTAGGTAAAGGGAGTTGCAATAATCCAAGCGTGAGGACATGAAGGCATGGACTAACATTGGCAGGTCGGCAGACGGAACAAGATGCCGAATCCTGGCAATGTTCCTAAGATGATAAAAGGAAGTCTTGATGACTGCTGACACCTGCGAATGCAGTGTCAGCCCATCATCAAGAACTACCCCCAGGTTCCGCACCTGTTCAGAGGTCGGGAGAGAAACGCCTCCAAGAAAAATTCCGGAAGACGCACCATCACCCAACCCCCTATCTGTCAACCTGGGTCCACAACCAGTACCTCAGTCTTATCAGAGTTCAACCTCAGCCAGCTAGAATTCATCCACTCCTGGATTTCTTTTAGACAGCTATTAAAGACTGAGAGAGCTCCCTCCTGGCTGGGGGCCAAAGAAAGGTAGAGCTGGGTATCATCTGCGTAACAGTGAAACCTCAGCTCATACCTCCTTACAATGTCTCCGATGGGTAGCATACACACTGCAAATAACATGGAAACAGTACTGAACCCTAAGGCACCCCACACAACAAAGCTGTTGAATCCAAGGAAAAAAGCCCAGACACAACTCTTTGTGATCTCCCAGTGAGGAATGATGTGAACCATCTTAAGATGGTTCCAGATATTCCACAGAACAGCCTCAGGCATTCTATCAACACCATGTGATCTACGGTGTCAAAAGCTGAAGAAAGGTCGAGGAGAACCAAAATGGAACGACTCTTCCAATCTCTGGCCATCAGGAGATCATTGAGCACCCGAACCAGCGCTGTCTCGGTACTATGTCTTTTACGAAAACCGGACTGGAGGGTTCATAGACATCATGGATGGTCAAATGGTCTTCCAGTTGTGCAGCCACTACTTTCTCAATCACCTTCCCAACAAAAGAAGGTTAGAGATAGGTCTGTAATTGCGACACAGTCAGGGTCCAAGGTAGCTTTCTTCAAGAGGAGTGTCACCAATACCTCTTTCAGGGAGCTGGAAACTCACCAGATTCCAGGGAGCACCTGACTATCTGCATAAGGACTGGACCAATGATGTCAATACAACCCAAAATTAGGGAGGTTGGTTCAGGGTCCAAACTACAGCACGTAGGGTGCATATACTGGACGATCCTCATGACATCAATGAACTCTAGCTGACCGAAGGAACTCCAGAAAAACCAAGGCACCGTGATCTCACACAGGTTCACGGCAACCGCCCCAGAGTGTGATGGCAGTAGTTCGGCCCTAATGTCGGCCACCCTATTTACGAAGAACCGAGCAAGCTCATCGCACTCCAGTTGTGAAAAGACTGTCCAAACCTGCAGACAGGCTGGGTTGCACAGTCTGTCTACAGTTTGAAACAGCTGAGCTGGTCGATTCTGAGCAACCGCAATCTCCCTGGACAGGAACTCTGCCTTCTTACGGGTGATTGCAGATTGATACACCAAATAATGATCCATCAATCTAAGGTGGTCAGCATCAAGGGCGGACTTACGCCAGCAACGCTCTAACCTTCACCCCTGTCTCCACATCTCCCTCAATGTCCCATCAAACCGAGGGGACTTGGGGAGAAGGGAGAGGGGGCGAACACAAACTGAAGCAATGAAATCCAGAGCCCCTGCAACGGCTGTGTTATAGGCTGACACGAGGGTCTCTGGATCACTGCTTGACAATGCAGGGGACAAAGCTCAAGCACTGCTACAAGGCCTTGGGGATCTATATCCAGCAAAGGGTGGTACCTGACCAACTCCGTGAGGGAAGGCCTTCTAGAAGGGAGCAAAACTAAACCCCACGGTGTAATGATCTGACCACCCGATGGGTTCCACCCCCACATTGGATGCCTCGACCCTAGAAGGAAGATTAGGTCCAAAGGAAGAAAGAGACTTGGGCATCATCATCACTGATGACCTGAAATCATCCAAGCAGACCTCTAAAGCAGTAGGTAAGGCTAGGGGATGTTAGGGTGTATTAGTAGGGGTATCACAAGTCGTAAGAGGGAGGTAATAATCCCTCTTTACAAGACACTGGTTAGGCCCCATCTGAAGTACTGCATGCAGTACTGGAGGCCACACCTTCACAAGGACATTAACCAAATTGAGGCAGTCCAGAGAAGGGCAACCAAAATGGTGCAGGGACTGCATCAGAAGACATATGAGGACAGATTAACAGAGCTCAATATGTATACTCTTGAGCAAAGGAGGGAGAGAGGTGATATGATCGAGACATTCAAACACCTTAAGGGCATTAACAAGGTGAAAGAGTCTAACATGTTTAAATATAAGAAAAATAGCAGGACAAGAGGACACAGCATGAGATTAGAGGGAGGCCGATTAAGGGGGAATGTGAGGAAATTCTTTTTCACAGAAAGGGTGGTGGATGTATGGATCGGCCTACCTCAGGAAGTGGTGGCTATGAATACGGTGCAGGGCTTCAAACAGGCATGGGATAGGCATAAGGGAGCAATACGGATGAGTACGAATAGATAGGCCACTGACAGAGCAAAGACGATGGCACATTTATAAGGTAGAAAAGAAATGGGCAGACTGGATGGGCCTTGCGGTCCTTAGCTGCCATCAACTTCTATGTTTCTATGTTTCTATGTTTCAAAGAGTCTCCACATTTATGTGTGGCAGAGGAAACAACCTGTGTAAGGCCCAGCGTCATTAACTAGAGGAAGTGTTGACCAAATTGTGAGAGTTCGTCGTCGACCCAGGCATTGAAGCCACCCAGAACCATCAATCTGGGCGACTCGAACGCCATATCGACGATGAAGTCCACCACTTCCTGAAGGAATTGCTTCTCATCACTGGGTGGATGATAAATGAGGGTGATTTGAAAGCCTACACCTGCTACAACTATACACTCAAAGGACTCAACCCTCCCCACTAGGACCTCTGTGAGGCCGAGTTCATTCTTGAAACAGACCGCAACCCCTCCCCCCCTCGATCAAATCTTGGGCGGTGTAACACCGAGTACCCGGCTGGAGTCATAGCCTCCAGAATGGGGCCAGAGTTATCGCCCAACCAGGTCTCGGTAATGCAAGCCAGGTCCACCATATCAACAAGATCAGCAATAATTGCGGTCTTGTTTTTAATGGACCAGGCATTGCACAACACGCCAAATTGAATGAACCTGTGAGTCACGACAGGCTATCTGCCCATCAGTAATCGGTGGTGCCCTTTGGGTATGGGCACCAAACATGGAAAACCACGATCAGGATTCCATTTCACCCCAGTGCACCTTCTGGTGCCAACCACTAATCACGATGACCCCACTCGATCATCTTCCTCTGTTTGCAACCCGCCCTTCTCCCCCTCCTACATGCAATACCCAGCGTTCTACACTGCTGGTAGATCTCAAACTGAGGAGGAGGAGAATGAAAAGGGCTAAGGGCACGAAGAGAGGAGGATGAGTAGCACACAACTGTGGAGGCTGAAGGCCAGCACATGCTGTAAGCTAAACTGCAGGATAGAAAAACCTAATGCAAAACTAACAAACTAATAATACCCCCTTAAAAACAAAATGGTTTAAAACTCCACCCAGCTCCCAGGTTAACTAACATCAATTCAGAGCCTGAAATTAGAGACCCTGACAACCCCCCCTTAATACAAAATAATCCACAAAACAAATAAACAACAAACAAAGCTTAGGGACTCTCACCCCTCAACACAAAAACAATGAATAATTTATCCCCCCCCCCAGTCCTTTCACCACTGGGGAAAAAGGATAAAAAGGCACTCTCACTGCCAAATTAAACCAAATTATAATAATATAACAACGAATAAAAAAAATAAATTATTCCAGTCCAAGTAAGCGAGGAAGGAAACTATAAAAAGCCCCCCCCCCCCCAATCTCTTAGAAATGGTGCAAGGGAAAATTGCAATCCTCTTCACTGACCAGGAAAGGAACTATAACTTTCAACAGAATAAAAATAAATAAATAAATAAAGTACATGGACGCAGGGTCCTCTGACCACCCCATCATCCAGGCAGGAAAACGAAGTAATCCATAAAAAAGGAGGAAGTCAGCAGTCTCTCTTAGTCCAGGCCTGGAATTTAAATATAGCCAAAACCAGGAATCACCAAAAGTCCAAAGGCTGAATCGGGATACAGTGTTGCCAATTACTGGAAATAACTCCTTCAGAACCAACCCTGTACTTACTGCCGGGCATTCTCAGGAGAAAAACAACCCAACACCAAAAGATCCCGAGAAAGACCACAATTGCAGCTGTTTCCAGGGGTCTAAGGGAGCAAGATACCCCAGCCAACTTCCAAGCTGGGTAACAACACCCAGCCCCCCATGGGTTAGTAAATCTCCACAGAGAAAGCACTCAGCAAAGCCAGAGACGAAGAAACAAATTTAAACAACAGTACTGTCTTTTCTGCTCACAGATCCAGGACTCATAAAGATCATATATAGTTCATTCAAATCTGTATAGTCAGCTCCAAAATCCATCAAACTCCCTGCTGGACGGACGGGTATAGATCCGTGGCCTCTGCTAGCAGTCCTTCCCCGAGCACACTGTCCAGCAATCCCCTGGAAGGGATGAGGCCTTGATGATGAGGTGTTGACAAAGATTGTGCTTAAAGGTGCCCAGAGAGGTATTATTGGTAACTTCTGGGGGAAGCAAGTTGTACCAGGCTGGTGCTCTGGATTTGACGGAGCGTTGTTCTTGAGAAGTGTGTCTATGGGTAACTGAAAAAGTAAGAGTATCTGAGCTTCTGGTTTGTCCGGAACCTCTATGTGGGACCAGCAGAGTCATAATTCCTGAAGGTAGTAGATCCAACGTGGCTTTTTGGCTAGGATGCATGTTTGGTAGCACAATCTGCCAGATAGTTGAACCAGTTAGCTTGTTAGTAGATATCACAGTTGTCTGCGTAGGGTGGGGGCAGAGGTCAGGGGACGACAAGCCTTATTTAATGCAATGATAATGCGTCAAGTGTAATATCAGTTGCAGATCCGTACATCACTAGTCCATAGTCAATTATTGAGGTAACTGAGCTCTGAACTGCAATCCTTAGGTCTTCAGCTGTGAGGTACTTTATACGTCTGTACAGCAGACCTAGCCAGGTATTCACTATTTTGGCAATATTATCAATGTGTTCAGAGTAAGCTAGAGTGCAGTCAAGAGTCACCCCCCAGGTATTTGAACAGATGGACTTGCTCCAACTGCACTCCGTCACTGGTTATGATAGATAGGTCTTTGTTTTTGTGTTTGTTGTGGGTACCATAGAACATCATTGTTGTTTTTTTGTAGTGAAGGATGAGTTTATAGGATTTAAACCAAGTCTCAACTTCCGCAAAACTTTCTTGCAGCTGCAATTGAAGAAATGATGGGACAGGGTGGGAGTTAAAGATCACTGCATCATCCACATATAGAAGTATTCTATCAGGGCAGGAGGAGGGAAGACAGTTTAAAAAAAATACTGAAAAGCATGGGACCCAAAATTGATCCCTGAGGGACTCCAGATTGGACCAGTAGATAGGGAAGTTGAGCGGGATTTGTGACCGGGAGCTCCTGCCACTCTTGAGGACCAACCTTTTCTTAAATCTAATGCAACAGTTCTTCTATTTCTAAGCCTAATCTATCCTCCACTATTTCTAGTCCATAAGGTAGGCCACCTGTGGGCACCCCCTTCTCCCTCTCTTGACTATGCTATAGTGTCCTCTTTGATTTTCCTTTTCCCTCTCAGGTCCTCGTACAGGGAGGTTATTGTGGTGACTTCAGAGTATGTATAATAAAGGTTGTGTTTATTGTTGTTGGATTTAGTATGTAATACCACTATGTTATAAAATACATTAATGTATATACCTCATGTTTATGAAACCTGCAAATGTTTAAAATACCATGGCACTTGGTGTTTTGATAATGGTAAAAAGTACTAGGTGACTATTATAGAAATTAAGCTAGTTGTGCTTTTTAAAATGCATGTAAATTGTTGTAAACTTAACAAGCCAGAAATGTCATGATGATTTGCCTATATCCCATGATGCACTGCATTATGGAAGTATGTATGATGTTGTATTTCTTTGAAATCTGATTTGTTGCCAATGCCCTTTAGGGTAACCCTTCTTTCAGTGATTCTGCATTGAGATTCTTTGTTTATAGCTTGTTTTTTTTTTTTCCTTTTGAGCTCCCATTACAGAAGCAAATAGGGCTTGCATGGGGTGGTCGCTATATCTCTACTAGTGAATGGCATCAGAGATCAGGGTCAGTAAGTGCTGGCTAAGTGCAGAGAAAGGACATTCATAGTTTGTTGCTGCAAACTGATGTACTGAAGAAGGAATATGGCATTGCAGAAGCTTATTTCTTGTATTTTGAATAAACATCACACAGAGATTGTGTGTTGAACCTGAAATTTGGTGTCTGGTCCATCTGTTATCCCACAACCCCTCCACAGACTTGGTGTCAAAAGTGGGATAATTTGCTGGAAGCATCTGGACTGGCCGAAGAGGGACATTTTCTGGTGGATATTGTCCAGATATCCCAGGTGGACCGATGCACCAGGAGTTGCCAGAGGAGAACCCAGAGAAGTAGATCCATGGAGTTCTGCCCAGAACCATGGCTGACAGATGGAGAAAACTGCTGCCTGGACTG
The DNA here is from genome assembly GCA_016271365.2 of Neoceratodus forsteri. Lineage (NCBI taxonomy): Eukaryota > Metazoa > Chordata > Ceratodontiformes > Ceratodontidae > Neoceratodus > Neoceratodus forsteri. Next base: position 935,204,464 of record CM028133.1, read on the forward strand.
GACTTGGGAGATTGGAGGAAGGCCAAGCCTGAAGACGATGAAGAGATGCAGGTCAACACAGATTGGCAATGCGAGAGACAACACCCCAGAGGTGGAGACCTTGATGAGGATGGTCCACTGGACGAGTGGGCAATGGCTGGAGGCAGACCGACTACACAGAGTGGCAGAACACTGGTGCCAGATGCTTGAGAGGTTCCTGCTGGAGATCTTGGACAAAGAGTCGGAGGAGGATTTTTCATGGGCTCAGTTTGAGGAGAACCCCCTGACTGAGCAGAATATTCCTTTGTTTCCTGTGTTCCCAAGATGTTACCTGTTGGAGGTTGGAGATGCAAGTATGGAACTTGAATGTGAGACCCCAGGTAAGACTGTGGCTAGTGATATTGTGCTGGGGTTGAAGACTCCAAGCAAGCAAGAAGAAGCCTTTGAGGCTGAAGGGACTTTTTCTTGTATTGATGCAGCTAATTAACAGTATTGACTGGGGTATACCGATGCTAAAAATACTAATATTGTCAAACTGTTACAGTATGTTAAAGTTAAGGAGGGTAGAGATCATTTAAAAAAATGTCACCCTTGGAAAAAGGGAAACTCTCACATAGGTTACAAGGTATTAGATGGTAACAGATGGCTGAAAATAACACACTGATTAGAAGGATGTTTACTAAGACACCCCATAGTTAAAAGGTTTAGGAACCTGCTGTTTAACATTGCAGGGTATTCAGCATGAGAGGTTCCTTGGGATTCTGTAGGTTTCTGTAGAGACCTGCCTGGGGATAAGATGACCAAGGATTTGGGGTCATAGGTTATAAAAGGTTGAAGTAGGAGAGTAGAAACTACTATTGCTCCTTCCATATTCCTGCAGACTCTTTGTGTAAGACAGATGGGTCAGTTTAGTTGCAGGCAAGGCCAGAGGTGGCTCTGCAATGGTCCCTTTCAGTAGGCAAAAGTGTAGCATATTTGATCGGGGGTGGGCCTGATGTCAAAGAAAGAGGTACCCAAGGGCAGACAAGGAGTCTGAGGTGATACATGTGTTTTATTATTTTCTGAGTGAAAACCTACAAAGGAAAAGTGGGTGGAAAATGGATTGGAACCTGTGTTGGGGTAACACCTTGAGTGTATACCCTCAGGTGTCTATATCTGTAAAAAGTGAAATGAATCAAGTCATAGTGGGTTTATGTAGAGGGTTTGAACTTAGGAATGGGCCCCTGCTCAAAACTGACTTGTCTGGTGGGGCTGGAGCAGGTAATTACTCACCCCAGAGAAAGTCTTTCTATGGTACAGGACTTTACAGCCGTCCAGATTTTTGGTGAAGAAATATAACGGACTTTCCCTAAAAGGAGATAAGAAGGTACCGTTAGTCTCTGTTGAGAAATGTGTTAACGCCTCAGGGTAAAGAATGATGATATTCACTATGTTTATGATAGAATGTGTATCATTAATAGGGACCCTGAGACAGAGCTTCTGAAGATGGATGGGTAGAAGCTCCATCCCTTCATGGGACAGGAAGGTGGTAAGCAGTCTGCAATAACTGCTTCCCTCTTAAGGTGGGGGATATATGACCGGGAGCTCCTGCCACCCTTGAGGACCGACCTTTTCTTAAATCTGTTGCAACAGTTCTTCTATTTCTAAGCCTAATCCATCCTTTACTATTTCTAGTCCATAAGGTTGGCCACCTGTGGGCACCTCCTTCTCCCTCTCTTGACTATGCTACAGTGTCCTATTTGATTTTCCTTTTCCCCTCAGGTCCTTGTACAGGGAGGTTATTGTGGTGACTTCAGAGTATATGTAAAATAGGTTGTGTTTATTGTTGTTGTATTTAGTATGTAATAGCACTATATTATAAAATACCTTAATTATATACCTTATGTTTATGAAACCTGTAAATGTTTAAAATACCATCACACTTGGTGTTTTGATAATGGTAAAAAGTACTAGGTGACTATTATAGAAATTAAGCTAGTTGTACTATTTAAAATGCATGTAAATTGTTGTAAACTTAACAAGCCAGAAATGTCATGATGATTTGCATATATCCCATGATGCACTGCATTGTGGAAGTATGTATGATGTTGTATTTCTTTGAAACCTGATTTGTTGCCAATGCTCTTTGGGGTAACCCTTATTTCAGTGATTCTGCATTGAGATTCTTTGTTTATAGCTTGTTTTTTTTTTTTTTCGAGCCTCCACTACGTAAGCAAATAGGGCTTGCATAGGGGTGGTCGCTACATCTCTACTAGTGAATGAGATCAGAAATCAATGTCAGTGGGTGCTGGCTAAGTGCAGAGAAAAGGACATTCATAGTCTGTTGCTGCAAACTGATGTACTGAAAAAGGAATATGGCATTGCAGAAGCTTATTTCTTGTATTTTGAATAAACATCACACAGAGATTGTGTGTTGAACCTGAAGTTCGGTGTCTGGTCCATGTGTTATCCCACAACCCCTCCACAGGAATCACCAATTCTAACCTGTTGGGTTTGATCACTGAGGTAGCTTTGGAATCACCATGTAGTGTTAGTTGAGAGTCCTAAGTGGGATAACTGTTTAATCAGCAGGGAGTGGTTTATGGTATCGAATGCCTTTGTCAAATCAAAGGTGGTGCCGACAAGATGTCCCAGATCCAGGGCATTATGGATTTATGAGGTGAAATCGAGAAGGGCAGTGGTGGTGCTGTGCCTCTTACGAAAGCTGTGCTGCTCAGTGCACTGAAGGTTGTATTTTGCATGGTAATCAGCAAGCTGGTCTGCCACTATTCTCTCCAGGGCTTTGGAGGGGCAGTATAGAGATGGGTCTATAGTTGCTAGCAATAGTGTTATCACGCTTTGTGGATAGGTGTGTCACCACAGCATATTTTCCATTTTGGGGGAACTGTGAGAGCCTGAGGGACCGATTTAAGGATTTTGGATAGCTTGGTCAGGACTTTGTCAATGGTGAGGCAAGTAGTTTCAGATCCAGGAGTCACCACTGGATCTGGACTTCTAAGCACTTTAGTAGGTGCCTTTTAGTTGAAGCCTCAGAGATGGTTTTACAGTAGAACTGCGGGTGCCACTTCATTGCATATGCTTTGCTGGGTATTCATGTATCCAGTGAGGGATCAACGTAAGTTGGCAGAAACACATGACTGAGGTCAGTGAAAGCCATGTTGAAAGTGTTAGCCATGGTGATAATACCACTTAAATTGAGCAAAGAGGGTGGTACTTTTGGGTCCTCCCCTGTAATTTCAGTAAGGTTGGCCCAGAACTTCTTCCCATCTTCCCAGGTATTGGCTAGGGTGCTCCTATAGTAGCTGGCCTTCTCTGTCCAGATTGCTCTTGTACAGGCATTTCTTGCCACTCTGAAGGCTTGGATAGCAGTCTGGGAGCCAGTGGTATCAACCACGATGCCAGAGTTTAGTTTAGTTTAGTTTAGTTTATTAGTCTAGGAATTAATACCTTTGAGCCAGGGCTCTTTACAAAGGTTCCGTCACAAAGAACATTTAACAAAGCACGATACATTACAGGTAAAACCAGACAGGAAAGTTACATCATAAATTTGCTATTAACAGTTTAAGGCAGTAACATTTTAAGTTTCATAGAAAAACAAGCTATAACAGGTTCAAGCGGTAGACAATTTTCAGTGAAGAAACTTCCAGGAGAGGGTGATCATTAGCGCCAAAGGAGGCTAGAGAGGAGGAAAAGGTGGTGAGCGGGAGTAAGTGAGAGGGGACAGGAAAAAAGGGGGGGAGTGAGTTTGGGTGGGAGACAGAAAGTAGTAGAGGTACCAGAGGGTTCATTAGTCAGGGAGGAAGAGGCCTCAGATGTGAGGATGGACATGAGGAGTAGTAGTCTTTATCTAGTGCAATCACAGTTGCTAGTTGTGGTGAGGAGGGCATAGAGCATGGATTTGAAAGCTTCAAGCGAGGTTGAGGATAGAGTAGGTGGACTAAGTGCATTGAACCATGTCGGGGCCCTGTATGCGAAAGATCTTTGTCCCCTGTGCAGTCTGGCATCTCGGAACCAGGAAAGGTTGGCGTTCCCGTTGGTCCCGGGACCTCATTTGCTCAAGAAGATCATTGTTAATCCAGGGGTTGTTGACTCCTTCCGATCTCCTTCGATTACATTTATTGAAAGGGGCATTGCACATCACAAGCAGTGTTAAAACTATGGATAAAGTACTCAAGGGCAGTGTCCATGTCAAGGGCCGAGTCTAATAGTGTCCAGTCATGTTCTCGTAGGAGAGTTTTTAGAGGCCCAAGATGACCAGGAATAAGTTTCCTGCTGTTAATAGTCTTAGGAGGGACTTTGTGAATTTTTTGGTCCAGTAGCATGTGACTGGGGAGAGGTCACTTATGCAGTCTGGTAGAACTACAGTGTTTGTGATGTGATTAGGGCAGTTTCTAAGTAACCAGTCCAGAAGCGTTGTGGTTCCTGTCCTGTTGTTCACCCTGGTGGGTAATTTGACAACCTGCGAGAAATTTGCCACTGTCAGAGCATCCTTATATTTGCTGGCACTGGGGGAGGACCAGTTGACCTTGAAATCCCCAAGCAGGATTGTTTCTGAGCTCTGATCAAGGGCGTGGATGATACCCAGTATAGAGTTTAGGCCTAGGTTGGTCAGCTTGGGTGGTATGTGAACAGATGCCACTATAAGGATTTTGTTATGCCTCAAGCAGTATATTAGTAACAAGAACCTGGGTATTATTCACAGGATGGGGCACAGTGATGACATGCCCTTTGAAAGTGCTCTTTACACAGCCTCCCCTTTCTTGGAGAGCCTACCTTGCCTAAAACAGCATATTCAGGAATTGATACTGCTGAGTCAGGGATCTTAGGGATAGCCATGTCTCAATTACTGATAGAATATCAGGGTTGTGATGTGTTACTCAGGCGGTGAGGGAATCGAGCTTATTGAATAGGCTGCAGATGTTTATCCTTGCCAGGGGGAGTGTCCCAGCCCTCCTTGTAGTTCTATCCCAACACTGTGTGAGGCCAGGGTTGGGATGAATGTTGCCTGAGAGTAGTAGCAGCAACAGTATTTGTCATATTAAGAGAGTTTTTAGAAATTTCTTGTGAGGCATTAAAGTTCTGGCTTTAGGGTTTTTTCTGCCACAGGAGCTTGTTGTGTTGATCAAAACCCATTAGAAGGAGTGAAGTGCTGAGAGCATGAGGACCTGCTCATTTTGTGGGAGTAACATCCACAAATGCAGAGGCCTGGGAGCTAATTGCCTGGCATGAAGCAGGAGGTGGTTACATGTCATGGTCCAATGTGTTGATAATGAGAATTCTATGGAATGCTCAGGGGATAGATAGTGTGGTTTTTCAATATTGGGTATTTATGTGGACTGGAGATGTTTTGTTTATAATAATAATCTTAGGGTTCCCTTTATATTTGTTACAATATATTTCTTATCTTAGATGTTTCATTCATTTATTGTATTATATGGATGTGATGTTGGTAGTCTTGATGGATTAGATTGTATATCCAAGGGGTGGATTGCTCTGGCTAGGACGTTGTCATGGTGTTTTTATGGTTATGGTTGTTCATTTGTTGCTTTGTTGTTGTTATTGTTGTTCTTGTTAAATTTAGTAAAATATTAATTTGAAAACAAAAATGACGATGATAATCACCCCTCTCTTCTAGTCTCCACAGAATAATACCCATGTCATCCAATCTCTCTTCATAAGACCTCTCTTGTTGCCCTGAAATAATCTTGGTCACCCTTCTCTGTACTGATTACAAGTGAACTCTATCTATCCTCATGGCCGGGGTCCAAAACTGAGTGCAGTACTCAAGGTGCAGTCTAACCAATGACCTATACAGAGAAGAGTCACTTCCTTTCTCCTGCTTGAGAAGGCCCTCCCTATACATCCTAGCATCCTATTTGTTTTCATTATACTGTACTTGATCATATTGTGCTCTTACGACTGTCACTAACTATAACTCCTACAAGGGGCATCATCAGGGAATGCAGAGCATTTTTAGCCAATTTGTTATTAATGCTACTGTATATGTTTACACAACATAGGTTTAGAATTAATTATATAATGGTGTGTGAAAATCCTGTAACCTTATTGGCCAAAACATGTCACATGACCATGGGTAAATCCTGTAACACATTTTAAATTTATTTTACACATGGGTCCATTCTATAATATAATAAGGCACTTCAGGGTGTGAGTTACTGGGTGATTTACCCACTTCTTGTGTGGTTAGGTCACTCGGCTACACCTCTTGACAGACCACAGAAGGCGTGGGTAAATCCCAATAACCCACACCCTGTTGTGCCTTATTGCTTAAGTCATCCACACCTACTTTTTCCTTGTGCAACCAGTGTAGTGGTTAGAGCACAGGGCTTTGAACCAGGAAACCCAAATTTGTATCCTACATCAGCCACTTACTTTGTGGCCCTGAGCAAGTAATTTAACCTCCACATGCTCAAAATCCTCCTTCCCTCCCATTCCTTCTCCCTGGGCATTTCTCAGCTTTTGTCTGTCTCATGTACCCTCCCTTCTGTAAACATAATGCATGTAGAACTTCATAAACTGTAAAGCATTTCAGATGCAGTTTGCCCAAATGTAGCTGTAACATCCCAAAGTCCTCTTCTCTCTTTCTTTCTTCTTTAAATAACCAGTTAATACAGATTTAAAATTATCTAAGGAAATGTAGAAGAAGATTAAGTGAGAGTTCTTTCTATGGGGCAGTATAACCGAGGCCACCATATGGGACTACTAGTTTGGGTACAGTATGCTTAGTTATTTTCCAGCTGTTAAAAGTGGCAGTATGGAATAAGATGCTCAACGCCAAGGCATAAAAGGAGACAACTCAGGTAGAAGAATGAGATCAGAGTTCAGATCTGGAAAGATGAAGATTTGGGGGTGACAAGTTGGCCACGATGGCTTGGGCAAGGGTTCCTCAGCTGCGCTAAAGTATCTCTAGTGGGCCCAGAGTTAAGCCAGAGCCAAGAAGATGGAGGGGGCATGGGACTCCACCAACCAAACAAATGGAACTGGGAAGGATCCAGGTGTCAGGTCAAGTAAGACTGCCAATGACACAGGGCTGTTTTGTGTGTTCCTCTGAGATGGAGAAAATGGTACCCTCAATCAGGTGCAGCTGGTTGGTAGAGAAATGGATTCTGGAAGAAGTCAAACCATGGAACTGAGACTCCAATCTTACAACAGAACTCTATGGATTCAGGAAATAGGACAACACTTTAAGAGGGCATGGAGCACATCTGTCTTGGGACCCCTAATGCTGCTGTTATTTGTTCCACAAATGGCATTAACAGGGTGGCCTGATATTGATTCCTTTATGTTGGCTAGGAGGGGTTTAGATTGCTGATGGACATTTACTGACCCTGTACACTTACAGCAGTGGTGCATGCTCAGCGAAATGATGGACCTAATGCCTTTTATGTTGATTAGCACATGCGCCAAGAAATATGTTGCAGCAGGTTTCTCCACAAGCAGGTTGTGGAGGCGCGGCACTGTTGTGGCCAATGCCCCCACAGCCTGTAAAGGCTTGTCCCACTTCCCCCAATGCCGTGGTATGCTGCTGCTGGCACTAGTTCAGCCAGCGTGCCACCAACTTGTAAAATGTTAGCCGCTGCAAGCAGGGGCCGCTTCGTCATTGGAGTGTCAGCCATTCGCTGCAATGAGGGAGCGACCTGTCATTGCAGGGCGGGATCTTGAAACTCCCTGATATTGTTTGTGAACATGGGTAGCTTGCGCCGTGTTCACAAACAATATTACCTCCCTGCCAAAGGGCCCCAATCCCGTCGGCCGCTGTGCCCCAATATTTATGTTGCTGATGGGGAGCCACTCCCGTTGGCATTATGTACACCCCGCTTGTGTTGTGTGCCGACAGGGTGCCCAATCTCCGTCGGCATAATGTAATAACCCCCCCTTTTGTTGTGTACCGACGGGGGTGCCCAATCTCCCATTGGCTACAGCTGCCCTCCCCAAAAAGAAAGATTCTGTTGGCATGCTGGGAGCCCATCCCAGCGTGCCACATGCCCCTGCAAAATAAAAAATCGGTCCCAAGATGTCATTTTTAAAAATTTTTTTAGTTACCTGTAAAGGAAACAGTCCTCGGCGGTCTCCCTCCCCCCCCACAACCTGCACCCACCCTGCGCACCCTGCCTCCCCACCCCCTTACCCCATACTTACCTCCAGAGTCTGGTGTGATGATCTTCGGTGGACCGGGAACACGTCTGCACTCTTCAAATCCGACCACAAACTGAGGAAATGCCTGTAAGCTGTATAATGAAATAAATAGGGTTTTTTAAACTTTGATGCATATCTCAGGCATTTTTTGGAATTTTGGCACCAAATTTTCAACATAGGGTTTTTGGTGACTCTCCTCATGAATTCTATCACTGTCATGGCATTAACCAGCCCCAAAAAGTGAGTTTGTGGTCACTGTGCGGAATCACCTTTCGAGAATGATTAATGAAACGACAGTGCCAGTGTTCATGAGGTGGGCTCTCAAAACCCATATGTTGCAAATTTGTGGAAAAATCCAAAAAAATGACTGTTTTACGAGCGTGCATTGTGCAGTTGCTACGCATGCTCATAACTTTGCGAATTTACAATATTTTCACCCCAGATTTTCAACACTGGCATTTTTTCAGACCTCCTTGTGAACAGTACACCTGTCTTTTTTCACATCCTGGCCGAAATGTGTTTGCTCACTTCCGGTGCAGAATAGCATGGTCGGTGTGGGAAATCAGTGTTCCGCACAGATTAAGAAACTGACAGTGGGACTGTTCCTGAGCAGAGGTCCTAAAATGCCTATGTTGAAAATTTGGTGACAATACTCCATAAAATGACTATGTTATGAGCGTGCATTGTGCAGTTTGCACGCACACTTGTTAGTTCACGAATTTATAATATTTTCACTCCAGATTTTCAACATTGCCATTCTTCTGCACCTTCTTACGAACAATATAGCTGCCATTTTTCACATCCTGGCCGAAATGTGTTTTTGCAGTTCTGGCGCAGAATAGCGTGATCGCTGTGGGAAATCCATGTTCAGGACACACTATGAAAATGACAGTGATACTGTTCATTAGCAGAGGTCCTAAAATGCCTATGATGAAAATTTGGTGATGAAAGTTCATAAAATGAGTGTGATACGAATGTGCATTGCGCAATTTCCACGCACGGTCATACCTTCGCAACTTTGCAATATTTTCACTCCAGATTTTCAGCATTGCCATTTCGCCACACCTCCTTATGAACAGTGCAGCTGTCATTTTTCACATCCTGCCTGAAATGTGTTTTCGCTCTTCCAGCGCACAATTGCGCGGTTGCTGTGGGAAATCGGTGTTCAGGACATATTAAGAAAATCACACTGACACTGTTCATGAGCAGAAGTCCTAAAATGCCTATGTTAAAAATTTTGTGATGAAACTCCATAAAATGACAACTGTGTTACGAGCGTGTGTTGTGCAGGTGCCACGCACCCCTGTAAGTTTGCAAATTAGTAATATTTTCATGCCAGATTTTCAACACTGCCATTTGTTTGCACCTCCTTATGAATAGCACAGCTGTTATTTTTCACATCCTGGCCGAAATGTGTTTCCATGCTTCCAGTGCAGAATACCGCAGTCACTGTTGGAAACCAGTGTTTGGGACAGATTAGGATCGAGCGACTGGGGGGGGAGGAAGTGACCGAGCTCAACTGAGCTCTGTAGGGACTGCTGCGGATGTTTTTGTGGGCAGGAAAAGGTGACAATGCAGGCAGGAGCCCAGTACAAAAGGGCAGCCTGCAGTGCCGGGAGACACAGAACGAGCGAGTGAGGGAGGGGAGTGAGTGAGCTCAATGGAGCTCTGTTGGGACTGCTGCGGATTTGTTTGTGGGCAGGAAAAGGCAGCAATGCATGCAGGGCCTGAGTACAAAAGGGCAGCCTGCAGCGGTGGGACAAACAGAATGAGCAACCGAGAGATGGGGACTGAGCGAGCTCAAAAGAGCTCTAGCGTCACTGTTACAGATTTCTTTGTGGGCAGATAAGGGTGGCTATGCGGGCAGGAGCTCAGTACAGAAGGGTAGCCTGCAGCGCCAGCAGAAACAGAATGAGCAAGTGAGACAGGGGGAGTGAATGAGGCCAACAGAGCTGTGTTGGGACTGCTGCAGATTTCTTTGTGGGCAGGCAAAAATGCCAACAGAGGCAGAAGCCCAGTACAAAGGGCAGTCTGCAGTGCCAGAAGAAACAGAATGAGCAAGTGAGACAGGGGGAGTGAGCGAGCGACCTCAATGGAGCTCTGTCAGGACAGCTGCGGATTTCTTTGTGGGCAGGAAAAGGTAGCAATGCAGGCAGGAGCCCAGTACAAAAGGGCAGCCTGCAGCACCAGGACAAACAGAATGAGCAAGTGAGAGAGGAGGAGTGAGCGAGCACAATGGAGCTCTCTCGGGACTGCTGCAGATGTGTTTGTGGGCAGAAAAGCTACCAAAACAGGCAGGAACCCAGTACAAAAAGGGCAGCCTACAGCAGTTGGAGACACAGAATGAGCGAGTGAGGAGGGTGAGTGGGCTCAGCGAACTCAGTTGGGACTGCTGTGGATTCGCTGTGGGAAGAAAGGCAGCAATACTGCGCAGTTGCCAGTACAAAAGGAAACCTGCAGTGGCGGGAGAAACAGAACGAACAAGTGAGAGAGGGGTGTGGTGAGCAAGCTCAACAGAGCTCTATCATGACTGCGAGATTTCTTTGTGGGCGAAAAGGGCAGCAACACAGGCAGGAGCCCAGTACAAAAGGGCAGCTTGCACCGTGGGCAGAAACGGAATGAGCAAGTGAGGGAGGGGGAGTGAGTGAGCTCAACGGAGCTCAGTTGGGACTGCTGTGGATTCCTTTGTGGGAAGAAAAAGGCAGCAATGCACGCAGTTGCCAGTACAAAAGGGCAACCTGCAGTGGTGGGAGAAACAGAATGAACAAGTGAGAGAGGGGGTGTGAGTGAGCGAGCTCAACAGAGCTCTATCGTGACTGCTGCAGATTTCTTTGTGGGCAGAAAAGGGCAGCAACACAGGCAGGAGCCCAGTACAAAAGGGCAGCTTGCACCGTGGGCAGAAACGGAATGAGCAAGTGAGGGAGGGAGTGAGGAGGCTCAATGGAGCTCAGTTGGGACTGCTGTGGATTCCTTTGTGGGAAGAAAAGAGCAGCAATGCGCAGTTGCCAGTACAAAGGCAACCTGCAGTGGTGGGAGAAACAGAATGAACAAGTGAGAGAGGGGTGTGAGTGGGCAGGCTCAACAGAAGCTCATGTGACGGCTGCAGATTTCTTTGTGGGCAGAAAGGGCAGCAAGCATGAGCAGGAGCCCAGTACAAAGGACAGCTTGCACCGTGGGCAGAAGCGAAATGAGCAAGTGAGACAGGGGAGTGAGGAGGCCAACAGAGCTCTGTCAAAACTGCTGCAGATTTCGTTGTGGGCAGAAAAAATGCCAACAGAGGCAGAAGCCCAGTACAAAAGGGCAGCCTGCAGCGCCACGAGAAACAGAATGAGCAAGTGAGACAGGGAGAGTGAGTGACCTCAAATGGAGCTCTGTCGGGGCAGCTGCAGATTTCTTTGTGGGCAGGAAAAGGCAGCAATGCAGGCAGGAGCCCAGTACAAAAGGCCAGCCTACAGGCCTCATAGAAATGGAACGAGCGAGTAACAGAAGGCGAGTGAGCGACCTCAATGGAGCTGTGTCAGAACTGCTGCACATCTCTTTGTGGGCAGACAAAGCTGCCAATGCAGGCAGGAACCCAGTACAAAAGGGCAGCCTGCAGTAGTGGGAGACACAGAACGAGTGAGGGAGTGGGAGTGAATGAGCTCAACGGAGCTCTGTTGGGACTGCTGCAGATTTCTTTGTGGGCAGAAAAAGGCATCAATGTACGCAGGGCCCAGTAAAATGGCAGCCTGCAGCAGCGGGAGAAACAGAACTAACAAGTGAGAGAGGGGAGTGAGTGAGCCGAGCTCAATGGAGCTCCATCATGACTGCTGCAGATTTCTTTGTGCCCAGAAGAAGGCGGCAATGCAGGCAGGAGCCCAGTAGAAAAGGGCAGCCTGCAGCACCAACAGAAATGGCATGAGCGAGTGAGAGAGGGGGACAGAGCGAGCTCAACGGAGCTCTGTCGGGACTGCTGCAGATTTGTTTGTGGGCAGAAAAAGGCTCCAACAGAGGCAGGAGACCACTACAAAACAGAAGCTTGCAGCGCCAGGAGAAACAGAATAAGCGAGTGAGACAGGCATAGTGAGTGACCTCAACAGAGCTCTGTCGGGACAGCTGCAGATTTCGTTGTGGGCAGAAAAAGGTGCCAACACAGGCAGAAGCCCAGTACAAAAGGGCAGCCTGCAGCACCAGGAGAAACACAACAAGCTAGTGAGAGAGAGGCAGTGAGCAAGCTCAGTAGAGCTCTGTTGTGACTGCTGTGGATTTCTTTGTGGGCAGAAAAAGGCAGCAACGCAGGCAGGAGCCCAGTACAAAAGGCCAGCCTGCAGCGCCGGCATAAACGAAATGAGTGAGTGAGAGAGGGGGAGTGAGCTACCTCAACGGACCTGTGTCATGACTGCTGCAGATTTCTTTGTGGGCAGAAAAAGTCGCCAACAGAGGCAGGAGCCCAGTACAAAAGGGCAGCCTGCAGTACCAGGAGACACAGAATGAATGAGTGACAGAGGGGGGAGAGACCCACCTCAACAGAGCTGTGTCGGGACAGCGGCAGATTTCTTTGTGGGCAGCAAAACCTGCCAATGCAGGCAGAAGCCCAGTACAAAAGAGCAGCCTGCAACACCAGGAGAAACAGAATGAGAGAGTGAGACAGGTGGAGAGAGCGACCTCAACGGAGCTGTGTTGGGACAGTTGCAGATTTCTTTGTGGCCAGAAAAATGTGCCAATGCAGGCAGAAGTCCAGTACAAAAGGGCAGCCAGCACTGCCGGGACAAACACAATGAGCCAGTGAGAGAGGGGAGTGAGCGAGCTCAACAGACCTCTATTGTGACTGCTGCAGATTGCTTTGTGTGCAGAAAAAGGCAGCAATGCAGGCAGGAGCCCTGTACAAAAGGCCAGCCTGTGGCATCGGCAGAAACAGAATGAGCGAGAGAGGAGGAGTGAGGTAGCTCAATGAACCTGTGTCAGGACTGCTGCACGTTTCTTTGTGGGCAGAAAACGACCCCAACAGAGGCAGAAGCCCAGTACAAAAGGGCAGCCTGCAGTGCCAGCAGAAACAGAATAAGTGACAGAGTGGGCGAGTGACCCACCTCAACACAGCTCTGTCAGGATGGATGCAGATCTCTTTGTGGGCAGAAAAAATGTGCCAATGCAGCCAGGAGCCCCGTACAAAGGTGCAGCCTGCAGCACCAGGAGAAACAGAACGAGCAAGTGACATAGGGCGAGCTCAACAGACCATTGCAATCAACATTGACAAATGCTTGTTTATTTTGTTTTAGAGTGTTCCTTTTTCTCCTGTCTTCTAAAATGCCCTTTTACCTCATTCTGATTCTTTTTTTTTGTTGTTTAACCAGAAGTAGCACACTAAGCTGAAAGCTTTTTTACAGGTGCGACCTGGGAGCACAGGGAAGTTAAGTGACTTGCTCAGGGTCACACAGTATGCAAGTGGAAGCTGTGGGATTCAAACCCAGGTCTGGTCTGCTGGATGTCACCAGATTTACAGCTCAGAGCCTTAAACCACTGCGCTATATGATTCTACCTAGTATTATTTAGATTTTAAGTTATTAAAAATAGTACTCCTTTTAATAAGGCTATCTCCAGCTTTTTATCAGCATTTTTAGCTATTTTTGAACACCTACTGTTTAAAATCACTTTCCTGTGACTAAGATTAACTATTACATAAAAGACTTTGCTCCCTCACCTTATGGGACAAGTGGTGTTGAAAATCTACTTGGAATAGTGGTGAAAATGTGGGGATGGGCATTTTAAAAGGAGTGCTACCTTTATTACAAATCTGAAAACAATCAAAAGCTGATTCAAAATGAGGAAAAGTGTAAACTTTCAAAACAAGACAGCAGTATGCGGGTAATCTAAAATAGAATAAGAAGGTGCAAGTCAACATTTTCAAAGTAACATGCACTGCTACTTTAAATGGCTATTTGATGTTTGAGGCCCTATTTTTTATCACAGGTATGAGCATGACAGTGGTTGCAAGGATCACATTGTGCCCCTGTTCTACCTTGCACCCCTTTGTGCAGTACCCAAATGGGTCCACAAGTACTTATCTGTGCTAGGACACAGATTACTGCACTAGCACGGGGCCTCAGAAATGAGGATACCAGTATGCATGAAAGTGCTTTGCTATGTACAGTGGCTTCCCAGCACTCTCACCCCCTGTTGCAAGGTTCAGTGACCCAATGGGCTGAAGAACTGCTGAAATCAGTTCTACGATGGGTTGCTGCCATGTGAATCAGACCATTCCTTCTGGAAGGGGGATGGGTTAGGTGGTGAAAAATGTTATAATCATTTTCAAATGGGACAGAGGCTAGTGAGGGGGATCCTCTGGATGAGACAGAAGTGATGGGACATGACAAGTACTTTAAGGGCCACTAAATGACTAGGAAGACTGGTCAGGAACCACGTGAAATATTAAGAATTCAGCTCATAAGTGGGCCTTAAGGTGTGGGGTTGGGTGAGCTGCGGAAAACACGTAACCCTAAGTGCCATGTGTCTGAGGCATAGGTCATGGCATGACACACTGCACCAGATGCTATGCCATGGGCAAACACCAGTGGCTGCCCCAGTTCTAGAATGTTAGTGGCCATGCAGCCTATGTACGACCACTAACACATGGAACAGACATCTGCATATGTTTCTGCAGTGTCACTAAAACAAGGGACTGTCTGCCCCCTGCAGACAGTGGCACCTGTTTGTGCATAGCTGTTTTTATGGGTGGAGGTACAGGGAGCCCAGTGAATACTTGAAAAGCACCACCCACCACTGTGACTGAGATTGGGGCCTGTCACAGCACCACCCAGGATTCCCTAGGTGGATGAGGTGAACTGCTTTGCTTTTTCTATCACGATAACACTACACAGTAACAAATCACTCAAGGCTGCTCCTTTCTCACCCCCCCATAGTATCCTGTTCACATAGGACAAGGCCAGGCTCCTGCTTACACAGAACATGGCCTCTTGGACAGAGGAATCCCGCTAGTCCCTCCAGGTCAGGTACCCTCTCTATATCAGACAGTGTTTTATGTTGGTAGTACATTTTCAAGTGACGGATCATGGACTAGCTCAGTAGCTCAGGAAACAGATTACCAGTACTTAGTAAAACACAGCAGTTACAGATATATGAAATATTTTAATAGGTACACAACATTTACAAGACATACAGTAACCTAATGGCAAATTAAAGTAAACAGCTTTAAGCCAAAAAGTACAGAATAAGAAACCTCTAAATAAACTGTTAAGTGTTACCCAAAGACCATATATATTTTTGCACACAGCAACCAATTCTCTTCTGGCAAAGTCTTGGCTTTTTCTCTTCTATGGTACACAGATTTGTCTCTCCACACTGGGATGATGAAAGAGGCTAACTTTCCCTTTGCTGTCTGGTTAACAGACAGGTGCCCAGTGCTTCTGTGATGTAATAGGATTTGTCTTAGCCCATGACATTCTGTGCAATGGCCCCACTCCCAGCTATCTGGGATCTCTCTGTATATTTTTCTTTCTCAAAATTCCAGGGTGGGTGCTTCTCCAAAACAGCCATTAGCATTTTTAAAATAGATAATGGTTGTTTAACTGACTAGCATTTTTTTAAAGAGCTCCTTTCACAGTGCTTAAACAAGAAATAGGAAACACTCATACCTACCATGCAGTTCCTTTGTGTCTACTTTTTCATTTTATTTTTTATGAATGCCCCCTAAGGAAGGGAATGGATCATAATTTGCCCCTGAGGGGCTGATCTCATGATCCCTTCCACTTCCCTATCTCAGGCTCTGCCCTGTGCTCAGACATTCTTTGACATCTGTGTAGGGGTGCTCTTCAATCAACTCTATAAGCATCTTTTTGAATGCTTTTTCATGAATTTAAATGAGCTTTAGGTAAAAATCAAAGCCAGGGTTCAGCTAACATGGCTCTATTTGTACTGTGGGCCTTAGAGATTAGGAAACGAGCACAGCAAAAAGCAAGTTGGCCATAACCCCATGGTAAGTCTGAGGAGTTTTTGGTTTTACTCAAATGAAGTTTCTAGCCAGCCTGTTGACACAGCAGTAGAGTTACCTCTTGTGACACCACTGCACTGAGTTTGGGAATGAGCCGAGGTCATCGGGGTGGGTCGGGAGAGAAGGAGTGAGCATCCTAGAGAATACTCTCCTCCTCTGGAAAGGGAGGGCAGTCAGCTTCGAAGCTATACTGCCACCTGGGTGACCACAGGTGGCAGTGCATCTGGAACAACTTACTGGGTGTGGGGCGGCCCACTGTGAGGTGATCTGCATGCTTGCATGCATGAGCTTGCACACCTAGAATGCCAGCATCCTAGGGGGATCAGTAAAGCTTGATAAATGCCAAGCCCTTGCAGTATTAATGTACTGGCCCCTCACTGTACCCACACTGGTGACATTGGCCCTTCTCTGGATATGGATCTGGTTCCATGGTAGGGCAGAGGTGAGCCCTGCCACTCCTGCAATGAGTGGAAAAGACATGAGAACAATGGAGTGACGGAAAGTCCACAGGAAACCAGCTGCCGGTGCTTGTGGGGCCCAAGTAAAAGGGGGTGCACAGAAAGTTCTTAAGAGATAAATACTGTACAGTACTGAAAAAAAGTTTCTATTCTTAGTATATAATACCAATAAAAATAAAAATGTTACATTTCTGAGGATCTTTAAAATGCAGAATAATCAACAGATTCCAACAATTCCTTGATGGCATAAGACTGTCACCTCTAAATCAAGTACAATTTTTACCAGACTATTATCATGACGATGAAGGAAAGTAAACCCTTAGACCTAAGGATGGACCCCTGTGGAACCCCCCACGGTTATCTGACTCGGATCCCAGCTCAGGACAATTATCTAAAACCAGTGGTCTCTGCCAAATAACTATGCCTTCTGAAGCCATAACCCAACATGTTCAGGGAAACTGAGGCTCTTGATTTACGAAGAAAGATTGTGTGATTTACAGTGCCAAACATCTCAGCTAATCTAAAACAGTGCATCAGCAGAAATCTCATTAACCTTTGCAACAACTATAACATTTACGAGTTTTAGCTGCTACCATTTCAGTGAAATAAGTGGTTCTAAAAGCAAATTGAAAAAGAGATACCAATTGATTACGAGCTATAAACCTTCTACTTGCCTCTCAATTAATTTAGATATTGCCACAGGTGTGGAAAGAAGTTGGATAATAAATGGTTGTCATCTTTTGTCACCCTAATATATTGGAACAAATAAATCCATTTATAAACAGACAGTATTGATCAACTCCTTAACAATAAATTAATAATCTAAGTCGGTAGAGGCACCATTAAGTTTAAGCAGTGTAGGCTGTAAATTAACACAGCCAGGGGCTTTGTCAATTTTCAGCTGGTTAAACACCTCAGATCTTTTTTCTTTTGAAAAGGCAAACAGATCATTAAATACAGTAGTACTGATATGGCTTTATCCAGTCCAGCCCTGACTAAAAGGAAAAGTGATTTTGGTAGCACTGTCAGAGAATAAGTCATATTCACTATGTATGTTAATAACTACATTTGTTATTCATTAAAACAACGGGGTGTCTTGCGAGACTCAGTGTTCCACGTCAAGATACCAGAGAGATGAATGCAGCACCTTCTCTTCCTACACATCAGTCAAACTCTGTTTTGGGATGTGCACATATTTTTTAATCCAGCATACATGTATATAATGTAAGAAGAAGCCTGTAGTGTCAACTTTATCATGGCTTGCCTCTACAGTGGTAGCCATAGATAAACCCCAGAATTACTGTATATATCTACTGTAGATATATCACATGAAAGCCCGTTGAAATGAATAGGTATTTTCTAGGATATAGATGTGACGCTTGGCCAGCTGGTTATGATTGTTGTATATTTGTGATATAAAAATACAGCATGTGAGCCTATGCTTCCATGGGTGCCCCCCCCCCCCAGTTTCAGTGAAGCTACAGGATAGGTAAACTGACCAGGAACCATTTCATTAACTGACTTACTTCAGAATGGCAGTTTATTACCTTTTTATGACATGCCTAGGCTCTTTGAAGCGGTAATGAAATGGGACTTTATGAGTCAGCCAGAGTATGAGCATAATAAACTTTTATGATGTCTTAAGAGGAAGAACATTTGATACCAACATGGTGTTAAAAGTTGTAAAACCCTTTGGTGTTCCTTGGGAAAACAGGAACCAGCCACCAGTTCAAAGGAAAGGCTTGATTAAAGACCGTCATAATTTATAAAATGTATTTTTCCTTCTGAAGTCACATTATTTAAAATATCTCCCGACAGGAAATCATTTTTTGTAATTTTATATTCTAAAAGGAGGAGCTAAATGATTCATAGAAGGGGTGTGGAGAGATAGAGTTAAACGAATACTTGTGTCTGAACTGTTTAAGTCATATTATTTTGGGAGTCTGAGTTCTCTGATCCAACTTAAGCATTCCAGAGGTAATACCTTAGACAGCAAAGGTCTAAATGTATTGTGGTAGGAGTTTTTGCTTCATAATTTTTCCTTCTTCTTTATGTAATTGTGAGCTCTTTGATATATTGTTCTGTGTTTACATTTTTCATATTTTTATTATCTTTTAGTAAAGTACCTTTTCTTTGAAAGACTGCCTGGGTGTCTGCCAGTTCTTTTTTGCATGTGACGTATAGATGGTATTCCACGCCACAGGATTGAAAACACATTATGGACAGGATGTGAAAAATGACAGCTGCACTGGTCATGAGGTGGTGTAATAAAAAGGCTATATTGAAAATCTGGAGTGAAAATATTGAAAATGACCAAAGTTACATGTGTGTGTAGAAACACCTTGGGACAGTACCACATTTGAAAGGTGTGTCAGGGATGAGTCCAGTACAGAGCTGTCTACAGTGGGCGAGTCCCTGACACACCAATCAACACTGCAGCACAATGGTACGGCTGTCAAAATTTTACAGTGGGGAGCCGACCGCACTTGAAATGAATGAACCAATCAGATGGAGTGCTTTATTTGTTTATTTTGCATAGTGCTGTCAGCTCCCACCCTCTGTTTCCCATCACAGCACCACCACCCAGCATCAATTAAACTCCTCACTCCCTTCCACTGTGTGCTGCCCGCCCTGCTCCCTCCATTGCCTGTCACTGTTCAAGTTCAAGTTTATTGGCAGGAAAAAACTCAGTTGAGCAGGCTCATTTAAAAGGAGGTCCTGATTAACAACAGGGACATTACACAAGCATATGCAAAGTAATATGCATTAAACACACGAATAATCCATGAGAAGAAAATAGGACAATAATATTTATATCATATATATATATAGGTGCACTAAAGCAGGGAGTTAGATAAATGGTTAGCTCTCGGTAACAAGATAGTACCTCATGAGGGAAGTAGAAACTACAAGGCCAGCAAGGAAAGTAAAGATAGTGGCACAGGTGGGGTGGAATAAGGTCAGAGGGAAAGGAGGACATAGGATGGTAAGACAGAAGTAGGAGGGGGCAGACAACACAGTGGATAGGGTGGGAAACATGAATATAATGGGGTGCTATGTTGGCTGGGACAAGGGCACTATGGAGGCAGCAGGAGAGGACACAGATAAACGGTAAAGAAAGGATAGCTGTAGATAAGGTCAGGGACTGTTGAGTGAAGATAGTGTGGGATACAGACTGGGGTAGATTGTGTGGTGATGGTAGTGTAACATGGAAGGAAGAAGGGGGAATGGGAGTATAATGGAAAGTCACTTAGGGGTGATGGGGTATGGACAAGAAGATAGAGTGGTCACTGCAATAGACCAGGCAGGGAGAAGGCGCTTTATCAACTGCAGTCACCAAAGTCCTGTAGGTTGTCATAAACAAGTCTTTTGAAGCTATTCGGGGGGAATCAGACTTTGCAGTTTGAGCCTGGATTGGGCTTTATTCCAGGCAGCCGGGAGGGCACAGCTTATAGCCGTGTTTCCAAATCGGGAACAGGAGGTTGGAACATCTGGCATAATGAAAGAGTTACTGCGTAGGGGGTAGGGGCAGGTAATTCGTTGAAAGAGATTGGAAATATAGGGGGGCAGGATGTGAAAAATGACAGCTGTACTGTTCACAAGGAGGTGTGAAAAATGGCAATGTTGAAAATCTGGAGTGAAAATTATTAAAAATTGGCGAAGTTAGGAGCATGTGTAGACACTGCTCAATATAAGCTTGTAACACAGTCATTTTTTGGAATGTTTTCACCAAATTTACAACATGTGCTTTTTGGGAACCCACCTCATGAACAGTGGCCCTGTTGTTTCATTAATTGGTTCCAAAAGATGATTCCGCATAGCGACCACAAAATCACCTTTTTGGGACAAGTAACAAAATGACAGTGACAGTGTTCATGAGGTAGGGTCCCAAAAACCTCATGTTGAAAATTTGGGGCCAAAATTCCTAAAATGGTTGTGATATCAACCTAAGTAGAAAACCCCATTGACTGCCATTATATGGCGCTTACCTTTGATTCTTCAGTTTGCTGTTTGGCTTTGAAGAGTGCAGTCATGTCCCAGTCCTTAGAAGATGACAGCACCAGCCTCCCATGAGTAAAAGTATGGGTATGAAGTGCGGGAAAGGTGGATGCTCAACGTGGGGGAGGACTACGAGAGACGAAGAAGGTCCATTTTCTTTTTACAGGTTAAAAAAAAAAGATCAGGACAGTTTTCTATTTACAGGTACAAAAATTGGAGCACACTGGGGTGGACCCCAGTGTGCCACATGGGGGGGGGACATGATGCCGACATGGAGATTAGACATCCTGATGTCAGCATGGGAAAAGGGAGTGAAGGGTGCAGGGTGGACAGCACACAGTGGGAGGGAGCGGGAGGGTTTGATTAGATGCCAGGGGCTGGGATGGGAGCAGGGAGGACAGAGGGAGTGTGAGGGTTCAATGAAAGATGCCAAGCCGGTGGGGGAATGGAGGGTGCAGGGCGGACTGCAGCAGTGAAAGTTAGTGGGAGGGTCTGCAGAGTTGTGATGCTGGCTATACAAATGAGAGGAATGAAGCACACTCTTTCATTGGTGTGGTTAATTTCTCTCAAGCACGTCTGGCTCCCTGCTGTGAAATTCTGATGGCTGTCACAGTCGGCTTCACTGGTCATTGATGTGTCAAAGTCGAGCCCATTGTACAGTGCTCTGGATTGGACTTGTGCCTGAAACTCCTCACAAATGCAATACTGTCCCAAGGTGTTTCTTGCGCAAGTGCAAGGAAGCACAACAAAAAAGGTCAAAACATATTGGAAACTCGGATAAGCACTGAAAGGAAATTGAAGGGCATCTAGATTCTACAGGAATACAACATTGTTTCCAATAGCCTTTAAGGGATGCATCTGAGGATTTATTTATTTCATTGTTGGGGAAGGAGGGCTAGGAAATACTTCCTGTCATCAGCCTCAGCCTGGTGGTGGTTGTGGAGGGATACAGATGCAAATTAGCTCATATTAAACCAGGTTAATCTGTAGGTGGATTGGTGTTGGGGGGGGGGGTGGCCAGGATACTGGAAACATCCCTCTACTCTTTTTTAGATGTGCCATGGGATCTTTAACTTCCACCTGAATAACAACCAAAACAGGTAGATGGGACTTTGGTTTGACATGATCTTATCCAAAAGATGATGCCTCCAAC
Organism: Neoceratodus forsteri; assembly: GCA_016271365.2. NCBI lineage: Eukaryota > Metazoa > Chordata > Ceratodontiformes > Ceratodontidae > Neoceratodus > Neoceratodus forsteri. The sequence goes on from CM028133.1 coordinate 935,226,194, forward strand.
AGCACAGTGTTCCCCAAAACACATGCTGGGACATTGGTATGGTTACTTTTAATGAAGGAGAGAGTGTATCCTGCAGAGTTACCAGTTGCATAGAAGATATGGCCAGGTCCTCTGTGATGTAACCTATGATATAGCCTATGCATCTAGATTCAAGTCTGTCTGCACTGTGGGTAAACTCCCAGCTCACCGTCAATGCCCACATAGCTCCAAACGTGGTCCAGAACTGGGTAAGCTAGGGACTTTTTGTGGCTGTGAGAGAAGGAATGGGGTACACTGCAGGGGGAACTGTACTCATGGAAGGTATCCCACCATGGCATGTATACCACTTCCATTTGTGCATGTGGAGCACAATGTGTGATCTTGTTCTTCTGATTCTGTAGAAGAGTATAAAGAATTGTACATCTGGTTTTTAAAGAGGAAGATTATTAAATATAAAGTACATCACACTTTGCATCTCAGCTTTGGTATACAAAACCTGGAAGCAATAAAAACTTTGAACAAAAAATGCATTGTGAGCTATTAATATCACATTGGCTTCTCAGACAGTGATACACAAGGTTTTGACATGCAATAGTTGGGATCAAATAAACTACATCTACATGCTTTGCCTGTTATGCATAATATACATTTCACTGCATGAGGTCAACCCGAGGTTTTCAGATTTCATGCACAGTGACAGTTGAGTTGAACTGAAAAAGGTTTCCCTATGGAGCTAGTTGGTGGTTGGCAAAAAAAATATGAGAGCCAGCCACTCAGTATAAAACAGAAGGACGGAAATAGAAAAAAAATGGAAGAATGTAAAGTGGCAGAGTAGAAGGAAGGCAAGGCTGAAAAAAAAAAAAATCTTACACTGCCACAAAAACAATCTGATATGTCCCTGTGAAAAATAACAGAACAAGTGCCTTGGCTGTCAGAATGACTGTTAAAAATGTTGTCTTAGAATCTGTCAGATACACATCCCTAAGATTAATAAAAATTTTAAGTTTTCTCTCCTGTAAGAGGCACACACAAATTACTTTTTGATTGATTCACACAATCTAAAGTAAATGCACTACCTCAACAGTGCTGGTAAAATCTGCACAATTAAGATGCTGCTGAGCAAATGGTATCCTCAGTGGGGACCTGAAAAGTAAATGACTCACACATCAGGGCCCTGGAGAATTGATGATCCTTTCATCAGCAGTCAGACAGAACATGGATCATGTATGAGATGCCTAACATGTGTATGGCTGGCACACCAAGAAATACATGATTCTGTAGAGTACCCAGTTTCCTTCATCAGAACTCGGGAAATAACATGGCTACCCCAGGAAGGAGAACATCATGCCCAAAGACCATAAGGAATACATGACAGCGCACTACAGGAGCCAAGAGAATGACCGACTCCTTCACCAGTACCCCTGCAGAGGACTCTGGTAAATGTATAAAACTCTGATCAGAAGCATATAAGAAATGGTTACTCACCATGGGAACTGTGTTTTATCTAAAGGATGCGAGTTATGGCCATACTAATTGCATCAAGTTCATGTCTGAATGATGACAGAGAATCTTATGGATTTTGAAAGGATTCCCTCTGCACTGTGCCAGTCATAGTCATGAGTAGAGATGGGCAAAGTTGCCAAAGTTTATGAATTTTGGCAACACTGTGTCACTGATGACTGCAATTTGTGTCACTATTCACCTGTGAAGTGGCCACATTCACACTGCGAATTTATGATAACATTTTTTATTTGTATACAGGATACAAATTGTTAGGGTTTTTACCGTTTTCAACAATGTCATGTACAATAACCAGAATTAAACATTTATCAATACACATAGCTACATCACTTATTTCTATACAGTGCTACAAACAAATAATAAAATCACAAGAAGCATTTACAGTTAGAGAACAGATGTCTTTTCAGGAGCAACTTAAATGTGGTATGTATTTTCATAGACTTTAGTTTATTGGGCAGTTCATTACAGTACCTAGCTTTGTATCTGCAGAGTAGTGTCCCCAGCCTGTTACATGATCTACATGTGGGTATGTCAGTTGGCAATTTGTGGGTGCATTAGGCAATTTGCATAGTTCACCATGTTGCCAGCTGGGTAATCACAGGCAGTAGTGCGGTCGGGGAGGCATGGGGGTGGGGGGCACAAGCTGTTACCATGCTTCCTGAGGGAAGATATTCAGAAAGCAGAACAAACCCAGCCAGGCAGGATGAGCACCACCTCTCTGTAGGCCCTGCAACAGTGGCATGGCACTTCATGTGAATTTGGTCAGTTTGCAGGATAGAAATTATGTGAACTGTGTCTCTAATACAAGACTATGCCCCCTCCCACCTCCCAAGAATGTTTTATTCAACATATAGCCCATCCCTGCCAACCCGTCAGCGAAGTGCAAGCACTGTTGCTCATGTTGTCAGTGACCTACATTCAGAAGCAAGCACAAGTTGTCAGGGGCCTGCCAGGGGGAGGAGGACTGCGCATCCCACTGGATGCTCTCTTCCTCCATGGAGGAAGGGCTGCCAGCTCTGCTGTTCCACTGCCAGTTGGGCAATCACAGTCATAGTACAGTCAGAAAGGCATGGGGGGGTGAAAGCTGGTGCCATGCTTCCTGAGGTGAGGTCAGAAAGCAGAAAAAAAACATTTATTTTATTTATTTATTAGATCTTTGGTTTATAGACCTTTGAGTCATAGACTCATTTACAAAGGCACCTCGTCAAGAGAGCAATACATCACAGCAAACAAAACAGTACAGTACATAACGCTTAGATTAAAAAATCAACCAGTGTTACAGGCTTTCACTGGTGGTACACACTTGGTAATAGGTAGATCACAGTAGTCATAATATAGGTACACGAGTACCACGTCAGGTAGCAACCAGAGATGTTTTTATTACATTAGTCAGCAGATGATGCATGATCCAGGCATCCAGGGATGTTGCACATCCAGGCAGGATGAGCAGCATCTCTCTGTAGACCCTACACCAGCAACATGGCACTTCTCTGATCCAGAACCTGGTCTGTGTAACTAGAGTCATAGCCCGCCGCACCCTGTCGAGAGGATGAGACACATGGAAGATGGAGTGGGAAGTAAGTCCACGAGAAGCCAGGTGAAGGGGCTGAGGGAGGGGGTGTGAAGGAAGGCCTGCCCTGAAAAAGGAAAAGATATACCCACTCCCATCCTACACTGGCACCCTCCTTTTCCCTTCCCTTCTGCCTTAGTCAATTGCAGTAGCAAAGTAATAAAACAGGATGGAATTGGATGACTCTGAGACAGTTGGTCTAAAATGATACACAAATATCCTACACTTTCCCCCACCCATGCGCCAAACACACTCCCCAACTCACCCCAACTGAATCACACCAAGTAAGTCATCATAAGCCCCCTCACCTAACCCCACTCCAGTCCCCCACCACACTCCTCCCCCCACCAGTACACAGAAAAACATCCTGAAATAAAGAAAATGGTCCCACAATGTAAAGTGTCTGCTCAGTTCTGTGTCCATCTTGGTAATTGCTCAAATGAGTGAATGAATGAAAGAATGAAGTGATGTCTTCACACCTAGCAAAATCTGACTGGCCCAATTTTCCTAGATGGACAATGAAAAAAGTAGACACTGCATTGGCGAACTGTTTTCTATTAAACAGCTTTCTTCTGGGTGCTGGTGGGTGCAGGAGGCGGGTATGGAGCAGAAGGTAGTTGAGTGGAGGGGCGTATGATGATTTACTCAGGAAGACTCAGGTGGGAGAGTCTGTGTGTGTGTTTGTCACTCTGGTGGGGGGGAAGGGTATTGGAGCATTAATTCAGACTGTCTCAGAGTCATCCAACTCTGTCCTACTTTATTACTTTGCTGCTGCAATTCTCCAGGGCGGGGATGGAAGGGAGATATGTCAGGAATAAAACATTTTTGGGAGGTGACAGGGGGAAGGCTTACTTACAGCACAGTGAGTTTGGGGAAGTTTTTAAGATTACAGTTCAAAAAAATGTACAACGAGGTAGGTGCTCTGGCCACAAAATTTACTAACCATGAAATTCTGCAAATTTGCATCAACTTCCCTGTCAAATTAAAACTTCACAACACCTCTAGTTATGAGCTCTCCTACTTTCCAACAGTAGATATTTATTTTCTGCAGAAGATAGTGGTAGCCCTGGATCATTGCTCCTCACTGAACTCAACTGAGACATCATTTAAAATCAAAGTTATTGGTAATTTTAAGTTAAAAACAAGGTGACCATAGTTCTACACTGTGTTTTACATCAAAATATTTTTTGTTCTCTTTTCCTCTCAATTCCCACTTTCTGTCTAATTTTCAATGACTGCGGCCAAAGTGCAGTTAAACACTGTTTATTCAGTCTTCTTTACACATTCTCAGTGAAGGGGCTGAATAAAAACTGAGGCATCTGCGAGCTAGGATTAGTTGCCACTCTCCATAGTAATTTAAGGTTGAGAAGTATCTGGAGAAACCCCACATCCCTAAATGGGAGAGAAGAACATTTCCTGCTGTTTGCATTTCAAGAAAGACTCTAGTAGATTTATGAACCCTGATTAGGCGCACATAATATGCATGTTCCTCTAACTATGACTGTGGGGAGATGAATGGTCCTCTCGCCAAGACCCTAGATAATGCCCAGACTACTCATGCAGATGCTACAACAACACGGCCACATCATCAGAATGTTGGAGATGATTTGGTATGCACATGAGGACCCTAAAGCATAAATATTTCCCAAGAAGAGTACACAGCAGCTTATAATGACTCTTGAGAGTGTGTGCCTCACTCAAGTGGACCCTGAAAAAGTGAATGGTCCACATATTAAGTCTATTAAGAGAGTAGGGCTTATTCACCAGGGGCCTGAGAAGCTTCACAGCCAGTTCACTAGGAGTGAGGAAAGTGCATGGCCTGCTCACTGGGACCCTAGCTTTTCCACTATTTCAAAACACCAAGAAATGTATTGCCCACTCTCCAGGACCATGAAGAGAGCACTGCCCACTCACCAGAACCTTGAGACCTGCACAGCTAGCTCAGTGAAATCATGAAGAGAACATCATACCCTCACCAGAACTATGGGAGGTGTACAACCTGTTCATTAGGGCATAGAGTGTGGGAGCACTCCCATTAGAACCATGAAGTATGCATGACTTACTCACCAGAACCCTAACTAATGCATCACTGGTTTGCTAACAGAATAATGGCCCATTTATCAGGACTGCGGAGAGTACATTTTCTGCACACCAGGACCTTCTACAGCAAATCAGCTTCTCATCAGGACCTTGGACAGCACATGTTCTTATGAGCACCCTAGAGAGTGCATGGTCCAGGCGGACAGCAAGATTCTGATAGGTACATGCTCCACTCATCATGATGCTGGAAAGTGAATACTCAGCCTGAATAGAAGAGGATATGGCTCTCTCACCAAGGTAATGGAGAGTAAAAAATTCCAAGCCCATTCATCAAGGAAAAAGCAAAAAGAGCAAAGCGCTCACCACAAGAACTACGAATAAACAGAAGTAACGCAAGCTCCAAAAAGTGCCATTTTTATGTGGGTCAAAAGCCCATAAATCACAAGCCTTCATTCAAGTTCAAGTTTATTTGCAGGGGGAAAAATCCATTGAGCAAGCTCATTCACAAGGAGGTCCTGGTAAACAATGATACAACAAGCAATGCAAACAGCATACTATCCAACAATGTTTAAGGTCAAGAACATACATCACAGTAAATGGGAAAACCAAACAGAAGACAAACATTTGGAGTGTATCATTACTAAACAACTCTTTTACAGAATGAGGAAGTTAGAGGAGAGGAGGGGGTATGGGGTAAAGGAGAAGTTAGAGGAGAGAAGGGAGGTAGAGAGGTAAGTGGAGAGCTAAGTGCTTAAATGCATAACTGGTATGTGATGGAGAGAGTGCTAGCCATTGTGGCAGCAGCAAATATCCTTAAAGGTTTTGTTGGCCAGGGATTTAAAGAAGATTAAAGAGACAAGTTCAGTAAGTCTGAGTGCAGACTGGATTATATTCCAGACAAATGGGGTAACAAAACTAAAAGCCCCACTGCCATGGGAGGTGTGCAGTCTGGGCACGTCCAGTAGAATGAAGGTGGATTTCCTTAACGAGTAATTGCTGTATGACCTATGAATAAGGGAAAAGATATATGGTGGCAGCTTGTTCCACAAGATTTTCAGAGTCCAGGAGCCAATGTGGAGCATCCATTTTGTGGTAAGAGATGTTCAAACTACTGCCTGATAGAGGTCACAATGATGCGTCCTATAAGGGACATTCGAAATAAAATAAAGTAAAGGGCATGATGGAAAAAGTACATCATGTTTATGTAAGTTAGTTGCTGTGCTGCAGTTATAAATAATGTCACTGTAATCTAACAATGGGAGGAAGGTGGCTTGAACCAGTCTATGTCTTATATTCACTGGGAATAGGGACTTATTCCTATAAAAAAAAAAAAACTAGTCTTGATTTTAGTTTGTTTGAAAGACAATCAATGTGTGCGTCAAATATCGGTTTGCTGTCCAACCAGATACCCAGGTATTTGAATTTAGACACCACCTCCAGAGAGTTCCCAAAGAGGGTTGTGATGAGTGCAGGTGCATTCTGGATGCACAGGGCTGCCAACAGATGGGTGGGGGTAAAATACATCACCTTAGTTTTCTTTGCATTCAGCAGCAGTTTGGAGCTTATTAAAGTGTGTTGCAGTTGATCAACGTCTCACTGCAGCTCAGCACATATTTCGTTCAGGGAGGTTTTGGATGCAATCAACACAGTATCATTTGCAAAGAAGTGTAGCTTTAATTTGGGGATGTTGCTACCCAGAGAACTGATGTAACTGGAGAACAGTAGGGGTCCTAAGATAGAACCTTGGGGTACTCCTCTTGTAATCGGCAAGGGATCTGAGAGGAGCCCGTCAGCTTTAATCCGCTGCAGTCTACCAGAATGACAACTGGAAAACCAGTTTACAGAGGAGTCATACATACTGTACCTAGATTCTTAAGGCTAAAAAGGAGGAGACTGTCGTCTATGGTATTGAATGCCTTACTTATGTAAGCCCCCCACCCCTGCCTTTTTGCAAATGACAGGTCATATGCTGTTTGAATCTGACAGCAGTACCAGGTGGGGACTGGGTTCGGGGAGGAGTAGGTTATTCGGCACAAGGGCTAGGTTTGGCTGCTCTGCACAGGGGCACCCAAGTAATTCTGAACACAGGAAGCAATAACTGTAATGTACAATACCGGTAATGGGATTCTAAAGGGTGGCTTTATTCACATCCAAGCAGAACAACAAAGCATAGATGGACCCCCATGTGGCTACACTCCTGGTAATGCAGATTAAGAGAATCAAGAACACTTCGTAAACACTTCAGCGCTCAGGCTGTGAACTCACCGGGCACACAGCCCGGACTTGCATGCTGCTTTGGGTACACAGCCCGAACTTGTACACTATCTGGGATTCCCAGGCTCGGCTCCCTTGCCAGCCACTCGGACACCTTCCATATGTCATGGAAACATTTGATGGTGGCTCCCTAAACCACCTAAGAGTGCCTCAGCTCTATCAGGGAAACTTCCTTTTAATCCCACATCTGGGTACTTTCCTCAGGCACTGTCCAAGTACCTGAGAGAAAGTAAAAGTGCCACACAGCAAATCCGTAGAGGTGAATTTGGTTACTACTGATGGGGTGTCTCCCACCTCTCGCTTCCATAATTCATACCCGACCATTTCTCTGGACAGTAAACATCTCATTCTGTAAAGCTTGACAATGTAGATTAAGGCTAAATGTATGTCACTTTACCTCTACTTGTCTTGCTTTCCCATTGTGCTGGACTTGAACATACTTTTACTTGGCTTAGCCCATTGCTCTAGGCCTCCCACTGATTAAGCAGTCCAATCCCCACTTTATTTTACTCTTTGTGCTGGACTTGAACCTACTTGAATTATCCAGCAATGTCTATTACACTAGACCTCCTACAAATTAAGTAGTCCAATCCCCACGTTCCAACAGTTCAAGTGAAAACTTAGGCCCTCTGTTAGAGCGAACTCACCCTTTGGTTGCAGGTGCCCCACAGGCGATTCCTCACAGGAATTTCTATCCCACAGCTTCTGGTGCCACAGCACAACCTGAAATAAGGCAACTTCTTCCTTAGCCAGAACCAGAAGGATTGCCCCTGGAAGACAGGCAAACCATTCTCCCCCCATCCCCTCAGGGATGGGGCACAAGGACCAGTAACAGCGGTCTCCACCACCTCACAAACAGCTTACTGTGTTCTTCTTTTGTGGAAACACACACCTCCCCTACAGTAACTCTATGACAAAGCTTAAGGCTCTGAGAGCCTGCCCATAGACTGCTGTGCTGCTCCTCTCTCCAAGACTGCACACAGACTCTGTTCAAAAATCCTCAACATTCTATCATAACTTCCAACTCCACTCTAGTGTTGTTCATGCAGCTGCGAGAGTTCTATGGTGATGTCATCCCTCAGTCTCAGCTGAGACTGAGAACAGAGTGAGACAGTGTGAAATCCATTTAACTGGAGTTTCACAAGCTGCCTTCCCTGCCTACCACTAGGTCTTACTGGATTCTAGTAACCCCTGGTAACAGGGGGGTTACACTTAAATCTAGAAAGATGGCTTTGTGGGATGCTTGTTATCTAGGGCAGTGAACCAGTCATTAGTAACTTTGGCCAAAGCAGAGACAGTGCTATGTTTCTGCCTAAAGCCAGACTGAAGTGGATTAAATAAATTAGAGTTTTCAAGATACTCCTTTAGTTGATTATTGACAATTTTTTCAAGATGTTCAGACAGAACTGGTAGTATGGAAATTGATCTATAATTATTGAGATCACTTGGGTCACCTGACTTAAACAGGGGTAGTATGAAGGCTGATTTCCAGCATGAGGGAACCATGGCAGAAGAAATAGACAGGCTAAAAATGTGCAAAATTGGTGCAGTTAACAGGTGACTCCCTAGTTTTACAAATGTGGAGTCACTCCCGTCAGCACCAGCACTCTTCTTAGAGTCTAATTTTTTTCCAAAACTCTTCAACTTGCTTATAGGTTGCTGGGGAAAGATGAAAGGAGTCTTGGGACCTTGGGTCATGGGGGACATCCATTGACATGGAGCAAAAAAAACAGACCAGCAGCCACAAAGACTCAAATACAAGACCTGCTGTGGCAAAGTAGGCATTTAAATTTTCTAGGATGATGCCTTGGTCAGAGACCATGGCACCATCTGTAGTATCTTTTGTAGGTATGGGTGGGGGGGGTTGTGGCTTTCAACCAATTTTATCATCTGCCATATTGTAGAAAGATTGTTTTTAGCATCCTCCAAAGTAACTACATAGTAGTTAGCTTTGGCCATTCTTTTTTTAATTCAAAGTTTATTAAAGTTTTTCATACAGAGAAAGGTTCCATTACATACATACATTCGAACTAACCTCCAGTCACCTGATAATGATGGTACCTTTCTTCCCCCCTTCCCTAGCTCTCCCCCTCTGCCCTCCCTACCTCCTGACACAAAGTAAGCTAATATGACATGCTTGTTAGAGCACCAATCTTATCATTACAGGGAATAAAGAGCATTAAAGGGGTTCCATATCCTGGCAAAACTCTTTGATCTGTTGTGCAAACTTACTATTGTCTTCTCTGTTCTGAGATTCGATAGCAGTTCATTTAACCATTCTGTGTATGTGATTTCCTCCTGATCTTTCCAATGTTACAGCTCTAATTTCTTAACTGACATTGAGATTAAAGCCATATAATATTTACGACTAAGCACTGAAACCCCAGAAAAATCTCCTAGAAGGCAGATCTCTGTTGTAAACAGGTCATTCAAACCTAGTAAAGGATCCACCCTCTCTTGAATTAGAGACCACAAGGGGGTAATTTTATGGCATGACCAGAATATGTGAAGTAAGGAGTCTTCCTCTAATGTACACCGTGTACAGAGAGGAGATAACAATAATCCATATTTGGCTAGCTTTTGTGGAGAATAATACAAATTATGCAGGATATTAAACTGCATTAAATGTAGCCTATCTTGGAGTATGTATTTATGACAGGTACGCCATAAATTTGACCAATTTATAGCCATGTCTGGGAAGTAAGATGACCAAAAAACAGTGGGACCAAAACTATCTGGATATAACCAGTCATATACATAAGTATATAATTTGGACACTGCACATGGGGATCCTTCTACAGGACACAAATCTCTATAGGTGAAGACCTTTTTTGATTGTGGTGGGGCCCTACCTAAAACTTTCAAGAGAAGGTGCCTCACCCACAGCACTTTGAAAACCATGGAATTTGGAATATTAAATTTAGCTATCAATTCTACAGAGGAAAGCCAAGTCCCATCATCTTTTACAAAGCGAGATATTGCACATTCATCCAGGTTAGATAGCCAATTAGAGAAGATCATTATTTTGTCCATCTTAAAATTAGAGTGATTATATATTGTTTGGGATAAGTCCAGAGTATGGTCATATCTAAGAAAAGAACATAACTGGGTGTGTACCCTAAGGGAAATAGCTATTTGGGAGGTTTTGATAGTTGAGGGAAGGGATTTTAACTTTGCATGTAAGAGATTGGTTGGGGAAAGGCCAAGCGCTCTTATTTATGCAGTTTCCATTTTGAGCCAGATTGGAATATAAGTTGAGGGAACTTGTAGGTTCTCATCTGAAAGCCACCAGAGATATTTATTTGCATGACTGGCCCAGTAATATAAATCGAGATGTGGGAGGCGAAGGCCTCCCCGGACTTTTGGGGCAGCTAATTTATAGAAAGCTATTCTCGGTCATTTCCTAGACCAGATGAAATCTGTAATGAGACTATGAACTCTCCAAAACCAAGGAAGAGGGAGCCAAATATTCAACAAATTAAGGGGGTTAAAAAGATGGGGAAAGACATTCATTTTAATCAGATTACTTTTACCCCACAGGGATATTTGAAGATGGGACCATCGATTTAGATCTTGAGTAATGGTGTTTATGAGACAGTCCAAATTTAACTGTTGAAGGCTTTGATAATTTGTTGTTAATTCAATTCCTATATATCTAAGGGAATCTGATTTCAGGAAAACCCAAAACCTGTTATACTATTCCTAAAAACTCTATAACTGAGGGGGAAACACAACTGTTTTACTGAAGTTCAGTTTATAATTAGACATGATACTGAATTGTCTAATTATTTCTAACAAGGATGGAATAGAAGTTTCTGGGTAGGCTAATTGTAAGAGAAGATCATCTGCATATGCAGAAACCTTGACTTCATAGCCCTGGACTGGTATACCCTGAATATGTCGACATTCAGCTAGCCTGTGGATCAGAGGCTCCAAACAGAGATTAAAGAGCAGAGGAGACAAGGGACAACCCTGCCTTGTACCTGATTCTAAAGGGAAAAGTTCTGAGATTGCACCATTCCCTGAAACTCTGGCATATGGAAATTTGATAGGGCGGTTATCCAATTCTGAAATAAAGTAGGGAATTTAAATGCAGCAAGAGTGCGAAACAAAAAATTTAAATTGACCCTCTCAAAAGCTCGGCATCCAGAGAGACCAGAGCTCCTGGGAACTCTGCGTCCCTGGCTGCCAACAAGACATGGGTACGTAAATGGTCCATAGAGCTCCTACCTTTCATGAATCCTACTTGTTCGGGGCCTATTAGCTTGGGAAGAACATGACTAATATGATCAGCTGGAAGCTTAGTCAAAATTTTAATATCCTGGTTGAGCAATGAAATTGGACGATAACTAGTAACTTGTTCTGGATCTTTATCCTGTTTTGGCAGAAGGACAATCAGGGCTTCAAATATGGTTTTATCTGAAGCTATCCCTGATAAAATATGTTGATATAATGGTAGTAGTAAGGGTATAAGCAGGTAAGCAAAGTGCTTGTAGAAATTGGAAGAAAAAATATCTGGCCCTGGGGTTTTATCAGATGGAAGATCCTTAATAACTTTGATCAGCTCTTCTTCTGAAAGTGGAAGTACTAGAAAGTTCTGTTGAGTTTCTGAAAGGGAGGGAGGATAAGAGTTCCGAAGGTATTCCTCGAGCTCAGCTTTGGAAGGCAGGTTTGGCATTGGTCCATAAAGGTGTCTATAGAATTGGCTAAACTCTGAAACAATCTCCACAAAGGAAGTTTTAAGGGTACCGTCAGACTGTGAATGAATAGCAGCTATGAATCTTAAAGATTCTTGCTGCTTAATACATAACGCAAGTAAGTGTCCTGCTTTTCTGCCCTGATCCATATAGGAGGCTTTAGCTTTTAGGATTTCATATTCAGCTTGCTTCCTAAGAAGATCTAAATAAGTGTTTTTAAACTTAGCCAGATCTTGTCTAATTTATTCAGACGAATGGGGAGAGAGCTTATGCTCTATAGTACATATATGGGAAAGAAGAACGAGAAGCCACTAGTCCCTTTTTTTTTTTAATGAGAAGCCAGACCAATCAAAATACCTCTGATATATGCTTTTAAAGCACACCACTCTATGTCAGGTTTAGTAGTGGAGTTTTGGTTTATATTGGTAAAGTGGAGTATTTGGTCAGCAATATACTTGAACACTTCAGGGTCTTTCAGAAGTTGATTATTGAGTTTCCATCGACCCCCCCTGCTTAGGGAGAGATGCAAAAGTAATCTGACAGGTTACTATGGAATGATCAGAGGGAGGGCCTGAGTGAGTAGCTGTATCTAGTATCCCTGGGAGGAGGGTCTGGGAAATTAGCAAGTAGTCAATCCTTGATGCCATTCCATGAACCTGAGAAGTGAAGGTGTAACTCCTCTCAGAGGGATGCAAAACGTGCCAAACATCGCACAGGCCTAGTTGATCTAACAACTCTCGAAGAGCTCTTTGAGCAGGGGAGAACCCTTTACGAGATGGCCCTGAGCGATCCATAGTTGGATCAAAAATCTAATTGAAATCTCCCCAATAATTATCTGTAGGGAAAGATGAGGAATTAATACATTAATCAACTGCATGAAGAAACCAGGAGAGCCCAAATTATGACCATATACACTACCCAGTAAAACCTCAGTCGTGTGCAAAATACCCCTAACAATCCAATATCTACCCAAGGAGTCCTTTATCATCTGGACAGGGGAGAATGGGATTGACCTCTTTAGTAATATCATGACACCACGACTGTCAGTATTACCTTCTGCAGGAAAAAACCTGCCCAATCTGAAGTCTTCTCATTTGAGTAGCTTCAGAATCTGATAGGTGAGATTCCTGCAAAAAATATAATTTCAGCCTTCAATAGGCCAAAATGCTTCAAAATGTTATACTGTTTAGTTTTTTGTCTAGTTCCCTTAATGTTCCATGAAGCCAGGCAGAGATCCTTAGCCATGATCCCAAGCAGAATCAACTGTAAATTCAATGACCCCCATATCCTGTAGAGATACTAATGGTGTTCTGAACAATGCCGTCTCTCTGCTTCGCACCACCCAATCCCGACCCCTACTAATAAATCTAACCTATCTTCATAACCAAAACATCAGAAAAAGTAGCCAGTAATCCCACTGTGCAAAAAAACCCGCCCCCAGTTCCCTTATTATGACGGACTGCACTATAGCAGTACTCACTTTCCTGCCCCCAGCCACCCTATATTGAATCCTATCATTAACCTGGTTAGAATGCCAATCCAGCCAAACCAACAAACAGGTAAAAGGAAAAATAATAAAGGGACTTAAAATTTAGCACTTATTGTGGTAATCCTTCTTCCGTTTTACAATATACTAGGCACAAGGAGGTTTGACATTAACATTAAGCCATAAGCCACTGTAGTCAACCAGGAAAATATTATAATGAAGCACCATTTCTGTATGTATGTTGATACAAATAGTTCTGTAACACAAAAGTATATTTACATACTAACATACTAAAATGCCAGCAGAATAGGTCTAACGGTCTTTCGTGTCTGCTCATTTGGTCAGCCTCCACCCTGGGAGCTGACCTTGCTGCCCTCCTCGTCTTCTCTGGGTTCTCCCTTCCTAGTTCCAGATATTCTTGCTGCACTAGATTTGCTTTCAGAACTCTTTCCCTGTACCTGTCCCACCCCCTCTTGAACCCGTCCACTGTCTCTGCCTCCACCAGCCCCCTGGGCAGCGCATTCCATGGCTCCACCACCCTCTCAGTAAAGTAGCACCTCCTCCTTTCTCCCCTGAATCTTCCCCCCTCTAGCTTCCACCCATGCCCTCTAGTTGCCCCTCCTCCTTCCTTCAAAGCACCCTGACTGCTCCTCCCCTATTTACCCCCTTCTTGTACCTGAAGACCTCTATCATGTCCCCCAGTCCCTTTTCTCTTCCAAAGTGTACATATTTAGCTCTTCGAGCCTCTCCCCATAGGTCCTGTCCCAAAGCCCCAAATCATTTTGGTTGCCCTCTTCTGGACCCTCTCCAGGAGTTTAATGTCCCTCTTTAAGTGTGGCCTCCAAAACTGTCGCAGTACTCAGGTGCGGCCTCACTAAGCAGTTATACAGAGGGAGTATCACTTCCCTCCTTCTGGAGGTGATCCCCCTAGTGATGCATCCCAGCATCCTGTTGGTCTTGGCTGCTGCCCTCCTACAAGTCTCCAAGTTGTTCATCTTGACATCCACCACCACCCCCAGGTCTCTCTCAGCCATCGAGACTTGTAGCATATCCCCCCCCCCAGAGTGTACACTTGGCCCAGGTTTCTGGCCCCAAGGTGCAGTACCTTGCATTTCCCTGCATTGAACCTCAGCTTCCACTTTCTAGACCATCTTTCTAGAGCCTCCGGGTCCCACTGTAGGGCCACCCTCCCCTCCATCTCCACCACCAGTTTTGAGTCATCCGCAAAGAGACTCATCTCACTCCTGATACCTGTCCTTATGTCACAGATGTAGGCATTGAACAGGAGGGGCCCAAGGCTGATCCCTGTGGGACCCCACTAATGACACTCCTTGGAGATGAGACTATCCCGCCAACTACGACCCTCTGGGTCTGGTCCTGGAGCCAATTACCTATCCATCTGATCATCTGGTTCCCTACCCCCATTTCTCCCAGCGTATCCAACAGGCCATCGTGAGAAACAGAGTCAAATACCTTGCCGAAGTCTAGAAAGAGGATGTCCACTGGTCTACCCAGGTCCAAGGCACTCATCACCCAGCCATAGAACTCCACAAGGTTTGTCTGACAAGATTTCCCCTGGATGAATCCATGCTGTCTCTCATCCAGGCACCCTGACTTTTCCAGGTCCCCCCCAACCTCTCCTTGACAATGCCCTCCATCACCTTGCCCACCACCGATGTCAGGCTGACAGGCCTCTAGTTCCCTGCCACCTCCCCTGATCTCCCCTCATGGATAGGCACTGTATGTGCCACCTTCTAGTCCTGGGGCATCCACCCTATCCTCAGAGAGATGGTGAAAAGCTCTGCCAGGGGTTTCGCCAGGACATCCGCAAGTTCCTTCAGCACTCTGGGATGTAATTTATCCGGCCCCAGTGCTGTCTCCATCTTAAGGGACCGGAGAACTTCCCTCACTCTCTCTCTGCTGTGATTTCTACCTACGCTACCTCTTCCCCTGCTTAGCCTTCCCCCCTCCTGCCAGTGATGCCTCCCCCTCTCCCCAGACCTGCCAATCAGTAAGGGTCCCCCCCTCCTCAGTATCACTGTCTCCTCCCATGTATGATGCAGCACCCCCATTTTCCTTGGTGAAAACTGAGGTGAAGTACTCATTTAGTACCTCAGCCTGCTCCCCCGGGTCTTGTGCCTATCTCTCCCCTGTTTTAATCCTGCTAATCTGCCCCTTCATCCTTCGTTTTTCCCCAATGTATCTAAAGAACCCCTTGTTCCCTCCTAATTTCCTGACCAGGTTCTGTTCCTTCTTCCCACCTTCCTGCTCCTTTAAGGTGATAATGCTCACCCAAAGTAAAACCAAATACCCCCTGAAATAATTTTCAAATGAAATGGATCACTGAGTTACTCTGCTACCAAAATGAGTTTACTAAGCAACCTTTTAGGACCCCCTTTTTCTTTTTTTTGTAGATATTTAACAAGCATAGATCTTCTGGGAAGAAAACTGATAATCACAGCAAATTATACAGACAAAGTATCCACTAAACCCCAAACTATGATTGCACTGCACCATCTAGTGTCTACCTCTGCACATAGCATTTGGGAAAACCTTCAGAATGTCTGCAAAGTCGTGCACATTTTTGAGATGCCAAACAGTCAGTGGATATTTTCTGTTGAAAGAAAATAAAATTAAAAATTCATATAAATTATTAGTACTATTGGAATGTGCTATGGATCTAATATTAAGAACATCGAGCTCTAAGCACACTAAGCTGTAGCCCAATTCCTAATTGTAGAAGTCCACTGTTAAACAATCCCAAAAGGTGCCCAGGATAACAACTTTAACAGGCAAAGCTCTTATCAGAGCACAAGCTCAGAAGGGGCAGGTTAGAACAGGTATCACGAAAAAGCTCAGGGAAAGAAGACTTCAGTCCTGTCAGTGCTGCATCAGGATCCTTGTATAATTGCCAGGAACCAGCTACTTGGAATTGGAGCCTCTCTGGGTAATTCATCTGAAATTTAATACCCACAGCGATGATTTTAGAAACTAGAGGATGAAATGCAGTTCTCATGCTCCAACTGAAGTGGGCAGGTTCTGTGCTACCTGTATTTTTACACCCTCCCAGCAGATTTCTTGCAGCTCTTTAACTTTTAGGAGGAAATGTTGACACTCTATGTAGTTTAAAAACTGAAAAATCAATGGTCTTGGCTGAGCTGCTGCTGGGGGAATCGGGCGAAGAGCCCTATGCGCTCACTCTATTACATATCTGGGACCAAAGGGCGAGGGACCTGCAATTTTCCTCACCAGTTTCTGGATGAACAAAATAGTGTCCAATCCTTCCTCATTTTCAAGCAGCCTATGAGGACCGCATTGTTCCTATGACTGCGGCCCTCAAGGTCTTCGATTTTAAGTTCCATCTTGGCAATCTTTTGTCTGATTGCGACTAGCTCTGGATCAACCTTATCAGCTCTTTTTTCCAGAGAAGTTATACAGGCTTCTCCATCCGAGGTATGGATCATAAGATCTTCCATTGCTTGAGCCAAAGACTTTAAGTCAGTGAAGAATGAGCACATTTCATCCCGAAATGGCTGGAACTCCTCTAAAAACCTGGTAAGAGTGAGTGGTTCTTGTTCCAAAGTTGTAGTGCTCAGACTCCGCGGGTCGGGAGTAGTCAAGGCCCTAGACTTTTTCAGGGCCTTCTCTGGCATGACTGGTGGGGTGTGCCGAGGGAAAGCTTTCCACATTTCTGCCTCCATAGATCAACGTTTGGGTAGTGAAAATAAACAGCAGAAGAAGCGATTGTTTTTAATCCCTCTGACGAATATTTGCTGGTTCTCTTATTGCCAAAAAATAGAAAATTAACTGGATGAGCAGCTGGAGTGATGAAAGGGAGCTGTTACCAGCTGCACTGTATCACGTGGTCCAGCTAGTTTGGGACATTCTAATGAGCTTAGTGCAAGCATTTCTTGCATTCTGAATGCCTGCCAGTCTGCACGGGATTTAGTTTGTCTTACACGAGCGCAAAGTTTATCATGATTTGTTAGAGCCGCTTTCAATTCCAAAGTGAACCAGGGGAGTGTAACCTTCCTCACCCTGGATTTTGTAAATTGGGCATGCTTGTTGGCTAGTTTTGCAAGATTTTCATTTAAGATAGTAACAACTGCATTTACTGAGGTGGCCAGACAGAGACTTTGCCAATTAACACACTTGAGGTCAGCTAGGTAGTTATCAATTTTAAATGTGCAAATGTGCCTTATGACAAATTTGGAGCAAGACAGATGTTTTTCATCCGTACGAGTACAAACAACAATGTTATGATCACTCAAGTCATTATGAAAGATGGCTGTGTGCAAAATTTTGTGGGGACAGTTTGTGAGCATTAGGTCAAAAATGGTACTGTTCTCCTTATTTCTTGTATTTATCCTGGTGGGTTCCGAGATAAGCTGCAAGATGCCAAGCTCATCACAGAAGTGCTTTAAAACATTAGCCCTGGGTGTAAACCAATCCAAGTTTAGGTCACCAAGGATAATAGTTTCATTGGAATTGGTTTCAATGATATTCCTGAGTGTTGATAAGAGTTTGACGCGCCCTTATGGTGGTCTGTAACAGCCAGTAATGTTGAATGCCTCAGAAGAGGGTAGTAAAATCCTTACTGTTACACATTCAAATTCTTTTAGTTTGGATAAGAATAGGATTCGGTGGCAGTGAGTTTGGCATTTAAATAGAGAACTACCCCCCTCCCCTAGTAGGTCTATCCAAACTGAAGATATTAAAGGAGGGGAGCATAATCTGCTGATCAGTGGTGGTACCTTTTAACCACGTTTCGGTGACCACTAGTATATCTGGGTTTGTTTGTGCTACCCATATTCTTATTTGATTAAGTTGTTTAAGAAGGCTGCAAGCACTGATTAGCATTAATTTGAAGCCTGGGGCAGATGCAAAGTCTGATGATGAGGCAAGGGGGTTAACTTCTACATTCCCTGAGCATAAAAGGAGGAGCAAACTTATATTTTCAAAGCTGGCTCTTATAAATGCTATTTCTTTTTTGTTGGGGAACCTATTGCCTGACATTTGCTGCATGTGGTGATCCTATGCAAATGAGCAGCATAAGGGGTACATCATGGATACAAGTAACACCGCCCTTATGGATGATGATCATGAGAGAAGGAGTGTGTGTGCCAGAATGTTACTAGAAGAGTCCCAGTTCTTGCGCAAGCACTTTGCTCTTTTTGTTTGTTATTGAACTGTTTTAGCAAAGCTGCTCCTCTGATATCCTTTGTGTTGGTGTGGTCCATTTATCAAGGCCCTGGACAAAGCATGGTCTGCACATTAACTAGAGCATACTGTACATGGCCTACTTATCAGGATCCATAAGAGAATGCTGTCCTCCTCAGGACCTCAGTGTGTGTCTGAGGGCCCTATAACCTGCTTTGCCATACATAAACACCCAAGAAAGCACAGTCCATACATAAGATCCCTGACAGGTGCGTAACTTGCATGAAGATCATGGAGAGGACATGGATGGTTCATCAGTGCTTTTGACAGCGCATTGCTTATGCAAAAAAATGATACATGGTGAATAATATGCTAACCAGGAGGGTACATGGCCCTCTTGCCAAGATTATGAAGATGATATGGCCTGATAATTCACACTATAGATATAACGGAAACTGGCACAAGGAAACCGAACAAAATGCACCCCACTGAATATCTTGAGCAGTATATGGTGTAAGAACAAGAATCCTGGAAGGTACATAGTGTACCACTCTCAGCTTGGTCTGCTCATCAAGATCTTAAAGAGTGTATGAAGTATTACCAGGACATTGCAGAGAGCATGACCTGCTAATCTTTGCCCTGTACAATTGCACAGCCTGCATGTAAGCCTCAAAGATAATGCACGGCTTCCACATCACTGAACAGTGCATAAAACACTTATCAAAAGCATGGCATACTCATCATTGCCATCCAAACCAATAGATGATTACAAACATTAAAACTGCAATATTTGCCATTTTGCAAAATCTGAGAAACAATCTGTATGCCCCATGAATAACAGGAAACTGACAAAACATGACTTCATCACTACACAACCACTTTCAAGGTATATGTACTTTGGTGATCCTGTGTTCTGTCCTATATAGGTAAGACAATACATATGCTCAGAGAAAGAGTTCAGGAAAACATATGTTGCACTGTGAGCCAGAAGAGCAATACCCCCATTGGCAGGCACTTCCTAGAGACACACGATTCAAACCCAAAACTATTGAGTTTCATCAGGGTCGAATGCATTACGCAACCGAATCGAGGAAAAAATTGCCTTAACCTTCTCTTGAAGAAGGAAAATTACTGATTCTATAGACTGGATATGGTTAACCCTGGATGTCTCAAAAAAGATGTGGGACCTCAAACCTTTCTTATAAGTTACATAATCATGTTTGTGTTCTGAGCCCCCTTCCCTTCATATGCATCAGTCCCTAGTTTCGGGCCTGTTATTGCCATGAAACATCACCCCTCTCTCTCAACCAATTAGAATCTGACTTATCCAGTTTATTTATTTGTTTATCACACACAAGATTCTTTAGGCAATGCCTGATTTTTTTTTTATCACTGCTTTATTTTTCCTCCTGAGCAGCCACCACTCACCTAACATCCAGCCATCACTACGCTTCCCCCGATGGTCCCCGGGGGGTGCCCCCACACACCGGCTGGCATATGCTGCTGTACCCATGAGAGGGACCCCCTAAGTCCCCATGCCAGGCCAGGATCCAATACTGGCATGTCAGGTCACCCCCCAGGCAGCCGCCGGGCTCAGGAAGCTGCGGCCATCAAGCTGTCATGAGCAGTGCTGCTGGTTTTCCTTCTTATTTCCTAGGAGTGCAGACATGCAATGACGTCATGCACTGACTTGCTGACATCTGCTGCACTCCTTCCTCCATTGCAGCATCTCTAGCAGTGCCTCCGTGTGTCCCCAGAGGCCGCAGCATAGTGGTGGAGACCCACAACCCTCCCCAGAATAGAAGAGCAGTCCTCCAGACACTCGATCCTATCATCCCCTACCAACCCCTGACAACCTGGGCTTGCATCCGAATCCGGGTCGCCAGCGTGGTGCGAGGTGTGGTACCCAGTGCCTCAACCCTCAGTGCCACTGGGCTGGCACAGTGCCTGATTTTAAAGGGTCTAGGGTCATATACAACAATACATCAATAATGTTACATATTTACAGCTGGGATAGAATAGCATCAGTAAGGTATATTACATATATACAGTTGAGAATGAACAGAGGTACAGCACAAGCAGTATAATAGGAAGCATTTCAGGATACAGTGGGATGAACTATAAATGAATAAGTGATTAAAATCTGCTTAAACATGATACAGGTGGTAGGCAGTAGAGTAAGAGTGGAGATGGGGTACAGGGAGGTTCAGGGATTCAGTAGACTGGTCATAGATAGCAGCCTCAGGGGTTAAGCATGGAGAGAGTGGCTAGGAGCTAGGACTTAAAGCTGATTAGAGAGCCTGTCACTCTGAGTGATGAGGTAAAGGAGTTCCATAGTCTTAGGAAACTGAAAGAGAAGCAAGCCTGACCCTGAGAGTTTTTCCAAAGTGGGACCACCATGGAGTTGTGAAATTCATCTGAAGTTTAGTACCTGGAGGCCACCAGACTCAGCGGTGACAGTACCCCTGGGGACAGTAATCCAAGCAGGGCTCTTTTACCAGTGATGAAGGAAATAAAGTGTAGCCAGGAACTGATATTAAGCCAACCTAGGTTGTTTTGCTGGGTGCATTCATGGGAGTCCCATCTTAAATTGAGTACATAACGGCAGGCCCTATTCAACAGGCCTCTAACCCAGTGCAGCACTCTGTCACATGTAGCCCCATAGATCACAAGACCATAATCTATGAGACTAAGGATGTTGTATCTGACAAGTGGTTGCTTAATTTCAGGGAAGAAGGCATCCCTGTGTCTATATAGCAGTCTGAGTCTGGAGTTGGCTGCTTTAGGTAGTGCATCCAGGTAAGCCAGAAGGTCAAACCAGAGTCAAGGATTTTCCCAGGTATTTGAAAGCAGCAACTTGTTCAATTATAGCACCTGAAGCAGTGGAAATGACAAGGGCAGGGGGCTTATGTCTAGAGTACAGAAGCATAGATTTGGTTTTCTTTGTGTTCTACAAGGAGGTTGATTGAAAACCAGTAACAGATAGCAGAGAAGTTAGTTTGGAGGCTGTGTTGGATAGAATCTGGGTTGCTATGTGTTGCGGTGATGATGGCATCATCAGCATAAAGGGGCGTTTTGTGGAGTTGTAGGCTTTTGTGAGTTTATAGACAAAGGGACTGAACAGGAGGGGACTAAGGATTGATCCTTGGGGGACTCCTACTGTCACCTGTATGTAGTCGGAGCATTGAACCACCTTTGGTAGTTTTTCCTTTTTCCCTCTAGCCTCCCATCCTTTGTTTGCCTCTGGTTTGTAATGAATTAATTCCTCTTTCTTGACTCAGTTAATTCTGTATTATTACTGAGCTATTAAATGTATTTATTTGATTTGTTAACTGGGTCAGAACCCAAGAGCATCAAATATCCATTTTCAAGGGGGATCTGGAGAGTATAAAAAATGCAATACAGATACAGTACATACAAAATTACAAATACAGAATAAGTTATAAATACAAGTTGAGAGACCACACAACAATCTGATAATCCAAAAATGTGTCTTTTTTAAGTGAATCTTAAACACAGACTAGGGCATAGGTTGATGAAGTTATATAGGAAGAGAGTTCCAATTAACGATGGACTTGGATACAAAACACTGTTGCCCTGTAGCAGTAAGATATAGAGAAGTTTTGATTTTACCATTAGGCTTAACTGATTAAGGCACAGTTAGCCACTGGGGGAAACAAGGGAGATGTTAACAAGGGAGGAGGAATACAATGCCCCCCACACTAAGGCCCTAAACAGTGAACGGCCTGCTTAATAGTGCCCTTTAATGTGTCCACTCGATGGTCCATCAAGTGTATAGGACCATATGCCAGATAAGTCAGATCCTAGACAATGAATGACACAGCCATTAGGGCCCAGAACAGTTCATGCTCCACTCAAGTGGACCTTGATGAGTGCATGGCATGCTTATAAATACCCAGCATATGCACTGTAATCCTAGGTATTGTGTAGCCTGCACATCATGAACCTGGAAATTACTACTTGAATGCACATGAAAAAAATGAGAATTCTGAGAGGACAGGGAGTAGAGGAGGTCTTCAAAAGTTTGAAAGTCAAAGGTGCATCATCTTCCTATGAGGTGAACATAACCCATGAGTAAGAACTGCACAGTGCCACAGAGATATATACACTGCAGTTGTATGTTCTTTTTTTTAGTACCTTGGACAGTGCATTGTACAATCCTTAGAACACCAGACAGTGCATGATCCACACATTAGGACCCTAGACAGTGCATGAACCACCCTTCAGGAAACTGGACAGTGCATATGGCCCAGTCTTCAGGGTCAGATTTTAAAAGCATTTAAAAACTCCAGGTACATCAGGGATTCTGCACCTAATTTTATAAAGGGGGGGTCCCTGCACTCAAAGACGAGGAGTTGCCATAGCTGCAGGCTTGCACCAAACATTCAGCACACCTTCAGGGATTGATGCAGGGATGAGCCCCCCTGCCTGGCACAACACAAGAGGGGCTATGAAGTAGGGGCGAATATGCCCTCGAGAGTGCATGTCATTCTTTTCAGGACCCTGGACTATGCAGGAGGGAGCAGGGAGCAGAAGTATGGGAGTGCCCTAGGGAGCATCAGGGCTATGGCAGAATTGCAGGCTGGGGATGTGGTGCCTGTCGGGGTGCTGTTTGCAATTCCAGTCAGCTAATCAACTCAGACTGCTTTGTGGGGGGGTTGGCAGGGATGGAAAGTGACCTAGCCTCAGGTGTGCACAACCCTGGCACCTGCCACATAGGTGCCACGATCTCCAACCCTGTAGGTGGGAGGCAGCCTGCCACAATGTGGGAAGGCTGGGTACCAGGTGACTGTCACAGTGCCCGAACATTCCCCTCCACCACTATCAGCCCTCACCCTGCAGCTACAGCTTCCCAGTTACAGGGTTGGGGATTGTGGTCCCAATGGGGCAGATACAGGGCTATGCCCACCTGGGTCCAGGTCACTTCCTATCCCTTCCATCCCACCAAAAAGTGGCCTGAGCTGATTGACTGCCTAGCATTGCAAAAGGCACCTTTGTATGGTACAACATTACCACCTTGCAATTCTGCCACAGCCCTAACTACCCCTATGGCACCTACATGCTCCTTCTGCTCCTGGTCACATCTTGGCAGGTCTTCCCCCAAATTGCAACATTGGTCGGCAGTGATGCAGGGCCCTTAGACCACCTCCTGGCTAGTCTAAACTGAGCCTCCTGTTGTGTCCCTGGTGGGGCCTCCAAAATTACAAAAAAGAGGATGTGCAGCCCTGCCATGGCATAAGCCTCCTTGTGACCTGGTGCAAGGGTGACACAGGGTGCATTAGGCAAAAGGCATCCTGATTTTGTTGCAGCCTGCATTTGAAGACATGGATTGCCACAGCCTTTGATGTAAGGTGCCACTTGAGTCATATCCATTTGATCGAGGCACCTTGAATCAAAGACTTCCATTTTAAAATTAGGCCCCATAACTCATGTTAGTGCATGAGCCCCACTTCAGGAACCTGGACAGGGTATAATACACTCCAAAGGGTCATGAACAGTGCATGTTCCCTCTGCAGGGCCCTAGAGTGTGCATGTCATTCTTTTCAGGACCCTGGACCATGCACGACACATTCTTCGGGAGCCTGCACAGGGCATAGCCCTCTGATCAGGCCCCTGAAGAGAGCATGGCCTATACATCTTTACCCAGAGGAAAGAATAGTTCATGCACCAGAACTTTGAAAACTCCATTCCTCGAGCTGGCCCCTTTGGTGCAGCAGTAGAGTTACCGCTTGTGATGCTGAAGACCTGGCTTTGGAAATGAGTCTGGATCATCAGGGACCAGTCGGGGGGTTGAGCACCTCACAGGATGCTCTTCTTCTCCTGGTGGAGGGGGAGAGCACTGCATCCCGCTGCAACAATGCCATCTACAGATGTGTGGGTAGTAGTGTGCACAGGACATGGGAACAAAAGGGATGCACTGTGCTGCATATTGCATAAGCATGCCACCACATGTTCATGTCAGGAACATAGAAACAAACTTTGATGGCAGATAAGGACCACTTAGCCCACCCAGTCTGCCCATTTCCCTACCTATTGGATTAGTTGCAGATCTTAATTAACTAACAGCCTACTTCCTACCACCCACTAGAATTGCCTTATGTCTGTCCCATGCATTCTTAAATTCCCCCACTGTTTTTGACCCCACAACCTCCTCAGGAAGGCAGTTCCATGCATCCAACACCCTCTCCGTGAAAAAATACTTCCTCATGTTACCGCTGAGCCATCCCCCTCTATCTTCAAATATTTCCCCTTGTTCTTACATCTCTTTTCTGAAAGATTCTACCCTCTTGGATTTTGTTGATTCCCTTGAGGTACTTTAATGTTTCTATCATGTCCCCCTCCTCCTTTCCTCAAGAGTATACATATTAAGCTCTTTTAGTCTCTCTCTTCATATGGTTTCTGGTGCAGACCCTGCACCATTTTAGTTGCCTTCCTCTGGACTGCCACTATCCTTTTTATTTATTTATTGATTTTTTTGAAGTTTGTTGATCCAGTAGGCCCACTGAGACTAGAAGTCCCTTTTTCAGGGGCGACTGGGGGGGATGAGGGATACAGATGGTAACTAACTGAAAATGAACCAGATTAAGCTGTTGGTGTTATTTTCAGTGAAATCAATGTCAATATTCTTGCAGAGATGGGGTCTCCAGAACTGCATGCAGTACTCAAGATGGGGTCTCACCAACTGTCTGTATAGAGGGATAACAACTTCCTGTTTTCTACTGCTAATGCCTCTTCCTATGCATCCCAGTATCCCCCCAGCCCTCCTTACTGCCTTCTCACATTGCTTGCCTACCTTTAGGTCATCTGACATGACTACCCCTAGGTCCCTTTCCATTTTGTTGTTAATCCCCCACTGTGTACTCTTCCCCTTGGTTTTTGTTTCCCAGGTGCATTACTTTGCACTTCTTTACATTGACCTAAGCTGCCATACTTCTGACCATTCATCCAGCCTTGCCAAGTCCCTTCTCATCCTTTCCACCTCCCCTTGTGTATCCACCCTGTTGCAGATCTTTGTGTCATCTGCAAAGAGACATACTTTTCCTTCCAGTCCCTCTGCAATGTCACCTATAAAGACATTAAAGAAGACTGGTCCCAGTACTGAACCCTACGGTACCCCACGAGTAACCCCCTTGCCTTTGGAGTGGACTCCATTTACTGTCATCTTCTGCATCCTGTTGTCCAGTCAATTTTTTTAGCCAGGTTACCACCCTGGGACCCACTCCCAGGCTGGCTAACTTGCTTATTAATCTTTTGTGTGGGACTGCATCAAATGCCTTGCTAAAGTCTAGGTAGGCCATGTCTGCAGACCCTTCCTGGTCTACCACTTTGGTCACCCAGTCAAAGAAATTTATTAGATTCATCTGACATGACCTTCCCACTGTGAACCCATCTTGCCTTGGGTTCTGTGTCCCGCTGGCCTTTAGGTACTCAACAGTGTTTTCTTTCAGAAGTGATTCCATCATTTTTCCTACCGCTGAAGTCAACTAAAAAGGTATGTAGTTTCCTGCCTCTGCCTTCTTCCCATTTTTGTGAAGGGGAATCACATCTACCCTTCTCCAGCCCTCAGGTACTACACCATCCTCCCATGATTTGTTAAATAGGGTAGTCAGTAGTGTCACTTGGTCTCCCCTTAGTTAGTTTAGAATTCTGGGGTTAATCCCATCAAGCCCCATTGCTTTGTCCACCTTCTTTTGTGAATGGACTGATATCCACCCCCTCATCCACTCATCCAGAGTGCTTCTACTGATTGGTTTAGGTATCTTCCCCTCCTCTTCTTTTGTGAATACATAGTCCCAAATGCCAACATCTCTGTGGGGAGAGGTACAAAGGCAGCAAGTGGGGGAATGGAAGACTGGAAATACCCTTGTTTCTGGTTCTACTAGCTCTCTAAGGACCATCCATGGCCTGCTCATCAGTGCCCTAGAGATAGCATGGTCTGCACATCAGAACATGGAAAGTGCAAGGTCCATTTATGAGTCCTTCAGATGATGTTAAGCCAAGGTCCCTTGTGAGTAGCTCTGATCACTGTCCAAGTGGAAGTACAAAACTCTATGACACGTATCAATGATGATTAGGGAAAGGGAACGTTGTTTAACCACAAGTAGCACACTAAGCCGAAGCTTGTTTCCAGATGCAACATGTGAGCACAAGGCAGTTAAGTGATTTTCTCAGGATCTCACAGTATGCACCTAGGCTGCTGTGGGATTTAAACCCAGGTCTCCAGATCTGCAGTTCAGAGCATTAACCTACTGCGTTATACTGCCTATGGGGAATTTTGTTAAAACAAAATTACATACATAAAAGAAATCAGAAAATCATACCTTTCTTTTCACGGTAAGACACAAAAATCTCAAGAAAAATACAATATAGAGAAGTAAGACAATGAAAAAAACAAAGACGGGGGAACTTAAATAAGTTCCATCAAGAAAAAGCAACAATAATAAAACAGACCATTATGCTCACTGTCCATGTACAGTAACAGAAAACAAAGTGACATATAAGAGTTGGAGCCATACCATGCTCTGTACCCTTTAAATGAAAAATGCAGTTTCTCCATAGGTCTTGTACCTGAGCCCTAGGATGCAGCTTCTCATCCATTAAGTAGGTTCTGTGTAATGTAGAGGAGACATTTTGTATAATTTCCAGATATGAGGTCATTTTTTGTTGAAAGACCTAGGCACAACATGCCTGCCACAATCATACTTCAAAACTGAAAAGATAAATTGCAGTGGGCTTTTATGATATTTCATCCAGGCTTGTGAGAATAGACACAGCATAAATTCCTGGAAAAAGCATCAGTCCTCAGTAAGTATTTTTGTTTGGTATTCACAAAAGAAGGGGAAGGTGTGGGACCTCAGTTAAGTGACAAGAGCATCAATAGAAAGGAGGTGGATAGTAGTCTAGTTACAGAGGAGAGAGAGTCCTAAAATAACTTGCAAAACTAAGTGGACAAAGCAATAGGGCCAGACAGGATAAATCCAAGAACATTAAGGAGCTTAGAGAGGTGGTCATAGCACCACTGACTGCCCTGTTCAACAAATCACTGGAAACAGGAGTGGTTCTGGAGGACTGAAGGAGGGAAGATGTAGTCCATCTTCCCAAAAGTGGGAGCTGGAAAGAGGCTGGCAACTACAGGCCAGTCAGTCTGACCTCGGTGGTGGAGAAAATAATGGAATCACTGCTAAAGGAAAGGACGTTGTTAATTGAAAGGACTGTGGTATATCCTGAATCCAGTAGATCATTGGACCATAGGCAGCATAGATTCATAGCGGGAAGATCATGTCAAACAAATCTGATAGACGTCTGACTGGGTGGCCAGGTAATTAGATCAGGGAGGGGTGATGGATGTTGCCCAACTAGATTTCAGCAAGGCCTTTGACACAGTTCAGTATAGGAGGCTTGCAAACAATCTGGGTAACATGGGAATGGGTCTGAAGGTGGTAAACTAGGTCAGAAAATTGGTTGAGGGATAGAACTCAGAAGGTGGTGGTAAACAGAGTTAGTTCTGAGTAGAGGAGGGTAACCAGTGGGATGCCACAAGGATCAGTTGTGGGGCCACTCCTCTTTAATGTCTTCATAAGAGACATTGCAGAGGGTCTAGAAGGGAAGGTATGCCTCTTTGCAAATGACTCTAAGATCTGCAACAGGGCTGACATTCTGGGGAGGTAGAAAAATGAGGAGGGACCTAAAAAGGCTTGAGGAGTGGTCAAAAGTGTGGCAGCTAAGATGCAATGCAAAGAAGTATAAAATTATGCATTCAGGGCACCAAAACCCTGGAGAGGAGTACATGATGGGGGTACTGATGACCACCAAATGAAATGTATGCTTTCCTGTGTTATTTTTCTCTTTTCCTTTTTTTATGTTGGCTTGCACGAATGTGCAAGAAATATCTTGCGCTAGTGCGGGTCTTGGGGGCGTGGCTGCTGTTGGGTGAATGCAGGGCACGCATCAGTAGGTGCATCCCTCATTCCCCAATCAGTCTGCATGCCACTGCCACACCATGCATTCATAATGGGGAAAGCACATCAAAGCAAAGGTCCACTGCAATCCAAGCAAGCTTGTCATATGCAGCGGTCCTTTGCTTGCCGTGCTCGCCGCCATTATGACCATGGTCGGCGGCAGGTGGCCACCTCCAGGCTTGCCGACATGGGGGTGCCCAATCTCCCGTCGGCAACCCCTCGTGTTTATTGTTATGGGGGAGCCCACTCCCCATTGGCATACCCCAAATGTTGAATGCCGAGGGGTGCCCTATCCCTCGGCTCCCCAACCCTCGCTGTCTTTGCCCACCAATGGGGAGCCCACTCCCCGTCGGCATCACTCCCCAAACTGTTGAATGCCGAGGGAGGTGCCCAATCCCCCTCGGCTTGCGCTTCCCCTCTATCTTTGTTTGCTGTGGGGGTGCCCAATCCCAGTCGGCATACCCCCGTGTTGTGTGCCGGTGAGGGTGCCCAATCCCATGTCAGCTACTGACATCCCCCAAAACCCACTTAGGTGGCATGCTGGGGAGCCCACCCCAACGTGCAAAATGCCCTGTAAGACAAAAACTGTCCCTTGACGGTTTTCCATTTTTCCTGCAAATGAAAACCATCCCTCGTAGTCTAGATGCCCCCTCCCCCACCACGGCCACCACTGTGCACCCTGCCTCTCCTCACCCCCACCCCATACTTACCTCCAGATTCTGGCGCGACGATCTTCCGTGGACCGGGAACACGTCTGCACTCTTCAAAGCCGACCGCGAACTGAGGAAATGCCAGTAAGCTGTATAATGCAATGAATAGGGTTTTTTCAACTTTGCTGCATATCTCAGGCATTTCTTGGAATTTTGGCACCAAATTTTCAACGTGGGTTTTGGAGCCCCTCCTCATGAATTCTATCACTGTCATGGCGTTAATCAGCCTCGAAAGGTGATTTTGAAGTCACTGCGTGAAATCACCTTTTGGGACCCATTAACAAAATGACAGTGCCAGTGTTCATGAGGTGGCCTCTCAAAAAGCCTATGTTCCAAATTTGGTGGAAAAAATCCAACAAATGCCTGTTTTACGGGCGTGCGTTGCACAGTTGCTACGCAGGATCATAACGTCACGCAGTCACAATATTTTAATGCCGGATTTTCAGCATTGGCATTTTTGTGCACCTCCTTGTGAACAGTACAGCTGTCATTTTCCACATCCTGCCCAAAATGTGTTTCCGCACTTCCGGCGCACAATGGCGCAGTCGCTGTGGGAAATCAGTGTTTTGGCCAGATTATGAAAATGACAGTGACACAGTTCATGAGCAGAGCTCCTAGAATGCCTATGTCAAAATTTGAAGCTGATACTCCATAAAACGACTGTGTTACAAGCGTGCATTGGCAGATTGCACGTACGCTCGCACCGTCGTGCATTTGTGATATTTTCACACTGGATTTTCACCATTGCCATTTTCCCACACCTCTTGATGAACAGTACAGCCGTCACTTCACATATCCTGCCCAAAATGTGTTTCCTCACTTCCAGCGCAGAATAGCGTGGATGCTGTGCGAAATCACTTCTTGGAACACTTTGAGGAAATGACAGTGACACTGTACATGAGTAGAGGTGCTAAAATGCCTATGTTGAAAATTTGGTGCCGAACCCCCATAAACTGGCAGTGCTGCAAGCGTGCCTTGCATATTTCCCATGCACCCTTGCAACTCCGCAAATTCCGTATATTTGTATGCCACATTTTCAGCACTGGCATTTTATTACACCTCCTTATGAACTGTGCAGCTGTCATTTTTCACATCCTGCCCAGCATGTTTTCCCGCACTGCACTAACAAACACCCACAGGGACACCCTAATGCCTTTCACTCTCTGCTGGGTGGGGGTGGGTTGGCATCAGTTCAATACTTGACTGCCACTCCTATGCTGCATCTCTCTAACTCCTGCACTGCCAATGGCAGCAAGACAACATTCAGCACTGACAAATGCTTGTTTAACTTTGTTGTAACATAACAATAACACTTTCTGAGTGTTACAAAAATGCACATTCCTTTTCTAATTTTGCACATAATAATTTATTTTGTTTTAACACTATATTCCGAGTGATACATTGAATAGGGACATTGAACTTTTGTTCTTTAATTTCATTTAATTTGGCATGAAAGATTATGATGTTGTTACCTGCATTATCGAGTTACTGATGCTATGTTTAAAATATGCCAAGTCAGGATGCAATGTAAGATGTCATAGAAAATGTATTTAATTTTTTTTATGAACAGTTTCACCAGGAAGAGCACACTGAACAACAAGTTGCTCATCTCATGGTGCATCCTAGGGGAAGGGTAACAGGGGGAATAACATCAACAATATTTACAATCAGCTGAGATAATACATTTAAGACATTGTGAACAATTCAGCAAAGACGTGGGATTCAGCAGCACAGCAGGTTCATTCATTGCTGTAAATAGCAATGAACAGTTTCTACAAGGTACATACATCCAGAATTGTCATTAACACAATTTAAGCGGCGATTGTAACAACATAGCAGGATACTGAACACTAAACGGGAGGACAGTTCAAATAAGTGCATTAGAGAAGTACAATAGTTGGGACAACATATTGACGGTGCAAGATAGAAGAACAGAGGGTAGTACTGGGCAAGTGGGGCTGAGCAGGGAGGGGGAATGACAGTGGGGTTAACTGCAGGTACAGGTTACCAAGAGGAGGTTTTTTAGGGCTAGAGATAGGGAGTGGGGGGAGGAAGATAAGTGGATTGGGGGAGTATTCCATAGTTTAGGGAATAGATACGAGAAGGTCGACTAGCCTATTGTGGTTAAAGGTCGAGGAATTACCAATTGATGAGAATCATATGATCTAATACAATGGTCCACTGGTGGAAGAGAGGATAGTAGGGTAGAGAGATAAGGGGGGAAGAGACCCAAACCAAAATTGCAACACAAATTTGGCACAGTGAAGAAGTCGGTGATTGTCTAGAGAAGTAAAGGGATGGAGCATGATAGAGGTTAAAGTGGTGGGTACAAGAAGAGGAGCCAAGAGCAAAATGACAGACCAAGTTGTACAGAATGTCTAATCTGGCTAGGGAAGACTTGGGAGAGGCATTGTAGACTACATCGCAATAGTCGAAGATAGGCATGATCAGGTTCTGGACAAGTTCACACCTTGCCGATAGTGGGAGGCAACTATGGTTCCTATATAGTGCACCAAGTTTGGAACGCAGTTTTTTAGGATAGTGTCCACATGTCCAGTGAAGTTGAGGTGATGATCAAGCCAAACCCCCAAGTACCTGAAAAATGAGGTATCCACAATGACTGTCCCATTAAGGGTATGGAAGGAGGGGAGTGATGGGAGCCTACAGAGTCTCTACCTGGTGCCGAAGGTCTTGGAGACAGTCTTTTTGTCATTTTGGGAGAGTGGATGGGAACTGAACCAGTGCTGAACATTACTGAAGTCGAGCTGTAATCTGGATTCAACATCAACCGGGGACTGGCCAGATGTGAAGATGACAGTATTGTCTGCATACATATGGGTAGATGAGGAAGAACAGGCTGTGGGAAGATCATTTAAGAATATAGAAAATAAGATAGGCCCCAGTACTGGCCCCTGGGGTATGCCAGTGTTGATAGGGAGAGTAGGGGAAGTAGAATCAGTGATTCTGACTAGCTGGGTCTAAAATACTAGGTAAGCATTGCACCAGTTAGTGGCAGATTCACATAGGCCAGTTGAGGAGAGGGCATCTAGGAGTAGGGGATGGGAGATAGTGTTGAAGGCCTTTACTCGGTTGACAAAAATGGCATAAGTGATTTGGCCACTGCCCATCCCTGAGAGAATGGAGTCAGTGAGCCTAATCAGGGAGGCTACAGTGGAATGGTTCTTCCAGAAGCCAGACTGGAAAGGAGTGAAGAAATTAGAGTCATACAGGTAAGAAGACAGCTGGGATAGGACCAGATACTCTTGTAGTTTGGCAAGGGTGGGTAGGAGGGAGATAGGCTGCTAGTTAGAAGGAAGGGAGGGGTCGCCACCCTTGGGCAGTGGGAGTACAGTGTCGTGTTTCCGTAAAGAGGATAGGGATGCTGTAATGAAGGAGTAAGGATATAGAAGTTGGAATAGCTGTAGCTGACAGGAATAGTGGCTTATGATCCAGACCTTCAGGTGAGCTGCTTTTAGAGGGGTTGAGGGCAGAAAGTGCTTTCCAAGTGTCAGAGGGTGAGATATTATTGAAGGAGAAGGATGCTGAGGAGGCAGGATGGCTGCGAGATGCTATGCATAAAAGACTGATCCTAATCCATGTATAGCACCTCCTTAGGAAGACCTACCGGTGGAAGTGCAAGGGTCACAGTCTTTGCAGTCATTTAGGCAGCAGGGCTTCACAGTACTTATATATTAGTCATTTTGTTTGGGTTCACCACAGTAAATCAACTTGTTTGGATTTATCAGAATTTAAAAGACTCCAGAGGTATTTCTTCACCTAATACAAACTCTGGGATTCTGAAACTTGTGTGACTCTACTTTTGTTTGGTTACTGATGACCACCAAACAGGAAAGAGACCTAGGAGTAATCATATCAGATCATGTAAAGGTGACCAAGAATTGTGAAACAGCTGTGGGGAGAGCCAGTGGGATGCTGGAGTGCATAGGGAGAGGTATCACCAGCAGAAAAAAGGAGGTGGTGATGCCACTGTACAATTCATTGGTGAGACTACATCTTGAGTACTGTGTCCAGTTCTGGAAGCTGCATCTCTGGAAGGAAATAGACTGAGTGGAGGTGGTCAGAGAAGGTGTAGGGTCTGCACCAAAAAGTCATACAAGGAAAGACTAGAAGACCTCAATATGTATACCCTGGAAGAGAGGAGAAGAGAGGAGAGAGACAGGGGATATGATAGAGACTTTCAAATACCTCAAGGGCATAAATAAAAAGAGTACAGCATCTTTCAGAAAAAAAGATGTTCAAGAACAAGTGGTCATGATATGAGGCTGGAGGGGAGTAGACTCAGAGGGAACATGAGGAAGCATTCTTTCATAGAAAGGGTGGTAGATGCATGGAACTGCCTCCCAGTGGAGATGGTGGGGGCCAAAATGGTAGGGAAATTCAAAAATGGATGGGATAGGCACAAGGGAATCCTGGTGATAGGAAAAAGAGGGTAAAAAGCCAGAGATCAAGTAGGATCTGTGGTACTGAAGTAGGTATGGAAAATAAGCAGACTAGGTGGGCCAAGCAGTCCTTATCTGCCATCAATTTTTATGTTTCTATGTCTATGTTTTATTGTATAAAAAGGCTCTTAGCACTCGATAACCAGAGCTTTCCAAAAGCATACTGCATGGAGACAATCAAAGAATAGATGCTCCTGGTCAGTAAAATATTTACACAAGTTGGTCTAGGACAATATCTGTCAAAAAGTTGTTTATGTTTGTGGGTGCTTTTAACACACAATTTTGCATGGCAACTAAGCCACAAGACATCCCAGGCAAACTTTTGTACCCTTGGGTGTGTAAACTGTGATGAAAAGTAGGGGAATTTCCCTAATGTCATGGCCAACATTCCCTCATCAATAAAACAGGTTCCATAAGCCCCCCATGAGCTCCTGGAAACAAGCTAGCACAGCCTGGTGTGCCTTTCCTGGTCAAAAACTGTAAATAAAGAAAACGTAAGTAAATAAATCAGTGCATAACTCTCTCATCAGGATCTTAGATAGTGCATAGCCCTCTCATCAAGGATCCTGGATAGTGCATATACCACTCATCAGGACCCCAGAGTGAACATGACCTACACATCAGGACCGCAGACACTAAAATGACCTGCAAAGTATGAATCAGGTCTGTATGTGACCCTCTCATCAGGACCCTGGTAAGTGCATGGCTATCACATCATGGTTATGGAGAGTTCATGTTCTATTCATCCGCACCTTTGGCAGCACATGACCAGCACATTACAACCAAGGAGAGTGTATGGCCTCCTTTTCTAGACACTGTGTGACATTTACTTAGCAGGATTATGGGACAGTGTGTGGCCCACTCATCAGGACATTAAGCTGTAGATGGCTGGTTCACCAGAACTCTGGGCAATGCATTACTTTCTCATCAGGACCGTGGAATTCTATAATGCCCATTCCTCATGACCTTGGATAGTGTATGACCCACTCACGAGGACTCTGGAACACTGCATGGCCCATGCATTAGAACCTTTGACTTTGCATGGCCCAGTTATTTGGACCCCGTGGTTTACATTACCTACTCATTAGAACCACTAACCATACCTCTCAATCGCTTACCTCATGAATCATGGACAAGGCTTAAATAAATCAGGGACAAAGACCCCAAATGAGGGACACATCTTAATAATTGATACTATTCACTCAGAAAGCCAATAGAATGAAAGAATGTGTGTTAAGATGCATTATATAAAGAAGAACAAGTCTGTAATCTTAATGTTTGACATTATTTTGTGCTTTTAATCCCCACTGTTCGATCACAAAAGCACAAATTTTACGAGGGACAGAGGAAAATTTTGAGGCAAAATCAGGGACGTCCCTGAAAATCAGGGACAGTTGAGAGGTATGCCACTAACTATGCAAAGCTCACACCTCAGGATCCTGAAATATTTACTTGGTCAACTTATAAAGGCCCCAGAGCATGCACAGCCTGCATATCATGACCCTGCATGGGTCACTGTCTCCATATCAGGACCCCAGAGAGTATATTTGTGACTTCCATCAGGATCCTGGCAACTGTGTGACCTACACAGATGTTGTTTCCATTGGATATGCACAGCATGCTGGCCTGCTATTACATGGGAAGCTGCAACAGTGTAGCAGAGTGTCAAGAGACCCTGTTTTTTCTTCCTGTACTTTTGGAGAAAGAATATGGACAGGCAAACACCCTCATAAAGAACTGATGGAAGGTTCAAGATAACTAAAGAATTTTCACAGCCAAAACAACAAAATAAAATGGTGAAATGAGTATAGTTTCAATCAAATATCAAAGGAGAATTTCAACTCACCAATTTGCAAGACATAAAGATCAGCTAAACAGTTTAAGAAGAATTCCATTTAAGTTAGCAAAGAACCAAAAGTCAGCAAAGTCAGTTTTAGTTGGGAGGAATAGAACTGGGAATTAGTTTCCTGAGTACTTGATGGAAGAACAGCATCAGGCCAAATAGGCTTACCCATTGTTATTCCCATTGGGAACATAAACAAAGACTTTTGAAAAGTGTCCATATATAGTACACGAACATTACATTCATCTAAGACAGTAATCTGGAACTACTGCTGCTTACAAAGTAATCTGGAACTGTGGCTGCTTGCCGAAGTCCTTGACAGCAAAGGTTTAAAATGCACTATGTGTATAATACTTTCACAATGTCATGGGTAGAAATGTTGCTGTTTTACTTAATAGGATTGAAACTGCCACAGCAAACCAGCCAATCAGCACCCTCTTTTGTTAAAGGGGATGAATGTGCGAGCTCCATTGTGCTGTTTCCATGGAAACAAAGCATACTGAAGCCTCTCACTGCAATTCTCAAGCAAACCCAGGAGGGAAGATTCCCTGGTAAGAAATCCACTGGCACTGCTTAATCATCTGTGACCAATCTGAGCACAAAGGCAAAGATGGCCTTGCCGGGGATTTATTGTTCTCTTTGTATTCTGATAAGTACTTATGACCTGCTATAGATATGACCTCCATGCATTTGATCAGTAGTACATGTCAGACTTCAATGTTTAACTTCAGTAAGGTACTTTTCATTGTCTGCGTGTCTCTCTATCTAAATATATGTTGGATTATTTGCCATCCATCCATGTATCTTTGAATTCATGCATCTTTATTTTTATCTGCCCATTTCTTGACCCAACTGAGGAATATTGGATGTATAGCTAAGGTTTAAATAAAGTCCACATCTCAACTGCACTGATGTCTGAGAGGTGTACATAATGTTCAACAGTAGTGTGCGTATGGTGTAATTTAGATGTAGTTGATGAAAATGACTAATTAGGTACCTCTCCAAGAGAAGTACACTTGGATGTGAGGTGTAGTTCATCTGCATCCACACTTTCTACTTAGGTATACCTCAATGAGTGTACCCCTTATCCTGTTGTGTAGTCAGGAGGCATAGCTGATGTGTGTTTAGCCTGATGCTAACGAGGTACACATCAGTGAGGTGTGTGCCTCCCACCACAGATGAGAGGTGTAGTTGAGGTGCTCACATCAATCGGCCAGTCTAGCAGTAAAAAAATAAACTCTAAATACAGGGCAGAGATCTTGTCTAAAAGAAAATGTAAATGCTGTTTGCTTAATTAACTAATTTTAAGCTGAAACTTTAAAAAGTATTAGGGGGAAGTTCCCGACCTCCTTACCACATCCAGCCTCATTACAGAAATAGAACACATGGAAATCACTGCACTAAACTCATTACAGAAATAAACAAAACAACTAGGAATTCCTGTATTAAAATGATGGAGCAGTGTCTGCAGGAAAAGCATTCAAAAGATAATTCTTTTATACATATTTCACTGGAAACAGTGAACCTTACAAAAAGCACAGGAAAAGTAATATGGAGTTACAGGCCCTTCTCCTCACCTCCATTAACTAAACAAAAGAGATGTACACATATAAAAAAACGTGCACACCATAGTACAATCTGACCACTTTCTACTAGATAAACAAACTGCTACTATAAAACAGAAATTGTCTTACTCTGAGAAAAGACTGGTTATTTTGCAGACATTGCCCAGCTAAAGAGTGAGCTCTGACTGCTCTCTTGAGATCAAAGTGCCACTAACCAGGAAGTACTGCAAAGGGGTTCAAAAATCAAAATTCCCAATGGTGTCCCTAAAGAGCCAAAAATATCTATTCAGTAATACAAGGCAGAAGTCAAGGTGCGGATTAGGCGTATCCAACTAAAAGTTAAGTCTGTGAGGTGCAGACGAGGTATATACTGCTACATTTTAAGTTTGTGAGGTGCATGTCGTGTACATCAGTAAATGAACAAGTTTGTAAGGTGCATTTGAGGTGTACAGTATTTTGAAGGTGATAAGGTGCAGTTGAGGTGTATTTAGTGTGTATACCTCAGACAAGGTGTTCACCTCAGTTTAGGCAGGGCTGTGATGGTCTGCTTCTTAAGTGGAGAATCAATTTCAATCACGTAATCCCCCGTCATTGCTAGCTGCATGAACCTAAGGCAGGTATAGTTTATTGAGGGAGTGGGACTACAAACTGGTACCTCACCCCAAGTTGACACTCTGAAATGTTAAACGGTATAAAACAATTCAGCTGAACTTAAAAAAAAAAAAAAAAATAATAGCTCCCCCCCCATGTGCATGCATCTGCTTCTTTCAACTGTAAAGTATACATAGTCCATGTGAATACCATATGGTATTCATGCCAGTTCTAGCCAATCAGAAAGCTGAATATGCCTGTTTAGTTTTATGTTATTTAGGACCGGATCCACAGTGAGCTCCTCACCTGTACAGCGCAAGCCACAGCTTGAGGAGTGTAGAACTGTGAGCAGGGGTGTCACAGGACAGGAAGAGTCATGATCTGTGACACTAACAGCACTAGGTATATGTTAAGGAGGCTTGCATGAGAACATGGAGGCCATACCAGGAGAATGAAAAAACACTTGCAGCAACCCTCATTATGATAACTGAATCACAAAAGCAAAGTAAAGGCAAAGTCATGGTTTTAATGGCAAGATTCAATTCAACAAGCAGTGTGGCAACAAATACACCAATGCTTCAGGCTGGACAATGTGACCCTTTGTCAGGCCCCTTTATAAAGGTCACATGTCTGATCGAAAGCACCCAGCTCGTTTTACCGACTGGGCTAGCCTGCCATTGCCAACAAAGAAAATTTGTGTAACTGAGGGCTGCCAGGTGCATTGATGTAAGACATTATGCAGAAAATGGGTTAACTGGCACCCTAGTCCCATCCTTTTAGACAGTTCTCTGTCAAGCTAGGCAAAAGTAATGCACAACTTCTGCAACATTTAATCTAGTTTTCCTTTCAGATAAAAAGGAACATAAAAGTAAAACCAAAAGTATTTTGTTACTATTTAAGAGAACAGCTAAGGCACTCTCCCCAGTACAGAAGCTGCAAAGTGAGTAGACTGAAGTACAGTGGCATACCAGGATCAAGCACAGGACATGGCAGAATTCTGCAAAATTTGTAGATGTCTCCTGAAACAGTGTTATTCAATGGCAGTTAATCCCTTTTGTCATGCAGGAATCTGTGACCACTGTATGACTGAGCTTGATCCTGGGAGACTCAGTGTTGCTTATCAGCATGCCTGTATATTGTTCTGGTCATGAATGGGTTAAGCAGTCTCTCTCTCTCTCTCTCTCTCTCTCTTTTCTCTCTCTCTCTCTCTCTCTCGCTCTCTCTGTTGTGTGCTCTCTCTCTCTCTCAAAACTCCACCTTTCCCATCCCCAATGAGGTCTCTAGTTAAAAAGTCTTACCGTCTGGTGAAGGTCAGAATCCAATACGAAAGACCATCATACTGAAGTGTGAGTCTTCAGGCAACGAAGGTGAACGCTCCTTTATTTTGCGTGCAGAGGAGGAGGAGGTGGTCATGGTAGGGTTTGTGTTGGTGCTTGGCTTGTTGGTGGCAGGCGTGGGATTGTTCCTCCCGTCCTGTACTGTGTCCTCTCTTGAGCTGTCTGTATCCGACTCCCCTCCGGGGTATTCGGAAACACTCCGCTCTCCTCGCTGGACATGGGGCTCTGGGGCATCGTCAGGAAGGCGATTCAGCTGCCACATCACAGGACCAACTGCAAAGACAAGAGAAAGAGAGAAGGAGTGGATCATGCTGCTTCATTTCATGTTTCCTTAAAGAGGTATGCTTAACCATCTCCTCACCAAAGTATGCCAGGTGCATCACTGGAAGACAAAATGCAGAAATGAGCAAAAGGCAGTAAACTGCATGAATGGTATTTTTGGTGCTGGTGGTCATTTTCAACTGAACTTAACACCCTTAATTAAAAAGTTTCAGTGAGAAGCTACCTTCACTTTTACAGGGAACATTGCCTGTTGCTGGAGCTCTTCTTACTTAAACAGCTTAAGAACGGGCTGTCCTCCGAATGGCATTGCACACTTGCAAATCAATGAGAGTCAGTCAGCAGCTTCCTACCTGCCTTCCTCTTTTTTTCCAGTCACTTTCAGCAAAAGCCCAGCATTTTTTACTCTTTGGTTTTCTTACCAATGACACTTTTACAAACATAAGTACCCTAGATACCACAGAAATGCATGGGAGAAGACACGGGGCTATGACATTAAGCAGACTTTTAAGGTACATGACAAATGATGAAACCGTGTTGTCATGACAAAAGCACATTCCTGCAATTTTGTGCAGAATTAGAGTGTCTTGTTTAACCACATTTAGGTGTGGCCATGTGGTAGTCCATACCACATGAAGAACCACCCAACAAATCTAATGAACTGATGACTCCCCCATTATGTGCCGCTTTGTTAGGGTTGAGTTCGTGTTTGAGTCTAAGCCCCTGTATTTGGCAGCTTATATCTCTGTCGTCCAAGGACCCTAAGGCACTGACAAAGACTTTCATGCACCATTACAGATCTAGGGCCAGGTGTGTGTTCCAGATTTCAAAACCAAAAGTCTAGTAGTCAGTGGTACTTATAATCAATGATA
The DNA here is from genome assembly GCA_016271365.2 of Neoceratodus forsteri. NCBI lineage: Eukaryota > Metazoa > Chordata > Ceratodontiformes > Ceratodontidae > Neoceratodus > Neoceratodus forsteri. The sequence continues at coordinate 935,266,558 of CM028133.1, forward strand.
CTGAGGGCCAAAGTAAATACAAAACCCCAAATTAAGGGCCTTTTTTGCACACAGATAATACATACAAAAAATACACATAATCAAAACCTGAAACTTTAAATGTAGTTAGATATTGGCCTCAAATGAGGCCCTGCATTGGTTTTTCAATGAAACAAAGGCCAAATTAAAATGTATATGTTTCTATGATGCTGAGTGGGCATGCGCAATCAAAAATCTGATGAAAACATATAAGCACATGCCTTTTTCATTCATGGTTGTCTAAACAGGAAGTCAATCACAAATCAACAAAATAAAAAATAAAAAGTCTTTTGTTTCTTCAAGCTACCGCCATCCCCCACTCCTGCTGTATATTTTCCAACAACAGGTACCTGATCCCCATGTCAGAACTCGCGACTTTTCCAATACAGTTACCCAATTCCAGAATCAGGTTTTGCCTTTTTTTCTTTCTGTTTATAAATTTGTGTGGCCACCTAGTGCTAAACCCAGTGACTTGCTAACACCCTGCAGTTGAATTAAACTACTACACCCTCTGCCACCATCCTCCCCTTACATCCCCTCGAGGACTTCATAATAAAAGCCCTTCCTCCCACCCTCTGTTCAATTCTTCACACACCAGCTCATTTCTTTAAATTACCCCATGATCCATCCTCTGTCACCCATGCCAACACATAGCCCCCAGTACATACATAGAGTATTTTTACTTTTTTTTTACTACCCATAGCTTTAAGATCTTAAGACCAAATTATAGGGATTTTATTTTTCAGTAATTGTAGTTACCATACCTATCACTACTTCCAAGAGGCAACTTGCAGACCTGCTTAATAAATCCTTTGCTTATGTTATGGTCTGCAGGACCCTGCAAAGTAAGCTACAGATCTGATAACATTCATTATGGGGCTGTTGCCTCACGTAGAGCATGCAGAGCCCTTCATGAAGCAACCTATAGGTCATCTTGCAGGAAGCAACCCATAGGTCTGGTACCATTACAGAAAGATCTGCTGCTTCCCACAGGGTCCTAACCACATGACTCTAGGCTAAGATAATATTTGAGGTAATGCTTAATAGATGTACTACTAGATGTAGTACCACACAAACAAGCAGTCTTCTGTGGCATCACTCAATACCTATAGCTTGCTTGGCAGTGCCAAAGGATCAGTGACAGAAACATGGTGTACAGACAGGACCTGTAGCTTGCATCATTGAGAGCCCTGATGGCCCCATCTAAAGCAACAAATGTGGTATATTGCCTCTGACCTGTCATGAGCTGCATGGAGGGCTTTACAAGTCATACATGAAGCAGCAAACACATGAGGCACAGTCTCAGTCAGACCTGTAGCAGGCTCTACATGAAATAACTGACCCATAGGGCACTGCCACAGACATACAGTTTGCTTCACACAGAGCCCTGTGGGCCCTACATGTGGCAACAGACCCATGTGGCACTGCCCCGGACCACTAGCTTGGCACTGGTCATGTGGGTAGGGACTAGGAATGGGGGCTGGAAGTTAGGACTGAAAACCTTATCACCACATTTCCATATTTTTATGGTTTTATGGCCTGTCTGATGGATTGATGTAGTTTTCCTCAATGAATTTCCTTAATTTGTTTAAGAAAGATATTTAACAGTCACACCTAAAGGTTTCTTTGTACAAGGCCCTGTAGGCCCTGCTTGAAGTAGCAGACACATGAGGCAGGGTGGGAGACCTGTAGCTTTCTTTGCAAAGTGAGCCTTACATGAAGTAGCAGACTTATTGGGGATGATGCCCAACCTGTAGCTTGCTCCACATAGGGCTCTGTAAGCCCTACACGAAGCAGCAGATCCATTGGCAGAATGCTAGATTTATAGCTTCACCCAGGGCCCTATGCAAAGTAGCAGACTCATCAGCCAGGGTGCCGGAGCTGTTGCTTGCTTGCTTCACACAGGGTCCTGTGAGCCTTACACAAAGTAGCAGACCTGCAGGGATAATTGCTAAACCTATGGTATATACTGCATAGGGCCCTGGTACCAACACAAAGTGGAAGACCCGTGGGGCCCAGTATCAGCCTGTGACTTGCTTCAGTTAGGGTCCTATGGCCAAACATGAAAGAGCATACTTGTATAGCAGGGTGCCTGACCAGTAGCAGATAAAGGCAGCAGTGTGGTAGTATTGGACACCAATGTCTATATCAGTGAATTGTTTCACCAACTGGGTGAAACCAATGTATACAAGAGATTGTTTAATGATCCTACTAATACCCTTAAAAATGTGTGGATGAACGTATACAAATGTGTATAGGGTCCATGTCCTATACAAATGGTCATATTGACTTAAAAAAAGAAAAGAATTTTTGATAGTGGATCACCCTCTCTGACCAGTCATCTGTTTACGGTGAACAAAACCCTCATTAATCCCCAGGGAAGCCCATCATATCTGGGGAGGTCTCTCTCCAGGAACCCATGTCTCAACATATAAATTGCCACATCTAGCAGATTGGGGCGGGGTTGAGATTAAATATCCATGACACCTGGGATATCCACATTGAGGAAATATGTTTACTTGTTACACTCAGTGTGGAATATGCCACACAAATTTGGTTTGGAGGCACTGGAATATTTTCTCAAAGAGAGACATGATCCCAAGAATCCCCCTACAAATGTTCCTGTAAAAACTGCAAAATGTGTGCTTGAATGCAATGCCTTTAACTTTAAAGGGGATTTATCATCCAACAGAGTGGCATTGCTATTGGGGCGACATCTGTCACCAATTACACCAACTTGGCTATGGGATGTGGGAGTAGTAATATATACTCTAACAGGGATCTGTTTCTTTAAAAAATTGAGTTGTGGAATTAGTATATATAAATGACTGTTTTATGATGTGGTGGGGGACAGTACAGCAACTTTTTGATTTCATGGCTTATTTGGAATATAGGGAACCAGGATTTAGGTTTCCTGTCACCTGAGATAAAGAAGAGTTTACCTTTCTGGATATTAAAATAAGAAGGGAGGCTAGTGGGATATTAATACTACCATCTTCACAAACCTCACTGACTGTCACACCATCCTGGAAGCAGGAAGTTGCCAATGCCACTCCACCACACCATAACTAATATCCCCAAAGGTCATCTTATGGGGATCAACAGGAACTGCAGTCAATGGGATCAGTATCAGGAGGAGGAAACATCCAAGAAAGGGGCTGTCAGGTGTAATGTCAACAGAAAAGGGGAGGCAGTATAGCGCAGTGATTTAAGGCTCTGAGCTGCAAATCTGGTGACATCCAGCAGACCAGCCCTGGGTTTGAACTCACAGCTTCCACTTACATACCTTGTGACCCTGAGCAAGTCACTTAACTTCCTCTGCTCCCAGGTTGCACCTGTAAAAAACTTTCAGTTTAGTCTGCTAATCCTGATTAAACAACTGAAAAAAGTCAGGATGGAGGTAGATACACTTTCTAGAGAATCCCTTTTAATTCCTAAGGATATAGGGATGATCATACTAAAAATGTGTACATACAGTACTTAAGGCAGAACCCAAACTAAATAAGTGTGTTGGGAACCCTCCTAGAATCTTAGAGATACCATTGTTCACAGTATACAAGCCACTGAAAAAGGTTTCTGATTACCCAGGACATTAGGGTTCTACTGTTAAATCAGGGACTAATTTAGGTACTACTGTTAGCTTGATAAATTTCAGCTGGTTTTGCTCTCACTGCAAACCGCTGACCTGAAAGAGACCCCTAGGGCATTTAATCCTGTTGTGTGATCATGAAGTTATTTTATTTAACATTAAAATACATTCAAGAACTAAGCTACTTGGAATGCAACCTATTTTGTGAGGAAGTAAGGCCTATGAAATTGTGTAGACTTTCATCCTTTCAACTAGAAGTATACAACAGGTGTGGCCCTTTGATCACTCATTCCTTCTCATGGCATTTTGGACCACAGTATTTTTATTTTATATTATAAAAAATTTGCAAACATTTCCAGATGTATGCTTGTGAGGGGACTGAAAAGGGTGTTAAAGTGGGAGTTTTCACAGTGTATGAAATTGTGCTAATATTCCAGCCTGTATTCTGAATGGTATCAGAATTGCTTGAAACTGGCTATTTATCACTGCTGGAATGCGGATCATTCCATGTCCAGAAAACACAGTCCTTACTTATGAGTTATAGTCTCGCCACCTCACTCATGGAAATAAATTGCGTATCTTTTTCTGTCAGGTCATTGTATATTATATCTATATCTATTTATTCTTTGCAAAAACTTCATTAATACACCAGTTAAGATAGCTTAATGCCACAAATGCAGAAATGGGCATTAGCTATCCATCCTTATTCCCCCCCAACCCCAAGCAGAAAAAGGAAAAACATTAGGTTTTGGCCTCCAGAGTCTTGGCAAATCAGTGGTGGGTCTTCCATGGGGTTACCAACCCTAATGCCCACCCTATTCTGTCAGCATACAACATCACACATGATCTTTCTTCATGCAGGGCCCTGCATGAAGAAAGGTACAACCAATTGAGTTGGCAGCCTGTGGTGACACATACTTCTCTGTCTTTGAAGCATGTATCATTATGAGGTAATTGCTTGGAGCTGTACCTTGTGCTTCGGATTGGAGGCTACAAGCTGGGGGGAGGGGTGAGCATTAGGGATGACGACCCCCAACGAAGACCCCACCACTGATTCACCAAGACTCTGAGACCTAAACCCTAATGTTTTTCCTTTTGCTGCTTGGGGGTTGGGGTGGAGTGTTAGAGTTGGAAACCCATACACCACATTTCCCTATGGATTTTGGCATTAAGCTACCCATATTGGTGCATTACTGAAGTTTTTTGCAAAGAATTTCCTTTCTTTTTGAGATAGTGGAATTGTATCCTCATTCATGCAGGTCCCTTTGGGACCTGATGCCCTGCACCAAGGGAAGACTATCAACCTACATAAGTGCAGGGTCCGCAAATTGCAGGTGCTGAAGTTTGGGGCAATGACAGATGTGAAGAATTCATGGGGCTGTCTGGTGGGCTGCGGAAGTGCAGAGCCCTGTGTTCCCTGTACTTCTATGTGGTCATAGCTACAGATGCACAGGACAAAGAGTGCATCTGTCAGCCAATGCAGAGGGTCCTCAGCCACCCAAGGGGGAAGAGGTGCAGGGCCTTATGCCAAGAGAACAGTTGTTTTATTTATTTATTTAAAGATATTTGCCAGTAAAGGCACACTGAACCATGAAGCTCATTTCAAATGTGTCCTGGGGAGGGGTGAGGGATAAGTACAAACAAGCAGAAGCACAGTAATAACAATACACAGTATGTACAATAATATACATTACCAGTAATAACAATACACAGTATGTACAATAATATACATTACCAGTAATAACAATACAACCACACACAGTATGTACAATAATATACATTACCAGAGCAAATAATAATGTAGGTTAAATATCAGAAGTGCGAAGTACCCAGCAAACACAAGAAAGTAATGTTACAAATATAGGAAAGGGTAGGAGAGATAGTAAGTAGAGAAGAGTGATAAAGAGAGGCTGGGGGGTGAAAAAGTAAAGTAGTGGCAAGAGTAAAGAGAGAGGGAAGAGACAGATTATGGTGGGTAGGGTGGGGATAGAGTGTTGAGGATTAGGAAGGGGTGAAAGGGTGATTACTGGGAGAGAGAGGAGGAGTGGAGTGAGTGAGTGAGTGAGTGAGAAATAAGGGAGGGAGGAAGTGGTGGAGGGAAAGGGGAGAAGGGTGATGAGATGGGGTGGCTAGAATTTTAGAGGTCGGAGTAGATAATGAAAAGTGTAGGGCAATGGGGCTAAGGACATTTACAGGAGGGGCAGTGAGACCTTGGAGAAGAGAGGAAATACAGCATCTGGAGGTGGCAGAGCGATTTGTTAGTAGAAGGGGGTCTAAAGATTAGGAAGGTGAAAGGAGAAACCAGACTGGCCAGCTAGGGATTTATGAGAGGGGAGCAAGCGAGAGAGAGTGATAACTTGAGTTACAGAGAGAGTACATGGAGGGGGAGTAGGGGAGAGGATGGAACTGAGGTAAGGAGGGAGTGAAGCCAGCCAGAATTTAGAAATAAAAGAAGCACAGTGATGAGACGGCAGTCATTCAAGGAAGGGAGGGAGGGAGAGATCAATATACAGAGAACAGTGGTGAGTTGGGGGGCAGGCAAAGGCAATATGGCAAAAAGAAGTGAAAGAGGGATCCCAGGCTGGCTAGGGTGGATTTTAGGTGCAGCACCATAGATTAAGTCACTATAATCAAAATGGGAAGGATTATTTTAGTGATGATGTCCCGGCGGCAGATATGGGGATACAGCTTTTGTTCCTATAAAGTACACGAGCTTAGGGTGGAGTTGTTTGTACATAGCATCTATGTGCTGAGAAAACCAAGGTGGCTGTCAAGCCAAACAACGAGATACTTAAATGGCTGTACATCATCAATTTTACCCCCATCGAGGGTGAGGAAGGTGGGGAGTGAAGGAGTCTAGAAAGCCTCTGCCATGTGCTGAAACACATGGAAACTGTTTTCTTAGCATTAAGGGATAGTTGATTAGCCCTGAACCATTTCTGGACAGTGTCAAAATCAAGTTGAAGCCTGGATGTTAACTCTGATGGAGAAGAGCCAAAGGAAGACAGGACCTGTCATCTGCTTACATGTGGCTGGATGCAGAGGAGCAGACTGGGGGTAGGTCATTGAGGAATATGGAGAAAGTAGCTGCCAAGGACAGAATCTTGGGGAACGCCAGTGTGTATGGGTAGAGGGGAGAAGAGAGAGTTTCCAATTCTCACTGATTGAGATCTACCTACAAGGTAGGAGTTGACCTACCTGGTTACGGAGTGAGATAGACCTGTCTTGATTATATGGTACCTAGATTTGTGCAGTCAACCATGTGCCTTTCATTCCCTGGCTGGGGGGGATGATGCATAACAGCACCATCCCCCCACCATTACCCCATTCAGTTGGGTCACTGAGCTCACCCCTGAACTCATCTCACCAGCACAGGAACACAAGTTATACCCATTGGGGTCAAGAGTGGCACTACACACAAAGTTGGTTAAAATTATGTTGTTTTTTTTTCCAATTTCGACCCCAAATTTTCAAGATACTTGTTTTATGATTTGACTTATAAACACAACATGAACCATATTATAGTATACTGGCCAAGCTGTCATTTCACACCAGAAATGCGAAAACACATCTTATCCAGGATTTAAAAAATTACAAGTCACTTTTATGAGGTGGTGTGGAAAAATGGCTATGTTTAAAGTTTTGAGTCAAAATAGTGACAATTAGTGTTTATGAGAGAATGCTGAAATACTGCAGTGTTCACTCATAACCTGGGCATTTTACTATATTTGTACACCAAATGTTAAGCATAGCCTTCTTATTATTGCTCCTCATGAACCAAATAGTGAACATTTTCAAATTCCTGCTGAAACGCCATTCTGCGACGTGGAAACGTCATTCCGCACCACAGGTGTGAAAACATATTTTGGCCAGGATTTGAAAAATGACAGATATATCACTTTCATGAAGTGGTGTGAAAAATGGCTATGTTGCAAATTTGGGGTAAAAATATTTAGAATTACCAAAGTTATGAGCGAGCGTAGTAAAATTTCAACATATGTGCATAACTTTGCCATTTTTACATATTTTGACCCCAAAGTTTCAACATAGCCTTCTTATGAGCCTACTTCATGAACAAGGGCAATACAAATGTTCAAATCCTGCCCAAAAGGTGATTTTATCACGTGAATGTGAAATCGCCTTTCAAGCTTGATTTGCATAATTCCTGCTGCCATTGGCCATGAGGTGGGGTCCCAAAAAGGCTATGCTGAAAATTCAGGGTCAAAATTTGCAAAAAAATGACAAAGCTATACAACAAAGTTCAAAACCCCAGTGAAAAACATTGAACCTTAGTTTCTCATATTGCAGTTAGCGGTTCCAGCAGCAAGACGTGTCTGTGATTGGAGAGTGGATTTTTGCACTGTGACCTGTTTAGGTGAGTGAGGGTGTATGTGGAGTGTACTGCAGGTGTAGGGTGGTGGGTGATGAAGTGGGAAGAGGTGGTGGTGGAGAGTCCAGACCAGGGAGGGACTGTTTTCTTACCATGGTTTACAAATATATATATATATATATATATATATATATATATTTGTAAACCTGCAAAGAGAAAAACAGTTCCTCCTCAATCTATATATATATATATATATATATATATATATAAATAAAAGAATGGTTTTCTGTATTTCAGACCTGGGTGGTGATCAGATAACAGAGGGTAAAGGGCTGCCACTAGACACCAGGGAAGACAAAAGTATTGTGGGGATGGTGACTGGAAGGTGGGGGGCTGCCACTAGACACCAGGGAAGGACAAACACATTATGGGGACAGTGATTGGAGGATGGGTGGTGCCACTAGACACTAGGGAAAGTCAAGCATATTAAAGGGGCAGGGATCAAAGGGTGGGGGGATGCCACTAGACACCAGGGAAAGACAAATACATTATGGAGATGGTGATCAGAGGGTGGGGGTGCCACTAGACACCAGGGAAAGACAAGTATAATACAAGTGTAACCACCCCTGTTACCCGGGGTTACTAGAATCCCAGTAAGATCTAGTGGTAGGCAGGGAAGGCAGCTTGTGAAACTCCAGTTAAATGGATTTCACACTGTCTCACTCTGTTCTCAGTCTCAGCTGAGACTGAGGGATGACATCACCATAGAACTAGCGCAGCTGCATGAGCCACATTGGAATCTGCAGATGGGAGTTAGGTTAGAATGTTGGGAGTTTTTGAACAGTGAAAAGCAGTTGTGAGTGAGCAGTCTTGAAGAGGAGCACAGCAGTCTGTGCACAGGCTCTTGGAGCCTAAAGCTCTGATATAGAGCTACTTTTAGGGAAAGGTGTGTGTTTCCGCCTAAAGAGGAACACAGTAAGCTGTTCTTGAAGTGGTGGAGACTGCTGTTACTGGTCTCTGTGCCCCATCCCTGAGGGGATGGGGGTGGAAGGTTTGCCTGTTATTCCAGGGGCAACCTCCTGGTTCCGGCTAGGGAAGAAGCTGCCTTATTTTTCTGAAATGTGTTGTGGCGCAAGAAGCTGTCAAGATTTGCCTGTGGGGCACCTGCAACCAAAGGCTGAGTTCTGCTCTTGTCAAAGGGCCTATGTTTCACCTGAACTGTTGTTAAAGTGGGGATTGGACTGCTGAATCAGTGGAAGGCCTAAAGGAATAGGCTTAGCCAAAGTAAAAGTATGTTCAAGTCCAGCACATGGGGAAAGTCAAGACATGTAGAGGAGATGTGCTATACATTTACCCTATAATCTACATTGCCAAGCTTTCAAAAAGAGTTGTTTAATGTCCAGAGAAATGGCCGGGTCTGGATTGTGGAAGCTGGAGGTGGGAGACCCCCTTCTTTAGTAACCAGGTTCACCTCTACGGATTTGCTCTGTGGCCCTTTTACTTTGCCTCAGGCACTTGGCCAGTGCTGAGGGAAGTACCCAGACATGGGATTGAAAGGAAATTTCCCTTAAGGAGTCGAAGGCTCTAGGGTGGTTTGGGGAGCCACCAGGAAAATATGGTTCACTGCCATATGGACCGGGTTCGAGTGGCTGGCAGGGGAGCTGGGCCAGGAAAAACCCAAATAGTGTACAAGTCGGGCTGTGTACCCAAAGCAGCGTGCAAAGTCCGACTGTGTGCTCAGGGGTCCAGAGCCTGAGGGCTGAAGAGTTGAAAAGTGTTCTGTATCTCTTATCTGCATTACCAGGAATGTAGCCCCATGGGTCCATCTATGCTTTGTTTGTTCAGTTTGGATGGGAATAAAAGCCACACTTTAGAATCCCATTCCTGGTATTGGACATTACAGTTATTGCTTCCTGTGTTCTGGATTTACTTGGGTGCCCCTTGCAGAGTAAAGCAAACATTGGTCCCTTGTGCCGAGTAACCTAGTCCTCCCCGAACCCAGTCTCCACCTGGTACTTGTCTGCTTCAACAGCATACCACCTGTCATTTGCAAAAAGGCAGGGGTGAGGAGCCTTACACAGGGATAGCAATTGGTGGGTGGCGGTGCTACTGGACACCAGAAAAACAGTAAATAAATATGGGTATGGTGATTGGAGGGTGGGGGTGCCACTGGACACCAGGGCAACATTACCTACATAAAGGGACGGCAATGGGGGGGTGTCACTAGACACCTGGGAAATGGAGGCTCATTGCTGTCTCTGCAGCCAGCAGCATGAGTTCCAGCTGTGACTGCAGAAGTCAAGAAAGTTCCACTGTTCATACAAACAATGGGGTGAATGGCTCTCACTAAGCTGGGCACCCTGGATTTTGGGTGCCCAGAAAAGGTATTTCTGTCAACTTTGTAAAAACAAAACCCACCGGAATCTAGTTAAATGGGTCCCATTTAGCTAGGTTCAGGTGTTTGTTTTCATAAAAGACATAATTTGTAATGCATTTTTAAAGTTTGTAAGTTTATATTAAATATTTCTGCTGTTAGATTTCTCATTTTGTATTTCATTTATCTATAATGTATGCTGTATTTGCACATGTACTTTGTATCCCATGTCCTATTTCTATACCACTTTTGTAAATGTACTTGCCTAACTATTACCTATGTGCCATCTCTGTGGCCCATGTCATGCCCTAAAATGGTCTCTGGGATCAGTGCACTTACCTGGTAAACAAATACATAAATAAATAAACAAATAAATGAACCATAAAAAAGAGCATGTCAGTCATCTTGACTGTTTTTTCCCCGCAACAAGTAAAGTATGCAAATAACCACTCACAATATGTTTTTTTTTACCTTTTGTCTCATATATATATATATATATATATATACATACATACATATATATACATACAGTATATACACATGTATTTTTTTTACCAGTCGCAATGGAACTTTAACTCAAAAATAACTTTAAAACAGTATAATACTTTTTCACCAAACCTTCCAAAGGCATGGGCACCTTCATCCCTAAAAATTTCATGAACAAAATTCAACACGGTCTAGGCTGTAGGTGAGAGCAAAAAATATCCAAAGTTAAATATAGGAAACCAAATGTAGTTTTCAGTTTTTGGACATGATCTCAAAACTGTGCAAGATGCTGTCACGAACTTTTCACATCTTGAGACGCTGGCAGCCTGACCGAAGCTTGCCAAACTTTGGGTTATTTTGTCAAATGACACCAAAGTAATTAAAGTACAAAATGTGGAGTTTAACATTAAACATCCTACTCAACCCTAATCTATAGGCGCTACCATGCCCCTATAAATGACATTACAGTGCTGTGGTAGTTATAACTTTAGCCCCTAGGACAGTGAAAACTGGCATACACTATCATAGTCCAAGAGGCTAATTGCCTACAGATTGCATAAGATTCATAAAATAACCCAATTATGAGACACTTTTGAACATGAATAATGAAAGTAAAATAAAAAGAGTTACATTTTAAACTTGCAGATTGATTAGACCTTGTCACAGAATAAGGCCTTTTGCAGACTGAAGAATGTTTTTGTCAGTATGATGATGTTTTAAGATTTGAGGGACTCACGCATGCATGGAAACAAAATGGTCCACTGGGGAAAAAATATGCATGAAAAACTCAATTTTTGTCAAATTAAAGTTAGACATGAACAAAAATGTAAAACTACTAAAACACGAGAAATACTTGACAGTAAATGTTAACACTTGTGTAGTCAAGACAACAAGGTCTAATGAGAACTCTGGCTTTTTTTCCAGTATTTCAATAATATTAATATTTTAATTATTAAAGAAAGCTTGTGAATTCCATCACAAGGATTAAAAACCATTGAGCCCTACATTGTTTCAAAAGATACTGAGCATGCATGCACAAAGTACAGCATGGTGAAAATATTGGAAAGACATGAAGGCATTATAGAATGCATGTGTGCAGAGGTAATGCATGCTGCATCCAAACTGGGGGGGGGGGGCAGTAACCTGCATAACATGCACAGCATGATATTCAGTGTGATAGTGCAGCACAAATGAGATTGCACAGGTCACATAGTGCTACAAAAATACCAGCTATAAAAAGGCCATCTTACACCAGGGCAAACCCTAGAGATAGAGGGAGACACTGCAGTCACACACCAAGATGGCTTACATGGCGGCACAAATTGTTTACCTGATGCAGCAAGTAACAGAGGAAAGGAGAGGGTCAATGCCCACCCTGGACCCAGGCGCAGCCTATGGAGGTGCTATCCTGCAGACAGCATGGTCCACGAGCCACATTCAAAGTCCTCAGTAATGATCAGATCATGGGGTGGCAGAGTCTCAACAGGCCCATGCTCATGTAGCTGTGTGAGCTGTTGCATGACCAGCTCCAGACAGACACCAGGCGCAGCCTTGTGATGTCTGCAGAGCTCAAGGTGATGGCTGCACTGTGCTTCCTGGCCACCAGAACATTCCAGACGCCGGTGGAGGATACCATCGGTATCTCTCCGTCAGCCACTGTGCCATTGACTGCACCCATGTTGCCATTTGGGCACCCACCAGCATAGAGATGGATGCCTATGTGAGTAGAAAGTGGTACCACTCCACCAATTGCCAGGTGGTGTGTGATGCAACAGGGCACATCATCAGTGTCCTGGTACACCCATGACACCTACATGTGGTGCAACTCCATTCTGTGTCAGAGGTTTGAAAGTGGGTGTTTTGTTTTGTTTGGTGAGTATACCCCAAATGCTGCTTCATCCCATGTTGCAGGTGATGTCACTAACCAATGCCATTTACCTCCACAAGGGACAGTGCATATCCCTGCATCCCTGTCTCTTCACATCTGTTCTGCAACCTGCATTGGTTGCAGAGGACAGGTATAATGTGGCACACAGAGCCACGGGCAACCTCATTGAGCATGCCTTGGAATGCTCAAGATGCAGTTAGGTACCTTGATCATTCCAGTGGTGCCCTGCCAATATACCCTTCAGAAGGCCTGTAGCAATTCCTTGCCTGTTATACTACACAAGATGGCACTCAACTGTGGGATATGCATACCAGTCCCAGAAGACCAACATGCAGCAGATTTAGAGTCAGAAGACCAGGGGATACAGGAGCAGCTGACCAGCCATGACCCCAGGATGGCCAGGAAGGCCCAGGAGCACACAGCCCACCTTATAGCAGGCCTCTTCAGACACAGAGTGAGTACAGACCACACAGGAGACCGTAATGTGTTTAGTCAATGTATTATCAAGCAAAACAGGGTGGTTCTCGGTATATTTGTGCTGCTAACACAAGTATCAAACTAAAGCCAAAATATCCAGCATCAAGAACAATAAATTACACATGGATAAATGCAGAAAATCTTTACTAAATGCTGTGTGTGCCTTGAAAAAGCACTACATTTCAGCGTGAAACATTGGTGGACTGTTGGAACAACTTGGGTCTGCAGTATGTGCAATTAATAAAGCTTTTTTGCATTTATCTATGTGCAATTTGTGATTCTTGGTGCCAGATATTTTTAACTATAGTTCCATGTATTATCACATAACAATACCAGTATATACGCAGAGGTGATTGGATGGGGGTGTTAATGAAAATACAGTCCATCCAAGCTGAGGGTAGCAAATAGGCATACACACAGATACAGTCCATTCTGACAAGTGGAGTGTTCTAAAGAGGTGTAAATATAAATACTGTATATCTTTGAATAGAGGCAAACCTTGAATACTAGCTGCCCTCAAATTATAGCCACACCATAAAACAAATGTTTCATAGAATACACTGTTGAATAAAGACTGTGGCTAGTATGCAGTGCTGCTTCCATGTTGAAGAATCACACAGTTAGTGTGGTTTTACAGAATCAACTGCTCCTGCTGGATGCAGCGAGATGGTAAACCACCATCCCTCACACCTAAAACATACAGAAAAAGGTAACAAGACAAGATTCAATTTAAAGTGTACAATTTAATGTACAATTACATTTTAAGATATGCATTGCAGCTACTGGATGCTGAAGGGTAGAGGGAGTTGCCAGTCCATGCTGACCTGGCTTTAAATGGACTCTTCAATTTTCTTTTATTTTAATATGACTGTTCTAATGGCCTGGATGACTGGCCCTCCCTATTAGTATCACAGTAGCACTGCAGGAGTAATTACAGGTACAGGGCTACACCTACAGTACCCTGCCCTCACCCACCATTGCACAGGAATGTCTCTTCTGCCCGTCATACATGACCTAGTGTTCCATACATACAAATGTATTTATTTATTTAAAGGTTTTACCAGGAAAGGCATACTGAGCAGACTACCGCTCAGTTCCAGATGCGTCCTGGGGGTTGCTGGGGATGGGATGATACATATCAATACAGAGATACAAAATATAGAATACCAATATTTCACAGACTATATACAAAAGATATATATATATATATATATATATATATATACAAGAATATAAACAGTATATGCAAATGCATACTATGAGGTGCACAGGGTCTGTAGCTGACATGTATGGATAATGACAGGGGCTGGGGAAATGGCAGGATATGGGCACTACACGAGCTAGCATACACTGTGCCAGTCGATACCTATCACAGTGGGATGAATCACACCTGCTGCACCTGGGCCATGGCATGCCTGTGTGGGGTACCACAGCTGTTCACAGTGGTATAACGCAGCCCTGCCTGGACCTCTCCATCCGTATCATGCACATGTAGCAAGAGGAGCACAGTATCAGCATATGGATGTATACTGTGTAGGGTTTATGGTACAGTACTATGTGCTTCCACTAACAATAGTGGTCATATCTCCCTTTCCTCCCTACAGACCTCATCGGACAGCAGGGCCAGGCCAGGGCACAGGAACATCAGGGTCACACAGAGGCCCAGCATGAGGACTCGCCAGGCCATGATGGGGCCCAGCAGTCTTTCTACAGAGGCATCCACACAAATACCCTGTGTTGTGTGTGCACTCGGGGGTGCATGTCTACACTAGGCTGCAAGCTTCTGTGGTTGGTGACGGATGTCCATGAGTGACTTGCCATGCTGCACCCATGCCTGTGGGGGTGTCACCTATGCAGTTGTGGTAAGGGATGCTCCCCATGCACTTGGGGCATTGTCCCACCAGTGACACTGTGCTGTGACATGATCTGTGTAGACTAATAATAATAATAATAATTTTATTTATTAAGCGCAATTCACATATCAAAGCGCTGTACAAATAAAAACTGAAATTTAAACAAGGAATACAATCCTATAAGATCTGCTAAATTGCTTAACTATTCATAAATACAAGATTAAATAGATGTATTTTTAATGCAGTTTTAACGCTCTCCATGGTCTGGCACTCATGAACCAGACGAGGTAGAGTTCCACAGGGTAGGAGCAGCATAAGCAAAAGAACAAGCTCCAGATGTTTTCAGCTGTACCCTGGGAACCTCTAGCAATCCCTTGTTGGTGGAGCAAAGTGGGAAGAGGGGGCAGTAGTGGTGAAGAATCTCTTGCAGGTAACTCAGACCCTGACTGTGTAGGGCTCTATAGGTCAGTAAGCCGACCTTAAAGGTGATCCGTCATTGCATCGGCAGCCAGTGCAGCATCTGCACACAAGAGTAATACTACAAGATCAAGGTAGCCTGTTAGTAACCTGACTTATGCATTCTGCACTAACTGCAAATGGTGAAGATCAGCCCTGGTAGCCCTAGGTTGTGGGCGTTACAGTAATCCAGGTGAGAAGTCACAAAGCGTGGACTAGTGTTGGTAGATCGTGGGGTGGAAACAGGTGCCCAATCTGAGTGGTGTTCCTTAGATGATAAAATGAGGTCTTGACCACAGATGACTACTGTTGTGCACCTACATACAGCAGACATTGTGCCCTGTGTCTGTCTAGTGTGCTGTGGTATGTCCTACACTGTGCAGTGGTGTGTCCCTATGTCGTTGACCTGGTGCACCAGGGTGGTGATGGTAATATTTCCAGAAATGATAGCACTCAAGGATAACAGAAGCAAATAGAAAAGCAAATGTTCACCAAATCATCATTTATTGAAGCACAAATTCCAGCTTGAACCTCAAGCCTCAGCCTCAGTGCTTCAGCTTCACAGCCTTCATCAAGGAGCGTCAATACTTACAACCCAAGTTGTTAAACCCATCAGAGTTGGTCAGGTCTGTTGTGACACATTCTCAGGACTATGTATGTATAGCTGTATTCCACAAGTAGGGGCCAGTGTCGTACTAGAACACCAGTGTGTCGCTGGGCCATGCATCACAAAGCACATGGTAGTCTGACTGCAGAGGTTCCATCTCCAGTGCCATATGTACTGTATCCCGCCATTGGATCTGGAACAGAGCTGGGCTTCTGTGACATGGGGTTAGCTGTGAGGTGGAGGAGACATTGTGGGTTTTGCAACTACCTTACCATATTTGATTGACATTATGATGCACTGTTGGTAGTATCTAACCAACACAGTGATGTCCAGAGTATGATTAGTCCACTGTACATGGGCAAGGACTTGCATACATTCAGGTATAATAGTGTATTTGCAGGGCTATTGTCCTTCACTGGCTCAGTATGTGCAGCAAAACTGTACCTAGGGTGATGCCAGCATCTGCTGGGGGGATGCCTCCAGGTGGCTCTGCATCTCACACCAGTGTTGTGCTGGAGAGGTATAGTGTGTATGGTGGCCACCCCCGTACAACACTACCACTGCACTCACATGCTACCCCAGCTGCTTTGCACAGTGCAGATGATGGTGCTGTCTGTATACCGCTGTGCTTTGGGTAACATGTGTATGCCTAGGCCTGCTCCTGTAGTGGCCGACAAGGGTGGATTACAGATGTTGGTCATCCTGCATACCTGTATTGGCCTGTGTTCTGGATGGCTGGTGTGTAGGGTGCTGGTTTTGTGTGCGTGTGTGTGTGGCTTCAAGCACCTAAGGCCATTACATGGCCTATTGTGCTCTGACTTGGTTCTGCTGCTGCTTGTTTTCACGTTCCATATTTCTCAAACCTGCTGTTGTTGTGTGTCCCTTGTAAGGCTCAGTCATGCTCCACTGCAACACAGTACACTCATTGTATCTGCAGACCTCTACTGTTTGGCTGCTGCTGCTGCTTGACTCCTAGACTTATGGGTGGCATGTTTGCCTATGTATCATCTGGCTATATTTGTTTATGCCTTATGACAATCCTGTATCCATTATCCTGTGTGCACAGCTGATTAAGTTCAGTGTATTTTTCCATAGGTGCCCAGATTGCCACAGGATGGCAGCCCTGGGAGGAGAGACAGTCTACATTACCGACAGGTCTGCCTGCTATGTCTGCTGGTCTCATGGGTGGGTGAACTGTCAGCTACGATAACCATGGAGTTTTGTCAGCAGTAGCAACTGCCAGCACTACCACCTCCTGCTGTCCCTCAATGGGCTGTTACTTGGACTATACTTTTTTTTTTATAATGGGCAGGGTAGTTAGCAAGGTAAACACCAAGACAGAGAAGTTGATAGGGAGCAGGACAGGGTAAATGGAAAAAGGCAGTAAGGACAGGGATGAGGCTAAAAGGGGCAAGGATATCAAAAAATGGAGGGTGATGAATACCAATGTCCGTAGTCTGGGTAACAACCTCCCTCAACTAATGGCCTTGATGTAAGAGGGACACCTGGATATCTTGGCAGTCACAGAAACATGGTACACAGAGAACCATGATTGGGATGTCAACATACCAGGGTACACAATCTACAGGAGGGACAGAGAGGGTAAAAGGTGGAGGAGGAGTAGCTCTCTAGGTACAGTAAGGGAAGGAATCAAAGCAATGTAACTAAAGGATAAACAGGGAGGAGAGGAGGCACTGTGTGTCACCCTGGAGAGAGGAAATGGTACCACAATCCGGATGGGTGTTGTATACAGACCCTCATCTCAGAGGGAGGAAATGGACAAGGAAATGATAAAAGGCATCCTTAGGATGGCAGAAAAAAGAGAGATATTGTTGATGGAGGACCTTAATATGCCAGATGTTAACTGGAGCACCTTTTCTGCAGCCACATCCAAGAGCAGAGTCATTCTCAAAGCCCTACAAGAGGTATGCCTTAGACAGCTATTGTTAAAACCCACTCGAGAGTGAGCAGTCTTAGACCTGGTACTCTCAAATGGGGACGGAGAGAGGATCTCAGATTTAGAAGTGTGTAGCCATCTGGGAAACGACCACCAAACAGTGTGGTTCATGATAAACCACAGCTGTAGAGTCAAGCCATACAAAAGCGAGGGTATTGGACTTTAGGTGGGGTGATTTTGGCAAAATGGGAGAGTGCCTCAGAAAAGCATTATCAAACGGGCCAGAAGAAGGGGTGGAGGAATAATAGGGAAAATCAAAACTGCCATCACAGAGCAACAAGCCTTGTGTGAAGCAAAATAAACTAAACGAAGGAAAAAAAAAACACTATGGTTCTCAAAAGAGGTGGTGGGGAAAGTTAGGGAGAAAAAGATAGCATTCGGGAAGTATAAGGAAACACAGAAAGAGCAGACAGAGAACTGTACCAGTTAAGCAGAAGGAAGGAAAGGCAGTCAGAATAGCAAAAGGCCCAAACCAAGGAAAAGATAGCCAACTCAGTTAAGAAGCGGGGATAAAACCTTTATAGGTACATTATGGAGCGAAGAAAGACCAAGGAGGATAGTGAAGTTTAATAAAGGGATGGGGTGAGCAGAGGGTGACAGTGAAAAGCAGGGATACTGAATGAATACATCTGCTCAGTATTCACAAAAGCAGAGGAGAGAGAGTACCTAAACCAAACAATGGAATCACTCTGGATAGTGGGATTGATAAAGTCCATTCACAGAAGACAGGGTCCTGAAAGAATTTGTAAACTGAAGGTGGACAAGGCAATGGTGCCTGATGGGATTCACCCCCAGAATTTTAAAAGAACTAAGGGGAGAACTAGTGACACCACTGACTACCCTCTCTAATAAATCATGGGATGATGGTGTGGTACCTGAGGACTGGAGGAGGGTGGATAGGATTCCTCCTCACAAAAGAGAGAGCAAGGCAGAAGCAAGAAACTACAGACCTGTTAGTTTGACCTCAGTGGTAGGGAAAATGATGGAATCACTTCTGAAAGAAAGAATTGTTGAGTACCTAGAGGCCAGCGGGGCACAAGACCCAAGGTAGCATGGATTCACAGCAGGAAGGTTATGTCAGACGAATCTAATAGATTTCTTTGACTGAATGACCAAAGTAGTAGACCAGGGAGAGGCTGTGGACATGGCCTACCTAAACTTTAGCAAGGCATTTGACACAGACCCACAAAGATTAATAAACAAGCTAGCCAGCCTGGGAGTAGGTCCCAGGGTGGTAGCCTGGGTAAAAATTGGCTGGACAACAGGACACAGAGGGTAATAGTAAACGGAGTCCACTCTGAAGAAAGGGGGGTTACTAGCAGGGTACCACAGGGTTCAGTACTGGGATCAGTCCTCTTTAATGTCTTTATAGGTGACATTGCAGAGGAACTGGAAGGAAAAGTATGCCTCTTCACAGATAACACAAAGACCTGCAACAAGGTTGATACACAAGGGGGTGGAAAGGATGAGAAGGCACTGGCAAGGCTGGAAGAATGGTCAAAAGTATGGCAGCTTAGATTCAATGCAAAGAAGTGAAAAGTAATGCACCTGGGAAAGAAAAACCCAGAGGAAGATATACATCGGGGGGGGGGAGGTACTAACAACAACATAGAGTCATGTCAGACGACCTAAAGGTAGGCAAGCAATGTGAGAAGGCAGTAAAGAGGTCTGGGGGAATACTGGAATGCATATGGAGTGGCATCACCAGTAGAAAACAGAAAGTTGTTATCCCTCTGTAGAGACAATTGGTGAGACCCCATCTGGGGTGATGCGTGCAGTTCTGAAGACCCCATCTCTGCAGGGACATAGACAGGATGGAGGCAGTCCAGTGGAGGGCAACTAAAATGATGCAGGGTCTGCACCACAAGCCATATGAAGAGACTCAAAGGACCTTAATAGGTATACCATCGAGGAAAGGAGGAAGAGGGACATGATAGAAACTTTTAAGTACCTCACAGAAATCAACGAAGTACAAGAGGAAAGCATCATTCAGAAAAAGAGATGTGCAAGAACAATGGGGCACAATTTGAAGATAGAGGGGGGGATGGCTCAGGGGCAACTTGAAGAAGTATTTTTTCACAAAGAGGATGTGGACTCATGGAACGGCCTTCCTGAGGGGGTCCTGGGGTCAAAAACAGTGGGGGAATTCAATAATGTATGGGACAGACATAGATCAATTCTAGTAGGGGGTAGGAGGAAGTGGGCTGTTGGTTAACTAGGCTCTGCAGCTTATCCAATTGGTAGGGTAATGGGCAGACTAGGTGGGCCAAATGGTCCTTATCTGCCGTCAAAGTCTGTTTCTATGTTTCTGTGTTAACTGCCTTTTGTTTTGTTTACAATTGACATGTGCCCTTTTTGTTTAGTGTTTTTAATGGACAGCCTGCCTTATTCTTTTGTTACCCACCCCATATGGGTGGTTGCCCTTATCTGGTCCCCCCAATATGGGCAGTTGCCTTTTTTCTTTTGTTTCTCCTCCAATATGGGTGGGTGCACTTTTCTTTTATCCTCCCCAATGCAAGCAGTTGCCTTTTTCTTGTGTTCCCCCAACACTGGTGGTTGCCCTTTTTCTATTTCTCCCCTCATATAGGTGGTTGCCCTTTTTCTTTTGTGCCTCTCCATGGGCAGTTGCCCTTTGTATTTTTTCAGACACCCCTTACACCCATTGTTTTTGTTGGTTTTGTAGTGGTGGTAGTAATAGTAGCTGTTATTATTGTTCCTGTTGTATATATATATATTTTAATGGCCTGTTGCCCCTTTTTTATAGTAAAGTGTATTTTTGATACATATCTGCATTGCTGTATGTCTTTCATCGGTGCCTTCCTCACACCCACTGCTGCCCCTTTGTTCAGCGCTGTACTGAGTGCTATGTTCAGAGCTGCACAAATGCATTGCAATGTGCCAGTGCTCTGCATTTGTGCACCGTGCAGTCAGCCCTACATTCAAAGGCAATAGCACCAGTGCAATTTCTCTGAATAAACCTTGGGCAGAGTCTGACATAGGTGCAAGCGTAGCACACTTACAGTGCTAGTGCAATTGACTGAATATGGGGCTCATGTAGTCATGACAAAAAGGTCTAATTAGACCTCAGATGTCTTTATTTGAACAAAATATGTAATTAATGGTAATACTGTAGTTATTTTACAAAAATCATGAATTCCTTTGGCTCCACTAAAAACAGTTGAGCGTGGGGTGAAAAATAAAATGGCATGTAGATGTCTTTTAGCTTTGTGAATTTCTTGATTACTAAAAAACATTGAGCACATGACATAAACTAAAACAATCTGGTAATTTTTTTTATCCTTTGCAAATTTTTTCATTAGTACTAAAAAACACTGAGCTAAGGGGGAAAATTGAACAACATGTCAATTTCTTATCAAGTTAAAGTTATACATGATAAAATATTTGAAAGTACTTAAACATGATAATTACTTTACAGTAACTATTAAGAGTTATGCAGTTGTCTCAACAGGTTTCTTTTTTAGTATGCAATTATTTTTAATATTCTAATTATTAAAACAGCTGAATGTAAATTCCATTATGAATATTAAAAACTGCTGAGCAGTACCTTTTTTAAGGCCCTACGTTAAGCAAGTTACTGGCTTAGTGCCATGTACTGACAGACACAGGGTCCTGTGCAAAGAAAGCTAAAGGTTTTAATTACAGTATTATATATATTTATCAAATTATATATATTTATCAAAAAGTAAACAAAATGGCCTGGTAGCGCTGAGAGTTGAGGCACTGGTTGCCACACTCACGCTGCACCAGTGACTCAGGTTCACTGGGAGTTGGCTGAGGAAGAGGGCTGGATTCACCTGTCAATTGGCAACTCTCCACTCCTGGGGTAAGATTAACCTGAGCGGTCATGGGAAAAATGGCCTGGTAGCTCTGAGGGTTGAGGTGCTGGATGCACCGATGACTCGGCTTTGGGAAAGAGCCCGGGTCACTGGGGGTCAGCCAAAGGGGAGGGAGGAGCTGTATTGAGCTGCCAATTGGCAACTCTCCACTCCTGGGGAGGGTTTGGCACCACTCCAAAAAGCAGATGGTGTCAGGAGGGGCGGATGCTGTCAGGCCCTCGGTGGAAGCCATGTCTCAGCATGGCTTCTCACCTGAACCTTAGTCCTTTGCGCTGGCATCCTTGGGGGTGGGATTAACTAAGCCAGTCATGGGGAAAACTGTACTATAAAAAGTAAACAAAACATTTGAAACTTATAGGTTCATTAGATCTTGTCTCAGTATAGGGTCATTTGGTGGCTGAAGCATAACATCTTTTCATTATTAAGGTTTACACTTTAAAAATATGTGCATCCACAGACCATAGTAAAATTACCAGAAAAACATGACTATTTTTTCAAGTTAAAGTTAGGCTTGAACAAAAATTAACAACTAGAAAAAAAATAATAGTAAATATTGACATGTATGTGGTCATGAGAAGATGGTCCAATATGACACAACAGTGTTGATTTTTAAACCCCCACCCCAAATTTGCACTTTAATAACCTTGCAACCATTCAATGGGGCAGATCTCTTGACATAATCAAGTTTCATTCTCGTTAGATGTGCTGATTCTGAGATACAGATAGTGCAAAAAGTGAATTTTTCAGAATTTATTTTCCCCATTGATTTGAATGAGTTTTCTGTCAACTTGCCTAGAGCTGTGACAGTTTAGAATTTTGGCCTGACATTTTCTAGGTATAAAGGATAGCCCACAGATGTGCCTTTTACTTGTTTGGTGAAAAATATTAATCCTTTCAAAGTTATTTAATTTGAAATTTTGAAAACTTGGTTCTGCACATTCTCAGTAAGCACTGAAGAAAATAGCTGTATGAAACAAAAAAGAATATTTTTCATACAGGGCCAGTCTTTTTTCATGAGGGAATTATTTACGGTTTTATTTACCACTATCTTGTTTTCCTTTTTCCATAAAACTTTACATCTGAAAAGCCACAAAATGGCATCCTGAGATCAACCTACACGGTACAGTAGCTTGTTAATTGGGACCCCCTTAGCTGGATTCTGCACTTAACTGTTGCAGAAATGTCCTTAAAATGTTGTGTATTTGAGATTATAAATCTTGTTTCATGACTCATGATATGAAACAAGATTATTTTGTATGATGACTCATGAAACAAGATCTTTTTTTGTATTGGGAATCAATGTATATCAATCAGGTTTTCAACTTTGGTGCATAACTTTGTAATTTTTCAAGATTTTAACATTAAATTTTCCACATATCCTTTTTGATACCACACCTCTTGAACAATGCTGGTGTCATTTCACAAATCCTGCCCAAAAGGCGATATCACGTTCAGTTTGCAAAATCACCTTTCAGGTGGGATTTCAACATTTTTGACATACTTGTTCATGAGGTGGGATCATAAGAAAGGTATGTTGAAAATTTTGGGTCAAAATATGCTAAAATGGCAAAGTTGTGCCCATCTGTTGACATTTCACTATGTTTACTCATAACCTTCTTAATTTTCTATATTTTAACCCCAAATTATCAACATGGCCATTTCTTTACACCACCTCATGAATGTTACAGCTTCCATTTTTAAAATCTTGCCAAAATGTCTTTTCATGTCCCTGCCGTGGAATTATACTGAGGTGGTGTACGGAGTGACATTTTGGTGGTGATTTGACAATTTTACTACCAAGTTGATGAGGTGGGGTAAAAGGAAGGCTATGTTGACAGTTTGGTTACTGTTGTCCTACAAATGGATGCCCTGTGCTTACCCATAAATAAATATATATATATATATATATATACTATCTATGAAAATTCCAAAAGAGGTGTCACTCGTGTAGCTCCATGTAGAAAGTAACGGACACTTCATTGCAGTGTACCAAATTTTTTATTTCCATGGAGTACCAACAACACAGGGTGAGGGACTCCTCTTTTGGAATTTTGTTTTAAATCACGAGCTGGCTGCTTGTATCTGGTGAGCACCATTTAGACAGAGCCAAGTCACAGCATTCTTTGATATACTCATCTATGGAGGATGGACATTGCACAATCTCAAAAAATAGGGATGCATGGGAGCACAGGGCCCTCCAGGCCCTGCACTTCAATGGGTAAATAAGATACCATTATACTATCTGAAAGGTAAAGAAATTCTTTTGCAAACAAAACTGCATTAATGCAACATCTAGGGTTCAGGCTAAAGTGAAGAAGTGAAATGGGGATGGTTTCAATCTCAAACTCCAATGCCACTTCTAAAGCACTCTCGCCTTGATTTGCTTTAGGATGGCATCGGATTTTAGGGTTGGAAACCCTAAAGCCTTATTTCCTACTTTTTTGCTTTAGCTTGAACCATAAATGTTGCATTAACACAGTTTTTCAAAGAATACACACATATATATATATATATATATATATATATATATATATATATATAAGACAAAGAACCTCTGTGCAAACACTGAGGCAAGGGTTACCCTAAAGGGCATTTGGCTGGGAAGCCAAGTTTCAAGAAAATATAAAATCACACATGCCCCACAATGCAAAGCATCATGGGCTGCATATGCAGATCACCACAGAATGTATATGGTTTTGTTTTACTTATGAAAAATAGTTTGGCAATTGCTTTGTAGCCATTGAGAGCTAGTCCTGAAGTTCTTCAAACAGGTACAAAAACAAAGCATGGCAGGAAATACAAAACAATGCAAAATCTGTTGAGAACACATCTAAAAATAAAGCAAAACATCCTTTTCTTGACCTGAGTTGATTTATTTTCAAGTTGTGAAAGCAGTCAAGCACATGTTGAAACAGAAAACAACTTGTTGCCTTTTGACTTTGCAAATTTTTTTGTATTACAAACCTGTTGTGCACATGGCAAAAAAATAATACAACTCAACAGCTTCTTACTAAAATTAAAAATTATTCACAAACAAAATAAATGTGCTAAAGCATGAAAGTCAGTACAAAACTAGAAGTCTTAAAGCTGCAATATTTATTAGTCACCATACTGTTTTTTTTTCAGAAATAATATTTTTCTGGCTAAATATCTAAAGATACTCGTTTTCTTTTCAATTTTCATTCATTCCTGAACCAAGACCAGAGGCAGATGACCAAGATGATCAGGGGATAGGAAAGAAACCCTATGAGGGTAGGTTGAGGAAATTCATCATGTACTTCCTGGAAGATAGAAGGACAGGGTCAATATGATATAGATCTTTTAAGTATGTGAGTAAATATAATTAGTACTGAGGGCATGTTTCAACTGAAGAGGGAGAGGATCACAAGAGGGCATAGTCTGAAACTGGAGGAGTAGGTTCAGGAGGGGATGAGGAGTCACTACTTCCCAGAAAGGGTGGTGGCAGCTTAGAACACACTGCCTGGGAGGTGACTCTCTGAAATCAGTGGGGAGTTTTAAAAGGGGTGGGATAGGGTCAAAGATAGAATACAAGTCAACGGGAGTTGACTAGAGTGGGGAACTCAGTTTAGGGAAACAATGTGGATATGGGGGGGCAACGGCAATTGTGTGAACTGCGAGCTGCACAACTGAGCAAACACGATAAACTGTGAGGCCTTTATCTGCTGGCATTTTTGTATGTTCATAAGATACATGAATTTGAAGTTTTTAAAAGTCCCCACTCCCATGCCATAACCACCATGAAAACATGAGTTATCTTGATATATTATAGTACATTTATGATTCCTCCTAGGTCCTTCTCTGTCTACTGACTTGGTTACCTGCATGCCACCCAGCCAGTATTCGGTCTCTGGGCTCTTTGCCCCAAATGCATTAACTTTCACTTTTAGCCAACCCCAGCTGTCAAATGCCAGACCACTTTTCTAGCTCAGTCAGGTCTTCCCTGAGGCTCTGTCTCTCCTCCTTCATGTCCACCATCCCACAGAGCTTAGTGTCATCTGCAAACAGGCAGATATTACCTTTACTCCCATCCACAATGTCACTGATGAAAATATTAAAACTACACTGGCTCGAAGCACTGAGCCCTGTCGGACACCACTGGTCACTGGACTAGCCTCAGATTGTTTAGACAATCATGGATGAAAAGAAATGGCTTATGTTACATAGAAACATAGAATTTGATGCTGCTTGCCCACCTAGTCTGCCTTTTTTTCCTCCCCACTATAACAACGCAGACCCTACTTGATCTCCGGCTTTACCCCCCATTTACCTGCCACTATGGTTCCATTAGCCTATCCCATGCATTCTTGAATCCCATTACAGTTTTTGTCCATACCATCTCCACTGGAAGGCTGTTCCAGTTATCCACCACTTTTTGTGAAGAAGTACTTCCTTACATCTCCCCTTGAGTCTACTCCCTCCAGCTTCAAAGCATGGCACCTTGTTCTTGAGCATTCTTTATTCTAAAAAGGCTTCCGCCTTGAAACTTATTAATACTCATAAGGTATTTGAATGTCTCTAGTACATCCCTTTCTCTCTCCTTTCCTCCAGGGTGTACATATTGAGGTCTTTCAGTCTCTCCTCATAGGGCTTTTGATTCAGACCCTTCACCATTTTAGTTACTCTCCTCTGGACCGCCTCTACTCTGTCTATGTCCTTTCTGAGATGTGGTCTCCAGAATAGGACACAGTACTCTAGGGGAGGTCTCACCAGTGATTTATACAGCGGTATTGCCACCTCCCTCTTTCTGTTGGTGATACCCCTCCCTGTGCACCCTAGCATCCCACTGGCCCTCCCAACTGCCTTGCCACACTATTTGACCACCTTTAAGTCATCAGATATGATTACCCCCAGGTCTCTTTCCTGTTTGGTGGTCATTATTACTATTCCCCCCATTTGATACTCTGCCCCTTTGTTTCTGCACTCCCAGGGCATGATTTTGCACTTCTTTGCATTGAAATGTAGTTGCCACACTCTTGACCACTCCTCAAGCTTTCCTAGACCTCTCTTCATCCCCCACCCCGAGTATCTACCCTATTACAGATCTTCGTATAATCTGCAAAAAGGCATACTTTCTCTTCTAGTCCCTCTGCAATGTCACTAATAAAGACTTTAAGGATGACCGATCCCAACACTGATCCTTGGCATGTTTTTTTCACATATTTTTCTGTCTTCTTTTTCATTTACACATTCATGTGCTTCAGCAATTTTAAAACACATGCAACTTTTTAATTTGGCTTTTTTCTTTGAAAAATCAACAACCCTGAAAGTTTTTTAAGTCACTGTACATTTCCTTTAGTGCACAAATAAAAAAAAGCATCTTAATTTTGTGTATTGTTTTGTAAACGTGGTTCTTAATGGCACTAAAACTAGTGTACCAATTATTTTGAAAACTGGACCGCTCTTAGCCTTTGTGACTGGGGTGTATGTCAGTACTAAAGCCTTAGGTCCTAAGATGGGCACGTTATAAGTTGTTAACAACAGGGCTGTGACACAGACATATCTACTCACCCAAATACAATGGCCCTACCACACCAGTATATGTGAGTAGACATTTTTTCACCTTGCAAAGGTGCAAAACTGCCAACCAGTATATGCAAACACTACCAATCAATCAATTATGATATCCCTGTGTAACACTGTATAAATTATTCAATTATGATATCATCAATTTGTAACAGCCAACTAATTTTATTTGACCTGTTATACCTACTATCAGTTATGTCTAATTTACAACTAATGAACACTATTTATATTACTGACACAATAGCTACACTGAAAAGCAGTTCATTAATAAGAAGTTTCATAATACAATTTTTGTAAATTTCCTCAAACCAGAGCTAGAAATATCATAAAAAGGCTTTCAATTAACATAAAAAAATGGCTTTCCTAACATGTTTGTTTAAAAACCCCATACCTCATTCCCCACAAAGCACAGCCTAAAACCATGAAATTACATTAAAAAAGGATTTCAAATGTTATTCCCTTGCCAGACACATGCACAAACACACACTAAACCTTGAACTACTGCCATTCTGTTCAGCTGGCACCACTATGTTTGTAATTCCTACACTGCCCGGGGGGGGCAGGACTGCCAGAAAGTGGCACCCCGGTAGTGAGCAAGGAGGATGTGACGGCCCTCCAAAGGAGGATGAAGCAACTTCTAGTGAGGGACTCAATTGTGAGGGGGCTACATCTGAGAGTAGCAAAAGGGTGAGAAGCAGGTTAGTTGGGCAGAATTGTCAAATTCTGGTAGAATGGAATTTCACAGAATTATGCCAGAAATAGAATGGTAGAATTCTGCAACAGAAAATAGTTGCAGAATGATTTTCTGCAGAAAAAAAGCTGTTCTGCAGAATATTATTCCATGGATCTCAATATTTTCTACGTAAATTGTTGTGGAATAACTTTCTGTAGAAAAATGCTGTCCGTGTAACTCCTAGATGGCGCTATCCCAGGGGCTACTACCCCGCCTGATTTGCCACTAACAGGTTGAGGGGCCTGGATCCAATGGCGGGTGCCTCCACCCAGAGGTCAGGGTTTGCAATAGTTAAACTAACTTGGTCACAGCCCTCTGGGACACTGCAACCCCCTTTCTTCCCACTAGTGGCCCACACAATATATCAGAATTACCTTCACAGTATACACTTACCCCCAGGTCTGGTCTCGCACTGGGACCTCCTGTGAAATGAGATACAGTGCAACAGTCACAGTACAGTACTTTAACATAGACAAATACCTCAGGCAGTATAACTTTGCTGAACAAGCAGCTCTGATTTATTTAGGGATATAACAAGGACAGGGGAAATCAGGTTAATTAGCTTATCACTCTAATAATCTACCTATGGCTCTGTGCACAGGCCTATCCCTATCAGTTACTGTCCCTGGTGCCAAGCCCCTAGTGGCTAGTCCAAACCGTGGCAGCTGGTAGGGCCCTTTCACACAGAGAAAGGAGAATTAAACAGTCAGCAGTACAGTAATTCCATTTGGATTTAATGTGGCAATTCAACAGGAGCGACCCTGAATTAGTACTCACGACCTCCAAATAAGATAGGGTCCTTCAATGTCAGCAGGGCTCACTTGAGGTACACAAACCTCTTCACACATCCATATAAAAGAAAGCACTATACCAGGCAGGCTGCATCTGTATCCCGATCGCAATTACTGCACAATACCCGGGAGAACACACAGCAGATTCAGTTCCTGACAGACCGAGTGCAATTTTCAGCAATTTCTCCAGTCTTCTACAGGGTGAGCCTGGTTTCTACTCTTCAGAGATCCTTTGATTCTTTTCACAGGACGGATTCAGTCCTAACAAGCTGTTACACAAGCTGCAGACCGGAACTCTGGGCCTTACACGTTTTTGACTAAAACTGCACACTGAAAAGCACAGGGCTCCTTCCTTCTTCACTGCCAAAGCTCAACTGAAACTCCAACCGACAAACCGGTACTCCTTTGAGTTCCTCCCAGTTCTTGACTGGATTGGCTGTCACTCACAATAGACTGCTGCTGTTGGTCCAAAAGGCACTGAAGTCTAAACTACATCCCAGAGTCACTGCCCATACAATCCTCTTGTGGCTGGCTCAGATTATGAGTCCAAGTTCTGATTCGTCCAAGGCACCATTTTAGAGCTAGCTTACCCCACACTGATTGGTCCAGTTCAGCAGTTCAAAACTAGAATGGGGAACTAGCAGACACAGTTCTGACTGCAAAGAAAGCAGGTTAGACAAACTGTAATTTCATTATTACCTAAATAATTTCTGGCAAACAGTTACATCTTTCAGATAGGTTCCTTTGCACTCCTAGTGACTGCAAAATGAGGTGAATTGCAGCAGCTCGAGTGGTACTCAGAGAAGCACACAGTCCCCCATACAAACTAATTATGTCTGCAAGCAGACAGCTCTTAAGAGACAGTACCAGAGGCTCTAAAAACACTCACTGATAAATGGCTTAAATGCCAAACACCATTCAGGCTTGGAGCATTCAAGCAAGCTCCTGGAAGTCTTTTGGGAACCCCCATTTGCAGGGGGGTTACATGCGGATCACAGTATGCAAAATTCCACAGAAGAACCAGCAAAATCCTGGCAGAAATGCTACTGGTGGAATGATCATTCTGAGCTAATTTCACTGGCAAAAATCCAAACAGCACTAGTGTCTACCTAGGTCCATGGTCCGTAAGAATGGAAAGCAGATGCTGAGGATCATTAGGGCAGCAGGACAAGAGGGAGAGCTGGATGTCATTGTCCACCTGAGGACTAAATTACCTGGCTAGAGATTGGGTGGGAAAGTGAAGAGGGAATTTAGGGAGCTGTGAGGTGTCTTAGACAGGTAGCTTACTCAGTGGTTTTCGATAAGGGTGCTTCCTCTCTATGAGAGGGGACGGGAGAGGGATCTCCATATCAGATGCTTTAACTCATGGCTGAAAGAAGGGTGCAGAGAGAAAGGTTTCAGCTACATTGGGGACTGGAGGCCCAGCTGGGAGGATAAGGGCCTACACTGAGGTGATTTACTGCATCCATCCGGGAAGGGAACTGCAGTCTTCAGTGGATGGTTTAAATGTTACTTTGATGAACATTTAAACCAGCTGGAGGTTGGTGGTGGAAGGAATCCTCCAGACCTAGAGGCCAACATGGATATTGTGGCCACAACTGAGTCATGGTGCACTGAAAACAATGACTGGGACATGGCCATACCAGGCTATACTCTGTTCAGGAAGGAATGGGTGGGAAGAGAGAGAGTGTGGTGCTTTATGTGAGGGAAAGCATAAAAGCAACGAAGATACAGAAAAAACAGGGGGAAGCAAAGGTACTCTGGATCACCCTGGAAATAGAAAAGGGAGTCACTATTCCCACTGGAGTGATCTACAGACCTCCAGCACATGGGAGGAATTTGATAAGGTACTAGTGGAAGCCACTGCCAAAATGATAGAAAAGGGGTAGATGCTGCTGATGGAGGACTTCAACCTGCCAGCTGTAGATTGGAGCCTCACAGCATCAGCTTCAGCTAGAAGCATGGACATGCTGGATGATCTGCAGGGGGCTTTCCTCAGGCAACTAGTCAGTGAACCCACTCATGATGAGGCAGTACTGGATCTATAACTCACTAACAGGGTTAGTGTTGCAGACATCAAAGTAGGAGGCCACTTGGGGACCAATGATCACTGTACAATGTGGCTCAATATATGGATGGAATACTTTTTTCAGCGTTAACAGAGGAAGGAGAGGAGGGGACAACAAAAAAGTAACAAAAGCTTTGGAAGGAGAGAGGTGGACACTAGTTCTTTTTTGAGGAGAAAGTCCCGAGGGACTTAATCTGAAGGTGGATAAAGCAATGGTGACAGATGGGGTGCATCCAAGGGTACTGAAGAAGCCTAGGAAATACTGGCTGAACCTCTGCCAGTTCTATTTAACAGCTCACTGGAAACAGAAGTGGTTTCAGAAGACTGGGAAAGGTGTACTGTATGTAGTCTCACTACACAAAAGTGGTAGCAGGTAGGACGCTAGACAATTATAGGCTAGTCAGCCTGACATCAGTAGTGGGATGTTAATGGAATTAGTTGGTTACAAGACCGAGGCAGCATGGTTTCATGGGATGAGGTCATGTCAAATGAATCTGATTGGCTCTTTGACTGGGTGACCTAGAACTAGATCAGGTGGAGCAGTGGACATTGCCTACTTAGATCCCAGTAAGGCATTCAATACCGTTCCACTTAGGGGACTAGTAAGCAAGCTGGGTAGTTTAGAAGTGGCACCAAAGGCAGTGAACTGAATAAGAAATTGGTTAGGGGATAGGTGACAGAGGGTGGTGGTAAATGTAGTTCACGCCAAGGAAAGGAGGGTGACAAGTTGGGTGCATCAGGGATCAGTGTTGGGACCGGTTCTCTTTAATGTCTTTATCAGTGAAACTGCAGAGAAGCAGGCAGGGAAGGTCCATCTCTTTGCAGAAAACACCAAAATCTGCAACAGGGTGGGTGCTCCAGGGGTGGAAAGGATGAGCAGAGACCTAGGAAAACTAGAGAATGATTTAGGGTATGACATCTGGGTTTGTATGAGAAGTGCAAATTAATGCACTTAAAGCACAGAGACCCAAAGGCACAGTGCAAAATGGGTGGAGTGCTATTGATGACCACCAAGCAGGAAGGAGACCTGAGGATAATTATATCAGATTACCTAAAGGTGGCCAGGCAGTGTGACAAGGCATTAGGGAGGGTAAGTGGGATGCTGGCATGCATAGGGAGAGGTATCACCAGCAGAAAGAGGGAAGTGGTGTTGTCTACGTATAGATAGATGGTAAGACCCCAACTAGAATACTGTGTGCAGTTTTGGAGACCACATTTCCAGAAAGACATAGACAGCATGCAGACAGTCCAGAGAAGGGCAACTAAAATAGTCCAGGGTCTCCATCAAAAGTTCTATGAGGATTGACTAAAGGACCTCAATATGCACACCCTGGAATAAAGGAGGGAGAGGGGGATATGACTGGAAAAATATAAATACCTCATATGGGTAAACAAGGTACAGGAGGGGAGTGTTCAGAGGTCCCAGAAGACTGAAGAAGGGCTCATGATCCCACTCCACAAGAGTGGCAGCAGGGAGGAGACAGGGAACTACAGACCAGTCAGTCTTACCTCAGTAGTGGGCAAGATTATGAAGACATTCCTTAAGGAAAGGATAGTGCAACCCTGGAATCCATAGGAACACAGGATCCAAGACAGCATGGGTTTACAAAAGGAAGATCCTGTCAAACTAATCGCATAGATTTCTTTGACTGGGTAACCAGAGTGGCGGACCAAGGGGGAGCAGTTGATGTCGCCTACCATGACTTCAGCAAAGCTTTTGATACTGTTCCACATAGAAGATTGATTAATAAGCTGGGTAGGCTCAGGGTGAGTCAGATGTTGGTCAACTGGGTGGCAAATTGGTTTGGTTGACGGGCAGAAAACAGAGAGTGGTGGTAAATGGTATACAGTCAGAAGAGATGCAAGTCACAAGTGGGGTACCTTGAGATCAGTCCTGAGCAAGTCCTCTTCAATATCTTCATCAGTGACATTGCAGATGATCGGAGGGAGGGGGTTTGTCTGTTTGCAGATGACACCAAACTCTGCAACAGAGTAGACGATCCAGATGGGGTGGGCGAATGAGAAGAGATCTGGATAAACTAGCAAAATGGTTGGAAGAGTGGCAACTGGGGTTTAATGTAAAGAAGTGCAAAATCATGCACATAGGGAAGAGAACCCTGAAGCCACCTATAGCTGGGAGGAGAGTTGCTGGCAGTCACAAGGAAAGAAAGAGACTTGGGCGCATCATCACAGATGACCTGAAATTATCCAAGCAGACCACTAAAGCAGTAGGTAAGGCTAGGGAATGTTGGGTGTATTAGTAGGGTATCACAAGTCAGAAGAGGAGGTAATAATCCATCTTTACAAGACACTGGTTAGGCCAGCATCTGAGTACTGCGCAGTACTGGAGGCCGAGCACCTTCTCGGCAAGGACATTAACCAAATTGAGGCAGTCCAGAGAAGGGTAACCAAAATGGTGCAGAGACTGCATCAGAAAACATATGAGGACAGATTAGCTGAGCTCAATATGTATACCCTAGAGCAAAGGAGGAGAGAGGTGATATGATTGAAACATTCAAGCACCTTAAGGGCAGTAACAAGGTGAAAGAGTCTAATATGTTTCAATGTAAGAAAACTAGCAGGACAAGAGGACATAGCATGAGATTAGAGGGAAGCCGATTAGGGGTAATGTGAAGAAGTTCTTTTCACAGAAAGGGTGGTGGATGCATGGAACGCCTACCTCAGAAAGTGGTGGATATGAATACAGTTCAGGGCTTCGGATAGGCATCAGGAGCAATACAGATGAGTATGAATAGATAGGCCATTGACAGAGCAAAGCCAATGGCACATTCATAAGGTAGAAAATGAAATGGGCTGACTGGATGGGCCTTGTGGTCCTTATCTGCCATCAGCTTCTATGTTTCTATGTTTCTCAAAAAGAAGGGGACATGTTATGAAGCTGGAGGAGGTAGATTCAGGAGAAATATGAGGAAGTACTTCTTCACAGAAAGAGTGGTGGATTCCAGAAACAACTTTCCCGATCAGGTGGTGGGGGCAAAAACTATGGTGGGGTTCAAGAATGCATGGGATAAGCACAAGGGAATCATAGTGGAAAGGAAAGGTGAGGGAAAAGAGCTGTAGATCGGGCATGATCTGTGGTAATAGTGTGGGTAGGGAGAAATGGGTAGACTGAATGGGCCAAGCGGTCTTTATCTGGCATCAATTTCTATGTTTCTGTAACAACACAACAGAAGGCCACCACCGAGTGGTAAGTTGTTTTAAGAACTACTATTCTGTGTCTATAGCAAAAGTTATTCAACTCTTCAAGGCAGCATTACAAAAAAAAAAACTGATCATCGGTTCAGCTAATCAACCAAAATGAAATCAAACTCTCATGAAAAAAGGAATGGGGCTAAGCTATCCTGCACTCTGCTCAAACTACTTCTTTGAAAATGCATGTTGTCTGGAACACCCCACCACCACCATAACAGATGCGTGCGCGCGCACACACACACACATGCACGCACGCACGCACACACACACTATTCTTTTTCAATGGCAAAAAATATTCAAGCCTCCAAATCAGCATTTTAAAATGAAGTAAAACTCATAACAACCATTGAGCTCACTGTGTCCTGCAGTTAGTGGTTTCTGCACCTTAGCCTGTGAATCTGTCACACACTCCTCATACGGTACAGCAAGTCAACTGATTATCCCATTAACTAAGTCATCCCTTTGAACTCCACATGATTATTAGAGACGCTTCCTCCTACATTGCAAATTTTTTTAAAAGATCTCATTAAAAGTGAAAACTAAGCAGTATTTCGACCACCCAAATGCACTCTATAAAACAAATGTAAGAAAAGTAACGTGTACTTAAAAAATAATTTCAGCTCGATGAGTCTAATTAGCTAACATGCCACTCATAGCTCATTGGACCCCTGTGATAGAAATAGCTAAAAATGTAAGCAATAACCCATGACAGGGAATGTGTTTCTACAGAATTATTGCATACCCTGGGTGAACTGTAAGGCATGAGGCCAACAGCTGAATGCCTTTCAACTACATAGAAGTGAATTAATTTCTCAAGAAATGCATACCATGGAGGGGTTATTGCACATCTAGAATGGAAAATGCTGGGATTCCAGAGGTAAAAGGTTTAATTTGCATGTAGTTATTTGTTACTAGGTAGACTATGTAAGTTTGAAAATGAGGGCTAATTACCTTTAAATGCACCTAGAAAGCATGGTAATTTTAAAGAAACATATGCCCTGTCATGGGTTACTGAGCTAGAAAATGTAAACAGTTGTAATGGAAAAAGGTTTTAATTTCAGTTAGTAAGGACAGGGTTGGGGCAAAAGGGAGTAAGGCCATCAGGAAATGGAGGGTAATGAGTACCAATGCCCGTAGTCTGGGCAACAAGCTCCCTGAGCTGATGGCCTTAATGGAAGAGGGATGACTGGATATCGTAGCAGTCACAGAAACATGGTACACAGAGAACCATGACTGGGATGTTAACATACCAGGGTACGCAACCTACAGGAGAGACAGGCAGGAGAGAAGAGGGGGAGGAGTAGCTCTCTATGTAAAGGAAGGGATAAAAGCAACTGAACAAAAGAGTAAACAGGGAGGAGAGGAGGCACTGTGGGTCACCTTGAGACTGGAAAGGGCACCACAATCCGCACAGGGTTGTGTACAGACCCCATGTCAGGGGAAGGAATGGACAAGGATATGATAGAAGGCATTCTTAGAATGGCAGAGAAAGGGAGATACTGTTGATGGGAGATCTGAATATGCCAGATGTTAACTGGAGCACATTTGCTGCAGCCACATCCAAGAGCAGGGCCATTCTTGATGCCCTTCAGGTGGCAGGCATTAGACAGCTAGTTTCGGAACCCACTGTGAGGGAGCAATCTTAGACCTCGTACTTCAAACGGGGCAGTGAGAGGATCTCAGATCTAGAAGTGGGTTGCCATCTGGGGACAAGTGACCATCAAACAGTGTGGTTCACGTTAAACTCAGCTACAGAGTCAAGCCATACAAAAGTGAGGGTACTGGACTTTAGGAGGGCTGACTCTTGGCAAGATGGGAGAGTGCCTCAGAAAGCACTAGCAAACAGGCTAGAAGGAGGTGTGGAGCAACAATGGGGAATAATCAAACTGCCATCACAGAGGCAACAAGTCTTGTGTGAAGCAAATAAACAAATCAAATGAAAGAAAAGCCACTATGGTTCTCAAAAGAGGTGGCTGTGAAAGTCAGGAAGAAAAAGATAGCATTCAGGAAGTATAAGGAAACACAGAAGGAGCAGGACAGAGAGCTGTACCAGTTAAGGCAGAAGGAAGCAGGGAGGGAAGTCAGAATAGCAAAGGCCCAAACTGAGGAAAAGATAGCAAACTCAGTTAAGAAGGGGGATAAAACCTTTTATAGGTACATCAGCGAGCGTAGAAAGACAAAGGGAGGGATAGTGAGGCTGAATAGAATGAACGGTGGGTGGGCAGAGGGGGACAGTGAAAAAGCAGGAATACTGAATGAATATTTCTGCTCAGTATTCACAAAAGAGGAGGGGGAAGTGCCTAATCCAATTAACAGAAGCACTCTTGATAGGGGGGTTGATCCCAGTCCTTTCACAGAAGAAAGGGTTCTGCAAGAAATCCTAAAACTGAAGGTGGACAAAGCAATGGGTCCTGATGGAATTCACCCCAGAATTCTAAAAGAATTAAGGGAGAAACTAGTGAAACCACTGGCTACTCTTTTTAATAAATCATGGGAGGATGGTGTGGTACGCGAGGACTGGAGAAAGGCGGATGTGATTCCCCTTCACAAAAGTGGGTCCAAGACAGAGGCAGGAAACTACAGACCTGTCGGTCTGACCTCTGTGGTAGGGAAAGTGATGGAGTCAATTCTGAAGGAAAGAATAGTCGAGTACCTGGAGGCCAGTGGAGCACAGGACCCAAGGCAGCATGGGTTCACAGCGGAAGGTCATGTCATGACGAATTTAATAGATTTCTTTGACTGGGTGACCAAAGTAGTAGACCAGGGAGGGGCTGTGGACATGGCCTACCTAGACTTTAGCAAGGCATTCGACACAGTCCCACACAAAGATTAATAGTCAAATTAACCAGCCTGGGAGTGGGACCCAGGGTGGTAGCCTGGGTAAAACATTGGCTGGACAACAGGACACAGAAGGTAATTGTAAATGGAGTCCACTTGAAGAAAGGGGTTACTAGTGGGGTACCGTAGGGTTCAGTATTGGGTCCAGTCCTTTTAATGTCTTCATCAGTGACATTGCAGAGGGACTGAAGGAAAGTATGCCTTTTGCAGATGACACAAAGATCTGCAACAGGGTTGATACACAAGGAGGCATGGAAAGGATGAAAAGGACTTGGCAAGGTTGGAGGAATGGTGAAGTATGGAAGCTAGGATTCAATGCAAAGAACTGCAAATAATGTACCTGGGAAACAAGAACCCAGGGGAAGAATACACAATGGGTAGGGAGGTAGTAACAACAACAAAAAGGAAAGGGACCTGGGGTAATCATATCAGATGACCTTAAGGTTAGCAAGCAATGTGAGAAGGCAGTAGGGAGGACTGGGGGTATACTGCAATGTATAGGAGAGACAACATCAGCAGAAAACAGGAAGTTGTTATCCTCTGTACAGACAGTTGGTGAGACCCCATCTGGAGTACTGTATCCAGTTCTGGAGACCCCATCTCCGCAAGGACATAGACGGGATAGAGGCAGTCCAGAGGAGGGCAACTAAATGGTGCAGGGTCTGCAAGAGAAGCCGTATGAGGAGAGACTAAAGGAGCTTAATATGTATACCTCATGAAAGAAGGAGAGGGGGACATGATAGAACTTTTAAGTACCCTCAGTGGAATCAACAAAGTCCAAGAGGGTAGCATCTTTCAAAAAGAGACTTGCAAGAACAAGGAACACAATTTAAAGATAGAAGGAGGGCGGTCTCAGGGGCAATGTGAGGAAGTATTATTTCACAGAGAGGGTAGTGGATGCATGGAACAGCCTTCCTGAGGAGGTTGTGGGGTCTAAAACTGTGGGAGAATTCAAGAATGCATGGGACAGACATAAGGCAATTCTTGTGGGGGGTAGGAAGAAATAGGCTGTTGGTTAACTAGGATCTGCGGCCAATCCTGTAGGTAGGGAAGTGGGCAGACTAGATGGGCCTAGCGGTCCTTATCTGCCGTCAAAGTCTATGTTTCTATGTTTCTATGTTTCTAAGGCTGTTGCTAGGTTAGCAATGAAATGTCCATTTACTTGGAATTATTGAATTGTCAGGTAAAATCTTTAGACCAATGAATTGCTATATATATAGGCCTGGATCAAAATATGTAGTTTATTTTCAAGTGTATGGGGGAAAGACCATAACTCATGAGTGGTGGAACCATGAGTGTGTTATGAATGCCTTGTCCCCTCACAAGTGATGATAAACTGTGCAATTTGAGTCAGGCCCTTGCATTACTGATTTATACAAAATCAGTTTACTAGTAGTAACTTTTAAATCTATTATTTGTGTGAAGGTTTAACAATGTTTCTTTCTGAGTACTGGTCCAATACTGACTGTATGTACAGTGCTGGTCCAGTA
Source organism: Neoceratodus forsteri (assembly GCA_016271365.2). Taxonomy (NCBI): domain Eukaryota; kingdom Metazoa; phylum Chordata; order Ceratodontiformes; family Ceratodontidae; genus Neoceratodus; species Neoceratodus forsteri. Next base: position 935,305,127 of record CM028133.1, read on the forward strand.
CTGGCATAACTGGTTAAGTTGAGAATACCCCCACACAGGTACCACTCTAAAACGAATGGTACCCACACTAATATCAGTCTTATACTGATGCTCCCCTCACCTGGACCAGCCTAACACTGACAGCATTGCACCAGTATCATTCTAATACTGATGGTACCTGCACAAGTACCATTCCAAGGCTGGTGAGTACATACACTTGTACTGGTCCAATACTGATGGCATCCACAGTGGTACTAGTCCCACACTGACAGTGCACCAGCACCAGTACTGGTATGATACAAACAATAACCATACTGGCAGAGTTTCAGCATCCTTAGAACCAGTCATGCTCAGTATCATCAGTATCAGTACAAGTCTTGTAACTTAAGCAACATTGCAGCTCTGATCTCATAATCACTGCTGTAGATTTGCTATTGTATCAGTATTGGTCCAGTAATTTCAGCACCAGCTCAGGTCTGATCTTATGGCTTTAAGTGTCAGCATATCTCAGCTGGTAGCTCATCTGCCAGTTGACCACAAGGTCATAGGTTCCAGACCCACACTAGGACATGGTCTCATACCCCAAACATTAGCAATCCAGTGGTGTACTGGTTGGGTGTACTGTACTTCAGAAAGAAATTAAACTGAGGTATTTTCTGATAATCATTAGTGGTGTGGGTGGTTGTCCAACTGGCAGTCAAATAATCTATGGCACTTTTTAATGGGGATTTTCCCATTGTCCTGGCAACATTCCTTTATCAATAAAACTAGTTTAGAAACATGTCCATGGGTTTTGATTAACTGGAATGGTGGCCACTACATGTATACAGTCAATTCACTACCCGCCTCTCACTACTTGTAAAGCACTTTGGAATGCAATGTGTTTGAAAACCACTATGCAAATGCAAATTCATCCTCTTGTCAGGACCAGTATTGGTTTAGTATTGTCAGTGCAGGAATAACTTCAGTCTCATCAGCACTGGAATAAGTCTGGTCTCATCAGCAACTGCAATATACTGATCCGGTCTCTTCAGCACTGGTATAGATCCAGTATTGTTAGCAGTGAACCAGTCTGGTATAGTGAAACCTATTCTTGTACTGATACAGTATTGAGTGATCTTGCACTGGTACAGACCTGATAACAATACCCACAGGACACTGTCACATGGGTCAGATTTTCAGAATCTGCAATAGCCACACAATAAGGATATGCGCCACACAGTACAGTAGTAGCGCCAACTTTGTCAAGCAATTTTGTGAGATTCCCTATTTATCCTTCACAACATCTAAGGGGAAAAAATCCTCTAAATTTCTTTTTGTTATACCTACAGAAAGAGGCAAGTTCCTATTACAGTACTTAAGTGCTGTCTGGTAGATTTTCAGCTACACTATCAGATGAGACAAGCCTCTCTGTGTAGCAGTGAACATGTTAACAAAACAAAATCCCTAACTACAGGTTTCACAGTTCTCAATAGGGATTTTTAAAAATCCTTAAAAATCCCTTGACTAATTTGGTGCTACTGCTTTGTAATATTAGAGTGTCTGTGCAAATATCTGCTAAGCTAACCACCTGTACTTTTTATGACTACTTGCCCAGTGTAAAGATGGAGTCTGAAAGCAATGGGTACTCTTTAAAAATATACTTTAGTTGCTATTAAAGACAAAGTGTCCAAAGCTGCTTGTATGATAAAGTGGCTCATGAGAAGGGCCCTGTTTTATTATCCTGTTCTCTTTAGCATGCCTTCAGCTTATGTTATGTCAAATCATAGACAACAAGCCATCTATCAAAAAGACCAGCACTTCAGATTACAGAAGTTATGGCTGCAAAATGGTCTTGTTAATACTGAGCTAGGTACAGTGAGAAAAATGAATACAGTGGGGGAGTCAGACTCATGCAGTAAACCATGTGAAATAGCTGACATTTCAATGTTTTGTTTTCCATGGTTCTGAATGTTCTAGGTGAACGGTCAGGGCTGCCATCTGCTTAGAAAAAATTACTGACATTCTCCAGTTTTATTTATTTATTTTGCTGACAAACACAAAGCATCTACAAAAAGCCTTTCATGCAGTGAAAACGCAATGCACCTCATGGCTTTCCTTCTGTTATATCCTATGTATCATTGTTTTCTCACACTTATCCCATCCATGTCATCCATTTCTTTTTTATTGAACTAGAGCTGGAGAGGTGCAGTTTGGACAGAAGGACTGGAAAACCCCAAGCTTAGGTTAAAATGGTTCCACCCAGGAGATCCTGCCATCTTAGGGCTCCCAACACACTTGGCGTATACCTGCTTGCTTGTAGGCATGTCACATGTTGGCATAAAGGTGAGAAAAGTGGGCCATTGGCAAATTTGGCAAATTCGGTTGGGCTGCAAGTTGGGCCCTGTGAATTTGGTTCGGTTTCACAAGTTCAGCAAAACCACTCTGGTCACAATGCAGTAACTAGTATAAGGTAAAGGAGACAACAAATGGGGGTGGTGTAATAAAAGCCTTGAGGTCAGCAAAGAATATGTATTACTCTAGCTTCCCTGTAGGAGGTGGTGTTGGCATACCACTGCTGTGAATTGCTGTGTTTGTGGTGGTGTAACTGAGTCTCCAGCGCACTAAGAAAGCTGGGACCCAGTGCTGAGTTGCAATAATAATAATAGGAATTCATTGCTGACCTCAGATCTTAACCCTCTGTTTAGTCTCTGCTTTACCTCCATACTGATTCCAAAATTCCCTGGCATCATAGATTTCTCAGAATATATCGTACTTCTCCTTCAAAAATAATGCAGAAACATAAAAACAAACAAAAGAAATCAAATTTAGGGCATGATATTGCCCTTCACAATATTTACCATCCAAGGATGAAATCATTTTCTTAGTTCTCTTTTTAATATTTTAATCTTTTTTTTTACATTTTTTATATTGAACACAACCGTTTGCTGCTGCCAGTCAAAGTGGTAGTCAACCGACAAAGAGGAAAAGTGTGTGTCTATGCACAGTCACTCAGTACTGCCCCACTCTTAGTGGGGTCCTGCTTAAATGATGATAAATCTCTGTGAGTGACACACATGATCATATGAAGCTGGCAGGTGATTACAACATCAAACTTGTAATCTCATAAGCAAGTCTTGTGCTAGTGATGCTGCTCAGAGTAGTCCTTGTGCTGCCAATACTGTTGGGTTTGGTGATCTGGACTGTGGCACCAGTGCCAGTGGGAGTCTGGAGAGACTTGCATGTAGGAGGTATAGGGGAGGGCAGGTACTAGTAGATATCACTTGTTGGACTTGTGACTAATCAAATGGATAGCATTAGTGAAAGTTGGTCGATAGTAAGTTGAGTGTTAGAAATGACAGAATTCAAGATTTCTGGATCTAGCCTACAACAATCTGTTGATGTAATATCAGCAGTTGTACAGAAACATTTGCCATATAGGATTGATGTTCAGTAGGAGAACATCTGAGAAATTCAAAGCCACTTGTCTTGCTCATCTTGCCAGAACTGAACTGAGTTAGTATTTATACTGCACGGTGACTCTGCTGGATAGGTCTGTTAATGTACTGTGGTACCATGTTTGAGCCTTCCTCCAAAACAGCTGAATGGAGCCAGCAATCTGTATTCAAAAGTTCTCGAGTCTTCATTGTTGACACAGAATCATAACTATCCAAATCTTCCATGTCACACTCATGCCTAGCACTGGCAAAATGGGAAGAACGCAGAAGAGGAGAAGCAGTATGACCAATGAGTTTATATATGCACTTTGCTGGTGGTTTCTTCAAACTACTTTTGCTGCTCCATCACACATGTATGCATCTGTTTCTGTGTGGATGCAGTCTATGCATCCCATATAAGTGAGTCCATCTATATAACTGAGATCCAGTAGTAGTGCCATGCCAAATGCCATCTCCAGTATAATGTTGTCAAACCTGTCTGTAACTTAAGTATGAAAGATCACTGCCACTTCTTTTTCTCCCAACATAGTTTACTGAATTTTTACACATTACAGTGTAAGGACGTCAGCGTTCAACAATGAGCATCTTGTGCAGTTGTTAATCTAAAAACCGTAATGTTCATTCTATGTTAGTACATTAAGAACATTACATGTTATTGCTAACCTTACAATTCACATAGCCAATGAGATAGCATAAACAATAAAAGGAAATGAAAAAGGAACAGTGTCTGCACTGATGTCAGGGATTATGTATTATTTGGCCAGTGTCATGTCCACCTTAATGTGCCAATGTCACCTTTGCTTCATTTCCAGGAGCCTCCATATGATAGGTCTATGGCCCTGCCTTAGGAACCATCTAGCGCTGGCACACGCCATGAATGATACTGTAGATCAGATAGTTCTCAAATGAGCCCTACAAACAATCATAAATGCATTCTCTCCCCCTTGCTATATAGACTAGTTTTTCCAATTTCATAAAGTCTGTCAAGGCTCTACACCATGCAGCAATAGCAGGGGGACTGGCACTTTTCCAGTTTGATAGAATACCCAATTTAGCAGTGGAAATAGCCACAAATGCCAATTTATTTTGTCCTGATTAAAGGTTCTCCACCCTGGGTCCCACTCCCAGTCTCTCAATAAATACAATTTTGGAAGTAATATCTACTTGTTTACCTAATAAATATCTCAGTAGCAAATTCTTTATTTCCGACCAAAATTCTGTCAGTTTATTTTTACTTTGTATGGCCATTTTCTACCCATTTTCTAGTAATTCAACCCAGTCTTCTGACATATCTATGGCCAGTGCTTCTTACCATTCTAGTCTATTAGATTCCCCCTGTTTGAGGGACTGAGCTCACAAGATTCTGATAGAGTTTTATGACCAGACCTTTCTTGTTCCCATTAAAATACAAGGCACCACCGATGGTCTTTCTCTAATCTTCTTTGTAGGAAGTGTTTAATTTGCACCTATTGAAACAAACTTGTTGCTTGTAATCCATAAGTTTGCTGCAACATGTCAAATGTCGTACGTTGTCCCCAATTATACAAGTTGCCTAGTGTCAATATTCCCAGCTCTTCCCACACCTTGTATTCTGGGTAAAGTAGTAACTGAGGAAATGGTGGGTTGTCCCACAGAGACGTTAAGACTTTTCCCAGCTGCTGCCCCTTTATATCGTGTACTTTATGGCATACCCTTAGTAACTGCTATATGACTGGGTTTTGTTTGGTACACACTGGGTTATTTAAAGAAGAGCTAAAGAGTAAATCAACAAGTCTGATTTAGTTACTTGAGCTTTTTCAAACAAAGCTCTCTTATCTGACCCTGAGTACTACACTAATGTTCTCCCATGCAATACGTTTGTCTAGGTGGCTATGAACCTTGATGTCTTTACTGTCCTCAGCTGTCTTATGGTTACCCTAATTGCTTTATTTTACATCCTTATTATAATCTATGCCTAAAATGTACCCTTATGTAACTATTACTGTGCTACCCAATGTATATCTTGTTTTGCTCCTGTACACCTATATTATGTCTGTGCAGTTCTGCATTGTAACCAATGTCCTGTGCTCTCCCGGTCGTGCCTGAAAATAGGCAGGTCTGTTGCCTAGCACACTTACCCAGTTACCAAAAGCTAATAAATAAATAAAAAATAAATATTACCATATTCTAGGTTATACCATTCTCTTATTTTAGCAAGCTGGTCTTCCCAAGAGTAATTTTTGAAGTGAGTTGCCCCCCCAACCCCAATCTATATAAGATGTTCTAGTTTAATTCTTGGAGTTTTATTATTCTGTAGCTAACTAATGGTACAGTATATTGTCGGAGTGTTTTAAAAAAGAACTCTGGAGCTGTCCCACCGGTGCAGTTGCAAGGTGTCCATTTGCAGCGCCAACATCCCAGGTATGGGAATGGACTCAGGAGTCAGAGGGCCAGCCAGAGGGAGAAGGATTGAGCATACTAGTAACAGCTCTCCTTCTTCAGAGGGAGAGGGTAGAGTGTCTGGCACTTTATGGACCCCGGCAGAGGCTGAGGTTCTGCTGCAGCCGCATCATCAGTTAAAGGTGGGGCAGATGTCGGCTTGGCCCCTGCATATCACTGCACTCCTGGCCCCTGGGACCAGCATCAAAATGGCTGGTGATCCTACTATGATGCCTGACCAGGTCTCACTGTACCTACTGCGCTTCACAGTGCCTACCGAGATGGTGTTCTGTCAGTTGGCTCACCTCTGTGGCCCCACCCAGGGGGGCAAGCTCAGGGAGCCCTGCCAGTGGGAGTGATGCTGCTGGTAATCTGGACAAGTTTCCTCAGGGGTGGGTCCACTTGGTGGCCCTGCCTTGAGGTGGCAATTCAGGGCAGTGAGTAGTAGTGGCAGTCACGGTGGGGGCAAAGTCTGGAGGGGTATGGGTGGAGGTTAGGGATGCCATGCCCCCCCCCAAAAAAAACAACTCTGGAATGGGAATAGGAAGAACCTGAAATAGGTATAAGAATTTCAAAATTATTATAATTTTAAAGACATTGGATCTCCCCAGAAAAGATAAAGGCAAAGTATGCCACTTGCTACATAATTCCTTTGTTATCTGCAACAGGGGGAGGTAGCTGGCAGCACACGTACTGTATAGTTTATCTTTCTGTTGGATGTTTACCCTTGGATACTTGAATTCTTCCTGGGTCCATTGAATGATAATTCTAGCTCGAGGGCAGCATGTTCACTAGAACACAGTGGTAGGACTACTGTTGTTGAGAGGTTTACTTTATACCTAAATGGCATCAAAAGAGGCGGGTCTGTCCACTAGTTTAGCTAAAGGTCTCTCAGGGTGGTGACACAAGTCAGTAAGCAGTCTGCATATAGTGAGACTTTTAGCATTGTGTTTGCAATGTTGACAACTTTGATGCCTTCATCAGACCAGATGGATTGTACCTGTTGCTCTAATGGCAAAGCTGAATAACAGGGGTGACAAGAGGACAACCCTACCAGCTGCCTCTACTCGGTAGAAATGGGTCAGATTTCTATATGTTAGTCTGCAGTGGAGCAGTGGGACCAGTGTATGCGGCATGGACCCATCCCAACAATTTAAGACTGAACCATATATGTTTCACCATGCCCCAGAGGTGGTCTTACTTAATCCAATCAAAAGCCTTTCCAGCATCAAGCAAGACCATCAGCAGGTAGTCATTAGAGTTGACCTGGCCGACTCTAACTAGCACCTACATCAGAATATGGAGGTTCAGTTCTGCACCCTCCCTCTCACAAACCTTGCTTGGTGCTCATTAACTAGCATTGGTAGGACCTTCTCCAATCTCTATGCCAGTACTTCTGCATGGATTTTAAAATCAGAATTTAGCAGGGAGATAGCTCTATAGAAGGATACCATATCTCAAGCTTTATCAGGATTTGGCAAGACTGAGATTCTGGCCTGTGTAAAAGTATCTGGTAGCTTACCTGTTGTAAAGGCATGTGAGAGCTGCAAACAGGGGCCCCATAATTGCCGGGGTTAGTTTTTATACAGATCTACAGGAAGGCCATCTGGAGGCTATGCCAGTTGTTTGTTGCCCCATGGCCTGTAATACCTCTTTTGTTTAGTGAGCTCAATTTCTAATTCCTCTAATTCCAAAGCTGCTTTAAGCCCTCATAAAATTATGTGTGACCTGTTTCTCAGGGTCTTCCAGGTTACCATATCCAAAGGAATAGAGCTGCCTGAAGTATTGTGTAAATTCAGCATTTACAGTATTTCCTTCTGTCCCAGCTTGATGTGCCCTTGACTATCTTTTATATTCTCAATATATTTTTGCATGATTTCTTGTTTCAGCTGGTAGGCCAGAAACTTGACATATTTAGTTCTAGTTTCATATAATTTAGACCTCAGATACCCCAGGACTTGTCTTAAGTTTCTGGTGTTGATCTCATTACACTCCATTCTAAGGCTAAAAAACTTAGTGTATTGCTTTGCATCCCTACTGCTCTATAAGGTTTTCTTCAACTCTTTAATCTTCAACTGGCCAACTAGTAAGGTTTCTATATTTACCTCACTGATAAGAGTTTACATCATACTAATTTATTCTCTATGTATGTGCCGACTGCCCTCCAGCTTTCTTGTCTTACATTTATAAAGAACCTTAAATATAGAAATAAATGAGGAATTGTGCAGGATCTGATTGAAGGGGTCACCATGAAGTAGTGGTTAAGCTTTCACAAATCTCTGCTATTTGTTAACAGCCTCTGTTAAAAGTATAATGAAAAGAAGAAATTAGTTAAATCTAAAAAAACAAATTTTTGGATTTTTGTCCAGTTTGGGGTAGTATCTGTGGGGGGGGGGGTAGAGGCACACCTTGTTTGTTGACTAACCAGTTGGAACATTATACTTTAGTCCTGGTGAGAAAGGAGATCCAATGTTTGTATTTTTTGACTGGGTGAAGAAAAGCATGGTGGCAGCATCCAATTCAGCTCTACCACACTTTTTGTCCTCCCCCACCCATCCCACCTCTCAGGGAACAGCATGTCATGTGTCTTCTGGATTCTGTCCCCAGGAATTCTACATCAACATTTCAATTGATTGGGGGAGCCTCAACTCCTCCTCTGCCCCACTTCAATGCCCAAATTTGCACTGCAGCAGGAGTGAGTATGGACTGCATGGCTACCCCCACCGCAGGGTCTCCAAGAGGTTACCCATGTACCAGCAAGAGCCACAAGTACTCTACAAAGCAGTTGGACATCAGCTTGTCTCGAGGTGTGTGCCCCAAGTTTGGGGGCCATGAGCTCTGGTTTCTCACATAAGTAAACTTTTTTTATTTTTTTATTTTAGTCTTTGGTAGCTGGGTAAGGCCCACTAGGCACAAGTGCCTGTTTCCAGGGGTGACCTGGGAGCACTGGATGGTTAAGTGACTTGCTCAGAGTCACACAGTATACAAGTGGAGGTTGTGAGAATCAGACTCAGGTTTGGTCTGCTGGATGTATCAAGCTCATTCACACCTCATTCCTCTAACCTCTAGGCTAACATGCTTCCTACTTCACCTATGGGCTGCTAATTTTAAGCAGTTTTATGGAACAAATAGGGGAAAGGCATACTTTACCAACCAATCAGGCTTCCAGTTTCGCAGGAGTGCCCTATTCTGTGCCCACTGCCCTTGCCACCAAATGTCATTCATGATTTCTCTGAATTTAATTTTGTGCTTTTGGTCCCTGCTCATAAAAGATTTCATTTCTCAGGATGTATCAGCGCCACTCCTCCTAGCTCTGCCTCTCCACACCATACATCTCAACCTCCTGCCTTGCAAATCAGGAACCCTGATTAAAAAAAAAGTCAGGCACGCATTATGAACCTTAGAGACACATCTTTAAAAAAAAAAATTTGTAATATCCAGCCAGCCTACCTGGAATCAGGAATGAACCAGGGTCACTTGTGGGCCTTCTGAGGAAGAGAGATTTGAGTATCCCATGGAAAGGTCTTCACTTTCTGGGAGGGGAGGACATTGTATCCTGCTGATTACCTATTGCCCAGCCAAGCACAGTAGAGAAATACATTAAGTGTGAGTGGGAGGGCTGGCTCCTACCCTTGGGTGGTGATATATGTGCGTAGATGCTGACATGTTTGTGTGCACCTCTGCATGCATGCCAACGCATTCTTGCCCAGTTACAGTCCTAGGGTGAATAACTTGTGCAGAAAACATCCCCACTGTGGCTGGAGGATACCCACACCCTTGCGGGTCCCGCACCACTAACTAAGCACCTTCTCATCTGGATTGTGCTCCAGAGGAGTTAGGGTAGCCACTCTCGCCCAGCCATGGGTGATAATCTGTGGGGAATTCTTAAAGAGGCAAGCCCTAAGGATGGTGGGTGACAGGACTGAAGGGATTGGTCAGAAAGGGTTTAGTCACAGGCAAGAGGCATAAACGGAAAATAAAAAAATAAAATAGCGATATGAACTCAAAAATACTGCTATATTGTGACTTAAGTGTACAAAGTGCTATAAGTATTACTCTGCTTCTGTTCTACATTGATGTTGTACTGTATTCACGCTACTCTGTAATCTCTTCACTTGTTACTGTCCCTGTTGATGCTGACTCTAAACCCTTTGTAAATAGGCCCTGCCTAATTTAGGTTTGATTTATTAATAAATATATATATAAATAAATAATGTGAAAAGTATTTTCTGAAAGAGAACTAGAAATTACCATTTACAGTTCTATGTCTGGCATTATTTTATTCTTCAAATCCCTAGTCTTCAGAGCGAGACACACTAATTTTAGCATGGACAGAGGAAATTTAAGGGGAAAACCTGGGACATTCCTGATGACAGTTCAGAACTATGCTCTCCACGCCTCTCCATTTGTGCTGGGTCTTCTCATCCCCTTTCCCTGCTTTCTTCTACACTCATGCTTACCTTGCCCCGCCCATTCCTCTCATTACATACAGCAGCCTCTTACTCTCTACTGCAGGAAATTTGGCAAGTGTGATAAGGTAACCGTAGAAACAGACACTGGGATAGATTTTTATTATCCTGTTAAAAAATGGATTCCAAGCAAGCTTACAGTATTTTTGCTGGCATACACATTTGTTATGTTGCTTGGACGCATGTGCAAGAAACATAGTGCTATCATCAGCGATTTCGGAGGTGTGTCACCTCCTCTTCCAATTCAGTCAGTGTGCTGGCAGGCACGGCCCCTATAAGCCAATGCATTTTGGAGCTGTGTATGACACGCTCCAAAATGCAGTGGCATACAGCTGAAAGGGGGAGTTATGCTCAGTGAGCACCGATAAGATATCGGCTGCTCACGCGCAGCTCCCCCGCAGGCGTGCGTGCCCCAGCATGCACTGTATAAGCGACGGGTGCCCAATCCCCATAGGCTGAGCTGCGCCTGCCCCCCAGTAGTAGGTGCCATGCTGGGAGCCCACCCCAGTGTGGCAAGCAGTCCTTGCCGACGGGTGCCCAATCCTGTCGGCTGAACGTCCCCATCCTTGTGCCATGCTGGGAGCCCACCCCAGCGTGGCAATCACTTCATGGCCGGACGGGGTGCCCAATCCCCTGTCAGCTGAATGCCCCCAACGTCCTTGTGCCATGCTGGGAGCCCACCCCAGTGTGGCAAACGTCCCACAATGTCTTTTTTTTTAACCTGTAAAACAAAAGCGTCCCGCGGCGCGTCTCCCAAACCCCCTCCCACAACCCGCACCCACCCACTGTGCACCCAGTCTCCCCACACCCCCACACCCCATATTTACCTCCGGACTCCAGCGCGACGATCTTCGGTGGACTGGGAACACGTCTGCACTCTTCAAAGCCGACCGCGAACTGAGGAAATGCCGGTAAGCTGTATAGTGGGCCAGATAGGGGGGTTTCAACTTTGTTGCATATCTCAGGCATTTTGGGGAAATTTTACACCAAATTTTCAACATGGGGTTTTTGGGACTTCTCATGAATGATGTCACTGTCATGGCGTTATTCGGTCGAATGGTGATTTCGTGCAGTGACTGCGAAATCACCCTTTGGGCCTGAATACTGCCATGACAGTGACATCACTCATGAGAAGGGCCCCAAAAAACCCACATTGAAAATTTGGTGCCAAAATTCCAAAAAATGACTGTTTTACCAGCGTGCGTAGCCCAGTTCCTACGCAGGATCGTTAAGTTTGCTAAATTTCAATATTTTCACTCCAGATTTTCAACACTGCCATTTTATCACACCTTCTTATGAGTAGTACAGCTGTCATTTTTCACATCTCACCTAAAATGTGTTTCCGACCATGTAGCGCAGAATGGCGCAGTCGGTGTCCGAAATCAATGTATGGGACAAATTAAGAAAATTACAGTGACACTGTTCATGAGCAGAGGTCTTAAAATGGCTATGTTGAAAATTTGGTGAAAAAATTCCTAAAAATGACTGTTTTACGAGTATGCGCTGCGCAGTTCCTACGCAGGCTCGTAAGTTCGCAAATTTCAATATTTTCACTCCAGATTTTCAACATTGCCATTTTACCACACCTCCTTATGAGCAGTACAGCTGTTATTTTTCACATCCTGCCCAAAACATGTTTCTGCCCATGTAGCGCACAATGGCGTAGACGGTATGCGAAATCAATGTATGGGACACATTAAGAAAATCAGTGTCACTGTTCATTAGCAGAGGTCTTAAATGGCTATGTTGAAAATTTGGTGAACAAATTCCTAAAATGACTGTTTTATTAGCGCAAGTTGCATAGCCCAGCCAGAGGGTTTTGGCGAATTTTCAATATTTCCACTACAGATTTTCAACATTGCCATTTACCATGCCTCCTTATGAGCAGTACAGCTGTTATGTTTCACATCCTTCCCAAAACGTGTTTCCGCCCATGTAGCGCACAATGGCGCAGTCGTGTGCAAACTCAATGTATGGGACAAATTAACAAAATCACAGTAACACTGTTCATGAGCAGAGGTCTTAAAATGGCTATGTTGAAAATTTGGTGAAAAAATTCTAAAATGACTGTTTCACGAGCATGCGTTGCGCGGTTCTCACATAAGGCTCGTAAGTTATAAATTTTCAATATTTTCCTCCAGATTTTCAACATTGCCATTTTACCACACCTCCTTATGAGCAGTACAGCTGTTATTTTTCACATCCTGCCCAAAACATGTTTCTGCCCATGTAGCGCACAATGGCGTAGTCGGTATGCGAAATCAATGTATGGGACACATTAAGAAAATCAGTGTCACTGTTCATTAGCAGAGGTCTTAAAATGGCTATGTTGAAAATTTGGTGAACAAATTCCTAAAAATGACTGTTTTACGAGCGTGCGTTGCACAGTTCTCATGCACGCTCGTAGGTTTGTGAATTTTCAATATTTCCACTACAGATTTTCAACATTGCCATTTTACTACACCTCCTTATGAGCAGTACAGCTGTTATTTTTCACATCCTTCCCAAAGCGTGTTTCCCGCCATATGGCGCACAATGGCGCGGTCGGTGTGACTCAATGTATGGGACACATTAACAAAATCACAGTAACACTGTTCATGAGCAGAGGTCTTAAAATGGCTATGTTGAAAATTTGTGAAAAATTCCTAAAATGACTGATTGACGAAGCGCATGCGCAGTTCCTACGCACGCCGTAAGTTCGCAAATTTTCAATATTTGCACTCCAATGACTTCAAATACCTAAACAGCACATAGAAGCAAGCAACATTCGCATTGACAAATGCTTGTTAGTGGTGGTGCAGACAGAGCATCCTCCAAGTAACTATCCTCATGATCTAATGAACTGAGCAGAGCAGATCATTGTTTTTTTCCTGTAATGGGCATAAAGAAATGTCAACTGAGTTAAATGAGTGCACTGAAGTATTGCCAATAAAAACTATAATTACCAGAGAGCTATTTTTTCCTAACAAAAGCTAGTTTTGTTAGCTCAACTCTTGTGCCCTCCCTGCTGAATCAATGTAGCTAGCCTTTTATGTTATCTCATGTAGTTTTAGCCTCTGTTAACCCTATGTTAGTCACATCCTCTGGCTCAAGTTCTTCCCATTGCTTATTTATTGCAACATCTGTGTATTTTATGTTTATATTGTATATTGTTATATGTATGAATGTATAAAATATATATAATTGTATCTTGTACCTTCACCCTCTTCCCCGGTCGCACCTGGAATCGAGCCTTGGTTCAGTGTGCCTTCCAGATTATCAACTTTTAAATAAATAACATATTTGTGTGTAATTTTCCATTATAAGCAACTGGTTATAATGCGGTCATGTATCACATTCCGCCTGTTTTTAGTGTTGCACAACACCATGTTCCTAATGGCACACACAGTCGTGAAAACATACAGATTATACAGTGATGAATTACATAGTTCAGAGACAGTGAAGGAATGGAATAGGTGTAAGACTGGCATCTTAGGCACTGGCAGCCATCAGCAGAAGGAAGTGGAGAAGCGAGGAACTCTGCTGGTCAACTAAAGTAAGGCATCTGTTCACTCCTGCTGTTGAATTCACTGCTGGGAAGGGTGGAAGGTGAAAGGTAGGCCTAAACTGGGAATAGGAACAACACCCTATCTGGGGAAACAGTATAAGGGGAAGTACACCAGCCACAGGGGAACACAAGTAGCAACACGCAAAAAATAGGGGAAGCTAGGAACACTGTATCAGGAGTAAGGTACATAAGTATTTCCAGGTAACACAGGGAGTATAGAAGCTGGAAATGCTAGGAATAATATACTTCAGTGGCTGTGGGTGGCAGTTTTCAGAGGGACCTCTGAGACTGCACTGCTGCCACGCCTGCATGCACCTCTGGGTTCAGGAAGGAGATCACTAGACTCCAGGCCAAGTTCGCTGGGATTCAGGGGATGTTTTCCCCCACCTATGGGCCACTGAGTCTGGTACGTTACCCCAAAGGATGTCAGGAAGGAGGAATGGCTGGACTACAGTGGACTCTGGAAGAGTGTGGATGGTGGGTCAGAGGCACATTCCTCAACCTATACCACTATAAAATTCCTACACTGCTCTGGTGAGATGGAGCTGCCAGGAGCAGGCACCCATCTTAGTGGCCGGGGAGGATGTGGGGGTTCTCCAGAATGGAAACCCCAAGGAGGGAGAAAAAGAACCCTAGAGGAGGAGGAAACAACTTCTGGCGGGGGACCCAATTGTAAAGGGAATAGATTTGGGAATAGGAAAGTGAGGGAGAGGGAGGTATCGCCATGTGGTGCCACAGCCAGGAGGGATAGGAAGTGGATCTAGAGGCAGAACTGGGTGTCATCATCCACCTGCCATCCACCTGCCTAAGAACAGGGCTGGGACAGTGCAAGGGAGTTTAAGGAGCTGGGGAGGTGGTCTTAGACAGGTAGCATGCTCAGTGGCTTTCGCTGAGGTGCTACCTGTCTATAACGGGAGGAGGAGACAGATCATCGCAGCAAGATCTTCAACTCATGATTGAAGGAATGGTGCAGAGAGAAGGGGTACAGCTAATTTGGGGACTGTGGATCCACCTGGAGAGATAAGGATCTTTACAGGAGCGATGGCCTATATCCATCTGGGAGGAGAACTGCAGTTCTCAGTGGATGCTTTAGACATTACTTTGATGAACATTTTAACTAGCCAGGGGGGAGGTGGCAGAAGAAATCAGGAAGGCAGTAATTTCCCCCACCGCCCTCACAGGCTGAAGTAGAAAGTAGGAAGAACCCGAGGGGGATGTAATCCCCCAGGGTGGATATTAATAAAGGATGCAAGGCGATAGAAATGAGGGGTGATGGGAACTGAAGCATTAAAAAGAGAGGTGGGAAGGAGAGAGGGCAAAAGGAAAGAAAGGGGGTAACAAGCTGAGTGATAACAAAATATGAAAGGCCATGTGTGCCAGTGCTAGAAGTCCAGGAAATAAGATTCCAGACCTAAATGCCATAATAGCAGAGGCTGACCTGGATACTGTGGTCATTATAGAGTCATGGTGCACTTTAAACCATGACTGGGACATGTCCATATCAGGCTATATTCTGCTCAGCAGGGACAGCGTGGGAAGGAAGGGGGGTGGTGCTGCTTTGTGTGAAGGAAGGCATAAAAGCAATGGAAATACAGGGACTACAGGGGAGAGCAGAGGTACTGTGAGTCGCCCTAGAGATCGGGAATGGAACCCCTATTCACACTAGCATGATCTACAGACCTACAGCACAGGGGGAGGAGTAAAAGTACTGGTGGAAGCTCATGGTGAGATGGCAGAAAAGGAGGAGGATCTGCTGGTGGGAACTTCAGTCTGTTAGATGTAGATTGCAACCTCCCAACTGTGACTTCAGCTAGAATAAGGGACATAATGGACCCCCTGCAAGGGGCATTCCTCAATCACCTAGTCAGTGAACCCACTCTTGATGGGGAAATACTGGACCTGGTAGTCATTAACAAGGACAGTGTTACAGATGTCAAGGTAGGAGGCCACCTGGGGAACAGTAATCGCAATACAGCATGGCTCAATACAAGGATGGCTGTGGAACTGAACACAAGGGTGAGGGTGCCAGACATTGTTACACTGCTGATACTCGGCTCAACATGTCTTTCACACCTGGCAGACCTGATGCTGTTGATGTGCTGAATATATGCTTGGCCGAGATCCAGACTTGGACAGGGTCAGACTGGCTGGGACTAAACCCTGGGAAGGCCAAGGTACTAGTGGTAGAGCCGAGTCGAAGGGTTGGAGCCTCCAGTGATAGGATGGGCCTTTTTATAGGACCGACTAAAATGGAGGTTTCATTGAGGGTGAAGACTCTGCATATTGTGTTTGACATGATTCCCAGGTGTTGGCAATTGTCCGGACTGAATTCTGTCATCTCTAGAACATCACCTGTATCAAGCCCTTTGTCCCGCCAGAAGACCTGGTCACACTGGTCCATGCTTTTGTGACCTTGAGGCTTGACTACTGCAATGCCCTCTACCTCAGGGTCAGAGGTGGTGCACTGCGTGCCTGCAGCTGCTGCAGAATGCAGCCGTGGGTGTTGACTGGTCATTCTAGATTCAGCCATATCATCCCAGTGCTGTGCGAACTGCACTGGCTGCCAGTGCGCTGGCACATCACTTACAAGATAGGTCTTCTGTCCTACAAGACCTTACATGGACTGGCTCAGGGTTATCTGAAGGATCTCCTGCATCCCTATGTCCCATCTTGCCCCCTCAGATCGGCTACTGCTGCTCTCCTGGAGATCCCCAGAGTAAGGTTGAAGAGCTCTGGGGACCAAGCATTTGAGGTAGCTGCCCGGTGTTGTGGAGTCTGCTGCTGGGCATCTCTGGGAGGCACAGTCTGCTGACATTGTTAAGCATCATTAAAACATTCTTATTTATGGAAGCTGTTGGAGTCTGAGTAGGGCTGTTTTAATGATTTGAATAGGATTGCCTATTTTAACTATATTTGAGATTTTATTGCTTACATTTTTATTATTCTTCCCTGTCCTCTTTATCTATATATGTATCTATCTGTAATTTTGTTGTAAGGGCATCCTGAGCCTTCAGACAAGGGCATCCCAAACAAAAAAAAAACTACTGCTACTACTTCAGGAAGGCAGATTTAAAAAATATGGGTGAATGCCTCAGGGAAGATATGGCAAGGGGGAATGACCTGGATGGGTTGGACGAACAATGGGTGAAGATAAAAAGGGCCATAGGGAAGACAATAAACCTCTGCATCAAGTGAGTGAGCAAAATCAAGAGGAAAAAGAGACTGCTTTGGTTCTCCGGAGAGGTGGCAGAAAAGGTAAAGGCTAAAAGGGTAGCATTCAGAAGGTATAAAGAGATGCAGACGGAGGAGGATAGGGAGGTATGTAAGGGGAAATAGAGGGAAGCAGGGAGAGTAGTAAGGAGTGCAAAGGAGAAAACTTAAGAGAGAATAGCCCAGGTGGTAACGAAGGGGGACAAAACATTTTTTAGGTATGTAAGTGAAAAGAGGAAGACCAGGGTTTGGACTGTAAGATTAAAAAGGGAAAGGGGGAGACTGTGCAGAGGGAGCCCAGGAAAAGGCAGACTCACTGAAGAAACACTTTTGTTCAGTATTTACAGTGGCGTGAAAAAGTATTTGTCCCCTTCCTGATTTTCTCTATTATTGCATATTTGTCACACTGGATGTTTTCAGGTCTTTAGAGAAAATGTAATATTAGATAAAGGGAACCTGAGTGAACAAATAACACTTGTTTTTTTTTTTAATTTCACTTATTTAATGAAAAAAAGTTAACCAACACCAACTGGCACTGTGTGAAAAAGTAATTGCCCCCTTACACTTAATAACTGGTTATGCCACATTTAGCTGCAATGACTGCAACCAAACACTTCCTATAATTCAATATCAGTCTTTCACATCGCTGTGGAGGAATTTTAACCCACTCTTCCTCGCAGAACTGCTTTAATTCAGTAACATTTGGTAGGTTTTCGAGCATGAACTGCTCGTTTCAGGTCCTGCCACAGCATCTCTATTAGGTTTCAGTCTGGACTTTGACTAGACCACTCCAAAACTTTAATTTTACTTCTTTAGCCATTCTGATGTGACTTGCTTTTGTGTTTTGGATCATTGTCTTGCTGCATGACCTAACTATGCTTCAGCTTCAGCTGACGGAAGGATGACTGGACATTCTCCTTAAGAATTTTCTGGTACAGAGCAGAATTCATGGTTCCTTTAATTATGGCAAGTCATCCTGGTCCTTAGGCAGCAAAGCATCCCCATACCATCACACTACCACCACCATGTTTGACAGTTGGTATGGTGTTCTTACTGTGGAATGCTGTGTTTGCTTTACGCAGACATTATGGGATCCATGTTGTCCAAAAGTTCCACTTTGGACTCATCTGTCCATAGAACATTTTCCCAAAAGGCTTGTGGATCATCCAGGTGCTTCTTGGCAAATGAGAAGACGAGCATTTATGTTCTTCTTGGTTAGCAGTGGTTTCCGCTTGCTACTCTCACATGAAGCCCATTTTGCCCAGTCTCTTTCTGATTGTGGAGTCATGAACACTGACCTTAGCTGAGGCAAGAGTAGCCTGCAGTTCTTTGGATGTTGTTTTAGGATCCTTTGAGACTTCTTGGATGATTTTACACTGTGCCCTTGGAGTAATTTTGGCAGGCCGCCCACTCCTGGGAAGGTTCACTACTGTTCCAAGTGTTCTCCATTTGGAGATTATGGCTCTCACTGTGGTTCAATGGAGTCCCAGAGCCTTAGAAATATCTTTGTAACCCTTTCCAGACTGATAGAGGGCAACAAATTTTTTTCTGATCTTTTCAGGAACTTCCTTTGATCATGGCATAATGTGCTTGTTGAATCTTTGTGCTGGCAATGTGACTCTGATGGTAAGGGCCAAAATAAGTGAGGTTTATATTGAGCAGGGCTGGCTGTAATCAAGCCTGGCTGTGTTCAATCAGCTGACTCTAATTATCCCTTTAATTGGGTTGATTTAACTAGGGGTAATTACTTTTCACACAGTGCCAGTTGGTGTTGGTTAACTTTTTCATTAAATAAATGAAATAAGTAAAAAAAAAAGTGTTATTTGTTCACTCAGGTTCCCTTTATCTAATATTATATTTTGTCTAAAGACCTGAAAACATCCAGTGTGACAAATATGCAATAATAGAGAAAATCAGGAAGGGGGCAAATACTTTTTCACGCCACTGTATAGAGGAAGGAGAAGGAGATGGGCCACAAAAAAGTAATAGGAGTACTGGATAGAGGGAGGTGGACAAAAGTCCATTTTCAGAGGAGAATGTCCTGAAGGGACTAGCTAATCCAAAAGTGGACAAAGCAGTGGGGCCAGATGGGGTGCATCCAAGGGTATTGAGGGAGTTACAGCATGTGCTAGCTGCACATCTGACAGTCCTATTTAACAGCTCATTGGAAACAGGAGTGGTTCTGGAGAACTGGAGGAGAGCAGATGAAGTCAAACTCTAGAAAAGTGGTAGCAGGGAAGAGGCTGGCAATTAAAGACCAGTCAGCTAGACTTCAGTGGTGGGAAAGTTAATGAGTCATTGCTGAAGGAAATGATTGTGGAATATCTTGAATCTAGTGGGTTACAAGACCTGAGACAGCATGGCTTCATGGTTTGGGGGGGGTGGTCATGTCAAATGAATCTGATAGATTTCTTTGATTGGGTAACAAAGGAATTAGATCAGAGTGGTGCAGTGGATGTGGCCTTCCTACATTTCAGAAAGGCTTTCGACACCGTTCCAGACAGGAGGCTAGTAAGCAACCTGGGTAGCTTAGGAGTGGGTCACAAGGTGCTAAACTGGGTAAGAAATTGGTCAGGGGATAGGTGATGGAGGTGGTAAACAAAGTTCATTCAGAGGAAGGGAGGGTGACCAGCAGGGTGCCTTAGGGATCAGTGCTGGGACCAGTCCATCTTAATGTCTTTATAAGTGATATTGCAACTGGAAAGGAAAGTCTGCCTCTGTGGATGACACCAAAATCTGCAATAAGATGGGCACTCTAAGGGGGTTGGGGGTAGAAAGGATGAGCAGTGATCTGAGAAAACTCAAGGATGCTGGCCCAATGGCACTGGAAGTTGAGGCGCTGGTCACTACACCTCATGCCATGACGGCAACCTGGGTTCAGGAACAAGTCCAGGCCTCTGGGGGTTGCAGAGGGAAGAGAGAATCGAATGCCCGGAGGACTGCTCTCCTCTCTCAGGGAGAGGGAGACTTGTCATTCTGTTTGTTGATTGTCTTCTGGCTGCAACTAGAGTGCAATATGGGTTGGGAGGCACATACCGACATCCTTATGTCAGTAGGGAAGGGAGGATGAGAGAAAAGAGAAAAATGGAGCTTGGCAGGTTTGATGATGGACCCACATCCCCGAGTGCCACCCCCGGTGTCTGGACTGGGTCTCGAGGGGGAGCCTGTGCCCTCCTTCCTGGCCCCATCGTAGGGGACAATCCATGGAAGAATTTCCAGGGGTTGACAGAGCAGGAACAAAATGACAAGAGAAGTGAGTTCCCTGGTGGTGGAGGACCAGAGCCACCTGCCAGTGCTCATGGAGGAAAAAATCTATATGGAAAAAAAGGAAACTCAAGGAGTGGTCATGGGTATGGCAGCTGTCTTTCAACGTGAAAAAGTGAACAGTAATGCGCTTGGGGCACAGAAATACAGGGGCCGAGTGCAAAATCAGAAGGGTGGTATTGGCGACCACTGTGCAGGATAAAAGAACTGAGGGTGATCATATTGGATGACCTAAAGGTGGCCAGGCAGTGCAACAAAGCAGCTAGGACAGCTAGTGGGATACAGGGGTGCATAGAGAGGAGTATCACCAGCAGTAAGAGGGAGGTGGTATTGCCTCCATACAGATCTCTAATAAGACCACGCCCAAAGTACTGTATCCAGTTCTGGAGACCACATCTCTGGAAGGACATAGAGTGGAGGTGGTCAGAGGAGGGCAACTAAAATGGTGCAGGGCCTGCATCAGAAGCCCTATAAGGATAAACTTAGGGATCCATATATATATACCTTAGAAGAGAGGGGAAGGGATGTGATAGAGACCTTCAAATACCTCACGGGGGTAAATAAGGTACAGGAGGGAAGTAGTTTTCAGGAAAAAAGGTGTACAAGGACTAGGGGGCATGATAAGAAGTTGGAGGGGGGTAAATTCAGGAAAGTTGTGAGAATGTACTTCTTCACAGAAAGAATGGTGGATTCCTGGAATGGTCTTGCAGCAGAGGTGGTGGGGGTGAAAACAGTGGCGGGGTTCAAGAACACATGGGATAGGCATAAGGTAATCTTAGGGAAATGGAAAGGGGGGTGTATGGGCTGGAGATCAAGTAGGATCTGCGGTGATACTATAGGCAGGGCAAAATGGGTAGACTAGGTGGGCCAAGTTGTCCTTTTCTGCCAGCAAATTCTATGTTTATATGACAGTAATCTCCCCCTTCAGCTTTCTCACATGCCTAAGCACCTTGTTCTAATAATTCTCCTCTGTCTTGCATTGTCCACATTGTTGTTACCTTTCTTTCTCTCATGCTGCATCCATCTTGTGCTTGTGCTTCTGCTCAGTTACTACTACTGCTGTGTGGCAAACAGGAGACAGAGAAAGGAGGCAGTGCCAGACTCAGTGCACATTCAGATACCTCAATCTGGTCTCTGGGCCAGCAATTATAAAAAATAAAGCATGGGGTGGTGCGTGAATTCAAAATGTATACGCACTCTTCTCTAGATATAGCACTTACCCAAGCCTCCTGTGCCTCCATGGTTTGACCCCTCCATAGTGAGAACCCCACGGGGGTGACAACCTGACCAATGTGGTCAGAGGTTGGAGGCAGGTGCCTAGTCAAAGGTGTAGGCTTGCTGGGGGCTAGTGTCATCTTGATGGTCGGGGTTTTCTGCCATTTTCCACATTTTCACTCAAGGGTTGCCAGCCATATAAACATTAATGCATGTAGGCATTGGTGTACAATATGTATCAGCATCTGGCTACACCCCTTGACTGCATCCCCCCCCTGCTATGTGGCAGGCACATAGTAAAGGAGGATATTCCCCTTACCAAAAGAGGAGAGCTGTCCGATGGGACACTAATTCTTCCTTCCCTACCAGGCCCCCAACAACAAGAGTCGGATCCCAAACCCAGGTCACTGGAAGAGCAAGCAGAAGGATTACTGTTCCTGTACCTGTCCAGCCAGATATTTAGAATAGTTACAGAGAAACATTTTAAGGAAGTGTAACAGAATTATTTTACTGAACTGTTGCAAAGAAACATTTTATGGGACTGCTTCAAGTAACCATTTTATTGGACTTTTACAAATAAACAATTTATAAGACTATTGCAGGGAAATAAATGTCTTATGGTCGGAATTGTGAAAGATAACTATGTTATGGGACTTTTGCAGGTAAACATGTTATCGGATTTTTCAGGAGAACATTTCATGGATCTGTTTCAGGGAAATATTTTATGGGATTGTTACAGGAAAATATTTTATGGGATTGTAACAGAAAATATTTTGTGCAATTCTTACAAGGAAACATTTTATGGGATTATTTCAGGTAAACATCTTAGGGGATTATTACGTGGAAACATTTTATGGGACTGTTACAGGCAAACACTATGGAATTGTTAACATTTTATGGGATTCTTATAAGTAAATATTTTATAGGATTGTTGCAGGAAAATATTTTTTGGGATTGTTACAGAGAAACATTTGATACAGAGAAGCTTTTGATTTAGTTTAGCATCTGGCCTTCTTACGTTGGCTCTCTTCAGTCTTGGCATGTCACAAGATGCTATCAGGTGGTGTGGGAGTTATCTGACTAACTGCACTCAATCTATCAAAATTAATGGATGTTGTTCCTTTCCTGCTTCTATTACACTGGGTGTTCCTCAATATTCAGTTTTGGGTCCTCTTTTGTTTAATTTGTTTTTAAATATTTTACCCTTGGTTTGTTCTAAATCTCCATTTTTTTTATATGCAGTGATCCTCATGAGCAGATCCAGTTTTGACACTGTCCAAGATGACTTGGCAACAGATTTTTTGAAAATTCAAAAATGTTTTTGTACACACAAATTAGTCAAACAAAAAAGACTAAATCTATGTTGTTTTTTTTTAAATCATAGGAAAATGTTAAATGCTGAGCCTATTCTTTCATTGCACACAGTTACTGGGGCAGAAATAGAGCAGGTTAAATGTTTCAAATATTTAGGCCTTTGTAGACTCAGGTATGAGTTATGAGTATCACATTTCTAATATGGTTAAAATGGCTCATTAACACTTGAAGCACTTTATAGACTGAATTCATTATTAATTCCTTCATCCAGATTACTTTTGTCTCAAAGTTTTTTATGACCAATTATTGACTATGGCCTGATCTTTTACTATTCTGCTGGTGATGGGCTATTATCAACGGTAAAAGATCTTCTGAACCAAATACCTCTATTTACTTACCCAATTACCTCCCAAACCCATAATTGTGTCCTATTTAAGCATGTAGGATGGCTTTCTAGAGCACAGATATAAATTGCAACTTGGGATTCTAGCAAAAAGGTAACTTTAAATGAGGTCCTTATCCTTCTTCAGTCAATTTAAAAATACATTAACTCTACAGTTATGTTCATCTGCTCACCACTTTTTCTCTGTCCCAAGAATGAAAACATCGGTTGGTCAGAAAACCATGCTTTATAATTTATAAGTATTTTAACACACTTTTGACAATGTTTGAATGTCTTGGAAGTCATTATGTTCAGCTTTATTCAGGCTTTGAGAAATGATTTTTTCTTAGAGAGTGAATGCAAATGCTTTGTAAATTAGCATTCTTTTTATACTAGTGTTTGTTACACTGCCAGGTTTGTGTTTTGCAATTATTATGTATTTACATGTATTCCACGTTATTCATTGTCAAGTATTTGCATGTTTTTATGTATTCTGGTCACACAAGAAAATGGGTCTTTGGATGGACCTACCAGATTAAATAAACAAAACAAACAAGCAAATAAACATTTTATGAGATTGTGTTAGGTAAAACTGTATGGGACAGTTACAGGAAGTGTTTTATGGGATTGTTACAGGAATGTTTTATAGGGCTACTACCTGGAAACATTAGTATATGTGATTGTTGCAGGAAATGTTTTATAAGACTATTGCAGAGAAACATTTTATGGGATTGCTGGAGAAATGTTTAGGGACTAATGCAGGGAAACATTTTATGGGATTGTTGCAGGGAAACATTTTCTGAGACTGTTAGAGATACATATTTTATGGGACTGTGTTTGATTTGTGTTTGCAGTTTATTTACGTAGGCTAGACCAGCTAAGATGTACCATCACATTCTCTCTAAGGTTGCTTGTAACCCATTGTTCAGCTGAGAGTGATGATGCACAGGAAATTAGAGAGATCTGCTCAGTGTCAAACAGTAAGTAAGTGTCTGCTGTGGGATTCAAACCTGGGTCTCCTGATGAGCAGTTCCTTGCTCTAACTTCTAGGCTACACTGCCTATTTGTTACCATGAAGTGTTACAGGGTGGCAACTAAGTGATAACACATAAAAAAGCAAGTGTATCCATACACAACAGCAGTGTTATGTATTTCTATGTTTCTGGAATAAATGCTAGTAAAACAGTAGAACATAAGTAAAATAGTTCCATAAAGTAGGCAAACAAGAAAATAACCATGACATCAAAGCCTGCATGGCAACATTAGTTTGTTTGACTGTGAGATGGAATTATTTTACAAGTGTATTACCACATTCCTAACTTTTATTTTTCGTAATAGATTTGGTTAGTCAAGAATGGCTTGATTTAAAGCACTGCTGACTCCTCAGGGAAAACTGTGAAAAACAAAGTATAGACACAATCGCCCTTAATTAAGTGTATCTTCTTTATATTTCTCATCCTCGTTATTAATTAATGATGAAATTTGCACAAACACAGGATCACTGTCTTTTAATGTTCATCAGTCTCACCAGCTCATTCCTCACTTGAAGTCACAATCCTCCATTATGACATCACAGTCTGTTGCCATGGGAATGACAGTGATGTAACAGAAAGAGTAGAATGACTGCAGGTAGAGAATAAGCAATTGAATAACAAGGTGTAGTGTCAGTTTGTGGCTAAAAATTAAAGAAAAAGGTACTATTAAATACGCACTGAAAATAGAAAATAGAGTTAGAACTGACACCTTGATCTTAGGTCTTCATCGGGAATTACTTACAAAGAAAAAAGGCAAAGTTAGTGGAGTGGTAAGGGGGAATTAAGCAATAACGCACGACAGGGTGTGGGTTGTGCTGGGATAACCTCATGCCTGGGGTGGTTGGGCATGAGGCTGCAGGCTGAGTGTGTTCAACATCCCAGAAGTGAGGTTATCCCAGCACAACCCACCCCCTGGAGTGCATTATTGCTATTACACAATGGTCCATTTTTTTTTTATACAGGGAAAAAATAAGAAAGCGATTATTTCTTAAATTGTTTTTACTGTGTTTTTGAGTGTGGAAGCATTCTTACAGAAATAAAAGTTCCAATTTTTCCAATAGGTGGAGCTGTTGTGTGAAGCTCAGCCCCCAGCTCTGTTCATGGCATTCATTGTATTAGTTGCACTCCCCATATCCTGCCTGTGTTCCCCATGTAATACATAGTTTTCTTTTCATTAGGAGAATGTATTTTCTGGCGTTACTTTTTGGAGCGGGGTGGTGTCGGACGTTACTTTGTGGAGCAAGGCTGCTTTTGGGAGCCGGGCGGTATCAAAAGGAGCACTTTTAAAATCATCAGGCTATGAAACGAGGGGAAAGAAATGGATTGCAGTTTCATGTATGAAAAGCTGGCTAACCGGAAGAAATATTTTATATTTAAAATGTTGGCGCTGCTCTTGCTACGAGGAGACTTCCGGTTTTGTCGAATGGGTCATGCAAGTGGTCCTTAGCTTGTAAGTTGGAAAATTTGCTGGTTGTCATTTTATTTGCCATGGGAGCAGGAAAACAACATAAAAAAGAAAAAGAAAAGGACAGAAAAGATAGCCAGAACAGAGTTTTGGAGTGCACAGTGAGGGAGTGCACATGCTGCAAAATTTTTGAATCTGTTCGTAGCACCACTTTAAAAAAATAATTGAGATTTGGCTGTGTGGTAGTTTCTCCTTTGCTTTAATTGTAATGGAGAAGTGTTGACAGGTGTTGTGACTTTTTGTGGGTATTTATTTAATTTAAACAGCGACATGGTGGGATAGTGTTCGTACTCAGTTCGTGGGATCACTGAAGCTAGTTGCCAAATGGGGATCACTGAAGCTGCTGTATGTGGAGGGGAGGCAGTGATTAAATGTTCATGTGCTGCAGTCATGTGTGTGCTGGTCTTCATACAGTGAGGTTATGCTCAGATAACCTCACTGTCTCAGGCACACACTGACCAATCAGAGACCAGGAAATGTTCTTGCAATTGTATAATAAGGGATACATATGTCTTGAAAGAAAATAGTGAGAGGATCTAGCAGAAAAAGTGATAATAGGCAAGGTAAGAACAGAAGCTGAAAAGCAAAGAGGTGATGATGGGTATGAAGAGGCATAGTAGGAGCAAATGAGCCAAAGAGTACTCAACTGACAGCAATTAGTAGAACACTGGCAGATATTTTGCATGAAGCAGCTTCTCCTTAGTGATTGAAAAAATAGTTCTCCCTCTTCAAAATGCCTGTGCATTGCTGACTTTCACACACATATGGCAGGTCTGCTTCTTTAGACAGAACAGAATGCATTAACTTAGCTAAGAAGATTCCATAGGGAAGAAACTCAGCAGGTGGTCTTCACACTGCATAACGTATGCTGTCAGTCACAGGGGAAACATGTACTGATTGGGTCCCTTAAAGACCAGTTAAATTGATGACATCCTCCTGAAGCCCATCAGTTCTTTTTATGGTTTTGAAGCAGGATCTGCAGTCTGACAATACTGGGCAATACTGAACCTGGTGCTCACTAACAGGGGACAATGTTGCAGACATCAAGGTGGGAGGCCACTTGGGGACCAGTGATCACCGTACAGTGTGGTTCAATATAAATATGGCTACGGAGTCGAACCACACAAGGCCAAGGGTTCAGGACTTTACGAGGGCAGATTTTAAAAAGATGGGTGAATGCCTAAGGGATGACCTAGCAGGGGTTGGTGACCTGGGTGAAACATAGAAACAGACTGACAGCAGATAAGGACCACTTGGTCCACCTAGTCTGCCCATTTGCCTACCTATTGGATAAGCTGCAGATCCTAGTTAACCAGCAGCCTACTCCCTCCTACCCCCCCCACTGTAATTGCCTTATGTAGGTCCCATGTTTTCTTGAATTTACCCACTGTTTTTGACCTCAAAACCTCCTCAGGAAGGCTGTTCCATGCATCCACCACCCTCTTCATGAAAAAAATACTTCTTCATGTTGCCCCTGAGCCATCCCCCATCTATCTTCAAACTGTACCCCCTTGTGGGTGCAGAAACAGTGGGCAAAGATAAAAGTGAGCATGGTAAAGGCAACAAACCTCTGTGTCAGACAAGTGAGCAAAAGCAAGAGGAAAAAGAGGCTGCAATGATTCTCAAAAGAGGTGGCTGAAAAGGTAATAGCTAAAAGGGTAGCGTTCAGAAGGAATATGGAGACACACACAGAGGAGGATAGAGAGGTGTATCCTGGGAAACAGAGGGAAGCAGGGAAAGCAGTAAGGAGCACAAAGGTGCAAAAACTGAAGAAAGAATAGCCCAGGAGGTAAAGAATTGGGCCAAAACATTTTTTACCTAAGTGAAAAGAGAAAGACCAGGGCTGGGGTTGTACGGTTCAAAAGGAAAGCGGTGACTGTGCAGAGGGGGACCAGGAAAAAGGCAGACATCATGAACAAATACTTTTAAGTGTTCACAGAGGAAGAAGAAGGGGTGGGGCCACAGAAAAGTAACAAAAGCTTTGGAAGGAGGGAAGTGAACAGTAGTCCTTTTTTGAAGGCAAGAGTCCAGAAGGGAAGGCTAATCTGAAGGTGGATAAAGCAATGGGGCCAGATGGGTGCATCCAAAGGTATTGAGGAGCTCAGGAAATACTGGCTGCACCTCTAACAGTTCCTTTTACTAACATACGAACATACGAAATTTGCCAGCAGATAAAGGCCTAGAGGTCTATCAAGTCTGCTCGAATGTGCAGCTAGCACCCCTTATTCTGCAGCTGCCCCTTCCTTCCACCCTTCCCCTTCATTAACCCCCCCTTGTCCTGTCCCATCCTCGTTTGAAGCAGTCCACTGTTCTACTGCATACCACTTCAGGAGGTAACTCATTCCACCCAGCCACCACCCTCTCTGTAAAAAAGTGTCTCCTCATCTCCCTCCTGAACCTTCCTCGCCCAGTCTCATATCATGGCCCCTGGTGTCCCTCCCTCCTTACTTTGAACAGCCCCTCTGTACTTGTCTTGTTTATTCCTTTCATGTATTTAAAGGTTTCAATCATGTCACCCTGTCTCTCCTCTCTCCTCCAGTGAGTACATGTTCAACTCCTTCAACCTCCTCTCGTATGATAAGTCCCCAGCCCCTTGATCATCTTTGTCGCTTCGGCGCTGCACCCTCCAGTAACTTAATGTCCCTCTTCAGATACGGACGCCAGTACTGCACGCAGTACTCCAGGAGTGGTCTAACTAATGACCTATACAGTGGCAGAATCACCTCCTCCCTCCTCGAGGATATACCCCTTGCAATATAACCCAGCATTTTGTTGGCTTTTGCAGCTGCCTTCCTACATTGTGCCGAGTTGTTCATTGACCCTGTAATGAGCACACCCAGATCCTTCTCCTCCTCTGTCTGGGCTAGCTGCACTCCCCTAGCTGGTAACGCTCCTTGAGTTCTTCATCCCAAAATGCAGCACCTTGCACTTTTGGCATTAAAGCCCAGTTGCCAGGTGTCTGACCAGGTTTCAAGCTTTGCCAGATCATCCTGCAACCCCTGCCATCCCCCTAGGTCATCCATCACCGCGCCTACCTTGGTATCATCAGCAAACAGACTGATCTTGCCTTGATGTCACATGATATGTCTGCAATGAATATCCTAAACAACACTGGTCCCAACACTGAGCCCTGTGGAACACACTCATCACTGCCCTTGGGTGTGAGCTCCCACCCACCACCACCCTCTGTTGCCTTCCCTGCAGCCAGTTTCCTACCCATCTCACCAGTTTTTCACCCGCCCCTGTGCCTACTAACTTCCTTCCCAGCATTCCATGTGGCACTGAGTCGAGGTTCTTTGTTTTTTAAATGTTTTTTTATTTTAATGGGTTCACCACAATATATCCCAGGCACACTGCCTTAGGGGTAGCTGGTCTATTCCACTGGGGTGTTAAACAGACGAGGCTCACTGATGAGTCCTGGTAGGACTGAAACACGTGTCTATGTCTTCTGTTAGCACCTTTACAAACTGTGTGAGAGGCCTTTTGGCACCATGCAATTCTGCTTAAAGTTGGACCAGCATAACATTCTGTGGTGATTTGCATATGCAGCCCATGATGCTTTGCATTGTGGGGGCTGTGTGATTTTGTATTTTCTTGAAACTTGGCTTCCCAGCCAAATGCCCTTTGGGTAACCCTTGCCTCAGTGTTTACGCACAGAGGTTCTTTGTTTTAAATGGTTTTTATTTTAATGGGTTCACCACAATATATCCCAGGCACACTGCCTTAGGGGTAGCTGGTCTCATTCCACTGCGTGTTAAACAGATGAGGCATACTGATGAGTCCTGGTAGGACGAACACGGTTCTATGTCTTCTGTTAGCACTCTTTACAAACTGTGTGAGAGGCCTTTTGGCACCATGCAATTCTGCTTAAAGTTGGACCAGCATAACATTCTGTGGTGATTTGCATATGCAGCCCATGATGCTTTGCATTGTGGGGGCATGTGTGATTTTGTATTTACTGAGTCGAATGCCTTACTGAAGTCCAGATACAGGACATCCACTGCATGGCCCCTGTCCAGTTGCCTAGTTACCCAGTCATAGAACTCCACGGGTTGGTTTGGCAGGATCTGCCACGTGTGAAGCCATGCTGTCTGCTGTCCTGTAGTCCTTTGGCCTCTAGGAGGCCACCAGCCTCTCTTCAGGATGGTCTCCATTAGCTTACCCATGATGGATATGAGGCTCACTGGTCTGTAGTTTCCCGGTTCATCCTTGGGGCCACTCTTGTGGAAGGGCACCACATGAGCCATCCTCCAGTCCTGAGGTACACACCCCAAATGTAGTGAGGGCATTAAATAGGTCTGCCAAAGGTCCTGCAAGGACCTCTGCCAGCTCCTTCAGTACCCTGGGGTGGATGCCATCTGGGCCTGGCACCTTGTCCACCCTCAGTGCCTTCAAACCTCTTGAACTCTGCTCTCCATGATTTCCCCATCTGTCACCACTTCCCACCCTGATTCTGCAATTTCTGCCATTTCTCCCACCTTGGGTGTCACTCCTCTTCTCTTTAGTAAATACTGAGCAGAAGTACTCATTTACTGCTTCCACCTTATCATACCCTGCTTCCACCCAACCCCCTCCTTCCTAATCCTTACTATGTGGTCCTTACAGCTCCTTTTCTCCTGATGTACTTAAAGAAATCCTTCTCCCCCTTCTTAATGCCTTGTGCCAGCCTGAGTTCCATAGATGCTTTGGCTCCCCTCACTGCCCTTGTCACCTCCTTCGATTCTGTCAAGTACTCCTCCCTGTCCTCCCCCCTCCCTGTTTTCTTGTACTTCCTAAAGGCAGCTCTTTTCCTCCTTACCTTTGCCATGACCTTCTTGCTCAACCAGATCGGTTTCTTAGCCCTAGCCTTCTTGCTCTGGGCTGTGCAGCAGGTTTTGGTTGCCTCCACTATCCCCAGCTTTATGAGCTCCCACCTCTGGTTAGTGTCCATACTAGATTGAATTTTGGCCAGGTACCCTTTTACCACTTCCCCCATCCTCCCAAAGTCGGCCCTTCTGAAGTCCAGCACTATTGTGCCAGATTCCACTCATTCCTTGCCCATATCCAATGTGAGCCATACTGAGTGGTGGTCACTCCCTGACAGTGGTTCCTCCACTATAAGTTCTCTCTTTTAACAGATCACTGGAAACATGAGTGGTTCTGGAAGACTGTAGAAAGGCGAATGTAGTCCACTACAAAAGTAATAGCAGAGAAGAGGCTCAGCATTTATGGACAGTCAGCCTGACATTGGTGGTGGGTAAGTTAATGGAATCACTGCTGAAAGAAAAGACCCAAGGCAGCATGGTTTCACAGGAAGGAGGTCATGTCAAATGAACAAATGAATCTAATAGATTTCTTTAACTGGGTGACCAAGGAACTAGATCAAGGTGAAGCGGTGCACATAGCCCACCTAGATAGCATTTGATACCACTCCACACAGGAGACTAGTAAGCAAGCTGAGTAGCTTAGGAGTGTGTCCAAAGGTGGTAAACTGAATAAGAAATTGGTTAGGTGACAGTGAGTAGTGGTAAATGGAGTTCACTCTAGGGAAGGAGGGTGATCAGCATGGTGCTTCAGGAACCAGTGCTCGGACTGGTCCTCTCTAATGTCTTAATGAGTGACATTGCAGAGGAGCTGGAAGGAAGGTCTGCCTCTTTCCAGATTACACGAAATCTGCAATAGAGTGGACACTCGGGAGGGTGTGGGGATGTAGAAAAGATGAGAAAGACCTGACAAAACTAGGAGTTGTGAAGGGTATGGCAACTGGGTTTCAATGTGAAGAAAAAGCAAAATAATGCACTTAGGGCACAGAAACCCAGGGGTGGAGTACAAAATGGGTGGAGTGGTATTGACAACCACCAAGTAGGAAAGAGACCTGGGGGTAATCATATCAGATGCCCTAAAGGTGGCCAGGCAGTGCAACAAGAGAGTAGGGAGGGTGAGTGGGATGCTGGGGTGCATAGGGAGGGACATCACTAGCAGAAAGAGGGAAGCACTGCTACCTCTATACAGGTCATTGGTAAGACCCCACCTAGAGTATTGTGTCCAGTGCTGGACACCACATCTCTGAAAGGACACAGACAGAGTGGAGGTGGTCCACAGGAGGCAACTAAAATGGTGCAGGGTCTGTATCAAATCCCTATGAGAAGAAACTAAAGGGCCTCACTATGAACACACTGGAACAGAGGAGGGAGACAGGAAATATGATAGAGACATTTAAATACCTCATGGGGGTAAAAAGGTACAGAAGAAGAGTATATTTCAAAATGAATAGTGCTCAAGAACAAGAGGACATGCTATGAAACTGGAGGGGGGTAGATACGGGAGAAATGTGAGGAAGTACTTCTTCACAGAAAGGGTGGTAGATTCCTGGAACAGCCTTCCAGTGGAGGTGGTGGAGGTGAAAACAGTGGTGGGGCTCAAGAATACATGGGATAAATACAAAGGAATCATAGGGGGAAGAGGGAGAAAAAGTTGTAGATCAGGCATAGTCTGCGGTAATAGTAGTGAGAAATGGGCAGACAGGATAGGCCAAGTAGTCCTTATCTGTCGTCAATTTCTATGTTTCTATGTTTCTGACTGGTTGCTCGCTATCCTTTGACCCCAGTGGTCATGCTGAAATTGGGCCAGAGATGCAAAAGATAGTGGCAACCATCAATCCCATATGCACAATCTTCAAGTCATTTTCAAGGGAATCCAGTCAAGACAGCACCAGAAAAATGGCATTGTCAAAAATCACACTGTCATAACGCGTGCATGGTTTTGGAGATGGTTTATTTTTAATAGCATGGTTTTCACTCTGTATGATTTTGGTATCCACGCAGTGCAATTTTGACCATGCCATTCTGCTGCGCCATTTTGACCTAGTCCCATTTTCAAGAGGCACAGTCTCCCTGAAAAATATTTTTGTGCACCATCAAACATCCTGTGTGGTTAAGCGCACTAGCATCTAGTCAGCCAGGGCTGCAGTTTGGGAAAAGTCCCCACTTGTCAACAGCATTGGCCATGCTCTCTGTCAGCAGCAAAGAAAACTATACAGTGTATCATTGTAGTAAAAACGTCTTGGCACAGGCAGCTCCAAAGAAATAGCATTGCTGTTCATTTACTCTCTGGCCCATGCGTTAACAGTCCACAGAGGTCATAAGGAGAATCAGTAACTGTCTACAGCATAACAGGGACCCATAGTAAACAATCTAGGTAAAGTAAGCCTGACTTATGGGGGATTGCAGTTCTATTGGATTTAAATATCGTGCTTTTAGCCACAACGAAGGTGGCATCTAATGCTGGATTAAGCATAGTTGGGAGGGTTGTGGACCGAGGCCGGAGGCCGAGGGCGAACAACAGCCCAACCATGCATTAATCACATTAGATGCCACCGTCGGAGTGGCTTCATGCACTTGAAACATGGGCCACCCGAGCACAGAGTTGCGAGGACAGTATTTGGTATCAGAAGAACATTACACAGGGAGTCGGTGTGTTTGGCACAGGTTTTTACTGCACTTCGAAACCGTGTAACAGAACAGCATTAATATGCTGATGCGGGGAAAACATTGACTAGCTCTACTTAAACAAAACAGTGCACCTCACATGGCAGTCCACATAATTTAGCAGTCTATGTGGGTATTACTGTCCTACCGGTCACTGGAGGTCTGCAGTGGACAGCTGCCTCGCCGAGGTGTACGGCTCACTGAGAAATTAGCATGTTGCCTAGGCCACTTCTCCTTGCTTCCGTGAGGCTCCTCCGATGTCGCCCACTGTGTGCGCGGCTGCGCCTGGTGCTTCTGCCTCTATCGGACTGTCCTATCTATTGCTCCTGTGCGTGGCTGCTTCTTCTCCCCCTCCCGTTTCCGACTCTGTCTAGCTTGTCTCCCTGTCCCTGTCCCAGACTGGCCTCTCTCACACTCGATCCTCACCTCTGCCCGGTGCTGCTTACCTAGCTGTCTGGCTGCTGCTGGTACTTCACTTTTGAACATGGTGGGTATGCTGGATTAATCCCTCTCCGACTTTGCCCTCGTGATGCGGGCTTCACCCAATCGCGGCTCCCGATTACCATTCAGGTTATTGCCATGTTACAAAAAACATTTTAAGACCAAATCAGGAAATGGAGCTGCTAGACAGATATGAAATATAACTATTAAACACTTTGAAGACAATAAATTGAACTCTGTAACCCAGCATGGGTTTTATAAGGAAATATACAATGGCAAGAAAGAACCTGGACTCTGGTCGGTCAGTGTATGGGTTTTATAAGGAGAAATATACCAAAACAGTCTCACTGCATTCAGTAAACAGTGTAACCAAGGAATAAGATGTGAGAAAACCTGTTGACCTCATATATATGGGCATCAGTAAAGCATCTGAAACAGTACCACACAGGATGCTAAGTCATAAACAACAGAACCTAGGTATACCTGAGGGATGTGATGACATGGGTTCAGAACTGGTTGCAGTATATGAAACACAGGGAGATAGGTATATCAACATAGAAACAAGTGACCAGTGGGTCCCACAGAGGACTGTCCTGGGACCTACATTGTTGAATATGCTATATAACACCCCCTTCGGGTGGAGCTTATATTATCTGGCCCGTTGGGTGCTGCCTGTTCCACCCGCTGATTCACTGCCATAGGCCCCGGGTCCCTGAGTGTCCTCTGAGTCTCAGTCTGGCCCCACAATAAGTTCTTCTTTTCAGAAGGGGCTGGAGGAGCAAAGTTGTGGGACTGCCGTGCTGCCTGCTGCAGGAACGTGCAAGCGGCAGTCCATGCATGCACAGTAGCACACGGTCATTTTCTCGCCACTTTTGCATCAAAACAAAAGCCTCTCTGGTGCTCCCAACCCCCAAAATCAGCTAGTCAGGGGTCAGAGATATGGAGGAGATGCATAAGAAGCCCTAAGAAGTATTTATTTTAAAAGTGCTAATGAGTGCAATTGACTGGCCTCATAAATATTAATAAGGCACCTATAAATATTAATTAGCTCCTT
Organism: Neoceratodus forsteri; assembly: GCA_016271365.2. Classification (NCBI taxonomy): domain Eukaryota; kingdom Metazoa; phylum Chordata; order Ceratodontiformes; family Ceratodontidae; genus Neoceratodus; species Neoceratodus forsteri. The sequence goes on from CM028133.1 coordinate 935,339,822, forward strand.
TCTGCTTCCCTGGGGGACAGTGTAAAATGGCTGCAGTGATAGGCTAAGGGAAGCATTTTAAATAAATGTGCAGCCAGATAGCAAATTAGGGGGGCTGCTAAAGGACAGTGGGGCAAATGTTAATAAAGACAGTGCTGTTTGGCTGCAAGAGACCTAAGAATTGTTGACTCTATATAAACTAAATGTAACAGTATATTAAGCAGCCATATTGGTTACCCTTGACCACAGAACCAGAAAATCCAAATCTTAGGCACCCAAAATTTAAAGAAATGATGTCTGGGAGGAGGTGTGAACAATGTTCTTGGCGCCCAAACTAATTGCCGAACAACAATCGAAGGAACTTAATGTTTAAAAATTCTACTGACAAACAGCAAGTTTTAGCCAATTGGAAGCTGCCAATTCTGCAGTAAAACCCCTAAGGATAGTTACAGCTGGAGTCAGTCTGGCTTGGGCTCTCAACGAGTCAGTCAGGAGGGCTCAGATTGTGTTGGAGGAAAAGTTTGGAAGTCGGCCTAAGGGTTCCAAGGCCATTTGCCAGAGAACTTGCCAAGAGGTTTCCTACTGCCTGGAGAGCACTTGTTTCACTGTGGAATCCTACAGCAAACCTGAAAAAGCCCTCAGAGCTTGGAAGAAGGGCTTGGACTGTCTGCTAGAGATTGCAGTTTGCCTAGTTTGGCTTGAAGCTGAAGCCCGAAGTGGAAAGAAGTTGGTAAATGCTCCTGTGCCAGGGAGCCAGAGAATATTGTGAAATCCTTCTGTTTGAAACCTGGGACTCTGCTAAGAGACTGTGTGCTGTTCAGCCTGGAGCCACTTCAAGTTGCCTGTAGAAGCATTTGCGATCAGGTCACTCTGGAGCCAGGCAGGGGACCTGCCAACCTTTATCAAGTGGGGTGGATTGGGACACAGGGAGCCACGGACGCACGCCCGAGTGCTAGGACACTCTTGACCCTTCTGAGGGAGTTGTACCATGGTGTCACTCATTGGGTCTGGGCTCTCTGTGGATCAGAAACCTCGTGCAGTGCTCCTGCACTCCAGCAAAGAAGGTGACAAGCTGCCAAACTCTGCAAGTAAGGCAGAAGGTGACAAGCTGCCAGATCCTGCAAGCCAGCCAGAAGGTGTCAAGCAGCTAGACCAACCCACCACATCCAGCAAGCCTGCTGCTAATCCACTTTGCTGCTCAAGGTCCCAGCTTTCCAGCCTTCCTACATATGCTGCTTCAAACCCTGTGAACTGGGACTCCAGAACCGTGAATAAAACAGGGCCTGCTCTGACCTGGGAAGTTAGTTTAAAATTTGCATCAAGTTACAGTTTATTCAAAAGTTTGCTCCAAGGGCCAACCCATGGCAATGATCAGGCCTGCACTTAAATCTGGGTACCCAGTTAGACTGTAGCTATTGCTGTTACAGTTAAATCTGTCTGTTAGCATATTATTAACTACAGTCATTAATTGTATGTATTATACAGTAGTACAGTTTAAAGTGTTATTCTGTGTGGGGGGGGGGGACTGGAAGGGGAGGTGGACAAGTACAGCATCCCAAAGGGTTGTACTATGCAAACATCTGGCCCACTACAATTTTACTCTTGGTGGAGGCACTGTGCTATTTGTTTATATCTTTGGGAAAGAACCACTATTGTCAACAGAACAGAACCCATACCCCTTAACCTGTGTTGTAGTCATGAGGCAGGAGTAGCAGCCCACTGGTACATGGCATCCGGGTTACAACTAGAAGTGATCTAAGGGGTACCAGCAGCTGGATCACCAAGTTTGCCAATAACACCAAACTCAGGTATGCCTACTCCTGCAAACAGGAGAGGTTGAATTGAACCCTGGACCCTGTCCGAGGGTTATGCCCAACATCCTAACTCCCTGTCCAACCTGGTCTGATATAAAAGGGCTCAAAATAGCCCACATGATTATACAAAGTGTCAGACACAAAATGGCAGAACTGGAAACCTAGGCCTTACACTATAAGCTGGATGTGCTTTGCTTAATGGATTCCTGACTAAATTTGACCATCCAATCCCACAAAATCACCCTCCCAGGCTTCTCCTACTGCTGGGATCAGACCAGTAAAAGAGGAGGGGGAGTACTGATCTATACTAGGTTGGGGCTGGTGGTAAGTGAGCTACCGAGCTTAAATCCTAATACAGACATTCATCACTTATTCACATCAATCACCCTCGCCAAACTATACATTTGACCATAGGTTGTATATACCTGCCTCCTAAATTTGTGACTACCACCTTCATGAACTTTTCACCAGTCTCGACACCCTCCCTCACAGAGATACCATACTTTGTGGTGACTTCAACCTCGACTGGTCAGGACCCAATGGAACACAATACCAATCAACCAAATCGGATGCCAAGCTTGAACAATTAATTGCTCAACCAACTAGACTTAATATAAGATCAGGCAATCATACCATGCTTGATTGGATGCTAACCAACAACAAGACCCACATCAAGGCATCAGAAGTCCTCCTGACACATTAAGTTATCACTTCCCTATGTTCTGCATATGGAAGAACAACTTTCCTCACCCCCCCAAGTAAAATCATCAAATCCAGAGACCTAACCAACTTTAGCATCTCAGGTTCCTACAAAGTCTTGCTTCCACTGACTGGACCCCTATTACCTCACTTCCTGATATTAATCAGGCACTAGAATACTTAATCAACACCTTTACATCCATCCTTGACCTCTGTGCCCTTTCAAGTTAAGAAGAGCCAAAGGAAAGCACTAACCCTGGCTCTCACAGGAGCTAAGGCTCTAATGTGGTCAGAGATAAAGCATGGCATTCCTGCAAAAGTTCTGGCCTCAAATCGGACTGGTAAACCTATCAACAGCTGATGAATGCATGTAAGACTAAAGCCAACAAATCAAAGTGGAACTACCTACAATCCTGCAAGTACATCCGCTGACCCCAAATGCTTTTGGACGAGTTCAGTGCTCTACTTAAGGGCAACAAGAGGAATATCCTCAAAATATGATCTCCAAAGACTCAGTGCTATCATCCACCCCCGAGATCGCCACTGAAATTAACCTCTTCTTCACTGACCTTGACATATACAAAGGCAGGTCTACTAGCTACTCCCCGCTCCTCAAGTTTCTCACCCTGATGGCCATCGACCCCTCTTCCATGTAAAACTCACCTCATGTAACGAGGTTCTAAATCTCTTATTGGGTCTCAACCCCAATAGTTCTCCTGGATTTGACACCCTGCTGCCTAAATTCCTTAGGATAGGAGCACATGCGTTGGCTCACCCGATTGCTCAGTTGATTAACAGATTCTTTCTCACACAGTCCATCCCGGACAAATGGAAAACAGCAACGGTTGTCCCCATACACAAAACTGGCCTGACTAACCTCATTGAGATCTACAGACCTATATCCATCCTGTGTCCTATTGCTAAAATCCAGGAAATAATCTTGTACAATCAGCTGTACTTCTTTCTTGAACGGACAAACGCCCTCACCATACATCAACATGGCTTCAGGAAATCACACAGGACTGAATCTGCTCTTCTGAAGGTCACCTCAGATCTCTTTCAGGCTATGGATCAGAGCCAAGCCACTGGGGCCATCTTTATATGCCTCAGGAAGGCCTTTGACCTTGTTAACCATCCATTACTCATTTCTAAGCTTCACTGTCTTGGCCTTGACTCCAGCTCGTTCTCTTGGATCACTAATTACTTATCAAACTGATTCCAGTGTGTCAAATTGGCCAGGGTCACTCCTTCTTATCCCCAATTAAGGATGGGGTCCCCCAAGGTTCAATTCTTGGGCCTTTACTTTTCTCTCTCTTTATCAATGAACTGCCACTAAACTGTGGGGGAGCATTGGTCCAGCTGTATGCAGATGTTGCAATTCTATACTGACCTAGAAGGGACATCTCCATCGTTAATTCTGACCTAGAAAAGGACTTCCAGCAACTGGAAGCCTGGTTCAAGAATAATCTGCTGGTGCTGAACACAAAGAAAACAAAAACCATGATGTTCCATTATACGTCCTTTATCTTATCCTCCCAGCCAACTCTGCTTGTCCATACATCTTCTGGTACACCTCTTGAAGCGGTGAGTACCTTCAGATACCTGGACGTGACAATTAATGAGCATCTATCCTTCAACATACATGCAAATAAGATCATCAAAACAACTAACCAAAAACTTAGACTCCTATCTTGCTGCCCCTACCTTACTCCTTGCGCAAGGAAGACGATCGCTTCGGCTACCCTCTTCTCTGGTCTATTTTATGGTGCACTTAATTCACTCACCCAAGACCCCTATTCTGGCCAAACTTAAACAGGCTTGTCACAGAATCACTCGCTTTGCTGCCATGGCACCTGCTCGGGCCTACCACTGTGATGTACTCTAGTCCCTAGGCTGGCTGTTCTTTGAGCCTAAAATAGACTTCACCGTAACTTGCATCATCTTTAAACTCATCCACATTCCTTCCTTCCCCACCCATCCTCTCTGACCTGCTCACTCTGAAATCCTTCACCAGGCCCCTCAGACACTCCCACCTACCAATACTAAGCCTACCTAAAACTCGCCTAGCCATAGGCAAGCAGTCCTTCACATCCTCAGCAACTCAAAAATGGAATGCACTCCCACACAGTATACTTTCCTGTACTTCTCTTCCCCTGTTTAAGAGTTGCTTCAAGGAAATCTTCTTTCCCCCTCCATTTTGTGGTGGTAACTGTACTTAATAGCCCCTCTCTTCCTGTGCCAATCCCCCCTCCCTTCACCATCACTTTATGATCTTCCTATCTTCTCCTACCTCTCCCCACTCCTGACCACACCTCCTCTCTGCTCTTAACTTGTACTTATGTAAATGTGTGTATTATGTGATTGTATATGCTGTAATTGATACTTGGATATGTTTGCCTTATTTCTGTGTCTTGGTCTTCGAACCTGCAAAGGACTTTTCACCGTTGGACCTCGAAGATTTAGGATGTGAGTCAAATGACTTGCTGCCAAATACAGCGCTTCATTGTCCTTACTATAACATCTCTACACCTTTAAATTTGTCTGACCTCAGATTGTTTCAAACACTGTATATAATTGTCTCATGTTCACCAATTTATACTATGTATCACCATCCATCTACTCTTGGAATGTCTCCATTCTCCAGGTTGCCCCTGAAAAGGGGACATGTCTGTCTCAGTGGTCTCACTCGGTCATCAAAATTCAAATAAATAAATGTAACTCCCTTGTCCCCAGGGGTTACTAGAATCCCAATTAGAATCAGTGGTAGACAGGGAAGGCAGCTAGTGGAATGCCAGTTAAATAGATTTCACTCCGTCACTCTGTTCTCAGTCTCAGCTGAGCTCTAGAGGGATGATGTCATTTAGAACTGTCCAGCAGCATAAGCCACACTGGCCAGCTGCTGGGGGTGAGTGGAATGTTCGGGGGGTGGGGGGAGTGATCTAGAGTCTAGTGGATAAGCCTGCAGTGTTAGGCAGCTCCTCAGTCAGCTCTCTCAGAGAGCTACCTGTTTGTTTTCTTTTAGTTTTCACCAGTGAGTGACAATTGTTCCAGCTTTTCAGAAGTGGCGGAGACCTGTGCCAGAGGGCTTCCCTGTGCCCCATCCCAAGAGGGATGGGGTGAACTCCAGGATTCAGGGGCAATCTCCTGGTCCTTTCTGGACTTTTGAAGCTGCCTTGTAACCTTGTAAAAACTGCTCTGCGAGTACCTTGTTTTTCTGTATAAACCCAGGAATACTGCAATTCCTATATGGTGAATTCTCTGACAAAGGGACCCTGTCACTTGAGATTTTCTCTGTAGAAGTGTCTGCTTACATTTGGAGTCCAGTATGTGACTGTCCATGTACAGAATATTTAACTTTGACACCTCTGTGACGGTGGGTGTAGTATGTTAAGTGTGATATACATTTGAAACAACACCTACACTACAGTCTTCTACAGTTGTGTGGTGTTATTAACCAGATGAATGGCAGAGTATAAGCTTGAAACAAAAGGTGGGAGATACCCCATCTGGAATAGCCAGTTTACCTCTACGGGTTCTGAAGGGCACCTATTACTTTTCTTCAGTGCAACTGGCCAATGCCTGAGAGAAGTATTTACCCCTGGATGTGGGTTATTTTCATTCAGTTTACCCCAGTATAGTGGATTTCTGAAAGTCCTGAGCCAGTATGTGCTCTGTTGTGGTCATGTGTACCACCTTCATTCTTCATGAAATATGAGAAAGTGCTCTAGTACTGGCCAGATGTGCCTAGTCGATGGAAAAATGTACCAGTACCTGGCCAGATGTGCCAATTTCCAGTAGGAACCAGTGTGTTAACCAGTGTGCATTTTCTTCATCCTATGCTACATGGGAATTCAGGAATGTCTGTATCTTGGTAATCTGCATTACCAGTGTGTGTAACCCTATGGGGGTCCATCTTCGCTTTGTGATTATTCCTACTCTGTTATGTGAATAAAGCCACACTTTAGAATCCCAACCTGATTTGGACAGTAATGTTATTGCTTCTTTGTGTCTGGAGTTCCTTGGGTGCCCCTGTCCAGAAGTGAAAATCTAGCATAGTCCTGAGCAAATGTTTTCTCCTAGGGACCCAGGTTGTTGGCCATAGCAGTGGTCCCCCACCAGGTCCGTGATGCCAGGTAGTTGCCAGACTTGGTTGGCTGTTTTGTATAACAGTCTAGTCCACCTTGTATAAGGTGGCTTTGGTGGTGTTTTTTCTAAAACTTCTTTGCAATTGTAAACCCGCACTCCTCTCTTACTCCCTAGATGTTTTGGTGAGAGGAGAAGCCCTACTAGTTAAACAAGGGGGGCGGGTGGGGGGGGTTACATAAATAAAATGTGAAAGGGTAGTTGCCTTGCAACAGGAGATAACCGAGATTCAGAATGCTCTGGACACACTCGAAAAGTAGGTGGAGAAATGGCAGAAGATCTTCAGGGTAGAGAGGTGATACATTTAGGAAAGAAGAACCTGAAGACAAGATGCTACCTAACCGCAAAAAGAGTACTGAAACCAAGCAGGAGAAGGACATGGGCTAATTGAACAGCAGTAATTCTTGTAGCATTCATCAAGAGAATGTTCATGAGGGCTGCCCCATGGTCCAGTGGGTAAGCACATTGTGCTGTTGTACCAGCGACCCGGATTCAGGAGTAAACTTGGAACCTGGATCAGGCAGGCCGAGGGCTGGGGAAGTGCTAACACACACCAGTGTTCCCAGCTGGGGGAGGAAGGGTGTCAGATTCTAGCACTCTTCTGGCCCCTGCGATGAGCCAGGGAACTTGATGCTCCACCAGGAGGCCAGATGCAAAACCGGACTGTGACCCCAGGGCATGCGCTTCAGCTGGGGGGAAGAGGGGTGGGAGTTGGGTGCTGCCAGAGGGGGGGATACTGTTTTGAAAAGATGGAAGATGGGTGCTGCCAGGGGGGAAATGTTGCTTTGAGAAGACATAAGCACTAAAGACGACAGAGCTGTTCATGGAAGCAAGCAGGTTATGCCTTCTCCCTTCTTGGGATTTTTTTTTTTAAACATAAAATAGTGGGTGCCAGGGAGGATGGGACTATAATTATAGTAGAGGTGCAAGGAAAGAGGTTGTATGTTAAAGGATTGGGGAGGAATGAGGAGGCTGGTTTTAAAACATAAAATAGTGGGTGCCAGGGAGGGTGGAACTATAATTATAGTAGAGGGTGCAAGGAAAGAGGTTGTATGTTAAAGGATTGGGGAGGAATGAGGAGGCTGTTTTTTTTTTTGTTTGTTTACAAATTGTATTTTCGGAATAAGTATAGGCACAAATAGTGCCATTTTTTGTTATTACTATCCAAATAATGAATAGTGAATAGTGCATTATTTGTGGTATTCAGGAAATACTATTTATCACTCACACCCCAAGACAGACTACAGACTAACAGTTAATTCAGTGTTTTTCAAGTGTAATATATAGAATAATATATGGGGTGGTGTGTGTAACAAGAATTTTACACTCACACCCGAGGTGTTGGATGCCACATAAACCCTGAGAGCGAAGCTCCAGGGGTTTAGCAAGGCATCAAACACCAAGGGTGTGTGTAAAATCTGAGTTTCTGCACCACCCCATATTTTATTTTATATGATTGCTGGGTTTCACTATTTCACCATAGCAATTATATATGTTATAGCGGTCTGCGGTCATGTGCCAAAAGTTAACTTGTTTTTCTGGTATTTTTTTTTAATGTTTTTAGCAGTGATATTTTTTTAATAACTTATAACTTACCACCGAGTCCATGTGGTGGTGCAGTCTCCAGCAGCAAGCAAGCGGCCAGCATTTGGAATGGAAGAGCTGCAGCTGGTGCCTGCCAGGAGTGAGGGAAACCTGTCATATGTTTGCTGTTATAAACACTCCTTTAACAGCAAATTATGCAATGGGTTTCCCTATGGGAAAAAAGCAAAACCCGGTTATTAGATTAGTTTTAATTGGTAAAACTAGTCCCAAAAATGCAAAGGTGAAAGTAAAAATGAACAGGTGTGATCACTAAAGTGTGGTCATTGGATAGGCAAGCAGGCTGGAATGGGTACCCTCCCCCCCGTGAGTTAGGCTGAGGTAAATGTACAGGTACTAGTTTGTGTCAGTCAATCAGCAGCCAACATTCTTTGTACTGTACCTATTAGTCCAGATAAATGACAAACCAATTACCACACAACTCTTAATGGTCTTCCTAATTACTTCCTGGAAAAAGACAAAGATAATTGGGTATACTTGCCAGGGTCTACTGTACCTTCTAACTAAACAAATATCTAAGATGCCAGGGGCTTATAAAATGTGTCCTTTAAAAAGTACTGTGAAGCTGATTTGGCACATTAAAAGCAGACTGGTGGACACATTGTTTCATTTCAGAGCCAGTGAGTTGCTTTTTGAAAAACAAGCATTTGTCAATGCTGAATGTTTGCTTACTGGCATTGGCATTGGTAGTGTAGAAGTTACAGAGCTGCATAATAGAAATGGCAGTGAAGTATTGAACTGAAGCCAACCCCACCACCACCCTGCAGAGGGTGACAGGCATGGGGTGTGCCTTTGGGTCGTCAGGCATAACGGCCCGCCATTTCACTACCCTACCCTGCAGACACTGACAAATTATCACGGTATTGTAGGGTCTTTGGCCCTCATGCGCACCCATTGCATCAGGAAATACGGTGAGATGGGTGCGGTATAGGAGAATAGGGTGAACTTTGGGGCCGAAGGGTCCAAGGCATACCTCGATGCCTCTCACTGGCTGCTGGGTGTGGAATGGTATGAGCATTACAGGCAAGAATCCCAAGTCACACTCCTGATGCCTGTCATTCTCTACAGGGTGGGGCGTTATGGTTGGAAACCCTAACACGTCAGGCATTCATTGGTATTTTCACTCCAAATTTTCAACATGGTTTTTTTGTGACCCCCACCTCATGAACAGTGGCAATATCAGTTTGTTAGCCGAAAGCTGCTTATGCACAGCGACTACGGCATTTAGCACCACAGGTGCAAAAACACATTCCGAACAGGATGTGAAAAATGACAGCTGTACTGTTCATGGGGAGGTGTAAAAAATGGCAATGTTGCAAATCTGCAGTAAAAAATATTTAAAAAACTGGTGAAGTCATGAGCATGCATAGAAACTGTGCAACGCACACCAGTAATGTAATTAGTCTGGGGATTTTTTACAGCAGATTGTCAACACAGGCATTTTGGGACCTCCGATCATGAACAGTGTCACTGTGATTTTCTTTATCTGTCCCGAACATTGATTTCCCACAGCGACCATGCATCTCTGCGCCAAAAGTGTGAAAACACATTTCGACCACGTTGTGAAAAATGACAGCTGTACTGTTCATAAGGAAGTGTGGAAAAATGCCACTGGTAAAAATCTGGACTGAAAATATTACAAAGTCATGAACTTACGAGGGTGCGTGGAAACTGCGCAATGCTCACTCGTAACACAGTCATTCTATGGACTTTTGTTACCAAATTTTCAACATAGCCATTTTAAGACCTCTGCTCATGGACAGTGTAACTGTGATTTTCTTAATCTGTCCCAAACATTGCTTTCGCACATCAACTGCACCATTGTGCGCTACATGTGCGGAAACACATTTGGGGTGACGTGGAAAATGGCAGCTATACTGTTCATAAGGAAGTGTAATAAAATGGCAATGTGGAAAAATCTGAGTGAAAATATAGAAAATTCGCAAACTTACGGAGCGTGCGTAGGAATTACATAGATACATAGATACATAGACAGTGTCGGCAGATAAAGGCCTATGGCCCACCTAGTCTGCCCATTTGAGCTTGTAAGTTCAGTTTGTTTTCATAGAAGTCTATTTCCCCTTACCCCTGACCTCTAGAATTCCTTTATGTCTATCCCATGCATTCTTAAATCCCGTGATTGTTTCAGCCCCCACCACTTCCTCTGGCAGGGTGTTCCACTTGTCCACCACCCGTTCTGTGAAGAAATTCTTTCTCATGTTTCCTCTGAATCGTCCTCCCTCCAACTTCATCCCATGCCCTCTAGTCCTGAAACATCTTTTTCGCTTAAAAATAGTGTTTTCCTGCACCCTGTTCCTCCTGTAAGATACTTGTATGTCTCTATCATATCCCCTCTCCCTCCTCTCCTCCAGGAGTACATGTTCAGTTCCTTTAACCTGTCTTCATAGGACTTGTGATGCAACCCATGCACCATCTTTGTTGCCCTCTCTGAACCTTCTCCCTGTCCTATGTCCTTACGTAGGTATGGTCTCCAGAACTGTACACTGTACTCCAGGTGGGGCCTCACTAGTGTCTTGTATCGTGAATTATGACCTCCCTTTTTCCTGCTGGTGATGCCCTGCCTATACATCCCAGCATCCTATTTGCTTTACCTGATGCCTTGTCATACTGTTTCCCTACCTTGAGGTCATCAGAGATGACAACCCCAAGATCCTTTCCTGCTTGGTGCATGCTATATCCTCACCCCCAACTGATATATTGTGCCAGGGTTTTTGTGCCCCATATGCATTATCTTGCACTTCTTTGCATTGAATTTCAACTGCCAAACCCTTGACCATTCTTCAAGTTTCTGCAGGTCCCTTCTCATTCTGTCTCACACCCTCTGGTGTGTCTACTCTATTACAGAGCTTTGTGTCATCAGCGAACAGTGAAATTCTGCCTTCTATATCCTGTGCAATGTCACTGATGAAGATGTTGAATAGGACGGTCCCAGCACTGATCCCTGTGGTACCCCACTGGTCACTCTTCCCTCTGTGGAGTGACAGCCATTTACCACCACCCTCTGTGTCCTGCCACCCAGCCAGTTACCTACCCACCACACTACTGTCCTGCCCACACCCATATTCCCCAGTTTGTGTAATAGTCTTCTATGTGGCACAGTGTCAAAGGCCTTGCTGAAGTCCAGATAGGCCATGTCCACTGCCCTCCCCTGATCCACCTCCCTAGTCACCCAGTCAAAAAATTCAATGAGGTTGGTCTGACATGACCTCCCCCTGGTGAAACCATGCTGCCTTGGGTCCTGTAGTCCATTGACAACCAGATGTTCCACCAATCTCTCCTTCAGTAGTGCTTCCATGATCTTTCCCACTACCGAGGTGAGGCTGACTGGTCTGTAGTTCCTGCTTCCTCTTTGTTCCCACTTTTGTATAAGGGGACTACATCTGCTGTCCTCCAGTCTTTGGGTACCTCCCCTGTTTCCAGTGATTGGCTGAACAGGATAGCCAGAGGTTCAGCCACCACCTCTCTTAGTTCTTTAAGGACCCTGGGGTGCACCCATCTGGTCCCATTGCTTTATCAGCTCTTATTACTTCCAGTTCCTTCAGGACCCTTTCTCGTGTAAAGGGACTTGTGTCCATTTCTGCACCATTCTCACCCCTTGTACTCCCTTCAGACCCATTACCCCCTCTTCCTTAGTAAAGACTGAGCAGAAATACCTGTTCAATATGTCAGCTTACTGTTGTCATCCTCCACTGGCTCCCATCCTCCCCTTCAGTCTCACTATCCCTCCCTTGTCCTTCTTTTCACTTATGTACCTGTAAAAGGTTTTGTCCCCTTTAACCACTGATTTTGCAATGTGTTCTTCTGTCTGAGCTTTGGCTTCCCTTATGACTTCCCTGCCTCCCTTTGTTTCTCCTGGTACTTCTCCTATCCCCTTCTGCCTGTGTCTTTTGTATTGCCTGAATGCAATCTTTTGGCTTTCACTTTCTTTGCTACCTCTTTGGAAAACCATAATGGTCTCCCTTTCTTTTCCTCTTGCTAACCTGCTTAATGCATAATTCTGTTGTTCTTATAATCCCCATTTTAAATACTGCCCACTGTTCCTCAATCCCTGATTCCTGTCCCATTCCCTTAATGCCTCTTTCAAGCAGCTCCCCATTTTCCCAAAGTCTGCCCCTAAATCCAGGATACGTGTTTTTGTGTGGTTTGGTTCTGCTCTTTCTGTGATTTCAAACCACAATGACTGGTGGTCACTGTTACCCAGGTGCCCCCACTGTTACCCCATCACACTGTCTCCGTTTGAGCACAAGGTCCAGTATTGCCTTCTGCCAGTTGGTTCCATGACCAGTTGCTTGAGGAAGGCACCTGAAGGAGTCCAGGATAAATCTGCTCTAGTTGATGCTGCTGCTGGGATGCTCCAGTCCACGTCTGGTATATTGAAGTCTCCAACCAGTACTACCTCACCCTTGTCTGCCATCCTTTGGATGGCTAGCATCAACTCCTATCTGTTTCTTCCTCCTGGGCTGGTGGTCTATAGACCACACCTGTGCGGATGGCTGGCCCCATTTTCCTTTCCAGCTTAACCCACAGTATCTCTCCCATTTTGTTCCTCCTGGATCTGTGTGGCCCTTATGTCATTTTTCACATACAGTGCCTCCTCCTCCCATCCTACCTGCTCTGTCTCTTCTGAATATGTTGTAGCCAGGTATGGCCATCTCCCAGTCATGGTTATCATTACACCAGGTTTCAGTGATGGCCACAATGTCCAGGTCTGACTGTACCATGACAGCCTCCAGATCTTCCATCTTGTTGCTAAGGCTCGTGGCATTTGCACATGGCTTTCCATGATTTGACCTCCTAGACTGCTTCACTGTTCTACTCAGCCCCTTCCTTGGCTGTCATTTATCCCTGTTCTCCTTGCTGTCTGCCCTTCTGCTGAATGTTGCCCTTTCTTCTGCTTATCCACCTTTTGGACACTAATCTCCATCTTTTGCACACTGCTTTGCAGAGATAGCCACTCCTCTGGTTCACTGGTTCCATTACTAGAATTGCACAACGCACACTCGTAAAGCAGTCATTTTTAGGAATTTTTTCACCAAATTTTCAACATAGCCATTTTAAGACCCTGCTCATGAACAGTGCCACTGTGATTTTCTTACTGTGTCCCACACATTGATTTCGCACACCGACTGCGCCATTGTGCGCTACATGGGTGAAACAAGTTTTGGGCAAGATGTGAAAAATGACAGCTGTACTGCTCATAAGGAAGTGTAATAAAATGTCAATGTTGAAAATCTGGGTAAAATATAGAGTTCATAAACTTACTAGCGTGCGTGGGAACTGCTGCACCACGGCCAGAAACAGTCATTTTAGGAATTTTTCACCAAATTTTCAACATAGCCATATTTAAGACCTCTGCTCGTGAACAGTGTCACTGTGATTTTCTTAATGTGTCCCATATATTGATTTAGCATACCATTTCCATTGTGCGCTACATGGGTGGACACACATTTTGGGCAAGATGTGAAAAATGACAGCTGTACTGCTCATAAGGAGGTGTGGTAAGAGCTGGAGTGACAATATTGAAAATTCGCGAACTTACGAGCATGCGTAGGAACTAACATACTAACATACTATTTGCCAGCAGATTAGGCCTTACGGTCCATCGAGTCTGCTCGAACTTTAGATCCTTAGCTGGGTGCCGAGACCCTCCCATCCCTTGTGCTCCAGAAACCCGTATCATCCATCCCCACCCCCTGGGACAGGCCATCATCTGATACATCCACTTTCTGTGTCTGTCCCATCCTCTCTTGAAGCCCTCCACTGTGGATCTCTGAACTAGCTCACCAGACAGTGCATCCAAGGGTCCACCACCCTCTCAGTGAAAACCTCCTCCTCTTCCCCCCTCACCTTCCACCTTCCAACTTCAAACCATGCCCTCTGGTGATACCTCCTGCTTTAGTCTAAAGATCCCTCCATGTTTAACCTATTTATTCCTTGAGGTGCTTGAAGACCTCAATCATGTCCCCCTGCTCTCCTCTCCTCCAATGAAAACAGGCAGAGTTCCTTAAGTCTGTCCTCATCGTCAAATCCCTGGCCCTCGTATCATCTTTGTTGCCCTCCTCTGTACCCTCTCCAGGGCTGTATGTCCCTCTTCAAGTGTGGTCTCCAGTACTGTACACAGTACTCAAGGTGTGGTCTAACCAGTCCATTGTACAGTGGCAGAATCACTTCCTTGCTCTAGGTGATCCCCTTACGATGCATCCCAACATCCTGTTTGCCTTGCTAGCCACTCTCCTGCACTGCTCAGAGTTATTCATACATGAATCCACCATGACCCTAGGTCTTTTCCCTATTGAGGCCTCAGCACCTCCCTCCCAGGGTGTACCTGTGTTTAGGGTTCCCGACCAACATGCAACACTTGCACTTGTGATATTGAAATTTAATTTCCATGTGTGAGCCCAGCTTTCCAGGGTGTCAGGTCCTTGCAGGGCCAACCTCCCTCTTCTCCCTCAACTTCTGCTCCCATCTTGGAGTCATCACTGAGAGACTCATTTCACACCCTATACCCTCCATGATGTCCGATATGTATGCATTAAACAGGATCGGACCCAGGACCGAACCCTGTGGTACCCACTACCAACCTCTCTAGGGTTCGGAGAGCTCCCCACAGACCACTACTCTCTGAGTGCATCCAGCTAGCCAGTTTTCAATCCATCTGACCATCAAAGGCCTACTCCTAACCCCATCAGTTTCTCCACCAGACCATTGTGGGGACAGAGTCAAATGCCTTGCTGAGTCCAAGAATAATACATCCACAGGCTTACCCTGTCCAGTTCTGATGTTACCCATTCATAGAACTCCACAAGGTTGGTTTGACATGATCTACCTGGCACAAACCCATGTTGCCACTATCCAGACCTCCCACCTCCTCCAAGTACACCCCCAATCATTCCTTTAGTATACTCTCCATTAATTTTCCCACCACCGAGGTCAAACTGATGGGTCTATAGTTACCTGGTACTTCCCTCAACCCCCCTTTATGGATTGGTACCACATGTGCCTCTCGCCAATCCCTAGGTACCCTCCCTGTCTCAAGTGACCTGCTGAAAAGCTCCACCAGGGGTGCAGCCAGTATGTCCGCCAATTCCCATAGTACTCTCGGATGAATGCCATCCGGCCCAGGAGATTTGTCTTTCTTTAGGGCCTTGAGGGCTAACCACACCCTTTTGGCGGAGATAGCATCATCCGTCCCCTCCAACTTACTGGCCTTTTTATCTTTACCCAGATGTGACACCCCTGGGGTGCCCTCTCTCCCTCTTGCTCCATTTCTGTTGCTCCCCTGATCTCACTTACTGACGTTTCTCCCCTTCGTGCCTTGCTTTGTAGATATCCCATCCCCCTTCCTAGTGAACACAGAGGCAAAGTACTCGTTAAATACCTCTGCCTGGTCCCTCACCTCTTCCACCCACCCTCCTTCTGATCTCAATCTGCTGAGATGGCCCTTAGTTTTTCTCCGCTCCCCAATGTACCAGAAGAACCCCTTTTCCCATCCATGTATCCCCTGTGCCAGCCGCTGCTCTTTACTGGACTTTGCTCCCCTCACCATACGGGTGACTTTTCTAGATGCAAGCTGGTACATTTCCTTATCCCTATCCCCTCTTGTTGTTTTATACTTTTTGTAGGCCGCCTTCTTTTCTCTGACTGCTACCTGTACCTCACTGGACCACCAGCATGGTTTATGTGACCTTGCTCCCTACATTTCAACTTAGTGCAGATCCTGACTGCCTCATGAAGTCCCCGTTTATGACCTCCCATCTCCTTTCCACACTTGTCATTGAGGTAATCCCCATCAAGTGATCCTTGAGAATATTTCCCATGCCCATAAAGTCTGCCCCCTGGGGTCCACTGCCAGTGTCCTAGATCCGTCCCTTCCCCCATGCTTATTTGAAACCAGACAGTATTGTGGTGGCTCCCAGTCAGGGGTCTTGTACAACCATGTCCCTTACCAGATCCCCATCTGCCAGAACCACATCCAGGACATGCTCCTCCCTTGTGGGCTCCATCACATGCTGTGTTAAGAACACATCCTGGAAGCCATCCAGCAGCCTCTGCTCCTTGGCCACCTTAGAGGACATGGTTCCCCGTTTGTACCTGGCATATTAAGGTCCCCCATCAACACCACTCCTTCCCCTTTTGGTCCACACTGGGCAATGATGTTGTCCAGCAAACCATCCTCTAGAACATCACTCATCCTCTAGAACTGCGCAATACACGCTCATAAAACAGTTATTTTTAGGAATTTTACACCAAATTTTTCAACATAGGCTTTTGAGAGCCACCTTATGAACAGTGGCAGTGTCATTTTGTTACTAGGTCCCGAAAGGTGATTTCGGCGCAGTGACTGCGAAATCACCCGCCGGGACGATTACAGCCATGACGGTGAGAACATTCATGAGAGGGACCCAAAACCCCATGTTGAAAATTTGGTGCAAAATTTCAAAAATGCCTGAGATATGCAGCAAAGTTGAAAAAACCTATCTATCCCATTATACAGCTTACGGCATTTCCTCAGTTCGGCGGTCGGCTTTGAAGAGTGCAGGCGTGTTCCCAGTCCACGAAGATCGTCGCGCGCGAATCTGGAGGTAAGTATGGGGTGAGGGTGTGTGGGGAGGCAGGGTGCACAGTGGGTGGGGCAGAGACTGCGAAGGACCATTTTTCAGTTTCAGGTTATTTTGTTATTTTTTTTTAAATGACGACACGGGACGTTTGCCACGCTGGGGTGGGCTCCCAGCATGGCACAAGGACAGCTGGTGGGGGGGGGCGTGGAGTCGACAGGGGATTGGGCACCCCCGTCGGCGATAGCATATGTTGCCATGCTGGGGTGGGCTCCTAGCGTGGGACCCTGTATTCTGGGTGGGGGTGGAACCAGTGGAGCGGCGGAGGATTGGGCACCCCGTCGGCTACTCGATGTGTGGCCATGCTGGGGTGGGCACCCAGTGTGGCATATGGAACACTGTTTTGGGGGGGTGCGCAGCACAGCTGACATGGGATTGGGCACCCCCGTCGGCTACACAGTGTGTGTGGGGGGGCGAGCATGCAGTATGCGTGTGTGTGTGTGTGTGTGTCGGGGAGCACGCATGAGCAGGCGATATCTTATTGCTGCTCACTGAAGTGTAGCTCCCCCTTTCAACTGTACTCCACTGCATTTTGGACACTGTCATAAACAGCTCCAGCAGGCATTGGAGAACTGCGGCCGCGCCTGCAAACACACTGACTGAATTGGAAGAGGGCTGCCACACCTCCGAAAACTCGGATGATGGCACTATGTTTCTTGCATATGCGTGCAAGCAAACATAATAAGCCTAAAGCCCTATTTTAGGTTCTGTAGATCTAAATGTTCAAGGATCACTGATACAGACAAAAAGCTTGAAATGGATAACACAACTTTCAGGGCAGCATTTTCCTTCCAAACATGACTAGCATTTTCATTTTAGGGATGAACAGAGATACAGCAGGTAGAGACAGGCAAACAGTTACACACTGAACTGTAGATAGGTCATCAAATGAGAAACAGACGGAGGGACAGATAGAGAAAAAACTGTGAGAGAACACATTTTGAGATTATTGATTTTTAGCTGTAATCCTTGAGGTTTCAGGCAGCATCCATTTCAAGGGTTAAACTTCCCCAGTTTCAGTAAGCCTGTACACAGAGGATTCTGCATATTTCCTCTATTGCTGTCAGGGCCAGTCAGAATAAATAATTTCATTAAAACCGTAGCTAATATAAATGTCAACTCCTAATCGGCTTTTAGCACTGAGCACTGACTTCTGCCTGCTTTCCTTCTCTTCTTTGAGCTGTCTGGATTCTTTTTCATGTTTGACACCCAGCAGCAGAAACTTCCTCTGATGTGACGTTGTCTCCCCTGTGAGAGACGTTGAAGAAGCTGACAGTACAGTAGTGCCTGCATCCTTGGAAAATCGACTTTGCCCAGCTTTCTGCTGGGACCCAAGGAATTCCATTCAGCAGTGTGAGAGAGAAAATCAGTCATGGACTGTGCATGCGTATGCATCTACGTGCGTAAAGTGTGTCAACTCCTATTGCCTTTGAAATGGCCGTGCTGCATGGGCCTGTATTGTAGGAGTGTAACTTTAAAGGGTTCTAATTATTGAGAACTAGAGACTATATGCCACGTACCATCCCCTCTGGCACAGCTGACAGGCACCCTCTCCATGACACTTTGTAAACGATTTGCATTTTAAAGTGGATTTGAAATCTCTGCTCGAGTGCAAGTGAAAAGCTCCTCTCCAAGCACTCCATTGAGATTTACTGCAATGTATTAGTTTTGTACACAGGAGAGTCATCAGTAGACATGGAAAAAAAAGAGGTCTGCTCCTGATGGATTATTCAAACATGTCAGAAGTCCAGTACAGCAGGGATTACATTTAAAATGATCTCCTAGGAAACTGTTGTTCTTCCTCTTACACATTTGTGTGGCAGTTCCTTTTCCTCTGTCACCTTTTTCTATTTCAGCATTAAGGCTTGGCCAAGTGTTATGTTAATGGTCTATCAATCACACTCCAGGGGTGTAATGTGGCATGAAGCCTAGCCGAGTGCCACTTGCCTCTAGAGGGTGATTAACTGACCATTAATATAATCCCTAGAAATGCTTTATTTCTATTATACTAAAAATGCATTTCTATGAACATACTAAATTACCAACAGATAAAGACCTTATGGTCTATCAAGCCTGCTCGATTGTGCAGCTAGAAGCCCTTATATTGCAGCTGTCCCTCCCTCCAGTGACCTTCCCCCTTACCCTGTCCCATCCCCTTTTGAAGCAGCCCACTGTTCAACAGGATGCCACTTCCTCTGTCAATGCGTTCCATCCAGATACCACCCTCTCCATAAAAAAGTGTCCTCTCATTTCCCTCCTGAACCTTCCCCCTTCCAATCTCATATTGTACCCTTGAGTGTCCATCCCCCTCCTTAACTTAAACAGCCCTTCCATGCCCATCTTATTTATTCCCTTCATGTACTTGAAGGTTTCAATCATATCCCCCCATCGCTCCTCTCCTCCAGGGAGTACATGTTCAACTTCCTCAGCCTGCTCTTGTAGGGTAAGTTCCCTAACTCCTGGATCATTTTTGTTGTCCTCCACTGCACCTCCTTTATTATCCTAATATCCTTCTTCAGGTAAGGTTGCCAGAATTGCATGCAGTACTCCAGATGTGGTATAACCAGTGACCTGTATAGCAGCAGGATCACCTCCCCCCTCCTGGAAGATATGCCTCTGGCAATACAACCCAGCATCCTGTTGGCCTTTGTAGCTGCCTTTCTACACTGTGCTGAGTTGTTCATTGCTCCCGTTATGATCACCCCCAGACCCTTCTCCTCTTCTGTCTTGGCTAGTTGAATCCCCAGCTGGTTTATTCTCCTTGGGTTTTTGCCCTGAAATGTAGCACCTTGCATTTCTTGGCACAGAACCCCAGCTGCCAAGTGTCTGACCAGGCCTTCAATTTTGCCAGATCAACTTGCAACCCCTGCCACTCTTTTTAAGTCATCCACTAATCCACTACTGCTCCCATCTTGGTATCATCTTGCAAACAGACTGATCTTGCTCTTGATGCCTATTGAGAGGTCTACCATGAAGATCCCAAAATCCCAAACAACACTGGACCCATTACAGAGCCCTGTGGCACCCTGCTTGTCACTGCCCTGGGAGATGAGGGCTCCTTCCACCATCATCACCTCTGCTGTCTCCCTTGCAGCCAGTTCACTACCCATCCCACCATTTTCGCCCCCTCCTGTGCCTTACAGCTTCTTCCTAGCCTCCCATGCGGCGCTGAATTGAATGCCTTCATACAGTCTAGGTACAGGACATCCACCGCATGGCTCCCAGTCTAATTGCCTGGTTACCCAGTCATAGTACTCCACCAGGTTGGTCTGACAAGATCTGCCTGAAACAAACCCATGCAGCCTGCTGTCCTGCAGCCCATTAGCCTCTAGGAGGAAACCAGCCTCTCCTCAGAATTATCTCCATCAGCTTTCCCACAATGGATAGGAGGCTTACTGGTCTGTAGTTCCATGGCTCATCCTTAGGGGCGCTCCTGTGCAGGGGTACCACATGCACCATCCTCCAGTCCTGAGGTCAGGAGGCATTAAACAGGTCTGCCAAGGGTTCTGCCAGGACTTCTGCCAACTCCTTCAGCAACATGGTGTGTGCCATCTTGCCCTGGTGCCTTGTCTACCCTCAGTGCCCTCAAGCCCTCCAGTACTCTGCCCACTGGGATTTCCCATCTGTCACCTCCCCCATGCCCCCTCCCACCCCCACCGGCATACAGCTCCCTTTCTCTTTAGTAAATACTGAGCAGAAGTACTGTTTAATGCTTCTGTCTGTTCTGTCCCAGTTTCCACCACCCCAATGCATCTTTTATCCTTACTATTTGGTCCTTACTGCTTCTTTTCCCTGATGTGCCTGAAGAGGTCCTTCTCCACCTCTTTGATGCCCTGTGCTAGCCTGGAGTCCCCTGGATGCCTTGGCTGATATGACTGCCCTTGTCGCCTCCCTCGACTCCTTCAGGTATTCCTCTCTGTCTTCTCCTCTACCTGTTTTTTGTACCTTCTAAAGGTGGCTCTTTTCTTCCTTACTTTTTCCACGACCCCCCTGCTCACCGAACTAGGCTTCTTGGCCCAAGCCCTCTTACTCTGAACCCTTGTACGTGTTAAGGTTGCCTCCTCAATTCCCAGTTTAATGACCTCCTGCTTCTGGTTAGTGTCCATGTTTGGATGGATCCTGGCCAGATATTCCTGTACTATTTCCCTCATCCTCCCAAAGTCGGCCCTCCTGAAACATAGAAACATAGACTTTGATGGCAGATAAGGACCACTTGGCCCAACCAGTATGCCCATTTCCCTACATATTGGATTTTTTTTATTTATTTATTTGTATTTCAGAATTACCTTTGAGTCAGAAGCTCATTTACAGATGCTCCACGTCGTAACAAAAATGAACATGATTACAAACTGATCAAGAGATAACAGATTACATACATATAAGTAAGTTACAATGGGTTTTTATAGGGTGCAAATAAAATCACAATGTGCTAAGCATGCAGCAACACATGACGAGGTGTGGGTTATCTCCTGATAAGAGAATACCCAGGTGTAAAAGCACCTCATGCCTTATGCACCTGGGCGTGATCTTATCAGGAGATAACTCTCACCTTGGAGTGTGTCATTGCACTTATAAAATGGACCCCCCCCATAAAGAAGTTGATAAAAAAATGGACATAAGTGTACATAAAACACATGAAGAAATATGATTATATCATTTGAAAAAAAGGAAAAAATAGTCCTTCTCAATGCTTTGGAATGGAGCTTTTTCATTAAAATTTACTAGAGAAGACTGGTGTCCCTCTGTGTCTCTAATGCCCCCCACCTGGCACACAAAATGCTTAAAAGCATGTTTTTTTAATATTTATTACTTTGATCATGAGTTTTAGTTACATATAGGCAGCAGGATAGCTTGAGTGGGACTGAGTGTGTCACTCAGTGACTTCCATACGGTGCTGTTTCCGGGTTCACGGAATTGTGCGTCTTTAAACCGTAACTGTTTGTGTTTTCCATAACACTCAAAGTTTTTGTCCCCACCACACCAACAGTTTTTTTAATTTACTTTACTTTTGTTTTATTTAGTATTTAGGGGTTGTTTTCAAGCTGCAGCCAGTTGCCCGCTTGACTCTGATCGAGCATGTACATTAGCAGTCACCAGCGCGTTTTTTTCTCGATGCTGTGTGCTATACTGAAAGCAGGAATGTTAAAAAGAACTCACCTAACAAGTGGTCCAGAACATCTGTGGGAGAGTGGGACTCAATGGACATGGGTCTGTTGAGGTTGTGGAGGAATGAGTATGGACTTTTCCTTTGAAAGGTCGCGTCATGCCTGCAAGCGCAGCAACTCCCATCAGTTTCAGGGCCAATTTTCACAAGCAGCAGAGGTGAGATTGTTACTTAAATGAGGACAAATAAATATTTTGTACTGGTGTTGTGGTGTGTGAAAGGTTCTGAAGTAATGTACATTGTGTGCAGTGGGCGGGGAAGACAGCCAGCTCAGTTAGGAGATCCTCATTGTTGGCAATCTTATTTTATTGATTTCTGTGGTGTGGTTACTGATGGTCATTGATATTTTGCTGTTGTTGGGTCAGTTTGGGGAAGTTACACAGATACATAGACAGTGTCGGCAGATAAGGGCCTATGGCGCACTCAGTCTGCCATTTGAGCTTATGTAAGTTCAGTTTATGTTTTCCTAGAAGTCTGTTGCCCTTACCCCTGACCTCCAGAATTCCTTAATGTCTATCCCATGCATTTAAATCCCATGATTGTTTCAGCGCCACTACTTCCTCTGGCAGGGTGTTCTACTTGTCCACCACCCATTCTGTGAAGAAATTCTTCCTCGCTTTCCTCTGAATCGTTCCTCCCTCCAACTTCATCCCATGCCCTCTAGTCCTGGAACATCTTTTCGCTTAAAATAGTGTATTCCTGCACCCTGTTCCTCCATGTAAGATACTTGTATGTCTCTATCATATCCCCTCTCCTCCCTTCTCCAGGAGTACATGTTCAGTTCCTTCAACCTGTCCTCATAGGACTTGTGATGCAATCCATGTACCATCTTTGTTGCCCTCCTCTGAACCATCTCTCCTCTCTGTCTATGTCCCTACGTAGGTAAGGTCTCAGAACTGTACACTGTACCCAGGTGGGGCCTTCACCAGTGTCTTGTATAGTGGAATTATGACCTCCCTTTTCCTGCTGGTGATGCCCCTGCCTATGCATCCCAGTATCCTATTTGCTTTACCTGCTGCCTTGTCACACTGTTTCCCTACCTTGAGGTCATCAGAGATGATAACCCCAAGATCCCTTTCCTGCTTGATGCATGCTATATCCTCACCCCCCAACTGATATATTGTGCCAGGGTTTTGTGCCCCATATGCATTATCTTGCACTTCTTTGCATTGAATTTCAACTGCCAAATCCCTGACCATTCTTCAAGTTTCTGCAGGTCCCTTCTCATTCTGTCTACACCCTCTGGTGTGTCTACTCTGTTACAGAGCTTTGTGTCATCAGCAAACAGGGAATTCTGCCTTCTAGGTCCCAAGAATGTCACTGATGAAGATGTTGAATAGACCAGTCCCAGCACTGATCCCTGTGGTACCCCACTGGTCACTCTTCCTCTGTGGAGTGACAGCCATTTACCACCACCCTCTGTGTCCTGCCAGCCCAGCCAGTTACCTACCCACCACACTACTGTCCTGCCCACACCCATATTCCCCAGTTTGTGTAATAGTCTTCTATGTGGCACAGTGACAAAGGCCTTGCTGAAGTCCAGATAGGCCATGTCCACTGCCCTCCCTGATCCACCTCCCTAGTCACCTAGTCAAAAATTCAACGAGTTGGTCTGACATGACCTCCCCTGGTGAAACCATGCTGCCTTGGGTCCTGTAGTCCATTGACAACCAGATGTTCCACCAATCTCTCCTTCAGTAGTGCTTCCATGATCTTCCCACTACCGAGGTGAGGCTGACTGGTCTGTAGTTCCCCTCCCTCTTGTTCCCACTTTTGTATAAGGGGACTACATCTGCTGTCCTCCAGTCTTTGGGTACCTCCCTGTTCCCAGTGATCGGCTAAACAGGATAGCCAGAGGTTCAGCCACCGCCTCTTAGTTCTTTAAGGACCCTGTGGTGCACTCCATCTGGCCCCATTGCTTTATCAACTCTTATTACTTCCAGTTCCTTCAGGACTCTTTCTCGTATAAAGGGACTTGTGTCCATTTCTGCACCATTCTCACCCCTTGTACTCCCTTCAGACCCATTACCCTCCTCTTCCTCAGTAAAGACTGAGCAGAAATACCTGTTCAATATGTCAGCTTTACTGTTGTCATCCTCCACGCTGCCCCATCCTCCCCCTTCAGTCTCACTATCCCTCCCTTTGCCTTTCTTTTTCACTTATGTACCTGTAAAGGTTTTGTCTCTCTACCCACTGATTTTGCAATGTGTTCTTCTGTCTGAGCTTTGGCTTCCCTTACTGACCTCCCTGCCTCCCTTTGCTTCTCCTGGTACTTCGTCCCTATCCCCTCTGCCTGTGTCTTTTGTATTGTCTGAATGCAATATTTTGGCTTTAACCTTCTTTGTACTACTTTGAAAACCATAATGGTCTCCTCTTCCTTTTCCTCTTGCTAACCTGCTTAATGCATAATTCTGTTGCTCTTGTAATCCCTTTTAAATACTGCCCACTGTTCCTCAACCCTGATTCCTGCCCCATTCCCTTAATGCCTCTTTCAAGTATCTCCCATTTTCCCAAAGTCTGCCCCCAAAATCCAGGATACATGTTTTGTGTAGTTTGGTTCTGCTCTTTCTGTGATTTCAAACCACAATGACTGGTGGTCACTGTTCCCCAGGTGCTCCCCCACTGTTACTCCCATCACACTGTCCCTGTTTGTGAGCACAAGGTCCAGTATTGCTCTTCTGCCGAGTTGGTTCCATGACCAGTTGCTTGAGGAAGGCATCCTGAAGGGAGTCCAGGATAAATAAGTTAGTTCCGTTGGCATAGTTATCAGCTGATAGACATGGCTGAGAGTCCTTTCAGTCAATGAGATATAAGTATTTGATTTGTCCATTTTATAAACAGATATAAATGATGTGGTACAATAAGTGGTGCAGGGACGTTACAAGGCATGTTTTAACAACAGTTATTTTGTTAAGGTACTAAATAGGACAGCATAGCTAGGAAGTTGAGTGTTGGAGAAGAGTGTAAAGGAAGAGGGTAGGGTGAAGAGAAGGTGGTATAGGTGAGGTGAGAGGGGGAAGAAACTAGGCTGGTAAGGTGTCAAGATGGGGGGATGGGGTGTGGAAGGGAATGTGTCAAGATACTGGTAGAAGGGAGCTTAAAAAAGGATGGGGAGAGAGAAGGAGAGGGGTGGAGAATGTTCAAAGGGGAAGGAAGCAGCAGAGATAGAGTGGGAGAGGACAAAGGCAGTAAAGAGGCAGTAGGAAATGGAGGGAGGCCTGATTAGAAGAGGGGTAAGGGAAGAGGCAGTGGTAGAAACTACATAGACAGGTCACATTGAAGAGCAGTGCTAGATACTACATAGGCATTGGAGAGGTCCAGCAGAGCTAGGAGTTAGTTTCCACAGTCATGGTTACTGGTGGATGCTAGAAGCACACGTAGGTTTGCCTTAAATGGTCCCAGCTTAGTTTCTTTATAAAAGTCTTTACTCAGGGAGTTATGCTGGAGTGGCACCCAGTATTCAAATGAATGTTGGCCCCGTGAGGTACGGTAGAAGGGGATTTTAAGGGCATGGTTGTTCATGCCCCTAATATTTCTGGCTGTATTGGGAGAAGTGAGGATAGTTCACACTCCCAGGGGGTTAATATCTAGGGTGGATGTTTTAGCCAGGAGGCAGAGCTGGTATTTTAGTCTACACTCCAGATTGAGCCAGCCAGATTGGGCATATAAGGCACAAGCGTGACACAGCCTGTCTGCCCCCAGAACAAGTCTACAGGCCTTGTTAAGTGTGGTCTTAATCCGTTGGAGTGCAGTATGGGTAGTGGCACCACATATGTTCTAGGCTGCAGTCAGTTATTGACAATTGAGCTAGCGGCCGGCAATTTTAGTGCTTCATTGGTAAGGCAGTGCTTCTTATGGTATAATAGATCCAGTTTTGCATTTGCCATGTGAGCAACATTATCAATGTGGGACGTGTATAGAGAGAGTGCAGTCAAGTGTTACATCAAGGTATTTGAAACTTAGTACCATTTCTAAGGGGAATACCAGTTATTGCGAATTTGTAGTTGATAAGATTTGTGTTTATTGTGGGCAGAAGCAAACAACATGGTTTTGGTTTTCTTGTAGTTAAGTAGTAATTTGGATTTGAGGAACCATCGTTCCACTGTGGTGAAATTAGCCTGCATCTGACGTTTGAGCACCACAGGGTCATGGTAGCTGGAATAGAGGACAGCATCGTCAGCGTAAAGTAACACATTGTCTTTCACTGCCTGGGGGAGGTTATTAATAAACAAACAGAAAAGAAGAGGACAAAGAATTTAGCCCTGCGGCACTCCTGTAGTAATGGGCAAACTATCTGAGAGGACTGACTGTATTTTCACTCTTTGTACTCTTTCTGATAGGTAGCTTCTGAACCAGGATACTGAGACAGCAGAAAGACCTAACCGTAAGAGTTGGTTAAGGAGCAAATCATGGTTAACAGTGTTGGAGGCCTTGGTGAGGTCTATAGAGGTTGCCCCCACCAAGAGCTCCATTTAGCTGTTGTTAATATAAGCCTTAAACTCAACAAGGGCAGTTGAAGTTGTGTTGTTTACTACAAACCGTGTTGCTGATGGCATTGTAGTTGATATTTGTCCAGGTAGTCAGAGAGTTGGTCAGATACCATGCGCTCAAGTGCTTTGGTGGGGAAGTATGGAAATCAGCCTATAGTTAGAATGGTGGGTGCATCACCATTTTTTTGACAGGAGTGACCACAGCTGCTTTCCATAGATGGGGAATCTGCCAGTGATTAGGGATGGATTCAGGATTTTGGTCAGAGGAATAAGAATAATATTGAGTGTGAGCTTAAGGTGAAGCATGTAGCTACTGGCTCTGGTATTTCGATCACATTAATTAGGTACTTTTTAGCCATAGCTGGAGTAATTATTTTCAAGTAGAAGGGTGGTGGATTGGTGATGGACATGGACTCCTCCTCAATATTGCCATTGCTAGGGGTTGGAAGAAATCAGGAGGATCACACTGCTGAGGTCAGTGAATGCCTTATTAAATGTATTAGCAATGACATTAGGGTCCTGGGTAGAGATGGCAAAATTGGAAAATTTTGCCCAGCAAAAATATTCCTGGTGGTGCATTTTGTGAAATATTTTTTGTTGGATTAAATGTAAATTTCACCTGAGGTTGTGCACGAAATTTTGCCCCAAGCCAGCGACATTTCGCACCTGTGAGTGAAATTTTGCTACCATGGAGTAATCCGCCTCCACGGCGAAATGTTGTGCCACTACCAAAGTTCTCCCTGGTGTCTAGTGGCCCTCCGCCTCTGGCCACTCACTGGATGATTTTTTTTCCTGGCATCCAGTGGCCCCCGACCGTCCACCCAACAAAACTGCATTTATTAAGTATCCCCAAATTTCCTTGGCCCACCATTTGTTTTATTTAGAAAAAAATAAATAAACAAATTCACCCTCCGCTCCCTGGTGTCTTGTGGTCCCTCCCCTGGCCGATCACTGGCCATAATTGCATTAAATAAAGACCCCCTCCAAAGTTGCCAGTGGGCCAATTGGGGTACTGGGGGAGGAAGCTGAGTGGGTGCTGCTATCTAATGATGGGTGGGGAGTCCACTAGACACCAGGGAGTGGAGGGTGAATTTTGTTTTTAAATAAAACAAATGGAGGGGGCAGGGTAACTTTGTGGGGGCTTTTTAAAGCAATTACTGCCAGTGATTGGCGGGATGGGGCACTAGACACCAGGGAGTGGAGGGTGAATTTGTTTATTTTTTAAATAAAACAAATGTGAGGGGACAGGATAACTTGTTTGTGAAGGGTTTCAATTTATGGACTTTGTGTAGTAGCGTCGGGGAAAGTACGGTGAAACTGCAAAACTTTGCTGCAATTTTGTCCAGCAAAATTGTTGATTTTGTAAGTACTTCACCAGCGAAATTTTATTTTGCTGCATCTCTAGTCCTGGGTAGGGGTGCTATACACATTTAGTATGGTTGGGGGGGTATTTGGTTTACCTGATAGGTTTTTAATGTTTTCCCAGACCCTTCTGCTATCTCCTCATGAGTTGGTTCAGTTCTGTAATGTTGGCTTTTTGCTTTCCTGGTAGCCCAGGTGCATTCTTTCTGAGCAGTTTTGTAACACTGGATGTCTACTGGGGACCAAGTACTTTTAGCTTTATCCCATAAGTCATCTCTGTGTTTCATCAAATCAAGGAGTTGGGGGAAGATCCAGGAATTGCAGGAGTCCTTAAGCTTATGTTTGGTGTAAGGGGCATAGATATTACAGGACTTGTACCAGAGTATGAATCCTTCTACAGCGATGTTCACATCCGCTGTGTTGGCTATGAAGCTCCAATCTTGATATTTATGGTGTGTTTTCAGGGCAGCCAGTTTTCATTTTTTCAGTACTGTGTGACAGACTGTTCTAGTTGGTAATCTGGGGGGCTTATTTGACCAATTAAATAGAGTGGGAGAATGATCGCTGAGACTATCCAGGAGAACAGTAGTGTGAGTTATTCTGTCTGGCTAGTTAGTGATAATCCAGTCGATAAGGATACTCTCAGGGCATCTCTATGGTGAACCCACTTGATCACAGCACTCAAGTCCCCACCTGAAACCTCCCTGGATGAATACCAAACTCCAGCTCCCTGACCACAGCTGATCCCCCGGGGCGGGACCACCCATCCACTTACCGGGTGTCCTCATCTGGAATTTAGACAGCCAGGACAGGAGCTGTGCAGGGCAGGGGAAATCATCCAGGAGAGAATCTATGTTGGGGATGTGGGCTGAAGTCACTGCGCCGCCTCCACTGGCTGAGAGCCAGGGGTTTACTAGTTTGGTTCCCTCCCTTGGCTTGGACTTGCACACATCCAGGATGTGGAAATGACACACCCATGCACACCCACAGGATCACCACTGCAGTCAATCCCCTTGGTTGCTGGGTCTTGAGTTGCTGTGCCCCCCCCAGCCACCGCTAGGAGCCACCAGAGCATGAGATCAGAGTCCCCCTCCCTCCCAGGACAGGAGAGCAGTCCTCTGGATTCTCAGTCCTGTCCTTCTCCTGCTGTCTTCTGGTGGCCCAAACTTGCTCCCAAACCTGGGTTGCCAGTGTGGCGTCCAGCGCCTCAACCCTCTGCACCACCGGGCCAACTAGTTGAGTCATGTTAATGGCTAGTAGAGCATCTTTATAAGGTGCTACATCAGGGGCAGCCAAATTAATATTAAAATCCCCCATCATTATTATTTCTGAGTTCTGACGGTGGTCAGCAAGGTAGTCCAGGATGATTTTGAAACTGCAGGGTTGGTTCCTTGTGGGGGGGGGGATACAGACCAATGCCGCTGTTATTGTTTTGCCATTGATGCCAAGTAATGCTTTTAATGCTAGAAGTTGGGTGCTACAGTTGGAGGCTATGGATGATAGCATTTGGGCCTGTATGTGCTCATTCCGGTAAAGAACGCAGTAGCCCCCATGCTTGCCTATTCTGTCAATCCTGAATGAGGTGTATCCTGGCATTTGGATGGCCGGGTCTGCAATCCTAGGGTTGAGCTAGGTTTCAACTACAGATACAATATCCAGTTGGTGTAGGATAATCAAAACTTGGAGAGCACCTAGTTTTGCCAAAAGGCTGCAGATATTGATGGAGGTGAGGGTGACCCCACTGTGCCTACTAGGTTGAGCCGTTGCAATCGGTTGTGCTGATGATTTGGCCAAGGGGCCAGGGTTGGGGTGGATATTCCCTGAGAGAAGCAAAAGTATCAAAGCCTGCCTCTTTAGGTTAGCTAGTAATTGAGCCCGGTATCATTTATTGGACATGTGGTATTTGACTATGGTGCTGGCGAAAACAATTTTTGTAATAGGTGGTGGGATGGGATGCACAAGACACTCCATGTCCACACTTGATGCAAGAAACGGTGAGGCACTGCAAGATGTAAATTGCACATAGGTGGAGGTTGATTTAGAGCAGTGTTGGTAGTAAGAAATACTGCTTATTATTGAAAATGTAAGATTTAAGGCAGTATATGGATGCTCAGTGATGATAGGTGCCAGTATTTGACACATTAATAGGAGGCAAGCAGTTTTTAAGAAGAGCATTTTGCTGGGCTGCAGAAGATGTAGTAAAACTCAGAGAGGGTAGTTGAAACAGTTATGGAGAGTTCACAAGGACAGAGAGAAGAAATGCTTCAATGTTGCTGTGTAGAGCAGAGAGAGTGGAGGAAGAATTGTAGGATCCTGAGGATAGTGGACGGTGTCACACAAAGTCGATATGGGGATCCGAGAGTCAACAAATCACTTGTTTAACCTGGTGATTAAAATCACAAATGGCAGTAAAATGCTCTTAGAACATTATAAGGATGTAGAGGAAAGTGGTGAAAGTCATATAGAGCCATGAGGGAGGGTCAGTAGGAAAGGACCAATCAGG
Organism: Neoceratodus forsteri; assembly: GCA_016271365.2. Classification (NCBI taxonomy): domain Eukaryota; kingdom Metazoa; phylum Chordata; order Ceratodontiformes; family Ceratodontidae; genus Neoceratodus; species Neoceratodus forsteri. The sequence goes on from CM028133.1 coordinate 935,370,214, forward strand.
AAGGTTGGGAGGAGGTAGGAGTGTGGCTATACTGTATTTAATAGAGGCCGGGGTCAGGCGGTTCGAAAAAAAATGAGAGTAGGAGCATAAGTGACAAAAAAATTTGTGGCCCCAATTTAAAAGTTTCCTCCGAGGAGCTTGCCAGGAAGAGAGGTTTCTAAAAAGCAGCCAATCACCGGGAGCCTGATCTGGGAACAACCAGTGGCACAGCAGAGGTCTCCGGCAGCCAGGCAATGGTGGAAGGAGCCGTAATCCAGGGCATTAGAAAGGGGCTCCGAGTTAAGAGTGCTGAAATTACCTGAATCTCCTATGGCCGCTGGAAGGAGGGAATGGTGGCCAGTGAAGAGCCATGCTCCGAGGTGGCGGTATGCCGCTTCTGCTTCGGTGCCAGCTGGGGCCTCTGTAGAAGACAGAACAAAGGTTGAGGGGGGGATTAGATACAGAGCACAGCAATGGGAGAGCTGGGAGCAGACCAGGGCAGGGAGACTGAGTAGCAGCAGGTGGCAGGTAGGGAGGGCAAAGAGGTGATAAATGGTGGGAGGACCTCAGAGTGCAGCCTAGAGAGAGGGAAGGGTTACAGAGGTGAAAGGAGGAGAAATAGTAGCAATGTCAGAGAGAAAATACAAGTTAATTTAAGTGAGAGAGATTGCGTGGGGAAGGGAGCTAGCAAGGAATTAAGTTGAGCTAGAGGAAGATAAGTACAGCGAGGGGGAAGAGACAAGAAGTTTTAATCTCTAGGTCAGAAAACATTAAGCAGACAGCTGCACTCGCATAAATCTCAGTCTAGGTCTACTGTATGGAAGTACAAAGAAACTAGGCAGAAAAGATCCGTTTCACTTAGTAAAGTCCTGGCCCAACTAGTAATGCAGTAACCAAATTGAGGAACATTCAGTAGATGTCTGGATTGACTGAAATTATACAGATACCACAGACATAGAATAGTAAGAAATTCCTATCCTAAATTAAGAACAGCACATTAATGTGACTAGGTTGCTAAGGGTGCTACAAATCACAATTTTAAATTCCAGATTAGGTACATTAAAACTCATTCTGTCCTGATGACGCCATATGGTGTCATGGCACTTAAAGCTCCTAAGGTACTCCCCTCCTCTCCAACTCCCGTCTCCTAGCTTAACCTTCCTACTACCTGCCTTTTACAGACTGCTCGCCAGAGGCCACGTGTAACCCCTGAGTAAACTATATGCAAAGTACTACCAATTGCTTACATATCATGATGATAACCATGCCTGTACCCATGCCAGCATCCACTGCTTTTCTTTTACCGTGCCTTTAAGCCATGCCTGTATCCACTGCTTTTCTTTTACCATGCCTGTAACCATGCCTGTATCCACTGTTTTTCTTTACTGTAACCACCTCATGATGTAACTCACAATGCCTCAAATGTTCCTTATGTCCTTGTTCATTCTTATAACCTTATTGTTATCCACGGGTCGCCCCAAAGGGAACTTGGGCTCAGTGGGCCTACCCGGTCACAAAATAATAATAATAATAATAATAATAATAATATGGTGTCATAAAACATACCTCTTTCCTGATGGCGCCATACATGGCGTCTAAATCATGTCTTGATGGCGCTGATGATGCCGATTGGCATCCATGTCTTTCTTGGTGCAGCTCAAGCATTTGTTTACATTTGATGAATTGAGTTGTACAGCTAATAGGGACAGCGTACCCTTAATGATTTTACCTAATATAATATGCATTCCCATTGGCTATTTTTGAGAAAACAAGCCTTAACACATAAATAAATAAATTGACAATTTTTTACATCTGCTGTGAAAAATGTTTATTACGTTCATTCTGCCATTAGTTTGTCTTGTAACAACAAATCATCTTGTTTTAGTGTAACATGTTAAGCTGATCAGGTTGACACTATAATTAATTTCATAACATATATTTTTTTTTTAATTCAAGCACCGTCACCACTTTTGGTGTATTTTTTTTATGTCTTTTGGGGTATTTTTCTACAATAACATGTTGTCACTGATATCATGATTGTTATGACTATTAGTCCATTTATACCACTAAGTGAGCTGAATATTTCTGTATTTAAAAATTAAGCTCTGTGATTGGTCAGATTTTCTGACATCATCAATTCTAATTTAATTGGTATAAAGGGATCGCCTTAGATGCAGGCACCATCCCCCTGATGAAGCCTTAGTTGTTGAAGCACCAGAGAACCTGCACGCAGATCTTTTTGTTGTGCCTTCCACTATTCTATTCAATGTGTGCCTGAAACGTTAAACTAAATCCTTATTTAGCATTCAAGCAAGGACTCATATGTTTTTTACAGCCGTCACTAGAGGGAAAGTGGCTCTCTGGGCTCTGGAGTGTACAGTGATTTTTTTTTTTTTGATGCTTCAGTTAGGGCTTGCAGCCCTCACCTGCACCCACCCTAGCTCTGTAGTGTGGCACCATTTGGTCATATTGATCCTCACTGTTGCCCTGCTTCCTCTGTGCTTATTGTACATGTCACTATTTCCATTAACCAGTCAGAGCGCACATTGGTGCAGGAAGAGCGTGGTGACTGGAAGCTTAGTTTCAAGATGGAGGTGCTGCTCTCACCATAACCATTTTGGTGCCAAAACCTCCATTTGTAATCTGTATTTACTTTATTTGTTTTATATTTTATTTATGATAAATGTTTTCATAGTTGTCACTTTGTTCATTTTGGATATTTCTGGTCATCCTGTGTGATCACATCTTATGGATCCAGCTGGCATTCCTAATGAGAGAGAGTGTTTCTTGTGCATGTACTAGATGAGTTCACATGAATTCAGCACTTTTTGTTACTTTTTAAAGAGTTTATGTTCGGATTAGGGTTATGTTAAAATCTATGTGGCATGTTGCTCCCTGCGTTATGGATGATAAGTGGGTTAGGGTCAGTAGCATGCTTGTCTCATGCTCTGCACTTGAGTTTTCTCCCTAATATGCAGTTGCTGATTGTTTAAAATGAAAAAAAAATAATGGTGTTGCCTTCAACTCATCTGGCATCAGTCCAGCCCCAATCTCTGATGCATTGTAAAGGCCAAATCAGTTTTGAATCCCTCCACAGTCACTGGTGTTGTCCATCGACTCATATGACGTCAGTCTAGACTCAACCTCTGATGCACTATAAAGTGTTCTTCAGGTTAAAATCCCTCCACAGCCGCTTGTAAGATCTAGCTCCTTACCATGCATCAGTCAAGCCCCAAACTGTAGTGAACAGTGAAGTGCATTTCAGGTTCAGATCCCTCCTCAACTGATGGTGTTGTCCATCAACTTACCATGCATCAGTCCAGACCAATCCCATAATGCACTGTGAAGTGCATTTCACATTCAAAACCCTCCACATCCACTGGTGTAGCCCATCAATTCATATGACATCAGTTCAGCCCCCAATCTCTGATGCACTGTAAAGTATTTTTCAGGCGCAGATCCCTCCACAGCCACTTGTAAAATCTATATCCTTATCATGCATCAGTCAAGCCCCAAACTGTAGTGAACAGTGAAGTGCATTTCAGGTTCGGATCCCTCCACTGCCAATGGTGTTGTCCATTGACTGATCTGGTGTCAATCCAGCCCCAACCTCTACTGCACTCTAAAGTGCTGTTCAGGTTCAAATCCCACCAGAGTCACTGATTTAGTCCATCTGTTCATCAGTCTTCAGTCCAACCTTTATCTGTGACACTCTGTGATGTGCATTACTGATATGGATCCCTCCTCAGTCACTATGGTGTAGTCCATTGTGCACATCAAGATTCATTCCAACACTAACTGCAGATGCACTGTAATGTTCTATTCAATTTTGAGTCATTCCACAAGCACTTGTTTAGTCCCTTGTGCTCATAATGCTTCAGACCAGCCCTTACCTCTGCTGCACTGTGATGTGAACAGTGCCAGTGTATGACTTATACAGTCCATTCAAACGAAACACAGCACATAGTACACATGTGCACCAATGTGCATCACTCCATGGTGCAGGCATACCCACACCCTTCCCACCCACACAGTGCGCCATACTGAATGCTGCAACATATCACATGTGTATGCAGGCAAACCATGACATAGTACATAGTACACAACCTTTACAGGTGCCCATGTCATCACCCCTGTATGTACCCACAGTGTCTCTGCATGGAATATGACACCATTACCAGGTGCAGGCAGCCCACCTGCTTCCCTACAACTGAGTATACCCCAAGGACGGGTGCCAATTCATGACACAAAATGACTGCAGTGCCTATGAGCATCATTCCTTGGTACAGGCACACCCACCCTTTGCCCATGACACAGTATACCCTAAATTACCAGTGCCTTTTCAGCAATTTCATCATCCTATACATACCCATAATGTATCTACAGCGTCTGTTAGCACCATTATTGCATGCATATAGCCCCTTTCATTTCCCCAGAACATATGAAGTGCATCTGAACATTTATTATGAATGCAGGACCCCCCCCCACCACATATCACAGTGCTTCATCATACAGTCACTCCCTCACCTTAAACCATCCCATAATATAACCCCCAAAATAAACTATGTCAGGAAATTAAATAATACACACATTTATGTAACATGATGTTTACTGAAAGACTGTGAACCTTTACAAGAACATCATGCTTCATTTATAGTATGATAAAGCAAACAGCACAAATAAAATACAGTTTCCTATACTTATTATGGGATTTTATTACAAAAATAAAATAAGATAGTTTATTTCAATGAAATTACACATTTTAACTACAGCAAATATACAATTAATCATAGAGAGACCTCCAGCACTAAAATATGTATCCATTTCCTATGTCAGCTCACTGGCCTACACTGGAAGTGTTCTTCCTATTTACATCACTTGACCTCACAAAGCACTTCATTCCTGCATCACTTCCTGATATGTCCTTCTAAGATAATGTGTAAATATGTTCCTACTAAACTAGAGGAAAACAAAAAATTATAATCAGATTCATAAACTAAAATCAGTGGGTAAGAAGAATTAAACACTGCAAAATTCCAACCAGTGAAGTGGAACAAAAACTCAAACTGTAATAACAAGAGATTCAGATATTGATTTCTGACTAAAAAATTATAAAAAACTTGCAAAATTTATATTTAGACAATGACATATGTTTTTTGTATATTTCTAACAATTTTAACCAACAGTTTTACAGAAATGTAATATTTTTGTATGACTAAGTAAACATAGCATAATTATATTTAGATAAAATCATCAGAATTTATTAAAATATGAAAACAACCATACACAACATTAAATCCAGTTAAATAGACATTACCAAACCTCACTTATTTTCAAAAACTTTTTGTCCGGAAAAGCTTTTCTTTTCACAGTTTTAAAATTGGATGTATGTTTTTTTAAGATATGTAGGTTTAAGCACAGTATGTTTGTATGAATGCTGCAGATCTAAAACCCCTTCAGGCACACAGGTGTTCTAGCAGCAGGCAGAGGGTACCTGAACATTCTAAGTGACAATAGGATAGAATGAGTTAAGCAAATACTGACATTGAATCCACTCTAATATTCCGGTCAATAATTGAAATAAGGCAGTTTTAAACAGTGGCCCTTCAGGAGGTTTGAAGAAGGCATAAATCAACTTTTAAAATATGAGAGTAGGAGCATAAGCGGCAAAAGAACAATGCAGTCCCAATTTAAAAGTTTCCTCTGAGGAGCTTGCCAGGAAGAAAGGTTTCTAAAAAGCAATCACTGGGATCCTGGTCTGGGAAAAACCAATGGTGCAGCCAAGGTCTCAAGATGGTAGCATCTTTCAGAAAAAGAGATGCACAAGAACAAGGGGGCACAATTTGAAGATAGAGGGGGATGGCTCAAAGGTAATGTGAGGAAGTATTTTTTCACAGAGAAGGTTGTGGATACATGGAACAGCCTTCCTGAGGAGGTAGTGGACTCAAAAACAGTGGGGGAATTCAAGAATGCATGGGACAGACATAAGGCAACAGGGTTTTAAATAATTGATTACCAGTGTTTTTCCTGGGACAATACTTATTGTTCAGAAAGTATTTATATAGGTTTTCTAGAAGTGTTATGTTTGTTAAACACAATGAGGCAGGCAAGGTCACGAGGCAGCGTGGTGCAGGACTGACTGGAGTGGGACTAGCAGGAGAATGAGCCACCAGTACAGGGCATCCGTCTTCCAAGTGCTTGCCAAGCTCAGTCAGCCAGGAACCGAACAGTTATTTAGCATAATGTAGAAAGAACTCATGTATTCAATGCATTGGGGTGTGGCTTGCCTAAGCAGAAGATGGCAGCTTAATCTTATTCCTCCTGAGGAACTGTAGAATCAAACCCCATTCTTCCACTCTCAGACTGTTCCTCTTCTGTCAACCTTGAAGATCTAACAGCCAACAAGACCCTGCTAATATACTGTTAGTTATTTTGATCTCCAAAACTACCTAAACCTGATATCTTGTCACCACTTTGAGCTGGGCCTACACAACCTCCGATATGGCAGACTCTCACACTCAATCCAGCTCAATTGCCAGAGTAGAAGCAATGTTCTCAAAAATAGTCTCAGATAACAATGATCTAAAAATAACTTCTCAGCAAACTATGACTACTTTAGAATCCCTTGATACACAAATCACCTTTGCTGAAACTAAATCATTATGTGCTGTATTAGATATGATCTTTCTCTTTAAATTGCCATCAAGATCACTGTACAGCCTTCATTATGAAAATACTGTTGCTCCCAGTAGATTGCAATTTCAGATGGCTGTACATCTTGGTTTATATAACATCCTAAGAAACCTAAACTTGTATTTTCCCATCACAAAGATGACGTATCCCTTTGCAGTGGCTTGTATTTCCTGTCTATACCTATGCACTTAATCCAATTTATAACCATTTTTTCAACATTTTGTTTTTTCACTATAGTGAGCAAACAAATGTTGATTGCCATTATGTCCCACTAATGAAAATCTCATAGTTCTTTACCCTCTACGTTTACATGTCTTTTTAATTCATGGTTTATCCGAACTATATGATCTGTTTTCTAATTATATATTCAATCACACATTTGGCATATCCTCTTTTTCACACATAGATGATCTCTATATTCATATATATACATATATATGTATATGATGCCAGCAATTTTCGGTGTACTGAGATAAGATACAATTCATATGATATAACATGTTTTACTCAAAACCCGATTTATAAGGGAGCCTCTATTTCTGGCTTCCCTTTGACTTGTGGATTTACCGGGTTTATTTTTTTAGACCTGGTTAACCTACCCTTTATTACATTGCTATTTTAGAGTTCTAAATACATCTGAATACATATGTATTAAACATAATTTTCATAAAACCCTATTATACTGAAGCTGACTCTTATTCACAATTTGTTCTAGACTACCAACTATTGGCATAACAAATCTATTACTTTGCCAAACATACATTCCAAATAAATAAACTAATATATAAATACATGTTCTAAATATTTTATTGCATTATTTCTTTTATACATTCAGCTCAAACTTGATGTGCTGGTTACTGCAAAGCTATACTTTATATTATGTTTGGTTAGATACGCGGCTCCTCTGATTGTTCCTTTTTTTTGTGGCAACATAGATCTCTAATACAGTCAAGATAGTTAACCTTCTAAGTAGGTTGGCATATATTCTTTTAGTATACCTACAGGCTATTATAACACAGTTTGACTTTTTTATTCCTTATACTCTATTTAAGAATTGTTTCTTTATAATGGGTTTATAACTGGTTCCCTACTTCTTTATAGATAACTGTTTACTGCTTGCACAATTATTGCAATTTCGTATTAACAGAGCTCATAAAGTTTAATACTTAGAAGAACACAAGTCCTTTTTTTTTTCACTTGCTTGCTTCCTTAGGTCCATTTCCTTTATCTACGCCCAAGTGTGTACTGAGAGAATCCCTTGGTATTGTGTACTGATTCACATCTGCCCACACTTACAAGGAATCTCTTTTTTGTTAATTAATGACTCTTTCTCTCTCTTTCTATTACTCTAAACATAGAAAGATATATGTGCTACTTATACTATATATATTTTATTTCAAATGCTTGAATGGACCAGCCACTTTTCTCATATACAAGTGTACCCTCTCTTATACTCCGATCATCCTGCACTTAATTTATAGGTCCCTTACCATTCCAACAACTATTTCCTTCCTTTGTAAATCACCATGAATGACTTACGTCTATACACATGGGCCCAGATATTAAAAGGGTTGCACCATGCAACAGGGATGCGCCAGCGCAAGTCCAAAATGCACCATTTTGCGATATTCAGAGGAGGCAGATGTGCCCCTAAATAACAATGCGCAGAGTCAATAGTAATGAATGCATGTGCAACTGAAGGGAGGAACCATGAATAAATGGCGCAGTGCAATTTCAACAACATGCACCATGTGCAATAGAGAACAGCGAAGTTGCGCGATAGCGAGAAATGATCCAAAATAAAAAGGAACAAGAGAGGTGCAAGAGAGCTACAGGAAGCCACATGTTGCTGAACTGCAGGCAGCCACATGCACACAGAAACTGTGAGCAGGACAGGGCAGGAGCAGGACAGAGCACCTGGAACCACCAGGAAAAGGGAAGGTGTGGGGGCCTGTGCCACAGTGCAGGACAACATTGGGAGCACAGCACTGAGGCACAGACAGTGGGCAGTATGTCCACTACAGGGAGGTGTTCCCAGTGCAGGGGAGTAGCAGTAAGGACAGTAAGGGAACAGTAAAACAGCAGCCGGGAGGGGTAACAGAAGCCAGGGACATGGCCAGTGCCACCATCCAGATGGAGGCAGTAATGAGGGGGGTGAGAAGGCAGGCAGCAGGGGGCACGGCCGTGGAAGGGCCTGTCAGTGGTATGCCCCCAACAGGCAATACCGAGCCCACACCAGCTTTGAGCTGTACACTGATACTGAGATCATGGGCCAGTGCTGCCTGAACCGGGAGATCCTGAGGTGGCTCTGTGAGCTGTGCAGTGATGTGATGCAGGCACCCACACGACGGAGCCATGCTCTGTCAGTGGAGACCAAAGTGACAGCTGTCATGTGCCTGCTCACTACGGGTACCTTCCAGAGACCAACAGAGGACACGACAGGCATAACCCAGTCGGCCACGTCACGCCTTCTCACCCAATTCCTCAGCGCACTGTTGCCACATACTGCGGTGTACATCCATTTCCCCAGCACACCGGCAGAGCGCACAGCAAACATACAGGAGTTCCACAGGGTAGCACATATGCCTGGCATGCTCAGGGCAGTAGACTGCACCCATGTGGCCATCCGCATACCACCTACCCCTGAAGGGCGCATACATAAATCAGAAGGGTATGCAAGCATCAACTGCCAGGTGGTGCGTGCGCCGAGGGCACATAATCAATGTCTGTCCACGCACCCTGGGGAGCACATGATGCCTTCATCTAGTACCAGTCTGCACTGTGCCACAGGTTCGAGTGGGGACATCCCCACTGGCCACCTAGTGGGTGAGTATGCAAATCATGCAGAAAGACATGGAGCTTGGGAGGGGCATAGTCAGAGGTGACATGGTTACTGGCCTAGATGGCCCATGGCATGGGGCGCTGATCACCAGACTAATGTCCACCCTCTACACACAGGTGACAGTGGATACCCACTCCATCCCTGGCTGCTCACACCATACCGGTGGCCCACGACCCCATCGCAGCAACGCTACAATGAGGCACATGCCACCACATGCAATGTCATCGAGTGGGATTTTCGGGATGCTGAAGGCACATTTCCATTGCCTGGACACGTCTGGCAGTGCCCTACTGTACAGCCCCTCAAAGGCCTGCAGGCTATTCCTGGCCTGTTGCATCCTGCACAACATGGCCAATGACTGTGGGATAGCTGTACAGGTTGAAGAGGTGGACAGCGATGGGGACAATGAGGACGCTGGTGAAGATGGTGATGGTCAGCCCCCTCTTGGTCGAAGGGACCCCCTACTGATCTGGATGGCACAGCTGCACTGGGACACCATCACAGAGGAGCACTTCAACCAACCCAGGTAAGTCATGGGGCCATGTGCAACCACCAGTGGCAAGGTCTCAACCCACAAACATGCATGGACAAACCCCAGAGGTGCATGTCATCAGGGAATTGGCCGAGCATGGAACCGCATATGAAATCAAGGATGGGCAAGGTCTAACACGCACGCAGTCACACACACACACACACACACACACACACACACACACACACACACACAAGACATGCACAAAGGGTAGGAGGCACGCCAACCCCAACCGCCACCCCTAGCCACGCACAAACCACAGACCACCACGCCAGTGCCTGTCATTGTGCATGAGTCAGACGCTGGGCACCATTGCACAGTGGCAGACAGCGTAACGCAGACATCATCATGCACATGCCACAGCGGACAGCAGCCGGGAGGGTATGCAGATGGAACGTGTGTGTGTGTGTGTGTGTGTGTGTGTGTGTGAAGGCAGGTACCCCACCGTGCATTGCACGTTGAACAACACACTGCACACAGGGCAGCATCAGACAGTAGCCTTGGTGGGAGACAGGTCAGTCACGCGCCACAGTGCCACAGCCACCACGGATGCATGGGCGGCCCCGCTGAGATCCACCAGCAGTGACAGGCTGACCAATGGCCTTATGGGGTGGCACTGATGGTTCCCTAGGGGTTCTGCTGCATGAACGCGACCGTGCTCACGCAGGGGTCTGCAGCACACTGAACATGCCTGCGCCAGGCATGCTTGGGATGCCCACAGCTGAACCAGGTGTCAACAAGGAGGGTGTCGCATGACATCGGGAATGGGGGGTTGGACATTGTACTCGCGGTGTCAGCGATGCATGGGCAAATAACTGTGTGCCCACTGTGGCCATAGGCAGCTGTGATTGTCTGTGTCAGCCTGTCAATGGCAGTGGTCACATCCTTCCATATCTGGTCCATCTCTTCCAGGAGCAGACCGGTGTCCCTGCTACACCGCTCCTCTGCCTGGTGCAGGGCCACATTGAGTGCATCCACTGCCATCACAAGCCGCAACTGCTGACTGACTGAATCTTGGGTATGCGGGTATGCTCTTCTAGAGGTCATCTGCCTGACCGGCATGCTGTCCCTCACAGTGTTCATGGCTCTGATGGGCAGCACCCCTTGAGGGTGGTGCTGCACACCAGGACCATGCCTGGGCATCTCCACAGGCAGTGCACTGACATCTCCCCCTGACACTGTACCCCCATGGCCACTGGCCAACTGCTGACACTGCCCCTCTGGCTGCCGCTCTCCAGGGCTCAACAGTGCCGCCTCAGCAGCTGCAATAGCCCCACTGTCCTGGACATACACCAGTGCTGCCCCACTGGTGCAGACAGGCACAGGCTGGGACTGTGATGTCAAGCAGGCCTCCACAGCGGCACCACCCACGGCCATGCCCGTGCTGTTACCTGCTGTGTGGCAATCCTGCAGCCCACACATATCACGGTCCATGAAGTGAGCTCCATCATCATCAGTGACGGATCTGGCACCAGCTCGAGTCTCAGCATGACGGCATCCATGGATGCTGGCATGCTGGGACACGGGCAGGGCCTCCTCCACACCTGCTCCACCAACATCAGTGCAGACAGCCAGGCGGGCCCCCTGTCACCCTGACCCTCGGACACCTGTGGAGGTGGACGGTCCCTCATCGATGTCCATCGTATCATCCTCAGTGGACAAGCCCACCACCTCTGACCCATGTAGATGCTCAGGAGCTGTAAAGGAACACAGTAGCATTAATGTATCTGCCCTACCCTGTCCCCCCACCCACTGGCAGATCAGGACCTACTATGCAGTGATGGGCTACCACCCATCTGGAATCCACCACCTGGAACACCCTTGATGACACAATGCTGCATGCTGCCAGCAACCCGCACTTCTTGTGGGGTCAGGCGTTGCATAGCCAGCTATCCCCCACCGGTCACAGCCCGTGCTGCCCTGATGGCAGCCACCTTGTCCTTGATCCTCCTCCTGTCCGTGCCCATCTTCTTTTTGCACTCCTGCGTGGACCACTGGTGGCTGCCATGCAGGTTGATGGCACGCGCCATCTCTTCCCATGCAGCAGCACAGGCCTGTGGTGTTCCCTGCTGTCCGCTGAGCAGCGGCTCCTGGTCAAGGCAGGCCTCAAACAGGGCATCTGTTTCTGCCTTGGTGAAGTTAGGCCTCCCTTCCTCCCACATCTCTGTTCCTCTTCCTCCACCTCATGATCGCTCATTCTTTATCCTGTGGGAATGTCAGGTGTTACCTGTGACTGTGCAGTCCCATGCATGTCCCACACCACAGTCCACACTCCCAAACAGCAAGCAACTCACCACAATAGACTGCAATAACAGACTATTGCCACTGCAGCCAATGTCTCATTTTTATAGTGCAACACATGCAAATGAGGTGAGGCACAATTTTAAGTGCATGCTAATGCAGTATCTGAGCCACTGAATAGCCAATTAGCTGATTTGCATATGCTGGCTGAATATCATGCTGTTGCACTTTGCGCAATTGTGTTGAACATGCTCAGGCAAGGGTGCATTTCTGTGACATGCGCAGTGGACACCGAACAGCACATGCCAGGGGTGCTGACACTGACGCATGCCATGCTGCTGACGTGCTGTGCATGGGAGGCAATGCAGGGCATGGCTACCATTGTGCCAGTGGTGCTACTGCGCTGTTCACATGTATGGTGCTCTGGCACTGGGGTGCCGTAGGGTGCAGTGGGGCCACAGCACCATAGGCTGCTACAGAAGTGGCACACAGATGCCCTACCGTGCTACGCGGTGGTACCAATCGGCGCTGTGGCAGTCCGTGCGCAAGAGACCCCTGACCCTGAGCCGACCTTTGCCCCAAGGGCCATGCATCTGCATGGGTGCACCTCATCATGCTGTTCAGTGACAGTGTGATGGGGAGTGACAGTGCAGTACCGTGCAGCATCTGCACATGGCGAACGTGCGCTACAGAGTGCCATTTTGACACTGAAACAGTACAGGATGGCACGGAGATGGGCACCCATCTGGAGCCAACTGGAACTGGCCAATCTGGTCCAGTTAGTGGAGCCCCATGCTGCTGCCCTATTTGGGAAGGCACTCCTGGACAAGGCAAGGAGTGCAGTGTGGGAGGAGGTGGTGGTGGCCCTGGAGGAGGCCACAGGCATGGAGAGGACCACGGAGCAGTGCAGGCACTGCTATGGTGATCTGCAGCGCTGGGACCCAGAAAGGCTTTCCGCCTGCAGGCACATGCCAGGAGGGCACTGTGCCATGGCCAGGAAGGTGCCCTATCCATACATTGTTAACATCCATATGGATATCACGGTGGCATGTGTCCAGCACATGGGGGCCATCCAGTGTGGGCTGTGGTGGTGGCATCGGTGGGGAAGGATGGGTATGGCTGTGTGGGATTGCACACACAAGGGGTGGGGGAACTTTTGCTACGATTGTACTGACGTTCTTCTCTCCATGATTGCACCCTAGGTCCAGAGGAGTGCCGGCATGCGAGGGAGGGAGGCTGCGCCTGCGATCAACAGCAGGCCGAGAGGGCGGCGGACCAGACAGGCACAGGGACCATCCTGATGATGGTGAGTGCCTTACATCCATTATTTTTGCATGCTGTGTAACAGGGTGGGCAGCGGGGCATGGCCACCATCCATTGACACCATTGCCATGCATGCAACTTGGTACAGTCAGCACTGTCCAGTGGCACTGCATGTCTGGGAGTACGTCAATGGTGGTCCATGCGTGCACCGGGTACATGGCTGTGCCACTGTCTTCGCACCACATAGCCATGTCACTGAACAGCCATGGTGCAGGACTTGGCCGGTGTGTGTGTGCAGCAGTCCACATGGCTGTGTGCCCCTGGGTGGGCAGGTCTTGTGGACGCGATCACTGTGGGTGGTCACACACCATCACAGAGGCATGTCCCATGGCCGTATGCCATGCACAGTGGATTGGCTGCATGGGGCTGTGCATTCACACCTATTGACTCTGCTCCCTTTTCCTAGGTGGACAGCAGCTGCAGGCGATCAGGAAAGTACTGCGGGAGATCCTACATGTTGCCAGGGCATCACTGGAAATCCTGGAAAGGCTGGGTGTCAGACGGCGGCATGGTGGGAGGAGCAGCCGGAGCGGGGAGCGGGCTCCCGATGAGCCTACTGATGCCCCTGATGTCCCTTATTCCCCTGGACCCACCATCACACCCCTCCTTCCCTCTACCATTTGTTCACCCCTGCCCCTTACCCACCCCCACCTTGTTTGTGGCCCTCCCCCCAACCTTTTGTAAATATTTGTATATTGTTTTGTTTGCTGTTTTTCAATATATTTGCTTTGATATGCTTACTGTGGTGGTCTCTGATTTGCAGTGGGCTATAGGCACTCAGCTGCAGTGGTGTGCATGGCATCAGGGGTGATGCAGTCATGTGCATGTGTGGGTGTCCGTGGGGAAGCGAGTATGGTGTGGGAGTAGCTATCAGTCACTGTCTGTGGTGTGTGTGTTGTTCCTTGTGCACTGATGACTGTGTGCAGTGGTCCACAGTGCATGCTCTGTGTCCATGGCACACCTGTCAAACCGTCCATGGCCTGTGTAGCTGATACCCTTGCATGTCTGTGACCTGCACTGTCCACTGACATGTCAGTGGTGGCTGTCCATGCTGCTCAGCCACTGTACCCAGCACAATCCGGGTTGCCTCCTGTCACAGGTGTGGTGTATGTCTGCCTCAGATTACACTGTGGCCTCTGCTGCTGTTGTCCCACGTCCATGCTGTCGCTGTGTGTGTCGCAGGGATGTGCACCACTGTCTGTCACTTGTGCTCTGGGTGCATGCTGGTGGCATACAGCTCCACGGTGCCTGCGCAGGGTGGCTGGCACTCCTGTGCCATGGAGGGGTGCTGGCCATGTGTACACAGTTTCTGTGGCCATACGCTGGGGGCTTGGTTGCCCTGCTATTGGGTCCCTGTGTTGGTGTGCCCTTGGGTATGGGTGGATGTTTGTCCATGCACTGTGTTGCATCCTGTGTGGTGCATGCTTCCATGCACCACTGTGGAACTGCGCTGGCTGTTGTGGCCAGTGCTGGGTTGGGGTGTGTCCTTGGGAGGGTGTGCAGGGTGATGTACCACTGGTGGTGGGGTCCTAGGCATGCTCTGTTATGTGTGGGGTACCTTGTGTGCCAATGCATGGTCAGTATCTCAGCTGTACCTCAGGGGGGACATGTGTGGTGGCACTGTGTATGCAGTTGTTGCATCGCTGTGTGCTGCCACCCGCTGATGGGTGCTCATGGTGGGGCTGCCTTGCATGGTTCTGTGGTGCACAGGGTTGCATTTTCACAGTGGGGGTGGTGGCATGCATGGGGTGTCCTGCACTGGTGGATGCTGCTCCTGGGCAGGATGTCTGGGGATCATGGTGCAGGGTGTGCTCTGCATTGGTGGGATGGTGTGGCATGGGGTGATCGGCCCTCCTTGTGTGCCAGTCATAGCTTGCCAGGGGGTGTGCTGGGGCACCATGCCCCGGCTATTGGTTTGTTGCTGGTATCCAAGGGCTGGTAGTTATTCCAGCTCTCCACTGGTTGTGCAGTGCATGGGGTGTGGGGGGGCAATGTCTGTTCTGCTGTGTGCTCCTCTGCCCATCTGTGGCATGGGTGGTGGGCCCCTGTATCCTGTCCCTGTGCACCCCTGGTTGTGCTGTTGCTCTGCTGTCCTGCTCCACTGAGCATCCCTGGTTGTGCTATGGCTCATCTGAACTGCTCCACTTAGCATCCCTGGTTGCACTATGGCACATCTGGACTGCGCAACTGCACAGCCCTGGTTGTGCTATGGCACAGGTGGTGCGATATTCAGTCGTGTGCTGCAGATGCATCTTGGCCTGCGCAGTTTTGAATATCACGCTTCTTGCATGGGCGCAGTGGACTTGCACTTGCTCCTGCTGTTGCGCACTTTTGGGCACAGTTTGAATATCTGGGCCAGGAATGTGAAGGGACTTAATTCTCCTGCAAGCAAAAGCAAATCCTTTCATATCTTAAAAAACATAAAACACAAATTGCTTTCCTTCAGGAAACAAAATTACTAATGGAGGATGTTAACAGACTTAAAAAGATTGGGTCGGTCAAATTTATGAATCATCTTTCTCCTCTAAAAAATGAGGAGTAGCTATTCTCATCCACAAAAATCTCAAATGGTCCTTTATTAAATCCATTTCTGATAAAGAAGGTAGATGGGTGTTGGTCAAATTAAACACCCATTCTGGTCCTCTCCTTTTTGTTAATGTTTATGCACCTAACTCTGACTCTCCAGATTTCTACCACCATCTAGCTCAACAATTACTATCTTTCAATACTGATAACACACCTATAATTCTTGGAGGCAATCTTAACCTAGCTTTATAAGCTAGTATAGATAGAAGTAACCTATCCATGGATGCCCACCCCAGAAGTGTTAAAGCTCTTTCCCTATTAATGAAAGATCTTGGTTTAACAGATGTCTGGTGTCTCTTTCACCCCCGTGACCGAGATTACACTTTCTGCTCTTCCTGCACAAGACATATAGTAGAATTGATTATTGGTTATTATACAATGGGGTATGAATATCCTGTAACCTCACTGGTCAAAACACATCACATGACCGTGGTATATCCTGTAATGACCCACGGCTGAGAAATGGCATTTATAAAAAACATACTTAAACACATTTCAAATTTATTTTACACATGGGTCCATTGTATAATTGCAATAAGGCACTCCAGGATGTGGGTTATTGTGGGATTTACCCACTTCTTGTGTGGTTAGATCACTAGGCTGTGCCTCATGACACACCATACAAGGCGTGGGTAAATCCTCCAATAACCCACACCCTGTTGTGCCTTATTGCTTAAGTCTCTCCTGCTATAACAGAAAAAAAACTATTGAATCATCTATTTGACCTATTACTATCTCAGACAATTCCCCTGTTATGTTACAACTTTTATAGGGTCCTTCGACTCCCAAATCTTCTTATTGGCGCCTGGATCATCTCCTCCTCAAAGACCCTGACTTTCTACCTATGGTTAAATCACAGATTCTGGAATTTCTTTCCCATAATAACTCCCCTGATACATCAGCGTGCATGGAACGGGAAGCTTTAAAGGCCACAATTCGTGGGAAAATTATTAGCTATGCTGCCCACAGGAAAAAAAGTAAGAGAGCACCAACTAGCTGAGATGGAAAATTCTCTTAAATCCAAAGAGAATATATATTTTAAATCCAAAAAACACAACCCCGACTCCCAGCTTCATCTTGAAATCCTTCAGCTCAGAATAAAAATAAACAAATTAATCTCCCGTAAAACTGAGCTTGCTATGTTTAAACTTAAACACAAATATTGGGAGCATGGCAACAAAATGGGAAGCTTGTTTCCTACCAACTTAAAGCACAGCAAATGGAGTGACACATTTTAGGCTTAAAAGACGCTCAGGGTACAATCCATTCTGATAATCCATCTATAAATAACATTATGAAATCCTTCTATCAAAAATTATATTCCAACTTACATCCCCACTCCAATATACAAATACAGCAGTTCCTAAAAAATCTATTTCTTTCTCATCTCTCTGCCTCTGAAATGAATAATCTAGACAAACCCTTTTCTCCTCAAGAAATTCAAAAAGCTTTATCCTCCTTGAAATCTGGTAAATCACCAGGGGGTGATGGATTTCCTATAGACTTTTATAAAATGCTTTCTGGCACTCTCTGCCCTCTTCTGTTAACTGTCTTTCAAGAAGCCATCATTAATGGCAGTCTCCGCCAACATGTACTGAAGCAATTATCACCTTAATCCCCAAGAAAGATAAAGACCCTACTCCTCCTGCAAGTTAGAGACCTATATCTTTATTAAATACAGACGGAAGATTTTTGATAAATTACTCACACTTAGACTTGAATCCCTGATCCCCAACTTAATTCATTGTTCACAAGCTAGCTTTATTAAGAATAGATTTGGCTCTGACCATTTACATTCTCTATTTAATTTAATGCATAAAGCTAAATTCCTTAAATCACCTATGGCTGCTATTGCCATCGATTTTGAAAAGGCTTTTGATACCTTACACTGGGACTACCTTTATGAAGTTCTGTCTCACTTTGGTTTCTCTCACAATTTCTGTTCCTGGCTCAAATTATTATATACCTCCCCTGTGGCAAAGGTTCTTACTAATTCTACTCTTTCTTCTCACTTTCAATTGGCACGAGGAACTAGACAAGGATGCCCCCTGTCACCCTCTCTGTTCATTTTAGCCATGGAACCCCTGACTGCTAGTCTTCATCAGTCCACAGACATTAAGAGAATCCTTGTTGGCAATTCAAGATATGTTTCCCTTTCATATGCAGATGACCTTCTAATCTTATTTGAAAACCTAAATGAAGCTGCCCTACCACTGGCTGACTTACTTAATAAGGTCACTAATATTTCAGGCCTTGCTTTGAATTATGGGAAATCAGAAACAGATTGATGACAATTGTAAGTCCTCTATGAATATACCCCTGGGATTTTGTTGGTCCCCACAAGGCATCACATACCTAGGCATCAAAATAACCTGAAACTTGGAAACAATCTGGGACACTAATTTTAACCTCTTATTTAACAACATTAGGATGATTCTCGACAGATGGAAACTTCTTAATCTTTCCTTCATGGGGAAAATTGCTGCCATTAAAATGTCCATCTCTTCCAAGATTCTCTACCTTTTTGCCAACATTCCCTTGATCTTACCGTCTTCTTTCCTAATTGGTAATTTTTTATGGGATGGGAAACTACCAAGATTTAGCCATAATAAACTTTGGGCACAAAAGAAAAAAGGAGGACATGGTTTAAAGGTTACCTATGGACCTTCCGAACCACTCAAACTATTAAGTGGTTTCAAAAACCTTCATCTCACTCCCCATTATGGGTTGCAATGGAATCTGCACTATGCCCTGGAGGAGTTCCCACTTCCTTCATCTTTAATCCTCTCCCTTCTAAGTTAAAATCTCACCCAACCACATCAGCCTCTGTTCTTTATTGGAAACTAATTCACAAATGTTTTAAGTCTAACCTAACCCCTTGGCTGTATGCCCCTCTCTGGGGCAACCCAACACTTACTTTAGATAACCACCCAATCTTCTGCTGTTCCTGGAGAAACAAAGGTATTTTCTTTTTAGGTGACATCTTGGACCAAAACTCATTCACTATCAAAATGTTCTCAGATCTACAGAGTATCTGGAAGGTCTCTAAACAAGACTTCTGGAAATACTTACAAATTAGAGCTGCTTATAACTCTTTCTGTCATGTGTATAAACATACTCTCCAAGATCAATATGTTTCACAATGGGTTAACTTATCCATAAAATGGAACAGCTCCATTTATAAAGATATCATAAACAATTTACCTGACTATTCTATTCCAGCAAAGAACAAGTGGAGTGTACTACTTAACTGTAATATCACAGATGCACAATGGCACAACTGCTGGCGTTTATCCCACCATACACTCAAAGATGCCCGTAGTTCCTTAATACAAATAAAAATCCTTCATTTATGGTACAGAACTCCTGCTGTACTTCACTGCATGGGACTTTTAAATAACAATAATTGTTGGAACTGTAACTCACCTAATGGGGACACAATTCACATTTTGTGGTCTTGTACTCCCATTAATAAGCTTTGGTGCAAAGTATATTTATTAGCTACTAGAGTTACTCGACAAAATATCCCTTAGATCCTAAACTCTTTTATTAGTTATCTTGATCTCAAGTAACCCTCCTCTCACGTGCACATTTCAGATGGCTAAACATACTATTTCTTCTCGTTAAGCGCTGATTCTAATGAATTAGAAATCAACTTGTATCCAGCCTTTTCAGATGTCCTTCAAAGTCTTTCCCAGTATGCATCCCTAGATCGACTATCCCATGTCATTCACGACTGACTCACTGTATAAGATAAATGCCGGCAGGACTATTTCAGGTATATTGAAACTTTTGGCTCCCCTAGACCTTAATTCATGAGTACTCAAGTCTCTTCTTTTATATTGACTTTAGATTGGGGTCTCCTTTGTTCCTATGCACAGATATCTCTCTCTCTTATCTCCTTCTTCTTCTGTCTAATTCTTTACTGTCATCTCCCTGTTTACTATCTCTCATGCATACATTACTCTTTTACTCTTTTCTTCATATATTGAACACCGACTGTAATGTCTTGAATGTCCTTTTATACATTTTACTTAACATTCAGGTTTTAAACACTTATTAGAATTCATTTTATATATGGTGGATCTTCTTGAATTAACAGTTACCCCTATGCTTAATTATGACTCTGCCATTGTTCACCCACATATTTGTCTAAGTCTAAAATCCAATGAATAATTATGTAATGAAACCTCTGTAATTTTACAACTCATTTATTGCTATGCATAATATGATGTTTTTTCTTTCTATATAATGGAGGATATTTTCCAATGTAATGTATGTTTTGTTCTTCTGTATATATTTTAAACACCAATAAAAAGATAAAGTGAAAAAAAACACAATGAGGCAAGTGCTATGCATTTTTACAATGTTTTAGCACTTTTATGAGCAAAACGCTAATCAATTTTTAGAGTTAAATAAAACCCTGGGCAATTCTAGTGGGGGTAGGAGGAAGTAGGCTGTTGGTTAACTAGGATCTGCAGTCTATGCATTAGGTAGGGAAATGGGCAGACTAGGTGGGCCAAGCGGTCCTTATCTGCCATCAAATTCTATGTTTCTATGTCTCCAGTAGCCAGCCAATGGTGGAAGGAGCCATACTCCAGGGCATTAGAAAGGGGCTCCAAGCTGAAAGTGATGAAATTACCTGAATCTTCTACAACTGCTGGAAGGAGGGGACAGCAGCCAGTGAAGAGCCATGCCCCGAGGTAGCGGTAAGTAACTTTTGCTTCAGTGCCCACTGGAGCTCCTGAATCTCCTATGGCTGCTGGAAGAAGGGGACAACAGCCAGTGAAGAGCTGTGCCCCAAGGTAATGGTAAGCTGCTTTTGCTTTGGAGCCTGCTGGGGCTCCTGAATCTATTATGGCCACTGGAAGGAGGAGACGGTGGCCAGTGAAGAGCCATGCCCCAAGATGGTGGTAAACCGCTTCTACTTCAGCGCCCACTGTCACGGGTAAAGCTAGGATCTGGATGAGCTGCAGATCCTAGTTTTACCAACAGCCTACTTCCTCCTACTTCCCACTAGAATTGCCTTATGTCTGTCCCATGCATTCTTAAATTCCCCATGGTTTTGACCCCACCCTTGTGCCCTTTCCTACTCCCCCTTTCCCCATGTTTATTGTGAACCACATCAAGTGGTGGTCACTCCCCACCAGCAGTTCCTCCACCCCCTGCTCCCTCACAAACTTACCATTCACCAGATGAGGTCTACGGTGTTCCCTAACCTGGTTGGTTCATTGACCATCTACAATAGGAAGCTTTCCTGGAAGGCATTCAGAAGTGCTGCTTCCTCCTATTCGTGGTGGCTGGGGTACCCCAATCCACTTCAGGCAGGTTAAAGTCCCCCATAGTCACTGTGCTTCCCCTCCTACAGGTCCTTCTGATCTGGCCTGCTAGTTTCCTGTCTAACTCCTTAATCTGAGATGGTGGCCTGTACACCACTCCCATTCAAAGGGTCCTATTTGTGGAGTCCTGGAGCTGCACCCATAATGACTCCATGCTGCCCTCCTCCCCTTCCTCCCTTATACACTTCAGTCCTTCCCTCACGTACAGCACAACCCCTTCTCCTTTTATCCTGTCCTTTCAAAATATCTTATACCTTGGTATTGCCAAGTCTCAGTCATGGTACTGGGTGGCCCATGTCTTGGTGATGGCCACCATGTCCACCTCCCCATCTGCCATGAGAGCTGCAACTCTGCTGTTTGGTTTCCTAGATTCCTAGCATTCAAGGTTACCGCCCTCCAAACAACTTCCTTCCTTACTCCCCACTTGCTCTCCCTTCCTAGCATCCCCACCTGACCCCTCCCCCCCAAGTCCCTTGCTGCTGGTATGGGGAAGTTTATTCGGCTTCCCTATCTGTGGATCCTGCCTGACTCCTGCCCACTTGCCACCCCCCCTTCTAGTTTAAATTCTCACTATTTGCTAAGTATTCCCTCAGTTTCTATTTTAGTACCTTCCTTCCCTCCTAACTTAAGTGTAGCCTGTCCTTAGCGTAGAGATCATTGCTTTCCCAGGTCCTTCCCACCTCCCCATCCACCCATACCCTTTGGACTGACCATAATTTTTCTTAGCCATGTGTTAATTCTTCTATCCTCAGCTTCCTTGCCGTGCTCTCCCTGGGTACAGGAAGCACCTCAGAGAAAGTTACTGATCATCCTGCCTCCTCACAAATCAGCCCCAGCTCCTCAAATCTCCTCTTGACTACATCTACCATATTTCACACCAAGTCATTTGTTCCCAAATGCAGAACTATGTGAGGTTTCTCCCTACCCCTTCTAGCATACTTCAAAACAGATTGACCCAACCTTTCTGCTGTCATGCCTGGCACGGCCTCCACCCATATGTGACTATGCCTCTCCCTTTCTTCTTCCCCATCTGATCCCTTTCAGAACTGAGTCTCCCAGCACTAGGACTTCACCCCCATTTTCTTGTTCTACTCACCTTGTCTTTCCTTTATCTTGTCCCTTCCTCTTCATTCCTCTAGCACAGTTGTTCCCCCTTCCACTCCTCTTGTAATGTCCCCGTCTCTGCTCTAGCCTCCTTCTCCTTTCTCCTCTGATTTTACCTCCCTCTCCACCGAGCTCCTCCTGCTTCCTCCCCGATGCATCCCTATCCTTTCTTCTCATACCTCCTTTCCTCACAATCCCCCTTACTTGACCTATCCCCATACCATATCCCTTCAACCCCTTGGCCCCCCCCATTCCTCTCTCGCCTGGTCTGTCATCAGCTCTTCTGCCCAACACTCCCCCTAACACATTCCCCAGTCCTGCCAGTACCGCAAACCTATTTTTCGATGTCCTTTCACTACCACCTATTTCCATCCTTCCTTCTGCTCGCCACCCATCACTGCTGACTCTGTGACTGTTAGATTCCTCCTTCCCTCCCATCCTCGTGTGTCCTCTGAACTGGGACACCCTGTCTCCTTCCCCCATCTGCCACCTTTTTCCCTCTCCTCCCCTCCTCTCTTTGATCTGTTCTCCCCTTCAGTTACCCTCCTTCCCTAGCCACTGAGTCATCCTCCAATCAGCTCACATTCCCTTCCTAAGCTCTATTTATAAATAGCTGATCTTGTTCCTAAGCTGCCTTAGTTGCCTGCACACTAAACACCCCCCGCTCTCCACACAATTTTCAGAAAGATTGCCACTCTACAGTTGTTGCAGCCTACCACCCTTCCTATCTCACTCTTCACCCACCAGAGTCCCCCTTCTTTTCAGTAGAAGGATGCCCATATCACCCCCATGACCCTCACATCCAGCTTTTCCAGTTTTGTCCATGGTTCCACCAGCTCTCCGATACCTTACCTCATGTAAAGTTTGCCAACCAACAAAGTATGCCCCACCAATAAGTGCAGTCTGTCCCCAAAGCACAACCAAAAGCAATCTGCCCTTTAAAAGTTGGATTACACTTCAGTAGTACAGCAAATCCTAACCTATAAACACTGTGCCAAAATATCAATACTGGGTTTTCAGACATGCCCTGCTAACACAAATAGTATGGGATGTATTTGCAAGCAATAATCACTGTGTCAAACGTGTCAACATCTGAGTTAACCTCACCTCACCTACTGTAGTAAGATACAATGCAATAACAGTATAGCATCTATTGCTGTTCTAGAACATTATCTTTTACTTGGTGTATCAGTCTTGTCCTGTATATTCTTTCTAGTTACCAGACTTGCTATGACTCATATCCTCCTGTGCAGTAACAGGATATGACGTGGGGGTAAACAGAAATAAAGGGGAAGTGAGCATTGGGGTGGGATTATACACCAGCCTCACCGGCCTGCTCAAGAAACAATCAGGCCAGCAATGCTCAGAGCACTAGAGCTCCATATGGTTCCCTGAGAACTCAGCAGTATCTAGATATTTGTGCCTCAGTTGCTAACTGCTCCTGTAGGGAGTGGAGCAAGTTTGCTCAACAACCTCCCAAAAATTCCCTGAGATGCCTTGAAGTCAAACACAAATGCTGCTGTTTTGAACTAACATCTGACTCTACAACTACGCCGTGTACCTGTAATAAAAGAAAGTAATAAAGAAAGAAGGGCAAGTATAGTAATAAACCTAAATATTGTTAACTTAGAGTAGCACGTTCTGTTCCTCTGTGCATCCAGAAAAGTGTCCCAACACACCTTAAAATACTATAACAGAATACCTAGGGAAAAAAAGCTAATAATCCCAACACCTGGAAGAACAAAAACAAAATATGTGTGTCTATATATATTTATAGACAGCAGTAACAAGTACTTTCCTTTTAGTCCGAAGTCCTTGACTGCTCTTGGCTTCCTCCATCCCTCTAGCCCAAGTCTCTGCTGCTGTTCATTGTCTTTATCCTTTTTAAGTTGATTGGTGAATGCAAGAAACATATTAGTGGCAGCTTTCCAGAAGCAGGTTGTGGAGGCGCGGCACTGTTGTGGCCAATGCCCCCACAGCCTGTAAAGGCTTGGCCTGCTTTCCCCAATGCAGTAGAATGCTGTTGCTGACACTAGTTTAGCCAGCGTGCCACAACCTTGAAATGTTTCAGCTACTGCAATCAGGGGCTGCCTTGTCATTGCAGCATCAGTAATTCACTGCAATGAGGGAGCGAACCGTCATTGCTGGGTGGAACGTTGCTACTATAATATTGTTTGTGAACATGGCTGCCCCTTACCACCATGTTCACAAACACACATCCGGCCCCAGTGCCAACGGGTGCCCAATCCACCTCGGCAGCATGTGCCCCTCCCACAGCATGTTTTGCTGACGGGGCCCCAATCCCCATTGGCTTCCATCCCCGTGCTAGTTGAGTTGCCGATGGGGAGTGCATTCCCCATCAGCATTATGTCCCCTCCTGTTTGATGTGCCGACAGGGCCCCTCCCATCGGCATCGAGTCCCCAAGAGTAGCGGGAGAGTTGTGCCGGGGTGCCCAATCCCCTCGGCTCTTGCACCCCTTTTGTGCCAACAGGGTGCCCAATCCCCATCAGCTGCCCCCTCCAAAACATTCAGGTGTAAACCTGTAAAAAAAAAAAAAGGTCCCTCGCGGTCTCCTGCCCCCCACAACCCGCGCCACCCACTGCGCACCCTGCCTCCCCACACCCACCCCATACTTACCTCCAGAGTCCAGTATGACAATCTTCGTGGACTGGGAACATGTCTGCACTCTTCAAAGTTGACCACGAACTGAGAAAATGCCAGTAAGCTGTATACTGGAATGAAAAGGGCTTTTTCAACTTTGATGCATATCTCAGGCATTTTTGGAATTTTGACACCAAATTTTCAACATGACCCCTCCTCATGAATTTTGCCACTGTCATGGCATTATTCGGCCATGAAAGGTGATTTTGTGGTCACTGAGTGGAATTCCCTTTCGGGACTGACTAACGAAACGACAGTGCCAGTGTTCATGAGATGGGCTCTAAAAAAGCCTATGTTGCAAATTTGGTGGACAATATCCAAAAAATGACTGTTTCATAGAGCTGCATTGCTCAATTGCTATGCATGCCGTAACTTCACGAATTTCAAATATTTTCACACAGAATTTCAACATTAGCATTTTTTCCACCTCCTTGTGAACAGTACAGCTGTCATTTTCACATCCTGGCTAAAATGTATTTTCACACTTCCAGCGCAGAATAGCATCTTCGCTGTGGGAAATCAGCATTTGGGACAGATTAAGAAAATGACAGTGACACTGTTCATGAGCAGAGGTCCTAAAATGCCTATGTTGAAAATTTGGTGACAATACTCCATAAAATGACTGTGTTACGAGCGTGCATTGTGCAGTTTCCATGCACCCTTGTAAGTTCGCAAATTAGTAATATTTACATGCCAGATTTTCAACACTTGCATTTTTTCACACCTCCTTATGAACAGTACGGCTGTCACTTTTCACATATTGGCTGAAATGTGTTTTCACGCTTCCGGTGCAGAATACCACAGTCGCTGTTGGAAATCAGTGTTTGGAACAGATTAGGATTGAGTGAGTGAGAGAGAGGAGAAGTGACTGAGCACAACTGAGCTCTGTTGGAATTGATGCAGTTTTCTTTGCGGGCAGGAAAAGGCACCATCGCAGGCAGGATCCCAGTACAAAAGGGCAGCCTGCAGCGGTGGGAGAAACAGAATGAGCGAGTGAGGGAGGGGGGAGGAGTGAGTGAGCTCAATGGAGCTCTATCATGACTGCTGCAGATTTCTTTGTGGGCAGAAAAAGGGAGCAATGCACGCAGGGGTCCACTACAAAAAGGCAGTCTGCAGCAGCGGGAGAAACAGAATGAATGAGTGAGAGAGGGGAGTGAGTGAGCGAGTTCAATGGAGCTCTATCGTCACTGCTGCAGATTTCTTTGTGGGCACAAAAAGGGGGCAATGCACACAGGGGCCCAGCAAAAAAGGGCAGCCTGCAGCGGCGGGACAAACAGAATGAGCGAGTGAGAGAGGAGGAGTGAGTGAGCTCAGTGGAGCTCTATCATGACTGCTACGGATTTCTTTGTGGGCAGATAAGGGTGGCAATGCTGGCAGGAGCCCAGTACAAAAGGGCAGCCTGCAGTGCCAGGAGAAACATAATGAGCAAGTGAGACACGGGGAGTGAGCGACCTCAATGGAGCTCTCTCAGGACAGCTGCAGATTTGTTTGTGGGCAGAGAAAGGTGCCAATGTAGGCAGGAGCCCAGTACAAAAGGGCAGCCTGCAGCACCAGGAGAAACAGAACATGCGACTGAGAGAGGGGGAGTGAGTGAGGTCAATGGAGCTCTGTCGGGACTGCTGCAGATTTCTTTGTGGGCAGAAAAAGGTGCCAACTAAGGCAGGAGCCCAGTACAAAAGGGCAGCCTGCAGCGCTGGGAGAAACAGAATGAGCGAGTGAAAGAGGGGGAGTGAGCGAGCTCAACGGGGGTCTATTGTGACTGCTGCGGATTTTAAAGGTGGCAATGCAGGCAGAAACCCAGTACAAAAGGCCAGCCTGCAGTGCCAGCAGAAATGGAACTAGTGAGTGAGAGAGGGGGAGTGAATGACCTCAACGGAGTTGTGTTGGGACTGCTGCAGATTTCTTTGTGGGCAGAAAAAGCTGCCAACACAGGCAGGAGCCCAGTACAAAATGGCAGCCTGCTGCAGCGGGAGACACGGAATGAGTGAGTGAAGGAGGGGAGTGAGTGCGCTCAACAGAACTCTGTTGGGACTGCTGCGGATTTCTTTGTGGGCAGAAAAAGGGAGCAATGCACGCAGGAGCTCACTACAAAAAGGCAGCCTGCAGTGGCGGGAGAAACAGAATGAATAAGTGAGAGAGGGGAGTGAGTGAGCGAGCTCAATGGAGCTCTATCGTGACTGCTACAGATTTCTTTGTGGGCACAAAAAGGTGGCAATGCAGGCAGGAGCCCAGTACAAAAGGCCAGCCTGCAGCGCCAGCAGAAATGGAATGAGCGAGTGAGAGGGGGGAGTGAGCAAGCTCAACGGACCTGTGTCGGGACTGCTGCAGATTTCTTTGTGGACATAAAAAGCCGCCAACAGAGGCAGAAGACCAGTACAAAAGGGCAGCCTGCAGCGCCAGGAGAAACAGAATGAGCGAGTGAGAGAGGGGGAGTGAGCCACCTCAAAGGAGCTCTGTTTGGACAGCTGCAGATTTCTTTGTGGGCAGAAAAACATGCCAATGCAGGCAGGAGCCCAGTACAAAAGGGCAGCCTGCAGCGCTGGGAGAAACAGAATGAGCGAGTGAAAGAGGGGGAGTGAGCGAGCTCAACGGAGGTCTATTGTGACTGCTGCGGATTTCTTTGTGGGCAGGAAAAGGTGGCAATGCAGGCAGGAACCCAGTACAAAAGGCCAGCCTGCAGCGCCAGCAGAAACAGAACTAGAGAGTGAGAGGGGAGTGAATGACCTCAAGAGCTGTGTTGGGACTGCTGCAGATTTCTTTGTGGGCAGCAAAGCCGCCAACACAGGCAGGAGCCCAGTACAAAATGGCATCCTGCAGCAGCGGAGACACGGAATGAGTGAGTGAAGGAGGGAGTGAGTCGCTCAACAGAACTCTGTTGGGACTGCTGCGGATTTCTTTGTGGGCAGAAAAGGGAGCAATGCACGAGGGTCCACTACAAAAGGCAGCCTGCAGTGGCGGAGAAACAGAATGAATGAGTGAGAGAGGGAGTGAGTGAGCGAGCTCAATGGAGCTCTATCGTGACTGCTACAGATTTCTTTGTGGGCACAAAAAGGTGGCAATGCAGGCAGGAGCCCAGTACAAAAGGCCAGCCTGCAGCGCCAGCAGAAATGGAATGAGCGAGTGAGAGGGGGAAGTGAGCAAGCTCAACGGACCTGTGTCGGGACTGCTGCAGATTTCTTTGTGGACATAAAAAGCCGCCAACAGAGGCAGAAGACCAGTACAAAAGGGCAGCCTGCAGCGCCAGGAGAAACAGAATGAGCGAGTGAGAGAGGGGGAGTGAGCCACCTCAAAGGAGCTCTGTTTGGACAGCTGCAGATTTCTTTGTAGGCAGAAAAACATGCCAATGCAGGCAGGAGCCCAGTACAAAGGAGCAGCCTGCAGCACTGGGAAAAACAGAACAAGCAAGTGACAGAGGGGCAGTGAGCAAGCTCAACAGACCAACGCAATCAACATTCAAAGATTACCGCAAGGCTGAAAGAATACTTATGGCCAATCAGAAAACTCTGTCTTTGCATTTAATGTTACAGAAAAATTCCACCTTCTAGTAACGACAGCCCCCTACCCTGAACAAATCTATGAGATAAGAGTTCTCCATCATAAACTTTTCTATTTTAACTCCTGCAGTACAACGCAGGATAGGACTTCAAAGTGTCATGCAGCTTACATGTGACCAGCTTCAATATCACAGGAGCTGGTCTTCCTGGGCTCATTTTGCTTTTCTGACATCTCAGAAGAAATCTGGAAAATGGACACTTTTTTTTTAAAGACGTAATTCACCATAGATCCCATATATTTGCAGAATCTAGTTTCCCCTTGTTGTGTTGTCAATACAGAAATTAACAAATAGTTACATAGAATGTGTTGGCAGAAACTGACCAGTAGACCCATTTAGTCTGCCCTGTTTTCCCTATTACTACACCCTGGACCCTTTTCAGTCACATATGTCCCCTTTCCGCCTCCCTTTCCTCTACCTATTATTCCCCATCTGCCTATTCCACACGTGCTTGATGCTCCCCACTGTCTTTGTCTCCACCACCTCTACTGGCAGGCTGTTCCAGGTGTCCACCACCCTTTCTGTGAAGAAGTATTTCTTCACATCCTTCTTATATTCCCCCCCTCCCAAATCAAGTTTCATGGCATGCCACTCTGTTCTGGTGCACCTCCTCTGAAAGAAACTCTTCTTCTGCACTTTGTTCACCCCATGAGGTACTTACAGGTCTCAATCATGTCCCCTTTCACTCTCCTGTCTTCCAGTGAGTACATGCATCCTCTCCTCTTATGGTTTCCTGTACAACCCCCACATCATTTTGGTAGCCCTTCTCTGGACTGCTTTAACCCTGTCAATGTCCTTGCAGAGGTGCAGCCTCCAGAACTGGATGCAGTACCACAGGTGGGGTACCACTAGTGAGCGATACTGTGGCAACACACCCTCCCTGTCCTGCGAAAGGCTAGGCATCCTCCTTCTTTGGCAGTGTGTTTTTCTACCTATTTTTCTCCCAAGGGCTATCAACATGAAGTAACTCACCTTGCTTCTGTCATTGGTCCTTCTCACAGTTTGAGTGCCTCCAGCTGTGCTGCCAGTCAAGCAGTGGAGTACAATGTCCCCCCTCCCCGATGTAGGAGAACAGTTCCTTAGACACTCAATCCTTCTTTCCCTGGCTTGAATGACTTGTGTCCACACCCAAACAGGGATTGTCGGCACAATGAGTGGTAGCAACGAGGGATTTTACCTCACTTTGTAGGACCCTCCTTATCTCCACAGTATGCTCACATGTTAACGTATCACTCTGGAAGGGTGGTGGTCATCCATACCGCCAAGTGGGCACTACCACCAACCCTCTCCTATGTGTCACTAGTAAAGTGGGTACCACAAAGTCTACTCAGCCCAAGAGAAAGTGTACATTGGATTCCCACTACTTTCCTTGCCAGCCTCTGCTCCAGACATCTCAAGCTCATGATGCGAACAGATTACTACTGCACCAGACTGATACCACACTGCGTTAGCCATGGAGCCAGCCAACATGTAAGCTCATGTTACATAATTCACTTGGGGGGGGGCTCACTCATCATAACCACTGGAATAAATTAAAACTAGGTATGAGTGGGAAACTGGGACAGATTAGGGTAAACAGGACCTGTCCTGCTCAAGTATATTTTTACAGAACAGGGTTTCAGCTAATCCAGTCATGGACCACTTTTTTCCCCAAGATGAAAGTGTTGTTTATGACATCATGCTACCCAGGACACATTAAATGTTTGTGAGAATAACACTTGGATGCTTACTTGGCAAATCTGTTTCTTGTCCTGGTAGAATTTATCTACTTTTTATGTTGGCTCACGCATGCGCAGCCAACATATTGCGGTAGTAGCAGATTTGGAGGCGCAGTCACTGTTGGGCGAATGCAGGGCACGCATCAGTAGGTGCATCCCTCATTCCCCAATCAGCCTGCATGCCGTCACCACACCATGCATACTTAATGTGGTGATCACTTCAAAGAAAAGGTCTGCTACAATGAGAGTGAAGCTTTCATGCAGCAGGACCACAACATACCTCCTGACATCCATGCAACATGGCTGCAGTGTCTGCCGTCACCTCCTGTGACAATGCCGATGGGGGAGCCCACTCCACATTGGCATAATGACCCCCCCATTTAAAATGTATGCCCAGAGGATGCCCAGTCCCCCTCGGCATCATGCGTGCCCCCCAAAAGGTTTTTTTTTTGCTGACGGGGGCCCGATCCCAGTCAGCGTTTATCCCCATCCCCGTTTATTTTGCCGATGGGGGAGCCCACTCCCCATCGGCATAATGTATCTCCCCCGCTTTGTTGTGTGTGCAGAGGGGTGCCCAATCCCCTCAGCTCATGTCTCCACCCCACTTCAGTATGTGCCGCACGGGTTACTCATACCCCAACGGCTACAGCATCCCCCCAAAGACTTAGGGGTGGCATGCTGGGAGCCCACTCCAGCATTCCAAATCCCCAGCAAAAAAAAACCCTGTCCCCCATTGTTTTTTATTTTTTAAACCTGTAAAAAAGAAAATGGTCTCTTGCAGTCTCCCTGCCCCACTCCCACAATCCGCACCCACCCACTGTGCACCCTGCCTCCCCACACCCCCCTCACCCCATACTTACCTCCGGAGTCTGGCGCGATGATCTTTGGTGGACTGGGAACACGTCTGCACTCTTCAAAGCTGACCACAAACTAAGGAAATGCCGGTAAGCTAAATAGGGTTTTTTCTTTTTTCTTTTTTTTCTTTCTTTTTTTTTTTTTTAACAGATGTTTATTGAATATTATTATAGAGAAAAGGTAGACATACAGACATACATTCAGGGAAAACCCTGAGTCCCAGCCCTAAACTGGCTGTGGCTACAATCAACAACTAGAACTATGTACATGCACAGCTGTGTAAACCATTCATAAGGTGTAGGTGTTTGCAACTGGACAATCGATACATAAAGCAAAGTAGGTAAGTGTTAGCGCTATGAGACATACTGGGTCATACGACTGTAACCCCCTGTTACCTGGGGTTACAAGAATCCTAGTTAGACCTAGTGGCAGGCAGAGAAGGCAGCTGGTGAAACTCCAGTTAAATGGATTTCACACTGTCTCACTCTGTTCTAAGTCTCAGCTGAGATTGAGGGATGACATAATTTTAGAACTGTCGCAGCTGCATAAGCCACACTGAAATGTTGCAGCTAGGGAAGTTAGGATAGAATATTGGGGAATTTGAAGACAGTTCAGTAGTGGGCTCAGTAGAGTAAAGAGGTGTGCTGCAGCTGCAGGCCCTCATAGCCCTCAGCTCTGATAAAGAGCTATATTTTTGTTTGAGGTGTGTGTTCTCACTGAAGAGGAACACAAGAAAAGCCAAGTGAAGTGGTAGAGACTGCTTCCAGTGGTTCAGGGCCCCATCCCTGTGGGGATGGGGGGACAAATTCAGCCTACTTCCAGGGGCAATCCCCTGGTCCGGCTAGGGGAAGAAGAAGCTGCCTAATTTTAGGTTCATGCTGAGGCACCAGAAGTTTTGGATGAGATTTCTTTGAAGAAGAAAAAGCCTGTGGGGCACCTGCAACCAAGGGGCAAGTCTGCTCTGATAAAGGGCCAATGTGTTTTCACCTGAGACAAGATGAAGTTAGGAGACTGTTACTAGGGGGGTCAGGAAAAGACAGCCAAGTACAGTTTTGAAAGTTGTGGGAATTAGACTGCTTAACTCTTTGGGGGTCTAGAGCAGTGGACACAGCCACTCTTTAAGTATGTTTCAAGTTCAGCACAAGTGGGATGGAAGAACAGTAGATTAAATGTGACATACATTTAAAGAGAATCTACACAGTAAAGTGTTTTCAAAGGATGAGGTGTTAAAGTCAAGAGAAATGGCTGGGTATGAATTATGGGAGTGAGAGGGGGGAGACCCCCCATCATCAGTAACCAAATTCACCTCTACGGGTTTGCTTTGGGACACCTGTTGCTTTCTCTCAGGTACTTGGCCAGTGCCTGAGGAAAGTATCCAGACGTGGGATTGATGAAGAAGATTCCCTGATGGAGCCAGAAGTGCTCAGAGGTGGTTTAGGGAGCCACCAAGAAATGATCCATGCTATTTGGGAAGTAGTCCAAGGGCTGGCATGAGAGCCAAGCCATGGAAGGAAGGTAGTCCAGAGGGCTGGCAAGGGAGCCGAGCCAGGGAAACCGAAAAAAAGTTGAGTTAGAGCTGAATGCCCAGAGGGTCGAAACCTGAGGGTTTCAGTGTAAAGAGGATGTGTTCTGATCTCCATAATTCTGCATTACCAGGTGTGTAGCCGTGGGGGTCCACCTATGCTTTGTTATTCTGTTGGATGTGATTAAAAGCCACACTTTAGAATCCCAACTTCTGGCATTGGACATTACAGTTATTGCTTCCTCTGTCCAGAGTTATTTGGGGGCTCCCTTTGCAGAGTAGCCAAACCTAATCACCATGCCAAGTGACACCTTTCTCTTCAGGTTTCAACTTATAAAAATGGAGGCACCGTGTCATAGGACCCAGGCCCCTCAACCTGTTCACTAGCTACACAGGCAGGGATAGTAGCCCTCTCAGTTTAGCGCCAACTGGGGGTTACACAACTATACACTTCATAATATACCTAAAAAAAGGCAGTACACCTAGTTCCAAAGAGCAGCAAAAAGATAGGATGCACAGCTGTGTCCCCTGGTATAGAGAGAGAGAGTCCCCCACCCCATAATATTGGTAGATCATTTCATTCCAATTCAATCAGCCTGCTCTAGGTACATGTAAAAAACATGTATAAGCCTCCTCGAAGTCTGTAAGCAAAGACAAACTAATGATTTTGAGCCTGATTCAACCACTGTACTCAGACAGACAGACCACTGTTGTGGGGGCCTTAAATTGTGTTGAGTAAACAGCATCAAGAGACAGCCACCTTTTATCGTACAGATCTTTCCTGCCATCTCCAAACATCTGGTCATACTTATATGTGAAGTGATCTTTCCAGTGCTTCAAGACGAAAGATTTAACCAAGGCAGTTAACAAGGAAAGATGATGCAAAGAGCCTGAGCTCTAGGTGGAAGGTGTCTGACCGACGCAGTCTCGCTCTCTCACTTTGTGGAGTAAAGGGAGAAGCGAGGAGACTTTGCTGGTTATTATTTTACAACAGGTATGCCACTGTTGCCTGTGTATGTTTGTCTCCTTACCAGCAAGTTCAAGTTCAAGTTTATTGCAGGAAAGCTCCATTGAGCAAGCTCATTCTAAGGAGGTCCTGGGTGCATGGTTACACAACAAATATACAGTGCAGACAATAACATAAATAATACATAAATGGGGACCAGGTCCTACAAGGTACATGGGTAAACAGTCCTGGGTGAAAACAAAACCAAAAAAATTTAGTATAAGTTGTTTAAGGAAGGATAGGTGAGAACAAACTAAGGAAGTAAGGAGAAAGCTAGGGAGGGAGTTCAGAAACAGTTACAGGTGTCCTTTATTTTTGAAGTCAACAGTTTTGAAGAAATTTACTGAGACTACACTGGATAGTTTCAGAGTGGATTGCAGCTGGTTCCAAATAGTTGGTAGGGCACTTGAGAAGGCTCATCTGCCAAAGCAGGTACAGTCCTAGGTGCGTTGAGTAGGATAACATCTGATTTCCTAAGGAGATAAGATCTGTGGGCAGTACGGATAAGTGCTACTAAATAGCTTGGTAATTTATTCAGAAGAAGTTTTAGAGTCCAAATGCCAGCATGGAGTGTGTGTCTAATGGTAAGTGAAGTCCAACCAACAGCTGCGTATAGTTCGCAATGGTGGGTTTGGTATGGGTAGTTTGTAATGAAGCGCAGGGCAGGTTGGTAGATAATGTTCAATTTGTTTAGGCTAGTAATTGCTGCAGAAGTGTATAATATGTCCCCGTAGTCAAGTAAATGGAGGAAGGTGGTCTGAACAAGCCTGAGTCTGGTTTCCAGGGGAAAGAGAGACCTATTTCGGAAGAAGAAGCCTAGTCTAGCTTTTAGTCTTCTGGACAGGTCGTCAGTGCGTCAGTGTGCTCATTGAAGGAGAGCTTGTTGTCTAACCAAAAGCCGATGTATTTAAATTTAGAGACAACTTCCAGTGGTTCACCTAGGGATGTAAAGATGAAATCTTTAGGTGGGAGAGTGAGGGTGATGGAGGAAGTATTAGGGGGGAAAATCATGGCTTTAGTTTTTTTTTAGCATTTAGGAGGAGTTTGGTATTGATGAGATTTGTTTCTAGCTGTGTAAATCAACTTGAAGTATATCCCTGACTTCCGATATTGTATTGCTGGATGTATACAAAACTGTATCTTCTGCAAAGAAATGCAAGGTTGACCTGGTTATTTGAGAATCGAGGTTGTTGATATATAGGAGAACAGTATAGGACCTCAGATGGAACCTTGCAGGACTCCCTAGTAACTGGTAAGGAGGGAGAGAACAGCCCACCAGCTTTGACTTTCTACATCCTACCTGATAGGTAACTGGAGAACCATTTGGTAGTAGCTAGGTAACACCAATATTGGTGAGGCTGTTCACAATTAGAGTATGGGCAATGGTGTCAAATGCTTTACTCAAATCTAAGAATACTGCACCTTTTAGCATCCTTGGCTGAGATCCAGTCATCAGTGACTTTAGCTAGTGCAGTAACGTGCTATGATTAGAGCGAAAGCCTGATTGGGCTGGATTGAAGAGAGAATAGGTTTCCAGATGATTCTTCAATTGTATATAAATCAATTTTTCAAGGACTTTTGAAAGGATAGGCAAGATTGAGACTGGTCTGTAATTGTTTAAGTAGCATAGGTGCCGGATTTAAATAAGGGTATGATATCGGATTTCCAACATAGTGGAACTACGGCAGAAGAGATAGAGAGGTTGAATATATGGAGAATGGGAGCAGTAAGATAGCAGTAGCCAACTTTTAAGAAAAATGGTTCTAAGCCATCGTCTCTGGCACTTTTTGTGGTATCTAAATTGATGAGTGAATCCTCAACTTCTTTGAAGCTGAGGGGGAGCAGTTGGAAAGGATGGTCTGTAGCTTTCAGAACAGTGATAGGGCTAGCATGGATACTAGTTCGAGATGCATACGGTGAAACAAGTCTTAAATTCTGCCTTGTATTGGTCGGAGTTTTTCATGGTGCCTTTGTCTTTTTCCCCGCAGAGAAGAAAGGAAAAAAAGGAATGCGGGTGTGGAGGTGTCTACTGAACCCGTGGCAGCCAGAATGGTCTTCAAGGGTGGATTCCCCAGCCAGGGGTTAGACAATAGCCAGTCGGAATGGCTTTGCACCAAAGGGAAAGAAAGCTTCGATCCCATTTGCAAATTGTGTATTCTTCTGCCATAGATGTTACCGATGCCTGTGTTTTTGTTCTACAGCATTAATCACTGCAAAAAATCTAAGGGAGGTAGATTTTTATGTTTTATATGTTTATATCATATCTTACATTTTATGCTCTATGATCTACGTTTTATACTCTAGTCTTTATGGTTACTTAAAAAAAAAGAGATAACTAAGATTAATTAAGTACACTTTTAAAAAAAAAAAGAAGTTTATTTTTATTTTTCACACAAAAGCACATCTCACTCAGGTGAGCTAGGTATTTATACGCATGCATGGTGTTTTACCTCAGATTTATCTCTTGCGTGTAAAGATTCATCACATCCTTTTGAATGCTGCCGAGCAAAAATACGTTTTTATATCTTGAACTTCCAATTTCTAGCTTTTGCTTTTGCCCCAAGTCGGGCCTTTATTATCTCTGAGTTTCCTATGAGGAAAATGCTCATTTGCCTGATTGCCCGTATCTCTTTTTCTGTAAAATTGGGTGCGAATGTGAAAGTGGCCATGAACCTTAATGTTGCCATTGCTTATGTGGATCTATTCGGCAGAAACTTCTGTGTTTTTCAGATATATTTGTCTGCTTCTACTCCAAGAAGTAGGTTTCAAAAAAATTTCATAGATTTTGAATTTATGGTACAATTGATTTCAATTATCGGGTGCTTATGTCTAATATTTTATATTATATAAAGAGATATTACAATTTTAATCAGCCATAAAGCAGTAAAGCCATAGGCCTTCTGTGAGAAATTTTTGACTGAGTAGTACTGCTACTGTGGCTGCTGCCATCTGTAGTCACTTATTAATTGTTGCATTGTAGTATCACATTTTGTTGTTTGCTTATACACTTCCTTTTTGTGTTTTGCTTGTTTCAGTGCTCAGTTTGGATTCAACGAATACTGGAGATTTTGTTGTATTGCATTTTACAAGAATTCTCCAACTGACTTTTTGAGGGATTTTGGCTGGGAAACGAACTTCTGAATTAATAGTGGACCTTGACAAGTTCTGGTTATTAAGTCAAAGATTCTGCCTCTATACAAAACTTTGGGCTGAGAAGTTTAAAACATCGCCTTTACAGGATTTCAGACTTTGAGACTTAACAACATAGATTGTGAAGTTTGGAAGCGTTTGTTTTAGGGAAGAACTGACAGAAACTAAAACCTCGTTTGTTTAGAACATGTAACCGCAATAATCAAGGATTTGAATTTTGTCTTTTTTCTTCCTTCTTTCCTTTCTGACATGCCTCCTACTACCAGAAGTAAAATGCCTCTTAGTGATAAACCAATTTTGGCTGAAAATACATTTAAGAAAGTTAAACAAGGAGAGTTTTCTAAGGGTATTCAAAACCCACTTTCTTAAAAAAATTAGCTGCAAAGTCACTTAGCAAAAACAAAATTTGTTTAATGTCAAGTTTGTATTGCAAGAAAACAGTAAGAAAATTAAGGAGAAAAAAAGGGTTGCTACCCAATTAGCATCTACCCCGAATGAAGGTATTTTGAAATTTTTAAACATTGTCTCGCTACAAGATAAAAAAGACAATCTAATGTCTACAACAGTAGATTTTGCATCTCTTACAAGCAAAGACGGGATAGCATGTCACTCTCCTAGTAATAATAAGGTAGAAAGGTCTAGCCCACTTAAACAAGGGATCAGCGAGGAGCCTGAAAAGACTCATTATACTAAAATTGATTTTTCTGATATTTTTCACAATTTGACCATATTAGAAACGGAGGTGAAAAGTATGAGAGAAACCTTAAGGTCAGATTTTAGTGACTCTGTGCAAAGAAAAGTTGTCCAGTCTGGGAAAAAAGGTCTTATAAATAAAAGAGACACAAAGGGAAATGTATCAGTGAAGTACCCAGAGGGGGAGAATCAGATAATGCAGGATTTAGATCACTCTATTGGGGATGAATACACCTGTACATCATGGACAATGAGTCCTGGAATAGAAGTGTTCCAGATTTTGAAGGATTAGCCAGAGACATTATCAATGTATTGAGAGATCCACTTAATTCTTGCATATTTTTGTTTAAACAGCTATCGAATATTAAACATGACCTTTCTTTTATTAAAGGGATATGTTTGGAAAACAAAAATAGGTAAGATTTGATGGGGAAAGGACATGAGGAAGAGGATGAAGGAGAGGTTGTGATCACTCAATGCATTAGAGATAATCTAACTTTAGATCAAAGCATGATTAATCTCCCCTTGGGCCAAACTTTGGGTTATAGTGGTCAGTTTTATCAGGAGTCCTATATCTCAGAATCCAATGATACTTAAGAGTGAAAGCTGACAGTTTTTCAAAACAATCAACTATCAGCAATGGCTCTGAGTGTATAATGCTACCCAATAAGATTTTAAGAGATACCAGCATTTGCAAAGAAATGGCAGAGAAGTTTCCAATTCTGTGGAAAAGGGGAGAGAAGCAAGAAGGCTCTAGAGAGATTTCTAAGGCTAGTAGAGGCAAGTGTAAATGCAAACACAAGAGTATGTATAAGTGCAAGAGTGTTAAGGGGAGTAAGATAAAAACTGGTGGGCAAAAAAAGAGAAAGGGAAAATAAAATGAAAAAAATAGTGAAGCTTTAGTAAAACTTAAAGAATCTTTTGAAACAACTACAAGTCAAACAAAAACTAACACTGTCCTATTACCAATAAGTGTTGCAGGTGTTAGTTCATATTTAAATGAACACCAGGGATAAGGAAAGAAAATAAGTGAGGACAGCACCAAAAAGGGAATTAGTTTAGAGAAGTTGAAGAAATCAAAGACAAGTAAGAAAATGCAAAATAAAAACCCTGTATCAATAAATAAGGGAAATGCTATTAAGGCGCAAGAATCTAGTTTACTGGATAGTCATCAGGATAGAGCGACTCAAGAGGATAGTAAATGCTTTAGAAGTTTTTGTTAAAAACTTTAGGAAGTGATTTTGTGTTACCATTATTTAATGTGTCATGTATTCCACAAGAAACACAGGATAAATTAACTGAACTAATGAGTGACTTATTAACAAATTTATTGGATGGTTGTACTCTAGTTAAATATTGTACCAGCATAATTAGATCAGTCTCAACCCTGGTGTTGGTCTTGCTGGTTTCTAATCAGTATTATCTTTTAAAGACAGTTGCAAAAAAAAAAAAAAACTAAAGAGTTTAAGAGGATGGGAATTCAACTTGGGGATTTGCTGACCATGAATGAATTGTTTCCTGAATTTTACACTGACAATGGATATGCAGTAATCCAATAGGAAACATTAGTTTCTATTTTGGGACTAAAACAATTGTATAAAGAGAATAAATTCAATCTAAAAAGAAAACTGACAGACTTTTTGGGCTCCTGTTTGGGAATTTTTGATGGTAATTCCGACATTGATAGTGTTAAGAGACTAGAATATGAAGGACAGGTTGTATTCAAGGTTGAACAAGAAAGTCTGGTCAGTGAATTAAACAGGAATCAGTTCATTTTGGATCAGTTGGGTATTTATGTAAGTATCGAAAATACCAGAAGTAAATCCAATAATATTTTTTTATCTATACAGCAGAAGGGACAATGCTGGGAGACTTTGGTTGAGACAGCCAGTAGATATAAAATGTTATCTTCAATGAATCAATGACAAACAGATTCTGTTAGAAGGAGGCCACAGGGATCAATTTCTAATTTTTTATATATTACTGACCGCAATAGACTCGATATGTTTATAAATAATCATGATACGCTCAATATTTTGTCATGGAATCTAGCAGGACTTGGGGAAAAGTTAAGGGATCTGGAAACAACTCAATATTTGAATTTATTTGATCTGATCTGTGTACAAGAAACATGGGCATTTTCTAATTCTTATTTAGATGGATATGTCTTAATACAAATTGGCCAGTCGAATTAGGAAATTTGGGAGGGGATCTAGAGGGTTAACAATCTACATTAAATCGGATATCGACATAAAAACTGAAGAATTAAGCAGTAATAGCAATAGTCCACAGGTGGTTAAAATAATGGATAGAGAAAATAATTCATGGTTTATAATTAACATTTACCACAATCTTGCTGGAAACAAATATGAAGACTCAGACCTTTTTGAGACCCTTAATGATGTAGTGACAAGCATTCAAAGTGATATCCCTGAATGTGGATTGTTAATTATGGGGGACTTTAATACTAGATTAGGTAACTTAAAGGCCTGTAACAAAGATATAGAATGGTTTTGTCCTTAAATGAAAAATACAAAGTACAAATTACAAGAAAAGCAAAGGATTTGGTTATAAATAAACATGGAATTGAGCTGCATAGGTTAATGATTGCAGGAATTTATGTCTTTTGAATGGAAGGATATCGCTGGACTTAGAGGAGAATATTCATTTGGGGGTAATGGTTCATCAACTACTGACTTTGTTTGGATAGATTTAAACCTGATTGATCAATGTTATACATTATATTTGAATCCAAGACCTGAGAGTCAGCACCTAGAAGTTGAACTTAGCTTAATCAGAAATCTGGTACCAATAAACTAACTAAACATGAACCATTATCGATCCAGTTGAAAAGAATAGAGTTGAGTGGATATGATTGAAGCCCAAATTTTGAAGAGATTCTCACAAAATGCAGGTATTCTAATGAGATTATCAGAATCAGTGGATAATGTTTGTGCTAATCAAAGAATATCTGACTATAATTTTATTATAAATGCAGTAGCTTATCTAATAACGAAAGAGATAAAGATAAAGAAGAAAGAAGGACAACCCTGGTACAATGCAGAATGCAAACAAGCTAGGAAACATCTCAATAAACAATTTAGATTATTAAAACTGAACCCGAATAAAGAGAATAATAAAAAAAATTAATCAAATAAGGAGAACTTATAAGTTGGTACTAATTAATAATAAAAGAAAATACACCAAACAGTTACGGATGGAATTAAAAAGGGCGGTCCACTCAAAGGACAACAAATTATTTTGGCATATTGTTAGAGTTGGAACTAAAACTTTTGATAAAATTGAGGCACATATTGAGCCCAGTACTTGGGAAACTTATTATAAACAAATCTTTAGCAGGGATGAACCTGATTATCTCCTAAAAACAACACAGTTGAAGATTAGTGAACAAATATATAGACCCACTGATGAGATAACCATATTAGAGACAGGAAATGCGATGGACTCATTCAAAAGAAGAAATTCTCCAGGCGCTGACGGGGTTCCTTTGGATGTTATAATCAGGACTAAGCACCATTGGATTCCTTTTTCTTCACAAATTGTTTAATCATGTATGGATAACTGGGCTATTTCTGAGAAGTTGGAATTTAAGTATTATTGTACCAATTTTCAAAAAGGGTGACAGAAAGGATCCTGGTTATTATAGGCCAATTAGTTTACTTGATAATTTGGGAAAATAATTTACCAAAATTATTAACAGAAGACTGTATTTATGGGCAGAGTCCAATAATGTAATTGATGAAGCACAAGCTGGATTCAGAAAAAAAATATTCAACAATAGATCAGACTTTTGTCTTGGATTATCTTATTCATAAATATAAAGTAGTAAAAAAACAAAAACTATATTGTGCGTTTATTGATCTTAAGCCAGCATTTGACAAAGTCAATAGAATTCTCCTTTGGGAAAGACTCTCGGGCCTTCGAGTATATCCTCATTGTTGGAAACAATCAGGCTAATGCACCAGTACAATTATGTCAGTATTAGATACAATAATAAAGGTGAAATTAGTAAATGGTTTAGTTCTAATATAGGAGTTAAACAGGGTTGTTCATTGGCACCAAAGTTGTTTAATCTGTTTTCTGCACTGTATTAAACAAAATGTATAACGAAGAATTTCATTTGCCTAAAATTGGACTAAGAGTATTACCTTATCTGGCTTATGCCGATGATGTAGCTTTTTTCTAACTAGTCATTTATGCATGACAAGAAGCTTGGACAGGTTCTATGCAGAATGCTTCAGTGCAGATTTGCAGATAAACTATAAAACAACTAAGGTATTGGTATTTGGGGAGAATAAGAACAATTATAAATATTACATAAATCAGAATAGAATAGAAGAGGTAAAGAGTTTTTGTTACCTGGGAATAACCTTTAGCAAAAATAGGAACTGGTATGAACACTTGAGGGAAATTAAGATAAAGGCAGAGAAGTTTTTCCCTGCCATTTTGTCATTTTTTTCAAGATTCGGAGAGAACTCTTATTTAATTTATTTATTTATTAAGCCTAGGATAACAAATACCTTTGTGCCTCGGCTCTTTTACAAAGGTTCCACATCAGAGAAATACAAATTATGGGGAACATCAAGACAGACATTACAACAATGTGGACATTGCAAACAGAGTACAGATTAATACAATTAAAGGGTAGCATTGTAACAAGGTAGCCAGCGGCATTTGTCAGAGAAAATAGACAACATCTAAGAAGTGCTAGAGTCATAGGGAGAGGGAAGGGGGGGAATGTAGGAAGGGTGGGGAGAGGGTGAAAAGTGCAGCACTGGGTATACCAAGATGTGAGGGTAGAATCCAGTGAGGAGTTGGGGGGGACCACTAGAGCAGGAAGGGAAGTGGAGAAACAAGGTTAAGTTGGGCAGTCACAGGAGCTGTTGGTAGTGAGATAACTCTATTAAGGGGAATCTGATGGTTGTTGATGCCAAAATCAGATTCCATCTTCTTTATGGAGCTGAGATCTGGGGCATCAATTACAACAGTAAATTAGGACTTGATCCAAGCTTGAATAAACTCTACAAGAAGATGTTGGGACTTCAATCTCTGTCCTATCCTAGTTAGTGAGGGCAGAGCTCATTAAGGTTTCAATTGAATGCCAAATACAGCAAAGATTGGTAAACTATTGGTTAAAAGTGTTCACAATGAATCAGAGTAGACTCCCTAGGGTTTGTTTGGAGGAAGGTTTAACATAGTTTCATTCTCAAATAACCTTCCCTTGTATGAAAGTAGTAGAAGAAATTATTAAACGACTTGGTCTGATGTCAATCATAACAGATTGTTTAAGACTTCCTTAGTCCAAAAAGAGAACAAGTCTATTCCAGAATAAATAACATCTATATATACACAAAAGTATTTAGAGACCTGTAGATTGTCCAAAGCATGCCCATGGTAAGCTAAAAACAAGAGATCTCATAAATTTGAATTATATTTGGAGATTTTACAAAATCCCAAACATAGAAAAGCAGTTACTAGATTTCGCTTTGAATGCTTTTCAAGTAATGCTAGGAAAGGAAAATTTGAGAAAAGTAAAAATGAAGAACTTTATTGCAAATGTGGGTTAAGCAAAGATAACTTATTACATGTAGTCTTGCTTTGCTCCTTGTATGAAAAAATGAGGACTTCCCTTTTGAGTGGCCTAATTCAACAACTTACATATCAACCATCTCACATATTGACTTTTCTATTAAAAACTCTGGAAAGAAGAGGTGCTTGTCCCTGTGACCTCCCTCCTAAGATATATGGAACGCAAATGTTTCCACCTAAAACCGTCCCCTATGTAAAAGAATCATGTGATTCTTGTGTAAATGGATGGTAAAAAAAGGTATATATTTTGTATCTTATAACTAAATTATGGTAAACATAAGAAAGATTTTATGGCAAATGGATTTAAATTGTAAGATTAAGACAGTGTTGTAATGGGTATGTGATGATTTGACACTATGCTGCTTTTGGGTATTGTAAATGTGATTTTATATTTGAAAACTGTTCT
The DNA here is from genome assembly GCA_016271365.2 of Neoceratodus forsteri. Taxonomy (NCBI): domain Eukaryota; kingdom Metazoa; phylum Chordata; order Ceratodontiformes; family Ceratodontidae; genus Neoceratodus; species Neoceratodus forsteri. Next base: position 935,414,028 of record CM028133.1, read on the forward strand.
AATAACATGTCAGCTTGACATGATTTTTATTAATTTAATATTTATGTCTGAATTTGTAATGGCATGATATGCTGAGCAATAAACTTGAACTGAACTGAACTGAAACAAGGAAAGATGATATTTAGCCTTGGTCCCTAAGACTTGAGACAAGTCCCCCAACACATAAATCAAAGGTGTTATAAACTCAGAATAATCTAGAATGGGGTCCATGTTTTGTTTAATTGCATCCCAGAGGACCTGGATTTTGGAGCATTCCCACATAACATGCAGGATGTCTCATGATTTATCTCCACATCTAAAATACAGTTCTGTCTGTCTAAGGCATCTGTCACATATCTTAGTAGGAGTGTAGTACATATTTGAGGAGATAAACCACTGCATATTCTTAAGTTTGGGAATAGAAATAAATTTACAGCTTTTCCATACATTTAACCAGTTAGGCCTTAGGGGAGCTAGAGCCTTGTCCCAGTAAAGGGTCTGAGCTGGGAGGCCTGTACCACTGAAATCCAGGAGCACCCTGTAAACTTTTGAAATAGGATTATGAGTGAGATCAATCTCCCGTAACCTCTCCCATGAAAACAGGATCTCTGGAAGGTTCTCTGACCCTCTCCTCACTTTGTCTAACAGATTAGAAATCTGCATCCTCTTTAAAAAATATAAACTCTTGCAACTGGAGGGAAAAACAATTCTGTTTTCTTTTATGAAGTCTGATAATTTGAGGTCCTCTAATTGCGTGGCCCACCATTGTGGTATAACTTGCCGTCCCATATGAAAGTTAGGGTTTCCCAACACTGGTTGATCCCATGTTTTTAATTGGTTTCTTTCTTTGTGCCAGGGTTAGAAATGATCACCAGGCATCAAGGGTTTTAACCAGTGGAGATGTTTTGCTCTGCCTAACTAATCCTTCTGGGCTGGAAAAAGTAGAGCTTCAGGGTGATACCTATGTCTTTTAGGGCCTGCCTCTCAATCTGGAGCCATGTTGGCACATAACCCTCATTCTCACTTTGTTTACCCCATCTTTCCAATAAACCCAGCTGTCCCGCCACATAATATAACCAAAGTTCTGGAAGTTTGAAGCCCTCCATATCATAGGGGAGACACAAAATAGAGTGTTTTATCCTGGGTGGCTTGGAGTTCCACAGGAATTCAGAAAGCACTTTCTGGATTTTAATAAACCATAAGTTGGAAATAGTATATGGAGCTAAATGAATAGGATACAGTAACCTAGGCACCAGGTTCATTTTAACCAATCCTAATGTGGCCGTGAAGTTCAAAGGGAGTTTGTTCCATCTTAGTATATCCCCTTTAATTGCTGGTAGGTGTTTTCCCATGATCAGTTCCTTCCTCTACTTCCATCCTCTTTAGGCACCCATCCTGAAAACTGTATTGGACTGTGAGCTCTCGGGCATGGATTGAACCAAATTTGACTCAATTCACTCTCTCCTCCCTCCCTCCCTTTTTTGGGGCAATCCAGATGCCCAAATATTTAATTGTCTTTGGTGCCCAGAGAATTTGCAGCAGTTCAAAATCTGCCCTATACGTGAAAGGGGTAAGGGGAGGACTTGTGTTTTATTCAAAATTTAGTTTATAATTTGAAACCTTTGTATATTGTTGTATAATATTTATAACACATCTAAACTCTCAGCGGTTCATGCAAATGCAAAAGCATATCATCTGCAAAGACAGAAGCTTTGAGTTCTCTTCCCTACTCTTATTCCCTGAATCATTGGTTCTGAATTGATTGCTTGTAGCAAGGGCTCCAAATAAATATTAAACAAAACAGGGGTAAGGGACATCCTTGCCTGGTTCCATTTTCTAGTTTAATTTCTTGTGAAAGGTATCCATTACATAACACCTTGGTTGTGGGAGCCACATACAAGTTTTTTATTCCCTTAATCAGATCCTCAGGAAACTCCATCCTCCTCATAGTGGCAAATAAGAAGGCATGAGAGACCCTGTCGAAGGCCTTCTCAGCGTCTAAAGAAATTAATGCCATAGGCAACTGTGAATCAGTCGTAGAGCTGAGAATATGGTGAAGCTTCCTAAGCGCATCATGTGCCCCTCTGCCTGGCATAAACCCTACCTGTTCCTGACTGATCAGAAGGGGAGCTACCTTGAGGATTCTATTGGCCAGGATTCTAGTCAGTATTTTAATGTCTTGGTTCATCAGTGATACTGGTCTATATCGCTCCGCAATTCTTTTAGCTTATCAGGCTTTGGGATAAGGGTAATATAAGCCTGATAGAGTGGAGAATGAGGCACTCCTTCCTGCATTATCATGGTAAATAAGTCTTTTAGGAGGAGGAGTATCGTTGATATATGGGATTTGTAAAATTGAGCCCTGAGACCATCCGGCCACAGGGTTATACCACTCGGCAATAGTTTAACCACACTCAAGATTTCCCCATCTGTTATTGGAGCTGCCAAGTTCTTGACCAGGTCAATATCCAACACAGGGACAGTAATGCCATCCAGGAATGATTGTATATCCTGCTCAATATTAGTTCCTCCCCTTTGATAGATCCCCTTGTAACAGTTCACAAAGACATCAGCCATTGCTTGAGGATCAGTTATATTTTCCTCGCCCACCTTAATTATATTAATAGTTTGGGATGCTTTCCATTCCTTCACTCTTGCCACTAAAAGGCAGTCAGGCACATCTCCCTGTATTAAATATTTGGCCTGTATCTTTTCTAGCCAATGATCCACCCTGCCATAAACTATATCGGCCATCTCCTCTCTGAGATTTTTAAGCTCTGCATCTATTTCCAGAGATGATCCTTCTAAGGGAGCAAGGGAGTCTATGGCACCTAAAATAAACTCCTGTTTAGCTTTTTCAGCTGTTTCTTCTAGCAGTATATCTTTGGGCTATTCTGCATATAGAACTCCATATGTAGGCTATGTTTATTATCCTGTAGCATGGGAGTTGATTCTGGATGATGTCTGTGAGGGCATCATCAAGCTTGTCTTTCATTTTGGTATCAATCAGAAGAGATTCATCCAGTCTCCATCTATAGGGTCTGGGAGGGGTCTCTTTAATCTCCCATATCAACTGTATTGGGGAGTGGTCAGATAGAACTCTACTATGGATAGTTATCTCTTTGACTCCACCAAGTGCAATCTTGTTGACCAGGAAAAAATGTATCCGAGAGTGGGATTTGTGGGCCCCTGAAAAGAAAGTCGCTATTAGCTCCCAAATTGAGGGACCTATAGGGATCCACCATACCAGTGGCATCGAGAAATCTATTCATGGCAAGCTTGGCACTAGATAATGGCTTTTTAGAAGGTGGTACCCTGTTCTCCCAATTATTCAAGCACAGATTCCAATCCCCAGCTAGGATAAGAGGGTGCTCTGGTAACATTGCTAAGTCTACTTCTAGTGAGGCAAAAAAATCAGGTTTAGAGGGAGTAGGACCATAAATGGAAGCAATTGAGAGGTCTATGCCAGAATGGTGCCAGAGGTAAAAATCCCCCTCTTATCCTCTCTACTTACCACCTATCTCACGGTGTAGGGGCAAACTTTCCCCACCAAAATTGTTACACCCAGAGGACACCTCCCACTCCTATTACCTGTGCTACCCACAGCCTTTCCAAGAGGTCTAGCTCCTCCGTCAGGAGATGCATTTCTTGTAGAGTTGCTATTTGGGCCCCTAAGCATTGGATGCATCTTAGAATCGCAAATCACTTCTGTCTAAGTAAGTAAAGTAAGTAAAAATTTATTTTTTAAGCGTTTTTCAAAGCCAAAGCACTGTACAAATAGAAACAATTAAAATACATACATATAACATAAAACAACAACAATAACAATATAATCACAATAAAATCACTCTCCATATGCCTTTTGAAATAAATAAGTTTTTAATTCTAACTCAAAACTCTCAACGGTCAGGCAGCTTCATATCCAACGAGGTAGAGAATTCCACAGGGTAAGGGCAGTGTAAGAAAATGACCATGCTCCAGAAGTTTTTAAGCGGACCCTGGGAACCTCTAGCAATCCCTCATCGGTGGAGCGGAGCGAGCGAGAGGGACAGTAGGGAATAAGGAGATCTTGAAGATACCACAGCCCCTGTTCGTGTAGGGCTTTATAGGTCAGTAACCTGACCTTAAAGGTGATCCACCACTGAACTGGCAGCCAGTGCAGCTCGCGCAGCACAGGCATAATATGACTTCTCAAAGATGTCCCAGTCAAAAGCCTGGCTGCTGCGTTCTGCACCAGCTGCAAGTGGTGGATATCAACCCCCGGTAGCCCTAGGTATAGGGCATTGCAGTAATCAAGGCGAGAAGTAACAAAGGCATGGACCAATGTCAGAAGGTCAGCCAGAGGAACTAGGTGTTTCACCCGAGCGATATTCCTAAGATGGTAAAAGGAGGATTTGACAACAGATGACACCTGAAATTTCATGGTCAAACCATCGTCAATAATAACACCCAGGTTACGCACCCGGTCTGAGGTTGAGAGCTGGGCACCATCGATCCATACGCCTGAAGGAAGCCCAGCCCTACAACCCGCCTCAAGGTGACCTGGGTCCACCACCAACACCTCAGTCTTATCCGGGTTTAACCTTAGCCAGCTAGCACTCATCCAATCCTTGATCTCGGATAGACAGCTGTTAAGTGTAGAGACTGCATCTTCCTGTCCGGGACTAAAAGACAAATACAGCTGGGTATCATCTGCATAGCAGTGTAAACCCAAGCTGTATTGCCTAATAATGTCTCCCGATGGCAGCATATAGACAGCGAACAACATGGGTGCTAGATGGAGCCTCTGAACCCACAGGGCAGGGAGGAAGGTATCAGAGGAATAAATTCTGGTGATAACCCTCTGTCTCCGCCTTGAGAAAAGATTGAAACCATTGCAGAACTGTACCAGATAGTCCTCAATAAGAGCGCAGGCATTCAATAGCACACCATGGTCCACAGTGTCAATGCTGCAGAGAGATCAAGAAGGACTATAATAGTACAAGCCTTTCAATCTCTCGCTATCAGGAGATCATTTAGAACCCGGACAAGGCAGTCTCAGTACTATGTCTTTTCCTAAATCCTGATTGAAGAGTATCATAGACATTGTGATTTGTAATATGGTCATCCAGTTGCAGTGCAACCACCTTTTCAATAACCTTGCCCAGAAAGGGCAGGTTAGAGACAGGTCTGTAGTTAGCTGGGCAGTTCGGGTTCAATGAAAGTCTTTTTAGGAGTGGTCGAATGACCGCCTCCTTTAGGGGATCAGGAAAGATCCCCTGCTCCAGAGATTTCCAAACAATGTCAGCAATGGTTGGACAGATGGTATCTACGCAACTTAATAATAGAGGCGTAGGGCCCGGATCCAAACTACAGCTGGTTGGACGTACAGTCTGGACAATCCTCACAATATCCATGAATTCCGGCTTACCAAAGTCAAACCAGGTGACACAGGTGTTTGTTTCCCCCTGCCGATCACTGCAAATCCTTGAAGAGTGAGCCTGGCGATATCCGACCTAATGCTGGCAATCTTATCAGCGAAAAACTGAGCAAGCTCATCACACTTTATTTGTGAAAATCTCTTCCAGACTGTAGACAGAGTGGATTGCACAGTCTGTCAACAGTCTGAAAGAGTTGAGCTGGTCGGTTCTGTGCAGCAGCAATCTCCCTGGACAGAAATTCTGCCTTCTTACGGGTTATTGCCAATTGATAGATAACATAATGATCCATCAATCTAAGTTTGTCAGCATCCAAGCAAGATTTCCACCAGGCCCTCTCTAGCCTTCGCCCCACTCTCCTCAGTTCCTTCAAAGACTCATCAAACCATGGAGTCTTTGGGCGCTGAGTGAGTGGGCGAACACGAACAGGAGCAATTTGGTCCAAGGCCCTGCTCACTGCCTTATTATAGGCAAGAACAAGGTCCCCTGGGCTCATGCTCTCACCCAAAACACCCGATTGGTCCAGTACCACTAATAGGCCCTCTGGGTTTACTCCCCTTAAAGGGCGATACTGGACCATCTCCGTAGAGGCAGGCCTATTACCGGGTGCCCCAAAACTGAATCTTATGGTGTGATGGTCTGTCCACACATTTGGTTCCACCCCCGGATGCGTAACATCCAAATCCAGTAGGAACACCAGGTCTAAAGAGTGTCCTCCTATATGGGTAGCAGAGGTAACTACCTGTGACAGGCCCAACATAGACATTAGTTGGAGGAAATTCTTTCCAAAGTGCAAGAGTTCATCGTCGAGCCAGGCATTGAAGTTACCCAGTATTAACCATCTTGGCGACTCCAATGCCATGTCAACGATGAAGTCCGCAAACTCTTTCAGGAATTCTCCACCATCGCTGGGTGGACGGTAGATGAGGAGTATCCTAAACTCTGCACCTGCTGCCAGGATACACTCAAAAGACCTGGTGTTACCCACTGGCACCTCCACAAGACTCAGATCTATTCTAAAAAAGATGGCCACTCCCCCGCCCCTACGATCCAATCTCGGACAGTGCATCACCGAGAACCCAGCCGGAGCAGCAGAGTCTAAAATAGGACCTGCATTCTCATCCAGCCAGGTCTCGGTGATACACGCCAGGTCAGATGTTGCAACAAGATCTGCAATAATAGCAGTCTTGTTCCTAATAGACCTGGCATTACACAGCACCGCTCGAGTTGGATGGGTTTTTGGAGAGGAATGCAGTACCTGCCCACAATCTGTGGAGCCCTTGGGTATGGGAATCAGACAAGGAGGACCCCTCTTCTGATCCCATTTCGCCCCAGGGCATCTTCTCGACCCAACTATCCCTATCTGTCCACCCCCCTCCAATCTCCCACTCTGTCCGGCCCAGCCCATCCCTTAAACGCTTCTCACTATACCCTATGCAGCAATTATTATGACATCATTAGACAACGGGACAGTGAAAGGAGACCGAGGTCCCGGAGCAGAGTGGGAGAATAGTGCCTGACCGTTGTAAACTCCATTAAACACATCTTTAACAACAAATATCTAATAAACTAACTCAAATAAAACACACCTATCAAACAAGCTCTCCTCTCTCACTCTCACAAGAGGAGGCAAAATATACATAAAACTAAAATAAATCCCAACTCAAACTAACCCAAATAATACAATCAATAATCTTAAACAATAAAATACCATTAAATATTAAACCTAAAACAGTTTTGTATTTTAAACACTGAAGCACCTCTCACATGCAGCAATGCAACAGATGTTATAAAATCTCCCAAAACTACCTCTCTCATATAGCAGGGGACCAAGTTATAAATCAAGTTAATGATTATATACATTAAAATAAAATAAAATATATATCCTCTCACCACCCTCAAAACTTCATAAGGAAACAGAGATCAATTCTCAGATTTTTCAGAGCAAATAAAAGCTAAATGAGTCCAAATAAATAATATTTACACAAAAAAGTCCAGTAGTAGGGATCAGAGTCCAAACCCAACAAAGGAACCTGAAGGAGTCCACAAATCCAGCAGCGACTGTACTTCAAGGACCAAGCTCCAAACAGTCAATTATCTAGGAAACAGGTAGATCAGGGCAAAATGTGTTACCTGAGACAGCAGTAACAGCAACCTTACCCGGTCAACGACCCGCGGCTATGACCATCCCACGAGTCAGCCCAGACAGCCGAATCCTGAGGAGGTCTAGAAGAAACCCTAGTCCCCCCAGCTTCCTAGGGAGTAAATGGGCGACTCCTGCCCGGTTGGAAACTGAGAGGCAGCCAACGCTTCTCAAACAATGAAAAAAAATATAATACCAAAGCAATGGCTACAGCAACCTTACCCGGCTAGCGACCCACAGCTACAGACGTCCCACGAGTCAGCCCAAACAGCCGAATCCCGGGGCGGTCTAGGAGAAGCCCTGGCTCCCCCTAGCTTCCTAGGGAGAAAACTGGGTGACTCCTGCCCGGTCGGAAACCGAGAGGCAGCTGACGCTTCTCATAAAGTAAAAAATAGCCCACTTCACATATAGATCCACCAGAGTCCACCAGAGTCCTTAAGATCACAAACAAGTCAACCAGAATCCTTGTATAAAGGTGGAATAAGCAGTACACTGTTGGAAAACCTCCTTACAAGTCCTCCTTACAAGTCCTCTTGGAGCAAAGCAGGCAAATGCTTTGGCAACAAGCCGCATACTGTTGGATAATACCTTCTTACAAGTCCTCCTTACAAATCCTCCTGGAGCAAAGCAGGCAAATGCTTTGGTGGTCTTAACCAAACGACTCCACGGCTCCACGAATTTATTAAATCCACAGACCAGTCTTGCTCCACAGCATGGGTTTAAAGACCCCTACCATATGGCCACGAAAGCAACTAAAATTAAACTCCGAACAGAACTCAGTGACTTTGGGTGGGTATCAATAAAAAGCCAGCAAAGCTAAGAACGGAGTCTGGAGAGTGAAAGTAAAACTCAAAACAGTTCTGCGCATAAAACGTAACTCGTAAATCGCAAAATTCTAACTTCCTCACTCCTTCAACCCTATCTAACTATAACATTTCAAGGAGAAGTATAATTAAACAAATAAATGAAAACAACGAGCAATGCTTAAATTCTTAGATGCTAAAAACACAACGGCAGGCTCAACACAGCCGCCATCTTGCCATCTGTCTACCCCTAAGGCCTTTAACATTCCATGAAATTATTTTAATACTTGACATGATGTACAGACATACCACTACGTCCCTCTTCAAAGATCTGTGTTCAGACATTCTGAGACCCCGGACTCTCTCTTACCAGATCCCACCATCCCTCCCCCCACACATATTCATCGATCGCCCTCCTAAAGTACAGCGATCTGTGATACAGCATTAGCCTGAGCACCGCCCTGGTCCCTCCAACCCAACTATAAGACCTCAGACCTCTATGTAAACATGGAGAAACCCCCTAGTTAGCAGCACTCAGTAGTCTCTAGATCATTTCCTGCGGGTGGGCTGAGAGAGAGAAAAAAAAAAAACACTCTCTTCCTCTCCTGTAGCTCCTTTTCCAATATTAGAGTTGTTCACCCCATACCATAATGATCTTAGAAGTAATAATGCCCCATTAACCCAATACCAAGTAGGATCAAAGAGGTAATAAATAAGGGCTGAAAATCCTAACAAACTGACCCTAGATTTAGATGCTTCCAACCTAGGGAGGCAGGAACAGTGTTATACCTTGCAGTCAAAACCCTCCTCTCTCCACTCATGAAGAGAGAACCAGGTCATTATCCCTCCTCCCCCACACAGCAGTACTATTTTGGACAGCACTGGATGGGGGTTAGTGAAACTTGTTCACATGGAAGGAGCAAGTCTTTCACCTCATTTCTCCCCCTAGATATTGTTCTGTATAACACTGTGGTGGTTATTTCCCAATATAGTAGCGGAGGGGAACCTCTAGCAAACAAAAACACCCCCATTCATTGAGTCGGCCTGCCAGAGCACCAGTGCTAAAGTAATCTCCCCCTCCTCCTTAACTAACCCCTTCAATTCTTGTGGGCAGTTCCTTCAGGGCTGAAGAGAAGTAGAGATTCCAGTCAACTGGGAGGTGCACCTCATGCTGGTGCTACAGCAAATTAGCTCTAATTCCGCCCCCCACTACCATGAGAGTGACCACCCCACTTGCCAGCCCTCTTACAACGGGGTATCTTCCGTACACCTCTGTACACCAACATTCCCCATCCCCCATTAGAATCTCATTCAAACCATAGTGGCATAGTAATAGTAAACATGCTAAGAGAAATAGACCTTCACTTCCAGGTGCAAAGGAAGGAGACTCGGGAATGAAAGCATGGGGAGAAAAAAAAAAGAAAGGAGGAGGTGTTAGTTGAGTCAAATTTGGTTCAATCCATGCCCGAGAGCTCACAGTCCAATGCTGTTTTCAGGTTGGGTGCCTAAAGAGGGATGGCAGTTCAAACCATAGTCCGTCCAAAGCATCAAGAGCAGACAGGTACTTTTTCTCTCCGGAGCTGAGTTTCACCAATAATATTGCCGGGTATTGCATTCTAAACTTGATCCCCGCTAGGTATAGCTTTTTCTTGATTTCTGCATATTCCTTCTGGCAGTCTCAAACTGAGGGAGTCTGATCCTGAAACAACCATAGAGAGGCCCCATTCCAATTCAGGTTTTTTAACTGTTTGGCTTTAATGAGAACCTGGGTTTTATCTTTGTAATTAAGGAATCTCATAATTAGAACTCAAGGCCTTGATCCTGGTGGTGGTGGGGGGGGTCTCTCTAAGCACTTAGTGCACCCTTTCTAAGTTGTAGGCATCTCCAAATAGTGCTGGGCCCAGTAGTTTAAAGAGCAGCTTCTGCATAAAAGAAACACAGTCAGTCTCCTCCGCCCTTTCTGGGAGACCAGCCAATAACAAATTATTCCTCCTGGTTCGAGAGTCCTGGTCCTCAATTTGGTCCTCTAGTTTCTTAACCTGCTTGCGCATGGTTACTATTTCTTGTTCTAGAGTTGAAGTTTTCCTCTTGTGATGAGACTCTGGCTTCCGTATCCCCATCCTTCGTGCTAGAGCATTTAAGGTCAGTTTAACCGAAGAAAAATCTACCACAAGTCCCTGAAGCATCTGCTTAATTTCATTCAATCATCCGATGTTGATTTGTCTCCCCTCTCTGCTATCGCCACTTCCTCTGGTTCGTCCGGCACCAGCGAGGGGGGTTTCAGCTGCCTGACTGCCAGTACACGAGCCGACATAGGCTCCGGGCTTCCGCAATCCATCTCAGCCATGAGGCCCGGCCTGCAACTCTGCCTGATTATCGGCGAGAAAACAGCATTCTGTGATGATCAGCTCTCTAAAAGTCAGTTGGAACCCTTAAGCAATCGAATTGAGTTAGGCACTCACCTAAAAGAGGTCTTAAACAACTTTAATGGACTTAAAAGTCAGCTGGGGCCCAGAAGCGGTGCTCAGAGCGTCTAGTCTCCTCCTCTAGCTCATCATGTGAACCCCCATAAATAGGGTTTTTTCAACTTTGATGCAAATCTGAGGCATTTTTTGGAATTTTGGCACCAAATTTTCAACATTGGGTTTTTGGGACCCCTTCTCATGAATTCTGGCACTGTAATGTCGTTAATCGGCCCCGAACAGTAATTTCACGGTCACTGCATGGAGTCACCTTTTGGGACCGATTAATGAAATGACAGTGCCACTGTTCATGAGGGGGTCTCTCTATGTTGCAAATTTGGTGGGGAAAAAATACAAAAATGGCTGCTTTACGAGCATGCGTTGTGCAGTTTCCACACACGCTCATAACTTCATGAATTTGCAATATTTTCATTCCAGATTTTCAACATTGGCACTTTTCCACAACTCGTTATGAACAGTACAGCTGTCATTTTACATATCTTGGCCAAAATCTGTTTTCGCATGTCCGGCACAGAATAGCACGGTCGCTGTGCAAAATCAGTTTTCGGGACAGTATGAAGAAAATACGGTGACACTGTTCATGAGTAGAAGTCCTAAAATGCCTATGTTGAAAATTTGGTGACGAAATTCCAAAAAATTACTGTGTTACACGTGTGTGTTGCGCAGTTTCCATGCACCCTTGTAACTTTGCAAATTTGCAATATTTTCATGCCAGATTTTCAACACTGCCATTTTTTACACCTCCTTATGAACAGTACAGCTGTCATTTTTCGCATCCTGCCCAAAATGTGTTTCTGCACCTGTGACTCACAATGGCATGGTCACTGTGGGAAATCAACTTTTGAGACAGATTAACAAAATCACAGCACCACTGTTCATGAAGGGAGGTACCAAAATGCCTATGTTACAAATGCGGCTAACAAACTCCCAAACATAATTGGGTTATGGGTGTGTGTTGTGCAGTTTCTATGTATGCTCATGACTTCACCAATTTTTCATATTTTCACTCCAGATTTTCAACGTTGCCATTTTTTAAGGCCTCCTCATGAACAATAGAGTTGTCATTTTCCACATCCTACCCCAAATTTGTTTTTGTCCCTGTGTCACCAAATGGCATAGCCGTTGTGCAAAACCACCTTTCAGCTAACAAACTGATAGTGCCGCTTTCATGAGGTGGGCTAACAAACAGCCCATGATGAAAATTTGAGTGAAATACCAACACACACTTTGGTGTTAGGGTTTTCATCTGTGCACCCTACCCTGTAGAGACTTACAGGCGTCAGGGGTGTGACTTGGGATCATCGGCTGTATACTCATAATACTCATGCTATCTCCACCCCACCTGCAACCAGTGACAGGCATCATGGTGTGCCTTGCAGTGATCGGCCACAAAATTCACCCCATTCTCCTATGCTGCACCCACCTCAGCATATTTCCTTATGGAATGGGGTAAGTATAATGCCCAAAGATCTCAAAGCACACCACGACATTTGTCAGTGTCTACAGGGAAGGGTGAGGTACAATGACATGAGCGTTATAGCTGACAACCCAAAGGCGCACCCCAATGCCTATTGGTCTCTATAGGGTGGGGGTTGGGTTGGTGTCACATCAATACTTCACTGCCATTCCTATTATGCATCTCTAACTCCAGCACTACCAATGCCAATGCCAGCGAGACAACATTCGGCATTGACAAATGCTTGTTATTGAGAGGAACTGTTATAGTATTACCAGTGTGGTTGCCCTATTCATTTACCAGACAGACTTACTCAGACAGAAGCAATCTATTAGCAATAGGCCAGCTTGTCGGTGCAGCAGTGGACTGCCATTTGCAATGCCGGTGACCGGGGCTTGGGAATGAGCTAAGGATGCTAGAGGCTGGTGGAGGAAGGAAGACTGAACATCCCAGGGGACACGCTCTTCCTTTGGGCAGGGAAGCCCACTACCTGTGTCATGATACTGACACTTGGGTGACCACAAGTGGCAGAACAGGGGGAACTGCAGGAGGGAGGATGGCAGTTGGACTTTGCATCAGCATGCCTGGCATGTATGAATGTCCCATGCATGCTGGCATGCTGGTGGGTGGTAGTAACAAGGAAAATCCCCAGCTCATATGTAGGTATAATAACTGGGGCATTTTTTCCAAAAGAAACCAGGTTATATTTCACCGTTATGACCAGCTGGTTATAATGGAAAACATGCACCGGGTTTCCTTGCTCCCACATCATCAGCTGCTGCTCTCCTTCCTCAGCACCGGATCAGACACTTTACCACCACTAGAACTCGGTAGTAAATTTAAACAAAACAAACTCACTCTCATCATTTGAGTTTTGCATCCTTAATTAAACCTTTAATCCTTTAAATCTTTTAACAAAAAAAGTTTGGCCGTGGACCACACTTCATCCCAACCGGACTGTGGCTGAACAGCAATGTATTTATATTTTATATAATTGCTGTGGCAAAAAAGACACTCGCCAGCAATTATATAAAATAAAACATGGTGTGGTGTGTTTAACAAAAATGTTACACACACCCTCAGTGTTGGATGCTTACATAAACCACTCGAGCTTCACTCTCAGGGTTTATGTGGCATCCAATACCTCAGGTGTGTGTAAAATTCTCGTTAAACACACCACCCCATATACTATTATATATATATATATATATATATATATGTATATATATATATGTATGTAATGTTTTTAGTTTCTTGGCCAACAGGACAAAAGGCTTTCATGTACTCTGAAATGTTGGGGGGGTTGAATAGGCACAGCATAATGCCATTCGATAAATAACGTGAACACAGATCATTTGGTGAGTGAGTCGATTTTTTCCAGTACATCTTTTCCAGTACATCAGCATTAGAATGGAAGGATCAGTCAGATACTTTACAAACTTCAAGACCTCAAAAGTAAAGAAATCATTTTTATGAAATAAAAATCTGCTAATTGGGGCTAGCTGCACATCCAAGCTTAGGCGGGGGCTACCTTTGTTACTGATCCCATTTAACTATAAAACATGCCCTCAAACTGAGGGAGAGGGGAGCAGGATAGGGTGAAACATTAGAAAGCATTACTTTACACAGACAGGGATTAACAACTGGAATGGAATGGCATACCCGGTGAGGTTCTATAAGCTAGCACTGATCAGGCTTTTATTGCCAGACTACACAGAGTTCTGAGGGAGACAGGCATTGAGGGTTACCAGCATGAGTAGGGCTAGCATTCCTGCTTTAATGCTTCCAGTGTGCCTATATGCACATAAGGCATAGTCACTGCCATGTGGCTGGAGGGGTGAGAACAAGATGGACACAGAGTCCTTTCTGCCACTACAACGTGTTAAATGTAGTTGCCAGACTGACATTTTGCAGCCACTATAGGATCATGGAAACTTGGTGGCAGAAAAGGACCCACCGGCCCATCTAGTCTGCCCTTTCCCCCATAACTCATCCCTCCCCTCTGGAACCCCTCTCCTCCTGCTATAAAGCTCCCTATGACTGTCCCATGTGCTCTTGAATTTCTCCACTGTTGCAGACCCTACACCTCCTGTGGAAGCCTGTTCCATGCTTCCACCACCTCTCTGTGAGGAATCATCTCCTCACATTGCCTCTGTATCTTCCTCTCTGAAGTCTTAGTCTATGCCCTCTAGTTACAGCCCCTCCTTCCTTTTAAGTAAACACTCTTTCTTTACCTTGTTGATTCCCTTGACATATTTAAAAGTTTCAATCATGTCCCTCTCTCTCTCTTTTCTAGTCTCCAACCTGTACAGATTCAGTTCCTTACATCTCTGCTTGTATGTCTTCCCTTGCATACCCTGCACCATCCTGGTTGCCCTTCTCTGAACTCTCTCAACCCCTGCTATGCCTTTTCTTAGAAGTGGTCTCCAGAACTGGACTCTGTGCTCCAAGTGTGGTCTTACCATGGCTTTGTAGAGGGACATCAGTACCTCCCCTTCTGCCAGTGATGCCCCTGCCGATGCATGCCAGCATCCCGTTGGCCTTCTCCACTGCCCTGCTGCATCAAATAATAGCTTGTTAGAGTCCTGGCCTGAAGGATCTGTTCTAGTCTGGAAGCTCTTATCAAAACATTAATGAGCTATAAGATAGTTGACTGTCACTACCACTAAGCCTTTAAATCTAATATAGCAGTTTTTCCAAATCCGAATTACTGACTATCGAGTTTTGGAAAGGCAATTCCTGTTTTGTGTTCAAACAGAAAGAAGAGATTTACATAAAGACATTTTTTAATTCCCTTCTGCAGTGTCTTTTGCAGGGTTTTACATATTACAGTTACTGCCATACACTTGCTATTACTCTTTGGGGAAAACTGTGAACTAAACTAGAGTTCTGTTAATAATTCCTCCGCAGTACCTGCATGACCTACATGAAGCTAAGATAATCAGTGGTGTTGAGGATACCCTGGATATGGGCCTTTTGTGCCAAGATCAGTTGTCTGTCTAGGACAATAAGGTATACAGACCATTAACTGGATGCAATATATGGGGTCTATGCTCAAATTAGTCATCATCCAGGTATGTCTGCCTGGATTCTGATTCTGAAGGAATCCACAAATAGGGATCTGGCTCAGATGGTGCACTTTCTGAGCATGTGTATTTCTCATTACCTTATGAAAATAACAGTGTGCTAAAACTGCCATTAGATGGTGGCACAGAATGAATACAATGTTCCGTTCATTTATACCCGGCCAGAAATGTGTTCATGTTCTGTGCTCCAGTGATTGTTTCTTTTCCAAAACCTGTTAAGACTTGTGCCAGAAAGAAACCTTTACTTAAAAAGTTGATTTCCCTAATGATCTTTAAGCAATAATGCCAAAACGCCTAGGCATGTCCATGGGATTAAATGCTTGTCTGTTAAGTGTTAATGAACCTAAACTGAAGAGTATGACCCTGGAAATGTACAGTTGATAGGGTGTTGTTATAAGTCTATAGATTTACAACTTTTTTTATTTAACTTATATTTTTCAGACAGAGAGGGAGAATCTTGTAGCAAGCTTGGATGAAAGATTGAGGAAGGGATGATATAATGCAGCTGTCTAAAAAAATCTAAGTTTTTTTTTTTTTTTACAAGTTTTTATATTGTTATTAAAGGCAAAGAGTGTTTAATGACAGGAAAACCTGATGTTCTGAAAGAAAAACATGCTTTAGAATCCCACATAGTGACACTGGGAGCTGAACCAACAACAGCCAATCATGGAGCACACTGGGCAAGTAAATTATTAATTTGACTTGTAATCAGCCTGAGCCACACATCCATACTGCTGCAGTGCTCACCAACATGTGCATGCCTTAGAAATGTCTATGTTCAGTGACCTGTAACACATACCCAACTTATTGCCTTAGATCCCTGTCCCTAATAGCGTTGTGTGAAGTTTATCTTCCATCGGCAAAATTCTGGTAAAATTATGATTTTGCTTCAGTGAAATATCACAAAATTTCTATGAAAGGTTTGGGAAATTTTTCCAAAATTGTTATGTCAAGTATTTCCAAGTTTGTCCAAATGGCACCAAATGTGGTGTGGTGACGTTATCAAGGACCACACAAAAGTGAACCAAGTTTCATATCTGTGTCATTAAAGATGATTGAGTTATAAGCCTCCAAACATCTGGACATTTTAAATTACATTTACAGTTATATAAACTGCAGACTGTTAAGCTCCTATAACTTTAAAACTAGAGAACAGAATACCACACTGTCATAAGGTTCATTGACATTAAATGTTTAAAAGCAATAATGCCTTGACGGGTGTGTGTGTTGTGCTGGGATAACATCACGCTTCAGGTGGTTGGTATGAGGCTTGCGCAATCGTCCAAATACCGGTGTGATGTTATCCCAGCACACACACACCCTGAGGCATTATTATATTATACAATGGCATGTTGTAATACAGAATATAAAAATAATTTTAAGAATTTTTTTAGTGTGGAAGAATATTTTTGTTCCGTAAGAGAAGATGCAAAAAAGAGAAATGGTCATCATGGAGGTCATCATCCTAATGGGTTCACAGTGAGGCTGAGACCAGACCCGTGATGTTGTGCTGGGATAACATCACAGGTCCAGTCCCAAACTGATCAATCAGAGACCAGGATTCTTTCTTGCCATTGTATAATAGGCTTTGAGGTCATCCCCATGGCCCAGCAGCAGAATATCATGCTGCCCAGCTGACAACCTGGCTTTGTAACTGAGCCAGGTAAGTCATATCAGGAGGCAAGCCATGGCCAAGACAGCTGCTGCTCAGCAGTGCATCTTGGTCGGGGACGGTTGGCAGTGGGTTCCACAAAAGACACAGTGACCACTACAGCTGGGCCAGGCAGCTTGCTCCTGCCGTGGGGAAAACTGTGGTTGTGTGAGGCTGAAAGAGGCAATGCTCAAACCAGAGCAGATGGGAGGGAAAAAAATGTGGGAGAGAAGCCTTGCAGTTAACTGAATGATGGCTGGGTTCAGCCTGATCATAGTATATCCCTGTGAGATGAGTTGCCATCTGGGAGAAAACACAGTATTAAAAACAAGAAGTTGTGTGTGTCAGCTTTCTAATCTCTTTCTCAAAGTAATAAGTAGCAAAGATTTCAAAATAACATTAGTAATTAGCTAAATTTCATGAGCTTTTGAGAAACTAGAATGTTGTGATCATTTTGTTGAAGCCATGCCCATGCATTATGCCCAGTCATACACTTGAGTTGCCACTGTAGAGGAAGGTAAAGTTTGGGGGAAGTGGCAAGAGGCTCCATAGTAAATGTATAGCTGTGTCAAGCATCAGGTCAGTATCTTGACTGATGAACCATGAAGAATATTCATGGACATCACTGTGCACAAGACTGTCTTCTTGCAATATGCCAGCCAATCACTTGAGCTCACTGACTTAATGACTTGTGGAAGCACATGCACATGCAGAATTGTTTCTGTACAATGTCACCTGTTGACTCTAACAACCCTTTAGATAACATTGTATATTTTTACTATTTGAGGACAGTGGCACCAAGTGACACCAAGCCTTATAACTAGTTGCAACATAAGCCATTGTGACAGAAGTATCTGGATATCTTTAGTCATGATGGAGCTTGACGCTGGGCATCACTGTCACAGTAGTGTTGGAAGTGTACTGCAGGACCATGATGCTAGTGCAGGTAGGGTTATTCAGTGGTGATCAGTGCTTTGTGAAGCTAAAATCCCTCAAGTGGAATTCTAGTAGCATTACCTATGGGTCCATGAATTTTTGAGCAAATTTTGCTAGTTAGTAATTTCTAAAGTAGCCACAATAAATTTTAACCTACTAAACTGCACGTATCCAGCTTAATTAGATTCCAGGACATATTTACTTTGGCATGCATGCCAAATCTTGAGTATATATCTACAATAGCATGGGGCTATAAACATCCAAATATTTTGAAAATGTTCACACAATTTAACATACAAACCTGCCAGCAGATAAAGACTATATGGTCTATCACTTCTGCTTGAGTGTGCAGCTAGCCATCCCCTTACTCAGCAGCTGCCACTCCCTCCCAGACCCTCATAATGGTGACCCTCCCCCTCACTTTGTCCCACCCCCTCTTAAAACTGCCCACCGATTTGCAGAAACCACCTCCTCGGGCAGTGCATTCCACCTAGACACAACCCTTTCCATGATTCTCTCCTGATCTTCCATCCTCCAGTCTCAGACCATGCCACCTTGTGTTCCTAACTCCCTTTAACTTAAAAATCCCCTCTCTAACCAGTCTTGTTAATACCCTGTGCATTTTTAAAGGTCTCTATCATATCTCTCCTATCCCTCCTCGCCTCCAGGGAGTACATGTTCAGTTCCCTTAGCCTTTCCTCATAGGATTTGTCCAGTAATCCCAGGATCATCCTTGTAGCCCTGTGCTGGACCACCTCTAGTAATTTAACATCCTTCCTTAAGCATAGGCACCAGTACTGTACGCAGTACTCCAGGTGTGACCTCATCAATGACCTGTACAGTGGCAGGATTGACGCCCCTCTCTTAGAGGTGATACCTCTAGCAATACACCCCAGGGCCAGCATCTTATTGGCTTTAGCTTCTGCTTTCCTGCACAGTGCTGAGTGGCTCATTTGCCCAGTTATTATCACCCTCAGATCTTTCTCCTCCTCTGTAGTGGCTATCTGCATCCCTCCAACTGGTAGCACCTCCATGGGTTCCTTGCTCCCATGTGCATTACTTTGCTTTTCTTTGCATTGAACCACAGTTGCCATGTGTCTGACCTGCACTTAAGTTTAATCTGATCTTTGCAGCCCCTGCCACCCTACTGTGTCATCCACCACTGCCCTGATCTTTGTGTCATTCACAAAAGGCTAATCTTGTTCTTAATGCTATGCGAGATGTAGGCGACGAAAATGCTAAACAACACTGGGCCCATTACCGAGCCCTGTGGCATTCCACTAGTCACTGCCCGTGGAGCTGAGAGTTTCCCTTCCACCACCAACCTCTGCTGCCTCCCCTGCAACCAGTTCTTGACCTAATTCATCTTCATTCCTGCCCCCCAGTATCCTAACTTGCTAATCATCCTCCCATGTGGCACTGAATGAAAGGCCTTGCTAAAATCCAGATACGGGACATTCAGTTACCAAATAATTAAATTGTGAAATTTTGAACTCCTGTAACCAACAATTTATATAACCAACTATCTCTTTATTTAACAGTTTCTAAGACTCTTTCAAGAAAGTACATATATGCATTTTCAATTATCTAGCTCCAAAACTGGCTAAGTTGCAAGCATGGAAGTATTTTCAGAAATGTTCACAAGAATAATTAATTGCCAGATTTCGAGCCCCAATTAATTCCCTGCCCCTCATTGGAATGTCATGAAACCTGATATCCTTTTAGGAACTCTTCCAAGCAGTATGTATGCCAAATTTCAGATCTTTCATTATACAACTGACAAAGAATTTTGGAAAATTCCACAAAATTTCATGAAATGTTATGACATTTACAGAATTTTGTGAAAGTTCCACAAAATCTGAATTTGCTAGTTTCACCCAGCCATAGTCCCTCACCATGGTGAAAGTGCTCCAAGCAAGGGGTGGAGGGTGAGATTCTGGAAATGTGTTGAGAACTACCTCTAGTGGAACTAGCATCACTTAAGGAGCTCCTTACACCATTAGAAATATCCGTAAAAAATGTGAGGTTTAGACACAATTCAGTTTATATTTCATATATTTTTATAATTCTTTCCTGTTTTCTTTATTACTGAGGACACTTGTATGAAAGAAGAGTACTATCCCTTAGTAGTTATCTGATCTTTCTGCTTGCCTATACCTCACATCATAATCCCTATTTATGGCATCATAATTATGTCCACAACAACAGACTGTGATGTCATAAATGGAACTGTGATGTTGTGGTATAGGCAAACAGCCAAAGCAGATAGGGCAACAATCCTGCTTACTTGCAAATGTCAACAGTAATAAAGAAGTGAGGGTGACAATTACTGAAAAAAATATTAACTATAAACTGAATTGTATCTAAATATTACATTTTTCCAAAGTTGTCACAAGGGCAGCAAGGGCTGTTTATAGTAGCTATGTACGATATATGATGTTGTCTGCAGATCCATGCTATGGCAGAAAATGGCAGAGCCTGGAAGAAATAATCAGCTAATTGGTAAAGGCTACAACCTGACAACATGGGCTCCTATCATATGGCACCTGGTGCATAGAATCAACTAGCTTACACTGGCTACTGATGTCTAATATCTGCTTCTAGAATGGTCCACTCTCTCACCGATCAGCTGAAGGCTATGACTAGCCTACAATGGCTACTGAAGTCTGGTAAATGGTACATGGATAATCCACTCTCTTAATCAACAAAAGGCTACAGCTGGCACACATTGGCTACTTATGTTTGTTGACTGATCAAAGGTACTCTGTATCCTCTATCAGATACACCAAAAGCAACAACTAGATTTACGGACATTGGCTACAGATTTCTACAAGCTGCCCTCAGGGACTTCCCACTCTTGCAATGATCAAACAGTGGCTATTTAAGGAATAATCACTGATTGGGTGTGGGCTGGGCCTGGATTTACCCATAGATGGAGTGATTTGGTCATGAAGGCACAGCCCGAGTAACCAAGCATGCCAGCTGTGGGTAAATACCGGCCCAACCCACACCTGATCGGTGATTATTCTGATTATACAATGGCTAAAAAGAGTCAGAAAAAAAGTTAAACAGTTGAGCCTTTTATTAATGTTTTGAAGCTTTGAGTACAGAAATGTCAATGTGCTTCATCAAATAGTTCCAACTGAAATGACATTGGGATAGAAACTGTAAAGAGACAAGAAACCGAACTGAAGGAATAAGTACCTATAAATATATGAAGGAACAGATTTTGTATAATAGATGGAAGATTGTAGTTCCTGGCTGTCAGCCAGACCAAAACTGCAGCTCATTTTAGATATGTTTTTAGAAAGTTACACTCTCACCGACTCAATTTTTACCTGTGTGTCAGGTTTGACAGCTCTGGTGTTATTATTATGGTGGTTCAGTGGACATATTTTTGCACATTCTGTGATGTGTGGTCGGCTGACACTTTATGCAGTGGTTATTCAAAGGTTACCCTATGGCATAAAGTGTCATCCGACCAATCAGAAACCTTATGTTTTAGACCCCATTGTATAATAGCACATGATACCTCCCTCCCAATGAACAGGCAAAACTACAGCTATATCATACTGATTACTGATGTCTAGTAACTTGCCTCAGGTGCTTTCAACAAGCAGTTAAAGGATACAACTGCCTTACACTGGCTACTGACATCTTGTTATTTGCTAAATGTATTTATTTAACCAGAGAGTGCCCCTAAGACTGTAGTCCTTTTACAAGAGACACCTGGTCAGAAATGCTATGAGACAACAATTACAGATATCATGCCCTGAATTTCAGTTCAATTCAGTGTTGTTTTATATAGCATAATGCCTTATGAAGGGCAAAGTAAGAAGAAGGAAAACATAAATTAAAAAGATAAGGTTTGTAAATAAGCCAATGGATCAGATAGAATATAAAGCAGTTAAAACTGGCAATTAAAAAGCTCATAGAAGATGGCCATGACTCAACAATATTCTGGGACCCTAGTTCTCTGTATCACTTCAGTCATAATTTCTATGGCAGGGCTCCTAGGCATCTGCAGTAGCAATTGTTGATTACTGCATCATGAATTATTCATTTCTGTGTCAGAATGCTGTCCTTCCATTTGTTAGATTATGATGCATTAGATTATGATTTGTTAGATTATGATTTGTTTGATTATGATGATCTGTCCAGGAAACATTTTGTCTGAGATTTTTCTTTCTTTAACTGTTTAACTGTTGCTGGCTGCTGGGGGAGTCGATTCTTTGCCCAGAAACAGAGGAGCCAATCAAGCAGCAGTTGCTAGTTTGAATCTCTTTTTAACTGTTCATTCTGCTTCTGCTGGAGAGGTAAGAGTGTAAGTTTGAATCTGTCCATGAGACATTTTGTTGCTGAGATTTTTTCTTTCTTAACTGTTTAACTGTTGCTGGCTGCTGAGTAGGATTTTTTGGCCTTCCACCTTTCCTCACCTCCACACATTATTAAATGCTTCGTTAGTTGGGAGGAGAATATAGACTCTGCCAGGGGCAGGCTGATTGCTAAAGAACAAATAAAAAGAAAAGGGGGAGGAGCTGCTGATTATATCACATAAGTGGACATTTCTTTAACGGTTCATTCTGCTTACTGTTGGGAGAGGCAAGAGTGTAAGTTTGAATCTTTCCGCGAGGCATTTTGTCTCTGAGATTTTTCTTAACTGTTTAACTGGCGCTGGCTGCTTGGGGGGGGAGGATTTTTTGCCCCAAAACAGTGGAGCCAATCAAGCAGGAGTTGCTAGTTTGAATGTATCTTTAATTGTTCATTCTGCTTGCTGCTGCGAGAGGTAAGATTGTAAGTTTGAATCTGTCCACAGGCATTTTGTCTCTGAGATTTTTTGCCTTCCCACCCATCCCCACCTCCACACATTATTAAATGCTTCCTTAGTTGGGAGGAGCATACAGACTCTGCCCAGGGGCAGGCTGATAGCTAAAGAGCAAATAAAAACAAAAGGAGGAGGAGCTGCTGATTATATCATGTAAATGAACATTTGTACATTTAAACTGCATAATCTTGTCAATTTCATTCTGATATGAATAGGATAAGTTTGAAAAGGGCACAGAGCAGAAAGGGGCAAGGGCTGCAGAAACATTTCAGGGTCATAAAAAAAAGAAGGTCCGTAAAAGGGAGAGAGACTGTAAAAAACACTAAAAGAGGGTAGAAGCATACTTAAGGAGTATGTAGGATGGCACAAGGAGTGGTGCAGTGCAGTAAGTGCAGAGCAGCAGTGTTCAGAAGAACTTTCTGGGAGCTATGGTGCCGCTCCATTCGCAGGCACCTCTCTGGCCTGAGGAGGAGGTTGCAAGGCTTCAGGCACAGTTGGCAGGAGTACTGGGGACCTTTGCCCCACCCAGGGACCACCAAACCACTAGCCACTGCCACAGTGGGTACTAAGTCAGAGGCCTGGATAGACTATGGTGGGCTCAGGGAGGTTGAGGAAGGTGGAGCTCAAGCACCTCCCACAATCGATACAACTAAAGAAAAAATATGATGTTCTCAAGGAGAGGGAGAGCCCTGAAAGGGAACCCAAGGTTGTGACCAGGGGTAAAGGACAGATCCACCAGGAGGGGGGCACATGGGATGGGGCCAGAGAATCCCAGGGTAGAAGGATGCTCTCCTAGTTGGGGACTCAATAGTTCGGGATATAGAGATAGGATCAGGCATCAGGAAGGAGAGGAGGTTATGTGTCTCCCAGGAGGCACAGCTCAGAGGGAGGGAGGCAGATCATGGCTAAGGGAAAAGAGATCCAGCTGTGGGGGTGGATGTGGAGGTTACAGGATGGGGGGTGAAGGGCAGGGATGGCATTGAGGATGAGGGGCTCCAGGTGGCAAGGGGACAAGTCAGGTACAGAGAGTGTTGGGGGCAGGACTGGGAGGTGGCTGGTGGTGGTGTTGAGGGTACAGAAAGGGATGCAAATGTGAAGCACAGGGTGGTCTCCAGGGGCAGCACAGGAAAGAGAGTTTGGGGAGGGATGAGAATCAAGGGGGGAATGTGCTAGTGCTAGGTGATTCCATACTAAAAAGGGTCAATGGGGAGTAAAGGAAAAGACATTGTTACATATGGGTAGAGTCTGTACCTGGGTTGACAGCAAAAAGAAGGGCAGGCTATTCTCAGCTGTGCAAAGAGGGAAGGCATAAACCACATGTGGTGGTGCATGTGGTACAAACGACCTGGCAGAGGAAATGGTAGAGGTGGTTAGGGAGAGGTTCATGGAACTGGGTGTTAAGTGAGGCAGTAGGTAGCTCAGTAGCCTCTCTGAGGTACTCCCAGTGCCCAGGCAAGTGTGGCAAGGAAGGTAGGATAGATTAATTCAACAGTTGGCTGGGAAATTGGGTGCTGAATCCAAGGGTAAGGGTAGTGGGTGTCTGGGCAGGATCTGGGATAATAGGTATCTGTATGCAGGCAACAGATTACTTGTGAGCAGGAGGGAAGGGGCTAAAACAGGATAGAAGAATACATAGAAACAAAGATTCATTTAAACTAGGCACGGGGTGGCAAGTGGGTTGCTGAAGGAAGGCTTCCAGAGAGGGAGACAAATAAGCCTGCCCCATACAAACTGGCTTGAAAGAGGAGGGATTGAAGGGCAGGGCTGAGAAGGGTGGGAAATTGGATAAGGAGTATAAGGGAACATCTTGGATGGTTGTCTCCTTGAATGCAAAGAGTCTGTGGAACAAAACCACAGATCTACAGGTTCTGTTGGCAGAGGGGATAGTGAACATAGCTGCCATCACAGAAACATCGTCCAACCAATACCAGAACTGAGATCTGATAATTCCTAGGTATTGGATTTACAGGAAGGATGGGTCAAAGGTAAAGGGGGAGGGGTAGCGATGTACGTAAGGGAAGGAATAAAGTGTTCAAGGGAAGAGGGGGATGAAGGTAGGACAGAGACCCTGTGGATGCAATTCTAGGACATGAGGAACAGGATTCTCAGGATGGGGGTGGTATACAGGCCACCGACTCAAGGGGAAGACCTGGACAGGGAGCTGGCAGAACAAATTAGGAACGTGTGTGGGAAAGGTAACACAGTGATTGTGGGGGACTTCAATCTACCAGGAGTGGAATGGGGTACCCCAGCCACCTCGAGTGCTAGGGAGCAAATACTCATGGATGCCTTCCAGGACTGCTTCTTAGTACAGATGGTCACTGAGCTGACTAGGTTGGAGAATATATTGGATCTAGTTCCGGCTAATGGTGAGGCTGTAAGGGAGGTGGTGGTGGAGGACCCACTGGCTGGGTATGACCACCACTTGGTCTGGTTCACACTTAATATGAGCAGAGAAGCAGCAGGTACAGGGACCAGGGTGGTGGACTTCAGACAGGCTGATTTTGGTAGGATGGGTGAAATCTTAAGGAGGCATCTGGAAGGAATAAGCCACACTGGGATGTGAATCAAATGGGAAAAATCAAATTGGGATATTGGAGGCTACTAAGACATGTACCAGATTGCAGAGCAAAAACAGAAGGGCTAAAAAACTGAGCTGGTTAAGTAGAGGGGTCTTAGAAATGATGAGGACTAAAAAAGCAGTGTTCAAGAAATACAAGAAATCTGGGAAGAGGGAGGATAGGGAGGAGTATGTGAAGAGGTCCAAGGAAGTTGCAAGGGGAGTCAGAGCAGCTAAGGTCTCCAGGGAATTAAGGCTGGTGCAGGGCATCAGGGACAGGGAAAAGGACTTCTTCAGATACATATGGGAGAGTAGGAGTTGCAAGCACCAGATAATTAGGATCAGGAAAGACGGGGGTGGCAGAGAAAGGGATGGTTCAGGCAGAAGCACTGAATGAGTACTTCTGTTCTGTAGTCATGAGGGAGAAAGGAGGGCAGCTACCGCAGGGAGTGGGCAGGGGGGAGAGGGGTAATGGATGGGGTGATCACTGAGGGTAGGGTATTGGTTGGGGTTATAGGCTCTGAGGGTGGCTAAGGCACCAGGACCAGATGGCATACACCACAGGGTGTTGAGGGAAATGTCCGAGATCCTGGGTGGACTGCTGGCAGAACTGTTTAATACCTCCCTGGACACAGGGTGCTTAACGCATGACTGGAGGATGGCCCACGTGGTACCCATCCATATAAGTGGATCAAAGGATGAGCTGGGTAATTACAGGCTAGCAAGCTTAACTTCCATTGTGGGGAAGCTGATGGAGACAATACTTATGGAAAGGCTGGTGACCTTTACGGAAGACAATGGGCTCCAGGACAGTCACCAGCATGGGTTTGTCACTAGCAAATCCTGCCAGATGAACCTAGTTGAGTATTACGACTGGGTAATGAGGAATTGGCCAAGGGTCATGCTGTGGATGTCAAATACTTGGACTTAAGTAAGGCCTTTGATTCAGTGCCACATGGGAGGTTGGGAGGGAAGTTGAGATACATGGTGGTGGGGACTAAGATAGGTGAATGGTTTGAGAATTAGCTGCAAGGGAGACAGCAGAGGGTAGTGGTGGTGGGGGAGGAACTCTCATCTCCGAGGGCTGGGATGAGCGGGGTGCCCAGGGATCGGTACTGCGACCAATGCTGTTTGGAATATTCATAGCGGACATCTCAAATGGCATCAGGAATAAGATAAGTCTACTCACTGATGATACCAAATTGGGGCAGTGGTGCACAATATAACAGGTTGGCAGGGGCTGCAGAATGACCTGACCAAACTGGTGGAGTGGTCAGAAGTGGCGCAGTTGGGTTTCAATGCGAAAAAGTGCAAAGTCATGCACCTTGGAGCAAAGAACCCTGGGAGGTTACCAGCTGGGAGGGGTACAGCTAGGTTCTACCGAGGAGGAGAAAGATCTAGGGGCAGTTATAATGGGGAAGAGGAACAATACAGAGCAGTGTAGGAGGGTGGCAGTGAAAGCCAACAAGATGCAGGGTTGTATCATGAGAGGGTTCTCCTCCAGGAGCAGGAAGGTGATCCTGCCTCTCTACAGGGCACTGATCAGGCTGCACCTGCAGAACTGTGTGCAATTCTGGTGTCCATATCTGAAGAAAGATGTGAAATTACTGGAAGGGGTACAATGCGGGGCAACAAGAAGGACAGATCATACGAGAAGAGGCTGAAAGAGTTGAACATGTACTCCTTGGAGGAGAGAAGGGACTAGGGGGATGTGATTGAGGCCTTTAAGAATGTAAAAGGGATAAACAAGACAGGCACTGAAGGGAGACTTGGGTTGAGGAGGAGATGGACATGAGAGGGCATGGCCTTAGATTGGGGGGGGGGGTTTAGGATGAAAATGAGGAGACACTTTTCACGGAAAGTGTCGTGGTAGGATGGAATGCTCTACTGGAGGAGGTGGTAGCCTGTAAGACAGTGGGTAGTTTCAAAAAGGGATGGAACAAGGTGAGGGGGGTAACTAGGAAGGGGAGGGAGGGGGGCAGCTGCAAGGTGAGGCTGCTAGCTGTACACTTGAGCAGACTTGATAGACCAGGTGGCCTATTTCTGCTGGCAAATTCGTATGTTTGTATGCAATAATATCATCAATAACATCACATGTTTATCATGGTGGAAGGGCTTTGGGATTGAGAAGGAGGGAGTAGGGGCCAGGTTGTATATGTTCATGCTCATTCCCTGTCATGGTGATGGTTCCACCATTCCATGGTGACATCCCCAACAGCAACATCCCCCACAGTGATGGAACCACAGCAACATCCCTGATACCAACACATCCCGATGACCGGCAACACTGACTGGCACTCTTGTATGCAGTCTACCACACCCCCTTACTTTAGATATCTAACTCCATGTCGCAGAGATAGAGGAGTTAGATGACTGCCCCCTGTCACTATGCAACACTCATCACTGCAATGTCCATCACTGTCAGGGTGTCGCTTTGGCGGTTTCACTGTTGGCATGTTGCTGTGTGGTTGGTATACCCATGCAATTGGTGGGCAGCCAAGGTGGTAAATAAAGGATCTATGTGGTATCCCATCACTACCACAAAGACGGCAGTGATTGTACCTCTGGAAGGGTGAGTAAGGTGCAGACTAGTGGTGTGGGTACAGAGTGAGTGGGCAGGGGGAGGTTACAGGTAATCTACTAATGTCTAGGGGGGGGCTGGGAAACACTAGATACCCAGTGATGGTGGATCAAGTAATATCTACACAATGATGGGCATATGGAGGAAGGGGGACTGCTAGACTACCAGAAACAATGGGAAATATTCTTTTACATGTCAGATGGGCATTGGGGAGGGAGATGGAACTGTTATACTGGCAGGGACTGACAGCACATGCTGTAATCAAATGATTCTGGGAATGAGCAGAAGAGGCTGAGGCTGTGCTCAATGCTTCCATCATTTGTGTATGAAGGAATTGTGCAGAGCCACTGATGGCCACATAAGTACACGCAAATGCCCCCTTAGCACCCTGTATAACATATGTGATCATAAGCATATCGGCCTCTGAATATGACTGTCAGGAGCAATGGCACTATCTCATTTGGGATGCACTCAATCTCTTCCTTTTTCCTGGGTATCAGTTGCCATCAGAGGGCTGCATTACCACCATGCACTATCACTTTGCATGGCACTACCACAGCCCATATTCATAAGCAACACATGCCAGTTAGGGCTGCATGGAGTTAACAGCTGGCTCTGAAAATAGGCATATCATGTGTTCTTTTGTTCTTGCATTCTTGACTATTCTTCAGTTATTTCAAGGAAAGGCATTTGCATCTTATATTGTATATACTCTTGCCTTACATGTTATTTATACATTCGACTTAACTGTTTTCACCGATTATTTGTGCGATATTGTATTTGCACTATTTCTGTCACTTTTATTTATGCTATCTGTATTTTTGTCTTGTACCCTTCCATTATTTTCTTGAACTTGTAATTTTTATTGAAGATGAGACAGGTATAATTACATTACCAAATCATAAAAATTGTGATCATAATTTAGCACCAAGAGAAGTCTGATCTTAACCACTTAAGTGCAAAAGCTATCAAATCAGTTACCATTTAACCAAGTGTCTCTTTTCCAGGGTGAAGCTCAAATCTTGTTGAAGTGGTCGAAGACTTGCACCACAGTCAACTGGATCAGCAATCCATATTATCAATGAATACACTGTCCCAATAAAATGTGTCTTCATGTGATGCCAAGTGTAATGTGTCCTGTCTCTTCCTTTCTGAACTAGCAAAGGCTTAAATAACAACACTAAACAATGAGTAAAACCCTTAAAACATTTAGCAGTTAAACTGCTGCATAGTGTCACACCTCAGATCATACCCTTCCATTGTTTAAACTTCACACCCAACTCTTTGCATTGTTCATTTTATTTTTTTGCCCAAGATTACATTTAATTCCACTTATCTTTTTGCTGTAGGTATTTTTATCCTGTACCCTTCTCCTGGGTCACACGTTGCACCAAGAAATGAACCTCAGCTCAGTGTGCCTTTCATGGTTACCAATTTTAATAAAATAAATAGCACATGGGGTGGATATTTGCTTGGGGAGTAATTACACAATGCACATAAAACAAAACTAGAAAACAGGGACAGCCTCCTCACTGCATTGGTTCTGATGGTCTTCTTCCAGTTTACTGCACACAACACTGAGACTTGCACAGGTGCCAGAACAGAAGCTGTTTGAAACGGCTCCAGCCTAGTCCATGTGGTACTGTGCTTCCTGTTAATCCCCCCCATAGCACAAATCTCTGTTTAATAAACTTTCAAATTGGAGTGATTTTAAATAGCCATCAAACTGCCTTTATTGCAAAGTGAAGGAACATTATCCACCCCTTTTCATAGGGCCCCGGGGAGAGATTCCTCTTCTTCCAGAGTTCTTAGCCAACTCATTTATTTTCACTCCACTGCTGCCAAAGGGGACGGCTCCATGCAGAACTGGCAATAGATTGTACATAATTTATTAACCTGTATACAGTAGACGCAATATTCATGACCAGTGCAGAAAGTGATTACTTAGTCTGCTAACAGTAGGGTTAGATTCAAAATAATTCTCTTGGGGTGGGGGCA
This sequence comes from Neoceratodus forsteri, assembly GCA_016271365.2. Classification (NCBI taxonomy): domain Eukaryota; kingdom Metazoa; phylum Chordata; order Ceratodontiformes; family Ceratodontidae; genus Neoceratodus; species Neoceratodus forsteri. The sequence continues at coordinate 935,443,946 of CM028133.1, forward strand.
TAATACTCATATAAGCTTTATGCTGAGTCAGAGTCCCAGAAGATCTTCAATACCTTGAGCTCTGCCTATATCCTAAGCGGTCATATGAGGAACACATTGTCAAAAACTGTTCGAACTTCTAACCAGATACACAGCCTGCTGTGCCACCATTACAGTTTCATGACCTCAACAGAGTGAATTTGCTAGATAGACAGACAATGTCCTATTAACCGTGTGTAGCCAACCTGGTGGTGGTACATTCATCAATGAGAGGTATGTCTTCTCATCTGTTTTATCCAAGAAGGGGGGATTTAAAATTAGCACATCACACAGAGAACTGCCCATTAGATTACAAAAATGGGGGTACTTATTTTTCCAAAAGTGCAGATGACCACGGCTATCATTATATATTTTGAATGCCACCACTGTAGAAGCCACCCCCCCTGCTGTCAGGTCATACTGGGGCCTCTACTATGAAAGGTAGCTGCTCAGGGTTCTTATAAAGTCTCTGGTAGGACCACAGGGCAACTGAGTGGAGGGGGACACAATATACTACCAGGAACTGCTCAGTGTGGATAAACTGAGCTGACTACAATTTCATCATACTTTTCTCAGTAGAGGCCAGGTGTATAGGGATAGTAGACTGCCATGGAAAAGTAGGGACAAGTAGAAGGGTTAGGAGAGGGAAAGCAGGATACACGTTATCTAGGGCAGGTTATCAAAGTAGTTCCTGGTAAGAAAAGGACACTTGTAGGAGTACCATGAAAGTTGAAAGGGAGCAGAAAGGTATAAACAGATCTTGCATAGGTAGTAGGCAGAGGAAGGTAAAGATCATGGGGAGCTGTGCAGTGCAATGGTTGTGGGGCCACAATCTTTTGGGACATCTGGAGCCTGAGGTGCTTCCCCATACATAGTCACCTTTCTGAGTTAACAGCGCAGGTTGTTGGACTCTGGGCCAAACTGTCCTGAGTACAGCAGAATGTCTGTCCAACTGAAGTGTTGCCACTCCACCAGTGGATGACTAGAGGCAGAGTGAGGGATCTTGGTGGGCACTAGAAGGATGGGAGTGGGGGGAAGGGTGCATGTTCCTCCACCTCTACCACCACAGATCACCTTTGCTGTACTGGTGAAATGGGTGAGTAAGTAGAGGTACCAACAGTAGGAAGGGAGGAGGTGGGGGTCCACAGAATTGGAGGCCCCAAGGAGGGAGGGAGGGGTACCCAGCCCAAGAGGAAGAGCTGCTGGTTGGTGACACTGTTGTGAGGGAGATAGACTTGGGAGCAAGGGGTAAGAGGAGGGAGTTGGCATGCTTGAGGAGTGCTTCAACTTGGGACAAATGACCTGGCAAGAGAGAAGGAGGACAATGAAGCTTCAGGGAGCTTGGGAGGGACCCTCAAGCAGGTCACATTCATGGTGGCTTTTTCCAAATGCTACCTGTGTAGGCCAGGGAAGCAAGGGTGCTCCACACATCATGGCATTTAATGACTGGTTGAAGGCATGGTGCATGGAGGAGGGCTTTGGCTACCTCAGTACTGGAGAAAACCTAGGAGGATATGGGCCTTTATAAGGGAAAGGGCCTGCACGCTTTGAAAGTGAATCGTAGCCTTGGTGGGTTAACTTGTGTCAGCATTGAAACTAGTCTGGGGTCAGTACAACTAGGAGACAACAATTGCCCCAATTGTAAAGAGTCAGGAGGAAGGACCCAAGGGTAGGAAACTCCCCTAGGGCAGAGGTGCAGAAAGGCAGGGACTGGGACAAGAAAGAGGAAAAGGGGATATAACAGAAGTAGGGGAAGATAGAGGATTGAAGGAGACCAGGAATGGTGGAAGTAAAAAGGGAAGAGGTGAGTTGGGGGGGGGGCTGCAGGGAACAACACAGACAGGAAAGAGAAGGAGAAGCAGAGCAGCAGGTGAGGACAAGGTGTAGAGACACATATGCGCTAACACAAGAAGCATTGGAAACAAAATTCCAGACCTGGAAGCAATCATGACAGAGGCTAACCTGGATTTAGTGGCCATAACAGAGTCATGGTGCACTGAGCACAATGACTGTGACATAACCACATTGAATTAGTCTCTGTTCATGTGAGACAGGGCAAGGTGGAGGGTTGTATTATATGTGAAGCAAGAAATCTTGGTCACAGAGGTACAGGGCCACCAAAAGGAAAAGAAAGGTCTGGAAGTGCAGTGGGTCATCCTGGAGCCAGGCTCCATGACTGCTGTCTGCACCAGCATAGTGTACAGTCCTCCAGCACAAGTAAGGGAAAGGGGCTACTAGTTGGTGACTTCAATCTGGCAGATGTGGAGTGGAGGTAAGGAAAGATATTTGATCTCAGATCTCATTTAAGGGACAGTATGGATTTATTAAACAAGTTAAACGATTTCATATGGAACAGTTGCTATACATGGCTTCCAATTTATGTGACTAGCTTATATACCGCCATTATACAAATAAAGGGGCTAGAAGCTGTTGAATATTTCTTTCAGGCAATTATAAAATTGCAACACCATTTCTACTAAATTCCTTGGAATATTGTTTGACACAAATATTTTCTGTTTAACAAGCCAGCCAACTGCCATTGATTTCTGATGAATGATTCTGTGTGTAGCCCGAAAGCTCAAAACACCTGTTTTATTATGTAACAGCTCTGTTGGTTCAACAAAAGGTATTAAGTCATCTATTTGTGTGGATCTTGTTTAACATGGAATTTTACTTAGAGAACTGTGACATGACAATGGGGCGCATTAGCCTCATATGCAAATTTATGGGGCTATGGGAGGAAAAGTTCATCTATATAGGACAAACAACAAATTTGCAGACAACATAAAAATATGACTATATTTTATTGACGATATAGTAGTTATAGGAAGGGCACAAGATACTATTAGAGAATTCATGGATTACATTAACAGCAAGGAACTTAACATGAAATTTACACACATTTGCAATGAAACCTCTGTTAAGTATTTGGATCTGGAACTAGTAGGGATCCCAAATGAAACAGTGCAATATTCAGGTTACAGGAAGGAAATAGCAGCCAATGTGGTGCTACACGATGAAAGTGCGCACCCAAGAAGATTAATCTCCTCCATCCCTTATGCAGAATTGCTTAGCATTAAAAGGAACTGCTCTAGTGAGGAAACATTTTTGAAACAGTCACATGAATTAATGGAAAGGTTTAAACACAGGGTACAGTATTGAGGCCTACAGACAGCATGTGAAAAGCACACATTTGGACAGAAAGGATTTATTGATTTACAAAGGTGGAAGGGAAAGGAATGAGGGACAGCCTGGAAATTCAGATCAAGTTAGAACACCACGAGTTATTAACTTTGTGATGGAATTTAATCCATTAGGAGGACAGTTGGAAGTGTACGCAAAACTGTGGCCTATATTATTGACAGATCCCCTTTAAAGGATAATATTGCAGAGAAACCGAGGGTAACATTTAACAAGGGGAAAAGCCTAGGGGACAGGCTAATGCAAAGTCACTTTGTTGAAACACAAACAGAAGCAAGTGGAATTGATTGGTTAAAGTAAAACCTGAAGGATTTTTCATATGTGGAAGGTGTAAAACAGGGTGGCTAACCGAGCCTGCAAGCCACGTGGTGGTTTACAAGCAGTTTGATGTGGCTCAGAAAGCCCACTTAAGACACAGGCTAACTGATGATTTGTGCAGTGATAGTATAAGACTGGACTTTCAACAATGAAAATACTGAAATCCAAGTTCAGGTCAACTCCGACAGATGACCACCTTAATGACAAGCATGCAAATGGCAGTGACACATTACACACTGGAGCACAAAAGTTGACTGACAATATGCAATGTCAGAGTTTGCACTGGAGCTGCTCTATAGCTGCTCTAAGAACTGTTCTTAAAATTACATAAATAAAATAAATACTTTGACTATCAACTATGTATGTTATTATTTTACCTCCTAAATATGGCAAAATATGCATATGGTAAAGTCATGACAGTGAAATCTACTGTAGCTCACGTCTTAGTATAAAAGTTATATGTGGCTTATGCTCAAGAAAAGGTTGGACACCTCCGATTGTAACTGCAAATGTGCAAAATCAGGTAAACAATTTTCCACCAATAATTCCGTTGTTAATGTTCAACAATTTATAACATGCACAACAACTTACATAGTTTATGTTTGTTGGTGCCCTACAACATGCAGTATATTGGAATGACCACAAGACGACTGAATTTCAATGTACAAAAAACACCTCCAGACAATAATTAATGGAATGAGAACAATGCATTAGGGACATATTTTCTGGCGAAGCTAACTGTAACACTAGAGGCTTTCAGTATATGGGCTTGGAACATGTTCCCAGATATAAAAGGAGAGCAGATAGGGTTAACAATTAGCGTCAAAGAGAAACAAGGTTAATTTTTACATGGGGCCATGCATCACCAACAGGAATGAATGAAGACATAGCTTTTCTCCACACTTATTGGAAGGATTTCTAGATATTTGCAATAATGTAAATATTGTATATATAAAAGGATTACATGAATATGGAGATTATTATACAGTTAAAGTTGATGCCTTAGCTACTGATTTCAATAATTTGATGTTCTCTCTATTTATATTTTCTAGCACAACCATGACAAGGAAATGTTCATTTGAGATAATAAAGTCTACAATGGAATCTCTCTTTCCACAAGCACTGGTGCTGAAGGTTGCCATTAAGAAATGGACACTTTGATTGCAAATAATCATTTTAAAGGTGGTATTTGAAACCCCTTAACTACTCCTCCACCATAGGAAACTATACAAGGATTTATGTGCTGTGGATGGCCCAGAGTAAAAAGTTAGGGGAAGTCCTTTGACTTTTTATGTCTACAGCCCCCTCCCCCCAGTGATGTCAGCAGGCATACTCACTGTACATTGCTGAGTATAGTAAATCTGGGTAACCCAGGGGAAATTTGAGCCTCAGTCCAAGGCAACAAAAACAAATAGAACCTGATGTATATGCAGAACTGTTTTTCCCCTCCTTGGATGTTTTGTTGCGAGTTTGTGAATGATCGTAGAAAGATGTGTGGGTGCTAAACCTTGAGGCCATGATTGTATGAGTAACCTGACTGAGTGTATATACACATGTACCAGTGTGAATGGACTTCTGTAAGGCTGGCTACCTTGATGTGGTACAAAGTTTTATCATAATCTATCCTAAATATTGTAACTAAAAGCCAGCCAACTTCTATCTGACTGGTAATGTGTGTTAGCAGTGTTGGAATTACACTTTTTGAGCTTTGGAAGTTGGGGGGGGAGGCTATAGAAACATAGAAACATAGAATTTGACGGCAGATAAGGACCGCTAGACCCATCTAGTCTGCCCATTTCCCTACCTACAGGATGGGCCGCAGATCCTATTTAACCAACAGCCTATATCTTCCTGCTCCCCACAAGAATTGCCTTATGTCTGTCCCATGCATTCTTGAATTCTCCCACAGTTTTAGACTCCATAACTTCCTCAGGAAGGCTGTTCCATGCATCCACTACCTCTCTGTGAAATAATACTTCCTCACATTGCCCTGAACCGCCCTCCTTCTATCTTTAAATTGTGTCCCCTTGTTCTTGCACGTCTCTTTTTCTGAAAGATGCTACCCTCTTGGACTTTGTTGATTCCACTGAGGTACTTTAAAGTTTCTATCATGTCCCCCTCTCCCTTCTTTCCTCAAGGGTATACATATTAAGCTCCTTTAGTCTCTCCTCATACGGCTTCTCTTGCAGACCCTGCACCATTTTAGTTGCCCTCCTCTGGACTGCCTCTATCCTGTCTATGTCCTTGCAGAGATGGGGTCTCCAGAACTGGACACAGTATTCCAGATGGGGTCTCACCAACTGTCTGTACAGAGGGATAACAACTTCCTGTTTTCTGCTGATGATGCCTCTCCTATACATCCCAGTATACCCCCAGACCTCCCTACTGCCTTCTCACATTGCTTGCTAACCTTAAGATCATCTGATATGATTACCCCCAGGTCCCTTTCCTGTTTTGTTGTTGTTACTACCTCCCCACCCATTGTGTATTCTTCCCCTGGGTTCTTGTTTCCCAGGTGCATTATTTTGCACTTTTTGCATTGAATCCTAGCTGCCATCGTCTGACCATTCCTCCGACCTTGCCAAGTCCCTTTTCATCCTTTCCACGCCTCCTTGTGTATCAACCCTGTTGCAGATCTTTGTGTCATCTGCAAAAAGGCATACTTTTCCTTCCAGTCCCTCTGCAATGCCACTGATGAAGACATTAAAAGGACTGGACCCAATACTGAACCTCGGTACCCCACTAGTAACCGCCTTTCTTCAGAGTGGACTCCATTTACAATTACCTTCTGTGTCCTGTTGTCCAGCAAATGTTTTATCAGGCTACCACCCTGGGACCCACTCCCAGGCTGGTTAATTTGACTAATAATCTTGTGTGGGACTGTGTCAAATGCCTGCTAAAGTCTAGGTAGGCCATGTCCACAGCCCCTCCTGGTCTACTACTTTGGTCACCCAGTCAAAGAAATCTATTAGATTCGTCTGACATGACCTTCCTGCTGTGAACCCATGCTGCCTTGGATCCTGTGCTCCACTGGCCTCTAGGTACTCAACTATTCTTTCCTTCAGAAGTGACTCCATCACTTTCCCTACCACAGAGGTCAGACTGACAGGTCCGTAGTTTCCTGCCTCTGTCTTGGTCCCACTTTTGTGAAGGGGAATCACATCCGCCTTCCTCCAGTCCTCAGGTACCACACCATCCTCCCATGATTTATTAAAAAGAGTAGCCAGTGGTTTCACTAGTTCCTTCCTTAATTCTTTTAGAATTCTGGGTGAATTCCATCAGGACCCATTGCTTTGTCCACCTTCAGTTTTAGGAGTTCTTGCAGAACCTTTCTTCTGTGAAAGGACTGGATCGACCCCCTATCAAGAGTGCTTCTGTTATTTGGATTAGGCACTTCCCCTACTCTTTGTGAAAACTGAGCAGAAATATTTGTTCAGTATTCCTGCTTTTTCACTGTCCCCTCTGCCCACCCATCGCTTATTCTATTCAGCCTCACTATCCCTCCCTTTGTCTTTCTATGCGCTGATGTACCTATAAAAGGTTTTATCCCTTCTTAACTGAGTTGGCTATCTTTTCCTCAGTTTGGGCCTTTGCTATTCTGACTTCCCTCCCTGCTTCTTTCTACCTTAACTGGTACAGCTCTGTCCTGCTCCTTCTGTGTTTCCTTATACTTCTGAAATGCTATCTTTTCTTCCTGACTTTCACAGCCACCTCTCTTGAGAACCATAGTGGCTTTTTCATTTTATTTGTTTATTTGCTTCACACAAACGCTTGTTGCCTCTGTGATGACAGTTTTGATAATTCCCCATTGTTGCTCCACACCTCCTTCTAGCCTGTTTGCTAGTGCTTTTCTGAGGCACTCCTATCTTGCCAAAGTCAGCCCTCCTAAAGTTCAGTACCCTCACTTTTGTATGGCTTGACTCTGTAGCTGAGTTTAACGTGAACCACACTGTTTGATAGTCACTTGTCCCCAGATGGCAACCCACTTCTAGATCTGAGATCCTCTCACTGCCCCCGAGGGTCCTATCTTAAAGGGTCCTATTTTAAAACTGAGACCCCTTCCCATTATATGTCAATGGCAGTGATGTCTGAGCTACTGGGGCTCACTTCAAAGCTAGGGGGATGAGCCCTGGCAAACCACTCTGTAATTCCAACACTGTGTGTTAGATAAAATAAAAATGTTGTAAATCTATTAGAATCATTGGCATCCTACATTTTGTTGACTGAAATGTGGGTGGGGCAGTGTTTGTGAGGCACGGCAGCACAAATTTTGATTTGTTTTTACCGGGAGGCAACAGTTGTCAACAGTACAGTACAGGTTTGAAATTTCTGGCTACATCTTTCCCCCCATCCACCTCCCCCCACCATTTCTCTATTCCCTGTCTAATACCTACATCATTAGTATTCATTAATTTTGTTTGCTTGGTACATTTAAATTTTAATCATTTCAAACCAACTATTGTTATTATTGCATTATAAATTTCCACTAATTATCTCCCTATCTCACCCCCCATTATTTATTTACTTATTTGTGATTCATGCAGCTTTTCTACATTTCAAGTAAAAAATTGTGACCTTTATTTGCTTTAGCTAGTGTGAAGTGGTACCTTCTATTCAAGAGTGAGGGGGAACGTGCAACTTAACCCTCGAGGAAAGGAGGGAGAGGGGGACATGATAAAAACATTCAGGTACCCTCAAGGAATCAACAAAGTCCAAGACGGGAGCATCTTTGAGAGAAAGAACAAGGGGAACAGTTTGAAGATAAGAGGGGATGACTCAGGGGCAACGTCAGAAAGTATTTTTCTGGGAGAGGGTGATGGATGCATGGGACCACCTTTCTGAGAAGGTTGTGGGGTCAAAAACAGTTGGGGAACTCAAGAATGCATGGGACAGACATAAGGCAATTATAGTGAATGGTAGGAGTAAGTAGGCTGTTGGTTAACTAGAATCTGCAGCTTATCCAATACATAGGGAATGGCAGAGTAGGTGGGCCAAGTGGTCCTTATTTGCTGTCAAAGTCTATGTTTCTAAAGCAGTACCCTTATGTAGTGCACTCATGCTTAAGAGTGAAGCAATACTGGGTTATGTTGGAATAAATTATTGAAAAATGTTGAATCTCTCTGCAGTTGTATGCCACCAATGAGCTGTCTATAATCATGCAAAAGTATACCAAATGAGTTACAAGTTTGGTATTAATGTGATAAACTAATTTATTATGGAAATTTGCCATATGGGATATCTGTTATAAGGTATATACACCTGACAGCCACAAGTCTGCCCACTGACAAAGACCCTGATGGGGTTGAAGCACCAGGGCTAGGAACTCTAGTCAGCTACTCTGGGCTGCTGCCACAATAAAGGAGTTTTAACTGCTTTTGGTCTGCCTGGCTTTACTTTGGAGTGTGGTACCTTTCTTTGGCAGATGTGGTGTGAAGCCTGCCAACTGCAGGTCTGACAAAGAGAAGACCATCGTTTGACTCTCTTCAATAGGTGTTTCTCAGTAGACCTGTTGCTTATAAAAAGGGACACCACTGCAAATGTCACAGTGGGCAGTCCCCTAGGTACCAGCGATCATGGTACAGTGTGGATCAACATATGAACTGGAGAAGAGGTGAACCACATGAGGATGAGGGTCCTGGACTTTAGATGGGGGGATATTAAATAAATGGAAGACTGCCTCAAAAACTGCCTCTGAGGGGGTATTGCCAGGGAGGGGTAGAGGCACAGTGAGGGGAAAAACAAGGAAGGGTATAATTAAAGCAACCAATCTCTGCGTGAAGGAAGTGAGCAAAAGAAGAAGGAAAAAGAGAGTCATGGCTCTCCAAGGAAGTGGCAAGGATGTTGAAAGACAAAAGGGTAGCATTCAAGAGGTATAAGGAAACACAGAGGGAGAATGGCAGGGAAGTATAGCAAGCAAACAGAAGGAAGCAGGCAAGGTGATTAGTGGATCAAAGGGGCAGACAGACAGACAGAGAAAGGATTGCCAAAGGGGTCATTAATGAAGATAAGACTTTTTTAGGTACATCAGTAAGGAAAACAAAGGAGAGATAGAAAGAACTAGAAGGGTGGTAGGGAGAAACTGTGCAGAAGGGGACCAAGAAAAAGCAGATTAATTAAACAGATACTCTGTTTAGACTTCACAGCAGAGGGCGGGGGAGCAATCAGCAGGGAAAGTAGGATTATGAGGTGGGAGGTGCACACATATCCTTGTCAAAGGAAAGAGTCCTGAAAGTTGACAAGGCGTTGGGACTGGACAGGATATACCCAGCGTACTGCAAGAACTCAGGAGGTGCGAGTACCCACTGTCTCCACCTCATGCCATTAATATCATTTTCCACTTAGAACACCCAGAAACCTCAACCTGGTAATTTTATTACTTAATTATTTCAGCAGTTTCTCAGGTTACAAACTGAACCTCTCTAAAACAGTTACAATGCCTCTAAATACTTATACAAACAAAATAGGGTCATGCATGGGGAGAACACGGGTCCTTAAAACACTGACATACTTGGGAATTGAGTTAAGCAGAGACAAGTGCTTAATTGTGGCCCAAAATATCACTAAAGCTTATTAACCATATAAAGAGGGCTCTGGCCAGACGAGCAGTACTCACACTGATCTTATGGGCCAGAATAAACATTAAATGAGCATCCTGCTTCACTTATTATATGTATGTAGGTCTATTCCTACCAAAGAGTTGGTTTACCAAACTGAGAACAATCTCACCCTTTATTCCTGTGAAAAACAATCATACAACAAACTAGTACTGGCCAAACTTGGGGGACTGCAGTTACCAGAATGTTTCCTATATTACTTAGCATGCCAAGCTTACCTTTCTTTGTGGTGCAGAAAAGAGGCCTCCACACTGGGAGAGCTAAACATTATGCCAGCCCACAGGGAATACAGCGTCACCTATATGAGAATCACAACCTATACTTTAGGCCCTGACTAGCTGTAACTTTACATAAATTCCTGCCGTACTAAGAAAATACCCCCTAGGCACTTCCATACATGTTTGTTGTCAACTACATGCCTTTTTGGGCATACATGGAGGGACCATGATAGGAAATAACTTCTTAAGGGAGCTAATCTGACCAGACTCAGCCCCCTGATAGATAGGGGTGTACCTATCCCTTTTCAAGCCTTTCAAGCAGCAAAATATTTGGGAGCACAGCGCACATTCCAGTTCTGTCAATTACAACATTTACTATGCCACCTGTTAGGATCATGCTCCTGGCCAGCAGTGCAAGATTATATGTGGCTAGAACATAGTATCTGCACAGACCAGAGACATGCCATCTCTCTAGTATCAAAAACTTAGAGCTATAGCCTCAGACTCCACAAACCTACAGTTGCAATACTGGAGATCAGAATTCCCTGAAGGGCTGGCCTGCCGGTGCAGTGGTAGTGCTACAGCTTGTGATGCCGGCGACCCGGTTTTGGTAGAGAGCCCAAGTCATTGGAGAGTCAGCGGGGGAGGATCAAGCACGTGATGTGCTGCTCTCCTTCTCTGGGAGGGGAGGGCTACAGACCTCGCTGCTATATCACCACCTGGGTGACCATGGGTGGTGGTGCAGCACAGAAAAACAGAAAGGCAGGAAGGGGAGGACACTGGCAGAGGACTACAAAGGCATGTCTCTGCATGCCTCTGTCTCACTGGTCTTCCTCAAGCACCAACATGTGCAGGGGACTGGGACTAAATCATAGGAAAAAATCCACATCTGGACCAAGCTATGGGCTCCCACACCAATGACTGGGTGGAGCCGAGGAAGTATGGGCCCAGGTGCAGGCTCCCCTGAAGTTTGGAGGGGGATAGGATGGGCTCCCTCTGCCTCACCCAGGGGGTTATCTGGGGACTAACTAGAGCGGGGCAATAACGGAGCAGGTCTCTCGGTCCTTACAGCGTAGTTGTGAGGTGCATTGGAAGACCCTGAGGGAAGGATCAGACATGGCAAATGAAGGGGCATAAACAGTAAGTAAAAAAAAGAATTCCTGAAGGATTACCCTGATAATGAAAACAAGTTCTGGGCAGCACTGCACAAATATGTTAAATCTGATGGGCTTAGTCTAGCAACATACTAGTTCCTAAATAACATGTACAGTATCTCACACTGGCTAAGTTCTTAAAAATGAATAAACTGGACTCAGGTACTTACACCAGATGGAATAGCTAAAGGCACCCTGAAACATACTTATTCAGGATTGTCCCAAAGCAAAATCACTCTGTGATGACATGCCATGTAAACTGGACCCACTACTAGGGCTCCAGGAAGTTTTTTCCCCCTCATCTGCCTAACAGTCTGGAGGCTAGAAAACCTAATCAGTGAGCTGAGACATCAGATGGCTCTCATAGCAGCTACAGCCAAAAGAGTCATAGCCAGACACTGGATAGATAATTCAGTCCCTATCTACAGGGTATGGCTTGCCTCCATAGTGGAGGCTCTAAGAACAGAGAAGAAGCTTGCAAGTATCAACCATAGGCTGAAAACATTTTGAGACAGATGGGGGAAACTACAAGTATTATTGAAACTGTTTATAACAGACTACAGTTAAGATGAAATTAAGGGATAACACCCGTAGACCAGCAAGGGCCTACTGATGATTAGACTGCTATGTATTCTAGCTAAAGCAGTCAATCCTTTTATCTTTTGTTGTCTAGGACTAAGAATGCTTATTTGCCCATATAATGTATTTATGATTGCTGTCATGTCGATTGCTCTGTGTTGTAATGTTATGTTATTGTTTCTGTCTGTTGGTTCAGTGTGAAAAAGACCCTGATAGACACTATATGAAATAACTGTAATGTACAAATGCTGTAAAGTTGTGTTACTATTTATGTCTGTTGGGTGTGGAAAAGATTCTGTTACACACCATATGAAATAATTGTAGTGAACAAGTGCTTTTTCGATAAATTCAATAAAGCACATTAAAGTTTTAAAAAAAGAAAGAGACAGAGCATTAATCCAGACTCAGAACGGGATACAAGCACAGCACAAAAGTCAGAGTAACCAGTAGAACTCACATAGATGTAGACTCTGGCAGAGCTAAAGAGGTTGTGAGAGAACCTAAGAAATATGGGAAGGTGCAATAGTAAATGAAAAATCCCTCTACAGGGATAAAATTGTGGAAGAGCACCTTACACCCAGAATGTCTGGTATATCGAAAGGGGAGTTCTGCAAAGGAGTGAGTTGAAGATACAGTAGGTAGATAAATAAAATCTTTATTTTTATACAGATATAAATCATGTCATTAAGGTTATACAACCTTCTTTTCAAGACAGTCCTGTCAGTGTTTATGTTTCTAAAACAAAACAAAAGAATTTACATTATATAAAACACATTTATACTTACAACATTTAATTACATCAAGTTATAAGGACTAGTAATTACAAGGCTACCCATGATAACAATTTAAATGTGGTGGGGGGGGGCATTTGTACAATCATATTCTTACTCAAAACATTAAATATAAAGTGCTGTGTACTAGGTTCGCTAATTTATAACTACTCTACAAGAACAATGGAACTTATCTATCCCATTTATCTCCTGGGTAAACATCTCATAAGAAGATGATATTCAAGCTGTATAAGGTAATACATTCCAGGCTTTTACTGCCTGTGAGCACAACGTTTTAGGCCAAATTTGTTTTGGTCTTAAGCAATGTTATTTATTTACATAAACAGATCTCTTAGAATCTTGAAAAAATTCAATGTCTGTTGAATATTGCTTTAGTAATATAATGTTCAGGGTAAAAATTTGATATTTATATATTGTTTTCAACCAAGTTTTATATGATTTGAGTGCAGAGCCTGCCACTTAAGTATGGTCAACATAGTGCAATGGTGTGTATTCATTTTACATTGTAAGACATACCTGGCTATTCTATATTAAGTTCTATCTAATCTATCCAACAAGTTTTTTGTTGTTGTCCGATACACCAGTTCACCATACTGTACTCAAAGTTGGAAAAATTGCTCAGCCAATTTTTTTCGATCATCCCATTTACAAAATATGTTGCACGGCCTAAAGCACTGAGCTTTTTATTTACTTTACCAATTACTGAATTTAAATGGTTTTCAAAGGTCATATGAGTGTCAAGAATGACCCCCAAATGACAATAGTTATTTACTAATTCTAAGTACTCATTTTGATTTATTTGTATCTTAATCTGGTCAGTATTCTTTTTAGGAGCAAAATGCATCAGCTTAGTTTTTTTACTATATATTAAGAGCCTTGACCTGGTGAACCACTCCCTCAGACTGTCAAAATTAGATTGTAACTTTATTTGAAGGTCCTGAACACTATTTCCAGAAGCAATCAGAATGGTGTCATCCACATATAGCTTCACCTGGGAGTACTGCACTAATTTAGGTAGATCGTTACTAAACAGCAAGAATAACAGGGGCTCTAAAATTGACCCCTGAGGCACTCCTCTTCTTGTCTTTTTAGAAGTTGACAAACTTCCTGAAACAAATACCTTTAGAGTACAGCCCCCAGGTAGGACTGAAACCAACTTCAAGGCCCATCCACAATCCCCAGGGCTTCCATTTAGTTCAGCAGGAGGGAGTGGTCTACCAGGTCAAGGCCTTCGACAAATCCACATAAATTGCAGCAGTCTCCAGTCCGGAATCAAGGGATGTACAAATTAGGTTATTGAATTCTAGCAATGCCGATGTAGTAGAAAACCTTTTCTGAATCTGGACTGGTGAGGTGTCAATATACTGTGCTTGTCTAGATATTATACCAATTGAATATGAACTTGTCTTTCTAGACATTTAGACAGGATAGGCAATAAAGCTATTGGTCTGTAATTGTTTAATTCAGAAGCATCTCCACCTTTAAATATTGGAATTATCTTGCTATTTTTCCAAGTCTGAGGAAAATAACCCATTTTAAAACTCCAATTAAACAGGTAAGTAATTATAGGTGCTATATGGTATACTGCCATCCTGAGAAATTTTCCATCTATGTGATCTGGACCTGCTGATTTATGAATGTTTATATTCTTCAAGCCTTTATAAACCTCAGATATTTTAAGTATTCTAAATCTAAATGATGGCAAAGTGGTTTGCTGGTCTTGTGTTTCTTCCTTTTTCCCTTGAGTCTTTATATTATCTATTATATTACAAGCTGGTAAGTCAATAAAATGTAGATTTAAGGCATCAGCAACTTCTTTTGGTTCCTCTATCATTTTGTCTCCAACTTTTACATCCAGTTTCCTTGTTGTATCATTTCCACCTGAATTTAACAAGTAGTTTATAGTCTTCCAGACTTTTCGTGGCTCTTTATTGCACTCCATTTTTTTCCTGTAATACAAAGATTTAGCTTTATTGATATACTTTCTACACTCTTTTCTCTTACTTTTAAAAATCTCCCAGTCACAATACTGCTTTGCCTTTTTAGCCTTCTTCCAGATTCTATTTTTAACTGTAACTTGTTTTAAAAATGTTTCATTTATACAGGGTAACCTAGCTATTTTACTTTTTTGTTTACATCGTGAGGCATGCATCTCACAAATATTTCAAAAAGTCTCTACAAAATAGTTTAGTGATTGGTCTAAGTTGGGTATTAATTTACTTCTCTCTAATCTTTACATACTGACACTTTGTAGGAATCTGTCCTCAGAAAATCTTCTCATGTCTCTAACCCAGGTATAATTTGAGTAATCAGTTAATTTCTGAATTTGTGTCATAGATATACTTATCCATATCAGGTTATTGTCACTCAGATAAGGAAGGAGGATTCCTAGATTTTCAACTTCAATTTGGGATGATACAAATAACAAATCCAACACAGAACCCTGTTTTGATGTCCTAGTAAATCTTGTGGGCTCTTTAATGTGTTGGTTACCCTTATTACCGAGACAACTTCTTAGTTGTCTCCTTGGTCCAAACCAGAATTCAGATCTCCCATCAGGACCACTGTCCCACTGTTGTAAGTAATTGAGTAATTCATTTTATTTGGTGACAATCTATCCTGCAGGCTCAGGGTGCCTCATAAAATATGACAACACAGCAACATTAAGAAATTATGTACAAAACGTAACTTCTTGTGGGCTTTTTAATGTGCTGGGTTACACCGAGTACCAAGACAATGTCTCTTAGTTGTCTCCCCTTGGTCCAAACCAGTTACAATTTAGAGCTCCCATCAGGAGCACTGTCCCACAGTAGTAAGTAATTAAGTAATTAATTTTAATTGGTGACATCATACCTCTTAACTGTTCCTGATTTTCAGGAACATCCTTGATTTTGCCTAAAACTTTTCCTGTGTCCCTCCTAAGATATGTGTTTCTTGACTGAAAAGTGGGACAAATTAATGGTAAACATTAAAGTTACTGACTTGGTCTTCGGAGAATGCATTTTACACCTATCCTCTTATTCTACACACTTCCTTTCTATCACACTTTTTAAGAAGTGTCCCTAATTATTTTTTTTTGTTGCCTCTGATTTTTAAAGCATTGTCCTAGATTTATTCAGCAAGAGGTTGAGAGGTTTGAACACCTGAATAAGGGTTACCACATGTAACAGCCTGGGACAAGAAAAGTAACCTTTAAGGGTCCCAGCTGAGGCACTCCAAAATAGTTTGTTGCACCAACATACAGTGGGGCCAGCACAGATGCAGTACACACAGTTTGGGGACCAGACTTAAAATAAGGGGCTTGTTGTTGTGCTTTATTTGTCCCCATCCCCCTGCCTGTTGACTACAAGCATATATTTAGCCCAAACATTTCTGGGACCCTTGAAGGGGAACCCACAACTTTACTCTGTGCTTAGTTTTCTTAGGAGTGCCTCAGTTTGACTCCACTGAACACTGGATGCTCGGCATTATTCTCCTTACAGCAAGTATGCTGAAATCCAGGTATGCTTAACTGGGGACCACCATTAACCTATAAAGGGCTGCTGCTCTAGGGCTTCAGACACTTCACCTCATTACTGCTTTGGTCACTTTCTGACTCAGGAAAAGTAACAGGAGCTGACTTATCAGGGGACTAATGTACAGACTTAGAAGCTTGCACTAAAAGTTGCTCTCTCTGAAACTGATCTGCACTAAACTCTGCAGAAAATGGATCTCCCTTTTATTACCTACAGGCAAATCCATCTGGCTGAATCTGGAGGGGAGCAAGGGGCAGACCATAGCACTAACCCACATTTGGTATGAGGGTCACACTTGGAATGTGTGAGCAAAGTACAGTATACGTTACATACATGTTACTCACAGAACATGGAGTTATTATGTGAGCCTATGCAGTGTGTTTGCCTAACTGATTTTTAAATAGATTTATAATAAACTAGTTATCAGTTTTGCACTGCCTGAAAGAGTGCCTGTGTTTGTATGTTCCTGGCTGACCTCCCCACTTTTCTGATGTGGGTCTCTTGCTGTTCCCAGATCACAGCTAAAGCAGTTTGTGGACAGGATATTTGCGGTGGCAGCACCACTATTTTGGAATATGCCACCGCCATGCTACTTGAGGGAGGCATTGTCAGCTGAGAGTTTTAAAAGGGGTCTGAAATGCTATCTTGTCACACTAGCTTTTCCTGACTAGCTACAGCAGTTCCATGATGTCAAGCGGCTGACCTAAGGGGTTACTGTCATGAGTTTCTAAAACATATTTATTCAGTTGGTTTTATAATAGCTGATGTTATATACAGAATGTCTTAATGTTGCTGTGTTATATTTTATGAAGTGCCCTGAGCCAGCAGGATAGGATGTCACCAATTAAAATTAATTACTTAATTACTTACTACAGTGGGACAGTCAACATTACAGTACAGCCCTGCACAGAATCACCATGATATTCAATAGCATGTGCAGGTTTGGTTCAGCTATGCCAGGAACACCCACCAATGTCACCTATACTCAGACCATTGACTACTTTTCCTAGACATGCATTGCAACTCAAGTGGACCTCACTACCATAGATTTGCTACTGGTGTCAACCACAACTACCTCTGCCACCTGCTAAACAAGCCAGTTCAAGCCTACCACCTGAGTGAGGAGACCGGTGAGGTATTTCACAGCTCTTGACAAAGTGCATAATAAACATAAAATTTAGAGACATTTGGTGAGGCCATGCTGTATGTTAGTTTTACAGATTTTTATATATTGTTAGACTACACTAATCTTAAGTTTTGCATTAACAAGTGAGTTAGGCCAGTTCCATGGTGCCAAGGGATGGGAGAATCACTCTGACACACAGGGAACATGATTTTGTGCCCAAGCCAGGGAAGTCAGGAGTAGAGTCTGGCAGGGAGTGTTCAGAGCATTCTTTGGAGGCTCTCCCTCTTGGTGGGGGGGAGATACTGTCTGTACTGCTCTGTATTGGCTCCTAGTGGTGGTAAACAGCGATGCATTTATGATGTGAGTGACCACCCACCATTTCACTGCCCCCCCTCAAGGCCAGCCATTGTGTACATGAGTTTCAAAGTGGAAGGGGGGAGAAGGAAAGGTAGAAATTATGCACTCATACATTGGATGATGGCCCTGTGGCCATCCCCATCCCACGGCACTGCAGCTGAAGGAGCCCCTCAGTTGCATCTCATGCTCTCTACTCTGAACCGTGGCAAGGGCCCCTGTCAGGGACAAGCCGACCATATGAAACAGGAAGTGAGGTGATGTTCAAGAGATATACCTCAATGATGATCAGAGGGTCCCTGGCAGGAACAAGCTGGCCAAGATGGAGGCCTACAGGGCTGGATAGGGCTCTGAAGTTGTCAACAAGGGGTGAGTCTAGCAGGTAGCGGAGGTGGTACTGGAGGCCTGAAGGAATGGGGTGTGGGTGTTCACATGAGAGGTGGATAAAAAATAACAGGTTAAAACAATAAGAATGCATATGACATCTTGTTAACCAGAGAGTTGAATGCCTGTTCTGTTGCTAGTTCTGATTGTTTTGTCTTACCTAGCACCACCATTAAGTTTGGAGCAGCTTGCTTTGCTCTATATTTTTTACAAGTCACCAGAACTTACAAAGTCACAGGTGAAAAAGCCTTTACTGCTGCTGTCCCAACCGCTTGAACTCATAATTACACAGTATCAAATCTGCCAGAAATGTGCTGATCATGGACCATATTCTTTCACCTCCAGAAACTGTGCTACTGCCACTAATCCACCCTTGCCTTACAGCACTCTGACACACCTCTTGTGCAAAATGTTCTGTTCCCACCATCCTTTCATTTTAACTTTGCCTGAAGTGGACGAGGGAGGCCGCTTATGCTGACCAAATTCTAATAGATCAAGTCAAAGCGCAGATCAACCCCAAAGGAAAAATGAAATTTGACTATGCCAACCACCTGGAGGTGGATTTTCAGGTGACGCCTTCCCCGCAGGCATCAGGAATTTAGGGGAAGGGAACCCAAGCCAATCGGTACTCATTGGCTTCTGCAAGAGAGAAGCATGAAGCTGACTCAAATGCAACCAAAATATATTTATTGTAGGGAAGGGAATACAACTAGTACAGCAAATAATGAAATTAGACTACTAATAAAATTGAATTATTATGGAAGGTTCAACTCTAATGCAATTCTATAATTTTGTAAAATAAAACACTCTATGCAGTAGATAAACTCTAAGGGTAAGCTATACTTTAAAACAGTTTTACAGAACTCTAAACTCTGTAATCAATATACTTTGGAACACTTACAGAACTCTAAACAATATACTTTAAAACAGTTTTACAGAACTCTACACTCATAACTGAATAGCACATGTTCTAACACTCTAGGCATTTGTTATACCCTATGGCAACTGCAAGATTCTGAACTCTGTCATCATGGGATGCCAGATCAGTGAACCTTACAGTCAAGGGAATGCACACACAAGGGAATATTCCAGGGAAAGTACACTGGAAGGGATTATGGAAATGCACCCCAGGAGAGATCAAAAGAGCTTCATCCAGGAAAATGAGGAGCATCAGGGACACACCTCCTCCCTTAACTCGAAGGACTTAGCTGCCTGGTAGAGGTCGTGCCAGAGCTGCAAGGCCAAAGACGCTTCAGGACTTCTGGATCGGCTGATTGGTTTTGATGGACCACTGATTAATAAAGAGCTATCAGTCTGGTTCACCAGACCCTCTGGGCATTGGTAAAGAGGTCATAGCAGACTACTGATTAGGGTCACACTGCATACACAAGAATTTGCACTCCAGGGTTCTTCTTGAGCTTTCGTCGCTCCTGGCCTTGCTGCTTCTGTCACTCCTGAACTTAGTTACTTAACAGATGACACATGGGTACCAAACTGTTACATGGTTCAAGGAGATTCTAGACATTTTAGGGCAATTAGCACTGTTTGGGAAAATTAAAACAGTTCCCGGTCAATTAACATCTTTCAGGGGTGGATATCACAGTTCAGGGCAATTAGTATAGCTCCAGGGTAAATAGTGCAGCTCAAGGGCAAATGACATAGTTTTGAAGCAAACATTTCAGTTCTAGCTGCCCAGCACAGTTAAAGGTGATTAGCGCAATTCAGGGTAATAGCACAGTCTACAGTATATGGTAGGAAACAATGGCAGAGTTCATGGGGCAGTTAGGCAGTCTCTCAGTGGCATATAAGTAAATAGGCAGTGGACCCCCCACAAACACATAAACAGTAATTCAAAGGGGCAGTTCAATTACAGGGGTCACACAACACCAGTCAGTTATCATTTTTTATTGGCACTCTTCAAAAAGGAACACTGTCTCTTGAAATGTTAGCAGTACTCTGTTTAACCTCCTGAATATTAATTTCTGAAAATTTCCATGGTTTCACCCCTTTGTATTTACTCTTATTGAGCTCTGTTACTAGAACAGTCCTATAGGGAGGGTTGACGGAGGAATGGCCCACCCTAACAGACTCTGGCTCCCATGGAGTGATTTTTGGGAATGCCACCCCATGGGTGATGCTTTGAATGGGGCCTGGTTTTCCCCAAGTGGCTGCACTACTTCCATTGGCACTGGGTAGATATGTGCAAAAAAACCTTCCGCTGGCAAAATTTCCACAAAAGTCTGAATTTTGCTTCCGCAAAAGTGCGGAAATCAAATAAGCAACCTTCGTGGAACCTCCAACTTAGAACGATGGAATACATGTATAAATTGCAGATTATTCTATTAAACTATGGAGAAGAAAGTCCACAGAACTGATCACTGAACTGTGGAATAATTACATGCACTGCAGAATAATTCATTAAGCTGCTGCAAAAATTCTTCATTCTGTTATTTCACAAACTGTTATTCCGCAGTTCAGGTATATTATTTTGCAGTTCAGCCAAAAAATTCCGTGGATGAGGCTGAAAATCCAGCAAACACATTCAGAAGATTTTGACCTCGCCGATGGCAGAAGTTCAGAAAATTTAGCAAAATTTCTGAATTTTCATGAAAGTTCTACAAAAGTGGAAATTGCAGTTTTCACTCACCTTGAGTGCCAGGAGGAACAAAATTTCATTCTTTTTTTTTTAATGAAATAACATTTTTAAAAAACAGATTCTCCGGTGGCCAACACCTGGCTGTGGTGCTGCCACCCACTTTACTTCCTGGGCCAGAACTGCTGCTGAAGGAATCTGAAAGGAGGCCTGGATCTGCCTCCTCTAGTGGTGCTGTTGCTGGATGTAGGGGATGGCCTTACACTGCTGCCCCTCTCTGATGGACTTCTCACTGCTGCTGGATCTGGGGCCATCAGACTGTGGAGGGATGGAGGAGGAGCCTCTGCTTTTCTGGACTGGCCAGAACATTAGGAAGGACACAAGAACAGAAGGCGACTCCCTCCCTTTCTTGCTTCGTCCAGCCGGCTGGCCACTCCCCTCACACTTGCTGCTGCTGCTCCCTCAGCTCTCACTACTCAACTGAACAGCTGTTGCCAATCAGAACAGACTGAGGGTCCTATTCCAGAATCCTCATGAGTCTGACCCTGCCTGCCCATGCAGACACTCGGGAACCACTTGAGCAGGTTCCCAGTGCCAGGCAATGCCGGGGGTGGGGTGGGAAATGACAGTACTGGCAGGCAGGGAGGAAGGAAACACAAAAATATTAAAACAAGCCCTGCAGAGGCTTTACAGGGAATACAGTGGTGGGGCTGAGGACCCTACCTAAACATGTCCTCCCCTACCAATAGTGTACCATGGGACACTAACTTTGGGTCACTGTAACTTACAATCCTCCACAGTAGTCTGCCTTATTTTTTTTTATAAATTATTTACCCATGATAGCCAGCTGTGATGTAACATCTCCTTTATTTTTTCTCTGATTCAGATTGTTGTTGCTGGTATACCTTCTTCTGCATTATTACAAGGTGTGCCTACAGGTGTGTGCTAACAGATTACTGCTATAATCTTCTGATTCAAATTGTCTTTTGCAAGGTATATCTTCTGTTACTGCTTTATTTTTCTCTGGAGCAAAGTGTTTCTTACAGGGTATATCTTCTCTGAAATTATTACAGGTGGTGCTTTACAGGTTTTACAGTTTTATCTAACATTAGGATAAGCTTTCAGGGTTACTGCATTTGTTGTTGACTGATTGTTTCTGCTCTTACCTCCTTGTTCTTTCATCCGTGGTTCTTCTTTTAGGCAGGGATGGGCCCAGCCACCCACCCCATCCCCAACCACCCCATGCTACACTCCTTTTATAGGGTACCACAGTTGTGACATTTCCTGTGGCAGAGCAGGAAGGGGCGGATCAGTGGGGCCTCCACAAGGTGATCTCATTTACAGGGGCACTAGTAATTTAACTTGTTATAACAAGTTAAACAAAGCACAATTAAACCATTACTTACATTTTTTTCCTTTTTTTTCCTTCTAATTACTCTGACTAGGTTACAAACCCAGCAACTTATTTGGAATGGATTTCATTAACTGCAGGTACTGTGGAACAATTTTCAGAAGGACAGTCTTACAGGATTTAGGACACTGTCCTACATGCTGGGCCTTTGGAGATCTTAGGGCTCAGCTCCGGGCAGCATGGGCAGAGATTGCACGCCTCAAATTTCATATTGAAGAGGAAATACATTATAAGAACCACCCGCCATTTCCCCAGCATCCAACAGAAAAACCTCGACCGCAGAGGGTAGTTGGTCCAGGAGGTTGGCAGGTGGTTAGGAGGAGCAAATCAGGAGCCCCATCACTCTCTGCTCTCCAACACATTGCCTCCAAAAACCATATAAACACTACAAACAGGTATCTGCCTCTATCTCTGAAATCAAATAAAGAGGCAGAAGACACTGCAGAGCAGGACACTGTGGCACAGGAGCTAGCACAACAACTCACCCAAATCAGGAACCAAAACTAAACAAGCACAAAGGAAATCAAAAACTTCTGATCATAGAAGACTCCATGATTCGGGGAGTTGATACCCATCTCCAAGCTAGGGGTGATGGTCAGATGTCTCCAGGTACATCAGCATGGAGAGACACTGACCACATTGCTAAAATTGTTCACAAAGCAGGAGAAAACATTGATGTCCTAGTACACACAGGGACTAATGATCTCGCCAGCCAGTCAGTTGTGGAGACCAAGGAACACCTGACTAGGCTGGGTGACAAACTATCATCTGTTTCGTCCGACATCTCCTTCTCTGAGATCCTGTCAGTCTGGGAGAGGGGAGCAGATGGACGAAGGTCAGAGAAGGGGAGATAGGGGAGCTAAACACGTGGCTTAAGGACTGGTGCCAGGAAAAGGACACAGATTTGTAGGGAACTGGCAACAGTTCTGGGAGCGAAAGTTCTTTAAATTTGATGGACTGCATCTGACTAAAGAGAGTCAGTGCATTGGGGCAGAAGTTTGACATCTTTGCAGAATATTTAAACTAGCAATGGGGAGAGGGGCAGCACCCCATACGTCGAAAGGGAAGAACACCCTCCCCTCAGCTAGTGGTCAAACAGGAATTCAGCGTGTTTGCTGCTCATTTGCATCACCAGGTAAGAAAAAGGTTTGTCTCCATATGATGCACAGGGTAATGCCAAACTTCACCCAACAACTAACACACCAAAATCTGGCCAATGGAAAATCATGTACACAAATGCTCACAGCCTGGGAAATAAGATCCCAGACCTGCAGGGCACAATGTCAGAGGCTAAACTGGACATAGTAGCAATTAGTGAGACGTGGTTTACCAGTAACCACACTTGGGAGACTTCAGTACCTGGCTATGTATTGTTCAGAAGAGACCGAGGTGCAAAAAGGGGGAGGAGTGGCCCTGTATGTTAATGAAAATATCAAAGCTACAGAAATTCAGAATACACATAAGGAGCCAGAAGAACTGTGGGTCACCCTGGAAACAGGAAATGGGACAGCCATAAGAACTGGGGTGTCTACAGGCCCCAGACCAGAGGGAGGACATAGACACATTACTGTTAGAAGATATACAAAACATGACAGCTAAAGGGAGGTTCTGATAATGGGAGACTTCAACATGCCAGATACAGATTGGTCAATACCAGCAGGAACATCTGCCAGAACTAGACTCATAGTGGATTCCTGCAGGGAGGTCCTCAAACAACTGGTACAGCAACCCACAAGAGACAGAGCTATCCTAGATCTAGTACTGACTAACAAAGAAGGGATCACAGATCTCCAGGTAGAAGGTCACCTGGGGCCAGTGACCATCACATGGTATGGTTCAATTTGGCTACTATATCTAAATCATCCCATTCCAAGGCAAAAATATGGGACTTCAGAGGAGCTGACTTTGATAAGATGGCCAACAGAGTCAAGCTAGCCCTGGCAAAAAGAAACACAGGTGAGGGGGTACAGGCAAAGTGGGCAAGCATTAAGGATGCAATACTTGAAGCAACATCCCATTGTGTTAGACAGAAAAGGAAGTGCAAAAGAAGAAGGAAACCACTTTGGTTCTCAAATACAGTAGCAGAAAAGGTCAAAGCCAAAAGGCTGGCCTTGAGGAAATATAAGGGAACACAGCGGGATGAAGATAGGGAGGCATACCAAACTGCCCTAAGGGAAGCAGGTAAGGCAGTAAGGCAGGCAAAGTCCCAAACTGAGGAAACACTAGCACGAACAGTAAAAGAAGGTGACAAGACTTTCTATAGATACATTAGTGAAAGGAGAAAGTCCAGAGGGGGTATTGCTAAGCTTAATGGAGAAAAGGGAGCATGTGAGGAGGAGGACCCTGTAAAGGCATCTATCCTAAATAGATACTTTTGCTCAGTATTTACTGAAGAGAAGGTAGGGCAGGGCCCACAGCTCAGCATCATGGACACAGGGGGAGGGAGGTGAGCACTACTCCCTTCACAAAAGAAAGGGTCCTACAAGAGCTTGCTAAGCTCAGGGTGGATAAGGCAATGGGACCTGATGGCATACATCCCAGGGTACTTAAGGAGCTAAAGGAGGAACTAGCAGAGCCATTAGCAGAATTGTTTAGTGAGTCTCTGAGCATGGGAGAGGTCCCAGAAGACTGGAGAAGGGCTCATGTGATCCCGCTCCCACAAGACTGGTAGCAGGGAGGAGGTGGGGAACTACAGACCGTGAGTCTTACCTCAGTAGTGGGCAAGATTATGGAGGCACTCCTTAAGGAAAGGATAGTGCAACACCTGGAATCCATAGGGGCACAGGATCCAAGACAGCATGGGTTTACAAAAGGAAGGTCCTGTCAAACTAATCTCATAGATTTCTTTGACTGGGTAACCAGAGTGGTGGACCAAGGGGGAGCAGTTGATGTCGCCTACCTTGACTTCAGCAAAGCTTTTGACACTGTTCCACATAGAAGATTGATAAATAAGCTGGGTAGGCTCGGGGTGGGTCAGAAGTTGGTCAATTGGGTGGCAAACTGGTTGACTGGCAGAAAACAGAGAGTGGTGGTAAATGGTATACAGTCAGAAGAGATGCAAGTCACAAGTGGGGTACCTCAGGGATCAGTCCTGGGGCCAGTCCTATTCAACATCTTCATTAGTGACCTTGCAGATGGACTAGAGGGTAAGGCTTGTCTGTTTGCAGATGACACCAAGATCTGCAACAGGGTAGATGATCCAGATGGGGTGGGCAGAATGAGAAGAGATCTGGATAAACTAGCAGAATGGTCAGAAGAGTGGCAACTGGGATTTAATGCAAAGAAGTGCAAAATCATGCACATAGGGAAGAGAAACCCTGAAGCCACTTATAGGCTGGGAGGGGAGTTGCTAGCAGTCACAAAGGAAGAAAGAGACTTGGGCATAATCAGCACTGATGACCAAAAATCATCCAAGCAGACCTCTAAAGCAGTAGGTAAGGCTAGGGGGGTGTTAGGGTGTATTAGCAGGGGTATCACAAGTCGTAAGAGGGAGGTAATAATCCCTCTGTACAAGACATTGGTTAGGCCCCATCTGGAGTACAGTGCAGTATTGGAGGCCACACCTTCACAAGGACATTAATCAAATTGAGGCAGTCCAGAGAAGGGCAACCAAAATGGTGCAGGACTGCATCAGAAGACATATGAGGACAGATTAATGGAGCTCAATATGTATACCCTTGAGCAAAGGAGGGAGAGAGGTGATATGATCGAGGCATTCAAACACCTTAAGGGCATAAACAAGGTGAAAGAGTCTAACATGTTTAAATATAAGAAAAATAGCAGGACAAGAGGACACAGCATGAGATTAGAGGGAGGCCGATTAAGGGGGAATGTGAGGAAATTCTTTTTCACAGAAAGGGTGGTAGATGCATGGAATGGCTTACCACAAGAAGAGGTGGCTATGAATACAGTGCAGGGCTTCAAACAGGCATGGGATAGGCATAAGGGAGCAATACAAATGACTATGAATAGATAGGTCACTGACAGAGCAAAGGCCGATGGCACATTTATAAGGTAGAAAAAGAAATGGGCAGACTGGATGGGCCTGCGGTCCTTATCTGCCATCAACTTCTATGTTTCTATGTTTCTATGTTAAGTGGGATCTTGCTTCAGCCTATCTCCACAACTGCATGAACTGGAGCACTGAAAGGTTAAGGGACATGGCCAAGATCACACAGTGCGTATTTTGCTCTTGTGGGGTTTGAACCTGTGATCTCCCAGTTCCCAGGCCAGTACTTACTTCTGCCTTATTACTCATTGTTCCAAATGCCCAGGACCCAAGGTCATCTACTCAAACCCATGTTAACATTACATAATCAGTAGACTGTGAATAGCATTGTGACATGTGTTGGGTCACTTATACCAGACATACAGTGTCAGTGGCTCAGTAGGTAGCACACTCGCCTCTGAGGCCGGGAGATCAGAGGGCTGTGGGTTCAGTTCCCATATCTGGCACTTGGGTTAATATCCCAGTACTGACACTGTAGTGCAGCATGAGAGAGGTGCTGCACTTCTGAGGTGCCGTCTTTTGGATGAGACGTTAAACTGAGGTCCCATCTGCCTGGACTGGTGGTAGTTCAGGTGGATGTTAAAGATCCCATGGCACTTATCAAAAAGAGTAGGGGAGTTTTTATTGAAATAACAAACATAAGAAAGCAACACAGTAAACTTAAGAACGAATCATACAATATAAATACAAACTATATTGGATAAGAGTACAAAATAAACAAAGGAACAATACATTACTTAAACTTTATAAAATGAAGAAAACCTTTCCACCACTTCAGGAATGTAGCAGGAGCTAACCGCTTTGCTTCCTGGGAATATATTTTTGAAAGTTCATTAGTAACCAATATACTAAAACAAATATAAGACATTTTTCTTTGGTATATTACCCATTGGCATCTAGCTTGCCATAAATAAAAACGTAAGCAACAAAAAAATAAAGACAATGTCCCTTCATGAAAATGAGAAAAGCTTGCTGGATAACATCCTAGGATCAAAACATCATATGAAAGAAGAGTAAGCCATTTAAAGCCCCATAATGTCGCCAAATAAGACCACAAACCTTTGGAATAAGAACACTGAAGGAAAAAAATGCTCCATTGTCTTCTCCATATTTATGCAGTCTAAATAGGGGCAATTCCTTTCTTCAGTTGCCTTATATTTATACCTGAACATTCAAACCGACTATAAAAATCAACCATCATGCTTCCCATTGTGTATGAGGCAATCTGAGACTATTCAACTGGGCCAATACCTTAGAATTGAGGGCTGTAGGACAATTCTTAAAACATGGATCTTGAAGGTACAAATTTGTCATTATTAATTGGTAAAATCCCTTCATTTTATTGTTCAAAATTATCTCTTTCGTAATTCCCCATCTGTACAATTTCTGGGCAGCTGGCCGAAAATATTGAGGAAGATGGATATGAGGGTTCAATTTAGGGGCCAAAATATGCCAATTCATAAAGTATTTGTCCAGAGATCTCAAAATCCATTTTCCCCCTATCCCTTTTGTTGAGCTTAAACCACTTTTGACTGTACACATGATAAATAGGGAATGTACAAAAACAACAGGGTCCACCATCCCAAGTCCTCCTGATTTGATATTCAAATAAGTATAAACTCTCTTTACCGGATTTAAACAGTTACCCCAAAGCATTTGAAAAAATAAACAATAAACCCTTGTCTCTAGATTAACAGGAAGCGGGAAAATCATGGCTATGTACTGCAAACAGGGTAAAAGAAACTGCTTAATCACATGTATGCGTTTTAGTTTTGAAAGTTTCCACTTCTTCCATCTATTTACCTTATTTTCCACAACCTGAAGAGCCAATTCCCAGTTGTCAACTGGCATATTCTGAGGACCAAACGGGATACCCAAAATTTTAAGGGGGGTTCACGTAATATGGATGCCTTCCTGCAAAACTTCAGCAAGGCCCATAGCTCCAATAAACAACCCTTTTGTTTTATGCAAATTTAATTTGGCATTAGACACTTTTGAAAAATCATCAAAAGCCTCTAAAAACATATGCACAGAAGTCTGGTCAGAAAAATACAAAATTAAATCATCGGCATAGGCCTGTAATAAGAGTTGTTGATCCTGGGATAAATTGTCTGAAATTCCAGTCCAATGTTGAACAGTGATTAAGGTCTGTAATAATGGGTCCAATGGAAATACATAAAGAAGAGGGCTGAGAGGACAACCCTGACGCACTCCTGTGTGTGTAGAAAAAAACTATCAGCCGTGCAACCTTTCAAAAAGGGAAAAACAGCATTATGTTGGTATAGCATTTTGATTAAATTAACTATTTGCACTGGAACCCCATAATGTTCTAGAGTTAAAAACAAAAAGGGTAAATGTACTCTATGAAATGCTTTTTCTAAATCCGCTACAACCATACAATTACCAATGCCCGATACAGAGAGGTGTTCAATGACATCACGCACAATCATTAGTGCTGATTGAATCTTTCTTTCTGGTATCCCACTAAATTGGAAGGGAGAAATCACCAACCTGGCATAGTTCTTTAGTCTATTATTCAAAATACTGATAAAGATTTTGTAATCTGAATTAAGAAGGGTAATGGGCCGTCAATTCTTAATATTATGTTTATCCCTAGATTTAAATAAATAAACTATTAATCCATCTGAAAATGAGGGAAAAAACACAGTATTCTTAATAAAATACTGAAATAAAATAAAAAGACATTGAACCAGCTCCATAGAAAAGGCTTTATACAAATTATTAGATAAGCCATCCATTCCTGGTGAAATGTTTGGCTTTAAATTCCGTATAACATTTAAGATTTCCTCCTGAGAAATGGGTTCCAATAATTTAGAGGCTTCTGTTAACTCAGAGGGAGCATTAATAACACTTAAATAGGAAAGCATGGATTTATCCAAAATCGGAGGGAAGGTTCCAAAGACAGAAAATGTTTTAGAATTAATTCTCTTAACTGTGGAACAGTTATGGCCATAGAATTATCAGGCTTCTTTAGTGAATCCATATTAGAGGAATCCCTCAAGGTTTTACAAGCCTCAAAGGGATCCCCCATAGGGGAATTTTTTATGCCGTTAGTTAGTATAGCTTGCAACGTCTTAGCTCCATTATACTGAAAAATCCTCATCTGTTCCTGTAACTTAACAATTTGATCAGAATAATCCCATTGAGAAGTATACGCTACCGTAGTGAGTCTCTGGAGCTGCTGCCTAAGTGACAGGTATTTCAAAAAATTATCATTTTTAACCCTTGTTTTTTAAACCAATTCCGTAAATCAGCCTTGGTCTCCAACCACCAGTCCCCCAAATCAGAATAAAGGAAAGCCACTGACAATCTGGCTTTTAAGATATATTTCACCCCTAACTGTGTATGGGGTAAGCCTAGGATGGAACTATTGAGTTTCCACTGGACCTGCCTATGCTCAAAAAACCCTGGCAACTGAAATTTACATAATAGAATGGAATGATTCGAGAATTCACAAGGAATCATGTCAAAAAAGTGAATTTGCACAGTAGGGGAGACAAACATATAATCTATTAAAGAAAACATTTTCCCTTTTCTAAAGGAATATTGAGGTCCATGTGAAGAAAAGGAAATACAATTAAGTAAACCTGCTAATCTAACAATGTTGGCTAATGCATGTGAATCACAATATATTTTTTTTATTCTGTTTAGGCAAATCAGTGACTGTGCAGTTAAAATCCCCACCCCATAGTGTCTTAACGGATGTTACCAAGAAAGATTGTATGGTTTTGAAACAGGTCACTCTACCAGCCTTTGATTGAGGGCTATAAATATTAATGAAACGATAGCACGTACCATGCCATTTCCCGTCCAATATCAAAACTCTACCCGGTATGAGGTCAATTAAATTATGCAGTGTAAAAGAAAATGAATTGAATACAATGCCTATGCCGTCTGCTCTGTCCATTCCAAAGGACCAAAAGGAAGGACCCCAAACCCAATCCCGCTTAAAGGAAGTTAACTGTTCCACAGAGTACATCCAAGTTTCCTGTAAAAAACACACAGATATATGCTGATCATGTATATAATGAAAAAGAGCCTGCCTTTTTGCAGTATTTAACAGGCTGTGAGTATTTAAGGAACCCCAGAAAAACCTCATTGTAAGTTATAAAGATATGGACAAACCCTCTATTTTTTCCTCTTTTTTTTTTTTTCTCTTTATAATTATCCACTGTTTGTGACAGGGTGGATAAAGAGGATTTTTGAGAGTC
Organism: Neoceratodus forsteri; assembly: GCA_016271365.2. Taxonomy (NCBI): domain Eukaryota; kingdom Metazoa; phylum Chordata; order Ceratodontiformes; family Ceratodontidae; genus Neoceratodus; species Neoceratodus forsteri. Next base: position 935,474,463 of record CM028133.1, read on the forward strand.
AGAATCTCCCAGTTCCATCTCTGTGTCCCCCCATGGGATAAAAAGGGCCGCATATGAATTACTAGTCTCAATGATGGGAGCAGAAGGGGGAGATTTGGGATGCAAATTCCTAGAAGATCTACGTTTAGGCAAAGGTGACCCAGGGACTGAAACCTTAGACTCTTTCCCAGCAACCCCAGATACCTCCTCAGTGTAACATACCAGAGGAAATTCCAAGGGGCCAGGTGGACCCATGCAAGGTTTTTTTACCTCCACAAACAGAGCCCAGAAGTTGTACACCCCTTGTCAAGTTTACTGGAGGAAATGGGGTGATAAGATCCACACCTGTAGGCTCTACTTGCTTCTTATTAGAGGAGGAGATGGTAACAGAGGTGGGGGAGAAAAATGGTGGGGAGTGGGGGGGCTGCAGCATCCTGGACTTTCTGAATTAGAAGGTCTGAGCTTATGCAAGACGCCTTGTTCTTAGCAGCCCAAGAACATTCTCGAAAACCATGGCCAGACTCTTCACAGAGATCACACCTGGAATTATTAACACATTGCATAATTACATGCCCCACTTCCCCGCAATTTTCACAATGTGGCTGATCACAAACACTCAAAAGATGAGTCCTAAACCCACATTTGTAGCAAGCACATGGCTGTCCTCCATAAAAACAAACCCCCCTATCTCTTCCCAGCAAAAAGGAATTCGGAATGTGTTCCACCCCAGATTCAGATTGCCTCAGTTTAATTTTGTATTTCCAGCCCCCTGTCCAAAAATGTTCGGAATCTAAAATAGGTTCTGGGCTGCTCAATACCTCACATTTCTGGGATAACCAAAAGGTGATATCTTCCACATGGACCCCCTCATTCCTAAACATATCTGTAACATATTTTATTAATGACTTAGAGAGAGGTGTAACCAAAAAGGGGGTCCATGTGGGAGAAAACTTCACCTGACCATATCGATCCCAAAACAAGTCCAAGCCATGAGGTGTCTGAAAACTTATATCAAAGTTATCCTCTCCAGAAATGTTGATAAAAGCGTAAACATCATGAGGAGTAAAATGCAGAGAATCTTTTAGCAGAGTTTTCCCCACATAATATCTGTCCGACCTTTTCTCTAAACCCCCTTTATAACGTATACGGACTGCATTCCGTCGAGGTGCTGCTTCCCTCTTTGAGGAGGAAAATAATTCAGACATAAGTGGCTTCTGATAAGGGGGTTTTGGTAAAGAGGACTCCTGTGACGGGGAACCATTCTCCTGAAGAGGTAAGTCTATTTTTGAAGTGGAGGGTACTGAAGCCTGTACCACAGGAGGTTCAATAGCAGAAGGAGGTCGCGAAGTCTCAGCCACTTCAGTTATAACTTTTAACCTGTCAGTCAAAACCTTCTGCTGGGAAACTGGCTTCCACTCAGGGGAGTGTTGCAAAAGGAAAATCTGTATCCCAGACCGGATCAGGCTTCCAAACACCTGTTGGAGCCTGCATCCAGCCAGCCCCCAGAAGAGCTTTGTCTGGAGACCAGGACTCCTGAGTCACTTCACTAGTTAAAGAGGAAGAGACTTTTACAGTAGGGTGTATAATTTTTTGTTGGCTGTTGAGATATAGTCTTATTAGAAAAGGAAAATTCAGTTGCCCCAATTTGGGAAATAGCTGAGGACTGGAAGATAACAGTAGACTGTCCTTGAGTTTCCACAGTAATAGGGCTTTTCAAAACAAACCCAGCTGCTTTACTTAATGGTGCAGACTCGTTCTGGGTGAATGCAGTGGAGGGAAACCCCAAAGGAAATGTTTGTTGTGTAAAAGAGCAAGAGCTTTTTTCTTTTAAATCAGGCAAAGGCTTTTCAGGCTGTAGGCACTCGCTAAGATTCGCGATTTTACTGCCAGCCTGTATGGAAGCAGCTGGAGAGTCGGGAACACCTAAACAGAGAGTAGAAGAATCTGGTATGCGACCGCACCCCTCAGGGCCTTCAGAGTCTGTTACTGCAGGCAAGAGTATGACAGGAGTGGAATCATTGCTGTCAAAGTGTTGCTTTTCTTGTAGGAGCGTATCTGACAAATGCTCTGCAGATGCTTGACGCTTCACACTACGTTCCGGTAAGCAAGACTCATTTAAAACTCCTGCTACTGTAGAAATAGAAGTTTGTTCAATTTGGGGACTTATCTCTAAATGCCAGAACTTTCACAGTGAAGTGCAGAGACCTCATTAGTTGTAACTAAAACAGCATTAGTAAAACCCACATTATTCATGCCAGAAGTCAGTAACTCACCAGCTCTCATGAGCCTCCCGAAGAAATTAATTCAGCCTTAGTTATGACAGGAGCAGCGGCTACTGCGACAGGGGTAATGTAGAATACTCCAAATGCATACCAAGGTTCACCGGTGCTGGTGTAAACGCTGACCCTTCCTCCGTAGGATCAAGTCCATGTGCTGTATCAGGTTTAAGCAAATTAGTCGACTTCTTCTCTTGTTTTCCAACAAAATGAGCAGAATCATCCCAAAGAAACAATGCATCCTGAAATTCAGTATCAGAGTCCATATCCATAATATTAGATGAAACAGCCTCCGCATTGCTATCAGTGGGAGCAGAGGCCAGCTCTCCCACCAAGCAGACGTCTTCCTCCTTCGGCGTCCCACTCAGAGTGGCCATTCTGAAAATGGCCTGTCCCTCTACTGGCAGCAATGCAGCAGCAGAGCAGGGGAATTTCCCTGGTGTCCTGGCCAAATTTCCCTCATTCACTAAAAATACCACCAACAGCTTAATCTGGTTCAAGGTCAGTTGGCATTCATCTGTATCCCCCTCCCCCGGGTCGGGCCTGAAAATAGGCAGGATTTGTCTAGTGCACTTACCCGGTCAACAAAAACTAAAAAAAAAATACCACAACATTTTGTAACTTTTATTTTAAAACATAACAAAGAAACATTAAAACAGAGAAACTGATAGCACAAAAGATCCACTGATCTGCCTAGTCTACCCAAACCTACCTGTTGCATGATGTAAATGACCTACTAGTCAATACCACCCCCCCATGTCATCCTTCCCCGCTGTCCTCACCAGCCCCACACACGTCTGCCCATCTTCACTTGAATCCCTCCACTGATCAGGTATAGACCAAGCCCTCCAGCAGCTGGTCCACTTTTCCACTGCCTTCTCTATAAAGAAATACTTCCCGACATCCTTCCTGAATCTCCCTCCCACCAGTTTCCTTGAGATCCTCCTTGTGCCCTCATTTCTGCTCACTGTGAATCATTCACCATTGCCTATCTTGTGTATCCCATGCAGAAGCTTGAATGTTTAATCTTGTCCCCTCACTATCTTCCTCACTGTCTTTGAAATCCTTGAGTCTCTCCATGTAGGACTTCTCTTGCTGCCCCTGAATCACTTTTGTTGCTCTCCTCTGCACTGCCTTGACTCTGTCACTGTCTTTTTATGACAGCTGACTCCAGAACTGCATGCAGTACTCCAAATGCAGCCACAGCAATCGTCTGCACAGGGGCAGGATCACATCCTTCCTTTTGCTGTTGATCCCCCGGCCTATGCATTCCAGCATGCCATTTTTTTGTCATCCTGACTGCTTTGTACCACTGTGCTGACTGTTTTAATTGTCTGCTTTGAGTCTTCGAGATTCATTTCCCCTGTCATTTTTTCCAACACCACATCTCCCATTCTTTATTCTGTCATTGGATTCCTGACCCTCATGTGCATAACTCTGCACTTTTTGGCACTGAAATTTAGTTGCCAGAATCTTGACCCTTTTTCCAGTCTCTTAAGATCTTCTGTCAGTGCCCTGACCCTTTCATCACAGTCCACTCAGCTACGAATGTTTGCATCATCTACAAATTGCCATATCTTCCCTTGGATCCCTTAACTGACGTTGCAAATAAAGATGTTGAAAAGTACTGGGCCTAAGACCGATTCCTGGGGAACCCCACCAGTGACTTCTCTTTCCTCCAAGAATTTCCCAGCGAGTACTCTCTGTGTTCCCCCATCCAGCCAGTTCCTGTCCAGTAAAACACACTTGGCCACAACCTTCATGAGCTTTCTCAGTGCCTGTGGTCTCTAATGTAAAAATATGGACATTTTGTAATACATACATCCATTGCATAATACTATAAATTTCTAACTATTGTAGCTATTTATTTCATTCTTTGTTAACAGAGTAAGGCCCACTAGGCACCAGTGCCTGTTTTCAGGGGTGATCCGGGAGCTCTGAGCTGGTTTAGTGACTTGCTCAGAGTCACACAGTATGCAAACCGAGGCTGTGGGAATCAAACCCAGGTCTGCAGATAGCAAGCTCCTTCACAGCTCATTACTCTAACCTCTAGGCTATACTGACAGTTAATACATATTGATTACAGAAAGAATAGCACACCTTAAACATAAAGCATTCAGTCATGGTAAAGGAGAAGCAAAATACCCTCTTCATTTAAGGCTAATGGGAAACATAAAAAGTAAAAGGAAATTATTACTCCGTATTATTCAAATCAGCAATTTAGCTACATACAGTATTTAAAAAAGTAATTTCTATGGGTTGAAGGTATATAATACCTTGAGAGCATTGTCTCCCATAGAGAAAACTGGTTATAATTTGCAATTATCTCCTTGCTAAGCTCGATTGGTCCGTTTAAAAGACTGCTGAGACAGCAGCTAATAGAGAATGCCAGCTGTACCTGCTTCCAATAATGTCTTGCGCATGTTCTCCAGACTTCCGATGACCTTACGCTAACCCACTCCTGCAGTGCCTTCTATTCTTGTGCCCCCAGCCTCTTATTATCTCACCTCTGATCTCAGTTCCCTGCTCACTCCATCCAACCCACCACCCTCCTACCCACCCTCTTCCACTCCCACCTACCCACATACATTTCTCTGCTCACCCTCACCCTCCCCTCCCCTTCAGTTGTCCTGTACCCTATTCTCCACCCAACAACCTCCCCCTGATTCTGTTTTCCTCTCTCCCTCACTCCTTTCCCTATATATTCAGCTGTCATCTCTCCTCCCAAGATACGGCCTCTGCTCTTCTCCTCGCTTCTCTTCTCTCTTCTCCTCTCCCTATAACCTTGTAACAATACCTAGCTTAATGTATTTTTGACTCTGGCTACTAACATGGCCTCTGTAAAAATGCCTACCTACTGTAACTTAACTGACTCTGGCTACTGTGATCAGCCAATGACCTTGTACATGCTGTGCTTGCTCTACTTTGTCACTTAAGAACAATTGTGTTGTAATTTACTTATGTTTTATGTTGCTTATAGCTTTGTCTAGATGTGGAACCTATTTAATGAGCTTGTACTCAAAGGTATTATCCAAGATCTCAATAAATAAATAAAAATAAAAAAAGAAATTATAATCAGCTAGTTACAATGGCGAACATGCACCGGTTTCCCTTGCTTCACGCATGTGTGCACACTGCCCTCCCCCAGCTTCAGCCCAAGTTCAGCTACAGGCACAGAGGTCAATTTTTTTATATAAATTGCTGTGGCAAAACAAATGTTCTACAGCAATTATATAAAACAAGACAAAACTGAATTTTACGAACACCATCGGTGCTTGATGCTTGTATAAACCCCTCAAAATTTGATCTTTATGTTTATGTAGGATTCAACTCCTTGGATACTCTGTGTATTATTTATATATAATTACTGCCTAATCTTGATTACACATGAATAACCATGGTGTACTCTGCTGTTATAATAAGCTGGGTATAATGGCGAGAACTGTCAATCATACAGTAGAAGTACAACAAGAATGTGCTATGTCTTAAACTGAAGATTTGTTCCTAAGGAACAGCTTTGCATAGAAATAGCCTTGTGGAAAATTAGCAAAGAAATTCTGGCAATTCGGTGATACAGTGCCACAAATACACATACTGTCTCTCTCTGTCTCTGTCTCTCTTTTTTCCCTCACTCCTGTAAGCGGTGAACTAGTTAAATGGCAGCAAAGTGGCACTGATAATTAAGTACCACGAGTGTTTTTTCTTCCACAAGAATGCAGAGAACCAGGGGAAGGGGTCCAAAAGAGAAAGACATCTCAGGAATATCAGGTCTCATGGATGCAAGCAAGATCAGGTGAGAAACCAGAAATCAAATCTGCCATAATGGTAGTCTTGTTCCTCATTGATCTGGTACCACAAAGCACCACCCACAGGGGGGAATAATGGATGCTGCTGGCCTAATGGATATCTGCCCACTCAGTCTGCCAGGAGTCCTGACTAGTAGGGCCAACCACGTCTGGCCTCAGTGATGGTCCAATTTCACCCCAGGGCATTTCCTGATCTTCGCCAGCCCAATGATGAATTCCCCATTAACACTCCCCAAACCCCATCACCTACCATTGCACTTCCTTTGTTTTTTACCAGGAGAGACACACTAAGCTGAAAGCTTGTTTACAGGTGCAACCTGGGAGCACAAGGAAGTTAAGTGACTTGCTCAAGGTCACACAGTATTCAAGTGGGGGCTGTGGGATTCAAACCCAAGTCTCCAGCTCAGAGCCTTAAACCACTGTGCTATACTGCCTCCTTAAAATAGCTACTTCCCTGCAGTATCAATATGTCACAGCTGATGGGGGGGGTCATTGAAGGGATGTAGATCCAGCAGCTTTTTTGTACCCAATTATTGATGCGGTGTTTGTTGTACAGCTGTATCCCTCCTCCCCCTTCCCCTGACCAATACGCTATATACAGAGACCAAAGGCTGAAGAGCTTTGGAATGAGCATGACAGGAAACTAAAAGGATTACAAATTGCTCTCTACATGAATACAAGTAAGATTGCTGCCAGGTATTTCCTGAAGGTCAGTATCACATCTACTACAATATCTACTACACAAAAATAACAGCCTTCTTTAAGTCCAGTACCATAGCACTGGATTTTTATTACTGAAATTCTGGTGCAATGTTGAATTTAACCCTTAGGCTGCCGGAAGATTTAGAACTCATAGGTTTTTAGGACAAGATATTATGTCAGCGGCAGGCTAAGGGTTAATACTGTTGTGGTTGTTCTGCCTGATTACATCCTCAACTGAAATATCCCAGAGATCCCTGATAATGTCCTTATTGGAAACTTCATGGTCCAAAATTTCTTCTCCTCCCACTGTTGCTTCTCTCATCCATTGTGAGAAAACAGTTCTGCGATATCTGTATAAACCCTTAACCTTTTAGACTTACTGCCATTGGAATAGCCTAGTCTATAGCCAAGAGACTTAAATCTCCCATGAGTATACAGTATTTCTACTCTGACTTCAATGTTTCTCCATCTAGGTCCTCATCTTTATGCATCCCCTGGTTTGGTGGCCTTAAGATCGCTCCTATCCCCATTTTCCATTGTTTGGAGCCAAAGTGATTCACTTTCATCCCCCTGTCACAGATAACTCCTCAGAGACCTCTATCTCTGTCTCTGTCTGTTATGTCCTCTTTTACATACAGCACACTGCTACTATCTCTCTCTCTCTCTCTCTCTGTTGGTGTCCTCCCTGTTCCTCTTAAACAGAGTATATCCTGGGACATGCACATAGGCATCAGAAACCCTGGGGTTGAATACAGTCTGCGAGTTGTGAAGTTTGCTGTGATTAAGGAGGAAGGGCACCTTGGGTGGTGATGTTTTACATGATGTCACCAGTAAACATTATATTTCTTTCTTTCATGCTAATGTTGGGACCTTATGCCTAAAATGGACTTGGGTAGGAATTTTGTAATGGAGAATTCCCTAACTATTTTGATTCAAACTGAATCAAGATTAAATAAAAGGGCAAGGATGAACTTTTAAAAATACAAGGGTACGGTATATTTAGGCAGGACAGAAGGAAGTGGGGGAAGGGGGATTATTATTTATTATCAAAATAAGTTTGCAGTTAGGAAACTGAACTTAAATATCCGTACTGATGTTTGTGAGAGCTTGGGTTTAGAAGTGAATATTTTTGGGTGTAAACCACTCCTCTTGTTGGAATGCTATAGGCCACCAAAGTTGTCATTTTTAAAAACAGAGGAGTTATCCACTAGCATCTTACCTTATGGTAAATCTCATGAATTCCTTTTGATTGGTGACTTTAATCTTGATTGGGCAATTCTGGCTAAATCTTTGCATTTACGTAATTTTGCTCTGACAATGGGCTTAGAACAGTTACTTACTGAATCAACATACTTGAATTTCAGATCTCACTCTTCTCAGTCAATGCTTGATTTAATTTTTTACCAACTTCTCCATCACTATTAAAAAGTCGGTACGATGGATGATCGTTCTAGTGACCATCATGTCATCTTCTGTACAAGGGGAAGGATGAAAGTACGAGGCCCTCCAAAACTAGTGCAATTCTGCTCTATGAAAAGGTTTGATTATTTCAAACTGATGGCAGATTTGGATAATCTAAACTGGGACAGATTATATTTAATCCCAGATTTAAAAGATGCCTAGGGCTTCTTATTGGACAAATTGAGTACAGTATATGATAAGCATTTCCCTCTGTTAATAAAGATAGTTAAAAAACCTCTGAGGTGTGGTTTAATTCATACCTATCAAACTTAAGGAGGGACAAAAAGTATTGGGAAATGGCAAGGAAATCAGGGGCATCTGAAGACTTGCAAAAATATAAAAGTACTAGGAATAGATTTGCTGAAGTGATCTGATTGGCTAAAGGAAATTATTTTTGGATTAAGATTAGTGAGTTAGCAGGGGACTCAAAAAAGTTTTGGAAAACCATTAATATGCTGGATGGTAAAGGTAAGAGTAGAGAAATCATTAAAATATCAGAAGATGGAAAAGTTTAATCTCAGATGATGAACTTCCAGAGCAATTTAATGAATTTTTTGTGAATGTTGGACGCTTTATTGGAGATGTGGAGGAGGATGAGGAGATGGATATAAAATACTTTGTCCAAGGCAACGGTAATTAATTTACCTTTCATAATGTATCTGTTTTTGATTTGGGACCAACATTTGCATTCAAAAATAGGTAAATGTTGTGGACTGGATAATCTAACTTTGAGGGGGACAGCCCTAACCTAATGACCAACTATATGAGGGCTCATATCCCTTCTTTCAGTAGTAACCAAACGTTTGGAAAGACTGGTAGCCAAGCAGCTGCAGGCCTTCATAGACAGTAAAAAGTTGGACAATAAATACCAGTCGAGTTTCCATAAAAACACAATACTCTTACCACTCTGTTGAGGGTCTTAGATGTCAACAAAGCTATGGAATTTGGGAAAGTTACTGGGGCCATCTTTGTTTGACTTCTCCAAGGCCTTCAAAATAGTGTATCATTCAATACTGCTGAAGAAATTTCGTGATTTGGAGCTGGAATTGGAGGCTTTAACATGGTTCCAAAATTGCTTGATTGGGTGACAACGAAGTACAATGCTGAATGGATGTTACTCTGGGGTATAAATATCAAAAGAGGAGTTCCACAGAGATCCATTTTGGGCTCTCTTTTGTTTACAAAATATTTCAGTGCATTGAGGAGTTACATCGGAGGAATGGACTACCAGCTATATGCTGATGATACTGTTTATGCCTCCAGTGTTTTGGTTAAAGTGGTCCAGTTGAAATTATAATGGATGTTTACTAAATTATAGACTTTAAGTTGTCCCATTTGAAACTGAACTCAAATAAGACAAATGTGATTGGGTCTTCAAATAAATTGGATATCCTTATTAACTGTGCATTAGATAGTTATACATTGGAAGGTAAAAAATTAGAAGAGGCATCAGTATTTGGGGTATTGGATGGATACAATAGGATCAGGAAATCTACATGTGGCCAAACTGATAAATAAGGATGGTAAATGTTTAGATGCACTACATCGACATAAGGGGTATTTGGATTGAAAGACTAGATTAAAGATAGCACAGTCTCAAATGTTCCCAATTTTAGACTATGCAGATATTGTGTATGAGTACTGTATGAAGGATAAGCTTACAAGGCTGGACATGCTTCATTAAATATGGCAAGTTTTGTGCTTGATGGTTCATATGATACTCATAGATGTATACTATATAATCAATTAGGCTGGGCTTCTTTGCACAAAAAGGTGTCGGCCGGATAAAATATTGTTTGCATTGAAAAGCATTCGGGGAGATGTTCCTGATCATTTGGAAGAACGTTTAGAGTACAGGGCACAGAAAAGTTCCTTAAGTAATTCAAATTTAGTGGAACTGGTAATCCCAAGGTCCAATACATTAAGGGCAAATCATTTTTTCAGCTATATGATCCCTCGTGAATGGAACTCTCGACCAGCTAGATTTCACTTGAGGGATGGAAAATTTCCATCCTATGCAGCTATAAAGGTATAGTTATTGTCTGCTAGTGCCTAGTGTCAGAGATGTAATTATCTCCCAATGGCGGTTACGTAGGGACATTTTGTAGAAATATGTCCCTATGTGTAATATATCATGTTCTAAATCCCTAGGTATGTCTAAGTGTAATATACCGTGTTTCTAGAGCATAAGTAGACAATGCACTAACAGTCTCCTTAACTGTATGCATGAAATGTGTAATAATTTGTGGAATTTTGTCCGTATATGTAATATATTGTGTGATGCCAATTCCTATTGAGTATATTAACTCTTTTAAAATGTTTGTTTACTAATGTATTTTATATTGTAACTTGCATCTTTTATGATGAGACATAATTGTAAATGAGCTATTTGTTCAATGATTTAATCTCAAATAAACAAACTTCAATAACCTCAAATCCTTAGCACACTATAACAAAGCAAAGAAAAAAATAGAATGCTGGAATGCATTGTGAGGTGGACGGGGGTCAGCAGCAGGAGAATAGAGGTAATTTTGTGGCTGCACAGAACACTGATGCAACCACACCTGCAGTACTGTGAGCAACTCTGGAGCACCACCTCAGGAAAGTCATAAACTGAAGTTGATGCAGAGGAGGGTGACCAAGATGCTACATGGCCAGAAGAGCAGGATATATGAACAAAGGTTGGAAAGCCACAACATGTACTCTCTAGAGATCAAGATGAAGAGGGGACACAACTGAAATGTTTAAATTCATGCATGGAATAAACAAAGTTGACAGAAGCAAGCTCTTCTCAGAGTGTGGCAACATTAATATCGGGGAACAAGAGACAGTTGATAAACAGTAGGTTTAGGAAGGGTATTAGGAAGTATTTCTTCACAGACAGAGTGATAGAAAAGCAGTATGGGCAGAGGTGTGCACAGAGTCAGTGAACAAGAGGAGGTCAAAATCCTTACAAAGCTGGGGGGCCTGGGGCATCCCCCCAGGAAATGTTTTAAAACATCACTGTAAATGGTACATTTTCCTGCATTTTATAGCTAAGCAAGATTATGTTACAGCCCACCAGGGTGAAACATTCTGTGATAAGGATGCTACTGTTTCCTGCCAGAATGTTTTAAACATATAAATATTTATGAAATTGCATTCTTCTCTTCTTTTGTAAAGTGGATTGTATCTCACTCTCCGTTTCTCTCACACTCTGTGAAATGGATCCCCAAGCTCACACTTAGCCCTTTTGTTAATTACCCCCTTCTTCCACCACTACCAACTCCCTAGGATTTTTTTGCCTGCCCACTGCCTGCAACCCACGCACCATACCCTGGTCTCAAGAAGTGGACAAGCAAGACAGTTTAGGCAAAAAAATTATCATCATATGAGCTGCCATTCTGATCTGAGCGCAGGCAAAAAAGGGACACAGCAGCAGTGCACTAGAGCAGCAGGCAGTGAAAACAAAAGAGAGGGGACCCAGTCCACTATTGCTGAGGGACAAATTAAAAACTTAACAAGCTATGGCCATATAAAAACAAAGTCTGAGTGGACGGGGTCCCCTCTGTTTTCATTGCTTGCTGCTCTGAGTCTAAAAGGGTGCAATGCTAAATTGAACACAACAGGGACAATGAATAAAATAGCATGCATGCAACAAAAATCCTCCATGTCATCCACTTGTGCAGTGAGTAACAGAAAGTGTCTGTCAGTGGTGTTGAGAGTCAGCCCAGTGAGTGGTATGGATGGAGTGCCCTGTGTTAGGGGGATCATAAAATTATTGCAGCTTTCGCAACTGCCAGTGCGTGCAGGTCTACTCTGGAGGACTGCTCTGCTCATCCATGATCATCATCTCAACACTCACAGACCTGACCCTGACGGTGAGTGAGTGCATGTGTGATTGACTGGCAATATCCTCCATGTGTGACAAGTCAGGTCACCCAACCTGACTCTCTGCACATGGTACACTGGCACAGAATGTCCTCCTGCTCTCATCCAAACCAAAGACCTTGCCGAGTCTGGCCAACTCCCCTCCCCCCAAAAAAGCAATAATTATTAAAGGTGACCAATGCAGAAATGGTGGAGAAATTCAAGAGGGGATATGACAGATATATAGGACTGGTTAAGGGAGCTGGGGAGGATAAGCAGGAGCGAGGATGGTTATTGACCCATGTCCTCACAGGGCTGATTGTATAGACCATGAGGCCTTCTTCTGCCAGCAGTGTCCTATGTTTCTGCAACATCTACACCTCAGCACCTGTTTTGATTTGCCCGTATTTTAGCTGTTGCTAATTATTCATATACTCTGCAGCCATTATTGCTAGCACTTCATCCAGTTCAATCTATTATATTGCAGTAAACAGTATGTAAAAAAAAAAAAAATGTTTTTGCTCACAGAGTACAAATTGGGATCCTAGTGCTGATTGTTCCCCTATAATGTTGATGTGATTTTCAACAGATTTTCTGCAGTTTTTTCATAAATTATTTTAGCAAGAGTATTATGCTTGAAAGGGCTGCCCAGGAAAGCCTTAAACGCAGAGAAAAAAAAAGACTTGAGGTAATACTGTTTTCTTAATTGAGAACTTAAGCCCCAATACAGAAACAACATGCCTTGAAGTATGGTGTTTACAAGACTACCCATTCTCCCAATGGAAAGTTCTTTCAAACTGATTGAGCTTATCTTTCATTTCCCAAGAGAGAACACCCCTAGGTCATCTGGCCTAGGAGGACACCTCTCAGGTAGAGGTACCATGCTATTATTTAACCAGAGACTGTTCAGAACCCCAGGACCATCTGCACAAAGTCAAGACCCACTAAGCTAGTTTTCCAGTTTACTCCAAGAGTTAGATACAACCTTATGTGCAAGTGTACAATACTTTTTTTTTAAGTCAGTATAGCACTGAGAAAAATTATTGTTACACATCATACAAAGGAACAGTATATAAAGCTAGTTCGCACATTGCCTATTGCATCACGACCAACCTAATATACCACTAGAAAAATATTGACCCTTTACCTGTTGAATAGTACTGTTTATGGCTGTGGGCAGAGCCTACAGCCATTGTGCTATCTGTAGCTGGAAAATGGAGTATCGTGGAACACATGTTTTGGACTTTTTAATGTATCCTTCCATGCCTACTGAAATAAAATACTCCCTTCTTTTTGTTAAGAATGTAGAAGACATAACTCCAAGCTGCTTATCAGATGACATTAGGAAACTGAAAAAGCATGTTAAATATTTGTTAAATATTGATCGCCTATTACACTGGCGATTTGTTTACCCCCTTCGGAATGCAACAACTTGCACATTTAAACACTTAGCATTTAAACAGCATCTTGCTACCAATTTCAGTTGAGAATGTATTGTCTTTCAAGAAAGATTCATACCTCATAAATGTCACCCTTTCCCAACAAATCTATAATTCACACTGTTTTTTAACCTCTAAAGATACTATCTGATCAGAACTGTCTCAGACATATGCCAGGTCTTCAGTGAACTACCCAGACTAAATATGTAGCAATCAGCAGGCATTTTCTACTATGCTTTTTGGGAAAAAAAATGTATTGAGCTACAGCAAACACACACACATACACACTGTACACATCATCCTCATGGGTACAGCATTCAAAATAAATACTGCATTCTAATATGTTATAAAACAAAAAAGAAACTGTTTATGTCAGTGAACACAGTGAAGTTCAGTTTAGAGTAGATTTTCTTTAAATATTTCTTACCTTATATTTTGTATCCTGGATAGCGCAGGAAGATGCTACATTTCATTGTCATAGGGATCTTCATTTACACATTTTTGCACTGTATTTACTCAGGCTGTCACAGATTAGATGCAATATCTTGCTTTCAGTGGAGTTATGATTTTATCATTTTAATAATGTATTTCTTCAGGGTAGCTTAGTCTAGGGCCCTCAAATTCAAAGGAGATGCACTGCGCATCTTGGCAGAAAAGGAAGATGTGCCACGCAACTCCAACAATGCACCGCAGCGAGAATTCAAATATGCAGGATGTGCCCGCTGCAAGAGAATGGGCCAGGGTGCACACAAATAGTATGCAATGCAAGTTGAGGGTGCATTCCCATCACACTGTGGCATACTCAGTGGGAATGCACTCCTTGCAGTCCAGAGCAGTGCGGCCACAGTTAGGCCATGAATAGCTGGCCTAACTTGGCCAGCCACCCACAGGCAAGCTACAGAAGTGCACCCAGGTGCACAGCATCCTGGCAGCCATGATGGACTAGAGGTACCCCCTCCCATCCCCGATCGATCCAACTCCATCCCTGAAGAGCTCTATAGTGTAGGGCCCGACCTAGACACAATCGCACCAGAGGAAACCACGGTCCATATCCATAACATAGAGTACCCCCACCCACCGCCTAGGTACATAGACACCCCTGCTCCCCCCATACCCCCATACCTGACCTGTTGTAGAGACTGGCACTGCCCTCCACACCCTGCACACCCTGCCACTGCCAGCCACTGACTGCACTGGACCCAGGCCAGGACCCTGCACTCCAGAATGACCCAAGTGGCTGTACCATTCATTCGGGCACTACACAAGCTGCAGACCCACCAGTTTATGCAGCCATGTGTATGTTCCTGGCAAACTGTAAGAGGGAATTGACATACTTCCAATACATGCCTTGTCAATGCTTTATCTTCCTGCTGCCATACACTGCTGCAGGTCCACACTCTCCCCCATTCCCTTGTGTAACATGCCACCCTCTGGACTGCTGAGGTACTCTGGGTGGCATGGGGTGTGGTATCCTGCAATGCCATTTGCAGTGTACACTCCAGGCTATGGACAGTGCATCTGCGGGTCTCCAATTGTACAAACGAATGGGAGGTCGGATGTAACATGCCTGATCTGCGACCTGTGTGAGTGGGTACAGCATCAGCTGTCACCCACACTGAGCAGTGCAACAGCACTGGGACAGTGGATCTGCATGCAAGCACCTGAGGTGTATGGCCACTGGGCATTATCTCCCGCACACAGCTTGTGCCTATGTATGACACATTCCAGCATCTTACTGCCAGTGCTCTGCCACCTGAAAATAAGATGCCATTTCTTCTGTGAACTATCCAGGCTAATAGCAATCAGCAGGCATATTCTAGGAGAATACACTGTAAATATGTGTAAAAGGAAGACCACATTGAAACTGCCTCTCAGCAGATCTGCATTATGCACATTCTTTAGAAATAATGGGTAAAACCATCCCAAAAGCACTCCACAACCATATCGGCTCTGACCAGAGACTGTTATTTTCTGTCACTTGCTTCCAATTGGAGTTAGAAAACAATGGCTGGAAGTGGTGCAATCTGATTGGTCAACACATTATAAAGGGTTAAATTTTAATAACTACAAACCCTAAAGGAGAAAATAATTTGAGTTTATACTGCATAACCTAGGGCTCCAATCTAAGGCTACAAGTCTGGGAATGCCCAAGTCTCTCCCATGGGGGGGGGGGAATGGAGTGGCCTGATGAAACTGTGTTCTATTCCAGGGCGTATTTAGGAGGCACACGGTAAGGGGACAGAGTTGTTAATCATGATCTAGGGTCTTAGTGCCTAAGGAGGAGGAACAGCATGCCAGCCAGGCCGGTGAGTAAGTGCTCAGTTATGACAGTATGTCATGTGGGGGGTTGTCAGCAGTGATCCTTCTGCTGGGTGCCAGACTCCAAAGAACCCAAAGCTGTGCCTCAGCTGAGAAGCTCCCAAGGGCCAAGATGCCCTACCAGCAGAGTGAAGCAGATCTGAAATGGATCCATGTCTTGTAAGGTCACCAAGGACACCAGGAAGTTTCGATGCATCTCTCCACAGGACTTTTGCCAGGATTTTTGTGTGTGTGGGGGGGTGTCTTTTAGTGAATGGTAGAACTACAGTATCTTGTGCATGTAATGCATGAAAAATCTTTGTAAAAAGACAGAGCTCTGGGGGCCACTAGGCCCCCAGGAGCTTTAAGGATTTAGGTGCTATGTGGTGCATTTTAATGCTTACATTGAAGATAAAACAAAGTGCTATTAGATCTCCCCCCATCCTTGACTCCAAGGGAAAAAAAATATATCATTCTGATATTTTAATGGAAATGCAACTTCAAAACTGTTTCTGCTTGAATGGATACAAAAAGTAATAAGAAAACTTTATGGTCTACTACTCGAAAACCACTAGTCAGCTATACATTACTCCAGCTAAATGCTTGCACCACTTTTGTATTTACAATGTAGCCACTACCATTTCAAAGGAGCAGGTGGTTTAGACTCATCCAACATCTTCATTCATCCAGTAACCCTTCAAAGTGAAAACTGTCACATAATACTGATTGAAATGAGAAGGAACCATCAATCAATACCACGTTCAGAAGCAGTCACATAATACCCACATTAAAATAATGTGCTGTACTCACACATAATTGTGCTTTCAAAGAACAGCCCATCAGGCACGCTATAACATTCAAAGTACTGGCAGCATCCTATACGTAACTACCCAAAGACAAGATGGGCAACTTCCAGTATCTCTTCCAAAGCATAACAGTCCCCGCTGCTAATGACTCAGTTTAGTGCAGGGCACTCCCCATAACACCACAGGGTGGAAGATCACAAATTCTCTCCATCTAGGTTCAATTTGGATCCCAGGGAAAGTGTTTAACTATAATCTCGGTGTATATACTCCCTAAAGATCAAGAGGCTGATTTCAAACTAGCACTTGATTATTTATCTAATAATCGCCATCAATCTGAAATCATAATGTTAAGGGACTTTAATATAAAGTGGTTATCCCCAGATGCTGCACCTTACCAGGATGCAATAGTGGCCATAGACATGGTCCATCTTGTTCAGTCCCCCACTCGTGTAAACTATCGCACCAGTTTAAGTACTCTCACAGACTGGGTACTACCCAACTGGCCACAAAGAATAACTAGAACCACTGTGCTAGCTGACTCTATCAGTGACCACTCGCCAGTTTTATGCTCCTGGACAAACAAGACCCTGAACCTCCCCCCAAAAAAAACAATAACCTCCAGAGTTATAAAAGCTGGACATCTTGCCTCACTAGAATCCTGCCTCTGCCAGCTAGACTGTGAGGGGGTCTACGCTGCTGCTGACGTGAATGCTGCTCTTGAGTGCTTTATCGACAAGTTTAACTCGGCCTGCAACATCTTTGACCCTCTAAAAATTAGGAAAATCAAAGGAACCAGCAAATCATGGATCACACCACAGCTCCTTGAGCTCATGGGGTCTGGGATAAGTTGTGGCATAGGGCTAAGAGCACTGGGTCCCCCTCTGACATACAGAAATACAAAGCAGTACGTAATAAGTGCACTCAAGCCATCCGCCTTGCAAAAAGATCTCACTTTAAAAGTGAACTGGACAACTCTTGTCGCAACAGCCACAGATTCTGGGACAATATAAAAATCCCAACAGGCAGAGCAAGTAAATCACCACCATCGCAAATAAACTTTGAGGGTGCGATTACCCAGGATCCCAAAACTATCGCAGATTGCTTCAACAAGGCCTTCACAGACCTTAGTGGGGTCCTTCCTCCAGACTATCTCCTACCTGTGCCTAGCTCTGCCATTAGTTGTACTGACATCCCTCCAACACACACAGCACCTCCCTTCTACCTGAAGGTAATCTCTACAAGTGAGGCAAAAAAATACTTGGACAAAGTTCTCGGGAACACTAGATCCAGTGGGGACTCGCTTGACCCAAAGATTGTAACTCTCACCCTGAATGTGTTACTCTCCCCTCTAACCTGGATCTTAAATCTCTCACTAAGCACTGGCATTTTCCCTCAATGCTGGAAAGCTGCGTTGGTCACCCCATTCTTTAAAAGCGGGAACAGAACCTGCCTGGCCAACTACAGGCCGATCTCAATTCTGCCCCCCCCCCCAAGGCACTAGAGAGGACAGTATATGATCAGTTAGGTACATACCTTGATAAGTACAACCTTCAATGCCAGGAACAGCATGACTTTCGGAAGGCACATAGTACTTCAATGGCATTGGTTGGGTTTACCGGTCATATCCATGAAGCACTTGACCGAGGGCTCTTGCTGGGGGCCACTTTCATCGACCTCACCAAGGGCTTCAACACAGTCAACCATGACTTGCTTCTCACACAACTCTCTAACATTGGTATATCTTGTCTCTCTAGGCTGGTTCCAGAGTTACCTCTCTAACAGGACCCAGCAGGTCAAGATTCTTGACATTCTATCCGACCATCAGCATGTCAACACAGGGGTGACCCAAGGTTCCATTTTGGGCCCCCTGCTGTTCAGCCTGTTTCTAAATGAACTCCCCAAAGTCTGTCAGAATGAGATCCTTCTATATGCAGATGATGCTGTTCTCTACACGTGTTACTCTACTCCAGAAGAGCTGGAAAAGGGTATGCAAGATGACTTCACTGCTGAGCAAAAATTGTTCCTTTAGTCTAAGCTCTTGCTCAACTACACTAAGACTAAAACAATGTTGTTTGCCTCCCATCAAAACCGTCATAAGTCACATCACCTCAATATCTACAATAACAAGTTTGATACACTCAAAATGGTCACCACCTTTAAGTACCTTGGTGTCCACCGTGACAGCTCTCTCTCCTACAGTCAGCACATATACCATGTTGCCAAGGCAGCTAGTGCCAGACTAGGTCAGCTGTACCGGCATAGGCAGTGCCTCACCAAACGTGCCATCAAGCTTGCAGTTAACAGCTCCGTGGTCTCTGTCATAGATTATGGACTGATAGTCTACGGAGTCGGTACCGATACAGCACTTAGGCAAATCAAGATTGTCTTAAACAAAGCCTGTAGACTAGTCCTGGGTGTGGACCATTTAACTCACACTTGTGACCTATACTCAAGCACTGGTTGGTTAAACCTGAATAACAGAATTCAGTACCAAGTCTGTCTATTAGCTAAAAAATCCACCCTAGGTCTTGCTCCTCCTGGAGTGAGGCAACTGCTAAGAAACTCCACTTCCTCCAGACTAACTAGGGGGTCGAATAAAGCTGCCTTCATTAACCCATTCCGACGGACCTCACTAGGACAATGGTTCTTCAAATACAGGGCCCCCTGCTGGCTAAATTCACTTAACTCTGAGCTGATTGAGGAAACGAAACTACTCCCATTTAAGACCAAGCTGCTGCAATACCTGGCCACTCTTAGTAACAGCGACTGCATCACCTGTGCATAGTCCTACTGTTATTGATAACTTATTTGTCCTGCATAGCACCCATCCCCCCCCACTTCCTCCTTTGCCTGGTGTGACCCCACTGAGCACTTATTCCCACGTCCCCTCTTTATCCCCGCCTTCCTGCTTTCTCTTCACATATGTTAACCCCCAATTTTCACCGCCTCCCTCCCGGTTTCTCCCTCATCTCACCCCCCACTTTAAAACCTTTTCCTTTATCCCTCTCTCCCCACATTATCCAGCCCTGCCCTGCCCTATCACCTATTTACGTAACTCTGGTAGATTCCTATCCAATCCCATCCCTCTGACTACTCAACCCCTTATTCTGTCACCCCTTTGTCTCCTCCCCACCCTCCCCTGCTCTCATCTATTCTGTCCTCCCTCCATTGGTCACCACCACTTGACCCTACATAACTCTACCTGCACTCTCTAAAGCTCAGCTACCACTATAAATTGCTTGTCCGCTTAGGTATGCGCTTAGTACTGTTGCAATAAAGTTGATCTGTCCTACCTGATGTATTTTGACTGTACTTGCTTGAATCTGTATCTAAATGTACCATAATGTACTTGCCTGCTGTATATACCCCTGTTTTTCAATGTCTACGTACCTTGTCTATTGCCTTACAACATGGAACCTTTGTAAACAAGCTTTTAGCTCAAAGGTGTTATCCAAGATTCCAATCAATAAATAAATAAGTGTGATACTCTCCTGGACTGACCAGTACTGGAGTGTGGTGCGCTCAGGCCATGGCTGCAACAGGAGCCAATCAGCAAGACTTGTGGATGTCAGTCGCTTGCTGATTGGCTCATCAGGACTGGGGTAGGAGCGAATTGGATGAAGCAGGGATGGCATGAGGCACAGGGCACCACTACAGTTACTGGCAGCTGGGGGGATGATTTGAAGGATCACAGTTTTTATTTAATTTTATTTTATTTTAGTCTTTGGTAACGGGTAAGGCCCACTAGGCACAAGTGCCTGTTTTCAGGGGCAACCTGGGAGCACTGGGCGGTTAAGTGACTTGCTCAGAGTCGCACAGTATGCAAGTGGAGGTTGTAAGAATCAAACTCCGGTCTGGTCTCAGTAACATTGTCAAAAAACACACACACACAAAAAAAATGGAGGTTAAAGGAAGGGGTGTTCAAACCTGATAAACCCCAGCTGGCAATGGACCTGCCCTCCAGGGATACGGAAACTGATCAATCAGGCATAGTTGACTGCTGGGGGAAGCTAGATTGTAATGTGAAAACTTGGAAATGAAGACTTCTGTCTTGGAATACAAAACTCTACATGAGTTCAGGAAACAGGATGACTCCTGATGATGGTACTGAGGGTACCTGGAAGGGGTCCCTGTTGCCAGTTTATGTTCACAGGTGCATGTGGATCCTTCCCTGAGCCCACAGTTCACTAGCATCCTGGAACAGTCCCGACTTTCAGCATCCAAATACTGTACCTGCATGGGGATGAAAATGTTCAGCAGCAATCCACCCCACCCCCACCCCCGACAGGCCAAAGAAGGTAATAATCCTGGGCAGCCCTGCTATTGCTATTGCTGACCAAGGGACAAACACCAGTGGCAATTGGGGTCCCCAGCCAGGTGCACTCAGGGAAGTCTTCAAGTGCTGTTCTCTTTCCTCAACCCATGTAGGGTTCTGTTGTCTGAGACTGAAGTCTGTATTTAGGCTTTGTAAACCATTCCCCAGATACAAGCAACCAGCTATGCCTGTTTATGCATTCAGCTTCTACATCCCTGGAGAAGCAGTCAGAACTGCTCAGTACCTTTGGTAGCCATAGGAGATTGGACAGCTGGATCCTTCACAATACACTGGAACTCTGCACCCCTTGTGGTTAATTGTTGTAGTATGTGTCTCTGTGCATGGATGGAATTGGATGGAAGACAGCACTTCATTCTATATGTTCTGGTAGTGCACTTGCATTCTACATTGGTGTACAAAGAGGTAGCATGTAAGGACTTAAAGACCATGGGCCACATATATTTACAAGCTTAACAGACCATTTAACTATGACATGCACTACTGTAATGTGCATGTATTTCAAATATTTGGTAGTGCATATGTGAGCCCCACCCACACACACACAGGGCCCTGGAACCCCATGAAAGGAACAAGGACTTGATTGCCTCAGATGTAGAATAGCCTTCACAGTAGAACATGCAGTCAAGAAGCAGTTACCCCATATATATCAACCAGTGCAGCCACTAGAGGCAGATCTATTTGATATGAATTTTGACACTCTGGGATATTTATAAACAAATACATCAATATTGTTGGCAGGTAAAGACTTTGCAATTCATCCAGGCTGCCTAAAACCTAATTGTGGAAATGGCCCCTGCAGTCCTTTTCCTCCACCCTACAACCAGCTGTTCCACCCTTATATTTCCTATCCATCTGCCCCACCCATTTTTGAACACCCCAATTGTTTTAGCACATACAATCTGTTCAAGCTGGTTACTTTGCATGGTTCCACCATGCCGCAGTGACGATGAAGTTACTGGCATAAATCATAGAGCCAGCACTTTGCCAACACCAGGCTCAGCGCACCGACAATCTGCCGTCTGGCAGTTGGAGCGACAGCAATCGCGAGGGGCATGGATCGCACCCTGGTGGCAAGAAGGGCAACCTGGAAATTGGCAACACTGCTGGACGGCAAAAAACAAAGTCGCACAAGATGTATGGAACATTATTACGCAGACAACATTCCGGCAGCACATTAATGGACTACGACTTTCCACTACCCTTTCCATGAAGTAGTACTTCGTGTTGTCCATTCTGACCCCCCTTCCCGCCAGCTTCATGGCGAATCCCCTAGTGCATATGTTCCTACTCAGTATGAACAACTTCTTGCTGTCCACTTTATTTACCCCAGGGAGGTACTTGAGCATCTCTGTCATGTCTGCCCACTCTTTCTCTTTTATCTTCCAATACGTACAGTATATAGTATATGGTTAAGGTTTATTGTGTACAGAATTCAGAGGCTTCAAGACCCTGTTGTAGAACAGTTCAAATTCAAAAAAGTTGTTCTACTATTGTTCGATGTCACATCGATAGTACAACTTTTTTTGACCTTTGAACCGCTCCATTCGTTATTACAGTTTTGGAGTTGACTTTGAGGTGCACCACTTAGTGTAATACAACCACCCTCTGTCAAATCTTATCTCTTTCCCTCAGAGCAGTAGCGAAAAATTTAATCTGAGTCTTTTTTTCCATTTCTTTTTAGTAGCATGAGCGTATCTCAGCGGATCTGACAGGCAACAATTTGTTAATGGCAGTTGGGAGCTGCTGATGAAAGTCGCACTGTAGCTCTCCAGAAAGGAAAAAAAAAACAACAAAATGCTTCATTTAATGTAATAATCGTATATTTTTTTAATATGTGCTCCAGTTGTTGCAGTTCCTGAACATGTAGGCAGACAGAGGCAAACAAATGAGCAGTTGGGTGTGGTTGACAAGTGAGAGGCGGGTAGACAAGCAGACAGGGAAAGACAAACTAGCAGCCCATTGTGTCCTGTACTTTTTTGAACCATATACTATATAAAATAGTATATGGACAACCACACACAAACAAGGACAGTGTTTTCATCTTGGGGTCTCTCGATCTTCACTCTCGAGGTCCCTGTGATATCATCTCAACCCCTTGATGGAAACACAGCCTTGTTGTGTATGGTTGCCCATACACTTTTCTATTTATCTTGAGGTCTGCTAACCTCTCCTTGTATGACCTCTCCTGCTGCCCTTGTATCATTACAGTCACCTAACTTTACACTGCCTCCAATTTCCCTCTGTTCTTCTTCAAGTGTGGCCTCTCTACCCTTTCACAGATCCTACTACCATCTGTGAAAAGGCATATCTTCCCCTGGCCCTCTCCCTCTCTCTCACATATTATAATGTTAAAGAGGACCAGTCCCAAAAGAGATCACTGGGGCATTCCACTTGTAACATTCTTCACCTCTGAATGCTCCCCATTCAGGAACAGCCACTGGATCCTACCACTCAGCCAGTTTCTCACCCATCCAATTATTTTGTCCCACATCCCTAAGTCACCCAGCATCTTGGCCAGTCATCCATATAGGACAGAGTCAAAGTCTTTACTGAAGTCACAATACAGGTTATCCACTGCCTGACCCTTGTCCACAGCCATTGTCACCCTTCTGAAGAATTTGGTCAGGTTTATTTGGCAAGACCTCCCAACTGTTAAACCTGATGTCCTGTACATTATTTGCCTCCAGAAACTCCACCAGCCTCTCCTTTTTATTGAGTCTAACAGTTTCCCTTTGTTAGACTTCAGACTGATCAGCCAGTAGTTCCCTGGCCAGTCTTACCTCACAGTGTTGTGCACTGGAATGGCCAGACCACTAGCAGATCTCTTCAACTACTCTTTTGAAACTGACAAAGTGATGGGGGACTAGATGACAGCAGATGTGGTCTCCTCTAGTCTATCACCACTTTGTCAGTTTCAAAAAGCAGTTGAAGAGATCTGCTAGTGGTCCAGCCAGAGTCTACCCCATCTCTGCCAATACTGTCAGGTGCATCCAATCAGGGTCCATGGATTTATCCACCTTTAGTGACTATGTACCCCATAACAACCTCTCCTCCATAAATGGCTCCATCTTCATAGCTGCTATAGACCTGTTACAGATTTTACTGCTGCATTCGGGCAGTGGTCCCCCGTCTTCCACCGTGAAAACTTAAAAGAAGTATTCATTCAGAAAGTTGGTCTTCTTCTCATCCTCCTCCCTTCCTCCTAACTTTGACCAGTCGCTGTTACTAAGAGTGGCCAGGTATACCCAGTTCTACCACCTCATTGATCGCCTTCTGTAGCTCTTTGTTGGGATCCTCCTTCTGTGTTGGAGGCCCATACACCACCCTGACCCTGACCCTAATCACCCTCCCTCCCGCTACAATTACTTGGACCCTGACTGCCTCCACCTTTGTTCCTCTCCCTACTTCCTGCATTTCTGAGGCTTTTATACCATCCCTAATATACAGTGTAACCACACCCATTATCCTCCATACTCTATTACCTCCTGTGTGGTGCTGTAATGCCCATGTTTCAGTTATAGTCACCATATCCAGTTGTGTCTCAGCCATTATTGCTTTGAGATCACAAGTGTTGTTTTCCTGACTCCTGGCATTAGCACATGTCACCCTCCACACCCCCTGCTTCCTCCCTATTGGCTGCCCCATTACCATCCCTCTGAACTCCGACACAACTGCTCCCCCTGCACGTCCCTGTTTCTGCCTTTTTCTGCCACTTTCTGCACTGTCCCCTTCCTCCCCACTCCATCTTGCTTTATCAATACTTCTGCATTTATCTTACACACTGGCCCCACTGCAGTCTCCCTCCTTTCCTCCCCTTTCTGACCTTCCTCTCCTGTCTCCTCTACTGCTGGTGGAAGGCCCTTGTGTCCCCTCTCAGTTGTGTTGATGAGCCTATCCTCAACTGTGCTACCTCCCATTTTGCTAGTTTTTCCCAGCCTCCTGGTAACCTCCTCACTAGGGGGCAGTCCATCCCTACTGAACAACCTCCAGTTCCACAAGGTATAGCCCCAATCTTCAAAGAACTAAAAACCCATCTCCTTGCACCAGCCCTTTAGTCACACATTAACTTATCTATTTTGCCCTACTCCCTATGATTGTAGCGTGGCTGCAGTGGAATTCTGGAGAAGGTCACCATCTCTGATCTGTTACTCCAAATCCTACATAAGGTACAGAAGATTGACTTTACTTTCTCTTCACTTCTCCAAGCCAGATTGTTTGTCCCTAAGTGCATAATCAGATCCATCCCTACCATCCCTCCCAGTAAGTTCTAACACTTTCTTTCTGAGGATATCTTCTGTTGCTCCATGGAAACAGTGTGCCTGTTACTCCAGGGGCAAGTTGTTTATGGTTAAAAAAGGCATGTAGGGTTACATCCTGAAAATAAAAGTTAAATAACCTGAGTCAGTTGTCAGTCTAAAGTAGGTCTGTTATCTAGTATATCCAGATTTTTGTGGGCTTCACTCACCTGCTTTTTGAGTGTTCTAAGAACTTTGTTGGTTACTGCCTATTTGCCCCTGCTGGGTCTCTAGGTCATCTGCAGGAATGGAGCCTGTAGTTCCCCTTTGTCGTTTGTTTGCACAGGACATCAAGTTGCCAGTGTCTGCTCTGATATTCAGTTCTCATCTGAATCCTTCTACAGTTAAGGCACTGGCCATGTACCCAGAGCACCCCATGAGTTATGACTGTCCCACAGTCAATGCACTCCCTCCACTCCCCCAGCAAGGTCCCACCTGCATGTTCATGTGTGATATGCCTTAGTGCCTATCAACTATTAGTCTCACCTTGTGCCCTGCTACTCAGCTGCATCCCAGACAGGGATTTGCCTACCTTCAGTAAAAACACTAAGCTTACCCTGCACACAGAAAGACCTCAATGGAACCCAGCCTCAGACTGGGAATAAGGCTTACCCTCAGTAAAAACGCTAAGTGCACCTTTCACATACAGACATCCATGAAGACCTACCACTGATATGAACTCTTTTATTTCAAAGATTTTACCAGGAAAGACATACTGAGCTGGTAACAGCTCATTCCTAGATGCACCCAGGAGTGGGGTACAGTACAACGCATAAAGATAAAGTGCAATGAAATAAGTAAGTTACAGTTGCTATGCAAAAAAGGCAATATAAAATACAAAATAAACATAAAGTTGCCTTAACCATTAGAGCAGATTTGCAGATGCATCACTAGAACAAAGTGCTACACCCCATGGCTAAGTTCTAGTCATTGGTGGGCAATAACAGGGGGGCCTGGACACCAGGGCTGCACTTTGCAAGTTAAAGGAAAATTGCAGAAGTGAGTTGTGAAGTCACGAAGGAGGGAGTCAACGAACTAGAGGGATGAGGCTGAGCAGATAACAGGGTTAGCCACTCTGCCTTATCCCTCAGCAACAGCAACAGCAGTAGCACTAGCAATAGCAGAAGAACATAATGATCGACACAAACAGGTAGGCTCACCCTAGAGATGAATTAAGCTACCCTTTAATATACCTGTAACCCTGTTGCAAGAATTTTTGCCTTAACTGAACCCACGACAGAAACAACACTATGACTGCACTTGGCCATAGTAAGAGGGTAGGAGCAGAACTAAAAGGGAGGGAGGACCACTAGGCCTTCTCAGTGCCGCTAGGTAGGGTGGGCAGACTAGATGGGCCTCTGAGACTTTTCCTAATTTTTTCTATGACTGTGGAGGAGCAGAGTCCCCTGCATTTAACTACTGTTTATTTCCTAAGATGAAAAATGTTGCAGGAGAGGAAATACGATGGATGTAGGGCACACCACCATGCATTTGAATGAGTTGGTTGCTAGCTTGAAATTCAGTGTTCCCACATTGATTTGGCCTCTCCCCGGTTACTGCGGGGCAGTTTTCCTGTAGACTACATTATTTCTTATGGGAGCTGAATTGCTTTGTTTTCCCGTATGACCAATGAAAGACTATGGGAACAATTCCCCTGTAGGTAGCTCTATTTTCCTGCAAATTACCAGTGTTGCACTGCTCCTTATGATTTATTTATTTTATTTATTTATTTTTTGATGACTGGGTAGGTGCACTAGACACAAGAGTGACTATTTTCAGGCACGACCCGGGAGCTCAGCAATACAGAGAGATAGAAGTACACAGAAGACAGTGTTAAGAAATATGCAAATACATTACAGTCAGAGGTGAATCACATACAAGACAATATTTGTACTAAGGCACATAGAGGTGTAATTATACAAATAGAAGGTAAGTGCCCATGTGCAATCAGTAGTAGTATTAACAGCATTTAAAGTGCAGAAAAAAATACCACAGGGTAACATTACATCTGGCTGAAACTAAAAACAGCTAATTGAAAGGAGGTAGGGAAAGAGATAAATGCTGAGAAACAGCCTAGTAAGAGAGAAGAGGTGCTAAGGAGAAGGATGGGAAAGAGTGGGGAGGATAGAAATAACAGGGAGACTGAGGGGAGGAGAGAATTTACGGCGGAGGCTGAAGAGCAGGGTGCCAGCTCACACCACAGAAGGGGGAGGAAAACAGTGGGCAACTGGGGCAAAGGGAACCAAGATCTATGGTGGATTGAAGCAGGTGCAACGATCACATGTGGTAAAGAGGGAGCGTTGTCTTTTCTTAAAAGTAGCATGATTAGGGGCCATGAGTATGTCTAGGGGCAGCAAATTCCAATAAAAGGGACCTACGTGCAAGAAACCTGATTTCCCTTTGGTAGTTCTACATCTGGGGATACTAAGCAAGGAAAGGTCAGAAGATCGGAGACCGTAGGAGATGGGCTGTGGGGTCAGCAAGGAGGTGAGATAGTTAGGCATACTGGATCGCAGT
Source organism: Neoceratodus forsteri (assembly GCA_016271365.2). Lineage (NCBI taxonomy): Eukaryota > Metazoa > Chordata > Ceratodontiformes > Ceratodontidae > Neoceratodus > Neoceratodus forsteri. Next base: position 935,502,227 of record CM028133.1, read on the forward strand.
ATACTATCTAGAAAGTTCCCAGAGAGAGGAGCCGATGTGCAATGGGGAGGCCAGTTTAGGTCTGAATATAGTAGGCAGTGATGTCTGAGTCTAGGGGATGCAGAGGCATAACGGCATATACTGTTGTAAGTTGTGTCCCACTTATGAAAAGTAGCTTTAGATGCATTGCCTTAGCTCTACTCTGCTGTTTCTTAGAGGTGTGTTTGATGATTTTAGTCATCAGTGATGATGATGCCTGTCTCTTTCTTCCTTGTGTCTGCTAGCAACTCCCTCCCAGCCTATAAGTGGCTTCAGGTTTTCTCTTCCTATGTGCATGATTTTGCACTTCTTTGCATTAAATCCCAGTTGCCACTCTTCTGACCATTTTGCTAGTTTATCCAGATCTCTTCTCATTCTGCCCACCCCATCTGGATCATCTACCCTGTTGCGAGATCTTGCGAATATCTGCCAAACAGACAAGCCTTCCCTCCTAGTCCATCTCGAGGTCACTAATGAAGATGTTGAATAGGACTGGCCCCAGGACTGATCCCTGAGTACCCCACTTGTGACTTGCATCTCTTCTGACTGTATACCATTTACTACCACTCTCTGTTTTCTGCAGTCAACCAGTTTGCCGCAGTTGACCAACTTCTGACCCACCCGAGCCTACCTAGCTTATTTATCAATCTTCTATGTGGAACAGTGTCAAAAGCTTTGCTGAAGTCAAGGTAGGCGACATCAACTGCTCCCCTTGGTCCACCACTCTGGTTACCCAGTCAAAGAAATCTATGAGATTAGTTTGACAGGACCTTCCTTTGTAAACCCATGCTGTCTTGGATCCTGTGCCCCTATGGATTTCAGGTGTTGCACTATCCTTTCCTTAAGGAGTGCCTCCATAATCTTGCCCACTACTGAGGTAAGACTGACCCAGTCTGTAGTTCCCGCCTCCTCCCTGCTACCACTCTTGTGGGCGGGGATCACATGAAACCCTTCTCCAGTCTTCTGGGACCTCTCTCTGTGCTCAGAGACTCATTAAACAATTCTGTAATGGCTCTGCTAGTTCCTCCTTTAGCTCCTTAAGTACCCTGGGATGTATGCCATCAGGTCCCATTGCCTTATCCACCCTGAGCTTAGCAAGCTCTTGTAGGACCCTTTCTTTTGTGAAGGGAGTAGTGCTCACCTCCCTCCCCCCTGTGTCCATGATGCTGAGCTGTGGGCCCTGCCCTACCTTCTCTTCAGTAAATACTGAGCAAAAGTATCTATTTAGGATAGATGCCTTTACAGGGTCCTCCTCCTCACATGCTCCCTTTTCTCCATTAAGCTTAGCAATACCCCCTCTGGACTTTCTCCTTTCACTAATGTATCTATAGAAAGTCTTGTCACCTTCTTTTCTGTTCGTGCTAGTGTTTCCTCAGTTTGGGACTTTGCCTGCCTTACTGCCTTACCTGCTTCCCTTAGGGCAGTTTGGTATGCCTCCTAACTTCATCCCGCTGTGTTCCCCTTATATATTTTCTGAAGGCTTGCCTTTTGGCTCTGACCTTTTCTTGCTACTGTATTTGAGAACCAAAGTGGTTTCCTTCTTCTTTGCACTTCCTTTTCTGTCTAACACAATGGGATGTTGCTTCAAGTATTGTATCCTTAATGCTTGCCCACTTTGCCTGTACCTCCTCACCTGTGTTTTTTGCAGGGCTATCTTAACTCTGTTGGCCATCTTATCAAAGTCAGCTCCTCTCGAAGTCCCATATTTTTGCCTTGGAATGGGATGATTTAGATGTAGTAGCCAAATTGAACCATACCATTGATGGTCACTGGACCCAGGTGACCTTCTACCTGGAGATCTGTGATCCCTTCTTTGTTAGTCAGTACTAGATCTAGGATAGCCCTGTCTCTTGTGGGTCTTGAGGTTTGGGTCTAGATGAATCCTGAGATATTTAAATGACTGAACCTGCTCAAGGGTGCTTCCATGGCTAGTAGTGATGGAGAGAGGATGAAGCCTGTGCTGGTTTCAGTGGCTGCTGAAGAGCATAATCTTGTTTTTATTATGGTTTAGGACAAGCTTGTGCTTGCTAAACCAGTTTTCTATAGTGGCAAAGCCTTGCTGAAGATTGTGCTGAAGCGGTTCAGGTTCCCTGAGAGAGGTGATGATTTCTGCGTCATCAGCATAAAGAATTAATTGCTCAGGACAGGATTGGGAAGGGTGTTCAAGAAGAGGCAGAATAGTAGGGGGCCCAGAATTGACCCCTGGGAGACTCCAGGGCAGACTGGTCTGGCAAAAGAGAGGACCCCATTGATTTTCACTCTTTGTGTCTGATTTTCTAGGTAGCTACTGAACCAATCAGTAGCATCAGTGCAAGTGCAAGATAATGCATATGGGGCACAAAAACCCTGGCACAATATATCAGTTGGGGGGTGAGGATATAGCATGCACCAAGCAGGAAAGGGATCTTGGGGTTGTCATCTCTGATGACCTCAAGGTAGGGAAACAGTGTGACAAGGCAGCAGGTAAAGCAAATAGGATGCTGGGATTTATAGGCAGGGCATCACCAGCAGGAAAAGGGAGGTCATAATTCCAGCTATACAAGACACTAGTGAGGCCCACCTGGGTACAGTGTACAGTTCTGGAGACCATACCTCGTAAGGACATAGACAGGGTAGAGAAGGTTCAGAGGAGGGCAACAAAGATGGTGCATGGATTGCATCACAAGTCCTATGAAGACAGGTTGAAGAAACTGAACATGTACTCCCTGGAGGAGAGGAGGAGAGAGGGATATGATAGAGACATACAAGTATCTTACAGGGAGGAACAGGGTGCAGGAAAACACTATTTTAAGTGAAAAAGATGTTCCAGGACTAGAGGGCATGGGATGAAGTTGGAGGGAGGACGATTCAGAGGAAACATGAGAAAGAATTTCTTCACAGAACGGGTGGTGGACAAGTGGAACACCCTGCCAGAGGAAGTGGTGGGGGCTGAAACAATCACGGGATTTAAGAATGCATGGGATAGACATAAAGGAATTCTAGAGGTCAGGGGTAAGGGGCAACAGACTTCTAGGAAAACAAACTGAACTTACAAGCTCAAATGGGCAGACTGGGTGGGCCATAGGCCCTTATCTGTCAACACTGTCTATGTATCTATGTATCAGGGAGAGTCCAGTCGACAGAGCTGTTCAATCAGCAGACGATGATGTATGGTGTCAAATGCTTTTGGCAGACCAACAAAAATGGCCCCAGTTAGCTGACCATTATCCAGAGCAGAGTGTAGCTTACCAGTGAAATCTAGTAGGGCTATTGATGTACTGTGGCCTTTCCTGAAACCATGCTGTTGCGGACATAAGATGTTGTATTTTTCCAAGAAGTCAATAAGTTGATCTGCCACAATGCATTCCAGAGCCTTCAAGAGAGGAGGGAGTATGGAGATAGGACGATAGTTACCATGGTATGTCTTATCACCAGTTTTGTGGACTGGCGTAACAGTTGCAGCTTTCCATAGGTCTGGGAATTGGCTGAGACTAAGGGAGAGGTTGAAAATATGAGTAAGTGGACCAAGGACCTCGTCAAGTGTGAGAGATAGTAGTTTGAGGTTGAGTGAGTCCCCGCTAGTTCTGGACTTGGATATTGCTTTGTTGATATAATTGCGTGCTGCATGCTTCTTGACAATTTGGAAGTAGAAAGGTGGGAGATTTGATGGGGTGGGATAGCTACAGGGATTAGGGGAGTCGGGTTCCAGAAAAAAGTCTGTGGGGAGAACACTACTAAGGTCAGTGAAGGCATCATTGAAGGTGTTAGCAATGACCAGCGGATCAAGAGTGATGGACCCATCAACCTTTAGCATCGTTGGAGATGATTTTGGCTGCTTCCCAGTGGCTTCTTGAATGTTCTTCCAGAATTCACTGCCGTTTTCCCAGGTATTAGAGAGAGCTTCTTTGTAGTACATACTTTTCCTCAGTCTGATGGATTTCGTGCAGAGGTTACATGCACATTTGTAATTTGAATATTAATTTGAGAACCGGATGCTCTAGCAAGGGCCTAGAGGTGGGCCCTGGATTTCAGCTACAGCAGGAGCTTACCATTTATCCAGGGATTTTTAGCACCTTCACTTTTCATTTTTGAAGGGGCCAAGGAGTCGCAGGCAGCATTGAGTGATGAGACAAAGTAGTTGAGATCTGAGTTGACATCCGTGGCTTTGTAGATGGGTGATCAATCATGCTGATTAAGGAATAATTTAAAGTGAATGAGCTGACCACTAGGTAGAACTCTGCTAGTGATGACATTAGGCGGTGGTTTGCAGAATTTGTTTGACCATTGACAGGTAACAGGGGAATGATCTCTAAAAGAGTCAGGGTGCATGGAGGTGTTTGACATATGGGAGGAATGACTGGTCAGGATCCAATCCAGCAGGGTACAAGTGCCTGTTTTGTAGTTTTTTTCTTGTGTGGGAGAGCACCATCTGCGTGAGGTTTGCAGCTGAGATGGCATCCCTATAAGCCCCGGCATCAGGTGCATGCCAGTTAATATTAAATAATATTGCCAGTTAATATTAAATAATATTAAATATGTCAGGAGAAAGAGAGAGTGATATCCAGTGTTACATCTACATATTTGAAGCTTTGTACCATTTCAAGTGGGGAAAAGAGATTGTCGTGAATTTGAATTTGGTAGGATCTGTGATTATTTTGGGTAGATGCGAACATCATGGTTGTGGTTTTCTTGTAGTTGAGTAGTAGTTTGGATTTGAAGAACCATTGTTCTACTGTGGTGAAATTTTACTGCATTTGATTTTCGAGCTCAGCAGGGTCATGGTAACTTGAGTAGAGGATGGCATCATCTGTGTATAGCAAGACATTGTCATTGACTGCCGGGGGAGATGGTTTAAGAACAAGCTAAAGAGTAGTGGGCTGATAATTGAGCCCTGGGGCACTCTGGTTGTAACAGGTCGACTATCCAAGAAGACAGATTGAATTTTCACTTGTTGCGTTCTTCCTGTTAGGTAGCTCCTGAACCAGGAAACAGATTCAGCAGATAAGCCCATCCGGGAGAGTTGGTACAGGAGCAATTCAATAGTTAACTGAGTTGAAGTCCTTGGTGAGATCTATGTAGGTAGCCCCCACCAAGTGCCCTCGATCTGGCGCATTGTGCCTATAGCCTGTAAATTCAACAAGGGTGCTATGCTGCTTCTGGAAGCCATGTTGCTGATGGCATTGAAACTGGTGTTTGTCTAGGTAATCTGTCAATTGGTCTGACACTATGCGTGCTAGTGCTTTTGAAGGGGGGGGGAGTATTGATATAGGCTGGTAATTAGAGTGGAGTGTGTGGTCGCTGCCTTTGTGGATGGGTGTGACCGTAGCAGCTTTCCATAGCCGAGGGGAATTTACTGTACCAGTGACCAGAGATAGGTTAAAGATTTTGGTAAGGGGAATGAGGATGGTATCTAGGGTGAGCTTTACTAGCTTATGATCTAGTATGTCGCTTCTGGCTCTTGACTTACCAAGAGCTTTTAGGAGTATTTTTTAGCTGTCACTGGAGTGACGAATTTCAGGTACAAGGGGGTAGGGGAATTTTTACTGGACATAAGCTCCTTCGGAGGGTTGTTGTAGCTCTTAGGTTGGAGGAAGTCAGGTGGCAGAACACTGCTGAGGTCAGTGAATACCTCATTTAGCATGTTGGCGATAATTCTGGGGTCCTGGGTGGGGGGATCATCAACCTTTAGAATGCTGGGAGGAGTTTTATTATGTTTACCAGAGAGAGTTTTTATATTCTCCCAAATCCCTATGGCTGTCCCCAGGAGTTGGAAAACTCAGTTCTGAAATTTTGGCTTTTAACCTGCCTAATTGCCCAGGTACAGTTATTGTGAGCAGTTTTGTATCTCTGTGTGTCAGCCGGGGAGCTGGTTCTTTAAGCTTTAGCCCATAACTTGTCTCTGTCTTTCATAATTTCTATGAGTTGGGGAGATATCCAGGGGTTGCAGGAGTCATGCATTTTTGTTTACTGATGGGGGCATAGATATTACTGGATTCACTGAATTTCATATATGAATCCTTCAAGTGCAGAGTCAACGTCAGTTGAATTGTCAATAAAGCTCCAGTCTTGCCACTCTGGGTGGGATATTAACACAGCCAGTTTCCCTTTTTTTAGTAGTCTGTTTGTTACTGTTCTAGTAGGTACCTTGGGGGACTTATTTGACCAGCTAATGAGTATGGGCGATGGTTGCTGAAGGAATACGGGAGGACAGTTGTGTGAGTTATTCTCTCTGGCCAGTTGGTGATAATACAGTCAATCAGCAACCCTGTTCCAGTACGGCAGTTTAGGCGCATGGGGAGCTCACAGTTGAGTCAGATTCAAAGCCAATAGTACATCTTTATAGGGTGCTGTGTCCGGGATGACCAGTTAATATTAAAATCCCCATCATTACTAGTTCTGAGTTTTGGTGGGAGTTTGTAATGTAATCTTGAATAATTTTGAAACCACTAGGTCGGTCCTTTGGCGGGATGTAATCCTACATAATAAAAAATCTCTTTAAAGCACCGCAGAAACATCAAGGAAAACTATGAAGATGATCACATTTTTAGACACAGTTTAGCCTGAAACCTAAATATTGTAGTTTTGGTATTTAGCCCCCCCCCCACCCCCAATGCTTTCTTTACTGAAAGCAATGTAATGAAAACAGAGGCCTTGATTTTCAAAGGTTTTCATGCAGGACTTGTGGCAGCTGTTCCGACTGAACTGCATCATTGCAAGTCGCTAAAATCTTTGCAGGCTGTCTTCAAACATTTTATGATGTTGCATCACTTTTCTCACTGTATAGCAAAACAGTGTCACTGTTATAAATCACTAAAGTGGTTTCAGCCAATCAGCATGCAAAGCTACTGTACATCTTATCTTGTGTACAGCGTACTGTCATGCAGGATTGTTAGGGGAGGGCACGCCACTTCAGCACCGAAGGGAGGATAGCTTAAGTAAATTAAAAACAATTCTCTAAATCTATTATAAATCACTCAAACTAAACTGGAGTGATTTATATAGAGGTTATAAAATGGGCAAACGATTTCAAGCAATCTGATTGGTTGTTAGCCGTGCATTAGATGTGTCTAATGCACAGCTAAAACTAGAACACCCATTTAGAATACACAGGCCCATTTTATAAGTGCAATAAGCCACTCTGGGGATGTGCATTGGACAGTTCTAATGCACGGCTAGGGGACTGGACGCATTCGGCACTTGGCCTCGTGCCTCACTACGTCCCCTAGCCGTGCATTAGGAACTGTCTAATGCACACCTCATCGTGTCTTATTTTTTTTTGTTTTTGCAAAGTGGATTTGGGCTGATATTAAAGTGTTATTTTTAGTGGTATTAATAGGTTTTAATGTGTTGGGTTGGTGAAAGCACAGTCAGGCGGTACTCCCCCTCAAGACTAAAGGATCTCCGACCTTTTGAATGTCCCACACTCCCTTTAGAAGTGTATAGGAAATGCTGAATACTTGGCATTTCGAGACGTAGGAGTGGTGGGAATAGGAGATCCTGGAACTCTTGGGGGGGATGGGAAAGGAGTGGGCGGATAGGAACAGTTAGAACCAGGAGGAGCCCTGGGGCGAAATGGATGCAGGAGCGTGGTCCATCGTATCTTGCGTCCATAGCCAAGGGCACTGACTTGATCAGGCAGGAAGCAGAGTCATCCTTGGAGTCTAGTCCCTTTTGGGTGGTGTTAAGCAATGAAAGGTCTATTAGAAACAAGACTGCTTTAGTGGCAGATTTGTTGCTTTTGTGGACTTAGCTTGCATCACGAGACCTCAGCACCCGAAAATGCAGGCCCCATTTTGGGATCTGTGGTTCCGGATGGATTCTCGGTGATTCGCCGAGAGTGGACCGTGGGGCGGGGAGTTGCAGTCTGTTTTAGACAGGAACTGGACCTCAGGGAGGAGCCAGTTGGATATACCAACTCCTTTGAATGTATTGTGGGTGCAGGTGCAGGATTCAGGATACTCCTCATTTACCATCCATCAGGTGATGGGAGAGAATTCCTGAGGAGGTGGCAGATTCTCTCACGAGAGGTTTTGGAATTCCCCGATGGATAATTCTGGGGATTTCAATGCCTGGGTCGACGATGAACTCTGCTTTGGACAAAATCTCTCCAATTGACTGATTCATTGGGCCTGACATGGGTTATTACCACTGCAATCCACCAGGGGGGACATTCATTGGACTTGATATTCCATCTGGGGATGGAAATCTCCAATGGAGGTGGAGCCCATCAGTTGGTCTGACCATCATGCCCTGAGGTTCAGTTTCATGGCCCCCCGGAAGAGGCCTGCCCCTAAGGAGATAGTACAGTTCCGTCCTTTGAGAGGAGTTACCTCAGAAGGCCTAATGACGGAGCTGGACTTCTCCGGCTTTCCAATGGACAGCATGGATCCAGGGTCTTTAGTGCTGGCCTATAATAGGGCAGTTGTGGGGGCCCTGGATGTCATTGCTCCTTTCCAAGTTCGCCCCTGTACTCTTCACCCCGAGTCCCCATGGTTTACCGCGGAGATTCGTGGGTTGAAGAGACAGGGCCGAAGATTGGAGAGACGCTGGCGGAAGACTCACCTGTAAGTTGACAGGCTTAGACTGCTAGATCATTATAAAATCTACCAGTTAGCAATCTCCCATAAGAAGGCAGAGTTCCTGTCCAGGGAGATTGCTACAGCAAGGAATAGACCGGCCCAGCTCTTCCGGACTGTGGACAGACTGTGCAATCCAGTCTGTCTTCATGCCGGTCGAGCATTATCACAGTTACAGTGTGAGGAGTTTGCGACTTTCTTTGCTGATAAGGTGTCTGCTCTCAGAGATGAGATCAGCCAGGGCCTCCCATTGGGTCTTGCAGTGACCAATCGGGGACACAAGTACCCATTTGACCTGGTCACGTTCAGTCAACCGGTAGTTATGGATATAGTGAGAATCATCCAGACTCTCGCCCAACCTTCTGTGGGCTGGATCCGGGCCTACCACGCCTACTTGTGGGATGTGTGGGGTTATCGGACCAATCCTTACTGGGATAGTAGTGGCATCATTGGAGAGGGATCTTTCTGATCTTTTGAAGGAGGCAGTAATGCCCCCTTCTGAAAACCTCACTTGATCCCAACTGCCCGGAAACTACAGCCAATCCGAATCTTCCCTTTTGAAATTATTGAAAAGAGTGGTAGCTTTGAGCTGGAAGATTATTTAAACATCCACAATATCTATAACCCTCTCAGTCTGGCTTCAGGAAACAGCACAGTACTGAGAGCTCTTGTTCGGGGTATAGATGATCTCCTGATGGCAAGAGATTGGAGAACTCGTTCTATCTTGGTTCTCCTTGATCTCTCAGCTGCATTTGACACTGTGGATCATGGGGTGCTGCTTGAATGCCTGTGGTCTCTCTGTGGACTAAGGGGGGTGGTCCACGGTTGGTTTAAATCTTTTCTGCAAGGTAGGACTCAGAGAGTAGTGCCAGGGATTTATTCCTCGACCTCTCGCTGCCTACACTGTGGAGTGCCACAGGGTTCAGTGTTGTCCCCCATGTTATTTGAGGTGTATATGCTTCCATTAGGGGACATTATAAGACATTTTGGTTTGAGTTGTCATTGCTATGCCGATGATTCTCAACTCTACATGTCTTTTGTGCCCGAGCAGGAGTCTGAGTCAAGTACATTGTTTAATAACTGCCTCCAGGAGATACAGAACTGGATGAGTGCTAATTGGCTGAGGTTGAACCCAGAAAACAGAGGTATTGGTGGTGGAACCGGGGTAAGGATATCAAGTCCATGGGTGGGAAAACTCTCAGGTTTATTTCTGGGAGGAACCCGCTCATGGCATCTGGTCAGGTAACCTTGGTGTTATATTTGAGGGCTTGACCCTGAGGGCACAGGTGTCAGCCGTAGTCAAATCATCCTTTTCACCCAAGGAATATAGCATGGGTGAAACACTTGATTCCATCAGAGGATCTTTCTACCCTGGTCCACGCCTTTGTGTCCAATCGTCTTGATTACTGCAATGCCCTTTATCTAGGGCTGTCGGAGTGGATATCCATTGCTTACAGCTAGTGCAAAAGCAGCAGCTAGGTTGTTGACTGGAAGCCAGGGTCAACCATATAACACCTGTAGCCCATGAGTGCACTGGCTGCCTGTACAGTGATGGATCACTTTCAAGGTCATGTTGATGACCTATAAAGCCCTACAGTTTGGGACCTCACTACCTGAAAGAACTCCTGACTTCTTACTGTCCCTCGCTCCCTCCAATCCTCTGGTGAGGATTGCTGGAAATTCCCAGGTAACCTTAAAACATCTGGTGGAAGAACATTTGCCTTTATGGCCCCTACCCTGTGGAATTCTTTACCTTGCCAGATACGCAATTGCCTGACTGTGGAGAGCTTTAAAAAAGCTTTAAAGACCTTCCTTTTTAACCAAGTATTTTTTTAATGATTTAAATTATACTGGATTGTTTTTGAATTTGATGTTGTTTACAGCTGTGGTTTTGATTTGTATGATTGATATTGTAAAGGAGCCCTGAGCTTTGGAAGGGCGCCTTAAAGAAATAAAAATTTACTTACTTACATAATGGATGAGCATCCATTAATAACAATGCTGTATTCGATTCTAGAGGTTGCTGTGACATCATAGTAAACCATCAGAGTGAAGCTCAAGATGTTTACTTTTGTCATAGCAACCTCAAAAGTAATTCTGTTGTTCTTAGCTGATGCCATCCATTGTCTTATAAGTGTATAGGCTCAGTTCAGTATGAATTCACTTTGTGCTGGTTCTCTTGGCAGCATGTTTTTTTTCACACCCCCCCCCATCAAGTACTGCATCAGTCCCACTCAGTTAACCTGCTTCTGTTTTAAAATTTGAGCAAAAATGGGTGTGTGGTAGCCCAATCTGTTCAGTGAGGCAGCCAGTTTATTTTTTCTTACTCACCACTCTGTATTTATGTGCGCCACTCTCTTTCTGTCTCTCTGCACGAACTCTCACTGCTGTGGCTGTTTCTTGTGGAGTGGGAGTTCTGGAATGTTCATGCGCAGACAGTGAGATGGTGCTGTACCATCGTTGTGATGTACTCAAGAGGGCATAACAACCTCTTGACATCACAACGATGGTACAACAATGCTGTGAAGTGTTCAAATTCCATCTGCAATAAAAGGCTCCCATACATTATAATAAATTAATAGGGCTTCTGAGGAGTGATTCTTATGGTATAACAGACACCTCTCATAAAGTTTGAGCAGACAGAACTGCTTAGTTTCATTTCATGGTCCTCTCATCCAAACTTCTCACTCGGTGTCTCTTGTACCATAAGCGATACCCCTCGGAGGCCCTACTAACTTATTGTAGGGCACCTGCAACAATACTTGCTGCAGTACTTTGAAAATCCAGCTCAGAATCTCTTTTCATTAGACTTTAAATGTTAAAGTTGCTTATCTGCACATGGGGCCCCACCATTTCCTCCAGATGCACGTGTGCCTGATTTTCCAACTGCTGTTGATTTTGCAGCAGGTGGATGCACTTTGGAACAGCTTCTGTTAAACTTTGAATGCAACCAGCTACAAAGCAGATGTGCATTAATGACTAAGATTCCATTTATGGCATGAGACCACAAATTACAAACAGTGGTGTCAATCCCTCCCTTCGATTTTATTAGTCAACACATTGTGCTTGAGAAAATGGAAAACTTTAATTGCCATCCGCCTATGATCATAAGGTGGGTCCAGGACCTTCTTAGGCAGAGCACTCAATGAATCAAAAATAAGGTGGGTAGTATTCAGATTGCAGGATTGTTAAATGTGGTGTCCTGCATGTCACCACCTGGGTCAATTCTTGTTCTTAATCCTGTAAATGACTTATGTATTTGGGAGGGTACTGCCATTAAATTCCAGATGACAATACAGTTCTAAAATGTACAATGCACTAAGTATTAAACTGTAAATCAATATATAATTGCTGTTGACTTCATAATTTTTTTTTTTAACTTAATTGCTGAGTATGCCTGGAATTGCAAATTCAGAATTGGAATGATCATATTCCACTCCAAATTTTTGAATTGCAGTCTGAAAACCTTTTTTTTCTGAATGTCAATGTCAAATAATGTTTTTACATGGGAAATTAGGGTTTAGAAACATGTGGGATTGTATTCTTTACAATATAGACAGAAAAGGGGAAATATTTGCTTTACTTATCAAGCTATTAAAAATGAATACCTTATGGAAATCCTAGGGCTAGTTAGATATATTGACAATTTTATTACAAGATCTCACAACTTAAAATTAAAAGGGAATACCAATAGGACAAACAGGCGTAATAACTGGTTCACCCAGAGAATGATTCCAGCATAGAACACATTACCTTCCAATATTGTCAATAGTGGTAGCATGGTTATTTTTAAAAATAAACTTGACTATTACATGGGTCTAAGAAAGACATCTTTTATTAGATAAAGATCTGTGTTGTTTTCCCCCACCTATATAGGTGGCGAGTTTCTTATGGACCACTGGTCCACTTAACTCATAACATCCTATGAAACTAAATCCAATCCTAATTCCACCATTTATACTCAACAGTACAATGGAGAAAGATATAAATATTCTGTGAACTACAGTCTGTACCATCTGAGCATCTGATATTTTTTAAACAAAGGTATGACGTTGTTATAATCTGTTTTTAAACTTAATAGCTAGGGTGCTTGTAATTGCAGATTTAGAATTAAGAATAATCATATTCAGTCCAAATTTTGAAATTGCAGCCTGAACATATTTATTTGAATTTTAAATGTCAAATAATGTTTTACAGAGGACATTAGGATTTAGGATTCCAAGACCAATTCTAATTCCACTGTTTACCACTACAGTACAATGCAGAAAAGGATAAATATGCTGTGAACTAGAGTTTGTGACCTCTGGAGCATCTGACATTTTAAAAGAAGGGATTCTGTTGTTTTTTTGGGGTTGAATGGCTGAATTAATCAATTACTCAAGGAGCAGTACCAGCAATAGCAGCACAAATAAAAACTATTGAATTAATTACAGAAAACCACAGAATGGAAAAACAGTAAATGAAAAGTTGTGGATGGAGCCGTTTGTTAATGAGAAGCAGCACTCTGAGCTATTTCAGACAAACCACAGCTTCTTGATTGTGTGATACATTGTGAAAAGCAATTCCTTTCACTTAGAAATGCCAGGAATCATTTTTGTGTTACTGAAGCAAGATATGTTTGCCTGTTAAAAATTTCAACTACAAAAGGTGGTGGAAGTTAATATAATACACATAACATCCTACTCGACGCACCTAGGACTCGTACCTCCTTTGGCAGATGAGCCTTCTCAAGTGCCCTACCAACTATTTGGAACCAGCTGCAATCCACTCTGAAACTATCCAGTGTAGTCTCAGTAAATTTCTTCAAAAACTGGTGTTTTAAAAATAAAGGACACCTGTAACTGTTTCTAAACTCCCTCCCTAGCTTTCTCCTTACTTCCTTAGTTTGTTCTCACTACACCGCCTCCCTTAAACAACTTGTACTAAATATTTTTTTGGTTTTTGGTTTTCACCCAGGACTGTTTACCCATGTACCTTGTAGGACCTGGTCCGCCATTTATGTATTGTTATGTTATTGCCTGCATTGCATATTTGTTGTAACCACGCACCCAGGACCTCCTTGTGAATTAGCTTGCTCAGTGGAGCTTTCCTGCAATAATCCTGAACTTGAACTTGAACATCACACTTTTTTAAAAGAAAACAAAAACAAGACCAATGCATACAAAAAAACTTTGTGTAAACATTCAATTCACAAAAACATCAACAGCTCAATTACAGTCAATAAATAAAGCATATCCAAGAATTTACTGCATCATCCCAGTCATTTGATCATGTAAAGTCATTACAGAGCATGCATAAAAGTAAAGATTAATATGAACAATATTTAAACCTTAAACATGACATCTTCTGAATTTTAACACTGCCCAGAGAATAAAACAATTAAAACATTGTGTACAGTATGTCCAAGAGTCGTACACCATTTTTTTAAGATTTCTACTAGAATAAGCAGTCTGATTTTTTTTTGGTCAGACAAGGTCCAGTAATTTAATTTGTCTCTGACAGATTGAATTGGAAAAAAATGAGACAGGAATATAGAAAGGTAATAGGATCTATCCCCACACGAGGTACATGGAGTAATTCTCATAACTGTCACTGCAGTGCAGTACAAGGAAGATGCTGCACTGTTGAGATGCCATTCTTCCGATGAGACATTAAAACAAACCCTTTTTCCCCTCTTACTGGTCACTGTCCAGAAGGATGTTAAAGATCCCATGGCACTCTTCAAAGAAGAGTAGGGGAATATTATTTAAATGAAAAATAAAATATAACCAAAATGAAACTGATCACATACATTTAATAATTGTCAATAAAACAAGAAGATATTATCCATACAGATCTAAAAAGAAACCTAAAGAAAACAAAAATAAGACCAAACTATAAACAATCAATGAAATGCAGTAGTCGTAGTAAAAAGTAAAACAAAAACAAACAAAAAAACAACAGTAAAGGGGATACCTTATCCTATGCAATTAATATATGCAAGAAAGGAAGCAAACCATATCAGGTAGATTATAACCAATATATATTGCATATACTATATCTACCACCACATCAGAACATGTTTCAGTGTGCTACCTAAAAAAGGGACAGTGTTTCCATAAAGATTGCAACTGCAGTCGAAAATAGCTCTTCTCATCCTAGGAGTAAACCTTTTGCAAAGAAATCAGGACATTCCTTATAATCTCCTGATACGATGAAGCTTTCTGTTGAATAACCCAGGTTAATCTGGCCTGCCATAAATAATACTTTTGAACAGCGCATACTACATGTAGGGTGCCCATGGTATTTTTCCCAGGACTTGGAAAAGAAATTTGGGGCCTAATCCAGGTGGGATAAATTCCGAAACATGGATCCCTGTCATGTTATTGCCAAAGTTAGCCAAAAACTGTATGCAAATGGGCATAAAAGGGAAAGGTGTTCATGTATCTTCAGGATTGTTGGATGTGTGGGTCAAGGGCAATATCTTTCATAGACCTGTTTATGTTTATGGGAGTTTCTCACTTCCAGTTAGCCTTGATTACTGAGCCACAGGCCTCCCAGACAAAACTGAGCATTCTGGGGTTTGTTAACTGTCCCAGGACAGTTTTGAGGCAGACAGTAGAGACAAGGGGAAGAACAGTTCTACTTCAAATGCTATCTCCATGACATATGTAAACATCTGGGGCCTATAGTTGCCCACAACCTGTCAATAAGACAGATGCTGTAGTTTTCAATTTTCTGAAAGGATGTTCTCACATAATCTGGGATATGTGCAATCTTGGGAAAGCACAAAGTTTATTGTTTTGCCACCCTGAAATACAGGGTCTGTGACACTTAAAGACCAAATCATCGCAACATGTTTCTGTGCCATACTAATGTTACTGTTAATAAAAGTGCAATAATAAAAAAAAAACTACAGCATTTATCATGTCAAGGCTTCCCTGTGTCGCAGATCTATATGGACTCTCTCTTTTAAGAGGACTGAGGCGATTCCCCTGCAAGGCTTAGAAAAAAAGATACTACACAATTTTGCCTCCACTTTGATGGAGGAAGGTGTAACTTAAATGCAGAGAAAACAGGAACTTACAATGTAAAAAATAACATGTTTTAGCTTAGAGATTTGTTTACCCTTCCACATATCGACTTTGTGTCTAGCAGCCTGCAGACAAAAGTGATGCTTATGATTTTAATATCCTGTTCAGAAATTTGGATTTAAGCTGTCTGTCATTGGAGGAGCCCTACAGTATTATTTATAATTCATCAATGCTTTTAGCATAATTGACCCATGATCCAGACACTTTAGCAAAACATGACAAATTGTCATTGATGGCTCTCCTGAGATAGTATCCTGTACAAAGAGCACAATATCATCAGAAGAGCCAGTGTGGCGTGGAAGGGGAAGGTACCTGGTGCTGATGGGTCCGAGGTGTGGGGTGCCTGGGGCTGATGGGTTGGCTAGGGTTAGGAGCAGGGTTGAATCAGCACTTGGGTGGAAGAAGCAGTTGGGGCAATGCATTGGGATAAGAGGGACAGGGCTGAAAGTGACTGTCATATGGGGGGGCCACCAGTCACCCAGTTGAAGGGTGGGGCCAGAGATGGGAAAGAGGTAGGGATCGGGGCTGTGGCCTGCAAAAGGGGTGTGCCTAAGGATACAGGAGAAGTTAGGGTGCTCTTGTTGAGGGATCCATTATTAGAGGTATTCAGTGGGAGGGGCAAGGTGAGGGAAAACCCAGTCCTGTCAGGGTCAAGAATATTTCCAGGTTGATTGTGCACAAGGCAAAGCACCTGATTTATTCATTGGCACAGGGTTATGAAGGTTCCCCTGACATCTTAGTGCACCTGGGCACAAATTTGTAAAGTGCATTTTTCCAGTTGTAACTGAAATACCCCCACTGTGAAAAACTCATTTGGGGACTGTTTGTTAACTTCTAAAGTGCATTTCCAGCGTGCAGAATTATCAGTTTGCCCTGCTAATAACCACCATAAGCCTTTCTTTTTTGAATCACAATAGTAACCTGATAGCCCACAGCCCATTTGCTCTTCTCCCCACACCCACTACCAGCCCACCCCAGCAAGTTAATCCTTTTTGCCTGTACTGCATATTTAATCCCACCTCTCTCTCCATTCTCCCACAGAGACCACCCCCCTCCCCTGAGGAGACCGGAGGTCGCGAGGGCCTGCCCTGAAGCCCTCCCTGCCCGCAGAAGCCCCGAACCCGAGATACACCAGGTAATTCTACCTTGATCCAGGCTGCGGCCACCACCGTTGGCCATCTGGCGCCTTTTCTGAAATGGCCACAAGCTCCCCCTGCTCAGTGCATGAATCCCAGCCAGAGTAGCACCTCGAGTTGCTGCCCAGGCTCAAACGGAGCAGAACTGTTACTTTTGTGCCTGATTTTGAAAGTTTTAAAATGAACCAGCTAAAACTATTTGTATTTGCCTGTAACTGTATTTAAAAGCTTAGAGTCACTGCAGGCCCAGGACCTGTGTTCTATCTGAAATCCCCCCACCCTTCGCTGGTATTACTTAAATAGCCTATGCCCTCTTGATATTTTGCTGCTGTTGGGATTTTTTTTTTCTCCATTAGCTCCTTATATTGTTTTGCCACTAGAGGGAGCCTGATTAAGTTCGAGCAATTTGCTCCCAATACCTCACTTGTCACATTTTACTGCTCTCTAGTAGCTGTTTTCACTCGGTGATTTATATTAAAGGAGCCCTCTGCTGTCTCTTTCCTTTCTACCTCACTCCTTTCTCTAGTCAAAAATGTCCCTTTCTCCCCTCCTAGTGCTCCTCATGGGAATGTTTGCCTTCTATCCTTTTGAGCTTTCTGCTTGAACACATCAACAGCTTCTGCCAATAGTTATACTCTAGTTGCTTTTTGTCGAACATGTCCAGGTTCTAAAGAATTAAGGGAGAACTTGTGACACCACTGACTACCCTTTTTACAAATCATGGGAGGATGGTGTGGTACCTGAGGACTGGAGGAGGGTGGATGTGATTCCCCTTCACAAAAGTGGGAGCAAGACAGAGGCAGGAAACTACAGACCTGTCAGTTTGACCTCTGTGATAGGGAAAATGATGGAATCACTTCTGAAGGAAAGAACTGTTGAATACCTAGAGGACAGTGGGGCACAGGACCAAAGGCAGCATGGATTCACAGCGGGAAGGTCATGTCAGATGAATCTAATCAATTTATTTGACTGGGTGACCAAAGTAGTAGACCAGGGAGGGGCTGTGGACATGGCCTACCTAGACTTTAGCAAGGCATTTGACACAATCCCACACAAAAGATTAATAAACAAATTAGCCAGCCTGGGATTGGGTCCCAGTGTGGTAGCCTGGGTAAAACATTGGCTGGACAACAGAACACAGAAGGTAATAGTAAACAGAGTCCACTCTGAAGAAAGGGGGGTTACTAGTGGGGTACCGCAGGGTTCAGTACTGGGTCCAGTCCTTTTTAATGTCTTTATAAGTGACATTGCAGAGGGACTGGAAGGAAAAGTATGCCTCTTTGAGGATGACACAAAGATCTGTAACAGGGTAGATACACAAGGGGGCATGGAAAGGATGAGAAGGGACTTGGCAAGATTGGAGGAATGGTCAGAAGTATGGCAGCTTGGATTCAATGAAAAGAAGTGCAAAATAATGCCTCTGGGAAACAAAAACCCAGGGGAAGAGTACACAGTGGGAGGGAGGTAGTAACAATGACAAAAATGGAAACTGACCTGGGGATAATCATATTAGATGACCTTAAGGTTGGCAAGCAATGTGAGAAAGCAGTAGGGATGGCTGGGGGATACTGGGATATATAGGGAGAAGCATCACCTGCAGAAAACAGGAAATTGTTATCCCTCACGCTCTATGATGTTCCTTGTCTTGGTTTGTGCCCCATTGTGCCTCTCCTCCGCCTCGGACATGGGCCGCAGGATGGGTGTTAGCAACTATGGTCTGAAGGGGTATACACTGTCACTTGTAGATTGATGGGAGATGTGTTGTTACTCTGTGCCATGTATGTCCATTGCACACCACCTAGGGGTCACCTGATCCATCACTGGCAGTTCTGCATTGGTCTGCCCTGTAGTAAGCACACATCATGTGCCCACTGCCGGCATTGGATTCCTGTTGCCATGGACAACCCATACCCAGTGTCTGTACATGTGCAGTTCTCTCCACACTTACCATGTGTGGCCCGTGTGTGTTGCTGTCCTTTGTTGCAGCACCCAGTGACACCCACCTGTGACTGTCGCTTGAGTACCCTGTGTGTAGCCCTGCATCCTGTTCCCCTTTGCTGACTGCACCATTCCATGCTGACCTTGTGCTACCACACTTCTTTCCCTGTCACACTGTCTGTATTGCCCCCGGTTTGGCTGTCTGCGTGCCCTGCTGACCATCACCCTTCTGTGCCCTCTGTACATCCATCATGCCTGCATCTGTTGCATTCTGTGTGCACCTGTGCTGCTGTTGTGCTGCAATCACCACCAGATGGCCTCCGGTCAGCTCCCCATAATAAAGCGGTGGCATAGGTCTGACTGGTGCCAGATGTAGGTGTCATATGCACTCTCTGGGTATTTGGCATACACATACATGATGCTCCTGCAGCAATGCACACCACAGGCATTTGATCGAGGTGATACCCCTTCCGTTTGCAGTATATTTTGCTGTCACAACCAGGTGGTACTCTGAGGGCCACATGGGTGTAATCTATTGCACCAAGTACACTGGGTAGGTGTGCCACCCTGTAGAAGTCTTACTTTGCTTCTGTCCACTCCACTGCTATGCTGGGGAATCTTATGTACTCAACAGTGTGGGGTAGCAGGGCATTGAGGAACTGGGTGAGGAGTCTGGACATGGCTGACTGGGTTATACTGATGGTGTCCTCCACCAGCGTCTGGAAGGCACCCATGGTGAGCAGGCACATGGCCACAGTGACCTTTGTCTCCACCTCCATGGCATGGCTTCTGTGTGTGGGTGCCCGCAGTTCATCATGGACCAGCTCACAGAGCTCTCTCAACAGTGTCCTGTCGAGTCGGTACCGGCCCAGGATCTCTGTGTCCATCATCTGTTCAAAGGTTATGCAGGGCCTGTACTGTCTGTGCTGGGCATACCACCTATGGGCCCTCCATAGGCCAGCCTATTGTTCCCTCAGTCTCCTCATGTCAGCCATTACTGCAGCCATGGCAAATTCGTTGCAATGATGCCTGCGGGGTCTGTTACTGTTTCTCACTGTCTCTCTGCCTGCAACACAGTCTCCCCCTCCCCCAGTGCAGTTCCTGTGCCTGTTACTTTATGTATTGCTGATTTAGGGCAGCCTTTTGTGTTTCTATCTTTGCACGGTCACGCACGCGTGTTGCACTATGGCCAGTAGCGCAGTCTGGTTCAATATGTGGTTCCGTGATGTACAGTATTTATGTACATGCCCCCAGTGCCTGCACAGTTTATCTTCATGGTGCACTGCAGCGCAAGTCTTTCTGCATGGCGCACTAGGGACTGCTGAATATGGGTCTATTGCGCATAGCCTCGGCTGCACTGCACATCTCCCACATGCGCTGTGCAACTGTTCTCAATATGGGGGCCTAAATCTCTAACCTCCTTTTCAGTTACTAATGCAAATTCAAATTCCTCTTCCATCACCCTATCTAAATTGCCACATCCTTGACCTTCCCTTCAGATCACTTGAACACTGCTTGTTACAGTGACTTGAAGTTGATACTTAGTGATCTAACCTTTTTCAAACAACATGAAGTCTTGCTATATTATGACAGATGCAGTTTGTCCCACCATTAGAACTGCTCTGGAGGTGAAAGAGTTAACTTCCATGCAGTGCTTGGAACTTAGAGCGCGAGCTCGGTTAGAGAAGCTCTGTTAGGGTGGTTTCAAACCGAAACCGTCAGATTCTTTACTCCACCTCACTGAACAGTCGCTCCGGAGATTCCTCCTGCTGCTCGGTTCATTTTCTTGGTTTAAAGTGTCTTTTCTCGGTTAAATTCAACCGCAATATTCTTTATTTTAACCGCAAACCGATCGGTTCAAGCTCTGTCTATGGTATTGTAAGTAATAGATAGGTTTTCTGTGTGGAACTTGTAAATGTTTATAGGTTCGGTTTGAACTGATCAAATTGTATTTAAACTTTGTTGAAGCCTTTTAAGGCTTGTTGAAATCTTGATTCCGGTTCTTATTGGTTCTAAAAAGCAGTTTCATTACGGTTTTCCACGACCCGTGACACGGTTGGGAACTGATAAGGGTGTCTTGCCTGGCACTGCCATCAAAAGGCAAGTTTTTGGTTAGGCTGGCATTATGTCTGAGAAACCAAAAGAAAACCAGGCCCACTGGGTTTCAACACTGCAGTGTCTGTGGGAAGCCTTTGCTAAGGCTGACCCACACACTATGTGTTTGTGTCTGGGTTTGACCACCTCAATGCAGACTGCCAGATTTGCAAGAATTTTCCTGCAGCTACCCTAGATAAGAGTTGGTAGGCTCAGGGAGCGAGAGGCCAAAAGTCCGTGACCGGATGGCCAGCCCGGTTCGGTGCCAACCAACCGGAGGGAGTGCCCTCTGACCAGGGCCAGGCTTTCTCGGCAAACGAAAGCTGACTCTGAGGAGCCAGTTCCAGCAAAGAGAACTAGAAAGTCAGCAGGTGTGGAGTCAAAATCCTTCTCCAACTGTGCAGACATAGCCAGGGCAATACAGATTGTCCAGTCACGGTCCCCGTTCCCTCTGAACCGCCACTATCTGGCAAAAGGTCGGTTTGGTCGGTTCCACCAGTTCAAGAATATGATATAGAAGAGTTTTATGAACCAGAGGAGGGAGGATGATTATGATCAGTGTGAATGTGACTTTGAAAGTCTGGATATTGCCCATTGAACCGGACATCTCCCAGACAGACCTTTAGGTGAATCTCCCCTAGGCTTGCTGAGTACCCTTCTCATTTTTGTTTTATAAAAGTTGCTGAAACTCTCAGCTTCCTTTAGAGGAGCTTTGGATGAACAAGAGAGCCCGACTTTGTAGAGATGATGGATATCCCAGAGTCAGGAGATTGTCCATCCCTTTACATAAATCTTTAGGAAACAAACAATAAAAATTTTAAAAGCTCCTAATTCTGTGCCTCCTGTAGATAAAAAGATGGACAGGAGGTACACTTTGTCAGGTCCTGATACAGAATTTCTTTCACAGCAATGTAGTCATGTTGGGGTAGTTCAGGCTGCAGCCTGTGATAAAGCTAATATTCCCCTGGCTTCACATCCTCCTGACAAGGACTCCAGGAAGATTGATGCCATGGCCAAAAAACAATACATGGCAGCGTCTTTGGGACTCAGACAAGCAAACTATATGGCTTATGTTGCAAGATACCAAAAATCTAGATGGGACAGTGTCATGGCCTTGGCCAAACAGGCCCCTGGCCAGCTTGCAAAGGAGCTGGAGCAGGTGGCT
The DNA here is from genome assembly GCA_016271365.2 of Neoceratodus forsteri. Classification (NCBI taxonomy): domain Eukaryota; kingdom Metazoa; phylum Chordata; order Ceratodontiformes; family Ceratodontidae; genus Neoceratodus; species Neoceratodus forsteri. The sequence goes on from CM028133.1 coordinate 935,524,206, forward strand.
GTTGATGGTATTGAGGCATCTAAGGTGCAATTCCATGCTGCAGTGGATTCTAATGATGTATCCTCTAGAGTCATGGCTACATCTGTGGCTTTTCGTAGATTGGCCTGGCTCAGGTGTACTACTTTGTCACAGGATACCCAGTCTAAGGCTATGGATTTTCCTGTGGTGGGAAATTCTCTGTTTGGGGAGCAGACAGAGAATTATATGAAGAAAATGGATGAATATAGAACCACTTATAGGAGTGCACAGGCCAAGGAACGGCAAGCCACTCCTCAGAGGCAGCCTCAGGGAGTGAGGGAGCCTTTTCACAGGCCTTTACCAGACCCAGGCCTCCTCTTCAGCCTATGTTCAGAGGGTTCTTCAGAGGAGAGGCAGGCGGGAATGCAGGCAGGCCTGCTCCACCCCTCAGCCTAAAGCCCCTGCCAAACAGGCACCCTGATGGGATGCCCAGGGTTGGCTCTCCATTACCTGTAGGGGGCAGGCTGGCTTACTTCATCCAGGACTGGTAGTCTTTAACATCAGACAGGTGGGTCCTGGAAGTAGTGAGCCAGGGTCTGGTTCTCAGCTTTAAAAAATTTCCAAAGATGAGAGCCAGATCTTTTCCACCTGCAAACCCTTTAGAGGCTCTTGCTTTGGAAACAGAAGTCTCAACCCTCCTGGCTCTCAGAGCTGTAGAAAGGGTTTCTCCCCTATACCAGGGCAAGGGTCTGTACTCCAGGTACTTCCTTACCCCAAAAAAGACAGGAGAGGGGCGGCCTATCCTGGACCTAAGATATCTGAACAAGCACCTTTTAAAACTAAAATTCAAAATGGTGACTCTGGGAATGATTTTACCCTCCGTAAGGCCAGGGGACTGGCTAGCTTCCCTGGACCTCAAGGATGCCTACTTTCATGTTCTTATCAGAATCTCCCATCGAAAGTACCTCAGATTCGAACTGCCCACAGGCCATTATCAGTTCAGAGCAATGCCCTTCGGCCTTACCTCTGCCCCAAGGGTGTTCACAAAATGTCTGGCAGTAGCAGTTGCTCATCTAAGAAGGCAAAGACTTCATCTTTCCTACCTGGACGACTGGCTCATTGTGGGTCAGTCTCCAGACCAGAATCAAATCACACCTGCTAGTTACCCAGCAGCTGCTTACCTCTCTGGGCTTTCTTCTCAATCTTCCAAAGTCAGTTCTGGAACCTGTCCAGGTACTCACCTTTATAGGCGCAGAACTGGACACAAAGCAGGCCAGAGCCTTCCTTCCCTAGAAAGGGTAAGGACCTTGGTGGCCCTGGCCTGTCCTTCACTCTGCAGGTCTCTCGACCAGCAAGGCATTTCCTGCAGCTCCTAGGACACATGGCTGCTTCCACAGCTGTAGTGCAGGAGCAAGATTTCAGATGAGGGACATTCAGTTCCATTTGAGAGCCTTCTGGTCTCAAAGAAGAGATCCCCTATCCAAGTTAATCCCAGTGACTCGAACCTGATCCAGGCCCTTCAGTGGTGGCAGGATCAGAGCAATCTGAGACAAGGGGTGCCTTTCATCCCTCTGTCCACTCCTTGACCCTTACTACAGATCGGCCCTCTTGGGATGGGAGCTCACGTGGGCGACCTCTCCACCCAGGGTTATGGTCCCCTCAGGAATCTCTGCTCCCATCAATCTGTTGGAACTCAGAGCTGTTTTCTAGCACTTCAGGTTTTTCTGCATCTGTTCAGAACAAGGTGGTACAGGTCAGAACAGACAACACCACTACAATGTGGTACATCAACAAACAAGGGGCACTCGGTCTTGACCTTGTGCACTGAGGCGATGAAGTTGTGGTCCCTGGCTTATTCCTGAACACTTCCCTCATAGCAGTTCACCTCCCAGGCAAGGACAATGTCCTGGCAGATGCTCTCAGCAGGATTTCCCAGGGCCATCACAAATGGTCACTGGATCCCCTAGTACTGGGGATAGTTTTTGCCAGATGGGGCACTCCTCAGATAGATCTTTTTGCAGCCCCAGACAATCATCAACTTCCACTTTTTTGTTGCAGGCCCCCAGTGTTGGGCTCAGTCCCCCTGGATGCCTTTCTCCTCGATTGGGAAGGGAAGTTTCTCTATGCCTTCCCCTTCCCTCTCCTGTTCAAGGTGCTAGTCAAAATCAGGTCCCAGCCCTGCAAGATGATCCTGATTGCTCCAGATTGGGCCAGGCAGCCCTGGTACCCACTCCTTCTGTCCTTAGCAGTCCATCTTCCCCTGTGCCTCCCCAGGAACCACAATCTGTTAACCTGTGCTCAGGGGAGAGTCTGGTATCCGAATCTCAAATCCCTCAACCTCAAGGCCTGGCTCTTGAGGAGTTAGAGTTTGCTGATCTACAACTTTCTCAAAGTGTTCTCGAAATCTTGAAAGCTTCTAGGAAGCCTTCCACCAGGGCTACCTATAACTCCAAGTGGAAAAGATTTTCCATATGGTGTTCTGGGAAGCATATTTCCCTGGAATCTGCTGATTTACCCACTGTATTGGATTATTTGGTCCATCTTAATTCTTTGGGACTGAGACCAGCTACCCTGAAAGTGCATTTGGCAGTTGTCTCTGCTTTCATTTCAGCAGGAAGTCCTCTCCTCTTTCTGCTCACCCTGTATTTTCCAAGTTTTTTAAGGGATTGCTTCATACCAATCCTCCATTCAGCGACCCTGCCCTGCTTGGGATCTTAATGTTTGCATTGCTCAGCTGATGAAACCCCTTTGAGCCTCTGTCTTCAGCAGAGCTTAAGTATTTGACTTGGAAACTGTATTTCTAGTAGCCATCACTTCTGCCAGGCGCATAAGTGAGTTACAGAGCTTTATCAGTGGAGACTGACTTTATTTCCTTTCACAGGGATAAGGTAGTTCTCAGGACTAACAGGAAGTTTTGCCTAAGGTGGTTTCAGATTAACAGGAAGTTTTGCCTAAGGTGGTTTCGGTTCCACTTTAACTAATCTATTTCACTTCCAGTGTTCTTCACTGACCATTCCTCCTCTGGTGAGAGGAGGCTGCTAGCAGATGTTAAGAGGGCCCTAAGTTACTACATAGAGCGTACCAAGGGTCACAGGTTTGACTCCCTCCAACTATTTCTCATTTATGGTGAGGTTGGGAAAGGGAGACCTTCCACTAAGAGATCCATTGCCAGGTGGATTGTCTCTTGTATCCAATTTTGCTATCAAAAACTGGGTAAGGTTCCCCCCTCAGGCCTGAGGGCTCACTCTACCAGAGGTACAGCTGCATCTCTAGCTGCTGCTAGAGACATCCCTATCTTGGAGATATGTCAAGCAGCTACTTGGAAAACAGTACACACTTTCACCAAGCATTACTCCCTGGATATCCAGGCCAGGAGGGATGCTCGGTTTAACACAGCCGTGCTTCAGAGCCCATTCCCTAAGTAGGTTCTGTCCCTCCTCCATGGAGGTACTGCTGTGTAGTCTGCATCTTTCATAATATAGCAAGACTTCATGTTGTTTGAAGAAAAAATTACTCACCTTAGTAATGTTGTTTCTTCTAATGGAGTCTTGCTATATTATGACCTCCCCCCAGACTGCCCCTCTCAGAACTTCTACTTCCGGTATGGGGTGGGCAGTGCACTGTTGGCACTTATTGATGCCCCTTTTATGTTTGGGTGTTGTGTTTTATTTATTTATTTTATCTTGTTTTTCTGGTCCCCTGACTTGAGTCTTGGTGTTGGGACCAGGAAAATGTGTGAATATTTTAGTAGCCAGTTGGCTAGTGTAGGTTACAGCTTCCACACAGAGCCTTAGTGAATTTTGCTCGTAAAGATCTAATGGTTTCGTTTTGAAACCACCCTAACAGAGCTTCTCTAACAGAGCTCGCGCTCTAAGTTCCATGCACTGCATGGAAGTTAACTCTTTCACCTCCGGAGCAGTTCTAATGGTGGGACATACTGCATCTGTCATAATATAGCAAGACTCCATTAGAAGAAACAACATTACTAAGGTGAGTAATTTTTTCTTATGTTTGCTTGCGCGCATGCACAAGAAACATTGTGTGGCCTTAGGAGAAAGCGGGTTGTGGAGGTGTGGCAATGTGGTGGCCAATGCCAGCACTGCATTTGTGGGCTTGGTGGTGTGCACCAATCCAAGCCCAGTGTCCTGATGACACTGGTTCTGCAGAAGTGCCACCAACTTGAAATAATTTGGTCGCTGCAATGAGGGGCCCCTTGTCATTGCAGTATCAGTAATTCCACTGCAATGAGGGAGCGATCCGTCATTGCAGGATGTACTCGACTGGTGTAACAGTACCAGGAACATGGCGTCTCATGCAGCCACCTCAGAGCCGAGGATTGCCTAATTCCCTGTCGCATGCCCGACCCCTTCATTTGCTAACAGGAGCCCAGTACCCATCGGCATAATGTCCCCACCACCAAGTTTCTGTTGTGTGCGAGGGGTGCCCAGACCCCGTCGGCTTCAGTCCCCTTCCTAGTTCAATTTGCAGATGGGGAGCCCTCCCCATCAGCATCATGTTCCCACCCTCGATTTCAGCTGTATGTCGAGGGAGTGCCCATTCCCCCTAGGCATCATGCACCCCCCACCCATTTCTGTGCCAACGGGGGGCCCAGTCCCCGTCAGCTTTGGTCCCCCTCCCCACAAATGCAGGTGGTACACTGGGAGCTCACCCCAGTGTACCAAACAACACCTGCAAAAGAAGAAAACCGACTTGCGTTGTCTTTTATTTATTTTTTTAACCTGTAAAACAAAACGGTCCTTCACAGTCTCTCCTGCCCCCCCCAACCTGTGCCCACCCTCTGCGCACCTGCCTCCCCACCCCCACCACCCATATTACCTCCAGAGCCCAGTGCGATTATCTTCCAGTGGACCGGGAACACGTCTGCGCTCTTCAAAGCCGACCGCGAACTGAAGAAATGCCGGTAAGCTGCATAATGCCATAAATAGGGTTTTTTCAACTTTGGTGCATATCTCGGGCATTTTGGGGAATTTTGGCACCAAATTTTCAACATGGGGTTACTGGGACCCCTCCTCATGAATTCAGTCACTGTCATGGTGTTATTTGGTCCTGAAAGGTGATTTCATGATCACAGCGCGGTATCACCTTTTAGGACTGATTAACGAAATGACAGTGCCACAGTTCATGAGGTGGGCTCTCAGAAAGCCTATGTTGCAAATCTGGTGAAAAAAAAAAAAAAAATGACTGTTTTACGAGTGTGCATTGCGCAGTTTCCATGCACGCTTGTCACTTCATGAATTTGTAATATTTTCACTCCAGATTTTCAACACTGGTATTTTTCCTCACCTCCTTATGAACAGTACAGCTGTCAGTTTACACATCCTGGCCAAAATGTGTTTTCGCACTTACAGTGCAGAATAGCACTGTCACTGTGGGAAATCAGTTTTAGGGACAGATTAAGAAATTGACAGTGACACTGTTCATGAGCAGAGGCCCTAAAACGCCTATAATGAAAATCTGGTGATGAAAGTCCATAAAATGATTGTGTTACAAGCATGCATCGCACAGTTCCACGCACCCTGTAACCCGCAAATTTGCAATATTTTCATGCCAGATTTTCAACACTGGCATTTTTCACCTCTTATGAACAGTACAGCTGTCATTTTCACATCCTGGCCAGAATGTGTTTTCGCACTTCTGGCTCAGAATAGTAATGGTTGCAGTGGGAAATCAGTGTTTGGGACAGATTAATGACAAGCGAGTGAGAGAGGGGAGTGAGCGAGCTCAACAGAGCTCTGTCAGGACTGCTGCAGATTTCTCTGTGGGCAGAAAAAGGCGCCAATGCAGGCAGGAGCCCAGTACAAAAGGGTAGTCTGCAGAGCCATGAGAAACAGAATGAGTGAGTGAGAGAGAAGGGTGAGCAAGCTCAATGGAGCTCTGTCAGGACTGCTGTAGATTTCTTTGTGGGCAGAAAATGGTGCCAATGCAGGCAGGAGCCCAGTACAAGGTCAGCTTGCAGGCCGGAGAAACAGAATGGCGTGAGAGAGAGGGGGTTAGCAAGCTCAGCAGAGCTCTGTTGAGACTGCTGTGGATTTCTTTGTGGGCAGAAAAAGGCACCAATGCAGGCAGGAGCCCAGTCAAAAGGGCAGCCTGCAGCACCAGGAGAAACAGAACGAGTGAGTGAGGGGTGAGCAAGCTCAATAGACTCTGTTGGGACTTCTACAGATTTCTTTGTGGGCAGAAAAAGGTTCCAACACAGGCAGAAGCCCAGTACAGAAGGGCAGCCTGCAGCACCATGAGAAACAGAATGAGTGAGTGAGAAAGGGGGAGGCGAGCTCAGTGGAGCTCTGTCAGGACAGCTGTGGTTTCTTTGTGAGCAGAAAAAGGCACCAATGCAGGCAGGGGCCCAGTACAAAGGGCAGCTTGCAGCGCCAGGAGAAACAGAATGAGCGAGTGAAAGAGGGGGAGGTGAGCTCAGCAGAGCTCTGTTGAGACTGCTGCAGATTTCTTTTTGGGCAGAAAAAGGCTCCAATGCAGGCAGGAGCCCAGTACAAAAGGGCAGCCTGCAGCGCCAGGAGAAACAGAATGAGTGAGTGAGAGAGGGGGGGTGAGCAAGCTCAACGGAGCTCTGTCAGGACAGCTGTGGATTTCTTTGTGAGCATTAAAAGATGCCAATGCATGCAGGAGCCCAGTACAAAAGAGCAGTTTGCAGCACCGAGAGAAACAGAATGAGTGAGTGAGAGAGGGGGAGTGAGCGAGCTCAACAGAGCTCTGTCGGGACAACTGCAGATTTCTTTGTGGGCAGAAAATGCGCCAATACAAAAGGAAACCTGCAGCGCTGGGAGAAACAGAATGAACAAGTGAGAGAGGGGAGTAAGCGAGCTCAGCAGAGCTCTGTCGGGGACTTTAGAGTTGCCCACCCACCTGCCCAGAGTCCTGTGTGGTCCTATATTACAGCAGGGTCTCTGGGGTGGAGACAAAGCAATGATTGGATACTTTACGATTGCTGTAATAATACAGATTTAATTGTTCTGTTTATTTCTCTAACTGAGATAAGTACTGAGCTATACTGTTAGGATTGTTGTAATAATACATATTTATTTGTTCTGTTTATTTCTCTGAGTTGAGTAATACTTGGAGTGCAATATGATTTCTAACTGGGCTAAGTGAAACTATTAGGGCGGAGAACAAAAAGTATGGTAGCTGAGGGGTGAAAAATGGACAAGGAGGCTTTAGGATTGCTACAGTAATACAATATCTAATGGATGAGAATTGAGACTGAATTAACCTGGTCAGCAAGGGGACAATGGGAGACTAGAGTGGGGGGAAACAGGAATTTGAGTTAATAGGGCCCTAACAGTTGTAGTAGGGTACAGAAACTGGGAGTAAGAGCCCGTAACATAAGATGGGGGCCAAAATGGGGCGGGTGCCGAGTGTCAATAGGGCGAGCATCTTTGGAAGGGTGGTGGGGTGTACAGGGTGTGGGTCCACCATGATCCTGGACTGGGCTTGGAGGAGGGGGGGCGTATGCTCTGTAGACAGTTGGCTAGTTTGAGGGAGGAACTGTGGAGGTTAAGGAGGAGTCTAAGTGACACAGCAGATAAGTACGGTAGGCATCCTGGCTGGGGGGGAATAGGGGATGGCAAGGGGGATGGGGGAAAAACAACTAGAGACTGAAACTGACCCCCATATCAGAGACAGTAGCAGAAAAGAGAGGAGAAGGGAGGGGGCCTCCTGATGGGGGAGGAAGAGACCACAAGGAGTACCATGGGAGTGAGCAGATGGCTGTGATAGGAAGGGACCAAGGGTGGGACCAGGAAGGGCACGGAGGTGAACAAGTAGGAGGGGGAACTGATAGGGGGAAGAGATGTAGGAGGGGTATTGACTAGGAGTAGATTCAAGCCTCTGCTATGGGAGAGAGGAGGGAGCAGGAACATACTGAAGAGGGGAGGACAAATTGGGCATGAAAGGGATGGCAACAGGTAGGGGAAGAGATAGCAAGGATGAAAGGGTAGAAGGGGGCTAGTAAGGAAGGAGGGGTGACTGGAGGAAAGAGGCTATGGGAAGGGGAAGGATTTGAGGAACATCACTACGGGGTTGAAGGGAATGGGGCTCTAAATTGACAACACGGTGATAAGAGAGTGGTTGGAGGGATCATGTGATTGCTCTTGGCGTTAGTAGCATCGCAGACTAACTCTCAACCCAAACACCAGCTTTCATCTAAAAGCTCTTAATAAACTATATTTCTCCTGCTTCTGCTAAATAGGCTTCATTGCCTTCCTGACACATCGAGGTGAAGTCCTTGGAGTAAAGTAGCATACATCATTGGATTACACGATCATTGTCTGGGGCCTAAGCGCAGCACAGAGGCAGAAACACACCAGGTGCTCCGACTCACTCCAGCGCAAATGCCAATCAAGGAGTCCAAGAGATCCAAAGGTCAGTCTGGGGCCTCTTCTAAGTCAGTATTATCCTGACAACTTCTCAAGCTAACATCCGCTCTCTGAGAAAAAGTTTCTGGAGAATTTCACCTTTAAGCTCACTATACAAGAATTAACATCAGAGCTTAAAAGTCTCTGTAGTAATCTCGCGGCACTAACTGAGCTTTCTCTGACACCACGGCCCGTGTTTCATCCTTGAGGGCTGGAAACATACTAGAGCTTGAAATTGTTAACTTGTGACAAAGGCTCCACAAAACAGAAACCAAACTAGAAGATCTGGAAGGCCAAAGCCGAAGAAACAACATAATTATCTTCGGCTTTCCAGAGGCCGCAGAGGGAGCAATGCCTATCCTCTTTCTACAAAAAATGCTTACCAAAATAGTAGGGCCCTCTCCCAACAACACTACCTACATAATTGAGAGGGCCCATTGTTCGCTAAGACCAAAACCTGCTGCTGGAAAACCTCCGTGCCCCCTCATCTTAAAGTTCTTGAACTATTTGGATAAAACTTATGTTTTAAGCCAGGTTAGAGAGATCCAACAAGTTCTGTGGGAAGAACAACAACTTCGATTTGTGCAGGATCTCCCTTCCACTGTCAGACAACGATGAGCTGAATACCACCCCTTGGTGACAAAGCTAATAGCAGCAGGAATTAGATACAATGTTCAGTACCCCTTTCGTTTTTCGGTCTTTATCTCAGGATCCTGGCACATCTTTGAGATGGCGCAGCAAGCTCTCCCAGCATTGCAATCTCTACTCCCTGACTTGTTCCCTGCTCGCTGATGGATTTTACTCCACGGAGTTCCACTGATCTGCTAGTCACCACACGAATGTGCGCATACTGTCTGTGCAACTGTTAGGCGTAGCGAGTTGTGACCACAAGAGGCAGTAAAGTCCCACAACAGTTTACTTTCCCTTCAACCTAGTCACAACTAAGTAATTTTGTTTTTTTTCTTTGTTGTATTTTTCTTTTTATTGTGTGGGCTTCTGGTCCTGCTCCAAATTTTATATTTGATAGTTTAATTGGAACAATCATTGGACAAAGAGACTTCTTGCCTCATATTATTATAAAATCCTTTTAGTTCAGCAATGTGTCTAAAGGATATTTCATTTGACCCTGTAGAGAGAAGTCCTCCTTTTGCATTTTATTTCTCTGTTTATTGTAAGTTACCAAAGTTGGGTGTTGGGGCAGGGTGAGGGTTAGTGGTAGTGGACAGGTTAGAAGGGTGTTATGTGTCATAAAAGGAAGGGAGGTACCCACAGCTGATTAGTAGGCCTACTTTGTGCTTTTCCTTTTCTTATGTTATATTTTAAATCCAGGAAATTCTTGATGGTCAGGCATTACGTTGGTCCAAGGAGGACCCTTCTACATATGCTGTAGTTAATAGGGCAGAGAATATAAGGTGGGTAGGGTGAAGGAGGAAAGGGGTTGACACTCAGTTCTCTTTATTTTTCGAGGGTTTATATGCATATGCTGTGGGTTTTAGGTTGGTTTTCTGATGTTTGATTTACTGACTTGGGGTTCTTGTGTGGGTGGGAAGGGGTTGTTGGGTTGAAATAAAGGAAGTCTGCCACTAAGTTGAGAGGGATTATAGTTATTTTATGTGTTCAGATCGGTGGTTCTTACACAAATTCCAAGTTATTTTTTTCTACCCTAATTGCACCTATGGCGGGGTTTAGTTACTGCTCTTGGAATATAAAAGGGGCACAGACCCCAGCAAAATGAACTAAAGTACTACTTCATCATAAAAGTCTGCAAATTGACATAGCTTTTTTGCAAGAGACACATCTCTTGGCTACTCATATTCATTATTTTTGTAGAATCTGGGTAGGTCAAGCATTTGTCGCTGATATAGATTCAAGTAGAAGAGGAGTTGCCATTCTAATTTCCCACAGAACCCCATTCCATCTTATACAAGAAATTGCAGACACTGAGGGTAGATTTGTCTTCTGAGACCCCTTCTGGGCCATTCTGAAGTTATATTGGACTCATTTATGGACCCAACTGTGATGACCCAAGTCTTTGCCTTCTTATGACTATTCTTGCACCCTGGACCATGTTTCTGATAATCCTGGGTGGTGATTGGAACCAGGTCGTATCCTACAAACTAGGCAGAACTGGCCAGGTCAGACAAACCTTATCACCCAGTCAAAAAGCCATTCATGAATTAATGAATTTTCTTGGTCTCACTGACCCTTGGAGACTTATGCACCCTGACAACTAGGAATATTTATTTCACTCCCTTCCCCACCACTCCTTTTCCCTTATAGATTACTTTCTTATGACTATTGATCATCTGCCTGGCGTTTCCCTAGTCTACTATTCATCTAAAGTCATCTCAGGCCACCATATTGCCCATCTCCATTTGGACCTCCTACCTAATATACATAGAGTTCGAATTTGGAAACTCAATAATCAGCTCTTGAAATCCAATGAGTATGTACAACTTCTCCGAAACTTCATCAATAACTTTATGGAAATCAATGCACCATCCATGTCTATAAAAGACTTTCTATGGGGGGTCCCTGAAATGTGCATTAAGGGGGGAATAAATTTGCTTAGCAACCAAGTGTAAAAAATAGAAGGCCTCAGGCCTTTCTTCATACTGACCAGACAGCTGATCTGGAGAGTCATCTCTCCCTTCTTCCCTATATGCGACTGGGAAAAGGTGGAATCCCTTGCCCAATATAATTGCACTTTAGCTGAAAAGCAGAATCCTTATGCTTAGTTCAAAAATATCCTATTTTGATCAAGGGGAGGGGCTGGGAAAATGTTGGCCTCGCATACCGCACCCAAGTGGCGATAAAATAGCTTCCTCTATTGTTCCAAATCAGACGAACTTCTTATCTCCCCTCGACATAGTGAAGGCATTTTGAGAATATTACCAACAATTATATTCAGCCTCTGCTACTCCCTTACACCTCAGCAACTAGACTATTTTGTCCAAGGTATTAATCTTTCAGTGTTATCTGCCCTTCAGATAAATAGGCTAAAAGCTCCTGTTACTCTAACAGAAGTTGGTGATGCTATTGATTCCCTTGCCTTAGACAAATCTCCCGGACCGGATGGTTTCACAACTAACTTTTACAAAACATTTAAGGATACTTTAGCCCCTATACTCTTAGATACCTTTCAGTACATATTTCAGAAGGGAATGTCCGATACCTCACTAACCCTGGCTACCATAGTGGTACTCCCAAATCCCAACAAGGACCCACTACAAATCAGCAATTATAGACCCATCTATTTAATAAATGCAGATCTCAAAATTCTTGCTAAAATTCTTTCTTCTAGATTAAGCTAAGTCTGGGAATCTCTCATCAGTGCAGAGCAAGTTAGGTTTGTCAAAAATAGACTTTCCTTGGACCATCTCAGGAAAATAGCTTACATTCTTTCTGCGTCCAAAAACTTCAATATTCCAGCAGCTCTTGTGTCCCTGGATACAGAAAAAGCATTCAAAAGGGTGTCATGGGACTAACTTTTCATGTTATTGCCCAAATACTGTATTCCCTCAGAATTCATCCAGTGGGTTAAAATTCTATGTTCATCCCCAACAGCCCAAATTCAATGTAATGGAGTTTTCTTGTCCCCTTTTTCTTTATTCCAGGGTACCCGTCAGGGCTGTCCCCTCTCTCCTTATCTATTTAATCTATATTTAGAACCCCTTACTAGGAAAATTAATAATTCCCCACTTATAACAGGTATTTCAATAGGTAACACGGACTATAAACTCTCTGCTTATGCAGATGATTAACTTCTGCATATTTCTAACCCTACTCAATCCCTCCCTGTAGCTTTTCAAATTATTTCAGATTGAGTCAATCTCGAACTATAAGTTAATTGGCAAAAACAGAACTTCTTCCGTTAACAAATATACCCTAAGGGCTGACCTGGATCACTTAGGGATACACTGGAATCCTGACAAAATGAAGTATCTAGGGATCTATCGCCACTCCTCTCCTCTAACTATGAAATGGCTTAACCTAGGCAGCCCTTACGAACACTTTATCAGATGACTTTAACGCTGGTCGAAGCTACCCTTAACCCTGTTGGGACGGTGAGCATAATCAAAATGAACATTTTACCTCGTATACTATACTCCTTACAAATGTTTAACTGGGCTCTCCCGTTGTCGTGGTTCTCACAAGTACACAGTTTTATCAGTAAATTTCTATGGCAAGGGAAAAACTAGACGGAATTATCTTAAGCTCACTAGACAGAAAATTGATGGTGGCCTCAAGCCTCAAACTTCTACATATACTACTTAGCAATTCATTTGACCAGGATATGTCACTGGCTACAATCTTTAAATTGCACTCTGTTTACCTCCCTCCTTGGATCGAATCGAGCGTGACCTCTGTGAGACACATGATATGGATCCCAAGGCACTTTCCTTTATCATTAAAGAATCTTCCTAAATCTCTACAGGATACCCCTTAAGTTCTTTGATTCAAACACAGCTTCAGTTAAATTCCCTCCTCAAAGCGGATGTTTACAGAGATATAGCCAACCCTTTTCCAAAACCCCAATTTCTGAATCTCAGGTAAGAAGATTAACTCCCATCTCTTTTGGCCAGAGATAGGTATAGAACAAATGGGCCAATCGATTCAGGAAAATAAACTGCTTTCTTTTCAAGAGGGCTCTTCCTTTACAATTGATCCACTACCTCTGCTTTTAAATATCTTCAGATATCTCATATGTTAATACAACACTTTGGATCAGGGACATGGGCTAGCTCCTTTATGTCCACTTTGCTATATTCCTTAAATATATTCCCACCTCTCATTTGACATCCTACTCATATACATTTCTTTTATCAACAGCAACTACCTTGAAGGCGAGAATTTTATTGGTGGGATAATATCCTACCATCTACTACTAATTCCAGAGACTGGACCACTATTTGGAGCCATCTATATAACTGCATTAAATGGGACAGATATAGATATATGCAATTCTATATTAATCATAATCTATATTATTCCCCGTCTAAACTACACCAAATGGGTATTTCACCCTCTAATCAGTGCCCTAAATGTCAACTAGCCCCTGCAGATCTGCTGCATGTGCTATGGTTGTACTAGAAAATGATGCCTTTCTGGCAGAGTATTCAAAATAGACTAGACCCGTTGCTCTCACTATCAGACAGTTTCAATCCCGAAATCTGTATCCTGGGGGACTACACAACTACAAGGGAATAGACAGAAAGCCCATATGGCCTTAAGAAAGTAATATTGACACATTAGTTAGACCCGATTACCCCCAACCAGATAGAATGGTTTAAAGGTCACTATTGCAAAAATGTCTAATAGAATGGGTAACTATAAATAAAAGTGGGAATCACTTCATACCCTTATTTCAAATTTCTAACCCTAACTATTTATTTGTTCCAACCAATCTGAATCATATTTAGTGGCAGACTGGGGAAGGTGGGGAGGGACAGAGGGTGGGGGATGGGACTACAGGCATCTCTAATCAATCAGAGCTTCTCTGTGCTGCAATTCATTTTCTTGTATGTTTTTATACATTAAGTCTGTTTTGTCTAATGTTTCATTTTGTCCCACCATGATGACTGTAATGGATATTGCTTATGTGAAAATAATAAAGCATATTATAAAAAAAAAAAAAGGAGAGGATTGAAATTAACAGGGAAGGAGGGAGGTCAACATGGGAAGCCCAGTATGAAGTAGTCAGGCTGGGAAGGGTTCAAGGGGATGGGAGTAGTGAGGCAGAAGTAGGGGTTGCAGATACAGAAGTCACAGAGGGTGCAGCTGGCGGGGTAAGGGTCAGGAAGAATGAATACTGGGGTGGTGGAAGAGGCATTAGAAGGAAGGGTAAGGAACTGGGGGTACTTGTCCTGGGGATTCTATACTGACAGAGTGCGATGGGGCAGAAGGGAAGGCACAACCATATTTGGATTGAAGCTATCTCTAGGTTGACTGCGGAGAGGCAGGCACTGCTCAAATGTACAGCAAGGGTGAGGAAGAAACCTCATTTGCTGTTGCATGTGGGTACAAACAACTTGGCGGGGAGGACTGTGGAAGTACTGAGGGGGAGGTTCTAGGAGTTGGGCAGGCAATGTGAGAGTGTGGGGGAGTCAGTGGCATTCTGGGAGGTACTCCCGGCACCATGTGCAAGCATGGGGAGGAAGGGTAGTATCAAAGACTTCAACAAGTGGCTGAGGGATTGGTCCCACACTAAAAATTATGGGTTAGTGACTAACTGGGGTAGGGTTTGGGGGAACAGTGACTTGTACACGGCGGACAGGCTACACTTGAGCAGGGAGGGGACAGGAGTATTAAAGGTGGGATTAGAGGGGTATATCTCTACTAAGGTGGATTTAGACTAGTGGGGGGGTGGCCAAAAGACTGAGGTTGGTAGAAATGTCTGGACAGGGGAGCCTAATAAGCTCATCCCCCTAGATATAGGTAAAGGCAGAGGCATAGTAACCCTGGGAGGGGGTGGGCAGAGTGATCTGAGTGTAATACTGAAGGCACCACCACCGATAAGAATAACGAGGAGAAAGGGTGCAGACTACCTGGAGAAGGTACACAGGCCAAGAAGAAGAGTGAGGAGAAGGAGGGGTACGGGTGGAAGGTGGTCTCTCTCAATGCAAGAAGCCTGGGGAACAAAATTGCAGAGCTTCAGACACTTCTTTCAGAGGGGAAGGTGGTCACTGCTGCAGTGACAGAAACTTGGGCTACAGAGTACCATGATTGGGACTCAGCAATCCTGGGATACAGGATATAAAGCAGGGACTGGGGTTGGAAGGGGAGGGGTTGCACGGTATGTGAGGGAGGGGATCAAATGCATAACAGATGAGGGAGAAGAGGAGATGACAGAGGCACTTTGGGTGCAACTCCTGGACTCCAAGGGGAGAAAGCTGAGGCTGGGAGTGGTGTACAGATCACCAGCCCAATCTGGGGAACTGGATGGGGAGTTGGCAGAGCAGATAAGGAGTGTCTGTAGAAGGGACAGTGTTATGATAGTGGGGGATTTTAACCTACCAGGGGTTGACTGGAAAACCCCGGCCGCTAGCAGTACCAGGGAGCAGGTGCTCATTGATGCATTCCAGGATGGACTTCTGATGCAATTGGTAAGTGGGCCTACAAGTCTTGGTAGCACTCTGGACCTAGTACTGGCAAATGGGGAGGCAGTGATGGAGGTAAGGGTGGAGGACCCACTAGCGGGTAGCAACCACCAAACAGTGTGGCTGCTTCTCGCACTGGGCAGGGAGACAGGAGCTACAGGCACTAAGGTGATGGACTTTAGTAGGGTGGACTTTGGGAGGATGGGAGCAATACCGTGAAGGAGACCCAGGATATAAGGCCAGGGATGGATACAGAACAAAAGTGGGGAGTCGTAAAGACTGGGCTAACAGAGGCCACAGTAGCCTGCACCAGGGCCAGGAGTAAGAAGAGCAGAGCCAAAAAAATAAAACATGCTGGCTGAACAAGGAAGTGCTGCAAGGGGTGAGGGCATAGAGGGCTGCACACTGGAAGTACAGGAGAACAGGGAAGGGAGACGATAAGGAGGCTTACGGGAGTTGTTTAAGGGAGGTGGCCAGGAAGGTGAAAAAAGCTAAGGCATCCAGGGAATTAAGGTTAGCACAGGGCATAGAGGGAGGGGAAAAGGACTTTTTAAGGTATGTCAGGGAAAAGAGGAAGTGCAAGGAACATATTGTGAGGATAAAGCGGGAGCGGATTGGGTGGAAAAGAGGAAGGAGCAAGCAGAAATTCTAAATGAGTACTTCTGCTCTGTTTTCACTAAGGAGAGGGATGGTCCACTACCAGCATGGGCTGGGGGGTGGAGGAAGGGGGGAGGAGGTGATGGACAAAGTGATCACAGGGACTAGGGTGCTAGAGGGGCTGAAGGCAGTAAGGGTGGAAAAGGCACCAGGTCCCAATGGCATCCACCTCAGGGTGCTGAGGGAGATGGCGGAGCTGTTGGCTGAGCCACTGGCAGATCTATTCAACACCTCCCTGGAAATGGGGTGTGTGCACCAGGACTGGAGGGTGGCCCATGTGATGCCCATACACAAGAGTGGGCCTAGGGAGGAGCCAGGAAATTATTGGACGGTCAGTCTCATGTCCATAGTGGGTAAGCTTATGGAGGCAATACTGAAGCAGAGGTGGGTGGCATTCCTATAGAGTAATGGCCTCCAAGATGGGCGGCAACAGAGTTCATCTAAGGAGGTCATGTCAAACCAGCCTAATAGAGTATTATGACTGGGTAACAAGGGAGTTGGACAGGGGTCATGTGGTACATGTCCTGTACTTGGATTTTAGTAAGGCCTTTGATACAGTACCTCATGGGAGACTGGGGGGAAAGTGACAGCAGTGGGGGGTGGGAAAAAAGCTGACTAAATGGGTAGAGACCTGGTTACAGGGGAAGATGCAGAGGGTGGTGGTGGTGGAGGGGAGCTCTCGGCACCTAGAGCAGTGACAAGCGGGGTGCTGCAGGGGTCAGTGCTGTGCCTGGTGCTATTTGGGCGCTTTATCTCCAATATAGCACATGGAGTGGGGAGCAGGGTTAGTCTGTTTGCAGATGGTACCAAATTTGGGGCAGTGGTGGACAAAGAGGACTGATAGTAAAAACTGCAGGGGGACCTAACGAAACTAGAGACATGGTTGGTGGAGTGGCAGCTAGGATTCAATGCAAACAAGTGTAAGGTGATGCACTTCGTGTCTAAGAACCAGAAGAGGGACTATTGGTTTGGGGAGTGAGGTTGGGGATCACAGAGGAGGAGAAGGACCTAGGGGTGTTGGTAACTTGGAGCATGAACGACTCAGCCCAGGGTAGGAGAGCAACAGCTGAAGGCAAACAGAATGCTGGGGTGCATCACAAAGGGGTTCTCATCCAGACACAGGGATGTGATCCTATCTCTCTACAGATCATTGGTCAGACCGCACCTGGAGTACTGTGTGCAATACTGGAGGCCATACCTGAGGAGAGATACAAAGTTACAGGATGGGGTGCAAGGAGGGCAACAAAAATGTTAAAGGGATGGAAGGAAAGAATATGAAGTAATGCTGAACAAGCTGAACATGTATACACTGGAAAAGAGGAGGGATGGGGGATATGATTCAAGCATTTAAATACCTGAGGGGTAAATAAACCTAGCACTAGAGGTGTTTAAACTGAGAGTGGAAGAGAGACAAGGGGCACAGATTAAGGTTGGAAGGGAACATTTCAAGAGGAAATGAGGTACTACTTCACTGAGAGGGTGGTGTCTAGTTGGAATCGCTGCCAGAGGTGGTGGTAACATGTAGGACAGCCGATAGATTTAAGAAGGACTGGGATAATGCAAGAGGAAGAGTTGGGGGCAGGGGCTGGGACATGCGAGGGGAACTGAGGGGAGGAGGCTGGGGCAGCTGCAACCTAGGGGTGCTAGCTGCACACTCGGGCAGATTTAGATAGACCGATTGGTCTGTTCTGCTGGCAGATTCGTATGTTCATATGTATGCTCATATGTAAAATCACAGTGACTCTGTTCATGAGCAGAGGTCCTAAAATGCCTATGTTGAAAATTTGGTGACAAACGTCCATAAAATGACTGTTTTACAAGCGTGCATTGTGCAGTTTCCATGCACCCTCATATCTTCGCAGATTTGTACTACTTTCACTCTAGATTTCCAACACTGGCATTTTTTCAGAGCTCCTTATGAACAGTTCAGTTGTCATTTTTTATATACTGCCCGAAATATGCATTTACACATCTAGTGCAGAATAGCGCATTTGCTGTGGAAATCAATGCTTGGGACAGATTAAGAAAATCATACTGACAGTGTTCATGAGCAGAGGTTACAAAATGCCTATGTTGAAAATTTGGTGAAATAATTCCACTAAATGACTGTATTACGTGCATGCATTGCTAGTTCCACATATAGCTCGTAAGTTCTAGCATTTTAATATTTTCACTACCGATTTTTAACACTGCCATCTCTTCACACTCTCTATGAATGGTGCAGCTGTCATTCTTCACATCCTGCCTGATCTGTGTTTTCATTCATCTGGCGCTGACAATACAGATCGCTGTAGGAACTCAAAGTTCAGGACACATTGACAAACTCACAATGCCACTGTTCATGAAAAGAGGTCCCAAATGCTATCATGAGGTGGGGGTCACAAAAAGGCCATGTTGAAAATTTTTAGTGCAAATACCAACACCCGGGGCGTTAGGGTTTCTAACTATAACGTCCCACCCTGTACAGACTGACAGGCATTAGGGGTGTGCCATTGGATTGCCGACTGTAATGCTCATGCTGTTTCACCCCCACCCCCCTACCCTGCAGCCAGAGACAGGCATCGAGGTGTGCCTTGGACTCTTTGGCCCCAGAGTTCACCCCATTCTCCCATATTGCACCCATTTCAGCATATGTCCTTATGGAGTGGGGTGACTGTAAAACCGAACACCCCAAGGCACACCTCAACACATGTCAGTATCTGCAGGATAGGGTGAGGTGAAATGGAGTGAATCTTATGGGCGACAACCTTAACGCATCCCCAATGCCTGTCCATCTCTGCAGGTTGGAGGTGGGGTTGGCATGCAGTTCAATACTTTACTGCCATTCCTACTCTGCATCTCTTAACTCCAGCATTTCCAATGCTAATACCAGCAAGCAAACATTCGACATTGACAAATGCTTAGTTGTTTTATCTGTTCTGCCACATTTGAGAATCTTCTGAAACATAAAATTCTTTTGATTAATTTTTGATAGTTATTTAGCTAGTTTCGTGATCACTTCTCACCCTAGCTTCAGAAATAAATCTGTTGTTAGAGGGCAAAACTGAGCATGATCACACAACAGAGTTTTGAATTTCATTCTAAGATTTCATAATTAGCATAAAATTCTAGGCTCTGGTGCAGTTCATTCCAAGGGAATGATTGCAGCTGTTAAGCACAGTGAGGGATCCATAAGAAGAAACAAGATTACTATGGCGAGCAATATTTTCTTCAAAATAGAATGGCATTAACACTTGTTTCAGTTTGAGCTTTTCTGGCTTCCAACGCACAGCAAATATTGATGGCTTTATGCAAATTCAAGTCACATTCACACAGTAGTCTCTCCTCAAGCTTCCCATTTTGAATGTCATCTCTTTTGTCTTTAAATTCACAATTCTTTACCCTGGTGCATAACTGTTGTATACTGATCAATTGACACTCCCCCCGCTTGCCGTCTTCCCCAGAATGTATATCTTTCAAATACAACATCTGTTCAGGGGATGCAGTATGTTTGAAACATGTCTAATACTGTTTCTAGATTATCCTGATCATCATCTTTCACAAACATTAAGATACTGTACTCTTCTGAGTGTATTCCCCACACAGTGAAGTAAAATTGCTACTTGAGTATCAACAAGCTTCTCTGAGGCATCAGAAGTCTTTCATATACAGTTCAAATTTCTGCCTCCATTTCCTCCATATCTCTCTCAAAGTGCCTTCACGGTGATGAAAATGAACAGGAATGCACAGGAATGCCATTCCTATAACTTTTTTGTAGCAGGAACAGAGTCCCTGTACTTCTTCCCACTGATATTGGAACTGAAATTTTTAAACCAGCAGTATGATTAGTTACTGGGCCTGTGACCTGAAATCAGGGATTTCCATTACAAAATTTTACTTGTACAACAAAATAATTTTCGTAGAAATACTTCAGTATCTTTAACTGAATCTACAGTAGTAGTGTCAACACAGACAGAAGTGTCTTGATGAGAGGTATCCATCAGAGTGATTATTATTGTTCTGCGTTTCATATTTACCAGTGTCTGAGTTCCTGTACTTCTTGCCTACAACTTGCACATCCAGAGAAAGGGCTGCTGGTTGCGTGAAGTGTTGCATCTTCTTTTCAGCAGTTCTTTACCTTTCTGACTCCATGTAATGGATTTATAAGTCAGCACACACACTTCAGGGAGCTAGGAATGCACTCTATTATAAAACATACTCTGATTTGTTAACACAGGGATTTTTAATTGCATTGATTTATATATGTACCTAATGAATATCTTTCTTACTTTTACTGCATGACTTTAAATCATTGCTATGTAAGTTGTAATTTTGTACTATTATTCCTATTATGTACCCCCCTTTTCCGAATACATAGCTGAAAACAGGTCTTGATCCAGACCACTCTCCTGGTAAAGCCAATAAATAAATACAGATGCAGTACATACTGAGAACCACAGGATGGCACTATAGATACAGTATTAATTTCCTTTCTTTTTTACAAACACACACACACACACACACACACACCTTCAACAGGTGACTGTTTGTAATGCCTTATTGATATGTCCTTTCACACACCTTCAACCGGTGGCTGATTGAAGTGCTTTATTGATATGTCCTACTGTAACACGCTTTACCTTGGGGTTAGGGAAGAAGCACTGCGGTGCCTGCAGCTGCTGCAGAACACACCAGCCCAGTTGATGATGGCTGTTCCAAGGTCCTGTCACATTTTCCCGGTGCTGCGCAAACTGTATTAGCTGTTGGTGCAGTGGCACATCTCCTTTAAAATAGGTCTTTTGACCTATAACGCCCTACACAGGCTATCTGGCAGAGCTGCTGCATCCCTACTGCCCCAGCTGATCTCTCTGATTATTGGGGGAGGGCCTCCTTGGGCTGCCAGGGGTGAGACTGAAGTCTTCAGAGGATCAGTCTTTTGAAGTGGCTGCACCAATCCTCTGGAACCTGCTACCTGGGCACCTGAGGGATGCCCCCTCTGTTGATACTTTTATGAGAGGATTGAAGACATTTTTGTTCTTACAGGCTTTTGGGGAGTGAATAGAATAATGAGAGTTAATTCACTATTCTAGTATTGATTAGAGGGAGCCTAAGTATAGAGGAGACTAATTATTTATTGATGTATAATGTTAAAGGTTTTTAGATGCTATGGTTTATGATATTTCTTTACTGTAAGTATGCCCTGAGTCTTGAGGGAAGGGTGCCCTTAACAAATAAAATCTACTACTACTCCTCCTCCTTCCATACCACTTAAACAGTGGGGCTCGAGCAGAGTTTGACTGATATTTCTGATCACATTGTGTAGTAGTTGCACTGTTTGATTGATATGTACTTTCATACCCCTTCCATAGGTGGCTGATTGCAGTATCTGATTTAAAACCGGAACCTCTTTCTGAGTTCAGGGCTTATGGTCCAAGATGAGCTCTTCCTTCTGCGTCGCTATGATGATGTTGTCATGGAAGACTACAAACTCCACCTGCGGAGGTCTATGACAAGAAAGAAGATCCTTGACACCTTAAGTGGGACAGCTGACAGTGAGATATTCAACAGTGTGAAATAAAAGCTCATTAAACTTAATTGGTAATGTTTCCTGCAATAAAAATAAACACAAGTACCCATGTGCCTTTTGCTTCTTCAACTAACACTTAGTTATCTTATATACCTATTTAATAATTACAATGATTTACATTGTTTCCAAGCTGGGCCACTAGTTCATTTATCATCAGTTCCTGCCTAATGGAATTTTGCCAACACAGGAAGGACATTGCACTGTGGTCTACACAGAACGGCCTTGTACCATTTTCGCCATCACTAAGCACTGGAAACACAGTAACACAATAGTAGATCACCTGTATGATATCTGGTAGGACGTCATGCTGCTGACTTATAATATCCAGTTAGGTCACAATATTATAGGTCAATAGATCCTCTGAGGAGTGTCTATTGTTTAAAAAAACAGATCCAGAAACAAATGATTTGATACCTTTTATTGGACCAACATGGATGTTACAGAAAAGAACACAGTGCTTTAGCTTTCGAACCAACCAGGTCCTTCTTCAGAAGCTTTGTGGCAGTTTTTTTCAAATATCCCATACTATTAACACCAGATTATATAGAAAAAGCAGAAATAATTCTCATTGGTTTAACATATACACTTAAAACATAATAGAAGATTACCTCAGAGAAGCTAATTAACACCAGTATGCCTTAAACTGAAGAGTCTCAGAAGGCAAAGGTTATCAAGAATTCTCTACAGCCAGAGAGTTCTTGTCACATAAATTTTAAAATGTCTCAGTATGCCAAGAAAGCATTCTAGTGATAAAAAAAACCTTGGAGTGGCATTCTCTCTAATACATGTAAGATGAGCTACAACTTACATTCCAATTGTCCTGGTATATTAAAGGACAGATAATGAGAGACAAAATCCTGAAATTTGGTATAACTGCAAGTTGAAATCAAGCCTCAAATTAACCTACACATATAAACATAATGCATGAAAGTATCACTTGTAAGTGTAAGTGCAAAAAAAAAAAAATAAAAATTTCTTGTCAAGGACCCCCAAGAAAACGAGACCATGAGCCTGATAAATAGTTCAACACAGAGTCTGTGTATAACAAAAATGCACAGAATCAGTCTAAGCAATCTAAATGAAAACCCAAAGGAATTACGTTTAATGAACCCCCAAGTAAATGAGATATGCATCTTAATGAGCAGTTAAAAATGTGACAGTGTGAAATCCACCCACTGACAACTAATAGAAGGAAATAAATGCACACTATATGTGAAAACTAAGTGTTCTAGCCACATAACAACTGCCCCATCCACGCTCCACCCACATATGTGTGTACATACACCATACCACCCCCATACACACACACACACACACCTGCACACCCACACAACCACAACACACAACAAATATAGCAAACACATTCCGCACACACCACACCACCACACGCAAAAACAAAACACACATACACACTCAGTGTGTGTGTGTACTCTGATGTATGTATGTATGTATGTATGTATGTGTGTGTTTGTGTAGTGTATTGTTGTGTTGGTTGAGGGTATGGTGTGTATGTGTGTTTTGTTTGTTGTGCATGGTGTGGTGTGTCACGGAATGTGTTTGCTATATTTGTTGTGTGTTGTGGTTGTGTGGGGTGTGCAGGTGTGTGTGTGTGTGTATGGGGGTGTGGTATGGTGTATGTACACACACATATGTGTGGGTGGAGCGTGGCATGGGGCAGTTGTTATGTGGCTAGAACACTTAGTTTTCACATATAGTGTGCATTTATTTCCTTCTATTAGTTGTCAGTGGGTGGATTTCACACTGTCACATTTTCAACTGCTCATATTAAGATGCCTATCTCATTTACTTGAGGGTTCATTAAAGGTGTAATTCCTTTGGGTTTTCATTTAGATTGCTTAGACTGATTCTGTGCATTTTGTTATACACAGACTCTGTGTTGAAATCCGCATTTATCAGGCTCATGGTCTCGTTTTCTTGGGGTCCTTGACAAGAAATTTTTATTTATTTTTTGCACTTACACTTACAAGTGATACTTTCATGCATCATGTTTATATGTGGAGTTAATTTGAGGCTTGATTTCAACTTGCAGTTATACCTAATTTCAGGATTTTGTCTCTCATTATCTGTCCTTTAATACCAGGACAATTGGAATGTAAATTGTAGCTCATCTTACATGTATTAGAGAGAATGCCACTCAAGGTTTTTTTATCACTAGAATGCTTTCTTGGCATACTGAGACATTTTAAAATTTATGTGACAAGAACTCTCTGGCTGTAGAAATTCTTGATAACCTTTGCCCTTCTGAGACTCTTCAGTTTAAGGCATACTGAGTGTTAATTAGCTTCTCTGATGTAATCTTCTATTATGTTTTAAATGTATATGTTAAACCAATGAGAATTATTTCTGCTTTTCTATATAATCTGGTGTTAATAGTATGGGATATTTGAAAAACTGCCACAAAGCTTCTGAAGAAGGACCTGGTTGGTTCAAAGCTAAAGCACTTTGTTCTTTTCTGTAACATCCATGTTGGTCCAATAAAAGGTATCAAATCATTTGTTTCTGGATCTGTTTTTTAAAAGGACCAATCGGCACCTACAACATATTGTTTAAAGAAAGTCCTTGTTAGAGATCTATTAATGCGAGGACTGCAAAGCTAAGCAGTTGTTGCCCAAACCTCACATAAGACTGTTCTGTACCATAAACTACACCTTTGAGGACCTATTGAATTATATATCACACATGTTAGCTAGATTGATTTAAGCTAAATCTTACATTCTTTTTTTTTAATATTGAAAGGGCATGTAATACTCTAACCCCATCTCTAAAGAGGAATATTCCACTGTAACAATCCTGCATTACGCTAACTATACACAAGGTATGAGGTACTGTGGTTCAGAGCACTCATTGGTAGAAATCACGTAAATTATTAACAATTCAAATGACAGGAATCCCCATTATACACAAGGTATGAGGTGTTGTGATTCCGAGCACTGATTGTAGAAATCATGTGTTATTTATAATTCAAATTCCAGGAATCCTTCACTTATGCTTAACAACTGCAATCATTCCCTGGAATGTGCCACCCCAAACTTTTAAATTACAATATGTGCTAATGGAGACTGTAGAATGAAATTCAAACTCCTCTTTGTGGTCACGCTCACCCTGCATTCTAACATCAGATTTATTTCTCCACCTGAAGAAAGCAGGCGTCCCAAAGTCTTCTTTTCAGCTTCAGACAGATTACAGTTTATTTTACTTCATATTGCTAGTTTAAATTGTTTAGTGATTTTATTTATAACTCTCTGTTAGGGTATTGTCTCTGTATTTGTGGGTGAATTGTACTTTTCTCCCATTCCACATCAGTTCCAGGAACTGGAGAAGGCCATTTGTGGTGGGTTCCTGTCATTAGGAAGCCCTTTATTTTCCTTAAAAACTTTATTTTACAGTTTAAATTGAACCACTTTGCAGTTATTGTTTTATTCTTCTTTGTTCCTTTTTCAGGAACCGAGAAGATATTTGCTTCTAATTACAGTTTAAACACTGTTTTTCTCTATTGCAGTTCCATTTATATTGAGGTCCTATTTATATTCAGTACTGAGGTGGACCTTGTGGCCATCACAGAAATGTGGGCCATGGATAAAAATGACTGGGAGATGGCGTTCCCTGGGTATTCAGCTCTTCAGGATAGATAGAAGAACTGGTGGGAGGGAGTTGCCCTTTTGTCAAGGAGGAAAGAAGTGGCACAAGATGCAAGTATAGGGGTAGCAGTGAGAAGGCTGAGTCAGTATGGGTGCAACTCATGACAGCCTCAGGCAGGAAAGTGCACCTGGGGTGATTCATAGACTGCCTGGCCAAGGAGAGCAAAGTGATAGAGAACTCAAGGAGGAACATAAAAGATGGGTAGCCAAGGGGATGTACAATAATGGTGGTGGGTGACCTGAACCTGCGTGACATCGATTGGGAGGTCACAGTGGCCAAGAGTGCCAGGAGTCAGACTGTCTACTGGTACAGCTTGTAAGGAACCTACCAGGCAGACTATAATGCTTGATGGGTGCTCACCAACTCAGAGATGGTGGGTGCTGTGGGAATAGGCGAGTTGCTGGAAACAGGGACCACCACTCCATGTGGTTTGAATTGCCCCTTGGGGGCCAGCAACCCACAATAAAAAACAAATTCCTTGATTTTAAAAGGGAAGACTGCAATAGGTTGAGGGAACTGGTAAGGGATAAGTTAGTAAGGGTGGAGGACATAGGTGGGGTGGAAGGAGAGATGGGGCAATTAAGGGAGCCATCCTAAAGGCATCAAAGGCAAGCATAAGAACAGTATTTAAGGAAAACAGGTAGGGTCAGGGAAGAGGTTATGGCCAAAAAGAAGGCCTTCTATAAATACAAGGAAAAGCAAGGGGAGTCAGAATGGGAAGATTATCTACAGAAAAACAGGGAGGCAAAGAAGGCTGTCAGGGAGGCGAAAGTAGTCACGAAGCTGCGTATCCAGAGGGGGTGAAGAATGGAAAAAAAGAGTTTTTCAGATATATTAGAGAAAAAGGAAAAATGGGGACATCACACAGCTTGTTGAGGAGGGTAGGGTAATAGAGGAGGGCGGACAAAAGGCCACCATCCTCAATGACTACTTTTGCTCAATATTCTCAAAGGAGGATTGCAGGATAATGCTAGAAAGTGGCATCAAAGCGGCCACTAAGGGAATCCCAGAAATGAGGCAGCCATTACTTACTAGTGAGAGGGTCCTGACAAGGTTGGCAGCCCTTGAGATAAATAAGGCCACACAACCAGATGGGTTGCATTCAATGATACTTAGAGAATTAGCAGCAGAGTTACAGTAGTTGAACCACTGGCTGCGCTATTCAACAACTCACTTAGGTCTAGGAAAGTTCCATGGGATTTGAAGATAGCAGACATTGCACTGCTTCAAAAAGGGGGGTGGGGAGGGACCAACCAGGGAATTACAGGCCTGGCAGTCTGACCTCCATCGTGGGAAAGCTGATGGAATCACTAATCAAAGAGAACCTTGCAGACTATCTGGAGAGCAATGGACTCCAGGATAGTAAACAGCATGGTTTTGTGGCAGAAAATCTTGTCAGACTAACCTGATAGTTTTCTTTGACTTAGTGATCAGGAAAGTAGACAAGGCCATGCTGTGGACTTGCTGCACTTTGAATCCAGCAAAGCTTTTGACTTGGTGCCACACAAGCAGTTGCTCAAATAGATGGAAGGCCTAATGTAGGCAAAACTGTAGTGAATTGGGTGGTTATTGGCTTGAAGGGAGGCAGCAAAGGGGGTTGTAATTGGGGTTAAATCAGAGGAGAGGAGGTTATGCATGGGGTTCCATAGGGATCTGTTCTGGGTCCAGTCCTCTTCAACATGTTCATTACCAACATTGGTGAGAGAATCCAGAGCGGGCTGTGTCTTGTCTCAGATGACACAAAACTGTGTGGGAGGAGGATAGTGATACATACTGTAGATACATACATAGATACTGTCAGAACATAAGGACACTGAGGCTCATCCAGTCTGCCCGTTTGTGCTACCTGACAAAGCAGCTAATGACCCTATCTGGAAACTGGCTTTAGCTTTCTTCCCACCTTTAATATTCCTTTATACATGTCCCATGCATGTTTGAAACCTGCCACCACATTGGTGGCCACCAGTTCCTGGGGCAGGCTACTCCATGCATTCACCACACTCTGTAAAAAAGAACTTCCTGACTTTACCGCTTATGTGGCCACCCATCAGTCTCATATCATGCCCTCTTGTTCTGGCACCACTTTTAAACTGGAATATGTTGTCCCCTTCTACCTCGTTCATGCCCTTGAGATATTTGAACATTTCTATCATGTCACCTCTCTCCCTCCTTTGCTCCAGTGAGTACAAATTAACGTCTCTGACTTTTTCCTCATAAGGCTTGTGATGCAGACACTTCACCATTTTGGTTGTCCTCTTCTGCACCATCTCTATTTTGTCAATGTCCTTAAAAAGGTGTGGCTTCCAGAAATGGACACAGTACTCAAGGTGAGGCCTCACCAGGATCCTGTACAGTGGAGCTATCACCTCCCTCTTTTGGCTTGTGATTCTCCTTCCAGTACACCCCAACATCCCAGTAACCTTCCCACTGTCTTGGCCATCTGCCTTGTGGTCCTCGGTCATCTGTGATTATGACTCCCAAATACCTCTCTTCCTTAGTAACTGCCAATAGCTCTCCCCCAACCTGCAGCTTGCTCCAGGGTTTCTGCTCCCCATTTGCATGAATTTGCATTTCTTTGTGTTGAGGTGATGAGAGAATAAGGAATATGCAGAGGGACTACAAAACTAGGGATGTAGTCCAAGGTCTGGCAGTTAAAATTCAGTGCCAAACAGTGCAAGACAATGTACCTAGGGAGAAATAACCTCATGACAGAGTACAGGATGGGGTGGGGGTGAGACTTAGCTCTATGGAAGAGAAACAAGATCTAGGAGTTATTATCAGTAACTTCATTAAGCAAACAAGCCAGTGCAAGAGGCCTATTGTAAGGCTAACAGAATGCTGGGACGTATTGGTAGGAGCATTGATAGCAGAAGAAAAGAGGTAATACTTCCCTTATACAGGTCCCTGGTGAGGCCTCACCTGGAGTACTGCATCCAGTTATGGATTCATCACCGTAGAAAGGACAAGGATAGGTTGGAGACAGTGCAGTGCAGAATAACAAAAATGATTCAGGGCAAACAGGGCGGATTCTGTGAGGAGTGCCTCAAGGCATTAAATATCTACTCACTGGAAACCAGAAGGGAGTAGGGAGATATGATAGAGACATTTAAGTTCCTTAAAGAAATTAACAAGGTAACCTGCAAGGAGTTATTGAGCCTAAATACCAATTCCAGGTCATGTGGTATTTTTTTTATTTAGTTGTTTAACCAGGTATAGCACACTAAGCTGAAAGCTTTTTACAGCAGCGACCTGGGGCACAAGGAGAGGTTAAGTGACTTGCTCAGGGTCACACAGTATGCAAGTGGAAGCTGTGGGTTCAAACCCAGATCTAGTCTGCTGGATGTCACCAGATTTGCAGCTCAGAGCCTTAGACCACTGCGCTATTCTGCCTTCTTAAATTAACAGGAGGGAGATTCAGGAAGGACATGAGGAAGTATTTTTTATGGAATCGGTGGTGGAACCTTCAAACAGTCTGTCGGCTGAGGTGGTGGGTGCAAATACAGTCAGGCAATTCAAGTAGGCCTGGGACAGAATGAAGGGAATAGTGGTTGCCCAGGGCAACAGGACCAGGGAGGAGAATGGAGATAGGATGGTGAGGGTTGGTACGCTGGAGGAACATTAGGTTCCAGGGAAGGTTCCAGGGATTATAGGGAAACATGGGCAGACTTGGACCTCTGATATTTTTCTGTCTCCGTGGTCTGTTTTAAAAGTGAAATTAACCTCATTTTATAACTTTAAATCCTTTTTAACCTACATAGTTTTTTTCTAATTGGAAACCTTTTATTTTGGGAACCAGAATGTCTTCCTGGGGTCATCAGTGTTTGGCATGACTAACAGGCCCAAAAAGAAGATGGGACCTACAGGCTTTAAATATTGCAAGGTTTGCTTTCAGTTCTTGGTTATAGCAGATTGCCATGAGTTGTGTTTAAGGTGCTTGTGTCCAGATCATGATTTTGTCAATTGAGGCGTTGCATTATGTTCTGCCTTAGAACACAAAAGAAAGGGCTGAAAAGAAAGAAGGCATTATGGCTTCTCAGTATGCTGCCACATCATGTGAGGCTCAGATGAGGGTCCAGCCCCTCTGAACAAGCAACATCCGGTCAAAGGGACAGACAAGAAAGAAAAGGCTGCAAAACATGTTTCAGAAATCAGGCTGTCTGAAAGGGGGAATCCTGAATCTAACAAAAATAAAAGAGCTTCTGAGCAGACACCAGAGGTGATGCCTGCCAAGAAACAACAAACAGAAAAACATGTCACTGTTCCTCCTCCAGAAGTAGGAAAGGAGACACCAGTAGACAGAAATAAAATGCCCTCAGTAGAGGACATGACTAAGGTATAACAATTCCTTCAGGCATTCCAGGCGATGGTGAATTTCTTAAATATGCCTGTACCCCTCTCCAGGCTCGGTTCCATTCCCAATGCCTGTTAAGGAAGAGGCTGACTTGTACTATGAGAAGAAGCAGCATAAAGGATAACCCAAAGAACCAGATGGTTATCTGGAAAAATAGTTTCCAACCACAGGAATCACTCAGTATGATTAAACTAATGCAGTCAGCCTTCAGTATTGAACTACACCGGAGAGAATGGAATTTATGCAAATGATGGAACTCTCATTGGCTCGTGCCAGTTTCAAACTGCTGCCCCTTTTAACTGCTGCTCTCTCAAGTGCTCAGATTCATTTCTCTGCCTGCCAGTTCAGACGCCTGGAGCTCTCCTCAGCTTACTTGTATACCTTTAATTTGTTGTTCAGTAACGTTTATAATATTTTTATTTTTCATTGCTGACTCGTTCAGGTTAATTAGTTTAGTTATTTAGGTTTCTTTGTTTTGTTTTTTCAGTTTCTCATCAGTTCCACGGAACTGTGGGGAACTGCTGTCTGTGGTTTTTTTTTTACCTCAGAAAAACTTTATTTATGACTTACGTTCCGATTCCTGTTAGGATCCGTAACGTTATTAAGTTTTTATATATTTTTCTTTGACCGGGGTTCCTTTTTCCTGTCGGGAACCGAGCGGCTCTTATTTGCCATATTCTTTGGGGAACCAATTGCTTGGGTTTTCTATTTATACTTAAAGTTGGTTCCGGAACTGACCATTTTTATTTGGGGTTGGTTGGTTGCTGTGCCTGATATCCATGTAAGAAGCACCCAAACAAAAGAAAAAGACAGGACCAACTGGGTTCAAGAACTGCTTTAGCTGCGGCCAAATAGTAGCTAGGGAAGATAGGCATGACCTGTGCATTCTGTGTTTGGGAGATATATATATATATGCTAATTGTGAGATCTGTAGAACTTTTTCCCTAAAATATTAAATAAAAGGCTAAAAAATTGAAGAAATTGCCACACCTTCCTCATGATCAAAGCTGTCTGATGAGGCCTCTTCTTCTAAAAAGAAAAGCCTATAGATGCAGTGGATCCAAAATCTATGAAGAAAGCTGACTCATCTAAAACTCAAAGGCCTGTGAAACTGGCAAGTGAACTGGTTTCAGAAAAAAGAAAACACAAAAGAAACACATGCTGCACCTCCTGCTGAGAAAGCAAAGGAACTCTCAGCTGACAGAACAGCAATGCCCTCAGCTGAGAACATTACAAAATCATTGCAGATTCTACAGGTGTTACAGGCTGTGGTTCTGGTGACCCTACGGTTCCTGCCATTGTTCCAGCTTCCCAGGAACCAATATATGTCTATGATGACCCAGAAGGAGAGGAGGAAGAGGAGGAGACCCATCCAGACCTGAGGTATCCCAAAACAAGACTTTGGTTCCCCCGTCCCTGTGACCTGAGGACTATTTCTCTCATAACTCATTTGTTAAACAAATGGTTGACAGCCTCAACCATCTCCTTTCAGGAGATGGTTGAGGATGAGGAGGAAGCAGAATTCCTTGATATGATGGTGCTAGCTCTCACTAGAAGGCTCCTGCTCCCAATACACAAGTCCCTAAGGAAAGCTGCCTTAAAAATGTTATAAACCCCTACCTCAATTCCAGGAGTGTATTGGAAAATAGACAAAAAATACCAGCTTGACAAAGCAAACTCTGCATTTCTGTTTACTCACTCTAACCATGAAGGGGTGGTCCAGGATGCAGCATGCAACAACACCAGGATACCTTTGACATCCCATCCTCCTGACAAAGATTCCAGGAAGATTGATGGCATGGGAAAAAGGGGTACCTGGAAGCTTCATTTTTAGTAAGGCAAGCTAACTATATGGCTTATGCAGCCCAATATCAGAAGGTCTTATGGAATACAGTATTGGCAATGACAGACAAGATGTCTGGAGAAGTGGCAGTGGACCTGAAAGAGACTGTTAGGACAGCACTGGATAACACCAAGTACCAGTTCCACATGGCTGTGGATTCCAATGACACCACAGCCAGGCTTATGGCACTCACAGTTTCAATGAGTCAGTCTGCTTGGCTTAGAGCCACAAACCTGTCTCAGGACACTTATACTAAAGCAATG
This sequence comes from Neoceratodus forsteri, assembly GCA_016271365.2. NCBI lineage: Eukaryota > Metazoa > Chordata > Ceratodontiformes > Ceratodontidae > Neoceratodus > Neoceratodus forsteri. The sequence continues at coordinate 935,555,994 of CM028133.1, forward strand.
GATTTCCCCTCCGAGGGTGACTCTCTTTTGGTGGATAAAACAGAAGCATACATGAAAAATGTGGAAGAGTACAAATCCACTTACAGAAGCAACCCTGCAAGAAATAAACCTTCCATCTCCTACAGGTCCCAGTGCAGGGAGGCAGGGTAGGGATCCTACTCTAGGCCTTTTCCAGGCCCAGGCAATGACAGACTACCAACAGACCAGGGAGTATTTTAGAGGTAGAGGCAGAAGGACCATGAGGAGGTCCATCCAGGCACCTCAAGCCCAGGCTGAGCCCAAGCAGAATCCCTGGTGGGCTGGTACAGGTCACCTCCCCTACCAGTAGGAGGCAGGCAGCTCACTTCCTCCAAGTATGTTACATCATCTCCACAGACAAGTGGGTCTTGGAGGTAGTGAGCCAAGGACTGTTCCTAAGCTTCAAATCACTTCCCAAACTAAGAGGCAGAAATGTTGCTCAGCTGCTCCTGCACAAAGAATTCTTCTGGAGTCAGAGGTGGCTAATCTATCATCCATCAGAGCAGTGGAGCCTGTCCCCCTACTGCAGTGGAGCAAAGGATTCCACTCCAGATACTTCCTTACTCAGAAGAAAAATGGGGACTGGTGACCCATTGTGGACCTAAGACTACTGAACAAACGTGTCAAAACCCAAAATTCAGGATGGTCACTTTAGCCATGGTTACCCCTACATTTCAAAAGAGAGACTTGCTGGCATCCTTGGATCTAAGGGATGCCTATTTCCACATCATAATCTGACCCAGCCACAGAAAGTACATAGATACATAGATACATAGACAGTGTCGGCAGATAAGGGCCTATGGCCCACCCAGTCTGCCCATTTGAGCTTGTAAGTTCAGTTTGTTTTCCTAGAAGTCTGTTGCCCCTTAACCCTGACCTCCAGAATTCCTTTATGTCTATCCCATGCATTCTTAAATCCCGTGATTGTTTCAGCCCCCACCACTTCCTCTGGCAGGGTGTTCCACTTGTCCACCACCTGTTCTGTGAAGAAATTCTTTCTTATGTTTCCTCTGAATCGTCCTCCCTCCAACTTCATCCCATGCCCTCTAGTCCTGGAACATCTTTTTCGCTTAAAAATAGTGTTTTCCTGCACCCTGTTCCTCCCTGTAAGATACTTGTATGTCTCTATCATATCCCCTCTCTCCCTTCTCTCCTCCAGGGAGTACATGTTCAGTTCCTTCAACCTGTCTTCATAGGACTTGTGATGCAATCCATGCACCATCTTTGTTGCCCTCCTCTGAACCTTCTCTACCCTGTCTATGTCCTTACGTAGGTATGGTCTCCAGAACCGTACACTGTACTCCAGGTGGGGCCTCACTAGTGTCTTGTATAGCGGAATTATGACATCCCTTTTCCTGCTGGTGATGCCCCTGCCTATACATCCCAGCATCCTATTTGCTTACCTGCTGCCTTGTCACACTGTTTCCCTTGAGGTCATCTGAGATGATAACCCCAAGATCCCTTTCCTGCTTGGTGCATGCTATATCCTCACCCCCAACTGATATATTGTGCCAGGGTTTTGTGCCCTATATGCATTATCTTGCACTTCTTTGCATTGAATTTCAACTGCCAACCCCTGACCATTCTTCAAGTTTCTGCAGGTCCTTCTCATTCTGTCTACACCCTCTGGTGTGTCTACTCTGTTGCAGAGCTTTGTGTCATCAGCGAACAGTGAAATTCTGCCTTCTAGGTCCTGCTAATGTCACTGATGAAGATGTTGAATAGACTGGTCCCAGCACTGATCCCTGTGGTACCCACTAGTCACTCTTCCCTCTGTGGGTGACAGCCATTTACCTCTGTGTGTTCACCTACACTGCTGGATCCATTTGCTCAGTTTACAGTGTGTTAAAGGGGCCCTGGGCATGTTCTCTAAAGACAACAATGAAACATCAGAAAGGGGGTTCTCACAGTATAGAGGTGCGAGCATAAAATCATTGCTACATTTCTCCTTTTGAACTTGAGTTCCTTCTGAATATATGGACTTTTCACACTTCAAAGAACACTGAAAACTGTACCTACACAAAAGTAGGTTTTTCTCAGAACTTATTGTGTGAAATTCTGCCTTCTAGGTCCTGCGCCATGTCACTGATGAAGATGTTGAATAGGACCGGTCCCAGCACTGATCCCTGTGGTACCCCACTGGTCACTCTTCCCTCTGTGGAGTGACAGCCATTTACCACCACCCTCTGTGTCCTGCCACCCAGCCAGTTACCTACCCACCACACTACTGTCCTGCCCACACCCATATTCCCCAGTTTGTGTAATAGTCTTCTATGTGGCACAGTGTCAAAGGCCTTGCTGAAGTCCAGATAGGCCATGTCCACTGCCCTCCCTTATCCACCTCCCTAGTCACCCAGTCAAAAATTCAATGAGGTTGGTCTGACATGACCTCCTCTGGTGAAACCATGCTGCCTTGGGTCCTGTAGTCCATTGACAACCAGATGTTCCACCAATCTCTCCTTCAGTAGTGCTTCCATGATCTTCCCCACTACCGAGGTGAGGCTGACTGGTCTGTAGTTCCCTGCTTCCTCTTTGTTCCCACTTTTGTATAAGGGGACTACATCTGCTGTCCTCCAGTCTTTGGGTACCTCCCCTGTTTCCAGTGATCGGCTAAACAGGATAGCCAGAGGTTCAGCCACCACCTCTCTTAGTTCTTTAAGGACCCTGGTTCAGATTATTGCCAGGTCATTACAGTTTGCAGCCATGCCATTTGACTTAATCTCAGCCCCCAGGGCATTCACAAAGTGCCTGGCTGTAGTAGTGGCACACTTGAGAAGGCAGGGAGCCACTGTGTTCCCATACCTAGAGGACTGGCTAGTCATAGGGCAGTCCCTGCAACAAACCAGGGACTCCCTAGCTCTCACTAGGAGCACATTGTAGTCTCTAGGCTTCCTCTTAAATGCCCAGAAGTCTCAGCTGGAGCCATTTCCGATCCTGGACTTCATAGGGGCAGAATCGGATACCAGCCAGGGAAGAGCTTTTCTTCCCCGGGACAGAGTAAGCAGTATCCTGCAACTGGCAGGATAATTCCAACTAAACAGACCCAAGCCAGCAAGGCAGTTGCTGTGACTATTGGGCCACATGGCAGCTGCCACAGAAGTGATGCCAGGTTCCAGATGAGAGACATTCAGTTCCACTTGCGAGCTCACTGGTCTCAGAGAAGAGATTCCCTAGCCAAGCTGGTGCCAGTCACAAACACCCTGTTACAGGTCCTGCAGTGGAGACTAGACAGCGAGGACCTCAGGGAAGAAACTCCCTTCCAAAAGGAGCATGCTTCAGTGATGCTTACCACAGATGCTTCCATCCTGGGTTGGGGCACGCATACTCTACCTAACAGCCAGTGGCTCTTGGTCCCCACCTCCAGGAGTCACTTCTACACATCATTCTGTTAGAGCTCAGGGCAGTGTACCTGGCTCTTCAGGCATTGCTCTGCACCTAAAGACAAGGTAGTGCAGGTCAGAGCAGACAACACTACCACCATGTACACATCAACAAACAAGGGGGAACCAGATCCACCCCACTGTGCACAGAGGCCATGAAGGTATGGAGCCTGGCCTACTCCCTACAGATGTCTCTGTCCTCCATTCACCTACCAGGAAAGGACAACATTCTGGCAGACTCCCTCAGCAGGATCATTCAGAATCATCATGAGTGGTCCCTGAATACACAGGTACTCCAGTCAGTATTCAGACTGTGGGGTACTCCAGAGATGGATCTCTTTGCCTCTGTAGACAACCACCAGCTGCCACAGTTCTGTTGTAGGCCTCAAGCAGGGACACTATTCCAGTGGATGCCTTAACACTGGATTTGTCAGGCAGATTCCTGAATGCCTTCCTCCTTTTCCCTGTTGCTTAGGACTTTGATAAAACTCAGATCACAACCAGCAACAATGATTCTTGTGGTGGCACAGACTGGGCAAGGCAGCCATGATATTCACTCCTGCTGATCTATCTATCTCACAGCAAATCCACCTGCCTCAGAGGCACAACTGCCTGACATCCTCTCATGGCAGGATCCCCATCTTCTGATTCCTGATGCTGAAGGCTTGGCTCTTGAAGACCTAGAATTTGCTAACCTAAACCTTTCTGAAGCAGTTTGACTGTGCTCAGGGGCTCTAGGAAACCATCTACCAGGAAAACTTATACTTTAAAACGAACAAAGTTTTTGTTTGGTACTGGAAGGGATATTAATCCCTACAGGGTTGGTCTCCCTGTCCTTCTGGACTATTTGACCCACCTTCATGCCCTGGGACTCAGATCTTCTGCTCTGAATGTCCATCAGGCCACAACCTCAGCTTATATCTCGGCTTGGTACATGGCCTCTCAACCTATCTTTAGGAAGTTTTTCAAAGGTCTCGATCAACTTCACCTCCCTTGAGAACCGGTTCCAGCCTGGAATCTAAACATTTGTATTGCCAGGCTCATGGTACCCCTCTTGAGTCATTGGCAACTGCAGACTTGAAGTATGTCACATGAAAATGGTCTTCCTGGTGGCCATTACTTCAGCCAGGTGAATAAGTGGTGCAGGCTCTGTGCACAGATCTGAACTGCATCTATTTCCACAGGGATAAAGTGGTTCTCAGGACCAATAGGAAATTCCTTCCTAAGGTGGTCTCAGACTTTCATCAGAATCAATTCATTACATTACCTGTCTTCTTCACTGATAATTCAAACTCATCTGAATGGAAACTACATAGCCTGGATGTCAAGAGGGCACTAAGCCACTACCTTGACAGGACCAAGGCTTATAGACCAGAACATACCAGCTGTTCCTCACTTATGGAGAAGTGGGCAAGGCAAACCTGCATCCAAATGAACCATTATGCGCTGGATAGTAGCTTGCACACAGTTCTGTTACAGTAAAGTTGGTAAGCTTGCTCCCTGGGCCTCAGGGTGCATTTTACCAGGGGCACAGCTGCCTCAGTGGCAGCTGCAAGGGATATTTCTTTATTGGAAATCTGTAAAGCAGCTACATGAAAAACTGTTCACACTTTTACCAAGCATTACTACTTGGACATACAGTTCGGAAGCAATGCCAGATTTGGCACAGCAGTCCTGCAGAGCCTTTTCCTAAAGTAGGTTCTGTGCCCAACCTCCAAAGGTACTGCTGGGTAGCCTACATTAGTTCAATCATACTGAGTGATTCCTGGGGTTAGAAGAAAGAAATACTCACCATAGTGATCTTGTTTCTTCCAGAGGATCACTCAGTATGATTAAAGCTCCCACCCTGCCACCCCTATCTGAACCAAGGGAAAAGGGTGACAGACTCTGATTCTGCATCCCTGCTGTCACGTGCTACATATATTGTTCCTGGTTAATGTTCGAGTTCTTTAACCAGTTGGTACATCTTGTTGTCCCTTTTTAGGGACTTTTGCTTTTTGGGGATGTGATTAAAGGGGGCTTCATCTATATACTTTAGCTAGCTAGAGGGTCTTTACCCTTTAGGCTGCATAATGAATCTGAGCACTTTAGAGTGCAGAAGTTACTAGGGGCAGCAGTTTGAAATTAGCACAAGTCAATGAGAGTTTCATCATTTGCATTTTGCATAAATTCCATTCTCTCCCGGGCAGTTCAACACTGAAGGCTGATTGCATTAGTTTAATCATACTGAGTGATCCCCTGGAAGAAACAAGATTACTACAGTGAGCAGAACCTCCAACATTTGGCAGATGAAAATAGGTACACTTGTGTTGCGTTAAGTGAGCGAGTGGCTCATGGTGGGGTGTTAATTGAGTGAGTAGCTCATAGTGCACTAGTGTCCAGCTTTGGGGCACACTATATAGCCCCCGTGGTCCCAAGGCACACTAACACTATACAACCCACTGCCTGCCACACTCTATAGCCCATAGTTCCATTCCACACTCCATAGCCCACAGTGCCATTCCACACTCTATAGCTCATGGTCCCTCCTATTCCATAATCTATAGCCCTTGTCCCCAGTTCACCATCTATAGCCACTGACCTCTTTCACTCTGTAGTCCCCACCTCTATTCCTCATGTTACAGCTCCCAGCACCACTACTCACTCTGTAGCTCCCACACTATTGCTTGCACTGCTCACAATACCATTGCTCAGCTCACTCTGCATCCAGCACTATTGTTCACTCTGTCCCGAACACAATTCCTCACTCTAAAGCCCCAGCACTACTGCAGGTGCTCACTGTGCCCACAGCACCATTCCATAATCTATAGCCCCAAGGTCTACATTCCAAAATTCACACTCAGATAGCCTCCAATTTAGTTCCACACCCACACCACACTCTTACCTGCAAGATGAGCGGAACGAGAGTCTGCGCCACTGAGCGAGTTTTGATCTCTGTCCTGACTACTTGGCAAGACTGGACCATCCAGTCCTGCCAAGTTAGTTTAGGTTGACAAACAAGTTGCCAACATTGCTGCTGCTGAAACAAAATTACAGGCTACAAGCTTCCGGGGATCACAGGCTGGTGCATGTCTGTTTTGGGACTCACTGACAGACACTACTCAGTCTATGCAGTTATTACAGGGATAACGGATGCTCTCTGTTCACAACCGCATGCCTCTAGCAGCCTGGCATGGTGGCCATGCAGAAGTGGAACACAAATTCAAATAGTATTTTCTGCAGAGGCAACTTGATCTGTGACAAATTTGGTACACACCCACCGTAAGACAGCAGGTGAATCGATAGAGTTGCAGGGTCTGGGTGAGTAATTTTTTTCTTCCCATATCTTGTTCACATCCGTGAGATATCTATATGTCTCCATCATGTCTCCCCTCTCCCTCCTCCCTTCCAGAGAGTACATATTTAGTTCCCTGAACCTGTCCTCATAGGGCTTCAGGTGCAGGCCCTGCATCATCTTGGTTGCGTCATTTAAACCCCTTCAGCCCTGCCTATATCCTTTCCGAGGCAAGACCTCCAGAACTGTAAACATTACGCAAGGTGAGGTCTCACCAATGACCTGTACAGGGGTATTATGATTTCCCTCCTTCTGTTGTTAATCCCTTTGCCTATGCACCCCAGCATCCTGCTGGTTTTCCCCACTGCCTTGTCACACTGCATAGCCACTTTCAGGACACAGGAAATACTTACCCTCAGGTCTCATTACTGTCATGTGACTGTCAGTTCTCCCCCATAGTATTGTGCTGCAGGGTTCCTGTGACCCAGGTGCATGATCTTACACTTCTTTGTGTTAAAGTACAGTTGCCACATCCATTACATCTCTTCCAGTTTGCTAAAATCCTCCTTCATTTGCTCCACTACTCCCCCGTAGTGTCAACCCTGTTGCAAATTTTGGTATTGTCTGCAGACACACACATGTCCCCAGCCTTTCAGCGATTTTGTTGATGCATATAATGAAAGAGTACTGGACCTAGCTCTGACCCTTGTGGCACCCAACTATACAGCTTGCCTTCCCCAAAAGTGCACACCATTTACCAACACCCTCTGACTTCTACATTCCAGCCAGTTTCTCACCCATGTAACTTCCTTCAGTCCCATCCCAAGGCTATTTAGTTTGTTCACCAGCTTTTGGGGGGAACAGAATCAAAAGTTGCTGAAGTCCAGGTAGGCCACATCCACTGCCCCCCCCCCCGATCCACTACCTGGGTCACCCAAACAAGAACTCCGTTAGATTAGTCTGGCAGGATCTCTCCTGTGAACCCATGCTGCCTTGGATCCTGCAGCCCATTTGCCTCCAGATACTCCACCAACCTCTCCTTCAGCAGTGTCTCTAAAACCCTTGCCCTGAAGTCAGGCAGACAGGTCTGTAATTCAAACAACATGAAGTCTTGCTATATTATGACATATGCAGTATAACCCCAAGTTAGAACTGCTTGAGGTAGAAAGAGTTAACTTTCCATGCAGGGCATGGAATCTTGAGCGCGAGCTCGGTTGAACACTCTGTCTGTTGAAGCTCAAACTTAAACTGTCAGATTCTTTACTCCACCTCACTGAACAGTCGCTCCGGAGATTCCTCCTGCTGCTCGGTTCGTTTGTCGGTTTAAAAGTGTAATTCTCGGTTTATTTTACCGAAATTTAACCGCAATCGTCGGTTCAAGCTCTGTCTGTGGTATTGTAAGTAATAGATAGGCTTTGTTTATTTTCTTCTGTGTGGAACTTGTAGCGTCTTTTCGGTTCGGTTTGAACTGATCAGATTGAGTTTAAAATTACTTTCCAGTCCTTTAAAGTCGGTTCCGGTTCTTATCGGTTCTAAAAAATGGATTTTATTCGTTTTTCCACGACCGTGACATGGTTGAGAACCGATAAGAGAGTCTTGCTTGGCGGATTGCCATTAGCAGGGCAAGTTTTGGTTAGGCTGGCACTATGTCTGGAAACCAAAAGAAAAACCGGACCCACTGGGTTTCAACACTGTGGACTCTGTGGGGAAGCCTTTGCTAAGGCTGACCCACACACACTGTGTATATTGTCTGGGGTTTGACCACCTCAATGCAGACTGCCAGATTTGTAAAATTTTCCTGCTGCCACCGTGGAAAGAGAGTTGGTAGGCTCAGGAAAGGGAGGCCAAAAAGTCTGCTGACCGGATGGCCAGCCCGATTCGGTTCAACCGAACCTGAGGTGCCACTCTGACCAAGGCGATACTTCCTCGGGCAAATGAAGACCAGCTCTGAGAGCCAGTTCCAACTAAAGGACTAGAAAGTCAGCTAGTTTGGGGCCAAAGTTCTTTCTCCGACCGCTGAGAAATAGCCAAAGCTATTCAAATTGTCAGTCTCTTTCCCCATTTCCATCCGAACTGATAACATAAGGGAAGCGCTCGGTTTGGACGGTTTCCCAGTTCAAGATTATGATTTTGAGGATTTTTATGAACCGGAAGAAGGGAGGGGTATGAGGAGAGTGAGTGTGATTTTGAAAGTCTGGATGCCATTGAACCGGACATCTCTCCAGACAGACCTCAGGGTGTCCCTCCCAGGCTATCTGAGTCCCTTCTCATTTTTGTTTTACAAGAAAGTTACTGAGACTCTATAACTCCCTGTTGAGGAAGCTGTTGATGATCAAGAAGAGCCTGATTTTGTGGAAATGATGAATATTCCAGAGTCTAGGAGACTGTCTATTCCTTGCACAAATCTTTTAGAAACAGACAGTAAAATTTAAAACTCCTCATTCTATCCTCCCTGTGGATAAAAGGATGGACAAGAGGTATGCTTTATCAGGCTCTGATACGGAGTTCCTCTCCCAGCAGTGCAGCCATGTGGGGGTAGTGCAGGCTGCAGCCTGTGACAAGGCTAATATTCCTCTAGCCTCTCACCCTCCTGAAAAGGATTCCAGGAGGATGGATGCCATGGCAAAGAAACAGTACATGGCAGCATCTTTGGGACTCAGACAGGCAAATTATATGGCTTACGCAGCTAGGTACCAGAAATCCAGATGGGATACTGTCCTGGCCCTAGCAAAACAGGCCCTGACCAGCTTGCCAGGGAGCTGGAGCAGGTGGCTGCGGATGGTATTGAGGCATCAAGGTGCAATTTCATGCTGCAGTAGACTCTAATGATGTTTCATCAAGAGTCATGGCTACATCTGTGTCTCTCCATGGAATGGCCTGGCTCAGATGTACTGCCCTGTCACAGGATACTCAGTCTAAGGCTATGGATTTTTCCTGTTGTAGGCAATTCTCTGTTTGGGAGCAGACAGAGAATTATATGAAAAATGGATGAGTATAGGACCACATATAGGGTGCACAGGCCAAAGAAAGGCAAGCCACTCCTCAAAGGCAGCATGTCAGGGGCAGGGGCAGGCCTTTTCATAGGCCTTTTTACCAAGCCCAGGCCTCCTCTTCTGCTTATGCCCAGAGGGGGTTCTTTAGAGAAAGGGGCAGAAGGGGTTCTAGTAAGCCTGCTTCTACCCCTCAACCCAAAGCCCCTGCAAAACAGGCTCCCTGATGGGGTGGCCAGGACCGATTTTCCACTACCAGTAGGGGGCAGGCTGGCTTACTTTGTCCAGGACTGGAAGTCTTTAACATCAGACAAGTGGGTCCTGGAAGTAGTAAGCCAGGAACTGGTTCTCAGCTTCAAAAAATTTCTGAAGATGAGGCCAGGTCTTTCCACCTGCAAACCCATCAGAGCACTTGCTCTAGGCAGAAGTTTCTTCCCTCCTGGCTCTCAGAGCTGTGGAAAGGGTGCCTCCCATGCACCAGGGCAAAGGGTTGTACTCCAGGTACTTCCTTACCCCAAAAAAGACAGGAGAATGGCGGCCCATCCTGGATCTCAGGTATCTAAACAAGCACCTTTTAAAACCAAAGTTCAGAATGGTGACTCTGGGAATTATTTTACCCTCTCTAAGGCCAGGGGACTGGCTAGCCTCCCTGGACCTCAAGGATGCCTACTTCCATGTTCTCATCAGAAGCTCCCATCAAAAGTACCTCAGATTCGAACTGCCCTCAGGCCATTACCAGTTCAGAGCAATGCCCTTCGGCCTCACCTCGGCCCCGAGGGTGTTCACAAAATGCCTGGCAGTAGCAGTTGCTCATTTAAGAAGGCAAAAGATTGCCATCTTTCCTTATCTGGACGACTGGCTCATTGTAGGCCAGTCTCCAGAACAGAGTCAACCTACACTTACAAGTAACCCAGCAACTGTTGACATCCCTAGGTTTCCTTCTCAATCTTCCAAATCAGTTCTGGAGCCTGTCCAGTTTCTCACCTTCATAGGCACAGAACTGAACACAAAAAGCCAGAGCCTTCCTCCCTCTGGAAAGAGCAAGGACCTTGGTCTCTCTGGCCTCTTCTTTCACCCTGCAGGTCTCTCGACCAGCAAGGCATTTTCTACAGCTCCTGGGGCACATGGCTGCTTCTACAGCAGTAGTGCAGGGAGCAAGATTTCAGATGAGGGACTTCCAGTTCCATTTGAGAGCCTTTTGGTCTCAAAGGACAGATCCTCTAACCAAGTTGACCCCAGTGACTCGAACCCTGATCCAGGCCCTTCAGTGGTGGCAGGATCAGAGCAATCTGAGACAGGGGGTTCCCTTCACTCCCCAGTCTCACTCCTTGACCCTTACTACAGATGCATCCCTTTTGGGGTGGGGAGCTCACATGGGTGACCTTTCCACCCAATGGCTGTGGTCCCCTCAGGAATCTCTGCTCCTCATCAATTTCCTAGAACTCAGAGCAGTTTTTCTAGCACTCCAGGTTTTTTCCACATCTGTTCAGAACAAGATTGTTCAGATCAGAACAGACAATACCACTACAATGTGGTACATCAACAAGCAAGGGGGCACTCGGTCTATGGCCTTGTGCACTGAAGCAATGAAGTTGTGGTCTCTGGCTTATTCTCTGAACGCCTCCCTCATGGCTGTTCACCTCCCAGGCAAGGACAATGTCCTAGCGGATGCTCTCAGCAGGATTTCCCAGGCCCATCACGAATGGGCACTGGATCCCCTAGTACTGGAGGTAGTATTTGCAGCCCCAGACAATCACCAACTTCCCCTTTTTTGCTGCAGGCCCCCAGTGTTGGGCTCGGTCCCTCTGGATGCTTTCCTACTCAGTTGGGAAGGGAAGTTTCTCTATGCTTTCCCCCCCTTCCCCCTCCTTTTCAAGGTGCTAGTCAGAATCAGATCTCAGCCCTGCAAGATGATCTTGATTGCTCCAGATTGGGCCAGGCAGCCCTGGTACCCACTCCTCATGTCCTTAGCAGTCCACCTTCCCTGTGTCTTCCAGGAATCACAACCTGTTAACCTGTGCCCAGGGGAGGTTTGGTATCCGAACCTCAAATCTCTCACTCTCCAGGCATGGCTCTTGAAGAGTTTTGCTACCTACACCTTTCCCAAGGTGTATTGGATATATTGAGGCCTCTGGGAAGCCTTCCACCAGGGCTACTTATAATTCAAAATGGAAAAGATTTTCCATATGGTGTGCTGGTAAGCATATTTCCCCAGAATCTACTGGCGTGCCCACGATCCTGGATTATTTGGTGCATTTGAATTCCTTGGGCCTGAGACCAGCCACTCTAAAAGTGCACTTGGCAGCTGTGTCTGTCTTCTTATCAGCAGGTAAGCCCTCTTCTTTTTCAGCTCACCCTGTGCTCTCCAAGTTTTTTAAAGGGTTGCTTCACACCAACCCTCCATTCGGGGACCCTGCCCCTGCTTGGGATCTTAATATTTGCATTGCTCAGCTTATGCAACCCCCTTTTAAGCCATTGTCTTCAGCAGAGCTTAAGTACTTGACTTGGAAAACTGTGTTTCTGGTAGCTATCACCTCTGCTAGGCACATAAGTGAGCTACAAGCATTGTCAGTGGAGCCTGATTTTATCTCCTTTTATAGAGATAAGGTGGTCCTCAGGACTAACATGAAGTTTTTGCCTAAGGTGGTTTCAGACTTCCACCTTAATCAATCCATGTCTCTTCCTGTGTACTTCACGTACTTCCTCCTCTGGTGAGAGGAGATTGCACAGTTTAGATGTCAAAGAGCCCTTAGTTACTATATAGAACGTACCAAGGGTCTGGGTTGAATCCCTCAATTGTTCCTCACTTATGGTGAGGTTGGTAAAGAAACCTGCCACTAAAGATCCATTGCCAGGTGGATTGTCTCTTGTATCAATTCTGCTATGAAAAACTGGGTAGGTTCCTCCCTCAGGCCTGAGGGCTCACTCTACCAGAGGTACAGCTGCGCCTCTGGCTGCTGCCAGGGACATCCCTATCCTAGAGATATGTCAAGCAGCTACCTGGAAAACAGTTCACACTTTTACTAAGCATTACTCCCTGGATATCCAGGCTAGGAGTGATGCTCGATTTGGCATAGCTGTGCTTCAGAGCCTATTTCCCAAGTAGGTTCTGTCCCTCCTCCATGGAGGTACTGCTGTGTAGTCTGCATATGTCATAATATAGCAAGACTTCATGTTGTTTGAAGAAAAAATTACTCACCTTAGTAATGTTGTTTCTTCTAATGGAGTCTTGCTATATTATGACCTCCCCCGCCTGCCCCTCTCAGAACCTCTTTTTTGGGATGTGGGTGGGCAGTGCAATGTTGGCACTTCATAGATGCCCACTTTATTTTCACCCTTTCTTTGGGTGCTTAGGTGTTATGCTTATTTTTCTTTCTTGAATCCCCTGACTTGAGTCTTTGTTTTGGGATCAAGATCAAAAATATGTTTTTGTAGTTAGTAGCCAGTGGCTAGTGTAGGTTCTGGCTTCCACAGAACCTTAGTGAGTTTTGCTCGTAAAGATCTGACAGTTTAAGTTTGAGCTTCAACAGACAGAGTGTTCAACCAAGCTCGCGCTCAAGATTCCATACCCTGCATGGAAAGTTAACTCTTTCACCTCTGGAGCAGTTCTAACCTGGGGTTATACTGCATATGTCATACTATAGCAAGACTCCATTAGAAGAAACAACATTACTAAGGTGAGTAATTTTTCCTTCCTGCCTCCTCTCTGCTTCCACTTTTGTAAAGTGGAACAATATCAACCCTCCTCCAGTCTCCATAAGCCACCCTGTTTCCAGAGACAGATTAAAGAGGGCCTTCAGAGGTGTAGCCAGCTCCTCCCTAAGTTCCCTTAGCACTCTGGGGTGTACTCCATCAGGGACCATTGCCTTATCTACATTTAAATGTGATAGTTCCCCTAGGAACGTATCTACTGTGAAAGGGCTTGTGTCCATCTCTGATACCCTTATGCCCTTATTTTCTATCACTGGTTAGTTATCTGATCCTTCCACCCTAAATACTGAGCAGAGCCTTACAGAAATAATTATATGACATGTTTTCATGCTGCACACCTGTAACTACCCAAGTGATATGCATGATGCAAGTATGATTTAAATGTTAAATTGGGACCGATTGCATGCATATGGTATGCGTGCAGCAAGCAAGTGTGGAAACCATGATTTTTAAGTTAAATTGGGAAAGACTGCACGTATGTGGCATGCATGCAGAAAGCAAGTGGTGACTGATAACTGCACATATAGAAGTTAAGCGACTTGCTAGGGATAACACCATACACAGATGGGGGTTGATGAGATTCAGACCCAGGTCTTCATGCTCCAAGTCTCTTGGTTTGCAGTTCAGTGCCTTTAACCACTAAGCCATACTGTCTGCACACATATGGCTCGCTTGTACTTCAATACATATTGTATCTGACTATATCTGCACGCATGTGGCATGCTTGTAGCCACTGTTATGCTTTTTAGTTTTCTTTTCTTCTCTGACTCATCTCAGTTTTGGAGCTGAACTGTGCGCACATACCAATGGAAACACATGTGGTTTTCACACCCACAAAACCACTTAATTACTTCTATCTGGCCTGTACTCTTGCTGTTTTCTCTCCATAGTTTTGAATGCTTCAATGCAAACAGACTTTAAGGTGCAAACACAAAAGTAGCAATAACTTGACACATAACCACATGGCCAGTCCCCCCCATATATGCACTGCTACATGCAACCCACCAAGTATAGATAGAAGTACAAAAGTCTCTTACTTGAGTACTAGGGAGCCAGAGGCAGGAGTCTTTAAGAGACGATGTCCATAGGTCACAGTGCTGGGTCGTACCCCCTTGAAATTAATGGAGTTATTTTTTATTACTATTTTATACATCATGATGGTGAGTTTGAGAATAATGAAGCCATTGTTCTACTATCAAGGCCTTTGTTAGTCGAGCAGTTGCCTTCATTAAACTCCAACTTTCCATCAATAATGTATAAAATAGTAATAAAAAAATAACCCCATTCATTGCAATGGTGCACACCTCTGTAGTCTCCTTTGCCCTTTGTCATAATGTGCCTGAGTGTGGGGATGTAGAGGTCAGCTTCACTGGGGGGGTCATAAGCCTGCAATAGTGGGGATCCAATAGTCTGTGCATACCATACTGCTCAACTCTCTGTGAATAAAAGGGACAGCTCTAGAATGTCTGTAACATCTATAAAAGGTATAACTTATTTGTTTTGGCTGAAAAGTGATATGCAAATCAGGAAAATTTAAATGTATAAGATTCATCTGTCTATACCCTGGAGCAGTGCATCAGATTTGGGCTTAAACCCACCCAGTTACTAACCAATTTTTCCCGACTGAAGTCCCCCAAAAAGAACTCTGTTCAATTTTCTGCCTCCTCCATTCCATTCAATACCCATCCCCTATGGGTCATGAAGCCACCAAAGGTGAAGAAACATGAAAAATGCATCAATATTTCAGTCCTTCCTCCTTCCCCAATTCCCCTGTAAAAAAATGATTTACTTTTCAAACAACATGTAGTCTTGCTGTATTCTGACTATATGCAATTAGCCCCAGCACTTGAACTGCTCTGGAGAGGAAAGAGTTAACTCTATGCCAAAGCATAGAACTTTGAGCTCGAGCTCGGTTTTCAAACCTCTGTCCCAGGTACTCTTCAATGTAACCGTCAGATTCTTTACTCTGCCTTACTGTGAAGTCAGCTCGAGATCCTCTCCTTCACTTCGGTTCGTTGTGATAAAATTGGTCGGTTAAGTAAACTACTTCTTTATTTTTTCAGTCTTTACATCTCTGTCCCGGTACAGTAGGTGTATTAGTAGGTAGTAGAGTGGTTTAGAGAGAAATTGTTTTTGTGCTCGGTTTCTTTCCGGTCAGTCCGGTTGGGAACCAAAGCGATTTGTTGTCTCTGTTTTTTTACAGGTATGTTAATGTGGTTTTCCGGTATCTATCGGTTCCTGAAAAAAATGTTGATTTCTCCGGTTCTTTCATCTGACCCATGACACGGTCGGAACCGATAGGTTTGGTAGTCACTTGCTTGAACGCTGGTAAGGGTGACTTTGTATTTAATGGCATGTCTGAGAAACCCAAAAAGAAAACCGGGCCCACTGTGTTTCAACACTGAACTGAGTGTAGGGAGGCTTTTGGCAAGGCCGATCCCCATCTCATCTGTGTTTATTGTCTGGGGTTTGATCACCTCAAAGAAGACTTCCAAATCTGCAGAAACTTTCCTAAGGCCACTTCTGATAAATGTTTAAGTAGGCTGAAGGAAAGGGAGGCTGAAAAATCTGATGACCCAGATGGCCAGCCTGATTCAGTTCCAACTGAATCCGAAGGGGTGCCCACTGACCTGGGTGATACCTCCTCAGGCAAAAGGAGAGCCGATTCTGTGGAATTAGTTCCTACAAAAAGAAAGCGCAAGTCAGCCGGTTTGGATCTCGGTTCCCTTGGTCCAACCACTGACAAGATAACCAAAGCGATCGCTATTGTGCAGTTGCTTCGCCTGGTTCCGACCGAACACCAACACAGAGATGGTTGGTACAGTCGGACTTGTCTGCTTCTGAATATGACCCTGAAGCATTTTATGAGGGCGAGTGGGAAGGAGACAAAGACGATGAAGATGAGGATTATGAAGATCTAGATGAGCCTATTGAGCCTGACATCTCCCCAGACAGACCTTCTAATGTGTCTCCTCCCAGGCTTTCTGAGTCCCCCTCCCACTTCTTGTTTTACAAGAAGGTGGCTGAGAGTCTTCAGCTTCCAGTGGAAGAAGCTGAACAGGATCAGGAGGAGCCTGACTATGTTGATATGATGGATGTCTCTGAGTCAAAATGGGTGTCTATTCCTCTGCACAAGTTCCTAGGGAAACAGACCCAAAAAATATTACAGTTTCCAACATCCATACCTCCTGTGGATAAGAAAATGGACAGGAGTTATGCTCTGTCAGGCCCCGGTATGGATTTCCATATTAACCATTGTAGTCATGTTGGGTAGTTCAGGCTGCAGCCTGTGACAAAGCTAATATTCCTCTGGCATCTCACCCCCAGATAAGGATTCCAGGAAAGTGGATGCCATGGCAAAGAAGCAGTACTTGGCATCCTCTTTGGGACTCAGGCAATCCAATTATATGGCATATACAGCCAGATACCAGAAGTTTAGGTGGGATACAGTTCTGGAACTGGCTAAGAATGCCCCTTCCCAGCTGGCCAAGGAGCTGGAGCAGGTGGCTGTGGATGGCATCGAAGCTTCAAAGGTCCAATTTCATGTTGCTGTGCACTCGAATGATGTTCATTCTAGGGTCATGGCTACATCTGTTTCCATGAAGAGATTTGCCTGGCTCAGGTGTACCAATTTATCTCAGGATACCCAGACCAAAGCCATAGATTTTCCTGTCACTGGTAACTCTCTGTTTGGGGAGCAAACAGAGACGTACATGAAAGAGATGGACAAGTAAAGAACCACATACAGGAGTGCTGCAGCCAAAGAAAAGCAGACCACTCCTCAGAGGCAGCAATCCAGGGCTGGCAGGGGCAGACCTTTTCACAGGCCTTTCTACCATGCCCAGGCCTCCTCCTCTTCTTTTCAGCAGAGAGGGTTCTTTAGGGGAAGAGGCAGAAGTGGGATGACAAGGGCTGCAACCTCCTCTCAGTCTAAGCCCCCTGCCAAACAGACACCCTGATGTGTCAGCCAGGGTCGCCTCCCCAATTCCTGTAGGGGGCAGACTGGCTCACTTTTTCTAGGCCTAGAAGTCTGTCACCTCAGACAAGTGGGTCCTGGAGGTGGTGAGCCAGGGTCTTGCTCTCAGCTTCGGCAGGTTCCCAAAGTTGAGAGCAAAGGCTTTCTGTCCTTCCTCAGCAGAGGAAACACAGGCCTTAGAAGTAGAGGTTTCTTCACTACTGCTTCTGCAGACAGTGGAAAAGTTATCTCTCATTCACAGGGGAAAAAGATTGTACTCCAGGTACTTCCTTACCCTAAAAAAGACAGGGGAGTGGCGACCCATTCTGGATCTATGGTACCTAAACAAACACATACTAAAGCCAAAGTTCAAGATGGTGACTCTGGGAATTATTCTTCCCTCTGAGACCAGGAGACCAGGAGACTGGCAAGCCTCCCTGGATCTCAAGGATGCCTATTTCCACATACCTATCAGGCAGTCCCAGAGAAAGTACCTCCAGTTCGAACTGCCCTCAGGCCATTACCAGTTCAGAGCAATGCCTTTCCGCCTAACATCTGCACCAAGAGTATTCACCAAATGCCTAGCAGTAGTGGTGGCCTTCCTCAGAAGACAAGGCATCTTACTGTTCCCTTACCTGGATGACTGGCTCATAGTAGGTCAGTCCCCAGACCA
This sequence comes from Neoceratodus forsteri, assembly GCA_016271365.2. Classification (NCBI taxonomy): domain Eukaryota; kingdom Metazoa; phylum Chordata; order Ceratodontiformes; family Ceratodontidae; genus Neoceratodus; species Neoceratodus forsteri. The sequence continues at coordinate 935,573,995 of CM028133.1, forward strand.
AATCAGGTCAGCTGTAGGGGTCACTCAGAATCTTCTACACTCCCTAGGAATCATCCTAAATCTTGAAAAGTCTGTTCTGGAGCCAGTTCAGCTTCTCACATTTATAGGAGTGGAGCTGGACACTGTTCAGGCCAGGCCTTCCTTCCTCTCTCAAGGGTCCAGTCCCTTATCTCTCTGGCTTCCTCTTTTCATCCACTTGTGTCTCGGCCAGCCAGACACTTCTTGCAGTTGCTAGGCCACATGGCAGCCTACACTGCAGTAGTGCAAGGGGCAAGGTTTCGGATGAGGGATATTCAATTTCGCCTAACTGCCTTTTGGTCTCAGAGAAGGGATCCCCTCTCCAAGTTGGTTCCAGTGTATCTAACTTTGGTTCAGGCCGTTCAGTGGTGGCTGGAAAAGGACAACTTGAGGCAAAGGGTTCCTTTCCTCAGTCAGGCTCCCACAGTGACTTTCACCACAGACGCTTCTCTGCTGGGATGGGGAGCCCATATGGATCAGCATACTGCTCAGGGGACTTGGTCCCATCAGGAGTCTCTTCTTCACATAAATCTTCTCAAACTCAGGGCTGTCTTTCTGGCTCTTCAGACATTTTCAAGTTTAATTCAGGGGAAAGTGGTGCAGAACAGGGCAGACAACACCACAACCATGTGGTACATCAACATGCAGGGGGGGCACTCGGTCCTCAGCCTTGTGCACCGAGGCCATGAAAATATGGTCACTGGCCTATTCCCTGCAGGCTTCCCTGATTGCTGTGCATCTCCCAGGGAGGGACAATGTACTTGCAGATGCTCTCAGCAGGATTTCCAAAGGTCACCACAAGTGGGCCCTGAATCCTCTCATTCTTCGGATCATTTTCAAGACATGGGGCACTTCAGAGATAGATCTCTTTACAACCATCAGCTCCCACTATTGTGCTGCAGGCCCCCTCTGTGGGGGTCTCTTCCTCTAGATGCCCTCCTGTTGGATTGGACCAACAGGTTTCTCTATGCTTTTCCTCCCTTTCTTCTGATATTCAGAGTTCTAGTCAAGATCAGGTCCCAGCCCTGCACTGTGATTCAGATAGCCCTGGATTGGGCCATACAGCCTTGGTATCCTCTACTATTGTCACTATCAGTGAAAATTCCCCTGTGCCTTCCCATACAGTTCAAGCTCCTCACTTCATCTCAGGGGAGGATACTGTACCCCAGTCTTCACACACTTAGGCTCAAGGCTTGGTTCTTGAGGAGCTAGAATATGCAGACCTGCATCTTTCACAATCAGCTCTGGATATCCTTAAGGCCAGTAGAAAACCTTCCACTAGGAAAACCTGTGCTTATAAATGGAAGATGTTTGGGTTCTGGTGTTCCCAGAGGCACATCCAGCCAGATTCAGCTGATATTGCCACTGCCTTAGATTATTTGTTATATCTTAACAGTTTAGGCCTTCGGCCTACCACTCACAAGGTGCATTTGGCAGCTATTTCTGCTTTTCTTTTGGCTGGGAAGGGCTCTCTCTAGCTTCCCACCCAGTTTTCAAGAAATTCTTTAAAGGTTTGGCCCACATCAATCCTCCCTTTAGGGATCCTACTCCTCTATGGGACCTGAATATCTGTATTGCACAGCTGATGCAGCCTCCCTTTGAACCCCTTTGCTCAGCTGAGCTCAAATATCTGACTTGGAAAACTGTATTCCTGGTTGCTGTTACTTCTGCCAGAAGAATCAGTGAGTTACAGGCTCTATCAGTGGAACCTGATTTCATCTCATTCCATAGGGATAAGGTGGTCCTTCTGCTGAATAGGAAATTCCTCCCTAAAGTGGTGTCAGACTTCCATCTGAACCAGTCTGACATTGCCTGTATTTTTCACTGATCACTCCTCTTCTGGAGAGAGGAGACTTCACAGTCTTGATGTAAAGAGCGTTCTGAGTTACTACTTAGAATCCACTAAGCCCCATAGAAATGACTGCTCCCAGCTGTTTCTCACTCATGGGAGGTGGGTAAAGTAAGCCTGCCACCAAGAGAACTATTGCTAGGTGGATTGTCTCTTGCATTCAGTTCTGCTACTCAAAGTTGGGGAAAGAGCCACCCTCAGGCCTGAGGACTTATTCTACCAGAGGTACAGCTGCTTCGATCGCAGCAGCTAGAGACATACCCTTAGTGGAAATCTGTAAAGCAGCCACCTGGAAGACTGTTCACACATTTACCAAGCATTACTCCATGGACATTCAGGCAAGAAGTGATGCTAGGTTTGGTACTGCAGTACTGTAGAGCTTGTTCCCAAAATAGGTTCTTCCGTAGTTCCCTCCTTCTTGGGGGTACTGCTTGGTAGTCTGCATTAAGTCAGAATACAGCAAGACTTCATGTTGTTTGAAGAAAAAATTACTCACTTTAGTAATTGTATTTCATCTAATGGAGTCTTGCTGTATTCTGACCTCCCTCCCTTCCTCCCCTTCTGGAACCTAGTTGTTTTGGGATGTGGGTGGGCAGGCGCAGTATTGCACCCCAAGGGTGCTTCTGGGTGCTTCCTCTTTATTGAGGTTTTTTCTTGTTCCTATGTTTTATTATAGTTTCTTTATTACTTACTTGGATTCTTTTTGGAGTCTCGACTTGAGACTTTGGACCCTAAATTTATGTTTTGCCTTTTGGCACAGAGTTGAAAACAATTTCTGGTTTGCTAGCTGGTTAGTATAGGGCTCGTAAGAATCTGACGGTTACACTGAAGAGTACCTGGGACAGAGGTTTGAAAACCAAACTTGTGCTCAACGTTCTATGCCTTGGCATAGAGTTAACTCTTTCCTCTCCAGAGCAGTTCAAGTGCTGGTGCTAACTGCATATAGTCAGAATACAGCAAGGCTCCATTAGAAGAAATACAATTAGTAAGGTGAGTAATTTTTTCTTACTTACCTAGCCATGTGGCCAGAACCTGCAGCCTGGCACAGTGTGCCACTAGCCCAGTTTTCAGTCTGCTCCCCCTGTCCTTCCGCCAGAAGCTGAATGTTGGAATCAAACATCACAGGTCCCTAATGTGGTCCGCGACCATGTCACCTCACCAACTGAACCCACCCAATCTGGGTTGTTTGCTTCTTGCTTGGTTGCTGCTGTGGCTGCTGCCGCACTGCACTGATCAAGGCCTATGAAGTCCACCCACACAGCTGTCACCACTGCTGCTAAGCCTAGCTTGCTGCCGTGGGGATCTGTGCTGTTTTTTTTTTTTGCATGGCAAGCCTAGTAGAATAAGTAGGTAGCCAAGTCTTGAGTTAGCTTCAGCTCACCCTCTGCCTTTCAGTCACCAGGGAGATGGAGACTCGCGAACAGTAGATCAACAAAAATATGCTGCTACAACACTGCTATTAACAGTTCAGTGCTCACCGACTCCTCCAAGCTGTAGTGTGCAGTCTGTCTACTCAGTGGCAGGAAAGACAGTGTCGCGTTCTTTCTTTGCTGGAGCTCATCCACATCACATGTGACTGTGCCACCACTAATAGGTGGAGAGAGTCGACAACACAATAGAGACACAGTCGAGTCTGGAGAGCACCTGCAGCATGAGCACACAGGCCAGATGGGCATGTATTGTGCAAAAGATTAAATCTAAATGTAATGCCATTATTGTCACACCATAAGAACAACCTAGACACAAATACGGGGACAACTGTCTCTGCCCTACCTAAATGGCACTGCTACTTAATGGTAGAAATTTATTCTCAGGTACAAATGCAATGGTTTCCACTGTGTTCTGAGGTACTTTATCTCCATGTTTCATGATGTATCCTGATAATCATGTGTCTTAGTGTCCTCATTGTTCCTCATTTTGAGTGTCCATGTCCCTCATTTCAATGACAAGATGTGATGTATGGTGCATGCACAAAGAATGCTGAGCATGACCATAGTGTGTATGCTCAATACAGAATGACATATAGAAAGTAAGTGAACCAAAACAGTCACAGAGAAACGCATTTGTAGCACTAAATATGCATAAGGGATTTGCCTGGTCCAAAAAAAAAGGATAGGCTTCACAACACAGAGGCTTCTCTTCGTACATCTGGAATAGGGAATGTTGACTGGCTATATCCTAGACATTTAATGCTGTAAGCAAACAATACTTTACAAATTAATGGCAATTTAGTGACACAAATCAAAAGCCGTTAAACAACTTGCAAAAGAATCAGAATTAATGAGTTTACCTAATTTTTATGGGAATCCAAATAAAAATGTATTTTAATTACTCTAATTGCTAGCAGTAGTATAAGAAATAGAACTGATGTATTTTTTAGATGAGCTTTGCACCAGCTTAGCTGCTGCACACATGGCAAGCATGCAGCATGTGAACCTGATGTGATGTTTAAAATTATGTTCACACCAGCTTAACTGCTGAACTCATGTCAAGCATGCAACATGTGAACCTGATGTGATTTTTGGAAGATGTTCACACCAGCTTACCTGCTGCACACCTGTCAAGCTGGCAGCGTGCAAACCTAATTTGCTTTTTAGAACTGGTTCACTTAGGATCACTTTGTGTATTCAAACTGCATGCAAATATTGCACAATTAAGCATGTGGCATGCATTCTGCATGTAAACAGCACATCTATATTTCTGTAAGGGGAAATATCTACTGTATTTAGCATGTCTGCTTTTTGATTATCTTCTTCCACACAAACCCTCTTCCCCCTTCAGTCTAATTATCCCTCCTTTGGCCTTTATCTTGTCACCTATGTATCTGAAGAATGTCTTGTCCTCCTCCTTCTTCGATTTGGCAATCTTTTCTTCTGTTTGTGCTTTAGCCTTCCTGACTACCCTCCCTGCCTCCATTTGTTTTTCCTGATAGATCTCTCCTCCTCTTTCTGAGTTATTTTGTAAATAAAACAGGCCTGTGTTTTGCTCTTACCTTTTCTGCTACCTTTGAAAACCAAAAGGTTTTATTTTCCATTTACCCTTGCTAACCTGCCAAATACTAAGACTTGTAGCCCTATTGATACCCTCCTTAATTTTAGCCCACTGGTTCTCCACTCCCTCAAGATACCAAATCTTGACCATGGCATCTTTGAAAGATTTCCTCTTTGCCTCAAAGTTTACACTCCTGAAGTCTAGAACCTTAATTCTGGTGTTGTTTACTTCTACCTTAGTCCTTATCGTAAACCATCCTGTATGGTGGTCGCTGGTTTCCAGGTGGTCACCAACTGTGACCTCAGCAATGCCATCCCCATTTGTCAATACTAGGTCCAACATTGCCGCACAGCAGGGTTCTTCTACTGGTTGCCTGAAAGAGGCACCTAGTAGAGAGAAAGTTGAATATGCCCCTACTTCTGGTAGTTGCTGCTGTATGCAGGCTCCAATCTATGTTTGGTAGATTGAAGTCTCTGACTAGTTGTACCGCCCCCTTTTGATCCATAGTCTGAATTTCTTCTATTAACACCTCATCCACTTCTCCTCCTTGAGCAGGGGTTCTATAGATCTCCCTTGTGCGAATAATGTCCCCTTTCCACTTCTCCAGTATGACCCAAAGTACCTCTGCCTTCCCCTGCTTACCCTGTGTTTCTATTACATTTTATATGTTCTCCCTCACATAAAGAGCTACTCCCCCCTTCCTTCCCTCCCTATCCCTTCTAAACAGAGAATACCCTGGGATTACCAGATCCCAGTCCTGATTTTCATTGCACCATGTCTCTATGATGGCTACTAGGTCCAGGTTTGCCTCCTTCATAGTGGCCTCTAGATCTGCAATCTTGTTCCCAAGGTTACAGGCATTTGCACACATTGCTTTCCAGTGTGTACCATTGCTCTCCTTCCTTTCATATGTCCCTTTTCTTATTGTCCCACTCTCCTCTTAATACTGTTCCCACCTCCTGCTCCTTGTTTTGTCCTACTCCATGGTTCTATTTGTTGTTTTACTCTCCTGATTGAAATAATTCCTCTGCTGATCCTGTGGGGGTGGGGGCAGACTATGTTGCCCTGCCCTATTCTTTTTCTCCCTCTTGGCTTGTTTAAATGCTCACCAATGTAGCATTTAAACCTCTCACTGGGACATCAGAGACCCTCCTTGACAGATGCAGGCATGTCAAATCTAGTCTGCACTAATGAGAATAGTTAGGGATTCCTGGGGTCTGATGAAAAAATTATCGGTACTCACCATAGTAATGTTGCTTCTTCCAAGGGATCCCTCACTATGCTTAACATCCCACCCTACCTCCCCTTCTAGAACCTGGAAAAGGTTCTCCAAGAATTGGTTCTCTTTTTGGCTTTACTTCACATGAGCATTATTTGTGCATAGCCTACAATCAAATTTTTGGTGATTCTTCTGCGACATTTTGGTCGGCCATATTTTGTCCCTGTTGGGACCAAATCTTCTTGGGATTTCTATTTTTCTGTTTAGGTTTAGCTAGTTTAGTGGTTGCTGCTCCCCTAGCTATGGAAATAAATCTGACATTGGGGGGCAGACTGGAGCATGACCACTCATCAGAGATTTGAATTTCATTCCAGTGTTCTCTAATGTGCATAAAATTCCACTGTCTGTGGCAGCTCAGACCTGCAGGCTGATTGCACTAGTAAGCATAGTGAGGGATACCTTGGAAGAAAGAACATTACTATCATGAATAATTTTTTCTTTTAAGTGTCCACACTATTCTATATAGCATGTATCGATACTCTTTGAACCGGCTTTTCAGTATAGAAACATAGAACTGATGCCAGATAAGGACCATCGGCCCACCTAGTCTGCCCATTTTCCTTACCTATTGCAATACCTCATACCCCACTTGATCTCTGGCTTCACCCTCCCTTTCCTACCACTATGGTTTCCTCTGCCTATCCCATGCAGTTTTGAATTCCATTACAGTTTTGCCTCACCACTTGGCTGGGAGGATGTTCCATGCATCCACCACCCTTTCTGTGGAAAAATATTTTCTCATGTTACCCCTAAATCTACTTCCCTCCAGCTTCATACCATGACCCCTTGTTCTTGAGCATCTTTTTTCTGAAAAATGCTTCCTTATTGTACCTTATTTACACCCATGAGGTATTTGAAAGTCTCTATCATATCTCCCCTCTCCCTCCTTTCCTTCAGGGTATACATATTGAAGTCCTTAAGTCTCGCCCCACAGGGGATATTGATGCAGACCCTGCACTGTTTTGGATGCCCTCCTCTGAACTTCCTTTGTTCTGTCTATGTCCTTCCAGAAATACAGCCTCCAGAACTGGCTACAGTACTCTAGATGAGGTCTCACCAATGATTTGTACTGCAGTATCACCACCTCCTTTTTTTCTGCAGTGATCCCCCTCCGTATGCATCCATGCATCCCACTAGATCTCCCCACTGCATTGTCACACTGTTTTGTCAGTTTTAGGTCATCAGATATGATTACCCCCAGGTCCCTTTCCTGTTTGGTGGTCATCAGTACCTCTCCCCCATAATGAATTCTACCCCTGGGTTTCTATGCCTTAAATGCATGATTTTGCATTTCTTCACATTGAATCTTCACTTGCCACACTCTTGACCATTCCTCAAGTTTACTTAGATCACTCTTAATTTTTTTCACACATACCCCAGAGTGTAGACCCTGTTGCAGATCTTAGTGTCATCAGTACAAAGGCAAACCTTCCCTTCTAGCCCCACTGCAATGTCACAAATGACAACATTAAAGAGGAACAGCCCTAGTACTGATCCCTGTGGCTCTGCTAGTCACCCTCCCCTCCGCAAAGTGAACTCTGTTCACCACCACCCTCTGTCTCCTCTCACTCATCCAATTTCTAACCCAGTTTGCCACCTTGGGACCAACTCCCCATCTGCCCAGCTTGTTTATAAGTCTCCTATGTGGAATGGTGTTAAAGGCTTTATTGAAAATTTGGGAGACTACATCCACCGCCCCCCCGATCTATTTTTCCTGGCCACCCTGTTGAAGAAATCTATCAGATTTGTTAAACATGACTTCCCCAAGTGAATCCATGCTGCCTCAGATCCTGTAATCTGCTGGATTCAAGATATTCCACATCTTTTCCTTTAGCAGTGATTCCATCAATTTCCACCACCGAGGTCAGGTTGACTGGCCTGTGGTTATAGCAATACAAACAAACTCTGGTCAAAGCCAAAACAGCTGCTAATGCATTAAAGACCCTGCCGCCATTGTGACAACTTTGAAAAATGTAATATTTAGACACAATTCAGCTTATATTTTTTTTTGGGGTATTATTTTCCTCCTCCAGAGCTCCGCTACAACCCCCCCCTCCGTTGTTCCCCCCAGCACCATCCCCGGACATCAGACCCCCTCCCTTGTGCACCTCACGACTTACCCTTTGTGGCAGGGTGGTGGAGAGTGATTCAAGCCACCCCAACGGATCCATGCCAGGGAGGCGCCCTTCCAGGAATGGCGCCGCGAAGGAACAACTTCGTGCTGCTGGGCTCGCTTTTTCACTGTTTTCTTCCCGGCAGGTCATGGCGTGCAATGACACCAGTGACTGGGTGCATGCACGCTCCCGTGCGTGCCCCAATCAAGCGTCTGCCACGAACGCCCCCCCAAGCTTGCAGCTACGTGCTGTCGACCCCCTCCTCCGCTAGGGGTCAGGCAAGCCCCGGCCACCCAAATCCCCCCTCCCCAGAGATGGAGAGCAGTCCCTTGGATGCTCAATCCATCTCCTCCCGGCCGACCCATGGCAACCCATGCCCGTTCCCGAACACGGGTCGCCGGCGTGGCACGAGGTGTGGCGACCAGTACCTCAACCCTCAGCGCCACTGGGCCGGCAATTCAGCTTATATTTAATAATTTTTATGTAAATCTCACCTTTACTTCTTTATTACTAAGGACATTTGCATGCAAACAGGATGGCTGCCCTATCTGTTCTGGCAGCTTGCCTACACCTGACATCACAGTTCTGTTTATGATATCACAGTCTGTTGCTGTGGAGATAATTATGATGCCATAAACAGGAGATTATGATGTCATGTGTAGGCAAGCATAAAGAGCAGATAAAGTCTAAGGGACAGTAGTCCTCTTTCATACAGCTGTCCTCAGTAATGAAGAGGAAAGGGAAAGAACTATAGAAAATATATGAAATATACACTAAATTGTGTCTAAATCTCACATTTTTTCCAAGTCTTTTGAATGGTGTCAGGGGCTCTTTAATATAATAAAATATGTATTTATTTATTTCAAAAGTTTTACAAGGAAGGACGGCAGACTGGGTGGTCCAAGCGGTCCTTATCTGCCATCAAATTCTATGTTTCTATGTTTCTATACTGAGCTAGTAACAGCTCATTTTCAGATGTGTCCTGAGAAGGAGAAAGAGGAAAAAGATAACTGATACAAAAATACAGAATATAAAGTTCATAGAAATGGAATAAATGTAACAAAGATAAAGAGGACAATTATGCCTAGGCATAAATTGATAAAGATAAGTAATCAAGCAATAAGTTGTGGAGCTGACTAAAGAATAAAAATAGTTATCAATTTATCAAAATAAAAACTAGGGTAATGACTGATGAGAGAGAAGAGCTATAGAATTAATGTGTGACTTAGTTGTATTACTGTGATGTAAAATCTTTTCAAGCAACATGAAGTCTTGCTGTATTCTGACTATATGCAGTTAGCCCCAGCACTTGAACTGCTCTGGAGATGAAAGGGTTAACACTATGACAGGGCATAGAATGTTGAGCTCGAGCTTGGTTTTTAAACCTCTGTCCCAGGTACTCCTCAGTGTAACTGTCAGATTCTTTTATTCACTAACTGAGAAGTCACTCCTCTCCTTCTGGTTCGGTTCTAAGTAAAAATCGGTCAGTTTTATCAACCTTTAATTATTTTCTGATCTCTGTCCATGGTACAGTAAGTGTACTTAGTAGATAGTTTAGAGTTTTGTTGGTAGAAATTGTCTTTGTTCGGTTTCTTTCCGTCGATCCGTTGGTAACTGAAGCAATCCTGTATTGTTTTTTCAGGTAATTTTTTCTACCTTTTGTATTGTGGTTCCCGGTACCTATTGTATCCTAAAAACCAATATTTTCTTCATTTATTTTAACCGACTCCGTGACACAGTTGGAACCGATAGGTTTGTAGTTGCCTGGCTTAAATGCTGGTAAGGGTAACTTATTATTTTAGGCATGACTGAGAAACCCAAAACTGCTCCTACTGGGTTTCAGCACTGCACTAAGTGTGGGAGGCCTTTGCTAAGGCTGATCCCCACCTCGTCTGTGTTTATTGTCTGGGGTTTTCACCACCTCAAAGAAGACTGCCAAATCTGCAAAAACTTTCCCAAAGCCACTTTAGATAAACGTTTAAGTAGGCTGAAGGAAAGGGAGGCTGAGAAATCCACTGACCAGGACTGCCAACCCAGTTCAGTTCTGACCGAACCTGAGGGGATGCCCACTGACCTGGTGATACGTCCTTGGGAAAAAGGACAGATGATTCTGTGGAATTGGTTCTGTCTAAGAGAAAGTGCAAGTCAGCCAGTTCAGATCCCGGTTCCTATGTTCGACCGTTGATGAAATAGCTAAAGCGATTGTTATTGTACAATCGCTTTGCTCGGTTCTGACTGAACCAACACTGACCCAAAATGATTGGTTCGGTTGCAAGTTTCTGCTTCTGAATATTACCCTGAAGCATTTTATGAGGGCAATTGGGAAGGAGAAGGAAGATTATGAAGGCCTAGATGAACCAGTAGAGCCTGACATCTCCCCAGACAGGCCTTCTCATGTGTCTCCTCCTAGACTTTCTGAATCTCCTCCCATTTCTGTTCTACAAGAAAGTGACTGATACCTTCCTGCTTCCATTAGAAGGGACTGAACAGGATCAGGAGGAACCTGACTATGTTGAAATGATGGATGTCCCAGAGCCCAAAAAGGTGTCTATCCCTCTGCATAAATCCCTGGGGAAACAGACACAAAATATTCTTCAGTTTCCAACATCCATACCCCCTGTGGATAACAAGATGGACAGGAGGTATACCTTGTCAGGTCCTGGGATGGAATTCCTTACGAATCATTGCAGCCATGTTGGGGTAGTGCAAACTGCAGACTGTGACAAGGCTGATATTCCCTGGCATCTCACCCCACCAGATAAGGATTCCAGGAAAGTGGATGACATGGCAAAGAAACAGTACTTGACATCCTCTTTGGGGCTCAGGCAAGCTAATTACATGGCATATACAGCCAGATACCAGAAATCTATGTGGGATACGGTTCTAGAGCTAGCTAAGAATGCCCCTCCCCAGCTGGCCAAGGAGCTGGAGCAGGTGGCCGTGGACGGTATTGAGGCATCAAAGGTCCAGATTCATGCTACTGTTGACGTACATTCTAGGGTTATGGCTACATCTGTCTCCATGCGGAGATTTGATTGGCTCAGGTGTACCAGTTTATCACAGGATATCCAGACCAAGGCCATGGATTTTCCTGGCATGGGTAATTCTCTGTTTTGGAGAGCAAACAGAGGCTTACATGAAAAAGATGGATGAATACAGGGCCATCTACAGGAATGCTGCAGCCAGGGAAAAGCAGGTCACTCCTCAAAGGCAACAATCTAGGGCTGGCAGGGGCAGGCCTTTTCAAAGGCCTTTTTACCAAGCTCAGGCCTCCTCTTCTTTCCAGCAGAGGGGGTTCTTTAGGGGAAGAGGAAGGAGGGGGATGACCAGGACTCCATCTTCCACTCAGTCTAAGCCCCCTGCCAAACAGACACCCTGATGTGTCAGTCAGTTTGAATCCCAGTTCCCATGTTCTGACCGCTGATGAAATAGCTAAAGCAATTGCTATTGTAGAGGGCAGGCTGGATCACTACTTCCAGGCCTGGAAGTCTGTTTACCTCAGACAAATGGGTCCTGGAAGTAGTGAGCCAGGGACTTGCTCTCAGTTTCAAAAGTTCCCAAAATGAGAGCAAAGTCGTTCAGTCCTCCCTCTCCTTGGAGACAAAGGCCTTAGAGGCAGAAGTCTCCTCTCTACTACTTCTACAAGCAGTAGAGAAGGTACCTCTCTATCACAGGGGAAAAGGACTGTATTCTAGATACTTTCTTACCCCAAAAAAGACAGGGGAGTGGTGACCTATCCTAGATTGAAGATACCTAAACAAACATATACTAAAGCCAAAGTTCAAAATGGTGACTCTGGGAATATTTCTTCCCTCTCTGAGAGCAGGAGACTGGTTAGCCTCCCTGGATCTCAAGGATGCCTATTTCCACATACCTATCAGACCTTCCCACAGAAAGTACCTCAGGTTTGAGTTGCCCTCAGGCCACTACCAGTTCAGAGCAATGCCTTTCAGCCTAACATCTGCTTCAAGGGTGTTCACCAAGAGCCAAGAGTCTGGCAGTAGAGGTGGCCTTTCTCAGGAGACAAGGCATCTTACTGTTCCCTTACCCGGATGACTGGCTTATAGTGGGTCAGTCCTCAGACCAAGTCAAGTCAGTTCTAGGGGTCACTCAGAAGCTTCTGGACTCCTTAGGATTCATCCTAAATCTGGAAAAGTTTACTCTGGAACCAGCACAGCTTCTCACATTTATAGGGGTGGAGTTGGACACTGTCCAGGCCAAGGCCTTTCTTCCTCTTTCAAGGGTTCGGTCCTCAACACCCTGGCTTTTTTTCATCCATTAGTGTCTCAGCCAGCCAGGCACTTCTCACAGTTGCTAGGCCACATGGTAGCTTGCACTGCAGTAGTGCAGGGGCAAGGTTTCAAATGAGAGATATTCATTTCATCTAAAATCTTTTGGTCTGAGAAAAAGACCCTCTCTCTCCAGTTAGTTCCAGAGTCTCAAACTCTGGTTCAGGCTCTCCAGTGGTGGCTGGAGGAGGACACCCAGCAAGGTGTCCCTTCCTCAGTCAGGCTCCAACAATGGCTCTCACCATGGATGCTTCCCTACTGGGATGGGGAGCCCATCTAAACCAGCTTACTGCTCAGGGAACATGGTCTTATCAGGAGTCTCTCCTGCACATAAATCTTCTCGAACTCAGGGCTGTCTTTCTAGCACTTCATACATTCTCGAACACAATCCAGGGGAAAGTGGTGCAGATCAAGACAGACAACACCACAACCATGTGGTACATCAACAAGCAGGGGGGCACGAGGTCCTCGGCATTGTGCACCAAAGCCATGAAAATATGGTCACTAGCTTATTCTCTGCAGGTTTCCCTGATAGCTGTACATCTCCCAGGGAACTACAATGTACTGGCAGATACTCTCAGCAGGATTTCTCAAGGTCACCACAAATGGGCTCTGAATCCTCTAATTCTTCAGATCATTTTCAAGAGGTGGGGCACTCCAGAGATAGACCTCTTTGCAGCCCCGGACAATCATCAGCTTCCCTGTTCTGCTGCAGACCCCCTCTTTTGGGATCTGTTCCTCAAGATGCTCTCCTGTTGGATTGGACAAGCAGGTTTCTGTATGCTTTTCTCCCTTTTCCTCTGATATTCAGAGTTCTGGTCAAGATCAGATCTCAGCCTTGCACTGTGATTCTAGTGGCTCCAGACTGGGCCAGGCAGCCTTGGTACCCCCTACTATTGTCAAAGTCAGTGACAATTCCTATTTGTCTTCCCAGACAGAGCAATCTTCTCGCCTCCTTGCAGGGGAGGATATTGTATCCCAACCTTCAGACTCTCACACTCAAATCTTGGCTCTTGAGGAGCTAGAATATGCAAGCCTGCATCTTTCCCAGTCAGTCTTTGACATTCTTAAGGTTAGTAGGAAGCCTTCTGCTAGAAAAACTTACAGTTCCAAATGGAAGAGATTTGGTTTCTGGTGTTCTCAGAGGCATATTCAGCCTGATTCAGCTGACATTGCCACTACTTTGGACTATTTGGTGCATTTTAACAGTTTGGGCCTCAGGCCTACCACTCTCAAAGTGTATTTGGCAGCTACCTCAGCCTTTCTTTGAGCTGGGAAGGGCTCTTCTCAGCTTCCCATCCAGTTTTCAAGAATTTTTTCAAAAGTCTGATTCATATCCCCTTTAGGGAGCTCTACTCTGTTTGGGATCTGAATATCTGTATTGCACAGCTTATACAGCCCCGCTTTGAACCATTATCTTCAGCTGAGCTGAAATACTTGACTTGGAAAACAATGTTCCTGGTAGCTATTACCTCAGCTAGAGAATCAGTGAATTACAGGCCTTATCAGTGGAACCTGATTTCATTTAATTTCACAGGGATAAGGTGGTCCTTCAAATAAACAGAAAGTTCCTGCCCAAGGTGATATCAGACTTTCATTTGAACCAGTCTACATCATTGTCGGTATATTTCACTGACCATTCTTCCTCTGGGAGAGAAGACTGCTCAGTCTTGATGTAAAGAGGACCCTTAGTTACTATATAGAATATACTAAGGCTCATATAAATGACTGTTCACAGCTATTTCTCACTTATGGAGAAGTGGGAAAAGGTAAACCTCTCACTAAGAGAACCATTGCCAGGTGGATTGTCTCCTGTATCCAGTTCTGCTACTCAAAATTGGGGAAAGAGCCACCCTCAGGCCTGAGGGCTAACTCCACCAGAGGTACAGCTGCTTCGGTCACAGCAGCTAGAGACATACCCTTAGTGGAAAGGTGTAAAGCAGCCACCTGGAAAACTGTTCACACATTTACTAAGCATTATTCTCTTGACATTCAGTCAAGAAGTGATGCTAAGTTTGGCACAGCAGTGCTGCAGAGTCTGTTCCCAAAATAGGTTCTGTAACTCCGTCCTCCAAGGGGGTACTGCTTGATAGTCTGCATATAGTCAGAATACAGCAAGACTTCATGTTGTTTGAAGAAAAAATTACTCATCTTAGTAATGTTGTTTCTTCTAATGGAGTCTTGCCGTATTCTGACCTCCCTCCCTGCCTCCCCTCTTCGAACCTTGCTGTTTTGGGATGTGGGTTGGCAGGTGCAGTGCTGCACCCCAGAGGTGTACCTGAGTCATCTCTTCTTCTAGAATGGGTTTTTTGTTGTTATAATTTTAACTATATATTGTTCAAGTTTACTACCTACTTAGATTCTTTTTGGGGTTCTCGACCCGAGTCTTTTGGACCCTAACAATCTCTTTATTGCCTTTTGGCACAACATTTCTAAAACAATTTCTATTTAATAGTTAGCTAGCATAGTGCTCGTAAGAATCTGACAGTTACTGAGGAGAACCTGGGACAGAGGTTTGAAAACTGAGCTCGAGTTCAATGTTCTATGCCCTGGCATAGAGTTAACCCTTTCCTCTCCAGAGCAGTTCAAGTGCTGGGGCTAACTGCATATATTCAGAATACAGCAAGACTCCATTAGAAGAAACAACATTACGATGGTGAATAATTTTTTCTTTGTGATTAAGCTGCCTTCTTTTTTTGCTTTCCAAAACTTTAGGACTCTCTCCCCCTGACCATTCATTCCGCCTCTTCCAAATGCTCTCTCTCCTCTCTGCTCCATGACCACACCACTACCTCCTGTGCCTGTCCTTGAGTCATAGTCCTTCCCCACTCTTCAGTTTACCCTCTTTCTCCATAACCACACCGCTTCCTCCTGTGGCTGCCCTTGAGTCATAGCCCTTCCACGCTCCTCAATTTGCCATCTCCGCCTCTTTCTCCTCCTCCTTTCCCTCTACCTACCTCACCAAGCATTCTCTCTCTTCTTCCTTCCTTCCTCACTTGTCTGCACTTTCCTTCTTCCTCCCACATCTGCACTCCTTCCTTCAGTGCCCCATCCCCTGGTGCCCTCACCATTGAAAACTACTATTGCTTGTACCCATGGGACAGATTCCCCACTGTGTCCTTGTAAAATGTTTGCTTATAATTTTACCTGTCTGATGAACCTTGTTCATGTTTGTTTTGTACTGCCCATTTTATATCTCTATATGATGTTTTATTGTATAAATTATTGTTCTGTTTGTTCTTGTATCTCTCCCCCCCCCCCGGACGCATCTAGAAATGAGCTATTTTTCAGCTCAGTATGTTTTACCAGGTGAAACGTTTGAAATAAATAAATACATACATAAATAAATAATGTAAAAGTTCCACATTCACACCACACTAATAGAAAAACCCACAAACATCAAGGTAATGCAGTGAAACTGTTTTGGTTCTGAACACTTACACACCCCTTGAAGATGTGCACACACACACATGGCTGACACGCTGCACACACACACACACACACACAATGTGTGTGTGACATGGCACGTGGGAAACAAGATTCTCACTGGAGGTGGGGTTAGTATGTCAGATAGGTATACACTATTAGAAACTATGCAGAGCACAGGAAATCAAGAGTGAGCAGAGGCCATGGCGCAAGTATTGAGGGGAGGGAAGAAGAGTGAGATGGATGGCAGTAATAGGATGACCTGGGGGTCTAAGGGGAATGACAAAGTGAGAGGCAATAAAGGAGTTACTGGGAATGCAGAAAAGGGGTCCACTGGAGGGGATTGGAGATGGCTGTCAGGAAGAGGGGGGAAGAATAGGGGTAAGGAGAGGGATGGTATGGTGATAAAATGGAAGGACAGGGGGGTCTCGGGGGAGGAGGAAATGGGATCTATTGGGCAAAACATTGGAAATGGCAGTCAGGGAGTGATGCAAAATATATCTACAAAGAGGACAGATGAAGCCCCAGCAGGGAGAGCAGGGCATGAGGAATCAGATGAGGAGAGGGACAAGGCCATGGGGATGGAGCTGGGTGAATGTGACAAGGGGTGGATGGGGGGAAGACTCAAAGAGGGCCAGTATGGGGATGTAGTAGAGATATATTGCTGGATTCCATGCTTAAGGATATCAGATGGGGGGAAGGGATGGAGGAGAAGTCTCATCAAGGTAGAATGCATGCCAGGCATGACGGCACACAGACCAAAATACATAGTTTACTCAACAGTGAGGGGCCAGGGAGAACCCCTACATAGTGGTGCATCTCAGCATAACTGATTTGGAAGAAAATAGTATGCAGGAGGTACAGGCTAGATTTAGGAACTGGTTACAGAGTTTATTGGTGTGACTGCACCGGAAGCAAGCAGTGCCTGGTCAGTAAACAGCATAAAATGCAGAGAGGGAGATATACTGTTAGGCGAACACTGTGGCGTGCTGGGTTCACGGTTTATCAAAATGACCACCGGATTTTCAGTGTTAAAGAGCCAATGTGCACAGCAGTTGGTTTAAGAATTGATTAGCCTATCTCCGTATCGGGAAGACAGTAAAACCATAGGCAGTCTATAGTATTCCAAAGTCTGGTCATTCAATCGACAATCAACAAACTGTGGAAAACAGCTGGCTAGAGAGTTTATGCAACAAGTGCTGTGGGGCATTCTCTCATGACTTCATGAGGGAGTGGCCCTCAGCACTTGCTGCAGAACCTTTTTAGCTAGCCGTATTACACAGCTTGTTGATTTTATTTGATTGGATTATTGATCTTTTGTGGAATACCTATGGACTGCCTATGGACTTTGCACATGCACTTTGCACTGGAATGGAATGAACAGTGAGTTTCTTAATTATTTGCTTGCTGTGCACATTAATAAAAGTTTTTGGGCACTATAGAAGAATCTAGTCTGGTCATTTTGATAAATGGTGAAGCCAGCACAAACAGTGTTCCCTTTTAAGCAGGTGCCAGGCTCCTCTGTATTTTGTACTATTTAGGGAGATGGCCAGGATATTTAAAATAGAAAGGAATACAGTTGTTTTTTTTCCTGAAGTTCTGCAAGTGCTGAGTCCAAGCACATAAAGAAAACAGAGGATAAGGGATTTTAATGAATAGTTTTATTTATATATTTATTTTTATTTAAAAGTTGATAACTGGGAAAGGTACCATTGAGCTGAGGCACGTTTCCAAATGCAACCTGGGGAAAAGGGTAACATAGGGAGAAACAGTGACATCAAGCACTATAGTTGGAGGATAAGCATAAAACATGGGGCATGGCTATAAGACCCAAATAGCAGTAGCACTAAATGCATCAGCAGAAATTTATAAGTGTGGGTTGTGAAAACAAAGACCCAAAACAATGGCAAAATACAACAAAAGTAATTAAGGCAGTTGTGGGTCGAAGCTACAAATACCCGCTAGAAGGTAATGCAGCCTAAAACAAGCAAACATCTAGAAACATTAGTGGAGCCTCAGTTATGATACTGGTACTGGTGGAAACTTGTGGTGATACAGGGTATCCGGTGAAAATAGCGCGATAAAAATAGCGCTAAGAAAAATAGCGCTCCCATATTAGCGCATTCATTAATAGCTGCAATGATGTATGAGCGCATGGTACCGTCAAGCGCGACCAGCACATTTTGATACATTAGCAGTCAATGAGGGTAGCATTCAGGCTGTAACAATGTTGCCAGCAGCAGTTCATTATTACTACATTTTTGGCAATTAATTTATTCAATTCAGGTGAATATCTGATGTGTGCTCCCTTAATTACCTGGGTAGTATGCCGCAGTTTGTCTCAGAAGGTCAGTGTTTCAATCATGGAAGTTTGTTTCATGAAAAGTCAGAAAAGAGGGGATCTCGCTGTGTACCGCAGAGAGTGCATTTCTGGAGAAAAGTCATACTGGAAATGCCTGCAATACACAATGGACACTGTGCTGCCAGGGTCCATATAATCTGGGAATTGGTTGTAAAATATTTGGGTGATCCTAGTGTGTGATTGGCTGCTAATGTGCTTGCTGAGTTGCTGATATGATTTAAGTTCAGCTGTTAAGCTTGTAATGCCTAAACAAATGTGATTCAGCCTCGACACTTTCTAAATTAAGTCAGTAATAAATTCATTAGAAAGCTTTCTTTGGTAATGGGTGCTGGTGTTCTGCACCAAGTAATAATTTTAATCATTAAATGTTATTCCAATAAATCTTGATTTTTCTATATACTGCTGGTGTTGTTATTCTTTGTTCTAGGAGTTGTAGCAAGTACTTTAAATTTAATGTTGCAGTAACGCTATAATTGCAGAGTGCCAAATAGTATGTGCGCCATAAAACTCGGCGTCATTTATTATGCGCTAATATGGTTAGCGCTATTCTTGCTGCGCTATTATCACACTAACCCGTGATACAGAGTAGGGAAAGAGACAGGGTAAAATAAACACCAGAGACTAGAAAATTGGAGCATAACTGGGAGCGACTAAGAATATGGTAGGTGGAGCTGGCCCAGTGGTGCTGAGGGTCGAGGCGCTGGACGCCACACCTTGCGCCATGTTGGCAACCTGGGTTTGAGGCCGAGCCTGGGTCGCCGAGGGGTTGGCAGGGTGGGAAGAGTTGAGCATCCATAGGACTGCTCTCCTTTCCCTGGGAGGGACTTGGCGGCCGCTCTCTGGTGGCTCATAGTGGAGGCTGGGAGCATAGCACCAGAATGGCCTGCAGTGTTGCTGGATGGAGCCTTTGCAGGACATCCCATGGGGGGCGGGAGGGCTCACTCAGTGTGGAGGAGCCCATTGCACATCCAAGGCCCCAGGGGAAACCAGAACAAGGAAAATGAACCCGATCCTGGTAGGTGACGATGGGGACTAGAGCTACCCCGACACCCAACAGTCAAGTGCACCAGCTGACTTCGGAATTTTCCAGTCACGGGATGTCTGGACAACATGAAATGGCAGTCTCGGGAGTGCGTGGCCGACTGAGAGTCAGGACTGAGTCTACAAAGGCGGGATGGAGGTAAGCTGAGAGCCCTCATCTGAGAGAGTCCAGGATCATGTGAGAGGAGGATAAATAAAGTGTGAAAAAAAAAAGAATGTGGTAGGTGAGGGACTAAGGGGAGTAGGCAGCTATAAGGGAGACAGAGTAGAGATTTAAGTAGGGGAGGGTTGGGAGCACTGAGAGCACAGCAGATGTGGTAGAAGTCTGAGGAGCATTTTGAAAGAAGAGAGGGAGGAGAAGGATAATCTGAGGTCAGGGGGAGTTTATTCCAGAGATAAGGGAAACAAAAAGAGAAAGCAGACTGGCCTGAAGTGGAGTTAGGGTGAGGGATAAAAAAGGTGTGTGGATCTTTGTGTTGAAGGGAGTAATTTGAGGTGACAACTTGGGAGAGGTGGGAGGTGAGGTAGGTGGGGATGGTCCCAAACCAGTACTTAGCAACAAAGGAAGCACAATGAACCATTCTCCTGAGAGACAGAGGAGCAAGGAAAAGGTGGAATATAGAAGACAGTGGTGAGTAAGTGGAGGAGAGGTGGAAGCAAAATGACAGAAGGAGTTTAACAGGGTGTCAAGTCTGGAAAGGGATGAGTGAGAGGCAGAGCTGTACACCATGTCAGCATAATCAAAAATGGGTAAGATCATTTTGAAGACCAATTCACAGTCAGTAGGGAGTCAGAGACTGTTTTTAAGACAATAGAGGATGCCCAGTTTGCGGCGAAGCTTAGTGCAGATGGCATTGACGTGTGTGGAGAAATCCAAGTGACTGTCCAACCATACCTCCAAGTATTTGAAAGCTGAAACATTCGCAAGGGGAGAACCATCCAAAGTAGTGAAAGCAGGATAGGACCGGAGGGTGACCAGTTTTCATCTTGATCCAAAGATCATGGCCACTGTTTTTTTTTTTTACATTAAGTTTGAGTTGGTTTCCTTCAACCAGGACTGAACTCTGTTAAAGTCTTCCTGGAGGGGGACCTGTATGCTGGAGACAGACGGCCCAGAGATGAAAATAATAGTAACGTGAGTGTACATGTGTGTATCAGAAGATTTGCAGACTGAAGCGAGGTTGCTAATGAATAGGGAGAACGATGGAAATAAGGATGGAACCTTGGGGACCTCGGAGAGGATAGGGAAAGGGGTGGATATGGCATCTCCAATCAACAGACTGCACCCTGTCAAATAGATAGAGTGAAATCAGTTAACAGCAGGCTCAGCAAGGCCAGCATCTCCTAGGTATTGTAGCAGGAGGGATAGGAGACTGTGATAAAGGCTTTCTCCAGATCAATGAAGATGGCAGAAGTAATAAGGCTCTTATCCATAGCACAGAGTATTGAATCAGTGACTGCAGTAGTGAGGAGATGGTGAGTGATGTTTCCTGAAGCCAGATTGCAGTGGAGAAAGAGTGTTTGTATTATCCAGGAATTCAGACAGCCTGGAGTGAATAAGGGATTCTTGGAGTTTGATGAGAGAGGGAGAAGGAGATAGGCCTATAATTACCACGTCCAGTGGGGTCGCCACCCTTGTGGATGGGTAGAACCTTGAATGACTTCCAGGCCTTAGGAATGGAGGAGGTAAAGAGGGATATGTTTAGGATGTGGGTGAGTGGGGCTGCAATGGCAGTAGCAGAGATGTGGAGAAGCTTGGGATGGAGCCGTCGGGGCTGGACTTGGATGGGTTCAGGGTGAGAAGGGCTGAATAGACATTGAGGGGAGAGAAAGGAAGGAATTGAAATTTAGGAGTTAGGCTTGGAGTATCCAAAAAGGCCAGAGGGGTAAGGTGTGTGGATATCAGGGAGAGCGCAAGTGGCAAAGTATTGGTTGAAAATCTCAGCAACTGAAGCAGGTCAGAAACAGGGAATGATCAACAGTTAGGATGGGGGAGGTAAGTTGGGCAGGGGAGTCAAGGAGAGAGCTGAAAACCTTTCAAAAAGACATGGAGGAGGGTTGATTTTGCTGTAGGTGGTGCCCGAAATAATTAGCCTTGGAAAGGTGCATGACCTTAATGCAATTATTCATAAGGGCTTTATAGGCTTGGAGATCCACTGGAGATAAGGATTCCTTGTAGGGGTGCCAGACTTTGTCTCTGTCTCTACACATAGCCAACAGGTTGACAGTTACCCGGGGTGATAAAGTCTTTTCACTCCAGATTTCTTGAGGGGTGTGTGATTCCAGATGCTGAGGAAGAGATTGGAGAAGAGAGATAGGGAAGAGTCAATGTCTATAGCTGAATAGATAGGTTGCCAGTCAGCCACCAAGAGACCATATTGAAGTGCGGTGACATCTAGATTGTGAAGGGGCAGGTTCAAATGTATTTGGGGGCTGGTGCAGGGAATGTGAATCTTCTTATGCAAAATGTAATGCAATGATCACTGAGGTGTCTGGCAGAGCCCCAGCTGCAGTGGTATAGTAGGGGTTGGAGGATAAACCCAACTGAGCAGGGTGTAATTCTGGGAGTGAGGGTTTATGCAGTGGGTTCATTGATCGGTTGGGTAACTCAATTTCAGTTTTTATTTTTTAATTCAGTTTTATTTTATTTTTACCAGAATAACACCATTGAGACAATTCATTTGAGAGGCAGTCCTGGAAGGACTTACAAACATAGGAGGTATCTAGAATTAATAATCATAATGACAGATTCAACAACAGTGATAACAAAACCAGTGGTACAAAACAAGTAATGTGCAAGTACAACTTACTTAGGTTCCAGACATAGAAATCAGGGCAGAAGAATAAGGTAAGGTTAAGAGCTTCTATTTTAAGGCACATAGACTTGGAGGATGGGGAAAGCCACTCATGGTTGAAATGCAGTAGCTCACTGCCTGCTGTGAGGGAGGAGGTAGAAGAGATGATGGATACTTAGTCATCGGATGCGATTTTAGGAGGGACATAGAGTGCACCTATATATAGAGTAGCAGAGGAATGGATGGGTAGTAGAGCACTGATTGTTCCTGGGAGGAAATACGGGACTCTTTGAAGATAATGGATCAGGAGAGTGACTGTTGATACACAGGGCAACACCACCACCCTGCTTGCCATGGTCTTGATGAAATAAGTTATATTCAGGGATGGAGAGGGCAGAGTCATGGATTTTGGCTAACAGCCAGGTTTCAGTAACACAAAGGATATCAGGAGGATGTTGATTGGTCTAGAGTTTAAGAACATCCAATTTTGGAAGGAGGCTGCGTGCGTTTAGATGAAAAATGTGAAGTCCCTTAGGCAGGGAAGAGAAATTCATGATGGGTACTGAATAGACTTGGGCCAGGGTAGGGGTGGTTGACAGAGGACCAGGGTTGGGGTGGACATCACCAGAAAGAAGTAGAAGAAAGGGGAGATGGGGGGTACCTGGACTTCCTGTGGTTATGGGGGTGGGAAGGGAAGAGAGGTGACATGTGGTGATGCAGAGCCTCGAGTTTAAGAAGACAGGAAGGGAATAGCTCCAGGATGTATGGGAAGAGAAAGATAAGGGAGGGCAGAGTCTGGGAAAGGAGGGGAGCAGGGGAGAGATGAAAGAGAGGAGAGAGGGAAAGGAATAGAAATAGTTTTGGGGTGGAAGGGGATGCAAAGTTTAGAGAGGGGGCTTGTAGGGAGGGGGATGGGCAAAGGAGAGGAGATTCTGGAAGTGGAAGCAAGGAGAGAATTAGCAGAGAGAGGTAGAGACATAGTGGGGGCAAGAGGGTGTTTTAGGATAGAAGAAGGGATGGGGGTAAGCCTTGTGAAATGGGGACAGAGAACAGTAGAAAGAACAGCATAGGACTAGGCAGAAAGCACAAGATATGGAGAGAAGGAGGAGCCTTACAGCCAATCAGCCATACAGCACCCACTAGTAAGGCTGGCTGTGTCAGATGTTGGATCCAGGTTAGAATGATGTGCAGGAGGAAAAAGGGGAAGAGAGAAAGACTGGCTGTAATCAGAGAGTT
The DNA here is from genome assembly GCA_016271365.2 of Neoceratodus forsteri. NCBI lineage: Eukaryota > Metazoa > Chordata > Ceratodontiformes > Ceratodontidae > Neoceratodus > Neoceratodus forsteri. Next base: position 935,597,395 of record CM028133.1, read on the forward strand.
TGAGCAACTGGACCACGATCACAAGCAGAGAAGATTAATAGCTAGCATAGACTAACACCGGGGCAGCCCCAGCAGAGGTAGTGGTACTAGTAGAAGCACAAGCAACATGAATATCGAACAGAGAATGACTCTGAAACCTTGGAGCAAATCAATACAATCCAATCAATAGGGAAGAGGGAAATGGACTGTGATGCCCCCTAGAGGACTGGTTGTATAACCTACAATTGGATCTCCTTCCCAAGAAAATCATGACTGGTCTCATGCTCCCAGCTCTTGTGATGCTGCTCCCCTCCCCCCTCTAACAGCACCAGACACACATGTCACGCTGAGAAATCACCCTACCAGGTTCCCCGCTGTAAAATCTCCTTGGGGCAAAGAACTTTCAGATATCACGCCCCCAATTTGCTGAACTCACTGCCCATACCAGTTCTCCTGGCTCCTACCCTAGGACTGTTCAAATCCATTCTCCGTAGCAAATATCTTGCGTGACTCCACCTGTGACTGTACCTGACCAACCCACAACCTATAACTGCCATGTTAGAGTACCGCTGTTGTTACTGTATTTATTGTGTTTTGCCACTGTACTGCATTGTCTTTGATTATTGAAATTACCCTGTAACACATCCACCTGTTGTAATTTCCATGTAGCTTTTCATAAGGTGCGATATTTCCCATACTGCTATTTATACTATGATGTCTATACTCTGTATGCTCTGTATTGTTTTCTATGACATTGAGCCTTTGAAAAGGAATATCTAACTCAAAGGTATTCATTCCAATTGAATTCAATAAATAAATAAATAAAATTGGGAAAATGGACACTTAGTCATATGACCAAGAATAGCTATAAGTATAATAGCCCAGATAGGGTGAGTAGGTGGGGGGGGGGGGAGTGGGAAGCTGGCACATAGCACCAGCGGGAAGCACTCAGCAGGCTGAAATAGCTGAATTAAAATTAGAACAGTAGCTGGCAGCATTAAGCTAAGGCAGTAATCCATTTAGCTGTGTTCAAATTACTTTAAAGTTTGGCAGCAGCCTGAGTCAGAAAAAGATGCTAGAATTGAAAAACTGGGTGACCCTCCATCTAAGCAGTACCTTGCTGGCTTCTGGGCTGCATGGGCAGGCAAGGCAGTTGCTAGCAGGTCCGGGAGCCACCGCAGGAGTGAAAAGGCAAAAGAGCCTGAATCAGAGGCTGTCCCAGGAGCCGATGGGAGAGAAGAGGGGTTAGATTTAAAATCAGGCAGGTGACAAAAGAAAGAAGTAAGAGAAAGAGAACAATTGAGATTGTGGGAGGGATCTCGGGGAGGCAAGTGCAACAGGACTAGCTTGTCTAGGGAAAATCAGGGACTTGTGCTCCCCAAACCAACAAATACATACAAAGACAGAGCACAAAAAAAAAAAGCTTTCTTAACATATTCAAAGCAGTAAGCTAGCAGAAATAAGTTGTTGCTGTACTAAATAAGCTGAATGAAGTAACAGCTGGAATTAAATTGCAAGCACTCAGCTGTCTTAAATGGCTTAATTACTATTAAAATTAGCACTCAGCAGGCTGAAATAGCTAAATTAAAATTAGAACAGTAGCTGGCAGAATTAAGCCGTGGCAGTAATCCATTTAGCCGTGTTCAAATTATTTTAAGTTCGACAACAGCCTGAGTCAAGGGTGCCAGAATTCAAAAATTGGGTGACCCTCCATCTAAGCGGTACCTTGCTGGCTTCTGGGCTGAGTGGGTGGGTGGGTGAGGCAGTTGCTAGCAGGTCTGGAAGCCACCGCAGGAGCGGAATGATAGACGAGCCTAAATCAGGGGCTGTCCCAGGAGCCTTGCTGGCTTCTGGGCTGAGTGGTGGGCAAGGCAGCTGCTAACAGGTCTGGGAGCCACCACAGGAGCCGAATGGCAGGAGAGCCTGAATCTGGGGCTGTCCCAGGAGCCTTGCTGTTTTCTGGGCTGAATGGGTGGGCGAGGCAGTTGCTAGCAGGTCAGGGAGCCTCTGCAGGAGCGGAACGGCAGAAGAGCCCAAATCAGGGGCTGTTCCAGGAGCCTTCCAGGCTTCTGGGCTGAGTGGGTGGGCAAGGCAGTTGCTAGCAGGTCCAGGAGCCACCACAGGAGAGAAATGGCAATAGAACCTGAATCAGTGGCTGTCCCAGGAGCCTTGCTGGCTTCTGGGCTGAGTGGGCAGGTGAGACTGTTTCTAGCAGGTCCGGAAGCTGCCACAGGAGTGGAACGGCACAAGAGCCCAAATCAGGGTCTGTCCCAGGAGCCTTGCTGGCTTCTGGGCTTAGTGGGCAGGTGAGGCAGTTGCTAGTTGGGGGAATGGTGTAAAACTATAGGGTTTGGACTGGTGGAGGGATGTGGAGCAACATGGGAAAACAAAGATCTGTACAATAAGGATAGACTTTATCTGAGCAGGGAGGGTTCAGGAGTCTTAAAGAGGAAACTAAGAGAGTTTATTGCTAGTGTAACATGTATGATTTAAACTAGGAGGGTGAGAGAGCTTAGGCTTGCAGAGCAGGCAGGGGCACAGAGTTTGGGAGGCCTTGAGCCTCTCCCCTGACTGGAAATTTGGAGGAAGTTAGGAAATCACGGAGGGGTAAAAGGGGGGGACAAGGGATGGATAGGAGGGATCAGGTGTGCCAGTTGGAGAGTGATCTCCACAAATATGAGCAGCCTAGGTAACAAGTTACCTGAGCTTCAGGCATTGATTGTGGAAAGGGGGATGGACATAGCTGCCATCATGGAGACGTGGGCCACCAAGTACCATGACTAGGACTTAATAATCCCAGGGTACAGACTGTATAGGAGGGATAGAAAAATTGGAAAGGGAGGAGGGGTGACATTATTTGTTAGGGAAGGGATAGAGGGAAATAGGGAGGAAGGAGAGGAGGGAAATGTGGAGACATTGTGGGTTACCATACAGGATGCAAAGAGCAGGCAAGTTAGTCTGGGAGTGGTTTATAGACCATCATCCCAGCTTGAGAAACTTGACAGGGAACTGGTGGTTAAGATGGTGGTAGTAGGTGACTTCAACCTGTCAGGGGTGGACTGGAAAACAATAACTTATGCTAGTGCTAGGAAACAACAGATACTGGATGTATTCCAGGATGTATGCCTGGTAGAGCCAACCAAAGAGGGGAGTATTTTGGACCTGGTATTGGCAGCTGGTGACCAGGTAAGGGATGTGGTGGTAGAGGACACGCTGGCAGGAAGTGATCACTGTATGGTGTGGTTTCTCCTTGATCTGGAGAAGGAGGGAAATCTTTTGAAAATGAGGATAGTGGTATTCAGGGGTGTGGACTTCAGAAGGATGGCAGCCATACTTGAGGAACACGTAGTGACAATCAGCCGGGACATGGATACGGAAAACAAATGGTCCATCTTGAAGTTGGTGCTGATAGAGGCCACAAAGTTGGCACAAAGACCTGCAGTAAGAAAGCAAGGTCCAGAAAACCCAGCTGGTGGACCAGGGGAGGTGCAGGAGAGGGTAAGGGAGAAAAGATTAGCCTTTAGAATATGCAACAGAACCTGCAGAAGAGAAGACAAGGAGGAGTACATTAAGAGATCGAGGGAGGTGAGCAGGGTGGTAAGGGCAGCCAAGGCCTCAAAGGAGCTAAGGTTGGCACAAGGAATCAGGGATGGTAAGGATGAATTGTTTAAGTACATCAGAGGGTGAAGAAATTGTAGGAGGCTGATCATCAGGATAAAGAGGGAAGATGGGTGGGCAGAGGAGGGAGCTGAGCAGGCAGAAGTACTAAATGAGTACTTTTGTTCAGTTTTCACAAGGGAAAAGGGAGGATCAATTCCGCAGGGGAACGGTAGGGTGGGGGGGGTAATGGATGATGATATCCCAGTGAAGAGAGTAGTGTGGGAATGCCTTAAATCCTTGTGGACTGACAAGGCAATGGGATTGAATGAAATCCACCCCTGAGTCCTGAAGAAATCAGTAGAGATCCTGGCAGTACCTCTGTCGGAGTTGTTCAACACCTCTGTTCAATCAGGATATGTACCAATGGACTGGAGGATGGCACATAAGGTGCCCCTCCATTACAGCAGACCCAGGGATGAGCCAGGAATTACAGACTGGTCAGCCTTGCATTCACAATGGGGAAATTACTGGAGATCATCTTAAAGGAGAAATTAGTGGCATTCCTGGAAGTAAACAGCCTTCAGGATGTCTGGCAACATGGGTTCATCCAGGGGAGATCTTGTCAGACTAACCTAGTCAAGTTTTTTGAGTGACTAAGAAAAGCTCTAGATGGGGGTTGGCCAGTTGATGTCCTGTATCTGGACTTCAGCAAGGCATTTGACTCAGTGCTGCACAGGAGACTGATGGGCAAACTGAGGAACCTGGGGGAAGGGGTGGAGCTGGTACAGTGGATAAGAGAACTGGCTGAGCAACAGACAGCAGAGGGTGGTGGTGGTGGGGAAATCTCGACACCCAGGAAGGTCACGTGTAGGGTCCCGTAAGGATCGGTTTTGGGTCCACTGCTATTTAATGCTTTTATAGCAGACATAGTGGAGGGAGTTAAGTATAAGATGAGTCTGTTTGCCGATGACTCCAAATTAGGTGCGGTGGTGGACAATGAGGAAGGAAGAAGGGTACTCCATGAGGATCTGGAAAGACTTGGACAGTGGTCAAACATGTGGCAGATGGGGTTCAATACTAGGAAGTCCAGTGTATTGCATTTCGGGGCCAGGAACCCAGGGTACAGTCAACACTTGGGAGGGAGCAGATATCCATCTCTGAGGAGGAATGGATCTGGGTATGGTGATCACAGGGAATATGAATCACTCAGTACAGTGTAGAAAGGCAGTGGCAAAGGTAAACCCTATGTTGTGATGCAATGCTAGGCGGATCACTTCAAGGAGGGAGGAGGTTGTTCTACTACTGTTCAAATGATTGATGAGGCTGCACTTGGAGAACTATGAGCAGTTTTGGCACCCATACTTAAAGAGGGACATCAGACTTCTGGAGGGAGTCCAGAGGAGGGCATCCAAGCTGATCCAGGGAATGGGGGAGAGACTAAAAGAGCTCAACATGTACTCCCTGAAGGATAGAAGGGACAGAGGAGATATGATTGAGACCTTTAAGTACTTGAAGGGCATAAACAAAGTAAGTACTGAGGGTATGTTTAGATTGAAGGGGGAAGGGACCCCGAGGGGACATAGCCTGAAACTGGTGGTGGGGGGGGGTCAGGAGGGAGCTGAGGAAACATTACTTCATGGAAAGGGTGGTGGCGGCTTGGAATGAGCTGCCTAAGGAGGTGATCTCGCAGGATTCAGTGGGGAGTTTCAAGAAGGGATGGGATAAGATCATGGGCAAGGTACAAGTAGGGAGAGAATTGACCAGGGTGTTGAACTCAGGAAGGGAACATTTGACTGGAGAAATGGAAAGGGGAGGTAGGGATGGGGCAGCAGCAGTTGTCTGAAGTATGAGCTGCTTTTTCGAGCAGACATGATAAACCTTGTGGCCAAATCTGCTGGCATTCTTGTAGGTTGGTATGTACACACACACACACACATCTGTTACAACAATTGTGCACACACATAGGGTGTGAGTGTCATTAGTAGGACAGAGCAGCTACAATATTTCATTTTCATGGGGGGGTCCTGCTTTTACTCATTTTCAGTGTATTTTGTAGAGTTAGCACAGGTAAAATGCAGAATCTAATTTTTATTGGGGTCCTGGTTTTATACATTTTTACAATGTAGTTACCCAGGATAGGCCATTTAACATGCAGTATCTCATTTTCAGTGAGGGCCTGATTGAACCTATCATAACACTAACAGGTCTTGGATGTCTTAAATGAGTTGGCTCCATCATAGCCTATATGTTTTCAGTGACCAGATACTACATCTCTCTTTGGCCAGCAGGGGGATGTGAATTGTGCTGATTGCAAGCTTTAGTGCCTCATTTTTGCTTTGGGGGCTATATTCAAACTAGAGACGCAGCAAAATGTAATTCTGCCAGCACAATTCCAGCGAAATAGTGAATTTCACCACACAAAACATTTTGCGAAATTCCTGCATTCCGCAAAATATCTAGTGGGTGTGAAATGCAGAATTACACTCGTGAAATGCAGAATTTTGCTGGGGAAATGTGGAATTTCGCCCCCGAGTGGCAAAATTCTGCCGTTCGTGGGTGAAATTCATCATTTCGCTGGGAGAATTTACATTTCATACCCACAAAATATTTTACAAAATGCATGAATTTTGCAAAATATTTTGCAAGTGAAATTTTCGGATTTCGCCCATCTCTAATTCAGACAAGCTTGGGGCACCCTCACTTTGCTCCAAACATGTTTGTGCACAGCAAAATTAGTGAACTGTGCTAATTTTACTAATTGGCCAGCAGGGGGATGTGAATTGTGCTGAGTGCATGTTTTAGTGCCTCATTTCTACTTTGGGGGGCTATATTCAAGCATGCTTGGGGCACTTTGCTCCAAACATGTTTGAGTATAGCAAATTAAGTGAACTGTGTTAATTTGTACTAAGGAAAGGGACTTTGCCAGGGGCAGCTTGATACCTTTTAATTTGGGACCATTACTCTGTGTAATTCTGGTTTCTAGTTCTAGGTTTGTCTACCCATTTCTGTTTCAAGCTTTTAGCCACTGATTGAATTGCTTTTAGCCACTGACTGCCATGCCAAGAACCCAGGTTCAAGAATGGACCTGGGTCACTTTTGGACTAGCCTGAGAGGGAGAATGCACATCTGTAGGACTGGGAGAGGTATCTGTGTGGCAGCATCATGTGAAGGCATTGGAAGGGACCCACACCAGGATGCCTGAGGTGTCTCCATGGATGCCAAGTACACACATATCTGGGCCCATTAGGGGACAAAATAGGAGGAAAAACCATCTGACTGTAGAACAGTGATGATCTGCTCTCTAGCAGGCCCCACACCAATGACTAGACACCTCTGATCCAAGGTCCTATGACAGGACCACCAGAAAAGGTAAGTCCCAGAGAAGGTTGGTTATGGGGCTGGGAAAACTGGCCCAGATGGGGGCAACTCAGGGTGCTGAAGGAGATAAACATCTCTGTCCCATGGACACAGTGGAGCAACATGCCACTCATCATGGTTGTGTACAGCATGCTGGTGAATGGAAACAAAAACCCAGGGGAAGAGTACACAATGGGGGGTGAGATACTGACAACAACAAAAATGGAAAGGGACCTGGGGGTAGTTATATCAGATGACCTAAAGGTGGGTAAGCAATGTGAGAAGGCAGTAAGGAGGGCTTGGGGGATACTGGGATGCATAGGGAGAGGCATCACCAGTAAAAAACAGAAAGTTGTTATCCCTCTGTACAGACAATTGGTGAGACCACATCTGGTGTACTGCATGCAGTTCTGGAGACCCCATCTCCACAAAGACATAGACAGGGTGGAAGCTGTCCAGAGGAGGGCAACCAAAATGGTGCAGGGTCTGCAACAGAAGACATATGAAGAAAGATTAAAGGAACTTAATATGTATAGCCTCAAGGAAGGGGGGGGGCGGTCATGATAGAAACTTTTAAGTACCTCAGGGGAATCAGCAAAGTCCAAGAGGGTGGCATCTTTCAGAAAAACAGATGTGCAAGAACAAGGGGGCACAATTTGAAGATAGAGGGGGGATAGCTCAGAGGTAATGTGAGGAAGTATTTTTCATGGCGAGAGTTGTAGATTCATGGAACAGCCTTCCTAAGGAGGTCATGGAGTCAAAAACAGTGGGGGAATTCAAGAATGCATGGGATAGACAAAAGGTAATTCTAGATGGGGTAGGAGGAAGTAGGCTGTAGGTTAAGTAGGATCTGTAGCTTATCCATTAGGTAGGGAAATGGGCAGACTAGGTGGGCCAAGCACTCCTTATCTGCCATCAAATTCTATGTTTCTATGTAAGGGACTGTCTGCATGGAGCAGCAATGCTAAGAAGCAGTGCATGAACACAGTGGAGCAACATGATACCCAACAAGGGTGTGTACTGCGTGCTGGTGAAATTTGAGGTACTGCCTGCACTTTGGAGTGATGCTCAGAAGCACTGTATGAACACAGTGAGGTGACATGGCACACAATATGGTGGTGCATGGTGTGCTGGTGAAATGTGAGGTACTGCCTTCACTGTGGAGTGATACTCAGAAGCACTGTATGAACACAGTAAGAGACTACTTGCATGGAGGAGCGATGCTGAGAAGCTATACATGAACACAGTGGGGTGACATGGCAACCATCATGGTGGTGTACTGCGTGCTGGTGAAAGTTGAGGGACTGTCTGCTCTGGGGAGTGATGTTCAGAAGCACTGAATGAACACTATGGTGTGACAAGGCACACATCACAGTGATGTACTGCTTGCTGGTGAAAGTGTGAATGCCTGCACAAAGGAGTAATGTCAAAAGCACTGCATGAATACAGTGTGGTGACATGGCACCCATCAAGGTGGTGTACTGTGTGCTGGTGAAAGGTGAGACAGTGTCTGCTTTATGGAGTGATGCTCAGAAGGACAACATGAACATTGTGGAGCATCATGGCACCCGTCATGGTGGTGTAATGCAGACTGGTGAAAGGTGAGGGACTGCCTGCAGCGGGGAATGATGCTTAGAAGCACAGCTTGAACACAGTGAGGCAACATGGCGCCAATCACGGTAGTGTAATGTGTTCAGGTGAAAAGTGAGAGAGTGCCTGCACAGTGGAGTGATACTCATATGTACTGCATGGACACAGTGGGGCGACATGGCACCTGTCATGGTGGTGTACTGTGTTCTAGTGCTAGTGAAAGGTGAGACACAGCCTTCTTGGAGGAGCGATGCTCAGAAGTACTGAATGAACACAGTGGGATTACATAGCACCCATTATGGTGGTTTACTGTGTGTTGGGGAAATGTCAGGGACTGCCTGCACTGTGGAGTGATGCTCAGAAGTACTGCATGAACACAGTGGGATGACATGGCACCAATCACGGTAGTGTACTATGTGCTGATGAAAGGTGAGGGACTGCCTGCACTGTGAACTGATGCTCAGAAGCACAGCATGAACACAGTGGGGTGACATGGCACTCATCATGGTGGTGTAATATGGGCTGGTGAATGGGTAGGGACTGTTGACACTGTGAAGTGATGTTCAGAAGCACTGCATGAACAAAGTGCAGTGTCATGGCACCCATCACGGTGGTGTACTGCATGCTGGTTAAAGGTGAGGGACTGACTGCACTGTGAAGTGATGCTCAAAAGCACTGCATGAACACAGTGCAGTGACATGGCACCCATCACGGTTGTGTACTGCATGCTGGTTAAAGGTGAGGGACTGACTGCACTGTGAAGTGATGCTCAGAAGCACTGCATGAACACAGTGGTATGACATCACAGCCATTATAATGGTGTACTATGTGCTGGTGAAAGGTGAGGGACTTCCTGCACTGTGGAGTGATGCTCAGAAGCACTGCATGAACACAGCAGGGTGACATCTCACCCATTCTGGTTTTGTAATATGGGCTGGTGAATGGGTAGGGACTACCTACACTGTGGAGAGATGCTCAGAAGCACTGCATGAACACAGTGCGGCGACATGGCACTCATCACAGCGGTGTACTGCATGCTGGTTAAAAGTGAGGGACTGTCTGCACTGTGGGATGATGCTCAGAAGCATTGCATGGACACAGTGGCGCAATATGGTACCCATCACAGTCATGTACCATGTGCTGGTGAAAGGTCAAGGACTGCCTGCACTGAGGAGTGATGCTCAGAAGCACTGCTGGAGCACAGTGGGGAGTCATGGCACCTATCACTGCTGCACACTGCATGCTAGTGAAAGGTATGGGACTGCCGACACTGGAGAGCAATGCTGAGAAGCACTGCATTAACACAGTGGGGCTACATGACACTCATAACAGCTGTGTACTGCATGTTGGTGAAAGGTGAGGGACTGCCTGCACTGTACAACAATGCTAAGAAGCACTGCATAAACACAGAAGGGTCACGTGGCACCCATCAAGGTGGAGTACTGCATGCTGATGAAAGGTGAGGGACTGTCTTTGCTCATCTAACTGCTATATGAGAAATAACACATACACTGCCTTATATGGCATTTATTTACTTATACATCTAACCATAACTTTCATTATATTTAGGATAAGCATTCTGACACACTAACACGAATGCACTGCTTAATGTTCTCTACAGTATATCATTACAGCCATTTACAAACTCAGTAGGAAAAGGTTACTGTACCAGGAAAGGGTTAACAGAGTGCCACACAGGCACATGCAGAGACACACACGCAAACATACACACACATGCACGCACGCACGCACACACACACACACATATGTTCCCCTCCATGATGTCAGCAGAATTAACAGATCTTTGTCTCTGCCTGCATGCAACATCCCTTTCTTAGCCTTGTTTTATTATATATTCACCACAGTCCAGCACAGCGAAACCACTGTAGGAGGATTTTGCTGGCAGAACATGGGACCGGGGACTGCAGAAGGGATGGAGGAGCAGCTGGACCGGTGACTTGTGAGAAGCTAACACCTCTGACGTGCATCTGAGACCAGCAGGGAAAGTGGCAGGCATGAGTGTAACTTGGAAGATGGCAGAGTTGTTTTTGTTTAATTTTGTACAGATCTTTGGGCTGACTTTTGTTTCATTTGCTGGCAAAAGTTTAATTATTTGGGGTGACTTTTGTTTCATTCAGGGGTGAAAGTTTAAAGTTTAATTACTTGGGGTGAAAGTTTGCTTGTATATATATTTGGTCAGTTTTAGTAGAAATCGTGTGTAAACTGATGTATTTGGGGAAGTGTAACAGTCATTGAAGGGGCAGTAAGAAGAAATATTGTTTTGTCCTGGGGTCCGCAGACACCATTTCAGACAGGACATCACTTGAATGTAAATTGATTTACTTTCTTTTTTGGGTAACTCACTGAAGGGGTACAGCCTTGCTTTAGGCTGATTGTTTCCACACAGGAGGAGACCAGAGACCAGCAGGAAGGGAGTGGGCATGTCATGGTGACACCGGGACCTGCTGTAACCTATCAGTAAATAAAACAAGTGCACCAATGCAAACAAAGGTTTTTCAGTATATGTTCACTGCAGTCCGTCACAGCGAGGCCACCGTAGGAGGATTTCACTGGCAGAACACAGGACCGATGACTGCAGAAGGGACTGAGGAGTAGCAGGAACGGTAACCTGTGAGAAGCCAGCACCACTGATGGAGCACATCTGAGACCAGCGGGGAAAGCGGCAGGAGTAAATGTAACTCGGAAGAGAGCAGAGTTGTTTTTGTTTAATTTTGCACTGATCTTTGGGCTAACTTTTGTTTTATTCTGGGGCAAAAGTTTAATTACTCAGGGTGCCTTTTGTTTCATTCGAGGGTGAAAGTTTAAAGTTTAATTACTTGGGGTGAAAGTTTACTTGTATATATATTTGGGCAGTTTTAGTAGAAATCGTGTGTAAACTGATTTATTTGGGAATGTGTAACAGTCACTGAAGGGGCAGTAAAAAGAAATATTGTTTTGTCCTGGGATTTGCACATGCCATTTCTGAAAGGAAATCACTTGAATGTGAATTTGTTTGCTTTCTTTTTTGGGTAACTTGCTGAACGGGCGCAGTCTTGCTGTTGGCTGATTGTTTCCACACAGGAGAAGACAGGGTGCTAAGGAGGAATGCTTGCAGCAACTGGAAGGCCACGTGCACAAATGCCCACAGCCTGGAAAGCAAAATCCACCATCTGGTAACCATGGTATTGGTGGCTGACTTGGATATTATAACTGTTACAGAGACATGGTACAATGGGAACCATGACTAGAACATAGCTATACCAGGGTATGCCTTATTCAGGAAAGACTGGAAGGGTAAAAAGGGAGGAGGGGTAGCTCTGTATGTCAAAGAACGTATAAAAGTGACAGAGGTGCAAGGAATGCAGGGGGAGTCACAGGCACTGTTGGTCACCCTGGAGGCAGGCAATGGCATAGCAATTCACACAGGAGTACTATACAGTCCACCATCACAAAGAGAGGAGATGGACAGGTATCTACTGGAAGCCATCCATGTGATGGCAGCCAAAGGGGAGGTGTTACTGATGGGTGACTTCAACTTGCCAAAAGTTGATTGGGGAACCCAAATGGCTGCAACAGGCAGGGGCAGAGACATCCTATACTCCCCGTAGGGGCATACCTCAAGCAGCTGGTGCTTGAGCCAACCTAGGAGGAAGCCATTTTGGACCTGGTAGTGACCAGCAGGGACAGAATTATTGATGTCAGGGTAGGTGAACACCCAGGATCCAGGGACCATCACACAGTGTGGTTTAATGTGACAACAGCAACAGGGACATGTCACATGAAGGTGAGGGTTCTGGATTTCAGGAGGGCAGACTTCATTAGGATGTTGGTATGTTTCAAGGAGGCCCTAGATGGGGGACAGAAAGAGGGAGTTGAAGGATAATGGGCACATCTAAAAGGAGCCATAGTGGAGGCAACAAACCTTTGTATTTGACAAACAGACAAAGGCAACAGGAAAAGGAAATGACTAAGGTTCTCACAAGTGGTGGCAGAGGTGGCAGGAAAAGTAAAGGCAAAAAAATTAGCCTTTAGGAAATGTAAGAAGACCCAAAAGAAGGAGGACAGGGAAGAATATCTGGAAAAGCAGAGGGAAGCCAGGAAGGTGATCAGAAGTGCCAAGGCAAGGATCGAGGAAAATATAGTAAAAGAAGTTAAAAAGGGGGACAAAACCTTCTACCAATGCATAAGCAAGAAGAGGACGGGGGTTGTAAGGCTGAAAGTAGAAGAAGGATTGGAAGAGGGCCAGGAAAAGGCATCAATCCTGAACAATTATTTCTCTTCACTCTTCATGAAGTAAGAGGAAGGTGAGAGACCACAGCTAAGAATCAGGATGGAAGGGGAGATGGACAACAGTCCATTCAAAGAGAAGAGAGTCATAGTAGAACTTAAAAACTGAAGGTGGCTAAGGCAATGGGACCACATGGTATTCACCTTAGAATATTAAAGGAGTTGGGGGGATGCTAGCATCACCACTGGCAGCCCTTTTCAACAAGTCACTAGAAATGAGGGAGGTTTTGGAGGACTGGAGAAGGGCTAATGTGGTCCCTCTTCACAGAAGTGGGAGTAGGGAGTAGGCTGGAAACTATAGACCTGTTAGCCTGACCTCAGTGGAGAGGAAATGATGGAATATCTGCTTAAGGAAAGGATAGTAGGGCACCTTGAATCAAGTGCAATGCAAGATCAGAGGCAGCATGGATTCATGGCAGGAAGGTCTTGTCAAACTAATCTGATTGATTTCTTTGGGTGACTAGGGAGGTAGATCAGGGGAGTGGTAGATGTGTCCTACCTTGACTTCAGTAAGGCATTCAACACTGTCCCACACAGGAGGCTTGTGAACAAGCTGGGCAGCCTAGGGCTAGGGCACAAAGTGGTGAACTGGGTTGGAAATTGGTTAAAGAATAGAACACAGAGGGTGGTGGTAAATGGGGTAAATCTGAAGTAGGGAGGGTGACCAGCAGGATGCCACAGGGTTCAGTTCTTGGCCCAGTGCTCTTTAATATCGACATCAGTGACATTGCAGTAGGGCTGGAGGAGAAGATGTGCCTCTTTGTAGATGACAGAAAGATTTGCAATAGGGTGGACAGTCTTGGAGGAGAGAATGAGGAGGGATCTACTAAATTGGAAGAATGATCCAGAGTGTGGCAACTAGGATTCAGTGCGAAGAAGTGCAAAATTATACCCTTGGGGAGCAGAAACGCAGTGGAGAAATACAGGATAAAGTGGGAGATATTAGCAGCCACAAAACAGGAAAGAGATCTGGGGGTCATGTTATCTGAAGACCTAAAGGTGGCCTAACAATGCGCCAAGGCAGTGGGGAGAGCCAGTGGGATGCTGTGATGCATAGGGAGAGGTATTACCAGCAGAAGAGGTCATAATGCCACTGTACAGGTCATTGATGAGACCTTTTCATTGGAATACTGCATCCAGTTCAGGAGTCAACATCTCCAGAAGGACATAGAGATGGTGGAGACAGTTCAAAGGAGGGCAATAAAAATGGTTTGGGGCCTGCAGTACAGGTCATATTATTTATGTATTTATTAAAGAATCAGAATTACAAACCTTTGAGCTAAGAGCTCATTTACAGAGGGTCCTCGTCAGTCAAAGGAAGGGAACAATTATATGAGTTGGGAATAGCAAATGCCGCTAACAGGCATTGTCAAAAACATATTAGTAACACATATGAAGAGAGATTGGAGGAACTCAATATGTACACCCTAGAGGAAGGGGGGGGACATGACAGAGACTATCACGTATCTCAAGGGGATTAATAAGGTACAGAAGGGCTGCGTCTTTCAGAAGAGAAGCTGCTCTAAAACAACAAGAGGACGTGACATGAGATTGGAGGAGGGTAAACTAAGGGGCAACATGAGGAAGTACTTCTTCACGGAAAGGATGGTGGATGCTTGGAATGGTCTGCCCCAGGAGGTGGTGGGAGCAAGCACAGTGGGGGATTTAAAAATGCATAAGATAGACATACGGGGACCAAAGAGAGGGGAAGGAGAGGCAACAGACGATGACCAAGTAGGGTCAGAGTCAGCTAAGAAAGGGTAGGGTACATGGGCAGACTGGATGGGCCTGGCAGTTCTTATCTGCCATCAATTTCTATGTTTCTATATTTTTGTACTAACTTTCACCAATTAATTTCAAAAATATGAAAAATACCAGAATAAACAATATATAAAAAAAAACTCATTAAGTGATTTGCATAAGTTAGCATGTTATTTACTGCTGTTCTTTTTTTAATTCTTGTAGATCCGCTGAACTGATAACAACACCTTATTCTGCTGAACTGAGGCCTTTCCCCATATGGTCTGAAATCTGAATCTCCTTCCTCAATCTCAATTACAGTTTATGACTGGGAAAGGCTGACTGAGTTGACATGTTTATGAGCTATGAATCAAATTCTACCCAAATTGAAGCTAGTGACTCACACAAAATAGTGTGTTGCAACACTGCTCAGCTGAATGAACACAGCAGATGCCTCAATTAATTAGCAGTGTGACTGCACAAACCTCCAATTTTATCTAGTCCGTTCGGAATCTGGAGAGCTCCCTTTTTCTACTGTCATAGTAAGATGTCTGCAGCGCTCTTCCCACTGCAGCCATAAAAATACAGCACTCACCAACCATACTGAAAATGCTGCTCACAAAAAGTCTTAAACAAAATTGCCAAAACTTTATACAAGGTGCTTAAAAATAAACAAAGTTCCTGTCTCAAAAGATGCATCACAATACAACACTGACCACTTCTTATGCTGTCAAATGACATCATCTTACACAGCCAATGAAGAGTGATGTCACAGACAGGGTCACATTGTTAACAATAATCACATGTATTACAAAAATCCATATAGACGACCAATTAAAAAAACATACATTGCTATACAAAATTAAAAACGTATTTAGAAATATTTTGTTTATGCTTTCTTTGTTTCATTTATATATGTCCAGTGGGAGACTTCAGGCTGAAGATTGCTTATGGATCACCACTTCAGGAGTAAATCAGTTCCTGGTGCTAACCTGGATCTGCAATAAAAATGCAAGATATTAGTGCCATGTTCTCACAACAATTAAAACTTTTTAATGAATCCTTTTATTTCTTCATCTGATTTATGTTTCAATACTCATGGAAAAAATTACTAAATTAATTGTTCTTTAATCATTGTTTTACTTTATATAGGTAAAACATCAAACATTCCATTTACCACCACCATCTGTCTCCTATCACTCATACAATTTCTAACCCATTTTTACCACCTTGGGACCCACTCCCAGGCAGCCCAGCTTGTTTACGAGTCTCCTATGTGGAATGGTGTTGAAAGCCTTACTAAAATCTAGGTAGGCCACATCCACCGCCACTTCCCTTCCCGATCTATTTCCCTGGTCACTCACTCAAAGAAATCTATCAGATTTGTTTTATGTGACCTCTCCCCAGTGAATCAATGCTGCCTCAGATCCTGCAATCTGCTGGATTAAAGGTATTCCACAATCCTTTCCTTTAGCAGTGATTCCATTAGTTTTCCTGCCACCGAGGTCAGGCTGACTGGCCTATAGTTGCCAGCCTCCTCCCTGCTTCTGCTTTTATGAAGGGGGGCTACATATTCCCTCCTCCAGTCCTCCAGAACCACTCCCGTCTCCAGTGAGTGGTTGAACAAGGCTGTCAGTGGTGCTGCTTTCACCTCTTTAAGCTTCTTTAATATCCTTGGATTTATCCCGTCTGGCCCCATCTCCTTGTCCACTTTCAGTTTTGTGAGTTCCCTCAGGACTCTCTCCTCTATAAATGTGCTGGTGTTCACCTCCCTTCCATTGATGTTCCTGTCGCTTATCTGTGGCGCCTCACCTTCCCCTTCTTCTGTAAATATTAAACAAAAATATTTGTTTCCTGGTCACCCTCACCACACACCCCTCCTTCCCTTCTTAGCCTTTCAATCCCACTCCTGGTCTTTCTCCTTTCACTAATGTACCTGAAAAATGTCTTGTTCCCTTGCTTTACTGCCTGTGATATTTTCTCCTCTGTTTGCAGCTTTGCACTCCTGACTGTTTTCCCTGCCTCCCTCTGCTTATCCAGATCATTTCCCTGTCCTCCTCCCCCTGTGTCTCCTTATACCTCCTGAATGCTAATCTTTTCGGGGGCTCTATGATGCTGGTTTGACAACTTCGTTGTCAACCAATCTTATAGCAATGGCTCTATGTTAACCTCAATTGCAGTTGGCATACAACCGGTCATGTTAGACTTTGTTTTCTTCAGAGGGTTTTGCTCCCTGAACCCCCCAGGCTCTACCCCTCACATTCCCCACCCCCATAATTATACTAATCAACTCTGAGTCGGAGTTGATTCGGGGAGGGGGTGCAAGACCCCCAGAAAGCAGTGCCTGGTCCTGCAGTGACAGTACAGTGAACTGTCAATGTTGTTGCTGTACTGTTGTTCACTTTGCGGGTGACACTGCATAATCGGTATACCATTAGAACAGCAACTGAATTTTGTCACTGCTATAAGGGTGCCGCAATAAGGGCAACAATGGCAGTGGTGATCTTGATTTTAGATTGCCCCTCGGTCATGCCACCCTTTGTTCCCACACAATTTCTGTCCTCTCCGGCCATGCCTGCCCTGGAGGAAGTTATATTTAGTTGTGGGGAGTGTGGGGGGAGGTGAAGCACCCTGCAAAACATGACTATTTCCCAGGATGGGGCTTTGATGCTCTCCATCCCAGGAGCAGCAGTGCCTGGTGCAGCCATGCCATGTGGAATATTGCTTGCACCCATATCAGTGTTGACCAAATGACAGTTACACCGATATGGGTGAACCATCTTTTTGCCCTTACCTTCCAAGTCACCTGTTTCAAGAACCATAGTGGTATTTTTTTCTTCTTGCTTTTGTTTGTTTTTCTAATGAAAGGTTTGTTGCCTTCACTATGTTTCATTTTAGTTTCACCCACTGTTCCTCTACACCACCCACACACCCCCCCCCAGGTCATCCCTGAGGCATTCTGCCAACTTTGTAAAGCTGGCCCTCCTGAATTCCAGAACCATAACTTTCATGTGGTTCAACTATGCCACTGTTCATATATTGAACCACACCATTCGGTGATCACTGAGCCCCAGGCTGCCACCCACTAGGACATCTGCAACACTGTTCCCCTTAGAGATTATCAGGTCCAATATCACACCCTCATGAATGGGCTCTTTGACCAGCTGCCTGAGGAATGTCCCTTGCAGGGGGCACAGGATATCCCTGCTTCTAGTTATAGCTGCAACTGGGATGCTCCATTAATATCCAGAAGATTGAAGTCTCCCAACAGCAGCACCTTCCTCTTAGTCACCATCTTATGGATGGCTTCCATTAAAACCCTGTCCACTCTTCCCCCTGTGCTGGTGGTCTGTAGATCACACTGGTGTGAATAGCAGTTCTATTTCCAATCTCTAGGGTGATCCATAATGCCTCTGCCTCTTGTATTTCAGTTCCTTTTATTCTATCCTTCATGTAAAGAGCCACTCTTATCCTCTTCCTACCCATATAGTATGTACTATTGATACATGGTTTCTAGTTATGACATAAGCAAAAAACAGCAAATACTTAGTGTCTAGGGCTGTGCAAAATCCCCCCTGGGGAATTCTGATGACAGTCAGAATTTTGCTTTCACAAAATTTTGGAATGCACATTGGCAACTTTTGTGGAAATTCTGACTTAGAATGGTGGAATGAATATATGAATTGTGGACTAATGTAATAAATTGTGGAAAGAAATTCTGCAGAACTGGTCTCTGTCAGTGGTCAGTTCTGCGGAATTTCTTTCCACAATTTAATGCATTAATCCATGATTCATACATTTATTCCACAGTTCAGTGAATCTCTGAAGTTTGAGAACTGTAAGTTCACTGTTCTTGGGTATCATTCCACAATTCAGCCAGAAAATTCTATGGAACCGGGTGAAAATTTGTCAAACACATTCTGAAGATTCTGATTTTGCCAAAGGTTAAAGTTAGGAAAATTTCTCAAAATTTATGAAATTTCACAAAAGGTCAACAAAAACACAATTTGTAACTTCTGCCCAGCTCTACTAGTGTCAGTACTGCTTGTGTTTTGTATCAATAGGCAGTATTGATACTATTTGTTTGTATAAATATATAAAATTATATGACAGTGTTACAAAAATTGAGTGAAAAATATTGTTCAACTTTTTCTGAATTTTGGAATTACTACACATTATTTAGTGATGGTGTACTTTTCAGCTTAATTCCTCTTATGACCTTAATTAGTTTGCAGACATTTCAGTATTCCCTCTAGGAGTACAGTCCCTCACTTTCACAGTCTTTGCCTGCAAAAGCAACAGAAGATACTAAGACATGAGCAACCATGCCCAACTCAGCTCATGTTCCTATGTTGGGGTTGAGATGCTCTTGAGGTCCATATGATTGTCATCTCAACCCCTTGATGGAAGCATAGCCTCATGTGAAATTAGAATTGAAAACAAAAAGTTAAAATGTTGAAAAAAATTAAGTTTAAAGTTAAACACATCCCACCTTGAATATATTTTCTCAAATAATATTTTCTGCACATTTGCTTTTCTTTTCAAACTCCAAACTGCCTTGGAACCCTACTCAGCAAAAATTAAAGCTGAAAATAAAATTTTGAAATAAACAAATATTTAGGTTCCTGTCAGGATTTGAATGCAGGTCTCCTGCTTAAAACACAGTGATGTAGTGCATCTGTCAGGAATTATTCTCAAATATCCTACTTCTTAAGCCTTTGACATAACCACTGAACCAGGGGGCAATATCATAGTGGATGGCATTTGCTGAAGACTAGCCCCTCCCCCCCACACACACATACTTTCTTTTTTCTCTGTCTTTAACCTAACTGAATAGATGAAGTGTTTGCCATGGAATGCAAGAATTCAAAATTCTGCACAAATAAGCAGGAAGAGTCCACCAAAAACACACACAGAGTCCTACACACATACACGCCACACACACACACACACACACACACACACACACTGCAGAAGACTTCATATAGAGCTAGAGTATCAGTTTTATCAGTGGCAGGTTAAGTTGCAGAGATTTCCTTGGTAGGGATTGATGGAGGAACATTAAACTATTAGTACTTTTTAATTTCCTTAGTATGTTACATGAGGTCCCTGCACTCTAATTGGTACCCCCACAAGTACACCGTAGACAGCTAGCACTTAGGTGCATGTTATACTAACATATAGGGCTAAGGGCATGTACCATGTAAGAGCAGATGTCAGGACATGTATGCACATTATTGTTATACACTTTACTTTCTAATACACATATGTATTTCTTGCTTGCAAGATGTTAGGACACCTGTGTCCTTGTAATGATTATGATATATAAGCCAGCATTGCCAGCTTCTGATCATTTGTATTATTACACTGCTATATGCAAACTGTACTCCTTTGTCTTTACAAAGCGATGACTACTACAAAATTGTATAATGTTATCTTGGACTGAGGAGCCACTTCTAATTTAGCCAATAGGGCTCATCTCTGTCACTAGAAATGTTTCTGTCTTACTGTAACCATGGTAATTATCATAGGTATATAATGTAAGGTATTAAGTCTTCTACCTCAGAGACCCCTAGATATAAGGAGAATCCTCGAGGTATAGGGAACGCTTAACATTGGTTCCCAGTTCATATTGGTAAGAACTGCTTAGGGCAACTGTGATTATCATTTTGGTAGTAATAAACAAGTTTATTACTCTTATGCAATGTGTCTGTGATTCCTTACATGCCCATTATTGCCAAGAACCTGAGAGTGAGGTTTAGACCTCCTGACAATTGGCGACCACATGCATACAATATATGGTGATTGCAAAGTTTCACTTGTTGCTTACAACTTTTCCCTCCCCAACGGGGACTGTAGGGGTGCATTTCCGCATCACCTCTCCCATTTTACGACCACTTTGTAATAACTTGCAAAGTCTGGCTGCTTTCTGGGTGTGGTCGATGCCAACTCAACTCACCCCACAGTAGTTTTGAATTACAAGCTTACAAGTCTGCAGTAGCCCGACTGTGAACAAGTGCACCTGTTGTGGATCGTTACACAGCACGGTGCCTTTTTAAGATTTGATTTTCTGTTCCCTCCCACACAATGGCCACTGTATCAAATATCTGTGCAGAACTGAGACTCGATGTCTCAAACTTCCTTGCCTCCCATGGAGGATGGGCTGACTTCGCATGGGACGCAAGTCAATCCGAAAACCCTGTACTTGGGATTTCAACCCAGTACTCAGAGATGAGACAAACAGCCAAAAAGCAAGAAGCTAAAGGGCTGTTTGTCATGGCTCTTTATGCTGCTCTGGAAGCCTCCAAAGTGAGGTTCTGAACTGCAAATCTCATCTCTTAAGCAGGAGATGGGGTTGCAGGAAACTGAATGTGTTAGACGTGAGCAGGATTTGGAGCTGGAGCTTCAAACACTGTGAAATGAAAAGGATTCCCTTTTGCATCATTCTGCACAAGCAGGCGAGCAGGAACTTTGTATGTTTTTTTTTATTTATTTATTTTTGTTGAAGCAGGAGTGTGAAAGTTTGAGACAGGATAAGGGTCAGGCTTTGCAAATGAATGACTTGTTAAGTAGAATGAATGAACAATTGAGTGAGGAGCTGGGAGAGATACAGGATGAGATAAACCAGGTACGTAATGACTTAGAAGTGGTTACTAGGGACAATCGCGAATTGAGCACTGCATATGGAGTGTTACAAAAACAGATGCAGGATGAGGTGGAAGTGAATGTTGCAAATGTGAATCATGTGGAATGTGAATCTAAGATGGCGAATTTGCGCCATCAGTGAGAGGTGTTGGCTGGACATGTCAAGGCGATGGGAGGTGTAACCCCTGCCTTGACAACATCAACTGAGGAGGAGGTATCAGATGATGACATCTTGCAGTACAATGCCCAGTCACACCCCATACTATGGCACAGACACCCCACCCCACCATCGACAACATGGTGGACACCTGTTACACGTAACTCATCTCATACGTCATCAATGTCATGATGCACATCATAGGAAACGCCAACATGGCGACCCCCATGATAGGGGTGGAGCAGGCTGGGCCTAGTCCGGATGGCACCACTGGTAGTCATTATTAATGCTGAAGACAGGCAGGAGATAGAGATGATCAAAACTGCAGTAAGTGCTGTGTACATTTCTGAAAGAAATAAATGGGTTCTCAAGACCCAAATTAGGCAGCTTCTACATGAGGCTGGGATGCAGGATGGCATGGTTTGGTCAGTGGCAACAGCCACAGCCCAGGCAGCCCTGGATGGTGCCCGTGACAACCTACCTCCTCCTGATTGGCCTAATAATCCCCTACAAATAGCCTACTCTGTTCAGCAAATAGCTGACAGCATCAGTTGGATGAGCCCATCTGACAACCTCAGCTGACACTTGGAAAAGGTGCATGCTAAATGTGAAATTCTTAGTCTCGCTTCAGTCTACCAGGTCCAGATCCAAGGCCAGACCATTGATCCTGGACTATGGGCAAAACTCTCTGATACCATCTGCCAAGACGGTACCGCCACCTTTGATGAAGTAGCAGCCGAACTCATTTCTGCACACAGCCCAGGTGTAGTAGGAGTGATGCTCGCATACCCTGTAAAACAGAATGCGAAAGAAAGTCCAGCATCTTTCTACCAAAGGCTCTGTATGGCCTACTGAGTGGGGAAGCATCTTGCACAAGAAGCCGCAGATGTGAACCTTATCAAATATAAAACCTTGTTCCTTAGGAACATGATCCCTGCAGTAAGAAAGAAGGTAGAGCCAACCACCTATCCCACCATGGAAAGGTTTGCTGACATTCTTTGGAAAACCGAGAGTTTATCAACTCTACATTCATGATCTGGGCTCCGGCTCCATGAAAGTAGCTGCCGTGGAGACTACTCCAGAGGCCACGATGCACTACATGGTGGAAGGGCAGGCCCAAGAGAAACAGTTCCTCCCTATAGACACCAACACCCCCCAGCAGGCCCAACAACAACAACAATCTTGGAGTGGGAACTGGAACTACCACAAAACCAAGAAACACCATAAGAATAATAAGGGCAAACCACAAAGATCAGATCCTTCGTATAGGGAAATAGCTGATGAGAACTGGAAATTCTGAGAACTCCTTGGGCAAGTGTGCCTTTTAGCAGATGCTGTTCCTGCTAGGGTCCTTGCTGCCATACAACCGGGAGAGCAGGCCTCAACAGGCTGTGAGGATATCAGAAGTCAAGGCTCCCAGGCCCATTCAGGCCTAAACCCGGAAGCGGATCCCTATATAGCATCAGAGCAGCATGGTGAAGTGGTTCACAGAAACCAGGCCCAGATGCTCCATGAGCTTCCCCATGCCTCCACTGGTACAGATTGATAATTACAGGCCCCAGTATGTATTGTAAACAAGCTGGTCTTGGATACAAATGGAAGGCCCTGCACTGAGGCAGAGGTCAGGTGCAGCCTACTGGCAGTACTACTGGATGCAGGCGTGGCTGTGTCTGTATTATACGATGATCATCCAGATACATCCCCTTGGTCCACCAGATGGAGGACCAATATGTTGGGGGTAGACATAACTAGGTTGCCTGCTTACCGTTCCCTGCCACTACCTGTGGAACTGGGACACCTGAATGCCTATCACATCTTTCAGTTGATGATACTGCATGATCACCCTAGTATAATTGGAACTGACTTCCTAGCACTGCACAGCTGTGTAGTAGACCTAGCCAACATGTTACTGATACAGATTCAGGAACAATACCACACCATCATGATCCCTGATTCACATGTGGTGGCAACAATTTCTGCAAACAATAAAGAGTATGACATCATAGATTTGTTCAAGAATCATGAGCTTTTCCCAAAGCTCCTCCCCATTCTACAAAGGCATTTGGAGGCATTTGCCATCAACAAGCATGACTGTGGCAGGATGCACACTGTAATTGAAGTGACAGGCCCAACACATGAGAGGCAACGGCATTACCTCTTTCCATCTGAGGCCTTGCCTTCTCTTACGGCAACAGTGAAATCACTCCTCAAGCAAGGTGTGATCAGGACATGTGTTTCCACTGTCAATTCCCCAGTGTTGCCTGTGAAGAAACCCATAGGTGCCTGGAGACTTACTATTGACTACAGGCAACTGAACCAGGTCACCCTCAGTTGTGCCCCAACTGTGGCATCAGCACCTGAAGTGCTGCAACTTCTGACCCCTGACCAAAAATGGTTCAGTGCCCTGGACATCTCCAATGGTTTTTGGTCATTGCTATTGGCCTCCAAGAGTCAATATAAGTTTGCCTTCACCTTTGAGGGTAGGCACTACACATGGACCTGCTTACCACAGGGATTCCATAACAGCCCTTCCCTGTTCCATTTGCACATGATGGACACCCTTGAGGGTTTCTCTACACCCCAGTGTCTCTTGCAGTATGTGGATGACTTGTTGTTGGCAACAGCCGCACAGAAACAACACCTGGATCTCTTGGACAAACTACTGACCCTCATTCAGAGGGCAGGCCTCAAATGTAACCCATCAAAAGCACAGCTATGTCAGAAAGAGGTACTCTTTCTGAGCCTGAGGATCACAGATCAAGACTGAAGCCTTGCCTGGAAGAAGATACAATGGTTGCAAGATTTGCCACTGCCCACCACTGTGGCTACTCTTCGAAGGTTTCTAGGTATGGTAAACTATTCCAGAGATTTTGTGATTTTGCTCAGAAGGCCACCCCTCTGTATGAACTACTGAAAAAGGATGTGCCCTGGAATTTGGGCCCAGTTCACACCCAAGCTGTGATGTCATGGAAACAGGCCTTGGCCTCAGACCCAGCTTTAGTGAACCCCAATCCAGCCCTGCCATTCCATCTGGAATGTGCCACCTCTGACATTGCTACATCTGCCGTGTTGGCCCAAAAGGTCCTTGGCACCCTAAGACCCATTGCATATGCATCACAGCTCTTGACCCCAGTGGAACAGAAGTATAGCCTTTGTGAAAGGAACCTTTTGGCCACCTACTGAGCTTTTAAGCACTTTCTGTATATCATTGGGTACTCCCCACTGAATATTAATACAAACCACACCCCTACAACCTTTTTGCTATCAGACAGAATGAAGGATAGGTCAGTCTCCAACAACAGACTGACACATTGGTCCCTCCTTCTCCAGGATAGAGATATCAAGGTCCACCAAACCAAAATGCCATCTATGCTGGTGCATGGCCTCCTTTTTCAAGGAGAACCCCATGACTGTACGCTGCAGCCACCTGATCTTCCAGATCCAGGTCCTTTCCTCCCTGCTACTCCACAAATGCTGGAAAACACCTCACTGTGTTGTGTCTTTACTGATGGTTCTGCCTCCTACTATTAGGGAGAACAGATTACAGGGATGGGCATATTAGTCATGTACCCTTATGGTAATACTGTGAAAATTTCTAAGCATTGCAGTGTAGCATCATCACAGTATGCTGAGATGGCAGCGGTGGCCTGTGCCCTCAAGTTCGTCCAGCATGGAACTGAGGATACCATCATTTTTACAGACTCTAACTGGGTTTGTTGTTCTCTTACAGGATTCCTTCCTTTCTGGCAGAAAAACTCCTTCCTTTCCTCTGATGGCAGTCCAGTGAAACACAAGGAATTGGTAATATACATTCATTCACTGACACAGACGTTTGCACACAAGCTCTATGTGCACAAAGTTAAGGCTTACTCCATCCATGACCCCTATCATGCCTTCAATGACACTGCTGACACCCTTGAAAAGGAAAGGGCCCAAGGGGGGGATATCTGGATGATGGACCATCCAGAGGCCAGAGCGGCCATACACATTGCAGCAGTCAGAAAGAAACCTGAACCCTTTTCCCCCTTGGACCTGTCAGAAGCCCAGCATGCTGACTCTGAACTCAAAGATGTGTTCAGATTCATTGACAAAGGTACTGAGAAGAACCTACCTACCCACAACACTTAACGAAGGCATGAAGGTAAGTTACACCTGTCCCGATGACAAGCTCATCTGGTACCAACCAGATGACACCCCCACCAAATTGTGGGTGATTCCCCAACTTCTTAGGCCTGAATGTTTGCACCAAGGGCATGATACCCCCACTGGTGGACTCCAGAGAGTGGAGAACACACTCCAAAGGCTTAAGACCACTGCCTGGTGGCCTGGTATCACCAAGGATGTCAAACAGTACATAAACAGTTGTCTTGTTTGTGCACAAAATAACCCTATCCTTACCAAACAAAATGCCAAGTTGCTACCACAAAGGCGCTCCAGCCCTTGGCATGCCATTCAGATTGACTTCATTGGTCCTTTGACCAATACTAGCAGAAACAACAAAAACGCCCTTGTGGTAACTGATCTTTTCTCCAAGTGGGTTGAAGCTTTCCCCACTAAAACAAGCACTGCTAAAACCACTGCTAAAATGCTGGTTGAACAGATTTTCTCCAGGTGGAGCTTACCTCTCAAGGTAGACTCAGATAAAGGAACCAGTTTTATTGGTGAATTGATGAAAGAAGCACTTATACGGCTTGGAGTTCACCAGAAGTTCCACACATCTTATCGCCACAATCTTCAGGTCAAGTAGAGAGAGCCAACAGATGTATTAAGCAAATGCTTTACAAATTCATTGAGGACAATCCCAAGGATTGGGATTCCCTATTGCCATTACTTCTTATGGCAATTAGGGGTACTCCCGCAGCCACCACCCAGCTGACACCCTTTGAGGTAATGACTGGCAGAAATATGAGATTACTTGAACATCTGTTGATTGACCTGCACACCCCCACTGCAGACCACATGCCTGTAGATTAGAATGTGGAAAAACTCAGATAAGACCGCATACATACTCATTTGTATGCTGCCAACTGCATGGGCGAAGCCTAGCAACAGTCCAAAATACAGTTTGACAAACACGCGCTAGAAATGGATTGGCAAGTTGGGGATCAGGTAATGGTTCTCAGATTTGCACATCCCACACACACCTTCTCCAATAAGTGGAAAGGACCCTAACCAATTTTCAACAAACTCAGTCCAGCAGTCTATCAGGATTGACTAACGCAAAACAACAAATTGACTGACAAATGGTTACATGCAAACCAGATGAAACTGTATAAAAGTATAACTACTTTTCCTCACCCCATTGGGCGGAATCGTACTGATTTTCTAATCTTTGATTTCCCTTTTCAGATACTGACAAGATGGCTATCTTGTTCCACATTCTCCTCATCTCAGGAGTTATCCCCTGCATCCAAGGCACAGTAAAGCACCTCCTTCCTCACCTTGATCCGCCTGCGGCTGCCCTGGAGGGAGTCTTTATTAATATACCTGACAGTTTGATTACTGTCCGGAAAGGTTCAGATGCCTACCTCACTGCCTCGGTTGTTGCTTCTGATAAATCTACCCAACAAATTCAGTGGCAAACCACATCACAAGGACAAATTCTTGCTATGGCCAAGCTTTCCACGGGAACTTTCCATGGTTGGCCTAACTCAAAATTATCCCCAAATAGTTCTCTGTCCTTGCTCCAAACTTCTCTTAGACATTCTGGTTTATACAATATTACTGCTTTAATTGATCCTTCATATTGTAATTCCTCATCTAAAGACTCTGCCAGAATATTTTGTGCTGTACACAACATGGCCTCTGCAGCCATGTTTCTTTCTGTGTTACTCCCTACAGACAAGCAGCTTTTGGAATGTCCGAAACACACCCCTGGTCCTCATGGTGGTCTTACAGCTACTGCTTTACCTGGTACACTTGTTAGCAACTTACAATTTATGCATATACCTGTTTTATTTAACTTGGCTTACTGGAATATGAAAGAATTTGGTATGTGTCATACTACTAACACTTCACTGTTTTATAGTACTTTATTACTTGATAGCTTAGCAGCTTTTCAAATTCGTACTCAAGACCCTATTGCACCACACACCACCAAGCATAGAGGCAATTTTAGAAGAAAACCTAATCCTGATGATCAAAGTCATAAACATAATAGACATGAAATTGACAGCTCTGATGTCACTGGTTCCACAGGCACTGTTACAGGTCTTTTTGGTTCAGCCGTGTCTATTTGGAATAAAGCTGACATTGCTGCTATCAAATCACATTCACAGAAATTCCAAACTGGTTTGTTAAATGATATTATTCCCCCTTTATTGCATGGTGTGGATGGCCTTAGTCAGGAAGAAAGATATACTGTATACAATATGCATGATATTGCTAAGGCATTTTCAGATTCTAAAGATAAGATTAATGCACTTATTGCACAGAACAATAAAGAAGCAGATAAGTAATACATTGCCCGAGAGATACTATGCTCAGCCTATGGCTCTTACATTATTACTACCATCAATAATCTTTTCTGTGATCCTGAATCTGGAAGAATTCCTGATATTATACATCACAGACGTATTTCAAAATGGTGCTGCCCTCAATGTAAATCATCTAGCTCTATTTCTATGTGTATGTTGCAGACTTTAACTATTCCACTTTCCACAGCTAGGAATTTGGGTTTTGTGACCAGACATCCTAACACTGGTCCCTGTTTTACTTCCAAGAAATGTTCTAGTAAGGATACTATGTTTGTTTCTTTTACTGTCTCTTTACCACACTTTGATCCTACTGCATCTTTGTTCAACAAGCTTGCAACTGTACACTCCATTGGGCACCTTGATGAAGACATCTACAGAGAACACCTGAACTTACCTCCTCTTCCAGCACTGGTTATTGTCATTAGGATTCTGAATCCCACAACCACGTTTGGACCCCAAGCAAGGCCCTTTGCACTACATCCCTGCTCCACAGCACTGCTCAGTCCTCAGCACACATAATAATAATAATAATAATAATAATAATAATAATAATAATATCAACACAACTGACAGCCAAGCTAACTAACAAATTGAGCTAGATAAAGAGGAGTGAGGGGTTGATTTTAAAAAAGGTAGATGAGACAGCATTTCTCTCCTATTGTGCTACTCTTTCTTACATACAAGGTATGGAAATATAATGAAACAACTGTTAGCAGGTAAAGCCCCCCCCTCAAACATATCTCTCTCTCTCTCTCTCTCTCTCACTTTCTCCCCCCACCAGATGGCAGGAGTCAAAGATTTATTTTGCCAGCCTGACCTTGCCTTGTAGACACAGCCACTTTAAAACCAGGAAAAAAAACCTTTATTTGGGATTTCTGGGACTGTAAAATCCCCCCCCCACAATCTCTCTCTCTCTCTCTCAGTCCTCTGGATGGGACAGGCTGCCTTTGCCCTGTGCACACAGGCACACTGAAGCCAGATGAAAAAAGAAACTTTTATTTGGGATTTCTGGGACTGTTAAATTTCTTGTGGGCCCCCCACAATCTCTCTGTCTGTCTCTCCTCTGGATGGCACAAGTCAAAGATTTATTTTGCCAGTCAGCCCTTGCCCTGTATACACAACCACACTGAAGCCAGGAAAAAATGCTTTTATTTGTAATTTCTGGGACTGTTAAATTTATCATGGCTCCCCACCCCGCAATATCTCTCCCTCTTCCCTGATGGCTCAAGTTAAATATTTATTTTGCCAGCCTGCCCTTGCCCTATACACACATCCACATTGAAGCCAGGAAAAAAAATGATTTGGGATTTCTGGGATGGTTACATTTTTCTCGTGCCCCCCCCACCCCTGTAGTGTGTCTCTCTCCACTCTGGATTGCACAAGTCAAATATTTATTTTGCCATCCTACCCTTGCCCTGTACATAGAGCCATGCTGAAGCCAGGAAAAAAAGTGAAAATTTTATTTGGGATTTCTGGGACTGTTAAATTTTTCTTAGGCCCCCTGCAATCTCTCTGTCTCTCTTTTCTCTGGATTGCACATGTCAAAGATTTGTTTTGACAGCCTACCATTACCCTGCACACACAGTCACACTGAAGCTAGGAAAAAAAGAAACTTTCATTTGGGATTTCTGGGATTTTTGAATTTACAAACATATGAAGATGTCATGCAAAGTAGAATGCCATTCTGTGCCATGGGTGCAAACACAGATTTTCAACAACATTTGAAAAATGACAGCTGTCACATACAGAAGCTCAGGCAATAAGAAGGCTATGTCGAAAATCTGGGGTGAAAATATTTAAGATTTCCACAGTTATGAGTGTGCGTACTGAAATTGCAACAAATAGCAAGTAAGTAAGTAAAATCATTTTTATGTAACAGAATAAGGGAAAAACATTCAAATGGGCATAACTTTGTCATTTCTTTCATATTTTGACCCTAAATGTTGAACATAGTCTTCTTATCACTCCACCTCATGAACCCCATAGGTGAAAATGTTCAAATCCATGGGAAAATGGCATTCCATGCCACAGGTGTGAAAACATGTTTTGGGCAGGATGTGAAAAAATGACAGCTGTACTGTTCATGAGGTGGTATGATAAAATGGCTATACTGAAAATTTGGAGTGAAAATATTGAAAATGACCAAAGTTACACACGTGTGTGGAAAATATTGAACACCTGTGTATAACTCAGCCATTTTTAGGATTTTGTTTCACCAAATTTTAACATGGCGTTTTTGGAACCCCACCTCATGAAGATTGCCATAGTCATTTTATTCATTGGTCCCAAAAGGTGATTTCCCACAGCAACTGTGCCATCCTGCACCACAGGTGTGAAAATACATTTTGGGCAGGATGTGAAGAAAGACAGCTGTACTGTTCATGAGGGGGTGTGAAAAAATGGAAATGTGAATTTGGAGTGGAAATATTAAAAATTATTGAAGTTACAAGCACACATAGAACAGTTTCAACCACTGCGAATAACTTCTGCAATTTTTCTGGTGTTTTTGTACCAGATTTTCAACATGGGCTCCTTGTGACCCTACCTCATGAACACTGGCACTGTTGTTTTGTTACTCCATCCTGAAAGGTGATTCCACACAGTGACTGCGAAATCAGCTTTCAGGACCGAGTATGAAATTACATTGCCAGTGTTCATGATGTGGGGTCCCAAAAACCCCATGTTGAAAATTTGGTGCAAAAATATTGAAAAATTGCTGAGATATCAACATAAAGCCTTTGACAGCCATTATACAGTACTTATCTTGATTCTTCAGTTCGCAGTTCTGCTTTGAAGAGTGCAGACATGTCCCGGTCCACAGAAGATGACAGCTGTTGACCTTGTATGGTAAGTATAGGGCAAGAGGTGGGGTGGTGTGTTGCTCAATGGAAGGGTCAGGATGGGGAATGGTGAGGGGCAGATGACGAATAACCGTTTTCTTTTTTGCAGGAAAAAAAACGTTGGGGGACCGTTTTCTCTTTTTATACAGAGACAGATTACTGGAACATTTCAGGACACTGGGAGTGGGCACCCTAGTGTCCCACAGTACAGGGAAGGGGGGCTCCTAGTACTGACATGGATTGGGCCCCCGTTGTTGGGTTTAATTTCCAGAAAAATGGGACTGGGAGAGTATCTGACACCAGGAGTGGGCATACCAGTGTCAGAATACATAAAAAAAAAAATAAGCAAATACTGGGATGGGGGTGATTTCTAGTACTGACTTGGGGACTGAGCCCCCTGTTGTCAGCTTTAATTATGAAGAAACAAGAAGTAACCAATTTAAAATAGAAAATGAAGCCAGCAGGTGCCCATGCAAGGGCAGAGCACTCCCTGAGAGGAGAAGTGATTGAGGAGCCACACCACTGCTACAGATGAGCCTCTCTGAGCTGTATAATGGAGGGTCGAGGGTGAGGGGGGCAGTACAAAAGCAAGCAAGGAGAGTATTTGGACGTCACTGATCAGCTGTTTGCTGGGAGGTGTTCCTCGTGCACATCAAAGAAATTAGATATATATAAGCAGTGACAGGCAAACCACCTAATGTACTAGTTCACAGCTTTGCTGCTTAAGTATTTAGTAACAGTATGATTAACTTCATTTTATGTACATATATATTGCCTTTTTCTATGCTTTGTTCACCATGTTGTTTCTGATTTTACATGTTTTGTGATTGTTATTTCAATGGTTTGCTTTACCAAATGTGTATGTAAATCATAGTTCTCCCTATTTCCAACATAATGGGATCTTTTAGCATTATGAGTTCAAATGCATTTTTGACGGAGTCCGAAGTAACTTTTCTTGTGCTATTGAGCTGTTTTTAAATGACGTTCACCTGCATGTCATTACATAGTGTTGTATATAAGTTATGGTCACTAGGTGAGCACTTTAGCTTCTTGACAAAGCATGCCTGTGTGAAACATTGGGGCAAGTTTGTGGCTGGGCCATTGCCCGTGTTCCTCTTTTGCACAATAAATTATTCACAGCATTTTTGAAAGAAGGCTTTGACTTCGGTTTTCTTGTCACAAGTTTAGTTATTTTGAAATGATGCACCAGGGTTCTTGCGTTGCCTTTTCTGTAACTACGATCCTACTCTGGGTTCAAGGGCAATAGTGGCAGAGGAGCCCTTGCCTGAAAACGTAATGAAGGTCCAGGGTGAAGAGGCAGCACATCATAATGAGGGAATACAGGCCCATCTCTGCCCCCCTTCCCTTGGTGTAAGACTGTAACATTTTTCCATAAGATTGCCCAGATAATATCAGATGCTTAGGTCCTGGAGATTCTGGAATTAGGGTACGTAGTAGAGTTTATAGCCATTCCCTCAAACAGACATTTTCTGCCATCCCCCATACCAAAGGACCCAGTGAAGAGACAAGCAGTGTTTTAAATGTTAGATCACCTTAATCAGGTTGGGGCAATTGTTCCGGTGCCTCATGAAGAACAAGGCCAGGGATTCTACTCAATTTATTTTGTGGTTCTCAATAAGTTGGGAGGTTTCAGACCTGTTCTGGACCTGAAACACCTGAACAAGTTTATTTGCCACAAATGTTTCAAGATGGAGTCCTTACAGTGAATCATCCAGACTGTCCAACTGGGGGATTACTTAGCATCCATAGATCTGAGGCATGTATATCTCCACATTCACATTTGGCAGTCTCATTAAAAGTTCCTCAGGTTCTCATCCTGAGGCAACACTTGCAGTACAGGGTGCTTTCCTTTGGGCTGCAATAGTCCCCAGAGTGTTCTCAAAGGTGCTCATAGTTTTGGTAGCACAACTTCAGAAGGAGGGGGATCGTATCTACCCTTATCTGGATGCCTTGCTCATTCCAGCACCTTCTGCCACACTGACAAGTGAATCAATAACCAGGACCCTGGAAGTTTTGGAGTCCCACAGTTGGGTGATCAGTCGGAAGAAATGCTCTGCAAACCCATCTCAAACCCTGGAGTACCTGGGAGCTGTGTTTAGGATGGACAAGGGGAAGGTCTTCCTCTCAGCAGCCAGGAAGGAGACCTTGATAATAGAGGTTCAGTGGCTGAGGAGTTAATTGTTGGCTTCAGTTCAGAGTCTACTGTGGATTCTGGGTGTCATGAAAGCAACAACAGAACTAATCGTGTGGACTTACTTACACATGCGATCCCTTCAAACAAAGTTGCTGGCATCCTGGGACCTGTCCTCAGTGGACTAGCAGGCCATGATTCCAATTTCCCCACCCCTTTGACAGTTACTAAATTGGTGAGTTTAGAGAACTTAAGCAAGATTCCCCCTTGGAAGTCTCCCCAGAGTTAATTCTGACAACTGCTGTCAGCCTGTCAGGCTGGGCTGCATTTCAGGACCACCTTCCCATTCAGAGGTCTTTGTCTGTGCAGGAACGGCACCTAAACATCAATGTCCTAGAGATTAGGGCTGTACACCTCACTCTCCTTCATTTGTGCAAGCTGGTACAGTCAAAAGCCATGAAAATAAGATCAGACAATGCTGTCACTGTGGCTTATATAAACAATCAAGGAGGCACAAGGAGCAGAGAGATGCTAAGAGAGGCAACCAATCTTCTACCGTGGGCTGATGAGAACCTTCTCTCTCTCTCTCTCTGTCAGCAGTTCACTTGGCAGGGGAGTTGAACGTTCAGGCTGATTGGCTAAGCTGCGAGACTGTCCACACAGGGGAGTGGATCCTGAGCCCATAGGTGTTCGACCTTCTGTGCAGAAGGTTCAGTTGTCCAGATTAACCTGTTTCTCTCCAGTCAGAATGCTGAAGTGCAGCAGTTCTTCAGCTGATACCAGTGTCCACAGGCGAAGACAGTGGAAACTCCATCATTGTTAGGAAAATGGTTTTGTTTTGTTTTTAATTAGTGTATTTATATTTTATATTTTGAATATAGTGTGGTTAATTTATTTGTATTGTTAGGGTATAATTTTGTTCTGTAGTATTTATATTTTATTATTTGGGTGTTGTGTTTTAGAATTTCTGTTATTTATATAAACTGGTGGGGTTTATTGCAATTAGTGTGTCATTCATTATGTGTTGGAGTGAAAATAGGACAGTCATTATCTCCAGGCTCAGGGGGCTTTGTCCTTTCTCCTGTCCCCCCCCTGTCACTGGGAGCCTATAGAAGGTGTAGGGCTCTGGGGATTGTAAGGGGGAGGAGCAGAGTTGGAGCTGGGCCTGTGGGGGGAATGGAAAGGAGCGGGCGGATAGGGATAGTGAGGTCAAGGAGATGCCCTGGGGTGAAATGGACACAGGAGAGGGGTTCTTCCTGTCTTGTGCCCATACCCAAGGGTTCTGATTATCAGCAGGTAAGGCGGTCATCATCAGAGGTTCATCCTGCTCGGGTGGTGTTGTGCAATGCTAGGTCTATTAAAAACAAGACGGCCATTATATGGCCGATCTTGTTGGGTCAACAACCTAGCATGCATCCTGAGGACTCCTAGCTGGATGGAAATGCTGGGCCAGTTTTAGCCGCAGCAGTTCTGGCCAGGTACTGGTGATACACCGCCTGAGGCAGGATCGAGGGGTGGGGCGCTGCTACTGGTTTTAAATCAGAATTGGGCCTGGTGGAGGTACCGTGGGAGTCACCAGATCCTTGAGTGTGTTCTAGGTGAGGGTGGGGGTGCAGGATACTTTCAGATACTGGTCCACCAGGTGACGAGAATGCTTTCCTGCAGGAAGTCGTAGATTTCATTGTTTACCTGATGTTGGGGTCCCCAGATGGTTGGTTCTGGGGGACTTCAATGCTTGGGTCGATGATGAATCTCACGCTTTGGTCAAGACTTCCTCCAGTTGATGTTATCACTGGCTTCACACAGGTAGTTTCCTCCTCACCCATATTGGTGGGCACTCATTGGATCTGGTGTTCCTTCTGGGGATGGGGATATCTGATTTGGTGGTGGAACCAGTCGGATGGTCTGACCATCACTCCATCAGGTTCAATTTGAGGTCGCTCCTATTAGGTCAGCCCCTTTGGAGATGGTCCAGTATCGCCCATTAAGGGGTGTGTCCCCGGATGACCTGATGGTGGTGCTGGACCTATCGGACCTTCCGATAAATTGCTTGGATCCTGGTGACCTAGTACAGGCCTATAATAGGGCTGTTACGGGGGCCCTGGATTCTATTGCACCTGTTCATGTTCGTCCTCTCACTCTTAACCCCAGGTCTCCATGGTTTGATGAGACCATGAGAGAGTTGAGGAGGGTTGGATGAAGTCTGGAGAGGTGCTGGTGGAAGTCTGGTCTGGATGATGACAGACTTAGTTTGATGGACCATTATATGGCTTATCAATCCGCAATCTCTTGTAAGAAGGCAGAGTTCCTGTCCAGGGAGATAGCGGCTGCACAGAATAGACCAGCTCAGCTCTTTCGGACTGTGGACAGACTGTGCAATCCAGTCTGTCTTCAGCCCAGAAGGGCCTTTTCCACAGAACGGTGTGAGGAGTTTGCTCTCTTCTTTGCAGATAAGGTTGCCAAAATCAGATCAGATGTCCATTCTTCCCTCTCCAATGGGAGCGGTGATGGTTGGCTGGAGATGTCGAACACCCAGTTGGTATGGTCTGACTTCAGCCTTCCCAAAATCAATGATATTGTGATGGTCATCCAAGCATTGCGACCAACCAGCTGTGATTTGGACCCTGGCCCCACACGCCTTTTAGTGGACTGTGTGGATAAAATCAGTCTAGTCCTGGCTTTGATAATCTGGAAGTCTTTGGAGAGGAGGATCTTTCCAGATCCCCTTAAAGAGGCTATAGTTAAGCCTCTTTTAAAGAAATCCTCCTAGACCCAGATTGTCTAGCAAATTACAGACTAGTCTCTAACCTACCTTTGTGGGTAAGGTTATTGAGAAGGTGGTTGCAATGCAATTGAGGATCATCTGACCATCAACAATATCTACGATTCTCTCAATCTGGATTTAGGAAGAGGCATAGTACCAGACAGCACTTGTTCGGATACTAAATGACCTCCTAATAGCAGAAATCGTAGGACCTGTTCTATCTTGGTACTTCTTGATCTCTCAGCAGCATTTGACACTGTTGATCATGGGTGCTGTTAGAGCATCTGCGTCCATCTGTGGATTATCTGGTATGGTCCTTGGGTGGTTTAGATCTTACCTCAGGTAGGAC
This sequence comes from Neoceratodus forsteri, assembly GCA_016271365.2. NCBI lineage: Eukaryota > Metazoa > Chordata > Ceratodontiformes > Ceratodontidae > Neoceratodus > Neoceratodus forsteri. Next base: position 935,633,331 of record CM028133.1, read on the forward strand.
TCAGAGGGTGGTGTCGGGAATTTTTCCTCGGCACCAGTCTCCCTATCTTGTGGGGTACCGCATGGCTCTATTCTAGCACCTATGTTATTTGCGGTGTATATGCTGCCGTTGGGAGCGATCATAAGATGATACGGTCTGGGTTTCCATTGCTATGCCGATGATACCCAGCTGTATATGTCTTTTGTGCCTGGCCAGGAGGCTGCCTTGTCTCTATTTAATAACTGACTTGCAGAAATCCAAGATTGGATGAATGGGAGTTGGTTGAGGTTAAACCCGGAGGAAACTGAGGTGTTAGTTGTGGACTAAGGTCGCTGTGAGGTGGGTTTGCCGGCTGGATCGCACTCAGGCTTAAGGCTTGCAGGCGTTCCGCTGACGACCTCAGATCAGGTGCGGAATCTTGGTGTAATCATTGATGACCACTTGACACTTAAAGCTCAGGTGTCAGAGGTGGTCAAAACTTCCTTTTTCCATCTGAGGAATATCACCAGGGTGAAGCACCTGGTTCCTCCAGAAGATCTCCCAACATTGATCCACACCTTCGTTACCTCCCACCTTGACTATTGCAACTCCATGTACCTAGGGCTACCGGGGGTTGAGCTTCGCCATCTGCAGTTAATGCAGAATGCGGCGGCCAGGTTATTGACTGGTTCTTCTAGGTCCAGCCATATAATGCCTGTGCTCCGAGAATGCACTGGCTGCCAGTATTTTGGCGAATCACCTTCAAGGTCGGTTTGCTGACCTATAAAGCCCTACATGACCAGGAACCTACTTACCTGAAAGAGCTCCTTTGCCCCTACTGTCCCTCTCGCCCCTCCGATCCACTGATGAGGGATTGCTGGAGATTCCCAGGGTCCGCTTGAAGACTTCAGGGGCTAGATCATTTAGTTTTATGGCCCCGACCCTGTGGAATTCTCTACCTCGTCAGGTGCGAAATAGTCCCACTGTCCTGAGTTTTAAAGGAGCCTTGAAGACCCACCTTTTTAACACAGCTTTTACTGATTTATAATAGTTTTAGATTTTGTTATTTATTGTTCTATGAAATTGTACAGGCACTTTGGTTTTAAGAAAAGCGCCTTTATAAAAATAAAGTTTGATTTGATTTGATTTGATAAATGTGGAATTTCTGCAGAGTGTATGCCTTCTCTCCTCGGCCACTTCTCCCCAAAGTCATGTACAAAAACAGACACTCAAAAGGACATTTTCTTCTGGTAGCTCCAGAATGGTCCAGAAGACTGTGGTTCTCTGACCTAGTGAATCAAGCTCAACACCCATTATTTTATCTCCTAATTAGGGGGATCTCCTCTCCCAAGGTCCCATTCTGCATCCACACCTGGAGGCAATGCAGCTTGTGCTCTGGCTCCTGAGAGGAGGAGACTCTTGAAACAGGGTTTTTTCCAGAAAGTTACTGGTTGCCCTAATGGCCACCAGAAAGAATTCCACATCTGCAACTTATACTCATTTATGGACCACCTTTTCAGTCTGGGCCAGAGAAAAAAAAAATCTAGCCTTCCAAAGCAACAGTTCTGCAGATTTGAGATTTTTTACAGGTGGGGGTGGACAAAGGTATGGCCTTGACCACCTTGACAGGCCAGTTGTCAGCAATTGGAGCATACTTGGTTTCACCTTTAGGGACTAACTGGGAGGTTATCCAGTTGCTATGAACTGTCAGCAGAAGCTGATCCCTGTTCTGATCCCCTGTCCCTCCATGGGATCTGAATCTAGTTTTTAATGTTACTTGTAAAGAACCCTTTGAACCTCTTTCATTGGTACCACTAGATGTTCTGTCCTACAAGGTATGTTTTAGTTGCTATGTGCTGAACCAGGAGGACTGGCAAGCTCCAGGCCTTGTCCCACAAAAAACCTTGCCATGTCATTCATAAGGACAAGGTGGTTCTGAGAACTGTTCCATCTTTCATTCCAAAGGATCCTATGTTCTTTCATGTGAATCAGGAAACCTGTCTTCCACCTTTCTGTCCACAGCCAACTCATCCAAGAGAGAAAGAGTTGCACAAGTTAAATTTGCACAAGGCAGTTAGGACATATCTTAGATGGACTGTGGAGTTCAGGAAATTGGATAGGTTGTTTGTACTTTCTGGAACAGTCAAAAAAGGACAAAAATCTCCAAGGCCATCCTGGCAAGGTGGGTGAGGGTGTGCATCGCCAAACCTTATGTTGCAGTAAAGAAGAGGGCTATGGCTCTCATCAAGGCTCATTCCATAAAGCTATGTCCACCTCCTGGGCAGAGAAAGATGAGGCATCTGTCTTAGAATTGTGCAAGGCAGCAATGTGGTCCTCTGTCCACACATTCACCAAACACTACAGATTGGATGTTCAAAGTTCTGCCAATGTGGCCTTTGGTCACAGAGTTTTGCAATTGGTAGTTAGCAGGTAAATCTCTTTTCCATTTTCTTTTTTGCCATTTGTGTATGGGACAATATTCTCCCTCACACGGTTGGATAATGGGTACTGCTTATATGAAACCATATGTATTGATTACCCATTGACAATATGGAGGGCTACAGAAAGAAGAAAGTTCTTCATACTTACCATAATTTCTCTGATTCAAATTGTTGTTGCTGGTATACCTTCTTCTGCATTATTACAAGGTGTGCCTACAGGTGTGTGCTAGCAGATTACTGCTGTAATCTTCTGATTCAAATTGTCTTTTGCAAGGTATATCTTCTGTTACTGCTTTATTTTTCTCTGGAGCAAAGTGTTTCTTACAGGGTATATCTTCTCTGAAATTATTACAGGTGGTGCTTTACAGGTTTTACAGTTTTATCTAACATTAGGATACGCTCAGGGTTACTGCATTTGTTGTTGACTGATTGTTTCTGCTCACCTCCATGTTCTTTCATCCGTGGTTCTTCTTTTAGGCAGGGAAGGACCCAGCCACCCACCCCATCCCCAACCACCCCACGCTACACTCCTTTATAGGGTACCACAGTTGTGACATTTCCTGTGGCAGAGCAGGAAGGGGCGGATCAGTGGGGCCTACAAGGTGATCTCATTTACAGGGCACTAGTAATTTAACTTGTTATAACAAGTTAAACAAAGCACAATTAAACCATTACTTGCATTTTTTTCTTTTTTTTCCTTCTAATTACTCTGACTAGGTTACAAACCCAGCAACTTATTTGGAATGGATTTCATTAACTGCAGGTACTGTGGAACAATTTTCAGAAGGACAGTCTTACAGGATTTAGGACACTGTCCTACATGCTGGGCCTTGGAGATCTTAGGGCTCAGCTCCGCAGCATGGGCAGAGATTGCACGCCCAAATTTCATATTGAAGAGGAAATACATTATAAGAACCACCCGCCATTTCCCAGCATCCAACAGAAAAACCTCGACCGCAGAGGGTAGTTGGTCCAGGAGGTTGGCAGGTGGTTAGGAGGAGCAAATCAGGAGCCCCATCACTCTCTGCTCTCCAACACATTGCCTCAAAACCATATAAACACTACTAAACAGGTATCTGCCTCTATCTCTGAAATCAAATAAAGAGGCAGAAGACACTGCAGAGCAGGACACTCGTGCACAGGAGCTAGCCAACAAAACTCACCCAAATCAGGAACCAAAACTAAACAAGCACAAAGGAAATCCAAAAACTTCTGATCGTAGGAGACTCCATGATTCGGGAGTTGATACCCATCTCCAGCCAGGGTGATGGTCAGATGTCTCCCAGGTACATCAGCATGGAGAGACACTGACCGATTGCAAAATTGTTCACAAAGTAGGAGAAAACATTGATGTCCTAGTACACATAGGACTAAGATCTCACCAGCCGGTCAGTTGTGGAGACCAAGGAACACCTGACTAGGCTGGGTGACAAACTATCATCTATTTCTGTCTGCATCTCCTTCTCTGAGATCCTGCCAGTCTGGGAGAGGGGAGCAGATGGACGGAAGGTCAGAGAAGGGGAGATAGGGGAGCTAAACACGTGGCTCAAGGACTGGTGCCAGGAAAAAGGACACAGATTTGTAGGGAACTGGCAACAGTTCTGGGAGCGAAAGTTCTTTAAATTTGATGGACTGCATCTGACTAAAGAGGAAGTCAGTGCATTGGGGCAGAAGTTTGACGTCTTTGCAGAATATTTAAACTAGCAAATGGGGAGAGGGGTGCAGCACCCCATACGTCGAATGGGAAGAACACCCCTCCCCCCTCAGCTAGTGGTCAAACAGGAATTCAGCGTGTTTGCCGTTCATTTGTATCACCAGGTAAGAAAAAGGTTTGTCTTCCCACACGATGCACAAGGGTAATGCCAAACTTCACCCAACAACTAACACACCAAAATCTGGCCAATGGAAAATCATGTACACAAATGCTCACAGCCTGGGAAATAAGATCCCAGACCTGCAGGCATAATGTCAGAGGCTAAACTGGACATAGTAGCATTAGTGAGACGTGGTTTACCAGTAACCACACTTGGGAGACTTCAGTACCTGGCTATGTATTGTTCAGAAGAGACCGAGGTGCAAAAGGGGGAGGAGTGGCCCTGTATGTTAATGAAAATATCAAAGCTACAGAAATCAGAATACACATAAGGAGCCAGAAGAACTGTGGGTCACCCTGGAAACAGGAAATGGGACAGCCATAAGAACTGGGGTTGTCTACAGGCCCCCAGACCAGAGGGAGGACACAGACACATTACTGTTAGAAGATATACAAAACATGACAGCTAAAGGAGGTTCTGATAATGGGAGACTTCAACATGCTAGATACAGATTGGTCAATACCAGCAGGAACATCTGCAGAACTAGACTCATAGTGGATTCCCTGCAGGGAGGGCCTCAAACAACTGGGTACAGCAACCCACAAGAGACAGGGCTATCCTAGATCTAGTACTGACTAACAAAGAAGGGATCACAGATCTCCAGGTAGAAGGTCACCTGGGGCCAGTGACCATCACATGGTATGGTTCAATTTGGCTACTACATCTAAATCATCCCATTCCAAGGCAAAAATATGGGACTTCAGAGGAGCTGACTTTGATAAGATGGCCAACAGAGTTAAGCTAGCCCTGGCAAAAGAAACACAGGTGAGGGGTACAGGCAAAGTGGGAAGCATTAAGGATGCAATACTTGAAGCAACATCCCATTGTGTTAGACAGAAAAGGAAGTGCAAAAAGAAGGAAACCACTTTGGTTCTCAAATACAGTAGCAGAAAGGTCAGAGCCAAAAGCTGGCCTTCAGGAAATATAAGGAACACAGCGGGATGAAGATAGGGAGGCATACCAAACTGCCCTAAGGGAAGCAGGTAAGGCAGTAAGGCAGGCAAAGTCCCAAACTGAGGAAACACTAGCACGAACAGTAAAAGAAGGTGACAAGACTTTCTATAGATACATTAGTGAAAGGAGAAAGTCCAGAGGGGTATTGCTAGTTTAATGGAGAAAAGGGAGCATGTGAGGAGGAGGACCCTGTAAAGGCATCTATCCTAAATAGATACTTTGCTCAGTATTTACTGAAGAGAAGGTAGGGCAGGGCCCACAGCTCAGCATCATGGACACAGGGGGAGGGAGGTGAGCACTACTCCTTCACAAAAGAAAGGGTCCTACAAGAGCTACTGCTTAGGGTGGATAAGGCAATGGGACCTGATGGCATACATCCCAGGGTACTTAAGGAGCTAAAGGAGGAAACTAGCAGAGCCATTAGCAGAATTGTTTAGTGAGTCTCTGAGCACAGAAGAGGTCCCAGAAGACTGGAGAAGGGCTCATGTGATCCCGCTCCACAAGAGTGGTAGCAGGGAGGAGGCGGGGAACTACAGACCAGCGGTCTTACCTCAGTAGTGGGCAAGATTATGGAGGCACTCCTTAAGGAAAGGATAGTGCAACACCTGGAATCCATAGGGGCACAGGATCCAAGACACCATGGGTTTACAAAAGGAAGGTCCTGTCAAACTAATCTCATAGATTTCTTTGACTGGATAACCAGAGTGGTGGACCAAGGGGAGCAGTTGATGTCGCCACCTTGACTTCAGCAAAGCTTTTGGCACTGTTCCACATAGAAGATTGATAAATAAACTGGGTAGGCTCGGTGGTCAGAAGTTGGTCAACTGGGTGGCAAACTGGTTGACTGGCAGAAACACAGAGAGTGGTGGTAAATGGTATACAGTCAGAAGAGATGCAAGTCACAAGTGGGTACCTCAGGGATCAGTCCTGGGGCCAGTCCTATTCAACATCTTCATTAGTGACCTTGCAGATGGACTAGAGGGTAAGGCTTGTCTGTTTGCAGATGACACCAAGATCTGCAACAGGGTAGATGATCCAGATGGGGTGGGCAGAATGAGAAGAGATCTGGATAAACTAGCAGAATGGTCAGAAGAGTGGCAACTGGGATTTAATGCAAAGAAGTGCAAAATCATGCACATAGGGAAGAGAAACCCTGAAGCCACTTATAGGCTGGGAGGGGAGTTGCTAGCAGTCACAAAGGAAGAAAGAGACTTGGGCATCATCATCACTGATGACCTAAAATCATCCAAGCAGACCTCTAAAGCAGTAGGTAAGGCTAGGGGGTGTTAGGTGTATTAGCAGGGGTATCACAAGTCGAAGAGGGAGGTAATAACCTCTGTACAAGACATTGGTTAGGCCCCATCTGGAGTAACTGCAGTATTGGAGACCACACCTTCACAAGGACATTAACCAAATTAAGGCAGTCCAGAGAAGGGCAACCAAAATGGTGCAGGGACTGCATCAGAAGACATATGAGGACAGATTAACGGAGCTCAATATGTATACCCTTGAGCAAAGGAGGAGAGAGGTGATATGATCGAGGCATTCAAACACCTTAAGGGCATAAACAAGGTGAAAGAGTCTAACATGTTTAAATATAAGAAAATAGCAGGACAAGAGGACACAGCATGAGATTAGAGGAGGCCGATTAAGGGGAATGTGAGGAAATCTTTTTCACAGAAAGGGTGGTAGATGCATGGAATGGCTTACCACAAGAAGTGGTGGCTATGAATACAGTGCAGGGCTTCAAACAGGCATGGGATAGGCATAAGGGAGCAATACAAATGACTATGAATAGATAGGTCACTGACAGAGCAAAGGCCGATGGCACATTTATAAGGTAGAAAAAGAAATGGGCAGACTGGATGGGCCTTGAGGTCCTTATCTGCCGTCAACTTCTATGTTTCTATGTTTCTATGTTTCTATGTAATTTCCTTTTTTATTAGCTCCAATATTGTCAATGGGACCCTCCCAGGAGCCTAGCTCCTGATGACGAATATTGCCCAGTATGTCAGAAATGGGATGTCTGGTGTGTTCTGAGAAAACTTTGACTGTAAGTCTGTTTGGACATCCTTCTATGGTTTACTTGCTGATGATTATAAAAAAAAGTTCCACAACTAAATATTGGTCACTGGCACACAGGTTAACAGGTTTTGTTTTTTCTGAACAGTAAGAGTGCCTCTTTGTTAGAGGTTAGTGCTTACACTATTTGCAGTTCCTTTCCAGTGTTACCTTTTTTATTAGTTCCTTTGACAGGTCTCTTTCCAGTTGATTTGGAAGTTTGAAGAAGCTCCATCACAAGAGAAAAGCAGGAGACAAACCTTTTTCGATCTTCCCACTCTCCAGAAGAGGTAGGGAATCAATTTTCTTTTTAGGAAAAGGTATGAGTATGCAAACAATTTATATGTGTTGGTTCATTGCAATATGAGCAGTATAATCTACATTAGTTTACTCTTCTGTAATTTGAGGCGCGGCGAAAACAAAGGTGGCTGGAGAGTTGTTGATGTTTATAATATTCCTGTGCCCAAGATTCTATGCTGGTTTGTAGTCTTGGGCTGTGCAATTTCCCCTAGTAAGGGTGCACATTACCCATATCTTCTGACTATCCATTGACAATGTTGAAGCTAACAGAAAAAGGAAATTACGGTAAGTATGAAGAAATGTCTTCTTTTGTTACCGTACTATGAACTGGGAGTAAGCACCCAGTGGTGCAGCAAGAATAGTACGGCATCCATTTCATGTGCAATTGGACAAGCAACATTGAAGCTGGCCAATGAACTCTCCTACTGGACAAAAAAGGAGGTACTTTGAGTTGGATCTACTACAAAATCCTGACATGTGTCTGCCAGACACACAATATCCTGACTCCATTTGCCCGACAGTTAACTGCCCGACAAATGTAAATGCCCAGCAGTCAACTGCCCGACAATCGAAGTGTGAGTGCTGCGGAGGTAATTTTATTTTAGTTATATGTTTTAGGGGGCTTCACCCACCACACCCCCAATAACTAAAATATAATCACCTCTGTGGCATAAAAACTTCTATTTTTGGGCAGTTGACTGTTGGGCTTTTCCACTTTTTGAGCAGTTGACTGTTGGGGAAACGGAGTTTGAATATTGTATGTCGATCAGGCACTTGTTGGTATTTTTTAAGGCTCCCCTTTGATTTTAGTAGAAAAATGTGTAAATTAATGCCAATGAAGTTGTGAGGCTGATTTGTCTGTGGCCGACAGGCAGGGCTGAAGGTTGTAGTGGAATAGAGCAGAGCCGGGCAGGGGGGTGGTTTGAAATGTATGACGCACTGCCTGGAACACGCAGTTTAAAAAATGTGTATGGCTTGCTAAACTCTTTTAGCAGACGGTGAAAAGTATATTGTGTAGGTTTGGATTCTGTGTGTAGAGGGGGACGTGATCAGTGCTCTATTTTGTCTGCTTGGAGTTGGAGTTGGGGGGGGGGGGATCAGTCAGTAACCGACAGCCAAAATGTCATTTGCTAACTTGAAAATCCAAAGTGGCACAGTGATACCACTTTGGCACTGAGGCAAGCTGGGCTGGTACTTTTTATTTACCAGTCTCTTTTGAAAGTTAATGTGCCCCCTGGTATGAGCACCAGCCAATCAGAGAACAGAAAATCTGAAGCCCATTTTCTAAAACCTATTTTCTGAAAATGGGCATGTCAGAGCTCCTTATCCATACCCCATTATGAGTCCACAGATGCCATCTTGTAGAGGTGCAGTGACAACCACACTTGATAATGCTCCACTGTACTGTCCCTCAGACCTCCCCCGAACCACTGCACATGGCCACTTACCAGGACCCTCACTACATTATCCCTATATTATCCCAAATCTGCACCCATAATAAGGAATACTAAAATACCGTATTATCCTTTAGAGTCACTTCCCATTGTTCCTTGCAGTTCAGGCTATTTATAGTACAGTATAATATGATTTTGCTATAGTGCCATTCTAACATTAAGTCAATAATAAAACAGATAGCATCTAGAACGGCACATAAAAATATAATGTATATTACATTTATTTGATTAATAACCAGCCTGAATTATTGGCTACTCTGTGTTACAGGCCACAGCTGAAAACAAAACAGTCTAATATAAGCCACCCTTGAACATTAGCTGCAGCAGGAGGATTGACTACTGTGGGGACCATGTGAATCTTTAACATTGCCAATGAAAGAATTACATCCCAATTGTGTTCTGTCCCAACTGTGTTCTCTATCTGTCACTCAGCCACTCATACTGACTACAGTACTACTTACAGTAGTTTGTTTGCTTTTTTCTTTTAACTGTATTTTTAACACAGACCTTAGGCTGAAATCAGGAATCATGCCTCATCTCTGTTCTCTGCCACTCAACCACTTGCTCAGGACTCACCCACCAACTCATGCATTCTGACTACCTCCCATTCTACCCTACCTCAGCAGGATCAGTAGATTTGGTACCTGTATTACATTTTCTCTTTCTGGTCTTTCTTGTTTTGTGTTCTGTTCTTTTTTTTTTAACATGACATTATTTGTCACCACCTCTGCCGACCTGGCAGGGTCCAGGAACCCCCCTGAGGGATCTGTCCTCCGGCACATCGGGGCCATCATGGGTCCTGCCAGGTCCCAGTATTGTCCCCTGTTTTTCTCACCTGTGTCCATGCAATGGGTGCAGCAGCTGTCTCCACCTCTGCAGAGATAGCCAAGCACTCTGGGCATGGGCCAAACTCCTCTTGTTGTGTTGAGGCATGCAGCACCAACCCCCCTCCCTGAGGAAGGAGTACAGTCCTCTGGATGCTCAATCCTTACCTATCCCAGCCTACTCCAAATGAACTGAGTCCATTCCCAAACCCAGGTCACCAGTGTGGTGCGAGGTGTGGCATCCAGGGCCTCAACCCTCAGCACCACCGGGCCTGCATTCTGTTCTGTTCTTGATTTTATTTGCTCCCCACTGCCCCCTGTTGTGGTGTATTTGTGAGCTTGCATCTGTGTGTGTGTGTGTGTGGCTACCATAGTTAACACACATACCATCGCGTTAGTGAATTACTGGTACTTTATTAGCAAAACCCAAAAAACAAAATCAGAGCAAAGAAAAGCAAAAGAATAAAAAGAATAAAAACAGGTTTCCCAGCTAGGTATTTCATTCAATCTCATCCTCCGAATCAAGCTCCTCATCTTAGCAGTTGTTGGGTTCCTGACTTTCCATTTAGGGGGCTGGCTGAGTGTCTCCTCTTTTGGCTGCTAGTTTATGAAGTAGCTCATCTCATTCCTCTTCTGCAGTTCCTCCTGACTTTAGGCAGGTAATAATGCTGGAGTCACAGCTGGTGATGGTGCAGAACTGTGGAAAAAAAAAACATCATGAGCATTCATTTTAGCTGGGTTATGGGTCACAGGCACAGATTAAAATGCCAAAATGAATAACTCGGAGCAGTGTAGGAGGGCTGCGGCAAAAGCATATAAAATACTTGGGTGCATCGCCAGGGGGATAACCTTGAGGAGACGGGAGGTGCTTCTCCCTCTGTATAATTGCCTGGTTAGACTGCACCTACAGTACTGCATGCAGTTTTGGTGCCCATACTTAAAAAAGGAAATTGCACTTCTGGAGATGGTCCAGAGAGGGTAACCAGGATGATGCAGGGTCTGGGGGGAGGATCCTATGAGTAGAGACTTGAGGAGCTCAACTTGTACTCCCTGGAGGAAAGGAGGGACAGAGGGGATATGATCAAGGTCTTTAAATATCTGAAGGGAGTAAATAGGGTCAGCCTAAACAGGGTGTTTCAGCTAAGGGAGGAAGGGGCCACCAGAGGGCACTCCATGAGGCTGGTTGGTGGGAGGCTCAGGGGGGAGACTAAGAGATGTTACTTCACTGAGAGGGTAGTGGACCCTTGGAATGCACTTTCTGCAGAACTGGTGGCTGTTAATACAGTGTAGTGATTCAAGAGGGGCTGGGACAGGTATAAATCGAGAGTTAAACTAAGTAATGCCAGACCTGGAGGTGTAACTCCAATTGGGGGTGGGTTTGGGGATTTATGGGGGGGGAGGACAGCAACAGTGTCCTGACTGGGTGCTGACTTTTGAGCAGACTCAATAGACCATTAGGCCTACTCTGCTGGCATCTTAGTAATTAGTATTAATGTACAATACCTCAGAGAACTTCACTATCATTTCTTTAGTGACAGCTTGCCAAGCTGGCTTAAAGGACAGCTAAACCAGCTCAATAAACCAGATGAAGATGGCAAAATCAGACAACATAGCGCTGTAGACTAAGCCCTTACCGGTGATACAATGTCCTTTGTTTTATTACAAAACTTGATTTATCAGTATTTTCAGCACACATTAAAAATGTAAACAAAGCTCAGAACATTTTAAAATCCCTGCTCCCTACTGCTGCCTAAGATGGCAGCGATGTGCTTATATGATGATGTCATCAGAGCCACAGTCTATAGGGACTTATTAAATATATTACTTTTAACTCCCTCGGACTGCTTATATGGGTAAAATTCTATACTGTACATGTGTCAAGACAGTATCACACATGTACAGTTTCTCATGCCCAGTTTTTATGGCTGTGGGAGGAACCTACAGCCGTAGCGCTTTAGCTTGAAAAGGGGTTTCCATGCAACACAATTGTTAGTAGTTTTCAGTGTATCCTTCCATAACACTGCAAACCTCTATGGCAGTTAAACAATAATCCATTAGGTCTGTTCATGAAAAGGGGTTACCAATGCCCACCATACAGAGCATACCACATTTAAAAAAAATCAAGAACTGTCAGGCACATGTTTTTGACTAAATCTGAATGCTGACTATGTAGGCAGATAAATAACATAACTATAGAATTCTAGGGTATCCATAATTTTTTTTGATGGGGTATCCTGCTCCATTTTGCTGCCTTTTTTACCTGAAAAAGTGTGACATGCAAAAACACGTTTTGCTAATTGTTATTGCAAGATTTATTTACTGTTGTGCATTATTAAAGTAAGTCCACTTACTAATATGGAGTTGTGTTTTTTATTATGTGTACTCTTTAGCTCATTGTAATGCTCCATTTTTAATTTATGCAGCATTGTATTTAGTGTGGTGAATGTAACAGTTGGTGTCACAGCACGTTACATTCACCCACATGGCTACCAAATCTGTAATTGTGCTATTAGCACTTTACAAGATTTTCTGGCTTCTCTCCTAGTTTGCCTCCTTGTGATAACTGACTGTGTTACTGCCTGATCTATCTTTCCCACAGAAGGGACAGCAACCTTTGACCCTCACTCTACTTGGGGTCACATCAGGCCCAATGTTTACCCGTCAGTCTGTGACAGTTGCAAAGTCATAACCTGCCCATCAGAACCAAGGAGCAACCATAGAAAGAGGAGCTGAGTTGTGGTTTAAAACCCATTGTTTGCACATGGCTCCTCCATTTGTAGGGCTACATTCAATGAAGATAAGCACTGCATGCTACAACGAGGGTTGCAGTTACATTCACCACAGGTAGACTTTGGTTAGCATCATTCACTGATTGTTGGGCAAATTTTCAGAGAGCATATTTCAGTGACAACTGCATGTCTAAGGAAATCGCTGGGCATAAATTGTAATAGGGGTTATTCAGTGTATATGGGATGGAGAGTTAAAATGGATTTCTTTGTGGTGTCACTCATTACATTCACCACAATATGTGGTGACAGCCATCATACCTGCCAGTATTGTTATTATTGTCAAATTGCTCCAGGTTTTGTAACACTGTATCAGTTATTAGTAGTGGCATGATAGCCATGAGGCATGTTCAGTACATTTTTTATAACTTAAAACAAATGTGTGGTGTCACTTTTTATATTCACCACATTATGTGGTGTTAAGCATCACACTTGCCAGTAATGTAATTGTTGATTTTTTTCATGTTTTATAGCAGTATGTCAGTCAGTAATAGTAGTATGTTAGTTGTTATGCAAGTTTAGTACAGTTTTAGTAAGTCAAACATAAGTGTGGTGTCACTTGTAACATTCACCACGGTATGTGGCATCAAACATCACACCTGTCACTACTGTTATTATTGTCAGATTTCTCCAGGTTTTGTAGCACTGTGTCAGTTGTTATTAGTAGCATGTTAGCCATTAGGCATGTTCAATAAACTTTGTAAAACTGAAACAAATGTGTGGTGTCACTCGTTACATTCACCATGGTATGTGGTGTTAAGCATCACACTTGCCAGTAATGTAATTGTCAACTTTTTTCATGATCTATAGTAGTATGTCAGTCAGTAGCAGTAGCATGTTAGTTGTTAGGCATGTTTGTATAGTTTTAATAAGTGAAACGTAAGTGTGGTGTCACTTGTTACATTCACCATAGTACATGGTGCAAAACATCACATTTGCAATGTAATATAATTCTTATAAATATCTGTTTCTCATGTTTTAATACAACTCATTACATGTTTATTAAAGTTTTTACTACTAAAACAAATGTTTTGTGTCAGGTGCTACATTCACCATGGTGTGTGGTGTCACTTGTTACACTCACCATAATACAGTTCTTTTATCTCAGGAACCTGTGGGGCTTTTATCTCCGAATATGTTTATTTTTTCATACTTGGGTCATAATATCTTGAAATGAATCACAAATGTAATCTAGAAATAAGTTGAAAATTTGACCCTCATGTCACACTTTGGTAACCCCTTTTCATGAACAGACCCCCTTCTTTCTTTTTAGAATGATGGACACAGTACTCCAAGCTGCTTTTCTCTGAGAGCAAACTTGCACACCTTCCAAACAAATCTAAATATCTTTAAAACTATTCAACTTGCAAAAAAAAAGTGTGAAAGTTGATCACGGCAAAAATACCTTTCACATGAGGGTAGTCACTAATCTGAATTCTTTATATTTCGTAAAATATGGTCTTGCAAACAACTTCAGTTTTTTTTCTCTCTGAGTGACCACAGTAGAAGTCATGCCAAACAAATGTAAATATCTCAGAAAGTATACAAGTTACCAATATACAACCAATATGAAAATTGTTCAGGATAAAATTACCTTTCAAATGAGGGTAGTCACTAATCTGAATTCATTAGATTGTTTTAAATATAGCCATCCAAAAGGTGAAAATTGTGAAGACAAATGAAAATTCAGGTAATCAGATGGCCATAGCTTAAAACATAAAATTAGTGCAGCTTAATGAATAGGCTCATTCAAAAGGCATGTTTGTCCTGAACAGCTTTCATACTGATGGTTTATGTGTAATGTGCATACTTGTAGAGATATTTACATTTGTTTGGCATAACTCCCATGAAAAATGAAAATTGAGATTGTCAGATGGCCATAGTTTAAAAAATATAATTAGTGCAGCTTAATGAATATGCTCATTTGAAAGGTATTTTTGTCCTGAACAGTTTTCCTATTGGTTTGTTATCTGTAAATTGTAAACTTTAAGAGATAGTTACATTTGTCTAGCATAACTCCTATTGTATTTCTAAACAGCCTCAGTTTTGCAAATAACTACGCCACTCAAGTGAAATTCTAAACCAGACCACCTTGTTCATCTCTTGTCATGCCTAATTTAAAGTGGACAGGAACTGATTACTTATGTGCAGTTGTTTGAAATGTCTCTATTTTCATAAATTACATTTATACTTCTAAATGATCCCTATTTAACTGTGTCTGAATAAAAGCTGAAGCTGTCAGCTGTGTTTTGTATTGTTTTCTTTGTATGGACATTACATACTAACATACTGAAAGCCAGCAGAATAGACCTAATGGTCTTTTGTGTCTGCTTGGTAGCCAGCCCCTATTGGATTCCAGCTCCTCCTCCCCCCCGGCCCCCAAGGGGTAAACTTCGGCTTCACTATACCCATGCATCTGTCCCACCCCCCTCTTAAAGGCCTCCACTGTGCCCTGCTCGACTAGACTCCTGGGCAATGCATTCCATAACTCCACCACCCTCTCAGTGAAGTAATGCCTTCTACATTCTCCCCTGTAGGTTCCCCCCTCCAACTTCCACTCATGCCCCCTGGTTGTGCCCCCTTTGCTTAGCCTTAAAGTTTCTTTGGTTCTGCCCCTGTTAATCCCTTTCACATATCTGAATACCTCAATCATGTCACCCCTGTCTCTCCTCTCCTCTTCTCTCCTCCAGCGAGTACAGCCCAAGGAATTCCAGCCTTACCTCATAGGTCCTTTTAGTCATGCCCCGGATCATCCTGGTTGCCCTCCTCTGAACCATCTCCAACAATGCTATGTCCTTCCTAAGGTGAAGTCTCCAGAACTGCATGCAGTACTCAAGATATGGCCTGACCAAGGCATTATACAGAGGCAGGATCACCTCCCTCTGCCTGAACATTATTCCCCCAGGCTATGCAGCCCAGAATCCTGTTTGCCTTTGCTGCCAGTCTTCTGCAGTTTTCAGTGTTGTTCATTCTGGTGTCTACCACCACCCCAGGTCCTTTTCACCCATTGTGGCTTGCAGTGGGAACCCTCCCAGGGTGTATACATGACCTGGGTTTCTGACCCCTAGAAGCAACATCCTATACTTCCCTGGATTAAACCTCAGTCCCCACCTCCTTGACCAAACCTCCAGGGTATCCAGATCCCTCTGGACTGTCTCTCTCTCTTCCTCCCTGTCAGCCAGTGCTCCCAGTTTTGAGTCATCTGCAAAGAAGCCCATCCTACTCCTAACCCACTTCCCTATATCGGAGACATAGACATTGAACAGGAGTGGCCCCAACACTTAATCTTAGGGAACCCCACTGAAGATCTTCCTAGGGGAGAATACTATCCCACCAACCACTACCCTCTGTGTTGTATCTGTAAGCCAGTTGTCTACCCATCTAAGCAACTGTCTTCCCAGCCCCATCCTCCCCAACTTTGTCAACAACTCGATGTGGGGTATCAAGTCAAACGCCTTACTGAAATCCAGATATAGGACGTCCACCAGTCTTTTTTGGTCCAGGGTCCCTGTCACTCAGTCATAAAAATCTATGAGGTTGGTCTGGCACAATCTCCCCAGGACAAAACCATACTGTTTGTCATCCATGTGCCCCAGCCTTTCCAGCTGCCTTCTGAGCTTCCCCTTCATGAAGCCCTCCATTAGTTTGCCTACCACCGACGTTAGGCTGACAGGCCTGTAATTTCCCATCTCCTCCTAGACCCCCTTTTGTGAATAGGGACCACATGAGCCACCCTTCAATACTAAGGAACCCAACCTGTCTGCAGAGAAGCATTGAAAAGTACAGCTAGTGGAGCTGCTAGCTCGTCCACCAGTTCCTTCAGAACTCTTGCATGCAGCCCATCCAGTCCTGGTTCCTTGCCAGTTTTCAGTGCCCATAGGGCCTCCCTCATGCTGTCATCTGTGATTTCTCCCTCTCTAATCCCCCCTCAACAAAGCACCCATCCCCTTCTAGGCCTGGCCCACCCAGTGCCCCAGCCTCTTCTGGACCTCTCATCTCCATCTGTCCTCTCTTCTCAGCTGCCACCCCCTCTTCCAGCTGAATGGATCCCATGTCTCCTTCCATAAATACTGAGGCAAAGTACTTGTTTAGTACCTCTGCCTGCTCCTCCGCCTCCTGAGCCCATCCCTCTGCAGTCCTAATCCTGGAGATCTGTGCTCTCCCTTTCCTCTTTTCCCCTATGTATCTATAAAATCCCTTTCCACCCCTCTGGATATCCCTAGTCAGGTTTTGCTCCATCCTCGCCTTGGCTCTCTCACCAATCTTGTGACATTTCTAGCTGTCAACTCATACTCACCTCTCTCCCTGTCCCCCTTGAGCACTTAAAATGGGTGTAGGCAGCTTTTTTATCACTCACCGCCTCTTGCACCTCCCTGGTCCACCAGGATGGCTTGTTGGCCCTACCATTTTTATGCCTTACCCTTGTACATGAGCTAGTAGCCTCCTGCACCCCTTTTTTAATGGTCTCCCACAAGCTACCAACATCTATGTTTGGCCTAATATTGTTCAAGCTCCCCCTCAGAATCCTGCTCATGCCTATGAAGTCTGCCCCACTGAAGTCCACTACTACTGTGTTTGAGTGGTTGTCCTCCACCCCAGGCACAGCAGAAACCAGACCATGGCATGATCAGACACAGCAGAAACCAGACCATGGCATGCTCTCCTCCTGCCAGCAGGCTACACACCTCCAGACCCCTTATCTGGTCGCTATCTGCAAGGACAACGTCCACTATCATCCCCCCCAGTAGGTTCCCCCACCTGTTGGACCAGAAAGGCATCCTGAAACACATCCATCAGTCTCTGCTCCCTGGCCACCACTGATGTCATAGTATTCCAGTCTTCCCCTGGCATATTCAGGTCCCCCATGACCACCACCATACCCTTTTCATGGTCACAGTACCCCTTGATGTTCTCCAGCAATTTTCCCTCCAGGTCCTCATCCATTTCGGGGGGGTCTGTACATCACCCCTACTTTCAGTCTTTTGCCTCCCCTCAATTGCAGGGTTACCCAAATCACTTCCACTCCACCATCTGCCTCCTCCACTCCACTAACCATTATGCCATTCTTGACTATCAGTGCTACACCCCCTCCCCCACCCTCTTCTCTATCCCTCCTGAATATTGTGTATCCCTCCAAGTTTAGGTCCCAATCATTCTTCTGGGTGGTCCATGTTTCCATAATCACTGCCATATCCAATGATCTCTCTGCCAGCATCACCTGAAGTTTAGACATTTTGTTGCCCATGCTCCTAGCATTGATCAGGACCATCCTTCACCCCATCCCCCTCCCCTACCCAATTGCCTCAGTCCTGCACATTCCCTATTTGCCCTTTCCTGCACAACTCTTGCTTTGTGCACATTGCAGTCATCTGCCCTCATTTTACACCCTAGACCTGGGACCTCGGGCAGCCCTCCTGACTCCATTTCTTCACTAATTCCTCCCCACTTTGCAAGTTTAAACCCCACTTTCTTGTTTATGAATTCAGCGAGTTTCAGTTTTAAGATCTCCTTCCCTTCTAGGTTAAGACGTATCCTATCCCTAGCATATAACCCCTTATCATCCCATGTGTCTCCCCAGTCCCCCACCAGCACATACTCTTCTGCCCTGCACCAGTCCCTAAGCCACTGGTTCACACCTCTGAGCTTGTGCTTGGTCTCCCCGGATGCCCTAGGTACTGGCAAAATTTCTGAGAAGGAAATTGAACTTCCTATAGAATGGCAGACTCTGGCCAGTTCCCAAAACCTCACCTGGATTTCCAGATCGCTGTTCCCTTCCAAATTGTTCGTGCCCAGATGTACAAGGAAATCTGGGGATCCCCCACATTCCAATGCTAATGAATATAGCTGGAATTTGGTCTTGTGAACAGTTAGCCCCGGAATACATTTAACCATGACTAGGCTGCTTTTTCCCTCCCCTATCTCCTCCCACTAGATGCCCCTGGTCATGGAGTCATCCAGCAGGATCACCTTCACCCCCCCAATTTACGTGCCCTTTTGATCCCTTCTAGACTCTTCCTTCTTTCATTGACCCCCAGTTTACTCCTCCCCCCTTAAGTCCGGGGATCACTAGTCTGAGCGTGTCCTACCATGCTCTTCCTTCTGCTTGCAGCTCCCAGTTTACTCCTTGCCCCCTGACCTCCTGGGAGGCACTGCTGACCCCCTATCCCCCATGACTTCCTTTTGGGTCAGAATCCACAGGTCACCTGCCCAGACAACCTCTCTGTTTCCTCCCTGCCTCAACCCCCGGTCTTGTCTCTCCCATCCCATCTGGCATATTTCTCCCTACCCCCTTCCCCTCCTCATATTTCTTCCACCCCAATGCTGGCCTTCCTAGAGTACCCCTACTACTCCCTCTCTTTGGCTTACTCCCAGCCTGACTGCCTGCTCAACCTCAGTTCCCTCCCTCTGTCTCCATCACCTCCTTACCCCAACCCCACTTGCTAATCACACCTTGTTGCCTGCCTGCCCACTCCTGTTCCACTTCCTCTCCTGTTCCCACCCCCTGGCTTGCTGACCAAACCCTCTCTGACTGCCTGCCTCCCCACCAGCCTCATCCACCTTCTCCCCTGGGTACAGCATGGTGTATCTTTTGCTAAGTGTGATGCCTGCCGTGGCACGTTTTCTCCTACCCCCCTCCCTCCTTTGCTTCCCCTGATTGGCCCCCCTCCTGTGAGGTGTTTTCCATCCATTGCTTGTATTGCACCATACCCATCCGGAGTTTCCATAGGGCCCATGCCTATCTGCTCCCTGGGGTATACTGTAGTGACCTTGCCTCCTTCCATGGGACCTTTTCCAGTCCTTCCCCCTTCCTCACCTCTCATGCCTTCCAGCTCTCTTCTGATCCCCTTGGCCTCCTCCCTAAGTCCTGTCAGCTAAAAACACACTGGACACCCTCCGAACCTCCATGCCCAATTTAAGATTATTGCTGCCCCACACCCCGTACACCCAATCACCCTGCTGAAGATGGCTGCTCTGGCCAGCTACGCATCCACCATCATTTTGGTGTGAGCAGTACCAACCGCTTGCAGCACCAATTAAGTTTTTGTCCACCTCACAAGATCAGCTAGCAATAAACAATTCAGCAGTTATCACAGTTCACATTTATCAATTCCCACAGCCGTATATATAACAGGTATTCAATGGTGCCCAAACAGGTACAGCATACAGTCCCCCTTTCCTGCATCTGCCACAATCCAGAACCAGCTCCGTTTTTGCCCCCCAGAAAGATCAGCAGCAATAAACAATTCATCCCAGTTATCAGTTCACATTTATCATATCCCACAGCTATATATAGCAGGTAGTCAAAGGTGCCCCAGCAGGCACAGCATACAGTCCCCCTATTGTTCAATCAGCCATAGTCCAGGTCACCCTCTCTCAGCTTGCTCCTTGCAGATGATTAATGTTGCCCACACAGGCACAGCATACAGCTCCCCTTCCCCAATCAGCATTAGTCCAGGACCTAGTCAGCAGCAACAGTCCAGAACACCCACTCACAACCTTCCCTCCTCCTAGACTCCACCCCCACCGACTATTTAATAGAGGTTGGGGCTGGGGTGGGTGGTGTGGGACAAATAACACAGCAGCTCTGCTTACTTGTGACTGGGCTAATGGCCTTTATAGCCCAGTCGCACAATCAAAGTTTGTGTGCTCAGTGCTGATTGACCCCATCGCTCCTTGCTCCGGAGTGGCGGCAGCCCTCTGATCACTCCCTTCTCCAACTATGCAGCTCCTGATGGCCCCCCCGGTCCTCCTTTGACCACTGATGTGGACCCTTTCTTTCCCGCCACCGATGCGGTTCCGGGATCAACAGCCCCGTCTCCCCTCAGCAGCTCCAGCAACACAGCAAACAACACAGCAGCTCTGCTTACTTGTGACTGGGCTAATGGCCTTTATAGCCCAGTCACACAATCAAAGTTTGCACGCTCAGCACTGATTGGCCCCACCACTCCTTGCTCCTGAGCGGCAGCGGCCCTCCAATCGCTCCCTTCTCTGCCGATGTGGCTCCTATCAGCCCCCAGCCCTCCTTTGACAACTGATGTGGTCCCTTTCTTTCCCACCACCAATGTGGCCCCAGGATTGCCTGCCCTGTCTCCCCTCAGCAGTTCCAGCAACACAGCAAACAACACAGCAGCACACATTCTATGCAGTTCCTTTCATGGAATCAAGAATTTGGAGTTTTGACTAGTCACTTCATGGCTTCAGAACCATGGGCACTGAACTGATAAATTCCTGCTGACATTTCTGAAACTGTGAAGCCAGAGAAAAAACATGTTGCCATATTGGTCCTTGTAATACAAGATTCACAGAAACAGATGATTTGATACCTTTTATTGGACCAACAAAGTTGTTACAAAAGAACACAGGTGCTTTTAGCTTTTGGATTACACAGAATCCTTCATCAGAAAACAGTGGCAGTTGTTTTAAAAGAACATACTTCCTAAAAACCCAGATCATACCAAAAAAAATGACAAAAAGTTGTTAAGGACCCCATTGGTTAAAACTGCATTCAAAAAAAAACAACATACCCATATAAGACAGCAAACATTCCATCAAAAGAAAGCTATACCAAGGTCAAATGACACTGACTTGAAAGTTCACTCCCTAAGAAAAGCTATAAATCAAATGAAGCTCATTTTAAAACCCTCTGTGTGTGTCTGTACTAGCATTCATAAATGACAATGATTAAAAACCACAAGGAAAAATAAGTGTAAAGTGCAACTGACAACTTCAGGAGAACATTAACAAAACAGAACATTTAGAGAAAGTTCAGCTTGTACATTAGTTCTTTATTCCTCCTTCCCATTATTTATTGCTGAGGTCAATTGCACGAAAACAGGATTTTTGCTCCTGAAAAGTTCATCTATTTCTGTTGCTGTCTCCCTACCTGAGGTCATAATGCATTGCTTGTGACATCACAGGTACTCTCATGGCAACAGGTTGTAATGTCACAACAGAGCATTATGACTTGAAGTAGGGAGTAATCTATATAGAGGCAGATTAACTTTAAAGTAACTGTAAGGGATAAAAATCAAGTATTTATGCACATTTCCTCAGTAATAAATAATGGAGAGGAGAAATCTAGAATATAAATGGAATACAAGCATAATTTTACCTACTTATTATGTTTTCAAAGTTTTCTTTGGGCATCAGTAGCTCAGCAATACACAGCAAACAATATTAAAAGTCTTATACATATGAAAATGTCTGTGTGTTAAGTAAAAATAGGTTAGAAGACAACCTGCCTTAGTATAAGTTGAGAATCACCAGCTGTTTCACACAGTGGTGTCAATCAAATTTTACGCGCAGTGTACTGTTAAGATACATTTTTCTTAAACTCTGTGTACAAGTCCATATTACTCATAAATAGTCAAACGTATACAGTCTTAAACATGATATATCTGCGATTCTGTAACAAGTGACTAGAGCATGTGTATATTCAAAACCCAAATCAAACACATGCCCCCTTGTAATTGAGATACAGTTATCCTAATATGTTCATGTATCAACATGTGTCCATATGTACCTAATCTGATGTAGTATTAAATGACAATTCTATAAACCTAAAACCAAAACTAGACAGAACTGACCACTTCAGCTTTTATTCAGGCACACAGTCAAATAGGGATCCTTTAGAGGTATGGATATAATTTATGAAAACAGAGACATTTCAGACACCTGCACATAAGTAATCAATTCCTGTCCCCTTTAACTCATTTAGACCCATTGTGTGTTTAGAACGCTGGAGACAGAACTCCAAACTGCTTTTCGTTGTTAATCTTCCTAAGGCATTGTACAGAATTCTTAGCAAATGTGTACACATTCCAAACAAATCTACATATCTTTAAAACTGTTCCAGGTGCACAAAATATAACCCATCTGAAAGCTGTTCAGGACAAAAAGACCTTTCAAATGAGGGTAGTCACTAATCTGAATTTCTTATATTTTGTTAAATTATGGTCATCTTATTGCATGTATTTCCATTTTTGTTTTTACAAAATTCACATTTCTGATGGCAATTAAAGAAAAACTATGAAGAATTTAGATTAGTGACTACCCTTATTTAAAAAAAACTTTTTGCCCTGAACACAAAAATGCAAAATAATGCAGTTGAAGCACAGAAACCCAGTGGCAGAGTACAAATGGGTGGAGTGGTATTGACAACATTAAGAAAGCACACATTCAAAAAAACCAAAACCTTTTACATACAGATGATTAGTGCTTAATAACATAATGCATCAATGGCTGCCACTGTACATCTGATGCAAACCCATAATCACATTCCTCACTTGAAGAGCAAAGTGGTGGGGGTGTAGGTCATAACTGACTCCTTGTTTTTGTGTTAAAGGAGTCAGTTTTTTTATAGCAAAAACAAGGAAAAGGGTAATTTTTAAAATGGGCAAACAAGCATGGGTACCACTTTTTTTCAGAGCACACCACCACTGGCAGCTACCACTTCAAGATTGCTACTACCACCACCTAATACAATCAGGAAAACCTGAAATAGTCTACCAGCACTGAGATCAATATGGTTAAGGCACATTTACTAGAAATTGCTACTTAGAAAAGAATGAGAAAGTGACTGTGATGATGAGCAAATCTCAGACCAGATCTCTAGTTTGTTAATAGACTCCTCCTGAGTCTGATTTTTACTGCTGTCTGGGCCAAGCTCCACAAATGTTATGCCATCAACAGATTTGTATAAGAGCACTGTGGATGCACATAACTGGACCATTGTCTGATGTTCTGCCACAGTGCTCCAGCATAGTTTCCAGTGTTTCTGTTTATGCAGGCCTTCCCCTCTGCTGGCCTCATAAACATACCCACTTCCTGGCACACTACTTTTCCTTTCTGCAACTGCAGAAGTGACAGCTGCCGTGTGCAACATGGTGGTGCGGACTTAAAGTGTGCATGCACAAGTATCATGCATACATATGTAGCCCCCATGACACCTTTGACTAGTTGACACCCCCTTAAAAGAACTGCTGCCAACTACATGGGAAACAATTTTCTTTTGGCAGAACTACACCCATGGTACCATCCCTAGCATTGGAGTGTATACCAGGCTCATTATCTACAGGATGGGTGGTGGGGGTACATATTAAAATGAACCTTTTTAATCATAACCAGGTCCAGGGGAGAGGATGCTAGGTATATTAGAACATTCTGGGACTCCATTAGCTTCATCCTCAACCCTCACCCACACAGTAATAATATTCAATTTGACTCACCCTCTAGGCAGCTAATTGAGTCTTCTGAGGTCTCCCAGGTGTTCAGCATGAAATTGACTGATCTCTCTGGGCTCCTTGGTAAGTTTTCCTCGCATTTAACAACCTACTCTGGGGCAAGCACCATATCCCCACCCCCTTCCTGTCCTTCTAGCACCACCCCTCCCCCTTTTCTACTTTAAGACTATTTCCCAAAAGGAAACCTTTAAGCTTCTATGAACCCCCCCCAAACCATGACAGCCCTGGCTCTGACAGCCTCTACCCTACCATACTAAAGTTAGCCTCTCCAGCTATCTCTAAACCACATAATTTTATTCTTAACCTGGCCCTTTCCACCTCTTCCATGCCTGACCTCTGGAAAACTGCTAACATGGAACCCATTTGTAAAGCTGGTGATCCTCTCTCTTCTGACAGCTATTGACCCATATCTATCCTCCCCCACCTTAGTAAGCTCCTGGAGAAGGTCATCCATCACCAACTGTCCGAACATCTCAGGAAATACAACCTCTTGTGCAACCAACAGCACGTTTTTTGCAAAAACCACAGCATTACTATAGACCTTGCCCTATTCACTGACCATGTCCTATCAAACTAGGACCATGGATATGCCACTGGTGCCATTTTCATTGACATGTCAAAGGTGTTTGACTTGGTAAACTGTCCTCCTCCTCTCTAAGCTACCCCAGCTTGGCTGCTCCATGGAGACTACAAATTGGTTTTGGAGCAACCTCTCTGACTGTTCCCAAGCTCTGTGCATTGAGTCTGCCACATCCCCTGCCCTCTCCATCATCACTGGTGTTCCCCAGGGCTCCATTCTAGGGCACCTTCTCTTTCTATCTTTGTTAACACCCTCCCCTCTGAAAAGCCTCACCTGCTACTCCCTTCTCTATGCAGATGACCTTGTCCTCTACCATAGCAAAAAGTCTCTCCCTCATATATCCTCCATCCTCACACATAACTACTGCTCAGCCCACAGTTGGCCCATGGCTAATTTGCTTCTGGTGAACGAAAAAAAACTAAGGTAATGCTGTTTGGGTCCAAGAGCCATAGCTCTCAAGGCCAATTTCTCCCTCCAAGTCTTCTCTCCTGATGGCCCTGCCCTCAAGAACTTCCCCTCCTTTAAATACCTGTGGGTAACTCTGGAGCCCTCCCTTTCCTTTGCTAAACACATCAACATGGTTGCATGCAGAGTGAATCAGAAACTGGGGGAGGCCTACCGTATCAAACACTACCTGTCCAAGGAGGCTCACCTGACTATTGTTGCTGGAAATCTCCTTCCCATCTTAGATTACTGCTCTCCCATCTACTTGCACATAACCACTGTCATTTGAGCTCAACTCATCTCTGTCTACAACATCTGATGATTTGCCCTACTCGCCCTGTTCTCCACCCATCACTGTGCCCTCTATCCGTCTCTCGGCTGGCTACCACTTGAAGGTTGCTTTGAATTTACCCTTGACTGTATCTTTGACAGCACACTCAGGATGGGAAACATGCCCCCCTCTCCTCTCTCCTCAAGGCTAGACACTCACCCAGGACCCTCTGTTCCTGGGTTGTCCTGCCTTCAGTTCCCTAAAGCTGCTACTAGTATGGGAAGTAATGCCTTATCTGTCACAGCCCCACCCTGTGGAACAATCTACCTTCATCTCTCAGATCAACCACTTCTCACCTCTCTTTCAAATCCAGGTTCAGAACCTGGCTCCTTGGGAATTATTGCTGTAACTGCTCGCCCAAGTAGCCCTCTCCACCCGCTGGCAGCTGTACCACTTCTTTTTTGCCACACTCCTACTATTATCCTCTACTATGTTTTCTGTGCTCAATGGCTGCCTGGCTAACAGGACAGTTCAAGTCCTAGATTGGCAGGCTCAGTGGTGCTGAGGGTTGAGGCACTGGACGCCACACCTCATGCCACGCCGGTGACCTGGGTTCAGTAGCGATCTTGGGTCTTCAGAAGTCGGTGGGGAAAGAGAGGATTGAGCATCCAGAGGACTGCTCTCCTCTTCTGGGAGGGAGAGGAGGAATGTCCCATGAGCTAGCAGCACCCGGTGGAGACTGGGTGCACTACCGATGCAGGGACCATGCAGAGAAGGGAGAACGCTGGGCAGTCACCTTCTGGACATGAGCAGGAGCACTCACATAGTGGGCTGGGTAGCACTGCATATCCCATGTTTGGGGGAGGGATGTAAAATCTAGAGAAACCCCTCTTGCCATTGGTAGGCGAAGGTGGGTCCAGAAGTCATAACCCCAAGTGACTGCTGGGCACTAGGACACTCGATCTGGATCCTTCTCAGGTACGGCAGCCCTCAACACTATAGATAGAGCACCAGAGGAGCATGGCGGTCCCTTCCCGGGGGACTCAGATCCAGGGGTTGTGCTAGCAGAGCTGGAAGGGTGTCCCCACTGGAGACGAGCGGCCAATGCTTCAGGCCGATGGGAAGAGTCGCAGTACTGCGAGTCCATGCTGGAGTGAGACCAATGGAAGAGAGGTAAATAAAATCGAGTTTGGAAAAAAAAGAGTCCCAGATTGGGAGTATCCACTCACAGCCTCCTCCAGTGCACTTACCCGTTAATCAAAGCCATAAATAAATAAAATTTGCTAGCTCTGACTGCTGAGGGGCCCCAATAACATTCACACTAGAAGCAACAAGCAGAATGTCCAAAGCAGTAACTTGGATTTTGCAGTATGGCTTTATTTACAGATGTTATTTACATATGTTACTTAAAGCAAGCATGGTCCCTCAAAGGTCTGTCATTGCAATACATGCACATTCTCTTTTGCAGGACACTTTGCCACCAAGCAGTGCTGTTTTCCACAAAAACATCTCTATCTCTCTTTCAAAGTGTATCTTTGTGAGATATGCCACATACTTTAGACATTTTCCACACATTTCCAAAGTGTATATCTCTGGGATGTGCCACACACTTTAAAATCCTCCTGGTGCACGTTTTTTTCCCAGGAAACAGTGGTGTCCATCCACAAACCACTTAGCCCTGCCTGAAACTCCAGATGGCGTTCCTCCCACCCTTTGCCTCAAACAGCCTCTGCCATTCCTTCAGGGTTACACCAAATGAGTCTCCAATCCCCAATGAATTACTAAGGTCTCCCAACTAAGACTAATAGGCTAATAGGCTGTATAAAGAGGAGGTTTTACTTCCAGAGATAGAAGATGTATTATGTCACTGTATAGGGCTTATGTGAGGCCACATCTGGACTACTGTTCTCCTTTGTGGAGCCCCTATCTCAGATGAGATATAAATAAAATAGAAGGGGTACAATGGAGAATAACTAAAATAGTAGCTGATATGTCCAGCAAAAGTTATGGGAAAAAATTGGAAGAGCTGGGTACGTAGTCTCTGGAACAAACAACAAAAAGAGGGGATGTTTTATTCATGCACAAGAGTCATAATGACGATGAGTTACTTACACAATTGGATATGTCTTACAATAAGCATAACTGTAACTTAAGAAGTCACAAATAACAGCTGACCCTTACATATCCTAAAACAAATAAAAGGAGATCTTACTATACACAAAGGATAATTCCCTTGTGGAATTTACTCCCTAGTTCTTTAGCAGAAAATGCTGATCATACTAATTTTAAACATAAACTTGATACCTTATTGTTATAATAAATATGGGATGTACCAGCTTGGCTGGAGACATGCTCATGTGGGCCTTCACCTTCTGTATGTCTATACCTCCTAGTAAAACTCATAATATAACTTTAAATTGAGCACAGTTGTGGTGAAAGGGGTCCTGACCGGTGTGATCTAGCCTTATCTAGGGCACACACACCTCAGACAACTCCCTCAGAAAACAGTCTCAAATTCTGTACTCACAGATTAGTTGTTCCTTCCTCCCAGTCATAGAAAGAACAAAAGGCACCTTTCTTTCTCTGGTAGCTGTCAGATTATACTCATTGTTCTCCCCTAAGGCAGCTGTGAACTTTGGGAACTTCAGGGCATTGCGCCTTGGATCCACAAGAATTACCTTATCTCTCACTCCTCCTGGAGTGAAACGAAAGAGTCCTGCAGGCAAACTGAAGATTTTACCAAACTAGGGTGTGAATACTGGGGCTCCCTTTGACATGGTCCCAATGGCAGACGTCCTGCCACTCTAACTGTCACACTTGAACTTACTGATGAACATTTTAAGCTCCCTGAGAGCAGCTGACTCTAAAATGGTTATGCTGCTGTGAGGGTTCTAAATGACATAATCATCCTCTCAGGAAGCAGAGAAAACAATGATGTTATTATGTAGCAAGCCCCTAATGAGCTTCCCACCAGCTGGCTTTTCCTACCTGCCTAAGACTAGTACTAATGGGATTTAGTAACCTGAGGGGACTGGGTTGTTTCACGTAGTTATGTCAGCATTGCCATGTTGCGCAAGGCAGACTCCGGGGCAAATTGCACATGTATGAGTATCACCCATGCGCAGTACTATAATCTAGTACTGCTCCTTTCATTCATTAACACCTGTGACTGTGCTTTCTCGCATATTTCAGTGAGCAAGAGGCTTGAGGGAGTTGGCTGCTGAGGTCATGCTAAGGGGCAGGGTAGCACTGTTTAAACCCCCCACGCTGCTTGCTGCTGAGTGAACACTGCCTGCTCGTCTGCTTTGCTGGATAGTCCCTGCTGTTATTGCCCCTGCAGACATCTGCTGAATGCTGCTGAAGCTGCCTGTCAGGAGATAGAAGGACCAGTGTGAAAGACTGCTCCTTTCATTTATTCAACACCTGTGACTATGCTTTGTCTCATATCTCAGTGAGCATGGGGCTCGAGGGAGTCAGCTGCTGAGGTCATGCTAAGAGGCAGGGTAGTACTGTTTAAATCCCCACACCAGTCACTAGCATGAGCGGTAGTAAGTGGCGCAAGCACCACTCCACCCAGAAAAACCTGTTTGCTATTTAGTTCAGATTTGAAAGAGAATTTGTATCCTGTCTTATCTTTTACTTTTGTAATAGTAAATTGATTCCTGTGTTTTAGTTTTTAATTTGGGAGGAGAGCGTTAGGTTTTATGAGCACTGATACCAGAAGGCTGAGGGCTTATTATAGTTTAAAAAATTATATTATAAATTTTATTTTCAAGTGAAGTTCATTTAGAGTGCTATAGTCCTGAAAGTTTTAATCTTATAAGGAGAGTGTTAAGTGTGTTTTAGTTCCTTAGGGGGTTAGGTCCTTGACTAAATAAACAAATTATCTCTGCAGGTGTTTTACCCCTAGGCCACTGTGGGTTTACAGTATTATGTTATCCTGTTAGTTTCTTCTACCTAGATTTTTATGGGTTTATAGTTTTATGCTAACCTGTTGGTTTCTTTCTGGGCTTCGGTGTAGAACAGCGACTGGGTCTATTTCCTATAATGGCTGTCCTCCCAGTTGCAATGTTTTGGCTGATTCTTTTGTTTTTTTTTTTGTCTCTCCCCAGAATTTTCTTGCCAGTCCTATTGAGTTGGGTGAACCCAACCATCTGGTTGATGTGAATTTCAACCTAAGCAGGTTTCCTACCCTTGACCAAGAGTCTTTTGTGGGATTGTATTTGCTTTGTCCTCTGTATGGTCTGCCCCCCTTTAATTATTATTCCCTCCCTTTGTGCTGCTGGACAATAAAAGTTACTATTATTATTATTTATTAACATTTATGTCTCTTTTGTTAGTGTTAAATCCCTTAAGTGTAGTTAAAAAAGGGAAGGATGCCATGAAAATACATTTAGATTGTGTAGGCTTCTAGCCTTATTGTTACTGATATTTGGTAGTGTTCATCCTCACCCAGGTCCCACTTTTTTGGCACAACAGATCAAGTTTCTGCTCCCATTCTAAAAAATGTTTCTTCTCTGACTGCTCCAGCATTAAAAGTCGTCCATTTAAATATTCAAAGTTTACCATCCAAATGGACTCAATTTGTAGCCTGGGTCAATTTTCATAGTTTTGATATTATTACCCTGTCAGAATCTTGGCTGAACGATAAAATCAAGGATGTGGAAATATCATTGGTGGGTTATAATCTTTGCAGAAGTGATAGATCAGGCAAGCATGGGGTGGGACCCTGATATATGTTAAAAATTACTTTCATTTTTGTATCAGTGATCTCCCACCCCACAACACCGGTTCTGACTTCACTTCTGTGGATTTGTTATTTGGCCAGGATAAGCAAGTCACCATTAGTTCTATATATGTCCCCCAAGGAAAGTTTGATTCTGGTTTGAAACTTATTGCAGAGATACAAAATGTTCTTCTAGCCTGCAGAGAGTAGCTATTGCTAGGTGACCTCAATTGTAATTGGATTTCTGACACCAGTCTTGCTGTAAGGGATTTCTTGTTGGACTTGGATTTACATCAACTAATTAAAGAGGTAACCAGGCCCAACTATAAGTCTGGTGTTGGGACCTTATTGGACTGGGCTGTGGTCACTCATCCTGATCGTATTGTTACTTCGGGAGTGCTTCCTGACACTTTGAGTGACCACTGCCCAGTCTTTTGTGAGAGGTCCGTTCAAGTGGTGAAGCATCCTCCTAAGTATATTGAATTCAGAAAAGTTAAGCACTTAACCCCTGAAATGGTCGAGAGGGCAAGTGGAGAAATAGACTGGACTAACTTTGTTTCTATAAATAATCTAGATACAATGTTAGAAGCTTTTATTTTTCACTATAATACTGTAATTAATAAACATTCTCCCTTAAGGAAAATGAGGATTAGGGCCAATAAGCAAAAATGGATGTCTTCTGAGTTATTGCTTCTAATGAAAAATACACATCAAAAGTTGGAAACAATATAAAACTCTTCTTGATCCTAGTTCACTTCAGAATTATAAGGCTCTAAGAAATCAATGTAAATCTGAAATTTGAAAGGCTAAGATTTAGTATTGCCTCTCTGAACAAAATAAGGCCTTTGGTAACCCCAAGAGAACATGGAAGACTCTTAATAATTTAATTGGATGTGGAAAAAAAGAAGCCACATTCTCTGTGCAGGACGGGGATCAATTAATTAGTGATGCCCAACTGGTCTCTGAAGCCTTTAATAAGTTGTTCGGTGACCTGGATAGTACAGAAAATCTTTTCAGGGCTACTCCTCCAGTGTTATTTCCTCTGATAAGAAAAATGTATTGTCTAAATTTTCCTTGAATTTAGTCACTCCTGAAATTGAAAAAGAATGTATCTTGAAATATGTTCCCCAGCCCTTTATCTCTCATGATGGAATTGATTTCTAGGTTATTAAGCTGGGTATTAACATCTTTTCTTATCCTCTCTCTGTAATCTTAAACTTCTCCTTATCTTCTGGTGTTTTTACCAGTTGTTGGAAGTTGGCTACTATTATTCCCATGTTTAAATCTGGAAATCCCTCGTTGTGTTCAAACTATTGTCCAATCTCACTACTGTCACCTCTCTCCAAAATTTTGGAGACAATTGTTATGGACCAAACCCTTGAATATTTAGAAAGGCATTCTTTGCTAATGGATTTTCAACATGGATTTAAACCATTACATAACACCAAAACAGCCTTGGTGGTGTTCACAGGTGCCGGTCATGGTGCCCTTGATAAAGATTAGATTGTTACGGCACTGTTTGTGGACCTCACCAAGGTCTTCGATTTGGTTGAACACCATCTGATTGATGGTGTTCTTTCTGGCTTCTTCTTTTATGGTAATACTATTAACTGGTTTGAGGATTATCTTACAAATAGATTTCATTGTACTAGAATTGGCAATAGTGTTTCCCTCCCAACTCCCATTAAGTGTGGTGTACCTCAAGGGTCGATTCTCGGGCCTCTTATTTTTTCATTATACATAAATGCTGCTCCATCTGTATGTTCTCGCTCTACTATGGAATTATATGCTGATGATGCAGCATTATACAGCATTGGTTCATCTCCTAATGAAGCTTTGGAAAGGGTGCAACATGATTTTGACATATTCCAGAATTGGCTGTCATCTAATTATATGACCCTGAATTAAACAAAAAAAAAAGTTATGCTTTTTTCTAAAAAAGTTATTTCTTCTGATAATTTTTTCACTGTTATGACTCATGATGGGAACACTATTTAACTTGTTAATACTTATAACTATCTGGGGATTACATTCGATACTGTGTTAGCCTTTGAACCCCAAGTTATTAAGCTTAGAAAGTCTTTTCATCAGAGATTGGGTTCACTTTACAGGGTAAAGCAATTTCGCACCAAGGATTCCAGGCACTTACTTGTTCATAGTTTTTTGTTGAGTACAATAGATTATGGCCTGGTGATCTATTCTGCAATCTTGGGAATGCTACTTGACAGACTAAAGGTTACTTACTATTCTGTTCTTTGCTTTATGCTTGCTGTACTCTCTCAAACTCATCCTTGTTCTTTGCTCTCTAGCTCTCATAATTTATCACTTGAAAATAGAATATCTCATAAAATGGGTTGTTTGATGTATAAGGTTATGAAAGGACTTATTTCCCTGGCAATTACAGCTTTGTTATCTAGATCCCTTAATTTATGTGGCACTAGGTCTCAGTTGAAGTTTACTTTTAGACTTCCCCTGTTTGCTATAGCCCATGGCCAGAGATCTATATCTTATAGGGCTCCACTACTTTTTAATACTATCCCCCATGAAATCACTAAAAGTAAAACAATTTGGTCCTTTAAATCCAGGTTAAAGCAATGGCTGATGAATAACGATGTTTGCACATGATTTGTATAATTTTGTAGCAATTTCTACTGATTGTATATTTGTATTCTGTACTCAATTATGTATTTATTGTATGTTGTATTTTTTGTATTTGTCTTATGTTGTCGTTGGTGAAAAACAGCAGTTTTGCTCATCCAGCTTACAAGTGTGTGTGTATATATATATATATATATATATATATATATATATTAGATATTAGAGGCAAAACTCAGTTTAATGCATTCACGTTAGGGTTGTTCCACAGCGACAAAGTGAGGAATTGGTGTTAGGGTTGAAAACCCCCTTGGACCCTACCCACCCCCAACCGGCATTGGGGTGTGCATTGGGGGTCAGCTAACTCTCACCCCATCACATGTGTAAAGCAGCAGAAGTATAGGAGAATGGGGTGAGAGTTGGGCTGACAGCCTAATGGACACCCAATGCCAGGTGAGGTGAGCTGAGGTCCAGGGTTTTTCAAACTTAACACTGAATTCTCACTTTGTCACTGTGGAACAACCCTAACTAATGCATTAAATGGAGTTTTTGGCCTCTAATTTCCCTTCTTTTTGAGAATGATAACTAGAAATAGTGAATGTAATGCAGCGGCGGGAGCGCGGGGCCCAAGTAACAGGAACAGCAATGTAAACAGAAGCACTAACAGTGGCGCACATGGTAATGCAAGTGCGAATGAGAACAGAAAGGGTAACGCACACGGTGGCATAGACGGGAACGGTCTGCCGGGTAAAGTGTTGTCACATAGTAACATGGTGCCTGCAAACAGAAATGTCAATGGGCATGGTGACGCAAAGTGAAACAGAAAGAGAAACAGTACTGTAGACACAAATGGCAAAAAATAACAGAAACACAAGCGCAAATGAAAACGCAAAGGATAACGCACATGGTGGCGTAGACGTCAACAGTAAGTGAAACGGGTACGGAACCGCAAACAGAAAGAGCAACAGTAACAGTAATGTAAGTGCACAGGCTGGTTTTCCCCAAAACTGGCATAGAGAAAGACAGTGAGTACAAAGAATGTATGCATAATAATGGGTATCGGAGCAGAAAATGAAGACTTGGAATACTAAATAGGTTATATCTCAGGAACCGTACGACGTAGAAAAAAAATTTAAAAGTCGTATGATTTACGACTGTCCTGGCTAGTTTTATGCTTAGCCCCATTAGAGGGCTAAGCATTTTTCCGACGAAAAGTCCATATCTCGGACTGTTTTGAGATACGGCTCTGGAAAGGCGGGAGAACGGTAATGTTATCCTATGGGAAAAAAAGAGAAGTTTAGAGTGCCATAACTTTGCCTCCCTATAATATTTTTTCACCAAACCACTGAAAGGCACATCTTTGGGCTGTTGGCTGTCTTCCCTTCAAATTTCAGGAAAAAAGAACAAACCGTTATTTTGCAGCAGGGTGCCAAAGGATTCCTGTACTGCGTCGGGTGCTGTAATGTTATCCTATGGGAAAAAAATGTCAATTTTGGAGTGCTGAAACTTTGACACCGTGTAATATTTTTTCAACACAATACTGAAAGGCACATCTGTGAGATGTTGGCTGCATTCCCTTCAAATTTCAGCCCAAAACTCCAAACCGTTCTTTTGCAGCGCAGTGCCAAAGAATTGCTGTCATTTTCCCACAGACTAGAAAACTACTGTCGCAATTTGAGAAAGCTTTTGCAAAAATTTGCGACACTTTCATGAGCACGAAAGTACTTTGCGAAAGTACTTTTTCCAGAAATTTGAAAAACATATTTCTGAGGTGTTTTACCCCAAAATAAAGACATGGCTAGCATCCTCAGGGTCCGACTAGGTGAATACAAAAAACATTAGATTGCTAGAGGGTCCCAAATTTAAATGCCAAGCATTTCTCTGATCACCAACTGAAAACAAAATGGTGGATTTGCAAAAGTAACAGACCCATTTGCGAAAGCAAAAATGCATTTGCGACACTGTCAAACTTTTTGTTAACTTTTCCCATTGACTTATAATGGGAAATTGTTTTTTGAATAACTTTTGAACCATTTAATATTTTTTCACCAAATCTTCGAATGGCACATCAGGGACCCTGGCCGCATGTTCACTGAAGATTTTGGGCAGGTCATGCAAATTGTGCGACCTGTAGGCGCGACCACAGAATTCCAGAAAAAGCGTAAACACACTCACAGATCACGCCTAATAACTCCGAAGCCGTATATCCAACTGGTATGAAACTTGGCAGATCCCAAGGCCTATGGCTTTTGATTACATATTCCAAATTTCAGGCAAATCTGTCAAATGGTTGCAAAGTTATTAAGGTACAAAATTTTGGGTTTAACAGAGAAATGGCTCCTCAACCCTAACTATGGTAGCACGGTGTATATATATATAAATGTCATCACTGCAATATTATGGCTGACTCTGGTGCAGCAGAGCACCACATATTCTTTTCACTGCTCTTGCTGCTCCTAAAAGCTCTCCACAGCCATATTGGCTCTGACCAGAGTTTGTTAGTAAAGGCACAGACTTGAAACTGATGGGATCAATGGCTCGGTTCCCTGGCATGTTCACCCACATGGCAGTTTCATCCATATTTCCTATCATGGACAGTTTCATAACATAGTTTAGTATTTGTTTTCTGCATAAACATGCAAAGTCTATGGTTTTTGGAATGAAGTCTTTCAGGAGCTGTTGCTCTACTGTGGTCCTCTGGCACAGAGTAAATCCTTAGTGCCAGAGGAAATTTGTCTACCCAGCCATGGCTTGCAGAAAAACTTGAATCTTGTATTAATGTAAGCCTCTTCTCATTTGAGAGAGGCTTATGATCCCTTTAAGGACCCCTTCCTTCTTATTACCTCTCAGAGCTTAGGGAATTGTTAGTGCTCTGGGGGTGTAATTCCTGCTTACCACCACTTGGTGTCAGCTGAGAGCAGGGTTTGAAGGTATAAATGGGCAGGAATAGGAATTGTAGAGAGAGTTCCTTGGTGAAGATAGAGGGAGGCTGATTGGCACTGCAGGGCAGTGAGGGGTGGGGAACCCCTCCCTGTTTTAGGCAGACCGGCTTCATCAGAGGTGATGTGTCAGGTCCCCTGGGTGAGAATCTGATGGACAGCATAAAGACAGGAAGCTGCAGCCATTTTTGGTAGGGTCCCAGGCTCCGGGAGGTGGAAGGGAGAGAATCAGAGGTGCAGAATAGGTAGACCCAGGGTCCAGTTTGGCCCTGGGTTAGGTTGGCAGTGGGCCTGGCTAGTGAGGGTTGCATTAGGCTGTGGCAGGGCCTCTGCATACTGGTGTGGGAAGGCGGACCAGGTTCCACTGGTGAGGGGACCTTGGGGAGCCTCTAGCCCTGATAGGGTCTGTTTGGTAGGACAGGCCTGGATACTACCGGTCTATAGCCAAGTGGGCTGCAGAGTGACCTGGAGATGTTTTTTCCCCTGGTGCTGGTTTGCAAATATTGTGCAGCAGGATGGATGGATGGATGGTGGAGAGAACGCTTACAGCTGGCAGAGGATTCCATCGTGCACCCTGTCTTTTGCCTAAGCCCAGAACTCCTAAGAGAGCTAGTGGAGGTTTGGGGAAACCAGCAGACCAGGAAAGTGACCAGGCAGGAGAGTATGGGGGGTAGGGTGTGGTGGATTTGGCTGGTACCGCACCATCCGTGTCCCTGGAAGGCCAGAATAGTGAAGTCAGGGAGCATGGGGAGTAAGCTACATGCTGCCCCAGTTAAAATAAACAGTAGGGCCCCATTTGAAACCAAGTAGAAAGCTCCGTTAGGTACTTACCAGTGCCATTGGGATCTAGGGAGCTTCACGGTCTATGATTATAGGTCACTAGGTTTCTAGAGAAAATCAAGTCTGCTGTGTATAGAGCTGTTAAAGACCTTGCTTTGACAAAATGTTATTGCCAAGTTGAATGTATAAAAGTTTAGCCACATGGAGCTGTAGAAGTTTATTTAAGTTACAAATGAACCCCTGAGCCCATTTGAATCATTTTGGGCACAGGAGAAATAAAGTGATTTGGATTGCAAAAGAATAAATTGGAGCTGATTTTGTTTGTAAAGAGGAAATGCATGAATTTAATATCCCCAAGGTTTTAATCTGCTAATGAGTCTTTATAGTGCGTTTTTTATCTAAGATCCTGCATCTCTGGTCCTGGACTTGGTGGGGGGTTCCAGCAGCAAAAGAGAGAAGATGTCCAGAGGCCGTGGATCCCGAGAGGAGTTGGAGTGCCCAGTTCTTTTTGTGACCACAACCTATGAAGCTCCCAGCTGTCTTGAAGACATCTTCAGGTAGGCCCATATGTTTAATCCAACCTTTGCACCTGTGTAATTTGTCTGGTAAGATTTCTGTGCTGTGCCCTCTCCCCTATACCATCAGAGTTTGTCCCTAGACATGGGGAGGAGGTGGGCCACACATGGGGGCTCATCCGGGATATTTCCTTGCACTTCAAGAACCAAAGAACCCCGAATCCCTGGAGCAGAGGTGCTGGTGGGCCTCTTTCCAATTATAGGCAATGTGGCACACTAAAAATTCCTTGTGGTGGTGTAGGAGTTAGGCCCTGAGTGAAAGTAGGCCCAAACTCTCCTGGTGTGGTGCTCAAGTGTGACTGGCCAGTCACATGTTACTTTGGCTGCCTCTGATTGGTGGATGGCTACAGAGATAAGAAACCAGCTTGTAGGCCCAGCGCCATATTGCAGCAGCATAACGAAAAGTATGGAGGTGTAGAGCAAGCTAAGAATTGTTTTTTTAATTAGATAAACTTTATTGAAAACCAGGTATCAAAGACAGAACAAGACAATTAGCAATACAACAATACAGACCCCAAGTTCACCCACCTCCTTCCACACCCCCACCTCCGGTGGAGCAATCATGGTACAGAAGCCAAAGTAATAACTTAACAAAGGGAAATAAACCAGTTTATATCAGTGGTATAAACACCTAGGAGCCAGGTAAAACAATACAATGCCGGTTCACAGTTAATATCATTAAGACAAAAAACACCTAGATGGTATATAAAGTATAGAACTTACCCCATCTTTTGTCATAGAGGAGGAGCCTATGATGAAGACTCGCTATCATATGTTCCACTCTGAGATTAAACAACAATTCCTGTAACCACTCTTGATAAGAGATAGAAACTTGGTTGAGCCATTGCCGCAGGACCAATTTCTTCAGAGAGAGAGAGAGAGAGAAATGCAAGCCATGTAAAACTTATTCTCCTGAACTAAAACTGAACTATAATCCCCAGAATTCATATCACGGGTTTAAACAGACCTTATAAACCCGAGAGTGGGCCTGCCTTGGCTTCAATAAGGCTCCATAGAGAAGCAATCTTAGGGCAATCCCAAAAAATATGTAGGGTGGAAAGGGCTTGTCCATGTCTAGTGGAGTCAGAATAAGACAATCTACCCATTTTAGCCAATTTGTTTGGAGTATAATAGAGATTGTACAAAATAGTAAACTGAGTGAATCTAAGTCTGTCTTGGGCAACATACCAATATAAATCGGTTCATATAAGCTGCCATTGCAAGGGGGATAATGGGAACAGCATGCCCCAGGTGGGGGGATAGTCATTCAAGTCCAGGAAAATCTGGGAAAAAAGCAGGGAATACAAGGCAGACACTGCATGCAGTTTTAAAACCTGATCTTTAATGGTAGTTAAAAATTCTGAGAGATCAGTGGTCCAACTGCCCAGCCCAAACCAATGGAGTAGAGCATGCCTAAGCTGAACATTTTTAAAAACATACTTATTTCCCAGCTGAAGGTGATCCAGTATGCCAGCTACTGACAGCAAGGACCATGCAGACAACAAATTACAAACTCAGGCATGGACCAATTGGGGAAGCCACTCCATGGGGATAATGTGACCTCCAATCCTTAAATCAGAATTGCAGAGTATAGGTTGAGAAATGTCCTTAGAAATAGGGTGTTTCAGCAAAGCCCCAAATTGGGATTATACCTGAAGTGAAAGGCCCTTAACAGTATTATGGAGTGCAGAAGGGAGAGATTTCAAAGGGGTTAAAAACAATGATGGCACCGATAACCCAGAGTTATTAAGTAAATCTAATTCTAAATCCAGCCATATGGGTACATAAGAAACATTAGGGTCCTGGACAGGAGGGGGCAGCCACTGAAACATGTTATTAAAGTGACTGACAAAATAATAAATGAGAAAGTGAGGGAGTTTAAGGCCACCCAAATTTTTAGTGGTGGCAAGCTTCTTGTAAGCCTCCTTGGGGCTTCCTTGGCTTAAATAAATTCAGTAATCATACTGTGAACACGCCGAAACCAAGTCGGGGGAGTCAGAAGTTTAACATATTTAGGAGATAAAAAATTCAGGGAAGGACATTCATTTTAATAACATTACTTCTCCTGCTTAGAGTCAAAGGTAGGGTATGCCACCTCTGGAAATCCTGCTGGAGCTTAATTATCAGATCATACATATTGACCTTACGCATCCAAGCAGGGTCCTTTGAGAAGTGCAATCCAAGATATTTAATGGAACGAGGGGACCAATTCATACCCAAATGAAAGAATGTCCTCCTTGACTACAGTTGGTGTGAGGGGGAGGACTTCTGTTTTATTAAGATTTAATTTGTAATTGGACAACCTGCCAAATTCCTCAATGATATGTAATGCATCAGGAAAAGAAGTCCTAGGATGGGCGATATGCAGCAGAATATCATCTGCAAATGCCAATAATTGTAAAATATGAGGGCCCACAGAGATGCCCATCAGATCAGGACAGGACTTTAACTTCTGGAGAAGAGGGTCTAAATACAGATTAAAAAGAAACAGGGAAAGCGGACAGCACTAACGAATGCCAGAGTATAGAGCAAAAGGTGTGGAGAACACCCTGTTGCAATAAATCCTGGTGGTCTGGGAAGAGTATAATACCGGAATCCAAAGAAGAGAAGACTGTGGGAAACCAAATTTTTCAAGGGTCAAAATCAAGAAGTCCCAGCACACTCTGTCAAATAATTTCTCTGCATCCAGGGAGACCAACACCATAGAAGTGATGGAGTCCCTAGATGCAGAGAAAATATGGGCCAGCTTCCATAGGTGGCCTACAAATGACCTGGTAAACACAAACCCCACTTGCTCCTGACAAATATGCCCCACCCAGACCCGATCAACCCTTTGTGCAAGAATTTTAGTTAAGATCTTGATGTCGTAATTTATTAAAGAGATGGGCCTATAATTGGAGACAGAATCAGAGTTTCTTTTGGGTTTCAGCAAAAGGACTATAAACACCTCCAAGAGAGTAGGGTCAAAAATACCAGAAGTATAGATATATAGGGAAAAGCAATGTAGAAGTGGGACCAAATCCATGATGAAAGCCTTATAAAAATTGTCTGTAAAGCCATCAGGCCCGGGAGCCTTATCTAAGGGCAGGGTCGAAATAGCCACACAAATTTCATCCTCAGAAACAGATTTAGACAAGAATGCCCACTGGGACTCTGTCAGCTTTGGAAGGGGAACACCATTTAAATAAGCCATGATGAGAGATCTCCCTGATGGAGAACTTCTGGGATCATATAGGTCTTTGCAAAAGGATGCGAATTCCTGGGCAATATCCCTTTTCAGGGTGCCGTCAGGAGCCCTAATAGCAGCAATCAGCCTGGATGTCTCTTGTTTTTGAAGACGCAATATGAGCAAGTGGCTAGCTTTCTCCCCTTGGTCAATATATTTTGACTGTGTCCTGAGGATAGCATATTCAGCCTTCTTCCTCAAAAAGTTTGTGTAACTATCACACAGGATCATCAACTCTTGATGAGTAGCCTCTGGAGTCAAGGGGGAAAGAGAATGTTCAATCTCAGGAATATGTTTAAGAAGCTCTGCAGCCTCCTGCATGCGCATGCGTTTATGTTTAGAAGAAACCCTAATGAATTCCCCTCTAAGAAAACCTTTAAAAGCAGACCATTCTAAGTTGTCCCTTTCAATGGAACCAGAATTATTTTGGATAAACAATGCAATTTTGTCCTTAATTCTGTCAACAATGTATTTATCATTAAGAAGTTGATTACTGTACGTCCAGGCTGTGTCCTTTTGGAGATTAGCATTGACAGACAATCTTATCCATACTACAGAATGATCCCAAAGGACCCTGGCATCTATCTCCCTACCCAGCACCCCCCCCCAGCAGACAAACTGACCAAAATAAAATCTATCCTGGAATAAGACCCATGTGCAGGAGAGTAAAAAGTATATGCTCGATCCTGCAGGTTCAGTGTCCGCCAGGGATCACATGATCCCAAAGACTCTATCATGTCTCGAATAGAGCACTGGCCAGGAGACAGACCACACAAGATCCTATCACACCTGTCAAGGTCTGAGGTGAGAGAGACATTCCAGTCCCCCCCAATAATTAGTGGGGTGGGTAGGAAAGGGGAAAGGAGGTCCGTCAGTTCCATAAAAAAGAAGGGATCTGCCACATTGGGGCCATACACACTACCAAGAATAACCACTGACCTATCCAAAACACCCTGAATGAGAACCGGTTACCCCCCCGACAGTGACATTTAGCCAGTGAGGTCCCCCACAGCAACTTCAGTGCCATGCCGCTGTGGGAAATCCGCTGGCATCAGGCGCTGTCTGTTGGGGGTCCTGCACCCCCCAATCAGCTCTGACTCAGAGTTGATTATCCTAAAGGGGGGGTGCGAGGGACACAGCCCCCCTTGTGGGGGTTCGGGGGTGAAGCCCCCCATATAAAACACAGTCAACCTGTGGGAACTGGCAGCCAACTGCAGAATGCGGTCGACCTGCTGGTGTCGCTGACTGGACATTCGAAAGAAATTTTGTCAAGCACCCGTCATGGATCCTACATGAACATATCTGCCATGGTGATCCATGAGACATTGATGACTATAAAAATTAACCGATTTGGTAATCAGGATGGCTACACCCCTACTAGTATGAGTGAAGCCAGCTGGAAAAAGCTGACCAACCGTCTGTCTCCGGAACAAAGCAGCTTCCGAGGGCAGAAGGTGGGTTTCCTTTAGGAAAGCTATATGGCATTATAAATGGAACAAGTGTTTAAGAATTTGATAACATTTAAAAGGGGACCTGGCCCCTTTAACATTCCAAGAAGCATATTTCAACAAATTAGACATTTACAACTAACATCATAAAACCACAAACAAGACCAGTAATAATAGGCAGGAAAACGTTTGACTCCCCAAGGAAGCTCCACCATCCCAACCCCCCAAAATAACCCAACCACATCTCCTCCTTGAATACCAACACCTACCCTAACAAACATTACACAATACCATAAGAACCACCTTCCTCCAACCCCAAATGATGAAATCCCAAAAGCCCCAAACAAAAATAGAACACATATCACCAGTGTCCATCAATGATGACAGACAACCCAACCCAGACCTAGTGCATAATAGCTAAAGCACTTAGCATAAAAGCATCCCAGATCTCTCACCCCTGCCCCATACATCCCCGTGAAATGTAACCCTACATTAACCAAATACAGCATACCCCACACTCAGCCCTAAGATCAGTCCCAAACAAGTAACCGAATAGCTAAAGCTATGTTATACAACCCAACTGGCCCTGTCCCCATACAATCTACTAAACCACAGTTATGAGAGTAGGTACACAAATAAAGCAAGCAAACTGTGAATTCCATAACAACAAACAGTCCACTCTCAAGCAGGTAACAATGTTTGGTATAAAAGGTTTGAAAAGGATCATTAACATCTAACAATGGAAACTAACAGTGAAGAACTATTAAGTTCAGTAAAGAGGGTAGAGGGCTCCAAGAGTCAGAAGAAAAAAAAAAGTCCTCTTAAACTGTAAAATAAAGCTCCTGCTAGTGGCCCATCCAATTTAACTATCTGAAGCAAAAGGAAAAACCGAACAGTCTGAAAAAGTAAAGTCGTGGGCCAGAAAGTTCTGGTCATAAAAGAAATCTCAAAACTGTACTCCTGGCTGCTTAGGCAGAGTGGGTATCCATTTAAATATTTACTGCTACTACTACTACTACATTATTACCAAAAGTAAATGAAATTTTACTCAGGATGTGCTGAATGTGCCATGGGTCAGGTGCGCTGAGCATCCAAAACAGTGTGAAAGATGGCAGCTCGCAAATTGCATGCTCAAGCAGGCAGCGGCTTGGAGTCCCTCTCTCCTCTAGGCCCCCCCCAGGCTGTGGTACTGGGAACCAGAGTGAGTATTCAACAGGCAAGCATCCTAGGTCAGGCAATGAGAAGGCAAATTAGTAAACTACCACAAGGGGAGAGGATTAAATTATTTGAAATATGCAAACATAGAAACAGTCTACTGTATGAAACACCTTTGGATCATCTTCTCTAAGCACGTGAGTAGATTAAGCTGAACTGTGTAGACAATTTCAGCTGATAACTTAGATGAAAATCGATTCTTTCTGCTGTAAATCATCCTTCCTTACTGGTCCACTCATGTTCTCCTGTTTTCTCTCTTCTCGGGATGTGTTCAGTACATTTAGCTCACCAGGAGAAACTTGTGCAATAGTTTGTCAGTATAATAATAATTCAGACATTTATGTGCTGCTGGTCTCAATATGTCTGTAACAGGGTGGGTGGGAATCAACAGGTGGGAGGGGGTACTAATTTTATTCTGGGATAAGGTGGTGGTATGGGTATCAGATGACAAGAGGGAATAAGGTTGTCATTTTGAGAGAAGATGGGTATCAGCAAATGGAAGGTGGGATAGGGGAATTCATTCTGGAACAGGCTAGGTATTGCAGATGGGGGGGCAGTGGAAATAATATTGGTACATGTTGTGTATCACCAGATGGAGAGGGAAGGGCCAGGGTATTTGATACTGGAACAAGGGAGGGAGCAGATGTATCTATTGTGGGACAGGGTGATAAAGTATTCATTCTTGGACATGGCGGATATAATACAGATGGGATGAGGCCAGGGAAGGGGTATTCATTTGGACTGGGTGGGTAACAACAGATGAAGGGTCAGGGGTTGCATACTGGGCAGAGTGGTTGGTGGCAGTTGGAGGGAGCAGGATGTACATACTGGGGAAGGATGACTGTCAGCTGATAGGAGGGGGAATTAAGTGTGTGCTCCGTATTGGGGTGATACCATGCCCTGGCTCACACAAAGGTTAAAAAGTGGATAACTATAGCCAGCAGATGAGCACATAGAATGGAGTCAGAAACAGGCCAACACACCCGGGTATGAAAAAATACTTTATTTTCTATTTTTTAACGTTTTTGTGATTGTTACCAAGTATTGCCATTAATTTTCCTAAGTTTCCAATCTGAATCAGGATAAATTAGAACTTATGAGGACTCTGACATGGATCTTGTTCCTGATAATAAGGGTCAGGACCTTTTCAGGTCCACCCTTCCCTAGCCTATTGCTACCTTGTCAGCTGTTAGCAAACTATTGGAGAAGGTAGTAGAGATACAGCTGTCAGAGTATCTGCAAAATATGATTTACTGTCCCCAGAGCAACATGGCTTTCATAAGGGCTACAGTACTGCTACAGCCCTTGCTAAGGTT
Organism: Neoceratodus forsteri; assembly: GCA_016271365.2. Lineage (NCBI taxonomy): Eukaryota > Metazoa > Chordata > Ceratodontiformes > Ceratodontidae > Neoceratodus > Neoceratodus forsteri. The sequence goes on from CM028133.1 coordinate 935,677,341, forward strand.
ATGTCTGAAATTAGGACAGCAATAGGTCATGGCATGTTGTCTGGGGCGATCTTTGTAGCCCTTTCCAAGGCCTTCGATTTAGTTGATCATACCCTTCTTTGTGCAAAGCTTCATTCTCTTGGCATGTCCCATCCGGCCCAAGCATGGTTCTCCAACTACCTTGATGGCAGGCAACAGTTTATTAAGCATAACAGAGTCTTCTTGGAATCTACTTGAGTTAACATTTGGGTTCCTCAGGGATCTATCTTAGGCCCCATTTTATTCTTCTTATTTGTCAATGATTTCCCACTGGTCCTCACCCACAGCAATACCACCCTATATGTTGATGACTTGGTTCTCCTGCCCAGCTTGCAGGATATCAGCCTCATAAATCACCACTTACAAGCTGACTTCCATAAACTACAAACCTGGCTCCTGACAACTAAGCTTTTTTTTAACCTTAAGAAAATGCAGACTATGCCCTTTGGCTCTTCCACCAAGCTTAGGCTGTGTCCTGCCCCCGAGGGTTACAAGTGTTGATGGGTCCCTAGTGGGCATTACATGCTCCTTCAATTAACTGAGAGTCAGTTTTGACCTCAATTAGACCACTCCCTGTACATTCGAAATGTGTATAAGGCAACAGATACCAAACTGGGTCTAGCCTATAGGTCTTGAGAGGCCCTTACAGTAGCTGCGCGACATGTCCTGGCTAAACATATACTCCTTCCTACACTCAGCTATGGGCTTATAACCTTTCCCCTTGCCACAAAAACTTGCCTAGCTAAATGGGATGTGGAGTACAATAATATTTGCCGCTTTGCCCTTGCTGTCCCTCAGCTTACTCATCATTGCCAGCTATACAATAAACTTCAGTGGCTGTCACCGAGCAACTACCGCTTGTTTGTCCTGGGCTGTTTTATTGATAAGATAGCCAGAACTGCCACCCTTCCTGCCCTGTCTGAACTCCTTAAACCTGTCCAACCCTCATACCTGCTTAGATCTACTGACTTGCAGTCTTTTCTTGTCCCTAACCTTGACAGGTGACCGGGCCTTTGCTGTCTGTGCCCCTAGATTCTGGAACTCCCTTCCTGTGCCTGCTTGGAGTGCTACCACCCACTACATTTTGAAGAGCTCCTTAAGGGAGCATCTCAATTCTGCCTTGGTCTGCAACTGTTCCTAAAAATAAAAGGGTTTGGTGTACTATATTTTTGTATTAATACCTGGCCCACGCCCATGACTAATGAGTGGTTCCCAATATTGGCAACACTCTGACATTTAAGCAATTATTATCTACTAATTCACTGTACCCTAGTTTTTGCCTTAGCTCATGTATGTTTTCACATATTGTCAATAACCTCTCTGTAAATTTGATTGCATTTATTGTTTACTGATAAGAATCAGAATTGCAACCCTTTGAGTCATGGGGCCTGATTCCAAGACATATGTCGCAACTCACCAGCACTTGCGAGTTGTGACATATGCCGCTACCCCGGGGACCCTGCACCAGATTCCAGAACAGGCGGGGTCCCTGGTGACTATGTCCTGTCATTTGTGGCACCTCCAGCATTGCGCCATAGGAGGGGTGCACCTTCACAGGATGCTGCAAGCCTCATTACCACCCTCCGACAGGGCGCAGGTCCCACATGGCACAGCCCCTTGCATTGCCCAGCTCCCCGACACCATGACAATGCCTCGCAGGGCTGGAGGGGAATGGGGGGCCACAGGACTAATGCTGGTGCACCGTGAATATGAACTACCCTGTGGGGCAATACCTTGGAATGGGGGCATGGGGGTGCCAACAGCCCTCTGAGGGCTGCCCTGCCACAGAGGATGGGTGGAGGCTATGTGGTACCATGGGAGGGGCAGCTTTTGGGGCATCAGTCACAGAGGTGCATCCCGAGTGGACGTACGGTACAGTTAAACCAGTTAATAGCTGGTCTAACTGTAGTTAGACCACTGTCTTCCGGGGTCCATCTTGGAATAGCAAATTTGCTATTCCATCTGCCACCTTCCTGGAATTGGGTGTAACTGCTACTAAAAACACCCTTGTGCCATGTTGTAGGAGGTTTATGGCATACCTGGTGGTGTAGTGCACCTTTGGTGGAGGCAGCTTGTGCCATGTCACAGGCTGCTTTCTGGAATATCAGTCAGCATAACGCATGGTGCAAAGTGCTACTTGCACAATTGGATTTGGCACAAGTCACTTTGCGACATACGTAACCCATTCTGGAATTAGGCCTATAGACTCCTTTACAAAAGCTCTAAGTCAGGACATTATGACATTGCACAAGGAAAACAATCATGGTCCAACAGAAAACAAAAACATAGCATAGGGAGAAAACCCTGGGTCAGAGTTACAGATGATCGAGGGGTGTAGACCCTGTGTCAGTGAATTAAACATAGATGCCAAAGGAGCAAGAAGAAGCTGTACAAATATATACAAAATCATAAGCAAAGTGAAGCAGTATTATACAGTGGATTAAACATAGCTGGCCAAAGGAGCATCGGGAACCAACATAAGTATGTACATAGTCATAACTAAAGTGAAGCAGTAATATACAGGGGATACATCACAGACCCATGACAGGACATAGTCTGGTAGCCCTGGGGGAAGGAGGGAAGGGCAGGTGATAGGGGTTATGGACAGCTACAGAGGCTGGAGGCAAAGATGGCCTCCCTTAACTTGACTTTGAAAGGGCCTAACTTATGGCTGGCCCGGTGGCGCTGAGGGTTGAGGTGCTGGATGCCACACCTTGCGCCACACTGGTGACCCAGGTTTGGTAATGGACTTAGGTCACTGGGGGTCAGCCGGGGGGGAGAGAAGGACTGAGCACCTGATGGCTTGCTCTCCTTCTCCGGGGAGGGTTGTCAGCTAGACCTGCCACATTACTGCCATCTCCTGGGTGCACCTACATAGAAACATAGAAGTTGACGGCAGATAAGGACCGCAAGGCTCATCCAGTCTGCCCATTTATTTTTCTACCTTATAAATGTGCCATTGGCCTTTGCTCTGTCAGTGACCTATCTGTATTGCTCCCTTATGCCTATCCTAGGTTCTGGCAGTGCAGTCAGGGAAGCAGTGAATGAAGGTAGGGGCTGACGTTGGCCTAGGGTGCTGAGCAGAGACGTGTCTCTGCATACCTCTGCCTCATTTTCCCTCCTCGAGTGCTGATGTCAGCAAGGGGTGGGCACTGAACAAAGGAAAGACACCCTACAGCTGGTCTGAGTGACAAGCTGCCAAACCGCACTTCCACGGAGGAACCAAGGGCAGACTTCGCTGTGCACACTCTCCTGAGGATTGGAGGAGGTAAGGGGGTGAATCTTTCTTCACCCCACCCGGTGGGGGTTAACCAGGTCTCTAGAATTAATAGAGTAGTGCACTCTAGAAGTGGATACATTGGCCCTTGAAGTGGAGTGTGAGTGCTTGGAGGCTGCAGGAGAGTGGACCAGTTGGGGGGGGAGAGAGGGGCGAAAACAGAAAGTGAAAAAAAAAGAAAGGGCCTAACTTGTCAATAGCGGAAAGTTCATCCAGGATGACATTTAGCCAGAGGAGGGCTCTGTAGCGAAAGGACCATTGTCTCAGGGAGGTCCGACAGTGAGGAATATTGAATAAGGTTTTCAAAGAGCTTCGGGTGACCCGAGCAGGGAGAGCAGGTTGTATCAGGTTGTGAATGCCTGGGGGGGGAGGCATTACTCAATGCGATCTTTTTGGCAAATAGGCAAGTGTGGTATTTTAGCCTACCCTGGAGGTTGAGCCAAGAGGTGTATTGATAAAGGTTGCAGGAGTGGGTCATCCGGTCACACCCAGTGACCAAGCGGCATTCCTTGCTTAGGGAAACTGAGATCCTGCAGAGGGCAGTAGGGTTGTCAAAACCATATATAACAAGCCTGTAGTCAATCAGCAAGTGGACAAAGGAGTTTACATCTAGGTGGAGATCCTCTGGAGAAAGTTGTCACTTTTTATGCCTGTTGAAGAGGCCCAGCCTGGAGTTAATAGTGGAGGAGACATTATGGATGTGATTGGAGTAGGTGAGGGAAGAGTCCAGTGTAATACCTAGGTATTTAAAGGAAGAGACTTGTTCAAGAGGAGCATTACCAGCTTATGTGCAGCAAACTAGTTTTCGGCCTCATTGAAAGAGTTCTGGAAACATAGCAACATAGAATTTGATGGCAGATAAGGACCGCTTGGCCCACCTAGTCTGCCCATTTTTATACCTAACAGATAAGCTGCAGTTAATCAACAGCTTACTTCCTCCTACCCCCCACTAGGACTGCCTTATGTCTGTCCCATGCATTCTTGAATTCCTCCACTGTTCTTGACTACACGACCTCCTCAGGGAGGCTGTTCCATGCATCCACAACCATCTTTGTGAAAAAATACTTCCACACATTACCTCTCAGCCGTCCCCCCTCTATCTTCAAATTGTGCCCCATTGTTCTTGCACATCTCTTTTTCTGAAAGATGCTACCCTCTTGGACTTTGTTGATTCCCTTGAGGTACCTGAAAGTTTCTATCATGTCCCCTCTCTCCCTTCTTTCCTCAAGGGTATACATATTAAGCTCCTTTAGTCTTTCTTCGTATGTCTTCTGGTGCAGACCTGGCACCATTTTGGATGCCCTTCTCTGGACAGCCTCCACTCTGTCTATGTCTTTGCAGAGATGGGGTCTCCAGAACTGCACACAGTACTCCAGATGGGGTCTCACCAACTGTCTGTACAGAGGGATAACAACTTCCTGTTTTCTACTATTGATACCTCTTCCTATGAATCCAAGTATCCCCCCAGCCTTCCTTACTGCCTTCTCACATTGCTTGCCCACCTTTAGGTCATCTGATATAATTATCCCAAGGTCCCTTTCCATTTTTACTGTTGTCAGTATTTCACCCCCCACTGTGTACGCTTCCCCTGGGTTTTTGTTTCCCATGTGCATTACCTTGCACTTCTTTGCACTGAATGTGAGCTGCCATACATTTGACCATTCCTCCAACCTTGCCAAGTCCCTTCTCATCCTTTCCACTCCATCTTGTGTATCAACCCTGTTGCAGATCTTTGTGTCATCTGCAAAGAGACATACTTTTCCTTCCAGTTCCTCTGCAATGTCACTTATAAAGACATTAAAAAGGACCGGTCCCAGTACTGAACCCTGCGGTACCCCGCTAATAACCCTCCTTTCTTCACTGTGTACTCCATTTACTACTACCCCTATGCCCTGTTGTCTAGCCAATTTTTATCCAGGCTACCACCTTGGGACCCACTCCAAGGCTGGCTAACTTGTGTATTAATCTTTTGTGTGGGACTATATCAAATGCCTTACAATCTAGGGTAGGCCATGTCCACAGCCCCTCCCTGGTCTACTACTTTGGTCACCCAGACAAAATAATCTATTAGATTCATCTGACACAACATTCCCATCATGAATCCATGCTGCCTTGGGTCCTGTGCTCCACTGGCCTCTAGGTACTCAACAATTCTTTCCTTCAGAAGTGATTCCATCATTTTCCCTACCACTGAGGTCAAACTAACTGGTCTGTAGTTTCCTGCCTCTGTCCTGCTCCCACTTTTGTGAAGAGGAATCACATCTGCCCTCCTCCAGTCCTCGAGTACCACCCCATTCTCCCATGATTTGTTAAAGAGAGTAGTCAGAGTTGTCACTAGTTCTACCCTTAGTTCTTTTAGAATTCTTGGGTGAATTCCATCAGACCCCATTGCTTTGTCCATCTTCAATTTTATTAGTTTTTTCAGAACCCTTTCTTCTGTAAATGGACTGGTATCGAACCCCGTCTTCAGAGTGTTTCTCTTGTTTGGTTTAGGTACCTCCCCCTCCTCTTTCTTTGTGAATACTGAGCAGAAATATTTGTTCAGTATACCTGCTTTTTCACTGTCACCCTCTACCCACATTCCCTCCCCTTAATTAAGCCTCAGTATCCCTCCTTTGGTCTTTCTTCGCTCCCTAATGTACCTATAAAAGGTCTTATCCCCCTTCTTAACAGAATTGGCTATCCTTTCCTCAGTTTGGGCCTTTGCTATTCTGACTGCCTTCTCAGCCTCTTTGTGGAGTGTGAGTTGGAGGGCGATAGGGTCAGGATGGCTACTAAAGAGAACAGCATCATCTGCATAGAGGAGTATTTGCCCAGGATAGAATAAAGGGAGAGAGTTTAAGAAGATGCTAAAGAGGAGTCGGCCCAGGATGGTGCCCTGGGGAACACCAGCGTATATAGGGAGAGTGTCTGAGAGGGTGGGGTTTATTTTGACTCTTAAGGATCAGCCACTGAGGTAGTTCTCAAACCAGGATGTTGATTCGGGCATCAGGCCGGTAGCGTATAGGGTACTGACGAGCAGGGCATGATTTACAGTGTCAAATGCCTTAGTCAGATTGATGTATACCAATCCAAGTAAGTGACCCTTGTCAAGTGCTTTATGTATGAACCTGGAATATTCTATCAAGGCAGATGTCGTACAGTGGCCTTTTCTGAATCCCTGATGTTCCCAGCAGAGGAGGTCATATTTGGATAGGTGGTCTGTGAGCTGATCTGAGACAATTTTCACAAGGGCCTTGGAGAGATGGGGGAGGATAGAGATAGGGCAATAATTTTTGGGAGAGGTTGGGTCTCCGGTCTTCAGGATAGGAGTGATGACTGCCTGCTTCCGGATGGTGGGGAATTGGCCCAGACATTGGGAAAGGTTTAGAATTTTTGTTGGGGTGCAATGATGGTTTAGAGTGCTAGACTGAGTAGTTTTAGGTCAAGTGAGTCACCGATGTGCTGAGTTTTACCCAGGGCTTTGATTAGGTATGGTTTGGCCTTGCAAGCAGAGATAGCCCTTAGGTGGGGCATGAGGGGGTGGGATGAGAGGAGTGTGGATCAAAGAAGTTTGGGGGGAGGACGTTACTGAGGTCCGAGAAAGAGGAATTGAGGGAGTTGGTGATATGATATGGGTCGTAGCTGGGGGAGCCGTTAATGTTTATTTCAGATGGGGGAGTGGAGACAACCTTGCCACTAAGCTCTTTAATGTTGTTCCAAAATGTTCTGCCTGAACCCCAAGAGCCAGAAAGTGCATCCTGGAAGTGAGCTGCCTTTGCCTTCTCCATCTCCCATGTGCATTTGTTTCTAGCAGCTCTATATTGCTGTCTGACAGCAGAATTTCCTGATTACAGGGCCTTATGCCAGAGGGCATCCATGTGGTTCATGAGATCCCAGAAAGTCTGAGTAATCCAAGGGGTATTAGGACCCTTGATAATCCTGCTGTTTTTAACATAGGAGAACTTTGGTTTTAGAGCAAGAAGCAGCAGTCTAGATCTACAGATTTTTTACTGAAAAATCACTTCTATCTCAGCAGGAGTCAGTACCTGTTTGAATTAAGCAAACAGATACTTTATTAGAAGAAGGGGGTCTCATTTAAGTAAAAAAAAGAAGAAAGTCACTGTGTGTTTCTCTGAGAAAGGAGGCTGTGTCAGCTTAATTTACTGAGTTAGTGCAGAGGGTGAATCTAATTTGGGGTGTGGCTTAGCAGCTTAGGAGCACAAAAGCAGGTGTCTCCGATTACAGCTTCCGGCTGTTTTTAACAGAGGAGAACTTTGGTTTCAGAGCAAGAAGCAGCAGTCTAGATCTACATATTTTTTACTAATTGCCCTCCTTCCCACCCACCAAAAGCCAGTTCTAGTTTTATAGCCACTGGATTTGACTGACAACAGGAACTTCCTGTTTGGCACTAGGAAGGGAAGGATCACTGAGACACATTAGTTTCATCAACCTTGAAGGAACCTAAAAAATAACTACTTCTCCCCTCCTGGCTGCTGGAGGTCTGAATCCAAGCTTGGAAGAAGGAGACTACTGAATACTACAGGAAGTTCCTGTCCCAGAATAGGAAGGGTGAGAGTTGTAAGGGCACATAGGCAGTAGGAAAGTAAGTGTAAAAATACATAGAGGGAGGAGACAGTAAGCATACAAAGCAATTGGAGAAGGGGCACAAAATAAGTTAAGATGGGAGTGGTGCAGTGCAATGGCTATGGGGCAGCAGTGTTCCAGGAGACATTCTGGAGAATGCGATGCTGCCCTGTTTGCAGGCATCTCTCTGGTCTGAGGGAGGAGGTTGCTCATCTCCAGGCTGACTTGGCTAGGATTCATGAACCCTCTTCCCCACCCAAGGACCACCAGGGCCACCACCGTTACCTCAGAGGTTGCCAAGAAAGAGGAGCGGTTGAACCAAGGTGGGCTCAGGGAAGGACAGGGTGGTGGAGCAGAGGTGCATATCTCCAGTTGTATCTCTCTACAATTCATATGCTGTTCTGGCACCTGCAGTGGAGACCAAGGAGGATGCTGGGAACCTCCGCAAAGGAGACCCACAGGAGGGTGGCATGAGACCCCACAGGGGAAGGAAACAACTCCTGGTGGGGGACTCGATCATTAGGGGGTAGAAGTGAGGGAGGAAGGGGATAGGGAGGTAAGGTGCCTGGTACCATGGCTTGGAAGGACAGGAAGCGAAACCTCAGGATCGCGGGAGCAGTTGCACGAGGGAGGGAGCTGGATGTCATTGTCCACCTAGGGACAAATGACCTGGCTATGAATGGGATCAGAGTAGTGCTAGAGGAGTTTGTGGAGTTGGGGAGGGGCCTTAGACAAGTAGCATGTACTGTAACCTTCTCGGAGGTGCTGCCTGTCTATTGCAAGGATGATGCTATGGTATTCTGCACCATGGGATTCAAAGAATAGTTGAAAAAATGGTGTGGAGTTCAGGGTTTTGGCTTCATTGGGAACTGGGGAGCCACCTGGAGGGATGCAGGCTTATACTGGAGTGATGGTCTGCATCTGTCGGGGGGGAAGGGACCAGGATCCTAGGTGACAGGTTTAAATGTTTCATTGGCAAGCATTTCAACTAGCCAAGGAGGGAGGCACTGAAAAGGAGCAGGGAAATCCCAGTCTCCCCCTACAAAACACAGTAGAGAGGTAAATACCAAGGTAGAGAAGTCAGTAGGGAGCAGGATAGGGATAAATGCAGAAAAAGGTGGTAAGGACAGGGATGGGGCTAAAAGGGGTAAGGTCATAAAAAATAAATGGAAAGTGATGAGTACCAGTGCCCGCAGTCTGTGCAACAAGCTCCCTGAACTAGTGGCCTTGATGGAAGAGGGATGGCTGGATATTGTGGCAGTCACTGAAAGATGATACATAGAAAACCATGACTGGGATGTCAACATACCAGGATACACAGTCTACAGGAGGGACAGGGTGGGTAAAAGAGGAGGAAGAGTAGCTCTCTATATTAGGGAAGAGATTAAAGCAAGAGAACTAAAGAGTAAACAGGAAGTTGATGAGTCACTATGGTTCATCCTGGAGACAGGAAATGGCAAAAGAATCTGCATGGGGGTTGTGTACAGACCCCCATCTTAGCGGGAGGAAATGGACAAGGAAACTATAGAAGGCATCCTTAAAATGGCAGAAAAAGGGGAGATATTGTTGATGGGGGACCTGAATATGCCAGATGTTAACTGGAGTACCTTTGCTGCAGGCACTTCCAAGAGCAGGGTCATTCTTGATGCCCTACAGGAGGCATGCCTCAGACAGCTAGTGTTGGAACCCACTTGGGAGGGAGCAATCTTAGACCTGGTACTCTCAAATGGGGAAGGAGAAAGGATCTCAGATTTAGAAGTAGGTAGCCATCTGAGAACATGTGACCACCAAACAGTGTGTTTCACAATAAACACAGCCATAGAGGCAAGCCATACAAAAGCAAGAGTATTGGACTTTAGGAAGGCTGACTTTGGGAAAATGAGAGAGTGCCTCAAAAAAGCACTAGCAAATGGGCAAGAAGGAGAGGTGGAGGAACAATGGGGAATAATCAAATCAGCCATCGCAGAGGCAACAAGCCATTGTGTGAAGCAAATCAACAAAACAAAATGAAGGAAAAAAACACTGTGGTTCTCAAAAGAGGTGGCAGGGACGGTTAAGAAAAAAAGGATAGCATTCAGAAAATACAAGGAAACACAGAAGGAGCAGGACAGAGAACTTTATCAGTTAAAGCAAAAGGAGGCAGGGAGGGCAGTCAGAATAGCAAAGGCACAAACTGAGGAAAAGATAGCCAACTCTGTCAAGGGGATAAAACCTTTTATAGGTACATTAGGGAGCGAAAGAAGGACCAAGGGAGGTATACAGAGACTTAATAAAGGGGAGGGAATGTGGGCAGAGGGTGACAGAGAAAAAGCAGGGATACTGAATGAATTTTTCTGCTCAGTATTCACAACGGAAGAGGAGGGGGAGGTACCTAAACCAAACAAGAGAGAACCTCTGAATAGGGGGGTTGATACCAGTCCATTCACAGAAGAAAGGGTTTTGAAAGAACTCTTGACACTGAGGGTGGACAAAGCAAAGGGACCTGATGGGATTCACCCAAGAACTCTAAAAGAACTAAGGGTAGAACTAGTAACACCACTGACTATTGTCTTAAACAAATCATGGGAGGATGGGGTGGTACCTGAGGACTGGAGGAGTGCAAAATCGATTCCACTTCACAAAAGTGGGAGCAGGGCAGAGGCAGGAAACTACAGACCAGTTCGTTTGACTTTAGTGGTAGGGAAAATGATGGAATCACTTCTGAAGAAAATAATTGTTGAGTACCTAGAGGCCAGTGGGGCACAGGACCCAAGGCAGCATGGTTTCACAGCAGGAAGGTCATGTCAGATGAACCTAATAGATTTCTTAGACTGAGTGACCAAAATAGTAGACCAGGGAGGGGCTGTGGATATGGCCTACCTAGATTTTAGCAAGGCATTTGACACAGTCTCACGCTAAAGATTAATATACAAGTTAGCCAGCCTTGGAGTGGGTCCCAAGGTGGTAGCCTGGAGAAAAAACTGGCTGGACAACAGGACACAAAGGGTAATAGTAAACGGAGTCCACTGTGAAGAAAGGAGGGTAACTAGTGGGGTGCCGCAGGGTTCGGTACTGGGACTAGTCCTCTTAAATGTCTTTATAAGTGACATTGGAGAGCACCTTGAAGGAAAGGTATGTCTCTTTGCAGATGACACAAAGATCTGCAACAGGGTTGATATACAAGGTGGGGTGGAAAGAATAAAAAGGGACTTGGCAAGGTTGGAGGAATGGTCAAATAAGTGGCAGCTCAGATTCAATGCAAAGAAGTGCAAGGTAATGCATCTGGGAAACAAAAACCCAGGGGACGAGTACACAATGGGGGGATGAGTTAATAACAACAAAAATTGAAAGAGCCCTAGGAGTAATTATATCAGATGACCTAAAGGTGGGCAAGCAATATGAGAAGGCAATAAGGAGGGCTGGGGGGATACTGGGATGCATAGGGAAAGGCATCAACAGTAGAAAACAGGAAGTTGTTATCCCTCTGTACAGACAGTTAGTGAGACCCCATCTGGAGTATTGCGTGCAATTCTGGAGACCCCATCTCCGCAAAGACATAGACAGAGTGGAGGTTGTTCAGAGGAGGGCAACCAAAATGGTGTCAGGTCTGCACCAGAAGACATACAAGGAGAGACCAAAGCAGCTTAATGTGTATACCCTTGAGGAAAGAAGGGAGAGGGGGGACACGATAGAAACTTTCAAGTATCTCAAGAGATGTGCAAGAATAAGGGGGCACAATTTGAAGATAGAGGGGGGATGGCTCAGAGATAATGTTAGAAATTATTTTTTCACAGAGAGGGTTGTGGAAGCTTGGAACAGCCTTCCTGAGGAGGTTGTGGAGTCAGGAACAGTGGGACAGTTCAAGAATGCATGGGACAGGCATAAGGCAATTCTAGTGGGGGGTAGGAGGAAGTAAGCTGTTGACTAACTAGAATCTGCAGCTTATCCATCAGGTAGGGAAATAGACAGACTAGGTGGGCCAAGCGGTCCTTATCTGCTGTCAAATTCTATGTTTCTATGTTTCTTTTAGAGTAGGGGGCGAACTGGTCACAGGCTGAGTTAAATGTGGTAATGAAGTATGAAAGGGCAGCATTGACCGACCGTACCGAAAAAACTGGCATCCAGTCACTGTGACGAAGGAAGTGTTTGAGGTGGCTGAGAGCACCCTTTTTTAGGCAACACTGATAGATGACTGTAGGTGGGGATTTATTGGGTTTGTAGGACCAGTCACATAGGATGGGCAAATGGTCGCTCAGCGCATCAGGGAGAACATATACAGTACATTGAAGAGACTGTCAGGGCGATTAGTGAGCACTAGGTCAATTAGGGTGGTGGTGCCAGTGTAGGGATTCTTTTGGGTCATGGATGTGACTACTTGGGACAGATTTAGGGATGCTATGGCATCCTTATAGTGTGCCGTAGCCGGGGACTGCCTGCTAATGTTGTAGTTGCCTGTGGCGATGATTTCCTAATTGTTTACCAGCTGGGAGATGCATGCAATAACAGAATCAAATGCTGGCTTCTGGTTTCGAGGAGGGATGTAAACAGCCATGATAAGTAGGGGCTTTCTGGAATTGCAAATCTGGATTTTTACAGTTAACACCTGGGCTCCATGGCTTGGAGCCATGACTGGGACAACACGTCCTTGAATGAAGTCATGTATGTAGATTGCATAGCCACCACCTTTTTTTAGCTAGCCTATCTAATCTGAAGATTTGGTACCCACTTATGGCCACAGCAGAGTCTTTCACATTGGGGGATAGCCAGGATTTAACCAAGGCCAGGATATCAGGGTTATGCTGAACAACTCAGCCTTGTAGGGCTCCAAACTTATTTTGCAAACTGCAAATGTTAATAGAGGCGATGCAGAGTCCTTCAGGAAGACCAGTAGCAGGAGTTGGGGGGGGACAGGCCCGGGGTTGGGGTGTATATTGCCAGATAAGAGGAGAAGGAGGAGAGTGAGCCAGAGAATGGCTGCTTTGTGGTGTTTCATTCTAAGGTGAGGGTTTCTGGGTGGGTGGGCAGGATTTCTGCTAGTAACTGGCAATGGGAAAGCACAAATATGGGGGGCCAGAAGTACTAGACAAATAAAGCAGGAGATGAGAGTACTGCAGATTTATTGGGTAGTCAGGTGGTGGGTAGCTGTATGGTGGGTGCTAGCAGCCCCTTTAATGTCTGTGAGCGGGGGGCAAACTTTAGGTTCAGCCCAGGCAGTGACCTCCCATGTGAGACAGGGGGCAAGATTTGTAGCGGTGGCTATATAAAGACCTAGGCATAGCATGCCAAGTAGCATGTGCAGAGGACACATAGTTAGTCAATTGAGATAATGTTATGCTCTGGGAGGGAGGGACCACAAGTCAGAAGATAAGAATAAGGTAAAAAGGGAGGGATGGGTTTAGCAGAATTGAGAACAAAGGTGTTGTGCTGCAGGTAGTAGAAGGTGTGGGATAGGGTAAAGTTATGGCTGAGTAGGAACTAGGAGGGCTAAGTGGTGCAGTAGTAGAGCTGCTGCCTTCAGTGTGAGGTGCAGGGTTCAAATCCCAGATAAGGAGAAAGGTGAGAAGCTGTGGAAGGAGGCTGGGAGGTGGCGTATGCGGTGGGGAGAGCAGGGAGATAGAGACTAGTGATCAGGTCAAGGAGGGGTGCTAAGGGGGAATTGAAGGAGGATAGATGGTGCAGGACTGACCCTTAGTGGAAGGAGAGAATCAACTGCTAATGGGAAAGTGGGGACTTAGCAACTAGAGGAGACAGGAAGTCACGTGACCAGGAAATGGTAATATAGGGATGGCTGGCCTTGGTGGGAGGGTGGTTGGGGAGGGTGGGGAGTCGACTTTAAGTGTCGATGGGTAAGCACCCCCTAGCAAGAGTGCAAGAAGAAGGGGGAAGTCTTTACCTTTACAGGCTTTCCCCACTGTCCACTCCTGGGTGAGGTAAATCCTGTCGTGGCCAGAGTTGCTGTATGCAGGGGGATCCACTGAAGAAGCCTTTACAGACTTTCCCCACTGTCCGCTCCTGGGTGAGGTATTCTGTGGTTCCACTGAAGAAACGTTTACAGACTTTCCCCACTGTCCACTCCTGGGTGAGGTATCCTGTCGGCTGCCAGAGTTGCCTTAGCTTATGTATGTTTTATATGTTGTTTAATAGCTTTTCTTACTGTACCACAGCCTCAACCCAAAATTAATGCCTTCTAATCACTGCCTGTATATCCTTCCTTTGTTATATTGTTTGTATATAATTCCTTTGTAATCACCCGGATCGCACCTGAAAATAGGCATTTTTTGTCTAGAGTGCTTACCTGGTAAACAAAAGCTAAATAAATAAATCAGCCTAGTCCCCTCAAATGATGGTCTGTGCTTATCTTTTGGCCACAGTCCCAGCCCTTTCACATAATTTCCAACCCAGTCTCCCCTTTTCCCAGAGTCCAAGTGAGTGGCAGAGTTAATGTTTTCAACTGTCAGCTCCTGGCACCATGCCAAGAGCCAACAGCATTTTTTTTTTATGCATTGCCATCTTAATTCAACTCAGCCCTGCTCTCTAATATTTTGCTTTTTTATTTTCTTTCAGCTTCAGGCTCTCAATTCCTAAGCTTGATGATTTTTTGGGGGTAGTGGCAAAACAATCTGCAGAGCCAAGCCTTGACCCCCCCCACGTACACACACACACATCCTGCAGTGGTTTGCAGCTCTCAGTACTCTGCTGCTCCAATCAGTAATTTAGTCGGATTAACATAGCAATCTGGATCCAGTCTAGTAGTTAGTCAGACCCCTCTTAATTAGCTGCTTCTGTCAATAATAATTTTCAGTGGTGGAGGTACACTAAAGAAGAGAAGACATTACCTGCCTGGACTGGCATTGCTGTTACAGAGATAAATGAGTGAGAAGGATGTGTGATCATGAGGGAGCCTCCGTTGAGATCACACACCCCTACTTGCTTATTCATCACTATAACAGCAATGACAGTCAGGCCGGTAATGGCTTTTCTTCCTTAGTGAACCACCACTGATACAGATGATTACTGATTGGCGCAGCTGATCAGTAGAGCGTGCGACTACTTACTAGAGTGGAAGCAGATTGCTTTATTAAAGATCAGGGAGTCAGGCTAGGTTGGGGGAGCATGAAAAAAGTTATTGCCTGCTCCTGACATAGTGCCAGAAACTCCCCATGTGAAAGACACTCTGACTCTGGTCCCAGCCAGGAGCTGTGCCGAGTCCTATGAGATGTCCGCTGCCAGCTCTTTCAGGGCTGAAAGTTGAGCTGCAGACCCTGTCACCATGGCGGCCACCTTAAAAACCACCCTTTGGCCACAGTTTAGGGTCTTAGTCTGCTGGCCAAGGAGAAGACAAGCCTTGCAGTTTTCTAAAGATAATGGTAGCATCATCTGACACAGGTCACAACCTGTGACATCATGTGCAATCCCTAGGCAGTAAAGGCATTGAGATGTGTGGGTCCATCTGAGACATCTGTGGAATGATGAAGATAACAGACCTGGGGAGGTATTGGACGTGGCCTACCTGGACTTCAGCAAGGCCTTCGACACCATACCTCACAGACGGTTGGTCAACAAACTGGGAAGTATGGGGGTGGGGGGCAAGATAAAAAAATGTGTGGAAAGCTGGCTAGTGGATAGGACCCAGAAGGTGGTAGTGAATGAGGTACAGTCTAGGATGGGGTGGGTGACAAGCGGGGTGCCCTAGGGGTCGGTGTTGTGATCGCTTCTCTCTTCAGTGTATGTATATATTTATATGAAATAGTGGAGGGACTGATGGGACAGGTGGCACTCTTTGCAGATGACATGAAAATCTGTCATAGGGTCGACACTGAAGGAGGAGTAGAGGACATGAGACTTGATCTGGGGGCACTGGAGGAATGAGCAGAGACATGGCAGCTAAAGTTCAACATCAAGAAATATGTGGTTATGCACCTGGGATACAGAAACCTGAGAGAACAGGATACAAAATGGGAGGTTAGGAAATCAGGACTACAGAGCAGTAGAAGGATCTAGGTACATTAGTCTCCAGTGACCTTAAGGTGGGGAAACAGTATACAAGGGCTCCGGGGAAGGCATATGGGATGCTGTCAAAGATAGGCAGGGGAATCACCAGCAAGAGGAGGGACGTCCTGGTGCCCCTAGGTGAGACCACACCTAGAGTATGGAGTCCAGTTCTGGAGGCCTCACTTGTACAAGGACATAGACCTGATTGAGATGGTTCAGCGAAGAATGACCAAGATGGTACAAGGGATGAAGGGTAAACCACATGAACAGATATGCAGAGAACTGGGTCTGTACATGCTAGAGACCAGTAAGGAGAGAAGGGGCATGATAGAGACCTTCAAGTATGTTAAAGAGATAAACAAAGTAGGCCCAGAGTGCTTGTTTCAAATGAAGAAGGACACTACTATGAGGGAGCATGGCCTCAGGCTGCGGGGGGGGCACTTCAGAAGAAACCTGAGAGGGCGATTCTTTACAGAGAGGGTGGTGGATGCCTGGAATTGGCTTCAGAAGGAGGTTTTGGGGGCAGACAGTGACTGGGTTCAAGAGGGCATGGCTACTCAAGGAGGGAGGAGGATAGTGTAGTATGGGGTGAAGGGGAGACTGGATGGACCATGGGATCCTTTCTTGCCATCAAGTTCTATGATTCAATGATCTTCTGTTGGCATGTGATGCACTGTCTTTGGCCAGAAGCTTGCTTCGCTTCCTCATGTTTTATTTTCCATTACCAAGGGCTGTAGAACTATCAAGGAAAGAGGAGAATACTAAAAGGTTGAAGAAAAAAAAAACAATCAAAATTTGCCAATGGCACATTTTAGGCCCTACAACGCATGCAGCTGCGAAGAAGGAGACCAAACTCTCCCAGCGGAAAAGAAGTAAGCAATAATCCCTAACAGGTTGGGCAGTATTGGGATAGTCTGGACTGCCCGGTGGTGTAATAAGGCTTGACGCTGCCGGCAGAGGGCTTTATAGCCACTGGAAGGTCTGGTATAATAAAAAAATAAACAAGCATTTGTCAATGCTGAACGTTCGCTTGCAGGTATTTGCAGTGGTATTTGACACTTGGACATGGCTTAAAAAACTCAGTGACAAAGAAGTACAAGCATTTGTCAATGCCGAATGTTGCTTGCTTCTATGTGCTGTTTAGGTATTTGGAAGTCATTGGAGTGCAAATATTGAAAATTCGCGAACTTACGAGCGTGCGTAGGAACTGCGTAACGCACACTCGTAAAACAGTCATTTTTAGGAATTTTTTCACCAAATTTTCAACAGCCATTTTAAGACCTCTGCTAATGAACAGTGTCACCGTGATTTTCTCAATGTGTCCCATACATTGATTTCACACACCGACTTTGCCATTGTGCACTACATGGGCGGAAACACGTTTTGGGCAGGATGTGAAAAATTACAGCTGTACTGCTCATAAGGAGGTGTGGTAAAATGGCAATGTTGAAAATCTGGAGTGAAAATATTGAAAATTCATGAACTTACGAGCCTGCGTAGGAACTGCGCAATGCACGCTCATAAAACAGTCATTTTTTTGAATTTTTGCACCAAATTTTCAACATGCAGTTTTTGGGACCCCTTCTCATGAATGATGTCTCTGTCATGGCATTATTCGGGCCCGAAGGGTGATTTCATGCAGTGACTGTGCAGTGACTGTGAAATCACCCTTCGGGCCCGAATAACGCCATGACAGTGACATCATTTCGCTCCAGAATTCTCTCCAGCTAGCCTACGATACCGCAGAAACCTGGTTCACTGAGCACCGACTCATAATCAACCTAAAGAAAACAAAAACCATGCTCTTTGCCCACCCCCAAAATAAGTCCAGCAACTTTCCTCTCGCTGTCCACTCCACCCTCAATATCCCCATCAAACGTGTGCAGTCCTATAAATATCTTGGAATAATCTTTGACCCTGCCCTCTCCTTCCATGGCCATATCTCTGCCTTGACCTCTGCCGCCAACACACGGCTGGGCATTCTTTACCGTCACAAAAACTGCCTCCCCTCGGACGCCCTCCACCTGGCTGTCACCTCCTCTGTCATATCACTAATCGACTACGGCCTTCCTGTCTATGGGGCTGCAGATCAGATGGCCCTGAGCAAGGTTCGCCTTTCACTTAACAAAGCCTGCAGACTTATAACCAGTGCTCCTAGACTTACCCACACTGTCTGCTGTACTCCTTGGCTGCCCTACTCAGCATGGATGAGTGGCTCATGTACCAAACCTGCCAACTCACCTTTAAAGCCCTCCATGGCCTATCCCCCCCGGCTTATCTGACTCAATCTGCCAGGCTAATCCAACTGTGAACACCCACAGCTTATACAAAACAACACTGGTCATACCAAGAGCTAGGACCTCGCAAGGCTAAAGAGCATTCCCTTACAGAGCACCCACCTGGTATAACTCCCTCTCTACCGTTATCTCTGATGCTCCCTCGTTAGCATGCCTTAAATGCAGTCTCAGAAATCACCTGCTCACCTCACACAGCTGCCACTGCTCCTAAAAAAACCCTCCCCTCTGACAATGCTCACTGAGCTGCACTCCCCCTTCCTACTCACCACCTCACCTACTCACTCTTCCTCTCTGGCCTTCCCCCTTCTTCTGCTTTCCAGCCCTACTCCCCTCTTACCCTCCATCCTCTCTTACCCTCCACCCCACTAACCCTAATTAGCCTATTTATGCTTTGTATGTATTGGAAACAACTCTAACCTTGAATGACACCTATTTTGAACCTGTATTGCTATATATCTGTTGTCTCTTGTACCACTGTCTGTGTCCTCTATGTGACGAGGTACCTTTGTAAATGAGCCCCTTGCTCAAAGGTTGTTAAACTGATGTTTAAATAAATAAATAAAATAAATAAATCATTCATGAGAAGGGGTCCCAAAAACCCCATGTTTAAAATTTGGTGCAAAAATTCCCAAAAATGCCTGAGATATGAAATAAAGTTGAAAACCCCCTATCTAGCCCATTATACAGCTTAACGGCATTTCCTCAGTTCACGGTCGGCTTTGAAGAGTGCAGACATGTTCCCGGTACACCGATGATTGCCGCCCCGAGCTCTGGAGGTGGGCATGGGGTGAGGGGTGTGGGAGGCAGGGGTGCGAGTGGTGGGAATGGGTTGTGGAGGGGGTGGGAGAAGTGCCGGGGACCGCTTTCAATTTACAGGTTTTTCAAAAAAAAGATGATGGGGACGTTTGCCATGCTGGGGTGGGCTCCTGGCATGTGAAGGATGGATGGGGGCGTTGAGCCGGCCAGAGTTGGGCACCCCGTCGGCAGACAGCGGCGTTGCCAAGCTGGGATGGGCTCCCAGCTTGGCCAGCAAAGATTTAGGGGGGCAACGTGACGCCGTGCTGTGTATGACAGTGGTGGTTTTCTTTGAAGAGAAGACCACTGCTGTCATACACTGCACCGCATCCGATTGGTGCAGGACTGCCATGCCTGCTCAATGGAGCAGGGGATTGCAGGGGAGGGGCACACCTTCAAAGTGTCCCATTCTCCCAAGACGTTCCTTGCGCATGTGCGCAAGTGAACGTAAAAAGGAGTAAAAATTAATTTTAAGTCATTGTTTTTTGGGTTTTTAAGTAGTCCCTCTGCTGCTACAAGTGCCAGTAGAGGGCAGTGCACTGTTTAACAGCTTTGTTTCCTCAGATTATGTCTCTTATCTTAGAGGCAGCAGTTCTGGACAATGATCCCCTCTTACTCAGTTGCAGTTCTGTTCAAAACCCTTTTGTCTTTGCTAGTGTTCATGCCCCCCCCCAGTTGTTTTTGGAAAGTAAACCCTAACCCTGCTGTGACACTTGGCCAGCTGGTTATGATTGTTCTATGATTTTGGAATATAACAATGTACTGTGTGATTCAAACAACATGAAGTCTTGCTGTATTCTGACTATTGCAGTGATTACCAACCTTTGAACTGCCCCGGAGAACAAAGAGTTAACGTTCCATGCAGGGCATGGAACGCTGAGCTCGAGCTCAGTTGAAGCCTCTGTCTGCTGTTGTTTAAACTTCAACCATCAGATTCTTTACTCCGCCTCACTGAACAGTCGCTCCGGAGATTTCTCCTTTGCTTGGTTCAAAAAATTCGGTTAAAGTGTTGTTTTTTCGTTCGGTTTCTACTGAATTTCTGCTACTGAACATGTTGGTTTAAGTCTCTGTCTGTGGTACCGTGAGTACTAGATAGGTTTTGTATTTAGTTTCTGTGTGGAACTTGTAAACATTGGATCGGTTCGGTTTGAACCGATCAGTTTGGTTTTAAAATAACTTCTGAATTTATTAGAGTGTGGTAACCGGTCCATATCGGTTCTGAAAAAAAAGGATTTAATTACGTTTTTTTCCAAGACCAGTAACACGGTCAGTAACTGATAGGGGTGTCTTGCCTGGTGGATTGCCGAAAAAAGGGTAAGTTGTGGATAGGATTGGCCATGTCTGGAAACCCAAGAAAAAAAATGGGCCCACTGGGTTTCAACACTGTAGTGTGTGTGGGGAAGCCTTTGCTAAGGCTGATCCTCACACCACCTGTGTTTATTGTCTGGGGTTTGACCATCTCAATTTAGACTGCCAAATTTGTAAAAATGTTCCCAGAGTTACCCTGGATAAGAGAGCAGGTAGACTGAGGGAAAGGGAGGCCGAGAAGTCTGCTGACCTGATGGCCAGCCCGGTTCAGTTCCGACCGAACCAGAAGGAGTGCCATCTGACCAGGGCGAAACTTCTTTAAACAAAAGGAGAACAGATTCTGAGGAGTCGGTTCCAGTTAAAAGAAAGAAAAGGGAAAAATCATCCAATTCGGATACATAAGTTCTTTCTCCAACCGCTGATGAAATAGCCAAAGCGATAAGGATAGTTCAATCGCTAACTTTGATTCCAGCCAACCAGCACCATCTGTCGGGGGCTCAGTTCGGTCGGTTCCCCCGGTTCCGCATTATACTTTAGAAGAATTTTATGAACTGGAGGAGGAGGAGGAGGGAGAGTATGAGGATAATGATGATGATGGTGATTATGAAAGTCTGGATGTGCCTATCGACCCGGACATCTCCCCAGACAGGCCTTCAGGTGTTTCTCCTCCTAGGCTTTCTGAGTCCCCTTGCCACTTTATGTTTTACAAGAAAGTGGCTGAAATCCTCCAGCTTCCAATGGAGGAAGCAGTAGAGGATCAGGAGGAGCCTGATTTTGTAGAGATGATGGACATCCCAGAGTCCAGAAAAGTGTCTATTCCCCTCCATAAATCTTTTGGTAAACAGACATTTAAAATTTTAAAAACTCCTAATTCCATACCTCCTGTGGACAGAAGAATGGACAAGAGGTATACCCTCTCAGGCTTGGACACGGAGTTCCTTTCCCAGCAATGCAGCCATGTTTGGGTAGTGCAGGCTGCTGCCTGTGATAAGGCAAATATTCCCTTGGCTTCACACCTCCCAGATAAGGACTCCAGGAGGATTGATGCCATGGTAAAGAAACAGTACATGGCAGCATCTTTGGGACTCAGGCAGGCTAACTATATGGCCTACACAGCTAGATACCTGAAGTCTTGGTGGGACACTGTGCTGGCTCTGGCTAAACAGGCCCCTGACCAGCTTGCCAAGGAGCTGGAACAGGTGGCTGCGGATGGGATTGAGGCATCCAAGGTGCAATTTCATGCTGCTGTGGACTCCAATGATGTTTCATCTAGAGTAATGGCTACATCTGTGGCCCTTCGGAGGATGGCTTAGCTCAGATGTACTAGCCTATCACATGATACCCAGGTTAAGGCCATGGATTTTCCTGTCATTGTTAATTCTCTGTTTGGGGAGCAGACAGAGAACTACATGAAGAAGATGAACGAGTACAGGACCACCTACAGGAGTGCTCAGGCCAAAGAAAGGCAAGCCACTCCTCAGAGACAGCATTCCAGGGGCAGGGGCAGGCCCTTTCAAATGCCCTTTTACCAAGCCAAGGTCTCCTCTTCTGCTTATGCTCAGAGGGGGTTCTTCAGAGGGAGAGGCAGATGGGGAATGAGCAGGCCTGCTTCCACCCCTCAGCCTAAAGCCCCTGCCAAACAGACACCCTGATGGGTCTGCCTGGGCTGATTCTCCAATACCTGTAGGGGGCTGGCTGTCTTACTTTGTCCAGGACTGGAAGTCTTTAACATTAGACAAGAGGGTCCTGGAAGTAGTAAGCCAGGGACTAGTTCTCAGCTTCAAAAAATTTCCCAAGATGAGAACCAGATCCTGTCCACCTGCAAATCCATCAGAGACCCTTGCACTAGAGGCAGAGGTTTCTTCCCTCCTGGCTCTCAGAGCCATAGAAAGGGTTCCTACCCTACTCAGGGGCAAAAGATTGTACTCCAGGTACTTCTTAACCCCCAAAAAGAAAGGAGAATGGCGGCCCATCCTGGATCTAAGATATCTGAACAAGCACCTTTTAAAACCAAAATTCAAAATGGTGACTCTGGGAATAATTCTGCCCTCTCTAGGGCCAGGGGACTGGCTAGCCTCCCTGGACCTCAAAGATGCCTATTTTCACATTCCCAACACGTGCTCCCACAGAAAGTACCTCAGGTTCGAGTTGCCCTCAGGACACTTTCAATTCAGAGCAATGCCCTTTGGCCTAACATCAGCCCCAAGGGAGTTCACAAAGTGTCTGGCAGTAGTGGTTGCTTTCCTAAGGAGAAAAAAGATCTCCATTTTTCCATACTTGGACTGGCTCATAGTGGGTCAGTCTCCAGACCAAATCAAGTCACATCTTCAGATAACTCAGCAAGTGCTCACTTCCTTAGGATTCCTCCTCAACCTTCCAAAGTCAGTTCTCGAGCCAGTACAGCTCCTCACCTTTATAGGGGCAGAGATGGATACAATAAGAGCAAAAGCCTTCCTTCCCCTGGACAGGGCAAGGACTCTTATAGAACTGGCCTCTTCATTCACCCTTCAGGTGTCTCGACCAACAAGGCACTTTTTGCAGCTCCTGGGCCACATGGCAGCCTCTACAGCAGTGGTTCAGGGGGCAAGATTCCAGATGAGGGACATTCAGTTCCACTTAAGAACCTTCTGGTCCCAAAGAAAGGATTCCCTTACCAAACTAGTCCCAGTGACTCTAACCCTGATCCAGGCTTTGCAATGGTGGCAGGATCAGGACAATTTAAGACAGGGAGTTCCTTTTGTCACTCAGTCTCATTCAGTAATCCTCACCACAGATGCCTCCCTCTTGGGCTGGGGAGCCCACTTGGGGGATCTTACCACCCAAGGGCTGTGGTCACCTCAGGAATCTCTGCTTCACATCAATCTCTTGGAACTCAGAGCAGTGTTTCTGGCACTGCAAGCCTTTTCCAAATCTGTACAGAACAAGGTGGTCCAGATCAGAACAGACAATACCACCACAATGTGGTACATCAACAAGCATGGAGGCACTCGGTCTATGGCCTTGTGCACAGAAGCAATGAAGTTGTGGTCTCTGGCCTATTCCCTGCACACCTCTCTGATAGCAGTTCACCTCCCAGGGAAGGACAATGTCCTAGCAGATGCTCTCAGCAGGATATCTCAGGGCCATCATCAATGGACCCTAGATCCCCTAGATTTGGAAGTGATTTTCTCCAGATGGGGAACTCCACAGATAGATCTTTTTGCAGCCCCAGACAATCACCAACTTCCTCTCTTTTGTTGCAGACCCCCAGTCTTGGGCTCAGTCCCTCTGGATGCTCTGGTTCTGAATTGGGAAGGGAAGTTCTTGTATACTTTTCCCCCCTTTCCTCTCCTGTTCAAAGTGCTAGTCAGGATCAGGTCACAACCATGCAAAGTGATTCTGATTGCTCCAGACTGGGCCAGACAGCCCTGGTACCCATTGTTGCTGTCCTTAGCAGTCCACCTTCCCCTGTTTCTTCCCAGGAATTACAACCTGTTGACATCCTGTAAGGGAAGGATTTGGTATCCGAACCTCAAATCTCTCAATCTCAAGGCCTGGATTTTGAAAAGTTAGAGTTTGCTGATCTGCACCTCTCTCAAGGGTGTTCTGGATATCCTTAAGGCTTCTCAAAAGCCTTCCACCAGAAAGACTTACAACTCCAAATGGAAAAGATTCACTATTTGGTGCTCTAATAAGCATATTTCTCCAGAATCTGCTGGGTTGCCTACAGTCCTGGACTATATGGTTCATCTTAATGGCTTGGGACTTAGACCAGCTACACTTAAAGTGCATCTGGCAGCTGTTTCTGCCTTCTTGTCAGTAGGCAAGCCCTCTCCTCTGTCAGCCCATCCTGTGTTTTGTAAGTTCTTCAATGGATTGCTGCATACCAATCCCCCCCTTTAGGGACCCTGCTCCTGCTTGGGACCTTAATGTTTGCATTGCTCAGCTTATGCAAGCACCCTTTGAGTCTTTGTCCTCTGCAGAGCTTAAGTACTTGACTTGGAAAACTGTGTTTTTGGTAGCCATTACCTCTGCCAGGCATATCAGTGAATTGCAAACCCTGTCAGTGGAGCCTGATTTCATCTCTTTCCATAGAGATAAAGTGGTCCTAAGAATTAACAGGAAGTTTTTGCCTAAGGTGGTTTCAGATTTCCACCTTAATCAGTCTATGTCTCTCCCTGTTTTCTTCACTGACCATTCCTCCTCTGGAGAGAGGAGGTTGCACAGTCTGGAGGTAAAAAGGGCCCTTAGCTACTACATAGAGTGCACCAAGGGTCACAGGTTTGAGTCCCTCCAGTTGTTCCCCACTTATGGAGAGGTCGGTAAGGGCAAACCTGCCACTAAAAGATCTGTTGCCAGGTGGATTGTCTCTTGTATACAATTCTGCTATGAAAAACTGGGTAGAACCCCACCCTCAGGCCTGAGGGCTCACTCTACTAGAGGTACAGCTGTTTCCCTGGCTGCTGCCAGGGATATTCCTATCTTACAAATCTGTCAAGCAGCCACCTGGAAAACAGTCCATACATTCACCAAGCATTACTCTCTGGATATCCAGGCTAGGAGTGATGCTCGGTTTGGCACAGCAGTACTTCAGAGCTTTTTCCCAATGTAGGTTCTGTCCCTCCTCCATGGAGGTACTGCTTGGTAGTCTGCAATAGTCAGAATACAGCAAGACTTCATGTTGTTTGAAGAAAAAATTACTCACCTTAGTAATGTTGTTTCTTCTAATGGAGTTTTGCTGTATTCAGACCTCCCCCCCCGCCTTCCCTCTTAGAACCTGTTTTTTTGGATGTGGGTGCCCCTTTCTCACCCTCCTTTATTTTGGGTGTGGGTTGTGTTTTGTTTTTTGGGTTTTCTGACTTGAGTCTTTGCTTTGAAACCAAAAAACCCTTTTTTAATAAATTTAGTTGCCAGTTGGCTAGTGTGAGTTTTACAGTTTCCACACAGAACTTCTAGTGAGTATTGCTCATAAAGATCTGACAGTTGGAGTTTAAACAACAGCAGACAGAGGCTTCAATCGAGCTCGAGCTCAGCGTTCCATGCCCTGCATGGAAAGTTAACTCTTTGTTCTCCGGGGGCAGTTCAAAGGTTGGTAATCACTGCAATAGTCAGAATACAGCAAAACTCCATTAGAAGAAACAACACTACTAAGGTGAGTCATTTTTTCTTGTCTGTCATGAGACATCCTGTTCTCCTGGGATGACCCCCCCACCAAGGTTTCAGCAACAAGACGTTAACCTGAAACCAGGAGGTAATTAAAGACTAGAGAGACATACTTAAGGGTCTCCTGTTTATCTGACTTAATTGGAGTTGACCAGCTACTAGGATATAGGGATTGTAAACTTTTATGACATTTTAGGAGTTGCATTTTATGGCCTCCTGCCTTTGAAGCTGGGAAACTAAAATATCCTTTGATCCTTGGGGAAGCAGGAAACCACTCAAGATCAAAGAGTCATATTGGGAAATGAGTTTTTGCTGATGTCACCTTATTTAATATACCTCCTGATAGGACATCCTGTGTGTATCATTTTTTTATATTTAACAAGGAACAAGGAGGAGCTAGGTGACATCATGGAAGAAACGGGTATAGAGACAGTTTAAACTATTCTCTCTGATCTTTAGTCACGTTTCTTTGAGGGCTCTTAGAAACAACATCTAACTAAAAGCACTGTAAGCAGGTAATACATTAGATAGGAAAATCTAATTGTAGTGTGGTAGGAGTTTATGTTTGTACTTTTCCTTGTTTTCTTTCAAGTGATTCTGTGCTTTGTGATATAGTGTTTTGTGTTTACATTTTACATATTTTTCTCCATTTTTTAAGTAAACCTCTTATTTTAACGAGACTGCCTGGTGTGCCTTCAAAATTCTTTATTTTGCATGTGAAGTATAGATGGTTAAAGTTGACAACTGTTCATAAGCTTAATAGTGTTACTGAACTGGAAAATGGTAATAAATACCTAAGGTCTTTCATAGAGTTGTAAAGGTTCATTTTGGATACCTGGTTAGCTGCCCTTAGGCAAAAGATATCTTGCATTCCCCAAAGAGCAGAATTATCTGAGCCTGTACATTTGGGTACGCTAGCATAAGGTTCACAGTTTGAATCCCTCCAGAACTTGAGACCAAAGATGATTCGGACCCACAAACAGACAGGAGGGTTACCCTGTTCTGTTACCTGTTCACAATACTGTGCTCAGAGGTTGGCACTGTGGGAGCAGAGGGCCTCACCTGCTGAGTGGGGTTGTGACAGATTGGTTGGCAGCGGTGCTGAAAATTTTCATAACACAAGCTTTAAATTGTTCAGTGTGTCAGCTTGATACTGTACAGCTCACTTGCAAAAAAAAGGCAGTGATTTATTTTTAAAAAGGAAACAGAACTATATAATTTTGCTTACACTTGATTTCCTACCTGTTTTATTTTTTTCTAAAGTGCAAGTTAGAGTAGCCATAGTTAGGGAAGAAGATGGCTTCCAACTACAGTGGGCACACTGTAGACTACTTGAGGCAGTTTTGCAAGGACAGAGGAGTCCTGTACGAGATGAGAGCCACCAAGCAGAACCTCATGGATGCCCTGATGACAGCAGATACCCAGAGCATCAAGTCACAGACTGTGATTGTAAAGGACCAAACCTTGAGTGTGGAAAGGCTAGCAGCCAATGCAGTGTCCAGATCTGATGAGGATGACAGCAGGTCCAGAGCTAGCGAAGGGTCACAGCAGCAGGAGAAGGTCACCAGCATTCTGGAGCCAGAAGCACTCAGGCTGCAAATTGAGTTGTGCAGAATGGAGCTGGAGTTCCAGTGAGAACAGCGAGAGGCTGACTGGCACCAGCAGGAGGCTGACCATGAAGACCGTGAGTGCCAGCGAGCTGTAGAGGAGAAGAGGGAGAAAGAGCGAGTGAGGCGGACCATGAACAGTGGAGGTGGACCGTGAGGAGCGTGAGCACCAGAGGCGACATGAACTGGAGAAGGTACGACTCCAACCACCCGCACCAGAGCAGGTAAGTGGCTTGGGTTTAACTGGAACTACAGGACTGGGTTACAAATTGAATTCAAAATTGATAGTTGAATTTAAAGAGGGGGAGGATATGGATGCCTTTTTAAATTTCTTTGAAAAAGTTTGTATTCAGGCTAAAATTCCTAGAGGGTCCTGGTGCTTCCAGCTATCCCCACTACTTACAGGGAAAGCTCAGGATGCATTGGGTCAAATGGACAATGAAGACAGTAATGATTACAGCAAACGTAAAGCTGCACTTTTAAAAAAGTTTGATTTAACTGCTGAAGCATACAGAGCTAAATTTCATAAACTCAGGAGAAGCCTTGATATGAGCTACGAGGAGCTAGCCACGAAACAACATCAGTTTTTAAAATGTTGGTGGGAAGGAATTGAAGCAAACTCTGTAGATAAAACTGAAAATGCTATTTTGTTAGAACAGTTTTTCTGGGCATGCCCAGCAGAGCTGAAAATCTGGCTGAAGGACCGAGATCCCAAAACAGGGCAAGAGGCTGCTGAACTTTAGGACCTCTATGCCAAGAGCAGACTGCTCTAAGAGCTAATGAGATGGGTAAGGCAGCGCAGAAAGGGAAAAGCACACCTTCAGGGCAGCTAAAACTCTCACTGCCTCCACCAAAACCAGTTAGCCCCAGGTTTCAAAGATGAGATTTTCTGAAAAAAAGGAAATGAATGTCGGTTTTGTAAAGAAACTGGGCATATTGCCAGATAGTGTCCCAAAAGGGTAAGCAATATGCAACAGGGGGCTAGGAAAGAAGTGGGTTGTTTGTGTGTCCCTGGAAGCATTCCTGTGAACATGAGAGAACACATGCACCCAGTCACGGTGAGTGCTGTACAGACACAAGGGTCAAGGGACAAAGGGGCATCCCTGATATTGGTAAAAGGGGATCTAGTAGAGCCTGGTCAGCTTATACCCAATAAATATGTCACTGTACAAGACTTTACTGGTGAGGAGACCACATTGCCGCTTACTAGTGTTCTCCTAAACTGGGGTGAAACAGGGGGAACTGTGCAACAGGTGGCTGTAGCCAAAAATTTAGCAGTGGACACCATCCTTGGCAACAATCTCAAACAGGAAATGGTGTGTACAGTTACCCATAGCCAAGCAGCAAGGGAAAATTGTAGTTCCCTGGACCCCACAGAAGCCATTGTGGACACCACTGGGAGGCTGGTTCCCCAGCCTGTGTCTCCTGATATGGAGACTAATGAAAAGGGGTTAAAATTTCCCCAGCAGCAGTTAACCACACAGCTATGGAGGGTTACTTTGAAGAGGGATGGGTGACCCATTGTCAGAGGGTTAGGGATGACAGTGATCCTGAGTACCCTGATGCTGGTGCTAGGGACCCTAGTTTAGAGACTGAAGGGAACCTGTCTCATGCCTTGGGAATGTGGGAGGAGTTTGCAGCTGCTCAGAAAATTGACCCTAGTCTAGAGAAGCTGAGAGCTTGGGCAGACTCTGACAGAGCACAGGGAGGTGATGGTAGACATAAGGTTTATTGGGGAAATATACTGATGTATACTCAGGCTGTGCACACAGAGGGAGGGGTGATAGGCTGGCAGCTTGTCATTCCCCAGGAGTATCGTTAGCAGTTGCTCAAGATTGCACATGATATTCCCTTGTCTAGTCATCTGGAAATCACATGCACTATGCAGTAGTTGACCCAAAATTTCTATTGGCCCAGCTTCACCCAGCAGGTGAAGGAGTACTGCAGGTCTTGTTACCAGTGCCAAGAAACTGGGAAGGCAGGTAAGAAAACCCAAGCCGCCCTGATTTCATTGCCCATAGTGGAGAAGCCATTCCAGAGGGTGGGAATGGATATTGTGGGGCCATTAAGTACCCCCAGCTCCTCAGGGAAGAGATTCATTCTGACTGTGGTGGATTATGCCACCCGTTACCCAGAGGCAGTCACCCTATCCTCACTGAGTACACACAAAGTGTCAAATGCCTTACTTGGGATTTTCTCCCGTGCTTGGTTTCCACAGGAGGTTATCACTGATTGAGGGCGTTCCTTCATGTCAGACCTGATGAAATGTTTGTGGGAGAAGTGTGGGGTGGTGCAGAGATGCACAACTCCATATCACCCACAAGCCAATGGGCTTGTGGAAAGATTTAATGGTACCCTGAAGTCAATGCTCCAAGTGTTTGCTGAACAGCATGTGAGGGACTGGGAGAAATACCCTCCCCACCTGTTTTTTGCATACAGGGAGGTGCCCCAAGAGTCGACAGGATTTTCCCCCTTTGAACTCTTATATGGATGCTGGGTACATGGGCCCCTAGACTTGATCTGGGAGACTGGGAAGGCAAGACGCACCCAGGGAACTCCCA
Source organism: Neoceratodus forsteri (assembly GCA_016271365.2). Lineage (NCBI taxonomy): Eukaryota > Metazoa > Chordata > Ceratodontiformes > Ceratodontidae > Neoceratodus > Neoceratodus forsteri. Next base: position 935,706,883 of record CM028133.1, read on the forward strand.
TAGTGGATTCGTCCTTAGGGTTTAGGGAAGGCTGAAAGAGCTTATGGGAACAGCCCAGAGCAACCTGGCAGCTGCCCAACAGAAACAAAAGTGTGGTATGACACTGAGAGCCAGAGTTCGCTCGTACATGGTGGGTCAGGAAGTCATAGTCCTCATTCCAATCTGGAAAGACAAGCTGCAGGCTGAGTGGGCAGGACCATACAAAGTAGTTAGGAAGGCAAATGACGTGAACTATATTACAGAGTAATCTGACAGAATACAGACAGAAAGAATGTACTAGGTCAACATGATGAAGCCATATGCTAATAGGGCTGACATGGGGTATGCAGTATGTAGTCCTGGAGAGGGGACGGATGAAGAAGACCCCCTTCTGGACTTGCTGGAAGAAAGCAAGTGGGAGTCCTCTATAGAAGCAGTTAAATTGTCTCCCCAGCTGGCCCAGGACAAGATCCAAGAAGTAAGGGAGGTTTTAGCAGACTTTGCCCCACTATTTAGCACCAAGCCTGGACTAACCCCTTAGCCACTCTTGATGTGGAGACAGGGACACAGACGCCCATACGGCAGACAGCATATCAGGTGTCAGAGGCTGTCCAAAAGGACATTAGGAGGGAAGTGGAGGAGATGCTGGATTTAGGGGTAATCCAGTGATCCCACAGCCCCTGGGCCTCACCCATAGTCCTTGTGCCCAAGCCTGATGGCTCTACTTGTTTCTGTGTGGATTATCATGGATTGAATGCAGTCAAGAAGTCAGACACCCACCCGATGCCCCAGATGGATGAACTCCTGGACAAGTTGGGAGAGGCGACCTAACTTACAACCATTGACCTGACCAAGGGGTTTTGGCAGGTAGAGTTAATGGACAGAGCTAGGGAAAGGTTGGCCTTCATCACTTCGATAGGATTATTAGAATTTAAAGTAATGCCTCTCGGAATGAAGACAGCCCCTTCCACTTTCCAAAGGTTGATGAACCAGGTGTTAAATGGTGCTGAGGAGTACGCCGTGGCGTACCTGGATGACACTGAAATCTTTAGTGCCAGCTGGGAGAAACACCTATTCCACCTTAGGGAAGTGCTGGGCAGGATACAGAGAGCTGGGCTCACTGTCAAAGCTGAGAAGTGCCAGGTAGCCATGGGGGAAGTGGCATACCTCGGGCATGTGGTAGGCTGGGGACAGCTCCGTTCTAACCAAGTAAAAACAGAAATGATCCAGGCATGGACCAGACCAGAAATGCAGAAGCAGGTCAGGAGTTTTTAAGGGACAGCAGGGTACTATAGGAAATTTGTACCAAATTACAGTGCCCTGGTTGCTCCCCTATCTGACTTGGTAAAGAGAAGGATGCCAAAGAAAATTACCTGGGAACCAGCCTGTGAAAAAGCCTTTACCAGACTGAAGGAGGCACTGTGCAGTGCTCCTGTATTGACAAGTCCTGACTGTAGCAAACCCTTTATAGTTCAGACTGAGACCTCAGATGTGGGTGTTGAGGCAGTACTGAGTCAGATATCCAACCAAGGGAAAGATTACCCGGTTGTATACCTGAGTAAAACGTTACTTCCCAGGGAGCAGACATACTCTACTGTGGAAAAGAGTGTCTTGCCATAGTGTGGGCCCTAAAGAAGTTAGAGCCATATTTATATGGGCAGCATTTTGTGGTACAAACTGACCACAACTCCCTGGTTTGGCTGACGCAAATGGGAAAAACTAATGGTAGATTGTTGAGATGGAGTCTTGCCTTACAACGGTATGACATGACAATCTTACATAGGGCTGGAGTGACCAGTCAGAACAGCGATGGGCTTTTGCATCTTTATGAGGAGTGAACTGATTTAGGAAGCTCATCGCATGCAGGGGATAGAGCCCCCAAATTCAGTTTAGGTTGGCAGGATTTGTGACGCTTGGCCAGTGGGTTATGATTGTTCTAAGATTTTGTTATATAAAAATGTAATGTGTGATTGTCTGTCATGAGACATCCTGGAATGACCCCCCATAAAAACAACAGGTTGTTAACCTGAAACCAGGAGGTAATTAAAGACTAGAAAGACATAATTAAGGGTCTCCTGTTTATCTGACATAATTGAAGTTGACCAGCTGCCAGGATATAGGAATCGTAAACTTTTATGATATTTTAGAAGTTGCATTTTATGGCCTCCTGCCTTTGAAGCTGGGAAACTAAAATATCCTTTGATCCTTGGGGAAGCAGGAAACCACTCAAGATCAAAGAGTCATATTGGGAAATGATTTTTTTGCTGATGTCACCTTATTTAATATACCTCCTGATAGGACATCCTGTGTGTATTATTTTTTTTATATTTAACAAGGAGAAGCTTGGTGACATCATGGAAGAGGTGGGTATAGAGACAGTTTAAACTATTCTGTGCCTGATCTTTAGTCACATTTCTTTGTGGGCTCTTAGAAACAACATCTAACTATAAGCACTGTAAGAAGGCAATACATTAGCTAGGGAAGTCTAATTGTATTGTGGTAGGAGGTATGGTTGTACTTTTCCTTGTTTTCTTTTAAGTGATTCTGTGCTTTGTGATATAGTGTTTTGTGTTTACATTTTACACATTTTTCTTCATTTTTTAAGTAAACCTCTTATTTTAAAGAGACTGCCTGGTGTGCCTTCGAAATTCTTTCTTTTGCATGTGAAGTATAGATGGTTAAAGTAGACAACTGTTCATAAGCTTAATGGTGTTACTGAACTGGAAAATGGTAAGAAATACCTAAGGTCTTTCATTGAGTTTTAAGGGTTCATTTTGGATACCTGGTTAGGTGCCTTTAGACAAAAGATATCTGGCATTCCCCGAAGAGCAGAATTATCTGAGTCTGTACATTTGGGTACGCTAGCATAAGGTTCACAGTTTGACTGCTACTCTGTTAGTCTCCTGCTCTGTTTTATGTGTTGTGGTGTAGCATGGTTTAAACTGGCTGTACCACAATCGGGCAGGGCAGCTGCATGTGGTCGGTCACTGCTCATGAAGAGAGAGAAAAACAATCACCAGGTTCCATAATTTTTTTTTTAAATGTTGAAGCTTGTAGCACTAGGTTATGTTCCTTATAAGGGCTGCAGGTAGGTGGAGCCTGCAGCCCTCTTGCATTAGCTCTAAAAATGAGCTACTAGATTCAAACCATGGAACACTTCCTATGGAGTTTTTGAAGGATCCTTCCACTTCTTTGCAGCCCTTCTATTTAACCCTTGCAGGGCTGCAGACTGAACATCTGTCCAGAGTTCAATCAAATTGAACACTTACTTTGCAGTTTAAGAAATATCCTTCCATCTCTTTGTAGCCCTTCAATTTAACCCTTGCTGGGCTGCAGACTGAACATCTATCCAGAGCTCAATCAAATAGATTCATTCTAGTTCTTTCAGCAGCCTTGTAGTTAAGAAACAAATGCTCCCAACAATCAGCTCTCCTCCCCCACCTTGTAATGCTTCAGTGAGTACAAGAAACACATGTTTTCTTTTGAATCCAACTTGGTAAACAGCATTTACACTCACTCTGAGGCATTTCAGTAAACAGCAGTAAATTGCAAAAGAACGACAGAACATGAAAGGCATCACAATGCCAGATTGCTGCTGAATATCTCCCTGCCTTTAAATCTGTTTTGCTATGTCACAGCTAGTTTGCAGAGCTCGAGGATTCCATACTGTGTGAATTAGCTTTTTATTGAAATTTATGCACAATATGAGTTTTTACAAGTAGATGGAGTCTGTACTATAACAGAAATGAGCTGTAACAACACCAACGATTCAAATGCACAGAGCTCTGCAGCAACAACTCTGTTATTTGAAGCTTCTCTGTTGTATTGCTGACTATTTCTAAAATGCTCCATAGTTTCAGAAATAACATTTGAGAGATGTGAGTGTAGAGCACAGTTTAGTTCAGTGTTTTTCTTATTAGGTACGGAGGACCGAGTTTTGCATGTCCCATGTGCATTGCTATATGAGAACAGTGGCTGGCAATTATAAGAGAGACAGGCTTTCAATGCTGATTTGCTGCTGCAGTTTGACTGCCACAGTTTATTTGCATACCTTGAGTAGTTCACATTGACAGAATTTGCATTGCTTATGCATGCGAATGGTAGTTTCTACAGCAAGCAAATCATCATTGTAAGCCTCCGTTCTCATAAGCATTGCCAGCTTAAGTTCTCATATACATAGATACATAGATAGTGTTGGCAGATAAGGGCCTATGGCCCACCCAGTCTGCCCATTTGAGATTGTAAGTTCAGTTTATGTTTTCCTAGAAGTCTGTTTCCCCTTACCCCTGACCTCTAGAATTCCTTTATGTCTATCCAATGCATTCTTATATCCCGTGATTGTTTCAGCCCCCACCACTTCCTTTGGCAGGGTGTTCCACTTGTCCATCACCCGTTCTGTGAAGAAATTCTTCCTTATGTTTCCTCTGAATTGTCCTCCCTCCAACTTCATCCCATGCTCTCTAGTCCTGGAACATCTTTTTCGCTTAAAAATAGTGTATTCCTGCACCCTGTTCCTCCCTGTAAGATACTTGTATGTCTCTATCATATCCCCTCTCTCCCTCCTCTCCTCCAGGGAGTACATGTTCAGTTCCTTCAACCTGTCTTCATAGGACTTGTGATGCAATCCATGCACCATCTTTGTTGCCCTCCTCTGAACTTCTCTACCCTGTCTATGTCCTTATGTAGGTATGGTCTCCAGAACTGTACACTGTACTCCAGGTGGGGCCTCACTAGTGCTCTTGTATAAGCAGATTATGACCTTCCTTTTTCCTGTTGGTGATGCCCCTGCCTATACATCCCAGAATCCTATTTGCTTTACCTGCTGTCTTGTCACTGTTTCCCTACCTTGAGGTCATCAGAGATGATAACCCCAAGATCCCTTTCCTGCTTGGTGCATGCTTATCCTCACCCCAACTGATATATTGTGCCAGGTTTTGTGCCCCATATGCATTATCTTGCACTTCTTTGCATTGAATTTCAACTGCCAAACCCTGACCATTCTTCAAGTTTCTGCAGGTCCCTTCTCATTCTGTCTACATCCTCTGGTGTGTCTACTCTGTTACAGAGCTTTGTGCCATCAGCGAACAGTGAAATTCTGCCTTCTGGGTCCTGCACAATATCACTGATGAAGATGTTGAATAGGACCGGTCCCAGCACTGATCCCTGTGGTACCCCACTGGGCACTCTTCCCTCTGTGGAGTGACAGCCATTTACCACCACCCTCTGTGTCCTGCCACCCAGCCAGTTATCTACCCACCACACTACTGTCCTGCCCACACCCATATTCCCCAGTTTGTGTAATAGACTTCTATGTGGCACAGTGTTAAAGGCCTTGCTGAAGTCCAGATAGGCCATGTTCACTGCACTCCCCTGATCCACCTCCCTAGTCACCCAGTCAAAAAATTCAACGAGGTTAGTCTGACATGACCTCCCCCTGGTGAAACCATGCTGCCTTGGGTCCTGTAGTCCATTGACAACCAGATGTTCCACCAATCTCTCCTTCAGTAGTGCACACCAGACCTACTGAACTTAATCCACAATTAGCAATACACAGCATAGTAAAACTAAACTGTGCATTTTTCTTTTATTTTCTTTTTTTTTTGTTAGTCCTTTTTACCTTGTCTGGCACCTCCAGTCTGCATTTCACATCCTGGCATACATCCTTTCTCTGGCCACTATCTGGTTCTGCCTCTGCCCCAATGAAGCCCCCACTCTTCAATTTCCCCCATGGCTTGCCTCCCATGGCAGGGCGGTGGAGATCCCCCCTCACTCCCCACTGAACCAGGATCCAGTACTCAGCATTGGTGCCCCCTGAGGCCAGGTGTCGCCAAGATGGCCATCAAGCCACCACTACTGAGTGCCATGTTTTCCCTGTTTTTCTTGGCCAGCATGACTGGGACGTGCAAGGACACCAAGTGGGGAGTACGCATGCATCCACACCTGCTCCCTCTGGAGTCATGCCCCAATGTCGACCCTTGCAGAGCAGTGCCAGTTCACCATCCCCGCCTCTGCCAGAGGTCGCAAGCGAGCCAACAACAGGTGTTCCCCCTCCCAAGAGATGGAGAGCAGTCCCACAGATGCTAAGTCCCTCTCCACCACTGCCGGCCCCCAGCAACCCGAGTCCATTCCCGAACCCAGGTCGCTGGCATGGAGTGAGGTGTGGCTTCCAGGGCCTCAACCCTCAGCACCACCTGGCCAGCTAACTGTGTTTTTATATGTATCCAGAATCAACAGGTTTTACTAATAAGGTACTAGTCTACACCTGTAAGTTGACTGTAAGCAGCCTTCCAAAAGTAAAGCTATACAATTGTGTGAAACCCATGCTAAGCTGTGCTAACTAGGTGCAGATCACCACATAGATTGAACCAGCCTGACAGTGGGCACATGTGGAAAAGCAATGTTTTTTGTTTTTTTAATGTGCTTTATTGCCAATTCACAAGGTGGCCATAATACATCTTTGACATAGCATATTTTTCTTTTTGTTTTTCCTTTCCAAGGTTTGTTTTCAGAACTTTCATACAGCACATTATGCTAGCAAACAAAATTTAGCTAGACATTTTTTAACTAAAAATAAGATTCCTCTAGAACATAAACTTAGGTGACTAAGCATATGCAACTTATTCACTAATTAGTGCATCATATTCTAATTTAAAATCCCTTTCAAGTAATCAATTTGGAATTTAAATTTAAACTTAAACTGATGGTGCGCTTTCAAGGGAGTATTACTATATAAGTTATTCTGATCATCCTATACTTATAAGAGAAGTATTCTAGGCTGTATACTATTGCTTATGCTGGTTATCTCTCTTATATTTGTCCTTTTTCAATTTAGGATGGCCCATCTGGTCCATTGTCTCAGGCCTTTCTCCTGAGCATCTCTCAACTGGAAGGTTAGTTCTTCCATATGCCTAAAATCTATGTCCACTCCTGGACAGCTGGTGGGGTGGACTGTAGCCAGTTACTTGTGATGTTCTTATTATATGCGAGCACACAGATATACCACAGTTATAACACATCTGCTCCCTACATTCCCTCAGGAGGGAGACCCAAAATCAGATTTTGTATCAACAGGGGAGTAATTATCTGAAACAGTAGTTATCTGAAATAAGCTGTTAATCTTATCCCCCACTTCCCATTTGAATCCATCTAGTTTAGGGCAGGCATAAATGATGTGTGTGGGGGTAGCCTTTTTTTCCCCACAATATCACAAACATTTAGCTGATCCAGTAGTGGACAATTTAACCACTCTGTCTGGTGTTAGAAAAAATCAGACCCTAATCTTCCACAGGTACTCCTGCCAGAGGGGAGACATGGTAACTTTTGATGTGGAGTGCCATATCATAACCCAATGAGAGATCGGCAAGTGAAAGTTGGCCTCCCTCTCCCATTTAGCCTGTAAGGTCTGAGCTGTTCCCCCCCCATTTGAATTAAGATATTTATAAATCTTAGTAATGGTGTGTTTAGAACTTGTTAGGGAAAAGAGATCACTCAGAGTTATTCCAGATCTTGTTACCACTGTCTCCTCTTTTTAACGTAGCATCCATTGTATATAAGCATGTATTTGTAGATAGTACATTTTATCTTTAGAAGTCCATCCCCATTTTTGAGTACAATCTGGAAAGAGTATAATTTTATCTCCTCTCATTATCTGGATTGGTGCAGAGAACCCCGTAGTGGTCTGCTTCCTATGCCAGGCATTCATCTGTCCCGGAATAAAATCTGTCTCAGTTATGAACCATTTCACCCTCCACATATCTCTCTTGGGCCTAGTACATGCTTGAAATACATCACATGCTCCCAGAGCCACCTAAATGGCTGTATATTTGGTTAGATGTAAGGGTCTTTCTGACTGAAAAGGCATGTATGTATATGGAAATCTGGGCAAAGGGCCAACTCAATATTCTGCCAGTGTGCGCTGGCTGGGGATTACATCCAAAATAACACCCATTGGACCTGTGCGGCTACCCAATACTCCCTGAGATTGGGAACCGCTCAGCCCCCTCCCCACCTATCAGTCAATAATAGGGCTCTACAGACCCTAGGTCTGTGGTTGTTCCATATGAAATGGAATATGTTGGTTTGATGCTTGTGAAACCATCTCTGGGATGGAGTGACTGGAATACATAGAAATAAGTACATAAGTCTAGGAAGGAGGTTAATTTTTATGGCCTGAATTCTAGCATACATAGGGAGGGGGAGGAGCGACCATCTCTTTATATCTAGTTGGAGTTGTTGGTCCAGTGACTTATAATTGTCTGCAAATAAATGGCCATTAGTTACCCTTAAAATTACTCCTAAATACTTTAAAGTAGTCAGGTCCCATCTCATATTACATTTTGTCTTCAACTGAGGCAGAGGGTGATAATTAAATGTGAGTATTTCTGTTTTTGCAGTATTGAGGGAGTATCCAGATAGGGCCAAAAAGGCCTCGATTTTATTCATAACCCGGAGTACAGAGGTCTCTGTGATGGTCAGATAAAGCAACATGTTGTCAGTGTACATTGCCACTTTACGTGTATTTGGTCCTAAGGGACCCCACTTATGGCTGGGTCACTCCAAATCCACTGGGTGAGGGGCTCAATATATAAAACAAATAAAAGAGGGGATAGAGGACAACCTTGTCTGGCACCACTATTTAAATTAATTTTCTGGGAGATTGTTTCATTTGTTCATATGTAGACTTGTAGGTCAGTATATAAATGCTTTATAAGGTTTACAAATGTCTCTGGAAAGGCAAACCCGGCAAGGATCCCATATTAAAGACTCCAGCTCACTCGATCAAAAGGTTTTTCTGCATCGAGACATAAAAATAGCAAGTGTCTTTTGCTGGATTAAGTAGTCAATGATGTGTATTGTTCTACGGATACTATCAGCTACCTGTCGATCTGCTATAAATCCTGTTTGGTCTTTATGCACTAAGTCGGGGATAAGGGACTGAAGTCTTTTTGCCAATATGGAGGTTAGAATCTTATAGTCGACATTTAGAAACAAGATAGGCCTCTATGAAGTACAAAGGGTGGGGTCCTAGCCGGGCTTGAAAATGACCAAGATTATGACCTGTCTCCAAGAAGGAGGGAGAATGGATGCCACAGTCATTATTTCCTTCTAGGTAGTTCTCATAATGGGGGTCAGTATTTCCCAGAATTTCTTATAAAATTCCATAGAGAGACCATCATTTCCTAGTGATTTCTCCATTTTCTCATCTCTTATTACATTACAAATTTCTGCTTCCTTTATTGGGCAAATGAGCTGGGGCCTCCAGAAGTCTGAGACCTGGGGGAGGTGTAATTCTTCAAAAAATCTTTGTATTTCTTCCTGGGTAGGAGTCTAAGGTTGGGCATACAATTGTTTTTAGTAAGCGTGGAATGCATCTGAAATATGCTCTAATTGAGGGCTTTTTTTTTTTTATCCCCCTCCTACTCCCTCTGCCTCTGACCCTCTGGGGGAACCTAAGGAATCATCCCTCTGCCAGCCACTCTACCCTGGACTTACCTTGCACCCCATGGAGCCACAGCTATCCCTCCCATGCAGGGAATGAGGCGGGGCCTGTGCACCCTGTACAATCAACTTTCATTGGGAAAGGCAGTCCAGACGAGTGGAGGCATATCAAGGGCATGCTCCCAGTGCCCCATCTTCCCAGAGACAGCTGGGCTTTTTCCACTGGTTTTCCTCCCACACACATAGTGTGTGCCCTTGACGTCTAGGTGCAACGTGCCGACATCCACCACATGTCTCGGCCAGCCCCTCCTGCAGGCAGGACTTCGTTGCTGTATCTAGAGCCTCCTCTCGGGGTCAGGCTAACTGCGGGCCTCGGCCTCCTCCCTCCCCTCAGAGAAGGTGAGCTGTCATGGGATGCTTGAGCCTTCTCCCCTGGCTGGCCCTCCAATGACCTGAGTCCACTCCCAACCCCGGGTCACCAGCGTTGCAAGTGGAAATTCAACTGCTGTGCTGATGGGCCAGCCCAATTTAGGGCCTTTTATTTTTGTTTGAGTGTGTCAGATACGAGCTATGTTGACTTTTGCTCTGTGGGCCTTCGAATAAATTGCAAGACATCTCAATGCCTTATGGCCTCCTTCATAATAACTTTGTCTTAAATACTGAAGATTGAATTCTACTTTAGTATCTAATAAACTACTTAATTCCCATTTAAGTTTTGTTAATTCTTTTTCTCTCTGTCTCAAAAAGGTCTCCTGTTGTTGGGCCTCTAAGGTTTGGATCTGTTCTATTGTTTGTTGGTTTTGCTTCCTCTGCTTCTTTCTGGCTGAAGCTGTAGCCACTAGTTTCCCTCTGATGACAGCTTTAAGATTGTCCAATATCATGCCTCTACTGACATCACCATTCTCATTGTCTTGCAGAGTCTGGGTTGTTAACTTGGGTAATTGGTCTTGGACTTCCTTATCTCTAAGTAGAGAGAAATTCAACCTCCAAAATGTATTACGTGATGGGAGATTCAAATCTAAATGTAGTAGCAGGGGGGCATGGTCTGATAATGCTATTGGGCCTTTTTCTCTCTTTTGTATCATTGAAACTGCATCCCTATTAAGGTAGAAATAATCCAAGCATGAGTATATGTGGTAAGTAGCCTAATAGTGAGTGCAGCCTTTCGAGGGACCTTCAGCAATGGCCCATGCATCTTGTAAGCCTAGCTTCTGGAGAAGGGCTTTAATTTGTTTCTGGGGTTTATGAGTCCTTCTAGGGATTTTAGAAGTGGTATCCATCTTCTGGTCTAGTATCATATTCCAGTCCCCTATAATCAGTGTCCCCTCTGCTCTTTCTGTAATTAGAGTTAACATTTTTCTATAAACCACATATGGGGAGTTTGAGGGCATGCACACCTGTACCACTGTCAGCATACACCCATTTAAATCTCTTTCAAGTAGGGCAAATCTACCATCTTTATCAGTGAATTTATCCAGCCGTTCAAATGGTGTGCTGCAGGGGATCAACACTGGGACCCCTCTTCACCTACCCCCCTTGATAAGATAAAAAACAAATGTCCGAGAACCCAAAATGTTGAAGTTGTATGTGCTCACTATGTGATAAGTGAGTTTCTTGGTTAAACAATGTTCCCTTTCCCTTTCCTGCATTAGAAGAAGGTCAGCTTTATATTTTTTAATATGGTTGAGTATTTTTTTCCGCTTTATTGGGTTTGTTAACCCATTTACATTGAAGGTCAAGATCGTAATCCCTATTGTTCAAAAAAGCTTGGATCATCTGACAGTGGATTAATACCCCTCCCCCTCACTCCTTCTGCTTCCAGCGAACCATCATTCGCATTGTAATTGCTGTCTTATCTAAGAACAAGAAACACTGAACTTGGGCTACTTTTAAAACAAAGGAAGTAGCCAATCCTTGTAACAAAAACTGCCAACAATAATATTTTACATTCCTTCCAAGGTAGGGTAACATTTTAGTTCCCTGACTCTGCATGGTGCTCTGCAGAGATGTAGTGTTGCTCTTTTCCCCTTAAAAGGGGGACACTACAGGAACAGTAATGTGTAGGTATATTTCCAGCTATTCTCTGTCTCAGTTTAAGGAGGTAAGTTGCCACTAATCTATGTGAATCGCACTGCTTGTCCAAATCCCCCACCCCGAGGGCTTCTAGTACTCACTATGTAGTACATGAGAATGGGAAATAAGGTATTGATCTTTATAGTACCTTCTTATAGTTATTTATATGTCCCTCTCTTCTCATGTGCCCCCCTCCCAAAGAACATGCGCCAATGCTTAATATGCTCTATAGTACAAAAAAATACTTGACTTTCTACATTCGAGTGTGACATGTTTTAGAAATTAGTTTATAGTCTATAGTCCCTTTTGCCATTTCCCCAAGTCCCAGGGTATTCCCCTTACAAGGGCTCAGAGTCAGACTTTTGTCCCCTTTTGTGGCTTACTGACCGTTTTAGCTGCCTTCTTCAGAGGGGAACTGCAGCGATTAGTAAAAGAATGAAATCCAGGCATGCCCATAAAAATGTCTTCAGGCATCAAGTTCTTGTTGTCGTTCGTCTGGGGTTGGAGAGATCTAGCCTGTTGTAATTTGCCACGATTGTGGGCGAGTGGTCTGTGCATGGCAAGCATGTCCAACCCTCTATCTGGTCCCTTCTGCAACTGTTCTCTTAGGTGCTTAAGGTTCCTTTCCTCTGCCCTCTGGGAGTCTTCCAAAGCAATTCCTCATTGTTTAAATGCTTCAGTGACATCGTCTGGTGTGGAATACAAGCAGGTACCCTCCTCCCAAAACACCCTCATCTTTGCTGGGTAAGGGGTTTGAAACCAAATCTTTTTAAGTTGTAAAACTTTCATGGCTGGTCTATACTGCAATCTTATTTTTTGTATTTCTGGTTGGTAGTCCTGGTCCAAGTATAGCCGGCTACCATTATATTTTATTTCCCGCATCTGCCAAGCTTGGCATAGAATTTCCTCCTTGCTGGCATAGCTTGAGAATTTCATAAGAATCTGGCAAGGTCGAGCAGATGGGTTTGTAGGCCTGGGCCTGAGTATCTGTGAGCCCACTCCATTTTTACTTGCATGGTGGCTGATAGAGCGAGAATGTCTTGCAGCAGGTCCTGCATAAAATGTGCCATGTTGCCCACTTCGGTCCTTCTGGTAACCCAGAAAGTCTCAGATTGTCCCTGTGGGACCTGGCCTCCAAATCTATACATTTAGCCTGAAGATGATCAGCATAGTCCAAAACTGTTATAAGGGCATCAGTATGGAGCTAATTATTAGATTCCAGTTGGTTTACTCGAGTGTCCACCTCTTTAAGTGCAACATCCATTTCAGCAAGCATATGGTGTAGTTTCTGAAATTTTACTTTATTCTTTTTTCTCATTTCAAGTATTTCTGTCAAAATAGTGTCCAGTTGTGTTCTGTCTCTTATTCTGGTGTCGGGAAGCTGCACTGTGGTCTGCATTGTTTGATCAATCTGCAACAGACTCACGTCCCTATCCTCTTGCAATATGCAATATCGGGAGCCATCTATTGTCATTTGTCCCTTCTCATGTTGGATTTTGTGCGACTTTGGATCCACTTTCCCTTTTGGTGGCATCTTAGCTGCAATGGTTGAGTTTGTTACCGAGAAAAGTGAAGTTTTATTCCCCTCGAGGGGAGAGCTCAGGATTCAAGCTGTTTAGCAAGCCATGCCAGAACCAGAAGTGGAAAAACAATGTTTGAATATAAAGAATGATTATTTCATGGAAATAAAACATTCAGTAGCCTGATGTTCATACATTGCCACACAAAGGACCTACACCAGTAACACATGCTGTATTATAAAATAGTATGCATCTAATTAATCAAGTGAAACAACAGAAGCATTGGGTAAAACCCAAAAGGCAAGAGAAGCTGTATCTGAGGTTCTAATTGCCACATAAATATTACAGACTTAATTTTTTTTTTTTTTTTTTTATATACACACGCAGGCATCTGCCAGTTTTGAAGTTAAAGTAGAATCAACTACCTCTGTAAGCAATCAAGGTAATGAAATTGCAACCGTAACGCAAACTGAAACTACATTTATTTCCACACACTGGTAGTGTGTGTGTGGGGGGGGGTATGACAAACCAGCTTACATTAAATATTTGGGTAACAGTGGTAACAGTAATAACCCCTTCTAAAACAAGCATTTGTCAATGCCGAATGTTGCTTGCTTGTATGTGCTGTTTAGGTATTTGGAAGTGATAGTTCCATGCCTTCCTCCCAAGACATCCACGGTGTCTTTCCGTTCAGTATTCACACAAGAGTGGGAGGGGCAAGGGCCACAGCAGTACAGCAGTTGCCAAGGGGGTGAAGAGGTGGACAATAGTCCATTCAAAGGCAAAAGAGTCCTGCAGGGAGCTCACTAAATTGAAGGTGGACAAAGCGATGGAACCAGATGGCATACGCTCAAGGATATTAAGAGAACTGCTAAGGAGATAGCGGTACCTCTGGCAGCCATGTTCACTGAGTCATTCAACATGAGTGAATTGGAGAAGGGACATGTGATCCCTCTACATAAGTCCGCAGGAGGAGGCAGGGAACAATAGACCTTTCAGCCTCTCCTCAGTAGTGGGGAAGATCATGGAGACATTGCTTAAAGAAAGGATAGTGGGGCATCTAGAAGCCATCAGAGCCCAGGACCATAGACAACATGGATTCACAGTGGGGACATCATGTCAGACAAATCTGGTTGATTTCTTTGACTGGGTGACAAAGGATGTGAATCAGGGTGGGGCAGTGGACAACGCTTACCTGTGATTTCAGCAAAGCCTTTGACACCATCCTATATAGGAGGCTGATAAACTAGCTGGGTAGGCTGGGCATGGGGGAAAGGGTGGTAAACTGGATTAGAAACCAGCTAACAGACAGGAGGCAGAGCGTGGTGGTAAATGGGATGCAGTCTAGGGAGAGGGAGTGACCAGTGGGGTGCTACAGGGATCGGTCCTGGGGCCAGTCCTGTTCAATGTCTTTACTGGTAACATTGCAGAACGTGTGAAGGGAATTTTTTCACCAAATTTTCAACATAGCCATTTTAAGACCTCTGCTCATGAACAGTGTCACTGTGATTTTCTTAATCTGTCCCAAACATTGATTGCGAACACTGAATGTGCCATTGTGAGCTACATGCACGGAAACACATTTTGAGCAACATGTGAAAAATGACAGCTGTACTGCTCATAAGGAGGTGTGGTAAAATGGCAATGTTGAAAATATTGAAAATTTGCGAACTTATGAGCGTGCGTAGGATCAGAGCAAAAAATGCTCATAAAACACTCATTTTTAGGAATTTTTTCACCAAATTTTCAACATAGCCATTTTAAGACCTCTGCTCATGAACAGTGTCACTGTGATTTTCTTAATGCTTCCCATACATTGATTTCACACACCGACTGTGCCATTGTGCACTACATGCGTGGAAACACATTTTGGGCATGATGTGAAAAATGACAGCTGTACTGCTCATAAAGAGGTGTGGTAAAATGGCAATGTTGAAAATCCAGAGTGCTAATATTAAAAATTTGCGAACTTACGAGCCATGTAGAACTGTGCATGCACGCCATAAACAAAGATTTATTGTTTTTCACCAAATTTGCAACATAGGCTTTTTGAGAGCCCACCTCATGAACACTGGCACTGTTGTTTCGTTAATCGGTCCCAAAAGGTGATTTCGCACAGTAACCACGAAATCACCCTTCCAGCCAGATTAATGCCATGACAGTGACAGAATTCATGAGGAGGGGTCCCAAAAACCCCATGTTGAAAATTTGGTGCCAAAATTCCAAAAAATGCCTGAGATATGCAGCAAAGTTGTAAAAACCCTATCTATCCCATTATACAGCTTACTGGCATTTCCTCAGTTTGCGGTCAGCTTTGAAGAGTGTAGACGTGTTCCCGGTCCACTGAAGATCGTCGCGACGAGGTCTGGAGGTAAGTATGGGGTGAGGGGGGTGTGGGGAGGCAGAGTGCACAGTGGGTGGGTGCGGGTTGTGGAGGGGTAGGGAGAAGTGCTGAGGGACAGTTTATTTGCAGGTTTATATTTTTTTACTAAGACGATGAGGGATGTTTGAGGCAGCTAAAAGGCTGTTTGGGGGGGCTGGAGCCGAAGGATTGGGCACCCCGTCAGCTATAACACATTGTGCCCTCCAGCATGGCATCTGGATGCTTTTGGGGGTGGAGCCACTGGAGATTGGGAACCCCCATCGCCATAACAAGCCTGGAAAGCTTTGGAAGGGTGTGCAGCCATGGAGCCGATGGGGATTGGTGCACCGTCAGCTAAGACTATTTTTGCCACTGGAGTGGACTCCAGCGTGGCACCTGGACAGCTTTTGTGGGTGTGGAGCCGACGGGAGATTAAGCACTCCGTCAGCTGTACAGTGTGTGCGTGGGGGAGAGGGAGAGCATCAGCACGCAATATGCATGCTTGTGTGTGGGGGGGGAGAGCTCTGCTCACTGAAGCGGAGCTCTCCCTTTCAACTGTATGCCACTGCATTTTCAGCTTGTCATAGACAGCTGCAGCAGTGATTGGCTAACTGCGACCATGCCTGCAAACGCATTGACTGAATTGGAAGAGAGGGTGCCACACCTCCGAAAACTCGGATGATGGCACTATGTTTCTTGCACATGCGTGCAAGCAACATAAAAAGGATATTAATTCTAAAAGATATCCACTAGAATCTTTGTACAGAGCAGTAATTCAAGACTGCTGCCTGCCTGCATTTTTACAGAACTCCAAGTAAATTCACAATTCTTACTGTTTTTATATATTTATATAGTTTTCTATTGCTATCCCAAACACATTGCCTTTTCAAATGTTTAGTTATTACCCTTATTATAAAACACTTTCTTGCCAAAGTAAGGATACAGCAGAATGCTCTTCTCTCTCTCTCTCTCTCTCTCTCTCTCTCTCACTCGTTCATTTGTATTTTGAAAGTTTTTCGGACTTCAGAATTACATCATGTAAATACCTTTCAATCTAGTTTGCAGACCCAGATGCAATCCACATTGATATATCTTTGTTGTGCAGTAGGCCATGGAAAATATTGTGTTGAATTTCTTTTTTGTTGAATTTTAGTTTAGATAACATAAAGCCTGAAGTTGTTCCATGTTAGCTGTACGTCTTTTACAACTATGCAAAGAGCGAGCTGCTGGGTGTGGTTTGGGAACACCCTTCCCTCTCCATCCCTCCCCCACTTTCTCTCTCTCCCTCCAATGTCTATTGTAATTCTGCTGCCTCGACAGAGGTACAAGGTAGATGAATGTTATTTTTTTTAGTTCAGTGTTCATAAGAATTATAAGAATGATAGTTGTTTTGTGTCAGAATCTGTATTCATATATGTATTTCAATAAAATTCCATGTAACCCCAGGATACAGTTTTGTTTTGTCCTTTTATTGTACAGTATTTGTAAACAATCTGTTGTCTCTCAGAACATATCACCTCAGAGAGCTTTTGAATAATTCTGTGGGAAAAGACACAATATAATCAAGAAAGCCACTAAAGAAGCTAAGGAGGCTTTAGATGATATTTTTATTTACAGTGATGATCCAACATCCAGAGAAAGTAGCAGTGATTCAGAAACAGATATGGAGGTATTGTGGTCAGCTCTCAGTAATATAAAATGCAGGACACGGAGAACAGAAGGCCCCAAAAAATGGTTTGGTGGTGGATTCAGTACCAAATGATGAACCTGGCATTATTTCAAACTCCACATCCATTGATGAGTCAAATAAAGTCACTGCAGAATTACACAGTAAAATTGAAAAGTGTAAATTGAGGCAAGTATCAGTAAAGGAATGTAAATATCAAGGAGGGAAATCTTTGAACAAACTGCAATTTGAGTCAGTAGTGGATAAAAGAATGTGTTCCTGATGTGACACATACAAGGAGCAGTAATAGAAATATGCCCTCCCCCCAAAAACAACACCTTTACAGTCTGTGTGTATGTCATAGTGTAGCAGTAATGTAATTACATACAGACGAAATGGAAATCATACTAGGGCAAGTGGTCATCTTGAGAAAATCGATGAAACACAACCAAGCATCATAAATCTGGAAAATCTGGGGGAAAAAAACAATGTCAACCGCTCAAGGCAAAATAAGAATCAAAAATGCCAGGCATGTACTAAATTTCAAGCAGCATATGACCAAGGAGAGTGCAGTCAGAGTGACGAAGTCTGTATTCCAACTGCAAAATGAAATAAGCATGTGATCTCAAAAGGAAACAGTAACAAAAAGTCCACAGAAGCGCAAACTTCAAGTGTTGTCAGTGACCCACATGAAACTTGAATGGTCACGCACAGTAGCAGATACATGTATCAAGCCATTCTGTTTTCCAGTAGGTGTGGTTCTCTGCTTTCCAGGTGAAGTTTCTGAATCTTTGGGGAAGGGACAGTGTTTGGTTTCTGCACTGTATGCATTTAGTCCTGGTGAATGGCGAGGGACTGCCAGAACTGGGGACTAAAGCCTTTTGTTTATTTACAGTGACAGGTACAGCGTGTGCATGGTGAACAGTAAGGTACTGGCACCACTGGAGACTGAAGCCCTCTATAAATCCACAGGGGCAGATGCAGTGTAGAACAGACAGTCCAGGGTTTCTACACTGTGATAGATATAGTGCTGATGAAAGGTAGCAGACTGACAGCACTAGAGGCTGAAGTCCTCTGTTTATCTACATGGGTAGGTACAGCATGGGCAAGTACAGTGCAGGGTTCTCACACTGATGGTTTCAGTGCTGGCAAAAGCTAAGGGATGGGCAGCACTGGAGACCACTCTACTGTCTTCATGTCCACAGTCGCTATTGGCAGGTCATTTTAGAAGGCCACCACCATCTGGGACAAAATGTGCTTCCTAATATTACCCCTAAACTTGCCATCTGTGGCTTTCAGAGCATGTTACTGTGTCCTGCTGGAGAACATATCCATATGTTCAATTCTGTCAATACCCCTGAGAATGGGAAGACAGATCATGTCCCATCTCTGCCTGCTGTTGTGCAGGGACAAGCAAAAGGATGAGGAGCACCCACATATGCAGAAAGCACCAGGACCACAAAAATATTGTTCAAAGTCCTTTATTTCACCTAAGTGCATAGAGCACCCACACACAGTGAGCACAAAAAAGTGGTGGCTTAGCCACCCTGAAACTAACATTTCTCCTGGCCCCTGCCACTCATCATCGGAGCTGCTCCAAATCCATTTTGCTTTGTTCCACAGGTAGAAGATGGTAACAACTACTAGTAAACATAAATGTGGATATTATCTGTTAGACCCTTCCAGGTATTCCTGTTTGAAAATGCAGTTTCCCTTAACAGTGGTATCTAAACAAAAAGCCCACCAGCAAATTTTGTTTCATTTTTTAGTACTGAACACATTCTCTTTACACTGCAGTAAATGTAAACATTGGAGGAAATATGAAGAAACTGATAGAGGGAAGCGTACAAAGGATGTCAGTAGGCATTTTATGCGACTGCATAAATGTGTAAAATTGAAATATGCTACATAAATTCACTGCCATTAAGCAAGTGGAGGATGGAGGGAACTTGTCACCACAAAAAGCTTGGTCTGCACTCAGAGAGGAGTGAGGTCAGTTGTCGTATATGGGACAGTGACTCACAGGATGTAAAAAGTTGGTGTTATTGAAAACATGATGGATCATAATGGTTTACATAGCCCATTATCTTAAAGCAGCAGTTTTGTCATCATGGAAGAAAAAAGGGGGGCGGAATTGACCACCATCTGACATTTTTCACAATCTCTCACTCAAAAATGAATACCAACACAATTTAACTTGCTGCAGTATAAGACTGCACCAAATAATTCAGGATATATGCAAAGCTGGTGTTTGCCTGCTTGACATATGTGTTGCTTTCTTTCAGCAGGGTCTTTATAGAGTACAGTACCACAATAAATTGTCTAGACCCTACTCTCACTTCCATCTGAGTGCACCCCAACTCCCTTTCTGCCCTGATATCATGATATTTAGGGCTTGATTAAGTAAAGCTGCATCTAAATTTTCTCCCCATGGAGCAAGTGAAACTTTTTTTATTGTAAAAAAAGAGACTAGCAATGCATTCCCATCTACTTGAATAAATTTAATATGGGGTGGTATTATACTTTGCACATTCTTGTGTTCTATGATTCTAATATGTTCACCTATTAAATTTTGAGGCTATGTTAAATTTTGCAAATGCAGGCTCATAACTTTGGTAATATTCAATATTTTTAACACAAATTTTTAAAATAGTCATTTTGGTACAGCGACTTGCAAATGTGACAGCTGTCATTTTTCAACTCCTGCCCAAAATGTGTGTTTGCTGCCCAAAAGTTGATTTTGCAGTCCTGGGATGACATCAGCTTTTGGCCAAGAGTTGAATGTTTTTTCACCCCATGTTAATATAAAAGTGTTCCTCTAGGGAGCTAAAGACAGATAGGTGGTCAGTAGCTTTCTGACCACAGAGTAAGAAGGAGCTGAGAGGAACCAAGTGTGCAGGCTTTCACACTAAGAGAAAGGACTCAGGAATTATTTTATGGTTTGTTGGAGAAGCATAATATCCTGATGTGATTTAAGGGTGTGAAGAACTAACACCTCGTAGCTGTCCTTTCTCTAAATATTGGATTTTTTTTTTTTTGTTTTGATCTGCTTTTGGACAATAAAATGATAAACACAGATTTATGTGTTTTTATGCACTTTATTCTGTTGTTTGATCTGTTATTTGAACCCACACTACCGCACATGTCCACGCCACTGGAATATTGAAAATTACTGGTGAGTGAATATTTAAAAATTTCAACAAACTTTCATAACTTTGGTATTTTTTATGATTTAGAGACAACATTTTTAACCTATTGTTTTTATGATCCCAATTCATAAACCTTGTAGGTGATGTTTTTCAAGTCTTGCCTGAAAGTGATTTTGCAGAGTGATTGCAAAATCACATTTTGGGCCAGATTTAAAAAAAAAAAATAATGTACCTTGTCCATGAGGTTTGGTGCCCAAAAGGCCTTGTTGAAAGTTTGGTGGAAAAATATGGAAAAATAGCAAAGTTATGAATGAGCTTTGAAATATTTCAATGTTCATTTATAACTTTGTAATTTTTATGTTTGCTTGCACGCATGTGCGCCTCGCATGCACAAGAAACATCTTAGGACAGTACAACATTTTAGAGGTGTGTGGGCTTCTGCCCACTGCAGTTGATGCTTTATGGGGCTCGTTCCTCAGGCACCAATGAATCGGTAAGCTGTCTATGACAGAAGTTTGAGAGAAGCAGTCTTCACTTGAAAGAAAAGTGCCACTCCAAACAGGGATGGTTATGAGTTGATGCTTTTGGTGCTCATCCCTCAGGTACCAATGAATTGGCGAGCTGTCTATGACAGCAGTTTGAGAGAGAGGACCGCACTTGAAAGAAATCTGCTGCTTCAATGAGGGACAGTTTCCTCTTTGCAGTGGGACCACCCACCCCTCACAACAAGGCACACAGACATACATTTCTCTGTTGGCAGCACTTTGACAAGACCGTCACGCGGCATTACAGTGCACAATAATGCACATGGCAAGAGTAATGGTTTTTGTTGGCTCCTGCCACCGAACACCTTTTTTGTTCAGTGTGCCTTTCCTGGTAAATCATTTCAATAAATATATAATGTAAATGAGCTGTGGCTTTCCACATTGGCAGCGCCTGCTGCACACCACACACTCTCCCTGGAAACCAAAATCGGGGTGCCCAATCCCTGTGTCGGGATGTATCCCCCTCACCCATTAATGTGACACACTGGGAGCCCACCCCATTGTGCCAAAATAATTTATGATTGCTGGTGACCCCCTTTTACATATGGTTGCAGAACTAGTTTCAAACTGAGATGAATCTCAACACAGTTCTGTCCTTGCCCCCAAGCAAATACTGTCTCAAGAGCGCACTTTCAGGTCCTTACCGTTAGCAGCTTGCACAGCTGTGGAAGCGCTCACTCTCTAGCTGTCCGGCGGCTTGTCTCACACCAAAACAGCACTTTTCTGTGAAGAAAATAAAAAAGTCCCTACACCAGCAATTATAAAAAATAATGTCTATGCATCATTTATATTATGTATTTTTTTTACTCTCCTTCAGTGTGTAATGCCTTCATAAGCCTCTTGAGCTTTGCTCTTGAGGTTTATCTGGCATCGCACACCTTGGGTGAGTAAAAAAATACATAACACACAGTTGCATAGCAATTATTCTCTATTTTATTTATGTTTCTGACACCGGGATGCCCACTCCCGGTGTCAGATGACCCCACCCACCTGAATATTTAAAGTGCTGACATCGAGGTGCCCAATCCCCATGTCGACATCCTCCTCACACACAAACACACACTATTGTGGCACACTGTGAACCCACCCCAGTGTGCCTAAATATTTTTGGTAACCTGTAAAAGAAACAAAACAGTCCCAAAGTCTTTTTTTTTCCCTTGTAAAAAAGGAAATGGTCCCTTCTCACCTCTCCATTCCCCCTCCGCCACCCCCACCCTCCCTCTGTGGACCCATTCTTCCCACACCCCCTCTTTACCCCATACTTACCTCCAGAGGTCGGGAGCTGCGATCTTTTATGGACCAGGACACATCTGCTCTCTTCAAAACTGACCAGCAAACTGAAGAAATGACATTAAGCTGTATAATGGGAGTCAATGGGGAGGGGGGGGAGTTCAATTTAGGTTGCTATCTCAGCCATTTAAGCATTTTGGCCACAAATTTTCAACATGTGGTTCTTGGGATCTACCTCTTGAACACTGTCACTGTCAATTGGTTACTCAGTCCTGAAAGGTGATTGTGTGGTTGCTGCATGGAATCACCTTTTGGGACCGATTAATGAACCAACTGTTCATGAGGTGGGGTCCCAAAAAACCCACGTTACCAACTTAGTGAAAAAATTCCCAAAAATGACTGCATTATAATCGTGCATTGCTCGTAACTTCACCAATTTTTTATATTTTCACTCCAGATTTTCAGGATTACCATTTTTTCACACCTCCTTATCAACAGTACAACTGTCATTTTTCACATCCTACCCAAAATGTGTTTTTGCACCTGGGGTGCAGAATAGCACGGTCACTATGGGAAACCAACTTTCAGGACAGATTAACAAAATCACAGTGGCATTATTCATGAGGGGAGGTCCTGAAATGCTCATGTGGAAAATTTTATGAAAATCATTCAAAAAATGATTGCGTTACAGGCGTGCGTTGCACCATTTCTACGCACTCTCTTAACTTCACCAATTTCTTATAATTTCACTCCAGTTTTCAACACTGCCATTTATTCACACCGCCTTGTGAACAGTACAGCTGTCATTTTTCACATCCTGCCCAAAATGTGTTTTCATACCTGTGGCACTGAATGGTGCAGTCGCTCTGCGAAATCAACTTTTGGGATTGAGTAATGAAATGATAGTGCCACTGTTTGTGAGGTCGCATCCCAAAAAGCCCATGTTGAAAATTTAGAGCCAAAATACCAACAAACACCTGGGAGGTTAGGGTTTCCAACTGTAACACCCCACCCTGTAGAGCCTGACAGGCGTCGGTGGTATGACTTGGGGTCGTCGATCGTAATGCTTCATGCTATTCCACTTCTCATTTCCCCACCTCTGCAGCCAGTGACAGGCATTGAGGTGTGCCTTGGGGTCTTTGGCCCTAATGTTCACCTCCTATCCTCCCTACTGCCCCTATCTCAGCTTATTTCCTTATGGAGTGGGGTGAGTGTAAGGGCAAAAGACCCCAAGGCACAATACAACACCTGTTGATGTCTACAGGGTGGAGTGAGGTGGAATGGCATGAGCATTATGGCTGACGACCCAAAGGTACATCCTCAATTGCCTGTCAGTCTCTACTGGGTGGGCGCTGGCATTAGTTTAATACTTCACTGCCATTCCTATTATGCATCTCTCTAACTCCTGCACTACCAATTCCAATACCAGCAGCAAACATTCGGCTTTGACAAATGCTTGTTCCATATGTTTTCACCAAATTTTCAGCTTAGTCTTCTTATGACCTCACCTCATTAAGCTGATAGGTAAACATGTTCAAATATTTTAACAAGTATAAATTAATTAGCTATATACACACACAAGCCCTAATACCTCTTTTTCTAAGAATGGGCAAAATTCATTATGTCATACATTAATTATGAAACTGTATAATATTAGAGAATGAAATCTAAACCAGATCTTCACCCTCTGACTTCTTTCTCTAATATTGTGCAATGTTATAATGTATATTAATTATTGATTTATACTTGTTAAAATATTTACAGTATTTTCATTGAAAAGTAATGATCATTGTTTCTTATGTTACACATGTTTTTTCACCAATAACAAAGGTTTTTGCTGTTTGCACTATTTGCACTTTGTGTATATCACTTTAAGTAACTGAACTAAATTGGTGGAACCTCCTGATGTGGGTTAGACCCACCTTCTGACAAAGACCTGCTTGGGGTTGAAGTGCTGGAGTTGAGGGTTCAAGATGGTGAGCCTCCACTTTGCCACAATAAAATCAGTTATACCGAACTTTTGCTTTACTTGATTTTTTTCAGCGGTCCAAAAGTGGATAGCTTTCTGTCTTCAATCTACTCCAGTCTTGATCTTTTTGTGTTTCTGCAGAGTGGGTACATGCTCTTGATTCCACCCAAATGCTTCCGAGAATGATATCTGACCAAGAAGCTGTATGCACGTCAGTGTTTCTTTCCCCCACCCTCAAAAATTCTACATGGAGACTTAATGTCTCTGCTAAATAGGGAGGCATATAAAATAATGGTTAAAGACTGTCTTAGGGAATACTTGGCCATGAGCCCATCCCCAAGATTCCTCAGCCATGGCTTGATGGGATGGATTTCAAGGCAGTAGCGATAGGTAAGAATATTAGCTTAGCTGCAGGAATAGAAAAGGCTAGACTAAAGGAACAATCTGACCTAGAGGAAGCAATTTTTGACCTCAAGGCAAAACATAAAATAGTTCTCAATGAAGAGGTGAGGAAGTAACTGGAGGAACATGGGGACAAAATAAAGTGAAGAAAAATTGAGGGGCCCTCTGGTATTCTAGACAAAGATTCTATGAAGCTGAAAATCAAGCCAGGTGGCTGCTGGCTTTGTAGCTTCATAAAGAGGCTGCTAGCCAATTAGTCTTGCGTATAAGAAAGGATCATAGATCCACACATTCTGTATCGCTCCACATTGTCAATGGGTAATCATAACAACTGGATATTGTGCACCCCTACCAGGGGAAATGGCATATCCCAAGCTTTAGAATGTTGGGCACATGAGGATTCCAAGCAGCTGCAACTCCCCACTGAAGCTGTGCCATTTAAAGGGGACAGAGCGGAGTCACATGATGTCAGCCCGAGTGTAGACAGCGCGCCCGAGGAGCTCTCCCGTTCGCCGGGTAAATAGTGCTGTATTTCGGGGCTCAATCGTTTCCCTACTGCACAATTCCCTATTTTTAGAGCTGTGGAGACATTGAGGAAGCGGCGGAGCGAGTTAGCGGTGGGGTTCGGCATGGATGGGTTTGTGAAGAAGGCGAGGCTCCAGCCTCCCGCCCCTCAGACGCCGGAGAAACAGAAGGCTGCGAAGAGGGCAAACAGCAGGCTGCTAGCCTTCGAGCCTGCCGACTGGTGACGCCCCGCCATCGAAGCGCGGTTTCTGGAGCTCATAGCCGCTGCAGTTAACGATTGCCTCAGTAGCTGAAGACGTCCAAACAATCAAAAATCAGTGGATGCACTATAGGTTAGGGTCGGGATATGGAGTCTAAGGTGGTTTCACTTGAAAATAAGCTGGCCTTTCAGGAAACTGAATTAGTGCTGGTAAAAGGAGATTCAAGAAATTGGAGGATAAACTGGAGGATTTGGAGGGCAGCAGGCAATAATATTGTGATAGTTGGTATCCTGAAAAGAAGAGGGTAGTGCTCCAATAACTTTTATTCAAAGGCTCTGCATTAAGATCAGGGTTCTCCCCAGGTGGAGGGATTACATAACCGAGAGGGCGATAGGGCCCTGCAGCATCCTCCCTGCTAGATCAGCTTCCCAGGCCATTTATTATAAAGTTTCAATTATCTGGATAAGCAGCACATTCTGAACAAAGTCAAAGGCAAAAGACCTGCTCTGGGAGGGCAAACGATTCGTGGTGATACAGGATCTTCCTCATTCAGTTAGGATGAAATGGCGAGAACTACATCCCATAGTAGCTAAACTGGTGGCAGCTGCTAAACCTTTCCGTTGAGATACCCGCTATTTTGATGGTCAAGCTGGATGGACAGTGGCTCTCATTCGATACTAGCTCTGAGGCTCAGCAGGAGTTACAGCGTTTGCTCCTGACCTGTTCAAGTGACATTGTACAGGCATGTATGTGTGATGGTCATGGTGGTTCAGTCAGAGGATGTGGAGTTTTTTGGCATGCTGTTCTTATGGACTGATGGGATATTTCAGGAAGAGCCTAGTTTTCCTTGTGAAGAAGTGGATTTATTTGGAGGTCCCCTGCTGGATATGAAGGGAGACTAGAGGAGAATGGAATACATTTCTTACCCAGCTGGAAGTTGGACAGTATTCTCCTTGTTTTTTTGTTTTTTTATCTCCTTTTTCTACAGGGTGGTCCGCTTTACGAAGATGGACTCTTGTTGGAGACAGGGCCTGTGGTCTGGTTAGTCCCTTGCTTTAGCGAGTTTGACTGGATGATCTGGACTGTTACTCGGGAAGCTCGAACTGGTCTGAGGTTGCAGTGCTTCGGTAGGTCGATGTGATCGCTTGGTTCAGTCAACCATTGGACTTGTGCTACTGGTGGAGTGCTTTTATTCGCAGTAGGTCCTCCATTGGTTCTATGTATTTTCTAAGGCCTACTGCTTGCAGTTGGGTCGATTGAGTTCATGTTGACTAATTATGGTGGGGGGGGCTCCGGGGCAGTGGCTGGGGGTTCGGCGTTGATAGAATGTTTATCATGTGGCTAGTGTTAGGTTGGAGGGCAGTTCATTGGAACTGGGGAAGTGCTTTAGGTGGGAGGAAGTGGTGTGTATATACTTGTGTTGGGTTGGGGGGAGAGGAGGTAGGTGCTGGGTGGCCTGGGTTTTTTTGGGGGTGGGCTTAGTTATGCTCAAGGTTACAAATCACTGGGGAGTCTCCTTGCATCGGGCTTAGAGATGTTCCTATGTCAGATGGGGCCTCCTCGCTGATGGTAATCAGTCTAGGTGTTATGATAGGTCTCAGTGAACCTTATATTTTACTCTCACATGACTCAGACTCTGAAACTTATCAGCTGGAATGTAAAAGGAGCCAAGGATAGGACTAAACGACAAGTAATTTTAAGGCATTTGCATCATTTGGGGGCGCACATTGCTTTCCTTCAGGAAACGCACCTGAGCAGATGTAATGTGCAGTATTTTAGGAGGACCTGGGTAGCTCAAGTATTTGGAGCTGCTGCATCAACTAAAAGGGCTGGGGTGGTTATACTAGTAGCTAAGAGTGTTCCTTTTAAACTACTAGAAGAGCACTGGGACCCTATAGGCCGCTTTATATTTGTTCTGGCTCAGGTAGCCTCGCAAATGATTTTGCTGGGCTCAGTCTATGGTCCTAATGAGGATACCCCTTTTTATACGGAGGTATTATCTAGGATATTGGCTGGCTCACACCAACCGATAATTATTGGGGAGGACTGGAACCTTGTGCTCCAAAATGACCTGGACAGGACATTCAATAGACGTAAGGGATTATCCCCTGCCCAGAGAGCGTTAAAGGGTCTTATGGAGTGCGCTGCCCTTTTGGATGTCTGGCGTATTTTGAATCCAAACGCACGTCAGTATTCTTTTACTTCCCGGACATAAGTCCCATTCAAGGATAGATTATATTTTAGTTAGTGCCCTACTAGTCCCGAGGTAATCCAGGCAGATATTTCTGTCAGGGTGATTTCTATCATGCCCCGTAAGTATATCTTGCTCTTCCTGACTTCTGCTCAACGTTCCCTCACTGGAGGCTTAACACTCAACTATTAAAAGCTCAGTCTGTATTGCTAGACAATTAGTGAGCATATTGCTACTTTTTGCTGGTTAATCAGCACCAGTGACCTGAAAAGATCTTGTTTGGGCTGTTTAAATGTACCATAAGGGGAGTTAATTAAGATTGCTGCAAGGAGAAATCATACCCAGAAAAAGAGATAGACTCTTATTAACGCAGATTAACAATGGAGTTGAATATATCACAACATTCACCCGACTCTGAGAGGATCAGGCTGCATAGAGTTACAGGCCCAATTTGCAGGGTTGGTTCAACAAAAGGCGGAGCTTGCATTACCGATACAAAACTTCAGTACTTAGAGTCAGGGAAAGGGCAGGAAAGCTGTTAGCCACTCAATTAAAGCAATTGGATTTAGCGCATCATATTGCGAATTTGCCTCTCTCAGGGTGAGCAAGTAAGTTCAGACCGACGGAGATGGCTGAGGCCTTTGGAGCTTTTTTTCTAAAAATTTATTCACGTGGACTCGGGTTGAGTCATCAGATTTGGAAATTTGTAACTTTTTAGCCTCTGTGGGTCTCCCAAAAATTTCAACAGATGAGGCCAACTATCTAGCGGCTCCCATTACTCTTGTGGAGGTCCGTCAAGCTATCCAGCAGATGCCTCGGGACAAATCTCCGGGGCCTGATGGGTATCCCAATAATTTTTTTAGGGCTTTCTTGAGTCAGGTAGCTCCTATTTTGTTGGAAGTTTTTGAGTACTGGCACAGACATGGGGTCTCGGATCCCAATTTTCTCGAGGCAACAGTCACACTAATTTTGAAGCCTGGCAAAGACCCACTTGATCTTAATAGCTATCGTCCGATATCCCTGTTAAATACTGATGTTAAAATACTGGTGAAAATTCTAGCTGACAGGTTGTCGAAAGTGATGGATAAATTGATATGCAGGGAGCAGGTGGGCTTTATGAGGGTAGGTGCTCAGGACCATCTGAGAAAACTGTTGCACCTTATGGCAGAGGTTAGGACTCAGATGTTCCTGCTGTACTCTTGTCATTGACGCTGAAAAGGCTTTCGACAGAGTCTCCTGGTCCTACCTGTTCCTTGCTATGTCGGCCTTTGGTTTGCCGGAGGTGTTTATAAAATGGGTCAAAATTGCTTTCCCATCTGCCAGGGGTGAAATGTAACGGAGTCCCTCACAAGCTATTAGGTTAGAAAGGGCACCAGACAGGGATGCCCGTTATCCCCGCTTTTATTTAACATTTATATTGAGCCATTTTCACGTAGGTTACAGGAACCCACTGATCAAGGGATCAAAGTGGGTAGTAGAGCCTATGTTTGTTCAGCCTATGCTGATGATGTCCTTTGCATGTGGTGAGCCAAGTGTTTCCTCCCATCGATATTGGAGGAAATTAGTTATTTCTCAGAGATGTCGGGTTATAAGTTGAATCACTCTAAAACTAAGATTTTCCCTTTAAATCGGAGGGTGATAAGAGATGATTTGCAACCCTTAGGCTTAGGTTGGAATCTGGTTCCTTATTATACTTAGGGCATTAAGATTAATAATAGTTTGGCTTGATGATTAAGGAGAATCTGGGCACCCTTACACAAGTGGTAGCAGAGGATCTGAATAGGTGGCGCCCATTGCTCTGACCCTCTGGGGTAAGATA
This sequence comes from Neoceratodus forsteri, assembly GCA_016271365.2. Classification (NCBI taxonomy): domain Eukaryota; kingdom Metazoa; phylum Chordata; order Ceratodontiformes; family Ceratodontidae; genus Neoceratodus; species Neoceratodus forsteri. The sequence continues at coordinate 935,735,951 of CM028133.1, forward strand.
ATCTTTTAAAAATGAATGTCCTGCCCAGGTTTCTGTATCCGCTTGGGAATGTTGGGGTTTTCTCCCGAAAGATGGTTTGCTAAGCTGCAGAAGTTGTTTGTCTCCTTTATAGGACAAGGGAAGCGATTCGAGGTCGCTTTAATAATTGACTGCCCCTAGAAACAGGGGTGGTTTGGCTGCCCCTCGGTCTTTGCCTATTATTTGGCCCAGCATGTTAGTAAACTTGCCTGGTGGATTAGGAAGGTGCAGCCATGGACTATAGACCTCTCTGGTATGATATTGAGGCAGACCTGGCTAAGGGCATCGTGATGCACGCTGCGGTCATTATTATACCTTTCCCCTATGAATTTTCAGGGTTTTCATGGACCATCCATGGGATGGTCCTTGAAGGCTTTTCTCCACCATAACAGCACCTAGGCTTTGAGTGGTGGATCTCAGACACTCAGCCTATTTTTGAAAATATGCATTTTAAGATTGGGGGTCTCCCAATATCTCCCTCTTTCTGGCCCCAGATTAGTCATATCACAGCAGCAGATTTTTTTGATCAGAAGGCACCTAGGTCTGTTTGCCTATATGAAACAGACCTTTGGGGTGGCGGACAATTGTTTCTTTTAAATGGTTGCAGCTTAAAGGCTGTCTGTCAAGGGCCTTTTCTGTCCCATGGCCTCACATGATTATCCTCTAGTATGGACGAACTTTGAAGGTAGCAACCTAATCCCATGTGGCTCCAAAATTTATGGAAAAATTTTAGAATGGGACAAGAAAATTCCTTCTGGGGTATGTTACTATTGGCCGAGAGCTGGGATTGGGGATTCTCCAGAGTTCTGGAAGAATCTATGGAACTCTGTTTATAAATATGTCAAGCAAGATAGGCTTAGGATGGTCCAATTAATATTATATCATCTCTATCTGACTCCTCATATTTATTCGGATGGAAGGCACGTGTTCCTAGCATGCTGGCGCTGTGGTTTTGGGAGGGCCCTTATTGCATATGCTGTGGAGTGCCCAAGATTTGCTCGCTTTGGAGGACATTGGCAGACTTGTTCGTCCCTGTCCTTGGCTCCTTCCAGCATGAACACGCTGGAAACTTGTTTATTGTTAATCTTTCCGGACGATGGCCTCAAAGCTTGGAGAGCCTATGTTTCACTTATTATCATGTGTTAAGAAGCACAATTTCTGTGCATTGGTCATCTATGGGATCTCCTTCTGTTGAATGGCACGAATGTATGCTAGTGCTAAATTAGAGAAACATATAGCCTACATGCAAGGCAAACCTAATGCATATATGACTAAGTGGGGGCATCTTGACTTATTATTAAGTAATTTGAAATACAAATTGAATGCACTGTGGTACAGCAATGTATTTGTGCTTTCCTCTTTCTTTGTCTTTTCTTGACTTCTCTTCTTCCTTTTCTCTCTTTCTGTGTGAGTGTTTTTCAATTTAGTAGTGATTGTAACCTTGAGAGGGGTTGGGGGGTTTAGGGTATTGGGATGGGGTTGTTTTATAGTTTTATATTGGGAGATAGAGGCGGGGGTTTTGTTTTTTCTTTTTTTATTGTGGGTGGCGCCTCCCTGGTATGTATTTACTTAATTATTTTATCTGGTTGTTATGCAGGTTTTATCTGCAATAAGTTTGTATTTTCCTATCTATATGCTTTCTCTCTGTATTACTGTAAGTGTTGATACTGCCGCTTTAAATCAATAAAATTTTAAATTGCAAAAAAATAAAGGGGACAGAGCTACTTTTATCTTCTCTAAAGATTTTCAAGATTCAAGATTTTCAAGACTTCTTTGGGGCTGCAATTCTGCATAGCAGGTTGGAGCTGCCTGTTTTCAGGGACCACTCTTAAATTAAAATTGTGCCTGTTAAGCTGAGGCTTTCAAATTGAATAACCTGTCTTTTTCCCCCATTTCCCTGTGCAGATTGGAAGCCATTTCTGCCTTGTTAGGGTGCTTTTAATGGTCTCTTTATTAAAAAAAAGGTACCACAGTTAGGTACAATTTCATTTATTTCTGTGAGTGTAGGGTCTTTGTGGAGGTCCTTCAGCTTTGGTGTCAGTTCCTCTCCCTCCCACCCCCAGCCTCAAGTTTTGCATTTCTTGTTTGTTTCCTCAGTTATTGAAATTTTAGTGTTCCTCAGAGGTTTTTGTGGATTTTTCTCCACAGCCCTGTTTTTTCCCCATTTGAGCAGCCACCATTAACAGCTGGGCCATGCTCCTCCTTCAGGCCATTTTCCCTCCTTTGTTTTCATACATGCACATGGTGCGCACATTTGCACAGTGCATGGCATGTTAGCACAGTGCAATAGCCTATTAATTGCATTGCAATATTGTGCTTGCACGCCTGCTGGTGTGTGCACCCCTGAGCAAGCATGCTAACATCCTGAGCACACCTGATAGGGAGCACGCATGTTTATTTAGCATCATTTGGTACGCTAATTACTGCATACTGCTCAATGGAGAATTTATTTAACCTTGCAAAGCTATATCCAGATATTAGGGCTAATTATTATATTTTATCTTACAATTGTTACTTGGTACAATTGCATCAGTCTCTGGCACCATGACTTATCAGAGACAATTAATCATGAAATGATGTAAGACCTGCAAAAGTGTGATGAGGCCCTCCCCCATGGATTCCATTTGCCCTGATTGTGTTGCTCAGCAGCCCCCAGCTGGTACTCTGGCCTGGGGAGGAGGAGCACCTGGCTCTTCAGTTGGCAATGGCAAGCAGAATTTCGAAAAAAATCACTTATGTAGCTCCTGAGTGAGTTTGAGCCCTGATGTCCCGCAAGACATCCCTGCAGACACACCTGACCCCAATAATGCCCCTCAGGTCAGAGGGGCCCACACAAGCACATCCAGGTGCAGGCAGAACATACCCTGTCTTCTTAGAAGGTTAGGATGAAGATTATGGGATCTTGGGGAAGTTACTGACCTTAAATTAAATAAAACACTCCAAAAAGGAAAAAAAATGGCTCTCATATGAGGAGCACATACCCTCCCTCTATGGAGGAGGAAGAGGAAAGGGAGTGGAAAGAGTCCATGTCAGGGATTCTTCCTCCTTTGTTTGATAATAAGTCTCTGTCTTTTTTGGATAGCTGAGGCATGCAGTTCTTTACAGCTCAGGAGGTACAGTCCATTGAGATGGTGGATGTCAATCCGGCTCTGTCTGCATCCTTTTTGGCTACCTTGAGACAAGATTTATTGAGCAACAATGAACAGATGTGGATCAGAGAAAGTATCTTCCCAAACAAAGTCATGGATCTTCCATATTTTAAGGTAAAGATCTTGAAGGTGGGAAGCTTCTCCACTGAAAGATACAGCCGAGCTGACCCACAAGCACAGAAGCAGGGCATCCATCTGTGACGTCGATGACCTGAGTTTGGGAATGGACTCGGGATGTCGGAGGACCAGCCAGGAGAGAACAATCGAGCATCCTAGGGACTGGTCTCCTTCTTCAGGGGGTGTGGGGTTGTGTGTCCAGCACACTACAATCCCCTAGCAGAAGCCAGGGGAACCTCAGTGCTGGTGCTACATCAGTTGGGGGCGGGGCAGATGCTGGCTGTCATTACACGTCCCCGCCCCTGATACAGCTTACAAAATGCTAGCCACTGAAGCATGAAACTCTGCTGCACCACCTCCAATGCCTTCTGTGTCCTCCAGGTGCAGCTCAGCTCCATGGCTGCTGCACCCTGTGGAGGCCAGAAAGGGAACATTGCTATGCTGAGAGGGAGGGTGTCCTGCAGCCTACTCAGGGGGTCAGCCCTGGGCATAGGGGAGGTGGTGTGGGTGGGAGCTGAGCCCCTGTGGGGGGGAGTTGGAGAAGCCGACACAAAAAAAACAAAACAAAATGAAAGACAAGGTCATTTGTATTTCTGTTAAAAAAACACCGCCCTGCCTATCAAGGGCTCTCAGGCCTTGCCAGATTCTCATGTCAAGCTGGTGGACACCGTGTGCAGGAGGTGCTCTGCCTCTATCAGCATAAACATTCTATGTCTGATTCTTTTATTGTGGCCAGGGGATCCTTAAATATATGGGTCACCACTCTGGCCAGCTTCGTTCCACCTGACTGAAGATGTGAGCTTTTTGCAGTCGATGGACATGGCCTCCACATTTTAGGTGGTTATACACTGGAGAATTGTGCATATCAGTCCGTTTGGCCTACTTCATTGTTTTCGGCCATGAGGGCTTTGTGGTTTGGTCATTGGATCACTGATCAAGCTTCATAAGCTCAGCTGTTTAACCTCCCCTTGAGGGAGTCTTAGGGTTTTATTCTGACCTGGATACTATTTTAAGGGATATGCGGTAAGAAGGGCTAGCTCCAGTACCAAACAACAGCGCAAGGCTACCGTAACCCAAAGGAGCAAGGTAACAGCCAGTGCAGACAGTTCTGAGGGTGGTTCAGTTCCTTTGGAGTTTTGGCTCCAAAGAATAGAGAGCTTAGTCAGGTAACAAAGGTTACAGTATCAGAGGAGACCTGGCCAGGCACCATGCAGGAGGCCCAGCACCAAAAGCCTGGTGCCTCACAGAAGGCATGCGGACCTATCTCTGACTCCTTTTCTTTGGCAGAAGACTACAGGAGTTTCTCTCAAGATGGGCCAAAACAATGTCAGATGCCTTATTAGGGGATGCTTTCTCCACCCCTATTTCCAAGGACGTTGCAAAGGCCAGGCATTGTTGGAGACCCTGACCCCCTCATTAATTTGGGGCTATAATACAGGTTCCACTAATCGAATAAGGTCAGGGGTCCTATTAGATCTCTTTCATAGTTCCCAAGAAGTTGAGAGGTTTTCAGGCCCATTCTGGATTCGAAGTACCTAAACAAGTTTGTACACCACAAACCTTTCAAGGTGGAGTCCCTGAGGTCAATCACATGGGTTGCTAAGCCAGGGGGTCTCCTTAAGCCTCATTACATCTGATGAATGCCTACCTCCACATTCCCATCTGTCAGCCTTAACTGGAGTATCTCAGGTTCTTCATACTGGGCCAACTTTTCCAGTACGGGGTGTTTCTATTGGACCCTTCACCAGCCCCACCCCACATTCCTTAAAGGTGTTGGTAGTCCTCGTGGCCCAATTTCGACAGGAAGGGCATCATGTCTATCCTTACTGAACAACCTGCCATGCAATGACTTTGTCCCTTTCAAGAGGGTGGTACTCAGGAATCTAGAGATGCTAGAGTAGCATGGCTAAGTGGTGAACCGGGAGAAGAGCTCTCTCGAGCCATTTTAGACCTCAAAATATCAGGTGGTAGGTCTTTTCTTGTTTTCCCAGAAGGAGACCTTATTGACAGAAGTCCAGTGGCTCAGGATGCAGTCATTGGCATCTGCCCTCAGTCTGCTGTGGTTATTTGGCCTCATGACAAGCAGCGATATATTTAATCCCATGGGCTCGCTTCCATGTGCGACCTATTCAAATGGGTTTGCTGATGGATTGGGATCCCTCATCGGAGGATTATCAAGCCTGGTTCCCTTTACCCCTCAGCTTCGTCACTCCCTGAGTTGATGAGTGGATGTGCAGACTCTGAGCAAGGGTTCCGCTGGAACTTCTCCAGAGTTAATTCTCACAATAGATGTCAGTTTACAGTGATGGGTGGCAGGCTGGACTCAATTCCCACCCAGAGAACTGGATCAAGCTAGGAACAGCATCTTTACATCAATGTTTGGGAGATGAAGGCAGTCCGCCTAGCTCCCCTTTGGTTTCAACCATGCTGCTAAGCATGGTGTACATAAACATTACGGTGGCACAAACAGTGAGAGGTTTCAAGAGGCCACCCACCAGCTGACAGTATGCCTGGCATGAAAGTTGGATCTTCAGGTGAACTGGCTATGTAGCAAAAATGTTTACACCATGAAGTGAGGTTGACTCCGGAGGTTTTTCAAACTCCTGTGCAACCAGTTCAGTTGACCTCAGAATGATCTGTTCACATCCAGCCACGATGTTCAGATCCAAAAAGATTCTTCAGTCATTTTTGGCATCCACAGAAGGAGACATTGGTCACACTGCTTCAGGAGTGGACCTTCAGCAGAGTGTATGCTTCCTTCACTAACTCTTCTTCCAAAGTCATACTAATAAAAATGACAATAAATCATTATAAATGCACTCTAGAGGAAGCTGCCTTTCATTAGTTCCAGATTAAGAACATAAGAAGTAGCCAGCAGATAGGGGACTGCATGATCCATCTAGTCTGCCCAAAGATTTTAACCCCCCCCCCCAGATTATTACACCTTCAGGTGCCCACATTGTCTGTCCCATGCTAGTTTGAATTCCTGTACTGTCTTTGATGCTACCACCTCAGAGGGAAGGCTGTTCCATGGTTTTATAACCCTCTCTGTAAAAAAGTATTTCATTATATTGGTCTTAAATCTGTTTCTTAATAGGTACAGATTTGCCCCCTTGTATGCATTGTTTTGCTTTCGTGGAATAGGTTTCCTGTTTGGGCTGTGTTGATACCTTTTATGTATTTGAATGTTTCTATCATGTCCCCCCTATTTCTTCTTAGCTCTACAGAGTATACGTTTAGTTCACTGTGTCTTGTTTCATACTGTTATTGATGCAGATCCTGCACCATCTTAGTGGCCCTTCTCTGAACCCTTTGTAAGCGGTCAATGTCCTTTTCAGGTGGGGCCTCCAGAACTGCATGCAGTTTTCCAGGTGCTGCCTGACCAAGGATATGTACAGCAGGATTATTATCTCGCTGTTCCTGCTTGTAATCCCTCTACCTATGCAGCCAAAGATGCCACTAGCCTTCTGTGTTGCTTTTTTACATTGTTTCCCCACCTTTAGATCATTGGTAACAATTACTCTGAGGTCCTGTTCTATCTTTGATTCTTCTAACTGATGCCCATTCAATGTGTACATCATTCTTGTGTTGTGTTTCCCCATGTGCATCACCTTACATTTCTTGGCATTAAATTTTAACTGCCATAGTCTTGACCACTCTTCTAATTTCTTGAAATTGGCTTCCATCCCAGAGGTACCTTCATCTGTGTCTACCCAGTTACATAATTTTGTATCATCTGTGAACCGGCAGATCTTCCCCTCTAGTATATAAGCAATGTCTCCAATGAATATGTTGAAGAGGATTGGGCCAAGTACTGATCCTTGTAGATGTTGCTGGTTGTTCTGCCCTCCACTAATAATGCCCCATTGACCAGAACTATCTGTGACCTATCCTGAAGTGAGTTCTTAATCCAGCTGACTATTTTATGGTCTATGCCTATCAGTTGTAGTTTGTTGGCTAATCTCCTGTTGGGAACAGTGTCAAAAGCTTTGTTAAAATTTAAATAAATCATGTCCACTGCACCACCTTGGTCCACTATTCTGGTTACCCAATTGAAGAAATCCATCATATTCTTTAGACACGAGCACCCAGGAGTGAACCCATGTTATGATAGCATTTAGGAAGTAGAAGGAAACACAGAAGGAGCAGGACAGAGAACTGTACCAGTTAAGGCAGAAGGAAGCAGGAAGGGAAGTTAGAATAGCAAAGGCCCAAACTGAGGAAAAGATAGCCAACTCGGTTAAGAAAGGGGATAAAACCTTTTATAGGTACATCAGGGAGTGTAGAAAGACAAAGGGAGGGATAGTGAGTCTGAATAGAATGGATGGTGGGTGGGCAGAGAGGGACAGTGAAAAAGCAGGGATACTAAACGAATACTTCTGCTCAGTATTCACAAAAGAGGAGGCGGGGGAGGTGACTAATCCAATTAACAGAAGTACTCTGGATAGGAGGGTCGATCCCAGTCCTTTCATAGAAGAAAGGAATCTGAAAGAACTCCTAAAACTGAAGGTGGACAAAGCAATGGGGCCTGATGGAATTCACCCCAGAATTTAAAAAAAAATAAGAAGAGAACTAGTGACACCACTGACTACCCTTTTTAACAAATCATGGGAGGATGGTGTGGTACCAGAGGACTGGAGGAAGGTGGATGTGATTCCTCTTCACAAAAGTGGGAGCAAGACAGAGGCAGGAAACTACAGACCTGTCAGTTTGACCTCTGTGGTAAGGAAAGTGATGGAATCACTTCTGAAAGAAAGAATTGTTGAGTATCTAGAGGCCAGTGGGGCACAGGACCCAAGGCAGCATGGGTTCCCAGTGGGACGGTCATGTCAGATGAATCTAATTAATTTCTTTGACTGGGTGACCAAAGTAGTAGACCAGGGAGGGGCTGTGAGCATGGCCTACCTAGACTACGAACATATGAACATACAAAATTTGCCAGCAGATAAAGGCCTAGAGGTCTATCAAGTCTGCTCGAATGTGCAGCTAGCACCCCTTATTCTGCAGCTGCCCCTCCCTTCCACCCTTCCCCTTCATTGACCCTCCCTCTTGTTCTGTCCCATCCCCTTTTGAAGCAGTCCACTGTTCTAGTGGATACCACTTCTGCAGGTAACGCATTCCACCCAGCCACCACCCTCTAAACTCTAGAGATGCTAGATTAGCATGGCTAGGTGGTGAACCAGTAGAAGAGCTCTCTCGAGCCATTTCAGACCTTGAAATATCAGGTGGTAGGTTTTTCTTGCTTTCCCAGAAAGAGACCTTATTGACAGAAGTCCGGTGGCTTAGGATGCAGTCATTGGCATCTGCCCTCAGTCTGCTGTGGTTACTTGGCCTCATGACAAGCAGCGATATATTTAGTCCCATGGGCTCGCTTCCATGTGCGACCTATTCAAATGGGTTTGCTGATGGACTGGGATCCCTCATTGGAGGATTATCAAGCCTGGTTCCCTTCACCCCTCAGCTTTGGCACTCCCTGAGTTGGTGAGTGGATCTGCAGACTCTAAGCAAGGGTTCTGCTGGAACTTCTCCAGAGTTAATTCTCACAATAGATGTCAGTTTGCAGTGATGGGTGACAGACTGGACCCAATTCCCAACCAGAGAACTTGACCAAGCTAGGAACAGCATCTTTACATCAATGTTCGGGAGACGAAGGCAGTCCGCCTAGCTCCCCTTTGGGAGCAATAACAAAAATGGAAAGGGACCTGGGGGTAATCATATCAGATGACCTTAAGGTTGGCAAGCAATGTGAGAAGGCAGTAGGGAGGGCTGGGGGGATACTGGGATGTATAGGGAGAGGCATCACCAGCAGAAAACAGGAAGTTGTTATCCCCCTGTACAGACAGTTGGGGAGATGCCATCTGGAGTACTGTGTCCAGTTCTGGAGACCCTATCTCCGTAAGTACATAGACAGGATGGAGGCAGTCCAGAGGAGGGCAACTAAAATGGTGCAGAGTCTGCAAGAGAAGCCATATGAGGATAGACTAAAGGAGCTTAATATGTATACCCTTGAGGAAAGGAGGGAGAGGGGGGATATGATTGAAACTTTAATGTACCTCAATGGAATCAACAAAGTCCAAGAGGGTAGCATCTTTCAGAAAAAGAGATGTGCAAGAACATGGGGACACAATTTGAAGATGGGGGGGGACAGCTCAGGGGCAATGTGAGGAAGTATTTTTTTCACAGAGAGGGTGGTGGATGCATGGACCAGCCTACCTGAGGAGGTTGTGGGGTCTAAAATTGTGGAAGAATTCAAGAATGCTTGGGACAGACATAAGGCAATTATTGTGGAGGGTAGGAAGAAATAGACTGTTGGTTAACTAGGATCTGCAGCTTATCCTGTATGTAGGGAAATGGGCAGATTAGGTGGGTCAAGTGGTCCTTATCTGCCATCAAAGTATATGTTTCTATGCTTTGGGTTGAGTCTTCTGTTTTTCCTTAGGTAGTCTACTATCCTCTCATTAAGCAATGCTTCCGTAATTTTACCCACCACTGAGGTTAAGCAGACAGTGTGGTAGTTCCCTGGCTCTTCCCTGCTTCCACTCTTGTGCAAGGGCACCACTCTTGCCCTTTTCCAGTCATCTGGTACTATACTGCTTTCTAGTAACTTATTGAATAGTTCAGCCAGTGGTGCTGCAATCTCTTCCCTGAGTTCTTTCAGGACCCTCAGGTGGATACCATCTGGACCCATTGCCTTATCCACTTTTAACATACCCAGCTCCTCTATGAATTTTTCTTTTGGGAAGGGGTTTGTGTTGGACACATTATCATTTTGCCCAGTGCCACTTAACATTGGTCCTTTGCTGCTGTCTTCTATAGTGAAGACTGAGCGGAAGTCGTTTAGTACCTCTGCCTTATCTTTATCCCTCTCCACCAGCTGATCCTCCTTTGATGCAAGACAGACTATACCCCCTTTATTCTTCCTCTTCTCTTTTATGTATTAATAGAAAGTCTTATCATCCTTATTTGCATCCTGTGCTAGTCTCTGCTCTGTCTTTGCTTTGGCAATCTGAATTGCCTTCCCCACCTCTTTAAATTTATTTCGGTATTCCTCCCTGTCACTGTCCATCTTTGTTTCCTTGTATTGCTTGAATGCTCCTTTCCTTAATATTAGCTGCTACTCTCCTAGTAAACCAGAGAGGGTTCATCTTCTTCTTGTATTTGCTGATCTGTTTTTTGCAGTCCTCCGTTACTGTAGTTAGAGCATGTTTCAAGGTTTTCTAGCATTCTTCTACATCTCCCTTGGTACCGGTTTGTAGTAAGGATTTGATCTGGGATTTCATTTCAGTGAAGTTTGCTTTCCTGAAGTTGATTACCTTGATTTTCGTGTGGCATCTGGCTTCTGTTCTTCTAACTGTTAGCCATACTGATCTGTGGTCACTGGATCCTAAATGACTTCCTGTGTGAACAACTGTGATCCTGAAACTGTTGGAGAATACCAGGTCTAGGATTGATGTCTCCCTGATGGGTGAGTCCACTAGCTGAGTTAATCCCACCTCTCACAGTCCAAGGAGGAATTCCTTTGTCCTCTCTGAGGATGCCATGCATGAGGACAAATCCACATCAGGCAGCTTGATGTCCCCAACCAGAAGTAGCTCACCCTTGTTGGCCATCATTAGGAAGGCTTCCAGGAGCTCCTTGTCAGTGTCAGTGTCTTGGGATGCTGGTCTGTAGACGACCTCTTCCCAGACAGGGGCTTTTTCTCCAGCTCCTAGGGTAATCCATAGGGCCTCTGCCTTACAGTGTTTGGCTTGGAGTTCTGCTGCTCTGATACCCTCCCTTATGTACATAACAACCCCACTTCTTTTTTCCCTTCCCAATCCCTCCTAAAGAGTGTATAGCCAGGTATCGTAACATCCCATGTGTGGCTCGCGGTAAACCATGTTTACATAATTGCTACCCAATCCAACTGTGATTCCACTATCATGGCTGTGAGTTCAGGGATCTTATTTAGGAGGTTTAGATAACTACCACTCATGGCCTTCCATGTCTGATTGCGCTGACCTGCTGTACGGTTACCCTGTGTGTGTTTTGTACAATCTGTGCACTTGTGGTGCCTTTTGGGTTTGTTTACATTTTCCAGTGGACCTTTCTGGTCTGTGTTTATGTTGGATTTAGTAAAAAGTACATATGCTGGACCTGAACTGCTTGATATTGGGGAACAGACAAGTGGTGACCCCTGCAATGCTGGCAGGGCTCTTGTCTCCTCCCATCCACAAGTTTAACTGACTGATGTGGAAATCAAACTTTTGGCCTAGTGCTCTTGTCCCTTTCTTTGTGAGGTGAAGACCATCGAATCTATAGAACTCCCTCTCCCTGAAGTTCTGCTAATTACCCACAAAACAGTGCCCATTTTCTTGGCACCAGCATTTCAGTCAAGTGTTTAGCTTTGAGATATCCCTCTCCCTGAGTCTCTGCCTGCTGCTGCCTTTCATTCACACTGACAGCATCTCTGGAGGAGGTGGGGGTTGTGTGTGTGGCACGCTATGGACCCCTAGCAGAGGCCACTGAAACCGCAGTGCTGGTGCTGCATCAGTGGGGGGGCAGCACAAATGCTGGCTGTCATTGCACATCCTTGCCCCGATACAGCTTACAAAATGCCGGCCCCCCCAAAGTGGAAAGCTCTGTTCCACCACCTCCACTGCCTATCATGTCCTCCAAGTGCGGCCCTGCTTCCATGACCCCACCCTGGGGGGGCAAGCCAGGGCATGTTACCACTGACCTTGGGGAGGGGGTGCCCGCACAGCAGCCCCACTCTGGGGAGCAAGTCTGGGCATAGGGAGGTGGCATGGGTAGGAGCTGAGCCCCTGCACTGGTAGTTGAGGAAGATGATACAAAAAAGAAATGAAAGACAAGGCCATTTGTATTTCTACTAAAAAAAACACTATCCTGCCTATTAAAGGCTCTCTGGCCCTAGCAGATTCTCATGTTAAGCAGGTGGACAATGTGTGCATGAGGTGCTCTGCCTTTGTCAGCATAAACATTTATGTCTGATTCTGTTATTGTGGCCAGATCCTTAAACATATGGGTAACTATTCTGCCCAGTTTTTTTTTCACCTGGATCTGAAAGTGCGAGTCTTTTGCAATTGATGGCCATGGCCTCCACCTTTTAGGTGGTTATACACTGGAGAATTGCACGTATCAGTCCACTGGGCGTACTTCATTGTTTTCAGCCATGAGGGCCATGTGGCTTAGTCCGTTGGTCACTGATAAAACTTCATAAGCTCAGCTGTTTAACCTCTCCTTGAGGAAGGTTTATGGTTTTATTCTGACCTGGATACTATTTTAAAGGATATGTGGTAAGAAGGGCTATCTCCAGTGTCAAACAACAGCGCAAGACACCATAACTCAAAGGGCAAGGTAATGACCGGCACAGACAGTTCTGAGGGGGGTTCAGTTCCTTCAGAATTTTGGCTCCAGACAATAGGAGTTTACTCAGGTAACAAAGGTTACAGTATCAGAGGAGCCCTGGCCAGGCACCATGCAGGAGGCCCAGCATAAAAAGCCTGGTGCCTCACAGAAGGCATGCGGGCCCATCTCTGACTCCTTTTCTTTAGTAGAATATTAGAGGAGTTTCTCTCAAGATGTGCCAAAAACAATGTCAGAAGCCTTATTAGAGGATGCTTTCTCCACCCCAGTTTTCAAGGACATTGCAAAGGCCAGGCATTGTCAGAGACCCTGACCCCCTCATTAACTCGGGGTCATCATACAGGTCCTGCTAATCGAACAAGATTAGGGGCCCTATTGGATCTCTTTCATAGTTCCAAAGAAGTTGGGAAGTTTTCAGGCCTATTTTGGATTTGAAGCACCTGAACAAGTTTGTGCACCACAAACCTTTCAAGATGGAGTCCCTGAGGTCAATAACCCAGGCTGCTAAGCCAGGGGATCTCCTTAAGCCCCAATACATCTGTTGGATGCCTACCTCTATATTCCCATCTGTCAGTCCTACCAGGAGTATCTCAGGTTGTCCATACAGGGCCAACTTTTCCAGTACAGGGCATTTCTATTTGACCATGCATCACTCCCCCCGAGTTCCTTGAAAGTGTTGGTAGTCTGGGTGGCCCAGTTTCGACAGGAAGGGCATCCTGTCTATCCTTACAGAACAACCTGCCATGCACCGACATTGTCCCTGGCAAGAGGGTGGTACTGAGGACTCTAGAGATGCTAGAGTAGCATGGCTAGGTGGTAAAGTGGGAGAAGAGTTCTCGAGTCATTTCAGACTTTGGAAAATCAGTTGTTAAAAATTTTTCACATAAAACCAGGGAAGGTTTTTTCTTGCTTTCCCAGAAGGAGACCTTATTGACAGAAGTCCAGTGGCTCAGAACGCAGTCATCAGCATCTGTCCTTGGTCTGCTGTGGTTTCTGGGCCTCATGACAGTCAGCGATAGATTTAATCCTGTGGGCTTGCTTCCTTGTAAGGCCTATTCAAATAGGTTTGCTGATGGACTGGGATCCCTCATCAAAGGATTATCAAGCCAGGTTCCCTTCACCCCTCAGTTTCATCACTCCCTGAGTTGTTGAGTGGATGTGCAGGCTCTGAGCAAGGCTTCCCCTGGAACTTCCCCAAAGTTAATTCTCACAATAGATGTCAGTTTGCATGGATGGGTGGCAGGCTGTACCCAACTTCCACTCAGAGAACTTCACCAGGCTAGGAACAGCATCTTTACATGAATGTCCGGTAGATGAAGGTGGTCCACCTAGCTCCCCTTTGGTTTCAACCATGCTGCTAAGCATTGGGGACTGGGGTTCCACTTGGAAGGACACCAGCCTATACTGGCAGGATGGTCTGCATCTGTCCAGGAAGGGAACAAGTCTTTTGAGCAATCGGTTTAAATGCTTCATTGGCAAGCTTTTTTAAACTAGTCAAGAGGGGGAGGCACTGATAAGCAGCAGGAAAATCCCAGCCTCTCCCTACAAAACAGGGTACTAAATGAGAAAAGACCAAGGTAGAAGGTCAGTGGAGATGCTGCAACAGAAGGTAAAGCCATCAAAAATGGAGAGCAATGAGTACCAATGCCCGTAGTCTGAGTAACAAGCTTCCTGAATTAGTGGTCTAGATGGAGGAGGAACATCTGGATATGGTGGCAGTCACAGAAACATGGTAACACAAAACCATGACTGGGACGAAACATGCCAGGATACACTATCTACAGGAGGGACAGGGAGGGTAAAAGAGGAGGAGGGTAGCTCTTTTACATAAGGGAAAGGAATCAAAGCAACAAAACAAAAGGGTAAACAGGGAGGAGAAGAAGCACTGTGGGTAAATTTGGAGACTGGCAATGGCACCACAATCCGCACAGGGTTGACACGACCCCTTCTCAGGGAGGAAATGGACAAGGAAATGAAAGTATACTTAGAATGGCAGAAAGGGGAGATATTGCTGATGGGTGATCTGAATATGCCAGATGTTAACTGGAGTGCAGTTGCAGCAGCCACTTCTAGAGTGGGGTTATTCTAGATGCCCTACAAAGGGGGCATGTAGACAACTTGTATTGGAGCCCACTCGAGAGGGAGCAATCTTAGACCTGGTTCTCTCAAATGGAGATGAAGAGAGGATCACAGATGAGAAGTGGGTAGCCATCTGGGAACTAGCGACTATCCAACAGTATGGTTCACAATAAACACAGCAATAGAGTCAAGCCATACAAAGACAAAGGTACTGGATTTTAGGAGGGCTGACTTTGCCAAAATGGGTGAATGCCTAAGGAATGCACTAGCAAATGGGCAGGAAGGAGGGGTGGAAGAACAATGGGGAATAATAAAAACTACCATCACAGAGGTAACAAGCCTTTGTGTAAAGCAAATAAACAAAATGAAATGAGGTAAGAAACCACTATGGTTCTCAAAGGAAGTGGCAGTTAAGGTTCAAGAGAAAAAGGAAGCATTCAGGAAGTACAAGGAATCACAGAAGAAACAGGACAGAGAACTGTATCAGTTAAAGCAAAAGGAAGCTAGGAAGGCATTCAGAACAGCAAAGGCCCAAACCGAGGAAAAGATAGCTGACTCGGTTAAGAAGGGGGACAAAACCTTTTATAGGTACATCAGGGAGCGAAGGAAGACCAAGGGAAGGATAGTGAGGCTTAATAAAGGGAGGGAGGGTGGGCAGAGGGTGACTGTGAAAAGGCAGAGATACTAAACAAATATTTTGCTCAGTATTTACAAAGGAAGAGGGAGGTACCTAAACAAACAGTAGAAACACTCTGGATACAGAAGTTGATACCAGCCCATTTATAGAAGAAAGGGTTCTGAAAGAGCTCTTAAAACTGAATGTGGACAAAGCAATGGGGCCTGATGAGATTCATCCCAGAATTCTAAAAGAACTAAGGGTAGAACTAGTGACACCACTGACTACCTCTTTAACAAATCATGGGAGGATGGGGTGGTACCTCAGGACTGGAGGAGGGCAGATGTGATTCCCCTTCACAAAAGTGGGAGCAAGGCAGAAGCAGGAAACTACAGACCTGTTTGTTTAACCTCAGTGGTAGGGAAAATGATGGAATCACTTCTGAAGGAAAGAATTGTTGAGTATCTAGAGGCCAGAGGGGCACAGGACCCAAGGCAGCATGGATTCACAGTGGGAAGGTCATGCCAGACAAATGTGATTGATTTCTTTGACTGGGTGACCAACATAGTTGATCAGGGAGGGGCTGTGGACATGGTCTACCTAGACTTTAGCAAGACATTTGACACAGTCCCACACAAAAGATTAATATACAAGTTAGCCAGCCTGGGAGTGGGTCCCAAGATGACAGCCTGGGTAAAGAATTGGCTGGAGAATAGGATACAAAGAGTAATAGTAAATGGAGTCCACTCTGAAAAAAGGGGTTAGTGGTGGGGTACTGCAGGGTTCATATTAGGACCGGTCCTCTTCAAATGTCTTTATAGCGGCATTGCAGAGGGACTGGAAGGAAAATGCGTCTCTTTGCAGATGACACAAAGATCTGCAACAGAGTTGATGCACAAGGTGGGGTAGAAAGGATGAAAAGGGACTTGGCAAGGTTAGAGGAATGGTCAAATGTATGACAGCTTAGATTCAATGCTAAGAGTGCATAGTATGCACCTGGGAAACAAAACCCAGGGGAAGAGTACACAAATGGGGGGTGAGATACTAACAACAACAAAAATGGAAAGGGACCTGGGGGTAGTCATATCAGATAACCTAAAGGTGGGCAAGCAATGTGAGAGGGCAGCAAGAAGGGCTGGGGGATACTGGGATACATAGGGAGAGGCATCACCAGTAGAAAACAAAATGTTATTATCCCTCTGTACAGACAGCTGGTAAGACCCCATCTGAAGTACTGCGTGCAGTTCTGGAGACCCAATCTCCGCAAAGACATAGACAGGATGGAAGCTGTCCAGAGGAGGGCACTCAAATGGTGCAGGGTCTGCACTGGAAGACATATGAAGAGAGACTGGAGCTTAATATGTATAGCCTCGAGGAAAGGAGGGAGGGGGACATGATAGAAACTTTCAAGTACCTCAAGGAATGAACAAAGTCCAAGAGGGTAGCATCTTTCAAAAAAGAGGTGTGCAAGAACAAGCAAGGCCAATTTGAAGATAGAAGGGGTGGCTCAGAGGTAATTTAAGGAAGTATTTTTTCCACAGAGAGGGTTGTGGATAGAACGCCTTCCAGAAGAGGCTGTGGAGTCAAAAACAGTGGTGGAATTCAAACATGCATGGGACAGTCATAAGGCAATTCTAGGGGGTTGGGTTAGGTAGAAGTAGGCTGCTGGTTAACTAGGATCTGCAGCTTATCCATCAGGTAGGGAAATGGGCAGACTGGGTGGGCCAAGCGGTCCTTATCTGCCGTCAAATTCTATGTTTCTATGGTGTACATAAACATTAAGGCAGAACAAGCAGGTAGAGGTTTCAAGAGGCTGCCCACCTGTCAACAGTATGCCTGGCAAGGAAGTTGAATCTACAGGCGAACTGGCTAAGTAGCGAAAATGTTCACACCAGGGAGTGAGGTTGACCCTGGAGGTTTTTTGAACTCCTGTGCAACCATTTCAATCGATCTCAGACTGATCTTTTTGCATCCAGCCACAATGCTCAGATCCAGAAAGGTTCTTCGATCATTTTTGGTGTCCACAGAAGGACTAAAAATGCTCCAGGACTAAGTCCGGGTAATCCATGGGAAATGTGTTTTTATACTGCTTAGTCCTTAGTTGTGCTGCCTCTCCTGATGTGTTCCACTGGACAAATTCTTTTCTTCCCCACAATGGATGGGGGAGGGAAGGCACAAGAAAGAATCACACAGGTAGACAGTTCTTCACTGTTCCAATTTTCTTATTCTTTTATTATATTTTCTGGCCCAAATCCTCTACGTTTCATCAATAAATTATTGACTTCCTCAGGAGGTGCCTTTACAAAACCTTTAAAAACATAAATTTATATATAAATATCCTGTCTATACCAAAACTAGTATTTAACATACAGCATTTAATTTTACTAGGTAATGACGGCCACTTACATCTTAATTGGTACTCCAGATAATTATTTCCTTCTTTTAAATTAACTGTTTCCACAATAAATCCTAAAATCAAATAGAATCATGAATAAACTTGCAACATATTCATTCATTACCTCAACTTCTCCATCTTAAATGGTGACTATTCCACTCCTTTAAATGTAAATGCATTTATTTTAAACCATAACATTCATTTTTTGCCCCACATGCAAGTTAACTATCTAATCAATTTCATATAATTTTACTTAATATTTTAAATCTTTTTCTATGTTACCTGTTCAGTTCTTGTGTCCAGCACTTATTTATTTGCAATGCTTTTATAGGCCCCTTTCAATGGTTGCTCTGTGAGGAACAATTAAACAAACCACAAGTCTTTCAAAATCCATTATTGTCTTTGTAACATCATGTACTTTTTAACATTACATCACAGTGCCTCTTTCATTATTTATACAGTTGTTCTCTTTATGCAATTAATGCAATCACAGCTTTACTTTACTTTGTCCTCCATAAGTGATTTAATACCAACTACTTCCATGCTAACCCATTTTTTATATGCATTTTCATGCCGGAATTTATTACTCATTCCTACAACTTCTTTAACAGAACACACTTCTATCCTTTAAACTTGCGACTCAGTCTCCAACATTTCGAGCATACCACGCTATGCGTCTATTTTGTTTACCAAACCGTGTAGCAGTTTTCATTTTTCCCCAAAACTTGCTCCATTCATTACTGACTCACTATTTACTGTATAACACATCTTCATAAGTAATGACATTTGCTTTTAAATTTTCTCCCCACTCATTAATTTCACACACCAAACCGCATTTACTTTTTCAATTTTCCCCGATGCTTGCCGATTTCTGTTACTCCAGCTCATTTCAAACATGCTGTTTGTCGTGTGGTGAGAACGGCATTACTTTATAACTAGCTCATCATATGCTTCACTTTAAAAGCTGAATAATATGCCAACATGTTATGTTAACATTCTTACCTTATCCTTCTTCTTTAGTCAGGCTCACGTTTCAATGCTGATTTGGTTTCAAAGAATACTAAGCATCCCACTCTGTTTTTATGTGCCTGACCTTATGAAATGACGTCACACTTCAGACTCACTTACTCTAGTTTTATCCATTTTTAAAGAGACAAGCCCTTTTTAACCATTTCTTATAATATTGCCTATAGCAACTACTGCTTCTCCACATTATACCTGGGAACTAAATACAACACCAAGTTTCCTCTCAGCCTACTCCAGCATGACATACACTCAAAAATAAACCCTGCATTATCTTTTGGTGTCATCTTGTTTTTTATAGTGTCCTTGTACTGTGAGAATATTCTTTTATGTTTGTCTGGGGGACTAAATGCAATGTTATTTTCCTAATCCACTTGCTTTAATCCGAAATGTAACTTAAATAAATGACTATCCTTTTAATCTCATCTTATTTTACATGGGGTCCTGTTACTATAGAAGTAGCTCTTACTTTTATATTTAGCTTAAAGGCTGAACACTATGCTACTTTTCTTTTCTTCTTACTCTAATATGAAATGCACCCTGAATTAACAGTATATTACCATTTTTAATCACATCTTATTATATACCTGGTCCTCATACTGAATCTAATGTTTTTTTTTTTATTTAAGAAATGTCTACTTTACTTCTGCTAAATGTCTAGTCTTTATACTAAAAGAAGCAAATCAAATACATTTTCATATAGTATCTTAACTATGTGTACTCAATTTATATGGAATCCTTGAAACTATTCCCTTTCGTCCACTTTATTGCATTTTATGCCATATTCTTATCATACTAATCTTTTTACAAAATAAAAAATTTTTTAAATCTTTATGTAATAAATGAATTGTTTTATTTGTTCTTTTCTACCTCTGACAACAGTTCCAGTTGATATCCTAATTCATACCAACATTAGGATCTAATGTTCCCATTTCATACATCCACCAGGTTTCTACCCTTTCAAGTATTCTTGCATAATTTCCACCCCTATCTGATTTCTGTACTACTTCAAGTCCTCAAAATCTAATAGATGCTCCCATATGGCTGGCTGATAGAAAATGTTCTGCAACTGGTGTTTTTAATTTATTTCTAATGTTAGCTTTATGTTCCTGAATCCTTTGCTTTAATTGATGAGTAGTCATTCCTATATAAATTTTGTCACATGGACACTGTAATACATATATCACACCTTTGGTTTCACAGGTAATCAATTATCTGATTGGATACTCGGTATTTGTCCATGGATGCTTATAAACAGTTTTTTTTTACTTGTATGTCCACATACTGTTGTCGGAGGTAGAAAGGAACAAATAAAACAATTCATTTATTACATAAAGATTTTTAATTTTTTTGATCTTGTAAAAAGATTAGTATGATAAGAATATGGCATAAAATGCAATAAAGTGGACGAAAGGAAATAGTTTCAAGGATCCCATATAAATTGAGTATACATAGTTAAGAGACTATATGAAAACATATTTGATTTGCTGCTTTCAGTATAAAGACTGGGGCCCAGATATTCAAACTGTGCCAGGCTGTGACGCAAGCTTGGGCGCAGCTCAACATGGCTGCGCAGGGGTGTGGCCTGGGCGATATTCAAAGAAGCTGTGCCATGGCTCAGCAGCTTTGAATATTGCACCCTGGCCACCCCCATTGTGCATGGCACAGTGGCACTGCACCAGCGCAAGTGGCCAGAGTGGAGCATGGAGATGTGCTAGCGCAAGTGCCATTGCGCCATTCACAGCACCCGCGATATTCAAAAGGTGACATGCAAATGGCCATAATTTATGCAAGGCACACATGGGACAATTTGCATGTCATTATGGCCCCATTTGCATCCCATTTGTATGCAGGTGTGCCGATCCCCGACGACTTGCACCTGGCGCCCTGCCAGGCAGCAGCCATCGGGGACCGATGCCCCCTGTAGCCCGATCATGGCATATGTTTAAAAATAACTTCCCGTCCTATATCCCTGGTGGTCCAGTGGATCGCTATGTGCTCAATTGTGGCATCTTGTTATACAAAAGTCCAATATCCCTGGTGGTCTTAGGGATGCTGCTCGATCGGTATTCGTTGTAGGTTAAGAACTTCACAATTTCTTCAGCTCATCGCTGGCATTTGTTGGGCCAGAAACCTCCATCCAATATCCCGGTGGTCTAGTGCTACCCTCTCCCGCCTCGCCTGCCACCCCGCCGCTTACTGATCGATAGCTGGTAGGGCTGCACAACTATTGGTTCGCAGAGAGCTAATGGGCATGCAGCCTAGCAGGTTACATATTCCAGATATGTGAATGAATCACATATCTGGAATGTAGTATTTATGGGCTGCACGACTCATTCTCTCACGCTGTGTACAATGGGCGCGCAGCCCTACCGAAGCAGTCAGTTGGCGGGCGGCAGGCAGGTGGGGTGTTGCCACCCGGCCGCTCACCGGGGAGCGAGGTGTTGTGGCTCAGTGGGTGGGTGGGGAGGGGGTACCACTAGACCACCAGGGATATTGGATGGGGGTTCTTATTATAACAGATGCCCGCGATCGGGCAGAAAGCGACCACCAGGGATATTGGAGGGGTTTCTTTATTACAACAGATGCCTGCGAGCGGGCAGAAAGTGGGATATTGGAGGAGGGGTTTCTTTTATCAACAGATGCCCGTGATCGGGCAGAAAGCGGGATATTGGGGGGGGTTCTTTTATTACAACAGATGCCCATGATTGTGCAGAAAGTGGTCCACTGGACCACCAAGAATATTGGATGATGTCTTATGTTACAAATGCCCGTGATCGGGCCTGGGGGGGTGCCGCCAGGTGCAGCCAGAACTCAGGTCTCCACCCACAGGTGGCAGCTGCCATGTTGTGCTCAGCAATGGGGCAGCTCAGCTGTGGGTGGCCATCAGTTGTTCCTTTTTTTTTTGCTTAACTTTGTGCTGGCACAGGTAGGGGTTGTGCATGCATGGCTCTGCACATCCCGGGCTGAATATTGGGCTGTACAGGTTATGCATGGGCACACCCTCAATTGTGCTCGTACACATTACTGATGCTTCTGGTGCATCGGGATTTGTGCCGTGCACTTTTCCCTTTTGAATATTGCACCAGGACGCATCAGTGGGTTGCGCATGACACAACATGTTGCACCATGCGAAACCCTTTTGAATATCTGGGCCTAGATATTTAGCTGAAGTAGAGTAGGCATTTCTCAAAAATTAAAAAAAAACATTAGATTCAGTATGAGGACCAGGTATATAATAAGATGTGATTTCAATGGTAATACACTGTTAATTCAGGGTGCATTTCATATTAGAGTAAGAAGAAAAGAAAGTAGCATACTGTTCAGCCTTTAAGCTAAATATAAAAGTAAGAGCTATTTCTATAGTAACAGGACCCCATGTAAAATAAGATGAGATTAAAAGATAATCATTTATTTAAGTTACATTTCGGATTAAAGCAAGTGGATTAGGAAAATAACATTGTATTTAGTCCCCCAGGCAAACATAAAAGAATATCCTCACAGCATGAGGACACTATAAAAAACAAGATGACACCAAAAAATAATGCAGGGTTTATTTTTGAGTGTATGTCGAGCTGGAGTAGGCTGAGAGGAAACTTGGTGTTATATTTAGTTCTCAGGTATAATGTGGAGAAGCGGTAGTTACTATAGGCAATATTATAAGAAATGGTTAAAAAGGGCTTGTCTCTTTAAAAATGGATAAAACTAAAGTAAGTGAGTCTGAAGTGTGATGTCATTTCATAAGGTCAGGCACATAAAAACAGAGTGGGACACTTAGTATTCTTTGAAACTAAATCAGCATTGAAACGTGAGCCTGACTAAAGAAGAAGGATAAGGTAAGAATGTTAACATAACATGTTGGCATATTATTCAGCTTTTAAAGTGAAGCATATGATGAGTTAGTTATAAAGTAATGCCGTTCTCACCAGATGACAAACAGCGTGTTTGAAATAAGCTGGAGTAACAGAAACGGGTATGCATCAGGGAAAATTGAAAAAGTAAATGCGGTTTGGTATGTGAAATTAATGAGTGGGGAGAGAATTTAAAAGCAAGTGTCATTACTTATAAAGATATGTTAAACGGTAAATAGTGAGTCAGTAATGAATAGAGCAAGTTTTGGGGAAAACTGAAAACTGCTACATGGTTTGGTAAACAAAATAGACGCATAGCGTGGTATGCTCGAAATGTTGGAGATGGAGTCGCAAGTTTAAAGGATAGAAGTGTGTTCTGTTAAAGAAGTTGTAGGACTGAGTAATAAATTCCGGCATGAAAATGCATATAAAAAATGGGTTTGTATGGAAGTCATTGGTATTTAATCACATATGGAGGACAAAGTAGAGTAAAGCTGTGATTGCATTAATTGCATAAAGAGAACAACTGTATACAGTAAATAATGAAAGAGGCACTGTGATGTAATGTTAGAAAGT
Organism: Neoceratodus forsteri; assembly: GCA_016271365.2. NCBI lineage: Eukaryota > Metazoa > Chordata > Ceratodontiformes > Ceratodontidae > Neoceratodus > Neoceratodus forsteri. Next base: position 935,759,141 of record CM028133.1, read on the forward strand.
ATATGATGTTACAAAGACAATAATGGATTTTGAAAGACTTGTGGTTTGTTTAATTGTTCCTCACAGAGCAACCATTGAAAGGGGCCTATAAAAGCATTGCAAATAAATAAGTGCTGGACACAAGAACTGAACAGGTAACATAGAAAAAGATTTAAAATATTAAGTAAAATAATACGAAATTGATTAGATAGTTAACCAGCATGTGGGGCAAAAAATGAATGTTATGGTTTAAAATAAATGTATTTACATTTAGAGTAGTGGAATATTCACCATTTAAGATGGAGAAGTTGAGGTAATGAATGAATATGTTGCAAGTTTATTCATGATTCTGTTTGATTTTAGGATTTATTGTGGAAACAGTTAATTTAAAGGAAGGAAATAAAATTATCTGGAGTACCAATTAAGAAGTAAGTGGCCATCATTACCTAGTAAAATTAAATGCTGTATGTTAAATAGTAGTTTTGGTGTAGACAGGATATTTATGTATATATTTATGTTTTTAAAGGTTTTGTAAAGGCACCTCCTGAGGAAGCCAATAATTTATTGGTGAAACGTAGAGGATTTGGGCCAGAAAATATAATAAAAGAATAAGAAAATTGGAACAGTGAAGAACTGTCTACCTATAGGATTCGTTCTTGTGCCCCCCCCCCCAATCCATTGTGGGGAAGAAAAGAATTTGTCCACAGAAGGAGGCAGTAGTCACACTACTTCAGGAGTGGACCTTCAGCAGAGTGCATGCTTCCTCCATTAACTTTTCTTCCAAAGTCATATTAAAAAAGAAAATAAAAATAAATCATTATAAAAGACACTCTAGAGGAAGCTGCCTCTTATTAACTGCAGATTAAGAACATAAGAAGTAGCCAGCAGCTGGGGACGTTGTGATCCATCTAGTCTGCCCAAAAATTTGAACCCCACTACATGACTTATTACACCTTCAGGTGCCCGCATTGCCTGTCCCATGCTAGTTTGAATTCCCATAGTGTCTTCGATGCTACCACCTCTTAAGGCCAGGTTGTTCCATGGTTCTATCACCATACCATCTCTGTGAAAAAGTATTTAATCATATTGATTATAAATCTGCCTCCCACTAGATGCAGATTTGCCCCATTATATGCGCGTTGTTTTGCTTTCCTGGAATAGGTTTCCTTCTGGGCTGTGTTGATTCCCTTATTGAATTTAAACATTTTTGTCGCATCCCACCTATTTCTTCTTAGCTCTAGAGAGTATAAATTTAATTCACTGAGTCTTATTTCATGCTGTTCTTGATACAGACCCTGCACCATCATAGTGGCCCTTCTCTGAACCCTTTCTAGGTGGTCAATGTCCTTTTTAGGTAGGGCCTCCAGAACTGCATGCAGTTTGCCAGGTGCGGCCTTAACAAGGACCTGTATAGCTGGATGATTACCTTGCACTTCCTGCTCGTAATCCCTCTACCTATGCAGCCAAGGATGCCGCTGGCCTTCTGTGTTGGTTTTTCATTGTTTCCCCACTTTTAGATCATTGGTAACAATTACTCCGAGGTCATGTTCCATTTTTGATTCTTCTAATTGATGCCATTCAGTGTGTACATCTTTCTTGGGTTACATTTACCCATGTTCATCACCTTACTCTTCTTGGTGTTAAATTTTAATTGCCATAGTCTTGACCACTCTTCTAATTTCTTGACATCAGCTTCCATCCCAGAAGCACTTTCATCTGTATCTACCCTGTTGCAGAGTTTTGCATCATCTGCGAATAGGCAGACCTTCCCCTCAAGTCCATCAGCAATGTCACTGATGAATATGTTGAAGAGGATTGGGACAAGTACTGACCCCTGCAGAATGCCACTGGTTACTCAGCCTTCTTCTGATAATGTCCCATTGACCAGAACTCTCTGTGACCTATCCTGAAGCCAGTTCTTAATCTATCTGACAATTTTATGGTCTATTCCTGTCTGCTGTAGTTTGTTGGCTAATCTCCTGTTGGGAATAGTGTCAAAAGCTTTGCTAAAATCTAAGTAAATCACGTCCACTGCACCACCTTGGTCCACTGTTCTGGTTACTCAATCAAAGAAGTCCACCATATTCGTTAGACATGAGTGCCCAGGCATGAACCCATGCTGCTTTGGGTCTAGTCTTCTGTTTTCCCTTAGGGAGTCTACTATCCTCTCATTAAGCAATGCTTCCATAATTTTACCCACCACTGAGGTTAGGCTGACAGGGTGGTAGTTCCCTGGTTCTTCTCTGCTTCCACTCTTGTGCAAGGGCACCACTGTTGCCCATTTCCAGTCATCTGGTACTATACCACTTTCTAGCAACTTATTGAACATTTCAGCCAGTGGTGTGGCAATCTCTTCCCTGAGTTCTTTCAGGACCCTCAGGTGGATACCATCTGCACCCATTGCCTTATCCACTTTTAACTTACCCAGCTCCTCTAGGACTCTTTCTTTTGGGAAGGGGCTTGTACTGGACACATTATCATTTTGCCCAGTGCCCCTTAACATTGGTCCTTTGCCACTGTCTTCTATAGTGAAGACTGAGTGAAAGACATTCTGTACCTCTGCCTTATCTTTACCTCTCTCCACCAGCTTACCCTCCTTTGATGCTAGATGGACTATTCCCCCCTTATTCTTCCTCTACTCTCTTATGTATCGATATAAAGTCTTAGCACCCTTCTTTACATCCTGTGCTATTCTCTCCCCTGTCTGCACTTTGGCAATCCAAATTGCCTTCCCCACCTCTTTGAGTTTATTTCTGTATTCCTTCCTGGCACTGTCCATCTTTGTTTCCTTGTATTGCTTGAATGCTCTTTTCTTTTCCTTAATCTTAGCTGCTACCTTCCTAGTAAACCCAAGTGTGTTCCTCTTCTTGTATTTGCTGATCTGTTGTGTGCAATCCTCCATTATTGTAGTTAATGCATGTTTCAAGGTTTTCCAGCATTCTTCTACATTTCCCTTGGTACCGTTTGTAGTAAGGATTTGATCTGGGATTTCATTTCAGGGAGGTTTGCTTTCCTGAAGTTGATTAACTTGATTTTCCTATGGCATCTGGCTTCTGTTCTGCTAACTGTTAGCTATACTGATCTGTGGTCGCTGGATCCTGAGTGGCTTCCTATGTGAACACCTAAGATCCTGGAACTGTTGGAGAGTACCAGGTCTAGGATTGCTGTCTCCCTGGTGGGTGAGTCCACTAGCTGAGTTAATCCCAGCTCTTGCAGTGCAAGGAGGAATTCCTTTTCTCCTCTCTGAGGATGCCATGTATGAGAATAAATCCACATCAGGTAGTTTGAAGTCCCCAACTAGATGTAGCTCACTCTTGTTGGCCATCATCAGGATGACTTCCAGTTAGCTCCTTGTCAGTGTCTTGGGATGTTGGTTTGTAGATAACCCCTACCCAGATAGGGTCTTTTTCTCGAGCTGCTGGGATAATCCATATGGCCTTAGCCTTACAGTGTTTGGCTTCGAGTTCTGTTGCACTGATACCCTCTCTTACATACATAGCCACCCCACTCCTTTTTTCCCTTCCCAATCCCTCTAAAGAGTGTATAGCCAGGTATTGTAACATGCCATGTGTGGTTTGCAGTGAACCATGTTTCCTTAACCACTACCCAATCCAACTGTGATTCCACTGTCATGGCTGTGAGTTCAGAGATCTTGTTTGGGAGGTTTCTAGCATTGACAAACATGGTCTTCCATGCCTGATTGCTTTGACCTGCTGTACAGTTACCCTGTGTGTGTTTTGTACTATCTGTGCATTTGTGGTGCCTTTTGGGTTTGTTAACATTTTCCAGTGGACCTTACTTGTCTGTATTTGTGTCGGATTTAGTAAAAAGTACAAATGCTGGACCTAAACTGCTTGATGTTGGGGTAGAAACATGTGGCAACCTTGCAATGCTGGTGGTGCTCTTGCCTCCTCCCCATCCACCTGTTTCATTGACTGACGTGGACATCAAACTTTTGTCTTAGTGCTCTTCTCCCTTCCTTTGTGAGGTACAGGCCATCAAATCTATAGAACTCCCTCTTCCAGACATTCTGCCAATTACTCACAAAATGGTGTCCCTTTTCTTTGCACCAGCATTTCAGCCAAGTGTTTGACTTTGAGATATTCCTCTCCCTGGGTCTCTGCCTGCTGTCGCCTTTCATTCACGCTGGCAGGATCTTGGAGAAAGAGACCAAGATACTGCCTGTGTGGAATAAAGGCTGAGAAGACCATAGTTCTCCGAGTTTGTGAATCTAGCTTATCAAGCACCCTTCCATCTTCCGGTGTGAAGAGACCTGCTGTCAGGGTCCCATTTTCCACCAAACTCCAGGAATGATGCAACTCGCATCATGGCTTCTGAGAGGAGGAGGAGGCCCTCTCATGAATAAAAACAAACAAAAAAACAGAAAGTTGACACCTTGACGGCCACCACAAAACCTCTCTGTCAGCAACCTATGCTGTGGTAGGAGCCACCTCCTTTTATCTTGGGCCAGAAGGTAAGGATATGGTTCCATGTCAAAACAGCAACTGCAGAACGGTGACCCATGACAAGGGCACCAAACCCACAATATGAGCACTTTTGGAAAAGACTTTTCTTGTGGAGGGCTTCACCCCCACACCCCTCCTTGTGAGGGGCCATGCCCTCCCCGCACCAACCTAATTTTATATTCCAACTCTGGGGGGTGGGGCACCACTCAGGGACGGGGGCAACCATGGGTTGCGAAAAAGTGTCAGCACTGTGATTCTGTCGCAGTTGTCACAGGTCACTATTCCACATTCACCATTTTGATGGGCTACCAAAGGATATTAAGCCTTCAATGGCCTGAATTCCACAGATTTTTGATTTCTACAGGGAGGCTTGGCAAGAGGTTGGCATTGAGCACGCTTAGAGGCCAGATTTATGCTCTCGAAGCACCCACAGATTTTTTTACCTAGGAACTAATAGGCGTATGTTTAGTTGGACATGTCTGGTGTCCTGATCTCTGTTTCTTCTGTGGGATCTTAATTGGGTTCAGAATGCTCTCTGCAAGGAATTCTTCAAACAGCTATTATCCATATCGCTGGATGTGTTGTGTTACAAGTTTTCCTAATAAGAAACCACACCTTATTTGGTGCAAAGACAGGTGGTACCCAGAACGGTTCCAGTGTTCCATCTCTAAAGTGCTCATGGCCTTCCAAGAGTTCCAGGAAATAGGTCTTTCATCCTCTGTGTGCAACCTTCTCACTCCAAAGAGAAAGAATTGCACAAGTCAGATTTATCTCACACTATTAGGATATATTTTCAATGGATGGCTGCATTCCAAAAGTCAGATAGTCTGTTTGTTCTCTTGGAACAGACAAGCAGGATCAAGAGGCCTTTTAGGCCACTCTAGTTAAGAGGATGCAGTCCTGCATCTCTCAGCCCAATGTTGCAGAAAAGAAGAAGCCTCTGGCTCTCATCAAGGCTCACTCCACCAGTGCTAGGGTGATGCCCTGGACAAAGTCAGGTGAAGCATTGGTTTTTAGGGTTATGCAAAGCAACCACCTGGTCTTTCATCCGTACATTCACAAAACATTCAAATTGGATGTTCAGAATTCTGCTGATGCAGTTTTTGGTTGCAGAGTGCTACAGACAGCAGTTCACAAGTAATTTCTTAGAACTTGCCTCTGGCATATGGGATAATATATTTCTCCCTCCCGGTATTTTCTGGGTACTGCTTCTTAGAACCCAGTTTTTATAATTACACTTTGACAACGTGGAGCGCTACAGAAAGAAGAAATGTCTTCATACTTAACATAATTTCATTTTCTGTTAGCTCCAGCATTGTCAATGGGACCCACCCAGGAGCCTGGCTCCTGCAGGAGAATCTTATCTGGTATGCTAGGAGGGATGTCCTGTTTGTTAAAATCCACTACTATGTTTTTTGGACATTCCTCTTTTGTTATGCTGTGCTGTACTCATAAATAAACTATATAAAATATATATAGTAACTGGGTTTCCCTTTTACCTGTAAGGAAACCGTAGCGTAATTTGCCGTAATAAAGGCGTGTTTATTACAGCAAACATGTGCACGGTTCCCCTCGCTATGGGCATGTGCACGCAGTATCTCCTATGTTCCTGACTGCTCACTGCTTGCCGCTTTCTCTTTCCTGGACACTAAACCACCACTGGAATGCAGAGGTAAGTTACTTTTTAACAAAAAAACACTTAAAAAAAAAGAGAAGCCTGTGACTTGCCCAAAAGTACAACCTCTAAATAAATGAATACGGCTCACCACAGCCCGCTCAGTAAAACCTATCCAGACCTCTATAGCCAGGAACCTATCTTTATTTTATATCATTGCTAAGGCGTAAAAGGAAAACCCAACAATTATATAAAATAAAATATGAGTCGGTGTGTGTAAACTTGAAGATCACATGCACCCTCAGAGTTAGAAGCTTCAATAAACCCATTGAACTGCACTGTCTGGGTTTATGTAGCATCTAACTCCTCGGGTGTGTGCAAACTTCTTGTTACACACACTGACCTATACATTATTGTAGATATATGTATATATTTTGTTTTCAATCAGTCTGAGACCGCAGATTAACAGCTTTACTGATGACTCTTGAGGTGTTTTTCCTTGTTGCAGGTAGTCTCACTGCATTCAGTTGTTTTCTGAAATGTATGCCTTATTGTGTGGTCAGTCTCAATTTTTCAGATGAGTGACTGAGGTAGAGCTTTCCTTGTTGCTTGATTGTTCTTTCCTGCGGGGAGGAGAGAATTGTCCAAACCTTGAGTCCAATGAAGAGCATTTTCTTCCTCAGATGTTTGTCAGGAAGGTAAGGCAGCATTTATTTACAGCATTAAGAAATTTTGCATACAGGTAATTGGTTATAATGTATGAAAATGTGTAGCTCATTATGGCACTGCAAGGTCAGTAGAGTGACTGGGGAGTTGCTTCTGCTTGGAATTCTCATGTGCCTCAACATTCTAAAGCTTGGGCTGTGCCATTTCTTCTGGTAGGGTTGCACGATACCTATGTGTTACGATTACCCATTGACAATGTTGGAGCTAACAGAAAAGGAAATTACAGTATGTATGAAGAAATTTCTTCTTTATGACTCTGATCCTCTAAAGATCTCACAAGTCTTTCTAACATTATATAGGAAACTTTATTTTAGTGACCAGATTAATAAATTTACAGAATAGTTAGAGAACTTCTTCAGCAAATTGACTCTTGAAAAAATATCCCAAACACAGAAGGAAGGGATGGATGCCCAGATAACACAGGGGGAGGCAGCAGGTGCTCTTAAGCAGCTCAAGGGAGGGAAAGCACAAGGTCCAGATGGGCTTACAGCAGAGTTCTACAAAACATTTGCAGGGGATTTCATTCTTTAGCCAAGTAGGATCTTTAGGGCAATGCATGAGGGAAAGGGGGCCCCACCTTCCTGGCAACACAGTATGCCCAGATTTCCATCATCCACAAACCAGGCAAAGACCCCACTGAGTGGGTCCTACTGCTCCATCTCCTTATTGAATGTAGATCACAAAATGTTCACCTCTATTCTGGCTAGAAGGATCCAGACCTGTGTGAGATCCCTGGTTCACCCTGACCAAATGGGTGTAATTACCAGGAGATTGATTCATGATAAGATACAATGCATTTTGAATTTAATCACCTGGAAACAAAGAATAAAAGAACCTGCACTGGCCATATTCATGGACACAGAAAAGGTGTTTGACTGGGTGAACTAGAAGTTCCATCTTAAAACATTGGAATTGATGGGGCTGGGGCCAAAATTCTGAAATAGCATAGCTGTGATTTATGCTTCTCCCCAGGCCACACTTGGGGTGAACAGTGTTATGACTCCAAGGTTTCACCTCTAGATAGGGTTGCCACCTATTCAGTTTTTGACCGGTAATCCGTTTTTTAGGGCCCTTATCTGGTCATCTGGTTTTTTGGCCATTTTGAGTGCTCATATACTCTTAAAACTGATGTATCAAATCATTCACTGTTTTGGCAGCACTTCATGTCCAGGTTATAAAGTTCTGTTGTCACAGTCATTCAGACCTGCCTTTGTTTGTAAAACCAGTCTGTCTGGGAGGTGTAAAGTATGGCCATTAAGATCATTAGCAGCAAATTAACCTATTCTTTTCCACTCTAAATTTAAGTATGGTTTTTTACTGATATGACAGGAAACCGCATTTACACCTCTATGTGCTCTCATGTGTTTATTTTTGTTTGCCCTATATTCTAGTATGCTTTATACCCATTTATGTTAAATTAATAATCTAACTTTTATTGCCTTTATCACTACATTTGCTCTCATTTTTTGTATTACCTGAACATTCCATGACATGAGCTACACTTTTACAGGTTATTCAGATAAAAAGCATGGAATGGTGTGTTTGAAATTGTGGAATGTCTTAGAAATATGAAAAGAAACAGCAGTAGCTGCTGAGGTAAAGGGGAACACAGTGCAGTATTAAGGGTACAACAAGCATTGGTATTTAAGTTATCAAAAATTGGTCAAAACATCAGAACACATGACTGACATGGAAAGGAAAATAGGAGAGTGTTTAACAGAGGGCTGAGCAATAAGCTGTGGATGAGCTTGGCACATCCAGCAGACCTGAGTTTGATTCCCACAGCCTCCACTTACATACTGTGTGACCCTGAGCAAATCACTTAACCTTCCTGTGCTCCTGGGTCATTCCTGTAAAATGGGCTATGTGGCCAATGGGAGTTAACCTGGTTGCCCAAGAATAAAAATAAATAACTGAATAAATAAATCAAATAAATAACAGTATAAAAATTATTTCCTATTACTAGTAATGTCTATTCCAACATTACAAATGGCTTTGGAGGAGGAGCGATATACTCGTCAGTCATAAAAAGGAGTGGAGCCACAGGCGGAGTTTAGGGTGTAGTTTAGCATCTGGTTTTTACCTCATCTAAAAGTGGTGACCCTACCTCTAGAGGGGAACTAGACAGGGTTGTCCCCTATCCCCACTGCTCTTCACACTAAGCATAGAACTGTTAGCAGTAGCTTTTAAGAGCAATGAAGCCATCAGAGGTATTGCAGAGGGAGATAACATTCACAAGGTCTCTCTGTACATGAATGACACCCCTTTCTTCCTCATCTCTCCATAAAATTCAGTATCAGCATTGCAGGGGAAACATGTTGTTGTGCTTATTCTACTTGTGTGTGATACCATGTCCTGTTCTGTCTATATTGGGTAATTGTCACCAATTGTATTTATTGTACTTTCCCCTCTCCCCCAGGATGAATCTAAAATCGAGCGGTACTCTACTCAGCATGCCTTCCTGGTAAAACTCATAAATAAATAAATAACTGGATTAATAGCAGCAGATTTAAGGGTACAAGGTTAACCTAGACACATCAGAAGCTATTAGGTTAGGAACCTCCCTCCCAATGGACCTTTTAACTAACTTCCCATTTAAATGGGCCACCAAGAATGTAGTTAGATATCTCAGGGTCAAAATATCTCCTCATATAACCCTCCTTGTTCAAACTGAACTATAATAAACTTTAGGCTGAGGTGCAAGCAGATCTGGCTAGATGGGAAATCCTACCGCTGATGCGAGGTGGCAGGATAGCTACCTTTAAAATGAATATCCTTCCATGATTCCTCTTCCAGGTCTTACCCATCCATATTCTAGAATCATTTTGGAAACTAATAAACAAATCTACAATGAGATTTGTGTGGAAGAAAGAATGGCACAGAACCACAGTGAGAGTGTTATCCTACTCTAGAGAGAAGGGGGGCTTGGCCATGCCAGATCTGAAATAGTACTACTTTAGAAAATGGGCTTTTTATTTGGAGGCATCTGATTGGCTGGTACCCAATCCACAGGGGTACATTAACTTTCAATAGATGCCCACCAAATAAAAAGTCCCAGTCCAGACCTGCCTCATGCCCAGCAAAGTATCATTGTGCCCAGACTGCTCAGCCATTGGCTGCAGCACTGGGTACACAATTTGAAAGTGACGCCATTGTTGTATATCAGTTAGCGAGAGAGAGAGAGAGTGACCAGATACCAGCCATAAATTTCAAAAACACAACATTCACACTATCCACCGATAAAAAGATTTTGAAAAGAGAGACAGAGGCACACATGACTGTCGATACAATCATTGTGTTATGTTCTGTTGGAAGCCACCTGTTCCATTAGTTTTTCTCCTGCTCCAGTCCCTGCCTTCCTCCTAAACTTCCACCAGACAACCACTGTGTAAAACAAATAAAAGCGGGATATGAGCAGCACCATCGGCATTGCCAGCATTAGTTCCTCTCTCTCTCGCTCGGTTCTGCTGCCGATTTCTTTTTTAAACATGCTCTCATTTCCCCCAGTGTCTTTTGCGATTCTTATCAACTTCAGCCGCCATACAAATCACCTCCAACAGCAGGCAGGCAATTGCCAGACAAACGAGAGTGGGGGTTAACGTCCTTTCGCCATCGCAGTTTTCATTCCCCACAGAGACAAAGAAAATGGCGAGAAAGCAGCTTGAGTGCAGAACCGCAGACTGTGTAGAGCAACAGTGAGACCGCTAGCTCTACTACCACAACTGTGTGAAAGTAGGTACTGCTCCTGTAGTGCTCTCTCTTATAACTCCTTCACCCGATGTACAGCACCCTTTCTACCACTGAAGTGAAATTGATGTCAAAATAAAATGGCACACCACCTGCAGTGTTTTAAAAAAAAAAAAAAACGAGCATTACACAGCTGTCACATTGCAAGTTTTACTTGATGTAAACAAATCACCACCATGGCTTTGATTGTCCCTACTCTGAAGTCTTTTCCAGTTGTGATGCTGCAGCCAGTATTATGCAGGCGGAGGAACTATTTCCAAGCGGAAGAACTATTTCATTAAAAAAATGCATTTTAAAATGTTTTTTTCATTTACATTATTTTATTAAACTTATTTTCTTTTACACTGCCCATTTTCTAAGCGCAATAATGCCCTCCAGGGTGAGCGGTATGGGCAATACCAGACCGGCCAAGGGCTATAAGGCCCTCTGCCTGCGGCGTCGGGCCTCATTATGCCCCTGGCTGGTCCGGTATTGCCCAATATCGCCCACCCTGTTGGGCATTATTGTTTACATGATGCACAGTGACTGCCCGTAGTGACTTGGATTAAACAAAGTGGGGAGTCAGGTTGGAGGGGAAACAGAATCAAAACAGATGGGAAGTATTCTCCTCTTTACCCTTCCACATGCTACCTTCACCCGGGAGTTATGTAAAGAAGTGGTTAACCCTTGAACTAGACACATGTTAAAAATTATAGTAAAGGCACAAATGCTTATACACATGCCAGACAAGGTGGGACCTCTCACTTCCATAATTGGGGACCCTGAATTCCCCTTAAACAGGCCCAGGTTTCCACAGATAGAATTAGCTTGCCATGGCCAGATATCATTCTCTGATCCACAAGAAGATAATTGTGCCCTTCAGTGACCTCCAAACAAAACATGGCCTCTCCCGTTTTGATTTTCATAGGTATCTCCACATCAGGCACTACATATAAATGAACCAATTAGTTTCAAAAGTTGACAGAGATTTGACCCCATTAGAGACTTTCTATTATAGGTCAGCAATGCTCAGGGGTTCCAAGGGATTGGTCTCAGAGGGTTATAAAGCCCTCTTGGGGCCGAGTGACCAGGTACTGGACAACTTCCTGCTTAAGTGGGAGGAGGGTGCTGAAACCTCTGTTTCAGAGGAGAGCTGGAGGAAGGCCTGGGAGAGGGGGTAGAGGGTCATGACTTCCCTAGGCTAGCATGAATTTAAATGGAAATGCATGTCTAGGTTTTTTCACAGCCCTACGATCACTAGGCACTTTGTAGTGAGAAACTGTGCTCGGTGTTGGAGGGGCTGTGATCAGGTGGGGTCTCACTGTCGTATATTTTGGGCCTGTCTGAAACTTGATGATTTCTGGATTAAAATGAAGACGAAACTCTCCACAGTATGGGAAACTCCAATCCCACTAGACGCTGAGCCTATAGGTCCCAGGAGTGTGAAGATCTCAGTTACAAGAACTGCTCAGAATCCTGTGCCTTGCAGACCAAAAGGAAATTTATTTATTTATTTATTTGAACAGTATCGGAATTACAATCCTTTGAGTCAGAGACTCCTTTACAAAGGCTCCACATCAAGGTAATAACATGCTTTACAAACAATAGTAAAGAACATACAATAACAAAGGTAGCAAGTTCTATAAAAGATATGATACAATAATGGTGTGCAAGGTACAGGTAGACACATTAATGTAGGCATTGGTTGCAAATACTTAGGAAACCACTTAGAGACAGAGGTGGTCCAGTCCAGTTAGTTAGGCTGGACAGGTGTCCGTTGTTAGGGGAGGGAGGTGAGGGAGCAGAGAGGGTGAGGGGGACTAGCTAGATTGAGGGCAGTTATAGGTGTGGGTAGCAAGAAGATGGTCATGGAGGAGGGATTTGAAATGTCCAAGTTTGGATTCAAGGGTGATAGAGCTGGGAAGGGAGTTCAGCCAAATGGGGGCTCCATAGGAAAAGGAACACTGACCTAATGCAATCCTGAAACATGGAACTAGTAGGGCAGGTTTGGACAAGCTGCATGTGGCTACAGTTATGGGCACAGGTTGGATGAGGGGGGTTAGTCTGGTTGGGGCAAGGTCATTGGAGATCTTCCTGGCAAGCAGACAGGTTTGGTACTTCAGCCTGTCATCGAAGTTGAACCACTTTGCCAAATTGTAGAGTGCGCAGGTGTGGGTAAGTCTGGCACTGCCTGTGGCTAACCGGCATGCCTTGTTTAAGGAGACTTTAATTCTATGGAGGGCAGTACCATTGGCTGCCCCATAGACCAGTATCCCATAGTCAATGAGGGACAGTACAGAGGACAAGATAGCAAGCTGGAAGGCTTTGGGGTGAGGCAGCTCCTATGGCGATAGAGATGGCCAATTCTAGAGTTGACTTCGGTGCTGAGGAGGTGAATATGGTCATGGAAGGTGAGCGTAGAGTCGAGGGTGATCCCCAGGTATCTGATCGTTTTCACCTGCTCGAGGGGGTGAAGAAGGTTGGTGTGAATATGGACTGAGGTTCCTTTGTGTCTGCTTTGGTGATGGGAAAATTGCATTACTTTGGTCTTTTTATGATTCAGTACAAGCCTGTGATTGACAATCCAGGATTCATCCTCTCCAAATGATTTCTGGAGGGATGTTTGAAGGGAGTTGGGGTCTGTATGGGGGGACTAGAGGACCACATCATCCGCATATAAAAGGATTTTTCCAGAGCAGGCCTTGGGTAAGGAATTGAGGAACAAGCTAATAAGAATGGGTCCCAAGATGGAGCCCTGGGGTACACCTTAGAGAACCAGGAGGGAGTTGGAGAGGATACCATTTATTTTGACCCACTGGTAGTGGCTGAGGTGGGAGAGGACAGTTAGGAGGAGGGTGTGATTAACAGTGTCAAAAGCTTTTGATAAATCAAGGAAGACTGAGCTGACCAGGCACCCGTTGTCTAGGGCAGAGTGGATAAAAAGAGAATTCAAGGAGGGCAGTGGAGGTGCTATGTCCTCACCGGAATCCATGTTACTCTTTAGTGAGGAGGTCATATTTGGTGAGGTAGTCAGTAAGTTGATCCGAGACGATTTTTTCTAGGGCTTTTGGGGGGGAGGAGGATAGATATTGGGCGATAGTTACAGGGGGAGAAACAGTCCCCACTTTTGTGAATAGGGGTAACAATAACAGTTTTCCAGATGGAAGGGAAATTACTGAAGCAGAAGGAGCAATTGAAGAGGCAGGTGAGGACCACATCTAGTACCAGGTGTAGGAGTTTGAGGTCCAGGGTATCATTGCTGTGACAGGTGCCACTTAAGACTTTAAGGAGATAGGACTTAGCTTCCTGTGGAGTGAGAGTTCTGAAATGGAATGGTGGGTGGAGGTGTGGGGGGGAGCTGAGGTGGGATAACGGGGTCAAAGAAGCTGGGCAGAAGTGTAGAGCTGAGATCCAAAAAGGAGGAGGTAAGGGTGTCAACAATGAGTTGTGGGTCAGTGGAGATAGAACCGTTGATACTGAGTTGGGATGGAAGAGGGACATTGGATTTGCCATTGATTATCTTCATATTGTCCCAAAATTTGCAGTCTGTGTCCCATTTAGAGGTAAGGGAGGTTCTGAAGTATTCAGATTTAAAGGAGCGGATGAAGTAGTTTAGGGCAGAGTCAATGTCTCAAGCAAGGTTTATTGGGGACCAGTCCCAACGGGCAAGGTGATCTTTTAGTAGATCCAGCTTGCCAGGTCTGAGCTGCTGCTGGAGGACAGTTTTAGGGGGTGGTTTCTTTATCATGCGTGACCAAGTACAGAGTAGGGGAGAGTGGTCACTTAGGGCATTGGGGAGCACAGTGGTGTCGGTTGGACAGAACAAGGTCCAGTAGGGTGGAGGTGCCACTGGTGGGGTTAACCTGAGTCGGTTGGGTAATAAGTTGAGTGAGGTCAAGGGCAGTAATAGCATCCTTGTAGGGGGAGGCAGAGTGAGAGAACCAGTTTATGTTGAAGTCCCCGGAAGTTACATGTTCAGACTTGGGGGGGCCGGGAAGCAGGAGAGGTAGTCCATTAAAGATTGGAAAGTGAGTTTCTGGCTGTGTGGGGGAATGTAGATGGCAGTGATGATCAGAGGGGCTCTGGCGGTACCCGGTGTAACATTTAGCGATAGAGCTTGGGCACCAGCCTCCAGCTGGGGGGGAAGGGACATACCCCTGGAAGGACTCTCAGAAGTAGATAACAAAGCCATCCCAAAATTGTCTGTCTCTGTCTTTCCAGAAAAGGGGGTAAATCACAGCAAACTGGTTGGGGGTTGCCCCCCCCCACACTTTGAGTCCTGGTTTCATAGGGTAGACAACATAGAGTGAATGGAAAATCTGTCGGCCAAGCTCAGGCTATGAGAGGACAAAGACAACAACCTTTGGGCTAGGTGGAATACCAGACATGATCAGTGGGGGGCTGATAGTGAGAGAAGGGGACTGAACGGATAGGGGCTGCTGATTCCAGATAAAGTATCTAGGTGGGTCAGTCATGATATACTGGTGGCCCATGAAATGATTAACTTATAAGGCATATGGTCACAAGTGTAACCTTTCAATACTGGGAGCATGACAATACGCTCCCGACAATACACTCCCTACATATTCGCTCCCGACAACTTGCTCCTGTCTGATTTGCCCCCTGTCTAACTCGCTCCGACTCAAATTCACTCCCGTGCATCATTCATGCTGAAATCCTCCTTTTTGCTGGGAAAAGCAGTATCACTGTAAATGTGAACAAAATAAAATGAGGCAGTATCACTGTAATCTGTGTGACAAGAAGCGTGGAGCAAAACTTTATGATCAGCATTTTTATGAACTCACAGAGCAGCAGTAATTGCAGAGCTTTTTAGAAGCAATAGGTGGCATTTCGTTATAACTTTTCAGCAGTGAACAAAATAAAATGAGGCAAACAGATGGGAAAAGCAGTATCACTGTAATCTGTGTGACAAGAAGTGTGGAGCAAAACTTTATGATCAGCAATTTTACGAACTCACAGAGCAGCAGTAATTGCAGAGCTTTTTAGAAGCAATAGGTGGCATTTCGTTAAACTTTTCAGCAGTGAACGAAATAAAATGAGACAAACAGAATCAGCATCATTTAATAATGGTGAAGTGGTGACTTACCTTTTTAGCAACAATGGATTGGGAATTAAAATCTGTTTACTCGAAAGTAATCCATAAAGGCATCAAACTTTATTAAAAACAAACTTAGAAGTCAAAGCAGTGTGCAACACCGCATAGAAATTCCACCATAGTACGATCCTCGCATTTTTCAAGAATAAAATTCAGTCTAACAACACTGTCCTTGTATACTATTCGCGATCCTATAGGAGGGTTACCAGCAATAAGTTGTTCTATCTCTGAATCCCTTTTTTTTTGTATTCCTCGGATACCACCTACAAACTTCCATAATGTTGGGTGAGCCATAGAGAGTATGCTCTGCATGCCTCGATGAAATGCTTCTACAACATTGTTTGTCTTTGCATGTTTGTCCCTTACACTAGCAGAGTGGTTCCACAGCTCAATACTGAATAGTGGTGGTCAACGGCTAGTGCCCCTTCTATTTCTTCTTCCAACCCAAGTGTCCTCGAAGTAATCAATAATGGGCTCAAACTCTGGTGGAAATATATTTAGGTCTTCATTAGTTACTTCTTCAAATCATGGCACCACTATGTTCAGGGGGGTAGAAAGACAAAGTAGGCAAGTACTTGCACTTTAGTGCAAATTCAGCATCTTGGGCATATTTGGTAGCCAAACCCTCCAACTATATTTTGCGGTAGACGCATTGTGTAAAGCGGAAGAAGCAACTGATTTGTTTTGCATTCGGGAACACATTTTGGAATGCTGCAATTGATGCCCTCTCAAAATCTGTCATAACAAACTCGGGATTTAGGTTAGGATTTATTTCCTTTAATACCTTCAGCATGCGCTCATATGTTTCCCTTCTCTTTCCCGGGAGCAATGCATAAATAGCTGGCTGCATATTTCCAAACCTTTCACCGAGGATAACATACATTTGATGGAACAGCGGCGGGGCAACATTAAAAGTTCCATCTGCATACCAGATTTTTGCTTTCTCTAGAAACCTTAAATTACTTTTGGTACTGAATACTAATATGCGGTCAGGTGAAGGGCCGCTGTCATACAGTAGAAAATTTACAGTATCATCACCAGAGTCTGGCTTGTAAGTTTTGTAGTTTTCAGGTATTACCAACTCAGTAAGGTCTTTAGGATTCAGTGGTGCACCATGTACGCGTACCCTCTGTATTGTCCTTTTCAAATTCCTGTCTATCAATTTTCCCTGGGCTGCCAACAAAGCATTTTGTTTTGCATGTATTAGGACTTGAGCAGTGCTGTCCTGTGTTTGTGCAGCTCGCTGTTTGGCAAGGTTAATTGCCTCACCCTTTTCAACTAATGCAGGGTCCGGTGCATGTGTATGCTAACTGAAGCGATACACAATTGTGGGATCTTCTTAGCTAGCTGTATGCACTCTAGCGTTACTTGTTTTAGGTTTCTGCACAGCCTTTTCACATTGCCAGATCACTTTCCCTTGAAATACACGCTTATGATGTGTGTAAATAAAATTACACTCATCTACAAACTTCTTTTTCTGTCTTTCCGACGTTAGAAAATGGCAAGCCATTCTGTTAGAACACAGGAAGAAACCAGCATGCTGTTGTTTGCAGGGTTACATTTATTCAATACTAATTAAATAAATGAGTACAGCTTATACCGTGATTAGTTAATTAATTGCACTGTAGCTTACTCGATTAATCAATTATAGTTCTTTAGTCTGCCATCCTTCAGCCATACCTACCACACTCAACTTTGTTGCAAAGATATTTATTTCACCAGACTTATTTCATTACAGTGCTACAGAAGCTGTTGATTGCGTTTGCAATTAAATGTTGATTTTGCTTGTGCTGCTGGATTTTGTCATGCACTGCTTAAATGATTAATACAGTAGTCAACAAATTCTGCAGCACTTAATCCATTTATGCTTCAGTCTGCAAGGCAAGTGGGAGTGAGTTTGAGAGGGGGCGAGCTTAATTCACTGCTTAGATGCCTAGCTGTCTGATGGTCACAGTCCACATCGGCATATTATGTGATCCACACTACTTGTCACACAGATTACAGTGATACTGCTTTTCTCATCTAAATGGAGCATTTCAGCAGGAATTGCATTTCAGAAGCAGAGGTTTTAAGAAGAAAATGAACGGAGATTATGCAGCACATAAACCAATTTCTGATTTTACACTTCTTGTCACAGAGATTACAGCGATACTGCTTTTCCCATCAAAACAGAGCATTTCAGCAGGAATAATGCAGCACATAAACCAATTGCTGATTCGGTCTGAAAGACAGGAGCGGGAGTGAATTTGAATAGGAGCAAGTTAAACAGGGGGCAAGTCAGACAGGAGTGAGTTGTCGGGAGTGAATATGTAGGGAGCGTATTGTCGGGAGCGTATTGTCATGTACCCTACAATACTAGTGCTATGTTACATAGTTTTTTCATTTTCTTTGGTTACTTTGAATTTGGTGGCCACAGATGGCCAGCTTGTACTTCTTATTAACCATTACTCGAGGGAAGGTGGAGATAAAGAAATGACAGTGAAACTTTGAGACAGTATAGTGGTATATTAACATAATTTAGATTACACTACTCTTAGTACGAGTATAGCAAAGCATGTACTGCAATATCACTGACTGTCATTTCCTTGCCTAAAATGCATCTAATGTAATGCACTAATGAAGATACTTTAACCTGTAATGATATTTTCTGCTCTGATGAAATGAGTTTAAAAAAAAGGCTATAGGTCTGGATTTTAGATGACTAGATTTTGTTAAGATGAGGGAACTTGTCAAGGGTAAGTTAGCTGGACTGGACAAAATATGGGGGATATAGGAGAGATGGGGAGAAATTAAAGGATTCTATACAATGATCTGGGTACCTCAGGTACTGTAAATCACAAAAGAAAACTTTTTTCAGGGAGTAGCCTGTATAAATCAATGCATACTTCCTACCAGACACAGGAATAAATACCACTCACCATCTTTTGAATTTCTACTTATTTAGTAGATACAAATAACACATCACTGATAATAAGCCACCAATGTTTTCGCGATATAAAAAGAAAAAAAAACTTCCTTTGGGAGGGGCAGTGTATCTAACAACAAATTCATTTACAAATATTTTATTCTCATATACCAGTATTTCATTTACTATATCTCTGTACACTCTCACTGTGTTCAGCCTTCATCTTAGTCATAACACTCTGTGGCAATTTCCTAAACAGAAACAATATAACTTGGCCCAGATATTCAAAAGGGTTGTGCCATGTGCAACAGAGATGCTGCCAGCGCAAGTCTGAAAATGCGCCATTGTGCGATATTCAGTGGGAGGCAGCTGTGTCCCCCAAATCACAATGCGCAAGAGCGCAATGGTAATGAATGTATGTGCAACTGAAGGGGGAGGAACCATGAATAAATGGTGCAGTGCGATATTCAACAGCATGCACCATGCACAATAGGAGAGAAAGCGGAAGTTGCACGATAGCGGAAATGATCCAAAATAAAAAGGAACAAGAGAGAGGCACAAGAACGCTACAGGGAAGCCAGAGGTGGGAGAAAACTGACAGCCACAGAAGACAGGGAAGCAGTGAGTGGGACTGGAAAAGAGCAGGACAGGGCACACCTGGGAACACAGGGCAACAGGACAGGAGTGGGGAGCTTGTGCCACAGTGGACTGAGGGCAATGGCAGTGGGCAGGACAGCCAAATCTTAGAGGTTTTCCAGGTGCAGGGGGAGTAGTACAAAAGACAGTGGGGGGGAACGAGAATACAGCTGCTGGGGGGGAACACAAGCCAGGGACATGGCCAGTGCCACCATTCAGATGGAGGCAGTAATGAGGGGTGTGAGAAGGCAGGCAGTGGGGGGGCGCGGCCGTGGAAGGGCCCGTCGGTGGTATGCCCCCAACAGGTGGTACTGAGCCTGCACCAGCTTCGAGCACTACAGTGACACCAAGATAGTGAGCCGGTACCGCTTTAACTGGGTGATCCTGAGGTGGCTCTGTGAGCTGTGCAGTGATGAGATGCAGGCACCCACGTGATGGAGCCATGCTCTGTCAGTGGAGACAAAGCTGACAGCTGTCATGTGCCTGCTCACCATGGGCACCTTCCAGAGACCAACAGGGGACACAACAGGCATAACCCAGTTGGCCACGTCACACCTACTCACACAATTCCTCAGCGCACTGCTACCACATGCTGTGGAGTACATCCGTTTCCCCAGCACACAGGCGGAGCACACAGCACACATACAAGAGTTCCACAGGGTAGCACGTATGCCTGGTGTGCTCGGGGTCATTGACTGCACCCATGTGGCCATCCACACGCTACCTGGCCCAGAAGGTGCTGTGTACATTAATCGGAAGGGCTATGCCAGCATCAACTGCCAGGTGGTGTGCGATGCTAGGGGGCACATAACCAATGTCTGTGCCACGCACCCTGGGGGAGCACATGATGCCTTCATCTGGCACCAGTCTGCACTGTGCCACAGGTTTGAGAGTGGGGACATCCTCACTGGCTACCTAGTGGGTGAGTATGCAAATCACGCAGAAAGACATGGATCTTGGGAGGGGCATAGTCAGAAGTGACATGGGTACTGGCCTAGATGGCCCATGGCAGGCGACGCTGATCACCAAACTAATGTCCACCCTCTATGCACAGGTGACAGTAGATATCCACTCCGTCCCTGGCTGCTCACACCATACCGGCGGCCCATGACCCCATCGCAGCAATGGTACAATGAGGCACATGCCACCACACGCAGTGTCATAGAGTGGGTGTTCGGGATGCTGAAGTCACGTTTCTGTTGCCTGGACACATCTTTCAGTACCCTACAGTTCAGCCCCTTGAAGGCCTGTGGGCTATTCCTAGCCTGTTGCATCCTGAACAACATGGCCAACGACTGTGGGATAGCTGCCGAGGTTAAAGAGAGGGACAGCGATAGGTATGATGAGGACTCTGGTGCAGATGGTGATGGGCAGCCCCCCCCTTGGTCGAAGGGACCCCTGACTGATCCGAATGTCACAGCTGCACCGGGACACCATCACAGAGGAGCACTTCAACCAAACCAGGTAAGTCATGGGGCCATGTGCAACCACCAATGGCAAGTGCACCACCCACAAACACACGTGGACAAACCCCAGGGGCGCATGTCATAAAGGGAATTGGCTGAGCATGGAACCGCACATGCCGTCAGGGATGGGCAAGGCCTAACATGGCACGCGGTCACACACACACATACACACACACACACCCGCAAGACATGTACAAAGGGTAGGAGGCACGCGACCCCAACCGCCACCCCTAGCCACACACACATCCACAGACCACCACGCCCAGTGCCTGTCATTGTGCATATCTCAGACGCTGGGCAACATTGCACAGTGGTGGACAGGGCAATGCAGGCATCATCATGCACACGCCACAGCGGCCAGCAGCCGGGAGGGTGTGCACATGGAACATATGTGTGTGTGTGTGTGTGTGCAGGGCCGGGCACCCCCCCGTGCATTGCACGTTGAACAACTCACTGCACACAGGGCAGTGTCAGACAGTAGCCATGGTGGGAGACAGGTCAGTCACGTGGCACAGTGCCACAGCCACCATGGATGCATGGGCAGCCCTGCCAAGGCCTGCCAGCAGTGACAGGCTGACCATTGGCCTCATGGGGTGGCACCGATGGTCCCCCAAGGGTGCCGCTGCATGAACACTACCGTTCTCGAGTGGGGGTCTGCAGCTCACCGAACATGCCTGCGCCAGGCGTGCTCGGGATGCCCACAGCTGAGCCCGGTGTCAACAAGGAGGGTGTCGCACGACACCAGGAACGGGGGGTGGACATGGCACTGCACGGTATTTGCGGCGCATGGGCAAATAACTGTGTACCTATTGTGGCCATGACAGCTGTGAATGCCTGTGTCTGCCTGTCAGTGGCGGCTGTCGCATCCTCCCGCAGCTAGTCCATCCCTGCTAGAAGCAGACCGGTGTCCCTGCTGCACCGCTCCTCTGCCTGGCGCAGGACCGCACTGAGTGCATCCATCACTGTCACAAGCCACAACTGCTGATCCACTGATTCATGGAGTATGCGGGCGTGCTCATCTAAGAGGTCATCTGCCTGATTGGCATGCTGTCCCTCATGGTGTTCGCGGCTGTGCTGGGCAACACCACTTGAGGTTGGGAGCTGCACACCAGGGTCATGCCTGGGCACGTCCACAGGCGGTGCACCGACGCCGCCCTCTGGCACTGTCCCCCCATCGCCATTGGCCGACTACTGACACTGCCCTTCCGGCCACCGCTCTCCAGGGCTCAACGGTGCTGCTGCAGTGGCCGCAACAGCCCCACTGTCCTGGACACACACCAGTGCTGCCCCACTGGTGCAGACAGGCACAGGCTGGGACCATGATGTCACACAGGCCTCCACAATGGCACCACCCATGGCTATGCCCGTGCTCTAACCTGCTGTGCGGCCATCCAGCAGCCCACACGTATCACTGTCCATGATGTGAGCTCCATCATCATCAGTGACATATCTGGCACCAGTCTGAGTCTCAGCATGCTGGCATCCATGGACACTGTCACACTGGGACACAGGCAGGGCCTCCTCTGCACCTGCTCTACCAACATCAGTCTGGACAGCTAGGCGTGCCCACTGTCGTCCTGACCCTCAGACACCTGTGGAGGTAGATGGGCCCTCCTCTGTGTTCAGGGTATCACCCTCAGTGGATGAGCCCACTACCGCTGACACATGTAGATGCTCAGGAGCTGTAAGGGAACACAGTAGCATTAATGTATCTGCCCTACCCTGTGGCATTCCCCCCACCCCCCCCTCAGTGACAGATCAGGACCTACCATGCAGTGACGGGCTACCACCCATCTGGAAGCCACCACCTGGAACACCCTCGAGCACAACACCGCATGCTGCAAGCAACCCGCTCTTCCTGTGGCATCAGGTGTTGCACGGCTGGCTGTC
Source organism: Neoceratodus forsteri (assembly GCA_016271365.2). Taxonomy (NCBI): domain Eukaryota; kingdom Metazoa; phylum Chordata; order Ceratodontiformes; family Ceratodontidae; genus Neoceratodus; species Neoceratodus forsteri. The sequence continues at coordinate 935,781,666 of CM028133.1, forward strand.
CCCCACCAGTCGCAGCCCGTGCTGCCCTGATGGCAGCCACCTTATCTTTAATCCTCCTCCTGTCCGTGCCCACCTTCTTCTTGCACTCCTGCACGGACTGCTGGTGGCTGCCATGCTGGTTGACCGCACACACCACCTCACCCCATGCCACAGCACGGACCTGTGGTGTTCCCCGCTGTCCACTGAGCAGCAGTTCCTGGTCAATGTAGGCCTCAAACAGGGCATCTGATTCTGCCTTGGAAAAGTTGGTCCTCTTCCGTCTCCCACATCTCTGTTCCTCCTCCTCCACCTCACGTTTGGTCATCATTGATCCTGTGGGGAATGACAGGTGTTGCCTCTGACTGTGCAGTCTCATGCATCTCCCACACTCCACAGTCCACACTGGCAAACAGCATGCAACTCACCACAACAGACTGCAATACCAGACTATGGCCTCTGCAGCCCCATGTCGCATTTATATAGCGCAACGCATGCAAATGAGGTGAGTCTCAATTTTAAGTGGAAGCTAATGCAGTAGCTGCGCCATTTAATCACTGACGAGCTGATCTGCATATGCAGGCTGAATTTTGCGCTGTTGCACCTTCCGCAATTGTGTTGAACGTGCTCAGGCAAGGGCGCAGCTCTGTGACGTGCGCAGTAAACACCGAACGGTGCATGCCCGGGGTACTGACGCTGATGCATGCCACGCTGCTGACGTGCTAAGCATGGGAGGCAGTGCAGGGCACATCCACCATTGTGCCAGTGGCGCTAGTGCACTGTTCACATGTATGGCACTCTTGCACTGGGGTGCCATAGATGCCATGGTGCAACAGCGCGGTAGGCCGCTACAGGAAGTGCAACATGGGCGCCCTACTGTGCTACATGCAGTGAGTAGCAATCGCGCTGTGGCTGTCTGTGCATGAGGGACCCCTAACCCTATGCCGACCTTTGCTCCCTTGGCGCCATGCGTCCGCATGGGTGCACCTCTATAGTGCTGTTCGGTGACAGCACGATGGGGAATGGCAGCCCAGTACTGCGCAGCATCCGCACATGGCAGATGTACACTACGGAGCACCATTTTGATACTCAATGCTTGTAAGATGGCACAGAGATGGGCACCAATCTGGAGCCAGGTCGAACTGGCTAACCTAGTGTCCCTGGTTGAGCCCCATGCTGCTGCTCTCTTTGGGGAGACACCCCCTTGTCAGGGCCAGGAGTGCCATGTGACAGGAGGTGGTGGTGGTTCTGGAGGAGGCAATAGGCATCCAGCACACAGCAGAGCAGTGCAGGCAAAGGTATGGGGACCTCCAGCTTAGGGACCCAGACAGGCTTGCCTGCCTGTGGGCATGCGCCAGGAGGGGCACGGTTCCATGGCCAGGTAGGTGCCCCATCCATACAATGTTTATGTCCATACAGGTATCACGGTGGCATGTGTCCAGCACATGGGGGGGTCCGTTCAGTGTGGGCCGTGGTGGTGGTATAGGGGTGGGGGGCAGATGAGTATGGCTGTGTGGGATCGCACACACCCGGGTGCGGGGGGCCTTTGTACTGATGTTCCTCTCTCCATGCTTGCACCCTAGGCCCTGAGGAGTGTCGGCATGCCAGGGAGTGGCAGCTGTGGCATGAGGCATGTCAAGATGCAAGAACACCCATACCAGCCCAGCGCCGGGACCAGCATGATGATGGTGAGTGCCTTACATCCAGGATTTTTTGTGCATGCTGTGCAACAGGGTGGGTGATGGAGCATGGCCACCATCCATTGACACCACTGCCATGCATGCAACATGGTACAGTCAGCACTATCCAGTGGCACTGCATGTCTGGGAGTGCATCAATGGTGGTCCATGCGTGCACCGGGTACATGACTGTGCCACTGCCTATGCACCGCAAAGCCATGTCACTGTACAGCCACGGTGGTGCTGTTCTGGACTTGGGCAGTGGGTGTGTGCAGCGGTCCACATGGCTGTGTGCGCCTGGGTGGGCAGGTCTTGTGGACATGATCACTGTGGGTGGTCACACACCATCACAGGGGTGTGTCCTATGGCTGTATGCCATGCACAATGGGTAGGCTGCAGGGGACTGTGCATTCACGCCTATTGACTCTGCTTCCTTGTCCTAGGCAGCTGGTACATGTGGAACGTATGCTGCAGGAGCTGTTGCAGGTGGCCAGGACCTCTCTGGCCATCCTTGAAAGGCTGGAGTGCCACAGTGTGAGGCGTCGTCATGCCAGAAGGCGCCACAGGAGTGGGAAGCAGGGCTCCCGCTGAAGATGGACTGTGGTTGCATCTTGGACTGCCCCATGGAGCCACCCTCACACCCCTCCTTCCCTCTCCCATTTGTTCACCCCTGCCCCTTACCCACCTCCACCCTATTTGTGTCCCTCACCCCTTTCACATGTATATATTTGTACATGGTTGTGTTACCACTTTTATAATATATTTGTTTAGTTATGCCTACTGTTGTGGTCTCTGATTTTCAGCGGGCTAATGGTGCTCAGTTGCAGTGGTGTGCATGGTGTCTGGGGTGGTGTTATCATGGGGGTGTGTGTGTGTGTCTGTAGGGGAGGCAAGTGTGGTGTGGCCATAGCTCTCAGTCACTGTCTGTGGTTTGTGTGTTGTTCCCTGTGCAATGGATGACTGTGTGCAGTGGTACACGGTGCATGCGCTGTGTCTGTGGCGCCACCTGTCAGGCCTGTGCAGCTGCCCACCCTTGCATGCCTGTGACCTGCACAGTCTGCTGGCATGTCAGTGGTGGCTGCCCATGCTGGACAACCCCTGTACCCGGCACAATGGCGTGTTGCCTCCTGTCACTGGTGTGGTGCACCTCTGCCTCGGGTGGCACTTTTGCATCCGCTGTTGTCATCCCACCTCAATGCTGTCACCTGTGCCTGTTGCAGAGAATGTGCTCCACTGTCTGTCACTTGTGCTCCAGCCACATGCTGGTGGCGTACAGTATCATGGTTCCTGCACAGGGTTGCTGGCACACCTGTGCCGTGGAGAGGTTCTGGCCATGTGTACACAGCTGCCATGGTCACACGCCGGGGGCTTGGTTGACTCGCTACTGTGTCCCTGTGCTGGTGTGCCCTTGGGTATGGGTGGTTGTTTGTCTGTGCACTGTGTTGTATCCTGTGTGGTGCATGCTTCCATGCAACACTGTGGGTGTCTGCACTGGCTCTTGTGGCCAGTGCTGGGACAGGGTGTGTCCTTGGGAGGGTGAGCACGGTGCTGTGACACTGGTGGTGGGTTCCAGAGAATGCCCTGTCACCTGTGTGGCACCTCATGTGCTGATGCATGGTCGGCCTCACAGCTTTACCTGGAGGGGTGGATGTGCATGGCAGCACTGTGTCTGCAGCCATTGCTTCGCTGTCTGCTGCTGCTTCCCACTGTTGGGTGCTCATGGTGGGGCAGCCGTGCATGGTTCTGTGGTGCACAGGGTTGTATTGTCACAGTAGGGGTGGTGGCATGCTTGGGGTGTCCTGCACTGTTGGGCACTACTCCTGGACAGGATGTATGGGGATCATGGTGCAGGGTGTGCTCTACATTGGTGGGTTGGTGTGGCATGGGGTGGACGGGCATCCATGTGTGACGGTCCCAGCTTGCAAGGGGGGGTGCTAGTGCACAGTGCCACGGCAATGGGTTTCTTGCTGGTGTCCCTGGGTCATTGGTTCTTCCTGCTCTCCTCCAGTTGTGCGGTGCATGGGGAGGGGGGGCAATGTCTGTTCTGCTGAGTGCTCCTCTGCCCATCCCTACCATGGGTGATGGGCACCTGCATCCTGTCCCTGTGCATCCCTGGCTGTGCTGTTGTGCTGCTGCCCTGCTCCACTAGGCATCCCTGGTTTTGCTATTATGCATCTGACCTGCGCCACTGCACATTCCTGGTTGTGCTATGGTGCAGTTGGCGCGATATTCAGTCCTGTGCCGCAGGCGCATCTTTACCTGCACAGTGTTTGAATATCGCACGTAGTACGCATGGGCGCAGTGGACTTGCGCTTGCTCCTGCTGTTGCGCACTTTTGTGGTGCAGTTTAAATATCTGGGCCCTTGTCTCTGTATTGCACATGAAAATCTGCATATTGCAGTTACAGCTGTTAAAAACTGAAATATCAAATGTTCCAGTGTACCATTTCAAATAACCACCTGTACGTTAGTCCACAATATAGTGTTCATATATTCACAAACATAGAAACATAGAAACATAGACTTTGACGGCAGATAAGGACCGCTTGGCCCATCTAGTCTGCCCATTTCCCTACCTACAGGATAGGCCGCAGATCCTAATTAACCAACAGCCTATTACTTCCTACCCCCCCACAAGAATTGCCTTATGTCTGTCCCATGCATTCTTGAATTCTCCCACAGTTTTAGACCCCATAACCTCCTCAAGAAGGCTGTTCCATGCATCCACTACCCTCTCTGAGAAATAATACTTCCTCACATTGCCCCTGAACCGCCCTCCTTCTATCTTTAAATTGTGTCCCCTTGTTCTTCCAAGTCTCTTTTTCTGAAAGATGCTACCCTCTTGGACTTTGTTGATTCCACTGAGGTACTTGAAAGTTTCTATCATGTCCCCCTCCCTTCTTTCCTCAAGGGTATACATATTAAGCTCCTTTAGTCTCTCCTCATACGGTTTCTCTTGCAGACCCTGCACCATTTTAGTTGCCCTCCTCTGGACTACCTCTATCCTGTCTATGTCCTTGTAGAGATGAGGTCTCCAGAACTGAACACAGTACTCCAGATGGGGTCTCACCAACTGTCTGTACAGAGGGATAACAACTTCCTGTTTTCTGCTGCTGATGCCTCTCCCTATACATCCCACTATACCCCCCAGCCCTCCCTACTACCTTCTCACATTGCTTGCTAACCTTAAGGTCATCTGATATGATATGATTAGCCCCAGGTCCCTTTCCTTTTTTGTTGTTGTTACTACCTCCCCACGTATGTATTCTTCCCCTTGGTTCTTGTTTCCCAGGTGCATTATTTTGCACTTCTTTGCATTGAATCCTAGCTGCCATACTTCTGACCATTCCTCCAACCTTGCCAAGTCCCTTTTCATCCTTTCCACGCCTCCTTGTGTATCAACCCTGTTGCAGATCTTTGTGTCATCTGCAAAAGGCATACTTTTCCTTCCAGTCCCTCTACAATGTCACTGATGAAGACATTAAAAAGGACTGGACCCAATACTGAACCCTGTGGTACCCCACTAGTAACCCCTCTTTCTTCAGAGTGGACTCCATTTACAATTACCTTCTGTGTCCTGTTGACCAGCCAATGTTTTACCCAGGCTACCATCCTGGGACCCACTCCCAGGCTGGTTAATTTGACTATTAATCTTTTGTGTGGGACTGTGTCAAATGCCTTGCTAAAGTCTAGGTAGGCCATGTCCACAGCCCCTCCCTGGTCTACTACTGTGGTCACCCAGTCAAAGAAATCTATTAGATTTGTCTGACATGACCTTCCTGCTGTGAACCCATGCTGCCTTGGGTCCTGTGCTCCACTGGCCTCTAGGTACTCAACTATTCTTTCCTTCAGAAGTGACTCCATCACTTTCCCTACCACAGAGGTCAGACTGACAGGTCTGTAGTTTCCTGCTTCTGTCTTGGTCCCACTTTTCTGAAGGGAACCACATCCGCCTTCCTCCAGTCCTCGGTACCACACATCCTCCCATGATTTATTAAAAGAGTAGCCAGTGGTTTCACTAGTTCCTCCCTTAATTCTTTTAGAATTCTGGGGTGAATTCCATCAGGACCCATTGCTTTGTCCACCTTCAGTTTTAGGAGTTCTTGCAGAACCCTTTCTTCTGTGAAAGGACTGGGATAGACCCCCTATCAAGAGTGCTTCTGTTAATTGGATAAGGCACTTCCCCCTCCTCTTTTGTGAATACTGAGCAGAAATATTCGTTCAGTATCCCTGCTTTTTCACTGTCCCTCTCTGCCCACCCACCGTTCATTCTATTCAGCCTCACTATCCCTCCCTTTGTCTTTCTACGCTCACTGATGTACCTATAAAAGGTTTTATCCCCCTTCTTAACTGAGTTGGCTATCTTTTCCTCAGTTTGGGCCTTTGCTCTTCTGACTTCCCTCCCTGCTTCCTTCTGCCTTAACTGGTACAGCTCTCTGTCCTGCTCCTTCTGTGTTTCCTTATACTTCCGGAATGCAGTCTTTTTCTTCCTGACTTTCACAGCCACCTCTTTTGAGAACCATAGTGGTTTTTTCTTACGGTCTAAGGACCCTATGCAAGAAGGTACCACGGCATTACACACCCCAATACGCACTGCAAAGGGGTATCTGATGGACATCTGTGGATGAACAAAGAACAGTTACGAAAGAACTTTATAAATGTTATTCATTGTTACATTGTACCTCTTCCTTTGTGCGATTGTATACATTTTATATTATGATCTTTTAGAAATTCCCTATCCTCTTCCCCAGGATGCATCTGGGAACAAGCTTTTGAGCTTTCTGAGCTCAGCATGTCTTTCCTGGTGAAACGCTTTAATAAATAAATAAACTTATCATAACAGTACATCTTTGAGGGAATCTCTGTCATTAGGTCACACCTATGGAACTTCACAGTCAGTCTCCAGGATCACATAGAAGCTTTTTTTTTGCAGCAGTCTGTTAGGGGCCACACATGCCAATGTCAGACTCTGACATCACATACCCTATATAAGCGCAGGTGGCCCCACTCCATCCTCAGTTCTTTCCCTAGCCAGAGGCCCTTGAAGAAAGGAGTCCCATCTGGGAACTGAGGGGAGGGAGGGAGAGAGAGAGACAGACAGACAGACAGACAGACAGAGAGAGAGAGAGAGAGAGAGAGAGAGAGAGAGACAGAGACAGAAGGTGCCCAGCTAGCGGAAAGGCTGGAGCAACAGGACAGCTGAGCTATAGAGGGAGAGATTAAAAGGGGATGGAGGGAGGGAGGGACGGCATGATCTGATGACAAAGATTCCCTCAAAGATCTACTGTTATGGTAAGTTCTTACATAACTGTTCTATCTTCTTTGGTGATATTTCTGTCATCAGGTCACACATATGGAATGAGTCCTAAGCAGTGCTATGTATAATACAGTCTGGGTGGCAGGAGGCAAAAGGACTAAGAAAGAAGGCCCTGAAGCACAGTGAGGCCAAAGCCAGGCCTTCTTCTGGAGACAATGACCAGAATGTAGTGATTGATGAAAGTGTGGACAGTACTTCACGTGGCAGCAGCACAAATCTCGGCTGCTGAGACACCTCTGAAACTGGCAAATGAAGTGGCCATGCCCCTAGTGGAATGGCCCTTGACTACCCCAGGAAGTTCCTTACTGTACTTCCTGTAACAAAAAAAATGATACAGTTGGCCAGCCATTTGTGCAAACACTGTTTATACACTGGAGTGCCCTCAGCCAGGGGTGAAAGAAACAAACAATTTGGAGGACTTTCTGCAGTCCTTAGTATGGTGTATATAGTACCTGAGAATTCTATGCACATCTAAAGTATGGAGCAATGCTTCCCCTCGATTTGCATGCTCTGGATAATAAACAGGCAGGTGGATAGATTAGTTTAAAGTAAACTCAGATACCACCTTAGGAAGAAATTAAGGATTAGTACACTAAGAGACCCTGTCTTTGTGAAAAATCAAATAAGGCTGCTCACATATGAGAGCCTGTAGCTCTGAAATTCTTCGAGTAGAAGTAATAGCAACTAAAAATTAAGCTTTCTGTGATAAAATGCATAGCTCGCAAGATGTGGCTGGCTCAAAAGGAGGCAGGGTCAGCTTCTCTAGAATGAAATTCAGGTCCCAAGCTGGGATCAGATTATGGCTAGGAGGCTTCAAGTGGAAAATGTCTTGCAGAAAAATATAGGCCACACCAAACTGGGCCACAGTACAGCCATCAACGGACACATGAAAGGCTGATATAGCTAACAAGTGCACCTTAATAGAGGAGTATCGGAGGCCTGCATCAGACAAGGGCAGGAGAAACTCCAGAACCTAGTTCACCGGACAAGTGAAAGGGTCCAGGCTATGGGAAGCGGCCCAGATAGCAAAGCGATTCCACTTCATCATGAAAGGGGCCCCAGAGCAAGGTTTTCTGCCAGCCACCAGGACATCAGCCACCTTCTGAGACACCCCAAACTGAGCAATGGCTATGTCCTCAGAAGCCATGCATGTAGAGAAAGGGAGTTGAGGTTTAGAAGAACCAGGGTCCCCTGTGCCTGTATCAGCAGGCCCCAGCAGAGGGGCCGGGGAACTAGCAAAAGGGAAGGGTGGGAAAGCCACAGATTAGCTACAGTCTGCAGTTTAAGTAAAAGGTACAAAAAATGGCCAGGCTGGATAGGCCATGCAGTCCTTATCTGCTGACAAGTTCTATGTATCTGTGTAGCTGGAGGTTCTACAGCCAGTTGTTGCAGTAATGGAAGCCATATCTGATGAGGCCAGAATGGACCCATCAGAATTAGGATGGCACCCTCCATCTGTAGCTTATGAGTTCCCTATGAATCAGAGGAAAGGGTGAGAAAGTATAAAGAAACATCCCTTTCAAACAACATGAAGTCTTGCTATATTATGACAATTGCAGTATGACCGCAGGTTAGAACTGCTCCGGAGGTGAAATAGTTAACTTTCCATGCAGGCATGGAACTTAGAGCGCGAGCTCGGTTGAAAACTCTGTCTGTTGTGCTTCAAAGGTAAACTGTCAGATTCTTTTCTCCGCCTCACTGAACAGTCGCTCCGGAGATTTCTCCTTCTGCTCGGTTCATTTTGTCGGTTTAAAAGTATTATTTTTTCGGTTTTTAGCTGAAATTAAACCGCAACCGGTTGGTTCAAGCTCTGTCTGTGGTAATGTAAGTAGTAGATAGGTTTTACATTAGTTTTTCTGTGTGGAACTTGTAATTTGTTATCAGTTCAGGTTGAACCGATCAGGTTGTATTTAAATCTTCTAGCCCTTTTTTAGAGTGCGGTTCCTGGCTCTTATCGGTTCTAAAAAAATCGGATTTCATTGCGTTTTTTTCCACGACCTGTGACACGGTTGGGAACCGATAAGGGTGTCTTGCTTGGTGGATTGCCATAAAAGGGCAAGTTGGTTAGGCTGGCATTATGTCTGAGAAACCCAAAAGAAAAACCAGACCCACTGGGTTTCAACACTGTAGTGTTTGTGGGGAAGCTTTTGCTAAGGCTGACCCACACACCATATGTCTATTGTCTGGGGTTTGACCACCTCAATTCAGACTGCCAGATTTGTCACAATTTCCCTGCTGCCAGCATAGATAAGAGAGTTGGTAGGCTCAGGGAAAGGGAGGCCAAAAAGTCCGCTGATCCGGATGGCCAGCCCGGTTCGGTACCAACCGAACCAGAGGGAGTGCCCTCTGACCAGGGCAATACTTCCTCGGGCAAACGAAGAGCCTGTTCTGAGGAGCCAGTTCCATCAAAAAGGGCTATAAGGTCAGCTAGTTTAGAGTCAAAAGTTGTCTCCCCAACTGCTGAGGAAATAGCTAAAGCAATTAAAATTGTCCAGTCTCTCTCTCCGGTTCCGACCGAACCGACACCTTCTGGTAAGCGTTCGGTTCGGCCGGTTCCATTGGTTCAAGATTATGATTTTGAGGATTTTTATGAACCGGGGGAAGGGGAAGAGGAATATGAGGAGAGTAATATGGTTTTGAAGATCTGGATGTGCCCATTGATCCGGACATCTCTCCAGATAGACCCCTAGGGGTTTCTCCTCCAAGGCTTTCTGAGTCCCCTTCTCATTTCATGTTTTATAAAAAAGTTGCTGAAACTCTCCAGCTCCCTGTTGAGGAAGCTCTTGATGAACAGGAGGAGCCAGACTATGTAGAAATGATGGATATTCCAGAGTCTAGGAGACTGTCTATTCCTTTGCATAAATCTTTTCGGAAACAGACAGTAAAAGTTTTAAAACTCCTCACACTATACCTCCTGTGGATAAAAGGATGGACAAGAGGTATCCCTTATCAGGCTCCGACACTGATTTCCTCACTCAGCAATGCAGCCATGTGGGGGTAGTGCAGGCTGCAGCCTGTGACAAGGCTAATATTCCCCTAGCTTCACACCTCCCTGAGAAGGACTCCAGGAAGATTGATGCTATGGCAAAGTAACAGTACATGGCAGCATCTCTGGGGCTCAGACACGTAAATTATATGACTTATGCTGCTAGGTACCAGAAATCCAGATGGGATACTGTGCTGGTCCTAGCAAAACAAGTCCCTGACCAGCTTGCCAGGGAGCTGGAACAGGTGGCTATGGATGGTATTGAGGCATCCAAGGTGCAATTTCATGCTGCAGTGGACTCTAATGATGTTTCATCAAGAGTCATGGCTACATCTGTGGCACTTCGCAGGATGGCTTGGCTCAGATGTACTACCCTGTCTCAGGACACCCAGTCCAAGGCCATGGATTTTCCTGTTGTGGGAAATTCTCTGTTTGGGGAGCAAACAGAAAATTACATGAAGAAAATGGATGAATATAGGACCACCTATAGGAGTGCACAGGCCAAGGAAAGGCAGGCCACTCCTCAAAAGCAGCTTCCTAGAGGCAGGCCTTTTCATAGGCCTTTTTACCAAGCCCAAGTTTCCTCCTCCTCCGCCTATGCTCAGAGGGGGTTCTTTAGAGGAAGAGGCAAACGAGGTACAAGCAGGTCTGCTTCCACCCCTCAGCCCAAAGCCCCTGCCAAACAGGCACCCTGATGGGATTGCCAGGGCCGATTCTCCTCTACCTGTAGGGGGCAGGCTGGCTTACTTTGTCCAGGACTGGAAGTCTTTAACATCAGACAAGTGGGTCCTGGAAGTAGTAAGCCAGGGACTGGTTCTCGGTTTCAAAAAATTTCCAAAGCTAAGAACCAGATCTTTTCCACCTGCAACTCTATCAGAGGCTCTTGCCTTAGAGGCAGAGGTCTCTACCCTCCTGGCTCTTAGAGCTGTGGAAAGGGTTCCTCCCCTACACCAGGGCAAAGGTTTGTACTCAAGGTACTTCCTTACCCCAAAAAAGACAGGAGAATGGCGGCCCATCCTGGATCTCAGATATTTAAACAAGCACCTTTTAAAGCCAAAGTTCAAAATGGTGACTCTGGGAATTATCCTACCCTCTCTAAGGCCAGAGGACTGGCTAGCTTCCATGGACCTCAAGGATGCCTACTTCCATATTCCCATCAGAGGCTCCCATCGAAAGTACCTCAGGTTCGAGCTGCCCTCAGGCCACTACCAGTTCAGAGCAATGCCCTTCGGCCTCACTTCTGCCCCAAGGGTATTTACCAAATGTCTGGCAGTAGCAGTTGCCTACCTCAGAAGGCAAAACATTGCCATCTTTCCTTACCTGGACAATTGGCTCATAGTAGGCCAGTCCCCAGACCAGGTCAAATTACATCTCCAGATAACGCAGCAACTGCTTACCTCTCTAGGTTTCCTTCTGAATCTCTCAAAGTCAGTTCTGGAGCCTGTACAGCTTCTTACCTTCATAGGTGCAGAGCTGAACACACAGGAAGCCAGGGCTTTCCTTCCCCTAGACAGGGCAAAAGACCCTGGTCTCCCTGGCCTCCTCATTTACCTTGCAGGTCTCCCGGACAGCAAGGCATTTTCTGCAGCTCCTAGGGCACATGGCTGCTTCCACAGCGGTTGTGCAGGGAGCAAGATTTCAGATGAGGGACATCCAGTTCCATTTGAGAGCCTTTTGGTCTCAAAGAAAGGATCCTCTTACCAAGTTGATCCCAGTAACTCGAACCCTGATCCAAGCCCTACAGTGGTGGCAGGATCAGACCAACCTGAGACAAGGGGTTCCTTTTGTCACTCAGTCTCATTCTCTAATCCTTACTACAGATGCGTCCCTCTTGGGCTGGGGAGCTCACATGGGCGACCTCACCACCCAGGGTCTGTGGTCTCCCCAGGAATCCCTGCTCCACATCAACCTGTTGGAGCTCAGAGCAGTTTTTCTAGCACTTCAAGTTTTTTCCAAATCTGTTCAGAACAAGAGTATTCAGGTCAGAACAGACAACACCACTACAATGTGGTACATCAACAAGCAAGGGGGCACTCGGTCTATGGCCTTGTGCACCGAAGCGATGAGATTGTGGTCTCTGGCTTACTCCCTGAACACCTCTCTTACGGCAGTTCACCTCCCAGGCAAGGACAATGTCCTGGCAGATGCTCTCAGCAGGATTTCCCATGGCCACCACGAATGGTCACTGGATCCCCTGGTCTTGGGAGTAGTATTTGCCAGATGGGGCTCCCCACAGATAGATCTTTTTGCAGCCCCAGACAATCACCAGCTTCCTCTTTTTTGCTGCAGGCCCCCAGTGTTGGGCTCTCTCCCGCTGGATGCCTTAGCCCTCAATTGGGAGGAGAAGTTTCTCTATGCCTTCCCCCTTTCCTCTCCTGTTCAAAGTGCTAGTCAAAATCAGATCCCAATCCTGCAAAGTCATTCTGATAGCTCCGGATTGGGCCAGACAGCCCTGGTATCCACTCCTGCTGTCCTTAGCAGTCCATCCTCCCCTGTGCCTTCCCAAGAATCACAATCTGTTAACCTGTGCCCAGGGAAGGGTCCGGTACCCGAATCTCAAATCTCTCAATCTCATGGCTTGGTTCTTGAAGAGTTAGAGTTTGCTGATTTACACCTTTCCCAAGGTGTAATGGATATATTGAAGGCCTCAAGGAAGCCTTCCACCAGGGCTACTTACAATTCCAAATGGAAAAGGTTTTCCATATGGTGCTCGGAAAAGCATATTTCCCCAGTCTCTGCTGATCTACCCACAGTCCTGGATTATATGGTCCACCTGAATTCTTTGGGGCTGAGACCAGCTACCCTCAAGGTGCACTTGGCAGCTGTGTCTGCTTTTATTTCAGCAGGTAAATCCTCTTCTCTTTCAGCTCATCCCGTATTTTCCAAGTTTTTTAAGGGGTTGTTGCACACCAACCCTCCATTCAGAGATCCTGCCCCTGCCTGGGATCTTAATGTTTGCATTGCTCAGCTTATGCAACCCCCTTTCGAGCCCTTGTCTTCAGCTGAGCTCAAGTACTTGACTTGGAAAACTGTGTTTCTGGTAGCCATCACCTCTGCCAGACTAATAAGTGAATTACAAGCATTGTCAGTGGAGCAGAAGTTTATCTCTTTTCACAGAGATAAGGTGGTCCTTCGGACTAGCAGAAAGTTCCTGCCTAAGGTGGTTTCAGATTTCCACCTTAATCAATCTATTTCTCTTCCAGTGTACTTCACTGACCACTCCTCCTCTGGGAAGAGGAGGCTGCACAGCCTAGATGTGAAGAGAGCCCTTAGTTACTACATAGAGCATACCAAGGGTCATAGGTTTAACTCCCTCCAACTGTTCCTTACCTATGGCGAAGTTGGGAAAGGAAGCCAGCCACTAAAGATCCATTGCCAGGTGGATTGTCTCTTGTATCCAATTCTGCTATGAGAAGTTGGGTAAAGTTCCTCCCTCAGGCCTGAGGGCTCACTCTACCAGAGGTACAGCTGCTTCTCTGGCTGCTGCCAGAGACATTCCTATTCTAGAAATATGTCAAGCAGCTACCTGGAAAACAGTTCATACTTTTACCAAGCATTACTCCTTGGAGATCCAGTCTAGGAGTGATGCTCGGTTTGGCACAGCCGTGCTTCAGATCCTATTTCCTAAGTAGGTTCTGTCCCTCCTCCATGGGGGTACTGCTGTGTAGTCTGCAATTGTCATAATATAGCAAGACTTCATGTTGTTTGAAGAAAAAATTACTCACCTTAGTAATGTTGTTTCTTCTAATGGAGTCTTGCTATATTATACCTCCTCCTCTGCCCTCTCAGAACCTCTGTTTTGGGATGTGGGTGGGCAGTACAGGGTTGGCACTTTTTTGATGCCCACCTTGTTGTTTTCACCTACCTTTTTGGGTGAATTGGAGTTGTGTTTTTGCATTTTTTGGGTCTCCTGACTTGAGACTTTGTTTTAGACCAAAACATGAGTGTTTATGTTAGTAGCCAGTTGGCTAGTGTAGGTTTACAGCTTCCACACAGAACCTTAGTGAGTTTTAGCTCGTAAAGATCTGACAGTTTACCTTTGAAGCACAACAGACAGAGTTTTCAACCGAGCTCGCGCTCTAAGTTCCATGCCTGCATGGAAAGTTAACTATTTCACCTCAGGAGCAGTTCTAACCTGCGGTCATACTGCAATTGTCATAATGTAACAAGACTCCATTAGAAGAAACAACATTACTAAGGTGAGTAATTTTTTCTTCCAGGAGAGGGACAATGCATCTCACCACAAAACTACAGGCCCTGGATCTAGTGAGTAGAAACACAGCAGTTTTGTGGACTGTGACCAACTTAGGCTGTTTGCCAAGGCATTTTGGGTGCCTGGCACATGGACGGCTGAGAGTTCTAGACCGTGCTCCAGAGCCTAGTACCAGACCCTCATCGCTTCCTGGTACAGGAGGTAAGAATAGGTCCCCCCTTGCTCGTTGATGTGATAGACCACACTGAGATTGTCCGACTGCATCAGCAGAGGGCCTGGAGAGAGATGGTTCTGTAAGGCCTGCAAAGCATACAGAACTGCCCTCATTTCTAGAACATTTATGTGGAGGTGAGTCTCCCACTGGGACTAGTGGCCCAGGGTCTGATAAGGACCTAGGTGGGCTCCCCAACCCAAACCCGAAGCATCCGTGGTGAGAATTTGATGGGGAGTAGAGATAAGAAAGGGGACCCCATTTAAGAGATTGTCCAGGTACATCAACTAGTGAAGCACTTTGTGTACTGGTGAGGAGACAAGGGCCAGCACATTTAGATCAACTATGCACTGATCCCACTGGACCCTGAATGTCCTTTACAGGATCCTCATGTGCAGTCTGGCCAAAGGGACTGTAACAATGGCTGCGACCATTAGGCCTAGGAGCCTCAGGAATGTCCTGGCTGGGACCTACCAATCCTAAGCCACCTCCTGGGCCTGGGCAATGAGGCGGTCTGCCCTGCATTGGGGAGGAAGGCCTTGCCCTGAGTAGAGTCCAGAACTGCTCCTATGTGCTGCAATCACTGGGATGGAGTCAGCACAGACATGGGCCAATTGACAGTGATGCCCCAGGACAGAAACAACTGCAAGGTGCATTTCAGAGTCAGCAACAGCAGTTACCTGGACTGGGCTTTCAGTAACCAGTCATCCAGATATGGGAACACATAGAGGCCTTCACACTGAAGGGCTGCTACTACAGCTGCTAAGCACTTGGAGCAGAGGATAAGCCAAAGGGCAATACCCTGAACTGGTAATGCTCCCCACTGGAAAAGGAACTGTAGTTGCCACCTGTGAGGGGGCAAATCATGATATGCAGATAAGCATCATGCATATTGAGGGAGCATTGCCAGTCACCCTGCTTGAGCAGAGGAAGAAGACCATGCAGAGTTACTATCTGGAACTTTTTGTAATGGTTAAAAAGATTCAGCTCCTTGAGGCCTGGAATGGGCCTCAAGTCCCCCTGTTCTTTTGGGAACCATGAAGAACCCGGAGTAGAACCCTTTGCTCCTTCAATGCCTGGGTACTTGCTCTAAAAATCTCAGACATTGGTTACCTATTAGATGGACTGATGGAAGGACTACAAGACCCTTTAATCATAATTCATGTTGGTGTAAATGATGTGGGGTTGCGTAGTATAGATGACATCATACAAGATTATCAACAAATTGTGATTACAATGAAAAAAGGGGATGTGACATGATTATTTCAGGTCTAATTCCATGTTATTGGAGATATGAATTTAAAAATTCTGGCATTGAGATGCTTAATATGAAAATGAGAACCTTTTGTAGATATAATAGCATTGGATTTATGGACAACTCGGGGATTTTTGGGAAAAACACTCTTTTTAAAAGTGATGGATTACACCTAAATAAAGCAGGTACCAGAATACTGAGCATGAAAATAAACAATGTCATCTCATTCCATTTAAATTGGAGAAAGAGGGGAAGGAGATTCATAACCTAACATCTACAACTGTGGACCTTAGAGAAGGATGGAGATGTACAGTACTAAATGCACGTAGTTTAATAAATAAATTTGAGGAACTACAATGTTTACTACATGAAAATAATACACAAATTGCATTAATTACCGAGACTTGGTGGACCACTGAAGATAGATGGGACAAAGAAATAACCGGTTACAAACTATATTACCTATCAAGGGAATCAAGGAAAGGAGGGGGCATTGCCATATATATAGAAAATTTTATACAATGTGAGGAAATATCAAGAGCTAAAGATGGCCTGGAAATGGTATTGTTAAAGCTCATACCTAAGGGACAAGCAAAAATTAAACTAGGTTTGGTTTACAGACCCCCCTCAATGAGCTCAGAAGGGGAACTAGAATTATTAAAAGTCATCAGTAATCTAGACCCATCTGAAAGAATAATACTGATGGGGGATTTTAACTTTCCAGATTTATTTTTTTTATTTATTTAGCTTTTGTTGACCGGGTAAGTGCACTAGACAAATCCTGCCTATTTTCAGGCACTACCCGGGGGAGGGGGATACAGATGAATGCCAACTGACCTTGAACCAGATTAAGCTGTTGGTGGTATTTTCAGTGAAACACTTTCAGATATTGACTGGAAAAAACTTGAGGGTACAAGTAAAAAAGGTATACAATTTCTGGAGGCTGTATATCAAATAGGGCTTGTCCAGCTTGTTCTTGAAAATACCAGGGGCAATAACATTTTGGACCTGATTCTAACAAATATGGGACAATTAATACAAAATGTGCACATTAGTAATCCTTTGGGAAACAGTGACCATCAATCAGTTGAGTTCCTAATTAAAGATGTGCAAAAAACTTTTAGGGAAGGAAAAACTACAGTTTTAAATTTTAAAAAGGCTGATTTTCCCTCTATGAGGAAATATGTCACAAATTGGAATTGGAAGAAGGAATTTGGTAATCATACAGCTCATAGAATGTGGGACTCCTTGGTCAATATATTACACAAAACTATAAATCTATGTATACCCAAGTATCCAAAGTACTCAAATAAAAAATACCCCCAAATTGCTAACTCCAAGAATTAAAACATTGATAAATAAAAAAAATAGATGGTTAAAAAAATTAACCACGGCACAAATAAACAATCCAATTTTCAGTATAGAGAGTTTGTTAAAAAAGTCAAATGGGAAATAAAAAAAGCAAAAAAAGACTATGAATTAAAACTTGCATCATTAGTTAAAGACAATTATAAGACCTTTTATTCTTATATAAATAATAAACAAAAAAAGAGTAATACTATCGGACCTTTTAAAAATGATGCAGGAGAAATAATTAGCAATAGATATTGTGCTGAAATACAAAATAAATACTTCTGCTCTGTCTTCAACCCAGCTACCTCATTAAATACTACTCCTAAAATCACTTCTAAACCAGGGAGCATAGAGATTAAATTGCAGGATGTCCTGGATAAATTAAAAACAGTACATACAAATAAATCACAAGGACCTGATGAAATTCATCCTAGGGTGCTGTATGAATTGGCAGATCAACTTGCACCACCCCTAACCTACATTTTCCAAAAGTCCTTGGATACAGGACAAGTACCACAAAATTGGCGAGAAGCATTGGTAGTTCCTATATACAAAAGTGGATTAAAATCCGAGTTAAAAAACTATAGACCGATTAGTTTGACATCGGTTTTGGGTAAGATGATGGAATCCATCCTGAAAAATTATATAGATGAGTACCTCGAAGCTAAGGAACTGCAGGACCCGTCACAACATGGTTTCCGTAAAAAACGTTCTTTCCAGACAAATCTCTTGACATTTTATGAGAAGGTTGGGAAGGCCTTGGATGCAGGAAATTGTGTTGATGTCATCTTTCTGGACTTTTCCAAAGCTTTTGATAAACTACCACACCAAGAATTAATATTTTCTCTTAAACAGTATGCACTAGATGTCAATATAATAAACTGGATAGATGCTTGGTTATGTGAAAGAAGGCAAAGAGTGGTGATACAAGGAGAGAAGTCTGAGTGGGAGACTGTGACTAGTGGAGTGCCCCAGGGTTCGGTTCTTGGACCCTGCCTCTTTAACATGTATATAACATCCTTGAAATTGGAAAATAATGATATCTGGTTGACAAAATTTGTGGATGACTGTAGAATTGGTGCAATAACCAATAACGCAAAAAATCATTATGGTTTACAAGAAGTATTAAACTACATACATCATTGGACTGTAAACAGTAAGCTTGAATTGAATAAAAACAAGTGCATAACTATGCACTTGGGTAATACAAAAATAAAAATCCCTTCTCTTATAAACTGGATAATACTGTACTCAATAATATAAATGAGGAAAAGGACTTGGGGGTAATAATTAGTTCTGATTTAAAATTTAGTTCCCATTGCAATAAAGTAATAAGAAAAGGAAACCAGATCTTAAATTGCATTCTAAGACATATCTCAAGCAGGGATAGGAAAGTACTAATGCCACTTTACGGTGCCCTGGTTAGACCAAACCTGGAATATTCTGCTCAGGTGTGGGCTCCTTACAAAAAAGCAGAAATTTATAATATTGAACGAATACAGAAAAGAGCGACTAAGTCAATTGAAGGGCTAGAAAAAAGAACTTACCCTGAGAGATTGAGGGAGCTAAATCTGTTTACCCTGGAGTATAGAAGAATTAGGGGTGACTATTGCTTACTATTTAGATGTATAAAAGATCCTGTATTGTTGTCAGAACTAGGACTAGTGTGGAGGAAATCAAGATATGAACCTAGGGGACATCTTTTTCAGTTTGAGGTCCAGAAATGGCAAACCTGAGCATGAAAGCATTGGTTCAGCAATAGAGTCATGGCAGGATGGAATTCATTGCCCAAAGATGTAGTGTCTAGTACGACTATGGATTCCTTTAAAAATAAACTTGATGACTTTCTCTTGGACAGAAAGAGGGAGATATAAAATAATAAGGCAAGCATTATGGACAAAAGTCTACTTAGCTTGAAAACACCTATGAACCTATTGCCCTTTTGTGCAGCAAGGTGAACACCTCTTCCTGGAGCACCTCTGTGTGGTCTGGAGGACAAGAGGTGGGGACTGGGAGAACATCTGGAGGATGTTCCAGAAGTTTAATGGGAAGACTGGGTGGGCCCAGCTGTCCTTATGTGCCATCAAAGTCTATGTTTCTAAGTTGGCCTTGTTCGATTATCTACAGGGTCTAAACATCCGTAGTAATGCTTCTCCATTTGGACAGATGGAGGGAGAACTGACCTCTGACCACCTTCTTCTGGCTTGGAAAAAGAGGATGGGGGTCTGACAAGGAGTCAGGCTGAGGCTGATCCAGCAGCCGGGGCTGCTTCTTCTCTGGCGTGCTTAGCAGAGGAACCAGTGGTGGAAGAGGGACAGGCAAGGCAGTGCTGGCCCTGTGCTTGCCCTGAAGCTTGGTTTTGGAACCAGGCTTGTGAGAGACCTTACAAAAGGAGGGCCTCGGTCTACTCCTGGGTTGGGTATGATAAAGGGAGTGGACAGACCTAATAGTTCTGCTAGAGGCCTGCAGGTCATTAATAATATCTTGGACATCAGGACCAAAATGTATGTGATCCACAACAGGGGCATTCAGCACCTTTTGCTGGACATCAGCCAAAAAACCAGAGACCCTAAGCCAGGAGTGCCTTCTAAGGCAAATGTCAAAGGTAGCTGTCCTGGCTGAAGTGACAGCAATATCATAGGTGGCTCTGAGGAGATGCTTACTGATATCTTCTGAGGCATGGAGAATGTTAAGAAGTTCTTGTCTCTGGAAACCCTCAGGCAGCTGCCTTGTCCTTCCTCCAGAGGGTGTTCTGGTACTTGATCATATGAGCCAAGTAATTTTGCAATTCTAAGGCCCAAAGTGGCAGAGGCAAAGGTCCTCTTGCCTCAGTGGTCAAGCCTCCTGGATTCCTGGTCAAGGGGGAGGGAACTAAGGTGCTTGGGTGCCTTAGTCCTGTCATGAGAAGCCTTGATTACCACTGAGTTGGTTTCCAGCTGGGCTGCATAAACAGGCAGCCCCTGAGGCACCTGGTAAAGCTTATCAGCCTTTCTGGGCATAGCAGGTGCCAGATTGGATCTGTGCCAGGTAGTAGTGGCAGCATCATTCAGTGCTGGAAGCAGAGAAGGAAAAACCTTGGATGGAGATTCTGGGATCTCCATGAAATCCACCAGATTCCTCCTAGTGACATCCTTTTCTTCAGTATGGAACCCCATAGTGGAGGAGAGCTGCTTCATTATGTTGAAGAGGGGTCCTCCAGGGAGGACCTGGGGGAGTGTTTGACCAAGTCCTCACTCCTGGAGGAGACAGTACAGCTGTCAGAGGTGTCAACCTCAATGTCTTCCTCCACATCCTCTTCCTCAGGGAGGATGAGACCAGGGTGTTATTCCTCCTCTATGTTGGCCTGTTCTGAAGCAGGGACTGATGGTCAGAGTGACAACAACTCTCTGGAGGGCACAGGTTGGACAGGTCAGACTGACATTGACACTGAGGCAGCACCCAATGGCATGGGTGACGCTGGCCCAGCCCGTGCAAATAACTGTTGAATGAGAGTCAAGGTAATGGAGGAAAGAATAGCATTAAGGTTGACTGCAGGATAAGGAAGTGTCATTGACACAGGTATCGACTGAGAGGGTGTGGAACCCAGATCTGATGAACTGCTACTAGCCATAGTAGAGGTAGTAGGACACAGTGCCTGTTGACCTTGAGAATAAAGAGATCATGACTGCAGGGCTGGGGCCAAAGACCTGGAGGCTAACAGCTGCACTGCAGCCCTGAGAAGGCTGAGGGGAACTCTCTTCCATGGGGGGCCTGATAGGAGCAGAGGCCTGCATGGAGCAAGGTGTGGATGATGCAACATTTGCTAGAGCAACCTCAGGAGAAGAGGAGGAAGCATCCAGTGGGGATCAGGATCGTCATCATGGGGAATGGTCCTTAGGCTGGTCCTTATCCTGAAGAGAGTGTTTCCCCAAAGGCTTGTCCTGGACCTTGGTGGCCTGAAGAGGATGCCAGCAACTGGGGGGGGGGGGGCGATAGACCCCTTCTCTAAGCTGGCTGTCTGTTGCTCCATGAGGAACTCCTGCAGGGCTTTCTTGCGTTGGCACCTGATTGTGAGGTTGAACCTCAGGCAAAGCTTACAAGCAAGAGTGTTTTTGACCAGGCCCAAGACAGAAGACACAGAGTTTGTGATCATCGGTTGAAGAAAGCTTCTTTCCATGGCGGGAAAAATGGAAAAGAACCGACAAAGGAATAGTTTTCAACATACAAAGACAAAAAGAATCACTTTAAAATAGTGATTCAAAATTCAATACCAAAGAAAAAGGTGCCCACACTTATAATAAGATATGTGACATCAGAGCCAGACTTTGGCATGGGCAGCCCCTGACAGACTGCTGCAGAAAAAGAGCTTCCATGTGATCCTGGCACCTGATGGCAAAGTTCCATAGATGTGACCTGATGACAGAGATATCCCTGAAGAAGATTGGGCATCCATTCAGCATGCCCTGCCTTCTAGTACCTACGATAGTGGGATACAGTTTGTTTGTCTTAGTTCCTTTAAGTAGTAAGGAAGTTGCCCAATAATTCAGCTCAGAGTTGTGCCTGTAGCTGTAAGTGAAGCTGGCTGCAAACCATAGTCCCCCCAAACAGTGTACTGTGAGCCAAACACACTAAAGCAGCTCTGTGGGTTTGGCTGCTATTAGTAATGTGTACATTAAGTTTTTTTTTACACATTTCATTAATAAAATTACACCTCATTCAGTGAATTGTAACCTCCAACTTTAAATCTCTCTTGAAAAGCCAGCTGTATATGGTCATAAAAGTGCTGCAATTACTTTAATAAAAATAAAACCTTGTTTCATGTTAAATATTTTATTTACACACCAGGGTTATTAGCTCCCTCCTGTAACTTCTCCTGTAGCAATGTGTAGCAGTTGCTAGGGGAAGGAAGGGTAGGGAAATAAGACCTCTGGCTGAATATTTGCCTGGTAGTTTGAGTTTTCACATACAGCACCGTTTTAACTTCATAAAGTTCAAGTTGCTTATAAGCTTAATTAGACGCTAAAAATAAATATGTTATAGTTGCCAGGTTATTTTATATTGTCTATCCTTCCAAAACATGCTGTAGGAAGGGATAATTATGAACTTATATGGATTTACCTGGAATGGTTTGTAGCAGGCTGTATTGTTGCTGAGCCAAAGTTCTAAGAGCCCCACCCTTCTCTGAGTTCAGGTCTATACCAGACAGCTGGCCTTGCTTTGCTATACTTATAGACCTGACACATAAGGCGTGGAGCTTCTGTTAGACATTTTCAGTTATATTCTTAAATTTGTACATTTTATTTCAATTAGGAACCTAAGTTAATATGTTAATGGAAAATAACATTATAATTCATGTTTAGAAGTTAATAATTTATTGATTTAAAGACTTTATATACCTTGTGACTCTGATGGGTGGAGAGTTAAACTCCTCCCCTATCAGATCCCTATAAATGGGATGCTTTACTTCATTTCAGGAGATAGTTTTGTGAAGAGCAGAGAGGTTCTGTTTTGAGTGATGACACTAGTTGATTCTAGTGTATTTATGTATTATTTTGTATGTTTCTGTTTTTTTTTTGTTTGTTTTGTCGCTCAGTCCATTGAATAAGTACAAAGAAATAAAACATCTGCTTATCCATAACCTGCTGCCTGGAGTCCTAATTTATCCCACACCTCACAAGTTGGTGTCAGAAGTGGGATAAAGAAGTCTGGCTCAGAGGATTTCTGATACCGTCTTAGTATCTGTTGGAGGACACGGCTGATGCAGGAAGAACCACGGTCTGGTACAGTAACAAGGAAGATGGCAGATCAATTTGACTTACTATTGATGCCTGGGCTGATGCCTGATGTTCAACGGAAGACAAAACTGGAAGAAGAAGGAGCTGTTGGAGGTATACCAGAGACAGAGGAAGAGACTGTAACTGCACTAACTGGAGATACACAGGAATTATTACAGTGGTTGTGCATGCAGCAGGTAGCCTTGGAGAAGCAGAGACTTAAGGACTTACAAAGATCTGAAGCCCGGTGGGAAGATACCCTCAGAGCTATACAGGTCTTAAGTGTTGGATGACCCATAAGTCCTGGTGAGGGTCTAAAGGATATTAAATTAACAAAATTGTGTGAATCCGATGTTATCGAAACTTATTTGACCACCTTTGAAAGGATTGCAAGAGCATGTCAATGGCCCAGAGCCCAATGGGTGATCAGACTTGCCCCATACCTCACTGGAAAGACCCAGTTAGCCTATGGACATGTAGACCCCACTGTGAGTGAGAACTATGAAGCAGTGAAAGAAGCTATCCTCAAGAGATATGATATTTGTTCAGAGAGTTATAGGCAATGTTTTTGGACCCTTAAATATCATTCATCAGACACCCCCCAAGAGACTTATACTAGATTGAAAGATTTGTGTAGTAGCGGTTACAGCCATCTAGTAACACTAAAGAACAGATGATGGAAGCTATAGTGATGGAACAATTTGTACGAATAATGCCACAAGACGTACAGTTGTGGGTGAGGGAGCACCGCCCGGACACTGCAAAGAAAGCTGTACAACTAGCAGAGGATTACCTCACAGCCAGACCCAGTAGCCAAAAAGGGTATCCTGGGACAAGTACACCTCACCCTATGGTAAGAACCTTTCCTATACCTTCCTCAGTCAGTGTACAGCAGTCTACTAGTGGGGGCATCAAACTGGTAAAAATAGATAGAGCACCTAATGAGAAATAATTTGTCACTACTGCCATGGAAAAGGACATATAGCACGTTTTTGTCCAAAGAAGAAGTCAGCACCCACACAGCTAGTTTTGGCCAATTGGGGTCAATATCTAACTCCGGTGAATATCAATGGTAGACAAGTAATGGGACTCTTGGACTCTGGAAGTAGTCAGACATTAATTAAAGCCAATCTGTTACCTATTGAAGTTTGTCCTCAGACCCAGACCGGAGTTACATGTATCCATGGGGACACACATTTCTATTTCTTATTGCCTGTGGACATAGAGGTACACCAGAGCAAACACAGACTTGATGTAGGAGTAGTGCCCTGTCTTCCTGTCCCTGTTATAATTGGACATGACTACCCTGAGTTCAGTGTATTGTTAAATGAATCCACACATGTGGGAGCTGCTACTACCAGGGCCCAGGAAAGAGAAAGAATAGACTTACAACAAGTATTTCCATTTGGAGAGGATATTTTCGGTAAACCTGGTGCTAAAAAGAAATCCAGACAAGACAAACGACTGGATAGGAAAAGATGGCACCAAACCCATACACACATATTGGAAAAGAAGAGCAGGACATAGAAAAAGACAATTTGTTTGGACTTGAACAGGCTAAAGATAAATCTTTGAGTCCTTTGTTTTTACGGGTTGGGAAACTGCAGGGCGATGAGCCTAAATATGTAATAGAAAAAGGGCTATTATATCGGGAGTGTTTAAATCCCAAAACTAATTAAATAATCTCTCAGTTATTAGTGCCTATTACATACAGAGAGCCTTTAATGTCCCTAGCTCATGATGTTCCTCTAGCTGGTCACCAGGGGGCTGAAAGAACACTTTAGAGATTATTATATCGGTTCTATTGGCCAGGAATTAGACAGCAGGTACAAGAATATTGTAAAACTTGTGAGCATTGTCAAAAGGTGGCTACAGTTTCAAAAAAGGAAAAAATTCCCTTACAACCGCTACCTTTGATCTCGGTACCTTTTGAACGGATAGCAATGGATGTAGTTGGTCCATTACAAAAGAGTGCAAAAGGGAATCGCTTTATCTTAGTTGTATGTGATTATGCTACAAAGTATCCGGAAGCTATTCCCTTATGCACAGTTACTGCAGACAAGGTAGCGGAAGAATTGATAAAGTTATTCTCAAGGATGGGGATCCCTAGAGAAATATTAACAGACCAGGGTAGCAATTTCTGCTCACAAGTTTTAAAAGGTTGTATGCAGCATTAGGGTACATACTATACACTTCCTATCATCCACAAACAGATGGATTAGTGAGAGATTCAACCATACATTGAAATCAATGTTAAGAAATTTACCCAAGAAGAAGGGAAACACTGGGATAGACTGTTGCCCTATCTCATGTTTGCATACGGGGAGGTGCCGCAGTCATCCACTGGTTATTCCCCTTTCAAATTATTATTTGGAAGGAATCCCAGGGGTTTACTGGATATTATTAAGGAGAATTGGGAAACAAAAACTCCGGACACTTTACCATTGACCTCTACTGAGTATATTAAGACACTAAGGGAAAAAATAGCACAATACACTAAAAAAGCTCAACAATATAACCTTGATCATAAGAAATATCAAAAAACTTATTATGATCAAGGGGTAGGAAAGAAATCCTTCCAAGTAGGAGATAAAGTCCTACTATTATTACCTTGTTCAGACAACAAATTGTTGATGAAGTGGCAATGACCATACACTGTACAGAGGCAAGTGGGGCCTGTTAATTATGAGATTTTATGCCCAGATAAAAGAAATAAAGTACATCTATGCCATGCCAATTTACTTAAGGCCTGGTATGAACGTAAGCCTACTTCTCTCTATGTCTGCCCTGAGCCAGAACAAACTGAGCTTGAACAAGCCTACGAGAGATTGGAAGAGAAGGGTAATGTCAGAGATGTTAGTATTAATATGGAATTATCTGACATACAGAGGGAAGAATTAAATCAAGTATTGGAAAAGTACAGTGCAGCCTTTACCACAGTACCCGGACACATGGATGGTATCACTAACCATATTAATGTAGAACACACGATACCTATCAGACTAAAACCTTATAGGTTGCCAGAAAGTGTACGGTCTGATGTTATACAAGAAATAAAGAAGATGCAGCAAATGGGAGTGACTGAACCATCTATGAGTCCTTGGAGCTTCCCTATGGTGGTGGTAAACAAAAAGGAAGGGGAGGTAAGAGTCTGTTTAGATTTCCGTAGGTTAAATGCTGTATCCAAATTTGATGGGTACCCTATGCCGCGCATAAATGACATCATCGATCATCTAGGCAATGCGCAGTACATTAGCACATTAGATCTTTCAAAGGGTTACTGGCAAATACCTCTCGATCAGGAATCACAGGAAAAGACAGCATTTTGTACCCCCTTGGGATTATTTCAGTTCTAGGTAATGCCATTTGGACTACATGGGGCACCTGTCACATTCCAGAGGGCTATGGACAAGATTTTACATTCACATGCATCTTATAGTGCGGCATACTTAGATGATGTCATAATATTTAGTCCATCTTGGAAGGAACACATGACACATCTGGAAGCAGTACTAGAAGCAATAACAATGGCAGGATTAACCATAAATCCAAAGAAATGCTCACTAGCAATGCAGGAGACTACTTATTTAGGTTTTGTTATCGGAAAGGGGGAAGTTAAACCTGAAATAAGTAAAATTGATGTTATAGCTGGAAGCACACAACCCCAGACCAAAACACATGTACGAGCATTTTTGGGTTTAGCTGGTTACTACCGTCATTTTGTCCCTATTTTTTCTGAGTTAGTTAACCCTCTGATAGAACTAACAAAAAAATGACAACCTGAGAAGGTAACATGGAATAAACAATGTGAAGAGGCCTTTCTAGCCCTCAAATCCAAATTATGTTCCTACCCCATATTACATAGCCCTGATTTTCAGCGTCCATTTATATTACAAACTGACGCTTCCAACCATGGAATTGGAGCTGTTTTATCCCAAATGGTCAGAGATGAAGAACATCCTGTTTTATATATTAGTAGAAAATTATATCAGAGAGAAATGAAATATGCCACTATTGAAAAGGAGTGCCTTGCTTTTCGTTGGGCAGTAGATTCTCTAAAGTTCTGTCTATGGGGTAGAGAGTTTACAATAATTACAGACCACAATCCCTTATGCTGGTTGCATATGATGAAAGACAAAAACCCACGCATTATGCGTTGGTATCTGACCCTTCAACCATATAAATTTATAATTCAACATCGTGCTGGTGCCAAACACAAAAACGCAGATTATTTGTCTTGTTTTGGGGCTAGTAGATATTTATCAGACCCCGGGGTAATAGATACAGAAACTTTGCGTAAAGATGCCAAATGAGAAATGTTGAGTCATTATAATAATGTGAGACCCTGGGGTGGAGCTTTGGGAGTGGGCGGGCTAAAGTTCCATCTCTTTTTATTATATTAGAAAGGGATCTGTATAAATATCTAGATAGTACTTTTAAAGGAAAAAGAAACAAAGGATAAAGTGTTTTCCCTGTTTCTTTCCTTAGTTGGGAGGAGTGTGAGAATGGATTCAGTACAAGGGACCTCTATCCTGTCTTAAGTCTGCTGCAACAGCATTTTCTCCTTTGTTCCTTCTGTAGCTTTAATTTGTATTTCTTTTATTATCAGGCTGGCCACCTGATATCGTTTTACTTTAGTTGTATTCTGTCCTCTCCTGGAAATCCCCTGTCAGAATCCATTCAGCATGCCCTGCCTTCTAGTACCCACAATAGTGGGATACAGTTTGTTTGTCTTCGTTCCTTTAAGTAGTAAGGAAGTTGCCCAATAATTCAGCTCAGCGTTGTGCCTGTAGCTGTAAGTGGAGCTGGCTGCAAACCATACGTTCCCCCCCCCCCACAAACAGTGTACTGTGAGCCAAACACGCTGAAGCAGCTCTGTGGGTTTGGCTGCTATTAGTAATGTGTACATTTAAGAAGTTTTTTACATTTTCATTAATAAAATTACACCTCATTCGGTGAATTGTAACCTCCAGCTTTAAATTTCTCTTGAAAAGCCAGCTGTATATGGTTATAAAAGTGCTGCAATTACTTTAATAAAAATAAAACCTTGTTTCATGTTAAATATTTTATTTATACACCAGGGTTATTAGCTCCCTCCTGTAACTTCTCCTGTAGCATTGTGTAGCAGTTTCTAGGGGAAGGAAGGGTGGGGAAATAAGACCTCTGGCTGAATATTTGCCTGGTAGTTTGAGTTTTCACATACAGCACCGTTTTAACTTCATAAAGTTCAAGTTGCTTATAAGCTTAATTAGAAGCTAAAAATAAATATGTTATAGTTGCCAGGTTATTTTATATTGTATATCCTTCCAAAACATGCTGTAGGAAGGGATAATTATGAACTTATATGGATTTACCTGGAATGGTTTGTAGCAAGCTGTATTGTTGCTGAGCCAAAGTTCTAAGAGCCCCACCCTTCTCTGAGTTCAGGTCTATACCAGACAGCTGGCCTTCCTTTGCTATACTTATAGACCTGACACATAAGGCGTGGAGCTTCTGTTAGACATTTTCAGTTATATTCTTTAATTTGTACATTTTATTTCAATTAGGAACCTAAGTTAATATGTTAATGGAAAATAACATTATAATTCATGTTTAGAAGTTAATAATTTATTGGACTTTATATACCTTGTGACTCTGATGAGTGGAGAGTTAAACTCCTCCCCTATCAGATCCCTATAAATGGGATGCTTTACTTCATCTCAGGAGATAGTTTTGTGAAGAGCAGACAGGTTCTGTTTTGAGTGGTGACACTAGTTGGTTCTAGTATATTTATATATTATTTTGTATGTTTCTGTTTTTTTTTTTTTGTTTTGTTTTGTCCCTCAGTCCATTGAATAAGTACAAAGAAATAAAACATCTGCTTATCCATAACCTGCTGCCTGGAGTCCTAATTTATCCCACACCTCCCCAATATTACAGAACACCTGATTCCCCTTCTATCTTCTGACACCAACACTGTCCCAATACGTACACCACTGCCCCTCCATCTTTCATCAACCACTGTGCACCAGTATGCACACCTCTGCCCTCTTCATCTGCTGCTACTCATCCTGTTCCAATGAACACCCCTAACACTCTCCTCCCATCTGTGGATATCAACTATGTCCCAGAATGAATACTCTACCACCCTGTCCCAGAATGAAAACTCCTGCCCCATATTATATACCCTATTCTCCTTCATCTGGTGATTTCCCCCCTTTTCCAATATAAATACATAGATACATAGATACATAGATACATAGACAGTGTCGGCAGATAAGGGCCTATGGCCCACCTAGTCTGCCCATTTGAGCTTGTAAGTTCAGTTTGTTTTCCTAGAAGTCTATTTCCCCTTACCCCTGACCTCTAGAATTCCTTTATGTCTATCCCATGCATTCTTAAATCCCGTGATTGTTTCAGCCCCCACCACTTCCTCTGGCAGGGTGTTCCACTTGTCCACCACCCGTTCTGTGAAGAAATTCTTTCTCATGTTTCCTCTGAATCGTCCTCCTCCAACTTCATCCCATGCCCTCTAGTCCTGAAACATCTTTTCGCTTAAAATAGTGTTTTCCTGTACCCTGTTCCTCCCTGTAAGATACTTGTATGTCTCTATCATATCCCTCTCCCTCCTCTCCTCCAGGGAGTACATGTTCAGTTCCTTCAACCTGTCTTCATAGGATTTGTGATGCAACCCATGCACCATCTTTGTTGCCCTCCTCTGAACCTTCTCTACCCTGTCTATGTCCTTACGTAGGTATGGTCTCCAGAACTGTACACTGTACTCCAGGTGGGGCCTCACTAGTGTCTTGTATAGCAGAATTATGACCTCCCTTTTCCTGCTGGTGATGCCCTGCCTATACATCCCAGCATCCTATTTGCTTTACCTGATGCCTTGTCACACTGTTTCCTACCTTGAGGTCATCAGAGATGACAACCCCAAGATCCTTTCCTGCTTGGTGCTGCTATAGCCTCACCCCCAACTGATATATTGTGCCAGGTTTTTGTGCCCCATATGCATTATCTTGCACTTCTTTGCATTGAATTTCAACTGCCAAACCCTTGACCATTCTTCAAGTTTCTGCAGGTCCTTCTCATTCTGTCTACACCCTCTGGTGTGTTTAC
The DNA here is from genome assembly GCA_016271365.2 of Neoceratodus forsteri. NCBI lineage: Eukaryota > Metazoa > Chordata > Ceratodontiformes > Ceratodontidae > Neoceratodus > Neoceratodus forsteri. The sequence goes on from CM028133.1 coordinate 935,811,509, forward strand.
TCTGTTACAGAGCTTGTGTCATCAGCGAACAGTGAAATTCTGCCTTCTATATCCTGTGCAATGTCACTGATGAAGATGTTGAATAGGACCGGTCCCAGCACTGATCCTGTGGTACCCACTGGTCACTCTTCCCTCTGTGGAGTGACAGCCATTTACCACCACCCTCTGTGTCCTGCCACCCAGCCAGTTACCTACCCACCACACTACTGTCCTGCCCACACCCATATTCCCCAGTTTGTGTAATAGTCTTCTATGTGGCACAGTGTCAAAGGCCTTGCTGAAGTCCAGATAGGCCATGTCCACTGCCCTCCCGATCCACCTCCCTAGTCACCCAGTCAAAAAATTCAATTGAGGTTGGTCTGACATGACCTCCCCCTGGTGAAACCATGCTGCCTTGGGTCCTGTAGTCCATTGACAACCAGATGTTCACCACCTCTCCTTCAGTAGTGCTTCCATGATCTTTCCCACTACCGAGTGGGGCTGACTGGTCTGTAGTTCCCTGCTTCCTCTTGTTCCCACTTTTGTATAAGGGGACTACATCTGCTGTCCTCCAGTCTTTGGGTACCTCCCTGTTTCCAGTGATTGGCTGAACAGGATAGCCAGAGGTTCAGCCACCACTCTCTTAGTTCTTTAAGGACCCTGGGGTGCACCCCATCTGGCCCCATTGCTTTGTCAACTCTTATTACTTCCAGTTCCTTCAGGACCCTTTCTCGTGTAAAGGGACTTGTGTCCATTTCTGCACCATTCTCACCCCTTGTACTCCCTTCAGACCCATTACCCCCCTCTTCCTTAGTAAAGACTGAGCAGAAATACCTGTTCAATATGTCAGCTTTACTGTTGTCATCCTCCACGCTGCTCCCATCCTCCCCCTTCAGTCTAACTATCCCTCCCTTTGTCCTTCTTTTTTCACTTATGTACCTGTAAAAGGTTTTGTCCCCTTTAACCACTGATTTTGCAATGTGTTCTTCTGTCTGAGCTTTGGCTTCCCTTACTGACTTCCCTGCCTCCCTTTGTTTCTCCTGGTACTTCTCCTATCCCTTCTGCCTGTGTCTTTTGTATTGCCTGAATGCAGTCTTTTTGGCTTTCACTTTCTTTGCTACCTCTTTGGAAAACCATAATGGTCTCCTCTTTCTTTTCCTCTTGCTAACCTGCTTAATGCATAATTCTGTTGTTCTTATAATCCCCATTTTAAGTACTGCCCACTGTTCCTCAATCCCTGATTCCTGTCCCATTCCCCTTAATGCCTCTTTCAAGCATCTCCCCATTTTCCCAAAGTCTTCCCCCCTAAAATCCAGGATACGTGTTTTTGTGTGGTTTGGCTCTGCTCTTTCTGTGATTTCAAACCACAATGACTGGTGGTCACTGTGCCCAGTGCTCCCCACTGTTACCCCATCACTGTCCCTGTTTGTGAGCACAAGGTCCAGTATTGCCTTCTGCGAGTTGGTTCCATGACCAGTTGCTTGAGGAAGGCACCCTGAAGGGAGTCCAGGATAAATCTGCTCCTAGTTGATGCTGCTGCTGGGATGCTCCAGTCCACATCTGGTATATTGAAGTCTCCAACCAGTACTACCTCACCCTTGTCAGCCATCCTTTGGATGGCTAGCATCAACTCCTATCTGTTTCTTCCTCCTGGGCTGGTGGTCTATAGACCACACCTGTGCGAGATGGCTGGCCCATTTTCCTTTCCAGCTTAACCCACAGTATCTCTCCCCATTTGTTCCTCCTGGATCTGTGTGGCCCTTATGTCATTTTCACATACAGTGCCACTCCACCTCCCTTCCTGCCTGCTCTGTCTCTTCTGAATATGTTGTAGCCAGGTATGGCCATCTCCCAGTCATGGTTATCATTACACCAGGTTTCAGTGATGGCCACAATGTCCAGGTCTGACTGTACCATGACAGCCTCCAGATCTTCCATCTTGTTGCTAAGGCTCCTGGCAATGCACACATGGCTTTCCATGATTTGACCTCCTAGACTGCTTCACTGTTCTACTCCAGCCCCTTCCTTGGTTGTCATTTATCCCTGGTTCTCCTTGCTGTCTGCCCTTCTGCTGAATTTTGCCCCTTTCTGCTTATACACCTTTTGGACACTAATCTCCACTTTGCACACTGCTTTGCAGAGATAGCCACCCTCTGGTTCACTGGTTCCATTACTAGCTGTGGGGGTGAGCAAGTAGGTACCATCCTTGCTGGCCTGCCACCCCCTTGCGAGTTTAAATGCTTGTCAATGTAGCATTTAAACTTATCATTGAGTGCTTGGATTCCTCCAGGATGGATGCAGGCCATCAGGCTTAACAAACCTCCATCCTCCAGATGGGTCCCCAGTCACCAATGAATCCAAACCCTTTCCTCACAGCACCAGTTCTTCAACCATGAGTTAAAGTTCCTGGTCATGCACTCCTATGCTCTCCTTGCCTCTCACAGGTAGTACTTGAGAAAGTGACAGAAGTAGCTACTTGCTTGAGACCTCCCAGTTTCCTAAACTCTTCCTGAACTTCCTTTGGCTCCCCATTTGCCAAGTCATTAGTACCTAGGTGGATAATGACATCCAGCTCACCCTCCTGTCTTGCCTTCCCAGTGATCCCCAGTATCTTCCTTCCATCCCTCCATGCCGTGGCACCTGGTAGGCACCTCACCTCCCTGTCCTCCCCCTCCTGTGTTCCTAGCTGGATCCCTCTTATGATGGAGTCCCCCACCAGGATTCACTTCCTCCTCCTCTGGGGTCCACTGCTTTCCCCACTGAGGTCACCTCCTTGCCTAACCTCCACATCCTTTCCTTCCACTTCCCTGGGTACCTCTATTTGGTTGTCCTCATTTGCCAGTGTGGCATATGAGTTCTTGAGAGAATAGGATCTGGGATGTGCCTCTGCCTGACTGCTCTAACCCTCCTGAGCCCATTGTCATCCAAGTGCTCCTCGTTCGGCATCCTTTGAGGCAGCTGCATTGGACTGGGTGGTTCCTGGACAGGGGTGATGGTACTCCTGACCCAGTTTACTCGCTCTGGGTCTGGCTACCTCATCCCTCAGTCCCGAGAGATGCATGCAGATAGGGCAGCACCTCAGTGTCCAGAAGGTCTGCCTGAATATGGCTGCCCCACAGCCACTACATTGCACCACTCCCCACATTATACTGCAATTCCACTACTTATCTGCTACTGAAGCTCTCTTAGTTCTCTTTTTATTTATTTACAGTATTAAAAATCCTGTAACTGATCCTCAGATATATATTTTTTTAAGGAAAAAGAAACCAATAAATAAATAAATCAAAACACTTGTCGTGCTGAGGGTGGTCTTCTTCCCCCTTATGCCCCTCCTACTTCACACCTCTTACTATACCCTGTGTTTAGCTCCTGTCAATCAGATTTATCAGGGCATATAATTAAGAGTTGGAGAAGGGGTGGGGGGGGCGAAAATTTGCAGCAATTAAAGACAGCACAGAATTACAACACCACTATTTATTAAATTTTCAACAGCCCAAAAACAATTATAAGTAAAGACAACACAGAAAGAAAGTATAGTGTCACTACAAGCCTACAATCTAAGTTTAAAAGAAAAATACCAGTTACCAGTTACTCTGAAGCACTGAATTGAATATGTTTCCTTCCTTCACCTTCTGGCTTCTTCTGAGAAGATGAACTTCTGTTTGCTGCTTTAACTGTGACTAAGCCCCACCTTCAGTTATCACGTAGCTGAGGTCAGAGGCCAGACAATTAATACCCTTCACCCAGCTACAGGACAGTCAGACAAGCCAAGATAAAATTTGCAGCAATTAAAGACAGCACAGAATTACACCACCACTATTTTTTAAATTTTCAACAGCCCAAAAACAATTATAAGTAAAGACAACACAGAAAGAAAGTATAGTGTCACTACAAGCCTACAATCTAAGTTTAAAAGAAAAATACCAGTTAAATGCCAGTTCCCTTTCCTCCTATCTGTCATATCCATTCTATTCCAGAATGAATACCCCCATATGCCAAAGCCTAGCTTGTCCCAGAAAGAAAACACACTTTGTCCCTCCTCTCATCTGTTGATTCTCACCCACCCAGTCCCAGAAGTAATACCTCCTCCAATCTGCTGATTCCTACCCACCTTGTCACAGAGATAAATGAATCCACCCTCCAATATTTTGATTCCCACCCACATAGTCCCAGAAATAAATGAATACCCCCTCCCATCTGTTGATTTCCACCAACCCTGTACAAAAATAAATATATTTCCCTCTCCCTACTATCTGCTAATAGTGATGCTCACCCACCCAGCCACACACTGGATGATGCCCGCCACTGTTTCCGAGTCACCGCTGTTATTACCGCCTAGTCACACACCGGCTGATACCCGCCACTTTTGCCCTTTCACTGCCACTGCCACCATGCTACCTCACAATGCTCATTTAAAATACGTCCAGAACAGAATTCGAGATGGCTGCCACACTGTTGCAGTCTCCCACTTTTAAACAAGGTCTCTCGCGCACTCTCTCTCCTGCTTACAACAGCACTTTAAGCATGCGCCTTTGATAATTGCATGAGAGTGTGACATCCTATGGTATGTGAGACAAAAAGTGTAATTACTTATTTTAATGAAAAATCTTTTTTGCTTATGGAATCTAGGGGTTGCTTGGTAGAGGCAAGAGAATGAGAGGATTTTTTAAAGAAATGATAAAACTTTTTTTTTTTTTTTTTTTTTACAAAACTACTGTGAGACGGAACTGGTACACTTCTGTCAGAGTCTGGATTTTTCTGATTTACCTCGGACCGGTCCGCCCACCCCTAGTATATATAGAGATATGTAAAAGAAAATATATTTGAGAAGGGAGTTTTTCATACCTCAGAAACGGTGGTCTATTATCTGTGATCTGACAATAAATAAGTGGCAATTCATAAATGGGTGAGTGACATTTATTCCTGTGTCTGGTAGGGAGAAATTAAATTGACCTTTCTCAAAGCAACCAAATCATGCATGCGAATGCTGTCAAGGGTAATAGGAACCAGAGGCCTAGCTGGAACCCTAAAAAGGTCAGATAGGCAGTGAGGGCCCCCCAAAAGTGCTTTTATTAGCTAAAAGGAGAACCTGGGGGACAAGTCACTAAAAATACCACAAACTTAATCTGGTATTGTAAGTCAGTTTGCATCTATATACATGTAACCCCATTGTTCCCAGGGGTTACTAGAATCCCACTTAGAATCAGTGGCAGGCAGGGAGAGGCAGCTTGTGAGATGCCAGTTAAATGGGGTTCACACTGTCACACTCTGTTTTCAGTTTCTGCTGAGCTGGAGTGATGATGTCACCCTAGAATTCTCGCTGCAGCATAAGCCACAATGGAATGCTAGCTGCAGGGGTTAGCAGTAGAACATTGGGGAATTCAGTTCAGTCTTCAGAGAGTAGTCTGTGTGGAGACTCAAGAGAGTGAGGAGTGCTGCTGGGGGCAGTTCCTCAGAGCCTAGCTCTGATATAGAGCTACCTTAGAAAAAGGGGTTGTGTGTTCTCACCCTAGAGAGGAACACAGAAGACCAGTTATGAAGTGGTAGAGACCGTTCTTGAAAGTTGTTCCAGTGCCCCATCCCCAGAGGGATGGGGTGGAAGTCCAGGATTCAGGGGCAATCCTCTGGTCCAGCCTGGAGAGGGTGAAGCTGCCCAAGAGTCATTTTTTGTTCTGTGAGTACCAGAGATTCTTGTGCGGGAAAAAGCCCTGGGGCACCTGCATACCATGGTGAGTTCTTCTCTGATAGAGAGACAGTGTTTTCAGTAAAAGTATTTGCCTACTATGGGGGTCAAAGAGAGACTTGCCAAGTACTGAACTTTTAAATTGTGTATGACTTAGAAGCATCTGCAACAGTGGGGGTCTAGGGTAAAGACATAGCCACATACAGAACTTTTAAAGTCAGGACACCTCCAGAGAAAAGTAGAAAGTTAAATGTGTGAAACATTTCCAGAGAGCATCTACAAACAGTGTTTCAGAGAAAGGTGTTGTAACCACATGAATGGCCAAGTATAGATTTGGGAGCAAAAGGTGGGAGACCCCCAATCTGGAGTAACCAGGTTTACCTCTCTGGGTTCAGTTTGAGCACCTATGTTTTCTCTTGGCACATTTGGCCAATGCCTGAGGAAAGCACCCAGACGTGGGAATTTGGATTTCCCAGAGAAACACAGAAACATAGAAACATAGAAGTTGACGGCAGATAAGGACCGCAAGGCCCATCCAGTCTGCCCATTTCTTTTTCTACCTTATAAATGTGCCATCGGCCTTTGCTCTGTCAGTGACCTATCTATTCATAGTCATTTGTATTGCTCCCTTATGCCTATCCCATGCCTGTTTGAAGCCCTGCACTGTATTCATAGCCACCACTTTGTGGTAAGCCATTCCATGCATCTACCACCCTTTCTGTGAAAAAGAATTTCCTCACATTCCCCTTAATCGGCCTCCCTCAATCTCATGCTGTGTCCTCTTGTCCTGCTATTTTTCTTATATTTAAACATGTTAGACTCTTTCACCTTGTTTATACCCTTAAGGTGTTTAAATGTCTCGATCATATGCCTCTCCCTCCTTTGCTCAAGGGTACATAACCCAGGCTCTGCTAATCTGTCCTCATATGTCTTCTGATGCAGTCCCTGCACCATTTTGGTGCCCTTCTCTGACTGCCTCAATTTGGTTAATGTCCTTGGAAGGTGTGGCTCCAATACTGCACGCAGTACCTAGATGGGGCCTAACCAATGTCTTGTACAGAGGGATTATTACCTCCCTCTTACGACTTGTGATACTCCTACTAATACACCCTAACACCCCTAGCCTCACCTACTGCTTTAGAGGTCTGCTTGATGATTTTAGGTCATCAGTGATGATGATGCCCAAGTCTCTTTCTTCCTTTGTGACTGCTAGCAACTCCTCCCAGCCTATAAGTGGCTTCAGGTTTCTCTTCCCTATGTGCATGATTTTTCACTTCTTTGCATTAAATCCCAGTTGCCACTCTTCTGACCATTCTGCTAGTTTATCCAGATCTCTTCTCATTCTGCCCACCCCATCTGGATCATCTACTCTGTTGCAGATCTTGGTGTCATCTGCAAACAGACAAGCTCTTCCCTCTAGTCCATCTCAGTAGGTCACTAATGAAGATGTTGAATAGGACTGGCCCCAGGACTGATCCCTGAGGTACCCCACTTGTGACTTGCATCTCTTCTGACTGTATACCATTTACCACCACTCTCTGTTTTCTGCCAGTCAACCAGTTTGCCACCCAGTTGACCAACTTCTGACCCACCCCGAGCCTACCTAGCTTATTTATCAATCTTCTATGTGGAACAGTGTCAAAAGCTTTGCTGAAGTCAAGGTAGGCGACAACAACTGCTCCCCCTTGGTCCACCACTCTGGTTACCCAGTCAAAGAAATCTATGAGATTAGTTTGACAGGACCTTCCTTTTGTAAACCCATGCTGTCTTGGATCCTGTGCCTCATGGATTCCAGGTGTTGCACTATCCTTTCCTTAAGGAGTGCCTCCATAATCTTGCCCACTACTGAGGTAAGACTGACGGTCTGTAGTTCCCCACCTCCTCCCTGCTACCACTCTTGTGGGTAGGATCACATGAGCCCTTCTCCAGTCTTCTGGGACCTCTCCTGTTGCTCAGAGACTCACTAAACAATTCTGCTAATAGCTCTGCTAGTTCCTCCTTTAGCTCCTTAAGTACCCTGGGATGTATGCCATGGGTCCCATTGCCTTATCCACCCTGGGCTTGCAAGCTCTTGTGGGACCCTTTCTTTTGTGAAGGGATAGTGCTCACCTCCCTCCCCTGTGTCCATGATGCTGAGCTGTGGGCCCTGCCCTACCTTCTCTTCAGTAAATACTGAGCCAAAGTATCTATTTAGGATAGATGCTTTTACAGGGTCCTCCTCCTCACATGCTCCCCTTTTCTCCATTAAGCTTAGCAATACCCCCTCTGGACTTTCTCCTTTCACTAATGTATCTATAGAAAGTCTTGTCACCTTCTTTTACTGTTCGTGCTAGTGTTTCCTCAGTTTGGGACTTTGCCTGCCTTTGCCTTACCTGCTTCCCTTAGGGCAGTTTGGTATGCCTCCTTATCTTCATCCCGCTGTGTTCCTTATATTTTCTGAAGGCCAGCCTTTTGGCTCTGACCTTTCTGCTACTGTATTTGAGAACCAAAGTGGTTTCCTTCTTCTTTGCACTTCCTTTCTGTCTAACACAATGGGATGTTGCTTCAAGTATTGTATCCCTAATGCTTGCCCACTTTGCCTGTACCTCCTCACCTGTGTTTCTTTTTGCCAGGGCTAGCTTAACTCTGTTGGCCATCTTATCAAAGTCAGCTCCTCTGAAGTCCCATATTTTTGCCTTGAATGGATGATTTAGATGTAGTAGCCAAATTGAACCATACCATGTGATGGTCACTGGCCCCAGGTGACCTTCTACCTGAGATCTGCGATCCCTTCTTTGTTAGTCAGTACTAGATCTAGGATAGCCCTGTCTCTTGTGGGTTGCTGTACCAGTTGTTTGAGGCCCTCCCCCTGCAGGGAATCCACTATGAGTCTAGTTCTGGCAGATGTTCCTGCTGGTATTGACCAATCTGTATCTGGCATGTTGAAGTCTCCCATTATCAGAACCTCCCCTTTAGCTGTCATGTTTTGTATATCTTCTAACAGTAATGTGTCTATGTCCTCCCTCTGGTCTGAGCCGGAATGTACTCGTGGGTGGTTTAGGGAGCCGCCATCAACCTCCATGCGATATGGAAAGCGTCCTAGTACTGGCCGGGGTGCCATGTCAAGGAATAGAAGAGAAGTGTACCAGTTCGAGCAGTGTGTGCCCAGATCCATTCAGAACCTGAGAGTTTGTAGTGAGGAAGTGTGCTCTGTATCTCAGTAATCCGCATTACCAGTGAGTGTAGCCCTGTGGGGGTCCATCTTTGCTTTGTTATTCTCTGTGTTACATGAATAAAAGACATACTCTAGAATCCCAACCTGGTTTGGACATTACAGTTATTACTTCCAGTGTCCGGATTTACTTGGGTGCCACTGACCAGAAGTACAAACCTAGCATAATGCTGAGCAAATGTTTACTCCCAGGGAGCCAGGTTGATGGCCATGCTAAATGGTTCCCCCAGGTGTGAGCCAGGTAGTTGCCACACTTGGTTTGTCTGTCTGAAGGATGGCAGGCTCAGAAGTAGAAATAATGGGTCCACAGAGTTTTGGAAGATATTTGTAGTGACTACCCCCAACCCTCTCAGTGGCGCCTAGATGTGAGAGGAGCAGCTTTGCTAGTTGAAACTAAGGGGGACTGGTGGGGGGAGGTTACATACATATTCCCCTTCCCTTTCCCCCGGGTCACATCTGGGAATGAGGATCAGTGTACCTCTTCTGGTCACAAGCTTTCAAATAAATAATAATAAATAAATGGAATGGAGCAAACACCAAATAAAGATGAAGGAGGCCAAGAAGACAGTCATGGATGCAAAAGCAGACACAGCTGTGTATTACAGAGGGGGTCAAGGGAGGAAAAGCAGTTCTTCAGGTACATCAAGCAAAGAAGAAGATGAGAGGGAGAATCATTAGGCTGATGGAGGAGGGCATAGAAACATAGGCTTTGATGGCAGAGATGGACTGCTTGGCCCACCTAGTCCGCCCATTTCCCTACCAACTGGATAAGCTGCAGATCCTAGTTAACCAACAGCCTACTTCTTCCTACCCCCACCCCCTAGAATTGCCTTATGTCTGTCCCATGCATTTTTGAATTCCCCCACTGATTTTGACCCCACAACCTCCTCAGGAATGCCATTCCATGTGTTCACCACCCTCTCTGTGGAAAAATACTTCCTCACATTGCCCCAGAGCCGTCCCCCCTCTATCTTCAAATTGTGTCCCCTTGTTCTTGCACATTTCTTTTTCAGAAAGATGCTACCCTCTTGGACCTTGTTGATTCCCTTGAGGTACTTAACATTTTCTGTCATGTCCCCCCCTCCCTCCTTTCCTCAAGGGTACACATATTAAGCTCCTTTAGTCTCTCTTCATATGGCTTCTGTTGCAGACCCTGCACCATTTTTATTACTCTCCTCTGGACTGCCTCCATCCTGTTTATGTCCTTGTAGAGATGGGGTTTCCAGAACTGCATGCAGTACTCCAGATGGGGTGTCACCAACTGTCTGTGCAGAGGGATAACAACTTCTTGTTTTCTGCTGGTGATGCCTCTCATTATACATCCCAGTATCCCCCCAGCCCTCCCTACTGCCTTCTCACATTGCTTGCTAACCTTAAGGTCATCTGATATTTTTAACCCCAGGTCCCTTTCCATTTTTGTTGTTGTTATTACCTACCCCCCCCCATTACGTACTCTTCCACTGGGTTTTTGTTTCCCAGGTGCATTACTTTGCACTTCTTTGCATTGAATCTAAGCTGCCATACTTCTGACCATTCCTCCAACCCTGCAAAGTCCCTTCTCACCATTTCCACTCCCCCTTGTATATCAACCCTGTTGCAGATGTTTGTGTAGTCTGCAAAAAGGACTGAACCCAGTACTGAACCCTGTGGTACCCCACTAGTAACCCCTCTTTCTTCGGGGTGGACTCCGTTTACTATTACCTACTGTGTCCTGTTGTCCAGCCAATGTTTTACCCAGGCTACCACCCTAGGGCCCACACCCAGGCTGGCTAATTTGTTTATTAATCTTTTGTGTGGGACTGTGTCAAATGTTTTGCTAAAATCTAGGTAGACCATGTCCACAGCCCCTCCCCGGTCTACTGTTTTGGCCATCCAATCAAAGAAATCTATTAGATTTGTCTTACATGACCTTCCCGCTGTGAATCCATGCTGCCTTGGGTCCTGTGCCCCACTGGCCTCTAGGTACTCAACAATTCTTTCCTTCAAAAGTGATTCCATCATTTTCCCTACCACTTAGGTCAAACTGACAGGTCTCTAGTTTCCTGCCTCTGTCTTGCTCCCACTTTTATGAAGAGGAATCACATCTGCCCTCATCCAGTCCTCAGGTATCACACCATCCTCCCATGATTTGTTAAAAAGGGTAGCCAGTGGTGTCACTAGTTCTCTCCCTAGTTCTTTTAGAATTCTGGGGTGAATCCTGTCAGGCCCCATTGATTTGTCCAACTTCAGTTTTAGGAGTTCTTTCAGAACCCTTTCTTCTGTAAAAGGACTGGTATTGACCCCCCTATCCAGAGTGCTTCTATTGATTGGATTAGGTACCTCCCCCTCCTCTTCTTTTGTGAATACTGAGCAGAAGTATTGGTTCAGTATCCCTGCTTTTTCACTGTCCCTCTCTGCTCACCCCCCCATTCAGCCTCACTATCCTCCCTTTGTCTTTCTTCGCTCCCTAATGTACCTATAAAAGGTTTTATCCCCCTTCTTAACCGAGTTGGCAATCTTTTGCTCGGTTTGGGCCTTTGCTATTCTGCCTGTCTTCCCCGCTTCCTTCTGCTTTAACTGGTACAGTTCTCTGTCCTGCTCCTTCTATGATTCCTTATACTTCCTGAATGCTATATTTTTCTCCTTAACCTTCCCTGCCACCTCTTTTGAGAACCATAGTGTTTTTTTCTTTCATTTTGATTTGTTTATTTGCTTCACACAAAGGCTTGTTGCCTCTGTGATGGCAGTTTTGATGTTTCCTCATTGTTGCTCCACCCCTCCTTCTTGCATTTTTGCTAGTACTTTCCTGAGGCACTCTCCCATTTTGACATAATCAGCACTCCTGAAGTCCAGTACTTTTGTATGGCTTGACTCTGCAGCTGAGTTTATCATGAACCACACTGTTTGGTGGTCACTTGTTCTCAGATGGCTACCCACTTCTAGATCTGAGATCCTCTCTCAGTCCCCATTTGAGAGTATAAGGTCTAGGATTGCACCCTTCCTAGTGGGTTCCAACACTAGCTGTCTGAGGCATGCTCCCTGTAGGGCACCGAGAATGGTCTTACTCTTGGACGTGGCTGCAGTAAAGGTGCTCCAGTTAACATCTGGCATATTCAGGTCCCCCATCAACAATATCTCCCCTTTCTCTGCCATCTTAAGGATGCCTCCTATCATTTCCCTGTCCATTTCCTCCCCCTGAGGTGGGGGTCTGTAAACAACCCCTGTGTGGATTATGGTGCCATTTCCAGTCTCCAGGGTAACCCATAGTGCTTCCTTTTCTCCCTGTTTACTCTTTTGTTCTGTTGCTTTGATCCCTTCTCTTACATAGAGAGCTCCTCCTCCTCCTCTTCTACCCTCCCTGTCCCTCCTGAAGATTGTGTACCCTGGTATGTTGACATCCCAGTCATGGTTCTCTGTGTACCATGTTTCTGTAACTTCCATGATATGCAGGCATCCCTCTTCCATCAAGACCACCAGTTCAGGGAGCTTGTTACCTAGACTACAGGCATTGGTACTCATTACCCTCCATTTTTTGTTGGCCTTACCCCATTTTCCCCATCCCTGTCCTTACTGCCTTTGCCTTTTTCAGCATTTACCCCTGTCCTTCTTCCTATTAACTTCTCTATCTCAGTGTTTACCTCACTAACTTCCCTGATTTTTGGAGGGGGGGGCTAGGATTTTTCTGCTCTTTTCAATGCCTCCCCCCTTGTCTATGGCAGGATAGTTGAGGAGGATGAGCAGAAACAGTCATTCTAATCAATTACTTCTGCTCAGTATTCATTGAGGAGGATAGCAGGCATCTACTAGAAAGTGGAATAAAAGCTGCTGCAAGAGGGATCCCAGAAATGGGGCAGGTGATAATTACTGGGTAAAGGGTTAGGAAAGGGCTTGCCATCTTGAAAATGGATAAGGTGTAAGGGCTGGATGGGGTACATCCAAAAGTGCTCAAATAATTTGTATCTGAACTGTCTGTCCCACTGGTAGGGCTATTCAATAGCTCACTACAGTCAGGGGTGGTTCTGAGAGACTGCAGGATAGTGAATGTAGTGCCGCTTCATATGGGATGGGAGAGAGAGGAACCTGGAAATTACAGACATGTCAGTCTTACCTTCATCGTAGGTAAACTGATGGAGCCACTAGTCAAAGTGGACCTGGTGGGCTACATGGACAGAAATGAGCTCCAGGATAGCGAGCAGCACAGGTTAGTGACAGGGAGGTCTTGTCAGAACAACCTGACAGTATCCTCTGATGGGATACCAAGGACAGCGGATAAGGGACAAGCAGTAGATGTATTCTACTTTGACTTCAGAAAGGCATTCAACTCTATGCCACACAGAAGGTTGCTGAGGAAATGAGAGGACCTGGGAGCAGCAAAGGACCCAGTTAGATGGGTTGGAAGTGGGTTAGGGAGAGACAGCAGAAGGTGGTAGTAAATGGGGTCAAATTGGTGGAAAGGGAGGTCATGAGTGGGGTGCCGCAGGGAACAGTCCTAGGACCAGTCCTTTTCAATATGTTCATCAGCGACATAGGAGAAGGACTACAGATGTAGATGCATCTCTTTGCAGATGACACTAAGCTCTGTGGCAGGGTAGATAGTGAGGTTGGGGTAAGGGAGTTACAGAGGGACCTGAAAAAGTTAAAGAGGTGGTCCAAGGTCTGGCAGTTGAACTACAATGTCAGAAAGTATAAGGTTTTGCAGAACCCTAAGATGGAATATTGGGTGGGAGAGGTTAAGCTGGCCACTACTTCAGCTGAAAGGGACCTGGGGGACATCACAAGTGACTACTTAAAATAAACTAGCCAATGTAACCAGTCCTGCAACAAGGCAACAAGAATAATGGGGTGCTTTGATAGCAGGAGGAAAGAGATCATACTTCCTCTCTATAGCTCACTGGTGAGACCCCATCTGGAGTACTGGGCCCAGTTCTTGGAGTCCTCACCTAAAGAAAGATGGAAATAGGCTGGAGAAAGTTCAGCATAGAGTGACCAAAATGATTCAAGGTCAACAGGGCAGATCCTATGAGTATCAGATCAGGGCACTAAACATGTACTTGCTGGAGGCAACATAATAGAAACCTTCACATTCCTAAAAGGAATAAGCATGGTTAACTATAAATAACTATTAGGTGGAATAGCGGGTAGAAAAAAGGTGACATGAATATATGCTGGTGGTGTTGATGGGGGGGAGGATTTAGGATGGACGTAAAAAACTTTAACTTTACAAAGAGAGTGGTTGAGCCATGGAAGAGCCTACCAGCAAAAGTGGGGGTCGCAAAAACCTTTAATGGGTTTAAGCACGGGTGGGACAATGTAAAGGGTTTAATACTTACTCAGAGGGGTAACAGTAAGGCATGGAGTGAGTGGGAGGGGCCAAAGCCCTGTCTAGACAATAGGTCATAGGGCAGGGTAGGGTAAAACTAGGCACTGGATGGACCAATGATCTTTTCCTGCTAACATTGTCTATGCTTCTATAAACATGAACAAACATGGCTGCTACCTTTACTCTTACATAAAAACCTTAAACTAGGCCCTAAAAATAAGACTCCCTTAAATTAAAAACTACATAAATAAATTTTCTTTCCACACATAATCCCCTCCTTACACATGTTAATGTAACCTCCCCCCCAAAGTGTGGGGCTTACCTTGCTGCACCGCGGGACTCCCCGATGCTGCTCCATCACCAGCCCACAGTCCTGCATTCCTCCTAAGTCTTCTGCTGGCCCCACTTATATTTTGTGCAGAAAGTGGGACCAGAAGCAGAAGACATGACCTGCGAGGTTGGCTGCACTTGCGAGTGCAAACCCGGTAGTCGCTTGTCATAATAAATCTTGAAATGCTGCTTCCACGGTGAAAATGGAGGTTCCCCCTGTGGTCCTCGATCCTCAACTAAGCTAATCTGCATCTGGAGACAAGAGGGAGGAGCCCCAATGCTCAGAGAGGCACCATTAATGTTTATTTCAAAAGTGTTCTTAAGTGCCATAAAGAGTAGGCCACAGCAGCTGAGGCTGCTAGGATATGTAGTCCCAGGCACTGTGGAGTCTGCTAGGTGCCTAGGGTGGTTCCAAAATGGGAGATCCGATGTCCGAACAGCTGCCACCAACCCCACAATCTTGCAGTTGCAAGAAAGGACACAGAATGGGCTATCAAGCCCACTAAATATTTAAATACAGCTTCAAATGGTTTGACTGCAAAAGACTCTCAAAGTTAGGACTGCCATAAACTGTTTTGGCAGCAGCCATCTTAAGAGAGACCTTGTGACCTGTTTCAACCTCTAAGCTCTCACAGAGGCCTTCAGGGACTTTGAAATGGCTTCTGAGAAAGGAGAGCGATAAATGTGCTGGGTGGCAAAACAACAACCAATCAGGCACCCAGTATCAGTATGGACAGCCCAATCAACCAAACAGAGGTTGCCAATTGTTCAGTGAGGAGAAAAAAGAATGTTGCAGCTCGAGGCTGTGCTTCTCGAGGGTTTTGAAGTGAGAGACTGTTCTGTGACAGCCTAGCGAAGTGATTTTCTTAGGAAGAAAATGTTTTTCCAACTTTAAAGAAAAGAATCATCCTGCCTGCTGCAGTTTTGACAGGTTTTGTCAGAGCAAACCTGTCTAGTGAATTGAATCCAAGCAGATTCTGACCAGAAAGCCATCCAGAACTGATTGTTTCCTGCAGGGATCACCTTGCCTTGGTGTCCCCTGGCCTTGAAGGTCACCTTAAAAAATTGTTCTGCCTGCCAGCAGAAGTGTCCAGGTGACTTTTAACTCAAACTAAAACTTAAGACTGTTTTCTCTGTGGGGAACACCCAGCCTTGTCTACCCTTTGGCTGCTGCTACTGGCCAGCAGGGTGACTGCAGTATTGAGTGAAGCCAGCAGGGCGACTAAAGTTACCTGTCACCCCCCCATCCTGGGGACCATCGAAGAGAAGATACTGGCCTGTCAAGTGAACACTGTTTATTACAAAGGCTGTCGCTGTGAAGTTTAGAGAGGCTTGACAGGTGAAGATCAGCATCCTTCATCCCATGCAACCCACATTGTGGTTTCCTGCTTTCTGCATCCTGTTGTCTGCTGATGTGGTGCACCACCAACTACCATCCAAAACCCACGGCACTGCCAAAACAAGTACCAGCAAAGTCTCATCTCAAGCCTATTTGTATCAACCTAAGTGTTCAGCAAACTGTGAGTAATCAGGGCTGCCCTGCAAATATTTCTGGGAACTATTACAATTTGTTTTACAAGTTCAAGCTACAGATACAGCTATCTATTTGTCAATTTTAAGTGCACGAACGCTAGCCAACCCTCGGCAACTACAGGCCTGATCCAGTCTGGGGTACTTCAGCATAGAACTAGGGGGTCTGGTACCAGATCGGAGGGTTTGTAATTCTTTTTGTTGTATGCTGGTGGGAGGTTGGGCACCGTACTGTTTACTGCTCACAGTTTTAAATGTTTTTCCTGTTTCATCTCTGTTCCATTGCTTTATGCCAAAACCAAATCACATGCCAAATTTGTGTACCTCCCTGCTCCAGGTATTCCCTCCCTATTCCTACTCTAATGATATATAAATCTGTATTTATTCTTTATTCTTTACCACAGCGTCTATGAGCATATTATTAGAGAGTTCCTTAAAGTGCATGTCGGTTACTGAAGTGCAAGGTAAAGTGAATTTCTGCATGCAGGGTGTCATTTGGGAAGGGAGGTGGGTAGGTACAGCATTCCAGTGGGTTGTACCCAATTTATCATGCTGGCTCACAAAACCTTACTCTGGGTGGAGGCACCATGCTATTTATGCAATCTTTTGGAATAGACTCCCAGACCATATGGTACAGAGTCCAGGCCCCTGAACCTTGACTGTGAAAGTAAGGCAGGGGTAGTAGCCCTCACTTAGACCATGGCGCTGGGGTTACACAATTTGGAGGCACCACTGGGATCTCCTCTTATCCCAATTGCACCCACATGGAGTTACTTGCCCGAGCAGAAGGTGGGGCAATCCCCAAAACTAAAATGATGGTTGACACAAAGGCGTACAAACATTTGCTGAACTGTTGTGATGGTGAGGGCATAGACCTCAAGAAAGTACCATTAATTTTGGGATTCCCCCCACCGGGAGTAGTAATGGACAAATCAAAGAGGTGTTGTCTACAGAAACAAATGTAGGTCAGATTACAGTATGAGGATGAGTGATGGACCACTCCACCAAGATACTGACTGTCCTTGTTGCATGCAGAGAGGCTGTAGATGCTGCTAAAGTGCCAGACTTTGTGACCCCTAAAGGGTTCCACTCTGCCTGGACTTTGCTGCACCATGCATGTAAGATGCCCAAGCCCAATGTCTCCCCAAAAGCTGAAGGTTTTCAGGAGAAATTGAGTCTTTTTTTATTGGCAGAAGGGAAGTCCGCTGATGAAGTTAGAAAAGTAATTGATGTGCTAGAAGGTAACTTGCCTCAAGCTCCAGTAGGCGTGCCAAGCTATGTACCGTATGTTATGCATAATTCCTACAGAAGAGTATGCATGTTTTCTGGGATCAAACACACTCCAGCAGGGGAAGAGGACCTTGACACCTGGATGGACTGTGTCACCCCGTTGATTCAAGACTTGCAGAGTCCAGAGGTAGAAAAGCGTAAAAGAATAGGAGAAAGTCTCTGAGGGTCTGCTCTTGATGTTATCGATTCCTTAAGGGCCTCAAAGCCCAATGCCACTGCACAAAACTATTTGAATGCTCTTGATGGTGTGTTTGGAAGCACTGAGCCAGATGAAAATCTCATGTGGAAATACAAAGCAACCAGGCAGTGCTGAGGAGAGACATTATCAGAATTCTTAACTGACCTCGAGTGGGTGTTGCAACAAGTTTTTCGTAAAGGAGGCGTGGCTTCCTCTAATCTAGATAAAGTGAGAATTGGCCAAGTACTCAAATCTGCTCGATACTCAAGTTTGCTATTGTAGAAACTGGGATTCAAGGATCGAAAAGACAATCCACCCATCTTCAGTGTCCTGATGAAGGAAGTGAGAGAGGTTGAAAATGAGACAGACTTTTGGGAATCCAATGCTGGGATAACCACAGTGTCCTCTCAGAGTGAAAGACTTAAGTAGTGATAATCGTGAACTCCATGAACGTTTTCAAGAGCTCAGAGTTGAGACTCATTCCAAAAGTTACATTAGCTTCAAGTTGAAGCTGTGAAGTGCAGCAGAACCCCATGGACATGTCTTCTGACCACAGTTTGTCCGTGCTGGGTGCCACGTCCCAACTAGCTAATTCTACTAATATTTCTGATTTCGAGAGCCAGTTGCAGGAACTAAAAGCCATTGTGGATGACCTAAAGAAAAGTAAACCGGCACCTATGATGTATCAAAGGGATGAAAATAGTAATAGAGGACCTCCTGCAAGGAATGATGCATATCGACCTTTCAGAGAGAGACAAAATCAGATAAGTACCCCCCAGCTCTCCGCTGGGCCGACTCAGTCACAACAAATTTGAGAAGGCATCTTTTGTTACCAATGTGGTGAGGATGGCCACATGAAAAGATAATGTCAGTCTCCAGGAGATTTGCGTAAGGTCAATACCAGGTTAATGGAAGAGTGCCGAAAACAAAGAAATCCCCCTGGTAATGCAGCTAGACAAAGTGAGAACCTAACAGAAGGCAAGTCATCTTCAAGAACGTTTGGACTTCCATGAACAGAAGTTGATAGACTTGTTGGTCCCACCATGAGAACTACTATTACCACTGAAGGAGTGCAGACCAGAGATGTCCTAGATAGTGGATTGCAGGTGACAATAATTTTTAAAGAATGGTATTACTGGAACTTATCTCACCCCCCCTGATGTTGATTGATGGATTGAACATTTGGGGCCTAAGTCACAAAAACATACCCCTACTTGGGATACTTCAGAGGATGGATAGCTTTCCCATCACAGATCACAGGTGTAGGAGATCCCATTGAGACACTCGCTCTTGTATGTCCAGAATCAGGCTTGTACAATGGTGTACCTGTGCTCATCAGAACAAATGCCCATATGTTCAGCCAACTGGCTGAACTGTGACAAGAAGAGGAAGTCAAGAGAAGGGACTGAACACTGAGTGTACATGCCATGATTAGACAAGCCTATCAGAAGCAGTCTGAGTCTGTTCAAGAGACCCAAGATGATCCCATGGGCGTCATGTGGAAGAAGGGCACTGAAGAAATTGTGATACCACCAAATGATGAATGTGGCATAACTGGCATGGTTTGTTTCCAAGGAGAGGTCAAGAATAAATTGCTGATGCTAGATGCTCCAGAAGAGCATGGAATACCTGAAGGAGTACTTGTGAAGCCCAGTGTCCTTCCAGTGTGAGCACATGCCTATGGTCAATGAGTGACTGTCCATGAAAATAACATCACAGAAAGAGAGGTGACCATACAGTGAGGGTGCACCTTTGCTAGAGTGTACTGTGCTGACACTGCTGTCAAACGGTCTGCTTATGATGAAGATCTTAGTACTGGTCTAGATGCCAAGCTCTTTGTTCAGAGACTCTCCAGTTCCTGAAGCCTGGAAAAGATGAATCAGCAAGAAACTGTCTGAGGGCACCAAAGTTTTCTCACTCCATGAATGGGATGTGAGATGTGTGGATGGTGAAGAACACCAAATAAAATTGTATGATTCCCTACCATTCTGTGAAAGGTCATGAAGACTAGCCCCTGCAGATATAGATGATGTGCGGCGCCATCTTCAAGAACTGTTGGTTGCTGGGATTATTCAGGAATCCTGAAGTCCCTATGCCTCTCCTATTGTGATTGTTAGAAAGAAGAATGGATTTGTATGGATGTGCGTGGATTACCGCACCCTTAACAAGAGAACCACACTGGATCAGTACACAATGCTGAGGATCCAAGAAGCCCTAGATTGCTTAAATGGCAGTAAATTGTTCTCTGTATTAGATCTAAGAAGTGGGTACTATCAGATACCCATGGCCCCTCAAGCTCGAGAAAAGACCACGTTCATCTGCTCACTGTGGTTCTATGAATTCTTAAGAATGCCACAAGGGATCACCGGTGCCCCAGCTACATTCTAAAGGCTCATGGAGAAGGCTGTTGATGACATGAATTCACTTCAGTGTTTGGTGTATCTGGATGATGTAATCATTTTTGGCAAAACATTAGAAGAACACAAAACTAGGCTCCTGAAGGTGCTAGATCGTCTAGAAGAGTTCGAATTAAAGCTCTCGATTGATATGTGACAGTTCTTCCAGACCTCAGTTACGTATGTTGGCCATATCTGCAGATGGGATCCAGACTGACCGAAGCAAGGTGGAGGCATTGATAACATGGTCCAAACCATCCACTCTGAATGAGTTGCAGCATTTCCTTAGGTTTTGTGGTTACTACAGAAGATTCATGAAGGACTATAGCAGAGTAATCAGACCTTTACTGAACCTCATGCAAGGCTACCCACTCACCAGAAAAGGAAAGAACCCAACGGTCAAGAGAAATTAACTCATGTCTTACTACACACAGTCAGAACCATTTGGACCTTGATGTATGCCCGAATGCAACAAAGCTTTTAAAGACATTATTCATTGTTTGACGCATGCCCCTGTCCTAGCATATGCTGATGCACAGAAACCGTATGTACTCCACATGGATGCAAGTTTCAGTGGGTTATGTGCTGTAATCTACCAAAGCTTTCCTGAAGGGTTATGATCCATGGCTTTTGTCAGCAGAAGCCTCAACAGAGCAGAGAAGAAGTACCCTGTTCACAACCTAGATATCTTGACATTAAAATGGGCGTTTGTGGACCAGTTCCACGAGTATCTCTACGGAGCAAAAATCACCGTCAAGACAGATAGCCCTTTGACGTATGTGCAGACCACTGTAAAGTTGGATGCAGCCAGGCACCAATGGTTATCAGCCTTGTCTACTTATGATTACAGTGTTGAGTACCGACAAGGGTTGAACCATGTTAATGCAGATGCATTGTCTAGAAGACCAACCACCTCTCAGAACAACGCAACTTGGGTCAAAATTCCTGAACAGACAGTGCTCCATTTGTAAGAAATTTGACACTGATGAATAACCCTCAGTAACTAACTCAAAACAACTAATCGACACCCTTGGTGCCTCAGCAGAATGTTTGCCCACAGCCTACTGCCGCTTTGCAGGAATTTATACCAGCTCACTGCCACAGCATGCAAATCAAGACTTGCAACGAAAGCAATGGGCAGATGCAATCATCAAAGACATTCTTTGTACTTTAGAAAATGGAGATGATGCTAATCAAGTCACAACCAATCATCCAGATGCAAGACTGATGATGTGAGAGTTGTCCAAACTGAAAATAACCAATCGATTGTAGTATAGAGAAATACAAGGTCCTCAAGGTTTCACTAAGTCACAGCTTGTCTTACCCTCAAAGTTTAAACAGACTGTCTTATGTGCCTTACATGATGAAATGGGGCCTCTTGGCAATGAACGAACACTGGACTTGGCCAGATCATGTTTCTATTGGCCTCCCATGACAAGTGATATAGAAAGGTATTGCAAGACCTGCAGTTGATGTGTGCAGAGGAAAGCACAACCACAGAGGGCAGCCCCTCTAGTACACATATCCACAAGGGCTCCCATGGAGTTGGTGTGCATGGACTTTCTCAGTCTAGAACCTGACTCAAAGAATATTGCAAATATCTTAGTGGTCACAAATAATTTTTCTCACTTGGCACAAGCGTATCCCACTAAAGACCAGAAGGCCTCCACAGTGGCCAAAGTGCTAGTACAAAACTTTTTCATTCATTATGGAGCACCGCAACGGATTCACTCTGACCAGGGCAGAGATTTTGAGAACCACTTGATAAAAGAGTTACTGTCATTGTGGGGTATTCACAAGTCCAGAACGACTCCCTATCATCCTCAAGGTGATCCTCAACCAGAACGTTTCAATTGGTCTCTTCTTGATATGTTAGTAACATTAGACCCAAAAGACAAATGCCAGTGGAGCCAGTGAGTCAGTGCCCTGGTGCTTGGGAATACTAATGTATTTCCAAAACTCGGTCTCTTGATCTACACTATACCGAGGTTGGGAGACTGAATTTCACAATCCTGATGGGATCTTGTGTTATTCAGGGGGGGCTTCACCCCCTGCACCCCCCAAGTGGGGGGCTTCACCACCGGCACCCCTGAAACTAATATAACCAACTCAGATTGGGAGCAGACCTCGGAGTTGGTACTAAAGTTATGGGGAGGGTACCAAAAAATTTTTGCAAAATGTTCTCCTACCAGTAACAGACCCCTGTCCCCAAAAACCTGCTGGCTGAGCTGCAGGAGCATTAGTGCTCCAAGACACAGAGCAGCTCAACCAGCAATTCACTCTGCCACCCTCACAAGGTTACACTTGGTGGAACCATGTTCCACAGGCGTAACCTAGCATTTCAGCTTCAGTATCCTGATAGGATACCGGTCCATGCATACAACTGTACCAGAAGTGATAGTACTGGGTTTTCACCCTACAATCTTATGTTCGGCAGGGAAACCAGATTACCTGTCAACCTGTGTTTTGATGTCTCAGCCAATGGGTCTAGGCCAGAGATGTATCTGCATTATGTGCAGAGAGTTCAGGATCAGCTTAATGCTACATACACCATAGAAACATAGAAACTGTCTGCAGATAAGGACCTCTAGGCCCATCCAGTCTGCCCGTAGGCCCTATACATTGTATGTGGCCACTGACCCTATGTGATCAATGGTTTTTCATCACTCCCTTCCTTCTCAAGCTTCCCTTGTACCTCTCTCTCTCGCCCCCTTCTGGTCTTTAGTGTGTACAGACCCAGCACATTGCATTTCATTTCATATGGTTTGCCCTTCAACCCTTGCACCATCTTGGTCGCTCTTCACTGAACCCTTTAAAGCAGGTCTATCTCCTTGTGCAAGTAAGGCCTCCAGAACTGGACTCCATACTCTTGGTGCAGTCTCACCATAACTTGGTACAGGGGAACCAGGACTTCTCTCCTTCTGCTGTTGATTCTCCTGCCTATACTTGCCAGCATCCCAAATGCCCTCCCTACCACCTTGCACGCTGTTTCCCCACCTTGAGGTTGCTGGAGACTACTATACCTAGATCCTTCTCCTGCTCCATAGTCTTGATTACCTCCCCTCCCATTTTGTACCCTGTCTTTGGGTTTCTTTGTCCTAGGTGCATAACTGCACACTTCTTGATGTTGAATTTAAGTTGCCAGGTCTCTACCCATTCCTCTAGCACCCTCAGGTCCTGTCTCATGTCCTCCACCCATCCTTCAGTGTCAACCCTATTGCAGATTTCTTTCTCATCCGTAAAGAGTGCCACATGTCCCTTCAGTCCATCCGCTAAGTCGTTTACATAGATACCGAAGAGGACCAGTCCCAACATTAACCTCTGGGGTACTCTGCTTGTCACCTGCCCCATCCTAGAGTGCACCTCATTTACTACCACCTTCTGAGTCCTGTCTGCTAGCCAGTTTTTCACACATCTAGTTATTCCGCACCATACTTTCCAGTTGGCTGACAAACCATCTGTGGGCCATGGTGTTGAAGGCCTTGCTGAAGTCCAGGTAGGCCATGTCCACCGTCCCCCATTGTCAATTACCTTGTCACCCAGTTGAAGAATTCCAATAGATTGGACTGGCATGATTTCCCCCTTGTGAACCCATGTTGGTTGTGGTTCATCAATCCATTCACCTCTAGGTACTGTGTTACCCTTTCCCTGATGAGTGCCTCCATGACCCTCCCCGCCACTGTGGTGAGACTGACTGGACAATAGTTCTCCCTTGCCTCTCTACTCCCTCCATTGTGTATTGGCATGACTGTAGCTCTCTTCCAGTCCTCCAGCACCCTTCCAGTGTCCAAGGAAAGGTTGAATAGCCTTGCCAAAGGAGCAACCAACTCCTCTCTTCGCTCCCAGATCACCCTCGGATGCAGGCCATCTGGTCCCATGGCCTTGTCCAGCCTCACCCTGCTCAGTTTCTCCCTGAGTCCCTCTATGCTAAAGGGACTCATTTTCACCCCTTCACCCCCCTTCCGCAAATCCAGTCTTTTATCCTCCCCCTCCTTCCTAAAAATTGAGCAGAAGTAACTGTTTAGCTCTTCTGCTTTCTTGTAGTCCCCCAGTGGCTCCCCACCCTCTCCCAAGAGCCAGTCTTCCTCCTATCCATCATGTACCTGAAAAATGTCTTTTTATCCTCTTGGCCTGCTTCGCTATCCATTCCTCCATGTTGGCATTTGCCCTCCTAATCTCCTTCCTTGCTAGCCTCCTCATTTCCCTGTAGGTTTCCCTGTCCTCCTCCTCCTTCTACGAGCCCTTATGTTTTCTAAATGCCCTCCATCTGCCCTCTACCACCCTCACCATGTCCCTGTTGAACCACAGCAGCCTCCTGCTTCTTTCTCCCTTTCTTACCCTCCTTATACATGCATGTGTAGCCTTCCTGACCCAGTCTCCAATAGCCTCCCAAAGTTCCTCGACTTCCTTTATTTCCCCCATACCATCAATTGCTTCCCCCACTAACCATCACAACTTATTAAAGTCTGCCCACCTGAAGTCCAGCACCATTGTGCTTGTTCAACCCACATCCCTCCCTACCCTCACCTTAAACCTTATGGCCCTATGGTCACTAGCTCCCAGCTCCTCTCCCACCACTACCTTATCTACATTCACCCTGTGAGTCAGAGAACCAAGCAGGGGGAACAACCTGCTTGATGTGGTCCTTACTAATTGCTGCAGAAACACCCTGTGCAACTCCTCCAGAATTTTGTGCACTGCTTATATCCCTTAAGGTCATCAGAGATGATAACCCCTAGGTCCCTTTCCTCTTTTGTAACAGTCAGCTCCCCCTCCACAACCTGTAGCTTTCCCCAGGGTTCCCTCTATCCAGGTGCATTATTTTGCACTGCTTTGCATTGAACCTCAGTTGCCACATCTCCAACCATCTTTCAAGCTTCTCCAGGTCCCTCTTCATTTTCTGCACCCCTTCTGGAGTATCTACCCTGTTGCAGATCTTGGTGTCATCTGCAAACAGGCAGACCTTTCCTTCTAGCTCCTCTGCAATGTCACTAATGAAGACATTGAACAGGACTGGTCCTAGTACTGATCCCTGTGGTACCCCACTGGTCACCCCCTCTCCCCAGATTGTACCCCATTTTCAACCACCCTCTGTCTCATGTCTGTTAACCAGTTCCTAGCCCAGTTCACCACCTTGTCTCCCATGCCTAGACTACCCATCTTGTTAATCAGCCTTCTATGTGGGACGGTGTTGAAGGCTTTGCTGAAATCTAGGTAGGCAATGTCTACTGCCCCTCCCTGATTTACTTCCCTAGTCACCCAATCAAACTTATGTTAAACCCAGCCAAGCTGGCTACAGAAACTGCTACTAAGCTTAACAAACTCGATAAAGACAGACATGATAAGAAGGTTAAAGTGCAAGAACTTCATCCAGGAGACCGTGTTCTCCTATGGAACCTGGGCATCCCAAGCAAGCATAAGATATCAGACCGATGGTCCAGTATCCCTTATGTTGTTTTGGAGAAAATGCAAGAGATGCCTGTATACAGAACTGAGCAAGAAGGAACAAAGAAAAGACAACAGTCTGTCCACCACAATCACTTACTTCCTAGTGGGCAAAAGTCAATCCTCAATAGTGTTGTAGCTGATCCTCCTGTAATCCAATCTACCCCATGCAGGCATCAGAACAAAAATCCTGAGCAACTCCCTGAATCCAACTCTGATTCAATAGAGAAAGCTGCAGAACAAGATAATTCTGACTCAGATACTAAGATTGAAGTGTACTATTCTGTTCTAGATCTGGCTCAAATGTTTCAAAGTAATGACAGTTTTCTTGACCAAGCAACCTTGGCACCTGCAACAGAGCTAATCCCAACAAATGTTATCTCTGAACTGTATGAAATTGAAACTTCAGAAGAAAGGCCTACCTCTGAAGTAGCAAGTGAAACAAGGGATGAAGAGGTCATTGAGTTTGTGTCAGAACACATAGAACCTGAAAAATCTGATCAACCTATAGAACTCCCAGAGGAGGTACTGGAAACTTTTTCAACTCCGGATAACTCATTGTTGGTCGATGAGACATGGGGGATGCCTCTTGAAGCTGAAGAAGATAAAACTCACATACAACACCCCAGGAGAGCCAACTAATCTGCCAATATTTGTGGTACACATAGGGATTTATGTTACACCCAGATCCTTATCAAAAATTGTCTTATGCCCTTCAGAAGTTAAATCCTCCAGGCTGGGTAAAACCCCAAAGGTTACCAAGAGAGGTTTAAAAAAAAAGTGAAAAAAAAAAAGGTTTTTTTTTTTTACTGTTGGGATGCTAATGTAAAACTCTCAATGTTGGGAGTTTAAAGAAATGTTGCTTGCATGCTATAGCATTTAATGATGGAATCGAAAAGCCAGCTGGTACAAACATTTTAAAGTTTAAATTTAAAGGACTTTAGTATTTTCTTTAATGTATGTTTGTCTGCTATTTCGATTAGGAACCAATTGTCTAGTCTAGACTGTTTGTTGTACACAATAGATAGAGAGTATTCATCTAGATAGACTTGTAATGTAAATTTGTTATAGAAATGGTTAATTGTGCCAGGATCTGGTTAAGGGCTAGTTGGGATGTCAAGATTTTAAGGTACAGGAGAGTGTAACCCCCTCCCAAATGGGACTCCCTGATGCTGTTCCACCACCAGACCACAATCCTGTATTCCTCCTAAGTCTTCAGCCACATCCTGCATGTATTTGCTGCAGATAGCGGGGCCAGAGGAGCAAAAGACATGACCCACTGGGTGGCCACACTTGCAAGTGTAAGCCAGCAAGGTTTTGCATGTGCAATGTGCATTTTGGAAAAGCCACTTCCGTTGCGAAAACTGAGGTTTCCCCCATGGTCCCAGATCCCCAAATAAGCTAATTAGGGTCCAGAGACATGAGGAAGGAACCCCAATGTTCAGAGGGGCACCATTGATGTTTATTCTAAAAGCACTCTTAAGTGCCATAAAGAGTAGGCCTCAGCAGCTGAGGCTGCTGGGAACTTTACTCCCAGGAACTGTGGAACCTGCTAGGTGCCTAAGGGGGCTTCAAAATGGGAGATCCGATGGCAGAGCAGCTGCCACCACCCCCACAATCTTGTAGTCAGTAGAAAGGGCAGAGAATGGGCTATTAAGCCCACTAAATTTTAAATGCAACTCCAAATGGTTTGTCAACAGCCATCTTAAAAGAGATCTTGTGACCTGTTTCAACCAATCAGCTCTTGCAGAGGCCTTCAATGACTGTGAAATAGCTTCTGAGAGAGGGGCGTGATCAATGTGCTGGGTGGCAAAACAACAACCAATCAAGCATCCATTATCAGTATGGACAGCCCAAGCAGCCAATCAGAGGCTGCTAATTGTTCAGTGAGGAGGAAAAAAGAATGATGCAGCTTAAGGGTTTTGAAGTGAGAAACTGTTCTGTGACAGTTGGAGGATAGCCTCAAGCCTGTCGGAGGGGCTCCTGGCTGATCTCCAGCCCAGCAAAGTGATTTTCTGAGCAAGAAAGGGTTTTTCCAACCTTAAAGAAAAGAATCATCCTGCCTGCTGCAGTTTTGACAGGTTTTACCAGAGAAAACCTATCAAGTGAATTGAATCCAAGCAGATTCTGACCAGAAAGTCATCCAGAACTGATTGTTTCCTGTGGGGATCATCATGTTTTGGTGTCACCTGGCCTTGAAGATCATTTTAGAAATTATTCTGCCTGCCAGCAGAAGTGTCCAGGTGACTTAATTGAAACTAAAGCTTGAGACTGTTTTCCCTTGGGGAATACCCAGCTTTTTCCACCCTTTGGCTGCTGCTACTGGCCAGCAGGGTGATTGCAGTATTGACTGAAGCCAGCAAGGTGACTAATGCTACCTGTCACCCCCCCCATACACATCCTGAGGACCATCAGAGAGATGATACAGGTCTGTCAAGTGAACACTGCTTACAAAGGCCATCATTGTAAAATTTGGAAAGGCTTGACAGGTGAAGACCAGCACCCTTCATCCCATGCAACCCATGTTGCTGTTTTCTACTTTCCGCATCCTGCTGCCTGCTGATGTGGTGCACCACCAACTACCATCCACAACTCACAGCACTGTCAAAACCAGTACCAGCAAAGTCTCAGCTTCAGCATGTTTGTATTAGCCTACGTGTTCAACAAACTGTGTATAAGCAGGGCTGTCCTGCAAATATTTGTGGGAACTGTTACAATTTGTTTTACAAGTTCAAGCTATAGATACAGCTATCTATTTGTCAAGTTTAAGTGTACCAATGCTAGCCAACCCATGGCAACCACAGGCCTGCACCAGTCTGGGGTACCTCAGCATAGAACTATGGGGTCTGGTACCAGATGGGAGGGTTTATATTTCTTTTTGTTGTATGCTGGTGGGAGGTTGGGCACTGTACTGCTCATTGCTCAGTTTTAAATGTTTTTCCTGTTTCATCTCTGTTCCATTGCTTTATGCCAAATCCAAATCACATGCCAAATTTGTGAACCTCCCTGCTACAGGTATTCCCTCCCTATTCCTACTGTAATGATAAATAAATTTGTATTTATTCTTTACCACTGTCCCTGTGAGCATATTATTAGAGAGTTCCTTAAAGTGCAAGTTGGTTATTGAATTGCAAAGTAAAGTGAATTTTTCTGTGGGGGAGTTGTTTGGGAAGGGAAGTAGGTAGGTACAGCATCCCAGGGAGTTGTACCCAATTTACCATTCTGGCCCCCAAAACCTTACTCTGGGTGGAGGCACCACACTATTTATGCAATCTTTTGGAAACAAACTCCCAGACCATACCATACTGAGCCCAGGCCCCTCACCCTTGACTGTGAATGTAAGACAGGGGTAGTAGCCCTCAGTTAGACCACAGCACTCTGTTTACATTAGCACATTTTTAAAATCAAGCACTATCCAGAGTTTTCATGTTTTGATGAGCATGGAAAATCCCCCTCATATCCTAACTAGTTTGACAGAGAAATCTCTGCTGCTAGCCATGCCAGAGATTACTCTGATGCTCTGGAGCCATATGAGGCTTATGTGTGTCTGTGTGAGTGCATACATAGATACATACATAGATGCATGCCAGTGGATTTCTACTGAATTTTGAATGCATGCATTCCTTGATAACATTCCATGTTTGTCTGTGTGAGTGTATGCCAGTGGATTTCTACTGAATTTTGAATGCATGCATTCCATGATAACATTCCATGTTTGTCTGTGTGAGTGTATGCCAGTGGATTTCTACTGAATTTTGAATGCATGCATTCCATGATAACATTCCATGTTTGTCTGTGTGAGTGTATGCCAGTGGATTTCTACTGAATTTTGAATGCATGCATTCCATGATAACATTCCATGTTTGTGTGTGTGTGTGGGTGACCTTTCTAATATAGGAATACTACAGAATATTGACTTCTTCATGTCTATGGTAAACACACACAGACTTTCTATTGAATGTGAGAAAGACAGATGGTTGAAAGATTGAAGTCATCTGTGTAGGGGCTATTTTACATTTTTAAGCAAAATTTTATTTTCTACTACACATGTGTACTGATAAATAACAAGATAAAAAGTGTTATCCTGACCCGACATACCAACATTATCTTGCAAAGTAGGATGTATCACAATCCATACCGAACCAGAGTGCAGCTTTCACTACATTGATGACATCGTTATAGCCAAGTGCAGCACTGAAGTCAACAGTTGAAATCAAACAGAAACAGTTATATCTTTATTCAAAGAGCACATGTTAAAGATATAACTAGTACACTGATGCAGTGTAAATTGAATGTACAATGGTCTGACCCACAATACACAGTTTATCATCACTTGTGTGGGGGCAGCTCTTTCATAACTCACTTGTGGCTCCAACACTCATGAGTTATAATTCAGGCCCCCTCACATGTGAAGATAAATTGCTTATTTTCAGTCAGCCTATTGCATTCCCATATATTTTTGTTTGTCTTTTGCGTCTTGTAGAGACTTTTATTATATTTACTCCTCCCATTTTCTAAGCACCTTAAGACCCTTCAAGGCATGTGTTAATGGTGGATACCCGTACATGTTAAGATAAATTGCTTATTTTCAGTCAGTCTATTGCATTCCCATATATTTTTGTTTGTCTCTTGCGTCTTGTAGAGACTTTTATTATATTTACTCCTCCCATTTTCTAAGCACCTTAAGACCCTTCAAGGCACGTACTAATGGTGGATACCCACAGCTGCAGCAGCTGTAAGGCCCTCCGCACGTGTTGTCAGACCTCATCACATCAGTGGGCATGGGTGTATGCACCAGTATCCCTTCACGCTGCCAGGTCTTAGTGTTTATTTAGTGCTCTTCTCTTGGTCCGATTTATTTCTCCATCATACTGTAGCTCCTTTACTGTCTCCTTCTCTGAACACACTTCCTCAATGTAACTCCCAGTCCCCTCTCACATTTCCTCTGCTAGCTGTTATAACAATTAGCTTTTCCCTTTCTGTCCCCTCTGATATCATCTCTGTTTGCTCCCTATTCATTCTGTGATCCCCAAATCTTATCTTTGTGTCTTACTCACAGATCCTTTCAGTTTCTCTGCCCTCCCTCATCTCAAGGTTCCCTTTTTCTGCCTGATCTCTGTTTCTCCAATTCCTGTCCCTCGTGATCTACCCCCATTTGTATTATTGCCTTCTGATCTTCCATTTTCTCTGTATGCATTGTCCCCTCTAATCTCCCCTTATATAATCCCTATTCTGCCATATGTTTATTTTCCTGTGTGCTCTCTATCCCCTCTCTGGTCTTACTTCTTTGTCACCTGTTCCCTTTCTGATCTCCCTCCTGACTGTCTCCCATATATCCCACCCCTTAATTCTCTCCTTAATGTGTCCATTATTTACTTTCTTGCCCCCTCTTCTTTGTGTCCTCTTTTTTCTCTTTCAGATCTGCTCATATCTCTGGTGTCTCTCTCTCTCACTCACTCTTCAGTCTCCCTCCTCTTTGTGTGATTCATATCACCACTGTGATTGCCTCACCATTCCTTCTGCTCCATAGTACCTCCCTGTAGGCTCCTGTTTCTCATTCTGATCTATTGTTTCTTCTCCTTTCTGTAGAATCCCTTACCTCTGCCTTTGTCTCCACCCCATGCCCTCCCTTCTCCATCTCTGATCCACCCTCTTATCTGTGAACTACCCTTTCTCCTCCTCCTCTTATAGCCCCTAACAGACTGCTCCCTTTTCTACTCAAGCTTCCTGTTATCTCTAAGAGTGGCATTGCTCCTTCTACAGTACCAATGGACTACCAACCCACTCCTCCCTTCTCTGGTTCTCTTTATTTTCTGCCCAATTTCCTCCACCTGTGTCCCCGTGGACTGCCACCTTCTCTCCTTCTTTTTATGAACTTCCTCTCAAAGAGCTGCCCCTCTTCTTGAGAGTTGCCTTGTCCTCCTATGAGCACCCCTTCTCTGATCTCTAAAGAGCTACCCTTTTTAGATCCCCTTGGTCTTAGACAACTGCCCACTTTCCAGCCATCAATGCACACCTCTCTTCACATTGACCTTTTGTGCTGTGTCTGTGGTTTCTCCATTTTGTATGAACACTGTATAACAGTTCCCTGAAAATAAAAGCACACACAAACAGATTACAGCTAGAATTGCATTGTTGAAGTTTATTACATTGAATAAATAATGGTTTAGTACAGTTTTTTTAATTCCTAGACGGTCACCGAAATATAATTCTCTTAAACATTATTTATGTGTTTAAAAGCAGAAAGCTGATATATGGAACTATATCTGAAAGGCTTTAAAATTCAACATTTAAAGGTTTAATAATTGGACACAGATTTTTTATGTATCTTCCTCAGTGTATAAATAGCAGTCATCAATATTCCTTTAAAACAGAAAAGCACTCCCATATTTTCTACAGAGAAAAATCCAACATATTCATCATCCCTCCCCCAAACCCCCCATTAGATTTTTTATTATCCACTGTATCGTGTGAAGTGCTACATCTTTGCAGTATCTCTTTATACCAGGGTTTAATTTCACTTTTCCCCAGCCAGTGACATGCCCTTTTGGTGTGCATGTGTAGTCTCAGCAGATTTACAGATGCAGGAATACGTGCTGAAGACATTTTCTGTGTGAACAGGAGAAATAGCCAGACAGAGAAAAGCTGCATGGGCCAGAGGAAATACCACAGATGGAGCTCTGATACAGAGGTTGCTGCCTGCATACTAAGAAAACATAAAAGATCGCTGACAATAGAGATACTGCACTGGTGAA
Organism: Neoceratodus forsteri; assembly: GCA_016271365.2. Lineage (NCBI taxonomy): Eukaryota > Metazoa > Chordata > Ceratodontiformes > Ceratodontidae > Neoceratodus > Neoceratodus forsteri. Next base: position 935,843,605 of record CM028133.1, read on the forward strand.
TGTGTACCATTTCTGTAGGAGTATGCCCTTGTAAAAGCAAAGCATCAACCAACCAGCTTCTCCTGACTTGAATTCAAAGGAAGAGTAAAGTAGGCATATAGTATCTGTTTTCTTGCCCCATGACTGCCCACTAATACATGGCTGCAGAAACCAATCAGCTCCCAGTAATTTGCATATTAATTTGTTAAATTCTCACAGCACTCTGGGGGTTGACTTCTGCTGCCAGGGAGAAGGGGAAGTGATCTATACTATTCCATCAAAAGCCTTGGTGAGTGCGGTGTTCTCCAATTCGCTGATTTTTCACCTTATTGAACATGGCTTTTTGAATTTATCTGAAAAAGGATACTGCATTAAAATAGCATAATTGTTTCATACATTTCATGACTCAAACAAAATAATCTTTGTCTTACTTAAAGTATCACATAGCCACGAATCTCCCTTTTGCAAACCAGTTTAGACAGTGCTGAAAAAAACCTGGTTAACATGGATAGTTAGCAAAACAGAAATACTGAAGTCTTAAAACCTCCAGTGATTCAAACATGAACACCTTACAAGGAAACTAAAGGCAGCTCATCCTGCTATATTGTCACCAATTAGTCAATAATCTTCCAAGAGTACAGACCAGATAGTTCCTACTTCGACTCCACAGGATTAATGGACTGTATGTCTTATTCATCCCTAAGCTTCTGCTACACTTGCTTGAACAACACTGCCCTGCCTGAAGAGCTACAGGTCACAGGAAGACAAGGTGACCTAATCAATAAGGCCATTACCTTGATTTTTTTTTTTTATGATTTACTTTTATGCCTCATGTTTCTTATTTGAATTTAATAGGATACCATTTGCTGATCACATGCTGTTGTTGTTGTTTTATTAAAATGGGGATGACTCTTCCTGTAACACAACATGTAATTGTATTTTCAGTTTTTAAAAACATGTTTTTGCATTGTATTATGCTGACTTGCTTAATAGTGTTATTACTTTTATTGGCACTACATAGCTCAATAGTGTAATACGCAAGTTTTAGGGACAATACAGGTCCCTTTGTCAGACACTTGATGACATGGCCTCAGTGGCCCTGAAAATGAGTATAACATGTACAACACTATACCATTTATGTTGGTCAAATAAATGTTATTACACTATCTAACAAGTCTTGCTTTCCAGAGATCCAAAAGGATATGAATGTTACTTCTTTTTTGAGTGTAATACTTCCCTTTTTATGGCCCCATAGCCACCAGTTATGCTATGTTAGCTTTACTTTTTTAACATGAAATTATAAACATGAATTAAAATTAATACTAATTTAAATGTTGTCCCTATATAAATTAAAAAGGCAAAAATCAATCAATTGTAATTGACTGTATCCCTAAAACCTGTAAGTGCTTTGAGATGTTACTTATGAAGGCTCTAAATAAAGGTACTGGATTGTTTTATCACAACTGCACCAGGTAGGTGATTCCACTCAAGGTGAATTGTCAGAATGGAGGTTATCAGGGATGACATCTATGTGTCATTCCGATGTACTTATAGAACATTTCTCCAAGTGCTCACAGCTTCAGCTGTTATACCTCCACTACTCTTACCACCTCCCTAAACGCATTAAGAATGGTGAGTCCCATTAGGGGTGCTGTGTCCCTCAAGAACAGTAGAAATCACAAGTTACTTATGACAGTCAGGGATGCCAAGTCATTCCAGAACAGCAATGTCATGTAACATAAGAATTTCAGTGATGCTAAGTCACTTAAGCACATTAGGGGTGCTAAACCACACAAAAACATCAGGAATGCCGAGTCATTTAAGCACTTCAGGGATGCTGATTTGCTCAAGAACATCAGGGATGTGGAGTCATTCAAGAACATCATGGATTCCAAGTCAATCGGGAACATCAGGGATGCAGAACCACATGATACTGTAGCTTGGTTTGTGATACCAGCTGCAAAAGGTGCTATGTAGACCAAAATATTGTCCAGGAACTGTGTCTGGGAAGATGACTCTAGTCATCTCACTCTCTTTCCCTCTCTCAGCCTTAGTACAAGGCACTGTTGCATGGATCTTTTTTTCACCAGAGATACAGCACTGTGGATAAAGGGATTTAAAAAAGGATTTCTGACTGCCAGCATATACTAGGTCATGGAACAGTTAAGTGTGTCAAGTATTACTGACTTAACTGGATGGAAGTGCAGACATTATGTTGTGGCTAGTTGCTATATAGAAAAGTAATACTATATAAGCATTTGCCAGCTGATCCGTTGCTGGTCTGGAATGACTTCTTGCGGTAACTAGTGGCTACCCCATAACAACTACAAGCCTGGTCTGGAGGCTATCATTAACTAGTTTGAGACGGCTATCTGAATGTGTTATTGACTAGTCCATGTCATGCCACTACCTGCCAGTGCTGGGAGCTGTTGCTTACTGGTGTGGGATGCCTATTTTTAGGATTTTGGTAGCTAGTCATACACAAACCATTATTAGGCAAGGCTGGGCACTGTCACCAACTGGCTTGGGATGGTAACTTACAGTACAGATACATGTGGCTAGTCCATTACAAACCCAAACCAACTAGGGTGTGAGCCAGTGGTCTAGGATGGTTACTTGTAGTTACATGTGACTAGTTAATGATAATCTATTGCCAGCCAGGGCAGGGAGTCAGCACGAACTGGTCTGGGCGGCCTATTTTCAATTTTGTCTGACTAGTCTGTGACAAACAGGTGGCAAATATAGCACACTGTTCTATCGATGACTGCTTCCAAGTTCTTGTGGTTAGTCCATAATGAACCATTACAAGACCAGGCTCAAAGCTGTAGTTAATTGCTCTGGAATAAATACAGTTGCAGTTTCTGGTACAAGCCCCAAACAATCCATTAATAGCTGAGGAAGGGAGCTGTCACTAGCTGGTCTGAGATGGCTACTTACAGGTTCTTGAGAATAGCTTATGAAAAATTATTACCAGCAAAGGTTCACAGTTTAACACAGAGTGAAATCCTGTACGTGACTACATTAATATTTAATTGTACTATACAGCCACTTTCCAGAAAGTGGAGGAGGGGGCCACAAATAAGTTACCCAAACCCATTTAAAATTTGGGGTAGGAAACTAGAATATATTATATAAATATAACACACTTCCCTCACTTAGAAGTGATAAATCCTTTGCAACCCCCACTTCCCCTCTTCTGCCTGTGCCCCAGCTTGGAGGCAAACTAAGCACCCATGTTTCAAACACTGGTCTTTGGCAGCTTAAATATAACAGTGTGAGTGATACAAGATGATGTCATTTCCATTCTGAGTAACAGTTCCAATACTTAACAGGTGCAATAAATATATATCTATATACACTTTATATTCTATGAAATAAATAAATAAATCTGATATCTTTATACAGTCATCATGAGATAAATAAATCTGATTTTCTATACAATAATTACACAGAAAATGTTTTAACACAGAGATAAAACGGTACTGCTGCACCAATGGAACCTATATTCTCTCTCTTTCATCACTTCTGCTTTAAATAGAATATGTGAAATGCAGGTATTTTTTACATTCATAATCAGAGCCCTTTCAGGTTTACTGATACTCTCAACAGATTTGAACTATATCTATGTATATATTTTTTTCATTCTTCAGGTCTAAATGTTACATAGAATAAATATGTTGCCCTAGTTTCCTTCTTTCTCTGTGAACTTTTGTTTATCATCAATAAAGATCTGCCCAGACTGTTCCCTATTATTCTAGAACCAAATTAAGATGCAGTATCCCTGTTCTCAGTCTGTCTGTATTTTAACTGTCAGTGGGTGCATTTCAAGTAAGTATACACCTTTTTATCTCTCCCCTGAACTCTGTAGCTACATGAGTTTATTTAAAATCTATAGTATGTATTCCTCTAGCTGTAACTATTATAAGCTGTGCAGCATTCCATCAGCAGAATTCATGCAGAATGGAATTCCACTTCCCAAAATGCTTTTCAGAATGTCCTTTTATATTCCACAGAGTTCTGAAAAGCATTTCTATGCAAACCATGGAATAACTTTCCCCGGATTATGAAAAAGGAGTCCCCAATTTATCGAAACTGCAGTTTACATATCTACAAAAAATATTCTGCTTTCGAAATGTCATTATTACGCAACCAATGAAATTACACAGAAATTTCCAAAATTCCATAGAATTCCATTTCGTTTGAATTTGAAAATTCCACACAGTACTGATAATGATATGCATTTTAATAATTTCTTTCTATGTATGTATGTATGTATCTGCCTGTCTATCTGTCCTGCAAGCCATACATTGTCTAACACAGGCTTCACTTCATAAAATATCTCAGATTACAGTATGAGCTTTTATCCTTTTAAGCGCTAAAAAAAAGATTTACCATGCAAGCAATATGAAGGACGATAGTTCTGACTGCCGCATTGTAAAAAGACAGCCTTTTACTCTTTATGGTTTCTAGATTTCTCCTCAGGCTCCCTGCAAGGCTTCTACTGTCAGATACCAATAGAGTTCTCTAACCTATCGTAAAGGACTGGAAATGGGATACTGCATCCAGAGATAGTTAATAGGTGTCATTTGTTTTGGACAAAACAAAACAAAAGTAACATCTCTGCCATCCAGCTGCCTCTCCACTGTATTTTTTTTATAGATCAATCTGGCATTGGACATCTCCGTCACATGGTGTGGAATGTCATACCCAGCAACGTGGGATTCAAAACTCCACTCCATCAAGAAAAGCATGGGCACAGGTTGGCCTGCAGTACCAGTTTCTGAATTGCTTGATGCCTTGGCAATAAGACAACTGCAGCACCATAATCTTGTGCGAATACATGGGTTGAAACTCTCATCCTGGTCTTTTTTTTTTTTTTTTTTTACAAATGGAGTTATTACTCTTCTAGCTCCCAGACTGGGATGAGCACCTTTATCATTATTCATCTGGCAGTCTCAGCATTGCTCCAGTCTTAATTATGCAGAACTGAGAAAACTCCCTCTCCAATTATTGTAACAGCACTGTTTCATGTCACTGGACAACAGGGGGGTAGTGTCCAATATCTACATAAAGCATGCTTAACCAGCAATGATGTAAGTTTTTTCTCCAGGTATGACTTGGGATTGGGCAGTGTGAATAGTTCCCCCAACCTCACCCCAATATACCAGTAGTAAGCTGTCAAAGGCTCTTCTGTTTCCACAGTAACCCAGCAAGAGATGGGGGAGGGGGTCAAAGGGGTTGGACATGGACGAAAATGCACATTGCACCTGAGTCTTAATCCACTTTCATCGTGGCAGCCATGCTGCTTTTTCAGATGATGTCTCTGTTTATGACAAACATTCACAATTTGTGACAGAAAATGGACGTAACTATAAGATCTTACTTCAAGAGGGCTCTTGCAATAGATAATAAACATTTAGACTAGAGCCATCAGGCACTAGTGCCACACGAAAAACTTTAGCTAGCAGTGTCTGCCGGGGGACCACCCACCCTATGTCAGAGTGACACTTTATAGTAGGTGGTCCCCTTTCCTCCCCTCCATTTTTTTCCCTGCCATTGACTTGTGCACATCGGACCTCGTGGAGAATGCTGCTTCAGTCAACCACAATTTTCAGAAGAGTATTTCACCATTTTCTATCTTTTTCCACTTATTTTAGGAAAAGTTTCTTTTTCATGCATGTCTTCTCCAATGTCTTCCTAGTGCATAAGAACAAGTGCAATTCCTGCGGCATGTAGCTCCCCCACAAAGATGGCCATACCCTCTGTCTTTTTTGCCTGGGACCAGAACATAAGATTGAGGACTGTGAGGCCTGCCAGAGCTTCAACCAGGCCACATGGAAATGCTGCCAACAGGCCCTGGAAGCCCACCTTCTCAAGCTAAAGATGGTTTCTATAGAGAGGGATCTGTGGAAGCTGCGGGGATAGCCCTTCTCCCCAGAGGGTTCTTCTGACTTGAAGAAGAAGAAGAAGAGGGAGGACAAGGAGAAGTACCAGGACCACGATAGATGTCCTTTCTGCCCACAGCTTTCTTCGGGAGCTGAGGGCACCGAGCGGCTTCCCATTACCATGGGTACTGCTCCACCGGCCATGCCTGCTTCCTCTTCTGTGGAGCAATCTTTGGTTCCCCTGCCTGAGCTGTTTTCCATTCAGGCAAGCATCTCCGGAGTCCCAGAGAGCTGCGCCACCCTTAGGCCTCTTAAAGCCCCAGGGTCTAAGTCAGGTGGAGCAGCCAATAAAGTCAGCCGTCAACTCCTCTGATGACCATTTGGCCCAGGCAGATAAGCCACACGCCAGCTCCTCTGGCATCTGCCCAGCAGCTGTGCTTTCATCAGGCCCCAATAAAAGGCCCATAGTTGATCCCCCAGATCAGAGCACGCTGCTGGTTCTGCCACAGCCCTCCTCTGAGAGTTCTCCCTCTTGGGATCCTCCTTCCCCACCTCCTCTGATAGAGACTCCTGGCTCGCCTGTCCACTGAGCCAGTGATGGAGGTGCATTCAATCTGGGGTCAGGGCTGGAATGCCCGATGCCAGACCTCCCTCAGGAGCTGGCATCTCCTGCACCACAGGTTCCTCTGTCTGGGTCAGTTCCCCAATCCCAGACTCCGGTGGGACCCACCGCCTCTTCAGGGCTCACTCCAGATCTCTCTCTGGGGGAAGGTCTGGCACCAGACCTGATGTTACCAGGCCCTTAATACCCTCCATTAGGGCCCCCATCAGGTTCTTTGGCCCCTCCTTCTGGGCCCCTGTCTGGTTACCCACCATCAGGGCCTCCATCTGGACCCTTGGCTCCACTTTCAGGCCTTCATCAGGCCTTCTGATGCCAGGCTTCCCTGCACCTCACTATCCTTCTTCAGGGTATCAGATGCCAGGATATACCTCGCCGGGGTACCCAACACCAGGCTATTCTACATATGGTACGCTGGGGTATCACTATCTGACCCTGGGCTATATGAGTCCAGGATATTCCTATCAAGGCTTCCTGCCCATCTATTGGCCCCCTCTGCCCCCTTCTCCTCAGCCACTGGTGGATCTTTCAGGCAGTGCTTTAGTCTTGGTGGAGTGAGACCAAGACACAGTTGGATTTTGAGTTGTACTGGCTCCAGCCAGCCACAGCTTCCACGCCGGTCTGCATGGACCCTATGCCAAGATCCCTTTCACCAGTGGAGTCTTGCCCTTCTACCTCAGGACAGGCCTCGCACCCAACCATGGTAACAGGTATTGACGGGGCCTTGCAGTCTCATTAACAGAGATACCACTCCCACGGACTCTGTCCCCAGACAGAAGTCAATCATCAGACTCAGTCTCTGACTCTTCCACCTCCTCTGCTTCGGGCTTTGAGACCCCTTTTCTGGGGGATCCCAAACCCAAGGGCTCTCCCAAGTCCCCTCAGGAGGACCCCTCTTTCACAGAGATCCTCTGGAAGATTCAGGAATCAGAAGGCAAATGGGTAGAAGACTGAGGATCAGGACACCCAATGTAAGAGGTTTTTGGAACACCTAGATATGCCCAAGCTGTCCTTGTTGCTCATTCCTCCATGGATTGGACCATGAGGACCTGGCCTCCACAGTTTGGCAGGAGACTTCATCAGTGGCCATAGTGGCCAAGAAGGCCGACAGACTTTATCGAGCCTCTGAGGGCTAAGACCACCTCAGTTCCCATCCTAAAGCGGACTCTGTGGTCATTAATGTGGCCCATGACTGTACAGCTAAGCCTAAGCATATGAGCACCTCCCCTCTGGACAAGGAGTTGAGGCAAATAGACCAGTTTGGGTGCAAAGTTTATTCATCTTCCACACTGACCATCAGAGCCCTGAATTATCTAGCACAGATGATTGTCTACCAGAAATCCATCCTGGGCCAGCTGAAATCAGAATTCGAGACTTTGCCCAATTCTGAGGCTAAATCTAGGATTGCCCAGACAGTCAGGACGACATACGATGTGGTAGATGCCTCAACCTGGAGTACCACCATGGCTGTCAGCATACATAGGTACTCCTGGCTGCGAGTATCCAGATTGGCCCAAGATGGCAATCCAGAATGCTCCATTTTGAGGACCTGTCCTTTTTGGGGGTGACATCAGAGATATCATAACTGAGCTACAGGACAGCGGAAAGGCACTGCGTTCTGTCCAGTCTATGTATTGCTCTAATACCAAGTCCAAACAGCCATTTCATCACCAGCAAAGGTGTCAGAATAGGTAACAGCCTGTCAGATGTCAGAAAAAAAGTTGGGCCCCTTTGGCTGTGGCCACCCCTCCAACAAAGTTTCAGCGAGCTGCTGGGGCAATGTTCCCCCACCCCCCTCTGCCTCCTGACTTGTGGCAGGGCCCCCAGCCTCCACCACAAGTTCTGGAGGAACTGGTAGGGGCAGATTCTCCAACCACCTGATCAGCTGGGAGGTGATCACTACAGTCCTTCAATTAGACGCTCATGGTCACACCGTCGAATTCATAGAGAGACCTCCAGGAAACCCTCCAGGTCTCTCTCACTACCCAAAAAGGCACCACACCTCTCATAAGGGAGGAAATGTAGGCTCTGCTGAAAACTTCAGCCATAGAGCACATTCCTCAGACCCAGGAAGGAAAGGGATATTACTCCCACTTCTTCCTGGACTCTAAAAAGACAGGAGACATCTGTCCAATTCTGGACCTCAGCACGCTAAATCTGTACAAAGATTACAAGAGATTTTGCATGATGACCTTGTCAGGTCTGTTGCCACTACTTCACCAGGGACATTGGCTTTGTGCTCTGGACATGCAGGATGCATACCTGCATATACCAATCTTTCCCTCCCACCACCGCTTCCTCTGATTTACCTTCCAGGGAGAACACTTCCAGATCAAAGTGCACCCCTTTGGCCTTTCCTCAGCACCGAGGGTGTTTGCAAAGTGCCTAGCAGTGGTAGCAGTGGCTTTACACCACCAGGGGATATATGTGTTCCTATACCTCAATGACTGGCTCCTGTTAGCTCCATCAAGGGACGGCCTGGTGACCTCTCTGACTGCTACCCTGGACTTTTTCCGGCAAGTGTGAATTATGGTGAATTACTCCAAATATCACCTAATACCATCCCAATGCCTCCAATTTATTGGGGCAGTGCTGGATACTATTCTGGGTCAGGCATTGGACCAGGTGAAAACCTTGCATCAGCAGGTGATCCAAGTGGCAATAAGCCAATGGACCATGACCCATTCTGACTTACATCTTGTGGGTCTTACGACAGTGGCTATTCCCACTATCCCCCTTGCCAGGCTTCACATGCAGATTACACAGTGGACCCTAAAGGTCCAGTGGGATCAGAGGTCAGATGACCTGGATCACAGGATCCTGGTGTCCAACCCCATGTGTCGGGACCTCCTTTGGTGGCAGAATCTATCCAATTTCATCAGAGGGGTCCTTTTTCAACCTCCCCCTCTGGTTCAGACCCTGACTACCGATGCTTTCAGTCAGGACAAAGGCACTCACCTGGGTAACCACAGGACATAGGAACCCTGATCTCAGCAGAAGCTATCCCTACACATCAATGTGCAAGAGATGTGGGCCATACTATATGCCCTTCAGGCATTCCATCCTCTTCTTCCTCCTGGGTCACTCCTGGTACAGACAGACAATATGTGTGTGGTCTGGTAACTGAATAAACAGGAAGGCACACGGATGTACCCACTGTGCAGGGAGGTCATGCACGTGTGGCACTGGGCGATTCAACATGGCCTACAGCTCATGGCAGTGCACATCCCAGGAGTTCAAGATGTCTTGGCGGACACTCTCAGTCACACTCAGGCAAGGGCACATGAGTGGGAACTGAGGCAGTCTGTAGTCAAAGACCTCTTTGATCTGTGGGTTCGACCCGGACCGCGACCTGTTCACCTCCTCATCCAATGCAAAACTACCCAGTTTCTGGTCGCCCATTCCTGGGCATGGTGTTTTCTGGAGAGACGAGCTGTCTCTCTGCTAGAGAGGAAGATTCTTGTATGCCTTCCCTCCCTTCCCGCTATTGCAGAGGGTGCTTCAGAAACTACAGCAAAATTGGGCTCACATGATTCTTAAAGCCCCTCATTGTCTTTGCCAAGTGTGGTTTCCTCTGCTCTAACTGTTGAGAGTGGAGCCTCTGGTTCCTTTTCCCCTCTGCCAGAACCTGCTGACTCAGGACAAGGGCATGCTAGTCCATCCAGGTCTCAGGTCCCTTTACCTTCATGCCTGGCACCTGCTGACATAGCTGTTGCATGCTTATGGGTCTCTGCCAGAGTTGCACAAGTTCTTGTGGAGGCCTGAAAGCCATCCACAAGAACCACATATGCTATGAGATGGAAGAGGTTTTTCATTTGGGCATCATCCAAGTGTTGGGACCCTTTCACTTGCCCTGTCCCACAGGTCATGGAATACCTATTGTATCTCTCTGACCTTGGCTTTAGTTATTCTTCTCTGAAGGTCCACTTGTTTGCCATTTCTGCATACCACCAAAACCTTTCTAAAAGGAATTCTTCATCTGAAACCCCCAGTCAGGAACCCTGTCCCACCGTGGGATCTAAATTTTATTCTTGAAGAGCTCACTTTCCCTCCCTTTAAACTGGCCTTGAGCTGCAAACTGTGCTATCTTTCCTGGAAAGCACTCTTTTTAGTTGCCATTACTTCTGCTTGAAGGATTTCCAAGCTTCAGGCCCCGATTTGTAAGGAGCATTATTTTATTTTCCACAGAGACCGGATGGCTCTGCTTACAAATCCTAAGTTTCTACCAAAGGTGGTTTCTGAGTTTACTTTGAATCAGACCATACACCTGCCAGTGTATTATCCTGAGCATTCTAATCTAGGGGAGGCCATTCTGCACACACTCGATGCGCACAGAACTTTGTGTTACTACATGAACCGCATGAAATCAGTACAAAAAATGGATCAGCTTTTCATTTAATTTGCACTGAAGAGAGAGAGGGCGCTGCAGTTTCAGAACAGTGTTTGTCCAAATGGTTAGCAAACTTCTTTTTATTTTGTTATTAGAAGTATGACAAGCTCCTTCCTGGGGAAGTTAAGGGGCATTCAACTAAAGGCATGGCTGCAGCTACTGCTTGTTTCAAGAATATTTCTGCCATGGACATTTGTGTGGCAGCCACTTGGAGCTCAGTCCACACCTTTATCAAACATTACAGTCTGAATATTGCCTCTAGGTCCAGGGCAGGCTTTGGACTAGCCATCCTTCAGGGCTTCCTGTCTTTATTTGGTACCTACTGCAGACCTTTCCTGCCTCCCATGCTTCAGCCTTTGCCTGAATTACACTGCTTAGGACTCAGTCTTAATGGTTATTACCTACTACAACAGCCCTCTCAAAGTAAGATAGTACAGTTACATAAGAACTTACCATAACAGTAAATCTTCGAGAGAGGTTCTCGCAGTAGGTACCTTTTTCCCTCCACCTTCCCCCAGATTCTGCAGCTACTTCTTTCTAGCCTTTCTCTTGGCTCCAGAAGCCCACTCCTTTCTTCTGTCGCACCTTCTTAGGTCTCCGGCTGGAGAACTGGAGGGTGGGCATGGAGACCGCCCACTATATAGTGTCATGCTGAAGTCCATCACGTGATGTCGGGTGGGTGGTCCCTCGCCAGACACTGCTAGCTAAAGTTGTCTATGTGGTCCTAGTGCCTGTCGACTCTAGTTCTAATGGTTATTACCTACTGCAAGAGCCTCTCTTGAAGATCTACTGTTATGGTAAGTTCTTACGTAACTGTACTTCCCATCAAGGATAGATGCTTCTGCATCTGTTTTTTGTGCACTAACTGTGGATGTTGTGAGGCCCTCTAATAGATGGTCTAATAGATCTGGATGCATTTTCCTGTTAAAAATAGTGGTGGACTGGATACATCTTGGATGGGTACATTTGATAATCCTGCCCTATATCACCTACAATGACTTTGCAAAGGACAGTCCTATAGCAAACTATTGGTTGTGGTGGGGTGGATGGATTTCTCTATTCAGTAAATGGGGATCTTAACTGAATGGCTTCACATTTTAGTCTGCAGTCAATGTTTTGCATGAAACCAATTAAAGAAACAGCAGTCCCATGTGCCACTTTGTGTGCATTCAAACCTCCAGCCTGTTTGCATGAGGAATCCTGGCACTGGCATGGTTGGCCTGATGCTCTCACCTAATTACCATCAATCATATGAGTTATTACAGAGCAGACCATTATACGCCAACCTCCTGACTGGATAAGATCCATGTGACTACTACATGGTATTCGCAGTGATCAAGTGCAAGTTTTATCATTGTATGACGATGGGGTGAGCACAGCAGCCGTCAGTATACTTTTCTTATTTGACTCCTAATGAAGGAGGGACTCAACTTCAAGGTTAAAGTTTATACAATATCTGATTTATTGGGGTAGAAGTTGTCATCTTTGTAGTAAAGTGGGGCCAGTGTTGGGGCTGACAGTGTAGTCTAGTGGTCAGAGTAATGAGCTGTGAGTGAACTTGATGCATCCAGCAGACCTGGGTTTGATCCCCACAACCTCCACTTGCATACTGCATGACTCTGAGCAAGTAACTTAATTTACCTAGTGCTCCCAGGTTGCCTCTGAAAAACAGGCACTTATGCCTAGTGGGCCTTACAGTACCTGGTTACCAAAAAATAAAAAAAAAGGCATGGCAACCCTATTTTTTTTTTGGATTTTAAATGTTTAGATGACCATCATGTACTAGGCAAACAATTATGAATTTCACATGGGCTTGGTGCAACATCCTTAAGCCTTGATTTAATGGTTGCATGGAATTTTGTAGTCTGAATGTGAGGCGGTAAGGAATTCAAAATATTTGAAGCCCTGAAACCAAAAGCTTTTGCGCATGGTTTTCAGTCTGTGAAACATTAAGCAGATAAGTATCTATGGAATGAAGACTTTGGATTCTGGTGGAGGGGTTGTCAACTGGGAGGCTAGGTGGACCAGATACATATACGATATTGTCTTGTGAGCAGGCGTTGAGTGTCTGTACTGTCCAGTGATAGCACTTGAGTCTGGAGTACAGGAGGCAATACTGCATAGGGTCTGTCAGTGCAAACCATACAATATGGTGTTGGCATTGGAGCACTGCATTTTTGCAGAGCTCAGGGACTGGGGCCAGACCGCAGACTAGGGACTCATATTCAGTAGGAGGAAGCAGTGTCCGTTGTGCATTATTGGTTCTATCTTCAGGAGTCTGACAGTTTCAGCTTCAATATAGCACACCAAGTTTCAGGTGGACCTTTTTTGAAATACTGTTACACAAAACTTTTCAGCATAGGAGAGGATGAGTCAAGGTGTACCCCACATATTTAAAGCTATCCACACATGTTAGTGGGGTACATCTAACAGTAACCAGGGCATGCAATCTGAACATGCATTTGTTTTTTAATTACCACTCAGTTCTAGGATTGGCAGACATCAGCAGAGTGTAAGCCCAGATTGAAACATCCACTGCAGGCTTTCACTTAACTGATATCTATGTATTTCATAATTCTGTAACTGACTGAATGTAGAAGACTTACTGCAGCTAAACCTCTGTGATGTCAATCAGTTGAGATCCAAGTTTACTTAAGGGAACAGGCAGCGCTCTTAAAGCCCCATCCCAGTATGGGACTCAATCTCCGGTAGGGACAATCATCTGTGCAGCCACACTGGGAGGTTCTCCCTTTGGCCAGAGTTGCAGTGGTAACAGAACAGGCCTTGAACTGTTTTTGCCTGGTACATTTGGTGGGTGGGGTGGGGGCTCTTCACATCAGATAAAGATACCTCGTTTGGACCAGGAGACAAAATCCAAGTTGCTCTTGGCACAGTATATCCTATTTAGGGATAGAACACAAGCTTGACCACTGCATGTACAGGTATGTTAGGCAATCCAGCTAAACAAAGAAAGAATTCTGCCAGTACTCAGTACCAACAGGCGCAGAATCATTCTTACAGACCCACCCCACCAAAGTATTTTATTAGTTTAGTTGAAGTTTTTTTTGTGTGTATACGGTGTCAACTCACCAAAGTTATGAACTCATATCCATTATAAAATTCTTTGCATTGCTCCTTAGTTGGCAGACACCAGAAAGACAGTGAAAACTGGGAGCCTGCTCATTCACTAATACACTATGAATAGTCGTGGCCTCATGACCTTGCAGATTTTTGAAATGGACTCAAGTTCATATCTTTATTGGTGAAGTGTCACTATACAGCATACAAAAAAAAAGAACATCTCTTGAACTAATCAAATTCTTTTGGGAGTGGGTCTCTGCGTGGGATTCTACCCATTATTGGTGCCTTGCATGTGACTTCACCCTTCAGTTTGAGATCCTGGCCTCCCAAGGTTTCAGAAGAGTTTGTGGACTCCTGTTCTTGAAGAAGTGTTATAAACAGAAACTTTATGTTGAAGAAATCGTAAAGATCAAAGCGATTGGTTTTGTCAGTGCTTGTGAGTACATACTGAAGCAATAGAGCAGACAGCTTATGATTACTGATAAAACAGCTCCTCACTGCTTGATCCTCAGTGGAACCAGACCAGTAATAAAGTAAATTAAAAAAAAAATCCCAGAGCAGCAGAGTTTCAACACTAGCATTCCCTTACAGAGGGATGTTCAGAGTTTCGATCCCCCACCAATTCTGTCAGCACCAATAAGCCCTTCATTTCACACAGAGAGAATAAAGGAGCCAGACCAAGTCTACATCAGCAGTTCTGAACTATCTCACTGGCTCATTTCTAGCCAAGTGTTTGTTATACCAACATTATTGCCTTGGCACATCAAATCTTTAACCTGTGACTGGGACTGAGAAGATGAGATGTTATCCCAGGGTTTCAGTCAGCTGAAAAAAAAATGTTTTTGGCCACACACATACACACACACACACACACACACACACACACACACACACACACACATATCAAGATAGTAAACTAGTTGCAATTCATATCTGCTGCCCATCTCCCCACCTCTGAATCACACTGGATAATCTGAGCTAGAATTCAAACTGGGTCACTGTCGATTCTTCTTCCCCAACACAATTAACACACACAAACATATTGCACGTGTGCCCATACACATCATATATGTGTTACATAGTAACAAAGTATTGTGGTGAAAGAAGGGCATACCACAGGGACCATCTTGTCTGCTCATTCTGCTGTGTGGCAGTGACCATGCCCAGTTTGAGTATGGACACACACCCAAACCAAACAGCCAAACTGTTACCTTACTCATGCCATTCTCCCTCAGAAATATAGTCCTGCTTTGAAAGACTGCAAATAGATAGCTTCCATAACCACAGTGGGCAAGATATGTCACATTAACCACCCTCTGTGTGAAGTAATGCTTTCTAATGTGTCCCTAATTCTACCCTCCCCCCGTGTTACAGGACATGCTCTCTAAATCTGCTTACGCTGTTCAGATCCAACATCTGTGTGCAGTACTCCACTGTTTAGCCCCTTTAGTGTTCAGAGAACAGTGCTCATATACTTTCTCTTCCTTCTCTTTTCTAGGCTAAATCATTTTAGTATGTCCAACTCTTTTCATAGCTCTTGCCTCCTAAGCCTAATCATAGTGACCCTATGGTAGACCATCTCAATCTCTGTAATGTCCTTTCTTTACTGTGATGCCCAGACCTGGACACAACCAAGTGTGATCAAACCAAAGCGTTGTGCAGAAGAAGGATCACCTCCCTTAAACTGCTTTTTACACCCATTACATCTCAGCATTGCATTTACTTTCCCCGAGTGTGGCAACATACTGCCTGCCTAGTTTCAGGTAAAGGTCCACAGTTACAGTTACCACTACCATAGATCATTTTCTTCAGTTGTGCTATCCACTGCTGAACTACACAAAGTGTACATACAACCCAGATTTCACACCCCGAGATGTACAACCTTACACTTTCCCACATAAAATCGAAGCCCCCATTTCCCAGCCCATGGTCCTAATGGGTGCCGCTCACACTGTTATGTATCTTCTTCCTCTGCTGTGGACACTTTTTTTGCCAATTTAATGTCATCAGTAATCTTCAGCAGCTCACTGCTGAACCCCTCCTCCAGGTCATTAATAAATGTATTACAGAGCAGCAGACTGGGCACAGACCCCTGAGGTACTCCATTCAGCATTCCTTCCTCTCTGAATAATGACCATCCACCCACATTCTCCTACCTGTCAGCAAGTTTATTATATGCCTTCTGCACAGTTTGGGGACTGTTTATTTATTTATTTGAAAATCAGTAACTGGGAAAGGTTAAAGCACCCTGAGCCAGGGCTCATTTTCAGGTGTGACCTAGGGAAAGGTGATTCAATAAATCAAAAGCAGTAGAGAAGCATCCCAAAGATAAAGTACAAACACTTTTCCACATCAAGTCTAATTTGTATGAGAAAGCATTAAGTAAGCAGTCACTTTCATTTTCATATGAAGTGAACCCATGTGGTCTATATAAAAGCAACCCTTTCAACACAGGGCACACAGTCCTGTAAGGCAGTGCCTGAAATGATTTAATTAGGACCTAAAAAGTATATGTAATATTGAGTGGAATGCATTTGTGTGTACTAGGGCCACTCACCTGATAAAGTGGCATGTAGCCACAAAACATCAGCTTTGTACTATGGCCTGTAAAATAGTGCAAATCAAAACTTTTTTTTTAACAATATTTGCTGAGGGAGAATTCCTTTTTGTTGTTTTGTTCTTGGCTATCATTCAAAGAGCACTCACCTTCTCAGTTTTATTCTGTTTTACAGCAGCAGCATCCATGTCTCTCTAGAGCCCTCAGCATACCTTTTTATCTACCTTGGCCACAGTCATGCAATAATCCTTTGTTTTTGACAACATGGGTCCCCTTCTCAGTGGCAAAGGTGGCTGCACAAAACTGGGTGCAAATAGCCACCCAATTACATTGCCACCTAATGGGGATGTCCACTGGTGCTGGGGAAGGAGCCCACTCATGACTAAGTTACAATTAAAAATTAGTTGCTAGATGTTAGTGGGTGGAAATCCCACTGACATTCTTGCTAGCAACTCCCACAGGGGCAAAAGATGGCTTGATGCCAGTTGTGTGGCACTCTACCATGCTGTGAGTGCATGAAAATCCTGTACCACACCTAAAGGCCCCCTTTCTGGGCTGCCACTTTTTCAAATAGTTTTCATCTGATCCAGTGCTCCCCATACTCCTTACGACTTTCTCTAGCATTTAATGGACCCCTCAGTCTCATTTCCCTATGTGGTGCTTGTTCCCACAGTGTTCTGTGATACTCTCTGTCCTTAATCAGCTCTGCAATACTGGGTCACAGAACTTTGAAAACTCCATGCTTGTCTGGAATAGTTCCATAGGCAAGGAGTATCATAAAACTCTGTGACTAAGTTTGTAAGGGTCACCAGTGACATCCTATTAGGCCATTTCACAAAGCATGGAGACCACATTCCATTTCTTGCAAGGTCACAGTGCGAATAATGACTGTGCTGGGAAGGCTAGATTCCCCAAGTTACTGCAGTAGCTACATGTGCATAATGTCAATTTAGAAACTAGCCCTTGTGAGATGTACTGTATTGGGCCCCAAAATAATTTTCCATAGCAACAGAATGTGATGTTCTAAATACAGGGATATGACTCCAGCTGAGGGAAATGTAAGAGGACGACAGGATGTCTATGACACAGAGATCCATTTCTCATGCAAATGACCTCAGTAGTAAACAACAGGGGACAACTGCAGAAAATTGATGATACATAAGCTAAATTGTGTCTCAGTATAATCTTTCAGACAGTTTACCTTTATACTGGAGATTTGCTTTATGGTACATATTTATATGGGACAAGCAGAACCAGTTTTAAACAAGCATTTGGCAATGCTGAATGTTGTCGCACTGGCATTGGCAGTGGCGGAGCTAGAGACACATAAGAGGAATGGCAGTGAAGTATTGAAGTGACGCCAACCCCAACCCCACCCTGTAGAGAGCGACAGGCATTGGGGTGTGCCTTTGGGTCGTCAGCTATAATGATCATACCACTGTACCTCACCCTACCCTGTAGACACTGACAAGTGTCGTGGTGTGCTTTGGGCATTATACTTACCCCATTCCATAAGGAAATATGCTGATGTGGGTCCAGTATAGGAGCATGGGGTGAAGTTTGTGGCTGAACAGTGCAAGACACACCACGATGCCTGTCAGTGGCTTCAGGGTGGGTGTGGGTGGGGAATGGCGTGAGCATGACATGCAATCCCAAGTCACAGCCCTGACGCCTGTCAGTCCATACCGGGTGGGGTGCTACAGTTGGAAACCCTAACACCATAGGCATGTAGTGGTAGTTTCACTCCATATTTTCAACATGGGCTGCTTGTCTGACCACCTCATGAAAAGCGGCACAATCACTTTGTTAGCTGAAACATGGTTTTGCACAGTGGCCATGCCATTTAGAGACAGAGGAATGAAAACACAGTTTTGGGCAGGATGTGGAGAATGACAACTGTATTGTTCATGAGGAGGCGTAAAAAATGGCAACGTTAAAAATCTGTGGTGGCGATATGAAATATTGGCGAAGCAATGAGCATGAATACAAACTGCGTAACAGACATCCACAACCCAATTATTTGTGGGAGTTTTTTAGGCACATTTTCAACATAGGTATTTTGGGTCCTCCCATCATGAACAGTGGTGCTGTGATTTTGCTAATGTGTCCCAAAAGGTGATTTCCCACAGCGAGCACGCCATTCTGCGACACAGATGCGGAAACGAGTTTTGGGTAGGCCGTGAAAAATGGCAGCTGTACTGTTGATGAGGAGGGGTGCACAAATGCTAGTGGTGAAAATCTGGCATGAAAATATTGCAAATTTACGAAGTTACAAGTCTGCGTGGAAACTGTGCAACGCGCTCTTGCAGCACAGTCATTTTACGGGCTTTCGGCACCAAATTTTCAACATAGGCATTTTAAGACCTCTGCTCATGAACAGTGTCATCGTCATTTCCTCAAACTGTCCCAAAACTGATTTTGCACAGCGACCGCAGTTCTGCGCCGGATGTGCGAAAACACATTTCAGCCAGGATATGTAAAATGACAGCTGTACTGTTCATAAGGAGGTGTGGAAAAATGCAAATTTTGAACATCTGGAGTGAAAATATTACAAATGCATGAAGTCACAAGCGTGCGTGCAAACTGTGCAACACACGCTCATAAAACACAAATTTTATGGACTTTCAGCCCCAAATTTTCAACACAGGCATTTTAGGACCACTGCTAATGAACAGTGTCACTGTCATTTTCATAATGTGTCTCGAACACGGACTTTCCACAGCAACCACGCTATTCTGCTCCAGAACTGTGAAAACACATTTTGGTCAGGATGTGAAAAATGACAGCTGTACTGCTCATAAGGAGGTGCAGAACAATGGCAATGATGAAAATCTGGAGTGAAAATATTATAAATTTCCAAACTTACAAGCGTGCATACAAACTGCGCAACGCACGCTTGTAAAAAAGTCATGTTATGAAGTATTGTCACCAAATTTTCAGCATACGCATTTTAGGACTTCTGCTCATTAACAGTGTAACTGTCATTTTTGTAATTTGTCTCGAACACTGATTTCCCACATCGACCGTGCTATTCTGCGCCGGAAATGCGAAAACACATTTCGGGCAGGATGTGAAAAATGACAGCTGTACGGTTCACAAGAAGGTGTGGAAAAATGCCAATGCTGAACATGTGGTGTGAAAATATTGCAAATTTGCTAAGTTATGCGCCTGCATAGCAGTTGCGCAACGCACGCTCGTAAATCAGTCATTTTGGATTTTTCCACAGAATTTGCAACATAGGCTTTTTGAGAGCCCCCCTCATGAACACTAGCACTGTCATTTCATTCCTCACTCCCGAAAGGTGATTCCATGCAGTGTCTGCGAAACCACCTTTTGGGACCAAATAAAGCCATGACAGTGCAAGAATTCATGAGGAGGGTCTAAAAACCCATGTTGAAAATGTGGTGCCAAAATTCCAAAAATGCCTGAGATATGCATCAAAGTTGAAAAAACCCTATTTTTTTCCATTATACAGCTTACTGGCATTTCCTCAGTTCCCGGTCGGCTTTGAAGAGTGCAGACGTGTTCCCAGTCCACCGAAGATAGTCGCGCCGGACTCCACAGGTAAGTATGGGGTGAGGGGGTGTGTGGGGAGGCAGGGTGCGCAGAGGGTGGATGCAGGTTGTGGGAGGGAGACTATGAGGGACCGTTTTTGTGCTACAGGGTTAAAAAAAACACATTGCGGGATAGTTTTTTTTCTCCTGGGATTTGGCATGCTGGGGTGGGCTCCCAGCATGCCACCTGTTTGGGGGGGGGTGCTGCAGCTGATGGGGGATTGGGCACCCTCATCAGCACACAACAAAAGGGGTTAATTTATGCTGGCAGGATTGGCATCCCCAGTAGGCACACAAGGAAAGCAGGGGGGTGGGGCAAGAGCCGAGGGGAAATGGGCACCCTCCTCGGCATATAACAAATGGGGGGAGCACTTTATGCCAATGGGGAGTGGACTCCCCTGTTGGCACATACATTGGGACCACAGTAAGCCTGCAGGGAGATTGGGCACCCCCGAAGTCGACAGTTGGACGGCCGCCATGTTTACAATGTGGCCAAGCATGTCAGGAGGTCCGCTGCATCTGATGAGCTTTGCTCAGATTGCAGTGGATCTTTCCTTAGATGTGCTCACCACATTATGTATGCATGGCGTGGCGCCAGCAAGCAGGCTAATTGGGGAATGAGGGACGCACCTACTGATGCGTGCCCTGCATTTGCCCAACAGTGACAGTGCCTCCAAATCTGTACTACCACAAGATAAAAAGACACCCCCCCCCAAAACCTAACTTGTTCTGACATTTAGAAACAGAAATCACATCCTGTTAACTTTACTGTAGTAATTAGCATATTATTAATATGCAAACCAAAGGGCTGGAAAATGGTTTAAAAACAAACAACTGTTGGGGTTCTACCTTAAATTGGATCCAGAAGCCAATGATGTAATGCCTTTTAATGGACCAACATAGACATAACAACAAGAACAAAGTGTTCTAGTTTTCAGACCAACAAGTCATCCGTCAGAAGCCTAATGACAGTTATTTATTTATTTATTTGCTTTTGTTAACCGGGTAGGTCACACTAGACAGCCATGTGCCTATTTTCAGGTGAGACCCGGGAGGGTTACAAACTGGGTTACAGAGAGTTTACACAGTATCATGAGAGAGGTTTACATCGAGATGCGGGACGAGTATAAACAGGGCAAGGAGCAATTGGGTGAGCAAACAGCAAGTTAGGAAAATTTACAGGGGAGAGATTGTGTGAACAAACAGTAAGTCAAAAAAAGTTTTACATCAAGATACATGACAGCTTAATAGGGCTATCGTAGGGAGCTAACAACAAAAATGGAGACAAAGTGGTACAAGATACGTACTGAGCAAAACAACAGAGGCTACAGCACCCCAAGGGGTAGGTGCTCCAGGGGGTTACAAAATAAGCTATACATACCCCAGAGTAGTTCAGTGCATAAAGGTAAGAAAACCCATATGCCATCAGAAAATCATACAATGGAATACCAGTGCCAGTTGGGGGGGGATCATAGCCACACCGAGGGGGTAGGACAGGCTCAGGTGAGACATGTGACAGTTCCAGGACCAGGTACCAGAGGTAAAATAACAATAATAATAGACCCTAAGAAGGCAGGGCCTGTCTCATGCCCAAGCAAGAGTGTTGCGAGATACATGAACAAGTGGAGGGACCCATCAGGTAATGCCACAGGAAGGATTTGAAGCCCAGATGGGAGGAGGCGGACCGAGTGCAGGCAGGGAGCGAATTCCAGATTTTTGGGGCATACACGGTGAAAGCCCGGTCACCCGCCAGGGTACAGGTTCTCGGAACCAAGCGGTCAGGTGTAGCTCGCGACCGGAGGGGGTAGGAGGAAGTGTCGGGGACAGGGGGAAGGGCAAGGGATGCAGGAGAACCGGATCTGACAATGTTGTCGATGAAGTTCCCAACTACAAAGGTGCGGTGTTTCTCGGGGGGTAGCCACTGTAAACGTGAGTAGAGGTCGCAGCGGTGAGTTAGAGGCGTGGCGCCGGCAGCAGATATTATTATGGTGTCCCACTTTGAGAGGCTAGTTTTGGGCATGGGGCAAAGGCGACTAGCCCATAGCAGAGAGATGGGAGAAGGACCCCCCTGGCTAGGGCAAGACAAGCCGAGGGGGTTAAGCAGCTTTTGGCTCTATAGGCGAGGCCCAGTTTGCCATTTGTAGCCTTACAGACATTTCGGATGTGCAGAGTGAGATCAAGTTGTGGGTCAAGCGTAACACCCAGGTATTTGACGGCAGCCACCATCTGCAAAGGGGCACCATCAGCCCCGAGGATTTTGAGCGGGGCAGGGCAAGATTTTAATTTGCACTGGGACCCGAAAAGCATAGCTTGGGTTTTTTTGAGGTTGGTAGTAAGCCTATGTTCAACCAACAAGTTGGATCCACTCAAGTCGGAGTTAAGTTGTGAGTTAATAGTGACAACATCTCGGGCGCTACCAGTACAACCAGGTCGTCCGTGACATAGAGTGGAGTGCCCAAGTGGAGGTGATGGACGGCAGCTCATTGATAAAGAGGAGAAGAGAGAAGGGCTGAGAACCGACCCCTGGGGAACTCCGCACAGGACATCAGTGAGGTGGGAGGGGGTGCGGTTAAAGTTGGTATACTGCTTCCGACCAGAGAGGTAATTGAGGAACCAGTTGTGTGCAGGGGGGGAGAGACCAAATGAGACAAGGGTGGAGCTAAGGAGACCGTGGTCAACCCTGTCAAAGGCTTTGGAGAGGTCCACAAAGATGGCACCGGTGAGGCTGCCCTGATCAGTGGTGGTTCTAATGATCGAGGAGACAACCATGAGGGCAGTAGCCATGCTGTGACCTTTCCTGAACCCATGTTGGGCAGGGGAGAGGAGGTTGTGTGCTTGTATGTACCCAGTGAGCTGAGAGGCAACTACCTTCTCCAGGACCTTCGAGGCGGCCGACAGGATGGCGATGGGACGATAGTTGAGTGGATCTCTGGGGTTACCTTGCTTTAGAACTGGAGTTACCTTGGCAATTTTCCAGAGATTAGGGATGATACCAGTGGTTAGGGAGGAGTTGAAGATGTGAGTTAGCGCTCGGGCCAGAAGGGAGGCCCCAAGTCTGAGTAGTCTAGGTTCTAGGCAGTCATGCCCTGCCCCACTATGGGGGGAGAGGCGGGCAAGGTGCCCTTGGATCTCGGTGGCCAACACATGTTGAAGGAGGAAGGGGGCGGGACTTGGGGCCGGGAAGGGGGTTGTGAGTGACGCATGAGCGGTGGGTGGGGGGTGAGATAGGTGGCAGAGTGAACGTGGCATTGAAGGCATTAGCGATTGTGAGTGGGTTGTTGCAGCTGACCCCATCTATGAGCAGGTCAGTAGGCTGCACTTTGGTTGAGACCCCAACAGCATTTCTGATGTTCTGCCAGAAACTCCTCGGGTTGCCGGCAAAGGAGTGCAGGGCTGATCAGCAAGCCTCACTTTTCGCTGCCGGATGGCCTACGGGGTTTCTGAGCCTTCTGTATGCAATTAGGTCGGTGTTGCCTAGGAGGCTTTGTATGCCAGCAGCTCTTATCCCGTTGTTTCATTAGGGAGAATAGACCGCTGTGAAGCCATTTGGTGACGGCAGCCCTAACCCTCCTTCTAGTAATGGGGGCATGCTTGTCCTGAACAGGGAGAAACTTAGATAGAAAAATATCCAGGGCTAGGGCTGGGTCAGCTGACGCAGTGACCCTAGACCAGTCAATTAATGCCAGGTCGCCAAGGAAGTCAGATGGGGAGAATTTTGAGTAATCCCTCAGCTGGATCACTTTGCTGGGCACCTTGGCATGAGAGATGCCCCAGACGCAGAAGGTTGGCGAGTGGTCGGAGATAGCATCGGGTAGGATGCCTGAGGAGGTAAACCTATCTGGCCTTTTGGTAAGTATCCAGTCAAGTAGTGACCCTACGCCACCCTGGAGAGAGGGCCTTGTTGACTCGGAGATTATTTGGCTAAGTGCAAGGCTTGAGAGCAGTGGCTTATATAGCTTACAGTTGGAGCCCATCCAGTTGAGATTGAAATCACCTATGATGAGGACTTCATTGGGGCCTGTTTTTCTGCCAAGGAGGGAGAGTAGCGAGGAGAGTCCAGGCAGACCACCCTTGGGGGGTTATAGCAACAAATGAGGTGAATTTTCTTTGTGAGGCCCAAGAGGAGAGGGCATGTAGGAACTCACAGGGGCGTCGGATGTTGGGGCACCAGGGGTGGATACGTTTAGGTGAGCTTTGTAATAGAGTAGCACACCACCCCCACGTTTATTCTCCTGCCGATCACGTCTAATGAGGGCATACCCGGGTAGGGTGCATGCCACGTCGGGAATGTGAGGTTTGAGCCATGTTTCTGAGATACCCATGATATCAGGGTTGTAGTGGGTGACCCAGGTGGTGAGCTCCGCAAGATTATGTAAAAGACTCCGAATGTTGAGGTGGACAATTTTTAGTCCCTTAGAGGAGAACCACGTAGGTGGGGACTTTGGGAGGTAGCCTGGCTGGGGCATGTGGCAGCCCCAGAGACATTTGCAGGTGGGGTGAAGGTAGCTGCCATGATAAGCTGGGGGTGTGAGATCGCTGTACCAAAGCAGGGGAAGAGAAACAACAATACTTTTAACACCTAGATCATGCAAAAGAAAAAAGAAAGAAAAAATTCCCATTGATTTAAAATACTAATTTTTTTTTTAAAAAAAAAGAAGATTATGTCAGAGAAGCTTAACAGTACCTTGTCACCTTAAGCTTGGAGAGTCTCAGGGTCAGACGTGCTTAGTGCAAAAGACATACAAAGAACTCTACTACATATAAATTAAATTGACATATGAGATAACAACTACTTGAGCAGATGACTCAAATCAAATTATGAGTGTCTTCTGTTTGTTTTTTTCAAATGAGTATTTTTAACAAATAGGGATTTTTTTTGTTTTTTCTGCATGATCTAGGTGTTAAAAGTATTGTTTTTTTCTAAATAACTGTCATTACTCTTCTGATGAAGGACTTGGTCTGAAAGCTAGAGCACTTTGTTCTTGTTCTTACATCTATGTTGGTCCATTAAAAGGCATCACATCATTTGCTTCTGGATCTGTTCTTACAAGAACCAATATGGCAAATACTAAATCTAGATTTTTACCTTAAATCAAAAACGTTTTGCCTTTACCTAACATGTACTGCATTCCAAACTCCATACAGACAGAGCTAATCACAGCCATAAAAATTGAGATGAAACTAAAAAGCTCTTTTGCATTAAGCTGAGATGTACACCAGCTTTTCATGTCTAAAACTGCCTTCTATCCTTATAAGATGCTTTTCTGCAGTTTCAAACGATGTCCTCTAGCACACAGACACATGCACACCAGTTACACATTGCAATGGTTCCCTCTAGTGGCTATTTGTGTTGCTGCTGGCTGACTCAGGCCCATAGTGCTATAAGATGGGTTAGCACAACTGCTCAATCAGCTGAACTGTTAAAGTTCTTGCTGTCAGAACACAAAGCCCCTGATTTTAGCCCCAGCCTCTTTTTCTCTGTCCAACAATTTCTGAATTCTGTACCTGAGTGGGGAAACACTGTAATAACCCCATCTCAGGGGCTGACTGACCCTCAAGTGAACAATGAATTACAATAAATGACTGTGAACACATGCACACATATATACATAAGAGAAACCATATAAACAGATTGAGATTATACTTGGATACAAGTATGTATTGCATGCAATATACTAAAGGAGTACGTGATGGTATGGGGCTTGATATGTGTAATATCTCAATGAGTGGCAAGTGAGCACAGGAATTATCACGAGTGGCCCTGTATAGCAGAGCCATGAGTGATTTTTCTGAACTCACTTGCCACGAGTTGTGATATTACACATATCAAGCCCCTTACCCTCATATCCATTTTATACAATAGGGGCCTTTTAGTTATGTTCATATTTGTTAACTTATCTTACAGAGTTGTTGTGGTACCTATGTTTTCTTCTTACCGGTCTTCTTCTGCAGCATTTGGCTGCTAGAGTAGCTGGTGTAGAGAGAGTACTGATATTTTGTGCTGATGTGTACACACAATATTTATCTGGTGCATTTTCTCACTGTGTGCACGTCAGCTTGATGATATCAGTATGTGGTGAGAATACTAGTATTTACTTAGTGGGTTATCAGAAGACCCCTATTGTATAAACTTGCATATACAGATAAGCACATGCACTCACACATATATATACTGTAGATATTATATGGGGAGACACACGAGATACACACACACACACACACACACACACACACACACACACACACACACACTCAATCTCACTCATTCATACTAACACTCACACTCCTAGAGGCTATAATAGTTCTGGTGGACTGAATCCTGAAACCATGGGGAACAGCTCACCTTTGAGGTCACTGTTGCTCTAAGATCACAGTTTGGGTCATCATTTTATATTGTTTTAAAAGTACAAATAAAAAAGAAACGAAGAAAAAGATGATCATTCCCTATAGGTCTAGCATCGAGTTTCAGCCAGTCACAATGTAGGATATTGAGCCATTGTGGCCCAGATAAAGAATGACATACAAAAAAGATTTCTGGCAAATAGAGGGAGGCACTCTTTGTTGAAAGCAAAAGTGTGGCTCAAAACAAGGAACAAACACAGAGATGTGTGATCATTGGGAACCACTCAAAAGTGCTTGGGATGTAGTGCAGCTCCGACAGGCTTTCACTGTCATTGCTCCTTCCTTGAGCCTTGGGCTAAGGCAGCCAGGAAGTTGGCTGCTTACATCTGCTGTGATTAATGCCTCCCATCCTGGGGAGTCAAATATACTTTCATTCATGAGACTGCTCCAACAGACAAATATGATCTATCTCTATATACAGGTACTAGGGCTAACACTGGGTAGTTTTTCAAATGAGACTACCTCAGCTATCAACATTGCAAGCTGTACTTTCAGTGTCGTGTAGCCTAAGTAGCTAACAAACATCCCCGAAATAATATGCTATTAAAAAACAAAACTCATAAGGCTGTTTAAATACTTGGGCAGTCCCCAATCAGAAATCAATGTGTAAAGGACTGCCAAATGCTTTTTTTTCTCAAAGATACACATTTCAGAGAAGACATGCTGCTTCTTGAATAAACAAAGTTTTCTTTCTGAATCTCTCTACAATCACATATCATATGGCTGTCATGTGAAATGACATTTATTTTATACAGTAGATAATCATCATATCACAGTGCCTACCTAATGATGTCATATTTATACAATAAGTGCGAGTTCATTAAATGGGGGGTTCTTTTTTATTTCCTGGCCATGTACATGCACTAACATCTTCTGATGTAGATTCTGGCAGTGATTTTTCTTAGTAGCACAGTTGGAAAAAGTCGATTTTAACTGCTGATGCCACAAGCAGGTGTCATCACACATTCTAATTTTAGAAGGTGTGATTAACTCTAGCAGAAGGGGGTAATATGATTTTTTTTTTATTGCCACTCATGAAAAGCCACATTCATTGTATAAATATACTCACACACGCAAAAACACACAAAAGTTTCTTCTGCATGACCCCTTTGTCTTAAAAAAAGCTCCCACCTCCCCATCAACAAGGTGGTCAGATGTTAGAAGAAAGTAAGAAAAAATCTATACAACAAAGTTTCCAAAAGTACTGACAGTTTTGGTACAATGTCTAACTCTGTACCTTTTAAAGCATTGTAAAAAATTGTACATCATATCATTCAGGGCAGATTTCTTTTTGGCACTTTCTAAAATTGTACTGCTACTTTTCATAGCCTTGGCACCTCTATGTACAGAAGTTTATAGCAAGAAAAAAATGTGGGTCAACATCGTAACCCTTATCTTTAGAGATCTGTAATGCTACTGCACTGCCCTAGAGAAATTGAAGGGGAGGTCAAATTTTCAAGCTGAAGCAAACAGTCGATGAGGCAACAGAATAGTATTGTTCTACCATTTTATACAGGGATGGTGCTGGATATCCCTGTAAATGAGATGTCCCATACCATGGGGCTCTATCCTGCAGAAATCAGATATGAAGATATACAGCAATTTGACAACTGTGACTGACAATACTTTAATTCCAGTTAGGGGGTTCTGCTAACATCATGAACACTAAGAGCAAAGCTGGAGTAGCTTACAAATATCACCAGAACCCCATGATGGAAATAAAAGCCTTGTGATTTACAACTGGACTATTATTTTGATTTAGTGTAACAAATGGTTTCATACCACTACAGTGAGAATACATTTCCCCATTTTTATAGGGGATACACAATGGCCTGTCTCTCAGGATGCAATTTACTTTTGGAAGTGTGGGGGCAGGATGTTAATTCATGTGTGGCAGAGCCATAAGTGACATGTATGTCCTGCCCCCTCACGTGATAAGTGGCATATTCTGAACAAGATTATTTTCTGTGCAGTTTACATAATCTATTTTAGAATGTGAAGTTTTTAAATGTTGTTTTTTTATGAAGATTTTCTGTTTAACTTCTCTGCTTTTTCTGTTTTGGGTACATCAGAGGCGACAGTGTTGCCCTAAGGCAATGTTTATGCTGCTCTCTCATTGATTAAAGGACCCTTTGTGACCTGCCTTAGGTGCAGCCAAATGGCTAAAATGAAGCTAATAGATTTGACTTCATTTAGAAGGCTTCAGAGGCTAAAATAAATAATTTATCAATGAGTTTGACTCTTGCCTACATTGTAGATCATGGAGTTATTTTATCATATATCTACTATCAAGATAAAAAAAATATCTTGATAGTAGATATGTCACAAATGAAATAGCATGGGCTAGATATGTTGTAATCCTTTATTTAACCAATCAGATATCAGCTGAAACAATGCTTGATGACATTGCAGTGGCAGCAGTCAGCATTCTAACTAAAGCAGTAAAGTCAAAATAAACAGTTACACCTCCAAAAAAGAGCTAATTTGAAAGCATTACATTTGAAAATGTTTGGCATAAACAAGACAGGTCTCTGGGCTGACTCAGAATTTGACATTTAACTTTCTTTGTGAGGGAGCCGGACCTTCTCTATGGCTTCGCCATTCATGAGTTATGCCCTGACCTGTCACTGATGAAGATAAAGGGCATATTTCTGTCAGGCCATTGAATACACTCTATGAATTGCCATTTATAGGGTTTAAAACAGACACAAGTGAAGGAACCCCTTTCCTTATCAGTAGAACATTAATTAAGCAGGTGTTGTTTACCTCAAAATGCTGTAGAGTAAGTGGACTGTTCAGACGGTTTGAATGATAGATACATTCTAAAAAAGGTGTTATGATGAAAAGGTGTATGAGTCCTCTGTGAATTATAAAGGCTAACCATATAATATAATGCTATTAAGAATTTTTGATGTCAGATCAATGTTATCCGTAGATATGACCACTGTTCTTTGCCTTTATGTGGAAAATGGCCATCCATGTTTTAACAATAAATAAACAAATAAAATTCTGTGGATATGTGGGCCATGAAATTGCCAGTGCAAGGAAACCGCCTCATGTAATTTGGAAAGCCACAAAAGAGGAATTATAGCACAAACCATGTTTGACATAGTTGTCAAAGGTGTTCCAGAGAAAGACATGGCTGAGCCAAGTAACCCTGGCAACCCTGAGGCTAGCCCAAAAGTCCAATTGTGAGTGCATTCACTCTGCTTTGAGCTCAGGAACCTTTTTGAAACCAACAGAAGCTGGGTGCAAATGTTGTGTGACACAGAAACCTCTGGGGTGAGTTATTGGCTTCTGCCAATGGTTGTCTGACCACTATTGGCCCAGGAGAGACCCCACTTTTCTCTAGCTGCTCTGCACTATTCAACTTGGAGAAAAAGTGCTACTGATCAGGATTAATCATCTATTACAGTTTCAGCCAGTGATATCTTGCAGGATACTGCAGGAACTAAGTTGGGCGGCATCAGAGGTGTTGAGTCTTTAAAGATACCCTTGCTCTGACTGTATGTTCAAACATCACACCTAGGATCTCACATTAGCTAGCCTCTCTGACACAAGTTTTATTGGTTGTCTTCTCTTTTGCATGACCTCTACTAGGGGGTGGGAGTCAAAGGGCTTTGGGGGCAGAAGGAAAGGTGAATGAAAGTAGAGGTCTCCAGCATAGCAGATACAGAGTCAGTAGTGCTAAGTAGGAAAGTGGGGGCAGATTCATGGTATAACTGAACGGAATCCTGAATAAAGAAAATTAGAGACATACCTGCCTTAGAAGTGACAGGAAATTATTTGTACGTAGTTAACTGCCCTCTCGTTTTCCTTCTCATGCCAGTTATGTATTCTGATATACTTTTACCGATTTCTAATACATAAATAATCTAGCTTTAGGTGCCCTCAGATCTACATGCATACATACACTCCCCTCACCAGTTCCTGCTCTTTCTTCTCATATTTCTAAGACAGCTCATGATGTCAGTTGCGCCATTCCATGCTATTCATCTGAATGGCCTGGAAAGATATTATTGATGTCATGGAATGTTCAGAGTTTCAATGCTTTCTTCTACCGGAAGCCTCACCTCCTGGCAGCAACAGACTGAGGGAGAGCTCTGATTTATCCAATAGGACATTTGTATAAGAAGTCAGGTTACCTAGGTTCCTTGTGATGGTGACCATGATGGCTAGTAGGTCATCAAAGGCAACTAAAGAAATGCCCTGCATTATGATCTAAGAAAAAAATTACTCACCATAGTAATGAGGTTTCTTCTAGAGGGTGCATTTGTGAATCATATAAATAGTAGTATCTCAGCCTTGAAGTGTTGCCCCGAGGATAGAACTTTAGAATGTTGAAGTTCAGACTTTGCCATGTGGCCATGCTCCCAGTGATGTTCCAATGTCAGATTTATAGCTAAAAAGCAAAAAGGAAAAAATCCCTTCAACATGTCTATGCTATGTATTAAGACCTTACTTATGTATTCACTCACAAGATTTGGCCAGGAAAGTTACACTAAGCAATGATTTGTTTCCAGGCGTGTCCTGGGAGCACAGGCAACAGAAATGGCTTGCCTATGGACACACAGTATCCAAGTGGTGGCTGTTGGATTCAATCCCAGTTTCTTTAGGTTTGAAGCTCGGTGTCCCTAACCACTACACTATATATATACTCCCTTCCCAAAATGTAAATGCAAGAAGAAATGACAAATCAAAAAAACTGCAAAATCTGAAATGTTTTAAATTGTAAACTGCTCAAGCAAGACACTTTGATGCAGAGTCTTGAAATGAGGTAGGGAGGACTTGTATGACTCACAAATACATCCTGTAGAAGAGTCATCATCACTATTGTGAGAACGTTTTTCTTCTAGCAAACAGAGTGTAATGGTGATGTCATACAAATAGCAGATTCCAAGTAGTACTTGTAAGGCAGGGTTTAGAACCTATTTCAGAAAAATGTCCTGAGGAACATAAGTACCAGTGGCAGATGACGCTTCGTGGAATGTGCCCTTAAACCCTTTGACGGCTCTTCAACAACTTACCATAGCAGAATTCCATACAGGTGACACTGCAAAGACAAACTGTCTTTTTGCAGCAGGCTTGCCTTTTCCTACCTAGCTGTAAGTGAGAAACAGTTGCTTGGTTTTAGTTCTGAATTGTTCAGTCCATTGCTTGTAGAAAATTAAGTATCTTGACATGTAGGCTATGAAGTTTCTACTCCCTTACATTGGAGTGAGGCTTTGGGGGAGAAAAGCTGGCAGTGTTACATATTAATTCATGTGAAATGGGGAAACCACTTTAAGTGAAAATGTTTCAATTTTTCAAGTACCACATTATCCCTATAAAACACCATGAGATTAATGCATGTACAAACTGCAACTTATAACCTTTCTTGCAGAAGTAATAGCTACTAAAACACAGTTTTCTAAGTTAAATATTTAATCTCTGATAAAAATACAGGCTCAAAGAGAGGATTCTTCACTCGTGAATTAACTAAACTTAAAATCCATGGTGGGCTGGTTTCTTCACAGGGGGAACAGGTGATTTAGACCTTTGAAAAAATCTCTTAAACACTGGGTGACTTGTTGGAGAGTTTGCCCTACCTGCAGACATGAAAGCAGAAATGGCCGCCAAATGCACCTAAAGGGTGGATGGTTTTAGATCGTTGGCCTTTAACTGTACCAAGTAATTCACAACCACTGATATAGCCATCGTTTTCGTAGTGACATAACTGGAGTCCCACCAAATATTGAATCATTTCCATTTTAAAGTACGCATTTTCCTAGCTGCTGGCTTCTGTCAACTGCCAAAACTCCCAGGACCTGGTTTGAGCATTTCAAGTTAGAATAGCTCCTTAAAATCATGTCCCTAAGTGAAAAGATTTGAGGTCCAGGTGAAACACCCTGCCATGGAACATAGGCAGCAGGTCTTGTTTCAGTGTCAGGAATATTTTTTTTTATTCTCTGCAACATTATTGGCATCAGTTAATACTGATACTGCCTTGCTCAGTCTGGTGTTATTAGAAATACTGTAACAGTGTGCTATATAAATTTAAATAACACTTCCTGAATTAGTGGAAATGGAGAGAATGCATGCAGGAACCTGTTTCCCCATGAAAGAGCTAGTGCATCCTTTGTGAATGTCCCCACCAAGGCAGGGCTGCAATAGAATTGGGAGAGCTTTCTGTTTTCCCACGAGGCAAAAATATCTGTCTGGCACTCCCCATCTTGGAAACATGGAGTTTACAACCCTTTGGTTCAGAGACCACTCGTAGGTCACATGCCTTAGTCTGCTGATTGACTCTGCCAGTACATTCTCCTTTTCTGCCAGGTGTACTGCAGAACGATATGCATTTACGCTGTAAGCCAGTTTTCAGATCTTGATCAGTTCTATGCAGTTTTGCTGACCAAGTGCCTCCCTGTTGTTTATGCAATAGATAATTGTACTAGTGTCTGTCTGTATCTATCAGGGTTATTTGATCCTGCAACAGGGAAGGGAAAGATTTTGTGGAAAGGAGCCTTGCTCCGACTTCCAGCAAATTTATGTGCTGCTTTCTTTCTTGTGTGGCCCAAATTCCATTCATGGTTCCCCCTCCAGATGTCTTCCCCATCCTTGTAGGGATGTATCTAAGGTCACTCAGAACACTCTGCAAACAGAAAGTGGAAGAGGGAAATACTCTCTCTGAGTTTGTCTACTTATTTCCACCACTCTAGTGAATATATCAACCTGCTTGATACTTGCACGTGCTGTTGCAGTGATGCACCTTTGACACCAGTACCTTCTGGGGTGGTCTTGGATATTCCTTATTTGCAATCTGGCCAATGGTGCCACTGCTTTGCCTTTTTCTTTTGCCTTTTCAGAAGACTGGTCCAGAATGGGTCACCATTTTCCCATTTTTCTTTACAGTGAGAAAGTACCTGAAGGGAAAAAAAAAACTTTTCCCAGCAAGGACATAAGCATCCTCTCCAAGCGTTTAACAGCTTTCTCACCTCCAAATGTAATAGGAGTTCTTGCTCTTATAATTGAGTATAAAGCACTCTGAATTTGTTTAACTTTGGCTCCATAGTGACATGGACAAATTTGTCAGGGGTTGGACTGGGGAGCTTGGGGAGTTCTGCCTTGGACCATTCTGCATGCCTCTCCCTGTTCTTCTGTTTTGTCACAAAACAGAAATATACTTTAAAAGAAATCAGCTGCCTTAATGTACTTGTTCTGTGAAAAGCCAGTTACTCTAAGTTCTGCAAATCTTCTGGCGGGTACTGCATTACATAGAGCCCTTGATGCAGTGTCTTTCATATCAATGGGCATTTGAAAATGGAACTGAGTAGCTTCCAGGCCAGCCTTAACAGTATATCCTGGATAAAGGTTCTTCTGAAATGGCTCCCTTCAACATAGTGGCAGGACTATATTCCACAGAGCCTGCTGGTCATGTATAAAGACACTGCAGTAGTAGTATTTAGTACTGTCATAGTAATATTTTTTTATTTTTGGTGCCCAGTCCCACAGGTTCTGGGTGCCTTACAATAATCATTCAGAATAAATAGCAGCACAATAAATCAGTAAATACCTATTCACAATTAAAAAAATTACACATTGTCACAGTACTTTTAAGTATAGATGGAAAAAGCCATGAAAAACATATGGTACTGAGTTCACATTGTAGCTGATTCCAGAAAGAAGATTCTGCAATGACAAACGTCTGGTCTCCGGATAGTTGTAACTGTGAACTGGGGACGCTCAGAAGGCCCACCACAGAGGAATGGAGAGGATGGTCAGGAGCATGAAGACAAAGTTACTCTTTCAGGTAACCTGGGCAGAGATGGTGCAGGGCTTTGTATGTTAACAAACCTATCCTGAAGGAGACATATCGCCTCACAGGCAGCCAGTGCTATGTCCGCGAAACAGGAAAGATATGCTCAGAAAGGGGAAACACCAGCAATCAATCAAGATGCAGTGTTCTGCACCTGCTACAATGAGTCAGTCAAGCCTCCAGATAGTCTGAGGTAAAGAGCATTGAAATAATCCAGTCGTGATGTCGCAAAGGCATGCACCAGTGTCTTTAACTCCTGGAGATATAGACAGGGCTTAAACGGAGTCACATTCCCAAACTGGAAAAAATCTACCATGGACCACCACTGACACCTGCTGTTCTAGCATCAGCTTCTTGTCCATGATGACACCCAGATCCTTAACCTATCTCTGGCTATGAGAGGAGTGGTACAGAGTTTTAATATAGCCAACAACAATCCTGAACCTGCCATACTCCAAGCCCCAGCATCCACCAGTAGCACTTTCATCTTCTCTTGGTTCGACCAAAGCCTGCTGGAGTCTATCTAAGCATTGATAACAGCAAGGCAGTCATTTAACACATTGACAGCATTTTTCTCCCTTGGGGCAAATGAAAGGCATAGCTGACTATCATCAGCATAACAATGAAACTGCAAACTGTACCTACAAATGACTGCCTACGGTGGCAGCATAATACACTGAAGACAACATGGGTAACAAGAATGAACCTTAGATCTATCGATTCATTCACCTTGACAGTCACTCACTGAACTAGCTTGGTAGGTCAGGCAGTGCTCTTGCACCACTTCCCTAAACTTTGGAACTCATTACCCCCATCAAATAAGACAAATAAGACACTCCTCTTCCCCTCACTCATTTCCTCATCCTTATGCAACATCTTCTGTCCAGATTGTACCTGCTCCTAAATTACCCCAACTTCGCCCTTACTAATGTAACCAATATGCTACATTTTACCTAGCTATGATTAACATTGCCTAGCTGTCTTCTCCTCTATAACGTGTCTTACCCTTCCCCTAGTTAATTTACATATATTTGTTTATAATTGGTGCTTCATAAAGTTGCACCCAGTACCTTATGTTTACTTCCCTTACCCCTGTTCTATTTTGATATTATTTACTTTGATGTATCATGCACTTATTATGTACTCCTAGTTATTTGCTGTATGTCACATGTTACATGCACGTCTCTGATTCTCACGTTGTATTAATTTTCTTGATTATGTATCAGTGTTACCCTGTTATTAGCCTGTGTGATTGTTTGATTGTACTCCATTATCCTCTCCCCCAGGATGCACCGGGAGATTAGCAACTGATTGCTCAGTGTGCCTTTCCTGGTGAAACTTTTCAATAAATAAAATACATAACTCTTAGGGAGCCTCACAAGTTAGAGTAGCAGGGCGCAAGAAAAAAGTTTCCCTTGCAACCAGCTGCACCCTACCAGAAAGAAAGCACTCAAGCCATCTAAACAAAATACCCCTCAAGTTTAATCAAGTTCCTTAGCCAAGCTGCTAAAATGTCATGACCTACAGTGCCTTTTTAACAACTGTATTTTCAGAATCATTATCAGAATGTGCTGCTGAAAGATTAGTCCTTGCCTTCTCGCAGATGGCTGCCTGAATAATACCCTCAGGGTTAGGGTGACAGTAAATGAACTCAGAGCCCTCCCTGGGTATGACATACGTATTTTTTTGAATATTCTTGCCTCCAGACATAGGGTTGAAGGCATAGCAAGAATTTTTCTTTGGGCATTTTTAAAAGCTTTGTAGAAGGGTATGGACACTCTGCTCGAGGTCAGACCCAGCATGCTCAGAAACTGTGCCTCCTCCATGTCCACTCAGAGCCAGCCTTATGCTTCTGGGGGCCGCAGCATGCTCAGTCATTGGGGGCCCTTGAGTGTAACTTAGTGTCTTCATGGCATTATGATGCAAAGATTGAGGTTCTGCCCAGCCCAGTGACGTCCATTGTGTGGTCTTTCAATGGTACACAGGGAATTAAATACGTAAATGAAAACAAACATGAAATTTGAAAAACTGATAACCTGCACAGCTTCTATCTGGGGGTCCCTATAAGTGGGAGGCCCTCAATGACCACTGAGACTGAGGGTGCTGAAGGCTGACCTTGTGTCCACTTCTGATTCAGTAGCAAGTAGATTGTGCATAGCAGCCATTTATCTGAAAAATGCCTTGTAAGCTAAATAGTCCTCATTCAACCAGTATGAGAAATTGAAGTTGTCCTAAGCAGTATCCACTAGGAAAATTTGTTCCTCTTCCTCCTCTAAATACCCCCACTGGAGGAAGACTAGAAGACACATTGAAGGCAGGCTTTTCTAAACATTATATTGTTTTGAAAAACTGCCACATTTATTTAATAACCTACAAGGAAGGCATATTTTCTCTGGCACCAGTTTCTCCATTTGCTTTTCAGGAAGAGGAACCTAAAGGAGCGTTCCCTTTTGCTTCCCTCTGCCACCTGTAGTATTTAGCAGGTGTTCAGAAAGCCCTTTCTGTGGTTGCATCAGACTGTTCCCAGTTACAAGCCCCGTGATCTTTACTGGAGTCTTAACCACTTTTCTATGTCTCCTTGGGTGTCAGAGATGACTGCTCATTATAGAGGAGTACTCTGCAACATTTTTCAGTCCTCTTGGGTGCCAGAGAATGCTTTGGAGAAGAAAAGCCATCAGAAGCATCCATTTTACCTTCTGTTGTACTGCACATTTCTCTATACTTCTACATACGTAATAGGCTGAGCACTCTCATGAAAATGTTAAACAAATAAAGACTAATGTTTAGCTAGGAGTTCACAATTTTCAAAATCGTGGTCTGGGCCCCACCACAACCCACAAAAAGAAAAGCAAGGTATATGGCCATCTTTGCCAGCCAATGCTGACAGAAGGTACACTGTTTAAATCCCAGAAAAAAGGAGGAAGCAGCTACATCCAGCCACAAGCCCTGTGCACCATATGTTCAGCGCACCCATGGTTTGTGGCACTCTCAGGCCTTTAAAAATCTGTCCCTTTGTCTTTACTAAGGGAA
The DNA here is from genome assembly GCA_016271365.2 of Neoceratodus forsteri. NCBI lineage: Eukaryota > Metazoa > Chordata > Ceratodontiformes > Ceratodontidae > Neoceratodus > Neoceratodus forsteri. Next base: position 935,880,897 of record CM028133.1, read on the forward strand.
TACCAATACATTATACACCTTTTAGTAAAAATGATTACTGTATAAGCCAAGGGTGTACTGGAGGCATTGCTGTTCAAAAAGCATATTCATTACTCAAAACACATTGGGAGTTTGTGTGTATCTGGCACATCATTAAAGCATCTTAATAAAGTAAAGGATTTGGCACCATATTACTTTCACTGAGTACTTCTGTCCCAACTGAGTGACAGTATATGTGTTCCGTCCTGATAAAACCGCTTCAGCCATGTAGGTCCCATTTTCTTTTTAGGCCTTCCTGTCGTGTCACTTTGATAGAAAGTAAAAGAAACATTGGTTTTAGGGTTGTATTAATGGAAAAAGTACTACTGTCTTTAAAAACAATGCCCAATTTAAGCAACTTTTATTTATTTTTGTTTGATTTGAAACCGAGAACCCAAACCTAGGACCAGAGAAAACTGCAGTTTTCTCAATTCCAGGAACCACAAAAGAACCTGTAAAAAAAAAAAGGCAAAACTGAAACAAAAAACTAAGATAAGCCAATTTAGGATATTGAATAAATGCAAAAACATTATAGAATAATAAAAAAGTAGTTGTAATTAAGAACACTTAGCCACAGGAACAGGACGCTAGAGCGATTGATCTCTTCAGCGGGGAAAGAAATTACCATTAGAATGTCACAGGAAGCATGAAGAGGCTACAGAATTTGAACTTTAACATTCTAAAGTTCTAGCTCTGGGACTAGAGATGTTGCTAAGTTTTACTTCTCTGGCAAAGTGCTGGCAAAGTTGCGCTACTCACCTTCCCGAACAAGTGCACGAATTGCCCACTTTGCAACTCTGCATTGAGTTTCCCTGAAAAAATGGCATTTTTACAAGCAGTCAGGTGAAATTAAGGTGATGTAAAGGTGAAGCTGCAACTTCGCTGGAGAATTTACATAACTTCTCCTGTTAAAGTGCCACTTCGCCTGCCAGAAACTTTGCAAAGTCGGCACTTCGCACAATTTTGCAGAGTGAAGTTTACCAACATCGCACATCTCTAAGTAACACCTCAGTGCTGAAATGCTACAGTTTGTATGATATTGCAAATACAATCTCACTGCTGGAAAGTGAAGGCCTGTGGAAGCTGCTCTGTATGAAATGAGCCAGTTGACAGTAATGTTCTAAAATCCTGCCCAGAAGCGTATTAGCAAAAAGCATAAATGTTCAACAATGTAACTGTGTACCAGGAATTCACCAGTACTACAGGGAAAAGGGCAGTTTTCTACTATTGAATGAAATGCACACTAAAACATAGACAATGAAGTTAGACTCAACATGTCAATCATATCGTAGGTATTTTTCAGGAATTGTCTAGAAATGCAAAAATAAGCATAGTTGTTAGAGTTGTGTGGAAAGTGGAATTCCACTGGCCAAATTCAGGTGGCTTGGTGATTATGCTTTCAGAATGCTTTTCAGAACTTCATTTTTAATTCTGTGTAGTTCCGAAAATAATTTCTATATAAACTGGAATCCATGGAATACTGTTCTGCAGTTTGTGGAAAATGAACCTGTGGTAAATATATTGTAAACTGCTGAGTAATATACTGCAATTTATGCAAACTACAGGTTACTAATCAGCAATTTAAGAAAAAATTTCACTTTCAAAATTTTGGAATTCTGCTTCCAACAGAATTTTGCAGAATTTCATAAATTCCACAGAGTATTGTCGGAAGCAGACTTTGAAAATTCAGCACAGCACTATCTGTTTACTTTTTCTTTCCAGATAATTCCTAAAGAAGTCCTACGCCCCATGTCGATTGTAACTTTCTTTTTTTTTTTTTTTTTTTTTTTTATTATGCAGTGACTGTAACCATGTTGTTTTATTTGCATCCCACACACTGACACGGCACTCTGTTGTTTGTTTCTACTGTACATTACCATGCCTGACACACAGAAAATAGGAAGAATGCCCATCTCTGTCCCTATTTAAATTAAGGCTTTATAATCACTTCAACATGCCCTGTGCCTGCCATAAGTGATGCATATACAATTTAAACATCTATGTGGTTATCGTCTCTTTTTAATTGTCTATGTAATTTAAGTTTTGCTTTGTTTAAAATATTGTGTAAGTCTGCCACATGTATACTGTCCCACTGCCGCTGTTGCTGATGTTTGTTCCTCCCTAGGACCCTAGTATAAATGACTGCAGGTGCTGTTGCATTTAAATTGAGCTAACCTAATATAGGAAACTTTAAAGCAGCAGTGCAATGAAAAAGTTTTTCCAAAAAGCTAATTTCATCTACACATAATAAAACTATTAGAATACCTGTCACATCTACTTTTCTAGGTGCCTCATATGCTGCCACCATTTTTTTTCTCCATTCTAAACCTTACCAGGTTTATTGCAATATTTCAAAGCAAATGTAGCAGCCATCCTTCTTTCCTGAGAAAAAATTTAATGAAAACATTAATAAAATAGTCAAAATCTGATGGAACTAGAACATTTTACTACCAAATAAAGCTGGAAGATGTCTGGAATCTTTTATAGAGGAAAAAAGGGTCAATTGTTTTGGCCAATTTTGTTGCACTGGTCCTTTAAATAAATAACTACTGATAATGATACTTTTTTTTTTATTATTACATTTTTCCTCCTCCTCTGCAGAGCAGGTCACAGCAACCACCAGCCACTGGCGCCCGCACCCCAGACCAGGTGTAGCATACGCATCTATGTACCTGACTTATACAGGCCTGGTTCGTGAAGCAGGACCTCCCCCCCGGGTCCTGTAGCAGGATTCAGGTGGGCACACCTTTCATGTCTGGGGACCGCCGCGGTCCCCCCCACTATTTTTCCACCACTATAACCCCTAAGGGAGCCATATGTGCAATGGTGTCTGATGCACCTATGTGCAGATGCCCGCCATGCTCCCTTGCCTTAGTATGCCCACCACTGGCAGTGCACCTAGCCTCCGCTAGGTGCAGCTGCAGTGTGGTGCATGTCCCGTGCCCACCCCAGAGGAAGGAGAGCAGTCATGGGATGCTCAATCCTTCCGCTCCCCTGCCAGACCCCGGCAGTCCGAGTCTGTTCCCGAACCCGGGTCACCGGTGTTGCACGAGATGTGGTTTCCACGCCTCAACCCTCAGTGCCACCAGGCCTGCTTCTGATAGGGAGACTTCGAAGCACAAACAAAGTGTGAACTAAGGGGCAGAGTGGGTGGGATTCTATACTGTAGATGGAGCAGTCTGAGTGGAGACAAGGAGGAATGTGACACAAACAGAATAATGGGAGTGAGGACAGGGGGGATGTGATACAAACAGATCAGCATGAAAGAAAGGAAATGGTATATGGAGGAGACTGGGAAGAATTACAAAAGAAAACAGTATGTGAGTAGATCTGGGAAGGAATGGGACAAAAAATGGATTAGGATCAGGCCACTGATTTATGGGTTTCACTGGAAAAACTGGTAAAATCGCATAACTTGACTGACTGCACACAGGTAAAAATTACTACATTCATGGAATCTGACATTTTAGATCAAATCAGTGACTCTAACACATATTTCTCTATGCATTATTTTGTGTACTATTTTCATTTTAATTTTCTTAATTTGATTTATTTGATTTGTGCTTTGCTTTCTTTCATTTTACCTACAGTGGCACCTGCCAGGATCAGACACGTGAGCCTGCAGAATTGTGCAGTTTTGTAGAATTGTGCAGAAAACAGTGCAGTTCAATGGCAGTTGTCATGCAAGAAACTGTGACACAGTGGGCCTGATTTTCAAAGACCCCCTTAGTGTGACACAACTTGCGTCATCCTATGGGTTGTGGCAAACCCTGGTTGCGGCAGGCACCTTGCGTCACATTTTATACCAGCAGGGTGCCTGCACCAAACTGCCCAGGATTACCGAGGGATGCAAGATGCGCCAAATACTTGGCAACTGTGTGATGTGGTGCAGCTATCAGCACACCACCCGGCACAGCACCAGAGGAGCCAGGATGGTGGAGAGGGGGGTGTAACAGTAGGGTGCCAGGAGTGTACCCGGGGCCATGGAGATGGCAGTGTGGGCATTGGGGAGAACTGTATGATATCTGTGAGCACCCATTGGGTTGCTGGTGCATGCCTTATACAACAAAATAGTACCAATGCACCACATATATAATGACCCCCCCCATTCCATGTCGCCTATGACAGCTGTTTATGCAGACCTCATAGTGGACTCCAGTCCGCACCAAGCTGCTGCATAACACCCTCTCAAGTGATTTGGAGGACTGCCTCCCCCACCCCAGCCCCTGTGATCAGCCCTGTAATACAATCCAAAAGTGTGCTTGGTGGCCCAGTGCCCCCCCATCCCCCTCACCCTGTCAGGTATTGTCCCACCTCACCACACACCCCCAATCGCAAATGGCAGCTGGCAGCTAGCGCAACCTTCAGCACACCGCCACCATGGCTGGCTGCCGACTGTGCTCGCACAGACCACATACTGTAAGTGAATGACAGCTCAGTCATATGACTGAGCTGTCATTCACTTATAGTCAAGGTCCCTGGAATTTTGCGGTTCTGCGGTTGTGGAATTTGCCGCAGAATTTGCATCATGCCACAGAATATATATAGTGCCACAGAATTCATTATTTTTGGTGAATTTTCATATAAATATACTGATTTTCCATAGTGTCAGGCTTTCTTTCCCACCCCGTTTATCCTGAAGCTCCTCCTCTATGATCAGCATATTGTGTCATCGATGACATCACATCATATTTAGCCAATGCCAGGACTGCATTCTGCCAGAGAAATGAATAAATCATGCTGCAGAAATCAGAAAATTCTGCCGCAGAACACTAGGGGCCCTGCTTATAGTATGTGGTCCATGCCAGCACAGTCAGCAGCAAGCCATGGTGGTGCACAGAGGGTTGTGCTGGCTGCTGGCTGCCATTTGGGATTGGGGGTGTGGATAGTGGGACAATACCTGACAGAGTGGGGAGGCAGGGGGCACTGGACCACCAGACATACTTTTGGACTGTAATACAGGGGTGATCACAGGGGCTGGAGTGGGGGAGGGCAGTCCTCAAAACCACTTGGGAGAGTTTTATGCAGTGGCTTGGTGGGGATCGGGGTCCACTACGTAATCAGGGCTGAGGGTCTGCTTCTGTATGTAGCACGGGAGTGGGGTTGATATGTGTAGTGCTTGTTACCATGTTGTATTATATTGCATGCAACAGCACCCCGACAGGTGCTCACAGTTGCTATACTGTTCTCCCCTTTGCCCACACTGCCATCTCCCGGGCCCCTGGTATACCCCTCCAACCTATTCCACTGCCACAAACCACTTAGACCAACTCCTGTCTGGTGTAAGTGGTCACCCTTGATGCGTCCATGGTGGGGCTTTGAAATTCCTAAAAAAGGGGATGCAACAGCCCCACCATGGCATATACCCCCTTCCGCCCTGCAGCACTGGGTGGTTGGATGTAACCCTGGTGCAAGGGGGCTTTAACGCAATTGTATCTCGCAAAAACGCAGACCGCATTATAAAATCGTGTTTGCATAAGTTGTGATGCAAATTACAACTTACGTCAAACACCTTTGACACAAATCCCTTGCTTCCATCGATGCTCTTTGAAAATCGGGCCCAGTGTGTGTAATCCTATTGGACACCATTTTTATACACATAAAAAAGCTTTAAAGTAGAATCCTGGTAAAATCCAGAAATTAGACCATAAATTGGTTTGCATTTGTACAACATACATGCATCATACTATGCATTTATCACTCATGCTTTGTTATGAATTCTTAGTTTCTATTTTTCTGCTGATGTAAGGGTCCCCCAAGGCCAGGCATCTAAAAGGAGACTGAAAAGCCATCTTTTTGAATCAGCACTTGGTCCTTATGACTAATTATCCATGCTCTGTACCTTTGTATGTTTTAACTGCCTCTGAATGTTATGTTTTGGCTGTGTTTTTTTTTTATATATATTAAGCACCCTGTTACCTTGAGATAGAGTGCTATACAAATAACATTTCCTTGCCTTGCCATGGGCCCACTTGAAAAATTTGGCACCTGCCTAAATGTGGATATCCTGAAGTGCAAAAAGTCTTTATAGAATAATGTAATCACTGCTTATGGAACAAGGTGGTGGTGGAGGCGGTGGTGGTGATGGTGTCCTTTCTGAAACTCAATTACTATGTTAGGAAATTAGTGTTTCAGTCCCCGAATTTGACATTTTGTAAATGGAATTTTGTTTCGAGAAAGAGACTTTGCATGAGATCTAAGTGGGGCAGTGGGCAACATCACCACAACCCCCACTGAGTGCTGTAAGAGTGCATCTTTTTCAAGGGTTCTCTGGATGCTTTTTCTTTGTTACTGCTTCATGGCTTCTGGCCCAATTCCTACTCGCCCTTCTGTCCTCCTCTTACCTCTGCCACATGGCGTCCCTGTTCTGTTGCCTCCTCGCTGGCGGCCATTCTCCTGTCCTCTGCTTTTGTAGATTGGCCTGCTGTTGTTGGCCTTTTGGCTTCTTCCTTGTCTGCCCTGCTGCCACTCAGCCTGTTTCTTCCCCCTGCCAGCCATGCTCCTTGGTTTCCTGACTGAGTCTGAGTTCTGTCTGCTTTTGCTCTTCCTCCTAGTGCAACATTCCCTCTGCCCTTCCAGCCATCTCCTTGGTTCTGCCCTTGGTGGCCCAATGCCTGTTGCTTCTGCTTGCCTCAGACTGTAATGGGGAGTATCTTGGCTCTGCTGCGTACCTCTGCCTGTGTTCCCCCTGCCTGGGCTCATGCTGCCTTTGGAGGCCATTCTATGTGTGCTGCCCCCCCCCATGATGTTGGGGCTACTCCTTCTCCCTGCGTGTCTGAAGCCCTGTCCTGCCTGTCATGCTGCCTGCCTCCACATTCCTACTATAGCCATGGCTATGCCCCACCTTCTGAGATTTTTGGGCCTTTCCCACCTTTCGCTAGGGCATCTGCCTTTCATCACCCCTAAGGGGCCCAATATGTTTAGCCCCACAACTACTGGGTCTCCACCCTCAACTAATTGGGATCTCGACCAACTACCATGGGGCTCATCCCCTGTGGCTCTCTGACTTTGCCCCAACAATACCCTCAGGATTCAGTATGCATCACCTCTCCTGGCATTGCACTGCAACAAACTCCAGTTCTCTACCTCTCAGACCTCCCTTTGCAGTAGCCATCCTTTACAACATTGGGACCTTGCTCCCTGGCTCCCAGTGAGCCCCTACAGCTCCTATTATTATTATTATATTATTACTGAATTTTGTTGACTGGGTAACCTCACTGAGACTAGAAGTCCCTTTTTCAGGGGAGACCTGAGGGTGGGGATACAGATGGTAACCAACTGAAACTGAACCAGATTAAGCTTTTGGTGGTGTTTCTAGTGAATGGAGGAAATTTGGCCAGGACACCAGGGAAATTTCTCCTACTCTTTTCGAGAAGTGCCATGGGATCTTTAACATCCACCTGAACCACCACCAGAACAGGCAGACGGGACCTTGGTTTAACGTCTCATCCAAAAGATGGCACCTCAGGAGTGCAGCACCCCCCTCGTGCTGCACTACAGTGTCAGTATTGGGATATTAACCCAAGTGCCTGGTGTGGGGATAGAACCCACAGCCTTCTGATCTCCCGGCCTCAGAGGTGAGTGTGCTACCTGCTGAGCCATTGACACTGATCTCATTTCTCTAAAGCCTGTCTGCCGACCATTGGGACCTTGCTCCTCTACCTGCCTCCTGGACCCTGCAGCCATTCCTACTTTGGCACCTTGCTCCCTTGCAGCCAGCAAGCCTCTACCTCTTTAGGCTAAACTCTGCAGCAGCCAGCCTTCACACAATTAGGACCCTGATCCCTGGCTCCCAGCAAGCCTCTACAGCTCTGGACCTTTGTTCTCCAAAGCCTGCCTGTGTAGCATTGGGACTTTGGTCCACTACCTGCCTCTGGATCTTACAGCCATTCCTGCTTCAAGAATTTGCCCCCTGGCTTCCAGTGAGCCCCTACAACTCTGGATCTCCTTCCTCTATAGCCTGCTTGCCTAGTACTGAGACTTTGCCTCCACTACCTGCCTTCTGGACCCCACAGATATCCCCACTTTGGGATCTTGCTCCTTGGATCAGTTTGAGCACTTTAACATGCCACTGGTATTGGACCTTGCCTCCCGGACCTTGCTCCCTCTGAGCAGTTTTATGCTCAGGATCCTTGCTCCTCCAAAGTCTAATAAAAAAATAACTATGGAGGACCAAGCACTCAGCACCAAAGAAAGCTGTTGACAAATGTGTCAACCTTGCAATAATCTTTTTATTTTAAAAGCAAATTACATGTGAAGAATGGTGTAGCCCAGGGAGGCTACCCACTAGATGCTTTGTAAAGGTATAGTGCACTACCTACTGGTTGAACTTTATATACAATTTTCACCACACATTTAATTATAAAACTCGTGACAATGCCTATTAAAACATCAGCATTTTCCAATTTTCAACAGTTCCTGAAATCATTAACTGTTATATGTATAATATAAGAAATTGGTCATTCCCTTCCCTTCTGGTTTTACTTTTATTGTTTACATCAAAGCTTTTAAAGTAGCTGATGCAATTATTTGATATAATAAATACAGCAGTCTGTTACTGCTTAAAATGCAGTTTACAAGTAATAACACATGATTTTATTAAGTGGTGTAAACTGGAAAATGCTAATGTTTAAATAGGCATTGTCATGAGTTTTACAATTAAATTTGTGGTGAAAATTGTATATAAAGTTCAACCACTAGGTGGTGCACTATACCTCTCAAAGCATCTAGTCAGGCATGAAAACGTTGATAGTGGGTAGCCTCCCTTCTTCACATGTAATTTGCTTGTAAAATAAAAAGATCATTGCCAGATTGAAGAGTTTGTCTACGGCTTTCTTTGGTGCTGAGTGCTTGGTCCTCCATTGTCTTTTTTTTTTTACGCATATCAGGACCTGAAGCATCATTCCTTTGGGAGCTACCCTTTGATTCATATTCTCCAAAGTCTGCCTGCCTAGCATTGGGATCTCACTCCCACTACCTGCCTTCTCTACCCAAAGGACATTCCTGCTTCAGGACCATGCTTCCTGGCTCCCAGCATGCCCCTAGAACTACAGACCTCAATCCTTCACAGCCTGCCTAACATTGGGATGTTGCTTCCACTATCTGTTTACTGTACCATGCAGCCAGTCCTGCTTCAGGACTTTGCTCCCAGGCTCAATCTGAGCCCTTTTCCATGCCTCTGGTATTGGATCTTGCGTCTGAGACCTTACTGACTTCCTCTGAGCTGGGGACCTCACTCCTCCAAAGCCTGTCTACCTAGCATTGGGACCTTGTTCCCACTACCTGCCTCTGGATCCAGCAGAAGTTCCTGCTTCAAGACCTTTCTCCCTGCCTCCCAGTGATCCCTATAACTCTAGACCTCTTTCTTCCACAGCCTGTCTGTCTAGCATTGGGATCCTGCTCCTCCCACTTGCCTCCTGGATCTGCAGCTGTTTCTGCTGTGGTACTTTGCTTCCAGGCTCAGTCTGAGCCCCGTTCCATGCCACTGGTATTGGACCCTGCCTCCAGAACCTTGCTCCTTGGCTCAGTTGAGCTATTCCATGCTTCTCTTTAGGACTTGCTGTCTCATTAAACTGCATGCGGATTCTGCCTTCAGACCTTTTTCCCTGGCTCAGCAAAACTGTTCCATGCTTCGTTTCAGAACTTACTGCCTTATTAAATTTCAGGTGGACCCTGCTTGTGGGACTTTGCTTGCTGGCTCAGTTGAGCCCGTGTCATACCAATGATACTGTACCCTGACTCCAGGACCTTGCTCCCTGGTTCAATCTGAGCCCATAGCAAACCTCTTATACTGGACTTGCGACTTTCAAAATCCCTACCTCCAGGACCTTGCTCCATGGTTCACCTATAGCTGTTCTATGCTCCAGTCTAGAACATGCATCCCTTCATGGAAGCTAGCATGCTTTACAGCTGGGGTTTTGCTATCACTTTTGTCTGATTCCCAGAGGTTGTGCCTTACCCATACGTCCCAGCAATTCAGAACTATCACTTCCTGCCACCTTGTGACGTTTTCCAGAACTATAAAAGTAGTCAGTTCTTGCTTCATTTCAGCATGTCAGGATCAGCAAGTGAGCAGGAGCTTGGAACTCCATCCATTGGAGAAAAAAGACCAGGAGTCCATTTGTTCATACCTGACACCAAAGAAAGCCAGTGCCAAATTCTTAACTAACTATAAAGATTGAACTGCAGTAAAATTGGTATCTGCCCTGCAAGAACTCTGGGTTACATTTTCAGCCACAGCAAAGAAAAGGATCTCTTTGATCTTTGTGCTACCTATCTAAAAGTAACAATGCACAACCACCTCTGCAAGAGACACCCATGCCCCTCAGTCCCTTGGAAGAGCTAAACAACTTTATGTTGCAGGTCAAGGCTAACAAGACAAGACTCAAGACAACGGTTATGACCATGGAACAGTGGCTATCTCCATACTCTTGTCCCATACCCTCCAACATGCTTGTCCATTATACAGACATACCTTCAACTTCTTCCTTGCCAGGATTTTCTCATCTTCTTTCCCCACCTGTGCACATCACACCAGCTAAGACATTCACAGTCATTCTAGACTTCCACAGCCAACTACAGTTCCTACTCTTTCTGCCTCACCGAAGCAACCAGACTTTCAGACTAATGGATCCTCCTACGAATGTGACCCAGTCACAAATCTTTCCATTCCTTGATCTGATCCTGAACTAGACTTTTACTCAACTGTTGCAACCAGCAGCATCTGGCATTACTCGGCAGTCAAAACCCAATTCAGTTTGCAGTGTTCACGTTCTAGTGACTACAAAGCTTACACCCTAACCAGAGTTGGGCTCTTGCTCCATAACTACTAAGCTTATGACCCACTGACACCTGGACTCATGTCCCAATGACTCCGGGCTCATACTCTAACACAACTGGGCTCTTGTCACGTGACCACTGGGCTTACACCCTATGTTATGAGATGCACACCCCCCCTGACAATCCAGGGAAAATCATATGAGGAAAGAATGGAGAGCCTTAATACATACTCTGGAGGCATAAATAGAATGGTATATATGATACAGACCTTCAAATCTTTGTAAGGATACAGTAGGGAAAACCACTATTAAGTTTGCCACTTGAATAATTCATCCACAAGGGGCCATAACTTTAAACTGATGGTGGGGGGCGGGAATTCAAACTCATGTTAGGAAGTTCTTTATGGAGAGAGTGGTGGAGAAATGGAAGAGCTTGCCTAGCAGGGTGGTCAGTGCAGGCACCAGTACTTGGTTCAAAGCTGGTTGGAATGGTTCTAAAGTAATGGGAAGAAATGGGGAAGATGGGGGGATAGAAACGGCAGTACTTTCAAGGTAGGGTTCCAGAGTAGACTGGGTGGGCCTTATACCTATACCTGACTGAACATTTCTATGTTTCTATGGGTCAAATAAAGTGCAAAAATGCACCATTTAATGGGGGAAATGTGCCTTTAACCACAATCAGATAGGTTTCTTCTTCCATCAAAGATACTCGTGGGTCCCACTCTCCACCACTGAATTTTTTTCCCTTTCCACCTCTTCTTATATAAGCAGAACAGTATGAGGAAAGTGCAGGAGACCAATGGAGTGGGTTGTTTATACATATACAGACAAAAATGTGTGCGAGAACAGGAGACTGCTACAAAAGGGATTGTGCTTGTGTATACAGAGATAAAAGAGTGAGAGAGACGTATAGGAAACTGGCAGAAGTGGTGCTACAGGTACACAAAACAGTCTGAGAGAAGTCCAGATCTATGTGAAGGGTGATGTTGATACAGACAAAACAATGTGAAAGAAAAGGAGACAAATGGAGTAGAGGTGTGTGATTATATGCTTGTAGATGAAATTGTGTGAGGGAAGTACAGGATATGATGTAAATAAGAGTGAGTGTGTGTGTGTGTATAAATAAGTGTGCAGTAAATCCGTTTTCTCTGAAACTTCTGGAAAATTGAAGAGTGTTACTAATGACTAGATCTGTGCTAATGATCACCAGAGTGGAGAGGATGGGGTTTATTGATGTACGTTGCATGTCTGCAGAATGCTGATGAGTAAAAGTCGAATAAGGTATGGGTTTATACCACAGAGTTTCTTGACAACCTTCTTCACCCTTATTGAGGGAATCAGCAAAAGAACCATGCCAGCCTTGAATCAATAGGGTGTCCCCTCCCCGAGGGCTTGAGTTATAATTATTATACTGGCCAAGGGAAAGGAATTCAGCATTGTAGATCAAATGATGAAACGTGTAAAAAGAATGCTGGCTCTTGATTGGCCAAGATGTACTTTCAGCTGAGTGGTTAACCTAGCACAACAGCCCAGGTAATGGTAGCTGAACAAAAATATGCTTTAAAAATGTATCCAATTTACTAAAAAGGATCCGGAGCATAAGAATATAATCCTAATATAACCCAATGGTGTTAAAACTGTCAGTTAGGGATAATCAGATCTGACCAAAAAAAAAAAATCTAGAACCTGGCAGGTTCTAAAATTTAGAACTGAAAACAACTTCCCTTTAAAAACAGCTTCAGGAGAATTAGAAAGGTAAATTAACATTAGCCTATAATCAGAATTTGATTAATATGCAAAATATGCACAATTCTAAGTAAGAAAAGAAGTTTGCAAACAAGAATGTTTTCAGAACCCTTTTGGTCTTCTCCCGCACTCTCATCCTACTCTGCCTACAGTCAGGTTTTGCATTCAATGATCATCTACCTGAAGTCTCATGACAAATTAGTAATCTAGCAGTGCATAAAAAACATATTTAGTTTGTTTTTTGTACAGTAGTGATAAAACCCTGCACATCAAACATTCTGGAATGGAGTATCCAATAGCCAAGTTACAAAATGCTAGATAATAGCATGGGTTGGGAAAATCCTGTGCTGCGATTTATGGAATCTCATCACATGATCATGCATTATTCCAGCAAAACAGCACAGATCAGAAATTAACTTTCTGAACCTCATGACACGCTCTAGATTTAAAAATCAATGAAGCCATTTTGTAATTACAATAATGAACACCAGGGTTTGTACCTGCAGGATAACAGCACTTCTCAGGTTTGTAAGGCTCTCAGCTTCGCCTAACGGCTCACTTCGTGAGGCGTGCTATTATACCACAACAACACACACCCTGTCATGCCTTATTGGTTAACTATAGGGCAGTGTAACTCTCCCATCAATTAATTGTTTGGGGCTTGATATTCAGACCTTGCCTACAGCATGAGCAACAGTGCTACTTGCACACCTTAGATGCACTGAAGCAGATCAGCCATGCCAGATTTAATTTGCACTACCTAAGTGACAGGGGAAGAAGTCCACATTAGTCATGCACGAGCAAACAAAAGAGTCCCAGCCAGCAGTGCTGATGCAAAACCTTTGGTTTAGAATGTACATGGTGGGCTAAGTCAGCACTGATACCAATGTATGCTTTTCAACGGGGTTAAATGTTAACATGTATTTATGTATGCATGTATGTAAATGAGCCATTACATGAACTATACTGGTCACAAAAAACTTGAAATTCAGTGAGGCAACTAAGGTTCACTAGCCTCCTATCCCCTACTTAATAATTTGAGCCCAATAAATTGTATGCATGTATGTATCAGCTCCAAGCTCAGGAATTTCCCAACCTACCCCTTCCTATGCTCACATAATCTGCTGGTTATAGTTTTGGTTACATAATCACAGAGGATGGGGGAGACTACTTCCTGTATGAGACACCTACTGTGTGCTTGCAGCATGCAACTGGCAATGCTGTCGCTTTGAGCATGAACCACTCACACAAGCTGAGTTGCCTAACCTCTTTTGTCCTGTGCAGGCCTGGTGCAAGCAATCTATGTGTCTCATCCAATTGCTAATGGGTTGCTCACTCAACCTCAATCCACACGAGCACACTGGCTGTTCAGCAAGTGCACACTGTGGGTCAGTATTTTGATTATCAGTCCATCAGTCTACAGCAAGGGATAATCTACTCCTTCAGTCACTGCATAGAACTAGATCTAGGGTAAAATGCACTGTCTGCCCAAAACGTCCAGGCAAGCTTACAGAATGTTGAATGTTCTTTCTTTAGGAACTTTCTTTCAGGGATGTGGGTGGCCTTTGCTGCTCTGTTCACCTGACAGTCTGGTAAAGGTACAGCTGGTAACAAGGTTGGCGAACCACAAGAAATGTACCAGCAGCTGTGTATACCAGTGTGGCATGGTTCCACTGAGTAGCAATGCCAAGGACAAGAAATGCACCTCAGGGGGGCAGTAGATGCTGGGACTAAAACAGCACCTTTCCCCTGGTTAGTGATAACTGGAAATGAACCAGTAGGGGGCAGCAGCTGTTCATGCCAATGCTGTACAATTCTGCAGATCAGCGAAAAGAAATGAACCAGCAGGTGGAAGCAGCTCTCTGCACCAATGCAGCACAGCTCTGCAGAGTATCAATAACAAAAAATGCCAGGGTCAGACTGAGATGTACGGGTTTCATCTATAAAGTTGGTACAGGGACCCACTTGGAAAATGAATAAGGGGTACCCAGAGGTGACACACTCATATCAGCATTATACTTCAATATGGCACGTTGACTCTATCTTTGCATTCTGTATGTACTTGAAATAAAAAAATAAAGAAATTAGTTAATATATGGAAATATTTTTTAAGTGGTTGGAATGTAAGCAGGAACCAAACTATGGGAAGCCTGCCTGGAAATTTTCAGGTATCCAGGTGGGCCAGTCTGACACTGAGAAATTCACAAGCAGATTGCTGCTCTCTGCATGCTAGTGACTGAACCATATATTCTTTCAAGCACATTTTTTTTTGTTTAGGGATCTTTTTCTTTACTGCACCAGTAGGCAACATCACACTGCATTTTCCCCTGCTTGTTGATAAAAACAAGTACCATATTTACATAAGCATGTTTACTCCTTTGTAACAGCATAAGGCTTTCCTAAGAGTCATTTTACATGTGTAAACATCTCAATTTCACTTTTGGCACTGTGAGTACACAAGGAATTGTAAATGCCTGGTGGTGCAGGGGTCATCATTAAGACCACCAGGGAATACTCTACTGGGGTCAAAGATAATTTCCAAAGGCTGGTAGACCCCATGGTCCACAATCAGAAGCATCAGAACCTCAACCTGCAACAGGGCTTGGAATGACAAAAGTGACCAAAGATAGCACTCCACCAGAGATTCCTTTGGGAACATAAACAGAACAGCATGCCAGGTCAATATCTTCAGAAAACATCCCAGCGCAAGACGGTGAGAGAAACAAGAACAAATTGGCCTGGTTGTGAAGTAAAATATTGTTGTTTAACACTTTGTTGGGTTTGAGTAAGGACAGCTCGAAAAAGAAGACTCTCAGAACAAAGTCTACAATGAAAACATTCCCCAGTGGCACAAAACTGACACACATACTAACGAGAAAAGGGTTCTATACCCTTCTAGCGATTTGGAAGACATTCTTTTTTTTTTTTTTGTTCATTTGTTTAAAACATCTCTTTCCTGGAAAGGAAAGATCAAGCAGCGAGTTTGACAGCCCTTAAAGAACACTGCGGTCTGCAGATGCTGGGAGTTGAAAAACTCCCTTAGAAATACCCCATGATTCATATTCATATCCATATCCCTGACATGGCACTGTGAGTAGCAGAGAAAAGATGTTTTATGGCACTCAGCTGGAATGAAGGATGCGGCAGATGTACAGTACAATAGGTTAACATCTCTGGAATAATGCAGAAAGCAGATACAGTATTACATAAACTTTCATTCTCATCAGATCTGCCAGGCCCGTTCTGGACATACAAGGTTAACTTTTGGTGAACTTATTTATTTTTGGCTGTTTAAGATTTGCCAGGTGCTCCGCAGTCCCCACTTTGTTCTATACCTCCATCCAGTTCTAGCAAACGTCTGCCAAAAGAAACTCAGGATACTGCTAGGTTTTATAAAATAAACAAACTAATCTAGCAAAGCACTTTGTGCAGAGGTGAGACCACTTCCTTTGTTACACAAGTTGCACAGCAGCCAATCTATGTTTGCACTTCTGGCATAGTATACCATAGTGGTCGTGTAGTGACCATGTGTGCTGTGTGAAGGAGACCCACTGCAGTGCCAGCAGCTCTTTGCTGAACTATCCTGCACTATGCTTCAGCTCAAAAACAGTTCAGACCGGTTTAGCTGATGCTGATAGGGAGGGGTTAAACTAATTCTTAGAGAACCCTTGAACCAATCGGTACTAAAATTTAAAACCAAAACGGTTCTTCCTTTAAAAAAATCTGAGAGGGTATTGAAATGTGAGTGAGTTACCTAGCATGTACTGTAGTTATTAGCATTTATAAAATAGGTTAGAAAAATCCTTCTCTACCTCTGGTGTAAACACATCACACACCTGTGTATTACTACCCAATGACCACATGCCTGCCCCTTGTTCATGTGTTTTTTCCCCTATATGGTATATCAATTTTGTACCCATTTTTGAGTGCAGTAACACAGTTCAGGGTGTGCAGTCTCACTGTGATATATACACTTCTTGGGAGGTTGAAGGTAGGAGTGTTGCAAAATGTATATTTGCAGGCAAATTGCAGTGAATTCACCCTCTACGCACTTTGCAGACTTTTAGCGCAGTGGACACTTTGTGATTCTCTGCAGTTGCAGAAATGTTACTACATGAATTGATGCAGTTTGACACTTGGTGGTGAATTTGTGCTGCAAAATGTTTCAATTTGCATAGTAAAACTTAGCGCAAGGTACTTAAATTGAGACAATGGTGTAGTAAGATTGATGCACTTCACTCCAAACTCCACGAAATTCAGAGTTTAAAAACTTTGCTCACAGCTTATTAAAGGTGCTGGGCTTCCCCTGTTGTCTCACAACAAACCCAAGACATATATCAGAGTGCGGCATGTCATGTGTTATCACTTACACACATTCATGGGCAAGTTATGCAAATTACTACATTTGGAAATAGAAAAATAGTTTGAAAACCAGAACCTTTTTGGGGTTTGACTTAGAACTGGAAAAGGCTTCTCCCATCCCTAGTACCTGAGGACATCTATAAATTACCGGTGTACCACGTCACTTTTTAATGGCCAGTTTCAGATTTGCATTCAAAATAATGTAGGGACTTTGGAGACAAGGCAGTACCAGGTGGACATCTAATAAAACTATCACAGCCACATAATAAACACTGGCAAGTACCCAATCTTGAACCCCTGTAGCTGTTTGGATTTTAAATGGTTCAACCCTTCCAGATCCAGGGAGGCAGAGCTCAAGCAATACACCCTAAATGGAATCTCATCAGATGCACTGTAGCTGCTACATTGTTTTAAGAAATAATAATGAACAAAAAAACAGCTGAAAGAGACAGTGTCCCTAACTTTAGGTTCAGACAGGCTGTGATAAAGTTGGAGCATTTCTGTGGACTAAAGTGGTATCTCCTGGAAACATTAATCCCACCAATTCTTTCGAGGAACAGTTTAAAGCAGATCAGCTAGTAGGTGTGGAACGATTCTTGTACCGAAGGAGCAGCTGGCAAACTGCCCAACTGAACTAATTCAGCAAAGAAATTATTTTTATCCCAGATACAACTCTTCTAAATTAAAAAAGGCTGTGTTGCAGATCCAATTTGATTTAAAAAAAAAAGGGGGGCAAGCTGTTCACCCACTCACTAAACCAAAGTATAGTGGGTGGTGTGTCTAGGGGAATGGCAAAGATCTAAAGAACCGACTTATGAATACTAAAAATGCTTGTACTGTATGACCCTCTGCTGTACACCACAAAGATCCTTCTTGCTGCCTCCTGAGGGCTGTTCATCTTTTCATTGCATATTTATAGAAGAACCCAAACCTGAGGACTTTTCAACATGTGCAAAGTCAGTGAGTTCTGGTCATATTCACATCCCCACAGTGGTTGATCTTCCTTGGTGAAGGTGACAGAAGCCTCACCATTCACACACATATCCACACATACATACATACACACACACACACACACACACACACACACACACACACGTATATATATATATATACACACACACACACACACACACACACACGCACACATGCGCACACACACACACACACACACACACATCTCGGGGATATGAGATGAACTGTTGTAATATATCAGAAATATCTTCATGAGTTGTCTATGACCCCAGTGATCTCACAAGTTCTGTAGCCATGGCTGCGGTTTCACTGGAGTCAAAGACAACAAATGATGATATTTCTGATATGTTACATCAGTCCATCACATTTCTGATATATACAGTGGGAGTGGGTAAAAAAATGGTACAATGTGATGGTTTTCCTGTTTGAATTACATTTATTTGTGCTGATTATTTTGCTGTTTTATATAGCACTACTTTTTATTTGTCTTTTTAAGTTTACACATTTCGGCCAATGCTGTGAAGTTGCCAAAGCAGCATCACTCCATTAACGTCATTTCAATCATTTGATCTGCCAGAGAAGAAAGTTTCCGACATTGCCCATTTGCCAGTATTATGTTGGTTTCCATGATGCTGCTGTTCAAGTAATCCTTTACATCCATGTTGTTTATTGGACAATGCTGTTTTCACACACTTGCTATTGGCTGCCAAGTTTAAACAAGGCTCATGACTAGAAGATTCCAGTGTACTCCCAGCTTGTCAATCATAGAAGTTGGGCTCTGTGATGACAATGACAGCACAGATAGCCATTGTGACAGCAGTAGCTGAGATATTTTTGTAAGATATCTCTGTTACTGATTTGTAACTAATGAAGATACCTTTTTTATCTTAACAATTTTTTACCCACTCCCATTGTGTGCTTATATATATACATACACACACACATGCATGCATACATCTGAACCATCCAAGAGCCATAGAACCTATGATGATGCACTGATCTGGACCTGCTCCTCCTTCATGTCAGAGAGCTGAAGTTTGATACAAAGGATCTCAATAAAAATGTGAAAATGTTCCACTTGGAAGGAATGTAAATTAAAGAAAAAAACACCAATTTTCTATGTTACAGAAAAGTTAGCTAGTAACTCTAAAAGTAAATCTTCCCTTCAAAGGAGCTACTATTGGATTCTTGTACAAGTCACACAGCTAGGCATTGCCTGCATTCTGCACTGTCTATACTGCAACAGATTAATAGCTCCAGTCACAGCCTGAGGAGACCACTCAAGGGACACTCCCCCTTTAAGCCAAACCCCACACAATGACAATAGTACCCCTTCCCTATGTAATTCTGTTAGTGGGTTCACTTCTATTCCACTCTTGCCCATAGCTATGAATCCCAACCTGCCGCTGGCACTCTGTGCAATGGCACCTGGGTAAAATCCTTTGTCCACTAGCTGAATTCGAAGCTGGTGAGTAGAACTTGGATTAAAACACTGTGCAGTTTTCATGTTTGTTTTTTTGAATATTGTACATTCAGGTTCCTCGCAGAACATTATTAATGAAGTTTATATGGAGTTAGCTTGATGGTCCTTAATCACCTCTCCAGAAATCGCTTGAGAGCTCGTTCAATATTCATCCTGTGCCCCACCCTGGTTACACCCAGGTCAATATAGTCCTCTTTTGTCAGAGAGGGAAGGTGGGTGCCATCAATCTCATTATCCAGGAAATGCTCCTTGTGCTCCCCCAGGTTGAGATACTCCAGCCAGTCTGCCACATCAAACTTTGTCCAAAAATGCAAGGGCTTGGATGCAAAGGGCTTGTCAGTGGGTGGAGGCAGGAAATGTGTTGGAGAGAGGGATCGGCTTCCTGATGGGAATGAAGAAAATGGGTCCCCTGGAGAAGTCGGGGAACCTCGGAGATCAAATATTCCACCATAAACTGGGGGTGAGGGCAGGATGGGCAGGGAGGAGGGACGGGGGCTGGGACTTATCTTACGTTCAGTGGGTGGAGTAGAGGGGCTTGGGGCCCTCCTCAGGCCTGGACGGATATCAAAGTCAACAGTTTTTGGGTGCTTTGGGCTTGGCTGAGGGGACTTGGGCCAATTCTGGAAAAAGCTGCTTACAGGTTTCGGTGAGGTCATGGATGGAGACAAATCATCAGAGGTCCTACAAACAAGAAAACAAACATGTTTGTAATCATTCCTTTAACCAGTTACTAGCTCTTACATTTTCAGAAGGTTAAAGTTCTCAGTGGCTTTTTTGTCAACCCATTGGACTTTTACTTTGGAAGGCTTCAGCTTCAAGTCTCGGCTTGATTCACTTGTGGAGTGGATTTGGTGATCTTTCAGCTTAGTTCCTAGCAGAAAGGAGTCTACATTGCAAAATCACTCTCCACTAAAAAACTGGTTAGCAATAATCAGCACTGCTGTGGGGGGGGGGGGCAGATTGTATAAACACATCAGCTGAATTTACCCATTTAGATTCGTAAACCCATCCCAATTGTATTGATGTGCACTAGCAGTGCAGCATGGGGGAAGCCTACACTATGCCGGATTGGCGCTATACCTGTCCTTGTGGAAAAACAGAGGTCTTAGTAGTACTAACCACCAACTTTTATAAGAGTTTATGCAGAAATCTGCATTATACCTGCCTGGCACATAAAATGTTTTAGTCTCTAGTGCCTTCTTTTTAGCTTCTAGTGATCTCAGTGCCTCACTTTCAGCCTCCCTCCAGAGATTTCAGTGCCTCACCTTCTACTTCCAGTGATTCCAGTGCCTCACCTTTAACCTTCAGTGATTTCATTGCCTCATCTTTTTCCATCAGCATTGGATTCATCAGTACCATTCCAAATTTAAAGGGACACTGTCAATTTGTTGGCCTACTGCATATAGTCCAGTCCCTGTACTGTTCATCAATGAATAAAGAAAAAAAAAAAAAACATGTGTTACTTAACTCTAATGGAGGCATCATTTTTTTTCTTTTTATTTTCTTAATAAATTAAATTTTTTATGGTCTACTTGTAATGCTGATAGTGCTGGCTCTTTGAACAGATTCCAAGCAGACAATTACATAACTCCACCCATAGTGTTTTCTTGGCAGGATCAGTTCAGGCATTTGCCCTGGTACACATTAATTTAAATAAAAAAAGATAACAGTTTTTTCCCCCTCCATAAGAGGTAAGCAACACATATTCTTTTAACTTTTATTCATTAATGGACAGTGCAGGGAATAGCCCAAATTAAGACACAACTTGAAGTGACCCAGAAGTAATCCAAGGTCAGTTTCTAGAGAGACAACCAAGAAGTAGATAAAAGTAAAATTGATGTTTCAAGACTATCCCAAATAAAGTTCGGTTTATAAACCTTTATGTCCTTTTAAGAACATTTTCACCCCTAAACAAGTGTTAGTCCAACAGAATGAACTGGTGTGCTGTTAAACAGCATTTCTTACTATAAGCATTCATCGATAGTCACACATTATATCATTCCCAGCTCAAGGAGCTAACACCTGAAACTTTCCACTTGGTATCACAGCAACCACATCTAGGCCCCCACCTATCAAGCATAACTCCCTCCAACCACCAAATATTTTCTTACCACTGAAAAGTTCAGTTGTACCTTAGTCCCGCTTGATGTTTCTTATCATTTTATTTTTTTGATTGGTTCACTGCTTCATCTCGGTTATGGCTCGGTTCCCAAATTGCCTTCATATGGCTTTTTCTTAAATTTTGATAGGATTTCATATATCCTAATTTTGTGGAGTCACAGGGTTTCCTGGTGGTTCCCTCCATGGTCATGACTTTTTAGCAGGTGTACACTTCAGGTAAGTTTAAGGACTACACTAAGTACAGCAAACCCACACCATCTGTATATGGCCACACTGAGAGCATTGAGTGTTTGGCCCCAAACCTGCTAAGACCTTTCCCAACTGTCTTCCCTGCAAGGATATGTCCAGGAAGTCCAAAGAAAGTCAAGTCAAAATGTTGGAAGAATCCCCAACAGGTAAGTTATTTCCCATTGGTTCCAGTAAAGAAACCAATGGAAGGGATTAGAAACAGATCAGACGATTTCAAGGTAGCACTGGTCCTCCAAGGACAAGGACCTCAGTCAAATTGGATGTAAAGCGCATACACTTTCATGCTGAGGAGCAGCACCAGTGCTAGGAGCCCTCAGTTCCAGTTTAGAAACCGTATTACCCACCAATTCCAACTCCCACTCTGCACCAGCGGAGGATGCCAAATCATCATTAAACACCAAGTCAGATTCTCAGTGCCAGGCCCAATCTCTTTTCTTTGTCCCCTAAAGAATGTGGCTACAATGATGCAGGCCAATCCAAAGACTTCACCTCTACTGAGCCTCTCCTGAAGAAGGGCTGTTGCAGGTCATCTCCCTCGGGGCTTCCCTTATCAGGAACCTCTTAGCCCTCAATTCCCTTTAGGGTTTCTCCCTTGGTCCCATTCCTAGTTTTGGTTCTGTTCTTTTTTTTGCTATTTCAGTTCTGGTTTGCTCATTGAATTAAAGTTATATGGGTGTTGTGTATGGGGAAATGTCAATGATATGTCTACCATGCAAGTGGTTAATCTGATACTTTTGTGTGGCTGGAGAATTTTGCTTTCAGTGTGGTCCTCTTTCCTCAGGGCCATACCCTGTCAATTTTACCAGAAAGCATGTCTCTGGGACCCTCATGGTTTCTTCTACTCCTGTGGGGGCAACTGGACAGCCATTAGGGGTTCTTGTTAATGGTTCACGGGGTGTCCCTGGTAACTGGTATTCAGACTCTGAGAACTCCTCAGAGTATGAATTTGACCCCACTCATGAAATTTATGATGCTGATGAAAAAGGGAGCACTTCGCAAATCCCAGTGTGAGGATGCTTAATCATAATCACTTTTTTGTGAGATGTATGGCCAGAAATATGGGCATTGATGTTTAGTACTCAGAATTGATCAGCTGAGCAGAATCCCCATTGATAAACTTCAACTACCTGCCACTTAAACTTTCTAATCCCTAATTTGAAGGTTATGGGAGGATCCAGTTAAGGTCTGTCTGTAGATAAAACAGTTAAAAGAAGATATGCTGTCACTAAAGGGGTACACCAGTTATTGTATGCTCAACCAGCAGCTGAGGTTCTAGTTTTAGCAACAGGCTAAAAGAAGTCGAGGACTCAAACTTCTGCCCAATTCTTCCGGTGAAGACAGTTGAAGAATGGATGCTTTGGGGAAGAGACTATTTCAGTGCCTCATTCATGCTCAGCCAAGTTACATACCTGGGTTACAAGGATAAATGCCTGCATAATTTGTGGTCATCTACTTATCCTTTTTGCCCATGGATGAGAGTCTTTGTGAGGAGCATTGTGATATTTTTTTTCACATACTATAATATATGGCATGGATACATTTAAGCAGATGATTCAGATGACAGTAGACGTTAATGCCATTGCATCTCAAAATATGACCACTGAAGTAGGTATCTGGAGCCTAGCCTGGCTGAAGTGCACCAGCTTGTCCCAGAAACTGCAGTCGGTGATTATGTCACTTTTCATTTGATAGTAGTAAATTTTTTGGACCTGATGTTGAATACATCCTGCAAAAGACCACGGTAGTTCAGCCAACTGTTAAATCCCTCACTGAGTTTGGTAAACAGTCCTCCTCCCAGACTGAAAAAGGCCATACGTTTTTTTTTTGTTCCCAACCCTACCCCCCAGGGCTCCAAACAACATCAGACAAGAACCTACCCTGGCAACCTCTGCAAGGGGGTGAGGTACAGGGCATGCCCGCTGCCTCCTGCATTGCAACTAGCCCTGGTCAATTGGGATGACATCAGAACTGACTCCTTGCTAACTACCCTCCAGGTCCTCTTGAATCTTCAAGTGGGAGGCAGGCTCTCCCACTTCTACAGTAACTGGCTTTCTAGTACAAAAGAAAGTGAGTGCAGAGATTGTCAGGGAAGATCCAACTCTGACAGACTTCTTTCTGAACTAGAGCAAGCCTGCTTGACAGAGAAAGCTCAAAGACTAATGCTTGAAGAGGTGGTAGAGGATGTTCCTGGGACTAAAATGGAAAGGGATTTCATTCTAAGTAATTTCTGGCCCCATAAAAGTCCCAAGGGTTCTGACCCATCTCATATCTCAGAGGCCTGAACAAATATGTGAGATGTACAATGCCCAAGAGGGTATCTTTGAGAGAGATAACCCCAAAGAGAGATTGGTTTTCTTCCTGGATCTAACCACATTCCCATCATATCCTTCCACCAGAGAGTCCTCTGATTCTGCCTGGAAATCAACACCTACCACTATATAGTCTTGCCAGTTGGACCCTAGTCTGCTCCCATGGTTTTCACCAAATGTCTGGTGGCAGGTGTGGCCTACCTTTTTAGGTAGGGTGTTTATTTTTATTTTAGTCTTTGGTAACCAGGTATGGCCCACTAGGCACAAGTGCCTGTTTTCAGGGGCGACCTGGGAGCACTGGGTGGTTAAGTGACTTGCTCAGAGTCACACAGTATGCAAGTGGAGGTTGTGAGAATCAAACCCAGATCTGGTCTGCTAAATGTAGCAAGCTCATTCACAGCTCATTATTCTAACCTCTAGGCTATACTGCCAGCCCAGGATCTATCTTTCTCTGGATGACTAGCTGTTCAAAGCCAGCACCCTTGTGACAGTGAAGCTCCAGGCAGTGGTGGCAGATACAGGATTAGACCTTGTAGCTATCACAAAAACATGGGCCACAAGGAAAAATGACTGGTACTTAGCAATACTGGGTATCCTGTGAGTTTGGTGATTGTGATTAGGCACCTACTGAAACAGCGAGTCAATCACAGTACCTCACATCACAGTGACGAGGGAGGGTGACCAGATGAGAGGTGTACGAATATAGTGACATCCTGTCGCTACATGTATACACAAGCGGGGGGAGAAGTGAGCATGCTGAGCTTGGGGTAGGAGAGGAGGGATTGTGGTGGGTGGCAATGTGGCAAGCTGCTGAGCTACTCCTGTGGCATGGTGGGTGGGCTTGGGGGGTGGGGTCTGAATGATGCTGGGTTTGGGTCTGGGTGCAGGTGCCTTTTGTTGAGCCTGTCCTGAATATTTTTTTTTTTCGGGTTTTGCACACACACCCCGACATGCACCCCCTGGAGTTGAGAATCCTTAAGTACGGGGTGCAGAGGGCACAGTCCCTTGCATTTACAATTGAAATATAAATCCCTGGTGCCCTTTTGCTGTGCACTGAGGACTGTATAGCAGACATTTTTTTTCGGTGAATTCCATTTGCCCTAATGGCGATCGTTGTTCTGCAATAGCCGTTATCACATAGATCCGCAGTACTGGGGTATGCCATGTTTAGGTGAGATGGGGTAATGGAAAAGGAGGGTGGGGTGGCTCTTTTTGTCAGGGAAGGCATAGAAATAGTAGAGAATGGGTCCATCAGGGGAAGTAAGAGACAGAATCGCTGAGTGGGCAGCTTATGGCCACATTGGGTAAGAATCTCTGCATGGTCCACAGGCTACTGGGGCATGGGAATGAGGGTGATGGGGAACTATGAACAGAAACTCAGACAGGAGTCACAAAGGGGGAGGTACTGGTGGTGGAGGATCTCATGATACCAGAAGTAGATTGAGACATTCCAGCAGCTAAGAGCACCAGAAGTGAGGCCCTGCTAAATACTTTGTCTATTGATGCTTCTGGTCAGGGGAACCACAAGACAGGCTGCTATTTCCAATGTGGTGCTCACCAACTTGGAAATAGCAGGTGCGATTTGGGTTAGGGAATCCAGTGACCCTAACACACTACGGGTTGAAGAGTTCTTTAGATACATTAGGGAAAAAAGGGAGATGAGGTGGGATTGTTAGGCTGATTGAGGGAGGCATGGTAACGGAGGAAGATGAGCAGAAGGTTGTCATTCTTCAATATGTCTTTCCTGGTGAAACTTTTGAAATAAATAAATAACTTCTTAACAACTACATCTCCTCAGTGTTCACGGTGGATGGTAGTGGGCCTTTGCCTGAAAGTGGCAAAAAAAACTGCTACAAGGGGAATCCCAGAAATAGGGCAGGTGGTAATTACAGAAGAAAGGGTCAGAAAAGGACTTGCAGCTGTGATAATAGCCAAGGCTCCAGAGTTGGATGGGGTGCACTGGAGAGTTCTCAGGGAACTGGCATGAGAACTGTCTGAAGCCTGGCAAGGCTATTCAATAGCTCGCTATGGTCAGTGGTAATTATGAAAGACTGGAGGGTAGTGAAAATAGTTTCACTCCACAAGATAGGAAACAAGGATCAACCAGGAAGTTGTAGGTCATCAGTCTTGCTGGAGAGCAGGAGGTAGAGGGGTGATATGAGAAATGATAAGAGATCTTCAAGTTCTGAAATGAAAGAACAAGATAAACTGGGTAGAAATATTCATCAGGAATGGTGAATCAAAAACAAGGGGATATGGGTGGAAGCTGGCAGGGGGGAATTCAGGATGGACACGGGAAAGTTTTATTTTACAGAGAGAGTGGTTGAACTGTGGAAGAGCCTACTGGCATAGTAGGAGGGGGCAAGAACCATAAACGATTTCAAGCATGAAGGACAGAGTAAAAGGCTTAATAGTTACTCATGGGAACAGTAACAGACCAAGGGGCTGGGGGAGGTAGTAAAAATCCTGACTATACAATAGATCCCAGGATAGGATAGGGTGAAACAGGGCAGACTGCATGGACCAATGGTCTTTATCTGCCAACATTTTCTGTGTTTCTATGACAGTTGTGAAGGCTCAAGAACTTGACACTGGATCCAATTCAGAAACTGGAAATTACTCCTGAATCTGGAAAAGTCAATACTGACCCCAAATTAGAATATCACACTCTCACAAAGGCTCTCCTGCCCCTAAATAGTGACTCAGGCCTGATGACCTTTGCCAGGTCCTTCCAGGTGGGTCAGTAGTGCATAGCCAGAGAGTTCTCTTGACTCTTATGTCTAATGGCTTAAACAGCATTTGGAAGACCCTTGGGCTTTAGTTCATATGAGGCCCATGTAGTGGTACCTCAAGGAACGGTGGTCTTAAAGGAAACATTACATAGACAGCAAGGTAGTTGTAACCCCAAGCTGGGGGAGGCTCTACCTTGATAGCAGGTAGAAAGGAACCTCAAAGCAGACATACCCTTTAACCCCCTTGTCCTACAGTCCACATTACCGCAGACCCCTAACTAACAAGATGTGAAGCCCATCTCATTCAGGAGATGGTACATGGGACTTGATCCAAAAAGGAATCCTTTCTGCATACAGACTGTTAAGGTGAATATGGAACATACCACTACTGTTTTGCTTGAACAAGCAACACGGAGCCAAATCATCTAGATTATGTCAGGAGGCCTTGAACTGTATGCAATATATTTCTTCACTCACGCTCAACTTCTTGTAATTAATCTAACATGCAAACTGGCCTGTCTGGCACACAGTCTCAGCCACTTAGAGGCTGCCACTCATGAGTGTTTTTTAAACCAGAAGATCTTTCTAAGTATCTTTAGGGAGTGAGCAATTCTCCAGATAAATATGTTTTTCTCCTGGGAAAAAAAGTCACTGTTCTGAACAAGATCACCAGGAAGGGAACCTCATGAGTGGAAGCTCTGTTCTGAACTAGAGAGATTTTTCCTGTATGCGTGCCCCCTGTCATCTTTAATTTAGATGGTCATACTCAGTGTTCTCCAAGAGTGACACTTGATCATCCTAATAGTTCTAGATTGGACCCGGCATGTCTGGGACTCTGACCTTCTGCACCTCAGCCTCTGCAAATCCATCCCTTTATGCAGGACCTTTTCAGCAGGTCCACGGGGAGAGTTGTCCATCTAGACATCCAGTGGCTATATCTGATGGTATGGCTCCTGAAAGATTAGACTTTGCAGGACCTGGGCCTCTTTGATGAGGCTCTGGACATACTGATTATCCTGAGCACACCAGCCACCAGAAAAGCCTATGCCTGTACCTGTAAGTTTAGAAGGTATTTTTGTATTATTATATCTCCTACTGTTATGTTATTATGTACTTGAAGTGCTTCTTTTCAAATGTGTTTAATATATGCTGTCTTACCCAGGACCTCCTTGTAAATGAGTATTGCTCAATGGAGCCTTTTCTTGGTAAAATAAATACAAATGCAAATTATGTTTGATGCAGCAAGCTCACCATGTCCTCTGCCACTTGTCCAGTTGCCAGGGTGCTTCACTACCCACTGTACTGTCATTGGTGTAGTCAGCTCTAAAA
Source organism: Neoceratodus forsteri (assembly GCA_016271365.2). NCBI lineage: Eukaryota > Metazoa > Chordata > Ceratodontiformes > Ceratodontidae > Neoceratodus > Neoceratodus forsteri. The sequence continues at coordinate 935,908,999 of CM028133.1, forward strand.
ACTGGCTCTCTGTAGGTTCACCTGTTAGTTATCTCAGTGTATATGTCCGGAGAAGGTACTCTTTCTATGGCATCAGTATTTAATTTCAGAAGGTTTCTGAGGAATTTAATCAGTTGTACTCCCTTGTCAGGTCCTCATCCCTGCCTAGGACGTAAATTGAAGTTTGTACATGTTGATGAATCTCCCCTTTTGAATCACTGTACTCCTGTGATACAATGTTTTTGTCTTGGAAATAGCCTCTCTAGTTACTATTACATCAGCCAGGAGAGTAGGTGAGCTGCAGGCACTTTGCATTGCGTCCTTAGAACTCACCCAAGGTTTTTGCTTAAAGTAGTCTTGGGTCTGTGGCTGCCTGTACGTCTCTCTCTCTCTGTCTCTCTCTATTCTTCCCAATACTCCATGCCAACAGAGGTGAAACTGCCCTCCATCATCTAGATGTTAAGCAGGCCTTAAGTTTCTACCTTCACAGAACACAGCCCATCAGAGGTTTAGTTAAGCAGCTACTGCATTTTTCACCTGTGGGGCACCTCTCCTGGCCTCCCTGACACTAGGAAGACCATATCTTATTTAATGAATGAATGAATGAATGAATGAATGAATGAATGAATGAATGAATGAATTTATTTATTTATTCACTCGGAAATACACCTTTGAACAGAAGTGCTCTTTTACAAAGGTTCTACGTCAGGATAAAGGTTCCATGTCATATCTCATTGGATAGTCTCCTGTATCAGATATTGCTACATGCTTTGCTGACGCTTTATCTCTGAAGGACTCTGGGCCAGTGCTACCCAAGCTCTGTCCACTTCTGTGGCAATCTGCAAAGTACCTTATTGTGCATCAAACCACACTTTTACTACATATTAAAGTAGGGACCTACATTCCTGTAAAGATTCCAACTTTGGCTTTGCAGTGATGAAGAGCATGCTTCCCAAATGGCTCCTGTACTTCCCTCCTTTCATCTATACTGCTAGTAATCAATACAGTGTATGTGGCTGTAGACGAACACTTCCAGTTAGAAGATGTCACAATTCCCCTGTAATTGAGTTTCTTCCAGATTTATTTCTCTATAGCAGCTCACCACCCACACATCTACACCTGTCTTTGCTATTTGGATATGCTGTTACTCTTTGTACTATAGTTAAACCATTTACAAGGGCATCTCCCTTTAGCAGAAAAAAATCTAATGTTGGAGAGAACTACACATAAGAGGTGGAGATGGGCACGCTATTGTGGTTTATATCCAATCTGATGGCTGTAGGTGCCAGCTCCTCTAGCCAGGGAATAATGAAATAACTGTGGCTACAGATGAATAACTATAAAAGAAACACAGTTACAGGTGAAAAGCTATTTCTTATCCACTGACACTGGGGTGGGGGATAGAAAAGGATATTTGAGTTAAAAATCAGCTTTCCATCCGATGTTCACATGGCCCCCTGAGAAACATATCTGTTGACCAAATTGACATTATATATATTTACAGGAGCACTGAAAGCACTCTTATGGTTAGAAGTAAGTCTTCTCATGCTTTTATATTGTGAAACATTTCAATATATAAATAAAATAATAAAAAAATTAATAAAACTGCAAAATGAAAGTGAGAGGTTCTGATACCATTGGGATGCCACATGAAACACTTACAACCATAAGTGTACTCCACAGACCGCCTGTAAAAGAACAATAAACTGTCTAATTTATGAAATATTATATATTCATAAATAAGATGTAGGTTTTAAAAGAACCAAATCTTCCTTCCCATTCTAAAAGTTGAGCTTTTCACATTTTCAAATCTTACATGCGATTCTCTCTTCTGGTAATTAGGGGTCTTCATGTGCAAGTGAATCTTCAGTGTTGATTGGCTGAATCAGTGTTTACGATTATCTACTTTTGCCATTACTAATCATGATTAAAATTCAAGAAGTGAATTAGGGTTGATTGGAATCTTATCCACAGATTTGAATTGGTCAGATTCTGAACTTCTTTTAGAATTAAGAATTTGGGGTTTGAAGGCCAAAAATCCTAAATCCGCAAAATGGGTTGGATTTGGCACATCTGACTTTTGTAACAAACTTCCCAATCCCCAGTCAGCCAAAAGTTGCTCTGTTCTGCCCCTCTGTACAATGAAAAACACCCTTTCTCCGCTCTCTCTAGCAGCACCCATTCTCCCTCCTCCTCCTCCCTCCACCCAATGAAAGACTGAATGTGCTATTTCTACTGGCCAAATGCTTGACTAAAGTGTGTCTGTCGGAATACTAGTCTTCTGAGGCTTGATTTTTAAAGGGGCCTGGAGATCAATGCATACTGTGGCAAATGGCAGCTTGCGTCGATTCCTGGTGCACCAGGGACTCTGCATCAGATTCTGGCACAGGAGAGGTCCCGCCACCAAACACTCCAGAGTTGTGGCAACCCCTGTCATGCATCAAACAACTGTCACATGGGAGGGGTTTGATGGAGGTTTCCACCAGCCTCTGGCATGGGAATAGCTGGCCAATCCTGCCAATGTCCATGCTGCTGGAGTGGGGAGCCGAGTCATGCAGATACCCACAATTGGACTGATGTTGCCCAGAATGTGTACCATGTGCTACACAGGATTTTGATGGGACAGGACACAGAATGCTGTATGGGAAGAAAATTGCCCATCACCATAGAAACATAGAAACGTAGAATTTGATGGCAGATAAGGACCGCTTGGCCCACCCAGTCTGCCCAATTCCCTACCTAATGGATAAGCTGCAGATCCTAGTTAACCGGCAGGCTACTTCTTTCTACCCCCACTCCCTAGAATTGCCTTATGACTGTCCCATGCATGCTTGAATTCAGCCACTGTTTTTGACTCCACAACCTCCTCCGGAAGGCTGTTCCATGCATCCACAACCCTCTCTGTGAAAAAATACTTCCTTACATCATCTCTGAGCTGTCCCCCATCTTCAAATTATGCCCCCTTGTTCTTGCACACCTCTTTTTTTGGAAGATGCTACCCTCTTGGACTTTGTTGATTCTCTTGAGGTACTTGAAAGTTTCTATCATGTCCCCCCTCTCTTTCCTTTCCTCGAGGCTATCCATATTAAGCTCCTTTAGTCTCTCTTCATATGTCTTCTGGTGCAGACCCTGCACCATTTTAGTTGCCCTCCTCTGGCTTGCCCTACCTGGTGGTGCTGCCATGTCACATGCACCCCAGTCAGTTGTGTGGGCTACATTATGACCTACAGGGCAACAGGTCTTAGTGCCATAGCAGCAGGCATGACAAACTGCATGGGAAGGAGCAAAGACTGGTGGTGGGAGATCTACCGGAGTCCATGCAGTGCTCATGTCTAGGCGGTGGGTTCTGCACAGCTTAGTGTGCCTAGTAGCACATAGCCCAAGGAGCACAAACATCATGCCATGGCTGCACTGAAGTAGCAGGCACAGTACCTGACCAAATTGAGGGGTCACTGTGTGCCACTGGGGGTGTATGGCACAGTGTCCAGAGCCGTGCACCTGCTGCTGTGCCAGTCAACGACAGAGCACTCATCACTACCTCCACACCATACTACAGGGGCTATGGGACAAATGGAAAAATGTCCACACAGTGGGGTGTGCACAGGTCATACTGCAAGAGGTTCCTCTCTCCTGGGATGGCACACAAGGGACAATACCAACTATGCCAACTGTGGGTGTATGTGTGGCCCGTGACAGCCTGACACAGTACCTATGATCAGCTGTGGCTGCTGTGTCCTGTTTTGACTGTAGACTGCCATCCATAACAGGGGAAGACCCAGGATGTGTTAGGAGTGCACTGGACTGCATGCCACTGGAGATGTGTGGAGGTTTCTCTGTTGATAGTACAGTGTCACCGGATCGATCATTCACTGGACTGGTAGTACATATGTCCCTCTCAACATGTGTCATGCTGGATGGCACACTCATAGTGTCAGACATACTGGGGCCAGCAGGGGTAGTACCTTGGCTACTGCAGTATGGGCTATGTGTTTTTACATGTGAGGGATGGACTCACTTGGCATGTTTGCTGTACCACACAGCAAAATTGCATAACTGCAGGTGGGCTACCATTATACAGCTGCTTCCATGGGCACCATTTCCTATTGGCACCAGCTCAGTCCTGGGGGGAACGGGACCACCTCCCACCATGAACCATCCTGAGATGTGGTGCACAGGCCATTAGACCAGCACTGGACAGGTCTAAGCCACAGCATGATCTGCACCATTCAGGGGGCACTGAAACTTGCAATGTTGGGATGCTGCATCTGAAGGATGACACAACTGCCTGTCCACCATGGCACAGCTGTGCGACTTCCACAAGGATGGTGGAAGCCTGGCTGGTGCAGGCAGCCCCCATCTCGTACAAGCTATGATACAAAATAGGGAATGGTGCATGGTGTGGCACATGAGGTCCCTTGCATCAATCCTTTTTGTTGCAAGCGAGCCACTGCTGTTCAGTGTCTAGTCCCCTCCAGCAGTTTCCTATGTCCAAGTCAGTTCACAACAGGACTTGTTTCAGCCACCCACCAATTCCCAACTATCCTGTCCCTTACCCATTGTGGGCTTCCACCAAAATGAGTTGCAGGGCAATTCCTTCATGCCAGTCAAACTATCCTGTTCTGACCTGCCACTCCCAAAGGATACTCTTCCTGGTCCAGACTTCCTCTTTCTTTTTCCTTACATGCACTGTGATGACTTGGACTAACCAGCACAAAGGCAAGGCTTATTTTATTTTTCAGGCTCCCAATCCCGGAGGTGCTGGGTGCCATACAATCACAAATTAAAAGACAGTTAAAATATAATGATTAAAATACAAAACAATCTATTAAACAAATCTATTAGACATATTTCAAAACAGGCCACCCAAAATGGGAGGCCTGACCTAGCAGCACACAGATGAGGCCAAACTTCTTAATGTCTGGGGAACAGTGTCTAGACAATGATGTCTGGACAACAATGTCAGGGAATGCCTGGCTGAATAAAAAAGTCTTGAGGTGGGCTTTAAATTCCTCGACTGAAGAAGCCTCCCTTACTGATGGAGAAAGTGAATTCCACAGGACGGTTGGGCCATGTCATAATCACAAAGTGGAATGAAAAAAGGAAGCGGGAGTCTGGGACGGGGATATCAGGAGGAGACCGATGCAGGAGGACTAAAATAGTAGATTATTGGAGGAGTCCACAGTGGGTTGGGCACTGGAGGGTGGACTGAGTGCACTAGTCCTATGGACTGCCAATGTATAATGGCACATGGCTGACAACAGACCAAACTAATCCGGTTTGGAATGTATGTAATTGTGAATGGAGGGTACTATTGGAATTGATTGGACATCAGGTGACTACTGTTCCAGTGGAGACTACAATCAAGCATTCAGCAGACAGAAATAGTAGGTTCAGTAAGTGAGGGTGGGAGACTGGCCACTGCTAGAGGAAGGAGGGAAGAGGTCTTTTATTGTATAGTGGTGGGAGAGAGTGACCCTTAAAGTGATGGGGGCAGTTTGCAGAAGAAGTCAAATGCAGAATTAGAATCAAATTCCTATTCCAGTTCCATATACTATTGCTTAACTGCCTTCAGACCTGAATCAGAATCTGATTTCTGATAATCTGATGGATGCCACATAGAACTGGACAACTCCAATAACCCCTACATGGAATTACTATACACCAAAATGAGGGCACTGCATCACTACAAGGACTGCCAGTAGATCACATGGTTATCTTGAATGCATGTATTCCCTTTCAATAGAGCATGTGAGTTATCAAGAATTCATGTTTAAAGTATAAAACGAGAGATGGCCTGCACCAAGAAGGTTGATCTTGTGATGGCACTATGTATGTATTGTATGGGATAGGGGCAATGTTCATATTATTGTGATACTATTGGGGAGGTAAATGTAATAATCATTGTGACTGCAATGTAGCACCCTTTGTAGTATTTCAAACAGCCCTCAGAAATCAATTTGTGCATTCTATGCAGGTCACTAATTAGAAATGTGTTGACAGCATAGTAATTATATTTTATTGTGTTCAGGACTTTTATGACAAAAACTTCTCCTCCAGGGATAGATTTTAACCTCCTTTTACTAATCTGAGGAATAGTGCATGTTGCCCTGTTGTGTGCAGTTACCCCATACCTGTTCGTGCTGGCTAGTGTGCAGATCACACTTAACTCATTGTACCCTGGGCAGCCATTTTGTATCAGGTTAAGCAATGGAGCTATTGAGTACAGTACTGCTCTTCACTCTCTAATTGGTTATGTAATAGAAACATACTGTAAAAACATAGAATTTGTCAGCAGAAAAGGGCCAGTGGTGTATCTCTGTCTCTCTCTCTCTCTCTCTCTCTATCTCTCTCTCTCTGTCTCTTTTACTTTCTCATATTCCTCTTGAGTTTCTCCCCCTCCAGCTTGTAGTTTTGTCCCCCTGTCATTGTACACTCGCATCATCTGAACAACTGTTGATGTTTTGTTTTTATCCCCTGTAGAAATAAACATTTCTCAATCATATCACCCCTCTTCCTTCTAGCCTTCAATATGTACATATTTAGGCTGCCCAACTGCTCCTCATATGATATCCCCTGAATCGTCTTGGTCACCCTCCTCTTTTTGTACTGACTCAATGGGATCCCTTTTTTTTTTAGATGTGGACTTCATAACTGCTTTCAGTATTCCAGATGAGGCTTCAGCAGGTACCTGTAGAGGGAAGACTCACTTATTTCCTTCTGCTAGAAAGCCCCAGTACTGATGCACCCCAGAAATCTGTTGGCCTATCCATTATGTGGTGACTCCCCTTTTAAAGAAATCATCCAGTGACCCAGACTGTCTTGCAAACTACAGACCAGTCCCTAACCTACCCTTTTTGGGTAAGGTTATTGAGAAGGTAGTCACGTTACAGCTTGAAAACTTTCTTGCCACCCACGAAATCTATGATCCTCTCCAGTCTGGTTTGAAGAAGAGGCACAGTACTGAGACTGCATTAGTTTGGGTGATGAATAACCTCCTAATAGCGAGGGATTGGAGGACTCATTCGATCTTGGTCCTCCTTAATCTCTCTGCAGCATTCAACACTGTGGATCATGGGGTGTTGTTGGAACACCTGTGGCTAATCTGTGGACTGTTGGGGATGGTCCTCAGATGATTCCATTCTTTTCTCATGAGTAGGTCTCAGAGGGTGGTGTTGGGAATTTTTTCCTCGGTACCCTTTGCCCTGCCTTGTGGGGTTCCAGAGGGTTCCGTACTGTCCCCCATGTTGTTCACGGTGTATATACTGCCGTTGGGAGACATTATAAGGTGGTATGGGCTCAGTTTTCACTACTATGCAGATGATACTCAGGTCTACTTCTCCTTTGAACCCAAACAGAGTAGTGCTGTCTTGGTATTTAACAATTGCCTCACCAAGATTCAGCATTGGATGAGTGTTAACTGGTTGAAACTAAATCCGGATAAGACTGAGGTGTTGGTGGTGGACCCAGGTCACTGAGTAGAGAAGTTAACTCCTGGACAACCATCTGGCCTGATGCTGAGGGGTGACCAGTTGAGACCTGAGAAGGTGCGGAATCTGGGGGTTGTGCTTTACAACAAACTGACGCTTAAAGTACAGGTGTCAGCAGTTGTCAAGTCCTCATTTTTCCATCTGAGGAACATCACCAGGATAAAGCACCTTGTTCCGCCCAATGACCTTCCTGTGTTGGTTCATGCCTTTGTGTCCTCTTGTCTTGACTACTGCAATGCTCTATACTTAAGGTTACCGGGGGTGGATCTCCATTGCCTGCAGCTGGTGCAGAATGCAGTGGCCATGTTGTTGATAGGGCAATCAGGATCTTGCCATGTCATGCCTGTGCTGCGCAAATTGCACTGGCTGCCAGTGCAGTGGAGGATCACCTTGAAGGTCGCGTTGCTGACCTATAAGACCCTACATGGACAGGGACCGGGTTACTTGCAAGACCTCCTACGACCTTACCACCCCCTCCACCCTCTCCGCTCTGCCGATGAGGGATTGCTAGAGGTTTCCTGGGTCCGATTACAGACATCAGGTGCTAGGGCTTTTGCTTTTGTAGCCCCGACCCTGTGGAACTCTCTACCTCGTCGGATTAGAGATTGCTTGTCCACTGAGATGTTTAAATCCTCCTTAAAAACATATTTATTTGGCCTAGCATCTGGGGAGGATATTTAGTCATATGTATGCTGTCTTTTAATTTTTTTGTGTTTTAACTGTTTATTGGTTGTTTTAATTTGTATGTGCGCTTTGATTTAAGAAAAGCACTTTAGAAATAAAATATGATTTGATTTGATTTGATGATGTGTTGCACTGGACTGTAGATTTGAGGATATCATTTCTGATAACCCAAAGGTCTTGTCCACTCTGTCAGAATTCATCCAGCACTCTGTTTTAGGCTTCCTTTTGCCAATATGCATAACATTTTATTTTATGCCATTGACTCTTTAAGACCCTCTTCATGACCCCAATTCCCTCCTCACTGTCCACCTTGCTACAGACTATACTGTTATCCATTATGTGGCAAATTGTACACAGGACCACTACCCCAGTGTCACATATAAGCATGTTAAAGAGCACCAGCCCCAAGTCTGACCCCTGTACACTCTTCACATCACTTCCTTAACACCACCCCCTTCCCCGGTATTGGCCATTTATTACCACACTTTGGTTCTCTGACTCAACCAGTTGCCTATCCACCAAGTAAGACCAGCCCTCACCCCAAGGTCATCTATTTACTTCACAAGCCTTCTATGCAGCACTGAATCCTAGAACTTGCTGAAGTCCAAATGCAGGATATCCACTAGCTGACCCTTATTCATTGCTGAGACACTGAGTTGAAAATGTCTGTGAGGTTCATCTGACACAACCTACCCTTTGCAGACCTATGCTGTCCCATATCTTGCTGTCCATTTGCTTCCGGGAACTCTAAAATCTTTTCCTTGATGGTGGTCTCAAGTATTCTGTAGTACTGTGGTCTGACTCTCCAGTCTATGCTTCCCAGGGTCGCCTCTGTCTCACTTTTGTAGAGATGTACCACATCAACCACACTCTAATCATCTGGGACCACTCTAGTCCCCAGGAAGAAATTGAACAAATCTTCCAGAGGTGCAGCCAGCATTTGTCCCACCTCCTTCAGTACCCTGGGGTACAGACTATCTGGCCTGAAGACTTTTGGATCTTTAACCTCTCAGTATCCTGAGTAGCCTTTATTCCAGGACTACCACCACCTCCAACTTCTGAGTAAGCACCCCAAAATTTGTTGCATTGTTTTGCGGAAGTGGCCCAAACTCTGCTATGAATATCACACTGAAATATTCATTCAGGATGTCTGCCTTCCTCCCACCATCTTCTATCCATTCTTCCTCTTTCTTCCGTTTTTCCATGCCTTCTTTTATATTTCACTTCTCTATGAATTTAGCAGAAAACAGCTTTACCATTTAAGCAATAATGCACAACAGAGTGTTTAATGCTGGGATAACATCACACCTCAGGTGGCTGAAGCATAAGGCCGTAGGCCGAGTGCATTCATCAACTGAGAAGTGATGTTATCCCAGCACGTCCCACATCCTGGTGTGCATTATTGCTATTATACAATGGCTCATTTGTAAAACAAAGAAAAAGGAGATAAAAAAGAACATTTCAAGTAATTTGTTTGTCATTTTTATGTTTGCTTGCGTGCATGTGCAAGAAACACTATGTGGCAGCTTAGGAGAGAAACAGGTGTGGAGGTGTGGCACTGTGGTGGCCAATGCCAGCACTACATTTTTGGGTTTGGCAGATCTCAACCAATGCAGGTCCAGTGTCCCGATGACAGTGGTTCTGCAGAAGTGCCACCAACTTGTAACGATTTCGCCACTGCAATCAGGGGCTGCCTCGTTACTGCAGCGTCAGCCATTCTGCTGCAATGAGGGAGCGACTTGTCATTGTGAGGCGGTACCTTGCCTGGTGTAACATTTCCAGGAACTTGGCGGCTCTATGCTACCGTCTCAGAGCTTCATGAAAGCCAATGGGGTGCCCAATCCCCTGTCAGCATGCCCCCAAACCAGTTCATTTACTGATGGGGATGCCCTCTCCCCATCAACATAATGCCCCCCAATTTCAGGTGTGTGCCAAGGATGTGCCCAGTCCCCCTTGGCATCAGCCACCCCCACACACACACACACGTTTCTGTGCCGATGGGGGTCCCAATCCCTATCAGCTTCAGTCCCCCCTTCCAAATTCCAGTTGCCAACAGGAGAGCCCACTCCCCATTGGCATAATGACCCCCAATGATTTCATGCTTGTGCCAAGAGGGTGCCCAATCTCCCTCAGCATCATGCATCCCCCACTCCCACTCATTTGTGCCAACCGGGGGCCCAATCCCTGTCAGCTTCGGTCCCCCTCCCCACAAATGCCAGTGGCAAACTGGGAGCCCACCCTAGTGTACCAAACACACCTGCAAAAATAGAAAACCAACCTGCATTGCCTGTATTTTTTTGTTTTAATCTGTAAAAAGAGAAAACAATCCCGCGAAGTGTCCGGTGCCCCTCCCCCAACCCGCACCCAACCTCTGCGTATCCCACCTCCCCACACATTCCCTCATCCCATACCTACCTCTGGAGCCCAGTGCAATGATCTTTGGTGGACTGGGAACATGACTGCATTCTTCAAAGCTGACCACGAACTGAAGAAATGCCGGTAAGCTGTATAATGGCATAAATAGGATTTTTCAACTTTGGTGCACGTCTCAGGCATTTTTGGGAATTTTGGCAGCAAATTTTCAGCATGGGGTTATTGGGACCCCTCCTCATGAATTCAGTCACTGTCATGGCGTTATTCCATCCCGAAAGGTGATTTTGCGGTCACTGCGCGGAATCACCTTTCAAGACTCGATTAACGAAATGACAATGCCACTATTCATGGGTGGGCTCTCAAAAAGCCTGTGTTGCGGTAGCAAAAAATTCCAAAAAATGATTTTATATTGTTGCTGGTTTCCGCGCACGCTTGTAACTTCACAAATTCGTAATATTTTCATGCCAGATTTTCAACATTGGCATTTTTCCACACCTCCTTATGAATAGTACAACTGTTTGGTGACCTACTAGTGGAAGACCAGTGGAAACATTCCTTATTGCGGTACAGGGCACTGCATTTGGGATGGAGTTTGGCATTAATGGCATCAATGTGAGTCAACAAGCCAAGCTTGCTATCTAACCACACACCAAGGTACTTGAAGGTTGGCACAGCCACAACTGGGGAGCCGTCTAGCATGGAAAAAATGGGGAGGGAGGTGAGCTGAGCCAGCTTCTGGTTGGCATCCCTCCTGCCCTTCATTGGCAGGATGATCTATGTTGCACAGCACTAGCAGCACACAATGTGTGCTTCCATCCTGGTATACTTCATGCTAGCCTGCACCACCTCACTGCACCACTTTGTCTTCCTTTTTGCTTCAATCTTGTACCTGGCCTGTGAATTAATAGAGGACTTCAGCCTCCAGTGTTGCCAATCTCTTACTTTTCACTATCACTAAATCTGTCACGGTGTGGGGAAGCCTGCACTGCCCTTGTCTTATGCTTACACAAAAGACTTCAGTCTTCAGTACTGTCAATCCCTCACATTTGAATGGCACTAAATCGGCTTGTTTACTGTGAAGGGAATCCAAAAAAATGATAGCCTGCATCTAAGCCTGTGGGGAACCAATGGGTTAGGGTAGATGCTAGATATAGCAGTTAAGCTTTTGTGCTTGGCAAGGGGGAGTGCAGTGTAATAGATATGATATAGAAACACAAGCAAAAGGAGCCAAGTTGGCTTTCCCCCAGTACCCACAGGACATAAGAACATGGGAGAAGCAAAAAAGGGACACTAGCATTAGTCGGAAATCAAAATTCATTAAGGTAAGGTGGATAAAAGGAGGAAACAAGAGTGAATGGAAAATCATGTATAGTATACAAATGCAACACACTTATGCAATAAGATGGATGAAGTGCAAGTGGTAATAACTGCAGAAGATCCAGAGGTTATAGCAATAATGGAAACATGGACAAATCATAGCAACACCTGGGACCTAAAGGCCACTAGCTATGCTCTGTTTCGGGGGGATGGAAAGGGTCTCAAGAAAGGGGTAGGAAGTGTATACAAAAAAGGTATAAAGGTCTCAGAAGAGAAACCAATCGGGGGGTGATAAATCAGTCAGGAGGTTGGGAATAAGTTGTTATGGCTCCAACTAAGAGATAACCAGGGGGATGGTAAGATAGTAATAATGCATATACTGACAAATCTGGGGGCAGATTAAGAAAATACAAAAGTAAATTTAGGAGGGCTGATATCCAGGTAAGAACTTGATTGATTGATTTCAAAGATTTTATCAGGAAACACATACTGAGCTGGTAACAGCTTGTTACCAAACGTGTCCTGGGGGAAAAGGAAAAAACATAACAGATACAAAAATATAAGTATAACCAAAGTAAACAGGACAATTATGCCTGAGAATAAATCGACAAAAATAAGTTGCCATGCAATAAATTGTGAACAGAGCAAAATTAAATAAATAGTTATCAGCTTAATGAAATGAAACTGGGGGGATGACTGATACTGGTGAAAAGGGGAACAACAGAGGGACAATGAATGAGGTATGCAGCAGGTAAGAGGTAAACCTAATATCAGAAGAAATTGCAGGAGTGAGCACACAACTCATGGAAAAGAGCTGCAAGAGTAAGAAAGGAAGGAGCAGAGTGAACAGAAGGTGGCAGAGAATCCCAGAGTTTAGGGACACAAAATGAGAAGGCTGCCTGGCCAGCAGTAGCTTTCATTTGAGGGAGGGCAAATGATTGAGAGCAACCATTATGAAGAGAGTAGGGGGACACAGTGGGAGGGATAGCAGAAAGGTTAAATACAAGAGAAGAGAGCCAAACCAATATTTGGAGACAACGGTTACACAGTGGGTGAAGTGCCTGGCATCAAGAGAGGGGCGAGGGAAGAATACACAGTACAGTGATGAGTGTGCAAGGGTTTATCAAGGGCAAAGTGACAAAGGAGTGAAAGAGAGGATACAGTCTAGATAAAGTAGGCTTTGCAGCAATACTATAAACAGTGTTTCCATAGTTAAACAAGCATTTGTCAATGCCGAATGTTGATTGCGTTGGTCTGTTGAGCTCGCTCAGTGGCCCTGTGTCACTCGCTTGTTCTGTTTCTCCCGGTGCTACAGGCTGCACCTTTGTATGGGGCTCCTGGCTGCATTGGCATTTTTTTTCTGCCCACAAAGAAATCTGTAGCCATCCTGACAGAACTGTGTTGAGGTGGATCACTCACCCTCTCTCAGCTGCTCATTCTGTTTCTGCTAGCACTGGAGTCTGCCCTTTTGTACTGGGCTCCCGCCTCTGTTGGTGGCTTTTTCTGCCCACAAAGAAATGTGCAGCAGTCCTGACACAGGTCCATTGAGCTACCTCACTACCTGTCTGTTGCTCATTCCATTTCTGCCGATGCTGCAGGCTGGCCTTTTGTACAGGGCTCCCACCTCTGTTGGTGGCTTTTTCTGCCCACAAAGAAATGTGCAGCAGTCTTGACACAGGTCCATTGAGCTACCTCACTCCCTGTCTGTTGCTCATTCCATTTCTGCCGGTGCTGCAGGCTGGCCTTTTGTACAGGGCTCCTGCCTGCGTTGTCGCCTTTTTCTGCACACAAAGCAATCTGTAGCAGTCATGATAGAGGTCTGTTGAGCTCGCTCACTCCTCCTCTTTCACTTGCTCATTGTGTTTGTCCTGGCGCTGCCCTTTTGTACTGGACTTCTGCCTGTGTTGACACCTTTTTCTGGCCACAAAGAAATCTGCAGCTGTCCTGACACAGCTCAGTTGAGGTCGCTGTCTCTGCCTGTCTCACTCTCTCAATCTGTTTCTCCTGGTGTTGCAGGCTGCTCTTTTGTACTGGGCTGCTGCCTGCATTGGCAGGTTTTGCTGCCCACAAAGAAATCTACAGCTGTCCCGACACAGCTCCGTTGAGGTGGGTCACTCCCCCTCTGTCACTCGCTCATTCTGTTTCTGCTGGCGCTGCAGGCTGCCGTTTTGTACTGGGCTCCTGCCTCTGTTGGCGGCTTTTTCTGCCCACAAAGAAATCTGCAGCAGTCCTGACACAGGTCCATTGAGGTAGCTCACTCCCCCTGTCTCACTCGCTTGTTCCATTTCTGCCAGTGCTGCAGGCTGGCCTTTTGTACTGGACTCCTGCCTGCGTTGCCGCCTTTTTCTACCCACAAAGAAATCCACAGCAGTCATGATAGAGCTCCTTTGAGCTTGTTCACTGCCCCTCTCTCACTCACTCATTGCGTTTCTCCCAGTGCTGCAGACTGCCCTTTTGTACTGGGCTTCTGCCTGTGTTCGCACCTTTTTCTAGCCACAAAGAAATCCGCAGCTGTCCCAACAGAGCTCTGTTGAGGTCGCTCACGCTGCCTGTCTCACTCACTCATTCTGTTTCTCCTGGCACTGCAGGATGCCATTTTGTAGTGGTCTCCTGCCTCTGTTGGTGCCTTTTTCTGTCCATAAATAAATCTGCAGCAGTCCTGACAGATCTCTGTTGAGCTCACTCAGTTCCCCTCTCTCACTCGCTCATGCCGTTTCTGTCAGTGCTGCAGGCTGCCCTTTTCTTCTGGGCTCCTGCCTGCATTTCTGCCTTCCTCTGGGCACAAAGAAATCTACAGCAGTCATGACAGAGCTCCACTGAGCTCGCTCACTCACTTCACCTCTCTCACTTGTTCATTCTATTTCTCCCGCCACTGCAGGCTGCCATTTTGTACTAGGCCCCTGCGTGTATTTCTGCCTTTTTCTGCCCACAAAGAAATCAGCAGCAGTCCCAACAGAGCTCCGTTGAGCTCACTCACTGCCCCTCCCTCATTCACTCATTCTGTATCTCCCGCTGCTGCAGGCTGCCCTTTTGTACTGGGTTCCTGCCTGCGTTGGCGGCTTCGATTGCCCACAAAGAGATGTGCAGCAGTTCTGACACAGCTCCGTTGAGGTAGCTCACTCACCCTCTGTCACTCGCTCATTCCATTTCTGTGGGGGTTGCAGACTGGCCTTTTGTACTGGGCTCCTGACTGCATTGCCACCTTTTCCTGCCCACAAAGAAATCCGAAGCAGTGACGATAGACCTCCATTGAGCTTGCTCACTTCCCCTCTGTCACTTGATCATTCTGTTTCTCCCAGTGCTGCAGGCTGCCCTTTTGTACTGGCCTCCTGGCTGCATTGGCACCTTTTCCTGCCCACAAAGAAATCTGCAGCAGTTTCAACAGAGCTGCGTTGGCCTCACTCACCCCCCCTGTCTCACTTGCTCATTCCATTTCTGCCCACGGTGCAAGCTGCCCTTTTGTACTAGGCTCCTGCCTGCGTTGCCACCCTTTTCTGCCCACAAAGAAATCTGCAGCAGTCACGATAGAGCTCCATTGAGCTCGTTCACTCACTCTCCCCCTCTCTCTCACTTGTTCGTTCTGTTTCTCCTACCACTGCAGGTTGGCCTTTTGTACTAGCCCCTGAGTGCATTGCTGCCTTTTTCTGCCCACAAAGGAATCCTCAGCAGTCCCAACTGAGCTCCGTTGAGCTCACTCACTCCCCCTCTCTCACTCGCTCATTCTGTGTCTCCCACTGCTGCTGGCTGCCCTTTTGTACTGGGTTCCTGCCTGCATTGTTGGCTTTTTCTGTCCACAAAGACATCAGCAGCAGTCCTGACAGAGCTCCGTTGAGCTCGGTCATTCCCCCCCAGTAGCTCGATTCTAATCTGTCCCAAACACTGATTTCTGACGGTGACTGTGGTATTCTGCACTGGTAGCGAAGAAACTCATTTAGACCAGGATGTGAAAAAATGACAGCTGTAGTGTTCATAAGGAGGTGTGAACAAATGACTGTGTTGAAAATCTGGTGTGAAAATATTGCTAATTTGCAAACTTACAAGGGTGCGTGGCACCTGCACAACACACGCTCATAACACAGTCATTTTAAGTAGTTTCATCACAAAATTTTTAACATAGGCATTTTTGGACCTCTGCTCATGAACAGTGTCAGTGTGATTTTCTTAATATGTCCTGAACACCTATTTATTCCATTATACAGCTTACTGGCATTTCCTTAGTTCGCGGTCAGCTTTGAAGAGTGCAGATGTGTTCCCAGTCTACCGAATATCATTGCGCCGGACTCCAGAGGTAAGTATGGGGTGAAGGGGTGTGAGGAGGCAGGGTGCACAGTGGATGGGTGGAGTTGTGGAAGGGAGGGAGGGCAGGAGACCACCGAGGACCGTTCCTTTTTACAGGTTACAAAAAAAAAAAAAGACATCACAGGACAGGTTTTGTTTGAGGGCATGTGGTATGCTGGGATGGACTCCCAGCATGCCAGTGTAGTCTTTCCTTTTGAGGCAGCTGGCGATGGGATTAGGCACCCATTGGTATAAGGAGAATGAAAGGGGAGGTCATTTACATTATGCCATGAGAGTTGGGCTCCCCATCGGCTACAACAAAAGCAGGGGGTACATAATGCTGCAACAGGGTGGGCTCCCCATTGTCAACTTATAAATATTGGGGCCCATAAGCAAATAAACACAGTCAGGCACATACTGCGAGGGATTGGGCACCCCTCGCGGGAGGAATATTGTTTTAGAACACAGCAGCAAGCCGCCACCGTGTTCACAAACAATATCAGGTTTCAAGATCCACACTGCAATGACGGGTCACTCCCTCATTGCAGCAAATAACTGACACTGCAATGGCAGGTGGCCCCTAATTGCAGTGGCTAATTTTTTACAAGTTGGTGGCATGCTGGCTGAACTAGTGTCAACAGCAGCGTGCCATGGCATTGGGGGAAGCGGGACAAGCCTTTACAGGCTGTGGGGGCATTGGCCACAACACTGCCATGCCTCCACAACCTGCTTGTGGAGAAATCTGCCGCAACATGTTTCTTGCTCATACGCGCAATCAACATAAACATGGGCAAAACCATCTTAGTGAGGATTCCTGTGCAAGCAGGAAGTGGTATGCTTCTTTTTCATTTCAGAGGGCATAACATTTACTTGTGGGAGACTTCAATCTCCCGGATACTGTCTGGGACATTCTGATGGCAGAACACCAAAAAGTCAAAGGTTTCTAGAAGTAATACTGGATAACTTTTTCACACCATAGGTGTGAGAACAAACCGGGGGGGAAACAATTTTGGATCTGGTAATGTCTAACCAGTATATTATCCTGGATATCTTAGATGAGGACACAAACATACAGAACCACAACATCATTAATTTCAACACTGTGCTGGACTCTCTGCACTCAAAATTCAGCACTGTGGTCCCTTAATTTAGAAAAATGGCAGTAATAACTGAAGATCAGCTGAAAGAGCAATACAAAATGGTGGGGTTGGGAAATAAATGCATAGCCATTAAATGGGCAATAATGAATGTCACCAAAAATTGTATAAAATATTATACAAAGGCAAAAAAAAGATGCCACTTTGACAAGACAAGCAAGATGCAGGAGTCATTTTGGAAAGAAGGGAAAGCTTTTAAGAACTGTAAAGGAGAACTGAATGACTTCAACAGGGCTGTAATAAGCATACGGTTGACAAATGCAAAGACATCATAAAGAGACTAAAAGTAAGAGATGATCTAAGGACAATGATTAGGGTCAAAAATAATAATGCAACATTCTTTACGTACATAAGGGGAAAACACCAGGCAAAATAAAGCACAGAGAATTAGGAAGGATGGAGCAAGTGCAGAGCAGGATGAAATAAAGGCCAACATATTAAATACTTCATCTCTGTGTTCCCAGTAGCGGCTACAGTCCCAATACCTGACACCAAGAACAGGTTCAAGAGCAAAAACTGCAACAGATTAGAAATAGGTCATATACCTAAGGAAACTGTTCTGATGGGTCTGCAGCACCTGGATGTAAGCAACTCCACAGGGCCAGATGGGCTGCACCTGAGGGTACTGAAAGAGATAATTCAGGCTGTAGCATCCATGGTAACAAGAGACAAAGATGTCTACTTTGAGTGAAAGGAGGTGTTAGCGGTATCAATATACAGTCCAAACACAAAAAAATGTGTTCATCAAGTCTCTTGATAAAGGGTGTATAATCATACGAAATGTCAAAATGGTATTCCAGTCTTGACGTTCCAATGCTGAAAGTTGCATTAACTTATATTATGGAATAAAGCTGAAATGTCCTCAACAGTTTTCTTGTGCAGTGAGTACATTATTTTTTTTGTACTTGGGTGGTAGCATTCTCCTCAGCAGGCATATTTAATGAATCTTTTTCCAAAAGCGGAGTATCACTGGACTAAAGGGTAGTGACAGTAGTTCCTCTGCACTAGAGTAGGATATGGAATACCCAGGTGATTACAGACCAGTGAACCTGATATTAGTAGTGGTCAAGATACAGGAGTCAATTATAAAGGAAGAAATAGTTGACTTCCTAAATGAAAACAGTGTAATGGAAATGAATCAATATGGGTTTATTAGGGTGGGCTGTGCCAAATGAAAGAATAGATCTTCGGGGGTATCTCGGTCATCAGTTCATAACGTAGGAACTTCACTGTCGGTGAAGCAAGATCCACATGGAAGATTTTCAGCAGTACCGCTTGGGTCATCCACGCTGACATCATCTGCTGACGTCACCAACCCTATAAAGGTGTGAGTGGCCCCACTCCCTCCTCGACTGTTTGCATGGGTCTCCGTAGAAGCTCCGATGCAGTTTTGCACCATTTTCACCTACGACTTTTATTTCACTTAGTTTAGAATCTCTTTTTTATAAGAGATTCCTTTACCTTGTTTATGTTAACAGAAGAATTACATCAGTCAGTGTTTGTCTCCTCCCCAGTCTGCAAGGTGCTACAGTGGTGGATGGACCCACAGAACCTATCATGGGGGTCCCATTTCAGATTTCATCCCAGATCTTAACCACCCTATATATCAATGTCTCAGAGATGCGGGCAGTCCTGTATGCCATGCAGACCTTTCAGAACCATTTCCTCCTGGATCAGCTGTTGATCCAGTTGGACACTTTCAGTGTTGTCTATTACATCAACAAGCAAGGGGGGATGAATTCGTACCCCCTGTGCAGGGAGGCCATCAGAGTATGGTACTGGGCACTAGACAACAGTCTGGTCCTCTCGGCAGTCCATGTCCCAGATGTGTTAAACACCCTTGCTGACAGCCTCAGCAGGACGTAGTTTAGCATGCATGAGTGGGAACTTCTCTCATCTGCCGCAGAAGATCTGTTCACCAGATGGAGTCATCCAGAGTTGGACCTTTTTGTGTTCCCATTCAACAAAAAAACTGCCCAGTTTCTGATCACTAGATCCAGGGCCTGGGGTTTTCTGGTGAGACTCGTTGCCCCTCCCATGGAGCTTACCAGGAGGTTCCTTTCACATTTCCTCTGTTTCCTCTGATTCAGAAGGTGCTAATCAAACTGCAGATGGAGGGGGCCAACATGATTCTGACTGCACCATTCTGTCCACAACAGCTTTGGTTTCCATTACTGCAACAGTTAGCAGAGGAACCCCTGGTCACTCTGCCCCTCAGCAGGGATCTGCTGATACAGGCTCAGGGACCCTGGTCCATCCCAATCTCAAGTTCCTCCATCTGTATGCCTGGCTCCTGAGAACATCTCCATCGCCCAGTCTGGGGTGTCCCAGAGAGTGATGGGTGTCCTCGAGGCAGCTCAGAAGCCCTCCACTTGGGCCACATATGCCATGAAGTGGAAGAGGTTTGCCATCTGGACTGCCAAACATCATCTGGATCCTTTCACTTGTCCGGTGAGCCAGATTATGGACTACTTGATATCTGTATCAGATTCAGATCTCCAGTACTCCTCTCTCAAATGCACCTTTTGGCTATCTCTGTCTTTCATGAGCACATGGGCCGTCACACCGTGGCTCAGTTGGATGTGTCCCATACATTTCCTGCTTCTGAATCCTCCAATCTATTCCTCTGTCCTAGAAACATAGATACTGACTGCACATAAGGATTGCTAGGCCCATCTAGTTTGCCCATTTCCCCTGCCTACTGTAAATGCCACAGACCCTACTTGATCTCCGGCTTTACCTCCTCATTCCTATTGCTAGGGTTCCCCATGCCTGCCCCATGCATGCTTGAATCCCCCCACTGTGTTTGCCCCACCACCTCTGCTGGCAAACTATTCCGTACATCCACCACCCTTTCTGTGAAGAAATACTTCCTCATGCTACCCCTTAGTCTACCCCCTTCCAACTTCATGTCATGCCACCTCGTTCCTGGATATCTCTTTTTCTGAAAGATGTTACCCTCTGGTACCCTATTTATACCTTTTAGATATTTGTAGGTTTCTATCATATCTCCCCTGTCTCTTCTCTCCTCCAGGGTACACATAGTGAGGTGTCCCAATCTGTCCTCATACAACTTTTGGTGCAGGCCCTGCACCATCTTTGTTGCCCTTCCTTGAACTGCTTCCACCCTGTCTATGTTCTTACAGAGATGCAGCCTCCAGAACTGGACCCTGTATTCCAAATGAGGCCTCACTAATGATCTATAGAGTGGCATCACCACCTCCTTCCTTCTGCTGGTGATACCACTCCCGATGCACCCCAGCATCCCACTGGCTCTCCCCACAGCCTTGTCACATTGTTTGGCCACCTTTAGGTCATCAGATATGATTACTCCCAAATCTCTTTCCTGTTTGGTGACCATCAGTTGCTCCCCCCCTCCATCATGTAATCCTCCCCTGGGTTCTTGTGCCCCAAATGCATAACTTTGCACTTTTTCACATTAAATCTCAGCTGCCACATGTTGGACCATTCCTCTAGTTTATCTAGGTTCTTCCTCATTTTTTCCACCCCTCCTGGAGTGTCCACCCCGCTGCAGATCTTAGTGTCACCCACAAAGAGGCACACTTTCCCATTCAGCCCCTCCGCAATGTCATTTATGAAGACATTAAACAGGACTGGGCCCAGTACTGATCCCTGTGGCATCCCTCCGGTCACCCTCCTTTCCTCAGATTGAGCACCATTTACCATGACCCTTTGTCTTCTATCACTCAGCCAGTTCCTAACCCAGTTTACCACCTTGTGACCCACTCCCAGACTGCCCAGCTTGTTCACAAGTCTTCTATGTGGAACGGTATCGAAGGCCGTACTGAAATCCAGGTAGGCGACATCCACCACTCCCCCTAATCCACGACCTTAGTCACCCAGTCAAAGAAATCAATTAGATTTGTTTGACATGACCTTCCCACTGTGAATCCATGCTGTCTCAGATCCTGTGCACCACTGGCTTCAAGATATTCCACAATCCTTAGTTTAAGTAGTGATTCCATAATCTTCCCCACTATTGAGGTGAGACTGACTGTTCTATAGTTTCCAGCCTCCTCCCTACTGCCACTTTTGTGAAGAAGGACTACATATGCCCTCCTCCAGTCCTCTGAAACAACTTCTGTATCGAGTGACTCATTGAACAGTGCTGCCAGTGGTGGCGCCAGCACCTCCCATAGTTCTCTTAATATTCTAGAATGTATCCTATCTGGTCCCATTGCTTTGTCCACTTTCAGTTTTGCGAGTTCCTTTAGGAATCTCTGTTCCATAAATGGACTGGTGTTCACCTCCCTCCCATATTTGTTTATGCTGTCTCGCTGTGGTCTGTCACCACCATCCGGTTGGGGATCCCGCCAGGTAGGCATTTGCCTCGCAGTGGTTGGGCTGGGGGTCTCGGAGGCACTCTGCCTATCTGGGAAGAGTTTAGGCCAGTGGAGGTGTCTGAAGTGATTAGTGTGATTGCAGAGCTGAAGCACACTTCTTGTGAACTGGACCCAGCCCCGACGTGTTTCTTAATGGGGTGTGTCGAGGGTGTTGGCCCTGTGTTCGCCAGGATTTACAAGTGGTCTATGGTGGAGGGGGTCCTCCCTGCAGCTCTGAAAGAAGCATTGGTGAGGTCCCTCCTTAAGAAATCTTCCCTTGACCCTGACATCCTGGCGAATTATTGTCCAATCTCCAACCTGCCCTTTTTGGGCAAGGCTGTTGAGAAGTTAGTGGCACATCAGCTCAAGGATCGCCTGGTGTCCTCGGACATCTATGAGCCCTTTCAGTCAGGTTTTGGGGCTAGACACAGCATAGACGCAGCTCTAGTGATGGTGCATAATGACCTGCTCAGGGCTAGCGATAGAGGAGACAAGTCACTTCTTGTTCTTCTTGATCTCTCCTCAGCTTTTGATACTGTGGGCCACATTGTGTTTCTTGATCAGCTCTGTGAGTTTTGTGGACTCACCAGTACTGTTATCAGATGGCTTGAGTCCTATCTCTCAAACAAGATGCAGCGGGTAGTGATATGGAACTTCTCCCCCCCATGCCCCTGTCTTGTGGAGTGCCACAGGGCTCAATCTTGTTGCCGATGCTGTTCACAGTGTACACGCTGACCCTGGGTGAGATCATTCGACAATACAGTGTAGAGTTTCACTGTTATGCAGATGATACCCAGCTGTAGTTGTCTTTTGCCCCCAGAACATCAGGAGCGGTTGATGTTCTTAACAACTGTCTTGCTAAAATCAATGACTGAATGGCTTTCAGCTGGCTGAGACTTAACCTGGCTAAGATGGAGGTACTGGTGATCGAGCCTGGTCGTGGACATGATGGACTGCCACCTGGGGCTGACTCAGGGATTTTTCTGGGTTCTGCTCCACTGGTGATTGCCCTAAGGGTGTGATCCTTGATAACAGATTGACTTTTGAAGATCAGGTGTCATCTGTTGTTAGTATTGGTTTCTATCATCTCTGGAACATTGCCCGGATTAAGCCCCTCATTATGCCCAAGGACCTGCCAATGCTAGTGACCTCCAGACTGGACTACTGGAATACTTTTGTGACCTCCAGACTGGACTACTGCAACTCTCTATACTTCGGGGTCATGGGAGGGACCCTCCACAGACTTCAGCTAGTGCAGAATGCGGCGGCTCGGTTGCTGACGGGCCTTTCAAGGTCCAGTCACATAACTCCGGACCTGTAAGCTCTGCATTGGCTGCTGGTCAGGTGGAGGGTCCTTTTCAAGGTAGGTCTTCTCACCATTAAGGCCTTATATGGATTGAGTCCTGGTTACCTGTCAGAATTCCTGACACTGGTGACCTCTGCTCACTCCCTACGCTCCTCTTCGAGGGGCCTCCTGGACATTCCCAGGTTTTGGAGCAAGACCTCAGGAGATTGGGTATTTAGTGTCTGTGGGCTGACCCTGTGGAATTCGTTACCACGTTCTGTTCAGGAGGCTCCCTCAGTTGAGGTGTTCAAGCGAAGGCCCACCTCTTTGCCCTGGCTTTTCCAGCTTGTTAAGCATATTCTGTGCTTGTCCCTGCTGTGTGATTCTGACTCCCTTTTTAATCTATTGTAAACTGCCATATTTATATTCAGCTTTATTATTGTATTATTTATTTATGCTGTTTTTATTATGTCTTGTTTTAACTATTGTTAGGTGCCCAGAGCCTCTAGGATTGGGCGCCCTACAAATAAAATTACCTTGCATTCTTCTGTGTATACAGAACAAAAATATTGGTTCAGTATTGATGCTTTTCCAGGTCCCCTTCCACACACTCTCCTTCTTCCCCTTTAAGCCTTACTATCCTACCCCTGTTTTTCTCTCTCCTTTCACTAATGTACCTATAGAAAGTCTTGTCTCCTTTCTTTACCTCCTGTGCTATTTTTCCTCTGTGTGTGCCTTTGCGTTCATGACTGCTTTCTCTGCCTCCCTCTTTTTATCCAGATACACTACCCTGCTTTCCTCCTGCTGTGTTTCCTTGTATTTCCTGAAAGCCATCTTTTTCGCCCTTAACTTCTTGGCCACTACTTTTGAGGACCATAGTGGCTTTCTCTTGCCCTTGTTTACTTGCTTAATGCAAAGGTTTGTCACCTCCACTATGGCTCCTTTCAGATGGGCTCACTACTCCTCCACTCTCCCACATTGACCCTCCCTGCCAGGGCATGCTTGAGACATATGCAAATATTAATAAAGTCCGCCCTCCTGAAATCCAGGACCCTCGCCTTTTTGTGTGGCTTGACTCTGCCACTGTACTCATGCTGAACCACACTGTGCAATGCTCACTGGATCCCAGGTGTTCACCTACCCTGACTTCCTCAGTTCTGCCCCATTGGTGAGTACCAGGTCCAAAACTGCACCCTCCCTAGTGGACTCTAGCACTAGTTGCCTGAGGCCTGTCCCTTGTACAGAGTACAGGGTGTCCCTGCTCCTGGCTGAGGCAGCAGCTGGGATACTCCAATCCACATCTGGCAGATTGAAATCACCTACCAGCAGCACCTCCCCTTTAGCTGCCATCATGTGGATAGATTCCACAAGAACCCTGTCTATCTTCTCACCCTGTACTGGAGGTCTGTATATCACACCTGTGCGAATAGCAGTGCCATTGTCTGTCTCAAGGGTGACTGAAAGTACCTCTGCTCCCCCTGCATTCCCAGTGCCTCAGTTGCCCTAATACCATCCCTGACATAAAGAACCATCCCCTTCCTTTTTACCCCCCCCATCTCTTCTAAACAGAGTATAACCTGGTACTACTAGATTCCAGTCATGGTTTCCAGTATACCACATTTCAGTAATAGCTACAATATCCAGGTCAGCCTTTGTTATCAAGGCCATCAGGTCTGGGATTTGATTCCCTAGGCTGTGGGCATTGGTATACATGGCCTTCTATGTCCTGCCATTTGTCCTTTTATCATCCCCCTACTGTCTTTTTGCGCCCTCTGTTTGTCCTTCCCATCCATATTTAACCCCCTTCCTCCTGTCCTCCACTGTTCCCCCTTCTATGAGTTTAGTTTCCTCTGGCGATACCATAACATTATGGTCTTCCATGTTGACTTCCCTATCCTGTGGGAGTGGGCAGTTTTGTTTCCCCTGCATCCTTCTGTCACCCCCCCTTGCTAGTTTAAAAGATTGCCAATGAAGGATTTAAACTGTTCACTTAGGAAACTGGTCCCCTCACTGGACAGGTGTAGGCCGTCCCCCTTGTACAGGGTCACATTCCTCCAGGTGGTCCCCAGTTTCCAATGAAACCAAAGCCATTTTCTCTGCACCAGCTCTCCAGCCAAGTGTTGAAGTCCTTGTTGTGGAGGTTCCTAGTCTCTCCTTGTCATGGACAGGCAGCACTCTTGAGAAGGTCACGGAACTCACAACCTGTGCAATACCCCTTCCCAACTTCCTGAACTCCTCCTTCACCCCTGGTCTGTTCTGTGAAGGCAATCAGAGTAATCCAGTCTGATCCTCCTCAGGCTTTGTCTGTGCTGAATACACAAACAACTCCACTGAACTGCAGAACTTAGGAAAGAAATCCTCAGCCATCAGTTAAAATTTAAATGTTTGTTGCAAAATGTCACCCAAATACTAGCAAACTACAACAAGCCAGCAGTCCACAGCAAAAAAAAATGCAGCAGTATTTCAGTCTCTCTGTATTTAAAGTAGCAACTTACAAATAGATAATCCTGCCTTGGGATTTTAATTTTTTTGTTTTTTTTTGATAATATAAGCTGTCTCCGTTTGAGCCAGCTGTGACTTGCGAGCTACACTTTCTTTCTTGGAAAGTGTTATTTTTGGTTGCTATTACCTCTGCTTGATGGATTTCCAAGCTTCAGGCTCTGTGGTGTGAGGAGCCTTATTTGATTTTTCACAAAGACAGAGTGTCTTTCTGCATGAATCCTATGTTTCTCCATAAGGTGGTGTCTGAGTTTATCCTGTACCAATCTATCCACCTACCAGTTTATTTTCCTGAGCGAGCCAATCCAGGGGAAGCACTGCTCCGAACTAAGGAATGCAGAAAGTTGAAGCAGCTTTTTGTTTCTTTTGACCTAAGTGGAGAGAGCATTCAGGTTTCTAAACAATGTTTCTCCACATGGTTGCCACATTGTATTGTGTTCTGCTACAACAAACATGGTAAAGAGTTGCCAGTGGCTGTGAAAGCCCATTCCACAAGTGGCATGGCTACCTCTGTAACCTGTTTCTGAGGAGTCCTAACTGCTGACATTTGTGCTGCTGCCACCTGGAAAGCCATCCACACTTTCACCAAGCACTACAGTCCGGACATTGCTTCTAGAGCCCGT
Organism: Neoceratodus forsteri; assembly: GCA_016271365.2. NCBI lineage: Eukaryota > Metazoa > Chordata > Ceratodontiformes > Ceratodontidae > Neoceratodus > Neoceratodus forsteri. The sequence continues at coordinate 935,935,024 of CM028133.1, forward strand.
GCTGGTTTTGGCAGGACTACCCTGCAGGACCTTTTGTCCTAAGCTTTGGCTGGCCTTCCTCCCAGACTGTTCTGTTACACCTGTAACTGCTTGGGACTCATTCTTATGGTGTGACCTGATGACCGAGATACCCCCAAAGAAGATAGAACAGTTACATAAGAACTTACTGTAACAGAAGGTCTTCGAGGGGATCTCAGTCATCAGGTCCACTTTCCCTCCAACCAACCCACTTTTATGGGGTTCTCTTCTCAGAACTGGTTAACTGGTGTATCCATCCCAAAGAGAAGGTGTGCAGTGAAGGACAAGACCCGGTGCTCTACTGGGGTAACTCCAAACAAACAATCCAAAGTAGGAAAGTACTCACCAGCAAAATTTCAGACAGGTTTGAAGTTAAGCAACAAAGTCAGTAAGCTTCAAATGATTTATTGCTGAAACAAATGCACAAAGTAGCACAGCGTATAGCCTTTTATTTTGGCCTGGGCACCTCTCTCCTCAGTCCCCCATGGCATGGGTGTGCTCCCTTAGTCTCGGGGGGAAGAACTGAAGAGGAGCAGAGACACTCAAACCTTTATAGGGTTGTTATGTCGTCAATCTTCCATGTGGATCCTGCTTCACTGACGGTGAAGTTCTTATGGTGTGACCTGATGACTGAGATCCCCTCAAAGATCTACTGTTATGTTAAGTTCATACATTACCTCACATTAAGTTCTCACATTAACCTAATATCCTGGGCTGTGAACTCTGGAACAGGCCCTCCTTTATGAACACTGACATTGTCTTACTGCTGAGGCACTTCGACTTGCTGTCAACAGCTCTGTTTTATCTATCATCAACTGTGGCTTGATTGCATATGGAGCAGCCTCTGATACTGCTCTGCACAGAATCTCAGTGGCTCTCAAAAAAGTATGCCATCTTGTAACTGGTGCCCACAGGCACACACATACGTGTGACCTTTACTCACAAACTAGCTGGTTAAACCTAAAATGTCAAATCTCCTACCAGATATGCATCCTCACTAAGAAAACTACATTGGGCCTAACCCCCCAGCCACTGTGACTTTCATTCAAACATCCTTGAATACTCACTGCACCTGTATTGCATCCATTTTGAACTACCTTGTCCCTTTCTGCCGGACATTGCAGGGTCAGAGATCTTTCCGGTATAGAGCTCCTTCATGGCTTAATGGTCTCCCAGCTGAAGTGCTTGCTGCCACCTCCCCTTGGCTACTTTAAACTTAAATTGCATCAATATTTCACAACTCACAGTCGCTGTGACTGCTCAGACTAGGTTTCGTCTCCTCCGGTGTACCTTTAACCCTGATAAGTCTGCCCCATCTGGGCTGCTTCCCACCATAACCCCACCCCCTTCCCTTTTTCCCCTACCTACCTCCCTCTCTTCTCCTTACCCCCCTCCCCCCAAAAAAAATCTACCTATGCTTCTTCAGCATCTTCACTGTCAGTATTGGTCTGTTAGTTTAATTTATTTCACCTTGTCTTACTGCTTTCTTCTATTTCTTCCTTATTCCTAACCTCTGCTTCCCTAGATCTACGTATGTTTCTTCACCACCCTTCTTTGTAATCTGCTTAACACTCCTATTTCTAGGGCTGCCTCTGCTTGCCCCGGTTACCTACTTTGTCTCCTCCTCTTCTCTTCCTTACATATGCTCCACTGTCTTTCTTCCCCACCAATGATGCTCCTGCTGGAATAGCTCCCATGACTCAGTGTTTTTTTTTAATCCAACTAAGCATACAACTTGGCAATCTGTATTTTCTGTTCACTTTAATTCATTGGTTGACTACTGTTTACCAGTTCTGTTTTGGCCCCAACCCTTCCACATTGTTTTTCTACCTAGTTGTATTCTCTGCACTTCTTCCTTTGTACACCCCAATTTTTGTAAATTATTTACCGAATTTATTTTTTTTGTTTTCTTTATTAGTAACTTTATTGTTTACTTCTGACATGGAACCTTTGAAAATCAGTTTCAGCTCAAAGGTATTTTCCTAGATCTCAATCAATAAATAAATACATAACTATTCCTTACGTAAGAACTTACTGTAAGAGTAGATCTTTGAGGGAATCTCTGTCATCAGGTCACACCTATGGAACTCAGCTGTCTGGTGCTAGGATCACATGGAAACTTTTCTACGGCAGTCTAGTAGGGGCTGCCATGCCAATATCAGGCCCTGACATCACAGCCCTATATAAGTGTTTGTGGCCATGCTCTCTTCTCATTTCTTTCCCTAGCTGGAGGCCATAGGAGACAGGAGTTCCACCAGGTAACTGAATAGAGAGTGAAAGTTTCCAGCTAGCAAAAAGGCTGGAGCAACAGCATAGCAGATCTGGAAAGAGATCAAGAGAAAGGGGGATGGAGGGAGGGACAGCATGACCTGATGACAGAGATTCCAGTGAAGATCTACTGTTATGGTAAGTTCTTACATAACTGTTCCATCTTCTTTGGGGACATCTCGGTCATCAGGTCACACCTATGGAACGAGTCCCAGGCAGTACAAAATGCAAGACAGTCTGGGTGGCAGGAGGCCAAAGGCCTAAGACAGATGTCCCTGAAGCACAGCTTGGCCAAAGCCTGCTCTTCTACTGGAGATAATGTCCAGACTGTAGTGCTTGGTGAAGATGTGGACAGTACTCCAAGTGACAGCAGCACAAATTCCCGCAGCTGACACATTCATAAAACAGACAACAGAAGTGGCCATGCCTCTGGTTGACTGGCCATGAACCACACAGGGAAGTTCCTTACTGTACTTTCTATAACAGAAAGTAATACAGTTGGCCAACCATTTGGACAAGCACTGTTTGCCGGGGTGAAAGAAACAAACAACTGACAGGACTTTCTGCAGTCCTTAGTAGAGTGTGTATAGTACCTGAGAATTCTATGTACATCCAAAGTATGGAGTAATGCTTCCCCTGAAATGGTATGCTATGGAAAAAAAAACAGGCAGGTGGATAGATTGATTTAGAGTAAACTCAAACACCACCTTAGAAAGAAACTTAGGATTAGTATGCAAAGAGACCCTGTCTTTGTGAAAAATGAAATAAGGCTGCTCACACTTGAGAGCCTGTAGCTCTGAAAGTCTTCGAGCAGAAGTAATAGCAACTGCAGAAGTAATAGCAACTAAAAATAATGTTTTTCATGACAGAAAGTGTAGCTCACAAGACATGGCTGGCTCAAAAGGAGGCAGAGTCAGCTTCTCTAAAATGAAATTCAGGTCCCAAGTCAGAACCATATTATGGATAGGTGGCTTCAAGTGGAGAACGCCTCTAAGAAAAGTACAGGCCACATCCAGCTGGACCACAGTATGGCCATCAATGGGCACATAAAAGGCTAATATAACTGACAAGTGCACCTTAATAGAGAAGTATTGGAGAGCCGCATCAGACAAGGTCAGGAGATACTCCAGAACCTGGTTCACCGGTAAACTGAAAGGGTGTAGGTGATGGAAGCAGCCCAGATAGCAAAGCACTTCCACTTCACAGAGTAAATGGCCCTGGTGGAAGGTATCCTGGCAGCCACCTGGACATCAGTGACAGTCACCTTCTGAGATACTCCAAAACTGGCAATGCTGTGTCCACAGGAGTTAGGAATGCAGATGGAGCAATCTGAGCTCTGGATGGACCATAAGCCATGCTCTCACATCTATCTGGAACAAAGCTTAATCCAGACTCAAACTCCAAAGCCTGATTCCCCTAAGTAGCCTCAAAAGACTAGCAAATGACAAATTACACGACCCCTGTGTCTGCAGCTAACTTAAGGGCCTAATGTCACACCCTTTGCCCTTGTATCAACAATAACAATTTCCTCTGTCCCTCTACCAGCTGACAGGCCCCTGCCATCCCACCTCCCCCTGGTCTCTTTAACTTCCCCCTTCCCTGTGTCATTTGCCACCTCCTTTCCCAAAATGTATACTTAACCATTTCAACACCCCTGCTGCAACTCTCCAACTTTTGCTGCTTTATGCATTGCTACTGTTCAATCCAAGCATGATGACTAGGCACCCAGTATTGATCTTTTTAGCTACCATGTATTACCTTCAAGCTCTAGAGTGCCTTAGTACTACCCAGTTCGATACCATGTACTACCTCCTAAGCTCTGGTGTGACTTTGTACTATTTGTAAACATTGTGTAAATAATCTCATTTTCCTTACCCTCTATGTTTCCTTATATATTGTGCATACTGCATATGTCTTGTACACACTGTTGTTTTGTATCTTCAGGACCTCCTTGTAAATGAGCTTGTTCAATGAAGTTTTTCATGCCAATAAACTTGAAACTTGAATTGAACTGGGTCCCCTGAGCCTATGGCAACAGGTCCCTGCAAAGGGGCAGGGGAACTGAAGGTTCCACAGTCAATGGTTGCAGTAATGGAAACCATATCTTACAATGCCAGAATGGAGCCACCAGAATTAGAGTGGCACACTCCATCTGTAGCTTGATGAGCACCCTATGAATCAGAGGAAAGGGAGGGAAGGCATAAAGAAACCTCCCTTACCAGGAGAGGGGACAATGCATCTTGCCAGAAAACTCCAGGCCCTGAATCTAACGAACAGAAATGTGGCAGTTTTGTGTTGAATGGGGACGCAAAAAGGTCCAACTCTGGACAACCTCACCTGTCAATCAGGTCTTCTACAACTGAGGTCAGCAATTCCCACTCTGTGTTTCTGGACTGCGACTGGCTGAGGCTGTCTGCCAAGGCATTTTGTGTGCCTGGCGCATGGACAGCTGACCATTCTAGACTGTGATCTAGAACCCAGTACCAAACCCTCATCACCTCCTGGCACAGGGGGTATGAATGGATCCCCCCCTTGCTTGTTAATATAATAGACTACATTGAGGTTGTTTGACTGCACCAACAGTGGGCCTGGAGAGAGATTGTTCTAGAAGGCCTGTAAAGCATACAGAACTGCCTGCATTTCTAGAATGTTTATGTGGAGGCAGATCTCCCACTAGGACCAGATCCCCTGGGTCTGATAAGGGCCTAGGTGCACTTCCCAACCCAGACCCGAAGCATCCGTGGTGAGGGGTGGGGATAAAAAAGGGGACACCTTTAAAAGATTGACTGGATACATCCACCACTGAAGCACCTTGCGTACTGGAGAAGAGACAAGGACCATGGTCCAGATCACCTGAACGTTGGTCCCATTGGACCCTGAGGGCTTATCACAGGATCCCTCATGCTCATGTGCAATCTGGCAAAGGGATTGTCATAATGGCCATTAGGCCAGTAGCCTCAAGAACTCCCTTGCTGGGACATACCAGCACTGAGCCTTCGCCTGGTTCTGAGCTATGAAGCAGTCCACCCTGTCTTGTGGTAGGAAGGCCTTGTCCTGACTAGATTCCAGAACTGCCCCTATGTACTGCAACCGCTGGGCTGGGGTCAGCACAGACTTGGGCAAACTGATCGTGATGTCCTAGAAATGGAACAACTGCAGGGTGCATTCAAGAGTCAACAGCAGTAGTTCCCTGGACTGGGCTTTCAGTAACCAGTCATCCAAGTAAGGAAACACATAAAGGCGTTCACCCTGAAGGGTGGATGCTACAGCTGCTAAGCACTTGGTAAATATCTGTGAAGCAGAGGATAAGCCAAAGGGCAATACTCTGAACTGGTAATGCTCCCCCTGAAAGAGTAACCGTAAGTACTGTCTGTGGGGGGGAGCAAACTATTATATGCAGATGGGCATCCTACATGTCGAGGGCGCATTGCCAGTTGCCCTGCCTGAGCAGAGGAAGAAGGACGTGTAGAGTCACCATCCAGAATTTTCTGTATTGGATGAAAAGATTCAGCTTCTTGAGGACTAGAATGGGCCTCAAGTTCCCAGTTTTTTGGGGAACCAGGAAGAACCGGGAGTAGAACCCTTTGCTCTTTTTCCATCTGGGCACTGGCTGTATGGCCCTCTTGTGCAGTAAGATGGACACCTCCTCCTTTAGCACCACTGTGTGGTCCGGAGGATAAGATGTGGGAACCATGGGACATCTGGAGGCTGTTCTAGCAGTTCTAGAGCATGATCTTCTTTGATTATCTTCAGGATCCAAGCATCAGTGGTAATGGTTCTCCATTGGCACAGATGGAGGGAGAACTGACCTCTGACCCCCACCTCCTGGCTTGGAGCAAGAGGATGGGAGTCCAGCAAGGAGTCATGTTAAGGTGGAACCAGTGGCCAGGGTCACTCGTCCTCCCCTGGAATGCTTAGCAGAGGGACCAATGGTGAAGGACGGGGCAGGCAATGCAGAGCTGACCTTGTGTTTGCCCTTGCACTTGGTTCTGGAGCCAGACTTGTGAGAAACCTTGTGAAACAAGGGTCTCGGTCTGCTCCTGGGCTGGGTATGGTAAAGTGAGTGGATGGACCTATGCCCTGCCAGAGGTCCGCAAGCCATTAATAATGTCCTGCACATCAGGACCAAAAAGTTTGTTGGCCCACAAAAGAGGCATTCAACACCATTTGCTGAACTTCAGCAGCAAAGTCAGACTCTAAGCCAGGAGTGCCTCCTAAAGCAAATACCAGTGGCGGCAACGCTGGCTGCAGTATCAGTTATAACATAGGTGGCTCTAAGGAGATGCTTACTAACATATTCAGAGTTGTGGAGAAGTTTGAGAAGCTCTTGTCTCTGGGAACTCTCAGGAAGGGCCTGAGCAGCAGGCTTGTCCTTCTTCAAGAGGGTATTCTGGTACTTCATATGAGCCAAATAACTGCCAATTCTAATGCCCAAAGTAGCTGAGGCAAAAGTTCTCTTGCCCCAGAGGTCAATCCAAGATTCTTGGTCAGGAGGGGGGAGGTAAGGTGCCTTAGACCTGTCATGAGCTGCCTTGATTACCACTGAGTTGGTTTCAGGCTGGGCTGCATAGAAAGTCAGCCCCATGGACACCTGGTAAAGCTTATCAGCCTTTCTTGGCAGGGCAGGTACCAGGTTGGGCCTATGCCAGGCAGCACTGGCAGCATCATGCAGTGCTAGAAGTAGGGGGAGGAATAACTTTGGGTGGAGATTCTGGGATCTCCAAAAAATCTACCAGGTTCCTCTTTGTGACATCCTCTTCCTCAGTCTGGAACCCCATAGTGGAGGAGAACTGTTTCATAATATTAAAGAAGGACGGGTCCCCTGGGGGGCACCTTGGGGTGTGTTTGATGGAGTCCTCACTCCTGGAGGAGACAGTAGACCTGTCAGAGGAGTCAACCTCAACATCTTCCTCTTCATCCTCTTCACCTCTTCATCTGGGAGGATGAGATCAGGGTGGAATTCCTCCTTTTACATCAGCCTATTCTGCAGCAGGGACCAAAAGCCAGAATACCGACGGCTCTCTAGAGGGTGTGGGGCAGAGAGGTTGCACTGGCATCGACACAGAAGCAGCACCTGATGGCAAGGGCGATGAAGGCCCAGGCTATAGAACAAACTGTTGTAGGAGAACTGAGGATAAAGCAGTAAGGACCATACTGAGGTCAATGGCATGGTAAGGAAGCATCATTGACACAGGTATCAAAGGAGATGGAAAAGAGCCTAGCTCTGACAAACTGCTACTAGCCATAGTAGAGGCAGTGAGGCCCAGCATCTGTGGACCTCACAGTTCAAAAGGTCTCATCGGTGGGGCTGCGGCTGATGGCCTCTCCGCAGCCCTAAGTAGGCTGAGAGAACTCTTCTCTATGGGGGGCCTGGTAGGAGCAAAGGCTGGCATGGAAAGAGGCACTAAAGCCGAAGCTTTTGACAGTGTGATCCCAGGAGAAGAGGTGGAAGAATCCAACAGGGACCGGGATCGATGTTGGGGGTAAAAGTCCTTATTCCAATAAGAATGTTTCCCTAAGGATTTGTCCCAGAACTTGGCAGCCTGAGGGCCCGATGAGGTCGCCTGCAGCTGTGAGGGGGGGGAACCCCGGAAGACCCCTGCTTTCTACTGGCTGCCTGTTACTCCATGAGGACCTTCTGGAGGGTTTTCTTGGGTCTTCTCTGGATGGTGAGGTTAAACTTCAGGCACAGCTCACAGGCAAGAGCATTGTTACCTAGCCTGAGACAGCAGACACAAAGTTTGTGGTTGTCGGTTGAAGAAATCTTCTTTCCACAGTGGTAGCGATGGAAAAAAAGCTGAAAAAGGAGTAGTTCTCAACATAGAAAACAAAAGGAATCACTTTAAAATAAAGTGATTCAAAGACTGTATCAAAAGAAAAGGTAAGTAAAGTTTTGGTGGTTGACTGGGCAACGAAGCTTCCATGGAGTCTGTATGCAAATGATATGCAAGGTGGGGTGGAAAGGATGAAAAGGGACTTGGCAAGATTGGAGGAATAGTTAAATGTATGGCAGCTTAGATTCAATGCAAAGAAGTGCAAAGTAATGCACCTGGGAAACAAAAACCCAGGGCAAGAGTACACAATGGGGGGTGAGATATTGACAACAACAAAAATGGAAAAGGACCTGGGGGTAGTCCTATCAGATGACCTAAAGGTGGGCCAACAATGTGAGAAGGCAGTAAGGAGGGCTGGGGGGATACTGGGATGCATAGGGAGAAGCATCACCAACAGAAAACAGGAAGTTGTTGGCCCTCTGTACAGACAGTTGGTAAGACCACATCTGGAGTACTGTGTACAGTTCTGGAGACCCCATCTCCACAAAGACATAGACTGGGTGGAGGCTGTCCAGAGGAGGGCAGCCAAAATGGTGCAGGGTCTGTACCAGAAGACATATCAAGAAAGACTAAAGGAGCTTAAGATGTATAGCCTCGAGGAAAGGAGGGAGAGGGGGGACATGACAGAAACTTTGAAATACCTCAAGGGAATCAACAAAGTCCAAGAGGGTAGTATCTTTCAGAAAAAGAGATGTGCAAGAACAAGGGGGCACAATTTGAAGATAAAGGGGGATGGCTCAGAGGTAATGTGAGGAAGTATTTCTTCACAGAGAGGGTTGTAGATGCATGGAACGGCCTTCCTGAGGAGGTCATGGAGTCAAAAACAGTGGGGGGATTCAAGAATGCATGGGACAGATATAAAGCAATCAAATCAAATCAAATCAAATATTTATTTGTCCAGGTGATCATCATTGAGTAAGCTCATTTACAAGATGGACCTGCTGTTGTCCAAGACACTTATACGTACATAGATTGAGAATAAAAAGTACAACATGTGCAAAAACTTACAAACAAATTTACAGAAAAGTGGTAGGTGCACGATATACATTCCAAGCGTTCTTGTAGGAACACACATGCATCACTCAACTTTGCTGTGGTATATACAGACTCCATGTATGCAGAAGTTGAGGTGGTATGTTTAGTCATTCTTAGTCAATCTTCCATCAGAGGGTACAATTCTTTGCATTTCAGCCCTCAGTGACCGTTTACCATACTTGGGTGAGGGTTCTGGGCTGCATAGGGGCCCCTAATGAGGTCTGTATGTTCCGCTTAAACGGTGAGAGGAGAGTAATATGGGAGAAGTGGCACCTTGGGTGCCGGGGTCCACTATGGCAGCTGACTAGTGGACTTGATTAAAATAGGGAGGGAAGGAACTAGGTTCATGGCTGGATGTGGTAAGGATACAGAGTGAACTGTCAGCAGGACAGCTAGGAACTATGGAAACACTTACAGATTTCGACGAGCGTTTTATCATAAATGATCCTAAACAGGGCAAAACTGATAGGAAAGCTGAGTCTCAAGGATCTTGGTACCTTGTTCCAGAGCATAGACAAAGCGTAGCTTATGGCAGCCCTGCCAAAGTGGGTACTGATCCTGGGGATTTTCAGAGAAATTAGCGAGTGGCTTCTTAGTGTGTAGCTACTGATTGGGCTCAGGCAACAATGTAATCTGGGAGTTTGTTGGTAAGGGTTCGGAATGTCCAGAGTGCTGCATTTCTACACCGCCTGTATTGAAGGGAATACCACCCTATGGCTGCATATAAAGAGCAGTGATGTGTGGAGGATGGGAGACCAGTTATAAATCTTAGCACTCTGTAGTACAGGACATCCAGTTTTGCAAGGTGTGAGACAGAGCATTGGCCATAGATAATGTTGGTGTAGTCGATTAATGAGAGGAAAGTTGATTGAACAAGCTGTCTTCTTGCGTCTGCGGTCAGAAGATGTTTAATTCTGAAGAAGAGGCCAAGCCTCTGCCTAAGCTTTTTCATCAATTCTTCTGTGTGTTCCGCAAAGGAGAGTTTGTTGTCCAGCCATATACCCAGATATTTGAATTTAGGCATGAACTCAAGATCTTCACCTAGAAGGGTAGTTATGGGAGGAAGGGTACCAGCTGCAGCAGAGTAGGCCCTAGTGCTAGATAGGGTAAACAGCATGGCCTTAGTTTTTTTTTGCATTTAGCAGTAGCTTTTTGCTGAGAAGCTGATGAGAAGCTTGTTCCAGGACTAGAGGGCATGGGATGAAGTTGGAGGGAGGACGATTCAGAGGAAACGTGAGGAAGAATTTCTTCACAGAACAGGTGGTGGACAAGTGGAACACTCTGCCAGAGGAAGTGGTGGGGGATGAAACAATCAAGGGATTTAAGAATGCATGGGATAGACATAAAGGAATTATGGAAGTCAGGGGTAAGGGGCAACAGACTTCTTGGAAAACATAAACTGAACTTACAAGCTCAAATGGGCAGACTGGGTGGGCCATAGGTCCTTATCTGCTGACACTGTCTATGTATCTATGTATCTATGATGCTGCAGCATATTGAATTCAGTTTGTAGATCTGTGCATGCGGCTCCAGGGGAGTCATGGCTTAGATAGAGCACCGTATCATCGGCAAACAAGTGGATACTGGCTTCCGTAATGCCTAGGTCCAAGTTGTTAATGTAGATGGCGAACAGTAGAGGACCCAGTATGGAACCCTGTAGGACTCCTCTTTTTGTTGGTTTGGGAGGAGAGAGCTCACCTTTGGCCTTAATTTGTTGCTGCCTATCAGAGAGATAATCCTGGAACTAGTCCAGTGAGGTTGAGTCCATACCTATGTTTTTTAAGGTGAAGAGAAGTAGGCAGTGGTCGATGGTATTGAAGGCCTTGCTGAGGTCTAAAAACAAAGCACAAACAAATTTTTTGTTGTCAAGATCCCGTTGCCAGTCATTAGTGACTTTGGCCAGCACCGTAACAGTGCTATGCTTTGCTCTAAAGCCGGACTGCATGGGGTTAAGCAATGTAGAGTTGTATAGAAATGATCTCAGCTGTAAATCCACAACTTTTTCCAGCATTTTTGAGAGCATGGGTAGAAGACAGATTGGCCTATAATTGTTCAGGTCGCATGGGTTCCCTGCTTTAAATAGGGGGATAACATGAACGGTTTTCCATTCCGCAGGAATAGAGCCCTGGGCTAGGGACAGGCTGAATAAGTGTGATATAGGTGGGGCAAGTATGTGGTATGCTATTTTCAGAAAGTATGGGTCAAAGGAGTCAACTCCTGCACTTTTTCTGGTATCTAGCCGTAGCATAAGGTCTTCAACTTCTTTTATGGTGGTTGGGGAAAAGGAGAAGATCGTATCTTTGTTACTTTGGTCTGGATGCTGGGTGGTGAGCTGTGGACAGAGACTACTTACTGGTGCATTATCGAATGCCATGCCTGCAGTGGCGAAGTGGTTGTTGAAGGCTTGAAGAATTTCAGATTTATCACTGATAGTGACATTGTCGATGGTGATTTTGGAGGGTAGTGCACTACTTGGGGAATGTCCAGACAGTTCCTTTATGGTGGACCAGAATTTGGTTGGGCTGTTGGATGCGGATAGTAATTCATTTGGATAATAATTGGCCTTGGCCTCTCTGACCATTTTCGTGCAGGCATTTCTAGCTGTCCTAAAGAGACACTATTCTGCATCGGCCTGCGATTTCTGGGCTTTTTCCCATAGCTGGTCTCTTTTGAGTAAAGCATTCTTCAGATCTGGTGAAAACCAACCGCAGGTTCTGGTTTTTATTCCTGCTTTAACTAGAGGAGCATGGTTGTTTAGGGCACTGGCTATGATTTCATGGAGAACATTAAAGGCATCACCAACTGATTTAGCCAGGTAGAAAGTCTGCCAGAGCAAGGAGTTTTTTAGTTCTTGTATGTAGGCCAGAGGGTCAAAGTTCCATCTGGAACTTTTAATAGAAAACTTTGATGTAGATAGTGGGTTCGAGATGGTTCTTATGCCAGCTATGAGACAGTGGTCACTAACATCTGCTAGAAGGATACCGGCATGGGAAAAGTAGTGTGGTTTGTTGACAAGAAGGATGTCCAGAAGTGTGCTTTTCATTGGATTTTTCTTGTTGATGCGCGTTGGTTCTGTAATCATTTGGGTGAACCCGTTGGAGTCGCAGAATTGTTTTAGGGCTAGTGATCCGTTCGATATCCAGTCATAGCTAAGGTCACCGAATATAATTGTTTCCAGAGGTGCCATGTCCATTTGTGAAGACAGATGAGCCAGGAGCTGTGGTCCTGCTACTGGGGGTCTATAGCAACCTATTATGCGGAGTGCCACAGATTGGGACAGTTTGACCCTGAGAGACAGGCATTCAAAGCCCCCTGCAATGGAAGTAGCATCTAATATAGATACTGTAAATTTGTTTTTAACATAAATTGCTACTCTTCCCCTCCCCCCCATCTTTCTATCTGCTCTGAAAAGGAGGTAGTTGGGGATATTAACCTCACTGTCTGGTGTGGATGCCCGAAGCCAGGATTCTAGTGGGGGGTAAGAGGAAGTAGGTTGTTGGTTAACTAGGATCTGCAGCTTATCCGTTAGGTAGAGAAATGGGCAGACTAGGTGGGCCAAGTGGTCCTTATCTGCCATCAAATCATATGTTTCTATGTTTCTATGTTTGATAGCGGGAAAGAACTGAGGAGGGAGCAGGGCTGCCTATGCTTCTATAGGGCTGTGCCTTCAGAGCCTGATGTCAGCGTAGGTGGCCTGTACTAGACTGCTGCCATGGGCAGAGTTTCAAGGAGGCACGCGGGGCATCGCCCCCCAAATTAATTTATTTCCACACTTGTGCTTTATTTTTTTTTAGTTCATTCCAGGTAGCACTGTGCCTTTAGGTTATTCAGTTGCTTGCCCAGCCAAGCCAGCAGCTCGCTTATGGTCATGGAATGCCCTATCATTATGCAGCAGCACTCTGTGTGTGGCTCAGAGGCTCTGCGCTGTGCATGCACAGAGTAGACAGCAGCAGTGAGTGACAGGCAGTACTGAGGAGGAGGTGGGTCTGATCATGGCCAGGCACCGAGCAGCCAGACTGATTGGTTGGTGTAAGTGGAAGCCCAGCCAGCACGGATGTGAACCACATGAACGGCTCAGGGCTCCCACTTACAAATCACATAATGATGGGTCAATGAGGAGTGTAGTTTCTTCTCCAGTCTCCTCCCCATGGGCCATGCCATCAGTGTTCGGTGAATTGGCACAGCATTAGGCTTACGCGGTGGCATGGTGAGCTCAGCTGGGCATTGGGGCATGAATTAGAAGAGAGATGGATGGAGTGGCGAGCCAATTGCAACAGGGCACAAAGGGACACAGCCACAATTGAGCCAATCAAGGCTAAGACAAGTCATCTGTAAGTAAGTACTGACCCTTGTACACTGTCTGCCAGCACGATGTTCAATGTCAGTGTGCACCATTAAGAGTCACTGAGTTGTGTGGTGTGGATGTGTTCTCTCTCTCTGTGTTGTGGAGGGAGCAACAGTGGCCCGGGACTTCAGAGTCTCTAATATATATTTCAGAGTATGAAAAACAGTACAGTGAAGATACTGATTTAAAAGAAATTATAATTAAAAAATTTCCAGAGCCAGAGACAGTTCCTGTGTGTGCTGCAGCATCAGTTAACTTGGGAGGCCATGTCAGGGTAATGGGTAGCTGGTGGCGGAGCCGAGGGGATCATATAGGAGACTGCCAAATTGGATAGAATTGGAAACAAATAGGAATGGAAAGGAAGGAATGTAACTTGTTGCTGCAGCTTGCTTGAAGAAGTTTATAAAAGAGAGGAGAGAGAGTAGAGACTTATCTGTCTTATGTCATTTTTTTTCCTACTGTTTGCATTATAGCATAAATATTGGAGAAATAAATGTACTGTCTAGTTTGTGAATGTGAACAGACTGACTAATTTTAGTTACAATACAATCTAAGATAAATAAGAAGAATAAGCTTGCTGGGTTAAAAACAAGTTTGCCTCTGTGTATCTTGATTTATATGTAAACTCAGTAGCAAACCTTCGGACTATACTTGGGACTATTCAGTCTGCCTCTCTGAGAGGAAATCTATATATCTCTCTCTAGTACGGGCAGGGCAGCAGGGAGCCAGGGTCCAGGGACTGGGTTGCTTTTGAAGGTTGAAAAAAAAGTTTGCCTCTGTGTATCTTGATTTATATGTAATCTCAATAGTAAACATTCGGACTATACTTGGGACTATTTACAGTCTGCCTCTCTGAGAGGAAATCTATATATCTCTCTAGCACATGCAGGGCAGCAGGGAGTCAGGGTCCAGGGACTGGGCACTTTTGATGGTTTAAAAAAAGTTTGCCTCTGTGTATCTTTAATTTATATGTAATCTCAGTAGTAAACAGTCAGACTATACTTGGGATTATTCACAGTCTGTCTCTCTGAGAGGAAATCTATATATCTCTCTAGCACAGGCAGCAGGGACTGGGCACTGGCAGACACTACCAGCTTTCTGGTTTAACAGAGAGCAGATCATATTATCCCTGGCTTCATCTGGTTTATCACACAACTAACCAGATAATTTTGGTTTATTAAAAAAAAAAATTAAAAAAAAATATCTCATAGTCCACTTCTTATATCTTTTCCAATGCATCCGTTTTTGTCACAGCTACTACTGAGCTAAGAGCAGTCACGCTTTGCCATAGTGAGCTAACTTTGAATCACTTTAAATGACTGAAGTTTATTCTCAGCTTATTATTGTCAGCTGTAACTCGGCCAGCTGAGTCATCTAAAACAAAAAATTGATGATGGACATTCGCAAGTTTCTGAGAAAAACAACAAATTGTGCTGAATCACCAGCACCTGATCCACAGCGGCAGCAGCAAGATGTTACAACACCTCCAGGCCCAGGCGCAGCATTAGATTCTTGTGAGCCCTTACTAGTTGCAGTATGTGCACAGCAAGGGGATCATCTCATCTCTTGAGACGTAGTGCTAGTGACTATGAATAGGCCAGGGCCTTCCTCTTCTATTACCACAGATACTACAGAAACAGATGATTTGGCCAGGCCAACTGTCCCTAGGGATCTTGGAGAGAAATGCAGTGGGCCTAATCAACCACATTTGCCTGATTTTCCAAGGACAATGTTTGGGAAACACAACCAGTCATTTTCTGTTTTCCATTACACAAAATTTCCGTGGATTGAATATTCGGTTCAACAAGATGCTGTATTCTGCTTTTCGTGCCATCACGTTCATACCGAGACATGCTATGTAGAAGATTCATTCATCAAGAAAGGTGTGACCGATTGGAAAAAACTCTCAGAAAAGTTGTGTAAACATGCTGTTTCCCAAGTTAATGTGAAATGTATGGAAAAGTGGCAATGCTTCAAACTTAGTCAAGAAACTAGTTCAGTGGCTGTGAAGCTTTCAGCAAGTCATAAAACTCTTGTTGAAAGAAACCGTGATTATCTTGCAAAGGTTTGTGACATTGTCAAGTTACTTTTGAAACTTGGTTTACCATTTTGAGGGCACGATGAGGGAAAAGAATCTAAAGTGAAAGGAAATTTCCTTGAGTTCTGTGATTTCTTTTCAAAATATGACGATTCTTTCAAGAAAATGCAGGACAGTTATTTTAACAACACAAGCCCTGACTTTCAAAATGAAGTACTGCAGATTTGTGCAGAATTGGGTTTGCAAAGAAACTGTAGTGAGTCAGACTGTTTTTTTTTGCTGTACTTGCAGATGAGGCCAGGTAATTTAAGACAGAGCAGCTTTCTTTTTGCATTAGATATGCAGAAAACCTAGAAGTCAAAGAGAGGTTCTTGTGCTTCATTAATTGCTCAGCTTCCAGAAAAGCAAATGGCATTTACAATGCCATAAAGAAAGCTTTAGACACAACTGGATTGCAGAATCTGATAATAGTTGCACAGTCTTATGATGGTGCGTCCGTAATGTCAGGACATGTTACGGGAGTTCAGCAGTGGCTGAAAGAAGACTATCCATTAGCAATGTATGTACATTGTGTGGCACACAAGCTCAACCTTGCCCATGTAGAATGCTGTAAAGTCAATCATACTGCTGTGGGTTTTTTTCATGTAATTGAGAAACTGTATTCAGTTTTTGCTGAGCAAACCAATCATCAAGTGTTTCTTGATATGCAAAAAGCTTTGGGTCTAAAGCAGCGAGAGATAGTGCAGTTGAGCGATACACAGTGGGCATGCAAGTGGAGAAGTGTGTTTGCGATACAAATGCAATACACGGCCATCATGCAGTGCCTTAAAACAACTTGGTGAACAGGGAGAAACGTGGTCTGTGGAAGCAACTGGTCTCTATCAGCATATGAGTGGTGTGCAGTTTATTGCTTGCTTAATTATCTTACAAGATATTCTGAAAGTAGTTCATATTGCTCACAAAGGACTTCAGTACAGTGATATCATGCTTGCAAAAGCTTCTTGCATAATAAAAAACATGAACGTGTACTTTACAAAATGCAGAACTGAAGAAGGCTGGAATAAAATGTGGAAAGAAATTACAGAATTCTGCAAAGAGCATAAGATTGCAGTGTCAGATGAAGATACAGAGCAAGCAGCAGGCAAAGCTCCAAAAAGAAGAAGGGTTGTAAAAACCTTAGCCTGTCTTAAAGACTTCCTTGTACCAATCACTTTGGGTCAAAGAGAGGGTGCACAACAAGAAGCTGCAGCTGCAAGTGCAAGTGAACCTGAAAAATCCCTGTGGCATAACCAGTTATATTTACCTGTTTTGGATGCCATTATTGGTGAGTTAGGGAGGAGATTCTCGAAAGAATCTATGGAAATTGCTGCAGCCTGTGATTCAGTGTTAAAGTGCAACAAAAATGGCATTCAGCCACTCTTGCAGCAGTTGCAGACCCACTAAACATAAATCCTCATCTGCAGCTGTAGAAGTGGAAATTTTTGCCAGTACTGAATCTCCTATTACTTTCCAGAGGCTTCAAGAAGAAATATCTCAAACCATTTACCCAGACTATTACGAACTCTTTCAGTTAGCTCTCACTTTGCCTGTCAGGACAGCCACATCTGAACAAAGCTTTTCTGCAATGAGACGGATTAAAAATTGGTTGCGCTCAACCATGGGAGAAGAAAGATTTTCTTCAGTGGCCCTCCTTCACATAGAAGCCGATTTGACTGTAAAGCTGATCCCAGAGAACATTGCAGACGTTTATGCTAACCGAAAGGAAAGGAGAATGCAATTACATTAAAGTATTTCTGTATTAACTTAAGACAATGTATGTATTTGCTAAACCACCAGTGAGAATAATACAGTCACATGCATTCTGTTCAGCCCTGCCCCTGCCCCAGCCCCACCCCCTGTTCCACCCCAGCCCTGCCTCCTGCCCCCCCAAATGTCAAAGGCAAACTATGCCCATGACTGCTGCAGAAAAGTTTCTCTGTGATCCTAGTACCTGATGGCTGAGTTCAATAGGTGTGATCTGATGTCAGAGATAACCCTGAAGATCTTGATTGATATTTTTCATCTCACTGGCACAGAAAACAGATAGTGTCAGGCAGTTAACATTTTATACCTGGACTTCAGTAAGGCATTTGATTCAGTGCCATACAGAAGGCCTATAAACCAGATGGGGGACCTAGGTATGGGGGAGTACTAACCATATGGATCGGGAACTGGCTGTCAACTAAGACTCAGAGAGTGGTCCTGAATGGCAGACTCTTTGATGTTATTAAGGTCACAGATAGAGTACCACAGGGGCCTGTTCTTGAGCCAGTATACTTTAACATATACATCAGAAACAGTGGGTTGGGGCTACAGGTAAAGTGAGTATGTTTACAGACAAAACAAATGAAACAAATGGCAGTGAATAATGATGAGTGCATTTGCAGCATGAAACATGATCTGGAAAAGCGAGCGGAGTGTTTGACAGTGCAGTAATTAAAGTTCAATGCCAAACAATGTAAAGTAATGCATATTGGAAACAAAAAGCCACAGATGGAGTAGTACAATAATGGGGTCATGGTTGAATGTTCAAAGCAGGAACAGGGCCTAGGAGTGATCATAAACAGCAGCTTGAAAGCCTCTTCCTAATGCAGTATGGCATATGGGAAAGATAAGATGCAGCATTAGGCAGACTTTCCCTGGTTGCCAGAGTGGTGGTGTTGCCACTTTACATGTCTGTGGATAGACCACTGCAACCACTGCAACAAACAAACAAAATCAGTACTCCAGCAGCTTCAGAAAAGTGCTTTATTGCACTACATGCAAACAAAAGAAACAAGCTTTTGTCAATGCTGAATGTTGGCATGCTGGTATTGGCAATGGTAGTGTAGGAGTTAGAGATGCATTATAGGAATGGCAGTGAAGTATTGAACTAACACCCCCCCCCCCCACAGAGACTGAAAGGCATTGGGAGTGTGGCTTTGGGTCATTGGCCATAACGCTTACACCATTCCACCTCACCCCACTCTGCAGACACTGACAGGTGTCAGGTGTGCTTTGGGGTCTTTGGCTCTTATGCTCACCTCATTCCATAAGGAAATAAGCTGAGATGGGTGCAGTATAGGAGAATGGGGTGAATGTTAGGGCAACAGGACTCAAGGCACACCTCAGTGCCTGTTGGTGGCTGTAGGGCAAGGTGTAGAATGCTGTGAACATTACGGCTGACGAATCCAAGTTACACCCCCTATGCTTGTCAGTCTGTACAGGATGGGTGTATTGTTGGAAACCTTAACGCCCCGGGCGTTTGTTGATATTTTCACTCCAAATTTTCAGCATTGGCTTTTTGGGACCCCACCTCATGAACAGTGGCACTATAATTTCGTTACTCAATCCTGAAAGGTTATTTTGCACAACAATTGCACCATTCAGAGCCACAGGTGCAGAAACACATTTCAGGCAGGATGCAAAAAATGACAGCTGTACTGTTCATGAGAAGGTGTGAAAAAATGGCAACGTTGAAATTCTGGACAGAAAATATGAAAAATTTGCAAACTTAGGAGCGTGCATAGATACTGCACAACACACACCCATAATGAGGTCATTTTCAGGAATTTTTTCACCAGATTTTCAACATGAGCATTTTGGGACCTCTCCTCATGAACAGTGGCACTGAGATTTTGTTAATTTGTCCCAAAGGTTGATTTCACACAGCAACCGCGCCCACTGTGCGCCACAGGTGCGAAAACATTTTTTGGGCAGGATGTAAAAAAAGGACAGCTGTATGGTTCATAAGGAGGTGTGAAAAAATGGCAACATTGAAAATCTGGAGTGAAAATATTAAAAATTGGCAAAGTTACAAGCGTGTGTAGAAACTGCACAATGCACACTGGTAATGCAGTCATTTTTTTGAATTCTTTCACCAAATTTGCAACATGGGCTTTTTGGGACCTCCCCTCATGAATAGTGGCACTGATGTTTTATTTATTTTATTTATTTATTAAATTTTGATAATCGGGTGAGCCCACGGGGCCCCGAGGGTCCCTTTTTCAGGGGTGACCCGAGGATTACATAGATTATTACATAGGATTGAGTGCAACAAAATACATAACATGTGTCACATAGATACTTTACAGGGTAAACATGGTAGGAATATAACAAGTTACAACGGTACAGGAGTTGGACCACGGAGTATTGGCTAACGCTTGGGAGTCCCTTAACTTAGCAGTTGCAGTATGTGGTGGTAGTCAGGTGCACCTTAAGCCTAGTGCGGAAGTTGTAGGAGGAGGAGGAGGTTTCCTGAATACCTTGTGGCAGGGAGTTCCATAGGGTGGGGGCGGAAAAGGCGAATGACTTCCCGCCCGCCTTAGTTCTTACCCTGGGCACCGAGAGGAGAGTCCTGTTGGTCGTACGGAGTTGCCTTGGGTTGCTCTTGATGGAGATGAGCCCGGCGAGGCTGGGTGGGGAGGAGGAGTGGAGTAATTTGTGGGTGAGGCAGAGCGAGGGGTAATGAAGTCTATCTTCCCAGGCGGTCCAGTTTAATAAAGACAGCATGTCACAGTGGTGAGTCATCGGGCCCTTTAATGTGGCGAAGCGGGCCACCTTATGGTAGAGAACCTGTAGCTTGTTTAGCTCTTGCCTAGCTGCTCCCTGGATGACAGGGGCAGCGTAGGTGATGGTGGGGAGCAGAACGCTCATGGCGATGAAGACCCGGGCAGCAGGTATCAGCTGGTCTTTCAGCCTGTAAAGGGTCCCGAGTTTGGAGTGGATATTCTTGGTTACTTGGTCTACATGCTCCTTGAGGGTGAAGCCCTGGTTCAAGGTGAGACCAAGGTATTTTATAGAAGGGACCACCTCGAGCCTCTTGCCCGATGTGGTCGTAAGCTGGAGGAGTTGGCATCTATCCCGATTGAGGGATCTGGGGCCAAACAGCATGGCCTTAGTCTTGCTCGGATTGATGACCATTCTATTGGTGATTAGCCATTTCTCAAGGGATTCCAAGTCATCTTGGAGCCCTGAACATAGTTCTCCCATATCAGTCCCAAAAGGTGATTACACACAGCAACGGCAAAATCAGCTTTCACGACCGAGAAGCAAAATGACAGTTACATATTCACGAGGTGGGGTCCCAAGAACCCCATGTTGACAATTTGGGGCCAAAATTCCTAAAAATGGCTAAAATATCAACCTAAGTTGAGCCTTCCCATTATAAAGCTTACCGTCATTTCTTCAGTTCGCAGTTCTGGTTTGAAGAGTGTAGACATGTCCTGGTTCACAGAAGATCATGGCTCCTGACCTCCAGAGGGTAAGTATGGGTGAAGGGGTGTGGGGAGGTGGGTGTGTAGAGGGAGGGTGAGAATGGGGGGGGAAGAGCAAGACATTGGTGGACCGTTTTCTTCTTTGCAAGGGAAAAAAAGACTGAGACAGAAGGTTTTCTTTTTTTAAACAACACAAAAAAAATAGGCACATTGGGGTGGGCTCCCACTGTGCCACAATTCGGGTGGGGGATGCCAACATGGGAATTGGGCACCCTGATGTCAGCAAGCCATATAGACAGGTTTGTGGGGGGAGCATCCGACACTGGGAGTGGGCATCCCGGTGTATGAAAGGAGAGTGTTTAACCAGGAAAGACACATTGAGAGGGGGGAATGCCAACACAGAGATTGGGCACCCTGATGTCAGCTTTTCAGGACTGTGTGGTGGGCAGCCATGTTAGGTTTGTCGCAAAATGGGGGAGCATGCCAACACAGGAACTGGGCACCCTGATCTTGGCTTTGTGAGGATTGTGTGGTGGACAGCAGGAGCTGCCATATGTATTGAAATGTTTCACCAGGAAAAGCATGTAATGGAGGCATGTCATCTGCCGCTGCAATAACGAGCCTGCCTCTGATTGCAGCAGCAGATCTGTTTCAAGTTGGTGGCACTCCCTGAAACTTCTGTCATTGGCAACATGCTCACTGGTTGGTGGCTGAGGGGACACACCGAAGAGAGCATCACCTGCATTCACCACAACGTTGACACGCCTCTGAAACTGCTACTACCACAATATGTTGTTTGTGCGTGTGCGCAAGCCAACATAAAAAACAACTGTGTAAACAAACATAGAAACATAGAATTTGACAGCAGATAAGGACCACTTGGCCCACCTAGTCTGCCCATTTCCCTACCTAACGGATAAGCTGCAGATCCTAGTTAATCAACAGCCTACTTCCTCCTACCCCCCACTAGAATTGCCTTACATCTGTCCCATGCATTCTTGAATTCCCCCACTGTTTTTGACTCTATGACCTCCTCAGGAAGGATGTTCCATGCATCTACAACCCTCTCTGTGAAGAAATACTTCCTCACATTACCTCTGAGCCATCCCCCCTCTATCTTCAAATTGTGCCCCCTCGTTCTTGCACATCTCTTTTTTTGAAAGATGCTACCCTCTTGGACTTTGTTGATTCCCTTGAGGTATTTCAATGTTTCTAGCATGTCCCCTCTCTCCCCTCCTTTCCTTGAGGCTATACATCTTAAGCTCCTTTAGTCTTTCTTCATATGTCTTCTGGTGCAGACCCTGCACCATTTTGGTTGCCCTCCTCTGGACAGCCTCCACCCTGTCTATGTCTTTGCAGAGATGGGGTCTCCAGAACTGTACACAGTACTCCAGATGTGGTTTTACCAACTGTCTGTACAGAGGGCCAACAACTTTCTGTTTTCTACTGGTGATGCCTCTCCCTATGCATCCCAATATCCCCCATCCCTCCTTACTGCCTTCTCACATTGCTGACCCACCTTTAGGTCATCTGATATGACTACCCCCAGGTCCCTTTCCATTTTTGTTGTTGTTAGTATCTCACCCCCCATTGTGTACTCTTGCCCTGGGTTTTTGTTTCCCAAGTGCATTACTTTGCACTTCTTTCCATTGAATCTAAGCTGCCATACATTTGACCATTCCTTCAACCTTGCCAAGTCCTTTTTCATCCTTTCCACCCCACCTTGTGTATTAACTCTGTTGCAGATCTTTGTGTCATCTGCAAAGAGACATACCTTCCCCTCCAGTCTCTCTGCAATGCACTTATAAAGACATTAAAAAGGACCAGTCCCAGTACTGAACCCTGAGCCCTAGTGCTTAGAGTCAGCACTCTTCCTCAGGAGATGTTGTTAGACCACACATGAAGTTATGTACAACTTTGGATCTCACAGCTGAAGAAGAACAAAGAGAGGTTAGAGATATCCAGTGGAGGGCTACCACAATGGTCTGACGGCAGTGGGGTAAGACGTATTATGGAAAGACTAGAGAATCTTAAAATGTACTACCCGGAGGATAGAAGGGAAGGGGGGTATGATAGAAACCTACAGCCTAAATACATACTGTACAGGGATATAATGGGGTGACTCCACCAGTGTATTCTATGTTAAAGAACAGCACAGCCACCAGTGGGCATAACTTTAAGCTAATTGCCGGAAATTCAGGAAGCATGTCAGAAAGCACTTCTTCCTGAAGTGGGTGATGAATAGATGAAACAGTCTTTCCAGTAATGTGGTTGATTCTGGGACTGTCTTGGAGTTCAGAACCACAAGGCACATCTTTAGTCTTATCAGAAACAAAATGAAGGTGGGGTGGTGGTAAGAAGAATCAGCATTTATATAGTGCTTTTTATACGTATTGTATCCCAAAGCACTTCACAAGCAATGCTAAACTGGTAGTGTATTGGCAGACATTTTGCACATCAGCGCCCACACATAGCCTTGGCAATTGCATGAACCAGTTTTATGGGAAGGGAAATATTGGCCAGGATACGAGGGAAAATCCATTACTCTTGCGAAAAGTGCCGTAGGTTTCTTTACTTCCACATGGACACTCACCAGGACAGCACCAGAGATGGATCAAAGGCACCTCAATTTAACATCTCATCCAAAGGATAGCATACCCCAACAGTACAGCACAGGACCCCCCTAATAATGCACTCGGGTGCCAGCACTTAAAATGTGAGCTCAATCCCTCTGTGGGATGAGAACCCATGACCTTCTGGCCCAGAGGCAGATGTGCTACCAACTGAGCCACACTGACTCTGTAAGGGCAGAGTAAAGCCACATCGAAATACCAGGGCAGTCTTAATGCACTCAGTATGTTTCTTTTTTTCATAGAGCTTTTTCTCTGGGCCCGGTCCTGCTTACTTATCACAAGCTCCCACCCCCAGCCAGCCACATTATCGAACTTCTCATTAACTTACAGGTTATCCAGCACGTACCCAGAACCACAGATTTGATGGGTGGCCTGCCTATCAGTCATGTGTGTGCCGGGGGGGGGGGGGCATCATCCAAACAGACAAGGGATATTCTCCTCCAGTTTTCTCCCCTGTGGGTGACAGCATTCAATCATGTATGCCTGGCATGCATGCTCAGCATCTGATGGCTGCCACCTTCCCCTGTGATGTAGGCCAGCTGTACTGACATATAACCTCCATCATGTGGCAGTCAAGTAAAGGGATGCAGCATCGCCCCTCCTCAAAGGAGGAGAGCTGTCCTTGGGATGCTCAGTCATTCCTCCTTCGGTCAGCCTCTGAGCAACACACGTCAGTTCCTGAACCTGTGTTTCCAGTGTAGCAAGTAGTAACACTACTGTGGTGCTACCAGGTCAGCTTCATGGTCTTTCTCTGTTCTTTAACCATTTATGTATGGATCTATGGAGTGTTTCAATCACTGACGAAAAGTAATTGCTATACAGTGTTGCAGCACCATATCAGAGCTCTATTTCTTGTCTTGAAGAACACCTTTCTCAGTTCTGTACACAAATAGGAAAAAGCTCCCTGACCTCCATGGGAGCGCCTCTGTGGTATTAGCAGAATTTTTTTTTATATACCCTGAAGGAAGGGAAGGGATCATAAATTACCCCTGAGGGGCTAGCAGTGTGATCCCTTCCACTTCCCAATTGCTGGACATGCCCTTGCACTCTAACATTTTAAGATGTATGTACAGGGAGAATGTGGGGGCATGCTCCAGTCACATCTATAGAGCGTGATTTGCAAATACAGTTTTCAGCCATGTGTGTGGTCATTTGGTAAAACTGGAGCTAGGATTCAACTAACAAGGCTCTCTTTAGTTGAACCCTAGCTCTGATTTTACTAAATGACCACATAAACATCCAAAAACTGTATTTGCAAATCATGCTGCATAGATTTGGATGGGCAAGCCCCCGGTCTCTCCTTATATTTAATGTAATAAAACAATGGAGCATAGGGGCATAACTACAGTAGCAACAAGGAGGTAGAAAGGGATCACATGGCTAGCCCCCTTCTGGGCAGTTTACGATCCCTTCCCTTCCTTTGTGGGCATAAAAAAATTCTACTAATACAACAGAGGTGATCCCATGGAGGTGTGGGAGCTTTCTCTTATTTCTATTCAAATTTCAAAAATAGGAGGAAAGGTTCAAAAATAAAAGGAAAGGTTCTCTTTAAGCTCTTTTGAAAAGAAGCATCAAATTTTCAGTTGTACTATTAAATGTGTGATGGTATCTTGGTGTTCAAAATCCAGGGGACAGTTAGAACAAAAGGGAGGTAGGGGTAGGGAGAGCTCTGAAAGGGCAAAGTTAACCACTATAGTAATAGAGAAGACTTGATAGATTCATTTTTTCTGTCCTTAACCATCTATAGTATGTATCAATGTGTCCAATGTATAGCTTTCCTGACTGCAAATATTTCCAAATACTGAAATAAATAAATAACAAAGTTCAACAAAATTTGGTTTTCCAGGGAAAAGTAAGTTGAGTGATCAGCAGAGATTTGGATGTTACTTTTGGCAGAAAATTAATGATTCTTCTGTGTGTTGTTTGCTGACATCGTGGATAAACAGACGCTTGTGTTCACTTTTAAGATATTTCTGATGACATCAGGCCCTCATACCATGCCTGGCCTTAAATGAAGAATTGCAGCTACCTTAAAGATCCCTGCTGTTTGTGGTTAACTGAGGGTGGGGGTGGGGGTGCATATTCCAGCTAGAAACTTGGCTAGAAGAATACACCATGCACATGCACTGAGATGGTTCTGGAGAGATTTGCCACAGTATTCCCACCCTCCTCTTTTCACTATTAATAAATGTTTGTGTTTGCTGTTATGTATCTCATAGCCAGTCAATGAAATTATACAGTACACACTCAGTTTTGAACCATAAAACTTCATTTGAGGTGAGGTATGGTCACTCTTCACTCCTCTGTGTGATCACAATAGGAACAGGTCTGCAAAGCAGACCAGCCCTGATAAAAAGGTTAAAAATAATGTTTTGATCATTTGGCCACCTTCAAGCAAGAGCTACAGTATAAATAAAAAGAAAGCCTATGTTAGTTTCTCCAAGTGAATCCTTGTAGCACCCAACTTCTATACCGTCCCACCATGGTCCCAGTAAATATATTATATAAAAAAAATCTCTTCTCCTAAAGCACTGATCTTTCCAAATCTCCCCTTCCCCCTACAGTTCCAGAACTGTCAATAAATTAATACCCCCTCACTCCCAACCCACCATACCTCTAAACTGCTATGAATTTGGCTTATCACTATGATTTTTACACTGAAATTTGCCCTTTCTCTGCAAAGTCTTTCTGATGTTCTTATTAATGTTAGGGTCATTTATGGATGCAGAGACTATTAAATCATTGAACTTAGTTGATAGAAACATTCCTTAACACTACATATACAGGGCCTGTACACATTTTGTCCTCTTGCTCTGAATTTTGAATGCCAATACTATACATTTGAAGGCTAACAGGTTTATAGGAATGCAACCCACCTAGCTTCCTAAATCCTGCCCTCCTCCCCCCTTGTTCCAAACCATTTTATACCCCAGCCCCTTCATCCTATCCCATTGGTGTACTGACCTAGATAAGGAAATCTGAAGGAATGAGAATTAGAGCTCACTCACAGTACTGAGGAGAACTTCTGCTCTCACGATATCAGACAGCGACTATCAGGAGTTATATGAGGAAAGTTGCATTGGTCACCATCTGTTGGATCTGCCTGTTGATTTAATTATTTTTTAAAATATGTCAACAGTAGGGGTAGGCGAAAGTGTGGATTTCCACTGTCATGGAAGTTCTATGGAATTTCAAAAATTTTGTGGCATTTTCTGCTCTTTTGCCGGTGGCAGAATTCCAAACTTTCGACAAATAACTGCAGATTTCCGCCTAGTACTGTGACATTTAATTACGAACTGCAGACTTTTTACATGACATGGGGAAATAAAGTCTCTTGCATTACTTCTGCTGTTTTTTTTTTCCTGCAGTTTAATACATAAGCCACAGAACTGAATACTGACACTGATCAGTTCTGCAGAGTTTTTTCCTGCAGTTTAATACATTAACTCACATTTCTTACATTTATTCTGCATTTTTCAGTGGAATTTGTGCGTAAGTTGGCGAAATGATTTCCAAACTTTCGTGGAAGCGAAACTCCAACTTTTACTGAAATTCCGCATGCAGAATTTATTTTTCACACACCTCACTCAGCACACCCTAGTGGTGGAGGAAGTGAAGTGGGTTGCTAAATGGTTTGGAGGAAAAAGGCTATTTATTACTATCAGAATTGTTGAGGGAGTTGGTAAACTCAGTGGGTTGGGGGAGGAGATTAATCAAATGGATACATCTGGGTCTGTGGTAGGAGGAGGGTGGAATTTGGAAGCTCAGTAAGTTAAGAAAGAAAGGGAAATTACTGAATATATTTACTGGAACTGTGGTGGGGAGGAGAGGGGATAACAGGGTACTAAGATGGTGGGTGGGTTCATGTTTTCCTTCATTTTCTTTTTCTGCAATTAACCTGTGAGATCCATTGCGATTGGCTACAAACCCTGTAAGTGATGTCCTGTACTGTATGTAAAAAAACACCTTGCCATACTTCATAATGATTTGGTGAAAGTGCCTATTTGCCAGCACTTTGTCTGCTCTTCACAATGGGCACATTTTGCCACTTCATCCCATCTTAGCTGGCAAACATTTACTTAGCAACATCACCTGGGTAGCTTGAAATCCACCTATTCTGATCCAGATGCACTGTTTAAGAATTTAGGAAGTTTTGATTCCTAATCTGATTTCAGTTGAAACCCTAAAAGGACCTCATAATTGGAATTGGATTCAGATTTGGAATCCTATATCTTAACCTGTAAACACATGTGTAAAAATAGGTTTTAGTATTTTTTTGAAATTAGGATTTTTGGACTGCAATTTTAAAAATCCTATTTCCTAAAATCAGATCAGAATCCAATGAATCCGGTTCTATTGAGTGGTTTCCAAGCAACCCTAAACATCACTAGATTTTACAATTTTGTTTTATTGGCAGCCCACATGCTGATGCAGAATCCTATTTTTATTCCATTGTTTTCCATTTTCAGTGCATACTCAATGTAATCCTTTTGTTCTATTACTCATGAAGCAGCCTAATATTATGGGACAATAACTACTGATTAGGTTATTTAATAACAGGATTGGCAGCATTTTCAAAAGCCATAATAACAAGCTTTTGCCATAATAACTGGCCAATTATTGTGGAACAGCTCTCAGTCAAATTCAATCAAGTAAAGAAAACACTTTTTCCTTGTGTACTTTTAAGCCATGTAAGCAAACCACCAAGTCTAATAGTGGTGCACTATATAGCTTCTGCTTTCAGTACAAAAAGCCTTTAAACAAAAACATTGCCACAACCTTTGTGAAATAGACTAAAAATAAAATATTTATTTATGGACATACTTTCTTTTCAGTATGTGTTTCAGGGTACTTGCCACATTTTCAGAATGACCCCCCACCAAAAAAAAGAAAAATTGCAAATGCATGTTTTTTTGTCAAAGAGACTTGTTACATAATGTGTAAATGTTTGTGTTTATGCTATATGTTCATCATTAAAGACAGCAAATGGCAAAGTAAAATAATTCTTCAAACTTTCAAAATGCTTTTCCAGCTACTTTTTAGTCTCCAGCCCCCAGTAATTATATAACACAAACTACGGAGTGATAAAATTAGTACTTTTGTTTTATACACCCCTGGTTTGTGATAGCATCATAAATCACTCATGCTTCACACTCGTGATTTATGTGGTATCAAACACCTCGGGTGTGTGAAAAGAACTCATAATGTACAACACCCCATATATTATTCTGTATTTTTGACTATGCAGAATCATTTTTTTCATTAAACTCAGCTTTATTGTAGGATAAAAGGTCATCACAAGTCTTGGCATCATAGTTATACATGCATCACTAAAAACAACAAGGAATTATGTGTCAGAAAAACATTCATTCAGTACAGTGAAGTGATGATCTCCCCTCAGGATAAATCAATTACTTGTGACATTATATTTTACAAAATGTCATCATTTCTGTGTGACTTCCCTGTAAAGGACTACAACATGACAGCCAGGAAAACAGACATTTACAATACCAACCATGGCTAAACTAACTTGACACTGCTAATCATGTTTTAAATATCCTGCAGAAAGAAGGCAGATGGACAGTATGTATAGGGAGGTGAATGTTCACTAACTGTGTAACTGACCTACTCAGGGGTCCTGACCCTGTTTTCTGTGTTGGGGTCTCTATCCTCCTCACTGGTCTTTGGGACCCATGCATTTCTGGAGTCATGTCTTGCCCACAGCACAGCATGCTTATCTATTGTGAGCCTTCATTTTTCTGTCAGCTTCTCCATCCTCCTAATATTACCCGCCATGGTGACCCAGGACTCAAAGGATGGATCATCACAGTCAGCAAGCTGTAATTTCTTTCTGAACTGCCAACCAAAGGATCCACAAGAATTCTTGTTGCTTTTGATCCCTTGTCTCTTTAATTCTTCTCTCTAGGACCAGGTTTTAAAATTCTAGGGTGATGAGACTATTCCAGAGCCTGCTTAGCTCTGCATGTGTTTTAGACCAGAATGTAGAAATCTTTGGACATGCCCAGAAATATGATAGTATGACTCAATGTGCCCACACCCTCTCCAGCACAAGCTGGAGTTCCCTGTCTGGAAATGTCTTGTTATCACAGGTGTGTGGAAAAATCTGTAGATAAATTTCCATTTAAATTCCCTCCAGCCTTTTCAGGCCATTACCTTCCACACCAACTCACAGGTCTTTTTCCATTCCTCTTCCAAGATAGCAATCCCTGCTTCCACTTCCCACTGTACCCTCAAATTATTGATCTTCTCCTTGTTATATAGAATAGTTTTAATGGACAGTAATAACACACAGTGGCTTGTTGGCCACCTGTTCAGTGGAATTATACCCTGGATAGTACTAGTAAATAAATCATTTTTAATTTCCTTTCTTTACCCTTTAATTTCTACTATGCTCCTGAGGTTCGACATTTCCATTTGAAAATGTGATGCAGGCTGCAAGCATGTCTGTCTTATAAGAAGAATGTTAATGGCATGTATATTGTACTACTGGGTTTGTATTACAGACATTTGTATGTTATAAAGGTCTGTGTTACAAGCTTGTTCTGATAAGGGTCTGAATTACAAGCATCTGTTTGTTAAAATTGTGTGTGTGTGCTGCAGGCATGTGTTATGTGTATATCTTGGAGCTGTAAGGGAATTAATACCTGGCACCAAGTCCTTGATAAGGAGTCAGGTACTTTGGCAGCTTTTCAAGAAATAGCAGTGCATTTCTCCCTCCCTAGAGAAGATTTCTGGAAGTACTTACAACTAGGCATGCCTAGCCCTACAGGTTATGTCCAGCTACTGGTCAAAAGTGGGAGACTTTGATCTTCTGTCTCAATAGCTGGACCAGATTCCCAAATAGACTTGAAGATAGAATCTAAAGCTTCCTCCGAGCACCCAAAGGGCCACCATAGGAAAGCAACAGATTGACTGCAGAGAAGAACTTGGCACCATCATACCTGAGGACAGCTGGCGGAGGTTACTACAAAAAGCACACACTGCCTTCAGGGACATTTGCAATCAATTAATCCAAATGTGGATCTCACACAGGTGGTACTGAACACCAGTTGTGCTGCACAAGATGGGGCTTCTCTCTAACATGTGCTGGAGATCCACCCCAGTTCAGGGTACTCTGCTGCACATACTGTACTTTGGAGCTGTCCAAGCATCATCCATTTTTGGCAACACATAATCAACACATAATCAAAACTTTCAGCAGTAGAGTGCTAAAGACAGCTCTTCCTATGGACTACCCTACGGATACTTGTGGATGATACTTCCATGTTACACATTGATTTCTGGACACAAAAATGGCTCCTGTCAGTAGCCTTGGAGGCTAAAACACAATTATTCCTCAGACGGCATACTAATGCCCCTCCCATCATGCAGGAATGGATGGACATGGTGTCCAAATTAGTAGTGTGTCAAAGACTTTCACATACAGTATAACAAACAACTTCCTAGATCACTTCCAGAGGATCTGGGCCCCTTCCTTGAAAGCTAGTTCATGGGCACCTACTTCCATGGGGGCATTGATGGGGACCCTAAGAACACAATCACTTAGAATGACATGAGAGCTCTGTCAGAGACTGCAAACAGTTGCTTACCCCCCCCCCATTAGTATTACAACCAAACTGACTATGTTGCTTTAACTATGCTCCTGATATGATGTAACCTCATTGTTGTAGTAACGTGATGGAATTCTTATACTTTACATTCCATAATATTAACATGTATATGTATTGTTAAAAAAAAAAGAAAGAGACTTTTGTGAGATCTTTTGTATGTCTGTACACTGATTAATGTCTCAATAAAAAATATTTAAAAAACAGTGTTATGTGTATTATATGTGTTTTATAAAGGGGAATATTACCAGCCTGTGTCTTATATGGGGGATGTGTTACAGGCTTTGGACTCTTAAAATAGGATGTGTGTTATAGTCATGGATGTATATTGGAAGTGGGAGTGTTACAGGCATGTGTCTTACAATGGATAGTTTGCTGTTACATGCGTTTTATAAATGGTGTTGGTGGGAGAGAGGTTACAGATGTGTGCCATATACTGTATAGGAAATGTTGCAGGCATTTGCATATTGCACTTGTTGTGTTTCAGTCGGCATGTGTGTCTTATAATGAGATGTGTTTCAGACATGTGCATCATAAAGGGAGTGTTGCAGTCATGTCTGTCACAAACAAGGAGCATGTTAGAGGCTTGTGTTTCTTATATAAAAGGTGTGTGTCACAGCACACCTGTGTTTAAAGTAGTATGAGTGTTACAGTTATATGGGTTATAAATGGAGAGGTACTGCTGACATGCGAGTTTCATTAGGGATATTCAGTACAGTCATGTGTGCTTTATCGGGCCACCAGATCTACATGGAACCTTTTTGTACATGAAAATAGAGCAGCCTACATGACGACTGTTACCATAGACTTGAATTGCTTATACATAAAAATAGCAATTCAGGATGCCATGTAAAATACTAGATGAAGTATACTGTAGGAGATTTGATACCTTTTTTGGATAAACAAAAAGGTTTAAAAGTTACCAAATCTCTTATTTTGTATTTCTGTTTATACACAGACAAATAGGACCACAATCACTTCTGTGCATATAATATAATGTAGTTTGGAGGAAAATACTGAAAGAAATTACCCAGGAGTTAAAGAAAAAATGTAAAACAGATATGAGAGCCCTGGTCTCATGAGGCATGTGAATACGTGCTGCAGAAATGTTTGCACTAGTGTGTGTGTGTACGCACGTGTGCACGCGCAGGTGCATTGCAGGTATATAGTATGTGTCATACTGAAGTTATTTTGGCATGTTTTGCAACAAACGTACGTGTGTGTGTGTATGCATGCGTGCAATCTACTGGCATTGGTATGTATTGCAAGACTTTTGTGCAACAGGCCTTTATGTGACTTATAAAAGGTTTGTGTGTCAAAGGAATATGCATCTCTGGGAATTACAGAAATGTGTATGGTGCCATCTGAGTCACGAAGGATATGGTTATTATTTGATAAAAACTTTTATTCCTCTTCTATGCAATGATAAATAAAAGGTAAACACTGTAGATAAGTGAACAGATTTCAGAATTGTGAACCAGGATATAATTCTGAGGTTCATATCCCAGAAGAGTCATTGACTCAGTGTGATCTTTGGCAAGTCCCTTTACCTCATTGTGCTCCTGTCCTCCCAACTGGAATAGGGTGTAGAATCATGGCCTTCCACTGTATTGTGAATGAGATGTTGCATTTCAGATGGGCTATCCTGGGCCAAATAAATTCTAAAAATAAATAAAAATAGCTTTTCACGAGAACATTCTGACATGTTTTAACATTATGCAAGTGAAATAATTAAATAACATACTGTATTCTAATTAGCTGACAAGAAGTCCAATGCCTGGGTATAACTACATGTTATCAAACCAAGTGGTAGAAACAAAAATGGTCACTTTAACATTTGCAAACACGAGCTTTCACTCAAATACTTTGCGAAATCTCACTGACAAGAAATAGTACAAAACAACCACCTGTTCTACAGAGAATTACACTATGTGGTGTTCTCCAAAATAGTATAATACTTTCAAACAATGTGCAACAGGGCTGTGTTCCTGTCAATGGAACCTGGCTACATCGTAAATCATGAGAGTGAAGTTCGAGTGGTCTATGATGTCACAAGCATCTCCAACACTGAATCTCAGCCTTTCTCAGCATTGTTAAACTATTTGTTTTTTATACAGCAGGGCTTGTTATTTTTATGTAAAACTTACTTTCTCTCCTTTATAAGGGTCTGAGTTACAGTTCACCCATTTTTGCTAGTTTCACTCAGTGAAATATCCAGTTAGATTTATTTGAATGTTCTTAAAACAAATTCACATCAGGATGCTGCTGTAATATTACTCTGACAATAGAACAATGGTACAACAGCATCCTGATGTCAGATCAATAGGACAAAAAAGTTATTATATTCCTAGTTCCCTATGGGAACCATACCTGACATGGACTGTACAGTGAAGTTAGTCAATAATCGAAATCAGTTGAAGACATCTCATAAATTCCTACACTCCAAAATGGATTAACTGCCAGGGAGTTGCACAGCTCACTGCAGCATATTGCAGCACTGTGTAGAAATACTGCAAGGTACTGTACTGCATCCTGGCTGACTCTGCTACACATTAGTTCTTGCCATTTTCAAGTTATTACTTTAGTTCACATCTGTCATATCCTTCACATAACATAGTTTTAGTTTAACTGACAAAGAAACTTTATTTTAGCTTTGTAAAACTTTTGCGCGACTCTTTCAAATATTGTGAAGCACTTCACAGTGATGTACGCTGATGGTTAAAGTAACAACTCACTGTCACAGTTCAGTTGGTATTCATGAACTTCTTAATGTTGATTAACTTACAGTGGTAGCCAGTGACAGGATACAGAGTATCCCAATATATCATGATGAAGCAAAGGAAATCCCCATTTATTTCAATTGTATTTCTGGTATTTCCAAATATATAGAGGATATACAATGGCCTGTGTTCAAATATACCATTTATTTTTATGAGTGAGGGGGTGTGACCATAACTCACGAGTGGCAAAGCCACGAGTGAGTTATGAAAGTCCCGCCACCTCACAAGAATGGAAATTAATGGCACATTGGAACACAGTCCATTGTATGTTCTGTGTATACAATGTTTGTGTTCTGTGTGACAATTAAGAGCAAATTCATTTTGGGACTGGCAGAATGGGCTGTCAATCAAGTTGATTGAGATGTAGGCAAGTGAAAAATAAATAGTGTTATTTATCCACTGGGTGAATAACATCATTTATCTTTCACTTGGGTCAGAGTATTGAGAAAATAATGCATTTATTTAAGTAATGGAATCCCTACATACATTGTATACATCCAGATATATAGTTCATCTTCTCACTGGCTACCACTGTATCATAATCCCTTGGATGAATTATATTCTTAGACTCGGGTCATTTCCAATTTCCTGTATGCGGAACATTGTCCATAACATTTTTGTTTTTTATTTTGTTGAATTTTGTTGACCTGGTAAGCCTACTGGGTCTAGAAGTCCCTTTTTCAGGGGCGACTGGGGGTGGGGGATACAGATGGTAAGCAACTGAAATTGAACCAGATTAAGCTGTTGGTGGTATTTTTCATGAATGAGGGAAATTTGGCCAGGACATTGGGGAAATTCCCCTACTCTGAGGGACAGAGGGTGCTGTGTGGCTGAGTGTTGGTTTCTGCTCAGTGGCGTCTAGAGTCTCGAGGAAGTTGGACGTGTGGGTGGCTGAGGAGCTGGTCTCCTCCTTGGCTCCCCTTGCCTTGTATGGAGACTGACAATGGAGGATGTTTATTGGATATGGATAGCATGGAATCAACAGAGCTGGTTGTGAATACAGCAGTAGATGGCTTACCAGAAAATTTGGAGATGGGAGCCCAGGAAGTGCAAGTTGCAGCTCAGTCTGCAGACGGTGATATCACGGAAGTATTATGAGCATAGTTGGAGTTAGCGGAATGCTCCTATCAGGAAGCAAGGGAACATTTGCAGGAGGCACTTGAATGACAGGTGAAAGACAGTGTTACGCAGGAACCTGAGGGACAGGATGAAGTAATGGATGCGGAGACAGCAGCAGCAGTTGTGGGCTCTGCAGGAGTTTTGGCGATCTCTACGGAGGAGGATTCTGCTGCAGAGTGTCTGGTAAGCACCTCTTCCAGCTCAGAAGCAGTACTAGATATGGGGGGGCTTGGAATAAAGAATCTGACACTGTCAGTATGTGGACTATGTCACAGAGTGATGCAGTAATTAATGGGCAGGCCAAGGACTTTGTTCCAGCATCAGGAACCCCTGCTCCAATAGACTTGCCAAAGGTAACTTTCACTATTGGGTCCTCGTCAGGTGGTGCAAAGCACTCTCTGAAGGAAGGAGTGGGAAAAATCAGAAAACTGCAGGTTCCTGTTACTGATGCTCCCTTACAGGGAAAAGATGCACAACAATCAGTCCAAGGCCCTGCGAATTGGGTGTCTACGGCTTTGCAAGCTGCAGGATGGGTTAAAAATCCTGCAGGTACTGGGTGGGATGCAAATGTGCATGGTACAGATTTTATACATGCTTCTCAGTCTGTTTTTTCTGGCACCTCAGCAATACCCCCCACCTGATACTGCTTTAGTCTCCTCGATACCACCAGGACAATGCTCGCCTTCAGGGAAAACATTGGTGCAGCAGCAGGATGAGTCCCACCCTCTATTACAAGTAATTAGAGAGCAAGAAGCAGAGCATAATAATTCTTCTACAGAAGAACCGATTAAAAATGCTGTTTTAGAGCAACAAGGCCTTGATTCTGATGTTCGCCCGACCCTAGCTCCTGGGGCTCCAGCCCCTGCCAAAGTGTGGCATGGTAAGGTAAATGAGCATTTGTTTCCATCTGAGAGGGGCCCATTGTTAGAACCTGCAGTGAGAAGGAATGCTGTGAAGCTGAAATACAGGGCTGATGTTTCTACTGTACCTGATAGACATTTTGTTGGAAGAACTCTGTTAAAAGACAGTATGAAATATTATGCATATGAAATATATGCCCTAATTCATGTTCCGTGAGACTCCATTTTTGATATCAGCTTTAAGCATCCTGCAGGCCTGGAAAGATTTTGGGAGCAGTATCGTCTTTTGAAACTCTCCTTTATGAAGGCCTTTCCTGGCAATTCCTTTAACAAAGCCCCTTACAAAAAAAATTACTGTGTTATTTAGAAATGAGGGGGTGAATGTTGCAGATATAACCTACTGGTTGCAACAACATTGCACTGTTAAAGGGTTTCCGGAGCCTATTTTGGATGAGGAACAATTACGGACTGGAGGATGGAAATATCAAGTAGTCTTAAAACTTGAAAATGGTCAAACCAGTCATCTACCTAATTGTTTTTTTCTGGGTCAGGATAGGGGAGTAATTTTTTATCCTGGACAGCCACGGGCTTGTTTTAAATGTGGGGATGTTGGACATCTTAGCAATGTCTGCGATAAGCAAAAATGTGGTTTGTGTGGAGAGTTGGGTCATGTTGGGGCTCATTGTCGGCAACCTTTGCATTGTAATTTATGTGAAGAACAGGGACACTCATTTCGAACTTGCTCTTGGGTGTCACATAACAATGTGGATGTGGCTGTTAGGGCTGAACAAGATGTTTATGTTGCCACTGCTCAGAAAGAAAAAACGCGTATGATGGAATTGCTCAATACTGTTCCTGATAGGAATCTCCTGCCTCAAAGGGTCCCAAGGAAATTAGATAGGTCAGGTAACCAGGAGAAGGAGGTAGAAAAAGAAAGTTTAGTGGATTCAGTTAATGGGGTAGCACAAGAGTCAGAGAGTGACTTAAGGTCAGAGGAGACTGAAGGTGCAACAAGTCTCCCTTGTCAATTAGAAGATGGGAAGGGGAAGGAAACTGTAGATCATGTGGAACAGTGTGTTGAGACAATGGAGGAAGGAGTTTCTATGCCCCCCCTTGCAACAAGAGGCAGTATTCCAGAGAGTTACCAGATCTAAAGCAGGTAAGCTTCCAGCAGGTTCTCTGGTGACATAGAAGGGGTTACAGTACAAAATTCTTATGCTGTATTATTTGAGTAGGGGGTGGAGGAGGAGGAGGATGGGTTTGATTCTGATTTCTCCTCAGTAGCCTCCTCCCAGGTGAAAGGTACTTTAGAGATAGGTCCCTCTGACAAGCCTAAGGCCAGGAAAAGGAAAAAAAAGAAATGATCAGGTTAGATTTATTTTTTGTCTTTTCTTTTATTGGGTTTGTTATGCTTCTTGCTACTTCATTGTTCACAGTGAATGTCAATAGTATTAAGTCCCATGAGAAAAGGCAGAATACTTTTTTAAGTCTTAGTACAGGGGGTGGACTAATAATATTGGTGCAAGACACTAGGCTGCATACTTTGTTAGAAGTGCAGGCCGCACAGAGGGAATGGAGACGGGGTGTCTCCTGTTGGTCTATAGGAGAGGAATTGTGTTCTGGAATAGGTTTTCTTTTTTCTGGGGTATCGGTTAAAATCTTACATGTTTTTGATATACAACCAGGAAGAGCTATGATTATTGATGTAATATTGAGGGAAGAGGTTTTTAGGATTATTAATGTATATGCCCCCCAGACTAAGGCAGATACCTGTAGGTCCACTTTATTTAAAAAAAATAGAGCCATATTTGAATACCTCCAAATTAATTCTATGGGGAGGTGATTTTAATTGTGGGCTCTCACATAGAGACTGGGGGAGGGCTACAAACAAGATTTATAGTGATTCCAATACTTTGTTGGTGGTCTTGTGTAGGAATAATTTAAAGGATCTTTATGAAGTCTTACATCAGGAACCAAAACATACCTTTTATAAGGGTAAGCTATCTACTAGGATAGATTTTTTGGTTTGTATCAGCACGCTTAACTTGTCAAGAAGTAACTTTGTTGCCGTTAAAAACTTCAGATCACTTAGCAGTTAAGCTGTTGTTAGGGGACAGACAGAAATTTGTAACAGGTAGGGGTTATTGGAAAATGAATATTATGGTGTTGCAGGATGTTCTAATACAAGACTCTATAAAAGATCTATTTGCATTAAGGGCAGATGCTTGTTTTCTTTATGATAGTCCCATAGATTGGTGGGAGGATACAAAAAGGGACTTGCAAAGCTTGTATGTATCTCTTACGAAAAAGAAGGCTAAGGATAAATACATTAAATATCTAGGGCTTAGAGCAAAATATATGCACATTTTGACACAGGCAGCAGATAGATCAAACAATGTCTCAAGGTGTTTGCAGAGCCTTAAGGAGCAGATGTGTCAATATTTGCAAGAAACTACTAAGAAGGTGGCATGTCAGCAGAAGTATCAAACTGCAGGTTCAAGGGAGGAAGTAAATCTGTATGATTTAAGTATGCAGGGTGTACAGAGGTTGGTTATGACTGCACTAAAAGATGAACAGGGTAATCTGAAGATGCAAAATCAGGAGTTGATGCTTATTGTTCAGCAGCATGTGGTAGCAACTTTTCAAAAGGAAACTAAGGGACAGCAGGAATCCTTTTTTTGCTGACTTAAATATTCCTTCTTTGAATGATTTAAAGATAGAAAGATTGGTTTTGCTTATTACGGAGTTGGAAATTAAGGAAGCTATTTCTCAGCTGTCAGCTAAAACTGCTCCAGGTGATGATGGAATACTGAATGGTTTTTATAAGGCCTTTGTAGATAAATTGGCTCCATGGTTAGAATTAGTTTATAATGCCATTTGGAGGAAAATAGGCTTGCTCCGACTATGAAAACGGGGATCATGATTTTTTTTATATAAAAAGGGAGACCCCAAGACTTAAATAATTGTAGGCCATTAACTCTGTTAAATACAGATTATAAAATATTGGCAAAAATACTTACTACCTGGCTGGCAAAAATTGTGCGGAAGTTAATCGTCCCGGAGCAGACTTGCACAATACCGGGTAGGAATATTATTCAGAATCTGACCTTTGTTAGGGAGATTGTGGAACAAAGTCTAGAAAATAAGTTAGCAGGTTACTTAATGTTGGTAGATCAGGAAACTGCCTTTGATGCAGTAAGACAGGAGTACATTTGGATGGTTTTACAACACTATGGGATTCCTAAAGTGTTCCTAGATTTAATTAAAGTATTGTATACTGAGGTTCAAGCTATTCCATTAGTGAATGGTTGTTTAGGGGTGCCAATTTTTTTAAAGAATGGGGTAAAGCAGGGTTGTCCATTGAGCCCCTTGTTATACTGTATGTTTTTGGTCTGGATCCTTTATTAAGGCTGATTGAAAAGAATAAAGATATTAGAGCTGTTACAAATCATAATGGATATGTTTTTTAAAAAATTTCTGCTTATGCAGACAATTCCTTTTTTACAATAGCAGATGGGGAGTCTGGTGCTCGAATATTAAAAATGTTGCAAGAGGTCTATGATGTTACAGGAATCAAACTTAATATGGGAAAAAGTACTGTTTTGGTGTTAGGGGGTATTGGGAAGGTAGAGGGTTTTCCAATTTTAATGACTACAGATGATACTAAAGTTTTAGGTTTATTTTTTGGAACTAAGGGATCAGAAGAACGTAAATGGAATACGGTCTATGACAAACCACAACTTAAAGTTTTGTCTTGGTTGTTATGGAAGATGTCTAGGAAAAAAGTGTTTTTTTTTTTTATTAAGGGCATATATAGTGCCAATTTTTTTATATGTTTCACATGTATTCCCCCTCTCTTATAAGATGCATACAAAGGTTATGGGTTTATTTTTTCATTTTTTGTTGGGAAGTAGATTGAACCTAGTTAAAAAGGTTCATACTTACAGGGTGAGGAAAGAGGGAGGTTTAAATATGATTCATCCTCTGGTTTATTTTTTTTGGAAATTCTTTTTTAGTTCTGTTTGCCCCCTGTTGTTTCAGACAGCAGGGATGGGGCAAGTATGTATGCAGTTATGGGGAAAGTCCTTTTTGGAAGCATGGGGTAGAGGTAAATGGCATCCTATGGATAAGTTACTTCCAAGTTATGTGCAAACTGCTTTACGCTATATACAAACTTGGCAGATTGAATTGAAGTGGTGTATAGGAAAAGGGAAGAAACTGTTTTATAAGAGTATTCTGGATAAATGGTATCAGGAGGAACTGTTTTTTCAGGTTTCATCCATGATTAAAATGAATTTACTTTTAGAAAGTTTGACAGATCCTAGGATTCCCCTTAAAATGCAAGATTTTGTTTGGTTATATGGGCATCAAAGATTGCAGGTGAAAGGCAATCAGAAGCATAAGCAGCAAGATGATAGAAGGTGTGGGGAGAGTGCTTGTGCTGTTGCTGTGGAGACTATGCATCATCTCGTTTTCAAGTGTATACATGTCTCTGACTTTTGAAAGTTATTGTCTGATTTGTGGGGGGAAAAATTGTTCCTATCAATGAACAATAACATTTTAAGACAAATTCCAGCCACCTGGACAAAATGGACAAAAAGCACAGTTAATATCCTTTTGGCCTGTATAAAGTGGTCCATTTGGCAGGCGAGGTGCCTTAGGTTCCTGCAAGGTAAAGTGATTCTGCAACAGGATGTTTTCTTTAGAATACAGCAAGAACTTGATAATATTTATGAGTATGAAAAACATACGCTAGGGCAAGTGGTGGTCTCAGAATTGTGGACGAATGTTGGATGGGTGGGTTGATTTGTTGTATTAATGTTTTCCCTTTTTTTAGTGGGCAAAACCAGTGTATCTACCTTTCAGCAGAAAAATGGTTTCTATTTTTATTTCTTTTGGTTTTGGTGATGGGTTTTTTAAGGATTCTAATTGTTTCAGAATGATATGTTTTTGAATCTATATAAAAATGTTTGTACCTTGTATGATTTTTCCTTTAATGTATAATATGAATGATTTAGTTTATTACTTCTTGATTGCACTTTTCTTATTTTCTGTTTTTGAATTCTGAATAAAAATTTCCCCTATCTTTTCGATAAATGCCATGGGATCTTTAACATCCACCTGAACTACCATCAATCCAGGCAGATGGGACCTCGGTTTATTGTCTCATCTGAAAGAAGGTACCTCAGAAGTGCAGCACCCCTCTCATGCTGCACTAAAGTGTCAGTACTGGGATATTAACCCAAGTGCCAGATGTGGGAACTGAACCCACAGCCCTCTGATCTCCCGACCTCAGAGGTGAGTCTGCTATCTACTGAGCCACTGACACTTAAGTGAGCCATACACATAGGAGTGGGTACCCAGTCAAATGTTCTTCCTAGTGTAAAGAGCTAGACTGGTAATGGGACCTTGCAAAAGAAATATATCCTTAGAACAGAACCCCGTTCATACATTACAGATGGCATAAGAAGGTGGGTCTGTAATAGGACCCTTCAGAGAGTCATATATTTTGAACAGGACCTCAGTTGTATCTTATTGCTTGTACAGAGATATTGGATCCTTTAAGTGAGAAACAGTACACCCATATTACAGATTGAGGGAGTGTGCCCAGCCACACGGGGAGTTCAATTTCCTTGTGTATGTGAATGATTCACTCTTGTTCTGCAAAGATTGTCTCATGTACAGTTGCGCAGGAAGTGGAAATGTTCAGTTGGAGGTTTTTTATTCTTTTAAAATTTCAATAATTTCCTCATCACAAACAATAATATAATAATGCATCTCAGAGTGGCTCTCTTACAATTGAAAGCGGGATCCCACCTGTTTGTTATGCCTTATGTAAAGAGGTTGATCATAGCTTTTTTCCTTTACATTCTGTTTTACATAATCCTGGTATCTGAACAGTGGAGTCTCCAACCACTCACTGTTCTGAGGCTATATTGGGGTTTTACAGTACACTGACCCTTCATATGGGGAGGATTTATCAACTTCCCTGTCTATCTACCCTTTTACAGTTGGCAGAAATACCATGGGCCTGATTTTAGAAGGTTGATGCAGGGCTTGCATCAAGCACTATGTCAACCGCAGTGTTTGCCGCAGCTGCACCAAACCCCTGTGACACAATGTAGTTCAATTTTAGAAGGTTTGGCACAGTTGTGACATTTTCTACACTTTACAGCAGCAAGACCCGTAAAATGGCTCCCCACATGCCACAAAGTTAGATCAGGGGAAGATCAGTTCTAACTTGTGGAGTTCAGTGCAAGGGTCTTGTGTCAGTATTTGCAGCAGGCTTCTTTGCAAAATTGCGCTAGCCTCAATGTTTGCCACAAGTCGTCTCTTGCGTCAAACTCCCCAACACAAGTCCCTTCCATTGATCCAAGTACCTTCTAAAATTGGGCCTCATGTCTCAGTTCAGTCAGCAAGGGTGTCCGATTGTGATATGGTCTGTAAGCAATTTCTTTCTGAGGTTGACTGCATCTCCATAATTAAACCACTCACGGCTTTATGTGCAAGTCCTGACTCCATCTTGATTTGTTGAATCTAGGTCTCCCACTAACCAGCCATGGGTCTGTATTACTGTGTAAAGCATGTCATATCTTAGCTTGGTTTGTTTCCAACACTGTTGCCAGTTTTAAAATTATTACTGTGCACAAAACTGCATTAGGCCTATACATACTTACCAAAAGAACCCCCAATGAAACATTACCTGTTTCGTTGTGACTTAGTGGAATTGTCCATTGTCAGAGATGTTCCTGGGTCTGCAGATCTAGCCCAGGACACCCCACTCATCTGCTGTAGTTTGGAACTCAGCTCACTAATGATGCTTGCCTTCATGCTTGAGATTGGGGAGGTCTTTCCTTGTGGAGTCTCCTCCCATGGCAAACTAGAGGACTTCTGTTCAAGTCGTTTGTGAGGCTCAGACATCACACTTGATAATGGACCATGAGAAGAAGTCATAGTAAAGATATTCTCTGTACTAGATGTTGTGGAGGTTGCAGAACTAGTGGCAGTAGTGGGATCCCTGAGTACCCCTGGGATTCTGCTTGTGAAAGTCCTAGAACGGAACTTGGATGGAACAGGAGGTTTTTCTGTCCCAAAAGCTTGTCCATCCAAGTATGCAATATAAGTGTCAAGCAGTTCATTCCCTTTCTGTTGACAGCCCAGACATACTTGAGAGAGTTGATACACTGCTAATAGTTTCTAAGTGATGGTCACTGCTACTCCTGCTATCTATTTCCTCTATTCCAGAATCTGTCACAGTTTCAATGGTGTCCGTGGCTGGAATCTGAACAGAAGACACAACATCTGAAAAATTGACATGAGGCTCTCTGGTTTCAGAGGTTGTTTGGGTCAAGTTAGCCACCTCACTGTCATAGGAGGTCAGACTGGATGTGGTGGAATCTAAATTAGGGGTATTTACAGAGTCAGGAGGAGGTGGGGGTATTGCTGGAATGGGTGAATGGGAAGGGGGTGATTCTGATTTCTCAAAACTATTTGAGAATTCCAGAGGTGGGGGCAGAGGTTCACTGAACACAAATTCATCATCAACATCTATGGATGGGGCAGGAGGTGGGAGAACTATGAGAGGAAGTCCATTTTCATCCTTGGTTTCATTTGTTTCTATTTTTATATTGATGAAAGATGGTCGAATGGCTACTGGTTCTTTTCGTGGTGCCTCACTTTTCTCAACCCTGTCTGTGACACTATTGTTTGCTCTAGAGTTTTCCATAAATCTGACATGCAGTTCCATTTTCTCACTGTCTTCTGTTTTCTTTTCCCACATTTTGCTTTCCTCTGCCTTGTGAACCATCACTAGTCCATGTGGCATGTTCTGGGGATTCTCTGCAGCTCTTTTGTCCAATTTCTCATTGCTAGCTGCACCAAAGCTGGGCTTGTAATCTGACTCTTTCTTAAGATCTGATCCCCAAATGTTCGCTGAAGAACCATCTGGAGGTTTTGGTTCTGCTTTAGCAGGATCACCATATCGTGGAGATGTGGGGCGACTCTTTCTCCCTTCAGCTTCATTTCTGCTTTGTTGTTGTGTCTGAGATTCTTTCAGTGCCCTCTCCCTTGCTGCTAGGGCTAATCCCAAAGGGGAACTCGGGTCAAGTACTTTACCTGTCAGTGGGTGTATGAATGTACTAGCATGGCCCTCTGCTTGGCTATTCATAGACCCACCTGCACGAGTTTGAAGATGGGAGGAAAAACTTGATAAGGAGCTGAAAGCACTGCTAGAACCCAAGTCCCTGGCCTTTGCAGTCTTGGGCTCATAAGAATATCCACTTGCCATTCCAAAGCCACTGGACAGAGCAAGGGAGGATGGGATATTGAGGTGCATGTAAGGCTCACTGGCAAACATTCCCTCATCAATGGATTTGGAATGTTTGAGACGAGGGGTTGGGGTGGGCTCTGCATCTTCATCTCCCATGTCTGTGGATAAAAACAAGACAGATTTTCTCCTGGCCTCCTGGTACCACTCCCTGTCACGACGAGCTGCCCCGACAATGGCTGCCCCAAACTGGCTGGTGAAATCCATGCTGTCCTGTGGCTGTAGGGCTGGGATTTTGGTCTACCTGTGATTCAGCCTCCACACTGCTTCCCTGGCTGCTGCGGCCACTGCTGCTAGTAGAGGGAGCCTTGATTATGATAGTTGGTATTGGGATTGAACTTTTCTCCTGCTGTTGATGTTGCTGCTGATGTTGATGCTGCTGCTGCTGATGTTGATGTTGATGTTGATGTTGATGTTGCTGCTGCTGCTGATGTTGTTGCTGCTGCTGCTGCTGCTGCTGATGCTGATGTTGCTGCTGATGTTGATGGTGCTGCTGCTGCTGATGCTGATGGTGCTGCTGCTGTTGATGAAGCTGTTGCGGATGCTGATGTTGATAATGCTGCTGCTGATGTTGGTACTGCTGATGCTGGTGCTGCTGTTCATCCTCCACTTTTGACTGCTTCACCAGTTGACCTTTCCGTCGCATTGGTTTGGCTGGCACATACATGGCAGTATTAACAGT
The DNA here is from genome assembly GCA_016271365.2 of Neoceratodus forsteri. NCBI lineage: Eukaryota > Metazoa > Chordata > Ceratodontiformes > Ceratodontidae > Neoceratodus > Neoceratodus forsteri. The sequence continues at coordinate 935,979,824 of CM028133.1, forward strand.
CCTGCTGGGGATGTTGACATAGCGACTATCTTGTGTCTGGGCTCGCCGGCTCCTCAAGTTGTGCTGGGCTCCCATGCTGGAACGAGGCCTATCATCAAGATTCTGATCTGAATCCTGGTGATACAGCAGCACCCTCTCCCGGTTTTGGCGCTCCTTCATCTGCTGCTCAAAGGCAAGGGCATCCTGGCGAATGCTAGAGGTGTAAAGTTTTGCTTCAGAGCTGGGATTGAAAGTGGATCTAACAGATGGGGCCACCCTGCCAGGTGCAGAAGAGGGTGCATTGAAGGGAGGTTCAGGAGGGGGCTGTGGTGGGAGGAGGTGGGATGTCATCTGAGCTTGGAACAGATAAACTCCGAGTAAACTTCAGTGGGGGTGGAGCTAGAAACTGCCTCTCTTCTTCAGAAGACCCTACAAAAATACCAAATATGACAAAGTGTTAAAATCATTACATTACTTAAATACCATGACAACTCTATATTATGCCCTATTTTCTTTTCTAAGAGTATCTGATCCCCAAAGTTGACCCAGAAATATACAAATGGCACACATCTGGGTCAAAAAAACTCCACATCCACAGAGTGTTATGTGAGTGGCAGCATTCATGATCCTGGTCTTTCCACTAAATGCACAGGGAAAAGCATGGAAGGGGCAAGGCATGTCAGGGTGGAGTAGGGCCAGACCGTGAGAATTCAGTGGGATGCCCATACTCGAACTCGAGTTGTTTTCCTCCTCCACATGAAGCAGAAAATTATGGGATATAATTAAATGTATTTTCGTTAAAAAAAATTCAACTAGTGCTCCCCAGCTAGGCGTTACAGTACATGTAGCAGGACCGCTTAGGCCCTGGGACTGTCCAGAGAACTCAAGAAGACACTTATGTAGAAACACAGAATTTGCTGGAAGATAAGGATCACTTAAACCACCTATTCTGACCATTTTTCTCTGCCTGTAGTATCACAGCATATTCTACTTGATCTATTACCCATTCACCCATCGCCACATAAAGGGCAGATGGCCATCACTGCTGCCTCTTACCTTGTGAAATGCTGTTGCACTCTGCACCTCCTAAGTGGTGTGCAAATTCCTCTGCAGATGTGGGTCCCTGCTCTCAAGCCCACCCCCTGCCCAGTAACGGAAACACAGGTGAAAAATGATTTGGGGCAGGTTCTGCTGGGGACAAACCGGAGGTTGTTTATATGCAGAGTTCTCCACATGCACGGAGCAGGACCTTTTTGTACATGCAGCCACCGTACATGGCACATAAGGGACTCCTTGGCTTTTGTGGCTCAGGCCCTAAACAGTAACCATTTTTGACTGCAAGGGGTAAGAGAAGCACTGCAGCATTCCAAATTCATATTTTGTATCTGCTGTTATGTTTCATTGTAGGTCTTTATTTGTTTTTTTCTGATTCCCATGCCTTTTAAATCAACTATTTACATGGCCCCTTCATGCTATTATAGTCAATCCAACCAGGCATATTATCAGTTGCAATCAGTCAGTGGCAACTGATGCTGATACCCCTACTAGGATAGGCTGCCACACAGCTGAAAGGTAGTCAGTTATCACTGAAGCAGCATCCTATTCAATAGGTTTATCAGTTATCAGAAGCCACTGCCTAATTTCAACTGATGACATCACTTTTTGTAACAGTTATTATGGTGCAATAGAGAGGCTGGGTACAGAGAGGATTTATTTTAAGAGGCAGAAAGCAAAAAAGAGAAATATGTATACAGAAATAGGACAGGGGTAAGTAAATATTAACTGGGAGGGCTGCAATGCTTCCCTTCCACTTTAACAGCAGTTATATAGAACAAAATCAGAACACAGAGATACTGTACCATTATTCTGCAATAACTGGACAGAAACTGCCAAACAATTTTGGTTTTCTGACAGATGTGCTGTAACGCTAGTGACAGTGATTTTGCCACTTTACTTTAAAACTTCCTTTTTTTTTGGAATTACAGCATATATCATTTACATGGACCCAGGAATCATGCAATTCAGTGGTGGCAGAATTTGTTATATGCCACTGCATGTATGTAGTTCAGCAGAATACATTGCTCATGGTGAATTTTTATTCAAATATTCAGTTTTTCCCTAATGCCTGTCCTTCTTCCTTATCTTGAAGCCCCTCCTATATGATTTGCATGTGATGCCATAAATGGCATCAGTCATGATTTAGTCAATGGCAGGACTACATTCTGCCACAGATATGAATAAATCTTACATACGAACATACGAAATTGCCAGCAGAAACAGGCCTCATGGTCTATCGAGTCTGCTCGAGTGTGCACCTAGCCCCTCATCTTGCAGCTGCCCCTCCTGCCCCACCTTCCCAGTATCCCTTCCCTTAACCTGTCCCCCTCTTGAAACTTGAAATCTTGCTGTTATCTGTGAGAAAATGCTGCTGCAAAAGCCTAGCAGCCCAGCTGCAGAAATCAGGAATGAAGAACTAGGGGCCCTGGCTTTAATGATGCAGTGGTCAGAGTTTTGTTTAAGTGATAATGTTTAGTTAGCCTAAATATACAAAGGAATAACCAACTGATGTGGGTGATTAAACACTCAAGACTGAAAGAGGAGACACTTCATCAACTGCAAATTCCAATAATTCTGAGTTTACTTTAGCTAACTGAATGTTTTTATTGTTATGAGTTTGAAAACCTGGACTTTAAAAGCTGTGTGGTAGCTGACTTGAACAGTCAGTGATGCCTTTCTCCCCTTTTTCTGTGGACCTGATGTGGATAAATTAGAGGGGAACTCTGTTTTGTGTTTAGGGCTTTAACTGATGACATACTTTGGGAGTCAGCAGGTTTATGTAGAAAAGATGGACTAGAATGACCAAATAGGGCCCATCCATTTTGGCTTAAAGGGGAGCAATACAGAACTGTTAAAAGGCAAGATGGTATACTCAAAGAGTTGTAGGTATATGGAATTCACTCCCAACAGTAGTGGTTACAGCAAATAACTTATCTGCTTTCAAACGTTTGCTGGGCCAGCTTATGGGTAATAAGAAATGAGAATGTGTCCACTAAATAGTGGCAAGTCCTTAAATGGCATAAATAGCTTATGGACTTGTAATCATATCTATGAACCTATGAACTAAAGTGGAAATATGGGTATACTATCATGGCCACATGTTAAATGTGGGCAAACTATTGTGGGCATTTCTAAAATGTGGATAATTAGCTAAAGAAATGGTTGTGGTAATGTGTGTGGTATTAAACAGCAGTTTTGCTCTGTTTTGATTGTCTTAGTGTAGTTACCCATCATACAATTAGTAACAATATTTACTCTGGTCCAGTTATTACCTCATAAACTCTGACCATGATCCCTTGATCTCTAGTAATAAGCAAATCTTACAGAAGAAAAGAAAGAGACTATCACTCCTGAGCTTGAAAGACTTATTTATTTATTTTTTTTAACTTTGATTTTGTGGAATGTAGTTTTAATAACCAATGCTGATCTCACAGTCTACTAAATAAAGAGGTTCATAATAAAACTACCAGCTGTACATCATGGAGCTATTGGAAATTAAAATCCTATTGTCCATTTGATCCACAAAATTCAGAACAACCCCATAAAACATGGAGGAACTTTTATTTTGTATTCTTTTTCCATTGCCACAGAAAAGTTCAGTAATGCCTGCACTTAAACAGTAAGCTTTGTTATTTTATTTATTTATTGAACTGTTTCACCAGGAGGGCACACTGAGCAACAGGTTGCTAGTTTCTCGTTGTGACCTGGGGGGGAAGTGATACAGTAGGGGTGAGACATTTTACATTCAGTTACAAAGATCAACATAGCATACAATTAATTAAGGCAGTTGTTACAAAACAGTGTTGCATACATATGTAATTTGTGAGAACAATTAATAAGTGCAATGGTAAGAAGTGAACAAGTGCTATCATGAAAAAAAGGGTGAAGAAGACACAGGATAAGATGACAGATAGTGCAGAGTCATGTCCTGGAGAGACCCCTTCAGGATGCAGGGAATCCTGCAAGGGGACATGGGACTGGAGTAGGGATTAGAGGGGGGGGGGGAGACAGAGGGAGAGAGTAATTGTGATTAACACCTAGGAGGGGAAATAAGGCCTGACCCAAAAAGAGAACCCTTCAGGATGTGATGAACCCTGCAAGGGGGGCAGGGACGTTTAGGCAATTGTAAACCCTCCTGTGGTTAGGTGTTGTAATTATAGAGGGATAGCGAGAAGGAGGGAATGAGAAATAACACCTGGGAGGGGATGAGGCCTGATCCAAGGAACCCACCAGGCTGCTGGGACCCTGCAAGGGGACCTGGAAGACCAAGGATAGGCAGATGGGGGACAAAAAGGTGGCAAGCCTAGACACTATAGGACCCCTTCAGGATGCTGAGAACCCTGCAAGGGGAATGTGAAGGCTAGGGAAAAAAGGGAAGAGGGTAGAGGAAAGGAGAAAGGTATGAGAACTAGCACCAAGGAGGAGCTGGGGTCAGTAGAGGCAGTAGAGTCGATAGAGGCATTGGGTAAATTCTGAAGGAGGATGAACTGTAAGAAGCAAGATGAAGGAAATTAAGGTGGGTCATAACAGGAACAGTTAGGTGCAAGATAGTTGGAAAGGCTGTGTTGATGGAACAGAGGGAGGAGGAGTGTCAGATTTAGGAAGGTAGAGAGTTCCATATTTTAGGGAAATGGTGAGAGTTCCCAGACGGGCAGGATAGGGTGGAACGGTGGGGGACAGTTAGTGTGTCTGTGTGTTGGTAGATCTGAGGGAGTGGGAAGGAGAAGGGGATGTTATAAATGAGGGGGACAGGTAGGAAGGGAGTTCACCCAGCCAATGTTTAGTGGTGAATTTGGTGCAGTGTGAGAGGCATCTATTTGTAAGGGAGGGGAAGGAAAGGGCTCGACAGAGGTCATAGCGGTCGGTGCAAGAGGGATCATCAAGGGCAAAGCAGGAAGGAGGAGTTGATAAGCATGTCTAATCTGGGCAGGGAGGACCTAGGCATGGCACCATGGACTATGTCACAGTAGTCAAAAATTGGGAGGATCATCTTTTGACAAGCTCACAGCTAGCCACAGGAGGGATGCAACTGCAGTTCCTCAACAAGGCACCGAGCTTGGGGCGCAATTTTTTCTGGATGGTGTCAATGTGTCCAGAGAAGTTGAGGTGTTGGTCTAACCAAACCCTCAAAGTATCTGATGTACAAGGTGTCCGCAAGTAAAGTCCCATCAAGAGTGTGGAAAGTGGTCAGCGAGGGAAGCCTAGAGAGTCTCTGCCTTGTGCCAAAGGTCATGGAGACTCTTTTCTTGGTGTTGAGAAATAATTGATGATTTGCAAACCAGAGCTGGACCTTGTTGAAATCGTGCTGCAAGCTGGATGTAACCTCAGCTGGGCATGAGCCAGATGCATAATGGACAGTATCATCAGCATACATGTGTATGGCGAAGGAGGGGGAGTAGACAGATGGCAGATTATTAAGAAAGATGGAGACTAGAAGGGGACCAAGCTCAGAGCCCTGAGGAACACCAGTGCAGATTGGGAGGGGTGGCGAGATGGCATCTGTGATCTCAACTGATTGGGTTCTACCAGTAAGGTAGGTCTTAAACCAGTTAGTAACAGAAGGGGTTAGAGTAGCAGATCAGAGGGAACCAAGGAGAAGGGAGTGGGGAACAGTGTCAAAAGTCTTGACAAGGTCAACAAATATGGCTGCAGTGATTTGCCCACTGTCCATCCCAGAGAGGATGGAGTCAGTGAGCCAAAGTAGGGAGGTGGTGGTAGAGTGGTTTTTCCTGAAACCAGATTGGAATGGGGTGAAGAAGGTGGTATCAGATAGAAAGGAGATGGGCTGAGAGAGGACTAGATGTTCTTGTAGTTTGGCTAGGGTAGGGAGTAGTGAGATGGGGCTATAGTTGCCAGGGGATGAGGAGTCTCTATTTTTAGGTAGGGAGAGGACCACTGCATGCTTCCATGTGGAAGGGACATCAGAGGTAGAGAAGGAGAGATTTAAGATTAAGGAAAGGGGGTTGGCAATGGCCGGGGCTAAGAGAGAGAGGAGTTTATGTTCAGGGTCATCTGGTGAAGATCCTTTTGATGGGTTGATGGTGAGGAGGGTATTTAGAGTATCTGTGGGGGAGATAGAGGAGAATGAGGAGTGGTGTTGGGAAATAGGAAGTGGAGCAGTTTTTTTGGGGGGGAATAGAGAGGCAGCCATGACATTTAAGGGGGGAGGAGTAATTATAAAATGGGTTGGGGGAAAAGCTGGCACAGCGGTGTGGTGAACTGAGACACCGAGTGCCATGCCACCCACCACAATGGCTGATGATCCTGGTTCAAGAATGGATCAGGATCTCTGTGGGTCAGCTGGGAGAAGGAGACTTGAGCATCTGTAGACAGATCTCCTTCGGAGAGTGGGGACAAAGCAAGCTGCTGCTTGCCTGCCACCCAGTGGAGGCTGGGTGATATAGCATTAGTGGATGCATCCTAGAGGGCTGAGACACAGGTGCTCAAGTAGGTATGGCATCTTCATGCAGTATGCCCGTGCCATGGCACACATTCCCAACCTCATGTAGAGGGGTACAAAACCAAGGAGGAAAAGCTTCTTGAGCACCACAATGATGGCCAGTGACCGTGTAGGCTCTGTTTCAACACCTGTGGCACCCACTCATGCACTGAGGTAAGTAAGCCGTTGGGATAAGGCCCAGGACAGTGAAACACAGGGCTCGGAGGTGCTTCCAGAAGGGGGGGCTGCATGGAGATAAATAGGTTATAAACATGACAGGGAACCAAAATTGATTAGTGGAATCTGATTTCATTACAAAGTTGTAACATTAAAAATTAATGGAACCATTTTATAATCACAATAAGGCACTCCACTTCAGGTGGAGATGCAGTGAAGTTAACAATGAAGTGGGCAACTCTGCCTTCATGGGGACATTTGCATAACTGTCAACATTGCCAACTTTGCCAGCTGTGCCTGTTTGGGGGGCGAAGTGTGATGCAAACTTGCCACCTTGCACAACAAAGTGGCAACTTCACTATTGAAAATGCAGGTGAAAATGCAGCTTTGCCCAGCAAAGTTGGAAATTCAAACTTCTCGAAGTCAGAGATGTTTGCAAAGTTCTTGTGAAGCGTTAGTAGCTTTGCACATCTCTAAGTCCAGGGTGTGTGAATAGTGCCATAATGGCATTTCTTTGGTGAATAAGGCACTCATGGAGGTGTGCGGAAACAAAATTCCGCCAGTGGAATTTCCGCTAAAGTTGGACTTTCATTTCCGTGAAAGTTCAGAAATCATTTAAGCAACTTTCCTAGAAATTCCACCTTAAAACAGCAGAATAAATGTATGAACAGCGGGTTAATGTATTAAACTGCAGGAAAAAATTCCACAGAACTGATCACTATCAGTAGTCAGCTCTGCGACATCTTCCCAGCAGTTTAATACGTTAACCCCGTCCTCCCCATGATTGCTGCACACTGAACCCCACCTCCTTGCCAAACACTGGTCCCATGTAAAAAATGTGCCCCCTCACCCGCTGATCACCGTTCTGTAAAAGAAATACCTGGTGCAATGTGGTCCCCCCCCCCCACCTGCCGATCCATATAAAAAAAAATACCTGGCTGTTCCCACTATCCTGACCTCCCGCTGACCACCAGAACAGCCCTCCACTCCTGTGTGCCTCCTGTGTCTAGTGGCCCCCCACCCAACAATTGCTGGCCCCATATAAAAAAAATGCCTTATGTCTAGTGGTCCCCCACCCACCAATCATTGGCCCCATATAAAAATAAAATCCCTGGTGACTAGTGGTCCCCTACCATCTGCTGACTACCAGTGCCAAGTTGTAAAATCCATGCAAATACTTTATTACATGTTGCCCAGGTTTGTTCGATTCCGGAAAGGAAGATTACTGATGGACTTATTTTGTTGGGGGAAATATTACATAGGGGACACACAGGTGAACTTACAGGCCTAATTTTTAGTTTGGATCAAGCGAAAGCATTTGATAATGTAAATCATGATTATCTATGGAACTGTTTGGCGTTATATGGGATACAGACATCCTTTATAGGCTGGATTAAGTCGTGTTATATGAATGCAACAGCACAAGCTTACTGTAATGGTTTGTTGGGGTCACAATGTAGATTACGGAAGGGGGTTCGGCAAGGGTGTCCGTTGAGTGCCCTGTTATATTTGTTTACGATTGATCCTTTAATACGTCAAGTACATTGTAGAGTGGATATCCAGGGTGTTTCCTTTTCTAGTACTGATCCAAAAATTAAGTGCATAGCATATGCTGATGATATTTGTTTTATAGTTAGTGACCTACAATCGGTGGAATGTTTGGAGACTGTGTTGTCTGATTTTAAGGCTCATACAGGCACAAAAATGAATTACGATAAATCTCATTGTATTCCTCTTCAGTAGCTGATGTCCAGGCCTCACATTTAATGGGTGTTTCAGTGATTACTGGGACTTGTACTGTATTGGGGTTGTTGTTTGGTGCGGGTGATCTGGCATACCAAAACTGGATACTACAGTTAAATGAGGCACAACATAAAGTTGACAAATGAAATACTTGGAGATTGTCCAAATTGAAAAGGATTTATATGATCAAAACCTTTTTGTTTCCTGGATTTCTTTATTTAAGTACAGTATTTAGTCTTCCTACTGCTTTAGAAACCAACATTTATAGTTGTTTTTTCTCCTGTATGTGGGGTAGTAGGTTGAACCCCATTAAGAGATGTCTATTGTTGCATGAGCGGAAACAAGGCGGTTTAAAAATGATACAACCTGTTGTGTTCTTTTTTGCGATGTTTCTTTATTCAAACCTATATCCTTTAGTTATTAAGGGTGTTAAACGATGGATACCTTGGGTTTTAGATTCCTTAAGGCACATCTTCTCACTATGGTCTGCAAATACTGAATTACCTAGACAGCAGTCTTTTCTACATTTATCTGAGCCCTGTAAAACATGCTTTGGAAAAATTAAAACATGGAGCCTTGTGAAAGACCATTTATATCGATTCTCTAGGAAAGAATTATATGACTACTAAATTAAAACATTTTTTCAGGAAACGGCTGTCTTTGATCACTATGCCCGACAGGATAAGCTTTTAATTAGAAAGATGCTAGTATCCTCCCCCCCCATATTCCTGTATTTATGTGGGATGTTGTGTGGTTGACCCTACATGGGAAGTTGAATGCTAGGTGAAATTTAAAATATAAGCAGCTCTCTGACAGATACTGCCCAAGAGATACTTGCCCTGGTATAGAGGAAACATTGGAACATTTATTTTTAGATTGCCCCTTTATACATGTTTTTTGGCAGGTTGTTCATCATAAATGGCCTACATCCCCGTTTTCACCCATGACCTTGGAAATATTATGCTTAGGGATCTTGCCGCCTTTGTGGACTAAACATGATAGCACGACTATGTGGTTATTTCTGGTTTGTTTTAAATTCTTTATCTGGCATGTTTTCTGTAGACTGACTATTGAACAGTTACATTACACGGCTCCTGAGTTATTTTTTATGATTGAGAACTCTATTCGAAATTTAAAATTGCAGGAAATGGATACGGTGCCTGTTGCTATTTTCCAGGCTAGATGCGGTTCTATTGATTGGATACCATGAAATATATATATTTTTTTCTCTTTCTTTTGCAGTGTGTTATTTGTGTGATGTAACACTACTTTGTACGTATTTTATTTTCTAGTTTAAGACTTGATACAGTAATTTCGTACTGACCGTATGCTGTACTACTTATTTCTGGGTTTTTTTCCATCCCTTTGTGTTATGATTTGGTGTAATGAAGCACTATTTCTGTGTATGTTGATTTCTCAGTTTTCATGAAAATCCCCCTACTCTTTTAGTGGGGAGGGGTTTTTTTTTTTTGCTTATTATGTTTTTCTTCTGATTGGGGTTACTATATGAATTCATACTTATTTCTGTTCTTCATTTTCCTTTTTATGGTCTTCAATGATGTATTATGGCTTTGTATCTTTTGTTATGTTTTGTTATGTTCAGTTATGATTTCAATAAAAATTCCTCTACTCTTTTCGATAAGTGCCATGGGATCTTTAACATCCACCTGAACTACCACCAATCCAGGTAGATGGGACCTCAGTTTAACGTCTCATCTGAAAGACAGCACCTCAGAAGTGCAACACCCCTCTCATGCTGCACTACAGTGTGTCAGTACTGGGATATTAACCAAAGTGCCAGATGTGGGAACTGAACCCACAGACCTCTAATCACCCGGCCTCAGAGGCGAGTGTGCTACCTACTGAGCCACTGACACTGAACTTGGAGTCTGTTAGGCTGGGTCTCACATTTAGGGGGCAGGGTTCTGTTCCCCAGCACCAGGGGCAAGTAACTTGTTACTCTGGGCACACAAATTCAGAGCAAACAAGCATTTGTCAATGCCGAATGTTGCTTGCTTGTATGTGCTGTTTAGGTATTTGGAAGTGATAGTTCCATGCTTTCCTCCCAAGACATCCACTGTGTCTTTCCGTTCAGTATTCACAGAAGAGTGGGAGGGGCAAGGGCCACAACAGTACAGCAGTTGCCAAGGGGGTGAAGAGGTGGACAATAGTCCATTCAAAGGCAAAAGAGTCCTGCAGGAGCTCACTAAATTGAAGGTGGACAAAGCGATGGAACCAGATGGCATACGCCCAAGGATATTAAGAGAACTACTAAGAGAGATAGCAGTACCTCTGGCAGCCATGTTCACTGAGTCATTCAACACGAGCAAATTGGAGGAGGGCACATGTGGTCCCTCTACAGAAGTCCGGCAGCAGGAAGGAGGCAGGGAACAATAGGCCATTCAGCCTCACCTCAGTAGTGGGGAAGATCATGGAGACATTGCTTAAAGAAAGGATAGTGGGGCATCTAGAAGCCATCAGAGCCCAGGACCATATAGACAACATGGATTCACAGTGGGGACATCATGTCAGACAAATCTGGTTGATTTGTTTGACTGGGTGACAAAGGAAGTGAATCAGGGTGGGGCAGAGGACGCTTACCTTGATTTCAGCAAAGCCTTTGACACCATCCCACATAGGAGGCTAATAAACTAGCTGGGTAGGCTGGGCATGGGGGAAAGGGTGGTAAACTGGGTTAGAAACTGGCTAACAGACAGGAGGCAGAGAGTGGTGGTAAATGTGGTACAGTCTAGGGAGAGGGGGTGACCAGTAGGACACTGCAGGGATCGGTCCTGGGGCCAGTCCTGTTCAATGTCTTCATTAGTAACATTGCAGAACATCTGAAGGGAATTTTTTCACCAAATTTTCAACATAGCCATTTTAAGACCTCTGCTCATGAACAGTGTCACTGTGATTTTTCTTAATCTGTCCCAAATATTGATTGCGCACACCGACTTCACCATTGTGCGCTACATGCATGGAAACACATTTTGGGTGACATGTGAAAAATGATATCTGTACTGCTCATAAGGAGGTGTGGTAAAATGGCTATGTTGAAAATCTGGAGTGATAATATTAAAAATTTGCGAACTTACCAGCGTGCGTAGGAACTGCGCAATGCACGCTCGTAAAACAATTTTAGGAATTTTTTCACTAAATTTTCAACATAGCCATTTTAAGACCTCTGCTCATGAACGGTGTCACTGTGATTTTCTTAAAATGTGTTCCATACATTGATTTCGCATAATCGATTGCCTATTGTGCGCGCCATACATGCTGAAACACATTTTGTGCGAGATGTGAAAATGACAGCTGTACTGCTCATAAGGAGGTGTGGTAAAATGGCAATGTTGAAAATCTGGAGTGCAAATATTAAAAATTCGCAAACTTATGAGGCATGAGGAACTGTGCAACGACGCCAAGAAACAGTCAATTTTAGGATTTTCACAAATTTGTAACATATGCTTTTGAGAGCCCACCTATGAACACTGGCACTGTCGTTTTGTTAATCGGTCCTGAAAGGTACTTTGTGCAGTGACCATAAATCACCCTTCGGCCCCGATTAACGCCATGACAGTGATAGAATTCATGAGGAGGATCCCAAAACCCCATGTTGAAAATTTGGTGTCAAAATTCCAAAAATGCCTGAGATATGCAGCAAAGTTGAAAAACCCTATCTATCTCATTATACAGCTTACGGCATTTCCTCAGTTCGCGGTCGGCTTTGAAGAGTGCAGACGGTTCCCGGTCCACCAAGATCGCCACGCCGCTGTCCGGAGGTAAGTATGGGTGGGGTGGGGAGGCAGAGGTGCAGTGGGTGGGTGCGGTTGTGGGAGGGGCAGGCAGGACAGTTTTGTATTTACATTTTTTAATAAGACGAGGGATGAAGACTAAAGGGACGCTTGCCACCCTGGGGTGGGCTCCCAGCGTGGCAGCTGGAAGGCTGTTGGGGGCTGGAGCCGATGGGGATTGGGCACCCCCTGCCATATAAACATTTTGCCTCGCGGTGGGCTCCAGCGTGGCACCTGAATGTTTTGGGGGTGGAGCCGATGGGGATTGGGTACCCTGTCGGCCGACAGTGTGGGGGCAGGGGAAGGCATGACCACGCAGTATGCCTGTGTGCATGTGTGTGGAGGGGGCTCTGCTCACTCGAAGTGGAGCTCTCCCTTTCAACTGTATGACCACTGCATTTTCAACTGCTGTCATAGACAGCTGCAGCAATGATTGGGGAACCGGGGCCGTGCCTGCAAACACACTGACTGCATTGGAAGACGGGTGCCACACCTCCGAAAACTCGGATGATGGCACTATGTTTCTTGCACATGCGTGCAAACAACATAAAAATGAATCTGAGCGTGCTCAGGCTAGGTGAAGTTGTAGGGATTTTTGTGGCTGAATCTCTCCTAGGATGTTCTCCGGCCCTGGCCTGGGGAGTGAGAGGTGGGAGACTGCAGTCTATCTCTGTGCCCTGCCAATGTGCATTTGTCTGCCTGGGCCCACATGTCAGCCAGCTGAGGGGGGTTGGGGACTGCTCCATCATGCCACTGCAGACAAGAAGTGGGTACAAGCCAGGCAAGAAGTCTGCAGCCTGACCCTCGTGTTTGGGGGGGGCAGGGGGGCTTTACCTATACCACCAGAGGGGCAACCTAAGTATGGGCACAGAAACTCAGAGCAATGAAGGCATGAGTGTGCTTAGGCACGTCTAAGTAAGTTGTGAGAATTTTATGCCTGAATCCCATCTAGTCCTGGGAAGTTCTCTGGCCCTGACCTGGGGGGTGGGTTACTCCAGTGAGCCTCAGCCACAGTCTGTCTCTGTGCCCTGCCAATGAATTGTGCATTTATCTGCCTGGGCCCACACATGAAGCCACTGATCCTGACAACCAGGGGGGCACTGCTCCACGCTGGGCGATGGACATTAGTATCACTCAACTGCCCAGACTGCCAATCTGAATAAAAATGCCAGTGTGGGAAAATTAAAGTTTTGGCATCACTTGACTATGAGGGAGTATCTGGGGCCCTTTCTCGCAGTTAGTGTTACTTCATGTTTATAAAGTCAGGTAGTTCACTTAGGTGCAGATGCACTGATTTCTAGAAGCCACCCATGTTAACTATACTAGTTCACTTGGGTAGCTACCTAGGAAGTCAATTTTGGCAAGCGCCACACTTAGATTCAACAGAAAGAAGTGCAAAGTAATGCACTTGGAAAACAAAAACCCAGGGCAAGAGTACACAATGGGGGTGAGATACTAACATCAACAAAAATGGAAAGGGACCTGGGGGTAGTCATATCAGATGACCTAAAGGTGGGCCAGCAATGTGAGGAGGCAGTAAGGAGGGCTGTGGGGATATTGGGATGCATAGGGAGAGGCATCACCAGTAGAAAACAGAAAGTTGTTGGCCCTCTGTACAGACAGTTGGTAAAACCACATCTGGAGTACTGTGTACAGTTCTGGAGACCCCATCTCTGCAAAGACATAGACAGAGTGGAGGCTGTCCAGAGGAGGGCAACCAAAATGGTGCAGGGTCTGCACCAGAAGACATATGAAGAAAGACTAAAGGGGCTTAAGATGTATAGCCTCAAGGAAAGGAGGGAGAGAGAGGACATGATAGAAATGTTGAAATACCTCAAGGGAATCAACAAAGTCCAAGAGGGTAGCATCTTTCAAAAAAAAGAGGTGTGCAAGAACAAGGGGGCACAATTTGAAGATAGAAGGGGGGCAGCTCAGAGGTAATTTAAGGAAGTATTTTTTCACAGAGAGGGTTGTGGATGTATGGAACGGCCTTACAGAGGAGGTTGTGGAGTCAAAAACAGTGGTGGAATTCAAGCATGCACGGGACAGTCATAAGGCAATTCTAGGGGGTGGGGGTAGGAAGAAGTAGGCTGCTGGTTAACTAGGATCTGCAGCTTATCCATCAGGTAGGGAAATGGGCAGACTGGGTGGGCCAAGTGGTCCTTATCTGCCGTCAAATTCTATGTTTCTAAATACTTTGCTAAAATCTAGGTAGGCCATGTCCACCACCCCCTCCCTGATCCACCACCTTGGTTACCCAGTCAAAGAAATCTATCAGATTTATTTGACAAGATTTCCCTGCTGTGAATCCATGTTGCCTCGAGTGATGTGCCCCACTTGCCTCCAGATATGCGCCACAATCCTTTCCTTTAACATGGATTCCATGATTTTCCCAACCACTGAGGTCAAACTGACTGGTCTGTACTTTCTAGCCTTCACACTGTTCCCAGTTTTGTGTAGTGGTACCACATTCACCCTCCTACAAACCTTTGGCACCACTCCCTCCTCCAGTGATTTGTTAAATAGGGCTGTTCATGGCTCCAGATAAAGGGACTACCAATCTGTTTTATTCACCTCATTTTAGGAAATACTTTTCAGGAAATGTTTTTAATGAGTACCAATACTCGCTCAACATTTGTAAATACCCCACACTCCAAAGAATAGTGCTTCGTAACATAACTGGTGATTTAAAAAAGCAATTTTTTCCAGATTTACAGCACACGTATGCATCCCAATTTTGATTTACTCATTATATTTTAAAACTGGTGAGTAAATTACTCCTACCTGCCAACATCATCTGGAGAATTGTTGGCATTTGATCAATTCTTTCTTGTTTAAAAAAAGCTACATTGTTTTTAAAAATGAACTCCTCACTCCACTCTGTCCAGACATTTGTATGCATCTGAATTTGGTTTTACATCACCTCACTTTCAAAATGAGGAGTACTGTACTCATCCCAAAACTGTTATTTGGAGCCCTGGGGCTGTCAGTGGTGCCCTAGTACTTCCCTGAGTCCTTTCAGCATTCTGGGAAGCATCCCATCTGGTCCCATGGTCTTGTCCACTTTTAGTTTCAAGAGTTTCTTTAGGACTCTCTCGTCCGTAAGTGGACTGATGCCCACCCTCCCATGTGTGTTTCTACACCCTAAGTTTAGTCCTTTCCTTTGTAAATACTGAGCAGAAGTATTCGTTTACAATTTCTGCTTTTCTAGGTCACCCTCTACACACTCCCCCCATTTATTCAACCTCACAATCCCTCCATTGGTCTTCTTCCTTTCACTGATATACCTGGAGAAGGTTTTGTCACCTTCCTTAACTGATTTTGATATCCTTTCTACAGTTTGTGTCTTTGCACACCTGTCTTCTCCAGCTCCTTCTGTTTTACCTGGTACACTTCCCTGTCTCCCTCCCTCTGTATTTCCTTGTACTTTCTGAATGCCAGCTTTTTTCCCAAACGTTCCCTGCTTCCTCTTTTGACAACCATAGTGTTTTTTTTCTTTCTTTTTGCTTTGTTTATTAGCTTTACACAGAGGTCTGTTGTCTCTGCTATGGCTCCTATAAGTTTCTGCCACTGTTCCTCCACTCCTTAACACAAGCAAGCTATAGTATTTCTCAGATAATCTCTTTCACCAGCCCTGAAGTATGCCAGTAAAGTATACAGATCTGACAGCCCACATCACACCACAGAATTACAGTGGTGCCAATAGTATGTGCAGTTTTGCATTTTGCTGTAACCGAATAACCCACCATTGTCCACTGTACAATACTTGCCCCTGAAATGTGCTGTGAACTCAAGTGTTCCTCCTCGCTTAACAGATATGTTTGCAGGCATTATCCTGCCTGCGTTTACAGTCCTTTAACTGAATCAGTCTAGACTTGCCACCTAAAATCACAAGTCAGGGATATTACTCCCCACAGGTTTACACATGACTGACACAGCAAGCCACTCACCACTATGTGTTCCTGGGTATGTGATGGATAAACAGTAAGTCCATGAGAAAGTTGATAATGGGGCTTTTGGGACTATTGGGTCCATTGCCCATTTTCCCCATTTTGAATTTGCTTTAGTATTTTTGCTTTACATATGAAATAATAAAGCACTCCTTTAAATATGTCTGTCCCTTCTATTCCATTCTATAAGATCACTTTTCTTGTGACTAAGGTGAACTATCATGCAGGAGTGTTGCAAATATTAAATTTGCAGGCAAACTGTGGCAAATTCGCCCACTATGCACTTTGTAGAGTTTCTCTGTAATGGGAACTTCACAATTTGGCACAATTACACACATTTTACAATATAAAGGTATGTAGTTTACCTCTTTGCAATGAATTTTTGCCATAAAATGAGTCAATTCATGTAGTACAATTCAGGGGAATTGTGATGTGCACTATGGAAGTGAACAAACTGTGAACTTCTCGTAGTAAGCAAACTGTGTAAAGTGCAGAGTTTTAAAAACATTGCACATGCTACTACGCAGCAGACACTTCCCTCAGTGTTATTGGATTAGGACTACTCAGAAATTGATGAACACCTGGGGGTAGACATAGTAAAATGAGCATTCCTCTTCATATTTCACATGTAAAAATAAGTGTTAAACAATTTCAGAATTGGGGGAAAGGAACATCTTACAAGATAAAGAGTAAAGGGGCAATCAAAAAAGAATTAAAAAAAGTATTGGTCAAACTATTTACTACAACATACAATGCAGCATTAAACCCAGTCTCGGTCTCACACTCCATGTTCAAAAGTCACATTAACTCTTTATGTGCCAATAACTGATTCAACATTTGATAATGAACTATTTTACTTCTATTATTGCAATGGCTGTAGGTACCAGTGCTCCTCACTGGTGATTGGAATACTCCATAGACCAAGATTAGGACCAGTCAGGTCATCCATGGGCAGACATATCCATTAATCAGAAGGCAGTTCAAGAGTTGGGTGACTCCCATAATCTTGTAGATCCATGGTGAACTTTACACTCTATGGATAGGGAGTATACCTTTTGCTCAAACACCCACCAAAACAGCTCCAGACCTGATTATTTATTTTTCAATCACTCTCTCTTCCCTGGGCTATACTCTGCTGAAATTCTTCCCCATGTTATTTTGGAGCATGCTCCAGTTAAACTAGATCTATGCATCAATAAACACATGGACAAAGACAGAGACAGAGTTTGGCATTTAAATAATTATCACTTCCACTCTAAAGTGGTAATGCACGCCCCAGTGACGTTGGCCTCCCTAGATGCAGAGAAGACGTTCGACTGAGTATCATGCAGATTTTTATTTACAGTTTTAGAACATTACATGATTCTTCCAGACTTTATAACCTGGATTAAGCTTCTTTATTCTAACACTGGAGTGAAGGTTAGATGTAACAAGGTTCTCTCCTCAGTTTTCCCTTTGTGAAATGGTACTAGACAGGGCTGCTCGCTATCACCTTTTTTATTTAACTTATACCTTGAACTATTAGCCCAACATCTTTCCCGGCACCCCAATACTGAAGGAGTTGAACTGAGTGGGAAGTCATACAAGATATCGTTATAAGCAGACAATATTCTGCTGCACCTTTAAAACTCTGCCATCTGTCTTTCATATGCTCTGGAGGAAATATGCACTTTTGGCAATTTATCCCTTTATAAACTTGATCTAGGCATAAGTGTGGTGATGTTCCTAAACCATGACATGAGACAGCGGGATCTGGACCATATAGAGCTTTCATGGACAACTCGTCAACTATTAAATTTAGGACTCATGATATCTCCATCCCCTTCTCAAATGATTAATGATAATCTTAAAATGATGTTTACAACACATTCAAAAATACCTAGACAGATGACAACATTTACCTTTATCTTTGTGGGTATAGTGTCCCCCCACACCCACCCCGGTAGGCAGTGTCCCCATCCCCAAATAGAGCTCGTGAATGGCATAGACCACTGCTCACCACCATGGCCAACCACCAATTGAGCTCTAAAAGTGCACATACTATAGCATCTAAATATGCTCACCCTTCATTTACGTTTGACATAGTTTAAACACATTTCTGAGATGCTTACTCCTTTCCTCTGGCAAGGATGGAAACCTCAGCAAGTATACTTAAAATGAGCTGTAAATAAATTTCTGTGGGGGGGATAAACCTACCAGATTTTCACTTTTATGATCATGCCACCCAGGGAGCCCGATATTTTCATTGGTCTGTTAAGCCCGTGGAAGAGGTGACAAGTTATACCCATCAACAGAGCAAGATTTATGTGCAGCTCATGGTATTGACCTAACTTCATTACTATACATGGCACTGGCTAAGCTGCCTATATCATTAACCTATTCTCCAACAGGGGTATTACTGTTGATCAATAGGCAGCTATGTAGACTTTTAAAATTTTCTCCATGTTACATAACAGATCAACCTATATGGCCCAATCTTTAATTTTAAGATGGGAGAAACCAATATATAGGCTGGTTGGGGCAGTTAAAAGGATTACATTGGTTTCCCATTTTCTTTTGGATGATACCTGTAATAATTTTGCTCATTTTCGACAGTTATATGGAGTCATCCAGTGGGATGTCTTTCCCTTTTTACAAATTCAACACACATTGGTAGCAGTGATGGGGACGTGAGTGGCATTTACAAAGCCCCCTCTTTCCTAATCAGAACTGGAAGAAATAGTTACACAATGACATGTCATCTCAAATTTATGTTGGGCATTTTGCTATTCCATCCCCTCTACAATCAACTCACCTTCTAATTATTGGCCTACAACTTTGGAAATAGAATTTACTCAGGCTCACAGTGTTGAAATTTGGAGGAATGTACATAAATATATTACCTTGTCTGATTATAGACTAAAACAGTTTAAAGATATTACAAAACATATGTCATACTCCCAAGAAGCAGGGGGTGTGGCCTGACCACCAGAGCAATGGCTGCTTAACTTCCATAGCTCTTTCCTTATGAGACAACTACAGCGCTCTGGCACCATAATCTGCGGACATCGGGACCCCTTGCCCCTTCTACATGTTTGGGCAGTCCTATTCTACTGACAGGTTGCATTTGTTAGTGGATTCTGATGCAATTTGCTGTAATTGCAGTGCCGGGTATCTGCAAGCTGCTTTGGTGCCATAGGCCATACAGGCCCATTGCTACCTGCTCCACTGGGAAGTTCACTGCTCAGGGCTCTCCGACCACACCACGGGGTGCTCCATTCTCCCACTTGCCTACTTTCCAAAGTTATCCTGCTGACATGTCCACCCCCAATGTATCAGTAACAGTACTTCGGGGTGCCCAGCCACGTGCACAGCCACCAACCACACCAGCTTCCGTGGGAGACTCCTTACAATATATTACCTCTATGCTGGAAACAATATTAGTGAGGGTTGATGATAGTAGCCTCTCCCTCTCCTCTACTGCGACAGATGTGAGGCAACTTCAAGACAAAATGAATGTATCGGAGCAAAGGTTAGAGGCCCAGGAGCAACAACAAGCTAAGCTATTACACCACCTTCAGCTGCAGGAAGAAAAACTGGCCACCCTAAGGAAGAGGGTTGAGGACCAAGAAAACAGGGCCCAGAGCAATAATCTGCACATCACTGGTCTACCGGAGGGGGTGAAAGGCCAGTCCATGGAGTGCTTCCTGAACAAAAACCTCCTGGTGCTGCTCTGGGACAGATGGAGAGGCCCCATGGATGTCGAAAGGGCCCACCGCATGGCTGGGAAAAGGGAAGGTAATACTCAATCTCCTAGGCCAATCATTGCCTACTTCCTTCAATACACCATGAAAGAACATATATTGAGGGTAGCCAGAGACTTAGGGGAGGTTAGATGGCAGGGTTCTGTAGTGACCTTTCATAGATACTTTGTGCAAGAAACTGCGACCAGAAAGAGGGCTTTTGGGCCAATCAAGAAATCCCTCTATCAGCACAAGTTCCAATTTAGATTTTGGGGACTTACCGACCTGCTGGTTTCAAAAGATGGTCGTGAACTGGTCTCTGATCACCCTGCGATAGTAGAAAAGTGGATATCCAGGTTCTGGCCTAACCTCCCACTCCTCACTACAACTCCCAGAAGGCTGTGGGAACCAAGTGTCAAGGCTGCCACTAGGGGGAACAATAGGCAGAGCAAGCAGTTTCTGGAGGGCTCTTTTCTAGCTGGACATGCAACACCATATAACAGTCCCCCAGCTGCAGGTGTTCCAACTGACCGCTCACCTCCTCCATTAATGGTCATAGCTCCCCCCATGCTTGGCTCTTCTTCCTCTTTACCACTTCAACTTCCAGGCCTCAACCCTAGACACCGGCAGAGAAAGCGGAGTAGTACCCTTGTGTTCCCTGAGCTGCAAATAGCTGTCCCATCTGCTAAAATCTCTAGAGAGGACCGCACTCAAACAATTTCTCCAGTCTACCCTGACTGTCAGAATCTACCAGATATGGACACTGAACCTACTGTGGGCTGGGCCGATTATCCTGATGCCTCTCTGGTGGAAGTAGTAGATGCAGTGACCCCCATGAGACCTAGTACTCTCTCCTATGCTGCTGCGGTCTCCTCAGGCTCTCTGGACCCCCAGCCATCGCTGGGCAGGCCGAAGTTTCCCTTGGCTGAATAATATGGCTGAATAAATGGACTAGATCTCTGTTATTTATTTCCCAAATATGAAAATGTATAACCTGTCTAATTTCCCCTTGGCTGCTGCACTGGTGACTGCTTGGAGTCACCCACCCAGCAGGGGTGGTCTGCCTGATCCAGTTCTGCCATGTGCACTCTGGGTTCTTGGGGTTTGTTGTACTTATTAGGTAGGCAGTCTGTTTTCCTGTTGTTTCCAGAGTTTAAATAGGGGCCAGTTTTTTGTTGTTAGGGCTGGCCTGTTAGCCGCTCGTGATGGCCCGTACCAGTTTCCCACAAATAAGAGATTTACTCTTCCCAGGTGGTCAGCAATACTGGCCAATTGCCTGCCCTCTGTGGCTACGACAATGTAGTACCACTGATATGCTCAGCTAGAGAGGCTACCTCCCATTCCATTTTTCTCTCCCCTCTTCACCTATTCTACTCACCCACCCCAGGGTACCCATTTCCCATCCTTTCCCGTATTGATCCCTGATGATGTCCTGGTGCCATTCAAAGCCATCCTGCTAGGGCCACATCATTGCCTTCTCTGTGGACAAAAACAGGGCCAGCAGAGCTACCCTAGCCACCTTGCAGGCAGACCTTACAGGCCTGGAACAGACTTTTCGCTCATTACAGTCCCCGTGGAGAGACACCTCCCTTGTGCACTGGATTGTTGGTTTGAAATATCAAATCAATACCATCTATCATCAGAAGGCAGAATGGCTCATCCTCAGGGTGAAGCATAGCTACTGGGACGGGGGCCAGAAAAGTGGCAGGCTCCTGGTCTTTAGATTACATAAACAGCAGGCCTCTTCCCGCATCCATGCTCTCTGAGATGCCACAGGAAAGTTGTCCACGACCCACAGGATATCAATCATGTTATGAGATCCTTCTATGCCTCCCTATATAAGTCACATTCCTCTCCGTCCCCTGCCCAGATTCAACAGGGTTTAGCCCAATTCTGCAAAGATTCAGTGACACCTGCTCTGACACCCGCCCAAGTACACCAGTTGGATACCCCACTCGAAGGCATAGAGGTGAGACAGGCTCTATCCCACATGGGTCAAGAAAATCCCAGAGCCCGGATGGAATGACAGTAGACCTGTACCGTGCCATAGGACTGGACATTATGGATCCCTTACTTCGAGCCCTACAAAAAGCCCATAAAGGCCAATCTCTCCCTCCCACCATAAGAGAAGCTCTCATTACCCTTCTCCCCAAAAAGTCCAATGACCCCTTGAATTGTGCAAATTTTTGGCCCATTTCATTGCTTTCAGTTGACACTATGGTATTAACCAAAATCCTAGCCACATGGTTGTTACTGTAGATGTGTTGCCCTTCATCATTCACCCTGCACAGGCAGGCTTTATGAAAAATAAATCGAACATGGACAACACTAGGTTGCTGCTTAATCTCAGATGGGTAGCATCCCGGGTGTCTATCCCTATGGCGGCCTTGGCAGTTCACTAAGGTGTTTGACTCCATTAAGTGGAGCTATCTATTCGAAGTCTTACAGAGATGTGGCTTTGGCCCACTTTTCTGCTAGTGGGTACATACCGTCTATAGCTCTCCTTTGGCACATATCCTTACCAATACCACTATTTCTTCCCTTTTCTCACTACAAAGAGAAACCAGGCAGGGCTGCCCTCTCTCCCCACTCCTCTTCCTTATAGCCCTAGACCCTCTTGTGTGGACCTGTTTGGCCACATCGACCATTTCTGGGATCGAAATCCACAGCACTCCCCATCTGGTGTCTGCCTATGCCGACTACTTGCTGCTTACCCTCTCCCACCCCCATCGCTCAATTCTGGCTGTGTTGGCTAGCCTCAAAGACTTTACTGCCCTCTCAGGACTATATGCTAACCAGAAAAAGACCATTCTGGCCCTCATGAACTCCGCTTGTCACAGAGACTGCCTCAAAGGTACTGAACTTGCCTGGGAGAAGAAGGTGTTTACCTACCTTGGCATCTTCATTACCAATCAATGGTCTGAACTGTAATCCAACAACTTCTCACCCCTAATGGGACAACTCTCATTGGAGGTGAACAGATGACACAGGCTTAGATTGTCCCGCTCCGGCAGAGTAGCGGCAGTGAGGATGTTGTTTCTACCCAAGGTCATGTATCTCCTTAATAATCTATTGATTCCCCTCTCACCTAAGTTATTCAATTCACTAGACCACCTCATGTTCAGCTACATATGGGATGGCAAGTCTCCGAGATGGAGTTGGCTGAAGCTTCGGGCGCATTGGCCGCGGGGAGGGGGTGGGAGTCCCTTGGCTTAAGGGCTACCACCTGGCATGCATGATGTCCGCAGCCACCCGCTGGTTTGCCCCGGGATTGCATCATGAACTTCTGTGGGTACAGGTAGAAACCGGTCTACTCAAGGGCAGCCCCCCGAGGTATTGCTTCATCTGGGGACCAAGGGCTCCTGTGCTCTCTCTCTCCCCCATTATACTTGAGACTCAGAAAGCCTGGAGAACCCTTATGTCTCTATCTCATACCCCCTGAAAGGCCTGGGCCCCCCCTCAGATACCTGTCACTTTGGCGCAACCCACTCATATTAGTGGGAGGTCTACCACTCAGTTGGCCCACCTGGCAGTCAAAAGGTATATGTTGGGTCCACAACATCTGTACAGATGACTCCAATGTCTTGCTCTCCTATGAACAGCTGCAAGCTAAATTTTCACTCTCCACTGCAGATTTTTGGAGATATCTCCAGCTGTGCAGCATTCTCCAAGCACTTGCCGGACACTATGAAGCTGATAGTAAATGGAGATGGCTGTGGGAGCTCCACAAAGTCCCCAAACCACAAAGACTTATTGGTCGATTTTATAGTATATGGAGAGAAGCTCAAACTGACCCCTCCTCTTGGAGTCGACTTAAATGGGCTGAGGCTCTTAACTGCAATATCCCCGAGGCTACCTGGTCCCAATACCTCAGGGACAGCCATAGGCAATATAGGGATACGAAGAGTCTGTTCATTCAGCTGAAAATTCTCCTACATTGGTATTGTACCCCAGTGGTTTTGTGCAACCGTGGCCTGTTGGATCACTCCAAATGCTGACGGTGTCAGCAACCGGGAGCAAATCTTCTATATATCCTTTGGACTTGCCCCTTGCTGCTACCCTTGTAGTCAGCAGTGGCTACTGATTGCTCATGGGTAGTGGGCTCTGTGGTTTCCTTGGCAGACATGACATCACTAGGAGCTCTCCCTGCCCCTGTTCAACAGTGGATTATGCCGGCTCTGATGGAAGCCAAGTGCCTGCTTCTCATGTACTGGCATCAACCAACTCTACCCCCTCATAAGAGCTGGCATGCGGTGTTGGCATGCCTAGCCTTTCTCGACCATCTGTCGTATGCCCACCAAGGTCATCTGGACAAATACGTCAAGAAATGGGATGCCTATCTACAGTCCTTTCTTTGTAAGCTCCCTTCCCATATGATAACCCCCCTATTTGAACCTTTAGCACCCTGTTAGCTTCTAATACTGTCTGTTTACCTATATGGATGGCTATGCTCTTCTGCCTTCGCTTGAGGCACCGTTTGTTTTTTTGATTGGGAGTATACATAGCTCTATGATGTAGGTAGCTCTATGATGTACTTGATAGTGACTATACAAAGATGGATGACTGGGATATGTTACTTGTTGCTCTGTATATGTGGATGCAGTCTATACTATGCTCTCTCTAAGAAAATTAATAAAAATTCTTCTATGATAAAAAAAAATATTCCCAAGAAGCAACACAGTTGGGTCTTCTAGAGTCTCCCCTCTGCACTAGATGCAGAGAGGAAGAAGGCACCTTATTTCACATTTTGTGAGAAAGCCCTAAATCCGAGCACCTGTGGTGAGCAGTTCAAACAGCTTTGGATCCATTATTGGGATTAAAGGGTACTTTAACATGGGAAAGATGTCTCCTGGGTTTTGACTTACAGTCCTTACTAGGGGATCACAAATATTACTTCACTCTAATTGTCTTGGGCCTACATATTCAAAGGGGATGCACGGCACATCCCTAGATGCACCCATGCATCTCCAGACTTGTGATGGCCGTCGGGGGTGTGTAGCAGTATTCAGAAGCCCCTGATGTACCACACAAACCCAACTGCACTGCAGCACAGAATATTGCAATGTGGGCATGCAAATGAGGTGTCCCTCATGCATATTCCTTGTATCGCAATATTAAAACCTCCCCTGGTGAAGACACTGTTAAAGATAAGTTCACTGAACCGTGCCTTAACTATGCACGGGGCAGGGTGGTGCCCTATTCAAGTCCAGGACTGGTCACTTGTTCGCCCCTCTCCTCGTCCCTGACCCCTAGTGAAAGAAAGTATTGCAGCCCCAATCACATCATTCCCATAGTATAGTGTTCTCCTCCTCGATCCCTGATATAACAAAATGTAGCTCCGTCCCTGTCTTTTCCAAAATGTAGTGTCCACCCATCCCCAGCCCTGACCCCCATTGTATGAATAAAGAGCTGTCTGTTCCCCTATTTTCCATAGTGTAGTGCCCCTCTCCCCAGCACTGATCCCTGTTGTATGTAAAAGAACTGCCCGATCCCCTTTTTTCCATAGTGTAGTGTCCTTCCCTCCCCAACCCCAATCCCCATTGTATGAAAAAAATTGATCGGGATTGGGACTGGGAATGGGGGGACACTACACTATAGAAAAGATGGGAAATAGGGGAATGGGCAGTTCCTTTTTCATATAACAAGGATCGGGGCTAGGGAAGGGGCTGGCTCAGTGATTTCTGCTGAGCATAGCCCTACTAATGAGCCCATAATGGGCATGCATCAGGCCCCTTTGCGTCATGCATACCCAATGAGCAAGCTCATTAGCATATTTTGGAGGAAAATCATCCTGGGGGGGGAGGCGCATCCAGGTATGCACCACGCATTCCCCCATTGGCGGTCTTCAGCCCCACACCCTGGATGCACTGCACCAAACATGGCATCTGCCTGCTTGGTGTCACACATCCAGGGTCAGATATTCAAACAGAATGTGTGATCTGTTCCGGCCACACATTCTGTTTGAATATCCTGTCAGAGCTTGCTGGCCCACTTTTTTTGTGCGGCGCATCCAGCCAGCTCTGAATATGGGCACATGGTGATTTAAAATATTATACTCTGTCATTGGATGGATCAGACAAACCCCACACTTTTTGAATGGCACAAGGAGATTCTATCTACTGTCAGATTAGAAAAGGTGACTGCCTCTCTTAACCACAGACTGAAGAATTTTTATAATCGCTTGAATACTTTTGAAGCTCTCCTTCCCTTAGTGGATTATACCAGTCCCACTACAACTTAATTTTAGTGCTACCTTGTGTATACAGGGCATTGGGATCACTGGGGAATGGACCCCGCACCTGTCAGGGTGGGGATATGGGATGCGGATTTTTGTATTGCTTTGACTGTTTCAGTAATATGTTTTTGGGTTGATCTGCTGTTGTTGTTTAAACTTTTGTACTCTAGTTCAAAACTCAGTAAAATATATTTAAAAAAAGGCTTTTTTCATTGTTTACCTTTCCTATGAAACAGGCTTTCATACTCTCTTGACAAGCTTTATGACTTTTAAAAATGATTTTTGAGGGATTTCATTACTACTAAAATGCTTGCACTGTATATTAGTAAATGTGATACTGCAATTGTTTTGTATTGCTTGCCATGTGTAAGCACTTACCCTGGGATATGGTCAAAATGGGACTTAAGGTTACTCCATTTGTTCCAGTTATCTATAAAATGCTGAACAAATGCGTCAAGGTACTGAGAGTAAGAAGGGATATTGGCAAAGATTTCTTTTTTATGCAGCCCAAGTCACATTCAATTATTGTCCTCCATGGCAAATGCAAACAGAGAAGATAACAAACTTCAGATAACAGGACTGAATGGTAGAATCTGGGTAACCTTCTCACCTATTGATTTCTGCCGCATCATCGCCTGCGGTGGAGGGGCAGAAAGGAAGGATGGTCGCTCATATCCAGCCTGGGAACCCGAAGACATCATAGGCCGCATCCCATGCTGTTCAAAACTTGGCTAAAAAAAAATTAAAAAAAAGAAATCAGATTCCATATCGGCAGCACTGAATAAATCATCTGTCACGTAATGTGTCAAAGTTCAGACCCCCACAACACATGATTCAAATTGTGGTCATACTATAAATGCCTACACAGCCATATTGAAAAATTGGATACAGTTTAGCATTGCATAGCTCCTTTATTGTGTCACTATGCCTCTAAGATATAATACACTGTATATCTATATTTATATCCATATTGCTATATCTGTATTAAATTATATTATATATACCACTCTGAGGTGTGCTGTCACGCTCTGATATCGCACACCTTGGTGTGCATCAACCCATGAGTGTGCGTATATCAGAGCTGCGACCGCACACCTCAGAGTGGTATATCTATCTTATAAATGTCAAAATTGTTTTGGAGGGGTAAAAGTGCAGGTGTGCATTTGCGCTCTGATATACGCACGGTCACCTGATGGTGTTTGTCCAATGATATTGATCCCATTGACTCCTTTTTTCTTACCCATTTTATAAATATATATATATATATATATATTCATTGCAAAAAATGTCATTAATGCATCACTTAGCCTTGATAGCACAGTGGCAAAAGCATGGAAATCGGATGTTACGGTTACCCCCCTATCCCCACCCTCTACACACCAACTGATGTCGAGGTGTACCATGGGGTCATTAGGTCCAACTCTCACCCCATTCCATGTGAAAGCAAGCTGACATGCTACAGCATATGAGAATGGGGTGAGAGTTAGGCTTGATGATCCCATGGCACACTCCAGTGTCTGTTGGTGTGTGGACGGGGGGGGTGAGGTGGTGGTAGGGTAATCCTATCATCACATTTCCATTCATTTGTCACTGTGCTATCAAGCCTAACTGATGCATTAACAATGTCTTTTGCAATGAATTTCCCTTCTTTTTGTAGTGTAATGTAACTGGTATGTGTTAGTAGGTGTGGGTCCTCTGGGCCCTGTGCTCCCCTCACATTGCCCAGGTTTTGCATAATGGTATGTATATGTAGGTGTGGGCCCTCTCGGCCCTGCACTCTGCTCCCACGTACACATAATTATGGAGCCATACAGCAGCCCCACAGTACTCAAAATGAATCTTCGTAACATGTATTTGGCAATATCTCAGTAACTGTAGCAACTATGAAATAAATTCCACTGCAGTTGTAATCATGCCTTCCAAATCTCCATGTGTGCTTAGTCCACCTAGCGAAAAATCCGTATCTAGAATTGTTTTCGAGATACAGGTGCCGCAACTTTATCCTATGGGAAATTTCTCAGCATCTGAGCACTGTAACTTTGTAACTGCTTTATGTTTTGTTACCAAACCACCAAAAGGCACATCTGTGGGGCCAGGGCTTGCCACCCTGCAAATTTCAGCCAAAAACACCTAACCATTTAGGTGCAGTGGTGTGGCAAAGAAATGGTATTTGTTGGTGCAGTGGTGTCACAAACTGTGACAGTACAGATGTGACAGTGTCATGATTTGTGACAGTGTCACAAATGTACTGTTGTGATTTGAGACACTACGGGGGACCTGATTTTAAAAAAGGTATTTCTAGGGGTCCTAGAAAAAACTGATGGCACCATTGTGTTTCTCAGGCCCCATTTAGGTAAACACAGCTGTCAGTGTTTACCTAGGGGCAGCAGAATTTGAATTACAGATGTTTTTCTTCACCACTAACTGAAACAAGATGGCTGCAACATGACAGTAAAAGGGCCATTTGCAACAGTAAAATGTACTGACGACAGCTTTCGTGAGGCACTTATATTTTTTTCCCATTGACTATAATGGGAAAATTTAAATTTGAATACCTTTTGAATGGATTAATATTTTGTCACCAAACCTTCAAAAGGCACATCAGTGACCCAGACTGCATCTTCTCATAAGATTTCAGACCAGTTGGACAAATCATGTGGGCTGTAACCACGAGCAAAGAAATGCACTAAAACCCTGTTTTTGTCTGTTTTTTGGTGCTCTGCAGCTCTGCAACTGCTCATCTGATTGTAACGCAACTTGCCAGATCCAGAAATCTATGAAGCCCCACCGCACATGCATAATTTCAGGCAAATCCATCATACTGTGGCAAAGTTATTCAAGTGCAAAATTTAGAGTTTAACATAGAAGTGGCCGGGCAACCCTAACTACAGCTGGGTTACCACGCAGCTATAATATAATGTTTATAAATCGAAAAAAACTTTGTTAATGCATGAGTTAGGGTTACAGTGACAAATGTAGGGAAATAACATGTTAGGTTGAGACTCCTAACCTCTCACTCAACACCACCTCATTTCAATTCCTCCACAGGCCAACAGGTGATGGTGTGCCCTGGGGTCATTGGGCCTCTTACCCCATTCCATGTTTAAGAAAGCTGACATGGTACAGTATAGGATAATGGGGTGAGAGTTAGGCCCGACAACCCCAGGGTATATCCCGTCACTTGTTGGACTGTGGAGGGTGGGGGTGGTGTGGGGTATTAGAGTGGAAAGGTTAGGGTCTCCACTCTAATGCATTATTTCATTATGTTTGTTGCTGTAACCCTAACTGATGCATTAGCAATGTTTTTTGCAATTTACTTTTTGAGACAATATAATACTATCTTTATTTTACTGAGGGAGTGCAGGGTCCTTTGGACCCTGCACTGCCATTCCTTCCTCCAGATAGTACAGTAGTATCCATATGTCACAGTGGGAGGCATCCCTCCATTGAGATAGTACAACAGTATCCATATGTTACAGTGGGAGCACAGGGTCCAAAGGACCCTGCACTCTTCTCCCTCCATCCAGATAGCACAACAGCATCCATATGTGAGAGGTGGGAGCACAGGGTCCGAAGGACCCTGTGCACCTATCCCTCCACAGATGCATATATGTATGCAGCTATGGAAAACAGGGGTCTCTGGCCCCATGCGCTTCCACACATTAAGTCATGAGCAGGCATAGCAAAATTGCAACAAATAGTCATAACTGCCATCTTAAATAATTTTCACCCCAAATGTTTAACATAACCTTCTTATCACCTCTCTGCATCTACCCAGTAAAGAAAATCTTAAAATCCCTGTCAAAATGTAATTCTGTGCAAGTGTGTCACAGGTGCAGAAAGACATTTTTGCCAGTATTAGAAAAATTACAGCTGTACTATTCGTGAGGTGGTGTGAGAA
Organism: Neoceratodus forsteri; assembly: GCA_016271365.2. Lineage (NCBI taxonomy): Eukaryota > Metazoa > Chordata > Ceratodontiformes > Ceratodontidae > Neoceratodus > Neoceratodus forsteri. The sequence goes on from CM028133.1 coordinate 936,009,818, forward strand.
AATGGTATTGTTGAACATCTGGTGTGAAAACATGAAAAATCAGTAAAGTTGAAGAGTGTGCTTATAAACTGGGCAACGCATGCTCATAACGCCACCATTTTGTGGAATTATTTTACTAAATTTTCAACATGGTCTTTTTGGGATCTCCCCTCATGAACAGTGGCACTCTAATTTTGTTTTGATTGCACACAGTGATCACGCCATTCTGCGCCTCAGGTGCAAAACCACATTTTGGGCAGGATTTGAAAAAGGGCAGCTGTACTGTTCATGATGAGGAGGTGCAAAACAATGGCAATGTTGAAAATTTGGAATGAAAATATAAACAATTGGCGAAGTTATGAGCGTGTGTAGAAACCGTGCAATGCACGCTTGTAAGGTAGCCATTGTTTGGGAATTTGTTCACCAAATTTTCAACGTGGGCTTTTTGGGACCTCCTTTCATGAACAGTGGCACTCTGATTTTGTTAATCCATCCCAAAAGTTGACTGAGTACAGCAATTGTACCATTTTGCTCCTCAGGTGAGAAATACACATTTCGGGCAGGATGTGAAAAATGACAGTTCTACTGTTCATAAGGCAGTGTGAAAAAATGGCAATGTTGAAAATTTGGAGTGAAAATATAAAAAATTTACAAAGTTACGAGTGTGCGTAGAAAACATGCAATGCACACTTATAGCGCAACCGATTTTTTAAATTTTGGCCCAAATTTTCAACATGGGTTTTTGGGACCCACCTCATGAACAGTGGCACTGTCATTCTTTTATGCAGTCCCAAAAGGTGATTCCACTCAGCAACCGTGAAATCACCTTTCAGGACTGAGAAATGAAATGACAGTGACAGTGTTCATAATGTGGGGTTCCAAGAACCCCATGTTGAAAATTTGGGGCCAAAATTGCAAAAAATGGCTGAGATATCAATCTAAGTCGAAGCCCCCCCCCACCCCCGACAACTGATTCCCATTATATGGCGATTACCGGATTCTTCAGTTCACAGTTTGGCTTTGACAAGTACAGACTTGTCCTGGTCCAGAAGAAGATGACAGCACTGACCTCCAGAGGTAAGTATGGGGTAAGAGGGGTGCAGGGAGTTGGTGCTCAGTGGGGGGGTTGGGGGACTGGGGAGACAACGATGGACAGTTTTCTTTTTTCACAGTTAAAAAAAAACACTTTGGGGGAAGTTTTCTTTTTTTACAGGTTAAAAAAATTGTGGGCACACTGAGGTGGGCTCCCAGTGTGCCTCACTAGTGGGGGGATACAAGCCAACACAGGGATTGGGCACCCCGATGTCTGCAGTTGGCCTTGGGGGAGGGGGGACAGGAATCATCTGACACTGGGAGTGGGCATCCCGGTGTTGGAACCATAAAGATCTTTAAAAACAACTATATTTGGCATGCTGGGGTGAGCTCCCAGTGTGCCATATTGGTTGTGGTTGGTATGGGGGCCAAGATGCATGACGACACTGGGATTGGGTACCTCAGTGTCGTGCCGGATGTTTTTTTCCAGGGAATCCCCAGAAGTCAGACAATCCCCATTGGTGGGGGTGGGATGGGGACCAGATGGTCCTATCTGACCATGTGGTCTTCATCTCATGATCAGATGGCCAGATCTGACCATCTGGTCTTCATTTCATGAATGGGGATTTTGACACCTCAATCCCCATTTGTGAGATGTCAAAATCCCTGTTCGTCAGCTGATCCCCATTTGTAAGATAGGGCCATCTGGTCCTTATCTCATGAACGGGGATTGTGACAGCTCACGAACGGGGATCAGAAGCGAGTGACGAATGGGGATTTCCCCTAGTAAAAAATGGCCAGGATTACATTAATTGAAGTTCAACAAAGACATGGGTTGTAGAGGGCCTTGCCCTGAACAAAGGCCATGCCCTTTATTTAATGAAGATGCACCTGTGGGGCAAGTTATAACAGTTTGTTTGGGCTAAAAGTAAAAACAAGATGGCCTCTAATGAACGGGAATGTTTCTCACTAACGGGGATCCCCATTCATGACAAAATCGTCATTTGTGAGCCAAAATCCTTGTTCGAGGCTGTGCAGCTGTCCCAAAGACTAAACTGAGCATGCTCAGATCTCAAAATTTCAAAACTGAATAACTTTGGGAAAGATTGATATTGATTCACCAAACTAATGCTGGCTTGTTCCTTAGGGTAAGCTGTATCTACTCTGAAACTTTCAGGCCAATATCACAAATGGTGTGGGTGCAGGACAATGATAAAACAATTTTGAAAAATGGGTGAAAAAAGTGAAAAACATATTTTTTTCACTATGCGCTGCACAATATCTGCACATCTGATCAAAACATAACTTGGCATATCATGAGATCTACCCCACAGGACCTTGCACACCAGATTTCATACAAAACCGTTGAATAGTTGCAAAGTTATTAAAGTGCAAAATATTGGGTTTAATATTAACCTGCCTACTTAACCCTAACTATAGTGGCACTATTGCACCACTATCATATATACATATATGTATGTGTATATATATTTATATATATGGGATATGACATGGCCTGACTGAAGATATATTTATCTTCATGAGAGGCCAATGATATTATGATGTCACTGGTCTTGAGTGAAGATAAATATGATATATTCAGTCAGACCATGTCATGTTCTATTTATACTATGTATGTTTTGGGATTATTTCTAGTTTACTAATTTTATTTTAGTCTTTGGTAACTGGGTAAGGCCCACTAGGCACAAGTGCCTGTTTTCAGGGGTGACCTAGGAGCACTGGGTGGTTAAATGACTTGCTCAGAGTTGCACAGTATGCAAGTGGAGGTTGTGAGACTCAAACTCAGGTCTGGTTTGCTGTATGTACCAAGCTCATTCTCACCTTGTTCTTCTAACCTCTAGGCTATTCTGTCAGCCCAAAATTAATAAATATTTTAAATTTCACTTCCTAAATAAATTCCATAATAAATTTAAGCATTGCAATTACAGTAGTTAGTCTAATACAGAGAAAAGTAGAATACCATAGGTTTTGCTTTGATTTGCTTGGAGCTGTGGAGAATTCATTGGCATGCTGTGGTGTTTTATTAATTACATGTGCTACATAAAGTATGAGAACAAGGGATGAAGTTGGTGTTATTATTTTTTCATGCAAACTATAATATGTGTTGTGGAGAAGTTCTTTTTCATCGCCATGCCTATAAAGTAGTAAGCGCTGTTCAGGTTGTGGTAGACAGACTGGACAGAGTGAGTGTTTTGTTTTTTTTTCCTCAGAATAGTATTTTCATTTTTGGGAGTGACAGATGTGTGCTGGGGAGAAAGTATTGTTGGTTTATACATTTTACAAGTGTAAGAATACATTGGCTGAGTTACAGGGAAGTGCAGCAGCAAGATGGAGGTGTTTGTTGCCTTGGTAACTGTGTGTGAATCCAGACTTGCAAGCAATCATACAGTGAAGGAGTCGCCTTAGTAGAGTCACTGTAGATGCTTTTTGTATTTGCATTTTGTTGTTTTTCAGTCCTGAGCCAATGGTATGCTGACCTTTTGTGCAGTGACAATCTTGGGGAGGAGCTGAACAAGGAACATGGCTTCAGTAATTTGTGATGAGTAGCAGTGTGGGTGAAAGGTCATTGTGGGTGAAAGGAAACATGCGGGTGGCATTGCTGAATTGTGTTTGAAGTTTCATTATGAAGGCTCACCTCGTCCCCACCCTCCACACCCCGACAGGCATCAGGGTGTGCCTCTGGGTCATCATCCCTAACTCCCACCCCATTCCATGTGTAAGAAAGCTGAGATGGTACAGTATAGGAGACTGAGGTGAGAGTTTGTCCTGACAACCCCAAGGTACACCCAGATGCCCACTGGTGTGTGGAGGGTAGGAGTGGTGTGGGGTGGTAGGAGTCGGGGGTGTTAAGACTCGAAAGCCTAACACCTCATTTCCCTACTTTTGTTGCTTCAACCCCAACTGATGCATTAACAATGTTTTTTGCAGTGAATTTCCTTACTTTTTGAGAAAGAGTAATTTTACCTTTATATGTTTGTGGGAGTGCAGGGCCTGGACTAGTGTATAGTGTAGAGACATTGTAATGAACTGTCATCTTCTGCTCCCAGTATTGCATAATGGATGGCCCTGCACTCCCATTACTGCAAAATGGTATCCATATGTGGGAGCGCAGGGCCACCTATCTATAAGTGTTGAGACACAGCGAAGACCTAGAGATATTCCAAGTAACCCTTGTGATGCAAATGGAGCAATAGCTCAGTAACCATAGCAACACTGGAAAAAATTTCACTGCAGTTGTAATCATGGCCTACCAACCTGCATGCATGCTTAGTACACCTGCAGATGTACTAAGCTGCATTTAGCAAAAAATACTTATCTTTAACTGTTTTCTAGATATAGGTGCTGAAAGTTACTGCGTCCGCCACAATGTTATCTTATGGGAAATGTCTAAACTTTAAAATGTTATAACTTTGGAATCAATGTAAATTGTATCACCAAACCTGCAAAAGTCACATCTGTGGGGGAAGCCCTTTTTACATTGAATATTTCAGCCTGAAATTCCAAACCGTTTCTTTGCAGTGACGTGGCAAATAAACAGTAAACTTTGGAAATCCCATTTCGTGAGTTGTCAAAATCACTTTTTTTGAGCCAAATCCCTTTTCATGCAGTGTCAAAAAGGGATTTACAGCAGGGCCATCTGATCCCAGACTCCAAATCCCTTTTCGCAATGCGAAAAGCGATTTTGACACCTCACAAAAAGGGAATCAGCTAACAAAAAGGGATTCTGACACCTCATAAAAAGGGATTGGATTTGTCAGACCAGATGACCCTGAGAGTAATCCCTTTTTGTGAGATGAAATTCCCTCTTTGCAAGATGTCAAAATCCCTTTTCACATTGCAAATAGGGATCGAAAGTGAGTCGCAAAAGGGATGTTAAAAATTAAAATTCAGCATTCTGAGGTCATAATAAAGCAACCCAAAGGCAGAGAACTGTAAATGATGTCCACATGAGAAAATTACATACTGTAGTTTGATATCTCCAGAAAACATCCCTGGGTAAAGTTATATTGTTTTGTTTGGCTGGAAAAATGAAAACAAGATGGTGACTCACGAAAAGGGAATTTTTTCTCACAAAGAGGGATTTAATGAATCCCTTTTCGTGAGCTGTCAAAATCCCTTTTCATGAGCCCTAAATCCCTTTTTGCACTATGCAGCTATCCAAAGGACAGAATTGAGCATGCTCAGAACCCCAAATTTCAACATTTTAAAATTAAATGACTTTGGAACAGATTAAGGGGAACCTTGTGCCCTAAACCAGCCAGCTCTTCCACATCGAACCACTCACGGTTCGAATCTCCTGCAGGTATCAGCTGCCCGCCTGCTCCACATGGCCTAAGGGAAACCTTGTGCCCTGAATGGGCCAGCTCCTCCATATCAAACTGTTCATGGTTCGACTCTCCTCCAGGCATCAGCTGCCTGCCTGCTCCCCACAGCCTAAGGGGAACCTTGTGCCCTGAATGGGCCAGCTTCTCCACATCGAACCGGCCAGCACCTCCACATCAAACCACTCATGGTTTGAATCTTCTCCAGGCATCAGCCACCCGCCTGCTCCCCACAGCCTAAGGGGAACCTTGTGCCCTGAATAGGCAGGCTTCTCCACATTGAACCGGCCAGGACCTCCACATCAAACTGCTCACAGTTCGAATCTTCTCCAGGCATCAGCCACCCGACTGCTCCCCACAGCCTAAGGGGAACCTTGTTCCCTGAACAGGCCTGCTCCTCCACATCAAACCGCTCATGGTTCGAATCTCCTTCAGCCATCAGCCACCCACCTACTCCCCACAACCTAAGGTACGGTGCAATTTGGAAAAAAGGCATCATCCTTCTGATTGGTGCTGAAACTGAAGTTGCTTTACTGGTCCTGGAGCCAGCTTAACAGACTACCTCTCTAACTGAGCAGTGCCCTCAGACTGTTCCTATTATTATTTAACTACCCTGGGAAACGTCCTTAAGTTGTGTTTAGTTTTTGTTTACTTGAACTGCAGCTTAGAGTGTAATTTAAATTGTACCTGCAGCTTAGAGTGTAATTTAACTGTAATGCTGCATTTTTTCTGGTCTGTTTGCCCTTGCTGAACCGGGGTCTGACCCCCCCCGTAGCAGCCAGCTGCTCCCAGCTCACATCCCCCATCTGTTTGTTCTTTTTTCTTTTTCTCTTTCTTTCCTGGGCTCCCCACTTCTTTCCTTTCCTTCCTGGCCAATCCTCTGAGTCGCCTCCCTGTCTCCTCACTCGAACTACACCCAGCTCTGTCCTTTTATTGTGGTCGTTAATCCTCTAAGTTCCTTCCCCTCTGCCCACTACTAATTCCCCTGTTTTTCTCCTTCTCTTTGAAGATGACACAAAGATCTGCATCAGGGTTGATACACAAGATGGAGTGGAAAGGATGAGAAGGGACTTGGCAAGGTTAGAGGAATGGTCAAATGTATGGCAGCTCAGATTCAATGCAAAGAAGTGCAAGGTAATGCACATGGGAAACAAAAACCCAGGGGAAGCGTACACAATGGGGGGTGAGATACTGACAACAGCAAAAATAGAAAGGGACCTGGGGGTAATTATATCAGATGACCTAAAGGTGGGCAAGCAATGTGAGAAGGCAGTAAAGAAGGCTGGGGGATACTGGGATGCATAGGAAGAGGCATCAATAGTAGAAAACAGGAAGTTGTTATCCCTCTGTACAGACAGTTGGTGAGACCCCATCTGGAGTACTGTGTGCAGTTCTGGAGACCCCATCTCCCAAAAGACATAGACAGAGTGGAGGCTGTCCAGAGGAGGGCAACCAAAATGGTGCAGGGTCTGCACCAGAAGACATACGAAGAAAGACTAAAGGAGCTTAATATGTATACCCTTGAGGAAAGAAGGGAGAGAGGGGACATGATAGAAACTTTCAAGTACCTCGAGGGAATCAACAAAGTCCAAGAGGGTATCATCCTCGAGAACAAGAGATGTGCAAGAACAAGGGGGCACAATTTGAAGATAGAGGGGGGACGGCTCAGAGGTAATGTGAGGAAGTATTTTTTCACAGAGGGGGTTGTGGATGCATGGAACAGCCTCCCTGAGGAGGTCGTGGAGTCAAGAACAGTGGGGGAATTCAAGAATGCATGGGACAGGCATAAGGCAGTCCTAGTGGGGGGGTAGGAGGAAGTAAGCTGTTGGTTAACTAGGATCTGCAGCTTATCTGTTAGGTAGGAAAATGGGCAGACTGGGTGGGCCAAGCAGTCCTTATCTGCCATCAAATTCTATGTTTCTATGTTTCTTTTAGGGGAACCTTGTGTCCTGAACGAGTTAGTTCCTCCACATCGAACTGTTTATGGTTTGAATCTCCTCCAGACATCAGTCACCCAGCTGCTCCCCACAGCCTAAGGTACAGTGCAATTTGGAAAAAGATGCCCTCCTTCTGATGGTGCTGAAACTGAAGTTGCTTTACTGGTCCTGGAGCCAATTTAACAGACTACCTCTCCAACTGAGCAGTGCCCTCAGACTGTTCCTATTATTATGTCATTACCCTGGGAAAAGTCCTTAAGCAGGGTTAAGAGCTGGATTACTGCAGCTCTTTTTCTGGGTGATTTTTCACCATCCCCCTCCCCCACCCCATCCTCTATATTATATACACTTTGTTTCTCCCAGTGACCTGCCCCTTCTTCTCTCAGGTTTCTCTCTCTCTCTCTCTCTCTTTCTCTTAAAGGGGTAGAACCTCATTCTTGAGATGCTGCCATGTGAGGGCAGCAGTGTTAAATCTACAGATTTAAAAGCTTCAGATACCACAGAACCCAATTCTGATAGCCTCTTTTCTTAGTCCTTGTTAAAGTAATTGTCAGAACAATGAAAAGCCTTTGCACTAAGGATCTTCTCATCTACTGCGTTGCCCTCTTGGCCCTACAACCAGTACCACATCTACAGGAATTGGTGACTTTTCCTCCTGGGCCCCCTGTTCTAAGTCTTGCATACTATGAACCCCACGTATCAGGCACCCGCAATCTCAGCCCCCCCCCCCCCCCAACCATGGTGGCCATGCTACAGAACAATAAAACTGTATTAGTCTGAACTCAATCCAGAACTTGGAACAATACCCACTTCCTACCACCTCCATCTATCCACTCATTGACCTGCCTTCTGCTACTATCTGGGGATATTGAGCTAAACCCTGGACAAATTAAATGAGAACCCAAACCCCTTTCTCCTCGACACCAACCTGGTCCACCCTCAAGGGGCTTAAGATAGCCCATATGAATATACAAAGTATTCAAAGTAAAATACCCAAGCTCAAAGCATGGACTAGACATTACAACCCAGATGTACTATGTATTACTGAGTCTTGGTTAAAGCCCCATATACTCCCAAATGAAATTGCACTAACTGAATATGCCATTTTTAGGAAGGACCGTCTCTCCAAAAAGTGTGGGGTCGTACTCATCTATGTCAAAAATGAGCTCTCAACCAACATACTTCCACCCATCTCAGACACACCTGAACATGAACACATCATAATCTCGATTACCCTAGGTCAAGTCACCAAGTTAATGGTCGGGTGTGTCTACCTCCCCCGCACCTTGTTTCCTTACCCTGTTCAGAATTCCTAACCAGTCTAGACAAATTACTCCATTGTGACCTAATCCTAACCGGGGAATTTAATCCAAACTCGCGTAGTGCCAAAAGGACAAACTACCTCTCCATTTTAGAGAATGCAAGCTAGTACAATTAATCTACCACCCCACCAGACTAAACATGAAATCAGGTAATCACCATCTCCTAGACTGGGTTTTAGAAAATAACAGCCAGCTTGTAAAAATCACAGGAGTATTACTGGATGCTCTTAGTGATCACTCCCCTACATACTGTGTCTGGAGAAATAATATTCAGAACCCCCTTCTCAGCTCATTAAAATGCGTGGCCTAACAAGGTTTAGCTCTGAGGCTTTTCTTGAGTGTCTTAAGTCAGTAGACTGGACTCCCATCAACTGCCTCCCTGATGTCAACCAGGCATTAGACTACTTCATAAACTCTTTCTCAGCTGTCTTAGACTCCCTAGCTCCTAGTAGGTCTCAAAGAGCTAAGGGAATAAATTTCTCCTGGCTGTCTCACGATCTTAGAGCACTGATGCATTCCTGTGACAAAGCTTGGAAGGAGTTTAGAAAAACAAGACAGGTGTAAGACTGGCATTCCTATCGATGATGGTGTAATGCTTGAAAAACCCAGGCCGCAAAGGCCAAATGAACTTATCTCCACTCCCTACAGGAAAAAAATGTTGCCAACCCAAAGACTTTCTGGACCCAAATAAACTTCCTCCTTAAAGGAAAGAACAGAAACATTCCCCAGTCCATGGTTGCAAATGGTGCCACACTATTAAGCCCCGCAGACATAGCTACTGGTATAAATCACATTTTCACTGACCTGGACAAATACAGAAAAGACATGCCTCCCATCCCAGCTGACTCAACATTGTCCGACCCTGACTGTACACTCCCCACCTTCCATCTAAAACTGGCCACAAGGTTAGAGGTCCTCAAACTACTCAAAGGTCTCAACCCAGACAATGCCCCTGGATTCGATACCCTTCATCCAAAATTCCTTAGGATAAGAGCACCTGCCATCCCCTACCAATTAATGCTATTAGTAAACTAATCTTTCCTTTCTTTCTCAAACAGTCCTGGACAAATGGAAAACTGCAATTGTAGTCCCTGCACTTAAAAATGACCCCACAAACCTGGTAGAAAACTATAGGCCTATATATATCCTGTGCCCCCTAGCCAAGATCCAGAAGAGAATTTGTTATAATCAACTCTACTCACATCTCGAACTTAACAATGCCTTAACTATCCATCAGTATGGATTTCATAAACTGCATGGCACAGAATCAGCACTGCTATGCGTAGCCTCAGATATTTTCTGGACAATGGATCAGGGTGAGGCTACAGGTGCCACCTTTGTGGGCCTGACCAAAGCCTTTGACCTTGTCAATCACCAACTTCTCCTCACTAAACCCCATCAACTAGGTCTTGACCCTGCATCCTACTCCTGACTAGCCAACTATTCAACCAACTGGCTCCAGTGTGTAAAATGGTCTGGTGTCACAACCTCCTTCACTCCCATAACTGACAATATTCCACAGGGCTCCAAATTAGGACCACTGCTAGTCTCCATTTTTGTCAATGAATTCTCACTAAACTGTGGGGCTGCAGAAGTTCAATTATATGCTGATGATGCCATTCTGTACAGGTCTGCTAAAGATATCAATGTCATAAACGCCAACCTCAAGAGTGATTTTCAGGCTTTGGATGCCTGGCTCAAAGCCAATCTGTTAGTACTTAACACTAAAAAGACTCAAACCATGGTATTCTACAACACCTCCTATAAACTTGATAACTAATCACCTTTGGTTGTTAAAACATCTGCGGCGGTGATGCTGGAATATGTCAAAAGTTTTAAATACCTGGGCGTCACCTGGGAAGAAAATCTATCCTTCGCGATCCATACCAGTAAAATTATAAAATCAACTCACGAGAAACTAGGGTTACTGTACCGTACTGCCCCTACCTCACATCCCAATCCAGAAATACCATCTCTACTGCAACCCTACTCCCAGGTCTCTTCTACAGTGCATCCTTGCTTTCCACAGTGAAGCCATCTATTCTGAACAGACTTAGGCAAGCATATCACCGTATTGTCAGATTTGCCACTTGAGCCCCGGCCCTAACTCACCACTGTGCTGTACTCAGCACCTTAAATTGGCTAGGTTTTGAGGTGAAGTTGGATTACCCCTTGCTGTGTACCACCTTCAAATTAATTCACCTCCCCTTCCCTCCAAGCCCGTCTAACCTACAGACCAGGAAACCATTCACCAGGGTCCTTAGAGCATCTCAACAACCATTACTAATTATAACTAAAACTCATTTAGCAGATGGAAAGAGATCTTTTTTGTATGCAGCAGCACATAAATGGAAAAATTTCCCAATAGGACTTCTATCCTGCACATCCCTCTTGCAGTTTAAACAACAGTACAAGGACCTATTCCTTGCCACTGGCATGGGCAGCTGTATAAACCCCCCTGCCTTCAGGTTTCTCTGAACCCTGTGTAACCAACAAGTCTGAAAGTTGTTTATGCCCTAAAGTGTAGAATGTTTATACTTACTGCATCAAATTGTTGAATATTTTTACTTGTTAATGTTACTACTGTTTGTGCCACTGTTGGTACTATGTTTAATGTCCATCTACTATATTTAATGTCTATCATTTGTGGAATGCTTAGATTCCCCAGGTCACCACTAAAAAAGGGACTGTCTTGTCTCAGAGCGCCTACCCAGTCATCAAAATTCAAATAAATAAATAAATACATATTTTTTCATCAAATCAATGCTGGCTTGTTCTTTGGGGCAAGCTCTTTCTACCCTTAAAACTTCAGACCACAATTCCAAACACTGTGGTCACAGTGCGGTGAGGAAAAAACAGCCAAAACAGGCAAAAAAAGTGACTTTTACCATTTTTTCACTATGCGCAGCACAAAAACCGCAAATCTGATCGAAACGTAACTTGGTTCATCAAGAGATCTGCCCCACAGGAAAACACATACCAAATCTGTTGAATGGTTGCAAAGTTATTAAAGTGCAAAATTTGAGGTTTAACATTAAACTGCCTACTCAACCCTAACTATATATATATTTTATTTATTCATTTATTTATGTCTTTGTTTACTGGGTAAGTGCACAGATCCAAGTGATCATTTTCTGGCATGACCCGGGCCATGTAGATGGCACAGTTGGCAAACAATACAATCAATAATATATATATATAAAATACAAGTGTAGTCACACTTGTGTATTAGGGTTGAGTAAGCACTTTAATGTTAAACCCACATTTTTACATCTTAATAATGTTGCCCTTTTCAACTGATTTACTTGAAATTTGGAAAACTCAGAGATGGTGCCAGTATCTCTATGTCCTGAAATTGTTGTGGCAATAAGTTCACTGGGGACAATGTCAAGGAGATACTAATAAAAAACAACAGCCAGATACAGTAGGACCTTGTTTGGATCACCTGTAACTAAAAAACTAGGAGGATCTGAAATCTGAAACGTCCAGGTTTGATAGAGTTTGGCCGATGCTGTGCACTTTTGTGTTTTTTAGCTCCCAAACTCAAGTAGTTTTTAAAATGTTTAAGAAAAAAACAGCTCCACTTTTGAGCATATACTGTTAGAATCATCAGCATTCTGAGGAGAGCTGAATTTGTATGACCCCATTGCTTAATGTGGTCACTTTACAAAAATGCATCTGTGTATCAGGTGGCAGGGCAATTCATTTTTATTTTTATGGTGCCTTTCAAATACCGAGGTGCCTTACATAAAATTGGACAACTTAAGCATAAAATGACATATATGATAAATAAAATAAAAATGTAAAGCAGTCAGAATTATAAAACTAGTCCCCAAAAGCACGACTCCATAAAATAGTTTTGAGCACCTGTTTGAATCCCTCCGTGATCGGGAACTCACATACCTGACGGGGTAGAGAATTCCAAAGGGTAGGGGCCACATGCATGAAAGCATGGGCCCCAGAAGATTTTAAACAAACCCTTGAGATCTCTAGCAACCCCCCGTCTGTCGAGCGGAGAGATCGCCCAGGGCAGTAAGGGACCAGGAGCTCTTTCAGGTAGTCCGGCCCAAGTCCTTGTAGGGCTTTATAAGTCAGAAATCTGAGTTTAAAGGTGATTAGCCACTGAACCCACAGCCAGTGCAGTTTGCGCAGCACCAGCGAAATATGACTGAGACGTTCCCGTCAATAGCCGGGTCACTGCATTCTGCACCAGCTGCAGGCTGCGAATATCCACCCCAAGGAGCCCTAGATAAAGGGCATTGCAATAGTCCAGGTGAGAGGACACAATGGCATGGACCAGCATAGGAAGGTCACCAGATGGAACTAGGTGCTTAATTCTGGAGATAATCCTCAAGTGATAAAAGGAGGATTTGACAACGGCTGACACCTGTGAACGCAATGTCAAGCCCACATCAAAAATTACCGCCAGGTTTTGCACCCGTTTAGAGGTCGGGAGTGAGAGACCCCCGAGAAAAAGTCCTGAGGGTAAACCCACCCCTGGCCACTCTATCCGGTGACCCGGATCCACCACCAACACCTCAGTCTTTACCGAGTTCAACTTCAGCCAGCTCAAATTCATCCACTCCTGGATCTCTGCGAGGCAGTTATTAAATACCGAGAGGGCTCTATTCTGGTCAGGCACAAAAGAAAGGTAGAGCTGGGTATCATTGGCATAACAATGAAACCTCAGCCCATACCTTCTTACAATGTCTCTGAGGGGTAGCATGTACACTATGAATAACATGGGGGACAACACCCGAACCCTGAGAAACCCCACATGACAAAGGGGTTGGGTCAGAGGAATAAATTCCCAACACCACCCTTTGAGTTCTTCCAGTGAGAAAAGAAGAAAAACACCTGAGGACCGTACCTGACAGGCCACAGATGAACCTCAAATGATCGAGCAGGACCCCATGGTCCACAGTGTCAAATGCTGAAGAGAGATCCAAAGGGACCAAGATGAAGCAACTCTTCTGATCTCTAGCCATCAGGAGATCATTGAGCACCCGAACCAGTGCCATCTCAGTACTATGCCTCTTTCGAAAACCAGACTGGAGAGGCTCATAGACATCATGGATGGTCAAATGGTCCTCCAGTTGTATGGCAACTACTTTCTCTATCAACTTCCCCATAAAGGGAAGGTTCGAGATTGGTCTGTAGTTCGCATGACAGTCTATGTCCAAGGAAGCTTTCTTCAAGAGGGGTGTCACCACCACCTCCTTCAGCAATTTACAGCATTCTTATGATGTTTGTCTGTGTTCGTTCAGCAGGGATGGGGCTATGTGTCAATGTGTAGCCCCGCCTCTGCTGAATGTACTGTAGCTGTGTGTGTGGGTTTGCTTCCTTTCCCCTGACCGTCCGCCATTATCTGCATCAGCAGTCTCATTGATTTAACCTGGACAGCAGGTGCCTAATCTCACGTGTTAGATAAAGTATAATGATTCCAACACCGGGGTGCCCATCACTGGTACCAGTTCATTTTCTTCCCTTTGTATTGTCACCCTCACATGACTAACATTTAAATTTCCTGACACTGGTATGCGCAATCCCTGATGTTGGCACTGTACACCCGCCTGATCCAGCAGTCTGGGACACCAGGATGTCCACGCCTGGTAACCCCCAGTATCAAGCCAACGCTGGAGTGCCAATCCCCAGCGTCAGTAGGTAACTGAAATAAAGAAAACCATCCTTGACTTCATTTTTGTTTGTTTTTTAGCACCTGAAATACAGAAAATGGTCCCTGGTTGTCTTTCTTGCACCAGCATCCTCATCCCCCACCCAACCCAACCTAACCCCCCACTCAACATCCACCAACCAACACCAGTCCCTTAGACTATACTTACCAGTGGAGGTTCAACACCATAATCTTTTCTGGACCAGAGACATGTCTTCACTCTTCAAATCAGACCAGGAACTGAGGAAAATGCAGTTATTGTATTTCAATGCATTTTGAACTTATGCTCATGACTTGGTTATTTGTTGCTGTTTTTCTCCCAAAATTTTCAGCATAGCCTTTTGAGACTCAGCCTCATTAACAAGGTAGGTGAAATGTTTTAAATTCAGCCTGTAAGGTGATTTCACAGTTGTTTGTGAAGTCCCCCTTTCTGGCAGGATTTTAAAAGTTTCACCTACCAGATTCATGAGGTGTTGTCATAAGAAGACTATGTTTAAAATCTGAGGTCAAAATATAAATAAAAAAAATTATCAAAGTACATTGAAATTTTCCAGTACACGAGCTAACTTTGGTAATTTTCAATATTTTGACCCTAAATTTTCAACATAGCCATTTTCTTTTACACCACCTCATGAACATGACAGCTGTCATGTTTCAAATCCTTGTCAAAATGTCTTTTTGTACCTGTGGCATAAAATGACTTTTTGACAGGGATTTGAAAATTGTCACCTACCGAGTTCATGATGTGGGAGTCATAAGAAGACTATGTTGAAAATTTGGGAGAAAAATATTAAAAAACAAAAAAGTTATGAAGATACATTGTAACTTTTTTAATGATTGCTCATAACTTTGATAATGTTCAGTATTTTGACAGCAAATGTTCAGTATAGCCCTTTTTCTGCACCACTTCATGAACATGACAGGTGTTTTTTTCAGGTTCTGGCCAAAATGTGTTTTCACACTTGTGGTAAGAAATTGCATTATGGCTGGCATTTTATAAATGACACCTATCATGTTCAGAAGGGGGGGAGGGATCATAAAAAGACTATGTTGAAAATGTGGGGTCAAAAGGTCACAAAGAAATTTACGAAGTGACATTGTTTACTGGGACAGCCAGCATCTAAATGGGGACCACGTTGCCTTCCTGTGCCAGTGACCTGAGTTCGGGTGCAAGCTCAGTGAGACAGCTGAATGGGCTGAGGCTGTAAGGGAAAGTGCTGCAGTGTGTGGCATGGATCCCAGCCTGGGGAGGGAAGGAGCAGTGTTCTGGTGCAAAAATGACACCTTGTAGCAGGCTGGTGAGCCTTCACTCACAAGGGGTTGACATGATGTTGAGGCCTGATGGGCCCATGCACTGAATCAGGACTATCTCCACTATTCTATTCATTTAATTTTAAGCAGGCCTCTTTGGGACCTGCACGAATGAGGGTACACTTACGTTATCAAAGAAAGAAAGGAAGGAAATTCATTGCAAAAAAAAAAAGAAAAACTATATTAAGACAGACATTATGACTGAAGAACGCAAGATTCACAAAGCAGGGGACTGAAAAAACATTAGGGCCATGGGTCTCTGGAGTCTTGGAGAATCAGTGGTGGGGTGTTCCTTGGGGTTGATCTCTTTTCTTCATGCAGGACCCTGCGTGAAGAAAGGTATGAATTAATTTCTTGGCAACATGTGGTGAGCTGTACATGTCTGCCTCCCAAGAGTGCATCACCACAAGGCACTAGCTTGGATCTATACCTTGTGCTTTGTACCAGAGGCTATGGGTTGGGAGGGGGAGTGGGCATTATTGTTGACAACCCCGAGAAACACCCCACCACTGAGTCACCAAGGCTCTGGAGACCCAAATCCCTAATGCTTTTTCATTTCTCTACTTTGTGTGCTTTGCGTTCTTCAGCCCTAATGTTTGCATTAGTGTAGCTTTTTTGATATACAATATATTTGATATACAGTATATTAGCATTTTTTTAAAAGTATAAATGTTAGCAATTACTGTAAAAAGAAAAAAATTCCAGTGGATGGAATCTTGCTCTCCGTGACAAAGTTTAAATGCCTGGAACTAGATGGAGCATTTTTTCCATAAGGGAAAAGGACCTCATTTTAAACAAAGTGCATAAGAGGCTATATCAGCCTGAAAAAAAGTAATTTAAGTAATGGGGGAGTAATTAAACCTTTTAAGCCTGGAGTGTAAAATAAAATGAGAAAAACTACAGGCTGAAGTTTGAAAAGTTGAAGAAAAATACAACTGAAGAGAAAAATAATAAAAGTGGCCTAAGGGTCTGTTAAAAAGAATATAATATAACAAAATGACTCCATCAGTTCTATGATAATTGCGATGTTTAAAATAATTGATTTGCACCGGATTCAATGTGAGCTGTTTAATTAATTCTATAGATTGATTAATAGCACTACTCACTTTATAGGAGGTGATAGGTGTGTGAGCAACATGTGATGTGAACCTGTCTGTTATAAAAAAGCACTTGTTTTATGTACCAATTCACTCTGAAGAAACCTGGCAGTACGCCAGGAGAAACGTCAGTCTATTTGCTAGCCACTTTGGCCAGTGTTTTATTTGCACTTTTTTACATAAAGGAATTATTAAATTAATCCATGGAGTCCTAGTTCTCTGTCTGGAGTGTGGGTGCTGATCTATTTATTTCAATTTTTTGATATGAATGCAGACTAGCACCACACTGTTTTTCCAGGTGCTCACATACGTTTTCTTGAGTATATGTATATGTATATTTTATACTGTTATTATACAGGCATGATAGCATCTATATATTAAGGTTGAGAAAGCACCTTAAAGTTAAATTCTGATTTTTGCACCTGAATGACTGTACCACCATTCAACTAATTTACTTGAAATGTGGTAGGCACATAGCTGGTGCCAGGATCTCTGGATCCTGAAACTTTTGTGGCAAATATTTCACAGAGGGCAAAGTTACAGAGGTGCAAAAAATGTAAAAAAGACTATAATTAAGACCTTTTGCCTCGCCTAAAACTAAAATCTAGAAGGGTTTCAAGTTAGAAATGTACAGGTTTGATAGAGTTTCCCCAAGATGTGCGCCTTTGAGCTTTATTAAGTCCCTAACTTGCATTGTTGTTGAGAAAATTGAGAAAAATGGCATGCATGCATGCATGCTCAGTTTAAAAACTAAAGATTTTAAGAATAATTGATTTTGATGACCACATTTCATAATGTGGTCGTCTGAACAAAATATGTGCATGTCGAAGGAGGCAGGGCTATGCTGATGCTGCAAACAGTGTCCATATGTATTGTAACAGTATTTGTGGTTTTATGTGATAACGTCGACCACCAAAGGGCGATCACCATTACAGCGAAGTCAGAGCGCCGGAAATCAATTTCAGCGCTCTGACTCCTTGGCGCACAACAAAACGGCACTGGGGACTTGTATTTCTTTTTACATTTATGCTGGAGATTGAGCCCCCTACACCCTCTTACGGGAGGCGAAGCCCCCCGCACAACCCCACTTAAGGATTCTCAGCTCCAGGAGGCTGCATGTTTGGGAGGAGCAAAGCATAAAAAAAATTGCATTCAGGCCGAGCGCAACAAAAACCAAAACCTGCTCCTGGGCCTGAACTCAGCACCCTACACAGCAAAGCCATGAGCCGACCTGCTACACCACAAGGCCAGCTCGGCAGCCTACTATAACACCACCCCTCAAATCCCCTCCCACCCCACTCATTCCCACTCCCCTGCATGCATACCTGTAGTGACTGGGCACTGTGCGCTGTGGGGTGCGTGTCACTGTTGACTGCATGCCACTATTGTTGCTGTCAGGATGTGCATGTCACTGTGGTGGGGTCAGTGTGGGGTGGTCACTCTCCCTATGTGCTTCCAGTTGCCGCACTGACATGCACCGCAATTGAGTCACCCTTTCGCGGGTCACTCAGTTGCAGTCATCAATGTCACGGTATACCGTATTCATTCAGTAGGGGTGTGGCTACACATTAGTTCACAGCCCTGCCCCTGCTGAACAGAACTGTGCACTTTTTTTATGTGTGTACAGCCATTTAGCCAGCATTAGCCACATCTGTAGCCTCCTTACTGTATATCAGACACTGAGGTGCCCAATCCCCAGTACAGGTAAAGAAGTCAAGTTTCCAACACTGAGATGCTCACCCCCAGTCCCAGTTTATTCTCCCCCCCAATTTTTGTTTTTCCTTCCTGACACCCTTCCCAACAATGGGAGCCTAATTCCTGGTGCCAGTTAAATGCCCTCACCCCCCACCTGCCCACCTGATTAAGATGCTAACACCAGGATGCACAATTCCTGATGCAAGCTCCATGACTCTGCACCTCACCCACCAATTTCTGTGACACTGAGGTGCCCGCCCCCATGCTATCATACAGAATACCAACACTGGGTGCCCAATCCCCAGTGTCACTACCTGTGAATGTAAAAATTGTCCCTCATATTCTCTTTTTTCTTTTTTTGCTTTGTTTTAAACTAAAATACAGAAAATTGTCCATCAATGTCTGTTGTGACTCCAGTCACCATCCCACCTGGGCCCTCACTAAGCACCCACTTCCCCTCACCTCCCTCCTCACCCCTCACTCACCTAAATTCAGTCCATCCTCATAGATCCACACTCTGAAATGAAATACATCTTCCTCAAGAATCTGCAACTGTGAAGTGAGGAAGTAAGGTATATGAGGTTAATGTAGTCCATTGGCTTTGAACTTTTACTCATAACATGGCCATTTTAAAAAAATTTTAGTCCAGATTTTCAAACTGGCCTTTTTGGGGCCCCATGTCATGAACATGGTATGTGAAATTTTTCAAATCCAGACTGAAAGGTGATTTGACAGTTGCTCCATGAAATCACCTTTCAGGTGAGATTTGAAGATTTTCACCTACCGGGTTCATGAAGTCGGGTCAAAAGAAGACTATGTTGAAAGTTTGAGGTGAAAATGTCACAAAAATAAAGTAATTTTGTTTTCAGGGACAGCCACTGGCCAGGTGGTGACTATGTTGCCTTCCCGTGCTGGTGACTTGAGTTCAGATGCAAGCTCAGTGAGAAAGCTGAATAGTCTGAGGCTGGGGGAAAGGCACAGCATCATGCAGAACTGGCCCCCACCTGGGGAGGGACAGAGCAGTGTTCTTGTATACAGACGACACCCTGTGGCTGGCCTGGGAATCTTCCTTCACAAGGGATTCATGTTGTTTTGACACTGCATTAGGTCATGTAGGATGGCAAGAAAAATTGGGAAACGTTTACTTGGCAAGAAGAAGGCTGGTCTGCTACAGGCCTCACACCACCGACAGGCCCTCTACTACTGTCAGCCACCCAGACAAGTCACCCTCCATCTCAGGAACTTAACTTGTACCTTTGTTACCCCCCCTCAAGAGTTCCCACATGATGTGGACGGGTTGGGGATGGACACCCCCCTTGACTGTCAGTTTTCCAGTCTGTTGCTGTTGCAGGGCATGCAAAATGCAGTGACTTCATCCTGCCTTATTGATGGCAGTCAATGAACAGAGCAACTTGCCCCTCCATCCTAGAGGACAGTTGGCTCAGGGATGCTGAATCTTGTCTGCATCCACCACAGTGGCCTCTACGAGCAACCCTATCAGGTCCTTAAACTGGGTCACTGCCATGGTACTAGTGTCTGCTCTTCTGCCCAACTCTCCTTAACGCCACCCAAAAAAAAAAAACCCTTTCAACCTGACACAGCAGATCTGTATCTTATTAATCATACTAACCCTTTTTCCTCTTTATGTCTACAGGTCCAAAGAGATGCTAAAGACAATGTTACCATCGGTGTTAGAGGACTATGACCACGTGTATCAAATAAGTATTGTTTTATGTTTAGAGTACGTTGTTTGTCCCAATTAGTTACTGAAGAGCTGCAGATCCTTTGTGACCCCATTGCTATTCTTATTTTACAGGTACAACTGCATGTTCCCTCCAGCTATCCAAACCCCATCCCCACAATCCCAAGGACAGAAATGTTTAGTAGTAGTACTTATCTAAGCTAGGATGGTATAGTGTAATGGTGCAAGTGCAAGTATTAAGACACAGTTGTCTTCCAGTTATTAGCTGGTTGGTGAAGCTGAGCTGAAAATATTTCCACTACCTGTTTTCTGTTTATTTCATATCTCACAGTTCCCTTTGAGATGAGGATACAATTTCACTATCACAAAGAGAAGGGAAATTCATTGCAAAAAGTATGTTAATGCTGACATTAGAGTTGAAGTGCACAAAGTAAGGAAATGAAAAAATAATAGTATTTGGGGTCTCTGGAGTTATGGTGAATCAGTGGTAGGATCTTCCTTGTGGTGGATAGATAGATAGATAGATAGATAGATAGATAGATAGATAGATAGATAGATAGATAGATAGATAGATAGATAGATAGATAGATACTGTAGATAGAGCAAATGTCAGAAACTCCTGCTGTTCACATACAGAAAACATGGGTAAACAGTTCCTCTTACTAAGTTGAGTACCATGGATTTTGGTGTGCCCAGAAAATATATTTTTGGCCATATTTTTAAAAAACAAACACCATAATCTAGTTAAAGGGTATCATTTAGCTAGGTTTGGGTATTTTTTTAAATAAATCATTTTTATGTATTTTCCATGTTTTAGTTCAGGGGGCAAAACAAGATGGTGGCTGTCACGACACAAAAAAAAAATGTTGCCTTATGAGAAGCAAGCGGTGAGAAAGCAAAAAGCTGTCTCAACACAGATTGTTTTTTGTGTGCCATATCAGAGGGTTATCCCAAAAAAAACCCCTTTAGACCCTTATAACTCTGGAACTGTTTAAGCCTACCTGCGTCAGAGACTGAAAGGTTGTGCAGATTCCTAACTAGAACCTCATGGTGGATACCATATCAAAGGACTGATATCCTTCCTCAACTTCTCACACTAAAAACACTTAAAATGTGCATTTTATTGTGATTGGTTTATGTGGTAGATGTACTCAGGGTAAACCAAAAATGGATGCTGGCTTGAGAGGATTAGGACCAAACGGTCAGGGTCTGAAACTAGACTTTGTTGTGCATCAAAAGTGCACTTTGCAGAAACTCCCCCATAGTAAGAATAAAGTTTGCCAGCTCCAAGATTAGGCTGCCCTCACATATGGGGAAATAAGGAAGCATCCAACCAGATCAGAAATCTAATTTGGGTAGGGCTGGGGGATGGCAGGCCAGATCCCATGCTAATTAAAATGTGCCAAGGTAAGGGATTGCAATGTTGTTCCACAGCGATGGCCAAGTCTTCTGGTCCTCCCATGTACTCCTAGACCCATCTCCTTACCCACAGCAGGCATTGCGGTTGATGGCCCCAGCCTTGGCAAGGCACAGTGAAGACATAAAGCAAACTACAAGTTAGGAAAAGCTTTTCTAGCAATTGCTTACAGAGAATGGACAGGATGGAAGGGACCCCAAACTCAAGTGTATGTAAGATGGAGGGAGGAGAGCAAAGGAGGCCTCATGATGGAAATGGTCAGTGACTGTGTCTGGACTGGTGCCCAGGGCTTTCCGATCTTCCAGCTATCCCATTGAAGCTGATGCAGTGATGCATGGTTGGATTCCCCAGTTTCAGTGATGGTTTCTGAATGTGAGTAGGCTAGGATTAGTCAACCGAAACACAGGAGATGCATTGAGATTTCAGTGTGCCAGAGGGGTATGAAGCTGGGAGGATTGACAGAGTAGCAGCAGTGATGAATTTCATTGTGGACCATGTTGCACATGGTGTAGTGGGGGGTTGGGCAGTGGCACATCCCTCACAGGAGCCTGACCCAATAGGGAGAATAAATTGGTGACTAAGCAGCATAGGACCAATAGTCCATCATGAGGTAACTGAGCTGAGCAGCCTTCTTTCAAATGGAATGCACCTGGGGGGGGGGGTTGTACTCTTACAGTATCAATCAACTCTAAGAGAAGACCTGACATGAGGGCAGGAACAACTTCCAGCAATTGGGCCCAAGGTGGGAGAGGGGGGGACTAGATCACAAAGCACCAAACTCTTTCTTCTCAGTGGGCTGTGGTGAGAAGTATACAGTTAGAGTGGCCAGGAGAATAACAGTCAAGGAGAACAGCTCAAAAGTGCATGTACAGGACAAGGCTTCCAACCATAGAGCCTCACCCTTCCGGCCAAACAACAGTGAGCAGGCTGAAATGACGGAATGGTAACCATTTTGAAGTAAGTACAGGTAGCTCCTCCGGGAAAAGTTTATTGTTTATTTTATTTGTTGGTTTTAAAGTTTATGACACTGCTTTTTGGGGCTCGAGCTCCAATATACATTCCGATTTTAAAGGGGTAAGAAGGGTCTAGGCTACAAATGATGGTAATGAATATTAAGACTAAAATAAACTACACTACAAGATGAAAGTGGGGAAAGTAGTGACCTATAATTTTAGGGGTCTGAACAGCCCTATCAAACGTACGAGGATACTGAATGAACTTAAGAAGCTAAAAGCATAGGTGGCATTCTTACAGGAGACCCAACAAAGCAAAAGCACCAAATGAAAATGGGTGGACTGGCATATCACACTTCATTTCAGCAACACCCTTACAGAAGGGGTGGCAATCCTGGTACATTGGGACTGCCCACTAGAGATAGAAGAGTGCCATCAGGACTCAGAAGGGAGGTTTCTCAAAACTTAAAGGAAAATACAGAACTATACCAGATACCTTTCTGAATGTGTATGCCCCTAATAAGAGAGAATGCAGAGTTTTTGAAAAGGGTAATACTGAAGGCAGCTCTGAATCCAGGAAACATTTTTTAACACAGTCCTAGACCAGTGTCTAGATAAGTCAGGGAGGAGGGTCTGAACCATACAGTCAAGCTGCCAAAAGCTTAAGAGGGCTGGACAAGGACCTGGGATGGTGGAGGTGTTGAGATACACAAATCCGAAAGTTAAAGACTACATTTCCTTGTCCACCCCCACCAGGCCTATTCCAAACTAGATTTCTTCCCCATCTCAGCAGAGTGGCTATATATCCTTGTGAATATTCTAGTCAGACCTACAATGATATCAGATCCCTCTGCTGTGGTGACGGAGCTGTCTATTCCCATTAGGAAGGTTCTCCCTGATGGCCCCACCGGGGGCAATACAGGGTGCATGTCCAGAGGCAGTAGGCAAGTCCCAGGGCATGGGGTGAGGTGGTAGGAGAGAGGTAGACTAAGGCAGAGTCAGCCAGCAGCAAATAAACCAAAATCAAAATGGAGATGGAATGTCTCCCTCTAAGTAATAAAGACTGCAAATAAATGGTTGAGGATTGCATGAGAGACTACATGGTCACCAATACACCAGAGGATACATCGGCTGCAAAGATGGGATGACATCAAGTCAGGGTCCTGCATGCAGAAAGCTACAATAGATTCTGTTGGCAGCATGTGGTAAGACAAACTTCTCTACCTGTGAAGAATATATCACTATGAGGCACTGGCTTGGAGTTGTATCTTGTACTTTGGCCATGAGGCTATGGGCTGAGGGGGGAGAGGAAGCATTAGGCCCTACACTTCATTGCAGCCACAGATACAGAAGCACAGGGCAAGGAGTCCATCTTTCACCCAATACTCTGGGCCCTCTGCCACCCACAGGTGCAGAGAGCCAGGCTCTTACGCCGAAAGAAGAGTTTTCTTCACTACATGGTACCTGGGCTTGTGCAGGCAACCCTGTACTTTTCCTTCCCTGGTTGGGGGGGAGTTTGCATAAAAGTGCTATCCAACACTGTCACCCCATCCACCTGGCTCACTGAGCTCACCCCCAAACTCAGCTCACTGACATGGGATCACAAAGCACTACCCGCTGGGATAAAGGCTGGCACTACACGCTTTTCTTAATATTGTTTTTTTAATTCTGACCTCAAATTTTCAAGATAGTAGTTTTACAACTCCCCTTATAAACATGACATGTGGTATTTATAGAATATTGGCCCAAATGTCATTTTGCACCAGAACCGTGAAAACGTGTCTCATCTAGGTTTTAAAAAAAAAATGACACCTGTCACGTTTATCAGGTGGTGTGAAAAGAATGACTATGTTGAAAGTTTGGAGTCAAAATATTGAAAATTGGTAAAGTTATGAGTGAACACTGAAATATTTCAATGTTTACTAATAATTTAATAATTTTACCAGATTTTTACCAACTTTCCAGCATAGTCTTCTTAAGACCACACCCCATGAACCCAAAAGTTGAACATTTTTAAAACCCCACCCAAAAACATGATTTTGCACAGCATCTGAGGAAGCACCTTTTGGCATGTATTTGAAAAATGTCTCCACTCTTGCTCATGAGGTGGGTTCCCAAAAAGGCTGTGTTGAAAATTTGTTGTAAAAAGAACAGAGAGTTTTTGAAAAGGGTCGTACAATTACAAATTGACAAAGTTACGACTATGAGTAAAAGTTAAACAACCACAGAAGGCTTTGGGTAAACTTTGGAAAACATAATATTTAGACACAAATCAGCTTGTATTTCACATATCTTCCATATGTTTCTCCTCTCCGTTATGAGTTACTGAAGAGTTTCCCACAAAAACAAGATATTTGTCCCTTAGAGTTCATCTGCTTCTATTGCTTATTCCCTACTTGAAATTATATTTCTTTGTTGTGACATCACAGTCGATTGCCATGGGAATAACTGAGATGTCACAGGCAGAGTATTCTGACCTCAGGTTGAGAAGAAGCAATAAGGAGTTGATGAACCCTCAAGGAACAGCTCTCTTTTTCATCCAGATGATCTCCATAATAAATAATGGTGATGAGAAACAGAGAGCTAATAAGAAATACAAGTTGCTTTGTGTCCAAATATTATGTTTTTCAATGTTCTTTTCAAGGCATCAGTGTCTCTTGAAAACCTGACTGAAATACATTAAACCGGGCTTACCTTATATTGCAGTTACTGGTTCCAGCAGCAACAAGTGCTTTTAATTGGAGAGTGGATCTATGCCATGGGACAATTTTAGGTGAGTGAGGGTGTGTGTGGGGGGGCTGGGGTGGTGGGTGCTGAGTGCATAGTCAGGGTGGGGTGTATGTGGGTGTGGGGGGTGTTCCGATGGGTGAGGTACAGTTTTGTAGAATAAATGATGGATACGTGGGTGTATACAAGGAAATAAACCCACAGAGTGGGCTAACCATATCATAAAGGCCACAAGCCCAAATGACAAGTGGTTTTATGATCTGGTTACACCAAAGACAAGTTCATTTCTGAGTATAGCAGACTTGCCCATCTTTTATTTTATATAATACATTTTGATGGTTATTCTTAGTTCTGATTGACACTTGCATAAGCAGAGAAAGGGCATACAGAAAAATAAAAGCTAACAACTACTATGGGGAAAGTCCCAACCATGTAAAATATATATATATATATATATATATATATATATATAAAATGCCTGTATACTAGGGTTGAGTAAGCACTTTACCCCATTTAATCAATTTGTATGCAATGTGGTAGGCAGGGAGTCTGGGCTAGAGTCTCTGGATCCTTAAATTTTTGTGTGAATCTGGGGAGGGTGAAAAGTTATTGAGCTGCAATAATGCTAATACTCATCCATATTAGGAGTTTTTTTGCTTACCTGTACCTGGAAAAAAATTTTAAACCTGAAACATACAGGTTTCGTAGAGTCTGGACCAACATACTCACTTTTTCAAGTTTTAAGTTTTTAACTTATATGGTTTTTAAAATATAAATTAAAAACTGTGCCATTCGTGGACTCCTCTTTTACAGCGGAGTATTCCTTTTTATGTCCTGTTGTACTTATTTTTGCAGTTACCTCTCCCATGATGTATCTTTATGACACAAGACATTTCACTATTGTTAGTATTAAAAGGAGTGGTGCGCTCAGCGTGATCTACTTGTTTTATTATGCTTTGTGTCAGGTATTTTACTGTATGTGTTTTGAATACTCAGTAAACATAAGACAGGATTTTCAAACCATGGAGCAGGGCTTTGCATCCAGCACTGCGCCATGATACTTAGGTTCTGGCAGTGCACCAAACCCTTTGTCGCAACTGTGCTCAATTTTACAATCTTGGGTGCAGCTGCGACAGTTTTCATGGATGATGGCAGCTTGCGCCAAATATCAGGTGCAGGCTCCATAAAAGGCCCACACATTTGTCACAAGGTAGACCAGAAAAAGTTGGTCTACCTTGTGGCAATTGCAGCACAGGGTAGAAGAGCCTGTTTGAT
Source organism: Neoceratodus forsteri (assembly GCA_016271365.2). Classification (NCBI taxonomy): domain Eukaryota; kingdom Metazoa; phylum Chordata; order Ceratodontiformes; family Ceratodontidae; genus Neoceratodus; species Neoceratodus forsteri. Next base: position 936,036,282 of record CM028133.1, read on the forward strand.
CGCTGCAAGTCCCATGTGCCATATCATCGGTGAACCGGGACTTGTGGCCATCTAATGCTTTAGAAAATCCTGCCCACAAAGTTTAAAAAAAAAAAACTGTGCCTTTTTCTGAGAATGCTCAGTTTAAAAAATGAACATTCAAAGGATAGGGATTTTTTTTGCATTAGCAGTTTGACAGAAAATGATTTGCTTTAAACTGCTTCTGTCAAGTCGCTGATGAAAGCAGTCTGAACGAAATTGAAAGTGATTTAATCGAAAGTGATTTCTTTCACACTGTTTTTGGCAGCTGGCTGACAAAAGCAGTGCAAAGGAAATCACCTTCACTCACACTACTAACCCACTAAACCTCCATATCCTAAGAACCACTCCCTCCTGACCCACATATAATTTTAGCATATGGTGAGTGCCCAGTCCTGCTGCCAGTATCCTCCCAGACTCACACTTCATATATTACCAGACTGTGGGTGCCCAGTCCCGTAACTGATAACCACCTCTCTCTCCTGATCCACGTTTGAATTAACTAAAAATGAATGGCAGATGCCCAATCCTGTCAGCCATTACATATTTGCTAAAGTGGACATTGTGGTGCCCACCTCAGTGCCAGCTGAGATAACCCACCGAATAAGAAGTGGAGTGGGGTGCCTACCCCTGTGCTGCTTTATGTGACAGCCTGACTCCCATCCCCTCCAGTCTGGCTCACCCCCCCCAACACACACATATAGACACACACACACACACACACACACACACACATTGCTAGTGACACCAGGGATCCCACTGCTGGTGCTGCTTAAGAGTGTGCTGACACTGGGGTGCCCAATCTTCAGCATCAGTACCCCTGAAGAAAAGAAAACTGTTCCTCAAAGATCTTTTTCTATTTTAACAACCGGAAATTAAGAAAATGGTCCCTTGTTGATCTTGGAATCCCCCTCTGATCCCCCCACTAAGCACCCACAAACCTTACCCCACACATCCCTCACTCACCTACAGAAAGTCACTCAGCATAGATGCACTTTCAAGTGAAAAAGACGTCCTCCGCCTTGAAGCACAACTGCGAACTAAGGAAACAAGATAAGTGCCAACAACGTAATTTCAATGGCTTTTGAACTTTTAATCATAAGTATTTGTCATTTTTGAGTGTCTTTGAGCCAAATTTTCAACATAGCTACTTGGGACCCCACCGCATCAACAAGGTGGGCGAAATGCTTAAAATCCAGCCTGAAAGGTAATTCTGCAGTCACACCATGAAATCACTTATTAGACAGGATTTTCAAATACGTGCTTCATGGGGGGGGGGTTTATAAAAAGATGATGGTGAAAATTTGGCAAGTATGTAAAAATGAGTAAGTTTTAAATGTCCATTAAAATATTTCTATTTTCACTCATGAAATTTGGTAATTTTCAATATTTTGACCTCTGATTTTCAACATAGCCATTTTTTCACATCACCTGATGAACATGCCAGATGTTTTTTTTCGAATCCTGCCCAAAACATGTTTTCATTATTGTGGTGCGAAATTACATTTTTGTTAGTTTTTATAAATAGTTCGGGAGGCGGGGTCATTAAAGCACTATGCTGTAAATTTGAGTCAAAATGTCAAACAAAAAAAGTTATGAAGAAATGTGTGCAGGGCTGGCCTTTGGCCCAGTGGGTAGCATGCTGCAATCTTGTGCCAGTAACCTGGGTTCAGGGTGGAGCACAGTGAGCCAGCTCAACAACCCATAACTGGGGAGACATCCAGCCATGCAGTACCACTCCCAGCCTGAGGAAGGGATGGTACAGTGTTGGATGCATGGGCAAGAAGTAACCATACAGTGAAGAGAACTTTTTTCTTGGCATGCTGCCCAGAGGGCCCTGTGCCTTGCCACCCATAGCTTCACAGAAGCACAGGGCTCAGAGGGCCCTGCACATTCACAGTCAGATGGACTCTTGGCCCTGCATGTTTGCATCTTGCATATGTGAATCAGTATATGATTCCACTGTCACAAAAAGAAAGGTAATTCATTGCAAGAAAGCTATGTTAATGCATACATTAGGACTGAAGAACACAAATCAGACAAAGTAAGAAAATTAAAAGTATTAGGGTTAGGAGTCTTGGGAGCCTTAGTGAATTAGTGGTGTGGTGTTTCTTGGGGCTGTCAGCCTTATGAACTCCCTTCCCTGAGCAAACAGCATGGTCTCTTGCTTTGTGCAAGGTCTTACATGATGAAAGCTAGAACTAAGTCTGTTGGTCACATGTGACAAGACATACTTTTCTACCACCAGAGAGTATATGGCTATGAGGCACTGGCTTGCAGCTGTGCCTTGTGCTATGGACAGGATGCTATTAGCTGGGGGGAGGGGGTGGGCATTAGGGTTGACAATCCCAAGGAACACAACATCACAGATGTGTCAAGACTCCCAAGACTGCAAACCCTCTTTTTCATTTTCTTACTTTATTCACTTTGCATTCTTTAAGCCTAATGTGCACACTAATGTACTTTTTTGCAATGAATATATTATAGTGGCACAGTAGTGCCACTATAGTTAGGGTTGAGTAGGCTGTTTAATGTTAAACCTTTAAATCTGCACCTTAATAGCTTTGCCCCATTCAACAGAATTGCATAAAATTTGCCTGAGTTGCAAAGTCTCTTGATTTACCAAGTTTCTTTCTAGTCAGATGTGAAGATTCCAAGATCCAGATAGTGTGTTTTTAGGAAAAATCTAGTTTTTTTTTATTCGAAGGTTTTTGTCATCACCTACAACTCAAACAGTTTAAAAGTCTGATCTGACATTTTTAGGGTAGAAAAGGCTTTACTCAGAATGGTGCTTTTCGTTGGTATGGTGAAAAAATATTAATTGGTCCCAAGTTATAAGGATTTAGAATTTCGGTTATAAGCATGCTCAGTAGAGTCTTTTGGATAGATGTTTGATACCCTATTGAGCATGCTCAGATCCAAAATTTCAAATCCTTATAACTTGGGAACAGATTAATATTTGTTCACCAAACCAATGAAAGGCACCATCCTGGGGCAAGCCCTTTCTAACCTGAAAAATTCAGACCAAAATTCCAACCCATCTGGGCTGTAGGTGAACAGCAAAAGACCGCAAGTTTTTCTAAAAATGCAGTATCTGTATCATCTGACTGGAACGAAACTTGGCAAATCAAGACACCTTGTCCCCCAGACTGTGCTTGCAAAATGTTGTGCAATTCTGTTGAACAGAGGCAAAGCTATTGATAGATTTATATATAGTATATATATCTGTTAAGGTGTGGGACAACAGATGGACACAACAATGGAATTGTAAGTTAACACACTTGTTTTTGTGTGATGTTTATACAAAACAAAAGAAAGAAAAACATTGCAATACTTGCAAAGAAAAGAAAACAAATCAAGCATAAAGCAAACCAACAAACTGTGGCAAACTTTTCCTTCATTTCCACTGATATATAGCAACACACTCTCCTAGTCCTATGCCTGCACTAGTCAGCAACTACTGACCCTCCTTTTTCAGAACTGAGGTAGGGCTTTTTATAAGTTCACTAGAAGTTGGAGAAATTTTCCACTGCTCTTCTGATTAACAGCAGACATAACATGAAACTAGCCACTAGGGGCCACTGTTGCTTCATAAAGAACAGTTATTTGGCAGCCACCTGGAGTACATAGCATAGCTCGTTTACAACATTGTTAAAGGTCAGAGCCAAGATCAGAACAGTCTGTGCTCTCTTAAACTCTCCTGCAGGGTCCTATTACCCCATGCTCTCTGCTGCAAAATATATCTTAGAGGGGGGCTGCTTACATCTCAAAAAAGCAGACAGGTTTTTGTTATTCTTATATTAAAACTGCCCCCTTAGTTTTGTTTTATGGCCAAATACCTGAGAAGAAAACAATATACAAGTTCAATATTATTTGAGGGTTTTGGCTGGTTTCTAGTTAGTTTTTAGGTAAATATGCACAGAAAGCCACTGTACTTATACAGGACCTGATGGCTGCATCTCTCCTCAGTCAAGGTTCTACCTAATATTTCAGCAGTTTTATACACAATACTATGGAGTGGCAGGGAAACTACAGAGATACAGAAACATAAAAAGAGGGCAGCTTCATCAACTAAACATCAGGGCCATTTTGTTCTGACAAATAACAGATTATACTTTCCTGTCCTGAGCGTACTGCTGCTCAGGGCATTTCATTACTGGTACCAGTACTTTTCTTCGTAATCCCCGCATAGGGAGCCACAGGGAAAACAGGTTTAGAAAACAAAAGAGGACATTGGGGTTGCCGGCATCATAGATCACAGAGCACCATCAATATTCTATATATTCTTATTCATTTTTAAGGCAGATAACCATCTATGGGTGCACAGGCATATATATGGCATTTACCCATGCTACCATGTTACAGAGTTCATTATACATTAACTTCCCTATGCCTGGACTTTTAAGAAGATATATGAAATTTAGCAGGAGATAAAAAAAGGAGAGGGAGAAGGAAAAGGATTCACCCAAAGGTGGCCAACCATCCAGATTGGAAATGTAAAAGGGATAGTGCAAATAACAGATGAGAACTGTTGCAACAGAGTTCAGAAGTCAGTAAGTGGTCCATTACCATGGCAGGGAAATCTCCTGTCACAATATCTGCATACAGTGTATTATAGTGGTGTGGTAGCACCACTATAGTCAGGGTTGAGTAGGCTGTTTAATGTTAAACCCCTAACTTTGTACCTTAATGGTTTTGTCCCATTCAGTGGAATTGTGGCAACATTTTGCATGTGCAATCTGGAGGGCAAGGTCTCTTCATTTCCCATGTTTTGTTCCAGTCAGATGTTCGGAGTCAGAGATCTTGGTAGTACATATTTAGGAAAAATCAAGGTTGTGTGCCATTTCTTTATCATTGCCTGTAGCCCAGACAGTTTGGACTTATGGTCTGAAATTTGTAGGGTAGAGAGAGCTTATCCCAGAATGGTGCCTTTCATTGGTTTGGTGAAAAAATATTAATCAGTTCCCAAGTTATAAGGGTTGGAAGCTTCAGTCTGACCAACCGCACACACCTTCATAAGTTTGAAGTTTACAAATTGTGTCGTTTTTAAAATATCAGTTAAAAACTGTCTCATTTTCTGAGCATCTCGGTTCAAAAACTGAACATTCTAAGGATAGTTGGATTTTTGTGTTGGTGTAAATGAAGAAACAAAAATTGCTAATGTCACTTGAAAATCACTTTTGAATGTTTTCACAAATGAATATTATCACTGACATGAGAATCACTTTTGTGAGAATTGCTTTCATGATATGGCAGTGAAACATATAAAAGTGAAAACACTATATGAAAATGAAAACAATGCTACTGAAAAGCAACAATTTTTAAACCTCAAACTTGCAAAAGCTTGTTCCTTGGCTGTTTGTGCACCCTGTGCTTTTGTGCAACTACAGATGCAGATGATCAGAGTCCATCTGGCTGTGGTGCAATAACAGATGTAGACACGCTGGGCCCTAAGACAAGAATCTGTGGGGCTATCCAAGGGGCTGCAGAAGTTTTACACATGCAAATAAGCAGGGCTATCTGGGCCCAGTGCCAAGGGAAGAGTCCATCTAGGCCCTGCACTTCCATTCAGCTATAGATGCAAACACGCAAGGCCCTCTAATCATCTTCACCATATTGTTACTTGTTTTTTTTTTTATATTAACATGCTTTTCAGTGACATTATTTCATGTTTGTATTTTTCACTATAGTATTGTTCTCTTTCAAACATTTTCACTAATGAATGTTTTCACTTTCTCACAAGAATTGCTTTTGTGATGTGGTAGTGAAAAATACGAACATGAAAATATTGCTTTTGTAATGTCCTAAATCTAATCTATGCTGAAGGGACAAAAGTATTTTTGTTTATATGCAAGTCAGGCTAGTGTCTACTATTGTACCTAACCTGCAGTCCTTGTTCACTGTATAGGAACAAACCAATAAGCAATGCTGAATTGTGCATAAATAGGTGCATCAATAATGCTCTGCATGAGAACCCCCTAGTGGGCATATTACAAAGTCAATATGTGAAATTTTTAAAAATGTTAAAGTATTTATTTTATATAATGTATCATTTAGACCTCGTGAAATAACTGAGATGTGTTTTCGTAACAACTGTGCAACTTCAGAATTTTTTTAATATTATATTGATGCGATATTCTTGTTAAATGTAAATCTTTAATTGTGTAATTGAAAGTATTGGAAGGTCTAAGAAACTAGAGCACAGTTCAGACTCCATTGTACAGACGTTTGAAAAACATCTTTACCAAATGTTTATTGGTGGTGTGTCAACAGCATACATGTGGTCGCCCAAGTGCCGTCATAAAGTAGGTATCCAGTCAAAATAGAAAAATGAAAACAGCGCTACTGAAAATGGCACTGTCATAACAGCATGCGCAGTTTTCAAGTTTATTTATATTTAGCACAGTTTTTCACTGCACCCATTTTCTGTGTTCTGAGCAGTGTGATTTTTGACTGCATTGTTTTCAATTCACTATTTTGATCTGGACCCCCATAAAGTATATGCCAGTACCTGCTAAAAGGAAACAGTCCCTCATAGTCTTTTGACGTTTTTTCAACCTGTAAAAAAGAAAAATAAGACATAATGGGAGTGGTGCAGTGCAATGGCTGTGCGGAGGCAGTGTTCCAGGAGATATTCTGGAGGCTGTGAGGCTGCCCTATTTGCAGGCACTTCTCTGGTCTGAGGGAGGAGGTTGCCCATCTCCAGGCTGTCCTGGCTAGGATTTGAGAAACCTCCTCCCCCACCCAGGGACCACCAGGGCCACTGCCACTACCTCAGAGGTTGCCAAGAAAGAGGAGCGGCTGGACCAAGATGGGCTCAGGGAGGGAGAGGGTGGTGGAACAGAGGTGCGTCCCTCCAGCTATACATCTCCACAATTCATACATTTTTCTGGTGGATAGTGGTTCCTCTATGGAGGTACCAGCAGTGGAGACCAAGGAGAATGCTGGGAACCTCCACAAAGGAGACCCACAGGAGGGTGGCATGGGACCCCACAGGGGAAAGAAACAACTCCTGGTGGGGGACTCAGTCATTGGGGGGGTAGAAGTGGGGGAGGAAGGGGAGAGGGAGGTAAGGTGCCTGCCAGGCACCATGGGTTGGAGGGACAGGAAGCGAATCCTCAGGATCATGGGAACACCTGCACGAGGGAGGGAGCTGGATGTCATTGTCCACCTAGGGACAAATGACCTGGTTGGGAATGGGATCAGAGCAGTGCAAGAGGAGTTTGTAGAGTTGGGGAGGGGCCTTAGACAAGAAGCGCATATGGTAACCTTCTCGGAGGTGCTGCCTATCTATGGCAAGGGTGATGCTAGGGTACTCCACACCATGGAATTCAATGAATGGTTTAAACACTGGTGTGGAGCTCAGGGTTTTGGCTTCACTGGGGACTGGGGAGCCACCTGGAGGGATGCAGGCCAATACTGGCATGATGGTCTGCATCTGTCCAGGGGGAACCAGGATCCTAGGTGATAGGTTTAAATTCTTCATTGGCAAGCATTTCAACTAGCCGAGGGGGGAGGCATTGAAAAGGAGCAGGAAAATCCCAGCCTCCCCCCCCACAAAACAAGGTAATTAGTGAGGTAAACACCAAGGTAGAGAAGACATTAGGGAGAAGGACAGAGGTAAATGCAAAAAATGGCAAAGGCAGTAAGGACAGGGATGGGGCTAAAAGGGGTAAGGCCATCACAAAATGGAGGGTGATGAGTACCAATGCCCATAGTTTGTTTAACAAGCTTCCTGAACTAGTGGCCTTGATGGAAGAGGAATGCCTGGATAGTGTGGCAGTCACAGAAACATGGTACACAGAGAACCATCGTCGTCGGTAATCCCTCGATTCGAGGAATGATCTCTACCATGGTTCACTGATGAGTCCTGAGGTAGTTCCATAATCCAATCCTAGAGCCACAGATTCATCCACAGAAATTGCAGATGTTTCCATGTGGGAGAGCTGCCCACTGGCTGGGGTTTCTTTCCCTTTCCTTCCTACACTCTTTCTTTTCAGCTTCGAGGGCAAGGCATTTCTCTTTGAAGCAGGCCACCACTTGATGGAGGTTCTGGTGCCATTGGGATCGGTTGGCAGCCAGCTTCTCCCAGCTCATGATGTCCGTATCTGTTTTCTTGAGATATGCCTTCAGTGCATCTTTGTAGCATTTCCTTTGACCACCATGGGATCTCTGGCCGTGACTGAGCTGGGAGTATAAAATTTGTTTGGGGAGTCGAGAGTCGGGCTTCCGTACACAGTGTCCAGTCCAGCGGAATTGATGTCTGAGGATCATTGCCTTAATGCTGGTAACATTGGCCTCAGCGAGAACGCTGACATTAGTGCAGTGGTCTTCTCACTTGATGCAGAGGATTTTCCTGAGACACCGTTGGTGGTACCTCTTCAGGATCTTTGATGATGTTGGTAAGTCACCCAAGTTTCACATCCATAAAGAAGGGTAGGGATGATAACCGAACTGTATACCTGGATCTTGGTGTCCTTTCGTATGTCACGGTCAGTGAAGTCACGCTGAAGTAGTTTCCCAAATGAGGTCCTAGTGCAATGGATCCTGTGCTGAATCCCATCGTCGATGTTCACTGTTAGGGAGAGGTGTCTAACGAGGTAAGGGAAGTGCTCGACTGTCTCCAGGGTCTGTCCCTCAATGGTGAATTGTGGAGGGTCATTTACAAGGCCTTGAGCAGGCTGACAGAGCACCTTGGCCTTCTTGATGTTAAGGGAGAGTCCCAGACTTCGGTAAGCTTCCACAAAGAGATCTAGCACAGACTGGAGGTCGCTCCTGGTGTGTGCAAGGATGGCACAGTCATCAGCATACTGGAGGTCAATGACGGATGCCTTGCAAACTGTGGTCTTTGAACGGAGACATCCAAGATTAAAGAGCCCTCCATCCATTCTGTATTCAATGTCAATTCCAGTGGGAAAGCAGTCTTTGGTGAGGACTAGGATGACTGCTAGGAAGATACAGAACAAGGATGGAGCAATGACACACACTTGCTTGACCCCAGTTTGGATGATGAACGTATCTGTCCTTGAACTATTATGGAGAACACTGGCAGTCATCTGGTCAAGCAGAAGCCTCAGGACCTTGATGAATTTTGTAGGGCAGCCAAATCTGGCCAGCACCTTCCACAAGGCTTCATGATTGATGGAGTCAAAGGCCTTTGTCAGGTCGATGAAAGCCATGTACAGGTCCTGATGTTGTTCCTGACACTTTACCTGGATCTGCCTAGCAGTGAAGATCATGTCGATTGTCCCATGAGATGGTCTGAATCCACACTGAGATTCCAGCAGGACTTCGTCTGCGATGGGAAGGAGAAGGTTCAGAAGAATACTGGCAAGGATTTTCCCTGTGGTGGAGAGTAAAGCAATGCCTCGATAATTTCCACACACCGACTTGTCTCCCTTCTTGAAGATGGTAACAATGTCAGCATTCCTTAAGTCCTCTGGAATCTCCTCATTGTTCCAAATTTGGAAAATGAGTTTGTGGAGCTTTAGTACCAGTTCCTCACCCCCAGACTTGTAGACTTCAGCCTGTATGCCATCTGGTCCCATAACTTTGTTTTTTTTTGCCAGCTTGATGGCATGTCTTCTTCTTCAATGGTAGGAGAGTTGGCGAGAGAGTCTCTTTCAGGGTGTTGAGGGACAGAATTGATAGTGGCATCTGTCACAGATGACTCACAGTTCAGAAGTGTTTCAAAATGCTTCTTCCATCTAGCTAAAATGCCATCTTTTCCCTTTAGGAGCATCAAGCCATCTTGAGATCGGAGGGGAATGGGACCATGGGAGCTAGGACCATAAATGGCCCTTGTAGCCTGGAAGAAGCTCCGCATGTGATGTTTGTCAATACAGAGCTGGATGTCCTTGGCCTTGTCTTACCACCATTTGTTTCTTGATGTCTTGGATCTTCCTTTGAGCTTCAGCCTTGAGCTGCTGGTATGACTCTTTCTTTTGCTGGCATGGGGTGTCATCTTTCCATGTGCAGTGAGCTCTTCTTTTCCGGTTGAGCAGGTCTTGAATCTCAATATCATTTTCATCAAACCAGTCCTGGTGATGCCGGGTGACATAGCCAATAGATTCAGTACATGCCGAGTGGATGGCGGTCTTGAACTCCTTCCAGTATCTCTCAAAGTTATCATCAGCTGCGGGCATGGCAGGGAGCCTTGCTTGGAGACTTTGCTGGAAGTCCTCTTGAACCACTGGGTCTTGAAGGGACTTAGTGTTGAATTTCCTTTGCATTGATTTTGGCTGCCTTTGATGTTTCTGAGTGAGCCGGATGTTCATGACAAATCTGACAAGACGATGGTCTGTCAAGCAATCATCAACTCCTTGCATGGCCCTTGTGATGCTTTTGATGTAGACATCCTTTCGATCACAGGTTCTGACAATTACGTAGTCAAGAAGGTGCCAGTGCTTGGATCGAGGGTGTCTCCAAGTAGTCTTATACTTGTCAGTCTGTCTGAAGATGGTGTTCGTGATGACCAAGCCAAGCTCTGCACATTTCTTCAGGAGTAGGGTGCCATTGGAGTTTGTCTTTCCTACCCCCTCCTTCCCAATGATACCATTCCAGAGATCTGAATCATGCCCAACTCTGGTGCTGCAGTCACTAAGGAGAATGATCTTGTCTTCCTTAGGGGTGCTGGTCAGGACTCTGTCAAGGTTGGAGTAGAACTGTTCCTTGACATTCTCGTCAGCGTTAATTGTTGGGGTGTATGCACTGATGACAGTGGCATGCTGATTGTTGCTGAGCTTAAGATGAAGGGTCATGAGGTGTTCATTGATGCCATTTGGGAGCTCTGCAAGCTGTTTGATGAGCTTATTCTTGATAACAAGGCCAATGCCGTGAATGCATCTGTCTTCAGCAGGCTTCCCTTTCCAGAAGAAGATGAAACCTCCACCCTCTTCTCTCAACTGGCCTTCATCTGGTCATCTTGTTTCACTGAGGGCTGCAATATCAATGTTACATCTTGCAAGTTCCTTGGTGATAATAGCAGTTGTTCTTTCTGGTCATTCGCTATACTGGTTGTCCATCAGAGTACAAACATTCCATGTCGCAAAAATCAATGTCTGTTTTTTGTTTCGACCACAGAGAGAGTGATCCCACTGGATGCTGCTATCCAGCCAGGAGAAGGTGAGACAGCCTAGGTTTAGGGCACCTTTTCTAGCCCCTTCCCCATGTGGGGTGAGCAGAGGGGGATCCTAAAGAGGACTGCTCAGTCACAGCAGCAGCTGCTGAATTGCACCCCTGTCCCAGTCCAGGTTCCAGATGACCTTCAAACTACCGCCACCTATGCACATATTTGTGGCTAGAGACTGCTGTATTCACTGGTCCTGTCCCCATCACCACTAGTCTGTTGCTGCAGGGCTTGGAAGGTTGGTTGCGGTGATGTTGTTTCCCATGGCAGAAGCCTGCACATGACTTCTTTTAGTGTGGGGAAGCTGGTGCACCTACAGCAACCACACAAACTTGACAAGCAGGAGATCTAACACCCAGTGGCAAGGAGAGTCCAAGATGACTGGAGATCCCCATCTTGTTGCAGCCTTCATCCGCCTTCACAGACATTGAGATCCTAACATCTTCTTCCACCTGATCCACCGTTGAGGACTTTGGAGGTTGGACCGCACTTAGTCTGGGACCTTGCCTCAGGCCTGTTCACCACAGGTGACCCTGTCAGGAGTATGAGACTCTGGACAACATAGCCCTGAGGGTCATTGGAACACACAAGCCTCTCCACCATGACAAGGTCTCGGTCCAAGGAGAACCATGACTGGAATGTCAACATACCAGGATGCACAATCTACAGGAGGGACAGGGAGGGAAAAAGAGGAGGAGGAGGAGTAGCTCTCTATGAAAGGGAAGGGATTAAAGCAACAGTACTAAAGAGTAAACAGGGAGCAGATGAAGCACTCTGGGTCACCTAGGAGACAGGAAATAGAACCATAATCCACATGGGGGTTATATACAGACCCCCATCTCAGGGGGAGGGAATGAACAAGGAAATGATATAAGGCATTCTTAGAATAGCAGAAAAAGGGGAAATATTGTTAATGTGGTCCTGAATATGCCAGATGTTAACTGGAGCACCTTTGCTGCAGGCACATCCAAGAGCAGAGTCATTCTTGATGCCCTACAAGGGGCATCCCTCAGAAAATCTAGTACTGGAACCCACTTGGGAGGGAGCAATCCTAGACCTGGTACTCTCAAATGGGGATGGAGAAAGAATCTCAGATTCAGAAGGGGGTAGTCATCTGGGAACAAGCTACCACCAAACAGTGTGGTTCATGATAAACACAGCTATAGATTCAAGCCATTCAAAAGCAAGAGTATTGGACTTTAAGAGAGCTGACTTTGGGAAAATGAGAGAGTGCCTCCAAAAAGCACTAGCAAACAGGCAAGAAGGAGGGGTGGAGGAACAATGGGAAGTAATCAAAACAGCCATCACAGAGGCAACAAGCCTTTGTGTGAAACAAATCAACAAAACACAACAAAGGGAAAAAAACGCTATGGTTCTCAAAAGAGGTGGCAGAGAAGGTTAAGGAGAAAAGGATAGCATTCAGAAAATATAAGGAAATGCAGAAGGAGCAGAACAGAGAACTTTACCAGTTAAAGCACAAAAAGGCAGGGAAGGCTGTCAGAATAGCAAAGGACCAAACTGAGGAAAGGATAGCCAACTCTGTTAAGAAGGGGGATAATACATTTTATAGGTACATTAGGGAGTGAAGAAAGACTAAGGGAAGGATACTGAGGCTTAATAAAGGGGAGGGAATGTGGCCAGAGTGTGACAGTGAAAAAGCAAGGATATTTAATGAATATTTCTGCTCAGTATTCACAAAGGAAGAGGAGGGAGAGGTATCTAAACCAAACAAGAGAAACACTCTGGATACGGGGCTGATACCAGTCCATTCACAGAAGAAAGGGTTCTGAAAGAACTAGTAAAACTGAAGGTGAACAAAGCAATGGGGCCTGATGGGATTCACCCAAGAATTCTAAAAGAACTAAGGGTAGAACTAGTGACACCACTGACTACTCTCTTTAACAAATCATGGGAGGATGGGGTGGTACCTGAAGACTGGAGGAGGGTGGATGTGATTCCTTTTCACAAAAGTGGGAGCAGGGCAGAGGCAGGAAACTACAGACCAGTTAATTAGACCTCAGTGGCAGGGAAAATTATGGAATTACTTCTGAAGGAAAGAATTGTTGTGTACCTAGAGGACAGTGGGGCACAGGACCAAAGGCAGCATGGATTTACAGTAGGAAGATTGCGTCAGATGAATCTAATAGATTTCTTTGACTGGGTGACCAAAGTAGTAGACCAGGGAGGGTCTGTAGACATGACCTACCTAGATTTTAGCCAGGCATTTGATACAGTCCCACACAAAAGATTAATATACAAGCTAACCAGCCTTGGAGTGGGTCCCAAGGTGGTAGCCTGGATAAAAAATTGGTTGGATAACAGGACACAAAGGGCAATAGTAAACGGAGTCCACAGTGAAGAAAGGAGTGTTACTAGAGGGGTATCACAGGGTTCAGTACTGGGACCAGTCCTTCTTAATGTCTTTATAAGTGACATTGCAGAGGAATTGGAAGGAAAAGCATGTCACTTTGCAGATGACACAAAGATCTGCAACAGGGTTGATATTCAAGATGGAGTGGAAAGGATGAGAAGGGACTTGGCAAGGTTGGAGGAATGGTCAAATGTATGGCAGCTTAGATCCAATGCAAATAAGTGCAAGGTAATGCACCTGGGAAACAAAAACCCAAGGGAATAGTACACAATGGGGGGTGAGATACTGACAACAACAAAAATGGAAAGGGGCCTGGGGGTAATTATATCAGATGACCTAAAGGTGGGCAAGCAATGTGAAAAGGCAGTAAGGAGGGCTGGAGGGATGCTGGGATGCATAGGGAGAGGCAGCAACAGTAGAAAGCAGGAAGTTGTTATCCCTCTGTACAGACAGTTGGTGAGACCCCATCTGGAGTACTGTGTGCAGTTCGGGAGGCCCCATCTCCGCAAAGACATAGACAGAGTGGAGGCTGTCCAGAGGAGGGCAACCAAACTGGTGCAGGGTCTGCACCAGAAGGTATATGAAAAGAGACTAAAGGAGCTTAATATGTATACCATTGAGGAAAGAAGGGAGGGGGGAACATGATAGAAACTTTCAAGTACCTCAAGGGAATCAACAAAGTCCAAGAGAGTAGTATCTTTCAGAAAAAGAGATGTGCAAGAACAAGGGGGCACAATTTGAAGATGAGGGGGGACAGCTCAGAGGTAATGTGAGGAAGTATTTTTTCACAAAGAGAGTTGTGGATGCATGGGACAGCCTTCCTGAGGAGGTCATGGAGTCAAGAACAGTGGGGGAATTCAAGAATGCATGGAACAGACATAAGGCAGTTCTAGTGGGGAGGGTAGGAGGAAGTAGGCTGTTGGTTAACTAGGATCTGCAGCTTATCTATCAGGTAGGAAAATGGGAAGACTAGGTGGGCCAAGCAGTCCTTATCTGCCATCAAATTCTATGTTTGTATGTAAAATGGTCCATTGCCAATCTGTCCCAGCCCCCAGCCCCCCACTCATCCCACACCAACCCCCACCACTGAGCACCCACTACCTGACACCCCACACACACCCTCAATCACCTAAACAGGTCCCATCACGTAGAGCCACTCTCCAATTGAAGACACATCTTGCTGCTGGAACCGACGACTGTGATATGGCAGAATAAGGTAAGTAAGGTTTAATGTATTTCAATGGGGTTTGAACTTTTATTCAAAACTTTGACATTTTTTAATATTTTTACACATAATATTTAACATGGTCTGTTTGGCCTCCCACATCTTGAACAATGGTGATGGAAATGTTCAAATCTGGCCCGGAAGATGATTTTTGTAGTCACTATATGAAATCACCTTTCAGGCGAGATCTGAAAGTTTTCACCTACCAGTTCATGAAGTGAATAGGAAGGATTTGTTGAAAATTTGGTGTAAGAATATATTGAAATGACCAGGTTGTGAATGAATGTTGAAATATTTCAATGTTCACTCATAACTTCACTAATTTTCAATATTTTTTCACCTAACATTCAACATGGCTTTTTTGGGAACCCTTCCTCATGAATGTGGTAGTTGAAATTTTTCAAATATGTGCTGAAATGTGATTTTGGAATCACTATGCAAAATCATATTTTGGACAGGATTTGGAAATTTTTACCTACTAGGTTCATGAGATGGGGTCACAAGAAGACTATATTGACAATCTGGTATAAAAATATGGCAAAATACCCAAGTTATTAACGGAGGCTGAATTTTTCAAGGTTCACTCATAACTGCTTGAATTTTCAATATTTTAACTCCAAACTTTCAATATAGCCATTTTTTACACCACCTCATAAATGAGACTGGTGTCATTTTTCAAATCCTGGTGGAGATGTTTTTGCACCTGTGGTATAAAATTACATTTCAGCCAGTATTCTATAAATGCCACATGTCAGTTTTGTATGTGGGGTCACAAAATGAATACATTGAAAATTTGGGGTCAAAACTGAAAAAAAAAAAAAAAGATTATTAAGAAGTGTTGTGTGTATTGCCAGCCTTTACCCCAGCAATTTGTGCTTTGTGATCTGGTGCTGGTAAGCTGAGTTTGGGGGTGAGCTCATTGAGCCAGCTCGATGGGCCGAGGCTATCAGAATGGTGCTAATCTTCCAAGAATCAATCTTCACCATTCATTACTGGATGGGTCTGTGCCAGAGGTGCTTGGTTCCCATGGGAGCACATAGCTTTAAAAGTTTAGAGCTAGGGCATTGATGTTGGGAACAGTGCTGCCCCTGGGGCAGACACAAGACATGGTGCTTGTGGAATGGCCAATAGCTGATGCTGGCTCCCTGCTACTCTTAGTTCTGTACATCCTACCATCACAGTAGCGCTCCATAGGAGCATTCACCACTTGTTGCTGTGCCATCAGTTTGCCGCTGCCAGCTCAATGTCGTATCTCTCCTTTTTTCATCTTTTCTGACACTGCTTTCTGTCTTATCCATTCTTCTACAGCGCCAGGCTTTATTTTTGCTATTTTTAGTTTTTTTCCAAGGTCTTGTCATACCTACTTCTCAGGGGCCTAAAAAGCAGAAGTCAAAGAAGATACTCTTCCTATGTATCAGTGCCCCTATAGGAAGAATATGTCCATCCAGGACCAGCACGATTGTTGTTGGATCTGCCTTGGCGCTCAACATGACATGGAGCACTGTAATTCCTGCTTCTCAATGGATTTCCACACACTTGAGTTTCACATAATGAAGTGGGCTCGCTCGCCCACTACTTTTGGAGTCAGATATTGTATGAGGGACTCTAAGGTAAGGTCCCTGGGCTCTTTCCCTGAGCCCCTCCCAGTACTATACATACTGAGAGAGACCAGTTCTCATCTCATCAAGATTCAGAGACACGGGGAGAAGTCTGTGGGACAACTGAGTCCTTCTGGGGGAGAGCTGCACACCCCTTCCTATTCATGACCCCTTCGGGGGCATGGATGCCTCTGGTGGCGAGGTCAGAGCTATACATTGGGCCTTCCCCAGTGGGCTTCTTCAGGTCATGATCTGGTGCTCCTTTGAGTCCTGGCACAAAGGCCAGTGCCGAGTGAGTGATATGGGGCCACCCACACAGCCAGGTCTCCTCCTGATGCTGCTTGTGGTGCTGGGAGAGGGAAAGCCTTTGTAGTTAGATGCTCAGTGGGGATTTTCTGGATCTCATACCCTGAGTGGTTGGATGACCCAGAGATATGGCCTGGGATGATCCCAACTGGCTTCCAGGCACTGATGATGAAAAGGGCCTCTCTGGACCTAGTTCTAGACCTGAATGGACTTCAGCATCATCATCATCTACAGCTGATTTTCTGTCCAGCACTGGTCTTGATGCTGTCCCCCTTCTGTTTTCTGGCACTGCAGGTGGTGCCAGGGAGGACCTCGGTGCCTATTCTGATGCCGGAAAGGAGGTCGGTGCCAGACGTGGCACATGGCAGGGATCTGTTGCCACTCTCAGTGCTGGGTCTGGCTCTGGTGCTCTCTCTCCCCCCCCAGCTGTGACTCTTGATGCTGAGTCCATTGCTAGGCTTAGCCCAATGGGCAGAGCCCATTCTGGTGATGCTGGAGCTAGTAGATCTCAGTCGGTGCCTCATGTCATGTCCAGAGTTTGTGACCACTCTGACGGTTGTAGTGCTAACTCAAATCCTGTGGCCTCACTGGAACCATCTGGGTCTGTCACAGGTGAGGATGGGGCCACCCTGTGGGACCTCTATGGCTCCAGTCTCCCCACCTGTGGGTCCCCCCAAGGGTACCACCTAGATCACCCCTCTACTGTTGGGTGTTCTCTGATGGATGAGTTTGTCAGGTCCTCCCCTCAGGCAAGGTCTCCTGTACACTCTCACAGCCCTGGCAGAAGACCTGGCCTAGTCCACCATGACCCACCTCCTCCTCCACCTCTGCCTTCTCCTCATTCTCTCCTGGACATTTCAAGTCCTACAGGGCCCTTGACCTGGGACTAGTTCAGGGTGTCAGCAGGTGTCTTTCCCACCTACCTCAGGACACTAAACCAGGCTATTTTCCAACCTGAGACCCTGGCAATGCCACCCCCCAGTCCTTCTCCTTGTAATCCTTGTCTTCCTCCCCTGAGCAAGAGGACTCTTCCCTTCATATCTCCTCAGATGCTGAGTATACCCTTGTCATCAAAAGTTCTTTTTGGTAATAATGAGGGGAGCTGTGAATCAATCATTTTTCAGGCCACAGTCCTATTCATCTGGCACTGTACTTCTTTGGGGAGTACAGTCATGACTACACAGTCATACCTCCTTGGCCTAGGCCCTTTGTGGAGGTGTCTAGAGATATCTGGCTTCATCTCTCTTCCCCTTATTGAGCCCTTAGGGACACCCTGCACAGGTATTGCACACCTGTGGGGTCTCCAGAAGCCATGCCAAACCCCATTTTTTTGGTCCAGCTCCTGGATACCCCCTCTGGGCATAGGCATCCAGTGCATGACCATCAGTCAGACTCTGTGCAGTTTGATGCCTGGGGTCAAAGAGTCTTCATGGCAGCATACATTGTTTTGTGTATCTTGGCACATCAAGCACACCAGATGTCCTATGGCAGGCACCTGTGGGTGATGCTCGGACACCTCTTGGCATCCTTGCCAGACAGTGAAATAACCAGACGGACCAATGCCTTTCCATCCAGGGCCTAGACCTGGCGAGACATCAGACAAGGGTATCCTATGATGCCAAGGATGTAGCCTCTAGGATGGTAGGAACTGTAGTCTGCATTAGGTGGACAGCATGGCTTTGTCTCTCCCAGTTGTCCACCCTTATCCCAGTGTAGGGTGATTGCTTCATGATTCCCAGTTCTTCTCCCACATGGCCAGGTGCAAGCTTGTGGGGTACATTCCTGCTTCCAAGCTACAAGAGCCTCTGCCTGCCCTGACCAGTCTTGGGCCTCATCAAGCCCATAAGGGGCCCCTGCCTCTTTGTGTTTTTCCTCCCATAGGAGGCTGAGAGAATAATCATTTCCCTAAGGGGTGAGCCAGCACCACCCTTCTGGGAGGCAAGATTGGTACTCAGACTATCCAGTAATGGACGGTGAAGACTGATTCTTGGAAAATTTAAAAATTACATACTATACTCATTATAATTCTTGATCTTTCAGAATATATTCACCATTCATTAATGCAACCTGCCCACCATCACCATCTATGACTAGGCATCTGGGCAGCTCACCCCTCTCTCTCTCTCTCTCTTTTTCTTCTGCCTTTCCTCTTCTGGGCTGAGTTTTAAAAAAAAAGAAAAAGAAAGAGAGACAAAGGGGGAATCCACTTGAGGGCTACATCTTAGCTCCTTTGGTACCCCTTCACCTAGCAGTATTCTCTTCTTTCTTGGCAGTAGGTCTCTTGTACTGCCAAACCAGACAGCCTTCTACATTTTTCTCTTACTTCCTTCTCTCTAAAAGGAAGTTCTTACAAAAAAAAAAATGAAATTCTTTGCAAAAAACTGTGTTAATTCACCAGGTAGGTTTCAACCTAATACAAACCCTAATGCCACACACCCCCAAGCAACAAAAGGACGAGACCACACAAGTAACCACAGACAACCATCATCAGGTAAAACAACATACAGTTGTTTCCAGATGACACAAATGCAGCAGTACTGATATGCTGCTTTCATGGATTTGCCTATGTTTATGCAGCAACATCTGTATATGTATGTCATACAGAGTGCATGAGAACATGTGGCTGCAGCAGCACTGACCCAATGGGTGCCTGTGCTTCTGCAAGCAGAAGACCCCATGCTGCCTGCACCTCTTCAGCCAGAGGTACTCCTACATATTGTACAAGGTACCCCACTAGATGGCATGATCTGCTAGAGTTTGGTTTTCCATATGCAGATGCAGAACAGTTTCTACATCTGCTGCCAAAACTATGATACCTACATCACAACAGTACTTCCATCTGCATAACTGCAAGTATTAACAGTTGCAAACAGACTTCAACACAAAAAAAAAAAATAAGATGAAGTACCTATTAAATTTCAATGATTATTTATCTCTTAAAGCAGACAAGTAGGGCCCCACTCTGTTAGCAGTTTTCACTAGGAATGGTATAATATAAGATATGCCAAGCTGAGCTGCAAGCCAAAAAAAATTCATTTGACAAATGGCATTGCTCACATAGAAAAACTGAATGGTGGCACAGAACCCTGATAAAGTGCCATGCTTTCAGATGCTTTCCTGGAGAATCTTGCTAACAGAGTATAGCTATTCTGTGCCCGCTTTGCAGTCTCTTTGCTTTGTGGCTAGTACCCACCACTTAGCCAGTATGTGCATGATCTTTGTGCACCTTCATTCAGGTCTTAACCTTTCATCAGTCCAATCAAAGCTCAATCTTAATAACTACATATTAAATAATATTCTCTTTCTATTCCAATATGATAATAATGCATTCCTCAGTACTATCTGGAAATGCAGAAAGTATTTTAGTTGCCTTGTATTGTGCCTCAGTTTATGCAGTGGGATGACCACCACTTATTTATTGCTTCTAATTGACTTTCTTTTCATCACTTTTTTGAGCCCTGTTAATCCCCAGCTCTCACTGGGGATGCTTGACATAATTTAGTCTCCTCTCTGTCTATAGAGGTCTGTACCACCTTCCTGGACCCATTTGTATACATTTACAAGCTCCTCCTACCCACACCAGGTCAACCAGAGAGGATGAGAGTATTAGTCATATGGCCAAGGGTGGTGTGAGACACTGCTGAGGGAGGCAGGTGCAAGTCCCGGATCAAAACTGACCCCAAGGCCATAGGAAAAGCAGACATCATCCAATGAGGAGGCTAGCCATTCTCCATTTTACATTCTTGTGAAAAGGAGGTGTGGCAGCAGCATCTCACACCATGCCCTCTGGTTATGTCATTTTGCATGTTGCCTACAGTGAAGTAGATAGAGAGAGAGAGGGAGAGAAAGATAACCTCTCCTTCTCTGGGGAGGTAAACATCCAAGCAGATGGTTGATCTTTCCCTGCTAGCCTCTGCTCATGCCACCCTGAGACTGGAAGCCTAACTTGGGTTGCCAACATGGTGAGCAGTCCTCTACAGCTTGACACCATACAGCCAACTGAACACTGCCTTTTTAAGAATCCCACCCCCAAAAAAACACTGTTCCTTTTTTCTTTTACCTCTTGTGAAAAGTAGCCTCTTCCTGCAGGCCTGGATTTTCCAGTCGTTACCAGCGAACTAGAACTCCCACTCTCACTTGCAGTGATGGTTTGCTGGGCTGCAGCAAGGATCTCATCCAGTTTGTCTTCATCATAAAATAAAGAAAAACAAAATAGGAGAAACAATTAAAATGGGATCTCAATCCTATATCCATGCACTTTCACCTGCTATCTGGAGTAATCTGAACCATTCAACAGGGTAAAATCTCAGAGCTTGCTCTCAGTTTTTATTTGTAACCCATTTTACCAGGTAAGTAAGCAGAGTCCAGACGGATTAAATTCCAGTTGTGCCCGAGGTGAAAGACAAGAAAAAAAAAAATCAAGGAACTGCAGTACAACAGTTACAGTAAAAGTGATGTTATACCAACCAGACCAAACACAAAACAAACATATGTAACCAAAGTATGAATCCACCACTCACTCACTCTCTCTCCAGTCAACTAACCAGTGTAAAAATCCAGTGCACATTTACTGCCACCACTCATTTGAAGTTTAAAAAAAAAACAACCATTAAGCCCGCCCACCGGCATGGAGGGTAGAGGCACTGGGCACCTCACCTCCTTCCATGCCGGTGACCGGGGTTCAGAAATGGACTCTGGTCACTAGGGGGCTGGCTGGGAGAGGGGGAATTGAGCATCTGTAGAACTTCTCTCCTCCCTTGGGGAGGTGGGGTTAGTGTGTCTCCCTGTTGGACTTCACTGCATGGTAGCACATGCGATGCCACCAAAAGCAGGAATGGAGCCCATGTTCAGGGCGCGTGGGTGTCTTCATGGAGGCAGAGCTTGCACATTGCACCCACTGCATGTCTGTGGGCCCAGGGAAAAAAACCTGGTGAAAAAAAAAAAAAACGGCTGCAGAATGATGACCGATCCGACTTTGCAGACTTGTTGCAGAGGACAACTGTTGGAAGGTAAGTCCTAGAGAAGCCTGGTGATGGAACTGGTGGGTCGTTAGGAAGGGGATAGTCAGGGCTGCTTAGGAGATAACAAATAATGGGAAATACAGCAATAAATGAGGTCTGAATCTATGTATGTATGTATGTATGTATGTATGTATGTATGTATGTATGTATGTATGTATCTATCTATCTATCTATCTATCTATCTATCTATCTATCTATCTATCTACCTATCTATCCTTCCTTTTCTGACTCTTTGATGACTGATACTAGCCAGTCAAAATAAAGATACCAGACAGGGTGTCAAGGAAAGTGGGGGGAAAAAAAGCAAGGAGCTCTCTCTTTAGTGGTCTAAAGACATATGAAAGGATCAGTGAAGTGAGTGTAGCCCCCAAAATATGGAGCTTATGTCATGGACTCCTTGGAGCCCCACTATGCCCCACCAGCCAGCCAGTCAACAATGTTCTTTGTCTTCCAGTCCTAATGCTGGAACTTTCTAGGACCAGGCAGGCATTCAGAGAGTAGAAGTGGATAATTCAGCTTGTGGGTTCCTTTGATCTCTATGCTCATTATCACAGTAAAGTGCTGCCAGAGGTTAACAGCTTCCCAGTACTAGACTAAAAGCAGCTTCACTGGAATTCGAAATACCAGCACTTCAGGGCACCCAAGGAAGCAGCCAGGAGACACCAGCAAGGGGGAAAAAAACATAAACATTCATAGCATTGCCTGTGTTGCATGACTCTTGACCTCAAGGACACCTGTGAAGGGGTCAGGGGTCATAAGACAGTGAACCAGCAGCTGCTGGAGTTCTACAACGGGGCAAACAAGCTGCGCCTTCTCTACATGGAAGAGATATGCATGTGCAGTTTAGTCAATCAAGAGCCAGCCTTGAGAAACTATAAAAGGCTATAGAAGCAGACATTCTGGACTGTTTCATCTCTAGTCTGATGGGAAACAGACATGCTGCCAATGTCACAGGCACATAGACAGTGATGGCAGAAAAAGACCATTGGTCTATCCAGTCTGCCCAAAAAATCCTATGAAACCCAGGACCTATCATATATAGAGGGTTCTAACCCACAGTATTCACCTCATACTTTCTACCCTACCACTACCACCCTGAGCAACCACTAGCCATTCACTCTATTGGTGCCCACTACATCAGCTGGCAGACTATTCCATGGCTCCACCACCCTTTCTGTAAAATAAATATGTATGTATGTCCCATTAGGGACTAGCGTGCCAGGCAGAGTGTGTATAATCAGGTTCATAGGAGGAAGCTGGTTAGAATAAAGGCTTGATTGTTTGGAGCTGGGCAAGTTTGCCCAAAAGACTTTCCGAAAGTGGATTATTTTTTCAAAACACCAGAGACAGAGTCTGATAGGAACCAGCTCCTTCAGAAAATGAGCTCCAGTTGAAGCTCATCCAGAGAGAGGGGGGAGCCAGAGAGAGACAGAAAGAGAGGAGACTGGGTGAGCCACTGGGATGCCAGTTTCTTTGAGGCTGTGTGGCAGAGACTGGCACAAGCCATCATCCCTTTCATTGAGGACATCACCATGTGGGACAGAAGAGGAGGTGAAATAGTCGCCACCATGGGGTGAAGAATACAGTCCCCCTGTGGAGTAAAGTAGTGGGAGGGAAGGTAGTCTCTGAGACACAGCTCGTCCCTGCAAGCCCACTTGCAGTGCAGTGACTGCTGTGACACCACACCACACAGAGGAACAGCATCCAAACTGCAGCTGCTGCAAACCAGAGAGATCAGCATTCTGCAACCAAGGCAGTTTGGAATCTAAATGGGTCTACAAACCATGGGTACCTCAACAGAGCCTTGGCTCTACAACCCATGTATTTATTTACTGGTTTATTTCAAAAGATTTGCCTGGAAAGACATACTGAGATGGAATTATTAATTTCCAGATATGTCCTGGGGAAGGGGGACATGAGGAGAATACAGCAATAAGTCACCTTTTAGCTAGTTAGGGTAGGGGGCAAAGGAAGACCTAGGCAGAACTATGTCTGTTTTGGGGGTGACCAGGTAGAAGACTTGCATTTAGGCTAACATACCTAGCTTTTGGATTAAAAGCAGCAATCACTTATATTTTTTTGACCCTTCTTAACTGTGCATGCCATAACCTTGTCTACATCAAGCTTCAGGTGTGTAACTGTTTAATTACTGTGGTACTCAGTAATGCTCCATGGAGCTCCTTGGGGTTCATGGGGTAACATTCAAGAGAGCTCATCAGGGACCATGGGAAAAAGTATCACTGATGCTGCAGTTAGTCGGGACTAAGTGAGGCTGAAGGGGTGGAGAAGATATTGCAGGGATTGCAAATTATGTGTTTATTGCTTAAGCCTTCCTTTACCTTCCCCAGATTTTTGTTCTAGCCCACCCCAATAAACGTTATCCATTGTTTGCATTTTACTCCTGTGCAATATAGTTTATTGTTTTATTTTTTTTGCATTGTGGAGTGGGACTTTTGCAGGACTGTCAAATACATTGTTTTCTGGGTCTAACATATATTATATATTTAGAGGAGCCTTTGAAAAGGATATGTTGGCCACATCTGCCTGTAACTGCTCATGAGAACTGTTACCAAAGCTGAATAGCAATGAAGTGGTATTTGTGTCTTCAGAATATATTCTGAATACATTTTTTTATATATTTTGTGGTTCTTTGTATTCATGACTCTGGTACTCAGAATGACTATAATAGCCAATTTCAAAACAAAAGAAGTGTCATATTTCTAGTATTGAAATGATATATTTGAATACAATTGAGATTCTGATTTTGCATTACAGAAAGGTTCCTTTATTACCCTGAGGGAGGCACCACAGACTGTTTTTTTTTTGTTGTTATCTAGTGAACAGACATCCTTCCTGCTTCTTCCTACTGACTATTGACTGCAAGCACAAGTGGAGTGAAGCACTGTGTGCTTGCTTTGCTGCCTTCACAATGCAATTTTTCTTAAGGTAAAACATTTGTTCTTATTTTTTGTACAGCAAAAGTGAAATCTCTTACATGGGTGTGTGACTGCTGTGTCTACTGATGAGTGTGTGCTAATAGGGGTGGGGGTCCTATAATCATGCACTTTTTCTCTGTTGTCCTGTGAGATGCTGTAAATACAGAACTCCTGTAAGTCTAGCAGTCATGTGGTTTCATCTAATTAAAGAAAGCATTTTCTTTTAAGGCATTTTTACACACAGTGATCTGTGGCACAATGAGCAATACAGATCAGCTGCAAGATTACCAAAATGCTGTGTATAGGTGACCGATTCCACAAGAGACCGAACGTTCACCATTTCCGCATTCCCAGCTTTCCTGGGTTTGTGGAGTTTTGTTCCATTGTACCTGACCATGTAAATGCGCCCTTCTGCTCATTCCTCTGCCAGTACAAAAGATAATCTTCTGCTGTCTTGGCTGTTTTGGAGCAGATCACCTGTACACAGCACAAAAAAGGTAACATTATAGTTGATCTGTACCCCTCCTTGTGATACAGATCACATTGTGTAAAGGTAGCCCACTCTGCAACAGACCAAGCAGAACAAAGTGCCATTACGGGACAAGTGTCCCATGTAAAAGCGCCTTATGACTGCAGGGTTTCTTTAGAGTTTTGTTTTTAAAGTACGATGGGGCCATGATTAAAGTAACTACAACTTAATGTTGATGCATTTAAAAAAAATGAAAATCCAGCTAAATTAAGAATATTAGTATACAATACATGTAAGGGTACAATAGAAATAAGATTTGAGTGATTAGATATCCGCACTGTATACAGATATAAGACAAGGAAAACAAAAATAAGGGATTTGTCCTACAGCACAGAGCAATAAAGAAGCTTATATTAGAAACCAAAGAAAACTTTGAGGCTGTAGGAATAACAGTCAGTATAACAATACCAACTAGACCGGCATAGATGGAATGAAAAAAAACAAAACAGGGAAACCCCAAAGCATTCTAAAAACAGACAAATGGACACCCAGAGAATACAAATATCTAGATACAGAAAATAATAGCTGATTTCCTGCAACCAATAGAACAAATACATAAACTAGCAGATGGAGACAACATTTTAGAGCATGAAAATAGAAGGTATATCAGAGGGAGACTATAAAAAGGCCTCAGGATAAACTGAAGTGTTGTTCTGATTGAAGAAGAGGAGACTACAGAGACCCTGAATGAAACTATGAGAATCCAGAAAACAGACTTTGAAAGCAATAAGTATTTTGTACTAGGCATGGAATATGTACAGTAGAACGACTGTCAAAAAATAAATGCAGTTACAGGATAAAAAACAACTAGTTTATCTTTTCTGACATGAAATATTGCTGGGCTTTTGGAAAAACTTGAGGTAGTGGGTGTATGGACTTTATTAAAAAATATGATGTGATTTTGACCCAAGAAACCTGTCTGGCCTCAAACTGTAAGAAAACAATAGAAGGACATCAAATGTGGGCAGTGAAAGGAGGAAAAAAAAACATTGAAATATGGTACACTTTGTGGAGTATTATGCACTTTAATAGCTAACAGACTTGGCATTCATGGTAAAAAATTGAATAAAACCAATCAAAATTTTTTATGTGTGGAAACGTGTGGATAAACAGAATAATAGACAGGAGACTGTATATTACAAGCCTATAATATCATCGAGAGGGTTGAGTGACATGTGAACCTCGGGAGCAAAGCTCGAGAGGTTGCAACATATCACCAAATCCTCGAGATGGCATTATAGCTGAGAAATACACAGTCCCTTATTTGTTATTTTTTGTAATATATGGATCCAAGAAAGTTTCACTTTTTACTTTATTGTAAAAATTACTGTATCATCAGTACATTAGCCAATAATTCAGGGCTAAAAGTGAGATTCTAAATTTTGCTGAAATAGACCCCCATGAGCTTCTTTTTATTTCATTTAACACATTTATTTTTTATGTAGCGGTTGGGAGTGAGAGAAAGAGGAGAGAGAGTCAATGAGATATGAACTGTGGGGGCTGAGAGAAAACCACCCTCCATGAGCTTCTCTCTTTTTTTTTAATTTAAAAAATGTTTATTTATTTATTTATTTAGCTTTTGTTTACCGGGTAAGTACAATAGACAAGTATTGTGCCTATTTTCAGGAACCACCCGGGAGAATACAACATGAGGAACAACAGTCAAGGAGACATGGCAAAGAGAGTACAGTTTTTTGTCACAGTAAACAAACATGTGGGAAATTAACTGCAGGGGCTGGGGAGAGAGCTGTGAGCAAGATAGAGGTAGAAGGACTTCTGAGTCAGTGGTGAGCTGGCTTTTACTGTAGACGAGGCTTATAGTGAAAGCCGGCTCACGCTGACAGACTGTATGCAGCACAAGGAAGTGTTTTTTTCTCTTAATGCTATCATTCAGAACTCAGAACTATAATTATTATGAGAGGAACAATAGTATTATGAGAGCTTATAATACTTTCATTCAGCTCTAACGATGGTATTATAGCACCATTTTTTGTATGGGTTTTGTTGCTATTTTTAGCATCATGCATATATTACAATGTAATTTATTGTATCATCATGAATGTATACAGTATATTTTGGACCAGACAATGCAATCCCCCATGTTAAAAAAAACATTACACGATTTAAAGGAACTTATAATTAACATTAAATCAGAATATCAAACAACAATGATTATAATAGGTAGGGACGCAAATATGAGAACTGCAAATATTCCTGAGGACCCTGGTAATCATTAGTCACTAGATGATGCTTATAACATAAAATATTATATTATTACAGTATTAGGACTGGTCCTCTTCAATGTTTTTATAAGCGACATTGCAGAGGGACTGGAAGGAAAAAGTATGTCTCTTTGCAGATGACACAAAGATCTGCAACAGAGTTGATGCACAAGGTGGGGTGGAAAGGATGAGAAGGGACTTGGCAAGGTTAGAGGAATAGTCAAATGTATGGCAGCTTAGATTCAATGCTAAGAAGTGCAAGGTAATGCACCTGGGAAACAAAAACCCAGGGGAAGAGTACACAATGGGGGGTGAGATACTAACAACAACAAAAATGGAAAGGGACCTGGGGTAGTCATATCAGATGACCTAAAGGTGGGCAAGCAATATGAGAGGGGCAGCAAGGAGGGCTGGGGGATACTGGGATGCATAGGAGAGGCATCACCAGTAGAAAACAGGAGATTATTATCCATCTGTACAGACAGCTGGTGAGACCCCATCTGGAGTACTGCGTGCAGTTCTGGAGACCCAATCTCCATAAAGACAGAGACAGGATGGAAGCTGTCCAGAGGAGGCAACCTAAAATGGTGCAGGGTCTGCACGGAGAGACACTGTGAGAGACTTAAGGAGCTTAATATGTATAGCCTCGAGGAAAGGAGGAGAGGGGACATGATAGAAACTTTCAAGTACCTCAAGGGAATCAACAAAGTCCAAGAGGGTAGCATCTTTCGAAAAAAAAGGTGTGTAAGAACAAGGGGGCACAATTTGAAGATAGAGGGGGGCAGCTCAGAGGTAATTTAATGAAGTATTTTTTCACAGAGAGGGTTATGGATGCATGGAACAGCCTTCCGGAGGAGGTTGTGGAGTCAAAAACAGTAGTGGAATTCAAGCATGCATGGGACAGTCATAAGGCAATTCTGGGAGGTAGGAAGAAGTAGGCTGCTGGTTAACTAGGATCTGCAGCTTATCCATTAGGTAGGGAAATGGGCAGACTGGGTGGGCCAAGCGGTCCTTATCTGCTGCCAAATTCTATGTTTCTATGTTTAAAATGAAACACCAGAAAAGAGGTGTGTAAGGTTATATACAATCAAGGCAGCAATAGAAAAGCCTTGTAGCTCACTCCAAACAGCTATGCACATGTAAAGTAGAGACACAAAGCACCTGGCATGTAAAGTGTGATTACCGTCTATTAGTCGTGGTGCTCAGACATCATTCAACATATTGCTGAAGTGCTGGACTAAGCTGCTATTCCTGCAGTCTGTTACCAAACTCCCAATGGTGTTTCATTCCTAAAAACTGAACTTCTTATCAAGGGTACATTTGGTTTAAAGGAAATCACACATAAATAGTGCATCATAGCTGATAGCACCAAGGCCATCACCCTATGGCTGTGATAAAGTGACACAATTTAACAAAGTACTTTGAGTATACAAGAGTTAAACTATCCATAGCTGTGTTACATACATGCTAATGCAAATAAATACTA
Organism: Neoceratodus forsteri; assembly: GCA_016271365.2. Classification (NCBI taxonomy): domain Eukaryota; kingdom Metazoa; phylum Chordata; order Ceratodontiformes; family Ceratodontidae; genus Neoceratodus; species Neoceratodus forsteri. The sequence goes on from CM028133.1 coordinate 936,065,122, forward strand.
TATATATATATATATATATATATATATATATATATATATATATATATATATAAAAAAAAGGAAGATAAATTATAAAACATTTTTAAAAGTGTATGGATTCCCCCAGCCTTTCTATATACTCTTATAAATGGACTTGATTTCTCTAAGGTCCCAAATCTCAAACACAATAAGTTCTGAGAAAAACCTACTTTTGTGTAGGTACAGTTTTCAGTGTTCTTTGAAGTGTGAAAGTCCATATATTCAGAAGGAACTCAAGTTCAAAAGGAGAAATGTAGCAATGATTTTATGCTCGCACCTCTATACTGTGAGAACCCCCTTTCTGATGTTTCATTGTTGTCTTTAGAGAACATGCTCAGGGCCCCTTTTAACACACTGTAAACTGAGCAAAGTGGATCCAGCAGTGTAGGTGAACACACAGAGGTAAATGGCTGTCACTCCACAGAGGGAAGAGTGACTAGTGGGGTACCACAGGAATCAGTGCTGGGACCAGTCTATTCAACATCTTCATCAGTGACATTGCGAGGACCTAGAAGGCAGAATTTCACTGTTGCTGATGACACAAAGCTCTGCAACAGAGTAGACACACCAGAGGGTGTAGACAGAATGAGAAGGGACTGCAGAAACTTGAAGAATGGTCAGGGGTTTGGCAGTTGAAATTCAATGCAAAGTGCAAGATAATGCATATAGGGCACAAAAATCCTGGCACAATATATCAGCTGGGGGTGAGGATATAGCATGCACTAAGCAGGAAAGGGATCTTGGGGTTATCATCTCTGATGACCTCAAGGTAGGAAACAGTGTGACAAGGCAGCAGGTAAAGCAAATGGGATGCTGGGATGCATAGGCAGGGGCATCACCAGCAGGAAAAGAGAAGTCATAATTCCACTATACAAGACACTAGTGAGGCCCCACCTGGAGACCTTACCTATGTAAGGACATAGACAGGGTAGAGAAGATTCAGAGGAGGGCAACAAAGATGGTACATGGATTGCATCACAAGTCCTTTGAGGACAGGTTGAAGGAACTGAACATGTACTCCCTGGAGGAGAGGAGGGAGAGAGGGGATCTGATAGAGACATACAAGTATCTTACAGGGAGGAACAGGGTGCAGGAACACACTATTTTTAAGCGAAAAAGATGTTCCAGGACTAGAGGGCATGGGATGAAGTTGGAGGGAGGACGATTCAGAGGAAACGTGAGGAAGAATTTCTTCACAGAACTGGTAGTGGACAAGTAGAACACCCTGCCAGAGGAAGTGGTGGGGGCTGAAACAATCATAGGATTTAAGAATGCATGGGATAGACATAAATAAATTCTGGAGGTCAGGGGTAAGGGGCAACAGACTTCTAGGAAAACATAAACTGAACTTACAAGCTCAAATGGGCAGACTGGGTGGGCCACGGGCCCTTATCTGCCGACACTGTCTATGTATCTATGTATCTAAGCAGTGAGGCTGGTGGTGCTAATCCCTGCAGTCTGTTTAAGGATATGTATGCCCCTAAGGAACATGCTAATCCCCTCTTAACTGAAAATACTAGAAATGGCATAAGCGTGGTTACTGGAGAAGGAGCAATGGGCATAAAGTCAATATTCTCCACCCTGGAAAGAACTGCCCTCAAAGCCAGACCAAATGACCCTGCAAACATATCTTACTGTTAATAGAGTACCTCTGGGTTTGCAAATCTTAAAAGAACTTGCTTTTGGAACAGACAGAGAAAGGCAAAAGAGTGTTTGGAATGAGGCACTTCTACATGGGAATGACTTATTAATACAAGCAATATTCAATGGCTCCAAGAAATTACAGCAGGAAATAGAAATAGAATTGGGAGAGAAAGTAAAGATGGCACATACATTCTCAGACTCACTAGAATTCAAAAAAATACTTAGAAAATCTGGAAAAAATATATCAAAAAGTAGGACATAAAGATCAAGGCTGCTAAATAAAAGACATTTGATAGGGATCAGCACGATTATGAGCTGGGTAGACTCTTTGATTGGAGTAAATGTGTTCTGTCTGGCGTCCACCCCTAGATCTACTTTAATAAGTTATAAACAGTTATTCTCAAGACACATGTGATACTACTCATGAAATAAAAAAGAAAACAGCGCTTGATATAAAATTTTCAAAGTGCACTCATGCAGGCTTATTCCATGAAAGTTACCTCTTGAATCTTAGCCCTGTGCTTCAACCCTCAAGCAGGTCTTCCTTAGGACCGGACTCTAAGAAAGGCTGCCTGAGGGTTGAAGAGCAGGGCTAAGATTTTAAGAGGCAACTTTGATGGAATAAATCTGCACCAGTGCACTTAGAAAATTTGAAAGTGAGAGCTGTTTTTTATTTTATGTTAAGTTGCAACTTCACTACAGCACCACCATTCCTGTGTGCACCACTGCCTAGACTTTGTTTGATACTACTAATGACTCTGATTAGGAAAGTACTGACTCAACATGTGTTTTTTTAAGGGTAGCAGTCATCACAGAAAGAAGGACCATGGTAGAGCAACCAGATAAAGTTTTTCAATGCAGGAAGGAAAAGTTGAAGAACCAAGAAGGATGACGAGAAAGACAAAAAGGAACAGTGATCAGACAACAGACCCTGGGTACAAAGGAAGTGACCAGACTAACAGCAGAAGGGGAAACAACAGACCAAGTTGAGGGGGAAGAAATAGAAACCACAGATAATATGGTACATTTATCCTTCTATGTGCTATATGATGTTGAACTGTCTATACTCTGTAATGGGTTATCTTTTGTTCCAGCTACATCCATATCCCCATTCACTTGCTTGTTGGACCTATATATATTCACCAGAAAGTTGAACTTGGGTCACCATTTTAACAAATCAGGAAACAACAGTGTTATCAATGAGGACTGAGGGGGCAGTGATAGTATTGTGATCATAAAATAAAAATAAGCCTACTGTCCCCCTGCAGTCCAGCAGTAATACTTTTGAACAGATCTGCGAAAAGGAATTGAATAGCATGCCATCTAATAAACACAGTAACATAGTAATTGATGGCAGATAAGGACCACTAGGCCTACCTAGTCAGCCCATATTCCCATCTGCATCAGACAGGCAAAAACTTTTGTGACCATCAGCAAAATAGAAATGGAACCATTGAAATTGTTAGGTGACAATGACAGTATAAAAAATCAGACCAGCTGACAAGGGCAGCTCAGTAACCATCATGGATATGGTCAAATATGAAAATGAAATGTGGCGACAGTTTAGTAATACAAAGGTTTATAAAAAATGTTCAAGTAACCCAACAAAGGATTTCATGCTGGTAACAGATGAATTTTTTAAACAACATGTGATAGTGCTGGCATAAGTACAGATGTTTAAAAAATAAATGCTTACTGTGGTGGATTCAGTACTTGCCACACTATATGAAGTCTTCAAGATTCACAAGTCCTTGTCTGATCCGCTGGATTTTCCAACTGTGGTGAGGATCTATTCCCTCACAGAACCCCAATCTCAATTTACAGACAGTTTTGTCAAACATCTGGTATCCAAATTACCATGTTCTATCAGAGACTCTTTATATTTTGGCTAGCCTCCAACGTATGGAAGTGGAGGGCTCATGGCTACTGGCCACCCTTGATGTGGAGTCACTATTCACAAATGTGCCACACAGTGATGGCCTGGATGCCACAAGGTACTTCCTACGACAAGACTGGAGGTTATCGGATGATTTCATTGAGTTTCTGATAAAGTATACAGAAATGGTCCTGAAGTATAATAATTGTGTTTTTCTCGAAAGTCATTATCTACAGGTCCACAATACAGTGATGGGAGTCTCGACAGCCCCCAGTTACACAAACCTGCATCTGGGTTTGTGGGCGAAGTTAATGATACAAGATCCAAGTAAGAATCCTTACTTTGATTTAATTGCTATGAACCATTGATTTGTTGATAATCTCCTGTTAATCTGGAAGATCACTGTAGAAGAACCAAATGACTTCACGAAACTGCTGACTGAACTGACTGCTGGGTCACATGTAGAGCACAGCTTGCATGAGACATGAGGCTGTACTTTACATGTAACCCGGCAGTCAGTCATCAGTAACATTCTGGGTAAGGAGAGTGTTTCAGTAGTTCAGGACACCATGCAAAAGATTCAGTGTAGGACCAGGACAGGGATATGGATCTTCAAGGAAGGGACACCATCAATCCTGAAGACTTGGTGGATGTACCCTTTTTAATGGTATTGTTATGGTAAATCCAGCTTACCATCAGATTCGTGTATGTTGGATTGGCTAACCAAAGATTATGCTACAAGCAGTATGTAATAAAAAGCAGTTTTATTACAAATACTCGCGTCAGATGTGACAAAGCAATCATAAGGGAGCCAATTTGCCACCATTCCTCCAGTATGATCCTGGGTAGCACTCTATGGTAATTTGGAGGGGCAGTAAGCATGGGGGTGGTCACAACTGTGATCTAGATATTATGGCCAGGACTGAAAGACAGGCTTCACGCACTGTACTACCAGGTATTACTAAGATGCCACTACAGAGTCATGTCAGACTCATCTGGCAGCTGGCAACTGGTACACTTGGTGGTAAGGCAGTCAGCATTGGGGGGGTGCAACTTTACCCTGATGACATGGGACCAGTTTGTTTCTTTGAGGGACAGATTACCAATTGGACCACCAGGTTATTTTTTTTTGGTTTCAGGACACTTTTTTTTGGAGGGGGGGTGTAATCTGAATGAAGTGTATGTGTGTTGCTGGTTGCTGCACAACAACATTTCACTGTATGTCAACTTCCAAACAATCACTTAACTTGTGTATTTCAATAAATAATAAACAAGTTAAGTGATGTTTATAGTTTTGCATATAAAACAAGCATATGTAGTGTATTAAGAGTGTGTGTGTGTGTGTATATATACACAACTGCTGAACAAGGAATCTCTCTCCTGACTGACATCATAATGCTACATGTTGGCAGCCATTTTAGGGTTTTTGCAGAGCTGGATATTTGAATCAAAAGAAGCTTTGACTGCAATTTTCAAATGCCACAAAACTGCAATATCATACTTTGATTAATGCAGTTTGAGCAGCAATGTAAATAACAGCTTCTCAAGGGTTTTAGGTATCTTTAAATTTCACCATAAATTATATAGTGGAAAAGTATGTCAAGAGGAAAGAGCAGAAGTTTGTGCAGCCTAAATAAATACAAAGGCTGCTTTTTATTATGCAGATTGTGAAATACTATGGGGCATTTTAGGAGAAAGTGGAATCAACAGGACTTTGCTTGCACTTTTAAAAATGCATGCACTAGGAAACATGCCAGGGTGAAAACTCCTAAAGATGGAGCACTCTCAGAACCATTTGAAATTATTTATGGAATAAAATGGGGCATTAATTTACTCTGTCACTTTTTTAATATATTATACAGCTGTGGTAGTGACTGTATATTAGGGTTGCATTGGGGTTTAATTAAAAATTGCCATTTTCAGAGCCTTATATCTCAGCCATCTTAGAACCTAACACTGCAAAATTAGGTATCCACTTCCTCAGTCCTAGAGTCTCTTAGCCCTCCAAACTTTGGGAAGATTGGGTGCAGAGTTTGTGCAATATTAAGGGCAGAAATTACATAGATGCCAACTAGAGCAACTAAAGGTGGATAAGGCAATGGGGATGGACAGGGTTCATCCAAGGATACTAAGGGAATTTAGGAAGAAGCTCACTGCACCTCTGACAGCCCTGTTCAACCTATCACTGGTTGTGGGGGTAGCTCTGAGAGACTGGAGGAAGGCAGATGTGGATTTTGCTTCACAAAAGTGGGACTAGGGAGGGGACAGAAAACTACAGACCTTTAAGCCTAACATTGGTGGTGTGCAAATATATGGAAACACTACTCAAAGAAAGGATTGTGGAACACCTTATGGCCAATGGATTTCAGGATCCAAGGCAGCATAGGTTTACGGGGGGATTTTGCCAGACAAACCTGAGTGATTTCTTTGACTGGGTGACCAGGGAAGTGGGGCAGTGGATGTGGTCTACCTAGATTTCAGTAAGACCTTTGACACCATACCACAAAGAAGACTGGTAAACAAGATAGTCAGCCTGGGAGTGGGTCCAAAGGTAGTAAATTGGGTACAAAATTCACTGAGTAACAGAAACCAGAAGGTAGTAGTAAATGGGGTACACTCAGAAGAAAGTGAGGTAACCAGTCAGGTACCACAAGGGTCAGTTCGGGGACCAGTCATCTTCAATGTCTTCATTAGTGACATCACAGAAGGGCTGGATGGGAAAGTATGCCTGTTCACAGATGACACAAAAATCTGCAAAAGAGTGGACACACTGGGGGGGGTGGGTAGAATGAGAAATAATCTGAAAAAAATAAACTGGAAGAATGGCCAAGGGTATAGCAACTAGGCTTCAATGCCAAAAAGTGCAAAATTATGAACAAAAGGCACAGGAACCCAAAGGCAATGTACCAATTGGGAGTGGAGAGGTGACAACAACAAAACAGGAAAGAGACCTGGGGGTCATCATATCTGTTGACCTAAAGGTAGCAAGGAAGTGTGATAAGGCAGTGGGAAAAGCTAGCAGAATGCTGGTGTGCACAGGGAGGGGCATCATAAGCAGAAAGAAGGAAGTGTTGTTGACCCTGTATAGATTGACAGTGAGGCTCCACCTGGAGTACTGTGTCCACTTCTGGGGGCCCCATCTCAAGAAGGACATTGATTGGATGGAGGTGGTACAGAGCAAGGCAACCAAAATGGTGCATGGCCTGCATCAAAAGCCCTATGAGGAAAGACTCAAGGAATTAAACAAGTACTCTCTAGAGGATAGAAGGGAAAGGGGAGCAATGATAAAAACATTCAAATATCTCAAGGGTATCAATAATGTACAGGAGGGTGGCATTTTACATAGCAAGAGATGCTCAAGGACAAGATGACATGATATGAAGCTGGAAGTGGGGAGGTTCAGAGGTGTGAGGAAGTACTTCTTCACAGAAAGGATGGTGGATGTCTGGAACAGACTACCAGCAGAGATGTTGAGTATCAAAACAGTAGCAGGGTTCAAGCATGCATGGGATAGACAAAGGGTGACCATAGTAACAGAGCTGGGAGGGGGTAAGGCTGCAGATCAAGTAGGATCTGCGGTAACACATTAGATAGGGAATTTTTAGGGCAGACTAGGTGGGCCAAGGGGTCCATTTCTGCTGACAACTGCTATATTTCTATGCTTCATATTTGTACCCCATTTGCTACTTCATTTTTTGCGCTCAGAAAGCTAGAAAACAGGAAAGAGTTGAGGTATGAAACAGGTTTTGTGGGTTTCATATCAGATTAGGTACTTTGTGTTGTTTGTAAAAAAAAGTATTTAGTTTTTAAGTAAATTGTAATTATTTGGTTGTGAATATATGTTGAAAAAAAATCAAGAAAACTGGCTAGAACTGCTCTGTGATTTTTACAGCTGCATGGGCAGAGCCCTGCAGTTGTTATGGGATCACATCACTGTAGGAGAAAAGTGAAAATGATCACTATGTTCTCCTACAGTGATGCAGTCTCCAGTCCACAGCATTGAAGTCGCTGTTTCTCTTTGGTGTTTCCTGCTCCATCAGCTCAGCAGACAGAGCTCCCCTTTGCGGCATTGGTCCCCCCGATGCACTACTTTCCACAACAGTAGAAGTGACAGGACTACTGAAACTGTACATGTGCGGGTCTTCCACATGTGTAGTTCAAACACATCTGCCATCTTGCCAGTGGCATACTCTGGTGCTGGCATCCACTACTCTCAGCCACAGCACCGGTGCCACTCTAAAAAGTCACAGTCCACCACTGCTTGCAAAAGTTCTGCTGTGGCTCTGGAGCCACTTTCAACATCTACAGTCTGCCACTGCCCCAATCAATCCTGTGCAGCCATATCGGCTCTAACCAGGGTTTGTTTTCTATGTTAAAATTTAACAAAACCATTAAGCTAATGTAATTTTTTTATGTATTAAAACTAGAAAGCAAGAGGTAAGTATTTGTGAGGATGGGATATTTGATAGTATGCTGCTTAAGTAAACTAATTACTAATTAGTTATAATATACTCAAAATATAAATGATTGCAAAGAAATGCTGTACCTTACATTTGTTTTTAAATCTATGCAAAGTAGAAATATTTTTAAGAATTGTAGTTAGTGGTTTTCCTACTTTACCTAAATTTTTAAAAGTGTTTGTAAGGAGTGCCATACCTGTAAGAACAATAATAAAATTTGAAGCAGTATCAGACAAGAAAGCTTTTTTTTCAAATACAGACAATACAGGTTTGTGAAATGCTTATTTAAGTGTTCATAGGGACCAGGTGTATGTTTACATTCATAGTAATTTGACCATGGCAGGTTTTGTTTTATTTTGTTTAATAGTTGTTCTGGTCCATAAAGGAGGTAGGTGGTCTAGTGTGGCTAATTAATTATGTGAAAATTTGTAGCAGACAGCAACACATTTTGATTAGGGCTTACTGTGTATGGAATTCAGTGGCTCTCAAAAAGTTGTTGTAGGACAGTTCAAAGGTCATGGACAGTTGTAGTAATATCATTCTGACATCACCACAATAACTCTTTCCCTTGACGTGCCACCTGATTGGACAAAAACATGCTTTGTACAAAGAATTCTGGAAAAAATGGTGGTACCACTAGGTGAATGGTTCATTAAGACAATTTGCACATTGACAGTCATAGTTGGCTCTGTATTACCAAACTGTATGAATTTGTTAGTTTTCTTTAAAAAAAAAAAATTGCCACTGTGAATTTATTTATTTATTTATGTTTTTGGTAACCAGGTAAGTGCACTGATCCAGTGGACCATTTTCAGTCATGACCTGGGCCACAAGGTGGCAGTACAGGGAAATATGAATTACAGGAGTAGATACAAATTCACACTGTAGTGTAAGGTGGTCACAGCAACATTAAGACAGTAAGAACAGTCATCATTTTTATAATGTTTACAGGCATAGAGATAACAAAACATGAGACAAGGAAATACAGGCCTAGAATGCAGGGGAGAATTTAAGTATATGCACAAAGCAGCTAAAACAGTTTCATAATCTAAGCATAAGTAGCAGTTTGAGCTGGTCAAACTGCTTTCAAAGAGGATTAGGTGGAGACACCTGTCCCGACCAGATTGCCAGGGCCTGCTGAGTAGTGGCAGCATGCAAGGAAGGCAGTGTGAGACACTGAGCAAGGAAATGTATGTTCATAGTGCTCCGGAGAGTAGGGGTAGTGGCCAGCAGTTTTGGTAGTTTACGGTGGTTCCCGGGATTCTGCTCTGCACGACAAACGTTTGCAGGAGGACTGCATCAGAAGCCAGGCCTTAAGGTTGTCTTTGAACGTGCATGGGATGGGGATGCACGAATGGCAGTGGGAAGACTGTTCCAGAGGGAGGGGGCCGTTACTGAGAAAGCCTTGCTGCCCATCATCGTAGAGGCACAAGGAACTTTGAGGGTTGGAAAAGAAGTGGTCCTAAGGGGTCTAGTGGCTGCTCTAGGTATGAGTAGGTGAGCATAGGGGATAGCTGGTTACTTCTGAGAGCATTGTCCACCAGGCAGCCCACCACATAGTTCTGGAGTGCCTGAGGGGAGAGCCATCCTAAGGACTCATAGAGGTTGCAGTGATTGGTTAATGGGGGGGCTTTAAGGACAAAGTGACAGATAGCATTATACGCCATGTATAGGCATGATTGTTGCTTTGTGGGTGTTGAGGAGTAGATAGAGGAGCAGTAGTCAAGGAGAGGGAGAAGGTTTCCTTGCGCGATGGCGAGGTGAGCTTCCCGGGAAAGCAGGTGAATTGCGTGATAGGCTGCACCTAGTTTCTGATTAATCTTTTAACAGTCAGGGCTGTATGATCATTGAACGTGAGGGAGGGTCAAGGGTAACCCCAAGGTATGTGGAATGAGGTGACCTGCTCGAGGTGGGGGGCCAGCGGGAGTACGGGTGAGGGCAGTGTTTGATCTGGCAGTCTTGTTTAAGTAGGGCTTGGATCTGAAGAGCATGGCCTTCGTCTTTTTCTCATTTAGTAGTAGTTTTCTGGATGTGAACCAGCTTTCAGTCACCCTGTAGTTGCCTGTGAGGGTAGTGGAGATGGATTCCAAGGACTTGTCACTGTGGTACAGGACTAGGTCATCTACGTAGAGAATCGCATTACAGCTTAGACTCTCAGCAGGTAGTGCACTGATGAACATGGAGAAGAGAAGGGGGCTGAGAATTGATCCCTGGGGAATCTTCAGAGGGTTGGGAGTGAAACAGGATGACTGTTAGTAGCAAGCAGACTGAGATGTCTGGAGTGAGAGGAGCATGTACACAAGGTTGTAAACCTTGTGAACGTAAACCTTTAAATCTCGGGGGAACCATATGATATATAAAACTGTGTATGGGTGGCCATGCACAGTGGTGCTGTGTTTCCATCTTGGGGATTTGATGCCATCATGGAGACCTCTCAAGCTTCGGTCTCGAGGTCTGTATGAAGTCATCTCATCCCCTCAATTGAAACACAACCTTGTCATGTATGGCCACTGATAGACTATTTTATGTGTGTTTCTTTGATATGCTGTCTGGGTAGTTGATTTCTAAAACCACTGAGTGAGTAAGTACAGCACGTCTTGTGAGTTCTAACTCATTCAGACAATGAGGTCTGCTCCCACATGCATACCAGAATCCTCTGTGTTGCAGCATCAAACTGTCACTTTTAAAACTCATTTTCATACTCAGTTCTATTCCATATGAATGAGTTCATCATTTATAGAGTGCTGCTATTTTTGAGTACAGATACTGTTGAAATACCATATGCAATGCCATTTTTTTATTCTCTGGTTTTGCCGTCTTTTGGCAGTTTTGTTCCATGTTCCATATCCTTTTTGAACTACATTGAAACTTTAGCTGCTCACTTATGATTTTTCTATTTATGTAATATTTGCCTGTTTTTTGGTCTCTGCTCTATGTTTCTCGGCGTAATCAAGTTGTCTTATCACATCAATTAGCCTCTCGTAATCAGTGTTGCTTCTGATGCAGTCACACTTGTGAACTCCCTTACAACCTGAAATATATGCGCACTGTCTAAATGCCTCAAAAAATTGAATATATATAGAGAGAAATGAAATGAGCTTTTCACATGGCAGAATTCATGTGAGTTCCTTATATAAAAAAAAAACCTTTAACAAATCGGTTTGAAACCAAGTGGCATTCCCTAACAAAACACAACACCATGGCATCAGCGCCCTAAAAAAAAAAAATCAGAACTGGAATAAGTTTCATGATGCTATAAAGTAAAAACAAACAAAAAACAAAAATAAAAATACAGATTCATTTCTTATTTGTATGCAGTTTATGCACAGAGTATGGGATGGACTAATAACCTTACAAACATGAACTGACACAACATTGTAAAATACTGTCAGAGTCTTTCTCATTCCAGTTATTACATGATTTACTATCAGAAATTAATATAGTGACATCCTTAGGCTTGCCCATTTCTCTGACTGATAGTATGGATTGGTGCAGATCAAACTGAATTCTCGAAGGAAGGGCCTGATACAAATAAGATTTATAAGTCTCTCTCTCCTGAAAAGAATGCAGGTCTCCTTTGGAATACTAGTCAGCCTTGTCAATAAACTCATCAGGTTCCACAGCCAAAACAGCGTTTGGCCTTTGAATGGCAGAAGGAGTCAATGATGTAAGAATCGTTACACAGCTTGTGCTCATTGTGAAGGCAGATTCTTACTGTTCAGTAAAAATGTACAGAGAGGTACAGCTATCCAGATTTTTGAATGAATGACTGAGTAAATTGCTGTACACATTGACATGTAAAGTGAGAACAATTACTCTACAAATAAAAAAAAACTTAGGGCAGTAAAACATTACAATTATTCCCCATCTCCTTTAGTGTACCTCCTCAATGGCATGCTTTTTTTTTTCTATATTCTTGACTTTGTCCCTGTTAAATAGGATTTTTAAAACTTTTCAGAAAACACTTTGAATACATTAGTCCTGCATCAACATAAGTGGTATTATTGAATATTCCCAGGTCTCCCCTAACATTCTTTGTAGTAATACAATAATGACCAGACCGTAAAAGACAGGAATCTGTATTATTTGGTACTGTGGATTCAAATCCTGACAGAACTTTTGTAATTCATTCAAAGTTTTGCTACAATCCTTTGGTTTCTGAGTTCTTGAGTTATATTCAGGCTTTTTAATACTCCTTAATTTACTGGGAATAAAATTGATAAATATCAAAAAGTTATATCTAAAATGCTTGGACATAGCACCTATGTGGACATGATATCAAGTGAAGCCTTAAAAGAGACAAATTGTTTAAGGGCAAGTATTTTCTGATATGTTTTGCCTGCCTTTGTAATTTAAATTATATTATTGAGTTTGGGTTCAACTCTGTCTCTTTTAGCTTCTATCATTATTTGTTATAACTTGTTGATATCTGAGCCTAGCAGACCAAGAGCAGTTTGATTACAGATCTACAGGCAGTATGTGCAAACTTGAAATATTCCACTCTTTTAAGGTCATTTATTGTATTCAGTTTTGTTTCTGCACATATTTCAGTGGCTTGTCTCGCATGAAGAGAGCGAGAAAGGAAAAAAGTATAACAATTTTATTTTCTCTTTGGACCAGTATGGTTATTTTAATAGCAAATTAAGATTGTAACTTAACAAAAAACATGTTGTTACTAATTATGGTTAGATAGCTTAGATTATAAGGTTGGAATATGTAACAAAATGATAGAAATTAAAATGCCATTAGTCATATAATAATAGTGCTTAAAAATATGTGTTTTTGACAGTTGTTTTACTGTTTCATTAACTCTTGCACTTTTTATGTATTTATTAGCACTTTGTATAATTTGTACCTGTTATCAATTGCACAATAATTGGAAAGGGTATTTCACCTGTATACTTTTTGTCAGTTATGTTCCCATGAGGAAGTCTGTTGTACAAGTGATACATAGGGCTTACTGAGCTGCATTCTCTGCATGTTTGCACAGTAAATATCGAGTTCACAAGCCTGGTGTGTGTTGCAATTTTTTAGTAACTTTCACAAACAGCAGCACCTTTGGGAGAGCAGAATGTTTTTTACCTTTTTCCTAGTTTCTTCGTTTAGGTAAGATTAATGAAATCACATCCTCCTATCATAGTAAAATGCCAAAAATGTATGCACTGGGCTGGTGGTGTTCTTTGACAAACACAGAACCAAATAAAATTATAAAGGACCAGCAGCTCCAAAACGTGTCAGGAGGGCATTATGTGGATGTTTGTGTTTTAAAACATTGGATTGACAATTTTAAACAAAAAGACAATGAAACTGAAGTTTTGGAGTCAAGTGTCCAATTATTTTGAGGCAGTGAGTGCCCGACTTGGTTTTGTTTGATCCTCCTATCATAGTAACACCTGATTTGTTGAAAGTCAGCGAATCAGGTGTTACTAATATAAGAGGATGTAATTTTATTCAACTTACCTGAATGAAGAAAAGTGCAAACTGTTCCTCCATAAGACTTCAGTTACAGTTAAACTTTGTAGGATGCAAGCTACCAAGGCAAAGGCTTCTACCTCTATCAAAGGAACAGACATTTCAAAGGAAAACCGAGCTGCCTTGTACACTCAAGTGAAAGGAGCTGCCCAATGTGTGGGAAGGGAAATATAAGTGAAGTAGTAGCTTCACAGCCTAATTCCACAAGTACTCCACTCCTGTCACACCCACTAACCCCCACATCCCTCTTATGCCAGCACCCAATGTTTAACTTTTGAAAAAGCAGTCTCATGGTGGAGCACTAGCTTGCTCTTCTGATTTGAAACTTTGTGTGACAGTCTTCTCCTATCAGTCCTCCCCCACACAAACAAGCATTAACAGTACCCTACTCACCCACCCAGCCCAATTCCATATGTACCCCCTCTTAACACACCCACTAGCAACCACCTCCCTCCCCCCAGAACCCAAAGTTTAACTTCAATTGAGATAAGTGGCCCCAAGGAGGAGCAGCTTGCAGTCTTCTTCATTCAGGTAAGTTGAAATTGCATTCCCCTATAGTAGTAACACCTGATTGGCAGGCTGTAGGCTAATCAAGCATTACTACTACAGGAGGATGTCATTTTATTCATCTTACCTGAATGAAGAGTGTAAGCCAGCTCCTCCTTTGGGCTGCCTATTTCTATTAAGGGTAAGCTTTGCAGAATGCAATCAAAGCAATGAAATTGTTTTATTGGGCTATGGCCAATGGGTCTGGTGTGTGTGTGTGTCTCAAATATGTTTTCCCTTTCTTTCATACAGGTACCATGTTTTCTCTGATGAGGCAGAACATGACCTTACTGTATATACACTATAAGCACACTTTTCATTCATCTTTATTATTTTGAGATCGTATCCGTACACACCATGAGTGTGACACTATAAACATGGTACTTTTCTGAGATGCAGTTCTAGAAACTATTTTTACCAGTGAACTTCAATCCCTCACAAAACAGTTGCAAACAAATGTCAGTTCCTATAGGGGAAATTTTAGGAGCTGCTCAGGAGCCTTGATGATGCAGTTTATTGGGCTGAGCTGGAGTAACAATACATATGCTGTTGTATTGATATCCTGCCATCAACCAACAATAGCAGCAAAAGTAGGCAAGTCCTATACCTCATGGTCAGTCCTGTAGGGACAGCAAGACTCATCTTCTCAGTAAAAATGCAGCAGCATCCTTGGGGCCATCAGATATAGGCATGGGGGTGCATCCAGGCAGCAGAGGAGGCAGACAATGCACCTGGGAGCTTGAACGAGAGAAATGGATGTGCTGGGTTGGAGTATTATATAAACGAAGCTTGCAGTGGGGTTGTGTGAAGGAGAGCTTTCCTGCTGCCTAGAGATCTGAGGGACTGCAACCTGAAACTTCTCCCAGTCCAGGTACATTAATGGGCTGCAGGGAGGAACTGGTGCAGCAAACACAGGCACTTCAGGCACCAACAGATGGCAGCAGTGGCCCATGAGGATCAGCAAAGGAGACCTTAAGAACTGATAACCCATGCCACTTTGGTAGGGTTAAAGGAATGTGTGAGAGAGTTGAACCTGCAGGAAATGGCAAGATGAGATTATGTATTTGCTGTGAGCTGGCAGCTGCAGGGAACATCACTGTAAAGAGAGGGAGCCTGAGACACAACAGCCAACAAGGACAAATCCCCATGGCCAGCACAACTGAAAGGCACACAGACAGACAGATCAGGTGCTGTCTATGGGATTGGAATATTAATGAATATAGTAAGGAGGGCCAATCAACTTTCAGGAGACTGCTGCTGAAGCTTTGAGTTTGGCTAGCTGCAAGTAAATTCCTCTGCATTCAGAGAGAGAGAGGGCGAGAGACACTTCATGTAATATGGTGCCTGTTACATGGTGCGGTCTACTGTCACAGCACCTTGAGCACATTTCAGCTCTGAAGGGCATCCTCTCACTGCTGCTGTTATATCCTGATGAGCCAGAATTACTGTTCTGCAATATCTCTATCCTCACCCACAGAAGAACACTAAGACCCACACACTGCTAGAAGGAACCATACCCTATTACAAGCACCCACACCTTGCAAGGTCCTATGCACCCCCCATGTCTTGCATCCTGCTATGAGGACAAGCCACTCAAGGACTCGTGTCTTGCAGGGTCCACACTCCAGTTCATGGTCTTGCAAGGACCCACATTCTGCTACAAGGTTGAAGGCTGCAAGTCCAACAGCTCTGTGCAAATGAAGAACGAGGAGATGTTGCATAGCTGTGGCTGTTCCTACCTGTATATGGGGGGCCCAGTCTCGCAGCCTCAGGCCAAGCTCTAGCAAACTCCCAAGTGCGCACACTGCCAGAATCATGGCATGTTGTCCTGACTCAAGGGCTACAAGTGCTATTGCCACTTCAAAGAATGTACATGCAGAAATGCACTCTGATCACTGACTGCCAGTGGATCACGGCTGCCTAGGTCACCATGCACCACACCACCAGCAGGCCAATGAGAGTCTGGAGAGCCTCCTGTCTGGGTGCCTGAGGAGCCCATCACTCTGCAGCAGCCAGCTCTGCCTCCAGTGTCAGCCTGCGAACTGCCTGCACAACAGTGGGCCACCAAGCAGCAGTCGGGTCCAGTGCCCAAACCATGTAAGCAGGGTGAGCCCTTTAACAAAGTCCGTATCTGCTGCACTGGGCTGTAATATATTCTGTACTGTATATGTCATAATAGGGGCATTCCTACTCACTGCACTGCACAGTACAATGAGAAAAAACAGGCCAGCAACAAGGTCCCTGAGTTTTCAAAGGATTTGAGTGTACACACCCAGTTTTAGATATCAGTATAGTATCTTACAGTATAATTTCAGGCATCTGTTTATGATCTGAAAGTTCCTTATTTGGCCAAGACACAACCATTTTTTGTAACCTTTGTAAAATGATGTCCTCCCAAACTCAGGGTATAGAAACATAGACATTGTCAGCGGATAAGGACCTCTCAGCCCACCTAGTCTTCCCAGTTTTCCCTGCCTACTGTGCCACTGCAGACCCTACTTGATCTCTGGCCATCTCCTCCCCCTGCCTCACTAACAAGGTGCCCTTGTATCCATCCCATGCATGCTTGAATTTCATCATCATTTTGGCACCCACCACCTCCACTGGAAGGCTGTTTCAGGCATCCACTACCCTTTCAGTGAAGAAGTATTTCCTCACATTTCCTCTGAGTCTCCCCCCCGTCCAACTTCATAGCATGACCCCTTGTCCCCGAGCTTCTTTTTCTATGGAAAATGCTACCTTCCTGTACCTTATTAATACCTGTTAGGCATTTGAATGTTTCTGTCTTAGCCCTCATTTCACTCCTCTCCTACAGACAGTACATATTCAGTTCTCTGAGTCTCTTCTCATAGGGCTTTTGATGCAAGCCCTGCACCATTTTGGTAGTCCTTTTTTGTACTGCCTCCACTTTATCAATGTCCTTTCGGAGGTGAGGCCTCTTGAACTGGACATAGTACTTGAGGTGGGATCGTACCAGTAATCTGTAGAGGGGTAATATTACCTCCTCCTTTCTACTGGTGATATCATCTCTATAATAATAATAATAATAACTTAATTTTGTAAGCGCCTTTCAAGTACTAAGGTGCTTTACAATGCTAAAACATGATTCCATAAAAATTATTAATATATAAAACAACAATTACAGATGATAACAATTTACTAAAAAGCCTGACTCCACACAAAAGTTTTAAGTGCCTATTTAAACCCCCCCACGGTCGCGCATTGCCGAAACTGATGGGGCAGAGAATTCCAGAGGGTGGGGGCCACAAACATAAATGCACAGCCCCAGGTGATTTCACAGTTACCCTCAGAATCTCCAGCAACCCCTCGTCAGCCGAGCAGAGCTGTCGCACAGGGGTGTAAGGAATCAGAAGCTCTTTCAAGTAGTCAGACCAAGTTTGTGTAAGGCTTTGTAGGTCAATAAACCTAACTTAAAGGTGATCCACCACTGAACTGGCAGCCAGTGCAGATCGCGCACCACAGGAGTGATATGCAACCTCCGAGACACCCCTGTCAACAGTCGAGCAGCACCGTTCTGCACTAGCTGCAAGTGATGGATATCAACCCCAGGAAGGCCCAAGTAAAGGGAGTTGCAACAGTCAAGGCGCGAGGTCACAAAGGCGTGGACCAACACAGGCAGATTGCTGGATGGAACAAGGTGTTTGACCCTGGCAATGTTCGTAAGATGGTAGAAGGCAGATTTAATGACTGCTGACACCTGATAATAAAGCGTCAGCCCATCGTCAAACACCACTCCTAGGTTGTGCACCCGTTCTGAGGTAAGGATCAGAGTGCCTCCCAGAAATAATCCAGAGGGCTGATCAGTCCTCAGCCCCTCTATCCTGTGACCTGGGTTCACAACCATAACCTCAGTCATTCCGACGTTCAACTTTAATCAGCTCGAATTCATACAATCTTGGATTTCAGTGAGGCAGTTATTAAATACTGAGAGAGCACTAACCTGGTTGGGAGCAAAAGACAGGTAGAGCTGGGTATCATCAGCATAGCAGTGAAACCTCAGCCCATACCATCTTACAATGTGTCTGAGGGGTAGCATAAATGTTGCAAACAACATGGGGGACAACACCGAGCCCTAAGGAACCCCACAGGACAGAGGGAATGAGTCAGAAGAAAAAAATCCAAGGCACAACTCTCTGTGTTCTACCAGTTAGGAAAGATGCAAACCACCTGAGGACTGTACTTATCAGGCCATAGATGGACCTCAGGCACTCAAGTAGCACCCCATGGTCTACAGTGTCAAAAGCTGAAGCAAGATCTAGGAGTACCATAATGGAACTGTTTCTCCGATCTCTCGCCATCAGGAGATCATTGAGGACCTGAACCAGAGCAGTCTCAGTGCTATGCCTCTTATGGAAACCAGACTGGAGAGGTTCATAGACATTATGAATGGTCAAGTGGTTCTCTAGTTGAGTTGCCACTACTTTCTCAATTACCTTTCCTATAATGGGAAGGTTCAAGATAGGTCTGTAGTTAGCTAGTGTGTCCAGGTCCAACAAAGCTTTCCTCAGATGGGGTGTCAGCACTGCCTCCTTCAGGGAGCTTGTAAACTCACTGGATTCCAAGGAGCACTGAACAATCTGAGCCAGAACCGGGCCAATGATATCATAACAACCCAAAATCAGGGGAGCTGGGCCAGGATCTAAACTACAGCACGTAGCACGCATCCCCTAGACAATCCGCATAATATCCTCAAACTCCGGCAGGTCAAAGGTACTCCAGAAAGTACGAGGTATAGTGACCGAGCACTGACCAACAGCGTCCCCCATAGAATGAGTCAAGAGGATCTCTGACCTGATGTCAGCCACCTTATTTGCAAAGAACTGAGCAAGCTCATCACACTCCATTTGTGAAAAAGCTCGATGGAGGTGCAGACAGGCTGGGTTGCACAACCTGTCCACAGTTCGGAAGAGCTGAGCTGGTCAATTCTGAGTGACAGCAATCTCCCTGGACAGGAACTCTGCCTTCTTATGGGAGATCGCTGATTGGTAGGACTGATAATGCTCCACCAAATGAAGATGGTTGACCTCCAGGGTGGATTTCCCAGCAACGATGTTCTAACCTTTGTCCCAAATGCCGCAACTCCCTCAAGGACCCATCAAACCAAGGGGCCCGAGGACGAAGTGGAAGAGGACGAACATGGACAGGAGCATTCAGATCAAGGGCCATAGAGATGGCCTTACTATAGGCCAGGAAAAATGGCTCTGGACCTGAGCTGGCATCAGGGAACTCCGAAAGGTCAATCACCGCCACCAGGTCTTCAGGGCTCACATCCTGTAAAGGGCAGTAACTGACCATCTCCACAGGGGTAGACCTACAAATAGGGGTGCAAAAATTGAACCTCGCGGTGTAGTGATCGGACCAACTGACAGGTTCCACCCCCAAGTCAGAGGACTCAGTCTCCAGGAGGAAAACCAAATCCAGAGAATGACCATGATTATGGGTAGCTGAGGAAACAATCTGTGTGAAGCCCAGTGATGTCATCAGCTGGAGGAATTGCTGTCCAAAAGGTGAGAGCTCATCATCGACCCAAGCATTGAAGTTGCCCAGAACCATCAGTCTGGGTGACTCGAACATCATGTCGATGGCAAAGTCTGCCACTTCCTGCAGGAATCGCTTTTCATCCCCAGGTGGACGGTAGATGAGAGTTATCCTGCAACCCACACCAGCTACCACAGTACATTCAAAGGATTCGGACTCCTTTACTGGTACACCAGTGAGGCCCAACTCGATCTTAAAACAAACCGCTACCACCCCTGCAGTCCGATCTTGGGCGATGTATCACCAAGTACCCAACTGGAATCGCCACTTCCAAAGTGGAACTGGCATTTTCATCCAGCCAGGACTCAGTGATGCAAGCCAGGTCAGCAATATCGACCTGAGCATCCTGCTAACCTTCCCCACTGTCTTATCACACCACTTAGCTACATTCAGGTCATCAGAAATGATTAACCCCAGGTCCCTTTCCTGTTTGGTGGTTGTCAGTACTTCCCCTCCCTATTGGTACATAGCCCCCAGGTTTCTGTGCCCCAAGTGCATGATTTTGCACTTTTTTGCATTGAAAACTTACTTTTACAGGTACTGGTGCTCCCGGAGACCTACTGAATAGGGACCATCCACGAGGTCGTGAGGGCCTCTGCTTCTGCCCTCCCCTGCCCCCGCTCTCGTGCTGAAACCACAAGGTAATTGCTTACACTCGCTGAAAGCTCTGCAGGGACTGCCTGCATGGACAATAATTTAATATCCTCAATCGGAACAGAGCTTACCCTGGGAGTCTTCTGGCCGTGGCCAAAGCCGCTTTTGGTCGCTCGCTCCACCGACTCACTGGCTGCTGCTGCGGAGGATCGGCTCTGCCCCGCCGCCTCCACCACCAACCTTGGTCGTCACTCCAATTTATAGGCACTGAAGTGGTCATGTGAGACGAAAATACCTATTAGCTCACTTTGCCATCTGCAAGTTATACTGACTCTCCACTAGGGGCTCCCCTGTCATTTTTGGGACACAGCTATCCTAGAGAAGCTTTTCTCTACAACAAATATTACTGCTACTTATTACCTTCCCCCTTTCTCCTCCTTGTCTAGCCATTATCTTAAACTAATGCCCTCCAATTGGTGCTACTAGCCTGAATCAATCTACCTGCTGTTTTCAGCTTGCTACTGCTTCCCTTCTCCTAGGGGACTCCTCCTCTATAGGGTCAACATGATCCCTCCACATGGGCCTCATTTGATCCGAATCCTGCTAGGACCCACTCCAACTGTACAGAGCTGTATCCCGGTTTCTCACCCTAGTGTAAGCGATCAGTGGAGGACACTACCCCTACCCCACATACCTTCCGGCCACCTGATCAGGATATTGCTAGCTCTAGGCGGGGATACAGAACCTAATCCAGGTCCCTACTCCCCCAATCTCACTCTCAACAATCCCTTAAACTCCTTTTGGGCTGACTCCAAAGGACTCAAGCTTGCTCACATGAATATCGGCAGTCTAAGACACAAATTCCATGACCTCGAGGCATGGGCTGCACTTTATAAACCCAACATACTAGCTGTGACTGAAACCTGGCTCAAACCACAGATCCTCCCCCATGAAGTGGACCTAGAGGGCTACCTTACCTTCAGAAAGGACAGGGTGGGAAAAAAGGGAGAAGGGGTTATCATCTATGCCAGCACTGCCCTGCATGCCTTGCAGCTCGACCGCCCCCCTCTCTGTGGATACCTAGGTGAAACACTATTTGTAAAAATCCTCCTTGGAAACACCAAGCCCCTCACCATAGGGTGTGTCTACCTCCCACTCCAAACCACTGCTTCCTCCCTTGAATCCCTTACCAATGCCCTTGAGGAGTACACCATATGGGAGGTCATGTTCCTCAGGGATTTCAATCTCCACTGGCTAGCCCTAGTCTCCTCCTCAACCAAGAACCCAATACTTGGCTCCCCTTTTACACAGATCATTGACTTTCCTACAAGACATAATCCAAAGACCGGTAATCACTCTCTCATTGACTGGGCCCTCGTCCCTTGCCCGGGCCGTATTCTGTCGGTGGGGATTATGTCTGACTCCTTGAGCGACCACTCACCTATCTTTTGCACCTGGTCCAACAAGCCTCCAAAAATCACCGCTAAGGTCATAGAAGCGAGGAACTACAGTAGGCTTGTACCAGCCGATTTCTGCTCCGACCTGAGGAAAATTGACTGGGACCCCATCGTCTCCCTCCCCACACTTGACGAGGCACTTGAATACTTCACCCAGGCCTTCTTGTCTGCATCTAATAAGTATGCCCCCCCAAAAAAGCTCAGGGTACAGGGAAAATGCCATAAATGGCTGAGCCTGAGCCTCAAGCATTCCATGCTCCCCCGTGACAGAGCATGGGGTACCTACAAATCCTCCTGCAACTCATCAGACTGGGAGAAGTACAGGGAACTGAGAAATCAGTGTAAAAAATCCTTGAAACAGTCTAAATCCCAGTACCTAAAAGACCTCCAAAAAAGTCACCTACGTGACCCAAAAATATTCTGGGGCCACATAAACTTACTCCTCAAGGGTACTACAAGTAGTCAAGCAGACTCCATCCTAGTAGGGGACTCACTGACCAATGTCCCCTCCATAGTTGCTGAGGCCTTCTGTGCCTCCTTCTCTAATCTAAATGGCCCCCCCGACCTCCCCAAGTCCTCCCTTCACTCTAGAGAGTTCTAGGTGTATCCAAGGCTTCAATTCCACCTGAAACTGGTCAATCAGTCTATGGTACTACCTCTTCTATGCAAAATTAACCCAAATTCCTCCCCGGGCCATGACCAGCTAGAACCTCACCTGCTGAGGGCTGCTGCCCAGGCCATCACCCTCCCTGTTACCCTCCTCATCAATAGATCCCTTCTAGAAGGAATAGTCCGAAAAATGTGGAAGGTAGCGACCGTCATCCCAGCCCACAAAAGTGGTCCCCGTGACAAAATGGGAAACTATAGACCAATCTCCCTTCTCAGCCCCTAGGGAAAATACAGGAAAGACAAGTTTCTAACCAGCTTCAGGACCACCTAGAGCAGCACCTTCTCCTGGCTGATGTACAGCATGGCTTCAGGAAGGGCCATGGTACCGACACTGCGCTCATCCAGCTTACATCAGACATCCTTGCTGCTATGGACCAAGGCTTCCCAACGGGCTCTGTTTTCATTGACCTATCCAAGGCCTCTGACCTGGTCAACCACAATCTCCTTCTCTCCAAACTCTTACTCCTAGGACTGGATGATCACTTGCTCTCATGGTTTGAGAGCTACCTGAATGACTGTACCCAAAAAGTCTGATGGAGGGGTACCCAGTCTGGCCCTAGACCCATTACCTCTGGGGTACCCCAGGGCTCTATCCTGGGCCCCTTGGTTTTCTCACTCTTCCTCAATAATATTGAGGGCAATTGCACACTCAGCAACTCATCCTCTATGCGGACGACACTGTCATATACTGCAGTGACCCACAACCTAGTGTTATCTCCGCCAAACTGCAGGACAGTCTCTCAACTCTTGAGGCCTGGTTCTCCTCAAACTCCCTAAAGCTCAATGAAGAAAAAACCAAAGCCGTCCTGTTTGGATCTAGATGTCTGGGCTCCCACAGAAGTGTGCTGCTCCAGCTCAGCACAGTCCAAGAAAAAAGAGTTGAGGTCATTGCCAGTTTCAAATACCTTGGGGTCCACCTTGACCAAGAGATGACCTACAGACCCCACATTGACTCCATAACCTGGTCCATCCACCAAAGGCTTGGACTCCTCTACCGCCTGGGAAACTCCCTTTCCTGTGTTGCACGACAAGCAATTACCTGCTGCAATCTCCTCCCCTCCATCCTATACGGTGCCCCTCTACTGCAGTTCCTCCGTGAGATGGAACTCAATAAACTCACCTTGCTGTACAACCATGTGGCTCGCTTGCCACAAACTCCTCCCCTAGGAGGCATCACTGTGAGGCCTTTATGGACCTGAACTGGCCCACACTGCGGCACAAACTAGCCTACTGCCTGTCTTGCCTTCAAATTCTCTACTCTTGGCCCCCCTCCCCACCTTCGTGGACTACTCACCTCCAAAGTACAATGCAGAACTCTGCGTTTCTCTGCAAATCACCCCCTAGACATCCCTCGGATCCGCTCGAACCAAGACAAGCGCTCCTTCAAATGCGCTGCCTCCTACCTATGGAACTCCCTTCCAGCTAAGCTGATTGACTCACCCTACCTTACCCAGTTTAAGTCTGGCCTCAAGGTATATCTCCTTGAACTCAGCCTCTGTGGCTGCAACCGCTAGCTCCCTAGCCCAGGTCTCCTTTCCATCACCACTGCCTTAATTCCTCCTTCGTCCCCGATGAATCTCCTAAACAAGGCTGTCAATTATACTGTAATTGTCTCAATTTCCTAATAACGGTGTGAAAATTTGACGTCACTGTACCGCTTACAAGACCCTGAATGTGAACCTGTTGTTACCCCTGTAACTGCTGCTGATGTATATTTGTGTAACCATTGTAACTACTGTAAATAATGCTAATATGTGTTTTTTTTCTGCAACTAATTTCGGGTTGCCCCTGAAAAAGGGACCTCTGGTCTCAGTGGGTTTACCCAGTTACCAAAATCTAAATAAATAAATAAATAAACAGCTGCCAAACCCTTGACCATTCTTCCAACTTTTGCAAATCATCCCTTATTTTGTTCTACCCCTCCGGTGTGTCTACTCTGTTGCAGATTTTTGTGTCATCTGTGAACAGGCATGCTTTTCCTTCTAGCCCTTCCACAATGTTGCTAATAAAGAGATTGAAGGGGGGCCGGGCCTAGTACTGAGCCCTGAGGCACCCCACTGGTCACCTTGCCTTCTCCAGAGTGGACACCATTTACCACCACTCTCTGACTCCTGTAGCTTAACCAACTTCTTACCCAGTTTATAACTTTTTGACCCACTTCCAGACAGGTCAGCTAGTTCACCAGTCTTCTATGTGGAACAGTGTCGAAGGCCTTACTGAAATTCAGGTAGGACACATCTACCTCTCCTCCGTGATCCACTACCCTGGTCACCCAGTCAAAGAACTTGATCAGGTTTGTCTGGCAAGACCTTCCCCCTGTGAAACCATGTTGCTTGGATCCTGTAATCCACTGGTTACAAGGTATTCCACTATCCTTTCCTTCAGTAGTGTTTCCATTACTTTGCCCACTACCGATCAGTCTGACAGGCCTGTAATTTCCTGCCTCCTCCCTGTTACCACTTTTGTTAAGTGGGACCACATCTTCCCTCCTCCAGTCCCTGGGAAGCTCCCCTGTTTCTAATGATAAGTTGAACAGAGTTATCAGAGGTGCAGCCAGCACCTCTTTGAGCTCCCTCAGTATCCTGGGGTGCACCCCAACAGGCCCCATTGTCTTGTCTACTTTTAATTGTGCTAGTAACTTGAGGACTTTCTCCTCTGTAAAAGGACTGGTGCCCATCTTCCTACCATTTATGCCCTTGTCCCATATCTTCGGTCTATCACCTACCTCTTCTTCTGTAAATACTGAATAAAAGTATTTGTTCAATATGTCTGCTTTCTTTTTATCCTCCTCCTTACAATCCCCTTCTTCCACTTTTATCCTTACTATTCCATCTTTGGTCTTCCTCTTTTCACTTATATCCAAAGAAAGTTTTATCCCCTTCTTTTACTGATTGGTCAATATTCTCCTCTGTATGTGCCTTTGCGGATCTAACTGCCTTCCCTGCCTCCCTTTGTTTCTCCTGGTAGTTTTCCCCTATCCTCCTCCTTCTGTGTCTTTTTGTACTTTCTAAATGCTAGACTATATATCTGCATAAAACTGTTTGACATGTATCAAACCACGTCTTAATTAGTGCAGAATTCTACAATCCATTACAATTATCAATTGAGCCTCAGATATAGATATAGAGATATAGATATAGCTACAGATACAGGTAGAGAATTCAGGAATCCTCCTCCCCTGCCCAGTGACCACCAAGTCCACCCCTGCTGCCTCAAAGGATGCCAAGAAGAAGAAGCGGCTGGACCACAGAGGACTTGGGAAGGATGAGAATGGTGGAACAGAGGCACATTCCTCTTACGGTTCTACTCCACAACTCCTACACCACTCTGGCAGGGTGGGACTGTCCCAAGGAGGCACCTGCAGTGAAGACCAAGGAGGATGTAGGGATCCTTCATATTGGAGACCCCAGGGGGAAGGCAGAGGACCCCAGAAGAGGAGGAAGCAGCTCCTAGTAGGGGACTGTATTGTTAGGGGAGTAGACTTGGAGCAAGAGGGGTGGGAACAAGGGAAGTCAAGTGCCTACCTGGTGCCACAGCTGGAGGGACTGAAAGCATATCCTTAGGATTGCTGTGGCAGCAGGACAGGCAGGTGACCTAGATGTCCTAGAAAAATACACAATACTCTCTCTACCAATCACCCTGTATGCTCTGGAATTCCCCAAGGATCAATCATGGGTCCTCTCCTATTTAGCCTCTTCCTTAACACCCTTCCCCAAGTCTGCATCTCCAACCAGCTCCTATATGCTGACAATGCTGTGTTTTGCACCAGCCAGCCTAGTCTTTCAACCCTCGTCAGCAGCCTGCAACATAGTTTCACTACAGTAGAGGCCTGGTTGACCAATCATAAACTAATCATGAACTATAAAAAAAAAACTAAGTGATGCTCTTTGCTAGTACACACGGTAAGTACAAAAATACTCAATTACTGATCACTAACAATCTTAGCTCACCTCTAGAACAAGTCCACAGTTTTAAATATATAGGTATAACCCTTGACAGTAACCTATCTTTTACTCAACATGTAAATATTATATCCAGAGCAGTCAGCATCCGGGTAGGTCTTTTATACAGACACAGACACAGCGTGTCCCAGGAAGACCTTCATCTGGCCATCACTAGTTCCATACTTTAAGTTATCGACTTTGGGCTCATAATCTATGGTTCTGCCACCAGCACCACACTCTGAAGGCTAAGTGTCGCTCTTAACAAAGCCTGTTGTCTAGTCACTGGAGCCCACCTATACATGCACACCTGCGACCTTTACACCTCAGTGAACTGATTGAACATCCAGGACAGGCTCTCCTATCAAACCTGCCTGTTTGCAAAGAAGATTAATCTTGGACTGGCCCCACCCTTGCTATTGCAGCTCCAAAATAGGACGCATAACCACCACCGCACTAGAAGCACATCCAATCCCACCTTCCAGGTCCCTTTCTGCCGTACTGTGCAAGCCCAAAGAACTTTTATATATAGAGTGCCCAGCTGGCTAAATAACTTCCTACCTGATCTCCTAGCTGGCACAAAAATCGGACCCCTCGAAACCAAATTTCGGCAGCATTTATTGAAACTCAGCAATTGTGACTACCCCACTTAGTTCTATCCTGAGCTTACTCCCATACACCCCTTCCAACTCATTCTTCTCACTACATCCCTCCATCAGCTGTCTTCCTAACCTCTTCTCCTTCCCATACTATCCCTCCTATCTCTACTCTAACTGTTATGGTCTAACCTCCCAACTCCTGCATAGTTGCCCCTCAGGTGTGCCTCTCACTGCCTACCCTGTCTCCTCTTGCCTTACCTCCCCTTGAGCATTAACCTTGTCACCTGCCCCCCCTTGCATGCATCTGTGCCCTACTCCTTGTTTCCTCTTCCTATCTGTACACTTAAGGTCTTGGCCTAGGACATTTCTGCACCATCCTCTGTACAATGCCTACCTCTGGCTGGCTGCAATTTTTCATTTCTGGTGGTTCCTCACTAGTCTCTTTCCTCCGTCTCCGAACTCTACAGCTTTGTGATATATGACAAGGTCACCTATCTGACTGCTATTACATACTCTGTACAATACCTGTAACTTTGTAACTCATGGTACTTATGCTGCACTTACTATATACTTTTGTATTTTATGTATTCTGTATATTCATTCAGCCTTTGTACAATCGTTTACCATTCTTGTTTGTCCCACTGTTTCTTTCTTTTATGATATGGAGCCTTTGTAAACAAGCCTCCAGCTCAAAGGTGTTGTGATTCCGAGACTTCAATAAATAAAATAAAAATAAATGAACGTCATTTTCCACCTGGGGACAAATGACCTGGCTAGTGATAAGGATAGGCTAGTGCAGGAGGGGTTCAGGGAGCTGGGAAGGGGTCTTAGACAGGTGGCACGCTCAGTAACTTTTTGGAGGTGTTACCTGTCTATGACAAGGGGGAGGACAGGGTACACCGCACCATGAGATTCAATGCATGGCTGAAGGACTGGTGCAGAGCAGAGGAATTTGGCTTCATTGGGGACTGGGGTCTCACCTGGAGGGATGGAGGCCTATACAGGAGAGATGAGCAGCATCTATATGGGGGGGATCAGGATCCTCAGTGAATGGTTTAATTGCTTCATTGGCAAGTATTTAAACTGGTCAAGGGAGGAGACAGAAGAAAGCAGGAAGAATCAATATGCCCCCCAACCCCACAGGAAGAAGCAGTCAGTAGGGAGGACCCTAAGGATGGGAAATCACCAAAGGCACCTAGAACTGGCAAAGGTAGACTGGCAGAAAAAAGGAGAAATGGAAGTAAAGGCAGGAGGGGTTAAGAGGGAAGGCATGATGATAAGAGGGGAGCTGTCAGAAGGGGAGGTAGCATAACTTGGAAGGCCATGCATATGAATGCTTGCAGCCTGGGAAATAAAATCCCAGACCTAGTGGCCTTGATAGCAGAGGCTGACCTGGACATTGTTGCTGTTACTGAGACATGGTACAAGGGGAGCCATGACTGGGATATAACCATACCAGGTAATACTCTATTCAGGAAAGACAGGGTGAGTAAAAAAGGAGGAGGAGTGGCTCTTTATGTCAGGGAAGGTATAAAAGCAACAGAGGTATAAGGAATGCAGGGAGGGATGAAGGCACTGTGGGTCACTCTAGAGAAGGTTAATGGCATCGCTATCCACACTGGAGTGATTTACAGACCTCCAGCACAAGGGGAAGAGTTGGACAGGGGTCTAGTGGAAGCCATCCATAAGACGACAACTAAAGCGGAAATGCTGCTGGTGGGAGACTTCAATTTGCTGGATGATGATTGGAGAATCACAGCTGCAGCCTCAGCCAGGAGAAGGGACATCCTGGTCACCCTGCAGGGGGCATGCCTCAGGCAGCTAGTGTTAGAGCTTACCAGGGAGGGAGGGATACTGGATCTAATACTCACCAATGGGGACAGAGTTGCAGATGTCATATCCGTAGCCACCTGGGGTCCAGTGATAACCATATGGTGTGGTTCAATGTGAAAACAGTGGCAGAGTCAAAACCATATGAAATCGAGGGTCCTGGATTTTAGAAGGGACAACTTTGCAAAGATGGGGAAATGTCTCAGGAAAGCCCTGGCAGGGAAGGGAGGACAAAGGGAGTGGGTGTAGAAGAACAGTGGGTGAATCTAAAAGGAACCATAGAGGAGGCAACAGATATCAGAAAACACAGAGGGAGGAGAACAGGGAAGAGTTTCTAAAAAACAGAGCAAAGCGGGGAAAGCAGTCAGGAGTGCAAAGGCACAAGTGGAGGAAAAAATAGTCTGAGCAGTGATGAAAGGGGACAAGACATTCTCCAGCTACTGTACATTAGTGCAAGAAGAAAGAACAGGGTTGGGATTGTTAGGCTAAAAGGGGAAGGAGGGGAATGTGCGCAGGGGGACCTGGAGAAAGCAGCAATCCTGAACAAATATTTTTGTTCAATTTTCACAGAAGAAGGGGAAGATGTGGGACCTCAGTTAAGCAACAGGAGCATCAATGGAAGGGAGGCGGACACAAGTCCATTTACAGAGAAGAGAGTCCTAAAGGAACACTCAAATGTGAGAGTGGACAAGGCAATGGGGCTGGATGAGATACATCAAAGCATATTAAAGGAGCTTAGAGAGGTGCTCACAGCACCACTGACAGCCCTGTTCAATGAATCACTGGAAACAGAAGTGGTTCCAGAAGACTGGAGGAGGGCAAATGTAGTCCCTCTCCACAGCGTGACTTCAGTAGTAGGAAAATTAATTTAGTCACTGATAAAGAATGTGGTATATCTTGAATCCAGCAGATCACAGGATTCTAGGCACCATGGATTTACCAAGAGAAGGTCATGTCAAGAAATCTGATAGATTTCTTTGACAGGTGTCAGGAAATTAGATCAGGGAGGGGAGGCAGATGTGGCCTACCTGGATTTCAGCAAGGCCTTCAACACCGTTCAGCATAGGAGACTTGTAAACAAGCTGTGCAGCCTGGGAGTGGGTCCCAAGGTGGTAAACTTGGTCAGAAATTTGTTAAAGGATAGAACGGGGGCGGTGGTAAACGAAGTTCATTCTGAGAAGAGGAGGGTGACCAACAGGATGCCACAAGGATCAGTTCTGGGGCCAGTCCTTTTTAATGTCTTCATAAGTGACATTGCAGAGGTGCTGGAAGGGAAGGTATGCCTCTTTGTAGATGACACTAAGATCTGCAACAGGGTTGACACTCCGGGAGGGGGATGGAAAAAATGAGGAGGATACCTAAGCAGGCTTGAGGAGTGGTTAAGGGTGTGGCAGCTAACATTCAGTGCAAAGTACTGTTGAATCATGCACTTGGGGCACAGAAACCCAGCGAAGGAGTACATGTTGGGGGAGGTACTGACGACCACCAAACAGGAAAGGGACTTGGGGGTAATCATATCTGATGACCTAAAGGTGACCAAGCATTGTGAAAAGGCTGTGGTGAGAGCCAGTGGGATGCTGGGGTGCATAGGTAGCGTTATCACCAGCAGAAAAAAGGAGGTGGTGATAGCTCTGTACAAATCATTGGTGATTCCCCATCCGGATTACTGTGTCCAGTTCTGGAGGCCACATCTCCAGAAGGACAGAGTAGAGACAGTTCAGAGAAGGGCAATGAAAATGGCACAGGGTCTGCACCAAAAGTCATATAAGAAGAGAATAGAGCACTTCAGTATGTATACCCTGGAAGAAATGAGACAGGGGGATATGATAGAGACCTTCAAATAACTCAAGGGCATAAATAAGGTACAAGAGGGTAGCATCTTTCAGAAAAAAAGATGTTCAAGAACAAGGAGGCATGATAGGAGGCTGGTAGACTCAGGGGTAACTTGCAGAAGTATTTTTTTCACATAAAGGGTGGTGGATGCATGGAACAGCCTCTCTGCGGAGGTGATGGGGGCAAAAACAATAGGGGAATTCAAGAATGCATGGGAGAGGCACAAGGGAGCCCTAGCAAGAGGAAAGATCAGATAAAAGCCAGAGATCAAGTAGGATCTGCTGTACTGCAGTAGGTAGGGAAAGTGGGCAGACTAGGTGGGCTAAGTGATCCTTATCTGCCATCAAGTTCTATGTTTCTGTATAGATGTAGATGTAGATATAGGTATAGATATGTACACCTCACAAAGTTACTAAAAAATATGGAAATTTATGTAAAAAAAAAAACATTGACACCCATTACAGTTGCTACTGCACAAAATGCAAACTGCACAAAGATGGGAAATAAACTATTAGGGTTGTAAGCACAATACCCATAAAAAAGTATGGTAATGTGCTGCTTATTAGGGTTCTTATATCTAACTCACACACACACTGCCACACCCACTACCGATATGATCCAAGGACAGTCTACAGATGCAGGCCATACCACGAATAGTATGGTACCTCATGCAGGGTTAACATATTAAAATTTATATATAGCAACCCTAATCCCCCCCACCCATGTGACCAGGGTGGGACAAATCAGTTGGCCAGGTGGCCAATGGCTAGTAAAACAGATGGTTTTGCTACTACATTTTGATACTTACTAGCCAACTAGGTACCTGTCCAGAAAGTGATTTCTGAACCCTAGAAAATGATGGCCACAAAAATAGTGAAGTGGCAAACACATTTTGAAGCCTACTAGCCAAACTGACCACCAGCTCAGAGACTGATTTCTCCCACCATGTTGGTGATACAAGGCCAAGCTATAGGTCTAGCACCATCCTACAAAGTTGTGCTGGGGGTTGGTTTATTCAGCTACCAAACATCCCTGCATAAAATATTATATATGTCGCAAATATATAACTTGTTTTGACTGTTTCTAAGTACACTATGTGTCTTAAAGAAAGCAACTTACAGCTATACAACGTATATAGTACTTTCATATTTTTAACAATTCCACTACTTTTTGGATGGTGTACAATACTGTGTGCCAAGTAAGGCACATGATATAATGGTTGTAAATCTTTGCAGATATGCACCCCAAAAGTATTCCAATTGCAGTTCTACAATGCATATGAAAAAAACACATCCATGTGGCATGACTCCGGACATATATTTTACCCATCAGTCATGAGGATAGGGGAGGGTGGAAGGTGGGGACTAGGATTGCTATAAACAAATTTTAATATGTTACTCCTGTATGAGGTACCATACTGTTGATGTATGGCCCTGTACGTGTAGACTGTCTTTGGATCATAAGGGTAGTGGATGTGGCAGTGTGGGTGTGAGTTAGACGTAAGAATCCTAATACTGTAGCACATTTCCAAATTTTGTGGGCATTGTGCTCAAAACCCTAACAGTTTATTTTTTTGTAACTTCATCTTTTCTGAAAACTTCAAGTCTGCCCCATTACAATACAGAAAGGCATGAACTATTTTTACCTGGTATAACAAGAACGTTTATTTCCAATGACCATCACTACTTCTACAACTAACAGAACTACAACTGGTAAGTCAGAAAATATAAATAATTTAACCTTAAGAGAATAAAAAAAAACTACAATAAGACAAAACTGCAGTGTTGAAATTTAATGAATAATAACATCTATATGATTTCGTATACAAAAATTATTGTTATTAAGTTGAATGTTTCTGTGTCCCCTGGTTGGGTGTAATACTCTCCCCTCATAGGTCCATACATTTGAAATGCAAGGTCCCACCAGTTTTTTTTGACTGTGAAAACAATTCTAATTAGTTATGTTAGATGGCTCTGTTGAATCCTCAAGAAGGGCATAGGCGTGCCACTTAGCACATTTATCATTAAATTTGTCTAGTGTAAGCTGTAATATAGCAATAATCCATTCCACACTGATCAGGGTCCTCCATTCATGAACTGTTGGTATAACTTGAGATAGCCAGTGGACAGTGATTCCCATTGTGGCCACTAAACACATGGTCCAAAAGGCATCCTGGTATTTTCTGCAACCCACTAAGGTAGGTGGGAACTCCACAAATACAGGTAAGAAATTCAGGTCTGATATCTATACCCCAGATTCTGCTCAGCTCCGTACATGTCTGGGTCCAATATGACACAATTTCTGGGCAGCTCCAAAAAATATGGCAGTGATCTCCTCTGTCTTGGCATCCCCGCCAACATCTATCAGTGGGCTGGGTCTGTGAAAAATGCTTTGTAATTGTGGGTGTGTGAAAGAAACTGATCAAAACCTTCCATCGGTATTCTCCATCTTTCTCTCAAAACTTTTTCCCCCGCAAGTCTGATCTGGAATCTGCACATTATTCTCTTGTTCCCATTGGTGTCAGATTTTGTCTAAAGAATGAGCCTTCAACTGAATTAACAGTCTGTATATCAAATGTAATGGCCTAATCGTTTATTTCCAACGTTTGTGCAGTTTCCATTTTGTGCAGTAACAACACTGATGAACATTAAAATGAGGGTTACTCACCTGTAACCGTGGTTCTAGGAGTGGCATATGGTGCACATCCACACTCAGGCAGTTCTTCTTTCCCTTTTAAAACTTTCCAGAAGGTCTTCAAGCTAAGCTCCTCTCACCCACCTGGGTGGTAGCCTCCTTGGCACTGCCCCGTGACGTCAGATTGTGCATGCTGGAAGCAAAGATCCATTTGCCCTTGCCAGGGGAGGTTAGGTGGGTTGTGTTGATGTGCATCATATACCACTCCTACAACTATGGTTACAGGTGAGTAACCCTTATTTCTAGGGATGTAGATATGGTGCACTATCCACACTTCTGGCAGATTCCTAGCAGTTCTCTGGGAGGAGGGGGCAAGGTGCACACCCCTACTTGGGAAAGAGAGTCTGGAGAACTGAGACACCCAAACCAGCATCCAAGTGTAACTCAAAGTCAATGTGGTAATGGGAGATGAAGGTGTGTGCTAACTTCCAGATAGCAGCCCTTCAGATTTTTGATAAGGATGTCCCTGGAAGAAGCCACTGAGGGAGCAGTATGTCTGGTGGAATGAACCCTAAGCCCACTGGGAGGCTCCCTACCAGCCAGCCTATAGCAGAGCTCAATGGCAATCATCTGCTTATCTACCGGTGTGCCAAGTGCGGCTTCAGCATAGGTGATGAAGAGCTGGTGAACCTCTTGCCAAACTCCAGCTGTGCGCTCCTTATAGTGAGCGAGCACTCACCTCAGGTCCTAAGAATGGAGCTTGTGCTCCACCTCAGAGGTTGGTTTGTTGAAGTACATTGGGAGGTTAGTCACCTGGTTAAGGTGCAAAACAACCTTCAGCAGGAACTTTGGGATGGAGCAGAGGACAACCTTGTCCCTGTGAAAAACCAAATAAGAAGACTCTACAGAGAGTTCCTGGATCTCACTGATCCTTCTGGTAGAGGTGATAGCCACCAAGAAGGTGGTCTTCCATGACATGTGGGAGAAGTGATACCTGCGCATGGGTTCAAATGGCTTACCCATGTGCACTGAGAGAACCAGCAACAAGTCCCAAGGTGGTGGTGATTCATGCACTGGTGGGGACAAGTGGTTGAGGCCCTTAAAAAAGCACTCAACTACCTTTTCCTGCATAACCGACAGCATACTAGCCTGCTTCCCGTTTGCAGAAATGGCTGCCAGGTACACCCTGAGGGTCGTCAACCTCAGACCCAGCTGAGACAGGGACCACAAATAATCCAAAATGCTCACCACTGGTCAGAACAGGGGGTCTAGATCCCTGCACTGACACCAAATGGAAAATCTCTTCCGCTTGAAGGCATAGAACTGGTGAGTCAGCTCTTTCCAAGAGGCCTCAATGACATGGAGGACATCGTCGGGGAGACCCAGGAACCAGATTGTCAGGTGCAAGGACTGAAGGTCCAGGTGGAGGACCCTACCCTGATAGCAAGAGAGCAGGTCTGGGCAAAGAGGCAATCGCTATGGAGGCCTGCTGCTGAGGCTGAGGAGATTGGGGTACCAGAACTGGCATGGCCAGTCCAAAGCCACCAGAATCAACCATGCTTTATCGCTCTGAACATTGAGCAACACTTAGTGGATCAAGGGAAAGAGAGGGAAGGAGTGCATGAGGCAGGATGCACTGCATGGAGCTCCAATAGGCTGATGTGACATTGGACTCCCCTGGGGTTCAGCGCCCATGGGTCCTGTGTCCCCCCAGGGGACTCCCCATCCCATCAGAGATGTGCTGGTTATGAGATTGAAGGTTGGCTCTGGGCAGGTGAATGAGACACCTTCCTGCAGGTGTTCCGGGATGAGCCAGCACTGAATGGCATTCCACATCGGCTGTGTCCCTGTGACTATCTGGTCGAAGTGACTGAGGCACTCTGACCACTGACGAGCCAGCTCCCACTGCAGGAGGTGCATCTGCCAGCAGGCCCACTGGACCACACTGGTGCAGGAAGCCATGTGCCCCAGCACCAGCAGGAAGTCCCAAGCAGGGTGCGATCACCCAACCCGAAATGATTGGGCAAAGGAGGTAAGCTCTGCTGTGCTGTCCACTGGGAGTCAGGCCTTGGCCTGAAGGAAGTCGAGCTCTGCCCCGATGAAGTGAATCACCTGCAAGGGGCTAAGTTCTGACTTGGCTGGGTTGACTAGAAGGCCAAAAGCTGAGCAGGTCTGCAGGGCCAGGTCCCTGGACTGCTCCACCTCCTCCCTAGAGGAACCTGTGATCAGCCAGTCATCCAAGTAAGGATACACCTGTACTCAATGGTGCAGCAGGAATGCTGCCACCATTGCAAAGCACTTGGTGAAGACCCTAGATGCAGAGGAAAGGTCGAATAGCATGGCCCAGAACTCATAAAGTATTCCTTCTGAATGGAACCAAAGGAACTGCCGGTGCAATAGACAGATCAGGATGTGAAAGAAGGCATCCTGGAGATCCAGAGAGCAGAACCACGTGTCCCGCTCTAGAGATAGTATGATCTGGTTCACAGCATCCATCTGGAATTTGTGCTTCCTTAAATACAGATAGAGATTGTGAAGATCCAATATGGGGCACCAACCCCCTTCTATTTTAGAACTAGAAAAATATCTGGCGACAAACAAAGGACCGGTCCGGTTGTGGAATCCAGGACACAGGCCACAGCTTTCTTTTCAAGAAGCTGGGCGATGTCCTCCCAAAGGGCAGACAACATGTCCATGGACACCATCTCTTTCTGTGGGGTATGGGCTTGGCTGAGCGGGACAGCCTCAAATTCTAGAGGCAAACTGCCACCCACCACTTTGAGCAGCCACTTGTCTCATGAGATGACAGACCAGGCATGAGCAAAATGGCGGAGCCACTCCTCTCCCCTCTCTCCTCTCCCCTCTCCCCTCTCCCCTTCCCAGGAGGCCCTGGGCAGGACAGGATAGGCAGTAGAAGGATACCCCCGACCTGGCAGTGGGCAGGCTTGGTGGTGGCTCTAGAGCTGGCTGCCAGGGGATCCCTGGCCCCCCATCCTTCAGACTTCTTGGGGCCAGAGAAGGCTGGCTTAGGTTTGTGCTGCCAGGCCTGATGTTGCCCTGTTTGGGACTGAAGCAGTGTGGATGGAGGCGCCAAGTAGGGTTGAAGCTGAAAGGGTTTCTTCCATTGTTCCTGGCCCTTAGTGTCTTTCTGTGAGGATGTAACAGAGTACAGGGTAGGACTGGACTTCTCGATGCTGGTGAGATGACCACTGACACCAGGCCCAAAGAGGTTAATACATAAGAAGAGGATGTCCACCAACTTGTATTGGGTATCCTCTATAAAGGTCAAGATCCTGAACCATGCCCAGTGCTGCATGGTGACCAAAGTGGCCACAGACCTGGCACAGGAGTCGCTGATACCCAGGGCCATTTGGAGCTGTTGCTTGGCCACTGTGCATCCATGGTCCTGGACCATCTTAACTGCAAGCTGCAAATCTGCAGGAAGGCGGGGAAAAACTTGGTCCAAAGTTCCCAATAGGGTGTGGGAAAAGTTGGCCATCATGACAGCCAAATTGACCTGCCAAAGGCCCAGGGATGAAGTGGCATAGACCTTCTTTGCTGCATGGTCTAGTTTTTTTGACTCCTTGTATGGGGGCTTGTCAATATCCCTGACATTGCCCATGTGGTGGAACACTGAGTTGGCAACCAAACCTTTGACTGAAGGATGGTCAGTGAAGCCAGTCAGAGACCCTGTGGGGACTGCATACCTGCAGACCATATGGGTCGATGGTGCCAGACAGGAGGCATGGCACTGCTGCAAC
This sequence comes from Neoceratodus forsteri, assembly GCA_016271365.2. Classification (NCBI taxonomy): domain Eukaryota; kingdom Metazoa; phylum Chordata; order Ceratodontiformes; family Ceratodontidae; genus Neoceratodus; species Neoceratodus forsteri. The sequence goes on from CM028133.1 coordinate 936,102,015, forward strand.
TCCAGGGTGGGACCAAGAATGGCCTCTGCAACAGGGAAGGCAACCCCAGGGGTGTCATCCCTGTCCAGAATCTCAGTTAAGGGGTACTTGGCATGGTTCTGTACTGGTTCTAGTAGGATTCCCGTAGAGGCCGAGAATAAACAGAGCAGGGCCCCAAAAGAAGCTGACCCATGCTATGCACAGAGCTCCTCCAAGGACTCCCGGTCAAAAGCCTGAGTCGGAAGAGGATGCATAAAAGGAGTCCTCTGAGCCCAAGGACTCCTTAAACACTGCCCTCGACCCTGGCTTCCAATGGACAATATTGTATGTGGCTCATCCAAGTGTGAGATCTGCTCCAACAGCCTGCCAGAAAGTGCAGAAGTGGGTTGAGCAGCCTTGGACAGGGCCCTGTGAAAGGGCAGCGAAGGTGGTGGCACCACTCAAATGGGTAGGGTAGCTGCCATCAGCTCACCTGGGAGAACTGGCACAGGCCACAGCAAGGGTGACCAGGGGAGTGCTGGGGGCTGCTGTGGAACATGGCAATGGCCAAGAATCCACTGTTGCCAGATAAGCTCTTCATAACGGTATCACATCAAGTCAGTGCAGGAAAAACAGCGTAAGCAATTCAGCGCATATAATACCGCGTAACACAAATAGCGCTTAAACAACAATACAGCACAAGCCCAACCCAGCGCATTACTTCTTCTTGACTGTTCTGCACATTATTCAGCATTAAGCATTTCCTGCTTACAACTGCTTTTGATTAAAAAAACATCATTCAAGCTGCATTACATGCTTTCTAACGCTGAAACTGAAATGGAATTAACACTAAATCTGAAATGAAATTAAAAAATGAGTACCGATACTGAGAATCGCTTTTTTTAATTACCTTTTTGTTGGCATGATGCTGTCCTGGCTCCTGAGTCTCCACAGTCACTATTGCAGTAATCCAGCTTCCCGTTTCAATTAAAGTCACACAGTCAATAGTTTAAAACCCATAGCTGTAGTTGTACACCATAAAAGGTGAGCAAAGCCCCCATACTGATGACCACAAGTAACCCATGGGCAGTGAAATTACATATGGGTTTCATTTGACTAGGTTACCATGCCAACATACTTTTACTAAAATATGTGAAATAAGGAACTTTTTAGGGTGTTTGCATACTGTGAGGTTAACCTGGAATTGAGACACTGATCATCCACAGCACAGTGTTTAACTTAGGTAAGTGTTGTGTAATGTTGTGCCCAAGTCGGCAATACACACTGACTGCCAGCTGTTGAACATACATACTGGGGGAACAGACTGGGCAGAAAAAATAAACAGATTTAGGATTTTTTTGCAATGTGCTAGCATGCGATTTTATTACATAGTGCAGATTTCACATTCTGCGATTTGACCGTGCTGAAATTGTGCTGAGATAACATGAAGCCCCTCATAACGGCGCTGCGATTTACGGCAGAGCATAGCCTTGTCTAAAGATGAAGAAGAAGACAAGAAAGACGATGAGCAGTGTCGACAGTGCTTCTTGGCCGATGGTCAAGAGTGGGAATGTCAGGAGTCCTGGGATTTTGATTGAGAGCCAGATCGGGACTTCGACCGGGACCATGACCGACGTCGGGCAGGTCATCGGGGAGGAGACACAGGGGAAGGTGCAGTATGCCAAGGAATCCACAAGGGGTCAATCTCCCTATAAAAGGACCATAAAGACTAAAGTCCTCAAAAAGGAATCATCCCCACAGTCCTCTGGGTCACTCAGGTCAGGAAAGATCTCGTCCGGCTGGTCATCTCGTCTCTCAGGCCACAAGCCCAAAGGGGATACTGTGGGGCCAACAGCCAGAACTTGAGCTACAGAGGTGTCGGCTGAAGCTGATGGCTTGACAACTGTCAAACCAGAAGCAGAATCGAGAGAATGAGATGAGTGAGCCAGTTCCCGATCCCACAACCCGCAACAGGACCTCTTAGGTGTAGAGGCCCATGAAGATTTAGACCCTCGGGAAGGGCCCTCGCTGAGAATAGGTAGAGACTGGCACATGTCCCAGAATGCTCCAGTAAATGAAGCACCCATGCCCACTGCTAGCAAGGTGCACCTGAAGCAACCTGGGCTGCAGCCTCCTCGAAGATGGCAAGCTGCGCAAATGATCTGGTCACCACAGAAACTGCCTTGTGGGTGTCCTTGGACTGAACTGGAGGGTCCTGTTCATCCAGGTGACCTAAGAGGAGGTGGGCATCATGGTCCTCCAATGTGGAGGGCTGAATAGTCTGGCACAAGCCACAAAAGCCTGCAGATCATGCTGGGCCCCCAGGCAATAGATGCACGGAGGCATGCGGATCAGTGTGCAACATTTTCTGGGAACACAAGGTGCACCACTTGAACCTGGGACTCAATTTGTGGTAGTCATGATCCATGAATTACCAGAAAAAAAGACAAGACAATTGCAATGGCTTGAAGACTGGGAAAAGTAGGCCTACACCAAACACAGAGCAGAGAAGGAGGGAACCAGATGCTTCCAGCAGAAAGGAAGATCAGACGTCATGGGGCAATGCCGAGGAGGATACCACCTGAGTGGCTGGGAGGAGCTTAAGCTTGAAGACCTCTCAGTAAGGTTTTTTTTTCCTTCCAACTCTTTTTTTCTCCAGTCACCGGCTGTCAGGAACACCCTCGGGCTAGACCCCCCCCCTTGAGTGGCTCCTACTGCCCTGCCTGAATCCTTCTGACCAGGAAATTGGGGACAGAATCCTTTCCTACCACGGCCCCAGACTGAGGAGATGATCTGGGAGAGCTGGTCAGGTTGGGACTGGCAGGGTATCACATCAATACCGAGCATCAAATTCAGGGCTAGCATTTCAGCGTTGTGGTATGCATGTAATGAAAGACAGCGTATGTGACAGTTTAGCGCATACCACAACAGCGCCTAAATATAGATGTTTTCTTTTGGTTTTGGAATCTCTGGGAATAACTTATATATGTTATATGATAAAATAGCACAGGCTGAGTGGAATAAACAGTTTGATACAGTGAGCACTTCTCCAGTGTTTGCTGTGCTCTGAACTCCCGGCAGTTTTAATATTGGATCTCTTTCTTATTTTATTTCATAAGAGGCATGCCAGAGTATTTTAAAAATCATGCTGCATGGGATAGGTTGATTTGGAAAGATGACCAGAGAGCAGTAGATTACTTTTTGCAGACTCCTCCCCCCCCCCAAAGATCACAGAAGTACAGCAAGTACCTTCTATCTGAAAGTCTAGTTGGTGTGCTGATCAAAACATGTTGTGTCATACCTGGGCTTAGTCAGGGAGTGGGTATACGCTGCTGAGGAAACAAGTTAGGGAAATATTTTGGCAGTTGGCTTGAGTTCTGAGGCTGACTGGAATTGCTTTTCTCCTGCCACTGTGGTGACATGCAGGACAGCAGGGTACCAAAGGCAAAATCCTATACCCGCGCTGAGATTGTCGGTGGTGGAATTGTACAGCGTGCTAATTACTGATGCTGATATGACTGTGCTTCAAACAACCACGGTGATTTTGTTTGTGTGGATTTGACATGGCAGTGGGCATGTGTGCCACTCCCTTGGGGTCTGTGTCATCCTCCTGGCTGCCAGAGTTTTCCCACTTGTTCCTTGTGGTGTCCCAAGGAGGAGGGCATGCAATGATGCCAGCACGCCAAGTCATGGCCTCCTACATGACTCCCATAGATCTCCATCTCCTCCTGTACCCTTTCTTGAGTGGTCCTGACTGAAGAGGTTCCCAGTCACCACTGGGTGCCACTACTGCATCAGGAGTCATGGAAACCCTCTCCAGGAGAGGAGAGCTTGTCAGCAGCTGCTCAGTCATGCTCCTCCTTCCCCCAACCCCAGCCAAACTCCGATGACCCGAGCTCACTCCCGAACCCAGGTCCCGAGTGTAGCACGAGGTGTGGCATCCAGCACCTCAACCCTCTGTGCCACAGGGCCGGCAGCAGATTTTAAAAGGGAAGAAAGAACTGCCTAAGTGTGGCTAGTGCACCATATCCACATCCTTAGAATGTAGTTTTTTGCCATAAATAGGTATGCTGTATATCAACAAACTTGTAACAGTTTTAAATTTTGTGTATACTAGGGGTGGGCAGAAAGTTCCACTGGAGATCTGGACCCCCAGATCGAACCCGCAATCCATGGACCTGAATAAATATGGACTTCACTGTAGAAGTCCAGTTCCGGGTCTGTGGAGATGCCATTTCCACGATTGTGTCATCTGTTGCCTGGGGGATACTGTTGGGACGTACAAGTAGCTGGCAGCATCCAATCAGGCAAGAGAAGGTTATGTGACACACTCACCAGTATATAAGGCTGGTGAGTGCACCACATGGCCCAGAAGGTGGAGGATCGCAACAGAAGAAATAATAATAATATTATAATAATAATAATATTCTTTATTTTTATTGCGCCTTTCAAATTTCAAGGTGCAGTACAAGTTAAAACAGTTTAAAACAATGCTGCACCACAGTAATAAATATACAGTACTATACAATTAAAAACTATTTTCCACATCACCGTATGCCATGCTCCATAAATGTGTCTTAAATGCCTATTTAAATCCCCCCATGGGCATGCATTCCCTTATCCGATGGGGTAGAGAGTTCCAAAGGGTTGGGGCCACAAACATAAATGCCTGTGCCCCCGATGATTTTAAAGAAACCCTCGGAATCTCCAGCAACCCCTCGTCGGCTGAGCGGAAAGAGAGATTAGAGACTGAGATACTGCAAAGAGAGGCAAAGTGCCAAAATGCAAAAGCAGTGCACAACAGTTAGGGGAGGGAGGGGGAGATTCCCCGATGGTGGAGATTGTGGGGTGGGTGAAGTTGGTCAGATGGGAGGGAGTATCAGGAGTACTGGGGGGGACCCATAGATGATTACAGAAAATCCCAAATTAAACTTTTTCTTGGCCTTAGACATTAGTAGCTGTCTGTACAAAAAGGGCAGGTTGTCCGCTGGCAAAAAAAATGACTTGTGCTATTCCAGATCCAGAGAGGAGAGAGTAATGGTGGTGGTGGCCCAAAGATTATACAGTTACAGAAAATCCCAAATGAAAGTTTTTTTTTTCTTGGCCTCAGACAGTGTAGCTGTGTATACAAAAAGGAGAGGCTGGCAAAATCTGACTTGTGCCATTCCGGATCCAGACTCCAGAGTACAGGTGGTGGGGGAGCACAGATTAAAGTGACATAAAATCCCAAATGAAACTTTTTCTTGGCTTCAGACAGTAGCTGTGTGTACGAAAAGTACAGGCTTGCATAATTGGACTTGTGCCATTCCAGATCCAGAGTACTGGGGGGGGGGCCCAGAGATTACAGTTACAGAAAATCTCAAATGAAAGTTTTTTTTTCCTGACCTCAGACAGTGTAGCTGTGTGTACAGAAAGTGCAGGCTGGCAAAATCTGACTTGTGCCATTCCAGATCTAGAGGAGAGAGTACTGGTGGCCCAGAGATTACAGTTACAGAAAATCCCAAATGAAAGTTGTTGTTTTTTCTTGGCAGTAGGGTGGCAAAATAAATCTTTGTGACATAAAGAGGGGAGAGGGAAAGAGACTGCAGGGTGGCCCACAATAAATGGGACATCCCAGAAATCCCAAATAATTTTTTTTCCTGGCTTCAGTGCAGCTGTGTGTACAACCCAATCACGAATAATGACCATCATCACCTACATTCAATCACGATTTCATGTATTAAAAAAAATACTGTTCAAACAACATACAAGTTAATGCACGTGCCCTGTGATGCTGGCTGTGGGTGGCCCAGGGGATAATCTGACTGTGAGCTGTAGCAGGCTGAGTGTTTACAGTACAACAGAAGTAAAGCACAAGCACTACACGCAAGTGTCATCATCACTCATTCACCATTATTCCTTATTATTATTAGTTTCATAGTGTATCACGTTACAAACTTACATTACGTATAAGAATTAACCAGCCCCTAGTGTGGGACTGTGCTACATGTGGCTAATGCACTAGATTTGTCTGCATCTCCAACACAAATTCTGAAGCACACTGAACAGTTGCTGAATTTGGTCACTTTCACTTAACTGTAAGTTTCATAGGAGCCAGTCCAGCAATTTTGGAAGGAAGTGGTGGTGGACTGCTGTGCTGTCGGTGTGCTGTGTATAGTCATGAGTCATGACAGTAAATTTGTACCTGGTCTGTGTGGGTGGGAGTCATCAGAAGAACATCACATTTCATGATAGAGGGATCTTTTGTTCCAAAATGGATCAAAGCCTTGATGAGGCACTTTCTACTATATCTCAGGTAGGCAGTGGCACTGCAAAAGACAGGAATTGGCCTGAAAAGGGAAAACAAAATCAAACCCCAGAAAGGGATTTTTTTCACATCTAATAAGGTTTTGTCTTCCAGGCAAATGCTTGAATTCAAAAAAGGTGAATGTCTTGGATCATCATCAGTAGTCCCAAGTAAAAAAAAAAGTTATGTAGTTATAAAAACTAAGGGCGTGGTGGGTACCACCCTCAGAGGCACCCAGCGGTATGGAACAATTGCATACTATGCTACTGCCAGTCCCTCATCCGATTCTCCTGAGGTTGAACCTGACAAGGGTAATACTGATAATAATAATGAAGAAGAAAATGCTCAGGCAGCAGAAGGTTTACTGGAGGGGATGGAAATTTCAGATGAGGAAGGAACTGGTCAAAATATTTTGGCTGTGGAGGGGCAGTGGGAATAAACCAGAACAGGAACAGGAACAGGCCCAGGACAAATCTGGGGGGCCCTGAAAGATGAGGAGTGTCATGCCTTCCTGTGAAAAAAAAAAAAATCCTCTTTGGTTGGGTCATACTTCTCCATTAGTGCTTCCAATGAGTTGACAGCGACATACACTATTTGTAAACAGTCAATCAGCAGGGGTAAAAAGAAAGGAGCATTGGGAACTTCAGCACTGAAAAGGCACCTAGACAGATGTCATAACATTAGTGATAGTGAGAAGATCAGTTGTGATTCTCGAAGAGAAAGTGATAGCTCACTACATTTGGGGTTAATTCTTATATGCAGCACTACACCTCAACCACCACTTGCTGCCATTCAAAGGACTCCTCTGACTGTTACTGAAAGTGACTACCTTGTGTTCAAAAGTCCTCCTTCTTCAAGTAGACAGCTTTCCTTCTCAGAAATATGTGAGCGTAAGGCCAAATATGCCTCGACTCACCCTGTTGCCATTATAATATGCAAAATAATTCCAAAATGATAGCTGTTGATTTGCCACCATATAACGTTGTTGAGCATAAAGGATTCAGGCGGCTGCTTGAGTACCTCGATATAGTAAACCATTGTGGAAATACTTCTCAGCAACAGAGATTCCTGATCTTTATGATATCGTATGTAAAATATTAAGACGCGCCTTGTGCAGTGCTGTTGGGAGGGTGATATATCTCACAACAGATATCTGGACAAGCTATCAGCCTGAACCCTTCATGTCTGTCATGACCCATTGGACATGTTTCGATAATTCACATGGGAGTGAGGGCAGTGAAACATCACAGTTTGCTTTTCTAAGAATGTTTTATTTGCCATCTGAACATACCTTATACAACATCAATGAAGAGCTCCAAAAACCAATACAGCAATGGCTCACTTCACAGGGACTGTCAGTTGGCTTTATAGTTGCAGATAATGGGTCCAACATAAGGAAGGCCTTGGAGGAGGGGGGATTTGTTCACATCCGCTGCTTTGCTCATTGCTTAAATTTAATAGTTCACAGTTTTCTCGATGATGACAAGGAGATTAAGGGACTTGTTAGCACTGGTAAAAGAATATGCACTCATTTCAGTCACTCAAGTAAAGCCCATAATTGTTTGAAAAAATACAGCAGCAGCACAGTTTACCTTTGCACAGACTGATCCAAGACATTTCTACTCAATGGAATTCAACCTTTTATATGTTCCAAAGGCTGCTGGAATAAAAGAAACCTGTCCGGCAGTACACCTTAGAAAATAAAGTTGGTGATGCAGACGTCTTCACACTCCACCACAGTGGGCCATGCTGGAGTTTCTCATTGTACTTCTCCAGCCATTTGAAGAAATCACCAGGGAGGTTAGTGCAAACATAACAACTCTGAGCCAGGTGATACCCCTAATAACAATTGTAAAATCCAGATTGAATCTGATTAGGAACAAGTTAGAGAAGCAAGACAGTTCCATGATCACACAGGCTGCCAGTGGTGCTGACACATGCAGGTTGCCATCCAGAATACAACAAGATCTAACGAGAATGCTTGAAAGGCAGAGTAGAGAAACTTACCAGAGCAAGGGAGAAGGATTAAGACTTAGTTTGGCTAAGCAGATTTACTGTGTGGTGGTGTTTTTATTTTTTACTCACAGGGATTGCTACTGTTTGTTGCTAACATTTCATTGCTTTATTTTTTTCTCTGATTCAAATTGTTGTTGCTGGTATACCTTCTTCTGCATTATTACAAAGGTGTGCCTACAGGTGTGTGCTAACAGATTACTGCTGTAATCTTCTGATTCAAATTGTCTTTTGCAAGGTATATCTTCTGTTACTGCTTTATTTTCTCTGGAGCAAAGTGTTTCTTACAGGTATATCTTCTCTGAAATTATTACAGGTGGTGCTTTACAGGTTTTACAGTTTTATCTAACATTAGGATAAGCTTTCAGGGTTACTGCATTTGTTGTTGACTGACTGTTTCTGCTCTTACCTCCTTGTTCCTTCGTCCGTGGTTCTTCTTTTTAGGCAGGAAGGCCCAGCCACCCACCCCATCCCCAACCACCCACGCTACACTCCTTTTATAGGGTACCACAGCGTGACATTTCCTGTGGCAGAGCAGGAAGGGGCGGATCAGTGGGGCCTCCACAAGGTGATCTCATTTACAGGGCACTAGTAATTTAACTTGTTATAAGTTAAACAAAGCACAATTAAACCATTACTTGCATTTTTTTTCCTTCTAATTACTCTGACTAGTTACAAACCCAGCAACTTATTTGGAATGGATTTCATTAACTGCAGGTACTGTGGAACAATTTTCAGAAGGACAGTCTTACAGGATTTAGGACACTGTCCTACATGCTGGGCCTTTGGAGATCTTAGGTCTCAGCTCCGGGCAGCATGGGCAGAGATTGCACGCCTCATTCATATTGAAGAGGAAATACATTATAGAACCACCCGCCATTTCCCCAGCATCCAACAGAAAAACCTCGACGCAGAGGGTAGTTGGTCAGGAGGTTGGCAGGTGGTTAGAAGAGAGCAAATCAGGTGCCCCATCACTCTCTGCTGTCCAACACATTACCTCCAAAAACCATATAAACACTACAAACAGGTATCTGCCTATCTCTGAAATCAAATAAAGAGGCAGAAGACACTGCAGAGCAGGACACTGCGGCACAGGAGCTAACACAACAATACTCACCCAAATCAGGAACCAAAACTAAACAAGCACAAAGGAAATCAAAAACTTCGATCATAGGAGACTCCATGATTCGGGAGTTGATACCCATCTCAGCCAGGGGTGATGGTCAGATGTCTCCCAGGTACATCAGCATGGAGACACTGACGCATTGCTCAAATTGTTCACAAAGCAGGAGAAAACATTGATGTCCTAGTATACATAGGGACTAATGATATCTCGTCAGCCGGTCAGTTGTGGAGACCAAGGAACACCTGACTAGGCTGGGTGACAAACTATCATCTATTTCGTCTGGCATCTCCTTCTCTGAGATCCTGCCAGTCTGGGAGAAGGAGCAGATGGACGGAAGGTCAGAGAAGGGGAGATAGAGAGCTAAACACGTGGCTCAAGGACTGGTGCCAGGAAAAGGACACAGATTTGTAGGGAACTGGCAACAGTTCTGGGAGCGAAAGTTCTTTAAATTTGATGGACTGCATCTGACTAAAGAGAGTCAGTGCATTGGGGCAAGTTTGACGTCCTTGCAGAATATTTAAACTAGCAAATGGGAGAGGGTGCAGCACCCCATGACGTCAATGGAAGAACACCCTCCCCTCAGCTAGTGGTCAAACAGGAATTCAGCGTGTTTGCCGCTTCATTTGCATCACCAGGTAAGAAAAAGGTTTGTCTCCCACACGATGCACAGGATAATGCCAAACTTCACCCAACAACTAACACACAAATCTGGCCAATGGAAAATCATGTACACAATGCTCACAGCCTGGGAAATAAGATCCCAGACCTGCAGGCAATAATGTCAGAAGCTAAACTGGACATAGTAGCAATTAGTGAGACATGGTTTACCAGTAACCACACTTAGGAGACTTCCAGTACCTGGCTATGTATTGTTCAGAAGGACCGAGGTGCAAAAAGGGGGAGGTGGCCCTGTATGTTAATGAAAAATATCAAAGCTACAGAAATTCAGAGTACACATAAGGAGCCAGAAGAACTGTGGGTCACCCTGGAAACAGGAAATGGGACAGCCATAAGAAGTGGGGTTGTCTACAGGCCCCAGACCAGAGGAGGACATAGACACATTACTGTTAGAAGATATACAAAACATGACAGCTAAAGGGAGGTTCTGATAATGGGAGACTTCAACATGCCAGATACAGATTGGTCAATACCAGCAGGAACATCTGCCAAAACTAGACTCATAGTGGATTCCCTGCAGGGGGAGGGCCTCAAACAACTGGTACAGCAACCCACAAGAGACAGGGCTATCCTAGATCTAGTACTGACTAACAAAGAAGGGATCACAGATCTCCAGGTAGAAGGTCACCTGGGGCCAGTGACCATCACATGGTATGGTTCAATTTGGCTACTACATCTAAATCATCCCATTCCAAGGCAAAAATATGGGACTTCAGAGGAACTGACTTTGATAAGATGGCCAACAGAATTAAGCTAGCCCTGGCAAAAGAAACACAGGTGAGGAGGTACAGGCAAAGTGGGCAAGCATTAAGGATACAATACTTGAAGCAACATCCCATTGTGTTAGACAGAAAGGAAGTGCAAAGAAGAAAGGAAACCACTTTGGTTCTCAAATACAGTAGCAGAAAAGGTCAGAGCCAAAAGACTGGCCTTCAGAAAATATAAGGAACACAGCGGGATGAAGATAGGAGGCATACCAAACTGCCTAAGGGAAGCAGGTAAGGCAGTAAGGCAGGCAAAGTCCCAAACTGAGGAAACACTAGCACGAACAGTAAAAGAAGGTGACAAGACTTTCTATAGATACATTAGTGAAGGAGAAAGTCCAGAGGGTTTGCTAAGCTTAATGGAGAAAAGGGAGCATGTGAGGAGGAGGACCCTGTAAAGGCATCTATCCTAAATAGATACTTTTGCTCAGTATTTACTGAAGAGAAGGTAGGGCAGGGCCCACAGCTCAGCATCATGGACACAGGGGAGGAGGTGAGCACTACTCCCTTCACAAAAGAAAGGGTCCTACAAGAGCTTGCTAAGCTCAGGGTGGATAAGGCAATGGGACCTGATGGCATACATCCCAGGGTACTTAAGGAGCTAAAGGAGGAACTAGCAGAGCCATTAGCAGAATTGTTTAGTGAGTCTCTGAGCACAGGAGAGGTCCCAGAAGACTGGAGAAGGGCTCATGTGATCCCACTCCACAAGAGTGGTAGCAGGGAGGAGGCGGGGAACTACAGACCCGTCAGTCTTACCTCAGTAGTGGGCAAGATTATGGAGGCACTCCTTAAGGAAAGGATAGTGCAACACCTGGAATCCATAGGGGCACAGGATCCAAGACAGCATGGGTTTACAAAAAGGAAGGTCCTGTCAAACTAATCTCATAGATTTCTTTGACTGGGTAACCAGAGTGGTGGACCAAGGGGGAGCAGTTGATGTCGCCTACCTTGACTTCAGCAAAGCTTTTGACACTGTTCCACATAGAAGATTGATAAATAAGCTAGGTAGGCTCGGGTGGTCAGAAGTTGGTCAACTGGGTGGCAAACTGGTTGACTGGCAGAAAACAGAGAGTGGTGGTAAATGGTATACAGTCAGAAGAGATGCAAGTCACAAGTGGGGTACCTCAGGGATCAGTCCTGGGCCAGTCCTATTCAACATCTTCATTAGTGACCTACTTAGATGGACTAGAGGGTAAAAGCTTGTCTGTTTGCAGATGACACCAAGATCTGCAACAGAGTAGATGATCCAGATGGGGTGGGCAGAATGAGAAGAGATCTGGATAAACTAGCAGAATGGTCAGAAGAGTGGCAACTGGGATTTAATGCAAAGAAGTGCAAAATCATGCACATAGGGAAGAGAAACCCTGAAGCCACTTATAGGCTGGGAGGGAGTTGCTAGCAGTCACAAGGAAGAAAGAGACTTGGGCATCATCATCACTGATGACCTAAAATCATCAAGCAGACCTCTAAAGCAGTAGGTAAGGCTAGGGGGTGTTAGGGTGTATTAGTAGGGGTATCACAAGTCGTAAGAGGAGGTGATAATCCTCTGTACAAGACATTAGTTAGGCCCCATCTGGAGTACTGCGTGCAGTATTGGAGGCCACACCTTCACAAGGACATTAACCAAATTGAGGCAGTCCAGAAAAGGGCAACCAAAATGGTGCAGGGACTGCATCAGAGACATATGAGGACAGATTAACAGAGCTCAATATGTATACCCTTGAGCAAAGGAGGAGAGAGGTGATATGATCGAGACATTTAAACACCTTAAGGGCATAAACAAGGTGAAAGAGTCTAACATGTTTAAATGTAAGAAAAATAGCAGGACAAGAGGACACAGCATGAGATTAGAGGGAGGCCGATTAAGGGGAATGTGGGAAATTCTTTTTACAGAAAGGGTGGTAGATGCATGGAATGGCTCACCACAAGAAGTGGTGGCTATGAATACAGTGCAGGGCTTCAAACAGGCATGGGATAGGCATAAGGGAGCAATACAAATGACTATGAATAGATAAGTCACTGACAGAGCAAAGGCTGATGGCACATTTATAAGGTAGAAAAAGAAATGGGCAGTCTGGATGGGCCTTGCGGTCCTTATCTGCCGTCAACTTCTATGTTTCTATGTTTCTATGATCAAAAAAGTTGAAGAAGATGACAAACTATGTAAAATGCCTCATTCTGATTACTACAATAAAGCAACAGTCTTGGACCCATGACACAAATCAAAGCAACTGTTGAGTGATGATGATGACGCTTGTCTTGAGAGAAACAAACAAGAAATAATTGGTGAGGTACGTGCTGCCATTGAACAGAGTACAACAGCAGCACCACATTCAGAATCTTCTTCATGACACAGCAGCACAGCATCAAGTGGCCTATCCTCTACTGTTGCATCATTCTCCCTCTTCCTCCTCAGCCACTGCAGCTGAATCTTCTTCTTCACCACCAGCCAAGCATGATAGTACTGTCCCACACTCACTTGTTTCAGCTTCATGTCTCTGGAGTCATTTAGAAGATATTATTGTAACATCTTCATCTGCCTCTTGTAACACAGCCTCAGCACAGACCATTGTTGAAATGTACCTGGCAGAGCCCAATATCAGCTGGAATGCTGATCCTTTGAAATACTGGAAATCCTAACAAACTATGTTGCCTACTTTAATAAACATTGCAATGAAGTACATGAATTGCCCTCTGACTAGTGTCTGTTCAGAATGATTATTCAGTTCAGCTGGTAACATCATTACTGACACATAAACCCGTTTGACACCAGAAAATGCTGAGCGCCTCACGTTTCTCAAAGTCAGTATCCCCCACTTTAATTTCAAATACGATACCTGAATAAAACATACACTGACTGCTCCGAGCAAGCCCTATGCACAAAACACTTTCAAGTCTGCCTGTGGTGAAAATCTTTTGTGAATAGAGTCTACTATATGAAGTAGCAATTAATTGCAACAAGTCAGGTCAGGATGGACTAGGCCAAGCCACTATGATCACATGAGCAGCACAGGGAAAAAAAAAATAACAACAGTGGGTTCAGAGTCTACATACAGCAAGCAACTTCATTTCATGTCACAAACTTACTTGGTGGTTCCTGGTACCACTGCCTGATCTGGAAGTAGAGTACTGCTGTCTACTGCTACTATCAGTTTTTGCCCTCATGAGTCACAACTACTACTTATTTATCACTTGTTGTCCTTACTTCAGTCCTGCTCCTTTACTGCTACTACTTGTCACTTTTTTGCCCTCAGCAACTGATCCTGAGTCCTGACTGTACTGTTTTAATTTTTGTACAGTCATGGCTTAGCAGATGCCTGAAAGTTCAGAAACTGAATACTCTTTGTATATTTCTCACGTCCCCAATATTTTGCTGCAAATACAACACAGAAAAAATGCTACTAAATTGAAAATTCATATAATTTCTTTATTGTTTGTGTGTGTGCATGGTATGCTAGCCTGGTTACATCTCACTTACAGTAACTGGGCTGAGTTTATTATATTACTATATTTTATTTGTGATACTTAAATTACTTTGCAGTGGCTGGCAGCAAGTAATTGTGGAACTAGGAAGAATGGCATTGTGTTGTGTTGTGTGTCATCAGGGCTTCATCAGGTGGCAGTGGCAAACTTTTTTATGAAAGATCAAATGGAGCTTTACCACGACTCAAGCAACGGCTGTTGCTGCACCACTCAAGAGGTGGCTAACCTCTATACAAGACAAATCCAAAGAGCAAATGAGGTGTGCAAAAAAGAACGAGGCAGCACTCTGTTAAGTGAAGTAACCAAAATCAGTTTTACTGTTATTGCTGAGTGCTCCACAATTACAAAGTGCAGGAAATCCAAGTGTTAGCTAGTGGCAGACTAGGTGGGCCAAGCGGTACTTATCTGCCGTCAAATTCTATGTTTCTATGTTTCTTACCACTAGTGCCTCAACTCAAAGAGTCTTCAAAGGGGTGGAGCTACTAGGGCAAACTGCTTCATAAGTACACGTCACTTCATTGAAAAATGCTAATAACATCACAGTTTAAACACGATTCCAAAAGTCCTTAAAGTGACAGTATTACAGTATATAAGGCTAAATAGCTAGTACATAAAAGTCAGGACATCTTATAGCTGTGCAGGTCAAAGCAAAAAACAAATGAACTGTACTTAAGAAGTGATTCCTAAACATACAAAAAGTGTTATATGTACCTAAACAAAACACATTATGAAAGCCTATATCAAGCATCAATGCAGCGTTGACACTTATCAGACCTAGGACTCTAATTTAACAGGACCTGGTAGTGTGTTTTTGAAATAATGCCTCATTTCTTTGTTTTGATGTAGACTTTGATAATGTGTTTTGTTTAGGTACACAAGAATGCTAGGTTTATTGGACCTAGCCTTCTTATTCCTCCACACAGTGCATGAGTTTGTGGCCTCCATCAGTCCCAATTTATTGATGTCCCATTACTGGGTGGTGTCCATGTCTGGACCTATGGTGGCCACATGTCTCCCCAGCACTGCAGCTATCCTACTGAAGTTGGCCCTATTAAAGTCTATGACCTTGGTGGTGGTATGTGTCTCCTCTCTGCCCAACTGTAAGGAGAACCATACTGTACTATGGTCACTATCCTGCTATGGGGTCATCCACCCTCACCTCCTGTATCTGATCACCATCCAACAAAACAAGGTCTAAGATATTGCAAAAGCAAACAGAGCCGCACAGGGGTTTCTGGGTGCTCTGAGAAAATATCCAACTGTAGAAAAAATTCACGGCACTCACCATGCACACATAAAGAAAAAGACAGAGACTTGATTCAATGCCAAAATGACTCTTGTCTTTACTTCAGCCAGCAAAAAAACAGGAACCAGGGTGCAGCAAACTTCCTACGTATCACCCAATCTTGGGCTTTCTCAAGTATGATGCCTCCTAGTGCAGACTATCTTTATAGCATCATTTTTAAGACACATGTCAATAATTTAAAGTGCTAGTGCTCATTTCTCAGTGCAATTCAATTATATAAAGTGTACAGTGAATAAATAACACAAAGTGCATTGTCCACAACCAAAGAAACATAAATATTTAAATATTGCCTTCTCTTGTCTGCTCTTTTTCCTGCTGTGTCAGGAACACATCCTGGGGTGCATCCAGGATGACTTGTTTCCTGCTGCTAGCTGAGGTCTTGGTGGCCCAATCTGCCCCTGGTAGATTGAAGTCACCGACAACCACTGTGCTATCCCTGCTGCAGTTCTGCTGTATAACCTCCACCAGTTCCCTGTCTCTCTTCTCCAACTGGGAGAGTGGTCTACACACTACCCCCAGCCTGACCCTCTCAATTTCTTCCTTGCGTATACTGTACTGTCCCCTTTCTTATGTAAACAGCAAACAACCTAAAGCCCAGTATTATTAAGTCCGATTCCCTGTTTTGATTTGCCCATGTTTCCATGTTGGCGGTAATGTCTAAATCGCCCCCTTCCACCATCAGTGCTTGGAGCTCTGGCATCTTGTTGCCCAGGCTCCTCGCATTCATGGAGACCACTATCCATCCTTTCCCTTGATCACCACCTGCTCTAACCTTTTCTCCATTCCTTCCCCCTCTGGAGGTTTCCCAGTGACCTACATTACCACTGGGGGGAGGCAAATGTCCTCCATTAACCTAAGCCTCCAACTGCTTGATAATGCTCTAGCTGACCATTGTAGGTTGAGTAAGCAGACTGGGACAAACCACTCGTTTAAGTTTTGTGGAACAGAGAAGGTTGGGATGGGTCCACGGGGTGGGAATTTAGTCCTTAAGCTTCTTAGGTGGGAATCCTTTGGGAATTTTACACAGGAAGCATTAAAACCTCTGCATTTAAGTGACATACTCCCACTTTTTAGGTAAATAATGATGCCGCTTATTGTTAAAGTAGGAATTTCCAAGTATCATGTATATTGATTTTCTTTTTATGTTCTTTTTTATCTAGGGTGCAGAGAAGTGAAGATTTACATCCTTCTTGCACCGGAGGAATATCACATGGATTTGTGACAACCAGAGCTGAAAATCAGACAATTAATTCACAATACTTTTTGATCCATTGCAGAATTGCTAACTACTGTAACTTTATTGGTGGTCTAGAGGTGCTGTGTGGGTACTAATGTGCTGTTTAATGATGATTGTTATTTAAACTTTTGCAGCTTGGCACTTTCTTTGTTTAAATGATCACACAGTCAGTGTCAGTGGCTCAGCAGGTAGCACACTCACCTCTGAGGCCAGGAGATCAGAAGCCTGTGGGTTCTATCCCCACACCAGGCACCTGGGTTAAATCCCAATACTGACACTGTAGTGCAGCATGAGGGGTGCTGCACTCCTGAGGTGCCATTTTTCAGATGACACATTAAACTGAGGTCCCCTCGGCCTCTTCTGGTGGTAGTTCATGTGGATGCTAAAGATCCCATGGCACTTCTCGAAAAGAGTAGGGGAATATTTTAATAAGACAAGAACAAAAAATACAAAGATATGTTCATGTCACATATAAAGAAAAAGAAAAAAAAAACATAACATTAAGCATCATGAACTTACTAAATTAGTATGAAAATAATCCCAACAGAAAACAATAAGAAATACTTAACCAACCCACTCAACACCTTTCCATAATTGCTTACAAACATCTTCTCCCAATGCATCAACTTCTCTCAGATAGATTCCGTCTAACTCTGCTTGCATTTTAAAAATAACATCCTCTAAGGAAACATCAGCACCTCGTAAAAAATGCTGGCAACAATTCTGCCATATTACCCATTTAATACAAGCAAAAAGAATATAAACAGTGCTCCTGTTCCATTTCAGCTATCTTGCCATCAGCTGTCCCAAAATTAATATCTCATATGTTATGGTGGAAAAAATGATAGTATTCTACATATTGTCAATTGTTTGCCATAATGGTTGGATAAAGGCACAGTGAAAAACAAAAATGCTGCATACTTTCCACTTGACTCTGACATTGCACGTGCAGACACATCGTATCCTCCAGACCTTTGTGTTCATGGTCTGCCCAGACATTTAGTTTGCCATGCCCGCAAAGCCACGAGACATCTGCTATCTTGCAGGGAATACATTCATCAAGCATGGCTCCCAAAATGTGTTTAACCTGTACCTGTGGAGGAACTGTAAAAAACAGTTCCTCATAATAGCAGTTTTCAAGAATGGTGGTGTAAAATTGCTTCTATTTAAGGCCTGGAAACCATTAAGATCAATTTTCCGGAAACGGATATGCTTTAAAATAACCTGAACATGTGCAGGCAGTGCTTTAACACTAGCCATCCACTTTCCCCATCCCCATGCCTCAAAAAAGTGCACCTGCCAAAAAAAAAATGGTGGACCACTGAGAGCCACTACCTTGTAAAAGTGGCTTTATGTTTGTGTAGAAAAACATACTGAAAAAAAACACAATAGGGTTTACTATATCAAGGCCTTCCTCCTGCCACGGTCTATAGGTATGTGCTCGTTTAACAGGGTTGAGTCTATTACCCCAAACTAATTGAAAGAAGAGACTCAAAAGCTTAACATGAAGTTCAAAGGGTAAAGGAAAGATGTGAGCAATATGTAAAAAATAGGCACTATAAATGTTTTAACTAAAAATAAAAATGTTTATGTTTATCCATGGTTCAGGCCTTCCATCTAGTAACTTTTGTCTGAGCTAATTCTATTTTGGCACTCCAACTTTGAGAAGCTGCTGTATGTGTACCAAAGTAAACCCCCAGGATTTTAATAGCATCCCATTGTACAAGTATTACATAGTGTTCTGATGTCACTGCTTCCCCCAAAGTTAAAGCCACACTTTTGAGTTTATTTATCCTGATCCCTGTGATAGAAGATTGACCATTCAAAACATTAAAAACTCAAGAGCCAGAATTCAAATCATGTACCAAAATGATACAGTCACCCACAAATGCCAACACTTTCTGAAAACTCTGACCCGCTTGACTGGTAATTGGAACAATTTTATCATTAGACTCAATGGTCTGTAGCAAGGGGTCTAAACTAAAGACATTGAGTAAGAGACTCAGGGGACAACCCTGACACACCCCTTTCTTTAAATACATGGCTAGTCCTAAATGCCTATTTACTAAAGGCTGTATCTGAGCTTTTGCATATAAGGCCTGTTCCAGGGAAACAAATGCTTCCAGTATCCCATATGCCCTTAAAACCTGCCATAGACAGTCATGATGAACAGAGTCAAAAGCAGCTTCCTGGTCAAGGGAAAAAAGATAACCATCCAGACACTGGTTCAAACTTTGGGTCACAATTTCTCTAATAAGCAACAAATTCTGTGTAATGTTACGGGTAGGTACAGCACATGTCTGAGAATCCAAAATCAGAGATTGTGCCACTTTTGCCAACCGGCTATTGATAATCTTCACCAGAATTTTGTAGTCTGAATTAAGGAGACTCAAAGGCCTCCAATCATTAATGTTCAATGGATCTCCTTTCTTATAAAGGGAAAATAAAACACCCCTTCCTACATACTAGTATTGATTTTACCGTTACCAGCTATTTCGTTGAACACCTCAGTTAAAACAGGAGCAAGAATATCAATAAACTGTTTATAGAAATCATTAGGGATACCGTCTAAATGAGATGCAGTATTACATGATAGGTACTTTATCGCCAGGATAGTTTCCTGCATAGAAAAGGGACTGGTCAAAGAGCGGAGGTAAGAAGATGACAATGTGGGGTGAGGGCGACATGGGGAAGAAAGGTATTGGGAATCATATCCCCAGTGTTCCCTTGAAATTTAGTCTTTACATGTTGATGAACCACTGCCCGAAAAGAATTTAAATCCGATGTCTCTGAACCATCAGGTCTTTTTTTAAGCAACCATAGTTCTCTGTTTGACTTTTTCAGCATGACTATCATAGGGGTTGACATGAAACCTAGACCTCTGCATCCCAAGGTTTTGTTCTAGTTGAAGGGATCATTCCCTACCATATTGTTAGGAACACATGTGAGTTTTGACCTCCTGAAGCTATGCAGTGAGATCTACTCGTGTCCCTCATTTGTGTAAGGAGCTGTAAAAATTTAGCTCTCCATTTTAAATATTGGTAATATTGGGACTTAACTGCAGCCTGTGATATTTGCAACATAAACTGCTTAAGATCAGCTTTTGTGTCCTCCCACCAGTCAAGAAGGTCATCATATAAAATCTGAACAGATACTCGAGCACTGGAAAAGTCATTACTATCTGCCTGCACCTGTGCCTCTTGCAATAAAAGGATGTATTCATACGCCAATAACCTCTACCCACCCGAACATGTTCATTCATATCAATGGAAAGCTTTACTGTCACATGATCCATGGTTTCCAAAGGGATAACTGAAACTTGGGAATTAGGGATATGTTCTTGGGCAAACCAAAAATCAATTCTTGAAGAAATAGACCCTTTATAAAAGGTGTGGCAAGGGGTTTCACCAAGAATGTTGTACACATCTTTATATCCTGATCTATGTAGTACTGTATTCAACAAATTAGTTACAATATACTTTATCAGTCTTCCTTCCCCAAACCCTCTTAACCAATTCACAGTTAAAATCCCCCCCCCAAGAGGGTAAATGTAGAGCAGTTGTGGAGCATAAATATTGATCAAGCAAACGGATTGTTCATTTATCACGGCATCTACCACCATTGCCCTCCCTGGGCAAACATCCATAATTTTCAGCATGTGGATGCCCTGTCCAGTAAATAAAAAACCTAGGCCTGAGCACTGCTCCTCACTCACTGACCACAAAGAGGGACCCCACTGCCATTCCGATTTTGCTCGATTAATCTCATGGGTAGTATGTAACCTAGTTTCTTGAACAAAGTTAACTACACATCTCAGATTCTTTAAAATAGAAAAGGTGGCTTGTCTCCGGTTATCAGCCTTAATGCTATTAACATTGCATGTCAGCAAGTGAAACACAGCCATAAAAAATGAAAAGGAAAGAGACCACATCATGCTAGGAGAAGGGGAAAAAAACATTAAGTTTCAATGGTGCCTTTTCACTTTCTTCTGTTTTATTGACTTGGAAAGACCAGCATTTATACAATCCATGACTTGTTCTGCCTGGGATGAGGCCACTGAAGACACATCAGATTCATTTTTCGAGGCCGCTCAGTCCAAGTCCTGTAAGATTGCATACTGATTGTGGACCACCACAGCATCCAGTGGTTCAGAAGGTTTAGGAGGTATAGAGGACTGAACTGAGGACTTAGATCTAGTGACCATCTTGAACACAGTCCCCACATCACCTTTGGGGGGAGAGGGCATCACCTGTCTCATGGAAGTAGTGGGAGACTCCATCACCTCAGCAGGGATGTTATCCAGGGCAGGTTCTTGGACCTCATTAGGTACCTCAGGGGCATCTGTACTCTGAGGCCTGACAGACATGGGGTCTGCACACACACACAGACTACTGGAATAGGGTCTGCAGCTGAAGCAGCCAATGGGGGGGCATCCAACTGATGTTCTTGGTGCAGAGGGACAGTCTGGGGGCAGCAATTTCCTGATGCCGCTGCTCCAGTTGCACCAGGTCTGTGATTAGCTTTAGTTTGTCCTTCTGTGCTACAGTGACATATAGATCCTGTTCAGCACAGAGACTGTGGTCCAAACTATTGTGAGTTGCCCAGAAGCAGGTTCGGAATGTGTGACCATGCTCCTCACACAGGTTGCACCTCACTGGGTTTGAATACTGGACACTAGTATGCCCTAACACCCCACAAAAACCACACTTCTGTTTCTCATATTCATTACTTAAATGCCCTATGTCATCACATCGGTAACAGGCCCAGGGATGTCCTGGATAAAAGACCATGCCCCTGTCCCTCCCCAGAAAAAAACAGTTTGGCAAATGCTGAGTTTCACTGTTAAGTTGATTCAATGTCACTTTGAATTTCCAACCTTCTGTCCAGAAGTGCTTGTCATCCAATATCAGTTCCCGGTAGCCTATAACAGTATATTTTTGTTTAAGCCAAAAGGTAATATCTGCAATATTAACCCCCTCATTCCTGAAAAGTGCAATCACACACTTAAAGGCAGGTCTAGTTAAAGGAATGGCAACAAAAGGCCTCCAAAGAGGTGTATTCTTCAGACACTAATACTGTTTCCCAAATGTTTCCATCTCAGCTGGATGTTTAAAACTAATGTCAAACAAAGAGTCTCCAGGCATGTGTATCAGGGTGTACACCTCATATACAAAAAACTTCAAGCTGTCTTTGATCAATGTGCACCACATATAGTGACGATCCGGTAAGTCAGAGGAGCAACCGCCTGTACTTTAACCGAAAAGCACTGCGCCACTTCGGAGGCTCTAAAGCAAGATGAGTGGCTGCTGGAAACAACCTTTCCCTAATGTTGGAGGCACAAACATTAGGTGGAGGTGCAGGTATCAGAGAGACGGGCCCAGGGGATGCAACCCTGTCCTCGGCCTCAGGTACTGTGGTCAGAAGAGGATCCCTCTCAGTAGCATCTAATTCCATAGGCTCCAAAGGAATACTCATATTAGGAATGACCCCAGAATCCTCCAACATTCTAATGTCATGTATCAGATCGGGGGGTGGGGCAGTAGGAGGTGAACTAGAGGCTGATTTGTGCCTGGTAGTTTGGCCTAGTGGAAGCGGTACATCAGAATCAGGGAGATCAGAACCCAAGGGCACAGCACTAGACGAAGTCTGTACAGATGGAGCAACACCAGTAGCAGCAGGCTGAAAGTTAGCTTCCCATGTACTCCCATCAAGGTAACAAGACCACTCAGCCTGTTCAAGAGCCTCACAAACCCAAGGGGGGATGCTTCTGGAGCTAAAGAAGTGGCAGCAGTGCCCCTTCTAGCATCCAAAAAAGACTCTTTACAAGAGCTGTTGCCATATTTAGAAGTTTTATCACCTCTTTCCTGTTTCTTGGTTCCCCGTTTCTTTGGACCACCCATCACACCTATAGTAAATTTGGGTGGGCAAGCCCCCCAGACATTTCTCCCCCACCATTTACAGCCTGTTCAGTAGTACAACATATAGTCTTCGTTATAATAGTGTCCTTAATCAAAGGTGCTGTTTCAGTGATCTGGCTGCAGCCAGCAGCTTTTGAAATAGTCTCTGGTGCCTTTAGAAATTCAGGTACAGTATCTGTTGGGACAGGAACTTCCTGCTGTCCTGATTCCATATGCACAGTCATTCCTGTCCCATTCTTTATTCCAGTGCTAGTGGCCGCCATAGTTGCCCCACTAGACTCAGGAGCCACTAAAAGCTCCAATTCGTTTTCTTTACCTCAATGAAATGTGGTTTCCAGCCAGAGGAGTCTAGCCAAATACTGGTGCTCCTCCTCCCTCAAGGCCTTTTGCAGCTCTGCTGCCGTGGAAACCTGAACAGGGGATTCCTGCACTACAGCAGGCCCATCAAAATCTGCAGGAGTAATTCCACAATTTGGAATGGAAACCTTGCCATTTGCAGAGGTTACCTCCATGACAGCACGCTCACTATCCAACTCCAACGTTGAATTGATCTCCATGTCCTCACAGCTTCCTTGCTCAGACACACTGGCCATCCAGAAATGAGATGGGTAATTTCCCTTGTACCCTGACCAAATTTCCCCCCATTCACTAAAAATACCACCAACAGCTTAATCTGGTTCAAGGTCAGTTGGCATTAATCTGTATCCCCCTTCCCCAGGTTTTGCCTGAAAATAGGCAGAATCTGTCTAATGCACTCACCCAGTCAACAAAAACTAAATAAATAAATGATCTCCTTTTAAACACCCACTGTAATTCACTCCCGCATCCCCCTGATGATGCAGTAGTTGTGAAACCGGTCAGGGTTTCTTTCAACAGCCCAATATGCGGTGGTATGTGTTTTATCTGTTTTCTAAGGAATAAAGGTTTTTTTGTATGTAGATGAGTGGTGCCAGTATTTGCTTTGTTCTGACTGTCTTCCCACTTCCCTTTTCAACCTTACAACCCCAACCCTGGTCTTGCTTTTTTTAACTTATGCATCCTGTTAGGAATATATATATATATATAGATATGTTTGCTTTAGTTTGTTTTCACTGTTCATGCTAGTCCCCTGTAACTGTCTTGGGAGGTCTCCATTTTATGGTTATTGAAATCTCACTGTCCATGAGAGCTGCTTTAGTGTATCATATCACCAATTTGTACCATGTATCTCTATGCTGAAAGTATAAACATTCCAAAAAAACTCTCTGGAAACACACAAACTGAATGTAGCTGGGAGGGAAGAATGCCACATTGCAACTCAGATAGTTTACAAAGCTAACTGAAGGTAAATATGATATTTCACACATTGCTGCAATTTATTCTGTTGAACTCTAATTAAGCAGACATGTATACTGTGCGGCCTAAAGGGTGTTGACACATCATGTTCTAATATGCTAATGCAACTCTCAGGGACAATGAGATTTCAACAAGAAAATGAAGATTCCCAGGAAAGTCACAGGGACCAATATGAACAATGAAAACAAACTAAAGCAATCACATATATCTCTAAAAGCTACAGGAAAAGAGTTGCCTGTTGATGTGGAAACAAAATTTACAAACTACAGTATGAGGGTGTAGTTTTCCTTTAAGTAATATTTTAGAACTGTGTGATGTAGCTGATGTTCCTCCCAACTATGGAGTTCTATACTAAAACATGAATGCATTGTGTCAACAATGGAAGAGCTGAGTAAGGGACATAAACTACATCTTACAGTTCTAAGATGGTACTTATTACCTCTGTGTAAAATCAGAAGCACCCAGTAGTATAACAAAAAAGGCCTGCAGAGATGGAAGAACAGCAGAATTTGAAACAGTATTTAAACATTGGTTTCTAAACAGAGACACGAATTACAAGTTCCCAGCTGTTCTCCTTTAACTTAATCAATTTCTAAATAGATGCCCTATGTAAACTGTTGTTATTCAATTATTTATTTGTGTAACTTGTAATTAATTTATTAAGATATGATAGGAGCGTTGTAGCCTTCAATGTTAAATCTCAATTTTTGTACTTTAATAACTTTACAATCGTTTGATGAAAAGGCACAAAATTTGTCATGCGCAATCAGGCTGTCAGATTCTCAAGACAAGAAAAGTTTTGTTATGGCATCTTGTAGGTTTTTGAGATACAGAGTGCCAAAAAATGAAAAAAAAAAACCTACAACAATGCTTATTTTTTACTGTCACCTATATTTAGACTGTGTGAAATGTTTTTTTTATCTTCAATTTATTTTCTCCCCTTCAGCCACTGACCTACCATTAAATCCAGCCACCACTCCTCTCCCCCCCGACGACCGAGGAGACACACCTTCTGGGCCAGTTGGCATATGCAGCTGTACCCACGAGAGGGACCCCCCCCTTTGTCCCTGGGCCAGGCCAGGATCCAATACCAGCCACGGAATCTGCACCCACTTACCACGCCAGGCTCAGGGAGTGCAGCCATCAAGCTGCCATGGACAGTGCTGCATTTTCCTCCTCTTTCTTGTCCCAGGAGTGCAGATGTGCAATGATGTCTAGCATTAATGTGCTGACATCCGCTGTACTCCTCCCTTCGTTACACCATCTTCAGAATGGTGAAGACCCACAGCCCACCCCAGGATAGGAGAGCAGTCCTCCAGATGCCCAATCCTATCCTTTCCCTGCCATCCCCTGACAGCCCGGGCTCAAGTCTGAACCCGGGTCACCAGTGTGATGCGAGGTGTGGTGTCCAGCGCCTCAACCCTCAGTGCCACCGGGCTGGCCGGTGTGACATTTTTTTAATGAAATTTTCAGGTTTGAAGGGGCCAGTGCCAAGAGAATGCCTTTTGAAGGTTTGCTGAAAAAAAAAATATATAATTTTACAGTTATGATTTTTGAGTTTTTTGTCAAGTTCAGCTGGTTTAAAAAAACATTGCAAGTGCTTGCTTTCATGATTTACTTGTGTGGAGAGAAATACCAATTGAGACAGCCACCATATTGTTTTTTTTTTCTTTTTTTCCAATTTAAAAAATGGTTTAAGAAGCAAATATTGAGGTAAAATCAACCCCCAATACCTGCATTTTGCTAAACAGCAGTTTAGCTTGATTTTGGTGTTGAATTTTAAAAATATCTCCCCAAACATATCTTTCTACATCAGGATTGCCTTCAGCCATTTGTAGCATTTTTACCTGTTGCGACTCGTAATTTTTACCTGCCATGTAGTCATTTGCAACATGTTATTTGTGACATGTAATTTACAACATGTATTTTTATGTAAGCTAAGGTAAGTGTGGTTCAATGTACTTCAATGGGGTTTTGACCTCTGAGTTATAACTTAGTCATTTTTGCATATTTTGACCCCAGATTTTCAACATGGACTTTTTGGGATGCCACCTCATGACCAATGGTGGTGGAATTATGCAACTCAATGCTGAAAGGTGATTTTGTGGTCACTTGGGGAAATCACCTTTTGAGTGGGATTTGAACATTTTCACTGCCCTTGTTCATGAGGTGGGGTCATAAGAAGGCTATGTTAAAAATGTGGGTAAAAATATGTAAAAATGACAAAGTTATGAGAGTACATTAAACTTTTTCCATGCTCACTCGTAACTTCAGTAATTTTAATTTGCTTTCCCTAGGTTGGTGGGGGGATTGTGCCAGGCCTGCATTTCTGTTGGCAGACAAAGTCTTCTCATGGCAGAGGGCCTAAAGGGCCCTCCACATCTGCACCTGTTCACACAGATCCCTTTGGGACCTGCATGAATGAAGATACAATTCCATTATCTCAAAAAGAAAGGAAGTTATTTGCAAAAAACTTTGTTAATGTACCAGTTAGCGTAATTTAATGCCACAAAAGTATTGAAATGTGGCATTAAGGTTTCCAATCTTAACTCTCCAACACCCAAGCAGCAAAATGAAAAAAAAAATTATGGTTTTGGGTCTCTGGAGTCTTGGCAAATCAGTGGTGGGATCTTCTTTGGGGTTGTCAACTCTAATGCCCACCCCGTTTCCTGAGCAAAAACTTCACACATGTTCTCCTTTCTTCACACAGGGTGAACGGTTGGCAACATGTGGTGAGACATATGTCTCTACTTTTGAAGAGTTAATTACTAAGAGGCACTAGCTTGCAGCTCGCCCTTGTGCTTCAGACAGGAGGCTACAGGCTGCAGGAAGGGGGTGAGTATTAGGGTTGGCAACCCCAAGGAAGACCCCACTGCTGATTCACCAAGACTCTGGAGACCCAAAGTCCTAATGTGTTTTCCTTTTGCTGTTTGAGTGTGGGGCATTAGGGCTGGAAACCCTAACGTCACATTTCCCTACTTTTGTGGTGTTAAGTTACCCTAACTGGTGCATTAATAATGTTTTTTGCAAAGAATATGATTTCATGTGATGTTCCTGGTATTGCATGCAACAAATTTTCTTAAATGCATGTATCTGGGATAATAAATCTGAAGCTGAATCCTTCAACTTAATCTTGCTGCATTTCAAAATAATGTTAATTCAGTTCCTCTCATCCACTGGTGGATGGGAAAAATGTGTTTCATGCAGTAGTCTTGGCTGAGATGAGAGTGGGAGGATCACCATCAGTCAAACTGGAGAGAGGGTTGGAACTTTGCAGATATGTTGTGTGCCACGGAATGGAAATAGGAGAGGGGGTTGGAACTTTGCAGACATGCTGGTGTACTAGAAAATGGGGGAGATGGAATTTCCAGAGTAAACTGGACTTTCTTGTCTCCAGCTTCCCATAACTTGCCCCATGTGGCAGGGTGATGGAGAGCAATCGCTTGACCCGCTGAACAGGATCCACTGGGAGCCATGCCAGGTCACTGGTGTGGGACCTGTGGAAGGTCAGAGGATCATTCTTGCTAGGCAGGGTGCTTTTACTGTGTTCTTACTTCCCTATGGTGTAGAGGAGGTAACATGCAATGATGCTAATGGCCAAGCTGTGCACGCTTCCATATGCAGCATGCCTGGCACCTGTCACCCCTTCTGCCCCTCTGCATGCAGTCCCAGTGATCTGATCCCCAACCACTGCTAGGGGCCAGGCTAATGCTGGGAACCATGTCCACCCCTCCCTGAAGAAGAAGTGCAATCCCTTGGACAGTCATTCCTCCTCCTCCCCAGCCAGCCCTGCAGCTTATCAGTTCAATCCCAAATTAGGGTTATCAGCATTGTCAGTGGTAGCGCAACCACTGGACCAGCAGGCTGTCCCAAAACTTGGTGTGTTGACATGCCATTTGCTAACATTCTGAAATGCTGGCATGTCTGAAAATATAGAGGTAGTGCTACTGAAATGGCAGTGTTTCATCTGATTATGCTTCTGAAGTATTATTCTTATTATTAAAGAGCAGCTGATACTATTATGTCCACGGTTCATGCAACTCAGTTACCGCTGTTTATGTACTAGATAAATTGGGGGATGTAAATAAGCTGCACGGACATAGGAATGCTGATCTATATGTATTTATGTCTGTTCTTAAAATGTTTTTTAATGTTTTGTACAATGTACTGTAATGTATACTGTTATAATTGTGAACCTAGAACACTGGAATCATTAGACAGGTGAGCCTTGAAAAAAGGGCTCTTGTAGCCCTAATGGTGTAATGAAGCTGCTCTTCTGAATCCTGTATAAATAAACATTTTTACTACTTACTTTACTACTGCTCATGGCAAGGAGCTGCCTGCCAGAGGACCTAAATGAGGTATTAATGTTTTGTAAAGGCATTCTTTAGATATTTACTTTACTGCTATGATCTCTCTCCTGTGTTTTGCAGAGCCGTTAAGTGTTCTCTAGTGCCCCACCCTTAAAAACAGCATTTTGATGATGTAAAGTAGGAAAGGGGCTGCACGGCTACTAAAAGGCATAGAACATGGCTGAGAACAGCAATGGCCTTTGCATATAATGATTTTAATCTGCAGGTACTTGCATATGTTATCGGGTGTATATATGTAACGCAGATACGAGTGAAAATCAGATTGTCACCCCATACAGGAAAAGATCAGTAAAAGCCAGAGTGATAGAGTGATGGTCCACCCTAACTAGGCAGATGTTGCATGAATTTTGCCAGTCCAGCCAGTCTGGCTTTTATTAAACTAGTCTGGTCCAGTTCTGGCAGACATATTTTCATTCAGTCCTGGGCATGGTTAAAAACCAGACTGCTGGAACCAGACCAGTCGAGATCAGAACATCCAGACTGGCAAAATTTGCAGTTTGTGCCTAGTTCAGCTGGTCTGTCTGGACCAGGAAGTGCAACTTTTGCAGATCTGGTGCAGTCCATTTCTGGTGTTCCAGTTCTCACCAAGTTCCTGTAATCCTACCCCCTTAATATATGCAAAAGCCAGTACAGTAAAATAATTGTATGTAAGGGTCACCACTGCTCCTAATCTATGCTTAGTAGCCCTGAAGTCCCTTCCTGATATTGCATCATTAAAACACTGCTTTTAGGGGGGCTGCAATGGACAGTCTTCAGTTATGCAAAACACAGAATACAACTTGTAGCATTGTTAAAGTAAATATCTCAACAATGCCTTTACAGTAATATTCGAGTGATATCTCATTTAGATCCTTGGGCAAGCAGCTCCTTGTCAAGACTTGCCTGACCTGAAAGCATCAGGGGCCCTTATACTAAAACAATGGGGCAAGCGTGGTGCAGCCATTTACACTGTGCTTCCCCTAGCCATGATGATATTCAAATGGATAGCACTTGCTGATGGAGTGGCACTATTTGAATGAATAACTCTCCATATCAGCACAGCACTAAGTAAATCTGCACTGCCCTTACATGGACCAGGGCTGCATACAGCCCACAGGGGATAGCGCTGCCTAAAATGGGACAGCACCAAGTCCCTTGTGAGCCATAATCAGCCCACGCATGCAAAGCAGCCCATTGAGCATATAAGGCACTAAAGGGCCACTTGCATACCCATTATGGGCTCATTTGCATGGGGCGCAGGAATCTTAGTGCCTCTGTCTTAGTAAAATGACAGCCTGGTCATCCATTGGTTTCTCCCACCCAGTTACCCAGTACATCCTTTTTCTTTACATCCCTGGTGGTCCAGGGCTTCCCCCCACCCCCGATTTCCCAGTACATGCTGTTTCTTTAAATTCCTGTTTCCACAGTACACGTGCTCACTGAGAGTTCTTACAGCAGCCAGCTGCAGATGTGAGAGGAGGGCTGTGCTGGTTGCTGTACTCCAGTGTCAGTGAGTGCTGGACACTGAGTGAAGGGAGGTGCACTTACCCGGTCGACGAAAAAAAAAAACTGAACTAAGGAGGTAGGATGTTAGCAAGCATGTCAGGTGAGAGACGTGGGACTGTTTCGGAAAGGCATTGTGTACCAGGGAGTTAAAGAAATGGATGTACTGGGAGATCGGGGGGGGAGGAAACCACTAGACAACTAGGGATTTAAAGAAAAACAATGTACTGAGAGATTGCACTAGTGACAGAAGCATTGAGGTCATAAACCAAAAACTATCTACTGACTTTATACAAATCTGTCAATAGCTAACCAGCCATAAGCTTGTTCTAAATGAATCAAAAACCCAAGCTATGCTATTCGGGTCTAAAGCCAAGCTTAAACTCTCCCAGCCTAAATTCAGTGTCTCCTCCTCCAATGGTTCAGCTCTAGGGATGTTAGACTCATTTAAATATCTTGGGGTCACTCTAGACCCATTGCTTAACTTTGATTTGCATATTCAATGGACTTGCAAGCTGGTCAATTCTAAACTTGGGATAGCATACAGCACCAGATACATGCTCACCCCCTCTGCTAGACTTGCCCTTGCCCGGGGCATACTCCCTCCCTCTCTCACCTATGGGGTTGCCACCTATACCTCTGTGTCCAAATCTAACCTCTGAAAATGGGACATCACATATAACAATGTATGCCACTACGCTTCCTTCTCTCATAGGTTAAAACACCACTGCCTCCTTTACTCAGATCTGGGATGGCTTCCTCCTACTGAACTCCGGCTTTATACTCATGGCTCTGTCATTGAGAACATTATCCGGTTACAAATACTGAAACCCTTAGTGGATCTCTTCGTTAAGGTTAGCCAACACTATGACCTACGATCTGCTGATAATGCACCAATCCTCACTCCCAGGCACTATTCTTCTAAAGGCGTTATGCCTTTTGCATGTCATGCCCCCCCCATTCTGGAACTTCCTCCCACTTGCCCTTCGTCAATCTTCCTCCCGTGCTTCTTTTAAGTAAGGGGCTATATAACCACTTTGTCACTTCCCTTAGTTGCACTTGCTTTAAACCCCCTTAACCTGTTTCATCCTTTTACTCTGCTCCTTTCATTTCTGTCACCTATGCTGTGCCTTTCAACACTAAGCACTTTCTGTTTTTCCTGTCCTTTCCCTTTTCCTTTCCTCTTACAGACCTCCCTCTAAGGTTGGGCTGTTCCACTTCCACTCCTTTCCCCCTCTTACCACCATACATAAATTCTTTATGAATCAGTATATAACTACTTACCTAATGTGCTCTCACCGCAGTATCAGTAATTTATGTTAGTCTATACACTATCTACAATGACAGTTTTGTGTTTCTATGTTTCGTATGTATTTTGAAATCCTGTTAAGCTTAGCCAAACTTATCATGTCATATGTATTTCAATACTTTTGATCATGTATAATCCTGTATGTGTAATGTGTTCATGCCATGTTTTGTACTGTATCCTCCCGGGTAGTGCCTGAAAATAGTCATTGCTATGACTAGTGCACTTACCTGGTAAATAAAAACTAAATAAAATAAATAAAACTGGGGGGGGGGGTGGTGAACCACTGTACCAACAAGGATTTAAATAAAACAAGGTACTGGTCTATGGGGGGGCAGCTTGGCACAGGAGTGGACAGCTGCAGTACAGCCTCCCCCTGGGGGGGGGCATGTGATGAGTACCCAGATAAGAGGTGGCAGCACCGCTCAGGGTGCTGTTTGCCATCTCTGCAAACATTTGAAAATGTTGCTGCACCAGTATGCATGCATGGACCCCCCCTCATTTGCATAGGCGCAGCAGTATTTTAGCACCTGGGCAATGCCAGGTTTAGAGGTGCTCCAGAGGCCTTTGAATCTGGCCCTGCCTGAAGCACTGGTGCAAATTCGGGTTAGCACCGACCCAAACTACATTCATGCTGGTGCTAACCTTTAAATATATTGGGGCCTAACAGTTTTTTTTTCAGTTAATTGCTGCTACTTCTGTAAAGACCGGGTTTTATGGTAGGCTCTGCAGTTTAGTTTTTTGGAACCTATACTGTGACTCAGTCTTTTCAGAACTTAAACATAAAACAGATGCATAATCAGATGAAACACCAGCATTTAAATTGCAACATCCTATGTCTTTAGGCATGTGGGCATTTCAGGTTATCAGTATCTCTGGCACATTGCTTTTTTTTTTTTTTTTTTTTTTTTACAGACTCCTCCCCTCATCATTGCCACTTACTCTCTGTTACCCGTCCCTGAACAAATTATTTAACCTCTCTCTCATCATCTCCTTCTCCAGCTCTGGGCCTTGGCACACGTCAGAGTTGGGGTAGCACAGACCAGGATTAATCAGCACTTAGCAAGTGGAAGGAAACAGCTGTGCAGCAGCTGAAGAAAAAGAATCCCACTCAGCAGGCAGCTATATGAGATGGGGGCATTGGTCTCTTAATAAAACCTGTAAAGGCAAGACCCATCAGACAGTAGTTCCTTCTCCCAGCTCAGCGTAGGTGTTGCAGAAATTTCTGGCACTGCCATGTCTTGCTGGCATGCTTGTCCTATTTCTTTCATTATCTTCTTCTCTCTTATGTTAGTTTGGGATTCATATATATGCACAACGCACTCTTGTGTATGAAAATGCTGGTCCTGGTGCCAGAAATACAGTACCTACAGTGGCATAGTAAGTACCAGGTTTCAGGCAGCTACTCATGAATGCCAGCATTGGTTTCCAGCATACTGATGTGCAGTCGGTGCAGGGGTACAGAACTTGGATCAGCATGACAATGAACCCTGCCAGTGCCATAAGTGACTCCAGCCTCTATTGTCAAACTGTGTTGTTTGTAGCTGGGTGAGTGTGTGTAGGAGGTGGAGCAGGTGTCACAGTCAAAATATGTTTTGTGCAGCCTGCTGAGTGGGGAGAGGAGATGGTGGTAACCAGTTGAAATAGTAACATTGTGCTCTTAATCTTTAACTGTGTACCACAGATTTCATAGGTAGCATACAAGCCCAGAGGCAATCTGCCGATAGAAGCTTGCCCATAATGGTACAGTTGAAGACACTTAATTGGGGCACCTTGGTGGATGCCTTTTCATACCGATTAAGTGGCTGTCCCATTAAAGAAAAGTCCCTTTTTTTAACTGCCCAGTCCTACTTCCGCTGTACCTCCACTGTGCCTCCAGTAACATACTTTATAGCTTAAAGAATGTTGAGAGCAGTATTAGCTGATGAATAAGTTATAATTAAGTTAGAAAATACGGTACACATAAAAAGTATGGTACTGTACTTATATTGTTAGTACTGTCCATGTCCACAGAGGTATGAGCACCTTCAGTGACAAATTTATTATTTTTAAAATAGTTTTAAAAGCAACTGATTGTTTGAGCCATGAGTCACAAGCACACCAACACACTGAACCAGGAAAAAAAAAAGTGATGTGCTTTGAGCTTAGATACTTTACTTTGACACACCATGCCACAGAAGTTACCACAGAGACTGGGGAAGGGAAGCCAGTAAAACAGTATATCTATTAACAAAAATTTATTGCAGCTGTGTGTTCAATAGGAGTGTATTTGAGGGGGGATGGAATCACCAGTGATTCAGGAGTAAACTGAGTAAACCTAGTAATCTGGTAGTAAGGGGCAGGACAAGTCATCCCAATAAGCCAGTGGTATCCCATGGCCCTGTCCCATTTAAACAGAAGTTGCCTCCACAGGAAAGCACTTCCACTTAATCGGTGCCCAACAGGACATTCCAATTAAGCGGACATCTCATTGAACTGTGTTCCAATTAAATGTCCTTCTATACCCTGTTTTTTGCAGTAGTCATCTGATGCTTTATTAAACATTTCATATTGTAACTATGCACTATTTCACTTGGAAGTTCATTCCAAATATTAACTACTCTCTGAGTAAACCGTGTTTTTCGCCTCTCAATTGCAGATCATGTTTCCTTATTTGAGAAGCTATGTTTTATTTTTCAAAGCCAGAGAATGTTTGACATCATCCTCTCGGAATGCCCTATAGATGAGACATAGGTCCCCCCTCATTCTCTTATATTCAAGTGCGAACACATCAAGATTTTCCAGGCTCTGTTCGTAACTCAGTTCCTCGAGTCCCTCCTCCATTATGGTCACCTTCCTCTGTACTCTTTCTACATCTTTAATGGACTTTTTGTTTTGGGGGGCCCAGAACTGGTTACAGTACTCCAAGTAAGTGTATGACAACATTTTGGTCTCCACTTGCTATGCTATGCCTAACACATGCAAGTATTTTGTGGCACATTTTGATGACCTCACCACAGTGCTTATCAAAGGAAAGGTCCTCTGTTAATAAGATACCCACATCATTTTCTATCAGATTTTCTTTAATTACTTCCTCAACAAGGTGTATTTAGCCCTCTTATTTTTTGTGCTCGTGTGAAATACTGCACGTGTATCCACAATGAAGTCGAGCTTGTCAGAGTTTGCCCAGGATTCCAAGTTGTTTATGCCTGCTGCAATCTGCAGAATAATATTTGGCAGAACAGCATTTTTTCCACAGAAAATCATTCCACAACCATTTCCACAGAAAATAGTAAGATCTGCGGAATAATATTCTGCAGAACAGCATTTTTCCGTGGAAAATCATTCTGCAACCATTTCCACAGAAAATATTGAGATTCATAGAATAAAATTCCTCAGAAATGTTGTAGAAAAACTAATTCCGAATATTTCTGTTGTGGAATTCTGCCATTCTGTTTCTGGTAGAATTCGGCAGAATTTCAGTGGAATTTTGAAAATTCCATGAAATTTGGTTCCACCAGACTATGAAAATTCCACATAGTGGTAGATGATATGTATATGTTAAACAAGGTAGAACCCAGGACAGACCCCTGCAGAACTCCATTAGTGACTGACCAAAGCCTATCTGGACATATGCCCTCTCAAGGCTACTTTCTGTTTTCTCTCCCACAACCACAATTCTATCCAGCTTACTAACCTGCTGTTTGCTTTCATCACCTCAAGTTTTGATATTAATTTGTAATGTGGTACACTGTCAAAAGCCTTGCTATAATCAAAAAATACGACATCAACAGATGACCCTCTGTCCAATGCCTTACTTGTACCTTTGAAGAATTTCAAAAGGTACACTATACAATGGCAGCAAAGAATGCTGGGCTCTGATTGGTCTGTGTAGGACTGCACCCGTGATGTTATCCCAGCATAACATCACAGATCTAGTCCCAGCAGACAGACTAGGCTGCATGACATGAAAAGAATCACTCCATTAACATGTTCAAGTTGCCCACACTTGACATGTCTGCAATGGAGTTTGCCAGCGTAGTTTCATTTTTAAAAAAAACTAAACTCCTCCCACCCACAACATCAGAGCAACCAAATATCCCAATACCATCTCTTTGATAGCAATTCTACCCACTCCACAGCAGCATATCCCATTTTAGACAAATATAAAAAAATTAAGCTAAAGCTGTCATTGCGATCGGCTTCACTTAACCCGCGGTCAGCAGCGTGGGTATCAAAAGGCAAGTCGTCTACTCTCTCAGTTCTGCTGAAATCGTTAGCTACCTCCTGCATTGCCATGACAAACTAAACAAACCCTAGTCTTCTAACTACCTTCGTACACCCCAGCTACCGTCCACTGTATTTTTACAAAACCTGTCACTCATTCCCCTTTTACTAGTGATGAACATGTCTCCATTTAAAATGAAGCACAGCAAGCGCCTCTTAACTTAATTATCAGTTTCCCTGCCTTTCTGCACTGCTGCACTTACAATGCTCACTGCCAACATAAATTCTGGCTATAATTCTCTGGAGTTGTAGTAGCTCTTTTCTAAAATCTTTTTTTCACATTTAAAACACTTGTGCATTAGAAGGTAACTTTGCACATGACGCTTACTGTCACATCTCTCCCGATCCAGCCTTCACTACTGCTCCCTGTCCCACTCATAACTATTAATGGAAACAAAACAAAAAGAAAAGAAAACATACTATTTCCAAACAGGAGAGAACACAGAATAAAACATGCAGGAAGCATCCTGAAGAGACACCAGCCAGACAGTAACAGTGTCCTTTAGCAACAGCGCCATCTTCTGGACAGACGGAAAATTATGGACCTTTTTTTTCAATCTATGTACCTCCACTCAAAAAATGAATTAAAAAAATAAAAAAAAATCTTACTTTTCTTTTTATTTTCACAAACAAGCCATTGTATAATAGAAATAATGCACTCCAGGGTGTGTGTCGTGCTGGGATAACGTCACTTCTGGGGTGATTAGTCACACTCAGCCTGCAACCTCGTGCCTAATCACCCCAGGCGTGACGTTATCCCAGCACGACACACACCCTGTCATGCATTATTCCTTTAGTAGATCTGGCATGATCTGCCCCTCCTGAAGCCGTGTTGAGACTCATCCATTAGGTTGTTCCTATTTAAGAATTTTCTAGCTCCTCTCTAATAATGGCTTCCTCGACTTTACCCATCATCAATGTAAGGCTCACTGGCATACAGCTGTTATAATCTGATTTCTCTCCCTTTCTGAACAACGGAATCACTACAGCCTCTTTACACCGCTTTACTGCTACCCCTTCATACAAAGATTTCTGAAAAATTAAAGAGATTAGTAAGGCTAATTTATTAGCTGCTTCTTTTACAACTCTGGGATGTAGTCCATCTAGCCTCATTTATTTTGTAGGATTTAAGTTACCTAATCTTTTAGTTGCATCAGTTTTATTGTCATAGGGTCCATCTGATCTGACATTTTGGTGCATACAGTACTTTCACATTGTTAACACTGCAAGAAAGGTATTGAAAACCTCTATCATTTCTTTTAATTTCTAATTATATTCCTTTATCCATGAAAGGACCAACCTGTGTGTTCACTGATCTTTTGCTGTTTATGCAGTTATTATAGGACATATAATTATCATTAACTGACATTGCCAGTTTAAACTTATGAGCCCTTTTAACACTTCTTATAGTCTTTTTGCTTTCCTTCAATAGCCTCCTGTATTTGCCCCATGCCTTATCAGTACCACTACCCTTTGCCTGTTTATAGGCCTCCTTATTTTTGACTTATTGTTATTTATTGAATTTTGGTAACCAGGTGAGCCCACTGAGACAAGACAGTCCCTTTTTCATGAGTGACTAGTGCATTACATAGGCAGTGTAAGGCATTGATTAGAAGATTGATATATGGATCAAGCACATATATGTCAGAGGCAAATAACTATTACAGGAATCCTATGATTAAGCACCAGAGGGTGTGAAATGCGTTAGGAACCACATTGTTTCATTTGGAAATAGCGTGGATGGAAGAAGGGTGCAGGAATAAAATGAAGCACTTTTAGCACTTTACAGAGTTGTAACTGCTTCACTTTTTCCACTTATGGCTAATCCGAATTGATTCTACAGTGCGGAGAGAGGCAGTGGAAAGCTGGTGCTGGTAACCCTATATCTTATAATCATACATTATTAACACACATTATATTATATACATTTTGACAATGGTATAGTACATCTCACATTATTAACAAACATTATGTTATATACATACAAGAGGGAGCAGAGGAATGTGCAGAGAATACACTCATGAGAAGGCTGTCTGAAACAAGCCTCAATTAAAAGAGAAGCAAGGTGAGGAAGCAGTGAGCTTTGAAAAGGAGGGAGGGAGGGAGGTGCAGGCTAGGACAGAGGGAGGCAAGGAGTTCCAGCAGGACAAAGCAGAGAAAGCAAAGGATGTACAGGCCATGGCGAGCCAGTGGTTAGGCAACTGGAGAAGGGGGGGAGGAGGGAGGCAGACCTATGAGTATGCCTTGGATGTCACCATTGAACAATGTCAGAAAGACAGGGGGGGGAGCGTAGCCTGGACCAGCTTATGTATGAAGCTCAGAGTAGCATAGTGTAACTTAGATTCACAGGGGAGCCATCCCAAGGAGGAAAGGATGTCATAGTGGTGATGCCGAGCAATGACCCCCAGTGCAAATCGAACCACCCTATGGTAGATCTATGATAGATGGGACAAAGTGGTAGTGGTTGTTGAGGGTAGTATGGGGGCTCCATACGTGAGGAATGGAAGGAGGGTTGCAGCCACTATCTTGTGGCAGGAGGTAGAAGTGAGGAATGGTCAGATACGATGTAGGACACCAAGTTTTTGGTTTAAGGTTTTGGTTAGGACTGTAACATGCATGTCCAAGGAAAGAGAGGAATCCAAGGTGACCCCCTAAGTATCTGAAGGACTTGACAGATTCAAGGACAGCTCCAGTGTGAGACAGTACAACCAGCGAGAGGAGGGTTTGTGTAGCTTGGTTAGAGAACAACATGCACTTCGTTTTTTTAGTATTAAGGACTTGCTGCATCTGTAAAAACCAGTCTTCGAGAGTATGGAAGTCCAAGGCTAGCATTGAGTCAATCCACCCAATGTCAGAAGAATGGCAAATGATAGCATCATCTGCATAAAGATGAACAGATGCTCCACCACAATTATGCAGGAGATCATTGATAAAAAGTGAGAATAGCAATGGACCCCGGATAGAACCTTGGGGGACACCATGTGTTATGGGTCTTCCTACGGAACCATTTTGGTATCCTTCTGGTGTTACAAACATATGAAAAGAGCAAGCAGAAGATCACTTGTCTATCGTGTCTGCTTGGTATATGATGCAAGGTACTGGGCTTATGACCTATGCCAATGATCCCACCACCCAACTGTCCCCTCCCTCTTCCCCCACCTCCTCATCCTTGATCCCAATGGTTTCCCTTGTTGTTGTCCCAGGCCCTCTTGAACACCATCTCTGCTGATACCACCTCCTCAGGTAGCTCATTCCAGGAGGTCACAACCCTCTCCATATAGAAATGCTTTCTTACATCCCCTCTGAATCCCCCCCATCAATTTTAGGATGTGCCCCCTCATGGTACTGTTGTCACTCATTTTAAAGAGACCCTCCCTTTTCACTCTGTTAATTCCCTTCATGTACTTGAAGGTTTCTATCATATCTCCCCTCTGCCTCCTGTCTTACAGGGAGTACATCCTTAGGGCTTCCAGTCTCTCCTCATAGGACCTATCCTGTTGCCCCTTGATCATCTTGGTTGCTTTCCTCCAAACCCCTTCCAGCATGCTGACATCCTTCTTAAGGTATGGATGCCTGTACCTCACCCCACATTTTAAATATTGTCTTACCAGTGACCTGAGCAATGGTAATATTACCTCGCTCCACCCACTACTGAATCCCCTTGCAGTACACCCCAGAATCCTGTTAGCCTTCGCTGCTGCTTTCCTACATTGAGAAGTGTGCTCTAGGTCTCTAGCAATCACCTTCCCTAGATCCTCTTCCTCTTCAGAGCATTTACCTGAACCCCTCCCCCTGGTAATACTCTGTCCTAGGGTTCCTGGCCCCTATGTACATTACTTTGCACTTTTTGGCATTGAAGCCGAGTTGCCAGATTCCTAACCATCTCTCTAGTCTGCTGAGGTACTCCCTCAGATCCTGTTTGGTGTTATCTGCAAACAGGTACATTTTGCCTTTAATGCCTTCCCCGATGTCACTTATGAAGACATTGAACAACACTGCCCCATCACCGATCCCTGAGGGACCCCGCTGGTGACCTCCTTGGTGCTGGAGAATGCCCCCCAACCACTACTTTCTGAGTTCTGCCAATCAGCCAGTTATCAACCCATCCTACCATGTTCTCCTCCACCCCTAGGTCCCTAAGGTTAAATATCAACCTCTTGTGTGGTACAGAATCGAAGGTCTTGCTAAAGTCCAAGTATATGATGTGCACCACTTTGCCTCTGTCCACTGCCCTCATGACCCAGTTGAAGAACTGAAACAGGTTTGTTTGACATGATCTGCCTGCCACAAACTTGTGCTGACTTTTGCACTGTACACCATTCTCCTCAATGTATCTCACTAGCCTTTCCTTTAGTATGGTCTCCATGAGTTTACATACTATCGAGGTCAGGCTGACTGGCCTATAATTACCTGGGTCATCCTTGGCTCTGCTCTTGTGGATTGGCACCACATATGCTGTTCTCCACTCTGGTGGTACTAGAATATAAGTACTATATGTACTATAGTTAATATAGTATACAGTTAAGGACTGTTGGGCATAGAATTCGGCCAGTTCAAAAACTTTAGTGTGCACAGTTGAAACATTGTTCTGCACATTCTAAAGATGCTGTGCATGTTCTTTCATCAAGTGCACCTGTGTCTCCACTTGTTCCAACTCCCACATGGCAGCACTTTCATTTTCACATAGCGCTCAACTCTGGGCAAGTGCTCTAGCTCCCTCTCACACTAACCTTTGCATGCTTCAGCCTGCCATTCTGACTACACTAGTGGTTCCCCGATGCCTGCCTGGCCTCAGAGTGTGTGAGAGGATTCCCTTCTGAACCAGTAGCACTTAATGGGCAGAGCCGCTCAAATGTCTCTCTTTCTGTCTGTACCAGCGTTCAGCAGAATAAACACTGCCAATCAACAAATGTGATTTTTTTAAAACAATTATTCAGTTATTCTACAAATATATTTCAAAAAAATTACACAACGTTTTCATCTTGTATGAGGGGATTCCCCTCTGAGTGGGTAGGGCTTGCTGGGCAGAGCTGCTCCAACGGCTCTCTCTCTGTCTCTGTATCAGTGCTGGGCAGGATCAACACTGCCTATCAACAAATGTGTTTTTATTAAACATTTATTCACTTATTGTACAGATATATTACAAAAACTAACAAACATGTTTAAGCTATTGTAATCTTAAATGAAATTTCCTTAAATTACTACAATCTCACTACTCATCCTATCATTAATTAAAAAAAAACAACATATACAAAAACAAATAAAATATGGGCACCCGTACTCAACTTGGCTTGTGTTTCCATCAAGGGGTTGAGATAATGGAGGTCCATATGCTGTTATCTCAACCCCTCGATGGAAACACAGGCTCGTTGTGTATGGTTGCCCATACATTGTTCCTTATTTTATCAGGAGCATGTTCATTTACCTGGGCTTCCAGTATACTCACCAGTTTTCCCCATATTTCAGCCAGGATGCAGTTTCCAAACAACTCTTCCCACCTATAATTTTTCAGTCCTTTATTGTGCCCAAGTCAGCCCTGTTTAAGTTTTCAGTTTTAGTTATTCCATTTACCCTACTTGTACAGTTCTTGATAATAAAGCTGACCATATTATGGTCACTGATGGCCAGTGGTTCCTTAACTGTACAGTTCGTTATGTTTGCTTCTAAGCTGCTTAGCACTAAGTTTAGAAAGTGAGTTCCCCTAGTAGGTTATTCCATATGCATATCTAAGTATTAGGATATAATTATGTCCAAGAAATCTTTTTTCCAGAGCTGTTTTGCCCTCTTTATTTAACCAGCATATTCTAAGAAGGTTAAAGTCTCCCAGGATTATTATCTGATTGTCAGCATCTAATTTCTTTGGTGAATCTATTAATGCATCTTTCTGGTACCCCGTCTTGTGCAGGTGGCCTATAAAATAAGCCCAGAACTATTTTATTTCTGATTTACTGAGGTCAGCTTAATCCATATCTGCTCACGGTTTTCCTTAATTTCAAGTTCCAACTCAAATGTCTGTAACTTACTTCTTACAATCATGGCAACTCTACCTCCCTTTTTGGCCTTTCTATTTTTATTATGTTGGCTTGCGTGTTTGCATAAGCAACTGTCTCTTGATAATCTTGAGTTTGGGCGTGGTCACTGTTGGGCAAATGCAGGGCACACATCAGTAGGTGCATCCTCATTCCCCAATCAGCCAGCATGCAGGCGCCACCACCATGCATACACATAATGGGCGAGCACATCTAAGCAAAGGTCCACTGCAATCCCGAGCAAAGCTCGTCCTTCATAATGATCATTTAGCACTTTCTTCGCCGCCATTATGAACATGGTCAGTAGCGGAGGCCACCTCATGTTCAGCAAGATCGGGATGCCCAATCCCCTGTCAGTAACCCCACCGCTGTCTTTGTGTACTGACGGGGAGCCCACCTCGCTGGCATACCCCCCCAAATATTGAATGCCGAGGGGGTGCCCAATCCCCCTCGGCTCGCACTGCCCCACTCTCTTTGTTTGCCAACAGGGGTGCCCAATCCCCATCGGCATTACTTCCCCCCCGTGTTGTGTGCCGATGAGGGTGCCCAATCCCCCGTCGGCTACTGACACCACCCCCCAAAAACAGTTAGGTGGCATGCCGAGGCCCACCCCAGTGTGCCAAATGCCCTGGAAAATGAAAACTGTCCTGCAATGTTTTCCATTTTTTTCACCCTGTAAAATGAAACCATCCCTCATAGTCTCAATGCCCCTCCCCACACCGCACCCACCCACTGTACCCTGCCTCCCTCACCCCCCTCACCCCATACTTACCTCCAGATCCGGCGCGATGATCTTCGGTGGACCGGGGCAGCGTCTGCACTCTTCAAAGCTGACCGCAAACTGAGGAAATGCCGGTAATCTGGATAATGGAATGAATAGGGTTTTTCCAACTTTGCTGCATATCTCAGGCATTTCTTGGAATTTTGGCACCAAATTTTCAACATGGGGTTTTTGGGGCCCCTCCTCATGAATTCTATCACTGTCATGGCGTTAATCGGCCTCGAAAGGTGATTTTTGCAGTCACTGCACAAAATCACCTTTCGGGACCCATTAATGAAATGACAGTGCCAGTGTTCATGAGGACGGCCTCTCAAAAAGCCTATGTTCCAAATTTGGTGGGAAAAATCCAACAAATGCCTGTTTTAAAAGCGCGCGATGCACAGTTGCTACGCAGGCTCATAACTTCGAGCAATCGCAATATTTTAAAGCCAGATTTTCAGCATTGTCATTTTTGTACACCTCCTTGTGAACAGTACACCTGTCATTTTCCACATCCTGCCTGAAATGTGCTTCCGTACGTCTGGTGCACAATAGTGCAGTCACTGTGGGAAATTAGTGTTTGGGCCAGATTATGAAAATGACAGTGACACAGTTCATGAGCAGAGGTCCTAAAATGCCTATGTTGAAAATTTGGTGATGATACTCCATAAAATGACTGTGTTATGAGTGTGCATTGGCAGATTGCATGCACGTTCGTACTGTTGTGCATTTGTGATATTTTCACTCTGGATTTTCACCATTGCCATTTTTCCCCACCTCTTGATGAACAGTACAGCCGTCATTTCACATATCCTGCCCAAAATGTGTTTTCGCACTTCCGGTGCAGAATAGCGTGGTCGCTATGTGAAATCACTTCTTGGAACACTTTGAGGAAATAACAGTGACACTGTACATGAGCAGAGGTGCTAAAATGCCTATGTTGAAAATTTGGTGCCGAACGCCCATAAAATGGCAGTGTTGCAAGCGCGCGTTGCATATTTCCCACACACCCATGTAACTTCTCAAATTTGGTATATTTACATGCCACATTTTTAACACTGGCATTATTTTGCACCTCCTTATTTTTCACATCCTGCCCAACATGTTTTCCCGCACTGCACTACCAAACACCCAAAGGGA
The DNA here is from genome assembly GCA_016271365.2 of Neoceratodus forsteri. Classification (NCBI taxonomy): domain Eukaryota; kingdom Metazoa; phylum Chordata; order Ceratodontiformes; family Ceratodontidae; genus Neoceratodus; species Neoceratodus forsteri. The sequence continues at coordinate 936,145,475 of CM028133.1, forward strand.
CACCCTAATGCCTGTCACTGTTCGCAGGGTGGGGATGGGTTGGCATTAGTTCAATACTTGACTGCCATTCCTATGACACATCTTTCTAACTCCTGCACTGCCAATGGCAGCAAGCCAACATTCGGCATTGACAAATGCTTGTTATATACCCGATAACCATCTATGCTTTCCCCCATATTATCCTCTCCAGCCACCAAGTCTCAGTAATGCAACACATACGGACTTTATCCTTGTTTATGATGAATTCTAGCTCTTCTGTTTCCCAGGCTCTTTGCATTTATTAGCAGCACTATCTAATCCATCTCTCCTTTCTGCTTACCAGCATTCTTTTTGTTCTGTTTTGTAATGGTTTGCTTAGTTTATCTCCACCCCATCCCCTTTATTGCTCACTTTAATTACTATTTGATAATTTATCCTTTCTCCCAGCAACCTTGTGCCATCCCTATTTAGATGCAAACCATCAGAAAAGAAACATTTTGGTCCTTGACAAAGCGATCCCAGTTACTCAGAAAATGGTAATTCTCCCTTACACACCATCTCCTTAGCCATACTGTTCCTATCTCTACCTATTCTGCAGTTTGTCTTTTGAAAGAAACTCATTTGCACTCTAAAAGACAATGTGTTCTGTGAACTGAGGAAAGAAGCTCATTGTCACCTTACAAGACACAGTGTCCTGTGAACTGGTGAAAGAAACTCATTTGCATTTTAAAAGAGACTATTTTGCTTCTCTCACCTGAAGTGCATTTCTCATTAATACCTGCTTAATGACTGCATTTTAAAACTTCTCTCACCTGAAATGCATTTCTCATTAATATCTGCTTAATAACTGATTTATTGAGCAGCCCTCCCCGATTGTCAGCTCTTCCATGAGCTGGCCACTAGCCTGTGCTCCCCCATCCACTCGCATATTCTAACTCGCCCAACCCTGGTGGCAGCACAATCAGAGCAGAGTCAAATCAGGAGATAAAAGCCTGCCTAGTCAGATGCAGCAGTGTCTCAGCAGCAGCAGTTAAGTTGGGTGGCAAAGTGGATCAACTGGAGTCTGCCGGAGTCAACTAGCAGAAGCTGGTACTAGGGCCAGCTCTTTTGGGTTTTGTATTTGGGTAACAACTTGCGCTTTTCAAACATTGTAAACATTTCATGTGTCCTTTAGGATATTAGATCTACTGGCTCCTTTTGGCTTTACTATTTTTGAACTTGCATCCTCTTGTGCATTGTAACTATTTTTTTCCTTTTAGGTTTAGAGTTTCAAATGAACAGACTAAGGTTGACTTCCACCCTCTGCACTGTAACTATTTCTCCCTCTTAGGCTTAAGTTCCATATGTATTGAGTGTATCTTAGCTTTCATCACTTCAAGATCTGTGCTTTTTTGTGTATGCAGAATCACTGCAGTTGGAAATTCTGATATGTGTTCATAGTTTTTTATTAGTTAATTTTATTGTTTAAAATTAATTGGTTTTTATTTTTGGATATGGATTTCTTTTTAATTGTGGCTAATCTTCACATATTATTGGGATTTTTAGTGGGGGGTGCTTTGTATGGATAGCAGTAAGGACAAATACTGCTTTGTACATGACTGGGAAAATATTAAACCAAATAGTGTTACTCTATCTGTTTCTACCAAAGTCCACCTAAGTGTTCTTAATTATGGTGCTCTGCCCCTGACCAATTATGCAGTGATTTGCACTGGTCTTCTTATCTTCTCCACAGGTGTGTTTTATCAAGGGGTGTGGGTTGGCCCTAGGCAGAGAAATGCTTAGGCCACATAAAACAGCTTCTCCCATAACCCTTAAACATTTTAGATGGTTAATCAAGTCAATACTACTTTTAAGTCTGTTAAAAAATGATGATTACTGCCAGCCTGGTTGTGCAGAGGGTTGAGGTGCTGGATGCCACACCTCGCACCACACAGGAGACTCGAGTTCGGGAACTAGCTTGGGTTGTCAGGGGTCAGATGGGGAGGACTAGGATCGAGCATCTGTAGACAGCTCTCCTAGTCCTGGGGAGGGTTTGGGGAGCTCCCGTTCCACTGGCAACCCCTAGCAGAGGATGGGGCTACTGCAGTGCATGACAGCAGAAGCTCAGGGATTGGAGTAGAGGCAGACATCTTCCAGGTGTGTGCAAAGGTGTGTGCACGCTGGGCGGGATGTTATTGCATGTCCATGATCTGGGGTAGAAACCAAGAAAAAAAAACCTTCCTTTGGGTGAGGTGACGGTGAACATAGGCAGTCGGTCTGACCTCACTCCATATGTTGGCTGACTCTTTGGTTCTCCTTGGGGTCTGGGGCTGCTCCTTGGGGCCAGGGGGAGTGCCCAGACCTCGTTTACCCAATGTAGCCCTGAGCAGTTCAGTTCAGGTGGGCAGTTGTGTACTGTGGTTGCAGATGGGACCCTGAGAGATGCCCTGAAGGTAAGAGTACATTAATAGAAGCTACAAAAAACAAAAAAACAAAAAAAATGGCGATGACTGTTCTAATCCAGGTCCAGATGTAAATGCTCTTCAGGAGAGATGTGGCGTTTTTTTTTTTCACACCAATATTAGAAGCAACTTACAGAAAATGGAATTAATCAGCAATTCTGTGCTTAATTGTACCCTTAATTTTTTTAATACTTAGTGACACCTAATCAAATTGTCAAATTCGGGATTCTGACTTGCTAATTCATGGGTATAACGTTTTTAGGGCTGATATAAACACAAAGTGGAATATGTGGTGGTATATTATCAGGATAGACTGTCCCCAAGATGGGTCATTTTACCAGATGTGAAAAATTGTTGTGAACATCTGGCACTTGAAATCAGAACTAAATCAGGGAAGCCTACCCTTTTGGTGGGGGTTGGGGCACATAGACTCCCTAACATCTTCCCGTCTTAACTTTTCAGCCTTTGCTGATGTCCTGTCACCTGTCCCAATATGACACAATTTACATATATTAGGTGACTGTAATACGGATTGGCTGAATTTGGATATGTCTAAATATGCCAGAACATTTGCTCTCCGGTTAGGTTTAGAACAGTTAATTACTGATACCACCCACACTAATATTTAACATCCAGTTGTTTCAGCTTTGTTAGATCTAGTTTTTATTCACTCCCTTCATCATTATCTGCAGTGGGGTGTATTACCCAACTTATTTAGCAATCATAATCTGATTTTTATATGCATAGCAAAGACAGAGTTTCTGGTCCTTAAAAATATTTTAGATTTAAATTTTTTTAAGTCATTTGACTACTTTAAATGTATCTTCAATCTTAAAAATATAAATTGGGAATGGTAAAAAGTGATCACTGAGCTTGAACTAGTTTGGCATTACTTTGTATCTGAATTTCTTAAAGTAGTGAATGACATCTCCCATTTAAGCAGAAAAAAAGTAAAAAAATCTTCGGGCATGTGGTACTACCCCTGATGTCCCAAACAAAAAGGATAGAAATAAGATGTGGAAGGTTGCTCATAACTCTGAATTGCACAAGGACTGGGACTACTATTGGAAACTTCACAGTCATTATGTTTTGAAGGTTCAAAAGGCCAAAAAACACTTATTTTTTTGATAAGATGAATGAAACAGCATGGAATCCTACCAAATTCTGTACCATTATTAAGAATCTGCATGGGCAGACTAAATTAATGTCCAGTAAAAAAATTGTTTTTGTTGATACCTTTAATAAATTCTTTATCGAGTCCACTAATTGTTTTGGACTGGAGGACAATAATCAACATAATTTGTGGACCTATCAACCTATAGGGTGTAGTGATTCCTTTAACTCTGCTAAAATTGAAATTTTTGAGATGCATGAGGCCCTTCTAAAATGAAAATCTAGTTAAAGTGGGGGTCCGGACGGACTGCTTCCCTCCTTACATAAACTTAAAATTCTGCTTTCAAACTGCTGAACACTTAGCTGTTCTTTTTAATAGGTCCACTTCTGTGGGAGTATTGCCTAATTATTGGAAGCTAGCCCAAACTGTTCCTATTTTTAAAGGGGGAGACCTGGAAAAATGACTAATTTTCACCCCTTTTCCTTCTCTCAGTCACATCTAAACTTCTGGAAAGAGTAATTGCCAAACAGCTTAATTTCTTTTTGGATGATTCTGATTCATTTGTCAAATTTCAATCTGGTTTCCAGAAGCAACACAGCACAGTGGCTGCTGTTTTGAAGATTCTGGATGATGTCAGCATAGCTATGGACTGCAGGCAGATTACTGGGGCCATTCTTGTTGACCTGTTCAAGTCCTTCAACATGGTAGACCACTGAATTTTGCTGTCTCAACTGGCAGAAGTGGGAATGGGAACTGATATTTTAAATTGGTTTGCAGCTTACTTATCTTCCAGGAAACAAATTACTGTTGTGAAAGGGATGGAGCTTGGTACCCTTGCAATATCTAGAGGTGTTCAGCAGGGCTCAGTTCTCAGCCCTCTAATTTTTAAAAATGTATCCCAGGGGTCTGAACGACAGTGTCGCCAGTGCTAAGTACCATTTGTACATGGATGGTGCTATTGTTTACATCTCTAGTAAATCCCCTATGCCTGTACAGTTAAATTTACAGAGGAACTTTCATGAGTTGCAGCTGTCTTTCTTAAATTCACAGTTGAGCTTTAACTTGGTGAAAACTAAACTCATGCTTTTGGCCACCCATCTAAACTTGGAAATTAACAATATTAATATTGTTGTTCATAATGGTACTACCCGAGTTATTAGATTCATACAAATATCTTGGGTTTTGGCTAGACCCTCTGGGTTCTAGAAATAAATATGTTGAACATTTAATAGGGAAAACTGGTACAAGGGTTGGGTCTCCTTTATTGGAACAAAGACAGTTTAACTTGGGATACTATCCAGAAAATTGTTCAGGTTCAAACTTTTTCCAATTTTTGATTTTGGAGATTTACTGTACAAACATGCTTCTAATGACCAGCTTCAAAAACTTGATGTATCATGCAATCATCTGACAAGAGTAAGCCTCACCTTGTCTCAAGAAATTCATTACTGTGACCTCTACAGAATGCTGGGCTGAACTTCACTGACACACAGGAGGAAACTCCATAAATTTGCATTTGTATATAAATGTGTTCCAGGACAGGCCCCAGATTAAAACATATCAAAGACAGGAAGATCAATTCTTCCCTTCACAATGGCCATCTCTGTGAGCTTGTTAACCCTTATGTTAAGACCATACAGTCTGAGTACTTTTTAACTCATTTTGTTCCCATGATTTGGTATTCCCTCCCTGTCCAGTTCTGCTTAATGGACACTAAACATTCCTTAATCTCTGCTTTCAAATCCTGGTTAACCTCTACCCTTTAGAGCTGTAACTTTTTTTCAACTGGGATTGTCTTATTAATGCTATATATGACTATTCATGTACAGTATATTTTATTTTATTAACTGAAGTCTTGGAATTACAATCCTTTGAGTCAGAGACTCTTTTACAAAGGCTCCACATCAAACAGTACAAGTAACAAGGGTATCCCGTGAGAAAGGTGATTGCTATTGAGTGCTTGCCAAAAGGGTGACAATAGTTGCGCCTGTTCTCAGGACTAGTGGATGGGGGGATGAATAAGCTTATAGTGACATCCTGTTGCTATATGTATACGTGCTCACAGGGAGGGGGGGCAAGCATGCCATGCAGTGGGCAGAAGGGGAGGGAGGGTTTGTGAGGGGAAGCACAATGGTAGTTTGCTGATCTGGCCATGTGGCATGGCAGGTTCATGGCAGACTATCATTGGGAGAGTGCTGGGTTCGGTGCTGGGTGTGTTGGCATTTTTGCACCAGCCAAGAATTTACTTTTTTTTTTTACAACCCCCAACATGCACCCCCCTGGAGCTGAGAATCTTTAGCAGAGAGGTGCAGGGGGTGCAGCCCCTTCATAAACAAAAAATAATCAAGTTACTGGCACCCTTTTGCCATGCGCTGGGAGTGTACATTGGCAAAATGGATTTTCATCGATGTACAGTTGCCCTAATGGTGATTGCCTTTCCGTCATCGCTGTTATCACATAAATCCAGTAACAAGCAAGTACAAATGGTGCAAGGTTTACAAAGGCAATACCTCTCAAGTGTCCCTGATTTTCAGGGACGTCCCTGATTTTGCCTCAAAATGTTACTGTGTCCCTCCTAAAATTTGTGTTTTTGTGGCTCAACAGTGGGAACCATAAGCACAAAACAAAGTCAAGCCTTAAAGTTACAGACTTGTTCTTCTTTAGAAAATGCATTTTGCACTAAGCCCCATATTCTACCAGTTTTCTGGGTGGATCTCTCTAATTTTAAAGATGTGTCCCTGATTTTGGTCCTTTGTCCCTGATTTTTTTAAGCCTTGTTCCTGATTTATGAGGCAGGAGGTTGAGAGGTATGGCACCACATCAAAAACAGTATGAGTAAGTACAAACAGTGAAAGGAATTTAACAGTAAAAGCACACAATGCATATGAAACAAAAAATCAAATATGTTGAGTAAAAGAGAGGAAGAGAAAAAAGAGAGGAGAACAGGGTGCAGTGGGGTTATAACAGTTAGGAAAATTGGGAGTAGATTGTATACATTAGTAAAAGACCAGGGCAGAAATAGTGCTGGTGGAGAGGAGAATGGTGGAGAATGGTATGAGATGGGGAGGAGGGGACCTAAGAACACAGGACGAGGGAAAAGTGCTCAGGTAAAAAGCAGAGTTATGAGTAGAGTTGGCAGTCCATGGGACATTGTCAGAGAGCCTAGGGCATGGAGAACAAAGTGCCAGCAAGGCACAGAGAGAAAATTACTGAAAATAAGGAAAAAGGTCAAGAGGAGGAGTGGGGTGAAGGGAGAAAAAGAACAGGTAAATGACAGGATAGCAGTGAGAGGTTAGAATGGTGAGTTGGGAAGAGATAAGAACAGTCACAGCAGTTTAATGAGAGGGGATGCTACTGTAGTTTAAATTTAAAAGGGCCAAGATTGTCAGAGTATAGAACAGCCAGTGCTAGACCATTCAAAAACACCAGTGCCCTGTACATAAGAGCATGCTATTCTAGAGCCGATTTGCAGAAAGGGACAAGGAAAGAGTGCTTCGAGGAGCTTCTTGTAGCTCTGGGGGTGGGGGCATGGGTAAGGATTTTCTAGGCCGAAGGCAGAGACTGACTGGTGGTAATCTTTTTGGCCAGCAAGAAGGTTTGGTAAGTAAGTCGGACCCTGAAAATTAACCAACTAATTTGGTGGTGTAGGTCACAGGTGTGGGTGAACTGTGTGCACCTGATAAAAGGTGATCATAATCCTGTTTAAAACTGTGTCAGATGCAGAGCCACAGATATATGATTATACTATATATATATGATTATACTGTGTACATTGTTTATATAATTTATCTGTTATATGCTGTGTACCTATATGTGATTTATGTGCAATTTGTGCTGTATTACACATAAAGGACTCTACTGCAATAACCTTTATCTCAATGGGTTTAACCACTGAATAAAATCAAAATGAAATAGTGTGCAGCCAGATGAGTGCATGAGGAGGAGTCACCAGTCAAAATGGGTTTTGTGTGGCTAGGTGAATGGAATGTGCTTTGTGCAGCTAGATGAATGGAAGGGGGTAGTCATCAACTGAAATGCACTGTTAGATGAGTGGGAGGTTGGTATCTGCCTATTGTTTTTGTTTTTTTTGTTTTGTTTTAATAATTGACTCCATTTCCCTTACCCAGTGGTACATAGAAACATAGACTTTGATGGCAGATAAGGACCGCTTGGCCCACCTAGTCTGCTCATTTCCCTACCTAGAGGATAAACTGCAGATCCTATTTAAGCAATAGCCTATTTCTTCCTACTCCCCACCAAAAATTGCCTTATGTCTGAACCATGCATTCTTGAATTCTCCCACAATTTTAGACCCCACAACCTCCTCAGGAAGGCTGTTCCATGCGTCCACCACCCTCTCTGTAAAAAAATACTTCCTCACATTGCCCCTGAGCCATCCCCCCTCTATCTTCAAATTGTGTCCCCTTGTTCTTGCACATCTCTTTTTCTGAAAGATGCTACCCTCTTGGACTTTGTTGATTCCACTGAGGTACTTAAACATTTCTATCATGTTCCCCCTCTTCCTTCTTTCCTCAAGGGTATACATATTAAGCTCCTTTAGTCTCTTCTCATATGGCTTCTCTTGCAGACCCTGCACCATTTTAGTTGCCCTCCTCTGAACTGCCTCCATTCTGTCTATGTCCTTGCGGAGATGGAGTCTCCAGAACTGAACACAGTACTCCAGATGGAGTATCACCAACTGTCTGTACAGGAGGATAACAACTTCCTGTTTTCTGCTGGTGATGCCTCTCCCTATACATCCCAGTATCCCCCCAGCCCTCCCTACTGCCTTCTCACATTGCTTGCCAACCTTAAGGTCATCTGATATGATTACCCCAGGTCCCTTTCCATTTTTATTGTTTTGTTGCCTAGTTAAAGAAAGTGATTGATTTATTGATTGATTGATTATTGTTACTACATTCCCCCCCTCATTGTGTACTCTTCCTCTGGGTTTTTGTACACTGTTCCTCTGCCACTATACAGCCACTCCTGCCCCATAATACCTCACAAGGGACCTAGCTCCAACTTGCACCTGCCAGCAGACCCATGATCTTTGGCAGTGCCCCACAGGTATGTAACTCAACAGTGGGACCCAGACTGACCAACCCAGAAGTCAGCCCAAGAGCAACAGTATGCGTGCCAGTACTGGGAAGGAGTATGAGCTGAGACAGGCCTGGTGGCATTTTTACAGGGAAGCACCCATTATTATTGTTAGCCAGTTGGAGATTTTCCCCCTTTGTGTTACGCCCACCCAGCACTCCGGATGCTAGTAGTGTTTTTGCTGCTGCTCAAATCCCACAGAGCAGGGGTCAATGTTGCATGGTCACCCATGATACCAAGGCCTTCCCAGTAACCACAGGAAATGCTGGTACAGTCAGAACAGATCACCCTCACTTCTGCAACCTGAAAGGGCTGCCTCTGTAGTGCACCCATGGCACCACTGAATTAGAGTAGGTTTGGTTAGCATAGTAAACCCAGGTCACTCAAATGGGAATGCGATGCACTTCTACACAACTTAGCAGGGCCAGTCACCACTTGGAAATGTATTGGGTGTGTTCAACTATGTTTGTATGAGAGGGTGGTAATGGTCACCAGTTTCTTTTTTTTTTTAAACTGCCACTGGGGTTCACAAATACTACTATAACTATACTAACTACTGTGTTATCCTACCAAGAGAAATTCATATTTTAATTAAAAAAACCCTCACTAGAGGAACTACCTGCCAGGAACCTCACATTCAGTACAGTCTCTTTTTTATGTTGATTGTGCGCATGCGCAAGAAACATGTTGCGGCAGGTTTCTGCAGAAGCAGGTTGTGGAGGCATAGCACTATTGTACCAATGCCCCACAGCCTGCAAAGGATTGTCCCCCATCCCCCAATGTCATGGCATGCTGCTGCTGACACTAGTTCAGCCAGCGTGCCACAACTTTCTAAAAAATCAGCCTCTGCAATCAGGGGCCACCTCGTCATTGCAGCGTCAGCCATCCGCTGCAATGAGGGAGCGACCCATCATTGCAGGGCGGGATGTAGGATCTGTGATATTGTTTGTGAACATGGTGGCAGCTTGCCGCTGTATTCTAGTAATGAAACAATTTTATTTGCAGCAGGGGCCACTCCCCATCGGCATAATGTACTCCCGTTTAATTGAGTGCCGACGGGTGCCCAATTCCGTCTGCAGAAAGGAATCCCCCTTTGTTGTTTTCGCTGGCGGGGTGCCCAGTCACGTTGGCAGAAATAAATCCCCCTTTTTGTTGTTTGCGATGAGGTGCTCAATCCCGTCGGCTACAACTAACCCCAGTTTCCGGTGGCACTCTAGGAGCCCACCCAGCGTGCCTCATACCCTGAAATGTTGAAAGCATCCTGTGATTTCTTCTTGTACCTGAAAGAAAATGGTCCCTCATAGTCTCCCACCCCCTCCCACAACCCGCACCCACCCACTGCGCACCCAGCCCCCCTCACACTCCTCTCACACCACACTTACCTCCGGAGCTCGGCGTGACGATCTTCGCTGGACCGGGAACATGTCTGCACTCTTCAAAGTCGAACACGAACTGAGGAAATGCTGGTAAGCTGTATAATGTAATGAATAGGGTTTTTTTCAGCTTTAGTGCATATCTTTGGCATTTTTGGGAATTTTTTCACCAAATTTTCAACATGGGGTTTTTGGGACCCCTCCTCGTGAATTCTTGAACTGTCATGGCGTTAATCGGCCCCAAAAGGTGGTTTCATGGTCACTGCATGGAATCACCCTTCAGGGCCGATTAATGAAAAGACAGTACCAGTGTTAATGAGGTGGGCTCTCAAAAAGCCTATGTTGTAAATTTGGTGGAAAAAATTCCCAAAATGACTGTTTTACGAGTGTGCATTGTGCAGTTGCTATGTACACACGTAACTTCGCGAATTTACAATATTTTCATGCCAGATTTTCAACATTGCCATTTTGTCACACCTCCTTGTGAGCAGTATAGCTGTCATTGTTCACATCCTGGACGAAATGTGTTTTCACACTTCTGGTGCAGAATAGCGTGGTCGCTGTGGGAAATCAGTGTTCAGGACAGATTAAGAAAATGACAGTGACACTGTTCATGAGTAGAAGTCCTAAAATGCCTATGTTGAAAATTTGGTTATGGTACTCCATAAAATAAGTGTGTTATGAGTGTGTGTTGCGCAGTTTTCACGCACGCTCGTAACTTCACGAATTTGAAATATTTTCACTCCAGATTTGCAACATTGCCATTTTCCCAGCCCTACTTATGAACAGTACAGCTGTCATTTTTCCCATCTTGGCCAAAATGTGTTTCTGCGCTTCCGGTGCAGAATAGAGCGGTCGATATGGGAAATCACTGTTCGGGACAGATTAAAAAAATGACAGTGGTACTGTTCATCAGTAGAGGTCCTAAAATGCCTATGTTGACAATTTGGTGATGATAGCCCATCAATTGAATGTGTTACAAGTGTGCATTGCGCACTTTCCATGCAGCCTTGTAACTTCGCAGATTTGTAATATTGTCACACCACATTTGCAACAGTGCCATTTTTTCACACCTCCTTATAAGCAGTACAGCTGTCATTTTTCACATCCTGACCGAAATGTGTTTTCACAGTTCCAGCGCAGAATAACATGGTCACTGTGGGAAATCAGTGTTCGGGACAGATTAAGAAAATGACAGTGGCACTGTTCATGAGCAGAGGTCCAAAAATTCCTATGTTGAAAATTTGGTGTCGAAACTCCATAGCATGACTGTGTTACAAGCGTGCATCAAACTGTTTCCACACACCCTTGTAACTTCTCAAATTTGTAATACTGTCATGTCACATTTTCAACAGTGGCATTTTTTCAACTCCTTATGAACACTACAGCTGTCATTTTTCACATCCTGGCTACAATATGTTTTTGCACTCCTGCGGACAATAGCACGGTCACTGTGGGAAATCAGTGTTTGGGACAGATTAAGATAGACCGAGTGAGCGGGGGGAGAGACCGAGATCAACTGAGCTCTGTCAGGACTGCTGAGGATTTGTTTGTGGCAGACAAAGGCCCCAGCACAAGAGCCCAGTACAAAAGGGCAGCCTGCAGCACTGGGAGAAACAGAACGAGAGAGAGCGAGTGAGGGAGGGGGAGTGAGCAAACCCACTGAAGTGCTGTCAGGACTGCTGCGGATTTCTTTGTGGGCAGAAAAAGGCATCAATACAGGCAGGGGCCCAGTACAAAAGGCCAGCCTGCAGCGGTGAGAGAAACAGTTCGAGCGAGTGAGACAAGGGGACTTAGTGAGCTCAACAGAGCTCTGTCAGGACTGCTGGGATTTCTTTGTGGACAGGAAAAGGCAACAATGTAGGCAGGAGCCCCGTACAAAAGGGCAGCTTGCAGCGCCAGGACAAACAGAATAAGCGATGAGAGAGGGAGACTGAGCTACCTCAACGGAGCTCTGTTGGGACAGCTGAACAGCACGGTCACTGTGGGAAATCAGTGTTCAGGACAGATTAAGAAAATGACAGTGACACTGTTCATGAGTAGAGGTCCTAAAATGCCTATGTTAAAAATTTGGTTACAATCCTCCATAAAATGACTGTGTTACGAGCGTGCGTTGCGCAGTTGGCACGCATGCTCGTAAGTTCATGAATTTCTAGTATTTTCACTTCAGATGTTCAACATTCCCATTTTCCCAGACCTACTTATGAACAGTACAGCTGTCATTTTTCCCATCCTGGCCGAAATGTGTTTTCGCACTTCCGGCGCAGAATAGAACGATTGCTGTGGGAAATCACTGTTCGAGACAGATTAAGAAAATAACAATGGTACTCTTCACGAGCAGAGGTCCTAAAATTCCTATGTTGAAAACTTGGTGATGATATCCCATCAATTGACTGTGTTACAAGTGTGCATTGCGCACTTTCCACGCACCCTTGTAACTTCACAGATTTGTAATATTGCCACACCAGATTTTCAACAGTGCCATTTATTCACACCTCCTTATAAGCAGTACAGCTGTCATTTTTTCACATCCTGACCGAAATATGGTTTCACAGTTCCGGCGCAGAATAACGTGGTCACTGAGGGAAATCAGGGTGCGGGACAGATTAAGAAAATGACAGTGGCACTGTTCCTGAGCAGAGGTCCTAAAATCCCTATGTTGAAAATTTGGTGTCGAAACTCCATAGCATGACTGTGTTACAAGCGTGCATCAAACTGTTTCCACACACCCTTGTAACTTCGCAAATTTGTAATACTGTCACGCCACATTTTCAATAGTGGCATTTTTTCACAACTCCTTATGAACACTACAGCTGTCATTTTTCACATCCTGGCTAAAATATGTTTTGCCCTCCTGCGGACAATAGCACGGTCACTCTGGGAAATTAGTATTTGGGACAGATTAAGATCGACCGAGTGAGAGGGATGAGTGACCGAGCTCAACTGAGCTCTGTCGGGACTGCTTCAGATTTGTTTGTGGCAGACAAAGGCCCCAACACAAGAGCCCAGAACAAAAGGGCAGCCTGCAGCACTGGGAGAAACAGAACAAGAGAGCGAGTGAGGGAGGGGAGTGAGCGAACTCCATCAAGCGCCTGTCAGGACCGGGTGCGGATTTCTTTGTGGGCAGAAAAGGCGCTTTATACAGGCATAGGGGCCCAGTACAAAAGGCCAGCCTGCAGCAGTGGGAGAAACAGTATGAGCGAGTGAGACAAGGGGACTTAGTGAGCTCAATGGAGCTCTGTCAGAACTGCTGGGATTTCTTTGTGGGCAGAAAAAGGTGCCAATGCAGGCAGGAGCCCCATACAAAAGGGCAGCTTGCAGCGCCAGGACAAACAGAATGATCGATGAGAGCTCTGTCGGGACAGCTGCGGATTTCTTTGTGGACAGACAAAGTTGCCAACACAGCCAGGAGCTCCATGCAAAAGCACAGTCTGCAGAGCCAAGAGAAACAGAATGAGAGAGTGACAGAGCGGTAGTGAGTGAGCTCAACGGAGCTGTAGTGTGACTGCTGCAGATTTCTTTGTGGGCAGAATATGCGGCAACGTAGGGAGAAGCCCAGTACAAAAGGCCAGCTTTGCAGCTACCGCAGAAATGGAATGCAAGAGTGACAGAGGGGAGTAATAGCCCAGTGGAGCTGTGTCGGACTGCTTCAGATTTCCTTCTGGCTAGAAAGTCACTAATGGCAGGCAGGAGCCCAATAGAAAAGGGCAGCCTGCAGTGCCAGGAGACACAGAACAACCATGTGAGGGAGGGGGAGACGATGAGCTCAACGGGGCTTTGTTGGGACTGCTGCAGATTTGTTTGTGGGCAGAAAAAGGCAGCAATGCATGCAGGGGCCCAGTACAGAAGGGCAGCCTGCAGTGGCAGGAAAACCAGAATGAGCAAGTGAGTGAGCTCAACAGAGCTGTACTGTAACTGCTGCAAATTTCTTTGTGGGCATAAGAAGGCAGTAACGCAGGCAGGAGCCCAGTAGAAAAGGGCAGCCTGTAGTGCTGGCACTACAGAATGAGCGAGTGAGAGAAGCGGAGTGAGCGAGCTCAATGGAGCTTTGTCAGGAGTGCTGCAGATTTCTTTGTGGGCAGAAAAAGGCGCCAACAGAGGCAGGAGCCCAGTACAAAAGGGCAGACTGCAGTGCCAGGAGAACCGGAATGAGTGAGTGAGCAGGTGGACTTAGCGACCTCAACAGAGTTCTGCCGGGACAGCTGTGGATTTCTTCATGGGTAGAAAAAGCCACCAACACAGGCAGGAGCCCAGTACAAAAGGGCAGCCTGCAGCGCCAGGAGAAACAGAATGAGCGAGTGAGACAGGGGGAGTGAGCCACCTCAATGGAGCTCTGTCGGGACAGCTGCGTATTTCTTCCTTAGCAGAACAAAGTGCCAACTCATGCAGCAGCCCAGTACAAAAGAGCAGCCTGCAGCACTGGGACAAACAGACTGAGCCACTGACAGAGGCCCACTGTGCGAGCTCAACAGACCAATGCAATCAACATTCGGCATTGACAAATGCTTGTTTTATTTTCCCTTTTACTCTCCATTTTTTCTATATATTTTCACTCTGACTTTAATGTTTTTAATTCCCTTCTTTTCTTTAATTGTTTCCTGGAAAGTTTTTTTACTCAATGGTTCATTTTGTCCACAGATCTAATCTGACATCTACCCTTATCTATCGGACAGCATCTTGCTTCTAATCATAAATCCTTTAAAATATATTTGTTACTAAAAATTCATTACATTTCCCTGAAATTATTTCACATTGTTTTTGAGGTACCTGCTAATGGTGGCCTATTTTATGGACCCCTCTCCAGAACAGGTATGAATCCAACCTGCTCAATACAACTTGCTCAGTACTGTACATCAGGATTGGGGCAAGGTTTAATGAGCTGAGGGGTACCAAGAATGCCTGGGATTTAAACACAAAACAGGGAGAGGATATGTTAACCATTGATGAGCTTGGGTGGGAGATGTCAAATGGAGGGGGGAACTAAATTAAAGATTGGAATTGAGGGTTTGCTGGCTAAAAGCTGCAAGGCGAGAGCAGGAATTTATACAAAAAATGTGTACTAGTACTTAAAACAAAACTGAAAAATGGTTGGTAAGCAGCAAAATTTGTTAGTTGGTGAAAAAAATTTCAAAATGTTTTTTTTCCCCTAGGTCACCTGTCTTCAATGTGGCCCTCTTCTGTCTGATCACCTCCCATACCCTGTCCTTATCTTCTCTGTTACTGGGACTCAGATTCTCTGGAATCCATTCCTTCTGGGACCTAGTTGGAGTTTCAGAAATTCTGAGTCTGATTCAGTTACAACTTCGATTAAGACATAGGAGCAAAATTGGTGGCAATGTCGGAAGTTCTGTTTCTGCATCCCACTCTGATTTTGTACAGAGATAAAACCTCTCCCACCCAGTAAACTAACAGGGGAACTTAGGGGAACAAGAAATTGGATGCCCAGCAACCGTCAATCCCCTCTCCACCCCCTCCATTCTTCTTCTTAGCCCCTCCATTCTGCTTTCTGTGCCCAGGGTGGGCAGAGGGCTGTGGATCATGCCACAGATGCAGCCATCTAAGGTTATACAGCATCCACATAAGAATATGCACCAAAGAAATGTATTCAGGCCATCTTTGTAGCTCAGGTCCTCTGTCTTATTTTATAGATCTAGACAGATATCACAAGCTACCTATCAGATAAGTATATATTTTATTAATTGGGTATTTCACATGTTGTTTATATCCCCTCTTTGAGTTTGATGATTTATCTCCTCTTAAATTTTCTTTTCTTTTTAGGACTCCTTCAGGCAAACCTTCAAGGAACAGCTCCCCAGTGTGGATCAGTCATGTAACAGATATTACCATTTCAGCATGTGTAAGCATCTGCTATAGAGTATGTGGGACTGGGTACTGAGCTGGGGATAAGTACAGGGAAGGGTGAATAAGAAGCTGTAGGTAGGTATGGCATGAATAAGAACAGAGCTGGCAAGTGGTGAAAGGGTGGAAAGGGCCTGATGCTGTAGGTGGGGGGGAGGGGAGGGGGGAGTGAAAGCACAATTTGTATAGTATTACTGTACCATAATGTGCATAAGTGTATAGGTGTTTGAGCACAAGAAAGGACACAACTGTTTCTCTTGTAAAAATGTATTTACTAGCCAGACCACTGGTGCAGCATTAGCACTACTGCTTGCAATGTCATCGACTTGAGCTCGGGAGTGAGCTCAAGATGTTGTGGGGTTGGCCAGGGGGAGAACGATTGAGCAACCAATGGGTTGATCTCTTCCTCCAGATAGGAAGGGACATAGCACAAGCCTGCCTCCTAGCAGTGGCTGACAGCAAGACAGCAAGGCAGCCAGGGACCGCAATTGGTAGGAAGAGAAGAAGCAGTGGCCATCAATATCTTGCATGGAGGAACATGTGTAGGGCCATTCTGAATGGCACTGCATGTCTCTTCCTCCTGAGGAACCATTCAGCAGTCATCAGGGTAGCCCCTGCCACATGATGAAAGTGATGGGGAAGGAGGGGGCTAGATGGTTAGTCCGTGGTGGTGATAGGGCTGGGGATCCAATAGGGGCCCAGCTGGACTGGAGATAAATAGATTCACAAGAAAGATACATTTAATAGACATTGTACTACACGTGGACTCTCTACCCCAATCAGGCACCAGGGTTACAAACTGTTTATTCCTTAGCAAACTCACAATAGCATGGTCACTAAAATGATAGTAGTCACATCAACATCATCATCTTTATTACTTTCTGATTTGTCTATATTTACAGAAGCAAACACATGAATCTTAACCCTTGCTGATACGCAGTATCAGACCAGAATTCCTATATGTTCCAATTCTGTCTGCAGCCTAAGGGTTAATAGTTATAATGTGCAAGCTGATCACTATCCTTGGCAATAATTTGATTGTCACGTGAAGATAAAGCACTCAGCATTATCCCTCCTTCTTTATTCACTCAACAGTCCCATTATTGCTGAGGCTAGTGTCCCAACTAGCACATTATCACTTTAATAAAAGTCAAATGTATTTATTTTATGTATTTATTTAAAACTTTGGTAACTGGGAAAGGCACTTGGGGCCAGGGCTCGTTTCCAGGTGCGACCTGGGGGACAGGGTAAATAACATATATAACAAGTTCTAGTCAGAGCCAATAGGGCTGAGAAGAGCTACCAAATGACCAAAGTGACACATGTGCATAGAAATTATTCAATGCCCGGGTGTAACTTGACCATTTTTTGGAGGTGATGCACCAAATTTTCAACATGGCCTTTTTGGGACCCCTTCTCATGAAGAGTATCAGTGTCATTTTGTTCACTTGTCCTGAAAGGTGATTTCACAGAGCGAACACATTATTCTGTGACACGTGCAAAAACACATTTTGGCCAGGTTGTGAAAAATGACAGCTGTACTGTTTTGAAGGAGGTGTGCCAAAATGGCAATGTTGAAAATGTGGAGTGCAAATATAAAAATTAGTGAAGTTAGGAACGGCGTGAGAAACTGCGCAATGCACACTTATAAGGCAGTCATTTTTAAACTTTTCACCAGATTTGAAACATGAAGACCCCACCATGAATAGGCACTGTCAGTTTTAGGACTGGAACCCGAAAGGTGATTCCACGCAACGCCAGTGAAATCACCTTTCTGGACTGAGTAACAAAATGACAGTGACAGTTTTCATGAGGTGGGGTCCCAGAGAACCCCATGTTGAAAATTTGGGGCAAAAATTCCAAAAAATGGCTGATTTATCAGCATAAGTTGAAAACCCCATTGAATGGCATTATAGCATGCTTACCTTTGATTCTTCAGTTTGCAGTTCGACTTTGAAGAGTGCAGATGTGTCCCGGTCAAGGGAAGAAGATGATGCTGACCTCTGGAGGTAAGTATGGGTTAAGGTGGGGTGTGGAGAGGTGGGTGCTCAGCAGGAGGTTGGGGATGGGGGAGAGGGACTGGAAGGATGATGAGGGACCATTTTCTTTTTTACAGAAAAAAAAAAGAAAACATTTGGGCACACTGAGGTGGGCTTCCAGTGTGCCACATGACTGGGGTGGGTTGCACATGATGCCAACACAGGGACTGGGTACTCCAATGTCATTGGGGGGTTGGGGAAGACAAAAAACTGTTAGGCACACTGGGGTGGGCACCCCGATGTCGGTGGGTAAAAGGAAAATTCTTTGGGCACACTGGGGTGGGCTCCCAGTGTTCACACATGAGTTGTGGGGGCCACAGAATGCTGTGAAGCTGGCGGCAATGCAACTGCGCATGCACAGCACTCACACATGTGCAGTTGTGGTGAATGTCGTCTTGCTATTCACAACATGATGGCACCAGTGGAACTGCGCATGCGCGTAAGTCGTGCATGTGCAGTTCATGCACCGAGATGCAGAAGTAACAGCCAAAATAGTGCGGCGGTTATTCCATAGCGACCAATCATGGTGGAGGGTTTCAAGCTTCATTGGACATTTGGAAGGATACTTCCACATGTTCATTGGAAGGTTCCTCAATTGGCCAATTTTTAGAGCTAGGATCCGATCCCAAAACGGCTGTAGGCTCCGCCCACAGTCCTAAAAAGGAGAGTAACAAAGATAAAATATAACAATATATAATCAGCTTCATAGTTCACAGTGTAGTTATACAAAACACACTAGGATAATGACATTAGTATAAATATAAAAATAAAATGCCTGAGTGCAGATAAGACAGAGCTAAGTTTGGTAAGTAGTTGGGGGTAGAGGCAAGGAGCAGTAGGGGCACGTCTGAGCAGGTGCTTGAATGCTGGGAGTGAGGAGGCTTGCTGGAAGGTGGATGAAGATGAAATAAGCACTACCCTTTTATGTTAAACAGTTTATTGAGCTTCCCTGACTTTTTTATTATTTTTCCATGTTCATCACCACAACATCAGGGTTGATGGTATAAAAAATGATCCCCTACCCATAACTCCCAGTGACATGCTCATTGCTTGTAAAGCTCTTTGGGACACAATGTGTGACAATTGAAATATAAATGCCAGTGCTTCTTAAGTGATTTGCTCAGGGTCACATAGCCAGTATTAGGCTCTAATGGGATTTGAACTGGTTACTGTATTCCCTTGTTCCCAAGAATATGCTCTAATCACTAGACTACAGTGTCTTCACAAAACATATCCAGTGAGGTGGGGGAACAGTATGGGACAGTGTCATTGGGACCTACAGGATAAAAGGTAATGGGATACCTAGAGGGAATGTGTCAGCTGTGACTGTTGGGAGGACATAGTCTTTATAAGAGGGCTACCATGGAATTACATAAAACAATGATGCTAAGGTATATGATGAGGGAGGGTGGTGAGGCAAGGGGCACCAAGATCTGTGGAGAAAGGGATTTGATAGGGAAAGGTGGAACTAGGGTGCCATTTATAGGTCTAGTGTTATGGGTTAGAGTAAAAAGCTGTGAATGAGCTTGGTGCATCTAGCGGACATGGGTTTGATTCTCACAACTTTCACTTGCACGTTGTATGACCCTGAGCAAGTAACATGACTTCCCTGTGCACCCAGCACACTTCTGGAAATGATCCATTGGAAACCATTGTAAATGAGTCACTGATTCAACTGGTGTATCTGTTTCTCTTAAAAAACATTCCATTAAAAAACTACAAGAGTATAGGGACACGGGACACCTGGGGCAGGGGCAATATGGCTAGGTGTTGGAGGAGGCAAGCATATGTGCAGGAATCTTACCAGGGCAGTAGCATTAAAAATTAATATAAATGTGTTTGATGTGAATTCAAAGCTCTAGTCCAGTGGTTCTGGGTTTGTACTTGAATACATATTATATTGAATACTATGAGTTGTAAACTGATTGTATTCATTTGTATTTGAATACAAAGATAATTTAAATATTTCAACCTATACAAAGACTAGCAAGTGGGTGAATATATTCGACATACAACATGAAGGTCTATGAAGTATTCAGGCGATATGTATTCAGCTTTTATTTGAAAACTAAAACTGACCACAAAAAGATATATTCAGAATACAAAATTGTCCACAAATTGAATACAAATGAACATTTTTATGTTTGATAAGGGGAGGTTTTTGATACTGTTAGGGTGTTGCTCTTAGTGCTGTTTATTGCAGGTTTGTTTCTGCTTATAATGAGTTTGTTATTAATCTATCAAACTGGCAACTTGCTGTCCTTTGTTGTGATTGGTTGTGCTGACCTGATTTGAGCTATTGTATTATAACTGCTTTATCACACTAACTTGTTACTACCTGCTTTCTCTAGAACATCGTTATTCTGCTACAGTATTGTACCATGGTAAACTGTAAATTTGTAAATGTATGCTGCTTTTCTGTAGTCTGCTGGGTTATTCCTCAGAATAGACATTTATTTGTCTAGTGCACCTACAGTAGTTGGTAAACAAAATCTGAAAAATTAAGTGCCAGCAGATATTTCATGGGGCTTCTCCAGGTGCAGGTATCACATCACTATTTATTTGTCCCGCTAATAACATCTGACTCCAGGGCCCCACCCCAAAATGATGAAAGGTCCAAGCCTCAACCCAATTATTGGAGAATGGAGTCACATGTCTTGTGGGACCAGAACAAGGATGGCTCACATGAGAACTGCAGAAGGACCTTGCTGTATAGCATGAAGGAGGCATCACAGAGCCAATGCACATTCATTTAGGACACAAACTGAGGAAAGGTTTCTCAGTCATTAGGCTGTGAGCTTTAGACTAAAGAGAGTTGTGTGTGTGCAGTAATGGGAAAAATACATGACACAACTGGTAAATGAAACCAGGCCCCCAATGTAATGTCCTGATGTTCTACTAGCTGAGTTGTTCCTGGTCAACTGGTTATTGCGAGCTTTATGTACACTGCTGGCCTATACTGTGTAAACAACTTCCTTCCATCTACAGTAGACTGTTCAAGCTGCAGGGATTGCAGTTGGTGATTAAAGATGATCAGATAATCTTCTGACTTTCTGAATACCCCCAGATTTCACAATCTGTGGCCAGAGTAGGTAAGACAGATAATGCAAGAGCCATAATGGGGTAATCTGCATTCTTATTCCAGAGTGGATACTCATCGTTACCAATCCTATCAGGTAGAAGTGACCCAGATAATGGATGATAGTGCCTGAATGGTCCCAAAAAGTCAACATATAGAGGATAGTGTACAATCACTCTTACACAACAAGGATATTTTTCACTCATGAGGATTCCATGGTAACCAGAGACCTCAAGAGAGCAGCTTGAGAGGTCTCGTTATCACGGAAACCTCGAGAGTTAAAAAATAGCCTTGTAGCGTATGAGCACTCATACACTGTCTGTTATAGTATATGGGCACTCATAAAAACAGTGGGTGTCCTTACTCTTTCAGGATTTTTTTTCACAGTTTGCTTCCTGGGACAGCTCTCACCACCGCAGCTGTTCCAAGGATTGGAAGTCACCAGAACGCGCATGCGCGATCACAGTCCAAGTTGTTATGCTACACTAGCTACATAGCTAGTGCAGCACAACAAATTAGCTGACATAGTTAGTGTAGCACAATAATGTTATTTGAGGGATGGATTTCCATCCCTAACAATGTTTCACCATACACTGAACAGTAATTCAGCAGGATAATGATAAGGACATCCAATTATCCCCTTCAGTCAAAAAAACAAAATCTGTGTCTAAAATTGCAATTATAGTTGGTCTTCCTGCATCCTATGATGTGTACTAGCCCTAGATAGAGACAATTCCAGATTGGCAAACATTATCATGCAAATTTGACATCAAGTGGATATACCGTACATACGATTACTTGCCAGCTAATGGCAGTTTTAGCCCTGGGTCCACTGAGCAGCCCACAAAAAAGATGCTGACTCCATCCCCCAGGAACTCATCATATTGCATCCTCCACATCACCTCCTCCTCTGTATTGTCAGGCTAGCTTCCAGTGGGCAGCCTGGTTCCCTTTTGCCTGAGCTAAGTTTTATGTACCTCTTAAAGTGTGGGAACAAATGTATAGCAAATCCTTATAAATAAGCACAAGCATTCCAAACATAATTCATGGGCTGTTCACTGAACCAATATATCCACTAGAGTGTGCACAGACTTGTTAAGACCAGATCCAAGAATGTGCAGCTTCAAAAATTAACTACAGTAGTTGGCCTGGTCACTCAACTGCTACAGCACTGGGATGATAGTCTAGAAGCATGTGATCAATAACCCATTATGTTACAGAATCTTTTTTGTACTACAAATTGTGTCACAAACAGTATCACTTGAAATGCATGATTTATGGGGTACCAATACTCAGAGCAGTGCACTCCCACAAGGTCCAGATCTGGAAGCAGACGTGCTCCCCCCCAAAAGAACTATCAGTGAGATGAAGTTGGAAGTAGACATGGCTGCAAGGCTATGCTCTTTGAGTAGGTGCTGTGTTCAGCAGCAGGATCTGTGGTGGTGGGACACAATGACTGCAGTTTGGTGCCAGTGTCTGGAAATATTCAACACTGACCATTGGTTTTCTGCATGTGGTTCCAAAGCCTTAGCGTTCTGAATTCTGCTGGAGAGTAACTGCTACAGACAGTCCCTGCCCCACCAGCATAGATACATAAATGAATGAGGACAGAAAAAGATCATGGGCAGGATTTTCAAAGACCAGAGAATGACACGGGGTGCTTGCATCAAAAACAACTGATGCAAGGAGCAGAAGGCATCAAAATGTGTGTCAGTTATGATTTTCAAATGGTGCTTGCATCAAAAACAGGTTTGTATGAGCCAGACTGACTTGCACCATGCTTGCACCAACAAAATGCCTGTGCCATGTTGGAAGGAATGCCTGCATCACTGAAATGATGCACCATCCCCATATTTGGGATTTTCAAAGAATGTGAGTCCTGTTCTTGTTTCTAAGATGCATGTTGCAGCTAGACCAGCCAGAGCTAGTCTAAGGGAAACTAGAGCATTTAAAGAGGCCCACACAGGTGGTCAGTCCTGACTATACTAATTTTAAGGACTAATATTCCCCTGCAGGACTAGTATAGAACATTTTGGGGGCTTAGTCTTGGCCATTTCATCTGCTGTATTTTTTGACTTATCATCAGTCTCGTCCTTTGCATCATTTTTGACTCAACTTGCATCATTATGGCTGCAGTGGGTGTAGCCCTATTTATGTTTTGCTTTAGAAAAGGACTCCCTGCATAAATTACCTTCCAAACAACATGATAGAGTGTTAAAAATAGTGCCCTCCACTGAAGCCTCATTACTACGCTACCTGTGGGTGGGTATGGGATCTGGAGAATACTATTTTTCCTCTGGCTTGAGAAGTTAATTTCCCCTCCCTGCAAGACATCAAAGGAGGCAGGACTTTCTCTAGGGGCAAGACCAGGACACCTGAATGGACAGGTTTTGGGGGAGGAGGGCAAGCAGGTGTTCCCATGGTGGAGGGATCTTGCTGCCAGGGACAGGGGGGAGATACCTTCTTATTTCTCCCTTTTCTGGGTTGCAAGAACAGCCTCAGAGAGAACATCAAGGGTTTTGTCAAAGAATATACCTTAAGGCAACAGCAGAAAGTAGATATTGTGAATCCTGGAACATTCTGGTAAGTGCTGAGTTTTGATGCTCTGACATTTATAAATATAAATGAATATGGTCTGCATTCAAATTACAATATATTTTGTGATACACTTTACTCCCTCCACTGACAGTGCAACATTTCAAACTACAACACTGGGCTGATAGCATGGCATTATTGCCTGGAGGTTATAGTAAGGAACTGCGAATGAGCTCTGTACATCCAACAGACAGAGTTGAATTCTGCATGTAGGACTGCTATCAGTTGCACATGAACCCAGCAAGATAATCACAAAATAGAAGCTTTTCCCCATCCTCATTATAGCAGCATATTCACCTGGATGTAAATATTGGATCAGAGGCAATCTGATTTTAGTACATGGACAATTATTACCAGCAGAATAATACAAAAGTGGAAATATTTTTTTTTTTTATCAATGATACCAACTGGATTTGTAATTCATATAATCTGAAATTGTAAATACTCACATATCTAGTTTTTTGTACAGTTGGAAAATGTCCATGTGCTTTATGCAGTGATGTAATACCCTCCCACTAAAGTAAGATCCGCTATTTAACTGAAATAATAAATAAATACATAAATAAAATGGTAAGCACTAAGTCTTTTTCCTTCACTGCTTATTAAAACAGAGGAGCCATATGCACATTTTGCAGTGATGTAAAATGTGTTTGCTTACAAGCATATATTACATTGTGTTAATTACACAGTGGTTGAAAAAAATTTCAGAAAGCTGTACAATTATGTAATATGGATTCACATAAGGGCATTATATGTAATGTCAGGCATATATTAGAAAGGGAAAGAACACTTACAGAAGTAGGCGTGTAAATGGAAATGGTACACCCATAAATGAAGTACTGTAGTTGAAATGAAAGGTCTTCTGAAGGTGTTGTTATGAAATCTAATAACAGAAGATGCTCCTATTTTGTGTTAATAGCTTTTGAATTGAAATATTCTTGTCATGAAATACCTTTAGCAGTAATGCAGTAGCCATTCAAACACATCTTGCATAGACGGTATATTAGTCCATTTGCTGCTGATAGAGTCAAAATTTATTGCTGTGGGAGTGTTACAAGTAATGGAAGAAATTATTCTCCTTCTATTCAGCAGTAAATGGAGGCTATGTTTTCTGGTGGATAACATGCATAGCTTAGAAAGCCAACTTGTTGCCTAAGTGGCTGTTGTCTGCATATAACTTGTATTTGACACTTGCACATTATTATAAGGTGATGTGTATTACTTGGGTGTTGGGTTTGCTTGTGAGAAAGTATGGCTGGAAGCTTTAACTTGGAGATCTTGTGAGACAAAGTTTAGCATTGTTTTGTGAATTGACCTAAGGCTTGGTTTTTAGCATGTAAATTGGCATTGTGTTGTGAATTTTAAGGAATAAGTACAGATTGATTCAACCATGGCCCAATGAGGAGAGTGTAGATTTTAGTAAAAGAAGATTTTAAGGTAATATTTTTCCTTGGATGTGCTGGATTTCCACAGCTGCATTAGTGCATATGTCTGACAGACATAAAAATGTAAATGTAAAGACATGCTTGATTTATTTGTTAAATTCTGATTTCCAATTCTGCAGGCCCTCTCCTGTCAGCGTTAAGGGCAGATGCACTTAGCTGTCTCAGTGAGGCCAGCTCAGTTAAGGGTACTTGTTGAAACTTTATATTATACAGTATGGTCAATCATTTTTTTATTTTACTTTTACAATGTAGTACAAGAATGAAATGTTTTGTAGCTATAGTTTTTGGTGTTCATTTTGCCACGTGCCAACTCTAGGAATCTACCCCAGTTTCATAACAGGTATAAATGTAGCTTTCAATAACCTCTTTTGTGAGTGTTGAAGATGGTGGTTACCTGTTGTCCTGAACTCAACACTAGCTGCTTTCACTGGTGCTATGTTTCTGAAAATGGCTCAGTTGAATGGGATGCTTAGGTTTACATAATGTTATATAATAGGTTTAGCTTATTTCAAAAGTTTATCACCATCTACATCATGATACAAAGTAATAGTAAGGGATACAAATGTGCAAAAATGTGCAAGAAGATTAAATATACAAAGTAACAAGATAGAGTACATACATACATACATACTGATACAAAGTAATAATAATGATAATAATGGTGCATGCCTTCCTTTCTTAGGCAAAAAGGGAAACAGTATTCAAACAGCTCACAAGCTTCCAGTGGATCTGCCAAGCAGGTATCGGACTGGGACAAAAAACTCTCAGGTCACCCAAAGACAATTGCAGTTCCCAAATACTATAGTATGCCTTCCCACTAATAATATTGTATTAGGGGACTGCAATTGTCTTAAGAGTGAGCAGAGAGGTGATTGTCCTGATGTGATACAGTCTTTGCAGACCCACTGGAAGCTTGTTATCTGTTTGAAAATGGTCTCCTTTTGTACCATAGAAAGGAAGGCATGCACCACAGAGATTTATTACATGCTCTAACAACATTTTAAAGCTGTGTGATGTTATCTCACAACGGTGCTTTCAAACTACCAGTGAAAACAGACTATTATGTTCAACCTGTCTGATAAAAAAAGCTCCTTCTGGTTTATGGATGTCATCAATCAACTACAACTAGTAACATTTAGATACTACAATGACATAAACAGAGGCCATGATTTCTAACTTCAGTATGTAAGACAAACAAATAAACTTGCCAGGCTAATTTAACAAAAATTAAAAACAAACAAACAAAAAATTAATTAAAAAAATCAATTATGCTAAAGACAGTGACTTTGTACTAGTACCCTTCCCCCCTCCAATTGGCCAAGGAGAAATAATCACAAACACATTGGCACCATGGCTTGTGATGTATGCAGGATGAACAAGTATAGGGTGCTACAGAAATGTAGTCGATACCGAGCACTACCTATGATTTAACAACTTGGGAATTCAAGATGTTGAGAATATAGCCTGCTCACTGGCCACCAAAAGAGCACACCTGGCTCCTGGGGACACCTCTGCATCTCACAACCAGCATCATTTATATCAGTCAGGTTGTGAGAAAGATTCTACATTGTTTTTCCCTTTATAAATAAAATTACTTTTTTTCCTTTTATAAATAAAATTACCATCTGGGGAGCCCCTCCATCCCCTTAAGGTTCCACTGGAACCAAGTTTCAGTCTTCTTCTCCTGACATTTCTTTGTTTGTATTTTTTATAATAGCCTGCACTCTGGGCCAGTAAAGGAACACAGAGCACACCTTGCTCCTGCGGACAGCTCTTCATTTCCTGACAGTATCATTTGCATCAGCCCACTTAGGGGAAAGATGCCCATTTGTTTTAATCAGCAAATAAAAAATATCATCTGGTGAACCACTCCACCCTCCCAGGTCCCACAGGAACCGAATGTCTCTCTTCCTCTTCCAACAGGCTGCACTATAATGTGTTTCATTGGTAGAATGTCTGATCTGTGTTTTTTTTTTTTTTAACAGCCTACTCTCTAGCCAGCAAGGGAGCACACTTTGCTCCTGGGGACACATAGCATAAACACTGACTGTCATCATTTACATCAATCTGGTCAGAAGAAAGGTGCTACTTCTTTTTATCATTAAATAAAAAAAAAAGAGGAAAGGACCAATATCTTGAAACAGATTTAATAAAAATGATTCTGCACTTACTTTGAGACACATTTTTCAGCTCTCCTCTTTATAATTAAAAATGGCACTCTGCTTGGAGAAGGGTGCTCATTGGAGCAAGGTGGCAACATGTATGTTTCAGTGCTAAACTATAACACAATTGCTTTCATTGTTTTTCTTGCACTATAACTCTTTTAAGGGGTACAAATACATGCTTACTGACTGCAAAATAGTGCTGCTTGAATAGTTTTTCACCCCAAATTAGCAAATGTGACTGTGACTCTAGGTGCAGTTGCCTCTCCAAAGATTGTCATGACTATGACTTCTCTATCTATCTATCTATCTATATCTATCTATCTATCTATCTATCTATCTATGTAATTATCTTTCTATCAATTGCATCTATCACTATTTTTACCTATTTGTAAAACAAACCTGCATATCACATTTGCCTACACTCTGAGCACATACTTACGATACAGTGCATATTTGTACTCCACTCCTGCATAGACCTCATACTGTCCTGATATTCCCATTATCACAAGCATAACTACCTTAACCTTATCAACAGCGACACCTTCTGAAAGTTACTATCATATTTTCTCTCCTAACAGAGTCCATCATCACACCTGACTGCTTGACATCAACACATTGCTTAAATATAACTTATATCACCTCATAGACAAAAACCTTCTTTCTCTATAAAACTGTGTAAATAGTCCCAAGACTGAACATATGCTAGCCATTACTTTTTCATGTACTGCCACCTACTGTACCTATCAAACCTATATTGTTTACCATTCCTTCCACTGAAATGTACACCTCCCTATATTTTCCTAATAATGAGTATGCCTTCCTTGAATAGAAAATAAAACCAATCTTACTTCTTACAAATCATTGGGTTGTTTCTCCATGCCTCCTTAACAATTCCACACAATCTCACTAACTTCATTATGCAGCCGTGGTGGATCTGACCAGAATGTGTTTTTGTTTTGGTGCAGCTTGCATCATTCTTATCCTTTGTGTCATTTTTGTTGATGCAGTGGACCTCTTGCATCAGTTTGGGGTACCTTGTCACAGAGAACACTTTTCTTCCAAAATATGGCACACAGTATTTGGTGCACCTAGATCTGATGCAAGGTGGTTGTTTGACACAGCTTGCATGAATCTAAGGGCCCTTTGAAAATCCGGCCCCATGAGTCCATTCTGTCTGCCATGATGGTAGGGACTTGAGTTACTCTGCTCTTCCAAAGTCCACCCTGCCTCCCTCTTATCTCTAAAAGTCTTCTGAAACTCTTCTACTGTGTCTTGAACCTTGATATTTACTCACAGCATTGATCACATTACTGGAAAGACTGTTCCACCATTCCACCATCTTCTTTATGCAGAAATATTTGCTGGTGTCCTTTTTCATTATTTCCTTTCTCCCCATCACTGTTGCTGCCCCCGTCTCCCTGTGGTGACTCCCAGCCCCAATCTAACCCCTCTCCGGTGCTCACTCCTATTTCCAAATGCCACAGTGTGGCTTCTGCACCATCATGATCTTCGATTCAGCAGCCCCCCTCCAGATTTCCTATGTGTAATTACGGAGGTGCTAGTTAGGTGATCTGGGCCCAGGAGGGCCAGGCATCATCCTTCTTACCAGTTCCTCACCCCCGATGCCACCATCTAGGTCTCCAGTGGGCAGATGTGCACAGTCATGCACATGACCATGCACTAGAGCATGGCAGCATCCCCTCTCCCCCACATCACCCCCACATACTGCACAAATGAATGACAAATTGAAAAATAACAAAATGTACAAAATTTCACAGCGGGGGGTGTTAAAACCCCAACCATAATTTTTTTTAAATCTTCCAAAAAGAGAGAGTTGCATGTAAAAGTTTTAAATCCCTGCCCCACACACCCTTTGCATGGCTGTTTACACATTCCATTAGCAAAATTGTAGTGGCCCTGTAGCACCACCATAGTTTGAGAAGTTAAATCATGAAAGAAAATCACACTGGGCTCTATGCAGGATAGGTACCTTGGTCCTATGTGCCTTGATACTCAGCACATAGGGATGGGATACCCACATCCACAGGTGTCCAACAGACACCTGTGCATCCACTGACACCTGTGGATTCATGAATGGTACTCACCCACTCCAAACCCCTGCTAAAACCATGCATAGTTAATCCCATGTAGCTATGCATTTGGTCCAGGCTGGGAGCAGCACGTGGGCGTGCCCACAGAAGGCCAGCTATGCATGACATGTACAATGCCTCTTGTGCTCTGTCGGGCCAGTGTCATGGAAGATCTTCCATAAGGCCAATCAGAGGGCTGCTGTAATGGTTTCACAGCCCCTGGATTGGAGGCCACAGGGCAACATGGCACCCTCACACAGTCCAAAAGGTCAGTGCTATGATAAGCATTGTTGTGGGTTGGTGTACTAGCTCTGTTTAGCAAACAAAGTCATGAACAGCCACTGCACTTGGACCAAAAAGCACATTGCAGTCAGGTACTTTAAATAATTTAGTGATTTATTGTGAATAACAGCAAAAACCTGGGGTAGTTGTGGGCAGAAAAGCGCTGACTTGCAAATTAGGAATTTTTGCTGTGAGCTGTTTGGGACATGGCAGTCCATATGCAGGCCACCATGTCCCATGAGGGACCAAGATAGGCCAGTCCAGCCCATATCCATCCCTACCTCTTGCATGTATCTATGTGACCTTGCATTGGGCCAGCCAGGGCTTGTACAATCTAGCCCCAAGCATCCTGTGGGGCTGGCTACGTCGTGCACAGTTGTGCAGTCCAGTACATGCACTACCTGCGTGTACTGAGCGTTTTAGTGCATAGGGCCCAGTTGTCTTCCCCAGTGGGTCTATAGAAAGCTTTCAACTGTACCAGTGGGGATAAAAACATTGTAATTGAACTAGTTCTGGCTTCTGCACATACAGTAGCCATAACTGAACACTCACAATGGTGTCTTTCTATAGGTGTGAAGAAAAGCTGCATGTGCCTATAGGAAAACAACAGGACCACTTTGAGCCCATTCCCAGTAGTCCATCATTAATCTCAGCCTTCTGACACTGATATCCCAAACCCAGTGTCAGACATTATTCAATAAAAAAAAAAAGGAATATGCGAGCATCCACCAGGTACCTAACCTATTGACTCACTTGAAACCCCTCCATTTCTGACACCAGGATCCCAACCACAGTGCTGGACCAGTGTTAAGTTTAAAAAAAAAATTGCAAATAGCAGTGGCCTCCGGATGCCCATACATGATAGCTAGCAAGTAGGAGTCTGCAGTGGACTGGGTCAGAGATTCGAGTCAGCTGGGTTTTGACCAACCCGATGGAGTAGATCAGAACTGGGTCATAGCAGGTCCAACACATTTTAACCCAGCCCGCTGCACCATGTGGCTATGTCTGCCCCAAATCCCTTTTTGTGCAAGCAGGCCAGGTGAAAGGCAGGTTACTAGGTCCCTGTGGCATCCTTGGACCAGCACCTGATTGACATGCACTACAGCTTGTCAGAGGAGAGGAGGGGAAAGTAAGCAGAGTGAGAGGAGAAATGTGGGTGTAATGACTGCCTTGTGGATGTGTCTGGCTGGGGATGGAGGGATGGACTTCTGCTTCCAGCTTAGGAAGGATCAAAGGAGGAGGAGTGGCAGATGTGGAGGGAGGATGAGGCTGCATGGAAGATGGAGAGGAGGAAAAGAGGAGCACTGGACAAATAGGACAGAGGTGTGGCTGTGGGGCTGGTGGGTTGCTGGATCCATGGGGTGGAACCCTGTGGTGGCAGTGAGCAACTGGAAGCAGGATCAGGTCAGTATAAACAAATAACTCAATTCCATTTGTGCTGGGGGGGCTGTCATGGGCTGACTCTGGTGCCTGTCAAGGGAGGGAATGGAGATAGGTAGCATATTGGCTGGCTGCAGGCTCCAGGGAGGGAAGTCCTGGGATTGGTATCACACAGCACTGCAGCAGCAGCACAGGGCTCAGAGAGAGACAGAGAGGAAACAGCAAGTCAAGGTGGCAGTCAGCTCAGTTTGGAGGCTTGTGGAGGACGTTTAAAACTGATCCCCCCCCCCCAAAAAAAAAGATCTTGCTTAACTGCACTGAAAAACTACCTATTTTAAACAATCTGAGCAAGACAGAGAGATTGGAGCAATGGCAGAGACTGGGCCGAGCAGACTGTCCAGGCAGGCAATGGGCACTGGGGAGATGGGGACTAAAGGAAAACTGCACAAAATAAAAATGACTGAAAGAAAATAATTTCTGTAAAAAAAAGAGGAAGAGAAAGACAAAGACTGGAGCAGTAGCAGGGCTTGGCAGGAGGCAGTCCATGCTGTGGGCAATGGGCAGGATTGGACTAGTAGAGCTAAATTGCACTGAAAATATACCTGAAAGAAAATAATACCTTAGAAACAAAAAATCAAAGAAAGAGATGAAGACTGAAGCAGTAGTAGGGCCTGGTAGGTGGGCACTGGCACTGGGAAAGTAGCTTGAAGATGACAGACGGGGGGGATGTTAGAGAGGTGGAGTTTGCACTGGTGGTGGTGTACTGGGTGGATTCCTGGGAGGACTGGGACTGGAGGCCAAACTAGAGTCTAAAATCTCATCGGTGGCTATAATAAATAAAAAGAAAAAATGTCTTCATAATTACCATAATTTCCTTTTCTGTTAACTCCAACATTGTCATTGGGTATTCACAACAACTGGGATAGTGCACCCCTACCGGGGAATGGCACAGCCTTAGTTTTAGAATATTGGACATATGAGGATTCCAAGCAGCAGAAAGTCCCCAGTCACTACTGACCTCGCAGTGCCTCAATAACTACCATATTTGCCTATTTTATAAGTAATTACTTGTACTGTATGTAACGTTCCTTCTACACTTTAAGGAGAAACTGTCTTACCTTGTTGGCAGACCTCCAAAGGAAGGCATGCTCTATATTGGACACAAGGCTTGATGGAGTCGGTCCTCTTTGCGGAAAAGACGAACAGTCAACAAGTAATGTCCTGCACCAGCAAATCTTCTGGAGTCTGACGCTGACAAACAAAACAATGAACTTTGGCAGGCAAAACTGTAAGCAGTGAGACTACCTGCAACAAGGAAAGCACCCTTAGTGAGATACAGCTAAACCTGTTAACCTGCGTGAACCCAATCTGATTGAGAAAAGTACTTCCTTTTTTTTTTTTTTACAGGAATACAGCACCACAGAATAACTAGAGGGCTGCCCTGGTAAAGTCATACT
The DNA here is from genome assembly GCA_016271365.2 of Neoceratodus forsteri. Lineage (NCBI taxonomy): Eukaryota > Metazoa > Chordata > Ceratodontiformes > Ceratodontidae > Neoceratodus > Neoceratodus forsteri. The sequence continues at coordinate 936,177,873 of CM028133.1, forward strand.
AGGGGTTCTGATTAAACAAAGGACATCCTCCACTGGAATACTGGATAATATTCTCCCACAGGAGCAAGGCTCCTTGGTGGGCCCCATTGACAATGTTGGAGCTAACAGAAAAGGAAATTATGGTAAGTATGAAGAAATTTCTTCTTTCTGTAGCATTCCACATTGTGAATAGGGATTCACAACAACTGGGTTCTAAGAAGCAGTACCCAGAACAACCGGGGAGGGTGGAGAATATTATCCCATATGCCAAAAACAAGCATCAAGAGATTACTTGTGAACTGTTGCTTTCAACACTCTGAGACCAAATGCTGCATAAGCTGAACTCTAAACATCGAATTTGTGTTTTGTGAACATGTGGACAGAAGACCACGTAGCTGCCTTGCATAACTCTAAAACTGATGCTTCACCTCTCTCTGCCCAGGATGTGGCCATAGCCCTGCTAGAGTGAGCCTTGATGAGGGCTGGAGACCTCTTCTTTTCTGTGACATAAGCCTTAGCAATGCAGGCCCTCACCCCCTATCTAGGGTGGATTTGGAGGCTTTTTGAACCTGCTTGGCCACTAAGAAGAGAACAAACAAGCTATCTGATTTCCGTAACTCAGAAGTCCATTAAACGTAGATCCTAACAGCCCATCGCTAATCCAACTTGTGTAACTCCTTCTCTCTTGGGTGAGATGGTTGCAGACAGAAGGATGAAAGGTATATTCCCTGGTTCACATGGAATGCCTTGGGCATTTTTGGAATGAAAAATTGGACTGTTCTGAGTAACACCTTGTCCTTATGCATGATAAGGTATGGCTCCTTGTGGGATAAGGCCTGGAGCTCACCAAATCTCCTGGCTGAGCACATAGCAGCCTAGAAATACACCTTGTAAGACAACACATCCAGTGAGATGGATGACAATGGTTTGAAAAACTCCTTACAAACAGCATTCAAAACCAGATTTAGATCCAATGTAGGAACCAGTGATTGGAACACAGGACGACTCCTGCTAACTACACACGGAAAATGGATAACCTTTCTATTAGTCCCGAGAGAAATGCCCAAGAATGCTCCAAGAGCAGAAACCTGGCCTCTCAGAGTGCTCTCTGCCAACCCCTTCTCCACACCTTCCTGCAGGAAATCAAAAATCTGAGGAATCGAGGCCTTGTAAGGCTTAAGATCCTTCTCCCTGGCCCAAGATGAAAAAGTGGTCGATACACTAGCATAAGCTGCAGAAGTAGAAGTTTTCCTGCCAGCCATCAAAGTATCTACTACTTTGATAGAAAAACCTAATTTCAGAGGTCTACTCCTTTCAGGAGCCAGGCCGTGAACTGCATCTCTCCTGGATTTGGGTGCAGACTGGGACCCTGAGACAGAAAGTCTCTTTGCACTGGAAGGTGAAGGGGTGCTTGCTGAGCTAGATTCACTAAGTCTGAGAACCATGGTCTTCTTGGCCACTCCGGAGCTACTAGGAAGAAGTTTTCTCGAGTGTCTTATTTTTTGTTTGACCTTGGGGAGAAGAGGCAGTCGGGGGGGGGGGGAAGGCATATGCTCTACTGAAGGTCCACTTTTGAATCAGAGAGTCCACTGCTTCCCCCTGTGGACACCAATAGTGGCTGAAAAACCTTGGAGTCTGAGCAATGTAGCTGGAGGTGAACAGATCGATCTGAGGCTGACCAGACCTGTTGCACAGGAGGTTGAACACCTCCGGGTTTAACTTCCACTTCCTCGGGTGAACATTTTCGCAACTTAGCCAGTCTGCCTGAATGTTCAACTCCCATGCCAAGTGTACTGCTGACAGAGAGAGAGGATTCTCCTCCACCCACCTGAGAAGATTGGAGGCTTCTTGGAGCATCTCCCTGCTTAATTGTGTCACCTTGATTGTTTATGTACGCCACAGTGATGGCATTATCTGACCTTAATTTACTGCTTTGGTCTGCAGCAGGCTTTGAAATCTCAGAAGAGCTAGGCAACCTGCCCTCATTTCCAGGACATTTATGTGGAGATGCTGTTCCTGTACTACCAAGTTCCCTGAGTGGGTAGTTGGTTCAGGACTGCCCCCCAACCCAGCAGATTGGCATCCATTGTTAGAATTAATTCTGGGGGAAGTTCCAGTGGATTCATATTCATTTCACATTCACCCAGTACCTCAGGGAGTGATGTAGCTGAGAGGTGAGGGAGATTCTGGCTTGATAATCTTTTGATGTCAGATCCCAGCCTGTCAGCAATCCCATTTGGAGGGGCTGCATATGAAAATGAGTCCACGGGACTAGATCTGTCGCTGACACCATGGGGCCCAAGATACGTAGCAGACTGAGGGCAGAGGCTGATGACTTAGTCCTGAGCCACTGAACATCTGTCAATAAAGTCTTCTTCCAGGAAGGAGAGAGGAAGTCCTTACCTTGTTTTGTGCTGAAGACTGCCCCTAGGTGTTCCAAGGTCTGAGATGACTCGAGAGAGCTATTCTCTTGGTTCACCACCCAACCGTGGAACTTAAGCATCTCCAGAGTCCTGGGCACCAACCTCCTCACCGGCAATGTTAGTGCACAAATAAGCAGGTCATCAATATAAGGATAGACATTATGCTTCTCCTGTTGAAGTTGAGCCACCAGGACTATCTGCACCTTCAAGAAGACCCTGGGGGCTGTTGCAAGACCTAAAGGGAAGCACCCAGTACTGGAAGTGCTGGCCCATTGTCGAGAACCTGAGATACCTCTAGTGAGACTGATGATGTTAATGTGAAGGTAGGCATCCATCAGATTTATTGAAGCTAGGAAGTCCCCCAGGTGAACAGCTCAGGTGATTGACCGCAAGGACTCCATCTTGAAGGCTGTCTGGCGCATTAACTTGTTCAGATGTTTTAGAACCAGGATGGATCTGAAACCATCTAATTCTTTGGGAACTATGAAATAGACTGAGTAGAACCCCTGACCTTGCTGACTTGGTGGCACCGGCACAATGGCTCTGATTTGAGACCAGGGGATGGCATAAAATGTCCCCTTGAGGGGATTGTTGAAAATTCTATGGCATAGCTCAAGTCTAGGATTGCCAAAACCTAGACATCTGATGTTGTTTGGGCCATCTTGAGTAAACTTTCTGTAGTCTTCCACCAAGGAAAGGTGGGCAAGGATGGGCCCATGTACCCTTATGGTGAGGTATCAGGAGTTTGGGCTGGGCCTCCTGCACGGCATCTGGCCAGGGCCCATCTATTACTGTGACCCTTGTTACCTGAGTAGACTTCTGAATTTCTCTGGCTATCGAAGTTCCAAAATGGATGAAACTCCCCTCGAGACTGCAGTTTAAGCACTTGGGCATTTTTCTTGAAAAAAATTATAGGACTACTCAGTCAATGTAGAGTGTCTCTGCTTGTTGCTACAAGCAATCCAAAAAAGCTGTGATAACCAAAGAAGGGCATCCAAAGTCCAATTGCTTTGGAAAAAGATAACATTTATTTAATTAAAAGCAGCAGTAGGTGCCCCTGTCATCAATAGCAGTTGGAGTGTGAACACCCTTCCTTGGTTAGCACAGCTTTTTGGATTGCTTGTGGTATTTAGTAATACACTGGAGCTCCTGAGGACTGTATTCAGTGCTAGCTATTGGGAACTCTGCTTGTTGCCACCTAGCGTCCTTCGCTGTCTGCTGTGATGTCCACTTATACACTGCTGCAACACAGTTGTCCGTAGGGCTAGTTGCAGTTTAAGCTCTTATATGTGTTTTTTGTTTGTTTGTTTGTTTGTTTTTTAATGCAGCAGTGTGAGGTCAGAGAAATGTCACATACAGCTGTGGTTCCCCAAGAATAATAAGACAACATGAACACTGGAGCCTGTAGAGGCAAAGGTAAGGCTCCAGCCTGCCCTGCATCTTTGCCTCAGCCTGTACCCAGTGGCAAAATTAAAAACAAATGGTCTTTGGAGGTGAACTCAATCAAAACTGCAAAAAATACAATGTCAAGTCCATTACAACTGATAAAATGCAGCAGGTCAAGTCAGGTTATAATGCCCAAAATCTCCAGCCCCATGAAACATTAAGGAATGTCAATGACATCAAGTGCCACTGCCACATCGTCGTCATCATCATCTTCATCAAATAACAAATTTATTTCTTTATTTGAAAAGTTTCACCAGGAAAGGCATACTGAGCTGAATTAACTCATTTCCAGATGTGTCCTGGAGGGAAGGGGACAATGGGTAAGTACAATTGACTTTTTTACAACAGAACAAAGCTTTCCAATAAAAAACTTCATACAGCAATTAAATATCAGTAAAACAGCTATGTACAGTAGTGGAGTGTGTGGACTAGACAAATATAAAGGAAATAAACCTGAATCACAAGGCAAGGTATTGGAAGCATGTCCCTAGTAACATTGGAATGACCAATTTTAAAGGGGAGGCAGTATGGGAGAGAGCACAGGAGGGAGTAGGGGATAGGGCACAAATGGGGGGAGCAATAGTGTGGATTGTAATAGGAAAAGGAGGAGGGAGAGTATAATAGAGACAGAAAGGCAAGCCATCATCCCTCTGGGATGCAGACCCCACAAGGGCTGGACATGGCTGGATGAACACCCTGCCCATGTCTGGTTTCCTGGCCCATACTGAAGAAGGGTAGAATTGGGGAAGGAAGTGAAAGAGGGGGAGTAGAGAACTAGTGTGGAATGTAATAGGAAAAGGAAGAGTAGGAGGAAAAGGATGAGGGAGATTATAGTAGAGACGGAAAGGCAGTAAGCAGTCATACACCTATTTCAATGCAGAACCAGACTGCAGTTTGTTTATCATCATCCTTATTATCATCATTATCACATCTTCCAGCTCAGGTTCTTGAAGTGCTCTCTTCCCCAGTTCTTCCACATACTGTACAGATCTGGCAATGGTTGACAATGAGAGAAGCCCTCCATCTGATTCTACGTCTCATCCTGAGAATGATATCAGAACAGAGTCATCTGAAAAAGATACTCACATGTATCTGACAGACAACCTGCCAATCAATTTTGACCAGGGTTATAATGAAGATTTGATGCATCTGATGATGATGATGATGATGATGCAGTAATAAATAAAAAGACTGATGCCACAATCACACCCAGTTGTGACAAGAGTAACATCCCTTCCTCTGCCTCCTAGCCCAGTGCCACAATGATTATAGCAACCAGACAAACTACTATTACTTCCACCGGTTCCCTCCTACTGCCTCTCTCTCCCACCAGGCACTTGTCTGCAGCTACAACCAGTCACCAGCCCCAGTTCACACTGTAAAACAACCACTGGTAGGGGGAAGAAAGTTATCACCATGAAAACCAGTGCCATCAAGCAGCACCTTATGCGGCAGCACCCTCAAGTAGTTTCTTGTCCTACAGATCTCATGGAGCCACACAGGGACAATTCAGATTATGAGTCAGAGCAAGATCATGGTAGTAGCAGTCAGTCCAAGCTAGGCAATCACAGTGGCAGTTGGAGATCATTTACATGGCCTCCACCTCCATCACATACTGTACAATAAGTAGGTCAGTTTGTGTGTACTGGGCAGCATCAGCTGACACAGTACTCCTACACCAACACAAATGTCATGACAAAGCAGCAGTGCCAGTTCCTTGGCCAGTCCTTTTCCAAATGCCAGGCAATTAACTATAGCTCAGCCATTTGATTACAAAGACTAAATTTGACTCCAGGCATCCAACCACATCCCATATTACATGGCTTATTGATGAGATGCTAGGAATAGATCTTCTGCCCTTTTCCATTGTAGCAAATTTTGGATTCCAGTGCTGGCATTTTTACAGCTGAGATATGAAACACCATCCAGGATTACATTTACCAGCAGAGTAGTTCCAGAGATTTACCAAGTGATCAAAACCTGTAGTGTGCACCCACATAAGGAGGCAGAGGGTGGCATAGCACACTTCACCACAGATAAGTGGACAACCAAGCGCATGAACTCATGGACATACTTTTCTTACCACATATTGGGATCTTTCTCAGGTTCACAACAACAGTCTAATCTGACACCAGAAGGAGATTATGGGGAACTGCATTGCTTAGTGCCAGTGTTATGGATAGTAAACGAGTGCAGCCAACATACATAACACCCTAGAAAAAACTGGGATAAATGGATACTTAGAAATCGATAGCAAGTAGGAATGAAAGTGACAGATAATGCAACTTAGATGGTAAAGGCTTTCAGTGACAGTTACTGGAAAACAGAAAAAGGGAACTGCTCTGCACACACATTAAATGCAGTTGACTGCCAAGTCTTAGGCAGGAGCAGACGTATCAACAATCTTATTACAATGGAATGTAGAATAACCAGCCCCTACCACAGGTCTTTAATACAGTTAGTAATCTATGATAATTTTATGGGCCCATTTGGAGGGCCTCATATGGATCTAAGCGTGTCACCTCTTGTGTCCTTAGGACCACAGAACTGCTCACCTTCAGTTCGCAGTCCTCTGGTCCTAAGAACGTGCAAGTCAACACTCATACATCCCTAACAGGCCCTCCAAACAGACCCATAAACTTATTTAATAGTGTCACTGCTTCCTTTAATTATATATTATTAAGTCTTGTCTATCAATTGTTCAGTCTAAATTATGCATAAAGGAGCCATTAAGTACTGTATGCTTGACAGAACGGGCCATGATAAGAGCTACCTCTAATTATTACATTTTTTTTGCAGGCAGGCTGGACAAGCATTTAGCATATCAATCAAAATATGAGATAAATATTAATACCACTAACGTAACTAAAGCAAAAAATGGTAAATTAATCTTTGCGCCCTCAAATTATAAACCACATTTCAAGTGTTATATTACAGAAAGTCCTATAATCCTGGAATTGAGGCTGATCCAGTTTGAATTGCAAGAAAGTTTACCTAGTTTATATTTAAGACAACCTCATGATCCAGAAAGATAATTTGGAAAGGTGCAAGAAAACAAAAGGGACTCTTAAAATGGAAGTCATCCAACCCAGATGGGTTCATCTCTGAATTTTAAAACCACATTTCTGAGGTACTAGCCCCAATCCACACTCAAGTGTATAAGGAACTGGCACAATGTGTCTCTTTTCTTCAAGGAAGCCACTATATCTGTGACATTAAAAAGATAGACACCTAGTAACCCTGGATCTTATAGGCAAATATAAGCACATAATGCAAAATCTTCATTAAAATTCTATCCAGTGAACCTTTTTAAAAATAACTGCATCATTTACATAATGCAGTATTTCTCTAGCAGAACAGGCCAGTCGCAAATGGTTCATGAAGAGGCTAAAACAGATGGTACCCACGACAGAATTTGGGGTACTCCGGTACCAGAAGGGATAAACTTTGAGAGGGCTTCAGCTGCCTTCATTACTGAGATCCATTAGTCAAGAAATTCTTGAAAAAAGAGACCACTTAATTTGAAAAATTTAAATTATGTAAATTAGTTAGAAGTAAGGAATAACCAACTAAATAGAAAGCCTTGCTGAGGTGCATGACAACAGCTGCAGCATACTGGCCAGAGCCTAATGCCTGCTGGATATATGTGTGAACCTTACCAGTGCCACAGCTGTCACAATATTGTGCCAGGCTTTAAAGTTTTGTTGGATGTTAGTTAGTAAATTGTACTTGTATGAGTGTTGAGATAATTGGTTGAATACAATTATTTCAAGAATATTTGCCACAGGTCCCAGCAAGGATATTTATTTATTTATTTATTTAAGAGATTAACCAGGCAGGCATGCTGAGTGGGGGCCGCTCATTTCCAGATGCGACCTGGGGGTTACATAGAAAATACAGAAAATACAGCAGGAAATGTACAGTACAGGGTAATACAACATGATGAGACAGAAGCACAGAAATGTAGAAACTGATGGTATGTAATGACTGCTGGGCCCAGCCAGTCTGCCATTTTTATGTTGGCATGCTTGCGCAGCCAACATCTTGTAGTAGTGCAGCTTTGGAGGCACGGTCACTGTTGGGTGAATGCAGGGCATGCACCAGTAGGTACGTTCCTCATTCCCCCAATCAGCCTATATGCCGGCGCCACACCATGCATACATAATGTGGTGAGCACATCTAAGAAAAGGTCCGCTGCAATCTGAGCAAAGCTCGTCAGACACAGCAGACCTTCCCTGGATGTTTTCGTTGACATTATGAGCATGGTGGCACAGTGGCCACCAAACTGCCGACTTCGGGGGTTTAATCCCCCTGTCTGTTTACCCCACCCCTCTGTATGTGTCGATGTGGGGGAGCCTACTCCTGTCAGCATAAACACCCCAATTTGTTAAATGCCGAGGGGTGCCCAATCCTCAGCTTGGCTGGCTCGCTTTGTGTAAAGCCGACGGAGGTGCCCAATCCCCATCGCATAAATTCATCCTCCTCCCTTTGTGTTGTGTGCAGATTAGAGTGCCCAATCCCCCATTGGCTACAGACCCCCCCAAACAGTTAGGTGGCACTCTGGGAGCCCACCCCAGCGTGCCAAATCCCCTACAAGAAAAACACTGTCCCGAGATGTTCTATTTATTTTTTTTTACCTGCAAAACTAAAACGGTCCCTCGTAGTTTCCCTGCCCCTCACCTGTACCCACCCTCTGCACACCCTGCCTCACACTCACCCTCACCCATACTTACTCCGAGTCTGGTGCATTTATCTTCATGGACTGGGAACTATTTAACCTTCAAAGCCGACTGCGTAACTGCGGAAATACCGTAAGCTGTATAATGGAATAAATAGGGTTTTTCAACTTTGATGCATTTTTGGAATTTTGGCCCAAAATTTCAACATAGGAGTTTTTAGCCCTCCTCGCGAATTCTTGCACTGTCATGGCAGTTATTTGGTCCCAAAAGGTGATTTCGCAGTCACTGCATGGAATCACCTTTCAGGACTGAGTAATGAAACGACAGTGCAACTGTTCATGAGAGGGGCTCTCAAAAAGCCTATGTTGCTAATTTGGTGGGAAAAATGCAAAAAATGACTGCTTTACGAGCGCGCATTGCGCAGTTGCTAGACACGCTCATAAGTTAGCGAAATTCGCAATATTTTCACGCCAGATTCTCAACATTGGCATTTTACCACACCTTCTTGTGAGCCATACAGCTGTCATTTTTCACATCCTGGCTGAAATGTGTTTTTCACTTCCAGCGCAGAATAGCGCGTTGCTGTGGGAAATCAGTTTGGGACACATTACAAAATGATAGTGACACTGTTCATGAGCAGAGGTCCTAAAATACCTGTGTTGAAAATTTGGTGACAATACTCCATAAAATGACTGTGTTACTTAGCTGCACAGTAGTTTGCACGCATACTCATAAGTTCGCATAACTTATAATATTTTCACTCCAGATTTTCAACAGTGCCAATGCTCTGCACCTCCTAATGAACAGTACAGCTGTCATTTTTCACATCCATACCAAAATCTGTTTTCGCAGTTCCGGTGCAGAATAGCGTGGTCGCTGTGGAAAGTCTGTGTTCAAGACACATTATGTTCATTAGCAGATGTCCCAAAATGCCTATGTTGCAAATTTGGGAACGAAAGTCAATAAAAGAGTGTTTTACGAGCATGCGTTGTGCAGTTTGCACGCACACTCATGACTTTGTGAATTTGTAATAGTTTCACTCCAGCTGTTCTTCACTGGCATTTTTCCATGCCTCCTTATGAACAGTACAGCTGGCTGAAATGTGTTTTCGCATGTCTGGCACAGAATTGCACGGTCGCCACGCAAAATCAGTTTTCTGGACTGTTTGAGGAAATGACAGTGACACTATTTATGAGCAGAGGTCCTAAAATGCCTATGTTCAAAATTTGGTGCCGAAAGTCCATAAAATGATAGTAGGCCCGGTGGCGCTGAGGGTTGAGATGCTGGACGCCACAGATTGCGTCACACTGGTGACCCGGGTTCGGGAATGAGCCCGGTCCGCCGGGGGTCAGCAGAGCAGAGAGAGGATCATGCATCCAGAGGACTGCTCTCCTCTCTCGGGGAGGGATCCACGGGTAGCCCGGGCGCAGCAGCTGCCCCCAGTGGAGGCTGGAAGCACTGCAGCACAGAAGGGCTCACAAATAGAGTAGACGCTGGGTGGCTGTCTTCCAGACGTGGATGGGAGCACGCACATCATGGACTGTACAGCACTGCACTTCCCATATCTGGGGCGTAACTAGGAAAAAAAAAAACACCTCGTGGATAGGCGACGGCACCTCCACTGTCCCGACCACACTCCACCACTGGTTGCACTCCTCTCGGGCTGAGCCCAGCCCGGCCCGAATTTTAGATAGAGCACCCTGGGCAGATAGGGTGGCCCCACCGGGGCTCAGAGCCGGGGAATAGCCGGGCTGGTGCCAGGAATTAGGGGGCCTCTCAGGCATGGAGGTAGAGTTGGGGGCATTGGAGGATGCCTGAGAGAGTTCCACAAGACGGAGGTATAAACAGAGTTAAAAAGAAGAAAAAAAAAAGTCCATAAAATGACTTTGTTGCAATCATGCATTGTGCAGTTTTCACGCACCCTTGGAACTTCGTAAATCTGCAATATTTTTATGCCACATTTTCACCACTGGCATTTGTGCACACCTCCTTATCAACAGTCCAGCTACCATTTTTCACAGCCTGCCCAAAACGTGTTTCCACAGCTGTGGTGCACAGTGGCGTGCTCACTGTGAAAAATAACCTTTCAGGACACATTAACAAAATCACAGTGCTTATCGTCTCTAGCTCTGCCACTGCCACTGCCAGCGAGACAACAGTCGGCATTGATAAATGCTTGTTTTAACCTGCTGCAGAAACCACAGACCCTATTTGATCTCTGGCTTTGATCTCTTTCCTATTACTAGAGTTCCCCTATGCCTATTTCATGCATTTTTGAATTCTCCTACTGAATTTGCCCCCACTACCTCACTGTTTCATGCATCCACCACCCTTTCCGTGAAGAAATACTTCCTCATGTTATCCACTAGTCTACCTGCTTCCAGTCTCATGTCATGACCCCTTGTTCTAGAACATCTCTTTTTCTGAATGATACTATCCTCTTGTATCTTATTTATGCCCTTGATATATTTGAAGGTCTCTTTCTCCTCCAGGGTATGCATATTGAGATCCTCCAGTCTCTACTCATATGACATATGGTGCAGGCACTTCACCATTTTTGTTACCCTTCCCTGAGCTGCCTCTACCCTGTCTATGCCCTTATGGAGATGTGGCCTCCAGAACTGCACACAGTACTCCAGATGCGGTCTCATGAATGATTTGTACAGAGGCACCTTCTTCCTTCTGCTGGTAATACATCCACCTCCCTATGCACCCCAGTACCCCGCTGGCTCTCCCCGCTACCTTGGCACATTGTTTGACCACCTTTAGGTCATCTGAAATGATTACCCCTAGATCCCTTTCCTGTTTTGTGGCTGTAAGTATCTCCCCCATTATGTAAGCCTCCACTGGGTTTCTGTGCCCCAAATGTATGACTTTGCACTTGTTTGCATTGAATCTTAGCTGCCACACTCTTGACCATTCCTCTAGTTTACCTATGTCACCCCTCATTTGTTCCACCCCCCCCCCAGAGTGCCTACCCTGTTGCAGATCTTAGTGGCATCTGCAAAGAGGCATACGTTTCTTTCCAGCCCTTCAGCAATGTCACTTATCAAGACACTGAATAGTACTGGCCCCTGAACTGATGCCTTTGGCACCTTGCTGGTCACCTTGCTGGTCACCCTCCTTTCCTCAGACTGAGCTCCATTTATCACCACCCTTTGTGTTCTATTCCTCAACCAGTTCCTAATCCAGTTTACAACCTTGGGACCTATTCCCAGGCTGCCTAGCTTGTTTGCAAGCCTCTTATGTGGAAGGGTGTTGAAGGCCTTGCTGACATCTACAGTACATAGGCCACAACCACCACTGTCCCCAATCCACTTCCCCTAGTCACCCAGTCAAAAAATTCTGTCATATTTTTTTGACATGACCTTCCCGCTGTGAATGCACGCTGCCTCGGATCCTGTGTTCTGCTGGATTCAAGATGTTCCACAATCCTTTTTATGGCTGCGTGAGAGGAGCTCCACAGACATTATGCCATCACTGTAGGAAAACAGGGGATCAGCTCCAGAACATGACCCTGTGTTCTCCTACAGTGATGCGGCAACATCAGGACAGTGCTGCTGCTATAGGTGCTGTCCTCTACGAAGGAGCTCCCCTCTGCAGCACGGTCACCCCCCCTCTCCACGGCGCACTTCTTCGTGAGTGCACTTCTGGTACAACTGCAGTTTCACTCCCTCCACCATCTTGTGAGTGGCAAACTACCACTGATCCGCCACTGCTCCTAAACCAGTGCTCTGTTGTCACTGCTGCCACTCTGATACATGCCGCCGCTGCTCTGAGAGCCCGTGCTGCCACAGCTCTGCTATCTAGACAGTCTCTTACCAGTGCTCGTTTTTTTAGCAGTGATTCCATTATTTTCCCCACCACCAAAGTCAGACTGACTGGTCTATAGTTTCCTGCCTCCTCCCTGCTCCCACTTTTGTGTAGAGTGACTACATCTGCTCTCCACAAGTCCTCTGGAACTACTTCTGTTTCCAGTGATTCATTGAACAGGGCTGCAAGTGATGCTGTCAGAATCTCCCATGCTCCTTTAGTATTCTAGGATGTATCCCGTCTGGTCCCATTGCCTTGTTCGCCTTCAACTTTGCAAGTTCCTTTAGAACTCCCTCCTCCATAAATGGACTCGTGTCCACATGGAAGCATAGAATTTGATGGCAGATAAGGACCGCTTGGCCTAGCTAGTCTACCCATTTTCCCTACCCGTTTCATATACCACAGATCCTAAATGATCTGTAGCTTACCCTCTCTTTCCTATCACTAGAGTTCTTTTATGTCTCTCCCATGCATTTCTGAATGCCCCTTCTGTTTTTGTCCATACAATCTTTGCCAGGAGGCTGTTCCATGGATTCACCTCCCTTTCCATGTAAAAATACTTTCTCATGTTACCCCTCAGTCTACTCTCCTCTATTTTCATATCATGATCCCTTGTTATTAAACATCTTTTTTTTGAAAGATGCTACCCTCTTGAACCTTACTTGCACCCTTACACCTCCCTCCCCTTATTGTTCCTGCCACTTAATTGTGGTCGCTCACCTTCTCCCTCTTCTCTGAATACTGAACGAAAGAATTTGTTCAGGATTGTTGCTTTTTCCAAGTCCCCCTCCACACATTCCCCTTCTTCCACCTTAAGCCTTACAATCCCACCCCTTGTCTTTCTCCTTTCACTAACGTACCTATAAAACATCTTGTCCCCTTTCTTTAATGCCTGGGCTATTTTTTTCTCTATTTGCACCTTTGCGCTCCTGACTGCCTTCCCTGCCTCTCTCTACTTATCCCGATACACTACACTGTCCTCCTCCTCCTTCTGTGTTTCCTTGTACTTCCTGAAAGCCAACCTTTTCACTCTTACCTTCCTAGCCACTTCCTTTCAGAACCATAGTGGTTTTCTTTTTCCTTTGCCTTTGTTTATTTGCCTAACGCAAAGGTTTCTTGCCTCCACTATGGCTCCTTTTAGATGGACACACTGTTCCTCAACTCCTCCCCAGTCCTCCCTACTACAGCTTTCCTGAGACATACCCCCAACTTAGCAAAGTCTGCCCTCCTGAAGTCCAGGACCCCTGCTTTCGTGTCACTTGACTCTGCCACTGTATTCATATTGAACACCGGCGATGATCACTGGACCCCAGGTGTACAGCCACCATGAAATTTTTTTTTATTTTATTACAACATCTGCAGTTCTGTTCCAGTTGGTGAGTACCAGGTCCAAAATCACACCCTTATGGGTGGGCTCTTCTAGCACTAGCTCTCTGAGGCATGTCCCTTGCTGGGAGTCCAGTATGTCCCCGCTCCTGGCTGAGGCTGCGGCTTGGATGCTCCAATCAACATCTGGCAGACTGAAGTCACCCACCAGCAGCACTTCCCCTTTAGTCGCCATCTTATAGGTGGCTTCCACTGGAACCTTGTCCAACTCTTCCTCTTGTGCTGGAGGTCTGTAGATCATTCCTGTGTGATAAACTGTGCCATTGACCATCTCTAGAATCACCCACAGGTCCTCTGCCCCCCCTGCAATCCCTGTACCTCAGCTGCTTTTATACCCTCCTTGATGTAAAGAGCTACCCCTCCTACCTTTTTCCATCCCTGCCTTTCCTGAATACAATATAACCTAGTATAGCTACATCCCAGTCATGTTTCCCATTATACTGTATCTCAGTAACAGCGACAATGTCCAGGTCAGACTCTGCCAACAAGGCCAACAGATCTGGAATTTTATTTCCCAGGCTGAAGCATTCGCACTCATGACCATCCATATTTTGTTACTTCTCCTCCTGTAATCCTCCTTTTATCCTGATGCCTTCATTCATTACCCCTCCACCCTTAATTCCCTTTCTCCTTTTCTCCTCATTTCTACCTTTTCCTAGTATAGTTACCACTGGCGATTTCTCAACCTTAGGGTCCCCCCTTCTGACTACATTAACTTGTGGACGTGGGCAGTTTGATTCTCCCTGCTTCTTTCTGCCACCCCCCTTGGCAATTTTAAATGCTTGCCAAAGAAACATTTAAACTGCTCACTAAGGACAATGGTCCCCTCCTTGGATGGATGCAGGTTGACACCCTTGTACAGGCCCACATCCCTCCAGATGGGTCCCCAGTCCCCAGTGAAGCCAAAACCCTTCTCACTACACCAGTTCCTCAATCATGTGTTGAAGTCCCAGTTGTGAAGGTTCCTAACCTCCCCATTGCCATGGACAGGCAGCACCTCAGAGAAGGTTACAGAGCTTGCTACCTGCCCAAGAACCCTCCCCAACTCCTCCTGCACTCTCCCTATTCCTGCCTCATCCCTAGCAAGGTCATTTGTCCCCAGATGGACAATGACATCCAGCTCTCCCCTTCCTGCTGCCACTCTTGCGATCCTCTGGATCTGCTCTCTATCCTTCCAAGCTGTGCCTCCCGGCAGGCACTTAACCTCCCTCTCCACCCCACATCCTGTCCCCAACTCCACTGCCCATGCTATGGAGTCCCCCACCAGGAGTTGCTTTCTCCTCCTCCTCTGGGGTCCTCTGTTACTCCCCTTGACATCTCAACCATGGAGGACATCCACATCCATCCCAGCAACTACTTCGGGCACCTCTGTGGGACTGTCCCACCTGCCAGTGTGGTATAGGAATTCTGTAGTGGTATGGGATTTGGGATGTGCCTATGCTTCACCATCTTAACCCTTCCCAAGCCCACTGTTGTCCATCTGCGCCTCCTTCCCGGCATCCTCAAAGGAAGTGGAAGTGGACTTGGTGGTCCCTGAGTGGGGGAGTTGGTCATCCTAACCCAAGCCAACTCGGCCTTGAGTCTGGCAACCTCCTTCCTCAGCCCAGAGAGGTGCCTGCAGTAGGGGCAGCACCGCAGTCTCCAGAAGGTCTCCCTGAAGACTGCCACCCCACAGCCACTGCACTGCACCACTCTCATCATGGCTACTCCTTATTTCTAGACCTTATCCACTATTCTTATTAAAAATATATATTTTTTTATTTGTACCTCCCAACTCAAGGCTTGAAGCAATCCACTCAGTATGTCAATAACCCCACTTCAGCTAGAATCCTCCCTTTATGTGGCCTGGTGGTTCTGTCCTTCCTGCTCCTTGACAAGAAGTTCTCCCTCTGTCAGACAAATCGGACTGCCTATAAATTACCAAAAAGTAAGAGTTGGTGGGTGGAGGGGTGGGAGAGTAGTGCCACTTCCTACTTACTAGCTCAAGTCCCCAGCAGCTGCAATGCCCCAACCACTACTTACAGATCTTTTCTCCCCACTTACCCTGCTATTTTCAAAAGGAAGAGAAGTATAAGTAAATATTAATATACCTTTAAGGTAAAGCTACAGTAGGTGCTTCCACTACACTCTGTCAGCAAAGGCTGGTCTTCCAGTCCATTCATGCTATATCAGATGACTGTTAGCATTTGATGATACTTCACCTGATTTATAAGCAGGTGTGACCTTTGCTATTTCCAAACAGTGGGCATAGAGCCATGACATTAAGATAGATTTAAACATTTACTGATATAGTGCCATAATTACCAGATAAAAATACTGTTAGGGGCCACAGTTGGGTCTTAAAGTAATAGAGAAAGTACTTTCAGACATAACAGTTAAATATTTAAATTAGAAATTTAGCTGAATGAGTTAATGTCTGTATCAGGAACATCATGGTTAAAGTGATTAGCTATTTGTCCCTTTGACGCAAATCTTTCCGTGTTTCAAAACTACTCACTGAATTAATTAGCCAAATATAAATACTCTGTTATTGCTCCATTTTCACCCTTTCAAATGCTAGGCACACCATTTATAACTTCAATCAAGTAAATCATTTTAATATTTTCCATGAATTCTTAGCGGTACTACTCAGTTCAGTGTGACTGTTACTGCAATACTTAATTTTGGCTTCACATACCTAGGCTTTACAACTATTTGAAGCTGTTTTCCTAAATACCTTCCAGCTTTTGTCTATCTTTAATCCGTTTCAGGAGCTCAGAGGTTATTCAGTCATGTTTGTTTCCTTTGAGGCAAATTCTCCTCAGTGGGACAAATGTCTGACAAAGTGAGACACAATTATTGCAAAAGGCTGTCATAGCTTCACTAGTATCTGAATACTTATCTGTGATGTCCTGCTATGTTGGCTATAGAATGACTAAACTCCTGTTTATCCTTTCTACAAAAACACTATACCTGGAAGCATGTTTATTTTTTTAGTGCTCCATTCACAAAAGACCAGGTTGTGGTCTCATACATTGCAATCTGACAGGGCACCTTGCCCTGTAGATTGTACCTAGCTGAGATTCCACAATCCAGCTGAGAGTCAATTAGAAAATGGTCTTATACAGTAGTTTATTCTTAAGGTAACTGTCTTAATCATTTGTGAATTTGAAATATTATCCTTAATGCCAGAAGAGTTTCTGTCCAGTCAATTCATGCTGTAGATTACTGATAATAAAGCATGTAAATCTGCATTATCAGACCTCATCTCACACAGATAATTGGTGAACAAACCAGGATTAACAATAGATCCAGCAACCATTTCTCTTCTGGACTGCATTCTAGTTAACAGACTTGACAAGATCTAAGTGGCTAAATTCTTTTCAGACTCATTTAGCAATCATTCCACAGTGTTCTGCACATGGGAAAATAATGTTCCTAGTCCACCCCCTCAGACTATCAAAGCCATAAACCCTTTCAATTTTGATAAGAACTCATTCCTGTCTACTCTCCAGGAAAGAAACTGGGATTCAATAACTGAACTTCCTGTAAACACTCTATATGGGTTCTCAATATGCATGCTCCCATTGAGCAGCATAGGGCAATAGGTCACTGTGCAAGTTGGATGGGTGCTGACCTTCGAAGCAGCATGGAACTGAGGGACAAAGCCTGGGAGCAGTACAAAAAGGCCAGCCTAATATGGGACCAGCATGCCTATAGGAGATTAAGAAATGCCTGTAAGGCTGAGTCACGTGATGCTGTGCAGAGGGTAAGACGCATTCGTCGGAGCTCCTCTCTCTTTGCCTCCAAATTGTGGATAACCTCCATTCACGCCAACTTCTTTCAGCTAATTTCAATATTAAGAAGCTAGAGAATTATAAGTGGTGTCAGTAGTGGTAATAAAACACTCGCAACATGTCTAAACTGTCGGACCAGGAGGAGGCCACGCAGGAGTCAAAAGCCAAGTGACCTCGCCTTAGCTCCTCTCCCCAAGGTTCATCGGAGGAGCTGTCACCCTCCCACATCTACTCAGAGCTAGCCACAATTAAAGATACCTTGATGAAGTTAATCGAGGATGTGGCTGACTTTAAGCCAGCACTCACCCAACTGGCCCAGAGGATTACAGATACCGAAGCAAGAATAGCCTCAGTAGAAAGGAAATAAGACAGAATCGAACCAGAAATGGTGGAAGTTAAAAAATCTTTATCTAAAATGGAGGATCATCTCGAAGATTTTGAGGCGAGGAACAGGAGAAACAACCTGGTACTGATAGGGTTGCCTGAAGGGGAAGAGGGTCTGAATACAATTCAGTTTCTACAGCAATTTTTGAGAAAAACGGTGGGTCCCTCCCCGAATGGTCCGGAGTTCATTATAGAAAGAGCTCACAGATCTTTGAGAGCTAAGCCTGCTCTGTCTGACCTGCCAAGACCTATAGTTTTAAAACTACTGATTATCTGGATCGGGAGTTTATTAACAGAGAAGCCAGGAAATTATCGGCTATTTTATGGGAAGGTAAAAAATTGAGGCTTGTCCCTGATCTGACTCTGAAAACCCGCCAGCTCAAAGCTTCTTATCGCCCTGTCACCTCAAAATTGTAGGAGGCAGGTATAAAACATCGAATGATGTATCCAGCTTGACTGGAGGTGTCTTTAAAGGAAGGCTCAAGACGCTTTGACACCGTTGAGGAGGCAGTCTAGGTTTTGAAGAAGTGCTATCCTGATCTGTTCTCTAAATGAGAGGGTACCAGCCTAGTTACAAGGAGCTCAAGACCTGAGTCAAGAATCTTCTGGAAGGATGTTCTATGTCTGAGCCATTTGTCGGCTTTTTGACTGTTCGTCTTTTGAATGGCGAGCTGCAGAAGAAATATTTGGCTTTCCCAATCCAATAGAAGTGTTTATATTGGGACATTAGTGTTTCTGGTTAATTATTTGATGTTGTTGATGTCTCTTTTCTCCTTCCAGCGATTGTGTACTGTGGGTGTGAGGGTTGTTATATTCGATCCTGTCCACTAGATGGCATTATATTATTGATTATATGACACGAAGGTTGGGCAGCTTGTTCGAGCAGTTTTTCTCTCCTTTTCTGGCTACACTACTATCTCAATTTACTTTTCTCAAGTTCTTTTTTTCAATAAGGACTCATTTTCTGGTCAACCTCCTAGTGAAAGGAAATACACGCATAGTTTATTTTTTTAACACATCGGGTATTATATTAAAATATTAGATACTGTTTCAGGAGACATTATCTGGGATTAGTACCATAGACCGTTGTTTTGGGTATGAATTTTCCTGTTATATGCCCTATTCTTTTTAGATATTGGGGCTGGACTGTATTTGAGACAGTCTTTGGTGGATTTTGATCCATAACCTGAAAGTTAATTGGTCAACAGGTTAAAGAAATGTTTTAATAGGTTCCTGCTAGGGTTAGTAGCTACCACAAGCTTGGAAGCAGGTTGGTTTATTTCGAAGGACATCTATGCAATTGAGTTGCTAAGGCATTAATATTTGGTAATTATAAGAGATTGGCAACAATCTCTATGTAAAATTAATTTAATCACTGTAGCAGAGATTTACAAAGATGTTATGAAATGAATGATTTCCAATAGGTATCAGATATTTATGAACCTGGTGCCTTTAAGGTTTAAGTCTGACATCACAATGAGAGTGCTTTTTAAGGCCAGAGGAAGCAACGGCGAAAAATACAAAAGATAGAATTTTCTACGTCTAGCATGGTGAGAGGATCCGTGATATGCAGGTTAGAACCTTTGGAGGGTTTTAATACAAGTGAGGGATTTTTTAAAAAAAGATGCCTAATCTATTCAACTCATAGCTCAGGACTTTTGTAGGTTTAAAAAGCAAGGGAGGTTTAAAAGTTGCACATTCTCTCAATTTGTAGCCAAATGTGAGTCACGAGAAGGTGACCTGTAAAGAGATAAGGGCTTAGTAAAAGAATCAAATTCATTTAATGAGAAAAATAACCCTGATTTTATAAGACGTTAATGGCAAACCTGTTGGGAGAGACGCTGGGAAACATTGAAGGACCCTAGTGGGATTAGGACGAATAAATAGTTACAGCTATGTATGAGTCACTCAGTTAGTATTTAGAAAGAAATGAGTGTCACATTAGTGAAATGCATTTTAAGTAAGCCTGTCACGTAACCATAATCGCGCTTTTATTATTAAAGATAGCGATGGTAAATTTGTTGGGAGAGATGCTGTGAAATATTGAAGGATCCTAGTGGGATTAAGATAAATAAATAGTTATAGCTATGTATGAGTTACTTAGTGAAACATTTAGAAGGAAAAGAGTGTTGTACTAGTGAAATGCATTTCAAATGAGCCTGTCACGTAATTATAATCGCGCTTTTATTATTAAAGATAGTGATGGTAAACCTGTTGGGAGAAACGCAGTGAAATATTGAAGGACCCTAGTGGGACTAAGATGAATAGATAGTTACAGTTATGTATAAGTTACTTAGAGAAGCATTTAGAAAGAAACGAGTGCCGTACTAGTGAAATGCATTCTAAAAGAGCCTGTCACATAATTATAACCGCACTTTCATTGTTAAAGATAGCGATGGTAAAAAAGACTTTGAACAAAAAAAGATCTTTAGTGCTCCGTGTAGTAAAAGGATATATGAGATTTAGGTCAAAAAAATTTTATGAGCTTTTTAGCAAATGTTTATGAAAAAAGAACATAAATAAGTTCATAATGAAAGTTTGAAATTTGAAAATATGGGTATGAAACATGAAATGTGGTGAAAGGGTGTGCACTCAAAGTGAAAACGACATTCTTGTAAAAGGTAGAGAGTTAGGTGAGACAAGAAAAGCAGTTGCAACAATGTGGTTTAGATATAAACCTAAGAGAGGTATAATTACATCATTCTTTACTATAAAATGCTGTGTAAGAGTTAATATGAGATGGGTTCATTGAGAATTTATAAAATTTATGCAGCTTTTTATAAATGGACTGGATGTTTTTTTCTAAAAAAATAAGAAGGAACATCGGTTTAGAATTTTCTGATGGCTCACTTGCACAATTAAGGTCCAATAAGTGTCCCAGTTGCTTTGATGTATTTAGGTTTATGTGTTTAGAAGTTGGTTTCAGATTGCTTTTATGTATTGTGGCTTTTATGTTCAGAAGTTGGTTTCAGATATAGGTACTGTAAAGCAAATATTTGTCTTTATGGATATTTTAGAGAAATTAAAATGGATATTTCCCCATTTCAGGAACTTAAAAGATGTATCAACAAACTTCTGTAAATGAAAATTGTACTTTATATTATAAGGGCATCATGGAATTGAACACATGTCGATGTTTTTTGTAAGGAATATTTGGCACATTCAGCAAAAATAGCTCCAATCATGACAGAAATCTGGAATGTATAAAATGAAATAGTAAGAATTTTTGTTTGGATTTCAGGTATGAAAATGATATGGAGAAACATTAACTGAAATAGAGAATAAATGAGGTCACATAAAGCAACAGAAAGCAAGAGATAAAACATATTCAGACACGCAGGTATTAACAAAAAATTTAACAGGACAAATGGAATTTTGAAGTATAATCATATGGTTTTTTGACATTTTGGACCCTTTTGGTCTACCCTATTTGAATATTTTAAAGGTGTTAGGATGGGTGATAATATTTTTGTCATTTCTCTTTTAGGATCGAAAATAAACATTAACATTATAAGGAAGGAATTATAAATATTATTAATTTGGAAGAAGTAAGTGGCATCAGTGTTTCTATGATATATGATCATGTATATTTAAATATATTTATACATTTTTTGGTGGTTGTGGACAGATATCTAGTTATATTTATTTGTATTTATACAAAAGGGCATCTCTTGATAAAGCCAAGACACTTGGTGAAACGTTGAGGCTTGCCAATATTTAAATAAAGAATAAATTTTGAAATTAAGAAAGACTGTCTACGGAACTGAAATTGTAAAGCGCCACCATTTGAGACACTCTGTTATAGAGTACATGCCCATATGGTTTATTATAAGTCTATGGCCCCTGAAGCTTTAAGTCGCTTTAGGTATGATCCATGGACATGGATCTATTTAGTTATTTATAATGACTCAGTCACAGCTGGAGTAAGCTGGGGTAAGCAAGGTATTGCGTGCAGGTCACATTCTGTTTTTTTCTCCCACTTCTTTATTTCGGTAATCTCTGCTTGATTTAATAGACCTGTGTGAAAATAACAAATAGTTATAGAACTCTATCAATAGGGGGAGACTCTTTAGCGATGCGAAGATGGGGGTTGTCCTCTCAGTTTTTTTCTAGCTAGCTTTCAGTCTGGGTGGAGGCAGGGGAGTGGAGCTCGCTCCTTTGCGAGTACCATGGACCGTTTGTTTAGGTGGAGGCTATGGGCCTGGGAGTGCAGACATTTAAATAAGTTAAAACTGTTGGGGGTTAATTTAAATTTAGGGTGCCAGGAAATGGCTATTGGGATATTTGCTTTCCTTTTTTCAGGGAAGGGAGATGGCAGCAGCGTAGAGCTTCATTTAATATCTATTAAATGGCACAATCACAGACATTGTTATGCTTAACTGTTTAAATATTCTCTCTTGGAATATAAAGGGAGGGAGAGATAATAATAAGAAATATATCATTGTAAACCATCTTGCTAAATATGACCCTTCAATAGTGTTTCTGCAAGAAACATATGGTTCCAGAGCAATTACATTTTCTTAAAAAAGAGTTGGGTTGGCCAAGTCTTCGGAGCCAGTTTTAGCTCCAGTAAACGTGGGGTGGCTTTGCTCTTAGCTAAAAGGATCCCTTTTACACTGGTGGAATTCATCCCCAACCCTGAGGGGAGGTTTATTTTTGTCATTGGCAAAATTGGCAACTTTGATATAGTATTGGGTTCAGTTTATGGCCCTAATGTAGAAACCTCTTCCTTTTATATCCATTTAGCCATGGTACTGGCTCCTTTTCTGCATTACCCCATTCTAAGTGGAGGTGATTGGAACCTGGTACAAGTTAATGATCTAGACCATACTTACCAAAGGGGAGTAGGCTCCTCGCCTGTGCAAAGAGCTCTAACTGAATTCACCTCTTCCTTGGGCCTTTTGGACCCATGGAGAGTGCTTAATCCGCTAAGTAAAGAGTTTACTTTTTTTTCTCCAGTACACAAGTTATTTTCGAATCGATTATTTCTTAGTCAGCCATCAGCTAATGTCAAGCATGGTTGATCCTAAAAATTTGGCTTGAGTAATTTCTGACCACTCTCCAATCTTAATTCAATGTGTATTACCCAATATCTCTGTCCGGTCCCATACATGGTCTCTGAACAATAAGTTGTTAAAAGACAATCAAATTATTCAAAAATTTCAAAATGTTATGCAAAATACTATTAAGTCTAATTGGAATTCTATCCCTGCTGTAGACCAGGTGTGGGCAGCCTTGAAGGCAACCTGGAGGGGGGAGCTAATATGTATTGCTACAATACAAAAGAAAAAGAAAAAACACCTTTTGAACAGTTGCTTGGAGAGAATTAAAAGTTTGGAAAGTAAAGGGATGGACAAGCTTCTACCTTCAGAAGATCAGGAATTATCTAGCTTGAGGGCAAAGTATGCTAGTATTTTACTTGAGAGGGTGGAGAGATCTGCTTCTCTATTAAAGGCTTCTTATATTGGACAAGGGAGCAAAGCGGGCAAATTACTTGCTTGGCAGTTAAAGCAACAATCTACATCCAAATGGATCACAGCTCTCAGACATCCCCAATCAGAAGCTATGGTGACCAACTCTTCAGAGATAGTAACTCTATTTCGAGATTATTACAAGACATTATATTCCTCGGACCTGAGGTCAGGGGATTATGATTTGAAAATGTGCGCTTTTTTGGAGATGGCAGATCTACCATCCTTGTCTGAGGACAGCCAAAACTTTTTAGTTGTTCCAATTACCAGAGAAGAAATCTCAGAAGTTATTGATTCTCTAAAACCAGATAAGGCACCGGGCCCAGACGGGTTTACAGGTTTATTCTATAAAACCTTTAAAGTACATTTAATTCCCTTGTTACTTCAGCTGTACAGCTACTGGAGCTTCCACCCCGACTTTGATCAATCGCTATTTGAGGCGAGAATAATTCTTTTACCTAAAACCGGGAAGGACCCATCAATGATCAGCAACTATAGATCTATTTCACTCTTAAATACGGATATTAAAATATATGCTAACATTTTGGCTAATAGACTGGGTTGTGTGTGGGAAAGTCTATTGAGCCCCGAACAGGCAGGGTTTGTCACAGGATGTACCTCAGCGGATCATTTTAGATAGTTATTCCATTTAATATCTGCATCCGGGGTCCCGGAGATGGAAGTGGCTCTGGTGTCCCTGCATGCAGAAAAAGCTTTTGATAGAGTGGAATGGTATTATATGTTTGCAGTATTGCAAAAGTTCGGTATCCCGAAAGCCTTTATTAACCAAATTCGTGTTTTGTATTCTTGTCCATTAGCAAGACTCCAAAGTAATAACCTTATTTCAGACATCTTCCCTTTATGTCGAGGCACCCGTCAGGGTTGCCCTCTCTCTCCCTATTTATTTAATCTTTACATAGGACCCTTAGCTAGAGTTTTAAATGGATAAAGAAATAACAGGCATCCATCTGGAACATCTTGAATGCAAGTTATCCCTTTTTGCTGACGATTTACTTATTCATATTTCGAATAGCAGGCATTCTTTCCCTCGAGCCCTCCAAATTATTTCTCAACTTAGTTTTTTTTCAGGTTATAAGCTCAACAGAAATAAATCTATAGTTTATCCGCTATCCCCTCTCCTAATCAAGGATTTGATCGTAACCATGAGTTTGCAGTGGGAAAGCGAATATTTAACCTACTTGGGTATTAAGATATCTAAAGATCTTGCTAATCTTAAAGACCTTAATTTAGCCCCATTACTAAAAGCTACTAAGGATGATTTGGCGAGGTGGAATAAGCTACCATTATCTTTTGGGGCTGGGCTAATATTCTCAAAATGTCAATTTTGCCAAGATTTTTTTATCCTCTATGCAATCTTAATATTTACCTTCCAAAGTCTTTCTTTTTGCCCCTTTGCAGGCTCTGCTCTGATTTTCTTTGGAAAGGTAAAGCTCCACGTCGGGCTTACGCTAAACTTACTCGCTCTAAAATGTTGGGGGGGCTCCAATTACCCGATTTTTATGTTTACTATCTAGCAATCCATGCCAGCAGATTTTTGCATTGGCTTTCTACTATGGCTTCTCTACCGAGCACCCCACCTTGGCTGCTTTTAGATTGGCTGCAGGCAAATTCTTGCAGGATAGATCTAGAAGCTTTTCTATATACTCCATGGTCCAATGTTCCAAGGAAGTTGAAGAACTCTCCCCTCAGTTGGGATATGAGAGCTCTACAGCAACTTTGTTCACTGCTTCAAAAATCTAACTTAAAAGATTTAAGGCAACCCTTATTAAATAATCCAAACCTAAAGATAGACAAGAAACCAATTCGAACCTTTTCCGGCAATTTTCCCAACAAACTATACTTAGCAGATTTTGTTTCGGGTAAATCATTTTTGTCTATTTCAGAACTACAAATAAAATTTGGAGTGGCTCATAAGAATCGGTTTCAACTGTCTCAAATACGTCAATGTATCTATCATTTTTTGGGGAAACCTCCATGGCCAGAGGGGGCCGGAACCATATTAAATAACTTTTGGACAGCATCTAAGGGCCAGAAAGCAATAGCTAAATTACATAAAATAATCTTGACTCACGCCACATCTAAGTTTACCCCCATAGCTTATTACTGGAAAAATAATCATAATAAAGTTTTTCCGGTTAAAACCTGGGAAAGGATTTGGACAGACATTTATTCTTTAATCAAACAGGACCGTCTGAGGAGTATCCAGTTTAATATTCTTCATAATTTATATTATACACCCACTAAGTTATTCCAGATTAAAAAGTTACCCTCAGCTGAATGTGGGGACTGTGGTTCTGAATTTGCTACCCTACATCATAAACTATGGGCATGCCCTCTTAACTATGGAATTCTGTTAAACAATGGGTGGCATCATACCTTAATATTGCAGCATTTCTTAATGAAGATACATGCCTGTTAGGTATGTATTCACTGATCCCTACATTCTTTCAAAAAGCGCAAGTAGCCTCGGTTGCTATGGTTACTAAGCTGCTAATACTTAGACACTGGAAAGAGGATTGGGAACCCTCATTCAAGGAATGGTGGGCAGAACTTCTCACTGCTTTAAATGCAGAAAGATGTGTAGCCTGGTTTTTCCATACCGGTGAGAAGTTTCAGAAATGTTGGGGTGAATTTTATTCAAACCTTGAAGATAAATTTGGCTATTAATTTAAGGCCCAGTTGTTTTTTTTTTTGGTTTTATTTTCCTTTTTTGTTTCTCTACAGATGACTCCTGTGTCAGAGCTTTTTAGTGATCAACTTAATTTCCCAGGTTGGGTTAGGGTCTGTGATGTATCTTTTTTATCATTTTCTGTCCTTTATTCTCTCTTTTTTTATATCTTAACAATCCCTTGGTAGTATCTTTTCTCTATATTCTTTCCCTTCCTCCCTTCCCAGAGTATAGCTCTTTTTCAGCTAATGGTTTAGGGTTGTGCCTTTGTCTTATATTAATAGCTATTTAGGGTCTGGGGTAGGGCCTTCTTGGTCGGTACACTATTAGTCACCCCTATAATTGGGGTTGGTTATGAGGGCTGCTGCAGGTTGCGTGCGTGGGGGGGAGGGTTTGTTTTGCTTCATGTTTATTCTCCTTTGTTTTTTTGAGTTTCTATGTAATTTTGCTTTCTCTGCTGTATAATTATGATGTGATTTTCCACTTAAGACAAGTACTGATTTATGACTTGTATTAATTATGTACTTTTGTACTTTTTTAAAAATAAAGTTACTACAACATTTTAATAAGTTTATCTGCAGTTCCCAATGTTTCTTCGGCAGAGATTTCAGCGAGGGTAATATCAGATCACGCCCCGGTTAGTGTTAAGTATAGGCCTGGCCCAGAGTTGCATAGATCTCCACAATGGAGGTTAAACAACCAAATGCTGAAGGATGAATGTTTTTTGAGGGATATTAGGAACTATATAGCACTTTTCATGGCAGAAAATAAAGATTCCATGGCGCGGATAGATCTGGTATGGGCTGCTTTAAAATGTGCCCTCAGAGGGGGAATTAATAAAGATGGCCTCTAAGAGGAAACGAGAACAGAATGATAAATTGAGGACTTTATTGTCCTCTATTCAAAAGATAGAACATAGTCTATCCCGTACTTCAACTGACTCTGAATGGGTCAAATTGCACCAGCTACAGGCCCAGTACTCGGATATAGTTTTTCAAAAAGCAGAGCTGGCCCTCTCTCGAGTTAAATTACAGTACCTAGATATAGGAGAAAAGGCTAGCAAACTCCTAGCTTGGCGGGTAAAACAAAAGGAGGCGATACAGTTTATAGCAGGGTTCGGGCAGGTCACGGGGGGCAGATCTGCACAGATCCGAGGGAAATCTCAAGGATTTTTGGGAATTACTTTCAAGATTTATATACTCAGGAGCCCGGTATCAGTGCATCCAATTCAGAAATTGAGGCTTATCTAAGAGAAGCACACTTATCTAAGCTCTCAGAGGCGGAATCCAAATTATTAGAAGTGCCATTAACCATACAAGGGATACACCAGGCTATCCTTCAATTGCCCATAGATAGATCTCCAGGCCCCGATGGCTTTTCAAGTAATTTTTATAAAGTCTTCTTATCGGACGTTGCACCAATATTGCTTGATGTTTTCAGATTCTGGTTTGAATTCGCATTTCGATCCGAGGTTCCTAGAAGCTACAATTTCCTTAATTCTAAAGCCAGATAGGGATCCGTCCAGCCTGGATAGTTATTGGCCGATTTCGCTCCTTAATACGGACATCAAGATTTTGGCCAAAATATTAGCCAATAGATTGTCCAAGGTAATGGATAGACTTATATGTAGAAAGCAAGTGGGGTTCATAAAAGGGAGACTATCTCACGATCATATGAGGAAACTTGTTCATCTGATGGCGGTAGCTAAAGACTCAAAAATTCCAATGGCACTTATGTCACTAGACGCCGAGAAGGCATTCGATCGAGTCTCCTGGCCTTTTTTATTCACTTCCCTCTCGACTGTTGGTATCCCCCTGAGCTTTCTAAACTGGATTAGAATTTTATATTCTTGCCCATCAGCGAGAGTGAAATGTAATGGATTTTTGTCCCCATCCTTTTAGCTGGAACGAGGTACCAGGCAGGGCTGCCCTCTATCACCCCTGTTATTCAATATATATTTGGAGCCTTTGTTGCGAAAACTTATGAGGAACCCATTAATTGAGGGTATACGAATAGGTGATTCTAGATATGTATGTTATAACGTGCCTTGGATAGCGTGCTTTTACTGTTGAGAACCGAGGACCTCGATTCCTTCGATCTTACATGGGATTGCCTGCTTCTCGTAAGTATCCTCATACAAGTTAAACCATACTAAGTCCAAAGTCCTCCCTCTAAATTATTTAGCGAGGAAAACACACTTGCAGGGCTTGGGGGTTGCATGGGAATCTAAATCCATTACATATCTGGGTATTCACATTAACGCGAGCTTGTCTTGTATGCATAGGGACAACGTAGACCGCATAGTAAGAGAGGCCTCCGAAGACCTTAAAAAGTGGGAGTCATTATCATTATCAATTTGGGGCAGACGAAATCTTATTAAGATGATGATCCTCACTAAGTTCCTCTATCCTTTAGATATGATGGGCACTTATTTGTCTAAAAGCTGGTTCTTGAAGGTACAGAAACTATTCAACTCATTTTTGTGGCAAAATAAGGCCGCTCATCGTCCTATTTTAAGCTTATATGCCCCAAATCCAAGGAGGCTTAGCCTTCTTTGTTCATGTATTATTTAGCTCAACATGTTAGCAAAATGGCCTTTTGAAAAGAGAACCAGCAATAGCAGCCTATACTCCTCTTTGGCTGGACATAGAGTCGGCATTAGTGAAGAGGGCGAAATGGTCCCTTCACGCCTACTGTATGCCCCAGTGTCACTCTTACCTAAACACCTCAAGGATACTCCTTTGGGATGGACTTTAAAGCCTATCACCAGCTGCAGCATTATCTTGGGGTTCGATGGTGGCTTGCTGGCTCTCAGCCCATTATAAATAATCCTCAGATCAGAATTAATGGGGCTCCCATCTCTGAAGCCTTTTGGCCGCATATAAATGATTATGTAGTAGATGACTTCCGGGATCATAATGGCCGATATTCATTTGAAGCTCTGAAGAAAAAGTGGGATCTTGCAGATACTGATTTTTATAAGTGGTTGCAGGTTAGTAAAGCCCTAATTCAGGTTTTCTCTACAACTGGCTTAATGGATGAGGGCCAAAGGAATGTTCAAAGTCTGTTCTTGATCGCTAAAGCAGCATTCGGTGCCAGGGTTCGTAGACTCCTCCAAGAATGGGATCACAGACTCCCCCATGGGATATGTTTTTATTGGGTTGAGGCCTTGAATATCAGTCCCTCCCCGAGAATATGGCAAGCTCTCTGGAATTCGATGTATAGGTATATTAAACAAGATAGGCTAAGATTGGTGCACTTTAAAATGATGCATCACATATACTTAACTCCCTCCTTCTTACATAGAAGGGGTGTGCTTGGCCCTCCTCTATGTCAGAAATGTAAGAAAGAAGATGGAACACTATATCATTTGTTATGGAAATGTTCAGAGGTCCAGGTGCTCTGGAAATCAGTAGGCACCCTTTTGGGCCCTGTTCTTGGCTCCACTAGATTAGATGCCCAGGGATATGGTTGTTGGGCGCCTTCCCTGCAGATACTACTAAAGGCTGGAGGGCTCGTGTCTCTCTGGCCTCTGTGGTAGTGAAATTACTTATTCTGAGACACTGGACCTTGGACAAGACCCCATCGTTAGTCGAGTGGCACAGGGAATGCACACTGGCGATACAGCTTGAAAAGCATATAGCAAGTATGAGAGGCAGTTGGGATCAGCTAGTCTCTGTCTGGGGTCCTTTAGAACATTTGTTGTTGAGGTGGAGGCCATCTGATTAGAAGGAAATTTTTTTTATACTATAAGCATTCTCTCAAGTTATGTTTTATGTATACCCTTCTTTTGATAACTCACAATCTGGGATATGGGTGTGGGAGGAGGGAGGCAATGGGTATTTGGGGGCAGTAGGTTTTCACTGTTGTCATTCTTTTGAAAGCTATGTATTTGTAGTCCATATATATGTGTTAAATTTCTACGCTTTCCTTGTAATGTCTTTGTGGTTATATGAAAATAATAAAAAATGTTAATTATAAAAAAAAAAAATAAAGTTACTTACAAAAAAAGAAATGCCTGTAAAGCTAATCTCAAATGAGGCAAAATAAATTATCTAAAGAACCTCCAGATTAAAAATCTCACAGACCTGATAAATGTTTGAATGCAGATAAATTCCCTACTGAAAAGTCGGCATACTGCAACTACCCATAGAAACATATAAAGTGATGGCAGAAGGAGACCGTGGGTCCATCTAGTTTGCCCAAAAGTTTCCAAGACCTGTTGCAGGTCCCTGAATATAGCCCCCCCCACCTGATTTAGATCTTTTCCTGATAATATCATTGTTGACAGATGGTTATTATCTGACCCCAATACCTCAGCATCTGCATTCAATAAATTCTTTACAGACCTGGGCAGGTTTAAACACCCTGCTACTGGAAACACTCTAAGTACCCAGTCCCCTACTCAACCCATGTTTCATTTCCGACTGATAACAAGGAGGGAGGTGCTTAAACAGCTGCACCGAATAAAAATGGAGGATTTTCCAGGCTATGATATCCTTAAGCCTAGATTCTTAGGACTTGTGGCTCTGGTCATTGCCATGCCATTAAAATACCTTATAAATAAATCCTTTATACTGGGTACCATAGAAACACAGAATCTCACAGCAGATAAGGACCTCTTGGCCCACCTAGTCTACCCATTTTTCCCTACTTACATTACCACTGCAGACCCTGCTTGAGCTACAGCTCTTTCTTCCTCACCCTTTCTTCCACTATGATTTCCCTGTACCTATTCCATGCATTCTTGAACTCCACCACTGTTTTCACCCCCACAACCTCTGCTGGAAGACTGTTCCAGGAATCCACCACTCCTTCTCCCTGGTCCTAGGGTATTTGCCTATTTCATCTGTGGACTAATTGATTGTTGACTACTCCAGGATTGACTGGTTGTGGCTGGCAGAGACCCTAAGGACTGCAGCCAGTGGATCAGCCACACATCTGTGGTCGACACCCCACTCCGTGGACTTTATCTCCTGTAAGTACTGTGCGTTTACCATCTTTTCTAGTGAGTGGTGGTGGGAACACCACTCATAGGATTTTTTAGTGTTCAGAACATAATCTTGTTGTTTGTGTCATCTACTAAAGTGAGAGCACTCTCTTTACCTGGCCCTGCACTTTTCAGCCAACAGTGGTGAGAGTGCTGCTGTGAACCTGTGATCCTCTGTGGTTTTGGACTTGGACTCTGGTCAAGCTTCATACTTTACAACTGACTTTTTTCGATTGTTGTCTGGACTTAAAAATATTTAGGATTCTCCTTAAGTTTTTAAGTATTTAAATTTGGTTTGGAGGTTATTCTTTTTGGGGTGGTGTGTGGGTTTAGATAGTGTGTATGGGTGTGGTTAGGATGTTATTTTGTATTATAATGTGTGGAAGATGGATGTATGCTTAGGGATAAGTTTTATTTTAATGTTATGTTGTTTTGAATTCATAAATTGAGTGGTACATGGCATTTTTAGCTAGTAAGCAGCTGCATGATGTGTTTGAGTTCCAGACCCCTCTGTATTATCTACATAGCACCCCTGCTGTGTGACCTCTGCCCCTTTTCTGACCTTCCCCTTCCAGCTACGATGGTAAGAAGCTGCCTGGAGGTGGGCATTAGTAGGGGGCGAGTGGGCTGGATGCTGTGGGTACAGCGGAGGTGAGCAGTATTGTGGTGATTAGGAGCAGGAGGCGCCCTGGGGCTAAATGAAGCCATGAGAGAAGCCTGATGTGTTTAGTGCCCATCCTCAGGGTTCCCAACAGATTGAGTGGGCAGGCAGCCGGTGGGCCTGCAGTCTCCACCGGTCCCCTTTGGTCTACGCTGTGCACTGCCAGATCGATGAAGAACAAGACCACAATTATGGCAGACCTGATTTCCTCAGTTGATCTGGCTTGCATCATAGAGACTTGGCTGGGGGATGATGCAGGGCAAATTTTGGAGGCATCAGTCCCCGCCGGGTACTTTGTAGAGCACTGCCAGAGGAGGGACTGCAGAGATGGGGTGTGGCTATCTGTTTTAGATCCAGCTTGAACTTTTCTGCACACCCAGTGGGTTCTATCTCATCTTCTGAATGTGTGGGAGTGCATGGGGGTTCAGGCGTGGACTGCAGGATTTTTCATGTTTACCGTCTTCCAGGACAGGGGGGAAATTTCCTGCAGGTGGTCATGGATTTCATTGCCGACAGGGTGTTGAAGTCACCTAGATGGTTGATTCTGGGGGACTTCAGTGCCTGGGTCAATGACGAATCCTTACATTCTGAACATTACCTCCTCCGGCTGATGACATCACTGGGCCTAGCACAAGCAGTTGCTTCTACGATTCACCACCATGGCCACACCTTAGACTTGATATTCTCACTGGGGCTTGAGGTCACTGACTTCAAGACTGATCGGGTCTCTTGGTCTGATCATTGCACAGTGAAGTTCTCATTTGGGACCCCCCCAGATAGTCACTTCCCTGTTGAGATAGTCCGCTACTGCCCTTTAAGTGGATTGTCCCCAGAGGGACTCTAGACAGTAGTAGACTTTTCTGGTGTGAGTGCTGCATGTGCGATTGGCATGAGCGAGGCAGTGGCAGTCTATAACAGAACTGTCTCCAAGGCATTCAATGCCATCACACCAGTCCATATATGACCCAGGTCTTCCCATTTTAGACCCCCATGGTTTGATGGGACTCTCAAGGTGATGAAGCCCAAAGGTCAGAAGTTAGAGCACTGCTGGTGGAGGACCCAGTCCATGGATGATAAGCTGGCTTTGCAAAATCACTATAGTGACAATCAAAGGGCAATTGACTATAAAAAAAGCAATTTTCCTATCCATGAAGATTGCTGCAGGGAGGAACAGACCAGCTCAGCTCTTTCAGACTGTGGACAGAGTACTTCATCCAGAATGTCTACAGCTGAAAAGGGCATTTTCAGTCACGCTGTGAGAAGAATTTGTTCTGCTCTTCTCTATCAGAGTATCCTCTCTTCGGATCTCTCCAGTTGGGCAAGATCAGCCCCGCAGTGGGGGGCCTAGTAGGAACAGGGGCCCTCCTATTGTCTAGGAGGAGTTCCAGCCAGTGGAGGTGACTGAGCTTGTTGAGGTCATTTTGAAGCTGCAGCCCGCCTTTTGTGTACTGGACCCAGGCCCAACTCATCTCCTAGTGGGATGCGCTTAAACCGTTGGTTGAGTTTTCACCAGTATTGTCCTGTGTTCACTCTTGGAGGGGGTTCTTCGCTGATGATTTGAAGAAGCCATTGGTGAAGTCCCTTCTGAAGAAGCCATCTCTTGACTCTGATGTCCTGGTGAATTATGGACCTACTTTCAACCTCCAATTTCTAGGAAAGGTTGTCGAGAAAGTGGTGGCACTGCAGCTCGAGGCACATCTCACAGCCTTTGACATCTATGAGCTGTTCCAGTCTGGATTTAGGGGTAGGCATAGCACTGAGGGGTCACTAGTTCGGGTGCAAAATGACCTCAGGGCTAGGGATAGAGGAAACTGATCAATTCTTGTTCTCCTTGATCTCTTCTCAGCGTTTGACACCGTGGAACACATCATGCTCTTGAATCATCTTAGAGAGTACTGTGGGCTCGCCAATACTGTCATCAACTGGTTTGAGTCCATTCTTTTGGGCAGGAGACAATGAGTGGTGAGGGGGGAAATTTGTCCTCCTCTCTGAAGCCCCTGTCATGTGAAATTCCTCAAGGTTTAATCCTGTGGCTAATGTTGTTTGCAGTGTACATGCTGCCCCTGGGAGAGCTCATCAGATGTTAAAGTCAGGGTTTTCACTGTTATGCAGATGACACTCAGATGTATATGTCTTTTGCTCCTGGAATGAATAACAACATTAAAGTGCTAAACAACTGCCTGCTGAGATCAAGGACTGAATGTCCTTTAACTGGCTGAGAAGCTGAATTCTGGCAAGATGGAGGTATTGGTGATCTAGCCTGGCCACGGGCATGATGGGGTGCCTCTGGGGTGGTAATGGAGCTGGTCCTGGGATCTACCAAATTGATGGCATCCTCTTGGGTGACAAATCTGGGCACCATCCTTGATGACAGGCTGACACTTGATGCTCAGTTGTTGTCTGTTGTTCAAAGTGGCTTTTACCACTTAAGGAACATCACCCAGATTAAACCCCTAATTCTGTCCAGAAGACCTGCCCTCACTGTTGCATGCCTTTGCTACATCCAGACTGGACTACTGTAATGCTGTCTACTCTGGCATCAGTAGAGAAAACCTCAGCTGACTGCAGCTAGTGCAGAATACGGTGGCCAGGTTGCTGATGGGCCTGCCTAGGTCCTGTCACGTGGCCTCAGTCTTGCGATATCTTCATTGGCTGCTTGTTAGGTGGAGAATCATCTTTAAGGTGGGCTTTCTCACCTACATAACCCTATATGGCTCATGCCCTGGCTACCTGTCTGACTTTCTTACACTTGCCACCTCAGTTTGCTCCCTCTGCTTCTCCATCAAGGGACTCCTAGCAGTTCCGAGGGCCAGGCTGAAAACCTCCAGTGACTGCTTGTTCGAGGTGGCCAGCATGGCCCTCTGGAACTCACTCTCCCGGGCTCTGAGGGAGGCTCCATCAGTGGAGGCATTTAAGACTGAACTCTGGCAAGATGGAGGTACTGGTGATCGAGGATGGCAACGGGCACAATGGGGGTGCCTCTGGGGTGGTAATGGAGCTGGTCCTGGGATCTACCAAATTGATGGCATCCTCTTGGGTGAGAAATCTGGGCATCATCCTTGATGACAAGCTGACACTTAATGCTCAGGTGTTGTCTGGACCAGCTCCATTACCACCACAGAGGCACCCCCATCATGCCTGCGGCCAGGCTCGATCACCAGTACCTCCATCTTGCCAGAGTTCAGCTTCAGCCAGTTAAAGGATGTCCAGTCCTTGATCTCAGCCAGGCAGTTGTTTAAGGCATTTAAGACGGGTCTGAAAAGATATCTTTTTAAAGAAGCACAAGGTAATGCACATGGGAAACAAAAACCCAGGAGAAGCGTACACAATGGGGGGTGAGATTCTGACAACAGTAAAAATAGAAAGGGACCTGGGGGTAATTATATCAGATGACCTAAAGGTGGGCAAGCAATGTGAGAAGGCAGTAAGGAAGGCTGGGGGGATACTGGGATACATAGGAAGAGGCATCAATAGTAGAAAACAGGAAGTTGTTATCCCTCTGTACAGACAGTTGGTGAGACCCCATCTGAGTACTGTGTGCAGTTCTGAGACCCCATCTCCACAAAGACATAGACAGAGTGGAGGCTGTCCAGAGGAGGGAACAAAATGGTGCAGGGTCTGCACCAGAAGACATACTGAAGAAAGACTAAAGAAGCTTAATATGTATACCCTTGAGGAAAGAAGGGAGAGGGCTATGATAGGAACTTTCAAGTACCTCAAGGGAATCAACAAAGTCGAAGAGGGTAGCATCTTCCAGAAAAAGAGATGTGCAAGAACAAGGGGCACAATTTGAAGATAGAGGGGGGACGGCTCAGAGGTAATGTGAGGAAGTATTTTTTTACAGAGAGGGTTGTGGATGCATGGAACAGCCTCCCTGAGGAGGTCATGGAGTCAAGAACAGTGGGGGAATTCAAGAATGCATGGGACAGGCATAAGGCAGTCCTAGTGGGGGGTAGGAGGAAGTAAGCTGTTGGTTAACTAGGATCTGCAGCTTATCCGTTAGGTAGGAAAATGGGCAGACTAGGTGGGCCAAGCGGTCCTTATCTGCCATCAAATTCTATGTTTCTATGTTTCTATCCTGATAATTGCAATTGATTTTAAATAATTTTCTGAGTTTTGCCATAGAAAATGGGATTAGTAGCCTATATTAACCTGTAGGAGATGTGATTCAATCTCCTACCATTCAAACCACGAAAAAGTGCTGTTTTACATGGATAAAATGTTTTATTTCTGTGCTCTGCTGCATTTGAATACCCGCCCCTTTTTATGTTGGCTCGCGCGCTTGCGCAAGCAACCTGTTGTGGTAGTAGCACATTTCACAGGTGTGTCAGTGTTGTGGCAAATGCAGGGGATACTTCAGTGGGTGCGTCCCTCAGCCATCAACCAGTGAGTATGCTGCCGATGACAGCAGTTTCAGAGAAAGCCACAGGTTGAAACGAATCTACTGCTGCAGTCAGAGACAGGCTCATCATTGCAGCGGCAGATGACACACCTGCATTATGTGCCTTTCCTGGTGAAACATTTCAATAAATATGGTGGCTCATGCCGTCTGCCACACAATCCCCAGAATGCTGACATCGAGGTGCCCAATCCCTATGTCAGCATGTCCCCCTCCCCACATTAAGTGGCATATGGTAGCATGTTGGCTCCTGCCTCCTGCCACATGCTCCCAAAAAGCCGACATTGGGGTGCCTAATCCCAGTGTTGGCATCCCCCCTCTTAATGTGTCCTTCCTCTTAGTGTATCTTTCCTGGTTAAACAGTTTCCCCTTTCCTTTCCCACACTGGGATGCCCACTCCTGTTGTTAGATGGGTGCCCCCCACCTGTCTATATGCCCTGCCGACATCGGGGTGCCCAATTCCCTTGTCAGCATCTTCCCCCCAAATTGTGGCATACTGGGAGCCCACCCCAGTGTGTCTATTCTTTTTTTGTGTAACCTGTAAATGAAGAAAACCTTCTTTCACAGTCTTTTTTCCACTGCAAACAAGAAAATGGTTCATTACTGTCTCCCTCATCACCCTCCCCCAACCCACCCTTCCTCTGAGCACCCACCTTCCTGCGCCCCCCACTCACCCATACTTATCATCTGGACATCAGGAGACATGATCTTCTCTGAACCAGGACACATTTGCATTCTTCAAAGCCAAACTGCAAACTAAAGAAATGACGGTAAGCTTTATAATGGGAGGCAATGGGGAGATTCAACTTGATATCTCAGCCATTTATTTTGAATTTTGGCCTCAAATTTTCAACATGGTGTTGTTGGGACACCACCTAGTGAACATGTCACTGTCATTTAGTTTCTCTGTCCTGAAAGGTGATTTCGCAGTCGCTGCACAGAATCACCTTTCAGGACTGATTAACAAACTAACAGTGCCACTGTTCATGAGGGGAGGTCCCGAAAAGACCATGTTGCAAATTTGGTGAAACAATTTCAAAAAATGACTGAATTATGAGTGTGCATTGTGCAGTTTCTACACATGCTCATAACTTCAGCAATTTTTAATATTTTCTCTCCAGATTTTCAACATTACCATTTTTTCACACCTCCTTATGAACAGTATAGCTGTCATTTTTCACATCCTTCCTGAAACATGTTTTCACACCTGTGGTGCAGAAAGGCATGGCTGCTGTGGGAAATCAACTTTTGGGCCAGATTAACAAAATCACAGTGTTTATGAGGAGAGGTTCAAAAATGCCCATGTTAAAAATTTGGTAAAAAAATTCCAAAAAATGATTGTGTTACAGGCGTGCATTGTGCAGTTTCTATGCACATTTACAACTTCATCAATTTTTCATATTTTCACTCCAGATTTTCAACATTGCCATTTTTTCACACCACCTCATAAACAGTATAACTTTCATTTTTCACATCCTACCAAAAATGTATTTTCACACTTGTGGCACAGAATGGTGCAGTCACTGTGCAAAACCACCTTTCGGGATTGAGTAATGAACTGATAGTGCCACTGTTCATGAGGTGGGGTCACAAAAATCCCATTTTGAAAATCTGAAGTGAAAATACCAACAAGCCATGTCACCACACCCTACCCTGCAGACACCGACAAGTGTCACGTGTGCCTTGGGGTCTTTGGCCCTTATGCTCACCCCATTCCATCAGGAAATATGGTGAGATGGGTGCTGTATAGGAGAATGGGGTGAACTTTGGGGCCTAAGAGTCCAAGGCACACCTCAATGCCTCTCACTGGCTGCAGGGTGTGGAATGGTATGAGCATTACAGGCGAGAATCCCAAGTCACACCACTGATGCCTGTCAGTCTCTACAGGGTGGGGTGTTATGCTCAGAAACCCTAACGCCTCAGGCATTCGTTGGCATTTTCACTCCAAATTTTCAAAATGGGTTTTTTGTGACCCCCCCACCTTATGAACAGTGGCAATATCAGTTCATTAGCTGAAAGCTGATTTTGCACAGCAACTATGCCATTTGGCACCACAGGTGCAAAAACACATTTCAACCAGGATGTGAAAAATGACAGCTGTACTGTTCATGGAGAGGTGTAAAAAATGGCAATGTTGAAAATCTGCAGTGAAAATATTAAAAAAAACTGGTGAAGTCAT
Source organism: Neoceratodus forsteri (assembly GCA_016271365.2). Lineage (NCBI taxonomy): Eukaryota > Metazoa > Chordata > Ceratodontiformes > Ceratodontidae > Neoceratodus > Neoceratodus forsteri. Next base: position 936,216,148 of record CM028133.1, read on the forward strand.
TAGTGTGTGTAGAAACTGCACAACGCACACCCATAATGCAATTAGTTTGGGGATTTTTTACAGCAGATTGTCAACACAGGCATTTTGGAACCTCTGCTCATGAACAGTGTCACAGTGATTTTCTTAATCTGTCCCATACAGTGATTTCCCACAGCGACCATGCATTTCTGCACTGGAAGTGCGAAAACACATTTCAGCCATGGTGTGAAAAATGACAGCTGTACTGTTCATAAGGAAGTGTGGAAAAAAGCCAGTGGTGAAAATCTGGACTGAAAACATTAGAAATCCATGAAGTTACGAGTGTGAGTGGAAACTGAGCAATGGTTGCTCGTAACACAGTCATTTTATTGACTTTTTTCACCAAATATTTAACATACCCATTGTAACACCTCTGCTCATGAACAGTGTCACCGTGATTTTCTTAATCTGTCCCGAACATTGATTTCGCACACCGACTGCACCAATGTGCACTACATGCACGAAAACACGTTTTGGGTGAGGTGTGAAAAATGACAGCTGTACTGCTCATAAGGAGGTGTGGTAAAATGGCAATGTTGAAAACCTGGAGTGAAAATAGTGAAAATTCACCAACTTATGAGCGTGTATAGGAACAGCGCAACACATGCTCGTAAAACATTCATTTTGGGGAATTTTTTCACCAAATTTTTAACATTGCCATTTTAACACTTCTGCTCATGAACAGTGTCACTGTGATTTTCTTAATCTGTCTTGAACATTGATTTTGTACACCGATTGCGCCATTGTGCGCTAGATGCGCAGAAACACATTTTGGGCAAAATGTGAAAAATGACAGCAGTACTGCTCATAAGTAGGTGTGGTAAAATGGCAATGTTAAAAATCTGGAGTGCAAATATTAAAAATTCGCAAACTTATGAGTGCATAGGAGCAGCACAATGCATGCTTGTAAAACAGTCATTTGGGGGAATTTTTTCACCAAATTTTCAACAAAGGGTTTTTGGGGGCCTACCTCATGAACTGTGACACTGTCATTTTGTAAATCAGTCCCAAAAGGTGGTTCTGTGCAGTGACCACAAAATCACCTTTTGAGACCAAATAACAAAATGACAGTGACTGGGTTCATGAGGTGGGGTCCCAAGAACCACATGTTGAAAATTTGGTGAAAGAATTCCTAAAAATGGCTGAGATATCCACTTAAGTTGAGAAAAAAAAATTTATGCCATAATACAGCTTACCAGCATTTCTTCAGTTCGCAGTCGGCTTTGAAGAGTGCACCGTGTTCCCGGTCCACTGGCGATCATCACACCAGGCTCTGGAGGTAAGTATGGGGTGAGGGGGGTGTGGGGAGGTGGGTGCACAGAGGGTGGGTGCAGGTTGGGCGAGGGGTGCCACAGACAGAGCAGGACCATTTTCTTTATTTTTACAAGGTTTAAAAAACAAAAACAAACCGCAGGACTATTGGCACGCTGGGGATGGGCTCCCAGTATGCCACCTGGATGTTTGTTGGGCAAGGAGAGTGGATCTGACGTGGGTTTTAGGGCACCCCATCAGCCACAGTGTTCTGGGGGGGCGCATGAGCCAAGGGGGGATTGGGCACCCCTCTCAGCACATAACAAATGGGGGGGTGCATCATGCTGACAGGGAATTGGGCTACCCCATCGGCAAATGAACTGGGGAAGGATCATGCAGACAGGGGGATTGGGCACCCCCCATCAGCTTTTATTTATTTATTGCAATGTTTCACCAGGAAGGCATACTGAACAGCGGGCGGTGGCTTTCCGTCGACTTCGTGAGGACTGTGAGAGGCCGACGGAGAAGCCGTTGCCATGGGGACAACACACAATGCAGCTTGTAATTGGCTGCTGCAGTCAGGGATGCCCCACAGGAAAAACAGCTGATTGCGTAGTGACGGGGCGCTCCCTGATTGCAGTGGCTCAGTTTCTTTGATCATAGTGGCATGCTCATTAACTGCCCTCATTGACAGCATGCTCCTCTATTGGCCGAGACAGAGACCAGCCCCTGAACGTGCTGCTGCCATTCAGCACAATACTGCCATGCCTTCACAACCCATTTGTAAAGGAAGCCTGACGCAATGTGTTTCTTGCACTTGCATGCAAGCAACACAAAAATGAATATGACAGATTTTTTTACAAAACAAATTGCAGCTTCAACATCTGAAGCATAGATGGCTATGGCATACTACATGAAAAAGGCATCTGCAAAATCCCAGAAAAATAATTTTAATATACCTATTATAATTATTATTATTTTTTATTTAGGATTTAAGTTTTTGTTTAACTTACATACCTTATGTGTCATTGTTGGTAGAACTCTGCCTGTTTGACCCTCGTAAGGTGCCCAGTACCCCAGGGATTGGGCACCGCATCAATTAACTTTTACTTTCTTACTTCTGGAAGAAGTACTTCCTCACATCTCTCCTGCATCTACCACACTCTAGCTTCATAGATAGATAGACAGATATGTTTTATTTATAAAGCGCCCAATTCCTGAGACTCTGGGCGCTGAACAGTAAAATCACAATTCAATATTATTTAAAATCACCACACATACGAAATAAAATCAATACAAGTACAGAATGTCATTCAAACAGCAAACTCACATTATAAAAGCCAATTCAAACAGGTAGATTTTCAGTCCCCTTTTAAAGTCTTCCACTGATGGGGGCCCCCCTTAGATAGTCAGGTAAGGAGTTCCACAGGGTTGGCGTGGCCACTAAAAACGCTATATCTCCTGAATGCCGCAACCTAACCCTGGGAACCCCCAGGAGGCCTCCCTCAGTGGAACGGAGCATCTGGGCTGGGCAGTAAGAGTCAAGGAGATTTTGCAGAGAGGTGGGACCCCCTCAAGCAGGGTCTTATAGGTAAGAAGCCCTATCTTGAAGATAATCATCTACCTGACCGGCAACCAGTGCAGTCCATGGAGGACCAGGGTAGTTTGCTCACACCCCTTTACAGTCTTGCCACCGCATTCTGCACCAGTTAGTCTGTGGAGGTTGCCTCCAGATAACCCAAGGTAAAGGGCATTACAGTAATCCAGCCTGGAAGTTACAAAAGCATGCACCAGTATGAGCAGGTCCTCAAGAGAGATCAAGGCTCGGATTTGGGCAATGTTCCAGAGATGATAAAAAACACTTTTGACCACAGCCGATGCATGAGCATCCAAGATCACACCCAGATCCTTCACCTGTCTAGAAGGGACAAGGGAAACGCCCTTCAATACTAGATTAAGGGACAACCTCCCCCCATCCTCCCCTCCTCCACGATGACCAAGCTCCACCACCAGTACCTCGGTCTTGTCTAGGATGAGTCGAAGCCAGTTTTGGGTCATCCATGACTGGATTTCCTCGAGGTAGCTGTTAAATACAAAGTCCAACATCAGGTACACAGTACAAGTACAGTTGAGTATCATCTGCATAGCAGTGAAAACACAACCCATACTGCCTGATAATGTCCCCCAATGGCAGTATGTACACTGTAAAAAATAAGGGCGACAAGACCGACCCCTGCGGTACTCCACAGCTCAGAGGCTTCGGGCTAGATGAGACAAGTCCCAATTTCACCCTCTGCACTCTGTCTACCAGGTATGACCTGAACCAGCTGATGACATTGCTGGACAGGCCACATCAGAACCACAGGCAGTCAAGCAGCCCCCTTGTTCTTGAGCAAATTTTCTTCTGTAAAGTATTTCCCTCCTGTACTTTATTTACTCCCTTGAGATATTTAAAGGTCTGTATATCCACCCTCTCTCTCCTCTCTTCCAGAGTGTATATAGTGAGATCCTTTAGTCTTGCTTCATAGGACTTTTGATGCAGACCCTGAACCATTTTAGTTTCCCTCCTCTAGACCACCTCAACTCTGTATATGTCCTTCCAGAGATGTGGTCTCCAGATCTGGACACAGTGGTCTAGGTGGGGTCTTACAAGCCATCTATACAGAGGCAACACCACCTCCCTCTTTCTGCTAGTGTTACCCCTCCATATACACCTCAGCATCCCACTAAACCTCCCTACTGCCTTGTTGCACTGCCTGGCCACCTTTAGGTCATCCAATACAATTACCTCAGGTCTGTTTCTTGCTTGGTAGTCATCAATACTACTCCACCCATTTTATATTCTGTCCCTGGGTTTATTTGCCCTAAATGCATAATTTTTCAATTTTTTTGCATTGAAACCCAGCTGCCATTCCCTTGAACACTCCTCTATTTTTCGCTGGTCTTTGCTCATCCCCCCCCCCCATGTTCATTCTGTTGAAGATCTTGGTGTCATCTCCAGAGAAGCAGACCTTCCCTGTCAGCTCCTCGCTAATGTCACTTACAAAGACAATAAAGAGGACCGGTCCCAGCACAGATTCCTGAGGTACCCCACTGGTCACCCTCCTTTCCTTGGAGTGAACTCCATTTACCACCACCCTCTGTTGCCTATCCCCTAACCAATTTCTTATCTAGTTTACTACCTTTGGACTCAGTCCAAAGCTACCCAGCTTGCTTAATAATCTCCTATGTGGAACGGTGTTGAAAGTCTTACTGAAACCTAGGAAGGCCATGTCCACTACTCCACTCTGATCTAATATCTTTATCACCTAGTCAAAGAAATTTATGAGATTTGTTTGACGTGCCATCCCCTCATGAACCCATGCTGCCTTGGATCTTGTAACCCACTGGATTCAAGATATTCCACAATACTTTCATTCTGCAGTGATTCCATTACCTTTCCCACCACCGATGTCAGGCTGATTGGCCTATCATTGCCAGTTTCCACCCTGCTACCACTTTTGTGACGTGGGACCACAGCTGTCCTCCTCCAGTCTTCTGGAACCACTACTGCTTCCAGTGAGCTATTAAACAGGATTGTCAGAGGTGCAGCCAATGTCTCCCTGAGCTGCCTCAATACCCTTGGATGCACCTTATTTAGCCCCATTGCTTTGTGCACCTTGAGATTAGCAAGTTCATGCAGGGTTTTCTTCTCTGAAAAAGAACTAGTGTCTACCTACCCCCCTCTCTGCAAAGCATCCGTTACTTTCTTGTGTTCCCTTCCTTTCTCTTTCCTCTATGCACACTGAGCAAAAGTATTTGATCAGGATGCCTGCCTTTTCCTGGTCCCCATCTGTACAGTTCCCCCTTCCCTTTTTCACCTTAGAATCCCATCCCTGGTCTTTCTCTTTTCACTTATGCACCCAAAAATGTTTTGTCCCCTTTTTTATCTCCTGGGCTATTCTCTCTTCAGTTTTCACTTTTGCATGCCTTACTGTTTTTCCTGCTTCCCTCTGCTACCCCGATACACCTTCCCATCCTCCTCCTCCCTCTATGCCTCCTAACACCTTCTGAATGCTACCCTTATAGCCACCTCATTCAAGAACCATAGCAGTCTCTCTTTTTCCTCTTGCTTCTGCTTGCTTGTTTTACACAGAGGTTTATTTCCCTTTACTATGCTCCCTTTTAGCTTCACCCACTTTTCCTCTATCCAACCCATGCCATCCCCCCACCAGGTCATCACTGATGCATTCATCCATCTTTATAAAAGCTGTCCTTCTGAAGTCCAGAACCCTCGCCCTTGTGTAGTTCAATTCCGTAGCAATCTTTATACTGACGGACATCATATGATGATCACTGGTCCCCAGGTGGCCTTCCACCTTGATGTCTGCAACACTGTCCTTGTTAGTGAGTACCAGGTCCCGTATTGTACTATCACATGGGGTTTCACTGACTACTTGCCTCAGGAATGCCCCCTGCAGAGAGTCCAGGATGTCTCTGCTTTTAGCTGAAGCTGCTGCTGGGAAGCTTTAATCTACATCCAGCAGGTTGAAGTTCCCTACCAGTAGTATTTCCTCCTTTTCTGCCATCTTGCCAATGGCTTCTACTAGTACCTTATCTAACTTCTCCCCCGTGCTGGAAGTCTGTAGATCAATACAGTGCAAACAGTGGCACCATTCCCCGACTCAAGGGTGATACAGAGTACTTCTGCTTCCCCCTTTATTCCCCATTTCTCTGTTGCTTTTATGCTTCACTTAAAACACCACACCCTCTCCTTTCCTTCCCACTCAGTCTCTCCTAAACAGAGTATAGCCTCAGAACATGGAAGACTGCCATTGTGGTCCCTATTCACAAAGGTGAACAAAAAGGCCAAATCAAAAATGACAGGCCCATCTCCTTGCTGTGTACCCTAGCCAAAGTACAAGTGAGACTAGTGTAGAATCAACTACAGGTCTATCTAGGACTGTACCAATCCCTGACACGCTGCCAACATGGGTTTAGGAAAAACCACAGTGCAGACACTGCCCTGGTGAGGGTTACAACTGACATCTTAGATTCAGTCAAGTGTGACATGGCCACAAGTGCTATTTTTATAGACCTTACCGAGGTCTTTGACTTTCTGAGTCATGCACTTCTGCTTGCTAAACTGAAGGATGCAGGATTAGATGAACTCACAGGCAGTTGGTTCAGTCAATACGTATTCAACCACAAACAATTTGTCCATTGGTAGGACTATTCATCTGAACACAGAATTATAACTTATGGTGTACCACAAGGTTCAATTCTGAGTCCCTTACTTTTTTCACTATTCATTAATGACTTACCAGACAATTGTGTGTGTGTGTGGGGGGGGGATCCCTACAACTCTATGCAGATAACACTGTTTTGTACAGATTGGCTGCTGACATCAGTTGGATCAGCTCAAAGTTGGAGAATGATTTCATACTCCATGAGGCATGTCTCTTGAGAAATAAGCTAGCGTTAAATGTTAAACAACCCAAAGCCATGCTCTTTAGCCCCAGAAGGATGGGTATGGGAAGGACATACCAGTTCAAATTATCCTCCATAGTGGGCGCTCACCTGGATATAGCGAGTGCTTTGAAGTACCTTGGGGTCACACTTGACCATGACCTGACAGTCTGTGCCACCGTGCACAGAGTGTACAAAACAACAGAAACTTTAACTACTGTACTGACTCTTCCCCTACCTGCCTAGAGATGCCTGGCTACCTACTACGAATAGTATGCTACTTACAGTTCTCATCAATGGTGCCCCCATTCTACAGTCCATTTGGGCCACATAACAAAACAAGCTCAACTGCTTGTATCACAGGGTAGGATGCCTTGTGTCTGGAGCCCCCCAATGGCCAACACTGGAATGTGCTTCCTGCCTTAGGATGGCCTGCACTAGCTTTGTGTATGGAGCTCCCATTACTCTGCCTAACTTTTAACCTGTCTAAAGTCTCTACCCCGCCCAGCCTTGAGGGTGTGCTCAAGCCTAGAACACATCTAAGATGCCTTTGCTCCACATCCAGCCTACTACTGGAAATCCCCAGGGCTATCTCAGTTTCAGGCAGATGTGCTTTCTCCTACACTGCCCCAACCCTGTGGAACAATCTCCCAATTGAAATCATAAACTGCTTCACCCTATCATCCTTAAAAAACAAGCTTAAGGCTTACTCCTCAGCGGTCAATCACTATAAGTGTAACTACTGAGGTCCCACTCACCTAGCTCCCTCCTTAAAGCCCCCTGGTACCTACTGTCATCCTTGGTGGAAATTGATGAACTACTACTTGCACTATGTCCTGCTTCTTGCACAGTGAATAACATTTGTCCTTAACTCATTGGCCCAGACATTCAACCCCGCATTGCGCCCCGGCGGGATATTGAAAGGGCTTCCCGGCACAGTGCAAATCCCAATGTGCCAGGGCGCAATGTAATTGTATGCAGCACAGATGCAGAGGGCATGCCCATGCATATGCGACACATCCCGATATTCAGCCAAGGATGTGCGGCGCATATGTTGCGCAACTCTGCATTGTGCCTCATAGGGGTGCTCAAAGTTGAGCCCTGGAAAAGTAGGACAAATCTTGGCCACCCACAGGTAGGCAGCTGTATTGCATGGTGCAACACAGTAGCCACCTGCCGTGGGTGGCCACCCACCCACCTAGAACACCGTCTCCAAGCACACACAACCCTGGTGGTCTAGTGGAATTCCCCCCCACCCATAGCCATGATCATGTGGTATATGTTAAGACATAAATCTCTGGTAGTCTAGTGCCCCCCCAAGTCACCGGGACCCCAATATATATAATACATGACCATCCCTGGTGGTCTAGTGGTCTCCCCACCCACCTGAGTCCCCGGTTCCCCAAAATATGTCAGCTTGACCATCCCTGGTGGTCTAGTGGAACCCCCCCAACCGATGCCATGATCATGGTAAGCCTCCGTCATTAAATGCACAGGTGATCCAGTGGCACCCCCCAATCCTACCACCCACACAGAACCCCTTGCCCAACCCGCTCCCCCCATCACGAGGCAGGCAGCAGCATCCCTTGACCGCCTGCCGAGAATACAAATACAGTATGGGCTGTAAGCCCATCGGTTCAAGTGGACCAATGGGCTTGCAGGGCATACTGTACCAGACAGTGCAAAATATGTGAATGACTTCATTCACATATTTGGGACTGTCTAGTACAGTATGCCTGCAAGCCCATTGGTCCACACTGGGGACTGATGGGCTTACAGCCCATACTTCTGTACCTGCATTCAGTGGGTGGCCGGGCAGTATGGGGGCGGGATGCTGCCACCCGCCTCGGGCGACGGGGGAAGAGGGGTGGGCAAGGGGTTCTGTGTGGTGGGAGGGTGGGGTGCCACTGGATCACCTGTGCATTTAATGACGGAGGCTTACCGTGATCACGGCATCGGGTGGGGGGGTTCCACTAGACCACCAGGGATGGTCAATCTGACATATATTGGGGAACCAGGGACGCAGGTGGGTTGGGGGACCACTAGACCACCAGGGATGGTCATGTCTTATATTTATTTGTTTTTATTTTTTATTTTAGTCTTTCGTAGCTGGGTAAGGCCCCCTAGGCACAAGTGCCTGTTTTCAGGGGTGACCTGGGAGCACTGGGCGGTTAAGTGACTTGCTCAGAGTCATACAGCATGCAAGTGGAGGTTGTGAGAATCAAACTCAGGTCTGGCCTGCTGGATGTACCAAGCTCAGTCACACCACATTCCTCTGACCTCTAGGCTATTCAGGGAATCGGGGACGGGGGGGTGGCCACTAGACTACCAGGGATTTCCCTGTCAACATATACCACGCGATTGCGGCTACTGGGTGGTGGATTCCCCAGGATCCCCACTGCATACGTCATGCTGTGCAGGGTGCCAGGCGCAAGTCACCGGGCTGCCCTGTGCAAAGCATGCAAATGGGGCCTTAATGGCATGCAAATGGACCCACCTTGCATATTTTATGGCCTCATTTGCATGCTCCAGGCTGAATATCATAGGTGATGCACCTAGCGCAAGTGCACTTGCGCTGGTGCATCCCCGTGCTCCCTATCTGTGGCTTGCACTGACCATGCATATTCAATGGTGCTGCGCCATGGCACATCACCATTGAATATCACCTGGTCCTGGCTCTGGTGCATCCCAGTTGTGCTTTGCCCAGGCTTGCGCCACTGCCCGGAGCTGTCTGAATATCTGGGCCATTAGTTATTATATTGGGCCCAGAGATGTACTTTAGATTAATGCAATCAATGTTTCTTTTATGTGCCTACATACTGTGTATTTTATGTTTAATCTGCCTACATTAATAATGTACATTTAACAGGAATGACTGTGTTATGTAAACAGCTTATTTTATGCATTGTTCCCTACTGCTGTGCATTGTCTGTAGCTAATTTCTGGGCATACTACTGCAATTGCTTGCCTATATGTAAGTCACTTGTGTTAATGTACAATGTTGTCTATAGTTTATAATTTTTAATGTAACTAATTCCAGGTTTCCCCTGCAAAAGGAACATGTTGTCTCTCTCAGTGGGCCATCCGGGCTATTAAGATTCAAATAAATAAATCTTCAATGTAACCAGGTGAGATGTATAGTGCACTTCTAGTAGTCTGCTTAGTGCAGTACATAAGCAATAGGATATGACAGGGCATTGGTGTCTGGAATTAATACATCCCAATGTGCACAGTGTGGCCCAATGTGCATGCATTGAGTGTCTTCAGCCCCTAGAAGTACATTATTCCCAGATATACAATGACTTGGAGTGTCATACTGTGCTTATACAATGGGGTAAAATGAGAAACAATTAAAAAAAACACACAAATTCCACTTTTGTTTAATTAAAAACAGGCATTTTCTTCTATTATAAAGTAAATCTCTTCCCACTTGTCAGTCATCTGCCTTTTCACACACATAACAGCTGGCGTGCTTGTTTATCATGCAATACAGGAATATAAAGATCTGAAAAATTCCTCTGGCAGAATACTTACTCCCTCATACACTGCAAAAGACCTTATATGGAACCATGGCCTCAGTTTTATGTATGGATTGGTAAGCAGCAGAGATTGCCATGTTAATCACTTAAGGATAGGAAGGGAATATTTCATGGTCACCAAACAAACACCATGAATTAGAACTATTAATAATACTTCATTTTTATGCTGATTACGTGCATGCGCAAGAAACATATTGCGGCAGCTTTCTCCAGAAGTAGGTTGTGGAGGCGCAGCACTGTTGTGGCCAATGCCCCCACAGCCTTTAAAGGCTTGGCCCGCTTCCCCAATGCCATGGCATGCTGCTGATGACACTAGTTCAGCCAGCGTCCCACAACCTTGAAAAAAATTAGCAGCTGCAATCAGGGCCACCTCGTCATTGCAGCGTCAGCCATTCGCTGCAATGAGGGAGTGACCCATCATTGCAGGGTGAGAGCTTGGAAAACTGATATTGATTGTGAACATGGCAGTGGCTTGCCACCATATTCACAAACAATATTAACCCCCCCCACCGCTGAGGAGGTGCCCAATCCCCCTCGGCAGCATGTGCCCCCCGATCGTGTTTATTTGCCGACGGGGGCCCCAATCCTTGTCGGCTTCAGTGCCGCAAGATTAATGTTGCCAATGGAGGAGCCCACTCCCTGTTGGCATTATGTAACCCCCCCGCTTTTGTTCTTTGCCAACAGGGTGCCCAATCCTGTCATCATAATGTCACCCCCTTTTGTTTTGTGCTAACAGGGTGCCCAATCCCCTATCAGCATAATGTAATACCCCCTTTTATTGTGTGCTGACGGGGTGCCCAATCCCATCAGCTACAGCTTTGCCCCTAAAAGAAAGTCTCCTTTGGCATGCTGGGAGCCCATCCCAGCATGCCACATGCCCCTGTAAAATAAAAAACTGTCCAGCATTGTCTTTTTTTTTTTAACCTGTAAAAGGAAATGGTCCTCGAGGTCTCCCTGCCCCTCCCCAACCTGCACCCACCCACTGTGTATCCTGCCTCCCCACACCCCTCACCCCATACTTACCTCCAGAGTCCGCGCCGATGATCTTCGGTAGACCGGGAACACATCTGCACTCTTCAAAGCAGACCATGAACTGAGGAAATGCCAGTAAGCTGCATAATGGAATAAATAGGGGTTTTTCAACTTTGATGCATATCTCAGGCTTTTTTTGGAATTTTGGCACCAAATTTTCAACATGGGGTTTTTGGGACCCCTCCTCATAAATTCTGTCACTGTCATGTCGCTATTCGGCTCCGAAAGGTGATTTTGTGGTCACTGCGCAGGATGCCCTTTCAGGACTGATTAGCAACACGACAGTGCCAGTGTTCATGAGGTGGGCTCTCAAAAAGCCTATACTGCAAATTTGGTGGGAAAAATCCAAAAAATGACTGTTTTACGAGTGTGCGTTGCGCAGGTGCTACGCACACTCATAACTTTGCAAATTTGCAATATTTTCACGGCAGATTTTCAACACTGTCATTTTTTCAGACCTCCTTGTGAACAGTACAGCTGTCATTTTCCACATCCTGGCCAAACTGTGTTTTCGCACTTCCGGCGCAGAATAGCACGGTTGCTGTTGGAAATCAGTGTTCAGGACAGATTAAGAAAGTGACAGTGGCACTGTTCATGAACAGCAGCCCTAAAATGCCTATGTTGAAAATTTGGTGACGATACTCCAAAACATGACTGTGTTACAAGCGTGTGTTGCACAGTTTGCACGCACACTCATACCTTCATGAATTAATATTTTCACTCCAGATTTTCAACATTGCCATTGTTCTGCACCTCCTTTTGAATAGTACAGCTGCCATTTTTCACATCCTGGCCAAAATGTGTTTTCGCAGTTCTGGCGAAGAATCTCATGGTCACTGTGGGAAATCAGTGTTCAGGACACACTATGAAAGTAACAGTGACACTGTTCATAATCAGAGGTTCTAAAATGCCTATGTTGAAAATTTGGTGATAAAAGTCCATAAAATGAGTGTGTTACGAATGTGCATTGCGCAGTTTCCATGCACGCTCATACATTCGCAACTTTGCAATATTTTCACTCCAGATTTTCAGCATTGCCATTTTGCCACACCTCCTTATGAAAAGTGCAGCTGTCATTTTTCACATCCTGGCCCAAATGTGTTTTCGCTCTTCTGGCACACAATAGCGCGGTCGCTGTGGGAAATCAGTGTTTCGGACATATTAAGAAAATTACACAGACACTGTTCATGAGCAGAGGTCCTAAAATGCCTATGTTGAAAATTCTGTGATGAAATTCCATAAAATGACTGAGTTATGAGCATGTGTTGTGCAGGTTCCACGCACCCTTGTAAGTTTGCAAATTAGTAATATTTTCATGCCAGATTTTCAGCACTGGCATTTGTTCATACCTCCTTATGAACAGTACAGCTGTCATTTTTTACATCCTGGCTGAAATGTGTTTCCACACTTTCCGTGCACAATACCGCAGTCGATGTTGGAAATCAGTGTTTGGGACAGATTAGGATCGAGGGACTGGGGAGTAACAGAGCTCAACTGAGCTCTGTCGAGACTGCTGCGGATTTCTTTGTGGGCAGGAAGAGGTGACAACACAGGCAGGAGCCCAGTACAAAAGGGCAGCCTGCAGCGCCGGGAGATACAGAATGAGTGAATGAGGGAGGGGGAGTGAGTGAGCTCAACGGAGCTCTGTTGAGACTGCTGCAGATTTCTTTGTGGGCAGGAAAAGGCAGCAATGCATGCAGGTGCTGAGTACAAAAGGGCAGCTTGTAGCGGTGGGAGAAACAGAATGAGTGAGTGAGACAGGGGGAGTGAGCGAGCTCAACAGAGCTCTATCGTGACTGCTGCAGATTTCTTTGTGGGCAGAAAAGGGTGGCAATGTAGGCAGGAGTCCAGTACAGAAGGGCAGCCTGCAGCGCTGACAAAAAAAAAGGAATGAGCAAGTGAGACGGGGGAGTGAGTGAGGCCAATGGAGCTTTGCCGGGACTGCTGCAAATTTTTTGTGGGCAGAAGTCCAGTATAAAAGGACAGCCTGCAGCACCAGGAGAAACAGAATGAGTGAGTGAGACAGGAGGAATGAGCGACCTCAATGGAGCTCTGTCGAGACTGCTGCGGATTTCTTTGTGGCCAGGAAAAGGTGGCAATGCGGGCAGGAGCCCAGTACAAATGGCCAGCCTGCAGTGCCAGTAGAAATGGAACTAGCGAGTGAGAGGGGGGAGTGAGCGACCTCAACGGAGCTGTGTCAGGACTGCTGCAGATGTCTTTGTGGGCAGAAAAAGCTGCCAATGCAGGCAGGAACCCAGTACAAAAGGCCAGCCTGCAGCAGCGGGAGACACGGAATGAGCGAGTTAGGGAGGGTGAGTGAGTAAGCTCAACGGAGCTCTGTTGGGACTACTGTACATTTCTTTGTGGGCAGAAAAAGGCAGCAATGCACACAGGGGCCCAGTACAAAAGGGCAGCCTGCAGCGGTGGGAGAAACAGAAAGAATGAGTGAGAGAGGGGGAGTGAGTGAGCAAGCTCAGCAGCACTCTATAGTGACTGCTGCAAATTTCTTTGTGGGCAGAAAAGGGCAGCAATGCAGGCAGGAGCCCAATACAAAAGGGCAGCCTGCAGTGCCGGTAGAAACGGAATGAGCAAGTGAGACAGGGGGAGTGAGTGAGGCCAACGGAGCTCTGTCGGGACTGCTGCAGATTTCTTTGTGGGCAGACAAAAATGCCAACAGAGGCAGAAACCCAATACAGAAGAGCAGCCTGAAGTGCCAGGAGAAACAAAATGAGTGAATGAGACAGGGGGAGTGAGTGACCTCAACAGAGCTCTGTCGGAATAGCTGCAGATTTCTTTGTGGGCAGGAAAAGGTGCCAACACAGGCAGAAGCCCAGTACAAAAGGGCAGCCTACAGCCCTGGGAGAAACAGAATGAGCGAGTGAGTGAAGGGGAGTGAGCAAGCTCAACGGAGGTGTATCATGATTGCTGTGAATTTCTTTGTGGGCAGGAAAAAGCAGGCAGGAGCCCAGTACAAAAGGCCAGCCTGCAGTGCCAGGAGAAACAGAATGAGCGAGTGAGACAGGCGGAGTGAACGACCTCAACAGAGCTCTGTTGGGACAGCTGCAGATTTCTTTGTGGGCAGCAAAAGGTGCCAATGCAGGCAGAAGCCCAGTACAAAAGGGCAGCCTACAGAGCTGGGAGAAACACAATGAGTGAGTGAAAGAGGGGGAGTGAGCAAGCTCAACGGAGCTCTATCATGACTGCTGTGGATTTCTTTGTGGGCAGAAAAAGATGGCAACACAAGCAGGAGCCCAGTACAAAAGGCCAGCCTGCACACCTGGCAGAAACGGAATGAGCGAGTGAGAGAGAGGGAGTGAGCTACCTCAACGGACCTGTGTCAGGACTGCTGCAGATTTCTTTGTGTGCAGAAAAAGTAGCCAACAGAAGCAGGAGCCCAGTACAAAAGGGCAGCCAGCAGCGCCAGCAGAAACAGAATGAGCGAGTGAGAGAGGGGTAGTGATCCACCTCAATGGAACTCTGTCGGGACAGCTGCAGATTTCTTTATGGGCAGAAAAAGCTGCAAACAGAGGCAGGAGCTCAGTATAAAACAGCAGCCTGCAGCCCCGGCAGAAACAGAACGAGCAAATGAGAGAGGTGGAGTGAGCGAGCTCAATGGAGCTGTGTCGGGACTGCTGCAGATGTCTTTGTGGGCAGAAAAAGCTGCCAATGCTGGCAGGAACCCAGTACAAAAGGGCAGCCTGCAGCAGCGGGAGACACAGAATGAGTGAGTGAGGGAGGGGGAGTGAGTGAGCTCAACGAAGCTCTGTTGGGACTTGCTTCAGATTTCTTTGTGGGCAGAAAAAGGCAGCAATGCATGCAGGGACCCAGTACAAAAGGGTAGCCTGCAGCAGCGGGAGAAACAGAATGAACACGTGAGAGAGGGGGAGTGAGTGAGCGAGGTCAATGGAGCTGTATCGTGACTGCTGCAGATTTCTTTGTGGGTAGAAAAGGGCGGCAATGCAGGCAGGAGCCCAGTACAAAAGGGCAGTCTGCAGCGCCGGTAGAAATGGAATGAGTGAGTGACACAGGGAGAATGAGTGAGGCCAACAGAGTTCTGTCAGGACTGCTGCAGATTTGTTAATGGGCAGCAAAAAATGCCAACAGAGGCAGAAGCCCAGTACAAAAGGACAGCCTGCAGCGCCGGTAGAAATGGAATGAGTGAGTGACACAGGGAGAATGAGTGAGGCCAACAGAGTTCTGTCAGGACTGCTGCAGATTTGTTAATGGGCAGCAAAAAATGCCAACAGAGGCAGAAGCCCAGTACAAAAGGACAGCCTGCAGCGCCAGGAGAAACAGAATGAGCGAGGGAGACAGGGGGAGTGAGCGACTTCAACAGAGCTCTGTCAGGACAGCTGCAGATTTGTTTGTGGGCAGGAAAAGGTGCCAATGCAGGCAGGAGCCCAGTACAAAAGGGCAGCCTGCAGCGCTGGGAGAAACAGAATGAGCGAGTGAGAGAGGGGGAGTGAGCGAGCTCAACGGAGGTCTATCATGACTGCTGTGGATTTGTTTGTGGCAGGAAAAGGTGGCAACACAGGCAGGAGGCCAGTACAAAAGGCCAGCCTGCAGCCCTGGCTGAAACGGAATGAGTGAGTGAGAGAGGGGGAGTGAGCGATCTCAATGGAGCTCTGTCGGAACTACTGCACATGTCTTTATGGCCAGACAAAGCTGGAAATGCAGGCAGGAACCCAGTACAAAAGGGCAGCCTGCAGCAGCGGGAGACAGAGAACGAGCGAGTGAGGGAGGGGGGATAGAGTGAGCTCAATGGAGCTCTGTTGGGACTGCTGCAGATTTCTTTGTGGGCAGAAAAAGGCAGCAATGCACGCAGGGGCCCAGTACAAAAGGGCAGCCTGCAGCAGCAGGAGAAACAGAATGAACAAGTAAGAGAGGGGGAGTGAGTGAGTGACCTCAACGGAGCTCTATTGTGACAGCTGCAGATTTCTTTGTGGCCAGAAGAAGGCGGCAATGCAGATAGGAGCCCCGTACAAAAGGGCCGCCTGCAGCGCCGACAGAAACAGAACGAGTGAGTGAGAGAGGGAGAATGAGCGAGCTCAAAGGAGCTCTGTGGGGACTGCTGCAGATTTGTTTTTGGGTAGAAAAAGGTGCCAACAGAGGCAGGAGACCACTACTAAACAGCTGCCTGAAGCGCCAGGAGAAACAGAATGAGCGAGTGAGACAGGCGGAGTGAGCGACCACAACAGAGCTCTGTCGGGACACCTGCAGATTTCTTTGTGGGCAGAAAAAGATGCTTACATAGGCAGAAGTCCAGTACAAAAGGCCAGCATGCAGCGCCGGCAGAAACGGAATGAGCGAGTGAGAGAGGGGGAGTGGACTAGCTCAACGGACCTCTGTCAGGACTGCTGCAGATTTCTTTGTGGTCAGAAAAAGCTGCCAACAGAGGCGGGAGCCCAGTACAAAAGGGCAGCCTGCAGCTCCAGCAGAAACAGAATGAGTGAGTGAGAGAGAGAGGGGGAGTGACCCACCTCGACAGAGCTCTGTTAGGACACCTGCAGATTTCTTTGTGGGCAGAAAAACATGTCAACACAGGCAGGAGCCCAGTACAAAACAGCAGCCTGCAGCACTGGGAGAAACAGAATGAGTGAGTGACACAGGGGCAGTGAGCGAGCTCCACGGACCAATGCAATCAACATTCGGCATTGACAAATGCTTGTTTAAATTTGTTTGTATGTGTGTAAAAAGGGAATAACGAGACGAAAGAAAGTTTATTTTTAACCTTTGGAGACTAGACAGGTATCTCTGCATCAGGAGAAAAGTACAGTTGCGTAAGAACTTACTGTAACAAATAAATCTTCAAGAGTATCTCTTGCAGCAGGTCATAACACATCAATCAATCAATCAAAACTTTATTTATATAGCACCTTTCAAAATCAAGGCGCTTTACATAATAAAACCACAATAAAACAAATAATGTTATTAATTATTTAAAACAATCAAATAACAAACAGTTAATCAGGGAAGGCCAGAGAAAATAAATACATTTTTAACATGTATTTAAAACTACTAACGGTCAGGCATTCTCTTAACCGACGAGGCAGAGAATTCCACAGGGTTGGTGCTACAAATGAGAAGGCACGAGCTCCAGATGTCTTAAGATGAACCCTGGGAATCGCTAGTAATCCCCATGGGACATCCAGCCATAGGCATCACTTCCTCCAGATGATTTTCCAGCAGTTTCTCCCAGGGGCCTCCCCTTCCTATCACCTGATGTGCTCTTGTGCATATTTAAAGGGGAGACCCCTGATATTCCTCAGTTCTATTTTCCATCTTAGTGACTGATATAAAAAGTGAATCATAGGTCTCTGATGGGAACCAAGGAGAGTAACAAAAGGCAGTACCTCAAGGCTTTCATGTGAGGATGGAGCAAGGTATCCTTCTGAAGCAGGAGCAAGGGGGTTGGTGGGTGGGGCAGCATGTCCTGTTGCAAGAGATACGCTCGAAGATCTACTTTTGCAGTAAGTTCTTACCCAACTGTACTATCTTCTTCGAGTCAATCTCTTGCAGCAGGCCATAACACATGGGAAGAATCCCAAGCAGTTATGAGGCCCAGAGGAGGAGGAAGCGAACCGCAGCAAATTAGGACAGGAGGCCATTGAGAATGGCTCGCCCAAAAGCAGCATGTTTCTTAGAGGCAATGTCTAGACTGTAATGTTTTGTGAATGTATGCACAGTAGACTGGGTGGCAGCCTTGTAAATCTCCAAAGCAGAGACAACTTGAAAACGCACTGTGGAGGTAGCCATACCTCTAGTGGAGTGGGGTTTCACAGATCCTGTGAGAGGTTTGCCATATTTGTTATATATGAATGTAATGCAGTTGGCCAACCATGTGGACAAGCACTGCTTAGAACCCAATTGCCCAGTCGCCCTGGGGTGAAAGAAACAGAGAGTTACTCAGTTTTATGCAACTGTTCAGTTCGGAGAAGATACATTTTCAATGTTCTTTTCACATCAAGAGTATGAAGCATGGCTTCCCCTGCATTCTCAGGCTCCACAAAATATACTTGTAACTGAATGGACTGATTCAGAGTAAATTCAGAAACAACTTTAGGTAGAAAGGAGGGGTTAGTACGCAAAGACACCCGATCCATATGAAACTGTAAATAAGGTGGCTTGCCTGTAATTCAGAGATACATCTACCTGTCGTAATTGCCACCAAAAACATTATTTTTCATGACAAAAAATAGAACTCACATGTTTCAGTGGTCTCAAAAGGACCTTCAGTCAATTTTTTAAGTACAAAATTCAAATCCCACACTGGGACAAGGTCCTGAAAAGAGGATGCAAATGTAGGATACCTTTCAAGAAGGTTCTAATGAGACATAACTGGGACAATGGTTTGTTGTCCACAAGCAAATGGAAAGCAGAAATAGCCGACAATAGGTGTACTTTCACTGATGAATATTTTAGACCAGCGTCCGACAAAGAAAGGAGGTAGTCCAGAATTCTCTGCGGGGAACAGTCATAGGGTTCCAGTTCCTGGGAAGAGGCCCAAATGGAGAAACGCTTCCATTTCATAGAGTAGGAGGCTCTAGTAGAGGTCTTCTGTGCTGCCCTCAGAATCTCTGCTACCCCGGGACACCTGATAATGAGAAAGGACTACATCCTCAGGAGCCAGACATGCAGGTGCAGGGAGTGCAGGTTGGGGTGCAGCAGGGAGCCGTCCTCTTGTGAGAGGAGGGCTGGACAAATAAGTAGAGGTAGAGGATCCTGATCTGAGATTTGCAATAGTAGGGGAAACCAACTCTGCTTCGGCCAGTAGGAGACTATGAGAATCATTGAAGCCCTGTCTCTGACCAGTTTCAGAAGTACTCTCTGTATGAGAGGAAAGGGCGGGAAAGTGTAAAGAAATTTTCAAATTCATGAACAAGATAAGGCGTCCAGCCATAAAGTTCCAGGACCTCACTCTAGAGAGCAATAGAGAGGCATTTTTGTGTTTTGCAGAGAAGCAAACAGGTCTAAGTCTGGGTGACCCCACCAGAGGAAGAAGTTCACTAAGATGTCTGGGTGGAGCTCCCATTTGTGAAGCTGAGCATGAGTCCTGCTCAGGGCATCTGCCAGGGTATTTGAAACCCCTGGAAGGTGAACTGCCAGAAGGTGAATGCCTCTCTGGATCGCCCAATGCCACACCCTCATGGACTCCCAGCAGAGAGGGCATGAATGGGTGCCACCTTGTTTGTTCAGGTAGTGAACAACTGTGGAACTGTCTAATTGCACTTGAAGGCAACCCTGAGGGAGCAACATCTCGAACATCTGTAAGGCATAGAGAACAGCCCTCAGTTCCAGGATGTTTATGTGAAGATGAGATTCCATCACAGTCCAGGAGCCCTAGGACTGAACTCTAGGAAGATGGGCACCCCAGCCCATCACGGAGGCATCTGTTGTTAGAATGATCTCTAGGACCCGAGGATAGAATGACATGCCCTGTAGGAGATTGTCCCTGGACTTCCACCATTGTAGCGTGCAAAGTGCTGGGGAGGGCAGAAGGACTGGGGCATTGAAGTCATCCTATTTCTGATCCCACTGGACCCTGAGGTTCCACTGAAGGATCCTCATATGAAGTCTGGCATGAGGGACAATAGGAATGGTGGCTGCCAAATGTCCCAGGATCCGAAGGTAGTCCTTTGCAGAGACATACTGACAAGGTTCCAAATGGAGAATGAGGGTCAGGATGGCATCCACCCTGGATTCAGGGAGAAATGCCATGCCTCAGGAGGTATCTAGTACTGCTCCAATATCCTGGAGAGTCTGTGGTGGGGTCAGCATAGACTTTGGATAGTTGACCGTGAAGCCCACCATGGAGAACATTGCCATGGTGCGTGTCAGGGTGTATTCCAGCATGGGGTTAGTAGACACCTTTAGGAGCTAGTCATCCAAGTATGGAAAGATGTACAGATCCTCCTGATGAAGAGCTTCTGCTATTGCTGCCAGGCATTTCATGAATACCCTGGGGGGCTGAGGAAATGCCAAAAGGGAAGGACCAAAACTGAAATGATGGCTTTGAAACTGGAATCGTAAGAACTGCCTGTGAGCAGGGTGGATCAGAATGTGAAGGCGTGCATCCTTCATGTCCAAAAAACAAAGCCAATCTCTTGTGTTTAGCAGGGGAAGGAAGGTGGGCAACATCATCATCCTGAATTTCTAGTACCTTATCTCATTCACACCACATGTGCTCTTTGAGACTTCCACCACTTGTGTCCCATATACTCTTAGCACTGCATCCTGGGCCTTTCTAAGCAAAATCAAGCCATAATCAGCATGCCACAAACAAATGTGAATACCTCTTGAACCGTAAGTGCTACACACAAAGTACAAGTGGCAAAGTTGTTCTGCACAAAATTACATTTCCAATGGTGATATGCAATCAATTGTAATCAATTCAGTTTTTATTTTATACTAGCTGAAATACCAAACAACTGTGTTTTTTTCCTGATTTTTTCAAGGTGCTTAGATGAGGCTTGAGAGACAAATGTCAGCTAGGCATGCCATACCATAAACAAATGTGAATAACTCCTAAAGTATACGTGATAGACACAAAATATCAGGGGCAAAGTTGTTCAGCACAAAATTACCTTCCTAATGGTGCTATGCAATCAATTGTAATCAATTTAGTTTTTATTTTATACTAGCTGAAATGCCAAAAAACTGTGGGGGTTCTTTTGGATTTATTTAAGGTGCTTAGGTGAGGCTTGAGAGATAAATGTCAGCCATGTATACCATACCTTAAACAAATATGAATAACTCCTAAAGTATACGTTATAGACACAAAGCATTAACAGCAAAGTTGTTCAACACAAAATTACCTTTCTAATGGTGCTATGCAATCAATTCTAAGCAATTGGGTTTGTTTAATATTTAGGTAATAACTGCTGACTTCCTCAGACATTTCCAGGCCTGAGTGAAAGTCAGCAGAGTACGTCTATAGTCATTATTGGCCTTCGTGGCTATGCTTTCAGGTGTCACCTACAGGCATATCTAGGCATCAATGAGTTATATAGAGGTTGAGGCCTCTGAGATCCAGAATGGGATGCAAGTCCCCTGTCCATTTGGGAATCAGAAAAAAAAAACAGAAGTAAAATCCCAAGCCTCTTTGAGGGGTGGGAGCTAGTTCTATGGCATGTTTTTGTAACAAAGTATGTATTTCTGCTTGTAGTACTAGAGCATGGCTTCGGAGGATAGTGTGAGACCCGAGGAGGTAGAGGAGGAGGAGGACTTATCAAGTCCAACATATGACTGAACTGGGTCAATTAAAGGATCCAGCGGTCTGACGTGACCCTTTGCCAACCTCTGAGATGCATGGAGAACCTTCCCCCAATGGCTGAGGAGGGGGTCTTCACCTCCACCTCTGGAGACACACATTCAGGCTGAAGGCTGACCCTGCTGAGGGACAGCAGGGACATATCGGGGCTTCTTTGGGGCAGGCCTGTCTGGTAGAGCTAACTGAGCCTTGTGTTTGTGAGCAGGCTGTCACTGAGTATTAGGTTTACCTTTAGAAGAACGGTTCCGAAAGGTACCCTTGTAGGAAGGTTTTGCCTGTGGGTGATATAGGTTCAATACAGACTGAAGGGTATGACCCGAGTCTTGCAGGTCTTTTAGAATGTCTTGGGTCTGTGGTCCAAAAAGTTTGTCTCCTTTAAAGGGAGTATTCAGAACAAATTGTTGGACACCTTGTGAAAATCCTGAAATCTTCACCCTTGCATGGCATCTGAGGCAAATACCCACCAAGGAGGCCTGAGCTGAAGTATCAGCAGCATCATATGTGGTTCTAAGCAGGTGGTGATAAACAGCCTCAGTGGCAGAAAGTTTGGCATCAAGGTCCTCTTGAGGCTGGCCAAGCAGAAGGGATTGGACCAATGCATGAGCAGCCTTAAAGATCTCCTCCTGATATTTGCGGAGGTGGCCCATATAATTCAAAATCTGAATGGACAAAGTGGTCAAAGCATAGACCCATTTCCCATGATATCCAATTTCTTGGATTCTTTATCAAGGGGATGAGCACTCATGTGTTGCAGTCTAGCAGCTTCATCATGAGTCGCATTCTTAACCACAGAGTCTGCCTGTGGAGGCGTAGAAAAATAAGGATGGTCCACAGGTGCCCTATAAAGCCTGTCCACTTTGAGGGGAAGAGAGAGGACTTGGGAGGGCTGTTGCCAGGCAAGCGACATGGTCTCTTCAAAAGCATCCACCAGGGGAGGGACAACCAGGGAAGGGCCATCAGGAATGCTTAGGTACCTGGCCAACTTGCTTCTTGAGGTATCCTG
Source organism: Neoceratodus forsteri (assembly GCA_016271365.2). NCBI lineage: Eukaryota > Metazoa > Chordata > Ceratodontiformes > Ceratodontidae > Neoceratodus > Neoceratodus forsteri. Next base: position 936,238,709 of record CM028133.1, read on the forward strand.
TTCTGTAGTCTGGAAACCAAAGGTTTTCTGCAGATCCACCATAATATCTGAAAAGGATGGGTCATCGGGAGGAGAGCAGGGAAGCACTTCGGAGGCGTCCCCAAGCATGGAAGATATCTCTGAGGAAGAGATTTGCGAGCCATAATCCTGTTCAATTTCCTCATCCTCCAGATCCCAGTCTGGAAGGGATGGGTCCTCAGGTTTGGGACAGAACCCAGTGGAGGAAGGAGAGGAACTCCTCATCCTAGTGGCCAAAGAAGGCCTGGAAGGGATTGAGGCAGGGACCACTGTCTCCCCCAGAGAAGGAGGGGAGGGGAGGGTCTAGTACAGCTCATGATGGAGTGAACTACAGCCTTGACATCCACCATAGCCAGTTGACCCCACTGCGAAGAGGGAGGAGCCATGGACTGGATGGGCACCACAGAGGAGACAGCTGAGGGTAAAGGACCCGGCCTGCTCGATAGTACCGTAGGGTGAACATAGGCCCCAAAATAGGGATGGGGGAGCACTCAAAGAAGACATCCCCCAAGCTGTCTGAGGCAGTGCCATGATTGTCAACGGGGAAGTCATCGACGAGAAGGGCAGACAAGAAGGTCTCGTCAACAGGAGGGCCATTGACAAGAATGGAACAGAAACCACATAGTCCACCATTGATGAGGGACAGCTAGAATGTGTCATCAATGGGAGCATCATCAACGGAGCAGCCAAGGAGCAGCTAGAGAGCCCCATTGATGGGAGAATCAGAGAATGTTCTGTCGATGGAAGGACCATCAGAGCAGATGCAGCAATCATCGACAGATGATGGCTGACAATTCAGGTTGGTGGAGGCAGCAGTGGAAGTTGCAGCACAACTGCAGTCATCGACAGAGGAGCCGTTGATGACATAGAGGGGCCCACTACTGTTGACAGTGGAGAAGACAGTGTGATATCAGCGGGAGCCCACCTACTTACCTTTGAGGAGTTCGAGGCCTTCGACGATGAAATGGTGGCATGGGGGAAACATGTTTGGTTTTGGAATTATGTTTCTGCCCGGACCCCTCTGAGGCCCTGAGGAGGAGGTTGAAGACATCCTGCAGAGAAGCATTGCTGCTGCTGCTCCAAAAGGGCTACCTTCTGCTCCATGAGGTACTCCCTTAGCTGCTGGAGCCTTTGGCGCTTGGTGGCCTTGTTGAACCATCCACAGAGGATTCTCTCCTTGGAGTGGTGTTCTGGACCCATGCACAGAACACTCACGTCATGGAGGTCCTCTGATGTGATTCTCTGGCCACAGGAATACTTCTGACATAAGGGTTTATGAAGACATCAGTGGATGAAGCTTCTTAGGTGACTTGTAGAACTTGTTGTTGATGGTACTGGAGAAAGCTGGTACTCTTGAAGGAGAACTTAATGTGAACTCGGTCGCAGTTGGAAAAGAACTGAGGGGTATCAGGAGCCTCCCCCTTATATATGCGCAAGAGCACATCAGGTGACAGGAAGGGGAGGCCCCTTGGAGAGAATGCTGGGAAATCATCCAGAGGAAGTGATGTCTATGGTTGGATATCCCATGTGTTATGGCCTGCTGCAAGAGATTGGCTTGAAGAAGATTAATGGATTCATCCATTGTTGGCTCCAAAGGGTTAAGGGAGATTTACCTTTTAGGGCTTTGTTGAAGGTTTTCAGTGAGTAAAGGTGGCAACCATGTTTTTCGTGTCAATCAAGAATGAGTGAAGTAAGTCATGATTTGAATTCTGTATGTAATTTGCCCAAATTCCAAATCTCACTACCTGAATTAGTTCCAACCTATGCATTTCAAAGGGACTAACATATGGGTCTCAAAACCTATTTAGCCAATTCAGAAGCAGGAAATGTTCAACATACTTTATAACTCATAAGATGTTCAAGGAGAGAAAATTAGACGTGTGACACTCATTAAATAAAAATCAACTTCAGAGGCCTTTAACTCCATTGAGAAATAAACAAGGCACTAACAGGTCTAGAGTTCCTCTGAAAGTTGGGGTTTGGAGCAGTGGAAATAAATGCAGCAAGGTGGGGTCCATAATAAGTTAAGCATGAGTGTCAGGGAGGGGGCTCACAATGGTGACTAAGGGCAGAAAAATCAGGAAATAAAAGAGCAAAGGGGAGGTAAAATAACAGGAACTGAAAAAATGGGAAAGGGCGCAAGCGTAAGCTGGTAGGCAGTCTGCCAAAATGCTAGAAGACTAGGAAACAAATTCAGTGAGCATTAGGTGACAGTGGCAGATGTGGGTTAGATTGGCCATTATAGAAATGTTGTCTACTGGGAATAATGACTGGCAGCTGACAGTACTGGATACACCATGCACAGGTAAGACAGGGGTAAGGGAAAAGGAGGTGCAGTAGCTCAGTATGTCAGGGAAGGCATAGTGGCAGTAGAGGATGAAGCAATTAGGGGAGGGAGCATGGTGTCAGAATCACTGTGGGTACAGCTCACAACAGTATCAGGTAAGAAGCTGAGCATCAGTGTAGTCCATAAACCACTGGGACAGATGGAAAAGGGTGAAAGGGAACTAGGGCCTGAAATTGAGAAGGGGTCCCAAAGGTGGAGGTAGTGGAAGTGGGAAATCTCAATCGACCAGGCATAGACTGGGACACTCCAGCAGTTAATGGTGCCAGGAGCCAGGCCCTGCTAAATATGTTGCAGGACTATCTGCTAGTGCAGCTAATAAGGGAACCCACAATGCAGGCTGCCACTAACCACCACCAAACAGGAAAGGAAAACTGGAAAGGGACCTTGGGAAAATAATATTTGATGACCTAAAGATAGCCAGAGAGAGTGTGACAAGGCAGTGGGTAGAGCTAGTGGGATGCTAGGGAGCATAGGGAGTGGTATCACCAGTAGAAAGAGAAAGGTGGTGTTACCACTGTACAGATCACTGGTGAGACCTCACCTAGTGTACTGTGTCCAGTTTTGGAGACCACATCTCCACAAGGACATAAGCAGGGTAGATGAAGTCCAGAGGGTGGCAACTAAAATGGTGCAGGGTGTGCATCACAAGCCCGATCAGGAGAGACTGAAGGACCTCAATATGTACACCCTGGAGGAAAGGGGGATAGGGATATGATAAAAATATTCAAATACCTCATGGGTATAAATAAGGTTCAGCAGGAGAGCATTTTTCAGAAATGAGATGCTCAACAACAAGAAGACATGCTATGAAGCTGGAGGGGGAAACTCACGAGAGATGTGAGGAAGTACTTCTTCACTGAAAGAATGGTGGATGCCTAGAACAGCCTCCCAGCGGAGGTGGTGGGGGCAAACATAGTAATGGGTTTCAAGAATGCATGGGACGGGCATAAGGGAACCTTAGAGGTAGGGAAAGGGGGGTAAAATCAGAGATCAAGTAGGATCTGCAGTATTGCAGTAGGTAGGGAAAATGGGCAGACTAGGTGGGCTAAGTGGTCCATACCTGCCATCAATATCTATGTTTCTCAGTGTGGTACTCATTAACATGGAAAAGGTAGATGGAGTGCAGTTTGGGGGAGCGAATGGGGTCCACTGACCATAGTACCATATAGTTTAAACTGGCCTAGGGTACCAGTATTCCCTCATCAGAGGCTGAGGTTCTGGATTTCAGATTAGCTGACTTTGATCACATGAAGGAAATCATCCAGGAGAAATTTGTTGTAATACATTAAATCTTGGGAGTGGAGGACATCATGGGAGTTATTAAAAGGGACATTCTCGAAGCAACTCAGTCATACTTGAGAACTGTTACCAAGAGTAAGAGGTGCCAGTAAGCAGCCTGGTTCTCTGAAGAAGCCAGGGAAGCAGTGTGGGCCATTATCAGAAACAAAGAGAAACAGGGACAATGAATGACGTGAATGCCATGTAAAGATGAGGGAAGTCAAGCAGATAGTTAGGGGATGTAAGCAGACACTGTGCTACATATTGTGGAGGGGTCGGGGGCAGTTTTTTTAGATATACAGTATGAGGGGGGAAAGGAAGATCAGAGTGGGAACTGTAAGGCTGACAGAAGGGGACACGGTAATTGAGGAAGACAAATAGAAGAAAACATGCTTAATGATTAATTATGCTCTGTATTTACCATGGAGGAGAGCAGGCCAATGCTAGAAAGTGGCATGCTGCAAGCAGGATCTCAGAAATGAGGCAGGTGGTAATCACAGGGGGAAAGGGTCAGAAAGAAGCGTATGGCCCTGAGAGTAGATGAGGTCCTAGGACTGGACTGTTTGCACCTGAGGGTGCTCAGGGAACTAACATCAGAACTGGCTGAACCCCTAGCAGGTCTATTCAGTAACTCACTACAGTCAGAAATAGTTCTAAAAGACTGGAGGGTAGTGGATATATTTTCATATCTGAAGAAAGATGACAAGGAACGAATGGGTAACTACAGGCACACCATTCATAACTCCATTGTGGGTAAACTAGTTTAGTTTTAGTTGACCAGGAAAAGAGGACTAGGCAATTCTATTTTTCAGCCTCATTCCAGGAGAGAGGGGGGAAGCTGCAGATGCAAACTGATTTATTACATTACCAGATTAAGCTGTTGGTGGTATTTTAGTGACTGGGGGGAATTTGCCCAGGACACTGGGGAAATTCCCCTACTCTTTTTTTGAGAAGTGCGATAGGATCTTTAAAGTCCACCTGAACAACCACCAGAACAAGCAGATGGGACCTCAGTTTAACATCTCATACAAAAGATGGCACCTCTGGAGTGTAGGACCTCCTTCATGATGCGCTACAGTGTCAGTATTGGGATTTATCCCACGTTCCCAGTGTGGGGCTAGAACCCAAAACCTTCTGGTCTTCCGGACTCCAAGGTGAGTGTGCAACCTGCTGAGCCACTGACACTGTGAAACTGATGGAGGCACTAGTCAAGAAGGATCTAGTGGGTTACCTGAAGAAAAAAGAACTCCAGGATTGTAGGCAGCACAGGTTCGTGGACAGGAGGTCTTCTCAGACCAACCTGACAAAATTCTTTGGCTGGGTAACTAGGGCAGTAGATAAGGGACAATCTGGATTAATTATACTTTGGACTTCAAGGAGGTGTTCAGTTCAAAACCATGCAGAAGGTTGCTGAAGAAATGAGAGGAGCTAGGTGCAGTGAAGTATCTAGTAAGATGGGTGGGAAGTTATATGAGGGGGAGACAGCAAAGGGTGATGGTAAACAGGCTCATGTCAGGGGAGAGGGATGTCCCAAGTGGGGTGCCACAAGGGTCAGTCCTGGGACCAGTCATTTTATCAATATGTTTATTAAAGACATAGAAGAATAAATACAGGGCAGGATGTGCCTTTTTGCTGACAACAGTAAACCCTGTAGCAAGATAGACAGTAAGGAGGGGGTACAGGAGAGGGAGCCTTTGAGAAAGGGTCTTAGTAACCAGAAATGCATTAGGCATGTGTTTTTTACAATATCTTTTTTTTTTTATACTGCAGCGTCAGTGTTTACTGGTGATGCTGATTGCCTGGTTATGAAGTTGTAATGAATTATCATAAGCAACTCCTTAAATCAATCAGCCATTTCAACAAGACCTAGAGCAAGGCAACCAGAAAGTTAGGCTGTATTGGGAGGGGTTTTGATAGCATGAGGAAAGAGGTAATACTGTCTTTCTCTACATAACACCTGTGAGGCCTTATATGGAATACTGTGCACAATTCTGAAGTCCCTCACCTAGGAAAAAACAAAGATAGTCTGAAGAAAGTGCAGAATAGGGTAACCGAAATAATTTAGGGTTAGCAAGGCAGATCCTTTGTGGAACGACTTTCTGCACTGAACATGCACTCACTGGAGGTCAGAAGGGAGAGGGAAGATATGATAGAGACCTTTAAGTTCCTGAAAGAAATTAATTCGGCAAACTGTGAGGAACTATTGATCAGGAGTTGTGAGTCAAACATACAGGGACATGAATGAAAGATAACAGAGGGAGATTCATTAGGGATGTGGGAAGGGTTTACTTTACAGAGAGGGTGACTGAGCTATGGAATAGCTGACTGGGGGATGCATTGGACGCAAAAACTAATGTAAGACAGAATGTGAGGGAAAGGGAGGCCATAAAGCCTATCTACACATTAGATCCCAGAGTAGCACAGGGTATTTTTTCATTTTTTGCAATTGTTTAACCAGGAGTGACACACTAAGCTGAAAGCTTGTTTACAGGTGCAACCTAGGAGCACAGGGAAGTTAAGTGACTTGCTCAGGGTGGCACAGTATGCAAGTGGGTGCTGTGGGATTCAAACCCAGGTCTCCAGATTTGCAGTGGGCAGACTGAATGGACCAACACTCTTTTTCTGCTGACATTGTCTATGTTCTTGTGTTTCTATGACATTGACCAGTATTGTTCACTGAAAATAGCCTACTGTCAGTTAATATTAGCTATGATGTGAAGAGCAGTACTTTAGCTGGAGACTGACATATCTCGTTCTATTCCTCTTTTTTTATCTAATCATCTTTGTGACCTCACCAAGTGTGGCATCATAGGTGAACAATCTGGCATTAGGTGAGTAATTCATGTGAGTTCCAAGTGTTCAGCAGTCCAAGCTCCCCTCACATGACCTTGAATTGGATGGGAGTAGAGGGGCCACGTACAACCTGTGAGGAGAGTATCATGCACAGTGGTGACAAGGACAGGGAAAGTGAAAGCAGTTTCAAGTACTGTCCTGCATGTCCTGTATCTAATATACACTACATGCATGCAAGGGGTGTATATCAATACTGAACTTGCATGGCAGCAAGCCACGAAGGTGAGCAGAGGGTTATTCTGGCTGCTGTCCAGGGTATGGGCAATGGATACCAAGGATTACTGTACCTGAAGATTGTGTGCGGGGGGTGGGGGACTCTAGTGCCACAGATGTTATCACTTTCATACAAATCAAGATATAGGAAACTCAACCCTTGCACCGTTGCAACACTTTAATCACACTTTCATAAGGTCCCTTATTGTTTAAGGTACACTGGCTCTGCTGGTGGAACAATTAAAACAATTCCAGTGTCTTTCCTTTTCCAGGACAGGGATATGTGGGACTCCTAGGGTCCATTTTAATGTCAGGTTTGAAGCTTAATTTCTTAAAATGCAAAATGGTTGATGTTTAATTGCTGATACGTTTCTGCCATCAGAGCAAGCTAGTATTTTTGGTATACCTTTAGGTTACCTTCCTTTCTAAAATGCTGCTGAGAATTTATGCAGTTACAGCCTCATCAGAAGCTTAAACTGATAAGGGACTTTATGCATAAACACTACATCTATGGCTTAATTATACCAGTATGTGAATTGTTTTGTCACATGTGCCATCTAGCATCTTTGGTGTGAAATGTTAGTAAAAAATACAGAGTTTAATGCTTTATTATTATGACAGACCTTTTTTTCTGTGTGTTTCATTAACTGCTCACCTTAAGAATAGAAATGGGCGAAGTGGCCCCAATCCGCTCCGCGAAGTGGAATGCGGAGTGAAAGTGAATTTGTGGAGTGCTCGGCAACACGAAGCGGAGTACTTCGCGTTATTAATGGGTAACGTGAAGTCCATTGAAAAGAGTGACTTCGTGTTACTCAGTCTTCCCAAACCACTACTCCACTAATCCTTAAGGTGAAGTACATTGAAAACAATGTACTTCACCTTACTTCGCATTGTTTTTAAGCTCCAAAGGCGAATTTTGCAGTGATTCATGGGATTTCGGGTCATGGGCTCTAGATTGTTCTGCACAGCCTCAGTTTGGGGTAGTGTGTGTAGGAAGCTGTTGGAGACAATCTGCTCTGAGAGCTCTCTGTGATTCAAACCTTCTAAAAGATGTTAAAAAAGCCTTTTTCAGTATTTTTTTTGCTGAAACTTTAGTTCATCGATTATAGGAAAACCTCCTGTGCTCATATCATCGAGCATTTATTGTTTGTGTATTCTGAATGTTAATGTACAACATTGAGTCTGTGTACTCAGAGACAGTGGAAGTGTGCTTTGGGGGAGGAGCATATCTGTGGTGTAGGTAGATTAACTTGGAGAAAAACAGTTCTTTCTGTTTTGGTGCTATTTTTCTTGTATAACTGTGTTAGTGTACACACAGTAATATTTTCAATAATTCTTGTCATTTTTTTTGCTGATTGTTGTGGTGCAGCAGTGCATAATTTTAGTTTGTTTAAAATATGTGGTTATATTACTGAAGTTTTCAATTTGCTATGCATTACTTAGTGTGTGTGTGAGAATGTGTGATGTGTGTCATCAAATCAGACACCTTTTATTGTGCCACATAATTTCAGCAATGTGAACCTGCTATCCACTGCAGCTGTGTAATTTTTTGTACTTCTTTGTGGTATCTTTACTGGTGCTTGTACTAGTGTCTCTTACTGCAGCAGTGCAGTACACAGCCTCCCCCCCACGCGGCCCGCCCCAACCGGCAAAGATATTCTTTTCCAGATTTGAATTTCTGATGGTGAGCACTGGTTAGGTGTTATGCCTTTGCATCTGCATCTCTTCAGTGCGCAGCGCAATCTTAATCTGTCTGTACATTTGCTTTTCTTTAGGGACCAATTTCCATCTCTAACTTAAGTCACAGTTGTTTCTTTGGCTTCCCTTCAGAGTACTGGACAGGTGTAGTGCATAATTCAGCATGAATATTGTACTCATTAATATGTGTTTTTAAGTCAGGACCATCATCAGGAGTCACTCGTGATACAAATCACGTTCTTCATCATCACGGTCACAAAGGCAGTCACAAATTACGATTTATGATCATGTCACAAATCACAACAGTAATTTTTTTTACTAGTTAGTTGGATGTATTGTAAGCCTGTCTTGTAGTATCTCTCCAGGCTTCACCACCCCACCATTGTAATCATTAATAAGTGTTTTTAAGTCAGGGAGTTGGACAGTGTCTGCAGCACATACACAGACTGGAAAGAAAACTGCACCCATGCAGTTTAGCACAGTATACTTCCACTGCTCAGAATACATACAGAAGACAACAAAAAAAGAGTATAATTACATACAAGGGTCTGGGATGGTGGAGGAATACATTTTATAACACAGCAAGGAAGGTGTGGGAGGCACATGGTGTGAGGAAAAAAAAACTAATGTGGGATCCCATGGTGATCCAGCAGCAGTTCCAGCATGGACATAATTTGCTACTGATGTCCGTCCCTCTATGTAAGAAAAATAAAATTTACAGAAAGAACAAATTAAGTAAAAAAGAGTACAGACAGAAAAGACAAAAAAATGTAGCTTTTAAAAAAGCTGTTGGGTCTAAATCAAAGTTTGAATATCCTCCTCGTTCTGATCTCAAAGTATCAGCAGTCACAAAACACACTCCTCTCTCTCTCTCTCTCCATCTGCACAGGAAAAAGTAAACGTGTCTGCTTATGTGATTCACTTTCTTCCTACCTAGCTAAAGAGCATGTGACTTACAGTACTGTAAGCCATGTGATGTGTGTGGGAGGCTGCCAAATCTGAAACACCAAGTGGATCACTTAGAATCATAACGAGGAATGCAAAGTCCATTAAAAACAATGACGTCACCTTACTTCGCATTGCCATTCTGCCTTAACGCGAAGTGGTAATGACAAAGCGAAGTGAGCACTTTGCATTGCCCACTCACAATGTGAAGTGCCCACTTCGCGTTCACTTCGCCGACGAAATTTAAATTTGCTGCATCTCTGCTTAAGAATTACCAGTTATTGTGCTGCTACGTGATAAGTAACACTTTGACAATCTGGAGGATTCTAATATTATTTTAAACATAACTCCTACTGAATATATGAACTATTCCTGTCAAAAACTGAATTAATAGGAAACCTCTTCACCCAAAATGCAGCACATTTATTTCTCCCTGATCCGCTGAATACATTCTATCAGTTCCCATAGACATATTTTCCAGGATCACACACCTTGGCCAGACTATTTTCATAGAAAGAATTGTGTTTACTACTAAATAAATGGTATAAAAGAAGAACCCTCCTTTTGGGGAAAGAACTGTACTGTTGAACAATGATAAGCATATATCATATCCAAGCTACTGTACTGGCTGACTGCAGATGAAAACATGGAGCAAGTCTTTTTGTCACTCTACCATATCCTTAGAAGCAAGACAACTGAAACAAGCAAGGGGAAACCACCACCACCTCCAATCACCTATGTGCCTCTAGCAAACGACATCCAGGAAGGAGTGTGCCCCAACTATGATTCCTGAAGATGCCCTAGAAATTCATGCAAACCAGATAAATAACTTTACTGCATCACTGCAACCCTTGACAAGCAAATACTTCTTCAAGTCTCAGGCCTAATTAGCAACTTATATCTGGCAAGTGACTAAAAGACTGTGAGTGAGATTTAACTGGGACTTAGGGTTGTAAGTGGCTATGTACACTCATGCATAAATGTCTCTCCAAGAAATGTTTCAAGTCATCATCTGGACTGTGTACGTGCCAAGTTGTATTTCCAGCATCCACAAGCTGCAGTGCTTGGCTTGCACCTATATATAAGTGTTATGCCAGTTTTCAATTGACATTGTGAATGATCAAGGTGACTGCCATTACAATAATTATTCATTGTTATTAAAAGAAAAATGCATTGACTCCACTTATCAGCCCCCCCTTGGGGAAAAAAAAACTGTTGCCAACTATTCACTACTACCTATATGTGTGACTTGTGCAGCTTGAATAAACATCTAACAAATTAACTGAACTCTCTTTTGTGTGGTATGACAAGATTTTTATTATTAACTCAAGAAATCACTGTGTAAGCAACAACAGATGACAGGGAGTGGATTGTACTCAATATACCATGGTTACAGTTGTTGGAGCCACAAGGCAAAGTTGAGTGAGTTCAATTGCCCATAGTCTTGGTATGCTGAACAAAACCCGCAAATCCAGGCATGGGTTGTTGCACTTATAAAATGGTAATCTCTATTCACAAGTGGAATGTAAGAACAAGTGACAAATGGGAAACAAACTAGAGACTACAGTTTGAAACATGAAAGTGAAACTGTGTTTTCCTGATGCTGGGGTTACAGGGTCTTGAAACAGTGGCATTGGGGACATGTTTAAAAGTAGGGGTCTGCATGGAAAGAGTATCATTTCTGGAATACTGTAAATTATGCACTGTTCATTATTTACATCCAAATAATAAACTGGCACTACTTGTCCACTGTTTAGGAACAACTATATAGCAGAATTTCCCAATATCTTGTGTGACTTCCTGGCCAGTTGCAGAGCATTTTCAAAGCTCTTTGAAGCCAACAACATAGGCTACCGTCACTTGCTGAAGATGCACAATGGAAAATAGACATGTGTTCTGCAGTCTGAGAAATCCAACTTGTTTGTGGCAAAAACATATGAAAAAACTCTTTTTATATACTGTGCATGATAAATGCTGATTTTTTTTTTTTTAATTTTAACACTTTTATATTTGTCTGATCTATCCCATTCGGTACTACAGTATGCAGGCTTGACTGCTGCATATTTTTCTTGTGGTCTGGAATTCATGCTTGGGTTCAACTTGGGGAACCTTGGAGGGCAGTCTGCAGACTCCCACCACCTGCAGCTCCCAACAGCATGCCGTCTGACTGCTTCCACATTTTTTGTGATGTTCATTCACATGCAGTAGTACTACAGCAGTCAGGCTTGACCACTGTATTTCTCTTTTCATTTGGAATCTGGGCTCAGGTTCCACTTTGGCAACCTAGGAGAAGAGCCTGCCCTAAGGTTTTGTTTACCCCATCAACGTCTACTGCTTCTAGCAGTAGTAGTACTGATGCTGGCACTGGGGAAAGTATAGTACTAGTACAAGCAGGATGTTATTGATACCCACTAACACCAAAGTGTCCCCATCCCTCACCAGTACCATCATCATATCTGCTGACTCCAGCATGACCACTGGGACCCCTCCTTCATAAAAACTGCCAGTATGACTACCACAACCACACCTGATACTGTGACCCCTGCCACCAGTGCCACTTTGGACCTAGCCACCCCTAAAACTGTAACCCTAGTTACATGAACCATAGAGTGTTCCAACAGACACCATGATTATTCCAGCCTTGACACCTCCTGTTTCTTTCCTCCTGAAGATGTTTGAGAGGAGGAGCATTTATCAGGGTATGATGATTTCTCATCCCAAGAATTGCCAAGCGACACATCTTCTTCACTGAAGGCAAATGTAAGACGTTTTGAGGATGAGGCATAGTATGGCCTTTACTTTGAGAACCACAAAAAAATGAAGACAAGGGGTGCTAGAGAGTCTGTTACAGGAAGTAAGCTTTTTATTGGAGCTTGATTTAAACTTATAAGTAATTATTTTTCTTTGGAACCCAGAGCTTTCTACATTCGTGGACTGCTAACACTAAGCAAATTCATTATCCTGAAAATTGTACATCCTAATGAAAGAACAGCTGGGAGAGGGGCAGAAGAAGCATGAGACTCCAGCCATGACAGCTACACACTTGCAGAGTAGGAGTCACCAAGAAAAGTATTGATCCACCATGGGAAACCAAGTGATGAACACAAACAGTGAGACAATTTTACAGAGAACTGGAACACAGGATGTGAAAATTGCTGCAGTGGTGGACCAGTGAAAGCAATTTATGAGCCTACAAACTCTGGTGGCAACAAATAAACTGATAAAACAGAATGCCAATCTGTGATACCACTTGGAGGTGGTGGAAAATCCATAATGGATAGGAAATATGAGTATTGTGGGATTAGCAGAAAGAGCAGAGGGTGACTGTACCCAGGACTTTGTGCTAAGTGGTTACCTGAGTTTTTGGGACTGCCAGAGAAAGAAGACATTTTTTTTTATTGAACGGGCTATTCAGTAAACATCAAAGTTGCTGCTACCTCTGGTAATAATCCAAAGACATTACTGATGATTACTACTGGCTCGGAGGTATGGGACAGGACAGCATTCTATATGTGGCAAAGGAGAAAAAGCCCTTGAGGTACAAAGACCAGTCAGTGCATTTAATTCCAGACTTATTATATGCCATCCAGAGCTACCATAAACAGTTTGGTGGGGCTGAGAGAACAACTACATAGCATGGGCATCGTGCATAGCCTGCTAACCCCTGCTCAACTTCCTATTGCCTATAGAGGACTAGTGTTCTAGTACTTTGACCTCCACAATGTTCGCAGTGTATATGCTGCCATTAGGAGATATCATTAGGCGATATGGTTTGAGTTTTCACTGCTACACAGATGATACTCAACTATATATGTCCTTTACACCTGGACAGGATGATGTGGTCTCTGTGCTTAACAACTGTCTGGCCGAGATCAAGAACTGGATGAGCACTAGTTGGCTGAGGTTGAATCCGGATAAGACTGAGGTGCTGGTTGTGGACTTGGGCCATCCAGAGGTGGGTTTCGGAACTGGACAGGTCTCAGGCTTATGGGTCAATGGTGTCCAGCTCATGACCTCAGGCCAGGTGCGTAACCTGGGCATTGTTTTTGACAATAGATTGACCCTGAAATCTCAGGTGTCTGCCATTGTCAAATCCACGTTTTATCATCTGAGGAATATCGCCCAGGTGAAACACCTGGCTTCTCTGGATGACCTTCCTACACTAGTCCATGCCTTCATGACCACCTGCCTTGATTACTGCAATGCCCTCTACCTAGGGCTTTCAGGGGTTGATATCGGTCACTTGCAGCTAGTGCAGAACATGGCAGCCAGGTTTTTGACTTGTACATCTAGGACTAGTCATAGTACTCCTGTGCTGTGTGAACTGTACTGGCTGCCTGTACAGTGGCGGATCACCTTTAAGGTTGGTTCACTGACCTATAAAGCCCTACACAAACAGGGACTCTGGTATCTGCAAGATCTTCTGACTCCATACTGCCCCTCCCGCCTACTCCGATCCACTGACAAGGGATTGCTAGAGATTCCCAGGGTTTGGTTAAAAACAACAGATGCACGTGCTTTTTCCTTTGCTGCTCCTATCCTGTGGAATTCTCTACCTTGTCAGTTAAGTGAATGTCTGACCATCTCAAGTCTCAAGTTTTAAGTCTGAGTTTAAAACCTACCTGTTTCATTTAGCATTTCCTGATGAGTTTTACAGTCTGCAGCTGTCTATGGATGTCATTATCTGTCATTTTATTTTATTTATCAAGTCTAGGATTACAAATACCTTTGAGCCATGGCTCTTTTACAAAGGTTCCACGTCAGAGAAATACAAATTATGGGGAACATCAAGACAGGCATTACAACAATGTGGACATTGCAAACAGAGTACAGATTAATACAGTTCAAGGGTAGCATTGTAACAAGGCAGCCAGTGGCATTTGTCAGAGAAGACAGACAACAGATAAGAAGTGCCAGAGTCATAGGGAGAGGGAAGAGGGTGGGGGAGAAGGAATGAAAGGGTGGCAAGAGGGTGAAAAGTGCAGCATTGGGTATACCAAGATGTGAGGGTAGAATCCAGTGGGGGACAACTAGAGCAGAAAGGGAAGTGGAGAACAAGGTTAGGTTGGGCAGTCACAGGAGCTGTTGGTAGTGAGATAGTCCCAGAGGTTAGTTTTAACATACCAATAGTTGGGGCAGAGGAGATGATTGGGCTGAGGCCATTGAACCAGAGTGGCGCTCGATAAGCAAAAGAGCATTGTCCCTGTGAAGTGTGACAGTGGGGACTTTCAGTAGCTGTAGCGTGGATCTCCTAAGGTGCCATTTGTTAATTCGTGTTGTAACAGAGTTGAGACCCCAGAAGGTGCAAAGGCCAAGGTAGATTTTTTCACCATGGAGCAGGTGAGAAACTTTAAGCCAGTTTGATAGTTGGAGCCAGCGGGTCTGAGTGTAGAGGTCACATGTGTGGGTGAGACGGTGAGCACCAGTGATGAGCCGACATGCTTTATTTAAGGTAGTTGAGAGGCATCTAAGGGTTGTGGTTGTGGCCGAGCCATAAATGATGAGACCATAGTCTATTACAGAGATCACAGAGCTCAGGACTGCAATCTTCAAAGCTTCTGGAGTGAGGTGTGGTCTGTGTTTGTAGATGAGATCAAGCTGTGTATTAGCAGCTCTAGCTACATTATCTACATGAAGTCCATAGGAGAGATTAGGGTCAAGCTGTATCCCTAAGTATTTGAGGGACCCCTCCTGATCTAGAGTGTTCCCCTGGGTGGTGGAGATAGCCAAGTGGTGTAGCTTGTGTGGGTTATGAGAGCTGCAGAAGAGCATAGATTTGGTTTCTTGTCATTGAGGACCAGTTTATGATTAAGAAACCATGTCTCTACAGAACTGAAACCAAGCTGAAGGTTGTGTTGAAGAGTTGCAGGATCTTTGTGAGTGGAGAATACAACAGCATCATCAGCATATAGTATGATCTGCTCAGAGCAGTGGTAAGGGAGGGAGTTTTAGAAAAGGCTAAAAAGAGGGGTCCCAGTATGGATCCCTGTGGGATACCCGAGCGAACAGGCAGGGTGTTAGAAAGAGCGTCTGCAATTTTTACTCTCTGTGACCAGTTTTCTAGGTAGCTTTTAAACCAGAGAGAAGAGTCAGGTGATAGCCCGGCATTCAGTAGTTGGTGTATTAATAATCCATGGTGTACTGTATCGAAGGCCTTGGAGAGGTCGACGAAAACAGCCCTTGTGAGAAGGCCGTTGTCAAGGGATTTGTGCAAAGCTCCAGTGAACTCAAGAAGGGCTGTGGTGGTGCTGTGACCTTTCCGGAAGCCGTGTTGTTGTGGACAAGGTATATTGTATTTATCCAAGTGGTCGGTAAGTTGATCAGCCACGATGCGCTCAAGTGCCTTAGAGAGTGGGGGCCAGTATGGAGATATGGCGATAATTTGAGTGAATCGTCTTGTCTCCACTTTTATGGATGGGTGTCACGGTGGCTGTTTTCCATAGGTCTGGGAATTTTCCACAGCTGAGAGAGAGGTTTAGGATTTTTGTTATTGGATGAATTACCTCATCGAGGGTGAGCAAAAGAAGCTTAAGGTCCAGGGTGTCGCTACTAGATCTAGATTTAGAGATAGCTGTAATAATATAGCGGCGAGCTTCATTCAGCCTTACCTTCCTGAAGTAGAAGAGGGCATGGTTAGACTGAGGGGCTGAGGTATTTGGGGAGTAGACCCTGTTTTCGAAAAAGTCATGGGGTAGAACAGCACTAAGGTCTGAAAAAGCCGTGTTAAAGATGTTTGCGATCACCTTGGGGTCAAAGGTTGAGGATCCATCAACCATTAACATGGCCGAAGAGGTTTTTGGCTGCTTCCCTGTGACATCCTTGATATTGTCCCAGAAAGTACAACCATTTCCCCATGTATTGGTGAGGCATCTTTGTAATAGGTGGATTTCATTAGCCGTATGGCTTTTTTGTGCAGGCATTTCGTGCTTGTTTGTAATTTTGGCTGTCCAGTTGTTTGCCAGTGGCCCTGGCAACTGCCCAGAGGTGATCCCTTAGTTTCAGCTGTGAGAGAAGAGCCGCGGTGACCCATGGGTTAGAAAGAGATTTTGTTTTGCGCCTTTTAGCAGGGGCAAAGAGGTCGCAGGCTTTGTTGAAAATTGAGATGAAGTGATCAAGAGCCAAGTTAACATCTGTTGCTTCATAGATGGGTAGCCAGTCTTGTAGAAGCAGGTGTTGTTTGAGATGTGGAAGTTTTCCATGAGGTAGGACTCTGCTAGCGATAATTTTTGGAGGGGGCTTAAGGAATTTGTTAGACTATGCACACATGACTGGGGAGTGGTCACTGAGTGAGTCTGGGAGAATGGTCATACGAGAAATCCTTGTGGGGTGAGTGGTGAGGACCCAATCTAAGAGGGCACTGGTGCCAGTCTTGTAGTTAATCCTAGTAGGGGAGTTTACCATTTGCTACCTGTTTTACAGTAAATTGTTTTAAAGTGGTATGATTTAAGTCGGCCTGGTGGTGCTGAGGGCTGAGGCACTGGACATCTCACCTCGTGCTATGCCAGTGACCCATGTTCGGGAACGAGCATGGATCACCGGGGGTTGGTGGGGTTGAGAAGGCTTGAGCATCCAATGGACTGCTCTTTTTCTGGGGAGGGGGGTCTTTACTACTCAGTGCCCAGTCACCCCCTTGGGGAGGCTGGGGAACAGGGCACTGGGTAGCAGCTTGGGGAGGAGTTTGGGCAGACGCCTGGAGGAAGCACGGGTGGACACGCATGCACTTCCCTCCATTGGCATCATTGTATGCCCCAAATGCCAGGGGAACAGAAAAGTGGAAAAACTGATCGCACCTTTCGAGCAGCTTGATGGCCATCTGTGCATTCGCTGGGCTAGCTCTGCACCTGAAACTGGATCCATTCAGGTAGGGAGTTGGGGACTCCCTACCACCCCACTGTGGGGGGTAAGCTACAGGGGTTACGAGGTGTGGAATGAAGTTGTGGTAGACGTGTACGGCAGCTGGATCCCTGTTAGGATGCCTGGACATGGGCGCAGAATAGGTCGCCGAAGAGGTAAGAATAACAGCAAAAAAAATAAATAAATAAAGTGATATAATTTTATGACTGTAAAGCACCTTGGTTTTGGAAAGGCACTCTATAAATAAAGTTTTACTTTACTTTACTTACTTACTTAACTTACAATGGGTCCAGACACAAAGAGCGAAGTCTAAGTCAGGACCAGGAGCCAAATCGAAAGTAACAAAGTGTTGATTTTTAAATGGCTAAGTACTTTTGTACTGGACTTTAAAGGACTGGGACAATCATTGTTATTATCTTTTGAAGCAGGATGGGGTGGGATGGTACTTGAGGGGACAGTTAACATTTTGAGTACTTCTGTGCTCTTGATTGTACTTTTTTATAGGATCACTGCCATTACCATCCATGTGTAAAGTACAGCACTCAGTCTGGGCTGCGGTTGTTAATATTCAACATCGCATGTTCCTTCATGGTCCCATTCCACACATTAATGAGAGGCTGAACTATAACATAGTTCAGCAGGATGGCGATTGCCTGACATGCCTTCTGTGACTTCTGAGGGCTTTAAGCCCTTGAGACGAACTTCAGAGTTATGGTTATTGCAGTGCAACAGACTTTAGATATGCACAGGGTCTCTTGTAATTCTGGTTTAAAATGCAGGTTTGTTTTTCTTTGCCCGGTCAGGGCAGGGAACCAGTTAATAAAAAAAAACATGTTGGATAGATACATTAGTCCACAAAGAAAATTGAATAGTTCTGCGACTTGTTCTTTATAGTTAAGTAAACATTAACTGCAAAGAGGAGGATTCCCATGGGAACAAATATATGGGTATACATTCCTGTTTGGATACCATGGATTTTAACAGCCAAGGGGTTGTGCAACCTGACCACTTTGCCCTGAAGTATATTCCACATCCATGAATTGGCTCATCTACAGTAATGGTATCATACTGAGTTTCATGTAAATGCATTTTGTTTTACCTCCAGTGATGTAACAGCTATGGATGTGATGTAACAGCTATGGACATGAGTAGGATTACCTGTATGTAACATGTACCAAATCAATGTAGTGAACTTGTTTCTGTCACATTCATTGTATTCTTTGGATTTGTTCTTGAATAAAATGACTATATATATATATATATATATATATATATATATATATTTATGCAATGGGATGGACATATATTCAGTGTGATAAATGCATTTATCTGAGTCACTGTATGTATAAATAAATTTATACATACAGTGACCATTTATATGCACAGTT
The DNA here is from genome assembly GCA_016271365.2 of Neoceratodus forsteri. Taxonomy (NCBI): domain Eukaryota; kingdom Metazoa; phylum Chordata; order Ceratodontiformes; family Ceratodontidae; genus Neoceratodus; species Neoceratodus forsteri. The sequence goes on from CM028133.1 coordinate 936,257,303, forward strand.
ACTATGTCACAAATCTCTTTAGAATTCATTTAGAATGTTCGGCCTCAGAAGCAGTACTAACCATATTCAAATGGGAATAACTTTAAAACGAAAAAAGATACCATGGTACTGTGAGCACGAAAATTGTTCAGCACAAAATTATCTACAAAATGTGTGGTGTTTCATTTATAGATATCTTTAGTTTTTTTTTTTATAATTAGCAAAAAACAGCATAAAATTCAATTTTCTTTTCCCTTTTTTGACAAACAAATGTGAATAACTTTAAAATGAAAAAAGGTAGCATAGTACTGTGATCATGACATTTGTTCAGCAAGAAGTTTTCTACAAACTTATAGGTGTTTCATTTAAAAGCAACCACTATGCTAGGCAGACATACTCTAGGAAAGTTAACCAAAACTCCCAGAAGTTATTTAAAATAAAGATAAACAGTCAAAACCAAATGTTCCTGCACTATTAGAAAGCATCCCTATTGCATAAATGAAATATAAAATGGTGAGCTGTCAGATAAATGATTTATCTACACTTGTGCTGTTTAACCTTGGACACCACACTCGTGGCTTACGCAACTCGTGAGGTTACCCAAGGTCAAACAGCACTTGTGTAGAAAAATCATTATCTGACAGCTCACCATTGTATATCCCATATATATATATATATATATATATATATAACGAAATATTAATGCATCGTTAGGTCGCTGACAGTGAAAGTGAGGAAATTGATTTTAGGTTCCCACCACCTGCACCTGAATCCCGTCCGCCCCCACCAACAGGCATCAGGGTGTGCTTTGGGGTTGTCGGGCTCTAACTCTCACCCCATCCCATGTGTAAACAAGCTGAGGTGATGCAGTGTAGGAGAATGGGGTGAGAGTTAGGGCCAATGTCCCCAATGCACACCCCAATGCCTGTTGGTGGGGGTAGGGTGCAAGGGGTGAGAACCCTAAAATTGAATTTCCTCACTTTTTTCACTATAGAAGAACTTTAACTGATGCATTAATGAAGTTTTTTGCATATAATTTCCTTACTTTTTAAGAAAGAATAGAAAAGTAGAAAGTTGCACAAGTTGGTGGTGTCGGGCCACATTACACACCCAGTGACTGAAAAGTACATTGACAACAGCAAGACCAGCCACCAAGCAAATGTTAATCTAGTAGAGCAATAGAAAATACTGTCCAGAAAATGTAAACTACAACACACAGTATCTCTGCAAAAAATATATTGTCTGACTCATAAACACCGCTATTGACATCTACAGGACATGTCATCAACACCCTCCAAATTTCAAGTAAAAAGACCAAGCAATGTCTGAGATATAACATGTCAAAATTTGAAATTTTCATTCATCAGAGTGGCACAGTTCCACAACTGTTGACATTTAACAAACACAACAACTAATGCAAAGAGACGCTCTGAAATTATTTCTGAGTGCCTCTTTGTATTAATGATCGTAATGCACATAGTCAGTGGCTGGCCGTGGAGGTGAGAGGTGGCTGTGCCAGTCGCCGGCTGGGGAAGGGTGGGGGTGCTGGATGGGCTGGCATGTCTGGGTGGGGGCACTAGACTACCAGGAAATTGGAAATCCTTATCTATTTTATTATGATGGGGGGGCCGCTAGACTACCAGGGATACGAACAATAATTCTAATTTAATACAGATCTGGGGGGCCACTAGACTACCAGGGATCTAAAAAAGCAATATTTATCAAATGCACATGGGGGGGCCACTAGACTACCAGGAAATTGCAATGGTTATATATTTTATTATGATGGGGGCGCTAGACTACCAGGGATATGAATTGCAATTATTATTTTTACACATTGGGGGGGCCACTAGATTACCAGGGATATAAAAAAAATAATATTTATGAACATTGGGGGGCCACTAGAGATCATTATATATGTTATCATGATGGGGAGGGTGCTAGACTACCAGGGATATGTAAAACATGATTTTTTTAATTCAGGTGGGGCAGAACGAAGCCCCCTGAGCAAAACCTACCCACATTTAAGTTTCTAGGGTACCTCTGGGCTGAGAAAAAACATTTTAAAATCTGGCCATCTTGTCCCTTGCTCGCGATACACGATCGCGATCAAAGAATTTGCAAGCTCGCGATCAAAGATCGTTAGCAAGCCACGAACTAAGATTTTAAAAGCTCAGAACTCTATTTTTAGACCAATTTCAGTCAAACCAAAGGCATGGCTTGATAGATCGGGGTCATCTGAGTAAAACCCATCTAAGTTTTACTTCAGAAGTGACCCCTGAGCCGAGATATTTGTGTTTTTCCAATCAGAAAATCAAAAACAAGATGGCGGACCTCACGCTCAAAGAATTAAAAAAATCCTCAGGGACAAAGATTCTTGAACTGTGAGGCTGCAAATTCTTTGATCGCCAGGTGGGACGAGATGGCCAGAACCCCATTCTTTGTTCACAAAACATACATATAAATTTTTCCATTGACTTATAATGGGAACTTAAAAGTGGCATAACTTTTGAATGCCTTAATATTTTTTCACCAAATGAAAGGTGGCATATTCGGCAACCAAAGCTCTTTCAAATGAGCCATGTTGCAGAGTGGCATGCTACACAATGGCCATGCAGGGCCACATCCAAAATACCAAAAGCTGCCTCCAAAAATGGATAATTTTACATTTTTCAATGTTTTTGTACGCAAAGACCGTAAGTCCGACCGACACACAATTTGGCAAATCAAGAGATCTACCATGCCCCACTGTATTTTCCAACTTTCAGGCAAATCCGTTTAACGGGTCCAAAGTTATTAACACCTAAACTTTTGACTTTAGTATGTAAGTGACCGCTGAACCCGAACTATAGTGGCGCGACCGTGTCACTATAATATATATATAGGTAGATATATATATATATATATATATATATATAGAGAGAGAGAGAGAGATGTAATTCATTGCAAAAAACTCCATTACCATCAGTTAAGGTTGATTTCACACTGACAAAGAGTCTTGAAATTAGACATTAGGGTTACCAACCCTACCACCACCCCCCCTCTACACACCAACAGTGCGTGGTAGTTTTGTCATCGGCCTAACTTCTCACCCCATTCCATGAAACAAGCTGAGATGGCACAGGATAGAGAATGGGGGTGAGAGTTAGCCAGATGACCCTAAGGCACACCCTGACACCTGTTGGTGTGTGGAAGGTGGGGGTGGGGTGGTAGGGTTGATAACCCTAACACCGAATTTCCAGACTTTTGTCAGTGTGAAATCAACCCTAAATGATGCATTAATGGAGTTTTTGCAATTAATTTCCCTTTTCTTTTTGAGAAAGTGTAATGTTACTCATATCCAGCCTGCGCTCCCACCTATCCATAAGCATAGAGAAGTCGCGCAGAAGGGCCCTGTGCTGCCAGTTTTGCAAAATGGTATCCATAGGTGAGAGCATATGCCCTTTGAGCCCGCACTCCTACACACCCATAACTATAGAGACAAAGCACAGGAGGGCCCTCTGCTCCCAGTTTTGTATAATAGGATCCATAGATGGGAGCGCAGCCCTCTGAGCACTGCACTCCCACCCACCCAAAAGTGTAGCGGCACAGTGCAGAAGAGCCCTGTGCTATCAGTTTAGCATAAATGGTATGCATAGGTGGAAGTGCAGGCCCTCTGAGCCAAGCTCTCCCATCCACCCATAAGTATAGAGGCATAACACATGAGGGCCCTCTGCTTCCAGTTTTGCATAATGGGATTCATAGGTGGAAGCGTAGACCCTCTGGGCCCTGTGCTTCCACTCACCCATAACTATAGGGACATAGTGCAGGAGGCCTCTGCTTCCAGTTTTGTATAATCAGATCCATAGGTGGGAGTGAGGGCTTTCTGGGCCCTGCGCTCCCACCCACCCATAAGTGTAGAGGCATAGTGCAGCAGAGCCCTGTACTTCCAGTTTAGTATAAATGGTATGTATAGGTGGAAGTGCAGGTTCTCTGGGCCCTGTGCTCCCACCTACCCATAAGTAAAGACACATAGCACAGGCCTACAGACATTACAAGTAACTCTTGTACTGCAAATATGGCAATATCTCAGTAACCATATCAACTTTGGAAGCAATTCCATGACAGTTGTATTCATGACCTGGTCACCTCCATGCATGCTTAGCGAAAAATCTGTATCTCGAACCATTTTTGAGATATAGGCATCAAAAGGCACCACGGTCACCACAAGGTTATCCTATGGGAAAATGTGCAACTTTGGAGTGTGTAACTACAGAACCAGTGTCACTTTTTTTGCCAAACCAGCAAAAGGCACATCTGTGGTGCAAGCCCTTGCTACTCTGCAAAGTTCATCCCAAAAATCCTGTTTTTTTTGCTATGAAGAGGCAAAGAAAGTTTTTTTGGGCCTGTTTACCAGCGGAAATTTCTCGAAAGTACCGCAGATTTTTCACACCTTTTGACACTCCGCAGCTCTGCAACCATACATCTGGTCCTTGCAAAGATTGTTTGGTGCTCCTTAGAGTCGGGTGAGTTCCATAGCTCTCTGAAGGAGGCGGTGGTGACACCACTCCTTAAGAAAGCTGCTCTGGACCCAAACTGCTTTGCTAACTACAAGTCTATCTCTAACCTTCCCTTTGTTGGGAAAGTGATTGAGAAAGTAGTTGTGCTGCAACTGGAGAACCACCTTACCATCCATGATATCTACGATCCCCTTCAGTCTGGTTTCAGGAAGAGACAAAGTACCAAGACCACTCTGGTTTAGGTGGTCAATGATCTTCTGATGGCAAGAGACCAGGAGTGCCGCTCCATCTTTGTGCTTCTTGATCTTTCTTCAGCATCTGACATTGTGGACCATGGGCTGCTGCTCGAGCGCCTGAGGGTTATCAGTGGCCTGGCTGGTCCAGTCCTCAGATGGTTCCAATCCTTCCTCTCCAGCAGATCTCAGAAGGTGGTGGTGTTTTTTTTTCCTCTAACCCATTCTCTCTGCCATGTGGGGTCCCTCAGGGCTCGGTGCTGTCCCCTATGTTGTTCGCAGTGTATATGTTGCCCCTCAGAGACAATGTAAGATGATATGGGCTGAGGTTTCATTGCTATGCAGATGATACTCAGCTCTATCTGTCTTTTGTGCCTGACCAGGATAGTGCAGTCTCAGTCTTTATCAGCTGTCTAGTGGAAATCCATGACTGGATGAAATCCAGTTGGCTGAAATTGAACTCCAAGAAGACTGAGGTGTTGGTGGTGGATCCAGGTCACCGGATAGAGAGGTCAGTAGCAGGGCTACCTTCTGGTCTCTGGCTTGGAGGTGCCCAGCTGTCTTCCTCTGAACAGGTGCGTGATCTGGGGGTGGTTCTTGACGATGGGCTGACACTGCATGCGCAGGTATCAGCAGTCATCAAGTCTTCCTTTTACCATCTTAGGAACATCGCTAGCATTAAGCACCTTGTTCTGTCTGGTGACCTGCCCACTTTGATCCACGCCTTTGTGACTTCGTGCTTGGACTACTGCAACTCCCTCTACCTGGGGCTGCCAGGGGTTGATATCCCTCATTTGCAGCTGGTGCAGAACACTGCAGCATGGTTGCTGATGGGGACTTCTTGTTCGAGTCATATTACTCCTGTGCTGCGTGAACTGCACTGGCTGCCTGTACAGTGGCGGATCACCTTCAAGGTCAGACTTCTGATCTATGAGGCCCTGCATGGACTGGGTCCGAGCTATCTGCAAGAACTTCTGACTCCCTACAGCCCTGGCTGTCCTCTCCGCTCAACTGATGAGGGGTTGTTAGAGGTTCCCAGGGTTCGTCTGAAAATGTCTGGGGTCTGGGCTTTTATGTATGTGGTCCCACCCTGTGGAACGCTCTACCTCATCAGATTCAAGATTGCAAGACCATGGAGAGCTTAAAGGTGGCCCTAAAAACCCATCTATTTCAGTAAGCATTCAGTGATTATTTTATCTGATTTACTAGAATTCTGCATTACAAGCATTTTTATGGACTGTTTGTTGTTTTAGGTATTTTTAATTATGTACAGCACTTTGGTTTTTAGAATTGCACTATACAAATAAAGTATTATTATTATTATTATCCAACCAGAGCAAAACTTTCCAGATCCAGAGATCCATGGTACCAAACTGTGTATGCAAAGTTACAGGCAAATCAATTGAATGGTCGCAAAGTTATTAAAGTGCACAATCTTGAATTTAACATTAAAATGCCTACTCAACCCTAACTATAGTGGCACTACTGTGCCGCTAATAATATATACTGTATATATTAGGGATGGGCAGATAGTGAAATGTTACCGGATATCGGATCTGGATATTTTGGTGTCATGGTCTGAGTGGGTCAGTTTTCTTTTTGGGTCGGATAATGCAAATAATTTATTGCTTTACTTCAGCAGTGCCATATAATAAAGAATTGAAGCTTCATAACATTTTTACTTTCTAATCGTTTACTGACTTTATGTTTTAAAACACCACAAGGAGCTCAAGCTCTAGCCAAAATAGAAAAGCTAAAAGGCAAACTTACAGCCACATTTAAGTTAGAAAGTAAAGTACAAGTAAAAAACTGCTTTCAAAGTAGTGCAGCCTGGGCCGGCCCGGTGGCGCTGAGGGTTGAGGCACTAGACGTCACACCTCGCGCCATGCCAGCGACCTGGGTTTGGAAATGAGCCCGAGTTGCTGGGGGTTGGCAGTGGAGGGAGACGATCGAGCATCCAGAGGACAGCTCTCCTTTCTCGGGAGGGACAGGGGTCCCTGTTCGGTGCTCGGCTGGCCTCTGGTGAAAGCCAGAGATACAGCAAGCACTGACAACATAGAGAAGGGGTGGGGAGTGGCAGATGTTGGTACCATGCCTTGACATCAGGGCACTAGCCACTCCCCAGAAACAGGGGAAAATTCCCTTTGGCTCCGGCGGAGATGGAGCACTGGAGCTTGCCCTCAATTTGTGGCCATCCTCTTGGCACCCTCCCAACCGATGCTACAGACTGCTTGAGGTGTTGGGGCCCACCTTGTCCCTGCCTGGGGGGTAATCTGAGGCTACATGGGTGACGGAGGACTGACCAGGTAGGGCGGACCACAGAGGGATGACTCCCGAGGAGACCAGAGGTGAGGGGGGAGAGGAGGAATAAATACAAAAAAAAAAAGTAGTGCAGCCCAATGTAAACTAGCACAAGTCCACAGTCAGTAATGCAGCTTAATTCAGTGAGCGAAACCAGTCTGCATATTTGTTACCTCAACTTCACATATTGCTCACCTTCTTTTTAAAATCTGTGGAGGTTATGCTTCAGAAAAGAAGCATGTTCGCATTTTCTGTGGAGAGTTTTGACTGTCACTTACTAATGATGTCACCTGCAACACTAGACACTCTTTTGCTCGGGATGCTTGTTGGTGGTGCTGCCAGGTAACATTTTGCTAATGCAGCCAAAGTTGGAAACTGAGCACAGTTTGTCTTGCAGTACAACAGTGCATCAGGATTGTTTTCCTTCGGTACTGTGTTCTCGGACATGTATATCTCCAGCTCATTGTTGCGGTTTGCTCTACCTCTAATGATGAAGCTGTTAAAAGAAAAAGCAGTTAAGTATTACTGAGTGACAGTACCAGGAGGCATTGTGATTTGAGTCCCATCACCAGGGGAGGGTGGGGGGATCCGTGATGAGGGTGATCCAAGTGACAGTACCAGGAGGTGGGTGTGATTTGAGTCCCATCACCGGGTGGGGGGGGTGAAGTAGCAAAATGCACTAAACTAACAATTTCCATCACATTACCTATGTTTTGTCACCTTGTCAAACCATTGCAAACTAACCATCACCACAACCATCACCTTCTGTGAGTGAGTTTTTTTTGTGCGTTTTCTGTTTTGTGCTGTACTTGCAATGCCTTATGGAATTTGTTTGTGTGACATGCTCCCATGGGTCATCCAGCTCATTGTCATCTACTAGGGATTGGGTCTCCTCATGTGATTGCTGCACATTTTGTTTTCCCTCTGTCCCCTCCACAAGCTGTTTAACAACAGCTCGAGCAAATGCCTTTCCACTGTCAATGTGAAAAAAATGGGTTTTATAGTGGGCGTCAAGTACAGTAGCTGCCACAACTTCTTTAGAAGACTCATATTACAGCAGTCAATTGTCCATTGCTGTCAGAAGTACTTTTCTCATAGCTCGCAGACAAGGGACCTTGATGTTCTCTATCGTGTGGTATAATACAGTGGCTGAGGGTATAGTGTCAGAGCTGCTGGCATTGTTAGCACTTAGGCATTTGGTTTCAGTCTCAAATGGATGTAACAAACTGCATACATTCTCTACCAGACTCCACTGTGCTGAATTAAAAGTTCGGGTTTCAGATTCCGAGGCATACGCAGTTAACACCCTCCTCTGCTCTATTAAGTGGTCTAACATGTAAAAAGAGCTATTCCACCTTGTTGGGACATCCTATATCTGCTCTTGGACTGGGACGTGTAATGTTTTTTGTAATTCATTCAGCTTTTCAGTTGCTGAAGATGAATGCTTAAAGTGTGCTACAATTGAATGACCCGTGGCCAACATTTCCTCGACAGATTTCTGTTTAAAGATAGCATTGTGCACTATTAGCTGTATAGTATGTGCAAGGCAACCCGCATTTGGTATTGCACTGAATCGCATAGCTTTTGCTATATTTGGGCCATTGTCTCTGATTACAATATGCCTGGAACTAGCTTTGATTCCCCATCCATCCAGGACTCTCAGAAAATCTTTAGACAAATTTTCCCCTGTATGTCTATGGCACAGGTGTCTCAATTCTAGCAGTGCTGTTTTCCTATTGAATGATTCATCCACCCAGTGAGCTGTAATTGGAAAACAGGAAACAGTTGAGCACTCAGTTGTCCAAGTGTCCATAGTGAATCCAAAGGCAATTACATTGTTAATCTCAGACTGTATTTTAGAGCGTTATCTGTTATACATCTCAGGCATAACTGTGGCAGAAAAATGTTTTCTGGATGGTACAATATATATTGGCTCCAAACATGACATTAGTAGTTTAAAGCCCTCATTCCCAACTACAGATATGGGCTATTCATCTAGGGCTATCATTTCAGCAACTGATGTAGTTATTTGTGCTGCTGTGGTGTGGTCACTTGGGAAGGGATCACTTTTAGCAAAGCATACTTCAACTGTTTGGCATTCTCGTTTAATGTTTTTGAGGGGGGTTCACAAGAGAACATTTCTTGCCTTGCTAATTCAAGCAGAGTTTTTTGAACATGCAGGTCTATAAACTTACATTTGTACTTGTTCCTGAGGTGATTAAGCATACTAGAGGTGCCAAATGTTTTTACTGTAGTGCCACAACTGATGAAAGATGAGCACAGACTGCATTTTGCTTTACAGTCTGTCTCACTCTCAACAGTGTAATACTGCCATACAAGAGACTTGTTTGCCATAATGATTGCAGACTTGGACAAAAGAAAGGGCTCACCTCTATTAATTTTGCCAGATAAGGTTTCACAACAGGAACAAAGTGAGATGACAGCACTATTGTCGGCTAGTTTCACAAAGCATTTATTAGTTCGTTATCACAGATTTATGCTTGCCCGCAGAACCAACACCTTTTTCCCAGCTGCAGCAAACCAACCCAAACAAGCAACTGAAATATGACTGGACTGGTTCAAAACTCACTTCCTTAAATACCAGTCAGGGCATGACTTGGTGTAGCTGATTTTATATACAGATATATATAAAAGACAAAGAGCCTCTGTGCGCAAACACTGAGGCAAGGGTTACCCCAAAGGGCATTTGGCTGAGAAGCCAAGTTTCAAGAAAATACAAAATCACACATGCCCACACAATGCAAAGCATCATGGGCTGCATATGCAAATCACCACATATATAACCCTAATGCCTCATTTCCCAGCCTTTGTCACTTTGACCCTAACTGGAGCATTAATGAAGTTTTTTGCAACTTATTTCCTTACTTTTTGAGCTAGTATAATAGTATCCTTATTTTACTGTGGGAGGACCCTGCACTCCCATCCCTCTGTAGATGCATACATGTATGTAACTGTGGAAGTACAGGGCTCTCTGGGCCCTGTGCTTCCATTTATAGGATGACAGTGCCCAAATTGTCAGCATAGCCATCTTAATACCCCACCTCATGTACCCGGTACAGAAAATTTTTGAATCCCCGGCCAAACATAATTCTGCGCAACTGCAATGCCATTCTGCACCACTGGTGCGAAAACACATTTTGGTCAGGATTTGAAAAATGACAGCTATGACATACATGAAGTGGGGTAATAAGAAGGCTATGCTGAAAATCTGGGATGAAAATATTTAACATTTCCAAAGTTACAAACGAGTGTAGCGAAATTGTAATGAATGGTCATAACTTAGCATTTTTTCATACTTTGACCCCAAAATTTCAACACCTCACCTCATAAACCCCTTAGGTAAAAATGTTCAAATCCATGCCAAAATGTCATTCCGCACCACAGGAATGAAAACATGTTTCAGACAGGATGTGAAAAATGGCAGCTGTAACTGTTCACCAGGTGGTGTGAAACAATGGCTATGATGAAGTTTTGGACTTAAAATATTGAAAATTACCAAAGTTATGCATGTACATAGAACAATGACAATGAACATGTGCAATTCAGCCATTTTTAGGGCCTTTTTCACCTAGTTTTTAACACAGGTTTTTTGGAGCCCACCTCAAGAACCCTGGTGATAAAATGTCATTAGTCCAACCCGAAATGTGATTTTGCTCAGTGACCACAAAATCACCTTCTGGGCCTGATTAACAAAATGACAGTGGTAGTGTTCAAGAGGTGGGGTCCCAAAAAGGCCATGTTGAAAATTTTGTGAAAAAATTGCAAAAAATGGCAAAGTTATGAAAATATGTTCAAAACGCCATTGAAATACAATTCAGTACTTACCTTTATTCCTCAGTTCACGGTTCAGCTTTGAAGAGTCCAGAAGTGTCCCAGTCCACAGAAGATGGCAGCCTAAGACCTCCAGAGGTAAGTATAGGAGTAAGGGGGTGGGGGCTCAGTGGGAGGGTCAGGATGGGGCAGGGTGCATCAGAGACGATGAAGGGACATTTTCTTTTTTTCAGTCAGGGGACTGTTTTCTTTTTTCCAGTGTGAGTAAATTATATTTTAGAACACTGAGGGTGAGCTCCTAAGTATCACACATTGCTGGAGGGGGCACTAAATGCCAACATGGGCATTGGGCCCACCGATGTAAGATTATTAATAAAACAATGGGCTGTGGGGGGCATCTTACATTGGGAGTGGGCATTCCGGTGTTGGATATTAAATGAATCATCAAGGGACATGGGGAAAGGGATCAGAGGGTGAGGGGTACCACTAGACAGCAGGGAATGTAAGGGGACACTAATCATGGAGTGAGGGGTGCCACTAGACACCAGAGAAGATGCGGGGGTCACAACTCACACTGCAGCTGGCAGCAGGAGTTCAACTGCAGCTGCAGTACTAAATAAAATCCTCTGTTCTCATACAGAGAATGCGGCGGAAGGCTCCTTTTGCTAAGCTGGGCACCTAGGATTTCAGTTGCAGAGAAAAAGTATTTCTGACCCTAACTGTGCAAAACAAACACCAGAATCTAGCTAAGCAGGGCCAGTTTAGCTAGGTTCTGGTGTCTGATTTGTAAAATGACAACATTTTTATGTATTTTCCATGCATTTTAGGTATTGGAAAGAAAAAAACAAGTCAACTTAAAAACTGAATAACTTTGCAACAGGTTAATGTTTTTGCACCAAACAAGCACAGGCAGTTCTGTTACACAAGTTCTTACTACCATAGAAAAATCACACTAAAACACCACACAATCTGGGCACAAGGCAATGAGGGAAAAAAACTGAAAAAGTTGTAACTTTCACTTTTTTACACTATCGGGACCTCAGAATCCACAGTTCCAACCAGAAAGAAACTTGCCACATTGAGAGGTCTACCCCACAGGACAGCACATACCAAACATTATGCAAATTTGTTGAATGGCTGCAAAGTTATTAAAGTTCAAAACTTGAGGCTTAACATTAAACAGGCTATTCAACCCTAACTACAGGGTCACAACCATGCCCCTTTAATATATATGTATGTGTTATACTGGCACGGTACTGCCAGTATAGTTACGACGAAAGGTACAGTGAAGCTTTTCAGGATGAAATCTACTTTTACAGCACTCTGCAGAGTTACTGCAGTAAGTAATTTAATTTCAATGTAAATTAATCCCTTTTGTCATGCAGGAAAATATGACACTGCCAGGATGAAGTGAATGTCATAGTTTTCTGCATGACAAAAGAGACTAATTGCCATTAAAGTTAAATTGTTTTTCACAGTAACTGTGCTGCAGCATGCTGCGGAGTTCTACCAAATGCTGCAGAATTAGATTTCATCCTGGCGAGCTTCACTGTAATTTCTATGTTAAACCCGAATTTATGAACATTAATAACTTTGGAACCATTCAACAAATTTATATGAAATTTTGCATGCTTAATGTCTAGGGGCAGGTTTCTTGACCTACCAAATTTCGTGGGAATCTGTTCTGCGTTTTCTGAGATACAGAGTGTTGCAAAAACAGAAAAATCCATACTTGACATTTTTTTGTCCACCTGGATCTCAGAAACGGCTGTAAGTTGAGATCATAGATTTTCAGGGTAAAAAGCCTTTGCCTCACAGATGTACCTTTTGAAGGTTTGGTGAGAAAATATTAATCTGTTCAAAAGTCATTAAACTTTAAAGTTTCCCATTATAGCCTATGGGAAAAAATATATTTGATCTGAAAGTGTAAGCAGGTAAACAGCCCCACAAAACAGTTTCTTTGCCACTTCACAGCAAGAAAACGGTTAGAGATTTTGGGCTGAAATTCACAGGGTGGCAATCCCTTGCCCCACAGTTATATCCTATGCTGGTTTGGTGAATCAATGGACACCAGTTCCACAGTTACAGGACCCCAAAGTTGCAAATTGTCCCATAGGATAACACTGTGGCATTTGTGGCACCTTTCGGTGGCTATATCTCAAAACAGTTCAAGATATGGATTTTTTTGCTAAGTGCAGCTTAGTAGACAGGTGTACTAAGTATGTATGGAGGTGGCCAGGCCATGAATACAACTGTGAAGGAATTTTTTTCCAAAGTTCCTATGGTTCCTGAGACATTGCAACTTTTGCAGCACAAGGGTTAACTGGAATGGCTGTCGGTGTGCGCTATGTCTCTATATTTATGGGTACATGGGCCCTGCACTCCCACATTTGGATCCCATTATGCAATAATGGGAGTGCAGGTCCCCAACATTGTGCAGTAGTGGGAGTGCAGGGTCACATGGAGATGTGATATCAATAAAATATCAGTACACTTATGTATACTGTAGATGGGAGTGTAGGGCCCTGCGCTCCCACATGAAAATCAGAAACCATTACAAAATATATGCATGATGGGGCCCTGTGCTCCCACAACCACATACGATTAACATTATACTTTCTCAAAAAGAAGGGGAATTCATAGCAAAAAAATTCATTAATGCATCAGTTAGGGTTGTCATTAAAGCAACAAAAGTTTGGAAATTCGATGTTCGGATACAAACCCTAACCCACACCCCCACTCTCCACACACCAGCAGGAATTGGGGTGTGCCTTGGGGTCATAGGGCCTAACTCTCACCCCATTGTTCTATAGTGTAAAACTCAATTCCCTTACAAATGGAATGGGGTGAGTGTTAGGGCAGACAACCCCAAGGCACACCCCAGCGCCAATTGATGTGTGGAGAGTAGGGGTGGGGGGATAGTGTTGACAACCCTAACATTGAATTTCTAAACTTTTGTTGCTGTAATGACAACCCTAACTGATGCATTAATGAAGTTTTTGCAATGAATATATATATATATAGATATATTTTTTTTTTTGAAGAAAGAGTGCTGGCAAAAGAACTTCAACCACTAGCAGCAAGAACAGGAGCAATAAGAACAACCCCCCCCCCCACTATGAAAACCATGTTAACGGCATTCACCTTTGTTTATTTCCATCCTAGCCTGAACAGTAGCAGAGAGGTGCAGGGCACCCATTAGTGCTACTGGTCACGGGGAACAACAACTGCAGGGACAGACAAGTGCATCTGGTAGTAATGATTTAGCTTTTGAGAATATTTGAGGTTCTAAAAGTGTCTTTCCATCATCTTCAGTCCCAGTTGTTGCTATTTAGTCTTCCTGTTTCTCATATGTCTTAAATTTAAACTAAAGCTAGAATAGATTTAAAACCTTAAACAAGTAAAACCAAACAAATTTAGACAATACAGTCTTTCCAAAGATAGTAGAAGTCATAGGTAGTTTATTTAAAGTGTTTTGCCTTTCTTTGTATTGTGTAGATTTTAATAGATTGTAAGCACAAGCACTAGCACTTTTTGAATTTTGTACTGTGTCTTTAAATTTTGTCCACGCATCCCCTGTGGAAGACCCTGAGTGAGATGAAGGGCTGTGGTTCAGTGGGCTCCTTTATTTTACTCACCATTAAATAATGAAAACTCATTTTTGCAGTCAAGAAACAGATAACTGTGTTAGCAAAACCAACAGGAATTGCACATACTATAGCACAACAAGGCAAGTATGCCACTTGGAAAGAATAGTAGAAATCAGAGGAAGAAAACAACAACAAAGGTTCATGCCTCAACACTTTTTTGGTGCTTACTGAATCAATCAAAAAGAGAGTCTGAAAATACCTTATCATTATTACAGTAAGTGAGGCTTATGTGGAGGAATATGATGAAACAGAGGAGACTATTGACTTTGACAAAGCAATCCAAAAAATAAAGAAATCAGGCTAATATGCTGAAATATGACAGAGCTGGAGGACATCTATGAGTATATTGCATGGAATGTGGAGACCTGTGTACTCCCTAGGAGGTGCTATTCCACGGGCTACTACCCCTGCCTATTTGGCTAGTAGCAGGTTAAGGGGCCTAGGTTCTGCAATGGGTGCCTCCACCCGGAGGTCAGGGTTGGCAGTGGTCAAACTAACCTGGGCACAGCCCTCTGGGACACTGTAACCCCCCTCTTTCCTTTCTAGTGGCCTGAGCAATATACAATAATCACTTTCACAGTACCCCTTGTGCACCACACAAGTACCCACACTGTTTGCACTTGCCACCATGGCTGGTTCCTCTGGCTCGACCCTGGGGACCCCCTGTAAAACAAGGTTATGCACAGCAAATAGCAACAGTACAGTACTCTTGGCACAAACTGGAACCACAGTCAGGTTAAATGCAGAAAAAGTTAGATATGATTTATTCAGGGGACTTGAACAAGGAAGGGGTGTAATCAGGTTGATTGGCTTAAAGGCTATATTAATCAAACAGTTATGCATGTGCTTTAAGTCCCCACACAGTCACACCTCTGGGTACCCAGGTAGGGAGACGATGGGCTAGCCAGGAACGTTGCAGCTGGTTAGGGCCCTGTGATGGAAGAAAGCAACATGCACAACACACACTATTTGTAATCCAGAGCAGGAGGGCTCAGTTCGTGAAAGAAAAAAACAACCAGACAATCAGATGACAACACATTAGATTTAGCTGTTGGTGCAGGGAGCTACCCTGATGATTACTCACAATACCCAATACTGGACACAAGCAGGACAAAATCGAGACTGCAGGTTGTTGAGCTGGAGTGCCTGGAGAAGCTGGGCCCACATGAATCACTGAGGCATCGTTCCTGTTCAAGTGTGGAGCAGGGGGCTGATCCCCAGGCAGGTCTCTCATCGATGGCTTTCTCTGTGCAGCGGGTAGTCCGGCTGGGCCAGTGAGGCAAGGACCAGGCCCAATGGAGATGATTTTGGATTCAGTCCATGGGGCTGGATGCAGCTTCCAGCAAGCAGAATACAGTTCAAACCACAGTGGGGAACCAAATAGTGACCCACTAGCAGCCCACAGCACATTTACACAAAAGGAAATTCTAATGCAGCTTCCAGCAAGCAGAACACAATTCAAACCAGAGCAGGGAACCAAATCATGATTCACTACAAGCACACAACACATTCACATGTAAGGAAATTCCACTGTACCAGGCAAAAGGCTCTCCGGTCGCAATTAGAGAGTCTCTGCACAATCCGGGAGTTCAGAGGTGGCTGGAGGTCCAGACAGGCTGATCGCATTCAGCAAATCATCGTTCTTCTTCAGATAAGAGCCTGGTCACAATTCAGTGGCCTACTTTGCTCTCCAAGTTCGGATTCAGTCCGAAAAAGGCACAAGTTCCCTCTCAGGGACAGCATGCAGGCCAAAACGCAGGCCTTTCCACAGTTCTCCCACGACAATCTAAGCCAGGGCTGCTGTTTGAATCATTCAAGCTGTTATCTCTTCACTTCCCAACTCAGAACTGGAACTAGCTGCAAGAGCTTGGGAATTTCCTCAAGATACAAAAGGTTTGGTTGGCTGATCTGTCTGTCGGTCACAACAAGGGCTCCCCTCCAGGTTATTTTAGGTGCCAAAATGCAAAAACTATAATTCCTACAAGTTCTGACCCCACCAAGCCCCTGTAGGCAGGCTCCATTTTAGGGTCCCAAATGTACTTATTGGCCCATTTCAACACTCCAGGACCAAGATGATGGAAACAAACAGAACTGTCTATGCTGCAAAGAAGGCAGGTTAGAACAAACTGCAATATTATTACTATTCTAACAAATGATCAGCAAACAAGCATATCTTCTAACAGAGCTCCCTTTTAGATTAATTATGACTGCAATCCAGGCAGCTCTTAAAGAGACAGTACACAGATGCTATATAGGCACTCTCTAGCAATCACATTTAAACTGAAAAACGCAGAACACCAGCCTGGCAACGAGCATTTAGACAAGCTCAAGGAAGACTTTTCGGGAACCTCCATTTGTAGGAGGGTTACACCTGCACTTATGATAGGATTTTATTACAAGAAACTTGGCTTATGGGAAAACAATTTTACTTCGAAGGTTGTATCTGCCCTGAGTAACCAGCTATTAGACAAAACAAAATGGGATGTATGTGTGTGTTGGGGGGGGGGGGGTCTACAGTAGTTACTTTAGTTTCTACAGCCAGTTTTAAGGAGGCAACATTACCAGATATAAGGGAACCTATCTTTTTATGAGTCTGGGTGGTCAATTTGGATTAAATAGATTTTATTATTGTCAACTCCTACGTTCCCCCAAAAGCTTCTGATTCTTCCACTCTGACCCACTAGACCCTAAACTCTATGATGCAAAAATGAATGTCTCTCTTTTTGGGGAAAGTACTAATTATTGCAGGTAACTTTAATATGAAAATAGGTGATGCACAGGAAGTGTATAACTGGCTTGTGGCTGATGTATATACCATTAAGACATTCAACAGATACTAACATAAATAAATCTGGGGAAAAATAATGTCCTTTTTGGCAAAAAGCTATGAAAAGTCATAAATCAGTCAGACATATACAAGTATGGATGCTCAGTACTGCAGCACATTTATAAATCCGCAAGACTGGAATACAGGAAAATGTTAAGAGGTAAACAACGGAGTAAAATAAAGTTTTGAGGAGTCAGTTTCAAGAAGCAATATATATGAACGATAATAAACCTTTTTGGGAACTAGTAGTGCAATGTACCTCAAACAGGCAAATGAAAATAATTTCAGTGGTTAGTAATTCAGTGTGGGAGAAATTTATTTGTGAAAAAGTATGCTTTAGTTGAACTAATAATGAATGGAACAAGTATGGGCAATATGATAAAGCAAGATAACTATAATTACTCTATTCACCCAGATGAGGAAGAAAGATTGTTTATAAGTGAAGCCAATGTTGTCAAGGCCATAAAAGCACAAAAAAGAAATAAGGCCCCTAGGTGTGCAAATTCCCTGAGGATATCTTTTTAGTGGAATGAAAGCATGGGCCAAGATCCCTACTCCTTTATTTAAGGAAACTATTGGAAATGTAGTACTGCCTGCAGACTGGACTATGGGTACAACTGTACCATTATGCAACAGAGGTGACCCTCAAGACCTCTAAAGTAAAGGCCAATCACACTGCTTTGTAGTGGCTTAAAGATTCTTTTGAGAGTTGCCTTAACTGAACTTGCTACATGGACAGAGAACTGTAATATTTTCTCAGACTCCAAGTAATATTTTGAAAGATAAAAGGATCAATAACATATTCATTTGTAATAATATGATAAATAAATATGTTACTTAGAAAAGAACAAATATTTTTTGCTGCTTATTTAGATTTAGACAATGTACACAGTGATATGCTTTGAACCTTATTTGAAAATTTGCAAATAAACAGACATTTACACAAAAATTATACAATTGATTCATACTAACGGCAAACGCAAGGCAAGGAAAATTTTATTTGTCTGGTGCCCAATCCCTGAGGCTCTGGGCGCCTTACAACAGAATAGGGTCAGTACAATACAGCATACAGTTAAAATAATTAAATACATACCATATATCTCAGCATGTCAAAATTAAGTTTATCAGTTTATCCCAGTTAAACATCCTCACCAAGAAATGTCAGATGAAAAAGATAAGCCTTTAGCCCCCGTTTAAACTGTTTGACCATTGGGGCCTCCCTGGCAATGGTTGGCAAAGTGTTCCACTGGGTAGGCGTGGTGAAACTGAAAGCACGGTCGCTGGATGTTTTCAGCCTGACCCCTGGGAACATCAAGGAGGCCCTGGGTTGAGGAATGGAGGGAACGGGGCAAGGAGACATGTGCTAGGAGATCAGCCAGGTAACCAGGGTCCAGTCAGTATAGGGCCTTATAGGTGAGCTAGCCCACCTTGAAGAGGATCCTCCACCTGACAGGCAGCCAATGCAGAGCCCGTAAGCCTGGAGTCACATGACTAGATGTTGGCAGTCCTGTCAGCAACCTCGCTGCAGCATTCTGCACTAGCAGCAGTCAGCGGAGGATCCCTCCAGTGACCCCAAAGTAAAGAGAATTGCAGAAATCCAGCCTCGAAGTTACAAAGGCATGCACCAGTGACAGCAGGTCTTTGGGCAGAACTGGGGGCTTAATCCTGGTGGGGTTCCTCAAGTGGTAAAAAATACTTTTGACTACAGATGACACCTGAGCTTCAAGTGTCAATCTGCTGTCCAGAACAATGCCAAGGTCCCACATCCTAGGGGTGGCCATCAATGGTGCGGATCCCAGAAATAATACAGTATCCACATCAGAAGCACACCCATCACAACTGTGATCTGGCTCAATCACCAGTACCTCCGTCTTATTCGGGTTCAGCCACAGCCAGCTGGAGGACATCCAGTCATTGATCTTGGCTGGGCAGTTGTTAATTATTTCCATGGCATCATGTGTTCCTGAGGCAAAAGACAAATACAGTTGGGTATTATCTGCATAGCAATGAAACCCCACACTGTATTGTCTAATGATCTCCCCCAAGGGCAGCATGCATACCACGAATAACATTGGTGACAAGATCAAATCCTGAGCTACTCCACAAGATAGAGGCCTTAGGAAGGAGGAGAAATTCGCCATCACCACCTGCTGCTCTCTGCCAGTGAGAAAGGACTCATACCAGTAGATGACAGAACCGGCAAGTCCACAATACTCTCAAAGACAATCAAGAAGCATAATGTGATCCATGGTTTCAAACACTGATGAGAGATCGAGGAGAACAAGAATTAACCTGTCTCCTCCATCTCTAGCCTTGAGGAGGTCATTATGCACCCCAACTAATGCTGTTTCCATGCTCTGCCTAGCCCTGAAATCCAACTGGAATGGCTCGTAGATATCAAACAACACAAGGTGTTTCTTGAGCAGTTGCACCACTAGTTTCTCGACAACCTTGCCCAGAAAAGGCAGGTTGGAAATAGGATGGTAATTTGCCAGGACATCTAGGTCAAGAGATGGCTTTTTTCAGGAGGGGGTCTCACCAGAGTCTCATTCAAGATGTCTATAAAGATTCCTTCTGACACTGAGCACTGGGCAAACTTAGCGAACACTGGGCCAATGTTCCCAACACATCTCATCAAGAAATGAGTCGGGGCTGGGTCCAGTTCACAATAAGTGTGTTTTAGCTTTGAGATCACTTCAGTGACCTCGGCCACCTCCACTGGCTGAAACTCATCCCAGACAGATGGAGTGCCTCTGCTCCTTCCAGGCCAATCCCTGCGAGAAAAAACTTGTCTCACTGATGGGATTCCACCCGGATGGAGGACACCCTGTCAGAGAAAAACAGAGCAAACTCTTCACATAACATGGTTGAAAAAGCTTTTTTCAGCTGCAGAAAGACTGGATGTAATAGTGTGTCCACAGTCTGAAAAAGCTGGGATGGTCTGTTTTTTCCTGTGGCAATCTCCCTGGGCAGGAACTCTGCCTTCTTACGGCTGATTTCTCCTTGGTACTTATGGTAATGAGTACACAAGTCCAGTTTGTCCCCTTCTGAGTGGGTCTTCTGCCAGCAATGCTCCAACTTCTGACTCTTGATCTTCATCTCCTTGAGGTTGCCATCAAACCAGGGGGATCTCAAGTGAGAAGATCTGGGTCGTATACGGACTGGTGCGATGGCGTCAAGCACTTCAGAGATCACCCTATTATAGGTGTCCACCGCCTCACCCATGCCAACCACACATGCAGCATCTACACCAGATAGATCAGCCACCACCAGGGGTCCCTTTGAGGACAATCCCCTTAAAGGGCGGTAGCTGACCAGCTCAGCAGGGGAGGTACTTCCAGAGAGGCCATGAACAAGAACTTCACCATGCAATGATCAGACCAAACAACCTCATCAGTCTTGAGGTTAACAACCTCAAGCTCCAACGAGAAGATCAGGTTGAGCATGTGGCCATGGTGGTGGGTCACAGAAGTAACCACTTGTGTCAGGCCCAGTGATGACATCAACTGGAGCATGTCATGTCCAAATTGCAAGGATCCATCATTGACCCAGGCACTGAAGTCCCCCAGAATAAAACATCTGGGGGGACTGCAACACCTTGCTGATGATGAAGTCCATGAACTCCTGCAAGAAATCTCCCCCCAGACCCGGAGGGTGGTAAATGAGGAGAATCCTGCAGTCTGTACCCAGACCCCCACACACTGCCACATACTCAAAAGATCTGGCTAAACCTACTGGGTGCACAGTGAAGCCCAAGCCAGCTCTAAAACTGTTGGCCACACCCCCACCTCTGCATTCCCTTCTCGGGCAGTGCACTACGGAGAACCCAGAGGGGACAACTGCCTCTAATATTTGCCCAACGTCATCACCCAACGAGGTCTCCATGATGCAAGCAAGGTCAACCAAAGAAATCAAGTCTGCCATAATTGCAGTCTTGTTTCTCATTGACCTGGCACTGCATAGCATGGGCCAAAGGGGACTGGTAGATGCAGCCAGCCCCCTGGCTACCTGCCCACCCGGTCCTCAGGGAACAGGGATCAAACACATCTGGCCTCTCTCTCTCGAGGCTCTGTCTAATCCTAGGGCATCTCCTGTACCCAATCACCCTGATCCCACTCACCTCCATTGTGCCCCCTGCACCCTTCCAGTGCTGGCCTGCATGAATCCTAGTGATACTAATAATAATAGCACTCATATAAGAATGGGGAGAGATAGAAAGATATCTGGGAAAATCTAGTTTTTTAAAGGAGTAAAACAGAAGTGCCTGCTGGCCCCCCTTTCTTCTTAACTTTTATTTGGACTCACTTTCAACTTCAAGAAAAATTGATACTTTTGCCTCATCTATCAAGAACATTAAGGTACAAAATTTGTACTATGCAGACAATGTTGTTCTGTTGTCCCAAACCCAATTTGGCTTGAAGAGAATTCTAGTAGCT
Source organism: Neoceratodus forsteri (assembly GCA_016271365.2). NCBI lineage: Eukaryota > Metazoa > Chordata > Ceratodontiformes > Ceratodontidae > Neoceratodus > Neoceratodus forsteri. The sequence continues at coordinate 936,279,020 of CM028133.1, forward strand.
ACAGAAAACCATCTGAAAGAAAGTTGAAGATCAATGAAAAAAAATTCAAAATTATGATATTAGGAAGAAATGTGGATTATGATAACATATGGGAAGTCAGGTATTTATTGCTAAAATTGCCAGGGAATACAAATACCTAGGAGTTACTTTCAAAACATCGAATAATTGAGATTCCCATGTCAAAGACGTAAAGAAAACAAGCTACAGTACATACACTTCTAAAGGTATAATGAGGTTTGGGAGACAATTTGCAGGTAACTTTTGATGCATTAAGAAAAACCTTTGATATCAAGGCCAGTAGTCAAATACTCTTTGGTAGTAAGATCTGGGACTTACTATATGGAAAGAAAAATATTTAAAGTTTAGAGGTGCTTTAAAATATGTTCTTAATGAACATTTTATTACTGCCCTGGGACACCCCAACAGCACTATTGTATGTGGAGACTAATACAATTTCCTTAAAAACAAAGGTCCTAATTAGGGCTGTAAGGTGGTGGAAGAAGGTAATCTTGGCCCAATCTGACAGTATTTTAAATCTAATATGGGAGATGTCAGGTGATATTACAAATGACTACAAATGATTTCAAGGGTTGAACTACCTTCTAACGAGACACAGTTTACACAATATTTGGGATACATTTACAGTAAACCACATTGAAACATGCTGTATGTACATGAAGCTGAACAGAGAATTAAGGAGATTTTTTTTTGAGAACACATACACAAAGTTGACTGATGTCCCTGGCCTGAGTCTTTATAGAGAATATAAGTTATACAGTCAGAATTATACACTGTGAAAAGGAGAAACACAGAGCTGCTCTCTGCCACCCAGTCAGCCTAACAATACTTCCTCCAGTCTTTCTTTTCTCCTAATATATCTGAAAAACTCTTCCTCTCAGCCCTTAACCCTTCTCAATATGCAGCTCTGTGCCTGCTTTTGCATCCCAGACTGCCCTCTTGGCCTCCCTTGATTTCACTTGGTACTCACATTACTCTTCATCCTCCTTCGTCTCCTTGTATCTAATGAAGGCTTTTTTCTTGGCCCTCACCATTTCTCTGATCTTCTTAGAGAACCAGACTGGACTCTTGTACCCATTACTCTTGGTGACCCTCCTCAGGCATGACTCTGTTGCCTCAAGAAAGTCCCCTTTAAATTCTCCCCACCTTTCTTCCACACCTCTGATTCTATCAACTCCACCATCTTGCCCTAGACTAATTCCCTCATCTGGTTAAAGAGATTCACTAAGTTAGGTTGCACCACATGTGTGTGCCCTCTCGGCTTCCCGAAATGGATAGATATGGCTTCAAAATGTTTTGCCTAATTTAGTAGTGGAAGGGATTGTAAATTTCTTCACAACCAGTCCCTTCCACTTGATGATGAAGGGGAGCTGGTGACTAATAAGGGCCTTGTTATTCGACCAGTTTCCACGTTTCATCACCATGTGACCATTTCAATATAAAAAAATTATTGGAAAGCTGCCCCCACAGCCTATAATGGAGTGCGACCCCACACTCTCCCTGGACACATGTCATAACATTGCTGAACAAGGTGGCAGGACTTCAGCTGCTCCCAGAACTGGGAAATGGAAAGGAAAGGCTTTAAAGCAATTTACGATCCCTTCCACTACTAAATTAAGCAAATAATTTTGGTCATATATATCCAGTTTGCTTTTAGTAGAGGTAAGGCACTACGACATGTAGTGCAAATTCAATTTTAAATAACTTAGTAAGTCTCTTTAAGGTCTGTTATTCTGAAATCCAGGACTTCAGCCTTTGATGAGGGTATACTGATGCTGAGCGCCAGTTCAAACCATATGGTGCTATGGTCACTGGATTCTACTGTTTCTCTCACCCTCACTCCGTCTACCATTTACAAGTTGGTGAGCAACACTTCAAGAATGGCATCCTGAGCTGTCCCAGTGGCGCTGAGGGTTGAGGCGCTGGGTGCCACACCGCATGCTTTGCCAGTAACCCGGGTTCAAGAACGGGCCTAGGTTGTTGGAGTCGACTGGGGGGGAGAGCTGGATTGAGCCGCGTAATGGCAGCTCTCCTCTACTGGGGTGGGCTCTATGCACTGCTTCATTAGAAAGTGGTGTGGGGAGGGGAAGACGCTGTTAGACATTTGGCAGGAACCGTCTTCTCTGCATGACTCCATGCCTGGGCTGCGGCCCTTCACACTGGAATCCTCAAGGGGCAGGGAACTGGGATTCCATAGCTTCATGAGTAGCTGAGAAAAAACCTGCACCCCTGCTCTGTGATCCCCACAAGGGAGGGATAAAGCCTTGGATGGTCAGTACGCTGCCACTGAGCCCTGCCGGCAGTGGGGATAAAATGTCTATATAAAAAAAAAAAAAGGAATGGCAGCCTGCCTTGTGGGTTCCCTCACTGCTGAACCAGAAGGCAGTCCTGCACTGTATCTATCAGGGCCTGACATTTGGTGATCCTGGTTACTGGAATGTCCCAGTCAGTGTCTGGCAGGGTGAGATCCCCTGCTACCACTACCTCCCCCTTTGAGTCCTCCTTCTTTATTTCTGCCAATAATTATTATTACCCTTGTCCTCCTATTCCAGTAGCCTACAGGCCAACTCAATGCACGGCATCATGAGCTAAACCTATAGCAATTCTGTTACCCTGTTCCCTTTCCTGGTAGACCCTTCCTCTAACAGCTTAATGCCTTCCTTGACATAAAGGGATATCCCTCCTTATTTGCCTTCCTCCTGTCTTAATTATACATGTGTCAGTCATTATTCCCTGTGGCCCACACTTCCATAATGGCTACAAGGTCTAGCCACTGCATCTGTTACCATCACCTTGGAGCTCACAAATTATATTTCCACAGTTCCTGGCATAAAGGCAGACCATCTTCAATCCTGAACCCGAACCTCACCCATCATTTAATGATCCACTCTTCATCATCCTTAATTTCCTGCTTTTTCTACTTTTTGCCAGTTTAGTGATCCCTCCCTTCCTTGCCTCCTTTCTTAGCCTATCATGAACTCCTGCCTTCCTTTCCAATTTTCCTAGAACCTATTTCTAAAGAAGCCCTAGTCAGATTTTCCACTTGCTCTCCCTCCTCACCAGTTCCTCAGCCTCTTCCTCCCCCATGGTCAGTTTAACTGTCCAACAATTTAGACATAAAACTTCTGTCATAGTATACTAGCCCCTCTCTTGTTAGGAGAAGGCCATCACACTGAAAGAGCCTCCTCTCCCAAAAGCCCCCTAGTCCTCTACAAAATGGTACCCCTCTTCCAAACACCATCCCTTCAACTACCCATTAAACTGCTCAATTCCTCCTACCTCACTATATCATCCAGATATTTGCCCCCATCCCACAAAGGGAGGACCAGGGAAGCCAAGTGTGCCCTCAGTCATCTGTCCCCCAGGCTTCAGAAGTTGCACTTCATTGTTTTGATAGGCTAGATCATCAGATTATTGCTACCCAAATGCACCCACACCCCCAGCTCTCCTGCCCTCTACTCTACCATTCTCCCTATCCTATCCATATCCTAGATGGCTGATACACCAGGAAAACATCTGACTATACTCTCTTTCCATACTTCCTGCCCCCACCATTCTCTTGATGCTATGACTATAAAGTTCCCTATCACTAAAATATTCCTTGCTATCTTTCTTCTCTTCTCACCCCAAGTGCCCCCAAGTCATCTTGCCTAGCTTTCTCTACTGGGTCCGATACCCCCCCCCACACTGTCTGTCAAGTACTTGCTCCTCCTCCAAGGGGTACAAAGTGATCTGCTGATGTGATTTTGCAGGTTTGGAAGATTGCCTTGTGACTGATCCTGTGACCTACCCCCTCCCCATCCCACCACCCTCCAGCCTCCTGGGCCATTGTGCATGTGGGGGAAAATGTGCCCTACGTAAGCAATAACCCATGACAGGGTATGGGGTTATAGGGATTTAATCCATGCCTAGGGCACATTGTGAGGCATGAGTCTGCCCTTCACAGTGCACCAGGCATGGATTAAATCACTTTACAACATGGGGTGGAGAAAGAACAGTACCTTATTGGTACAGAGCCATCAGGTAACTGTTGATTAGTCCAGCATATACGCACAGCAAGTGGTGATCTGGCTGCTGTGAGTGATCAAGCAGTGGTCTAGATCCTGTTATTGTGGCAGAAATGCATTCTGATTGGCAGCCATTATTGTCCTTGCTAAGTGAGCTGTGCGTATATGCTGGATTAATCAACAGTCACCTGATGGCTCTGTACCGGTCAGGTACTGTTCTTTCTCCACCCCATGTTATAACACTGTCATGGTGTTTTGTCACTGCACAGATAAAAAGGAATATTTTTATTCTGTTTGTTTTCTTTTTGACTGGGAAAGGCACACTGAGCTAAAGCTCATTTTTAAGGTGTGACCTGTGAGCTCAGGGAGGGTAATAGACTTGCTCAGATGCAAGTGGTGGTTGTGGCATTCAAATCCAGGTCTGTTGGGTCTCCAGGTTCACAGCATGGTGTTCTAACTTCCAGGCCTTACTGCCTCACTGTGAGCATCACAAGGCATCAAATTCATCATACAGTTTGAACATGGTACTGAGTTAAAGGAGGCAGTGTGGGCTAGTGGTTAAAGCATGGTATAGGAACCACGAAATCACAATTTCAAACCTTACTATAGCCAAATAGTCACTGTGTGATCCTGGTCATACCACAGTGCTCCAGTCTACCCAGCTGCTGAAGTAGACAGAAACAGGACCCCACTGGAAATTAGATATTACATCTCAGGTGGGTTATCCTGGGAAAATAAACTGTAAGGAAATGGTCTCTGCCATGACCGTGTACATCAGAAACACCCACTGAATTTACTAAAAGACTAGTAAAGATGCAGCAATAACAGAATGTGAACTGGTATTTAAACAACAGGTTACTCACCTGTAACAGTAGTTCTAGGAGTGGTATATGATGTTCATCCACACTTTTGGCAGTGTCCTTTCCCCCTTTAAGACTCACCGGAAAGTCTTCAAGTTGGCTCCTCCCACCCACACGGGTGGTAACTCCCTCGGCACTGCCCTGTGACATCAGATCTTGCCTGCTGGAAGCTAGACCAGTGTGCCACTTGCCAGGGCAGGTAGGGTGGGTCAGTGTGGATCAACATCATATACCACTCCTAGAACTACTGTTACAGGTGAGTAACCTGTTTTTCTAGGTATGTGGATATGATGTTCAATCCAAACTTCTGGCAGACTCCTAGCAATTCTCCTGGGAGAAGGGGGCAAGGTGCACACCCTCTACTTAAGAAACAGAGATTGGAGAACTGATCCCCCCAAAACCAGCATAACGTTGTGACTCAAGCTCGTTGTGGTAATGGGAGATGAAGGTGTGTGCTGACTTCCAGGTAGCAGCCTGACAGATTTCCTGGATAGGAACATCCCTGGAAGCAGCCACCAAGGCAGTGGTATACTGGGTAGAATGAGCTCTGAGCATTACAGGAGGCTCCCTACCAACCAACCTATAGCAGAGGTCAATGCAGGAGACTATCCAACTGCCAGTCATCTGCTTAGCTGCTGGCCTGCCAAGTGTGGCTTCAGTGTAGGTTAAAAATATCTGGCGAACTTCTCCCTGAACTCCAGCCATGCACTCCTTATAATAGGCTAGCGCTTGCTGCAGGTCCAGAGTATGGCACCTGTGCTCGGCCTCCGAGGTGTGGTTGGTGAAATACACCAGGAGACTAATCACCTGGTTAAGGTAAAACTCAGATTCAACCTTTGGGAGGAACTTCAGGATGGGCCAAAAGACTACCTTGTCCCTGTGGAAGACCAGGTAAGGAGACTCCACCGAAAGCACCTGGAGCTCACTGATCCTTCTGCTGATGTGAGAGCCACCAAGAAGGTGGTCTTCTACAATATATGTGACATCTCACATCTGTGCGTTGGTTTGAATGGCTTGACAATTAGCTTTACCAAAACCAGCAACAAGTCCAAAGGTGGTGGAGGTTCACACACCAGAGGGGAAATATCAAGGCCTTTAAAAAAGCACCAGACTACCTTCTCCTGCACCACTGACTGCTGATTGGCCCACACCCGGTAGGTAGAGATGGATGTCAGGTGCACCTTAAGGGTCGTTGACCAAAGGCCAGACTGAGAGAGGGACCAAAGATAATAAAAAATGCTAGCCACTGGACAAGATAAGGGATCGAGCCCCTTGCCCTGGTATCAGATGCAGAATCTCTCATTTGAAGGCATAGCATTTTTGGGTAGACTCTTTCCAAGATGCCTCAACCACAGTGAGGACATCTTTGGAAAGACCCAAAGCCTGGAACTCTAGCTGCTCAGGAACCAGGCTGCCAGGTGCAGGGATTGAAGGAGAACCTCCCCCTGATTGATGGAGAGCAGATCTGGGCAAAGAGGAAGATGCCTCGGGAGCCTGCTGCTGAGGCTGAGGAGATTGGGTACCAGAACTGGCGTGGCCAGTCCTGAGCCACCAGGGTCACTCATGCCTTGTCCCTCCTCGCTTTGAGCAAAACCTTGTGGATCAAGGGAAATGGAGGGAAAGTATAGAGGCGGCCTGGGGTCCAAGGCCTAGAGAAGGCAACCCCCTGCAGTTTTCCCTGCTAAGGGTGGTGGGCACAGTACAGTAGTAGCACCAATCTAGTCAAGGGATTTTTAAGGATTTTTTAAAATCCCCATTGAGAATTGTGAGACCTTTTGTTAGGGATTTTTTTTTTTGGTAGTGTGTTCACTGCTACCAGGAGAGGGTGCTTCCATGTAATAGTCTAGTTGAAAATCCACTAGACGGTACTTAAGTACTGTAATGGGAGCTGGCCTGTTTCTGTAGGTATAACAAAAAGAATCTTAGAGGATTTTTTTCCAAATTTGTTTTGAAGAATAAATAGGGAATCTCACAAAATTGCTTGACAAATTCAGCACTACTACTGTACAGCCTCAGCTTTGTGTTCTCCCTGGAGGCAAACAGGTCCACCAGAGGAGTGCCCCACTGGGATAACTTGCTATATACTACCTCTGGGTGGAGAGCACTCATAAGATGCCTTGACCACATGGCTGAGAGCGTCTGCCAGCTGGTCAGAGATACCGGCCACATGGATGGCCAGGAGATTGACCTCCAAGCTACATACAAGGGTCCACATGCAGAAAGCCTCCCTGCATAGAGGAAGGGAGTGTGTCCCACCCTACTTGTTGAAGTAGTATATGGTCGTGGTGTTGTCCACCTGAACCTGGACCACCTGACCCCAAAACTGTGGAGCAAAAGCAGTCAGTGCTAGCTAAACTGCCCAAAGCTCCAGCACATTGATGTGGTACCGGGACTCCTCAGTGGTCCAGAGCCCATGTACTCTGTGTTACCCCAGGTGGGCACCCCATCCCATGACAGAGGCATTGGTCATCAGGATGACCATCGGCTCTAGGCAGACAAATGGCATACCTTCCTGCAGATGTTCTGGGACCAACCACCACTGGAGGGCATCCCACATCTGCTGGGTCACAGTGACCAGCTGGTCGAAGTATCCCCTGCACTGATACCACTGGCTGTCCAGCTCCCACTGCAGACAGCACATTCTACAGCAGGCGTAATGAACCACATTGGTATAGGCCACCATGTATCCCAATAGGTGCAGGAAGTCCCAAGCAGGGAACAACTGACCAACCTGAAATGATTGGGCAAAGGAGAAGAGAACCTCCACTCTGTGCACCGGGAGTCGAGTCCTGACTCTGCAAGAGTCAAGCTCTGCCTAGATAAAAGAGATCATCTGTGAGGGCATGAGTTCCAGCTTGGCCTGATTGCCCAGAAGGACAAGAGAGATACAGGTCTGGAGGGCTAGGTCCCTGGACTGCTCCACCTCCTGCCTGAAGAGACCTGCAATGAGCCAGTCATCCAGGTAGGGGTATACTCAGACTCCCCGGTGCCTCAGGTGGGCTGCCACCACTGCGATGCACTTGGTGAAGACCCTGGAGGCAGAGGACAGACCAAATGACATGGTCTGGAACTTGTAGAGGATTCTCTTTGGTTGGAAGTGGAGGAACCGCTGGTGTGATGGACGGATTGGGACGAGAAAGATTGCATCCTGTACATCCAGTAAACAGAACCACATGTTTTGCTTGAGAGATGGTATGATCTGAGACAGAGTGACCATCCTGAAGGTGCACAACTGGAGGAATTTCTTTAGGTCATGCAGATCTAAGATGGGGTGGCAGCCCCCCTATCCATTTTGGCACCAGGAAGTACCTGGAGACAAACCCTGGATAAGGTGGAGGGTCCAGAACGAGAGCCACTACCTCCTTGCAGAGGAACTGGGTGATGTCATCCCAAAGGGCTGACCGAACGTCTATGGACACCATGTGCTCCCATGGAGCGTGGGGTCAGTAAGGCAGGTAAGCCTTGAACTCTAGAGGCAGATCCTGGCCGACCACTTTGAGGACCCACCTGTTGAAGGTAACAGTGGATCAGGTGGAAAGGAAGTGATGGAGCCAGTCCACCAAGGGAGGACCCAGGGTGGTCAGGATGGACAGGGGGGTGGTGCTCCCAGCTTGGAAGCAGAGGAGGATCTGGCAGAGGAGCTTCTGGGACCTCAGTCTCCTGGCTTCCTGATGACTGAGGCCACTGATTTAGACCAGGGGCATCAAGCCTGGTGCTGGGCAGGTTTTGCTGCAGGGGCCAAAGCAGGCTGAAAGGTCATCTTCTTTTGAGACTTCCGAGCCCTTGGGGTCCTTCTGGTCAGAAGTCACTGAGTACAAGGTGGCGTTGGACTTTTCAATTCTGGTGAGGTGCCCTTCCGTTCCTGGCCTGAACAAGTCGGTCCCCAAGAAAGGAACATCTGCCAACTTGTGCTGTGTTTCAGCTGTAAAGGTGGAGATGTGTAGCCAAGCCCTGCGGCATATGGCAACTGCCACGGCCACAGTTCCAGGGCTGGACCGATTATGGCATCCTGAACCGGGAAGGCTTCCAGGGAGAGTCACCCCGGTCAATGATCTCGATCAACGGGTACCATTACCCTTTCTAAACAGGCTCCTGCTGGAGAGACTTTGATTTTGAAATCAGGTAGAGCATGCCCATGAAAGATGTGGGCTCTTGATCCGTTGACATGTCCCCTCCAACTCCACGTCTAGTGGTCAGAAGTAAAGGGAGGACCCTTCCGATTCTGAAGAACCGTGAAAAAGTGGCTGACCGCCCAAGTCCCCACTCACCCGGTGAGGGCTGTCTGGGGTGATGGGGACTGGCAGCCAGTGGGGTAAACCCTTGGCTGGTCAAGTGTCTTTGGTCAGAGTGCTGGTCATCGGCTGTTTGGGCAGCAGCTCTACCAAGATCAGTGGAGAGGCCAAAGGGGGCCACACCAGGACCATATGGACCAGCCTTACCAAGGTGGGATTGGCTGTAGCTCTTGTGGCAAAGGCCAGGTAACAGCTGGGTTGGGCACCAGAATCAGTTTCATCTGAGTAAACCAAAGCTATTGCCACATGAGTTCATCGTAGCACTGATGCAACTTGTGCCAGTGCCTCTCCTTACCCAAGGAGGATGAGGAGGACAACGAAGAGCGGCAGAGCCACTTGCCCGAGCACCTGGAGCATAAGCATCGAGAACAACGCAGCATGCCTGAATCAGGGCTTCTAGAGCGGGACCTCAACTACTGGGGAAACATATGGCCGGTCTCAGAGGGGGCTGGCGAAAGTCGAGGCCTCTCTTGGTCTGGATGCTCTTGGTCGGGAAGGGGAGAAACAACAGACTGGTCCGTCCCCCCCTGAGAAAATGGCAGGACTGGAGTCCTGGACAGAGCTATCAACCATCTCAGCAGACAATGGGTTGACTGGTTTGAGAAAGATCTCAGGAGCACTGACCTGAGTCTTGGCCAACTGGCCCGACGAGGAGACCGTGGGGTCAGTGGCCAGAGCTGAAGCACTGACTGTAGTCAACAACTCCAGTGAGGCATGGGAATTGGAGGCCCAAGTGTGCTCCCGATCCCACAACCCATGACAAGACCATTTCTTAGTCTCTTTCTCCTTGACCTTCTTGGATTTTTTGGATTTCATGCCCAAGGGATCCTGCCCATGGGTGTGAAGGGTTTGGCACAACTCTTTAAACTCTCCAGTAAACAAAGCATCCAATAGCAGTGGCAAAAACACTGAAGCTGCAGAGGACTGTGTGGCTGCCTGAGCCGGTGCCTCCTCAAATGCTGCATGTGTTTGGCAGACCCCGTGGCCATGGAGACCACCCAATGAGCATCTTTAGAATGAACTGGCAGATCCCGAATTGTCCGGACTGCCAAGGACTAAGTGGATGAGGTGATAATCCAAAGTGGAGGGAAAGAAGGAGTGGCATAAGCTGCAAGCCTGGATATTGTGCTTGTGGCCCAGGCAGTATATGCACGAGGGGTGCCAGTCTGATCGGGACATAAGGTGCCTGCAATTGCATTTCCGGTTCTCCAGAGCAGACTTCATGTCGTCCATGTCGGTGTCAAGAAGTAAAGTTATGACGAAAGGTTTTTCACCAAGAATAGTGAAAAACTAAAGCAAAGGGCCTCTTCAATGTGAGAGCGGTTTGGAGGGAACCTTCTTTAAGAGGAAAGGAAGATCTGGTATCACAGGGCAGTGCTGAAGGAGTTACCACCTGTGTGGAATGGAGGAGCCAGCTTGAAGACTTTCTGGCAAGTCATAAAAGGGAAAGGACACTGCCAGAAGTGTGGATTGATCATATCCACGTCTCTAGAACAACAACTTCAACAGAAAAATAGTTTTCCTATAACAGGGATAGTGTCCAGACATGTGAGTCAGGCTGAATCATGGACAAAGTATGCTACAACCTGAGATAGTAGCCAAATAAAGCAGCTCTCCAATTTTCACCATACTGCTGGCCTCTCTGCATCTTCTTACCAGCTTTACCACATAACACTTCTTAATCTAATAAAAGGTATCATCAGCAACATTATTTTTAATCTTTCACTGGACTACTCATCTATAGTGGACATCTGATTCCACATACTGTATAAACAACACCTAATTTCTTCCCCACCAGTACTGTTCAATAAATTGCTTACAGATACAGTGCCTCACCAACTAGATGGCATCAGAATCTCTGACAGAGCCCTTAAATGATCCAGTTCCAAGCTATGAAAAACCGGGATTCTTGTACTGTAGCATTAACTTCCTAACTACGGATGTATGCAAACCCATTGCTTGACATGCACTTCTCCTTGCTACTGATTACAGTAATTATTTTTTCTTAGAGTTTCAACTTCCTTGATGCATAAGCATAACATACTAGTAATTATATTTGCTAGTTTGCCCTCAGGGCCCCTGTGGTTCAACAATTGTGATCTCTATGAGAATTTTGGGCTCCTTCCACTTGAAAATGTGGTCTAGTTTAATTGTTTCAGATATGCCTGCAATATTTTTATTTGATAATGTTTATTTTATTTATTGTTTGGTAACCATGTAAGTCACACTAGGAACAAGTGCCTGTTTTCAGGAGTGACCCAGGAGCACTGGGGTGGTTAAGTGACTTGCTCAGAGTCGCACAGTAATCAAGTGGAGGTTGTGGGAATCAAACCCAGGTCGGCTGGATGTACCAAGCTCATTCACAGCTCATAAGTCTAACTTCTAGGCTACAGTATACTGCCTGCCCAATACTTATTACTACTACACGAATACTCCTAAACAGCCCACCTCCAAACCAGATTGATAAATTAACTGTAAATCAGATGAAACACAGCACTAGACAGGGCAAAACAATGAGATTTATTAAAAATTGGCTAACATTTATTTTCCTACATTAGGCCATATTTACTCAACCACTTGCCATCATATGTTAATGTCCTTTGTTTCTTTCAAGGCTAAGAATCGGGAACCTTACTTGCCCAGTCAAAATACCAATGTATTCCATCTAGCAGCACACATACAGTATATACAGTAGTAAGTGCACTGTTTTCTGCCTAGCACTACTTTGTAAAGTTGTAGGCTGTCAAATATTATAAGTTATTTTACAGTTCTTGTGTAACCATGGCTTGTACTGCATTCACTGTTAGGCATGGCTGAAAATGAGTTTATAACTCATCCCACCTCCTGGTTAAATACACCAAATAAAAATAAATAAATTACTCCATTACAAATTACCATATTTTTTCTCTATTTAAATCCAGATTTTTCTGCCCACATGGTGTCAGTTCCCTTTATGAATCTGTAATGCCCCAAACTAAAAGGTTAAAAGTAGGGGAATCACAGAGAAGTTTAGGGGTTTCAAATGCCCCACGGGTCCCTTTTGTTGTGCCCCTAGGAAAGCGTTAGGCAGGGCTAAAAGAAAAAAATAAAGGAAAAGTTTTCTTCTCCCTGCTGCCTGCCTGCTCCATTCCACCCCCCCTCCCAGAGCAGGCAGCAGGAGAATGGGCACCCACGCACCAGGATCGCTGTCTCTGGTCAACGCGTGGTATCCTGCCTGGTCCCTGGCGTTTGTGTGGTGCAAGCTCAGGGTTCGAGAACCCGAACCCCGCACGCTTTTTGAAACAGGGTTTTTATCCGTTTGGGGAGTTGTCATGCTGGGCTGTGGAGTGGTAGGACCTGTGGAGTGCAACAGAGACTGGGCTTACCTGAGTTTGTTTGAAGCCGTCCCGTTGAATCTGCCTGGTGCCTCCTCCAGCCAGTGAAGATCCCTGCTGCTGTTCCTGGTGCGCCTCCTGTGTGTGCGGTCGAGTCCAGCGGGCCGCCCCGAAGTAAAAAATAAGATTTCAGCTCCTACTGTGGGTTGGGCTCTGTTTAGCCCCGTCGTTTCATTTGTTTTAGCCCCGAGTGTCTAGAAAGTTATTTCAGTCCCCTGCCAGTGGCTATTCCCACAGCCGCACCACCGGTCATCCTGACGGCAGTCGGAAGCCCCCTTCCATCCTATCTGCTGCCTGTATTCTCCCTCCCTCTGCCAGCAAGACCTCCCACCTCCCATTCACTCCCTTGACCTCTCAGTGTGTACGGTGAGTCAGCAGCAGCACGTAGTCTCGTGCTGACCGCCCAACTGTTAAAAAAAATAATTAAATAAATTGTTTGGTTCTGTTGGCGCAATCTATGCGGCTGAGCGCCGCCTGGTTAGTGGGTCACAAGGACCCTAAATTAATATTTAATTAGGAGGCAGGTTAGCGCCGCCCACGGGCAGGGGCCAAGATAGTAAGGCCACTGGAAGGCCTATGAATATTTATGAGGGAGTGGGACTTAGTAGGCGACTTCCCCCAGGATTGACAGCAGGCTCAGGGAGCCATCAAAATTAAAGGGGCCACGCAGTTTAAAAGGGGCAAGTCAGGCCCAAAAGCAAAGCAGGACATCTGGCCCACAGTTAAAAGGGCTACCAGGCCCAGAATAAGAGAGGGCACCAGGCCCAGAATAAAGAGGGCACCAGGCCCAGAACAGAGAGGGCACCAGGCTCAGAATAGAGAGGGCACCAGGCCCATAAATTTAAAGCAGGGCACCAGGCCCATTTCTGGGGGCACTAGGCCCACAGCTTTTAGGGCCCCAGGCCCCAAGTAGTATAGGGCACCAGGCCCGAGGTAAAGCAGGGTGTCCAGGTCTAGCCAGCAAAGTCAAGCCAGCCTAGTGGTAGTAAGGGCAGCCCCGGCCTAGTGAGTTAGGGCAAGCCAGCCCAGTAGTAATAAGGGCATCCCCGGCCTAGTGAATTAGGGTAAGCTAGCACAGTAGTAAGTAGGGCATATTGGCCCCATAGTAAGTAACGCATTTAGGCCTTTAGTGTTCAGGGCAACTAGCATAGGGCAAGTGATACCCCCTAGTACAGTGGTTGGGGCATTCATAGCAAAACGTTCAGGGGTAGCCAGATCCTATTCCAGTAGGCCCTACAGACAGAAAACGGTCCATTTAAGGGTGCTTAGCTCACAATATGCTACAAAGTAACTGTAACCTCTGCACTGTTATGCCACTGTTTATTGCTCCAGCATCTGAACAATTGTGTATTGGCTAGAAGCACCAAGACTGCATTGTACATTAGGATTGTGGTTATTTGCCCCAGTTGTATGAATTATTGCCCCGTGCATCTGAACTACTGCCCTAAGCTTCTGAACTATTGCCCTAAGCATCTGAACTGTTCCCCTAGTTATCTAAACTATCGTTCCAGGCATCTGGACTATTGCCCAAGGTATAGAACAACTGCCCCACAAATAATCAATTGTCCCAAAACTGATAATTTGCCCTTCCTCCTGGCAAAATATCTGGTCATTACGCAGTTCTCTTGGCATTGCAAGAAGGTGTATCATATAGCTACATTGCTGCCAGTGTATGGGGACAGTCTCAATCTTCTACCACATTGATGTTCCATATTGTGGTCTGTAATCCTACGTATCCAGAATCAGTCTCTACCCAGAAGAGGACGTCTTCATCACCCTTCTTCACCAGAAAAGTGTCCGACAATCAGATCATCTACTCCGTCCCGTGTCATCTGACAAAGTCGAGTTCGTCGCCATTTGCACAAGTCGTACCAGCCATTTTTTTGTTTTACAGTTCAAAGTTACGTTCGCCGAAGTTCAAATGCATCACTTTTGCCGTGCTAGTGTCGTTTATTTTGGTTCCTGTTTCAGATGTCCCGAAGTTGGTCGCCCTCCGCAGAAGAGAGTGTGCACGTCCTGGAAGAATCTGGTCTGTGCCCCTGGTCATTCGCCATAAGTCTAGTCCATCGAACCCCAGTTCGGGACGCATCTGCCATTTCCTTATTTTGTTCCAGTTCCTTGTGACAAGATTGCAGAATCAACCATCTTCACTACAGATCCTTCTGGTTCCATCGGAGATCCATCTTCACCTCAGATCCTTCAGAGTCTTGCTGGCCCTTGGAGTGCTGCAGCATCGTCCAGGTCATGATAGTCCTCGAGTGGATTCATAGCCACGCATTTGTTGGTTTTGCTTCCTCCCCTGGCAACCCTAGAAGCAGATCTTGGCCAAGGAATCCTTTGCATCCAGTGTGGAATCCGACATTCCATCCGTGGGTTTAATCCAGGAACCAGTTTTCCCTGGTTCTTTCTTTCCGGCAGCCTTGGAGAGAATGGGCTTTTGCCGAGAAACATATGGTCTGTTTACCAAACTTCTCACCACCCCGGTAGCCTTAACTAGGTCCCTACTGGGAATTGTGTGAAGTGTTCAACAGTTCTGTTTGCTTCCCTTGCAGCTACAAATGAAGAACGACGGTGCGCACGAAGACGTCAGACATTTGGACTTTGTGATAATTCTGAGGTCATTGTGAAACCAAATATTGTATTGTGGGTAGTGAATAACACCTGATTTTCCCCTAAGTTCTAGTTATACTCATAGGTTACTGTTGAAGAGTTGTAGAAGTATAGTGGCAATAGGCCAAGATTCATATTCTAATATTGTTTGTAATCATTTTAGCAGTCTTAGATAAAAGTAATTCTGTCATCTTTACCGCCCTGTTGTTTTGGGTGTCCACTCCCTCTCTTGTGACTGTATCTCCCTACCCACTGGTGCTAAATAAACACCCTGCGGGCACTGAATCTCTTGGACGACTCCTGCCTCTCCTTGTCTGGGTAACTGTTATTTTATCCACAATAATTCGGACCTTGGTGCCTCACTCATCTCTTTCCATCTGCATATTAGGAGCACCGCAGACCATCACACTAGCAACCAATCAGTTACAGCACCACTTACTCACCTGTCTGCATTCCTCCACCTCCACCCCCCCCCCACCCTCCATGGAATGACTTTCAGGGCAGGGCATCACCCACCCCTTCTGAGGCACACATTTGGTTGGGGACAGGCAGCTTGTTATATGGAGCCTGGGTGTGCAGGGCAATGATCCGGCTAGCCTTAGGCAGTGTTTCTCATCCCATCAAGGAAGAGTCAGGCCTGCACTTGTGAGTCCTGATCCTAGTTCTGCCAACCTTTCAGGCCACTACGCAGAGCTCACTAAAAGCCTTGAGTGTTATAGTGAGTACATCATGGCATCATGATACCATCTCATAAGGCATTAGCCTCCATAGCCTACTGGACTAGGATGCCCTGTGTTGAAGCAGCATTCTGCCAGCCTAGATCACCCAGCTTCAAACTGCCAAGTTCACTTTCAAAGCCCAGGTTGTTCATATAAAAGTGCAAATGGCTTTCTCTAGCCCATGGGGTGGCTCTGGATATTTCTTTAAGGCATTGTCTAAAACAGTCTGCAGATCCCACAACCCAAACCTGGGACTGGAATCCTGGGACCCTCTAGGTAACTTGTATATATGTGGATCACTTAGACATGTTTCAGAAATTGCAGATCAGAATTTGGAAATTTAGTTAGCACCTTTTTATACATACACTGTATTTCAAAGCACTTTATAGGGCAATGAGCTAGTTACTAGTGACTGTACAGGCAAACAGAGCAGTGATGTATTCAGCAAAGCAGTGATGTATTCAACAACATTCCACAAATAGGGTGAACTGCATTATATTCAGTAACATAGTATGTGATGACAGAAGGGACTAAGGGTCTACCTTATCCACCCCTCCTGCTGCATGGGAAGTTAATACTCAATTTGATTATATGGTTGCACATCTAAGCTTAACAGCAGGGATGTTACCCCTTATACATACTATATACTGTAACTCTCAATGCCATACTCCATCAGGAATATATCAAAGAAGACCAAAGAAGTAGACAGGGGGAGGGGCTGTGGATATGGCCTACCAAGACTTTAGCAAGGCATTTGACACAGTCCCACACAAAAGATTAATAAACAAGTTAACCAGCCTGGAAGTGGGTCCTAGGGTGGTAGCCTGGGTAACAAATTGGCTGCACAGCAGAACACAGAGGGTAATAATAAAAGGAGTCCACTCTGAAGAAAGGGTGGTTACTAATGGGGAACCGCAGGGTTCAGAACTGGGACTGGTTCTGTTTAATGTCTTTAATGTCTTTATGGGAGACATTGCAGAGGGGCTGGAAGGGGAAAGTATGTCTCTTTGCAGATGACACAAAGATCTGCAACAGGGTTGATACACAAGGTGGGTAGAAAGGATACGAAGGGACTTGGCAAGGTTGGAGGAATGGTCAAAAGTATGGTAGCTTGGATTCAGTGCAAATAAGTGCAAAGTAATGCACCTGGGAAACAAAAACCCTGAGGAAGAGTACACAAAGAGGGGGAGGTGCTAACAACAACAAAAATGGAAAGGGACCTGGGGGTAGTCATATCAGACAACCTTAAGATAGGCAAGCAATGTGAGAAGACAGTAAGGAGAGCTATGGGGATACTGGGATGCATAGGGAGAGGCATCACCAGTAGAAAACAGGATGTTGTTATCCCTCTGTACAGACAGTTGGTAAGATCCCATCTGGAGTATTGTGTGTAGTTCTGGAGACCCCATCTCTGCAAGGACATAGACAGGATGGAGGCTGTCCAGAGGAGGAGGAGGGTAGCTAAAATGGTGCAGGGTCTGCAACAGAAGCCATAAGAAGAGAGACTAAAAGAGCTTAATATGTATACCCTTGAGGAAAGGAGGGAGAGTGGGGACATGTTAAAAACTTTCAAGTACCTCAAGGGAATCAACAAAGTCCAAGAGGGTAGCATCTTTCAGAAAAAGAGATGGGCAAGAACAAGGGGACACAATTTGAAAATAGAGTGGGGACGGCTCGGGGGCAACGTCAGGAAATATTTTTTCATGGAGAGAGTGGTGGACACATGGAACCGCCTTCCTGAGGAGGTTGTGTGGTCAAAAGCAGTGGGGGAATTTAAGAATGCATGGGACAGCCATAAGGCAATTATAGTGGGGTGTAGGGGGAAGTAGGCTGTTGGTTAACTAGAATCTGCAGCTTATTCAATAGGTGGAGAAATGGGCAGACTGGGTGGGCCAGGTGGGCATTATCAGCCATCAAAGTCTATGTTTCTATATTTCTATGTAATCATTATGACCCCATTTTGCTGACAGATGTATCTGAATGTCAGCATCAGTTGAAAAGGGGTAATTCATTTACGGAGTAAAAGTATAGATAAAAATTGATCACTGCAGTTACGGTATAGATTTGTTTCTAGTTAGTGGTTTTTCTGTTAGCATTCTTTGCCAGTTTACAGTGTGTTGTGAATGATTGCATCCTGGAGTCTGTACTGTGAGCTGTGCTCTTAGGGCTCTAGTCATGAAGCTTATATATTTCACACTTACGCAGTGCATAGCAGGCTTCCATCTAATGGTTTGCAGTGTAAAGGGAGGCAGGCAGGGCCCAAAGGCCTACATCAATCCCCTCAGTTGGCTTACTTGCCCTTGGTGGCCCTTTCACAGAGCTATACTCATGATTGGATCAAGGACACATCCCATGATCAGCTGCTACTTGGTTCATCTTTGCAGCTGGACCTGGATTCCAGATGGCCTGGTGCATAGAACAACTTTGATCCCATCAGTCACTCCATGCCATCTAACGTTCTGCACATGTGGACAGGGTGGCCAGAGCTTGTAAATGCCACTGGTGCATAAGACATTTGGAGCAGCACCATGGTGCATGTTGCACTTATGCCAGTCCCCTAGGTCAATACCACATTCTTGTATTCTGCAGCAGTTATTAAAACCATAAGGATAATAGTAATTTAAGGAATATAGCCCCTCCCCCTGCCTTATAAGCAGGGATTCATAACTATGCTGTGCAAATAGGTACTAATTACTAAAGATTCCTTACCCACTCCACTACCTAGGGTAACCTGTGATTCCCTTTGTTAGCAGACTTTTGTCCAGGATTACCCTGAAGGCCTCAGCTATCTTCATATCCACTGTCTCTATTGGTCCTGTAAGCAGTTATACAGGTTCCGCACCCTCTGGGACAAGAAGTGTCTCCTAATATTACCACTCGATTTCCCCCCTCTCAACCTGCCCTCCTCTCAACTCTAAGTTTTACGTCATGTTACTGCATCCTGTTCCACCAGACCAAACACCTTTGTTCAGTTTTGTCAATATTTTTGAACATGTGAACACAGAGTTCATGTCCCCTCTTTCTTTCCTTTTCAAAAACGTTCATATGTTGAAGGCCACCAGCCTCAATTATAGCTTTTGCCCCATACCCTGATTGTTTCAGTGGCCAAGCACTGCACCCTCTCAACTGCTTCAGTGTCTTTTTTGTATTGCAGAAGGCAGAACTGCATGCAGTACTCTAGATGGCTCCTGACCAAGTCCTTGACAAGTGGCAGGATTACATCCGCAGCTCTGCTTATCATTGTCCTTTTAATGCATCCCAGTATTATTCCAGCCCTCTTGACCACAGATACATACTACTTGTCATGCTTCAGACCCTTGTCTATTATTACACCCAAGACCTTGTTCTCCTTCAGCACAGGAAGAGGAGCCCAACATAGCATGTAAGTCCTTTTTTTTCTCCCCATGTGTAGCACCTTGCAATTGGCTACACTGAATCTGAGACTGCAGGAGAGTCTGCTCAATAGTCCATTTTGTTCTAATCCTACAGATGTTTATCCCGTTCCTCAATAGAGTCCATCACCCTGGCCAGCTCAGTGCCATCAGTGAATTTACATGGCCTACTGGAGAACCCAGATTCCAGATCGCTGATGAAAATGTTGAGCAGCAAGTCCCTACCACTGATTCATGAGAGATGCCACAGAGTACACCACTCCACTTGGAGTTGTGCCTGTCAATCACAAGCATCTGCTTTCTGTGCCCAAGTCAGTTAGGAAACCACCTTGTGCATGTCTCATATATACCACATGAGTGTACTTTGCCTAGAAGCTTGCCATGTGTCAGTGTGTCAAAGGCCTTGCTGTAGTGCAAATAAACAATGTTTATGGCCCTGTCCCATCCTCCTCCTCCCTGTTCACCCCCACCCCCCGAAGAAGATAATCAGTTTAAACTTACATAGCCTTCCCTTCATAATGCCATGCCAAGAGGGGGTGAGTTGTTCTCAGCCAAGTGCTCAAATGTTTGATCCTTGATAATAGATTTCAGGACCTTATCATGCCATAATGTCAGACTAATCTCTCTGTCGTTTGCCAGATTTGACATTAATTCCTTCTTGAAGATGGGGGGCCACACTGGCTACTTTTGAGTCATTTGTCACAACACTTGTCCAGACAGGTTCATGACAGATTAATGCCAATGGCCATCCAATTACTTCTTTAGTTCCACTATGACCCTGGGGAGTATCCCTGCTGTCACTTATGACATACCTGACTTGACCGATGCTTCATAATCAGCTACTACAGCAGATGTGATATTCACAGGCTGCACTCTAGGGCACTCCCAGTGAGTCCCCCTTTATGCCCATTTGAACATCAAAACAGTATTCTCTCAGCATTTCAGTCATGGTCTGAATCATACAGGATTCTACCCCCCCTTCTCTTGTTTTCTTTTCTTTTTTTCTATTATCTTTTTATCCCTCTGGAGCCCTGGCAGATGGCTTCATCCCTCCTGATGGAGGGACTCTCTCTCTGGTCCTGCCGCTCCTTCACTCGCCAACCCCAGTATTTCCCCCATGGATTACCCCCATGGTGGGGCCAGAAAGGAGGTGCCCCACTTCACCCCCCCCCCAGAGACCCAATCCAGAAGCCAGGGATGGTCCTCTGGTGCAGCGGACCATCACAAAGCCTGCTAGGCTCTTTTTTCTCCATTTTTCTCCCGTCCCCCCTCCCACTGACATAAGGATGTTGGAGGGTGCCTCCCAGCCTGTACTGCCCTTCAGCCACTGCCAGAGGGCAGTCAGCGAGTGGGACGACAAGTCTCCCTTCCCCCAAAAGAGGAGACCAGTCCTCTGGATGCTCAATCCTCTCTCCCCCCTGCCAACCCCTGGTGCCCAGAGCTCGTTCCTGAACCTGGGTCA
The DNA here is from genome assembly GCA_016271365.2 of Neoceratodus forsteri. Lineage (NCBI taxonomy): Eukaryota > Metazoa > Chordata > Ceratodontiformes > Ceratodontidae > Neoceratodus > Neoceratodus forsteri. The sequence continues at coordinate 936,299,754 of CM028133.1, forward strand.
CCGGAGTGGTGCGAGGTGTAGCGACCAGTGCCTCAACCTCCAGCACCACAAGGCCAGCTCCTTCTCTTGTTTTCAAGGGCCTAATCCTCTCCATCACATCCCTCCATCAATTTATGTACTGGAAGAAGGATTTCTTTTAACTTCAACTTCTATCATGGCTAACTGCACTTCTATGGTGTCTTTAGTTCTTGCCTTGAAGTCTCTCAGTGCTGTTCTGTACTCCTTTCTAGCCTGGAAGAGGCCTATCTCTTTCCAGGAGTCACAACCCTTTGTTTAGTTCAGGATCAGTTGCCTTATGTTCATATTGAACTGTAGTAGAATTACTGACCCTTTTCCCTTTATTGCTTACATGGATTCTAACTACTTTGAGCATCTTCTTCAGTGAACACCACCTGTGCTCAGCATTGTAACTTTATGCAACTGCTACACACCCTTTATGTTTACAGAGTTCACTTTCTGAAGTTCCCAGGCATGGTGATTCCAGACTGTGTCAAAGACTGAAAATTGCTAATGCACTTTAAAAAAGACATGTTTGTCCACATACTGTAAGTACTTCGTGCACCCGCTTTTAATCATCTATCCCCTTTTCTTCTTCTGCCCCCTCCGCTTCCTCCTCTCACCCAATTGTAGCTGTTCACTTGAGGTTTGCTGCAGTGCAATAATATAATAATATGGCTGCATCTGATTCATTGATGAATATGATTGTAACCTGATTTCCTTCAGAAGCTTGTTTAGAATGTATGTGTAGCTGTTCTACTCTGCTGTTGTAATGCCCCCACTGGACACCTCTAGAAACCAAGTTTATCTCCTGAGTCTATCCCAGAGTGCATAAATCCTGCATAAATAAATACAGCCACAAAGTCCACACTCATCAGTTATCTTGGTTATCCTGTAGTTAACGTCATCTGCTAGATCTGCTTTGGAGGACATTTTCTAGATCATTCCAAACTTAATTGTCTTGATCTGAGATAATTATTCTTCATCTATCATACAATAAGATGCTGATATGCAAAGGGGAAATAGTTTAACCAGGAAAGGCACACTAAGTTGGAGCTTGTTTCCAGGTGCATCCTGGGAGCGCAAGGAACTTAAGTCACTTGCTCAGGTTCACACAGTATGCAAGTGGGGGCTGATGGGATTTAAATTCAGGTCTCCAGGTTTGCAGCTCAGTGCCCTTAACCACTATGCTATACTGCCTCCTATATATAGGGAGAGATATATCCCAGATAATTGCAATTTTAGATGACGGGAGGATGGTAAGGTCATCACCGTCATTTTCCTAATTTACTATAATTACTGGCCATTACTTTAAAATACACACATGCCCACGTTGTTATTGTACATTACAACCAGTTGCGTGCATTTAGGAACCATCAATCAAATATTCATCTCTCAAAGCATGCTGCACAAACTCAGCGAGAGGCAGGAAAGGCCCACTCACTCACTCACATGCTGCTACTGGGTAAGCAGGCAATGGCAGACCCCACACCCCTGTGCACACAGCCAGGCACTGTATTCCTCTTCATACCAACCAATGTGAGTCACCCTAACTGGATGGCCCCAAGTTACAGGTGACAGCTTTATTCAGTCAGTAGACCAGCAATTATTTAAAAAAAATTGGTGGGTGTATAATCCAGAATTTTATATGCACCCTCGGTGTGTAATGCTTTTATAGCCCACTCAAGCTTCGCTCTTGGGTTTATGCAGCATCACACATCTTGGGTGTATGTAAAATATTGGTTATAGACATACTGTACACCCGTGTAAAATTCTTTATGAATTATCTGGTTCTATTCAGCCTATATTATCCATTATCCAGAGCACTTGTACTATATAGGCCAGACAATAGTGTGCATCTGTGCTTAAAATAAAAATCCAGGCTACCCTGTTGTGGAGCTCCCAATATCTGTATAACCCACTCCAGTTAAAAATCATGACATGAGTGCACATCTAAAGACAGAAATAGACTATTTGAGCAACTCTAATATTGAGGATTCTACATTGTAATGTTAGATCATGCATAAGAGGTATGTGTGTGCAGGGCTGGGGGGGAGAGCAGTCACCTACACATGTACTTTGGGGGATCTATTTTCAGGGAAAACTTTCCAGAGCACTTCCTAGGCTTGCAAAACAATGCAGTAATCACTGAATATGAAAAAATTCTACACAAAACTGGTGTCCACTAAAAGATTATGTTCTGATCACTACCAATAATAAGAGCCCATTGTACAGGTATTTCACACTTTATTAAAATTCAGCATTGATCGCTAGACAGGGGAACTTTAGGCTTTGTTGTTAAAAGAGCTACACTGTTCCATTTTGTGCCCATGGAATCCCTCTTTTGCAAACTGGGCCTCAAAAGGTCCAGGGATACAAATAGTCAAATAAATAACACCTGTCAATAATGGGCACAAGTGTGGATAATGGGCAGCTAGCAAATAGTCCTGGAAATGCAGGCCCTATACTTTATTATATAGACAGAATAATTTAAAGAAAAAAAATCCCACTAAATTATTTTGGGAACAGAGCATGTACTCTATATCATGGGAAGGGTATCAAAAAACAAAACCCTGCACAGTACTTGTGGGAAAGGAGCCCATCTAATACAGTAAGGATCCCCACTCTTTCTCAATGACAAGATACCAAAGGTGGTAACTTCAAAAAATATTTCTATGTAACAGAGCCAATATTCTTTGTCTCCAAGTGTAACTTAAGTTTAAAACCCTACAAATACTTCTGGAAATAGAGCCCATGGCTCTGTGTGTCATAAACAGAGTAGACAAAGGCCAATTGCGCCCCCTCTCCAAAAAAAAAAGTTGTTCCAGAAACAGATGCCACACTCCATCTCACAGGCACAGAAGCATGCATTAATTTCTGTGGGACCCTTAATATTGTCTCTGTCTCAGGTACAATGTACTTAAAGGCTTAAATTCTATCCCCCAGTCCCCACTTTAAGTCAATAACACATCAAAAAACTAATTTCCCAGATTTTCTGATACATTTCCCTGGAAAACGATGATTATTAGAAGACATTGTTCATACTTAATGCCATCTGGTAAACTGTTCTCTTCTTTTCGGTTGCTTGGGATGGTTCATAATCTATAAAGAAAAGTCAAGAGTGAAACACTTAAAGTACGTTGCAGAGACATTTCAAATAGAGTTACAGAAATTAGTAGGACATCAAAGCAGTTTGAGACATTGAGAGTACAGTACCTCTAGATACCCAGAGTAGATGGACATACGTCAAGTACAGTGATGGAATGGATATCCAGTGCAGTTACAGACATTTAGGGTAAGCTTTTTAAAGCAGGCAGACCCAGATGCAAAAAAACATGCTCTACCTGCTTCTGTGTCCGCATGTTAGCATCTGACCTCCCACAGTTTTTTTTTTTTTAAATGTTCCCCCTGTTTGGGACAAGAACTTTTAGACCATCTTTTATGTTATAACTTTCCCAATAAGACACAGAAGCAAGAAACCAGTGACCAGTGGATCTTTTTGTCATGAAGATGTTTATGGAGTTTATAGTTTGAGTACAATAGTATAGCAGATGTGTAAAATAATGCTACACAACAGTGATAACTGGGTGATCATGTGGCATGAACTTATTCAATACGGTAAGGATCCTCAAGTAATGCTGGCTCTTAACTTTTCTAAATAAGAAGCAAGTTTACAGATGCAACTTACATGTGGGGTGGCATAAACATCTAGACAGAGCGGCAACAAGATAACAAATGGAGAACATAACAGTGGTAAACATTTAAAAGCAGATCAGATGACCTGCTATGGGAGCTGTGGTGGGGTCAACAAACAGTAGCATTGCAAAGTAAAATTATACAGATTGATGTATTTATTAGGAGTACAATACCACTAATACCACATGTTCTATGATTAAATAATGCAGTATTTTATTTTTCAGCAATGGTATTTATCCCCACAGAGGATTGAGAGGTTCACACACAGGTGCCCTTTCCTGACCCTACTGCCAGAAACAAGGTAAGAAAGGACATGGGGTCTAACACCCATCATCTGACTTACTTCCTACCAGTTCCCTTTAAATTGAACAAGTGTTACACAGTGCAGTAGTTCAAGGAGGGTGGTGTCTAATCTATGACATGTATGGCTTCCAGGTCCAATCATAGAGGTCAGATCTTCCAGCAGTTAGGTGTCCAGTGCATTCAAATGTCGCTGTCTATCTGTTTGTTTTATTTTTAACCAGGAGGTGGACTGGGCAGTCCTTTTTCAGACACGCCTGACACAGAACATTACAAAACTTTGACAATTACAATTACAATATTTAACAGTGAACATGAAACAGTATATCACTTACATTCACATTTACTAACAGTTTGTAACAATTCAAATAACATTTGTTTAAAACTAGTTACATTTTTTGCTATATTAATCACCCCTGTAAATTCATTTAAAAAGGTAGGTCCAAACCATAAGAAGGCCTTTTTGTACATTTCTATTCTGCATGGAGGGATTAAATAAGGGGACATTACACTGTTTCTTGTTTTTTGACATGTTGACCTCAACTTTAATGCATCTGAAGATACTTTAGGTTCACAATGACTTGTAACCATTCAACGTGGGCAGGAACCACTGAGTCCCTCCAGTGTCAAAAGACACCCCCTCTGGCTGCCAATAGAGTACATGCTGTCCACAATCTGGAAGCGGTATTCCATGGTACAGTTTATTCCCATATTACCAGTTTGGGATCCTTTGAAGGATGCCCAGACAGCATCCCATAAAGGCTGCAGCACTGGACAGGTTCACATAATGTGAAAAGTATTCCACCTCTGAAGCACACCTACACCAGCAGTTGTGGGGAAGAGGCCCCAACTTGGAATATTTTGTTATTGGTTTTTGGTGAACTAGTAAGCCCACTGAAACAACAGTGTCATTTTCTAAAGCACTGCAGGGATATAGTATGTGTGGTGAAGAAATTTAAACCGCTTAAACAGCACTTTAATTCAGTATAGAATCAGTGTGCTGTTTTTCACATATATCCCCTTTCCTTTTCTGAGATACAAATGCTCATCTCCTTTTTCCCAGATGGCTCTCGTGGAGAAGCCCTTCACTGCTATGATTGCCAGCATGAGCTTGACAGTATAACAGCCAGTCCCTTGCAGATCTTGCAGACTATCTAGCCAGGTATCTCACAGACTCGGCTAAGGGATCTCCTGCTGTGTTTCTCACCAGTCTGACAAAGCATTACGGAGCTGAGGAAATTACCAAAATTAGTTCCCCAAAAGGTTGTATTTTTCATGCAGGGAAGTGAATAACATACTGTAAGTGATGATAAAAGTCAAACAGAATGCCATCTAGCACAACTGTATTCCCCCCCCACCCCAAGACTGAGGAGTTGGCTACCTACACTTTAGAGGGGGATAAGGAAGCAGAGAGAGAGAGAGAGAGCTGTATTCTAAGATGATGATATAATGACAAGCTGGATAGGAAAGCTTAGAAAATGGACTTTTTGTTTCCTGGGCTCTGATTGGCTGGTACTCCTGCCAGGGGAGTACATTAACTTTCAATAGATGCCCAGGAAATAAAAAGTGCCAGTCCAAGTGCCCCTTTACCCAAGCAAGTACCATAGTGACCATCCTGCTTGTTCATTGGCTGAAAACACCCCCCTCAAAACTGCCGCCATGCTTTTCTCTCGCTTAGTGAGAGAAACTACCTCCAACACTCCCTGGTTCAGTGCCATGTACCTCAGGAAACTACATAACAGACTCCTCTGGACTTAGTTCTCCTTTTGTTTTTTTTTTTTTTTTTATCACCGTGCCCTCTTGTCTCATGCCCTGCAATTGTCCATAGTGGGAGTCACAGACAGCTGATGTGCTCCCATTTGTCCCTTCTTCAACTGCTGCCCTCTCACTCCTCGATCTTGAAATTGAACCTGCCTGTGATTTGTATTGGTAGTACAGATTGTCCTGACAGTGACATGAAGCAGCTCTCCTTTCCTTGCTGTCACACTCCCTCCCGAGAGAGAAAAGCACAGAGTGAGTAATCCCCAGCACACATGGTTTGTTTTTCAACAGTACATTCTGTCTCCCAACAGTAAGATCAGCGATGTTGCTGACTGATCCACCAAGGCACCTCCAGACATCATGCTACATACAGCCAGTTGAAGCTACTGTCCCTTTTTAAATGTGTGCAGTTAACTTCTTGACTGCAAGCACCCGAACTGCCGGAGCCCAGCACAATCCTGACTTTAATTACTGAAGGCACTCTTCTCCCCATTGCATCTTAAAAAAAAAAATCACCAATCTTTTTTTTCCCTGCAAAATGACAGCATATTCTCAGACGTTTCTCATAGCCCCTACCACTCGCTGTTCCCGCCTTTCACTTGCTCGCTCTTTTCTCTGCTCCCAAAAAAAAAAAAAAAAAGAAAGGGTAGAAAATATAGTGGCTTCACCTTTTTTTATGAAAATAAAATGGAAATGTACCTTCTTTTCTGTCCTTGCATCATTTCCTTGCTTGTAAGCATTCACAGAAGAATGGGGGGTGATGGGCCAATACCAAAAAAAAAACTGATAACAGCAAGTAGGTCTTAGTGTGCTGGGGGTGGGGAAAGTACAGAAAACTTTTTTTTTTAACTAAGCCCGTTTATGTGGGAGAGGGTAACCATAACAACCAGCTTCTGTCCTTGGGCGCTTGTAGGACAAAAATACATAGCTCAAAAAAAAAATCATTGTAATACAGGCGGAGGGACTATTTTATTATAAATGTTATTTTAAACTCATTTTCTGTCAACTTATTTTTAGTAAACTAATTTTTTTTACAGTGCCCATTTTCTACGCACAATAATACCCTCCTGGGTGGGCGGTATTGGGAAATACCGGACCTTCCAGAGGCTATAAGGCCCTCCGCCTGCCGCGTCGGGCATCATTATGCCCCTGGGCGGTCCGGTATTTCCCAATACCACCCACCCTGTCGGGTATTATTGCTTACATGTAGCATCTCATCATTTTATTATGGACCTACTGCATACATAACCCTACAGCAATATACAAATTGAGCATTTATGTCCCCGAGAGTGGTTGCAAGGGAGCTGTCCAGGTAGCAAATCACCAGTATATGGCAAACTGATTCCAAGGTTCACAATGAGCCAACGTTTTGCATTACACTTCCTCTCCCTCCCAATACCTCATATTATTATTTATTTTATTTAAAATTGAGTAACCTGGAGCCTGTATTGAGCCAAGGCTAGTTTCCAGACATGGCATAGAGAAGGAGTACATGGGGAAAAAAACAGTGTCAATAGCAACAATGAGGCAGTGCATATGGCATCTTGTCCTGAAGGCATTGTTTTATGTCTGCTTACAGCCTCAATTTCTCAAGCAGGGGTGGCTGATCCACTGACCCTTGTGTGAAAAGCAGGTCAGTTTTCTCCCGGTCTGCCTCAGATTGGGACTGCAAAGCTGCATTTTGTTTCTTAAGACAGGTACAACTCAAAATAATATAGGGGCATAAGAGCACCTTTATGGGATCCTATAAAGTTGCCTGGGAAATTTCTGGCTTGTCAGTTTCTGGAAAAACAGACTCATTATGGCTGTAGTGTGCGGCACCCTGCAGACGTGTTGTGATCAGAGTAGAAAAAGGGAGCTTACAGGATACCAAGTTGACTTGTTAACAATGGAGGTGAACAGCAATCACTTTGCATCAACTGTACTACTTAGTTGGATGGCGGAATGGACCACGGCACAGACTGCATGTCCAAGATGGCCACTAGCACCCAGTGCGCATGCATGACAACTCGCGAATGCACACTGAACTCCAGTGGCACAGTCTGCCATGCCTAAGATGACCACTGGAGCCCAGTGTGTGAGTTGTCACACATGTGCACTGAACTCCGGTGGCCATCTTGGACACGGCGGGCAGTGCTGTGTTTCGCCGGGACCTTGGCTGCAGCCATACCAACTCTGGCCTGAGTTTGTTTCCACTTGAAGTCAGTCAGCAAAGCCTGAGGTTCAGAGCAGTATGGTATTAAGCCACAATTTGTTCCATGATTTTTCTGACTTGCCCAAGCCAAAGTGCGAGAAACTGGGAAATGATCAGGGACCAAGATGTTGCGAAAATATTGTAGACAAATCTTGATCACATGTCTTTGAAAATCCCCCTCTCCCTAGAATTCGGTGCCTGCAAGGATATCCATTGCAGTCGCAGACATTTTTGGAAGGATTTTCAAAAGGGTGGACACAGACGAAAACATATGCTGCCACTGTGTCTGATCAAATGTATCCAAGCAGCTCTGTTATTTGCAAATGATGCCTCTGTTTGTGATAAAAAGTCATGATTTGTGGTAAACAAATGACACAAAAGTAGTTGGCACCAGTTTTGGCTGCAACTGCATCTTTCTTTCATTATATTTATTTTTTTACAAAACTGAGATGCTGTTAGACTATCTAGTTTGAAACATTTCGGTTTGGAAAATCACAGCAGGTGGATCTTGGAGTGATTGAAAAGGAAATGAGAGGCACTCAGCTTTGTGGAGGGAAAGAGTCAGATTAGCATGTGCTGGTGAGTACATTTTAGTTTTTACTGTCACCAAGGTTAGAGGGCATAAAACGTACATAAAACAACTCACATACAGCCTCACATCATGGTAGGAGAGCTAAAAACAGCTGGGACAAACGCCTCTTTTGAAAATTCTACTCTTTGAGTTTAGAGCCTGTATACAGTATATCCGGAGCTGTTACGGGCATTTTGAGTGCAATGCCCATATGGATAATTAGTACAGAAACTTCAAATAGTGAGCCTTCATATGCATTTGTTAGGCCCACTGTTTAATGGAAACTGTTACACACTGGTTTTGTTGACCTTGTCATGGAGGAAAGGAAAGCCAGTAGTGGAACCACTAGGAACTTAAAGCCACCTGATCCCCTGTCCCTCCCTGGTGTACTAACTCTGCTACTGTACACTCCATCCGGACCCTCCCTTCCTTAATTTAAGAAGTGCTTGCACCTGTCATAGCCCCATGCCTCCTTAAATGGGGCATTTTTGATGCAGCAATGTATCCATTATGGATCTGCATGCACAGGGGCTTTAAGGCATGAAGCACATATGTCCCATCTCCATCCCCAGGGATCATAAGACCTCAAGGAAAAGGAATCTTCAGGATTTCAGGAATTTACTCAAAGCAGAAATGGACACTAGAATAAAAAAGCAGTGGATTGGTCTACGGAAGTTATGGGCCTGTGGTAAATGGGTCAGATTTCGAATGTTATACTCATTAGGTATTGTGCTATAACATTCCTAATACTAGTTGTGGTCTACATTTAGAAATATGATGAAGCTAGTAATACTGATGCTATGGCCCAGTATTTGTCAAAAATAAATTTTGAAACCCTACTTGTGTGTCACATCACCATTATCCCTATGTTCGTGTGCCCCACCCAGGTGAATGAGCCTTGCTGATACAAGGGGGGCTGCTACTCTTCTATGAGTGTAAACCATTTTTAATATAGCAAAATCAGCTCATTTATTTGTTTAAGCAACATGGCCTAGTCAGTTCCCAGACCAGTCTCTTTAGGGTCAATCACAAGGGTGGGGACTAAGGCAGAAGGAAGGAAGTTCCAGAGGGATGGAAGTCTCCAAGGGAATGCCATTTTCCAAACTAAGCAACAGCCTCTGGGAGTTTGGATGCAGCAGTGATTAGAATGATGGAAGTGGAAGGCAAAGAGTGAGGTAGGTATGAGAACTGTGAATAGACAGTCAGGTAGAGAATCAATCTAGAACTGAAAAAGTAGCAAGTTACCATGCATATAAACATACGAAATTTGCCAGCAGATAAAGTCCTAGAGGTCTATCAAGTCTGCTCGAATGTGCAGCTAGCACCCCTTATTCTGCAGCTGCCCCTCCCTTCCGCCCTTCCCCCTCCATTGACCCTCCCCCTTGTCCTGTCCCATCCCCTTTTAAAGCAGTCCACTGTTCTACTGGATACCACTTCTGCAGGTAACACATTCCACCCAGCTACCACCCTTTCTGTAAAAAAGTGTCTCCTCATCTCCCTCCTGAACCTTCCTCCCTCCAGTCTCATATCATGGCCCCTGGTGTTCCTCCCCTCCCTTACTTTGAACAGCCCCTCTGTACCTGTCTTGTTTATTCCTTTCATGTACTTAAAAGTTTCAATCATGTCCCCCCCGTCCCTCCTCTCCTCAAGCGAATACATGTTCAACTCCCTCAGCTTCCTCTCATATGATAAGTCCTCCAGCCCCTTGATCATCTTTGTTGCCCTGCGCTGCACCCTCTCCAGTAACTTAATGTCCCTCTTCAGATATGGGCACCAGTACTGCATGCAGTACTCCAGGTGCGGTCTAACTAATGACCTATACAGTGGCAGAATCACCTCCTCCCTCCTCGAGGATATACCCCTTGCAATGCAACCCAGCATTTTGTTGACCTTTGCAGCTGCCTTCCTACATTGTGCAGAGTTCTTCATTGACACTGTAATGAGCACTCCCAGATCCTTCTCCTCCTCTGTCTGGGCTAGCTGCATTCCCCCAGCTGGTAACTCCTCCTTGGGTTCTTCATCCCAAAATGCAGCACCTTGCACTTTTTGGCATTAAACCCCAGTTGTCAGGTGTCTGACCAGGTTTCAAGCTTTGCCAGATCATCCTGCAACCCCTGTCATCCCCCTAGGTCATCCACCACCGCTCCTACCTTGGTATCATCAGCAGACTGATCTTGTGGTTGATGTCCAATGATATGTCTGCAATGAATATCCCAAACAACACTGGTCCCAATACCAAGCCCTGTGGAATACCGCTCGTCACTACCCTTGGGTGTGAGAGCTCCCCACCCGCCACCACCCTCTGTTGCCTTCCCTGAAGCCAGTTCCCTACCCATCTCACCAGCTTTGCACCCTCCCCTGTGCCTTCTAACTTACTTCCCAGACTTCCATGCGGCACCGAGTCGAATGCCTTACTGAAGTCCAGATACAAGACATCCACTGCATGGCCTCTGTCCAGTTGTCTACTTACCCAATCATAGAATTCCACCAGGTTGGTTTGGCAGGATCTGCCATGTATGAAGACATGCTGTCTGCTGTTCTGTAGTCCTTTGGCCTCTAGACGGCCAACAGTCTCTCCTTCAGGATAGTCTCCATCAGCTTACCCACGATGGACGTGAGGCTCACCGGTCTGTAGTTCCGCAGTTCATCCTTGGGGCCACTCTTGTGGAGGAGCACCACATGAGCCATCCTCCAGTCCTGAGGTACACACCCCGAGTGTAGTGAGGCATTAAATAGGTCAGCCAAAGGTCCCACAAGGACCTCTGCCAGCTCCTTCAGTACCCTGGGGTGGATGACATTTGGGCCTGGTGCCTTGTCCACCCTCAGTGCCTTCAAACCCTCCTGAACTCTGCCCTCCAAGATTTCCCCATCTGTCACCCCCTCCCCCCCGTTTCTGCCATTGCTCCCCGCTGGTGGCACCCCCTTTTCTCCTTAGTAAATACCAAGCAGAAGTAATCATTCAGTGCTTCTGCCTTATCGCACCCTGTTTCCACCCAACTCCCCCGCTTCCTAATTCTTACTATGTGGTCCTTACAGCTCCTTTTCTCCCTGATGCACCTAAAGAAGTCCTTCTCCATCTTCTTAATGCCTTGTGTCAGCCTGAGCTCCATAGATGCCTTGGCTCCCCTTACTGCTCGTGTCACCTCCTTCGATTCCGTCAAGTACTTCTCCCTGTTCTACCCCCTCCCTGTTTTCTTGTACCTCCTAAAGGCAGCTCTTTTCCTCCTTACCTTTTCCATGATCCCCTTGCTCAACCAGCTCAGTTTCTGAGCCCTAGCCTTCTTGCTCTGGGCCTTGCAGCAGGTTTTTGTTGCCTCCACTATCCCCAGCTTTATGAGCTCCCACCTCTGGTTAGTGTCCATACTAGGTTGAATTCTGGCCAGGTACCCTTTTACCACTTTCCCCATCCTCCCAAAGTCAGCTCTCCTGAAATCCAGCACTCTTGTGCCAGATTCCACTCCTTCCTTGCCCATATCCAATGTGAGCCATACTGAGTGGTGGTCACTCCCTGACAGCGGTTCTTCCACTGTAAGTTCTCTCACAAAGTCCCCATTTGCCAGCACAAGGGCAAGGGTATTCCCTAACCTGGCTGGTTCACTGACCATTTGCAGCAGGAAGCAGTCCTGGAAGGCATCCAGCAGTACCTGCTCCCTTCTGTTCCTGGTTGTTGGGGTACTCCAGTCCACTCCTGGCATGTTGAAGTCCCCCACAATCACCACACTACCCTTCTTGCAGGTCCTCCTGATCTTTCCCACTAGTTCCCTGTCTAACTCCTCTGTCTGAGATGGTGGCCTGTACACCACTCCCATTCTGAGAATCCTATTCTTGGAATCCTGGATTGGCATCCAAAGTGACTCCGTACTACCCTCTCCCCTTCCTCCCTTACACACGTCAGTCCTTCCTTCACATATAGTGCCACCCCGCCTCGTTTCCCAATCACCCTGTTCCTAAGAAATAACCTGTACCCTGGTACAGACAGGTCCTAGTCATTGTATTGGGTGGCCCATGTTTCTGTGATGGCTGTAATATCCACCTCTCCCTCAGCCATGAGCACCTGTAAAGCTGCAGTTTTCCTCTCAAGGCTTCTAGCATTAAGGGTAACCACCTTCCACCCTTCCCCCCCTCCCATACTGCCCTCCTTTACTAGCATCACCACTAGTACTTGCCATTTGTCCTTTGTCACTGCTATGGGGGTAAGCTCATATGGTTTCCCAACCTGTGGTCTCTGCATGTCTCTTGCCCACTTGCCACTCCCCGCTCCAAGTTTAAATTCTCTACTTCTTCTATGTACTCCACCATCCTCTGTTTCAACACTTTCTTTCCCTGCTCACTCAAGTGTAGTCTGTCCTTGGCATAGAGACTAGTGTCCTCCCAGGTCCCTCTCCATCCCCCCAACAGCCCATACCCTTTAGCATAACACCAGGTTCTTAGCCATCTGTTAAATTCCTCTAGTCTCAGCTTTCTTGTTGTGCTTGCCTTGGGCACTGGTAGTATCTCTGAAAAAGTTACTGATCTTCCTGCCCCCTCACATAATTGTCCTAGTTCCTCAAACCTCCTCTGGACTATATCTACTGTCTTGTCAGCCAGGTTGTTCATCCCAAGATGTATAATTAAATGAGGCTTGTCCCTACCCCTTCTAGCATATTTCAGAACAGATTGTCCCACCCTTTCCGCTGTCATTCCTGGCATGGCCTCCACCCAAATGCGACTATGCCTCTCCCCCTTGCTATCCCACCTGACTTCTCTTAGTATTGAGTCCCCCAGCACCAAGATTTATTTATTTATTTATTTATTGGCTTTTGGTAACCAGGTAAGTGCGTTAGGCAAACAATCCTGCCTATTTTCAAGCACGACCCGGGAGAGTACAAGACAATGAGCAACAAATTACAGTGAATCATCAAGACATGATAACAACAGAGATAAAACAGGATCGATTGCAAGCAGTCACATAACATTTTCAGGTACAATCCGGTGGAGTACAAGACAAAGGTGCAACAGATTAGAGTGATACATCATGACGTAATGACATTAAAGTAAAACAATGGATAGCAGGCAGGATATACCCGGTATACATAGAGGTAGGACAACAATTTAGTACTCCAGCATATCAAAATCAAATCTTTAATGTTGCCGCAACTAGAAGTGGGTCCGGGCAGCAGGCCGGTGGTCCCCGGCTGTATTATGAGCATCGGCAGTGACAAGAGTGGTTAGGTAAGAGAACAACTAGTTTTTGAAACCCGGTGGGAAGGGCAGTTTTGACCTGAAGGGAGAGAGTTCCAGAAATCATGGAGCTTAAGTACGAGAAGGCCTGTTCGCCCATTTTTGTGGCGTAAGGTCTGCATGAGAGCAGAGGTGAGGTGGAGGATCTGAGTGAGCGAATTTGGGATGCGGGGGTCAGCAGGAGAGCCAGGGAGTCAGGTCTAGGGGGTCTAGTTAGGGAGTCAATAAAGCACCCCAGAGAGAAAGGCCGGAGCTCCTTGGGTGACAGCCAGTTTAACCGAGAGTAAAGGCGGCAGTGATGAGTGAGGCGTGGGGCGGATAAGGCAAATAAGCATATATTATTATAAGAAGTGTCCCATCTGCTGAGCATGCTGGAGTTAGCAGAGTAAAGAAGGGGAAGACCATATTGGAGTTGCAGGAGAAGCACCCCCCTTGCCACAGATAGTCTAGCAGAAGGGGTGAGGGAGTGTCTCACCCGATATGCCCCGCCAATTTTCGTATTAACAGCACGACAGACGGTGTTGATATGTGTAGCGAAGTCAAGGGAGGGATCAAGAGTGACCCCGAGGTATTTGAAGGAGGATGTGTTGGTGACCGCAGAGCCATCCTGGCACAGTACCAGGAGCTTTGGGGCCATAGGGGGAAGTTTTTTTGTAGAGCCGAACAGCATGGCTCGTGTTTTGTCCAGGTTCAGATGTTGGTGGTTTTTCAGAAGCCATTGCTGAAGGACCTGAAAGTCGTTTGAGAGGGAGAGGTTGATGTTTGCGATCAAGTTGGAGCCCGAGTAGAGAACCAGGTCATCAGCATACATGAGGATGCAGCTTTGACAGGAGGAGTAGGGAATGTCGTTCAGGTAAAGGGAGAAGAGTAGAGGACCAAGAATGGATCCCTGAGGGACGCCACGGGTGATCAGTCTGGGGGAGGATATAGCCTTCTGAAAGGCTATGGCCTGGGAGTGATTGTTAAGGTAGCTATGGAACCAAGAGATGGTGGGGTCAGAGGCACCAGTGGCATGAAGCTTAGACAGCAAGAGTTGGTGATGAACCATGTCGAAAGCTTTGGACAGGTCGATGAAGATGGCGCCGGTGAGTAGACCGTTATCCATATTGCTTTTTATATCACTGGTCAGTTGGGTTAGAGCTGTGGTAGTGCTGTGTCCAGGCATAAATCCATGCTGGCAGTGGGTAAGGAGATTGAACTTGCCGAGGTGGTCTGAGAGTTGACTGTGAACAAGTTTCTCAAGAAGCTTACCAAGAGTGGGCAGGAGAGTGATGGGACGGTAGTTGGACATTTGTTTGACATCACCCTTCTTATGAATAGGGATGGTTCTGGACATTTTCCAGGCCAATGGGACAGAGGAGGTCCCGATGGATAGATTGAAAAGTCTGGTGACCGGCTTGGCAAGCCAAGGAGCAAACTGCCTAAGAATGCCGGATGGATGCCATCAGGGCCTGGACCCCCACGTGCTGGTATGGAATTAAGAAGTTTATGTACTTCACGGTACGTGGTTGGAGAGAGCACAAAGGAGGGATGAGAAGGGGATGAGGTTGAGGGGGTGGGCATGTCGCCTCGGGTCTTGTAAGAGTCGTCAGCCGGAAGTGAGGAGAAGAGGGAATTGAAAGCATTGGCAACAGTAAGCGGGTTATTACAGTGAGTGCCCTGTATATTCATGTCAGTAGGGGTCTGAGGCTTGTTATTGCCAAGAATTTCCTTGATTTGTGCCCAGTTCGTTTTAGGGTTGTCACCAGAGGACTTTAGTAGGTTCCTGAAGTAGGTGCTTTTTGCCAGGCGAATGTGTTTTTTGCAGTTGTTCCGGGAAGCCCTGTAGGCTTCAAAGTCAGACTGACGACAAGAGCCCTTCCAAGCAGCCCAAAGTTTGTCCCTATGTTTCAGCATTTGAAGAAGGGGGCGTGTGAGCCACTTGGTCACCTTCCCTGCCACCCTGCAAGTAGAGGTGGGGATGTGAAGTTTCCACCCCTCTTACTCCCTACTTGCTTCCATTCATCTCCCTCTCTCATTCCTGGCTCCTCTTTTTCCTCCTGCACATTATTTCCTCTTTTGCCCCTGTTGCAATTCTCCCAGCAGAACTTCCCCCTGCTCTGGTTTGGTCTAGGCATTTATCAATTACTCCTCCAATTGCAACATTTCCCTCCTCATTCTTCCCCTCTAGCAGTGCAAAACTATTTTCTGAAGACCCTTCACAAATGCCCATGCCCTCTCTCTTCATAGTAACCTGTTCTCTCCTTTCCACTCCATGACTTTTGCCACTTCTCCTCCTCCCCTCACAAGTCCCTATCTCCTCCTTCCATTTTGTCTTTTATCTTCTGACCTGGTTTCCCCGGCAAGCGTTCTTCCTGGCCTGGGCCCCTTTGTCTCTGCTTCCCTTCTTCTGACCCTCTCCTCACCACTGTTGGCTCAAATCGTCCTCCCTCATCTCCTCTCCTCCCTCTCTCCAGTATTGGGCTAAACCCACCCCCAGTCTGCCTTGCCTGTCTTAGTTCTTCCTGCAGACCCACGATCTCCTTTCTAAGTTTCTCTATGTGACTGCACACTAAACATCCCCCCACACTCCAGGCAAAAGATTGGTGCACAGCAGTTGTTGCAGCCTACCACCCTATCCATTGCTGTCATTGCCCACCAGTGACCCCCCACCCTTCTGGATGAAGGATACTAAACACTCCCCCAAGTCTCCCCTCTCTATCAGTGCAAAACATTCTTTTCTTAATTTCCCATACGCCCTTTGTTGTACACGTTTAGATAGATTGAGCAACTGCTTTTTACATTCCTATCCTTCCTATCCACACCCAAAAAGAGACTTTAAGTAACTTTTGCACAACCTTCTTCAAACTCCTACTCCTCTTTTCTACAATGCAAATAGCAATGCAAAGAAATAACAATGAAAGCTCCTTGATTTGCAGTTACTTCCCTTCCAATGAGATAGCAGTCAGCTCTTCACTCACTGCTGTTCCTTTCCTGGATGTCTGCTTCTGCTATGACAGGTGCATGTCCTTTGCTCGGTTGAGGAAGTGATGTCAGAACCCCTGGGTCACCTCTCTTCCAGGCCACCCATGTTGGTGGGTATGGGGGGCCGTGAGATAAGGGTGAAGTGTTAGAAATCATTGAAAAGCTGGTTGGGGGTCCAATCTGGCTAGGGAAGATTTGGGCACTGTGCCATAGTCAAAGACTTTGAAAATCTAGACTGAGATATGTAGATAGTTAATTAACAAGTCATGCCACCTGTATTGCGTCAATAGACCTATAGACTCATCTTGGGGCATTGGATTTCAGCTATTGGCTTACTCTTATTACTAGGTTTTGGAGTTTGATTTATTAAGCACTATGCTAAGTTGAAACCCCCTAGAGATTCCTATGTCAGCATATTCCTATAATTGTACAGTAATGATACCATTCTCTAGTGCATCTAATAGAGGTTGCCAAGTTAGTTGGAATGCACTTTCTTGGGAGTTTGCTGTCAGTTGGTAAATTCAAGTTTCATACACATGGTCAGATTGTTTAGCCAATGAGTTATACTGGGTGAGGAGTCACTAACCCAATACTGAACAATCATTTTTCTGGCATTTACTAAGGCAACCTCCCAGAGTCTAACAGAATTTCTTTTACCCCTTTCCTTTGGTTCTGCTCACAACCTGAATTCCAGTGGAATACTGGGGAGGCTCTGACCCATAACCCGTTCGATTAAGGTGTGCATACAAAACTAAAAGGAGGCTACTTTACTGTACATTAAGGCTAGATGAGGAAGTCAGATTCATCAGTGCAGCATTTTGGGTAGATCTTGAGTTTGGCTGCATCAAATCTGTACAATTTTGATGGAGTTAGATAGCTCTGTATAAACACTGAACTGATCTCTTAGCTGTGGACATGTTGTCTTACCTTCTGCCAAGTGACTTGATCTAGAACAATGTCGAAGTCCTTGGCTCTGTCTGATTTAGCCTTGATTTCTGGCATGGGAGATGCTCCATTCAAGAGCTTATAAAAGGCAGTGAAGGTTGCCATGCATGGTTGGGGGCTACAAAAAATGTCTTCAATCAGTGACATAGCTGGGTTAGGGATATCTAGATATTGCCTTATTCTAAAGCAGGCAAGGAAATCCCCTGGTTGTATGCCATACATCTGATTAAGTTCTGAAAAGGGTTTTACAAAGCATCCATAAAAGAGATTTCCAACCATAGTTACGCCATCTCTTTCCATCTTAGCAGTGTTTGGTGTAAGAAAACATTATAGCCTCATTTGCCTTTAAAGTTCACATGCAGTGTAACATTGGGAAATAGCCCCTTGGAGTGCTCTGTGTGTTTATGTGAGCCTATCCTCATCCTTGTTAGCTGGCGAGTAAACAGATGTTTGCTTTTGGCATAGGCTAGCTAGTTCAGACAGGGTGCTAGAAGCCCCTGGAGGAGGCCACCTGGTCTACTTTATTCCTCCATTTGTCTCCAAAAGGGGATGTCTGTGGTATGGCCTTCTCCCAGGAATGCCAATTGTGATGCCCACTAATAATATCGGGTAGACTAGATGGATCTTGTTGTCATCTTCTGCCATCAGTTTCTATGTTACTATGTAATTGGGCAGTGCTAGACCTCCATCCTTCAAAGGGAGTTGCAGTATGCTTCATTTTACACATGCAGCTTTCCTGCACCACAGAAATATGTGCAATACAGTACACTATTAAGTTGTTTAAAAATATAGTTCCAGTATCTTGATGGGAAGATTCTGAAATACAGTAAGTACAGACAATTAGGCAGGGTATATTTATTTTAATCATATTTACTTTGCCTATGAAACTAATGGGCAAGCCCTCCCATCTTTTACAGTCTCTTCTGATACTTGAAAGCAGAAGGTTTATTGAGCATGATGATACCAAGCTATTTAAGGGATGTGACTATTTTCAAGTTTAGTGGATTGTCATCCAAGAAACTGGAGTCCCACTTCCCCAATGCCTTTACCTCACTTTTTGCCCAATTGATTTTGTGACCAGCAAGGGACCCATACTCCCTCAGAATTTCATGCAGGGCAAGAATGCTTTTCTTGGGTGCCTGGAGGTACACTAGCAAGCCGTCAGCCAATAAGGCCACTTTGTGGTGCTCCACACCTACCTGCAACCACACAAAACAGATATCCTGATCTATTGTCACAGCCAATGACTCCAATGACATTACATAGAGAAGGAGGGATAGAGGTAGCCCTTCCTAGTACCCCGGACAGCTGGAAAGGTTTTGTCAGAGCACCACTGACAAGAATTTTGGCAGTTAGCTGGTTGTACAATGCACGTATCCATCTCAACATGTTCTCCCCAGTCTAAGCATCGGGAGGGTTACAGACATATACCTCCACTCCATACAGTCAAATGCCTTTTCAGCATCAAGGGCAAGGACCACAACACTTTCTCTAACCAATCTCCCAGTCCACCTCCACACTATTTTTAGGGGGTGTCTAGCATTTAACGTTCCTTGCCGCCCATTTACAAAACCTACTTGATCCTCATGAAATATCTTAGGAAGAATTTTCTCAAGTTGGTTAGCAATCACTCATGCTACAATGTTGTAATCAGCTGTTAATAGGGAGATTGGCCTGTAGGATGAATACTGTTGGGGATCCTTGCCTGGTTTAGGCAAAGAGGTGATGGTGGCTAATTGCATGGAGGTAGGCACACAACCTCGCTCCAGGCATACTTGAATACTTGAATCATTTCTTGCAAAGGGACCTTCACTTCCCTCTAAAACGATTTGAGAAAGTCTAAGGGAAGCCATCTGGCCCTACCCCCACTTAAAGAGGGAAATGGTATTTTTTATCTCATCCTATTGTAAGGCTTGCTCCAACTGCTTTTTGCTTTCGGCATTTATGGTTTGAATTGGGGCTTTTGGCAAATAAAGCATCCATCTAGATTGCTGTGGGGGACACCCCAGATGTGTATAAAATTTCATAAAAAATTCTAAAACAATTGTCAATTTCTGTTTCCCCATCTTTTAGAAACCCCTCCCTTGACCTGATTTGCACAACATTTTTTGCTCCCTCCCTCCCTGCTATGCAGTTGCTAGGACAACCACTTTCCACCTGTGTCTCTGTCAAAATAGTTACCTTCTTTATAAGGAGCAATGCCCCCTCAATTTTAGCACTATGTGCCATATTATTTTCCCACTTTAAGCATTGGAAAATTTGATCTATCTTTGCTGAGAGTTGCTCCATATGTGATTTTTCTGTTTCACTTATCTTTTCTCAAGGTCAGTGAGGTGCTGATCTTCAGTTTTCTTGCTATGGCATGCAAAGGTGATGATGGCACCTCTTTGTACTGCTTTTAAGGCATCCCTTCTCACTGCTGCAGCTGTCACTCCCCTAGGGTTGTTAGATGGGGAGTCTGCTATCTGTGTTGTCACATATTGTTGAAAATCTGTTTTTTCTAACAGTGTGGGATCAAGCTTCCAGGATCTACTTAGAGCTTGAGCACCCAACCTTGAAAAATGTACCACAACAGGGGCATCGTACATGATAGTCATGG